>OY728155.1:788138408-798138408 GCA_963277665.1 Viscum album | reverse complement strand
TTTTATACAATATAACTAATATATAGATATAATATATTAGTTTTTTGACATAAAATACCAATTTTTATTTCTAATTCATTTGTTATTAAAATGGAAAGTTGAAAAAAGATAAATTGTTATTTTAAAGAATCACATTTGACTTTATGTTTGGGAAGGTTATTTTTAGGTTTTTAACAGAAGTTTATTATATTATGATGACTCGTTCAAGAAATTAATTATATCATGGAAGAACCTCATGTTCTATAAAGTTGTAGGTAACTATTACATCATTAATGATGTAATTTAAAATACATGGGTCAAGTGGGGAACTGTATTTTTACTCTTCATCAGAAAATTAATTATTTAAAAATATTACCCAAAAACCTACTCTGAAGAAAATATCGAACTTTTGACATCAGAAATGATGTTGGTATTTTTCAAAATAATTTTTTGGCATATGCAATTTTAATTTTTAATATAATTTATGATTTTTATGAAATACTTTAAATTATAGTTTATTAAAAATGTGCTTATATTTTCATATGGTTTTCTAATCATTATATATATTATGGGGAATTATAAGATTTATATTTGAAAAAATTAATCCTAAATACTATTATTTATATCAGAATTTTTTATTTAGAGGAAAAATTACAATTTCCAATGGTTTGGTTACTATTCCAAACTATCTTCTTATTATTCCAACGGTCATATTACCATTCCAATGATCCCATTACTATTACAATAGCAACATTATCTCTTATAAATACCACATCATTTCTTCATTTATTACTTAACGCATCTTCTCTCAAGGCTCTGGATTTCATTTTCTTATAATGATGATTGTTTTACTATTATATTGATTCGTTTCTATAGTTTTTACAGTAGTGGTGATGATTAAATACATAAGAGAGACCCATATTATCTCATTCTATATTTTCTATTTTATATTTTTTGTCTTGTTGTAATGTATGAAATTTTAATTGGTTTTATTGTAAATTACTTTAAAATATTCTTCAATGGATTATTTTTTCCCGTTTCCTTATGTGTATAATATTATATAGTATCTTATAACATAAATTTATTTGAAGAGAAAAATTTCATTTATAAATTCTAGGTTTTTACAAGTCAAGATGAATTTTTAAAACATAATTAACTAATATATAATTATAATGGTTCCTAGGATCCACATAAATTATTAATTTTTACCCATATATTTAGACATTAACTAAAACCAAAATGTTATGAATAATGTAACTTAATATTAATAGAACTTCCTATAATGAAATATATTATTAATCTAAAAACCCTCTATATTAATTCCCATTATTTATCTAAAATTGCTTGTTAAGCATCTTTCCATATAATTCTTCCAAATATTAGTGACTATGATTGATTCCAAACTATTAGAATGATTTTCTAACATTTTATTAAAAGAGAATCATAACTCAATATAACATCAATCACTCTAAAATTATCATTAAAAAAATGTTCCATGTCTATATGTTTTAAAAAATATACTAATAATTTATGAATATCAATTCACAATAAAATAATTTATGCTTCCAAGACGCAAATTATCATATATTCCTCAAACAAAAACCAATATTATCCGGAAAAATTTCTTTTTACCATAATATTATGATGTAACCAACATAGTAATGCTCTTAAAAGAAAACATTACTCAAATATTTACCAAATACCTTTTAAACCACAACATTAACTATTTGATAAATCATGTGTTCACAATTTCATTATACCTTTTACCCAAATTTATGATAATTAACTCCTCATTGAATATTATCTTGGGGATGAATGTTATCAATAAATTCAATCATATATCCATAAATAATTATTACTAAAATAAAATTTTCACTAAAGAACATACCATGCTATAGGGATTTATTACCCTAATTTTCTCGCAAAAAACATTTAATAAACATAGACTTCAATAACATACAACCAAAAAAGGGTTTCTATGAATTTAAAAATATTATTAGAAATACTTTTGTCAACCCATATTGGTATCTATAAGTATTAAATTAACCTCCCATTATGAAATCATAATATCCAAATTCATCTATTTCATTTCTCTGATGAACAATATAATTTCCTAGAACCCCTATAACCATATCAGGTTTAAAAACAAAATCATTAAATTTATGGAAATGACATAAATACACATAATCCAATTTTAACACTTCAAAAAATTTATATCAAACTGAAAAATTACATCACTTATAAAACTAAGGACCTATTTGGACTATAGGTTTATATAATTATTAAAAAATATTAAATAAATATAAGTATTCATTAAAAGATAGTTCATAAAGATCTATATTATTACACAATAAGTTTATCAAATCTAGTATCATTATTAGTTATATATATACATAAAAACATCCTTAAAAACCTAGGAAAAGGGAAAAAACTATAATGTTGGGCTTAGAATCATAATATAGATAAACATATGCAATGATAATTTTATTTCATCGATAGGGATAACATTTTCAATATAGTATAATAACCTAATAATAGTGCATGAGTACTAAATAATATAATTCATACTCATAAATTATTGGTCTTAAATCATGATATATTACATTGACAATAAACATAATACATGATTCATATAAGATAATATTCTTGTGCCTTGTGAAAATAATCCTTTAATAAAGTATCCATTAGAACTAACAATAATCATTGATAAATTTATTAGGTGTCTTGGGTGATAAATAATTAATCATTTAATTTCATGACCATATAATTCTTATATATCAAAGGTTTTTCATATAACCATTATAATATATCATCTCCTATGAGTAACGTTACTCTATCATTATTTAAGAGTAACAGTGACACAATTTGAACTTTCTCATTACCTAATATATATAGGAATGATATAACGGACCCACCCATCATTATTTATAAGGTGGCCACCCATCCAAGGTTTTTAAGGGGAGAAATAATTTTTGGTATATATTGTAACCTCTCATAAATCACCCATTAATTTTTCAAAATACCATATAATGGAGAAAATAGTTTAAATCATACACTTTTCAAAATAACAATAACCATTATTCATTCATAACTTGAATTACCCAATTAAGAGAAATGAGATCCATGGAAATCTCTTCAAAATAATTATAATTGATATATATAGATATAAGTATAGTATAATAACAATAAATCCTTAGTGTAGCCTAATTAACATCTATGGTTATTATCATTAATGAATAGAAAGACCCAAAAAATATACTAAAAAATATGTTTTACAAAAATAACCATTAATATTTCACAATCACTTTTGAATGCTAAAAAATTCCAAATATAATGTAAATAATTTTGTTTTTATATTTAGTAAAAATTTCCACATTAATTAAAGAACAACAAGAATCTTTTAAAAAATTGTTAAAAGTTAATCATCTGTGAAAATTAGATTAAGTTTTTTAAGAATCTTCAATAAATGTTTTGGAAAATTTTATAAATTGGGGATATATAAGAAATATTTGTTTCTATATAAAGAACATAAATAATCTAGGAATATAAAAAACAATTTTTTAGCCTTTTTGTGATCCAAAGAGAGAAAAATTGTACAATAACATAAAAATTCATGAAATTACAAAGGGTAATTATAATTATATACTTTTATCAATAAAATTTTATATGTTTTATTCAATGGAAATTGATGAATAATAAATACTAATTAAAATTGGATTTTATCATATATCCCTTTCCATATTGAAAAATTTTGAATTTTTAACACCATGAATAAATATCATCAAATGAAATAGTAAATATCAACACCATAAGATGAATTATCATATTAAATATCAATGTGAATTTATATATACCTCATAAAAGAATATCGATTCATAATATAAAAATATTTCCTAATTAATATTTTTTTTGAAAAATAAACCTTATTAGGACCATATTATCAAATTAGAAATTAATAAAAAGAGAGGTTCTGTATAAAAAAAGTATTTAAAAAATAAAAATTGACATACAATCTCAATAAAAAATTCATTTCTTATATATATTTTTAATAATATAATCAATGAAGATGTGGTATAACCTAATGAATGAAAAATTGAGTTACGAAGCACCGACCATTCCAATTGTGTTACCTCTCATAAATTTAAATTAATAATTTTTTAGGTGGTTATTATGATCCCCCAATGGTTTTGGGGATGTGTAAATGTATTTTAGATAAGGATTTTGGTTGAGGATTTTGAGAAAAAATGAAATTTATTTATGTGAGAAGTGTTTAATGGAGTCCATTTTAATAGGGAAAACCAGATAGTGTTCTTATTAATTTTCAATCATTATGGGTCATAAAAGTAATAATAATATAAAAAATATTATAATATATGAACATTGAATGAACTTTTAAAATAGTTCTTATTTATATCAGTTATTATTGAAACTAACAATATTTAAAATAACTATGTTGTTAATCACTTATAATTTATATATATATATATAATTCATGGGATACAAGAAATATTAAAACTGTTATTATTTTTAATATTTTAAACTATATATATTTTATTATTTTAAAATTTTTAAACACATTCCACTATCAGTGTGTAAGTTTGTTACAAATTTATAATAACTATAATAAAAATAAATAAATTAATAACATAAAAATTTTATTATAAATAATTATTATCAGTTATATTCGTCCTTTGGAAATATCTATTTTAAATTAGATCATGACAACAATTTTAATATGTTTTTTTCTTTTCTAATCCTAAACATCACTGCACAAATATTTCTATAATATTCATGTTACCTTATAAAAGAGTTAAAAAATCTCAATGAAAATATTCATTTATACAAAAAATTGAATAATGAATTCAGGATATGTGTTCTTACTTCCCAATTATTATCATTAAGACATCAATTTTTACTTTTCTTGTGTGGGGAAAGCCCTTCATCATCATTGAAAACAATTTTCGTATTTATCATCAAATAATATCTACATTAAATATTTTAGAAATAATTAACTGATACATATAGTCTATTATCATATAGGAATATTTAAATATGTTTTATAATTATATATATATAATTTTAATTATATGATAATATCATATATTGTACTTTGTCCCATGAAACATGTAATATTTCAATTATTCACCAAAAAAATTAATTTAAACACCTCTAAAAAATAATGTGTTTAAAACATAAAATATTTAAAAAAATTATTTCCCACGAATTAATTAATGAAAATAACTTATCCAAAAAACATCAAATTTAATATATTTAAATATATTTATTTTGACTTTTTTACAAGCATGTATAAGTGTTGCAAAAACAATCTGTTTCTATTCATTGTAATTATATCATTACATTAAATTTAAAAAAAATTAGTAATTTAATTATAATATTTTTATAATAAAAATAAAAAATATTTATCATTCAAAAATTATTATAATAATTTTGATAAAATATTTAAATTTAGTAAAACAAAGAGATTAATATTTTATTTTTATACATCATATAAATAATTTGTATTTCATTATCAACAAAAAATTATACAATGTCTCTATATTATCATGAAATATATGGTGATTTATTAGATACACTATCAATTATAAATATGATTTATTTGGTAATGTGATGATCTTACCATGTAGTTTCAACTTGATTTTACCCGTTTTTCCCTTACATAGGTGATAAATTATATCATGGTTACTATCTTCATGAAGAAAATAAATGATATATATTTTTCCAAATATGAATTTTTTAACTCAAAATATAGAACCCATAATTTAATATTAAATTTATGAAAGTGTACTAAAATAAATGTTAATATAAATTTGTAAGACTTAATGGAAAAAAATTTCTAGAAAAATACTTTTTAAGTCTAAAAATGAAGTTATACATAAATCTGGTATAATTTGTATTATAATATATTAAATTTGATTGTATATATTTTAAAATAATTATAATTTGAGAATAATTTCAAACATTAATGGGTCTTTTGATAAAAATAAAGCCTAGTTTTACAAAAAATAGAATTTTTCCTTATTCACTAATGAATCAAAATTTGTAGAAAAACTACATGGTTTTACTCTGTTTTAATTTTGATATAATGAAATATATTTTATTATTAATTTAATAAAATTATATTTATAATGGATTTTTAAAATTAATATATTATACCCACAAAAAAACTAATATAAATCATTTTCAAGAAAACATATTTTGGAATAATAAAATGAAAACTAAAAATGAGTACTTATTTATTTAAAATTAATAAATATATTTGGATTATATAAATAAATTATAAATATTATCAATAAATGTTTTTATTATGATTATTACATGGAAATGTAATGACTAGGATATAATGGTCATATCTAAATAAGAATAATTAATCGTTCTTTAATGCATGGTGTTGTATGTTATATACACTATCCAAAAAGTTCATTTTTTTAAATATCATTCTATTACACACCTCCCATACAATATTCATAATGTGGATTTATTAACATTTTATAATAGTTTCATTCACCCTTCCTGAAAACATAGTTCAGAACTTACCATGGTGGATTTCATTCAACCGCTAATCTATTACATAATAAGTCACGAGACATAAAGAATTTCCCAATACATAGAGGGATATACAATTTAGGTCCCACATATGACATAATAGAAATAATATATATGCAGTTGAAAAATTAAATGATACCTTAAGTAAATCATTAGAATTACCAATCTAATGTGAAGAAATTGGGTTAAATTATTTTGAATTTAATAATGAAATGAAGTAAACATTATATGTATTTGAAAGAGAATAAATAATTATATTATATTGTAATTTAATAATTTAGGTGGGATATAAAAAAAATGGATATCTAATGAATAAAATTCTGTATAAATATATTAGAGTGGAAATAATAAATAACAAATGAAATGTGATTAATTAAATGAAATAACTAAAAGAACATTTTAAAGAATAAAATAGATACTTATTTTCCATAAAGTAAACATTGAACAAAAATGGTAATAATTTAAATAAATATAATTTTATAAGATATTATTTCTTAAAAATATTTATTGAGGGCGAGTCTTCAAATGAGACATGAAATAAAAAATTTCCCTTAAATCAATTTTACATAATGGTGGTAAATTCAAGGACAACTAAAAACATTTAAAACCCCATCATAGAAAAGGATATTTAAAAAATCAAAATGTTAAGGTAAATATATATAAAATATGTGGAGAATAATATTTCATAAAATGGATAAACTAATGAAGATAATGTAACCTATAAATAATGATGGTGGTACGGAAGATCCCTATCCTCATGTACGAACTCACTCTAAACTACTAGTTAATTCCACCAATAATTTAGAAATGTCCACTAAATACAATAAAATAACCTTATTCATCTATATTTAATTTTATAATCTCTTTTTTCAATATTTTTTTATATAAATGTTTTCCTAACATTGGTTTCCTAGGGTTCTACATATAATATTTATATAAAAAAACCCATTTGATCAAAATTTTCATTAGTATTATAAAATAATGCCTTGGTAAAAAATTTATAGGATTTTCTATTTAATATTCCATAAAAATAACCCCATTGCATTTTAAAATTTTATAAAAAAACTTACCCAAATTAAAAAATATACCTAGATAAGTCAATTTTAGCTGGTTAAATTTTTTAAGAATGTTTCTTATTTATCATACATATTGAATTCACAATATTTTTAGTCAATAAAAGTAATGGTAAAAAAAATATTATATTTATAGTCTACATATATTTTTATATTTATCGATATGGGGATGTTATGGAAAACACACAAGACGTTTCATGGTGGCAGTAGTCTACACAGACACAGGTGATACATTAATTTTCCATGGAATGTGAGGCGTTAGGAATAGAAATAATTATCATTTCAGATTTAAGATCATGTTATAAATAATAAATTTCAAAATTAAATAATATTTTTAACCCATCATTTTATGGTTTCGATGTAAAGTTTAACAAGTATTTCATCTATACAGTAGTCTTCAAACACACATTATGACACCTAAATTTTTTAAATACTGGTGGAGGAAGATATAAAATCATTATTAAAATATTATTATAAAGAATTTCAAATTTTAAAAATTATCTTTTTATCATACCATCATTAATAGAAGGTACCTATGGGGTGGAGAATTGTAAAAGAACTATAAAACCTTGGTTGGGAGTTCTCCACTATGTAACTCCTCAAGTATCATTAGTGTGGTATTTTGGTGGGAAAATGATTTCAAGGAAATATAGAGGGTGTTTATGATTGTATTTGATATGGTTAATTTCATTAAATTTTTTTAATTGGTGGAAAAATGTGAGGATGTCAGTTTCTTTAACAAATAAATATAGTAGAATTTTTCTAAAATCACCAAACCTTTCAATATTTTCACTCCATTATTAAAGTAAAAATAGCATAAAATTAGATACTAATGTATTAGGGAATGATATATAGTATATCCACTCTCTAGTATCCAATATCATTCTTGAGTTTCACAATGTTTTAATAATATTTTCTATGTTAAACAACTTTTACCAATATTTATCTAGATTGTGGTAACTGTAACTTCTCCCTCAGTAACTAATTTTAATGGATTAAATAAAAATGGTTATTATATACTAATTTTAAAAATATTATTTGTAATAATGATTTATTTTTAAATATTTTAATTTTTTATGATTTAGATAAATTAAATTTATCATTATAGAAAATAACATGATTAAACCCTTTTATACAATAATGTTCATTTTTAGCTTCCAATTTTACTGTGGTATAAGATTATCAATTTTTTTAAATGAATGGAATTTTTTAACTATGAAAGTAATAACTAATTACTGGATTTATAATATAACTAATTTAAAATTTTAATTAAATAATATTAAATTTAATATAATGTGGAAAACAATACTTTTATTTGAACAAAATATAACTTATGTCAAAAAAATATTAGTGTATTATTTCCAATTTCAAGGAAACTAATGAATAATATATATACATGAAATAAATATTAAATTATTATAAATTACATTAATTACTAATCTTATTACATTATCAAAAAATATATTACAATTTTTGTGAAAATATTATTTTCCACAAATCAACAGAAAAATAGGCGATTTCAGAAAAATGCCAAAATTCAATACTATGTACATTTCCCCAAGATGAATCCAAAAGTAAAAGTTATTTTTTATAATCAACATATTTAATTGATAAAAAATAATTTCTTTTTGGGAATTTCATTTTAAAACAATATATATATATACATATATTATAATAAGTTGGATTGTTATAACAAATATAATATTGTTAAATTTTTATAATCAAAATTTGAGATTAAAAAATGACTATTTTTATCTATATTTACTAATATATGACACATGTGTGTATATATAATGAAATTTTCCATATATAATTTTATGCTCATTACATTTTGGGTTGGGGTGGGTGGGTTCCATCCATACTCCTTCGTCTTCCCATATTCAACATGTTACCCCCATCACTAGCCACTAACATATCTACATCACTCAATAGAATTGTATTCCTCCTAAATTTCAGTTGTGCGAAAATATATTTCCCTTAATTTTGATATCCTTAATAGAATATAAAAACACATCCTCTCTAATTTATCTCTATGTTGTTTCTTGATAAGGTAAGGGGAATCCCTCAAAGCACATTTGGTGGCTTGATTTAGTAATGGGAATCCCTCAGTTCATGTCCTTAATAGATACATCTTTTAATAGTATGATATATATGAGTGGGTGATCATAGGTATCAGGGGCCAATGCCATTTTTTATTCATTTTTCAAATGAATGTGGCCTAATCATTGACAGTGCTTATACCCCTCGAATATCCCATGAGCCCGTACCTGGGTGGTAACGGATCCTTCTTGGCGTCTAAGATACCCATGTTCAAAACCAGGGGGAAGTGAATTTTTGGCACTATAGAAGTATTGTATTTGGTATTGTAGCAATACTATAGCCGGTACTGTTCGGTAATATAGAATCCATAACTATTCACCTGATTTGGTCCTTCAGGCCACCGGTTTGGGCCTAAGGGTCTTAGGGCCAACAGGTCATCACAAGGCCTTCGAGAATCAGGGCCTTTAGGCCAAAAATACCATGGAGTATCCATGTTCACCAAAATCAGGACCTATAAGAGGATCAAGAGAAAATATTTGTAGTCACCAGAGAAGAGCTAATCAGATTGGAAGAATGAGAGGGCATGAAAATCTCCATCGAGACTAGGCACCATGAAACATGGCACGAGGTAATGTTGTCTGCTCAACAATTCAAGGTGGGAAGCTAGGTGATCAATGACGTAGAAGCTAGGGAGGGTCAGTTCTAGTGGGTTGGTCTTGTAGGTTCCGGGCACAGCGGATGCCATTTGGTGGGAGTGCCCCACTTGAATTTTAGCATTAAACAACATTTAAACCAAGATTTTTCACGATATAAAATTCTGGATCTTTAGAAAAGAATGAAGAATGAAAAACAACAGAGGGAGTCCCCAAAACATAGATATAGGATCATCACATGTTGGTTATAATTAATTTAATTAATTCAAAAGAATTACCTTGGTGGAATTTTTTCTTCTTTGATGTCTCCAGTCACGATCTTGTGATCCATCGTTGCATCGTGGAATCCAAGTGTAGGATTCCTCTAGTGGTGATCCACAAGTGTTCCATGTATCTCTGGACATCGCCGAAGGGATCTCTAGGTGCTAGAGCGGAAGAACATTCTCTTCTGATGCCCTCCTTCGATCACCTTGATCCAGTGGAGGTGGATCTCTCTCGATCTTGAGAGCGTTCTTGGAGGAAGGGGTTCTTTCAGCCTTAAGAGAACTCTCCAAAATTGTTGGGCACAACGATTGGGGAAAAGTTTTGGGGTTTTAAGGATATTTATAATCGAGTTTAAGGTTATAGAGTTTTGACAATAAATAAATGCATTAAGAATTTTATTTATTTCATTAACTCTTATTGAAAACCCCCTTGTCGAATGATTAATTCCATGACATGCACCATTGCTGATTATAATAAATATCATTTAATAAAATGATATTATTTCCTCAAAATCCATACTGTAAAAACTACCCGCCATGTAATCATTAAAACACAGTGTGTTCTCATTTTCCATAAAACTACACGTCGTGTATATTTAATATAAACGGCGTGTACTTTTATTTTCCATTTTCCTTTATTTCCTCCACTATATTTATTATCCCTTGAGTAATGGATATTTATTTCATAAATAAATGTAACAGAATTACTCACTAGTAAATATATATTATTCTGTCCACAATATATTTTCTCGAATAACATGTTTCGAAATAAATGCCATCAGACATCCTTAAATATTTATTAAACCATAGTCGAGAATAATATTTATTTAACTTGTTAAATTAATATTTAATTGAGATACATTGACACATTTAGTGTGTGACCCTCTTGGAATCATTCTCAGTGCCATTTGGCGGAGCCTACTAAAAGTCCAAGGTTAGTTTCTAGAAACAGGCCACGACAACCATATAGAAATAAGTTCATGTTGCAATGATGTGTCACCTCCTACGAACGTTTACCATGTAATATAATCCCTTTGTCACGATATCTTGAATCAAGAGGGTTTCATGCTAGTTCCATCAACCCATGTGCTTGATTATTCATTCATTGACATTCTAGAATTGAACTCACCCATACCTTACCATGGCCATGGATTTATTTAGGCTATATCAATTCCATAAAAGGTCCTGATATATCTACTTCCGTTATAGAATAGAAGGGAAAAATCCTTTCTCACATTATCTATTAATACAGTATTACTCGTGATGCACCCAACATATCATTCCTCGTTGTGATCAGTGTGTCATCACTGTTTTCGTTAATACATCTAAGTGCACAATTTGTAATACCCATTAATAATAATATTAATCTCTAAGGACCAATGCACACATCCACAGATAGGAACATCCAATGACACTATGAAATGTTGAATTCCTATTGGCGGGTATCGTTCTCATAATATCCTCCTGGAGATTATCAAGGGTGCACACCATGAGAAGGTGACTCAATGTTTTATGAGTCCTCACCCCTAATATCCTATATTACTTGAGTCCCTCAAATAACATCATTCGGTCATAGAACATATATTCAAGAATAGTGTCATGGCACATTCAGGTTCTCATCATAGTAGGGATCGGCTATGACCGTTTAATGCAACAGCTGTCCTTAGGACATTATCACATGCATTGTCACACAGAAGAAAAATAAAGTTGTGACAAGGTATTTATTAATGAATAAAGTACAATGCATTTGGTTCTAGGCCACCAACTCCAACAGACTCCCACATGGACTAGAGCCAACTTCTAACAACCATTAACCCTGTAGGTCTCACATGATATTCATGCTTCTGCTTAGATAGGCCATTAGTATTGGGGTCCACCACGTTCTCTTTTATGGACACTCTGATCACTGCAAATTCACCCCTTTGATAAAAATTCCTGAAGATGTGATACTTTCAGAGTGTGTGCTTTGTCCGTTGATGTGACCTTGGTTCTTTTTCAAGAGCCACCGCTGCAGTATTATCACAGTACAAAGTGATAGGATCTTTATTTCTAGGCACCACATCAAGATCCTAGTCAAAGTTCAGAATCCATGTGCCTTCCTTGGCTGCATCAGAAGCCGCTATATATTCAGACTCCACTGTAGAATCGACGACAACTGGCTACTTTGAACTCTTCCAGCTCACAGCTCCTCTATTGAGACATAAAACATATTCAGATTGTCACTTCAGATCGTTTTAATCTATCTGAAAACTAGCATCAACATACTCTCTGATGACAAGATCCTCAACTCCTCCATACACCATGAACATATGCTTAGTTCTTCTCAGATACTTAAGGATATTCTTAACAACAGTCCAATGTTTTTCTCCTGGATCTGCTTGATATCTGCCTACCATGCTCAATGCATAGGCAACATAAAGCATGGTACATAACATGGCATGCATGATGGACCTATATCCAAAGCGTATGGGATCTTACTCATTATATCTTCCACCTGTTGTGTCTGTGGACACATTTTCTTAGAAATATGTAGGCCATGTGACACTGGAACTAATCCCCTCTTGGATTGTTCCATACTAAATCTCTTTAGTATCTTGTCAATGTATGTACCCTAACATAGTCCAAGCAGCCTCTTGGATCTATCATGAATGATATTGATCCCTAGAATGTAGGCTGCTTCACCCATGTCCTTCGTGGAGAAACACTTTTTCACCCGGTCCTTAACTGACTGTAAGACTAGTACATCATTTCCAATAATTAATATTTCATCAAAATATACTACTAGGATAATGATCGCATTCCCAGTAAACCTCTTATAAACACAGGTCTCACATTCGTTATTAAATAATCCAAATTTCTTTATGGCTTCAACAAATCGAATGTTCCATGACTTGGATGCTTTCATTAATCCATAAATGGATTTCTGTATCTTGCAAACCCATTTGGCTTCACCTGTTTTCACAAACCCTTCTAGTTGTTTCATATAGATGTCTTCTTGAAGGTTCCTGTTATGGAATGTTGTTTTGACATCCATTTTCTAAATCTCGTAGTCATAGTAAGACGATATGGAAAGTATGATTCTTATAGATTTAAACATGGTAACTAGTGAGAATGTTTCATTATAGTCAATTCTTTGATTCTGTCTGAATACACTATCCACAATCCTTGCTTTATAGGTGCTAACATGACCTTCCATGACCAGATTTCTCTTGATTAACCATTTGCATCCAACATGCTTTACATCAACTGGCTCATCGACCAGAACCCAGACGCGGTTCTGATACATGGAATCCATCTCAGAATTCATAACATCTAGCCATCTTGAAACTTCTGAGATTTCTATTGATTTTTTGTTGGATAGAGGTTCATTATTGTCCAAAAATAATTATTCACCATCCTCAGTGACTAGGAAACTAAATCTCCCTAGTTCCCTAACCTCTTTTAAGCTCCTACGTAGTACTTGTGTTTGTGGAACCTATTCCATGGGGACCTATGGAACATGTTCCTATACCAACTCATGTGTATCATGAGCATCAACTTCTTTAAACTCAATCTTGCTCCCACTATCCTTCTTAAGGATGTACTCCCTCTCCAGAAATACGGCTTGTCTGGCGACAATCACTTTCTTGTATGAAGGGTTATATAGGTAATATTCTTTCGTTTCCTTGGGATATCCTATAATGATACACCTCGTGCCCTGGGGTGCTAGTTTGTTGCCTGAGAAGGCCTTAAAAAACGCCTCACATCCCTATACACGTGTGTGCGAAAAACTGAGTTTCCTTCCATTCCATAACTCGTATGGAATTCCTTTTTTCGCCTTAGGTGGTACTCAGTTTAATGTGTATGTTGTAGTTTGTAATGCATTTCCTCAAAGGGATAATGGAAGATCTTCAAGACTCATCATTGACCTGACCATGTCCAACAAGGTATGGTTCCTCCTTTCACTAATACCATTCCAATGTGGTGTATGAGGAAGATTGGGATGAGATAGAATCCCAGACTCCCGTAAAAGATCGATGAAATATTGGTTCAGATATTCTCCACCTCGATCTGATCAAAGTTTCTTTATCTTCTTACGAATTTGATTCTCCACTTCATTCATGAATTCCTTAAATTCTTCTAAGGACTCTGACTTATTCCTCATTAAGTTGACATAGCCATATCTATATAAATCATCAGTAAAAGTAATGAAGTAAGACTATCCACCTCTATCTTCTACTGGAAATGGACCACATACATCAGTGTCCACCAATCCTAGAAGCTCCGTGGCCCTTTCACCAAGTCTACCGAAATGCGTCTTGTTCATTTTACCTTGTAAACATCCCTGTTATCTATCAAGTGGTATTAGCTCACTAGAGTCTAAATAGCCATCTTCATAGAACATTGTCATGCGCTTCTTGTTCACATAACCAAGACGGTGATTTCACAACTGGTTGATGTATTAGTTATGTGAGTTTTTTTCGTTATCAATTTCTAACACTTGTTTTTTATAATTCAATACTTACAAAGCAATATTTAAATGTGTCATACCATAATATATGTTGTTCTAATAAAATAGGAAACCCTTATTTCTAAACTTGAAAATAAAACCATCTATATCCAAAAAAAGATACAGAAATTATGTTCTTGGTAACACTAAGCACATAATAACAGTTATGTAAAACCAAAATCATCCCAGTCAGCAATGAGATGTGGTAATCGCCAATACCCAATGAAGTCATCTTTTCTCTATTAGAAGCTCAAATATCCACCTATCCCCTATAAATATTTCTAAATCTACTTGAATATAGATGTGAGCCCCACAAGCTGTATCTAATACCCAATGTCTATAAATAGAAAGATTACACTTGATAATGAACGCACCTTTAGCGTCTCCAGGCTTCAGGCTGCAATTCCTCTTCCAGTGGCCTTGCTTGCCACATGAAAAAAATACTGCCCCACAAGCTGTATCTAATACCCAATTAACGCACCTTGGTTCCTACAATTGAATATAGATGTGAGCCCCACAAGCTGTATCTAATACCCAATGTCTATAAATAGAAAGATTACACTTGATAATGAACGCACCATTAGCGTCTCCAGGCTTCAGGATGCAATTCCTCTTCCAGTGGACTTGCTTGCCACATGAAAAAAATACTACCTCCCATTCCTTTCCCTGCCCCTGGATCATCCCCTTCATGGAAGGATGGTGCTCGGGGGCTTCAGACCATTTATAAGTCTCTGGCTCCTTCGCCTTGACCTTCATTTTCTTATTCACCGTAAGGACTACGGGTTTGTCATGCCCCATGTCCTTATCTACCAAGCGAATTAAGGTCAGACATTCCGATAGACTCTTCTAATTATTTCTCATGTTGTAGTTGACAATAAATCATTAGAAGGCCTTGGACAGTGATGATAGGATGAGATCTGTACGCAACTCATTCAAGAACTTAATCCCTAAGATGTCTAGGCATTCATTGTATCCAATGAGCTTGACTACATGAGGCCCACCTGGCACAATATCTCCAAGAATAGTTGTAAACAAAGCGTTGTAGATCTCATATCTCTCAAGTCTCACCTTCTATTGGTATAGATCCTTAAGGTGAGACATTATGCTATATGAATCCATTTTTTCATGTATCTTCAAGATCTCATTAGACATGGATGATAGCTTGAAAAACTAGACATATGTGGAATCATCCATGTATTTCATGTAGTGGGATAGTTCCTCATCACTGGCCTCCTTTCCAGGGGCAACTGGAATAGGCTCTTCCAGCATATACAATTTCCTTTCATGGCGAAGGATGATGTGTAAACGCCTCTACCACTCTCGGATATTGGTGCTGGTGAGAAGGTTTTCCTTCTCGAGTATGGTTCTCAATGATATGTTTCAAGTAATTTTTCTTTCTGTTTCTACAAATTAATATGATTAGAGGTTTAGTAGTTTATTATAAAAATTAGACAAATAAAAAAAACTTATTAGTCTCCCACTATTTTATCGAAATCCAATATCCCTCACCATTGACTTCAGAATATTCTGTTTCCTGAATATTCTAGTTGTAAGAATACCTATTTCCCATCGTATTACCCCAACTAGGGTTGGTCAAGCAACTTGAAGGGTTTTAGGTAGGTATTCCAAATTCAAGCTGCATTAACTCGCAACTCCTTGATCCACCGAGTGGACCCCCCAATCTAGAAATCATTTTATTTTGGATATCCTCAACCTTTGACTCTTGGTCACACAAAGTCCTGCTATGGAAGTCAACCCTTGATGCAAACCAAGTCAAGTCAACCCAAAACCTTGAATTAGAATTTCCTGATAATTTAAAGCACCCCAACTAGGGTTGGTCAAGCACTTTGAACTATTGTTCGATTCTAACCAAGATTATGGAAGGCTATACCGAATTAATATTTCTTTGAGGGATTTTATCCTTATTCATAAATTTCAAATTTATTATCTTTTATTACTTGATTTTTAATATCAATTGGTAAATGATTAAGTGATTAACCTCTTCTAAGATAATATTCACGTATAATCTGTTATTATTTTAGTTCCATCTTGAATTTTTGTTTAATTCATTAATTGTGTGATCGTGACAACACACCCACAATAAATAAACCATGAAACTGAGAGAAATAAAATAAATTGCATGATCATGAGCTTTGTTCTATATGTTAGTTTATCTAGTGGTTGATAAACTAAGCCAAGGCCTGGGGGAGAAACACCTTGAACCTTTCGGGTTCGTGTTTATAGCTTTCCACCTATCCACCTTTGTATCTCCTTGGATTGGTTTCGCATTGGCTCCTGACATGAGTTGCCTCCAATAGCTTGGGAGCTCCATCCATTACATATGAATTTCTCTCACATGCAGGTGAAGGGTAAAAAGGGTTTTTTTACATAAAATAATCCTTCGGCGTGTAGGCCCTATATATTAATGAGGAGAACGATCACATGCCAACAAAGTTAATTTAAATAAATAAATTAAAGAAAACCATTCACATACAATGATCTTGGTCTTGCTCATGATCATCCGTACATTCAACGATATTTACACATAAATAAATTATAATTCAATTCATTAATAATTCTTTTTTAAGATAAATCACACATGAATCAATTAATTATCTTTAATTAATCAATCCTTTTATCTTAATCCCTTTTTCTGAATTTCCTTGAGATTCCCATCCATCATAATATTAAATAAATTAAAATTATCCTTGAAAGTAACTTGTACCTTGGAGGCAACCCTATGAATTCCTATTCATTATGTAGATGTTAAACTAAACACAAATATATAAAACACCTATCATGTTTTGGGCCTCATCTTTACTTCTTCCCCATGGTACACATCTCAAGGTTTTGTATAATATAATAATAAATTTTAAAAAATATGCATAATTTGGGTGAGTACACGACATGTAGGTCTGACTACACAGCATGTACTTTTCCTCACCGTCCATCCAATGTACACGCCTAGGGACAAGGAGTGTTAATGTACTTCAGAAATTTTCAGAGTACACGGCGTGTTCAGTGGGACACATGCTTTTTAGTTTCCGCATTACATTGTTTCCAACCGAGAAAGCTTTGTACGAGGTACAGAGTCTAACCCTAACCCGAAGGGACTACACACCGTGTTCTATTGGACCATATGGTGTGTAATCCAGAAAATGTGTGCCACATGTTCATGGTCAACACACTGTGTCATAAATGATTAGATAGGATCCAATACACGACCTGATTTACTGGACCAGTCAAATGCATTGAACCCAGACTACGTGGTGTTTAATTTCGAATACACGCTGTGTATTCTGGTGTTGTATGGCCAGGAACAATTGGCACCTCCAGTTTAGTTCCTCTATTTTATTTTAATCAAAATTAAAAGAGAAATTCATTTCGTAAGGTCAGCGAGAAATGATAGATGAGGAATAAATCTTGAGAATCAGATTTAAAGAATGATTAAATTGAATTGAAAAAACTAAATTATTAAATACGTAAATCACCAATGAAAAACTAAATAACTATAATCAATGATATGACCGCTTTGATATCACTTGTAGCTTCCGGGCATAGTGGATGAGCGTTGGTGGGAGTGCCCAACTTGAATTTTAGCATTAAACAATGTTCAAACTGAGATCCATCGTGATATAAAATGCCAGATCTTTGGAATAGAATGAAGAACGAAAAACAAAAGAGGGAGTCCCGAAATCATATAGATAGGATCATCATATGTTGGTTATAATTAATTTAATTAATTCACAAGAATTACATTGGAGGAATTAATTCTACGTTGATGTCTCCAGTCACGATCTTGTGATCCGTCATTATATCGTAGAATCCAAGTGTAGGATTCCTCTAGCGATGATCCACATATGTACCACATTTCACTGGACATCACTGAAGGGATCTCCGGGTGCTAGCACGGAATAACCCTCACTTATGATGTCTGCCTTCGATCACCTTGATCCAGTGGAGGTGGATCTCTCTCAATCTTGAGAGAGTTCTTGGAGGAAGGAGTTCTTTTGGCCTTGAGAGAACTCTCCAGAATTGTTGTGCACAATGATTGGGGAAAAGCGTTGGGGTTGTGAGGATATTTATAATCGGGTTTGAGGTTATAGAGTTATGACAAAAAATAAATACGTTATGCGTTTTATTTATTTCATTGACTCTTATAGAAAACCCCCATGTCGAATGATAAATTCCTTCACATGTGCCCATGCTAATTATAATAAATATCATTTAATAAAATGATTTTATTTCCCCAAAATACCAACAGGAAAAACTACATGCTATGTAATCATTAATACATGGCGTGTACTTTTTTTCCAAAAAACTACACAGTGCGTATATTTAATATACACGGCGTGTACTTTTATTTTCCATTTTCCTTTATTTCCTTCCCCTAATTTAGTAGACCTTGAGTAATGGATATTTATTTCTTAAGTAAATGTAACTACATTACACGATAATAAATATATATTATTTCGTCCACAATATATTCTCTCCAATAACTAGTGTCGAAATAAATGAAATCAGACAACCATAAATAATTATTAAACCACAGTCAGGAATAATATTTATTAAACTTTATAAATTAAAATTTAACTAAGATACATGGACACACATAGTGAGTGACCCTCTAGGCCTCTTTCTCAGTGGCCATTGGTGGAACCTACCTAAAGTCCAAGGTTAGAATCTAGCAACATGCAAAGGTGGCCATACAGAAAGAAGTTAACATTGCAATGACGTGTCACCTCCTATGAATGTTTACCATGTAATATAATCCCTTTGTCATGATATCTCGAATCCAGAGGGTTGCATGCTAGTCCCATCAACCAATGTGCTCAATTATTATTTATTTTAAATTCTAGAATTGAACTCACCCATACATTTCCATGGACATGGATTTATTTAGGCTATATCAATTCCATCAAAGGTCCAGAGATATCTACTTCTATTATGGAACAGAAGGGACAAATACTTTCTCGCATTATCTATTAATGCAGTATTACTCGTGATGCACCCAACGTATCCTACCTCGCTGCAATCAGTGTGTCATCACAGTTTTTGTCAATAAATCTAAGTGCATGAGTTTTAATACCCATTAATAATAATCATAATGTCTAAGGACCAATACACACATCTGTAGATAGGAACATCCAATTACATTATGAAATGTGGATTTCCACTGGTGGGTCTCATTCTCATAATATCCTTATGGATATTACCAAGGGCGCACACCATGAGAAGGTGCCTCAATGTTTTATGAGTCATCACCCCTAATGGCCTGTATTATTTATGTCCCTAAAATAACATCATTCGGCCATAAAACATATATTCATGAATAGTGTTATGGCACTTCCGAGTTCTCATCATAGCAGGGATCCGTTATGACCCTTTAATGCAACAGCTGTCCTTAGGACATTATCAAATGCATTGTCACACAGAAGAACAATCAAGATGTGATAAGGTATTTATTAATAAATAAAGTACAAAGTAGTTAGTTCTAGGCCACCAACTCCAATAGGGCCTATGGTTCATGTATTGTCCATTATATGCCTCTCAGCCTTCGGGTCATGTATTTGGACTTCAGGTTATGTTTGGCCATGTTCCTTGTGCCTACAGGTCATATAAGGGTTCCCCTTCAACCCATAAATGGGGTATTATCCCTAATAGAAATAAAAAAAGAATTCTTATGGGCCAATCCTAGATTATGCTCCTTGCAATCTATCTAGATTCCACTTTGTGATTTTTAGTTGGTTGTTTGAGTGCCACCTGAAATGAGATATCGTGAATGAATAGATTGGGAATAATCAACCCATGTTACCTCTTCTATCTTTAAATCATGGAATTATAATGTCGATTGGTAACATGGTTGGATGTTTCTTAGGTTCGGATCATTGATCATGTTCTTTCTGTTAATCAATTTCTCCATATTTTTTTTGCTATTAGTGTCTCTAAGTCTACGATTGACTTTATTTTCATTGAGCTCAAGGGGGATCTCTCATGGAAATAATTGGTACTCATTGATTTGTTGGTTTATTTCTTCTCATCATAAAATTAATTGGTTCATTCTTCCTCTATCTCTTGTATTGTAGTGAAATTTAATTCTTGTATGGGCCACTTAGATAGGATGGAAAGTAATTTTTTTAATGATTAAGATGAACCTCCTCAAATCGATGTGAGAACTCTTTGGTATGAACCAATTGTAGAATACATTTTTTCTAGTCTAAGGAATGGCCTGTAAGGAGCTAACATACACTATGGAAAAAATGACCTTTTGTGTTGGGTTATTTGCGATGGGAATAGATCACATCCCAAATAATCGGTGAAATAGATTAATTGCGACGAGGACATCAACCCATAAAAAATAATTAGTTATTTTTGAAGAAATTAGGGGTCCCGTCACAAATGGTTTGGCACGTTTTGGCGCAGTTTGGAAGACAAACCCCAGAAAGGGTATTTGCAATGGGGGGTGCCTCCCCGTCACAAATACCTGGCGGCAGTAAATACTATTTACGATGGGATCTTCCCCCAACGCAGATAGTGCGTCAGCGGGTCACTATTTGTGACGGGGCCCATTGCAAATATCCAGCGGTGGTAAATACTATTTTCGGTGGGGTATTCCCCCATCAAAAATAGTGTGTCGATAGGAAATTAAAAAATATCCTAAAAATATGATCGTCAACTTATGAAAAAAAATCATGGAGTACAAACCCGATAAAATAAGATACATCATACAATGATTCTTTAACTATACATAGATCAAATTGAATATGTTTTATACATATTAAAATTTAAAAAATATGTGGTTAGGGTATATTAAACACAGTTGGAGGTAACCAAAAAACACTTTAAATATTTTCAAAGGATCATGTGTATATAATGAAAATATAATATAGGTATTTTTAAAATAAAAATTGATATGTTTGAAAAATTACTAATTAAATAATTAATATCTTGTTTCTTTTCTATAATATTTTATAACGATATAAAATTTATACACTAATCCTATATTCATCCATACGTGAATTATAATCCATGGTTACTTTCCACAATATGAATATTTTATGACCGTCAATACATTTAATTTTATACCAGCTAAGGAAGGGGGAAAACACATATCTAAATTTATCGATCCTCACATCATTGGATTATTTTATGATATATTGTAATATATATAATTATCTATCCATATGCATATACACTTTCAAATACATATGAATTTAGTTAATCATATATGAGGTATCTATCTTCATTATGTATAATGTCATTATAAATGACATTCCTAAAAAAATTGGGGCCCCACCGTATTCGTTATATAGATTAGTTTTAATACCACATTCCAACCTCCATTTGGCTAGGGGGTGCAATAATACACCACAAAAGAATATATTTATGTGGGTGGAATAATTAAAATGGTTATCCATTCAAAATATCATTATTTAACTCATATGAAATCATAAATTTGTTTAGACCATTGGGTTACATCCCAGAGTGTCTTAAAAATAATTCACCATTCTATGCCCCATATTTTTTCATGTATTTATATTAATAAAAAAATTTAATTAAAAAAATTATCTTAGAAATAAAAATAAAAATATAATTAAAATATAATATAAAAAAACATATTATAAATTATTGGATATTACTGAAGGATCTTCCTACAAGTGTAACTCCATTAAACCATTTTGTATTTCTCCATCATTATTATCATCACTCTTTATAATGACATATTATAAATCATAAGATAATATTTTACTATTTTCAAACAAAATAGTTTAATTTATTTATATTTTATGTGTAGTTTCCTCTAGTATTTTCCAATGATAGTGGTAGACAACATAACAAAATTGATATAATTGAATATTTTAAACTCATATCAGTGGGAATCACAGAGAAGAGTTCCCCATAATTCATGACTAAAAATAACAACACAAATTTCTATTATGCTATTGAAATATATTATATGAATGATGTATGATCCCTGCCATTTCTATAGTAATCTCAGGGTCTATTTTGGGTAATTATTTTGTTTTTAAGTACCTTTGATTGGATTTATGTCTTGGGGGTGTGTTTGGTGGTGTTTTAAGAAATATTTAAGAAAAATATGTTGTGAATGGTTGACACACAATTAGAGAAAACATTGTTCCCAATCCCAGGTAACTGTGTAAACCTGTATAGTGAGGGTCGTACAGTTGGCCCACAATTTACCTAACCATGTTCCCCTAGAAAAAACCATGTGTGCAGTTATTAATCACCCTAAAATTAGTTCTAAAATCCCACCAAACACTATAAATACATTTTATTCTACCATGGATCAAGACAATGAATTCCTAGATGATTTCATAGCTTTATTAATTGTTTCTAAGGATGTCCTACTATTATTCTTCCATATGAAAAGAAAAAATCAAAGGTCTAATCTTCTCCCCGTAATTGGTTCTCATCTCGATTCCTATACCATTTTTTCCTCCATCAATTATCGATATTTTAGGGAATTTATCCTCGGATTCTTTAGATCTAATTTTGTTGGGTCATATCTAGTTTTAGGATTGAAAATTTATATCTATATTTGTTAGATCATTATATCCATTATCTTGATTTAGGGATTTAGATCTGGAACTCATATCTATGTCATTGTGTCGATTGGATTTTGGTGATTTCCATTGAAATAACATATGTCAACGAATTGATCTATGTGGTCTAATATATAATTCCCATAGTCATGGATTTGATTAGTTTATGAAAAATTGAAAATTTTCTATCATTATACATAAATTGAATTCCTAAATTCAAGTATTTAGGTTGACCAATTTAATTATCAAAGAATTTTCTAAATAGATGATTATTTGAGGAATTAATAACGATACTAATGGGTTCTCCTATTAGATAATTAATTTGGGAAGTTGATTTTTAGAGTTAGCAGTTGTAGTCTATATAATTAATCGGGGGAATAATTAAGTGATATTGATGTGGAATGATTGAGATAATTAATCATGAATTAATTATGTGCCTTGATATTATGATCTATATTATTAATTTTGGAAATAATTATGATGAATTTAAAATTAGATAGGGTAATTAATTTTGGAAATTTTAAAATGTGATATGAATTGTGTTACTGATTAATTAATTGATGAATGTATTAATAAACTAGAATACCATATTAATTGGAGATTTATTTTTGGATATTTATGTATTTAACTAATTGTTGAATTAATAGTCGAATTGGGGAGAATAATTAATTCTGAATTAATTATGTCTGAAAGAATGGGAACATGGTTATTCTAAATTGAACTATATAAAAGGTATCATTGTCATTGTACTTGTGAGTAATGTAATGGGAACATGGTCATTCAATTAAGAAGTATAAATGGTAACATGGCCATTGTACATTAGGTTATAGGAATGTGAACATGGTCATTATATCGATATGTAAGAATAGTAACATGGTCATAATATTTATGAATTATATATTGGTAACTTTTGAATTTAGGTGTGAATTTAAAGAATGGAAATAAAGGTACTTTAAGATATGCACTTACATTTTAACACTACATACTCCGGTATGCGTCTAATTGGTTATTGAGATTTCAGATCATTATCGAATACATTGAACACAGACATGTGTTGAATCATGTATTATGATATAATATTACTAAGGAAACACTTTGGGATCAACCATGAGTCATAGCTGGTAGATAGGTATGGGTATCCTCGAGAACCCTAGATTTAATATGATTAGATAACTAATAAATTATAATGTGATATCCATTTATTTATGAATTTTTTTATTTTATTTATAGAAATTTTTGCACTATGTTTTCTCATTATTTGTTTTACAAACTGTTGGTGGTGGACTACTGAGTTGTACTAACAGCCTACTTAGGCTACATGATGGGTACCCAAATAGATTTTTGTGTTTAAGGATAGGTAAAGGGAAAGGGACCAAGATTAAAATACTAATTTCTGAATGGAACACGAATTAGGGAACCTTTCAGGGTTTAAGACCCTCTTAAGAGTCATTATTGTCTTTACATTCAGTTTCATTATAGAAAATTGGACACTTACTTTGGCATGGAATGTATCCCTTTCAGCTTAGTACTATATTTCTGGATTTTGTTATTTGTGACATTAGTACTGTTTATGATTTTTTATGATTTTTTTATTTCTTATGTACTTTCTATAGTGTTTTACTATGATAAACGTTGGTGTATTATCCCCATGACTAACTTAGTATACCCTCACATATTTTTTATAGCCTCTGGCATATGGGGTGTTTTGCGTGAGGTCAAGTGACCAATCAGCTCGGGGCACCGACACATGGTTTTTGGGTTGGGATATTACATAGTGGTATTAGAGGAAGGATCCATTTTCATTCATCATCATTTTTATTACTATTTGGGTATAGTTCAATAAGAGACTAGGAAGAGTCAGTTCCATGTAATAAACTTGTTCGTGGGAGTTTCAAACCCATGTAAAATAGAAAACTTGAGTACATCGAGTGGGATTGTTGTTGTTGATGTTTGTTGTTATGGTTGATTATTATTTCACCTTGGGCAACACACTTGTGGTGTGATGTGATTATTTTTTCATTTAATTTTTTAGTATATAATTAATTCTTGGAATGACATGAGTGTTGATTCTTCATGCATCATTCCAGGAACTCAATGTTATTATGACATGTATCATTTTTGACAGGTGTAGGAAAACAATTTATCGATAAGTTGTTGATCATGAACTGGTTCCCTTATTTTTGAAATTGAAATGAAAAATGGTTCCTAATATGAATTGAGAAATATTTTAAAATTATGAAAAATGAGAATTATTGGATTTATAGATGAGAAACATGATTATGATAGCATGTTTACAATTGTTAACCAAAACATAGAAGTAGGATGGATATGGGTAGTTATATAACATCGGTTTTGAACATGTTGTGATATGAGGGGAAAGACATGATGTGACCTATTGTGTTTATTCCTCTTAGTTAAAGGTTATATAATTTTATTATGAGACCTAATACATTTTTTTGGAATAGTACAGAATAAGCATCCATCATGCTTTTTGAGGGGATGACCAAGCAGCGTGGCTAGAAATGGTCGTCCAGTTAGGTAACACGATGCACCGATGGTTCCTATGGAGACGAAGGGGATCAATTTCAAGAGAACATTTTAAATTTCATTAGATTAATGAAAAAAATCCCATGGATAGTTGTGAAAAGCATTTCTATGTTGATAAAACTATTTTAGTTGCAGTATCCCCCAAATTTTACTAGAGAGGGTGGGCCCGAGGGAGTTCAATTATGGGATGATTGCATAGAAAAGATACATGCCCATTTTGAAACTCCATATTAGTGGAGTTTCAACTTGGTTTGTTATTTTCTATGAGGATAAGTGAAGCATGAGTGGGACATTCTTGCGTGAATGGGATAAACTAACAGTATGTTATCAAACAAATTCTTGTAAAGGTTCTTAGAGAACATTTATCCTGAGACACCAAGACAAGATAAATCTATAAAGTTCTTGCATCCAACCTAGGGGAGAATTTTCAGGATGGATTATGATGAACTCTTCACATATCTACAATGATTTAGTATAGTTTTATCAAGATATGATGCAGTAATGGATAAATTCATTCAACACAGTCTTAAGGGTTAGTTTATGTCAAAATCCAACATTTTCTGATTAAATATGTAAATTGAGGTGGTGGGTCAAGATATCATAGCAGATCGGCACCTAAGGGAGGCTTCCATTAATGTACAATATGTTGTTATTAGATAATCAAGAGGTGGGACGTCCTATGGCAGGAAGCGTTATTATGAAGACACTATCCATGGTAGTGGGAATTAGAGTACTCAGACAGGAGGATCGATTGGATAAGAACTTACTGGGGTGATCATTCATTTTTGTGTTAGGTCAGTACATTATACTCAACACTATCCTAAACAAGAAATATTGTGTTGGTCGTGTAGAAATATGGTACACCTAGATGTGTTCTCCATGTCACAACGATAGATGGGTGCTGGGTAGCAGCTGGACAGAGTCATAGTGTATAAAGGGTTGCTTATACACCATATGAGTTGGGAAGCTAGAGTTCTACAAGACAAGGTGGTTTACATAGTGGATGTGGTTCTATAGGGATAGATTTTATCTGAAGAGTGGTGATACTATGGGGATTCAGACAACATCATCGGGGAGAGGATCTATCAAGTTACATGTGGTGCAACCTACACATGTGCAAGGAGAGGCTGGTCCATAGTGTGAAATGTACTATTCGAGTAATTATACTTTATATCATTCCTTATTTTTTAGGGATTTCTCTCATTATTTATATCTATAAAACTTGTTAATGGATTGAACCCGAAGGTGTAGTTCATGAGTAGAGAAATAACTATCGATACACCGTTGGGAACATAGTCTAAAGACATCTCTTAATACAAGGGACATTCACTGGATATTAGGGAATATAATTTTTTATGTGATATGTATATTCTTAATTTTATAGGCTTAGGCCTGATTATGGTATGGACTAGATAGTCTTATATCGATCCCACATCAATTTTTATCATAGTAGATAAACATTTACATATACTGATACATTCACCTTGGAGAGTGGGATATTCAGGTGGTGCGAGAACGGATAATTACACAACAACTAAAAGGGATCACATCCCATGATTTTACTCTATTATTGAATGATGGGTGTGTTATGTAATATATCCTTCTTCCAGTAGTATAACTAGGTCAGGATGTCTTTCCTAAATAATTCTCAGTTCTACCACCTGAGAGAGATGTGGAATTCACTATTGAGATCATGTCAGGGGATGAGCCTATATCTATTCCACTGTACAGAATGGAACCAAATGAGGTTTATGATCTCTAGACTCAGTTAGGGTAGTTGAAGGATAAGGAATTTATTCATCCAATTATATCACCTTGGGGATCACTAGTTTTATTCGAAATGAAACCAAATGTGAGTTTACATATGTGTGTTAACTACCGAAAGTTGAAAAAAATTACACCGAGGAATTTGATATCATCATCATCATATAGATGATTTATTTCGCCAATGGAATGGAGATTTTGTGTTCTCAAATTTCAATTTGAGATTAAAGAATCTTCAATTGAGATTTCATACTTCTGATATACATAGGACTGCTTTTAGGTGCAGTTATGGCCTTATATAGGTTTTTAATGCCTTTTGTGTTGAAAAATCAAACATCAATTTTTATGGATTTAATGAACATGATCCTTCATCTGTATCTGGATCAGTTTTTGGTAGTGTTTTTGGACTTAATCCTGGTGTACTCGAAGGCTCATATTGATCATGCACCATATCATGACATCATCTCGAATACATTGAGAGAGCTTCAGCTATATGCCAACCTATCAAAGTGTCAGTTTTGGATTGATCTGATTCACTTATTAGGAAGAATTATCTTTTTAGAATGGTTCTCAGTGGACCCATAGAATTTTTAGGTAGTGGTTTCTGGGGAGTACCCTAAGAATTTTTTTGATATCATATGCTTCTTGTGATTTTCTAGTTATTGTTGGATATCCATCAAAGACATTTCTTATTTGGAAGCACCACTTTCAATATTGACCAAGAAGTGGATTATGTTTGAGTCGATAGAAGCATGCAAGAATGATTTCAAAAAGTTGAAGAATAATTTGATGAAGAAACCAATTTTGATCTTACTTGAGTCAGGTGAGGAGTACACTGTTTATTCTAATGCTTTGGGGATTATACTAAAAGTTGTATTGATGAAAGGGGATAGATTTATCTTGTATGGGTCTCAACAGTTGAGACCACATGAACCAAACTACCCTATACATGAACATGAGTTTGTAATAGTATATTATTCTATTACTTGTTAATGAAATTATATTTTAGGATAAAGTTTTTACATTGTATACCAATCATAAGAGCATGAAGTATATCTTTTCATAGTGTTATTTGAATCTTCAGCAGTAGTGATAGGTAGATTATATGAAGTAATTTGATTTTGAACTGGCATATATGATCAAGAATGGAAATAGTGTGTTTGATGCCTTCAATAAAAAAACTAATACTCCATGGTTTTAGGAGTTGATTTTAGAGTAGAAGATGATGAATTTTTAAGATTTAATTCATGTCGTGGTTAAGGAGTGTTAGGAGAAGATGAATTTGGGTTCTGTTGCTGTGGATTCTAAACATTTTATATGGATCAAGGATAGATTGTACAAGGATCTAGAGTGTTTTTCCATGAGGGAAGTATTATAAGGTTTGGATACATCATTGGAGTGGTTGATCAGTGAGGATGAGATCATCTATAGGAAGAATTGAGTTGTTGTGGCTTTGATCATATGAGAGGAAATCATGCAGGAATTTCATCCTTCATAGTGAGCCCTGAATCTAGGTGTGACCAAAATGTACCATTACCTATGATTAATGTGTTTGTTTCTAGACAAGAAAAATAAGAAAAAAAGGTTTGTGAAAATATTCTTCACCTACCAGTAGGTGAAGGTAGAGCATGGATGAAGTGTATTTTTACTAAAACAGTTTCATATTCTGGAATGAAAGTGGAATGATCTGATAATGGATTTTGTGTGTGGGTATTCCATTGATGCTTATGAATAGTGAATCTATTTTTTTCATTGTGGATCTATTGAAAAAGGTTGTGCATTTATTTCCAATAAGGGAAACCTTACAGTAGAGATGTAGGGAGAACTATATATTTAGGAGATGGTCTGTCTTCATGGGGTCCCATAGACCATTGTGTCAGATCATGATTCATTTTTACTTCACACATCTGGAAGGGATTGCAAAAATATCTTCGTACAAATGTTTATTGAGTACATATTTCCACCCACAGATAGATGGCTATTCGAAGGATACTATATAGGTTCTTGAGGATATGTTTTAGGCATGTGTTCTTGACTTCAGTGGGTCTTTGGAGAATCACATGAATTTAAAAGAGATCACTTATAATAATAGTTATCAAGAGACTATACAGATGGAACCATACGATTCTATTTATGGTAATCCATGAAGAAAACTACTATGATAGATGGAAGCAGGTGAGATAGAGTTGTTGGGACCAGGTCTCATGCAGGACACATTGGAAAAGGTAACAATGATTTGAAAATGTATCGGTATAGATTAGAGTAGGAATAAGTCGTATGCTAATAGATGAAGATGACATATATATTTTATAAAGGGCGATCGCGTATTTGTTTGGGTGTCCATATTTTGGGTCACCATAGGCTAGAAATGAATAGCATGTTGGCACCTATGATTGTTAGACCGTTTGATGTAGTGGATAGAATCAGAGTTATAGTGTACTGATTGGATCTTCCACAGAAATACAACACTATGCATGATGTCTTCCATGTGTAAAAACTATGGTGGCATCACCCCGACCCTTCTCATGAGTTCAATGTAGATGGTGTGGACCTAAAGAAAGATGCATCTTTTTAGGAGCATCTGATACGTGTGCTGAATCACAGTGAGAAAGTGTTGTGGGGAAAGACTTTTCTAATATTTCATGTGATATGGCAACATGGATAGGTGAAAGAGGAAACATGGGAAAGGGAAGAAGATATCATGGCATAATGTCCCAATATTTTTTGCTCAGAATCATAGAAAAAAATGGACGTACTATTTATGGATGTGCTATAATAATGTGGGATGGTTGTAAGATTTCATCCTTTTCTTGAGTTATCTCATGTGTAATTTTAGGTCCTTTTGATGTTTTTATGGACCTTTGATTGTTATCATGTCTTGGGGCGAGTTTGGTTGTCGTTTTATGAAACCTTTAACAAAAATTGTTTATGAATGGTTGGCCCACTGTAAGAGAAACCTGGGCTCCAAAACATAGGTAACCATGCAACCCAGAGGAGTGACGGTTGCAGGGTTGGAACACAGTTTACCAAATCATGTGCCCCTACCCTTATAACCATGTGTATGGTTATTAATCTCCCGAAAATTAGTCTTAAATAAATTGAACCCAAAAACAACTCATATTATACCTTTGCATGAGACTATATGATTTTTGGAATATTTAAGAGATTTCAAGGAGGTTCCAAGGACGTCTAACCTCCATTCTTCACGATTCAATGCCTAAATTGAAGATACACTTTTCTTATAGTAAATCGATCTCATCCTGATTTCCATATCATTCATTCATATCTCTTTCCATGATCATTGGGTAGAATTTATCCTTTGATTCTTTATATCTAAACCATTTTGGTGAGATCCATATCTAGGATTGTAGATATATATCTACATTGGTTAGATCTTGATATCCGTGATCATGATTTAGGGATTTAGATCTGGAACATAGATCTAAATCATTTTGTTTTATAGATTTTCGGGATTTCCTTTTATTGAATTTCCATCAATGAATTGAGGTTTGTGGTATAAAATATAACTCCCATAGTCATATATGTTATGCATGTATGAAAAATTGTAGAATTATAAGAATTGTTCAGCAATTGAATTCCTTATTGGGTTATTTAGTTTGACCAACATATTTATTAGAGAATTTTTGAAATAGTTTATTAATTGAGGAATTAATATAGAGACTAAAGGGATGTACTATTATATAATTAATTTTGGGCGTTGAATATTAGAGTTACCGGTTGTAATCTACATAATTAATCTGGGGATTAATTATTAGATATTGAAATTTCTAGATTGAGATAATTAATCGTGAATTAATTAGGTTCCCTGATATTTTGATCTAGATAATTAATTGTGGAATTAATTATGAAGCGTAGAGATTTACAATGAGGTAATTAATTATTGAAAATTAATTAGGGGATATGAATTCATTTATTTATTAATTAATTGATGAATTAATTTATTTATTTGTGTACCTAATTAATAAATGAGTTTATTAAGGATATGTATGTATTTAACTAATTGTTGAATTTTTAATTAAATTGAGAAGAAGAATTAATTATGAATTAATTATCTCTGAATAAATGAGAATATGGTAATTCTAAATTGAAAAGTATAAATGGTACCATGGTCATTATACTTGTGAGTAAAGAAATAGGAACATGGTCATTCAAATTAGAAGTATATATGGTTACATGGTCACTGTACTTATGGGTAATGAAATGGGAATGTGGTCATTCTATTTAGAAGTAACAATGTTAACATGCTCAACATACTTATGAATTTTTTATTGGAAACAATGTCATTTGAGTGTGAATTTAATGAATAGTAATAAAGGAACTCATATATATGGACTCACATTATAAAACATTGAACTCTGGATTGAGTTGAATTAGGTACTGTGATTTCATATCACAATTGAATACTTTGAGCTCCAACATGAGTCGAATAATGTATAAAGATATGATGTTATCTAGGGAACACTTCAGCCTCCAGAACACACTGAATCTAGAATAGATGTATGGGTATCACTTGGAACCATGGTGTTAATAAGATTAAATAAAAAACAATAATAATTTGGTAACCATTAAGTTGTTCATTGAATTATTTTATTTATAGTAATTATTAAAAAATAAGTTTATTGGAATTATGTTCAACTCCATTGGTGGTGGCATACTGTGTTTTACTCACACCATACTCGGGATACTTATTCAGTACCCAAATAGTCTATATTGTTGCAGGAAATGTCATGGAAAAGGGATTTGGATTATATTTCTAATTCATTAATGGAACATGCATGAGGAATCCAAAAATGGTTCAGGGTCCACCTAACAAGCATTATTTTCTTTACTTTCTATTTCATTTTAGACAATTTGACACTAACTTTGGGATGACATGTTTCCCTTTCAGCCGAGTACTGTATTTCTGTTTTTGGTTATCTTGTGATATTAGTAATGTTTGTGATTATAAATGTTTCTGTTATTTCTTGTGTACTTCTACTAGATATTTACTCTAATAAAAGAGGGTATAGTCTCCCGATGACCAACTTACCATACCCTCGATGCTAATATGTAGCCTAGTACGTACGTGGAGGTCCACTAGAGTTCTTGTGCCTAACCAGCTCGGGGCACCATCACGTGGATCTGGGTTAGGATGAAACAAAAGAAAATAAAAAAGAGGGAAATAAATAATAAACTGTTGAAAAAAATAAGTGGAAAATATAAATTATATTTTTTAATCTATAGAATTGATTTCTCCCTTTAAACAAGAAGAAATCTCATATCATATTTTCGAAAAATATGAATAGTAAAATTTTATTTCATTCCATAACAACATTAACCAGGTTCTTCCACATTTCTACACCCACATACATTTTTGATCCCCGTTATAGTTGTGAAATAATTATTAGTGGGGAGAAAAAAGATACAAAATGAAATCATAGTAAAAAATGAAAGAATAAAATTCATACATCTAAAATAATATTGCCTAATGAATCCTCCAATATTTGAAATATTCTCTATACCAAATGAACTAAACAAGATTAAATACCCATAATCTATCTATATGTTCAGTCTCATAGAATTACCTCCACGTGGTTTAATATATCCTTTATTTTTTGATATAGTTACATTATTGAAAATGAGGTTATAATATTAGAATTCAGCATGTCTATATAATCCAAATAGATTATATTTTGTGTTTTTATGTGTATTTATTCTCTATAAATAGATATATAATGTTTGATTTTCCCATTAATTGGTAGAATGTATGAAATTATTCTTATCTTAGCACAATATAAAATCATACATGGATTGAAAAACAATAAAACAATACAATATTATTCTTCAATTTTGTTTTAGAATGTTAGAGACATGTTTATTTTTATGAATGTTATAGTTTGTATTATGTATGAAATGGTTACTCTTATATAGAATTTTATTGTTTTATCTATAATCTTATTGAAATTTACTCATAATTAAACAACTATATTAGTTTATTAAACATTATATAGCCCCAAATCATCCAAGTATACTCTTCTATAGCATATTTCGAATCCATGTTATTCATATATAAAAAATATTTAATCTTATACAACGAGTATACACTCTGTATTATACATAAGTACAGATCAAAAACTTTTGGATATTCTTATTTATCTGTTCATAATTGTATTCAGATCGAAAAAGATCAAAATAGCATATTTATAGAATGAAAAATATCAAGTTATAAATTAAATTATATAAATGATGTAATATTTTACAAAAAATATATGATGAATTAAAATAATTAACAAATAAGAAATTCCCATGAGTATAGAAATTAGTGGTGATATATTCAATGAATTTTCCAAAAATTAGAGAAAATATTTCTTCATAAAATCCTCAACATTTAATATTTATGTCATTGTAAAATCCATATACAGTTGTCAATACAAAATTAAAAATTTATTTTTGTTATAAAAATTTCAATTCTAGAATCCATGGACCAAATATAATACATATATTTATCACTTTTTCCCAATTATTTTAATATTAGTATACATTCAATACCATACTACCATATTTTGAAATTTTGTACCAAATATCTCGAAAATGTATCTCTCCTAAAATAAAGATTTTTCTATGTGGATGTTCTCATGTAAAGTGAATTCTTAATAGCGATAATTTTACTTTAATTTTGGGGTCAACCATTAATAGTGTAAAAATTATATATCAATAATGAGGGATTTTAGATTCGTTATTAAAAGGGTAATGGAAATTCATTTAGATATTCAAACTAAGATTGGAAAATATGTAATGATACTTAAAATCATGATACATGGTTGAAAATATTTTTATCTTTATTAAGGTACATCATTCAATGTAAATAATGAACCAATTTCTAGGGAGTAGGGTATGATACAATATATAGTTTATATTATGGAAATATAAGAGGTTTTTAATGGAATTTATGTGGATTATATAATGTTTATATTTAAGGGTAGTGTAAATGAGAGTTATTTTTCAAGAAAATATTCTCAGATGGATCCCATATAATATTATCACAAATCATGACCCCAAAATAGTGTTAAAAGTAATCTCTAATGTTTCTAGATTAAATATAATATCTACATGTTACACAGAAAATAATAAATGTAACAATATTTCAAGAAAAAATATAAACCTATTTAGTAGAAATGTTTTTAATTGGATAGTAGTTGTAAATATGAATATCACATATGATTAATGTTCCGTAAATTTTATAATTTTATATTTGTGAATAAAACACATATAAATATTCATAAAAGAATATTTTATAAAATAAAGTTTTTTAAAAATATATTTCATGATGATTTCTACCTGACTAAGCTATTATATTTTGATCATGAATATCCAAAAATAATTGAAAATATTGAAAAATGAAATCCTAAAATCCCTATATATTATTCTTATCACTTTTATCACACATAATTTGTTTACCAAAATATATGATAAATTTTCTATATAAAATTATTTTATTGTGCCACTTTGGTAATAAAAACATTTACAAAGATAAAACCTGGTTAATTCCAATAAACAGCGATATGAGTTAATTTTTTTAATTATTACTTCCACAATCATATAAAAAGATAAAAATTTATATTATTAAAATTGAAAGTTAAAAAAATATTGTGGGACAGAAATGAATCATTTTTATCCCAAAAGTGAAAATATGATTATACTGTCAAAAAAAGGTAGTTCGAGTTGTTATAAAAAATTAGTAGTGCTATATAGATTATTTTATAGGGCTACTGAATCATTAGGGTTCCAATTTTAGTGTCAATCCACCTTTTGTTTAGTGAAAATAATCAAGTATTTTTTAGTTGGGGATGATGATGAAAGGAACCTCTTATACCACAAATCATGGAGCTAAAAATTTTACCAAAGCTAATAGGCATATATCTGAAGGAGTATAATCATCATGTTTGGGTTGATTCTTCTAAGACCTCAAAAATCAAAAGTAAGAACAATTTATTTGATAGAGTGTGTGGCCCACAATACCAAGCTCATAAGAGAATATAAAATCTTGAGAATTTATAATATATTTACTATTTAAAATAAATATAATATCTTCAATATAATTAATTTCATGTGACATTGATTTAGCATATGTCCTCAAAAAACACGAGTTTCTTCAATGACTTGTGTTACATGCTTGACTGAGTTTTACCGAACAATAATATAATATTAAATTTTATTATTTAATATAACAATATTTAAATTATCCCTTATTAATTTTATTCACTAAATTATGATAATATATGGTTCACAAAAACATTAAACTAACTCATTGGATAACAATTAATATGATCTATGTATAATATGCAATTGAATATAAAGAAAATAATTTTATGGAAAACTATTCTTATGATCATAAAGAAGTTTTATCAAAATTTATTAAATTAATTATATTTAGGGAAAGATTTTAAATTAATATATATATATATATATATTATATTCAATAATTATATTTTATACTCATCCAATAGATTCGATAGACATACGATAATAAGTAACCCTATACTACATATAAAACGCAATATTTTTATAATGGCACTTTTACCACATTTTAATGTGAACATATTTTAAGTCCACTTTTTTTAAAATTTATAAATATAACATGTCAAAAGTAAATTAATTTTTTAAATAATAACATCAAATTTTTGATAGGGTGATGTTTTAATATTTTTCTATATTGTTTCATTTTAAAATTAATAGTGAAAAATACAGAAATTTAATTGAAAACATATTTTATGTACAATTTATTAATAAGGATAAATTAAATTTTTTATTGTTTTTAAATACTAATTAGATAAATTATATATCATTTAATTCAATTTGGGTCATTCAAATCAATTTTAAATTGAAATTGGATGTAAAAACTCTGTAATATTTTGAATGTTTTTTACATTATAATCCTGCATTGTCATCCCACCTATGGGATTACATTTTAATTAATTTATATTAATTATGTGATAGGAATTTCGAAAAATGGATTAAATATTTGTAATAATAATAATTTATAATTTCTTATAATGATATTTTTTGTACAAAAAATATTAGTGAATGTAGTTAAAATTAATTACAATGATTATGGGGAAATTAAACTTAACATTGGACTAAAGTATAATCATAATGTCCAAATTGTTCTATAAACGTGTACAAAATACATAAGATGGTGATATTTACACCCAATACTTAGTTTTATAAAATTTTTACCATTATAATATTCACTTTAAATGGGAAAAACATGGGTGTCATTCTTATTCAAAAAATGTACAAGAGTGCCACCCCTCCTCCACTATAAATTGGCTTCCTCCCCTCCCACTTCCACAAACCTCTCAATATACATTTTCAAAAAAAATATATTATCAAATAACTCATTAAAATCTCATCACTAATCCTGTAAGACTATCCATGGAATGAAATCCATCTCCCAAATCCATTTGGTTCAAACCAAAAGGAGATACCCGAATATGATGTAACAACTTTTCTCGTGCTCTTCAGTTTTATTTTCATTATCTTCCCATAAAATATTTTTATAAAATTATTATATCTCCAAAAAGTTTCAAAAATATTATTATATATGGTTATTCTATTTTTTATACCTATACATACACAAAATTCGATCTATTGGGTAAGAAACTTACAGTTTATGTGTACAAAAAACTACCGCCTCACAAAACGAGGATTGGTTATGCTTCCTTTAACAATATCATCGTAGAAATTATGATAGAAAATATGTTCATATATGATATATATGATATTTATAATTTCTTTATTCTTATTTATGTTTTATATATAACATTCCATTATGATTTTCATTTCATTAAATGTGGTAACATCGTTTGTCGACGTATGGACAACATCCTCCTAAAAAATGATGAGATTCTATCACATGATACATGGAATGTATAAAGTATAGTTCTAATTAAATATATATTAAATAGTAAACATATATATGATATTAATGAAATAATTATCTTTTTGTAAATATAATATATATCATTTTCATTATTACCCTTTCACACACTCAAAAAGTGATATCATCGTACATGGACGTGGGGACTACTACCTCCTTGACGTGATGTGATTCCTTTTACATGAAAATAATATTTTCTATAAGTATATATGATTAAATAATATAAAATTTATGATATAATGGTAATTATATAAATATATATATTATTTTTTCTTACCTTCTTTGCATAACCCTCATTGAAAATGGTAACATTACTCATGTGTATGTATTGCCTACCGTCTCTTGATTCTAACGTTGGATCATTTTTTATATCCATATTTAATTATGGATTTAAAAGTAATATTGTTGTATAAATATTATAATTATGTCATGATTATTATCTTTTATTTGTTATATAATGACCCCTTTGACCATTATTGATCTTCCAATGTTTTTTTGACAACAAAACTGAATTTGATCAAAATAACCAAAGTAAATATAATTGTGTAAGTAGTTTTAAAAAAAATGTAATAATTGAAAAAAAAAATTAATGATAAAAATTGAAAAGATTATGAATGAAGAAAATAATTATCATATGTTTATTATTTAGTAATATAATTATATTTGAGACAAGTCAGACTCAATGTATGGGATTTTCATATCACTTTTTACATCTGTGAGACAAATGTCGTAGTCACCACTTACTTATTTTGTGTGGTGTATCTACTTCCCATTTTTATATGTAATATCTTTAATACTAATATATTCATGGAATTTAATACATCAATTTAATGTTATTACTTCATGAGTATTTTAATTTAAAAATTTTCAATGTGGTATGTGAAACTTTGAAATGTTTGATGATTATTTTCCTCGTGAATTATTTCAATGACATTAAAATTGTATTTAAATTAAATAAAATTATATGACAATTTTCCAATAAAAAATTCAATTTTTTCTAATGAGGATATTTTGTCCCTTTTCATGTATTAGTACCATTTTTTCACTTATTTTAACTCAAAATGTGTTTTGAATTATTTTCAAGAAAATGTTACATCAATTAAACACATAGTCAAGGAACCTTATTTCTCATAAAACAAATATTTTATTAAAAAAATTAAAACATTATATTTTGAAAATAGTTTATTTTAGTAATTTTTTCCCATTTATCCTTTTAACATGGTTTTCTAAGAAATATTCTTTTCTCCCTCTGAAGATGTCATTTTCCATCATTTTTACATTGAAATAGGAATGTTCTTTTTTTTAATTCGTATTGCATGTACATATTTACCTACCATAATTTCATTTAATCCTAATTTTAATCAATAAAAGTGTAGTTTTTAAAAAGAAATATTCAAAAATATATTTTAATAAAAGGGGATTTCCAAAGGTTTTTTCAAAACAAAAGGATGTTTTTCACCTGAATGTCTTTAAATGATCTTTTTATAGTTTTTATACTCTTCAATAATATAAAAAAACTTTATTTTTACTTCACTTTGGATATGTTTTATTGATACCATCCTTATTCATTATCTCATGGATTCAGATTTATTTTTCCATGGATGTTATTTATATTTCGTTCCATGATTACTTTTAGTCTCCTTGAAATATTAAATTTTGTAGGATCATTTGTCATTGAATTTCCCATAAAATATCCATATGAATTTTTGTGGAAATGATTATTTCCTGAACTATATTCCATTTTTCATATGGTGTTTACTTGAATGTTATTTTATTATATGGGGAAATAGTGAAAAATATGTATCCTTTATTTAAAACAAATTTTTGATAAGGCATATTATTATCAAATACTAGATATGAGGAATTATTTGTATATGAAATAACGGGTATACCCCAGATATTATAAATCCCCTCAATTTATCGATAGGTTCTCATGAGACAAATAATCTAATGAATTAATTAGGTTTCTTCCTGCAGTTTTAAACTGTTTGGAGGATAGATCTTGAGAATTTAGGTTTCCTTGTTCTTGAGACATAACATCCAATAATTATATATTTCACTCATATTAACACAGTTATTTTATATCCATGAGATAATGCATTGATAAACCTATGTATTAATTTCATTCTAAATTAATATACTAAATTTAATGAGTTTTTGTTTCTTACATTTCTGTATTTATTTTTCCTTACCTTATTATTTGAATGGAATTTGTTTTTATTTATTTACATTTCTCAATTTTTTTAACTTCCTTCTCATTTTATTGATTACATGGAATACTTTTTATGTTATTATATTTCCAAGTTGATTGTTCTCATTAATTCATTATTTTTTCTTCTATACATTACCATTACTATGAATTTTTGGTCACCCTTATTAGGTTCCTTTCTCTAGGAATCCATGAAGTGTACTATGAATGATATGCATTGATATTCTTGATGTAATAAAGTTATCCAAGAAAACAATTATGTTGTAATTAGTGTATATTTTTTTATATAATAGTCATGTATGTTTCTGGTTTTCCAAAAATTTTAAAATCATCAATTCTTCATGATTTGATTCCTTGTAATCATACAAATAAAATTCTTCTAGACATGGGATCCAAGCTTACTAGGGTCATGTCTTTACAATCCAATGGTTAATTAGTGATTTCAATCTCACTATGATTATTATTATAGTTCATAGTTATCAATAGAATGGGGTCCTCTATTTTTTCATCATATCTTACAACCACATCTATGTTATGTTAATCTCTATTTAATAGGGAAATCCATACTAACACATTGTATATTATTATAATTCAAGGGAGAGTATAATATATTTTAGCATAAATATAATTATACTAAAACATTGACTTGTTATTATAGTGGGAATTCGGTCATAATCTTCATTCATAGCATCTACTTTTTCTTGGAAAAGTATTTAATTCAGAATTATTGTTCCCTAGTCAATATATATTATCCTTATTTAGTTTAAATTGATTTCAAGGAAAATTAATGAAATTATTTCCAGTAGTCTGATTTAGCTCTTATATTTTATTTTTGTGGATTTATGATTTTTTCCCAAGTATATATTACCATAAAATAATTTTTACAAGTAACAGTTTCTTGATTATATATAGAAAATGGGTGTTTATTATATTATATTAAGGTCTCCTCCCATTGAGATTTTACATTTTTTAATTGGAGAAACACTGAATATTATGTTTTAACACCAGTTTTATCTTCATGTATCTTATTGAATGATTTCTAGTTTTGGAATATTGGTTCACGTTTTACAAAAAAAATTAATATTATCAGATTATTATTATTATTATCATTTTCTTATTTCAATATCTATTTTTTAGTTTTTTAAATATTGTTAATAAATATTTACTTTGTAAAAAATAACTGAGAATTAATCTCATAGATTGAAAAAGGGTTACATATTTTTTAATAGTATTATTATCAGATATTTTTTCACAAACACCCTCCACTAATATACATCCTAGGGTCATAGTGAAGTGAAGGAGTGAAACAAGTTTCGGACCTCTAGTTGACTATAGTTTAGATATTTAGTTACTGGTGTAATACACTAAAATGATCATCATTTCCCTCAATATATGAATTACATCAAGATAAAAGATGAAAAACTAATAAAAAACACTACCAAATAACATAATTGAAGAAAACCCATCATATATGTGCATATAAATATATATACTCAATGTACTCATAAAATAAAATCAAACGATATCCTACAATACAAACTCCATTATAATATTAACCGCTAAACTATTAAGTTTCAACTCCATCTCTAAAACCTCCATAAAAAAATGAAAACCCAGTTTATATTTATGTACGGGGTCCATGACATGTATACTCGCTGGGATAATTCCTAAGGTATACCATGAATATATTCAAATATAATAATAACTAACTAGTCAAAAATTAGAATAACTATCCTACACAATGATATATCAATAGTCAATTCCATTATTTTCATCAACAACATTCAATATACCATAAACATGTAGAAAGATGATATAATGAAAACATCAATAATGTTACCTTGCATATATAAATTCTCCAAAAATTTTCCCCACTCGTGATCTAAAATAATATGTCTTTTTCTCTCATCACTTACGTTTGATTTCATAACCACCTAACCTACCATATTTTATAATATTTTTGTTACATCCCTATCAACCCCTTCCATCCACATGGCCTAACATCCCATGGTAACATAAACATCATCACCAAACTATTGGATTATATACCACATAATCATCTAAATAATCTCAATTATATATGAACCCCCATATCTAAAAGAACTAGGGTATATTTAATTCTATCAACATCAGCATCATTCCATCCCTTGACCATGCATGACCCCCACTACATATCACATCCACTCTTCAACAAGAATCACCACTAACTATACCATCAATAGTACATACTTACAACCAAATAGATTAAACCACCTTATAATGCATCCTAAGGAATATTGGGGAATTGATTATAGTCATCCATCCATTCCTCACCATTAAGATGTTTGAGAAAACAACCAAATATAATTTAGATATTTTTACATAGTACTCAATGTGAGTGGGGTGCGAATAAAATTAGCATAAAAAATATAAAACACATATATATTTACCCAAAAAACTCACAAGGTAGGCTTATTAGTTTCAGATAAATATTTCATCATCCCCATCTGTCATCTGCATCATATCATCATTATCACATGCTACCACATCAATACGAAACCCAACCACAGAAAATTTACACACAAATTCGATAGTTTTTATTTATAAAATTATAGATTTGTCCATTTTATAAATATTATTACACTGAAATCCAATATTAATTAATTAATAAATTTTCCCATATTTAATAAAAATCCACGTTAACAAAAAATTCTTAGTAATACGGTAGTGATTACATTCTAAAACATTAATTCTATTTCCCCATGTCATTTCTCTTCCAAAAAAATTTAAATTCCACCCATTACCTTTTTGATCTTAATATTAAAAAATTCATATTAAGTTAATACTAGAAAACTGCCATAATGAACCATAAAACATCCCATCACCCTCATAATAATAACTATCTCATTTCCTCTAAAATTCATCAATTTATCCCATAAATTTCACCCCCAAAACACATATCAACCTCAACAGTTACACTACACAAAATACATCAATTATAAAAACCAATCACCACCATCTCCAAGTATAACCCATAAGGCCTTGTAACCATAAGGAAAAAACCAAACAAAATATATGACAAAATAGAATATTCCAGTAAATAAATCCACAATTCATATAGATGTACATATATAGTACTACTCCATCTCTTGTTATAGTATTTTCACAAAACATTTTGATATACGCCCAATATATTTTTGGCCTTATATAATTTATTATCCTATTTACGTGGTTGGTTTAAACTATAAATAACCGTACAAGATATAAATAAATATTTTTTACCATTTTCTCATCACAATAAAAATCATGTTCAATTTGTGGAATAATAAGAACAATAATGAATTAAGAAGTAACAAATTGTGAAAAAAACAATCACTATTTAATTATAATCTATATGGTTATCTTCTTTATGTAATTTCTACCATCCATCCAAAATGAAAAATAATTAATATTATAACATATGTGAACATAAATAATGTACAATAAGGATCCCCTACAATCAATTTTTTTTATGTCATGATATACTAAAAACATGTGGATGGAGGAATTGTTTCATGAATCTGATACGACAATGGTAGGGGCATGATCAAACCTACAACCAAATTAGTTAAATAGGGAAAAAGGTAGGAGGAAGAAAATATACATAAGACACCACATGATGATATAGAAAAAATGGATGAAACAGTAGTTAAACACACACAGAATCGTGATAATGAAGAAAATAAGGGTAAAGAGATGACTTTCAAGACTCTAGAATAGTTTTTCTATTTTTCTAGAGTAAAAGTAAATATAAAAGTTTCTAATAAGTTGATTTCCCATATGTTATGTTTTCAGATACATATCCCTAATGGTATCTTAATATATCAAATTCTCAATATTTAATTGTCATTATCCTTTAAACTCATATTAATTTAAAACCTTATATATAACTCATTTAATACCTGTTTAATAAAATGGGAGTCAAGGACATATGTAATAGGATTAAATACCTAAAAAATAGATTCAATGAATTTAATTAACCTTAAATATAATATTTAGAGATTAAAAAATTATATTATATTTTAAAAACCATGTATTATTAAATATATAGCATTTTGAAATTATATAAGCTAATAAAAGAAGGGACTAACCACAAATTGTCAAGTTAGAAAAAAACATAACAAATTATGAAATAGACTGAAAATATGAACAAATGGATTAACTATAATAAGGGAAAATAACCAAAAGAAATTTTAATTCCTCTACAATAATATAGACTGAGAACATGACAGACCCAAGTTATTGCACAAAGAACAACGCAACCACATCATGGAAATAAACAACCAAAGAACTGTATTTATTAACCAATTTTTTTCACAAAAGACTATATTATGGAAAAACAAAATTCATGAATGAAGAAACAAGAATCACAAAAGAACCAGTTGAAAAAAATTACTTTTGCTTCTCAGATAATCATGTTCCCATGAGAAAAACATGGTAATTTAATGGGAAGAATTCACTCATCGTAGTTTTAACACCTCTATCCCTTAAAAATGTAAGGTGCTTTGGAAATCCGATGCAATATGTAAGGTGCCTATCAAAAAAATTTCCTCATGAATCAAAATAGAACCTAAAAGGGGAAAAGCTAATGGGGAATGAACCCCCCCTATTAAATACCTCTAATGGATCACTCTATTACAAGTAAAGGACCACATATTATAGGTTTAGAACACATAAATATACATAATAATTAACCTTGTAAGGGGTTCAAACTAATAAAACAAAAAAATATAAATAACATTATTTTAATAGATTAGAAGAAATAAGTATCAAAATATGGAGGATCAACCATCGAATAAGTTATGGTATATTTTATGTATGAGGGAACCCTACCCCCATCTTCTCTCCTCCAAGAAAACCTACCAAATATGCATGTGGGAAAAGGGGATGAATTTCCCAAACAATTAATTCTATTAATTATTATAAATATCAATTATAAAATCAAACGAATTCACATTAACCTCAATGTCCAAACATCCCCAAGTGATGGCATGGGATCCTTCCTAAAGATACCAATGATGCAGTGACACAAAGAATAATTTCTCTACTTTATTTAACCATATAGGGATAAATAATCAATAATTCACCTTGAAATTTTTCATTAAATCCACGATGGATCCATTGAATCATGGAGAAAACATACTTCCCAAACCAAACACACATTGATCCTAATGATGTGAAACCCTCAAGGATGTAATGAATCTGAATGTAGACTCTACGGGCATCCACCAATGATTTGAAAATTCATATTTATGATCTTCAATACTCATCGTCTACTCCAAAACCTCCTAAAAATTAAATTTCATTCTCTTTAAAATATCAGGGATTGAAATTTTGACTCCGTAATCTCAGTCCATTATAACATAGAATGTAATTTCCATCCATACAGTTCCTTGAACTACACAATACATATGAATTTTTGATAAAACATACAGCAGGAATACTCAATGGTAGGTATTGGTTTAACCTGTAATCAACCAAAGCCCAAGATTTCTTCCCATAATATATCCTCCTCGGTCTAGATAATACACTAAATATTTCCTTCTATATGGGGATGGAAGTGACTATTTTGGAACCACTAAGGGATGAATCTATAAAGAAATAATACATAGAAATGTGATCTAGTACTAGAATCTTGGTTGTATACATTGTAATTTGGTTCCACATTTTGTCTCATCATATAATAAACAATCCATATTTATATGGAATTTATATCATTCAAACCACTGATCTATAAATAATGGAACAACATCCTTTTTCAATCCACAATCACACCATAATCATTATTACTACCCCAAGATATAAGTATCATAATGAGAAAATCTATAGATATGTCTTCTACCATCAACATGAGGCATCCACAGATGAAAAATGGCCTCGAGGAATAAGGTTTTTTATTTCTTCTACTAAAATACCTAAAACCAAAAAACAAACTCTTCCATCGTCTACTTCATTCTAGGCCCCCAACAATTCATCCCCAAGCCATTAAACAGCATAGAAACACCTAAATGCACCGTTAATGGTGAGACATGATACTCTTGAACACCCCACTCTAGGTGAGACATGATACTCTTGAACACCCCACTAATTGAACATATACATAAAACACTTATGATTTGTGAGGAATGAAAAATTCTATCTAATAATTTTTTCATGTAGAAACATCATGGAAGAAATCACTAAAACTATTTGGGGTATACTTACTCTCATGGGAATATAACTCCATAAACTCATAATGGATTAACGCCCTTTACTTCCTCAAGATTCTTCAAAATATGAGATGTGGAGAATCCCAAAATACCTAAAACATCACCTCTTACTCAACAAATTTAAGCACTCGGTGGTTAATAAATCTCTCTTCAAGTAGTTTAAATACACCCATAATAGATAAATCCCGATGTAATATTATCTTTATTACTAAATTTATTTAGTAAGGGTATAATCCATGAGAAATTGGATATGAACATTCATTAATTTTCCTAAATACGTAGGAATATGTTACAGTTTACCACATTCACATGTGCTTAAGAAGAAACAACTTCCAATACCATTAATAGGTCTATAGACACAACCTATTGGGAGACAATATGTCCATTGAAATGCATATCACACTTCAAGAACATGATCATGGAAAACTATACATAGATTTAATAGTTTCAAAAATACCATAGGAAATATCAGAGTCATTTGATATCCCCCTCCTCTATGTTTGAGTATATTTGGTTGTTTTCGATGCTCATGACAAAGAATTGGCCCAAAATGTAATGAAACATTGAATTCATGATCCCCATGATTGTAGATTGGGTTTTTTAGACACCAAAAATATAATAACATGGAATTAAAAATTCTTTAAATTATATCATTAGGTAACTAATAATTTTCATTCATTTATTTTTATTTTTTAGGTTTATATTATTATAGGACAAATTAATAATCCATATATAAATAAATATTACATAACAATTTGGACAACTCAAATCAGTATCCATTTTTCCCTCAACATAATTATTTTAATATATCATTTGTTTTATTTTTATGAAAAATGATCAAAATTATCATCTTGAACATTTCCCTATACTTTCTCATTTGCAAAACCATATGATTTTTTTTTTGAAATATGGGATTCGAAAAAAAACAAAACAACATAAATTTTAAAGGAAAGATAAAACTAAAACTCTCTGTCCATGAATACATATTGAATTTTTACATTCTATAAATATACAACGACCACAATATAAATATTATATTACCAACTAAATAAAAATCACTTCAAAAATAATTTCATATAACATATCATAAGAAATAATAATGGAAAAATAATAATCGTATTATATTTTTTATAATCATAAAAAATACATGAAATATATTTCACAGGTTTATACATTTCACATTAAAACATTATTAAAGACATCCCTTAAAACATAAAATCATTAGAAAAAACTATAAAAAAATTTTTACATTAAAACTCATTTACAGTCTGAGAAAATCAATGTACTTTATTTTTTTACCTCGTATTCATGTCACTCTTCAAATAAATCATAAATAACCAATAATATTCTATGTAAATTCAAAATATATCCTTGGATAAAACTATAACTACATAACGTTTTCCTCTTAACAAATAAATTGGTGAGCTATATCGGAATAACTCATCATCAATACATACATCAATATCACCAATTATCAAATTTATTTCTATGATTAATTATATAATAAAATCAAAAGAAATATTTTACATATATATTAAAAATAATCATAAATATATTATTTGTGAAATTAATAATCAAATTTCTATAGGTCGAAATATACATTCCTTTTAAAACCTAATTTAAAAATATCTAGACCAATGTGAAGAATGGTTTCTCCGAGAATAAAAATGGATGGTTATAAAATAGTCAAATAATAAATTAATTGTTTTATTATGTGGAAAAAATATTCATTTCATAAATGATAAAATAAAATATTCCTTTAAAATTGATTTCAAATTGAAAAATATAAAATACATTTGATGATTTCATTCAAATATAATTGAAATAAATAAAAAAGAGTCATATATTATCCCTTTTAATTAATTTTTTTCAATATAAATAAATTAATAATATAGTTTTATGCTATAGAATTTAAAAAAAATGAAAAAAAAATCTATAAAAGTGTTAAAATGATGTTTTATTGTAAATTCCACATTATCACAATTTTGATTCATTGTTTTAATTATTTATCATACTATTCTTTTGATAACCTCTATAGGTTTATACCTACAGCTTCAAAGGATGGGTTTTGGTATAATATAAGGCATCAAAAACATTATCAGTGATTTCAGGAAGATATTCGTTTAGGGTATTGATGAACCAATTGGAACTTCATGTATATAAATGAGAGGATGAGGGTATCCTTTATAAGTGGATGAGACCACATCTTTCTATATTTAAAAATATTAAAAATATAAATTTAATACTCATAAAAATTGATGAAAACGGAAAATTTAAGAAGATAAGATGAAATATAGTGTAAAGATGTTAATTTAATTAAATTAACACAATTTTTTTGGTCATTGTAACCCTTATCTCTTTAGTTTAATCCCTAGTAATCTTGTTTTATCTATAGTAGTAGTAATAGTTATTTTCTATTGATTATGTTAAAAAATAAATTTTAACTTAATACAATAAAATAATTTAGATGCTTTATTATATATAATACATTTTATGAAATTCAGTTTAAAAAACTAACATAATTTAATTTAGAATTTTACCAAGAAAACATGATGAAAATTATTTTATTTTTTAAAAAAAATCCTTATATAGTGTAAATTTCTATTATAAAAAATTCAATGTATTGTTTTGAAATTATTGTAATTAGTTAGATTAAGTTTAATAAAAAGAATCTAATTAAATTTTAAATCAAATCCTTAATAAAATTTGTCTTTGTAAATGCATTAAACTAGATGATTGTATTTAATAAAAAAATTATTTTTCACAATTCCTTCAAAAAAACATGCATTCGGTAAATTATGAAAAAAAAATTCAAATACAATGTAGACGTGGTGAATTCAAAAATATGATAAGTTTTTAAAAATTAGCAACCCAAAATTTAAAATTATACTTTTAAATTAAATAATATTATCACAAACTATCCTAGATACCCTATTACGCTAATATTTGAACAGGATAATACATTACACAATGGGAATTACCCATCATCATTGGTTGGAAAATAGAACCTGGCCTCATACAAGAGTCACAAAGAATCAGTTTTTCATTAAAAAGTATAATATAATCAATACAAGTTATCAATCCCCTCACTATAATAGGATAATGTACACAAATCAAATTGGTAAATTAACAACCAAATTGTACATCATCAAGAGACACAATACTAGATAATGCTTAACTCATAAAACCCAGAAAACTAGTGGATAGAATCTCCACTCATCACCAACATCACACTATTTCCCAATGAATATGAACAATAATCACATCCATGTGTCGGTTTCCCTTTTCTTGGACATGACATAATAAAATAATCAAACTCAGGAATCATTGGTAGGGTGTGAGATAAAATCATATTAGGGTATCAACAGGTGTTCCGTTATCATTTCTTTAATAACAAAACATTATTTCTATTAATCAAAAGAAAAAAATAATGTCTAGGAATTTACATATTTTCTTAAAAACATGTTTTAATAATCAAAATGATGGTAGATATACAAAAATAGTTTTTAAATAACATTTTATATAAAATATTTCTCTAAATCAGTTGGCATGAATAAATAAATTCTATAAATAAATTAAATGTAATGATAACATAAAATATATCATAGAACCATTTATTAAGAACTGAAGTGTGTTAGTTTCTCATAAAAGGATCCCCACACTACTCAATTGTTGATCAAAACTAATTTTTTACCCACATCCCTCAGCATAGGTAGTTCGTACTCAACTCCCCTTCAAAGAAAATATTTATACAATAAATTTATATTACTTTCTTAATGGATAATCTATTTATAGGGGGTTAGATACTTGAATGCTTGCCCTAATTACTCACTATATACTCAGGATTAAATCTTATTTAGACTATTAAGATATCAATCATGGAAAATTCAATCATTTTCAATTTGTACCAACATTTAATTCCAAAATTTAAATTTTCAACATTCCATTTTCATTTCAAAACCAAATCATAGGATTACATAAACATATGAATTTTGAAATCATCAATAAATTCTTTTCAATTTATCTTAATTTTCAACATAAAAAATCATCTTTTTTCCAAATCATTAAATCAACTTTCTCAAATACACCCTACAATTTAAATTCCATTAAAAATTGAAGGAGTACACAATTTTCAAATTCATATAAAAATAATTCATAACTCATCTCGAATACATGATGTTAAATCTTTTAAAAACTCATTATAGTTCTAATAATTCAATTTATGGTTTCAATTATAGGGAAAGATAATCTGTTCCCACAGAATTTTAGTCATGGAATTTGAAAAAAAAATTAACTAAGGGATCTTCCATTAATAATGATGGTCTATGTGGTCAAAGAATCCAAACCAAACATATCATTCATCAAGGAATGAATCCAATTCATCATGAACATAAGGACATATCACTCTGAAAAGATATATGATAATAAAATAGGGTAATCCAAATTGAGGAATGATTAGTTATTAGATATAAATCCAATTATCTCACAATATAATTGATCTTAGAAAAGTGGAGTTTTAGGGGTTAAAATGCATCTAGGGATCTTCAAGATAATTTTTTTTAATGAGAGTATAGAAGTAGAAAAAATTAAAATAAGTTTTGTGGAATTTATGTCTTTAAAATCAAAAACCACATCATAGTCCCCATGTAAAAAAGATTAAAATAGTAGAAAATAGGAATACCATTGAAAAACCTCATTAGAACACACAAAAACAACACCTAGTTAACTCAATGGCACAAACTAGGTAATATTCAACTTACCTAGAATAAGGGGATATGGCATAGCCAATCCATCATGATGAAGAACATACTGAATTGGTATTGGATATAAAGACATCCATTTCACCTCTATGTCTTATACCATACCTTTTCTAAAACAGGGAGTTGAATCGAAAGGCATTTTCAAATTCCCCACTGTATAGACATCCCTCTATGGTGAAACATTGAAAAAAATGGAGTTATTTATATCGATTGTCTGTGAAGGATACACGACAAATCCATCTACTTATATTGCAACATTGTTCGACCTCAATCTCCCCTATATCACAACATAATGGTCCCTGACGTAGCATGGAATCTCCGCACCACATCACGTACACCATGGTGAAACTCCCTGCTAGAATATTTGTAACATGGCATTATTAATTTAAAAAATAATACTTATCCAAACATTAAGTCAAAAAAAGGAAAAAATACCTTATGAAGGTAAAATAATGTTACAACATCCCAACCATAAATAATTTATAACCCTATAAATCCTTCATGAAGAGTCCTAATCATAGTTCCGAGGCCACTACTCTCTCATCACTAGCTTATTCTACCATGCCTTATATGAATTTGAATCATGCTACCATATCACACAGACCACTAGAATCGTCCTTCCATAAATATTATTTGTCTCATAATAAATGATACTTGATTCTTAGTTAGGGATACATCAGGTTCAACATCATGATATTCCTAGATCTAAACCTGAGATGGGTTTAAAAGATACCTTTGAAGTAGAAATACATGAATCATATGTTGGGTCAATTTCAACATTGTTGGAATGTCCATATAGTAATATACTATCCACACTCACACAGTAATCTCAAAATGAACCATAAATATCAATGTAGAAATATTCTATTTTACAAGACATTCATTAACCAAAAGTTTGAAACGCTATTGAACTTCATTTATCCAATAGAAAAATGAAACTATTGTTGTTGATAATTAGAATCTTAGTTTTTCTATGTGTGTGCCATAAAAGTTTTCTTATTAATCTTCTATACCCTCACCATCATATCTTAGAATAAAGTTAGTCCAACCATTAGACTTTTAAAAATATATGAACAATATATAAGATATTTTCATGGTAGGAAACACATGGACTCAAGGAGAGGTATTCTAATGGAATACTGATAACTAGTTCTATAGGAAAACTCAAACAGTACCAAATAATCCTATAAATCATGACCAATATCATGAATACAATCTCATACAATGTTCTCATGAATTTTTATAGATATAAATATTTGGATATCCATATACAAATGATATACCATGATAAAAAATACCTAGTATTCCATTGACTCCTATAATCCTCTCCAAATGTTAGAAGATAAATAATGATCCTTATCAAATATTTTAACAATACGAACTCCATGCAATATATCAATCCCTTGTAAATAGAGGTATCACATGTCCTCGACTTTGGTTATATGTCAAATGGGTATAAATTGATCCTATTTGGTTAGCCTAAAGATCAAAACATGCATCACATTCTTCCCATGATGGGTACAAGCAACAGAAAAACAAAGCTCATATAAACCTCATCCAACATCTAAGTCAACATAGAACATTGTTGATGCAAACATGAAAGACTCTAGTGATTCACATTGACTACATTATCGGTATTTGTTTCCTCATGGATTTCGGGGATGACCTCCTGGACGGGAGATTCAGACGTTCCGATCGGTTTCTAGCGGGTTTGTTCGTAGAACCGGAAACATCCAATGATTCCACATCTGTTTGGACCTACTTTCCAAAGGTAGGCGCTCATTAGCTTGTGGACTAATGAGGCTTAGGAATTTTCATTGGTCGAGAGGATGGGAGGTCGGACTCATCACACCGTTTTGAGGGGAATTATTGTCTACTCCGGGACTCTCTTTATAGATTTAAGTTATGTTCGTGAATCCTTATTACATTACCAAGTATAAAATGTTCTTTCCTTTTGTTTTAACAATCAATGATTAAATATGCAAGAAATTTAGAGAATATTTTATATGTATTCGAGGTTATTCATCAATAGAGAATCATCTATATCTGTTTAGAGATTATTGGTCAATGGTATCCTTCAGAACATTTATATAAAAGTCTCTTGGTCATTATGATGACCAGGCTGGTTTTAAAGCCACTCAGTGGGGCACTTGAAGTTTATCGTCATTCAGAAGGACATGGATTATTTCAAAGTTGGGATCGAACCCATAAATGGGATACCTACGTATCCATTGTTTTGGAAAAGGAATCAGAACCCACGTAGTTCGAGTAATGGAGTATGATGTTTATGATTGATGGCTCAAAGAAGAATGTCATAATTACTTTTACACTCTAAGCTCACGTGAGTCATGCTCGGTGTGAGAAACAAGAGGTATTGGTAAAAATTAGACAATTGTGCCATGAAAGATGCAATCATAAGAAATTGTTTGGGGATTAGGTATGTATGACTGCCCAGATAGATGAAGGTTTAGGATTCACTTTTAGGGAGAAAATCCAGGAACAGGGTCCATAAAGGTATATGTGCTTTATGGAGATTTGAATACTCTAATCTTGGGGCTTACTCCTAAGGAGGATGCCCAAGTTAGGAGGGGACTTATGATTGGGTTTTACTCCTGAAAAGGAAACCCAAATCAAGGGTAAATTAGGACTGGTTAAGAGAAATTTAAGGGGGCTTGGGGTTTACTCCTGAAAAGGAAACCTAAGATTATGACTGGGACTTACTCCTAAAAAAGGAGGCCCAGGTTATGACTGAGTCTTATTCCTAAAAGGGAGACTCAGGTTAGGGGACTTGGGGCTTACTCCTAAGAAGGATGCCCAAGATTATGACAGAGTCTTATTCCTGAAAAGAAGACCCAAGTTAGGAATTAAGGTTTGGGGCTTACTGCTGAGGAGGATGCCCATGTTTGGGAACTTTAAGAATTTGGGGATTACTCCTAAAGAAGGATGCCCAGATTTGAAATTGGGGCTTACTCCTGAGGAGGATGCCCATGTTAAAGAATTATGATTGGGGATTACTCCTGAGGAGGATGCCCAAGTTTGGGAACTTTAAGAATTTGGGGCTTACTCCTAAAGAAGGATGCCCAGATTTGAAATTGGGGCTTACTCCTGAGGAGGATGCCCAAGTTAAATATTCTCTCATCTTAAAGGATGAGGTTGAATGAATGAACTCTCTATATTTAGTGACCTAAGGATATTTAAATCACTAGGTTTTGAGAGATATTCCACAGAATTCCTTTCAGATAAGGAAATCAAATCAAGAAATCATGCCATAAATGGCTTTGAAGAGTGTCTTGAAGACTGAATCTTGAAAAGGAAAGGTGTAATGGCTTAAGAGGGGTAAAATGGGCAAGATGGGCACCAAAAAAGATAGGGGCGCGCAAGTCTTGAAAGGCGCGCAAGTCTTCCGTGGGCGCGCAAGTTTTGGTTGCGCAGGTATACCTGCACGACACATGGTGTACTTGCGCGATTTTCAACCAGCATTGAAATATTTGAGCGACTCTTTTTTAAACCCTTTAGAATCCTCTTGAGGTTCTTCCAGAAAAGGGATGCACAAGTTATATTGAAGGAAATAAGTCGGTGCGCAAGTGTTGATAAGTTTCAACACTTAGGCCTTCTTTCTTCTCTTTAGATCTTCCATTCTAGGTAAGAAATTACATTAGAAGTGTTCCAGAAGCTTTGAGAAGAGACTTGGGTGTCGAGAGCTTCAATTCGAGTTTCAGGAAAAAGATCTTCCTCGAATGGGGGGCCCACAGGGTCTATTTATAGGCAGGAGAAGACCCCGGGCGGTTACCAGGCGGTTATCACTTAGGTCGTGCAAGTCACTTGCACGACCATAAGGCGTCGCGCAAGTAGACTTGCACGACCACTAGGTAGCGCGCAAGTACTTGCACGACCACTAGGCGGCGCGCATGTGTACTTGCGCGACCATGAGGGAACTTGCGTGACCTATGGGCAATGTTCTCCTGGTTCATCCCTTTGTCGATTTTTGATTTTTCTTCAAAGGATGAATCACATTGGACTCAGATATTCCCCTTTTTCTGATCTTTAGATTCTGTGACGAAAGGAGCGTCAACAAAAGTCCCCCCTCAGAGTTGGATCCGGAAAGAAATGAGGATTTGACTCTGAGGAAATTGAATACATTCAAAGGAAAAGGGGGCACGCAAGTCTTCAGGGCACAGAGGGCAGCGCGCAAGTGTGCTGGAACTTGACTTTTATTCAGAGTTCCTTTGTCTTTTGTGGGCACTTTAAAGTCATGCATGCCGGACATAAAGGGGCTAATGATTAAGGTCGAAATATCTTTGACCAAAAATGGGTTAAAATTGATTCAATTCCTTGACAATTTATCTAAAAACATATTACCATACTCAAGTATGAGGGAAAAAATGTAAACTATGACTTAAGAATATTTGAATCTGAGGAATGATATGAAAAAGAGCTAAAAGGCATTAGAATAAGTAGTTTCCAATAATGAAGTTACTATTATTTAACAAAACCCGTTAGGGGGTTGAAATATACAGGGCCACCTATGGGCATTGGCTGCATGGTCAAATAAATAGTATCTTTTGGCTGACAAGTCTGTTATGTGGATTGTTTATGCAAGGCCACCTATGGGCACGTGATGCATAGTCAGGCAAAAAGAACTCTCAAAAAGTTACATTCCTAGTGCTAAAAGCCAGTGAATGTTTATGGAGATTCAAATTTTCTAAAGTATAGAGTTTGTTGTATGGAAAGAGGTACTTGAATATGGAGAAGATATTTCCGAACAAGAATATCGAAGAACTGGATGAATATCACTCCTACGAAGGTCTAACCCAAACGTAGGGAAGAAGAATAAACCATAGACTTGAATACTTTCAGATCATGAAAAAGGATATGGGACAAATATGTTAAGGATATATTTTTTTTTGCGGATCCCTACATACTGTCGTTTAAGACAAATAAGGACAAAAGAGGCATTCTTCCCAAGAATGAAGTTACCATTATTTAACAAACCCGTTAGGGGGTTGAAATATGCAGGGCCACCTATGGGCATTGGCTGCATGGTCAAATAAATAGTATCTTTCGGCTGACAAGACTTTTATGTGGACTGTTTATGCAAGGCCACCTATGGGCACGTGCTGCATAGTCAGGCAAAAGAATTCTCAGAAGTTTGACATTTTTGTGACTAGAAGTTGTGAAAAGGGTTATGAAGATCTGAAAATATTTATGTTTAGGATTATAACCCATAAAGATGGGTATTTTCCAATGTATATAGAGATACATAGGTCAATGATAACCATAATCATGTTGTAGCTGGGTCCTGAATTGAAATTCTGGACTTCACTACGTATCTCATAAGAATGAGAATCAAGCCATATGTAGTTCTTGAAATGCAGTTTAACGTCGTGCAGGACGAAAGTATGAGTGATCTTAGTTTAGGGTCATAGAATTCGGACCATAATAATGAATACACAGTGTGTGTTTTCATGAGGACTTTTCAGCCAAGGGACTGAAAGTGAAATTTGGGGTTAGGTCCAAAAGACTTGGGGCTGGATTCGAGGGATACTCGAACGTTCCTACGTATCCCATAAGGATGGGAATCAAGCCCACGTAGTTCTATAACTACCCTTTGTACAAATTTGGTTCGTACATGTGAAGGGTGAAAGGTGATTTTAGTGCACTGATGGTTTAACCTAAGATAAAAAGTTCAGGCATTACCATGTATGCACGTAGTCTTTTGAAAAGAAACATGATTGAAAAAATCTATGTCAATAATGGTTCCTTCTCAAATATGGAAATCAAAGAATATTGTAGTTTATTGTCGTACCTGACAAAAGTGTTGTATAGTTTAACGTCATATAAAAAGGACGAAAGTGAATCAATGTAAAGATATTGATTCCAGGGGCGGTTTCACGAATCAACATCATATGAGATGGTGGTGAACCGATGTGAAGAGATTGTTTTTGGGCTTGAACTTTGGGAGGCTACCTACATACCCAGCCTGGAGGGCAAGGATCAAAATCAGTGTAGTTCAATTAAAGAACGAATTAATGATCAAGTTGTTCTTGGGGACAACGATCTAATAATAAAAAATGTTGTTGGGACTTACACATGGTTAGTGGCCCAGAGGGAGTATTATGGTTGATGTTCTCTCTAAGATCACGTGAGTCATACTCGGTGTGAGAAACAAGAGGTAATAACAACCTTAACGATGCACAGTTTAATGTCATGTAAGACATAAAAAAGAGACTATGCAGTTTAAAGTATTGCAGTTTAGGACTATTAGTGCTGCACAGTTTAGTGTCATGTAGCCGGGACAAAATAACAGTTTAATGTCATGTAGGACATATTAAGGATTTTCTGTACAGTTTAGCGTCATGTAGTTAGGACGATGAGGATAAAATAGTTTAACGTCATATTGGATGAAAGGGGGACTGTGTAGTTTAATTTCATGCAGTAAGGACAAAAGAGTGTACCATTTTAACGTCATGTCGGACGAAAGTGCGAATAGTTTAAGGTCATATGCATGGACCGTGAATGGTGCAGTTTAATGTCATACTGGACTTTTGAGATTATATAGTTTAACGTCTTTCCGGACGTGAGGGACTTTTATACAGTTTAGCATCATGTAGTTAGGACGTCACAGTTTAACATCTTGCTGGACATAAAGGATTTGAAAATAGTTTATGGTCATATACATGGACCAGGGATGATGCAGTTTAAGGTCATGCTGGACGGTTTAGGGAATTTTTTTCACAGTTTAATGTCGTGTGGGGCGAAGTTGCAGTTTAAAGTCATACTGGACCATTGCTGTATAGTTTAACGTCATATAGCAAGGATTAACTGGTGCTGTATAGTTTAAAGTCATGTAGCTAGGACTAAGGTGAACCAATATGAGGATATCAGTTCTGGGGACTTTTTACAGTTTATCGTCATGTTGGGCGTTGGAAGTGCCACACAGTTTAATGTCATGTTGCCAGGACACAATATAGTTTAATGTCATCTCGGACAAAAATATATAACTTCTGTACAGTTTAATGTCATGTAGATAGGACAAAATACAGTTTAGTGTCATGTAGGACATAAAAAAAGGGACTATGCAGTTTAAAGTCTTGCAGTTAGGACTATTGGTGATGCACAGTTTAGTGTCATGTAGTAGGGACAGAATAACAGTTTAATGTCATGTAGGACATATTAAGGATTTTCTGTATAGTTTAGCGTCATGTAGTTAGGAAGATGGGGACAAAATAGTTTGACGTCATATTGGACGAAAGGGGGACTGTGCAGTTTAATGTCATGCAGTAAGGACAAAAGAGTGTACCATTTTAACGTCATGTCGGACGAAAGTGCGAATAGTTTAAGGTCATATGCATGGACCGTGAATGGTGCAGTTTAATGTCATACTAGACTTTTGAGATTATATAGTTTAACGTCTTTCCGGACGTGAGGGACTTTTATACAGTTTAGCGTCATGTAGTTAGGACGTCACAGTTTAACGTCTTGCTGGACATAAAGGATTTGCAAATAGTTTATGGTCATATACATGGACCAGGGATGATGCAGTTTAAGGTCATGCTGGACGGTTTAGGGAACTTTTTCATAGTTTAATGTCGTGTGGGATGAAGTTGCAGTTTAAAGTCATACTGGACCATTGCTGTATAGTTTAACGTCATATAGCAAGGATGAACTGGTTCTGTACAGTTTAAAGTCATGTAGCTAGGACTAAGGTGAACCAATACGAGGATATCAGTTCTGGGGACTTTTTACAGTTTATCGTCATGCTGGACGTTGGAATTGCCACACAGTTTAATGTCATGTTGCTAGGACACAATATAGTTTAATGTCATCTCGGACAAAATATGGAACTTCTGTACAGTTTAATGTCATGTAGATAGGACATAATACAGTTTAGTGTCATGTAGGACAAAATCATGAACCAATGTGATTGTTTTGGATCTGGGAACAATATTTTGTGTCTATACAAAATACTTCTTTAGAAATATGGCATTAGTTGGAGTCGTGATGTGTTCTACATCCATTGAGATTAGAGAATACGCTCCATTGGAGTAGACCTTATGTATTGAATAAGGTCCTTCCCATTTTGGTTCAAGCTTGGGAGGCTTCTTTACTAGTATCATTGGTGCTCTGAGAACCAATACGAATTCTCTCTGGAATCATATTAACAGAACCAAAGATTAACTCTTCGTCTGATAAAGACTCTGCCTGGTTAGCCTGTTTAGAATGTGTCGTTTGATGGGGCGGTGCCCATGGCTTTGAAGTAGATGGCATGAAATCTGCCAGAGTCAAAGACAATTTAGGCTTTGATACATACTCATCTTCTCCTGATTCCTCTTTCTTCTTTGAATTGCGCTGCCCTTTTGAGGATTTGTCTTTTGATGGAGGCTTTACTGCAGCTTTTGTAGGAGACACAATTGGCTTCTTCAATTGTGTTCGCAAAATGGAATGGGTTCGATTGATTGTCTTTCTGACCATCCAATCATCATATTTTTTCGCAGTTTTGCTTTTGAATTCCTGCTACTCGCCTCCTTCCTCTGGATTTGTAGCGGTAATACATGCTACATGAGATGAAGAACCCTTCAATTTGACTTGTCCCAAGTCGACCATCTATTACAGGAGGTCTTTAAAGACAAAACACTCCTGGATGGGATGCCCCAACATTTGATGAAAGGGACAATAATTGGGACGGTCTTCATCTCCTTCCTTGTTTGGCCTCTTCGGCACTGGTAATTGAACCAAATTATTTTCCAGAGCTGAAATGATGTAACCAGGAACTTGCTCACTTCAGAAAGAGTATGTTTTACTCTTCATATCCTCAAATTATTTTTGTCGTTGATCTCTTTGATCATTTGGACGAAACGGCCTTTGTTGTTGGCATTCAGGAGGTCGAGTCCTTCGAGAAGATGAAGGTTTTGAAGTAGATATAGGTACAGGTGCTTGTTTAAGCATAACTGTAGCAGTTTCTGCTTTACCCATTCTTCTTCCTGGAGCTGATGGAATTATACGAGATTTAACCTTTTCCTGTATAAGGGAATCTTCAATCTGCTGAGCGATTGAAGTAAGGTCTCGAAACCCTCCTGTGTATTTCACAGGGATCAATGGCGTGCGTAATTCGTCAAGCAAATTTTCCACACAGATTGGCAACAATTCCTCCCGAGGGAGTGTTAAACTCAAGGAATACGTTAATCCCTTCCAACGAGCAATGAAATCAGAGACTCGTTCATTCTCCCTTTGCTTGCAGTTTGTAAGATTGAAAACTGTCGTTTTTGGAAAAGTTGAGCTAAACTGAAGAAGGAATTTTTGACGAAGATCCTCCCATCCGATGACTAACCGGGATTGCAAGCTTGTATACCAGACAAAAGCTGGTCCTTGCAAGGTTCGCACGAAGCATCTGAGTTTCACTGCTTCTTGCTGCTCTGGAGTTCCCATCATAGGATCACAACAAGACACGTAATGTGTCAAATGTTGTTCAGGGTTGCCTGATCCATTGAAAGTAGGGAAAACAGGGTTTCCAAAACTGGATGGAGGAGAAATTGAATCTACCCATTCAGGGTAAACTTTCTTTTCAGGTTGAACTTGCGCCCGTTTTCCTTCCATAGTTTCTAACCGAGCTGTTAATGACTCAATAGTAGTTATTAACTTTTGAGAAACATCAGGTTGAACTTGGTTTTGAGTAGGTGCAATAAATGGAGCTTGGACAGACGTGGTGGTTGGTTCTGCAACTGATGGTAGTGCTGCCAACCGTTGTTGCGTTTGACCCGTAGGATTAGACCTTTGAGGGTGTAATATTAATGGAGGATATTCCTGATCCATCTCAATAGTTACAACAAATTCCTTCGGCTGTCAGACATCAGCATTCTTAAGAAGAAGACTACTTTGAAGTAGTTCTGCATTCAACCTTCTTAATTCTTTCATTTCTTCCTCCTGTTGTTCAAACCTTTGCTCTAATAAGAGCGATTGACCTCCTTCAGAGGAAGGGTGAGAAGTAACCTGATTCTTTCCTTTCCCCTTATTGGATCCTTTTCGGAGAGGGGGAAGTGGGTTACTTGAAGGAATACCCAGATTTTGGGTAAGCCTTTGATTACGTGTGTGCACACCTTCTTCATTTAAGTCTGTGTGCGCAACATCTTGAGCAGGAACCTCTTCGTCTGATCCCTCTGATTGAGACTCATCTGGTGAATCAGAAGCAACGTCATTGATGACATTAATGGATGCATATTGCATGGAATCCTTTCTATCAGCATTTCTGTGATATTGTCTTCTACTATGTCCATGATGAGACATGGAATTCCGTTTACTTTATCACTCATGAGCTTCTTGGAGAACCGTCACTTGGAGAGAATCTCCTGATAGCTTGGCTCTTCGTTCCTCTTGAGGCTTATTCCCTAATCGAGAGAATACTGACTTTCTCTGAGGGAGGGATTGAGGATTTGAAAAAGTCCCCAGTCCGGTGGACTGGGGATGTTCCTACTGCTTCCGCTCAACTCCTCGAATCCCATTTGTTGACTCTGAGGGGTGGGTTAGAGAAGTCCCCAGTCTGGCAAGCTGGGGTGTCTCTTGACGTGCTATGTCTGAGATCTTTTTAAAAAATCCCTTGATCTTGCGAATCTTAGTTCGGAAATTAGCTGGATGCATTAACCTGTATCCACTTTTATCACCTGGTTCAACAGATCGTTGAATGATTTCCGAAACTTCTGTCATTTGATGACGTGTTTGCTCCAGACGAGAGGCTTGTGCAATATTCTCGCCTGCTTGATGTAGGAGCAATTCAACATCATGTTCTCTATAAACTTGATTTTGAGAGGAACTAGTTGAAGCCTGTTCTTGAGCAAGGTTTTGATTATGAACAAAGCCCATTGACTGTGGCCGGCCATGGGCAATAACATTGCATTAGACCATTTTCGGCGGGCTTTGCTGACTGGAAAGCACTGTGAAATGTAGTGCTCCGTGAACACCCCATCTTCTGATATGAACATCAGATGGAGCATTGGCAATTAACTGACGCAATTTTCTTAGTGCGCCAAGGCATGAACGTTGAAGGGTTCTTTGTTGCTTTTCAGCCTTCGGATACCGAGAGACTGATAGAGATGCCAAATCAATCTGGCGTTGTAACCCTTCTATTATCTTAATATGATTTTCATAATCACCGTAAGATAATACTTTCTTCTTCAATTGACAAAGAGTCTTCCATATGTTGAGACTAATATCATGGATTCCATCATCCGTCAACATCTTTGGAATGTCGTACTGTGAGTCAGCCAAAGGCCATAACATGACTGGTACTTCACCTTTTGCTAGTTTTTTCCTCATGTTCAGAATTTCCTCTTTATCATTAAATGAAGATTCTTCTACCTGTTTGGACCAGAGTTGGTGTTTCCTTGTTGCTTCATCGGATTCAACAAGACTGGTAGAGAGATCACTATTCATGATGGAAGATGAATGACCTAGGGATGGTTCGGAGAATAACCTGAACCCCAGGCTATCTTCTGATCGAGAAAGAGTTTCACCTGCCAATAGTAAAGCATCAGACGTGACTGGTTTTACGTTTGCAAGTGCCTCGAGATAGGAGGGATTTCTCGTCACTACATTGCCTTCTGAAGAATTTTCGAGACAACGTGAATCACTACTGCGGAGAGGACTTTCGCAGCGAAGTTCATCACCATGAGGAGGACCGTATTGATGGGTTACAGCAAAAGATTAAATCTCTTGCTCCTTGGTCTTCTGACCACACAGAGGGTTCTTGTGGCTCTCATCTGAAGAAGAAACTTCAAGATTGACCGAACTTTCATGAAGCAAGCCTTCATGAGGAAGTGTCTGTTGAAGACCTTCAAAATTAATGTTCTCATTATTGAGAACTGAGGGAGTAGAATCTTGAATTCTGACAGATAAATGTCTGAGGGCTTCAAGAACTCCAGCATCGAGCAAGGCCTTGTTGCAGATTGGCCTTTGATCTCATGACTGTGCGGGGTGAATCTTTTTCTTAGATGCCTTCTTACTCACTTTAGAAACCACTTGTTGACGAAAGTGGTTACTCTGAGTAGGTGTATGTGCCTGATCAGGAAATATGGTCAGGTTAGGCTGACGATATCCACTCAAATCGGGTGTATGTGCCTGACTTGGTTGTCCGTTTGATATGGGGGAGTATGCCCCATAACCCTCTTGGACTGGAACAGATGTGTGTGTCTGTTCCGGAGTGAATCGTTGATGTGTCACTCCACTGCTAGGGATAGATTTATGTGTCTGTCCCTGTGATGATGCTGAAGCTATTATGATATCCTGGCAAGAATCCAGAATATGAGCAGGAATTTGCTTCTGCTCTTTCACCATTGACAAAATATGTTTGGTGACTTCAGCCGCCGGAACGGGGATATACGTCCATTCCGGGCTTGGAGTAGGTGTATGTGCCTGCTCTTGTCCTCTTTTTCCTGTCAGTGAATCCTGAAAGTACTCAAGTGTGGAGGCAGAGAGTTGATTCTGCCTCCTGTTTGTCGTCGGGACTTTCCGACTGACTTCTCCGTGCGCTACCAGGCGAGACTGTTGGTAGGCTTGATTAGTATTAGCAGGTGTATGTGCCTGTTGATTACACTTCGCCAAACATGGTTGACGAGATCCATCATATGTAGTCAGACGATCCTGCTGACTAACTGGTGATGTATAAGCAGGTGTATGTTCCTACCTACAGTACTCCGCCGGAATTGCCTGGTGGGATTGACTTGATGCTGCCAGATGAGTCTGCTGGACAGCGGAATTAAAACGGGCAGGTGTGTGTGCCTGCTCGTTGTTTGCCACCAAGTTAGGTTGGTGGACTTCTTCGGAGATGGCAGGGATGACAACCTACCCATTGTTCACCGGATTCCGTCTCTGGCGGTTCATCTTTCCTGCTCAGGTTCGAGGAACCTGAGCTGAATGCCTGGAGTCGGTACCCTCATCATGTTGAGGGCGCACTACCGCACGAGTCTAGCGGCGATTATTGATGGGAGCCCTTGAGAAGGACTCCTGTCTTTTTGAATTAAGGTCCTGTGGGACCTGCTCATTCACTTCCTCAGAGTAAGGGAGTGAATGGAAATTGCGTTCCGGGGATAACGACCCGAAACGGTTGGAGACGGTAGTCAGCACCGCCTGCTTCTTGATCGCTGGCCACCTTTGTCTGGACGACCAGGTAGAGTTGTTAACTTGGAGGGCTTGACGAGCGGCCTCCAGAGTTGGGATAGTACCGTTGCGACGGTACTCCTTAACCAGTGCATTAGAAACCCAGCGTTGAAGACGCTGAGTTGGTGATGTCATCCTAAGAGCGGATGACGTTCCAGTAAGAGTAGCAGCTTTGGTTTTCACAGCAGTAGACCTCACAGTAGAGGTGTTCACAGCAGCAGTATTCACAGGGGTGAATTTAAGGAAAGCCATTTTGCAGAAGATCTTGAGAAAAGAGTGCCTGTTCCATATAACAGACATAATCAAGATGAATCCGGCCACTGCATCTTTTGGATGAGCACATGTCAATGATTGCTTTGTTGGCCCAAGGGGCCTAACAAATAAGAAGAACATCACTTTAACTTGGTTAAGGATTCACGTCGGGTTCACCATTTTTGTTTCCTCATGGATTTCGGGGATGACCTCCTGGACGGAAGATTCAAACATTCCGATCGTTTTCTAGTGGGTTTGTTCGTAGAACCGGAAACATCCAATGATTCCACATCCGTTTGGACCTACTTTCCAAAGGTAGGCGCTCATTAGCTTGTGGACTAATGAGTCTTAGGAATTTGCATTGGTCGATAGGATGGGAGGTCGGACTCATCACACCTTTTTGAGGGGAATTATTGTCTACTCCGGGACTCTCTTTATAGATTTAAGTTATGTTCGTGAATCCTTATTACATTACCAAGTATAAAATGTTCTTTCCTTTAGTTTTAACAATCAATGATTAAATATGAAAGAAATTTAGAGAATCTTTTATATGTATTCGAGGTTCTTCATCAATAGAGAATCATCTATATCTGTTTAGAGATTCTTGGTCAATGGTATCCTTCAAAACATTTATATAAAAGTCTCTTGGTCATTATGATGACCAGGCTGGTTTTAAAGCAACTCAGTGGGGCACTTGAAGTTTATCGTCATTCAGAAGGACAAGGATTATTTCAAAGTTGGGATCGAACCCATAAATGGGCTACCTACGTATCCTTTGTTTTGGAAAAGGAATCAGAATCCACGTAGTTTGAGTAATGGAGTATGATGTTTATGATTGATGGCTCAAAGAAGAATGTCATAATTACTTTTACACTCTAAGCTCACGTGAGTCATGCTCGGTGTGAGAAACAAGAGGTATTGGTAAAAATTAGACAATTGTGCCATGAAAGATGCAATCATAAGAAATTGTTTGGGGCTTAGGTATGTATGACTACCTAGATAGATGAAGGTTTAGGATTCACTTTTACGGAGAAAATCCAGGAACAGGGTCCATAAAGGTATATGTGCTTTATGGAGATTTGAATACTCTAATCATGGGGCTTACTCCTACGGAGGATTCCCAAGTTAGGAGGGGACTTATGATTGGGTTTTACTCCTGAAAAGGAAACGCAAATCAAGGGTAAATTAGGACTGGTTAAGAGAAATTTAAGGGGGCTTGGGGTTTACTCCTGAAAAGGAAACCCAAGAATATGACTGGGACTTACTCTTAAAAAAGGAGGCCCAGGTTATGACTGAGTCTTATTCCTAAAAGGGAGACCCAGGTTAGGGGACTTGGGGCTTACTCCTAAGAAGGATGCCCAAGATTATGACTGAGTCTTATTCCTGAAAAGGAGACCCAGGTTAGGAATTATGGTTTGGGGCTTACTCCTGAGGAGGATGCCCAAGTTTGGGAACTTTAAGAATTTGGGGCTTACTCCTAAAGAAGGATGCCCAGATTTGAAATTGGGGCTTACTCCTGAAAAGGATGCCCATGTTAAAGGATTATGATTGGGGCTTACTCCTGAGGAGGATGCCCAAGTTTGGGAACTTTAAGAATTTGGGGCTTACTCCTAAAGAAGGATGCCCAGATTTGAAATTGGGGCTTACTCCTGAGGAGGATTCCCAAGTTAAAGATTCTCTCATCTTAAAGGATGAGGTTGAATGAATGAACTCTCTATATTTAGTGACCTAATGATATTTAAATCACTAGGTTTTGAGAGATATTCCACAGAATTCCTTTCAGATAAGGAATTCAAATCAAGAAATCATGCCATAAATGGCTTTGAAGAGTGTCTTGAAGACTGAGTCTTGAAAAGGAAAGGTGTAATGGCTTAAGAGGGGTAAAATAGGAAAGATGGGAACGAAAAAAGATAGGGGCGCACAAGTCTTGAAAGGCGCGCAAGTCTTCCGTGGGCGCGCAAGTTTTGGTCGCGCAGGTATACCTGCGCGACACATGGTGTACTTGCGTGATTTTCAACCAGCATTGAAATATTTGAGCGACTCTTTTTTAAACCCTTTAGAATCCTCTTGAGGTTCTTCCAGAAAAGGGGCGCGCAATTTATATTGAAGGAAATAAGTCATCGCGCAAGTGTTGATAAGTTTCAACACTTAGGCCTTCTTTCTTCTCTTTAGATCTTCCATTCTAGGTAAGAAATTACCTTAGAAGTGTTCCAGATGCTTTGAGAAGAGACTTGGGCGTCGAGAGCTTCAATCCGAGTTTCTGGAAAAAGATCTTCCTCGAATGGTGGGCCCATAGGGTCTATTAATAGGCAGGAGAAGACCTCGGGCGGTTACCAGGCGGTTATCACTTAGGTCGCGCAGGTCACTTGCACGACCATAAGGCATCGCGCAAGTAGACTTACATGACCACTAGGTAGCGCGCAAGTACTTGCACGACCACTAGGCGGAGCGCAAGTGTACTTGGGAGACCATGAGGGAACTTGCGTGAACTATGGGCAATGTTCTCCTTGTTCATCCCTTTGTTGATTTTTGATGTTTCTTCAAAGGATGAATCACATTGGACTCAGATATTCCCCTTTTTCTGATCTTTAGATTCTGTGATGAAAGGAGCGTCAACAGTATTACAATGAGATTCAATGTCATTAATTTCTCATCTCATACATATACATTAGATTCACCACCACATATCATAGAATATCTCCATTGTTCTTTGTTTCACCACCCATTTGGAATTTTGGAAATATCCCAACATAATATTTATTAAATTAAGAGGGAAAAATTGATTCTTGAAAAAATGTTACTCTCGAAAGAGAAAATACACTCCTCAATGGTCTCTACATCATAAATAAATTCACTAACTCAATATAATTCATCATCAAAATGATTCTACTGATGAATAATCTAGACTAGATAGGTGGTCAATAGGGCACATTCCAAAATAATCACAGACTCATTCTCCCACACTACAAAATGAATCTGAGAAATGGAAGAAATTTTATTTCACAATTTTGATTTTTCTCTCACTTCTTGTATTAGATGCTTCCTATAGAAATATTCATCAGTTTCATTTACTCTTCTATGTGTGTCATCAATGATGTAATCAATGGAATACATAAATTATACCCCAATTCCTCTATTTGAAATTAAAATATTCTTGAATGAATACATAAATGAATATTTTTTTTGTTTTAATAAATGGTGAAACATTATGAAAAAAGCTAATGTAACCAACTCATAAAATCATTAATATAAGAAATGTGTTTGAAATCATGGGTTTTATTATTCCTCTCTTGTGCACTAAGGAAAAAAGGACTATAGGATTCCACTTGATCACCCTCTATGTGGAACAAAAACCTAAACCTATGACTGATGTGTCACAAAAGACCACATAGCCCAGCTCGAACACTGGATTATTTAACACTAGAATGGACATTGAAATTAATTTTATCTAAACAAACGAAATATGACATTTCTCTTCCCAAACAAATTTCACTCCCTTTTGAGTGAATCTGTTCATTAGATTATCTAACATTGAAAAATATCTAATGAATCTACAGTAATATCCTGCCAATCCCATGAATCTGTGTATCTAAAAAAATTATATAGTTTCTCTAATGTCATAAAATAATTAAACAATCTATGGGCCTACAAAAATTCTAGTTTTCTAGACCATGTATCCCATCATATATTAATACTTCTAAAAAAGTTATTTCTAATGCATCACAGACAGTGAATAATTTCTCAAATTATCAGAAGCTACTCTCAAGTAATTAATATTGTCTATCTTGGTCCTAGTTTAAACAATAATATAATCCAAAAATACCATCATGCATGTGTCAAGATGTTCATGAAATGTATTATTCATCAAATCCATTAAAACAAGGGAATTTGTTTGACAAAATTCCATAAAAAGATAGTTATAATAGTCATACTTAATCTTTATGGCTATCTTTGATTGTTAGATTCTTTTATTATTTTATGGTGATTACCATATCTATGATCAATCCTCTAAAACCAATTTTACACATTCAAATAGTAAAATGGATCATCAATCCGTGTTAACAAATACTTATTCATTGTTGTATGTTGATATAGTTTTTGGTAATCCAAACATAGGTGAAGTGTTCCATAAGTATTCTTTGGAATGGTAATAGGTTTTACCCATAGTGATACAGTTGGATGTAAAAATCCTTTCTCTATCAAATCATCTAATTAATTCAGTACTCATTCAATTTTTCTATTGTTTTATGGTCATACGTAATGTAAATTTGAAGAATACTAGGTACAATGTTAGTAGAAAATGCTACCTCTCTTACTAGTGGAAATCTAGGGAAATCTATGAGAAACTGCTGGGAATGAATTTGATGATTGGACAGAGATCCTCCATCAAATTTTCTCACTAATATTAAAATGAGACTCTTATATTACTCTCCCAAAACTGGGCAAGATGGTGTGGAATTACTCAACCATGGGTCCCATTCTCCAAGAATGAAATGACATAATGCCTCGAGTGTATTAAATAATACCCATAGAAGATAACATATTTAAGACTTATGAGAAATAAGATAATCAATCCAAACAATGAATTCAAGAGGATTCACATCATAAACCATATGATTCCATGTATAGTAAATATTTATTAAAGATAAAACTTAAGAAGGACACTGAAGACCCTGATCTACTTTATTACGATGGGTATAGAAATATCAATCACATATGAAAAAATGTCCACTAAAATAATACTAAATTTTATATCATAGGTAGATATAAATTAGTGATATGAACTAGTTTCAAATAAATTATTAATGATAGATGAAGTTGTAGTGATGGTACCTTTCATAGTCATTGTACCAGCATCAACATCATCTAGAGACTCCTCCACTATGTGAACATTCTCTATTCATTATTCTTATTGTTGTAAACCCTTAGTTTATGATAAATCTTATTGTAACACAGTAATTTTTTATATGGATGATCTCATTATAATGGGAGGAGAAGAAACTAAATAGAAAAACATTATCTAGGTTTATTATGAAACCATGTAAACTACAGTTAATTGGTTCCTTAGGAAATATCTATTTCAAATTCCCAACCATGATGGATAAATAGAAATTAAAAAGTAATTTCCCATGATTTATATAAGTTTTGGATGATTTCAATTTTATACTTCCACCAAGATACTGATCATGGAATTTATTTCCATTAAGAAACTATATGGATATCTCCAAGAGCAACGAATCTTGAAAGAACTTATCAATGAAAAGAAATCTATTGTCAACCATATTCAATACCACATGCTTCTTTATCTTCCCCATTGAATCCCAGCATCACCTACTAGATCTCTCATAGTTTATGGGGTCAAACATCAATTTAATTGAATCAAAAATTTAATGGAAGTTAAAAATAGACTCAACGTTTGTATCCAATCCTCAACCTTCTGTGGACCATAACAGATTTGGTATATTGGTGGTTTTGGGAATTTAAACTCTCGATAAAGACTTCTCAATTATTCCCTATAAGGTTCCACATATGAAACCTAATTGGGAATCAGTATAGTTATGATTCCCAAATCATGGATAGTAAACACCAATATCTCAATATGATTTTGTTATAATAGAGGATTCACTTATTGTGTTTCAAAAATATCTTACTCATGTGTCTTAATCAAACAACATCTATGAGGCACGAATATATACAGCATCATTAGATAAAATTGAATTCACCATTCAAGATATACATATCTATAACTCAATCAAGAATCTAAGGAACATCAATTACCTCTCGATGGATTCAAGACCGATATTTAAACATACTCATATAAAATTGGTAAATACAATAATTAGATCAAATCAATCATCAAATAGACTTTTCCAAAACAAATATAGTGATGTTAGGATCATTAAAATGAAATATGTCCAAGAACTCCCTCAAAGAAGCCTCCAAAGTCCCATAAATCCTCCCTATTATGTACAATGTCATCTTAAACTACCTACCAAATTCAATGAAAGATTCAAAACCACCCTCTAAAACAACATTATCATGAACTAACATGGATACCTTGGTACCTAGATAAATAATCCATCTCTCACATAGCATGAGGGGAATTACTTATCCCCATGGGGAGGATACTAACACCTAACATCATATAAGAAACAAAATTAAATGTTTTATCACAAAATAGTAAAATATAAACAATACATGTCAGTATGCTCAACAATCAAATGGGAAAACATACCATAATCAAATAGGTAAAACAATAAACAAACAGTACAACATCAATACATACAACAAAAGATAAAGAAAATAGTCAAAACCCATGAATCTAGTGGATCCCATCTACACTAGTCACCTCCACCACAATGGGTTCTAGAGATGAGGAACATCCCCCACCTCTATCTGGTGCTCTTCCTTTTTTCATGGAAATGGATTATGAAAATCATAAAATTCCCAATGAAAAAGGTATTTTGATAGAGAAAAATAACATTATGGTCCCAAAATTTGTTCCATAATCAATTAAATAATACATATAATGTTATTTATTTTAATTTAAATATAACAAGTCATCGAATTGAATTAACAAATTTCAAAGAAAAATATACTTTCATAATCAAGAATATTTTAGTTAAATAAAAGTAGGTTTTAATAAATATATTACATAAGTATTCTTTTGTATTTTAGATTTCATGACTAAAAACATTTATACAATTAAATGGCATTTAATCATCAATTAATAAATATCATATCACTATGTAAGGAGATCCATTATATTTTATTTTCAAGTAAAAGGAACCATGTACAACTCAATCGGTGATAACATCTGAAAGAGATCACATATACATCCTCTCTACCTACCAAGACTCAACTCCCAATTAAGGAAAATCTTGTTTTAGTAAGATTATGTTAGTTATGTAATCATAAGACCATTACTATCGGGCCAGATCCTATCATGATTCTCGTAATTAACCATTAACTATCCAAGATCACATGTTCTTAAGTAAATCAACCAAATAATGATCTAAAAATAAATCATTTCAAATTACTTAACAATATTGCTACACACATTTCTTTTTTCAACATCCCTTTATCATTTAAAAAAATCATATATTTTCATCAATTAATCCCATTTTAAATCATATATGAATTTATTCCATTTATCTTAAGGATAAACCCAGAATAGATTCATAATCAATATTCAATATCAAGTAATATATTTTTTCAAATCAAAAAAAATTTCCATTCCATTGATATTGCGTGTTTTTAAAAGTTTATTTCCATATTAAAAATCCCTAAAAATCATCTTAAATAAAAATTTTAAAATAATTTTAAAAATAATTTCAATTCAATCACGTAATTCATGGATTCAATTTTAGGGAAAATCATACGAAAAAAACATCATTAAACATGGAATTAAAATAAAAGAAAAACCATAATATGAATCAAACAAAGCCACGCCATTCATAAAAAATGGATTTAATCCATTATCAACCTAAGGATTCATCAATTAGAAATGATAATATAGATTAAAAGAGTAATATAAAAATTAAGGATGGAAAATTACTATTGATTAATAAAATTCATTAACTAGAGAATTGGTCCTACATGAATGGATTTTAGAGGAGGTAAAATACCTCCAGAGAGACTTAAAAAAAATGTTAGAAGAACATTTTAGTGGGAGAAAAGAAATATAAAATGGGGATCAAGTCATTTAATCCTATAAAAACATAGACCACACTACCTCCCCCATGACCAAATTGTAGAATGATTGAAAATAGCCATACTCTAGTGTATCCTTTTCTGACCACACTATAGAAACCTCCTCTAAAAAATTTCTTATGAAAAAATATAGTTCCATATCATATTTAACCAACACAATTGGATACGACACATACCAACAATCACATATAATTGCTTTTATAGTTGGTAGTGAATATAATACACTCAATACAACCATTTTGAACCACACCACACTTAAAACCAAATTGGTTGTAGCATTGAAATGAAATGTCTTAGACTCCACTAAATAACTAACCCTCCATTGTGAAAATATTATAAAAATGTAAGTAGATATGAAAATATTCTTCTTGGGATCCAGGAATTATCCAATAGCCTATGATGTAGTATATTCAGACCATAAGATTCCTAACACCATAACCTGATGGTCCACAACAAAGCAGGGACACTTCACATTGCAACCCATACAAAATGAAATATCTATTATCATACAAATTTTCAAATAAAATCCATTATAAAAAGCATAATTTGTAAAAAATGATTCAAAAAAGGGTCATGAAATATTTGAATAAAGTTAATGATACATTACACATATAAGATATGTAAAAAAAATTTATAATAACTAAACTATTTACCTTTTTATTAGAAAATTACATTGTATTCTATTTATGTATATAACAAAAAAATAAAATTAATGATTTTTAATGGGTTATGAATTGGTTTAATATTAGAATTACTGAGGTAATTTATTCTCATCATTTTGGTAAATGAAACCTCAAAATTATTTTTTCTATTTTAATGGATCTGAATATATTTCTTTCTGGACATTATCTGATTCCCATGTTGATTCTTCAGCCATATTTTCTTCTCAAAAAACCATAACATGGAAAATAAAATTATTAATAAACAACTCCTCTCACTATGTAATAATTAGTACTATTTTTTCCTCATATAATAGGTAATAATCGAACTAAATTGCTTCATGGATCAGATCATAAGGTGAATCCAATACATATTGTTATAAAAAATATGAAATATCCCATGACTATAGGAAAAAATAAATAAAAATGTCTCATTAATAACTCATCCAAATTTCTCCATTATTTCATATGGTGAGATGTAGATTAGTCATATCTTACATTTAAAAAGGTTCACATAAAATGTTTCTGTGGAGATGTTTTATGAGAACCATGATGTCCTGCATCAAATGAAAGATCATTTTGAAAATTTTATTCATGAAAATTCAATATTCCACTAGGCATATCCATATGAAAATGAATCATATTAACCATATCAATCATTTATTATAATAATTATTGTCCCAAAAATATTATTTCACAGATTGTTTTCAAAATATTATGTTTCTATCATTGATTTCTATATAAATACCCAAAATTTATCATTTCTATTATTGAAAAAACCCTCATATTATAAAAAACCTCAACCAATGTAATAAATTATAACTAACTTCAAAAAAATTCATTGACATAGAATGAGGTATATCCTCCTATGGCAGATTAGATAACTCTAACATTCCATCAGATTGATACTCAGTGGCAATGCTGATTTTTTTTCAATACCCATTTACAATGATTCAATTTATAGAAATTGGATGGAGATTTGGGATCGAGACCAAATAAAATAGAGAGAGGTAAAACAAGTAATAAAATTTTAACTATAACATAAAATCGTGAAATTTGATCCAAATAAATATTTTCTCAAATTTATATATATAATTAGAATATTTTTTTAGTAGATCAATAATTTACCAAACACATTATAACTTCAGGATATATTTGGATGTTCCACCAAAAAATACATTGATATGTTCTAACATTTCCATATTGGCAGGGTAAATTGGTGTATCATCCCATTACTTAATTTCCCTTCATCATTAACATATAGATAAATTATATATTTATTATTAAAATCAAAATCATATTTATTCATTCCTTCCCAGAAGATATGTCTTTAATGGTCAATTTACGTTGTTTTTATATCCACATTGACAAACAAAATTATACAATTATGAACCTCAATCAATAGTTCATTCTTTATATGAGGGTTATACAAATAAAAAATAATTAATTTAATCTAAATACTCCATTTTTTAAAAATTAAATTCAGAAAACATATTTTTCATACCCAATTATTTTAAAAGATTATCGTCTTTATGAGAATTCATAATTATTTCTTGAAAAAAAAATTACTGGCATATAAAACCCAAAAGAGGTATTTATTGATAGCATAATTTAAAATATAAAAATATTCAAACTGTTTACTGAACATATATCATCGAAATGTAGTAATGTTAATGTATTATTATTTATCCATCCCAATGAATCAACATATCCATTTTAATTTCATCAATGATAATTAATAGTGAATTCATAATCAATTATCAATTATAGACATAAATATTGTCTCAGGTTCAAATCTCTCTGAGTGAATATATACTTAAATATTTAATGATAAATATTTATTTGTAATTTTTATCCTTATAAATTATGTCTCTATTTTTTAATAATAATTCACTATATACATTAGTTCAAGGTATTTCATAAAATAATATTTTAATTGGTATTTAATTAACATGATACATAAGTTATTATTGGATCATTGTTTATCAAAAAAACAATATCACATCTACAAAACATAATTATAGATATCAAAGTCACTATTTACGTATGGAAGTTCCAAAATAGCAGTATTTACTAATATTCTTTCCAATTTCATGAAAAAGTCATTATATTACATTTTATAAAAGATCCTAGCTCATTTTCAAGATTACATGGTCAGTGGAAAAGAAAATTGTGAAAAGTGTTCAAAATATCTTCAGTAATAACCTACTAATCCAAGAAAAATTTGATTCTTAGTAACATTGGTATGGATTTTCTATTCATAAACCATATTAGTTTTAGATAGATCTATGGTTATTAAATTTTAATCTATCATATATCTGTAGAATAAAATTTTCTGTAATAAAAAATTATATTTTAAAAATTTCAATATAATATTTTATTTAAATGGACAGAAGAAATATCCATTGATAATATTTTTTATCATCATAACATTTAGGATAATCAAAAACATTATCATAAAACACAACCTAAAATTAATCTAAATATTCATGGAAAACCTATTGATAAGATTCATGAATACATCTAGATTATTCATTAACCAAAATGAAAAAAAAATAATTCACATACCTAGAATGAAAACATATCATAGGTACTACATCCTCTTTGTCCATTAAGTGATGGTACTCTGACCTTAGATATTCAATTAAAATATAATGAACTCCTTGGTGCTGATCAAATAAGTTTTCAATTTGAGGAAACATATACTTACTATTAATAGTGTTGTAAATAATTGTTCCAATCAATTAAAATACCCAAGGAACCATCCATTTTTTAAAATAAAAGAACAAAAAATGGTAAATTTCTATCTCAAATGAATCATTTATAAATAATGTCTTATAATTATTTATTAATTTTTAGTTGTTCTGCAAGATACATCTGAAAATGATGTTTTAAAATTAAAATACCACCAAATAATAAGACAATAGTAAATTCAACTTCATTATCTAGTATAATACCAGATAACATGTCGGGGAAATCATATATATATTATTTTACTAACAACACATCATTAAAATAAACTATTTCTTTGTTTTCAATGGAATTACAAAAATAAAATTACATTATATTTGTTAATATTTTATCACATTCCAGATAATTTATCAATGGTATGAATTCATTAATTTATACAAAATCAAAAACATTTCACGAAAAACATCATTGACTCAATAATCTATCTTAGAATTAATATTATTAACCTGATACATAACCAGAATAATATCAAATTCTAAAATTGAAAAAAACAATAAGGTTTTTTGGTAAAATAATTTAACTTATTGTAACAGAAATAATTTTTTTTTGTTTTTTGTTTCCATGACACTACGCCTATTATTTTTATCAAAATCCATGATTTCATTTCATGAGGGAAAAGTTTCATTTTTCCATAAAATTTATCATAAATGAGTGAATGTGTAATCCCTAACAAAAATCATGAGAAGTTTTTTATTCTAATAAATAAGTAATGTTCATGTTACCACTTTGTTCAATAGTCCAACATTTTAGTAATTTTTTATAAAGGACTCCACTACTCTGTTCATCTGATAATCATAATTATTCTCATAATTCAAACTCTTCTTCAGGCATGTATGTGTATAATGATCCATCTTGTTACATTTAAAACACTTTAATAACCACTTATCAAAATTATTATTTATAAATCCATAATCTCTTTCTTTTTCATCATGAGACAAAGTGGAAAAATTACAAATAAGAAGGACATCTAATATTTCATAAAACATTCCCCAGTGTATTTTTTACCAGGGTTGTCTAAAACATGATACATGATTTTCTTACCATCGTATTTATGTGATGGATTATTTCCCATTAACATATATATAGACCACTTTTCTATCATCTTCCCATGGAATACATAAAAATAAATAATCCTTATTTATATAATATGAGAAAAAAATAATATTCTGATAAAATTTAAATCTGTGAGAGGAAAACTCTTGATGATATCGAAGAATAAATCATGAGTATAATATATTAATTATACTATCAAAATTATGTGTGCAATTAAGTGAAACCATACCAATGGGAAGACATTATCATCATACGTGGACACAAAATTTTATACATTTTTCCTAAATTAAAATAAATACTATTTCTTCATAATTCAAAGAATTATAGGAATATATTTTTCAGAGAAATGAATCTTAAATGCATCCCATTAAAGAGAATTGACCTCTAATATTTCTCTATAATCTTTAACCATCTACCCCAACTAATTATCCTCACCCTCAATGTTATAAATACGAAAACATACATGTTGATCTTATGAGTAGTCCAATACATATAATAACATTGAAAAGATTTAATCAATCACTTAGCCACCACTAAAAAAATGATCAAATAAATTATAAAGGGTTTTATCAAGTAAAACCCCCCATTATCATAGTTTTCCACTCTGGTAAACCTATTTTCCGTATATAATGTATTCCACCACCATTTATATCATAAATCAATTAAGAAGTTACAATTATAATCATCCCAGATATACATCCAATAAATCAATGTTATATATTTGGAGTGAAATTTTCCTCAAGGTATCTTTATATTTAACTTCCCAATTTCATATATGGAAACCCATTATGAATAGATATAATTTATATGAAACAATATAGAAAATAATTAAATTCTATATAATGATAACACTACTACAAAACTGTCCTTTAATAGCTCTTGTAATTATCACCTCTACAGAAATTCAGTTAGAATGTCTATCTTTTTCATTGTAAAAATAAGAATATGTGAGGGATGGCCTTTATTAGCACTCAAAAAAGAACTCATAAAGGATTCCCTTTATTTTCACATTTTTTTCAGCATGATAAAAATTTACATTTATCAGTACAATATTTTAGTGCCAAAAATGGTTAACATTTATAAGCCCTTTATTTTTATCACTGATAAATGTAAACCTTTATGAGTGATAAAAATAATGTTTTAATAAATTTTAATCATTATCAACACTTTCGTTGAACTGATAATGGTTCAGAAAATTGAATTATTTTTTTATCAATTTCATTAATTAAATAATTTTTCTTAAAAAATAAAATATATGTATATATAAATTTTAAAATTTATGAACTAGAAAATATGAAATATATTGATATGTAAAATTATTAAAAAGAAATAATAAAGAAAATAAAAAATTAAAATGAGTAAATTAAGAAAAGTATTAAACATTTTATTATTTAAATAATTGTTGATAACAATCAATAAATTATATATATATATATTGTTTATAAATATTAATAAATAGTATATATTAAATGTATATATATAAATGAATATATAATAAATAAATAAAATGAAAAATAAAAAAATAAAAAAATTATTTAAAAACATATTAAAGAAATATTTATTAATAAAAATGTGTAAGTATAATATATATATATATATATATAAATTAAAATATAAGTAAATAATATATATTAAATAATCATATATATATATATATTATGAATAAAAATTTAATTAATAACATATTAATGTCTTATTCATTTTTAGAGTAGTCTGATTAATCAATTTAACATATAGCAAACGTCATGTGTTACATTGATTTCATGTATATTAATATATATATATATATATATATATATATATAATCAATGTAGTTTATATTCAAATGCACATAGAAATATATTTACTAAATATATTGAAACACAAACACATAATATTTATGTAATTCATTCAAATTTCAGTATATTTTACAATTTCATTGTTAACATGGTACATTTAATATATAATTTTTTTAATCACTCAATATTATTTATTTATTTTTAATACTATTATAGTAAGGGCATTCATTTTCAATATTTTTAAATTTTTTATTTTTGTTTTTAATTTGATCAATCTCTATTGTTAATTTATATATATATATATATATATATTTGGTTCCAGTATTTTCAATAGGTATTAATATTGAGATCATATATATATATATCCATATTTTCTTAATAATTTATATTTAATTAATAAAAAATATCCATTTTTTCAATATTTTTAATGTGCACACATTTTAAATTATTCTTTTTCAATCATTTTCAAAATATATTTAAGTATGATTATATATCAACTAATAATGTTAAAAAATTATTTTCAAAAATATATATATAAAATATATATATTTATAACTATATATTTAATATATTTATAAATTTATAAATTTATTATAATTAAAAATAAATAATAATTATCTTTTAAATAATTCTTTATAAATATCAAAAAAAGTAATTATATAAATTTAATAATTATAAAATTATAATAATTTTATTTAAATAAATCCATTATCACTCCTAAAATTTTAGAACAGATAAAGATCTATTTTTATCAACTCTAAAATATTAGCACTTATTAGTTGTTTTTTATCAGCGCTTGCTGTGCGCTAATAGATCTTGTGATTTATCAGTTCTTTTTTTGCACAAATAACGATCTATTTTATTATTTCTTATCAGTTTAACATGGATAACAGGGATATTTATCAGTGTATTTCGAAAATCCCTCTTAAACATTTTCCTGATTTTGTAAAAATAGCCCTAACTGGTACTCACTCAACAATATTCTAAAGCTCTTGTGTAACTCCTCTACTGTCTTTACAACTCAACTATGATCCATCAGATGAATCAATGATATAATCCAATGTATTTTATTTACTACATTTCCTATATCATTTTTTGATCTTTTGGATTCTACCTTTTTCATTTTTTCACTATTCATATCCATGAAAAACACTACATCTCATCTCCTCTCACTGTTAGTGTGACTCCTGTATGTATTTTAATTTCTTGATGATTATACAAATATCTTTAGTTTAACTTCAAGCAACCATGATGAGGGATATTTTCAATTTAACTTCCTACTACAAGGAAGAAATTGTGCGGATTAATGTCATCCAACCAAGAAGGGTGATGCTTAAAATATTAACGTATGTATTCTATAATTAATTTTTGTAGTTTAACATCCAATAAAATTGATGTTATGTGTTGTGAAGTTTAATGTCTTGCTACCAAGATGAAGTTTATTATTTTAACCTCATGAAAAAAGGATGAGAGAAACTATGTCATGTAACAATAATATTCTAGGATGAATTTATACAGTTTAACATCATGGAAGCATGGAGAGACAAGATTGATGACAACAATGAAAATTAGTTCATTAGAAATATTTTATTAGTGTGGGTTTTGACTAATTCATCATCCACTATGGCCACTGTGGAATCACTATTTTTTGGATCATCATATATTGGTTTTCCAAAATAGTTTTTGGAAAGGTGAAAAAAGATTTCTGGAATTGTATTTCCTTAAAAAATGTGGGATATTATGTTTTCAAAAGTGGCTATAGTATATTTAGGTTTGAAACCAAAAATGAAATAGAGGTTTTTGAAGAGGTAATAGTTGTTTTTTATGAAATTTGTCCTGTGAGCCTGTATGTTCTCGAATTTCTCCGTAACATATGTAGATTTTATGATTTTTTTCTACTCCCCATTGTTGATAATAAATTGTTTCCCCAAGTCCTTGTTCTCTTTCAGGGGTGTTCTATTGATTTGGGACAAGATAAAGGGTGAAAGGGGCTTTCTGGGTAGTCTACACCGTTTGCGCATAGTTTAGAAATCAATGTGAGGGTAGACTCTGCGAGGAGTGGCAATACACACGGTTTTCGCACGGTCTAGAAAATCGTGCGAGGGAGAGGACATGTGGGTAAACCGTGCAGCCTAGAAAGTTCTAAGAAATTAAAAAGAATTCCATTACGATATTTCTTATACCAAATTTGGATTTTTCCCCTTCTTCCTCCTTCAACCATATGGATCATCCAAACTCCCAAAATCTTCCAAGAGGTCAATATCCTTCGTTCGTAAGCCAATTAGAGTGCCACCAATTACCGGTTAATAATAGGGGTAAGGAAAATCTCCCTCTTACTTCTCTTTTTTGAATAGGGTTTGCATCTATTCCTTCTCTCCATATGAACCTCCCATACAATACTTTTTCAATCAGATTTAGGGTAAATATTAAAGGGTTTATTGAATCGAGATCTATGTCCTTGGATGGGAGTATGTTATCCAAAGGATTCAAGGTAGGTGGTCTGAATGTTATATCCCTATGTTTTTCTATGGATTTATGAAAGTAGGTTTTTTATTCATTCCAACATTTGTTGATTTATTTTTCCATTTAACATGATGTTATGTAGTAGGTGTCTACATGGGTAATTGAACCCTTCTTGATCCCCATTAGATACAAGGAGGATAAATCGACCAAATTAGTGACACCCGTGTGGTGTGCAGATATTTCTAGGACCAAGAGTTAGATACGTAAGTGTATGGTCATTGCATGATAACATAGGGCCTATGCTTAAAATGGTAATATCCTTGACAGATGTAAAATGGGATTTTAGTAATACACCTAAGTTGGTTGATGACCTAAGTGGGTGTTTGGTTGGATTTAAAAAGGTATTAAATGGATAAATTGGAAAATGTGAGGGGGTTAATTTTATACATGAATATGATTAGTGAGATAGGTACAAAAAATGGAGTGGGGATAAATGGGTTAAGTAATATAAATGATGAATGTTATAATGGATTGAGGCAATACTGTTAATTTCTCATTTATTGATACTAACGTGATGTTGTAAATGCTATTGGTTAAGTTGTTGTGATATAGTTGATTGAGGAGAATGATAAATAAGCAAATCGACATGGATTGGATGAATATGGTATCATCTTATGGTTCTATGTACACGGGTTGAGTTGGACTGAGGTTTTAGCTCCTTCCCTAAATGAACTAGTTAGGGAAGGGGACAATGTTATATTCCCCTAACAGTTGCATTCGACCCAGACTGAGGCATTGAGGTGAGGATTATGGGTTTTATATAATGTGATTCCTAGTGATATAGGACTTCATTTTATTCTCATATGCTTGAGAATATTAAATGTTCCTAATCCATTGATCACATGAAAATGTTAGATTAAATCATGAAATGCCTATGTAGTGAAGTCAGATTCAATGGTAGTATAAATTAAATGAACATTGTATAGAATGCCCTAACGAACTTTTTATCCATACATGTAATCATGTATCATATTCATGAATTATCTGCCTATAATGGATATTTTTAGACACTGTTGGTGGTGGCCTACTGTGTTACACTCTCAGCCCTCTTAGTCCATCGTTGGGTACCTCAGCAGATTTCATGCTTGCAGTTCAGGACAAGGGAAAGGTCCCTTTTCTAGGGAGTTGATATGGACATGGGACATGTTGGCTTAGGTTCTCGACAGGGATATCAGACCATTTTTGGGATCGTTTTCATTTCTTTCTTTTGGGGTTTTTATCACATGAAACTATTGCATAGCATGACATATTTATTATTGTATATGGTTGTACCCAGTTTTGGGAATTGGTTAATTGTTAATGTTATTGATTGTTCCATTTTTTCCATCTTTAAAGTTATTATATGTTGTGTATTACTCTGTTATTTAGGTTATAGTATCACAACATGGCCTATTAGACCCACACTACTAGTTGAGAAACATCTTGCGTACAGGGATGCGCACTTGAGGTCATCTAACTACCTAGATCTGGGAACCAGTTCAGTTGGTTCTGGGTCAGGGACATTACAAAGTGGTATCAAAGGAGTTCTTTTCTATTTATTAATATTTGTGGATGGAATAAAAGTGGTTAGAAAAGTGTCCGGTCTTGGTAGTGAGTTTGTTCTTGGGACTACAAAACCCATTTATGGGGTAAAACCCAAGACACCCTGGGAGGGGGCTATTATTCTTGTTGTGTGTTGTTGTATTTGATGATATTTCGCCATTGGGGGTTCCAGATGTTGTATGGTTTGGAAGTTTTGTGATAATTATCATGTGTCTGAAAGGGTATGAGTTTGTGCATTTATGTGTCGTTCTAGACACCTATGTAGGCAATTGACATGCATCATGATAGGCACACACACGGATGGGTGTGTGTGATATAAAGGATAGGATGCAGGTGTTTTCTTAGTAGTAAAGATATTGTGCCTAATGGGATGGTATGAATGAATAATAAGGGTAGGTAGTAATAAGAAAATGGTTCTTAATAAAGAAGAAAAGTGTATTAATCTGTGGTACGATTAAATTGGCATAGGGAAACTATTTTGGATGGGTGTAAAAGATAAGGCTCTTAAACATTTTAATTTGATACCATTGTTAGCCATGACCTTAGGAGTGATGGTGAAGGGTAGTGATCCAGTTGTCAGTGGCCCTGTTGGGGATAGGGTGTGCAGCTGGTTTGGTTTTGGGAAGTGATGAGCCTTTGAATATATCTTCATTCTCATTAAATCTGTATGGTTGGGTTCGAAATCTCATGTCTTCCATTATAGAGAAATGTCACATCAAAGACGTGTGATAGTTAGGAAACATGAGGAAATTTCCCCGAAAGGTCATCTAGTAGTGGAGAAGGAGAATGTGGTGATCCACACAAAAAATGAAGAGAAGTTATTTAATAACTTGGATCATTTTATGCAGATGATGGAATGAGCCTCATGGTGAGTTGCACCGAGTATGTTTGATCTGAACAGGGAGTTTCAGCTACAACACCCTCTAGACTTTATTAGGTATGATGGACCATAAGTAGTGGACTTTTGGATAGAGTCCATCCAAACTATTCCTGATCATCTATAGACTCTTATTTAGAAGCGAGTGAATTTGGTGGGATATATGCTGAGAGGTCAAGAAAAGGGTCGGTGGGACGTAATGGTTCAGATAGGTCAGGCTAAGAAAATGATGTAGAAGGGTTTTCAAGAGAAGTTTCACGAGATCTTCTATCAAGAAACCTTGAGATAGGATATTTCTATGTATTTTATGAGAAATACTCAAGGGATAATTTTGGTGATAGACAATGCTAGTTTTTCACCGATTTGAGGCACTTCGTTCTGAAGTTGACGGGAGATAAGGCGGTTGTGGATGAATTCTTCCAAGATGGGATGAGAGATGATATCAGATCATAGATGAATATATTTCATCTGAAAAGATTTTACAAGGTGGTAGATCATGCTCTTAACTCTATGGGGTACTTGAAGGAGCTTCAGGTAGAGATCTTGTGGCACTAGCTCGGTGAGTAAGTTGTGTGGATTTAGATAGTATGAAGAACCCCTTTGGAACCATTCAGCAGGGTGGAAGCACATAGAGCAGTCAGAAGAGGGTTCCAGCTTCTCAAGGTGGTGACCAGGTCTTCTTTTATCAGTGTGGAAATCCGAGGCACAAGCGTGACCAATATCCCCACCAACCATTTGAGTGTTAATAATGTGGAAGTTTAGGCCATGTGTAGAGGTTCTGCAGGATCCCGCGATAGTCAAGGAATGATGGAGGTCAGAGGCTGATGCTATGTTTAGGTAAGGGATTAGTTACCTCGTATCAGGCAGTCAGTTGTAGATTCACGTACCATACTGGTACAGGCGGTGTACATGGATCTATGGGGTGAGATCATCCCTACTAATAGAGGAGTGTTGTATAGAGAACTCAGGCTAAATCCCTGGGTAAAGGGGTAGGCCATCTCCATGCAGTTCAGGAAACACCTGAGGGTGGTGCGGCATGGTCGTCTACGTTTTAAGGTATGATTCTTTTAGCTTCCATGCTTTCTAGTTCTATATTTGATACAGTTTCTACACATTCATTTATTTCTCCTTAGTTGGTAGTTATGTGGGGATCAACCATAGAAACATCATGTGGGGTAATGTGACTTGATATGCCACTAGTGGTCTGAGTTGATAACATCATCCAGTGTAAGGGGTGCGCTTTGGATATTGGTGGATATCATTTTCTAATAGATCGTTTTGTCCTTGGAATTTTAGGTTATGACCTAATATTGGTGATGGATTGGTTGGTTTTATATCAAAACCATATCGACTGTTACTGTCATCGTGTAACATTCACATCTCTCAATGGGAGCAGTTATTTCCATCAGGGTGTATGGGATACTGGAGTGGGCTATGCATGGCCTCTACGCCAATTTTTATGAGAACACACAGCCCAAGTGGAATTCCTTATGTTAGATGATGGGAAGAAAGGACAACCATTTATCCCTTTTTGTGGACCAGTTTCAGGATTTGTTTCAGGAGGACTTTTAATGCTTACCACCTGAGAGAGATATTGAGTTTACGATAGAATTGTTTCCTAGAGCGGAGCGAGTTTCCATTCCACCTTATCAAATGGTGTCAGTATAGCTCCAATCATTGAAGGTTCTATAAGAGGAATTAGTGGGTAAGGGGATTATAGATAATAGTACGTCACCTTGGGGATCTCCAATTCTGTTTTCTAAGAAGGATGATGGACCACTAAGGATATGTGTCAATTTTAGGGTGTTGAACCAGATGCCGGTTAAGAACTAATACCCTCTTCCTATAATCGACGACCTATTATATCACCTTAGAGGTTCCTTGGTTTTATCTAAGATCAATTTGAGATTGGGATACCATCAGTTGGGGGTAAGACCTTATGATGTAACCGGATTGCTTTCTATAGTAGGTATGTTTTGTATGAATATCAGGAAATGTTTTTTGGTCTATGAAATGCAACAGTTTTTTTATGGCCATGATGAACTTGATATTTCACCCGTATCTAGTTCATTTTGGTGTTTTCTTCATCGATGGCATCTTGTTGTACTCTAGAACTCAATATGATATGGCCAATCATCTTAACATCACCTTGAGTATACTAATAGAGAAAAGGATTTTCGTGAAGCTATTAAAAGTTATATTTTGGATTGATAAGGTGAACATTGTTGGACACATCATTTCTATGTCACGTGGGTTAGTGGATCTAGAAAGGGTGCAGGTTGTGGGGTCTTGGGATCATGCTAAGAACGTCTATGATATTCTGAGTTTTCTAGTTTTTTTTGTTATCACTAATGTTTTATTAGAGATTTCTCTTTTTTGGTAGTGCCGCTCACATGCCAAACCAGGAAGGGGGTTATGTTTTATTATTCATGGGCTTGTGAGAATGATTTTCAAAAGATAAAGAAGTGGTTGACTCATTCCACGATTTTTATTTTACCTAAATGAAAGAAATTATCATATTGGTGACCTTAATCTTGCTATTGTGGTTCATTCCTTGAAGTGTAGAAGGCACTATGAGTTGTGAGAACCTTTCATGGTGTTGAATGACCATAAAAGTCTCAAATACATCTTCTCATAGTGGGATTTGAATCTTGGACAATGATGGTGGGTCGAGTACCTAGATTCTATTTATATTGAATTTATTTATACATTAGAAAAAGGGAAAAGTGTCTCAGATGCTTTTATATGGAAGACATAGAATCTGGGTTTTCATGAATCCGTTTTAGAGTGGGTGATGATGGCCTTGTATGCGAAGATGCATTTGGAGGTATAGGGTGGGCATGAGCAGATGACCCTTGCATATATATCAGTTGAATCAAAACTTCTAAGCTGAGTTGTAGAGTTTTTTAGTAGATCCATAGTGTTTGGATATGATGGAAAGTCTTAAATGTTGGGAGTCACCTTCTAGTTATACTTTCAGTGTTTATGGATTTGTTTATGTTCATGGCTACATTGTGGTGTCGGTAGAAGTATGGGGGGAGTTGAGGCATGAATTCCACATGTCAAAGTTGGAAGGGCATACTGGCATGAATATGATGTACTGTGATCTCTATATGAAGTTTTGGTGTCCAAGAATGAAGAAAGAAGTTTTGAGTTTGGTTCCATTATTCCTTGCTGGTCCGCAGGTGATGATAGAATATTAGTGTCAATGTGGATTGTTGCAGTCATTGCCTATTCTAGAGTGGATGTGGAATGATGTCACGATGGTCTTCATAGTGGGTCTTCTGAGGAATGCTTAGATGAAAATTTAGGTGGTGGTAGATCAACTGACCATAGTTTCTCATTTCGTGCCAATTAATGAGATATATACAGTCAAAAAGATGGGGGAATTTTATGTTTTATAAATGGTAAACTTAAATATCTTAACAAGAACCATATTTTCGTATCGTGATCCATAATTTTCTTCCCTCTTTTGAAAGGGACTACAGAAGAAACTTCGTACCTAGGTTTTTTTGTTGTATGTCTTACCACCCACACACTGATGGGAAATTAGAGCATACAACTCAGGTATTAGAAGACATACAGAGATCATGTGTTCTATATTTTGGTGGTTTGGGGGAAAAAACTTTTCACTGGTTGAGTTTTCGTACAACAACAGAAATCAGGCCAAAGTTCAAATTGATCCTTTTGAATAACTTTATGGGATACCATGTAGATCTCCATTTTTTTGGTTAGAGACCGAAGAATATGAGTTGTAAGGACCGAGTCTTGTGCATGAGATTTCAGAAAAAGTTTGATTGATTCAAAAGTGTTTGAAAATATCTCAAACAAGAAATAAGTAATATGAATATTGGTTTCATATACATCTTGAGTTCATGGTGACTGGTAGTGTATTTCTTCAGGTTTCTCCAAGGTTGTCTCACCATCAGATTTGGAAGTATGGAAAGTGGGCGCCTAGAAATGTGGGGCCATTTGAGATTATGGAGAGGGTTGAAATCATAGATTTCTGATTGGATCTTCCATAATGGTATAGTTGGGTCCATGTTTTTTCCATGTATGAAAACTCTGACAGTATCACCCTGATCCATCTCATGTGATAAATGTTGAAGATGTCTAGCTTGAGGCTGATGGGTCCTTTCAGTATCTCCCAGATCATATTTTGGATCATATGGAGAACTATTTGTGAGGAAAGGATGTGACCCTGGATCATGTTCAAAGGAATCATGGAAAAATTTAGGAGTAAACATGGGAGGGAGAAATAGATATGTGAGCCCAGTGGCATGATCTCTTTTCCATGGACTCTCAATGAATATTAGGAAGAGCGGCTCGGGGACGACTCATTATAAGGTGGTGAGGATGTAAGATCTCTGATTTCTCCAGAAGGTATATTTGTTATATTTTTCAATTATAGTACCTTTTTTGGTCAATAAAGTTTTTCAACAAGTCATTTTAGATGTTAAGGGGTGTTCCTGGGGTTCATGACATGAAAAACTGGGAAAAGGGGCTTTCTGGGCAGTCCCCACGGTTTGTGCAGGGTTTGGAAAATTGTGTGAGGAGAGATTGTGAAGGCCGTGGAAATCTGCATGGTTTGTGCATGATCTAGAAACCCTTACATGGTAGAGGGCATGAAATCAGTAGACTATGTACAATGTGCACACAATTTAGAAAACCGTGCAGGTTAACCATGTAGCCAAGAAACTTCTAAAAAATTAAGGAAAATCTATTACAGGGTTTCCTATACCAACTCACGATTACTCCCCCTTCTTCCTCCTTCAACCCTATGGACGAGCCAAGCTTCCTCAATATTCCATGAGGTTGATCTCCTTCATTACTAATCTATTTAGAGTGTCATAAATTGAAAATTGATGATCTGGGTAAGGCTAATATACCTCTTACTTCTCTTTTTGGATTAGAGTTTGTATCTCTTCCTTCTCTCCATCCGATCCTCTCATACCCAACTTTTTTTTGGTGAGATTTAGTGTAAAGAATCATGGGTGTGTTGAATATAGATCTAAGGCCTCAGTTGGGAGTGTGTTCACCAATGGATTCAAGGACGGTGGTTTACAAGTTATATCCCTTTGATTTTGGGTATATTTGTGCATGTAGGGTTTTAATTTTTCACTCTTTCGAGGAGTTCTTGGTTCCTTTGACATGATATGATGCAGTGGGTGTCTACATAGTTAATTGAAACCCTCTTTACCCCCATTGGATGCAAGGAGGATGACTTGACCAAATTAGGGCCTCCCGTGAGGTGTGTCGATATTTCTTAATCATTGAGTTAGCTATGTAAGTGTAGGGTCATAGTGCAAAAACAGAGGGCCTATGATGAAAATGATAATATTCCTGAACGATGTGAAAAGAGTGTATAGCAATACACCTAGGTTTTTTAATTACCATAGTAGGCGTTTTGATGGATTTGAAAAGGGGTTAAATGTATAAATGGGAAAATTCGAGGGGATTAGCTTTATACTTGAAAATTGTTAGTGATATAGGCATTAGAAATGGAGTGGGAATAAAGTGGTTAAGTAAAATAAATTATGAATATGTTAATGGATTGAGGAAATAATGTTAATTTCCTATTTATTGATATTGATGTGATGTTGTAAATGTTATTTTCTATGTTGTTGTGATATGGTTGATTGTGGTGAATGATAAATAAAAATGTGCACATGGCATGGATGAGTGGGGAATCGACTTGAGGTTCTAAGACCACATGTTGAGTTGGACCGAGGTTCTAGATCATCCCCTAAATGAAAAGGTTATGGTAGGGGACAATGTTCAATTCCCATAATATTTTCATTCCACCCAGATTGACTCTTTGAGGTGAGGAATATGGGTTTTTTATAATGTGATACCAAGTGAGAAAGGACTTTATGTTATTACAATATGATTTAGAATATTAATTTTTCCTAATCCATTGCACACATGAAAAGGGTAGATTAAATACGGAAAGGACTAATTAGTGAACCCGGGTTCAATTGATATATAAAATAAATGAACATATTCTATTATACCCCTAAGAACTATTTATCCTTACATGTCATCCTTTATCACTTGAATACACTATCTTCCTTTGCCGGATATATTTTAGACTCCGTTGGTGGTGGCCTACTGAGTTATGATCACACCTTTCAAGGGCCACTGAGGGGTACCTATTGATGCTCCTTTCATCATAGATTCTAATGACAGAAAATGGGGAATAACTTAGAATAAAGAAATTTCTCCTTTGAAGAAACATCAAAAATTGACAAAGGCAAGAACACAGATTTTTTTAAGAATGGGCCGCACAAGATTCATCATGGTCGCGCAGGTATACTTGCGCACCAAATACTGCCCGTGCAGGTGAATTGTGCACCCTATTTGATTTTTTTCCAATGCCTTTAGTAGCCTATAAATACAGCTTGTGGGCCCCCTATTTCGAGGATGGAAAATTCCAAAAGTTAGATTTAAGCTCTCGGCACCCTAGTCTCTACTTGAAGTCTCTTGAATACTTTTAAGGTAATTTCTTACCTAGAATGGAAGATCTAAAGAGGGGGAATAAGGCCTAAGTGTTGAAATTCATCAACCCATGCGCACCTAAGTGTCTAACCCTTATGGGAAATGAAGACACTTGCGCGCCACATACCCCTTCAACAAAACTTTTGTGCCACACTTTTGGAAGATTTTAGGGATAATACTAGGGGCTTGAGCCAAGTCTCTCCCTAGTATTACCCTATGGGTTAACCGTCACATAAGTACACATGTGTCGCACAAGTATACTTGCACGACCAGTACTTGCGCGCCCCAACAGGACTTGCGTGCCTACCTCTTTTTGGATGCCCCTCCTTCTTATTCAACTCTTTTATTCAAATCCACCTCTCCTATTCAAGATTTAGCCTTCAAAACCCTCTTCAAATCCATTTTTGGCATGGTTACTTTGTTGGCTTCCTTATCTGAAAGGAATTTTGTGGAACATCTCTCAAAACCTAAGTAATTTACATATCTTTATGTCAGTAAGGTTAGAGATTTCATTCATTCAACCTCATCCATTAAGATGAGAAGATCTTTAATCTGGGCATCCTTCTTCAGAATAAGCCCCAACTACCCTAACTTGGGCCTCCTTTTCAAGAGTAATCCCCAGTCCAAGTTTCCTTAGTACGGGCATCCTCCTCAGGAGTAAGCCCCAATCATAATTTTCCTTAAACATTGGCATCCTCCCCAGCAGTAAGCCCCAATATCAAATTCCCATAATATGGGAATCCTCCTTAAGATTAAGCCCCAAGTTCCCCATTTTGGGCCTTCTTCTCATGAGTAAGCCCCAAAGTCTCAAGTCCTCTTAACCTGGATCTCCTTTTCATGAGTAATCCCCAGTCATAATTCCCCTTAACCAGGGCCCCCTTTTTAGGAGTAAGCCCCAGTCTTAATTTCTCTAGATATTGGCTTCCTTCTCAGAAATAAAACCCAATCATAATTCCCCTCTAATTTGGGCATCCTCCTCATGATTAAATCTGAATTTAAGTATACAAATCACCATAAATCACATATACCTTTATGGACCTTGTTCTCAGGCTTCTTCTCCAAAGTAAGTCCCAATCTTCATCTATCTGGGCAGTCATACATACATAATCCCCACATCATTTCTTATAATTTCATCTTTCATGGCATAATCGTTAGGTTTTACTGATACCTCTTGTTTCTCACACTGAGGATGACTCCCATGAACTTAGAGCGTAAAAGAAATTATGACATATTTCTTTGAGCCACCAATCATGCATAAACCTAATACTTCTTTACTCAAACTACGGGGGTTCTGATTCATTTTCTAACAAGAATACGTAGGTAGCCCTTCTGTGGGTATGATCCCAAATCTGAAATAATCCATGTCCTTAAGAATGACAATAAACATCAAGTGCCCCACTGAGTGGATTTAAAATTAGTATGGTTATCATAATGAACATCATATTTCTATATAATGTATTGAAGGATACCATTTACTATGAATCTCTAACAAATACAGATGATTATCTATTGATGATGTTACTCAACTACATATAAAAGATTCTCTAAATCTCATACATATCAATCATTGATTATCAGATCTAAAGGAAAGATCATTTTCATACTTGTTAATTTAATAAGGATTCATGAACATAACTCAAATCTATAAATAGAGTCCCGGAGTTGATAATAATTCCCCCCAAAAGGTGTGATGAGTCCGACCTCCCATCCTCATGACCACTGCAAATTCTTGAGCCTCATCAGTCCACAACTTATGAGCATTTACCTTTGGAATGTAGGTCCAGATGGATATAGAATCATTGGATGTTTCTGGTTCTACGGATAAACCCATTAGAAACTGATTGGAATGTTGGAACCTTAAACAAAACAAGGTCATCACCATTTCCAGTGGAAACAAAAAATGGTGAAACCGACATGAATCCTTAACCAAGTTAAAATGGTGTTTTAATTATTTGTTAGGTCCCAATTTAAACTCAATGAGAGGGCCAACAAAACAATCAATAACATGTGTGCTCATCCAAAATATGTAGTGGCAAATATTATCTTGATTATGTCTGTTATATCAAATAGGAAATCATTTCCAAGATCTCTCTGTGTTACAGAAATGGCTTCCCTAAAGTTCACACCTGTGAATGCATCTGCTGCAACTACTGCTGGATCTTCGTCCACTCTGAGGACGACATCACCTACTAAGAGTCTTCAACACTGGGTATCAAATACACTGGTTAAGGAATACCATCAACATGGTACCATTCCGACTCTAGAGGCCGCTCGACAAGCCCTCCAAGTCAATAATTCTCCATGGTTTTCTAGACAGCGACGACCAGCGATCAAGAAGCAGGTGGTTCCAACCACCATATCCAACCTATTTGGGTCATTAACACCGGAACACAATCACCAGTCTCTCCCATATTATGGGGAGGTGAATGAGAAGGTCACTTAAGGCCTTATTTCATAGGTACATGAGACCTTCCTGAGGGCACCCATCAACAATCGCCACCAGACTCGTGCGGCAGTGTGCCCTCAACATGATGAGGGTATCACCATTAGGGGTTCATCTCATGTCCCTCAAACCCGAGCATGCAATACGAATCTCTAGAGGTGAAATCTAGTCAACATGGAGAAAGTTTTTACGTCTTCCCCCTCTAGAGAGGTCCATCTTGACACCTTGATGGCAAGAAATAGCGGGCATATAGACCCGTCTGTCCTGATGTTACTGACCAACAGACGCGTTAGGCAGCAACACACCAATACCTCCAGGCAATTCTGGTGGAGTATTATAGGTAGGCATATACACCTATATATAACCCATCATCTAGTTAGTAGGCTCGTCTGACTATAAACAAAGAAGCTCACCAATCTGATAAGGTGACAGCTAATAAGCCGGAACATACACCTTTTTACAATAAAAAATTCTTTCAGAAGTATCATCTACTAGTATTAAAATAATTTAGTCAACCATACTTGATGAAGAATACATGGAATACACACACACCTGCCAATGTTCATCTATCCTGCCAACAGTCTCTTTTGGTAGCATCTGGAGAAGTCAGTGGGAAAGCTCCGACGACAAATTTGGAGTAGACTCGACTCTCTGCCACCACACATGAGTACTGTTTGATTTCACTGACATGAAATAGAGTATAGGAGTAGGAATACACACCAACTCCATGTACATAATGGACGTATATTCCTATTCTGATAGCTGAAGTCACCAAGCACATTCTAACAATGGTGAAAGAGTAGAAGCAAATCCCTACTCATATTCTGGATTCCTGTCAGAATATTGTAATAGCTTTAGCAGCATCAGAGGGAAAGAAATGAAAATATTCCCCTACCAATGGAGTGACACATAAAAATGTCACTTTGGAATAGATACACACCTCGGTTCCATCCCAAGAGGGTTGTGGGGCATACTCCCCCTGGACATACGGACAATCAAGTCAACCACATACACCTGACTTGAATGGAGATAATCAGCCTAACCTGACTATTTCTCCATAGCAGGCACATACACCTTCACATAATAATCACTCTTATCCACAAGTGGTTTCCAAATTGAGTAAGAAGGCATCTAAGAAAAAGACCCATTCAGCACAGTCATGAAATCAAGAGCCAATATGTAATAAAGCCTTTCTCGATGCTGGAGTTCTTGAAGCCCTCAGAAAATTATCTTTTGGAACTCAAGATTCTACTCTCTCATTTTACAATAGTGGGAAGATTAATTCTGAAGGACTTCATCAGAAACATCCTCATGAAGGCTTGATTCATGACTGTTTGGTCGATCTCGAAGTATCATCTTCATATAAGAGCCACAAGAACCCTCTGTGTGGCCAGAAGATCAAGGAGCAAAAGGTTTCATCTTTTGCTGTAACCCACCATGGTGGTCCTCCCCATGATGATGAATTTAGTTGCGAATTTCCTCTCCACGTTAGTAATTCTCATTTCCTAGAAAATTATTCAAAGGACAATGCAGTATAAAGAAATCCATCTTATCTTGAGGCACTTGTAAATGTGAAGGCATTCATGTTTGATGCTTTAACACTAGTAGGTGAAATACATTCTCATTCAAAAGATAGCTCGGGGTGTAGGTCATTCTCCGAACTATCCCTGGGTCATTCATCTTCTAGTTTGGTAAATTAATTCTCTAAAAATCTTGTTGAATCTAATGAAGCGACATGGAAACACCAGCTCTGGTCTAATCAGGTATAAGAATATTCATCGAATGCTAATTTGGAAATTCTGAATATGAGAAAACAACTGGAAAATACTGAAGTGCCAGTCATGTTTTGGCCTTTGGCTGACTCTCATTCTGACATTACAGAGATGTTGACAGAAGATTGTATTCATGATATTTGTCTCAACATGTGAAAAACTCTTTGTCAATTGAAAAAGAAAATACTATCTTATGATGAATATGAAAATCATCTCAAGATAATAGAAGGGTTAAAATGTAAAATTGATTTGGAATCTCTCTCATTTTCTCGATATATGAAGGATGAAAAGCAGCAGAGAGCCCTACAACATTCATAACTTGGTGCACTAAAAATATTACGTCAATTAATTGCCAATGCCTCATATAGTATTCATATTAGGGGATGGGGTGTTCATGGTGCACTACATTTAACTGTACTCTCCAATCAACAAAGCCCTCCAAAAATGGTCTCATGAAATGTTATTTCCCAGGGATGGCCACATACACTTGGTTTTGTTTTTAATCAAAGGCTTGCTCAGGAACAGTCCTCAACTAGTTATTCCCAAAGTCAGGAATATAAAGAACAAGTTATCAAATTACTATTGCATTAGGAAAATGAGAATATCAAACAGGATTATCATTTAGAGAGGGAGCATCATCAGGTGATAAAAGTGTCAGAAATCATCCAATGATCATTTGAGTAAGGTTATTTGAGTGGATGTAGGTTGATGCATCTATCCAATTTCTGGACTAAAGTCCATAAGATCATGAGATATTTTAAGAAATTCACAGATGTAGAAGATCAAGAACCACCCCAGCTTTCCAGACATGGGACTATTTTAACCCAACCCTTGGAATAAAAAAATAGGATTTGAGGTGTTAAGCAGGAATAACAGGAACATCCCCAGTCCACCGGACTGGGTACTTTTTTAAATCCTCAATCTCTTCCTCAAAGAAATTCAGTCTTCTCTCGATTAGGGAAGAATCCACAAGTGGAACAAACAGCTGAATTATCCGTAGATTCCCTCCAAATTGTGGTTTGCCAAGATGTTCTTGAGGGATCAAATCAACAAAAAGCAATGTATCATCAAGGACATGGGGGAAGAAAGTATCGCAGAAATGATGATAAAGCGATGCAATGTGTTTTGCATCAATAAATGTCATCAATGCATTGTTTCTGATCCTCCAGAACATGAGGCTCGCTCAGAGGGATCAGATGAAGAAGTTCCTGCTCAAGAAGTTGTACACACAGACACAAATGAAGAAGGTGTGCATACAAGAAGTCAAAGGCTTACCCAGAATCTAGGTATTTTTTCAAGAAACCAACTTCCCCCTCTCTGAAGGGCATCCAACAAGGGGAAAGGAAAAAAATAAGGTTATATACCCTTCCGCCGGTGAAGGACAATAACTATCATTAGAGAAACGTTTTTCACAGAAAGATGAAGAAATTAAGAAGTTAAGGAGGATTAATGTAGAGCTACTTCAAGGTAGTTTTCCTCCTAAGCGTGCTGGAGTCAATTAGTCACGGAAATTTGTTGCAGCTAAAGAGGTGGATCAACAATATCCTCCTTTACCAGTACACCCTCAAAGGTCTAATCCTATGGGTCATGTGTAACAACAATTGGCAGTGATACCATCAGTTGCAGTACCAGCCACCATATCTGTCCAAGCTCCATTTATTTCACCTGATCAGGTTTAAGCTCAACTGGATGTTCTCAAAAGTTAATAACTACTATTGGATCATCAACAGCTCGGTTGGAAGTTATGGAGTGAAAACGTGCACAAATTCAACCATAAAAGAGATAATACACTTAATGGGTTGATGTAGTTCCTCCCCCAATAAATATTTCAAGTACCACTTTACAAAAAATTAATGTTTCAGGAGACCTAGAGCAACACATAATACATTTTTTTCTCGTTGTGATCCTATGATGGTTTCCCCTCAGCAGCAGAAGCAGTTAAGATTAGGTGTTTTGTACAGTCATTACAAGGACCTACTTTTGTCTGGTATACAAGCATGCAATCCCGGTAAATTACCGGATGGGAAGATCTCTACCAAAGATTCCTTCTTCAATTCAGCTCAACGTTGCCGAAGACAACAATTTTTTATCTTATAAATTTTAAACAAAGGTAGAATGAAAGGGTTTCAGATTTCATTTCTCGCTGGAAGGGATTAAAATATTCCCTAAGCTTAGCACTCCCTCATGAAGAATTTTTTCCAATATGTGTAGAAAATTTGCATGATGAATTATTCACACCGTTGATTCCTATGAAATACACAGGAGGGTTTAGAGACATTACATCAATCGCTCAACAGATTGAAAAATCTCTTACAATTTCTATGTTTAAAACTCATGTAATTCCATCAGTTCTAAGAAGGAGAATGGGTAATGAATAGACTGCTAAAATCACACTTAAACAAGCTCCTATACCAGCTTATACTTTAATACCTTCATCTTATCAAAGGGATCCGCCTCTTGAGAGAGCAAAAACAGAGGTAGTTTTGTCAAGATGATCAAAGAGATCAAAGACGGAAACAATTTGAGGAGTTAAAAAGAAAAGTTTATTCTTTAAGAAAAGAACATGTTCACGGTTACTTCATTTCGGCTCTGGAAAATAATTTGGTTCAATTGACAAGGCCCAAAAGGCTGAACAAGGAAGGGGATGAAGACCATCCCAACTATTGAACATTTTATCAGATGTTAGGGAATCCCATTCTAGAGTGTTTTATCATCAAAGACCTCCTAAAAAAATGGTGGACTGGAGAAAAGTCAAACTGAAAGGTTCTTCAGCTCAGGTAGCATGTTTCACTGCTACAGATCTAGAAGAAGAAGGGGAGTGGCAAGAAGTCAAAAGAAAAAATGTGTAGAAATATGATGATTGAATGGTCAGAAAATTGATCATCCAAACTCATGGAATATTAAAAACATAATTGAAGAAACTAATTGTGTCTTCTGATAAGAAATCCATAGCAAAACCCCCTTCATCAGAAGTAAAAACCTCAAAGAAACAGAAAAATTCAATGAAATAAGAGCAGTCAGAAGAAGATGAGATTGTGTCCAAGCATATGTTGTCTTTGACTCTGGAAGATTTTATGCCATCTACTTAAAATCCAAGGGAACTGCCCCACTAAACGGCACAACCTAAAATGGCTAATCAGGCAGAGTCTTCATCAGATGAAGAGTTGATCTTTGGTTTTGTTAACATGATTCACTTAACAGATCCTTATTCCAGCCACAGTTTCGATCTTGATAAGCCTAAGTTCCATGTATCAAACAGAGGAATTAGAGGGAGTTCTAGAGGTCTGGGATACAGAGGAAGACATGGATATCCTAGAATCCACTATTCCAATTATACCCCTGCTAGAATTGTATATGCAGCAGAAACTCATGGCAGAGCCCTTCATCGAGCTCAACATGAACATGAATGTTCTTCCATGCATGACAGATTCAATCCTTGAATAGTTATTTTAGAAGATCGGTTAGAAGTTACACCTTCTTCCTTTCAGATGGTAAATATACCTAGTCGGTCTATTATTACAAATCTAGGAGTATTTCCAACTCCTTCCCCGATACAAGATGCATCTACTTCCAAATCATCAACTTCTATGGAACATGCGAAACCAAATGTTCTTGTTGGGAAACACATACATTTGGATCAAAAGTATGATGTCTTGAAGCATTTGGACCATGTACCATCCAAGTTATCAATTCTGGATGCTTTAAATCTCTCAAAGGGTCTTTGGGAGGCACTCATTGAGGCATTATCAAGTCCTCAGGAATTCAAAACTGAAATTTCTATGGCTGAAGTCTACCATGTAGAGAATGTTCCTACAGAATGCCATGCAGTGATTTTTTTTACATATGCAGATGAATATGATGTTGTGAATGGTCATATTAGACCTTTCTGTTTATCTAGAAAGGTCAATGATGTAGAAATCCGAATATCTTTCATTGATAATGGTTCCAGAGTCAACTTCATCCCCATTTGTACACTTCTTCGATTGGGCCTCACTGAATCTGATTTATCTTCTTCTACTTTGATGTTTCATGGATATGATAAAAATGAACAAGAACCTCTGAGTGAGATCACACTCAGAACTCGGTTTTGAGATCTTGTATCCAATTCAGATTTCATGGTTGTTCGTCATGACATAACTTTCAACATTTTTCTTAGAAGACGTTGGCTACATTAACATGCAGCTATACCTTCATCATACCATCAATGTCTCAAAAATTGTTTCCATGGGAAAATTAGGACATTGTATGGTGATAAAGCCCCATTCAAAACATGTGAATATCAATACATTGAGGCAGAATTCTATCACATGGAGGATAAGGAGAAATCCACAACAAGGGAGGTTTCCAAATTTAATGCTCCATATGGTTTGGAAAAGATTCCAGTAAACCCATTCATACTTGTGAGTACATATTATGTGATTCCTATCAGTCAAATTGATATGATAGAACCAAACCCAAATACTCTTATGGAAACTTCCATAATGTCAATTATAGAAATAAATCTAGACAATATGGGAGAAATTGGTGATTGAACAAGCAATAATGAAACCTCAAATGGAGATGTCTTCATTTCATCCGCTGAAATACCTCAATTCTATACTTCATAAAACAGGCAAGAAGAAGTTATAGAAATGTCAGAGATGAATGATGATGTCAATTCTCAATCCATCATCTCCTCTTTATTACCCAAGGAAGACCCTTCATCATCAATAGGGTTAGAAATGGGAGCATATTCCTCATGATGTTCAAATTTTAACATCTCTCTTTATCATGGAAATTCTGCTTCATCATCTACTATGAAAATAGAAATGGATGAAATAAAACGTGTTGAAGAATAAGAAAAAGATCTCAGAGATGCTCCTCTAGCTTTTGAAAAGGGTATCTCTACCACTGTGGATGAACTCAGAGAAATAAATTTGGGTTCAAAAGAAGATACACACCCCACTTTAATTAATGTGGCCATGACTCTTGAAGAGCTGGAAATGCAAATTTCATTTTTAAAGAAAAATCAAGATATATTTTCATGGAACTATAAAGAAATTCCAGGGCATGATCCTGATGTTTCTACTCATCATTTGGGTTTTCTAGAAGAACATCGAGGTTTCAAGCAGGCCGCAAGAAGAACACACACAACTTATGCTTCCAAAATTGAAGCTGAATTGGATAACCTAATCAAAGATAACTTCTTCAGAGAAGTTCAATATCCCAAATGGCTAGCTAATATTGTCCCTGTAAAGAATATTAATGGAAAAATTATAGTTTGCATTGATTTCAATGATCTTAATCAGAATTTTCCCAAGGATGGGTTTCCAGTTCCGATCACAGAACTTTTAATTGATGCAACAGCTGGCTATGAAGCACTTTCCATCATGGATGTATATTCTGGGTATAATCAAATCTGAATGGCTCTAGAAGATGAATAATCTACAGCCTTCAGAGCCCCTCATAGAGTGTTTTACTATTGGGTAATTCCCTTCGGCATGAAGAATGCAGGTGCAACATATCATCGTTCCATGAATCGTATCTTCAAACCCTTTTTAGGGAATTTTGTTGAATGTTTTGTGGATGATTTGGTGGTAAAATCCAGACAACATTATAATAACTTGGCTGATTTGGAAATCATATTCCACAATCTTCAAAAACACAATTTGAAGATGAAAACCTTAAATTGTTCATTTGGGCTAAACTCAGGAAAATTTCTCGGCTTTGTTGTACGCTATCATGGTATCGAAGTCAATCCTGAGAAGACAAAGTCAATCCTTGGTATGTCACCTCCTCAAAATTTAATGGAATTGAGAGGACTTCAAGGAAACTTGGCATATATTCAGAGTTTCATCACCAATTTGGAATGAAAATGTTTACCCTTCACCAAATTGATGAAGAAGGGAGTCACTTACCAGTGAACTGAAGAATGTCAAGAAGCATTCAATATTCTAAAGAAATATCTATTGATTCCATCGGTATTAATGCCACCTATTTAAGGAGGACCACTTATTCGTTATGTGACAGCTTTAGAGCGATCATTGGGTGTCGTACTTACCCAGAAGAATGTTTCTAGAATTGAAAACATCCTTTACTATCTCAATCGGACTATGCATGAAGCAGAAACATGATATTAAAGTATTGAAAAGTTATACCTAGAATTAATAATTGTTGCTTACAAATTGAGACACTACCTGCAGCATCATGAGGTCCAATTGGTATCTCACAATAACATTCTCAAATTCATCCTTAGTCGTCCAATGATTACAGGACGTCTGGAAAGGTGGTCAGTTATTTTGCAGCAATTTGATATCCAGTATGTGTCTCAAAAGGTAATAAAGGGCCATGCTCTGGATGATTTCCTTACTGAACACCCTTCAGTAGAAGATATATCTTTAGATATTGAACTTCTTAATGAGGAATTCTTTTCTATTCAGGGTAATCTTAAAAAATGGGAAATATATTTTGATTGTGCTTCCAGAAGTCCAACATGGAAGAAAATGGAAGATCCAAAATTCAACAAAGTTGGATTAGGAATTGTGCTTATTTCCCCAGAAAAGACAGTGTCATGATATTCCTTCTTATTGTGGGAATGCGGCACAAATAATGAACCAGAATATCAAGATCTAATCACAGGATTGGAATTGGGGCTTCAGGGACAAGTGAATCACTTAAAGGTGAAAGGTGATTCAGACCTGGTAATCAAATAATTCAATGGAGATTATGCCATCAGAAAAGAATAGTTAATCCCTTTGTATGATTACATCAGAGAGTTAATGTAGAAATATCCTTCGGAACCAGCATTTTCCTATGTCCCACGATCACAAAATTCCCAAGCTGATGCACTGGCTAATATAGTCACAACTATGGAAGATCCAAATCGGGAGGAAACAATCATTAGTATTGTCCACTGTCGTACAATTTCAACTTATGTTCAAACCAGAACAGATGAAATTAATGAAATTAGTCCCATTTCTGAACCATATGGTTATACTACAGGATAGATGACACCTATCAGGTAATACCTTCAAAATGGAACAATTCCACCTGATAGATCCGGGAAAGAACAAATCCGGTGACATGTGGTCAATTTTACTCTTTATGATAGCCCTGATCACCTAGAAAAAGTTATCTACAAAAGAGGTTTTAATGGAATTCTCTTTAGATGCATTGATGGTGAAGAGAAAATGGATGTCATGAAAGAAGTACATGTAGGAGTATATGGTTCCCACCAGTCTGGACATAGACTATCTGATAAAATTCAAAAGCTTAGATACTTTTAGCCTTCAATGATAAAACATTATGTTGATTTCACTAAGAAGTGTCATTATTGATAAATATGTGACAACTTCATTCATCAACCCCTAGAGTTTATTCACACATCTAAATACTCATGGCCATTTTCTACATGGGGAATGAATGTAGTGGGACCTTAACCTTCGGATACATCCATGTAGTTTATGAATATTTTTACTGCTACTAACTTCTTTTCCAAATGGATAGAGGTAATACCTCTCAAAGAAGTTAGTTCTAAAAGCATTGTTAGCTTCATCATGTCTAACATCATTACCAAATTTGTTGTCCCTCATTCCAAATTGATGGAAAATGGGACCAAATTCTATTCATATTAGGTAAGGAAGTTTTATCAAAAATACAACATCAAATCCAACCATTCATCTCGGTATCATGCAGCGGCCAATGGCCGAATAGAAGCCTTAAATGACTCTTTCAAACATACTGCAAAATATGGTGGATAAAGATAAGAAACCATGGCTTGATAAAATGTTTCATGCTTTATGGGGTTATCGAAACAACACCCACACTGCAACGCGGTCAACTCCATATTCATTGGTATATGGAATTGAAGCAGTCTTTCTCATTGAGGTTTAATTACCCTCGCTCGGAGTAGCCATTTGGGATCAGTCATCTACATTTGAAAAATCTCAAATGCGATTGGATGAATTGGAATGATTAGATAAGAAAAATATTGTGCACTCTACACCACTTGGAAATCTATCAGAATCGAATATCACGAGCATTCAAAAAAAAGTTTGTCTTCGTTCATTCATTCATGGAGAATTGGTATTGGTTCTTAGAACACCAATGATACTAGGAGAGAAACCTCCCAAGCATGAGCCAAAGTGAGAAGGAACTTACTCAATACATAAGGTCTACTCCAGTGGAGCTTATTCTTTATTCTTAATGGATGGAGAACTCATCACGACTCCAAACAATGCATGATTTTTGAAGAAGAATTTTGTGTAACTCAAATACAATACATCCAACAAGACGTTAGACTGCATAACCATCATCCTAGCTATACGAATTTGAACTATGCACCTCTTCATGCCACATTATGTTAAACTATGAAAAAATCCCTAATACGTCCTAGTTAATGACTCTAAACTATACAACACCATGTTGTCCAACATGTCGTTAAACTATGTCATCCAACATGACATTAAACTGTATTGTTCCCCTCATCGTCCAACATGAAGATAAACTGTGTTGTCCTTACTTCATGACATTAAACTGCACAGTCTCCAAATTAATTACTTTAAGTCTTTAAACTGCATAATCTTCTCTTTTGTCCTAGATATATAACATTAAAATATACAACCCCCTCTTTGTTCTTTACTGCATGACATTAATCTACATAGTCCCCCATTGTCGAACATGATGTTAAACTATGTGTAGTCCCTTATAAGTCCAACATGACATTAAACTAGGCATTGTTGGGGTTGTTTCTACCTCTTGTTTCTCACACCGAGTATAACTCATGTGAGCTTAGAGTAAACATCAACCATAACACCCTCTCTGGGCCGCTAACCATGCGTAAGTCCAAACACCATTTTTTAGGTCGTTGTCCTCAAGAACAACTTGATCACCAATTCATTCTTCAATTTAACTACGCGGACTTTGATCCTTACCTTATAGGCTCGGTGCGTAGGCAACCTCTTGAGGTTCAAGCCCAAAACGAATCTCTTCACATCGGTTCACCTCCATCTCATATAACGTTGATTCGGAATGCCACCCCCAGAACCAATATTTTTTACATTTTTTCACCATCGTCCTTGTTATATGATTTTAAACTATTCACACTTCTGTCCTATACGACAATAAACTGCAACATTCATTGACACCCTCACCTGAGAGGGAATCATTATTTACATTGATCTCCAGTCATGTTTTATTCCAAAGAATACGTGCATACATGGAAATACCCAAACCATTAATCTTGGGTCAAATCGTCATTGCACTAAAGTCCCCTTTCACCCTTCATATGTATGAACCAAATATGTACATAGAGTATTTCATGAACTATGTGTTGCTTGATTCCCATCCTTATGGGATATGTAGGAACATTTGAGCATCCCTTGAATCTAGCACCAAGTCTTTGGGCCTAACCCCAAATCCCACTTTCAATCCCTTGGATGAAAATTCACCTTGTGAAAACATGAATGTGGTATGAAAAACTTGGTCTTCATTCAAATAAAGTTTATAAAACACACACTGTGTATTCATTATTATGGCCCGAGAAATATGACCCTAAACAGAGATCTCATAGACTATCATCCCACATGACATTAAACAGTATTTCCATAACAACGTATGGCTTGATTCCCATCCGTATGGGATACGTAGTGAAGTCCAGCACCTCAATTAAGGACCCATACACAACATGATCATGGCCAGAATTGTCATATGTATCTCTTTTATGTATTAGAAAATACACATTTTTCATATGTCATACTCGTAACCTAAAAAAATTCCAGATCTCCATAACCCTTTTCTTGACTTCTGGTCACAAAATGGTCGATACCTGAGAGTTCTTTTTCCTGAGTATGCAGCACATGCCCCAAGGTGGCCTTGCATAAATAGTCTTCATAATAGACCTGTTAGCCAAAAGATGCTATTATTTTACTATGCAACCAATTCTCTTAGGTGGCCCTACATAATTCAACCCCCTAAAGGGTTTTTCAAATAGTGGTAACTTTATTCATGGGAATAAAACATCTTTTGTCATTATTTGTCTTAAACAAAAATATGTAGGGATCCGCAAAAAATAACCATCCTTAGCATATTTGTCCGATACTCTTTTTCATGATCTGAAAGTATTCAAGTCTATGGTTTATATTTCCCTTCCCTATGGTTGGGTCAGGCCTTCACAAGAGTGACATTCATCCAATTCTTTGACAATATTTATTGTAAATATCCACTCCATATTCAAGTACCTCTCTCCATACAATAGACTTTTTGCTTTGGAAAATATTAATCTCCATAAACATTCACTGTATTTTTAGCAATGGAAAAGTAAAATTTCTGATAGTTCTTTTTCCAGACTATGTCGCACATGCCCTTAGGAAGCCTTGCATAAGTAGTCTATATAACGGACATGTCATCCAAAAGATGATATTATTTGACTATGCATCTAATGCCCTTTGGTGGCCCTGCATAATTCAACCCCCTAACGGTGTTGTCAAATAATGGTAACTTCACTCGTAGGAAATACTTTTTCAAATTCCTCTTAGCCCTTTTTTCAAATCATTCCTCAGATTCAAAATGTCTTAAGTCATAGTTTACATGTTTTTCCCCATACATGAGTGTGGTAATATGTTTTCAGATAAATTATCAAGGAATTGAGTCAATTTTAATCCATTCGGTCAAAGCTATTCGACCTTAAACATTAGCCATTATTTTTATGTCCGACATGCATGAATTTATAATTCCCACAAAAGACAAGGGAACTGTGAACAAAAGTCAAGTCCGAGCTCACTAAACATATATTTTTTATGATTTTGGTATGATTGAGCAATAAAAAGATTCAATGTTTGTAGGGTTATTTTTAATAATCCTAGAAATAATCAAATTATTCTTACTAGGCCCATTGGATTAGGTGAAATTTTTAAGTAGGTATCAAAAGAATGCAGGAAAAAATGATTGAAGATGAAAGAGTTTTTAATTCATGCACTACTGTTATAAGGAAATCCATAGACTAGAGTCTATTATATTTTTCAAGGATTACAAGAGACTTTAAACATAACTCTTCATTTGATTTACGACATCCCGAGCTTTATCACCAGCCACTTGATGTTCATGCACTCGACCAACTTCAGTATTTACAGCTTGATGGAGTGCTTTCTTGGCTTTAGAGATGGCTTTCATACCATTTGTTTGAACTCCTTCTAGTGAATTGTTAAGCTGGTAATGTTCCCTAGTAACAGTATCTAACTGTTGCTGAAGGTGCATCTATTTGGAAAAATATCTTCTTTATCTTATGCTTCAGCTCCTTCAACTTTGCAGCATGATCTGCATCAGCTCGAGACACTACAGCCTCCAATTCACTGAAATTGGCCAATGGCCTCACTCTGGTCTGGTTGTGGCGGTACCTCTAGACATGCTCCCTCCTTAAAATGACTTGTTTCAATGCGGCATGGATCACTTGATATCCAAAACCACCAAGTCCCAACATGCCAAACATGGAAGACAGTAATAGGATCTTTAAATATAGCTCTTCTAGAGGCACTTCAGATATGATCTTCCATATGTTCTGTCATTCCTTGCATCGTAAAAACTGGAGCGCCTTTTTTACTTTCGGGTCTGACTCATTATCACTGTCACAGGGGGGAATATGATCCAAGATTAATGCACTTAGAGAAGTTCCATGTTCTTCTCCTCCCCCCTGACCCGTGTTACATCACTTTTAATTCTTGTTAGGGCGGAGGTTAAGGTTTCACCTCCAGATATAGCCACTGAAATTGACAGCCCTGCATAGTCAATTGAGTGTTTTGGTTAATTTCAAAAGATAAAAAAAGTTGATTAACTTGTCTTTAAAATTTTTTATAGCCACAAATATTATTATCTCTTACCCAATGGTAGATCAACAGCATGATAAGGCTCCTACCCATCTCACTTAGCTACATCAAGATTTTCAGGACGAGTTTCAGGAAGCTCTACCGGGATCAGCTCCACTTGAGCTAGTGTCTCTACAATAGTACAGTTCTATATACCCCCTTTAGGCATTAGAAATTCAGAACCATTCTCAGATTGAACTATACATTTTAACCAATCATGGTCAGAGATGTAATAAGAAGTTATTTTAATATGAATAAGGATAACACTCACATATAAAATATTCAAAATTACATAGTAATTTAACATGATCTAAAATGTCATCAAAATATGCAACATGTTTCATCCATTCATCCAAAGATATATCATATTCTTGGTTAGTCTCCCCAGTGGGAGAATTCTATGTATCTTATTAGAGACCCTCATCCTGAGGCCTTTGACCCCGGAGAGTTTCTTCAGATAAAATTACGGCATCAGTTCCAGTGGCCACCAAATGTTCTGTTGCAAGTGTCGAACCCAAAGTATCACAGAATGAATTTCATTTTATTTTTTTATTCAAAATTTTATGAAGCATTGTTAAATTACCAGAAGTAGGATCCTCTCCCCTTGTAGCAGCAGTAGGAGTAGTACTGGGAATAGACGTTGGCTCTTCTCTAGAATTAGCCAACTCATCATGAAATTGTGATTTGATATCCAGTACCCTCTATCTTTCTTAGAGGAGGGTCTGTCCTCTCCCACATAGGGAAAACTGAACAGACCCCTACAATCCAAAGATGTGTGAGAAATACTTTCAAGGTTTAAGAATCATGACTATCTGAAGTACATACCACTATTGATGAATCATTGAGTGGTGGACTTATTCCTTCGATGTCTTTGTTTCTTTGGATTTTTTGGAGTGATGAAATCATCATCTCCAAATACAGGAATTGGAGAATGAAGAGCCATGTATAACTCCCCCCTCCATGGCCTGCTGGCTTGGAGATGCCTCGCCCGGCTCACGAGGAGATTCATTAGCCCCAATGGAAGTACCACCAGGGCAATACTGTGGTGATGGAACCTCAGTAGTTCCTTTATTTTCAAGTTGCAGGATGAAGAAAGTAATTTCCTTGAGTAACAAATCTTTAACTGAAATCAAGTTTCAAATAAAATAAGGAAAGAGACTTAACACTTCAGGAGCCACATAATCGTGCCACTCCTCATCTCCAAAAGCACCAGTCCCCTTAGTGGTGCCATGATCTATCATTTCCTTTACCCTCTTGGTGACATGAATAGAATCATCGGTGGAATATATGAGCATCTCTAGCTCTCTGATGTAATCCCGCACTTCATCGGGGTTATCCTCAAAATGGATATCGGCAGAGGCCCGAAGATTCCATATTCCAGGGATGTGTAGCCCCTCACATAGATCTAGCCAGGCAGTTTCATTATAGAAATATAAACTCTGCCATGTCTGGATAGCCTCTGGTCATAGATATTCAGCCTTTGTACCAGAAGATAGTGAGGAGGGTCCTACAATCTTGGACATTCGCTCCTTCCCAGCTTCTGAAATCACAAAATATAGAAAAAAATGAAACTTTTTGCACTATAACGTAATGGATATTAAATTTACTCATTGAAGTAACTCACTATGAGTCGATGGAGTGGGTATCTTGATTCTGATAGGAGGTTTATTTTTGGCACAAGGCCGCTTTGACACATGTTGTGCCTCATCTCCCCATCCTGAGAATCCGGTGAGTCATCCCTGGGTGAGGAACCCAGTGAATCGGCTTCGGGTGTAGAAGTTTCACCCTCCAGATGAAGGGTTTCTTTATCTACAGTTCTTTTCTTTTTCCACACTTGAAGAACCAATTGATTCAATACCCCTTTAGGTTATGATGCTATCCAGTTCTCAGCATACCATGTAGTAAAGTTACTCGCCTCTTTAGCAACTGGTAGATCAAACACTTCCTCGGTCTTTTGCACAGATGGCAGCAACCATAGTTGTCGTGCAACCATCGGGTGCTGCTCTGACCTGACATGCATTGGAGGGGATACAACAGTCTGCTGCATACACATGAATTGGCATGAAAATATGTATACACTATATTCCTCGCATATAATCTCTCCATCGATCTTAGTGTCCAACACACCATCTCTACAAGCCATTATGTATGACCGTAGTTCCATGCTGTCTATTCCATCATCAACAAACCGCCCGCTTGGCGGGTTTGAATAAGGAAAGAAATTGAATTCTTTGAACATTCTCAACCTCACCTTTATATCATAGATGTTGAGAGGTAACAGAGCAATTCTAGAAAATGCCTGCACTGATGGCCTGAAAGAACATTCAGTAACTTGTACTCCATTCTGGACAGCATATGTCCTGAAATGAGTGGTGATTCATCCCCACAAAACATGGAATGGTCCCACTATTCTCAAGGGAGACATACCCATAAAGACATGGAGTAAGATCTTGTGAATCTATGCCAAAATTGGGGTGGCCAACCCAACCATTTTCCTCTCATCCAACTTGGATGCCACAATCAAGGTCCCTAGCTTGACGCCTCCCTTCAAATCCCTGACAGGCAGAAGATAAACACTGAGCCACAAGGCTAAGATCCCCGAAAACTGGGTATTTTCTGGGATTTTCTGATCCACATCATACCCCCACTTCTCAAATTATCCCACTTCTAGAGTTGGCGAAAATGTGCCATAAGTGCCTCTCTTCTCTGTTCTGGGGAAGGTAGTAGGACCAGTACAGGTGGGAACCTTCAACTCCTTCCTAGAAAGAAACATATACATCCTCTCCTCTAGATGAATATACTTTCTAGAATTTATTTTTGAGGTCTTGGAATTCTTTAGCTTGTAGAAAATTTTCAATAATTCTCGAGCCAAAGACGGAGTCTTCTCTGAATCATTCCAAGTCAGCTTGGGAGAAATCAATTCATCACACATATCACCTAAAATTGGATCCCCCAAGATCATGTATACATCTCAAAAAATGATTCCTACTTCTCCATGAGTCAGATGTAAAGAATTGGTTTCTGGTCTCCTGCAGCTGATTAGATCCTGCACAATGTTATCATTCCTATAAACATATGTATAACTAGCCCAGATAGCTTAATATATTGTATCTCCTTTCATATCGTTGACAAATTCTATGAAGGTTTGTTGCACCCAATATACCCACATCCATGTTGGATTCAAACCTCCTCAAGGACGGAAGTCCCAACTCTTCTTCCAGCCTCTGGATTGATCCATCTGAGAATTTAGGATGATTGAAGGATAACAATGTGGTTGCATCTCAGACTTGTGAGGTTTCAGGTCTCAAGCACAAGGGCTTTGATGGATTATGTAGGCCTTCTCCACTATTCTATTATTTACAAATGATCCTCCAAATGAGATATTTGGTGAAGAAAAATTGTTGTAAGTCTGAAACCAAAAACGCGGGAGATAGTTCTTTGGCATTGGAATGTTGACTTCTTACAAATGACTATGGGCATACAAAGGCACGTAGATTCTTTGTGGGAAATTAAGACGATACTTCTTCATGTACTTTTCTAGATCTGGGAGACTGTTGTCACAGATATTATAGTAATGAAGGCCAAAAATATTCATCATATCATAAATTTTATTGCTAGCCAGTTCATCAGCCATTCCAATTCTTCTAGTATCCATTGAATCTGCACAAAGGTCGACTAATTAACTCTTAATTAATTTGATTTTACATAATTTTTTTTGAAGAAAAGTGGAAAATGGATAAGGCATTAAGGCGCGAATGTCCCATATTGGCGCGCAAGTGTTATTGTGTCGTACATGTTTGGGCGCCAAGGTATGACCCTGCAAGTCCAAATACCCTTGTAGAAGCGCGACATGAATAGAAACTTGAACAATTGGAAAACAAGTCACTTACGTGAAGAGACAACCCGCGCGGCAATAGTCGAAAGGTTTAATAGCTGGTTGCATTGCATGAGAATGGCTGCATCTTTATAGGCCAAGGTTCTACCCAGCACGTCATACCCTATGCATCTCTCACCTTTGTGCCTCCACTTGTGTGCTCAAAACATGCGCACTGCAGTTCCATTGTTTTCTCCATTACCTCAGAGTCAAATCCTCCTTCCTTTCAGATCCAACTCTGAGGGGGGGACTTTTGTTGACGCTCCTTTCTGTCAAAGAGTCTAATGACTGAAAAATGGGAATACCTTAGCATAACGAGATTTAATATTTGAATAAATGTCAAAAATTGACAAAGGCATGAACAAGGATTTGTTTAAGAATGGACCGTGCAAGTTTCATCATTGTCGTGCAATTATAGTTGTGCGCTACATATTGGTCATTCCGGTGACCTGCACGCCCTATTTTATTTTTTCCCAAGGACTTTAGTAGCCTATAAATACCCCTTTTGGGCCCCCCATTTCGAGGACGTAAAATTCTAAAAGTCAAATTTATGCTCTCGGTGCCCTAGTCTCTACTTGAAGTCTTATGAACACTTATAAGGTAATTTCTTACCTAAAATGGAAGATCTAAATAGGGGGAACAAGGCCTAAGTGTTGAAATTCATCAACACTTGCGTGCCTAAGTGTCTAACCTTTATGGAAAATGAAGACACATGCACGCGACCTTATCCCTTCAACAAAACTTGTGCGCCACACTTTTGGAAGCCTTTAGGGATAATACTAAGGGATTGAGCCAAGTCTCGCCCAAATATTACCCTATGGGTTAACTGTCGCACAAATACACATGTGTCACTTAAGTATACATTCACGACCATTACTTGCATTCCATAAAGGGACTTGCGCACCTACCTATTTTTGGGCGCCCCTCCGGTTTATTCAACTCTTTTCTTCAAATCCACCTCTCCTCTTAAAGGTTTAGCCTTCAAAACCCTCTTCAAATCCATATTTGGAATGGTTCCTTTGTTGGCTTCCTTATCTGAACAAAGTTATGTGGAACATCTCTCAAAACCTAAGTGATTTACATTTATTTATGTCACTAAGGTTAGATATTTCATTCATTCAACCTCATCCTTTATGATGAGAAGATCTTTAATCTAGGCATCCTCCTTTGGAATATGCCCCAAGTTCCCTAACCTGGGCCTCCTTTTCAAAAGTAAGCCGCAGTTCAAGTTCCCTTAATATGGGCATCCTCCTCATGAGTAATCGCCAATAATAATTTTCCTTAAATTTGGGCATCCTCTTCAGGAGTAAGCCCCAATCTCAAATTCCCTTAATATGGGCATCCTCCTTAGGAGTAAGCCCCACGTTCCCCAATTTGGGCCTCCTTATCAGGATTAGGCCCCAAAGTCTCGAGTCCTCTTAACATGGGCATCCTTTTCAGGAGTAAGCCCCAGTAAAAATTCATCTTAACCTGGGCATCCTTTTTAGGAGTAATCCACAGTCTTGATTTCCCTTAATTTGGGCTTCCTTATCAGCACGAAAACCCAATAATAAGTCCCCTCTAATTTGGGCATCCTTCTCAGGATTAAGTCCTAAGTTAAGTATCCAAATCTCCATAAAGCACATATTCCTTTATGGACCTTGTTTTCAGGATTTGTCTCTGAAGTAAGTCCCAATATTCATCTATCTAGGTAGTCATACATACATTTTACCCACATCATTTCTTATAATTGCTTCTTTCGTGGCACAATCATCAGGTTTTACTGATACCTCTTGTTTCTCACACTGAGCATGACTCATGTGATCTTAGAGCGTAAAAGTAATAATGACATCTTTCTTTGAGCCATCAATCATGCATAAACATCATACTTCTTTACTCGAACTACATGGGTTCAGATTCCATTTCTAACAAGGATATGTAGATAGCCTATCTGCAAGTACGATCCCAACTCTGAAATAATCCATGTCCTTTTGAACGAAAATAAACTTCAAGTGCCCCACTGAGTGGATTTAAAACTATTATTGTTATCATAATGACCAATAGATTTCTATATAATGTATTGAAGGATACCATTGACTAAGAATCTCTAAAAAATATAGATTATTCTCTATTGATTAAGAACCTCAAATACATATAAAATATTCTCTGAATCTAAAACATATCAATCATTGATTATTAGATCTAATGGAAAGCTCATTTTCATAATTGGTAATTTAATAAGGATTCATGAACATAACACAAATCTATAAAGAGTGTCCCAGAATAGACAATAATTCCCCACAAAAAGGTGTGATAAGTCTGACCTCTCATCCTCTCGACCAATGAAAATTCATAAGCCTCATCGGTCCACAACTAATGAGCACCTACCGTTAAAAAGTATGTCCAAATGGATATAGAATCATTGGATGTTTCTAGTTCTACGAATAAACCCATTAGAAACTGACTGGAATGTTTGATCCTTAAAAAAACAAGGTCATCCCCATTTCTAGAGGAAATATTACCCTATCATATTTCATTTTTGTAGGTCAGGAGATGGGAAAGGGCCTTATGCTAGGTAGTTGATATTAGCCATGGGACATGTTGGGTGAGGTTCTAGACTTGGGGTCTGGAACATTTTGGGGATCTTACTATTATAATTATTTGGGTGATTTTTTCACTTAACACAGTAGCATGGCATGAAATATTTACTTTTTTATATGGTTGTATCCAGTTTTGGGAAATGTTTAATGATTAATTTTATTGATTGTTCCATTTTTTCCACGTATTTAATTTATTAACTTGTGTATATTACTCTGATATTTAGGGTATAGTCTCCCCACATGACCTATTAGACCCTTGCTGCAATTCGAAATCCTCTGGCATATGGGGAGGCGAGCTTGAGGACATGTTACTACCTAGATCATGGCACCAGTTAAGATGCTTCCCAGGAAAGGACGTTACAGAGCCAATTGTTTTGGCTAGAGATTCTTCATTCAATTTTGTTTCGGATTGATTCTAAACCTAATTTTATGAATCTTGTGTAATTCAGGATATTCCACCCAGAACAGTCAACGATGTTTCTAGTGTGTCTCAGCCTGTTTCTGGTTCTCCTCAGTAGATACCCATATTTTTTAGCAATAATTTTTTTATAGGTAGAAAAGTGGAATAAAGAGGTTGAGCATGTTTTTAGAGTGATTGTAACTCCCAAACCTATTAGATTTCATGCTATTTTGGGTCTTCTTGGTGGTCAAGAGTTGGAATAATGGGAGTTGACTTCCCACCCAACGATGCCAGTTGGGATGACACGGGAAGAATTTATGTCACACTTTTTATTATGGTTTATACATGAGGAGGTGAAAATGAAGAAAAGGTAAGAGCTATTGAGTGTCTCGTAAGGTCAGCGGATAATGAAGGCTTATGTTGAACACTTTAAAGAGCCGATTTCATTTTTTTTATGGTGACGTCACATGATATTTGGAATTTTTCTCTATTCATTGGGGGTCATCTTCCATTGATCAAAGAGGTATTACTCTTCTTAAAAGTACACAATTTTGAGAATTTCATGGAGGATGGTTTTTTGGCTGAGTTTTTTAATGAAGTATAAACACATTGACCCAGTTGTTGTATCTTTTGTTTGGGTGAATACATTCAATGTTTCTTTATTTTTTTTTTTTGGATGTTATATTTTCATCTTTAATTATAAAATTATGATGAAATAATTATTTTCTAGTAAATTTTTTAATGTTTTCTTTTAAATGGTTAGCCTTTCATGAATTAGTTCCACTCTTTTGATCATTCTTTTTTTTGAGATATATATTATTGTGGAAATATCTCTTTGTTCCATTTATGTGGGTTCATTTATATTCTATATTTTGTCTTTTCTACTTCTGTTTCCACTAATATAGTGTGTTTGAATAGTATTTAGGTCTATTTTATCTATTGAAAAATGAAGGTGACTCCTGGATTTTTTGTGAATCAATAACATATTTAATAACAAAATTATTGATTCTATGAGCACTTCACTATTATTGATTAAATACCTTTTATCATAGAATCTGACCTGAACATCCTTGTTGGTGTCCCTGTGATTCTCTCAACTCACACATGCTCTCCACCATCTTTTGCAAATCACAATTTATCATTCACTTTTCCCCATCTTCATGCACCCATTTGCAAAATGCATGCAGTTTCATTCATCATGAATCATTACAAGTGTTAAATTGGTGAAGGAAGAGAAGGAAAATTAAATTTTGTATTGTAATATGATAGAGATGGTGGTGGGTGTGTCTATGTTGAGGGCATCATGGGGATGCCCAGTAGGAATTTTAGGTCCGATTTTATACTAAGCAGTAGTTAACCAATAATAGTGATGTGCATAGATAATCCCTAGTTTTGATATTAACTTATATCCGGACCAAATAAACCCTTTTTAAATATTCAAAGGTAATGTTAAGATATACTTTCACTATTTACCAAAAATTATAAAATGAAACATTGGTTTAATTTCAATTATTCCTTCTAGAGTTCATTTATTTTAGATGATTTCTATCCATGTGTCCTGAATTTTCAGGAATAGAAATGAAACTATTTCTACTCAATCACATGGGTAATACTAATGATTTTGAAGTAAAATAAATTTCCATTGAATTAATTCATTTCTACATATTTATTTTTAATTTATTTCATTATTATTCATGTAATAATTGTTTTCTTATTCAAGTGGATTCTACTACTCCTATTTGGGTTCTCTATCCAAATTTCACATCTTCTCCCTCAGAACCTTTTCACCCATGTAGTGTTTCATTTATCACTTTCTTTAATGTTCCCCCCATTTCCTTTGCAAGAACCGAAATGTCACTACCTTTGTTCCATTATATATGTAATCTTGAAATTTCCATAGAAAAATCATTTTTCATAGAATTAATGTATAATTTCATATTTATGTTGAATTTATTTCTTTTAGTTATTTATCATAATAATTGTTTTCTTATATAGGTGGATTATTTTATTCATTTTCATGTGACTTGATTGAATCCACTCATATAGTGTTAGTAGTTCGACAAAGAATGTTAAGGGAAATCATGGTTACATTTACAATTTGGAATGTATTTAAATTTTTGTAAAAATATGTATTTATGTAATAGTCTAATCCATTGTTTGAACTATATATAATATAGTGTTTTTAGGTATTTATGTTGTAAATATAATTTCATTCAAATTAATTATTGATAACTGTTTTGGTTGATATCTTGTGTGTTTCTTGTGTTTTTGTTTTTGTTTCATGTACTTCTGGTTATACAGTGTGTTGTTACAACACACTGCAGTACGACCATTTATCCGTTATTTTAAACAAATCTTATAAAAGAAAACATTTATTAGTGATTCTAAAAGCGGTGATAAAGGTATACATTATTATCACTAATAAAAATTCATTTATGAGTAGTTATAAATAAACTAAAAAATGATTCCTCTAAAGGAACTAAATAAAAGAGCTGATAAATGGAACCCTTATCATCTCTTTTGAAAGCATTAATAAATTTCCCCTTTGTCGGTGATTTTTCAGATGAGACAATAATCATGGGCTTTTAATGCCACTCACATTGTTAGCACTTTTCTAGCACTAATAAAGGCCATTTTTAGAATAGTTAAAGGCATTTTATGAAGTAGTGTATCCTTAAATTCTAATATTTAATGGCTATATACCAGCATCATCCTACCATTTAATATTTTATAAACCTTTACTCTACTACTATTTATATGGACTTGGATATAAATAAACTGTAATTTATATATTTTGAATTTAAATTAAGTTTTTTCTTTGTTGAATATATTTTTGGGTTAGCCAATTATATATTTAGGTTATCACCCTTAGATAATTAAATATTACATAAAAAAATTGGACACATCCACTTAGAATTAATTTTTTTAAAATACATAACTTTTGTGACATAAAAAAGTTATTTTCATGAAATTTCATTACAATTATCATCTTGACCTTATACATGTCCCTATTATTGACTCGTGTTTTCTTAATTTTATTTTTAGAAATTATATGAGAAAATTCTGAGACCAGGCACTGAGATGGCATGCAATTCCAAGGCTCAGTGTGCGCAGAAATATTCATTGAAAATGGAATGTTTTTAATAGAACAAGCACAAAACTGTTATGAAAAAGTGGAAAATATATTAAATTAGTGCCCAGATCAAAAATCATAGGGTACTGTTAATCATAGAAAGATGAATTCAACCTAGGTGAGAGCTAAATTTGGACAGAATAGTTCATCAGAAGAAAATGTCACTAAGTACATAACCATAAAAAAATAATTAAATAAAATTATATTAATTTAAAATACTAAAAAAACATGAAGGGTGAATCAGATTGGAAATGTGAGAGAACCATTGAGTTCGTAATGTGGTGTTTTCCCTAGGTGATTAATAACATCATCTGGTGCATGTCGGCTATGAATTTTTTTTCGACATTTCAATGTATAAAAAAACTGTGAGTTTATTTTATATTTACATTGTATCAACACAGAAATGTTGATTATTTTAATTGAAAATATACCCATGGACCAAGGGTAAGGTTCATAACCCGTGAAATTATCTGAAGTATCTAAATAGTATCCTTAGAGAATTCTCTCGATGGGAATGAAAAACATCCAGATCAAAAAAAATTCTTAATGGGACGCCAATGATAATCAATCCTCGAAATTGAATGGTCCATATCCTAGGTAGGGATATTGTTTCATTTTTCTTTCCCCATTCGTTATCTTCATGATAAACATAGGTCAATCCACAAATAGATTGATCCTCAGATCGATGGTTGTGGGATGGTTGATAATTTCATGGTTTATTAACGATATATTGTTATAAATTCTTATATATTCTTTTTCCTAAGGAGAATAAATTGAGGTGACACTATGAAACGTGTATGTTCATTCCTTGTGTGTTATTGTGACTTCCACCCCCACCTATTCTTCATGGTCATCATTGTTGGACCCCCATGGCTACGGTTCGACTTTTGGGGTGGCTCTGAATGCAATCAGTCCCTTGGATTAGCAGAAAAATAACAACAATGGCTGGGACTATGCAGATCAGGAATCAAGGAGCACAGATATACTACCATTTTGAATTATGGGCATTGGATTTGGCTCGGTAGTCGATGGAAGGGACCACAGGTGTGGGTCTAGCGTGACAGTCCGGCGAGGCAAGGCGACAAGGGGTGGTGGAATCGACAACATTTGGAATGGAGGGAAGTCATGAGGGAGTCAGCAATGCCATGGGAGTGAAATACCACAGGGAAAATGTGAAATGCGGAGGGAAGCCGCTTTCATGGTCTACAGAACATTGTGGGGGCCGTGTGGGACCTGTGTTACAGACCCATTAGGTCCCGTCGAGGAGTCCTACACACGAGCGTGTTGGTATAGGAACAATGGCCCAAGACATAGGCGTAGCGTGAAGGGACAATTGGGTCGGGCTAGATGTTATAGTCCAAAGGGGGTTAAGCCGAGCTGTTTAGACTTGGGTCGGGTTATACCAGTTCTTACCAGCCTGGAACCAGGCCACTGTCAACTGTGGCGGTCGACCGTGAGCCACAATTTTTCCACATGCCACGTGACCATGGTTGTTGGGGGTTTGGTCAACCTCAGTACCTATGAAGCATCAGTTTCGGGTGGTCGACCTCTATGGTTGGTGGATCGACTATGAGTCGGTGCAGAGGCCTATTGACCCCCCTTCTGAAACATTTAAATTCTATAACATTCAAGCGGTATGTTTTCTTGATGAGCCATCTACTGAATTGGGACCCTTATGAAGGGATGATCACTTTGATATATCGTATGTGGGTTTTCTGTGAGTTTTCATATGAATCAATGGATTTATGAGTGGGTTATACTGGAATGATTGCACTTGGAGCAAATATTATAGTGGGTACATGTGACCTAGAGACTATGTGTCTTATAGAGACTGTATGTCTTATAGAGATTATGTTCCTCATAGAGATAATGTAATTTATGGAGATAGTGTTCTATATGATGTCTATCTGTCATGTTGAGACTGTGTGTCTTATTTGATTGATTATATCAGGATTTTCTTGATATATTTATTATAGAAATATATCTGTGGTGATATGACTATGTATTCCATTGCGGTATTCTTTGTTGTATTCCATGGTGGTATTCATTTATGTTATTTCATTTGTGTTTTTCCTCAGTGGTATTGGTTCATGGAATTTACTAGGAGGTATTCCTTCACGTTGGTTCATTTGTTATGTTCCTTTATGGTATTCCATGGTGGTATTTTCTTTGTGGTATTTCCACTGTGCTATTCCTTTTTGGTTTCTGGTTTTCCAACTATCTATTGTTTTACTCACACTGGCACTGGATTTTACCACATGTGTCATGTGTTGTGAAGTTGTTCAGCCCATTTGATGAAGTCCTAGGAGGACCAGGACCAGGCGGTTCTTAGAAAGGATAGAGAGATTTGTTGTTCCCTCTTTTCAAACAACAGTCCCAACACCTATTTTATTATAGGTTAGACCTTTGGTTACAAACAATTTTTTGCGGGATTTTATTATAGCACTGTTTTCATTCAAGGACATTCACTATTACAATCTAGTTATGTTATATTCTGGTTTTCAAGAATTTTTTACATTTTTTAAACATTTTAGCAATTGTGTCTTGTAGATGTGTGTGCTCTTATAGGTACATTATCTTAATGCCTCCGATTTTTTGGATATTCCATCTCAGTGATTGTCACCACACCTGAACAATTAGATTCGGGCCAAGGGAAGTTACGAATCATACCCCTCTGGGATGGTGCATTATAGAGGGGTATCAAATGACGTCTGTTATACATTATTACATGGAGTCGGTGAGGTTGGTTTGGGGAAACAATGGTAAGTGTTTTGGGTTTGGATTTTTGTATAAGGAATCCAATGTTGGTATAGTGGCTGACATATCTGTATACCAAGACTTTGGGAACCTACTATTTGACTCGATACATAAAACCATTGGTTTTAAGGAAAATAATGGTTCATGCATCATATAGGAAAGTGTTGCTTCTTCCATTTCCTTCTTGAGTCATCTCTCTCGATGTAATTTATATACTAGGCTACATCTTGATTTATTATATGATTCCTCCTTAAATATAGCATGTTATGATTCTATTGCAAGACCACGAGGATGATCCACCTAGTATTGAGGCATTGTTAAAGGGGGTGTTTTACTAGAGATACCCCGACTAGGTGGTGCACCAGCATTACCACGACCAATAGAGTAGCACATGGTACCTTTAGTACAAGTGGTTGAGAAGCGCATGCTAAGGGAACTTCATGAGTTGTAGTGATAGATACAACTTAGATAATAAGACAATGCCAAACCTCATGTGGGTAAGGACTGGATTGAGGTTTTGTCCTAATTTTTTCATCTAGTCTGGACATGAGCATATCAGATAGTTATCTTGGCAGTGAGCCCAATACAAGGCTAAAAAAGGAGATGGTAATGTTTATTTACCAAATCTTTTGATGAGGGGTGTATTCCAAGGATATATTTTGAGATAATTTTTAAAGAGAAGTTATCTACACATAAGTTGAGGTATATATGTGTCTAGGAGATTCTATATCTATGGTAGGATGACTTTTTGGAATCTGAGTATTCATCAATACGTACCATATTTTCCAAGTACTGTATGTATGTGACATAGACCAGTTTTTCAGGGCCCATCCCATCAAGAGAAGTATGTGTAGGGAAATATAAGTTATCATTATCCCTATGTTAATTCCTACATATGATGGGGTTATAGAGTGAATATTTTTGGTGGACAGTTCTATGATTGGGTGGATACATCCAGGGGTTGTTAGCTGTAGGAAAGCAGGAAAAAAGACCTTAGAATTAGGGAGCAGATGTCAGTCTCAAGGACTAGTATGTGTGGAATGTTTCAAGATATGGTCATAAGATTGGGGATCTTGAGCTTAGGGATCGCATGGTGCATCCAGTTATCCTTGAGAGAGGCAATGTTATTAATGCGAATAAATAGGGAATCCGGCCAGTGATTGTCCAACCCATAGAACAGTTGATGACAATATGGTTGATGAACCACCTAGTCAGAGTCAGATACAAGAGTATTGTCGTTCATAGGGTAGTGTAAGTTTAATAGGAGTAGGTAGGGTAGTAGGAGGTGGTTTTAGGATCGACCTAATAACACCACCACCTCCACGTTTTCCATGACAAGCTCTGGGAGATGGTGGACATGGATGAGGCCAACTTTAATTGATGGAGGATTATGACCAAAGATATCCAGTGATGATTCAACATACAATCTATGTATTTTCAACCTTAGATGTGGTTTTGATAGACATAGGTTCTAATCATTCAATTCTTTCAACAAACCTTTTTAGGGACTCAAATATTTCAGTTGAACTGTTTACTTGACACATACACTTATAGATTTTTCGGAGAGCAGATTTGATGATCACACACTTTTGACGATAGTGTGACATGACTATTTTAGGTTAAATTTTTTGTTGGGATCTCATGGTAGTGTCTAAGAGGCCTTATGAAGTCATTATTGGTATTATATGCTTATCATCAATTCATTCTTAGATTGCCTATTTTTGGAGAAGAGTGGAGTGTGTCCATGGTGAGGTGACCCAGATTTCCTTTGTAAGTGAAAAGAAAACACATGAAGCTTAGGATTCCCTCACCCATATGATGTGAAACTAATTAATTTGCATGTTTCTAGACTCACTCTTGGTGCAGTGGATGATATTAGACCTCAGTTTCCTGTAGTCAGGGAGGAGTATGAGGACATCTTTACTACAGATGTTCCCAGTTTACCTCCTTGTAGAGAGGTAAAATTTTTATTTTATTTATACCCACAGACGACACTAATATTTATACCTGAATATCAGATGGCTCTCACATGGCTGGGTGAGCTAAAGATACAGTTGGGGGGATTGTAGAGGAATGGATTTTTAAGACCCATTGTTTCACCCTAGTAATCTCCCGTTTTGTTTAGAAGGAAGGCAGACAAGAGATTGAAGTTATGTGTTGAATTCGGGTGCCTACACCATGTTATTGTGAAGAAAATGTTTTCCTTACCAAGGCTAGATGACCTATTTGATCATTTGAGAGGGGAATGGTGGTTCTTGAGTATTGAACTTAGATCTAGATACCACAAGCTATGAGTATATAATTAGTATATACAGAATACAAACTTTGGATTTCATTACAGCCACTACGAGAACTTGGTGATGCTTTTTAGCATGAAGAATTCCCCAGAAGTGTTCATGGAACTCTTGAATCGTATACTCCACTATTACATAGATCCATTCATGGTGGTATTAATTTATGACAACCTAGTGTACTCGGCGTTTGAATAGGATGGAACAACACACTTGAGGATGGTCCTGGACACACTCTAAGAGCACTAGTTTAATGGGATGCTCTCTAAATGTCAGTTGTGGATTCAAGAGTTCCATTTTCTAGAAAACATTATTTTATAGGAGTTGCAGTGGATCTAGTGATGATTAAAGTGGTTCTCTCTTAGTAGCAACCCAAGTTTGTTACTATGGTATGGAGTTTCTTTGTTTTGTTGGGTACTACTGGAGGTCTGTACTCAACTATTCTAGAGTTTCAACATCCTTGACAACATTGAAATGAAAGGGATTGGATTTTTAATGGGAAAAGATGTCCTAGGAGATTTTTCAACATATGAGGATGATATTGACAAGTTCTCCCATCTTGTCATTGCCCGTGGTGGGTACAGAGTGTGTAGTGTTCTATGATGCATCATAAATCGGTCTTAGTTGTGTCCTTATACATGGAAAATTGGTGATTGACTATGGTTAATAGAATTTGAGGCCACATGAGAAGAACTACATGACCAATGATCATCAGTACATAGTGTTTGTCTTAAATTTGATGATGTGGTGACACTACTTGATGGGAGATCTATTTATCGTCTACTCTGACCAAAATATTCTCATGTATATCTTTTCTCATAAGGATCTGAAAAAGAGACAATGGTGATGTTAATAGTTCCTCCATGACTATGACTTTGAGATTGTATATACTCATAGAAGGGGGAATGTGGTAGTAGATACTCTTCGTAAGAGATCCAGTTCACAGTTATAGAATGAGGAATTAGAGCATTTGGCCTTCCTACAGATATCCTTTGTGGACGGGGATAGAGAAACTTACCTCAAACAGATGGTTGTTAACCCTCCACTATTAGAACGGTTCAGCGAGGCGCAAATTGGGAATACTGACTTCAAGACATTATCTTCTAGGATTTCCATAGGGAATTCCCCTAATGGATATTTGATAAGATGGGAGTATTTCATTCTTTTTTGAGGGAGCACAATAATACCAGTGGCGTTGGAGGAGGAGGTTATAGGGGATTTCCATACATCACCTTTTGTGGATGATCTAGATGTGTTAAAAATATACCAAGATTCCCGAAATCAATTTTGGTGGCCATGGATGAGTAATGGAGTTAATGATCTTGTTTCATGATGCCTCACTTGTGAGAAAGTGAAGGAAAAGTATCATGTTCCAGCGGATTTGACTCAGCACCTAGATGTGATGGAATAGAAGTGGGATGATATGTAAATATATTTTGTGATAGGTTTTCCACATATGACCATGGGAAATAATACCATCTTGGTGGTCATTTACAGACACACCATGTTGGCGCACATCATAGCTATTCATCAGTGGAGTTAAGTAAAGATCCTGAAATTCCTTTATATACATGATATAGTTTGACTCCTTGTAGTTCCATCGATGATAGTCTTAGATCATGACACTCCCATTAAATCACATTTTTGGAAGTAGTTTTAGAAGGAATATAGGAATTACTTATGCTTGAGCTCAATGTTTCATCCCCACACAGACATCCATACTGAGTGTAAAATTTATGTTCTAGAGGATATGTTACTTACATGCATGTTAAATTTTGGTCGTCTTTTGCAGGATCACCTATAACTGGTGGCATTTTCAACCAAAAATAGCTATCACTACACCATTGTTATGGCACCAGTCAAGGACATGTAAGGGAGACCTTGCAGGTCGCCACATTTCTAGAAGGTTTTAGGTGAGTCCATAATCAAGGGTTCCGATTGGGTGCGAGCTACGACAGACAAGTTTCAAATCATCCTGGAGCGAATTATGACTTCATAGAGAAGATAAAAGTCTTATGATGATAAAGGTAAAAGTCCTTTAGAGTTCATGTAAGGCGACCATGTGTACCTTTGGGTCTCACCTTGACACGGATTATAGATATTTGGAAGGGGCCCCATGCAGTCTCCGATGTTCATCGAACATTTTTGATATTATTTATTACTGGAGAGGTGGATTATATCATGGATATACCTATACAGTTATAGTGGGTAAATGATTTCATCTATGTGTCATAGCTGAGGAGTTATGTGCATGACCCATCACATGTCATTGACTACAGAGAGATAGACAGAGAGGATGGGTAGACTTCAATAGAGTATGTAGTGGAGATCAGGGGTTTGCATGAAAAGAACCAATTGTGGATGGTTTATTTCTTTGGTGTGTATCACGTGGTAGCGTGCAAATCTCGAAGAGTGAAATTGGGAGATTTAGGCTCAAATTGGGGAACATTTCGCTCATTTGTTTGAGTTTCCATTTGATATTTGATTCTGAGGACATAATTCCCTATGGCGGGGAGAATGTAATGACTCTTGATTTCATAATTTTTTTTGAAATTATTTTAAAAAATTATCAGACCAAGATTTGAGATGGTGTGTGATTCTAAAGATTTGTGTTCCAATAACAATTCGATGAATAATATTATGTTTTTTATAGAACATGTACATATATCTGTGAAAGAAAGTAGAATATATTTTACATGGGGCCCTAGATTAGATATCTAATGGTAAATTTGAACTTATAATGGTGGATTTTCCATAGGCATGGCCAAACATTGGTCGTCTCAGGTCATCTATAAAAACTTCACCAAGGATGTAAATGTAAATAAAATAATTTTACAATATATTTTTATTTTAATATCCTAATTTCTCGTGAATAGAGACTCGTAATAGAACTCTAATACAATTGTTTAGTTTAAAATTTGATGCTTTCCCTAGGTGAGGCCTAACATTAGATGGCATGGTTCAACATTGAAAAATATATTTTAGAAATTCTAATCAATAAAATAAAATGTGAGTTTATTTAATTGTAACATTATGTCGATGCAACAATGTTGTTTTATTTAAATTAAGAATAATGTAGGGACATAGGGTGGGGATCATAAAACTGAAAATTGTCGAGAGGGTGTGGAGAGACTCATTATAGAATTCTATCGGCTGTGATGACAAACACTAGGAGCAGAGATCGTTCATGAGGGATCCCTAACTATAATCAATCCCTGAAGAAAAAAAATCCATATCCCATATAGGTCATTGTTTTCTTCATGTTTCCCCCATTATTAATTTTCAAGACAAACATGGGTCAATCTAAGAACATTTTGATCCACATATCGATCACTATTGGATGGTTGATAATTGTTGGGATTATTAATGGGATATTGTATTAAATTGTTCTTCATAGATTTTTCTAATGAAAATAAATTGAGGGTAACACAAAAATAAAGTTATAGATTCATTCCTCGAGAGTTCTTGTTCTTTACTTCTCCTTCATTCTTCATGTTTAGCATCGTTGAACCCACATGGCTATGGTTTGAAATTCCGGGTGGTTTTGAATGTGATTGGGCCCCCAAAATAGAGGAAAATTGACAGCAAAGGCTTGTTCTGCGTAGAGAGAGACCCAAGGAGTACTGATCTATGATCACTTCAATTTTTTTCCTTGATTGTGTCTCGATGGTCTGTATAAGGGACCATCGACATGGGTGTAGCGCAGAGGTCTAGCGAGGTGAGGCGGTGGTGATATGTGGTGATGATTAGGGTGGAAGAGACCAAAGTCAATAGTGGTGTAGGTGGAATGTGGTATAGTGGGCCGTCATGTGGGTGTCAGCGTGGTCTGGGGGAGTGAACCATGGAGACAACCCCATGTAAGGCAGTGGCCACCCACCTGTGGGGGGCATAGAACATGGCTGCATTAACATGGGATGTGGTGCGCAAAACAGGCTGGTCTATGTGAGGAGATCTACGTGTGAATGGGCCTGGTGAGGTTTGATGGGCTATGCCAGAGGTGGAGCAAGTCAGCGCAGGTGGGAGATGTGAAGCTGGTTGGACGCGGGCCAGGTCGAACCCTCGGAGACTAGGCTGAAATCAGGCCACAGTCAACCATGGTAGTCAGCCATGTTGTAGGGTCTATCTAGCATCCACGTGGATAAGATATATGGGCACACAATTGACTATGATAATTCATTACGGAAGCCACATAGTCGAAGGTCTGGGATTTCACCCACATCAGTCGATCGGAGTAGTCTCTCGACTAACCATGAGTCATGTCACATGCCTAGTTACACCCTTCTAAAGTATCATAACTCTATAACATTGAAATTTTTCACCCGTTTGACAAGTTGTCTATGGAATTGTGACCATTGTGCATATATGATTAATTTGAGATATCTTAATTTAGTTTTGTGGGAGTGTTCATACGACCTAATTTATTGATGAATTAGTTCCCCGGGAATGAGTGTGCTTTGAGAAAACATTTCTCTATATTTTTTTGACTTATATATTATGAGTCTTATATAAACTATGTGTCTTATAAGGATTGTGTGTCTTATGGAGACAATGTGTATTATGACGAGTGGGTGTCTTATGGATACTATGTGTCTTCTTGAGACTATCTAGCTTATGGGATAGAGTATATTTAGATTTTCTTGATATAATTGTTGTAGGAATATATCTAAGTGGAGCAGACTATATATTTCATTTTTGTATTCCTTGTGGTATTCCATGGTGGTATTCTATTTGTGGAATTTCATTTGTGGTAGTCCATATTAGTATTCCATTTTGGTATTTCCTTTTTGGTAATGCTTTGTGATATTTCCTTTTTGGGGTTCATTTTTGGTAATCCATTATGGAAATTCCTTTATGGTATTTCATTTGTTGTATTTCATTTGTGGTATTCCTCTGGTTTTGGAGTGTCCTATAGAGTATTATTTTACTCAACCCTACATGGGGTTTTCCCACAAGTGTCGATTCCAAGGTAGATAATCGACCCTATTGATGGAGTCCTGGGTGGATGAGGAGTAGTCATAGCTTAACAAAGCCAGATCGATGTGGTCTTCCAGCATTTTAGTTAGTATTCCCAATACCTTTCTTCATATAGGTTGGACTTGTGGTTATTGAATATTTTTGGTGGGGTTTAATTTTTGCCTTGATTACTTTCCATAAATTCCAATGTTGTACTATAGTTGTGACATGTAGTGTTTTTCATGAATCTTTGACATAGTGTTTTTACATTTCAGCAATTGTGTCTTGGTAATGTGTGTGTGAATACAAGTACTTTAGGATAATGCCTCCCATTTGCGGGATATTGCAACTCAGTGATATACTGAAGCCTCAGGCCTATTAGAGGTGGGCTTGGGTTTCTCACAGCATGGCCCCCTCTAGGGAAGGTCATGACATCCCTCGTAATCTTTAAAAACATGTAAATTTATTATAAAATATGTGATTATGAAAAAATGATCTATAAAGAAAAAATAAAAAAAATTAATAAAAGAAACCTCTTTTTCAATGAATACACATAAATAGTTCCCTTTCCAAAATAAAAACATTCATACCCATGAAATCTACATCCCTACAGAAATATTTTCATCAAAATGAGAAAAATAATAATAAATATAAATAATCAGAATTGTTTCAATGTAATTGTTAAAATCTAATGTTATTCTTTCCATAGGGCTATACATTTCACCCTTACGAAGTGGAATAATAATCACATTAGACATAATCACATTAGATATCATTTTCTATAAAAGTGTTTCAATAATAAATCATTATAAATCATAGAATTTCATGTAGGTAACTTAGGAGATCAATTTTATATCACAATTATAGTCAATATTACTAATGGAATAACCTAACTAGTAAATTCCAATAATATTTTTGGATAATCGTATAACATGTTAAATTTCTTCCATTACCCAATGCATTGGAGATATATATCTGGATCACCATCCATAATTTGATTTATCATTATCACCCATTATCATAAAAAATAAAAAATAACTATATAATAATCATAACAAATGAAATATTAAACATCCATCTTCATACTAATAAAAATATTCTTCACACCCATTAAAAAACAATTTTGGATATCAAATTATTCATTATATTTAAATAATTTTGACAAAACTGAAAAAAAGGTGGAGTTTCTTCTCATTGACGAAAAAATTGAATCTTATAAAGGAATCCAAACATCAAATAAAGGTTCATTTATTGGAAAAAATTGATGATTCCATATGCGTTAAAATAGAACATTCCTTTTACCTTTTTATCAGAATATACCTTGTAAAATTAAGAAAAATGGACATTTTGAAAGAATTGTAATTAAACTAAAAAATGGATAGAAAATATCATTTATAATTCATATATTTCAACAAAAATAGATCCATAAAATAATTTTATTAATATTTTAATGAAAAAATTAATTTGAAAATAAATTGTTAAGACATTTTAAAAATAATTATGTTAAAGTGTCCCTTACCATAACCTAAAATGGTCACACATGTTCTTTCTCATTCAAAAATTAGAAAAACCTCTTGATTTTTTTACATAAATCATTCCAATGATCTTTTTTTAATGGAATCACTAAAAATTTGATCTGAGTAAGGATGTAAGGATTTTTTTGGGAATGTCTTGGCTGGAAAAAATTGATCTTGATGTACAGAGATATGAGGATAGGGGGAGGACATTTATAAGTGTTTAGAGGAAAAATTATTATATTTTTGTAAAATTAAAATACATTACCCTTTTTATCTTTAGTTTACACCCTTATAAACCTATTTTAAAATGAACTATGGACATAGAATTTTACTATGTTTACTATTCATTATTTCCAATAATTATTCGTACCCTATAACCAAATATAAATCATGCTGAAATATAATATGGAATCTACATTATCAAATTCAATTCATAGACGTTCATGAATTTGATTAAAAATTAAATCCATGTTACATATGGAAAACAAATTTCACAAAAAATTAATTTTTTAATATAAAAAAGCTTTTATAACCAATAAAATTTAATAGATGGTGGTTAATAAAAATATACTAATTATATAATTAAAATATTTATAATATAATGTGTCTTTTTTATTATAAAAAATAAAATATAGTTTCCAATAAAAGTACTTACTTTTTAATCTTTATTCGAAAAATTAAACAATTTATAAAAATATCCAAAATCTATCAAAACAAACTTTTAACATAATGAATTAAGATATGAAGTTCAATTTTTCATATTAAACTTTTAAAATTTTAAAATTCCATTAAATATATGTAAAAAATTTTATTAAGAAAAAAATAATTTTATATTGGAATATTAGGTAATATTCTTATATTGAATACAAGTCCATAAAATTCTATTATTAAATATTATAATGGAATGAAATTTATTTACCATTAACATTACCAAGGTTATTTCATAATGATATAAAAAACATGCATTTCCCTTACCTTCACTATAAGTCATCCTTTATAGTGTCATCCACTTTTACCCATATATAGTGGAATTAATCCCATGGATAGATATTTGAAATCCAGTTTGATTCCATCTTCTGGCCAATTAGATTTTTTACTCTTAAGAAGGTGGTAGTTTTTCATAGTTTAAAAAAAAAATTAAATCATGTAGACTATGAGTATCATAAGAAAATAATCTTCACTGTTGTGGAATAAGATAACTGAATGAAAGGTTGCTATACTGGGTTGAATGAATAAATTTGGTAATAATTCATCAATTTAGGGTCTCAAAATTATTCAACTTTATGGTTTCCAAAAAATATGGATTCATTAAAACATGAGAGGACCTAGGAATTAAATCTATCCCATCCTCGACATCACATTAGTGGTGTAATTGGAAATCATTATATGGAAAGACTAATAAGGACTCTGAAATACCTCTAGGAACATCCATTAATACATCCTTACCTGAAAATTACATTCATTAGGATTGATGGAGATTTTTAGGCCTACTACACATTTGGAAACAACACTCACCAAAAATCAATATTCTATCTATCCATGTGATAAATCATTAGTCTCATCTAAATTAATTCATCGAGTATACATATCGTGTATATCCGATCTATACTAGGTATGATATATTATATTTGTATATATTACATGATTAAATCCCCCGCTAAAATTAACCAAGTGTGATTAGTCAGAAATAAGTGTTACAAGATAGATTTTTATATGCCATTTTTTTGGTTATTATTATTCTAGTTCATTTCAATGAGAATCCCCATTAATTTTGAAGAATAATATATGTTTTTGGGTTATATTTGAGTGACACCCAATTAGCACATTGTTAGTAGAAACTGTGCATCCTACCTAGGTAATTGTATGCTAGGTGGATGGTTGAGGCAGTACCTACCACACTACTATCTCATAATAATTACAGCCATGTGTATTAACTATGTGGTAGGTACCTACTTAGGAAGAGAGGTGTGCACGTTCACCCCACGATTTAAAAAATCATCCAGACTAAATATGCGGCCTATCAAGATCATTAAAGCTGGTTTTTCCCTTTTTCTCCACCCCTAGATTTCTATCCCTAAACCCCATTTTCTTTCTTCCCTTAACCTACCCAATCCTATTCATACATCCCTCCCTCTCTTACACTCCTATTTTATCTTTTTTGGGTTAGTTGTGGCTTGTATTCCTCATGATCTTTCAAGTAAGTTTCCTCCTCACTTGATTTCATCCTATATTCTTGGGTTATCCCCACATTTATTTTATGGATTCACTTATCCAGTAGGTAGGGTGTCTTTATAGGCTTATATCATAATATTTTGTGTTCAATCTTAATGTTTTAGGTTGGATCTGGCTTCCCTAGGGTGCGGTTGAGGTATGATTGATGGTTCAAACAAGATTCTAGATGATTCTAACCCTAAGGTAGGTTCTTGGATGCTTAAACAATGTTTGGTGAATTTAATATGACTGTGTTTTCGTATTCATGTTCTATGGATTATATGTGAGTTTCAAAAAATGTTTTATAAAATATTCAAGGTGTTTATAGTTGAGAAGTGAATTTTTAAACATAATGGGATATGATCCATGTGTGTGTCATATGTTACCTTTTGATTTATTCATTAATTGTGATAGATAATATTGTGAAGATAATGATAAATCCATATTGAAATGGATTTGATGTGTGAATGGACAAAAAGGGGTTTTATAAAAAGAATTGGGTGTTTTTCAAGTTTCAACCCTTGTTGTAAATATTGGATGTGTATCTTACATAATATATAATGTTCTCTAAATTGTGCAAGTGGTGAGAAACATGTTTTGAAATATTTTTTGTGTGAATTTGGATTCAAAAGAGGTTTTTGGTGATGAAAATGTAAGCATATATTTTGTGTTTCATTTTATGACATTATCATCTATAAGTGGTGGTTAATGGGAAATGTGAAATCAGATTGAACACAAGGGATTCCTGGGTATCTGGGTGGGATGAAAATTTTGATAACTCTAGTGATTTCAAAGTGGAAAAGTCTTGGTTTCACTTAGCTCGATTGACACTTATAACACTAACAAAACAATGGTGATGATCGAAGAACACTAAGCCCATAGGGATTCTCCTCCTAATGTCCTATGCATTAGAAAGTTCTGATTTTGGTTGTTATACCACTATTCACTGAGGGACGAGGTTATAGCATCCTAATCAAGATAGATTAAATACTTTGATTTACCCATGGTGTTATACTATTATATAATTCTTTTATGGTGTGGTTCCAACTATCATAATATGTTTGACCTTGTGAGTATCCTTATGAAATTCTATTTTTATAGAGTTTATTTATTAAATAATTTTTCCTCATAAGTGTTCCCTTTGATAAGGTTTTCCATAAAATATTTTCTAAAAAACTTTTTAAAATTATTTACATAAATGTGCTTATTAAATTTCCTTCTAATGTTTTATCATGGGATATTTTTATTTTAGAGGCATCCTTCTGGTTTTTTTCATACACCCTACACACATCGTTGTCTGTGTTGTCCTTATTTCTTGGAAGGTAATGTAATGGTCTATTGTGTTGGGGGTTCATGTTTCCAGAGTTCCTCTCATAGAAATGACTTGAGGGTGTGGCATCTCTTATCATTTAGAGATCCATAGGTCTGTTAGTGTTTTCGTTTACCTTGTAGTGTTTTATTATTTGGTTGTATATTTTCAATTTGGGTTTATTAATAAGGTTTTATTACTTATTTTTATGTGATAAGGTAAAATCATTCCCAATGTGCATTATTGATAATCATAATATAGTTTCCATACTATAGGGATCGACAACCTCCTTCAGGCCATGCCACCATCTTGGATTTTTTAGAGTCACTCTTCTGTTTATGAGTATGATGCCTCGCTAGAAAACATCGTGATGGGACTTCTATATCCATGTAATGTTGAGTTTTATTTGTATCATTTTTTATTGGGGTTTTTTGATGTTTGGAAAATTAAAAGTTATATGGTTCAATGGTCTTTGTGAGCTTGCAGGTCCTGGAAAGCCAAGTCAATCCATGAACACTATTATTAAATTGTATCTGTGATAGCGGTGTGATTGGCGTATAGACACCAACAATATATCCATGTCATCCATCAACAATATTTTCACTTGAATTTTTTCCCTTATTATGTTTTGAAGGTTATTTTAAGAACCCCCATATTTGAATTGTGAAAACCATATTTTAAATTTGAAAGGGTTTGGTTTTGGGATGGTGGAAAATGAATTTTAAGAATAAATCTAAAGTAATCTTTAGAAATATGAATAGTTTTATAAATTATTTTCTAGTGAAAAGCTAATGAGTTTATCATGTTTGGATCTCTATAATCCCAATATGTGATTTTTTTAAATGGAATGGTTTGGAAAAACATAATCTATTTTCAGGTGGGATTTTAGAAATCTATTTTAAAAAGGATTTTATAAATTTTTGAGAGGTTTTTTTATGGGATAGATTCATATTTGAAAAATGGGGTTTAATGGGACGATATATCTTTAGATTAAAGTGAGAGTTCGAACAAGGTTTTTGATTGGGTGGTTAGTGAATATTTGAAAAAAAATTCTGAATATTTGAAATGATAATTACATTAAGATAATGGGAGTGTTGTTTTTATGTTTCTTTTGGAAAGTGGTGAAGTTTTTTTGGTCAATATTATTCTCACGGGTGACCACATTCATAGGATATGTGTGGGAAGTGGATGATGGCCTATTTTGGCATGAGAATATGAACCCGTGAGACTCCATGGTATTCCATTGGTAAATGTGAATCCTTCTGGTCTTGTTTTATTTTGAATGCATCTTTTTTAATATAAGATGTGACGTTTTGGGGACTGGTAGTGTTTTTATTTTTGATTTGAGAATGTATCTTGTTATTTGTTTAGAGATTATGTAATCTGTTTATTTGGGTGGTGTTTCATGAATGAATCCTTGTCCAAGAATCAAATTTGAGATAGTGGATAGTGAGTTCTACTAAAAAATTTTACGTGAATCCTTTGGGTTGTTTTCCACTATGTGTTTTGTGTTTTTTATGATACTTTTTTTTCCAATTGAGCAGTTTGATTTGGGCCTTGATGTTTCAGGAATTGAATCCACCTCTCCCTTTTTTTACCTAAATTCTCTTGCAATGAAAGAGTGAATTTATAAGGAATTTATAGTGACTAGATTTTCATGAGTTTTCTCGGTCATCAATGAGGATGTTTGACGCCTATTATCCTAAAGGTTATGCCTAGTAGCTGTAAGGGGAGTTCTAGAAAGGGGAGTGGAAATGGTCCTAATGCTGTTGATGTTGATCGCATTGTAAGAAAGGCCTCAAATTCTATAAATATTTTTTTTGGGTATGAGATCATTTAATTTCACCAGTGTTGAAGGTCTTGGTAAAAGAGGTTGTTGTATCAGAATGCTCTGAAAACCTATCATGCCTAGGGACACTTCAATCACTCGCTCTTATTTTTACATGGTCATTCAAGAGGTTTCATGGAGCTAAGACCACCTTTTCAAATACAATCCTACCCATTTGATATAGTAGTTCTCTATTTGGCGTCTAGTTTAATGTCACTATCCTTGTAATATTCCTCTCAGTTTTAGTGGTCATGTTCGGATGTTGTGCAATCCTCTGAGAACTTATTCTTTAACAGAAGCATGTTTTCGTTCACAGAATTTTGAATTTCTCTATTCAGGTAGATGTTTCTTCTAGGTGTTAATCCCCCCATTGTCTCTCATCCCAAGTAGAAAGGGATTATGCATGTGCATACCCTATGTCCTTGTCGCAGTGATGTGACATGTCACAGATAAGTGGGTCTTGTAGTGTTTTGTGTTTTATTATTACTTCCTAGGTTTCCATATGTCTATTTGTGGAATTAAAAAGTAGAGTTTCAATTAAGGGTCTTCAATTACTAACTATGAGGCAGGATATTCATCAAACATTATGGCTCCATCTATAGGCCTTGGAGAAAATTCAACACATAGTTATATCCCTCAGCGGTGTAAAGTACCTTGGTCTATCATTCACCCTTAGTTTTGGATATAGTGACAATTTAATCATCCTATACAATTATTTTATTTTTAATTGACCAATTTCTTGGATAGAGGTGTTGATACCATGTTTCCATTTTGGGATCCACATTTTTGGAAGAGTTCCTCCTAGGTTATAAGAAAACATTTTTAACTTATCTTTGTAAAATTTCATCGATTGTGCCTTATCATATGTGAGTCTCCATTTGGTGGTCCATGTATGGATATCCAGATGAACCAATCATGGTATTAGTTATGAATTATCTATGGATGATAGTGTCCTGTGGGAGTAGTGATGTTTTCAGTGTTATCCATTGGGTTTAGTGTTTCTTTTTTCGAACCCCGTTTTTAGGGGGGTGATCTATTTTGGGTTTCCTAAGTATGATTATGTTTGTCATTTCAAAGGGTTGGTAGACCCACAATTAGTCTTAGTTAATTTCATCTTGACTAAGTCAATGTTATCCTATTTCATAGGGTGATGAGTCTATTCGGGCCTCCAGTGTTTGTAATATGGTTTATTCCATAGTTTTTTTTGGAAATGGGTGGTCTCACACAAAGCCTCTTAATGTCAAGTTATCACCTTGAGTAATTTTCAGGTATCAATTTTTTTAATTAGTTTTATTGATGTAAGGATGTGGTAGTCTCATTTGGATTCAATGTTCAATTTAGGTAAGTGGTATGAGTTTCATTTGGTGATGTCTCGGGTTTTATTGGCTCAAGGGTATGGTAGTGAATTGTGAGTGTTACTTTTCTTTGATCGATCAACTGGATTTATTTCATCTTTTGGGGGAGGAATGAATATAGTGGATTCTATTCATGGATTGTGCCTCCCATGTTCAGCTTGTAAACCACTTTCCCTACCCATAGAGTACTTTCATTCCTCTTGTTTCACATTCATCAAGAATCTACATTATCTATTAAAGAGTATCAGTTTTTGTTTTACGATCAGGATTTATTGAGGATTTTTGGGGACATAAATAGTTATTGTGGGGAGATGTTTCAGACTTGGGGTTTTTCACCCTTTCATTCAGTTTGGGCTTGGTTCCTTGTTATTTTCTTGGGAATGAAGTTTTATGGTTTTGGATTATGTAGTAATTTATTTGGATATTATTTTTCTACTGTTTTTTTCTGAGATTTCACTTCAATTTTCATGAAATATATATGTTTCTTGTGGGTAGTGGGTGGCGCATAGTTGGCACACGGTTTGTACAAACTGTGTTCCCTTCCCAGGAAATTCAGTAGTTGGTGGTTGTTTGAGGCAGTAGCTACCACATAGAAAGTTCATATCAAGTCATTCCACATGTGTAAAACATGGAGTAGGTAACTACATATAAATAGAGGTGTGAATGGTCACCACAATGTTTGATAAACTATGTGTGCTAATCACGTGACATGTCCAGGTCATTAAAATTAGTTTCCCTCTTTTCCTATCTCCATGAGTTTTGGTCGTAAACCCCATTTAGATTCTTCCCTCAACCTCCCCACCTCTAGGAGAACCTCCAACTTTAAACTCGTCTCACATGGTATTATTTTTGTGGTTAATGTTCCTCCTATTCCTCATGATCTCTCAATTAAGTCTCATATCTTTCCTTCCTCTTCTATTATAGGGTTTTCTCCACTTTTATTTTAGGATTCACTTATCCAGTGGGTAGAGTGTTGTTTTTAGTGTTATATATTAATATTTTGGGTTTAATATTGATTTTTTAGGTTTTATCTTGATTCCCTATGGAGCATTTGAGGTTCTATTGATGTTTTCCACCAGATGCTGGAAGTTTCTCTACCCATAGAAGGTGGATCCATTCATAAACATGTTTTGGTGAATATAATTTTTTTATGTTTCATATTAATGATCAATTGATTATATATGATGTGGAAAAAGTATTTTTGAAAAGATTAAGGGTGATTATTAATGAGAAATGAATTTTTAAAGATATTTGTTATGTTTTATATGTGTTTCATGTGTTCCCTTTTTACTTATTCCTTGAATGTTTTATATAAAAAATTATAGAAGATGAAAACCCCATTTTGAAATGGATTTCATGTGTGTATGGACAAAAAATGTTTTTCTAAGGGAAATTCTTTGTTTTTATGTGTGAACTATAATTATGAATGTTGGATATGTTTTATAAATTAGATAGATTGTTCTGTAATTTGTGAAAGTGTGGTGAAACATGTTTTAAAATAGTTTTGTTGTGTGTTTAATTTCAAAAGTTATATTTTGGCCATGAATGTGGAAAAATATATTGTGTGTTACATTTTTTGGATTTTTATGTGTAAGTGGTGGTATATGTGACATGTGAAATGGGGTGGGTCAGAAGGGAAACCATGTATATAGGTGGGATGAATAGTTTAGTACGCTTGTATTTTGGTTGTGGAAAAGTCACAATTTCACTTTGGTGGATTGATGCTTACAATACTAATGATGTAATGATGATGATCAAAGACCATGAATCCCATGGGGTTTTCCATCCTATTAACTAATGAACTATAATGTTTCAATTTTGGTTGTTATACCACCCTTCATTGAGATAAGAGTTTCCAATGTCCCACTCAATCTAGGATAAACATAGGGATTTTCCCACAGTTCTCTACTATGGAATGATTCATATATGGTGTGTTTATAACCATCAGTATAATGCGGACCTTTTGATTATATTTATGAAAATAATTTTTAGGATAGTTTTTGTGAAATGTTTTATATTTGTATTTGTTCCCTTTGAAAATGGCTTTCCCTATTGTTTTTTAGATAATGTTTTTAAAAGACTTTACATAGATGAACTTGTTATGTTGAATTCTAATGTTTTAACATGGAATATTAATATTTTGGTGGTATCCTATTTGTATTTTCCTCACACCCTACATAGAACCTTGGATGTATGTATACATTTTTGGTTGGCTACTAATGGTAAGGTGCATTTTATTGGCGGTTCGTATTTCTATAGTTCCACTCCAAGAAGTGGCTTGATGGTGAGTCTCCTCTTGTCATATTGAGATTCTTAGGTTGTTTGGTGTTTTCGTTTCCATTATAGTATTTTTTTCACTGGTTGTATATTTTAAATTTAGTTTTATAATTTTATTCTATTTTTATGTGATTGGGTAAAATTGTTCCCAAGGTGTTTTGTTGATACTTATTCACTAATTTCCATACTATGGGGATTGTGAATTCCCTTCAGTCAACTCCCTAGATCAGGTTGGGCATCGATTTAGATAACAAGATGGCCTAGTTCGTAATAGGTAGCTATCAGAATATCATTCACTTCTACCCACATATAGTGATATAAAACCTTTGTATAGATATTCAAAACCCAATTAGATACTATCTTATGGAAAATTAAATTTTATAATCTTTGAAGGCAGTAGTTTTTCATGGTTTTTCCAAAATTTAAATTCATGTAGCCTATGAATATCACCAGAAAATTGTCTTCCATTATAGGGAGTAACATAAGTGTAAACCAAAAATATATATTGTGTCAGATGGAGACCATTTGTTATAATTCCTCAATCTAGGGTCTCAAAATCACCCAACTACATGGTTTCCAAAGGACACATTTTCATTAAAAATAGATAGGCTCTATGATATATCTATATCCCATCCTCGCCATCACATTGATGGATTAATAGAAAATCCTCATATGGAATGACTATCGGGAAATCCTCAAAAACTATGGTAACCTCCACTACTATATCCATAATAAAAAATCTCACTTATTAGGATTTCAGGGGAATTAAAGGCCAACCAAACATTAGAAAACAATAATCCCCAAAAAACTGTCTTAGATACTTGTAGGTTATAAAACATTAGTCTCATATGAAAGAATTCAATGACCCTACATATAGAGTATATCAAATTTATAACAAGGATTATATATTATGGTTGTATCTATGAAATGATGAAATCCACAACTAAATAATGTTTCCAAAAAATCTTATAACCTCTTTGGTACACATAAAAAAATAAATCATAGATTTTGAATCGAGAAGATAACACAAATAGAACTAGCAGCCTCTCTTAGTCTGTTAATAACATGTAAACTAATGTGGGTGATCAAAATTAGTGATAATAAATAGAATTAAAATAGGTATTATATAAATAAATAAATTAATTAATTTACATCGAAAATTATATATCCCATCTAGTAATGGATCCTCCATAACATCCACCTCCATACACGCAATCACTTTTCCATTATACTGAAGGATCAAACTATGCCACTCAGGTGTACATCAGTATGGATGGAGAAAATAATATGAAATCTCCCATCACTATCTACATTTGGATATTGGAAAACATTTCATGATATCTACTGATGATTCAACCTATACAAACCCAAACCCTCACTTTCAGATACAGTTCTAAAAACAAGTTATGTATTTTTTTTTTCTAAAAACACAATGAAAAATACATAGTATATTATATAACCAAGGATGTTTTCCAGTCACAGTTATGTATGATTATGAAAATACCTTATATAAAACAATATTTTACAAATATAATTATAAATTATCCAATTGGATTAATTGATCTTTGAACATTAACAATCCACAAAACTATTAAAGAACTGAATGAAGCATTTTTGAAACATGGGATGAGGACAGAAGCTCGGTAATGGACATAAAAAGAAATGGAATAAACAATTAGTCCATGAATACTTATAAACACATGAAAGATATAAATATCACACTTAAAAGTGACATATACATACTTTTTGAAATCATGGGGTTTCCATAAATGATAGAAAAACCTAAATATACTATATTGAAAACTTGGGGAATTAATTACATTATATTGTAACCTTAGGAGCTGCCATACGATTTTTAACCCTTGTGGTTTCATTACAATGTAACCCACACTGATGCCTTATAAGGTAATCCGCATGTATGACTTATAATGTAACCATAAAAGTTAAACAAAAAATAACGATAATGATAAAATTCAAATATAAAAATACTTTATGCATTATAAGAAGATATAGGTCCTACCCTTAATCATAAATAATTCTAAAAACCAGAACATAATCATAAAAAATTAATACTTCAAAAATAAAAAACATTCATTGAGAAAATCACTTATTTAAGTAATATTGTGCACATAAAATGGAAAACCTTATCATCAAAAATAACCATGTTAAATTGTAAGGAAAATAATAAAACATTAAGTCAACATGAATGTAGTAAAATATTCTCATGTCATTAAAACAAGATTTTAAAAATTTTGTAAAAAAGAAATCAAATAGGATTATAAAAGAAAATTACATTAAATGACACCTGAAAAATATTCATTTATGAAACAAATTATAGAAATTAAATCATTATTACCCATATAAATACATTCATAATTTTTTTTTGAATAAATGGGCATGAAATAGGAATAATTAGAAGAATAAATTGTGTAAGCATTTAAAATATTGTATTAGTTAAATAGTCCCACAACCCATGTTCGACATTCAAATAATTGTTAAAAACATCTTATATAATTGTTTAATGAGTTTTATATGTTTACTACATAGGTAAACCAATGTTTATACTACATTGTATGGCCAGTTTCTAACATTTTTCAACCCATTCATTAATAATAATATAAAATTTCCATTATTTCGGGTGCGTTTTTTCATGGTTTCCATGCGTGGTTTTTAATTGAAATCCTTGTTAAATAGAAATAACACTCTAAAAGTGAGAAAAATGTAAATTTATGTCATTTTGAAAAAATATATTTGACTTTATACATCCCATTATTATGGTCATGGGAAACTAAAACTCATCATCCAAAAACATTGTGAATCAACATGCCATGGGTGGGGATTTTGTTTTTCATAATAAATGGTGAAAATAATAGATTTGGTGATCTATATACCACTACCACAATAACACTATAAAATATATATGGTATTGAAGATATCATTAAACATTGGATGAGGGTGAGGATATGGTAAAAGTGATAACGATTTAGAAAATTTAAGAAAAAGGAATTTACCTCTTGAATCATTTCTCCTTAAGACCCTTCTTGGGCACTTGGTATAGGTTTTCTTACAACCATATATACTAGAATGTGTACAATAATGATGATACCAAAATTTGGTATAATATATTTAAGCAAGAAGGATTGTGGTAATGAATGTTAGTGAAAGAATAAGCCCATATTATTATTGGGGTGAGGGGAAATTTAGGAATTACATAACATATTAGAATATAATAAGTTTAATATTGGATTAAATGCATACCAAAAGAATAAAAATAAATATATATCACATTTTCCATATAATAGTTAAATTTATGTCATTCTTCTGATATTTAAATAATTTAATGAAATGTGTCATTCATGAAAAATATTTTTTTTTAAATTTAACACTATTCATTACTATGACTTTTCAACCTGATAAAAAAATTGAAATTTGAAAAAACAAAATTTATCCTAGACATGTCAAATTCATATATATAACACTTTAATTACCTTATAAATCTCGAGTGATAATTATTTTATTATTTTTAATGTCATTAGTATGATTTATTCATTAATTAACTAATCATTATATCATCATTGTCCAAGCCATTAAGGTAATTATTTATTACCAATAAAGTAAAAATAAAATTCATAGAAATAAAATTTATTATCTTTAAAATTAGTACCTATGTTTAAAAATAACATTTATAGAACTATACATTGTAATATTAAACTAATTAAAAACTATTGTGTGTGCAAATTGAGTTTCTTTTAAATAAAATATTATAATGGTCTTAAATGATTCATGTGGGTCCAAAAATTTCACAATTTGAAAGAAAATTATTTATTGTCTGAAACTCACACATCCAAATAGATTTATTGATGTTATTATTTCATTGTAGGGTTATTATAATTATCATGAAAATGATTTTATATTTTTCTCCTTGCACAAGCACTACATCTGTATTTCATAAGAATTATAGTTTATTATACCATATATTAAATTTAAAAATAACTTTATATCCTAAAATTAAATTGATAAGGTCAAATATAACCATTTATATTCATTATTTAAGTATAATTACTCATATATATGTCAACAAAATATCATTAATTTTTTAATTTTCATTTTTCATGCCTTGTGTATGCATTGCACATACATTTGGATAATATTCATTTTATATAACTATAAAATTAAAAAAATGATAGAAAAACATCAATTATACATAATAATTAATAAAAAACTCATGAATATAATTTTTAGTAATCAATTTTTATCTACGAGGAAAAAAATTTGACTTTTCCAACACTGTGAAGAAACAATGTTAACATTGACAATAATATTTATAGTTATCATGAAATAAATTATAATAATTTATCTTTTATAGGTTATGTATATAAAATATTTGTTATTTTAAAACAATTACTTATCCATTACATGAATTTAATAAATTATTATGTCATTATGGTATTAGAAAAAATACTGTAATTTACCAAAAAACTGTATTTTTACTTTTCACCAAAAACTCATCATTTTCAAAAAAAATAATCCAACTTTCACCATAGTAAAATTAGATGTTATTATTTCAAAAATGAAGTTAATTTTTTAAAATAATTTTCCTATATTATCTAAAAATTAAATATATTAATTAAATATATATAATTAAAAAAATTGAGAAAACACATGTTTGTAGATTAAAATGACTTTACTAAAAAATTATTTTATTATTTCATAATCAATGAACAATAAATTAATATTTATTTAGATATTTTTATTTATTTCATATATTGGTTATTTTTATTCATTCCCATAAATATAATGACTATGTTATGTTGGACACATTTAAATAATAATATTTAGGTGTTCATTAATGCTCGATTAGGAATAGTGTTTCAATATAAAATATTTTGATGTTACATTATCCCACGTTAAATGAATTTCTCCCTTGAAATTAGATTTTTACACTTAAAATTATTAATTTATATATTCAAAATTATGATTAAATATAACTTCCCAAGAAATATAATTACCTAGGACTTCAAATGACAAAAAAACACATAATCTCAAAAGTTTACTAGATTGTTCCTCTCATACCTAATGTAACGATCAAAACTCATGCTTTCAGATTACGGGATAAAAACATGCTATTCATTTTTTAAAGAAACTAGTTGAAAAATAAACTATAAATTATATTATCAATGATCCTTTCTTATCTATGTTCTAGAGGGATATAAAAAAATACCATTCCTAAAATCATAGTTTACCAAAACAATTACAAATTAACTAATTGTATTATTCAGCACTTTCACCTTAAAACTCATATAAAATTCTAATTAAAATTATGAAAATATTTTATAAACTTTTTATGATCACAAAACCATTGTAAGGGAACTAAAAATTTCGTAAATAAAACATTACTCAATTAATAGTTATAAATAAATGGAATATGTAATTCCCTCCCATAAAAGAAATATATACTTTGAGAAAAAAATGGGCTTTCCAAAACTCATATAAAACATAAATAAACCATTTAGGTTACATGTGGAATTACATACTTATGATGGGAACCCTTGTGTCTACAATATGATGTGTAACCCTCCTGGATACCATACAATTAACCCTCATGAATACCTTATGATGTCACCCTAATGGCTTCATTGTAGTGTAAACATCATAGTTTTCCTGGGAAAAACCTTCATATTGAACATACAACAAAACAATAACAAATTAATTAAAGGGAGATATAGGTTCCACCCTTTATTATAAACATTTTTAATGAACCATAATATATTTATAAAACCTTAATACTTGAATAAAAAAATAATTCTGAAAAATAACCTATCAATGGAATTCAGATCACATAAAAAGGAAACAATTATCATTAAAAACAATTATTTTATCTAGTAAAAGAAACATAAATACATTAAGGCATCACTGATGTTGAAAAATTCACTCATGGAATAATTTTATATTTTATTTAATAAAAAATATATTAGAGCGAATTTTAATATATTAGAGTCCCTTCCATAACTCATGGAAAACAAACCTTTTGAAACACTTGAGATAAATTAAATAAAATATTTCCATATAAATATATTCATAAAATCCATTTGAAAAAAAATGAAATTAAATAAGAATAATTTGAAGAATAAATATTTAATTAATTTTAAATAATTATTTACTTAAAGAGTCTCTTACCTCATGGTCGGCTTCATAAAAATCTTTGAAATCATAATATATATTAGTTTAAAGAGTATTATTAATTTATTATATAACTAATATCATGTTTATGATATAATATATGACTATTTTATAACATCATTCCACACATTTATTAATATCATTTAGTTATTTCAATTGTTTTGGGTGTGTTCTTTTCATGGTTTCCATGGTCAGTTTATTATGAACTGACTTTTCAAATTGAAATAATATATTTACAAGTGAAAACATATATATATAGATCATTTAAAAAATTATAAGTGAATCTAAGCATCCCATTATTTTGGTAAAGGGGATCAAAAAATCATCTTCCAATAACATGGATAATCGACATACTATGGACGACTATTCCCTTTTTATGAATAAAAGAATAAAATAATTTATTTGATGCCGTATATACCAATAACATAAAAAATTATAGTAGATATATTATAATGGAGTTATCCTGAAACTTTGGATAGTGGGTGAGGATAAGATAGAAGTGATAATGAATTTAATAGAGAAGAAAAATGATATTACATCTTTAATCTTTTCTCACCGAGAACCTCATTAGGCACATGGAATCGATATACTTGTGAGACCAATTGCACTATAATGTGGAATGGTTTGAGTATAAATGAATTTTACTTAATAAAATTAAGCCATAGGGCTCATCGTGATGAATTTAATTGGCTGAATGGGCCCTATTTTATAAATGGGGTGAGGGGAAATTGAGGAATTATAAAAAATATTAATATAGAATATGTTTAATATTAGGGTAATGACATTAAAAAGCCCTAAAAAATATAAGAGATAATTTTTTTATATAATATTATCATTTTGGACTCGTTTAATAATAAATATTTTAAATTATTTAAAAAAATATTTTATTCATGAAAAATAATTTCTATAAGAATAAACACAATTCATAACTATAAATCTAAAAAAATAAAAAAAATTTCAAATTTGATTTTATTATAAAATAATATAACGTAAAATTAGTCTCATGAATTATTTTAATTAACTTAAAAACTCAAATTATATTTATTTTATTATTTTTAATATCATTAATTTGATTTATTCATTAATTAAATAATTATTACATCATCCTTGTGTAATCCATTAATATAACTATTTTTCCCAAAAAAATTATAATAATCACTATATAAGATATATTTTATTGCTTTAAAATGAATATTTATGTTCAAGTATCACTTCGTGAAAACTATATAATAAACTTTTATACTAATTAAAAATATTAATGTGGACAACATAATTTCTAATTAAATAAAATAACATAAAGGGCTTAAAATGATTCATGTGGTTCCAAAAAGTCCCAAATTTGAATGAAAATAATATATTTTCCTAAACTTACACATACAAATACATCTATTCATATTTTTTGAATATTTTAGGGTTTTTCTAATTTTGATTAAAATAATTTTAATTTTTTCTTCTCTTTGTTAAAGCACTACATAATCATTTCATAAGAATTAATGATAATTTGTTCTTATATATCAATTAAACATATATTAATATAATATAACTCAATTAATTTCATTAAATATTATCAATTATAATTTTCACTATAATTAGTCATATCCTTGTCAAGAAAACTTCATTAATTTGTTAATTTGTCTTTTCTTTCCTTACGCCACCACTACACAAGAATGTTTATAATATTCAAGTTCTATAACTATAAAATTTAACAATAACATATAAAAACATAAATTATACATAACAATTAATAAATAACTTATGAAAAATAATTTTAAGAAGTCAATTAATATCTATGAGGAATCATATTTTACTTTTTTAACACTAAACTGGCACTTTATCAGAACTATCACTGATTTTTATGTTTATAAAGTTATAAATTATATTTTATATGTTATGAATTATTTGTAAAAAATATATATTTTATAATATCATATTTTATTTATTAAAAATATTTAATAAATTTTTATATCATAAATATATTTTGGATATAACTGATAATATATTATTTTATTGAAAAAATTGTATTTTTTACTATTTACAAAAAATTCATCTTTTTTAGAAAATTATAAAAACATCACCATAGTCTAATTTATATAGGATTTTAGAAAAAATGATATTAATTTTTTGAGATAATATTTCCAAAAGCATCAGAAATTAATTATATTATTTGTGCATTAAAATTAATAAAATTTAATTATGAAGAAAACATATTTCTGAATATTTAAATGACAATACTAAAATACTGTTATTATTTTCTTATAATTTACCAAAAAATTCGCATTTATTAATACCATTATATTTATATCAAAAATCAGTTATTCTTATTCATACACGCCTACTTAATGGCTAGGTTATAATAATAAAATTTAAATAATACTATTTAGTTGTTTGTTTAAGGTCATTGTGGTGTAGTGTTTCATTATAAAATATCATGATATTACACAACTATGAGGATATATAATATTTTTATGCATATAATAGAAAATTAACCCCTAGGGTAATTGGTATCTTGGTCTAATGTATCTTGGTATGATGTTGACCGTAATCACTGAACATATGACCCATAACCAAAAATCCCCTAGTAGATTCTTATTTAATATCATCCCTAGAGTGGTGTGAAATAGAGTTACTAGGTTGAATAAATGATCCATGGTTTATCTATTTTTCATGATCCACCTCATGTTGACCCCCCTACCCTTGAGATGCTTTGTTGACCTGTCTCTTGAGGAGCTCCAAACTATTAGTGAACATACTTGACCACTTATACATTCTTCATCATATCAAATACATATTAAACATATTCTAGTTGATTGTATATCGAATCCATAGATACAATGCCTCCTAAAAAAAATTTCCTATAAAACCCTCCTCTATAAGGGGATCTAGATTGAAACCACTGTGGAATTTTAACATGATCTCAAGATCCCTCATGTTTAGGCTCCCCTACTAAAGTGATGGAATATTCAATATCATTTTTTTATTTCATATTTGACATTAACGACTCCATAGGAATCCACTTATGGAATTCAGTTAAGGGAAAAATTTATCATCCTTCTCCCCGTGTAATAGTGTCTATCACTGATGCCCCACCCCTCACTTATGAAAAATAACTAATGGAACCATGTAATAAACTAATTCAAGAATCTGACAAAATGTGATCTCAAACTCATCAAACAGATTTTATATATCATGAATACATACATCCCATCATAGTTTTATACACCCAAATTGTTGAATGTATCAAACACTATTCGCCACATCAAATCCTCCTATATCGAATTGATCCTTGGATGATCAAATGGATTATCATGTTATAATAATTAATGTTGAACTATATATTGATAACGACTATGACCCAACTATGAATAAAATAATGGATGGATCCCTATTCCTTTTAGGATAGTGTTTATCAAGATTTATTTAATTATTACTATTTAAAATTAACTAAAATACTCCATTCAATCACAAAACCAATCAAGTATGATTCATTTACCACTCATAGCAGTTTACATTGAACATTTAATTAGATAACAATGGGATTTAATAAATCTAAATATCCTCATTTTTTATCATAAGTAGCCCAAAACACTTATTTAATATTCATTCAACCTTTATATATCAGTAATGAGGTTAAATAATCTATATTTCTTGAAACCATACAAGAACGATACACCATTTCATAACTCAAAACTATATTTAATCTCTCAACCAACACCTATGATCCAAATTGGTCATTAAATCTCACTATTGGTATGTCTTCCATATCAGATGTGTAGAGAATATTTGATCTCAAAGTACTTCCTCTAGTATGCCCTAGGATTCTGACCAGAATCGAGGGTGTAAGTTTCTCAAATTTTTGGGTTAAGCCTCAAAAATTAAACATTATTGGGGGAATTAAAAAAACCACCTAAAAATTCATTAACTAACATGAAATAAAACAAACCATACAATTTATTTTTTGTTATTTAACATCTATAATCAAATAAATAATAAAACTAAATGGAAACCTAAAATAGAAAATATAATATATCTCTGATTTCTATTTTATAAATTTAATGAAGAGTCTCAAAAACCTACTAAGAAACCATAAATAATTGCCTATATATTTTTGAAGAGTGAGACTAAAATTCACATTGCGTAGGTAATAACCAAGGTCTCCAATGAAAATATAATATGTTAGCACTAATTAAGAAGTAAAAAAAAGAGTATAATAAAAAATAACCTATATATATTAACTATTTTTCAGAAAATATGTATCCATAACCTCACATCTATGGAAATTGGGTATTGTTAATGTTGATCAAATTATCCTATTTCACTATGCCTACCCATGTTGACCCCAAGAAATTATCAATTTCTCTTATCACCTTACATCACCCCAACATTTTCCATCATCGGTCGATTCTTACCACCAAATTCATACCACTGCCTCATAAAACAGAAGATTGAAGAATGTTGAAGAAGATGAATCATACATATGTTCTTCACCATCTAGGTGTTGTGAAAAATACTACCCACAACATTTGGTTGTCTGTGCATAGTAAAAAATGCTACTGAGGTTTGTACATAAGTTATATGAAAATATGAGAATATATATAATAAAATCCTGAACTAATCATTATACATAAACATTCCAGCATATCATTATATCATAAACAATATACTATGATTTCCACACATTATACTACTAAAAGAAACTCTCGAACACTAAAGTACTACACCCAACAAAAAATTTCATTTATTATGCCTACCTTTTTATATATATTATTAAATTAACAAAACAAATTAATTAACTAATCCATTTTTACTCAAATTAAATTGAAACAATCTCTATTCATTAATTTGTAGGTAAATAACGTTATTTTATTATATAAACATTAATTTTTTTACCATAACTCAATTCCAACCCTGGTTATTTAATTTCAGGGAAATTACCTTTTAATTTGAACATTACCAATTTCATATTCAAATTATACTAGGAAAATACTATAATAAACCATAAATCTTATGTAGGGGACCTGGGTATTACCTGAGTCGATGCCCTATTGATTAGGATAACATATTGGTCATAGAATATCCTATGTTTAAATAAATTGATAGAGAAATGTATAAAAGTTTTAATGGTCTTTGATGATTGGATTACTTTGAAAGAAATTTATTCTATATGTGTAACCCAACAATTTTTAATTTGAAAATTATATTTGAGGAAAAATTATATTTTATTTTATGGATATAAATTTAAAGAACCATTTGGGTTCATATGATCCTAGAATTTGGGTCAATTAAATGTTAATACTTTTTGGGATGAAAATTCGAGGAATGAGATAACCATTTTGGTTAACATATGTTATGGTTATTTTTGATGAATTTATCTCATTTTTGGTAATGTTATAAAATTACATATTTTTTGAAAAGGGATAACTCCCAGACTGTGTGACAACCAGTTTCATCGAACAATGCTTCATAAATCGAACCTGCAACTAAAGTGACAATTGGATTTATTTCCTACCATAGGACTACATGAAGTCTCCAGTTAGTATGACTAATTCTTTTTAGTTAAATGATTTTATGGTTCATGAATATGTTGATTTTAGTTTCTTATGATTAATCAAATGGATATCCTTATAATAGGAAAATGATTTGGTGATTAAGTGATAAATGTTATTTTAAATATGTTTGCTCTATTGGGAACACAATATGACTAAGGAAAATAGAATAGTATGGGACTTAATTTGAGGATTAATGATGGATTTTTATTTTGGAAGAATATATGTTTTTATTGGTGGATTATAAGGATTTGGGTTATTTACCTTTCTTTATTTTAAAATAGAGGCCTCATCATTCCTTTTTTCGATGTGGGATTTCAACTAAGAAATTTTGAAATTTTAAACACCTAGTTTTCAATCCTGAGTATAAATTACAAGGATGTAATTTATTGAAGGAGGGGATAATGTTACATCCCATGATTTCGTAGTGCGTTATATCTTTAATGTAATTTAATATCTTATATTGCACACAACACAGACTTGTATTGCGTTTTACGCAAGATTGAGTTTCTGCTTAACTAGAAATTAGTATTATAATTATTTAAAAGATATATTTATTTATCAATTATATATTGTAATATGAATAGTAAAAAAATTATTTTAAATGTTATTTATAATTTTTTCGCAAAAACAAAACATATTAACATTGAAATGTATAAGTTTTGTTGAAATAGTTAAATATTTAAAAAACTATTTTATTAAAAGTACAAAATTTTATGTCTTTTTTGTGAAAAAAAATAAAATTAATTTTATTCAGAACTAAAAATTGAGTTTCTTTAAATTAGACATCATTTTTTAATTTAGAATATCAAAATTTGCTTTGGGTGAATTTTTGGTATTTTTTAGAAAACATTCAATTTTGTATTAATAGTGAAAACATGACGTTATTGTTTATTTAAATAATTACTTTTATATTTAAATTTATTTTAAAATCAAAATAAATACATAATATATATATTAATCTAATTTAATTCACTTGAGTAATTTTATAATAAGATTAGATATATAAAATTTTATTAAACATTTTAACGTCTTTTACCCACCTTCTAGGCACATTGGAAAATTTGCATAAACCTTAATTTTACCACTTCTATGAATTAAATTTCAAAACTCTAATGTAAATGGTTGTCATTAGTAAGTAAAATATTGTTCAGTAGGATGAAAATAATTTTTGGTGAATAGTAACTTTTGAATTTTATTTACCTTGGTTAAAAGTAAATTGAGTAATTAAAGATAAAAAATAATATTATAATTACCCCCAATACATGTCCTAATTCTATTCTATATGTGTATTTGGACCAAAATCAACCCTAGGAAAAAAATATAATCCTTTATATCCACGTGGGTTATATTAGGTCATTTATTATATTTTATTTAAAGAAATGTTAAAAGTATTGAATTCAAATTTTCTTAACTAATCTGTTTTGAATATAGAGTTATAAATAAGATAAATTCTACTATCAATATTCATTATAAATATAAAAATATTTCCTACATCATAGTAACTTATTTATAATGGTTAGACATTAATTAATTAATTTTTTTATGACACAATGATGATGCAATAATTTCCTTATTAATAAAATGTTAAAAAAATTAAAGTAATTAATATTAAAATAATAGTATATTTCATCTTTTGATGACATCCACGAGTATTCTAGGTTAATATGACATGTTAGGGTTGATTCAATGAATTTTTTTCGAAGTAATAATGTTTTTATGACTTTCAGAAAAACCAAATACTAAATAGTGTCAAAATTGACATAAATGTGTTTCTAAAACAAATGTTAATTTATTAAATGATATCATATTTTTAAAAGTATATTTTTTGAAAAAGAACTTATAAACTATTAGGTATGTAATTATTTAACCACTAGAGGTTAACATGTCATTTTATAGTAACTATATTAACCATATAATATAAAAATACAAGAAGACATGGTAAAATGTAAACAATATAACTAAAAGTTAAATATAAATGATATGGTTAATATGGGGACCTTAACTTGTATAATACCTATAGGTTTAGAGGATTTTGACCCATCCCCACTATAAACTTTAAATAAATCCATTCATAGCTATTTGAAACCGAAAATGATTTTCTAATAAATTAATATTTCAAGCTCTTCTGAAACTGCCCCTCTCCTATCTTATAAAAGGGTGGTTCCCCTTCTCTGAAATTCACACATCCAAAGACATTTGGATATGCCAAAAACAAATCCAATATCCTACAAAATACACTAATGTTATCCTAGTGTAATTAATTTGAACATAAATCCAACCTATAGAGACTTTTTTCAAATTAAAAGGAAGCAGCTAAATAAGAGGTAATTATTTCATCACCACTTTCAATGTTCTTTTCATCTTCAACATCCCCTTTATTTGTAGTTTCCATAATAAAAAATAAATCTATACCTTATACATACAAATATTACATTCTAAATATTGTATAAACATATTCATTATTCTATACATCCAATGAATGACAAATTCACCATATGTGCATACGTAAGGCTTACCGTCTCTACGTCATGGTGTAGTTTCTAATAAAACAGTTCATTATTTGGATGAGTATAATAATGAGTATAATTGATTTAAATAATAAATATAACATGTTAATAATTATTTATATATAATATACCATCCAATTACATAAAATTTCACCATCAATAGGATGATACTGTCACTTATGCGTACGTACGTCTTATCGTCTGCATGATGCGATGAGATTTCATTCCCCAACGTAACCATTCAAGAATAATTTTCATTTGATGATTCAAATTATGGTTTAAGAACATAACACAGTTCTTTATAGGAATCAAATACATCCTATCCATAATGAAAATTACATATGTAATAAAACATATGAAGGAAAATGAATCAGTTAACACCCAAAACAATGATACTACTAAAATATTGTTAAAAAAGAAATATTCAAGGATCATATATGATAACATATTTAAGTAATTGGTTATTGTAAAATTTAATAAAAATTATTTAAACATTATATAGGAGTTTAAACTACCCTCTACCAATTAAAATTACAAGGTAATGGGTTTTCATATCCCTTTTTATTCCCTTGAGATTTATGTTATATTCCCCAATATTTCATTTTATGTGTTGTATATATTGTCCATGATTGAATTATTTGTGTAATATACTTTAATTTATGGGAATTTATATCTTTATTGTATGATCCTTCTTTCTTGGGTTGTATGTTTCATATGTTATCAAATTGGTAAGGGAATTTCAAATTTCCATTTTCACTCATTGGGTTTTACGCATAATTCATTGATTATTTTACTCCAATATTATGTGTGGAATCACTATTTATTTATTAATTTTGTAATTTCAATTAACCTTTATGTGGATATAATTTTAATACACATAATTACTCCATTTATAAATTCTGAAGTCATCTATGAACTTGTTAAGGGTAATCTTAACTCAATATCCATTCATTGAGTTAAACATCCAAGTCATTGGTTTTGTTTTTACAAGAATATGTGTGTACATAATCTGATTTATTTCCATTGAATATCCAATCATATTGAGTTAATTTTTATTTGTCACAAATAATTATGTTATTGATTTATCAATCATCTATAGATACGGTCTTTATAAGGGATTTCCTCTCAATTTACATTCCATTGAGACTTCTTTGTTTTCATGCACCAATTCACTTTTATATGGTGTATATACTATCCATTTACATATTATATCATGAATAAATTAATTCTCCTGATGATATAATGTTGGTATTAATTTAACTCACCAATTATTTTTATTCAAGTGTCTCTCTTTTGGTTAGGAATTCTTTAACTAAAATATAATTTTAAAGATTTATTCTTCTAACTGTTTCTCAATAATGTCCATGTTTTCAAAATAGATTTAAGGATTTATTTATATAGAAATGAACGTTTGGAAATTAAAATTCCTTTCAATAGTTCAAAATGGGTATGGGAAACATTGATTCAAAAATCTATTTTAAATGACATATTTGAAAAATATTACGATTTTTAAATTTTTTCAAGAAAAAGTGGATATTTATCTCAAATAGTTTTACATGTTATTTTCATCTTTTTCAATATCCATAAATTTATTTTATACATGATTGAGGTTTATTTGTTATAATATAGTCATCCATATTGTATTTAATGAGTTATGATTGACTGTGGATCTGTATTTTTATACCATTCATGATTTTCGGTTAAAGTAATGACATTTTGTTTGCTAGTTTTAATACAAATGTTTAGATTATGTTTCACCCTTTTCATATTTGGAATGCATTATACATTGTAAGTGATAGGCAGGGCCCTCTATATCCCATTGAATCATCGGTAGATCTCACGAGACAAACTAGTGTCTTGGCACACGGCCTTGATAACTATTTTTATTTGTAGCCTTTGCACGAGGCATTGAGTATGTGGTTATGATGTCCGACATTATGCATTCCGTTATTAAGATATTATCTATTGATATTACATGTGATTATTCGACTATTACAATATCCATGTAAATATGGAAATGAAATTATTTGATTTATCTTTTCAATATTATGCTGAAGTTTATGTCTAAAAGTTTTGTGGTTTTGTATTATACATTTTCATAAATGTTTTTGCTTATTTATTATAGTTTCCTCTATAATGTTATCCTTACTGGGAATCTAAGATCACCCCCTTCTTATGTTAAATTTTTCCTCCACAATTTGTTTAATTAATTTAATACTTGAATATAGAATTAAAACATTTTTCTACTTAAAATTACAATTTCATGAAAATCTTATTTGTTAACATTCTGTGGGATTAATAATAAATTTTAATTTTTACACCTATGTATCCCAAATAATGAAAAATGGATTCAATATTTTAAATCATGATGAAAAAATTTGTTAAAAATTTACACTTATATTTTTTGTCATTATGAAATTTAATCAAATTAAATTTTAATCCATAGTAATGGAAAAATGGGTTTAATTGTGTAAAAATATTGTGATGATGACTATAAAGGTATCCAAACAAATTCAATATTTATATTTTATTACTACACTTCACCCATAACCATCCCAAATTATCCAATATTACCTTTGGTTTCCATATGGAAATGATTTTTACATTTACAATATTGTATATAACAAAAAGCCAAAAATGTCCTTCTTGTTGATCTACTATCTTTAACATAATTACACAAGGGAAAAAATATGTTATATTTTGTTATAAATATAATTATAAGTAGAAGATAATTTTAGTTATCATTTTATTTTATTTATAATTTTTAAGTGTGAGTGGTAACATTAAATTTATGCATAACGCCAATAAAATATTTATTCAATTAATAGAAAAATAAAATAAATAATTTTAAAAATTATAAAATTAATTTCACTTGAGCGGTTTTTTATCAATAAATCATTGAAAAAAATTGTGTATTAGATATATTTTAATTCTTTATCTCCCAATTTAATAAATTTTTTATTGTTCTCAAAATTCAATAAAATAAATAGTTCCAAAATTAGAATTAATATATTATATATAAATACATTTATATTAAATGATTATGAAATATAAAATAATAATAATTAAATAATAAAAATGTATATTTGTTTTGAAATACCATTTATGGTACATTTATTATAAAATTAATATTTTATTTTACCTTTATTAACCCCAAAATATAAATGACATTAATATTAGTTTAATTTTCAAAAATGATTATCATCGGTTAATGTAACAGATAAGGGTAAAATGTCTCATAAACATATCTAGTTTTCAATGGATGAGATTATTGAAAATTATAATCATCTTAGATTAAAATATTATAATATTAAATTCAATTTATCCTATAATTAAATTATATTAATTTAATATATAAATAAATGCTAAGAGTGTATTTCCCCTCTCTTAAAACATAGAACACCCTATCCTCTTTTATCCACACATAAAAAAATCTTCATGAAATCCAAGACAAAATAAATTACATAAATCCTTTTTCGTGTCATATATTCCTTCATGTGATTATAATACCAACCACTGAATGATTTTTGTGTAAACCTTAAAAGGAAATCCTAAAATTAGGTATATTTGTTAATCAATAGTATTTTATTTACATAACTTTTTACCTCAATAAATAATTATTCAAACAAGAGGAAATAATAATAATAATATATTCCATATAATTTTATTACATTATTTTCATAACCCTTATCCATATCCACTTATATAAAATGGGATACGAAACTATCATTAGCATATACGATAGACTACCACCTCACGAACTAGTGTAATTATTTTTCCATCACTTCCTCTTAGAGATGGTATTAATGATGGATTTAAATTATATATATAAATATATATATATATATATAATATTCATGGAAGATTTATATTTATTAAAATATAATATATTATTTTCATTCATACATTTCCATTCACTGAAAAAATATATCATCATTCATTCAAACGAGTAGACATACACCTCCATGAACTAATGTGATTTTTTTCATCACCATATTACATGGATGGTATATATATCTGTATCTATGGAAATTACATTGTATTATTGATGTAATTATCATTATAAATTAAAATATTAATAAATTCCTTCATTAAAAAATGAAAACCGAAAAATAAAAATGTTAATTATGTGTACATATGATCTACCCTCAACAAAAATTTATTGTAGTAAATTTTTCATAGCCATCATTCATTATTGGTATTAAAATTAAAATTTATTTTAAAAAAAAGATAATTATTTCATGATTATTATTTTCTAATTTAAGAACAAAACCTTTGGTTCTAGTGAACCTACCAATGAAATTTTTTGACTTATGAGCTGAATATTGTAAAAATATACATTGTTATTTAATTTATTAAGTAACTATATATAACATTGTATTAAATAAAAAAATAATGAAATTTAAAAATATTATTAGTAAATTAAAAAATCAAGATATGTTTGTTATTAATTATGAATAATAATATACTTAAAATTTTGATAATGGTAAAGAAGATTCTTTAAAAAAAGATCTTTTAAAAACCCAATCCCTAAATTTTTATTCTATTTCCATATTTTTATATTTTTTTATAGATGTATTCATCTTGACATAAATAAACTATATATAAACCTTGATGAATATGTTTAAATTATTTTAATATTTTCCGAAGTATTTTTTTCAATATTTTGTATGGAATGTTGAGGAATGTTCTATTTTAAATTACACGACAAGAATGACTTTTCTTTTCACCATAATTGTTATTAGATATCCAAATTCATTTAAAAGTTTCAATATTTTATCATGGTAATCCCCTCATTCTTTATGTTTTGATTATATTGAAAAATAAAAATTGAATGGATATTTTAATATCCAAAAATGTTTTTTATCAGTGAAGAGTATATTTTTTGAGTGTAATGTTGGAAATTAAAAAACACAATTATTGTGATTATGATATGGTTATTTGTAATTTCTACTATGATGGGTAGTTTTTCAATAAACCATTCCTAATTGGTTCTATTATAAACAAGGGAAGGGTGGTTCTATTATATATAATTGACGGGATGGTATATAATATCCCTATAAAGCATTGGGTTCGAAATATGATCATATTGGTCATTCAATTTTTAAGAGTGGTATATAAAATGATATCCTAAGTTACATACAAGATATATGAACAATTTATATGTGTATTTATGGAAATAATATGATTTAAAATGGTAATCTAATGCTCTTATGTTAAAATTAATTTATATGTTACTTATTATGGGTAAATGTATAACATTGTGAAAAATATTTCATAATATTTTAATGATTTCAAGGAGACCATTATGAAATTTAGTTTTATGTATAAATTTTTAGGAAAAACATTATGAAATTATTTTGGATGATAATTAAATTTCATGGGTAAAATTCTATTTATTTTGGTCTCAAATTTTATTTTTTAAAGGCTAATTTTTATATGTACGAGTGGATTAAAATTCTGTTTCATTATTTTTATGACCCTTACTAATAGTTTTGTGTTAATATTACATTTTAAAATATTTTTTCATAGGGTTTATGGATGGGTATGAAAAATTAATAAGTAATGTTGAAATTAATAAATATTTTTCATGTAAATAACAATTACTAATTCTTAAATGTTTTTCTTTTGAGATAAATAGATACTGATTGGAGGTTTCCACATTATAATATATATGTTTTTTATGTAATGGATATAACCAAATTATCAAAAAAATTGAACCTAAATTATTTTTTGTAATGAAAGAACGTAATTTATAGACTAAAATTACTAGAATATATAATTTTTATGTTGTATCCCTTATATGTGGAATCAAATAAAATGCTCAAAATATATTAATGGTTAGGTTCATATTTGATAAAATGTTAAAAAACATAAATAACTATAATAGATTATATTATATAAATATTAATAGATATTTTGGATAAATATAATGAATTAAATATAAAATTATTAATGATATCTTAGTTTTTATCCTCCACATAAGATAGTTTACTATAATTTTATTGATATCCCCACCCTACTATTTGTAGTTTTAGTAAATGGATGTATCTTGTTGGAGAAGAATTTATAATGGATATTAGAGAAAAGCTGGGGATTTACTAATTGAGTAACCGAATGAAATGGGATCTATACTGAAACTCATTTGTTTATTAAAAACCACCTATCATGACGGAGTATTAAGAACTTGAACCTCAGTGAGTTTCTTAACACATTAAATAATATAGAATGATCAATTGTGGATGTTCTGTTGATATATATCAAAAAAGTAAATAAACTAACCAATATATGTGTCAATAATGTTATATAAAAAACCAATAAAATGAATTAAAAGAAGGGTAAGTTGTTTTGAATGTGTTAAATTATGTTATAATGCAATAATATATCATAAAAAAATAAAGAAGATATGTAACATCATGAAGTGAATAAATTTCCTCCCAAATTATCAACTAAATGTTCGAAATGTTGGTAGTATATAATTATGTAAATATATGTTCTTTGGGGGATGATCAACATTGATTTACAAATTACATATAGAAATTTTTTTAATTACTCATATTTTCATTATAGTGGAATTTGATGAATCCCAAAAATCATATAAAATGTGTGGATTATTTATTTACCTATTATTTGATATTGTTGAATATTATGTAGTTATTTATATTTTTAATGAAGGTTGTATTATGGAAAATGGTTGAAATTTTATAAGAAAAATTTACTATTTACATTGTCTTCATATATAGATTATGTAGTTATGATGTAGTTGTAAATTTTAGGATGATGATCAATTTAAACGTGATAATATTTTTTTGATGATTCATGTGATGGAGGTATTTTCTTGGATAATAATTATTTTTTCATATAATACTGAGATATATTTAACTAATATGTTCAGAATGTGGAAAATATAGTTGAGTAAGAATTAACTTTAAATTTTATGGAGATGATACTACTGGTATTAATAGACATTAAGGTTTATAATATCTTTGATTATTAATGATATTTTTAGGATGTTTATCATATTTCTTGGGGATGTTTTTATTTATATTTTTATAGTTATAGAAAAATAACAACCAGAAGACTTGGTGAAAAACCATTGAATTTGGTATAGTAGTGGAGATTGAACAAATAAAATAAGGGTGATATAGGTGCAACGTTGACCACATTCCTACATGATGTCCTGACCAGTTTGATTTTTTTCACCTTATAATGGATTGATATGTAAATATTACTGTTACATTTAGAAGATATTTTTTATTATATAAGTAAACATGGGATTGAATTTTTTTTGTAATTATTCAATTAAGGATATTTTAGTATATGTTCACTATAATGGAAATGATATATGATTTAGTTAAATTAGTTTTTTCACATAACACATGATTTTAGCTAATGAATAAAAATTGAACTAGTTTTTTGAAGAATTTAAGACCTTAAGGCATCCTTATGGTGATTCAGGTCATTTACAGAAATGATTATAATAACCTATAGATTATATGACTATGTCATCTTCATTTTTGGTATGATACATTAAGAGTGTTTGATTTATTTAGAGGGAAAATTTTCGATGAATATGTGAAAAATCATTTTAATATTTGTTTTCAATATATGTATGAAATATAATGAAGATTTTTAAGGATACATATTTAAAAAAATAGTTTATTTTTATATTTTGGCATCACTATTGAATTTTGAATAATAATGTATTATTTAATTGTATAGTGGTTTATATATTTTCAGAATTATATTACATTTTTCTAATAGTTCTGATTGTAGTTAATGTCTAAAAACTGGTTAATTATATTCTTATCCTTTTCTTGGCGTATTATATCCAATGGAAGCTGAGTTTAGTTTATCAAGCATAAGAAATTCATCGTTTATACTCATAATCTGTAGAAACACATGAGATTGTGGTGTAAAATTATTAGAGGTGTAATTTCTACTTGTTATGTAAATAAACATCCTTATTTTATTTTTCTATATGGGAATGGAATTCCTCAACATTGGGAAAAGTATCATGAAATAAAAATGTTAACCCATTACCTTACTTTCTAATTAATCAGTATGGTTTTTCACACCACTTTTGTATATGGTTTGTAGTTGTTAAAATTTTCATTATAATTCAATTTATTATAATAAATTTTGAATGTCACTCTCACTAATTATTTGGTAATTCTTATTTTCTTACATGTCTGCATTTTAACATTACAATAATTTTCTCCTATTTAGAAACATAGTTATCTTCTTTTCTAGATGACCTTTGAATTTCACTTTCCCTATTTTAAAGAGAAATTTTTATTAACCATTATTATTGTGTGGTATTTGGTTTGAGTTATTTTCAGAGGAAACCCATTTAATTCCAAGACCATTTTCACAATAACATGATGCAAAATGTGGGGGGATATAAAACCCTAATATTTCAAAAGGACACAATGTTTTATAACATGTGTGATATGCAACACCAAGAATATAAAATGACGAAATATTATTATTTAAATACAATCATGATAACCTAGCCACTGAATTGGAGAATATAGAAAGTAATAACCATGCTATGAAATATATCTAATCTTCCAAATTGAAGAAATTTTAAATTAATGGTTCAGAAATATGCTCTATTTTTATAGAAAAGTCCTTATATTCTTTAAACTACGTTCACTTAAAAATTGTATATATATCGTTTTATGACCGAATATTATAATTAATTTAAGAAAGATTTAAAAAAAAATTAAAAATAAATAATTTATTATAAAATAATACAAAAAATTCTTATGTTGAAAATGATAAATTTTTCTATAATGCATGATTTTCAAAGAATATATAGAAAATAATGACTTTTATAAAAAATTGTTATTATTTTTATAATTTTTATTAATTTTAATATTTCATTATTCACTTTAATTCAAAAATAATTCCATAATATTTTTTTGGAGTGAATTTTACACTCTACTTCTATAAAAAACCATTTTAGACATAAAAGTTACTTTCCTAAAACACTAGTTTTCATCATGTATTACAAGTTTAATTGTAAATTATATTCATCCACATATGTGTTTTCAATCATGAAAAACTAATCATTATTTGGAATTTTGAGGTCCAAATTTTGTAGATGTCTCCACATTTATTTTTAGTCACTATGAATAAAATTCATTGTAAATATTGTTAACATTGAAATGGAAAAATGGGTTAACTAATTGAAAATATAATGTGATAAGAACAACAATTTGACCCTATAAATTAACATAATTTTATTTAATGAGTAGGTTTTGTTCAAAATTATCCCAAATTTAAATATTGGACCTTTTTTCACATAACTATGATGTTGACAATTATAATGGTTTCAAGAAATAAAATAAAAAAATTTCATTTCATTTATTCTAATAACATTAACGTTTTTATTTTAGTATAAAAATATGTTATGTATGGATATAAATATTAATATGATGAATAAACAAAATTTACTAAAAATGGTATTGTAGTAATACTTTTTAGAGATGAAATAATTAACTTAAATTCATCCACATTACAGATATATAAAATATAAAATTATTATAAAAATTAAATAAATTGTTTTAATAATAGTAAAAGTGATATTATTTAAATGAATTTCAATATTCCAAGAATTTTTAATATATTAATGGAATATTATTGAGGTTTTAATGTATTATATTCCATTAAAATTGTTGTATAGTAGTTTTAATAATCAATATAAATGAATATTATAAAATTCAAAATTTATCTTATTTTATAATAATTAAAATTTAATTAATTGAGTTAAAATAAAATTTAGTCATGTGATAATCCAATGATTAGTATATTGTTTAATATATCAAAACATTCCCATTTATTCTCAAACATTACTTTTATATTATATATCTAGACACTAAAAATGAAAAATATTGAATATCATGTTAATTTGATAAATAGTTCAACAAGAGATAAAACTTAAAGATAAGGGTCAAAAAACATCTAAAACTGTATAATATTTATTGATAATATTATTCGGACTCCTCTTCAAATTATCATAAAAAATTGTAAATTTGGGGCTATTTTAACGTTAAAATTTATTTAGAACTGCCAAGACTAGACTAAATAATTTCTTCTCATCCCTAAATTTTGTTTGGAGAAATTTTATATATCATTATTCAGTCCATTATGTCTTTTAGTGTAGACTATAAAAGTTTGTTTGAAGAAGAGGTTTAATTATTTACCAAATTGTGTTATATTATTTCTTAATATAACTCTATAGAACATTAATAACATAAAATAATATTTAATCTATTATATTAAATATACATAGTGTTTATTATGTAAACAGAATAACCTATATCTATATCCTCTTGAATCTAATGGGAAATGAATCCCTGATTTGTGGTTATGTTGGACTACAACCTCGTGAACTATTGTAATTAATTTTCCCCCACCACATTTTATGGAAAGATATAAGGATGTTTTTAATTTATTTATTTGAAAATAATTAATTATATATTGTTTGTAAATGATAATATATCTATTAATATATTTTCTCTTTATTCACTGAAAAATAATAGTGTCGGTAGGGCGTACGTGTGGAAAACCACCTCTATGAATCAATGTGAATAATTTTTCATCATCACATCACATATTTGTTATATATAACTTTATTTTAAGAAATATTATGGAATTAATAATATAATTATAATTCAAGAATGATGAAAAATATCATACCTTCTTATAATAATTATTATTGAAACATGAAAATGTTTCTTATGCGCCTATATGATCTACCATATCCATGATTGTTGGGTAGTTCTGTTTTTTTAGGAAAATTTAGATGATTGATTTAAAATTATAATTGGCGAATAAAGATAGTACTTATATAATTATTATTATTCTTGTGATGTTTTAATAATGACATCTTCCAACATTGTTATTATAAGGCCCCAGCCTTAAACCTCACTTAATCTTGAGTTACTTCAAGAATACACGTTGAGGATCTTTTCAGGTTTAGAGTTTTAGAGAATTAGATCATAAAATATGCACTACATTCCACATTTAAACAATGTGGTTACATAAAAGATATTATTCATTTTTCACATTTACGGAAACAAATTTAAAATAAAACATGGATTTTATCTTGACACTTCCTTGACACTATCATAATATAATGTACCTTTCCCTTGACCTGTGAAAAACATTTCAAAAAAACATTGGATGAGCATAAAAATCTCAGAAAGGGATATAAAAATATGGAAAGGAAACTGAGTACATATATACATAAGAATGAAATCATACTTTACCCATAAAACATAAGCACTTTTACATACCTCATCAAATCATGAATAAATCATAGAAATCATTAGACATTAAGGTAACTTGAGGCATTCATAACATTCTTATGTAGGGAGTAACCCTTTTGGTTACATTTGGAATACCCATCACAGTATATTCCCTAAATCTTTTCGAAGAAACATTAACGTTTAACCCCTTCACGTTACCCAATGCATTGGAGAGCTATATCATGCTCACCCGCCCTTAGTTTATCATGGAACCACCCATCTTCATAATAATGCCCAAGAACCATAACATAATCGTATCACATAAAACATGCATATAGGAAAAATAACATTTCCACATTTCAATCACATGATATAAATACAGCAGATTGATATAATAAAAACAATATGAAATCCATTTTCAATACCAAAATAAATTAAAAGTAAAACATTGAAATTTATTTTTCATTTATAAAAAAGTATGGCTTGTAGAGGAAGCTGAAACTCAAATAATGGTCATAGCGGCGGAGAAGTCATTGTCGCCGCATACGTATGAAAAAAACAAGACATTCCCTTTTGTTGTTTAGTAAATTCTTCGTATAAAAATATTCCTTTTGATTAAATGTAAAAGTTAAAGGGCTTTATACACCGTATAAAATAAAGGTGTGTATAAAACATAATATGCCTCAATGAACAGAGATTGAGACGAAGTCCCATACCTTGGATCCGACTTGACTCGATCGTTCTTTAATGTCATGAATAATAAACTTGAGTTAATTTCTAATTTCTTAAGAACCTTTTTCATGTTCATTATTCTTTTTATATCGCTTATTACCATGTGATGAACACTATGTAATTATTTAAGTTAATAACGGTCGTTTTAACGATCATTGGTACTTGGGTAAAAAATATGCTCTTTATAATTACAAGTTGTTCATGTATCCATTATATCCAGAGTTATACTCAAGATTTATATATCATATATATCATATATATCTAGTAAATACATGCATTTATAATATTACATAACATTTAGAGGTAAGAAATGAAATGCACCGTTCATGGAGACGGTAAGCCGTACGTACGCATGAATGCTGCATCCATTTCTATTTCATATTTAATGGAATTAAAACATAATGATACATAATAGTATTATAATTCCTGTATTGTATAATATATAATATCATTCAATCTATCCTTTATACGTACCACATATGGTATTAACGAATCAAATCACTTTGAGGGGGCGGTAGTCCACACTTCCTAAAATGAAGATATCACGTTTACCCATAATGGAAACCATAAAGGTAAGCCATAACTGAACAATACAGATTCTTAAGTAAAACATAAACATATTATATATCATATATAAATATAGTTACATCTTAATGTCCACCTTTTATGGTGTTATATGAGTGTTGAACAATCATCATTTCGTGTGGCAGAAATTCACTATCCATAGAAATAGTATGTTCTTTAACCATTAGATGTAGGTGTGTTTAAGTGTAGGTCGAATCCTTCTTATAAAAAAACCCTAGTATATTGGAGGTAATTGTATTGTTACAAAATAAAGCAATAAAACGAGTTTATAGGGTTGGAGAAGAAAAATAAAACCTAAGAACACAAGAAAAAACACTACCTTTAAAACGGGTAACTCTTTTTGATTTGAGCTCAAAGGCTTCCTTGGGAAGACATCTATCCAAAAGTGAGGATTCAAGGAGTAAGATAGGGATTTTAAGAGACAAAATGGACCGTTTTTGGCCGAGCCAAAGGCTTGAGAGGTGTGGGTAAGGTGTTAGATGTGGAGGCCTTTTATAAGTGGAGAGGAGGGGCACTCTTGGAAAGTTATAAAAGGTTACTTTATTATAAAAATATTTTCGGATTTAAAAGGTCCCAAAATTATTTATTTCAAGGCTAGGGTGATTATATTTCGAAATCCACCCATACAATAGTTTTTTGACTTGTGTAGGTCTTAGATTTTACATTATCTTTTCATTTTTTTAAATCGTTAAATAATGAGGTAATCGTTGTATCAACATGGTATCATAAATAATTTAATTTATTTAATGACTAAAAATTATTAAAAAATATATCATGATGTAGGAAATATTTTTATCTTTCTAATTAATATTTATAGTCAAACATATGACTTTTATAACCCCATTTAAAAATTGTTTTAGTAAAACAACTCATGTTTGTGACATTTTTATTTTAACTTTAAACAAAAAGTTATTAATGTTTTATTCCCACCAACGTGGCTCCATGGGGTCCCCAAGTTGACCCATGGATTTTCTTGGTCGTACATGACACATACAATAAGGGTATGACATGTGTCTAGTTCATTTCATATTATTAAAACATTATTTTTACCTTAAACTACACTAATTACCTCTAATCGCAATTAAAAACTTAAAAGTTACTATTCCCCAAAAAAATTATTTTAATCCCATTAAACCACATTTTACTTCTTAATTAAAACCATGTATGTCATATTTTTTAATTTGAAAACACAGAGGTGGTAAATTTTCATTTAAACGGAAAATCGGTTTTTATAAGTACCACGTAGTGGTTTCACTATTCATCAAAAATTGAAGTTTTTCAAAAAAATACCAAAACTTCACCCTAAGCTATATTTGATATTATGAATTCAAAAATGATTTATATTTTAAAAAATTAAAAACATATAAGTTACATTAATTAATTTAATAATTAATTCCCGCGGTTAGAGAAAATAGCGTGTTTTTATGAAACAATAAGTATGAAAAGATTGACACTAGTTTAAGTCCAATTTCGAAGTGAAATTAATTACAACGACCAATATTTGATTAAATGGTAAAAATATAATCTAATTTCACGTTAAAAACAATTAAAAATATAATATAATCATATAAATAAATTATATTAAAAAGAGGTTTTGAATTAAAATACAACATTTTTCACTATTCATTAAAAAAAGAACTTTATCGGAAAAATACCAAAAATTAACACAAAGTAAATTTTGATGTCCCTATTCTAAAGAAGAATTTTATTTGGTCCAATAGAATGTATAAGAGTGACCAAAACTATATTTATAGACGGTTCGCCATCAAAAGGCGATAAGTCGACCTTTAGTGAATGTTATAGTATATATGCCTAAAATTGAATTCTTTTCGTATTTTAAGCCTTTATCCTTTATTGGATAAATGTAAAAACAGTTAAAAAACATACATAATCATATTTTAGTTATTTCCATCCATTCCCACCAATACAACGGCTATGTGTTAACTACCATTTAAGATAATATAATTTTATTACTAGTGTTCAATATAAGATTTCAAAGAAACTCTTTATTGCGTATCGGGTACGCTATCGAACATAGCACCCCATTTAATGTAAAATTAATATTTAATTCGAAAATATTAATAAAAATGAAAATGATTTATTATTTATTTACAGAGGATGTTACATCCTTCCCCCCTTTTGGGAATTTCATCATCGCAATTTTATTCACTTATCAAAATAAGTGGGTGTATTTTTCCCTCATAGCATTTTCAGATTCCCATGTCGCCTCATCAACCATATGGTTTTTTTCACAAAAACTTTACCTGGTGAATTACCTTATTCCGAAACACTTGCTCTCTACGATCATGTATCTGGACTGGTTGTTCTTCATAAGAGAGATTCTCTTCCAACTGAACTACCACAGGGCTCAAAACATGAGATAGATCTGGCATGTACTTCCTTAACACTGAAACAAGAAAAACATTGTGTACCTGAGATAAACTTGGAGGTAAAGCCAGTCGGTTTGAAACTGATCCAACATTCTCCAGAATTTCATATGGTCCAATGAACCTTGGACTCAGATTTCCTTTCTTACCAAATCGCATCACACTTTTCCACGGTGATACTTTGAAAGAAACATGATCACCTCCCTCGAAAGATAGATCCTTCCTCCGGTTATCCACATAACTATTCTGCCTGCTCTGAGCTGTTCTCATGTGTTTCTGAATCAACTGAACTTTTTCTGCCATCTCTTCTACCAATTCTGGCCCCATCAACTTCCTTTCACCCACTTCATCCAAGAAAGCTAGAGTTCAACACCGCTTCCCATATAATGCCTCAAATGGTTCCATCTGTATACTGGACTGAAAACTGTTATTATACGAAAACTTAACCAAAGAAAGATGTTGGTCCCAACTTCCCTGATAATCCATCAAACAAGCACGTAGCATATCCTCCAAAGTCTGAATTGTTCGTTCTGACTGTCCATCTGATTGAGGATGATAAGCTGTACTAAAATTTAATTCAGTACCCAACGACTTCTGAAGGCCTTTCCAAAAGTTAGAAGTGAACTTGGGATCACGGTCAGATACAATGTAGAGAGGAACTCCATGTAACCTGACTATCTCTTTAAGATACAAATGAGAAAGTTGATCTAGGGAAAAAGTATCTCGTATAGGAAGGAAATGAGAAGATTTAGTTAATCAATCAACAATAACCCAGATTTCATTATTACCTCGAGGTGTCTTCGGAAAACCCACAATGAATTCCATGGATATATTCTCCCATTTCCACTCTGGCATGGGTAAAGGCTGAAGAATCCCTTTTGGTAATGGACGCTCTGCTTTAACCTGTTGACAATTCAAACACTTCATAGTAAAATCAGCAATATACCTTTTCAGTTTTTCCCAACAGTAATACTCCCGAAGATATCTATACATCTTAGTACTTCCAGGATGAACTGAAAATGGAGAACTATGAGCATCATATAACAAATCTCTTTTCAACTGTGAATCACACGGCACACACAATCTCTTCCCAAATCTCAAAACAAAACCATTATCAATACTGAATTCAGGCAACTTACCCTTCTGAAGCAGCTCTACCTTTTTCTGCAACTCGTTGTCTTGCTTCTGTGCTTGCTTAATTCTGTCTGATAGAGAAGATTTCACTAATTCCTGAAACAAAACAGAAATACATCCTGCACCAACAACTTCTATGCCAAAGTTCATCAAATCCCTAACCACAGGATCACATTCCAAACACAACATTGTTAATGAAGCATTATTTTTTTTGACTCAAAGCATCATCCACTTTATTTTCTTTTCCCGGATAGTAATGAATTGTACAATCATAATCCTTGATTAATTCTAGCCATCTCCCCTATCACATGTTCTATTCTTTCTGAGTGACTATATACTTTAAACTTTTGTGATCGGTATATATTTCACACTTTACTCCAAACAAATGATGCCTCCAAATTTTTAAAGCGAAAACAACAACAGCTAATTCCAAATCATGTGTAGGGTAATTTACCTCATGAGTTTTCAACTATCGTGAAGCATAAGAAATTACCTGATCATTTTGTATTAAGATGCAACCAAGTCCTTTCAATGAATCAACACTGTAGATAACAAACTCCCCATTCCTGGAAGGTAGTTCCAAAACTGGAGCATTCACCAATCTTCTTTTCAGTTCCTGAAAACAAGAATCACATTATTTTGTCCATATAAACTTAACGCCATTCCGAATTAGCTTAGTCATTGGACTAGATAACTGTGAAATATTTCTAACAAACCTTCGGTAATAGCCTGCTAAACCAAAGAAGCTACGAATCTCAGTTACATTTGTGGGTCTTGGCCATTCTTCCACAACCTTTGTTTTTGCAGGATCAATAGTTATCCCATCTTTAGAAACAATATGAACAAGGAAAGAAATTTGTTGCAACCAAAACTCACACTTGATGAATTTCCCATACAATTTCTTTTCATTTAAGGATTGAAAAATAACCCTTAAATTTCCTTCATGCTCCTCTTTACTTTTAGAAAACACCAAAATATCATCAATGCAAACAACCACAAACTTATCCAAGAACTTATGGAAAATTATATTCATATAGTCCATGAATACAGTAGGTGCATTGGTTATCCCAAAAGGCATTACTACAAATTCATAATGGTCGTATCTTGTAAAAAACACGGTCTTCAGAATATCTGCTTCCTTTACCTTAAACTGATGGTACCCTGATCTCAGGTCAATCTTTGAAAAATACTGAGCTCCCTGGTGCTGATCAAACAAATCATCGATATGAGGCAAATGATATTTATTCTTAACAGTGATGTTATTCAAGGCTCTATAATCAATGCAAAGTCTCATAGAACCATCTTTATTTTTAACAAATAAAACAGGATCACCCCATGATGATGTGCTAGGTCGAATGAAACCTTTCTCTAATAAATCTTGCAATTTCTCCTTCAACTCTAAAAGTTCAATTTGAGCCATTCGATAAGGGGTTTTGAAATTGGCTTAGCATCAAGAACTAAGTCTACAGTAAACTCAACTTCCCGATTTGGTATTATTCCAAGCAACTCATCAGGAAAAACATCAGGATACTCATTTACCACTGGCACATCATTAATTTGATCAGTTCCCTTGTTTTTAACAATATGTGCAAGGTAACATTCATTTCCATCTTTTACATGTTTCTCAGCCTCTTGATACATTATCAACAGTAAGGGTTCATTATTGTACACAAACAGAAAGTCTTTCTAAAAAGAAACTTCTTTATCTCTACAGTCAATCTTAGCATGGTAAATATGGAGCCAATCCATACCCAGGATAACTTCAAACTCTACTAGAGGTAAAAAAATAAGGTTTGGAAGTAGATTCTTTCCACAGATAAGGATATGAAGATTCTTATAAATTCTTTTTTCCTCAACATTTCCCCCATGTGTTTTTACCAAATGTTCTAGAGTCATTTCATGAGATGGTATTCCAATTTTACTAGAAAAGTTTTCTGAGATGAAAGAATGTGTAGACCCGGAATCTAACAACACACTGGCATAATCTGAAAAAACAAAAAAATTACCTGATACAACTTCATTTGATGGACCGACATCTTTTGAATTAGTTGCAATGGATTCCACCACCCCTTTCTCCTTGTAGTCTAACCACTTCCCATCACTTGAGCTCTTTGTCAGACACTCATTTGCATAGTGACCCATCTCATTGCACTTAAAACATTTCACTAACTGTAAATCAAATTTGGTCTTACCATCACCCTGATCTTTTTCAGTGCAATCATGAGACTTATGTCCCATCTTACCACATCAGTAGCACTTTACAGAATTCATAAGACATTCCCCAGCATGCCTTTTACCACATTTATCACAAACTGGAAACTTAGTTTTCTTACCGTCAGACCTTTTTGAAGAATTCGTTCCTTTCTCCTGCCACCTCGGTCTCTTCTTCTGGTGGTTCTTATAGAACACTTCATCATCGGTAAACTCCATTTCCATCCTCTCAGCACATCAAAAAATCTTTTCATAACTTTTGAACTCACGAGAAGCCAATTACCTTCAATATTTAGGATTTAATCCTGAGTAAAAAATATTGAGTTTACTATCATGGTCTCAGATAAAATTTGGAGCATACCATGCCAATCGAGTGAACCTCTTTTCATATGAAGCCACTGAGTCTTCTTCTTGCCTCAATTCCAAGAATTTTTTTTCCATCCTATGTCAAACAGCCTTAGGAAAATACTTCTCAAGAAACATACCTTTGAATTCATCCTAGTCTAGAGCATCAATCTCATCAGCGTCCCTGATATTTTTAACCATCAACCACCACTGATCTGCTTCACCCTCCAAACGGTAAATAGCAAGACTAACCTTTTGATTGTCTGAACACCCCATGACATCCAAAATCTTCACCAGTGATTTAATCCAACCTTCAGCTAGAACAAGGTCAGATGATCCTCTGAATGATGGGGGATGTTGCCTCATGAAATGTTCCACCACTAACATGTTCCCCTACGGTTGATCTGGCCGATCTCGTGCATGGATACCACCACCATTTATCACTTGATTCAACTGCGCCATTACTGCAACAAACTGTTCAGTTCCAATTCCGACCATCTCAGGATTCTGATTCAGAAGGTTATTTCATTCTGTAAGCCTTCCTAGCACAGCTTCCCTGTTTCCTCTGCGAAAAACCATTTTGAACAAAAATGTCTTAGATGAACCAAAATGGTAATCTTCAAATGCTATATCATTTCAAAAAATATATTTTTGGATAATAATTTAATAGGATTATAACTCCTAAAGTTATCTAAACCAACCTCTGATACCAACTATATGGCCCCATCCTTAAACCTCACATAATCTTGTGTTACTTCAAGAATACACATTGAGGATCTTTTCAGGTTTAGAGTTTTAGAGAATTAGATCATAAAACATTCATTACATTCCACATTTAAACAAAGTGGTTACATAAAAGATAGTATTCATTTTTACCATCTACGGAAACATATTTAAAATAAAACATGGATTCTTTCTTGACACTTCCTTGACACCATCATCATATCATGTACCTTTCCCTTGACCTGTGAAAAACATTTCAAAAAAACTTGGGATGAGCATAAAAATCTCAGTAAGGGATATAAAAATATGGAAAGGAAACATTAGTACATATATACATAAGAATGAAATCATACATTACCCATAAAACAAATGCACTTTAACATACCTCATCAAATCATGAATAAATCATAGAAATCATAAAACATAAAGGTTACTTGAGGCATTCATAACATTCTTACATAGGGATTAACCCTCTTGGTCATGTTTGGAATACCCATCCACAGTATATTCCCTAAATATCTTCGTAGAAACCTTAATGTTTAACCCCTTCATGTTACCCAATTCATTGGAGAGCTATATCGGGCTCACCCGCCCTTAGTTTATCACGGAACCACCCGTCTTCATAATAATGCCCAAGAACCAGAACATAACTGTATCACATAAAACATGCATAAAGGAAACATAAAATTTCCATATTTCAATCACAAGATATCAATAAAACACATTGATATAATAAAAACATTATTAAAACCATTTTTAATACCACAATAAAAGAAAAGTAAAACATGGTATTTATTTTTCATTTAAAAAAAATATGGCTTGTAGAGGATGTCGGCACTCAAATAATGGTCACTACGGCAGCGAAGTCGTTGTCGCCGCATACATATGACAAAGACAAAACATACACTTTTGTCATTTAGTAAACGCTTCATATAAAAAGATTCCCTTTGAGTAAATGTAAAAGTCAAAGGGGTTTATACACCATATAAAAGAAAGTTATGTATAAAACATAATATTCCTCAATGAAAGGAGATTGAGATGAAGTCCCATACCTTGGGTCCGACTTGACTCGATCGTTCTTTAATGACTTGAATAATAAACTTGAGATAATTTCTACTTACATAAGAACCTTTTTCAAGTTCATTATTCATATTATATCTCTTATTACCATGTCATGAACACTATGTAATTATTTAAATTAATAACGGTCGTTTTAACGATCATTGGTACTTGAGTCACAAATATGCTCTTTATAATTACAATTTGTTCAGGTATCCATTATATCCAGAGTTATACTCAAGATGTATATATCATATATATCATATATATCCAGAAAATACATGAATTTGTAATATTACATAACAATTAGAGGTAAGAAATGAAATGCACCGTTCATGGAGACGGTAAGTCGTACGTACGCATGAACGCTACTTCCATTTCTATTTCATATTTAATAGAATTAAAACATAATGATACATAATAGATTTATAATTCCAGTATTGTATCATATATAATATCATTAAATATATCCTTTATACGTACCACATATGGTATTAACGAATCAAATCACTTTGAGGGGGCGGTAGTCCACACTTCCTAAAATGAAGATATCACGCTTACCCATAATGGAAACCATAAAGATATTCCATAAATGAACAATACAGAAGCTTAAGTAAAAAATAAAAATATTATTTATCATATATAAATATAGTGACATCTTAATGACCACATTTTAAGGTGTTTTATGAGTATTGAAAAATCATCATTTCCTGAGACAGAAATTCACCATCCACAGAAACATTATGTTCTTTAACCATTAGATGTAGGTGTGTGTAAGTGTAGCTAGAATACTTTTTATAAAAACACCCTATTATATAGAATATATTGGTGTTTTTTCAAAAGAAATTAATAAAAAGAGTTTATAGGGTTGGAGAAGCAAAATAAAACACAAGAACACAAGAGAAAACACTACCTTTAAAACGGGTAACTATTTTTGATTTGAGCTCAACGGCTTCCTTGGGAAGACTTATGCCCAAAGTGAGGCTTCAAGGAGTAAGAGAGGGATGAGGAGAGACAAAATGGATAGGGGTTTGCCGAGCCAAAGGCTTGAGAGGTGTGGGTAAGGTGGTAGAGGTGGGGGCCTTTTATAAGTGGAGAGGAGGGGCACTCTTGGATTGTTATAAAAGGTTACTTTATTATAAAATGATTTTCATATTTTAAAGGTCCCAAAATTATATATTTCGAGGATAAGGTGATAAGAGTTTTAAATGAACCCATCCAATAGGTTTTTGGCATGTTTAGGTCTTAGATTTTACATTATCTTTTCATTTTTTTAAATCGTTAAATAATGAGGTAATCACTACATCATCATGGTATCATAAATAATTTAATTTATTTAATGTCTATAAATTATAAAAAAAATATCATGATATAGGAAATCTTATTATATTTCGAATGAATATATATAGTCAAAAATATGACTTGTATAACCCCATTTAAAAATTGGTTTAGTAAAACAACTTATGTTTGTGTCATTTTTATTTTAACTTGAAATAAAAAGTTATTAATGTTATTTTCCCACAAAAGTGGCTCCATGGGGTCCCCAAGTTGAATCATGGATTTTCTTGGTCGTCCATGACATATAAAATAAGGGTAGTACATGTGTCTAGGTCATTTCATATTATTAAAACATTATTTTTACCTTAAACTACACTAATTACCTCTAATCGCGATTAAAAACATAAAAGTTACTATTCACCAGAAAATTATTTTAATCCCATTGAACCACATTTTACTTCTTAATGACAACCATGTATGTCGGATTTTTGAAATTAAAATCGCATAGGTGGTAAAATTTCATTTAAATGGAATATCAGTTTTTATAAGTACCACTTAGTGGTTTCACTATTCATCAAAAATTGAAGTTTTTCAGAAAAATACAAAAACTTCACCCTAATCTATATTCTATATTCCGAATTCAAAAATGATTTATATTTTACAAAATTCAAAACATATAAGTTACATTAATTAATTTAATAATTAATTTCCACTGTCCGAGCAAAGAGCGTGTTTTTATGAAACAATAAGTAACAAAATATTGACACTAAATTAAGTCCAATTTCGAAGTGAAATTAATTCCAACGAACACTATTGAATTAAATGGTAAAAATATATTCTAATTTCACTTTAAAACCAATTCCAAATATAATATAATCATATAAATAAATTAGATTAAAAAGGGGTTTTGAATTAAAATACAACATTTTTCACTATTCATTAAAAAAAGAACTTTATCGGAAAAATACCAAAAATTCACACAAAGTAAATTTTGATGTCCCTATTCTAAAGAAAAATTTTATTTGTCCAATATAATTTATAAGAGTGACCAAAATTATATTTATAGACGGTTGTCCATCAAAAGGCGATAAGTCGACCTTTAGTGAATGTTAGAGTATATATTCCTAAAATTGAAATCTTTTCGTATTTTAAGCCTTTATCCTTTATTGGATAAATGTAAAAACATTTGACAAACATATATAATCATATTTTAGTTATTTCCATTCATTCCCACCAATACAATGGCTACGTGTTAACTACCATTTAAAATAATATTATTTTATTACTAGTGTGCAACGTAATATTTCCAAGAAACTCTTTGTTGCGTATCGGGTACACTATCGAACATAGAAAACCCTTTAATGTAAAAGTAATATATAATTCATAAAAATTAATAAAAATGAAAATTCTTTATTCTTTATTTACCTTGGATGTTACAGTTATCCTACCAAATCCATTTTTTCATATGAGTCGAATATCATCAAAATATATAATTAAAACTTTATTGATTAAGTAATTTTGTAAATCAAGGTATTAAATAAAACAAATTAATAAATAAATTAGAAAAATATTGTTAAATATAAATGTATTAACATAATACTATTAATTTGGCTGATACATAACACATGTGTTGAGTCAACCATAAGATAACAAACCTTATTATAAAAATTAATTTTTAAAGATTCCATTCCAAGTATTTTATTCAATATATATATAAAAAATTTATTTTATTGATTTAATATTTTGAATATAAAGTAATTATGATTGATATTTTCTGTATTATTTTTAAATTTACTTCAAAGGTTATAAAAATCTGTTTAAATATATTATAAGGAATGTCCATACTTTATTTAAAAAAGAAAAATGGAATGTTCAATATTAAATTATAAAGTCCGAGTGATGTTTCATGACATCATAATAGTTATTTGATATTTTACAGCCTTTATATGATTCTATTTTTTAGTCATATTAAAAAACATCTTCATTATGTTCTGGTTATTTTGAAAGTTTCTTTAAGATTGGAATAGATATTTCATATCTGTAAATGTATTGTTACAGTTGAAAAGAAAATATTTATGAGAGTAATGTTGGAAATTCGTTGATTTTATGTTTTATAATAATTTTAGGGTTATTGGGTATTTTTTTATTATGGTTGGTATCATTATAATACATGAATGAGTTGTCCCACTATAAACCATGTATAGGTGGTCTGGTGGTGGGACTCTAAAGTATTGGGCAGGGAAACTGATTATATTAGTTATTAAATTTTTATCATTGTTATAGAAAATGACAGAAAATTTTACCCACATGATATATCTATTTTTTCTTGGTGTTTTTATAAAAATATTATCATTTCACAGGGTAATAGAATGATATTATGTTTATAGGAATGTATACGTAACTTCATTAGGGGAAAAATCATAACACTATGTAAAATATTTCATAAGATTATAATGATTGTAAAGAATAATTTGTGTGTTTTTTTTAAATTCATTAAAAAATGTTATTTTTTAGGTATTTTGATATGTACTGTAAAAAAATTATTTTTAACCAAATATTTGTTTTTAAATATAATTTTTTTTAAGTATTCATTGACTAGAAGTTTCATTCATTGTTTTTTAATGTAAAATATTTCTCTTTTTGTGCTCAACCATCATTTTAAAATGTTTTCATTGGGTTTAAGGATTGGTAAGAACAAATAATAGGTAAAACTAAAATATATAAAAATTATTTATAAAAATGAATCATGATTCTTTTTAAATGTTTTGTATTGTGGGAAAATGGATATTGAATAGAACTATCCTATTTGTAATTTATGGATCTGTAATATCAGGTATATGAACTAATTCTATAAAACACTAAACCTAATATATCATTAAAAATAAGATAACTAAAATTATTCTCTCATGTCACTACAAGGTGTAATGCTTAATGATGAGCCCTTATACATGGGAACTCATGTAGGTCATGGATTACCATAAGAAAAAATACAAACCATGCTACTAACTCATGAGACCACATGAGGAACCAATCGATCAAAAAATTATTACATCCATACAAATGGTGCAAGCATCTTATAACAAGAAGGAATTGAATAGTAACATGATTTAATTATCCAAAATTATAAAGGAACTAACAAACCACATGAACAACTCATGGTGCCTGGTTAATCAACTAATTGTGAGAATAGAAATGGAAAATTTATAGAGAAAAAGTCCCCAAATACTCTTTTGACACCTCCAACCCTTGGGAATGAAAAATAGAAGCGGGTTTGGAAATTTGAGGCCTTAAAATATGAAAATAACATTTTCAAAATCCTAAAAATGTCTTCTTATTGTAGAAATTTAGAGGCTCTCTCTACCGTTTACTTAAAACCCACTCACTATTCCTAGAAAATAATAATATTTTTGTGAACAATAAATAATGTGGGTGTTATAGTGAAATAAAAAAATAGTTGAAAAATTTTACGAATACAAAAACATTAGTGGATAAAAATATATTCCATTTGTATAACTCTTGTTATCATTTCATCATTTCATTATTAAACACATTTCTCTCATTATCCTATCCACTCAATTAAAATACCGAATATCATTCATCTGCCCAAATCTCACTTTATTCAAACATAATTGTACCCAAAATAAAATAAACATCTGCACTAACCTCATGTATTTTCAAAAAAGGTATAATAAATAACATGCCTCAATCAATAGTATGAAACCATTGAATCTCATATCATAAATATTTACCATAATGAAACATCCATGGTTCATGGATGAGAATAATTAAGAAAATACACATTATGATACCCAAATACATCTCAAATAGGACAAAGAAGAAAATATATCAATGAATTACTTATAATGAAAGATGAGGGGGGGGGGGGGGGTTGAAATGAATATTGAATTTTTTTTATCAAAATTCAGAAAATAAAATTACCATGAAAATGAAAATAAAAATATTATAATGGTATTTATAAATTTCTACACTACCCATGTTCTTCCACATTCTCCCACCCAAAAATATGTTATCTTTCCACATTTATTGGAATAGATAGAATACTAGGTATAAAAGAAGACAAAAATGAAATAATTTTAAAAACAATATATCAAATCAATATTTAGTTTATACTATTAAATGATATAACCTTTGATATTCCATAAATACTCTTTAACCCTTCGTTAAAATTTAATTCAAAACCTATAATACATCATTACCTTATACCTCTTATACTGACCATCAAATGGGATGATGTTTCATATTCTACATAATATAATTGAAGGATCATTGATAATCAATCAGGATCCATAAAGGAATATAATAAATTTATGAATACGGAATGAGAATAATATTACCAAATTGTAAACATGTTTTAATAGAAATGGTTTCACTCCAAATTTTATAGAATTGAAACAATGACCTCACATAAACTAATAGACTTGAAATCGTGTCCCCATATAATATTTTTAACACGAAGTCGAGAGCATGCATAACAACATAATCTAAAGAGGTATCCATATATATCCAATTAAATATTGGTATTTTACTATAAATCATGATAATTTATGATAAATTTCATTTCAAAAAATATAATTTTCTTTGATATCTCTTCATACGTGACACCATGTATCCATGTTTATCATAATTTACTATACTATTATAACCTAAATGTAAAATTGGTGGGTATGAATTTTGATAAAAATATAATGAAATATTTTTGTTTTTTTACTTGAAAAAATAAATTCAATTGTTAACAATTAAATATAAATGAAAATAAAAAAAATTAGTATCCAAATGAGTCAATTTTCTAAAATATTATTTTTATGTGAATTTTATTATATTAATATATTATGTATATAATAATTGACATTGTTTTACTGAAATTTATATATTTTGTTCCCAGTAATATTTTTCTTCATTTATCTAAAACAAATTACAGGAATGAGATGAGAAAATATATAATTTATTAGGATTAAAATGTATTTTTCTAAAAAAAGGATATCATTACATTTTTCTAGCCATTTTTAAAATGAATTTCAACTACTTCTAGATATTTAATGCAAAAAAATGAATTATATATTTCTAATTAACATAATAATATTTTATAAATAGGTTCAATTTATGTTTGGTCAATATGAATAGAAACCATTGAAATTTTTTTTCAGCTCAGCATGGATAAAATTGGTTAAATTGTGTTGATATTTTGGTCAATGGATTGAAATTTATATAAAACATTACTATGTTCTATTGGTTGAGTACATTTTGGACATGTAAATTACTAACATGACTACATTTCCTATTGATTTAGTATTAATTTTAATATGCCCCATATATTAATTTTACTAATGAATAATTATGAAATGTCACTCTCTTGAATTTAATATCAACAAAAAATACATTTGGGTAAAAATAGGATAAGTTTGGTAATACATTTTTTTAGAAAGGTAATTAATTGGTTTTATCGTAGTAATTAATTTCTAATATTTAGTGAATTAAAAATTACCAACCATTCTTATGAAACACATACAAAATTATTATTCAATTAATTATAAATTAAATAAATTATTTCAATTAATACTAAAATTAATATAATTTATGTGAATTATTGTATTCCTTTAATTATTTAGATTCATATGACATATAAAAAATTTGTGAAAGGGCAATATTCTAATAAAACAATTTCAATTATTTCATTATACACAAATTCAATGAATAGTTCCCCATTTTACATTTATGATATTTAATAATAAATGATATGTTATTAAATGATTTCAAACTTATAAAACTTATATCATCAAAAAATTGAATGAAATATGGTCCGATATATCTTATAATTTCTATTTTAGAGTCACTTTTCCATTTATGGTAACATTCATAAAATTTTAACATTAAAATAGCTGTTACCAATATTAAGGCAAAAAATTACTATTGAAGGCCTTAATAAAAATGATATGTGTAAAAATTATACCGATAATTGTTTAAATTTTATTGATTGATTTAATTTCTTACCATGCGAAATTTATATTTGGATTAATGTCAATTTCGATGTATTTATCTACATCATGAATTTATTATTTTTTAGTCTTCAAGGAAATTCCAAATGTGATGCCTCCCCCACCCACCCCTTATGATCATCAAACCAGCATTGTTCAACCTCATTTTTATCTAATGAGATGTGGACAAATTGATTATGCATACACATTTCATACTCACTTCACATAGTGATATAAGTCATTTCCCATCATCATTTATGTTGGATTGTTATTATTATGGGCATAATTTTTATATATTATATTTTAAAAAATAATTATAAATTATAAATTATAATATGTTATATAACTTATTACCTTACAATCCATTGGAAAATGATAACATTACTCGCATATATGTTTAGACCAGCACATCCACAAAGTTATGTGATTTATTATTCATTTTGGTTTTAATTGGATGGTTATAGGGATATATTTAAAAAATTTATATTATATAAGTGACAATAAAATGTACATACTTAGGAGAATTATTACTTACCTTGTTTTCATCCATCAGTCGAGAAAGTAAAACATTGTTCATGTTTACGGCAACCAACCATTCTCATGAATAGTGTAATTCATATTTCAATCAATATATTTTATGGATGACTAAAAATATGTATATAATGATTATAAATGACTTCTATATCATGAATATAATTATATATATGTTGCATCCATGATAGAATTGTAAGGACTAGAACTTTTAAAATGAAATTCTCATTGTTTAACAAAATAGTTAACACCTGGAAATGATAATTTTGATAGATAATAATTAATAAATTGTGTTGAACTATTAAAGGTGCATAATATATGATAATATATGTATGATAATTAATATTTAATATAATTATAATAAATTAAAATTTATTATGTTGGATGATATAGTACATTGAAATCAAGAGGAGCACAAGGAAATTGTCTTTTTAAATCTTATTATTTACCATAATGTTCTATGATTATGTTTTTTATGATTAAATTACATGTCATCCCTATAAAAAAACTAATGAAGTTTTTAATAATGTTTTTATTTGATGAAAATAAACTATTTATTATTATATTCTACCAAATTTTTAAGGATCTAAGAGAAAACCAAAATATTTTTTATGGAAAACCAACCATGTTTCACTCTATTGATGAAAATCCATTTTTCCATGTATAGATGTTCTAAAAATTTGATTAAAATAAACATTTTAACATTTTAATATGATTTTATAATTTCATTTTTATGCATAATTTATTTTCCACAAATTTTTTAAATGGAATATTCCATTCATCTTCTAAATACAGTACGCTTGGATTTTTATCACTAAATTTTAAGAGAAATAGTTTATTTTTAAATTATATTACATGAACATAATTTTGTACTATCTTGAACAGTCATTGTTATAAAAATTAATTAAATTTTTTTTAATTTTATAATTATAGAAATTATTTTCCTCATTATTTTGAATATTTTTATATTTTAAATAAGTGACTCCAATGTGAAAAACATATTTTCCTCAATAATTATTTCAAGAGATCCTTTAAATTTATTTTTAATTTAAGATGAAATTCTTGGATATTTTAAATGTTTTACTTTGTATATGGTTAAATAATACCATCCTTATTCATATTATGGATTTTTTTTATTATGATGAAAACGTGATTATGAAACCACTTTTTTAGTGGTTATATTATGATAATAATATTAAGATCATTAAGAATGCATTTTTATAATTTTAAATATATTATTGAAATTCAAAGAAATATATATCTCACTAATGAACTATGAAAATATAGATATATCATGATAAAAATAATATAATAGTGATTTAATTCAGTTTAGTAAACAATTATATCCACTATGATAGTCTTGGGAGTGAACTATGACTGCTCTGATGGTATGGGTAGAAAACCCAATCCACTATGATAGTCTTATTAGTATGACTTAAAAATTATGGAAATTTGTTATAGGGTTATGTGTGTGTCTCAAAATTATGTCTTGTTATAGTTTTATCCTCTCATGGATTATATTATTTCATTTCATTATGATTCTTTTATTACGAATTTTAAAAAATTATTACATGACTCGTGATGATGATATATGATATAAAGGGTATATATTTAGAATATTATGCTCAAGTTCTCATAACTTTATGATCTTTTTATGTCTTTGTTATTATTATTGTCTCCCTTTCCAACCCTTAATGAGCATCAGATCTCATCCTTTTTTATAATTCCTTCCACTATGTTTTGAAGAAATGTATTTTTTATGAAATTTCAAAGGATGGGTTTAGTTGTAAACAATATAGTAGGAAATTATTAATCTCACTTATAAACTAGTTTTTATATATATTTCCAAAGTCAGCAGTCCTATCCCATTCTGGCAAGGGCCATGATTTTATGTAATTATTTATCATATTTTAATATATGATATCTATGTGTGATAAGTGTGAATCAATGTCGTTATTATTAAAGAAAGGATTTGTTTACCTACAGAAATATGGATGTGAAAATATTAGTGGTAACTCTTATAATATATTATGTATAGGGAAATATATTATGTTATGTTAAAGAAAGGTTTTGGTTTTATTATAAATATATATATTTGTATACCAAAAGTAGAAAAGGTTTTTGATAAACATTTCTCTTGGTGTAATAACCACTAAAATAATTCGGTTGAGTATATTTTGTCCATAATTATGGCGTACGGTGAGTGTTTTCTTACTAATAACATGGAATGACACTATTAGGCGATATTTTGTGTTAAGATATAGAAAACCATACTTTTCATAGACTTATATTACTTAATTTTGGAAAAATATTAAAAAAATGACAATACTATCCATGCTTAAATTTTATAGGGATTTAATGATTAGAAACATTGCTACATAAGAAGTAATAAGAGTGCTCTATCCTTTACCAATAAAATCATCATATCTATAACACTTCAAAGATATATTAATCGTTGTTCCTTTATTCAAAACGTGTGGATGATTAAACCTAATAAAGGGGGAGCACATGTACCCAATAAGGGTAAATATGGAAGATATAAATGATCACTTAAACATAAAATGAGAAAAGTGGTATAATAATTTGAGTATAAATTTTGAATACCATAACTTGCATATCATAGATCATAATATTAATATATGGAATAATTTCTTCAAATTTATAAGTTATTAATCATACTAAATAAAAAAACATCATCCATGACATAATAACATTGGCATAAGACACGAGTTTGTGGCATACATATAATCCTATAAAATCACTTCCATAGTATTTATAGATGAAAACTATGACTATCGTAGTGGATTATATTCACTAAAAAAATCAAAATTTAGTCATGGTTTATTGAACATACTATATTGTGGGTAGAGTACCTTATTCAATTGGTTTCACTCACTATTATGGTTCAATTTATCTCAGCGTAGATTAATCATTATCCAATGCATGAGGGGGATATATAATTCCTTGATCACCAAGAACATAAATAAAATCATAATGTTTTGGGACCTGATATTATAAAACATTCAACATATCATAACCCATTAAAAGAAACAACATTCACCATCACTTTATCATGGAATATCATATTGAAAAGATATAGGTTTCCTAAAAATTTCATGAATTCATCATATCATAACTAATGTAAAATGAAGGGGATTCATAAAAATCATGTTATCATTATCAAAGACCCTTCAGAGAAATAATAATGATTGTATTTTTTAATTATAACACTCTTTAATATTATAAATCAAACATCGATGTTATGATAGATTGATAATTGTTTTAGAAGAGCTCTGGGAACATTTCTAGAGGAAAATAACTGTTTCACCTTGAAAAAACTTATTTTAATATCTAAATTTTTTCAAAATTTTAAGGGAAAATTTTATTTAAATAGATAACTTGAAACATGTAAGGGAGATTCATATCACTAACTAGTAATGGGAATGTATAGTTTTATTCATTTAATATAATTTAAATGAAAAAATTCCTTTTACACTTTTTAAATGTAAAAAAGTGAAATGTTTGGAAAAAGAAAATAATATTAATTTTTAATAATTTTTTAAAGAATAAATCATTGGAAAAAAATAATTTAAACAATCATATGAAAATTTCAAAAACAATTGATAATTTTTTTATAAATCATGGATTTATAGTGAAAAATTATTTTTGACTAAATAAATAAATAATATTTGACTATCATATATATATTCTTTCGGACTTTGATTTCATAATATGATTAAAATTAATGGAAAATATTTATTATCAATAAATGACCATATTATAATAAAATTAATTATATACATGAGTGGGATATCTTAAAATATCATTATTGGAAACATAATTATATCAGATTTCGATAAACAATGACATCGTAATATAATCCCTCACTGTATTGGTTTCATATAAATCATAAGCCCCATGAAAGAATCACATAAAATGAAATTTTAACTCTCTTTTTAATAATGAATATAGTGATATCAAGTATAAAATCTTTGTATACAAACCTCAAAAACTATGATTTTTGTTTAACATAACACATGTCCCCATAAAGATAATTTGAGATTATAAACCATTTCCTCAAGTAACATTTACATTGAATGAACTCTAACTTCCTATATAATAAATATAGATTTATTATAAATTTATTTTAGAACTATAATAAAATATATAATTCCATATATTATTTTCCATATATTCTTTTCCTACCTTTTAATTAAATTTTTTTAATAAAATAAATTTTTGGGCTCTATCTATTTATATTTTCATGTTTGTTTTTGTTCGATAGTTTTGTGACATATAAATTGATCACGGTTTCACCTTGTTAATAATGATAATAATGATATAAATCTAATATGTACTCATTATATACATATTTAGTTTCATACATAATTTATATAAAAATCATTAATTATAACATTCATGGAGATTGTAGGTTGTATGTATACATGATCACTTTCTTTATTTCATGACGGATTGAATGAAAGAGATGAAAATATTAATTCAAAAATGTAGGCTTATTATAATATCAACTATATTATTTATATATATCCTTATTACCAACAATTTATAGTTTAAATGTAAAATTAATCATATAGCTTCGAAAAGGGGGGAGTACACAAGTATTAAGTTGTGACACTGTTGTTTTCCAATAAATTAGATGGTAAGAATTTATATATGATATTATGATTATATAATTATAATTTTGTAATAATTACGAGATATAATAATTATATCCATAATAAATACCATCCTTGTATTATTTTTTGGTATAATGAATTGTATTGTTGTGTGGATACGGTATGCAATGTGTATCCATGCACAATACATTAACTTCTAATTAGACTGGAAAGAAGTTGGATAATATTGATTTCATAATCATAATAAAACATCAACATATTAAGTATATGTGATTTACTATTTTAGGAGGAAGATATTAGATTTATAGGGGTTATATAACATGTAATAAAAGATAGTGAAAGGTTAAGGCGATTATCTCTTCTTTGGAATAACTCAATTTGATCTCCTATTAGGGATCCAATGGTTGGTATTTTGGGAAGAAAAAAACCTATATGATATTGCTATGTAACTTTTTATGGTACTTTACTAGTGTATCATTGAGCTATATGGCATAATTTCTAGTAAAGAAGTTGATGGAGGGGTGTCATTTTATAAAGGATAAAGAGGATACACATGGAATTTTGTAAAATATTAAAATATAATAAATTCCATCTAAATCCAAATGCACTTATATGGTCATATATTCTAAAAAAATATTCTGATGTCAAAATGAAATTATCCTATGAAAATTATACTATACTTTTGTTTCATTTTAAATTGTATGATTTTTATTAACCCCATAGTTAATTATTATTTTACCTTTATAACTATAATAAAATGTATAACCAAAAAGTATTGTTAATTTTATCAATAAGGGAAGGGTGACTCAAAAATGGACATTAGATGAATTTTTCAACCATATTCCACTCAAATGGCCAAAAATATGACTTTTATGAATTTTAAAAAATTTAACAAAATTTTACTTTTTATAAAATATCATTAATATCAATTTTGGAACTATTCGTTTAATTTTACATTAAAGACACCCATATAATGATGAAATTAGAATCTATTTATTTTACACATCAATATTTCAATATATTATTATAAAATATTCAGTTTATACTATTTCCCACTAATAATATGCTACTTATAATTATTTTAAAATTATTTATATAGTTATTTAATAACTTAATAAATATGGTATTAGAATTTCACAAGAATTTTACAAAATTATAAAATAAACAAAAAATATAAATAAATTACAATTATTAAGGATTTTTAGTTACGGAAAACAAAATTACTAATATTATTTCTTAAGTATATTTTTCATTGTCTAAACACATAAGAGATATTTAAAACTCAAAGAGTATCAATTTGTATCATTTATTATTTTAAATATTGTATTTTTCATTTTCAGGGATAAGTTAATCATATAAAACTAAATTTGTATCCTAAGTTCATTAGTGTATAAGTTTATTACACATTAGGATTTTATAAGAACAATTGTTACCATGATAATTATATTACATATATTAACCATCTTTTCCTATTATCAAGGTGAAATATTTTATCACAATTGTTATTCATAATTCCAAAATATAAAATGTCAAATTTACCAAATTTTTACTTATTAATTTCAAATATGGAACCCATTTTTAATTATTTTATTTATTTATATGGTAGAAATATATTTCAGAAAAAAAAAGTTATAGAACATAATGAAAAACATTTATTTTTTATAAAAATGAATTCTTAATTAGAAAAAATTTTTTGCACTAAATTAAACAATAAAAATTATTCCATTGAACATAATTGGAATATAAATAATATAAGGAAAATTATTTTACGTTTAAATAATTTTTAATGGTTCTAGGTCTTTGTGAATTCCGGAAATAAAAATAAGGGTTTTTAATAAAATATAGTAATAATATTTACTATTCATCAAATAATCAATATTTTATAAAATGACTGATTAAAATTCAATATTAGATAATTCTAACATGTATATTAAGAAAATTATATTAATTTTATAATACATATTTTCTAATAATTATCATAATTAAATATAATATCTCCCCAAAAAAACATCTCTGAAATAAAAAATTTTGATTAAGCATAATATAACTTTTATAACAACTAAAGGCCTATTTTTTAAGAATTAAACAATTAATATTTATATTAGGTCCAATGTATATAATTCATATTGTGATCATTCATATTTATATCCTTCAATTCAGTGGCTATTTCATAATAATCAAATTTGAATAATAATATTTTATTATTTGATTGCATTTGGTGTTACATATAGTATATGCTATCAAACATAATGTTCTTTATCGAATATCTCAGGATGTCACATTATCCCGCATTTAATAAATTAAATCCTTCAAATTTTTGACTTTTTCTTTGTAATAAATGTATTAACATCAGATAACTTCTTTGTGGAAAACAATAATTATAAATAAGGATAATCAGACATCCTCTTAAAAAGAGTTAAATGAAAATATGAAGGTCATCTAGAATAATAAATAACTAGGTATATAAATTGAAAAACAATTGTGAGAAGTTAAAATATGGAAAAAAAGAAAACTAACAAATAAGGACTAATAGAGAGTGATATAGAATATTATTTGGGATAAAGTTAACCACAATAAAACTGAAATCTATGATAAGTAGAAAAACCAGCGACTAATGTAATTAAATTTTTTTTTCGGGATCATTTTCCTAGAGTTTTGATGGTATTCGTGAACCAGTTTCTGGATCTCTACTTTATGGAAACAATATTATTTCTGGTGCCATTATTCCTACTTCTGACCGTAGACTAGAGCCACCTTGGACTCTGCAAAAAAAAAAATCATGAATGACTCCAGATTCTTTCATTTCCATGTAAAGATCATTTCCTCAATAATTCTTTTTAACTATATATGATGATAAGAAGAAAATATACTTACTTGATTATTATTTTTTCATCCTTTGAACATTTTCAAAATAATATGATATATAGAACCAGAATGATGATAATTCAAGATGATTTTGTTTATGTATGAATCATTAAAATCAACATCTAATGGATCACTATATTCCACAAAAGGATTATGACCACCCCCTCCTATATTTAGTTGACAACCAATACCATAATTGTTTGAAAAATGATAAGATAATTCCAGAAATCCTAAAACCATAAAATGATGAAATAAAATATTAACCAATAAAAAAACAATAATAGAAATACTGTAACATATATCATATATTAAATAAAGAACAATGAAACTATTCTAGACTAATATTGGAACCCAAATGATTATAATGGTTTGATCCCATATTCCGTATAAATTTTACATTCATATTCCAATAACAATAAAACCTCTAAATTTTAAATACCAAAACATTATATTCCCTAATCATATAATGCAGCACCATGATATTTTGTATATTATTTTATTAGAGTTAATTTATCTTGTTGTTTTCCATTTTACATGACACTGGAAATAGTTTATATGTGTATATATATATAAACACTATGTAAAATATTCCTTTCACGCAGAACTGACTTGTCTTTTGCTAAAAATAATACTGACATGGCTTGAATAACAAAAAATATTGACTTGGCTTGCACCACCTACAACACAGCCTTGTCGTACATTACACGCAAAACTGAGTTTCTACAAAGGATCATTTTGTTAAAAAAAAATTAAATGAGATAGTTGTAACTTAGATGTAAAAATTAGTTGTATTAACATTTATAGAAAACTTTAAAATATTTTTTATAATGGTTTTATATAAGTAAAACATATTTATAATGAAGATATAATATTTTGTAAAGTCCTTATATGTTTAAAAATATTATGAACTACGCTTCATACCCTGCTATAAAAAAATAACATTAATTTTAGACACATATTGATTTTGAATTTGGTAAAATAAAATTGATTTTTGGATTTATAATTCTACAATTAGCATAGGCTGATTTTTTTGGCATTTTTATATGAAATGACATTTCTTGATGAATAATGAAAGCACTACTTTTAAGATTAAACTGCCTTTTTTAATAATTAATAATGTTAAATTATATTATAGATTTGTTTCAACATCACATTTGATAAATTATAAATATATTAACACAATTTGGTTCCTTATAATAAATTTCACATTGAAATTGAATAAAACATCATAATAAACTTTTAAACATCTTTCTACCTTATGAACATATAATTTCATCCCGTATTTGGGATTAGAATTAATCTTAATTTTTTTGTACTATTTATTTGAATTTACACAACCCAAAACAAACCATTATAATCATTATAATATTTAGAGACTGACAAGATAAACCATTTTTAACCAAAAAGATTTTTAAAAGTAAATAATTAACCACAATGATTAAAGTCAAATTAAGCATAATTATGGACTAAACATTAATCTCAGGGGCTCGAATGACCAATTTACGTGTCTAAAGACCATTTTATGGAAATAATTTATCCATAAAACATACATTATTTATTTATTCTAGGTTTAGTTATGATGTTTTTTATTTAATAACATGTGTATGTATAACTTATTTTCAAACATTCCTAGTCAGTCCTTTTTCATCCCCACCAAAGGCCACCACCTCTCACTCTTCATCAAACCCTTAAAAACTATTAGGTTCGGAACATTTGTACTCTATATACATGCCAAAAACCATGCCTTCCTCCTTGAAGCCTCCATTTTGAAATTAATGTCTCCATGGATGGCTTTTTTAACAATCCAAAAGAAGTTACCCAATTAAGAGGTAACCCTTTCTATCAAGATCATTTCTTTTATTTTCCTTCTCCACCCCTCCACTATATTTATTCCATTATTTTATAAAAAAAGTGCCATAAATATTATAGGATGTTTTTATACTAATTATTCATCGTAAATTTACACACACCTCCATCTAATGGGTAACTAACATGCATGTCTTTGTATACAGTGAACTACGGCCTCAGAAAATGATGATTGTTCAATTTTTCATTACCGCCTATTAGGGTGGAAATTATGATGGAGAGACTATTTATATATTTCATATATTATTTTATTATTTATTAAATTTTATGTCTTATCTTTTATAACACATATCATTTTACATTCTAGTTTGCGTTAATACACTAATTTCGTTTGAGGAAGTGTGGACTACTTCCTCCCCAAAGCGATATCAGTCATTCATAAACTACATAGATTGTATTGATGATAATTTTAGTGAATATATATGATATATATGATTCCATAATTATATTTGAATAATATATATATATATATATATATATATATATATATATATATATATTTCTCTTAGGTTGTTTCTTTCAAGACAACTATTAAATAGAAATAATATTCACGAATACATATGATTGACTGTATCTAAGAATGGTTTATTTCATTTAATACATATATATTATATAGATTATTTTAATATAAATTTTTTTATATAAAATATATTTATATCATGTTCTATATTCTTTAAATCCTGATTTATGTACAAGGGGAAAATATATATCAAATTAAGACACATGGGAAAAATAAGTCCGATATTAGCCAAAGTGAAACCTCAACATAGGATTGTTAAAAACAAGGTAATATAAGTTTTTAATAAAACCAAATATAGTATTATATAAAAAAATTATGGTTCAAATTTTTTTTGTAAAAAATATATTTATGAAAAATTGAGGTTTTAACGAGTACAACGATAGTCAAGGCACAAGGTAAGAGGATTTGATCTCACTTTTTATTTCTAGGACATGCGTGTTATGTTCCATGCTCTTTTAATCTATGTGGTGTACCTAATTCTCATGATTTAATTCTAGTTATCTTTTACATAAATTTATTTATATTAAAATATTTATTTTATGATATTTCATTTAGGAGATATAAGTTTAAAATTTTTCCAAATCGGTGAAATAGTTTTTTCTCAATTTGTCTAATTTGAGACTCATGTTTTGTTATGAACCTATATTATCTTCAATGTGTACATACATAAATTTTACATTTCATATAATGAAATTCATATTTTCAGGATATTTATATTTCATGAAATTTCTATTTCTTATATGGAGAGTGTGATCTCAAGTTTCCAAGTTATAATAGTATATTAAGGAAATCTTATCTCTTTTCAATATTGTTTTTGTTTATGTTTCCTTTGATTAAATATTATAAACCATCTGTCAATAAAATTCATTATTTTTATTCTTCTATGGTTATTAATGATCTATTCATATATTGGTACAATTTATTCCACTCTTTAGAACATAATAAAGGTAATAAAGTGTTCTTAATAAACCAAGACATTACCTTTTATTCGGTCAAGAATCTTTATTTGTTAAAATATTGTATTCCAAGAAGGGTTTCAAAGAATATTATACCATTATACTATGAAAATTAAAATAAAAGTTTACCATTTTTGTAATTGTCCATGGTTTTCAATGGAATCATCATATCACATTATTAACGAGGAATTTTTCAATCCTTTTTTCATGAAAAAGTAATGTTCTTTTTACCTCATTTGACATGTAAAAAATAATTAGTAGTCAATAAGTTGAAAATTACATTTTATGTTTAAAGTACATTTTTTAATTATTTGTTATTAAATGATATTTTCAAAGAAGTGGGTTTCAAAATTATTACATGATTCTTTTAAACGTTTTAAAAGAAAAATGGTTTCCAAAATATTTTCAAATTCTATATATATTCAAGGAAAAATGTTTTTAGATTGATTTCAATATTCATTTATATTTTTTCAATGTATTTTCAAAGAAACGATTTTAAATAAATTCAATCATTCTTTATATGTTTTCAATGTGTTTTCAAAATAAAAATGTTAGAAAACATTTTTAAAAATTATTTTTTATATTTTCGAGGGAAATTGGATTTCAAAATTTCATGTATTTCTTTTCATTTTTAAAGTTATTATATATGAAAATGATTTTCTTTTGGTTTTACTTATTAAAAAAATTCCAAGAAAAAATGATATATTTCTTAATATAAATTTTTAAAGGATATTTCAAAATTATTTTCCATCTAATATGATACTTGTTGATGTTACTCAGGCCCTTCTAGGAATTATTTAATGACTCCATTCATATTATTTCTATGAAAGGTTTATGCTTAATGCAATGGTATTTATGAAACCTGATTCTCTCTCATGAGTTATATGTTTATGAAATTAATTTCTCTTTCACATGATATATGTTTGTGAAATATGTTTCTCTTTCACAAGTTATATTTTAGTGTAATAAATTTCTCTTTCGCGGATTATATATTGATGAAATCTATTTCTCTTTCATGGGTTATATGTTTTTGAAATCCATTTCTTATTCACGAGATATGCTTTAGATGAAATAGTTACAAAACCTATATCACTTTACATAGGATATGATATGTTTACATTTTTATGATACCGATTTCATGGTATGAATTATGATATTATTGTTTGTGATTGTGTGGAACAAGTATGTTTAATTTCACTATGAGATGGGTGGAACATATATCTCCCACAAATTAATTGGTTAATGATTTATATATCATGTGATACACTAAGATGGTCTTGTTAATGAACCTTGACTAAAAATATGGCTATAGGAGTAAACCAAGATTACAAATATGGTATGCTAAGTGAATTAATTATACTAATATATCTATGAGAGTGAACCATGACCACCAAGATGGTGTGGGGAGTGAACCCGTTATACAAATATTGTATTGTAAATGATACCTTCGGTAATATAAAAATCATATTATATGCTTATGTGACAACCACAATTCCATGTTTTATTCATGTGGTATTCCTTCATGGGTTATGATATTTTTTTATATAAGATATATTACTTATAAACTACCAATAATTATTCCATGATTAGTGTATATGATATCTCATATGAATGGTGTGATCTTCAATTTTCATGATCATTTTCTCATACCCTAATTCTCATGACTATTCTTATATATCTCCCTTGTTAACCCTTATTGAGCATCAATGCTCACAAAGTTCTTCTGTTTCTATTCCTTAGGATATGAAGGTAGGATTTAGGTAGACGTATAAAAGGTATAGATATTAATGGAATATATTTAAGTTCTATCACAAGGATATAAGTTTTTTCTCTATGTTTCCAAATACACAAAACTATTATGACCCTCAATAATATATTTTTTTAATGTGAAGAATTGTAATGCCCCGACCCTAGTTACCCAAAGTCAGTGCATTATTACATACCATTATCATGAAAACAAGAGATCAAGTCTCTAAAGAATGATTAGTTTAGTAGTCTTAGATTTACTAGATACATAAATAATTTTTTCATTACATCATGAAATAAAAAACAATAACCTTTTTCCTCCATTGAGAACACTCATATCCCTTATCCTATCACTATAAGTCAATCATAATATACTTTTTTACATCATGGAAAAAATAAAACATAAAAAGTGGTGAGCTCAGATGCTTTGTAAGGATAAAAATATAGAGAAAACTTTCATCAATAAGCATAAACATTTAATGAAAATGTATAAGACTAAAACAAAATCATTTTATACATAAACATCAGAATAATATGGAAAATATAAATCAAATATTTTCATTCACATATTCACAAAGATATTCTACTATTCGTATAATCACATGTAATATAAATAGATAATTTCATAATGATGGAATACATAATGTCAGACATCACAACCACACAGTGAAGGCCTCATTCCATGACTTCAAATAATATTTTTTCAAAAACTAATTCCAAGACACTAATTTATCTCATGAGACCTACCGATGCCTCGAGGAGCTATAATGGGCTCCACCTATCACTTACTAAGTCCAATTCATTTCTCATATGAAAAGGTTGAAACAAAAAATAAACATTCATAATAAAACATGAATATGAAATGATAATAATTTAACCATAAACCATGAATGTAATAGAAATAACACATCCATAGTCTAACATATCACAAAAATTTCAATAGAATATAGATGATCGTATCGTAATAAATAAACTTCAGACAAGTGTAAAATACATCAAATGATGTTGACATAGATTAAATCAAAACTATTTGATAGAAATATATCTTTCTATTTTGAAATCATTTAAAATTCACATACTTATAAAAATAAACATTTATTTGGAAAAAAATATTATAATCTTGTAAGGGAATATTTAAAGATGTTATAATAGCGTAAAATAGATTCCCTCTCCGTATTAGTTAAAAATCAGTATTTCATTAATTTAGTTGAAAATGTCGTAAAGGACCTTGTTTGGAAAACGATGGAAAGATTACATTATGAAAATTTTATAAAAATTAAAACATGGGTATAAATTAATTTAACGAATAGTTTAGGAAATACAAAAAATGTTTTGAAATAAATTTTTATGAAACATAGATGTGGATGATATAGAGGTCCCAGTAGAAACTCATGTATAAACAACCTCGGATAATGAAGAAATTATAGAATTTACCCTTACCTTATACATTTCCTTGATAAAGGGAATTTAAACCTCTTTTATAGTAGTTAAATTATTGTTATTAATTTATACAAGAACAGCATACATAAATATGTTATCATATATGATCGTTTATTATTTCATTGTTTATAATATTTCAGTAGTATCATTGTTTTGGGTGTTAACTGATTTGTTTTCCTTTATATGTTTTGTTACATAATTCATGTCTGTTATGGATAGGATGCATTTGATTCATATCTAGAATGATATTATGTTATTAAATATTATTTTTAATCATAAAAGGAGAATTATTCTTGAATGATTATGATAGGGAATGAATCTCATCGCGTTCGTGGAGATGGTAATCTGTACGTATGCACGAGTGGAAACATAATTTTATTGATGGTGAAATAATATATAATTGGATGGTATATCATATATATATATAATTATTAACATGTTATATTTATTATTTACATCAATTATACTCATTATTATACCCATCCAAATAATGAAGTGTTGAATAAAAACTACACCACGGTGTGGAGACAGTAAGTAGTACGTACACATGTATGGTGACATATTCATTCATGGGATTGATAGAATAAAGATTATGTTTGGACCACATTTATAATAACATAACTGAAATTATAATGTACTGGAGTTATTATTTTTTCCTGGAAACAACAATGAAAGAGGGAGTGGAAGAAGAAAATAACTTTGAAAGAGGTGATGAAATTATTACCTCTTCTTCGGGTGCTTCCTTTTGATTTCATCAAAAGGGATCCTTACGTTTTCTTCTGATCAAATTAAGGCCTCAAGGTAGATGTTAGGGTATATTGGAGGATATTTTAGCAGGTTTTGTTCTAGAAATATGGCATTGGAGGTGTGATTTTGAGAGAAGGGGGAGAACCCTTTTAGAAGAGAGGTGAGGGTCACTTTAGGAAAATCTTGAAATATTATTTTATTATAAAATCATATTCTATTTGTAATGGATTATAATGAAATTATATCGAGGATAAGGTTGTTTTGGGTCTAAAACCTCTCAACTAATAAGTTTTAGAAATATTTATGTCACTATATTAACCTTATCATTTAGATTAAACTCTTAGTTAAATAGTTTAACATTTTCCATATATTCGTGTAATATTATAATAATTGGAAAATATACATAATATAAAAAGCCAAGATAACCCCCATGTGGTTCATTATAGATATATAAAACCTTATAAGAGTCCTTTGTCCATGAATTACCTTTTTAGGAATATTATATAAATTAATAATATAGTATTTGTTTTAAAAGCTTATTTTTGTCAATTTTGACACTATTTAGTATTTGGTTTTTTTGAAAGTCATAACATCTTTGTTACTTAAAAAAAATTAATCAACCCCATAATGTCATATTAACCTATAATATTCTTATAATACATCAAAAGTCTCAATTTACGATTTTATTAATATTTATAATATCAAATATTTTAATCATTCAATAATAAGGAAATTTCTGCATCATCATTGTCTCATAAATAAATTTCATTATTTAATATCTAAAAATTATAATTAAAATACCATTATGTTGGAAATTGTTTTATATTTCTAATTAATTTTTATAGTTAAATTTATATTATGTATAAACCTATATTAAAAATGGTTTAGTTATTAAACTTTGAATTTAACTTGTTTAACGAATCTTTAAATAAAATAATAATAAATGTCCTAATCTAATCCAAGTAATCCAAAAGGATCATATATTATTCCCAAGGATGATTTTGGTCGAAATAAACACATCCAATAGAGTTTTCATATGTGTTAGGGTAATTATAATATCATTTGTATGGTTAATTACCATATTTACTTTTAACTGTGGGAAATAAAATTCAAAAGTTACTATTCACAAAAAAAATTATTTTCATCACATTGAACAACAATTTCAGTTACTGATGTCAACCGTGTCTCTTATATTTTTGAAATTCAATTCACAAACTTGGTAAAATTTCATTTTATAAAAATTTGAAAATGTTCCAATAAGGTGGGTAAAAGCCGTTAAATGTTCAATAAATTTTTATTTAACTACTCTGTGATGTCTTACAGCTTTATTAATATATAGTCTTTCTAAACGTTTAAGTGGAAAATATTCTCTTATAGAAAGAAAATGTGATGACTTGGTAAGACGATCAACAATGACCCATATTGCATCATACCTTATAGGTGTCTTTGGTAGCCCCATGAAAAAACACATTATAATATTATCCCATTTCCACTTAGGTGTGGGTGGAGGTTTCATGACTCCTCCAAGATGTTTTCTTCCAGCCATAACCTATTAAAAAATCATACATCTTGACAAAAATTCCCCAATATCCCTCTTCATGTTGTCCCACCAAGAATTTTTCTTCAAATCTCAATACATCTTAGTGATACCCATGTGTACAGAGAAATTTGAGCTATGAGCATCATCCAAAAATTCTTTTTTTTAGTTTACGTATATCAGGAAAACAAAGCCTCTTCCCGAATTTCCAAATTCCATTTTCACATACAATGTAAATCTATCTCCCGTCATTTATAGCTTTAATTTTATTTTGAAACTTCTCATCAACACTCTGGGAACTTTTTACCCTTTCTAGTAAATATGGTTTGGCATCCATTTGAAAAGGTGTTGATAATTCACCTTCCATGATTATTCCCATATCCCTCCTTACCAGATCCATGAACATATGATCCCTTTCAACTCTCATCTTGTTCAAAACACCATGATACTTATTGATCAAAGATTATTCCACCACATTTCCTTCTCCAGGTGTTATTTTATAGTGAAATCATAATCATTGAATAGTTCAATCCATCATTTTTTCTCTAATTTTGTGTTATTTCTCTGAGAAAATATACTTCAACCTCTAGTGATCATTATATATCTCGCATTTTTCACCATAGAGATATTTTATCTATACATTCAAAGCAAATATTACAATTGATAGCTCAATATCATGAGTGGGATAGTTTTTTTTAGGAATTTTTAGCTGTCGTGATGTATAGAAAATAACTCTATCATTTGGCATAAAGACCCAACCAGGTCCTTTTCTTAAAGCATCACTATAAATAAAAAACACATCATTCCCTGATGGTAGATTCAAGATAAGAGCATTGACTAATCTTATCATAGGTTATTCAAAAGATTCTTCAAACTATTTTTCCAAAAAAAAATTACCCATTTGCGTGTGATATTAGTTAATGGGTTAGCCAATCGGGAAAAATCATTGATGAAATGCCGATAATAACCTACTGAACCAATAAAAATGCTTACCTCTGGTATATTTTTCGGTTTTTTCAATTATTGTATTGTTCTTGTCTTAGAAGCATGGATAGAGATTCCATCCTTAGAGACAATATGGCCACGAAAAGAAATCTCATGAAGCCAGAATTCACACATTCTAAACCTCCCATATTATTCATTTCTTCTAAGAGTCATTAGAATATTGCACATGTGATTTCCCTGATCTTCATAGATTTTGGATTTAACCAAGATATCATCAAGAAACAATACTACAAAGTCACCAAGATATTTCATAAAAACTCTATTCATTATGTCCATGAAGACATAGGGTTCATTAGCCAGTCCAAAAGGCATTTTTATAAACTCGTAATACCTATAACTGGTACGAAATACTTTCTTTAGAATGTCTTCCTTCTTCACCCACAACTAATGATTTCCAGATCGAAGGTCAGTATTTAAAAAATATTGATCTCCATGATGTTGATTGAATAGATCATCAATGCAAGGTATGTGATACTAGTTCTTTATTGTCATAGCATTGATCTCCCTATAGTCAATGCACAAACTCATAGTTCCATCTTTCTTTGTAACAAAAAGAACAGACACTCACCATGGAGGAACACTAGGGAGAATAAATTCATTATTAATCAATTCCTCTAGTTGTTTCTTTATTTACACTAATTTCATAGTAGAAATTCGATAGTTGGTCTTCTCTATGGGCCATGAACCTGAAATTAAATCAATGGAAAACTCAATTTCTCATTCCAGAGAATGTCTAGGTAATTTGTCTGGAAACACATCAACATATTCTTACACAATAGGTACATACTATATTTGAACATTCATTTCCTCACCCATATTTATTTCATTTTTTTATTCCCTAATTATGGAATTTAGTAGAGCTACTGGGGTTTGATCTAGCTAAGAATTAGTTGGTGACGTTTCTACTATGAAGATAAGGCACTCTTTATCATCATAGAAAATTGTAACCTTCTTCTTATTACAACAAATTTTTTCATCATGGTCTAAAAGGCAATCAATATTGAGGATTATATCATATTCAATCATGGGTATGATGATGAGATCTTCAGATAAAGCACATTTGTTTCTCTAATGGGAACTGATTCACAAAACATTGTAACAATGATACATCCCTTAGGTGTTTTGACTGAAAAATCCTTCTTCAATGAAATAGGAAATATCTAATTTTCTTAGAAAACATGGATGATATGAAACAATGTGATGATCCAAAATTAAAAAAAAACCATTAGATAAATTTTAGGCAACCATTAAATTACATTCCACCACATCATTCAGAGTTTCAACCACAGTAGTACTGATCACTAAAGATATGCCTTTCTCCTTTGTAAATTTTTATGGTAATATTCCTTGGTACTTATAACATTCATTTGAAAAATTCCTCATTTCTCTATAATTGTAGAATTCAACATTAACAGCCTCATTCTTTCCCATGTAATCACAAGCTAAGTAGCCATTTTCACCTCACATGTAACAAACTCTCATTCCGTTTAGGCAAGTAACGGGGTGTTTCTTCCCACATTTACTATAGGATGGAAATTCAATGTTTCCCTTCTTCCATTTATTTCCATTTCCAGAGTGCTCAAAAGATCTATTTTTTCTCTGTCTTTTCTTTAATGTCGTAAGACATAGTGAATTCATTTACTATATTAATAGAAAATGAGACCATATCATCGTATAATTAAAAGGATTGTGAGACTAATGGTTGAAATAGAAATGGTTTTAACCCATTAAATAATCGATCAATATTACTCCTTGGGTTTTGTATATATTCCTATGCATGCCTTGCTAGCCTTGTAATGTTTTTCCTCATACCTTGCAACATTATCATCCTCTTTTTTCCTTAGTCTCATAAATTGTCATTCCATATACACTTTATGGTCATGAGAAAATTATTTCTATTTGAAAATATCATTAAACTCACTCTATCCATATTTGATACTTCTTTATCCTCCTTTGTATTTTGAATTAATGACCACCTTTGATCTGCATCTCCCATGATGTGATGAACTACCATGAAAACTTTTTCCCTTTCGCTACTCACCAAATCATGAAATATTTTCTCTAAAAAACTTATCCATTACACATATACAAATGGATTTGTATTCCCATTTAATGTTGGTAGTTATTTCCTCGTGAAGCAGTCTAACATTTATCCTCTGTGTTGTGGATCAGGGTTCTGAAATTGGGTAAAGTTATTTTTCATATTATGAGTGATTTTTCCCAGTATGGTTATAAGTTCTTCATCACTAGTTGCATCACTAGATCCACTATATTTATCTTTATTAGAATGGAAATACCTACATGGATTATGGGCATTGATACGATTTCCAATCTTTCCTCCATGATCTATTTATAAACAATGGAATACACTAGATTAGTTTATGAATCCCAATATATAATTCTAAATATGTAAAACACTTAACATAATTTAAAATACTTATGGATAAAATCCTTAATCATAAAAAAATTTTCTTTGAGAGGAATTTAATCATAAATCCTTCATAATGGTTTGTACATAAAATGTGAATTATCCTTACCATATACCTCAGGATTTTTGTAACAAAGAGTGCTTAAAGGACCATTTTCATGTACCAGGATAACCCAGGAAAACCCCAAAACTCCATGTTGGAGATTTCACTCCTAGGTACATTTGTTCCAGAGCCACCTCTACATGCTCCTATCCATACATGGATGTATTTCATATAATGTTCGCAAAATCTATACATTAAAAAAAATTCTACGAGGTTCTTCTATACCAATCCTCAATGTCTATCTTAGGGTAATGTTCTCTAATCAGAGTTTTTCTAAATATAGTATCAAGGGTTTGTATTGAACATCCTCTGATACCAACTGTAACGCCTCGACCCTAGTTACCTTGAGTTAGTTTATTGTTACTTACCATTGGCATGATCACAAGAGATAATTTCTTGAAAGATCAATTAGTTTAGTAGCCTTGGAAGTACTAGATACATACATAAGTTCTACATTATATCAATAAATAAAAACAACAACATTGTGTCCTCTTTGAGCACACTAATATTCCATATCCTTTCCCTGCAAGTCAGTCATAATATACTTCTCCAATCCTAGGAATAATAAAACATATAAACGGTTGAGCTTAGATGCTTGTTAATGATAACGATATAGCAGAAACATTCATAAATAACCGTAAATATTTAAGTAAATGTATAATACTAATACACAAGAATTTTAATAATAAATATCAGCATAACATTGAAATGATAAATCAAATAATTCCATTTACTTATTCACATTGATATTCTACTAGTCAAATAATCAAATAAAATATAAATATCCAATTACATGATGATGGAATGCATAATGTCGGACATCATAACCACATAGTCCATGTCACATGCCAAGACTACAAATAAGATTTTTTCAAGGACTTTTTCTAAGACACTAGTTTGTACCATGAGACCTACCGATGAATCGATGAGCTATAGCAGGCTCCACCCATCACATACTAAGTCCAATTCATTCCTCATATGAAAAGGATGAAACATAACATAAACATACAAAGTAAAACTAGCATATGAAATGTTAGTACTGTAACTATAAACCATTAATGTTATAAAAATAACACATCCATAGTTAGATATATGAAAAAACCTTCAATAAAATATTAATTATTGTATCATAATAAACCATCTTCAAAAAAGTGAAAATCTATTATAGGATGTTGACATAGATGAATCCAAATCTATTTAAGAGAAATATATCTTTCTATTTTGAAATAATTTAAAATTCACATAACTATAAAATAAAACATTTATTTTGAAAATATTATTATAATATTGTATGGGATGCTTTGAAGGTGTTATAATTGAAAAAAATATCTATCCTCACCGTATAAGATAAAAATCATTCTTTTCATAATATTGTCGAAAAGGTCATAAAAGACCTTGTTTGGAAAATGAAGGAAATATTCCTTATAAGAATTTTATAAAAAGTAAAAATGGGGTGTCAATTACATTAACCCATAGTGTAGTAAATATTAAAAATATTTTTAAATACATTTGTAAGAAACATGGATGTGGATGATAAAGAGGTCCCATTAGATACTCGCGTATAAATAACCTCGAATAATGAAGATTTTGTAGAATTAATGCTTACCTTGTACATTTCCATGATATAGGGTATGTTAACTTCATTTATAATAATTTAAATCATTGATATTAAAATATATAAGACCCACATACATAAATATGATATGATATATGATCTTCTAATATTTCGTTGTTAATAATATTTCAGTAGTATAATTGTTTCAGGTGCTAAATGGTTTGTTTTCCTTTATATGTAATTATTTTTTAATCTATAGAATGTATTTGGCTCATATAAAGAATTATATTGAGTTATTAAACATTATTTTTAATCATAAAATAAAAATTATTCTTGAATGATTTCGATGGGGAATAAATCTCATCGCGTCCGTGGAGAGGGTAATCCGTACGTATGAATAGGCAACAATATCAATCTATTAATGATGAAATTGTAGTTAACTGTATGGTATATCATATATTGATAATCATTAAAATCTATTATTTATTATTTACACCAATTATACTCATTATTATACCAATTTAAATAATGATGTGTTGAATAACAAATACACCACAACGTGGAGACAATAAGTGGTAAGTACACACGTAAGGTGAGTTTTCATTCATAGTATGGATAGAATAATGAATATGGTTGTACCATATTTATAACAACATCACAGTAAATATAATGTACTAGTGTTATTATTTTTTGTATAGAAACAAAAAATAATGTGGAAGTGGAAGAAGAAAATAACTTTGAAAGAGGTGATGAAATTATTATGTCTTCTTCAGGTGCTTCGTTTTGATTTTATCCAATGGGCTCCTTAAGTTGGATTATGATCAACATAATGCCTCTATGTTGAATTGAGGTTAGTTGGGAGGATATTGGAGTAGTGCTTGTCTAATCCAAGAGACTTTGGAGGTGTGATTTTGACAGAAGATGAAGTACCCTTTTATAAGATAGTTGAGGTCCACTTTAGGAAAATCTTGACATATTATTTTGTTATACTATCATATTCAGTTTATAATGGCTCCAAATGGATTTATTTCAAGGAAAAGGGGGCTATGGGAAGAAAAAATCTCAAATAATAGGTTTTAGAAAGTTTTAGGTCACTATTTTTACCTAATCTTTCGTATTTAACTCTTAGTTAAATAGTTTATATTTTACCTTGTATTCTTGTATTATCATAATAAATGGTTAATAAACTAACTATGAAAAGAAAATATTACCCCATGTAGTTCATTATTGATATATATATCCTTTTATAAGTTCATTTTCCAAAACATATATTTTTAGGAATATTATATCAGCTAATATTATAGTTTTTGTTTTAAAAGCTCATTTATGTCAATTTTCAAACTATTTAGTATTTGGTTTTTTTGAAAGTCATAAAAACGTTATAACTTCAAAATAAATTTATTTATTTAACCCTAAAATGTCATATTAACCTATAAAATTCGTGGAATACATAAAAAGTTCCAATTTACAATTTTATTACAATTTATAATATCAATTGTTTTAATCTTTCAATAAATAATGTAATTACTGCATTATCTTTATGTTATAAATAGATTTAATTATTTTTAATCTAAAAATTATAAATAAAATACCATTATGTATAAAATATTTTTATATTTCTAATAAATATTTATAGTCTAATTTATCTTTTGTATAACCCTATATTAAAAATGGTTCAGTTATTATACTTTAAATTTAACACTTTAAACTATTCATTAAATAAAATTAAAACAAATGTCCTAATCTAATACAAGAGGACCAAAAGGATCATATTTTTTTCATATGATTTATGATTCTTGAAATACAACTATCCAACAGAATTAGTACATGTGTTAGTGTAATTATATTATCATTTTTACCATTAATTACCCTATTTACTTTTAATCGCGGTAAATAAAATTTCAAAGTTACTATTCAAAAAAATTATTTTCATCATATTGAAAAAAATATTAATTATTTCAACCATGTCTCTCAGATTTTTGAAATTAAATTCACAGATGCGATAAAATTGTTTTATACAAGTTTGAAAATGTGCCTAGAAGCTGGGTAAAAGACGTTAAAAGATCAATAAAAATTTATAAATCTAATCTTATTATAAAATGACTCCAATGAATTACATTGATCATATATATGTATTATTCATATACTTTAACCAAAAATAAATTTAAATAAAATAAAAAATTAAAAAAAGATTGTTTTAAATAATATTGCAGTGTTTTTCACTATTCATCAATAATTGAATGTATTCAGAAAAATAACAAAAATTCACTATAAGATAATTTTGATATTACAAATACAAAAATGAATTCCATGTTGAAAAATAAAATTTATAAAATTTCAAAAATTGGTTATTACTATTCATAATGGCTAATTTGATTGGTCGTGGGGTACTGGAACTCAAAGTTGTGTACAAGGCAAGCTATAGCAGTATTCAAAGAGATACGTACCATGTAAGCTTGAGTTATTACAATAATATTCAACCAAAATGATGTAATATTCATGTATATCATGCATGGGTCACAATAGATTCTATCAAAGGAAAGGTTTATTCAAAATTTTGAAACTAGTTTGAGAAAAATGTATTGATATCATGAGGTATATATCTACAGATATGTCTACAAATGTCTCTAAGGATAAGTATAAGGATGAATAAAAATTTAGGAAAATGCCCTGGAATATTGTTAAGGGACAGAGTGAGTGGTTTCCTATAAATATATCAATGTCTGGATACTAAATATAGATGTGGATTTAAAACAGATGTACCTAGGGGTAACAACTCTAACAAGTTGTTCTGAGCCTGACTTTGTGTAATCTGTTACATGAAAACAAGCCTTTCTACACAACTGGATTGATACTCCTGGGGGATATGATTGAGGAATTCACAAACTCTTCATGAACCATCATGATGGATTTAAATATATGTTTCTTATGAATAACCTATAATGAACCTGGGAAGTCTTTGACTAAAAAATGTTTCATGATTTAGACATCCTATAAGTAAATATTTTCATGACTATGTGTTTCTATACATTTATAAGTAATTCTCAAACTATGCCTCTTGGATTAATCAATTGAGGGAACTGAAAGGAACCATATTAATGTCGATTGTGACAGATTATTTTTTGATTAAAATTCATGTGGGATAATCTCTAGAGTCAAATAAGTTGTGATCATTCTTAATTAGATTTCCCGGATCAAGATTAACAATGTGTAACTTAACCAAATATCAAAATCACCAAGGAATTTAATGAAAGAGTACGCTAAGAGTTTGGGTAATGGAAACCATTGATGAAAAAAATTCACTTTCCTTTCTTTCAAGAATGTGTATATAAAAACCTGTGTGAATTCCTTAGAGGAACAGAAAGATGTTTTTACTGTGGAAAATCAGGATGTAAATCAAGTGAATATAAGGAAAAAAATAAGTTTTTTTTACCAAATATATTAGAATGTTGGCCTACCTAGGACATCATCGAAGGTTAGGTGTTTTAATTTTTTAATAGATTTTCATTATACAACATAATTTAAAAATATTTAAACTTCTAATGTGATCCCACAAGGTGGTCCGAGTAATTATTAAATTACAGATGATGAAGAAAACACAGTTGAAATGTGAATGGAAATAATTATTTTGTAATTGGATAAGTTATCCATTTTAATGGAAAAAGATGAATTTTAATAATCAAAATTTTTAAGTGTTTGGAATAAAATATCATGTTATATTAAACATGAAATATATAAGGGTAATTCTGTTTTGGGTTTTAATCTATGTAATTAATAGTTTTTATTGAGGATTTCTAATGTACTGATGATGTGATTTAATTATAAGGAGATGTATTGGCTATAGGAAGGTAACCCTTTAAATTTTATTTATGTTAAGATAATACTGTTATAAATAATTAAATTTGACGACAAATATTGCCTTGGATCTAAAGGACACGTTGAAAATTAGTTTGTGCTATCATAGTTGAAGTTTACAACATCATTGATTTATGGAACATATCTAGTAATATATTTAATAATGAATCATCCATGTTTTTTTCAAAAGTATTTATGGTAATTTAGGTTTTTACCATCTTGCAAGAGAATTTTCCATAACGATATTCACATGGTTGGTATGTGGTTACCTAGAGCTCCTTTGTGATATATGGGAGGCCAATATTAAACCAAATTCATGGAATTCATTCTAAGGATTTGGATCTTTATCATTCAGAAGGGTTATATGGTTAACCATTCATCAATAATTTTATTATAAACATCGAAGGAATTATTTCTGTACTAGTCTTGTATTGAAATCCACCATTAAAATGATATTTAGTGATTAACCTTATTTTCAAGATGTCCATCATATTTTGGGAATTATATTAGAATGGTTTTATAAAAGTACATCATGTATGTTGGGTGACAATAAATCATGTACCAAAATTACATGAGTCTTGATCCCATGATCGAAGGACAATAGGGGTTTCATGTCTACCACTGGCCTACACGATGTCTTGGTTAATGTATAATTATTTTTCATGAATAATTATTTATGATGAAACAATAGTGTTACTTTTTTATGTTTAGAAATTAATTTATTAAACATATTTATTTAATAATATTTATAGATAAATTATTATACTCTTCATTCACTTATGGGCAATAATATCTGCTAAAAGTGTATTTTAGTGCTTTGGGTGTCAAATATAATTTTGGGACATCCATTTCTTGATGTAATGGATGAATTATAAATAGTTAAATGCATAGACGAAAAAGAATTTTTTTAGAAACATATGAAGTAAGAATATTTCTTTATATTCATGTTCAGTAAAATAATTACCTATTTTTAAGAAAATGATAAAGTGAAAATGTGTTGCATTTTACATTAATTTTTTTGGAATAATGGGCCTTTATATCATTATAGATCTATGAATTTCAGGAACTCAACATTTCATTGATCTTTAACCTATTTTTTTATTGATTAACTCAGTCACCCATACAAATATTTATGCTTTTTCTCCATGTCCAATCATCACTCTTAACCTATAATCTCGAATGTGGAAACCTATTTATATTCTAATTTGGGAAACCCTTATGTTTTTGACTTTCCCTTTTTATGGAAAGTTTTAGTATTCATTTTTAAGATGTGGGTTTCTATGAATAAATCATTCAACTGCTAGAATGTTGATAACCCTAATGTATTTTGAGGGACAAGTTCATTTCATTGGGGATAGAATGTAACACCCTAATATTTTGTAAATTATTATATTTGAATTATTTTTATTTTTATTTTTCATTTAATGTGAAATGAAAAACAGTTCATTATATATATTTATATGTAAATTAAATCATTATGTTAAACAATACATTCACGCAGAACCTACTAGGCTTGCGCAACATGCAATACTACCTTGGTTTATAATACCTGCAACACCAACTTGGCGTGTGTTACACGCTACATCGAGTTTCCAGGAAGCATCATTTTATTGTATTTTTTAAAATGAAATAATTAAAACTCATCTATTAAATATATTGATATGAATATTGTTAACTATACTCAAAATATTCTTTATAATAGTTTCATAGAAATAAAACATATTAATAAAAAAAGCTATAATTTCTGGTAAAGACCTTCGATGTTTAAAAATACAATGAAAAACAGTTCATGTCCTTCTAATAAATAAATAATATTTATTTTAAATGCATCTTGAAATTTAATTTGGTAAAATAATTATTATTTTTTAATTTAAATTTCCAAAATTACCTTAGGGTTAATTTCTGGTATTTTTTTAAGAGACATTATTTTTGTTGAATACTGAAAAATATTACTTTTTTGATACAATATTACTTTTATTTTAAATAATTACTAATGTTAAAATATATTTTAATTATTTAGAGGTAAAATTAGACCAATTATACATATATTAATACAATTTAGGTCATTATAATCATTTTCATTTTGAAATTGAATATAAATACATAATAAACATTTGAACATCTTTCAACCTTAAAAACATGTAACTCTATCTTATACACGAGATTATAATGAAACTTAATTTTTCCTCTTTTATGAATTTAATTTCAAAAAAATGACATACACCATTATAATCAGTATAAAATTTAATGTCTAAAAATTTCAACTTAATTTTTGGCTAAAAATATTAGTAAAAGTGGTTAAGATTAATCAAATCGATTATGGTCAAATTAAGAAAAGGTAGGGACTAAACATTAACCATAGATTCCTACATGGCCTAGAAACATGTACAAAGCCAATTACTTGGAAATATTTCATCTATAAACCCAACATTATTTATTTATGTTGACCAAATATGACTTTTGTTTAGGTAAGAACATGTGTAAAACTAACTTATTTTCAAAACATCAAAGTGAATTATTTTCATTCCCTTTAAAATGATACCAACACTCCCTCTTCATCATACCTCTAAAACCTCTTAGGATAATACAATATCGGAAAAATATAAATCCTAACACCCCTACATTCCTCTTTGATGCTTCTCTTTAGTCATAATGTCTTAAAAGTAATCCATTTTTCCCAAAACAAAAGGAGTTACATGATGAAAATGTGAAACCTTCTCCGAAGCTCCTTTTTTCCTTATCCACCCCTCCACGATCTTTATACCATTATTGAATAAAAACAATATTATACTAAATATTCAAGGATTTATTTTTCTATTTATTTTTTCTACATTTACACACACCTCCATCTAATGGGTAACGAATATATTATTTATGTGTACGGTGAACTGCCGCATCAAAAAATGATGATTGTTCAATTTTTCCTTACTTCATCTTACGGTGAAAATTATGATGAATAATAATTTTATATATTTAATGTGTTATATTTATAATGCATTTATGATTATATATTCTTTTTTACATCACATATCTTTTTTAACATTCCATTTTTTGTTAATACGATAATTTTTTTAGGATGTGTGGACTATCACCCCCTCTAGGTGATATGAGTCATTTATACACAACCTGGATTGTATTAAAGATTGTTTTAGTGAATAAAAATTATATATATAATTTCATAAATTGATTGTAATAATGGTATATGTATACCCATACATTCTTTTCTTTTCCTTCTTTCAACACGATAATTAAACGGGAAGAACGTTCATGGGCATGTACGACATAGCGTCTCCATGAATGGTGTATTCGATTTCATAATAATATAGTCAAATGATTATTATAATACACATATAATATAAAAAAATTATATTTATTTCATGTTTTAAATTCCTTAAATATTTATATAAGTAAAGGACCAATGATAAAACAAATTATGACACATGTGAAGAATAAAAAATAATATTACCCAAAGTGAAACCTTAACTTAACATGGTTAATAAAAGGGTAATATGAAGTCACACTAAAACCATATATGGTTTTAAATATAATAATATGGTTATTTATAATTTTTATAATAAATTTATATTTATTATTTAGTTGGTTTGAAGGAGTAATACACGAGTCAAGACACAAGGTAAGGGTATTTAATCTCAATTTTTATTTCTGTGAGATACATACTATGTTTTCCACACTTTCCTTTTGTGTGGTGTATGTACTTAAAATGATTGTATTTGATTTATCATACACATAAATTTATCGTTTTTCAAATATAAATTTTATGATATTTCCCTCATGGGGTATAGGGTTAATCTATTACCAAATTAGTGAAATAATTTTTTTCTCAATTTTCCTTTTTTTGAGACTCCTGAGTTTTTATACACCAAAATTCATTTTGAGAAGTATATATTTACATTTTACATATTATGTCATGAATTTAATTATTTTCATGATATTTTATTATTCATTAGATTTCCATTTTTAAATGGATATAATTCTCCCATGTTACCAAGTTATAATAGTTTTTTGATACAATCCTATAACTTTTCAAGATTGTTTATGTTTATGCTTCGTTTGGTGAAATCATATGATCCATATCTCAAGAAAATTAAGTAATATTATTATAATATTGTTATTAATTATTTATTAATATATTAATTACATTTATTCTACTCTTTGGTGCATAATATATTTAATAAATTATTTTTAATAAATCTCAACTTTACCTTCTATTCGGTCAGAAATCTATGTTTCTTTCAAATCATGTTTTCCTAAAAGGATTTGCCGGAATATTCTATTATTGTCCTATGATCAATAAAAATAATTTTTACCCTTTTTGTCTTTTTTAAAAAATTTCAACAGATTCTTATTATCACTTTCCGAACGATGCATTTTTATAACCTTTTTATGGTGGAAAAGGAGTATTCTTTTTCACACACTTTACTTTTACAAATTTATACTCAGTCAATCGATTTATGATATCATTTTATGTTTAAAGGATAATTTTTAAGAATATTATTTTCCAATATTTTCTCAAATAATTAATTTTGAAAATAATTTCTTTCTTCTTTTATATATTTGAAGTAAAATTGTTTTCAAAATGTTTTCATGATTATTTTATAACTTTCCAAGTAAAAAAGTTTTCAAAATTATTAAAAGCCTCATTTATATGTTTTCAAAGTATTTTCAAAGAAATTATTTTCAAAAAATTTTCAATATATCTTTGTAAATTTTAAGTGTGTTTTAAAAAAAGGTTTTTAAAAATTTTGGAAGCTAATTTAATATGGTTTTTTAGAAAAAATGATTACAAAATGATTTCAAGTGTTATTTATAACTTTCCAAGTTTTTTTCCCTGAAAATTATTTTAAAATGTTTTCATGTTTTATAAATAATTTTAACAATAAGAATGGATATTTTACTCAAGAAAATATATTGATATATATTTCAAAATTATTTTCCATCTAAGATTACACCTACTGATGTTTCCCATTACCTTCGGGGAAATGACCTAAATTTTCTGTTAATTGTATTTCTAGAAATGGTTTATTATTAATTTCATGGTCTTTATCAAACAATTTATCCTTCATGGGTTACTTTTTTATAAAATATGTTTATCATTAAAAGGTTATATAATTATGAAATCTGTTTCTCTTTCATGGGTTATAAGTTTATGAAATACTTTTCTATTTAATGTTTTATTCTTTAGATGAAATTGTTCTCAAAACATGTATAATTTTTCCCAGTTTATTACATGATCAAATATTTATGATAGCCATTTCTATTTATAGGTAATGATATTATGGTTTTTTATTTTATGGCATATCTGTGAATGATTTGACTTTGAGATGGGCGAGACCTATATCTCCTTCAATGAATTTTGTAAATATTTATATCTCATGAGATAAGATATTATGGTTTTGGTAATGAACATTGACTACTAAGATGGATGGGGGTGAACCATGACTACCAATATGGTATGTGGAGTAATATAAAGCTACTAAGATGGTCATGGGAGTGAACGATCATTGCCAATAAGGTATGTGGAGTGAACCACACTACAAAAATTGTCTTGGAAGTGATTTATTATCTAATATTGAAATTATATTATATAATTATATATTTTCAAAATTCGATGTTTTATTCCTTTGTTATGCTTTTATGGATTATGTTCTTTATTTCTTTAAGATTCAGGCATTATGAACTACCATTATTTATGCAATGATTCATTTATATGATCTTTGATATGCCAGGTATGATCTTTAATATTCATGATCATGTTCTAATACCATTATTCTTAATATTGTAATTACATATCTCCCTTGTTTTCCCTTAGTGATCATTTGAGCTCACCCCATTTTTATGTTTCATTTCCCCTGATTATGAAAAATGGTTTTAGGAAGATGTACTGAAGGTGGATATCTTTATAGGATATGTTGAATATATTTAATCATTATTGTAGATTTTGTTGCCATTTTTCCAAGGATAGTGAAATGTCATGGTCCATAGGCAAGTATTTTTTTAATTTACTCAAAATATTCATCTAAAATTATGTAATATCCATGTATGTCAAGTTTGGGTCACTAAATATAATATCCATGTTATGCTAATAAAATTATAAATTAATTGAATCATCAAAACTCCAAATTAAAAACATATTCACCTCTAAATGATGATTCCACCATAATTACTCAATTAAAATCCCATAATAGTAAATGAAATTACTTTTTTTAAATGGAAACAATAACTTATTTAGAAAATCACTTTTAGATCCCATCATTATCTATATTAAAAAACATCCCCACATTGTAAATATTATTAATTACATAAATATTAATGATCATATAAGCTTTATTTTTTCTTAATAACTTTTAACATATATAAAAAAATGTAAATTAATTCCCACTAAAATATCATTTGACTAACTGAATGTCAACTTTTTATTCAAAATTAAACATATGACATATAACTAAACAAAAGATGATCTGACTCATGAGGGTAAAAATGATAAAGACCCAAGGCTACACCCCAAAAAATAATCTCATAATAATTAGGTTTGGAATAAAATGGGGGTAAACAATCATACTCTATTATGGAATCCCTTTACGAGAAATAAAATCAACTACAAAATCCCTTCCCTCTTGATATGGACAATATGAATACCCTAATGGAAAAAATATTACAATTCCTGACTAAGTTATCCAACTACTATGGTTAATTTTCCTATCCTCGATGGAAACTAAAAAAATTGCTGAATCCGTTTTAACATCCCAAATATGGATGTTTTAGATCCTACACAGTATAAGAGCAATGTACATGGATCTTTCCTCCACTCCAATAGAATTACCTAGTTCATAAATGGAACTGAATCCAAAAATCACTATAACCCACTTATCTCTCACTATAATACCCCTTATAATATCCCCATAAATACCTGAAGCATAAAAAATATATTTTATCCCTATATTGGGAGGCATCCATCTAACCTATCTACCACAATTACCATGGAAAACATCTATATTCATGCAATTCCAAGGAAGAATAATTCATGATGATGTAGAATATATTACACCCTTGATAATATTCCCCATATCCACTACATGATCCTTCACCCACACCTAGAGGATAATAAAGGAGTGAATTTTATCTTCTCTATCTTTATTAAAATCTTCTCATTAGATTCCACACATAGTAATAAATAATATACCATGTATATTCACCTCCATCCCATACTGACCAGATATTTCAATACATGCCTGAAGATCCTCTTTAATTAAATCCCACTTCTGATTTTATTAATTAAATTTTCCACTAAAACTCTAAATAACAATTTCGCACTATCCGTGAAAAAAATATGTTCCATGATAAAACATGCTGTGTCATTTCACAACACTGGATTTATGATGCTAAAAACACAACATTATTCTAAACATTCTCACATATATGAAAAAATATTTTCCTAAATCTCCATAATAGAATGTTATTATTATCATCCATCACTATACAATGTGATTTCAATTCCAATTCATTATTCACATGTCTTGAATGTACCATATTTCTATAGTCTCTACTGTTGAAGCAACTTGAATTTGAAACTGAAAAAATGAATCTATCTAAATCATCATCCAACATGATGCTCCTATAAATTTTCTTCTAATATTGATTATATATTGAATCAAGAATGTAAATAATCATGTTATCCTCCATGAATGATAAGTTTGGAAAAAGGACCCAAGATGTACAGAGGCTCTTTAGACTATTTCATCATTAGGAGATTAATATCTCCATAACCAACTACCAAAAAAAATTAACTCTAGATCATCCATTTCATATACCATTAACCACAGTATATATATCAATCTCATAGTTTAAGCTATCCAATTCCACTAGTATTCCCCATACATGTCTCTCATGGATTTAAACCACAATTAATTTCCTTCAATGTCATCCCATGTGAATATTTCCTACAGGGAATGCATGGTTTTTATCACACTACTTATACCAATTTCATATTTCACAATTATCATTTCATTACACTTATATGAATCTTCATTACATTGTATGTACTAGTTTTCCCCACATAGGAATTTTTTCATCAAATTCTTCATCTTTTTTATTATCCCCTTCGGCGAATTGTTGATAGGTAGCATATGAATAATTACAGTGTTAAGTAACCTATTAATCAGCTTAATCCTCCCTTAAGACGAGATAAACCTATTATTTTTGTTTTATATCCTTACTATGATCTGGTTGATGGTACCATATAACATGATATTTTTGATCAATCAATTTTATATGAAAGATCCTTGATAATTCATATGGAGTTTCCTCTTGTTCATTCCATGTCTGTCTAGTATTTCACTCATATGGATTCTTAAACATATTCTAGAGACGAGAGGACCTCTTTAAATTTGTTTAGAACATTTCCCTATCAAATTTCTATATGTTATAATGATTTTAATGGGACCAATATGATTCCATTTTTGGAAATTAAAAAATTATAACATGTCCTCAAAAAATATAACATAAGACACAAGTCCACACTTAAACCAAATTTTAAATGGCATAATCCGTTCATCCACCATAATTTGATTATTCTTCCTTTTTATGTGTCTTATGATCCATTATAATGTTGTTGAAAAAAAGGGGTCTACAATCCTTACACCTTGTAAAAAATTTAAAATCTAAATCCCCATTCCCGTTATAGGGATAGTAAGATGTAAGGATGTATTGTTTTGGAATCAGAAATCAAAAAAACCAATAATGGAAGCCAAATTTTCTGATGACGCATAAATGAATCTTCATTACAGCCTATTATATCTTAGATAAAAATTACCTATATAAAATAGAATCATAAATTTTACATATACCACAATCATTAATTGGTACTCAATAATTTTATCATAAAAATTATCACTATTTTGGTATGCATATATTCAATGGTATCAATTTCATCTAACATTTGGTAAAACTTTTGAATAAAATACCTATTATAAAATAATGATTATATTTTTCTTGATTCCCATAATTTTTAGAGTACATCCTATTTTCTTTCATAAAATACAATACCTTCATATTTTTCAAAACTCAATTGATAAACACATCATTTATTCGACAACCATCTAAAACCATTAACCATGATTCATCATCATACACATTAATACATGATTCAACAATTAAAATATACATTTTATGTCCTTATTATTTTGGAACATTAAACCAATCAAGTTTCATTATTTTAATGTAATAAATAAGTATTTATGTAAATCAATACATCATGGTCAATATTTATATGATTGTTAACCTGTTTATCATTCATTATGAAATCCATTTCTCAAGAAAATAAAAATCCCCTTCCTTTAGTGAATTTCTTTTTATATATTAGATACATGAGTAAAGATATTTATATCGAATATAATTTAATCCATAATCCACATAAATTTTTGATAAATAAAAAATTATTGGATATATTAAATATCTTCTTTTCAATGATTTCTAATTTCAAGAAGGAATCAAAATAATTTGAACAGTATTTCTCCATGATAGTGATTATTAAATCATCAGTAAGGGATGAGAAATTTGTGTGATATCCATTTCCTCTAATCTTGATAAATGATAATTAATCTGTAGAAGTGTTCATCATTAAAAACTAGAATGAATTACTGTATATTTAAATGAATATGGTCCTTTAAAATTAAATACCTACAGATGTTCCAAAACAATTTTAACAAATAAGACTAAAAATATATCATAAATCAAGTCAACATTAATAGATGTTTTGTCTTTAATGGATTTTTCATGCCATTCCACATTAATCCCCAAAAATATAACAATATATTTTTCAAATAATCCTTCATGTTAAATCTATGGGTTACATATAAATCAACCTAATAAAATTTCTCCAAAATTATCATTAATTACCTTATAATATGATCATATAAAAAAACAAAAGGTTTTTATATTACATTAAAAAATTATCACCCTTAAAAATTATATACCCATGATGGTATAAATTACATTTTGGATAATATTACACAAATATATATATAAATTCACAATATGTAGATGATTCAGGATTCTTATAACCATATTATTATTGGTAAAAAGACATGAACAACATAATTCTAGAATTCCTATTAATAAATAAGTAATCCCTATAATATGACCTTTCATGGTCTATGAGTTAACCTCTAATTGAGTAAATTGGCAAAGATATTTCCATGTTTCCATACATTCAAGACAACGAACAATAAATTTATCTTATTGATGAAAATTATTTAACACAATTGAACTCCTCAACATTCCTTGGAAATTTATTTTTCTATTTATTTTTATTCAACACATTGAAAAATTTCATATTTACTTAAGTCATTTATATGGATGAATATATCAACATTTATAACATGAAAGAAATTGAGCCACATTCATCAATGGCCTCCTCCACCCGAGCACATAGAAGACTTTATCATTCTGTTCTTTATTGAGTCCAATATTAGTTTAATGTATTGGTTTTTAATCATATACCATGATAACTAACTCGTAAAATAAATATATACTTCACATCAAATATCATACCATTTGGTTTCTATGAATCACTTTGTTTTCCATCACATTGAACATTAACACAATTCTACCTAGTTCTATTAGTTGAATAAAACACAAAATCATATTGTGAGGAACCAGAATCATAATTTTGATAAAATAATTATTATTTTTTCAAATCATGACACCTTAATTTAAATATATAACACATTATATCTAAGAAACATCAGTTATTAATATTAAAAAACATTATGTAGATTTAGTATTCTTATAAATTTCCTAAAGGGTTATTACTAATGATTTATAATCATTATCTATAATGGAAAAATAAACATTTATTTGATATAACGTATAGAAAACCATTAGTTTCATACATATATATTAAATATTTTTAGATAATTATTCAATACATAACATAATAATCCAAGATATATTTTTATTTGTATGTTGTATATGGAAACATGGATACATAACCAACTAGTTTATAAGAGAACTAGAACATTTACCACTAAAATATTTATAACTAGAATCCTTCTTAGATATATCATTCTTATTACATATCTTCATAATATGGGGAAAGGAACATAAGAATAGGAGAGCTCAAATGCCCAATAAGTGTAAATAAGGGATATATCAATGATCACTTAAACATAACATGACAATAAAGGTATGAGAATATGAACATAAAATTTGAAAACCATACACTATATATCACATATCATAATCATGATACAGAGTATAATATTTTTAAATTAAAAATAAATAAATTGTAATTTAATTAAGGAACATGATTTATGATATCATAACATTTTCATATTATATGCGTTTGTGTCATATACGTAAAAAAATAAAATAATTTCCATAGTATTTGGGGGTCAATTCCAAGACTATCATATCGAGTTGGGTTCACTCCAAATACTATAATAGTATTCAATGTTCACACCCAATACCATCATAGTGGATAGAGACCCTTATTTAATTAGGATCACTCCCCATTAAAGTCTTTTATATCTCATTATTTATAAATCATTACCCAATTTATTTGATCTATATATGATTTTTGTCCCACCATTCACATAATGAAAATCCTACAGATGTGTGAAATAAAATTGTAAAACATTAAACTTATTAGAACATGTTAAAAAAGAATTTTTTTATAATAATTTAATCGTGGAAGAACCCATAGAAATGAAATATGTTTCAGAAACATTTCATTAATTGATTATATGAAAACCTCATGAACGTCAATGACTATAATTAACATATTTTCATCTTAATCATAAACCATATTGCTAATTAATAATGATTATACCATCTAAAAATATCCCTATAAAATATTTAGAACCATAAAAGTTGTTATCTTAGATGGAAAATGATTTTCAAATATTACATTGATTATTTCATGAGAAAATAAAATTTTCACATTGAAATCTAGTACTTTGGAATATGTAGATTTCAAAAAATATAAATGATAACATTTTCATTTCCAATAACATGAAAATTTGTAAATGATGATTTGAATCATTGAGTGGTCCTCATGGTTAGAAGTTATGTTCATATTTATTATGTTATAAGAAAATATTCCATTTAAATGTTGTACAAGTCAATTTTTTTCATGATCAAAAAATGAAAAGAATATACATTTTAAACAATATTTTTTAAAAAATAATGGATAAAATTAAAATTAGAAAATCAATTGGTAAAGTTATAATAATTCATGAAATAGTTTTATTAATCAATGATATGAAATAAAATATTATTTTCTTCTAGGGAATGAAATATAGTTGGTATTCCTTTTTGGTTAAATAATTAATGGGTGACTTGTTCGGAATGTGTAAAACTCTTGCAAGATTTTTAAAGATCATTGGATTATAATAAGGATTCTCCTTGATGTATAATAATATTATAATTGATCAATGGTAATCTTAAAAATAGCTGCAATGTTACATTATTTCATTTAAAATAGGAAATCACCACCCTTGAGGTCTCCTAACTATACATTCAGGAGTATTCCACATGAAATGACTTTTATGGTAAAATTTTTAGAGAATTTACGTTGATTTAAAATATTAATGATATACTTAATATTAAGGATGTCATGAAAATAGTATCATGCACCTAAAATTTTATTAAAGTTGGGAATATAAACTATAATTTTTTAATTACCTTAAATAATCTATAATGATTTCCAAGACCTTATCCTTACTCAAATTGGGTAGCAGGTTATGAACAATAGACAAGACCTCTTGGATCATGTTATTTCTTACTACATAAATCTTTTTAATATCTCATTCACCATAACTATTATCGTGGATGGTATTATTTCATGTCATATTAAATATAAGATAACCCAAGACTTATTTTAATTCCATTTGAACCAGGGATCAATGAGTATTGTTTGGTCTCAAGAGAGATAGGTTTCCTATCCCTGAAGGATTTAGAAACTTCTTATTTTAGACTTATTGGGAGATCATTCTAGATGATATTTTTTTGGCTCTTTATCAATATCATTAAAAGTGGTTTTCTTTATTAGTGGGAAATTCGTAGTTTATCTATCTAATTCAGAATATGTAGAATGAAAAAAAGATCCATTGTTTTTGGCGTTTTTATTTTGATAATACCATTTATAAAATTATCATGAAGGACTTATCTAATATATTTGATCCTATTTTATGTAAAATTGATTTTTAAAATCAATTTGGTTTCATAAAATTGAGGACCATTCAGTATTACCTTATCGCTACCATGTAATGTGTCAATTTTCTCAAAAACTCTATTAGAGAAAATAAAAAATACCCTAAAACATTATATTAGAAAGGATTTTTATATGAATTCTTAGACTATTATATGCAAGGTTCATTCAAAGTTTTTCTTTGATGGTGCTTCCATAAATTGGAGTAAAATCATCTTGGGTTATGCGAATATATCTGTTATTTTCAATGGATCCCTTGAGGTGTATTGTAATTTTTCTAGAGGTGTCAATAAGTGTACCCCTCTATATACTATTATTTTACCCATTACTAGGGATTACCTCAGTATGATATTTTTTTATGGGTGGAAATGGAAATTCAATGCCTATAAGTACTTTTTGGGGGATTTTTCTCTTATTAATATCCTTTATTCTAGTGATATTATTCTCATCATCCAAGGGGAACAAGTAAACATTATAAAAATTTTGGAACCACTCTTACATTATGAATATTTTTCATTCCATCATTATAGATGGAAAAAATATTTTTTATATTTTTTTAAGGAACATTTTGGATTCTACAAACTATGACATTATCATGGAGTTGGGTACCCAAAAGGATTCATTTTATACATTTTATATACCGTGGTGTTCCAATGTTTAAGGGAAAACTCAAATATTTTCACTTTTCTGGAATTACGAGTAATATTTGAAGCCAATTTTCATGCTGGATGGAAAAATATATTTACATGGAAGGTCATTCTTTTTGGTAAAATCATTCAACATTTCAAAATTAATTATTCATTTACAGTTTATAGGTGGCCTGCTTTGTTCAACGATTCTATGTATATTTATATTAAGAATTTAATTTGGTGTGGAAAAATATCAGAGATGAGATTATCTACAATTTTTTAGAATAATTATTGCAATCCTTTTGAGGTGGGGTGGTCTGGGATAAAAAATATCATGAATTTTAATCAGTCCTTATAATATTATTTTATAGGGAAAATTTTCAATGTTAATTTAGAAGATCCTAGATTTTTTCATCCTTTTTTCCTGAACAAGCACTAGTATATTAATTTTATTCACTTTAACTATTAATTATGGATTTCCTCTAATTCCATTTTTCCTGAATTATTTTGGGAACCATATGGTCATTCTCTATAAAAACATCACTAAATTTCTTGACTGCTAATGGGATTTATTTTAATTTAATTTATTATCTCACTCATGATGACAAAAATGTGTATTAGGATATTTTGATAAGAGGCCAAATCAAAGACACAAAGGCTCTACCAACCCAAATCTATGACATAGTTCGTCATTAATGATTTTCATCGCATGATTATTTTTGGATATGGGAACCTGTTGTAACTGGTGTTCTTACATCAAGATTATTTTATCTCCTTAACAATAGTTATGTTGTGGGTAAGCAATGGATTGTGAACTAGAATAGGAATGTGATTTTCCCGTCTTAGTTAAATATCTTTTGGATTTTGTCTCATCAAAAGATCTCAAATGATGTATTTTTAGAGGACTTCATTATAACATTATGCTCTATTGGGGCCCTTTTTCATAAACCTATGGAGGATTTAGATAATAAATTTTTTGAGTTTTGTAACATCTTCATCCATGTAGAAGTTTATTGCATATATTTAACAAATTTTGCATCCTTGTTCTTTCTATATCCCGTAATCCATCAAGGGATCATTCACTAAATCCCAATATTTTTTCCTCGTACAGGTTTTTACTATAGATTTGGCTACCATTCACTGGTAGGCACAAAATAAATGGAATCATGAAAGTTTTTCTCCCATTCTTCATGTTTCTTTGGATTAACTGTCATATGCTATCAAAAATGATAATATCTATAAAAAGGATTATTACTATAGTTCATTCCAAATCTATATATTCTTTGATGAATTGGTATTAATGGTAATTTTCATCAACCCTTTGGAGATATGGATTCTTAATGGAAATCCCGTTTTTGACATTGGATTAATATTAACAATAATAGATCATGAAGAAATAATACAGGTTTATCTACCTATTGGGATATTTTTAGGGATAATTAAGGGGATGTATTTAGATGTTTACATGGGTCATGTGGGGATTCTTCTTCCCATTAATCATAGATCCTCGGTGTTATCATTGCAAATAAGAAAGCCAAGAAAATAGGTTGGAACAATATTTGGCTGGAATGTGAATCTACCATTATTGTTCATTACATAAGAATAAGATATATTAATTTCCTTTTTAAGCTCGCTAATCTATGTATCAATTTGATGGATTTCCCCCCATCCATTGATTACATCATCACTCATGTCTACCAGGAGGCTAATGCTTTGGCAGATGGTCCTTTAAAAAAAGTAGTAGATGAAAAGAATCTCATTTTGTTTGATAATATTTCTAAGGATCTCATATCCTTTATTTAAAAAAAATGTAATTTTCCTTTATTTAGACTCATCTTGACCTTTTATTTTTTCTAATAAAGGAGTCCTTCTGTTTGAGGAAAGTGCTCATCTTACCATTAAAAAGTCACTGTTTCTTAAAAATGTTCATTCGGACCTTGGGTAAATAAAGTGAGGAATACAAAAGAAAAAAATTATTCAAAAAAATAGAGTTATTATAATAAAATTAATGATATTATTCAAATATATATCATCAAATTTAATCTTTTGAAACATATAGGTACTAAATCCTAACAATCAATAAGTGTATAACAATACTCTTTACCTCAATGGTAAGATTTGAATCATAAAACCAATGAAAGAATAATAAAAAATGGAACAATATATATCATTATAAAAAAATTATGATATAACATATCAAACTTTGTTATATTCACCTCATTTAATAAGATAGGTTTATAGGATAACATTTTTTCGGAAAAATTATTATTTTAGACAATAAACTCTTACCTCGAGTTCCACATGATATGAATGTACTACATCCTAAAATTTAATAAATATAAATTTATTATATATCAATGGAATAATAATAATAAAAAATATTAAATCATATTATTTTAAATTATAACCATTTATCACTTGTTTATTAACAATTCTTTATTAAAATCATTATTCTCGGTGATATTTTCTTTGTTTTTTAGTTATGATATTTTTCAGAAGTTTTGTCTTTTTACATTGATAAGTGTTCCATCATATATATATAATTAATAATGATATAAAAAATATATTTATTATTCAAATACCTATTTATATTTTTCCAAAAATGGTTAGATAAAAAAACATTACACTATTCAAGGATATAGTAGTTCATACGTAACCATTAACACTATTTTCAATTTTTGACTGATGGAATGAAAGAAAAAAATATATTAATTCACCAATAAATAAATGTTATTATATAATAGAGGTCATATATTCTATATATATTCATTATTTCTACCCTTATTACCATCCATATAATATAGAAATGAAAAATGAGTCATATCAATTCGTGGTTGTTTTTGTTTGTACATATGCACAAGAGACATTATCATTTTCAAATAGATTATAAGGTAAAAATATATATGTAATATTATGATATTTGGAGAATAATTTATTCAGAAAAAATCTTTTAACCAATCATAATAACCATCCATTAAATATGGTGGTGGAAACAAAATTGTATTGCTTCATGGAGGTGGTTAGCCGTACATAAGAATGAGTGATACATTCACTTCCAATTTGATTTGAAAGAGGGTAGATAATGGTGTCCTAATTTTCTTAAAATAAATATATATATATACATATAGGACTTTTAAGTTATAATTTTATGATTAATACCTTTAATTTGCAGGAGTAAAAGAATAAGTTAAAAAAGAATGTTTGTAGTTAATGTAAATTCCACTTCTTTGAATGAACTCATTCAGATCACCACATAAGGATCATACAAATGGTATTTTGTGAATACCATAACATATATAATGTATGTAAGGTTGAAAAAATTGATTTTCGTCAGTTTTGGTCAAGATATAAGGCACAATGTGTTGTAACAAGGATTAATGATTTTTTTCCTTTTATAAGGGAGATACTGGATAGAGTTCGACTTTTATAAAAGATTAAAAGACAATAAATAATTTATCACGTAAAATAATTAAAATGGGAATAAATAAAAATAATAAGTACATATATTTTAAATAAAATCCTTAAATGAAAATTATATTGTTCTTGGGTCATTTTTATCTTTATCTTTTTTATTAACACATTGCTAATTATTTTTTACCTTAACTGCAGAAATAACTTTTTTATACATAAAGGGATGATAATGTTATCATAAACAGAGAAGTGACTTATTTTAATCATTCGGACCCTCCTAGTCCATTACATTGAAAATTTATAGTTATTAGGGGCCCCTAGACCCCATCAGTATGTCCGGAGGGTGACAGTGTCGATGGCAGGATGTCACCTAGGGGAAACGGCACCACGGGGGGGGGGGGGGGGGTAATACCCAAAATATTATAAACGGTTAAATTACTAAATGATATGAATCTTTTCTACAAGTTCCACCTTTTTTTCGAGAGCCTACTTGATTAGAACTCCATAGTTAAACGTACTTGGCCTTAAGTACTGATTAGAATGGGTGACCTATGGGAAGTTTTCTAGGGTGTGTGTGAGTGAGGAAAAAGATCACTGGAAAGGACATGTGTTAGCATGGGCATGTGGATGGGCCACACAAATGGGACCTCATGTTTGTGGGGAAACTGGTGGTACCTGTCAGGCCAGGACATGATGGCCATATTAAGGCGGGGTGTTTGTGCTGTCACTGGGGCCCAGTTGTCACATTTTTTATTAGAGGGGGAAACCATCCTTAAATATGGTGCACTACCTAGGTAAATATGTAGGGCCTACAACCGGGATGTTGTTCTCTAAAGGGGGGGGGGTGTGTGACAGTAACACCATTGAATGATAAAGGGTTAAAGTGTTAAATGACTAAATGATATGACTCATGTCAACAAGGTGCAGCATCCTTTTAGATAGCCTACTTGATTAGAAATCCACAGTTAAACGTTCAAGGCCTGAAGTTGTGATCAGGAATGGTAACTTTTGGGGATGTTCCTTAGGGTGTGTGTGAGTGAGGAAAAATAACACTGGAAAGCACACGTGTTGGTTTTTGGGGAATTTCATTAGTCAAATGAAACATTTGGTCATGTGGGTGGGCCCTAGGGTGGGGACTAAGTGTCTGCGGGGAAACTGATGGTACCTGGTGGGGCAAGACACGACGACCATGTTATGGTGGGGAGTTTGTTATTTCACCATGGCCAATCGTGATCGGGGGGTTGTTAGGGTTTTCTTTCCCCAGTTTCCCTTTAACATCAGTTTTAAGTCTTTTAAACTTTTAAAGTGGTTCAAGGCCATTTTTTAGCCCCATAGACAATAATTTGAATCATTTTTAGAGTGGGGTAACCCTCAACGGACCCAAACTGTGATCCACTGTTACCCATTTTCAAGTTTTTAGATGAAAGCGTTTAACACACAACTACTATGACCACCTATATAATGAGAATTATTAACTAACAATTAATTCCATCATGTTTAACCATATAAACACATGGTGAAACCACGATCCACCATTAAAGTCGTTCATAATTCATATCCTGTAACTCTAGGATCTCGACTTTTATCGCATGGAAATTATTTCTTCTTCATGGGTAGTATCTATCCTTTCCTTGGTGCATTTGGAGTCCCCCTTCATGAGACTAGTGGTGCGCCTATTCTAGATCCTTTTCAGCTCACTCATGAAATCCACGGAGTTTATCCCCTTCAAGTTTTTCATCCCTAGATCTTGGAGCATGGATAAAATACTTAGATCATTGATCATTCTGGTATGGTTTTTCCTTCACCTCTCTTTACTATGTATCATTCAGGGTGGGTATGATAATGTTACTATGAGGATGGAAGAATACAAACCTTAATGAAGATAATAATTGGTTTTTAAACAACAAAGGGTTGTGTTGGATTATGTTGTTGTACTATTTTACCCTTGCTTATTTGTTGTGAATTGTATGGGATTATGTCCACAAAAAATTGTCGTCATTGGTGGTCCTTTATTGTGCACTAATGAACCTATGTTTTTTTGGATAATTTCGTGATTGAATGGCTATCACATGGAAACCGGTTAATCACTTAAACATGGTAGATTAAATGAATTCCCAATGAATACGAATCCTTGTGTGTTCACCCAGGTTAAACCAAATGAAAAGACGGAACTAAAGTAATGATGTGTTTAAATCTAAAAACACTATTGTGCTCCATTATGGTGATGTTTTTGGTTGTTCTTCTTGATGATTGGGGGTGATGGGGATGGGGATGGGATTCATTTTTGTTTTGTTTTTGGCATGTGAATCTGTTCTTGTAGGTTTGGGAATGTTTTGGTTTGAGTACATTGAGGGATCTCACAAATCCCATTTGTTGTTCTGACTTTACCAGAGAACCAGGTGTGAATTCTTAATTTTCTACTTGGATTTTTTCCCTTGTCATGTGTCTATGACTATTAGTCACCCGGTTATGATGAATTATTTAAATGGAAACACTTGAATGTGACAACAAGAATGGGTTCAAAGCTGATTTATTTTTTGGTAATGATTTCTGACTTGGTTTAGGGTGTTGTGCTTTTTATGAATGGATAGTAATGAGGGTGTATGTGTATGGGATGGAATTGGAACCCCTAGGTTGGGATGAGTGCTTCTTTACCAATATGTATAATTTTGTTATTATGTTTCTTATTCTCTCCCCACCCAAGTTGAGAACTTCTTTCCGAATAGCCCAATTTCATGGGGGAGGGTGTTTTCCCAACACTCTTATTAGTGGATGGTTATTAAGTCCTTTTCTTCTCCCTTTCTCGAGTATCCCAAGACTCTATGGATAGGCTATAACGGCCTAAGGTCCATTATATCCCATGATTCTTTAGTGACAGTATGTTGCGGTGGGTGGCCCAGATGTGTGCGGGAAGGTGGTTTCCCACCTATCTTTGGGATGAGGCCCAAGTTTCTTTGGGAATTGTAGTAGTTGTTTGGGCCCAGGTGTGTGCAGACATGGTTAGGTGTGGTTGTGGGGTCCCATCTGTTTTCGGGCATAGCTATGGTTGTGGTGTCCTAAAACATTCTTTTTCGGGTAGCAGTGGGACTACAGTGAGAATGGCGGGGGAGTTCTGAGGCATAGGCTGTCTTCAATATCTAGTGGGAAAGTGTTGTGGGGTACCCAAAAATCGATGTTTTATTACTATTATGTTACTTGAATTGTGTTATTTGGGGAGTGTTCCTTAGTGAGGTTTGGGGGGATAGTTTAATTTCAAGGTGATTTTGTTATCTCCTTTTTCTCAAAGGGAATTAGAATGCCTCCCCACTTGATCATGAGTTATTTTTGTTTTCCTTACTGAGTATACCTGTATACTCACCCTATGTATATAAAACATCTTTTAGGTTCCCAGGAGGATATCGAGGACTATGTCGGGCCCTACTAGTTTGGACGTTGGGACCATTGACATTGCTGATTTTATTTAATTTGGGTACGTTCCTTTGTATTTTTCTTGTATTTTTATAACACTTATTATTGGAATATATATATATGGGAATATATTTTTTGGGATTTACTTTTACTTCTAGTTTTGGTGTTGTTTGGGATTACTATCTTACTTCCTGATCCTACTAAATAAAAAGGTTAATGCCTTCCATATTGCGTGTGAATCAATACCCTTGGTGCTAGTCACCACTCTAGGATCTATTGAAGGAGGGTCTCGAGTGTCATTATATCTCCTTCAACATGTGGAAGGAAGTGTCTCACAATATGATGTCTCTTTCCTCATCTTGGAGAAGGAGTTTCGGGACAAAAATGGTATTGGACAGAGGTTGGTTAAGAGATGGAATAGATTTCGGAGTTAGGAACAATGAGTATTTCATGGTATGGTAGGAAACAATGTTAAGAAATCGTATCAGGTGAAATAGGCTAGGAATGTCCGGCTAGGACATGGGAATTTAGGGCCCCCAGTGATCTGATGCAAGGACACCGGACCTACTGAACATCCAAGTGAGGAAACACTGATTTTAGGGGTAGAGACCCTAGGAAAGGTACATTCATCATAACTAATGGTGTTATTGTGTGTCTTGGGTATTTTTGGGATTTAAAATAAATAAAAAATCAAAGAAAAATTTAAAATAAGTGTTCAAAACTACTCAGGCTTTGGAATTCCTTGTTTACATTGTAGCTATGGAACCTTAATAGAGACCATATATATTGCTGTAAATTGGAGGCCAGGGGAAGATTCGGCTGATTAGGAGAGGGCAGATCGAGAGGAGGATGAACACTAATGGCAGAGGATTCTTCGTGCCTTTTAGTGGCAGACCCTTGGGATGTATGAGGTAAGGGACTCAGACATGGAGATAGAGAGTTGGATCAAGGAGCTGGTGATAGCTTTCATCTTGATCTGAGCTCTGATGGAGTACTGTTTTTCTCGGGATATAAGCTAGATGCAGGGACCATCATGTCGGTGGTGGATGTTCTATCTGGGGGAGAAGAGGGAGATAGAGGTTTCATAGAATGACTTGGAGATGGCGTTCTAGTCATAATTATTCTCTTCCACGATGATGGCTAAGAAGAGGCATGAGAAACTCTCCCTTTAGTAGTGTAGTATGTTAGTGAGGGATCTGGGGATCAAGTTCACTAATATCCTTTTCTATTCTCCAGAACTCTTCTTGGATTAGGAGTCTCGGGTGAGACGTTTAGAGGAGGCACTCCGACCTTCTATTTAGTATGATGTTACTCCCTTCACTCTACTGACGTACATTGAGGTCTGGAATAAGTAAGAATTGGTGGAGAGGATGCACACACTGGGAGGTGTACTGCGAGAGGGAATATAGTTGGGCTCGCCAAAGGGGAAGGCCGTCAGCGGCAAGCCTCCAACGTCAAGGCCTTCCAGGTTTCGACCACTGGTGAGCAGGCCACAGTAGTTCTAGTTCTAATTTCACATTCCTCGCACCTTCCTTATGAGCCTAGGGAATATATACTTCTTCCATGGAAGTTGTGGGCACCTTCATAATCATTTCCTAGACCGATTGCAGTATAGTGGGGGTGGGCAGGCTCAGCGACCACCTCAACAGTAGAAGTTTCCTTCCAGGACCTTTTACCAGCAGCAGTAGGGACATCGATCTCTCTATCCTCCAAGAGCAGAAATTTTGGGAGGAATCTTACCTCAGGGTGCTCCTCAGGGACCATGACTAGGGCATGGTCGTGGAGGTGGTTGACAGTCGAGTGGCAGAGGAGATGGCTGTGGGCAGTTTCATGCCGCAGAGGTAGCAGATTCAGCAGGGCCAGAAGTTGATTGAGCTATGATTAGCTTGATTTACTCTCTTGCATGTGCTTTATTTGATTAATGAGCCTTAAAATTATTTTTTGCAACCATTATATCCCATGCTCTGGGTCTGGACACAGAGAGACTTCTCGTCCCCCTGGTTTTGAGTATGCTAGTCGGAGGTCAGACCAGTTTGTCTCATGTCTTCATATGATATAGACTGATGTTGGGACCACATATATCCATTTTGGACCTTCTTTTTCTACAGATTTATCTTTATGATGTCATTCTAAGCATCAACTAGCTGTTCTCTGTGTCTGCCATTATCAACTACTTCTATAGAAGGGTCATGTTTTCAAATATGGGCAGCCAGCGTGTAGCTTTTGTCAGCAACCGGGGTTTCCAGGGGTCATTCGGTGAGTAGAACCTATCCTTTCCATATTTTATAAGCTATTAGTGGAGTCATTGGATACATCTATGGGGGAAGTCCCGAGGATCTTGAGTGATTTCATGGATGTCTTCCATGAGGAGGTGGTGACACTACCCCCCCCCCCCCCGACATGTTATTGAGTTCGAGATAGACTTGAAACCGGATTCTTGTCTGATATTGATGGCTCCAAAATGGATGGAGCCTTATGAGTTGCTGAAGTTACAGATTCAGATTGATGAACGGATGAAGAAGAGTTTTGTTTGACTAAGAGCATCACCCTGGGGTGCTCCGGTCTAGTTCGTGAAGAAGGAAGACGGTGGTCTCAGGCTGTGTATAGACTAATAGATGCTGAACCAGGTAACAGTCAAGAACCGTTACCCCCTCCTAAGGTGCAACAACCTTTTTTATTAGTTGAAGGGGGTAGTATGGTTCTCCAATATCAACCTATGGTTAGGATATCACTAGTTGATGGTGATGGAGGGTTACATCTCAAATACTGCCTTCAGGTGTAGATATGGGCACCTTGAGTCCGTGGTCATGTCGTTTTTCATTACAAATATACATGTCGTGTTCATGGGACTCATCAACACTATCTTTTAGGAATATTTGTATAGTATCATAGTCATGTTTATTGACGACATTTTGATCTACTCAAAATTATAGGAGGACAACATCAAGCATCTGAGAAATATTTTAGGGGTCCTCGATAGAACCAACTATAATGGATGTTGTCCAAGTTCACATTATGGACATGAGAGGGGAACATCCTTGGAAACATGGTGTCTAGGTAGGGAATAATGGTTGATCCATCAAAATTTTAAGCGGTTATTTCTTCTAAATCACCCAATAATGTGATGAAGGTACGTAGTTTTCATGGGTATGGTGGGTTACTACCAGAGATTCGTTCCCAAATTCTCCTGAGTTATACCACCCTTGACAGACATGAAAAAGAATGACTGGGATTTTATATGGACTGAGCAGTGTCAATAAGCCTTCAGTTATCTGAAGGAGACTGTAGTTAGTTCCACCATACTGAGGATTCTAGAAGAAGGGGTGATGTTTGAGGTGTTTTGTGATGCTTCATTCCAAGTATTAGGGAGTTTCCTTATGTAAAAGCAAGGGGTGATCTCTTATGGATCTATGAAGTTATGTACCCCTGAGAATAAACATTCAATCCATGACTTGGAGCTTGTAGAATTTGTGTTCACACTATTGTTTTTGTGGCACTACGTCATCGGGGAGTGATTTGTGGACTTCACATATCAGAAGAACATGAGGTATATCTTCTCCCAGTGAGACCTGAACTTTCAGTAGTGGAGGTGGATAGAGTTTTTTCAACACAATGTCTTTGAAAATTTCTATACCTCATGATAGGGGAACGTGGTGGCAGATGCCTAGAGAAAGAATTTTCATAAGGATGTAATTCATGAATCCAAAGATTCATTGAAGGTGATGGAGAATTTGGATTCTGTACTCGTGGATATAGGGGTGGAGGATGGAAGAGTCTTTCTATTCCATATTATAGTGAAATCATATCTGTTACAGAAGGTGGAGGTGTCTCAGTGGGTGGGAATTGGAGGCTGAAGTGATGCATGATCGTGTTAGCTAGGGTGATGCTTTAGGTGGTTAGTCAGAAGATGAGTAGAATCAAATGATGTTTCATGTAAATATGTTTTTTCCCAAGTTAATGTGTGAGAGAGTTCTTTGTGAGTTCCACAACTCACCCCTAAAGGTGCACCCATGAGTTTTCAGGATGTACAGGGGCTTGATGGGTCAATTTTGGTGGCCCAGGGTGATGCAAGCAATGGGAGAGTTTGTGGCAATGTCTATTGGGTTTCAACAGGTGAAGGCTGAACACAGCGTCTATAGAGGTATGTTACAACCTATATATTCCCCTTAGTGGAAGTGGGATGACATATCGATGGATTTATTCATAGAACTACCTAGATTTAAAGGGGGTTGTGATGCTATCTAGATAGTGGTTGACTAGTTGATGAAGGTAGCTCACTTTCTGGAAATCATGTAGTCATGTGTAGTTGATGCACTATCATAGAGGTACGTTGATGAGGTGGTATTTTTGCATGCAGTTCTGAGGTCCATAGTCTCTGATCGGGATACCTGGTTTACCGCATAGGTATAGAAAGGATTGCAACATGCTTTTGGCACCATGATATGACTAAGCACTACTTTCCACTCCAAGACAAATAGCCAGACATAGCGCACAATCCAGACATTAGAGGATATGCTACGGGCATGTGTTTTGTACTTTGGGGGATCATGGGTATGAAAGTTGCCTATGGTAGAGTTTTTAAACAATAATTGATATAACTCTACCATTGGAATGGCCCCGTTCGAAGTGTTGTATGGGAGGCCGCATCACTCACATGTGTTCTGGGCATACGTCGGGGAAGAAGGTGTTCTTGGCTCGGAGGTAGTGCAGAGCACGATGTAGAAGGATTGGATTCTATGAGAGATAATGAAGGTGACTTGGGACTGACAAAAATCTTATGCTGATCATTAGAGGAGACCCTTTGAGTTCATGGTCGGGGATCATGTGTTCTTAGAGGTCTCCCATTGGTATGGGCAATGGAGGTTCAACAGGAGGAGTAATATTTCTCCCAGGTTCTTCAGACACTTTGAGCTGCTGTGACGTGTCGGCGAAGAGTATTATTAGCGAGCATGACCACTACCACTACTGAGGGTGCACGACATCTTCCATGTGTCTCAACACCATCGGTATCTACACGATGAGTCCCACATCCGCGACTGGGGAAATATGGATATCAAGGGACACACGACATTCATAGAGAGACCAATGTGGATCTATGATCGTGAGGACAAGGTGCTTCATGGATGAACCATTCCCTTGGTTCATGTGTTGTGGAGGCATGGTGTCCTTGAGGAGAGTACCTGGGAATAGGAGGTACAGATGTGTGCCAAGTACCTAGAGCAGTTTTTAGTTTTTTCTGTTTTCATTTGTACATGTTTTTGATGTGGTGGTTTACCATTTTAATTATGAAATGTGTTGTTTTCCTTGTTCTATGAGTGTGTGTGAAGTGTCCTGACTATTGAAGCGGGAGAACTGGTTCCCTAATCAAGATGCATTAAGGTGGATGTTATTAAACCTTTTTATGTGAGTATGTGCCGACCAAAGAGGAGAGTATCTTGAACGGTAAAGGGACTCCCTAATCCATATGGACAGATAGTGTGAACCTTATAAGATGTTTGGTCAATTGAGGGAGAGTTGTTCCCAGATGACTAGGTTGGTCTGGCCATGAGAGGTATCTATCGAGGTGGTTATTTGTAAACCTATTTGTACATCAGGATTCATTTGATTCTTGGTGATGAGAAAAGTTTGAGAGGTATCTAATGTAATGTCCCAGACGCTCCTAGTCCATTAATTTCCCAATTTTTGTTGTCTGGGGCGCCCTGGACCCCATTAGTATGTTCGGGGGCAACGGTGTCGGTGGTAGGATGTCACCGATTAGAGTGGCACCAATCAGTGAGTCACAAATCAGTGTGCCCCCGATCTGTGTACCACCAATGGGTGAGCCATCGATCCATGTTTCACCTATCGGTGAGCCAAATATCTTTGTGTCACTAATCGTCATATCCCCGATCGGTGAGTCACCGATCAACGCTACACCCGATCAGTTCCGTAGGGGGGTTGTCAGGGTTTTCATTCCCCTGTTTTTCCATAACACCTCTTTTATGTATTTTAACCTTATAAAGTTGTTCAATGATGATTTTAACCCCATAAAAATGTATCAAATCGCCTTCAGAGTTTGGAGACCCTCAACGGACCCACACGGTGGGTCATTGTTACCTGTTTTCCTATGTTTAAACGAAATACCTCAACGCACAGCTGTTATGGCCACCTCTCCTATAATAATAATTAATTGAAAATTAATTTCATCATTTATAACAATCTAACCATGTGGTGAAACAATTATTCACCTTCAATTCCATTCAAAATTCATATCTCATAACTCCAGGATCTCACCTTTTATCGCACGAAAATTCTTGCTTCATCATGGATGGTCTCTTTCCTTTCCATGGTGTGTTTGGAGTCCCCATTCTAGACACTAGTAATTCCCCTATGCTGGTACCTTTCCTCCTCACTCTTGGAACCCTCAGACTTCATCCCATGCATGTCATGAATCCCCATTTCTTGGGGTGTGGATAAAAATATTTGATCGTTGAACATCTAGGTTGGGTTTTTCCTCGTCCCTCATTACTGTGTGTCATGTCGGGTGGTTATGATAATATTACTATGCGGATGGATGAAACCCAACCATAAAAAAGAAAATTAATGGGTTTTAATGGATTAAGGGTTTTTTTTAATGATGCTTATATACTCTATTTCCATTTCTTATATGTTGTGAATTGTATGGGATTATTTCCACTAAAAATATTGGTCGTCGGTGGTCCTAATTTGAGAACTAATGAACCTCTGTTTTCTGGATAATTATATGATTGAATGTTTATATCATGGAAACTGGTTAATCACATAAAATCAGTTGATAAAAAGGATTTCTAATGAATAAGGATCCTTGTGTGGTCACCCGGGATAAACAAAATGGAATGACAGAACTAAAGGAATGGCATGTTTAAATTTGAAAACTCTTTTGTGCTCCATTCTAGTGATGTTTGTGGTTTTTCTACTTCTTTCTTATGGGGTGATGTGGATAGGGATGGGATCCCTTATTGTTCAATTGTTGGATTGTAAATTTCTTCCCATAGGTTGGGGATTGGTTTGGTTCCAGTACTTCGAGGGGTGTCATGAATCACTTTTGTTGTTGTGACTTTACAAGGGAAGTGGCTGTGAATGCTTAATTTGTTGTTTGGCTATTTTTTTCATCCCTGGCATGTGGTTATGACTGTTAGTCTCTCTATATTTAAGAATTATTTAAATGGATCCACTTGAATGTGATAACAATAATGGGTTCGAATGATATTTGTTTTTCAGAAATGAGTTGTGACTTGGTTGAGGGTGTTGTTCTTTTTTATGAATGGATATTAAAGAGTGTTTTTTTATGGGATGGTTTTGGATCCCCTAGGTTTGGATGAGTGATTATTTACCATTATGTATAATTTAGTTCTTATGTTTCTTATTCGCACCCACCCAAGATGAGAACTTCATGTCGAACAACCCCATTTTTTGGGGGAGTGTGTTTTTCCAACACTCCTATGAGTGGATTATTATTAGCTCCTTTTCTTCTCCCATTCCTAAGTATCAGAAGACTCTTTGGGTAGGTGTTGATGGATTAAGTTGAATTATAGCCCATGATTCCTTGGACAGGTTATGTTTTGGTGGTTAAACTAGGTGTGTGTGGGCATGTTGTTTCCCAAGTGACTTCAGGATGAGGCCGAGGTGTCTTCGGGCGTGGCAGTGGTTGTTCGGGCCTAGGAGTTTGCAGGCGTGGTTACATGTTCTTGTGGTAGCCTAGGTGTTTGCGGGCATATCTATGGTTGTGGTGTCCCAAAATTTTATTTTTGGGGCACCATTGTGACAGCGTTGAGAATGGTGGGGGAGGTCTGATGTGTAGGATGTCTTCAATAACCTGTGGGAAAGTGGTGCGGGGTACCAAAACAATTATGTGTTATTATTATTACATTACTTGAATTTAATTATTTGGGGAGTGTTCCATGGTGAGGTATGGGTGGATAGTTTTTTTATTAGGTGCTTTGGTTATATCCATTTTCTCACATGGCATTAGAATGCCTCCCTAATTGTGCATGAGAGTTTTTGGGTTTCCCTACTTAGTTTACATGTATACTCACCCTACAAATATAAAACTGCATTTATGTTTCCAGGAGGAATTTTATGACTATGTCGAGCCCTACTAGTTTAGAAATTGGGACAGTTGGCATTGCTTCTTTTTATTTCATTTCATAATTTCCATTGGAGTTTTCTTGTATTTTTTCATCTCTTATTATTGTAACAAGCATATGGGAATGGATTGTTTTGGCTTTACTTTTACTTCTAGTTTTACTGTTTTTTGGGATATAATATCTTATCTCCCGATCCTACTAAATAAAATGGGTAATTCATTTCATAATGCATGTGATTATATTCCTTGTGTGCTAGTCACTGCTCTGGGACCTATTGAAGGAGGGTCGCGGGTGTCATTATCTCTCTTTCAACTAGAGGAAGGGTCTGGAAATCTGTTGTCCCTTCCCACATCTTGGAGAAGGAGGGTCGTGACACTGATTAATTGACAATGGATAATGTGAAAAACCATATTAAAATTGCGTGTATGATGGTAACATTTTAATGCATTTAAAATCATATAATAATATAAAATTTATTTTAAAATATTATTGCTATTATTTTGGGATTATTCATTTAATTTTACTTGAATGAAAACATGAAAATTCAAAACTCAATAATAATATTTTTAAATATAAATATTATGCTATATTTATCTAAATAATTCATGTCACATTATAACTCATTAAAATTTTATTACTTTTAATATTTTAAAAATCATTTATTTTAATTTTTTATTAATTTAATAAATAAAATTTTTAAATTGTAGAAAAATATAAGGTAATTATTTAATCAAAAAAATAAAAAGTAGATTAAAATTATGAAAATAATTCAATTATGTATAAAATTAATTTCAATATTAACTAAAAACATCTATATGTGAATGCATAAGAGATATTTAAAACTAAAAGAGTGACACTTTCTTGTATTTATTGTGTTAAATAGTTTGTAGTTCATTTTATTAGGAACATGTATCTTAAAAATATGAATCATAAGGTTTAAAGGGAATAATTAACATTATTGAATATGAATTTAGATTAAAAATGGGGATCTTGAATCATTGTTATAGCTAATACTAACCCGATATACTCCTTACCAAGGTGAATATTTTACTATAGTTACAATTAATAATGCGTACATTTTTAAGGGAAATGTTTTTAAAAAAAATTCTTTTGTATTCCAAATAAAGAAAAAAAAATTAATTAACTATTTTCTATATATGGTAAAAAATAATTTACTATAAAATCACAAAACATAATAAGATGTAAGATTTTTTCCAGAATAATGACATTTTATGTATAAAAATAATTTTATCCCAAATTAAACCATTATATAGTTTGAAATGAACCTAATTGGATTTTATATAATATAATTGAACTAATTTTTCATTAAAACTATTTTATGAAAAAATGATATTTATGAATTCTTGAAATAAATATAAAAATTCAAATAAACCACTTTATTTTTATCATTCCTCAAAATATAAATACTTTCATAAAATTATTACAAATTCACTCTAAGATAATTTTAATATTTTAATTTCAGAAATTAATATAATTTTATATATTAAATTTCATAAAAATTTCAAAATTTTAACATATTATATTCTCCCACAAATAAGAAAACCATTTTAGAATGAAATATATTTTTTTATGTTTCATATAACTTTACCAAAAAAATATAAATTATTATTTAAAATTTATTAATCAAAACATATTGTTTATGAGGACCATAATATATATATCATAATGATTTAACCCATATTCAAACCTACTAATTCAATGGTTAGGCTATAATGGTCATAATTAAATAATAATATTTCATGGTTCATTTTAGTTTATTGTTGTGTGTCATGTAGATTATCCAAAAAAATTATTCTTCTAAATTATTGTGGTGTTTCAGTACATACATTTTTGTTATCAATAATTATTAATTATTTAAATAAATAATTATCATGAATCTCTTATATTAAACATAAGGTTTCATTGATTGAAAAGAAGGTGTCTTGATTTAGTCATCTAATAAATGATATTTCATGATTATGTGTTTTCCTTCTATGATTATTAATTCTCACATAATTATTTTCTTAATAAATGGTTGGAAGCCAAAAGAATCTTGTTATTTCTGAATGATATATACAATGTAATGATTTTCATCAGGAATGAACAAATTTTATGGGAACTCAAATAGAAAATATCATTGTTATTCATAAGAAACATTCAGAAGATATAAATCATGCTTAGCTTCTAAGAATTAAAATTATGAAAAAACATTATGTTGTGTCCATAATGAGGAAACTCCAACATAATTTTAGTGGTTCTTAAGTTTCAAATAATTCTATGTAAATGATCATTACATCTATGAATATATATTCTACTATCTACTATTTAGAACATGATAAAAATTATTTTACTTTTTTATCATTTTGAAAGTGAAGTATATCAATGGTGGAATTATATCTTGAAAATGAGTTGATGAGATTAATTTTAATCCTTGGATTTATAAAAGTTTATGTACATTTTTATAAATAATTTCACTTATATTATTCTTCATATGAAGATGTTTATAGAATTCCTTAAATGAATGTAAAAGGATGATGAATTTGTCAGTACATATGGGGTAAATTTTACATGAATTTAAAGTTATTCATCTTGTATTATCCAACAATATTAATGAATGTTAGTTTGATTTTATATTTGATTAAGACAATATCTCTAAATGTTGATATACATAAGAGACATAAATATTTATTAAGAATATATTTTATTAGATATCAAGTTGGAAATTGAGATTTCAGTTACCCAAAAATCATATGGAGTTTATAATATTAGAATTTAGAAATTCAAAATCAAACTTTGAAAAAATAGAGGGAATAATATTATCCTTTCATTATGCACAATATGTTTAAGGAAACGTGGAATTAGTTATGTTAACTGGATTGGTAAAATCATTAAGTGTTGAAAAGATGGTCAACATGAAATTAAATGAAAATTTGATATGAAGATAATAGTCAATGAAGGGAATAATTATAATTCTCAATAGCATGTAACACCCACACTCATGTGATTTAAATGATATGATTATATGTATTATGATAACTAGTTCTCAAATACCAATTTTAATGATGATGATCAACACTAATAACCTTTTAATCTTAGAGATGTAGTGAAATCCTATGTGATCACTACTACTAATATGGATGAAAATGTTCTGAAATGTATAATTATTATCCACTCGATATATTATTATGTATTATATGATACATTATGATTCAATTTAGTATAATTTATTACCCCACTATATTAATGGATTTTAAAATTTTTTTATTTTCAAATTACCGTGATTAGTTTCTGTTATTCATTTTATAATATATACTTATATATTCATAGAGTAATGAATTGTTTGAATAATGCCTAGGGATTATAATAAGGACCCAAATATAGGAGAATATATATTAAAATTATAAAAATTATAAATTTTGAATATAAAAGGATCAATTAATGGGTTAAATAATCTAAAATGATTGAATATCAGTGCTCCTATAAAATAGAGAAGTTTTTATCACTATCCCAGACCAACTACTGTGTATAATATCTAATTTATTATTTTATGGATTAATAATATTTGTTATTTGGGATTAATTTTTTAATTTCTATGTTATGATATCATCATTTTAACTTGTAAGGGATTGATTTTCCATTGGACATATGGATGTGGTTAACAGGACATGACGAGAAGGTTTTTTAGCACACATATTTTTTTATTACCCTGTAATGGTGGAAGGTTTTTAATAATCAATAATAAATATAATAAGGAACTTGGTTATGCTCCCAGTGAAAATAAAATTATGATATATTATGACTCATGAAAATTGAATTTTCATGATAAAAACTATATAGCTCTTGATAATAAGTGATATGAGATATTGTTTTCATTTAATATATGAAAGAACTATCATTGACGAGAAATATGTGATATCTATACTTATTATTAAATTTTAAAAGTATACAATCATTAAAAAATATTTGAATATGAACCATGGAAGATGATTTAATTTGATTATTGATTATGACTAGTGAATTTATTACCACACATGGAAAGAGAATAAGGAGGTAGATACTCTGAGTTGGTAGGGAAATTCTAACATATATATGATTAGAATTAGAAAATATCAATTATTTTTTGGAGTGTAAATGGATGGATCTGAAATTATTTATTGAAGGGTAGGAATTTAAATCTATTAAATGAGTGTCTAACCATATATCCATGTGGAGATTATGGTACAAAAGTAAAAATGTTGTGTGCAGTGACTTGGACCTAGAATCCCAGAGCCAGTGTCTAAAACAATTACATTTTCATGGTCACAAGGAATAAAATCCAAAATTACCAAAGAGTTTAGTCATATGTATTAACTTGATAAAAACATGAATATTGAATTACAAATGACTATAAAAAGGAAAAATAAATTTATTTTTCATTCCAAGATAAATTTATTTCATCTAGTATATCCATGAATATCTATCATAGAACCATTCTGGGATTCTTTGGGAAAGGAAACAAAAAAATGTGATCTCAAATTCTCAGTAGATGTATCATATAGTGGTAGAACTAATTAGTAAATGATAATAATCAATATGGAAAGGTAAATAAATAATAACACATTCCATATAGTCAATAATTGAAAATAAAGTGGATAAAAAATATGGAAATGAAATAATTATAAAAACCTTCCATTAAAATAACAAGAAAATGAAAATTTAATAAGGAAGGTTAAGTAACTGAAACACGTGTCATTTAATTAGTTAAATACAAATGAAATGTATCCATAGATTCGTCATTGAAAAATCTCATGGATGAATAATAATAAAAACTAAATAATGGAGATTTTTAATTTTTGGAAACCATGTTTCACAGGTACATGGAGCCATTACTGTCAAGACAATTTTCAAGAATGTTTAGCATATCAGGTTGAAACCTGTCAAATTTACGCAAATAATTATTCTCATCAGACTACCGATGCATCAATGGTCTATCTATAGTCATGCCCCCAACCATTTTGTACTTGTACAAATAATTCCAAATATCTAATAATCAAAATAAATAATATTCCTTATCAAATATCCATATTGAATAGAAGATACAGATTTATCAATAATTCCCCAGTAGAGGATAAGTAATAAAATAGGGTTTTTGATGTCTATTAATGGAAATACCATTGGAATATCGATAAAAATATTTCTGTGTAAATTAATCTTTGAAAATTCTAAAAAAGTCCCATACCATGAAGAAATATTTGAATCATACTCCATATAAAGGAATAACAATATATGAAACTTAGAATATCATGATAATAAGGAAATTCATGAAATAACATATCAAGGTAAACACCATATATATAAATGATATATGTTTTAGGAAATATACATATCCATGAAAAATGATATGGATAGTTAGGGTAAATTTGTTGTCTAATGATCATTGGAAAGTCAATATTTCAAGGGGAATAACAAAGGAATAATGGAAGTTAATGTCAATAATATCTTTTTCCAAATAATTCAATACCCATCCACAGGAAGAATATGGATGGTATTAATAAAATTTATTCTATGTTTAATAAAACTAATTATTTCTTTTTGTTTATGAATAAACATAAAAGATTTTTTAGAAACATTAATGATAATAAAATCATTTTTATTTTAAGAAAAATATTTTAAAAATCATTTTCAGGGGATATAAATTTATAAAAAAATTCTATTTTAAAAACCGTTAAAACATCAAAATGAACCTTTGATGAAATGATGATGGGTAAATACGTGCATGTTATATGAGTTCAAAATATAATTTATCAGACATGGTAAAATGGTTAGAAAATTCCTATTGGGGGAAGTGATAAGAAGATTCCTTTGAAAAAAATGGTAAAATAAAAATGATTAAAAAACTATTTATCATATCAATTTTAATAGGTTAATAAATTTTTTTAATGAATTTAATAAAACATGGGTTTTTATAAGAAACTAGGTTCTCTTACTAAAGATTGAAATGAATTCAGGTTTCCGTAAAAATATTTTATAAAACATTTTAAGAAACTAAGAGTCAAATAATTATATTATTACATGATGAAGGTCATGAAAAATAATAATATAATAAAAAAGGTGTTTATTATACAATGATCAAACAATTTTTACTGATGGAAATTGAAGTGTAATAAGTCTCGAACAAAATGATATTGGGAAGTAATCATTGGTAATTACCATAAAGTTGAAGTGGGACTCAACGAATTAATTGGTTTTGTGTATTAACCATAAATACAGAAAAGGGAAGTGGAAATAAATTATTATATTGAAAAATTCATTATTCACGTAGTCATATTATATTAAATAAAATGATGATGTAATATAACCTCATTAAAAAGGAGTTGGGTTATGAAATTATGTACCACATTGTAACTTTTAATTAAAATACACATAGAATAAATACTTTAAATTGAAACATATAATACCATGAAGTTAAAATAATGTATGATATATTATATAAAAATATATATTATATACACCACACAAAATAAGTAAGTGGTGAAGATGAAATTTATCTCACTGATGTAAAGAGTGAAATGAAAATACATTACCACGTGTTTACATTCAGGTGAACATCCTTTAACCTCATTATAAGGCGTTTAAAATGTTAATAAATAATAAAAAAAACATAAACATATTTGTAATATCATATTTTTTCTTCTTATAAAATCTTATTACCCTTTTGTTGGTAATGTTTCATTATTTTTTATATTTTGGGTGTTAATTTCATAGTTTTTCAAGTTTGTTGTGACCTGCTAGTTGGGGTTACGAATAATTATAAAATGGATTGTAATTCCTTGAATGTAAAACCAGATATAAATATTAAATATAATTGGTGTATATTTATTTTTATCAATCCATAAATATTTATATAGTAAATGAAATCAACCGATCAAGGAGACAGTAGGCAATATATACACATGAATGCAGCTTTCTATTTTTTTTATTAAAAGTGTGAAAATTAAATGATATATATTTATATTATAAATATAGTATCATGTTTATCTCAATTATTTTGCATTTTTTTTAAAACCATCCTTTATAGTTTCCAGGTATAGTGTGAATCATTCACATAACTTTGAGGGGAAGGTAGACTAGACTTCCACAGACGATATTATCAAAATTGCACAAAAATATAAATTATGATTGTTGGAGTTATATAATAGTAAATGAAAAATAAATACATTATAAATATCATATATATAATATATAAATAGTTTTTATATCATAATAAATTACCATTAATGGTGGAAATGGAAAAAATAAACAATAATTATTTCACAAGGTGGTAGTTTTCCACAAACAAATGGTATGTTCATTAGATGGAAGTAAATATATGTTTTGGTAGAAACCAAAACATTAAAAAATATAAGTATATTTATGATATTTTTGTTTTTATATAATCATGTTATAAGATGATTTTTTTGTTTTGAAGAATGTAAATAAAAAAAAGATCATGAGGAAGGATGTAACCTATTATTTGGGTAACTATACTTGGTTTGCCCCAAAGGGATTACATTGATGAATTTATGCATAGTTTTAGGGATTCCATTTAGTGGTGATTTTTTTGTAGAAAAATTTCTTAAGAGGTTTGAGGATGTGAGATTTGTGATTGCCTTCTTATAGTGGATAGAAGTGGGACACTTCTAACATTTTGGAAAGGGAATTCTACCCAAGTTTTTCCCATATCCAGTAGTTACAATAATTGAAAATAATTCTACAAAATTTACTTTAATGTATAAACATGAACATAAAATTGATTAATTATAAATTTATAGGTGATTTTTCCTTCTAATTTAAAGGATTAGTCCCCTATTAAACTGAATTTCACCGTAATCATTGTAGTTAATTTTAATTCACCTCAATAATATATTTTGTTCATAATCTATGTTGAATATATTAAAAACTAAAAAAATATTATTATTAAAAATATACAATACCATTTTTTAAATTCCAATCGGAGAAACAAAAAAAATTAATTTAAATTTAATCTCACAGCTGGGACAATAATGTGTGTTTTAAAAGTAAGACGGTTCAAAAGATTCCATAGTTTTTATATCCAATTTCATAGTGAAATTGATTTTAATTAATATAATTGGATTAACTGAAATTAAAATATCTATTTAATCTTTAAAAACAATAAAAAAATTAATTTACCATTAAAAATAAATTATACAAAAAAAATTTTGAATTAAAATTCAATAATTTTCACTATTCATTAAAAAATTGAAAAATTACAAAAAACAAAAAAAATCACATAACTAATTTTAACGTTCCAATATTAAAAAATAATTTTATTTTTAAATTTAATATTTTTAAAATTTCCAAAAACATTATTTTTTATATGTCTTCAATTAAAAGGAGGTAAACTTATCTGTATAAAATTATATGTATTTATATGTAATACTGGGTTTGTTCCTATCTTATGCTTATTAAATATATTGGATGAATATAAAAAAAATATTTTTTTGAATAATATATATATATATATATATATTATCAATATCACTCACTAATTTTAATTAATTTAAGTTATTTGGATAAAACAATATTTTGAGTCGAAAAGTAGTTTTCTTTAAAAAAACATATCTTTGTATTCAATTGGTTCTTATATTAAATTATAAATAATTTGTAACCAATGAATTAATTTTATATTTATTTAAACCATATATTTTTATAATTTATTCAATAATATTTAGAACTTCTAATTTAATGGCTAGGCTTTATCTTTTTATATTAAATAATAAAACTTTCATAAAATATTTTTTGGATAAAACTAGGTCTTTTGTGCAACATAAAATTTTGAATAAAGATTAAGTATTATGAAATGAATTCTAACACAATGTTGCATGACTCTAATGATATTAAATATATTTTTCATATTTTAGAATCTATGGGAGTTACATTCTCCCCACCATAATTAAATTTCGTCTTCACAATTTATACTTGATCTTTGAAATATATTGTTTGATTTTTCATGGGTTGAAATCCTACATTGTGATAAAGGATGTTAAAACATCCTCTAGAAAAGTGGAAATCTTATATACAAATCTCACATGTAATAACATATAACTATTTCTCCAAGTAGGATACCATTAGTGGAAAGGGGATATATAGACATAGAGGAAATCGTAAATATTTATAAGTTGTGATTGAGGTCATTAATCACAATCAATTGGAGGATAAATGGAAATTTGTGACTCCCAATGTCGTAAACGTGGGATGATTTATAATCCCACCATTTGAAAAATAAATTATGGTATTAGGACACACAAAAATTAAGATCCTTTTTCCCATGTTGATAAATTCATTTAACCTCTAACAATATAAGGAAATTTACTTACATGATACCTTTTAATTCCATATGAACTATTAATTATTTTGGTTGTTCATCAATTAAATTTTAATTTATCCCTTAATTCAATAAAAATATAACCAAAAATAACATCGATTACTAAAGCACTAAAATATAATATTAATGGATCTTAAGGCCCATAAAAGATTGAAAAGTATAAAAATTGGTCTTTAACTAGTCTACAATGCTAATATGGTAAATAAACTAATCTATAGACCTCAAAAACCACAATAATGGGGAATCACTAATATTTATTCATCAAATCGTTCAAATAAAAACTATTTCATGTTATCTAGTACATTGTATAGGTTAGTGGTTGGTGTTAAACCCTTATCGTCTATTGTTCATGGGTTTATGTCTGAAGGAATTACAAAATTTGATGGGATGTCACATGTCATATCGGTTATCGGTTTATAAAACCATAATGATATAATTTCCATAATAAATATGACGGATGTCCCTGAAATATGGTTAATCGCTAAATATCCTTTTAATATAGGATTTCAATACAACCTCAATATATAAATACATAATCTTTTTTTATATTCACATAGGTCCTTTCATGATATAAGATTTATCTTAGGTAATTTAGTTCCATTATCTTTTGAAATCCTTCAAAATGGTATATAAAAAAATTTGATTTATCCTATGAAGATTCACTGGGAGTGTCAGACCTGGTTCATAGTAAGTAATGTTTTTGTGTACTACATTATGCTCAAGTCCGGACTGACGTACCTTGTTAGAGTTGTTGCTCTATGATATATATGTTCCATATCTACATCTACTTATAGTATCTAGACACATATGTATTGATAGTAATACTATATAATCTATCTCTAAATGAATATTTAGGTTTCTATTCTACACTTATCTTCAATTTTATATCTAAGGGAAATATCCTCTAATCAAGGTTTTCCTAAAAATAGTTCCCATGGTTTTTTTAATAATCCTCTAATACCAAATATAGTGATCGGATCCCAGAATCCTATATCTAATATATACAATTATTACATTTTCCTAATTACATGTAATTAAATACTAAAGGACTAAATGTTTTATTTGTGTTGGTAATCCAGATACATACATGAGTCTTGTATTAAAAATGAATATACTAATTACAATATATCTTTTCTTTTAAAGGATAACTTAATTCCATATAGTATATCTGTACATATCTTTCATTATAATCTTCATGGATTCTAGGGGAAATAAAATTAAATACGGTGAGATCAAAAGTAATGTAAGGTTAAATTATAGAAGAATACATATTGAATCAACGATAATAATAAATATGGAAAGGTAAATAAATAATAATTCCTTCCATTTAGTCAATAACTGTTAGGTATGTGCATAGAAAATATAGGAAGTTAACAACAGTAAACACATTCCATCCAAATAACTATATAAGGAAAAATAAATATGGAAATGTAAAAAACTAAAACATATTTTATTTAATCAATGAACTAAAAATTAAATATATAAATAGATACATCTACGAAAAATATCGTATATAAATAATAACTGAAACTAAATAATGGAAATGATTAATTATTAGACCCCTTGTTTCTTATGTACATTGAACCATTAACATCAATACATTTCCCTTATCAGTTTAGAATACTTCTTAGAAACCCATCTACTTTTCACAAATAATTCGTCTCATGAGACCATCGACGTATTGAGAAGATATCAATAATTAGGCCCCACCCATGGAATAACTATCCAATGAAATCCCCATATAGAATAAAAAAAATAACATTCCTTATCAAATATTCATATTTAATAGAAGTTATATATTTATAAATAATTACCTAATAGATGATAAGTAATAAAAAGGGTTTTTCATTTTGATGAATGGAAATTCCGTTTATAGATCAATAAATGTATTCTTGAGGAAAATTATTGTTCAATATTCCAATGTGTCACATACCAATTCTAATTATTTTAATTATAATCCCGATGAAGGAAAACCAATAAATGAAATGTATAAATTAATGATAAAATGTATGTTAATCATATAACATGTCAAGGAAAACACAATATGTAAAAATGATATACAGTTTTTGAAATAAATATATCCATCAAAAATGATATGGATAATTGTGACAAATTCAATGTCTAATGATCATAGGAATTTGAATATTTCAAAGGTAATAATAATAGAATAATTAAAGTTAATATCAATTCTATCATTCCCCAAATCATTCAAAAACCATCTAGAGAACGAATAAGGATGTTATCAAAACAAGGTATCCCAAGTGGTGTAAAAATAAATGGTTGTTGTCACTCGTGAATATATAAAAACAAGTTGTAATAAAATAATTGTGGAAAATATGATTTAAATTTTCAAAAAAAAAAATAAAATCCTTTTATTTGAAAATTAAATTTCAAAAAACATTAAGAATATTCATTTAAATCATGTAAAGGAGGATTTGATCAAATGGTGACAGGAAAATCAGTACATTTCTTATGAGGTAAAATGAACATTACTTTTTCATGGTAAAATATATTTAAAAATTATTTGTTTTGAAAATGACTATATTATTCCATTGAAATCAATTTTAAATGAAAAAAAGTGTAAAAAATTTATTTACTAAATCAATTTAAAATCTAAAAAGAATTTTTATAACATTTTCATAAAATATGGGTTTTTAGAAGAAAACATGATCTCCAACTAAAGAGGTAAATGATGTCAAGTTTTATTAAACAGATTTTATAATTCCTTTAAATAGCCTAGGATTATAGGAATGGTATGTTTACTTGATAATGGAAATGAATAATCATGGGATATAAATATGATCTTTTTTATTTTCCAATGATTTAATAATTTCCTATGATATAAATTCAGGTTTAAGCATTCTCGAACTAAATGAGATTGTGAGGAAAACAATTGAAAATATAAAAACATTGATGTGATACTCAAAAAATTAATATATATTGTGTATCAATAGTAAATAAACATAATATAATTGGACATATATCAATAGATATTCAATATAAGTATGCACATAATCATAGAATATTAACAATAACGAGGAAGCAATATAACACTGTGAAAATGGAATTGGGTAATGAAATTATATACCACTTGATAACTTTCAATTCAAAATCCCATAGAAGAAATAATTCATATTTAAAAATAAAATACCATGAAGGTAGAAAAATTTAAGAAATTATATGTCAAAATTTCACTTAGAAACACCAAAAAAATTAGTAAGTGGTGAATAAGATATTTATCTCATAGATGTAAAAAGTGAGATGAAAAACCCTTACCTTGTGTTTCCTTTTAGTTGAACATCATTTAACCTCCTATAAAAGTGGTTTATAGATGTTAATGAATTATAGAAGAACCATACTAATATTAATAATATCATATATTGTCTTCTTATTATATCTTATTCTCCGTTTGTTAGTAGTCATTCATTATTTTCACTATTTTGGGTGTTAATTTTCATGTATTTCAAGTATGTTTTGTCATTCTACATGTTGTTACATTTAATTATATCATGGTTTAATAATATAAATAATTTGAACCATTATTTAAATAATTTATATATTCAGTATATATATATATATATATTAATGATAATCCATAATATTTTTATATAGGAAATTAATTTCACCTTTCATGGAGATGTTAGGCCGTATATATGCATGAACGCTAATTTCATTTATGTATCTTATTAAATGAATGAAAACTAAATGATATATATTTATATTTTAATTAAAGTATAATATTTCTGTGATTTATTTGACACAATTTTATTCAATCCATATTTTATTTATTCTATGTGTAGTGTTAACGAATCACATCATATTGAGGGGGCGGTAGTCAACACTTCCAATATCAATGTTATCAGATTTACACAAAATGGAAATCATGATGGTATGAGTTATATAATAATTAAATAATAATAAATTAAATATAAATATTATATATATCCAATATAATAATTTCTTCTATCATGATTCCCATCAATTAATGGTGGTTAAGGAAAAAACATTCATTATTTAGTGAGGCGGTAGTTTTCCGCAAAAGAATGGTAAGATCATTTACCATTATATAAAAGTGTGTGTAAGTTAATTTAAAACAATTAACATAAATACATTTGAGTATATATATGAAATTTTGTATAAAAAAATTTAATAAGATTATTTTATGGGTTGAATAATGAAAATGAAACTAATGAGCTTGACGAAGGATGTTACCTCTTATTCAGGTAACTCCAATTGGTTTCCCCTAAAGTATATACATGAATGGATTTATGAACAAGGTGAGGATTAAAAGTATAGGGGATGTATTTTTAGGTATTATTTTGCTAGATAATGGTCATGTGAAAGAGTCTTGAGATGTGTGGGTAATTGGGAGGGTTGAGAGCATTTTTTTAGTGGAGAGGAGTGGCACTCTTTGAAGTATTTTCAACCGGAATTCCACCATCATTTTAACATGTAATGTGGCTCCTGTAATAGAAAACCAGAAATCCATTGGATTGTTTATAAGGTGATTTTTTCTCTCATAGATCATTATATAAATAAAAATAATGATTCATAAACGAATTAAAATAATATAGGGTAACAATTTACATTTATTAACGAATAATATTCAACACTACTTAAGATCATTGTGAATTGATGTTTACATAAAATTTATTCATTTAATTATAATAAAAATGGAATGTGGATCATTAAAATAAATATACAATATAAAATAAACATGTATGAAATTGAATTCAATGAACTAGGGGGATACTTATCCAACTATATCATCAATAGATTAATATCCTACAAAACATCTCATGGCATGTGGGGAATAAATTTTGGGCATAGTGTTTGAATTTTTGTCAATGATGTGTCAAAATGTATTTGGTTATTTTCAATGAAGAGGTTAGGCTTTGAATATTTTTATGAATTTACATTAGGGAATGGGTTTCACGATCGAGCAAGTTTCCATGTAGATGTTGATGGTTTTTATACTGGCCTTATTCTCAAATACATGTGTCAAGGGGGAAACATTATTTAGTATAATGATGGAGAAAAATCCGACAGCATGATATCTCTTATTTATAAGTAAAAGGATGTGAAGAATTGCGCGAAACTATATATTCATACATTTAACTCATGGAGAATACATAAGGGGTATATTAGACAATGGATTCAAGATAAAATTAATAATTTTTCATTTGTATGTTTCGTTAATAATGGAGGCCTTATTTTAAAGAAATGCCCCCCAGATAGCATAGGATTTGTTCGACAAGGGCTATATGGGTCATAGAGGTCAAAAACACCCAAGGGACCAATCTCGAGATAGCCCAGGGCTGTAAGATAATATTGAGAAAGCAATTCAGCCTCATTTTGTGGTCCGGACATTATATAAGGCCCATATATAGTGTGATCAAAAGGAACAAAGTTTGGGCCAAAATCTCACTGTGATGAATCCCATGGTGGTTAGTGAAAGGTGTGATGAATGTTAATCCCTTATAGCCATCTCAGATGTGATTTTAGGAGAGATTTTATAATTGGATGTTGAAAATTCTCCACATGTTCTATTTTTAGTGTGGGTTTATATGTTATTTTTCTTCCCCCTATAATTATATGAATAGAACAATGGACATCCTATAGAGACGATTTCAGCTAATCGATCAACATGGGAAATGTTCAACAACCTTGGGCATCTGAAGGGTTTCTATATCCATCGATTTTTTCAAATACAAGAAGGATGAATCAAACATATAATATGATGTTTTATATTAATGTAACCAATAATAGTCCTTGGATTATGAAAATAAAACATAAGATCTAGTTATTTCAACCCATGAAAATGAATGTAACTTTGATAATGTATTGATACTATATTCTACATATATTATCAAAATAATTATATCTGAATATCATATGACATCCTGGAAACTATATAATGTGATTCCACTGCATGAATAACTGACAATCCACATGGGTTTAACCTGACCAATAAAGTTATCATGAAAATTAATTACGTAAATCACGTGATCACATCGAGGTTTCATATGGCTCAAAGAAGACGAGAGTTTCAAGATTAAAGATATTATAGGAACCTCTAAGGTTTTAAATCATCATTGGATTATTTATTTTTTAAGTAACTCTATTTTTTTTAGAGGATATACTATGGGGATTTACCTATATAAATAGATTCATGGGGAATGAATGTTCTTTTTCACATTCATATATATTGAGATCTCTCATGAAAATAAAACACATTGTATGATTCAATCACGTGATGGAAGAGAAGTATTCCTGATCTACTCATTTGATCAAGAACCTACATGTAAAACACTACCAAGCAATGGTTATTTTCATCTTCATACTCCAATCCTGAAAAGGATTCCATGGACATCCATTTTATAACAATGAAGAAAAAAAATCAATCTAGTTTATGCAGAGGAATTTGAAAAGGAACATGTGGAAACAACAAATGTCACAAGAAGTATATCCTTTGTAGAACCTCTTGCTTACATGATTGAAGTTGAGGGTTACCCGTGGACTACAACTACTTTAACATGATGATCTTATAATAGGATCTATGTGGTCTTGTATGGAACATATGTGAATGAAGATTGACTTTGAGATAATGATCATGAGATAATTTATTGGTCACAAAAAGGAGTTAATAATACATCCATACATAAAGGTGTGAAGGTAAATAATTTATCACATATATTTGGATAGATCTTTCACTTCTAATAACCTTGGAAAAGTTATATATTTCTCTTGAAACAGAAAAGTGTCATGTAATGGAGAATACAATGAATGAAACTCATGAATTCTTATATTCAAATTCATTGATAGGTCAAACTATACATGCCGAGGATACTGCAGGTTGAGAATTTTTTCATCACCCAAATAGAAGATATAAAATAAATTTTTTTAAAAATAATATTGAAAAATACTTATGTGTAAGGGTTTACACAAGTGAGAAGTCTATGAAGTGTATCACACATGAAATGAGGTGTGAGAGTGATTCCTTTTATAACATTAAAATAGATTTTAATATAGATGATAATACATTAATATAACACATAATATTAGTAGTAAATATATATAATATGTGAATGGGTTTATAAAATGACACATGAAATAAATTGTGCATTCATGAAGTTCATTAACTAAAATTCAGTTGATAATTCATGAAGGTAGAGTGCGATGAAATTGGGAATGAACATTACTACATATAAATATTCCTAAAGAAGTTGTGTGAACTAAGTCCACACATTATTTGATATTGGGACATAATCAAAAGAAATTAATAATTTTCAGTGAATAGTTTCACTTTATTATTAGATAAAATACATGTGATCAAATATTTTTGAGCAAGACTAGTATGTTATAATGGTTCTTGAAGTGTACTTGATATTGGGTTTTCTAGAAAGCGTACAGGGATATATCATCAAATAATTATGTATTATATCAATCCATGAACAAATGAGTAAGTCTCTCAATTTATGCAATTAGTAAAAAGTATCTTTTGAGATTTAGGAGTAAAATTATCTATTATAGATTCCGGAATAGACCATTGTGGATTCTGAAAACATTGTGGGATGAATTATAAACAACATATTATTTATATTAAAGAGAGATGCAATGTATCTACGTATTGAATAGTTTAATTTATTATAATATTATAGTGGAGAATTATTTTGTGTAGAATATCTAATATTTCTATGTGTATGTATTTCCACCAAACCATGTAAATCATTTTATCATGTTTTTTATTTTCTGTATTATTTGATGAATGTATGAAGGAAATATAAAGGGTGGATTGATTATTTAACCATCCATGGATGATTAATTAAAAATTAACCACTTTTAAAAATAAAAATGGATCATTAATTCATAGCCCCCCCCCACATTCAATGATCTCACACTAATCTAGGAACTACAATTGGTATCCTCGTGAAGATCACCTCTTAAGGATCCATGTTACCAAATAAAAATCAGATTTGAGAATAAATTTGGAAGCATTTAGACTGAATAAAGTGGAGTTACATTATTGAGAAATCCATTTCAACCATGCAATTAATTATTAATAACAAGTAACTACCTTATAATTCACTAATATATTAATGATTTTATACTAACATGAAGGTAATTGAAAGAGATGTATGGATCCCATGAGTGGGCTAATTATGGAGATAAAGGTATTAAATCGTCACTACATGTTAAATATGGAACATCTAAATATAATTATAAAATTCTAAGTGATGGAATGTAATTTACAATTTCATCCATCGATGATTTTATAGATCATTTAAAATAAGAGAGAGTGATTGAATTATGTCAGGGTGTGATAAATGTTGGGATACTAATTTTTAACTTGAAATTTTGTAATGTGTTTTTTGAAGTGTGTGTGGGGTTTATAAATTTATTGATGTAACTAATTATTTAAAATCACTTTCATGAGAGTTGATAAATTCAATGCATTATTTCAGAAGCATGGTTATTTGTAGATATCACATACAACCGTGGTTTCATATTTATTTTTCCCACAACAATATAGACAATTTAGGCTTGGAGTTGGTTAACTAATGGATCATTAATGAGAAAAATATGTGAGATCATCCCTCTCAAAGAAGTGAATAGTAAGACATCATATTTTTCGGAGTTGAAAAAAATTTAGATGAAAAATGAGATGATAAGACCCGAACCTAACCTTTTTCATTTTATTTTAAATAAGGGGGAAATCTTTGACAACACATATGCAAACATATTTATGTTTAAATATGAGATGGTGTATTCAAAAAAAATATTGTGAGATTGCACCACATGAAAATGTATGTACCTTAAATCGCATATCTCTCTCATATTATAAATATATTATCATGATAATTATATGTTATTATCATCTAATTGTCAAGATACTATTTTTTTAGAGTCCACCATATGAAAAATTGACAATAAATAGGGTTGACACATTATCAATGTAGTGATCGTGAGACATAATCATGTGAATCATACGATCTCTTCAGCATTTCATGAGACTAAAAAAATAGACAGCTTCATAATTATAGATATCCCAAGATACATGGGAGTTCTAAATTATCATTGGATATTCAATTTTTTATTAAAATAAATTTTTATCTGAGGATAAGTGGTAAAGAGTTTCTACTATAATCTTATGCATAGATGATGGATTGTCCTGCAACCCTTTGTTATGTATTGAGAGATATCTCATGAAGAATGAGAACATTAATGATTCAATTATATGAAATAAAAATAATAACCAATAGAAAAAACATTGTCATGTTAATGTTTTCACCCCCTAAAAAACAAATATCATGTGAAACGATACACTTGCAGATAGACTCTTATCACCCAAATGATATAGCTGACAACCATAATATTGCAATGAATAAACCCACGAGCCATCCTCAAATCATGAAGGAATTTCATAAAGAACCCACATACACAACTAGTGTCAGTCAACAATCTTATCTCATGTCACCTCTTTATTACAAGAGGGGTGATGATGATAACCCATAGACATCACCTCTTATTATACAAGTCTCTTTTGAAAAGGGATTTCTAATCTTGTGAAGAACATAATAAGATGAAGAGTGGTTAAAGGGATAAGATCATGTGTACCTTTATAATTCATGATAATGAAGTAGTATGACATTCCAATAAGATAGTAGGAAGATCCACAAGTGAGAACATGCCTTTTGACAGATCAAGTACTTCTCGTAACCTTGGAAATCCCATTCAGTATGCTTCAAATAGTGAAGTGTCATGTGAAGTTGAAAAATAGTTTATTAAACTCATGAATTTTTCAATGCACAAAATTTGATAATAAAATATATAAATATTGTGTAAAAATATTTATTAGGGAATTTTTATTGACCAAACAGATGAGTTAAAGTTTGAGTTTCACAAAAAATAACAATGATATAATTCTTATGTGCAAGGATTAACAGAAGTGATAAGGCCATAAAATGTATCACATATGCAAGTGGCTTGAGAACGAAGCTAGAAAAAATATTATAGGAGAATATTTACCATTTCAATGTGAATTAATATATAATATAAAATTATATTAAAATATATATAATATGTTAAATGATTTTCTATATCCACCATGAAATAAATTATGCAATCATGAAGTTAATTGGTACAAATTTATTTGTTATTACAAGAAGGAAGAAAAGGATGACATTGTGAAAGATCATTCTTGAATATAAATATTATTGTATAAATTATTTGAGTCACATATACACTTTAATATTTTTTGGAACTTTATATTAGAGAATGCCTAATTTCTCAAGCATAATATCACTAAGTAAACCGATCCATGAAATGTGATATGAATGTTTTGAGAAAGACCAATAGGTCAAATGGTTCTTGATTTTTACATGATAAAGTGTTGTCCAATATCTCATGGAGGAAGATGTAATAATCATCCTGTATTGGATAAATCTTTGAGAAAAAGAATAACTAACTTAGTTGGATATGGCCGGATGAGGTCTCATGTGTGATTCAAGAGTAGAAGTGACTAGTGAATATTCTGGGATATACAAGTTTTTGTTCTGGTATTTTTAAGGGAATTAGTATAATTAAATTTATGCCTATATTGCGGTAAGATATTGTGTGAAACTAAATCCAACGTTTTACTTTATTATGATATTATAGTGTGGAATCCGTGTTGTGGAGAATAACCAATATGTCATGTTTATTTTCTTTGAATTAATACATTTAAATACTTGTGTTATATGTATTTGTATTTATAGAATCATTTGAGATTTGGATAACAGAAACAAGAATAGTGGATAAAAGATTTTACCAGCAAATGGGGATTATTTGAAAAAAATATGAAAACAGGATCACTGATTCACCCATTCTCCTCTTATTGATCTCATTCTGATGTAGGAACTTTAATAATTTTTCATAGTTATGAATTTTATTATAATGATAAACATGAAATTATTTATGTTCTATGGAATATGTATTAATACCTATGGATGAGCCTCACAAAAATATTTTATTTTTGGGGATCATTTAATTACTCTTATTGAATACATGTTTTTTAATAGAGAGGATATTAAGGATACCAAGAACAATAAATGAATCTTCAGTATAATATTCCCATTGTTTTATTTTATAGTATCTATAAAATAATAAAATAATACATGGGATATATCACTCTATATCATTTATAGAAAACATGTCCAATATGAATTGAGAAATGATGCTAATTAATCTATAGTTAGGAAGGACTCAAAATAATTTCTTATCAAGGAATTCCATACTCTTTCTGTTAATATAGATCTAGTTCAAGAGGAGTTCAATGGAAAATTGGTCATTGGTTCCCCCAAAATTTCAATGGTATATTTTAATTCAAGGGAAATATTATACATTTCTTTTTATGTGGTAACGTTGGACATGTCATAGATACGTTCTTTAAAATCCTACATGATGATGAAATTTTTGAACCTATGATGATACCTTTTAAAGTTGAAAATTGTAAGATAAAACTGTTGAAAAAATTCATTAACAAGAAAAATATGATATCTTATTATGATGAAATCATAAATGAGTTTTATGTTGAAGATTTTGATTATTTTATAGAACATGATTAATATACTTTGGTGGATATTATTAATAGTGAAAAAAATTATAAAAGGGATTCTAAATATGTTTTTTTGGAAGAGTTGATTAGATAGTTTAACATGTGGCATCCCATAACATGAAAAAATGAGGGTTGAAGCCAAGAATAAAAATGAAATTCTTCATTTCTAAAATATGTATGTGAATAAATATTAGGAAGGAAATTCAAATTTTAATGGAGAGGTATTCCAACTGAAATATGAAATTTGAGTTAATTTGGGAATTTAAGTAGAGCGGAAGCTAAATGGGAATGAATAGGTTGTAATTCTAAATGGATTGACTAATAAAATGAATTAAAAGTTTAATAGGACTAAAAAATGATGAATAATTCATATTTTAATGGAGAAAGGGTAATAAACCCAAATGTATAGTTACAACTAACATGATATTGAGTTTCTAAAAGATGTTTGTCCTATTTGATGGTAAATAACATCCAAGAGTAATTACTAAAGATTTTTTTGCATTAAAAATGTGTTTTTATTTAAAATTAATTATAATATTATTATTTATCATGTTGAGATAGAGAATATATTTGTTCCACATGCATGGACATATACGTTAACGCAATAGTGGAAAGTGATTTTTGGTGAAGCTAAAAATACTACTAGTAACATAGTAAGCTATGGGAGAATGGATCTAAATACTATATGTTATTTTTAATGAAAATATAGAAATATCAATTATTTTTTCACAATTGTAGAACTAGTTTTCCAATATTTAGAACATTATTAATAGGAAGTTATTTTTCTAAAAATTTCTTATTCTTTTGGGATTATTATTTTTTAAGGATGTGGACATAATGATCCCTATTGTACCTTCATGATAAAATGAGGTTTGATTCATGAGACCCAATGAGTAAGTTTTTTATTGAGAAATTGATAATATATATTGATAAAATAAAAATAACTTTATTTTTTAAAATATGAAATAGAAATATTTGAATGGATGGAGCTGATCATGAATCAATCACTGGACATTTTTCCTCAATGTCCATGGAAGTATAAGAAATGGTATGATAAGTACAATATTACTAAAGATTATTTGAGAGTAATAAATAGGTATATTATATTGGTTCTAGATAGTGGATTTACCCAACACATGATTAAATAAAAATATATATAGAAGTCTGAAAATTACATTATGGAATGGTATATATTGGATATGATAAATGATATAAATTTGTTTTAATGAGGAAGGCCACTATTGTTGGAAAATTTTTATGAAGATATATGTTCTAATTTTATATGGAATTAGTGAAATTTTTTAGTTTATGTCTACAGTTTGACTCAATATATAATTATAAATTATGAATTATGGGTTTTACATTCAATAAAAATAATGGATTTCTTATTTTTCAAGAAAGATGAACCAAGGGGAGTTTATAATTGATCATTATAAAAACTGACTAATGTTGTCTAAATTAGATGAAAATAATATTTTAAATAATTTAATTGGGAATATATGACAAGGGTATTTAAAATATGTAGCGAGGACTAAAGGATAATATTATTACTCCATGCTCAGATAAGAAAAAAACATTCATGTGTTTCCTGCCAAAAAATCAAAATAGTATGGAATAAATACTAGGAAAATGAATGGAACTCATCGTGGGTTTTTATACAAGTAAAACTAGATGTCTTCAGGATTATTACTCTTAAATAGTTCGATGAAAATTGGTATTTTTCATGATGATTTTGGAATGATGTCTTTGGTGATGATGATTACTCATAAGACTAACACGTACAAGTGAATCATTTTATATTGAAGAGAGGTTTAAAAAATTGGGTTCAAATTTCAATTTTTAGAACCGATAATTATATATAATCCATCAATACCCAAGTACATAATTATTTATAAAAAACATATAATTCAATATAATATGTTAGCATTGAGAACTCCTCAACAAAATAGTGTTTTTGAAAGAATAAATCATGACATTTTCAATATTGCGTGAAAATTACACATTGAAAAATACTTTCTTGAGAAATATTGGAATGATGTGGTATTAAATGTTATGTATACCTCTAACAGATCATTTATATATCTAAACATTTAGAAGACCAAATAAGAAATGTTTTATAGAATGAATCCTACCCCAAAATGTATCTATGAATTTAAAAGTAAGTGGTGCATACTGAACATGGAGAGGAATATAATGTATGAATCATGTGGATGTGAATGAATCTTTCTTAGATATTCATCCATGATAAAATAATGTTGATTCTAGAAGAAATGTTTTAGAAAATGTTTTAATGTTCTCATGTGATGGTGACCAAAATTGAGTAGATTTTAGATTCTAATGAGTATATGTTTAATATAATTTTTGTGAATTTTTAGGTTGAAACCAAAGATGTTGTTTCACACTTAAGTGGAGTAAAAAAATTTCAAATAGAAATATATGATATCACTGTTGATGATGATAAAGGAATGGTATAATCTAATATGAGTAAAATGTAAAATAGATTCATAACCACTAATAATTACAAAGTGTTCGATCAGAATTCCCCTATTCAAACATAAAGGATGATGACACATAAAAAACATCATTGTTATGTCAAGTGGAAGGATAATAATTTGAATATTATACAATTGATTTAAGTGGCAAACAAACCATCAATTCATGTCTTGATAAATTGAGGGAAATCATACATGGTAAGTTAACTAATGACTATAAAAATGTTATCCAAAAAATGTGGCTTTTAAGAAAGAAACTCAATGAATATATAGTAGATAAATGGAACAACTAATGTCTCATGAGGAAGGGATATTACCAAAAAATTGGGTTCAATGTTCATGAATCATTTGTATTTTTAGGCCAGTATGAAACAATTAGATTATCAAAGTCGATGATGAAGAAAATGAATATTTTTGAATATTGTGTTTACATCAAAGAAGAATTATTAAATGGGATCAATGAAGTATAAATATATATCATTCATCCTATTTGAATTCTCATCTATGGTTATTGAAATAGGGTTTACCTAATGAGTAATGAATTATAAATGATAAAAGAAGATTCACAAGATTTTTCCGTGATGATGGATACATACTGAAGGAATCATGGTCATTATATAAGAGGTGCTGATGACTTCCTATATAATAAGATTAAGCATGGGATGTGAATTTTCATACATATATTTTTTTATAAAAAAACTTCTTTGTCTTCGAGAACATAAAATGAAATTAATTTTTACGTTTTATGATGTTTCAATTTGAAATTTCATGAGGAGTTGAATTGTATTTATTCATTAGGAGGTAAGTGATTCAAAAGAAGAAATGAATATATTTCTCCCAAACCATATTTTTCAAGGTGGTGGTGAAACAATTTAAGATAGATGATTCCAAACCAATGGAAACTGTAGTGGATAACCTGATATGATTTTTTTAATAATGGTGAATGTGGGAAATAATATGTGACATGTATAGGTAAATTATCAGTAACCTACATTTGATGAAAACCAATTGACCAGAAATTGTTTTTTGGACATGTCAAGATATATGATAAAAATGTTTTCACAAGTAATATAACATGAATGACATGAGATGTATACATTGATATATCAATCAATCAGTGGATTATAGTTTTTATTATTATATAAATTCATAGAAATAGTTCGCATAATACATAGATTTAGATTATTCTGCTTTAGAAAATAAATGAAAAAAATACCTTTGTATATGTTTTCGAATTTTGAATCTCCTTAATATAATGGAACAATATGATTTGGGGATATACATCCTTAAAACACATTCAGAATCTACGGTTGAAACATAAGCATGTATATAGTTGATATGGATGTGATAAAATAATGAATTTATTCTCATTTAGGTGGTACCTTGGCTTCTATTCATACGAGAATACTCTAGTTTTAGACCCATTAAATTTTTTTAAATTCAACAATTTAGTATGAATAACATTGAAATAATTTACTATTTATTAAATTATATGGTATAGAGAAAAATTGATGGTCAATATTCCTAAATGAGACCAAGTTTCAGAAACCATGAAAAAATATATACGATAAATACAATTTGAATGAAATCAGTTCCCTCTTATATTCCAAAAGATTCCATCCCTTAAGATTGACTTGGAGGCAGGAACCCCACTCCCCTATATGAATTACATAATGATCATTTTATGATCTTCCATCTCGTCATGTTATTTTTTTAACTATCCACTATGAATGTTCATGTAATAGATCATTGGGTTTTTAACAATGGTGGATAAGCTATATTTAACTAAGGGGGAAAATCACATCATTATTGGGAGTTTATAGTTTGAATGTATAGGGGTGAATTAATTAGATGTATGATTTTTACATGAAATGTAGTGATGTTTTATGATTTGAAAATTATTTAATTCAATTTTTATTTCTCAGAAAGAGGATTGAATCATGTAATCATAGAAGAATGGATATAGTCTAAATTATATATGAAACTAAGGAACATAGTTCATTATATACCATTATAATTCTAGTGTAATATTTTAGGTGGTGTTAAGAGATGTTTGGCCACACCATACTCAAATTTACCATTACATTTGGGTTTGTTGAAGGATGTTATAGTTAGTTTTAACTCAAGTGTAAATTTTATGGTATATGCATCATTGATCAATGGTTGAAACATAATCCTATTAGAAGAAAATGTGACCACACCAAAGATATCCCATTAATCAAGGAGGATCTATATTTTATAGAATCAAGGATCTTAGGGATCCTCCAATACCTATAGGTAGTTGTACCATAGTGTAATAGTCCTCTCATCTAAAACTATATTATAATTGGGATGTTTTTTTACCTGAATCCACACCACATATATTTAGATAAAACAAATATATTTATTTATATAAGAGTAATAAGTTTTAAATGTATATATAATGGGAAAATTATATATTAAATGGTTTATTTTGATATGTACAACTTAAACTATCCACACCATTGTATGTTATACCAGAACATAGTGAGAGATGATAAATGAAGGATTATACCTATTAAATATTTCGTTGTAATAGAATATTAATAATTGAAAATACCATGTTGTATACTTATAAAGAACACCACAACCATGTATTTTGAGTGTCCTGAAAATTTCTATCAGAAACAAAAATTGGAGTTTTTTCATGGATCTCCAAGAATATAACTCTTATTTAATGGTTAATTATGATATAATTAGTCATAAATGATACAAGTCAATTTCCTGTAGATTTTATATTAAATCATTTAAACTAGATTCAAATGATAATAAAGGATATTCTCTCAATAAAAATGGATTTTTTTTATCTGCTCTAAAATTTAGATAATGGAATAATAAAATAATTATAGGAACATTATCTCATGAAATTATCATCATAGGGAGGAGAAGAGAGGCATAGTTTGATGTTAATGTTTCAATTTATAATTTTATAAATAAGATCATAGAGGTTACAAAAGGAATAATTAGTTTTCCATGTAATGAGAGTTAGTGATCTTTATTATCTTGTTTGATCATTAAGTTATAAGGGTCAATGTGGCTAATAAATTTGTTTATCCAACTGAGTTTTTGAAAATAATTGGTTCATTGAAACATAATTGATTTCATGAATAGTTCAGTATCCCAGATGGGATTAACCAATAAAAAAACTATGTGTTCCTTTTATTTAATTAATCTTTTTCAAGATAATTTAAGTGAGTAAAAATATGTTTTCTCTATATCAATTGAAAATTATCGTGATCATGGTAGTCAAGTGTTAAAATATATTCTTCCTTAATTCACAACCATATTAAGGGAATTAAACTGATAGGAGGGAAAAAACAAGACATCATGATTTTATCATATATAATGAAATATTCTGATTTGTTGTAATAATTGCTTAATAGTAATATCCATAAATTACTATACCCGTCCTATGATAACTACTAATGTGAGCTGACAACGAAAATTGAAAATATTACAAAATTGTACATGAATATCAAACCCATATCATGATTATAAAATTGAGAAGACCATATATGTTTATTGTATTTGGAAACAAGATAAATGAACAGATTCTTTCATAAAATATATTAAACATCTTCCAAAATATAGAGCATATTATTACCATTCAATACATTTTATACTTAAAATCATCCATCAACAACTAGGGAATAAAAAAATTAGAAAGTGTGAGTTATAATTATCAATAAGGGTAAATAATAGAGATTTCAATCAATGATAAAGTGAGAGTATAATTGTATGAGCACTTGATCATAATAAAGGTACGTCTTAGTCAATAAAATAAATATAGTTAATCTTGTGTCATAGAATAAAGATTTTTTCCTTACAAAAGATAGATTTCATAAGAGTGCAGAATCATCAACAACCAATCATGATCAATGATAGAATATCATAGGAAATTAATGTTTTAAAGGAATAATCTTATAACATTGTGAAACTTTATATAAAATAATGTTTTCCCAAATAATGATAAGGACATAAAATCAGGTCCCCATATAATCTTATAGACATGAAACCAAGACTATGAGTAACCTTATAGACGAAAAACAAAGTCCACACCCAATATTGAAAACATTGAATTATATTAACATAAAACATAGTTTTTTCAGGAGTTATACCAAATTACCCAATTCATTGGAGTGCTATAATGGTAGCACCTATCATATAATCCAAAAAAATTTAATCCACTAGTCCATAAAATCTTTTGTCATTTCATTATAACATAAATCATTGAACAAAAAATATGTATTAATAGTATCTCATTATCCTATTAATAAACCATATAAATAATAAATAAAAATTAAATAATTTATTCATATTCCCAATGAATCATAAGTAACATCAATATATTTTTTTCATTGATGAAAACACCTTCAAAAAGTAAGACAAAAATTTATGGAGGAAATAATACATTATATTTTCAAATAACATATTTATAATTTAAAAAGATAATTAATTTTAGGGAAATAATTTTGAATGAATATAACCTAGTAAAAATATAACGAAAGAATCACAACAAATATTGTTTGTGACTTTAGGAAAAAACATTTGTGCGGTATACGTTAAAACACATATCGTATTCCTATATTTGGTAAAATTTAACATATCAAAAAAGATAATATTTTTTAAATACTTTATATGGATTTTAACTATGGATAGAAATGAATTTAAGCATTTATTTTATAATTTTAAAAAAATATATAACAGAATTTAAAAAAATATATGGACATGGAAAAAAATTGTTGGCCAAAGAGGAAATAAGGCCAGTATTTCTTAAAAAATGTGTCTCCATAATTTCCCAAAAAATGAGACTAAATTAGTATTATTAGTTGTAATATATATGAATTTTATATGGTGAATAAAATCTATTTTTTAAGAATAAGAGTCATATAATTACTATCAATGTATTTTTAACATAAATAATATTGTAAAGAAATGATATTGTAACATCAATACCTTGGGGATAAAGTATCATTTAAACCAAAACCCCTAAATGAAAGAAATAGGATATATATATATATATTGAATATTAAGGAATTAATTATATAGTATATCAAATTTGTTTTATATACAACAAATGAAAGAAACAAACCACTATAAATAATTATCTTTTTCCAATATGGGTATATATATTGGTAAAATTAGATTATTTGTAGTAAAACGTTTTACCAAATGAAATTTTCCTCTCACTAAACTTCTGGGTAAAACTCTCTTTATAAATGTTATTATGATAGATAAAATTGTTATATTTCAATTATAATAATTCCAACAGATAATATATATATTGGTGGAAATGCTGGAAAACAAATTTCTATGAAAAATTTTTCTGTTGGTATTATTATTATCAACATCCTTAACCAATAACAATAATTAATACATGTTAATATATTATATTCTAAATAAGATATTATGTTTGGTTATTCCAGTATTTAATGGTAATATTTTATATTATATTTATTCAGTTATAATATATAACAAACCTGTTTTAATTATCATATCGAAGATGATTTTCACGAAATTTAATTATTAGAAAAAGGTTAATCCTGTTAATAATGAATTTTATAAAAAATTAATCAATACTTACATTTATTAATTGATACAATGAAAGTTGAAAAAAACCAGAAACCAAAAAAATTTCGGAACACCCCCGCCCCCATAAAAATGAGAAAAGAAGATGTCACCTCTTGACTCAAATCATCTAACACCCCTAACAAATATCTTTCATCACCACCAAGGAGGCCATCAGAATCACCAAATCCGGGTAACTCTAGTACAAGTGAGGAACCTCAATTCGCTAGTATTACATACCCTTAATCTCTACCATCTACACCACAAGAAACCAAATAACATACCCACAAAATCAGTGAAAAATAATTTCATTACTCTAATGCAATATATAAATAAATAAAAATTAAAAAAATATTGGAATTGAAATTTTTCATTTGTCATCTTTGTGGACATCTCAAAAAACCAAATCATCTCAAGTATTAGTGAGGATCCTCAATTATATTCTATTACACACCCTTCTGCTCTGGTATCTACACCAATACCCACAAATCCTTGAAAAATATAGAAAGGAATTGAAAACAAAATAGAAATACATGATAGTATAAAAAATGAAAATATAAAATTACATGCATTTGTCTTAAAATTCATTTTAACATACAAAAAAGGTAGTACCTTCACAATTAGTAAATAAACATTAATGGACATTATTTTAATTTTAAAAATTTTATAATTTCTATATGTTTTGAAATTATAACTTCAAGGTACCCATGATATCATATTATGGAAGTCAGTGAGCCTAACAGTATCATTAACCCACCTTTTAGAAATCATCTCCATGCACATGACACAAAATATTTACAAGTATAATTTGGTATTTAACTGCCCAACCCATGCATTCATATCATCAAAACATCCATAAGTACCTATCGTAGTTTTAGAAATTGGGTTCATATCCATATTTGGACCAGGATTGGAAAGACTAAAATTAGGGAGCTTTGGTTTGAATTTCTCATTTTTAAATATTTTCAATGCATTGATATCATGGTATATTAATTTTTATTCAATCAGTTATAGTAAAATTACTAGATGATTACTACAAAAAATGGGTGAGAGAATAATTACACACTAATCTTGAACACATGTCTTGTATAATCCATAATGTATAAGAATGTGCATAACTGTAAAGAGTTGAATAGAATTGTAAAGGCCATGTGTTAAAGATAAGAGTAAATTAACACATGGAATATATATAATTGAACACATGGATAAGAGTAATTTTCCATCATGTACAGGCTTGTTCATGTAATTTTTATGTGACAATCCATGTGTAACGTGTAATATTCCATGATGTATAGGCCTGTACATGCCATGTGTTCAATTATTGAATAATTTTACACATGGATTTCACACCAACATGGATGTTTTATACTCAATTATGTTTTTATAATTCATAGTTCTCCCTAAAACACAATATCACTATTGTTTAAGGATGGGTCTAACCAGATTATTCAAATAAATAATACATTAATGAATATTGAGTCATCAAAATAACAATATGAAAATATAATAATGTTACTACATTGAATAAATCTTTTAATATATTATCAAATAATAGATAATTTAGTATGAACATAATAAATAAAGAAGGCAGATACCAATGGATGGGGAAGCATATCCAACTTATTCATAAATTTCATTGGTGAAACCACATACATTACATAGTTTTTAATTGAATTAATATTGAATATAAATTGAATCAAAAGATATATTGAATGCATATTTAATATAAGTTTCATTTTGAAACTAAATATTATACCTAAGATGGAATCTTATTAAAAATTGGATGTGATACTTTACATTAAAAATGGAGAAATTGATGCATATTCTATCGAATAAGGTAGATTGAAACTAATGGTGATGGGGGGAAAGATAATACAATATAGTATATTCTCTCTATTGACTTGTTCAAATGCGTTTAAAAAGTAAATCATTGAAGGTAAAATAATATAATAGTCATTAAATGAACAAAACTAAAACATAGCATAAAAAATGTAATGAATCACATGAACATGGTTTAAACACACCCTAATGAGAAGTCCACCATTGCATCCAAATTCAACACACAACATCCAACAATTACACCATTAATATGGTGTCGAAAAGTATATAACATAAAATTTTCCAACAAAAAATAACAATTCATGAGAGAATATTAATTAATGTGGAAAATAAAACTAATGGTTAACAATTATTGAAGGGAATATTTTCCATGTATTAAAAATCAAACAATCAAAAAAATAATGCTTAAGATGATTAATTTTAAATAAAAAAATTAACCTCTATTTTAATAACATGATACACATGTAATTTATAATCACATAAAAATAAAATTATGTTGTTCAAAATATAAATAAAATTAAATATAGATGTTACCTTTTGTACATTGTTCATATAATTTAACCTTTGATGACAATCCATGAATTTTAAAAACTCCTTGATGTATAGACTATTAATATCAAATTAAATGGAATAATAGTTTATTAATATAATAAAATTAATATAATGAATTTACACACTATATGGAATGGGGGTTATATCTTAAATCAAAAATTATTATCAATTTATTAATCTATTACATAATGTTTCACTAAGTTTCATTATATTGAAAAAATTGATGATGAGGTATTATAAATAGTATGATATTGTAAAAAAACTTACTGGAACTACTAAAAAGATTTTCAATCAAAGAAGTCCATATCTGCATCTCAGGCAATAGCACAACCCCTCATCCACTACTGGAGACTCAAAAAATATTACACACCAATTTACACTGGATCCTTTTCATCAACAATCAACACCAAACCATAAAATATTTAACATAAATCATTCTACATGAACAAGTATACAAAACCATGAATGAACATGAACCTGACCGAGTGTTAATCTACAGATGATCCTCTATGAAGTCACCACATGGAATGATAATCGTTCATTAGTCAAGAAAAACACAACATTTAGTCATTCCACACACCTAATCAATAAATAAAATTTAACTAAGCACAAACATGGACAAGCATTATTCAAAAAATGGCATAGAATTGTCCACTTCCCTAAAAAACCATACACAACCATTGGAAAAATGGACAACAATTTGGGAACTCTAACCATAATCATCATGAATCCTAAAATTAAACACCAAAATAATGTTCGGGTTTATATATGTCACACAAACCGCAAGTAATTCATGTAATGTCACAATAAAAAGAGAAAAATGAGTGAGTGGGGGATAATGAAAGTTAACTAGAGGATACCATGCGGAAAAATGAAAGGAGAGACAACTAGATCTCATATATGGTGGAGGAGGGAGGGATGCTGTTGAGTTCCTCCTTTCTAGGGAATATGACATAGACAGAGGTGGATGAGGGTGGTCGTGGTGGATGGTTTGTATGGGGTTGGAAGGAGAATGAGTGTCGTGAAGAATGAGGTATTAGGCTCGTCTGAGCGTATACGTTGGATCATGTGGGATCAGCATACAGTGACATTGGAAATGATCAATAGAGGTCTAGGCTATGTGACAGGCTGATGAGGACAACAACAGTGGTAGATGGGGTGGTTCCCCTAACGATGGGGGATAACGGACATGTTCCTCTATGACGGTGGGTATGTATGGACTTGGTTGATCGCATTGAACAGTTTGGTAACTTAGATATAAACTACATTTTTAGGTACTTCAGGTCATGTTTTCATTGGTCTAATTCCCACTAGGACAACAGGTTATGTAATGGGATCCCTTTATCTAGAAAAATGAGTGGGGTTTTTTGGTTTCATAAAAATAAATAGGGGATTTAACCTCTACATGTCTCATAATAACAATAATATAAAACAACAATGAAAAAAACTTCTAGATGTCTCATGCACAATGGACTTAAAAAATGGAAATTAACCGAGTCAGGGTGTGATAATGGATGATGAGGTAAGGGTGATTTGATCGTTGCACCTCGAGACATTTATTTTAGGGAATAATGTGTCTTATTATTGGTATAATTTTATAAAATCGTCATGATGTATAATAAATTTATATATAATTTTTATATAATCAAAAAATATACAATTTTCATATATTATGTATAGAAAATTATACAATATGCATATATTGAAATTACATAAAACTGACTTTCTTTTTTTTGTTTTTACAACATTTATTCTTTCAAAAATTATAATAATTTATCCCAAATTTTATATTATATATATATATATACATTATATCAAACATATAATGTATCAATGAAAACATATGAATATATGATTTTACTAAAATATTTGAAACTTATAAATTATCAATGAAAATATATTATTATATAATTTGATTAAAATATTAACAATTTATATCATTTATTCAAAATAATAAATATATCTATAAATTATTTTTTTTGTGAAATATTTTAATTATTTGGGTAATTTTTTTCAACTGGGTTTTATAATGGTAAAAATGTGTTGTTAATAACAATTCATTGTAATAGAATCACTTCTTAGAGACAACAATCCATATGTCCGCCTGATTTATGTTTCCACATTTGAATGGATCAAATGAAATAATGGTAAATAATAATTCAACTTCTTGAAATGATTTTAAGTCATATAATATATATATATATATAATAAATACATACTTATTAACAATAATGTAAGTATGAAATGAAAAATGAATCAATTCTATTCATGGAGGCGGTAGCGAAAACATATAGACGATCATTGTTACCATTTCCCCAGTGATGTTAAGGTAAAAAGGTATATATTATTTTTTAATTCCTTAAGAATATTTATTTCATAAATACATTTTATAAACATTACATCCATCATTGAAATTATCCATGGAATATGTTGGTGGAAAATTATTAATATCTCTATTTATTTGATAGTCCACATGTACACCCAAATAGTGCATTAATTTCACAATTGAATGAAAGGAGGTTAAAATTGGGTGTCCTTGTGACTATCTAGACCAACACTCCTAGATCATGTTCTCTTAGATATATGCCTTACATATTTTTTTTGATATGATCTATAAATCTTGGGATCTGACTATCAGTAATAGAAATATCAATACTGATTAATGAATCACTTAAATCTAATGTATTTTTTTAGGTTTAGAGATTTTTTGAAACTTAAAAAACATAAATAGATAAATATTATGTTATTTCTATCAATGGGTAGTTATCCCACTATATGTGAAACTACTTAATTCCAGAAAATTCTATAACATCTCCCCAAAATTCATTGACACAGGTTGTCGTTCTAAACATGTAACATTTATAAATTTTTTCTATAACCATTTTAAATGTAAAAATATGAAAATGTGATATCAAACACCGTATAAGGAAAAAATAAAACATAAGAAATTATTGCATAGACATTGATAAATATTATGGTTGGGATAAGAAAACCACATTAATTCCTAATCAATGTGAAATTGTGAGAATGTTATATCCCTGAAATTAAATGATATCACTAATATCAGTAATAATGATATTATATTGATTCAATGTATAATTAAATACATGAAAAACAGTTATTAGGGTCATGTTACCTGACATTGTTCCTACATTTAAGACCATAATCAAGACATCTTGTATAACATGGTGTGCATAATTCAAATATTAAATCATGTTTGGTCTCTTGAGACTTACCAATGCGTTAAGAGGCTACATAATTATAGACCCCACATTTCACATGATTATGTCGAATGCACTTACCATAAGAGTTATAAAAAAATTCATAAAATTACATGAGTGTCCTCTTACTAAATAAAACATAATTTTCTATATAACGTGAAATACAAAACATCAATATACGATCAACATGTGTTATAATTTAGTATTTGTAATGAACTCTTATACAATTCCCTATGAAAATAAAAGGGATAACATGAACATAAATCTTCCGGATAAATAATTTGGATAGTTAATAATTATGTATTCAACGTTCCAATAATCATATATTTAGGAATAATGATATATAGAACTCCAATATGTTCCCTCTTTTCATTATAAATACATTATTTCAAAGAGAACATCATCCAATATAAATTATGTAAAATGTTTTGTTCACACTATAGAAATAAGAACAAAAAAAGATAATACATGGAAATAATTTCCATAAGCTATACTTGGGAAGGAGGTGGATGGTTTCAAAATATAATATTCCTTGTGTAAAAAAAATCAAACACTGATATTTACAATTATGAAACCCATCCATGAAAAATAATATATGAATGATATTATACAAGAAGGTATCCTGAATTGGAATTATTTTTGATAATTATTTTATTCCCCAAAAATATATATCTATTATATTATAAATAGTGAAACATAGACTCTAATAGTGTAAATTATTTTTAATATGAAAAGTAAAATTTATGTATGACTTAAAAGATATTTTCTATTTTTTAATATTGTTCAAAATGAGGTAGTCATAAGTCAATTCCAAAAGTAGTTTTAAAAATGTGAAGTGAAAAAACATTAAAAAAATATAAGAATAAATTAATCATCAATAATAGGGAAATAAAAATTAAATAAAATTCTCTATAAGATATGTTGATCTAAAACAATTAAATATTAAAACGTATTTTTTACCACTTTAGATTTACATTGAATAAAACCCACATTATAGAAATAGTAATGAAACCATCAAAGTATGAAAATAGAATTTTCCAATATAGGATTACATAATATCATATAATAAAATTTCATTGTTGGTTAAATCAAGCAGTATAATAAAAATTCCCACAACAAAACATTATAATTTAATAAGGGGATTTTTGTTTCCAAAAAAACAATACTATGTAAGAAACTTTTTTATTAATTTCCAATTGAACAGAGAATCACGATTTTGTAATCAATTCCACTAACAAAATAAATATGATAAAAATATCTACATATGAAGTTAATGAATTATACAATAGAAACATGGGAAAAAAATATTTCAGGTCTTGTATAATTAGACTTGGGAAAAATAGATGCCTTTCAGCATGAGTAACACATTAATAAAACCCCATTTATATATATATATATATATATATTAATTAATTGATCTGAAAATAAAAAAAATTGAAATATAATTTAGGATATTATATGTTATATAGGAAGAATATAGAAAAAAAGTTAGGTATAAGGGCCTAGATTAGTGTGGATCAACCATTTGTGTGTTACCGAGGATTGTGAATGTCATAGGAGACTCAGAAAAAGTTTGTAAGAGTTAGGGTGCTGAGAACTGGGAGTAGATAACATTCACGATGAAAAAGTGGGGTTGACGTCATATAGAATAATTTCCTGATGTTAATCTTGGATTCATGTCATGTATTATTGTTGGTTTGGAAAAATAATATTAAATCATAAGGTGATGGTTTTTTTTGAGGAACCTACCTTCAAGGAATTACACAACATGAATAGGGATTACACATTTTGTAATACCGTCGATAAGGAAATGTTTTATAGCATTTCAGCCATTTGGTTTTCGAACCCTGTCAATTAAACTTCCCTCTATCTCATCCCATGAAATCTGATATTTATCTCATCAATGTTTTGGAGATACCGTTAATTGGAATTGATCTTGAGATTCGATCTACAATTTTTCATAACCCATCTTGATCCAAAGTGTGATTTTACATGTTTTTCTAGTATTTTAAACTGGTTTGATCTTGTTTTATCTAATATCATCTCCTTGTGCTGTTGCAGTTTATTACCATTGTTTCTAATGGGGTTTCTCTTAGTTGTTTTTTGATGTATTGTTGTAGCAACATCTTCTGATGGATTTTGTTCATACAGGAGGGTTCTTCGGAGATTCGTTATGTGGTCTATTCTCATTTGAAGAACATCGAAGCCCTTATCATACATGGTATCCATTTATTCTTTATTTATTTATGATAAATCATAGAGTTATTATGATTTAGCCCACTGAATCACAATGAAATTGATCTAATTAAATATTTTAATTGGATTAAATAATTTGTATCGGTCACATGTTGATGTTGGTACTGTGTACCATGATAACAATTTGCATCTTGATTTTCTAGATATTGTGATATCTATCCCATTCTTGTTTTAGCATGTTTTTCTTGACGGGAATTAGTAAATAGCATAGACCTAGATTTAATATATATATATATATAGGATAAACAAATTCAAAATTCATGGTTAATGAATTCGGTTTTTGTTCTAATTTTATGTCAATCAAATTGATAAAAGTATACATGATTAATAGATTTGGTTAATGAACTTGAAGCATGTTTATGCTTGTTGATAATGGAATTGAAGGCATGTTAAATTATCTATTTAATACATTTTTTATATTTTTGATACCTTGTTACTAAGTTATCCCATAGTTGGAACATGTGATAATTAATTAGTTAATTCTAGAAAGAGTGAGAACTGGATGTGTGATACAAGATAGTTTCATCATAGGGCCTGATTTTCTCGATAGATTGGTAATTTGGATTTGTGAGAGATCTTTGCATGTAAATGTTGAATTCTAGTATTTGGGTCCAAGAGCACATTTCTATGTTTGTTTCCTACTACATGTGATGTGAGGTGACCATGGGATGGAATATGTTGGATGGATATTATGGTATGTGGGGTGGGGAGGCCTGAATGTGGCATTAGCTTATGAATGATGATCCTGGAGGGTTGTAGTGGTGTGAGGGGGAGGCCAGATTTTTTTTCTAGTAGTTTACGTCTGGAGTGGAGAGATTCACTGTTATATTCATGTGGTTTAAGGGATGAAACTAAGGATGAAGGAATGGGTTAATGTTGGGATTACTCATTCATATGAAAGCTAGATTCTTATTTGATTCAGTTTCATGGACAAATGACATGTTGGTGTTTATGTGATTTTCTTTCCCCACTGCTTGAGGATGATGGATTTATTTGGATACTATCTTTCTTGGGACGTGGATACATGTGGGGAATGTCACTTGTGCTCTGTGATTACCTCCTCGAGGTTGGATGAGTTTACTCACCTGCTGTAGGTGGCAAAGACTCGATGGGTAGTTCATCTACTCACCGTGTTGATCCCCTTGTATTTGGGAATCTTAGAAAGTATTCCTAGATTTCATTATGATATGAAAAAAAATGTTAATAAATGAATAAATATTTAACCAATGGGGGTGGCTCTTGATCGGATGAAATGATGGGGATGAAATTTTGAGAATCCATGGACATGGTTTTCTTATTCTTGAAGGGAATAGATCTTTGTTGAAATGGTAATGTAATTCAATGTGTAAATAATGATGGTTAATTAATGGTAATTAATTATTAAGGTAAAGTGAAACTGATAATAAGGGATAATGTACTTCAATGTATCTCTATAAATGTATGTGAGCATATAGGATATCTAGTCTTAACAGTGGTACCCGGGAGTACATGAGATGGTAGGTATAGCATAGTCTGAGACTATGTTATGGAAATAAGGTGGTTGTGATCTATATTATGTGATCTACATTTCATTATTCAATATGATACTCCACACTTTCAGTTTGGGAAACTGACACCCCTAGGATTTTGATCCATGGGTTTATTTTTCCAAAAATTCTTATGGGAGGATGGATAGAGGACTACCCCCTTTGGCCCCACTCTTTTATCTTGGTAGTTACGTGTGCAGGCATGAACGGTGGTTAGTTTTTCCCATATATGGGTGTGTAGGGCTTTAATGGATTATTTTTATTCTGTATAAATATATTCTAGATAGAGTTTTTTAAGGACTACAATAGGTGTAGCATGTATAGGATGTTATGGCTTGATGATCCTTAATAGGTTTATGGACTATGATGGATTGAGGTATAATAATGGATGTTTGATAAACATTATACGAGCTATGTTGGCTCTTAGGAACTACCTTGTTACTTTTGGTTACATGGACGTACTGGTATGTTATACGTGGTGCATGTTTTCATGATTCACGTAGGTGTCTGTGGTCTAGCCTTTTTGAGAGAGACGACAAGGGTGTGAAACATTGGGGAAAAGAGAAAAACCATTGGGGTATCCCTGATATTATTTATCATTCTATATGATCTTTTATTCTATACTTGGTGGAAGTATCCATTGTACGACTGAGAACTTAGTATAAATTTTTAAGTGATGTGGTAGTTTCAATTGTTTTCTATTGTCCTTTAGCCTTATTTTTTTATATTTTTTATGAGAGGATCTCGTGGGATCCTACTGATAATACTATTAGAGTCACCCTATCTAAATATAAACTATTATTCATGTCAGTAGGAATAGGTCTAAGATCATGTTGTTTTCTATTATTTTGGGGATTTGCAGGAGCTGTTTGGGCTTCATAGTCACCGTCGTCATTACATTATTTTTCTACTTGATGTTTTCCCTTTCAGTTGTAGAAGTTCCTACACGAAATTACATATGTGTACATGGGTTTTATTTTCTATTGTATTACAATAAATATTTAGTTTCTAATTTTCTTATCATTATCTTCTGTATGTGTTCTCTTAGTGGGTAACGCCTACCATATGTAAGTTTATTATACTCTTGGTGCTAGTTTCCAACCCCGGGCCTACTTGAGGAGGGAATCAGGGGTCACTATCTCTCATCACCCATTTTTATACAAATAGAGGTAAACATTGTGGGGAGGGGTTCCTGATAGAGTAGTATCATAGGCCACGATGACAGGTAGGATGGAGTTTGGAGATAGCCTCCTGTGAGGTTGTATAGGTTGGTAGAGAAATATTGTTAGCTATGTTTTGAAATAACTATAAACATGGGAGACCAACTTATAAATGGATATTTGGGGACCCCTTTGATCTGATGAACGAACCATTCAGCTTACAGTGGCTACTAAATTAGGTTATACTTGTTTTAGGGTAGATACCTAGGAAAATAACATGAATCATTCTTCATTGTGCCAGTATTTGAACGGGTTTACATTGGGAAACTTTAACCTAAAATGAATGAAAAACAATTAATTAATTTTAAGGTATTTTCTATTCCAAGTTAGAATCCTCAATTATTTGTTATTTTGCAGGATGGCTGAAGGACCATGTCCCCATCAGGATTTGATGGAAGATGTTCTGAATGTTGCACTAGTAGATCACCATAGAGTTGAGGTTGAAGATGATGACGCTTTGAGGTGGAAACTCTAATAGTTTCACTAAAAGAGTCTTCAAAAGTGTGAGTGATCTTTTTTAGATGTAGTTACAGCAGAATGGTTGGAGTAAGTTAAGATAAACTTCAGTTTGATACATGATCTGTAGGAGCCCTATGTATCATTGTATTTAATGATATTGTGTGGGGTAGCATGGTATTTGTGGGACTTATTAATTAGAGATTTTTAGGAGTTGGAAGTCTCATGGTTGGAGTTCCAAGACTATTTTGAATCCAATTTTATTTCATCAACCATGAAGGAATCTATTTACCAAGATATTCCCACCCATTAGAAAGGGATCACTTGTGTGAAAGAGTTTGGAATCCATTTTAGTAAGATTATATGATATGCTTTGAAATATCACCGGATGATAACTTCCAGGTGAGAAATTTAGAAGAGGATTTTCATCCCGAGATCTAGTGCCATGTAATCCCATTTATGATGAACATTTATCACAAGGTGTCGATGGTAGAAGAGGTCATCGAGAGGATTCTATCAAAAACAACATACATACTATAGAGGCATCGTCCATATTCTTCATGATGAACAGATGTAGTCTAGGGTTTAAAGTTGTGATGATAGAATTGCTTTCAGTTAGTTAGGGGTAGGACCCATCCCTCAATGTCTCATTTCTCTGGGGGCGGTGATTCACATTCCTATTCTAAGGTATCACATGAATTTTTTCTTATAGAGGCTAGGGTCATCACCCATGAGATTTCCTAACATTTATATGAACTCAGTGTATGCCAGTTGTTCCTCTTTAAGTTCATCAGTTGAGGAAGTTCAAGCAGAGCCAGCAGCAACATGTGACTCCAGTTTCGATTAGTAGAGAGTTATTGGGGTATGCCTAGGATATCCCTTGGATGCTTCCTATCCTTTGAGAGTAGAATATTTTATTGGAGGTGTTCATCAGTATGGTCAGAGGGGTCATAGAGCAGTCATTGTTAGATTCATCTTTTACCATAGACAGTTTCACGAAATATAGACGTAATTCTAGGTACACTTTTTTTGATTTATACATTGGTGAATGCCTTTTTTGTTCTAGGAGTGATGAACACCTTAATATAACCTACACGATTACATTATTTCGGACCTGGGGTAGAGATACTTCATGTTTTCTCGGCATTAATTATACTAGTTGGTGGTCGAGCTGACTTGTTTGAATTATATAGAAACTATGATCTAGTTTTAGTGTAGAATCACACTTGTGGAGATTTCCTTGGGTTATGGATACAATCATATGAATCTATCCTCTACATGGATTGGTTTTATTCATTATAGTCCATCATAGATTTCTTTAGGAAGTAGGTTGTGTTCTTCGATGCAGATAGAGAGATAGTAATGTTATTTGGGGAGAGAGACCCGCATATGTGTCAGAGGTATGTTCCTTACTTTTAATATATGATGGATGATATGATTCTTTGTTTGTCAAAGGTTCGGTAGTCAATGTTCTCCATGGTCATGGAGTTGTACACAGATGTCTTTCCAGGGGAGGTTGTAGTGTTACTCTCTCGATGAGACATTGAGCTCAGAATCAAACTACAAGAAGTCATGTCTCTTATCATGATGTATCTACATGGAATTGTGCCTTATGAGTTGGAATAACATCATACAACTCGATGGTCTGTTGTGGTATGGGTTTTTTCATCCATGTGTGTCATTGTGGGGTGAAATATTTTTTTCGTAATGAAGGTTGATTGTATTTTTCTATTGTGTATTGATTATTGTGATTTGAATCAAGTGAAAGTGAAGATTAAATATCCTATTACAGGGATTAATGATATATTAGATCTACTCCAGGGTGAAATCTTGTTCTCAAACAACAATTTTCAGTCATGATATCATTAGATGGACGTGAAAGTTGATGATATCACAAAAACTGCTTTCCATTTTCATCATGGGCATTACAATTCTGTTGTGATGTCATTTTATGTGGTGAATTCTCTAACTACTTTCATGAGATTAAGGAATGTTGTGTTCTTTGAGTTCCTAAATAAGTTATTTGTGGTTTTCACCAACTAAATCCTTGTGTACTGTGCATCAGAAGAAAATCATGCAAATCATCTACATGACATTTTGGCAGTTCTCTGTCATGAGATGTTTTTTTGTAAGTCATCCAAGTGTGTGTTTTGGGATCAATAAGTTATTTTCATGGGTAAGTTTGTACCCCATTAGGGAGTAGCTATGAATACATTGATGATAGAATAATTTGTGTCATCGTTAGAACTTATGAAAACATAATACGTGCAATGTTTCCTTGAGATTTTAGGCTACTACAAGAGGTTTGTAGTTGATTTTTCTTGGGTTGTGACTCCACTGATATAGTTGACCAGAAAGGATTAGGATCGCTTGTGGACTGATCAGTGTCAGACATATTTTGATAATATAATGTTGAATGGGATGTGCATGTCTATTATCAACTTGGATCGTTTCGTGTGGCGGCCCTGTGGCATGAATGAGGGTACTTGAGAATGTGAGTCACTGATACGCGCTAAGTATCAGGATCTATATGATTCTTACCTCTTCTTTTGTAACATTGTTCATTTTGTGGTCGTAGATCTTTTCTTTTTGTGAGATGGATTTCTATTATAAATTGTTGTGTCTTCATCTCTTTTGTGTGGTATCTCTTCCAAGGGAGTGTTCAGGAGATGTTTTTATTTGTTTCATAGATTTCACTATTCCCATGGTGATGTGGTTGAGCTCCTTTACTGACGAGATCAGTGAGAGGTATCTCATAGGGTGGTTGTTCAGAGGACCCCTTATTATTTCCTCTCTAGTTTGGTTTTTGATTCTGGATGATGAGAGTTTTTTGAGAGGTATCTCATTTAAGGGCTCAGATCCTCCTGGATCAACCCTTTGTGTGTTCCCAAGGATTATAGAGATTTTAGGAGGCTCAAAGGATGTTTGGAGGTGTTCTGGTACTAAGATGTAGGATTAGGGAACCTTCATGGCATTAAAGTGGGCTTCACTCCGTGTAGAATAATTTCACAATGTGAATGTTAGATTCATGTAGTGTAATATTTTTGTTTTTGAAAAGTAAAATAAAATTTAAAGTTGATAGTTTTTTCTTTGAGGAATGAAAATTTGAGGAATTATATGATGTGAAAGGGGATTACAAATCATTTAATCCCCCAATACAGTAATGTTTTACAACATTCCATCCACTTGGCTTTTTAAACCCTACGGATACAGCTTCCCTCTCTCTCATCCCAGGTGGCTCAATAATCCTAGATTCAGAACATTGGAGATCATATTGATGGGAATCACTCTCGGGCATCCATCATCGATCTATGGTAATCCGGCATGATCCAAAGTTTGTTCTCAATCATTTATTTTTTTATATCCAAGTTTTATCTTGTTTTATGTCATATCTTCATATTTTTATATGGTAGTTTCTTAGCCATGTTTCTAATAGGATTTCTCTCAGTTGTCGTTTATGAGGTGGTGTTGTGGTGTCCATATATGTATTCTGTTCTTGCAGGAGGGGTGATCATATATCCTTTGTGTGTTTCGTTATTGTGTAAAAAACGTTGATAAAATTTGGAGGTAGTGGACTCATTACTAATATACATATTTTTGTGCATTTGTAGAGTTATCATGATTTATCCCCTTGGATCATAATCAAATTTACCTAATTAAATAGTTGAACTATATTAAATAATTGGTATAGATCATACAGTAATGTTTCTACATTATACCATGATAACTATTTGGATATTATTTTTCTAGAAAGTGTGATATGTATCAATTTATTATTTTTTCAGGTAATTATTGATGGAAATTGTTAATGAACATAAATATGAAATTAATTGATAATTAATTGGATAAAAGAAATATATAGTCATGTTTAATGAATCTGGTTATTTTTGTAATTTGATGTTAATCAAATTGATGCATGTAGGAATGTTTAATAGAATTGTTTTAAGATGATGAAGCATGTTTATGATTTATTATAAAGGAAATTAAGGCATTTTAAATTAATTTTTTAATTAATTTGTGATAGTTTTGGTATCTCGTTGCTTAGGTTTCCCATAGATGGAACCAGTGCTAATTAATTGGTAAATTACTGATGGAATGAAAACCATTTTAATGATAAAATATAATCCCTTCATAGGGATAGAGTTTCCCACTAGTTTGGGATGTAAAAGTAACTTATGATTTAGAGATTTGAGAGCTCATTGTATGTGATGGCTTAATTCATTACATTGGTGAAAATATCTTGTTGTTATTTTTGTTTCTTGCTGCTTATGACGTGACGTGAGCCAGGGATGGCTAATACCGGATGGATGTTGTGGTATGTTGGGTAGGGAGGCATGATTTTTGTGGAAGTATTTGACGTTTGGTGTGGCAAGATGTGTCATTATATTCATGTGGGTGTCAGAGAGGACACTAGAGATGACCAAACAGATTGAATATGGGATTACATGTGGATATGAAAGATGGATTATTATTTGAAACCATTCTCAGGACAAAGGAAATGTTATTGTATATTTTCTTTACTTTCTTCACGTCATGTGCAAGAAAAATGTTTTTACACTTTTTACATGGGAGGAAATGATGTGTGTGGTATGCCCCGTGATTTCTATGTTTCTATTCTCATGGTTGGATGACTTTACTCCCTTACTATAGGTGGTAAGGACTCGACGGGTAGTTCATTTACTCACTGTGTTGATCCCCTTGTGTTTGGAGAGTTTAGAATGTTTTCCTAGAGTACATGGTGATATATAAAGTAATAATGATAATTAATGAATAAATCATTAACCTGTGGGGTTTGATCTTATAGGAACTAAATGCTATTGTTGAAATTATGAGTAGTCGTGGACATGGGTCTCTTATGAAAAGAGGGCATAGATGTTTGTTGAAATGGTATTCAAATGTAATGTGGAAATTATAATGGTTAATTAATTGTTAAGAATTAATTAATGTAAACTGAAACTGATAAAAATGGATAATGTAATTTAATGTAGTCCATTAAATAGATGTGTGCTTATAGGATATATTGTCTTTACAGAGGAATCTAGGAGTTCTAGAGATGTTAGTGGTTGTTGAGTCTAATAATATTTTATTTCCATACTGTGGTTTTCAACTATATTATATTATGTACATTTTTCATTAAATATTATACTCCACCCTATCAGTTAGGGAAAATGACACCCTAGGAATTCTGACCCATGGGGGTGTTTTCCACAACATTCCGGTGGATGGATGGTTAACTAACCCCTATATACCTTCTCTATTATCTTGTAAGTTACACTTTCTAGTATACTGGATAATTATTGGTTACTATATATCTGTGTAGATGGTAGAATTGTCATGTGGTTTTTTCATACATATTTATTGTTGATATAGTTTCTTATAAACTACTAAAGGTATAACTTGTATAGTTTGGGGTAGATTGATTATCCTTACTCGATGTATGGGATTTGATGGATTGAATTATAATACCCAGTGAATGATACACATTATGTCATTTGTGGTGTCTCATAGAACATATCTGGTTTATTTTGGATACATGGATGGGGTTTTATGTTCCACGAGATGCATGTTGAGGTTCTTCACACAAGTGTTTGCGAAATAGCCATTTTGGAGTGAGATGCTCGGGATGAGCGATGCTGGGGAAAAGAGGAAATCCAATATGGAAGAGGTAGCGGGGTACCCTTAATATTTTTTATTATATTAAATTCTCTTTTATGTGATACTTAGTGATATTATCCATGGTGAGGATGGGAACATAGTTTACCTTTTTTAGCTCATGAGTTTTCTTCACTTGTTTTTCATCGTGCTTTAGAATGCTTTCTTTACATTTTTCATGAGAGTCTATAGGAAGTATCCTACTGAATATACTGTTGTAGTCACCATACATATTTATAAAATATTTCTTAGGTCATTTTGAGCAGGTTGGATATCAATCTGGTCCCTATTATCTTGGGTTTTTGTAGGGGATGTTTGGGATTCGTGGTCGCTACAGTCTTTACATTATTTTGGTACATGTAGTTCTTCCTTTTGGTTTTAGTAGTTCATGGATAAAATTACATTTGGGTACTTGGGATTTCTTTTCCAATGTTATATGTGCTAGAGTTAGTTGTTTTCTATCTTATTTCTCTCTTCTTCATGTCTTCTCTTAGAGGGTAATGCCACTCATCTTCATGTTTATTATACCCTCGGTGCTAGTGTCCAACCTGAGGCCTATGAGAGGTGGGACACTGGGGGTCACTATCTCTCTTCTCCCATTTCAAACCCAATAGGGGTACACTTTGTGGGGATGGGTTGTTAAATTTAGTACATAATATTAAAATCCTCTCAAATAAGGGAATTTGAGATGAAAACTATTACCTCTTAGCTCGAATTCCATGAAATAAACATAAGCAATTGTGTAAAAACAATTTGTATCATAATTAATTAAATCAACCAATAAAAATTTCCATTTTAACTTACACTCTTCCAAGATATTAATTCTCAAAATTAATTCTTCTTATTTTAAATATCTTGTGTTTGTAGTTATGATCATTTGTATTAGTTTCATAAGAGCATCGTCCCTGCTTTTTCAACAGTCAATTTTATTACTTACTTGATCAATAATTTAAAAATTATGGATGATATTAAATTATTATTTTTATTTCCAATTAAATTGATAAGATTTTTAGTCTTTATAGTTGATGAGGAAATTCATAATTATCTTATTTTAGTTATTGTGGACCATCAAAGGATGTTTTCTACTTTTTGGAATTAAATTTTGATATAACATATGAAAAATAGATAAAGAATTATTTTAACATTGATAACATATTATGGAAGTAATTATATTACCATTTAAATTAATGATATTGATTCATTATATCATTAAATTAAGTTGTTAAACCAATCCAAACATGAACATGCCCTGATTTAATAAATGATTATGTGGTTATTTTGATGTATTATCATTATACCTATAGAATAATGATCTTATTTTATTTTTAATTCTATTATATAAAATAATTATAATGATTTAGAATATTAAATAATTAACATGAAAATATTATAAAATTTGAATAAATGGTTATCCACAAAGTATGATTATTTTTAATAATTAACTTAACAATGATCGTTAGTTGACCATATCTTCAATAGGATCATTATTTTTCATACCATAATTTTAATTTTATCATCAGCATTATACATACAATTTTTACCATCTTTAGATTCATTCCATTAATTCATTGAAGGAAAACATAGCATGTTACATTATGGTGGTGGTAGTCTGCACAATACACGAATAATTATTTTTTTTATGAATTTAGTATGTGAATAAATAATAATAACAACCTTAATAAAGTACGATTTTCAAAATAATTATCGAAATATATTTATATTAAAATGGTTTGACTAAATTTTAATGAAAATAATTAACATGAAAACAATTTAGTTCATAATACTCATGTTGGGGACACAAATATTCATTTTAATTATCATTAGAAATGAGGTCCTTATTCAAACTAATAGTGACATAACTCTTTTGAAATATTGAGAGGTTTATAGGGGGTCATGATGGATGAGTTTCAATGATGAATTAGAAGTTGAAGTACTTCTATATCGGGTATAGATGTAAAACATTTATACGCTATGGAAAGGGTTGTTTTTGAAATATCCAATGATTATAGAAAATAAATTTCACTATTGAAGTTACAAGATTATCAAAAAAGGAAAAATTTAGAATATGGGTAATTATTTGTCTATCCATACATTTTAAAACATGTTATTAACATATTTTTTCATTTCCCCTTAGTAAATGGTATTTTATGACTCCTAAATTTTATTGAGGAAACTAATTTTTATACATTGTAATTATCTGTAGTGACCAAAAGAATAAATTAGCCAAAAAATATTGGGGATGTAATTATTTCTAATTTAAAACAATTTTATCAAATAATATTTTAAATGGAATGAAATGATAATTTTAAAATATTAACAAATAATCATTTAGAACCGTTTTAGATAGATACTTTTAAAGCATTAAATATATATATATTTGTGATAAAATTAGAATTATTACAAATAATAATTTACAATATATATTAATATCACATTGAAAAAAATATATGGGCCTTCCATGTAAATAAAAAATTGATCCACAAATAAAAATATATGATTTAATGACAATACGACAAAAATATTATGAAAGAAATATTTTACTATAGTCCAAATAGTGTTCAGAATTTATTTTTATCTAAAAAGAATGGATGAAAATGTATAATTTTATACCATAATTTTTTATTTCTTTACATTATTATTTTTTAAACATTTATTTTATTCTTACATAGTGATAAAATCATAGAAATTATATGTCTAATAAAACCATGAATTTTCCCCTAAAATTTAACCTCTTTTGAAAATGATTATAATTTCATAGTAAGATAATTTTGATATGAGAAATTAAAAAATTAAGTTCAATTAATTAATTTTCAATTACATTATTTATAAATAAAATTTTTGAATAAAATCATAAAATATAATTGATTTTTTATGGAAAATGACACATTGAATTATTAACTATTATTATTTTTATTATCATATAAATTGGTTTTAGAAAATAATTAATATAAAAAATAATTTATCATCTCTAGACATATTTAAAATGAAATAAAAATTCTTATCACATAGAAAGAAATTTTTTAGAAAAATAATTTTATTTGAAATAAATGACCATATTTGTTATTTTAGGTAATCGTATTTAATTTTATTCATATTAAATGTAGCGTTTATTTTCATTATCCATGTAATTAAGAATGTGGTTATTCCTCTTTATTATTACAAATTATATGTCTATGATATAACAATCGTATATAAAAATTAATTTTTTCTCTAAATAAATTATAATTTTATTTATGTTATGTGTCACATATGGAGGAAAATATTAAATACATTGACTAATTAAATAGTAATTATATATTATAATTTCATGGTTTTACATTCTATCCACTATATGTACATTTAATCGTAACATTTCCCATAATAATAAGAGTAATTTTTAAAGTGAACTCACAATTAACAATACCCCTCTAGATGATCATGGTATTATTTAGGATGTGGAATGAGATTTATACACATGAAAAATTAGTATAAGATCTTTATAAATAGAGAAACCCCAATCATAATTTCACATGTAATGATAAAATGGAAAGAAGATACATATCAAAAACAAATAACTTCCCAAAAGAATTGAAAATGTTTTTGGTTAATAATAACACAATGGTTTTTTATTAATCATTATAATATAGTTTTTGAATACTTACATGACATGTAAAACTAGAATATCAAGATTTTAAACTCATTAATAGATACATTTTTAGTAGTTTAATTGCTTTATACTTGTTTTCAATGTTTTTATTATTATATTCTTTGTTTTTCAACATATTGAGTTTTAGAGTATCCAAATATCTTATAATCAATGAAATGGATTTTATAGCTCCTCCCATTCATGTTCACCTTTGAGACTAATTAACATAATATCCACACTTCAAGAATTTACTCCCTTGTTTCTTCCAAAAATTTAAAAAAGTATGAGATTGAATGTTATTTTCTTTATCATCTTAGTGTCCTGATATTTTGTAGAATTATATCTTTATCTCCTTTTGTGTGTTTTGGATTTCAATAATGATCACACTATGAGTTATAATCCATGAATAATCAAATTTTATAACAAAACTATTTCACATTATGATAATTTTTCGTTGTTCTATAGTTTATTCAAATCAACTTATATCAAACTTACCACAAAAAAATATCATGGTTTGTTTAAGATATATCATTACTAAGTAAACTTGTATTACATTAGTTTGGATAACTATGTACTTCATTCTAAAATTATAGTTCCCAAATTATTATAAAATTAATTAAAATATTCTAAACATAATAATCAATGAATTATATTCACTAAAAATCCAAAATAACCTTCCCCGAAAAACATTAACCATTCCAACAATCATATTCCTATTAATGTTTATACACTATCCATACAATACCAATAACATACCTTTCCCAAAACATATTTTAATTCAAAAAAAATTAACCACATCCAGATTCTATATTACTCAAATAATTAAGTTCATATTTAACTCTTATAGAGTATTAACCGCTTATTCACAAGGTCACATGGTTGTCACAATATATCATTATCCAAAAAATGAGATGATCATCTAAAAATTATCATGTATAAATTATCATTCCCAAAGGTAGAAATTAAAATTGAACATAATTATTCATAAAACCCACCCATTATTACTCATAATCATTTTATATTAATCATAAAATTTATCCATATCTAAATAAATTGTTCTATGATAGTCATCCATAAAAATAAAACATTATAATAAAATTACTTTTTGTGGTTATTAGTAAAATATAATAAATGTTTCTATACCATTTATTTAAAACTAATTATGTTTAATCCTTTTATGTGTCACATTATCATAAAATATATTATATTATAATAAATTATCATTGATAAATATCATTTAATGACTAAAAAAGATATGAGTATCAGGATTTCTAAAATATCAATATAAAAAACTATGTTAATGATGGGAAAGTCTCATTTTCCATCATAAGGGTTATTTATAGTGATTATCATCCATGTAAGTATGATTCCATATTTATTTATAAGAAATAGTTGTTTCTAGAAACATATCCATGTCGATATCATATTAATGATCATGATTCAACCAAAATCTAATACCAAAGTTGTTATGATAACAACAAAAGGATTGCTATAAAAAATAAATCTAAATATGGAATCCCTTATAAATCCATTATTTTTATCATATGATACATTATAATCAACCAATAATTATTTGTTTAATCATTGGTTGTTCCTGTTTTTTTTTCTAATTTGTATTATGACCAAATTAATTAAAATTTTTTAATTCTATTTTAAATCTTCATAAACAAAAACTGATTCACCAAGTCATACCCCCAATGAGCTATCACATGGTTTTTTGTATTATGTTCAATGACTGGGCCTTAGGGATATCATTAATTCATTTCTTAACCAATCCATTTAGGCATTATTTCCCCTAGGTGTATTTATTCCATAACCAAATCCAAAATCCATTATCCAAATTGAGATATATTCATATAAAAAGATCATAAAATCTACTTTACCAAAACATAATGATGTTATCTAATAAATAGGAATATTACTAGAGTCTTCATTGATGTTCTCTTCTAATAGAAAAAAAATGTGATTTATTTCCTTAACATTAATTGATATACAATTTTAATTGGAAATCTATACCTTTGAAATTATGATAAACCATAAATTATTAATCGTTAAATTATCCTAAAAACATCATAATTTCTAGAGTTATTTAAAACATACCATTGATACCAACTATGACTCCATGAACCAACAATATTAGGATCCAACAATCATATACATATAATTTGTATAAATTATTTGATACGAAGTGTAAATGAATGGATACAAAACACTATAATTGTCATGACCTATCCCTTGTTGATTGTGTTGTGACTACCCCGAGCCTGCCTCATAAAGGAAAGGGGCTGGAAACTAGTTCTGAATGAATCAACCTCCAAGTGGGAGAAATTTTACTAAGTACTTGTACAAACACACTTGTCCAACAATGTCCTAACACACTAGAATGGGGGGAAACGAGTATACTAAAAGCTGTCTAAGTACAAAGTATAGCTCAAAGAAAGTGAGCCATAATACAACCCCAAAAAAAAGAAAATGGAAAAGTACCCAAAGAAGTTCTGATGGCCATCCATGGAAAACCCCACCTAATCATAGGAGTAGTGAATCTATTGGAATCCAAATTAGTATATCCTATCTGCCTGTTCATATTGGTCACCACTTTGTCCTAGGCCACCACGTCCACCATCGAAGTGTCAATCAGTCCAGTCTCACTAGACTCCATCGGGTCCCCGTCCACCAAGGTCTGTATCGAATCATCGATCGTCTGCACGGGTCATGACACGCATGGTTTGGTCATGTGCAGGGGTGAGTAACCTGAAACTCATTAGGGTCCCAAAAACAAAAAGGAAATACCACACAAAAATCCTCAAAGAATAGCATGATGAAAAAGAACATTGCACAATATAGATCATACCAGGTATATTCTAAGGTAGTGATAGTTTCTTCATCTGTCATATCATCGAATTCCTTGTCCATTGGAAAACTCCTCCTCTATTGATTACAGTGGTTTTCCAAGTCACATAGAATTTTCTTCCCACTATCCTTGGACTACGGTGGCACTCATCCCTGATAAGTACCGTGGGTATGTTGTGTCACACAGAGCCACTCCCCATCGTGGGCCTATCGGGTCAAAGAGAGGCTCTTCCCTCCTTTCCCAAACTAAGGTACTCCTCCTGTCGAGTATCATGGGTCTTCCATGTCATAAAGATCCTCTCCCCACTGTGGGCCCACTCAGTCACACAGAACCACTTCCCACTAGGTCTTTGTCGAGCAGCCTTTAGGTCTCATCCAACTACATGGTTCTATATGTAGTGCACTTGGTAGAACTGATCCTCAAGAAATTTATCACATCTCAACATTCATGAAAATAACAAAAAAACATGTCAAAATATATGCCTCATCAAGAGGGTCTCAATGAGAAAATGGACCATCAATTAGACACACTGTTTGCAAAATATGGGTGTTTTATTAAACAGGGGTTTGGTTGCAATGAGACCCAGTCTGACCCGATCGGACCGAACCGACCAACCCGGCTCGAGAGTCCCACATAACCCAGTATAATTAGAATGTATCAACTTGAATTGGTTCATTTCAGAGTCAGTCTGGTCCGTCCTGGTCAATTGGACAGGCTCAATAAACCTCGCTGGACCCGGCCTGGTTTGGCCAATGGTCCAACTCGCCGGGTCGCCTGACAACCCAGTTTAGTTTGACCCTGCCCAAATGGAAATAGTCCAGTAAGACAGTGCTGGTCCAGACCGCTAGTTGTAGGTCTATCCCACCATCCTTAGCTCTATCCTCCAGGTGTGCGGACCAGTGGTGTGCTGACCTGTTGGGACGTGGCAGCCGAACCGCGTCTGGCTCAAGCTATCCCCACGGACGTAGAGCCCCTCTAGGTGTGGTCAACAGACCACAGTCTGCACCACTTGGGTGTCCCAGATGTAGGTCACCCCCTCCACAATGTGCTCGTCTAGCATTGTGCCTCCCACCACCGTGCTCGGTTGGTCATAGCCTCATGTCGCCGCGGTACGCCGACAGGGGTGCCACTGTCCTCCAACATGACCAGCGGGGCGGGCCGCCTCCACCACTATCGTGGAACCAGTTGGTGCCTACCCCTTCAGGATGTAGGTGTGGGCTGGCTGTCACTGCCAATTGTCAGTGCCACCACGCCGGTGGTGTCGCACCAGCGGCTCCTTTCATAAACCACCGAAGTTGCTCCACTAGTCCATTTTTTCATCTGTATCATCCTATAGACCTCCTGGGTCACCGCCATCCCTACCAAGGCCCCAGAATAAAGAACGGACAAGGGGAGGCACTCATGCCTTGTTTTTTGGCCCAATCCCTTGACATTTGTGGTTTAAATCATAGGGGAGGTTTGGGGATTGAAGGTCAACCATTTTATGCAAGGTTTGAATCCAAGATAATAAATCACAATGAAAAGTCATTGTCCCTTCTCAACGGATGAATCATGGATCAAATTGTTCATGGGTTGATCTGTGATAAAATTTTCTTTATATAGAAGAGCAGGGAAGAACTTTGAAAAAAACTCAAACCCCTACCTCTTTGATGTTTGATGCCAAACCATTCATCCTTGAGAGTTCAAGGAGTCGACGTCATCAATTCTAAAAATGTTCTTCGAGGTTCATTGAGTCGGTGAAGTATAACTGATATTTTTCTTCATTCGTCATTGGAGAGGAATTCTATTGGAGATTCATCAGAGAGTCTCTATGGTTTAATTATATTATCTCCAATGTTCCAAATAATTAAAGGAATCATGACACAATGTTTCAATTATGTTTCAACGTCGCATTGTTACACTGTTTCATTTAGGAAAAAACTTCACTATTACACTCCTTTTATTGCATCGTTATGCTACATGATATGGGCCATTAATGAAACTCATTAATACACACCATCACCACACAACAACGTCGCTTTCCACTTCTCAGTGGATGAGAAGGAATATAGAATAATTTTTTTTGTAATTTAATTATTTTTCTAAAAATGTATGAAAACAAAAAAAATTGTTCGACCCTTGCTGGATGAAGTTAAGTCCCTTAAAAGTGGATCATGGCGTTCTAAATTCAACGGTGTTCTAAATTTTTTTATCCTATCACTGGTCCAATAGATTGCAAAACCCGCTCGCACATTTACTAAATGTACCTTAAAAAAAGTTCAAACTTCCATTCCAGGCTCTCGGGGCCTTTGGACCATCTGTTTTCAGAGTGTATGGTCTCACAATAATTCCATATAAATAAACAAGTAAATAACTCCAAATTTACAAGACATTGCCTTCCCACCACATTAGGACATTACACCCCCGAAAGCCAAAACAAAATCTAAACAAAGAGATGGGGTACTAAGCATGAATTTGAGCCCCATGCTCCAATGTGCTCTCTTGGATATTCCTGTGCTGTCACGAAAATTACACCAGAGAAACTGAATTCCCTTGTAGGAACAAGTTCATTCGATCCTCTATCTTCATCAGGAACTCCGAAAACTTCTCCCAATTGTCAATATCTATCTCGCCCTAGTCAATGACGTGATATGGGTCATTCACATACCTCCTCAGTTGCGACACATGGAAAAAACCATGCACATGTTGTATCTGTGGGGAAAGGGATTGGTGGTATGCGACGTCACCAACTATACTCAGGATCTAAAGGGGCCTGATAAACCTGATAGATAGATTATCTCCCCAGCCAAATCTTCATAACCCATATCGGGGTGAAACTCGAAAGAACAGATGGTTTCCCTCATCAAACTCCAAGGGTCTCAGTCTCTTATTGGCATATGAATTATGAATGATCTATCCAGTCCTCATCTTCTCTTAGATGATCATCACATTTTCATTGGTAGCATGTACCAACTCCCCTGGATCTGTCTAGTATAAGGGTGATCTGCGAGGCCGCACATATAGGGCCTCGAACAGTGGCTTTCCAATGGTAGAGTGGTGGCTATTTTTGACTGTATACTCTTCCAATAGTACATGTTCTTCCTAGCTACGATCTGAGTCATGTACAATAGAAACAATCATGTTACCTAGGGTATGTATGGTCCGCTCTGTCTGAACATTCCTCTAGGATGAAATCTATTCTCAAACATAGTTGTCTCCTAAACGCCTCCTCTAATCCCTTCCACAACTAGAATGTAATGTGGGTATCATGATCTTAGATGATCATTAAAGGAAACATATGAAGTCGAACTATCTCTAGGACATAGTGGGGTCCCAATCCCCCTATCAGTCCATGCTCCTGAATGGGTAGGAAGTGAGCAGACATGGTGAGTCAGTCAACGATCACCCAAATATAATCATGGCATCTGGACATACATGGTAACCCCATTACGAAGTCCATAGAGATACCATCTCGCTTCCACTCAGGTACATCGTGTGGCTAGGCCTTGAATAATAGAACCATATGCTTGGCCTTCACATACTGACAAGTGAGGAATCATGAAATTAACTCGGCCACCACTTCCCTCATTGTTGGCCACCAGTACTGACATTGGAGGTCCTGTTAAATATTCTCAACTCCATGATGTAATGCCAATGGGGAGGTATGGAACTCCATCAATACCTCCTACTACAATGTCATTGGAATAATGGTGTGCCCTATGAAAATTATGACATGCTCCCCACCTATAGAAACACCATCAGGTGATTGTCCTGAGGATAACTGAGCACATCAGGCCTCGCAGTCAACATCCTCAAATTGTGCCTCCAAGACTCGCTGTATTTGTGGGGGAGTAACAGTAATCACCTGAATGTATGAGGCTTCACCATCATACACAAAGGATATATCCATCGTGGCTATCTTCTTTGTTTCCTCACACAACAGCTACAAACCAGTCCTCATACTAAGCGTGTCTCCCACCATGTTCCCCTTCACAGGAGTATAGACTATCTCAAATTCATAGTCCTAGAAGAACTCTAGACATAACTGTTATATCTAGTTTTGGTCCTTCTGGGATATAATATTCCTGAGACTCTTGTTTTTTGTTTAAAATGTAAACTGCTCACCCATCAAGTAGTGTCACCATGTCTTCAAGGAAAATACAACTACTGCTATCTCCAGTTCATTGATCTCATTGTTCTGCTCAGGCTGCCTCAACGGGCATGAGATGTAGGTGATAATGGCTTGATCATTCATCAAGAAACTACCTAGTTCTCTCCCTAATGCTTCTATGTAAACTAGATACCCAAATTCATCCCTTGGTAGTCTCAAGATGGTGGAAACTAGTCTCTCTCTACCTCATCTCTTGGAAACTCTACTGACATTTTTTTCATCCACAGGAAGGGTTGTCCATTCCATTTTAAATCCAATAATAGTTCTTCTACTGTGGAGAATTAAGGAATGATACTTTGATAGTAACCAGCCAGCCCCAAGAATCTTTGCACCTCATTCACTCTCCTGGGAGGATCTCAAGCAAGCATCGCCTCTATCTTTGTTGGATCCACTCCAAATCCATCCTCTAATATGACTTGTCCCAGAAAGTGGACCTCACGAATCTAGAACTGGTACTTTGAGAGCTTACCATAATGAAGGTTCTCTCGGAGTGTATCCAAGACTATCTACAAGTGTGTTTCATTTCCTCCTCTAACATTTAGAAAACCAATATGTCATCAATGTATACCACAATGAACCAATCAAGGTAGGGATGAAAGATCATGATCAAGAGGTCCATGAAAACTTCTGGGGAGTTGTTCATGACGAAATGCACTACCAGGAACTCATATTGGTCGTATTGGCACCAGAAGCTTGTGTTCGGTACATCCTCGTCTCATACACGAAACTGGTGATATCCTGATCTGGTATTTATCTTTTAGAACCATTTCACTCCCTTCTGTTGGTTGAAGAGGTCATCGATTCTTGGAAGTGGATACTTGTTCTTCATGGTCACCTGGTTCATGCATCGAAAGTCCATATAAAACCTCAAACTATCATCCACCTTCTTGGAAAAAAGCATTGTGGATGTCCATGGTGAAACACTAGGACTTATAAACCCCTTCTCATGTATATTCTCTAGCGTTAACCTCAGATCGCAATGCTCCACGAGAGCCATATAATATGTTGATGTGGATATCAGTTTCATCCCAAGGTACAAGTCGATGCATTAGTCTACCACCCTGTGAGGATGTAGTCCTAGATCTTCCATAAGGAAAACATCCTTGTACACTTCCATCACTATAGGGAATCATGGACTCCTCTCATCCACTGCACTGCGGGTGAGGCTAGAAATATGGTGAGTGATCAGTTGTACCCTCCTCTGAGAAAGTATGAGATGCACTACAAGAGTTTTCTTCTCACCAGTGAATGAAATACATGGTCCCTTATCCGCAAACACACCACAATGAATGCCTAAAATAGTTGATCTGAGCATGGACTATGAATAACCAGTTCATAACCAATATGATGTCATAATGCCTCATTGCCACTACAGGGAGATCCCATCCCAATCTATCACCTCCTAGAGTAAGCTCACACTAACAAAACCAGTTTGTAATCATCAAGTCGTCTTTCGTAAGAGTCTCTAGCCGTAAGGATCACGCCAATAACTCCACTAGAATCTCTATGTTTTGAACAGGAGTCGTCATAAAGAAGGAGTGGCTAGTACCATTGACCATAAGTACTATATCTAGTGTGTATAAGACATAGATCATACCATGGATCATCTCTAGAGCACCGTGGTCATACGCCATTTCATTTTGGAGTTGACCTCTCCCCTGTTTGTCTGCTCCCTAAGGTTAGGGTGGACCACCATGGGGTTGTGGCGTTAAGACCTAAAAACATCGCCCACCACCTTCCACTCAGTCAGCTCCCCTATGATATCTTCCACCCTATGGACCTCCTCACTCAAACCATTGTTCGTGCCTCGGTGGCCCCTCGACCATCTGTTTTTCATCTATATGGTGGTTTGGATATTCACGTTCCATGTGTCTCTGCCCGCCACATGAGAAGATCTAACTGGATCCTTGCTAGCTCCCCCTGGACTTCGAGACTCGCACTACCAACCCTGAGTCATAGGGTCGGCTTATGAAATAATTTTCCTTCATGGGCCGACATGACTATTGTCTGCTACATGAGGAAGAATCTACCACCTGGGGTCTAGTGGAAGCTCTAATTGTTGGTGAATGCTCTTCTAAGAAGCTCTCTATAAGAAGGGAATGCTAAAGCACCCTGACCTAGGTAGGGATGCTGAGAGACAACATTGATGCCCTGATCTCCCACTAGATTCTCTACTCAAAGGCTCAAGCCCTGATGAAAGGTTCTCTTACCATGTTTGTGGAGTAGATAGATAGCTCAGTGAACCTCACCAAGTACACATCTACCATCATGATACCCTTCTGAAGGTGAAGTAGCTTTTGAATGTGTACATAGAATAAGGTCGCAGAAAAAACTCCTCCCAAAAATGCCGCTCAATTTCTGACCATGCAAGGGTTTCCTCATCATGTGTATAGTGGTAAAACTCCACCATATCCATGTTGATCTCTACATAAGCCTCACTACCAAGATCATCATTTGGTTATGCAGTTTCCTCACTAATAAAAAGACCTACATCACAACCTACAGCCAGTCCTCAGCGACCTAATGATCCATCTCTCTCCAGAAACTATGAGGTCTCTTTCTCTGGAACTAATGTAGGGAACTGATCCTACGAACATCCTCTGCTAGAATTGTCATTATTAGATTATGAACATCAGGTAGTGGTAGCAACGGTGCACCACCTGGTGGGGCCATCTCTAGAACTGGTCCATGAATGGATGCCTCGTCTCTAGGCTAGCTATCCTCACAACCTCATATCGGGATCCTGGCTGGCCGTCCTCATAGAGGCATCCTGAGATAGATCAAGATGTACCATGGTATGAAAGTTATACCTAGTGATCTAACTTTTATTTAAAAGAACATAAGGATATACTTATATAACCAATTTTTTCATGTAATGAGCTGAAAAGTATAATTTAAGGTCATGTTATATTGATATGTCGGCCGCTGCACCAACAATGGACTCCCCGAATCTATAGTTCAAACTCGCAACACCTAACAATGTTGCCACAAATCAAAACATAGACTCCCAGTATTTGTGGTAGGACCTATTGTCCTTTGATGCCACATTATCGTGACCCATCCCCCAGGACCCATGCCATGACTACACTGTTGATGCTCTTTTCCATCACCGAGTCTAAATGACTAAAAAAGGGGAATACCTTAGCATAAAGTGATCCATCCTTTGAAAAAACATCAAAAAATGAACAAGGAATGAACAAGGATTTTCTTCAGCATGGGCCGCGCAGGTTCCAAGACGGTCGCGCATGGTACCTACGTGCCACATATTGGGCGCTCATGTGACCTGCGCGACCTATTTGATTTTCACTCGGGGTCTTCAGCAGCCTATAAATACCAGTTGTGGGCCCCCCAATTTGGGGATTAAAAATTCCAAAATAAATATTTAATATCTCGGCACCCTAGTCTCTTCTGGAAGTCTTCTGAACACTTCTAAGGTAATTACTTACCTACAATGATAGATCTAAATAGGGGAAACAAGGCCTAAGTGTTGAAATTCATCAACACTTTCACGCCTAAGTGCTTAAACCCTTAAGGGAAATGAAGACACCAGCACATCGCCTTATCCCTTCATCAGAACCTATGCACCGCCCTTTTGGAAGCCCCTAGGGATAATACACAGGGATTGAGCCAAGACTCTCCCATGTATTACCCTATGGGTTAACCGTCGCGCAGGTACCTATGGGTCGTGCAGGAATACTTGCGCGACCAGTACATGTGCGCCCCAACATGACCTATGCGCCTACTTATTCTTGGGTTCCCCGGTTTCCAATTCACCTCTCTTATTCAAATCCACCTCTCTTATTCGAGATTTAGCCATCAGAACCCTCTTTAAAGCCATTTATGGCATGGTTCCTTTGTTGGATTCCTTATCTGAATGGAATTTTGTGGAACATTTCTTAAAACATAGTGATTTACAAATCTTCATGTCACTAAGGTTAGAGATTTCATTCATTAAACCTCATCCTTTAAGATGAGAGGATCCCTAACATGGGCCTCCTTTTCAAGAGTAAGCCCCAGTCTCAAATTCCCAAATATGGGCATCCTCCCTAGGAGTAAGCCCCAAGTCCCTTATCCTGGGCCTCCTTTTCATGAGTAAGCCTCAGTCTTAAATTCTAAAATATGGGAATCCTCCTTAGGAGTAATACCAAAGTCCCTTAACATGGGCCTCCTTTTTAGGAGTAAGCCCCAGTCCATGTTCTCTTAGCATAGGCATCCTCCTTACGAGTATGCCCCAAGTCCCCTATTCGTGGGCTTCCTTTTCATAAATAACCCCAGTTCTCAAGTCACTTTAACTTGGGCCTCCTTCTCATTAATAAGCCCCAGTCATAATTTCTCTTAAACAGTGTTAATTTATTTTGATTTGGGCTTCATTCTCAGGAGTAAAACCCAATCATAAGTCCCCTGTAATTTGGGAATCCATCTCAAGAGTAAGCCCTAAGTTATGTATCCAAATCTTTATAAAGCACATATAACATTATGTAAATTGTTCTTGGGTTTCTTCAATGAAGTAAAACCTAATATTCATCTATCTGGACAGTCATACATACATAAGCCCCACATTATTGCTCATGATTGCATCTTTCATGATACAATTGTCAGGTTTTACCAATACCTCTTGTTTCTCACACCGAGCATGACTCACGTGAGCTTAGAGCGTAAAAGTAATTATGACATATTTATTTGAGTCATCAACCATACATAAACCTTATACTTATTTACTGGAACTACATGGGTTCTGATTCCTTTTCTAAACAAGGATACATAGGTAGCCCCTCTGCGGGTACGATCCCAACTCTGAAATAATCCATGTCCTACTGAATTACAATAAATTTCAAGTTCCCCACTGAGTGGAATTAAAACCAGTATTGTTATCATAATGATCATGAGATTTCTATATAATGTATTTAAGGATACCATTGAATATGAATCTCTAACAAATACAGATGATTCTCTATCGATGAAAAACCTCAAATACATATAAAAGATTCTCTAAATCTCATACATATTAATCATTGATTATCTGATCTAAAACAAAGATCATTTTTATACATGGCAATGTAATAAGGATTCATGAAAATAACATAAATCTATAAAGAGATTCCATGAGTAGACAATAATTCCTCTCAAAAATGTGTAATGAGTCCGACCACCCATCCTCTCGACAAAGGAAAATTCTTAAGCCTCATCGGTCCACACCTAATGAGCACCTACCTTTGGAAAGTAGGTCCAAATGGATATAGAATCATTGGATGTTTCCGGTTATACGAACATACTCGTTAGAAACTGATTGAAATGTTTGAACCTTAAACCCATGAGGTCATCCCCAATTCTAGCATGAAACATACACCAAGCCCACCTCCCAATGTCCAAGGTCTGGCGTCTAGTGTCGAAGGCATCAACCTACAAGTGGGTGGCATTATCCTGAGTACCTATATTCAGACACACGTAAAACCAAATCCCAACACACTAGAAGGGGGAAAATGTATACTAAAACAAGATGGAGTACAAAGTACAGCTGAAATCAAGTGGACTAGATTACAAACCCAACAAAAAGAACTAAAATACGTGCAAAAAAGATCTCTAATGTCCATTCGTAGACAACCGTACTTGGTCATAGGAGTGCTTAAAGCTATTTGAAGTCGAAGTAGTGTGTCCTGCCTACATATTACTATAGGGCCCCACTTGGTCCTAGGTCACCACTTCCACTGTTGACGCGTCGATCGGTCCTGTCTGATTGGGATCTATAGGGTCCTGGTCCAACAAGATATCTATCAAAGAGTTGATAATCTACAGGGAACATAACACACATGGGTGGGGCCCGTGTAGGGGTGAGAAACCCGAAACTCAGTAGGGACCCCAAAAAAATGGAAAGACCCCACAACATCCCCAAAACATAGCACGAAGGAAAATCACAGATCACAAGGCTCCTCAAACCAGGTATATTCTAGGGTTGTGATAGAATCTTTGTCAGTCACATCATCAAACACCTCGGCTGGTAGAGAACTCCTCCTTTATCGAGTATATTGGGTCTCCTAGGTCACATAGATGTCACTTCCCACTAACATTGGATTGATGTGGTTCTCGTCCCAAATTAATAACATGGGTATGTTTGGTCACACATAGCCACTCCCCACCGTGGGCCGACCTAGTCCCATAGATCTGCATCCCACCTTGGCCATACTGAGGAACTCCACCTATCGATTACCATGGGACTACTAGGTCACATAGAGCCTCTCCCCACCATGGTCATGTCGGGTCATATAGAGCTACTTCCCACTAGGCCGCTGTCAAGAAGTCTTCAGGTCTCAGCCAACTGTAGCATTCTGTATGTAGTGCGCTTGGGAGAACTTCTCCTCAACCCATTCATCACATATTGACATCCATGAATGTCACCACAAAGCAGTCAAAATGGTTCACCACATCAGGAGGGTTCCAACATTTCAAATGTCTAGTTAATCATACATGTATTTTTCATGATACATGTGTTTAAGTAAACAAGGGCCTGGTTGTGAGAGGACCCAGTCCAACCCACCAACCCAGCCTGGGGGTCCCACATACCCCGGTATAATTAGATGCACCCGACCTAACCTAGTTTGGGCCAGGATTGTTCTTTCCTGGCATGGCCAATGTTCCAAGCCCAATTATCCTCGATGGAACCAGATCGGTTTGGCCAAGGGTCCAACTCGTCGAGTCACCCGACAACCCGGTCTAGTCAAGCCTAGCCTGAAGGGCACGAGTCTGGCCCGCGGGTGCGGGTCCATCCCACCGGTATAGGTCTGTCCCACTGGGCATGGCACCTACGCATTGGGATGGTCTGGGGCGCGGCGCGTCAGCCTTAGTCTGTTCCACCAGGTGGGCGGTCCAACGGTGCACCGCGCATCCGGGAACGGTAGTCAAGCCATGTACGGATTGACATGACCCCATTGATGTGGGGGGGCCTCTAGCCACTTTCCAGAGACCGTAGCCAACACCACCCTGGTGGATCAGACACATGATACCCCCTCCACGTGGGGCATGTCTAGCGTCATGACTCCCATCATCGCAACATGCCAACAAGCACGCCTCCGTCCTCCAGCGCGGCCAGTGAGGGCCGATCACCTCCACGGCCGCCACGGTGCTGGTTGGCACCGCCCCCTTCACACAGGTGACATGGGCTGGCTGCAAATGCTATCACCTTCCACAGTCTACCAGTTTTTCTTTGGTTTTCTGTTTTCTGATCCTTCTGTGCCTACAGACCTCAGACGTCGCCCCTATCCCTCTTCAGGCCCCAGAATCGAAATTTCACTGCTTCAAGATTGCAGTCTCCTTAAACACATAAGTGGGGGAGCTCGTTCCTTGTTCGTGTTATCTCAGTCCCTTATCCTTATTGCTTTAAATCAATGGGGAGGTTCAGTGATTGAAGTTCAACCATTTCATTCAAGGTTTGAATCCTGGGTAATAAATCACCACGAAAAGTCACCCACCCTTATGAACACATGAATCACAGATCAACCTATTCAGGGGTTGATCTCTATTACTCATTTATAGAAATAGAAGGGTGGGGATGGACTTTGACATGAAAATAAAACACCTTCCACTTTAATTTCTGATGCTAAAACATTCACCCTCTAGAGTTTAAGGCCTCGACGTAGTCACTTCCATCTCCCTTCTTTGAGGTTCATCGAAGTTGGTGATGTCTCGTCGGCGTTCTTCATCATTCTTAGTTAGAGAGGAATTCAATTAGAGACTCGTCATAGAGTCTCCATGGTCGAATTATGTCAACTCCAACATTCCAAATAATTAAAGGAAACATGTCACAAAGTTTGAGTTATGCTGCGACATTGCGTCATTATGCTGTTTTATTTATTAAACAATGTCACTGTTACACACTCTTTATTGCATCATTACATTGCGTGATATGGGCTATTAATGAGCCTCATTAATAATCCCCTTCTCCACTTCATCAACACACCGCAGTGTCACCTTCAACCGCTCAATAGATGAGGAAGAATATAAAATAACTTTTTTTAGTTATATTATTATTTTTCTCGAAAAGTCCAAAAATAAAAATTTATGTTTTCCCATTTCTGGCTGAAGATAAGACCATTCTATGTGAATGAGGACATTCTAAATTCAATATTGTCCTCAGATTTTTTATAAGAGAACCGGTTCAAAAGTTAGAAAAACCTTTTCATGAATTTACTGAACATACCTTAAAAAAAGATGAAAATTCCCTTCGAGAATCACTAGGCCTCAAAATCATGTGCCGTTAGAGCGCGCAGTGTTAAAATAACTCTGTATTAATAAAAAAATTATACATAATTACCAAGACATTGCAATAATTATGAAATATACAATTATTATTGAATCACTTAGATCTGATTGAGTTTTTCAACATAAATTATTTTTGGAATTATGGAAAAAAATATACTGGTAAATCCCATGTTCTTTGTATCAATTGTCAATTTTCCTATTGTATGTGAAATTCATTAATTCTTGATAATCCTCTAATGTATCACACAAATTATTTCACACATTATGTACTTATAATATTGTCATGTGTAATACTTATCAATATAACCCATGGAAATGGAAAAAAAACTATCAGTGAGACCAAATGATTAGTAAGGGAAATTTATATCTAAAACAATTGTGGCATAAATCAATCAATAATATCATTTAAGGTATGTTAAGAAATATGAATCCAAAATTAACAAGAATCTTGGATAATTCTCTATCAATGAAAATAAATGAAACCATGAATATCAATAATATTGATCTCATATAGATGGAATTAACAATTGAAGATCTCAAAAATATATTCTTATGACATTATTATAATACAAATTACTTTTCCACAAGAAGGCATTCAAAAAATCTTGAAAAATTAAGAAGGAATACACCAAATATATAAACCTAGGTTGTATATTGAGACATATAGACCCATCAAAAGTCTAAATAATTCTCATCCCCACCCATCGCATGATAATTTAAAATGTATTAACTAAAAGATTCATCAAAAAATTTCATAATATTTCATGCAGAACCCATTAATGACTAATATGTGGCTATTAGTAAATTGAGAGACATAGAAATTATTACATGATGATCCTATCTGAGAAATCAAAAATCATCATGAATGATAATAATTTTCCCCATGATAATATAATGGGTATCATGTTCATAACACATCCATATAATGAATTTGGATTATCAATCATTCTGTAGTGAACATTCCAATAATCTTCTATTTTTAGTAGATATATATGATACACCAATTCATTCCCATAATTTAATAAGAAAATATTTTTTTTACATCATTTAATCTGAATTATGTTAAATATGGTGTTATGCAACACCCCATGTTTCCATGGCATGTCTCCCTTTGAATAATCTAATATCTTTCACTGCATGCAACTTCGAGATTTTAACACACCGCGACTAATCAAACAACCGTTATGAATAGTAATACACAGATTTTAAAATTTTATAAATTTTATTTTTCAAAATGGATATAATTTTTGAATTCGAAATATCAAAATTAACGTAGGGTGAATTTTTTGTATTTTTCTGAAAACTTCCAATTTTTGATGAATAGTGAAAAACACAACGTTATTGGATAAAACAGAATTTGTTATTATATAATTATTTCTTTTATTTAAATTTATTTTCGGTAAAAATAGTTACATAATACCTATATAATTTCAATGTAATTAATTTGAGTCATTTTATAAAAACATTAGATATATAAAAAATTTATTGCACTTTTTACCATCTTTTACCCACCTCCTATGAGCATTTGTAAATTTGCATAAAATGTTATTTTATCGCTTCTGTGAGTTAAATTTCAAAATTCTGAGAGACATGTTTGATATCAGTAACTAAAATTTGGTTCAATAAGATGAAAATAATTTTTTGTGAATAGTAATTTTTTATTTTATTTACCATGGTTAAAAGTAAATAGCGTAATTAAGTGTAAAAATGATATCATAATTACCCAAACACATGTCGTAATTCTATTGGATAAGTCTAATTTGACCAAAAGTAACCTTATGAATAAAATATGAACCCCTTTGGTCCACATGTATTATATTAGGACATTAATTATTATTTTATTTAAATAAGAGTTAAAAGAGTTAAATTCAAAGTGTAATAACTAAAACATTTTTAATATAAGGTTATAACCATGATAAATTCGAATATAAATTTTCTTTAGAAAGAGAAAAATATTTCCTACATATTGGTTTTTTATTTATAATTTTTAGACATTAAATAATTTTATTTATTTATTACACAATGATGATGCAGTAATTTCCCTATTAATGAAAGATTAAAAGAATTGATATTATAAATATCCAAATAAATTAAATTTGAGACTTTTAATAAAATACACTAAATTTATAGAATAATATGACAGGTTAAAGTTTATTAAATAATTAGTTTTTGAATTAATAATTATTTTATGATTTTCACAAAAAACAAATACTAAATTGTGTCAAAATTGACATAATCGAGTTTTTAAAATGAATACTATATTATTAATTGAAATAATATTCCTAAAAATTTAATGTTCAGAAAAATGACTTAGATAAGTTTATATATATTAATAAGGAACCACATGGGGTTCGTTCGGCTTATTGTAGTATGTTTATTAACCATATAATATAAAAATACAAAGAGACATGGTAAATTTGAAACTATTTAACTAAGAGTTAAATCTAAACGATAAGGTTAATATGATGTCCTAAACCTATCTAAAACCTATTGGTTGAGAGGTTTTACACCCACCCCCACAATATCATCTAAATAATTAATTTTGGATCCATCAGAAACCAAAAATGATTTTATTATAAAATAATATTTCAATCTTTTCCTAGGGTACCCCTCACCCCTCTTCTAAAAGGGCACTTGCCCTTCTCTCAAATTATCACCTCCAAAGCCATTTGGCTCAGCCAAAACCTGCCCAAATATCCTCTAAACTTTCCTCCCTTCATCTTATAGGTCTTTAGTTGGTCATAAAGCCATCCTATGGAACCCTTTTGATCAAATCAATAGGGGGAACCCGAATAAAAGGTAAATATTTCATCACCTCTTTCAAGTTCTTTTCTTCATCCACATCCTCTTTCATTGTTGATTACATTGTAAAATAACAACTCCAGTATATTCTATATACTGTGATGTTATTATAAAAATGGTACAACCATATTTATTATTCTATCCATCATATTAATGACAAATTCACCATACGTTCATATGTACAGTTTTCTGTCTCCACGTAATGGGGTAGTTGTTATTCAATGAATTATTTTTTTAGTATGGCTATAATAATGATGTATAATTGATGTATATAATAAATATAACATGTTAATGATCCTGTATATAAGATATAACATTCAATTATATACGATTTCACTGTCAATTGAGTGATATTGTCGCTCGTGCGTACGTATAGATTATTGTCTCCACGAATACGACGAGATTCATTCCCCATCAAAATCATTCAATAATAATTTTCATTTGATGATTAAAAATAATTTTTAAGAACTTAATATCATTCTAGATATGAATCAAATACATCTTATCCATAAAAAACATGTCTTACACTACAAAAATTATAAAGGAAAACGAATTAGTTAACACCCAAAATGACGATAATTAACAAAGTAATATTAGAAGATCATATATGATAACATATTTTTGTATATGGTTATAGTATAATTTAATAAAAAAATATTAACTATTATACAAGAGATTAATATACCATCGACAATGGAAAAGTACAAGGTAAGGGTTAATTCTAAAATCTCTTTACTTATTTGAGGTTGTTAATACATAAGTATCTACTGGGGTTTCTTTGTCATCCACATCTATGTTTTCTAAAAAATGTATTTCAAAACATTTTTACTATTTACTAGACGATGGGTTAATGTAATTTATACCCTTATTTGAAATATTATAAAATGGTTTGAAAGAAATCTTTTCATCATTTTACAAACAAGGTACTTTATGTCCATTTCGACATATTAAGGTAAGAATTTTTTTATCTTATACAATGTGTGTGGTTTTTCTCTGCCGTTATAACACCTATTAAGCTTGCCTTACAATATTATAAGAATATTTTCAAAATTAATGTTTTCTTTTATAATTACATGACTTTTATATGATTTCTAAATAGAAGGATATATTTCTATCAGTTAATTTTGACTTCATCTATGTAAACATCCTTTGATGTATTTTAAGCTTGTCTGAAGTTGATTTATTATGATACAAATACTCTATATTGTATTTAAGGTTTTGTGATATGTGTGATTGTGGATGTGTTATTTTTATACCATTCATGGTTTATGGATAAAGTATTGAAATTTCATATTCTAGTTTTAATATCAATCCTTATGTTATGTTTTATCATTTTAATATGGGGAATGAATTGGACTTTGTAAGTGACGAGTGGAGAACACTATAGATCCTTGATGAATCAATAGGTCTCATGAGACAAACTAGTGTCATGGCACAAGGCCTTGAAAAAAATCATATTTTTAGTCTTGGAACAAGGCCTTGACTATGTGGTTGTGAAGTCAAGTATTATGCATTCCATCTTTATGAAAGTGGTTAATGATATTGCATGTGATTATTAGAAAAGTATAATATCCATGTGAATATGTAAATGTAATTATTTGATTTCATCATTTCCATATTATGCTAATTATATGTTTAAAAGGATTTTGTTTTATTCTTATACATTGCCTTAAATGTTTATACTTATTTATGAAATGTTCCACTATATTGTTATCCTTACTGAGCACATGATCTCAACCCTTTCTATGTTTTATTATTCCCTGGATGGGAGGAAGTATTTTATGGTTGACCTCCAGGGATAGGATAAGGATATAAGTGTGTTCAAAAGGGGGGAAAATGTTTTTGATGTTTTTATTTCATGATGTAATGTAAAACTTATAAATTTATTTATTACTTCCAATGCTACTAAATTGATCGGTCATTTGGGACATGATTCCTTGTATCATGCCAGTGTTATGTAATAATGAACCAACTCTGGGTAACTGGGGTTGTGGTGTTACAATTTGTATCATAGGAAGTTTAGTACAAACATTGGAAGCTATATTTTGAAAAACTATATTTAGAAAACACTTCCCTAAGATAGAGTTTGTGGATTAATATAGAAGAACTTCTTAGAATTTTGTTACTGCAGAGATTTTGTGACTTTTCTATGAATTACATCCCTTTTTGGATACGAGCAGGTAGATGCAGCTCTGGCACAAAAGTACCTAGGGATAAAACCTGAAAACACCACTTTGAGCTAGACTTGAACAAGAAATGGTGAACGACAACGGGCCTTACTGCACTCTTGGTTACAAAAATATATAGGGATATGATTAGGATATTTTTTTTTCTTTATAAACCATTATGAAGGTTTTATGAGTATATACTTCCTCAAATGATTTTTTTATGATTATAGATTATATCCCTAAACTTTTCAATTTATGTTCAGTGTTTTACATGTTTGGAATAATGTATTGTGATTCATAAACTAATCTAGTATATGCCATTGTTTAGAAATGGCGCCTAGTGGAAGGAATGGAAACTGTATAAATGCATGTAATCGATGTAGAGATTTCCCACCTACTCGAGATAATTATAGTGGAGCTGGTGAAGCAACTGGTGCTGATCAGCTTATCACCATATTGGGACAACTCACTAAGGTTATAAATGATAACATTACCCGTATGGAGCACCCTGATCCAAAACATAGAGGATCAATGTTAGGCCTATTCATGAGGAAACAACCACCAAAATTTAATGGGAATATAAATCCATTATTAGATGAGCATTGGATAAATTCCTTAGAGAAATTATTTCATGCTTTGGGATGTACTGAAAGGGAAAACATTGTCACGATAGTTTATTTTCTCAATGGAGATGAAGATCAATGGTGGTCATTAATCCAAAACACAAAAATAGATGAAGAAGTATAAAACATAGAAATGAGGGAGTTTAAAGATATTTTCCTAGAAAAATACTTTCCTTATGACCATCGAGTGGAAATGGAAAGGCAATTTATAAGTCTGAGATGAAAGGAGGATGAGAATTTCACAAAGTATGAGGCTAACATTACAAGGTTTGTATCGAATGCAGCAGATTATATACGTTACCGAGTGAGTAAGATTGATCGATTAATTGATGGGTTAAAACCATTTCTCTGTTGAGCATTAGACTCACAATCCTTCTCATCATAAGAAGATATAGTCTCTTACGCTATCGATACAGAAAAGGAATTCTGTAAGTCTTATGAATTTAATGAAAATCAAGAGAAAAATAGATCTGATAAACACTCTGGAAATGGAAATAAAAAGAATAGGGGAAAAGTTTAATATCCATACTATGGTAAATGTGGGAAGAAACACCCTGGTACTTTCCTAAAGGTAATGGGAGTCTGTAACAGGTGTGGTAAAAAAGACCACCATGCTCATGATTGCATGGGGAATAAAGAGGTTTTCAATGATGAATACTACAACTATAAAGAAAAGGGGAATTATGAAAATGAATTTTCTAAGAATCAAGGGAACTTTTCTCAGAAAAGATTAAGGGAGAAAGGCCAAGCTTATATGATCACTACTGCTGAGGTTGAAGCTCCAAATTATGCGGTGGAGGGTAATTTAATGGTTTCATCAAGTTTATCCATTGATTTATTTGGATTCGGATCATCGCATTGTTTTATATCTTCCCAGTTTTCTAAGAAAATTAGATATTTTCAATTTGACTTAACAAGGGAGTTGTCAGTAAAAACACCTAAGAGAAGTATCATCACAACAATGTTTTGTGAATCAGTTCCCATTAGGGCATATAAATATTTTTTATCTATTGATCTCATCATCATACCGGTGATTAAATTTGATATAATTCTCAAAATGTATTGGCTTTCAAACCATGATGTGAAAATTTATTATAAGAAGTAGGTTACAATTTTCGATGATGATAAAGAGTACCTTATCTTTAGAGAAGAAACACCACCACCTTATTCTTATATAGATCCACCCCAGTAGATCTACTAAATTAAATTATTGGGGAAGAATATAAGGAAATAACTATGGTTGAGGAAAAGAATGTTTGAATAGAGGACATAACTATTGTGCAAGAATATGTTGATGTGTTTCCAGAGGATTTACCTGGACATCCTCCAGAACAATAAATTGATTTTTCCATTGATTTAATTCCTGGTTCAAGGCCCATGTCAAATAGCCCTTATAAATGCCCACTCTGGAATTAGTATAACTAAAGAAACAACTAGAGAAATTGAGTAACAAGGGATTTATTCTCCCTAGTGTTTCTCAATGGGGAGCCCCTTCCCTTTTTGTTAAAAATAAACATGGATCTACGAGGTTGTGCATTGATTACATGGAGATCAATGCTTTAACAATAATGAAAATGTATACCCTACCTACCATTGATGATTTATTCGACCAACTTTATTGATCTCAATATTTTCCAAAGATTGAACTTCGATCTAGATATCATTAGTTGTTTGTGAAGAAAAAAGACATTCCAAAAATAGCATTTTGAACCTGGTACATGATTTACGTGTTTATAGTAATTCTTTTTGTATTGACTAATGAACCCTCTATTTTCATTTATCTAATGAACAGAGTTTTCAAGGAATGTCTGGAAGACTTTATAGTGGTATTTATTGATGATATCTTGGTATACTCCAAAATCTATGAAGATCATTAAAATCACTAGCGCATTATCCTAAGGAATATTAGAATAATTTAATTATATGGGAATTTTAGCAAGTGTGAATTATGGCTTCATGAGATTTCTTTTCATGTCCATATTTTCTATAAAGATGGAATCTCTTTTGATCTTTCATAGACCAAGGCAATCCTAGAATAGCCAGCACCAACGAGTATAGCTGAGGTATGTAGTTTTATTGGTTTAGCAGGTCATTATCAATGTTTCATCCAAAATTTTTCCATGTTGTCTAACCCATTAACCAAGATCACACATAAATGGGATAATTTTTTTAGACAAAAGAGTGTGAAGAATGTTTTGAAGAACTGAAAATAAGATTAGTCAATTATCCTATCTCAACACTACCAACATAAAAATATGGGTTTGTTATTCATAGTGATAGTTTAAAAAAAGTACATGGTTGTGTCCTTATACATAATGATACTGTTATTTCATATGCAACATGACGACTAAAAATTCACGAACAAAACTATAACACTCATGATCTTGAGTTAGCAGCTATAATCATTGCTCTTAAAATAGAGAGACACTATATATATGGTGAAAAATGTGAGATTCATACTGCCATATAAATGAATTCTTATAAAGGTAAATTTCATTTAATTTCCATTCATTCTTTCTTATGGGGGGCTTCCCAAGCTTTTATGGAGTAATGGGTGAGTTTTCTTGAATTGGGCCCAACTGTGAGCCCAATTCCAGATTTAAAAAGAAATTATTTTCCTCTTATAACTCCTTCATTTTTCAACATTATTTATCCATTATAATTCCTACTTGGAATCCTCTATCCTATGAACACTAGTAAATTAACTTGGACCATTTAGAAATCCATAATCATGGTAGATTTGAGTTTTTATTTAACGAATTGTGCCTGCCCAAAAGAAAATTTCCGGTAATAAATTTTTTTTAATAATTTTTTACAACTCATTTAATATTTATGTTTTTTCATTTATTTAAACTCTCCCCTGATACCACTTACCTAAGACACGCCCCCATGCTCTTCTCCCCCAATTTGGAGCTAAATTGAATCTCGAATGTGAGAGAAACTTCTATAGATTTCATAAATCGCCAAGAATTGAAGAGGTAAATTGATCCTTTCATAACTCCTTCTATTTTTACTATTTTCCCCCATTCCAGTTCTTAAATCATCATCTCAACTTCCTTAGAACCACCCTTAATAGTTTAGTTGTTTTAAAATTCAGATACTGGTTGATTTTGGGTCGTTTTCTTCAAGAGTGTTTTGGGTAAGTGTTTCTCTCTTCAATTCATTCCTTCTCCTTAGGGTTTCCTCCATATTTCATGAATTTATAGAATTCACAGAAATTACTGATCTAACCTAGGGTTTGATTTGGTGCCTTTTTGGTCAAATATTGTGTTCTAGTGCTGGATTTATCTTCCTTGTGGTGCAGCGGTTGTGCAGTTGATGTTTCTCACCACGTTTTGAGGGATTCGATACTTTTAGTAGGTTGTCCCTTGTGAAAACAATTATTGATGAGTTAACCTTATGTATTTATTCATTTGTTTTATTCTTCATATTTTGGGGGTGTTCCAAAAACTTTTTTTGATTGATTTGGTTAAGTGTTTAATTTTATAGTTGCATTTTAACTTGAAATTTGGTGTTTTCCTATGTTACTCGTGGGGTATTATTTGGGTGTATTTTATAACAAATGGAATTGGTTTACTAAATCTTTTTTGGCCTGCCAATTCTAGTTTGGAAATGTATTAGTGTAATTTGGGCCTAAAAAGTAGGTTTTTGAAAAGTTTTTATGTTTAAAACATTGTTATACCTCTTGAGAGCATTTTACAAAAATCTGTGTTTTCATTTGGATCTTTTGTAGTATTATTCAAGGTGATTATATACAACTAGAAAGTGGTTTTATAAATGTCTCTAGTGCTTCCAATTCTATTTTGTATTGGAATTTATATGGTTTTTGGCCTTAAAAGGGGGGTTTTGAAATGGGTTTTGTGTTCAAGACATATTTAAACCACTTGGGTTCTTTTTATGAAAATTGTAAATTTTTTAGTTGGATAAACAAAGTGGGAAAAGGGTGAATATGGACTGTTTGGTATGTTTGTTCACCTATTATGGGGTTTTTAAAGGTGAATTCTTGTTTTAAGATGTGAAAAATCTTTTTAATGTTTTACAAATTTCTGAAATGTTTTATTAAATTGTGATGTTGGAGGGAAACTTGTTTGTGGGATGTTTCGTGTAAGATTGATGATAAATTGATTTTGAAGTTAAAACAGGTATTATGTAACAAGTGAGTGGGATTTTATGAGAGTTTTAATATATTGGAATGGTTTTATAAAATTTTTTAATGGATTTGTGGAAGTGTTAATGAAATGTGAAAAGTGTTGTGGGCTATTTTGTTGTGAGTCAGATTTCAAAATCAATTTGAATGAAAAGTGGACTTTTGTGACTTGTGTTGTATACATTTGGCATTTTTGGTGAATTTATGATATGGAAATGATATTTTCATCTGAATGGTATATTCATTGACTTGTTGAACATGTTTGAGCACAACAGGAAAACCCGTGTATCTAGGTGGCTGAACGTGTGCTAGTACGCTAGTGAACCCGTGGAGTTTGGCCTTAGTTTCACTTAGCACGATTGAAACATACAACTCTAACTAAACTATGATGATGATTGGGGACCACTAGGTTATGGGTATTTTCCCTACTAGTGGATCTTGCACAAGAATGGATATTTTTTATGGTTACTCTCTCCGAGATATGAGGTACCTAGGACCCACACCTAGCTAGTGCCTTGGGGTTATTTCTCATTGCTTGTGCTCACTAGATATTTTGTGCCTACCATCAGAATACGATTTGAGTGGCTGAAAAAAATAGTAGCTTTGGTATTTATTTTAAAAGTGTTTATTCTTTAAATTAGCCCACATGAAAACTCTTTTTATTTAATGTTTCATCTTATAGAAATTGTAACTATAATTTCATGTTTTTGAAACATTGCATGATTTTCGTCATTAAATGTTTATCACATGGAATATACTAGTGGTGTTATCCTACTGGGATTTGGATAACACCCTACATACACCCTTGGGTGTAAGTAGACTTGTTTATTTTTTGTTGTCGTAGGTTGGGGACAGATTTTAGTTCCAGTGGTTCAGGTTTCTAGCAGGCCCTTGGTGGTGAAGTCTTGTGGAGATGGCTTGAGGGCAGTGCCCCTTTCCATCAGGGTTCTTGGGATATTCTCTTTTGGTTTTCTACCTTTGTTATATTCTTGTTGATTTGTTTTAAAATATGTAATTCAATTCTTATTTTTTGTAAAAGATTGTTTGGATTGAAAAATCTAGTTTAATTATATTGGATTCTTTTGTTGTTTTAAGTTTATAAACTCAGGTAAATCGTTCCCAATTGTCATTTTTTGATACCCAGGAACTTGTGCCAGCCATGGGGATTAGGAACACCCTTTGGGCCTTGTTGCGAGCTGGATCGAGTGGCAGTTTTGATGGCGACCCGATTCGGTTTGTGAAAAAATTGTATCAAAGGCAGGTTCATGTTAACTCTTTAGGTCATGTTATTTGGGGAAGAGTCAGGATAGTTTAGAGTTATGATTTTTGGGACTTGGAATTCTAGTTATTGGTAGTGTGACTAATCGCCACACCTCATGATGGGATTCATGTTTCATGGAAAAGTTGATATTTATGTAAGTCCTTTGGTTTTCTTGGTTAGATGATGATTAGGGGAAATGAAAAGAGAGTTAGGTTGATGGTCTTAGTGAGCTCGCAGGGCCTGGAAAGCCATGTGGGGCCAAGGATATTTCCTATGACACTCTCTATGATAGTAAAGTTGTTGTATTATGGCCACCAACCATATTTCCATGTCACCTACTGAAACTAGTTTCCTCTCGCATTGTTTTGTGCTTTAGTTTTGAAATCTTGGAACATTGGTTTTAAGAAGTGTAAAGTTTTTGTGAAATGATTTTAAAATAAAGAGGTAATGGTTTCATAAATGAAATTGTGAAACTGAATTTTCAAAATTGTTTTGAAATGGGAAATGGTGGGCTTACACTCCTTTTAAAACCAAGAACTATATTGAAGTTGGTTTTGAACAGTGTTTCCTATAGAGTTTTCTAAACAATCAAAGAGAATTTTAATGGGATAAGATGTTTTGAAATTGATGTGAATAGCATGAAATTTAGTTATTTTATAAATGGTTGTGTCTTTCTGACAAGTTTTGTAAGATGTGAATTGGGATTTTGATGTTGTGGTTAGTAGTTTTGAGAAAAAGGATATGTTGGTTGACTATTTTGGTTTTGAAAAGTGGAAATAATTTTTTGTTTTATCCTTTGGTATTTTCATGAGAAACCACGTGCATGGTGATATATGGGATGATGGATCAAGTTAATGGATTGTTTTGACCAATGGAGTAGCTTAGTTGGGTCCTTGGGTTCTCTCATTGGATAAGGTACACCCCCATTAAGGGTTAATGCATAACTGAAGTGAAACCCGGATTGTTTTGCCAATGGAAAATCCTCTAGTTGATCAATATAAGGAATATTTTACTAATCGTTGTTGATTGAGTATACACCCATTAATATATTTTATTTTTAGATCCTCTTGTTGTGGCAAAGTGCTCGTGGAAGGTTGAAAGAGACCTTAGTTTCTTATGTTTTCTAATTTGTCGAAGCTGGAAGTAGTCTAGGGTTGATAGTGGGGATGAGTGTCTCGATGGTGTCTCAGAGGGCCTCTTGGTTCATCACAGTTTATTTGAAGCATGAGTTCATGTTAAACCACCAGTGTAGGAAATATGGACATGATAGGATATTGTGGCACTTTCTCCAATTGTGTGTTTTTTGGGGATACTCTATAAGGTCCCTCTGCATGCTTTGTTTTTATCAGTCTCAATGTTCATGTTCGGTGATGCCTTATGATGTCATGTGATCGATTGACCATAGAGGTAAAAGTTGGGAAATCATATGAGAGTCGCTGTTATGTTTGGAGAATGACTCCCTTGTAAAAAAATAAAAATATTCCATTTTAGAGGATGGTGAGTATAGGTTTTCTTTACTTCTATTGTTTCATACCCGAACAAACAAGGTGTGATGTGTGTGAATCTTCTAATACCTTGTTTTAGTGAAATATCGGGTCAGGGTAAAGTGTGTTCTGAATGTGTTGTATCTTGGATAACATATCTGGGATTACAGTGTAGTTTTTTGTTGCACCGAAAGAAGAATTCTCGTTCAGGGGGTTTCTAAAGACTAATGGTGAGGCCGAAGATGCTTCAATCATTTGATCTCCAGCCATAGGTCTCGGAGAGAAGCTGGCTCATAGTTAGGGTAAGTCATAGGGTCGTTTAAACCCTTGTAAAAAGTTCGATCCTCGGTATGAAATATAGTAAGAGTCTAAAACTGTAGAGTCGTCATCTTTCTTTTGTTGTTCATGTTCGGTGGAAATAGGTGGAGGGCCTTTTACCCATGTCATCACCTAATGTTATTCCCCCCCCCCCCCTTTAGTTTCTATTGAGTCTTTTGAGAACGGTGTGAAGTTTGGCTAGACAGGTTGAGCACAAAGTTTGTTCTTGTTTAGTAGTGACCATGCCCCAAAAAACCATGTAGATAGAAGGATCCCCACTGTTAGTGCATGGTTTCCCAAACTGTGCAGACTAACCTTGTGGTTGTCCCAACTCTTTAAATTTTGGGTTCATTCTGTACCGGCACATGCTAGTCGGTTATGATGGTTGGTTCTTATTATGGGGAGACCCACTATGTGTCTTATATATGTTCTTTTGTAAATTTCTGATGGAATTATACCGTTTTTACTAGGGATTCCATTCATTCCTCCCCCTATTAGTGACCAGATTCTGTCTCGAAAAAAAAAACAAATGTTGTCTCTTATGGTGGGGAGCCTATTTTTATTCCCTCATACCAGTAACTCAGACTTATCCATGGTCATGTATTGGCAGTAGTTAATCTCATTTGGAGCTGTCAAGCTACCTACATCTTCCTTGGGTAAACGTTGATATTGAAGATTTCCCAATGGTTTATTTATAGCAAGATAAGTGTAACCTTGTTCGATGTTGCTTTCGTTTGGGTGAATTTCTTAAGTCTTATTCGGATAGTGTTTAAGGAGTTTTATTTTGGTATAATGTATGAATGTGATTGATCATTTTAGGAAATTGGAGTAAGCTTTTTTTATTGTAATCCTTCCTTAATTGATCACTGGAGGTGTTTTGGCCATTGCGGGTGAAACCTGGCAAGCGAGTACCTCTTGGTTTCTCATTTGGGGTTGGTTGTTGCTTTGGCTTTGATGTGACTTTTTAGGGAAGAAAGTTTTCATGGTGGGGATAATTGTCACAAAAATTAATCATTATAAATATAAACTTATTTTAATTTCCATTCATTCTTTGTTTTTGTGGTTTCCCAAGCTTTTATGGAAGAATGGGTGAGTTTTCTTGAATTGGGCCCAACAGTGAGCCCAATTCCATATTTAAAAATAAATTTTGATTCCTATATAAATGCTTCATTTTTCAACATTTTTCATCCATTTAAATTCAAACTTGGCTTCCTCTGACCTATGAACACCAAAAAAGTAATTTGGACCACTTATAAATCTACAATCATGGTGGATTTGAGTTTTTATTTAAGGGATTGGGCCTGCCAGAAATCCCATTTCTTACATTAAAAATATTTTTTAAAGTTTTTATAACTCATTCAGACTTTATGTTATTTCTATGATTCCAACTCTCCATAGAGTCCACTAACCTAAGGCATGATCCCATGCTCTTCTCCCCCAATTTGGATCTCAATATAATTGCGAAAGTGGGAGAACCATTTCTGGATTTCACAAATCTACCATATTTGAAGTGGTAAATTGATCCTTTCATAACTCCCTCTATTGTTACTCTTTTCCCCCCATTATAGTTCCTAATTGTTCTTCTAATCATCCTTCTAACTTCCCTTAAATGTTTAGGTGTTTTACAATTCATATAAAGGTGGATTTTGGGGCGTTTTCTTCAATATTGTTTTGGGTAATTGTTTCTCTCTTCACTTCATTCCTTTTCCATAGGGGTTCCCCCCTCATTCATGAATTTATAGAATGTCCATAAGATATGGTTCAAACCAAGGGTTTTCTTTGGTGTCTTTGTGAAAAAATATTTTGGTCTAGTGCTGGATTTATCTTCCTTGTGGTGTGGTGGTGGTGCGATTGATGTTTCGCACCACGTTTTGAGGGATTCAACACTTTTGGTAGGTGGTTCTATGTGTAAACAATCAATAATGAGTTATATTTATTTATTTATTAGTTTTCTTATTCATCATATGTTGGGTGTGGTCCAAAAAATGTTTATTATTGATTTGGATATGTGTTTAATTTTAGAGTTTCATTTTAACTTGAAATTGTGTGTTTTCATGTGTTATTCATGGGGTATTATTTGGGTGTATCTTATAAGATATGGAATTGGTTTAATAAATCTTTTTTGGCCTGAAAATTCTAGTTTGGTAATGTATTAGTGTAATGTTGTCCTAAAAAGAGGGTTTTTGAATAGTTTTTATGTGTAAAACATTGTTATAATTCTTGAGTGCATTTTTATAAAAATGTGTTTTTTCATTTGGATATTTTGTAGTATTATTCAATGTTATTTTATAAAACATGAAAGTGGTTTTGTAAATCTCTCTAGGGATTTGAATTCTATTTTGGATAGGAATTGGGATGTTTTTTGGTCATAAATGGGGGTTTTGAAATGGGTTTTGTGTGCATGACATATTTACACCACTTGGGTTCTTTTTATGAAAATTATAAATGATTTAGTTGGTTAAAAAATGTGGGAAAATGGTGCATGTGTACTATTTGGTATGTTTGTTTACATATTTTGGGGTTATGAAAGTAGAAGTGATGTTTTAAGAAGTCAAAATTTTTAGCATGTTTTGTAAATTTCTAAAATGTTTTTTTAAATTATGATGTTGGAGAGAAACTTGTATGTGGGCTGTTTCATGTAAGTTTGATGATAAAATGATTTTTAAGGTAAAAAGGGAATTATGTAACAGGTTAGGGGGATGTTATGAGAGTTTTAATATATTGGAATGGTTTTATAAAATTTGTTAATGGATTTGTGGAAGTGTTAATGAAATGGGAAAAGTGATGTGGGCTATTTTGGTGGGAGCTGGATTTCCAAATCAATTTGAATGAAAATTGGACTTTTGTGACTTTTTTGGTATACAAGGGGATGTTTCATGAATTTATGATATGGAAATGATATTTTAATGTGAAAATTATATTCATTAACCTGTTGAACTTGTTTGAGCATAGAGGGAAAACCCAGGTATCTAGGTGGGTGGACGTGTGCTAGTATGCTAGTGAATCCATGGGGTCTGGCCTCAGTTTAACTTAGCAAGATTGATGCTTAAAAATATAACTAAACTATGATGATAGTGATTTGGGAACAATATGTTATGTGTGTGTTCCCTACTTGTGGATCGTGCATGAGATTGAATATTTTTGATGGTTAATATCACCGAGATACGAGGTACCAGGGAACCATAGATAGCTAATGTCTAGGGGTTATTTCCCATTGCTTGTGCTAACTAGATATTTTGTACTTACCGTCGGCATATGGTATGAGTGGCTGGAAAATTTATTAGATTTGTTATTTATTTTAAAAGTGTTTATTATTTAAATTATCCCACATGAAAATTGTTTTTATTTAATGTTTCATCTTTTAGAAATTGTAACTAGCATTTCATGTTTTTAAAAACTTGCATGCTTTTCATCATTAAATGTTTGTCAAATAGAATATATTAGAGGTGGTATCCTATTGGGATTTTTATCACACCCTACTTAAACCCTTGGGTGTATGTAGACTTGGTTATTATTTTTGTCGGAGGTTGGGTACAGTTTTTAGTTCCAGTGGTTCGGGTTTCTAGCAGGTCCTTAGTGGTGAAGTCTTATGGAGATGGTTTGAGGGAAGTTCCCCTTGCCATGAGGGATCTTGGGCTGTTCTATTTTGGTTTTGTACCTTTGCAATAGTCATGTTGAGTTGTTTTAAAATATGTAATTCAGTTCTGATTTTTTGTAAAATATTGTTTGGATTGAAAAATCCAGTTTTTTTAGTGGATTATTTTTTTTTTTAAAGTTTATAAACTCGGGTAAATCGTTCCCAATTTTCATTTTTTAATTCACAAGAACTTGTGACAGACCCTGGGGATCAGGAATTCCCTTTGGGACTTACTGCAGGTAGAATCGAGTGCCAATTTTGATGGAGAACAGATTCGGTTCTTGACATATACTGATCACAAGAGTTTGAAGTATTTTTCTCTCAAAAAAAGTACTCAACATGAGGCAAAGGCGATGACTTGAACTACTCAAAGATTATGATTTCATTATAAAATACCACACGGGAAAGGAAAATTCGGTGGGAGATGCTTTGTGTATAAAGGATAATGGAGTTTTGAACAAGATGATAGTTGAAAGGGATCCTATTTTCATGGATCTATTAAATATAGAAATGGGAATAACAATGGAAGTTGAAACATCAATACTTTTTCAAATGGTTTCCAAACCATTATTAATAGAAAGGATAATGAGTTCTCAAACTCATTATGAGGAGTTTCAAAAGAAGAAAAATGTTGTGAATGATGGAATATTGAGTGACTTTATATATGAAGATGGAATTTTAAAATTTGGGAAGAGACTTTGTGTTCCCTATATACCTGACCTCAAAAGAGAATTTTTGGATGATTCCCATAGATCTAATTTCACTATACACCTTTGGGGCACTAATATGTAAAGATATTTTAAGGAATATTTGTTATGGGAAATCATAAAGAGGGTGATTAGTGATTTTTTTTCAGGATGTATGGTTTGTCAACAAGTGAAATATAAAAGGGAACAACCTAGAAGAGTCATGAAACCACTTCCCATACTTATGTGGAAATGGGATAATATTACGATGGAATTTATCAGGGGGCTACCAAAGAATCCTAAAAGGAATGTTGTAATATCTTTCATTTTGGATCGCCTTACCAAGTCAGCACATTTTCTTGCTATAAGAGAAGATTTACCACTTGAATGTATGGAATGACTATATATTAATAAAGTTGTAAGACTTCATGGAGTACCCCCTATCAATTTTTTCTGATCGTGATCCCCATTTTACATCATGTTTCTGGAAATGTCTTCAAAAGGCCCTAGATACTGATCTTCGTTAGAGCACTTCCAACCACCCTCAAACAAATGGACAATCAGAATGGACTATTCAAACCTTAGAAGACATGTTGAGATCTTTCTCACTTAACTTTCAAAGTATGGGGGATCAATATTTACCTCTAGTATAATTTTCCTATAACAATATCTTCCATTCGTGTTTTCTGATGGAACCATATGAAGCGTTATATAGAAAGAGATGTCTCACACCAACTTGATGAGATGATTTTGGTGAAAGAAAACTCATAGGATCATAACATGTTGAGGAAACGATGAAAAAGTTGAAGGTTATCCAAACACACATCAAAACATCCCAAAGTAAGCCAAAGAGTATGCTGATAACTGAAGGAAGTATTTGGAATTTCAGGTAGGAGATCATTTTTTCTTGAAGGTATCTCCATGGAAGGGATTATACGATTTGGTAAGAAGGGAAAATTATGTCCTAGGTACATCGAAACTTTTGCAATTATAGAACAAATTTGGGATGTAGCTTACAGTTTAGACATGCCGCCAAGTCTCTCCAAAGTTCATGATGTGTTCCACGTATCACTATTGAGAAAATACAATCTTGAACCAACGCATGTACTCACCTATGAAGAAATCAAACTAGAACCTGATCTATATTATTTTGAAGTGCTTGTCAAAATTCATGATACTAGATATCAAGTGCTGAGAAACCGGATGACTCATCTGGTAAAAGTTCTATGGATAAATCATAAGATGTAAGAGGAAACATGGGAACCCCAGGAACTTCTGATGAAGAACCACCCTATTCATTTTATACAGTAATATTCAAGAAATTTCGAGGAAGGAATTATTTTAAGGAGGGTAGAATGTTACACCCCATGTTTCTATGGTATGTTTCCCTTTGAATAATGAAATATCTTGCATTGTACGCATCTTCAGGATTCTAACACACCGCGACAAATCAAACTAGATGTTATGAATAGTAATACCATATTTTTGAAATATTATAAATTTTGTTTTTCAAAATGGAGTTAATTTTTGAATTCGGAATATCAAAATTAGCTTAGGGTGATTTTTTGTTATTTTTTTGAAAACTTTTAATTTTTTATAAATAGTGAAAAACACTATGTTATTGGTTAAAATAGAATTGTTTATTTAAATAATTATTTATTTTATTTAAATTTATTTTAAGTAAAATTAGATACATAATACCTATATATGTTCAATGTAATTCATTGGAGTCATTTTATAATAAGTGTAGATATATAAAAATTTTATTGAACTTTTTACCGTCTTTTACCCACCTCATAGGAGCATTTGCAAATTTAAATAAAACATAATTTTACCGCTTCTGTGAATTGAATTTGAAAACTTCAAGAGAAAAGATTTATATAATTAAGTAAAATGTGGTTCAATAAGATTAAAATAATTTTTGGTGAATAGTAATTTTTGACTTTTATTTACCACAATTAAAATTAAATAGGGTAATTAAGGGGAAAAATGATATCATAATTACCCTAACATAGGTACTAATTTTATTGGATAAGTGTAATTATACAAAAACAATATTAGAAATAACATATGATCCCCTCTGGTCCACTTGGATTAGATTAGGATATTTATTATTATTTTATTTAAAGAAATGTTAAAAGAGTAAAATTCAAAGTTTAATAACTAAAACATTTTTAATATTGGGTTATACATAAGATAAATTCAAATATTAATATTCATTAGAAATATAAAAAAAATCCTATATAATGGTAGTTTATTTATAATTTTGAGATGTTAACTAATTTAATTTATTTATGACACAATGGTGAAGCAATAATTACCTTATTAATGAATAATTAAAATAATTGATATTATATATATCCAAATAAATTTAATTTGATAATTTTAATGAAATACATTGATTTTATAGATTAATATGACATATTAGGGTTGAATAAATAATTTTTTAAGGTAATCATGAGGTTTTGATTTTTAAAAAACCAAATACTAAATAGTGTCAAAATTGAAATAATGTTGTTTTTTAATCAAATACAATATTATTAATTGATATAATATTACTAAAAATCTACGGTTCAGAAAAATGACATAGATAAGGTTATATATATTAATAATGAACCACATGGTGTTAAATAAGCTTGTTATAGTAAGTTTATTTACCATGTAATATAAAAATACAAAGAGACATGGTAAATGTCATACTATTTAACTATGAGATTAATATAAAAGATATGGTTAATAAGATGACCTAAACATGTCTAAAACCTATTGGTTGAGTGGTTTTCGACCCATCCCCACATTAGCCTCCAAATAATTCATTTTGGAACCATAAGAAACCAAAAATTAATTTATTATAAAATAATATTTCAATATTTTCCTTAGGTGGCCCTCACCCCTCTTATAAAAGGGAACATCCCATTATCTCAAATTAGAACCTCTAAAGCCTTTTGTCTAGGCCAAACCCAGCCCAAATATCCTCCCAACTGTTCGACCTTAATCCTAGAGGCCTTCTTTTGGTCAGAAAGGCAGCCTATGAAGCCATTTTGATCAAATCAAAAGTAAGAACCCAAAGAAGATTTAAATACTTATCACCTCTTTCATGTTCATTGTATCTTCCGCACCATCTTTATTTATGGTTTCCATTATAAAATAATAACTATAGAATCTTATATATAAAATATTATGTGATTTTAAAAATGGTACAACCATATTCATTATTCTATCCATCATATGAATGACAATGTCACCATATGTGCGTACGTACGGCTTTCCATCTTAACGTCGTGGTGTAGTTGTGGTTCAATACATTATTTTTTTGGATGGGTATAATAATGATGTATATTTGATTTAAATAATAAATATAACATGATATTTATTATGTATATATGACAAAACATTCAATTATATACTATTTCATATTCAATTTAATGATATTGTCACTCATGCGTACGTACAGATTACCATCTCCACGAATGTGATGAGATTCATTCCCCATCATAATCAATCAAGAATAATTTCCATTTGATAATTAAAAATATTGTTTCATAACTTAATATCATTCTAGAAAAGAATAAAATACAACCTATTCCTAACAAACATGTCTTACGTAACAAAACATATAAAGGAAAATGAATCTGTTTACACCCAAAACGACGATAATTAAAAAAGTAATATTAGAAGATCATATATGATATCATATTTATTTATATGGTTATTGTATAATTTAATAAAAAAATGAACTATTATATAGGAGGTTAACATGCCATTGACTAATTAAATGTTTAAGATAAGGGTTAATTCTACAATCTCTTAACTAATCCGAGGTTGTTAGTTTGTAAGTATATACTGGGACGTCTTTATGATCCACATCCGTGTTTTCTCAAAAATGTATTTCAAAACCTTTTTAATATTTACTAGACTATAGGTTAATTTCATTTATACCCTTTTTGACTTTTTATAAAACTGTATGAATGAAATCTTTCCAACGTTTTCCAAACAATGTACTTTATGACCTTTTCGACAAATTAAGGTAAGAATGTTTTTTAACTTATATGTAGGGAGTGGTTATTCCCCACTGTTATAACACATATGAAGTTTACCTAAAAATATTATAAATATATTTTCAAAATAAATGTTTTATTTTATAATTACATGACTTTTAAATGATTTCAAAATAGAATGAGTTATTCCTCTCATATAATTTTAATTTCATCTATGTCAACATTCATTGATGTATTTTAAGCTTGTTTGAAATTGATTTATTATGAAATAAATCATTCATATTGTATTTAAAGTTTTCTGATAAGTTTGACTATGGATGTGTTATTTTTATACCATTCATGGTTTATGGATAATGTATTGTCATTTCATATGCTGGTTTTAATACGAATGTTTATGTTATGTATTACGCTTTTCATATGAGGAATGCATTGGACTTATTAACTTGTGGGTGGATCCCACTATAGTTCCTCAATGCATTGATAGGTCTCATGATACAAACTTCTGTCTTGTTACAAGGCCTTGAAAAAATCATATTTTTAGTCTTGGCACTAGGTGTTGACTATGTGGTTATGATGTTTGGCATTATGCATTCCATCATTATGAAAGTTGCTATTGATATTGCATGTGATTATTAGACTAGTAGAATATACATGTGAATAACTAAATGGAATTATTTTATGTTATCATTTCTATATTATTCTGAAGTTTATGTTTAAAAGGATTTTTTTAGTCTTATACATTGACTTAAATTTTATGCTTATTTTTGAATGTTTCGACTACATTGTTATCCTTACTACACATCTGAGCTCAATGCTTTCTATGTTTTATTTTTCCGAGGATGTGAAGAAGTATTTTATGGTTGAAATGCAGGGATATGATAAGGTTATAAGTGTGTTAAAAAGGTGGGGAAATGTTGTTGGTGTTTTTATTTTCTGGATGTAATGTAAAACTTTTGAATGTATCTAATGCTTCCTAGGCTACAAAACTGATCAGTCTTTTGGGACATGATTCCTTGTATCATGTCAATGTTATGTAATAATGCACTGAATCTCGGTAACTGGGGTCGAAGCACTATATGTTAACACCCTATAGATTGATAAATATATCAATAATTATATACATTAAAATTAATATCATAACACATCCCTGAGAATGAGGTGGATTTTTTCAAAAGAACATTTCCCTAGTGTATTAGAGTAAACCCAAATTGTTGTTGACATAGTTGAAAGAAAACATTACTAAAGGATGCATGAACAATACCACCAAAAAAATGATCATGAAATATATTGTTTCTTATCATGAGTTCATTATCCTTGTAGATAGATATATTAATATATATGTGTAAAAATAGTGATTCATAAAATCCATTAGTGAAAATCCTTTGGAATTTGAAAAGGTAAAATCAAGTGAGGATTTAAAATACCTCTTGGAAATATTTTTTATGGCGGATGTAAAAGGGTAAGCTAAGAGTATAATTATTGAAACATTGGACTTAAAAAACAATAAAAATGATTACATATAAAATAATATCCAAAAATGGTTCCTTGAAAATGAATTAATTTTTTTTCTAGGAAATGTTGGTCCAAACTAATTGACTATAAAAGGATCATTTTTATGGCTTGAGAATAACTTTTTTGAAAGCAAACATTGTAAAAATAGTAAAGAATTTATTCAAATTAAAATATCATTTTCACAAATATTATTATAAGATACATTATAAAGAATAGGTAGGGGTAACCAATTAATAGAATAACACTAGTCAAGATAAAATATTAGTACACATATAAGAGGATTAGAGTTAAAAATATCCTTCATAATGTGGAATCAACAATAAAAATATCCACTTGAGTAAGGGATCATTATTTTTCTATTGAATCTAATGAAATAAAAGCATAGTGATACGAATATTTCCTTGGGTAATGAATACTCCATGAAAGGGGAGAATGGTTGGAAAAATATATCATGTCTCAAATAATCAGAATTCAGTCTAAGAAAACCCAAAAATCTTGAAGAACATGTTATTCATAACTAATTGAAATATAGGGCTTTTAATTTAACATAAAATACAATTATTAAATAATATTCCATGATATTATAGCTTAAATAGGTAGTATATTCACTAGAATAATTAAATTATGTTCAGAATACTAAACATATATAAAAGAGATGAATTTGAGATTAAAATCATTACCTATTATCCTAAAATCCAAAACTACACTTTAACTGAATGTATCACAAACATATATATATATATGTGTGTGTGTGTGTGTGCGTGTGTGTGTTAAATTATTCATTTAGAACCATAATAATATACTTTTTCAATTATAATTATTTTAAAACACCTTTGTATGAATTTCATGGTGTTTTCCACTACTGGGTTTTATTCACTATGCCAAAATTTGTATTTAGTTACAGTTTTTTTTCATTTAGTGGTGGTTTAAACCACCGAGAAATCATTCTACAATGGTTTTGGAAAAACGCTGCAAAATCGTGTCTTGGGAAATAATTTTAGGTGGTTTAAACCGCTACTGAATCGTTTTTAATCTTTTTAAAAATTTTAATTTTTTAATTAGCGACGGTTTTTTCCACGACTGGTTTTTATGCCTTTATTTTTTTATATTAGTAATTTATTTACTTATTTTTATTTATTTTTATTTATTAGTAATTTATTATTTATTTATTTATTATTTATTATTTATTTATTTATTTACTTATTTATTAGTTATTTATTATTTATTATTTAATTATTTGTTATTTTTTATTTATTTATTATCTATTTATATATTTATTGATTATTTATTTATTTATTTTCGTAATATATTTATTTATTTTCATAATTTATTTGTTTGTTTATTTATTTATTTATTTATTTTTGTGATTTATTTATTTATTTATTTATTTATTGTTATTTATTTATTTATTTATTTATTATTACCATGCACATGACCATCCATCTCCATGCATAAGCCTCTGTCCATGCACTTTCCCATGCACATGCACATGCCATATATATAAATTCTGCGTTGAGTGAGATTTGAACCCCTTATCTCTTGCTTATTCTCAAAAAACTTTACCACTCCATCAAGCTCTTCATGTGTTCAATAAATCAACTTTAATATACGTATACATATATATATATATATAAATATATATATCAATTGGGAAAAAAAGTAATACATAACAAATGGATACAAACTAAATAATTATTAATCAATAACCAATAATTAAGAATTAATCATATATAATATATAATATCTAATATATAACATATAATATATAATACATATTACATAATATCTATTATCTAAATTCTAATATCTAATATATAATATATAATGCATTATATATAATATATAACGGATAATATATAGTATATAGTATTTATTATATATTATGTTTTTTATATTATGTATTATATAATAGATAATATATAATACATAATATATAATCGATAATATATAATAGATAATAGACAATAGACAATAGATAATAGATAATAGATAATATATAATATATAATACATAATATATAATATATAATATATAATATATAACATAATTTATATAATTAATTTATAAATAATAAATTCATTAAAAATAATTTAATAAATAGTAAGTAAATAAAAATTAATAATAAATTCATAAATAATAGATAAATAAATAAATAAATAATAAATAAATAATATATAATTGATAATTAATAATTAAGAATTAATAGTAAATAATTAATAATTAATAACTACTAATTAATAATTAATAATAACTAGTAATTAATAATTGATCATCGAGAAATAAAAATTTATAATTCATAATTTTTATTTAAAAATTTATAAATAATTTATAAAAAATTAATAAATTTTTAAAAAATAAATAATAAATAATAAAAAAATATTGAATAATGAATAAATAAATAAATGAATAATAAATGAATAATCAACTAATAATAAATTAATATATAGTAAATTAAAAATAAATGAATAAATAATAAATAAAAATTAATAAATAATAAAAAATATATAATAAATAAGTAACTAATAAATAAATAAATACATAAATAAATAGATAAATTAATAATAAATATTTAATAATTAATAATTAATAATAACTAATAACTAATAATTGATAATTATAAAATGAATAATTATTATTTCATAATTAGTATTTTAATTTTAATATTTAATATGTAATACTCAATATTTAATATTTCATAAATAATTAATATTTATCTAATATTTAATTAATAAATAATTAATAAATAATCAATAATAAATTAATAAATTAATTAATTAATAATTAAATATATAATAAATAATTAATATTTAATATTTAATAATAGCTAATAATTAATAATTGATAATTATAAAATTAATAATGAATATTTTTATTTAAATTTTTAATATGAAATATGAAATATTTAATATTTAATAAATAATTAATAATTAATAATATTTAATTAATAATTATTTAACAATTAATAAATGAATATTAACCTAATAATAAATTAATATCTAGTAAATTAAAAATAAATAATAAATAATGAAGAATAAAGAATAAAAATTAAAAAATAAGTAAAAAATAATAAATAATAAATAAATAAATGCATAACTAAATTAATAAGTAAATAAATATTTAATAATTAATAATTTATAATAACTAATACCTAATAATTTATAATTTATAATTAATAAATAATAATTAATCAATTAAAAATTAATAATTAATTAATAAATAATGAATAAAAAATAAATAAATAAATAATAAATAAATAATTACAAAATGAATAATAAAATAATAATAATTAATAAATAATTAATAAAAAAATTAAATATAAATTAATAATTAATGTGTACATAATAACTAAGTAATAAATAAATAATAAATAATAAATAATATTTCAATAAATAATAATTAATTATTAATTAATTAATTAATTAATTAATTATTTAATATTAAACTAACAATAAATAAATAAATAAATAAACAATTATTTAAATAAATCATAAAATGTTAAGCACCTATGTAAACCCTAAAAAAAATGAAATGGTCATAAAATATGATCTCATGCTCATTTTCACGTGCCACAACTAGTCAAATCAAAGATCATGAAATGAGCTTCGATATGATATATGGTACAGGATGAATGGACACATGGATCGAAAGTTATAACAATTTGAATTTGAAGAAATCAGTGTCTGCAACTAAAACCTCTGTTTCAGAGGCCTTCTAGGACTTTCATGTAAAATAAAATGGGTTACAGTATTCAAAGTGTTGGTACTAGACCTAAGCGATGTAGATCTCGTCACAGGGTTCAATTTGATATGTGGTAGAACCAAAATGGACACCTGAATTAAATTTTATGGTCGTTTGAATTTCGAGTTCGATTTATGACTTTTGAATTTTGAATATATATTTTTCCCTTTGATTATAACACGATTTAAATCTCACTTGGTTTTTTATAATTTGATAAACTTCAATTTGACTCGTTGTGGAGCTGAAAAGGACTCTCGAATCAGAAGTTATGGTTATCTCATTCTGAAGTATGTTCTTCTACTTATTTAATAATTGCTTTCCATTTAAATATAGTATTAACTAATAATTATAAATATTATTTAATTGACACATTGTAAATATATAAAATTATAAATAATAAAATTTTTTAATTGTAAATAATAAAAAAATAATACTTTATAAATAATAAATAATAAATAATTTATTTAAATATTTCAAAAAAAAATCATAAATTTTGCGGCGTTTTTCAAAAAACCGAAACTATTTCGCTGTGGTTTTTTTTAAAAAACTTCCATTAAAAAAATTAAAATTTTTTAGAATATATTTTATAAAAATAATTAAAAATATTTTTAAAAAAATGGAGGATTTTTTCACTGGTTCTAAAAACCACCACTAAATTTAGGATTGAAAAAACTTTTGCGATGATTTTTAAAACCACCGCGAAAAAACCGCCACTAAGACATTGTTTTCTCATAGTGATTGTTTTTATCATTTGCACTAGTTTTATAGTAGTAGCATCCCTATTTATTATTATATCAATGTTCATAATTAAAATATATTTAACTCTCCCTTAACCTATGATTTATAAATATTTGTTAAATTTGAAATTCCATTCATGAGAATTTTATTCGTTATCCTTCATAGAGAAATCAATAATAAGCATGTTTCAGTGATTCATGACAATTGAATGAGGTTTTCTTAATTAATTAATCATATATGGATATGACATCTAAAAACCCAAAAAAAAATTCATGTACACATTTATATTATATTTTTATATTAATTATTGTCTCGTATATATTCATGATGTAAATGTTTAATGTTGATCAACTTGGTGGTTAAATTGTCTTTAATATAAACATACCAAATTTAATAAATAATATCGAGGTGGATTAATTGTAACATAATTATACATGGAGAAAATGATTTTATTTAGGGGTTTTGGTGTGATAAATCATAATTAAATGATTGTAGGAGAAAAAGTAATGTATATGAAAATAGTACAGAATTTGAGTAAATATTTTTCCTCATAGTACTCGTATTTTTAATGATTAAATTAATTGTGATGGTTTATTTATCCTATCATTTATTAGTTATAAATTTTTTCAGAAAATAATCATAATTATATAATAAAATTTATATTTATCATTTGGTACCATCTATACATCCAACCATTTTTGTTAAAGTAAAACAAAACATGTTGCATCATGGAGGCGGTGGTCCACCCAATGCATAAATAACTGTTATCATATTCATAAAGGATGGGGTATATGAATAAATAATGATACTATACATTATATAATAAAATTAAAATATAAAAATATAATTATATAATTATATTATATACAAATGAAAAAAATATGAAATCACATAATTATAATGAAGAATAATATATTGATAATTATCATGTCGGGGAGTTTGATTATTCTTGAAAGTATCCAGAGAAATGATGTCCCTATGCTAACAAATGGTGACCAAAATAATTTCAAAGTGGTATAGGTTTCATGGAAGTGAAAAATGGTATGTTTTAAATTTGACATTCCAATGATATCTGAGTTGTCATTGGGTTAATATGTTTCCCTTTTAAAAGTGATGAGAAGATTTTTTTTGAAAATACCCATCGAATGTCAATAATTTAACTTCACAACTAAGGGGAAAACTGATTAAAAAAGATTAAATTGGTAAATGGGGTGAAAATTTGTCAATATACACCTCAAACATCCATTTATAACTACTTTTTAAAATTTTTTGGGATTTCCCCATTTTTAAATATATTTTACTTTTTTACTTTTTACCACAAAAACTACATTTAATAATTAGTCAATAACATTACTGGACAAAATTAAAATTAAACTAATTAAATAATTTTAATCTTCGGATTTAAAATTTTAAAATCAATTTACCATATATAGTTTTTTTGATATGATATTTTAACATTATAAGAAAAAAAATGTGTAAAATTATTTTTTAAAGAAATATCATTTTTCTGATTCAATATACATATATATATATACAATAATATTACAATTGGAACCAATTTTAAATCCAATAATAGATTTATTATTAATTTAATAAAATTTATGAGGCTTCCATGTCAAAAAGAAACATGTACCTCACCGTAGATTTAAATGCTTTAATGAGAAGAAAAATGGGGTTTTAAGTAAAACATTTAATTTAGTACTAAAAATTATTATTATAGATTTTATATGTACAAATAATTTTAACTAATATAAATTTTTTTAATTAATTTCATATTTGAATACATTAATTGTTTTTAAATATACTAGGTTACTCAGACATAGTGATAAAATCAAGGAAATTATAATTTTCCTAAATCCTATACTTTTTTACTAATGAAAAACCTTTTTATAAAACTTTCAAAAATTCATAGTAAATAAAATTTAATATTAAAAATTAAAAATTGAACTAATGTTTATTTTTAAAAAACCAAAATAATATAATTTCAATTTATAACTAAAATCTATAAATATAATGAAAATTTTTTTATTAGAAAATTACATATTCTCATATTTACAATTATTATTATTTATACATAATATATTGGTGTCAAAAAATTATTAATATCAAAAAAATTATCAATATTAATCATATATTTCTTTATATAGAAATGCATATCACATAAAATTAAATTTTATGAAAATTATTTTCTATGAAATAAATGATCTTATTATTCATTTTAAGTAAACAAATTTAGTGGAATTTTTATTCAAAGTGACATTTATATTAATTATAAATATATTTTCTAATGGTTTATTTCCTATTAAGTCTAGAAAACTCAATGACTAGGTTTCTATAGTGAAAACTAAAAATTTATTTTCTATCAAAATATACCTTGGATAGTATTATGTTCCGTGTCACATGTATAGAATTCTATTTAACATTTTAATCTCCTGATTCATTATAAAAAGAAATATAAATCATATTTCGATGATGTAAAAGAATAAATAGACATCAATGTTTTAGGTAAGTTGAGTAACTATTATCTGGTTTACCTCTTTTGGATTAAAACATAGGCCCTCACAGTACGGTTTTTTGGTATAACTAGATGCTCTTTGACTGAGGTAAGGTGAAAAATAATGTCCTGTGTAGGGGATTTTATGTGCTAGATAGCTAAAAATATTTAATTATGGAGGATAGGTGGTTCCATTTTATAATGGAGTATAGAAAACACATGGAATTACGGAAAATATTTAGCGTTTTGTAATTTATTTATAAATTATAATTTATAAATATAACATTGGATTCCATGAAAAATAGGATAAGGTAAAATTATCATATAACAATAAAATATATAGTTGTTTTGTGTAATTTTATAAAATTTCTTTTGGTTTAAAACCATATTAAAATATTTTTTATTATATTATTTCAATAATTTTTTATCCTTTAAGGGTCATAAATTTACATTTATAGTGAAAGTCACATAAAATGTTCTCTTTTACAAATTTAAACCATTTAACATTTCACTTGAACTATTGAATGATATTTTTTATTTTTATATCATTTTATAAAATCTTTTTTTCATTTAAACATTATTAATCCCACTTTTGTAACTATTCATTCAATATTAGTTCAAATCCATCCATAAGACAATTAAATTTGAATAAAAAACGTTTAGAATCATTAATGCCTTATTATTAAACATAAAAATCTATAAACATCATAATTAATCCGAATTCAATTTCATTTATATTTATGAAAATCATTAATTAGATTTTTCATATTATTTTCACAGGCACTGAGTCAAAGTTTCTTAATAATTCATGTTAATTATATCATCTCTACAAAAATTCCATCATGAAAAAAATTATAACTATTAAATATTTCCATTTATAACGAATAATACCTTTTTCAATCAAAAATGGAATATATTAGATAAATTAAAAGAAATATCATGATATTTTTAAAATTTTATAGTTATAAATATTATAATTTTCATTATTACTGAAAAATAGTGCAAAAATTCAAAAAAAATTATGTTAGGATTTATATGGTCAATATCCTCACAAATAATGAAATAAAGGAATGTGATGGGTTAATTTTGAGAACATATCACATAGTCTTAACCCCACATTACCCTTTTTACCCATACCATGGCAACAAATATTTATGAAGGTTACTATTAAATATTTCAAAAAATAACATGAATCTATTTAAAATGATTAACCTCATGATTCAAAAAATGGTATCCATTTTTATATATTTAATTCGTATAAGTAGAAAAAAAATTAATATAATTTTATAAAATTCAATGAAACTAATTATACAATTCTTATATAAATAGTGATTTTGATTTTTAGATAAAATAAAAAAACAAAAAAGTAATTTTAAATTACTTTATTCAATGAAATGAACTGAAAATTGTAGAAAGGCAGATATATTTAACAGTTTATATAAAAATAATTCTTCTCATAAAAATCCAAAAAAATACAATAAGATATTTTTGAAATCATGATTTAAAGTGTAATATTACCTTTCTCAAATAAATATTTTAATAATGGTATAAAATAACTATAATTTTCATTTACAAAAGTCAATTAAAATAATTTTTGATGAAATCATTTTTTTGAATATTAAGATCAATTTACAAAATATTGAGTAAAAACATAAAATGAATTAATTAATAAATTTTGTGTGTGTGATGAATTTCTATATATATTTCATAATTTGGTTAATCGTATTCATAAACTTAAATTTAATTAAAATGTTATAATATATCAAGGTTTGTTTTAAGATTTTTTTCCATATTAAGTGTGCTATCAAACACTTATAATTAAGTTAGATGGAAATATATTCTAAAATATCATTGTGTTTCATATTTGACCATATATAAGTAGTAAATATATGACTATTTTTCAATTGAAAATTTATAAAATATTAAATGTGGTGGGCTATAAAAATTCCATAGTCAGGTATTTATTTTTTATTACATTTCTAGTTTATGATCATGTTTAGTCGTATTTTGGTTCTGGTGGAAGTTTCATAAATAGAATTAAATCTTAATTATAATTTTTGTATTTTCCATTTAATCACACAAAAATAGACCTTTTCCCCAATTTTATATCAATGTATAGTAATATAAAACGATCCATTTCTATAAAGATTACTATGTGCTAAGACGTAAGACTATATTTTTTTAGACCCTATTGGATGAAATTTGTTGATTTTCCAAAAATAAGGAATTGGATTAGTTCCCAATCCATTAAATTGCACAACCCTCTAGTTAGGCTCCCTATCCTATCACTGTGGTTTAGGTGGATGCCAATCCATCATTTTTTAATCCAATGGTAATTGTTTTTCATATCATATTGCATCACAATGTCTTAATGGAAACCCCAGTCAACACTTGACATTGATTTTCAATTTTATACCAATTTAACCCAAAAACTCCTTAAATTTTACATTTATGAAGTGATTATTTATTTTCATGATCTCTATTCCATTTCATGGTGTCTTCATCACTTTTTCCATATTCCATCCACATGCCATTATAATACTTTTCAGTGGTTTTTGGTATTTCCAAACACACAATGAGTCAGATAAGAGGTATAGAGAATATAAGACAGGGGAGGTGGCTATTATTTATTTAAGTTGTAGTGGATATATTGACCCTTGTTAGACCATAATTAGACCATTCATTAGATTAACTGTATGTGTATTGATGTGTGGCATAAGGACATAGTGGGTGATAGTGGGATATAGAGGTTTGAATACTAAAACTACATTACATGACCTTTTTTGAAGAAAATAAAATTAAAAATACAAAAATTGTAATAAAATAATTGAAAACTATATATATTTTTAAATATCAATTAAATTTTTTTGATATTAAAAATTCAACCTGTATGAATTAGGGTATATTAAATATTAAATAGATTACCATCCCAGGTTGGTTTTTCATTTTCTATAATAATTTTTATTCTCACACTAAGTAAAATTCTAAATAGATCCCTCAAAAGTAGAGGAATTAAAAAAAATATTCAGAGGAAACTATATCCTTTTACCTCCACATGAAACCCAATATGAAATTATATCACTAATAAATAATTCCCCTAGTATTGATTTACTTTATGGTGACATATTTTCAATTAAGTGTCTCCATTTAGGGGTTTATATGTTTTAAATGTCATTCACATGACCATACTAAAATTTTATTAATTAAATAAATTTATAAAATTCATTGAAATTAAAATGACTTAGAATAATTCCAAATATCATACTAAGGGAAAATACAATGATTGGAAACTGAGTGGGACCAATAAATTTTTTTCATATCATTTACTATGGAAATTTATTTATTTACCCATCAGTGGATTGAGATGAAAAAAATTGATAATTCACCAAAAATAGATTTTATTCCATATAATCCAAAATAATTGCCCGTATAAAAATATAATACCCTAAAATCTCAAATATAATATAATGGAACTCCCAAAAATAGGATAAACAGTACAATTTTTTTGGAAAACCTAGGTCAAGATATTCACTTAAATTATTACCATTTCACCCCAGAATGAAGTAAAATAGACTTAAAAAATACAAGAAGCTCATATTTCAATGTTTCAGATTAATTGATGCACTACTACACAGTATCCTTCAATTTTTTGTGATTCTAAATCTATATAACTAAAAAAATATACCATAAGAAATACATCATCATTATAACCACTTAATTATGAAATTTATTTTTTGAAATTATCATTTACATTGATTAGAATATTTAAAATTCATAATTTTAATGAAATTACTCAACACAAGCATTAGATCACATTTTATGAATTTATTATATTAATTTAACCCAATACCATTACTATCCACATGTTTTTTATCAGCACAAAATGATATAGAATGATTAGCCCAAAATATAATTTCAAAAGTGATTTATTAAAAAAACATATTTTTCTATGTGGTTTTGTTGATCCCCACCATTAATGAGTAATTTAATGGATATTAATATAAAATAATAATAATATTTAATCATTCTATAGAGTGGATCAAAGAAAAAAAATAACAAAAAATATAATAATGGTAATGTAATTTTTAGGATTTTACATTCAAATTCATCAAATCCTAATAAGATAAACAAATCAATACCAAAATCTTAAAATATGATGATAACATCAATTTCCACAGTCGACATTTTTTATAATATATTTCTGGGAAAAACATTTTTAATATTTACTATAGTTACCTAATCATATACGATCTTATATCGTATGATTGATTCAACATCAATCTAAAATGGAAAAAAATTAATGAATAAAAAAATAATCACTCCAAACGAAAAACTCCCTATATATAGTTAAAAGTGTCTCAAGGATAATACCCACTATAATTATAATTTGGGGTTTTAACAACATTTTGAGAACTATAGTAGATCTATACAAAACCAAATTATTAATCAATTCTGATTTGGGTGATCATGAACACAAATTCTAGAATCATATACCCAATTAAAATCCCATATATTTATGATATGTTATAGGATTGCATATGTAATATAATATCATTCCATGTAATACAGGTAACACTCTACTTGGTTTTTCAATACACTATCACAAACCCTTTCTCAGTAACGATAACATTGGTTAAAAGTTTCATTCCTGAAACCCAAATATTAATCACAACAGAATATCACTATCTAAACACTTTATAAATTTTCCAATTTATCACTTACATGCCTGTAGATTCTAACAACTTCACCATGCATATAAACTACATCATCCACACATAAAAAAATTTCCTTCCAAACTAATTTATTGAACAATATAAAATAATAGGATAATAAAAGAAAAAATGTTCATGTGATAATTTTATAGATATTTTACTCACCAACATTGAAATTCAATTATGATATATAATCTAGATTGAAATCAAGATTCCAAAAATAATGTCCCCAAATATCTCAACGGGTCAAATTCATTACATTAAGTTGAAATTAGGAAATGAGAAAAATCATATTCAAATAATGATAATTGATATAATAACCAATTTCTATCATCTGTTTTCCAACGGTAGAATAAGTTTATCTTAAAAGGGTAAAACTTGAACAAATAAAAAAATATGACAATATATATTTTTAAAAAGCTACCATGTATAGAATTAGGAATACTAATTTCATCACTTTTAAAAATACAGTGTTTGATAGGCTATAATGATTTAAATATTTATGTTCATATGATCAAACCATTATCCACTAGATTTGAACTATTATAATATGTTAAAAAAAAATATCAGATACCCCTAATCAATTTTTGAGGACCCACCCACCACCAATAAAGTATAATAGATTGAAGGAGTACCCAAAATCAATGTTAGATGACTCATTCTTTGGTTATAAATGGATTAAGTGATTATTATAATAGAGGAACCCACTGAGGTCATCCGGTAAACACTTAACTTAGTTCAAGGTCGTTCCATAGCCCAATAATTAAGTGGGGGAACTAATGCCTTCTTAAATTTATGACATTCAATCCTTGGAAATGATACATAAAAAGGTAGTATATGACCTAATCAAATAAATAGGGTAAACACATAAAATTTATTAGATAAATAATGTATTATTGAATCCCATACCTATTTCAATAACTCAGGTACACTGAATTCCATATACTATTTAGGGATATATTATTAGGACCCATCATTAAAAATAACATAATATTGATTTAATTCAAGAATATTACACTATTCCACATTTATAATATTTTTAATTTAGGCATTTATATAATTATTCCATAACTCATACAAAAAATGTATAGAAATATAACGTGGATACTTCCAAATAGTATCAAATTTGTTCATAAAACAAAATCCTTCAAAAAAGAGCATGGTTTAATTTCATGTTCAATCATCACAATTTTACCTTGATCCCATACTAGTATCTTTCTCCATTAAATCCTATGTAAAACAATTTAAAACATGGTATGAACATAGAAATCTTAGTATTGGATTCAAAAAGAAATAAAGTGATATGTCTTGTGAAAACATGTAAGCCCAGGGATACTTTATCATAATGTAATAATTTCCACCCTTAGGAAGTATTAATTACTTTAATTTTAAAATAATATCATTCTATTCCCTTTATGTAATCAAAATATTACCATAATACCATATAACATTCATATAACATAGACATGTTACTTGGTACATAATAATACTTAAATTGAATAACCATGCGGTCAACTTCCATACATGTCACTCTTATAAATGAAATATCCATATAGCTAACTTACATACCCAATGAATTGGATGTTATTACTTAACTACCCATCCTTCGTTTATCACGTAACCTACAATAAAATGTCATAATACCATTATATTATCATAACAAATAAAACATTTCAATTTTCATCATTTCACTAATAATATTTCATTTGAAATATTAAGGAATCATTACAATATATTGAAATAATAAATCCATTTTCAAAACCATTTTAAATTCCAAAATACCCAAAAAGAGAATAAGTGACTTCTTTTTCTTTTAAAAATATTAATTCTTTTATAGGAATTTAGATATCAAATAACAGTTACTATGGAGGATAGGTCGTTGTTGATGTATATGATAAAAAATAATTCCTTTTTTTATAAATAAAGTAAAAAAATTCATATAGAAATATTCCTTTTAAAACCTTTTAATTAAATTAATAGTGAAAGTGTTTTTTATGCACATAATAAAAGAAGGTGGTGTATAACATCAAATCATTCCTTAATAAAAGTTGATTGAGAGGAACCCCCTCACCTCATGTCTGATTTGTCACATATGTTAATTATCCTACTAAATAATAAACAAAGGTTAATTATTTACATTATTTATATCGTATTTCATGTTTATTATTCATTTTATATCACTTATTACCATGTTATAACCATTACATAATAATTTTACATCACATCAGACATTTTGCCGATATTCGGTACTTGAGTTAATACTGAACTTTGTATGATGTCCATTGTCCATGTGGTCACAATTCCATAATATATAGAATAATATTAATGAAATTTTTATCATTTTCATACATATATTATATTTTTATCTTAAACCATTATGTTTGGTGATGAAAATTTATCAACTTTATAATCTTGGAGATGGTAGGTCGTACATATGCATGAGTACTGTTTTCCATTTATCATTGATCATTATCGAAGGAAGGTAAGTATTGATTTATCTTTACATAATTATTATAACATCATTAATATAATATTAATCATTTAAATATACTTATCTATATTATCCATGTCATGTGGTTAATAACAATGAATCACATTGCTTTGTGGAGATTATAGTTCACACGCACACACGAATGAAGTTATCATTTTTATGTGCTTGGAAACAAAGAACCAATTTGATATAGTATTATCTTAAAATGAATAATATTTCATTAATATATGATATTAACATTAATTACCACTTTTTAATCAGTCATGAGTTATGACTATGCAAAACAAATTATATTGGTTCGTAGACGTGATACTTCAAACGTACGCATGAATGATTAATTTCATTCCAATTTGATGGAAGTGGGGATGGATTTAAGAGATGATCTTAAAAAAAATCAGTATATTTAGGATATTTTAGTTATTTTTTAATCATGTGTGAAGAATAGTTTAACGAAGTGGAAGAATAAATATAAACACATAAAAATTGATATCTCTTCTTCAAATAGTCTCCTTTAATTACCTCCATAACACCCCAAAGGAGGTTCTTTTTCCTAAAATAAGGCATAAATAATCTTGTGAGGGATTTTATTAAGTCATTTAGTTTTATATAATCCAAACCAAAATGGTTTTGAAGTGTTAATAAATGATAGGTTGTGGTTCCATTTTATAAGAGAATCGACGTCCACTATTGGAATTCTTCAAAATATTAAATTAATATAAATTAATTTTCTATACCAAATGGGTAAAATTTATTTATTTACAATATTGGATGACTAGGGGTCAAAATATAATAATCCAATAAAAATTATAAATTTATTGAATTTTTTTTAATCCATACATTTTTTCCCTTTAAACTCATACTATTTTATTAAGTAATTTACATTTTGTGCATCAAAATAGTTACCATAACATGATAAAAGACTAATAAAAGAGTAATATATGATATTATATGTATTTTCCCAACTATATTGGAGAATCCTTGATTTTTATAAATTTTATGAAACTTAATAAAATATATATATTTCAAAATACCGTTAGTGTTAATTTTGACACTATTCATTTATTGCCTTTTAAAAAATGGCATAGCTTCATTATATAGTAAAACCAACAATTTTAAAAAATCACTAATATGTAAAATGAATCTATAAAATTATTTTATGACCAAAATTATGTAATATTATATATATTTTTATATTAATAATATCATTTATTTGATTCTATCATTAATTAAGTAATTATCACATCATCATTGTGTCACCATTTCATTTATTTATTTATTTCATAACAATTATAAATAAATTACAATGATGTAGGTAATAATTTTATTTTTCTAGATTCTACTTATAGTGTAATATATCCCCTCTATAACCCCATATTTAAATACATTACTTGTTAAAAACAAATGTTTAACAGAAATGACTTTTCATTGAATATAATATTATAAATACATTAATGTCATCCTATTGGCTCCAAGTTGTCCTAAAATCTTCCCAAGGATTATATTGGTAGACAGAAATTCATAAAATATAATTATTATAAGAGATAAGGAATTTTAATATTGTTTATGATATTTTTTCCCATTCAATATTTGATTTACCATTATGTGTGGTAATAAAATATTTCTAAAGTGTATATTCATAATGTAAAAAAATAAAATGGAACTATTTAAATAATTTGGACCTTATTATTCCAAATATGGAATACTTTATTCAAAATTCATATCATATAATTCTTAGAAATTAATTAAAAATTAATCTCATTAACGAAATGTGAAAATTGCTTTTGAAGGAAAAACATTCAAAAGATTACATAGTTTTTAAATCCAATTTCAATATGAAATTGATTCAGATAAACTAAATGGAATAAAATGATAAAAATTTAATATATATATATATATATAATTGAACCTAATTAAAATAATAATTTAACAATATAAATAATTTAGATGAAAACTGTTTTGAATTAAAATACAATATTTTCCACTGTTTACTAAAATATAAAATTTAACAGAAAAAAACAAAGAATCTATCCAAAGTATATTTTGATTTTCCTCAAAAAATATATAAGTTTATGTTTTCAAATATAACATATAAATGTGTCAAAAATATATTTATAATGGGTTCTCCTTCCAAATGCGATAATAATCACTTTTTTAAAAATAATTTTTTAACAAAAAATTTGTTTTATCTTATATGTTATTGAACATATTGTATCATTTAATTACTAATTTAAAGACCCATAATTTCCATGTAATTTTTTTTAATTAAATTGGAATTTTAATGGTCTATAAAATCTGACGGTGCGTGATTCCGAGCCCCTGAGTGCCCACAATGATTCGTCGATGTTTTTGTTAAGCTTATGTTAACCCGACTAAGCAGTTTCCTAGAAATTGTGGAAGAAATATTAAACGGTTACTCAGATCATAAATATGAGGGCACCATTGTGCTCAGTAAACGTACGGGTATGATTTTTTATCTTTTGAACTAGTACTCGGAACTAAAATCTGAGGGCATCGTTGAACTCGCAGCGCCGATATTCTCTTAAGAAAACTTTCTCCTCAACGATAGTTAGTCAAGAATAAATGTTAGTTTTTGGATTTTCATAAAACAAATATTAAAATAAAGTGTGAAAAACTTTGTTTTATTTGAGCTGCCTTTTAGTGTGTGGGGGTTAAAACCTCCTCATGGAGGTTAGAGGTGGGGCTACCACACCTTAACCTCCTATGAGAGGTTATGGTAGTAGGGCCCATAAGAACTCAACCTCCCATGAGAGGATTAATGCGGTGGGACCACACATGGCTTAACCCCCTATTAATGGGGAGGGAGAGGAAACCTCTCAAACCCCTCAATTAATTTTATGTGTCGACGTAGAACTAATTTCTTTAAATTTGATTTTATGTGTCCCCATAAAATTAAATGCTTTCAATTTAATTTTATTTTTCAACATAAAATTAAATGCTACCATTTAAATTTATGTGACAATATAAAATTAAAACTGTCAATTAATTTTATGTGTCAACATAAAATTAAATGCTGACAATTAATTTTATGTGTCATCATAAAATTAAATCACATCAATTGTTTTGATGCAAGATATGTGGGGGACGCCTCTTCGAATCCTCCAAATAATTAAGCCAATTAACCTCTTAAATTTCACCAACGCTATTTAATTTTCTTGACCCCCTTTATAAATAAAGTATCTGCATCGTTGGAATTTATGAATGTTCCAAATAAATGAACCGTCATAAATTCAATGATGGTTACATATATCTCTCTCTATTCTATATATAGGGAGCTTGGGAGGAGGATTTGGGACAGCTTCACCATGCGACGAAGCACTGGTAAAGTGATGCGACGCCCCACACTTGGAGGATTTCACTCTCCAATGAAGAATGCTCCACCGACGAAGAATGTCAACCTCGAATTTCACCATATTCCTCAGAACTCCTTCCGACATGAGACGTCCTCATCTAAAACGAATCAACGTCCGCCTTCCTGTGCCAACGTCATAAAACTACAAGCACGGTTGGGGGTTTATTGGTTGATATTATTATACCCTTTTCTTATATTCTTCACCAGATAAGAAGGGATTGTTGTGGACATGTTATTGATCATCTACTTTCTTGATGAGGGAAATGATACCTCCCTAAACGCAGAGGGTGCGGGCCAACGTAACATGGTCTGACCCCCACCGTAGGTTTTCTCCCTTATGGTGACGTTCTATTGCCTGGAGACGAGGCGACGATGACGAAGGCAAAAATGATGAAGGCGGCACTACCCGCGGCCTCCGCGAATCGTGCCAGCCCTCGAGTTGCACCGATGCATCTGGCCAAACACCGTCGGCCAACATGGCGCCCGGCCCACCTGCCCACGGCATCTCAGCGCCCTGCCCAGTGTGCGGCCCACCTGCCCGCGGCCTCCCGGCACCCTGCCCGTTGCCTGGACCGCCTGCCCACGGCGCCCCCTCACCCTGCCCGGTGCCCTGCCAACGCCCCTGCGCCCTGCCCGATGCCCTTTCGGCGCCCCCACGACCGTCCCAACGCCCTTCCAGCACCCCCGAGACCTGCCCGGCTCCCCACAAGCGCCACCACGGCCTTTTCGACCCCTACCATGCCCTACCCAGTGCACCCGCGGCCTTCCCGGCATTCAGCTGGCTGACCCGCGCCCCTCGTGCTCTGCTCGCTGGCCTCCCGGGTCGGGTCACCCGAGCCGCAACGTCCTTTGTGGTGTCGTTGTCCTAACCACCTTGGCCCACCAGGCCTAGTCGCCCCGCAGTTCCCCTCTCGGCACTTGCCGAACCGGCCCCTGGCCTCCGGGCCGAGTCACGGCCGCGGAAACCACCGCGCCGAATCACCCCCGTAGTCCACTGGGCGGGGCCCAGTGGACCAGGCCGAACATAGCGGGCAAACCGACCCATTGGGTTGGATCAGATCCAGTGGGTCTAACTAGGTCGACCCATACCGGGTCGGCCTAGACTGGTTTGGGCCGGGTCTGTCCAACCGGGTCGGACCAGACCCGAGCCCACTACCGACCCCTTTACTTTCTTTGTCCATATCTTTGGATCCAGTCGACCATTTGATGAAATTTCAGTGGTGCTAGTAATCTTGGAACATATCTGTCCCTTTGAGTATACCCCACTAGAGTTCAAGGTAACATTGAGATATGGTCAGGTTGGATTGTACACGAATCCAACTGGGCCCATGGGACTAAAAGGATAATAACTCACAGACCGGGTGTTCGATTGACGCGCCGTCTGTTGCGTTGAGACCCCTATCACGAGTCAGACCTTAGAGATACTTCTAAATGGGGATTCGTGACAGTTGGAGTACCGACCTGTATCTCGTGGATCGGATCCTCTCGGAGATGATAGAGCATAAGTGCAGAGTTAGCAGACCAGTTCCAGTTTTACCCTCCAACTGGGCAAGGTAGTGGGTTACCCGATGACCTCCTAGGGTTTATCCTCTAGTTGGGATGGGTAGTGGGTTACCCATTGACTCTTTAGGGTTTACCCTCCAGTTGGTCTGGTCCGGGGGTTACTCGATGACCTCATAGGGTTTACCCTCCAGTTGGGCTAGGTAGTGGGTTACCCGTTGATTCTTTAGGGTTTACCCTCCAGTTGGGCTAGGTAGTTGGTAACCTGATGACCTATTATGGTTTACCCTCCAGCTGGGTTGGACAGTGGGTTACCCATTGAATCTATAGGGCTTACCCACCATCTGGGCTGGGCAGTGGGTTGCCCGAAGACCTCTTAGGATTTACCCTCCAACTGGGTTGGGTAGTGGGTTACCCGTTGACTCTTAGGTTTTACCCTCCAGCTGGGCTGGACAGTGGGTTTACCGACGACTGAGTTCCCCTGCAGCTGAGGTTTCGACATTATGACTGGGATGTTATTTGATACGACCCCTAGATTAAAATCCTGGTTTGAGCTGAGTCAGTAACTTTTGTGTTTTCTTAATGATTGAGATGGGTTACTAGATAACATAGGTATATGTATGGGAATATACCTATGTAATGGTTATACGTTTATTTCATACTTTTTGGTTTATACTTGTTGGATTTTGTGAGACCTTGAGGGTATCGAGGTCCCTACTGAGTATCGTTATACTCACCCCTGCACGGGCTACGCCCTTACTTCGTTGTGTTGGATGCAGATGATGGACTGTGCTGACAGAGGCAGAGAGTATCAGGACTGGACGGTACCCAGAGGTGGACCACTCGGCGTGATGGTACACGAAGGTGACAGAAGGATCTAGAGTGTTGAGGAGACCATATGTACCTACCCTTCATATAGGAACCTCGGAGGATGAACCGGTAGATTCTTTAATTTTCATCACTTTTACTTGCTTTCAGTTCTACTTGTACTTTCCTATTGGGCTTGTATTTCTGGCCCCCTTTACTTTCCGGGAATTCTTTTGTATACAGTTATAGTTAGTGTTTTTCTCCTGGTTTTGTACTCTGATGTGTTTGTTTACAGTTATAAATTCAATGTCTTCCCAGTTTAGGGATTTATGTCTTTGGCTCTAGTCGCCAGCCCATGTACTATGGAAGGCGGGCTTGCAGTACTCATGATATGGTCCCCAGGGGACAGGTCGTGTCAAATTGGTATATGAGGACGTCGGTTCTACCGCATAACTTTGGACTCTGATCTTTCATTTCTATGAATCAACAGTGTTAAGCGTACCAGTGGTGTTTTTCAGTTTAGGGGTCCAGTGTCAGTGTGGTGGCCAATGTATCCATACACCAGGACCCTTACTTCTGATTTCTAACTCAGTACATGAAAACACTGATAGTGTTTTCATAATTTTTCTTCAAGTAAGCTCAACCAGGTCAACTCACCAGGTATAACTTTTGACTGTGTCGCATCTATTCAGGATACCTCCATGTAAACTTCCAGTTTGAGTTCTGAGAGAGTAATCAATGACGGCCCAGCGAGCGACGTGGCTCCGGTGCATGGCACTCTTACTTTACTAGCACATTCAGGTGGTGTACCAGTAGCACCACCACCCTTTGGGCATCAGATGCCACCAGCCACACGGGCTGACAGTGCATGTCGACTGGGCGCATTGCATGAGTTCCAGCTCTAGAGGCCTCTAAGGATACAAGGCGAGACATATTCCCACACAGCTGAGGGTTGGATAAAGATGATTACAAGAGTTTTATGCCTCGTTGAGACACCTGTAGAGAAGATAGTGATCATAGATACTAGTCTTTTTCAATGAGTGAACACGAGGATAGTCTTCTTAGTTATGAGGCCTCGGTAAGTGGACCATTACCTGAGATCGTACCTCCTGGTAGTGTGTCAGCTATATCACTGCTTGTTGGTCAGCAGTTGTAACTGGTGGTACTGGTAGAGGAAACTTGTAGGCTTAGTGACTCACACATGTTTCAGCATCAGATACCCATCAGGTTCTGAGGTGAGCCCGACTCATAGGCAAATAAGGTCTGTATTGAGGAGGTGGTTGATAGTTCCCTATAACTTCTACAGCTTCCTCAGGATGATGTGTCGGTAGCCGAGTATTCATCGAGGCATACATATCATTCCTGGTACTTGATGAATACAGTATGATTAGTGCTTCATGGCTCGAAATTTCGACCAAGGTGTGCTTAATGGACATCCAAGCCATCACAATTCCTCTACGCATTCCTACTTATGTTAGAATACTATAGGGAACCTTTGTGGTTGAATGTTTTATGGCTGATCGGATACATCCAATGAATGATAGCAGTGGGAAAGCATGAAACTGGTGATAGGTAATAGACTTGAGCGTTTAAAAATTTTTCGAGAAGAGGAAGTGTTAAGGACATATGAATCTATAGGGCAGCAGGCGTAGAAGGAGATCTATGGGAGCAGCATGAAGTGGTGTACATTTTGAAATGTTACAACCACCCCCTTATGTGTAACCCTCTAGGATTAAGGATCTTGAGGACAGGGGAAGAGAGTAGCTACATGCGGTCAAGGAGTTCGACCCAAAGGCTCAGAAAATGATTCGAGGTACGGTCTGTGTCTACTATAAGCTACTGTAACAATAGACATATGTACCAATCACTCCTTCCTTCCACGAATTTTGTCCAAGACCAAGTGATTGTAGCTAAACTGTTGACTTGACCCTCACGTCTGGAGATACCTTAGGGTGGAGACAAGATAATCAAACTTACGCCGATAGTGTGATCTAACCCTTGAGGTGAGAGTTCAGGTTGGAACCTCTTGGTGGAAGCATCGAGGCCTTACGACGTTAGTTTGGATTTGGACTTGAAATCTACAGTTCACACTTAGATTGACTATATTAGGAAAAAAATGATGTGGTTTATCTACAACGTTGGTATGGGGTTTTCCTTGGTTGGTGAAAAGCAAAACCCAGGTAGCACAGGATGGACTCAAGCATAAGAGGGTGTAGTCGATCACTCATGAGTCGGACAGACTTGACTTTGTTCCATTATTCTACAGAGTTGCAGCACTACTATTAGATTTGGAGAAGAATGGGAAACCCTTCGTGTGGTCATAGAGATTCTAGTAGAGCTTTCAGAAGCTAAGACAGAGGATGACTAGTGCCACAATCTTGAGGCTTTCAGAGGAAGGTGTAAGGTATGTAGTTTATTGAGACGCATCAGGGACTGTACTCGGATGTGTCCCGATGTAGGACCAAGAATTAATTGCATTTGGTTCTTAGAAACTAAGACAAAATTATAAGAACTACACCACCCATGACCCCGAGTTAGTAGCAGTGGTCTTCTCCTTGATAATGTGGTGGAACTATATTATGTGAGAACGTTTTACCATATATTCTGATCACAAGAGTCTAAGGTATATCTTCTATCAGAAAGACCTGAACCTGAGATAGATACGTTGGCTTGAGTTTCTCTAGGACTATGACTTCAAGAATGTCTATACTCTTGAGAAGGGAAACGTTGTTGCAGAGGCACTCAACAATAGGTCTGGTATATAAATTCTAGGAGAGGTGATAGAGCAGATTGCTTCCTTACAGATATCCTTTGTGGATAGAGACGGAGTAGCCTTCCTATAGTATCTTACGGTCACTCCGCCACTTCTTCAGTGAGTCAGAGAGAAACAACATGGGGATGCTGATTGTGAGACACGACGTGCTCTAATATCCATAGGGCAGGCACCTGATGGATTATCTGAAGGTAAAGAGCATGCCATCTTCTATAGAGGACGTACCATGGTGCTAGTGTCACATTATGATAACTTTTTGAGGTAGTTTCATACATCCCCTCTAGATGTACATCCAAGCATGGCGAAGATGTACAAGGACCTTCGATGACCGCATTGGTGGCCAGGTATGAAGAAGGCAGTAGCGGGGTTTGACTCTCGATGTCTCACTTGTCAGCAAGTGAAGGTGGATCCTTAGGTACCAGTAGGCTTGGTTCATCCTTTAGAGTCACCAATGTGGAAGAGGGATGAGATATCCATGAACTTCATGACGGGTCTTCCACGTATGTCCAGGGGAAATGACTCTATTTGGGTGATCGTCAAATGACTCCCCAAGTCTGCCAACTTTATACAAACCAGAGATGGTTCAAGCTACCACGGAGAAGGTGCATGTCATACTGGAGAGGATGAAGACAGTACAGAGCATACAAAAGTCAAATTCCAACTGGATACGTAGAACTCTGGTGTTTGAGGATGGTGACCATGTCTTTCTATATGTATCACCTCGATGTGGTCTATGGATATTTGGCAGAGGAGGCAATGTATCTCTAAAATTCATTGGACCTTTTCAAGTCCTCAATAGAGACAGTGTGGTGGAATACTGATTAGCTCTTCCACCTCAGTTGAACCGGGTGCATGACGTCTTCCACGTATCCCAACTGAGGAGATACATGCATGACTCTTACCACATTATCGACCATGGTGAGCTTGACGTTGACGATGGGAAAACTTTATGGGGGTTCCATTAGATATTGAGGATTGACAGGATAAGGTCCTTTGTTGATAGTTTTTACCTCTGGTGTGCATTCTCTGGTAGAACAGGAACATCTAGGAGAGTACGTGGGTGCAGGAGGGTCAAATGCGTGCTCTGTAACCCCACTTGTTCCCTCAGTTGTGTGTTGTGGCTTAAGGGGATGTAGATACATGAGGTGGGGAGAATGTAAAGACCTGAAATTTCCATGTAATTTTTTTAATTAAATGGGAATTTTACGGGTCCATGAAATCTGACGACATGTGATTCCGAGCACCGGAGTGCCCGGAATGACCCGTCGAAGTTTTTGTTAAGCTTAAGTTAACGCGCGTAAGCAGTTTTCCTGAAAAATTTGAATAACTAATAAACAGTTACTTAGATAATAAATCTGAGGGCACCGTTGTGCTTAGGATTGCGGGTTTACCCTAGGTGCGACTTAATATTAGTCGGTACGGGCCTCCTATGGGAAAACCTAAAAATGGAATAATCGTAAATAAAATAATTAGTTAAATTATTTTATTTTTCATATGATTATAACTCAAAAACGGTAACTTAGATTAAAAATCCAAGACCATCGCTGATGTTTTGATGGTATACTTTCTTTATGAAGATATTATCTTTTCTTGGCAAGGGCCACCAGATAAAGTTAGTTTTTGGCAGAAAATAAAATAATTAAGTGGCAATTATTTTATTGTAAAATTCAAAACATCTAAAGGGTAACTCGGATTGAAAATCTGAGAGTACCGTTGGGTTCCTTATGGTGTTTTTCACCTAGGAAAATCCTAACCGCGACCGACACATGTTGAGGGTGACTGGTAATAATTTTCTGAACTTTTATTCAGGTATGTTCAGTAAACGTACGAGCGGGATTTTATAAATTGTGAACCGGTACACGGAACTGAAATCTGAGGGCACCATTGAACTCACAGCACCGATATTCTCTAAAGAATACTTTCTCCTTGACGAAATTTGGTTGAGAATAAAAGTTAGTTTTTACCTTTTCATAAAAATAATAATAAAATAAAGTGTGCAACACTTATTTTATTTGAGCTTCCTTTTGTTGTGTGGAGGTTAAAACCTCATCATGGAGGTTGGAGGTGGGACCATCGCACCTTAACCTCCCATGAGAGGTTATGGTGGCAAGGCCCACTCGAACTCATCCTCCCATGAGAGGATTAATGTGGAGGGACCACATGGGGCTTAACCCACTATTAATGGGGAGGGAGAGGAAACCTCTCAACCCCCTCAATTAATATTATCTGTCAGCGTAGAATTAATTGCTTTCAATTTTATTTTATGTGTCCATGTAAAATTAAGTGCTCTCAATTTAATTTTATATGGCAACATAATATTAAATGCATCCAATTAACTTTATGTGACAACATAAAATTAAAACTATCAATTAATTTTATGTGTCAACATAAAATTAAATGCTGACAATTAATTTTATGTCTCAACATAAAATTAAATCACATCAATTGTTCTGATGAAAGCTCTATGGGGAAAGCCTCTTGGAATCCTCCCAATAATTAAGCCAATGTACCTCTTAAATTGCGCCAATTCTATTTAATTTTTTTGACCAACTTTTTAAATTAAGTAACCACATTGTTGGAATTTAGGAAGGTTTCTAATAAATGAACCGTCACAAATTCCATGATGGTTACATATATCTCCCCCACTCTTATATATAGAGATCATGGGAGGAGGATTTGGGACGGCTTCACAAAGCAATGAAGCACTGGTAATGTGACGCGATGCCCCACATTGGGAGGATTTCTCTCTCCAATGAAAAACGCTCCACCGACGAAGAACGTTGACCTCGACTTCAACCATCATCCTCGAAACTCCTTCCGACGTGAGACATCCTCGTCCGAAACGAATCAACGCCTGCCTTCTTATTCCAACATCAAAAAACTATGAGCAAGGTAGGGGGTTTATTTCTTGATATTATTATATGCTTTTCTCATCTTCTTCATCGGATAAAAATGGATTTTTGTGGCCGTGTTGTTGATTATCTACTTTCTTGATGAGCCAAATGATTCCTCCCTAAACGCGGAGGGTGTGGGCCAAACTAACATGGAACGACACCCTCCGTTTGTTTTCTTCCATGTGGGGACGTTCTCCGGAATGGCGATGAGGTGACGATGGTGAAGGTGGAAATGATGAAGGTCACGATACTCGTGGCCTCCGCGAATCACGTCTCCCCCCACAGCACACTGATGCTTCCGTCCGAACATCGTCGGCCCGCGCAGCGCCTGGCTTGCCAGCCCGCGGCCTCTCGGAGACCTTCTCGACATGCATCCAACCTATCCATGGCCTCCCGGGGCCCTGCCCGATGCGCGGGCCACCTACCTACGGCGCCCCAGCGCCCTGCCCAGCGCCTTGTCGGCACCCCTGCACCCTACCCGGCGATAAGAAGGCGCCCTCGCTGCCTGCCTTGTGCCCTTCCGGCACCCTCACGACCTTCTTGTCCCTTGCCCTGCCCTCCCTAGTGCACCCGAGGCCTACCTAGCATCCAACCGGCCTGCTCGCGCCCCGCGCACTCTGCCTGCTGGCCTCCCGGGCCGCGTCGCCCGAGTCTCAGTGTCCTTCGCGGCGTTGCTGGACAAACTGTCTCACCCTACTAGGCTGAGTCGCCCGAGTTGTGCCCCTCACGATACTGGATGAACCGTCCCCCAGCCTCTGGGCTGAGCCGCTACCACAACGACCACTAGGCCAAATCACCCAGGCAGTCCGCTGGGTTGGGCCTAGTGGACCGGTCCAAACATAGTGGGCTGACCCACCCATCGGGCTGGGTCAGACCTAGTTTGTCTGACTGGGTCTACCCAGACCTGGTCGGCACAGACCGGTGTGGGCCGAGTCGGTCTAGCCGTGTCTGACTAGACTTGGGCCCACTACCGACCCCTGTAAATTCATTGGCTATATCTTTGGCTCCGCTCGACTGTTTGATGAACTGTCTGTGGAACTGGTAATCTTGGAACGTAGCTATCCCATTTAGTATACCCAACTAGAGTTCAGGGTAAATTTTACATACAATCAAGTTGGATCGTACACGAATTCAACTGGCCCCCCGAGACTAAAAGGCTAATAACTCACAGACCGAGCGTCTGATTAACGCATCGTCTGTTGCTTTGAGACCCCTATGACGAGTCGGGCCTTTGAGATACTTCTATGTGGGACTTCGTGATAGTTGGAGTATTGACCTGTAGGTCATGGATAGGATCCTGCTGGAGACGAGCGAGAATAAGTGCGGATTTATCATACCAGTTCTGGGTTTACCCTCTAGCTGGGCTGGGCAGTGGGTTACCCGACGACCTCTTAGGGTTTACACTCCATCAGGGCTGGGCAGTGGGTTACCCGTTGACTCTTTAGGGTTTACCCTCTAGCTGGTCTAGGCAGTGGGTTACCCAAAGACCTCTTTGGGTTTACCCTCCAGTTGGGCTAGGTAGTGGGTTACCCGGTGACTCTTTAGGGTTTACCCTCCAGTTGGGCTAGGCAGTGGGTTACCCGATGACCTCCTAGGGTTTACCCTCCAGATGGGCTGGGCAGTAGGTAATCCATTGATGCTTTAGGGTTTACCCTCCAGCTGGGCTGAGCAGTGGGTTACCCGACGACCTCTTAGTATTTACCCTCCAGCTGGGTTGGGTAGTGGTTTACCCATTGACTCTTAGGGTTTACCCTCCAGCTCGGCTGGGCAGTGGGTTACCCGACGACTGAGTTCTCTAGCAACCAAGGTTTTGACATTGTGACTGGGATGTCATTTCATACGACCCCTAGATTAAAATCCAGTTTTGAGCTCAGTCAGTAACTTTTGTGTTTTCTTCATGATTGTGATGGGTTACTAGATAACTTATGTATATATATGGTCATATACCTAAGTAATGGTTATCCGTTGATTTCGTAATTTGTGGTTTATCATTGTTGGATTTTGTGAGACCTTGAGGGTCTTGGGGTCCCCACTAAGTATCGTTATACTCACCCATGCACAGGCTATGCTCGCACCTTCTTATGTTGGTTGCAGATGATAGCTAGCGCTGACTGAGGCAGAGAGTAGCAGGACTCGATGGTACGTGAAGGTGGACCACTCGACGTGACGGTACTTGGAGGAGATGGACATATGTGGAGTGCTGAGGAGACCTATGTACCTACACATCAGGTAAGAACCTCAGAGGAAACCCCATTAACTAATTCACTTTTCTTCACTTGTACTTTTGTCTAGTTGTACTTGTACTTTCCTGTTGGTCTTGTATTTCGGTCCCCTTTTAATTTCCAGCACTTTTTTTTGTATACCGTTTTACATAGTGTTTTGCTCCCGGTTGTGTACTCTGATGTTTTTGTTCACAATAATAAAGGAAATTCATTCCCAGTTTTGGGATTTACGTCTTTGGTTCTAGTCTTCAGCCCCTGGCCTGTGGAAGGCGGGCATCAGGTAGTCATGATACAGGCCCCGGGGGATGGGTCGTGACAACTACATAATTAATAAATATGAAAAAACATATTCTATCATTACCCGGGACATCACATTCTTCCTCCTTTTGAAAATTGTGACTTCGTAATATTTTTCACATATGAACTAAGTTGGGTTCTTTTTCCCTCGTAGGATTTTTAGATTCCCATCTTTCCTCTAAAACCATATGGTTTGTTCACAAAACCTTAACATGATTAATCTAATTATTATGAAACACAATCTCTATATTTTCATGAATTTGGACATGTTGTTCCTTATAGGAAATATTATCTTCCAATGAACTACTTCTAGACTCAAAACATGGCATCAATATGGCATATACATTCTTAACATTGAATCATGAAAATAATTATGTTCTTGGGATAAACTCATAGGTATATACACTCTATTGGAAACTGATCTAAATATCACCACAATTTCATACTGTTCAATGAACCATGGACACAATATCCACTTCTTATCACAACGAAACACACTCTCCCATGGAGAAACTTTAAGAAAATCATGATCACATGCCTCAAAAGAAAGACCATTCATCCTATTATCCTCATAACTTTTATGCCTTATCTAGGATATCCTCGTTTTTCTATGAATGAACTGATCATTCTATGCCATTTCTCTACCAATTCAATTACCATCGACTAAATTTCACATACTTTCCCCAAAAATATAGAGTTAAATGATGCATTCTATATAATTCCCCAAATGGTTCCATAAGTATACTGAAAAAAAAATTATTATAAGGATACTTAATAGAAGATATATGTTGATCCCAAATAGCCCAGTAATCCATTGAAGAAGCAAATAATATATCCCCCATAGTCAAAATTGTTTATTTAGGCTTCCAATCTTATTAAGGATGAAAAAATATACAAAACTTTAGATCAGTACCCAACAACTTATGAAGGTCATTCCAAATTTTAGAAGCGAACCTGATATCTTTCTCAAATATAATAGGGAGGGAAACTCAATGTAACCAATCATTTTTTAATATAAAATCAAAAATTTTGATCTAGAGACAAAGTATCGCTAATAAGATGAAATGGAGAATATTTGGTCAATCAATTAACAGAAGCCCAAATTGAATTATTGCCTTGAGATGTGTTTGGTAATCACACTATGAAAGCTGTGAATATATTTTCCCATTTCCACTCGGGCACTACAAATAACCGAAGCATCACCTTTGGAAACTATCATTCTACATTAACCTGCTGACAAGTCAAACACATAAATTTTTGAATTCCTCTTTTCATTCCATCCCACTAGTAATACTCTCCATAGCCTCTGTACAATTTAGTGATTCATAGATGAACTTACAATAGTTAACTATTAGCTTCAAACACAAACTATTTGATCAAAATTTAATCACCAGACACACCTAATTTCATCCCAAATCTAAAAAATCAATCTTTATAAAAGTTATCTTCAGGTAACATACCCTTTTAAACAAATTTTACCTTTTCCATCAACTCATTGTCTTCCATTTATGCTTTCAGAATTCATTATGGTATATATGATATCACTAACACCTGAAAAGAAATAGAGGAATTTCCTACACTAAAAACTTCTAATTCAATAATATTAAAATCATTATCCAAAGGATCTCATTAAAAAAGTAGCATGGTTAATGTAGCATTACATTTTAGACTCTGATCATCAGCCAGTTTATTTTATTTCCCAAGATGGTCATGAATCAAACAATGAAAATAATTGATTTGCTTCAACCAGATCCTTTGTATCATGTTCAATTATTTATTATTGAATATATAATTCAAATTTTTTTCTGAATATCTTTCATAGATTACACCATACAAATGGTGCCTCTGAATTGTTTATGCAAAAACAACAATAACTAATTCTAAATCATGTTTTGGGTAATTTAACTCATGAGCTTTCAACTGAAAAAAATTATAAAAAATTTTCTAATCTTTTATTAGTAAAAACCAATCCCATTAAATTAATAATTACTTTAGAGAAACCATTTTCCATTTCTATAAGGTAGGTCCAAAATTGGATAATTTACCAATGTTCTTCTTTCAGTTCCCAAAAATAATTATCACATTTTTTTTCAGATGATCTTAAATCCCTTACAAGTAAACTTAGTTTGTGGGAATGATAACCAAGAATAGTATTCAACAAGATGTTGGTAATTAACTGATAATCCAAGGAAAGTATAAATCTCTGTAGAATTGGTATGTCTTTGCCACTCTTCAATAACTTTTGTTTTAGAAGGTACAACTATTATGCCATCTTTAGAAATAATATGTATGATGACTGATTTTTTTAACCAAAATTCAATATTACTAATGTTAATATATTGTTTATTTTCTATTATGGTATTGAAAAAACTCCTTAAGTGTCTTTCATGTTCCTCCTGGCATTTAGATTATACCAAAATATCATCAATAAACAGTACAAATAATTGATCTTAAAACTGATGAAAGACATTATTAATGAGATTCATTAATATAGAAGGTATATTAGAAACCCCAAAAGTGAATAACCACAAACTCATAATTCACATATCTCATCCAGAACTTTTTCTTTGGAATGTAATTCTCATTTACCTTCACCTGATGGTACCCGGACCTCAAATTAATCTTCGGAAATTGCTAAGTTCCCTAGTGATGATCTAATAAACTGTCGATATGAGGAAAAAATAATTATTCCTAAAATTGATGTTATTCATGGCTCTATAATCAATATAAATTATCATGGAAGAATCTGTGTTTTTTGGAAAATAAACTACGATCAACCCACTGTGAAGTTCTAGGTTGAATGAAACATTTTTCATGTAATTCATGAAACTATTTTTCAATTACATCATATACAATTGATCCATTTGATAAGGGGGTTTATAAATAGTCATAGAATTTAGAATTAAATCAATATCAAATTAGACATCTTTTTCTCGAACTATATTACCCAATTAATCAAAAAACATCTGTAAATTCATTCTCTATTGGAATGTCAGTAATAAAAACGATTTCTATATTTTCAACTACACGAGCTTCAATATTTTCACTTCCATATTTAATCCATCTCTCAACTTTTTGTATTTGATAAATGGTATAAAATCAATGAATAAAACATCATTTTTTTCAGTATATTTATTCATGAAAAACTAAAATCTAATCCACACCCAAAAGGATATCAAACTCTACTATGAGAAGTTAAACATGACATACAAGAAATACCAACCCAAAAATGTTAATATGAAGGTTCTTATAAATCTTGGTTGGTTTAATTATTTCAACTAGTGTTTTTACCCAAAATTTATATATCGCATTCATGAAGCGATTTTTCCAATTTACTTTCCAATCACTATGAAATAAATGAATTTGTAAATTCAAAGTCAAACTGAGTATTTGAATACTTTGAAAAAAACATATAACATACTTTTCACCACTTAATTTTATTGTTCCACATCAACCATAGTAGTATAAAATGATTCATTCATGCCCTTCATATTTTGATCATGTTGGTTTCCAACCGCAGTAATCAACTTTGGACACACATTGGCATAATTTTGTAACTCATCACAAGTAAAACATCTTAATGCTTGCTTTTCATTACTTACATGATCATTTACATAGTTTTCATGATCAATATGACCATCCTTATAACATTGGAAGCACTTTCCTAGAATTTTAGAGGCATCATCAAGGATTATTTTTACTAGACATATCACAAGATGGAAATTTACTTTTCTTACATCCAAAATTCTTGGATGAATGATTTCCCACTGCATGATAACAAGAACACTTATTTTTCTTTCTCTCATAGAACACATGCTCAGAGAAAATATTCATTTCTACCCTCTAAGAACTTATGAATAGTTTCTCATATATTTTGAACTCACTAGAAGAAAATGTGAATCAATATCTAGACTTAAAACCTAAGTAAAAACAAATTATATTACTATAAAGTTCTCAAGTAAAATTTGGGACATACCATTCAAAATGTGCAAAATTTTCTTCATATGCAGCCACATAATCGTCCCCCATTAGTCTTAATTGCAAGATTTTATTTTCCACCATCAATTTAATAGCATTGGGGAAATATTTCTTTAGGAAGATGTTCTTAAATCAATCCCATTCCATGGAGTCAATCTCATCAATTCCACTTATATTTTAAACCATTTTCAACAATTTATCGAATTCACCTTCCAAATGATAAATTGAAAGAGTTACCTTTTAGTGATCTAAACAACCCATGACATCGAATATCAATTATAGGTATTTAATCCATCATTCATCTAAAATGGGGTCAGATGATCCCATTAATTATGGAAGATTTTGTCTCATAAAATGATCCCCTATGATAATGTTAATCTACGGTAGATCAGGTTACTCTCTTTCATGAACACCACCATCATTTATCACCTGAGTAAACTGACCCATCACTATAACAAACTTCTCATTTTTGATTCTGACATTATCAAGATGCTGATTTGGAAGGTTGTATTCCTCTTGATTCCCTCCAACCACAAATTACCCATTTTGTCTATGAAAATCCACTCTGAATAGATAGATATTAGATGAAGGAACATGGTTTTCTTAAAATTCTATAAAATTTTAACTTTACCCCAAGGGAAACTCAATCAATGTAAATTTTTATTATTTCCCTAACCTCTGATGTTATGTAATCCTTCCTTTGATACCATCTATAAGGGCTTGTGTAACACCCCAGGATTTCAGAGTGTGTTATTTCTTAAAAATAATTCAATAAATTGCACTACACGCAACACCGAGTTCAATCACACCATTAAAAGAGGTCATGAATAGTATTAACTACATTTTGAACTTTATATAATCCTTATAATTTTAGAATCCCTATTATGAGTTTCTTAGTCATAATGCAAGAACAGATTCATTTTCAGTATTTCACTTTTATCAACTTCTAATAGTGAAACCTTTTTAAATACAATATTTTAAAATTTTTGACTAAATGGGGACATCAAAAATTTAAAATGAAACACCCCAAGCTTCCATGGTATGTTTCCCTTCGAATAATGTGATAGCGTGTGTCGTACGCAACACCGAGTTCTAACACACCATAACTAATCAAACTAGCCGTTATGAATAGTAACACCTACTTTTTGAAATTATATATATTTTATATTTTGAAATGGACTTCATTTTTGGATTCGGAATATCGAATTTAGCCTAAGGTGAAATTTTGGTACTTTTCGGATAACTTTCATTTTTTGATGAATAGTGAAAATTAATAAATTTTAATTAAAAACTACTTTTTTAATCAAAATATTTAATAATGATAAATTATGAATTTGAGTGGTTTTAAAGTATATTTAGAATATATTTTTACAATTAAATATAATTTTGGTCATTAGACATAATTTTACAATTAAACCGAACATAAACAAGTGTCAATCTTTTGATAGTTATTATCTCTTAAAAACACGCTTTTTGTTTTGACAACGGGAATTAATTTTAAATTAATTTCTGCCACTTCTGTGTTTTGAATTTAGAAAAATGGATTACATATTTGGAATAAGGATGTTCAAATTGTGTAAATAGGTAACTTTTATTTTTAGACATTTTGAATAATTACTGTGGTAAATATTTTATTTACCATGGTTAAGGGTAAATCCGGTAAATAAGGGTTAAAAAATAATATTATAATAATACAAAATTACCCTAAAACGTGTCCTAACCTTATTGGTGGACACATACCCGACCATGAGCATCCTTGGGTCAATTTGGGGACCCCTTGGAGCCACTTGTATGTGGTAGGGACACTTTATATTAATAAAGTTAAAATAAAAATAAAAATGGCATAAGCTTACATCTTTTAGAAGAACAACTTTTACATAGGGTTATACATGTTGGATTTTCTATTATAAATATTCATTAGAAAGATAAAAATATTTCATACATAATGATATTTTATTTATAATTTTTAGACATTAAATAAGTTATTTTATTTATGACACAATGATGATGAGGTAATTACTATAATAGTGAAAAATTAAAATAATTGATATTATAAATACCAAAATAAAAATAATATGACACTTTTAATGAATTAAACTAATTTTATTGAATAATATGATATATTAGTATTGATTTGATTGATGTTTTTCGAAGTAATCAATCTGTTATGAGTTTCAAAAAAATCAACTATTGAATAGTGTCAAAATTGATATAAAAGAGTTCTTAAAACAAATATTATATTATTAATTGATATTAAATTCCTAAAAATCTAAGGTTCGGCCAAGAGACTTATATCATGATTGGTTAATCAATAATGGACCACTTGGGGGTCGCTTGGATGTATATAGTAAGTTTATTAACCATATTATATAAAACTACAAAGAGACATTGTAAAAGTGAAACTAATTAACTTAGAGTTAATACTTAAAGATAAGGTTAATATAAGTACCCAAACCTGTCTAACTTCTATTGGTTGAGTTGTTTTCTACCTATACCCACCTTAAAATTTAAATAATCAACTTTGGAGCCATTAGAAACCGAATATGAATTTATTATAAATTAATATTTCTAGCTTTTCCAAAGGTGCCCCTCACCCCTCTTATAAAAGGGCACTCCTCCTTCTCATTTCTTCACACCTTCAAAGCCTTTTGGTTCGGCCAAACTCTGCCCAAATACTCTCCCAACATCTCTCACTACAACCTAGAGGCCTTAGTTTGATCAGAAAGCCAACCTAAGTAGCCCTTTTGATCAAATCAAAAGGAAGAACCCGAAGAAGAGGTAATGATTTCACCACCCTTCTCCAAGTTCATTTCTTCTTCCACTTCTTCTTCCTTTGTTCTTACCATTCTAAAATAATAACTCCAGTATCTCACATATACTGTGATGTTATTATAAATATGGTACAATCATATTCAGTATTCTATCCACCCTTTGAATAACATGTCACCATACGTGCGTACGTACGGCTTACCGTCTCCACGTCGTGGTGTAATTGTTATTCAATATAATAATATTTGGATGGGTATAATAATGATGTGTAACTCATATAAATAATAAATTTAACATGTTAATGATTCTTTATATATGATATACCATCCATTTATATATTATTTTAATATCAAAAGAATGATATTGTCGCTCGTGCGTACGTACGGACTACCGTCTCCACGAACGCGATGAGATTCATTATCCATCATATCCATTCAAGTATAATTATCATTTGATGATTTAAAAATGATGTTTAAGTACTGGATATCATTCTGGATATGAATAAGATACAACAACCACGGCTTATGTAACAAAACATATAAAAGAAAATGAGTAAGTTAACTCCCGAAACGACGATAATTCTAAGATATTATTAACAAATCAATGTTAAAAGATCATATATGATATCATATTAATATATATGATTCTTGTATAATTTAATAACAACTATTTCACCATTATACAGGAGGTTAACCTACCCCAACCAAGGAAAAGTACAAGGTAAGGGTTATTTCACAATCTCTTCATTATCCGAGGTTGTTTATACGTAATAATCTACTGGGATATCTTTATCATCCACATCCATGTTTCTTAAAAATGTATTTCAAAACATTTTTACTATTTACAAGAATATGGGTTAAAGTCATTTATACCCTTTTTTGAATTTTTATAAGAGGTTTATAAAGGAATCTTTCCGTCGTTTTCAAAACAAGGTCCTTTTTAACCTTTTCGACAGAATTGAGGTAAGAATGTTTTTTTAACTTATACGGCGGGTGCGGTTATTTTACGCCGTTATAAAATCTTAAATGCTTTCCTTAAAAGCTTATAAGAATATTTTCAAAGAAAATTTTTTATTTTATATGGATCTTAAATGATTTCAAAATAAAAGGAGATATTTCTTTAAAAAGAATTTTGATTTCATCTACGTCAACATCCTTTGATGGATTTTAAGATTATTTGAAGTTGATTTATTATGATACAAAACTTCTATATTATATTGAAGGTTTTGTGATATGTTTGAATATGGATGTGCTATTTTTATACCATTCATTGTTTATGGTGAAATTATTGACATTTCGTATGCTAGTTTTAATACGAATGTTTATGTTATGTTTAAACCTTTTCATATGGGAATGAATTGGACTTAATAAGTGACGGGTGGAGCCCGCTATAGCTCCTAGATGCATCGTTAGGTCTCATGAGACAAACTAGTGTCTTGGCACAAGGCCTTGACAAAATCTTATTTGTAGTCTTGGCACGAGGCCTTGGCTATGTGGTTATGATAGTCTGGCATTATGCATTCCAACATTATGAAAGTGGTTATTGATTTTTGCATGTGATTATTCGATTAGTAGAATATCCATGTGAATAATTAAATGGAATTATTTCATTTTATTTATGCCATACCATGTTGAAAGTTCATGTTTAAAAGGATTTTTTTAGTTATACATTGCCTTAAATGTTTATTCTTATTGATGAAAGTCTCCGCTATATTGTTATCCTTACTGGGCATTTGAGCTCACCCCTTTTCTATGTTTTATTTTTCCCAGGAAGTGAAGATGTAAGTTATGAATGACCTGCAGGGATATTATGAGGGGATTATAGTGTGGACTGTGGAAACATTATGTTGTTGTAGTAGTTTTTCATTTTATGATGTAATGTAAAACTTATGAATATATCTAGTGTTTCCAAGGCTACTAAACCAATCGGTCTTTCGAGATTTGATCTTTCTTGTGATCATGCCAATGTTACGAAGTAATGCACCGACTCTGGGTAGCTGGGGTCGGGGCATTACAGTTGGTATCAGAGGAAGTTTAGTACAAACCTTGGAAGCTAGATTTAGATAAACTCTGATTAGATCACGTAGACCTAAGATGAGCTTTGAGGATTAGTGTAGAAGAACTTCCTAGAATTTTGGTATTGTAGAGATTTTGTGAGTTTTCCGAGCAATACATCCCTGTCTGGATACGAGCAGGTAGAGGCGGCTCTGGCACAGATGTACCTAGGGGTAAAACCCGAAAACACCGCTTTGAGCTAGACTCGAACGGGAACTGGTGCACGACAACGGGCCTTGCTGCACTCTTGGTTACGACACTCCCGGGGGATATGGTTAGGATAATTCTCATTTTCTTTACAAACCATTATGAAGGGTTTATGAGTATATACTTCCTCAAAGAAAACATTTTTATGATTATGGATTATATCCATAAATAGTTCAATTTATGTTAAGTGTTTTATAAGTATGGGATTATGTATTTTGACTCATAAACTAATCTAGTTTATTCCATTGTTTAGAAATGGCGCCCAGTAGAAGGAATGATAACTCCAGAAATGCACATGATTCAAAGAGAAGGAAGGATCATATCTCTCATGGTCTTAAGCTAGAATTTATAAGAGAAATAGTCTCCCATGTATTATCATCATATGAAGAAATAATATCATGTGTTGATAAGATAAGTAAAGAGTTTACTGAGTCCTATGGCTTTGAAGGGAAGCAAGAGAAGAAAAGGATAAAAGAGAGAATGATAGATAAAGGGAAGAGGGAAAAGAAGAATTTTCCCATATGTGGTAACTGTGGAAAGAAACACCCTGGAACTTGCTTGAAAGGAATGGGTGTTTGTTATAAGTGTGGAGGAAAAGGGCACAAAGTACATGACTGCAAGGGTAAGAAAATGGTTTCAAATGTACAATGCTTCATTTGCAAGGAGTTTGGACACTACGCGAACCTATGTCCCAGTCATCAGACTATGACGCAAATGATGCTATTGGATAATAATCAAGTTATGATACTACCACAGATGAAGAGGAATGATTAGAGTTCTTATGTTGATTATGTCAATTGAGTGTTGTATCAACAATGTACTTGTTATAATAATTATGGAGTATATAAGGATTGTACTGTAGTACTATTTCATTAAGGACTTGAGATTGTGTGGAACAAAGAAAAGTGACTCAATAGCAGGATAAATTTTTGGAAAATATATGGTTGAGAGAATGATAAACCATAATATAGTTCTGATACCGAGGTAGTGATTTTCGAATAATACATGATTATTTTGGAAAAATTATATTGGATATTCTTGACTACCTTGGAACTGATTAATGATTTGTATATTCCATCATTGTTGGGGTTTAAAACATTTTTGGATTAATGAAGTATATCCAGCATTATATATGGAATAAGGGAGCATTAATGTAATCAATAAGGAATATGGTAATACATGATGAAGGTATTCATATGCTATTACGGGGTAAAAAGGATCTATATTATGTTTACCTTCCTTATAAATGTTGGACTGTGAGTTTGGACAGAAGTATTTTGGATAGTTCTAGTTTGGATTATTTTGGATTTCCATAAAAGGACAACCCGGAGGTCGGGCGGCAACCCGTCGCGTCCGGCAAGGCCGCAAGACTTGAACCTGCAACCGAAGGGCGACAAGGGTGTATCACCTACCACTATCCCACGAGATGTCCTGGATTAAATAAAGTAGTTTTTTTAAATGATCTGGTAGATGAATTATAAATTCGTTTATTTTGGAATCCTCTATGAATAGTATAAATAGAATTTTTTTTACGAGTGAATGATGAGTTTTTGGTAGAAATTTATTAAGGGATAAAACTCTAATTTTAAAGTAAGTATATCTCCTTATGATCTTAGCCAATCTCATAAATAAATTCCTCATCATTAAGAAAAGGAACTTAGAACAAAAATGTTGTCCTAGATGGTACCTTAAATCATCACTAATTTATGGCTTTGGGATTGTTGGCCTTTTCATAGCCATGTTCTCTACCACTCTCCATCAGATAATTGATGGTTAGATTTCTCCTCCATATCCATATTTTCCTACATGGAACCCTAGTATGTGTTATTTTCGGTAATCTTCATACTTTCCACTCTTTATTTTAAATAGAGGCATCATTAATTCATTTTTCGATGTGGGATTTCAACTAAGATATTTTGAAACGTCAAAAATGTGTTATCCCAATACCCTATATTTTGTTCAACTGATGGTACTTCAAATCATCATAGATTGATGAGTTTAAGGACCTCAATTTTATACTTGTTTGTGATTGATGACCTCAATCACTACCTATAAATATTTACGTTTTTCCACCAATTATATGTCTATAATTGCCACCAATGTTCTCCTAATAGAGATCATAATTTGGTGGTGATCCTTTCATTTCTCTTTTCCTCATATTAAGACTAAATTTTAGTAACCCAATTTCCAATGTGGGTTTTCCCACAAATATATTTTCTACTTTCAACCTTTTATTTTCGAAGAACAATTTCAAATTGCGAGGACGCAATTTATTGAAGGAGGGGAGAATGTAACACCCCAGGATTTCAGAGTGTGTTATTTCTTAAAAATAATTCAATAACTTGCACTACACGCAACACCGAGTTCAATCACACCATTAAAAGAGGTCATGAATAGTATTAACTACATTTTGAACTTTATATAATCCTTATAATTTTAGAATCCCTATTATGAGTTTCTTAGTCATAATGCAAGAACAGATTCATTTTCAGTATTTCACTTTTATCAACTTCTAATAGTGAAACCTTTTTAAATACAATATTTTAAACTTTTTGACTAAATGGGGACATCAAAAATTTAAAATGAAACACCCCAAGCTTCCACGGTATGTTTCCCTTCGAATAATGTGATAGAGTGTGTTGTACGCAACACCGAGTTCTAACACACCATAACTAATCAAACTAGCCGTTATGAATAGTAACACCTACTTTTTGAAATTATATATATTTTATATTTTGAAATGGACTTCATTTTTGGATTCGGAATATCGAATTTAGCCTAAGGTGAAATTTTGGTACTTTTCGGATACCTTTCATATTTTGATGAATAGTGAAAATTAATAAATTTTAATTAAAAACAACTTTTTTAATCAAAATAATTAATAATGATAAATTATGAATTTGAGTGGTTTTAAAGTATATATAGAATATATTTTTACAATTAAATATAATTTTGGTCATTAGACATAATTTTACAATTAAACCGAACATAAACAAGTGTCAATCTTTTGATAGTTATTATCTCTTAAAAACACGCTTTTTGTTTTGACAGTGGGAATTAATTTTAAATTAATTTCTGCCACTTCTGTGTTTTGAATTTAGAAAAATGGATTCCATATTTGGAATCAGGATGTTCAAATTGTGTAAATAGGTAACTTTTATTTTTAGACATTTTGAATAATTACTGTGGTAAATATTTTATTTACCATGGTTAAGGGTAAATCCGGTAAATAAGGGTTAAAAAATAATATTATAATAATACAAAATTACCCTAAAACGTGTCCTAACCTTATTGGTGGACACATACCCGACCAGGAGCATCCTTGGGTCAATTTGGGGACCCCTTGGAGCCACTTGTATGTGGTAGGGACACTTTATATTAATAAAGTTAAAATAAAAATAAAAATGGCATAAGCTTACATCTTTTAGAAGAACAACTTTTACATAGGGTTATACATGTTGGATTTTCGATTATAAATATTCATTAGAAAGATAAAAAGATTTCATACATAATGATATTTTATTTATAATTATTAGACATTAAATAAGTTATTTTATTTATGACACAATGATGATGAGATAATTACTATAATAGTGAAAAATTAAAATAATTGATATTATAAATACCAAAATAAATATAATATGACAGTTTTAATGAATTAAACTAATTTTATAGAATAATATGATATATTAGTATTGATTTGATTGACTTTGTTCGAAGTAATCAATCTGTTATGAGTTTCAAAAAAATCAACTATTGAATAGTGTCAAAATTGATATAAAAGTGTTCTTAAAACAAATATTATATTATTAATTGATATTAAATTCCTAAAAATATAAGGTTCGGCCAAGAGACTTATATCATGATAGGGTAATCATTAATGGACCACTTGGGGGTCTCTTGGATGTATATAGTAAGTTTATTAACCATATTATATAAAACTACAAAGAGACATTGTAAAAGTGAAACTAATTAACTTAGAGTTAATACTTAAAGATAAGGTTAATATAAGTACCCAAACCTGTCTAACTTCTATTGGTTGAGTTGTCTTCGACCTATCCCCACCTTAACATTTAAATAATCAACTTTGGAGCCATTAGAAACCGAATATGAATTTATTATAAATTAATATTTCTAGCTTTTCCAAAGGTGCCCCTCACCCCTCTTATAAAAGGGCACTCCTCCTTCTCATTTCTTCACACCTTCAAAGCCTTTTGGTTCGGCCAAACTCTGCCCAAATACTCTACCAACATCCCTCACTACAACCTAGAGGCCTTAGTTTGATCAGAAAGCCAACCTAAGTAGCCCTTTTGATCAAATCAAAAGGAAGAACCCGAAGAAGAGGTAATGATTTCACCACCCTTCTCCAAGTTCATTTCTTCTTCCACTTCTTCTTCCTTTGTTCTTACCATTCTAAAATAATAACTCCAGTATCTCACATATACTGTGATGTTATTATAAATATGGTACAATCATATTCAGTATTCTATCCACCCTTTGAATAACATGTCACCATACGTGCGTACGTACGTCTTACCGTCTCCACGTCGTGGTGTAATTGTTATTCAATATAATATTATTTGGATGGGTATAATAATGATGTGTAAATCATGTAAATAATAAATATAACATGTTAATGATTCTGTATATATGATATACCATCCATTTATATATTATTTTAATATCAAAAGAATGATATTGTCGCTCGTGCGTACGTACGGACTACCGTCTCCACGAACGCGATGAGATTCATTATCCATCGTATCCATTCAAGTATAATTATCATTTTATGATTTAAAAATGATGTTTAAGGACTGTATATCATTCTGGATATGAATAAGATACAACAACCATGGCTTATGTAACAAAACATATAAAAGAAAATGAGTAAGTTAACTCCCGAAACGACGATAATTCTAAGATATTATTAACAAATCAATGTTAAAAGATCATATATGATATCATATTAATATATATGATTATTGTATAATTTAATAACAACTATTTCACCATTATACAGGAGGTTAACCTACCCCAACCAAGGAAAAGTACAAGGTAAGGGTTATTTCACAATCTCTTCATTATCCGAGGTTGTTTATACGTAATAATCTACTGGGATATCTTTATCATCCACATCCATGTTTCTTAAAAATGTATTTCAAAACATTTTTACTATTTACAAGAATATGGGTTAAAGTCATTTATACCCTTGTTTGACTTTTTATAAGAGGTTTATAAAGGAATCTTTCCGTCATTTTCAAAACAAGGTCCTTTTTAACCTTTTCGACAGAATTGAGGTAAGAATGTTTTTTTTAACTTATACGGCGGGTGCAGTTATTTTACGCCGTTATAAAATCTTCAAAGCTTTCCTTACAAGATTATAAGAATATTTTCAAAGAAAATGTTTTATTTTATATGGATCTTAAATTATTTCAAAATAAAAGGAGATATTTCTTTAAAAAGAATTTTGATTTCATCTAAGTCAACATCCTTTGATGGATTTTAAGATTATTTGAAGTTGATTTATTATGATACAAAACTTCTATATTATATTGAAGGTTTTGTGATATGTTTGAATATGGATGTGCTATTTTTATACCATTCATAGTTTATGGTGAAATTATTGACATTTCGTATGCTAGTTTTAATACGAATGTTTATGTTATGTTTAAACCTTTTCATATGGGAATGCATTGGACTTAATAAGTGACGGGTGGAGCCCGCTATAGCTCCTCGATGCATCGGTAGGTCTCATTAGACAAACTAGTGTCTTGGCACAAGGCCTTGACAAAATCTTATTTGTAGTCTTGGCACGAGGCCTTGGCTATGTGGTTATGATAGTCTGGCATTATGCATTCCAACATTATGAAAGTGGTTATTGATTTTTGCATGTGATTATTCGATTAGTAGAATATCCATGTGAATAATTAAATGGCATTATTTCATTTTATTTATGCCATACCATGTTGAAAGTTCATGTTTAAAAGGCTTTTTTTTAGTTATACATTGCCTTAAATGTTTATTCTTATTGATGAATGTTTCCGCTATATTGTTATCCTTACTGGGCATTTGAGCTCACCCCTTTTCTATGTTTTATTTTTCCCAGGAAGTGAAGATGTAAGTTATGAATGACCTGCAGGGATATTATGAGAGGATTATAGTGTGGACTGTGGAAACATTATGTTGTTGTAGTAGTTTTTCATTTTATGATGTAATGTAAAACTTATGAATATATCTAGTGTTTCCAAGGCTACTAAACCAATCGGTCTTTCGAGATTTGATCTTTCTTGTGATCATGCCAATGTTACGAAGTAATGCACCGACTCTGGGTAGCTGGGGTCAGGGCGTTACAGCTTGGCCTTAAACATTGCCTAATATTGAGTTATGTTGAGAATTATACTTTCCATCACATTGAATATCTTTTTAGGTTTAGAGATTGAGATAATTATTACATAACTCATACATAACAAATCCATATAAATACAAATAGGAAACTTCCAAATAGTATCCATTTCCTTCAAAAAACACAGTCTTTGAAAAAGAAAAGTGGTTTCTTTTTGGTTCAATAATCGCAATTTTACCTTCTCTCATTCATTTCCCTATTCTCCCTTAAATCCTATGTAAAACATTTTAAAACTTGGGATAGGAATAAAAACCATAGTAAGGGTTACAAAAAAGATGAAAAATTTTTAGTCTAGTGAAAACATGTAAACCCATGGATATATTATCATAAACATACACATTACACCCTTAATAAGTAATAAAAAATTTACATTGAAAATATGCTCATTTCTTACCCTTTTGTAATCAAATGATTACCATAAAATCATAGAAATATGATATAACATATAAATGTTACCATATATATAATCATACATAAATGTAATAACCATGTGGTTAACTTCCATTCATGTGACTCTAACAAATAGAATAATCATATTATCGACTTCCACTCCCAATGAATTGGAAGTTATGTTGGGACGATGTTGGATAGAAAGCATTTTTGGATGTAGGAAGTGGTTGTTTCAAGATTATTTTATTTTTCTGTCAAAAAGGATAAATCAATTTTCCTTAAAATATTCCTTGTTACATTAGACAATTCATTATGTTTTATAATTCAAACATCATAAGTTTTTTTTAAACATGTGATGCAAGCCTAAAAAAATGTGGGTCTGCTTAAAATCATATTCAAGTTTGGATGGAAATAAATATATGCTAAAGGACTGGGAGGTTGCAATACATTCCTTGTAAAATTTGATGATCCTAAATATGATCGACCAAAGGATAAATATCACAATTGGTAAGATTTGTGATAAAACTAAATGACTGAAAATTAGTATTGTCTATTTTATAAAAGAATATTATTAGTGTGGTGTCATTTCCCAATGTTTCAAAAATTTGTAGGCCTCAAAATCTATAGTTTTTTTGGAAGAGGATGGAATTTAAAAAAGGAGATCATAGTTTGAATACCAATAAGGATTTTTTGCAGGCCACATATTAGGTACATTCAATGGTGAAGAAAAATCATCAAAAGAAGAATTCCACAAAGAAGTGTTATGCAGACCAAAAACTGTGGTAGGCGAAACATCTATGGAAAATGGTTTGTTAGAGGATCACATTTAGCGTGAGTATTTTTTTTATAATTGGTTCATTTTCAGATGAGAGGTGGTGATACATTTTCATGTGGAATCATCTGTCGTGAAGGAAGAAAGGTGTTACGTGGACAGTGGAGGGAGAAATAGTTCGTGGAAGGAGTAAAGTCTATGTCGAAGGTTATACCGCATTTAAAATTTTGGTAAATCATGTTAGATAGATTTGTGGATTTATTTTATTACATAAAGGAATCTAATCCAATCATTATGTGTGAGGTAACTATATATGAAGTGATCAATTCTATAAGAAGACATTTTTAGAATTCTGAAGTAGTTCGCGAAGGATTGTTCCACAAAAAACAATAGTTCGCTGAAGAATGATTTCTATGAGGAAGATAGTTCATGGATATAGTTCATGAAAGAAGTTAGCAGGCCTCTATATCTCGAAAAGGAAAAGGGACCACATAGGAAAGGTTGTTCGTGAGTTATTTTTCAACCGTGGAGTAGAGATCGTCTGGAGAAGAAGAGGTGTTCTGTGATGAACTCATCCCATGCAGTTTATATCAGTTCACAAATGATACAAGTTTTCCATAGAGAAAGAAGGACAGTTAATGGAGGACTGATGAAAGTTAATATCTACTATTGGGTATGAAAGAGTAAAATTATTTTGAAAGATAAATTTTTTGATAGTTGATAATGAAGTACTGAAACATTATATACCTTCATTTTGTTCTAGAATAAGCACAGACACTACTGAATTGTTTTCATACATGAGTGTAATAGAACATCTAACTCATTTTATTCCATGTCAAATGATTATTTTATGGTATATTTTGTGGTATTATATTTTTTCCAAACCATACCGTGGAAGTAGCTACTATTTTCACGTACAGAATGTTGTAAATTCTTGTGATCTTGTGGTTTTGTTGATGAATTGTGTTCAAAAAGGAATGAAATATTTAAAAATATGTGAAGGTTGTTTCAAAAGTAAGGATACAAAAAAGAAAAATATATCACTGATTTTCCACCTCCCCCTCTTAGTGATATTTGAATCCTGACTAGGAAACATCAGTTATAATGTAACCAAACATCCTTCATTTATAGTGGAACCACTTGTCATTGTATTATCATTTAACCACCTGTCAAATTTCTAAGAACCATTATATAATCATAACACATAAAAGATTATAATTTTTAACATTTCACTCATAAAATTTCATTAGAAATCATTATGAATCATTTCATAATATTGAAATAATAAATCTATTTTTAAAACTATTTTAAAAATCATAATAAAAAATATAATAATGATTTATTTTTCTTTTATAAACAATTAATCTTGTAGAAGATTGCAAATATCAAATAACGGTTATGATGGATAAGAGGTCATTGTCGTCATATATGATAATATAGGACATTAATTTTGTTTTTTTAAAGAAAGTATAACAATTTATTTAGAAATGTTACTTTTGAAAACCTTTTAAAGGAATTAATATTGAAAGGCATCATTTATACACCCCATAAAATAAGTTGGTTTAAAACATAAAAACATGCCTCAGTGAAAGGATATTGAGATGAAGTCCCTCACCTTGAGTCTGATTCATCACGTATGTTCTTTATATTCCTGAATAATAAACTTAGGTAAATTATTTAAATGGTTCATACTTTTTTTCATGTTTATTATTCATTTTATATCACTTTTTATCATGTTATATAATTATATAATTCTTTATGTTCTGTTGGAATTTTTTCGATATTCGATACTTGAGTTGAAAATGAACTGGGTGTGATGTTAATAGTCCATGTGGTCATATTTTTATCATCTCTATAATTATTTTCATGACATTATTATCATTTTTATACATACATTATACTATTATATCAAACCATTAAGTCTTGTTATGAAAAATGAACAACGGTATACTCTGGGAGATAATAGGTCGTACGTACACATGAGTAACGTTTTCCATTTTCCTTTGATCATTATGGTAAGTATTGAAGTATTAGTTTACCTTTAAATAATGATAATAACATCATTAATATCATATTAATAATTTAAATACACTTATATTTACTATCTAAATGATGTGGTGTATAGAATTGAATCACATCGCCTCCTGGAGTTAATAGTTCACATGTACACACGAACAACGTTGTCATTTTCATGTGAAAGGAAAGTAAAATACATAATTGATATATAATTATCTTATAATTATTAATATATCATGGTTATCTCATATTAACATTAATTACATCATTATAAAAAGTCATGTTATATATTTATGGAAAATGAATAATATCAGCTCATGGAGGTGATAGTTGACATGTACACACGATCAATTTATTCATTTCCCATTTGATGAAAGTGGAGATGGATTTAGGTGATAATAGAAACAAAATAACATATATTTAAATTTATGGTACACAAATTATTCTTTCATTATGGATGATAAAATTTTGAAGGGGTGGAATAATAAATATAAACACATAAAAATTGATACATCTTCTTAAAATGGTCTCTATTAATTACCACCTTAACACCTCTAAAGAGATTTTTATGACTACAATAAAGTCTAAATAATGTGGGTAGGGGTTAAAGTCATGGATTTAGGAAAATATATTATGAAACAAAGGGGTTTTTAAGTGTGAATAAATTATAGGAATTAGTTCCCTTTCATAATAGAGTAGATGGTCACAATTGGAATTATCCAAAATATTAAATTAATGAAAATTTATTTTCTTTTAAAAATGGGTCCAAATTGATTTATTTTAAACATAGGATGATTATGAATAAAAATATAATCATCCAATTAAAATTGGATATGTTTTTAATATTTTTTAATCCTTATGTTTTTTGTTTAAACCTTTTAACTCTTACCATTTTTCAAGTAATTTACACTTTCTCAGTCAAAATAATTACCATAACAAGCCAAACACCCAATAAAAGAGTCATTTATAAAATTTAAGGACTTATCCAAACTTTTTTGGATGAATTTAGGATTTTTATAAATCCTATGAAATTTAATAAAATATTTATATTTTAAAATATCATTAGTGTCAATTTTGACAAAATTCATTTCTTGACTTTTTGAAAAATATTATAAATTCCTAATATAGTCGAACCAGATATTTGAAAACATCAATATAATGTCTATATAATCGATCAAGTTATATTATGGCATCAATTAGGTAAAATTATATTTATTTTAATATTTATAATCTAGTATATTTGATTCTTTCATTAATTTTGTAATTACGTCATCATCATTACTTTACCATTTAGTTTAATTATATATTTCCTAAAAATTATAAATAAGTTACCATGACGTAGTTAAGACTTTTACATATAAAAAGAATATTAATATTATAACATATCCTCTTTATAAACCAATATTTAAATACTATACATTTTAAAAAAATGTTTCACAAAAATAACATTTCATTAAATGTAATATTATGAAAACATTAAAGTAAATGAATGTGGATCAAAGTGGTCATAAAATAGACACATAGATTATATTGGTTGAAAAATTAATCATCCAATATAATTTTTATATGTTCTATGCTAATTTTATAGTAGTTATAATATTATTTTTATTGATTCAATAAGGTTTTCCTTATGAATTTTTCATTCCATCTTGTTTTGAAAATCATAAACACACTATACTTAAGAAAATCTCTTTTTTACCAATATAAGGAAAATTTTCTTCTCAAAGGAATTTAACCCTACCATGTTTTCATTGTTTATATCAATATTTTTGTTAAGTATTAAAATTGGATTCTTTTCTAAAACCCCGGAATCATAAAATGCTAAGGTATGAAGAATTCTGGTTAGAATCCAAATTCTGGACATGAACTGTAATGAAGTTCCACTCCGAATTCTAGATGAGAACTATAATGAAGTTCTATTCCAAATAATGGATATGAACTCTCATATAGTTCAACTCTAAATTTTGGACTCCGAACATTTATTAGTTCAACTCCGAACTTCTATGAGTTCGACTCCGAACTTCTATGAGTTCGACTCCGAACTTCTATGAGTTTGACTTCGAACTTTTATAAGTTTGACTCAAAACTTATATGAGTTCGACTCCGAACTTTTATAAGTTCGACTCCTAACTTCTATGAGTTCGACTCCGAAATTTTATGAGTTTGACTCAGAAATTTTACTAAGTTCGACTTCGAAATTTTATAAGTTCGACTCCGAACTTCTTAAAGCTCGACTCCAAACTATGTAAGTTCAGATTCTGAACTTTGGTGAAACCACACTCCAAATTTCCATAGAAATTTAGACTCCGAATCTCTACAGATTTCATGTTCCGAATTCCTATAAAATAGAATTCGGATATCCTTTTATTATAGACTTCGAATTCCATTTTGGTTAAAATCTGAAATTTTATTTGCTTACATTCCAAAATTTAGTTTTGCTTATGCTTACACTCATTTCATTATAAAAAATGATGTCGTGCCTTCAGTTTCACATGATTTATTATAAAATGATGTTGTCCATTCTATTTATAATTAACCGTTGGTTGAGTTACACATGTACAGGTCCCTCCGAATTTTAAGGAGAAATATGAATGTTGGAGGAGGGAGCTGACAGTTGGAGCTTCGCCTATAAATATGATCTCATTTGAAAGGAATAAACTACTTTGACACACAACTTTGACATCGTTGCTTACATGATGTTGAAGTGATTTCTAGAGAGAGACTCTCTTATCAACTCTCAAGCTTCGTTCAGAAAGTTTGAACAGATTGTTCAAACTTTGCCTTGTGTAGATTGCTTCGTGTGACTCCAATTGTTGGTGATTACAATCGAGGGCATCCGGGGATAGGAAGACAGAGGTTCTAACTACCTAGAAGTTGAGGGGTTGTGGGGATAGCAAGAGAGAGACTCTGATCTTCATATCGAGGGCTTAACCTAGTGTGGGTAAGACAGACTTGCTTGAAAGTATTAATCAAGGGACCTTTATCCAAGGTTGTTGGATACCCTTCTCTCTGGGTCAAAAGAATCATTGTTTGTTACTTGTAGTTTAACAACTTGTTTTTCCACTGCATTGTATATTGTAAGGAAATTATAACCTTCATATATTTCCTTACACTTGTATTTTGAATCATTTAGATTCTATTTTATTTAAGGCATAATCTCATTTTGTAAACTTTCATTAAGTTTCAACTTACAGAACCATATTTCTGGAACCAGTTTCATTTGGTGTTAGAGGTGTTGTGAACTATTTTAGTTTAACTTTGTTAAACTTAGATCTTTCCTTGTTTAAGGAAATTTTTAAAGTATAAATTTCACCCCCCTCTTGTTTATTGAGCATCTACATCATTATTTCGATCATATAATTTTTCTCAGAGGAGGTCTCCGAAATACTTATATTTGCATATAAGTTTTTCTTGCTCAAATTTTCCTTGTTCAATTTTTCCCTTGCTTAAGAATTTTTCGGATTCAGTTTTTGGGACTCATAAAAATAGGATTTATCTTTTTCTTACATCTACTAATGTTCTGTATCATTTGTTGCATATAATTTTTGGAGTCAATATTCAAGAGTCATATAAATTTTTGGATTCATATATTTTATTTCATTATGAACTCTTGTTTCTATTAACAAAGTTTGTGTTCATAGGCTTTTAAGAATGGAAGGAATCAACGTTGGTTCCATTGACAACCTAAACCCTACAAGACCACCTATTTTTTATGGGAATGACTAAGAATATTAGAGAGATCAAACGAAGAAATTCATTATCAACACTGGTGTTGAAAATTTCATTATGCTTACTGGTGGATCTTAAATTCCTGACAATGAAGTGAGAACATTTATAAATAAAGAGAAGCATGATTATCAATTGAATTATAAGGTATGCAATACTCTACTCTGTTCAATGAGAAGAAACATATATAGACAAATTTCCTATTGTAAAGCAGCTAATTCTATTTGTAAGAAACTTGAAGTTACTCACTTTGGAACCACCAAAGTAATTGGGATAAGAAGAGCTATGTTGAGAGATGAGTATCACAGAATCAATTTTCCTTATGGAGAACCTATAAGAAAATTTCGGAAAATATTTATGACTATTGTAAATAGAATACAATCCCTGGGAGAAAAATTTATAGGTGATGAGGCTCTTATAGAAAAGATTATCGACATTATGTAAAATCAGTGGGAGTCCTAGAGGACAGCCATTGATGAAAATATGAAAGTCACTCAAATCTCCTTAGATGAGCTATTTAGAACTCTTCTTCATCATCAAATGAGAATGAAGACAGATGCTGAAAATATGATGAAGAAGAATGGGAATGGAGGAGTTGCTTTTATAACCACTTCTAAACACATGAAATCCAAGACCCCAGAAAGAATAACTAGATCAAAGTCTATGAAAGTTGTTATTTAGACAGATTCTAGTGACACATAAAATTCAAGAAAATGAGTTTTCTAATCTTGCTCAAAGAATGAACAAGATTTTTGCTCAAAACAATTATCAGAATAAGTATAATAGGAAAGACTGTAGAGACAAGAATTATGGAGAAGTCACATGTTACGAATGTAAAATAACAGGCCACATCAGACCTGATTGCCCCTTGTTGAAAAGAAAGGAAAAGAAGGAAATAATTTTGGAAAGGAATAGGAAGAAGTTCTACAAATCCAAAGCTAAGAAAAGTCTGAAAGCTAATACAACATGGAGTGCTAGCTGTGGGGACTCTTCAGAAAGTGAATCTTCAGAATATGATTCATTAGATCAGAAGAATATGGGATTCATTGCTAATACTTCTTTTCCACATACATGTTTTATGGAAAAGGTACACTCTGCCGAGGCTTTAACAAATTTATCTCTTGATAATAATTACTATTCCAAAAATAGTACTTCCAATGAAGATAATTCATCCTCAGAAAATGAATAACTTTCATATGAATAAGTATCTAGATTTTCCAAGTTACTTAAAGCAAAAAATTGTAAAATTTCAAAGAATTTAGGCAAGGGAAATACTATGGAGGAAATTCTTTCTAAAGAGATTTCAGATCTTTATAAAGATCTTAGGAATAAAGAATAGATTTTAGAAAAACATTCTAAAGACCTTGAGAAACAAAATTCTGATAAGTAATAACTTAATAAAGATTTTAAGAATTCTATTTCGAAAATGAATATTTTTTAGGAAAATCCTAACTCTGATGGAATATTTCATGAGGATAGGAATTTATTCATTAGACAAAAATCTGAAATTTTTTTTCTTAAAATCTCCTTGTAAGATTTTCCTCTGGGAAGGAAAATTTTAAAAATATGTATTCTCAAATTAGACCTCAAGGTAATACTACCGGAGTAGTTTCTACTCACTAAAAACAGTTTTCAAAAACAACCATTTTGTCCCTTCTAAAGCCCCTTATTGTACTAAGTGTCAAAGTGGTGGGCATTAGAAGAAAAATTTTCCTTTGAATAGAGTTCAATATCTTATGTTTCATAAATCTTATTTCTCTAAACAAATGTGGATGCCCAAAATTTTGTTATCTGAAAATATCAAATCCAAACAAGTTTGGATTCCGAAATTCTAATCCTTTTCTTATTTTTCAGGAAAATAATGGAAGTACCAACAACAATACATGGTACATGGATAGTGGATGTTCCTGGCATATGAGTAGTAACAAAGACTATTTTAATAATATTATCAAGTCAAGAGGAGGAAAAGTAACTTTCAGAGATAATGCTTAGGGAGAAATTATTGGTATAGGTAATTTTGTTCTTCATGGTAAATCTTTGATTTCAAATGTTTTGTTTGTTAAGGGTCTTAAGCACAACCTCATAAGCATAAGTCAATTATGTGATAAAGGATACCTTGTGAATTTTACGAATGATAGGTGCTTAGTAAAAATTCCCAGGAAGAGTTTATTATTTCAGCCAATAGGCAAGAGAATGTTTACACATTAATCTTAGAAGACCTTAGTAGCCAAGATTTACCTTCTCTAAGAGAAATGGAAGATCATTCTTGGTTATGGAATAGAAGGTTAGGTCATTCAAACCTTAGGAACTTATGTAAACTCTCTAAGAAGAAACTAGTTAAGGATCTACCAGAGCATAGATTTGATTCTTCTAAAGTTTTTGATCCTTGTCAATATGGAAAACAACATAAATCTAGTTTTAAATCAATCGGTGAAGTCTCAACAACTGATGCATTACAGTTAGTGCACATGGATCTTTTTGGTCCAACACAAACTGGAAGTATTGGGGGAAAACACTATGTATTTGTTTTGGTTGATGATTACACAATATTTACATGGGTTTATTTTCTAGCCAAGATGTTTGAAGCTTTTTCTTATTTCAAAATTTTTAGAGCCCACGTTAAAAATGAGAAAAGCCTTCCACTGAAAACTTTTCATAGTGATCATAGAGGAGAACTTCAAAATTATGATTTTGAAACTTTTTTTAGTAGAGAAGGTATTACTCACAACTTTTCATCACCTAGAACTCCTCAAAAAAATGGTGTAGTGGAAAGAAGAAATAAAATTCTTCAAGAGATAACTAGAACCATGTTGAGTGAATATTCTATAGCTATACATTTTTGTGCTGAAGCTGTAAGTACTGCTTGTTATACTATAAATCGAGTTTTGATTAGACCGTTTCTTAATAAAACTCATTATGAGTTATGGAATGGAAGAAAACCTAGACATTCCTACTTCATGGTTTTTGGTTGCAAGGTATTCATTCTGAATAATAAAGATAATTTACACAAATTCGCACCAAAATCTGATGAAGGAATTTTATTAGGATACTCCACAACTTCTAAGGATTATAGAGTTTTCAATAAAAACACTTATACTGTTGAGGAAATATTACATATCAAATTTGATGAAACTGATCCCTTTTTTTAAACAAGCTCAACCTACATCTTCGAATGTATTGTCAAAAACTGATTATCAACCTTTGACAGAAAATCCTTCTGATAAGGAAAATGTTTAAGAATATACTTCTGAAACATTTACCCTATAATATTTACTAACCTATTTTGATGAACAGGTTTTACAAAACCCAAGCAAGGTGCTTCTAAAGAATCATCCTAGTGATAGTATCATTGGGGATATGAATCAACCTTTATGGACCATAAGTTCCTTGAGGAAAGAAGTTGAACATCTAGCATTTCATTCCCAATTAGAACCAAAAAGCACTGATAAAGCTTTAGGTGATGATGATTGGATTAATTCCATGCAAGATAAACTAAATGAATTTGAAGGGATTAAAGTATGTGCCTTGGTTGAAAGACCTAAGGAAACTTCTATGATTGGAGTAAAGTGGGTTTGTAGAAATAAGTGTGATGAATATGGAGTCATAGTTAGAAATAAAGATAGACTTGTTGCTAAAGGCTATAATCAGCAAGAGGGAATAGAAAATGAAGATACCTATGCTCCAATAGCTAGAATTGAATCTATCCGTATCTTACTTGCCTTTACAGCATTCTACAATTTTAAACTTTATCAAATGGATGTGAAATGTGCTTTTCTTAACGGCTATGTTCTAGAGGATGTTTTTGTTGAACAACCTCCTGGATTTGAAGATACAAAACATCCTGATCATGTTTTTAGACTTTCCAAATATTTTTATGGCCTTAAACACGCCCCATAATCCTAGTATGATAGACTTACAAGATTTTTTCTTCAAAATAACTATTTTAAGGGAAATAAAGATCCAACCCTCTATGTGAAGAAAGATAAGAAAAATGTTTTGATAATTCAAATTTATGTTGATGACATTATATTTTGTTCAACTCAATAATCATTAACTAATTCCTTTGCAAGTCTAATGAAATCTGAGTTTGAAATGAGTATGATGGGTGAATTTACATTTTTTGCTTGGTTTTCAAATTTCTCAAAAACTAGAAGGAACTTATATATATCAACATAAGTATATTAAATATCTTCTTAAAAAGTATGGTTATGACAATACTAAGAGTATAAGTACTCCTATAGGTACCTCAAACACACTTGATCTTGATAAAGTTGGGAAACCAGTAGAGAAAACATCTTTTAGAGGTATGATAGGAAGTCCACTTTACTTGATAGCTAGTCGACCAGATTTGATGTTTTCAGTTTGCTTATGTGCAAGATATCAATTCAATCCTAAGGAGTCAAATTTAAAGGTAGTGAAAAGAATTTTTCGCTACTTAAAGGGAACCATGGATCTAAAATTATTTTACACTTCTGGAAATGATTTTATCTTAAAGAGTTTTTTAGATGCTGACTTTGGTGAGTGTAGAATGGATAGAAAAAGTACATCCGGAACTTGTAATTTCCTAGTAGATTCATTAGTTTCTTGGTCTTGAAAGAAGCAACATCCTCTATAACTCTCCACTGCTGAAGCTGAATATGTAACAGCTAGAAGTTGTTTTGCTCAAGTGTTGTGGATGGAACACACACTCATAGACTATGGCTTGGGTTTTACTAAAACTCAAATTTTTTGTGATAACACAAGTGCCATTAATTTTAGAAAAAACCCTGCACATCACTCTCATGCGAAGCACATAGATATTAGGCATCACTTTCTTAAGGACCACACACCTATAGGAGATATTATTCTACAGTTAATCAGAACACAAGATCAACTTGCGGATATTTTCAAAAAATCTTTACCTTTCGATAGATTTGAATACATTAAATAGAAGTTAAGAATGATAACCATGAGGTAATAATTCTTCATTAACCTCTTGTTGAACAATTCTCCAAACAGTAATAAACTCATTTTCATAGGGGGGTACATTTGGTTGTTAGCATAATCAATTTTTTCGTAGTCTGTTTTACAAACATTTCTAACTAAAATTTTTCATAATGAGTTTTTCAAAATTTTTGTACTCATGTTTTTTCGTACTCATTAATTTTCCTACTGAGAATTTTCATAAGAATGTTTTCGGAACTGAAATTTTCATAATGGAAATTTTGGAAACTGGAATTTTCGTAATGAAAATTTTGTACTTGACATTTTCGTAATAAAGTTTTCGGAACTAAAATTTTCGTAATGGAAATTTTTGGAACTAGAACTTTTGAAATGAGAATTTTCATACTCAGAATTTTCATAATGGAAATTTCTCGTACTCATATTTTTCATACTGACATTTTCGTACTCATACTTTTCGTACTGTGATTTTCGTACTCAAAATTTTTCGTACTGAAGTTTTCATACACAATGTTTTACTTCAACTTTATGTTTTTCATAGTTGTTTTTCCGTAGTCAAATTTTTAATCAAGAATAATAATACCTATTATGAATAAACTTCCTGGACAATCCGAAAGGTGTGATTTTCTTACTTATATTTTTGAATTAATATTTTACTTGCTGGTATTTACCTATGAGTTCTCTAAAATTTCTCGAATTCTAGTTTTATTTTCTCTCAAATCCGATTGTTTTTCTTAAAAAACTCAAAAGATCAGATTCAAGATTTCCTTTCATGTATGTTTCTAATCGTTAGATCAGATCAAAGAGATTTTCAACCGTTAGATGGTTTTTGGAAGTTGAAAGGTCAACTCCATCGCCTATATAATGGGGACCCCGATGGTTGTCCCACATCGTTTTTTCAAATCATTCGCGTCTTGAAGCCCTATCCCTCTTCATAAGGTCGGTTCCAATCTTTGTAAAGCCGTTCTGAATCTTCCAGAACTCTCCGTTACGAATTTCTGTTGAAGCTACATCCCAAGATATGTCTACCTCAAAACCAATCTCAAAATGGTTAGTTTTCAGGGAAAGGATACTGCATCCAAATTTCAATAATTTTTATTCCCTTATATCTAATAATATAAGATTAAATGGATGGGAGGATGTTTTCTTATAGAATCCAGAGAAACAAGATCCGGTTTATACTGATTTTCTTATTTAGTTCTACGAGTCTGTTTCCTTCCAGGAGGAAGATGGTAGAGAGTGGTTTTTGTTCAAGTTTTATGGGAAGACCTACAAATTATCTTACAGCAAGGCTGCAAGCATGGTGGGTTTATCTTATGAAGTGGAAGCTGAGTTTTTCTCACTTAAGCTTTCGGATGAGAAATGAATCTTCAACAAGGTGAAGGCATTCAAATGACTTGGACTTAAGGATGCTAAGACTGCTAAGATTTCTCATTTATCTCCGAATAATCAGATTCAACAATTGTGGGTACATGGTTTTCTCGTACCAAGAAGGGGTAATAAGGATAATCTCAAAACGAGTGATATTTATGTCCTAGAGTTCTTCATAAATATAAGGAAGATAAATTTGATGAGGCATGTTTTGATTATAGTCAAGATTATCAAAGAAGGGAATTTGAAATCTCAGATCCTTATGTACCCAGCCCTGATTTCAATGACTCAACAATAAAGTCATGACTTTGTTCTAATGACTCTGAATCATATAATTTTCTTGGAGATTGTTTTTCTTCATCCTATACCAACTTCGTTCTAGAAGTACCACTAACTTCTTTCTTCATAATAATATCTTTTATAGGTGTATCCATGAGCACTTTCTTCCCTTTATCAGCCTTCGGAATGGGTTCCACATTTGGAGATTCTTCCTCGGATTCAGATACTTGAATAATCTGGTCTTTATCTGGTTTCTCCTTTTCTGCTCCTTCCTTAAGAAAATTATTCTCATAGGATTCTTCCTCATCATAAAAAACATTTTCCTTTTCCTCCTATTGCTTATCATTATCCTTGCTACCTTCTTTCTCAACTCCCATTCCCGAAGTAACTAATTTTCTAGATTCAACCTTTTCTTGATAATCTTCTACTTGTTTGATTAAGGTATCCAGATAATCACTTCCTTCTTCTTCTTCTATGTGCATACAAAGGCATGCAGCAAGATAAAAAAGTGTTCTAAGAGGGTTGATGAAGACTTGGTGTAGTATGAAAGTTTTCATACTGATGTTAAAAATTATTTTGACAATGAGGACAAAAATATTAACGATCTTCATGAAAATTTGACCCAAGAAGAAATTTCTCGGAATCAACAGGTCAGAGATCTGAAGTGGAAGCTTAACTCGGTTGCTCAGAACTGGAAAGGGGAATGATATTTCCTGATTGAGTTTAAAGAGAATCTAGAAAATAAAGATGAGTTATTGAAGTTTCAGGAAGGAGCTATGAAGGCTCAGGCAGAAGCCTTGAAAGCTCAAGATGAAATGATAAAAGCTTTGGAGAGGCAATATAAGGAGGATTAAAAAGATTTTAAGAAGCTGAAAATCTTGTTGAAGAAGCTTATCTCGATGGAAAAGGAAGACAAATAGAATCACTCCGATCTTTTGCTGCATATTGTCTTTCCTCATAACAATTATTTCAATTCTAATGAAATTTTTGGCTGGTTGTATCTTGTATTGTTATACTAATCTTTCAGGTACCATATTTTATTTTCCATTCCCATAAATTCTTTTAGAAAATCACAATGGGGGAGAAGGAAAAAGAACCACTCATACGTGGAGAAATAAAATTTAAAATGGAGAATGAAAATTTTCTAAGGGAAGATATCCTTAAAGTAAGGTGGAGTTTCCCATTACGATGTTTTTTATTCCCATGATAATGAAAACCCCATTCTGGAAATTCAGAAAACAATCCTTAGAGTTTCAATGCCTAAGGGGGAGTTAGTTGTATTTATCATCATTCATGAACAAAGGGAGATAAGTATTAATTTCAAATTCTAATGAAAATTTTCAAAGTCCATATATTCCTTTTCGTAAGGATGTTTGTGGTTTCCAAAAATGGTGAGATTGTTGAGTCAATAAGCTTTTCCTTATAACTTTTTCATTCCTTCTTTTTTGAAAATCACAAACACCCTATAATTAAGTAAATCTATATTTTCCTATATACAGAAAATTTATTCTCAAAGGAATTTACCCTTACCATGTTTTCATTGTTTATATCAATATTTTTGTTATGTATTAAAATCAGATTATTTTCTAAAACCTCAGAATCATATAATGCTAAGGTATGAAGAATTCTGTTTAGGATCTGAATTCTGGACATGAACTGTAATGAAGTTCCACTCCAAATTCTGGATGAGAACTGTAATGAAGTTCTATTCCGAATAATTGATACAACCTCTCATATAGTTAAACTCTGAATTTTGGACTCTGAACTTTTATTAGTTCGACTCCGAACTTCTATGAGTCTGACTTTGAACTTATATGAGTTTGACTCCAAACTTTTATAAGTTTGACTCTGAACTTCTATTAGTTAGTCTTTGATATTTTATTATTTCAACTCCGAACTTCTATGAGTTTGACTCCGAACTTTTATGAGTTCGACTCCGAACTTTTATAATTTTGACTCCAAACTTCTTAAAGCTCAACTCCAAACTATGTAAGTTTAGATTATGAAGTATGGTGAAACCAGATTCCAAATTTCCTTAGAAATTCAGACTCTAAATCTCTACAGATTTTAGGTTCCTAATTCCTATAAAATAGAATCTTAATATCCTTTTATTATAGACTCTGAATTCCATTTTGATTAGACTCTGAAATTTTATTTTCATACATTCTGAATTTAGTTTTTCTTATACTTAAACTCATTTCATTATAAAAACTATATATTTCCTTCAGTTACACATGCTTTATTATAAAACGATGATGTCCATTCTGTTTCTAATTAACCGTTGGTTGATTTACACGTGTACAGGTCCCTCCAAATTTTATGGAGAAATATGACCATTGGAGGAGGGAGCTGACAGTTGGAGCTTCGCCTATAAATAGGAGATCATTTGAAAAGAAGCAACAACTTTGACACACAACTTTGACATCGGTGCTTACATGCTATTGAAGTGATTTCTAGAGAGGGGGGCTCTTATCAACTCTCAAGATTCGTGTATAAAGTTTGAACAGCTTGTTCAAACATTGCCTTGTGCAGATTGCTTTGTGCGACTCCGATTGTTGGTGATTACAATCGAGGGCTTCCGGGGATAGAAAGACATAGGTTCCAACTACCTGGAGGTTGAGGGCTTGCGGGGATAGCAAGATAGAGATTTTGATCTTTGTATCGAGGGATTACCCTGGTGTGGGTAAGACAGACTTGCTTGAAAGTATAAATCAATGGACCTTTATCCAAGGTTGTTGGATACCCTTCTCTTTGGGTCAAAAGAATCATTGTTTGTTACTTGTAGTTTAACAACTTGTTGTTCCACTACATTTTATATTGTAAGGAAAGTATAACCTTCATATATTTCCTTACACTTTTACTTTGATTCATTTAGATTCTATATGATTTAATGTATAATCTCATTTTGTAAACTTTCATTAAGTTTCAACTTATGGAACCATATTTCTGGAACCAGTTTCATTTGGTGTTTGAGGGGTTCTGAACTTTATTAGTTTAACTTTGTTAAAATTAGATCTTTCCTTGTTTAAGGAAATTTTAACTTATACAATTCTGCCCCTATTTTATATTTAGCATCTACATGGTTATTTCGATCCTAAACTTTTTACCTTTACCTTCATGATTTAACATTAACCGTGGTAATAAAAATATTACTAAAGTTACATTTCGTAATGTAGAATAATAAAAGTGACATATATACATAATTTGAACCTTATTATTACATATATGGAATCCATTTCTCCAAATTCTAGACACTTATTATAATAAATTAGTTATAAATTAATCTCATTTGCGGAATGAGAAAACATGTTTTAAAAGTAAAACGTTCAAAAGATCGCATAGTTTTTATATCTAGTTTCATTATGAAATTTATTCCAATTACATAAATTGGATTAAATGATAACAACATAATATAATTATAATTTAAATCCTATTAAAATAAAAATTTAACCGTATTAATAAATTAAATAGAACAAAATTTTTGAATTGAAATGGGGTATTTTCACTATTTATTAAAATATGGAATTTATCATAAAAATAAAAAAAATTATCTAAAGTAAATTTGGATGCCCCACTTCTAAATAAGAAGATTATGTTGTCAAATATAAAGTATTAAAGTGTAAAAATAAGATTCATAATGGTATCTCCATGAAAGGGAGACAAAAATTACTTTTTAAAAAACTAATGGTTTAAACTAGAAATCTTTTTTTATCTAATATGTTATTGAAAATATTGTCTATTTTAATTGATATATAATTAAAAATATGAACAATACATATTATATAATTAAGTGGGATGTTACATATGTTCTTAAAACATTCATGATGATAATTTAAACAAGAATATGAAATCCATATTAGATAGTAATAACCACATAACTATGAGAAGCTTTGATGCACTTGTAATGAAATTATGTTTTTCAATCACCTCTAAGGGTAAAAATTTGACTAAAAATTAAATATCCACATAATATAGTGGTATCCATACTATTTTTAATCCATGTCATTAGATTTAAAATTACATGGATAATATATAACGAAATAATCATCATCACTATACCCAACAAAATGTCAATGAATTTTTAATTCCATTTGCGGATTATCATAGTCCATTTAAATTAATGTTATGGTTACTAAATCCTATAGTTGGAATCGTTGGGTTATAAATATCCCTCAAATTCTTGAAACCTGGCTTCCTAATTTATCTAAACCAATATTATCCCCCCAAAAAACAAAACTACATTATAGGACATAACCTATTATGACACAATACAAACATGATCGGCCAAAGTATGGATCTTCTAGGGATGAAAGATAGGACATGAATTCCACACCAAGCCTACCTCCAATAGGCCATTGGATCAATTATAACTCCTATAACTAATATCATAATCGGGTTCCTTTTCTAGGATAAATTATAATAACATACATATTTATAAATGATAAAAAAATATCTAAACTATAAAAATTGAATGAGGTATAATTAACCATGAGGAAATATAAAATGTATACAAATATCCTTCACCATGAATGATCAAAACATATTTAATTTCCCAATTAAAGGAAATATTGGTCATAAATGTTCTATTTATACGATATTAATCACTATGTGGGGAAACACATTCTCATATTCAGGGATCCTGATAAATGTTCTAGTAAATAATGATGAACACCTATTCACATGAGCTCTACCGAAAATTCTCTCATCAAGATCACCATCACAATATCTGTCATCTACGTAGTAAAGAAGATGTATTTTCATGTTTACCCACATAGGGGTGAGTGTAAAACTAAATAGTGGGTCTCCTAAATTAAAATAAAAACAATATAGAACCAAAATATAGAATGTATTTATAATGATACGTTTGTAAATGGTGATATGTAGATATCAATTCACTCCTCAGTCTCACCATGTCCAACTCTAACAATGAAGTGGGAGAAAAAACAAAAAATTACTCACTTTATCATACTAAGAAACCAAAAAAACTACCATATACCTCAAGTGAGTAATTACTCCTTCATAGTCACCATTAACATTGAATGAGAATGAGAGAATCATACGAAAATATTATTGAAGACACCATATTATCATTAATGGTACTATAGGAAAACATTTGTAATAACCCATGCACATAGGCTTTTTAATATTTTTGAAAAATTTTCCTTCCTTTTTCACCTCCCATAAAACAATATGGTGAATGAGATGGTCCTAATAGTTTATAGAAACTCCTTTGAAAACATTACAAGAATTGAAAAACCAATAAATAAATTAACAATAATAATATGTCATCACATGTATAACTATAGTGGTGTTACTATAACGACCCCACTATTAGGGGAGAAACACTTTATCCTACTAAGGAATTCCCCACCTTAAAAAATGTATTGGAAACCCCATTCATTTATAAAAGATTATGGTTAATAGATTCTTTTATTCCATTCATAACATAGACATCCCATGATTTGGCTTTTAATGGAGTTTCAACTATGTTAAAAAATTATGAACCTTATTATAATTGATGTAGCCTGTATTAATGGAGTACCTAATCCAAATATCATGCAACCATCTCCTATAGAGTCCCAAAAATTTAAAAATAAATAAAATGGTGTCCCAAAAAATATTTTCATTAGATACTCCAAATATCATCGAGACAACATTCCCATGATAATTGATGATTTGGGAATCTACATACCCCTCTATCATTTTAAATCAACTACCAACATAAAATCATATTCAAATTAATCAATCAATCACAATTCATACATCTGAATGTTATATTGGTGAATATTTTACAAGAGATACATCTAATTAAAAAATTCACATAATCTCCATGTCAATATAAAAGTCTCCTCCAACACCTCTACTGCACCGAGGGAACCCCAAAAAACATTCCACAATCATATAATTCTCTTAGTAACATTGCTAAAAAATAATTAATCTTCAACCATATGATAACCCATTAGGGATAGCTCTCTACTCTAAAAAATGATAGAAATAATGATTCATTGTGTATAGTTTTTTTACATATAATTTTATTTAATATAGGAATTATTAAAACAAAAACAATGAGTGGAATATCCATTCTGATATAAATCTAACAAAGATTAAAATAGAACATTTAATATTCCAATTCTTACACTAGGCTACGTAGTTTAAAAAACACCTGAAAGTGGGCTGGTTTTTTTCTCCACAGTGTGGACATAGGGTGTGGTATATGGCATGGTTGGAGGGTGAGAAGTTCACCATACCCGTGATTTTATACCCATCTTCTATCAGGTTATATGTGAACTAATTTTCATTGACTACCCAAATAACCATCCAGTCATCCTAATATAAAATAATAGACAGTGGGATCCCCATAATATCCATATGCCAAGTTTATAGTGTTTTGTAATTACCCAAACATTCAATGAGAATACATGAACTGACTCACACGATGTTCTCTCCTAGTTCCCTAGGAAAGGCCTTATGATCTATTATTGGAAGGCCTACCTCAATTATCTTCCAAAAAGGAAACATGTTGTCCACCTCACACACTACTGGGAAAAGTCAACATGTTAAATTACAAATCCACATCTAAAAAGTGGTTGGGTGGATTTTTATCTATAGATTATATAATAGTTTGAGGAATTATAAACATCACAACTACCTAATACAAAGATGACACCATGGACATTGAAACCTATGTATTTAGAATCATCAACCTTTGTAACCTAGCAATTCACTAGGAATATCCCCAACCAAGAAACACCACCACCATCAATCATATTCATTGAAACCTAATATTTCCATCAATATCATTCCATAATAATTATATTCCATTATATATTTTACTAATGGATTCATCCAATTATACTTTTCACTCCAAGGGGGTAAGAGGTTGAGATAATTGGAAATAGGTGAGGATATAGTTCTTGTGTAATGAAATGTGGGTCATCTATCTCTTTCTAGATCTATGACTTTACAAGTTCACATACCATAATGACCATGATATCATGATATATGGTTATAAAAAGAGTGATGAAGGATAAAATTGTTTGATAATCCAAAATCGCATTCAATGATTTATTTTTAATAAAAAAACTACAAAATAAATACAATATAACTTTGATCTTATAATTTTATGTACATAAATTTCTGAATGAAGAATGATTATTAATAGAGATATATATTGAAAATATAAACAAATTAATATTTAATGAGGGTTTAATTAACTATAATAATTTTAGAGTTTCCCATTTTGAAGAGTTTTTTATGTGTTTCCTTATATTAACAGTATTTTTTTATTATTTAAAACCAAAAAATGGGCTTGAACTAAGGATAAAACACCTTATCATATAATATAACCCGTAAAAAACTATTTATCTCAAAATAAATTTTAAAAATATATTATCCCTCTAGATCCCCATTTGTGTGTTATACTGCATTTTTTAAAATTTATGCATGTAGAATTTATTAATATAATTTGATAAATAATTACAGAATAATTTAAATTCATCAATTTATTAACACCAAACAAATATTCATAGGTAAATACAATTCCTAAAAACCAATATAATCCTAAAAAATTCTAATAATTTTTACTATGGTAAATAATTTATTTTATTAGCACAGTGCATGATATGTAAAATCATATGGATTTCTTCAACACATAAGAAGAATTTCATCAAATTATAACCCGTTTTTGAAAATATGTGATAGGATCCAAATGGGTCAAATTATATTTAATGTATGACCTAAATAATAGTGGGAAGATAATTCATATTACAAAAAGCATAGATCACTAATATAAATGTATATATTCACACATTAGTTGGGTTGCATGTATCTACCCACAACCTCCATTATACCAGTGTAAAATACCTATATGAAATATATTATTTTACCAAGGATCCATATATTTAATATTTAATGTGTCAAATATTAACCATAACATTTAAAATTATCAACATATATGGAAAAATTGCAAAAATATTATATTTTACTGAAAAATATGATATCCTTGAAACAAAATAAAATTTAAACAACATTACAATGATTCATGTAATAGAAAATAGTTTTAAATGAACACATATATAGACTTTTGATCATATAATTAATTTAAATAACATGTTATAAAACCATAAAATAAGTATTAATTAAAATAAAATTTACATATCCACATGCAAAAATTCAAATGTGATAAATTATATTTTTGACAATGACTATACAAGTTATAGACATTAACAAACATGTAAGGAAACATTAAAATATGCATTAAATCTCATGAATAAGTACAACATAAATCAGTATACAACCCTAGTTAACATATATAGATATATTAATGGAGCATAAAAATTAAAAAATATTTTGTGGGGATTATATTTTTATAAATCATTTTTTAATGAAAACTGTGTTTCTTGTTATTCTTCACTATACACTACATTAATTCAAAAAATGAATCACTAGTAATATAGTAAAAAAATTTGGGTAACCTACTAAATAATTTAATGGCGTTCAAACTATATGTAAATGGAAAATAAAAATCTAATTATTAATGAATTTAATAAACCAAGGTTTGATGAAAATATCGATTTAATTTACTTCTATCAGAAGATTATAAATACTAAAAATACATTGGTCAATAATTCCTATAATTCATCCTATTCATTTTCCTGTAATATAATTGAGTGACAGAATTAAAATTAAATAAAATATTTTAAAATATAGAAAATAATTAGAATAAAGGATTAACTTCACTACATCTATAAAAATTAAAAAGATGAAAAAATGTATCCCAATATAGTATTTCTAAGAGTTTTCCATATTGAATCTCATCAATTATTCCACATACAAAACAATATCTATATCAATTGGATGGAGAGGATAATATGTTAATGGATCTTAGTGATGGATAATAATTTTGAATATTGGTGAAATCATATAGAGGTAATATTAAATATTATTTTTAAACAATAACTGATAATTTTACTAATAATTCTGAATAATCCAAATAGATCCAACAGTTTTTATGATTCCTTCTACTACACCATTCCCCTTTTCTCTTCATCTTTCTGAATCCTCCAATAACATTCTGTTCCAATTTTAAATCACAATTCTCATATAATTCCATATTTTAATAAAAATATTAGTCTAAAAACATAAAACTCTACCAAATGATGAAAATCAATACATAGTTTCTAGTACACTTAATAATCCAAATTCCTTAAAATTTATTTTTAACCTAATAGTTTTTTCCAAACTACGAAATAGTTTATTCGAAAAATTTAATTTTATCCTCAATCTATCATAAAGGTTCAAATTTTATTCCAAACCCTTTTTTATAATGAATAAACAGTCGAACTCATATGACCATGTTGTCTTCCATTACACTTCACTTCAAATAAATTCTATCATTCTCATAACTTTTTTAATCATTTTGATAATTTGTATATGAATATATTTACCACTACATTAATTTTTTAGGAAATTTATTTTCATTTCCTTCATTCTTTACTATCTACAATCATTACATTATATTTATTACCAAATTTCTTTCTGGACAGATTTTTTTAAAGACCCCATATATTTTAAAAGAATCATATAAGATTTATTGTATTGATTTATGTATTAATTATAGATTAAAAATTCATAACCCTTAGTTTTATGGAATTAAAAAATTTAATAAATTCATTTTAGCCAAATAATCCTTAAATAATTTTCTTCTCATCACCAAACAACACATATCAGTATTCAATACTCTATATATAATTACTTAACATCATGAAATATTATCTGTCCTCCATATGATATGTCCTCCTTTTATGCGATATTTTATGTGAAGAGATTTATTTGAATATTCTCACCCCTTGGAAAGTAAATCTAAATATCAATTAATTAAATACCCCCTTTATTCTGTAGGGGTGTTTCTATCTGATTTGAATCATGAACATAATAGTTTTTGTCCTCGCAAGGAATATAATATTAATAAAAACATATTAATAACCATGATTACTATTTTAAAATTGTTTATCTTTAACACTTTTCATTTTAAACCATTATATTGACCATGAAATCATTTAAAATATTATTTTATAACAAAAAATATTGGAAATTGTTTAACCAATATCCTTATACCATGGGATCCAAATTAATTTTTCACTGACCATAAAAACCACCTTTATGTTGTTTAGTCACCTTCAAGTGTTTAGTAAACTCATCAAGGTAAATTCATTAAAAAATTATGAACCATGAGAGTGGTTTAAAAATAATAACATGGTTTATACATACAATAATTGTTTGATACATATGATATCTAGTGGATTTAGGTTTTTATTCATCAATTTTTTTTAAATATAGGAAATCAAAAAATGCACTAGACATGGTATGATTTATACCTCTAAACAACCAATAACATCTATATTTATGTAAAATAATAAAATTAATCCCATAAATTAAATTAAAATTCCATGTTTCCCCCATTTACACCTATTATCGTATATATTTAGATGGTTTTATTTCGTCACAAGTATGATCCATAAAATATTTTATTTAGAACATAGAGTCCAAGAATGGGTTTTTTAATATTCTCCTCTCTTAACAATATAAATTTTGAGCTATTTTTTTATCTATCCAATAAGCTGAGTTTTTAATTAATAATTTTTCCTTTTAAATATATTTCACAAATGAAAACTTGTGGTGAAATAGTGTGGGAAAATATCTGTACCAATAAATCATTATCTTTACACGTATGATGTTAATTCAACATTCCTACAATTTTTTCATATATATGTGGACTTACGTAGTATTTATATTGGTATTCCCACAAAATTGCATCTATGTTCCCCAAAAACATAATAATACACATAATTTAGATTTATCAATAACTATGCGATTCATATGAATAATAATATTTTGAATTTGAAAATGATTCGAATGTAAAATATATTTTTTCAATATTTTTTACTAGGATTAACATGGTTTTAATCAAAAAAATTGACAATTTTTAAATGAGATACAATTATATGATAACAAATATACATGGAATAATATCTATTTTTCCTAATAAAGTAATCATAACTAAAATATATATATATGTGTGTGTGTGTGTGTGTTTTCAACAATTCAATTAATGAAATATGATAATTTGGTAGAAGCTTTAGGAAAAATGAATGAAATTTTTAAAGTCATTCATATGTAATAGGAATGAAATATGTTTACTTCAAGGAATTATGAGACCAATAAAGACATTCATATTATATGTTGTTAAATTCCATCAAAATAAAACATTTTTTAAGATCTTGACCATACAAACATGTATAATATTTAAATGATAATTCAATAAGGATAATATTTTATAAGAAATTCTTGGTATGGGCAAACCAAAAAAGTTCCAATTTCTTATATCTAAATGATATATTTTTGTAATAATTTTTTTAATGGCCTAGACTAGAATATATTGATATAGAAATAGATGTAGGATAAATTATAAGATATATTAAATCATAGTTTGTTTCAATAATCTATTTAAGATTTATATGTTTTATAGTAGATTATTCTCACATAAAAAGATATTATAAGAGTTAAATTCCAAATAAAACACAAATTATAATGAATTATGTAACATTTATCACTAGAATATTGTGTTATTAGGGTGATTAATTTATTGGTTCTAAATTATCCAAACATACTAGTAAAATAATTTTAAAACATTATATTGAATCAATAAAAATCATTAAATATAGATGAAAATATAATTAAATTTAATCATTATTTTTTTTATTCATTATATAATTTTAAAAAAATTTATATATGTTTTCAATTATAAGGTTTATCAAAATGAGTATAGTGAATTATATTTTATCGAACTAAACATTACCAATTCAAAATTTTATTCATCATATAATATTTGTGGTTATATATTTATTGTGACTTATAAAAACATTGGAATATAAGATATTTAATATAGAGAGAATTATATCTATATTCTAGTATAAATATTGAATTGTTTCAATTTTAGTAAGATCAAATAATTTGCAACTTTTTGTTGGATTTCTCATATAAATATAACACTATAACTATTTTCAAGTTATAAATATAAATTTGATTTCAATAACAACGCTTTTAGGAAAATAATTCATCATAATGAAAATTTTTATTTAATAATAAAACAACAAAAATGAAATGAAAAATAAAAAAAATTTCATTTAAATTACTCTCAATATGATTTCTTATGTCTATAAAAATTAAAAAAAATAATTATATATTGATCAGTACTATAATTCTTATTGTTATAATTATTTACATGGAAATATAAATGAGAAATATATTTAATGAATCTATATAAATAATGAGTTTAATCATATCCTTATGAATAATATCATGTTTAGAAATATTGTTTTTTTAGGAATAACAACCTAAAAATACATTTTTTGGAAGATATATGTAGTGCTAGTGGGATGTTAGAAAAAGTACAATGTGGTGTTTTTTTTCAAATCAGTACACTATAAATTGTTTATTATTAGTAATTTATGACATTTAATAATGTTATAAGTCAATTTAGTTGTTATTTTTAAAGAATAAATTTTCAAATAACATTAAAATTTCCATTGAGTATATAATCGACCTAAAAAATACTAAGATTGCTAGGAATGGTATATATGAGAAATATAATAGTAAAAAAGTTATAGATCTCATATGAAATTGGTTAATTATTTAAAAACACACCCCTACATGTTTCTAAATATGAAATATTATTAGTGTAATTCTATAAACATTATATAAATAATGTTAAAATTACATGTGAATATAGAGAGACATCAAAATGTTGCAATGAATTTTTAATTTCCTGAAAGAAAATTTTAAAATTTAAAAACACTATATAACACCATGTAAGGGGGAATACATGTCAATAAACATATACAGGGGCACCAATATATATAGTCAACATCCATAACATGTAATGAAACCTAAAAAATTGTTTTAATGAAAATAATATAGCTGGTAACATAGGTGAATAAATCATATATATAAAATAAAATATTTGAGAGTCCACATCCGTAGTATAAAAATATTATAAAATTAATGTATATTCAAAACATTTATTATATGTAAATTATATTTATATAAAAAATCAATGAAAAATGATAATATATAATAATCCCAAAATTTTGATAGGTCAACCATTTATAAAACATATATTTAAGGGGAAAATATATAAATTTTTTACCTAAGGGAAAAATTATTCTAATAATTCTTCATTATACCGTATATCATGGTTATCAATATAACACTAATAATATTAGGGAAATGTTGGGGTCACCAAAAATTATTTAATAATGTCTACACAATTTGAAATTATAAGATGAAAAGTCACTACATGAAGAATTTAGGAATCCGATATTACATAAAATAATGATTAAATTTCCTTTTTTTTAAGAATAAAAATATCACCATTATAGTGTTTATCCTTATCCAAACATAGTCTAATAAATATTCTTGAAATATATTATAGGGAAAATAATCAATGGATTGTATAATAACTAAACAATAAGCATTACACAATATTATGTTTTAATAAAATAACTCTCTATAATTTTAGTATCTTTTCAGGTTTAGAGTTTTACAGAATTGTTTCATAACTCATATATAAAAAAAATATATAATATAAAGTGAAAATATCTCATAATTATCAATTTTTCCCACATATAAAACATTTAAATCTAAATAATATTTCTTTTCATGAAAATTCATCATGAAATTCGAAATGACATCCTATTTTTTCTTACTCTTCCTTAAATCATTTAAAAATATTTTAAAACAATATGATGAGCTCAAACAGATTAGTAAGGGACATGGAAAGAATTAAACTTTCAGTTTTGTATAAATCCTAATAACCCAAGAAATTGTTTTTCATAAAAATATAAATTTTCACCGAAAATGGAATTATCATTATTTTTAAAAGATCAATTATGATACATTTTTTAAAATATTATTTCAGTTAAAACACCTTATAATGTATTGAAAAGGCATGAAGCTTCTTTCGGACATAATCACATAGAACCCTCATATAAACCTTATAAATTTTAATAACAATACTGACAACTTCTAATATAATTCCCTAGAGAACATAATCAATACCAATTACATTGGAGCGTTATCTGGAAGCACCCACCATTTAATATATAAAGGATCTCTTGGTTCCATCTATATTGACCCATCATAATAAATTCAAAAGGAACATATAATCAATAAAACATTTTATACTTAAAAAATTTTAATCATAAAAACCTTTGAAAGAAACGTCCAAAAACATATGAAAAACATTTTGGATTTCAAAATACTATTTTGTTTTAAAAACTCATTTTTGATTAAAAAAATATTTATTAAAAAAGAAAATATGGGTTTCTATTGAATAAAACGGGAATGTTTTTAATTAATTACAAATTTTATATAACATTCAAGGTGGTTTAAAATTCATTTTCACGGAATACATTAAAAATATAACTATCCTTTGGTCATTTTTCAAAACATTCAACATAAAATGAAAAAAATGATTATTTTTTAGAACCATTGAAATAATGTAAAAAAAATATAAAATTTTCCTTATAAATAATTTATCTCCAGAAAAAACATTCCTAAAATAACATTAAAAACATGTACCCATAAAATAAATAGATTGATAGAAAATAATAAGAGAGGATTTTGTTAAAATAAAGTCATTTACCACTTTAATATCACTTGAGTCATATGCCCCATGAAAAGGTAAAATTAAATAAAACATTATATATCATGATAATAGATATATTAATGATATAACATATCAAATGGGATGTATATAAATCTCATAAAATAGTATGGTTTCATAACAACAAAATATTCCTTGACAAATGGAAATTGAGACAATGTCCCTTACCTTGAGTTGGAATCAATATGCACGATCTTTATATTACCAAATAGTAAAATTATGTTAATTTTTTACTTGATTGATATACTTTTTAAAAGTTATTATTAATTTTATTTCGGTTATTATCATTTTAGGTTTGACTAATATATCAAATATGTTTATTTCATATATGTTTCAACGATATTTGTCTTATGTGTCAAAAATGACATTGGTAGTCTAACTATGGTCAATGAATTCATTTTCTAAACATATAAAAAATAATAATAATTAAATTATTATTTATATTATACATTATATACACATTTAATATCAATAATTAATGATATTTTTTAGAAAGGAAGTACTTCATGATTATAGAGATGGTAGGATGTACGTACATATGAGTAACATTTCCATTTTTCAACGATAATTATGGAAATAATTTAAGAAATATTTTAACTTTAAATAATTATAATAATATCATATATACCATATTATTTCATTAAATATACTTATATGTATCATCTATGTGGATTGGTGATGAAAAGTGAGTCATATACCTTCATAATGTCATTAGTCCACACATATACATATGACATTATAATTTTTCAGTGAGTGAAAATGTAAGATAGAATATGGATTATTATATTATATAAGGATTAATGTTTCATTAATATCAATATTATTAATATTATATTAAACATATTCATTAAAGTATCAGTATTACATTCCATGTAAACCCATTGAGAAAAATGAGTCGCTTCGATTCATTGGGCGGTTGTCTGTCGTACAAACGAAAGATGTTATCATCTCCCATAAATAATGGAAAATAAAAAAATATTAAATATTAAATAAATAGTATATATTTATATTTATGTTTTAAATATTTCATATATAATATACATATGAAATCGTAACAAATCATGAGAGGTGTTTATGGAAAATGTGTCACATCTGTTTGGGAGGACGTAATCTTCCTTGCACACGAGTGACATTATCATTTCACATTTGAGGGAAGTGGATATGAATTAAATAATTCAGTTAAAATACAACATATCACAATGTTTGATCATTTTTTGTGATTATATAATCCTAAATAAATAATATTTTATCGCGGTGGAAGAATCAATAAAACAAAAATGCATAGTTATGAATTTTACTTCTTCTCGAACCACCGATTTGGGATTATAACTATAGTATTTTTATAATGGATTTATGCTCAAAAAGGATTATAACATGAGTGTATTCATGTAGGGATTTGAATTTTTATTTTATTTTCTAATCTAAGAAATATTTAAAGTGTTAAAAAGAGATGGGGGTAACCTTTTATAAGTGAGGGGAGTGGAACACTAGTAATTGATAAAAAGAAAAATGTGTACCCTCGTTTTTCAAATGAAAAAGGTAAAAATTATATTATTACACATACATAGATATTATAAGTAAGAAATATGGATAGAAAATATATTCTATAGAAGTTATTAGGAAATTTTATCCCTTACCTTTTTAGTTTAACTCCCTAGAAAATCCATTTTTACCTTAATCATGGTAATTAATTTTCAAATTTTTAACTATCGATTATTGTCAAAAAGTAACATGAAATTATTATAAATATAAATCATAATTATTAAAAATATTTAACTCAAAATATAAAAATAAATTTATAGATCTGAGAATTTATAATTTAAATCAAAATTCACAAACAAGATGAGAATGCAGGTATTCAAGAAGTGCATTTTTCCAGAAAAGGATGAGTTTCATTAACTCTATGGATAGTGATAATAAAAGTTTTATGAAGTAGAATTAATACTATTTGATATATTTTATACTAATTTAATTTAAAATATTCTATATTTTGGATTATTATAACTAACTAAAATTGAGAAACAATATTCATTTTAAAACAGTTTTTATATAAATCTGGTTTTTAAACATAAAAAAATGTATACAAAAATCAAAAATAAAGTTGAATAAAAAGTAATTAAGTGTATAAAATATAACTAAATAATACTTATGTTTCTTTAAATTCTATTAAAAATATAATTGAAATTTTAAATTTCTTAGTTTATTGAAAAGTAATGATTTTTACTAAAAATCATCATTTTTTTTCATTGAATAATTACTATTTTCAGAAAACTAAAAACATTCCACCGTAAGTATATTATGATATTTTGATAAAAAAATAATATACATTTTCAAAAATAATTATATAAAATTTCTAAATTAATCTCCCAAATAATACCTTATAATAAAAGTGTGTAGTTAAAACTATTTCATTTTTTATTAGAAAATACTTATTATTTTTTATGAATATAATGGTATTAATAAAATTGATAGTGATTTAATTTATCATTTTAGTTTTTTAAAAAATTATAACCCACTTTTTCAAATTTAAACCAATCAATTTTATTCACATATTAATTTTTGTTGATATATTTCCCTTAAAGTATTTTCGAATTCTCATGATACATCGTTAAACATATTGGTTTTTCCTAAAACATACACATGGTGAATGAAGTTATTTAGATAAAATTTCTCTCTAAAATAAATAATCTAAACTATATATTCATCGTATGAATGATTCTATTCAAACAAAATTTCATGAGGACTCAAAAACCTGAGATATTTTTTTCATAAGTTTTTTATCATTAAAAAATGAAATATATTGTGTACCTGAGATAAATTTAGAAGAAAATATAGCAAATATCCAATTGATCCCTGATTCAGAAGGATTTCATACGGTCCAAAAAAACCATGGAAATATCTTCCCATTATTACTAAAATGAAAAACACATTTCCATAGATAATACATGAGAAATACATAATCCCCTACCTCAAAAGAATAATCTTTCCCCTAGAAATCTGCATTACTTTAATTCATGAATTGTTTCATCCCCATATTTTTCAGAATCAACTACACCTTATCATCCATTTCATCTACTATTTCTAGTATCATCAACTTTTTATCTCATACTTCATCCAAAAAATGCTAGTGTCTGATCCTACATTCCCTATAATTCCTCAAATACTGCCATTTATATACTAAAATGAAAAATTTTATTATATGAAAACTCTACTAAATAAAAATATTGATCCCTACTTCACTTGTAATCCATTAAACAAGAATAAAGTGTATCATCGATGGTCTGAAATATCTTTTTAGATGGAGAATCGTTTTTAAGATGAAATTCAATATGAAAATTTAAATCAGTACCCAATGAATTATAAATTACTTTACATAAATTAGATTTGATCTGGGGATCAACGCCAGATACAATGGATGGGTGAACTCCATGTCTTTATTCTAAAACATTTAGATAAATTATAGAAAGTTGATATGGCGACATTGTATCTTGAATTGGAATGAAATGTACATATTTAGTTAATTGATAAAAAATAACCCAAATCACATTATTACATTATGTAGCCTTTCTAAATCCCATAACCAAATCCACTGATTTATTTTCCTATTTATAATATGTCACTTGATAAGAATGAATTATTTCCATCTGTAATTTTAATTTTTCTTTAAACTACTTACAAGTGAAACACATCGTTGTAACATCTCCAAAATATCTTTTAACCACATACCATTGGTAATATTCTGGAAGTCCTCTATACATCATAGTGGTTTCTAAATGAGGTGAAAGGGGGGAACTATGGGCTTCCCCAATTCACTATTTCGCAAAATAGGACCGATATGGTACACATAATGATTTTCTAATCTATTAAACACCTTCTTCATCAATATAAACATACCCCTCTTAATGGATTCAACTTTGACTTCAAATATTGATCCATATTTTAATCATTCTGAATTATTCATGGAAATGTTGGCTTCACAAAAACCTAAAAGAATTAAGGATTTCCCTTTATCCATATCTTCTAGGAAAAAATACATCAAATCATTGACTAAAGGGTTATGTTCCCAATACATATTGGTCAATTTAGAAAACATTTATTTACAAAAACATCATCCACATTGATTTATTTTCTAGGATGCTAATGAATCATCAAATATTAATTAATGATCATTTCTAGACATATTTTCTATCTCATGTTCAATTATTTCTGATTTAATATATTCTTTAAACATTCATGATAATTATATGTACTACACTTTACTCTATAAAAAATACTCCTCAAATTTCTTCATGGAAAAACAGAACAACTAATTCCAGTTCATGTGTAGTGTAATTTAACTCAAGGGGTTCAACTAAAATTTAGAATAATATATTACAATGGAATTATATATTACTACACAACCATGTCCTTTTAATGAATCATCGCTATTGATGAAAAAATTTACATTTTTGGTAGGCTTGGCAAAAATCGGAGCATTAACCAATAATAATGTTTACTTCCAAAATATAGGCATCGCATTATCTTTTCAAGAGGAATTTACCTCTATTCAAAGTTAACATATTTAGTGTACTTGAAAAACAAGAAATATTTGCAATTTACTGTAAGTATTAAATTTTTAATCCATGAATATTATGGATCAATGTGATATTTTTTTCTCAGGTTCATTCTTCAACAACTTTTCTTAAGTTGGGTCAATAGATATTCCATCATTACAAAAACATCCATTTAAATAAACTTTTTACAAACAAAAATCACACGTACTAAATTTCCCATATATTATCTTTTCATTAATGGTTTTCAAAAAATATCAATAGGCATAATTCATGTTCCTCTTGACTTTTAGTATATACCAAACGTTCATCAACAACCACAACCACCAACTTGTCCATAAACTCTAGAAAAGATCTAGTGATAAAATCCATAAATATAGTAGGTTTATTGGAAATCCCTAGGGATTAACTACAACATAATAGTGGCCATATCTAGTCTTATATGATGACTTAGTAATTTCATCCTATTTCACCATCAGTTAATTGGACCTGAGACTATGGCTAACCTTCAAAGAATATTTCAATCCCTAGAGATGATAAATCAAATCATTTATATGAGACTAAGGATTATTTGTTTTAATATAGATTTCATTCAAGATCCTATAATCCATAAAAAGTCATATTGAACCATCTTTATATTTAAAAAACAAAAATGATCACCCCATTGTGATGTTTTTGGAATAATGAAAACTTAATCTGACAAATCCTTCAATTAATTTTTTCAACTATAAAAGTGCCAATAGATATATTCGATAAGGGTTTCTACAAAAATTCTTTCTATCGGTCACTAATTATACAGTAAAGTAAAAGTTTTGATCAGGAATACCACCTAGAAAATCGTTTAGAAAAAATGTATTCATTCACTAATAGCATATCAATAATCTAAACAGTTTCTTCCATATCATAAATATGAGATAGGTGACATTAAATACTAACTACAACTAGTTTCTAAAAGTATTTTTTTGTTATCAATGGCCTACGGTCATTTAGGAATATTTTAATTTCATTATAATCTATCTTTATAATCTAAACTAATATCTAATCCATAGCTAAAATGATATCAAACTGTTTCATGGACAGTTCAACTATATTTGAAGGAAATACCATACCAATTATATTAAATTGAAGTTGTATTTAAATATTCGTTTTCTTTAATACTTCCACCTGATGTGATCACAAATAGTTTTATCATATGTTCATGAGACGATATTCACAATTTACTTGAAAATTTATCAAAAATGAGTGGATTAGAAGGTATAGAATCAATTAGGGTATTGGATTAATTTGAATATAGAAGTAAAATATATGTCACCACATCATTTTATCGTCCAAAATAAATAGAAGTTGTTTAAATGGTTTTTTCCACAAACTTTATTTCAATAATGATGTTTTCTAGCCAAAGGTGTTGTCTTCTGGAATACATGAGCATAACAGCTCAAATCATTATAATGAGAAAACCTCATGGATGGGTGGCTATGTGTTATCCCATTGTTTGATTCTTTGTGATTATTTTCCTTGAAATCATGGTCTATATGGATAATAATTTCAAATCAATAAAACTTACCTGATTTCATATGATATTCACTAGGGTGCTTTATACCTCACATTGCACATGATGTGAACATGATATTATTACCTCTATATTTCTTTTTTGTATTTTTTCTTATAACCTTCCTTCAGTACTACTTTATAATTTCATCATCACAAAGAACATAAGTGTCACGAAACGCAATCTCAACATTTTTAAATGAATAAAAAACTTAATAATAGATTTTAAATTCTCATATATCCAATGATCTTAATATAAATGGTTCCAATCCTGAGTAAAATATATTAATTTTACTATCAATGTCCGAATGAAAATCTAGGACATATGGGGCCATTAAAGAATAATTTTCTTCATAAATAGAGACATAATGTTTAAATTTTTCATATATATCCAATAATTTCATTCCATTTGGTGTAAAATAACATTAGTGAAATATTTATCAAGGAAAATTTCCATAAATGTTTTCAATTTACTTGAATCTGGATCATATTTGTCTCAGGTATTCTAAACTAAAGACAACCATAAATTATCTTCATCATCAAAATGATAAATGGGAAGACTTACATTTTGATGTTTCATACATCCAATGGATTCAAATATCAGCTCTAAATCAATGATACATCCCATTTATACCACATGATCAAATGATAAAATATTTTATGTGATATTTTTCCTTATAAAATGATCCATTATAGACATGTTTCTTCATGGAAGATCATTTACCAATCTAGTATTAATTCCACCATAATTTATAGCTAGTTTAAACCCATTCATAACTACAAAAAATTGTTCTTTCTAATTCTAACTATATTTTTGTTCTTATTTGGATTTATATATTTCTCTTGGTTCACTCACACTATAGATTTCTTGTTTACTCTATGTAAACCCATTATAAGCATTCATCTTTTAGTTGAATAAAATTGGTAATATTTAAATATCATATCATTTCGATGTAGTCATAAAGTAAAATATTTTAAGTGTACGAAATTATCATTATAAAAAACCCTATATTTATCTAACCCTAACATTAAAACCAACTAAAAGGACAGAACCATAATCATTACATAGAATTTAATTTTAATTCAACAATTCTTTCTCTTACATTTTAGGATATTTTCAGGTTCAGAAATTTCTTGAATTACGTTATAACACATAAATAAAAACCATATAACAAGAAGTGGAAACTTCAAATCAGTAGCCATATTTACTACCTAAAAAATCATTTCATACAGAATATGGATTATTTTCATGAATAATATTCATGCCATTTAACTTGACATCTTCCTTTCACTTACCCATCCTAAAATAATGTGCAACTCATTTTAAATACCAGGGATGAGAATAAAAAATTAATTAAAGGACATAAAATGAGGAAAACCATAATTCAATTGTAAAAAGTGATGACCTATGAAAAAACATTTCTTAAAAACAAAAAATTTTACCCAAAATGGGAATTATCTATCTTTTAAAAACAACATCAATATTTATTTTTTAAAAATTAATTATTTGAAAATTCATTATAAAGTATTGAAAAGTCATGCAGGATCCTGGGGATATCATCTCATTGAACCCTACAAACCCTTATAAGTTGGAATAACCATATAACTGACTTCTAATATGATTTTACAGGGAATATATTGATTACATAATGGATTGGAATATGTTCATCAAATAACCATCATGTATGATATTACTGGATCACCAACAGTTTTCTTGTTTAATCAAACATAAACAATTTCTATGGAAAATATCATAAATAAAAAATTATAATATTGAAAATTTTAATCATAAAACCCTTTTAAAAACATTTAAACCCATATGAAACACACATTTTTATTTAAAAATATAATCTTCATTTAAATACACATTTTCAATAACAAAACTTCACCAAAAAAGGAATGAGGTTTTTTTATTGAAAACAACATGAAATCATACAATGGAATCCAAAAAAAATAATGGTTATCATGACACAAATTTTTATGTCATCGAATAGATTAAAAATAGAACATTTCTTTTATTTTGTGTCAAAACATTCCATATAAATAACAAAAAAGAATATTTTTGAGGAAGATTAAAATGAATAAAAAATAATTATAAACTTTACATTATAAATAATTTAAGACCATATAAAATCTTTCAAAAATAATTTTAAAAATATGGAAATAGAATATAAGGAGTTTGATGGAATATATTATAATTTGATGTTTTTTAAAAAGAATGTCCTTTACCAAGTTGACGAAATTTGAATCGTTATCCACATGAAAGGATTAAATTAAGGAAACAATTAGACACAATTATCTTAGATAAATTCATGATATAACATGTAAATGTGTTTGTATATACACTTTATAAAATAATATACGTGCAAACCATCCAAATATTCCTCATTGAAAAGAAATTGAGATAAAGTCCCTCCTTGAGTCTGACCCATCACATACTTTCTTTATAATGTAGTATAATAAAATTATATTGACTAATTTATTATTCAATATAAAATTAAAATTTATTATTCATATTAATTAGCCTATTATAATTTTATATATTATTACATAATCAAATATATTTATTTCATGTGATTCAATGATATTTGTCTTATGTCTCAGAGATGACTTTGGTAGGTCGGCTATGGCCATATAAGTCATTAGTTAACCAACCCTAGATTAATATTCAAAAATTATTATAATATATTTACAAGAATTGTGCTTTTACGTCTTATAATTAATATAGTTTTTTAAAATTAAGTGTTTTATGATCATGGAGATGGTAGGTCATAAATACACATTTGTAAAACATAAAATTTTCAATGATCATTATGGAAAGAAGGTAAGTAGTATTTAGTTTTTATAGAGTTATTAAATTTCATATATAAAATATTTTTTATTTAAATACATTTATATATATAATCTATGTGGTATTATGATGAAAATAGTGTGAAATCACTTCATGAAGGTGGTAGTCTATATGTACACAAATAAAATTATCATTTTTCAATGAGTGAAAAGGTAAGAAAGATACTATTATATTATAGTTTTTTAGAATGATAAATATTTCATTAATTATATAACTATTCAATTTATATCACATATAATAAATCTATTTACTCTTATTACTATCCATTGTAAAGGAAATGCTAAAATATCATATTACCTCACGAGGCGGTAGCCTGCCATACACATGTGCGACGTTATCATACCAGCTATGTAAAGGAAAATATAATTTTGGATATAATATAATGACTCAAGATGTATAATTATACAATTAATATAAAATTTGTACATTATATAGATCAACCAAAACAACCATGATATGTGTTTATGGAAAACATGGCAAATTGATTTTTGAGGCGGCAGTCCAATTTACACAAGAGTGATGTTATCATTAACCATTTAAGGAAGGATGTGAAAGATATTGGTCATTCCACTATAATAAGAACATATAAGTATATGTGAGACAATTTTTTGTAATATATTAATAAAATTATTATATTTTAGGAAGTTTAATGAAGAAATTAATTAAAAATTCATTGTGAGGAATTTTACCTCCTCTCAGGCCACCTTTTTAGGTTTATACTTGAAGTTTTCAAAGAATGTAATTATGATCAACAATAGGACTATAGTATGAGGGGATCTAATTTTAGATATTATTAGAGAAGTTGTTTTCTAAACCAACAAGTATGTAATGTAGGACAATGAGAGGAGAGGATGTGACCATTTATAAGTGAGCAGAGTTGCCTATTAGTAATTGTTTAAAAGAAAATGGTATACCAGTGTCATTCAAATGAAAAAAGGGTCCAAAATAGACTATAATCAAAATTTACACATGATAAGGTCTATGAATTTATAGATAATTTATCTTATACAAGTATTTACGTAATTTTAACACATATAAATATAGGTTAACACTAGTTAAATTCAACTTTTCCTTAACCACGATAATTAATTTTTATTATTTTAACAATTATTTATGGTAAAATATTATGTTGGAATTATTAGATAATATAAATTATTCTAATTGAAAACATGTAACCCATTTTACAAAATTCCATTTACATAATTGAAATTTTTTAATTCCAATCGAAACCCCCAAATATGGTGAAAAAGCATGTTTTTAAGATGTTTATTTTTCATGAACAATATGATTTTATATTAAATGTATAAATAATAATAATAATAATATGAATTTTAATTAATATATAGTAATATAAAATCTAACATTTTCATTTAATACATTACTTTTTATGTATTATTTTAAATAATTATAATAAATAAACATTATTCATTTCAAAATAGTTTTTAGAATAATCCAGTTTCTAAACACAAAAATAATATTAAACTAAATTACAATATAAAAATGATTTAGATGTAATTATGTTGTTTAAATATATAAAAAATAATTAATTGAACATAAATTTAATTTAAAACATAATGGGACATTAAAATTACTAATATATGAAAAAAATGAGTTTTTTTTAGAAAAATTGGATTTTTTCTCTTTTCACTAAAAGATATATATTTTATAAAAATAAAACAAATACACCCTGTATATATTTTTATATTACGATTTCAAAAATTATATTAAATTTTTCAAATTAAATTCTTAAAATTTTGAAATTAAACTTTTAATGAAAATCATATAATAAATTAATTTAGTTATAATTATTTCCATTCTTAATTAAAAATTTTATAATAATATTACGATGAATGTAATCGTATTAATAAACATGATTTGATTTATTCTAAAATTACCTGGTTCAATCAAGCTATGTACAATAATAAAATCTATAGAAAAATTTTATTAATGATATATTTCATCCTGTCTATAAAAATAATTAAGGACACAAAGTGATCCCATAAGAGAATATAATAGATTTGTGACATTCAATAACTCATAAATTAATATATACAAATATTAATTTTTGTATCAAATATATATAGATAGGAACTATTTTTAATCTCTTAAGTATTTTTAATGATTTTTTATTTTTTGTTAATTTTGCCGAAATAGATATTAATGTTTAGATTTTCAAAGAGGAAATGATACATTTTCTTATCCCATAAAAATACACACATTGTGTCCCTCGTGATTTTGGTGAATTATATTATACCTCACTCAATTTCATGGAATGTAAATTTCTCAAATAACTCTATTCCTCATCAATACCAAATCTAATGAGTCTAAAAATTCAATATTTTATCAATTAAATTTGAAATATTTTAATATGGGGAACCCATCAAAATAATTAATGTAATTACTTGGTGATTGTTAAACTCAACATGAAAACTTCATTAAAAATTCCAAATAACATAGTCATAGATTCAAATGTATGACTTAGACTCATAATTTCCTCGGTTATGATCAAATTTTCATTATGATCTTTCATCATTCAACCACAACATGTAATACTCATTTGATAGTGTTTTAACTTTTTATGTTATACTAGAAATAAAATTTTCAATAATAATAACATTTTAAATCAGTTTCATACTTTATTTTCCAATTATATGGATTTCTGTCTCCTCTAATTTCTAAATTTCTTCCAATGGTAATCATTCTTAGAAATTAATTACCCATTAATTTTCTTCATTATGAAAACTATTCCTAGGTATTGAATTTAAATGTAATCTCGACTAATTATATTATGATATATATATTTGTGATTTATCTCTTAGTGATAAGTTAAAAATCCATAATGTGTAACTGTAAATAAATAAAACACATCTTTTGCAACATAAACCCAAAATTATTTTCTTTTCAACATCAAAAAATATATCATATTATTTAGTATTCCATAAATGTTTCCTCAAATTATCAAAATTTTATCTCTCTTTTACATAATCTATTTCTTTTTTCTATGAAAATTTATGTTTATAGATTATTTAAAATCATTCACCTCTTTTTAAATATAAAAAATCCCCCAATAATTCCATCTTATTTACAATCTATAATTTTATTCGCATTTAATTTTAATGAAAACCATAATACCTATAATCCTCATAGAGAACATAAAATTAATTATATCAATGTATTCATTATGATAAGAATTATTAAATGGTTTAGATTTAATTATTCTAATCCAAAACCATCATATAAATAATGTCTTTTTTAATCATGTAATTTTTCATAGAAAATAGTGAAAAAATGAATATAAATCCACCTAATATTCTATTCAAGGTGCACATAGAGATACTTAAATAGTGATATTTTTTAATTTTTATCATTATACTAACATAAAAAATGTATCCCCTATGTTGTGAAACACCTACATACAATTATTGGATCTCATTTGTAACAAATAAAGAAGAAATATTAATTAAAACATTTCCTAGAATGATTCTATGAGGTCTGTATTCTTCCCTTGTTGCTAGAAATTGAATCTTAAAGGAACCAATGTTGGATCTCTATAGATCATCCACATGAAATTCAACAGTATTCTAGAAAATAAATCATTATATACCTGGTGAAATCTCTTAGAACTAATAAAATATTTGATGTCTTGATGATCACCAATATGAAAGTACTTCGATCAGTGATGGAAAATTCAAGTCGAAGGATCTGAATTGGTTATTTCTATTTCAAGGACGTAGGTTAGTATAGATAGGAGCTAAAAAATTTGTGGATTTAATAATGGTCCAGATTTTTTCTTCTTCCATATTATATATCTATATAAAACATAAAAATATAGCACATTTTCCCCCAAATATGATTAACCTTATCAATAATCCAAAAATGAAATCTCATTAGATATTTACTATGTCATAATTTTCATTATTATTATATAAAAATAATTGTTCATAAAATATATATTAGGAAATAAAATACATTTCATTAACTCATCTAGATTCTCTAAAAAAATAAATGAATACTAATTATGAAATATGTGTTCATAATATATTTTCCCATATATTCACAAAATAAATTTGGAATACTAAGAATAAATAAATTAAATGCATGTTATTATAAATTTATTAACATGAATGTTTTGATCTCTTGGTGATCATTTATACTTCAACATTACCTAACATCTGATGTGGGAGCAACAATATCCAATACTCATAGTCACTTAATTAGGAATGATATTTCATTAAAATTATTTTGAAAACCACTAGTACCTTGTATAACTAGAAGTTTTCAATACTTATAGACCAGAAGAAAATTCTAGTATGACATCAAGTCTTGTAATGTTATAAGGTGGTTTCCTAGTAATAAAAACTATACTATAAATAAATGTCATTTAATATAATATATGTTTCTCATTATATCAAAGAACACATCAAGTATGCCACCATGATTATATGATTTATTTATTTATTTTCCTAATTTGTTGGGAATACCTTCTTCTTCCATGGTCATGAATTTAATAAAGGTACTACCATCCTATCCCACTAGAACTAAGATATCTCTTCCTCAATATGGAATAGAAAAATGGAATCTTGATCATTCAATCAATGTAATTTATAAAATTATACATAAAACAAAAGTTACCTCACAATAAAATTAATTCTATGGTTTTCATATTTCATCAAATTATGGGATCAAATGGATCGCATTGATAATGTTATCTAGTCAAAATTCCAATACACATGTTTAAATATATATGAATAACAAATGAATCTAGAAATATGTGTTCTTCCAAATAGAGAGTCATCCATTATGATTATACCTACTTGAGATCACAAATTTAAAAAATTATGAGAACATACCTAAGTGATTATTAAAGTCTGTCACCTAATAGTAAAATTTCATCTAAATATTTTCATTATTATGTATGTAGTCCATGGGAGAATATATTTAATATTAATATCATGATATCTCATGGTTCTCATTATAGCTAGGAACTATTATTATCATTTAATATAAAAAACAATCTACGGAAATTACAATGAAAACATTGGATGTTAAAGTATCAACCCTATTATAGAAAAATAAATACACACACACACATATATATATATTATTGTATAGATATAATGGTAATATAATTATATATGTGGTTTTTGTCTTGGAAACACACTCACAAAACTCCCACATGCAATTGTAAATTTTATTATCGACTCTTAACCCACTTTCCCTATTATGAGAACCATTATTTTCCTAATATTTTGATTTAGTAAAGGTATATTCCACCTTAACAACTATTGAAACTATGTGAACTACGACTATTCATAACATAGTAAAATATCCTAAAATTTGATGCATTTTTAGTATATTTTTTGTTCTTTGTTCTTTATATGATCCTCAATAGAAACCATTACTATTTAATTTTATTAATAACATGTTTAAATGTGTACTGTAATTGGTAAAATTCATATATCTGAGACAAATCTAAAAATCTAAACTTCTTCATTATCTTTATCACAAGAGACTATACACTTTGGACCAACCATATAATAGTTGATCATAGACTACACTATTCTTTTCCAGCTCACTACACCCCTATTCAAGAAAAATACATAGAGAGGCTATGATTTAAAATCAACATGATCTATCTATAATCAAGAATTAGGTAATCCCCTCGCTGTAAGCTTATCTTCACCAATATATACTAGGAACATATTCTTTTTATGTATCATGTACATTAGTATTCTATTTAAATATTATCGCTAATGGTCTTGTGCATTAGCTAGATCTTCCCACACCATTATTAAAGAAAAAGAAACATCATACCTATTATACAACATGACATACATGATAAATTCCACTTTAAACCCATAAGGTAATCAAATTATCATTTTTTTCTCATCTTGAGTTTGTTTGACATATTTTAATAGAGATGTTCATATCATGTCATATTTGAAACATTTAACATTTATATTGATTTATATTGTACATTTGCAGTACCTTGTCATTATATATACATTGACATAACCCAAGAAGTCTTTGAGATCTATCATGATAGATCTTGATCGGTAAAATTTAGGATACTTCACCTATGTATTTCTTAGAGAAACATTCATTCCAATGAGGAATTATCGTATGCAATACATGTACTTCATTTCCAATAAATAAAATTTCATTCACATATAATATAATGAAAATGATCAAATTTACACTAACCTTCATATGGAGACTTGGATAGCTTTCTTTATTGATGAAATTGAATTATTTTATACCCTCATCAAAATTAAATTTCCATAATCATGATTACTAATTCGATACAAAACATTATATATACATATTTTCTACAATATTAACACTCTTTTACATGAAAAACTATTTTAATACTATCATAAAGACATATTTTTCTATTCTTCTAGTTCGAATATATGTTTTTGCATATTATTACCAAATTTCACAATCATTTACGGATGTTATTTTTATGATATTATAATTTATTTCATTATTGAAAATCAGTATTATAGTTTTTTTATAATGAACATCTTGAAATTACATAAACCCTATTTCCACCAGAAATTAACTATATGTAGTTCATTTACTATCAATATCCAATATTTTCTTGAATACCCATTTGCATTGTGTAATTTTTAAAAAATCTATGAGAGTGTTCTAAAATAAAAAAATTGATTTTGGCACCTGGAATCCATCTACAAATTCATGTTTTCTTCCCATCTAAAAAATCATTTCCATATACAAATTCTTATGAAGTTAGTTGTTCATTATCCAAAAATTGTAATCTGTCATCAATCACAGTGATTATAAACCCATATCTATCTAATTCTCAAACATCCACATTAGACCTATGTATTATTTGTATCTTTTGAACATCTCCATATCGCCCATTATTATAAGGATACCATTATTGTACGAGATCTTGTTCATCTGGAGAATCAACATTATAAACATCGATCGTGATCCAATTACTTCCATAGGAAAAGTTATCCATTTCAAGAATTATTGTATTTATTTTCTCATACATGTATATGAAATATTGTGGTTTGGTATCCTATCTACAACATTATTCATTTGTTTTTTCAAAGTATAATCTATTGTATGAAGTTTATATCTCAAAAAGAACAATAGTGGTGCTTCGCGATTCACAAAATCTCTTAATTTTTGGAGAGTTGTATTATTCCCACTTTCAGATACACCATTCCACTATGGTGGATAAGTATTAATTTTTTGGGGGAAGTCCGAAATACCTTCTATTAATTGATGATAGATTGGTTTTGATATTCTCTATATTTTTCTGAGTGGAGATGATTTGTCATCTTATAATGTTGTTTTTCACCTTAATTTCAATAATTATTTAACATCTGAATGTAGTAAAAATTATTCCACATTATATATATGATTCAATATTTGTTTTATTAAATATTAAATATAATGATGTAAGAACATCCACCACTTTCACATACTATAAATAGACCACATATATTAGTGTGAATCCATTACTTTAATTCTATAGTCCTTTTTTATTTCCAATACAATTGACCACTTTAACTTATAAAAAAATAACGACACATGTTATTGGATTTTATGTAAATAGTGTCTAGATATCATTATTAATGTAATTTGGTTACACTCATTTCATATACATGTCCATATATTATGTTCCATAAGCTGGTATGATCAAAGATACTCTCGTCAGTTTTCTCAATAACTGTGAAAACATAGTTACAATGTTTATGTTTATACAAACAATTCTTATTTTTTTACACACAATGAAATATGTTTTCTTTGTAAGAGAGCTGGAATTTATTTCAAAACATTAAATAAAAATATATTTGATTAAATCATCATTGAGATTATGTTTCAACTTATAAATGGTACATAATAATAGTTATTTAATATGAAAACTAAACAAATTTTAAATTTCATATGATGGACACCCATTTATAATGCTAGTATTATTGTACCATATGTGACTCGAAGACCCACATCTCCCATTTTAATGAGGATATTTTGTTACATTCATTGGTATAGACATAGATGTAGACCAATTCTCCTTTCCTTTCCACCTATTTCTTTCTATAAGGAAATATGACATAGTGTTCTTATATCCTCATCACCCTAATGAATGAATTTCAATAAGAACATGAGTTAAATTTCTATTTTATTTGCGTTTTCATTAATAATGAATGCATAGATTCAATGTAGTGATGAGGAAATAATGATACTGGTATTTAGGTCAGGGTTTAACATGAAACTATAGAATTCTAGAATCACTATATACCCATTCATTTACTATACATGAGTTCCTACCCAAATCCATTGTACTAGATTTAACCTATAAAGTGAGATTAATATCTCATAAGTTTCTTACTGACCTATCCCTCGGTATAACTCAATTCAAAGAGAAAAAATGTTCTCAACATCCTCATGCTCAAGAAACATCAATAGCTTACTGGAAATATTTGATTCCATAATGAATTCAATAACTAGAACATCATCCATGTAAATATTATATATTTTTTATCTTCCATGCTTACATACAGAATGCGAAAAATAGTAATATGGGATTCCATAACATAATTATTCCTCTCTTGGAATAATACTGTGTGCAATCTCTTATACCACTTCTAGATGTAATAGACGATTGTTATATTTTTTCTCTAATATTGATCGTAGTGAGATTGAATTGGTGGTAATTTTTTCCATTTTATCTATGAATAATACTACTATTTTTATTAGTACTTATCTTGATTACCCTTAAACATTACCAATTAATTAATCATTATATTTATCCACTATTTTATCTGATCCATGAGGAACTCAAATAAAATGATTAAAATACCCTGTAAATTGAGTATTATATAGGAAATGATCCTTTAAACATCTCCCCATAGTCCATGTTACATATACTTTAATACTCAGGGATAATCAAAGTTTGAGGTGGGTTGCCTAACCATATGAAATCATAACTCTATGATCTATAGATGACTTCACAACATCATGAAATAATATCCTTGTATTACTCAACACTTTTCCACTGATGTTATAATAAATTATTTGTGGATACTTATTTATTTACAATGTTCTTTTATTTGACCCACATCTCTCAAAATAAATCTCTATTATTATGGGAAAACACAAATAGGGAGGACAAGAACCTCTAACATATGGTTCAATTCAAATTTATGGGTTCTATGGAACTAAAAAATTATAACCTTCATTGAAGGACTTACATTATTATTGGTGAATTAAATAATTTTTTATCTATATTTGTTATTCTATGTGGTTCCACTCATAACTTTATAATTTATAACATAAAAAATTACCATTTTATTAATTTATTAAACTATGTATGTTTAATTATTATTCATTCTAATCATGTAGAATGAGACATAAATAATTTATAAACATTGTTGAAATAAATAAATGAAGTGATTGACAAGGGCCATTTATTATTAGTGAATCCAGTGAGTTGGTAGTTGATCAGTGGACACCATTAGGGAAACTATGAGAATCAAAACTAGATCGAGTTACAGAACCCACGCAATCCATGTTATCTATACCTCACATAGTACTTCTTTATGTATTTTTATAGTGAAATTTTAATTCAATCCTTTTCAAAATACCAAAATACTCAAACACTGGTGAAGGTCTATGGGGATTTAAAAATACAATTTCTATATTTCCTGTGAGGGGAGATACAGTTCATTATCCATAATTTATTATATTAATGTTACAAAAATTTCATGAAAATTTAAATAATTTAATAAATAAATAATATCCCAAAAATATAGTTGTCTATCTCTTCTCATGATCAGTAAACAATCACCAATTTTTCTGAATAAACTACTTTTTATAGATAATTCACATTGTTGTATAAATTATGAATGAAAATAAATTTAATTAATTTTATTTTCTAAATAACAATTAATATAGTCCAATATATTATTTATGATATTAAAAATACTACAAATATATTAAATGGATGTTTTGTTTTAAAGTTTTGGGCTTCACATGTTTTTAAAATACCAATTGTGGGGTTCTAGGTATATTTACTTGAAGGTGAATAGTAACTCATTGGTATTATTCCTATACATATATATAACTTATTCACTTGGATAATAACTTATTCACTGTTCACATTGATCAATATATATATATATATAATGTTCTTGGTTGACACACAAACGAAAATGGTGGATGAAGTCCAACTGACCCACCTATTGAATTACTACTCGTGATAATAGTACCTATGGTACTGTTCAAATGAATATTTATTTGAAATTTTCAAATATAATTATTTTTAAAAAAACATATAGTTATATTTGGATAGGAACAACTTTGTTTTCCTACCTCATATCGAAGCATTGTTTTTATTGTTATGACATTATTGATGTCCTAAACATAAATTCAATCGAATAAAATTTTTATTCCACTTAATTATACACATGATACAAATGATATAAATATTGTTATGGGAATCCCAATGAATCTAGAAAAAAAATTAAAAATATATTTCTAAACTATTTTGATAAAACCATCTTCAATAATATCCAATTCCCAATTACCAACATAGGATCTCATGTTGAAAATTTTAAGCAACTAAGTTTAATCTTACCATTATTTCATTCTATTTGATGGAATTTTCATGTTTTACTCATAACCAGTGAGTGATGATTAAAATAAATGAATTTAGATCCCTCTATATCATCTAGATATGCATAGTGAACATTCCAGAATATAGATCACTCGATCCAGAGTGCTATCATAGGTAATCGATGAATCCTACAACATCCTGATGACCACTTCTACACAATTCCACAGATATGTGAAGTAAATAACAAATTAAAATATTTAAATGGGTTCTTTATCTCTCAAGGGAGAGGTATAATAGAGATAGGTGCTATTAAATTCATGTATTGAATCATGTATGGATTTTTGATTCTCTTGAATTATATAGTTTATTCAAACATACAAATATTTTACATTATCATAAAAATATTATTTACCATCTAAATTATCCATAGCCTAAATAATATATCTTAAATTCAAATAATATAGTATGACATAAATTTAATATAATATAAATGTTACGTGATAATATATGATCCATCTACTTGACTTTTTTGTTTAATAAATATTAAATGATTAATAATTATTAATTATTAATTCATAAAATCTTATCCCTTGTTACCATAAAATAACATGTGAAACCAATTAATAACTAAATTCAATCAATATCATTCTAAATGTGTAAAAAATGACTTTATTTATCTTTTAGAGACCATTTGTATTCAAAAATTACCCATCCCCAATGTGAGGCCTGCCTTGTTTTAAACATTTACAAAGTTGAATAGGCCAGACTATTGAATATTCTTATAGTGGGACCATATTGACACTTATCTCGATATCAGTGAGTACTTCTCATAGGCCAGGAGTAATATTTAGATAACCATCAAGGCCCCTAAGTATATAATTATTCTTCAAAGTAACAATAACTTCTATGATTAAGTAATGATTAGTAATAAGATATCATTATCCCATGATATATCGTCAAATATATGATGCTTCAGTTCTCTCACCATCTATTCAAACATTATTTAACCATTGATATTTCTGGATACACATTCCTTCTTCTACCGTGGAAATGGATTTTTATAAGGTACTTTCATGCAATTCACCTGGGTCTAAAATATATCTTCGTCAACATGAAAATGAAAAATACTATCTTGGACATTCAACAATTATCATAATACCATTGACACAACAAATACCATATACCCCAGGACCTCATTAATTACATGGATTTCATCTTACTTAACCATATGTGATCAATTGGAACCCCATGGTAGTGATCTTAACTCCAGAGACCAATAAACATGTCTATAGATAAGAATAACCAATGAAGCAGGAAACAATTTTTTTCATTTTGTTGGTTAAGTCCTTTGATCTCATCAATAAAAGATCAAAAAATGATAACATCATGAGAATATGTCTCAATACATATGATACCCAAACACATGATATTCAAAAATCATATGTCTCCCATATTGGTGATTTATCTAGACAATAATTCATAGCATAATTATTACTATCATGGTATCTAAAGGTTATAATTATAGCTGAGGACTATTATAGACTTTATATATGATATGTAATATAAGGACATTAACATGTAAATAATGGTCACATAAGTATCAATATTATTATTTTATGTAAAAAACATGTATATATCATATTATATACATGTAATTGAAATCTATGTACATCTAGGAGTTGAGGCATGGGAACCCTCTCACAACACTAATACCATGAGACCCTTACTTATTATTACTGACCGTTACCGTCACAATTTTTTGATTCATTCACATATAATATTTTTGTAATCTCATTAAAAATTTAAAAAAATCATGGAATGAAAAGAATTATTTTAAAATACAATGTTTTTTATATTAACACTACACATTTTTTCCTTGTTTTATCTAGTAGATTAACATTTTCAATAATTTTTGTTAATCAAAAATATTGACTTTTATAATGCATATAAACAAGGTATTGTTTATTTTTATTCATCAAAAATCCATCGTCAAATATAAAAACATATTCAACCAATTTAATCATTTTTATAGCAAATAAATTTATCTATATCTATTCCTATTGAACAAAATAATTCTATTACATTCCACAATATTTATGATACAACAATTTTTTCCATAACACGGACTTTTATCAATTTATTTTATATGTTTTCTTCTTATAATAAAGTATGTTATGATCTCCCTCTTCTCAATTTATCCTATAAATATATTTTATAATTCATAACCTATGTTTAATAACACTAATAAAATAAAAAACAGAAAATTAAACATTTATATATTATAGAATGATATACCTCATATTAGAAAACATACTTCCAAAATTAAAGCTTTTTGTTTATAAAATGAATTAACCTAATTGGAATTCTTTTTGGTTTCCATAAAAAATATATATCTTCTACAAAAACATTATTAAATAATTTATAATTATTTCAGAATATTATCATAAGAAATTTGAAGAGTCATAATCGTCCTTTATCAAATTAAATTACCCAAAAGTTATTCTTTGATATTTCAAAAAATACTGACTTGGTCTTCATATATTAAATGGAATATTTTTATTCACTATATGTATCAAATTATTATATATATTATTATTATTTTACTCATGGTATAATTATAAAATCTATGTTTGTATGAGTATTATAGGGTAATATGGTCAAAACAAGTTAATTTTGTTGTAGGCATGGGAAACCTGAATTAAATCAATTAAATATATAATACATATAAGGGGTTTCTGAAATTTCTATAAGGAAATAATGATATCACGAAACCACTTAAAATACCATGGTTTTAGAGGGATTAAAATGAAATCCAATGTTATGACCTTAACAAAACAAACATGATGAATATTAAAATGTTGGATTCCAAGGAATTATCTATTATAATACAACATGGGTATGATTGAACAAAAAATATTAGGTTCTTATATCTATTTAGTTCACAAAATTTGTACATAAAAATAATTAGGGGGAGGTGGTGAATTACTGACTGAAAATTTTTATCTCCTAAAGGTTTTTGACATCTCTTACCACCATTAGTGTTTAGTGAATGGATATCTCTCTATTTTTTATAACTGTAGTTAGAATCCATATAGATTATCATGTAAAAAACTAATAAAGGCTATTATTTTAAATGAATTTTTCATCCTTAACAGATGATTAATTTCTTAGTGCATTGATATTGTTAACTAATGTACACAAATATTTTGTTTTATTATCAAAAAATATCATTTGTGTGGGTATATCCTTCGACAAGTAATCTTAGAACCAATATAATACAGTTAAATCATGAATATATATATAACTAAAAATAAAAGAACATTATTTTCCAAACATTAAGTAGTAAAATAATGGAGTATTTATGTATCTCTGGGAAAGAATCGATCTGAATAGTTTATGCATTGTGGAAAAAACAATATGGATACTTCGAACATAATAGTAAATAGGTTGGCTCAATCATCTAGAATTTTAAGGGTACCTACTCAATTATTTGGACATTACAATATGATGTTATTACATTTTGTAATCCTAAGTAATATTCATACTCAATAATAATGATCAAAATATGATAGTTTATTCTATTTTATTAATTTCCATTCAAGACATAGGAATAATTGTTCATAGCAGTACTCGTTCTCATCAATTCTTTGTCACAATGAATGTTTATGTTATCGCAATGATTATTCTATTATCTATCTAAGATAATAAATTTTTAAAATTGAATATTTTATCTTATGTTCAATATTGTTCATTAATTGTTTCTTCGGCATATAATAAATATAATATAATGGAAATGTCATATCCTCTCTTTGCATATTTCATACTCATCCTTCTTATACCTTTATAGAATCTCATAAATATTATTTACAAATTATAATTGAAATCCACCTTTTTTTCCATTGAATACCCCTAAATAATTATAATTTAATATTTGTAAATCGATTCAGCATTTATTTTTCCAAAATACTCCAGACTATATTCATTAAATATTCCATCAAATTCACTTTGTTTTATCGTAATGTCAGTATAATGAGTCATGTAGTACAAATATCATAGTTTGATATACTATAATGCGACATGAATTTGTCATAAAATAATCATTTTTCCATATAATGTAGTGTGCAACTCTCCTCATGATGAAAATATTTCTGAAATCATTTCCAGTTATTGAAAAATGTACAGTTCATATAACCTCCAGGATTGTTCTTCTACTTCACAACATGTATCCCATCTTATAACTCAACCCCTTTATTAATTCAGCATGAATCCCATCTTATTAAAAAATGTACAGTTCATAGGGCCTCTGAGATTGTTCTTCTACTTCACAGCTTTAATACCCCTATATAATTATAATTTAATCTTTGTAAATCGGTTCTTCATTTATTTTTCCAAAATACTCTAGACTATATTCTTTAAATATTCCATAAAATTCCCTATGTTTTATCTCCATGTCAGTATAATGAGTCATGTAGTAGAAATATCATAGTTTGGTATCCTAAAATGCGACATGAATCTATCATAAAATAATCATTTTTCTATATAATGTATTGTGGAACTCTCCTCATGATGAAAATACTTTTGAAATCATTTCCAGTTATTGAAAAATGTATAGTTCATATGACCTATGGGATTTTTCTTCTACTTCATAGAATGAATCCCGTCTTACAACTCAACCCCCTTTATTAATTCAGCATGAATCCCATCTTATGTAGTTAAATAGTGGAGTATTTATGTATCTCTTATAATGAATCGATCTGAATAGTTTATGCATTATGGAAAAATAAATATGGATACATCGAAAATAATAGTAAATAGGTTGGCTCCAACATCTAGAATTTTAATGGTACCTACTCAATTATTTGGACATTACAATATGATGTTTTTAAATTTTGTAATCCTAAGTAATATTCATACTCAATAATAATGATAAAAAAATGTTTTTTAATCTATTTTATTAATTTCCATTGAATACATAGGAATAATCATTCATAGTAGTGCTGGTTCTAATCAATTATTTGTCACAACGAATTTTTATATTATCACAACACTTATTCTATTATCTATCTAAGATAATAAATTTCTAAAATAGAATATTGTATATTGTGTTCAATATTGTACATTAATTGTTTCTTCAACATAAAATATATGTAATATAATGAAAATGTCATATCGTCTCTTTGTATCTTTCCTACTCATCTTTCTTATACCTTCATAGAATCTCATAAATTAAATTTACAAATTAGAATTGAAATCGACATTTGTTTTCTATTGAATACCCCTATATAATTATAATTTAATCATTAGAAATCAGTTCTTCATTTATTTTAACAAAATACTCTAGACTATATTCTTTAAATATTCCATAAAATTCACTATGTTTTATCTCCATGTCAGTATCATGAGTCATGTAGTACAAATATCATTGTTTGATATCCTATAATGGGACACGAATCTATCATAAAATAATCATGTTTCCATATAATGTAGTGTGTAACTCTCCCCATGATGAAAATACTTCTGAAATCATTTCCAGTTATTGAAAAATTTACAGTTCATATGACCTCTGGGATTGTTCTTCTACTTCACAGCATGAATCCCATCTTACAACTCAACCCCTTTATTAATTCATCATCATAGAACTATTCTATTCATGAATCATGGATTCTAATAATAATAATCATAATATTAATGAATTTATAAACATTATAAAATCATTATTTTCAATCATTATTTTTGAATATCCTTCAATACTTATGGTATTGTAATATTTTGAAGTCATTATATATATATATATATTTATGCATAAATTACTCTATAATTTCTTTTTAATTCTATTCCATCTCTAATTTTTCCCCAAAAATTATATTTTGTAAGAGTAAATGACTCAAATATAATATCTAAAAGAATTATGATATACTGAAAAGAATGATATAGTATTCAATAATACATTTAAAAAATAACCATTCTAATAATAGAATGAAAAATAAACCATAAAAATTTTATACCACCCTTATAAAATCATTATACAACAGTTATTCACTCAAAATTCCTTTATCATTTTTTATTCTACCACTTTAATGGTTGTTAAAAAAATAATATGGCCTTTACCAACCGTAAATTGGGTATTATTGAAGTCAATATTTTTTATTCCACATTTAACTAAAATTCATATAATCATATATATTACAATAAACTTGTGAAATATAACCATTTAGGACAACCTGATAGTTCACAGACCAATTATTTCTATTCGAACTCAAGAACACCACTTAATATAATTGATGTTATGTCACGAACCAACCTGGTTCGATGTTAAATCAGTCAACTGAGCCGATCTATGGAATGGAATGTAGGTTTTTCCTGATCCCCATGGGCTATAAACTAGTACTGGTCATCATCATAGTACAGAAGGTAACGTTTTTACAAGTAAATTAACAATAACCAACAGAGTAAAGAAACCAAACATGCCACTAAATATATATAAATAAGTTGAAAAACCATTGTACACAATCTAAAAATTTACAATTGTACAAATAAAAAACCCGAAAAAAGGAAAACATTATCTCCATGTGACCTTGCTAGTTACTCTCAAACCCAATGATTACACATCGCTCAAGGTGATCGAACTCAAGCATAAACCTACACAAGGGCTAAATTAGTTAAGAACTATAGGTTTGAGTATTAAAACATAGTAGGATAGCCCGATAATCTATTCAGAATGAACTTCCTTTAAAACAAAATAAACATAAATTCCATGTTAGAAATTAAATATCTGATATTATTATTTTCTATACATTTTTTTCTTAAAATGAATGTGCAAGTCATTTACCTCATGCATTTCCAAAACTATAGTCATTTCATTAGTGTGTCCTTATCATTTTTACGGGGAAAGTGCTGTATATAATTTTTATCATTCAAAGAGAGGGTAAATCACTTGAAAAAAATTATAATGAACCTTATTAAATTAAATCCATAACATTACAAGAAAAACATTACAGAAGAAGAAACTATAGTAATCACAGAACAAGGGAAATGTAAATATACATACAAGTATCACATTCGTCGCTACAAGAAACTACAATCCAATAGACATGGTCAAACCTATGAGGTCAAGAATAATCAACAAGACACCAATACCTAATACCACATCTATGGTATCATTGCACACATGATGATATCAAAATTCTAAAAACACTCGTCCAACGTTTCATAGGGTACTACGAGGGCAATTAACATAGCATGAACCCAATATATCCACCTACTATAGGCCACTGGTCAATACTGTAACCTACCATCGAAGTAATCATTTTTAGAAAATTCTCTCAATATTCCATGTTACCTTGCCTAAAGTACTTTCTATGGGTTAACCAACTAATTTCATCTGAGCATCAAATCACAAGATATATATAGTAATAATTCACAATATACATCAATGTGAGTCACTCCAAGGACAGATATCATGCCACGTAAAAAAATATAAGAGTCCAAACCAGGGAACACTAATAATAGATCCCAAGGATTCCAAAACTATGAAATCCCATCCATTATATACATACAAGCATGTCATGAGAAATTTCTGTAGGGGTTTTTCATAATAAACACTTTCACCATTTTTCAAAAAAACAGCCAAATGGGACTTTAAACATTTTTTTCAAAAAAATTATTATCATAAAAATAATGATCCCACTCTTCATAAAGAAATTTAGACACACCATTTATAGAAAGACAATACATTAATACCTTAAAACATTTAGGTTACACATTTAAATCCCAACCAATTTTTTTAAAAAAAACTGAATAGTCCTTTTACGAGAAACTCATGCCAAAATATGTTAAAAATCAACACCCATTTTGTTATAAAACAAAACCCTATTTTGAAAGACATAAAAGGAATCCAAAATATAATTTCTCACATATCTATTACTTTAAAAAATTCAAACATGTCATTTTATATCACATTTAGCACAAAAATTGCTAATCGATAGATTTCCATAATCTAGGCATGCAACATTTAATAAATCTATATCTATTTAGCACTCAAAAAGGTATAAAACAAAATTTTAATGACATTAATTTTTTTCAAATTCTAATCCTAGTTCTAAATATCAATAACCAAGTGTTAAAGTTAAAGAAAAATTTTATTAAACAAGCAGTGCGATCATTTATTATAAAAGAACACTTATTTCCAGAAAACAAGGAATAGACCACCATTTTCACATGAAACAATTAAACCAATTGTTTCAAAACAACACATAGAATATATATACATGTTTTGAATAGTAAGGAATGGATGAAATGATAATGATAAAGTCATGTGCATGGGATATCCAACCTCAAATCCAAGAAGGAATAGAAACAAACACCCGAAAACACCAGCCACGGGTTTGAAAACCCTAAATCTATGAAGATAAACACTAAAAAAATACCCATCCAAAACCTATAGAAAACTGAAACCTATATCGATCATGTCAAGGGGAGAAGAGATTAAAATGAAATAATAGAATAATTTTGGAAAATCAGGGGAGTAGGGAAGGAACCTAACATTTGAAACTAGTTAACCCTTCAAATTTCCTAGATCTAAACCAATAGAGGAGGGAAAATTGATTGGGAAGCAATAGATAGGCTCCTTAGGTATCTACTAACTAGAGAAAGGAGGTTATGTCAAATTTCGATCTAAAAACCCTAAGGTAGAGATGTTGGAAAAATAAAATATTATGTTCTGGGAAGACTCACATGGTTAGGTCGCATGGTTTATTAAGCCTTGTGCCCAACCATGTGGTAGCTATGGCTCTAAAATTAACCTACGGCACAGTTACCCCAAGGATACAACATAGCTATGAGAAAAACATGAACAGGGCCTTTTCATGCAAAAAAATTTATGTTTTCTCCAAAACGCGCAAACATGCCAGGGGCCAACCATGATGGAAGGATTAGAAGAAAATGCACTTGAAAAATTATTACCGAACATACCTAGGACTCGAGAAAAGACTGTGATTCCCAAAGAACTAGATCCAAAACCCAACATGAAAAACAGGGTTTGAAAAGTTTTCCTGCCATTAAATCTTTCCATCTGCAAAAATCCATAACACATTCCAACAAGTTAATATATGCAAAAAAATTCACATCGACACAATCAAACCTCTTAAAATATGAACATTCCACTCACCAAATTGTAACATAAGCCTCTTCCCGCAAATAGGGAAACAACATACAACCACATCCCACGAATTGAGGGAATATATAAAGCCACCACACACACAACCAATCCAAGAACCAGATTTTTGGTCATTCTTTAAATGAACACAAAAATCTCGAAAACCAAAGAGGATTCACAAAGGAAATATATATCAAGGGAGGCCAGAATGGACTCCCCACCATTAGAAAATAGCAACATCCAAAAATTATATAAAAATGAAGCTCTATGAGACCTGTAGTGGGTCTCCCCACCATTAAGTACCGACTAGAAACTACCAGATAAGAATTAACTATGGTCTAAAAGTAGGCCTTCCCATATGGGGAAAACAAATATCTCTTATAATGGAATATCATCTCAAGAAAAGGACAAAACAACAAAAACTTTTAAACTACCCAATTTTAGATGGAGGGGGAAAGGACTCAACTAAAACTCTCTACACGGACCATAAATCCTCACCATAAGGAGACGAGATGGTATGTAATGGGCCCAATGAATGGACCATTAAAACAAAAAATGACAACCATCCACCACTCTCTACAACATGAGAGAAAAATAATATCATTTATGAAACCCAATAAAACACTAGAACTTCCTCAGTATAATGGTAAAAGCACGAACTTAGGAAAACCCCTTAAACCTCTGAGATTCCATAATATGTGACAACTTCACTCTGATACATATGGCTGGATCTCAAAGGGATAAAGAATCTATGGCCTTGTAGTCAAGAAATACTAATCCCAAACCAGAACATGTATTAAATGATTATTTAATGGAGAAGGATCAGAAAACTTTGGAATAGAAACCGCACTTCCATTGAAAATGGTATTTCATAAAGTTCCTTTCAATATTTCACAAACAATCAACCGCTTTGGGAAGATCTGCTTTCACATAAAAGAGAGGTTAATCGATCTTTCGAAAATCAAGAATGAAATCCTTAGATTTGTCAAATAGAAACTCTTCTAATGTGGAATCACACATATAAACAATATGATCACACATAGAAGCTCCATTAAGGCAACTTCTAGTCAAGATAAAATCCAAGAAATAAATCAGGGACAACTCAAAATAAAAAATCCTCAAGAAAAAACAATGCATAGGTGACAATATTTCAACATAAAAAAAGACATTATAACATCACAAATTTCTTTCTAAAAACATATTTAAATTTAAAAAACATTGTGGGGTTATTACTCAGCATTGGTGTTCCTTATATTCTCACTAAGATGATTGCATATGTACCGCTCCAGGCACCCATCCACTATGCCACACCGAGCATCCATTCATATTCCCATAAATCACCATGCATGTATGCACCCATAAGAGTACCGAGGCTGAAATAAAACATTCTCATTTCCCAAAATAAATCATTCAACCCATTACAAAAATTTTGTACCTAACAAAGACACACAAACCACCAAGTAAAAAACCTTTTCAGATTCACACATCAAACTGTTTTACCATACATGAAAATGAGACCCCATAGATTTCCACAAAAAATACATTTCACATTTATCAATAAATTTTCTAGAATCTAAAAAACCCTCATTTAATAAATCCATTTGACTAAAAACGTACTCATTTTCCAGCTAAAATAACTTCAAAAACAAATATTCTCTTTCTATAAACCCCAAAAGGTCATTTATCAAAAATTCATTTTCTAAGGTCTTCCCAAAAAATATATTCTGAAAATCCTTTATCCCCACATTCCAAAATTTTCACTCTTTCCATTAAAATACCAATTTCCAAAAATCCAACATATTTTTAAAAAAATGGTTTTTCAAAATTCGTAGAAAGACAAAAACACTCACAAAAATGTACTAGTTTTAGAGGGTGACGTGACCATATGGTTGGCATCCAAATTTCAAACACACTACCTACATAGAGATCCTTCTAAGACCATTGCTATAGCTCCACATGGCTTTCCCGTCAATGAGAGATCATAGAGACCACTATCCCCACTCCCTTTTCATAACCTATTCTCCAAACAATTCCTAATGACCCAAGAAACTCATAAAACAAGACCTCAAATAGAAACCTATGGTTTAGAATGAGCAAGAGTTCACGACTCACTTCCCGCACCTAACCCTCAAGTACCGCCAATCCTACTCCATCTTCCTTGACATCAAAATGTAACAAAGGGTCCTCTAGAAAGTATGTTTCAATAAGAGATGACCTCCTCTGATATCATTTTTTCAAGAAGCAACCCAGGTCGACCCTGAACCAGTCACCCGAGCCTATCCACAGAAAGGCCTGAAGGGAGTTCCCAATCCCGTCAAGCTGAAAACTAGGCTGAGAATCATTAGAGTACACTAGGGAATGATTTATCCTAGACAATAAATAATAAAAAACAATAGAACTAAAACAAACATCCCACTAAATATATAAAAATAAGCTAAAAAAAATTTCTACACAACCTAAAAATTTACAACAACTATACAAAATAAAAAACCAAACAAAACGAAAATATTATCTCCATGTGACCTCTCTATTCACTCTCCAATAAAGGGAAAAAATGTCACTCAATGAGATCACACTCAAGCTAAAACCTACAAAAGGGATAAAAATAGAAAATAATTATATGTGTGCATATTAAAACTCAGTAGGCAGGCCAAATAATCTATTCCCAATTCACTTCCATTAAAACAAAAGTAACCTAATTTCCAATTTTGAAATACAATATATAAAAGTATATGTTTCTATAAATTTTTTACTTATGAAAATATCAAATCATTTGGCTTATTCATTTCAAAAACTAGATTCATTTCATTAGTGTGTCATTATAATTTTAAAGGGAAATTGATGTTTATATTTTTTTAGCTTGAATAATGTGGGTAAAACACTAGCAAAAATTCATAAACCATATTAAATTCAACCCATCGATTTCCATGAAAACAATTACACAAGAATGAACTATTGTAATAACACAACATGAGTAATGTAAATATACATACAAGTATAACATTCATCATTACATGAATCTAAAATCCAATAGATAAGGGTGAACCTAGGAGATCAAGAATAATCCAAAAGACACCAATAACTGAGACCACATCTATGGTATCATGCCACACACGATGAAATCCAAATGCTCAATATGATCATCCATCCTTTCTCAGGGTAGTCTAAGAGAAATTACCAAATAAAGAAACCCAATATTTCCAGCTACAATAGGCTACTAGTTTGTACAGTGACCTACCAATGCAGCAGTCATTCTTAGAAAATTTTCTCAATATTCCAAGTTCCCATGTATCAGGTATTTACTGGGGGTGAGCCAATTGATGCAACATGACCATCGAATCACAATAAATGTGTAATAATAATTCACAATATGCATCACATTGAAATACTCCAAGGACCAATATCATTCCATATAACAAATGAAATATAAGAGTCGAAAATGAGGCACTCTAACAATGGATCACAAGGATTCAATATTGAGGACATCCCATCCATTATATATATACAGGCATGGAATGAGAAACTTCCATAAGATGTTTTCATAAAAAAAACATTCACTATTTCTTTGTATTTCCCAAACAAGCTATGGTCCAAACATGATGGAATGATTAGACAAAAAACACACTTCAAAACTCGACATCCATCATGCCCAAAACTCGAGAAATGACTGGGATTCCCATTGAATCGGTTCAAAAACCAAAAATAAAAAAGGGTATTAAATGTTACCTAGTAGTGGTGGGGGAATAGTATGTTACAATATGGTGATAATATCATCTCACCATTATAACATTTATATCATATATATTAAATATATCATACTTTATAGGATAATAATGGATGTATAAATATCAGAAAGACCCAACAAATAACATACAAATCTAATTCTATAAAAAATGAGGGTAATTGAAAAGCTAAGAATGTCACATATAGAATAGAAACCCCACTACTGATCACATAAATCATGGTCCAAGAAAATATCTAAAATTTGAATACTCAAAAATTATATATTGAGTCATATCATGCTCTAAATCTCCAATACTCCATCCTAATAGTCCAAATAATTCATCAGTCATAGGGAAATTTCATTTGTCCTGTCCAATATGCATAATTTATTCTTGGGTATTAATGGTGGCCTGAGCAAAGAGTAAGATAATATCACTAGACCACCACCCATAGTTTCATTAAATATTTCATGTTAGATTAATCTCTTTTGTGTAAATAAATTAATGTCTAAAGAATCAATGTAAATAAATAAATATATAACATTCAATCATTTAGTTCCACAATGACACTAGGGGTCAACAAGTCATTCCTTAGCTAGTGTTGAATGTATTTGAAAAAAGTAATCAATCTATGGAAATAGACACCACTCCAAATCATTATTACCATAGGGGTAAATAAAATTATACTAAAAGATGAATATCACATAGTAAAATATACCCATCCTAGAGGATGATTATCACCTGACTAATTAAAAAAATCCCAGAAGATGGGAATTCTAATACAGTAAATACCATCTCTAGATCCATAAGATAATCACTCCTAGTTATTATCATATGTGGAAAAATTATTTTTAACCACTCACATTTGGTGAAAACCATTTCGAGAAACAACACTTAATTTTTATTAATTCCAATTCTATTTCATGACGACCCATTCTAGGCATTAATTTTGAACAAGTTCAAACATTTCAATTCAATACCGATGATGTAGTATTAACAAAAAAAATTAATTTCTATTTAAATTATTTATTTACAGCACCATGTTAAAAATAAATCCATATCAAATTATCAATTTCAAATTATAAATGAATGTTACCATCGAAATTTCACAGCATTACCCTTTACGAGGTATAATCCTATGTACCTTCATATATATTTAATACTGACAACTGAAAGGGTCATTATTCAAAATAAATTTCAATTGATTAACTACATAATTACATGTTCTATAGAATGTTTTGTAAGACGAATTGACTATATAGTGCACGTTTTGTAATATAAAACCCGACATTATGGATAATTTAAAGATCACTTATTGTAGATATTCAACGAACTTCACATTGAATGAAATTTTTTGATTCAATCTTAAAATACAATAATTAAAAAAAGTATGAGAATAAAATAAGGAAATAGGTTAATGAGGGTGTGATACCACGTGATTGTTGAATAAACTAAGAAATATTGAAGATGGTAAGTTATCCATATGTACTGATCACTATTAAAATGATTGGAAATAAATTTCATGGTGGCCATTTGAAATTGTGATTGAAAATAGAAATGGTGGAAGGGGATGCATGTGGGTTTATTTTTTCATTTTTTAGGGGATAGTAAAATAGGGGTTTATGATAATTGATATTATTTTATAAAAAATGTAATTTTTGAAACATTAGTTTTTTTGGGAAACCATTGTGGAATAGTTTTAGGGTATTCAAAAAAAATTTCTAACTTTGTATCTCCAATATTCATAGAAACTATAGACTACACATTTTTCTTGTTCAGTTACAAAATTCGTGCTCCAACTATGTGAAATGAGTTTGTGATTTACTTTAGGTTTCCCATTCTTCGATCTAACAAAACACATGGTTTAAGAATCTATAGATCACCCATTCCACTCTACATGGTAAAGACACATAGTTAGAAATAATCACGTGATGATAGTATGAAAAAACATGAAATGTATATTTTCATATGATTCACATACCTGGGCCATGAAACATTATAATAGCTTATCTATCTCCCCAAAAATGAAACCATCAGACACATTACAAGCAATAAAAAATATCAGGATTTAAATTATTTGATATGGTCTTTATGGAAGTATGAGGTTTTATATCCTCCACTCCATATAGAACCTCATCCTCATGATACACAATCATAATTCCCCATGCCAAATCGATAAATATCATGAGACACTGATCCCATAAATCAGAATCTCAGTCACGGATTTCCACTAGGATTTTCCCATGATACAACATTACCCCTTTAATGAATAATTTTCTTTCCAATAAGATATTTGTTTGTCTGATCAACTATATTAAATGCACGCTACTTGAAAGTCACATCGACCAAAATCATAAAATCATCAATTGCAATAACGTGAGACGAATGAAGATAACACCACCATTAATAAGGCATTTGGAAAATATCATGAATTGATCTAAATTGATTAGGGAGAACTAAACTATGTTTCGTTTGATCAAAACTCTCCAATATCACAATCATTATTAAGTAATTTGGTGATTTTTAACCTCTCCTATAATCATGATGGGTTTCTAGCCTCAATGATAATCATAAGCACACTTGGTCTCCCACCTCAAAATCAAGTGGTCAGTGTCACTTATCTATATATGAACTCTTCATACATAGTGCATACAATATCAACATTAATATAAACCAAATATGATTTTAATCCTTCTACAAGAGGATTTTTCTGGTCATCGTTTTCTTAAGAGGCTCCAACATGATTAATGTTGAATGTGATAGTCTAGTATCTCAATCCATTAATGAAAATATATTCATTTATTCCAAGTAACTATTATTTATTGTGACCTATATGAGGGCCTTATTATAACATCCTAAGCTATAATATAATCATTTTTATAATATTATCATGAATATATTGTTTATGAATTAAATCAATAATATTATTATTATTATTAAAAATTGAAATGAGTTATAATTTTTAATTAATGAATGTAAATAAATAAATTATAGAAATTATAATTAATCACATTAAATATTATGTTTTAATTCATTAATTGAATTGTACATACTATGAATATGGATAATTATTATATGTTATATTTAAGAAGTAATTTTATACATAAAACGTTCATTATTTAAAAGATTTGGTGTTTTATTTACTCGTTACACATACACAAAAATAGATATATATATATATATATATATATATATTATTGATAGATTACTTTTTTGTGTAGATTAATTTATTGAGTTATTTTTAAGAAAATGTATACTATTGTGCAAAGAAATTTTTTTATTAAGAAATTACTATTTATGATAAATATTTTTTGGATTATATTGTATTATTTAAAATAATATATTCAATATAAATGTTATTTCGGAATTTTTGAAATTAAGTATCAATATAATGTCTATATATATATATATATATCAAATCATACATAATGTGAAAGGAATGTTAATATTTTCTAACAATAAAATTTAAGAATCCTATTTGAAGAAAGGTTAATGTGACAAAATATATATATATATATTCATATGATTAAATTTTAATGCTAAACCATAAGTATTATTTATATACTACAATATAGTAGAATATAGAAATTATGAATTTTTTAACTTAGTATATATTAAAATATATAATAATATATACATATACATATATATATATATAAGAGTGGGATTTTATAAAAAATAAATACATTATCATCTTCTTCAAGTGATTATAAAACATGAATGGTTATCAAAAAAGAGAGTATGTGAATATATTTAGGTACCACATCGTGAAGAATTCAAAATTATAACATGAATATCATTTGATGATCGTAATAGAATTTCAATGTTACAACGTCTTCATTGAATGTAAAAACCAATTTGTCTTCCTCTAATAATGACATAGTCCTTATATAAAAGAAAATATGTTTATATATATATATAATAGAGATTGTTTTATTGAATTCAATCATTTTAATTGGAAAATGAATGAATTATGTCCTAAAACTGATATAATATTCCCCTCTATATCCCAAGGAAGATGTAGAGATGATATATATATATATATATATATTACAAGATGGATTTTCCTATGAAAAATAAAATGGCCATATTTCATTTTAATTATTATAAAAATCTACGAGAAACACTATCTTGAACATTCTTATAAAAAAATACATGTAAAAACCCACATTAATTAAATAGTAATCATGTCTATATACATTTCATTCAGTTTTCAGAAATACCAATTTGTCAATGATGCATGCCCTCCCTTGAAACAGTTTATATTGAGTTATGTTGAAATATTGTAAGTATTTCTCTTAGAGGGAAATTGATAACTGAGGGAACTGCATAGGGGACTATGATGTGAGGTTAAGGTGTAATGGATAATGAATCATAATAAATTATAATCTTCTCTTGGTGTAATTATCAAACATATATTGTTAGCATGAGATAATTTATGAATCCTTGAAAATGATATATCTAATTATATAATGAAATATATAATAACAAAAAACAACTCATTTAATGAGATTATATTATAATGTGGTATGATATAGAAAGTCATAATATATATATATATATATAATAAACAGTCCATATAATAATTTTAATCTAATAGAAAATTTAGATGTTTTTTATGGGTTGGATTTGAAATTGAATAAACCCACAATATTGTATGGGGTCCATTCCCTGGTGGATTTCATTTTTTATCTCTAAAATGAGTTGTAGGAAATTATCATTGAAACATGTGAATTGTGGAAGATTCCTAGGATTTATCAAATATGTACCTGGGAAATATAAACTCTGTTGAAAAATTAATGTAAGGGGTCATTTTAAAATCACAGATTTAATGATGTAAAAGTGGTATCATTATTCTAAAAATAAAAAACTTTTTTCTCACTGAATGATTCTCTTATAAAAATTTATTAAAACTTCAATAAATTTTAATTAATTAATTATGAAGGTAAGTGATTTTTTGTTTTAATAGTTTCTTATTCTCCAGGATTACATTGGTGAATTTTAAACTGGTATTTTTATGTGTAAAATGTTCTTCTAATATCCATGGATATCATTCATGATTATATATATTTAATTTCCATGGATATTATTTCTCATTAAAACTCCATCTTACATCCAAATTAAGTAATTAATAATATATATTTTTATCTATGTCTATTAATGAATTAGATAGTGTTTTAGAGGCTTAAAATGAAAATAAATCCAATCTTAAGCATGAAATACAATAATATTTTTAAAAGATTGTTTTACTTCCTTTTGATGGTAAACCATTTTTAAATCTATCTTTTGACAATTTTATAAGCTATGTTTGTCAAAATAAACTTATTCTTTATGATTGGGACATCAAAATTTACTTTGTGTGAATTTTTGGTATTTTTCTGAAAATGTTCATTTTTTAATGAATAGTGAAAAAATACTGCATTTTACATCAAAACTGCTTTTTAATATATTTTATTTATATGATTAGATTATCTTTTGAATTGTTTTTAAAGTGAAATTATAATATATTTTTTCCATTTAATCCAATAGTGGTCATTGGAATTAATTTCACTTTGAAATTGGACTTAAACTAGTGTCAATCTTTTGATACTTATTGTTTCATAAAAACATGCTATATGCTCTGATAGCGGGAATTAATTATTAAATTAATTAATGAAACTGATATGTTTTTAATTTTGTAAAATAGACAAAAAAAATTGAATTCGTAATATCAAATATAGCTTAGGGTAAAGTTTTGGTATTTTTCTGAAAAACTTCAATTTTGATGAATAGTGAAACCACTAAGTGGTACTTATAAAAACTCATTTTTCGTTTAAATGATATTTTTCCACCTCTGTATTTTGAATTTCAAAAATCCGACATACATGGTTTTCATTAAGAAGTAAAATGTGGTTCAATGGGATTAAAATAATTTTTTGGTGAATAGTAACTTATTATGTTTTTAATCGCGATTAGAGGTAATTAGTGTAGTTTAAGGTAAAAATAATGTTTTAATAATATTATATAATATTGAAACATGTCCTAACCTCATTGGATGTGTCATGTCTGACCAAGACAACCCATGGGTCAACTTGGGGACCCCATGGAGCCACTTTGGTTGGGAAATGACATAAATAACTTTTTATTTAATGTTAAAATAAAAATATCACAAACATGAGTTGTTTTACTAAAACAATTTTTAAAAGGGGTTATACAAATCATATTTTTGACTATAAATATTCATTAGAAATCTAAAAAGATTTCATACATCATTATTTTTTTTATAATTTTTAGACATTAAATAAATTAAATTATTTATGACATCATGATGATGCAGCGATTACCTCATTAATAATGGATTTAAATAAAATGAAATGATAATGTAAAATCTACGACCTAAACATGTCCAAACCCTATTGGATGGGTGGATTTATAACCCTTATCACCTTATCCTCAAAACACATCAATGTGGGACCATTAAAATCCGAATCTCATTCTAAAATAAAGTAACATTTCCTTACTTTCCAAGAGTGCCCTTCCTCTCCTCTTATAAAAGGCCCCCACCTCTACCTCCTTACCCACACTTAAAAAGCCTTTGGCTCGGCCAACCCCTGCCCATTTTGTCTATCCACTTCCCTCTCTTACACCTTGAAGCCTCACTTTGGGCAGAAGTCTTCCCAAGGAAGCCTTTGAGCTCAAATCTAAGAGAGTTACCCGATTTTAAGGTGATGTCTTCACTTGTGTTCTTTTATTTTATTTTGCTTCTCCAACCCCCTAAACTATTTTTATTCATATCTTTGGTAACAACACCGGTATCTTAAATATACTAGGATGTTGTTATAAGAATATTTCTAGCTAAAATTACACAAATCTATATTTAATGGTTAAAGAACATATTGTTTCTGTGGTTGGAGAATTTCTGCCTCACAAAACGATGATTATTCAATCTTCTTTTAAACACCTTTAATGGTGGCCATTAAGATGTCACTCTATTTATATATGATATATATATTATGTTTATGTTTTCCTTATGCTTCTTTATTTTTCATTTTTTGTTTACCTTTATGGTTTCCATTTTGGGTAAACACGATAATTTCATTTTAGGAAGTGCGGACTACCGCCCCCTCAAAGTGATGTGATTCGTTAATGCCATATGTGGGACGTGTAAAGGATGGATTTAATGATATTATATATGATATCATACTGGAATTATAATATACCTCTATATAATTATTATTTCTTTCCATTAATTTATGAGATATAAATGAAAGTAGCGTTCATGCGTATGTACGGCTTACCGTCTCCAGGAACGGTGCATTTCATTTCTTATCCCCAAATGTAATGTACTATTATAAGTACATATTTATAATGGATATATATAATGTATTTTACATATAAATGATGAAAATAATTCTGGAATTAATATATACATACCTCTCATTTAGTTTTAATTCTATTAATATGACAAAGAAATGAAAGTAGCGTTCATGCGTACGTACGGCTTACCGTCTCCATGAAACGGTGCATTTCATTTCTTACCTCTAAATGATTATTTAATATTATAAATACATGTATATTCTGGATATATATTATATATATGATATCCAAATCAAGAATTTCATTCTAGATATAAAGAACTGTTGACCACACGAACAACTTGTAATTGTAAGATGTCCACTTTCAACTTAAGAACCAAATATCGACAAACGACCGTTATCAACTTAAATGACTACATAATGTTAATAACATGATAATAAGTGATATAAAAGTAATAATGAACTTGAAAAAGGTTCTTAGTCAAGTATAAATTAACTCAAGTTTATTATTCAGAACGTTAAAGAAAGATCGAGTCAAGTTGGACCCGAGGTAAGGGACTTCATCTCAATCTCCTTTCATTGAGGCATATTTCGTTTTATACACAACTATATTTTATACGGTGTATAAACCCCTTTGACTTTTACTCTTATACAAAAGGAATCTTTTTCTACGAAGCGTTTTACTAAACGACAAAAAGGAATGTTTCTATTAATGTATGCGGTGACAACGACCTTTTCTGTCGCCGCGAGTATTATTTGGTCTTTGGCTTCCTCAACAATCCGTGATGTTTTTTGAAATAAATACCATATACTCTTTTATGTATTTTGGTATTGAAAATGGTTTTTATAATGGATTTGTTATGTCAATATATTTGAGTGATATATTGTGATCAAATTGTGGAAATTTTTTCTTTCCATTATATTTGTTTTATGTCTTAGGATTTTATAATGGTACTTGGACATTTGACGGGTGGTTACATGATAAACTATATGACGGGTGGTGCCATGAATACCAGGACGGGTGGTTATGTTATAACCTCCAATGCATTGGGTATGGAAGTTGGCTGTATGGCTATTTCATTAAGTATGTATGGAAGTTGGCCGTATGGATATTCCATTAAGTGATATGTGTGGAAGTTGACCGTATGGTTATTCCACTTAAGTATGTTTATGTCCCAAGTTACCTTTATATGTTATGTGTTCTTTATATGGGTTTTATGGTAATCTTTTGGTTACAAAAGGGTAAGTAATGATCTTTTATTCAGTGAAGATTTTTTACTACTTCATAAAGTTGAAAAGTATTACTTTGATAAAGTATACATGGTTTACTTTTTGTTTTGATAAACTAACAGTTTTAATTCTTTGTGTATCCCTTACTGAGCTTTTTATGCTCACCCCAAGTTTTTTTTTGAAATGTTTTTCACAGGACTTAATGTGGAATAGGGTCAAGAATGGGATCAAGGGAAAGTCATGATATATAAAACATAGAACTAGACATGTTTCTTTTTAAGTGTTTTTTTATTCTATGGAAACTGGGTATAAGTGTCTACTTTCTAAATCTTTTGAGATGTAATAGTTATGTTCTAATTCTCTAAAACTCTTAACCAGAAAAGATCCTCAATGTGAATTATTCATTTAATTCAATATTAAGTAAGGTTTAAGGCTGGGGCCTTATAGTTGGTATCAAAGGTCGGTTTGGACAACTTTAGGAGTTAGAAAAGTGTAAAATTATAAGTTAATTTATGGTACGATTAAAATGATATATCATTTAAAGATTACCATATTGCTTCGCCTAAGATATTTCTGTGTTCAGAATGGTTTTCCGTAGAGAAAACAAAGCATCTATATTAGGACGACATCAGGAGGAAGACAACCTTCCAAATCAGCAACCTGAGATGGTCGGAATCGGAATTGAACAGTTTGTTGCAGTGATGGCACAGTTGAATCAGGCTAGAAATAGTGGTGGTATCCATGCATGAGATCAGCCAGATCAACCGCAGAGGAACATGTTAGTGGTGGAACATTTCATGAGGCAACATCCCCCATCATTCAGAGTATCATCTGACCCTGTGCAAGCTGAAGGGTGGATTAAAGAATTGGAGAAGATTTTTGATGTCATGGGGTGTTCAGAACATCAAAAGGTTCGTCTTGTTGTTTAACGTTTTGAAGGTGAAGATGATCAGCGGTGGTCGATGGTGAAAAAATAACAGGGATAGTGATGAGATTGACGATCTTCACTGGGACGAATTCAAAGGTATGTTTCTTGAGAAATATTTTCCTAAGGTGGTTCATCTTAGGATGTAAAAACAGTTCTTAGAATTGAGGCAGGAGGATGACTCAGTAGATACTTATGAAGAAAAGTTCACCCGATTGGCAAGGTATGCTCCAATCTTCATACGAGATCTTGATAGTAAAATAAACCATTTTTACTCAAGGTTAAAGCCAAAGTATCGAAGGGATTTAGCTTCTCGTGAGTTAAAAAGTTATGAAAAACTTGTTCGATGTGCGGAGAAGGTGGAAATGGAGTTTGCCGATGATCAGGTGTTCTATGACAAATAACAGAATAAGAGGTCCAGTTGGTAGGCAAAGGGGAAGAATTCATCAAAGAAGCAAGGAGGTAAGAAAACCAAATATCCATCCTGTGAGAAGTGTGGCAAAATGAATCCTGAAGAATGTTTATCCATGTCTGGTAAGTGCTTTCGGTGTGGTAAGTCTGGTCATATTGCTCGTAACTGTAAGGAAGATGACCAAACAGGCAATGAAAAGCCATCGGTAAGATGTTTTAAGTGTAATGAAATGGGTCATTATGAAAATTAGTGTCTAACAAAGAACTAAACTGGGGGAAAGCAGCCAGACTACAAGCAGAAAGGGGTGGTGAAATCCTTTGCAACAACTTCAGCAGATGTTGGGCCATCGAATAAAGTAGTATCAGGTACACTGTTTGTTTGTTTAGATTATGCCAATGTGTTGCTTGATTCAGGTTCTACATATTCTTTCATTTCTGAGAAGTTTTCTAGTAAATTGGAAATTCCATCTCAAGATATAAACCATGAACGTATGGTAAAAACACCCGGAGGGAACGTTGAGACAAAAAGGAATTATAAGAACCTTCTTATCCTTGTGTGTGGAAAGAATCTACCAGAAAACCTTATTGTTTTTCATCTAGTAGAGTTTGATGTTATTTTGGGCATGGACTGGATTTCTGTTTATCATGCTAAGATTGACTGCAGAGCTAAAATGGTTTCTTTTCAGAAATATTTTCAGTTTGTGTACAAGAATGAACCCTTTCTTTTGATAACATATCAGGAAGTTGAGAAACTAGTAAAAGATGGAAATGAATGTTACCTTGCACATATTGTTGAAAATAAAGGAACTGTTCCGATTAATGATGTTCCAGTGGTAAATGAGTATCGTGATGCTTTTCTTGATGAGTTGCCTTGTATTATTCATGATCGGGAAGTTGAATTTACTGTTGACTTAGATTTTGATTCTAAGCCAATTTCAAAACCCCCTTATTGAATTGCTCAAGTTGAACTTTTAGAGTTAAAGAAGCAATTGCATGAGTTATTAGATAAAGGTTTCATTCGACCTAGTACATCACCATGGGGTGATCCTGTCTTGTTTTCTAAAAAGAAAGATGGCTCAATGAGACATTGCATTGATTATAGAGCCTTGAATAATATTACTGTTAAGAACAACTATCCTTTGCCACGTATTGATGATTTGTTTGATCAGCTCCAGGGATCTCAGTATGTTTCTAAGATTGACTTGAGTTCGGGATACCATCTGTTGAAAGTAAAAGAAGCAGACATTCCGAAGACTACGTTCCGTACTAGATATGGCCATTATGAATTTATAGTTATGCCTTTTGGGTTAACCAATGCACCTGCTGTATTCATGGACCTTATGAATAGAATTTTCCATGAGTTCTTGGATAAGTTTGTGGTTGTTTTCATCAATGATATTTTGGTTTTTTCTAAAATTAAAGAGGAGCATGAAAGTCATTTAAGGGTTATCTTGAAAACCTTAAAAGAAAAGAAACTATATGGGAAATTCAGAAAGTGTGAGTTTTGGTTACAAAAAATTTCTTTCCTGGGTCACATTGTTTTGAAAGATGGCATAACTATCGATCCTACAAAAACAAAAGTTGTTGAAGAATGGCCAAGACCCACAAATGTAACCGAGATCCGTAGTTTTATTGGTTTGGTAGGTTGCTACAGAAGGTTTGTTGAAAACTTTTCATGGTTATCTAGTCCAATGACTAAGATAACTCGTAAGGGTGTTAAGTTCATCTGGACAAAAGAATGTGATGATTGTTTTCAGGAGTTGAAAAGAAGATTGGTTAATTCTCCAGTTTGTGCACTTCCTTCTAGGAATGGTGAGTTTGTTATATACAATGATTCTTCGTTGAAGGGACTCGGGTGTGTCCTTATGCAGAATGATCAGGTAATTGCATATGCTTTACATCAGTTGAAAACTCATGAGGTAAATTACCATACACATGATTTGGAATTAGCTGCTATTGTTTTTGCTCTAAAAATTTGGAGGCATCATTTGTATAGAGTAAAGTGTGAAATATATACTGATCACAAAAGTTTAAAGTATATATTCACTCAGAAAGAATTGAACATGAGACAGAGGAGATGGATGGAATTAATCAAGGATTATGATTGTACAATTCATTACCATCCAGGAAAAGAAAATAAAGTGGCTGAAGCGTTGAGTCGAAAAAGTAATGCTTCATTAACAATGTTGCATTTGGAATGAGATCCTTTGGTTTTTTGATTTGATGAAATTTGGAATAGAAGTTTTTGGTGTAGGATTTTCTTCTGTTTTGTTTCAGGTATCAGTGCAATCTTCTCTATCAGACAGAATCAAGCAAGTACAGATGCAAGACAGTGAGTTGCAGAAAAAGGTAGAGCTGGTTCAGAAGGGTAAGTTTCCTGAATTCAACATTGATAATGATTTTGTTTTGAGGTCTGGGAAGAGATTATGTGTGCCTTGTGATTCACAGTTGAAGAATGAGTTGTTATGTGAGGCTCATAGTTCCCTGTTTTCAGTTCATCCTGGAAATACTAAGATATACAGAGATCTTCAGGAATATTTCTGGTGGGATGGAATGAAAAGAGATATTGTTGTTTTTACTGTGAAGTGTTTGACTTGTCAGCAGGTTAAATCATAGCGGCAGTTACCGAAATGGATGCTCCATCCTTTACCAGTGCCAGAGTGGAAATGGGAAAATATATCTATGGATATTTTCGTGGGATTACCGAAGAAATCTAGAGGTAATAATTCAATCTGAGTTATTGTTGATCACTGGACTAAATCTTCTCATTTCCTTGCTATATGAGATACATTTTCCCTAGATCAACTTTCCCATTTGTATCTTAAAGAGATAGTCTGGTTACATGGAGTTCCTCTTTCCATTGTGTCCGATCGTGATCCTAGGTTTACCTCTAACTTTTGGAAAGGCCTTCAAAAGTCATTGGGTACTGAATTAAATTTTAGTACAGCTTTTCATCCGCAATCAGATGGGAAGTCAGAATGAACAATTCAGACCTTGGAGGATATGCTACGAGCTTGTTCGATGGATTATCAGGGAAGTTGGGACCAACATCTTTCTTTGGTTGAGTTTTCTTATAATAACAGTTTTCATTCCAGTATACTGATGTCACCATTTGAGGCATTATATGGGAAGCGGTGTCGAACTTCAGCTTTCTGGGATGAAGTGGGTGAAAGGAAGTTGATGGGACCAGAATTGGTAGAAGAGATGGAAAAAAAATCTCAGTTGATTCAGAAACACATGATAATAGCTCAAAGTAGGCAGAAGAGTTTTGCGGATAACCGGAGGATGGATCTATCTTTCAAGGTAGGTGATTATGTTTTTCTCAAAGCCTCACCATGGAAAAATGTGATGAGATTTGGTAAGAAAGAAAAGCTGAGTCCAAGGTTCATTGGACCATATGAAATTCTAGAGAGAGTTGGATCAGTTGCATACCGGGTGGCTTTACCTCCGAGTTTATCTCAGGTACACAATGTTTTTCACGTTTCGATGTTGAGAAAGTATATGCCAGATCCATCTCATGTTTTGAGTCTAGAGGTAGTTCAGCTGGAAGAGAACCTATATTTTGAGGAAAAACTGGTCCAGATTCTTGACCACAGGGAGAAAGTTTTACGGAATAGGGTGATTAATCACGTAAAGGTTTTGTGGAAAAACCACATGATGGAAGAGCCAACATGGGAATCTGAAAATGCAATGAGGGATAAGTACCCCCATTTATTCGATAAGTAAATAAATTGCGGGGACGCAATTTTCTAAAGGGGTGAAGGATGTAACATCCCAAGTAAGTAATGAATATTAGATATTTTTATCTATGTCTATTAATGAATTAGATAGTGTTTTAGAGGCTTAAAATGAAAATAAATCAAATCTTAAACATGGAATACACTAATATTTTTAAAAGATTGTTTTACTGCCTTTTGATGGAAAACCATTTTTAAATCTATATTTTGACAATTTAATAAGATATTTTTTTCAAAATAAACTTATTCTTTATGATTGGGACATCAAAATTTAATTTCTGTGAATTTTTGGTATTTTTCTGACAATGTTCATTTTTTAATGAATAGTGAAAAATACTGCATTTTACATCAAAACTGCTTTTTAATCTAATTTATTTATATGATTATATTATATTTTGAATTGTTTTTAAAGTGAAATTATAATATATTTTTACCATTTAATCCAATACTGGTCATTGGAATTAATTTCACTTTGAAATTGGACTTAAACTAGCGTCAATCTTTTGATACTTATTGTTTCATAAAAACACGCTATTTGCTCTGACAGCGGGAATTAATTATTAAATTAATTAATGAAACTTATATGTTTTGAATTTTGTAAAATAGACAAAAAATTTTGAATTCAAAATATCAAATATAGCTTAGGGAGAAGTATTTGTATTTTTCTAAAAAACATCAATTTTTGATGAATAGTGAAACCACTAAGTCGTACTTATAAAAACTGATTTTTCGTTTAAATGAAATTTTACCACCTCTGTGTTTTGAAGTTCAAAAATATGTCATACATGGTTGTAATTAAGAACTAAAATGTGGTTCAATGGGATTAAAATAATTTTTTGGTGAATAGTAACTTATTATGATTTTAATCGCGATTAGAGGTAATTAGTGTAGTTTAAGGTAAAAATAATGTTTTAATAATATGAGATGAGATTGACGTATGTCCTACTCTCATTGGATGTGTCATGGATGACCAAGAAAATTCATGGGTCAACTTTTGGACCCCATGGAGCCACTTTGGTTGGAAATGACATAAATAACTTTTTATTTAATGTGAAAATAAAAATGTCACAAACATGAGTTGTTTTACTAAAACAATTTTTACATGGGGTTATACAAATCATATTTTTGACTATAAATATTTATTAGAAAGATAAAACGATTTCCTAAATCATGATTCTTTATTTATAATTTTTAGACATTAAATATATTAAATTATTTATGACATCATGATGATGCGGTGATTACCTCATTAATAAAGGATTTAAATAAAATGAAATGATAATGTAAAATCTATGACCTACAAATGTCCAAAACCTATTGGATGGGTGGATTTAGAACCCTTATCACCTTTTCCTCGAAACACATCAATTTTTGACCATTAGAATCCGAAAAGCATTCTAAAATAAAGTAACATTTCCTTACTTTCCAAGAGTGCCCCTCCTCTCCTCTTATAAAAAGCCCCCACCTCTACCTCCATACCCACACTTCCAATGCCTTTGGCTCAGCCAAACCCTGCCCATTTTGTCTCTCCACTTTCTTCTATTACTCCTTGAAGCCTCACTTTGGGAAGAAGTCTTCCCAAAGAAGCCTTTGAGCTCAAATCTAAGAGAGTTACCTGATTTTAAGTTGATGTCTTCACTTGTGTTCTTTTGTTTTATTTTGCATCTCCAACCCCCTAAACTCTTTTTATTAATTTCTTTTGTAACAATACCATAATCTTAAATTTACTAGGATGTTTTTATAAGAATATTTCGAGCTAAAACTATACACATCTACATCTAATGGTTAAAGAACATACTATTTCTGTGGTTGGTGAATTTCTGCCTCATGAAACGATGATTGTTCAATCTTCTTTTAAACACCTTTAACGGTGGACATTAAGATGTAACACTATTTATATATGATATATATTATGTTTATGTTTTCCTTATGCTTTTTTATTTTTCATTTGTGGTTTACCTTTATGGTTTCCATTGTGGGTAAACACGATAATTTCATTTTAGGAAGTGCGGACTACCGCCCCCTCAAAGTGATGTGATTCGTTAATGTCATACGTGGGACGTATAAAGGATAGATTTAATGATATTATATATGATATTATACTGGAATTATAATATACCTCTATATAATTATTATTTATTTCCATTAATGTATGAGATAGAAATGAATGTAGCGTTCATGCGTACGTACGGCTTACCATCTCCATGAACGGTTCATTTCAATTCTTATCCCCAAATGTAACGTAATATTATAAGTACATATTTATAATGGATATATATAATTTATGTTACATATAAATGATTAATATAATTCTGGAATTAAAATATACACACCTCTCATTTAGTTTTAATTCCATTAATATGGCAAAGAAATGAAAGTAGCGTTCATGCGTACGTACGGCTTACTGTCGCCATGAACGTTTCATTTCATTTCTCACCTCTAAATGATTATTTAATATTATAAATACATGTATATGGTGGATATATATGATATATATGATATACAAATCAGGAATTTCATTCTGGATATAATGAACCTTTGACCACACGAACAACATGTAATTTTAAGAAGTCCACTTTCGACTTAAGAACCAAATATCGACGAATGACCGTTATCAACTTAAATGACTAAATAATGTTCATAAACTGATAATAAGTGATATAAAAGTAATAATGAACTTGAAAAAGGATATTAATCAATTAGAAATTAACTCAAGTTTATTATTCAGGATGTTAAAGAACGATCTAGTCAAGTCGGACCCGAGGTAAGGGACTTCGTCTCAATCTCCTTTCAATAAGGCATATTTCGTTTTATAAACAACTATCTTTTATAAGGTGTATAAACCCCTTTGACTCTTACTCTTATACAAAAGGAATCTTTTTCTACGAAGAATTTTACTAAACGAAAAAAAGGAATCTTTCTTTTAACATACACGGTGACAACGACCTTTTCCGCCGCCGCGAGTATTATTTGGTCTTTGGCTTCCTCAACAAGTTGTGATGTTTTTTTGAAATAAATACAATATACTCTTTTATGTATTTTGGAATTGAAAATGGTTTTTATAATGGATTTGTTATGTCAATATATTTCAGTGATATATTGTGATCAATGTGTGGAAATTTTTTCTTTCCATTATATTTGTTTTATGTCTTATGATTGTATAATGGCACTTGGACATTTGACGGGTGGTTACGTGATAAACCATATGACAGGTGGGATCGTGAATACCCGGACGGGTGGTTACGTTATAACCTCCAGTGCATTGGGTATGGAAGTCGGCCGTATGTCTATTCCATTAAGTATATATGGATGTTGGTCGTATGACTATTCTATTAAGTGATATGTGTGGAAGTCGACCGTATGGTTATTCCACTTAAGTATGTTTATGTCCCAAGTTACCTTTATATGTTATGTGTTATTTATATGGGTTTTATGGAAATATTTTGGTTACAAAAGGGTAAGTAATGATATTTTATTCAGTGAAGAGTTTTTACTAATTCATAAAGGTGAAAAGTATTACATTGATAAAGTATACATGGTTTACATTTTGTTTTGATAAACTAACAGTTTTTATTCTTTGTGTATCCCTTTCTGAGATTTTTATGCTCACCCCAAGTTTTTTTTTAAATGTTTTTCAAAGGACTTAATGTAGAATAGGGTCAAGGATGGGATCAAGGGAAAGTCATGCTATATAAAACATGGAACTAGACATGTTTTTTTTAATTGTTTTTTTTATTCTATGGAAACTTGGTAGAAGTGTCTACTTTGTAAATCTTTTGAGATGTAATAGTTACGTTCTAATTCTCTAAAACTCTAAACCTGAAAAGATCCTCAAGGTTAATTATTCATTTAATTCAATATTAAGTAAGGTTTAAGGCTGGGGCCTTATACTCCATATATTTTATGTAACTTATTTTCATAAGTTTAATTTCTATGAATTATTTATAAGTGTTTATTCAGATTATTTATTAACTTTATCAAAGTATAGATAATCATTTACCCAAAAAATTGTGTTTAATAGATATAAAATTATTTCCCACAATGAAATTAAAGAAAACTTATATATACTATTTGAAATTTTATTTTTAAATTTCATATAATGTTAATGGAATGGATTGAAAAAATGATTTGTTTAAAATTTTGTACTTGGGTGTTGTGTATGGTGATTATGAATTGTGAGTAAACCCAAAACCTCAAGGGGAATTTTTCCTAAAAGTGATGCTTATCCTTCTAGTATTCCATGTGACCACAAAAATGTATTACAAATTTCCCAGTATCAATAAATTATATAATGATATATAATTTTAAAAAAAAGTGTTGCTTTTAAATTTCAAAGAAGATTCATTGTTTCATTTTAAAAGGTTTTAAATTTATAAATAAAATGGTTTTCAATATAATGTTTCATTTTAAATAATGTTTTGAAAGGATTATATTATTATGAATTTTTTATTATAAGAACATTATAATTTAATTTTAGGGGAAATTATGGGTAATACAAATGTTTTTCTTAGTACATCATATTTGATATAAATTTGGATGAATTGTAATGAATTTCAATTCATTTTAAAAGATAATGAACATTAACACTATTTTTAACACCCTTTATTGTGAAAATTTTCCCCCATCCTAATTTTTTTATTTATTTTCACTGGTATAATAACGAGTAAAATATTAATAGTGGACAGTCTTGACTAAGAGCCAAACAGTAGTGATACCTTATAAGTGTTCCTATAATTATGTATTGTTAATATAATAATGGATATTTTTTTAACTTTCCAATCATTATAAATAGTATTCCTAAAATATCCTAAGACTCTATATTTTCCAATTAAATATTATAAAAATTTTAACTGGGTTTTTATCACCAGACTAAAGAGGATGTATATAGGAGTTTTATAGTTTGTATGAATGCAATTTATTAGACATTTGGAGAATATGAAGATATAAATTGAGAAAAAATCAAGAAAATGTTTTAATGAATTATGATATTAATTCATATAATTGGATTATTATTATTTTAGATTAAATTGATTCTAGAGAATCCATTATAAAAGGATTCCATTGACTTATTAATGTTTATTCACTTAAAAATAAATATTTATAAGATGTAAAATAATAACTAAGAATATTTTTTTGAATATTAGAATGAATAATAATCACACTTTTAAGTAATGAATATGAGTTCGAGAACATAGATTTTTTGAAATGGTTGTGGTGAAGATAATGGGGAGGTGTAATTTCTATATAGTGGGAGGAATTTAACATATCAATTTTAGAAATACATATTTAAATACTATCATGAGTATCTAGACTTATGCATTAACATAAAATTAATATTAATATTAACATACAAGGGTATTAAATAATTATTTATTATTAAATAATGTAAATAAATATATTATTGGAATTATATAGAAAATATTTAAATTTTATGTATATATAAATAATTAATTTATAGTTGTGTAAATTATATATTATTTTTAATAATTAGTTTTAGTATGTAATTTTATTCAAAAAAATACATATTAAATACAAGCCATTATATTCAAAGTTCACATTTTAAATATATTTCTAAAATATATGGATAAATGTTTCTCACTATATAATGATATATTTAATATAATTTATAAATTAATATTTATACCAATTTCTAACCAAAATATTATAAGTATACGATTACTATTTTTGATAATTATTTTTCAAATTATATCTAATTACTTTACAAAGGTTATTAAATAGAAATAATTATTATGAACTTATAAAACTGAGTTTAGAATAGAATACACGTGTATATATATATATATCTGTATATATATATATATCAAATGATTTGAATATATGAAAGGGGAATTAATTTTTTATAACACTGTATATTAAGAATCCTATTTAAAACATGTGTAATGTGAGTAAAAATAAATATGTATTCAAATTTAAAATATTAATGGAAATGTATTATTATATATATATATATATAGAATAATATAGAAATTATAAATTTTGTAAAAAAAATATATATTAAAATATATAAAAATAAATATAAAACATAAAAATTAAGATATTGAACTATTAAAACAATAAAACACCATATTCTTCTTCTATTAGATAGAGAACATATAGGGATATCATTGAAGATCGTGTTTGTATATATTTATGTATTTCATTTTTAAGGAGTAAAAATATTCCAATGAAAAGATTTTTAATAACATAATATCATTTGAAATATTTATCTTATTGATCGCATGTTAAAACATCATTTTCTTCCCCAAACTACTACATCATAAACATATACATGCTTATATCTAACTATATATCTATATACATATGATATAGAAGGCATGGTAAGATCCATATGATAATCTTAAATGGATTATGTAATTGTTATGTCTAAACACAATTATCGTCTTTCCCTCCACTTCCTAAACAATTTTCAATACTATATATATATATATATCCATATATCATTTATGTATTATATTAAGAAATAAATCATTTTAATCAATCATCAAAAATATGATAACAAAAATGTGTGAAAAAATTCATGATCCCTCTTATCAAATACCCTAACTAAAAAACAACATTTATGAAAATGTATTCCAGTCTGTATACATGAGTTTTGGTTTCAAGGAATACATATTGTCTGATTAAGAACACCCTCCTTGCCTAATGATTGTATGAAGGATCTTAGAAATAATATAAGATTTTATCATAGAGGTGGTTATATTTTTTAGGGACCTCCATATAAGACTATGATTTTATGGTAGGCTGCATTGGATATGTAATGTGATAATAAAATAAGATTAGAATAGTGTAATTGAAAAACTCATATTGTTATAATGAGCTAAACAATGTACCCAAAAGAATGAAATACCTATTTTTTAAATGAAATAACTTACATAAATCAAAACAAAATATCAGTTGGATAGATTATATCATGATGTAAAAAGATATAAAATATCATAATATATATATTTCTATTTGTTAGTCTGTTATAAACAAAGAAATTCATAACCCAAACCTAATATTAAATTGAGTTGTTATGTTATTGGTGACATTAAAATAGAAGCACCATCAGCCTTAAAAGGCATCCATTCCATGCTGAATTTCTTTTCTAAGAATGAAAACATGTTTTAGTAAATTTTCTATAATGAAGGGATGATAAATATGAGTCACTAGGTATTTTCAAATAATTCATTAGGATGAAACAGTACCACTAAATTGGATTTACGCAGTACCACCCCTTAACTGTGTTAAAAAAGGTCCTCACAAAGGGGGTATCATTATCAGCGCTTAAAAAAGAACTGCTAAAAGATGTTTTTAATATCCCTAAAAAACATGTTGCTAAAAGTACCATGTTATCATCCATTTTACAGCACTGATAAAGGAACCACATTTATCGTCACTTTTTTCAACGATGTTAAAAGCACCCCCTTTATCAGGTTCAATAAAGTCCCCCACCCCCTTTATCATCACTTTTTTACTAGCACTGATAAAGGGTATATTTCATGATATATATATATATACTAATATAAAATAAATTTATATTGACTTAAATATAAAATACATTTTTAAATTATTTATTGGATAATGTTAAATAGACAATTATGCTTGATATATGAGATAACTTGTGAAATGGATTATGAAATAATTAAAAATATATTTTTTAATAAATAATTTCCAAATAATTATTCAGTAATTTTTATTTAATAAAAATTCTAATATAAAAGATCACAAAATTAATAAAAAATAAAAAATAAGTGGAAACTTAAATTAAATTTCAAAACAGACATAATATTTGATCCGGGTGTCCATTTGGGCTTTACAACATATCAAATCGAATGTGGTAATGAGTTGAATGACCAAGTGATTGAGGGGAACCCTAGTAACATTTATTTAGGAAAAAAATGGCCCATAAATCACCAAAAAAGGAGTTTTCAGTTAATGTATATCAATATTTCATCATTTGATGGAATGTCAACCAGTTTAATGGGGTCCTTTCACCCATTTTCTTGTGGGAAATAAATTTATTATCGATTATTCATTTTATATTGATGTTATGGTTTTTAATTATTATCATTTTTCATATTGTACTATTATTTATAATCAAATATATAAAAATATATACATATGTTGTATGTAACACCCGAGACTTTTATGTTATATAAATCATCAAAGGAATATTTTTCTACACAACACTTGCTTGGCTTGCTTTACACGCAATCGCGACCTTCCTCGATAGCTTGCGTCGTACGCAATACCGAGTTTCACTAAACAACAATATGCTATTAAAACTAGCCGTTATGAATAGTAATAACCACTTTTTGAAATTTTATAAATTTTATTTTTCAAAATGGACTTCATTTTTGGACTCATAATATCGAAATTAGCCTAGGGTGAAATTTTGGTATTTTTCTGAAAACTTTCAATTTTTGATGAATAGTGAAACCACTAAGTGGTAGGTTAAAAACTGAATTTTGCATAAAACTTAATTTTACCACTTCTGTGAATGGAATTTCAAAAATCCGAGAGACACGGTTAATATCAAGGACTAAAATGTGGTTCAATGAGATGAAAATAATTTTTTGGTGAATAGTAACTTTTTACTATTTTTACCGCGGTTAATAGTAAATAGGGTAACTAAGGGTAAATATGATATTAATATTACCCTAACACATGTCCTAATTCTATTGGACAAGTTTAATTCGACCAAAAACAAACTTAGGAATAAAATATGACCATTTAGGCCCACTTGGATTAGATTAGGACATTTATTATTAATTTATTTAAAGAAGGGTTAAAATAGTTAAAATCAAAGTTTAATAAGTAAATAATTTTTAATATGGGGTTATACATAAGATAAATTCAATTGTAAATATTCATTAGAAAGCTAAAAAGATTTCCTACATGATGGTATTTTATTTGTAATTTTTAGACATCAAATAATTTAATTTATTTATGACACAAAGATGATGTAGTAATTATCTTATTAATGAAATATTGACAAAATTGATAATATAAATACCAAAATAAATGTAATTTTAGACTTTTTATGAATTCCACTAATTTTATAGGTTACTATGATATATTATTGTTGATTTAATCAACTTGGTTCGAACATATAATTCTGTTATAACTTTCACAAAAATCATATATCAAATAGTGTCAAAATTGACACAAAATAGTTTTTAAATCAAATATTATATTATTAATTGTTATTTTATTCCTAAAAATCTAAGGTTCGGCCAAATGACTTAGATAAGGATATATATATTAATAATAAACAATTTGGGGTTCGTTTGGCATGTTATAGTAAGTGTATTAACCATATAGTGAAAGAAAACAGAAAGACACGGTAAAAGTTAAATTATTTAACTTAGAGTTAAATCTAATTGATAAGGTTAAAATAATAACCTAAACTTGTCTAAATCCTATTGGTTGATAGGATTTCGACCCTTCCCCACTTTATCTTCGAAATAAGACCCTTTGGAACCATTATAAACCGATTTTGACTTTAATATAAAATAATATTTTGAGATATTCCTAAGGTGCCCCTCTCCTCCCTTATAAAAGGGCACCTCCTCCCCCTCCTCCTCACACCAATTTGAGCACTCAAGCTCGGCCAACCCCTGCCATTTTTCTCCTCTCCACTTCCCTAGAATAATCCTAGAGGTCCTGGTCTTCTCCAAAGACCAATCTTAGTTCCTTAAGTGGAGGATTCAAAGAGGCGTTCCAAAGAAGAGGTAATATCCATTACCGATCTTTTCAATTTCTTTCTTCTTCAACTTCTTCTTCTTTAGTTGTTTCATGATAAAGTAATAACATCAGTATTACTTACATACTGATATGTTATTATAAATATGAAACAACCCTAATTCACCTTCTATCCATCCTACGGAAAAATGAAATCACCGCGCGTGCGTACGAACGGAATACCGTCTCCACGCCGTGGTGTAATCTATTTTCCACCATCACCTTACAAGGATGGGTATAATGGTGTAATGAGTAACTATATATGATTATTATTAAGTAATATTGATACTGAAATAATATATATATATACTCCAATACAATTCCACGATCATAGGGACGATATCATCACTCGTGCGTACGTACGGAATACCGTCTCCACGATGTGATGCGATTCGTTCTACATGATCTTCATTTCATAATGATTATATAAATGAATTGAATGAATTAATATGGTATATACTACACTAATACCATTCTGGAAATGAATTATCTATAACCTAAAGATAAGAATAAGAATTTATTCAACAAAACACGCATAAGAACAAAAAGTTATAAAGACCCGAGTAACAAGTAACAATGAAATATTACTAACAAGAAGCTAATAATATGACCATATATGATATCATATAAATATGTATGATTCTGGAATAAGTCAATAACATTATTTAAACCATTATACAGGAGCTTCGGACACGTACAAAGCTAATCGGACCTAAGGTAAGGGAAATATCACAATCTCATTTTTATCCGAGATTGTTTATTCGTAAGTATTTACTGGGGTGTATTTTATCATCCACATCCATGTTTCATCAATATGTAATATTATTTCCATCCACCTACAATTGTTTAAATCCATTTTTACCCTTCGGTGAGTTTTTAGTAAAGAATATGAATGGAATCTTTTGTCGTTTTTCGTACGAGGTACTTTTTTGACTTTTCCGACAAAAGTACGAAGAATGTTTTTTTAACTTATACGGCATGAATGGATTTTTAAAACATTACTTCAAAGAAGCTTCCTTTACAAGTTTTCAAGTTTATTTTTAATCAACTTCTTTTATTTTAAAGTTGTATGACATGTTATGAAAGGAAAAATGTTTTTGAAGAAGAAAGGATATTTTCCTCAAGAATTCAATTCAAGTGTTTTATCAAAATTATTTTCCATCTAAGATAATAAAGGGTTCTGTTTCTATCCATATTTTTACATTGATTTGACTATGTTGTGATGAAATTATGTTTATGAATTCCTTTATCTTATATGAATGGTTTTATGATGTCATGTTGTTTAAGAATCCCATTTTTATTACATGGGTTATGCAATGATGTATGATTTATGATTTTGTGGCACACATAAGAAAGGATTCATTAAGAGATGGGTGGGACCTATATCTCCCTCCAATGCATTGGGTAAAGATTTTATATCTCATGAGATAGACATGGCTGGAACGGAAGGTTATTTCGGTTCAGTGATACAGGACTGAAACGAGGAGTGAACTCGGTTCAGAAAGGGACTTTGTCCACTAAGATAGTCTTGGCAATGAGTCATGACTAACAAGAAATGATTTTCCATGATTATGTGAGCATGCCACAAAGTTTCAAGTTTTATGTTATGATTATGGGGATCTCATTTTCACTTCTATGATTTATTCCATGTTAAGATATTATGATCTCTTTTGCTGTTTTTGATTTTCAAAAAGATATGATATGATTTTTATTTCCTTTATTTGCCCTTGCTGAGCATTTGAGCTCACCCTTTTATGTTTTCTTTTCCCCAGGTCAGGAAGATGGATATTAAGTAGAATATGCTAAAAGGGACCCTAGATATGATGAAATAAATGGGAGACACTGTAGAAGATTTATGAACCAGTTGTTTATGTTTCCCAGTTTCTAAAGACACTATACCTATACGGTCCTTTGTGGTTTTGTCATATGTTGTAATAAGTGTGCTTCAAATTTTAAGTATTAAAAATGTATGTAAAGTATGGGTCGTTATAGTTGGTATCAGAGGAAAGGTATAGTCAACCTTTGGAAACTAGGATGTGAAAGCCTTAGTAAGAACCCTAAGGATAAGTCTAAGCATAGAACACAATCTTAGTGTTTTAGAAATGGCCATGAATAACCTAGGATAAGACCATAAGCATGAAAATTTTATTCTTGAATTATGTGGTTTCCTATTATAATTAGTGTTTCTCACACTATTCTTCTTGGTTTTAGTCAATGGCTGGAACCCGAAGGAACCGTGTTAATGCGGAATGCGATGGGCAATGCAATGATTGTCCCCCTGAGCAACCAAACGATATGGGAGCTGGAATGCAAAATCTTGTATCCATGCTCACACAACTTTCTCAAGCTATGAATCATGCAGGATTTCCAAACGAGCAAAGGAGGGAGCAACATTCTGTTGAATCCTTCATGAGGCAGCGTCCACCTTCTTTCAGCGGGTCTACTGATCCATTAGTTGCTGAACAATGGATTAGTACTACTGAAAAGATATTTTCAGTTCTTCAATGTTCTGAACATGATAAAGTCATCCTAGCAGTGTACCGTTTGGAAGGAGATGCGGATCAATGGTGGAATCTTGTTAAGAATACGAGGCAAAGGGATGAAATTGAGTCTATGGAATGGGACGAGTTCAAGAACTTATTTTTCAATAAGTACTTCCCTCGTATTCTCCGAACAAAGATGGAGAAAGAGTTCCTTGAACTGAAGCAAAGGGATGATGAATCTGTTGGTACCTAGGAAGCAAATTTTACAAGACTTGCAAGGTACGCTTCTGGTATTATTATCCAACCTGAGAGTAAGATCGATCGATTCTTTAGTGGCTTAAAACCAAGTCTTCGAAGGGCGTTAGCCATAAGGGACTTCAATAGCTACGAGGAAATCGTTCGATGTGCTCTCAAAGTCGAGATGGAGATTGGAGTAACCCATCAGTCACATGGGTTTGATAAGAAGAGGAAGATGGAATTCAAAGAAAAATCTAAAGAGCACACGGAAAAGAAGATGAAATTTCCCTTATGCTCAAAGTGTGGAAAGAAACATGGAGGGAGTTGTCTTAAAGGGACAAGTAAATGTTTTAAATGTGGAAAGGAAGGTCATCGGGCATTTGAATGCCGTGATAATGGGAAGAAGATGTCTAATGATGCAAACAAAGGAAGGGATACACAGAATGAACCTGCTACACTTCAATGTTTCAAGTGCAAGGAGATGGGGCATTATGCCAATCAATGCCCAAATCCAAGGGTTGATGATGATGGTCGACGTCAACAAAATCTTAAGGCTAAAGACAAAGGAAAGTCACATGCAATTTCTATCAGCGATGTGGAGTACGATAACGATGTGGTGAAAGGTACACTTACCATCCACTCTAAAGTAGCAAATGTTTTATTTGATTCTGGATCCACCCACTCTTTTATTTCTGAAGACTTTTCTAAGGGTATCACCGTATTACCTCAACAATTAGATGTTGAGTTAGCCGTGACAACACCTAATGGCACATCAATCGCATCAAAAGTTTATAATTCTTCTCCAATCGAAGTTTGTGGGAAAGTGCTTCCTGCAAATCTTGTGATCCTTCCTTTAGTGGAATTTGATGTGATTCTTGGCATGGATTGGCTTTCTCTACATGGAGCTCATATCAATTGCCAAAGAAGGGAAGTCACATTTCATATTCCAGATCAATCTACGATCGTATACCAATACAAGGATGAACATAACCTTCCAGTGGAAATTTCTTCCATATTATGGGTATTGATTCCACTAAATGAAGGTTATTTATCTCAAATGGTTGGTGAGAAACTCACGATTAAGAATATGCCCATTGTACGGGAGTTTGATGATGTCTTTCCGGAGGAATTGCCGGGTCTTCCCCCAAATCGTGAAGTTGAGTTTTCAATAGAACTCGTACCGGGTGCTTTTCCTATTTCAAAGACACCTTATAGAATGGCCCCAATTGAGTTGCAGGAATTGAAGAAGCAACTCCAAGAGAATCTTGATAAGGGATTCATACGCCCTAGTGCGTCACCTTGGGGAGCACCTGTTCTATTTGTTAAGAAGAAAGATGGATCAATGAGACTTTGCATTGATTATCGAGAACTTAACAAGATCACTATCAAGAACAAATATCCTCTCCCACGCATTGATGACTTATTTGACCAACTACGCGGAGCTCAATACTTTTCCAAGATTGATCTTCGTTCAGGGTATCATCAATTAAGGGTCAAAAGGGAGGATATACCAAAGACGGCTTTCCGTACAAGGTATGGACACTATGAATTTATAGTGATGCCATTTGGTCTTACTAATGCCCCTGCTATCTTCATGGATCTAATGAATAGAGTCTTTAGAGACTATCTTGATCAATTTGTGGTAGTCTTTATAGACGATATTCTTGTCTATTCAAAGAGCAAGGAAGAGCATGAAGATCACTTGAGAATTATATTGAAGACCCTGAGAAAGGAGAAGCTTTATGCCAAATTTACCAAGTGTGAATTTTGGCTTCAAAAAGTTGCATTTTTGGGTCATATAATCTCAAAAGAGGGGATATCTGTGGATCCAGCAAAAACAGAGGTTATCGAAAGATGGTCAAGACCAACAACAGTAACTGAGATCCGAAGTTTTCTTGGTTTGGCTGGATATTATCGACGTTTTGTAAAAGATTTTTCACGATTATCTAATCCACTCACCAAGTTGACTCGGAAAGGAGTTAAGTTTGTCTGGACAGAGGAATGTGAAGAGAATTTCAAGGAGTTGAAAAGAAGGTTATCCAGTGCACCTGTGCTCACACTGCCTTGTAGTGGAGAAAGGTTTGTGATCTACAGTGATGCATCCAAGAAGGGATTGGGGTGTGTTCTTATGCAAAATGATATGGTGATAGCTTATGCCTCACGACAGTTGAAAATCCATGAGCAAAATTACCCAACACATGATTTGGAGTTGGCTGCGGTAATCTTTGCATTAAAGATTTAGAGGCATTACCTTTATGGTGAAAGGTGTGATATTTATACTGATCATAAAAGTTTAAAGTATATTTTCACACAAAAGGAGCTGAATATGCGCCAAAGAAGATGGTTGGAGCTGATTAAGGATTATGACTGCTCAATCCATTACCACCCTGGGAAAGCAAACAAGGTGGCAGATGCATTAAGTCGACAAGACCATGCTAGTTTATCCATGATGAGGATCACAAAAGATCCAATATTTATGGATTTACAAAGGATGGATCTTGGAATTATAATGGAAGGGGAAAAATCTTATCTTTCTCAAATGAATGTTCAACCATCTATACATGTGAAGATTAAAGAGGCACAGAAAGAAGATATCGAGTTACAAAAGAAGGTGAGAAATGTTCCTGAATTCAACCTTGATTGTGATGGGATAATAAAGTTCAGGAATCGGGTTTGTGTTCCTCCCATCCCCGAATTAAAGAAGGAGCTGCTGGATGAGGCTCATAGTTCTTCATTCTCTATTCATCCTGGAAGCACGAAGATGTATAGGGACCTGAAAGAGTACTTCTGGTGGGATGGCATGAAAAGAGATGTTGCTGAATATGTCTCTCGATGCTTGGTTTGTCAACAAGTTAAAGCTGAGAGACAGAAGTCTAAGGGGATGTTACAACCATTACCCATACCCGAATGGAAATGGGAAAACATCACTATGGACTTTGTCACAGGACTTCCTAAAACATCCAAAGGCAATAATGCTATTTGGGTCATAGTTGATCGTCTTACAAAGTCTGCACACTTCATTCCTATTAGAGAGGATTTCTCTCTAGATCAGCTTGCCAGGATATATGTAAAGGAAGTGGTAAGATTTCATGGAGTACCACTTTCTATTATATCTGATCGAGATCCGAGATTTACCTCGAAGTTCTGGCGAAGTCTTCAGCATACTCTGGATACAGAGTTGAGTTTCAGCACTGCTTATCATCCCCAGACAGACGGTCAGTCTGAGAGAACAATTCAAACCCTAGAAGATATGTTGAGAGCTTGCTCTATGGATTTCAAAGGAGGTTGGGATCAACACCTACCTTTGGTGGAATGTTCTTATAATAATAGCTTTCACTCCAGTATTCAGATGGCTCCTTATGAAGCTCTCTATGGAAAGAAATGCAGGACTCCAACTTGCTGGGATGAAGTTGGGGAAAGAAAGCTATTAGGACCTGATCTCGTTGATGAAATGGCAGAAAAGGTTAGATCTATTCAACAACACATAAGAGCAGCTCAGAGTCGACAGAAAAGTTATGCCGACAACCGAAGAAAAGACCTAGAGTTTGAAGTGGGTGATAAAGTGTTCTTACGAATATCTCCCTGGAAGAGGGTTATGAGATTTGGAAAGAAGGGGAAGTTGAGCCCTAGATATATCGGTCCTTTCGAAATATTAGATCGTGTTGGGAAGGTAGCTTACCGATTTGCGCTTCCACCGAATCTCTCTCAAGTTCACGATGTGTTCCATGTATCTCTCCTGAGAAAGTACATACCAGATCCTTCACATGTACTCAGCTCAGAAGTTGTACCGCTGGAGCAAGATCTTTCTTATGAAGAACAGCCGATAGAGATTCTGGATCGTAGCGAAAAAGTCCTACGAAACAAGACCACTCGCTTGGTGAAAGTTTTATGGAGAAACCACCTACTTGAAGAAGCTACATGGGAGCTTGAGGATATGATGAGGGAGACGTATCCTCATTTGTTTGTTACAAAGTGACGAATTTCGAGGGCGAAATTCTTTTTAAGGGGGGTAGAATGTAACACCCGAGACTTTTATGTTATATAAATCATCAAAGGAATATTTTTCTACACAACACTTGCTTGGCTTGCTTTACACGCAATCGCGACCTTCCTCGATAGCTTGCGTCGTACGCAATACCGAGTTTCACTAAACAAAAATATGCTATTAAAACTAGCCGTTATGAATAGTAATAACCACTTTTTGAAATTTTATAAATTTTATTTTTCAAAATGGACTTCATTTTTGGACTCAGAATATCGAAATTAGCCTAGGGTGAAATTTTGGTATTTTTCTGAAAACTTTCAATTTTTGATGAATAGTGAAACCACTAAGTGGTAGGTTAAAAACTGAATTTTGCATAAAACTTAATTTTACCGCTTAAGTGAATGGAATTTCAAAAATCCGAGAGACACGGTTAATATCAAGGACTAAAATGTGGTTCAATGAGATGAAAATAATTTTTTGGTGAATAGTAACTTTTTACTATTTTTACCGCGGTTAATAGTAAATAGGGTAACTAAGGGTAAATATGATATTAATATTACCCTAACACATGTCCTAATTCTATTGGACAAGTGTAATTCGACCAAAAACAAACTTAGGAATAAAATATGACCATTTAGGCCCACTTGGATTAGATTAGGACATTTATTATTAATTTATTTAAAGAAGGGTTAAAATAGTTAAAATCAAAGTTTAATAAGTAAATAATTTTTAATATGGGGTTATACATAAGATAAATTCAATTGTAAATATTCATTAGAACGCTAAAATAATTTCCTACATGATGGTATTTTATTTGTAATTTTTAGACATCAAATAATTTAATTTATTTATGACACAAAGATGATGTAGTAATTATCTTATTAATGAAATATTGACAAAATTGATAATATAAATACCAAAATAAATGTAATTTGAGACTTTTTATGAATTCCACTAATTTTCTAGGTTACTATGATATATTATTGTTGATTTAATCAACTTGGTTCGAACATATAATTCTGTTATAACTTTCACAAAAATCATATATCAAATAGTGTCAAAATTGACACAAAATAGTTTTTAAATCAAATATTATATTATTAATTGTTATTTAATTCCTAAAAATCTATGGTTCGGCCAAATGACTTAGATAAGGATATATATATTAATAATAAACAATTTGGGGTTCGTTTGGCATGTTATAGTAAGTGTATTAACCATATAGTGAAAGAAAACAAAAAGACACGGTAAAAGTTAAATTATTTAACTTAGAGTTAAATCTAATTGATAAGGTTAAAATAATAACCTAAACTTGTCTAAATCCTATTGGTTGATAGGATTTCGACCCTTCCCCACTTTATCTTCGAAATAAGACCCTTTGGAACCATTATAAACCGATTTTGACTTTAATATAAAATAATATTTTGAGATATTCCTAAGGTGCCCCTCTCCTCCCTTATAAAAGGGCACCTCCTCCCCCTCCTCCTCACACCAATTTGAGCACTCAAGCTCGGCCAACCCCTGCCATTTTTCTCCTCTCCACTTCCCTAGAATAATCCTAGAGGTCCTGGTCTTCTCCAAAGACCAATCTTAGTTCCTTAAGTGGAGGATTCAAAGAGGCGTTCCAAAGAAGAGGTAATATCCATTACCGATCTTTTCAATTTCTTTCTTCTTCAACTTCTTCTTCTTTAGTTGTTTCATGATAAAGTAATAACATCAGTATTACTTACATACTGATATGTTATTATAAATATGAAACAACCCTAATTCACCTTCTATCCATCCTACGGAAAAATGAAATCACCGCGCGTGCGTACGAACGGAATACCGTCTCCACGCCGTGGTGTAATCTATTTTCCACCATCACCTTACAAGGATGGGTATAATGGTGTAATGAGTAACTATATATGATTATTATTAAGTAATATTGATACTGAAATAATATATATATATACTCCAATAGAATTCCACGATCATAGGGACGATATCATCACTCGTGCGTACGTACGGAATACCGTCTCCACGATGTGATGCGATTCGTTCTACATGATCTTCATTTCATAATGATTATATAAATGAATTGAATGAATTAATATGGTATATACTACACTAATACCATTCTGGAAATGAATTATCTATAACCTAAAGATAAGAATAAGAATTTATTCAACAAAACACGCATAAGAACAAAAAGTTATAAAGACCCGAGTAACAAGTAACAATGAAATATTACTAACAAGAAGCTAATAATATGACCATATATGATATCATATAAATATGTATGATTCTGGAATAAGTCAATAACATTATTTAAACCATTATACAGGAGCTTCGGACACGTACAAAGCTAATCGGACCTAAGGTAAGGGAAATATCACAATCTCATTTTTATCCGAGATTGTTTATTCGTAAGTATTTACTGGGGTGTATTTTATCATCCACATCCATGTTTCATCAATATGTAATATTATTTCCATCCACCTACAATTGTTTAAATCCATTTTTACCCTTCGGTGAGTTTTTAGTAAAGAATATGAATGGAATCTTTTGTCGTTTTTCGTACGAGGTACTTTTTTGACTTTTCCGACAAAAGTACGAAGAATGTTTTTTTAACTTATACGGCATGAATGGATTTTTAAAACATTACTTCAAAGAAGCTTCCTTTACAAGTTTTCAAGTTTATTTTTAATCAACTTCTTTTATTTCAAAGTTGTATGACATGTTATGAAAGGAAAAATGTTTTTGAAGAAGAAAGGATATTTTCCTCAAGAATTCAATTCAAGTGTTTTATCAAAATTATTTTCCATCTAAGATAATAAAGGGTTCTGTTTCTATCCATATTTTTACATTGATTTGACTATGTTGTGATGAAATTATGTTTATGAATTCCTTTATCTTATATGAATGGTTTTATGATGTCATGTTGTTTAAGAATCCCATTTTTATTACATGGGTTATGCAATGATGTATGATTTATGATTTTGTGGCACACATAAGAAAGGATTCATTAAGAGATGGGTGGGACCTATATCTCCCTCCAATGCATTGGGTAAAGATTTTATATCTCATGAGATAGACATGGCTGGAATGGAAGGTTATTTCGGTTCAGTGATACAGGACTGAAACGAGGAGTGAACTCGGTTCAGAAAGGGACTTTGTCCACTAAGATAGTCTTGGCAATGAGTCATGACTAACAAGAAATGATTTTCCATGATTATGTGAGCATGCCACAAAGTTTCAAGTTTTATGTTATGATTATGGGGATCTCATTTTCACTTCTATGATTTATTCCATGTTAAGATATTATGATCTCTTTTGCAGGTTTTGATTTTCAAAAAGATATGATATGATTTTTATTTCCTTTATTTGCCCTTGCTGAGCATTTGAGCTCACCCTTTTATGTTTTCTTTTCCCCAGGTCAGGAAGATGGATATTAAGTAGAATATGCTAAAAGTGACCCTAGATATGATGAAATAAATGGGAGACACTGTAGAAGATTTATGAACCAGTTGTTTATGTTTCCCAGTTTCTAAAGACACTATACCTATACGGTCCTTTGTGGTTTTGTCATATGTTGTAATAAGTGTGCTTCAAATTTTAAGTATTAAAAATGTATGTAAAGTATGGGTCGTTATATTGTATATATTTACACACAAAACCTTGATTTTATAAATATAAAGGTACATACATTTACATATAAAATATCTTTCAAATATATAAAACTTAACTAAAAAATTTATATCAATTTTATTTAAAATAAAATATTATGAATATTTATATACATATCATTTAATGTATATATAAGGATAATATATATAGAATTATATTTGTGTGTGTATTGACAAAAATACATTTATATATATATATATATTAATATATAATGTATAATATATGTAAATAAATATAAATATGTATAATTATATTTATATATTCACACATATATAAATATATAAAAATATATATAAACACACACATAAAATATATTTTATATATACATTTAAATATATATATAGATAAAAATGTAATGAAATATATATATATATATATATATAATAAAATACAAAACAAAACAGCATAGGGGAGTGGAAAAAGCTCTAGAGTATAAGGGGGTCTCAGGTTCGAAACCCAACAAAGGAAAGCATGCACAAGGGCGAGTGAAGTAAGGGCCCAGTAAAGTTAATGTGGAAATTAATATAAATGTTAAAGGGTTAGAGAGGATAGATGAGTGATTACAACATGGTGATCGAGCACTAATATAAGGTGGGTTTTCCACCCTCTAATTTACATAACCAAATTTTAATAAATATTCCTTGACCTTTATCAGCGTTGATAAAAGAAACCTTTTATCTGGGATTTTTTCAAGCTGGTAAAATGGGTCATTATCATCCCTTTTTAGTGATAATAAAAGAGTCCCCCATTAAACATGATATAGAAAACAACCATATTTAGAAATTTTGATTCCCTTTTCACGTGATGTTAATGGGTCGATCTATAATAGTGTAATCATCTATGATTTTAAATCATTGTAAGGGGATCATTCTAAAATTTATTATTTTATGTTTTCAATATTTTCACCTTTTTATAAAAAGAAATATATCTTTTAGTGTATGAAAATTCCTCTTAGAAATATGTTTTCAATGTTTAAATAATCTCAATTTTTCCATTATTATGGTAAGATAATTTTTTCCTTATTTATAGGTCGGTTATAACGATTTTTAAATTTATCAATTTACACATAATAAATTGTATTAAATTCTATGGATGTATTTCATGATTATATGTATTCAATTTAGGTGTACTATTTTTATCATTAACATTAAACATATAATAAAAATATTATTTCATTATGTTTAATTTCATTGAATTATTTATAATTTTTCTCCATGAACTTTTAAATTACTTCTAAATTTTTTAAATAGAAAAATTTATCCACTATATAATTTTTTTATCCTTATTAGACATGTAATTATTATCTACATTCAAAATAAATTCAGTATATATTGATCTTATGAAGTGTTATTTTTAATGGGGTTATTATGATAAATAAATAAGTTAAAAATTGTTTCATTTTTGTATTTTGAACTATTGAATCAAATCTATTATTATGAATTTTTTATTTTAAAAATAGTAATTTTTATTTATTAGGAGAATATGTGGCATATTAAATGTTTAATTTAACTCAAAATATTCTAAAAAAATTTATAAATCTTTAATAGAATTATTATATAATTTTAAAACAATAATTATTGCACCTCTTGTTTTAAAATCAAATGCTTAGACATTTTTTGGAAACCAGTTTTTCTAAAATAAATTTCGTGGTTTTAGGGATGAGTATAAGATTAATGGTAAAAAATCCCAATTATGTTCCATACGTGATTGATGTCAGATAAGTGTTCAAAGAATTTTTCTTATTATTTTAATAAGCTCTAAAATGTATTTAGATATCCATATCCTCTAAAACTCATAACCTAAAAGTTCCCCAAATAAAATATATTTTATAAAAATAATTTTGAAAAAATATATAGTGTTTTTAGAACAAGAATTAGGATCATGGGTTAGGGGTGTTATAAAATTGGCCTCCTAATCTCCACTAAAGTATAGGAATCGTTCCTTTAGATTATCATATATGGTTAGTATATTATGCTCAAACTATTTTTTTAATGTCTACCATCTCAACTTCTAGGTATTCTCAACAACATCACAATAAAATACATATTCAAATCATCTCATTTACTCTAAATAGTGTGTATATACTATTTTTGACCAATAATTCATCGGTTTTAACACCACAAGAATTTGTGAAATATTTTTTTCAAATAAGATTAATCTTTTCAATATTTTTTGTAACGAAAAACACTATGTTTTTCATATTTCAGTTAATTTTTTGATTTTATATTGAGTTACATGAAACACCGAGTTTATCTTTCCTAACATGAAACAACTAGTTTAACTAAACATGACATACTATTGAAATATAATTATTTAATATTATAGTTATCATATAGTCATAGAAATAGTGTGTATAAAAAAGATTTTATAAATTTTGAAAATATATGTATTACATAATTATATAAATTTAATTTATTAGTAACAAATTAAATATAAATTAAAATAAAAACAATTTGAAAACAAAGGAAATATTTATATGAATAAAACTATTATTATGAATAGAAAAAAATTACATAATAAATTAAAAAAATAACTTTTTTGGATTATTTTAATGAAATTTATATTTTATGTATCCAAATTTATTTTTAAATTCAACTTATTTATTTTCTTGGAAATAGATAATAATTAATTAAATATTACACTTAAAAACATTATTTTAGTAAAAAATGGTTTTTCTATTTTTTTGCACCTACTAGAAATTTAATTTATAAAAATAATATATATTTTATTTGAAAAACTATAACTAGTTTTTTAGAATCTAAATTCCAAAATTATATTAGATTGAATTTATGATAATTTTTACAAAATAATATTTTCTATGAATAGTGAAGAATACTAGTATTTATGAAGAATTTTCATTTATTTTAAGGCCTTAAAAACATACATATAATTTTAGGATTTGGTTAAAATTAAAATTAATAAAATCTTGTATTAATTATTCCATTATAGGTCATTAAAATCATTTCAATATTTAATTTTCATATAAAAGTTTTTAGAACTATTAAAATATTTCCCATCAGATAACCGATTTTTCATTGTGTCGGCGGGATTAATTTTAAAATAAAACATTCCACTAATATTAATGGAATATGTATAAGTTAATTAATTAATGGAATCTAAATATTATATATTATAAAATAAATTCCAATTATTATTTCACCAAAATTTATAGTAGAAATAATATAAAATAATTATGGTGGTTACGGTTCAAACGGGTATAACGAGTGGTTAATCTAAAAATATAAACTATAAAATTAACTATAAAATTTTCCAAAAGGAATTTTATTGAAATATTTCTACATTGAAGCTCTAATATTCAGGAATGTTTTTATCCTCTTCTCATGTGAATATTTTGGTTACAAATTTTTCTTTTCAAAACATACACGTGTGTCGCTCAACTTACTTTTAATGAAAACCGCCTCTCTTATCCACTTCACACATACAAATCGATTATTTCAGAAAAAATATTAAAAAATTACATCCTTAAGTACCTCCCCACAACCTAGATTCCATTCTGATATCTTTAATAAAAAATATAAAGGATTTAAGTTAAACCTAATGAAATTTATCGAAGAAGATTTATAGTTTTTTAATTTGATTTTTTTACTTCTTATTTTACCTCCTTTAAATATTTTAAAAATATGAAAAAATAAAATGTGTATCTAATAAATAACTATATGTGATTATGAAAATTTAAAAACCTTAATCCATACCCTATTAAATAAAATATTATTTGAAATCACTATTCATGTGTATGGAAGACTATCACCTCATGAACTGATTCTATTTTTTCCACATTAGCACCTCTCAATGATGAATATATCGGTGGATTTAATTTATAAATATATTTTTCATTATACTATTATACCTTAGTAATTATAATTTTACATTGATATTCTTACCTCTCATCCTATTTGAATGCAATAATGTTTCTTGTGTTTATGGGGGACTACTGGCTCACGAACCATAGTGATGTACTTTTCATTTAGGTTTTTTAAGGATGGTATCAAGAGTATATTAAATGATTACATATGGCATTTTTAACATGTTATTTTCTCTTTAAAAAATTACAACAATATATACATTCTTTATTTCCATCTTATGGGTGATATGATAACATTATTTGTGTGTATGATCGACTTCTGCCTCTCAAAGTGATTTAATTCATTTTGCACTAATGCTTTGAATTGATGTTAATAATTATAAATTTAATGAATATATGTGGTATATATATTATAAAAAATGTTGGGGAAGGTAAATATATTATTTATATTTCATTAGTTTCGTCAATTGAGAAAATGGAAATAATGTTCATTCATACATACGGCCTACCATCTTTATGAATAGTTTATTCCATTTTCTAAATCAATATTTTATGGATTAATTTGAATAAAAATATAAGGAATATATATGATATTTATGAAATGTTTAAAATTTTGGATATTAAGGAACCATGATCTATGTAATAGGATTGAAAAATAAAAATTCAAAACATACAAAAAACCCAGGCATTTTTTGCCCGAATAGTGATTAATCATTGGATAATTAATAATCTTGTAATAATATGACATAATTAAATGAAATGTGGTATGATATAAATATTTTTTTTTATTTAATAGAATTATAAAATATATATAATTATTATTCTGTAGGATCAAATGTGTATGACAGAATTCGAGACATATGGTAAGGGATTTTCCTATCACCTTTTACTTCTATGAGGTCCGTTCCATATTGACCACCTAATTATTTTATATGATGGGTATAATTAAAATATATATTTTTTAATATTAATTTCATCTAAATGATATTTATTTTATTTCAATTTGAGTATATCTCATTCATGGTGATTTCAGTTCTAATGTTACCAAAGCGGTGGGATATTTCTGTCTTTATTTTTCTTTATTTGATATATGTGTTATGTTAAACACATATCTTATTTTATGAGAAATATTTACATCCCCTTAATATTAAATATCAAATATTTATTTTTTCTCATGATATTTTATGTTTAATTTCATTTTATTATTTCATGGGGCCTATGATTCAATGTTACCAAAGTTTTAATGGTTTTATGATAAAATCTCATCATTTATCAAGATTATTTATATTTATGCTTCTGATGAAGGAATAATATTATCCATATATCATGAAACTCATGGAATTTACTCTCTTATAGTTATTCCCCAAGAGAAATCCGTTTTTATCCTCTCTTTATGTACTCAATTGTTCAAAATGATTTTTTAAGAATAGCTAACATTATTTCTACCTACATTAAAAATCCTTTTTTACTTCCACTTACAAGTTTTAAAAATATATATATATATATATATATATAATTTTTTATCATTACCTAAAGTATTTATTAATGAATATTTATCCATTTTTTACATTAAAAGAATTCAAAATGAATCTTCATGTCATTTTCAAAATAATCCATTTTTTCAATTACCAAAAATATGATGGGAAAATTTTTGTTAACATTTATTGAATGTTCATCCACCATAACCACTCAATATTTTAAATTTTACAATATTTGTTAATATATTAATTTTCAATGAAATTTTTTTTATAAATATTTATTTTTTAAAAAATATTAATGTGCAAAAAATATTTTCCACATGAAATTATCGATGTGATTTTTCAAAAAAATAATAATCTATGGTGACATAATTGTTTTTAAAAAATATTTATTGGGTATTTGGATCTAATTTTTCCATCATCATTATTTCTCGGGATGGTTTATTATTACTATGAAATTATATTTATGAACTATTATTTTTTGGGTTATATTATAATGAAGTTTTGATGTAACCAAACCTCTTTTAATATGATATGATATGGTGAATTTTTTATGATCTCATGGAACACATATTGATGGGTTATCTAATTAGTGGGACCTATATCTCCCTCTAATACATTATGTGTCTATGGATTACTCATTAGTAGATAATAAATTTGTGGACCAGATTACATGTTCACAATGTTGTATATGATCCTCATGATTTGTTAAAGATGTTATCAAGGGACCTAGTTACATGATCACTATGTTATGGATGGACACAAATACCATTTCTATAAGGTTATTCATAGACCCTTTTTTTGTCTATAAGTTTTTGCAGAGGTACAAATCCATGTCTTTAACATATTGAGTTAACATATTTCTATTTATAAATGTTCATAATGTTATAATATTATGTGTATTATACAAATATATATACTAAGAAAATGTTTTTCATTATTGATTTTTTCTTCAATTCAATATAAATTCATGTATTATGAAACTCCACTTGTTATTTTGTGACACAATTTTTTGATCAATGATATGATGGCTATGGTTTATATATGATATTATAATGTACTTATACCCTTGTGAACATGTTATGTTTATATATTTCCTATTCTTACCATTAAATATTATCAGAGATATATTTTTTTTTGTTTCCATAACCAGGGTATGAAGTAATTTTTAGGTGTTGTAACAACCTTAGTTTTTATGAATTGTATCTTTTCAAAATAAATTAAAATTCATAGATTTTTTTAATGGCATGCTACACAAAGTTAAGATTTATTTATACACAACACCAACTTAATCTTATGATACATGAAAAACTGAGTTTATATTTCTATACAAAAAATAATATCTTTGAGCCATGTTACTCGCAATATTGATTTTTTTCGATATCTTGTGTTTCATGCAAATCTGAGTTTTAATTAACTGAAATATAATATTAATATTAATATAAAATAATTATTGCATACCCATTGAAATGATGGGAAGGAAAAGGATTAAATGAAAAATTAAAAAATATATATTTTTTCATGTTTATTAGTTATATACATATTGGAAATATTATATTAGTCATTTAAAAGAAAAAATAAATATTTTCTAAAAAACAATATCTTATCTAAATATAGTTTAATCATGTTAGACGAAAACAATTTAAAATTAAAATTTTCCCATTTTTGGAAATTTATGTTTCCAAAACAAATTATTTTGTAATTTGGAATATAGAAATTAGCTTAGGGTTAGTTGTTAATATTTTTATGACATGCTTTATTTTTTGATGAAGAATGAAAAATATCAAATATTAATTGAATACTCACATTTAATATAAAAATTTGGTGTGGATAAATTATATTTTAAATGGGTTTTATAGTCAAAATAATAAAATTATACATCTTTTAATCCAATTTATGTCATTGGAATCATATTCATATTGAATTTTTATAAAAGAACATTATAAATATTTCAATATTTTCACTTTTAAAACCTGTTTTCTCATCACGTCTACAGGATTAATTTTAAATTAATTTTGGTCACATAATTGTTTAGAATTTTAAAAAATGGATTACATATATAGAATCATAATAATTTATAATTTCTAACAAGTCCAATATAATTTTTTATCAAAATTATTAGTGGACGATGTTAAAATTAATTCTAGAGATTAAGGAAAAACAAGTTTATTCAAATGTTAAACCGAAAATATAAGTTGTATGAATGCCTAAAAACGTTTCCAAACCATTTTCATGAACATAGTCAGACCCTTATGACCATATTATATAATGTTATGAGTTTTTGGGATAGTTTCCATGAATGTTACCAATATAATAATTTAGGTAATGAATATTACGAAAAATATACCATTCATCTTTTAAATTTATATAAAGTGTTTGAATATGAAAATAATAATACATAATTTCGGTTATAAATATTAGTTTTATGAGTAATGATTTGTTTTTATAATTATAGTTTATTTTAATTTTTTAAATTATATAATTACATTATATTTATAACAAATGCCAACACAAGAATTATTTAGTTAATAATTAAATAAATCAAATGATACTGAAATCATTTAAAGTGATGTAAATTGAATGAATTATTATGTTACATTATTTTTGTAGATAAAAATATAATTTTTCATGTTATTTAAAATAATATATTCTGATTCATTTATTTTATTGATATTTGTTAAATTTAAATAAAAAAGATAATGTCAAAATTGAACTTAATGTCATTTTATAATAATTTTTATTTTTCTTAATTGAATAACAATTCGTAAAAAAAGTATATTATATAAAGTTATTTAGATATATTAATTAATATAAACTATGGTCCATTCATGTACCAAATTTTCTATAATAATAAAAACATTAACAGTTAAATTGAAAAAAAAACCAATTAGCATGGTTATGATTAAAGCAATGGTTTTCCACGTTACATGTGCTTCTATTAAAATATACTTCTAACACTCATGGTGTTTTTTAATTAAAAAAATTAGATATATCATTTGAAATAACTGGGTCTAAATTTTCCAATAAATATCACTTTAATTTATTATTAGTGGTTATAACACTTAGGTTAGATCACTATTTCCCATAACAAAAAACAAAAATGATATAATAAATAATACTAAGAGTTAAGAAAACATATATTTAAAACATGCCAATAAATTTGTGGTGGAGGGAATGAGTGACCATATAATCCCTCCAAGCCTTCAATTACCTATGTTGGAGAAATATTATGTAATATTAACCACCAAATAATAAATATTTTTGAGTATTTACGTGAATTCCACTCCTCCTAAACTATAAAAGGGAACTCACCCTCCCCCATTCTACAAAAATCTCTAAGAAATTTAATTATCCAAGAAATGACCAAAATAACATCCTAACTATTTCTCTATAATCCTAGAATCATTAATTTTGGCATAAATTCAACTATGGATGTTTTTTTGTGCACACGATAATGAGATACCTGAATAAGAGAAGTTTTGAATGAGTACGGTGATAGTCAATAATTATGGTAAGGGATTTGCATCTCACTTTTTACTATTCTGAGACACATGCTATATTCACCACATTTTTCTTTTATATTATGTATATACATCCCAAGAATTTACCTTATTATTTTTATACTTAATTTTTTTATTTACATATCCATTTTAGGGTCTATCTTTCCTGGAATTACGGTTTCAAAGTTACAAAAGAGGTAAGGGGATTTTGTACCAATGTTCCTTATTTGAGACAAATGTTATATTATGCACTTATATTCTATCACTTGGTGTATAAACTTCCTATTTTACACATTTTATCAGTAATATAATTATTTTAATTATATTGTGAGGTTTATTTAATGTTATCCATTCATTGGGATTATGATTCAAAATTTCCAAAATTGTAAGAGTTTATTTCTAAAATGTCATTATTTATTAGGATTATCTATGATTATGCTTTCATTGATGAAATATTATGATCCTTATCACAAAAAATACCATGAATTCTATTATCCTTGATTAGTTCATAAAATATTCATGTATTGGTACCATTTTTTCACTCTTTGGTACTTAATTAATAAATTATTTTATGAAAACCCAATATAATCATTCTTTTCTGTCAGAAATCTGTTTTCTTTCAAAAAACTGATTTCTGAGGAATCATTGTTTTTAAAAATTATCATTTAATATATATTCAAGGAAAATTATTCTGATATTTTTTTATGTTTTAATACTGATTGTAAATTGTTTTAACAAATTCCTAATTATGTTTTCAAAGTTTATTATAAAATAAATTGCTTTTAAAGTTTTTTTAAATTTTTTAAAATGATTTTCAAATCATAATTTACAATTTTCCAATGTTATTTACAAGTAAAATGATATTTAAAAAGTTTTATGATAGTTATTTTCAATAAAATTACATTTTCCTTCACAATTGTTCCAAGTGATCTTTTAAATTCCTTATCCATCAAAGATGGCATCCCTTTATATAGTTTATTCTTTACTAGAGATATGATCCAAGGAGACCATTATTATTAATTGTTTTAATGGTTTATTATTATGATGATTTTTTTTTATGAAATCTGTTTCTTTTACATAGGTTATATAATGATAATTTTCTTGTTAAACCTCCTTATTTTCATGGGGTATGATATGACGAAATGATTTTGAAACCTGTCTCTTTATCACATGTTAAAATAGGATAAAATGTTTAAGATACCCATTTCATTTATTGGGGTTTGATATGATGAATATTTATTATCTTGTTGAAAATATAGGTATGATTTAATTATGTGATATTTGGGACCTATATATCCCTATAATACATTGGGCAATTATTTCTATCTCATGATCTATAAAGGGATAAAAGGGGGAGTGAACCTTGTTTAGGAATACATAGATGGAATGAGGAGTGATCTCAGTTCACTAAAATACTTTTTACACTATGATTGTTTGTGATTTGAACTCATTAACCTATTAGAAATGGGATTCCACTGAGTTTTGGGGTGTGTACAGCCCATAATGTTATTGTCATAAAAGCAGTGTACATGGGTGGTTAGACCAAGCCCGAAAGAATGTACACTGGAGTTCATATTAAGCCTATAGTAGGTACATTGGTGGTTTTTCTAGTTCCTTAAATGTTATTAATGTCTTTGGGGGGATCCTTGACATAATAATTTATATGCTTATGAATATTGATTAAATATATGTATTATTCCAATGTTATTATTGTGTGTCCATGTTCTTTAATACCCTTATGATTCATGTCTTATGGTCTTCCAATAATTTTACCATGATTCGTGTTTATGATCACTAATATGCAAGGTATGATTTTCCAATTTTATTCTCATGTTCTCATAAGCTTATTTTTATTTCATGCTTATATATCTTCCTTGGTTATTCATACTAATCATTTGAGCTCACTATTTTTTATGGTTCCATTACCAAGGTTATGAATAAAAGTTTTATGCATTCCAATCATCTGAAGATTAGTAATGTTGAAGTTCATTATGGGATATCATTATGATCTTTCACCAACTTAAAAGATAAAGGTCCCATGTTTCGAAAGTCATTAAAATATTATGGTCCTCAAAAATATTTTTATATAATTAAATGAATATTAATCTAAATTGATTTAATATCTATGAATAATAATACTGGGTAGTAATATTTGGTATCTAATAAATGTCTTAGATAACCTTTTAGAACAAGGATGTGAAAACCTTAGTGAGATCACTAGGTATATTTCTATGGATATGTCAAGGGTTGTCTATTTGGATAAATATAAGCATAGGTTAAAGTATAGGAAAATTTCATAGAAATTAGGTAAAGGTCATAGAGAGTGGTTTCAAGATATTACAACCCATCCTCGATACTATAAGTGTATGTGGTTCTAGAATGGATGTAGATAGGGGTAACAACCCTAAAAACAATGTATTGATCTAGACTTGTCCCGAAAGTGGTTCACAACAATGGGCCTTACTACATACATGGTTTGACACTCTCATGGTATATTCATTGGAAATTCACAAAATATTTAAAAACCATCATGATGGATTTAAATATAATATTACATTGAATAAACTAAGATAAAAATATGTTTTCATATATTAATGAATATGGCATCATCATTGTAATGATTAGAACATTTATGAATAAAATTACCATTCCTTTAAATGTCTTTTGGATATAGAAAACTCGTGAACTCTTGTTGGTTTATTATATCTAATTTGTTTTAAATGGATATTAAGTATCATTACCATTGATAATGTAGTCGTTGAATAGTGATCACATGACTTGTATAAATATAGGGTTTTAACAAATCCTTTTGGTACATCCAAAGAAAGTGACAGCCTCAACCAATAGGATCGTACTCTATGAATCCCATTTATTGGAGATTCAATGGGAGATAACATTTATGGGTTTTTACCTAGACAAACCTCTAGCTAAGATCTAATAACACAATCATTAGTGTAGATAACCGTATCTTGACGTACATTGACATTACATTACTTTTGCGGAATACTTAGTACATTACAAACACACACACACACAAGGACCGTAATAGTTTAGTGTCTTTGGAAACTCGGACTATAATCTTCTAATCGTGGTGAAAGATCTTCAAAATCTATCATAAAGTTCTTCCTTTTTTTACCTAAAACCTTTCTTTATATCCTAGGGAAAAGAAAACATAAAAGGGTGAGCTCAAATGCTCAGTAAGGGTAAACAAAATAAATATCAATCACATTATATTCATAAGAACATAACATTTTGGAAATCATAAGCTGCAAAAGAGAGCATAATTTCATAATCATGGGATAAATCATGGCAGTGAAAAAGTAATCCCAATAATCATATCTTAAAACATGAAACTTTGTGGCATACACACATAATCATAGAGAATCATTTCTTGTTAGTCAAGACTAATTGTCAAGACTATCTTAGTGGACAAAGTCCCTTTCTGAATCGAGTAACCCTCGTTTCAGTCCTGTTTCACTGAACCGGTATAACCTACCGTTCCAGCCCTGTCTATCTCATGAGATATAAAATCTTTACCCAATGCATTGGAGGGAGATATAGGTCCCACCCATCTTATAATGAATCCTTTCTTATGTGTGCCACATAATCATAAACCATACATCATAGCATAACCCATGTAATAAAAATGGGATTCTTAAACAACATGACATCATAAAACAATTCATATAAGATAAAGGAATTCATAAAAATATTTCCATCACAACATAATTAAACCAATGTAATAATAGGGATAAAAACAGAACCCTTTTATTATCTTAGATGGAAAATAATTTTGATAAAATACTTGAACTCCATTCTTTAGGAAAATATCCTTTCTTCTTCAAAAACATTTTTCCTTTCATAACATGTCATACAACATTAAAATAAAAGAAGTTGATTAAAAATAAACTTGAAAACTTGTAAAGTAAGCTTCTTGGAAATAATGTTTTAAAAATCCATTCATGCCGTATAAGTTAAAAAAATATTCTTCTCGTACTTTTTTCGGAAAAGTCAAAAAGTACCTCGTACGAAAAACGACAAAAGATTCCTTTCATTTCTTTTACTAAAAACTCACCGAAGGGTAAAAATGGATTTAAACAATTGTATGTGGATGGAAATAATATTACATATTGATTAAACATAGATGTGAATGATAAAATACACCCCAGTAATTACTTACGAATAAACAATCTCGGATAAAAATGAGATTGTGATATTTCCCTTACCTTAGGTCCGATTTGCTTTGTACGTGTCCGAAGCTCCTGTATAATGGTTTAAATAATGTAATTGACTTATTAAAGAATCATATTCATTGTTATGATATCATATATGGTTCACTTATGACATTATATTACCCGTTCTTTTGTAAATTCCATGTTAAAGAAGCGTTTTGGGTAAAATCGTTTCTTTTATCGTAGGTGTTTTGACTTGTTGTTCTTGACATTATTATTACATATATCATGATTTACTTACTTCCAGAATATAAAATATGATTTATATATCATATATATTCAGTATATATATATATATAATAGATAGATAAATGAAATGAAAAACACCGTTCATGGAGACGGTAGTCCGTACGTACGCATGAATGCTGTTTTCCTTTCCCTATTGTCTTGAATGGAAGTAAGTAGATGACATACATATATATATACATAAATCCAGTAGCTTTATAATGTCATATATTTCATTATTATTTCTTATATATACTTTATAATCATTCTTAAATGGTTAACATGGAGAATGAATCTCATCGCGTCGTGGAGACGGTAGTCCGTACGTACGCACGAGCGATGATATCATTTCCATAAATATTGAATTGAATTGGAGTGGATTATACAATATATCAGAATCAATATGATGTTTTAATAACTATCTATAGTTATTCTTTACACCATTATACCCATCCATGTAAGGTGGTGGTGGAAAATAGATTACACCACGGCGTGGAGACGGTATTCCGTACGTACGCACGCGCGGTGATTTCTTTTTCCGTAGGATAGATAGATGGTGAAATATGGTTGTTTCATACTTATAATAACATATCAGTATATGAGTGATACTGATGTTATTACTTCATAATGAAACAACCTAAGAAGAAGAAGTGGAAGAAGAAATAAAGATGAAAGAATTGGTAACGGTAATTACCTCTTCTTTGAAGCGCCTTTTGGAGACCTCCTCTTAGGGAACTAAAATTGGTCTTTGAGGAAGACCAGAACCTCTAGGATGTTTCTAGGGAAGTGGAGAAGAGATTTTTTCAGGGTTGGCCGAGCTTGAGTGCTCAAATTGGTGTGAGGAGGAGGGGGAGGAGGTGTCCTTTTATAAGGGAGGAGAGGGGCACCTTAGGAATATCTCAAAATATTATTTTATATTAAAGTAAAAATAGGTTTATAATGGTTCCAAAGGGTCTTATTTCGAAGCTAAAGTGGGGATGGGTCGAAATCCTATCAACCAATAAGATTTAGACAAGTTTAGGTTCTTATTTTAACCTTATCAATTAGATTTAACTCTAAGTTAAATAATTTAACTTTTACCGTGTCTTTTTGTTTTCTTTCACTATATGGTTAATACACTTACTATAACATGCCAAACGAACCCAAAATTGTTTATTATTAATATATATATCCTTATATAAGTCATTTAGCCGAACCTTAGAATTTTAGGAATAAAATAACAATTAATAATATAATATTTGATTTAAAAACTATTTTGTGTCAATTTTGACACTATTTGATATATGATTTTTGTGAAAGTCATAACAGAATTATATGTTCGAACAAAGTTTCTTACATAAACACTAATATATCATAGTAACCTAAAAAATTAGTGGAATTCATAAAAAGTCTCAAATTACATTCATTTGAGTATTTATAACATCACTTATGTTAATATTTCCTTAAAAGGGTAATTACTGCATCATCGTTGTGTCATCAATAAATTAATTTATATAAAGTCTAAAAATTATAAATAAAATATCATTATGTAGGAAATCTCTTTATCTTTCTAATCAATATTTATAGTCGAATTTATCTTATGTATAACCCCATATTAAAAATGTTTTAGTGAATAAACCTTGATTTTAACTCTTTTAACTCTTCTTTGAATTAAATAATAATAAATGTCCTAATCTAATCCAAGTGGGCCTAAATGATGATATTTTACACTTAAGGTTGTTTTTGGTCTAGATACACTTGTCAAATAGAATTATGACATGTGTTAGGGTAATATTAATATCATTCTTACCCTTAATTACCCTATTTACTTTTAACCGTGGTAAATAAAAGTAAAAAGTTACTATTCACCAAAAATTATTTTCATCTCATTGAACCACATTTGACTTACTGACATCAACCGTGTCTCTCGGATTTTTGAAATTCCATTCACAGAAGCGGTAAAATTAAGTTTTATGAAAAATTCAGTTTTTTAACTACCACTTAGTAGTTTCACTATTCATCAAAAATTGATGTTTTTCAGAACAATGCCAAAATTTCATCCTAAGCTATATTTCATATTCCGAATTCAAAAATGAAGTCTATTTTACCAAATTCATAACATAAAAGTTGCATTAATTAATTTTTATAATTAAATCCCGCTGTTAAAACAAATAGCGTGTTTTTAAGAAATAATATCTATCAAAAGATTGACACTTGATTATGTCTGGTTTAAATGTGAAATTACATCCAATGACCAACATTGTATTAAATTGTAAAAATATATTCTAAATATACTTTAAAACTACTCCAATAAATAATTTATCACTATTAATTATTTCGATTAAAAAAGTTATTTTTTAGTAATTTTCACTATTCATCAGAATATGAAAGTTATCCGAAATGTACCAAAATTTCACCTTAGGCTAAATTCGATATTCCGAATCCAAAAATGAAGTTCATTTTGAAAAATAAGATTTACAGAATTTTAAAAAGTGGTTATTACTATTCATACCGGCTAGTTTTAATAATATTTTAATAGCATATCGTTGTTTAGTGAAACTCGGTATTGCGTATTACACACGCTATCGAGGAAGGTCGTGATTGCGTGTAATGCATGGAAAGTCAAGGATGCGTGTTGTGCAAGATCCTTTTGGTGTAGCGTACAACACAAGACATTAATAAAATTAAAAAGAATAATTTTTATAAAATCTTGGGCTGTTACATTCTACCCCCCTTAAAATAAATTTCGCCCTCGAAATTCGTCGGGGTTATAAATGGTTTACTATTTGAAAGTTTCTTTAATAGAAACCCACATCGTAAAAAGGAATATCAAAACCAATCTTTAAAAACAAATGTATGAAACGTAACAGTTACCCAAATAAACTAATCATTGGGTTTCCACATCGGTGAAAATATGGATATGGAAGAGAAATCTAACCATCATGTTCTGATGGAGAGTGGTAGAGAACATGGCTATGGAAAAGCCAATAATCACAAATCCATAAATTTGTGACGATCTAAGGTACCATCCGATTCATCGGGTATAAGATCACTCGGACAACATTTTTGGTTTTCAAGATCATTTCCCTAAAGTTGAAAATTTGAATTGGAATAAATACTTTCTTTATTTTGGTACAATCTCACTATTGTTCGTGCCTAGAACAATTTACACTTCATCTCTTAAATAAATGAAGTTTAATTTGTTATTCGTGAAGTGTTAGCAGATCATGTGATAGAATGACGGGTCATTCCATCTGTCTCAAACAAAAGGTTAGCAAAAATTATATACATAAGTCGATCTATAGTGAGATTAATCATATATAGTTCCTAAAATGGACTTATACTTCATATATCATACTGCTTAATATAATAAAACTAGTTTATACTAAACAGGGACTTCCTGTAGGCCAGTGGTAGGCGATAAAGGCCAGTCACACTTCGGTTGTGGGTTCGATTCCCACAGCCTTGTCCGAAGCGATGGGCTGTCGCCCATCCTGCAGGTTGTCCTTTTTCTAAAACTTTATTACTATAACATCCCATAAATAATATCGAAAAAACTTCTATCCTTAAACAATACTAACTTATTTCCAACATAATCCATTCCAATCTTTAGTCCTATCCATAATACTGCAGTCCATTCTCATAACATAGTGAAAACGATTACCAGAGATTTAATACCATCGTTGATCCCCATATATCATAAGATATATCTTGTTGGACACATTCCAAACATTCAAAGGCCTTAATCTTGTACTCTCTTGAATACCCATTGAACCTTAGTGAAAACTTAAATGCAGTTAAAAGTTAACACTTTCCACATACCAAAATCCTCAAAATTCTATATACTCAAACCATGATATCACTTAGTCCTTATATCAATCATGAGCTCATGAATACTGTTAAAAATTTCATTTTCTCGTTTTCCCTTCATTATGCGCATAATATCTCAATCACTTTGAATACCACATTAGACCAATACATAAATATTCCAATATTCCATGATACAACATTATTTTGGAATCCCATTACATAAAAACTTAATCATTCCACCACATCGTTGTCATATTCAACATTTCCAATAGTGATCGCATGTGACTTCCCTTTGTCCTTTGCCTTAAGCGGTTGCTCATGTCGATCATCACTAACCCTTGGATTAGGGCATTTATTGGCATAATGTCTCATCTCCTTGCACTTGAAGCATTGAAGTGTTGGTTGTGCGTTCTCTGCAGTATTTTCTTTATTCACTTCATTAGAATCCCTTTTTCCATTACTTCGATACTCAGCTGCTCGATGACCTTCTTTTCCACACTTATAACATTTTCTAGTCCCTTTATGACAATCTCCACCATGCTTCTTTCCACACTTTGTGCATAAGTAAACATTTTTCTTCTTTTCACCATTATTCTGAGATTTCTCCTTGAACTCCATCTTTCGTTTCTTGTCAAAACCATGAGATGGATATGTAACACCAACTTCCATTTCTACCTTGATAGCACAACGCACAATTTCATCATAGCTACTGAAGTCTCTTATAGCTAATTCACTTCGAAGAATTGGTTTTAAGCCACTGAAAAATCGATCAACTTTACTTTCAGGTTGGATGATAATGCCATATGCATACCTTGCAAGTCTTGTAAAATTCGCTTCGTATATACCAACAGATTCATCATCCTTTTGCTTTAGTTCAAGAAACTCCTTCTCCATCTTCGTTCGAAGAATACGAGGGAAGTACTTAGTGAAAAACAAGTTCTTGAACTCGTCCCATTCCATGGAATCAATTTCATCTCTTTGCCTCGTATTCTTGATAAGATTCCTCCATTGATCAGCTTCACCTTCCAAACGATATACTGCTAAGATGACTTTATCATGTTCAGAACATTGAAGAACTGAAAATATCTTTTCAGTAGTACTAATCCATTGTTCAGCAACTAATGGATCAGTAGACCCACTGAAAGAAGGCGGACGCTGCCTCATGAAGGATTCAACAGAATGTTGCTCCTTCCTTTGCTCGTTTGGAAGTCCTTCATGATTCATAGCTTGAGAAAGTTGTGTGAGCATGGCTACAAGATTTTTCATTCCAGTTCCCATATCATTTGGTTGCTCAGGGGGACAATCATTGCATTGTCCATTGCATTGATCAACACGGTTCCTTCGAGTTCCAGCCATCGTCTAAAACCACAAAAGAATAGTGTGAGAGGCAAAAATCATGCTAGGGAAAACAACATAATAAAGAGGTAGTACCCTCAATATCTAACATCTTAGGTTAAATTCTAAGATCGTTAGAGAAATTCTAGGACTATAACTTATACGTATACTTAACCTTGGAGACATCCCTAGACATACCTTAGAAATATCTCTAGGGATCTCACTAACGTTTTCACATCCTAGTTTCCAAAGGTTGACTAAACCTTTGCCTCTGATACCAACTGTAGAGACCCGTATCTTGACGTACATTGACATTACATTACTTTTGCGGAATACATAGTACATTACAAAAACACACACACACAAGGACCGTAATAGTTTAGTGTCTTTGGAAACTCGGACTATAATCTTCTAATCGTGGTGAAAGATCTTCAAAATCTCCCATAAAGATCTTCCTTTTTTTTATACCTAAAACCTTTCTTTATATCCTGGGGAAAAGAAAACATAAAAGGGTGAGCTCAAATGCTCAGTAAGGGTAAACAAAATAAATATCAATCACATTATATTCATAAGAACATAACATTTTGGAAATCATAACCTGCAAAAGAGAGCATAATTTCATAATCATGGGATAAATCATGGCAGTGAAAAAGTAATCCCAATAATCATAACTTAAAACATGAAACATTGTGGCATATACACATAATCATAGAGAATCATTTCTTGTTAGTCAAGACTAATTGCCAAGACTATCTTAGTGGACAAAGTCCCTTTCTGAATCGAGTAACCCTCGTTTCAGTCCTGTTTCACTGAACCGGTATAACCTACCGTTCCAGCCCTGTCTATCTCATGAGATATAAAATCTTTACCCAATGCATTGGAGGGAGATATAGGTCCCACCCATCTTATAATGAATCCTTTCTTATGTGTTCCACATAATCATAAACCATACATCATAGCATAACCCATGTAATAAAAATGGGATTCTTAAACAACATGACATCATAAAACAATTCATATAAGATAAAGGAATTCATAAAAATATTTCCATCACAACATAATCAAACCAATGTAATAATAGGGATAAAAACAGAACCCTTTTATTATCTTAGATGGAAAATAATTTTGATAAAATACTTGAACTCCATTCTTGAGGAAAATATCCTTTCTTCTTCAAAAACATTTTTCCTTTCATAACATGTCATACAACTTTAAAATAAAAGAAATTGATTAAAAATAAACTTGAAAACTTGTAAAGTAAGCTTCTTGGAAATAATTTTTTAAAAATCCATTCATGCCGTATAAGTTAAAAAAATATTCTTCTCGTACTTTTGTCGGAAAAGTCAAAAAGCACCTCGTACGAAAAACGACAAAAGATTCCTTTCATTTCTTTTACTAAAAACTCACCGAAGGGTAAAAATGGATTTAAAGAATTGTATGTGGATGGAAATAATATTACATATTGATGAAACATGGATGTGGATGATAAAATACACCCCAGTAATTACTTACGAATAAACAATCTCAGATAAAAATGAGATTGTGATATTTCCCTTACCTTAGGTCTGATTTGCTTTGTAAGTGTCTGAAGCTCCTGTATAATGGTTTAAATAATGTCATTGACTTATTAAAGAATCATATTCATTGTTATGATATCATATATGGTTCACTTATGACATTATATTACCCGTTCTTTTGTAAATTCCATGTTAAAGAAGCGTTTTGGGTAAAATCGTTTCTTTTATCGTAGGTGTTTTGACTTGTTGTTCTTGACATTATTATTACTTATATCATGATTTACTTACTTCCAGAATATAAAATATGATTTATATATCATATATATTCAGTATATATATATATAATAGATAGATAAATGAAATGAAAAACACCGTTCATGGAGACGGTAGTCCGTACGTACGCATGAACGCTGTTTTCCTTTCCCTATTGTCTTGAATGGAAGTAAGTAGATGACATAAATATATATATATACATAAATCCAGTAGCTTTATAATGTCATATATTTCATTATTATTTCTTATATATACTTTATAATCATTCTTAAATGGTTAACATGGAGAATGAATCTCATCGCGTCGTGGAGACGGTAGTCCGTACGTACGCACGAGCGATGATATCATTTCCATAAATATTGATTTGAATTGGAGTGGATTATACAATATATCAGAATCAATATGATGTTTTAATAACTATGTATAGTTATTCTTTACACCATTATACCCATCCATGTAAGGTGGTGGTGTAAAATAGATTACACCACGGCGTGGAGACGGTATTCCGTACGTACGCACGCGCGGTGATTTCTTTTTCCGTAGGATAGATAGATGGTGAAATATGGTTGTTTCATACTTATAATAACATATCAGTATATGAGTGATAATGATGTTATTACTTCATAATGAAACAACCTAAGAAGAAGAAGTGGAAGAAGAAATAAAGATGAAAGAATTGGTAACGGTAATTACCTCTTCTTTGAAGCGCCTTTTGGAGACCTCCTCTTAGGGAACTAAAATTGGTCTTTGAGGAAGACCAGAACCTCTAGGATGTTTCTAGGGAAGTGGAGAAGAGATTTTTTCAGGGGTTGGCCGAGCTTGAGTGCTCAAATTGGTGTGAGGAGGAGGGGGAGGAGGTGTCCTTTTATAAGGGAGGAGAGGGGCACCTTAGGAATATCTCAAAATATTATTTTATATTAAAGTAAAAATCGGTTTATAATGGTTCCAAAGGGTATTATTTCGAAGCTAAAGTGGGTATGGGTGGAAATCCTATCAACCAATAGGATTTAGACAAGTTTAGGTTCTTATTTTAACCTTATCAATTAGATTTAACTCTAAGTTAAATAATTTAACTTTTACCGTGTCTTTTTGTTTTCTTTCACTATATGATTAATACACTTACTATAACATGCCAAAAGAACCCCAAATTGTTTATTATTAATATATATATCCTTATCTAAGTCATTTGGCCGAGCCTTAGAATTTTAGGAATAAAATAACAATTAATAATATAATATTTGATTTAAAAACTATTTTGTGTCAATTTTGACACTATTTGATATATGATTTTTGTGAAAGTCATAACAGAATTATATGTTCGAACCAAGTTGCTTAAATCAACACTAATATATCATAGTAACCTAGAAAATTAGTGGAATTCATAAAAAGTCTCAAATTACATTCATTTGAGTATTTATAACATCACTTATGTTAATATTTCCTTAAAAGGGTAATTACTGCATCATCGTTGTGTCATAAATAAATAAATTTATTTAAAGTCTAAAAATTATAAATAAAATATCATTATGTAGGAAATATTTTTATCTTTCTAATGAATTTTTATAGTCGAATTTATCTTATGCATAACCCCATATTAAAAATGTTTTAGTGAATAAACTTTGATTTTAACTCTTTTAACTCTTCTTTGAATTAAATAATAATAAATGTCCTAATCTAATCCAAGTGGGCCTAAATGATGATATTTTACACTTAAGGTTGTTTTTGGTCGAGATACACTTTTCCAATATAATTAGGACATGTGTTAGGGTAATATTAATATCATTCTTACCCTTAATTACCCTATTTACTTTTAACCGTGGTAAATAAAAGTAAAAAGTTACTATTCACCAAAAATTATTTTCATCTCATTGAACCACATTTGACTTACTGACATCAACCGTGTCTCTCGGATTTTTGAAATTCCATTCACAGAAGCAGTAAAATTAAGTTTTATGAAAAATTCAGTTTTTTAACTACCACTTAGTAGTTTCACTATTCATCAAAAATTGATGTTTTTCAGAACAATGCCAAAATTTCATCCTAAGCTATATTTCATATTCCGAATTCAAAAATGAAGTCTATTTTACCAAATTCATAACATAAAAGTTTCATTAATTAATTTTTATAATTAAATCCCGCTGTTAAAACAAATAGCATGTTTTTAAGAAACAATATCTATCAAAAGATTGACACTTGATTATGTCTGGTTTAAATGTGAAATTACATCCAATGACCAACATTGTATTAAATTGTAAAAATATATTCTAAATATACTTTAAAACTACTCCAATTAATAATTTATCACTATTAATTATTTCGATTAAAAAAGTTGTTTTTTAGTAATTTTCACTATTCATCATAATATGAAAGTTATCCGAAATGTACCAAAATTTCACCTTAGGCGAAATTCGATACTCCGAATCCAAAAATGAAGTTCATTTTGAAAAATAAGATTTACAGAATTTTAAAAATTGGTTATTACTATTCATATCGGCTAGTTTTAATAATATTTTAATAACATATCGTTGTTTAGTGAAACTCGGTATTGCGTATTACACACGCTATCGAGGAAGGTCGCGATTGCGTGTAATGCAAGGCAAGTCAAGGATGCGTGTTGTGAAAGCTCCTTTTGGTGTAGCGTACAACACAAGACATTAATAAAATTAAAAAGAATATTTTTTATAAAATCTTGGGCTGTTACAATTAGGGAAACCATTTATATGATAGTTTCAAACTCATAGACATCACATCTGAAACCATGTTCACTGAACAACCGAAAGAGAGCACCACCATCACACATCTTACTCTTAAGGCATATGGTAGTGTAATAAAGGGATATTTTACAAGACCCCATCATTATTATTATATTTATTATTATTTTTAAAATAATTAATATACTTTCATTCTATTATAATTACTTTTTAATGGGTTTTAAAGAAAAAATATTGTTTTTGGTTAATATTTGAATTTAATTATGAATACTATTTTGAAGAATTAATTGATTTTGTAATTAAATAATACTTTAATAAAATGTTATATTAAATTAATTTTATTAATTATAAATGACAGTATACTTTTTATGATGTCAAATTTAATTTTTATTATGGTCTGAAAACAATATTTGTCGAAACCTATTAATTTTAAATAAATGTCATTTTTTAATTTAAAAGTAAAAATTCACTTATTTAGAAAACTATTTAGATAAAATGAATATTGATTTTGGAATCAGGATTTCTAAATTATCCAATGGTGAATTTATCATTATTTTTTGAGATAGTCGAATTGTTGAGTAAAAATTAAATACCGTATAAATATATAATGTGTATTATGACAATATAATGACCCAGTAATTAGGTAATTAAATACTATAAAAGGTATATTCGAAAATATATATGTTTTCCTTTAAAATATAGTAATTTTAGGATTATTATATTTATTTTATAAGTCTTTAGGTAATCCTCCAAGACATATAAATATTTTAAAATTTTAAAATCATTGCCTTGAAAGTATGACTCACCTCTACATAAGAAAGAAAAATATTTTAATATATTCAGTAATTATCCTTGTAAAATATTTTATAACACTCCCCTTTTTAGGAATCTGTTGAAAAAATACATGGGATGGTTTGTTGTTTTTAATATTTTATTATGTTGTATCAAAAACTAACATAATAATGAAATCTCTTCACTCAATCTCTTTTAAGTTCTAAAGACCTCATCAACTTACTCCCATGAGTCCTCCCAAAGTGCACCCATGCTCCGAAGAAACCTCTCCCAGGCCTTTGGGATCACACATACATGTAAAGGATCTTCATCTCTCTTTTTTCATCAAGCACTTCTTTTAGGTAATTACATTTAATTACCATTTTCATGATTTGGGATATATTATTCCATACGTCCTTATTTTATATTTCAGGTATATATTATGGGATATTCCTTTCACTCCCATTAATCCCCACTATTATCTTTTATTCTCACCCATTACTATATCAAAATCTTGTTAGGTATTTATCTATTCTCATTTCCATTAAACAATTTCATTTATATTATACATATAAAATTCTATTTTAGATGTTGGGATATTATGTTCCATGATCCTATAATGTATATTTAATTTATAAATTATGAGACACCCCTTTCCCTCTCATCAACCCATTTTAAGACTTTCCATATGACGTCATTATGATGCCAAAATTGCACCACAATTTTGCATGCCAAAATCATCATGTAGTGAATACCATACCCATTCCTCTATTAGGGGTCTTAAAATTTATGAACATATACTTGTTTATTGAGAAATCAAATATATTTATTCCACATTCCATGATCATTTAATAAATATTTATTTTTATTAATTCCATTTTTTGTGATCTGGGTGGCACACTTAAGCATGAGAATAAAATGAGTATGAATGGTGCGCATTGATAACACTCCAATGCATTGGGAAATGTTTCAAATTGTGATACTCCATGTTCAATGTGGGTTACTCCTGCTAATTCTTGTTCAATTAGGTTTTAATCATTCTAATTAATGTATAATGAGGTTTTACTCATTGTAATCTATGTGAAAAGAGCCTTGGATCATGCTAATATCCTATAATATGTTGCTACCACATTTCCATGTTGTGCTAAACATGCTAAATCATTCCATTATGTTTTTGTTTCTCTTATTCTACATTGATATGCCTATTTTCTAATATATATATAGTATTCTTCAGGTTATTTGTTTTTATACTTTGTCACAGGGTGTTATAGATCACCATTTTCTTATGTATGTCCTCCGGTTATCCCATTCATTGCTAAATACGAAGTAATCCCTTGGTCATGTAAAAGATTTTTTTAATAAAGATGTTAATTAAATGTTTTATATTGTGATTTAATGTTCTCTATCCCCAAAAAAACTATACCTCTTGATTTTCTGAGTTTTATTAAGTGAAATTATTAGTAATAAAGTGTGTTCATATTTAAAATAAAGAGAAAGGTTTTTATAGTTGGTATTAGATGATAGGGTTAGTTATTTTTGGGATTAGGATTAGAAAATTATAGGGAAAGACATTGGGATAATATTAAGTATAAGAAAAGATGCCCCATGTTTTTTTGAGTATAGTGTCAGTGATTTATTAAGAAAACACATCTGAGTATGGATAAAAACATGTAGAGGTGGCTCTTGGATAGATGTATCTAGGGGTAAAAGATGAGAACACCATGTTGAGATAGACTCAAATGGGAACTGGGGAACAAAAACGTGCCTAATTTCACTCTAGGTTCGACCCTCTCAGGGGATATACATTGGTAAATTCATAAGATTAATATGAACCATTATTAACGGAAAATAGTCCCATAAGAAAATATGTAATGAAATAGATCATGAATAACCTTTATTGAAACTTATGGAATCACAAGTTAGGATATACTATTCATATACAAGTTTATTCTTTTATGTTCAATTTTATATTTTTACATTCTTATTAGCTAAGTGTTTAAACCCCTGATTGTATTTTCTTTTACATAGTTAAAATATGGAATGAAGAAGATCACAAACAACTCTTCTCTCTCTTCATGAAGAACTACTTGGAATGATTATCCTGAAGTTATGCTCAGATGAAATGGAAACATTTTCAAATATCCTAGTTACATGAAAAAAAAAACATTATGAGGAATCCAATACTTCTATTTTTTCATGATTCTTTCAAGTATCTAGTACCTTCCATTGTAAAATATTGAACTCTAAACTTTCTTACCTTACTAAGGGTGGGAAGTACTATCTGGGTCTTTTAATACTCTTCTCTTTATTTCAAAATGATAAATCACTAAATTATTTTATAGATGCTACCAAATAAGGGGACCACTAAGAATCCTAAATGTATCAAATTATTGATTTCTGTCTTTGGTGAAATACCCCAATTGAATTACCAACCCCAATTTTAAAATATTTTGATATGAATTAGTAAAAAAATTATAAAAAACAAGTTCAAGAATATATTTCAAAATTATAAATAAGAAATACATTTTTAATGACTTATCGGTGCATTCATTGATATAATCCAAGACGCTTCAGGTGTGTTTGGGTAAAGTAAGTATATGATTTTGAAACTTTTCTAAGGTACCATTAGGATGCATGAAACCCTTCTACGTATAAGAAATTTTAATAAGAATCACTGAAGACCTCATTGAAATGATGAAGGGGAAGTACAACTCACCTATTTTGTCCTCAATATGTCAAATGAAATTTCAGGGATGAAATTTCTTAAGTAGGTAAGGTTGTAATGACTCGAACATTTATGAATAAAATTATTTTTCTTTTAAATGTCTTATGGGTATAGAAAACACATGCACTCCTTTTTTTTATTATATCCAAATGGATTTAAATTACCATTAAGGGTCATCAGCTTTGATAATGTAGTCGTTGAATAGTGATCACTTGACTAATAAAAATACAGGGTTTTAACAAATATTTTTCGCAGAGACAAGGTAATTGATGGCCTCAACCAGTAGGAGTGGACCATATAAAACCCATTTATCACAGTTTTCTACAGAGATAGAATTTCTTTGAATTGACAAAGACCAAGACCAATCCTTGGTCCAACAAATATATAATGATTGAAGCCATTTATTGGAGAAGTTCAAGCACATCGAGATCACGTCCGTACCATGTTCACTGAATGGTCGTAAGAAAGCCCCACCATCAAAAAACATACTATTATGGTGTATGCTGGTGTAATAAAAGGATATGTAAAAATAACCTATAATTATGATTATGTGCATTATTTTTGTGTGGAATAAATAATATACTTTCATTATATAATTGTTACTTTATAAACGATTTTTATATCACAAATAGTATTTTTGGTTAATATTCAAGTTAAATTAAGAAAGTTAATTCAATAAATTAATATATTTATGAATTAATTAAAATTTTTATAAAATATTATTATTAAATCACTTTTATTATATATAAATGATCATATAATTACTATGAAGTCAAAGGTAAATTTTATTAATGTTTGAAAACTATTATTGTCAAAACCAGTCAATTTTCAATAAATGCTGGCTTTTATTTTAAGATTGAAAATTCAAATATTTATAAAATTATTTAGATAAAATGAATTTTTTTATGGAATCAGGATGTCTAAATTATTGAATGGTTAATTTTTCATAATTTCTAGGACAGTCAAAATTTTGGGTAAAAATTAAATACTGTAAAAATATATAATGTGTTTTAATACATCATAATGACCAAATAGTGATGTAATAAAATACTATAAAAGGAATATTCTAGAAAATATATGTTTTTTGATTTAAAATAATGAAATTTCAGGTATATTTATTTATTTTATAAATCCTTAGTGAATCATCCATGACATTTAAATTATTTTATGATTTTAATATCATTTCCTTGAAAGTGTGACTCCCATCCACCTAAGAAAGGTAAATATTTTAATATTTTATAACCATAGACTTATAAAATAATTTATATCACTCCCATTTCCAGAAAACATATAAATAACTCATTTAATGGTTTTTTGTTTTGAATAATTTATTGTGTAGTGTCCAAAACTAAAATAATAAAAAATTCTTTATGCTTTCTAAAATAATTTCATCATATCACCCATTTCTATTAACTCATGATATTTTTTGTTAAACATTCCTCTTCACCCAACTCCATAGATTCCTCCCAAAGTTCCTCAAACCTCCCAAGAATCATCACCCAATCCTTTGAGATCACACATTCAATTAAGGCATCTCCCTCTCTCTTCTTTCTTTAAGAACCTCTTTTATATCATGCCTTTTAATTTCAATTTTCTTGATTTGGGATTTTTTCTTCCATGACTCTTAAATTTCAATTTGATGCATACATGATAGTATATTCCTTTCACTCCCATTAATAACCCCTTTGATCTATTAATCTCAACCATTACAATGATAAAATTCTATAAGGGATTTCTTTCTTCTCATTTCTATTAAATCATTTCTTTTATATTTTCCATATAAAATTATTTTTCACAAATTGGGATATTAGGTTCCATGATACCCAAATTTATAATTCTTTTATAAATGATGAGATACCCTTTTACCGCTCATCAACCCATTTTATTAATTTCTATATGACGTTGTTATACTACCAAAATAACACTTTGATTTTCCATGCCATAATCATCATGTAGTGAATATCGTACCCATTATTCTATCAAGGTTATTCACCTTTATGAGCATAAAATTTTCTATTTAGTACATACTTGTTTGTATTCCGCAGTCCTTGATCATGGAATAATTTTTTATTTTGAATGAATCCATTTTATATGATCTATGTGTCACACTTAATAATTAAGTTAAAATGATTATGAAGGAGGTTCCCTTACAATTATCCAATTCATTGATTAATGTTTAGTGTTATGATACTCCATTTACAATGAGGGTTTTCTAATGGTAATTCATGTGTATTGAGGCTCTAATCATGCTAATAAATGATCAACAAGGGTAAACTCATGTGAATCCTTGTGGAATAATCCTTGGCTCATGCTAATATCATCATCTATATAATTCCAAATTTACATGTTGTGATAATTAAGTTATATAATGCCTTTATGTTCATGTTTTTTTTATACTAAATTGATAAGCCTATATAATAACATGTACTGTATTATTAAATGTATTCCATGTTTACTCTCTTACTAGGCTTTATATCCAACCATTTTCTTATGTATGTCCTCGGGTTATCTCATGCATTACTAAATACGAAGGAATGTAGACTTTCAATACGATAAGATTTCAATAAATATTTGTATTTCATGTTTTATGGTTTTATGTAATGTTCCTAAGTCCCAAATTCACAAGAATTCTCAATATTTTTAGTTTAATTTAGTGAATGTTTATGTAATAAATCATGTTTAAATGTGTATTAAATAAAATGGTTATTATAATTATTTAGACATCCTATAAGTTATTTTTCAGGATTATGTGGCTACCCACTATGATTACTATTAGTTACACTATGTTTTGGTTTTAGTTAATGGTTATAACCCAAAAGAACTATTTTAATGTTGAAGGCAATGGTTTTCTTCTTAAAGAACCAAATGTTGTTATAGCTGAAATTAAAAAACAAGTATATATGATCCCTAAACATTCTCACATTACGAATCAAAGAGAACATCCAAATGTGAAAAGAAAGGGATAGAGCTCCGTTGATTCCTTCATGAGGTATCTTCCACATTCTTTTCATGGTTCCATTGATCGGTTATTTTTTGATCAATGGATCAATATCAATGAAAATATATTTTCAATTATCTAGTATTTAGAGCATGAAAAATTCATTTTGTCTCTCTACCATCTAAATTATGAGGGGGATCAAATGTGAAAACATATTTAGAATATTTAGTGACAAGATAAAATTGAATCCATATATTTGGATGTGTTCGAGAACTTATTTTTCAATAATTAATTTCCTTGTGTTCATTATATAAATATGAAGAAGGAATTCATTGAGGTTAAGTGGACGGATAAATAATCAGTTCGTTCATATGAATAAAATTTCACAAGACCAATGAGTCACTCTTAGTGTATTATCATTCATCCTAAAAGTAAGATTTATTTTTTCTTTAGCGGATTAAAACTAAATCTACGAAGGGCGAAACCCACAAGGGGCTATGCTTTAGTGAATAGATTATTTGATTTCATATCAATGTAGAAATGGTTGTTGTAGTTACGTATCAGTCTCAAGGTTTTGATAAGATGAGAAAATGTAATTGATAAGAAAATTTAAGAACATGGAGAGAAAATTATGATTTTTCCTTTTATGCTCAATGTGTGGCAAGAAACATATAAGGAATTTTCTAAATGAGACTAGTAAATATTTTATGTTTGGAAAGAAAGGAAATTAATAATCTGAATGAAAAACTGATGAGAAAATGTTATTGAATGATTTTAATATTCATAAATTCCTATAGAAAAAACCTCTCACACTTTAGTGTTTCAATAGAATCAAGTTCTGGAATTATGTTAACAAGTTCTCCAATCCAAGGACTAATGTGGATAAGAACTAACAAAAACATATGAAGACAAAGGACAAAGGGAAATATTATGTTATCATAATAGATGAAGTAAACCACAATAATTAGATAATAAATATCATTCTATCCTAAGTATGGAATTTCAGGTTTTATTATTTATAAATGTGCCCTATATAGAAGACTTATGGTTCATCCTTAGGTAAAAAATTCATTAAATTATCTACATGGATTCTGGAATAATAAAATGACATATTATATTAGTACATGGATGATCCCAATCTTCCAATGAAATTGGTTTCCTATAAGATAAGAGCATATATAAGGAATGGATAATCGGGTATGTTTTCAATATATTTTTAGACTAATTCATGTTATTACCATGTTTTAAGTGAATAAATGATGAAGGTCTTGACATGTTTGGTTTCTGAAAATCATGATCTACTTTATGATGTATGGGAGATTAATTCCAAATGGGTTTTTAGAAATTTAATCACCTTATTTAAATTTTTTTTAATAATTTAAGAGGATAATATTTCAATCCATTTATGAAACGGTACATATTATATATTTAATGAGGAATAAAAGATTTATTTTTTATTTTTTCATAGAATGATTTACGCATATTGGATGACATATGATAACTATTTTGTTTTGATGATAAGTAAAGATAGATGGAATGACTTATTGTTATACATATGGATATTATGCTAGAAAGGATAGGTAAGATCCCTTTTATTAAGTAAAATAAAATGTATAAAGAGAATTTTGGGGTCATACAATCATACATTCCCTCATTCCAAGTCAAAATCATACTCATGTTGATATGAAGTCATCATAAACACCCATATGGATATTATGATTCCTTATTACTTTTGGATTTAATAATTCGCCTCTATTTCTTGGAGTAAGAGATGAAGTTGAAATTGATCAGGGCATAAGTATAGGGTGAGATTGTGAATTTGAAATGGATTGGGAGAAAATAAATATTCTTATGTAAATTAGTTAACTTCATATGTGTATTGAAACATAAATATCATCCTATAACCATTATTTAGAATGAATCAAATTGAACCTTAGATTGTCATAGATTTATGGTTTTTTGGATGTTGACATTTTCTAGATTACCCACTCTCTTATAATCTTAAATATTTATCAATCATTGTAATTACTTACACATTTATTCCATGTATAAATCATCACTTCCCACCTATGTTCTCTTATGTGGAAACACGCTTATCAGTTACTTAGGTAACCATTATGTTGCCAACCATCCATTTTTAAAGGAAGTTTTATTATTAATTTTTATGATTTAGGTTCCAATGAGAATAACATTCATATATTATACCATTTATGACCTACATGAATTTTAAGGTTGAAATTAATTTTAAGGGGTGTAGAATATAACATCCTATGTTTTTAGGAAATATTTTTTTAATAAATAAAAATTCATTGATGGATTTAATTTATATTACACCATGTTGATATTTCTTTATATATAACACCAAGTTGATCTTTTACTACATGTAACACGGAGTTTAGATTTGGGTAAAAAACACTAAATTTGTCTCATATTACACACAATACCATGTTTCTTTGATAGATTTCATTACCAGTGAGACCAACTTTTAAGAAACTACAATATATATATAATATTGTTATATTATTGTAATTGCCTTCCCATTTGAATGGAGGTAGTGAATTGTAACCCCCGACCCCATTTAACTAGAGTCGGTGCATTATTAAATAACATTGGTATGATCAAAATGATCAAGTCTCTAAAGACCGATTAGTTTAGTAGACTTGGAGTCACTAGATACATTCATAAAGTTAACATTACATCATTAAGTGAAAAAATAAAACAACATCTTGTCTCCATAGACCACACTCATATCCTCATACTATCCCTGCAGGTCATTCATAAAATACTTCTTCATATCCTTGGAAAATGAAACATAACAAAGGGGTAAGCTCAAACACTAAATAAAGGTAATAAATACAGCGGAAAATGACATTAATATTAAACATAGTGAATAATTGAAACCACATGCCTTTACCAATAATAAACATGAATAATTTTATGGAAATAATATGAGGTGAGTAAATAATGACATAATAAAACATAATCATGGGTATTCTACTAGTCTAATGACCACATGAATCATCAATATTATTTCCATAATGATGGAATTTATAATTCCAGACATTCTGAAACATTTTGTTAAGGCCTTGGCCAAGATGTCTAAAAATGATTGAGGCCTCGGCCAAAACCATAAATCAAATTGGGAAAGGGCGTTGGCAAATTCCACATTTAGTTGTCTCATGAGACCTACCGATGCATCGAGAAGCTATAGCGGGCTCCACCTGTCACTTACTAAGTCCAATACATTCCTCATATAAAAATGTTTAAACATATCATAAACATTCGTATTAAAACTAGCATTCAAAATGTCAATAATTTAACCATAAACCTTGAATGGTATTAAAATAGCACATCCACAGTGAAACATATCACAAAACCATCAATAAAATATAGAAGTTTTGTGTCATAATAAATCAACTTCAAATAAACTTATAATCCATCAAAGTATATTGACATAGATGAAATCAAAACCATTATTAAAGAAATATCTCTTTATATTTTGAAATCCTTTAAGATTCACATAATTATAAAGAAAACATTTATTTTGAAAATATTATTATAAGCTTATAAGGGAATCATTGATGATGTTATAACGGCGGAAAATATCCGCACCCTCCATATAAGTTAAAAAAACATTCTTACCTTAAATTTGTCAAAATGGTCAAAAAATACCTTATTTGGAAAATAACGGAAAGATTCCTTTCAAAACACATAAGGGTATAAATTACTTTAACCCATTTTCTCGTAAATAGTAAAAATGTTTTGAAATATATTTTTAAGAAACATGGATGTGGATGATAAAGGGTGTCCCAGTAGATACTTACGTAAAAACAACCTCATATAATAAAGAGATTGTGAAATTAACCCTTACCTAATACATTTCCTTGGGAGAGGGTAGGTTAACCTCCTGTATAATGGTGAAATAATTGTTATTAAATTATACAATAATCATATACATTAATATGATATCATATATTATCTTTTAACATTGCATTGTTAATAATATCTTAGTATTATCGTCGTTTTGGGTGTTAACGTACTCATTTTATTTTATATGTTTTGTTACATATGACTTGTTTGTTATGGATTGGATGTATCTTATTCATGTCTAGAAATATATCGCGTCCTTAAACATTATTTTTAATCAAAAAATGATAATTACACTTGAATGGATATGATGGGGAATTAGTCTCATCACGTTCATGGAGACGGTAGTCCTTACGTACGCACGAGTAACAATATCATTCTTATGATATTAAAATCATATATGATTGGATGGTATATCATATATACAGAATAATTATAATGATATATTTATTATTTAATTCAATTACTCATCATTATCACACCAATCCAAATAATAATTTTTTGAATAACAATTATACCACGAAGTAGAGACGGTAAGTCATACGTACGCACGTATGGTGACATTTCATTAAAAGGATGATTATAATAATGAATTTGGTTGTACCATATTTATAATAAAATCAAAGTATATAGAAGATACTGAGTTCTTATTTTAGAATATAAATAACAAATAAAGAAGATGTGGAAAAGGAAACGAACTTGAAAGAGGTGGTGATATATTTACCTCTTCTTCGGGTTCTTCATTTTGATTTGATCAAAAGAGCTCCTTGTGTTGTCTTTATGACTAAAGGAAGGAATCTATGATGATGTGATGGAAATTTAGAGGATATATAGGGAGGTTTTTTCCAAACCAAAAGGATTTTAAGGGTTGAACTTGAGAGAAGGGAGGGTCCCCTTTTATAAGAGGGGTGAGGGGAACCTTAGAAAAAAAAAACCATAAAATATTACATTATAATAAATTAATATTAGTTTTATAATGGCTCCAAAGTGATTTATTTCGAGGCTAAGGTGGGGATGTGTAGAAATCCTTTCAACCAATAGATTTTAGATAGGTTTGGGTCACTATATTAACCTTATCATCTATATTTATATCTTAGTTAAATAGTTTACAATTTACCATCTCCCATTGTATTTTTAAATTATATTGTTAATAAACATACTATATACTTCCAAGATACCCCTAAGTGGTCCATTAATGAAGGATTTATCATTATATAAGTCCTTTGGAAGAAACTATGATTTTTAGGAATAGAAAATCAATTAATAATATAATATTTGTTTTAAAAACTCTTGAATGTCAATTTTTACACTATTGGGTATTGTGTTTTTTCTATATTCATAACAGAAATATTACTGCAAAAAAATTAATATAATCAATAATAATATGTCATATTAACCTATAAAATTTGTGGAATTTATAAAAATTTTCAGACTACATTTATTTGGATATTTATAATATCAATTATTTCACATCTTCATTAATATTGAAAATACCGCCTCATTATTGTGTCATAAATAAATTTATTTATACAATGTATACAAATTATAAATAAAATAGCATTATGTAGAAAATATTTTAAGATTTATAATGAATATTTATAGTAAAAAATATAACATATATAACCCTATGTAAAAATTGTTTTTCTAAAAGATATATTCTTTTGCCATTTTTGTATTTACTTTAACTTAATTAATATAAAGTGTCATTATCACTTACAAGTGGCTTCATGGGATCCAAAAATAGACCCAAATATTCCCATGGCTGGACATGTATCAACCAGTATGGCTAAGACACGTTTTAGGGTAAATTAATATTATTATAATAATTATTTTCACCCTTATTTACCGGATTTACCCTTTATCCATTGTAACAAAATATTTACCGAAGTAATTATTCAAAATGTCTAAAAATGAAAGTTAAATATTTACACAATTTGGATCTCTTAATTATAAATTTGGAATCAATTTTTATAAATTCAAAACATAGAAATGGAAGAAATTAATTTAAAATTAATTCCTGTTGTCAAAACAAATAGCGTGTATTTAAGAAATAATAAATATCAAAAGATTGGCACTTGCGTATGTCCAATTTAAATGTGAAATTATGTCTAATGAACAAATTGGATTAAATGGTAAAAATATAATCACTTAAACTCATAATTTATCACTATTAATTATTTCGATTAAAAAAATTTAATTAAAATTCAGTAATTTTCACTATTCCTCAAAATATGAAAGTTATATGAAAAGTACCAAAAATTTTCCCTAAGCTAATTTCGATATTCAAAATCCAAAAATGAAGTCCATTTTGAAAGATAAAATGTATAATATTTCAAAAAGTGGGTATTATTATTCATAACAGCTTGTTTTATTGGTTTTGGTGTGTGTTAGAACTCGAAGTTGCATACAACACACGCTATTGTATTATTCAATGAGAAGAATACTGTGGAAGTTTGGGGTGTTACATTCTACACACCTTCAAATAATTTTGTCCTTGAAATTTCTATAATATTACTCCATAAAATGATTTAGGTGGTTCTTCATCATAAGTTCCTTGAGTTCCCACGTTGCCTCTTCCATCTTATGGTTTCTCCATAGAACTTTCACCAGACGAGTCGCCCGGTTTCTCAGCACATGTTCTCTCCTATCAAGAATCCTGATAGGTTCTTCATAGTAATACATATCAGGTTCTAGTTCTACTTATTCATATGTGAGTACATGCATTGGGTTAGGAATGTATTTTCTCCACGGTGATACGTGGAACACATCGTGAACTTTGGAGGGATTTGGCAGCATTTCCAAATGGTAAGCTACAGCCCCAATTCGTTCTAGAATTTCAAACGGTCTGATTTACCTGAGACTTAATTTTACCTTCTTACCAAAATGTATAACACTCTTCCATGGATATACCTTCATGAAAACATGATCTCCTACCTGAAATTCCAAAACCTTCCTTAGGTTATCAGCATAGCTCTTCTACCTACTTTGAGCTGATTTGATGTGGTTTTGGATTACCTTTACCTTTTCCATCATTTCCTCAACATATATGGGCCTACAAATTTTCTTTCAGCAACATCATCCCAACAGGTTGGTGTGCAACATCTCTTTCTGTATAATGCTTCATATGGTGCCATCTGAATAATTTAATGGAAGCTATTGTTATATGAAAATTCTACCAAACGTAAATATTTATCCCACATACCCTGAATGTCAAGTGAGTAGGATCTCAACATGCCTTCTAAGGTTTGAATAGTCCGTTCTGATTGTCCATCTGTTTGAGGGTGGTAAGTAGTGCTCAATCAAAGTTCTGTATACAGGGCCTTCTGAAGAATCTTCCAAACTCTTGATGTTAAATGTGGATCGCGATCAGAAACAATTGATAGGGGCACTCTATGAAGTCTCACATCCTCATTAATATATAGTATTTCTAGACGTTCAAGTGGTAAATCCTCCCTTATAGCAAGAAAATGTGGTGACTTGGTAAGACGATAAAAATGACCTATAATGCATTATTACATCTAGGAGTCTTTGGTAGTCCCATGACAAAGTCCATTGTAATATTATCCCATTTCCACTCAGGTGTGGGAATAGGTTGCATGACTCCTCCAGGCTGTTTCCCTCCATCTTTCACTTGTTGACAAACCATACATCTTGACACAAAATCAGCAATCTCCCTCTTCATGTTGTCCCACCAAAAATTTTCCTTCAAATCTCTATACATCTTGGTGCTCCTAGGGTGTATACAGAAATTGGAACTATGAGCATCGTCCAACAATTCACTTTTAAGATCAGGTATATCAGGAACACAATGTCTCTTCCAGAATTTCAAAATCCCATCGCCAAATACAAAGTCCCTCAATCTACCATCATTCACAGCCTTAATCTTATTTTGAAACTCCTCATCATTGGTCTGAGAACTCTTTATCCTTTCTAGTAAAGATGGTTTGGCAATCATTTGAAAAAGCATTGATGTTTCACCTTCCATAGTTATTCCCATATCCATCTTTACTAGATCCATAAAAATAGGATCCCTTTCAACTCTCATCTTGTTCAAAACTCCATGATCCTTTCTTCTCAAAGAATATGACACCGTATTTGCCTTCCCCGAGTGGTAGTGTATAGTGAACATATAATCCTTGAGTAGTTCAAGCCATCGCCTTTGCCTCATGTTGAGTTCTTTCTGTGAGAAAATATACTTCAAACTCCTGTGATCGGTATATATCTCACATTTTTCACCATAGAGATACTATCTCCAAATCATCAAAGCAAAAATTACAGCTGCTAACTCAAGATCATGAGTAGGATAGTTTTTCTCATTAATTTTTAACGGTATTGATGCATAGGTAATAAACCTATCATTCTGCAAAAGGACACAACCAATTCCTTTCTTTGAACCATCACTATAAATAACAACCCCATCATTCCCTGATGGTAGATTATATATAAGAGCATTGAGTAATCTTCTATTTAGTTCTTCAAAATATTATTCACAATATTTTGTCTAAAAAAATTTAACCGATTTACGTGTGAGCTTCGTTAATGGGTTAGCCAATTGGGAAAAATTTTGGATGAAATGCTGATAATAACCTGCTAAACCAATAAAACATTATACCTCAGTTATACTCGTTAGTGTTGGACATTCTTGGATTGCCTTGTTTTTAGAAGGATCAACATATATTACATCCTTAGAGACAATGTGGCAAAGAAAATAAATCTCCTGAATCCATAATTCACACTTTCTAAACATCCCATATAATTCATGTCTTCTAAGAGTCTTTAGAATAATGCGCAAGTGATTTTCCTGACCCTCATAGATTTTGGAGTATACCAAGATATCATCAATAAATACATCTACAATGTTATCAAGATATTCCTTGAAATCTCTGTTCATTAGATCCATGAAAACAGAGGGTGCATTAGTCATCCCAAAAGGCATTACTGTAAACTCGTAATGCCCGTACCTGGTTCGAAATGCTGTCTTCGGAATGTCTTCCTTCTTCACACAAAACTAATGGTATCCAGATCGAAGGTCAATCTTTGATAAGTATTTAGCTTCATACAGTTTCTCAAATAAGTCATCAATGCGAGGTAGGGGATACTTTTTCTTTATTGTTATAGCATTGATTTCCCTGTAGTCGATGCATAACATCATGGATCCATCTTTCTTCTTATCAAAAAGGACAGGGGGTCCCCATGGAGAAAAACTATGGAGAATAAATACCTTATTACTCAATTCCACTAGTTGTTTCTTTAGTTCAACTAATTCCATAGTGTCCATTCTATAAGGGGTATTCGATGTGGGCCTTGAACCAGGAATTAAATCAAACTCAATTTCTCGTTTTGGAGGATGTCTAGGTAAATCCTCTGGAAAAACATCAACATATTCTTTCATAATAGGTACATCCTATATTTGAACATTTATCCCTTCACCCATAGTTATTTCATTCTCTTCATCCCTGATAATTTAATTTAGTTGAGCTACTAGAGGTCGATCTAGATAAGAGTCAAGTGGTGATGATTCTACTCTAAAGATAAGGTGTTCTTTATTACCATCATCAAAAATCGTAACCTCCTTCTTATAACAATAAATCTACACATCATGGTCTGAAATCCAATCCATACTGAGGATTATATCAAATTAAATCGTGGGTATAACAATGAGATCAGTAGATAAAGAACATTTATATGCTCTAATGGGAACAGATTCACAAAACATTGTTGCGATGAAACTTCCCTTAGGAGTTTTAACTGATAACTCCCTTGTTAAATAAAATTGGAAATATCTAATTTTCGTAGAAAACTGGGAATATATTAAAGAATGTGATGATCTGGAATCAAATAATTCAATTTCTAAACTTGATGAAACCATTAAATTACCTTCCACCACGTCTTTTGGAGCTTCTACCTCTGTAGTAGTGATATCATAATCTTGGCCTTGATTTATTGGCCTTTTTTGAGGTAAGTTCCCCTGATGCTTAGGACATTCATTTTCATAATGTCCCATCTCTCTGTAGTTGTAGCATTGAACATCGGTATATTCTTTCTTCCTCGTGCAATCATTAGTGTGGTGGACTTTTTCACCACACTTGTAACAGACTCCCATTCCCTTCAAGAAAGTACGAGGGTGTTTCTTCCCACATTTACTACAGGATGGATATTCAACTTTTCCCTTCTTCCCCTTATTTTCATTCCCAGAGTGATCAGTAGATATCTTATTTTCTTGCTTTGCTTTAAAGTCGTAAGACTTAGAGAATTGCTTCTTCATCTTGATAGCATATGAGACAATATCTTAGTACGACGAGAAGGATTTTGAGAATAATGCTCGACAAATAAATGGTTTTAAACCATCATAGAAACGATCAATATTACGTATTGGGTTATGTATACAATCTGTAGCATGCCTTGCTAACCTTGTAATGTTATCCTCATACTTTGTGACATTCTCATCCTCCTTTTTCCTCAGACTCAGAAATTTCCTTTCTATATCTGCTCGCTAGTCACAAGGAAAATATTTTTCTAAGAAAATCCCAATAAACTACCTATATTACAAATTTGATACTTCATCATCTTCCTTTGTTTTTTGAATCAATTCCCACCATTGATCCGCATCTCCAGTGAGGCGGTAAACTACCATGACAACTTTTTCCCTTTCGCTACTCCCCAAGACGTGGAATATTTTATCTAAGGAATTTATCCATTGCTCAGCTACTAATGAATTTGTACCCACATTTAATGTTGGTTTTTGTTGCCTCATGAAGAAATATAACATTGATCCTCCATTCTATGGATATGGGTTCTCCATAGAGGTAAGGTTATTATTCATAACATGAGTGAGTTGTCCCAGTATGGTGATTAGCTGATCAGCACCATTTACATCACCAGCTCCACTATAATTATCTTGAGCAGGAGGTAAATCCCTACATGGAGTGCGTGCATTGATATGGTTTCCATTTCTTCCACTAGGCACCATTTCTAAACAATGTCATACACTAGATTAGTTTATGAATCGCAATACATAAATCCAAACTTGAAAACCACTTAACATGAATTGTACAGTTTATGGATATAATCTATAATCATAAAAATGCTTTCTTTGAGGACTTATATTCTCATAAACCCTTCATAACAGTTTTTAATGAAGATTAGAATTATCCTAATCATATACCCTTGGAGTTTCGTAAACAAGAGTATAACAAGGACCCTTGTCATGCACCATTTTCCATTCGAGTCTAGCTCAAAGTTGTGTTTTCGGGTTTTACCCCTAGGTATATCTGTGCCAGAGCCACCTCTACATGCTCGTATCCAGACAGGGTTTTATTATTTAGAAAACTCACAAAATCTCTATAATAAAAAAATTCTATGAAGTTCTTCTATACTAATCCTCAAAGTCCATCTTAGGTCTACGTGATCCAATCATAGTTTATCTAAATCTAGCTTCCAAGGATTGTACTAAACATCCTCTGATACCAACAATAATGCCCTAAACCAAGTTACCCAGTGTTAGTGCATTATGAAATAACATTGGTATGATAACAAAAGTTCAAGTCTCAAAAGACTGATTAGTTTAGTATCCTTGGAATCACTAGATACATTCATAAATTTTACATTACATCATATAGTGAAAAACTACAACAACATCCTGTCTCCACAGACCACACTCATATCCTCATACTATCCCTATAGATCATTCATAAAATACTTCTTCACATCCTGGGAAAATGAAACATAAGAAAGGTGTGAGATCAAATGCTCAGTAAGGGTAAGCAATACAGAAAAAAAGAACATACATATTAAGCATTGTGAATAATTGAAACCACATGACTTTACCAATAATAATCATGAATACTTTTATGGAAAGAATATGAGGTGAGTAAATAATTCCATAATAAAACATAATCATGGGTATTCTACTAGTCGAATGACCATATGAATCATCAATATTATTTCCATAATGAGGGAATGTATAATTCAGGACATTCTGAAACATTTTGTCAAGGCCTCGGCCAAGACGTCTAAAAATGATTAAGGCCTCGACCAAATCCATATTTCAAATTGGGAAAGGGGCTCGGCCAATTCCTTTTCTATTTGTCTCATGATACAAACCGATGCATCGAGGATCTATAGCGGGCTACACCCGTCACATACTAAGTCCAATACATTCCTCATATGAAAAGGTTTAAGCGTATGATAAGCATTCATATTAAAACTCGCATATAAAATTTCAATAATTTAACCATAAACCATGAATTGTATAAAAATAGAACATCCACAGTCAAACATATCACAAAACCTTCAATACAATATGGAAGTTTTGTATCATTATAAATCAACTTCAAATAAACATAAAATCCATCAAAGGATGTTGACACAGATGAAATCAAAACCCTTTTTAAAGAAATATCTCTTTTTATTTTGAAATCATTTAAGAGTCACATAATTATAAAGAAAAAAATTATTTTGAAAATATTCTTATAATCATGTAAGGAAATATTTGATAATGTTATAAGGGATTAAAATACCCGCACCCACCGTATAAGTTATTAAAACATTTATACCTTAAATTTGTCGAAAAGGTCAAAAAGTACCTTTTTGGAAAATGACGGAAAGATTACATTCAAAACACATAAGAGTATAAATGAATTTAACCCATTTTCTAGTAAATAGTAAAAAAATTTGAAATATATTTTTAAGAAACATGGATGTTGATGATAAAGGGGTTCCCAATATATACTTAAGTAAAAACAAACTCGGATAATAAAGATATTGTGAAATTAACTCTTACCTTGTACTTTTCCTTGGTCGAGGGTTGGTTAAACTCCTATATAATGGTGAAATAATTGTTATTAAATTACAATGGAATCCTATACATTAATATTATATCATATATTATCTTTTAACATTTATTTGTTAATAATATCTTAGTATTATCGTCGTTTCGGGTGTTAACTTACTCGTTTTCTTTTATATGTTTTGTTACATAAGTCATGTTTTTTATGGATAGGTTGTATCTTATTCATATCCAAAAATATATAAAGTCCTTAAACATTATTTTTAATAACCTAATGATAATTACACTTGAATGGATATGATGGGGAATGAATCTCATCACGTTCGTGGAGATGGTAGTCCATACGTACGCACGTGGGACAATATCATTATTTTGATATTAAAATTGTATATAATTGGATGGTATGTTATATATAAAAAATCATTATAATGTTATATTTATTATTTACATAAATTATAAATCATTATCATACCCATCCAAATAATAATGTTTTGAATAACAATTATACCACAATGTGGAGACGGTAAGTTGTACGGATGCACGTACGTATGGTGACATGTCATTAATAGGATGGATAGAATAATGAATTTGGTTGTACCATATTTATAATAACATCACAGTATATATAATATACCGGATTTATTATTTTAGAATAGAAATAACAAAGAAAGAAGAAGTGGAAGAAGGAAATAACTTGAAAGAGGTGGTAAGATATTTAACTTTTCTACAGGTTCTTCCTTTTTATTTGATCAAAAGGGATCCTAAGGTTAGATTTATGACAAAATAAAGGCTTCTAGGATGAAGTTATAGAAGTTGAGAGGATATTTGGGTTGGTTTTGGCCAAACCAAAAGGCATTGAAGGTATGAATTTTAGAGAAGGGGGAGTGACCTTTTATAAGAGGGGTGAGGGGCTCCTTTGAAAAAAATTAAAATATTAATTTATAATAAATTCATATTCGGTTTATAGTGGCTCCAAAGTGACTTATTTCTAGGATAAGGTGGGGATGGGTCGAAATACTTTCAACCAATAGATTTTAGACAGGTTTGTGTCACTATATTATCCTTATCATTTATATTTAACTCTTAGTTAAATAGTTTAACATTGACCATGTCTCTTTTATTTTTATATTATATGGTTAATAGACTTACTATATACTGTCAAGATACCCCCAAGTGGTCCATTAATGATACACCTATCATTATATTAGTTCTTTTTTCCTAACCTAAAATTTTTAGGAATAGAATATCAATTGATAATATATATTTATTTTAAAAACTCTTTTATGTCAATTTTGACACTATTGGGTATTTTGTTTTTTATAAATTCATAATAGTATTAATACATCGAAAAAAATCATATAATTAATAATAATCTGTCATATCAACCTAAAAAATTATTGTAATTCATAAAAAGTCTCATATTACATTTATTTTGATATTGATAATATCTATTATTACAATCCTTCATTAATAACGAAAATACTTCATCATTATTGTGTCATAAATAAATATAATTACTCAATGTATAAAAATTATAAATAAAAGAACATTATGTATGAAATATTTTTATCACTATAATGAAAAATTATAGTCTAAAATATAACATATATAACCCTATGTAAAAAAAATTTTCTAAAAGATATATGCTTTTGTCAATTTTGTATTTACTTTAACTTAATTAATATAAAGTGTCAGTATCACTTACAAGTAGCTCCATGGGATCCCAAAATCTACCCAAAGATTCCCATTTTAGTTCCTGTATCAACCAATAGGTTTAGGATGCATTTTAGGGTAAATTAATATTATTATAATATTATTTTGTTACCCATATTTACCAGATTTACCCTTTAACCATGGTAAATAAAATATTTTCCGAAGTAATTATTCAAAATGAATAAAAATAAAAGTTATCTATTAACACAATTTGTAACTCCTGATTATAAATATGGAATCCATTTTTCTAAATTCAAAACATATAAGTGGTAGAAATTAATTTAAAATTAATTTTTGTTGTCAAAATAAAAAGCGTGTTTTTAAGAAATAATAACTATCAAAAGATTGGCACTTTCTTATGTCCAGTTTAAATGTGAAATTATGTCCAATGACCAAAATTGTATTAAATGGTAAAAATATAATCACTCAGATTCACAAATCATCACTATTAATTATTTCAATTAAAAAATTTGTTTTTAATTAATATTTAGTAATTTTCAATATTCATCAAAATATATATGTTATCCGAAAAGTACCAAAAATTAACCTTAAGATAATTTCGATATTATGAATCCAAAAATGAATTCCATTTTGAAAGATAAAATGTATAAAATTTCAAAAATTCGGTATTACTATTCATAATGGCTAGTTTGATTGGTGGTGGCGTGTGTTAGAACTCAAAGTTGCATACAACACACGATATTGTATTATTCAAAGAAAAGCGTACCGTGGAAGCCTGGGGTGTTAAATGAGTAATATTAATAAACATATATATATATATATATCTCATTTTTATTAGTTATTTAATTAATATAAATAAAATTAAGATCACTTAAGAGAAAAGAATTTTTTAAATAGTATGTATTTAAAAAGGCAATGTATTTATTCCTGGTGCAAATAACATAAAATTAAATATTACCACTTTTAGAGTACTTACTGGAAAAAATTAAATTCATTTTTAAAAGATTAATATAAAAATTATCTTTTGGTTAATTTTTGGTATTTTTCATTGATTTTTTATTTTTTGAGGAATAGAAAAAAATAGTGAATTATAATTGAAAATTCCCATTTAATTTAAATAATTTAAGAGATTAAAATTTATTTTGAGTTGGTTTTATAGTCACAAGAGTTAAATAATACATCTATTAATCCAATATATGTCATTGGAATCATTTTCATATTTAATTTTGATATATGAAAGTTGTAAATGATAGAAAATCTTCACTTTTAAACCCCTCTTTCTCATCACATCAGCTGCAATAATTTTTAATTAATTATCTCTACTTAAATAATTCAAATTTGAAAAAATTTCTTCCATATTATGAATAATCATAATTTTTACTATCTAATAAGTCAATATTATTTTTTACACAAATTAATATTTGAATGATATAAAATTAATTACTATAATGAATAAAAAAATGAGTTTACTTAGCAATTAAAATTAGAATATATGGTGTAAAAAAACCCATTTCATGGACCTAGCTAAACCCTTAGTACCATAGGTTCTAAAATTATGTCTTTTCAGACGATTTTACATGAATATGACCCATATGAAATTTTATGTGCAGAGAAAAATAAAAAATATATCTTTCTTCCTTTAAATTTTATTAAATATTTGGAATAAGAAATAGAAAACTATATATGTTCTGTTAAAAATATTTTTTTGGAAGACAAATGAGTTTTTAATCATGATAATTTTTTATTTTTATGTGATGATATAACTACATTAAATTCAATAGAAATTTCAATGAATGAATTATTTAATTAAGAATTAAAAAAATGAAATGATGCTAAAAACATTTATTTTGTAGAAAATTGAATGAATTATTTAATTAAATTATTATTATTATTATTTTATAATGTTAAATAGGTTTATAAATAATATATTCTAATTCCATTATTTTATTGATATTTTTAAAATTTAAATTAAATAATTATTTTAATTTTGACATTAATGTCATCTTGTTATGAATGATCTTTATTAATTGATATAAAATTAATAAAAATAATGTCTTCTATTAAGATATTTTTATCTATTAATAAATACAAACTATTATCCATTCATGAATAATTGTTTCAAATATAATGACTATATTGACCGTTAAAAGTATAAAACCTAATTATCACAGCTATAGTTAAATAAATTTTTTTCTCGTTATTAGCACTTATGTTAAAATTAATTTCCCAATCCCTTAAAATATTTTATTTTATAAATTAGATATAATATTTATAATAATCAGGTATAAATTTTATTATTATTCCCACTTTATCCTAGTCATTATCCTTAAATTACATTGTTTATAAAACTAGTTACCATAATGAAAAACAAAATGGTAAAATAATGAAATTTAAGAGTTAGGGAAGAAAATTTTTAAACATGTGTATGTATGGGTGGTTGATTTTTTGATAAACCATATCATGCCTAAAAAACATCAATTATCAGTTTTGTATCTGAATGAGGTAATCCTGACCTCCCAATAGTGAATAGTTTTGTTTATTTAATAGAATGGAACCCCTCCTTAACTATAAAATGGCACTCACTGTCCCACATTACTCACACCTCTCAATTGATTTGGCTCGACAAAACTATAACCAAATCACATAAAAAATTTCCCACTATCATATTATAAGAATTAATTTTGTTAGAAATCAAACCAAGGATGTCCTTTGTGAAAACCTAAATAAGAAACAAGAATAAGAGGAGCTTTGAACGAGAACAATGAAAGTCATGACCTTAGGTAAGAGATTTACATCACACTTTTTAGTTTTTTGAGACGCATACTATATTCACCACCGATTTATTATATGTGTTGTATGTACATCCAATGAATGTACCTTATTATTCTTCAACATAAATGTTTCTTTATTTACATATCTATTTTAGAATCTCTATTTCATGGGGTTAAGGTTTCGAAGATACTATATCGGTAAGGGATTTTTTTCTCAATTCAACTTATTTTAGACACATGTTATGTTGTTCGCCTATATTTTTTAAAAGGTAAATATACTTCCAATTTTACATGTTATATCAGTAACATCATTGTTTTCATGATATTTTAATATTCATGAAATCCAATATATTCATCGCTATTCTGATTCAAATTTACCAAAATGGTAAAACTTTATTGCTATAATATCATTATTTATCAGGATTGTTTATGATTACAAATTAATTGATGAAATATTATGATACATATCTTGTTAAATCTCATTAAATTTTTTCTCCTATAGTTATCCATTAAATATTCATGTAATGGTACCATTTTCTCACTCTTTATTATTTAAAATAATAAAGAAAATCTTACTTTATTTTTCCCGTCAGTCCAAAATCTATTTTCTTCCACAAAATGGTTTCTAAATATTTTTAAATGATATTTTAAGATCATTTTCAACAAAATGTATTTTCATAAGATTTTATTTTTTAAAAATTATTTTAAATTATTTTTATGAAATCCATTATTATTTTAAACGGTTATTTTAAAAGAAAATTATTTTTAAATTTATTTATGTCATCAAAATCATTTTAAAATTTTTTAAAATTTTTTATTTATAAGTTCATTGTGTTATTTCAAAATAAAATAATTTTGAATTTTTTTTATGAAATTGATATTCAAAAAACTAAATTTTCCTTAAGAAAAGGTCCTAGGGATATTTCAAAATACTACTCTATCTAAAATTACATTTTATTAATATAGTTTATTCATTGAAAAAGATATTATCAATTAAAACCACTCTTATTCATTATTTAATTGTTTTATGTTTAAGAAGAAAATTCATTTTTGAACCTCGATTCTCTTCCATAGGTTATACCATGATAAAGTGCTTATGAAACTTACTTCTTTTAACTAGTTACTCTATGAAAAAAATGATTATCAAACCTATCACTTTTTCATAGTCTATTGTATAATAAATAGTTTATGATACCCACTTCATTTAATGGGTTATGAAATGATTAATTTTTATTGTCTAGTGGAACACATATTTATTATTTAATTATGTGATGGGTTGGACCTATATCTCCCTCAAATGAATTGGATAATAATCTATATCTCATGAGATAGAAAATTATAGAGTGAGGAGCGACCCAATTCAATATGACATGGCCAGGATGAGGAGTCAACTCAGTTTAGTAATGTTCTTTTTCCACTATGATGGCTTTGATAGTGACCCCATTCCACTGTGTGGAAATTATTCCACTAGGGATAGTGGTGTGTACTTCCTAGAATTTTGTCTACATTAAATAATGGTACATGGTTAGTCAGACCAATCCATAAAAAGGATACTCTAGAGGTTATCTAATCCTAATCAATGTACACGGGTGTTTATCCTGATCCTAACATGTTTTTAATGCCTTTATTGGGTATCCATGAGATTATATTCTATATACTTATGTGTATTCCTCAAATATATGTATTATTCCAATAATATTCTCTCATGGCTTATATTATTTTATTCCTTTATGATTTATGTCCTCTCAGTTTCCAATATTTATGCCTTGGTTCATTTTTATGATATTTCAAATTTAGGGTATGGTTTTGAAATACAATTATCACATTCTTATACCCTTATAATTATTTATTTATTATGTATCTTCCTTGTTTACCCTTTATAAGAATTTTATCTCACCCTTTCATATATTTTCTTTTTCCTAGTTTATTATGAAATGTTCTAAGTAGGGTATTCTTGTGTATATTACTAATGGTTAAGATATTTATGGGAGATATTGAGTATCATTCAACAAGTTATAAAATTTTGTATCCACATTTTCAAAGGCACAAAACTATTACTTTCCTCAGGCATGCATTTTTATAATTTAATGAATATCCCTAAAAAATGGTATAATATCGATGTATGATAATCCTAGGTCATTATAGGTATGGTATTTCTAAGAGGATTATTAGGTTAGAAGTTCCTTGTAAGATATGTTTAAGATCATTCATACCTAGACTCTAAAGTCAATAAACCATTACATTACATGGGAGTTTATTTTTCAAATTTAATGTATATTAATATATTAATAAGTGATACCTATTTACATGAATTTTGGGTCTCTAGAATTGTTACTAGATTAAATGGTTAGTATAAATTTATAAATTAGGATAATAAAATTTTTGTTATATTGACATGGATATCTCTAAGGATGAGTCAAATTATAAGAATATATAATGGAATTTTTATGAAGAATATAGATATTGGTTTATAAGAAACTAAATCCCTATAAATTAACTAAAATATGGTGTGTATATATCATTTATATTCATAAGAGTAATACAACTAAAAAGGGTTCATTTAAATAGACTCACTTTTCACCTGGTCCAATACAAGAGGCCTCATAGGACACCAAGTTTAACACTCTATGGGGATATACATTGGAAAAATTAAGATTATTTATGAATAGTGTTTAATGATTTAAATAATGACCATGAATATATTAGGATAATTATATTGATCCATATATTGTAAATAATTTATCAGGATTTATATGTCCTATAAATGATATTCATGATTATGTGGTTTTTATATATGATTACTGTTTCTCAACTAATGATTTCTGTTTTTAGTCTCTGACTAGGACCCAAAGCAACCATGTTAATGATGGGTGTGATTGAAAATAAAATTATATTCTCTTGACCAATAAAAAATTATAAGATATTGAATAGAAAGTATTATATCTAGGATCATATCATTTTCTCATTCATGGAATATTATTGAACATCCAAATGAGAAAATAAGGGGAAAACTTTTTATTAAGTCCTTAATAAGGGAATTCCCACAATCTATTATTTTTTCAATAGAATCATTAGTTATTTAGTAATTTATATGTCCCTAAGAAAATATAACTTCTATTATTCAGTTTTTGGATCATGAAAAATTCATTTTGGAATTCAATCATATGAAAGGTGAATAATTTTAGTGGTGGACTCATATTTAAAACATGAGGTAGTGGGAAGAAATTGAATCTATGGAATGGAAAGAATTTAGGGGGTATTTTTCAGTATTAATTAAATCATTCTATACACAAAATTATATAGAATAAATTCATTGAGATTAAGTATAAGGATAATGAATCAATTGGTATTTCTAAATCTATTTTTATATAACATTCATGTTATGAATATGGTTAAATAATCATCCATGAAACAAAAATTGATTTATTATATAGTGGCCTAAGCCCATTTATTTGAAATAAATTTTCTATATGATAGATTAGTATCTATGAATATGTTATTATATGTGTAATAAATTTTGAATTTAATTTTCATAATCAAACCATTTACATGTTTTTGATAAGAAAATGATGATATAGTCTCATGAGAACACAAATAAAAAATATGATGAATTGAAATTTTGGTCACCTATATTCTAGAAATGTGGGAAGAAGAATTTAGGTAAATTTATTAAAGAAATAAGAGTGTGTTACAAGTGGGAGAAGCATTTCCATTAAAAAATAATTCATATAAAATGCACATCTAATGAAATAAATGGAGATAGTGCACAAAATAATGTACTTCCCAAAATCTGGTGTTTCAAATGAAATGTTCTTGGGAACTATGGAAAAAAATTCCCTAATACAAGGGCTAATGAGAATAATACTGTGAAAAAACCTCTGCTGAAATAAGAACAAATGAAATCTTATGCAATAATCACAACAGAAGTGAATCATGATTTTGGGAAGCCCGTAGTGGGAATTTCATGATGGATTTTATATGAACTATTTATTTGATAATACATTTCTACATCATTCAGAGAAATTTTAGGTTATTATCACTATCTAAATAGATTCTTGATGAATGAAATAGTATTTGTTTTTATAAATAAACTTATTATCATATATCAGTCTAATTATAAACCTAGATTTATGAAATTATTTAAGGAATAAATAGTGACTTCTATTTGGGAACATATATGGTTTTATTGTGAATTTTGGAAGATATAGTGGTATGTAAATGTTTGTATGAGACAATAAGTGTCATTGAAATTATTATTATGTTGACAATGGAAGTATTTGAGATTAATTAATTCTAATCTACATGGTTCAATTTTGGTCAGAAATAATTTGGAGTAGTTTGTAAGGTTATCAACTTATGGAATTAACTAAGTTGAATTTTGATATTATTGGATAACATGAAATATCCACCTTATTTTTGAAAAATATTTTGAGGGTGTATGAATGACTTGTTGATATTATAATGAATAAAATGCTTTAGGTATAAAAAATCATCCGGAATATTCACTTTATAGGGTAAGTAATTTAGTGGATATTGATCAAAACACAACTAAAGGATGATAATTAATTTATAATATAATGCAATCATGATCCCGATATATATTTTTACTTTAAAATTAAGGATTTTATCAGAACAATAGATTATCATTTAGAAATTACACTGAATCACTCTTAAGATCACGATGTTTTTCATATATCACTCCTAAGGATGAACATTCGTGAACCTTCATATTCACTAAACTCATAGTTGATAATAGTGGAGCATGCAATTTCTTATGAGGAACATATAATGCAGATTTTTCGTTATACATATAATGTTAAAAAAACAACACCACTCACCAGGTCAATTTTTTTTTGGAAAAACCACCATCTTAATGAATCTATGTGGTAATCTAAGGATGTAAAGGAAAAAAAATATCCTCATTTTTAATTAACAAAGTGTAATATTTAAAGAGGTAAATTTATTTTAACTGGTGTAGAATGTGAGACCCATATATTTTTGATATTTTTTCCAAATAATTTTAATTTATTAATTCTTTGTTAATTTAAACACCATGAATTTATTACATTAAACAAAACCCTGATATTATTGTTTCTTAAATGTAACACTAATATTAGCATGTTTTATATGTAACACTATGTTTACCTTGTGCTACACTAAACATCGAGCTTAAATGAAACCTAGAATAATATTAACATATTATTATTTAACATATTGTTACCACTTATCCATTGGAATAGAGAGTATAAATTGGATTAATGAAATTATGAAAATATATTGTATAAACATATATATATAATTAATTATTTTTTGAAAATTTAATTATAAAATAAAATATAAACTATTTTAAAATAAAAGAAATATCTTTCGAAAGGACTATATTTAGGTATACAAAAATATTTTACATTAATAAATTAAACATATCACTTTTAGAGAATTATTTTAGTGAAATTAATATATTATATATTCTATAAAAAAGTTTATTAATGTTATTTGTTTTCTAAATAACATATATAAATTAATCTAATTTTACTCTTAAATATTATATGTCTTAAAAAACATTTGTCTCGCCTTTTTTTTACATATTGTAAAATTCATTTTTCCAATTTTAGAAAAAAAAATTGAAAAAATAAACCTAATTTTTAAATAGTCATTTAAGAATTATATAGTATTTTATTTTTTATAATTTTCTAAAAAGATAAAATTTTCAATCAATAGTGAATAATATAAGATTTTATTAGGAATTATCATTTTTTAATGAATTTAAAAAATGAAAAATTATTTAAAAATAATTTAAAGATAAAATTATTTCAATTATTTTTCTTTTAATACAGTTTTGTTCACTATAATCAATTCTATATTTATTTTTTAAATAAAAACATTTTAATTGTTCGATAATTTTTTCTTCGGAAAACTACTTTTTCACCTTGGGTATTGGATTAATTTTAAATTAAAATTTTCAAATTATGTTATTTGAATTGGGAAAAATGGATTCCATATTATTAATAAAAATAATATACTATATATAGTAATATATTCATAATTTTTTACCAAAATAAATAAAAAAAACTATAAAAAATAATAACTACATCTATCATTAAAATGGGTATACTCGGGCTTAAAGTAAAAAATATAATGGGTAACATGAACTATAAAAATTTACAAAACACGTTTTTCTCCATATTTCGACATTATCACCTTAAATTTTCATGATAATCAAATTTTGGATCATTGTGATGTGATAAAAATATCAATACATGATTTTATATATAGAAAATTATCAGTGTGCCACTCACGTCAATTATAAAATGCCACACCCTCTCCTCTTATATTTATACATACAAAACACTTTAGATCCAACAATTAATTCCAGAATTACTTTATAAATTACCTACACACATCCAACAGAAATTTTTGAATGAAAAATATAATATAGGAACGAATTATGTTAAACCTAAATACTTTTCTTTAAGATGATTATATATTATGAACTAAAAGTTAATGTTTTACATCATTATCATAATTATTATTATATAAAATCTCTGAGATGGGAAAACATCAGTGGCAGATAAAACACTAGGAAATAATGGGAAAACCCATAGGATGATACAAAGGCCTAAAGTAGTGCATACCCAAGGCGTTACCTCTGATCAGGTTCTTTGCTTCAATTTAGAAGGAGAGCACATCCTCTTGGAGAAAGACTCGATGTCCTTACGAAGCCATAGAGGCAAGATGATCAATATCCTTATAACCCTCCCTCAAAGTTTGTGAGAGGATAGTTCTATTTGAGATGTGCCTTTTGTAACCTAATTATAAATTTTGAATAATTGTATCACATATACCTTCTTACCTTCAATTCTGTGGGTGATATAATAACATCGTTCATTTTTATGGTGAGCTTCTTCCTAATGAAGTGATGTGATTCATTTTCTTCATCTCTTTAAATTAAAGGTTATAATGGTTAATATGATTAATATATGTGATATATAATACATAAAAATTATTTTTTACATTTAATATAATGTTTAACATTCTTTCTTTTCATTCTTCATGAAAATGGATGAAGTGTGCAGGCCAACATACGACATACCATCTCCATGAATGGTGTATTTCATTTTTTATATTTAAAATTTATGGATTACACTAAATACATAAATAATAAATATATTTTATAATTATATCATTGTTAACATATAGTATATTATAGAAATATGATCAATGTAATCCAAAAATAATAAATCAAAATAGATACGAAAAATAAACCAGCCTGTGCATAAAAGGTGATTCTAACGTTCAATTGTAAATAAATAGGCGAAAAAAGGACATAATTAAATAATATACTGAATGATATATATTATTATTATTCTTTAATTTGATTATAAGAAACTAATAATTATTATAAAATATATTTAAATGTGTACAATTTAATTGAAGACTTATGGTATGCGATTTAGGCCACACTTTTACATTGGTGAGACACATGCTCTATTTACCAACTATTTCTTTTATGTGGTATCTATAATACGCATAAATTTATTACACAATTTTATCTAAAATAATATTAGTATTTAAATATCAATGTCTGGATTTATTTTTCATTGGGTTTACAGTTCCAATGTTACCAAAGCTGTAATTGATTTTTGTCTCAATTTTCCTCCTTTGAGACATATGTTATGTTATGCACATATCTTCTTTTATTAGGTATATAGACAACATTTCTAAATGAGATATTGTAAATTTTGTTATTCTAATTATATTTAATGTTTCATTTAATGGTATCAATTAAAGGGGATTATGATTAATTATAACCCAATTGGTAATGGTTTGATTATTCATTCTCATCATTTATCGAGATTGATTATGTTTGTTCCTGTGATGATGAGAACATATGATATAAGTTTTAGTAAACTAATTACTTTTATTATACTATGTTTAAGTCATGATAATTTATGTTTTCCCCTCATTTTCCTACCTTTATGTACTAAATATTTCAAAATATGTTTGTAATGAAAACCCAATTACATTTCTATATTCAATCAAAAACTGATTATATTCGATATTGATGTTTTATAAAAGTATATTTCAAAAAAAATTTAACATATCTAGTATTTATTGAATAAATTTCATGCAAATTATACTTTAAAAAATGTAATATGCACATAATTTTCATAAGAAATTCCATTGGGATTTTACTAGAAATTTGAATGGAAACATTATTTTAAGATGTGTGAAATATTACCAAATCATGACCACTAAATTTTTTAAATATTGATTTATAATGTTCCAAGATTATATTCAATGAAAATATTTTTAATATTTTTATGTTTTAAAAATATTTTTTTAGATTTTAAAAAGATTTTTTATTGATGAAAGTCTATTTTCCTAAAGAATTTATCTAAGACTTTTTTAAAATATAATTTACTATCTAGGATGACATGTATAAGATCAGACAATTCGAATGTGGTATATGCTTTCTGAATTTCCTAGTAAACTCCCTTTATCTTGGTTAATGGATTGATTCTTAGGTGTTTGATAGGTATTGGGGGTGACTTGGGGGGTCTTTGTAATGAAATGTAGAAGGAAATTCATTCTGGTAAACATTATATAGTGGGTGGATGGTTAGGAAAATCTATGTACCGTGTCAGTATGTACTTAGAGGAGGTAGATAAATGGTTTATAATTCATGAAATGGGGGTCCTAAAATGGGATAAGTTTGGAAAGTTCAATTCTACATGCCCTACACATTGTTTTTCAAACAATTCAGGCTTCCTAGGTTATTGTGTGACATGGCCCCCATTGGATAGATAGTGTTGTATAGTTGCCACACGGTTAATCCAAACTTGTTTCAAAACATTTTTCCACATAAAAAGGGTAAATTTTAAACTCCCCCATAAATATTTAATGGATATAACCCAATTTTATTCCCCAATTTTCTTTTAGAATATTGTTTTAATAACACATTCCTTCTAAGATTCCATGGGATGATTCTCCTTCGATTATTGTCCATTTTAACCATCTTAGGGTGCATACTGAAGATTCAGGTGGTCCTAACACTCCTATTTTTCCTATTTTATGGAAGACTATTTTTATAGTTTATAGTCTTCATATATTGTATCTAAAAAATATTTTTAAATACGATTCTATTATTTTTATTTGAATATTGTTGTAGTTTAAATCAAAGGATAATATTAAGAAAGTGTTCATCATTGATATTGAGGTTGGTTGTCCGCAAGTGTATCTCATAGTCTTGATGAATTAATTTAAGTGTATGTGGTTGTGTTGTGGTACCTTATTTATATTTATTTGGTTACCTTGTTAATAAATGATAAATTGGTTAATTAAATGATTAATTTAACCCACGTGATTCACATGGGCTCCGTTCAGGTTGGATAGAACATGCTAAAGGAAACCCAAAGGGTGTTCCACTTCATTGGATAATGGTTTGACTTCATATATGTTAAATTTATGTGAATTTTAGATATAACCAATGATAATTATTCTTATAATTTTAACATGGTTTTATGGAATGAAACCAAGGATAGATGAGTATTTCTGGAAAACGATATTTGGGGGCGTTTGTCCTAACATTAATTTGTTAAATGATTTATGGTGCATAAATGGTAAATATGTTAAATGGTTAAAGAAACATTATTTTGAGCTAAATTTTATTAATGGAATATTATAATTAGGATCTATTATCATTTTGGGGTTATAGACTATGGCTCAACCACCATAGGTTTGGCTAGACTGATGTTATAGGCCCCACTAAGTTATTTCATGGTTATGGTGTCGGACTAAGGAACTATGACCCTAATGAATGAACATGATGTGAATGTATAGACTAAGGATATGGGTATATTTTATACACATGGGGTTTTTTAAATGAATATCCTTTTGATATATGTAATGTGACTCCCCTTTCGTGTGGTTTAGTATATCGATACAGGCTGAATCATAGTGGTTGAATCAGTGTTATATGGAACTAATTATGAAAGAGGATAATGTGAACCTTACTAAATAATGGAACGTGTTTTATCTCTATTTATATTTTGTTTACCACAATCCTACATTCACTATCTTGTTAGAATATATTTTATTTTTGACATCATTGGTGAAGTAATATTGAGTTGTACTCACAGCCATCTCGGGTAGGCATTGGTTACTCTAGCAGACTTCATAGTTGTAGGTGAGGATAGGGGAAAGGGCCTCATGCTAGAAGAATTATATTGGTCTCAGTGATTTCCATTGATGAGGTAACCATAAATGGTGTTGGGACCCACTTTGGGGATTCATGATCTTTTATTTTATTTTTTATTTTCTATCAATCATGTCACTATAGACATGACATTTAATATTTACTATTTGGTTTTGGGATTATTTCCACTTTTGGGAAATGGATTTGTGATGCATGTTTATTATTTATATTTTTTTCATTTTTTCTTAATTTATCAAAATTTTCATACTCTAATAAAGGGGATATACTCACCTCATGGGACACATTAGAACCAAAATACTAGTCGGTATATTCTAGCATATAGGGAGGCACACATTTGGTTATGTGACGCACCAAATTAGAACTTCGGTTCAGGGGCACTAGGGTCAGGGGATCACAAGTTGGTGTCATAGGATTTTCTTATCTATTTTTTAAATTATTTTGGGAATTTAGATGTGAGAATAGTATTTTTCATGCCATTATAATGATCTTGTGCATGGGCTTTGCTAACCCATGAACGAAGGAATCCCTAAGTACCCGGGGTGGGACTGCTGATCTTGATGTTTTTTGTTATAATTTAATATTATTTCACCCTGGATAATGTACATGATGTGTTCTATTATTTTATATAGGATTTTACTCATGGAAAGAAATGAAATGAGGGAATTCAGACTTTCATCATTCTATGAAATTAGGGATATTTCTGACAAGCAATATTTTTGGCATAGATGAGAAAACATTTTTTGGTTAGGAATCTGAATTAGAAATTAATTTGCCTATAATTTAATATAAATGGATAATTGACTCATAAAGATGTTATCAAATCCTAATGAATTGAAAACTGTTTTTCTATGGTTAAAAATATTTCCCATTGAGAAAGTTCTAACTTTTTAGTCAATTAATGGATTCTGAATGAAATGTGTTCAGTATGGTGTGTAATTTGAATTAAACCAGAATGTTTGGTTTCCCTATATTAGTAATGAATTGTTGTAGGGATTTTTGAGGGTATTGAGAGAGATTAGATCTTGAATTTTGGGTTAGTGTATGTGAATTGGGTTTTTATGGATGGTAGTGATATATCTTTTGAGTAAATTAGTAAAACTTATGTAATGTGTTTTGAGATGTGTGCTTGGAATTGTAGAGATATGCGACCATGACGATGCTTAGAAGTTGAGAGATATGTGGATATTGCCGAGAATGATTCTCTAGTTATGAATCAAGATCCCTCATTGGTTTCAAATAATATAGGGAATACTGGTTTCATGATAAATTTTCTCATATTATACATCTATTTGAGTAATATCTAGGGTGGGTAATGCTAAGTATATTTGACCTAATTAGAGAGTTCTAGTTACATCACCCTCTGAGGTTTTCTAGAGAGGTTACACCTGATTCAACCATTTTCTACATAGAGTATATACAGATGATTGTCGATCACATAGAGACTATTCTTCACCAGATAGTCATGATGGAAGCTTATATATTGTGCGGAATGAAAAATCATTATATGGATATTCTAGTTAACATGGAGCATGCAGATGGAATTATATGGAATGAATTCTAGGAAATGATCATGGAACACGCCTATCTAGAGACTCTTAGAAATCCGAAATCTCTAGAGTTTATGAGGTTGAATTAGGGTTTTTTTGATAGATTATATAGGCTGCTTCACCGACATGTATTGATTTTTTCCAGCATTGTCAAGGGAAAATTTAGATATGATGAGATATTTATAGGATAGATATAGACACAAGATCATGTCCTCGTAAATATATTCAATTTAAATATATTTTATTAGTTGTTTTATGAGTCTCTCATTTTAGTAAGGAATCTAAAGGAGGCTTCTAATGGAGAAAATGTGGTTATGTTGAGGAATACCAGAGGTGCATCATCAGATAGTATGAAACATTATTTTAAGAGTTATCACTAGGGTGATGGTAGATAGAGTATCCAGGTATGGGGATTGATATTTCAGGGTTTTGATCTGGTTTTCTTCGGTCAATAAGAAAGGTCAAGACACATGTTTTTCCATTGTACCTGACCACCAAGGATTGATGACTGTGTTGCAGGATGGGAAATGTAAAAAGGTTATACTGGAGCCCTCCATGGGTGGGAAGTGATGGGGGTCAAGGACATATATAGTGAATGAAGTAAATATTATACCCTATACCAGGTAGGTAGTTAGAGTTTTATTTTCTATACCATTTGGGATGAAAGACATGTACTCTATGACAATCACATCTGTATTAGCGATGTATTGTAGCATAAGAAAATCTGGTAGGAGCCCAATGTATTAGTGTGGGTCATCTTTATGAATTTAAACCTGCACCAGGCAATGGAAAGGTTGGACTATAAATAGTTCGAGGTACGCTTCTTGTAGATTCCATGATTTCTAGTTATTTATTTGATACAGGGGAATCATATTCTATTATATCTGATTAGTTTTTTTATTTTTTCTCTCTAGAGATGTAATATATTCTTGGCGTTATTTCTATAGAAATGTAGTTTCGATTACGAGAAAACACATATCTGACAAATGTTTTGAGTGATATCTGGAGGTTAGTGGGAGCCTATTCCATTGAGAATTGGTTCGGCTCAAGATGATAGGTTTTGATCTCATATTAGGGATGGATTGGTTTTTCATATTTCAGTGTTATAATGATTTATACCAGTAAAGAGAGATTTTCATGTATCTTGGAGGTGACACATTTGTTCACGGTGTGGAATCAGATATCAAGGTAGGTTGTGAATGGAAATTTCATCTGTAGTTAAGTGAGCTCACAACCCATGTGGATTTTCTTATTCTTAATGAAGGAGGTGTAAACCGATATTTTTTTTCCTCCCATGGTGGACTTGTTCTAGGATGTGTTTCCCAATAATTTTTTGGGATTCCATTTGAGAGAGAGATAGAGTTCATAATAGATCAAATTCCCCATGCTAATCCATTTTTATACCCCCATAAAAATTGGAACCAACTGAACTTCATGTGCATAAGAATTCATTATCGTAATTAGAGAATGAAGGGTTTATTCATCCAAGTACTCCACCTTGGGGATCTCCCATTTTTTTCCTATAAAGGTTGATGGGATTTTGTTCTTGTGTGTTAATTACCATAAGTTAAATTGGAAGACAATTAAGAACTAATATCCTCTTTCACATATCAATGATCTTTTTTATTAGGTGAATGATTATTATCTGTTCTTTAAAATTGATTTTAGGTCAGGGGGTCTTCATTTGATGGTGAGATATTTTGAAATACTATGGAAAAATTTCAATAGAAATTATGGGTTTTATGAGTTCGTTATGATGCCTTTTGTGATGATAAACATTCTAGTGGTTTTCATGGGCTTATTGAACTGAATCTTCCATCCGTACATGGAACAATTTTTAACTATTTTTTTATATGAAATATGGGTACACTTTCAAACTCATGAAGATCATGGTAAACACATTTCCATCATCTAGTGGAAAAAATAGAGTATATGAATTCTTCAAATCTATCTAAGTGTCAACATTGGATTGAAAAGGTACTTTTTTGGGTCACATAATCTCTAAATAAGGTGTGTTTGTGGACCTAGAGAATTTTCTTGAAGGTGTATCTTGGGGGAATTCAAAGTATTTTGAAATCAGATTCATTTTGGGTTTAAATGGATACATAGAAAGTTCCATCAAGTAATTTTCTCGCATGGTATCACCACATTTGAGACTGACCATGAAAGGTTTCATGATTGAGTGGTCTAGAGAATACGAGAATTCCTTCCAAAAATTGAATAATCGTTTGACTACTACACAATTTTGATCGCTCCAGAGAAATGTAAGTAGTATACCGTCTTTTTTTATACATATGGTATTAGACATTGGGATGTTTTGATGCAGGGAGATCAAGTCATGGAATATGGATCACGATAGTTATGCTTGTAAGAAAATCTTTACCTGACGCTCGATCTCTAGTTAGTCATGGTGGTCAATTGCTTAAAGTTTTGTGGTCATTATCTATTGAAAAAAGATTTATTTCATATAATGACCATAAAAGTATAATATACATCTTTTCGTAGGGATATTAAAATCCATGGATTCCAGGATAGTCGAGTATAATAAATATTTCAATTTTCAATTAGAAAATATGTCGGTAAGGGTAAACAATGTTTCTGAAATTTTTATTTGGGTACTTACTTCTAAGACGAGTCATGGTGATTCATTCTGATTATTTGCAGTGGTTTCCATTTTTGTAAGTCCTTGATGGTGGGAATTCACCTTCTGACATTACCATTGATGAATGTGAAATCATTTATCTCCATGGGTGTGTTTTAGTACCTACTTGTGTGAGGGAATCATGATGTGTGAGTTTCATGCCTTGATGTGGGAAGTGTTCCATGGTTTTAACATGATGTATCATGATCTTCATTGAAATTATATGTGGATTGGGTTAAATAATTTTTATATAGGTATAATGTAGTTAGGTTACACCTATCAATAGGTGAAGGCATAGTATCAGTAGATGGGTGGTTTTCTATAGCGGATACCCATTCTAGAATGGATGTTAGGTGAGGTAACCATAGATTGTTTTAGCATGTATCATAAGAAAGCCCCTAAGGATTGTTGTGATATGTGGGATTTTGGATCAGTGGAACAAGGTTTTCCATTTCTTACTAATCAGAGAGACTTTTACTATGAAGGAGTCGGGTGAAATTTATGTTCAGAATATAGCACATTTTCATCGGGTACCTTAACGTATTGTTTTATATCATGATATATGTTTTAATTAATACTTATAGAAAGGGCCAAAAAATACACATGGTATGTAGGTGTTTTAGAGTATATATTTTCACCCCAAAAATAGATGGGAACTCAAAGTGTAATATCCTAGTGCTAGAGAATGTGTTGAGGGAATGTGTCCAAGATTACGATTGATCTTGGGAGATGAACTTGCTTATTTTTTATTTCTCTTACAACTATAGTTACCAGTAAACTATTTAGATGAAAATATTGTATTTTATCTTTGATAGTTTGTTTATATATCTATTATGTTTATAGATGTTGTGGAATCATAGTATTTAGGGCTGATTCTCATACATGAGACATTGGATAAGGAGAAGTTAATTTGGACCCATATGGACATGGTCCTGTGTAGGAATAAGTTATATGTTGATCAATTTTTTCAACACCATGATTTGATGGTAGGTGATCGTGTGTTCTTCCATGTGTTCCCAAGTGTGTTTCAATATCATATTCGTAAATAGGGTAGGTTGGAACCCAGCTATGTGAGGTCGTTTGAGATGTTGAGAGGATAAAACTGGTGGCAAATCTTTTGGATACTACACAGTGGTATAATGTCATGCATGATATAATTTCCCATTCCAGAATCCATTAAATAGATCCCCAAGTCAGTGGGTCACATGGGATCAGCAACTCTTCTCATACACCAGTGGAGTTTGGCTAGTAGTGAGGGTTTATTATGGTACCATGGAAAGAATATTCCTTCATTATTAGAGTAACACATGGGTATCAAAAGTAAATAAATCAGAAAGAGAATAATATAAATCAATAATATAAGCGAAACATCCAAAACAAATTAGTAATAAATAAACTAAGGGTATTTTTATAATCATTTTGATGATCTTGACATGTATCTATAAAAAATGCCTTACTATACATGGAATTAGGAATCTAGTATAGTACACGTATCAAAAGTAAAAAAAATTAAAAAAATATCTCTATATAAAATCAAGATCTTAGATCGATCTTATTCCCCTATTACTATGAAATGAAAAAAAAATAGCATATATTGGGTGCTTTCCCAAATCCTTACTTGTATCCATAAAGACTATCTGGGTAACCAACAGTAGCTAAAACAAGGTGTTAGATAACACTCTATAATCCACCTTCAACAATGTCTATAACAAGCCCATCATATGTAGTATAAACTGAAGTATTTTACATTATATCTTAGGATTAATAGTTATAAAATTAATGAGTTAGTATTAGGTGACATTTTCTAGAGAGACATGGCTCCGGTGAACTATATTCAATTTTCCACAAATATGGGAAACTGTGAATAATAAATAATCAATTTTAATAATGTCTCATAGAACTACATTAAACAAAAACCCATGACATGTCTATTTATAATCATAGAAAAATATCACAAAAAGACCACTCTATGTAATCTAAAAAATACAATCCATAATAGCCATTTCATGTAATCCAGTGTTAGACCATGAATGGTCAGATACAAGGTAGATAAGACCATGTTATCCTCATTATGTCCCAGGAGAATCTAGATGGAAACTCAGTAAATACCAGGTTTGAGTCTAAGGAGTATGTTAGTACATCATGTCTAATGGGATTCCAATAAATCCATTTCCAAGGGGTGGAAAGGTATGTGGCGTCAAAAGGAATCATGATCCAAGGACTAAACAATTCTATTGAATCCACAACCATATTCAAGATCCATATAGAAGAATTTTCCATGGAATCAGGATCAAAGGAGATCATCAATTAAATACACTGTCATTATCAATTCATCGGTAATTATCAATCACAACCAATGATTTATTCCAACTCATTCACCATTTTCCATATAAACCATTTTTCTACATTGATCAGACTCAATAGCATTAAATATAGGAAACAACCTCCTCATTTCAAATCAACTCAATTTATTTAATTTAGTTACAAAGTAATAGCTAAAATAAGGTGTTGACATCCTTAATAAAATCCATTAAATTATCATTACAGATTACATTAAAATTGGTGACCTAACACGCACCCAGACGAGTGGTAAAATAGATGGAAGATACAAGGGAACACCTCATGGGTGTCCTAGGTTTGGGATAACAACCTCCAACAAAGAAAATGCACAAATTATATAACCTAATAGGTTCTAATTCATTCAATTTAAAAATTAAATTAATTTTAGGGGCATTGTAAGAATTTTTGGTGTGCTTCACAATGGTGAATATATATAAAACACACAGATTCTAAGTGAAAAGGTATATACCACCTACCATATACACATGGTGGAAGATTCATCCAGAATCGACTCCAAACTCAAGATGTATTAGAATAAATTATAGAAATTCTTGAATACAATTTAAATTGTTTATATTATCTATCACCCAAATAACTCTATTGATATGAACCAAATAAAAAAGGACATGAGAATAACATAGAATTACTAGCTCAAATTCAATGAGATGATCAATGATTGAATCTATGTATGGATGATGAAACATGAGCCTATCCTACCAATAAGGCTTCAAATGGAGTTCCAAAATCTAAGGGGGTATCAGCTATAATGAGGAGGACATTAGATTTAGGTTTTAATATAATTTATGTTTAATTTGGTTATATCAGCCAAAAACTCAAAGATTCACGGTTTGGATATATGGTTCTCTATATCATGTGTCTAATGTATTCTTTTCACTGCCCTAAGGTAGAACTTGACTTTTATATGTGCATGATTTAGGAAACCATGTCAAAACCATGTGATTTTATAAAATAGAAACAGTTTAGTTTTTTTCAGGGTTCTGTGGCCCTGGTCACATTGTTTCCAAAAACCAAGAGGCCCCTTTATTATCTTTTTCCAACCCCACAAGGGAATTTTCCCCTTGGGAAAAGTTTCCCAAAAACTATGCATCCCTAAATAAATTTGTACATCACCTTGCATGATTTCCCAAGACCATGCATCTTAGTTCGCATGGTTGCAATCAACCATGCATCCCATATATCTTTCCCTACAAAGTTGAGATCCAGCCTCTAAATAGTCCCCAAACCCCCCAACTATGGATTTTAACTAAAAACAAAATGATCTGTAACTCAGAGTAAAACCTAGGATCTTATAATCGTCCCCCTTAATGAAATTCATCCACAAATTTCCCTCCCAATTGTGGTCAATAATATCCTTAGGATAACTTCGTGCACTAAGCATGTAGATCGACCTCCCACAACCATATCTGATTTTTTATATGGATATGCTTCCATAGAACATATAATAGATTAACTTTCTAGCCTCGAAGATCCTTCTTGATCCTGTCAATGATGCTTATGGTGTGTTCCTCAAATTATGCATCCACCTGAACCTCAAACTCATTCGGCTGAATAGTATGATACAAGTCTATGTGATAATGGTGCAACTAAGATACATGGAATACATTATGCATAAATATTACCCTATCTCTTAATCAGTATATATCCCAACCTCAATGAAATAGAAAAAATTACATACCGTAGACATCAAAAACTACGGGTCATTGATGATGATCAGCATAATATTATAGTCAATACTATGTAGCATCCATCCACTTTCTGATCAAATAGTCCTACTATAGAGTCTCCTAAACATGATGAGGTTCAAATAATTATACCTCTCCTTCCTCAAATCAGTATAGAGGAAATCATAAATTACTACCATACAAATCCTCTTAAGGTTTTATCTATATCATTTCTGGATAAACAATGTTGAAGGATAATTCCACCATGCGTATATTCCTCTCCCAAGAGCCCCTAAAATAAAGGACACATTCCCATAGCATGTACTCTATAACCTAAATTGTTCACTCTAACTAAAAATCATTCATAGTGTAGTATAGAACGATCAGAAGCACATGTGAACCCAAATCCCTCTATAAAATGTTCCAAAATTGATATGGAAATTGGAATCCCTATCATGTATATAATTTTTAAGAAAACTATAAAGACATCCAATCTCACAGATATACAATCTCCCAAACTCATCTAGTGATATGGAATTTCTATTTAAAATGAAATTAGTGACCTTTGTGAAAATGTCAACAACAACCCCTACAACATCACTACTATGAGGTGACCATAGAAAAACAATCATGAAATCCATACCAACATATTCACATTTCTAGTCGGGAATGGGTAACTACTGTGATATCCCTCCTGGTTGAGGGTTTATTTACTTGACCTACTAACATGTGAAACATCTCATGAAAAAACAATCTAATTCACATTTCTTACCCGACCAATACTACTTGTGATCACCATATATCTTGGCGATGTTGGGATGTACTTACTAATAAGACAAATGAAACTCCAACACAATACCATCATGTATTTCTTATAGAATCCAAAAGTGACCATGAATACATATAATTTCAACCTCACCCATAGTGTTTCCAGGATGAGGGTCCTTGCCTACCATACTCTCTCATAAGACTAGTCCTTCCACATCAGATACCAATCTTATTATCAATTTATCCAGAAGAGTATTTGTCACATACAATGATGGAAAAGTATAACCTTGTACATACTACACCTCTAAGTGTATCACTAAAAATAACTCCATAAGAATCCTCTTGATAATGTCTTCATTAACTACATGTATATGTGTCCTCCTACTTAGTGCATTGACAACTACATTCCCTTTACTATGAATATAATCAAGATCAGAGTACAAGTACTGTAGGTATTCAACCCATATTAATTTCATAAAATTTGTGTCACATTGTGTAAATATATATGATACAAATTTTTGGTCCATGTACATCAAAAGATGCTCTCCCCATAATTAGTTTCTCCAATAATGAAAGTCATGAACCACAACATCTAATATGATATCGTTCATCATGAAACTCCACTCGTGTGGCCTCAATTGATGTGACTCATACTAAACGAATCACACCTATTCCAAAAGAACTTATCTTATCCTAATACATGATGAATCAAAATATACCATATATAATCTTCTTGGCTCAGGTAGAATATGTACCAGTGTTGAATTGAGTCTCCCATTTAGTTCTTGAAAGGCCTTCTCAAAGGTATTTGACCATAAAAACATCACACCCTTCTTAGTCAAGCATGTAAGGGGTGATTCGAAGAATTATATTTCATATATTAAAACCCTTTAATATTTTATATGTAACACCCTATGTTTTTATGAATCTTTCAATTCAATTGAATAATTTTTAATTGATAATTTTTAATGCACAACGTCAAACATTCTGTTCACATGGCATTGACTTAGCATACAATGAGTTTTTCCAAAAAAAAATATTATATTGAAATATTATATAACCTATATATTATATTAGAGTATATGAAGAGTTTTCCCTAGTTCATGAAAACCAATTTTTAACACAAATAAAAAATTTATTTAGTAGTTACAATGAACCAATTGAATATATAGGGAATATTTTTTTTGAAAACTATTTTTTAAGCTCAAAAATATTTTTCAACGTTATAAATTAAACGAATTACATTTAGTGAGTGATATTAATGTAATATGTATATATATATATATATATATATTATTTAATTCAATATTTTTATATTCATCCAATAGACATGATAGGCATATGATAAGAACAAACCCAATTTTACGCATAATCACCTCTATATTTTTTAACATACTTTTACTTATTTTTTATGGTGATACTACATTATATTTAAATTTTGGAAGTTTTATAATGTTTATATGTAAACATAAACGATATTTTTTAAATATTATCTTAAAATTTAGTTTATAGTAATTTTTTGTTATTTTATCAATTAATCCAATTTTGGTCATTATAAGATATTTTTCATTGAAATTGTTTATAAAATCATTGAAATCATTTGATTATTGGTACTTTAAAAACCGGAATTTTCGACACGACTATGGCATCAAATTAAATTAATTTCTATATATTCCAAAAATATGAATTTTTAAAAATGGATTCCATATTATTAATAAGAATAATTTATAGTGTTTAATAAGTTCAACTCAATTTTTAACAAAAAATATTAGTGAAATAAATTAAAATTATTTATAATGATTACGGTTAAATTTTGCTTAATGAGGAACTAAACCATAACCTCAAAGCCCAAAAGGATCTATACAGTTATCCAAAATACATTTTATTGATATATTTCAACCCTATAATCTCTTGGATCTAATATGTACCCTTATTGGATCCAATTTCATTAAAAATTTGTGGGTGGGTCCCTTTCTTTTAAAATATTACCCGAGTACCAATCCTCCCCCATTATAAAAGGCCTCATCTCTTCCCAATTCCACACACCCCTCAATATAATTAAGTTTGTCAAGAATCTTCACAAATATATTACAAAAAACACTCAATTCCCCCCTTGAATCAACCCTTGTGCAAAACTCCTACCAAGGGATTTCATTGGTGCAAACAAAAAGGAGCTACCCAATTAAGAGGTAAGACCATCCCTCAAACATCTTTCAGTTATTATCATTCTAGAAATCCTCAAATATTCGTATTTAATGATTTTATAAAAACTAAAGTATAATAAATATACTATTATTTTTTATTATAATTATTCTACCTTCACTTACACACACTTTCATCTGATGGGTAATGAACATACTATTTACCTGTACGCAAACTACTGCCTCACTAAATAATGATTATTCAATTTTTATTTACCACACCTAATGGTGTGAATTATGGTGGAAAAAATTTTTATATATGTTATATATAATTATTTATCATGTATTTAATATTATGTAATTATTTTATAGCACATATCTTAATACATTCCCTTTTTTTTAATGCAATAATTTCGTTTGAGGAAGTGCAGACTACCGCACCCTCAAAGTGATGTGATTCATTAATAGAAAACATGGAATGAATTATGTATGGGTTTAGTTAATATATATGATATAATAAATTTAATTTAATATATATATATATAGGTTTCTCTCTTACTTTATTTCTTTCAACGTGACAATTTAGCAGAAATAGTGTTCCTGTGTACCTACGACTTATAGTCTCCCGGAACAATATATTCTAATTGATACATCAATATTATAAGGATTATTATAATACACATATACTAAATATAAATTTTATTTAAGTCATATTTTACATTTTCTAATTCATCATATAAATATAATGACCATAGATATAACAAATTAATACACATACGAAAAACAAAGGGGATGTTACCAAAGGTGAAACCTTGACATAGAATTGTTAAAAAGAGGGTAATATAAATCCATAATAAAACCATATATAGTATTAAATATAAGATTATTTTTCCTTTATATATGTATAAAAAATTTATATTTTTTATACAAGATGTTTTTAGGTGTTTGGAGAGAGTCAATACATAATGTAATGGAATTTCATCACACTCGTTATTTTTGTGTGATACATGCCTTATCAACCACTGAAATAGTTTTTTCGGTTTATATATACACCATGAATGTATTATATGACTCTTATAAATAAATATGTGGTTATTTATATTTCCATTATATAATTTTACTTTAATTGGTTTTTTGTCCTAAAAAGGGTATTTAAAGAGTCTTTTGTAGGTTTCCAAGGAAAATGTTTTTGAAATGATTTGTATACTCTATTATAAGTATCAAGGAAAAGGGTTTTAAGAATGTTTTCAAGGTTCATTTTTAAATTTAGTCCAGTTTCATAGAAAACATTTTTCAAAAAGTTTTTAGTGTTTTTAAAGGAATTTTTTAGAGAAGGAAGGATATTTTCTTCAAGAATTGTTTTTAAAATATCTTTAAAAATTATTTTTCCTTCTAAGATAACATCTATTGGTGTTGCTCATGACTTTATATGAAAATGATTCAATGTAACCATTAATATTTTTTATTTGAATGGATTATGTTTTTATATCATGATGTTTAGGAAACATGTTTGCCTTTCACTAGTTATATATTAATGAAATCTGTTATTCTTTTTTGGGTTATGTTTTTTAAGAAATGATCCTTAGACTTTTATTTTTTCACAGGTTATGATATAATTCCATGTTTATTATACCCATTTCATTTCATGGGTTTTGATATGATTTTTTATGATTTCATGGAACATGTATGTATGATTTCATTATGAGATAGGTCAAACCTATATCTCCCTCTAATGCATTGGGTAAAGATTTATATCTCATGAGATTGTCTAAGATGGTCTTAGGAGTAAAATGTTACAACCAAGATGTCCATGGGAGTGATCCATGACTACCAAGATGGTATGAGGAGTGAAATAATGCTACAAATATGGCCATGGGTGTGATCCATCACTACCAAGATGGTCTGGGTGAGTGAACCTGTAGTACTAAGTTGGTCTTGGCAGCGATGCCATGGCTACTATGGAAATCATATTATATACGCTCATGTCTCTATCAGAATTCTATATTTTATTCTTATATTACGATTTCCTAGACTATGACATTTATTTCATTTTGATTCATGTCTTATTAACTATCAAGCTTAGTAATATGATTCATGTCTATGATCTTTGATATGTAGGGTATGATCTTCAAATGTTTTTATCATGTTCTCAAGCCCCTATAATCAGGTTTATGTTTACATGTTTATTTTTTTAGCCTTAATAATAATCTCATCTCACCCATTTTGATGATTCCTTTCCCCTAGGTTATGATGATACATATTTTTTTGATGTGTCTAAGAAGGGTTTAAGTTAACTAGAATCTACTGGGATATATTGTATCTATTTTTTGCATCAGTTTTTTTGATGACTAGTTTCCAAATGTACTAAACTAATATGAACTTTAGGAGTTTGTTTGTTTAATGTTTTATGTTTTATTAAAATTTTATGTACCGTTAATGTATGTTAAGACTGGATTGTTATAGTTAGTATCATAATGAAGGTTTAGTTAACCTTTGGGAACTAGGATGAGAAAATCATAGTGAGAACCCAAAGGATATGTCTAACGATACATATAAGGATAATGAAAATCATAGGAAACTGTCTTGGAATTTTGGTAAATGATATAGTGGTTGGATTTCTAAAAACACATCCATGACATTATACTAAAAGTGGATGTATATCTGGAATAGATATACCTATGAGAAAAAACTCTGAAAAGATGTTCTGATCCTACCTCGAGGTAAACTAGTATACAACAATGGGCGTTAATGGATACCTGGTTTGACACTCCCGGTGTATATGCCATGGAAATTCAAAAACTCTTCATAAATCATTATGTAAAGACCTGTAAAATTCAAGAGAAATTTTTTTCTAAATTTTCTTTGGGATTTTACAAGAACGCAGTTTCTGACGGCACCTGATTCCGAGGCCCGGTGTGCCCGGAATCATTTTCCGAAGTTTAGCTTAGGGACGTTCAGTGAACGAACGGGTGGGTTTTTCTAACTTTTGAACCGGTGTTCGGAATCAAATTCTGAGGGCACCGACGGAATCGCAGCACTGTTAATTACATAGAAACACCTTTTCCAGAGTTGTGTTTGCTCGGGAGTGGTTTTTAAATTTTTGGGTTAAGTAATGGAATAAAATAAAAGTGGTGAAACCAATTTTATTTTATTTTGTTTAACCTAAACTCAGTGGATGAAGTGGGACCCACAATATCCTATCCACTGGGTAGGATATTTGTGAGGTGGGGCCCACACGATCCCCACCATTTCTTTGTTTCCTAAACACCCTCCTTTAATAAGGTAACGCACCCCCCTTTTTAAATAAAGTCAACCCTTGTGTTTATCTATTTAAGAAACGCCTCTATTAATTGGGTGGTTGAAACGTTGAAATTAATTCAATTAATTGTTTGATTCTTTTTTTATTTTCAAAACGCTTGGCTTGAGAAATAAAATAAGACAAACTCTTATTTTATTAAAGTTGTTGGGTTGTGAGAGGGTTGGGAGAATTTTCTCAAGCTCTTGAAGTTCTTCTTCCTCTACGAAGAATGCGAAGAACGCGAAGAACGCCGACCACCGACGAAGGTCGACAAGAACACCGGATCCTCAGAGATCGACCACAAAACGCCGAGGAATATTTTCTCCACGACGCGACAATCCTCCTTCCGCGACGCCTTTTTCCACGATTTCCCTTTCCGCGACAACCTCGTTCGACGACTACACTCGAGGTAGGGGGATTATTGCTTTTTTTTTGTTTACTTTCATCGCTGATTTATCATCTTATCTGGGCCAACTGTTATTGCAATAACAGGAGGAGATTGGACCGCACGAACACGGCCTACCCTTCTACACATTGGTTTTTTTGTTTCGTTGCGGGTTTACTTTTCAGTTTTTGTACTCCCTTTTCAGTTGTACTTTACTTTCAGTTTGGGTTTGTATTCTGGCCCACTTACTTTTCCGCACTTACTATTGTACCCAGTTTTTACTTAGTGTTTACTTCAGCTTACTTACTCTGGGTGTTTGTTCACTTTACAAAGGCAATTCCTTCCCTTTTTATCGAGAATCATGCCTTGGTGCTGGTCGCCAGCCCCAGGTCTATGGAAGGTGGGCTTGGGGTAGTCACGGCATGGGCCCCGAGGACGGGTTGTGACAAATAGGAATCAAAGGGAGGTTTCAATCCTCCGACCTGTGGGTTATGGGCCCACATGTTGGAGGATCGAAACCTCCCTTTGATACCAATTTGTCACGACCCATCCTCGGGGCCCCTGTCGTGACTACCCCAAGCCCGCCTTCCATAGGCCAGGGGCTGTCGACCAGCACCAAAACATGATTCCCGATAAAAAGGGAAGTCATTGCCTTTGTAAAGTGAACAAACACACAGAGTAAGAAAAAGGAAGTCTTTTGCTGATAGGAGGAGAACCGGTGACCACACACTGATGCCGATAGTGTGACTCAACTTTGGAGGCGAGAGTAACGGTTAGATCTCTTGGTAGCAGCGTCGAGGCCTTACGACGTCATCTTGGGCATGGATTGGTTATCTACATTCCATGCTCAGATTTACTGTATTAGGTGCAAGTTGCGGTGTGTACGCACCGACGGGAGCAGGTTCACCTTCACCAGTGATAAGGGAGCCTTCATAGCACAGGATGAACCCTCGCAGAGGAGAGGAAAGCCCATTACCCATCAGAGAGTAGGGCTCAGTGGAGAGCTTGGGATGACTCTACATTCAGTAGATTGTACGGCTTCATGGTGTGCCATCATCTATCATCTCCGAACAAGATGCTTGCTTTACTTACCGACTTTGGAAGGGGTTGTAGGAGGCATTCGGGATGCAGATACGTCTGAGCACCGCCTTTCACCCCGAGACAGAGGGACAGATAGAGAAGGTCCAGGTCATCCAGGAGCGGATGAGGACAGCTAAAAGCCAGCATAACTCTTATGCTGACAGGAGGTGGGGGCCACTACAGTTCGAGGATGGTGACCACATTTTCTTACGGGTCTCGCCTCAACGTGGATTACAGAGTTTTGGCCAAGGAGGAAAGTTGTCTCCGCACTTCATCATACCATTCCAGGTCCTCAGTAGGATTGGCGAGGCGGCTTATCGCCTGGCTCTACCACCTCAGTTGCACCGAGTGCACGATGCCTTTCACGTATCCCAGCTGAGGAGATACATGCACGACCCGATGAATATCATTGACCATGGGGAGCTGGACATTGATGATGGGGCGACTTTTGCGGAGGTCCCAGTGGACATCAAGGATCGACAGGAGCAGTTCCTACATGGACGGTCGATTCCTCTAGTGTGCAAAAGATGGCAGCACGGGAACCTCCAAGAGAGCACTTGGGAGCAGGAGGCTCAGATGCATGCTCAGTACCCACATTTGTTTCCCTAGATTTTGATGTATCTTTACAGGGACATAAAGCCCTGAGGTGGGAGTAATGTAAAGACCTGAAAATTTTAAGGGAAATTTTTTTTGTTAATTTTCTCTGGGATTTTACAAGAACGCATTTTCGGAGGGCACCTGATTCCGAGGCCCGGTGTGCCCGGAATCATTTTCTGAAGTTTAGCTCAGGTACGTTCAGTGAACGAATGTGCGGGTTTTTCTAACTTTTGAACCGGTGCTCGAAATCAAATTCTGAGGGCACTGATGGAATCACAGCACCGATAATTGCATAGAAACACCTTTTCCGGAGTTGCGTTTGATCGGGAGTGGTTTTTAAATTTTTGGGTTAAGTAAAGGAATAAAATAAAAGTGGTGCACCCAATTTTATTTTATTTTGTTAAAGCTAAACTAAGTGGATGATGTGGGACCCACAATATCCTACCCACTAGGTAGGATATTTTTGAGGTGGGGACCACACGAGCCCCACCATTTCTTTTCTTCCTTAACCCCCTCCTTAAATAAGGTAACGCACCCCCCCCCCCCTTTTAAATAAAGTCAACCCTTGTGTTTATCTGTTTAAGAAACGCCTCTATTAATTGGGTGGTTTAAACGTTGCAATTAATTCAATTAATTGTTTGATTCGTTTTTTGATTTAAAAAATGCTTGGGTTGAGAAATAAAATAAGACAAACTCTTATTCTATTAATGTTGTTGGGTTGTGAGAGGCTTGGGAGAATTTTCTCAAGCTCTTGAAGTTCTTCTTCCTCGACGAAGAATGCGAAGAACGCGAAAAACGCCAACCACAGACGAAGGTCGACAAGAACGCCGGATCCTCGGAGATCGATGACGTGACGTTGATGAATCTTTTCTCTACGACGCGATGATCTTACTTTCACAACTCCTTTTTCCACGACGTCCCTTTCCATGACAACCTCATTCGACGACTACGCTCGAGGTAGGGGGATTATTTCTTTTTTCTTATTTACATTCATCACTGATTTATCGTCTTATATGGGCCTCCTATTATCGCAATAACGGGAGGAGATCGGACCGCACGAACACAGCCGACCCACCTCCCCCTTGGTTATTTGATTTCATTGTGGCTTTACTTTTCAGTTGTTGTTCTCCCTTTTCAGTTGTACTTTACTTTCAGTTTGGGTTTGTATTCTGGCCCACTTACTTTTCCACACATACTATTGTACCCAGTTTTTACTTAGTGTTTACTTCTGCTTGCTTACTCTGTGTGTTTTTTCACTTTAATAAGGAAATGCCTTCCCTTTATATCAGGAATCACGCCTTGGTGCTGGTCGCCAGCCCCTGTCCTATGGAAGGTGGGCTTTGGTTAGTCACGGAACGGGCCCCAAGGATGGGTCGTAACACATTATAAAGTATATTAATAGAATATTTCTATGAATAACTAGGGATAAACCTATGGTTCCATATATTAATGATGTTTTCATAACATAGACATATCATAAGTGGCTTTTCATTATTATGGGGTTACAAAATCTGATAACTATTTTTTACTCTAAGATTTTGGTTTTGGTCAATATATGGATCCCAAAGGAACAACAGTAATGGTGATTTTGATAGAAATTTTCATTATTTCCCTCCTAAGTAGCTGATATATATGGGAGATGGAATGAAAAATATTTTTTCTATGCCTACAAATCATTCTCAAGAATTGAATAATGGTGTACTTTGAAATGATTAATGAATAGAACAATGTTATATTGATTATTTCATGAGGTAGCATACACCTTAATTTAGAGGCTCTTTAAATCCACTAATTTCTGAAAAATGGATCAGTAGATCTGAAAAGATATTCTCCATTCTCCAGTGTTCTGAGCATGATAATGTTATTTTGGTTGGTTAGAGTTTAGAAGGTAAAGCGAAAAAGTGTTGGACACTAATAAATAATAATTGTTGGAAATATGAGATTTAATCCATGCATTGGGATGAGTTCAAGAACTCATTTTTTCAATAAATACATTCATCGAATTCATTATACTAAGATACTGAAATAGTTCCTTAAGTTGAATTCAAAGGATGGTGATTCTGTTAGCACCTCTGAGGCCTATTTCGCAAGACTTGTGAGGTATTATTTAGGAATTATCATCCAACCTAAAATTAAATTTGATAGGTTCTTTAGTGGAATAAATCCTTGTCTCGTAAGGGAGTTGTCAATAATATTCATTATTAGCTACTAAAAAGATTGTTCATTGTGAAATAATTGCTGAAATGGAGGTTTTATCTAGATATCAACCCCATGGTTTTGACAAGAAAAGGAAGATGGAGTTCAAAGGAGACTCTAAAAAACATAGAGAAAAGAGGATGATTTTTTATGTATGCTCAATGTGTGGGAAAGAACCTTGGTTTAAATTTCCATAAGGGGTCTAAAAACGTTTTTTGTGTGGAAGGGTAGGCCATTGATTATTTGATTTTTAATGTTATGGGAAGAAGTTATCTAATGGTGTGAATGGAGAAAAAATAGAACACAATTCACCTCTCCTGATTCAATGCCACAAATGTAAGGAGAATGTGAATTATGTTACCCAGTTCCCAAATCCAAGGGTTGGTGATAATTATCAACATTAGTAACCTATTAAGTTGAGGTACAAGGGGAAATCTCTTCAAATATCAATTTCATATGAGGGGTGTGATAGAGAATTGCTAAATGACACACTTATCATCCACTCTAGAACTCCAAATTTCTTATTTTATTCTAGATCTACCCACTCATTTATATCTAAAGTATTTTATAATGGATTTATGATTACACAAAAACAGTTACATGTTGAATTAGAAGTGAAAACAACTAATGGTATGATGAATTCATCATAAGTCTATGAGTCCACTCCATTTTTCCTTTTTGGGGAATGTGCTTCTTGAAAATCTTTTCATTCTTCATGTAGTTGAATTTTATATCAAATCAGTCATTGACTAGATTTCTCAAAAATAAATATGAGATTAATTATCAAGGAAGGGATGTTAATTTTGATATTTCAAGCCCTCTTATTATCTTCTATCAATGTGAAGATAAGTATAAACTTACATTATATATTGGACCCATTGTGTGGGTCTTAATTCGCATTCAGGTGGGTTTTTAATCACAAATGGTTGGGGAGAAAATTAACATCGATGATATTCCCAATGTTCGGGAATTTTTTTATTTCTCTACAGAATAGTTTCATATCCTTTCACCAAAATGTGAATTTGAGTTTCAAATATAACTCAAATTTGGTTCCATTCCAATTTCAATGAATCCTTATACAATTCACCTAATTGGGTTGTATGAATTAAAGAATCTACTCCAATAAAAACTTGATAATGGATTTATCCATCCAAGTGTGTCACCTTGGGGTTCGACCATTAATTTTTGTGAAACTGAAATATGGGTCAATGAGACTCTGCATTTATTATCATGATTTAAACAAGATCACAATCAAGAAGAAGTATCATCTTCCTCTTATTAATGACTTGTTTGATCATCTACATGTAGATCAATACTTTTCCAAGACTGGCCTTTGTTCTGGATATCATTAATTAAGGTTCAAGAAGGAGGATGTTCCAAAGATGGAATTCCATACAATGTATGGACACTATTAATATATTTTAATTCATTTTGGTCTAACTATTTTAAAGGATATCATCATGGATTTCATGAATAGAGGTTTAGAGATTACCTCAATCAGTTTTTCGTAGTCATTATAGATGATATTATTATCTATTAAAAGAGAAATTAAGAGCTTTAAGACCAAATGATAATTGTAATAAAGACCCTAAGGAAGGAGAAACTATACAAAAATTTAAAAAAACATAAATGGTGGTAGAAAAAGGTTTCATATTTGGCATATATTATCTCAGGAGATGGTATAATATTAGATACAAAAAATATGGAGGAAATTGAATGTTATCATATATTAACCATGGTGATCTAGATCCATATATTTCTTATTTTATCAAAATATTACCAATGCTTTCTGTATAAATTATCATGACTATCTAATCCTATGACCATGTTTACCCAAAATGTGTCAATTTTCACTTGAAAGATGAATGTGAAATAAATTTCATGGAATTGAAGAAAAGGTTAGTTAGCACACCTTTTCATACATTACCATATAGTATAGAAGGGTTTTTCATCTATATTTATGCATCCAAGAAGGGAGTGGGATTTGTTATTAATAATAATAACATGTTTATAGCTAATGCCTCGTGAGATTTTATGATTCATCAGCAAACTTACCCAACTCAGGATTTGGAGTTAGCATCGAAATTTTTTACATTAAATTTAAGGTGGCATTATCTTTATGGATAATATTGTGATATTTATACTGATCATAGAAGTTTGAAATATATATTCACACATAAGGATCTGAACATGTGTAGAGATGATGGTTGAAGATCATAAAGGATTATGACTACTCAATACATTACCATCCTAGAAAAGTGAACAAGGTGTATGATGCTTTAAGTTGAAAGAATTATCATAGAATATCAATAATGGGTACCACAAAGGATCCAATATTAATGGAATTTCAAAGGGTGGATCTATAAATCTCAATGGAAGGGGAAATTTCTTATCTTTATCAAATGAATATTCAACCCTCTATCCAAGTAAATATTAAGGAGGCGTAGAAGGAAGATGTGGGTCTATAAAAAAAAGTCATAAATGTTCCAAATTTTATCCTTGATTTGGATGTAATGATATGGTTCAGGAACCATGTCTATGTTCCTTCTATACCATTTTAAAGAAGGATATTTTAGAGGAATCTCATAGTTCTTCCTTCTCTATTCATCCTTTTTTTATTAAGAAGTATAGGTATTTCAAGGAATATTTATGGTGTGATAGTATGAAGAGAGATATCGTAGAGATTGTATCATGGTTCTTGGTATTATAACAAGTTAATGATAAAGTAAAAAAGCCTAAAGATATGTCTTATCGATTACCCATACCAAAATGGAAATGGGATAACATCACTATGTATTTTTTGATTGGACTACCCGAAACCTCTAAAGGGTTTAATGATATCTGTGTGGTAGTCGATCGCCTTACTAAGTCAGAACACATAAATGATATCAGAGAAGATTTATCTTTGGTTTAACTTTTTCGGATATACATTAGGGAAGTGTTAAGGATACAAGGAGTACCACATTCCATTTTATCATATTAGGATATGAGGATTACCTCAGTGTTCTGGTGAAGCTTCCTACAAGAACTTGACACATAGTTGATTTCAACGTTGGTTATCATCCTAAGACAAATGGTCAATCTAAAATAACAATTAAAACCCTAGAGGATATGTAGACATTGTGTTCTATATATTTCAAAGGATTTTATGATCAATTCATTTATCTAGTTTAGTTTTTCTGAAAATTGTATACTTCACTCAATAATTCAGATAAAACCTTATAAAGCCCTCTATGGGAAGAAATTTTGAGATCTAAAATTTTGGGATGAAGTTTGACAATAAAATCTATTGGGACTTTAGATCGATGAAGAAATGGTATAAAAGGTTAGAGTCATTCTGAGTCATATCAAGGAAACTCAATGATGAAAGAAAAGTTATGATTATAACTGTCATCATGATCTAGAATTTGAATTTTGTGAAAATTTGTTTTTATGAATCTCTCTATAAAATAAGGTAATGAGATTTGGAAGGAAATAGAAACTAATCCATATGTATATTAGTCCATTTAAGATTATTGATTATATCAAGATGGTAGCCTATCCCATGTAACTTCTTCCCAATTGCTCACAAGTCCATGATGTGTTCCATGTATCTCTCCTACGGAAGTACATACCAGACCCTTCACATGTAGTAAACTCATATGTTGTACCGCTAGATCTGGATAATTCTTATGAGGATCAAATTTTTGAAATAATATATTGTATAAAGAACGTTATATGTATCTAGACCACTCACCTGGTCAATGTTTTGGGGAGAAATGATTTTTTAGATAAAGCTACGTTGGAACTTGAGGGTATGATATTGTAGAATTATAGTCATTATGTTGTAACAAAATGAATGATTTTGAGGTGGAAATTTATTTTAAAGTTGGAAGAATGTAACACCCAAAATTTTCATCAATCATTTTTTCAAATTAATTAATTTTCATAAAGGATTTGCAATGCACTATGTCAAACATTCCATTCAAATGGCCCCGAAATGGCATACACAGAGTTTTTCCAAATGAAAATATATAATTAAAATATTATTTTTCATAGACATTAAGATATTATTATTTTATATTACAAGATAATTTATTAAAATCTATGGTTTACACAAAAATAAAATGAATTGATTAGTTACAATGAACCATTTGAATATAAAGGGAATATTTTTTTAGAAAACTTTTTTCTATGCTCACAAATCTGTGTTTTACTAATAAATTGAATTAATTAAAATTAGTGATTGAAATTAAGGTAATATATATTATATATTTAATCAAATATTATTTATCATTGTCCAATATATTTGATAGACATAAGATAACCAAAACCCAATTTTACACATAAAACCCTATATTTTAATTAATGTACTTTTACCACCTTTTGATGGAGAACCTAAATTAAATCTAAACATTGGAACTTTTAAAAATTTAATATTTAAAATTAAACTTAATTTTTGAAATTTAAACATATAAATTATGTTAGGATGAATTTATTGGTATTTTTATGTGATGTTTTTTTAATTAATATTTAAAAATACTGTATTTTAGTTCAAAACTACATTTTCATTTAATTTATTTATAAGGGTAAATTAAATTTAAAAATGGTTCAAAAGTTTTATTAGATAATATTGTTATCAATTAATCCAATTTAGGTCATTATAATCAATTTTACCATGAAATTGGATATAATGACTTAGCAAACTTCTGATCATTTTTAATTCAAAAATCTGCATTGTCGGCCAGACCGCAGGATTAAATTTAAATTCATTTCTGCAAATTATGTGATTTTCATATCTGTAAAATCAAATTTTTATATGAAATATGAATATATTGTAATTTATAATTAGGTAAAATTAGTTTTTTACCAATAATATTACTGGAATTAATTAAAATTAATTACATAGATTATGGTTAAATTATGGTCAATAGTGAACTAAACCATAACCATAAGGCCCAAAAAAACATATAAACTTTTACAAAATCCATTGGATTGACAAAGTTTTACCATATATGAAATGTTCTCAAATTAGGACTATTATTGGATCCACTTTTAATAAAAATACAGGGGTGGGTTCCTTTCTTTTGAAATATTACAAGAGTGTCACTCCCCCTCCATTATAAAATCCCACATACCCTACAAATTTATCACACCTTTAAAGATGATTATGTTTGGCCAAACTCTAACCCAATATCTCCCAAATATTCCTTAGTTATTAGTTTAATCCTCACTTGGGAAGAAATCCTTCCAAGGAATCCATTCAATTCAAACCAAAAGTAGTTACCAAAATAAAAGGTAACACAAACTTCTTTCTTTTAATTTATTTATCCACTCCATAAAATATTCTTATTATATTACTGTATAATAACACAAGTTTCAACAATATACTAGTATTTGTATGCAAATTATTCATTCTAAACTTACACACACTTCCATCTAATGGGTAACGAACATACTGTTTACATGTACGGAGAACTACTACCTCACTAAACGATGATTGTTCAATTTTTCATTACCACATATCATAATGGAAATTATGATGGAAAATATGTCTATATATATTATATATAACCTTTTTTAATCCTTCAATCTTATTTAATTATTTTATGACCCATATTAGTGTACTTGTCATTTGGTGTTAATGTGATAATTTCTTTTGAGGAAGTGTGGACTATGACCCCCTTAAAGTGATTAGATTCACTCATACAGTAAATTTAATGTATTAATGATAGTTTTAGTGAATATATATTATATATTTTGATATAATATATCTAATTTAATATTGATATATATAAACATATATATCTTTTAAATTCTTTCATTCAACATGAAAATTAATCAGAAATAGCTTTCTGGTGTATGTACGGATTATTATCTCCATTAATATTGTATTCTATTTGATACTTCTATTTAGGATTATTATAATAGTGACCCAAAAATAAAATATATATAGTTTACATAATTTTAAATTAAAATTTAGTAATGTTCAGTAATACTTGCCTGGGGACTGTAATAGTTTAGTGTCCTTGGAAACTTGGAAAAAAATATTTTGTCCTGGTGAAAGATATTCATAAACTTCCATAAATATATACACCTTTAGTACATCTACCTAAAACATTTATTTTTAAATTGGTGAAACAAAAAATAAGAAAGGGGTGAGATGATATTCTGACTGAGGGTAAAAAAATAAAACACGTATTCAAAGCATGAAGAAAACAGTATCAAACATGAGTATAACATTTTAAGATCATACCCTGGTTTTTAGAGATCCTAATATAGATTTTAATTTGATAAGACATGAAACATTATAAAATTTAGAACATAATGCTTGAAATAAAAACATAAGAATAAAACATGGAGTTGTATAAAACACATAATCATATAAACACACTATGACAAGGTAGCCGACCAATGCCTTTGTAAAATGTTAGGCTTGGTCTCATCAACCATGTACCAGATTTTAGATTGGGAAGCCCTCCCATGTACCCACTTTTTTTGGGCTTTGTATGTCCTCTAGTGTATCATATTGTTTTTTCCTTAGAATTTACTCTAGTGTACCCTCTTGTTTTAGGCTTCATACTTCCTATCATTTACCCTCTTGTTTTTGGATTTTTATTTCATCTCATAATCCCTCTTGTTTTAGGCATGTGATTTTCTCCCTTATACCCTCTTATTTTGGGAATGGGATGTCATCCCATGTACCCTTTGAACGAATAAAACATTTATCATTACCCAATGCATTGGAGGGATTTGTAGGTATCACACATAATATAATGAAATCATACATGCATGTACCAAAAAACATTCATCATATCATGACCGATTAAAATATATGGGTTCTATAAAAATCAAATCATAACCCATGAAATGAAATGGTTATCATTAACATTTTCTCACATCATAACCTATGGAACATAGATTGGTTTAACAATAATTTCACCAAAGTGTAACCTATGAAATTAAGTGGGTTTCAAAAGCACAAAACCAATGGAATAGAAATGAATTTCATCAATATATAACCTGTAGAAGAGAAAATTATTTTATAAACATATAACCCATTGAAGAGAAATGGGTTAAATAAAGACTATGAGATTAATAAAATCACATTCATAGAACAGTTTTGAGTGAAACCTTTAGATAATTTCCTTGAAGGTTATGAGTAATGTCAATGAATGTCATCATAAAGGGAAGATAATTTTGAAACATCTTTTAAAAACATTTCTTTAGAAATATGGCTTTTCTTGTTTGAAAAATTATTTTTAATACATAAAATATTTTTAAATATTTTTTTAGAAAAATACCTTGAAAACTTATAAGGAAGAAATAGAATCATTTTGAAACCATTTTTTCTTGAAAACATATAAAATAATATTCAAAACATTTTAAAAACATTTTTCATTGATTTTTTTTAAATCATATAAATAAATCATGAAAACGTTTTGAAAAGGATGAAATTAAAAACGTATAAAGAAATCTTGAAAATTATTTTAAAAACATATATCTAAAATAAACATTTACAAATTATAATAAAATATATAAAATTATGTGAAAACCTTTTTAATTGAAATTATATAAACGAAGCATGAAAATATTTTAAAAACCATTTCAATGAAAATGCATTGAGATTAATAAATAAGGATGAAGAATATTTGAAAAAAAAATTCATTCAAATATTATAAAAGAAGCTTGAAATCATTTTCAAAAAAAATTCATTGAATATTTTAATTCTAAAAAATCATAAAGATTAACATTATAAAAATGAAAAAGGATCTTAAATGAAATGACAGTGGTTAAATCAGTACCTATTTTATGAGGAAAAAAGAACATTCCTTTTTTACAGTAAAAAGGTTAGAAAGAGTAAATTGTTCGGAAAGTGACTAGAATATTCATTTGAATAGACCGGTAAAAGAAAAAAATGGTGAAAATTTCTATTGGAGATTATAATAGAATGGTATAATATTTATGGAATCCCTTTTTAGAAAACATAGATTTCCTACCAAAGATAGGGTAAGGTCGGGACTTTTTAAAAACACATTCCTAACTATATTATATACCAAAGAGTATAAAATCATACCCATATGTGAATATATAATAAAATAATTTAGGATAGGGAAACTCATGATCATTCTCAAGAGATAGATAAAATATTACATCAAAGTAAAAATAATTATTAATAATTCTGAAAAATGATTATATTGTTTCAATAAACTCTTTCTAATTGGTTACATGGGATCACACTCTCCATATAAGAAAATTAAATTACATGAATCATAAAATATCATGAAAATATGTAGATTCTTGATATATTGTGTAAATTGTAAGTATATTACCTAAAAATTAATTTTGGTTCATAAGAAAACATGAGTCTTGAAGAAGGAAAAATGAGAAAAAAACAATTTTACCGATTTGGTATCTTTTGAACATAAAACCCATGAAAAATTATCATAAATGTAAATTTTAATACCCATAAACTTAATTATAATATATATGTAATACCATAATTGTAAATACATAAACAATAAAAAATTAAAGATTGTTGAACATAGCATGTGTCTCATGAAAACAAAAAATGAGATGAAATCCCCTAGCCTTATGTATGGACTCCTATCGTACTCATTCAAGATTGTGTTATAATAAATATATGTTTATTATAAATATTTTAAAACAAAATATTCTTATATATAATACCATATATGGTTTTTATGACCTTATATTTCTTTCTTTTTAACAATCTTATGTTAAGGTTTCACTTAGGTTAATAATTTCTTTGTTCATCATATGCATCTTAATTTAGCATATTTTTGTACTTATATTTATATCTGGATTTACATAATGTAAATCATGATATAAATATAATTTATTACCATTATTTATATATTATAATAATATATATACTAAATAAGTATAAAATGGAGTACACCATTCATAGAGACTGTAAGCAATACGTACGCATGAACGTTGTTTCTTTTTTAATTGTTATATTTAAAAAAAATGCAAAATAAGTTTATATTAGTATAATATCATTATAGTTATATTATAATTTTTTATATATCATATAATTTTACTAATACCACCTTTAATACATTCTATGTAGTGTGAGAAAGAATCACATCACATTCAGGGGTTCGGTAGTCCACACTTCCCCAAATGAAATTATCCCATTTACATAAAATGGGGAGGAAAAAAGATATGTGTTATACAAGGAATAAAGAAGATTAAATACATATTAAATAAATTATAATATATATATATATATATATCGTGTCAATAAAAATTTCCACCATGATAGTTGGTAACAGAAAAAAGAAACAATCATTATTTTGTGAGGTAGTTGTTCACCTTACACATAAATAGTATGTTCAGCCCCCATTTGATGGAGGTGTGTGTAAGTGTAGGAAGAAATATTTTATTAAAAAAACTAGTATATATATTATATTTTTGTGTTTATATTATCATGGAAAATTAAATATTTTAGGGGGTGGATAATGGAAATGAAACTAGAGATCTTGAGGGAAGACGTTACCACTTAATTGGGTAACTCCTTTTGGTTGGTGCCAAATGGAATCCTTGGAAGGATTTATACACAAAGGGAGGCTTCAATGAAGAAGGTAGGAATTTTTTAATCTTAGTTTATTATATTTTGGTTGAGAAAAAGGGGATTTATAGGTGTGAGGAAGAGGGAGTTTTTTTGGCATTGTACAGGGAAGGAAAAACTCACTTGGAATTTCTGAAAACATGTTTAGTGTACACATGTTCTTACCTAAAAAAAGTCATAAAAACCATTCCAAAATTACTAATGGAAGGATTATGGCCATAATATTTCCTATGAATCTATTTTAGAACAGTTTGTAGGTCATTTGGGCCCTTAATATTAAGGTTTAGTCCGCAATTAAGCTAAATTTGACATTAATCTCTATGGTAATTTTAATCTCTTTTACTAATATTTTGGGTCAACATATATATTTATATTATTGTAAACATAAAATTATAATAATTAAAAAAAATTATTTTATATTTTTTAAATATAATTCACAAAATAAGGAAAATTAAGATTAATTTTAACACCACAAAGGTGGCGTGAAGGTGGGTTTTTTAAGTAAAACGTTCAAAATTCTATTAAGTTTTTATATTAAATTTAAAAGTGAAATTTATTATAATTACCTACATTGTATTAATATATTTATAATTTTTATAATGTGAACTTAAAAAAATTAAAATATAAATCATCATTAATAATTATTTAAATCAAAATACAGTTTTTTAACTCAAAAGTAGTATTTCCACTATGCATCAAAAAATGAAGTTTCTCACAAAAATCACAAAACATAATCCTAAGATAATTTAGGAATTATAAAATCAAAAATAAATTTTATTTTATAAAATTAAATTTATATATCTTCCAAAAAAATACTTTTATTATTTTTTATAGATGGATATGAAGTGTAGTTAATTTGAGAAAATTGTATTCTTTTACATATAAGGATTTTACCAAAAATTATATATTTTATTATCAATATTTTTTATCAAAAAATTATAAAATATATTTTAAAGAGTTTTATAACTATTAATATTACTATGTTTAACTTCTAGGTGATAATTATCCTGATTAAATAATTTTAACAATAAAATGATATTTTGTAGGAAACATCGGTGTTACGTGTAATGTACAACAAGTCAGTGTTGAGGGAAGCACAATCCTAGTCGGTATTTCTTGTAACACATGACAAGTTCGTATTTCTAGTAGTATAAGCTAAGTTGGTATTGTGTGTAGCACATGCCAAGTCAGTATTTCATGTTCCGTAATCCAATTCATTTTTGTGTGAAATGAATGTTTGAATTAATTTTTTTAATATATATATATATATTACTATTTCGAGTATCATATGAAATGAAAAATACCATAAATATAAACTAATTTGAAAAAAATATATTTCACAAAATCATATGTTGTAACATTCTGCCCCCTTAAAATTAATATCTACATCAAAATTAATTTATGTTATCATATGTTTAATACTTAAAGTTTCAGTCATAGAAACCCACGTCGTAAAAAATGAATTCTAAAACAACCCCTAAAAATGGGTAGTCAGAACCATAACGGTTACCCAATGTAACTCATAATGAGGTTCATACATAGGAGAACATAATTGGTAAGTAAGAACATGTACATGTAAGATAAATCATGCTATCATGTTCTAATGGATAGTGATTAAGAATAACGTCATAAAAAAATTAACAATCACAAATCCAAAAATCCTGAAGTGACCTAAGGGACCTTCTAATTTATCTGAAATAGTGGTATTATGGAAAAAAATTTGGATTAAAGATCCTTTTTCAAAAAGTTGAAGAATTTTAATGAAAATATATACATGCATGATTTCATAACAGTTTCACCCTTTTTATTTCGTTGATCCACTTCCGTACTTTCTCGAAAAAGTTAGGTTCCTATTTTAGTTCCTAATGTACTAACAGATCATGAGTCTCATGATATTCCATCCTAGTAGTCATCATCAACTGAATGTAGTTTTAATAGGCTATCCAATATGCATAAATCCTCATTTGGAAAGATATCACATTAATATTACTTAATTCATCTAAATTGTAAATAAAATATTCGATGAATGGTTAACCTTGAAACCCATATAAAATATAATTCACCCTTTATTCCTTAAATAGGATCTTATTTTAATCCAAAAACATATATATCAGAATCATGGGTCCATACTTGTACTTATAGAATATTAAATGTGATTTTATTATTCTATAATCCATATAGGGAAAGATAATCGAATAAAATATCACCAAAGGATGAACAATAAGAAATTCATAGGGATTATTCATAAAACATAAAACCTAAACTTACAAACTAATGGGAATGTATAAGTACATATTAATTATCTTGTTTCACTTAATCCATTATGATATTATAATCTTTCCCTTTTTCCTTTGTATTAAATGGTTTTTGTGGATGATCATTCGCATTATTCCTTAGAATGGGGAACGTATAATCATGATGGACTAACTCTATGAAATTGTAACACTGAAGTGTGGGAGGTTCATTTTGTGAGTATTTCTCATAATTTTCATCATTATCTAACATCCCCTCATTAGTTCAACTTTCATCTTCTCAATTTTATTTACTTTCACAATTAAAACACTTATTATTCCCCTTAAGAAAATTTTTTCTATGTTTCTTCCCACAATTTTTGCATATTGGAAGGCTCATTTTCATTTCACGATGGTTGTTAGATTTTCCTTTAACCACCATCTTCCTTTTCATTTCAAAACCATGAGACTTATATTTAACACCAACCTCCATTTCAACTTTTATTTCACAATGCACAATCTCATTTTAGTTACTAAAGTATCTAATGTCAAATGACCTTTTGAGAGTTGGATTTAATCCACTAAATAACATATCAACATTAATTTCAGTTTAAATGATAATACTAGAAGCATACCTCACCAGCCTTGTGAAATTATCCTCATAGGTACCAAAAGATTCATTATTATTTTTCATCAACTCAAGGAACTCCTTTTCCATCTTCGTATGAATAACATGAGGAAATTACTTTTTGAAGAATAAGTTCCTGATCTCATACCAATCCAAGAATTCAATATCACCATTCTTCCTGGTATTCTTGATTAGAGCTCATGACTGTCCAGCTTCACCTTCTAACCAATAAGAATCCATAATGACTTTCTCATGATTCGGACACTTGAGAATAGGGAGTATCCTTTTAGTGTTACTAATACAATGTTTAGAAACAAGGGGATCAAATAACTTTCTGAAACAATATGGGTGATGCCTCAGTAACAACTCAACATAATATTGTTCCCTCCTTTTCTAATTTTGAAACTCATCAATATTCATAGCTTTAGAAATCTGTGAGAGTATATCAATGAGGTTTGGTATTCCATCCACCATAGAATTCGGATCTTTAAGAGGACATTCGTTGCATTGGCATTCATAATGACCATTAATGTAGTTTATTTGGGATCCAACCATTAGCTAAAACCAAACGCATAGAGTAAGAAAAAATTATCATAATGAGGAACCAAATTATCATGAAAATTCATATATATGATGTATAAAGTATGATAACTTCCGTAATCTATGATACATTTTTTTGTCCTAGTTTTTTCATAGACAACATATAATTAAGTAATTCATGATGGTCCATAAAGAGTTTTGGAATTCCCAAAGAATATCCCCTAGTAGTGTCAATCTAGATGTGCATTAAAGCCCCTTATTGTATACCAGATTACACCATGTCTAGCCCAAACCATCTTATTGGAGTTTTCACCCCTAGTTAAATCTATGTCAGAGACATATCAACTTGTAGTTTCCAAAAAGGGATGTATTTCTAGGAAACCACTTACTCTCTAATTTACCAAACATCCAGGTTATTTTTCTAAACATTATCTCATCCTTATACTTATCTTCAGTGGAATACCTAGACATATTATTAGAAATATACCAGGAGATATTACTAATTTTTTATCATCTGAGTTTCTAAAGGATGAATAAACCTCTTCTTTGATATAAACTACATCAACCCACTCTTAATATACATTCATAATACATCATTTTAGATGAATATTTAGTACATTGCAAAAATAAATTCCTGAGGACCATAATAGTGTTTTGTCTTTAGAAACATGGAAAAAATATTCTATCCTAGTGAAATATTATAAACATCTCCAATTAAGAGCAAAAAAATTATTACTTCAACCTAAAAACTTTCTTCAAAACCTGGAGAAATGAAACATAAGAAAGTGGTGAGCTCAGATGCCCAGTAAAGGTAAATAAAAAATGTGTAAGAATAATATTAAGAAAGTGGTTTGAAACATGAGAATAACATTTAAATATCATACCATGCATATTATATATAAAAATAAATATCGGAAGTCGATAATACATGAACCATAGGGAAATAATGATCATAATCCATGAAAGAAATACATAGAAATAAAACATGGAACTGTTCAAAACAAATAAGAACATAAAAACCCTATGTCAAGGAAGACTCCCAAGGCCTTTAAAACAAGTTAGGCCTTGTTTATTCACCCATGTACCTTCTTTGGGATTGGGTTTCCCTCCCATGTTCCTTCTTTTTTTGGGAATAGGATGTTCTCCTATGTACCCTCTTGTTTTGGTCTTGGGATTTCCTCATATTTACCCTCTTGTTTGGGTCTTGGGATTTCCACTCATTTAAGAACTTATTTCAAGCTTCAGATTTCCTCTCATATATGTTCTTGTTTTTTCCATGTTATGTTCTCATGTATACCCTACTATTTTGTGCTTGGGATGTCCTCTTGTGTACCCTTTCATCTCATACAACTTTTAATATTACCCAATTCATTAGATAGGGATATAGGTCCCACCCATCACATAATTAAATCATACATGCATGTTCCATAAAAAATACATCATATCATTACCCATGAAAAGAGTTGGGTTCAATAAACATCAAATAATAACCCAGTAAATTAAACTGGAATCATTATGATTTTATCACATCATATTCTATGGAAAAAATGTAGGTTTTATAATAATTTAACAAAAGCATAACCTGTGAAGTGAATCAGGTTTCAAAATAATATAACCCATTGAAATAAAACAAATTTTATAAACATATAACTCATGGAAGAGAAACATATTTCATAAAATTATAACCCATGTAAGATAAATCGGTTTCATAAAGACCATGGCATCAAAAATAGACCATTTATAAAAAGTTTATGAATTAAGCCTTTAGATAATTTCCTAAAAGGGAATGAGTAACATCAATGGATTTCATATTAGATGGAAAATAATTTTGAATCATCATTCAAAAACATTTCTTGAGGAAAATATCCTTTTTTCATGAAATTAGGATTATTAATACATAAAACCATTTAAATTTATTTTCTTAGAAAATACATAGAAATTTATAAAGAATACTTGAAATAATTTTGAAAACCTTTTTCCTTGAAAACAAATAAAATAAGATTCCAAACATTCTAAAAACCTTTTACTTTAAAAACATTTTGAAAAACTATACAAAAATATTGAAACCGTTTTGAAAACTATAACATTAAAAACATATGAAGAATGATTAAAAAATCATTGAAAACAATTTCTTTAAAATTAAATTTGAAACCTTATAAATAAATCGTAAAAATTATCTGAATACCTTTTTATGTGGAACTATATGAAAGAATATTTAAAATTTTTTCAAAACCATTTCTTTGGAAATACAATGAAAATTTATAAATAAGGAATAAAAACATTTTGAAAAAAAAAATTCCTTGAAAGCATATATAAAATATGCTTGAAAACATTTTTGAAAACAATTTATTTTAAATTAATTTTTAAAAAACATTTTCTTAAAGTTTAACCTTTTAAAAATAAAAAAAAATCATCAATGAAATGACGACATGTAAATTTGTATAAGTCGTATGTGGTAAAAACATTTCATTGGTACAGTAAAAAGGATAAATTGCCTTGTTTAAAAATAGACAAGAATATTCCGTTGAATATATTAGTAAAAGAAAAAATCCTAAAAATGTATTTTAGATATTATATGATAATGGAATAATATTCTTGAAAACCCTTTTTAGAAAACATATATTTCAAAAAAAAAGAGGGTAAGGTTAGGATTTCATAAAATCAATTTCTTAACTATCTTATATACTAAATAGTAGACAATTTTACCCATACATTAATATATCATGAACTAAAAAAGTAGAAGGAAACCCATGAATATTCTCAATATATGGATAAAATATTTCCTCAAAATAATCATAATCATTAATAATCATGAAAAATGATGATACTGTTTTAATAAACACTTACTAATTGGTAACTCGGATCACACACGTAATGAAAGAAAATAAAATTATATGATTTTTAAAATATCATTAAAATATTTATATTTAGTATATATCATGTAAATTGGATGTTTATTTACCCCAAAATGACTTTAGGAATGTAACAAAACATCAGTCGTCAAGAAGGAAAATTGAGACAAAACTATTTTACCGATTTGGTAACATTTTAATGCAAACCCCGTGAAAGAAGGATCATAAAATGGACTTCTGAATACCCATAAATTGAATTATAGGATAAAATTAATAAAATCATGGTAATCACAAACACCATACAAAAGGAGAGAGTGGTGAACATAGTATGTATCTCACGGATATAAAATGTGAGATGAAATACCCCTACCTTATGTCTTGACTCTCATCGCACTCGTTCAAGATTATATTATAATAAATCTATGTTTCTTATAAATAAATTATAAAATAATATATAATTTTTTTCTAAAATGGGCCAAGGCCCTTTTTATTAAAAACAGAAACAAGAAAACAAAAAGAGTGAAGAAGTACAATGCACAAAAGTCATTGGCCCTCATTACGAATGCCCAAATTTTTTCGTACCTTGTCTGAAATCTTTCGTTCCGCATCCCGTAAGGCACCCGGATCAAAACCACAACCTCGCCCACGTCTCCAACCCCTGGAGTGAAGCGCATAAAGATTCTTTTCTTGTTGAAGAAGGCTTTCAATGTCTTCATCCGAATTTTAATCCATAGAGTGTGTTTAATCTTGCATTGAACTCAAGTTTTCTCAACCTAGTGCTCACCCACGATTGCTAGGGGGTCGACCATGCTTAGCATATTTCCAAGAGCCATCATCCTTCTTTGCAGCAGGATCTAAGTCTGTCATGGGGGATCCTCTGTCATCTGCTGATGTTCCAGCAGCCTTGGTGGGGAGTGCAAAGTCGAGGTTTCCACCTCTTTCCGAGTAGGTTCATCAACCACAGCCTCTAACTGACCTGCAGCACCACATGGAACATTATAAGTGGTTACCTACCCATGAGAAGAAGGTTGTGGATCATCCTTTAAAGGTTAGGTAACCATGGGTTATGAAGCCCCAACATCACCCTTAGTAAGTTATAACTCCTTTGAGGGAAACACATCAACTTCAAAATCATTTTGAACCTTGGGTAGGGGGGTCTCGGAAGCAGTGATACCCACCTTTTCCAAATAATGAGTGAGGTCCTTAGCAATATGGGTCTCACAATTCCCCCCATGCTCAAAAATATCAGCCCAAGACCGAGTTCCATGTTGGACAGTGATCAACTGAGGCTGATCATGCACAAAAGGAGGGTTCATAATATGATCTAATGTGTTATCAGTCAGTGTATTATGCACAACAATAGGCTAAGGTGAAAAAGCCTTCTTCTGATTATTTTCAAAATCACATTGGACTTCAGGAATAGACATCTTCTGAGAAGGATTAACAGAAATCAAAGAATCCCCATTAAATTCAGCTGTATGTGTAGTTAAACCAAATTTTTCAACCTTCTAGTGGTGTGACTTTTTGAAACAGGAATGTATATCATGCCCACGTTTAGCACAGGAAGCACAAACAAGTGATCTTATACAATTTGCAGAATCATGACCTATAGTTTTACAGTATGGGCAAAACTTTGGGAGGTTTTCATATTCTATTTTCAGTTACAATTCATCAACATTAGTAGAGAGATGGACCTTACCAATTAATGTAGAACAAAGATCAATTTCAAATAAGAATCTGGCATAGTGTCCATACCTGGTAGCTTATGTTTCCTTATCCAATTTGACTGGAACTCCCATTTCTAGAGAAATATCATATAGAATACGAGGGTGCCAAAGGATCCAATTTAATCCAAATTCCTTCACCCAAGTCTGAACCATTGTATTTCCTATTTCCACGGGGTTGAAACTTCTTTCCCATTCCTGGATGTGCAGTGCTCTAGGCTTGAAATAGATATAGTCGTGACCCCAGGCTTGCATCTTAAGGTCTTCGGATGGAAATAATATGTGGTAGAACCCTTTCCCTAAAGAGACACATTTCCAGGAGTCGAAACCCTAGACATCTGTCAAGAGTTCTATTATAAGATCAAGCTTCCATGGCATAGAGCCTCTCGGCAAGATGAGTCTGGAAATGATAGAGTGTGCTCCCATCTCTAGTCTTTCTGATATAGCATCCATATCATCTTTGACGTGAGCTACTGTACCTTTCCGAAAAATACTTATTTGAACCTTTGAAGGAAGAAAAGTTGTGCTTATGAGAACTAACCTCATTTAGATTCGTATTCGAAGGTTTTTGATTCACGAGCGCTGATTTTTCCTGGAGTTTATGAGAATCAAAATGCCCTTGTGCAATAAATTGTTCCATTGATGTCGAAGACGGTGGATGCAAACCCTAATCAACATTTCGAGGAGCCGGGGAGCGTTCCGCGCTGCTCGCCATCAGAATAAATAATCAAATAATATTATTATATATAATACCATATATATTTTTATTATGACCCAATATTACTAGCTTGTAAACTATCCTATGTTATGGTTTCACTTCGGTTAATATTATCTTTTTTCTTCACATGCACCTTAATTTGTTATATATTTGGTTCCTGTATTTATTTCATGATTTCTAGAATATAAATAATAATGTAAATATCATTAAAAAACAACATTATTATATTATAATAATCTATATCATAAAGAATTATGAAATGGAATACACCATTCATGGATAGGGGAAGTCGTATGTAAGCATGAACATTGTTTCTGTTTAAATTTTCATGTTGAAAAAAATAAATAGAATGAAATATAACTGTTTGTGTATATAATATCATTAACATATCATTATAAAATTATATATGACATATAATTTCACTAAACCCTTCCTTAATACATTCTATATAGCGTTTAAACGAATCACATCACTTTGAGGGGTGGTAGTCCACACATCTTCAAACAAAATTATCGCATTTACATGAAATGAAGATTACAATTTATGTGTTATAAAAGGAATATTGAAAATTAGAGACATAAAAAATATAAATGATACATATATAAATAGATATTTTATCATAACGGCCACCATTATATGTGTTAAAGAAAAAATGAGCAGTCATCGTTTTGTGAAGCGGTTGTTCATCGTACATAGAAATAGTATGTTTGTTACCCATTTGATAGATGTTTATGTATGTGTAGTTAGAAATATTTAAATAATAACATCATATTATATTTATTATACTGTTTTTTATGTAATCATGGAAAATAAAATATTTTACGGGGTGGAGAATGGAAATGAAACTAGGGATCTTGAGAGAAGATTTTGCGTCTTAATCGGGTAACCCCTTTTTTTATGTCAAAAGTCTTCCTTGGAATACTTTTTTTGAAAAAATATGGATTAAAAGATGAAAGGAGGGATGTTGGGAGATTATGTTATAATATTTTAGGAGATCTGAGGGGCTTGATAGGTGTGAGGAAGAGGGAGTTTTTGTGGCCTTTTATAAATTTTTGGAAACAAGTTAGGTGTAAACATATTTTTACCTAAAAAAGAAATAAAAACACACAATAATTTATAAGAGGAACTTTTATGGCTGATATAAGGAAATTTTTAATTATTCTTAATTTGACCTTAAACGCTATGATTAATTTTAATCACTTTAACTATCTTTCTGGTCAAAAATTTAGTTGATATTTTTAGAAACTCAATATTATACTAATTCAAATGTAGTATTTTAGATTTTTGAAATTAAATTCATGTATGAGGGAAAATTAAGACTAATTCTAATGCTGCAGACATGGAAAGAAAGCATATTTTAAAGGTAAAACGTTCAAAATATTTTGATGTTTTGGTATTTAATTCCAAATTTAAATTTATTCTAATAAAATAAATTTCATTACTATATGTATAATTGATATAATATTACCTTAAAACTAATTTTAAATATAATTAAACATTAATAATTTTTTAAACAAAAAATACAGTTTTAAACTAATAATCATTATTTTCCACTATTCATCAATAAATGATGTTTTTTAGAAAAATCCAAAAAATACCCCCTAAGCTAATTTGGGAATTTTAAATTCAAAAATTCATTTTATTTTATCAAATTAAATTTATATATTTCTAAAAATAGTTTTTTATATCATATGAAACATTTTTCATTTGAAACAATAGTATTTGTAAATATATAAGGATTTTACTAAAAATTATAACTCGGAATATAAATAGTTTTTATATAAAACCATTATAAAAAATATTTAAAGATATGTTATTACTATTTATATTACTATTTTTAACCTCTATGTTATAATTATCTCAATTAAATAAGTATAAGAGTAAAATTATGTTTCTTAGGAAACATCGGTGTTGTGTGTAATGTATTTCAAGTCGATGTTGAGGGTAGCTAAAGACAAGTCGGTATTGCATGTAACAGAAGCCACGTTGATATTTTAGGTAGTGCAAGACAATTTGGTATTGTGTGTAGCGCTAGACAAGTTTATTATTTCATGTAGTGCAAGACAAGTCTATTCCATGATAAAGTAATGTTTGACTAAATGTTTTAAATATATATATACAAGAACTATTTCTAGTTTCACCTAAAATGAAAAATATCAAAAATATAAACTAATTAAAAACAAAAATTTTCAAAAAATCTCGAGGTGTTAAAATTATAATTCATATATTCTAAATATAAATTATATTTAAATCATGGTTTTCTTTTTTGTAATCATGATATGAATATAAGAACCAAATATATAACAAATTAAGACACATCAAAAAATACAAATTAGATATTACCCAAAGTGAAACCTTCACATAGAATTATTAGCAAGAGTGTAATAAAAAGATATAATCAAAACATATATGGTATTATATATAAGAATATGGTTCTATGATATATGTATAATAAATTTACATTTATTATACAGCTGTTTTGTATTAGTATGAAGTTAAACAAGGAATAGGGTAAGGGAATTTTATCTCCCTCTTTAGTTTTGTTTGATACAAGACTTATTCGTCACTCACTTCTTTGGTGTGGTGTATATACATACCATGTATATATTATATTCCTATAATACATAAATATATGGGTATTTACATATCCATTTTATGATATTTATTTAATTGTTTATATGTTCTAAAATGTAGATTTTAAGAGTCTTATAAATTTTGAAGGAAAATGGTTTTGGAAATGGGTTAAAATATCTTTTATGAGTTTCAAGGAAAATGCTTCAGAATGTTTCAAAAAAGTTTTTATATTTTTTCAAGTATATATAAAAATAAAATGTTTTTAAAAAGGTTCATGTTTTAAAAAACCTTTTTCAAATAAGGAAATATGTTTTCCTCAAGAAATTTTTTTACAAGATCTTTAAAAAGTATTTCCCATATAAGATAATAAATGTTGGTGTCACTCATGAATTTCTAGGGAAATGATTCAATGTTACAATTCATATTATTTCTATGAATGGATTATGATTTTATGGCATGATTTTTATAAAACTAGTTTCTATTTCAAGGGTTATATGTTTATGAAATCTATTTTTATTTTGTGGGTTATGTTTTTTATGAAATGATTTTGAAACTTGTATTTATTTCCAAAAGTTATGATATGATTAAAGGTCAATGATACCCATTTCATTTCATGGGCTATGATATGATTCCATATTATTTTATGTTACATGTATGTATTATTTCATTATGAGATTGGTGGGACCTATATCTCCTACAATTTGTTAGGTAAATATATATCCCATGAGATGGACTAAGATGGAATTGGGAGTGAACCTAGAAATCTAGGATGGCCATGGGAGTCATCCATGACTTCCAAGACGGTTTGAAGAGTGAAATCATACCACTAAGGTGGTCGTGGGAGTGAACCATGACTATAAATATGGTATGGGAGTGAACCCATACTACTAAGATGGTCATGGTAGGTATTCCTTGGATACTATGGAAATCATATTATATACGCCTATGTGTTTTCAACAATTCCATGTTTTATTCCTATGATGTGGTTTCATAGATGATGTTATTTATTTCCTTATTATTCATGTCTTATGAAATTTCATGACTGATACCATCATTCTTGTCTATGATCATTGATATGCTGGATAAGATCTTCAAATGGCTTGATCACATTCTCATACCCCTTTATTCATGTCTATGTTTACATGTTTCCCTTGTTTACCCTTACTGGTCATCTATGATCACCCATTTTTATGTTTCATTTCCCCTAGGTTATGAAGACACATATTATGTTTTATATTTTTTAAATGGGTACTCGTCATGAAGAACCTAGTTAGAGATGATGTATCTCATTTATGCACCAATTTGTAGGTTTCCAGTTTTCCAAAGTCACTAATCAAATGCACACATTTTGAATTTGTCTGTGAACTGATTAAGTATTACAAAACTTTTATGTAATTTTAATGTATGTAAATATTGTTTTCTTATATCATATCCCCAAGAAACTCTATATGTAAATGATGTTCATGGAATGCTCCCAGTATACTATAGATCTCACCTTCTTTGGGATTACTTATACTCTTGTCTTTGAGATAATAAGGCAGAGGAAGTAAGGATTAATCATCTATAATTGGTACTTTGTGATATTAGCATAAAAATTCTGGTCTCTCAATGTATCCAAAATGTTATAAATGTGTTTGAAATGATCATGATTATTATGATAATACCCCAAGATATCATCCTTGAAAACAACTGAAAACCAATATAGAAAATGATGGAAAATATGTTCATTAGCGCCCTGAAATGTCTAGCGCATTCACTAGAACCAGTGGAATAACCAAATACACAAATAGATCATATCTACTATGAAAATATGTATGAGGTATGACTCCAGGTAGAATTCATACATGGTGATAACCTGGCCTCACATAAGTATTTGAGAAAACATGATATCCTCATATCTAGCCAAAGATATCAAATATCTATGGAAAGGAATGTAGGTTATTAACAGTCAAATGGTTCAATTTCATATAATCCACACAAATCATAAGGTCCCCATCTTCCTTTTCTACAATAAGGGAAACCAAACCCAACTGAGAAGTATTGGGTTGTATAAATTCGTTTACATAATATTCCTCTATCTACCGCTTGAGCTTTTGAAACTCAGTAATATCCATCCTATAAGTAGGAATGGGTACTGGGGAATCATTTAGAAATAGCTCAATAGATAAATCCACATATCTATCAGGTGGTAAACCAATAAAATTAATCCAGGAAAACTTCCCTGAAATGATCATCTTCTAAATGGAATTCATCATATCATATTCCTTAATCATCTATATATAAACTAGAAATTTATATTTTCATTCATCCTAGCCCACGATGATCGGGTCCCACTATACCAGCCAATACATCTCATTCAAATTTGTGATCAGAAAACCCAGCCTTAGAGTGTTGTGATGGTAACCCTTATATAAAAATAATAGACATTGTAATGATAAGAAACTATCTAGTCCATCTTGAGTAAGAGGTAAAATATGTCCATCTCGAGGAAAAGTTATCACATATGAAGTTACACCTACCTATATCAAGGGGTCACACCCTAGACTAGTGTAAACCCTCTTTTATAATCCTTAATAAAGTATCCATGATCATAACTCCATAAGAAAATAGAACAAAAATTCAATCCTCTACAAAATAGGTTGAGATATAAACAAATGAGAAGAACCTATATAAAAATAGAAGATACTAGATCAAAGGCTATGATTGTACCACTCACCATATACATCTTAAAACTCTATCCCTTAAGTTTAGGCTACAAAAAATATATTTGGCCTAAACTAAGGCCCTGTGACGCAGCCTCACTACCTAGAGTAGGACCACTATGCCCTCCAGATAAAACTAAATCTTGGATACCCTAGTCACGACCACCACCTCGACATGAATGACTGGAACTACTCTAGCTCCCAGCCTGATTATGAGTTGTAAATCCCACTCTTAAACATGGAGTAAGAGTTGATCCCATTCCACTATCTACTAGTGGTAAATTCTCACATAAATGTTTCACATTAACTAAAACGATACATTCATAACATACATGGATATTACATCATTTTTTATTAATACTAAATATAATACAAAAGTATATGCCTGATGACCATGATATATTAATGTATTTGGGAACATAAAAAAATATTATAACTTGCTGAAATATCATCAAGGATTCACACAATGATCTCCCCCTTTAGTACTTCAACTTAAACCCCTTCTTTATAACCTCATGAAATCAATCAAAAGTAATTGGTTAGATTGAATTCTTAGTAAGTGTAAATAAATAGATACATATGGATAACATGAGTATAAGTGTATTAGAACATGATATTTACATTTGAAGATCATACAATTCATATCAATTATTAGAAACATGAGACATGGAATAAATAATTAAATTTCAAAATACATGATTCATAATATTATTAATAACATTAACATTATTATCATATCATAGGCATAATAAATTGAATTAGTGTCAAACATATAACCATATAGTATCATTCCCTATAAATCAAGGCTCATTTAAAAAAACATATCTTGGAACTTCATGGGGACTAAACTTCTTGTGGGGACACACTGTCATCCCCAATCACAATCCTTTCCTTGTTAGGGATTAGGTTTCCACATCTTCCCATAGTGGATTGGGTTTCAACATTTTCTCATAGGGGATCGGGTTTCCCCATCTTCCATAGTGGATCAAGACCGTAAACTTGATTCTCATCCTTATCTCGAGATATATAAATATTTACCCAATATATTGGAGGGAGATATATGTCCCACCTATCTCATAATTAAATCATACATAAATGTTCCACATATTCATAAACAATCATATCACAACGCATGAAATAAAATTGATTTCATAAACATTTAATCATATCTTAACATGTGAAAAAATATAGGTTTCATAATCTTTTCATCAATTCATAACCCTTGAAAAGAAAAATGGTTTCATAAAAATATATTAAATTACTAAGATACATGTTTCAAAAAAAATAAGGGCACAAAAACATAAACCATTCATATAAGTAATATGAATGGTTTCCTTGGATCATATCACTAGTAAACCCAATATTATAGCTAAGGATTTCTTCTTAGATGGAGAAGGATTATGAAATATCACATGGAACATCACTTTTTGAAACATATAAAATTTAAAGAAAAATTATTTTATTCCACTTTGAAAACATATAAAATAATCATAGAAAATCAATTAAAAATTACTTGAAGGAAATATATTTTCCTCTTTAAAAAATATCTTCAAAAAGGAATTTTGAAATCATTTTCATGTGTAAAATATCATTAAAAATGTATTGGAAACTTGAAGAAAAAATGAAAACCATTTTCCTTGAAAACATATAAATGAGTCCTTAAAAAATAAATGTAAAATACTTTCAGAATCCTTTTTCTTCTAAAATAACGTTGATAACCTTTATAGAAATCTTTTAAATTCATTTAAAACTCATCTTAGACATAAATTGTTTTTTAAAACATTTTTCATTGGAAAAAATTTTAAAAACAATGAACATAACTATTATTTGGGAAAATATTTTTATTAAAAAAATCAATCATGTAATATTTTAATTGAATCTTAAAATAATTTTGGTTGTGATACCAGATAAATCTCTACATGCCAAATATTCCTTTGTCATCATAAAAAGTTTAGAAAACTGTCTTGATTCGAAATTGGCTAGAAGATTAATTTTTAAGAAAAACATTCTTTAAAAGGTAAAACATGGGTAAATGTTTCTTTTATAATTTATAAGTGAATAATACAACATTTTAAAAATATTATAAAACATGGTTTTGAGAGAACATAGAGATCTTATTGAAGGGAGAAATAAATTCGGATTTTCCTAAAAACATTTTTCTTAATTATCTTAAGTAACAAAGTGTGGAAAATAGTACAATTACTAGGATATAAAATGAATAAACAAATTTTAATAAAACTCGTGAGTTTCATTTAAATATTTATATAATATTTCATCATTGTAAGCATATTCATAAACAATCTCGATACAAGATGAGATTATAGGAATAAACAGTTACCACTTTGGTAACTTTGAATATTAATAAAATGGAAATAATATAATTAAAAAGGGCATAAAATATAATTAAAATAAGTAGATTCATGATATATCATTTCAAAATCATTATATACACCTCATAAAAAAATATATTTTCATAACATGGCATGTGTCTCAAAGAAGGGATATTGAGACGAAATTGCTTTACAGATTTCGTAACTTGTCGGACATAAAACCAATGAAATAAAGATAATAAAATAGAAATATAATTACAAAAAATTTATTTATATGAATAATAGAATACATCCATTGGTTTTATATACACCACAAAAAATCAAATAATTGTGAAAAAGACTTGTATCTCACATATATAAGATGTTAGATGAGAAAACTCTTACCTTAAGTCTTGAATTTCTTTGTACATGTTAAAACCTGATCTATTATAAATATATGTTTATTATTAATCTACCAAAAAAGAATATTATTGTACCTAAAACTAAATATTATTTTATTATGACATTAAATTATATGTTTATTAACAATTCCATGTTAATGTTACGTTTCAGGTAATATCTTCATTAATTTTTATAATTGTTTTTACTTGTTATTCCTAATCCTCTTAATTAGATAATTATTTAATTATATAAATAATGTAAAAGGTGATTTATATATCCTAATTAATATGAATATAAATATTTATACTAATCTATAAAATATAGATATCTGAAATGGAATACACCATTCGTGGAGATAGTAGGTCATATTTACGCATGAATGTTGTTTCAGTTTTCTTATCATATTGAATTAAATAAAGTATGTATATATATATAACAATTAAAGTAACCATATAATTTCATATATATATATATATATTATAATTTCAACAAACCCATCATTAGTACATTCTATTTTGAGTGTGAATGATTCACATCACTTTGAGTAGGCAGTAGTTCACACATATACAAACGAAGTTAATATATATATATATATAAACTGGAAATAATGTGGGTTTGTATTATATAATAATTAAAGAATTATAAATAAAAAAATATCATATATATCATATAAGAATATATTTTCTATCATAATTCCCACCCATGAGATGTGGTAAAGAGAAAAATGAACAACATCATTTTGTGAGGTAGTACGTCGCTACACACAAGAACTGTATGTTCGTTACACATTAGATGTAAGTGTCTATAATTTTTGGTTTAAACCATAAGATTAAAAACATTTCATTATAAATATAATACTTATTTTGTAATATAATTGTGTAATAATAATAACTTAGGGTATTTATAATGAAAATAAAACAAACGAGCTTGAGGAAGGATGTTGCCTCTTCTTTGGGTAACTCCAATTGGTTTACACCAATGGGATTCCTCAGTTGGATTTATTATTATAATGACTCTTATAGTATTAATGGATGTATTTTGGGAGATACTATTAGAATAATTTGGGTGATCCAATGGGCTTGATATTCACGAATAGGTGGGAGGGGTGGGTTCCTTTTTATAGTGGAGGAGGACTCTCATTCTTGTAAATTTTTGAAAAAGGAGTTCCACCCACATTTTTTCTATGGAAATTGGATTCAATAATAGTCCAAAACTATTAAAAGGTATATAGGGTATGAATAGGAATATAAAAGGTATTTTTTACAATTTTATAGGTCTTTTTGTACTTAAAATTATTTTTTAGCCCTTTGTGATGGTAGTTTTCCTCTTAATTAGTGTAATTAAATTTAATAACATTCACTATTATTTTTGGAATACAACTAAGTTTAATTATTAGAAATTTGAAATTATTAATATTAAATATATTTAATCCATTTGGTTAAATTTAAATAATATAAATAGATGAAAATAATTTAAAATTAATCTTGCACAAATACCACGACATCGAGTTTTTAAGGAGAAAGTTCCTAAAGTTTAAATGTTTTTACATTAAATTTCAATGTGAAATTGGATAAAATGACCTAAATTAGATTAATTTATATAAAATTTAAATAATTTTATTGTAAAAACAATTAAAATATAATTTAAAAATAAAATTAAATTAGACAAAAAAAATTGTTTTGAATTATAATTATATGTTTTTTACTATTCATCAAAAAAGGAAACATCTCAAAAAAATACCAAAAATTAAACCAATGTAAATTTTGATATTCCAATTCCAAAAATGACTTTTATTTTTCCGAATTAAAATTATTAAAGAATCCAAAATCATATTTAAAATGGTTTCTCCCTTAAAAGGAGATAAAATTACCATTTAGAAAAATACAACTTTTTATTCATAAGATTGTATTTATTCTTATCTTATAACTATAAAATCCATTAGATGGGTATCAAAAATATTATTCAATATATAACATCTAAATTTAATTGAAAACATTAATCAAATGTTTTTTTATTTTATGAAGGTAAAATTTTATTTGAACATAGAAAAATAGTTTTCGTAGATAATTAGTTAATTTATTTTCAGATAGATCTTACATTTAATTATATTAATTAATAACCAAAGGATTCATTTTTCATTAAAATTTAAGTCATTTTTACAAAATTTACTTAATATTATTAATAATTTCCATTCCAATGGCAAGGTGGTGGCTATAATACTATTTTAATAATATTATTATTGGTATATTATTTTTTGGATAAACATGAACTTTCGTGTAACCACTACTGGAAATTATGTCATTACCAATGGTTTGAAACCATTGGTAAAGGCTGCCAAACTTTTGGTATACTATATACCAACGATTTGGAAAACCGTTGGAATGTAAGGTATGGAAGTAGCCCATTACCAATGGTTTTTGTAAAACCTTTGGGAAAGGTGGTTTGTAAAGAGCATTTCCAACGGTTTTATAAACTATTAGCATTGTTGGAGGAATACATCAGTATACCAATGGTTTACTAAAACTGTTGGGAAAGGAGGTTTGTAAAGAGTATTGCCAACGATTTTCCAAACTATTGGCATTGTTGGAGAATTTCAATGTTATACCAACATTTTTCTAAAACCGTTGGTAAAATTATTTACAGCACTATACCAACTATTTAGTAAACTGTTGGTGTAGTGTATTACCTGAATTTGACAACCCCTAAAATCCTCCACTGCACACTCAACTACACTCCTGCATACACTCTTAATAGCATCAAAAACACCTGATATAGCACACAAAATCACTTCAAAACAGGGTACTACTATAACCATGGAATGTACCACAATTATAATCATGTATATGAACCCAATTACCCTATGAAATACAGAATTCATAATTGAATTCTCAATTGAATACCTGAAGAATGAATTATGTAATGAATTCTGAATTATGAATCAATAACACAAACAAAATTAATTATGTTGCATACAGAATTCTGAATTATATATAACACATTTAAAATATGACATACAAGGGGGTGGGGTTGTCTTGGGGGGTGGGGGTGTCCAGGTGGGAGGCAAAAAACCTACATGTTATAGGAAGCACATGTGATGTTTAGTCATGGTAATGGGTTGAGTATCTTAAAACCAACAGAAAAACTTGGGTAGAGTGGAAAGGATCATGATACCCATAACATAGACAATGGTAGTGCTCATGTGCTTAGACCTAGGATGAGTTATAGGAAGCACATGAGAAGTTTATATTCTTTTAATGATTATGTATCCATGTATAAATGGTTCCTAATGTGTTAGTGGGAAACATTGGCCAATCTCGACATATGAGATGGGTTACCGGAATTGCATATATGTTTTTTATAGATTTTTCAATTAGAATAAGGGGGTATGTGGCTAATTGTAATTTTCTCTCTTGGGTGTGATGTGAGATGAATACCCATCATGGGCAGTGGGTATGGATATTCAATTAAGTCTTTGGTATTGGGTTCCCAAAGTGACTTTGGTTTGGACCTAAAACCCACTGTTTTGGCCATTTACGACATACGGAGTGAATTTTTGGACAGCATGGTCACACGACACCTCTAATTGATGTGTCGTCTGGCTGACCATTTCACAATTCACACACCCTTTGTTGTCGTCTGATTTCATGGCATTCCGAGTTCATTCGCCCGGTTTCGTCCACCCCATGCAAGCTTTTCAAGCGCACCGAACACCTAAAACACATATTCAGCCGTGTCGCACAAACCGTGTGTCCGAATGACATGTCGTTTCCTTGTACACCTCACGAATAATAATGAGGGTGTTTTTTGTGATTTCATGTAATTCTGAAGTCGTTCGGCATGCATTTGACCTTTAAACAAATGTTTTTCCCATTTACGACACGCGGAGTGCGTTTTCAGCCAGCTCGGTCACACGACACCTCTGATTGATGTGTCTTATAGCCAAACATTTCACAATTCACCCACCCTTTGTTGTCATCTAATTTCATGGCATTCTGAGGTTGTTCGGCCAGTTTCGACCACCCCACGCACGCTTTTCAAGCGCGCCAAACACATAAAAACACATATTCAGTCGTGCCACGCAAACCGCACGTCCGAATGATGTGTCGTCTCCTCGTACACCTCACGAATAATAATTATGGTGTTTTTGTGTGATTTCAAGTCATTCTGATGTCGTTTGGCATGCATTTGACCGTTAAATGCATGTTTTGGCAATTTACGACACGCAGAGTGTGCTTTCGGCCAGCACGGTCACACGACACCTCCTATTGACACGAATCCTGACCGACCATTTCAAAATTCACCAACCCTTTGTTGTCATGAGATTTCACTGAATTCTGAGGTCGTTCGGCCGGTTTAGACCACCCCACGCATGTTTTTCAAGCACGTCGAACACCTAAAAAACACATATTAAGTCGTTCCATGCAAACCGGGCGTCTAAATGACATGCCATCTCCTTGTACACCGAAATAATAATAATTTGGGTGTTTTAGTGTGATTTCAAGTTATTCTGATGTCGTTTGGCATGCATTGGCCAATAAATGCATGTTTTGGCCATTTATGACACACTGAGTGCGTTTTCGGCCAGTGCAGTCACACGACACCTCTGATTGATGTACCATCTGGCCTACTATTTCACAATTCATCTACCCTTTGTTGTAATCCTATTTCATGGAATTTCGAGGTTGTTCGACTAGTTTCAACCACCCAATGCACGCTTTTCAAGTGCACCGAACACCTAAAAAACACATATTCAGTAGTGTCGCGCAAAAAACGCATCTGAATGATGTGTCGTCTCCTTGTACACCTCAAGAATAATAATTAGGGTGTTTTTTGTGATTTCAATTCATTCTGATGTCTTTCGGCATGCATTTGACCATTAAACACATGTTTTGGCCATTTACAACATGCGGAGTGCGTTTTCAGCCACCGCGGTCACACGACAACTCCGATTGACGTACTATCTGGCCGAACATTTCACAATTCACCCACCCTTTGTTGTCGTCCAATGTAATGGCATTCTGAGGTCATTCGGCCGGTTTCGACCACCCCACGCATGCTTTTCAAGCGCACCAAACACCTAAAAACACATATTCACCTATGTAGTGAAAACCGCGCATCTGAATGATGTGTCATCTCCTCGTACACCTCACGAATAATAATTAGGGTGTTTTCGTGTCATTTCTAGTCATTCTGATATCGTTCGGCATGCATTTGACAGTTAAACGCATTTTTTGGCCATTTCTGACACGCGGAGTGAGTTTTTGGCCACCGTGGTCACATGACACCTCCGATTGACATACTGTCTGGACAACCATTTCCCAATTCACCCATCCTTTGTTTTCGTCCAATTTCATGGAATTCTGAGGTCGTCCATCTGGTTTTGACCACCCCACGCATGTTTTTCAAGCACGCTAAACACCTAAAACCCCATATTTAGTTGTGCCATGAAAACCACACGTCTGAATGATGTTTCTTCTCCTTGTACACCTAAAAAATAATAATTAGGGTATTTTCGATTGATTTCATGTCATTAAGATGTCGTTCGGCATTCATTTGACCGTTAAATGCATGTTTTGGCCATTTACGACACGCGGAGTGTTTTTTCAGCCACCATGGTCACAAGAAACCTCTGATTGATGTGTCGTCTAGCCAACAATTTCTTCAATTCACCCACCCTTTTTTGTCGTCCGATTTCATGGCATTCCGAGGTCATTCGGTCGATTTCGACCACCCCACGCACGCTTTTCAAGCGCACCGAACACTTAAAAAACACATCTTTAGTAATGCCGTGAAAACCGTGCGTTCGAATGACATGTCGTCTCCTCTTACTCCCCATGAATAATTATTAGGGTTTATTCATGTGATTTCAAGTCATCGTGAGGTCGTTCGACATGCATTTGACTATTAAATGCATGTTTTCACCATTTACGACACATGGAGTGTGTTTTTGGCCACCGCTATCACATAAAACTTATGATTGATGTTTTGTCTGGCCGATCATTTCACAATTCACCCACCATTTGTTTTCGTCTGATTTCATGGCATTCTGAGATCGTTCGGCTAGTTTTCATCACTCCACGCACGCTTTTAAAGCACGCCGAACACCTCAAAAACACATATTCAGCTTTGTCGTGCAAACCTCGCATCTGAATGACATACCGTCTCCTTATACACCTCAAGAATAATAATTAGGGTATTTTTGTGGGATTTCAAGTCATTCTGATGTCATTCGGCATGCATTTGACCGTTAAACACTTGTTTTCGCAATTTACGACACGCAGAGTGTGTCTTCGGCAAGCGCGGGGACACGACACCTCTGATTGACGTTTCGTCTAGCCGACCATTTCACAATTCACCCACCCTTTTTGTCATCTAATTTCATGGAATTCTGAGGTCGTTCGGCTGATATCGACCACCCCACGCATGCTTTTCAAGCGCTCCAAACACCTAAGAAACACATATTCAGTTGTTCTGTGCAAACCGCGCATCGAAATGACATGTAGTCTTCTTGTACACCTCAAGAATAATAATTGGGGTGTTTTTGTGTGATTTCAAGTCATTCTAATGTCGTTCAGCATGCATTTGACTATTAGATGTATGTTTTGGCCATTCACGACACGCAGAGTGCGTTTTTGGCCACCACGGTCACACGACACCTCTGATTGATGTGCCATCTGGCCGAACATTTCACAATTTACTCACCGTTTGTTGTCATCCGATTTCATGGCATTCCAAAGTCGTTCAGCCAGTTTCGACCACCCCACGCATGCTTTCCAAGCGCGCCGAACACCTAAAATACACATATTCAGCCATGCCACACAAACCACACATCCGAATGATGTTTCGTCTCCTCGTACACCTCAAAAATAATAATTAGGGTGTTTTTGTTTGATTTCAAGTCATTCTGATGTTTTCCAGCATGCATTTGACCGTTAAACGCATGTTTTGGTCATTTACGATACACTGAGTGCATTTTCAGCCACTGCAGTAGCATGACCACTCTGATTGATGTTCCTTCTATCCGACCATTTCAGAATTCACCCACCCTTTGTTGTTATCTTATTTCATGGCATTCCGAGGTCATTCGTCCGGTTTCGACCACCCAACGCACGCTTTTCAAGCGTGCCGAACACCTAAAAAACACATATTCAGTCGTTCCGCACAAACCGTGCATCCGAATGATGTGAAGTCTCTTCGTACACCTCAAGAATAATAATTAGGATGTTTTGTATGATTTCAAGTCATTCCAATGTCGTTCGGCATACATTTGACCGTTAAACGCATGTTTTGGCCATTTACAACATGCGGAGTGCGTTTTCGGCCACCGCGGTCACATGACACCTCCGATTGATGTGCCGTCTGGGCGACCATTTCACATTTCACCCACCCTATGTTTTCATCCGATTTGATGGAATGTTGAGGTCGTGCATCTGGTTTCGACCACCCCACACACACTTTTCAAGCACGCCGAACACCTAAAAACATAAATTCAGTCGTGCCGAACAAACCGCGTGTCTGAAGGACGTTTCGTCTCCTTATAGACCTCAAGAATAATAATTAGGGCGTTTTGATGTGATTTCAAGTCATTCTGAGGACGTTCGACATACATTTGACCGTTAAATGAATGTTTTGTCCATTTACGATATGCGGAGTGCGTTTTCGTCCACCGCGGTCACACGACACCTCCGGTTGACATGCTGTCTGGCCGATCATTTCACAATTCACCCACCATTTGTTGTTTTCTGATTTCAGGTAATTCTCAGGTCGTTCGGATGGTTTCGGCCACCCCACGCACACTTTTCAAGCGCGTCGAACACCTAAAAACACATATTCAGTCGTGCCGCGCAAACCGCATGTCCATATGACGTGTTGTCTCCTCGTACATCTCACGAATAATAATTAGGGTGTTTTCGTGTGATTTAAATTCATTCCGATGTCGTTCGGAATGCATTTGACCATTAAACGAATGTTTGGTCCATATACGACATGCAGAGTGCGTTTTCTGCCACCGCGGTCAAACGACACCTCCGATTGATGTGTCGTCTGGCCAAACATTTCACAATTCATCCACCCTTTATTTTCGTCTGATTTCATGGCATTGCGATGTTGTTTGGCTGGTTTTGACCACCCCACACATTCTTTTCATGCATGCTGAACACCAAAAAAACACATATTCAGTCTTGCCTCACAAACCGTGCGTCCGAATGATGTTTCGTCTCCTCGTACAACTCAATAATAATAATTAGGGTGTTTTCATGTGATTTCAAGTCATTCTGATGTCGTTAAACATGCATTTGACTGTTAAACGCATGTTTTGGCCATTTATGACACACAGAGTGCGTTTTTGGCCACAGAGATCACACGACACCTCTGATTGATGTGACGCCTGGCAGACCATTTCACAATTCACCCACCCTTTGTTGTCATCTGATTTAATGGAATTTCGAGGATGTTCGGCCCGTTTTGACCACCCCACGCACATTTTTCAAGCGCGTCGAACCCCTAAAAACACATATTCAGTCGTGTCGTGCAAACTACACATTAGAATGATGTTTGTTCTCCTCATACACCTCACAAATAATAATTAGGGTGTTTTTGTGTGATTTCAAGTCATTCTGATATCGTTCGGCCTTCATTTGACGGTTAAACGCATATTTTGGCCATTTACGACACGCGGAGTGTGTTTTCGGACACCGCGGTCACATGACACCTCAGATTGATGTGTTGTCTGACTGAAAATTTCACATTTCACCCACCCTTTGTTCTCGTCTGATTTCATTGCATTCAGAGGTCGTTCGTCCGGTTTTGACCACCCCATGCATGCTTTTCAAGCGCGCCGAACACCTAAAAACAAATATTCAGCCGTACCGTGCAAACCATGCATCCGAGTGATGTTTCGTCTCCTCCTACACTTCACGAATAATAATTAGGGTTTTTTCGTGTGATTTCAAGTCATTATGATGTTTTTCAGCATGCATTTGACCGTTAAACGCATGTTTTGGCCATTTACAACACACGAAGTGTGTTTTCGACCACTGGGGCCACATGACACCTCTAATTGACGTTCCGTCTAGCTGACCATTTTACAATTCACCCACCGTTTGTCATCATCCAATTTCATGGCATTCTATGGCCGTTCGGCCAGTTTTGACCACCCCATGCATGTTCGTCAAGCACTCCAAACACCTAAAAAACACATATTCAGTCGTGCCGCGCAAACCACGCATATGAATGATGTTTCATCTCCTATTACACCTCACAAATAATAATTAGGGTATTTTCATGTGATTTCAAGCTATTCCAATGTCGTTCGGCATGCATTTGACCGTTAAACGCATGTTTTGGCCATTTACGACACGCGGAGTGCGTTTTCGGCCACATCGATCACACGACAACTCCGATTAACGTGTCTTCTAGCCAACCATTTCCCAATTCACCCACCCTTTGTTTTCATCTGATTTCATGGCATTCTAAGGTCATTCGACTAGTTTCGACCACCACACGCACGCATTTCAAGTGCGTCGAACACCTAAAAACACATATTCAGCCGTGCTGCGCAAACCGCATGTCTGAATGACGTTTCTTCCCCTCATACACCTCAAGAATAATAATTATGGTGTTTTTTTGTGATTTCATGTCATTGTGATGTCGTTCGGCATGCAATTGACCTTTAAACGCATGTTTTTGCCATTTATAACATGCGGAGTGTGTTTTCGGCCACTGTGCTTACACGATACCTCCGATTGAAGTACCGCCTAGAAAACCATTTCACAACTCATCCACCCTTTGTTCTCGTCCAATTTCATGGCATTCTGAGGTCGTTCGGCCAGTTTCGACCACCCCACGCACGCTTTTCAAGTGCACCAAACACCTAAAAACACATATTCAGCCTTGACACGCAAACTGCGCATCTAAATGATGTTCCGTCTCCTCGTGCACCTTAGGAATAATAATTAGGGTGTTATCGTGTGATTTAAAGTCATTCTGGTGTCGTTTGGCATGCATTTGACCGTAAAACGCATGTTCTGACCATTTACAACACGCGGAGTGCGTTTTCGGCCAACGCGGTCAAACGACACCTCCGATTGACATGTCGTCTGGCCGACCATTTCACAATTCACCCACCCTTTTTTTTGTCTAATTTTATGGCATTTCGAGGTCATTAGTTCAGTATTCTATATGCTAGTTGTTTTTACTTAAAAGTGTATCCATTTTAAACAAAAGAAAGACACTTTGAGAGGTATCGGCCACAGCGTTCCTCAGATTGAGGCGAGGTTGACTCATACAAGTCAAAAATGACCAATGTATCCTCATCCTAAAGTATCAACAGAATCGGAATGCATTTGTTTGGTTTTCTGTATGTTAGTTGTTGTTTTCACTTAAAATGATGTCCATTTTAAACAAAAGAGTGAAATTTAGAGTAGTGTCGGCCACACCGCACCTCATATTAAGGCGGGGTTGACTCTTAAACGTCAAAAATGACCCATGGATCGTTTTCCTAAAGTATCGACAGAATCTGAATGCGTTTGATCAGTTTTATGTATTCCAGTTGTTATTTTCACTTAAAATCCTATCAATTTCAAATAACAGTGAGACAGTTTGAGTGGTGCTGGCCACACTGGCTCTTGGATTCAGGCAGGGTTAACTCGTACATGTCACATATGACCCATGGATTGTTTTCTTAATGTTTCAACAGAATCTGAATTCCTTTGGTGGGTTTTAATTATGTCAGTTGTTGTATTCACATAAAATGATTTCCTTTTGAAACAAAAGGGAGACACATTGAGTGGTTATGGCCACACCGTGCCTCAGATTAAGGCGGGGTTTACTTGTACCCATCAAAAATGACCCAAGGATCATTTTCCTAAAGAATCAATAGAATCCGAATGAGTTTGGACATCTTTCTGTATGTCAATTTTTTTACTTAAAAGCATATCCATTTAAAAAAAAGAATGAAAAATTGAGTGGTACCGGCCACACCGTGCCTCGGATTGAGGCGGGGTGGACTCGTACACATCAAAAATGACCCATGGATCCTTTTACTAAAGGATCTATAGAATCTAAATTCATTTGGTCGGTTTTCCATATGTAAGTTGTTGTTTTCATTTAAAATGTTGTCCATTTAAAAGAAAAGTGAGACACTTTGAGTGGTGTCGGCCACACCGCACTTCGGATTGAGGCGGAGTTAAATCATAAACATCACATGGGTGTTTAGAGTGCTGTCAAGTGCAGATTGAAGATATGGGTGAGTTTAATCCTCTCTGTGCTTCCTCTTTTCAATTAGGTTTTTCACTCTTCTCTCATCTTCTTCTGAAGCTATAAAACCCTATTTTCCGTTGGGATTTAGGGTGAATCATGAAGAGAGCTTATATTGGGATTTGGGGTCTAGGGAGGAGGGTTGGGGGGTTGTCCGAGGCCTAGGGAGGATGGTGGGGGGCTGTCCGGGTGGCTGTCTGGGGGGCTGTCCGGGGTCCAGGGAGGTGGGTGGGGGGCTGTCTGAGGGGATGTCCGGGGTATAGGGAGGAGGGTGGGGGTAGTCTGGGGTCCAGGGAGGTGGGCGGGTAATGTATCTAAAATGATATCTAGGTATCATACATCGAACTCTGACAAGTCTGTGAACTGTCACTGAGTGTCATCCTGAAGCAGGGCGAAATCATGGCATTACCACAACGTGACCACGTCTTGACAGTGGAATGATCACGGTGTGACCACACCATGACCACGGCGTGACCGCAGCATGACTGCATCATGGTTGCGGCGTGACCGCGACGTGTTAGCTCGATCCAGCGACATCCGCGGGGCAGCATCTTCCGGCCAGGATTCCAAATAAATCCTATGTAGTTGTCCTTCACATTATAGAAACTGATCATATGTTATAAAAAAAATACAATTGATTTGGTATTATGGTATGATAAAGATATATATTTTCTATTTTCTATTTTTAAAAGTGGTACTACGTAGTAAAAACTAATGATTTCAAGTCAAATTATCACACCCTAAACTATCACTGTGAGTTTTCGTAGATAGCGCACCTCCATTGGAGGGGTTTTATTAAAAAAACAAGGCATTATTTATCAAATGAAACAATTATATTATTGAAAACTTATTCAAGACATGAAATTCAATATAATTAAGCAGAATTAAGAAAGAAGATGAATTCAATTTAAAGCATTCTTAAATTAAAGAGGCTATGAGAGGGACTCTACCTCAAGGGGTGTCTCCCATGGGTGTGTTGTGGTGTGTAGTGTCTATCTATGATTTTTGTGGTGATTTTTTATTGTAGGAAATATGTATTGCATGGTTAGTTTAATAAATACATTAGTCAATTAGAAAATACACCCATAGTCAATAGATATATAACCACTTTTGATAGAGAATACCATCCAAATAACCAACTCGGAAATCTGAGACCAGCATTTTACTTTACAAATTCCAATTACATAATATATGCAACACCAACTTATGTTTTATGAACCAATCAATTAAATGGAAAGAATCTCCTCAAAATAACCCGTAAACTCTCATATAGCATCACTCACCTCCAAACCATTGTAACATCATAAGGCTTCCATATTTGGTCGAAAATAAAGAGTTATACTGATTTCAAAAATATCCATACCAGAGTGAAAACCTAGGTTCCAAAATAAAGAGTTATAGAGAATTCAAAAATGTAATGGATCAATCTCACCCTGGTCACCATCACAATCACCATTGTCATCATTGGCCTCATGCTCTCCACCATCTCTGTCCTCATATTCATCCTCGTCATCGTCCCCATGCTCATCATCGGCCCAATCCTCGCCCTAGGCCACATCCTCGCCCTCAGCCCCATCCTCGCCCTAATCCTCATCCTCACACTTTTCCTCTTCTGCATCCTCTTCATCACCAAGAACGTCATCATCTTGACCACCACTAGAACTGCCGCCTGGTGCATTGGATAATGCACCCATTGACAACATAAATGTCGGACAAGCCACGGTGGCCTCTGGTGGAAGTGATGAAGATAATGCTTTCATCAGTTTCATAAATTCTTTGTCCCTCGTTTGAACTTGTACTTCCAACTCTGTGAACCATTTCTCAGACTTTCTTGCATGATCCTTTACCTGTTCCAACATGGTGGTACTTGAATGGATACCTGGAGAGGACCAATACCTCATCGGGACTATATTCTTACCAGGTCGGCAGCGTACTTGACCAGAGTACTCCTCCCCAAAACCTGATATAAATGATCGGGTGGCTCTAAATTTTCAGGATATTGGGCATCAAGGGCCTCTAAAGTAGCCTATTAAAAATATTAATAAATTATTAAATTTCAAAATATATATGAAACATTTAATTAAACAAATTAAAATATAAAATCTTTTCTTTTGTTGGTTCATTAACCATATTTCCATCTTTTTTACTTCTACTGGAGCAAAAAAAATTTGCTCGAGGGATACGTCCTTCAATATTCAATTTTTTCTTCTGTAATTACATTGAAACAATATAATGGGAAAGTATAATCATATATTCATTATTCAATAAATCACGTAATTTGTGTATGAAATAATAAATGGGGAAGTCCTAAAGAAAAATTATAAACAACTATATCATACCAGTCGCCTCTCATGATCTGTCATAGTCGTGTTCCCCAATGTGTGGAGGTATTTATTTGAATTAATGTTATTTTTGTTTTTTCATAATATTCCTAAATAATGTTTAATAATAAATTAAATAATATTAATGGAAAATATGAAAATTGTCATTTAAATACCTCAAATTGGATTAATACCTTAAATTTGGTAGTCTCCCAATGGGTAATCATTTGGCGATATTGCTCTATCGGGCAGTCATCCACGATAGGTAATGTCTCCAACTCCATGCCCACTCTATCACACCTTCCAATATACAGATCATGTTTATATGCTCTCTAAAGATCTCTTAGCTCCTTTAAACGCGTCGTTCGTGCACCTTCCCCATCAGGGATGTTATACTGAAGTTGACATCCAATAGATTAATTCAGATAAATACCAAAAAATATTACATTAAATCCAATAGATTTTTTAGCCATATTTGTGCCCATAAATTATCCTTGATGTCGTGTGGAAGATGTCCCTATGAGAGATGTCTGGCCGGAATGATGTCCGAGTATTTGGATAGCGTCACCAAAAAACCACGACATTCCTGCTTAGATTTATCAATCATCTGTCCATCATCATTGTATTCAACCATATACTGTATCTGGCGGTTCCATACTACACACATGCAAGTACGCCCCCTCCCCCACCTCCTAGCAGTAGTTGAATCTGTTATTAAAGAAAAAAATATCAGTACAAGTTATAATAAAAAATAATTGGTATAAATATTTGTTAAAGTTATATAAATATACTTGTGGTAGTTGGATCAATGGGTGTCACTGGATGTGTAGAAGCCAAAGGAATATCCCATACAGTTGGACTGTCTCTTAGTGTACGCTCCTCAGCCTCATACTGTGTCAGAGCAGGAGTCGAAGAATGTGGAATATAATAGCCCAGAGATAACGAACCAGAAGAAAAAGATGATGGCATAGATGTCTAGCCAACTGGTAGTGTAATCATCGGAGGCCTAAATATCCCATTTGTCCCTAAAGACACACCGAGATCAAAATGGGGCATATAAGATACGTCTATGGTAGGGGAATAATCCAATTGGGTATGACCAGTGGATCATCTAACTCTCTCACCATGAGCCCTCGTACCATCGGCCTCAGTACCGGGACCACCAGATGGTCGTCTAACTCTGACAGCACCCCCCTCCTACCACTAGCCTCTGTACTAGGTGAAATATCAGGCTCCTCATAGGATATCTCTCATTATGGGGGTGGATCCTAAAAAAAATATTAACACAAAACTAAACACATGATATTATAAGTTATTGAAATATATATATTTGAAATAAAATACCTACAAGAGGGATGAGTGGAGGAATTACCATCTATGTCATGCGATGATTATTTTCTATCGTCTTTTTCTGACACCTCTCTTCAATGGGTGTCATTTCCGGCAATGAAAACAAATATGGAGGTAATTAGAAACAAATAAATAATGTGTAACACAAAAAAAATATAGAAAAACCATTCTGAGAAAAAAACATAAAGAAACAAAATATTTATGGTTGTTTGAAGGTAAATACTAGGATACACACTCTGAATGATGTAGGTGAAACATGTAGGTGAGAACATGACTGTATGATCCTATATATTTCCCAACACAACTTTGGGTTCACAATCTACTCTGAGAATTGAACTATTGGAGTCATCATAAGTAATAAATAGATTTCTTCCAATTGCAGTAGGGATAGTGTCAACTTCATCATCACCATCACCAATAACATGTCTGGGATTTAATTCAATAATTACACTGAATTTAGGATGACGATGATCTTTGACATAAAAAACGTGTTTCTCTATTGATGCCAATACATATAGTTCATCGGTGGAAAGAGTGTGAGTCGTGTCAGTGACTCAAAATCCACAATCATCAATAAAGGTGTCTTGCCTCATCATTGAGTCAAACCATTGACATTTCATCATCGTGACTCGACCATGTGAGTAATAATCCAAAATTATTATTTTCTCTACGACTCCATAATAAGCTATGTTTTCAGAACGAGGTCTATTATCCGATGAACTGGCATAACAGTCTATTGTGGAAGTTAGCATTACACCATCATGTTGTGTTCTCATGTTTCTTTCTCGTTCAGTGATAATAAATTTGTATCCATTGATCACAAGTGATTTACAAGCATGAACCATGGTATTAGGACCAAAATCCAATGCTCTTATTTCCTCAGAAACAGATTCTATAGGAAAACTCGATACCTGAAATATAAACAAATAGTAAACATAATTAAATATTATTTTTTTAGTTATTACAAAAAAAATTTTACCTTCAATTTTAACCAAGCAGAAAACCCTTTGCAATGAAAATTATATTTCCTTCTCAAAGATAAAGAACGATGATTTCTTTATATCAATTATTTATGTTCCCTGTAGATAAAAATAATAATAGTGTATCAAATATTTAAAATTACAAGAGATAAGATAAGAGATACATATACAATTTACTTACTCAATATACTCATCGAACAAATCACAATTGAACAACATTGTGTGATGTACCATCTCTCTCTCTTCAAGGATTAATTTCATCAATGTATATGATCCTAGAATTCCTCCTGTTTGAGGAAGTGATGGAAAATTGGGTTCAATATTCCCATACTGCTCTTATTCATTTCTCCTTGGTCTCTTTATTCCCGTAGTAAGATCAGACAAATACATTAAGCAGAAATCCATACATTCTTGAGCCAAGTAACCATTCACAATATAACCTTCGAGATAATTTATGTTTCGAACTTATGATTTCAATGTTCATAAGTTTATTTTTTTTGGATACATCCAACTGAAAGCAATGGGTCCTCCAAAAAGTATTTCAGTCGAAATATGGAAAGTCAGATGCAACATGCATGTAAAAAATTATGGAGGGAATATTTTCTCTAACTCACACAAAATTAACTGTGTCTCTGCCAACAGTTTTTGCAAAAAGGATTTGGACAACATCTTAGCAAAAATATCTCTAAACAAATAGCACAACCGAATAACTAAGACTCTAACATTATTGGACAAGGGATGATAGATTGCTATTGGAATCAACTCATGCAAAAGGACGTGATAATCATTAGTCTCCAAAGATTTCAACTTCAACTCTTTTCTATTGACCTGTTTTGATATATTTCTTGAATTTCCATTAGGAACTTTAATACTCTCTAGCACTTCTAGAAATTGATTTTTTTCAGCAGGTGTCATCACATAAAAAGCACATGGAACATGCCATTTATTTTCACTAATACAGACAGGATGCAATTCTGGTCTGATCACCAAATCTACCAAGTCACGTCGAGATCATAAATAATATTTTTTCTTCCCCTTGAAATTTAGAATAATCAAAAGCAACATTTCTCATATATTGCTTTCAATGTGCATTACGTCTAAGCAATGACGTAACTAGTTGGTTGACCAATATGACAAATCAAAGAATATACTCTTCCTCTTCCAATTGAAACAGGTATCATTGGAAACATTTTTCCTCTTTCTAGATTTCATTACACCCTTCCCAAATGAATAACTGAAATCTTTCAATTCATTAAGCACATCAATTCCAGACATACGCTGAGGTGGATAGTCAGTCTCCATGGTATTGTCAAATCTTCGACGAATGTTTCTATATGGATGGTTCATTAGAAAGAATCATCGATGTCCCATAAAACTAAAACTACAATTATATTTTGGTCTTCTCGATTGAGTATTCTTCATACAAATAGGACATGACAATTTTTCTTTTTGTGCTCCATCCATAAATCATTGCACAAGAAGGAAAATCATTGATCATCTACATAAGCGCAGCACGAATATGAAATATGTCTTTCGAATATTCATCGTATGTGGGTACACCCACACCCCAAAGATGATTCAACTCTTTTATTAAAGGATTCATGTAAACATCTATATCATTGTCAGGATCAGAAGGGACAGATATTAGTATACTCAAGAAAGTGTAAGGCTTTTTCATACACAACCATGGGGGATGGTTATAATTGTGTATAAAAACCAGTCATGTGTTGTGTGAAGTAAGCATCTACCCAAATGGATAAAAACCTTTACATGAAAGACCTGGTCTCACATTTTGCACGTTGGCTGAAAATTCAGGATATCAGGCATCAAATCTCTTCCATGAAAATCCATCTGTACGGTGAACCAACTCTTCATTATACTTTTTTCACTCGGTGTCATGCCATCACATTTTTACTGATATTTCATCAGACATGAAATGGTTCTGTAATCTTGGGATCAGTGGAAAGTGCCACATTACTTTTTATGGCACATATGATGGTGTTCCATCATCTTTTGGATACCATCGAGAGGTTCCACATTTGATACAATCATTTCTTTTAGCAGTTTCCTCCCAAAATAAGCAGCAATCATTCAGGTAAGCATGATTTTTGTTGAGAATCCAAGTTCATCAACTAACTTCCATGCCATATAATGGTTTAGGGGAATATATTCATCATTTAGAATTAAGTCCTTAAATAAGGTAAGAATATAATCAATTTTAGTATTTGAAATTCTATACATAGTTTTCCCATGAAACAATCGGATTAAAAATTTCAACTTTTTCATTTTACCACATTGCTAATACACTGGAGTCGTCGCAGCATCATTCAATTCTTTCACTCTATCAACATCATCATTTTCATTGGATGCATCATGTGTGCTTGTATCGAAATCTTGTTGGGTGGACATCCTTTCCTTCTAATGATACAGAATAAATGGAAACCGATCATACATCAAACTCTCCAATTTAGTCAAATCATTTGGATCGTTAACATTATGAGATTCCATTTCCTCTCTATGGTGATACCATATATAATAGTTTGTTTGGAAACAATATTTGGTTATATGATAGCTAACTGCTTCATGACTCAACCAAGGTCTTCCAAAACAATTAAAACATGGGCTGTGTATGTGACCACTATCTGAAGCCTTATCAAATGCAAAATCTATAAAGCTGTTCAAATTATTTTGAAAATCGGTTGTAATCTAATTAGTTTCGTACATCCAACTTCTATCCATTCTTTAAAAAAATTGCAATAAGTCATTTCAAAGAAATTAAATAATATTGAAGTTCAATCAATAAAATATTTAGGAAAATGAAAATTGATTACATTAAATAAAAGTATTACTGACATGTTACTCTATATGAAAATCATATTAAGAAATACATCAAAAGATATTGTATATAAGAAAATAAGATAAAGGTTGGTAGGGTGTATTCATTGAATCATGTCTCAATTTATTTTGGAGAGGGACCTTCAATTTTTATGGGTATGGATTTGATTAGAAAAACCTATAAATAGGATATCCAGGAATTGTGACATCCTAAACCCAGATGCCACTCATTAGTGACCCGAACTGAGATGGACACTCATTGGAGAGGGACCTTCATGTTCTATTGTGTTTTATCTCACATAAAAATAATGAATTTTGGGATGTACGGGGTCCAGGGAGGAGGGTGGTGGGTTGTCTGAGGTCCAGGGTGGAAGGTGGGGGGGCCTTCCATGTTCCAAGAAGGAGGGGGGTTGTCCTGGGTCTAGAAAGGTGGGTGGGGGTTGTCCGGGGTCCAGGGAGGAGGAGGTTCTCTAGACAGGAGGGTGGGGGATATCAAGGTTCCAGGGAGGATGGTGGGGGGGCTTTACATGGTCCTGGAAGGTGAGGGTTTGTCCTAGGTCCAGGAAGGAGGGGGGTTATCATGTTTAAATGGGACGTTTTCAGCACCTCATTTGGTCAAACATACTTTTCACCATACGAGATTGTCCATGTTTATTTACATGGCTAACCAAGTCATGTACTATGTTTACATTCCCATGTACATTCTGAGGACACTAGATTATCATAGACACTATATCAACCATTATACACACCATGTGAAACCTTATACCATATCGTCATTATTACAACCACAAATACTAACTTATTAAACAACATCACTTGTCAAAGATAATCAAATTGGACATAAATCAATAATGATATTAGATACATCAATTAAAATAAAGTCATACTATCTTTCATCCTAAATGACCACCCACAACCATGATTAATGACCACAAAGATCCCCTTTCGTCCAAATCAAAAGTGAAAACAAAAACACATAGTTTCAGAAAAAAAATTCATTTGTGTGAAGAATAATAATCTCATGGTACTCTTGACATTTGAACCACACAGTCATGATTTTCAAGATGAACTTGTATCCATGAAACTATATGATAAACATGATTCAATACATGTGTACTTTTTATGATTTTCCCAAGCATTTTGAGGAACCCCAAATTAGTAAAAATGGTCATTGTGTTTTAAAATGGTGATTGAATAACTCATGTATGATGTTGAGGGAAGAATGATTAATGGTTATATTTGGAAAACTAATATTCATTAATATTGTAAATTTGACATTCTATGAATTAGTTTCATGAAGAATGAATATGTACTACATGGGAAAAGGAGAGGTCCCATCGAGAGTTCTGTTTGTAGATATTTTATTCATAAAGAACATAGGATTGTACGGTTAAGTATTTCTTATTTCTTCTGTGAATAATAATTAGGGACAACATACTATTTTTGCAAAGTTCAAGAAGATACTCCATATGTTCTATTGTGCAGAGGATAAGTGAAAAGTGTGTCATTTTATATATATATATTTTTTGATAGAAACATGATACATACTTGTTATGTAATATACATAGTGTAAAAAATTATGATGAATAAGATCTTTATGTTTGACATGATCTTAATGAAATGAGTGATTTTAATGAAATACTATGAATAAATATTACAAAAAATTTCTTATGAGTTCATATACATGATGTTGTAATATTTGGAGCATTGAGATTAAAAAAAAGCTATGAATATTTAAAATTAGAACACAAGAAAGAGACACCATGCCCTTATAAATGTATATGTGTAATGAAAACATTAATTGGATAATGTTTACACTGATGTAGTGATTTGAGTACACAATTCGTGGACTTAGTGATTTGAGTACACAATTCGTGGAGTAGTGAATCATAAAATTTTCAAAAAACCATAGAAATAGGAAATAATGATATCCTTGATAATATAAGGATATCCTTGAGAAGATGTGGAAGGATATCCTTGAGAAGAGGTGGAATGAGTCTAACCTTGCAGCTAATCCGACGGAAGAGGTGCACCTGTGATGGGGCTTCTTTAGGGCTTCTGGGAGTCTGGAATCGCTTCTGGTGAGCAACGCAATGCTTTTGGAATCGGGGGGGGGGGGGGGGGGTCGCCTGCTGTTTGTCGAATTTGGAGAATCTCTTTCCCAATGGTGATTAAAAATTGTTGGGAAATCATTTTTATCCCAACGGTTTGATGAAAATGTTGGGAATACACCCTCAAAATCCATCATTACCAACGGTTTATGCAAACTGTTGGTAAATATCACTTATACCAACGGTTCTTTTGAACCGTTTTTATACAAGTGTTGGGAAAAGTACGTTTTCCAATAATGAACACTAGATCTCAAAGGGAATCTAAATAGTGTATAATACAATACAAACATTGTTTTGTGTATACCGCAAGCTAATATTAGTGTTACTTTTAGCACAATAATAACATGGTATTATGTTTAATGAAATCCACACATAGTGATTTCTTATAAAAAATATATATTTAGTGTTGTGAAAAATGTAAAATATAAAAATATTAAATTAATTAAAAAAATTAAATCAAAAAAGTAAAGGTATTACATTATACCCCCCCTTAAAACGAATTTCACCATAGAAATTCATCTCGGTAATTAGAGGTCTAATACTTGAAAGATCCTTTCATTGAAACCCACATCGTAAAAATGTACACTAAAACTTCCTTCAAAAGGGAACATAATGGTTACCCAAAGTATAATATAACTAGGTTTCCACATAGTATAACATAGTTGGGAAGTAAAAAGGTGGACTTGGAAGATAAATATAACTTTAAATTTATAAACAAGGGTAATAATGAATAAGGTTAGTAGAATGTTAACAATCATAAAGACATAAACTAAAAATGATCTAAGGGGGCAATTTATTCCTCATAAATAAAGGTACTATGATAAATTATTTGGTTTCAAGATCCTTTTTTTCTAAAGTTGGATAATTTTTCTAAGAAGATATAATTAAATGATTTCATCACATCCTCACCCTTTGTTGTGTCTAGATCAATCTACACTTCATCACTTATTTTATGAAATGAAGGTGAATTTTCTATTCTTGATGCATTAAAGGATCTTCATATCAATATATAGAATGATAGTTAATTCTTTCTATATTTAGTTAATATCACAACAATATGGTTACCAAATGATATCAAATATACAAAAAATCATAATATAGTGAGATAATACTTCATTCCCAAAAACCTTATATCAAGTTTAGTAGAAACTATTCCATATGTGGTCATCCTTATAACCCTTAAAAAAATTTTGAAGGAAAATAAAAAAAATAAAACAAGATAACTACATAAACATAACATTGATCCCTCATATATCATAAGGTAGGTCTTGGTTGTCGTATACCAAACATGTGAATACCTTTATTATATATTCTCTTGAAATAAGTTAATGACCTGAAATTCCATAAATAATTATTGAAAATATGAATATTTCTTTATTCCAAAGTTTATTTAATATATTACATAAATCCAAAAATGTTTTAAACTTCATCAGTGATAGCATAATACACTTTTCAATAAATCCATTATCTGTTATAAGGAAATTAGTATCGTCTAATTTACTTATTCATATCCAACACATCTTAACCCAACAATATTATCTAAACATTAGGAACATTTTAAGGGTTTTTTTTCTATAATAATGTTTTTTCCATGAAAATCACCTTGATATTAAATCACATTTCCAGTCCATTAGAACCATTCAACATATTCTTGTAATGTTATAGAACAAAACATAACATAAAAATCCTTAAATATTTCAAAATTCATAATTGTTGAATCCAAATACATAAACACTTTGATTATTATACTTCATACAAAACCCATTAACAAGGCTACCTTTTCCTATTAGTTAATAATTTTTTCCTTTAACATTTCATTTTTAGTCTCATCATCAGCATTAATATAACCATTACTCGTATCACCATGCTGATTCTATTCGTGAACATTCCATCGGGGCCATTGATATGAATAATTACCATTCCTTCCAAATTTAAAGCATTTAACCATTGATGATTTCTTAGGTAGTAAAATATTCACATGCATTAAATTAACGGAACCCTCCCTTTTTCCTTTACATTTACATGCTTTGTTTCCTTATTTCACACTGCCAAAACATATTCTTTTTCTTCTAATACCTTCACTTAGGCGATTCATTCCACATTATTCACACAAAGGAAACTAAAACCTTCGTCCTACATGGTATCTATTACCAGAACTCTCAACGAACTCCTTAATTCTCTTCTTTAGTGAGTGTGAAAGTTGGTTAAGGTATATATTGTTCATCATGTTCCGTGAAAACTAATTGGTCATAACCACAATATCTTTCACTCCATTGATCATCCCATTTGACTTATCATCATCAAAATTTAAGGTCACATTCAACATTAATCTAGTTCCTTCTGGTTCCCTCCATTGACTAAAACCATAAATCATAGTGTGAGAATCTCTTATCATAGTGTAAAATCACATTATCAAGAAACAAATTACTTATAGGATGTCAAAATCATGAAATATAATTTTTAAATATTCGATATGTTTGGTTTATTCTATGTTATTCATAGTCATCCTATATTTAAATTCATCATTATGGGTCATAAATATTTTTTAAATTCTGAAATCATATCCCCCAGGAGTGTCACACTAGATGTTCAGTAAGGCACATTTTCAGGAATTGATTCCCGATCGAGTCTAGTTTATTATGTTTTTTTGGGGTTGTTACCCCAATGTACATATGTTCTAGATCCACATGCACTTGTGTTGTCCTAACAGGGGTTTATTTATAAGAAACTACACACTCTATCCCTTACCAAAATTATAGAAAAATATCATAAATGTTAACTTATACTTAAGCTCATCCTTAGGGATATCCCAAGAAATATACTTATAAATATCCATAGGGAACTCAATGATTTTTCTCATCCTAGCTTCCAAATATGGAAAAACATTTCATTTTAAAACAACTAAATAGAACAGGTAGAACATACATGGATATTATGTCATTTTTTATGAATATTCAAAACATTACAATTGTACAAGCTCAAGGTCCATAATAGGTTAGTGTATTTGGAAACATCGAACACAATATTATAACTTGGTGAAATATATTCAAAATTTACCAAAAATATCATACCCTTTAATACTTCTACTCTAAATATTTCTTCATATCCTTGGTAAAGGAAACATAAGAAAGGGGTGATATCAAATTATTAGTAAAGGTATATAAAGTAAATACCTAAGCATAACAGGAGAATAATGGTATGAGAACATGAGTATAACATTTTAAGATCATACCTGATGTTATTAATATTTTCAAGACTTATTATATACTACCTTTATTGATTTTATATTAAATGTTCATAATTTGTGTGAAATATTAATGTTTTAATATTAAGTATAATTTTTGAGCATTTTTAGAAGTAGTCTAATTGACTTAGTCTACTATTTTATTTATAACTCTCACCCTACTGATCCAAATTTCGTGGTTATTATTTTTTAGGATTTCTTATTCAATTTTCCACATATCATTAGAAGGAATCATTGGCCAATGCTTCCATTTGAAGGGTTGTATGGACCACACAATAAGGCCCACAGAATCTGTGAAGAAACTGGACCAGCCATGATGATTGAGTTACTGGTCTAAATCCTGAAGCCCACATTTTATGAAACTCCTTCATATGTTCTTAATTATCCACAAACATCACAGAAAAAAATTTCAGGGCCCAAATCTAAGAACAAGAGGACCAAATGCAGCTTTCAAGTCCATACCACCATTCTGGCTGGGAATTAAAATCCGGACACAATTCATGACATATCACATGATGTAATCATCAAATGAAGCTGATATTTTTTCAGTGTGAAATAGTTGATATAGGTATCCGACTTTTTTGAATAAATAATTAGGATTTGAAGGAATCTTATTATTCAAAAACACATTCACATTTTTTCCTTCGAAACGTTTTTATTGAAATGGACAAATTAAAAACTTTTAATCAAACCACCATAATTTTGGATCCATAAGTCCAAAGGGATCAAAATTTTGAGATAAGTCAGAAAACATTATTTTCTACAACTTTGAAGAATATGCTATCTCGAGATTCAGATTTATTTATAACAAAATTGGAGATGCGGATGGGGGACAGATTGGGAATGCAAACCGTCCACTCCCTTGGGGTATAAATACATCCCCATCATCTTTTTCAAAGGAGTTGGAATTTCAGAATGGATAAGAACATATTGGCATGAAAAAATCCTTGAAAAGGGATTTTAATGACCATTTATACTCATGTTTTCACTTGAGATACCGTTTCTCCTCTCTTTGTATCCTTTTACTTTTGTGTTCTTCATTATTGTAATCTTGTATGTCTTTTTATTTGTAATTCTGTTTTAAGGAACGTTTCTTCTTCAATGTCTCTTATTCTCTTGCACCTTCTATAGTTTAATATTTATTTACATAAAATATTTTAAATACATTTGAATTTCATTCCCTTCTTATTCTTTCTCATTCAATCTAAAGTTCATTTTTAAATATGGTCATTGTTTGTGTGTCTGTTCGACGCACCACTCTTTTCTTATCTGATTACATTTATTATCTTCTTATTTCAAAACCATAATCATATATTACCATATGAATAACCATATTAATGGATGAGTAAATATACCATTGTTTTGAGTCATTATTTATATATTTTAAGCAACTGAGATCTTTTGCTGGATGAGTATTCTTTAATTTAACATTTTGTATGTTGGACTTAACATGTCATGGATTAATGACTTGTTTTGTTTAAACATGTGGTTTCCATGGATTATTGGAACCATAAACAATATATGATTGAGATTAAAACCCTAAGTTATGTTAAGGCTTGGATTAAAGCCTTACCACTTAGTAATTGGAATCAATGTTATATTGTGAAGTTGGCGTCAATTTAAATGAAATATAAAGAAAAGATCAAGGATATCACAAGCTTCAATCTCTAAAAATGAACTCACCCTAATCTTTATCATATTGTTAAATCAAACACCAATCATTAATCACTTCATTTAATCTTTGCAAACAAACCTCCCAATCAAAATACAATTAACTAAAAACAATCGACTATTAAAATATATCATCACTGAGGATTTGACTCGAGTGCTGCAACACACATTAGCAGAGCACTAGAACCATGACTAGTAGATAGGCGACAATCATCTGTGCTTTAAAATGGTGTTGTTTCTGGGGATGGTTCAATTAAATAGACTTTAGTTTCTGGTTATTGTAAAAAAACAAAATTTAAAAAGAGTTGAAAAAATACACAAATAAAAACTTGTCTTCCTATTTCTTTTAAAATCTCTTCGAATACCCCGTAGCCTCCCAAATAAATACCTCAGATTTGTTTGACCCAGAAATTGAGAGAAAACTTTTCCAAATTAGAAGGAACATAAGAGATAATAAACTCATTCAAGAACCTGTCCTTGTCCCACCAGTTGAATTAGAAATGGCCAATCTAAGGGAACAAACACTTAAAGAACTTATTTCCCCTTATATGAATTATCAAACTCTTGGTATTCAATATCCAAACATAGAAGCATTCTTTGAACTCGAATCAGGTTTGATTCACCTTCTTCTTCATTTGCACAGCCTAGCCGTTGAGGATATGCATCTTCGCCTAGAAAAGTTCCACGTGGTGTGCTCTACCATAAAGCCTATAGGGGTTTCTGAGGAACAAATCAATCTTCGAGAATTCCCTTTCTCCCTAGCTGACTCTGCCAAGTCATGTCTCTACTACCTTCATCCTGGTGCCATAACCACATGGAATGATATGAAGCGACTCTTCTTTGAGAAATTTGTTCCTGCTTTTCATACTTCCTCTATCCGAAAGGAAATTAGTGGTATCCATCAATTCCCCAATGAATCACTCCACGAATACCAAGAGAGGTTCAAAAAGCTTGTTGAAACCTACCCACATCACCAAATACCTGACCAAAACTTGATTCAATACTTCTATGATGGTTAATTTGTGATGTAGATAACTCTTACTGATGACGTAAGTGGCGGTGCTCTTGTTTATAAAACTCCTGCAGCTGTATGAGATCTCATAAGTAACATGGCTGCGAACAAAAAATAATTCCATACTCAAGCACATTCTAAAGTCAAACAAGCTCAAGATAATCAATCTATAGATCCAAAAAAGATGACTGAGTGGAAGAGTAAACTTACAGGTCCTGTGTGACAACTAGCTATAGTTACCAAATCCTTAACCTCATCTTCTCCAAAATCTCTGTTCTTTGGACCTATTAAGAACTATGGAATCTGTAGCTCCCCATCTCGTCCAACTAACAGATGTACACAACTTCAAGAGGATACATCCGATTTATCTGGACCAATGGAGCTCAATTCAGCATATGCTCAGCGGAACACCAACCCTCAACTACCCGTTCATTTTGTTAGAAACTTCAACCAACCTCACTCGGATCCCTTCTCTTCATCCTATAACCAAGGCCTGAGGTATGGTAATCTCGTCTCTCATCCCACTTAATTCCCTCCACAAATCCCAAACCAGTTTCAATATGGTCAAGGTGTTAGTAACTTCCAAAAACCTTATCCTTTTATTCCTCATCCTCAAAGGAACAATCCTCCTCCTCGATTCCACTATCCTAGTGAGCCTTCATAATTCCCAAACCAATACAATCACTTTCCCAAGAACCCAAATAATGGTAATCCCAATTTGGTACAAGCCTCTTCTTATACATAACCATGTGAATGTGTGGTGGAATATCTTTCCTCCTTCCCCCATCCTAGCCACAAGAACATTGAAACCTAAATTTTTCAACCTGCATCCCACTTGATCCAACAACAACAATAAAATTCTTCCCAACTCCCATATTAGCTATTATCCAAACCCAAGGGTAATGTAATTCAATAGAACATAGATCAGGAAAGAGAATTTCTATGCCTCAAGATAAGTCCCCCAACCTCCTTTAAATATTGACATAGAAAATGAAAAGAAAAAGAAACTTGAAAAGGAATCTAAATTCATTCCCTCACCTCTTTCTATTCCACTTAGGAACCCAATTCCTTTTCCTCAAGACATTTCTAAGCCAAAGAAGTCCTTTGAAACTGATATTTAAATGATCGACATGTTTAGACGTGTTGAACTCAACATTACCCTTTTATATTCCATAAAACAAATCCCTAAGTATTCCTAGTTTCTTAAGGAATTGTGCACCCACAAGAGGCAGCTTAGGACCTTCAAAAATGTATCCACCCAGCAGTCTATTCCCATAAAGTTCAAATATCTAGGTACCTTTACAGTTCCATTCCTTGTTGGATATTCCAACTTTGATGATGCACTCGAGGACCTAGGAGCCTCAATTAATGTCATTCCCAAATCCATCTTCTCCAACATTGGTCTGGGTCCCTTACATCCAACGGGTTTTTTCATTTAGGTAGCCAATCGAAGCACTGCTTGTCCTGAGGGAATAATTGAGGATTCCCTTGTTTGTGTTAATGATCTTATCTTCCCTTATGATTTATATGTCCTTGACATGGAAGGTGAGATGAACTCTTCTTAATCTCCCCTAATTATCCGAAGACAATTCCACATGACTTCTAGAACCAAGATAGATGTCTATTAAGGAATCTAATCCATGGAATTTGGTGACCAACTGGTCGAGTTCAAAACTTTCCATGCCATGAGATACCCGTCTGAGGATCACTCTGCCTTCTCAATCCATTCTTCTGATGAAACTTTTGAGATTAAATTGAACCATATTCCATCATGTTTATCTTGTTCTAAAGAGAGAGGATCTTGTGAAACCTACACCATGATTAACCACGTCATAAATGGTGATGTTGATGTGTACCTATCATTCATAAACTCCATCAATCTAGAAAATCTTGAAAAATCTATTGAATACCACATCAACTCTGATCTCTACTGCTCCACCTTGGACTATATTAAGGAAAATTAATCTGAATAAACTGAAGTCCCTTCCTCTATTATTGAGTTTTCTAACCCACAAATGAGAGAAGTATTGATCTATAACCTCTTCTTGAACAACTGAAATATGCATTCCTTTTCCATGATCACTCTTATCTTGTCATTATCTCTGCTTCACTTACCAAAACTGAGGAGTCAAAAATTGTTCAAGTGTTAGAGGAAAACAAAAAGTCCTTAGGTTGGACCCTAGATGACATACCAGGAATCAACCCTCCTCTTTGCATGAATCACGTCCATCTTGAGGAATCATCCAAATCAATTTGAAAACCATAAATAAGACTCAATCCACTCATACATGAGGTAGTTTGGGAAGAGATCACCATGCATCTTCAAGATGGTATTATCTACCCAATTTTTGATAGTGAATGGGTAAGTCCAATTTATGTTATACCTAAGAAGGGTGGGATAACTATTGTCAAAAATCAACATGGGGATGTAGTCACAACTCGAGTGAAGAACAACTGGCGTGTGTGCATAAATTATAGGAAATTGAATGTTAAAACAAGAAAAGATCACTGCCCTCTTCCATTCCTTGATCAAATGATAGAATAATTAGCTAAAAATTCACACTATTTCTTTATTGATGAATACACTGGATACTTCCAGATCCGAATAACACCTCAGGACCAAGAAAAGATTACTTTCACTTGCCCCTTTGGAACATATGCATATAGGAGAATGCCTTTTATCCTTTTCAATGCTCCTACAACATTCCAATTGTGTATGATGAGTATATTTTCTTAATTTATTGAACACTACATGGAAGTATAAATGGATTACTTTACCATTCATGGTGAATCATTTGAATCTTTCTGGAATTCACTCTCTCTAGTCCTCCAAAAGTTTTTCAAGGGTAACCTTGTGTTAAATTTTGGAAAATGTCACTTCATGGTTGCAAATGGGATTATTCCAGGGAACATAGTTTCAAAAGAGGTTATTGAAGTTGATATTACCAAAATTGACGTGATCCAATCACTTCCTAAACCCACTTTTGGTTAAGACATCCATTCATTTCATAGTCATGCTGGTTTCTATCATCGATTCATCAATAACTTCTGTAGGATTTCCCTCCCACTAACTCATCTCGTACAAAATGGACATTCATAAGGTAAAATAGGTATATAACATGGTAAGTGGTGTCAAATATAACTAACAACAAATTAAAAATGTATTTTAGAAACATTAACATTAAATCATTTTTGTGCGGTTTTAAGGAAAACTCTCTAGAACATTTCAAATAGAAAAGAGGATATTCTATTATATAAAAACAGAATTGAACCAAGATGTTTTTCATAATAAAAATACTTATTTTATAAATACAATGTTTGTTTATAAAATAGGATAGTGTTCACTTGAAATTTGGGTAAAAATTTGGGAAGTCCCCTTAAAACAGGGTTTCTTATCGGAACGTTCTAAGGAGGGAATCTTTCAAAATCATGTATATACCAGAAATAATGTGATGAAATGGGCTTGATACAATAATCTTGTATAAATAACCCGAATTCATAATACTCACATATATATATATATATAAGATTACACCATTTTGATAGAAAGATAAGGCAACCCGAAAGAATAAAGAACGTTCGGGTAGAACTCGTTATGATTTTATCGGCATGGTGTCCGGTGTGACCAAGAGGGATTGATGAGAGAGAAATGGGGTTTCTCATCAATTATAAATCTAGAAGAATGTTTGGGGGAGGTTCTTAAACATACCCCATCATTTTCTAGTACACATATAAAGGCATTGTATAGAGGACAATCTTGATTAAGATAGAAAAAAGAGGATCCCTTACCTTAAATCTGGTAGTGTTCTCCACTTGTTATAAATGACCAGAATAAACAAATTAAGATTATTAATTCATAAGTCCCAAACCTATTATATATGTAATTTATTTATTATAACCATTTTTAGTTAATTAAAAGCTTTTTTTATTAGTTATAAGGTTCAATTCCATAGTTCAAGCTCATTTGTTTACTTGGCTTTAAAGATCAATTTACTTATATTCATGTTTGGATTATATGATAGATGAAAGTTATTGTCTAGAATTGAAGTTATTTTCTTTATTTCATATCCAAGAGATTACATGGTTTTAATTTTAATTAGGTTACTTAGAGTGATGTTGAATTATTACATATATAACCTTAGTGATATGCATTTTTGTTATTCGGTGGGTTTGATTACAAAGAATGTGTTTTGATTTATAACATAATTCCATTTGTACAAGAAGATTAGATAACAAAAATAGGATATATTACATATATAATAATCTGGTTCAACCATAACACAAATTTTTTCATGACCAGAATTATAGATAATAATAGAAATTGATAAATGTTTGTCCTTAAATGTGCTAAATTAGCACATCTCAAATACTGCTTTCATTTCTTTCAAATAAAAGGGGAGAAAGGAGGGAAGATAATGAAATGTACAACTAGAATGAATACATTCCAGTACATTTATGTTACTGGATTTATCATACTATTATGGGTAAGGGAGGTGAGGAAAGAAAATAAAAAAGAAAAGAACTAAAAAGAAAAGAAAAATTTGGGAAGAGGAATTTACCTCTTGAGACTTCCTCTATTGAGAAGCTCTTAAGGGGAGAGGTTTTGGTATTTTGAGGAGGCTGAGAGCTTTTGAACGTGGGGGAGGACCTTGGAGAGAGATTTTGATGGAATTTAGAGAAGGCTTGGAGCTTGATTGGAGTGGAGAGAAGGGGGGGGGGTGAATAGGGTTTTTATAGTGTAGGAGAGGAGGGATTTCATAATAAAATAATCATTAATTTATTATTTCTTCCCAAGACAAATAATAGTAAGTATTCCATGACCAAAAATAGTAAATGGGTCATGTGAATTCTAACCATGGGCGGTGACATCTACCATGATGTTAGTAATATTTTATTTAGCTTATAATGTATATATACTATAAATTACCGTATTTTACTATTCATCAAAAATTCAACTATTTCAGAAAAAATCTCAAAAATTCACCCTAACCATTTTTTGACGTGCAGAATCCAAAAATGAAGTTCATTTTTCAAAAATAATTCAATAAATATTATTATTTTAATATTTAATTAAAATCATATTTTATTATCAAAAACTAGATTTCAAACGTGAATTAACTCATTCTAAAACAAAGGTATATTGTACTTCCAACTTTAATATTATTTTTATACTATCTTATGTGAGGTTACTATTCATTATGGTATATCACTATTCATAAGGGTATGATACTATTCATTAGCGTAGGTTACTATTCACCAAAAAATTACGTTTTTTTATCGGACTCCAAAAAACATCTTGAACACAACCGTGTATGCCGTATTTTTGAAATTCCAAACACATAAGTGACAAACTTATGTTTAAAGGTCACTTATCCCTTAGTATTTCATTATGTTGTGTTTTCATGTGATTTTATGACATAAATATAAGAAGGAAATTTCCATTGAAAAACTTTGGGTCTTTACAATATCCACTTGTAGTATCGATACATGGATGCATTTCTAGGAAACCCCTCACTCTATTTTTTACCAAAATTACATGACATGTTCCTATGCATTTAGTTATATTTATACTTATCGTTAGATATTTATTTTTGGTTCTCACTAAGTATTTCTCATTCTAGATTCTAAAGTATAAATAAACCATTACTCTGATACAAACTATAGTGACCCTCACTTTTCAAACATTAATATTACATCACTTTTGTGTAATACATAAAACATTACAAAAACAGACACTCAAATACTATATTAGTCTATTGCCTTTAAAAACAATGAAACATAAACATTGGTAAATAATTAATCTACATCATCTTACACAAGGACATTCTTGACTAGAAACCTTATTATACCCAAAAAACATAATATTTATATTCATATCCTGGGGAAAGAAACATAAAAATTGGTGACCTCAACTTCTAATTAAGGGTAAATAAGGGAGATACATAGGTATAATCCTGATCATAAGGATATGAGAATGTGATCATGAAAATAGAAGTTAATACCCTTCATATTAATGTTTATAAACATTAATCATTTCATTCATCTTGGAAGTTCATTAGACATGAAACATAAGGAAATAATGAGTGTGAGTCTGGAAATTATAACCTAGGAATAAAACATGGAATTTTCGAAGATGCATAAGAATATATAATATGATTTGCATAGTAGCCAATGCAGAACTGCCCAGACCATATTGGTTGTATGGGTTCAACACCCATACCATCTTAGTAGTCTTTCTTCACTCCAATTTTCATATTAATATCATGAGTTCACTCCTCATACCATTCTGGTAGTTATGGTTCACTCCCATAGCCATATTAGTAGTCATGTTTTACTCCCAATACCATATTAGTCTATCTCATGAGATATAAATCCTTACCCAATGAATTGAAGGGAGATATAGGTCTCAAAAAATCATAATTAAATCACACATACACGTTCCACAAAATAATAAATAATCTTATCATAACCCATGAAATGAAATTTGTATCATTAAAATGTAAACATATAATAACCTATAGAAAACAAATACATTTTTCATAATCATTTCATCATAAGAATAACCCATGAAAGGTAAACTGATTTCATAAACATATAAACTATAAAATACGAATGAGTTTTATAAATAACATGACATTAGCAATAACCTTTTCAATGGAAGAATAGTAATGGATCCATAAGATCATTTCTTAATAATCCATGAGAAACACCAAAAATATTACATATTAGATGGAAAATAATTGTGAAATATGTTTTAAAAATGTTCATTATAGAAAATATACTTTATTCTTTGAAAATTTATTTTTAATACATACATACATTTGAAAAAAATATTATAAAATACATTTAAAACATATAAAAAATACTTGAAATCAATTTGTAAACTCTTTTCCTTGAAAACCTATAAAAGAATCTTGAAACAAATTTAGAAGAATTTTTCCTTGAAATCTTATAAAATAAGATTAATAAAATTATAAAAACATTTTTCTATTAAAACTTTATGAAAACATATAAATAATGCTTGAAAAAGTTTTAAAACAATTAATTTGAAAATAATATTCAAAACATATAAAAATCCTTGAAATTTTTTTGAACCCATTATTACTTTAAAACATATGAAAGAAGCTTGAAAATATTTTGAAAACCATTTCTTTGAAAAGAATTTTAAAATAACATTATTAAAAATTAATCTTTTGAACAACCAAAGGAAGATTTGTGGAAATTATTTAGCTTAATTCCATACATTTCATACGATGTAAAAAGTGAATTCCTTTTACATGATAAAAATGGAAGAAAAATTCCTTGTTCAGAAAGAAACAAGAAGATTGATCTGAAAACAATAGTAAAATAAAAAGGGGGGAAAATATGTTTTACTAACTATTCAAGAATAGTAGAATATTCTTATAAACCCTTTTTATAAAAAATGGTTTTAAAAGAAAATAAATTTTTGACCAAAGAGCGCGTACAATCAGGATTTCATAAAAAATACATTATTAAAATTATTATATACCAAAGAGTGTAAAATGTAATCAATAAATGAATATATAAATAAGTAACATAGTATAATGAAACTCAGGAGAATTAATGAGATATGGATCCTATATTTCATCAAATCAAGCATAATCATTAACAGTCTCTAAAACTGAAGAGATTGTTTAAATATAATCTAATTACATGTTAACATAGAATCATAATATCCATGTAAGAAAATAAAATTACATGAAGAATAAAATATCATCAAAATAATTATATTCCTTTCATAAAATTTAAAATGTATATATATGAACCTCAAAAAATAATTTAGGTGCATAACCAAACATGATTCTCAGAGAAATAAAATTGAGACAAAAATATATTCCCGATTTCATAGCCAATGACACTTAAAACACATGAAATAAATATCATAGAATGGATGTGTAGATACAAATAAATGTGGGAATAATAATCATTTAATATATCCATGTTCAGTAAAAAAATCACACAAAAGGAATGGGTGGTGAGTAAATAATTCTTCTCACAAAAATTAAAAGTGAGATGAAATCCCCTTACCTCGTGTCTTGAGAATCATCTTACTAGTTAAAAACACCTATATAATAAATATAAATTCATTATAAATATTTTAGAAAATATTATTATATATACTTACATATATGGTAATATTATGACCTTATATTACCCTATTATTAAAAATCATTTGTTAAGGCTTCGCTTCGGGTAATATACACTTTGTTCATTGCATGAGTCTTGATTTGTTATACCTTCGGTAATTATACATATATCATGATTAAAAAATTTAAAAAATTATTTAAATATCATTTGTATAATTATATTTGAATTATAATAATTTATATAATATATAATTATGAAATTTAATACACCTTTCATGGAGATAGTATGTTGTACGTACGCTTGAACATTGTTTCCAATATAATTATCGTATTGAAAGAAATAAATAAAATGAAATATATTTATATATTTATATAATATCATTAAATTATCATTATAGATTTACATATATGATATAAGTTTAATACTCTCATCTTTAGTCCATTTCATGTAGTGTGTGACTGAATCACATAGCATTGAGGGGAGATAGTTCACACTTCCAAAAATGATATTATTTTATTTACACCAAATGGAAATAAACAAAATATGTGTTTTAAAAGTCATAATTATTATTTAATAAAAAATAAATATTATATATTGCCTATATAAATATAGTTCTTATCATAATTTCCACCATGAGAGGAAGTAAAGGAAAAATGAGCAATCTTTGTTTAGGGAGGTGGTAGTTCGTTATACACATAAATAGTACATTCGTTACGCATTAGATGGAGGTGTGTGTATGTTTACGTTTAAACCATAGAATAAAAACGTACTAGTATATTTAGGATACTATTTTATACAATTGTGGAATAATGAAAGTGGAGGGGTGGATAATGAAAATAAAATAAATGACCTTGGGAGAAGATGTTACCTCTTAATTGGGTAACTCCTTTCGGTTTGTGCCAAAAGACATCATTGAATATTTTTTATTCACAAGGGGAGGCATATAGGAGTAATTGAGGGATTTTGGTAACTTATTGTATCATATTTTAGTCGATCCAAGGGTCTTGAGAGGTGTGATGAAGTTTGAGGATAGGAGGCCTTTTTGTAGTGGAGGAGGAATGGCGGTCGTGTAAATATTTAAGGAAAAATTCCACTAATGTTTTTCACGTCTCAAGTGGATCCAATAATTTACCAAATTAGATAAAAGGGATGATAGGGTTCAATACAATACTTCTTTTAAAATTTTCTAAGTCTTTTTGTGTCTTAAATTTAAGGTTTAGTCCTTATTTAAGCTATATTTTACCTTAAGTGATTTAATTAACATTAATTACTTTCACTAATAGTTTTGGTAAAAAACTAAATTTTTCCTCATTATTAATTATAAATTATTTTGATTCCAATTTTGGATTAAATTTTTCCAAATTGCAATCACAAAAGTGGTATTAATTAATTTAAATTTAATCCTACTGACGGAATGATACTGCGGATATTTAAAGTTACAGTGACCAAAAGATTACTTAGTTTTCATTTCCAATTTCAATGTCAAATTGGTTCCAATGACCTAAATTGAATAAAAAATAAAAAAAAATTATCTAATTTAAATTTTAAAACAATTTATAATATCAATTTACAATATAAATAAATTAGATGAAAAAAGGCGTTTTGAACTAAAATTCTGTATTTTCACTAATCATTTAAAAATTCAACTTCACAAAAAAATAGATAACAAATTCCTTAACTGGTTTCATATATTATAGTTTCAAATTTTAATTTTATTTTTAAGAGATTAAATCATTAAAATTGAGAAAATTGGATTTAAATTTGGTTTATGATTAATAGACAGTAAAAATTCATTAATAAATACTATTCATAACCTCTAATCGGGTTTCACATTCATTACTAAGTAATTGATATCCTATGAATTCATATTAAATTATTTTTAAAGAATTTATTTTGAAAAATTAATAAATACTATCCATAACTTCAAATTTAATATCAAGTTAATATCTTATTATATTAAATAATCACATTATTTTTCTTGTAAACTCGGTCGGGCATGTCTCGCAAGCCATTGAGGAAATTCATTGTTGCATGTGATGGAAGATAAACTCGGTGTTCCGAGTAGAGAATGATTAAGTTTGTTTTTCATATAGTGCATGATTAACTTGTTGTTGTATATAATCCAAGACCAACATAATGATTTAATATAAAATAAACTATTTTTAGGGTTGCATTAACTAAAAAATATAAAAAGGGTTGAATTAATTCAAATAAAAATTCCAAAAATCTTGAGGTGATACAAACAAATCATAAATAACCATACTATAACACATTAAAATTTATGGGTGTCATAAATAAGTAATCATTTCATAAACTATGGAAAAATATAGGTTTTATAATAATTTTATCAATGAATAACCTATGAAAATAATTGGGTTTTATAGTCACATAAATCAGGAAAGAGAACTGGTTTCATAAAAATGATTCCATAAAAACATAAACCATATAGAAAAGTAATATGAATGGAGTCCTTGGATCATATCCCTAGTAAATCCCAAACAGTACCCATGGGTGTCAACATATATGGATAAGGATTTGGAAAGTACACTTCAAACATCACTTTTTAAAATATATAACATTTTAAAAAACATTTTCCTTGATACCAATTTGAAAATATATAAAGAGTTCAAGGCATGTAATTTAAAAACATTCCTTGAGGGAAATAACTTTTCCACTTTGAAACAAAATCTCTTTAAAATAAAGGCATTTTGAAGTCCTTTTTATTTTAAAAATTCTTTAAAACTTATAATGGAAGCTTGAAAACATATTGAAAAACATTTTCCCTGTAAACTTATTAAAATATCTTATAATTATTTGAAAATAATTTTTAAACAAAAATATTTTTTTAAAACATTTTTCATTGAAAATATATTCATAAACCATTAAATGAAGTGTTGAAAATAATTGAAAACACTTCTTAAACATAAAAGTTTTTTGAAAACATTTTTCAAAAAAACATAATAAAAACAATTAATGTCTAGATTATTTAGAAAACAAATTCCTAAAAATAGTAATCTTGTAAATTTTTAATGAAACTACAAAGAATGACAGTCATGGTGGTGGATAAAACTATACATTCCAAACAATCATTTAATAACATAAAATTTTTAGAAAAGTTACTTGATTGGAAAACAAAAAGAAGATTTTGTTTTAAAAAATAATTTTTTCAAAAAGGTAAAAATAAAAGGGAAAAAATTTATTTTATAGATTATATGAGAATATAATAACATTTTTGAAAACATTTTTAAAAAACATGGTTTTGAGAGAACTCATATTTTTGAACAAAAGGTAAAATAAAGTCTTATTTTCATTAATGAAATAATTATTATGTAAAAAAGAGTGAATAATTGGTCCATTATTTGGAAATAACTTGAATAAACTCATTTTAAGAAATTTCATTAGAATTATTGAGAGATTTATTATATATATTCAACAATGTAATCAAAATCATAATCAATCTCGATGAACAATGAAATTGTTGAAAAAAATAGTTACAATATTGTTGAATTTGAATCATAATAAAATAGAAATAATAACATTACATAAAGATTAAAATATCATAAAATGAATTATTTTCCTAATATAACATTTCAACTAAAGTATATACACCTTATAGAAAAATATAGTTTCACAACATGTCATGTTTCTCAATGGAGGAAAATTGAGGCAGAATTACTTTACTGATTTGATAACTTTTGAGACAGAAATCCCATGAAATAAATATCATAAATTTATATTTAAATACCCATGAATATAGGTATAATAATCACTAAATAAATCCTTGTTACTTATATACACAACAAAAAATAAATTAGTGGTGATTAAGGCATGTATCCTCTGGATTTAATAAGTGAGATGAGAAAACCCTTACCTTAAGTCTTCAAATTCTTAATAACTATTCAAACTTCCTCTAAAATAAATATAAGATTACTATAAATCTATAATATAATCATATTAATATATATAATATCATGTTTTATTTTATTGAGACATTATATTACCTTTTTATTAATAATTTCATGTTTACGTTACGTTTCAAGTAATATCCATGTTGTTTTTCGTATATGTTTTGAATTATTATTTGTGATCCTATTAATTAGATAATTATTTAATTTTTTCCATAATGTAAAACATGATTTATATATCATAAATATTAATTATATAAATATTTATAATAATATATAAATGATAGATATATGGAATGGAAACCCTTGTTTCTGTAGAGAGTAGGTCATACATAGGCAAGAATGTTGTTTCTGTTTTCATTTCGTATTAAAAGAAAGAAAGAAATTTAAATATATGAATATATATAATAATTAAATTATAATTTTTATGTAATATATATCATATATTTTCACAAAACACATCCTTAATACATTCCATGTATAGTGTAAATGAATCACATCGCTATGAGGAGTTTGTAGTCCATACATCCACAAATGAAGTTATTATATTAAAAAAAATGGAAATCATGAAGGGTATATTTCATGAGGCGGTAGTTAGCCCTAAAAAACAATGGTATGTTTGTTTCCAATTATATATAAGTGTGAATAATTGTAGTATAAACCCTTAGAGTAAAAAAATATCAATATATTTATTATATTGGTGTGATTTTATACTATTTTTTAAGAATATTTGATGGGTGGCGAATGAAAATAAAACAATACAGTTTAAGGAAGAATGTTACCTCTTCTTTGAGAAACTCATCTTGGTTTGAAACAAATGGATTATTTAGTTTGATTTCATCCAAAATGAGGATTGTAGGATTGAGGGAGGGATTTTCGGATCTTATTTTATCAGATTTTTTTTATACAAATGGCTTTATTTTTTGGAATAAATGGGATGGGTGAGTCCCATTTTATAGTGAAGGAGGAGTGTCCTTCTTGTAATGTTTTGAAAATAAAATTACAATCACGTTTTTCCCTGAAAAATGTATCCAATAATAGACCAAAATATAGACAAGGGGGTATAGGGTCTAAATAGGAACCTAAAATTATTTTTTTAAAAGTTTTAGGTAATTTTGGGCCTTTGTTTATCATTATATCCTTTATATGGATTATTTTTCATAAAATAGTTCTAATTAATTTTAATACCTATCAATAATATTTTTGGGGAAAAATAATTTTACATTATAATAAATTATATATTATTATTATTCTAAATATGGAATAAATTTCGAAAATTTCAAATATCATAATTGGTAGGAATTAATTTAAAATTATTTTTGAAGATGTTCCACGACAGTGGGTTATATAGAGAAAAAGTCCAAATGTATTGAATGTTTTTATGTCATATTTCAATGTGAAATTTGTTCTAATTAACTAAATTTAATTAACTTATTTATAAATTATCTAATAAAACATTAAAACCAAACTAAAATATAATTTTATTATATAAATAAATTTGATGGAAAAGCAGTTTTGAACTAAAATTCAACATTTTTAACTATTCATTAAAAAATAAAATTTATCATAAAGATACCTAAAATTCACCCAAAGTATATTTTGATTTTCCTAATCCAAAAAATAATATTATTATTTTGAAAAAAAATATAATATATTCAAAATTTAAATTTAAAATGGGTTCTACTTTAAAAGGATATAAAATTGCCTTTTAGAAAAATACATCTTTTTCATCATAAAATTAAAATTATTATTAAAATATACCTATAAAATATCTTTAATGAGTATAAAAAAATAAAAAATAATAATTCTTTTTAAATCATTAATCAAAAGTGTTTTGAGAAATTTATTATAATAAAATTTGATTTTTACATATAAAAATTATTTTTTTAGAAAAGTTTTTTATTTATTTTAAAATAGTTCTTCCATTCACTTATAATAATCGATAACCATAGGATTCATTTTATATACAAGTGTAAATGATATTTTCATAATTTAGTTTATATTATTCATAACTTTCACTCCAATGTCTAGGTAGTAGCTACAATAATATTTTAATTATAATATTAATAGTATCTTGCAGTTCGGCATAACTCAACCTTTCAAGTAACACATGATATCAAAGGGAATTATAATTGTGTTTAATAAAATCCAAGCATAGTGTTGTGTGTACCACAATATAATATAAGTGTTGCGTGTATTGAAAGTTTGACTTGGTGTTATATATAATGCAATCCACACTTAGTTCCTTCGTATAAAAAAATATATCTATAGTGTTACGTGACATGTAAAATATCAAAATATTAAATTATTTTGAAAAAATAATAATTCAAAAAATCTTAGGTTGTTGCATGGCTAATTATACCACATTATCTCCACTTCATTGGGTATCGATAACACTAAATCCACATATGTCTTCATCTCCGTCACTGATGACAAAAGTAGTACCACGGGGACTGATAGCCTAATGGGTCCTCGCCTCATGGGGAGTATCCATACGAATTTTCCTCCCAGATGTCGATGAAACACTCAGTCGGGATACATAACTACCATACTCTATGCCCCCATCTGTCCTTAGGTTATGTTCAGTAATTATCACCTGGTTCATTATCTCAGTAATAGTACTCAGTGAAAAATTGTTGATCTATGATCTAACGAGATGCTTGAGACCTTCCACGAAGCATCTCCCCCTATATTTCTCATATATATGATAAATGTTTTAAAAGATCTAAAGTTATGTAAATTAATCTAAATACTCTTGTCGATCATTACCCCGACTCTGAACACATAAACTCACTGCCAATTTCATCTCTCAGTGTCACTAGAAAGAAGTAATCATAAAACATTGATTAGAAATACCCCCAAAACATATCTCAAAGCACATAATCACCTGGTTTAGTATCTCAATAATAGTACTAAACCAAAACATGTTTATCTATGATCAAACAATATGATTGAGACCTTCCACAAAGAATCTCCCCCTATATTTCTCATATGTATGATAAATTTTTTCAAAGAGCTAAAGCTCGGTAAAGCATTGTGAATACTCTTGTAGATCATTACCCCTTATGAAAACACATAAACTCACTATCTCACTCATCACTCATTGTCACTAAAAATAAGTAATTATAAAAAACATGATTGGAAATCCCACCAAACCATATTTCAAAGCACATAATCCTATTTAAAAATAACTCATCGATTCTTAGATACTCCACAAAAATATATATTGTGAGTTCACTCTACACATAAAAGTTGTCTCCAGATTATCCATGATAGGAAACATAGTCTCAATCCATATCTTAACATCCTATAACCCACCATCCTCCGAAAACATAGGAGGATTATACAGCTGTAACACCTATGTTAGCTCTTCCATATACGATGTAGGTTATTTTTCTCCCACAAAATTTTTCATAAAGCATAATAATCTCCCACAAAATTAGGAATCAGGGCATGTATCCAAACCGTAACATGTTCCACTCTACATGATCAATGGACCATGAATCAATGTAACATAATTGGATTCTTTTGGAATCTTATGTATCCTACGATGGAAGAAATTGTCTTGGTTATGACATAAACCCTACGTACCAATCTTGTTTCTATATTCCCTATAAGAAGCATTGATTAAATGGAAGGTATATCACTCAAGGAACACATAATAAATGTCTTCCAATCAATAAATTAATCCAAAATTGAATGGAATGTGAATTCTAATATGCTACAAAAATGAATCATGGCATGTCATACCCTCATCTCATCAGGCAATGAAAAAATTAAAACCCTCAATAATATCAAAAAGAATGTCACATGTCATGTGTATCACCAATTTGTATAATAAAATAAATATTAATAAAAATATAAGAAAATAAATTTCTCATTCCATGAAATTTGGTTTTTTTGTGGGTTTACTACTTCCCAATACAGGCCATCACAAAGTCCCAATTCGTTCATATTCTCATATATATTATACCGAAAGAGTATAGATGGAAAGAAAGATCTTATATACATATTTGTAACACCAAAATCAATATCCATTAAATGATACCCTGAGCCGGTTTGTAACATGGCCTCAAGCATGCCTCCCCGTATACCAGAGGATTACAACTAGTTGTGAGGGTCTAATATGGTATTGTGGGGAGAATATACCCTCATGGTAAGATTAACACACATGTATCACAATTAAATAAGTTTCTGGAAGAAATATATAAATCAGAGACAATAGATAAACATCTTGAAGACTATAATAATCAATTAACCAAAATCAGTGTCATAAAAAAATATGATTATCATGTCAAGTATCTATACAAAATTGAAGGCAATACTAGGAAAAAAGAATCCAGTAATGTAAATGTATCAAATGTACCAAAATAACAAAATGTAGTATCTCCACAAAGAATCATGAGCCTAGCTCAGTTCAATTCACCCATTCTCAAAAGGATTATAAAAATTCAAGAATCATTTGGGGGTGCTTTCCCTAATCCCTAACTTTATCCATCATGTCTGTCAGGGTACCCGAAGGAGGCCTAAAGATGGTGTGAGATAACAATATATATTCCACTAATAACAATATCTATAACAATTCCTATAAATATAGTATAATTAGATAATGTTTTCAGTATATCATATGTATGATAGTAATAAAATTAAAGAGTCAATCATATATGATCCAATCTAGCCAAATGAAGATTCCTTTGAACAATAATCAAGATCCAATAAACAAGGACAATTTTGAATCATAAATAAATATGTTTAATATTATCCTATCTATCAAATATAAACTAATACCCATAATATGTTCATTTTTAGGCATAAATAAATATCCATAATGGCCACATCAAGTAATTAGACAAATAAAATACACAATGGAAGCACTGTGTAATCTAATGTCAGAACACAAAGGGAAGGGTCCACATTAGAGAAGACCCAGGCATCCTTGTCAAGTCTCATAATATTTGCAATGGAAATATGGTAAAGACTTTGGTAGAGTCTAATGATCATGTCAACAGAGAATATACAACATGAGTGAAAGCAGGAAAGATCCAAGGCGTAGCAAGGCTCGAGAAATCCAATGGAATCAAGATCTAATGATCAAACATGTCCAAGGTATCCAATACTATAATAAAAAATCCATAGAGTATAAATTTATGTTTAATATAATGGAATTATGTTCTAGCGAGATCTACCATGGAATCCAGTACGATTATAAATTCATAAATCATTATCATTCACAGCTAATGAATTCTTCTAACCATTTAATATTTTCCATATAAATCATTTATCCATATTGATCAAATGAAATGTCATGAAAAGGAGGAAACAAACTTCCCCTCTCAAATAAACTCAATTAATTCCATTAATTTAAAATTTAACAAGAAAAAATGTGATTTTCATAACCTTAAACTATCCATTAAATTTTCATTAAGTCTCCCACAAATATGTTCAAGCTCACACACACCCCAATGGGTTGAATATTGTAGGTAAGATATAAGGGCACCCCCCATGGGTGGCCTAAGTTGGGGATAGCAATCATCAATGAAACAAATACACTAATTGGGAAACCTTATATGTTCCAATTCATTCAATTTATATAACCAACTAATTTTAGGTGTAGTGCCGGAATTTTTATGGTGCTGCATAACTATGATAATTTAGAAAACAACCAAACTATAAGGGAAATTATTTAGATAACCTACTATATACATGTTGTAGAATACTCTTCCAATATGTACTCTTAACTCAATCTATATTAGAAGAAATTATGGAAATGGTTGAATACCTTAGAAATGAGTCATATAATCTTTCACCAGAATTAGTCTATTTATATGAATTAAAATGAATAACCACATAATAGGAATGTAGAGGACACTATCATGGATCTAACAAGATGATTGGTTCTTGATTATATGTTTTGATGATGAAATGAGATCCAATACTACCTTAAAATATTCTAATGGGTCTCTAAAATCCATGGGGTTTTTCTATAGAAATGAAGAGGAATTTATATTTAATATTTTTTATATTTTAAGGGTCACTTTGTAATTCCACCCAAAAACTATGGGTTGTATATTTTTGTTGCATGTTTGGCCAAACATTGGGCTAAACATGTTTCATTCTCTACCTCAAGGGGTCCCCACATGGTTTATTCATAGTGTTTGGAAAGACGTTACCAAATTCTGTGATTTAGAACTGTCAAAACTCTTCATTTTTTATTCATGGGAAAGTTTCCATAGTTTCAAGGTTTCTTCAAATAGTGTGGTATCCTTTTTCCCTCTTTCTAACCCGAAACAGGTGTGTGAACCCCTGTTTACTATTTACCTCAAACTATGTGGCCCTAGATAGAGGAATACACCACTTTTCCTGATTTCATCAAACTAGGCATCTTGGGTTTCATGGTATCTACTAATTGTGTGACCCTACTACCTTTATCCTAAAAGTTAGGATCTAGGCTCCAAACAAGACATGGACACAATTAAAACGTCCTTTGTCTCATTAGAAACTCACATTAGGTCAAAACCAATGAGTTAAACTAAAAAAATAAGCTTGTACTTCATATAAATACTTGGGTTCTTACATAGCTTGTATTTCATGTGTCATAAATTTGGTAGTATCACCCCGAACCTTCTCATGTGATCGATGTTAGTGATGTTGAGTATAAGATCGATGCGTCCTTTGATGAGCATCAGGTCCCTATTGTGGATAATATTGAAAATGTTTTAAAAGGTAATATTGTGCCTATACTCTGAGTTTTGTGGTATTAGGGTACCATTCAGAAGGAAAAATGGTAAAGGTAGATAGATCTGTGGGTCTAGTAGCCTAATCTGTTTAACATTAGATGATTGGTAATACATGGGAGGGAAGCCCGAGGTTGAACCTTTATAATGTTGGTAGGTTGTATGATCCCAAACCACTAATGAGGCATGTACTTGTTTTTTGTTCAGTTAAAATCCCTTTATCTTGTATAATGGAATGGTTATTGGGTGTTTGAGGAGTCTCATGGGTGTCATATGGGTTCGGATCATGAAAAAAGTAAGGGAAGGAAATCGAGTGGATGTTTCATGGTTGTAGAATGTTTAGTAGTGATCATTAACCATAACCATTTCGTCCTATAGAGGGATGGTGAATGGTTGAGAAAATGTCAAATGGGGGATCTTGAAATAGTTCTACATTATAAAGATGTCACGACCCGACCCAACAGGGCTCGAGCCGCGACTCCCCAAACCCGCCTCCAATAGGCCAGGGGCTGGCGACCAGCGCCGAGTAGGCTATCACACACATGGGAGGCATTAGCCTAAGGTACCTGTACACGCGCACCCACAAAAATCCACGTGAAACAGTGCAGATATATAGAAACTGAAAAGTAAATGCATGCATACAATCTATCCCAAACCAGAGTGCAACAGCAAAAGTACAAAGGGAAAAACAGGGCCCACCAAAGGAAAACTACAAAGCACGTCCAACCTGCTCAGAAGAAGGGGAATGCTTCCACAAACACCCGCCAGAAATCTCCCTCAGCACAGCTCTGGTAAACACCCCGGTCAACTCACTCACTAAGCTCCGCCTGCTCCGGGTCCTCTTGGGACTCCGTCAAAAGGCTTGTGGTATGCATAAGACACAAACATGTGCGGGCAAAGCCCATGCAGGGGTGAGTATAAACATACTCAGTAGGCACCCCAAAACCCAAAACCAAAGAGAGCAACTGAAAGGCAACAGTCCGCTCATCCCATCCAGAGGGAACCCAAACGAGAGAGAAACTCCATCTCATGACCATCCTCGGCTAAACACAACTAGTCAGCTCAGCTCAGGTGTATGCCCATACATACACTTTGAACAATCCAGATATACAGAGCTCACGCCACAAAGCCACAATAGTTACCGACCTCATCACCAGCAATTGCCCCCAACCAGGAGAGTACACCACACGAACACTGTCATACCAGATGACACTCATCTGAGAGATACACTCCATCGGGTCCCAAACAAACATCTCAGATGCTCACCCGAGAGACCACGCTCGTCAGATAACATCACTGAGGAAACATCGTTGAAACAACATAACCACCAAAATCCTCAGATATGGGATCACTGCTAGGGTCCTCTAGGGGATACCAAGACCCACTCTGGTATACGTAGCTCACAGATAGGGGATCACTCTCAGGGTCCGCTGGGGGATACCACGACCCGATCTGGCATACATAGTTCTCACAGATAGGGGATCACACCCAGGATCCACTGGGCGATACCACAACCTGATCTGGCACTCGACAGAAGCTTCACACTCAGATAGAGGAACATCGTCCAGATAAAGATGGTCATGACAATACCGGAACTCTATCTGGTATAACTCGCGATGTAGGGGATCGAACCGACGATACCGCAACCCTACCGAAACCATGTGCTGAGTAGGGGATCGCATAACCAATGATACTGCAACCCTACCGACACCAAGCACTGAGTAGGGGATTGTATGACCAACGATACCACAACCCTACTATAAACATCATGCTGAGTAGGGGATCGTAAACCCGACGATGCCACAACCCTACTGTTCACGACCCACCACGTAAGGGATCATATTCTCGATGATGCCACAAACCCAACGGGGTTAACCTGCTAGATAGGGGATCGTCTCCCGTGAAGAAGCGGTCACAGCGATACCAAGAACCCGATCTAGGGTAAAGATGATAGAGTATCCGCTCTGGGCCCCCCGGAGGGATGCCACAACTCTAACAGTTTAAACATCCCATCGAGAGGATCACAAACCCATACGAAGGTGGTGATGCCACATGAACCCTCGTAGGAACGAACCAAGGGAGAACACTCAACCACTGCTAGTCCAAACGTCGCTAACCCAAGCGACCCACCACAATGCCACACTGCGCACCTCCTAGGCCAAAACTGAGGCCACCATCGCATTCCACGCGGAAAAACACGCAGGATAGGCTGTTTACTCACCTGAAACGGATCACCGGTAAAAAAAGTCACTATTCACCGTAGTTAGCTTGTGCGGGGCCCACAAAATGATCCCGAAACCCATCGAGCGGACCATACCATGGTGATCCCCTCGGAAAAACAAGCGGAATCGACTACTCGCTCGTCCGAAACGGACACCCGGTGAAAAAAGGTACTTTTCACCGAAGCCAGCTCGGCTGGTGCCCATGCCTAGATCTCGAAACACATCGAACGGATCGCACCATTGCGATCCTCTCGGAAAAACACACGGGATCGACTAATCATCCGCCAAAATTGGACTCCTGGTGCAAAAGTCGTGTTTCACCGCAAACGCCAAAACCCGGCCTCATGGGGCCCGCACCCCGTTCTCAGTCCCAACACCCGGAAACCATCTCAAAAAGCCTGTCGTACCATCAGGGTCTCAACGCCACTGACGTCACATCAATCGGACTCTTCAGGTAGAAGTTACAACGGCCCAAAGTCATAAAATAATAAAATAATATTATTTTATACGACGTTTCTAGCTCTCGGGCCACGATCCCGAACTTTTAAACCCTTGAACCCACACCGGAGGGTTTGCCTCATCGTCAGGGTCGCGTCACTGCAAACGGCGCACGAATCCGGCTCCTGGATTGCATGATACGGGGGTTTTAAGACCCCCGTATGAGAAAAGAGGCCGGACCGGCCTGGACCGGCCGCCGCCGCCGTCCCGCCATGGCTGGCGGCCCTCCGCCGCGCGCCGCGACCGCGCTGGTGCCGCGCCGTCGGATCTTTTGCGGACTGCTGGGGGCACCCCCAGTGGTCCGTTTTGCGATCTAGAGGTGTCTACATGACCCTCAGGACCCCATCTATACTACTATGGATTCAATTTGCAGAAAAACACAGCAAAAACGTGATCGAGGGTTAAAACTCAAACCGCCTACCTCGCGGGCGAAACGCCGACGTTTTGCCTTAGATCCGTGCTCCAAAGCTTCTGCTGCATGATCCTGGAACGTTTGTCGTCGAATTCCAAGCTCGTGGCGCTTCGTTTGCTCGATTCGCCAAAGCGGTGGCGAAGAACGTCGAGAGGAATGATAAGGGGGGGCTTGATATTTATATCAGTCGCCCGCCGGCGCCAAACCTGCCTCGAACCCGATGCCTGATGCGAAAAAAAGTAAGGTCACCCCTAGGGTAAACGCACCATTCTAAACGCAACGGCGGACTCATATTTTCAATCTGAGACTCCGTTCAGAAGTAATTTGAGCCGACGCTCGCCCACTAACTTCACCACTTATTTATGAAAACCCCCTGGTGTCATTTCTCATCGTAGGCCTGTGCCCGCAAAGTATAAACCCCGCCTAGTAAAACAGCACGTTTCAGACACAACCGTGCCATCAGATTTCCGTTCTGAGCTACCGTTTAGGAGATATCATACCTCTGCCACGTGCATAGTATAAATATACTTACTATTTTTATAAAATTAATTCCGGGCACACCGGGCCTCGGAATCGACGCCGTCTTCGCGCCTAACTCTGGATTTATTCATAGAAATATTCCAAAGACTTACAGGGCCAAAAACCAGAGTCGCTATATCCTCCCCAATTTAGAAACTTTCATCCCCAAAAAGCCCTAAGCACAAGGAAATCGACTGGACTCTCAATTGGGTCTCACACACCAGCGAGGTCACCAAAAAAACCCATGCCCGAACGCATAATTCAGAGGGACTCATCTACCACACCTCAATACAATCCACTTTGGGCAGCACTGACTCGCCCACACAGTTTTAATCGCGTCACAAAAACGCATCTCAGTGGTGGAAGGATCCCTCTTCCTCACGCATTCAAAGCATGGAGAACAACTCCCACACAGGGTCTTACCAACGCCCTGAACAAAACTCAAGCAAAAAAAAAAGGAAAGAGTACTGCTAAAGAGTGTCTGAAAAACTACTGCAGTAAGTATAAAAGACACAAGGCATACCTCTATCCATCCGCGGTGCCTCTGGGTCGACTGCCTCCAGGGCATGCCGCTATCCTCGCCCTCGGCCACCAGCTCCTTGAGATTGGCGTGGACCACCTGGGGGTGGGGGTGGTGGCAACTGGTACTGCCTACCACCACCTCCTGGTACACTAGCTCCGCCGCCACGTCCACTGCCCTGCGGACCTCCTTGTTCAAGACGCTGCCTCTGCCATGGAGGTCCATCGACCGGATCCCTCTCAGCATCACGTCGGGTCGGACAATCTCTAGCAAGATGTCCCCGACCATCGCAAGCATAACATCGCCTCTCCTGCGGCTGACCAAAACTGGCATGCGAGCCCTGAGCCTAAGATCCTCTATCCAGGGGTCACCTCCTGAAATGTCGACCACGTCCTGACCCCTGACTCTGTCATCGGCTACCAGATGCCAATCCTACTAACGAAGTCTCACCTCTCGAGTGCCCAGCACTAACAGGGGGAATCTGGTCAGCCAGAAAACTCTCCACCACCAACGCTCGCTCGAGCACTCCAGCATAGGTGGGCAGGCATAAGGAGACCACACCTTCTCGGATGTCCCTGTGTAATCCCTGCTCAAAGGTCCGAGCCCTAAAGAACGGGTCTCGAACCATATTCAGGGAGTAGCGTGACAGGTCTGTAAACCTCGCTGAGTACTCCAACACAGTCATGCTCTCCTGTCGAAGTCGCAGAAGCTCCTGGATCTGCACTGACCTCAGCATCACCGGATAGAACTCTTCCCTGAAGAGCCGCTCAAACTCTGCACATGTGAGCGTCTCCTCGTCACGGGATTGCATCACCAAACTCCACCATCGCCCGGCAGAACCATGAAGAAGGCTTGCCGCTAGGACCACCATCTGATCTGGAGGTGTCCTCACTAGGTGGAAAACTTAGGTGACTGCCTCAAGCTAGTCATCAGCTGCCTAGGGGTCTGGATCACCCCGAAACCTCAAAGGTCACTGCCTCTGGAACTCGTGCAGTGCACTCAGCCTGGGCGCAACCTCGTCCTGCACCGCCGGCACAATCAACTGCTCGATAGGTGGTGGCTCAACTGGAAGACCACCTAGAGGTGCAACCTCAAAACCTGTGCCCTGCTCCACAGCCTCTACACGAGGTGGGTCGTCAGCACAATCCTTCTACAGAACCCTCGCTGGTTGTCATCGTGGAGGCATCTTGAAATACATTCAAGACACACCACAGTCAAGGAGTACATCTGGAGAGCTGACTCAAGAAGGACAAGGAGAAACCCCAAAACCCAATCCTATATGATGCATGTATCATTATGTCCCTGCGACCAGTGTATGAATGTCCCGAGTCGAAAGGCAGGTTATCAGAGTCCCGGTGTATGGATACGTCGTCCGTCGCACCAACACTGGAGTCCCTGGCCAGAAAGCCGAAATCGAAACATCCTAACACTGCCGCTATGCAACCCGAACCAAACTCACAGCTAGACCAGCTACGCTCTGAGATCCCAAAGGTAGATCCTCCTCTGATACCACTCTGTCACGACCAGACCCAACGGGGCTCGAGCCGCGACTCCCCAAACCCGCCTCCAATAGGCCAGGGGCTAGCGACTAGCGCCGAGTAGGCTATCACACACATGGGAGGCATTAGCCTAAGGTACCTGTACACACGCACCAACAAACACCTCCATGAAACAGTGCAGAGATATAGAAACTGAAAAGTAAATGCATGCATACAATCTATCCCAAACCAGAGTGCAACATCAAAAGTAAAAATGGAAAAACATGGACCACCAAAAGAAAACTACAAATCGCGTCCAACCTGCTTTGAAGAAGGGGAACGCTGCCACAAACACCCGTTGGAAATATCCCTCAGCACAGCTCCGGTAAACACCTCGGTCAACTCGCTCACTAAGCTCCACCTGCTCCGGGTCCTCCTGGGACTCCATCAAAAGGCATGTGGTCTGTACAAGACACAAACATGTGCGGGAAAAGCCCATGTAGGTGTGAGTATAAACATACTCAGTAGGCACCCCAAAACCCAAAACCAAAGACAGAAACAAAAAGGCAACAGTCCGCTCATCCCAGCCAGAGGGAACCCAGACGAGAGAGAAACTCCATCTCATGACCATCCTCGGCTAAACAAAACTTCTCAGCTCAGCTCAGGTGTATGCCCATACATACACCTTGAGCAATCCAGATATACACAGCTCACGACACAAAGCCACAAGAGGTACCGACCTCATCACCAGCAACTTCCCCCAACCAGGAGAGTACACCACACGAACACTGTCATACCATATGACACTCATCTGAGAGATACACTCCATCGGGTCCAAAACAATCATCTCAGACGCTCACCCGAGAGACCACGCTCGTCGGATAACATCACTGAGGAAACATCATTGAAACAACATAATCACCAAAATCCTCAGATAGGGGATCGCCGCAAGGTTCCGCTAAGGGATACCACGACCCACTCTGGTATACGTAGCTCACAGATAGGGGATCACTCCAAGGGTCCGCTGGGGGATACCACGACCCGATCTGGCATACGTAGTTCTCACAGATAGGGGATCACACCCAGGATCTGTTGGGGGATACCACAACCCGATCTGGTGCTCGACAGATGCTTCACACTCAGATAGAGGATCATCGTCCAGATAAAGATGGTCATGATGATACCGGAACCCTATCTGGTATAACTCGCGATGTAGGGGATCGAACCGACGATGCTGCAACCCTACCGAAACCACACGCTGAGTAGGGGATCGCATAACCAATGATACCGCAACCCTACTGACACCAAGCGCTGATTAGGGGATCGTATAACCAACAATACCACAACCCTACTATAAACATCATGCTGAGTAGGGGATCGTAAACCCGTCGATGCCCCAACCCTTCTGTGCACGACCCACCGTGTAGGGGATCATATTCCCGATGATGCCACAAACCCTACACGGTTAACCTGCTAGATAGGGGATCGCCGCCCGTGAAGAAGTGGTCACAGCGATACCAAGAACCCAATCTAGGGTAAAGATGCTAGAGGATCCGCTCTGGGCCCACCAGAGGGATGCCACAACTCTAACAGTTTAAACATCCCATCGAGAGGATCACAAACCCATACGAAGGTTGTGATGCCACACGAACCCTCGTAGGAACGAACCAAGGGAGAACCCTAAACCACTGCTAGTCCAAACGTCGCTAACCCAAGTGACCCGCCACAACTCTATACTGCGCAACTCCTAGGCCAAAACTGAGGCCACCATCGCGTTCCACGTGAAAAACACACAGGATCGGCTATTTACTCACCCGAAACAGAGCACCGGTGAAAACGACACTATTCACCGTAGCTAGCTCGTGAGGGGCCCACACAACGATCCCGGACCCCATCGAACGGACCATACCATGGCGATCCCCTCGGAAAAACAAGTGGAATCGACTACTCGCTCGTCCAAAACGGACACCCGGTGAAAAAGGTACTTTTCACTGAAGCCAACTCGGCGGGGGGCATGCCTGGATCCCGAAACACATTGAATGTATCCCACCATTGAGATCCTCTCGGAAAAACACACAGGACCGACTAATCATCTGCCAAAATCGGACTCCTAGTGCAAAATCCGCGTTTCACCGCAAAGGCCAAAACCCGGCCTCGTGGGGCCCGCACCCGTTCTCATTCCCAAAACCTAGAAATCATCTCAAAAGGTCCATCGTACCATCAGGGTCTTAACGCCACTGACGGCATGTCAATCGGACGCTCCGGGTAGAAGTTACAACGGCCCGAAGTCGTAAAATAATAAAATAATATTATTTTATACGACGTTTCTATCTCCCGGGCCACGATCCCAAACCTTTAAAACCTCGAACCCACACCAAATGGTTCGCCTCGTCGTTAGGGTCGCGTCGCCGCAAACGGCGCGCGAATCCGGCTCCCAGATTGCAAGATACGTGGGTTTTAAGACCCCCTTATGAGAAAAGAGGCTGGACCGGCCTGGACCGGCCGTCGCCGCCGGCCCGCCCTGGCCGGCGGCCCTCCGCCACGCGCCACCGGCGGATCTTGTGCGGACCGCCGGGGGCACCTCGGTGGTCTGTTTTGCGATCTGGAGGCGTCTACACGACCCTCGGGACCCGATCTATTCTGCTACGACTTCAATTTGCAGAAAAACGTAGCAATAACAAGATCAGGGGTTAAAACTCAAATCGCCTAACTCGCATGCGAAACGCCGATGTTATGCCTTAGATCCGCGGTCCAGAGCTTCCGATGCACACTCCCGGAATGTTCGTCGTTGAATTCCGAGCCCGTGAGCGCTTCTTTTGCTCAATTCGGCGGAGCAGTGGCGAAGAACGGCGAAGAACGTCTAGAGGAACGATAAGGGGGGGGGTGCTGATATTTATATCAGCCACCCGCCGGCACCAAACACGCCTCGGACCCGACGCCCGATGCAAACAAAAGTAAGGTCACCCCTAGGGTAAACACACTATTCTGAATGCAACGGCAGACTCAGATTTTCCATCCGAGACTCCATTCATAAGTTATTCGAGCCGATGCTCGCCCACTAACTTCACCACTTAATTACGAAAACGCCCCTGGTGGCGTTTCTCACCGCAGGCCGGCGCCCGCAAAGTTTACACCCCTCCTAGGGTAAATGGAATGTTCTGGACGCAACTGTGCCATTAGATTTCTATTCTGAGCTACCTTTTAGTAGATATCACACCCCCTCCACGTGCATAGTATAAAAATACTTACTATTTTTATAAAATTAATTCCAGGCACACCAGGCCTCGGAATCGCACGCCTTGTTCGCGTCTAGCTCTGGAATTATTCGTAGAAATATTCCAAAGTCTTACAGGGCAAAAAACCCGAGTCACTACAAAAGATCCATTATGAATGGACACCAAATAGTTTTTAAAACCATGTGAGCTTCCCCTAAGACAGTGAGACCTAGTCCCCACATGGATATAGGGTGGCACATAGATTTTCCAACCCCATGCCAAATTAAAAAGGGTTAATTTCCAATTTTACCCCTAATAGATTAATAGTTCTAAACATATTTTCATTCCCATTATTCTTCCCACAACCTAGTTGACAAACCCTTTACACTCACTCTTCTAATGGAATATTCTCCTTTGATTATTTTCCATTTAGAGATCCATAGGGTGCATATTGAAGCTCCTGGTGATTTTAATACACCCATTTATCTTATTTTCTATAAGAGGACCTATGTAGTATTTCTTAACCTCATAAAGCCTCTAAACCCACATTTTCTAGTAGATTAAAATTTTTTGTATTTTAATGTTTCTTAGTTCAAATCAATGGTTAATGTTAAGTAAGAGTTTGTCTGTGATCTTGAGGTAGGTGGTCAATATCCCATTTTCTTGATTCCCTAATTTATTTTTATATGGTTATTCTAGGGTAACATATCACTATACCTCAGTAGGAATAGATAAATTGGCCAATGAAATGATTAATTGAGACCTCATGAATCCCATGGGGCCTGTAGAGGTTGGATGAACTGAGATAAAGAAAACCCATGATGTGTGTATCTTCCATGCACATGGGTTTGTGTTTTTAGATGTTAAATTTTTAATTTTATGAGATAAAACCAATTATAATTACCTTTATCATGATAGATTGGTTCTATGGGATGAAACTGATGATATTTGAGTTTAACTTAAGAAATGGAATAAGGGGTGTTTGTTCTAACGTGAATTATTAAAATTAGTTATGGTGCATAAATAGTAAATGTCTTAAATTAATGAAGAATCATGCTTAATGGGGTAAATGATACGAATGTGGTATTTTAATAGGGATATTCTCCCATGGGAGGTGCGATATAGTGAGGCTATAATCACATGGGTGGGTCAAGATTGATGCTCTAGGACACCGCCAAGGTATTGCATGGGTTAGGGTGTCATCGACAGCCTCTATGCCCTAAAATATTTAACATGATGTGAATAACTAGGCTAAGGTCCTTGGGTTTGTTTATATATATATAATATTTTATGAAATTAATCTCACTTTGAGGTATGGAAGGTGAATCCCTTTGAAAGTGGTTCATTTCACCGGCATAGGTGAAACCATGGTTGTTAAATTTGGGTAATATAGAACTAATGAAGAAAGGGGATAATGTAAACCTTGATAACTAATGGAACATGGTTTATCTTTTTTTTATACTCCTAAATTAACTATCTTATTGGATTATATATTGTTTACACATAATTCTTGGTGGAATACTAAATTGAACTCAAAAACTGTTCGGGATTACATTAGGCCATAGAGAAGACTTTATGGTTATAGGTTAAGAAAAGAACAAGGACCCTATTCTATAGGGCTAATTTTGGTATCAAGGATGTGTGTGGATGAGGGAACCAAACTTATTGATGGTACCCATTTTTGGTTATTATTCATCTTGTATTTATTTTTTTTCTTTTACACTTGGAACTACATTCATGAAATGGAATATTTTATATTTGGTTGTGGGCTTGTACCTAGTTTTGTGAAATTCATTTGTGACACAGGTTTATTATTTATACTATTTTCATTTTTTTTCTTATTAATAAAGAATGGATTAATCTAAAAAATTGGTTATAGACTCGTTATGTGTCACATTAGATACTCGTTGCTTGTTGGCTACCTCTAGTGTATTGAGAGGCATGTGTGAGATCACGTGGGCACTGACATGGGAAACCATCTTAGTGTATCCCAAGTTGGGGTGTTACAAAATACATTGATGTTTGATAATATTTACTAGGTAAATGATCAAATAAAATTTTATTTATTATTTTTTAGATGTTTTATGATTATTAGTGAAATATTTTTATGAAAACATTTCATTTGATGAGTTATACTATAGTGAAATATTTATATAACCAAACCCCTTTTCATGGGATACGGTATGGTGAATTTTTATTGATTTTTCAGAACAAATATTTATATATTATGTGGTGGGTTGGAACTATATCCTTCTCCAATTAATTGATAAAACATGGATAACATGTGGGTAAATATGATATGAGTGAAAAAAATACAAGTTCAAAGTGCTCTGTGTGAAAATGATGAGATGTTAAAAATGTTATGCATTGACTTGGTTACATGTTCAATGTGTTATGAGGGGTCCTATATTTAAACATCATAAGCATAACCCTAAACGTAATTCCATTTATATTAGTTTATCCTATGGAATGATATCATTTCCTTAACATAATGAGTGAACCTATTACTATTTATATATGTTCACAATGTTATAAGACTATATGAATTCCCCAAATTACAATCTTATTAAAATGTTATATTCTGATGGATCTTTTTCTTTGATTTGATTGTGATTCATGACTTATGAACTACTAATATTTTTTTCATGACACAAGATTTTGATATTTGATATATAAGGTATTGTTTTTATATGTTATTCACTTATTATTATACCATTAATATCCCATTATGTTTAAATATTTCTCAACTTTACCCTTACTGAGTAATTTAGTTCATAGTTTCTTATATTTTCATCATCATGTTTTGATGAAATATTTAGGTAATTTTTTCCCAATTAGAGTACTAAGTGAGAAGATCCTTGTTGGGGATGTTGAATAAATTCGGTGAAATAAGAATATTGTGTATCTAGTCTCTAAATACACTAAAATATTATGGTCCTTGGGTGTGTCTTTCTGAAATATAATTTATATTCATCTATTAATATGTGATACCCAAATATTAAATATTATTGTCTCTATATTTTTCCTCATCGATCACCAAAAGCTTATTGATAATTTAGCAAAAACTTCTATGTCCTTATTAATTGTAAAAAATATATATTTTTTACATTTCAATGATTCATTTTTGTAAAATCTACTTGTATGAATCTCTTAAAAGAATTAGAATATTTCATCATCACTTTAGGCATACACATGGGAAAATGAAAATAATCCTAGACATAGAGAAAATCATTTTCATCAATGAAATCATATAGTGGTGTATCTTCCTTATATATTTTATCCCTTTTGGATAAATACCTTAAATAAAAAACAAATAATCATTTTTACCCTATTGAGAAGTGATAGAGAAATAGATAATGACATGTGAGTTTTATGACCCAAGTTATCCTGAACATTAAAATGAATCTCAATAAGGAGGGTTTTCAACTTCTACACACTACTAGTATCCTTGATCTTCTGAGTTTGTTTCTACTAGATTAGTGCATTTGTAACCACATTAACCTTATTAGGGGTGTACACCCACTAAAAATCTAAGGACTATTGACACTAAAGCACTTTAACAACTGAATTCTTAGGCCCTATTTTTCAAAAGTGTATTTCAGGATATTGATGTTTTTATAACCCAAAATTCTCTCCACTAACAAGTAAATCCACAAACATCTCATGGTTGGTACTTATGTAGCTATCTTAAGGTCATGTGTTGGGTAATTATACCCATCTGATATCATCTTTATAGCCATTATATGTGACCAGATGACTATATTTCAACATGAATGCTCCAAGATTGACCACATATGCATCACTGTACATATTGTAATTTGTACCGAACTCGTGTAAGGTCATTATTTCTGGAATATTCAATATCCCAAGAATCTATTGAATATCTGTCTACTAATAGTCATTATTTAAAAAATACAATCCCTTTTTAGGTAATCCCATCACAAACATAGAAAAATAGAATAATGTTTTGAAAAACCTCCTATAAATCCCAACCAAAAGTAAAATTGTTAATATATAAAAAATATTCCTAGACACTCCAATGAAACACCTTCCCTAAAATTATCATGTTCTACAGACACTAATGTCTCATATATAGAATATCCTAATAAGGGAACAAGGTCCATCCAAAAGTGGTACACTGAGAGAATGGCATATATCAAAAGGTCCTTAAGAAAACCCAAAATCACGTAAAAATGGGATATGTTCCCCTCCATTATCATAGAGTAAATGAGAATATCATTTCAAAAAATAACATTGATGGTATCAACATATTGATGAAAAAAACATTAATCAATTGCATAAACAATTATGGAAAATTCATCCTTCCAATGGACATTATAAAATAGTTATATAGACCTCACTAGCTCATAAAAATAGTTAGAGGTATATTTAAAATTACTAACCTCAACTGGTGATAAATGATATCAAAAAAATATTACATAATTCTCAGGCTCCTCTAAATTTAACAAATAAGTCATCAATATGTGGAAGTGTATTCATAATTTTAAATATCACTTCATTTTGGTTTCGACAGTCTGGTAACAATCATAAAGAACCATCTTCCCTCATGGTTAATAGATATGAAAAACCCCCAATGAGTGTTATCGATCCATATATAACCATTTTCAATTGAATAATCCAAATAAGTATTAAGGTGAAGAATCTCTATACGAGCCTTTCTATATAGTTGACCTGAATAAGAATTTACACTAAGAATGATTTCACTAAAAAAACTCTATCACCCTCTTTGTTTGATACTCTTACAAATCTATGGGAAATACATCTATTAACTAGTTGATAACTTGCGTAAATGAATCATACCACATTTCCATATCATTTATTACAATACTAATATATTCACCTATAATCCCAACCATTTGTTGATGACCACGTCCTATATGACCCTCTTGATTGTCCAAATCTCTAATATGAAAAAAGGTACCACCCTTGAGGGACTTGGTAGATAATATCTAATAGTAATAGTCGATCTGGTCTCTATAAGGTACTAACTAATTTATTTGAATAATTATATTAAAATGATCATCTTTAATAACATGATATCATAAATAAACTAATAGGAACCAATGTTAAGGATGAACTCCATTAAACAAATCATAACCATTGATCGGCATAAAAACCTAATATTTTAGAGTATATTTTGTTACAGATGAATACTACGTTCGATACCATATATCACACATTACACATAGATTAATGAAATTTTTATATTCTATAGAAATTTTATTATTTAAATATGATTAATATAACATATACACTTGTTTGGTGGGAATGAATTAATGTAACCATATCGTGAAAAACATGATAAAATTTTTTCTTTATTTAAATTTATTTATGAGATTCTTGAAAATAATAACTAAATTCTTAATGATAAGGATTAATTCATATATGAATTTGAACAGATAAATATTAAAATGTTTGTTTTCCCATAAAAAATGGTTTCTTTATATTTTTATTTTTCATTTAATTATTATATTTACAAATTTTATAATTATAATTTATTTAAAATAACATCATTTAATAAATTATAATAATTAAGTAATTTCAAGATTAATTTTTAAAAAAATTTATATAATTTTTATTTTTAGTTGAATAATAAATAATGTTGATTTTTGAAAAACTTCCATTTTATTTAATCAACATAATTTATATTTAACATTTTATTTTTTATTTTTCTAAAAATAAAATATTTTTTATTTTAAAAAACAAATCCTATTATTTCATTATGATTCAACATTATACATTATTTTTCGGTAAAATCCTTTTATGATAAAAATGTTATTTTTTCAAAATACTATTTTAAATTAAATGTTCCCACTAATATTAAAATTAATTTCTTTCACTTCTGTAAAATTAATATTTCAAAAATGATTTCATATTTTGAATAAAAAGTTTCAAATTTTTTATTTTGGACCATTTCATTTTTTGAGATAAGGAATAATAATAATAGTAATTTTTTATCGCCATATTAAAAGGTAATATAGGTTAATATGTGTTGAATCTATGGAATAAGTTCACAAAATCTCTAAATCACATTTATAAATTCTATTATAGGAGTGTAATTTTACAATCACTATTTTATCATAAAATATATGTGTGTGTTTTTCCACCAAATTCCATTAATTAAAACTATTATATTATTTTATATTTACATTATTTAGAAAAATCCATGATATCACACTTATTATATTTCCATGAAATGGATTTAGATATAAATTATCTATAATGAATACAGAAGATAAAATTGATGATAAATAAATGAAATTAATGATAGTAAATTATTTTCAATTATTATTATAGTATTATTATGTATATTATTACACAATCTCAATGCAATTGTTTTTCAAGAAGTAGAAAAATCATGTAAATTATTTAAAAACATTAAAAATAATGTATTTTGAAAAATTATTGTCTTCCCAAAATTTGAGAAATAATTTTATGTGATGATTTATTATGAATAAAATTATTTTTGAATTATTTTTTTATCTTGAGGAACTTAATGTAAAAATATGAAAATATTCCTGAATATAATGTTATGTGGTATTCAGTGTTTAAAATTTATTTTTAAATCTTTTAAAAACTACATAAATCAAATATTATATCAGGTGTATGGGAAATTTTTTATCCTTTCATGAATGGTTCATGTATGATCCATATGTAATTTTAGGAAATACATTCTTGTCCCTATGGGATTAAATTATTATTAAAATTTTACCAATACTTTCCAATATAAAATTATTAATTTAATGTGTCCAAAGGAACATATGAGTTTTTTTGTCTCAAAAATATTCCCAGCTTCCTCTCTAAATATCCATTAACACCTACCCAATCCTCTACAGTGAACATAAACATGTTCTTCAATACCTTTAAGTTTAATCAAAAGGATGATATAAAAATATGAGGTATAAGTATTAATCAATTTATTTTAAGTTAATTTCTACTTAAATAATAATTAAATCAGTTTTATCCATACTGAAATAATTAAATATTTATCATAAATATACAAAAATATATTATTTTTACTGGAAAACTATTATCTATGTCATTTCATCTCAATGAGGAATAAAATTGTCATTCATGTCTATAAAGGGACTACCATCTCCATAAAGAGGTGTGTTTTTTTCATCATTTTAGGATAGTTAGTATGATAATATTAACATATATTGAAATATATTAAATTTATGAATTTTTTGATTTTTTTTGTGATTTATTAAGGTTATATAGTTATTTTACTTTCTTTATTTTTCTTCCTTGAAAACTAAAAACAACACTAACAAGTACATATGAAACACTATTTTAATAATTTAATGAAATTCATTTTTCATTAATTCTTTATTAGGATTGTTTAAAAAGAATATATAATTAATAAATATGATAATTAAATCATTATTATGATTTTTATGATTATGATATTATGATCTTGATTTATGGAGGGGGATGGTGGAACCAAACTTGCATGAAAAATGGATCATTAAACTTCTAGAACAATTATTTAACAAAAAACAATTATAAAATAGGTTATATGTTAATAATATATAGTATGATAAGTATGAATATGGTTTCATTATAAATTTATTGGAAAAAATATTATATAGGAGTTTATGAGTCTCCCTGAAGCATCTTAGGACTAGTGGTTAGAGTTTTTCCTCTCACTTTTATTTTAGTGAACCATATGCCAAATTCATCACTTGATTATTTTCGTTGTTACATGTACTAAACAATAAATTAATTTATGATAATTTCTATAAAAAAATATGGGGATATAATAATCCAGGTACTATTATCTATTTCATGCTTTTTTTATCTTATTTATATCTTTCTCTCATTGTGTTTTCATAATCACAAACACTCTCATGTTTATCTAACATATTCATCTAGTTTTTTTAATCCTTAATTTGAATTTATGTTATTTAATTAATGGTTTTAATAGAGTTTTTAATTTCATTTCAATTTAAACTTTTTTATTATGTTGATGTCTTTTATTTTGCATATTTCGTTCTTTAGGATCTTTGAATCATGTTATATGAAAATTATAAGGGCTTTAATAAAAGTTTATAGAGGTACCTCATGACTTAGTAGTTATACAGGTTATATCATCAATAGTTTCTATAATGGTAGAACATGAAGAGTACACAAGACCAACCATCTATCGAATGATTCATCACCAGCTACCTGATGGTGAAGATAAAAGAACCCTATTTCACATGATTTCCATTTTCTACGTAGGGGAGATGAACTAGCGAGCTGGTGAGAGAAGTACTCCATCAGTTAATATCTACTTGACCATTGGAATCCCAATTTATGCTATCTGGTATTAGGTTTTTTAGTACATTCTAGTTTGTGGTAGCATTTATTGTGACCAATTTTCATTTATGGATGCCAAACTCACCTTCATTACAACCTAAAAATTCATGATGGTTCCTGATCCTCATAGAGTCTATAAATAAATTCATTCGGTTCTCGGATATATATTTATAACTTTTAAAACAATTTATTTCTTTAATTGAGATTATAAATATATAATAAATCTCTAAGACCTCCCCTCAAATAGAAATCATTATTTTCAAAATTATGAATGTAACAACTTTTGTATTTGTCTCTGAATTTTTATCTTTCATTCTAAAGAAATAGAGGATAATATTTGTGAAGAATTCATTCTATGAAAATAAAATTATTCTCTCCTCCTATTCACATTGTTTTCCATAAAACTAGTGAAGGGCATTTTTTTATAACAATAAATTTTAATATGGGTTTCCAATCTAAACCATTAAAATGGATGGGATGTGGTTGTTGGGTTTCATTTAAAACCATGGGAAGTGGTTCGTGGGTTTCTATTAAGACCAAGGGTTTTTTTTGATCATGGGTATATGTTAAACACAATTTAGGGACTTAATAAAACGTAAATCATAAATTTTTCGGTTTAGATATAGGGGAACCATGTGTTCTATTTTTAAACATCATATAATTCCACATTGCATCATTCTAATATCGATAAGTGTAAATTTCATAAATTCAATTAATAATCCTTTTGATATGTTTTAATACTTTTTTAACTTTGATATTAACATATTTAATATGGTTAAAATTTATATTTTATAACATAATCAAATTCATCAACTTATCCTTTTAATTTGTTTTAAAAAATTATCCTTTTCTTATATGATTTTATTTTTTGAATGGAAACTAACCCTACCGCACCCCACCCCTTCCTCTTTTATTTTATTCTATGGAAACTCTTGGTGTTAAAGGATATATTTTTTATATTTCATAATCCAATTTTTTTTATTTTTTTTACTTTTAAAATAATAACTGATTTGATTCTATGAATTTAAAGTGTCTTATTTTTAAAATTCTCCTAAAGGACATCCCTTAGGACATGCTCGTTTCTTTAATTGTCCTTATTGTTCTTATTCAAAATATCACATTTCTAAAATTCCTAGTATCATAGGTATTTTTAATGTAGAATGGGTTTTCTTTGTTATACCTTAATAATTGGATAAAAATATAAATTTAATCCTCAAAAAATTGATAATTTTTAACTAGTGGAAAAACCGTGAAAGATCTCCACTGTGGGTTTGGCCTAAATGAATTTAATTGTATCCCATCATGTAAAAATGACATCAAAATATATAATATCCAGAATTAAATTATAATGGAATGAATAAAGATGATGAAACTAGCCAATATATGGTTTGACAAGAAGTTCAATGATTTAATATGAATTAAAATAATTGTATTTCCTACAGGTTTACTCAGTTTACCAACATTTATGATGCTATAAAATATCATAGTGAGGATTTTTCCATTAAAATTATCATGAAGAAAATCCTACGAATTCTACCATGGCCATGGGATCCTAATGAGATAGATAAAATAGTTTTTTAATGAAATCATAAACTTTCATCTTGTGGAAAACACCATCTACCTTATGACATAAAAAATGACAAGAGGATAATTAATTAATGGAATCTATCCTTAATTGTACTTTTCTAAAACAAAATCAAAGATGTGTATTCTTCTGATAGTGACTTTGAAAAAGAATTTTATATTGAATATTTGATGAAAGGATTGTATAAATTTATATACTTTAATAAAATGAGGAACTAATTATACTAATATAAAAAGAAATGTCAAATAGATTTTCTGGAAGAAATTTTCTTTGGTTTTAAAAAGAAGGGCAACATCAACCAAGATTATCCCTTGAAAAAAATTACGATGAAAACAATAAATATTAAAAAGACCTAAATTTTTTAACATGGAGTGCCAGCATGGATTCTCTTTAAATATATTAATCATGAAAATACACTCCTAAATGTATTATGGATCATATCGAGGTAGGTGAAGAGGTCAATTGTAACTCTCCATCTCATTCATACTTATCCTCTCACTCATCATTTTATTCGTAATCTTCTTATTATAAAAATGAAATTTGATATTTTTCTCGAGAAACAATTTCAAAATAAGATAATCATTCAATTAAATATAATAATGTTATTAATGATAAAAATAAAGTTCAAAATGAAAAAAAAATATTTTTTATGAGAAAGTTCATTCATTTTTATAAATAAAAAATCAACCGGATGATGATGACTTATAACATAAAATTAAGGATCCCAAAATCTTGCATTTAAAATTAACTCGACATTCTCTTAATATTATTCATTATTCTCCATGTGTAAAACTTAATAATCATGGATTTGGATCGAAAATTAATTTTATCTCATTGAAAAATCCTAAATTCCTAAAAGGGGTTTATGAAATTATTTTTTCCCATTATTTCAAAAAAAATAGGTATCTTATATATAAAATTTATTGTAAAAAATATAGATATACGAGATCTAAATCCATTCATCTTTCTTCATACTTTTTTAAAAGAAATTATTCTACAAAAATTTGTGTTCCCAAATCCATATTATCTATTTCTTGTAGACCCAAAGTTTTTTCATCTCTATAGTTACTGTTAAAAAACGTTTTCAGAAACTCAATGGGTGAATAGAGCACATGTTTTTCTAATTTTTAGGGAATTATCCATCAAAAATCATTGATCTATAATTTGGCTCCTTCTGAATAAAATATTATATTCAACTATTAAAATTATTAAACAAATATTTCCATTTTGATCTCATTGTTTATTTCTATAATTGATAGTTATCCTAGATCACTTCATTCAAAGGAATGTTGGACATAAATGTTGATTTAGTTGGGAATTTTTTTGATATTTTGTTTATAATTACCCTCTTTACCAAAATTTATAGATATCGCATATCTCTCTCCCTCTATTGAATATTTTTTCATAAAAATATATATTTTTTTATTTTTTGTGTTTGATTTTTTGTGTTTTAATATTCTCTTCCTAATTTATCTAAATTTTATTAAAATAAAAACCATCTTAATTGTCCATTAATTCCATTAAATGCGTTAGAATTTAATATGTTTTAAAAAAATAATTTTCTATTTTTATTTTGAAATTTCTTTTCTTCTCTATTTTTATAGTTTCATTTTAGTTATTTTTCAAAATTATTATTATAATATTTTCCATTTTTTTAAAATTATTTTCTTTTAAAACTCATGAGATTCTTTCCGACCATAAAATTGAATTTGAGACACTATAATCATAAATTTTTTATCTTTGATTCAACTAAAATTATTTACTTCCTTAAATAAAATTAATTTTCACTAGTTTTATTCCTTATATAATTATCGTTGAATATGATTACAGTGGATACAGTTTTGCATATCAGAATTTTTTTATCCTCTCAAAATTATTCTTTTTTTTCCATCATTATTTCTCTTTTGACACTCATAATAGAACAACAATTTTTCATGTTTGTTTCACAAGGTGGTGAGACTATTGGTAAATTGTGGAAATAAAGGATTAAATTTATAAAGGGGAGATATTTAATTATTTTTTTTTGATAAGATTATTTAATTTCATTAATATGTTATATATGTTAATCTATTAACAATTTTGGAAATCATAGATAAGAAAAAACATTTATTTAATTTCTATTTATTATATGTTGATTGAAAATTAATAATTATTTTTATGATAAGTGTTTTTATCATAAAAAGAAAGAGATTTTCATTCCACTCTCCCCATATCTTGTATTATTTTTATGGTAATAAACACACACTTTTGTATCTAATTCTTTATTTTTATTTCTTTTCAACCACAAAACTTTGATATAATGAAATTCTTTTAATATCTCTAATGGGGTCTATAAATTAATTTTAGAAGAAAAATGTAGATCTTGTCGAATGTCTGGAGTTGTATTAATTCATTCCTAAAGATGATGGAGTCCTATTATACAAACTTTTAATGTCCCTTGAAGTAAGTGTATAAGATCCTCTATTATATGTTTTTGTAATGTTCACACTGGTCGGTAGAAATTGGGCACCGACATGCGAGTGTTATATTGGAAGATCAACAAGATTGTAGAAGGACCACTAACCAGTTGGTTGTCTTCCACATGTTTTCCAATGTTGATGATATGAGTAACATAATTTTAAAAAAATCCACAAGATACCTAGTGGAGGATTACCATATAACTGATGGGAGGTGTCCAGTATAAGTAATTTTATGTTTGGCCACTGGATAACTGGTGGAGGTAACCAGTTTTATAGTGGAATAATCCATGAAAATATGGTAAATATTTTGATGTTATCCTCAATGATTGTATGAATGTGTTCTTCAACTTAATTACACATGAATATTTTAAGAAGGATATAACTCCTAGTGTATCCTATACATAAATCTCTTGGGTCCTTGGATCTCTATAATGATATTTTACAATAACTCATTACATGAATTGATATATTGTATCTCTCATATCAATGATATTTCCTTCTTTTCCAATCATCAAAAGATCCCAACTATGTCTATATTTCAATCTTAAGTTTTATCCAAACTTCTGGGGAGAGAATTGTATGGATTTTTAAATGAAATATTCTATACAATTGTCTCAATTCTCTCCTCATTTTTTCGATTTCATCATAATAAAAAGTGATCTATGTGTTCTAATGATTTGAAATGTAAGGGTAGAGTCTATTTTCAAAACCATTAAAATAGAAAAGAATTTTTTCTTGGTTTTTTGTTAGAGCAAATTGATTTTTGGTATATGTGATTCTATTAATACTAAGGGAAGCACAAAATAAAACAAATCTATCTAATTACGGTGTGGATATATAGGTTTAAATAGGTTTTATTACATGTCTCCATATCAAATGGTGTTCACTATCATTTTATATTATTTCAATGGATCATCAAAATCAAGATACACAATAAAATGTATAAATTTGATTCATCAACTTTTTGTTGTTCCAAAACACTTAATTAACAGTGAAAAAACTACATTAATATGCATAAAATTAATCATTTATTTCTCAATATATTTCACAAAATTATTATTTAAAAAAATATTTTCTATATTTTATCACATTATTTTTAAAAATTAACTTCAACCCAATCTTAACATTTCCTCCCTACATGGATTCAATTATGATATCACAAAATAGTAATGGTAATTCTTTTCTACATTGTTTCCTTACGAAATGTATCATGTTATAAAATTATTAATATTTATATGGTTTATATTACTCCCCTTTTATATATTTTATCACTAATACGTTCATATTAAATTAATTTAATATTCTATTATTTTTCTTACTTTCAAAGGGTTTATTTTTCTAAACATACATAATTCTTTAGATTTTATGTCGTAGTCTAATTTGTAATGTGGATTGTATATCATTGAGTTCATAATATGGAATTACATGAAATTTTTTACTTAAACCACATCTATATTCAGTTAATATTTTTTTTTGGATTTTTCATATTTTCATTTCATTTTAATTTTATTGGTAAAAATTGATTATAAAAATGTTTTTTTATGAAAAAAGACCTTATTTCCTATTTGGTTGAGAAAATATTTCTTTTATATCCATGTAAATTAAAAGGCTTAAAAAAATTTATTTTATATGATCAAATTATAATGTAATTTTATTTTTTCAATTTTTTAATTTTTATTAAAACGATTAAAAATGAATTTTTAAATTTTTTTCTGAAAAATTTATTTATTTCTTTTTACGAAAACTATGAATGATTTTTTTTCAAATTTTAAGATACTAAAAAACTCTTCTAACTCTCATTACCATTTATTATTTTTATATTACATTTTTGACTTCAAATAGTTGATTTTTGATAAGATATTTTTCTTACTATTCTATGAATTTTTACTCTTATGTTTTCAATATAGGTATCAAATATTGACTTAAAGGAAATTTTCATCAATATAGATTTTTTTAAATATTTATTGTTATTCATTGAAGATAAGATCAATTTCTATTATCCATTTTATTTATCTTTTGGAATTTTGATCATGTGATCAGATAATATTCATGAATCATATTTCATTTCCATGGTTTATGATAAAATGAAATGATGAATGATTTTATCATCTTATGACATAAAATAGTTTATTTTAATTATGTGATGTGTTGGATTTGAATTATTTATATATATGATCAACTATTTTATGAATGATATATCATGATAGGATACTAAATATGATTATTAGTGAAAACCTTGTATTGATAAAAAGAGGTTAATGAGTAAATAATATCGATTATGGTACTTTTTCCACAATATGATTATGGTATTGGAAGTGATCCATGAATAATGAAATTATTTTATATGATTATTATATTATCATAATTACTATTTCATGTTCTTAGGAATATTATAAGCTCTAATAGATCTGGATGTCTTAATAATGCTTTCTAAAACTTATGACCCTTGATTTTTTAAAAAGTAAAGGAATTAATCCATGAATCATGATTTGAGATCTATGAATGATTCTATATGAATTTTTTAGGTTGTTATAACTTTCTCATTCATTATGTTTTTCTCATGCTTGAATATGGACAATAATTTACAACTCTAATTTTTACCATTATAGGGTATCAGATCTAGCTATTTCATCTATTTCCATTTCCATGGGTTATGAAGATTGATATTATATATGCCACTAGTAGAAGGGTAACATGTGTGTAGTGTTTTTTTGTATATGTTAAAGTCTTATTGTATAATAATAAATTCTAGGTATAAAGGGAAAGATACCAATATGGTGTGGAATTAATGGTAATTATTACATAATGTGTATATCCAAAATCAATAAAACTCTGAAACTAAAAGGTACATAGTATTTATGTGAAACAATTGTGTATATTGTTATGGTAAATATTTATGTTCAAAATTTGGTCTCATCAATCAATATCCAACAGAGTATTTAAGGAATACTTTTTTAGTAATATATCTGAGTGTATAGGTCTATTGCTATCTTTATCCGAGTTAAAGAAAGGATTGTGAAACCTTATAGTATGGAATATTAATAGTGTAGGATAATTTAGTTTTTGAGGATAATAATATGGGTTGATATGTTTGAGGATTATTATATGGTTAAGGTAAATGATAACCTAGTGAAGATTACAGTTATGGGATATTAAGTTGAATGAGGACATTCTGTGAAATATTTATTAGGTTTCAATTGATCATTGAGGTAGATGTAACCATTATGTCTATAATGTTATTTGATTTGAAGTTATCATGGATAAATATTTTTGGGTCCATAAATAAAACAAAACACATAACCTTTAATTTTAATATGTTTCTTAATGAGTATGTAATTATGGTTAACAATAGTGTTGGGGAAATAATATTTTTAGAGTATATCAGATTGAAAATTCATTTCGTTTTCAAATGATTTGAGTAATTTTTCAGAAGTCAACATTATTAGTAACATTATATGATTATAAGAAAAAAATATTATTTTCTATGATGAAATTTTATTTTATTAATAATGATTATGTTATCTTTTAAAAGAATATTTCTTGTGGTTTTTTGAATATCTTGTTTATTATGGGAAACAATTTCTAAATTTTAGACACTATTTTATTAAGGTATATACATATTTTGGAGGAGTTTTGAGGATACTTATTTATAAATATATTTATGTAGAGAAATGGGTTTTATTTTTATGGTTTTAGAGAATGATGTATGAGGTATTATTCATACTGTATAACATTTTAACATGTATTAACCATTTTGGTTTTGGTTAATGGGAATAAAGTGGAGGAATAATTTCTCAACCTTCAATAAATCTTTTAATCTATTGAAAGATATTTTTTATTAACATGTGAATATTATATAACACCCCAAAATTTTAGGGAATTTATATTTTAATTTTAACATATTTTATAGATTATATAGAATGCAACACTGATTTTAAAAAAGTGATATACTATTAAATATTTACATTATCACATGAATAGTAATGTGTCCGTTAGGAATATAAATCTGGACATTATATTAATAACCTCACCTAGTAATGTATAAATAAAATTTAGGCATCTCATAAATGAAAATATGGTATATTTTGATCATGGAAGAATTAAACAAATATTTTAAAAATGTAAAATAATATGTTGGTATTTTTTGACATTTAAATGTTTTTCAAGGTAATATAATTAATATAATTATTTATAAAAATTCATAAAATAGACTCATAAATTAATATTTTGTAGTATTATAATTATAAGATTATTTTATGAGACCGTAATTAATTTTTAAAAATGTTGTAAATTCAGTGGATATTTATTTGGAATTATTTAATCAACTTTTATTCCTGCCATATGACACTCAAGACTATGTTTTAGTGGAATGTGTTTTTAGTTATTCACAATTACTTATAATTTTTGTTTTTTAATGTTAGATTTCATTTTATTATTATCCTTACTTAGTTTCTGAGATCACTCATTTCATGTGTATTTTTTATCACTATGACACCAAGACGTATACTATGATTGACATGTTGGGACATGCTACAAGAACATAAGTGTTTTCAATAGATTTTATTTGTTGAATATCATTTCAATTTTTCATTTAATACTTAATTTTTTTATCTATTCTAAAAATGCTGCTAAAATATTCAGTCATTCAGGATGTGATACCTTTTTTATTATTCCAATGTAAAGTATGGAACTGGCTATGGGATATTAGGGTTGGTGTCTTCACAGTTGGTATCAAAGGATGTTTTTTATAAATATTTGAAATTATGTCTATGAAAACCTAAATTATGGAAATATAACCCTATAAGAAACATTGATAACATTCCCAAGGTAACTATGTTTATTATTTTGATATTAGTTATACATAAATATTTATAATTTCACTAGTTTTAAACTTTTCTAATCTAATCTTGAGTATGGAAATGTTTATAAATAATGCCTAGTGTAAGTAATATAAACTATATCAACACATGTATTCATTGTAGGGATTTTCATTCAATGCAATATAATAATGTTGGATCTGGAGCTGAAACTGGAGCTGAAAAATTTATAGCTATACTTGGAAAATTGACCTAGGTTATATGCAATAACCTTACTTTCCTAGAGAATCACAATCCACAATGTGATGTAAAAAAGTTAATCTACTTCATGTGACATATACTTATATCGTTCAATGGAACTATAAACCCATTTGTATCTTGGTAATGAATAAGTTCCATATATAAGATATTTTATTCTTTAGGAAGTAATGAAATTGAGAAGGATATGATGAGATCTTATCATCTCTCTAGATAGACGGATTAATGGTGGTCATTAATTAAAAACATAAATTTGGACGAAGAAATTTAATATATGGAATGGAAGTATTTTAGGGAAATTTTCTTTGAAATTTATTTCCCTCATGAACAATAATAGGATATGGAGAGACAATTCTTGAGTCTCATATTGAAAGAGGATGAAAATTTTCCAAGGAATGAATCCAACTTAACAAGCATGGGAAGGAATGTCGTGGACCATATACGTAAACTAGGGAGCACGATTGACCATTTATTTGATGGTCATAAAACCAATTTTATAAAGTGTACTATTATCCAAAACATTCTCATTATATGAGGATATACAATAATGTTCCATCAATACGAAGAAAGAATTTTTCAAGTCATATGTCTTCAAAGGTAATAAAGATAAGAAGAGGGATGTTGAGTACTCTGGAAAAGGAAATAAGGAAAAAGGGAAGAAGAGAAGAATAAAATTTCTAACTTGTACTAAATTTGGAAATAAAAGTCATGGAGAATGCCTATTTTGTATGGTAGTTTGTTACATGTTTGGAGAAAAAAAATTTCAGGCCCATTATTTTAGGGTAAAGAATTTATTAGGTAATTTGAAATTATTTAGCTGTAAGGAGAAGAGAAAATATGAACATTAATGTCCTAGATATCAAGGGAACTTTCCCTAGAAAAGGACATGGGAATAAGGGAACACTTATGCAGTCATAATATCAAAGTTTGAATTTCTTAATGATGTGGTTGTAGTTACACTAATCATCTCTTAAATTTTAACTAAATCATTATTTTATTATGGATCAAAGAATTATCTTATATCTTCCTAGTTTGATATGAAAATTAATTATATCAAATTAAATTACAATAGATTTTCTAGTAAAAACTCCATGTGGAAACATTATTTGAACAATGATGTGCCACAAAGTTCTTCTTATGATTCATAAATGTTCTCTAATTTCTAATTTTATTATCATAATTGTTGTTGATTTTGATATAATCCTTGGTATGGTTTGGCTTCCAAAATATGATGAAGAATTCTGATTCAAAGAAATGGAAATTATGAATCATAATGAGGATATGAAATTTCTCATCATTAGAGGTGTGACTTCATCATATGAATTATTTTTGGATCAACCTCCAGTATGTCTTCTAAAATAGATTCTTAATGAATAATAGAAAATATAACCTACTTATAAAAAAGATGATCTTCAAAATGGGGATGTACTCGTTGTACAGGAATACATTAAATTATTTACATAGGAATTAATTGGATATCCTTTAGATAAGGAAGTTGAGTTTTCTGTTGATTAAATCCCTGATGTAAGACCTATTTCAAAGACACCATACAAGTTTTTTATGGTGTAGTTAATTGAGTTAAATAATAACCAATAATAACTGAGTGGTGAGGGGTATATATGCACTAGTGTTTCACATTGGGGAGCTCTTATTATTTTCATTAAGAATAAATATGGATATATGAGACTACACATTAACTATAGGGAGATAAAAGCTGTTATCATAAAGAACAAGTATCATATACCACACGTTAAGGACTTATTTTAATAGCTTGACAGAGGTCAATATTTTTCAAGGACCTTCATTCTGGATATCATTAACTATATGTAAATAAGGAAGACATTCTAAAGACAACATTTCGAATAGGGTTCTCACATTACAAGTTTGCAGTAATTCCATTCAGACTAACTAATGAACCATTTATTTTTTATATAACTAATGAATATAGTATTTGGGTTATATCTAGATAATTTTATAGTAGTATTTGTTGATGATATATTTTTGTACTCCAAAATCTATGAGGAACTTGAGAACCACTCTTATATTTTTCATTAGACTCTTAGAAGAAAATAGTTATATGGGAAGTTTAACGAGTGTAAATTCCGGCTTCAAAAAATTTATTTTCTTTCCTGTATTGTCTCTAAAGATGGAATTATGAAATTTTTGAAGATTCATTATGTTCCCTTGATAATTATGCTAAAAATAGAATTATTGGATGATGCCCAGTCTTTAATTTCTCTATTCATATTGGTAGCACTAAGATGTTTTGAGATTTGACAGAGAATTTTTTGTGGGATAATATGAATCAAGAAATTGGCAATTATATATCAATATTTTTATTTTTTTAATAGGTGAAGGCTTAAATACAACATCCTATAGGACTCATCTATCCTCTACTAAATAAATGGAATAAAATTTCTATGGATTGTTTTACTTCAATACCAAAGAATCTGTGATGGAATGATGCAATATGGGTAATTGTTGTTCAACTTACCAAATTTTTACATTTCCCCTCTGTAAGGGAGGAATTACCATTGGATCACCTTCCAAGACTCTATATTAATGAATTTTAAATAATTCATGCAGAACCACTTTCAATTGTGTCTGATCATGATCCATAATTTACATCGAAATTCTAGAAATGTATATAGATCAATTTTGATACTAAACTTAATTTGAGTGTTGCCTATCACCATAAAATTGATGGATTGTTTGAAAGGACTATTCAAATATTTGAAGAAATTTTGAGATCATTCTAACTTAACATTCAAGGTACGTGGGATATGTATTTAGCTATGGTATAATTTTCCTATAACTATTGTTTCCATCCAAGTATTCAAATGGTACTGTATGAAGCATAACCTATAAAGAGATGTCAAACACCAACATGTTGGGATGCCATTTGTGAGAGGAAGCATGTAGGCCCAAAACATATTGAAGAGACTTTGAAAATGGTAAAATATTTTTAGACCCATATCAAAGGAGACCAATATATGAAATGGAGCTATGATGATAACCGGAGGAAAGATTTGGAGTTTCAAATTGGAGATCATATTTTTATGAAGGTATCTCCATGGAATGGTGTTATGATATTTGTAAAGAAAATGAAACTAAGCCCTAGGTATATTGGACCTTTTGGAATTATATTGTGAATCAGAGTTGTGTCTTATCATTTGGAAATTACACCATGCCTTTCTAAAGTTCATGATGTGTTCCACGTCTCATTGTTAAGGAATTATATTCTAGAACAAAAATATGTTATCACTTTAGATGAAATAGAATTCGAACCTGATTCATCTTACTATGAAGAGATGATCCATATTTTGGGAACTATAAATTAGGTGTTGTGGAATCAAAAAACTCAGATGGTAAATTTACTTTGTAAAAATCATAAAATTGAAGAGGGGGTGTGGGAATGAGTGGAAATTATAATAAAGAAATAAAAAATCTTTTTTGAGGGGACATTATGTAAATTTAGCGAATGAAATTTTTGAATGAGAGGAGAATGTAACACCCCAATATTCTATATCATGTATCTTTTAAATAAAATATATTAGATACCTTATATTGTATGCAACACCGAGTTTAAAACCATGATATAATATTAATTATTAACATGGTCACTAGAATAGTAATATAACTGTTAGGAATAGTAATTTTGTCAAATGAATCATAACCTCACCAAGTTAACTATAAATAAAATTTACGTATCACATAAAATAAAATCTGATATATTTATATCATTGAATAATTAAATAAATGTTTTAAAAATGATAAATTAAGTACTCGTATTTTTGTGAAGCATAAATGTTAATTTACTATTTTATTATTAATATAATGATTCAAAAGTGAATTTATTTTCTTAAAATATATTAATAAATTAATATCTTGTTTTATTATAATTATAATATAATTTTATGAGACAATAATTAATTTTTCAAAGTGTCGTAAAATCAGTTGTAATATTTAAATCGTCATATTTCCAATACATGACAATTTTTTAAAAAAATATTTTTATAATATTTAGAAAGTTTTTTTCCTAAAATTAGTTACTTTTTTATAATCAACATGTTGAAAAAAAATTGGGTGAATTTTTCTGATTTTTCTAAAATGGTTGAATTTTTTATAAATAGTGAAATATAGTAATTTACAATATTTAACATTATAAGTAAATAAATGCTTTTTTGAGTCAGGTATGATGTGTGGATGAGTTAATCATGCATTATTTAGAACTAAAATTCACTATTTATTCTAATTAGTCACAAGAGTCCACAATATTCATAGTCTAGAGCCAAAATAATAAATAAGTGAGTAAAATAATGAAAACAACACCACTCTCCTCCACTATAAATACAACCCCTCACCACCTCTTATCCTAACATCTTATAAGAATTTTATGTTGATTATATTGTTCCCAATTCATATCCCAAACCTCTTACCCATGTCTTGTTCTTCTTATCCTCCCCGAAAGACCATGCCTAAGTGTCTTAAGGAGGTTTTCAAGGAGACGACATTCAAGAGGTAAAACCCCACTTCATTCTCTTTTATTTTCATTTAATCTTTTATTATACCCTCATATACCATATAAAGAAATAATTATAACTTCAGTATCATGTATACATATATATATATTTGAATTCTATTATGTTAATGTACCATCCATCATCAATTCTCTTCTCTTCTCCATTTATTTTTTAAAAATGAGACCATCGACTTTATTAATGACAATTTTTCATTTTCCATTTATACCTTCATGGAAGGTCATAAAACCATTTTATGGTTAATCCATATATAAATTTACATATTATAAGTTATATAATTTTTTTAAAAAATACATAAACATCGTACAAAATAAAATGGCACAAGTTCATGATTTTCTTAAAAATTGCTAAAATAATTTAAGACATTTTCATTGACATTTTGTTTAATGAATCATCCTTGTACTAGATAACCAAATGATATATGATACCATTAATACTTATTTATTCACATTAATAATAAATAATAACATTTTTAGAGAAGTTATTCTCATTTTATAAGAACTCTCATATTTATACTCAAGGGAACCAACTATAAAACCATGAAATGAATGCTCTGAGAATAACAGAATCGAACACTATAACTCAAAAATGGATTTAAATAATATTAATAAAATTATAAGTAATAAAATATAAATTTAATATGTTCTTAATTAAGTAATAAATTAAACTAATTTTATTATCCATGGCATTAAGTACAAGTGATGAAAGTTTTTGTTCCTATCGTAAGGATTTCTCATCTATCTTTTATTTATATGATATGTGTCTAATTCAACACTAATTTACTTTCAGTGGCATATGTGAAATTTACTTTGATAAAAAATATAATGAATCACTTTATCATTATTGTATTAAATTTTTTATTTGATGAAAAATAAATTTGTGTTGCATACAGTTCAACTTATTACAAAGTGGTAAGGGAGTTCTTAACCCAATTTCCATTCACTGGGTTAAAATTTTACTCCAATTTTTTTTTTATGATTATGTATAAAATTAATTTTTATTACCTTATTTTTTATTTTCAAGTTTTTTAAAATTCATTACAGCTGAAACACATAACTGACCCATTTGGTTATTGATGCCACATTCTTTTAAAATTACTTTTTCAAATGTTTCTTTTTTAAAATTTTAAAGAAATATTTTTTTGACTTATATAGAAAGAGTGGGTTTTCCCAATTTCATGATACCCTAATTAATTGAGGAGTCATTTATAATTTTATAATCTTATATTTAATGAATATTTTTTATTTTATAATTTTTCATCTCTTTAAATAAATTATTTCAATGTAAAGTGGTATTTATCTCAATGATTTATCAATGATTCTATTTGAGTATTTCCATATATATCAACATCCTTTGTTGGTTCTTATGAATAATTGAGTATGATTTCTCATGATACCATCTAGCATATATTCTTATATTTTTTATGATCATTTTTTCTGTGGATGAGGTATTTTGATACCATTCATCATATTACACTAGATGGTATTTGATTATTTATTGGGGAATGTTATTTCAAATTATAGTTTCAATATTAATGTATATATTGATTATGTTTCACCCTTTTCATAATAGGGATTCAAGGAACTTATTAGTTGTCATTTTTGTCCTGATATATCCCCATGATTCATCAATAAGTCTCATGAGAGAAACTAGTTTGTGTATTGGATGATGTCTTATCTGATTATTTATAGTGTCTTGGTCGGAGCCTTTATGATATGTTTATGATGAAATATATTATCCATTACCTAATTATGATATAATTTATTTATAATCCATATGAATTTTCTTCTAGAATAATATCCATGGATATATTTCATTCTCATGTGATTATTTATATGAAATTATTTAAACATATTTTATTCCTTCCATATTATGCTCAAAATTATGTTTTAATGGAATCTATTTTTATTTATTAACATTTCCACATTATTTATGTTCATTCAGGTCATATTCTATTGTATTCTTACCCTTATTGAGCATCTAAGCTCACCCCTTTCTTATGTTTAATTTTTCTCTATGATGGAAAGATGTATATTATAATTGAAATCCAGATATAAGATAAGATAATATGAGTGTTTTCAATAGAGTTGCTATTTTGTATTTTATTTCAAGCAGTAATGTAATACTTCTGGTTTTATCTAATTTACCAAAACTACTAAACAACTCAGTCCTTTTGGATGTGATTCCCTATTTATTATGCTGATGTAATAAAGTAAGGAAACATATCTGGGGTACTAGTTTCATGGTCTTAAAAAATTACCTCTTTATTATTTATCATATTAAATTATTTATTGATGTAGAACTATAATATATACAATGAATACACTATGTTTTTAGAAGAAATCGTTTTTTTATTTTCGCACACACTCTCTATATAAATGGAAAAATAATTCATCAAACTCAAGAAATAGAAAAATAAATATGTTAGTTTTTATGTAGAAAATATTGCTTTGTTATAAAGGTATCCTTTACTAATCACATTCACATGTACAATTCTAACAATGGTAACTTAATGAATTAACATTTCTTTTCAGAATGGAATGTGTCCTATTATTAATAAATACATTAATATCTGTGTAGAATTCAAATTTAATCTGTCTTGATTAAAATTCATTTTTTCAACTTTTCTATAATTATCTTCCCTCCATAGAGTTGATTCTAAATATGTTTTAAAGTTGTTATTATTGGAAAAGGAAAACAATTGAGGACATACATTTTATAAGGTGATAAAATGTAACACCCCATTAATTTTTATATTACTTTATTTAAAATTAATAATGTGTTCTTTGTCTTATAACACCCAACACAAAACCTAAAAGACTCGTGATATACACAATATTTTTTTATGTGATTATCATAACATCTCTATTGGATTTATTAGTATGAATTGAATTCATTGCATTATGAAATGTATGATTAAAATTATTCCGCATTCAAATTTACTTCATAGGTACTTGAAAATGTGTACTCAATTTTGAATGATAATAATTAATGCATATAAGGTTAATAATATTTATAGTTTATGAGGTAATTTTTCTTATAAAAACAATTTTGTTATATTTTTTACATTTTCATTAAAGTTAAAATTTATTAATTATTGAATTTCCATTTTATGAAATATAACTAATTTTTTAGATTAGACAATAAAAATATTCATATGATGAATTGAGGAAATTTTACTAAAATGGATGATTTTTTTGTGAAAAATGAAATCGTCCAATTTTGAAATAACAAAAATTACACATAATAAATATAATATAAATTTAATATTTTTTTAATTTTTTTCACAGAAAAATCATCTTATTATTAATAATTTAACTAATAGTATGGGAAGAAAAATTATACTCTTCTTGGGTGTAAAATCCTTTTATTCTTAAAAGTATATTTTTTTTAAAAACCTATTATTTTCTAAATTTCCATATTTAGATTAAAAAAAATTTCACATATCATATCCTAGTATTGATTTCTGGTACATACATTCCTCTTATTTTATAATATTTTTTTGGGGCTTCTCTTAGCTTAATTTTGGCGACCTTTTTGGAATTTTTATAGTTTTCTAGGATGTGTACGTTTGGCGTGTAGTTAGAGAGAACCATTTAGATATTTCTAAAAAACTATGAACATGGTGATAGATTTCTAGAGGTGGGAACAAAGTTAGTTTCCTATATTTTAGAAAAAATGTGTCTTACCCCCTTAAAATCAATCCTAGGAAACTGGTGTCATGCGTGGTTGGCGAAAAAATATTAACTCTATGAAAAAGTTGTGTAACACTTCCAATATCCTAGAAAAGGGAACATGGTTAGAGAATGGATATATAAACCATGTGAACTGTTTTAATTGTTCTTATATTTTATTTTCGACATAGAACCGATCTATTTTTCATCATTATTCCTCTTCTGAATTTGGCTACCATAATAGGAGACTCTAGTATGTGATTTTGGAGATTAATTGGTTCTTGGATGTGGATTTTGATTGATCTTTGAGTGATTGATCTAATATTTTAATGATATGTTCCTTATATTAGTATTATTCCTTGGTATTTTATATCTTATCTTATTCCCTCAAGTAAAATATTATATTAGGGATGTTAAAACCATACATATTTTTTTATTATTGATCTAACTTGTTTTAATGATGGCCCGTCATGAAATTTGGATTTTTTTTCTATAATCAATGATTTCCATCATGAATTCTTCATGAATTAGTGAGGTATGTGTTTTTTTCTCAACCATTGTACTAGAAATGGTGAATTTGAGATTCTGATTTAGTAAATTTTTACTTAGTAACCCTTTTAAATTCCTAATTCCCTCAACTCAATATCCCTTGTTATATATTGTGGGAGTTTTTTATTCTAAATTTTTCATTGTAGGTGGTTTCATAAATTATTTCTATCTTTTAAAAATTTACAACATTCTCATCGAACTAGAATTTATAAATTGATTAATGGAATGAAACATGTTTTAATATATTGTGATGTTTTTTAATATGGTTTTGGAAATGTATTTCCCCCATGATGTGTTTTATGAAATGTTTTTATAGAATTATTTATACTATTTCACAAATTAAATGACATTCGATGAATGTAATGTGTTAATACCATATGTGATTAAAAATTTGTTGAGGATCCATCCTTAGGAATTAACTCTTTCCCTCATTAATGTTTCCCTATTTTAATTTGGTCCTCAAGATGTGTAAGTTATAGTAAAGAGTCACTCTGGGGTGTGTCATCTTACACTGTGGACAATTTCATCTAGGTTAATGTGATCACCCTAAATTCTTTTGATCGCTAAAAATTAACGAGGAACTTCAATGGACTAGAAATTTTCGTACTCATGGCCTGGTTTTCTTTTCTAAATATCTTTTAAATTATATCATAGTTTTTCTACCGAAACTAAATGGAAAAAATTATTATCATAATGATTTAATATATCATGAATTGGGTGATTTGTCCATGATTTAAACTATTTCACATAAATATTTTTAAAATTACATTGGTGTAATTGGTTTATTTTACATATCCAATTTATGAATCTATAGGTTATAACATACTGGGATATTTTTCTCACACAACGCATGCACTGTTGGGTGTATATATATTTTGTTATATCTGATATAGGTGATGGAATGCCTCCTTATATAGGTGATGAGTTTTTTCATTTTCATGGTTTCAGAGTTTTGAGGTGTTATCATGCCAAATGGATTGCGGATTTATTATTTTGGATTAGTTTGGTTGTTTTATCTATCATGGAACTTGTTTTTTTGTAGGTTTTACCCATATTTTTTTCTTGTTTTTGGTATATAAACATATTATGTTTATATTATCACATTTTTTCAGTATCTTAATGATAAATAATTCCCTAATATTATTTCCTAATGCATCATCACATCTCACTAGCCTGTGTTTAGCTATAACACCCTTTGGGTTGGGATGTTGAATTACTCAAGTTCTAATTCATTTTAAAATCTTGTTTGTTCTGTGAGAATTGATATTAAAATGGGGATTTTTTTTCCATTTTTGGCATGAATTTTTGTGATTTCTTAATATACAAGAGCTAAGAATATGGGGACTGAAGGGGAATATTGTGGGTGAGTTCTTTTCTATTTATCATCATGTATACTATAAAATTACAATAGGTTGTTGGAAAATGTATCTTTTAGGATTTAGCTAGTTTTACCCCAAGTTATTCATTTATCTATTTCATGTAATTCAAATTTCTTTCGGTTAATATGGAACTTAATTGATTCACGGATCTTAGTTTCATGTTCTCTTTCATTTATTGATGTGTAGTACCATACCCACCAAAACACATTTTTTGGTTCATTGGGAGGGTGATGTCGATGAACCACATAATGAAAACCATATTGCTTTTCATAATTTGACCAAAACAGTGGTTCATTTTGTCTAATAAATGTACTGTGTTATGTTACCTATATATGTTTAAGCTATATTGGAACATCTTCAAATGGATGCAGTTAGGAATTGGGCAGAAAAATTTAATTTCCATAGTCTACTGTCCTAGTAGTGGATGAATAATCCCCATGGGATATAGTATAGGTTAGTAAAGATTGAGATGCTCTTTGAATTCCTAGGTACTTCTAAATTAGTCACAGTTAGGTGAAATGTCAACTAGTTAGATTTTATGAGTAGGTAATGTTTGGCTCAGTTATCTTGTCTAAGAAGCCTAATTGCTGGGATTGGAATAACAATAATTCTATATTTACCATGAAATTCTACTTGTAATATATAAAAATAGAGAAATATATTAGGTTTCTTAAACATTATAAATGATATCAGTTTTTGATATAGTATTCGAATCACTTTTTTGTATCTATATCATTTATTATGTGGTTTTTATTAATGAGAATATGAATAAATAAAGATTTTATATCTGTCTTTCAGACCATGTTTATCCATCGATCTTTATGTTAAGGATGAAAACTTATACTAAAATGATGGATATGGATTTTATGGTAGATATTTACCTGGTAGGTGAAATAAGATTGTTTGGAGTTTCTCACCTCTCTATTGGTTTCTCTAGTAGTGACATTAAGGGTAAGAGAATTTAGAGTGAGTTCTATGGTGTAAATATAAGTGTCACTTATCTAAGGTTCCATCTTTTGAAATCATCTATATCTAGTGTAATGACATGTTATTAGATTTTCCATACATGGGACCAAAAGAAATTTGGTCATGTTCCTCCAAATATTTGCAACGCATGTGGTTATCAAGGTCATTTAAAGATGATTTTTAGGATATATATTTTCCAAACTCTATTATATCATCTTCATCACATAGAGTATATTTGGTTCATCCATAAGATTCAAAAACAATATAGTTTTATCCATACACATATTTTTGGATGTAGTTACATGCATTGGTGGAGTTTCCACTGGAATTTGAAGTTGGTCTTATGACTATGAGAGGTTCAATATCTATTGCCTATACATTGTAATCATCTCTATAAGACACATAGGCCTCTCAATCCTCTCTATATACTCATTTGGGGGATATTATATGAATTCAAATGAAACTCATTCCATTTGATTTGGAATTGGAAACAACTCTAGGAAAGACGATGGTTAAGGGTTTCTATAGACCCTTGATCTATTTTCTTATGTGTGATATAGATCTATATTTGGATTTCATTTCTCTTCACTTTGTCATTATTTATGATATAATAAAGATATATTGGTTGGTAAATCAAAAGGGTTTTGTCAAATATTATAATTAGACGGTGTTTGTCAATACTTCTGAGGGGAAATATTATGTTTTTGTAGGAGGATGGATTCCACTGTGATGTCAAATGATTTCATATCTTCTACATATTATTATTTTGTTTCCTTTTTCTAAAAATATATTCAAATATGACAAAAAAAATCAAATATATCTATTGTTGGTCAATGATATTCCAATGTTTTTCTAGTAGACTAATCGTAGGTCCCTTTGAAGAGGGTGGGGAAGTTCTTGATCTACTTAGTACATAGAAATCAACCAATATTGATGTTTTAATACCATATGGATAATTATGAATGAAAATATATGAAAATTTATATGGATGATTTTAGGGGAAATGGATTTATATTCCCATGTATTTTATCTTCATAAGCCACTATGTATTTGTTTTTTAGGCTTTTTTTGGGGTTCTTGTATAACATGAAGATGTGTATTTAGATTTCCCTACATTACCACTTTATAATGTTTGGTTCCTTTCATCACATTCATCTTTAATTTATGATTTTTGATCGAAATAGGATGATGGGATATTTTCCTCCTTCCATGGATTCCTCATTGGAGCATATTTCCTTTTATGTGTATCCCTCAAACATTTGATTCATGTTCATGGAACTCATTATTGGTGTTATCTCTATGTAGACATTGGTTAATTTCTCTAATTAATTCTTTATATGGAATAAAATTTTGATCAGGAGAGTAGTCACATAGGGTATCTCTCGGAATTTATATGCAATGAGTACATTAGCCACCTCTAAATCTTTCTCTTTGGTGGGAATATCGTACAAGGTATCTTAGGTATGGAACCAATGAAATATTGTGTCTCTCGTGAGGAAATTAATTCTAGTGGAGTAATATTTCAAAGGACTTTTACCTTAGAGATTTCATTTTTACTGCATTGGGTATATATTCGGGGTCAGTTCCATGTAATACACCCTATAAAGATGGAGTTGATCATCCTTTTATGATGAATGAGGGAAAGAGTTCAATGTATTATGGATATGAGATGGTAGTTAAAACACCCCATGAAGGTGGATCCATGATGATAATCCCTATGAGGGAATACGTCACACATAGGTTCATATATGGATCAAAATTCCCTATAGAGGTGGATTTGGAGTGGATGGATTAGAACACCCCAAGAAGATGGATCTAGGATGGATGGATCAGAACACCTTGTGGAGGTAGATTTGTAGTGGATGGAATAAAATTCCTTAGGATGATGGATCTAGGATGGATGGATCAGATTTCCCTTTAGAGGTGATCTGTGGTGGATGGATAAGAATGCCTTGGAGAGGTAGACCAAGTATTGATAGATCAGAACACTCCTTGGAGATGGACCTTGGATGGTGAATCTGAACACCCTATGGAGGTGAATCCAAGATGTATTGATAAAAATTCCCTGTAAAGGAGGATCTGATAGGTGTATCACATGGAGGGAGTGTCTTGATATTTTATTAGTTGATCAGAATTTTATGTGGTGGAAGATATTAGATGGATGGATCATAACACCCTGTGGAGGTAGATTTGGGACCTACGTCTCAATTAGGGAAGTCCTGGATAGTTTACCAATAGATCAGAATGTCTGATGGAGGTAGATCATGGATGGATGGATCAGAATTACCCATAGAGATAGTTCTAGTATGGATGGATTATTATTCCCCATGCATATGGATCTAAGAGGTACATACCTATGAGGGGATATGACATACCTAGATAGTATATTTATCGATCAGAGTGTCCCATGGAGGTGGATCCGGGATGCATGAATCAAAACACTCTATGGATGTGGATCTCGGAGGTGCGTCCCTAGGAGGGAATATGTAAAACCTAGAAATTTTACCGTTTTGGGATTTAACATCAAGGGGGTCTTATATTCCCTTTTTTTATACAGGGATCAAAACTCACATTGTTTTAAAATTTTGTGATTGGCCTGAACCATGCAGTTTAATGTCATGCGACATAGACATTAATGTCATTGAAAGAACGTTAGGAAGGGATGGTGTGGGGATTACACATGGAAGATACCCATTTTAATAGGATCACTCCTTAGGGAATTATATACGGCGTAATCATGGATTCTTACCTTTGGGATGGATTGTACTCTGTGGTGGGAGATGGTAGCATCCCATGATGATCGTACAAGGGGTATTTTGTGTTTATCACATAGGGTGAAGAAATGGTTTTATTTCATGTGATAAGGAAGTTTTTTTCAGTTTAATGTCATATGAATATGAAGTGGAGTAAGTTAGTTTTACATCATTCCACTTGGACATGGGAGGGATCACAACTCATTGGGGATCATGCCAAGTCTAAAGGAAGATCTGACATAGGGACCCTCTACCAAGATACGTTCATTGTTTCCCTCCAAGGTGCCACCCATACGGATTACTTAACCACCTATCATGCACGTTTAGGTGATACATATCATTGGAACTACCACATCGGAGTGTCCAATGATGAGGAAAATGTTAGGGTCTCTACAGTTAGAAGTGACAGGAATTATGGTTCTTATTCCTAGTTGTAATAGGTAAGGTAATGGCTACACTAGAGGCATAAGGAACACCATGATGGGGACTAATATTTTGTTTTTCACAAATAGGTTTTAATTCATGAAAAGTTATGCAATAAGATTTATCTAGAACACGGAAAACTAAAGGATTCAAGAGGCATAGTTGTGCCCAAGTATGGGAGTTGTGTGAAAGACAGGGTTGTGTACATAAATATTCTCTTTTCACACAATTGAACAGTATTAAGATGAGTAGTGAGTGGATCAAACTAACATAGCCTAAGTCATGTTTGGGATAAAATTAGTTTTTCATGAAAATTAACAACCTTTGAAGGTCCATAATCATTGGTGTTGTGAACTTTTATGGAATCACGAGAGTTGTACGTGGAAGAGCATCACTTCTTCTCCTGGATAGCCTTTTCAAGGGTGGAGAAGAGCTTCTGTTCATATAGAAAATACATGGATATTTTCAAGAAACTCATTTGGTGTGGAATTTATTTTCCCACATATCCTTTCTTGCTAAAATTTTGGTTTTGTAATAGTTCTGGTTTGACATCACCTTTCATGAAGAAAGGTATTCTTATCTTCCAATGTTTCATGTAACATTCATTTCATATGTTAATATATAATTTATTTCATACATGTTCCTTGGATACATGTTCATCCTGAGGGGAATTATAAAAACTTCTTATTTCATTTGGTGTAAAAACATTTGTGTGCTAAATAATATCTTTGTACATATACACAGAACCTTGCTCAAAACATGATCATCATCCCAAAAATGGTTCTTCAGTGTGTTTTTCATGTTTTTTTCAACCAAATTTTTCCATTTGAGTTCCAATATGAGATTTATGCACCAAAAATTACCCCTTAGAATCAAAACTGATTGGGGGATGAAACATTGGGTTTGGAGGGAAACTCAGAAAAGAGTGGATCTTCTTTGTATGGTTGCACAACTCTTGCCTCTGTTCCTGCTAAATACACTACATGTTGTGCGCAACCTATTAGTTGGTTCTTATAAATACTAATGGGGACTCCATTCATGGTACATGACTTATCATATGAAAATAACTTTCTCTCATGTGTATAACTTCCCTTTGTGTGAATAATCGATCATTGGACACATATTTCCTGAAAATCCCACTTTCTTGGAATTTATTTTGTGACGAAGGACACCTTTATAATTAATTATTATAAATTTTGGTGATATCTTACACTTTATACACCCAAGAAAATTTTTTCATCCACTTGAATTTTGACTTGTAGCCATTTATGAAATGGCCAACCAAGATGAGATTGAAGCTATTGTCACTAACCAGAGGGCCGAAATGGCAGGAAATCCAGAGATTCCACTTGCAAGGTGGATTGTTTCCAACAACCAGGATCTATTGTGAAAATTTAACAAGGCATATAGGGAATATACATTGATAAAATAACTCATATTGATTATTTTTTTATTGATGGATAAGGTGAACATCACATTCATCGAAGTCATCATGCCATGCTCTTGGTTCATGCATGAGGTTATGCTAAGTCACTAGAAAAACATTATCTATTCTCACCCTACTCAAGAGAATTAGGAAATAACCATCTAAAAGATGAGTGGATGGATGGGAGACGTCATGGGGGAGAAATTTGTGGATAATGAATTCTATACTTTCTATGTAATTATCTTCTAAAGTAGTATGAAGGACAATAACAAGGGAATGCATAAAGACTCGTACTTTTAGGCTGGAGAAAATTTCACTAATGAATGGGTCTGGTCATACTAGTTACACTACACCTATCTAGAGTATGAGGTAGAGATACTCCATATCAGTTTGTATGAGGCAATGTGTATATATCAATTCCACATGTACCGCCAACATGAGATATTCCTAGAGTTCCTCGCCCATTTATATCCTAAAACTAATAATTTCTACCTCCACCATATGGATGAAAGAATCATCTTGTGGGATGTCTATTGCATAGGTGGCATCCCACAGAATGGGTTTCAGTATGATGAGTTTCTTCTAGTTACAGGCCTTTGGTCAGATAGGAAGCAGGCTCTTTCCCCAATGCATCCCCTTTTATAGGTGTTGAAGTTAACTTTGACTGACCCTCCCCCTTCAACATGTAAATTTCATTCAAGAGATGGATGGACATTTTCATGTAGAAGGACCCAACTATGGAGATGTCAAGAGTCTAAATCAATTTCTGACAGCACCACAAATGAGGTGGTCGAGATCATATTGGTTGAATCTAGATGAGGGATAGTATGAACAGTGGGATATGGTTTGGTTTAGTATTGTAATTCATTAGTTCTCTACACTACATTCCCCACTAAATTATTCAGTATATGGTTGTAAAGAACAAATATTTTATCAATTGAATTTCCCTTTTATAATTAATTCATAAAACAAATTCATCATAAAGAGAACCCAATAAATACATTATTCTAATAAATTACGAATGAAATAAGTAGTACTTATTGAAATTAAGGATTGTATACCATTGAAATAGTATCTTCACAATTGGAATAGCAGTATGAAAATTATGAATAGTTATCTAGACATTATAATTGTAATATCACCTATGAAAGTGAAAATAAAATTTAGGTATCATATAAATAAAAATATGATATAATTATATCATGGTATTAGTAAAAAATGTTTTTAAATTGTAAATTAAGTGTTGTTATTTTATAAACCATAAATGTCAATTAAAAAGTTTATAATTAATAAAATTATTTTAATGAAAACATTATTCTCACAAAATAGCTTCATAAATTAATATTTTTTTGTATTTCAATTATATGATAATTTTATGAGATCATAACTAATTCTTAACAGGGTCATAAATTCAATTATAATATTACAACTTTTATTTTCATAATAAATAATTATTTTATTTAAAAACTAAATTCCACATATTTAGACAATTATATTCATAAATTTGACTCCATTTTTTAAATCTACTTGTCCAAAAATGGTAAGGGTAAAAGTTTGGTATTTTTCTCACATAGTTGACTTTTTGATGAATCGTGAAATACTGTAATTTATAATATAATATAAATACATTCATTTTTTGAGTCATGGATTATGTTTTCATAATGTAAAACTCATTATATCAAACAATCCTTTACTATTTACTATATTTATTCATAGTAATCAACACTATCGATATTCTTAATCCATAATAACAAACTAATACATATAATTATCAAAAATACCCACATCCCCCCAATAAATACCACCCCTCACCATCCCTTCTCACTATACCTTCTAAGAATTGCCTCTTTTTTAAATTCAACCAAATTAATTTCACAAGCCTTTTCCTCTTGTCAAAGAATTTTTGTTCCACAAAAAAATATCAAACCCGCGTGCATTAAGTAGGTTCTCAAAGAGAAAAAAATTCAAGAGGATATTAAGTAAAAGTGAAGAACACATTCAGACATAACGTATGGGGGTTTTCAAACCCAACTTTATTTCTTTGGAGCATCCCTCTTTTATAGAAAATTTCAGTATGGATGTTACATTAATATTACTTAAATAAAATTTCATTTTTCATCCCGTTTATTTTTTGGGATATACATGTTTCCAACTTGATTTTATGATAAATACCAAGATTTTCCAAAAGACCACTTCTTTCCAAAAAAATCATAACTCATCTAGATATGTAGGTTTTTCACTAAATAATGATAATTATTATACCAAATATGTTTACCCATATTTCATTTGGGATCCCTAAGTTTATTCATGAAATAATTATTGGTTTAATACTTAGGAAACAAATTATTTTTATCTGTTAATTAATAACTATGGTTGTAATATATTCTATGTGGCGTGCATGATTATTTAAATATTATAATAGGAGGGGTGGGCCCATAATTATATATCCCTCCAATACATTTTTAATGTGATTTATCTTAAGAGAATATGTGTATTACTCATGAACATGATGATATCATTGTTCAAGATGGTGATGTTATGATGATGCACATAGGTTATGCATGAACATGATGTTATCTTTGTTTAAAAAAACTGTGTTTTTAGACCACCATGGCATGATGTTTCGTTTTTATGCATTTCAAAATTTCATGACTTTATCTATTGTTTCCCTCGTGGTTTTGATGATGATCTTATACCAATGTTATGATGGTGATATTTATGCTCGCTCAAGTGATATTGATTCATGTCCCATATAAATCCACATTCTAGGGTTTTATCTCAACCCTTTTTTGAAATATATCATTAAAAGAATACATGTTCTAAAAAGAACATGAGCTTTAGAAGTATAAAGAATAAGATTTCAAATAACTTTTTATTTTTTAATATGTAGAATTTATATATGGGTTTAATTTTTCCAAGACACTAAACCTTTAATATTATATAAAAATGATATTCTGTTTATTATTTTAAAAATGATGTAAATATTTATGTAAGAAAAAAATATGATTGTTATTATTGGTATCAGGGGAAATTTCAGCTAATTTGGGTATTAATATTAAGTAATGTTAGTGAAATACCATAGCATAAGAATAAGTATTTGTAAATATACAAGAATTATTGTTTTAGAAAAATGTTACACATAAGGATATCGTAAGATATTCCTTTAGAGTTAATTTTATGAAAGAACAAATTTTCATTCATGACTTTTGTACATACATTTTTTTTGAAAATTTTCTTTTTAAGAAAATGTTCAGAACCATGAGAAACAAGGAAAAACCCCATATGAGGGACAATGCAATGATTTCATGAAATATATCCCTAATTTCATGGGAGTTAGAGGTAATGATTTCATTATAATGGTTAATTATATGTCTGAGGCTATGAATAATAACCTAAACCATGTGGAATTTCCTCCATCACCCAAGAAGGAGAAACTACCCATTGATTCCTTTATACAGAAATGACCAATGAAATTTATTGGATCTTATGATCTACTTGTTATGGAACAATGTGTTAACTAAAAGGAGAAAATCCTTTTTTCTTGATCCACTTTTCTATGAAGGAGAAGGTGACTCTATCCATCTATAGTTTAGATGAGAAGTCGATCAATGGTTGCCACTGGTAAACAACACCAAGACGAAGGATAAAATTTAAGAGATGGAGTAGAAATTCATTAAGAAAATATTTCTTAATGAGTATTTCCCTTCATGTATTAAGAGAAATATGGTTATATAATTCATATAGTTGGTGAAAAGGGATGGTGAATATTTAATGGATTGTGAAGAAAACACCACAAGCCTTTCAAGATAAAACTCTTGTTTTGTTATCATCAATGATAAAAAAAATAGATATATTCAGTAGTGTTTTAAAACCATATATTTGAATTGTATAGATATCTAAAACAATATGAGTTATGAAGAATTGGTTAAATGTAATCTCAAATTAGAGATGGATTTCGGAGAATCGTCTCATGATTATAGAGATAAGAATAGAAGAAAGGGGTTTCAAACATGTGGGAAAAATTATAAAAGAGGAACGAGGATCCAAAAACTCACATGTTAAAAATGTTGGAATAAGTATCATGGTAACTTAATCAAATGAACAAAGAAATTATTCATGTGTGAGAGATAAGGACACCAAGATAATGAATGTCTAAGACAGAAGAATAAGCTAACCAACACGATGGATGAAAGGGGGGAACCTTCTAATTCCTCACCTATAGTTCAGTACTTCAATTTTAAGGAGTGAGGGAACTATGAAAGCCAGTGCACTAAACCTAGAGTCTTTTAGGGTAATCTAAGTTAGTATCCAAAAAATTCTAAGGGTCAAGGGAAATATTTTTCCATCACTACAAATGAAATGTATTATGATAAATAAGACATATTGGGTATACTTAATATTCACTCAAGAATGTAAAACGTATAATTTCATTTCATTTTTAAACATTCCTTTCTATCCTACAAGGTTTCCAGAACTATTTAATCGAATACCTGATACCTTTAAGTGGAGATATCCATAAAAACACCTAATAGTGGAATAATTTTAAATTTGGTGTTAGACTCTTCCCCTATTGCAATATGTTGGAAGATTCTTCCAGTGAATCACATAATACATCCCCTGGAAAAATTCGACGTTATACTAGTCATGGATTGGATCTCTTTATATATTTCACACATAAAGTTATGGGAAAAGGAAATATCTTTTCAAATTTTGAACCATCCAATTATTCTATAAAAATAAAAGGAAGACCATGAATAACCTTTTGAAAATCCCTCAATGGTGTGTGTGGTCATGCCATATGATGAAGCATAGCTCACTCAAATGGGTGAGTCAAATGAAGGTATCGACTTAGAAGAAATTCTCATTATGAGGGAATACAGTGATGTATTTCTAGAAAAGATACCTAGACTTCCCCTAGATCGTGAGGTAGAGTTCTCAATAGTTATTATACCTAGATCAACTCCAATATCAAAATTTTCCAATGGGATGACCCTAATAAAACTAGAGTAGTTAAAGAAGCAGGTACAAGTAGAACTTAGACAAAGGGTTCAGTAGCACTTGTGCATCACCTTGGGGTGCGACAATGATCTTCGCCAAGATAATGTATGGAACAATAAAGTTGTATAATTATTAATGGGAGCTCAATAAAATCACTATAAATAACAAGTATCATCTTACAAGGATTGATGACTAGTTCGATAAATTTTGAGAATCTCATGACTTCTCAAAGGTGGATCTTCATTCTAGATATCATCAACTGAAGGTGATGACCAATGCTATTTAGAAGATATCTTTATATACAAGGTATGGTAATTTTATTTCCTTGTGATTCCCTTATAACATTCTAATTCTCTTCAAATATTCATTGATTTGATGAATATACTCTTTAGAGACCACCTTGAATGATTTGGGGTAGTGCTTATCGATGATATTCTCTTATACACCAAGAGAAAAAATGAATATTAAGAACAAATAAGGATTTTTCTAGTGAAATAATGGTAAGATAAATTGTACACCAAGTTCATCAAGAATGAATTCTTAATCCATAAGGTCATGTTCTTGGGGAATATGATAAAAATGAGGGATTTTTTTGCACCCTTCAAAAAAAGGAAATTGGGGAATGGAATAGACTCAATAGTTTCATGAAAATCCATAGTTTTCTAGGTGTACAAGGGTACTATAGTCATTTTGTGAAAAAATTATTACAATTTTCTATCTTGATAAATAAGTTAATAAGGAAAGGGTTAATGAATGTCAGGGTGGGAGAATGTGAGTAAAGCATCGAGGAGCTCAAGAAGAGGCTAATCACTGAATTTGTACTCACTCTACCAACAGTGGGAGAATGTTTTGTGATATACAGTGATTCATAGAACAAATACTTATGTTTTTTACTCATGAAGAATGCTAAATTGATATTGAATGACACACATCAGTTGAAGATCTGTCAGTATAACTACATGATGCATGATCAGAAGCTAGCTGCAGTGATTATTTCATTGAAATTTTCGTGGCACTACCTTTATGGTAATAATTATGAAATTTATACTGGTCTTAAGGGATAAAATTATATTTTCACATAAAATGAGATAAAAATGTGTCAAATAATATGGTTTGACATAATCCAGGACTATGATTTCTATATTCATTATCATCCAGGAATGTTGAAGAAGGTAGATGATGTTCTTAGTAGAAAATAACCTACTACATTATCTATCATTTGAATTGAGAACGACCATATCTTCATGGATACTAATTTGATGGATTTATAAATCATACTGGTAGGGAATACATATTACCTTTCCAAATGATTTTCAAACCATCTATCTAGGAAACAAATATGGAGGTACAAAGGAATAATCAATAACTAATAATGATTGTGAAATATGTAAAGGAAGGGAAGCTATATGAGTTACACATCGATGATAATTGTGTGATTCACTTTGCAACTAGGACTTTTCTGCCTTCATCGCTAGAGATAAAAATGGAAATGTTGGATAATGCACATTACCTAACTTTCTCTATCCATCCCCAATGTAAAAATATGTATTATGACCTTAGACAAAACATCTGGTTGGACAATATGGAGAAGGATATTGTAGATAATATCTCAGGATGTTTATTATTTCAGAAAGTTAAATCAAAATAATTGATTTCCAAATGGATGATGCAACCATTTCCTATGACCATGTGGAAATTAGAGACTATCACTATATATTTCTTCACAAGTCTCCCAAATGCATCCATAGGAAACATTTCTAAATGGGTAGTGGTATGTCAACTCACCATGACTGACCAATTCATTGATATTCCAAAATATTTCTCACTTAAACAACTTTCTAATATATATATATGGAAGAATTGGTAAGGAGGCATTGGGTTCCTATATTGATCATAGCATATCTTGATCTAAGCTTCGCGTAAAAATTGTGTAGAATTCCTCAACATGCCCCAAGTACTAAATTTAACATTAGAATAGCCTATCACAACCAAATTGAAGGAAAATCTGAATGGACTATTCATGTGATTGAGGACATTCTTAGAGGATGCTCAATTTAACTCAAATGAGGTTGTGATAAGCATATCTAATTAGTTTAGTTGTCATAAAACAAACTCTTTTACTCTAGTATTCAAATTGGTCCATATGAATATCAGTATGTGAAACATTTGTAGAACTATATCTTTTTGGGATGTCGTTAGAAAACACAATCTACTTGGACATGGTTTTGTGAAATAGATTACCAAAAAGGTTCAATCCATAGAACAACATATAAAATCTCCACAGAGTAGGTAGAATAGGTATGGTGACAAAAATCAAATAAAGTTGGGGTTTGAAGTCAGAGACAATATTTTCATTCATATATCACCATGGAATAGAGTCTTGTCGTTTTGATAGAAAGAGAAGCATATACCAAGGTACGTTCCACCCTAATAAATCCTTGATTTTATATGAGAAATATCTTATATTCTTTCACTTCCACCAACCATGTCTCAAGTGAAATATTTATTTCATGTATCTCTCCTAAGTATGAACATATCCGATCCCTCACATATACTGAACTCAGAGATAGTATAGTTGGAAAATGATCTATATTATAAGGAGTAGATGATGGAGATTTTAAACCAGAGAGACAAGGTTATTCATAACAAGACAACTCACTTGTTCAATGTAGTATGGATAATCCATATGTATAAATAATCACCATGTTAACCGATAAAAGAAATAAAAGATAAATTCCCTCACCAATTTTCACCTTAATAGTTTTAAGGAAATTTTGAGGATGCAATTTTCCAAGGGCGGAAGAATCTAATGACCCAAAATTTTATAAATATAATTTCTCTTATTTTAATTATGTCATAAAACATATTTATCACATATGGAATGTAAAAAAAAATTCTCATCAATAAATAATGAAATAAATGATGATTATAGAAATTAATAAATGTATACCATTATAATAGTAACATAACCAATGGAATATTAAAATGACCATTATGAATACTAATCTTTCCATTAGAATGGTAACCTCACATATAAATTTATAAATAAAATTTACTTATCTCATAAATGAAAATATAACATAATTATATCATGGTATAAGTAAATAAATGTTTTACAAATAATAAATTAGGTGTTCTTATTTTTGTAAAATGTAAATATTTATTTACAATTTAATAATTAATATAATCAAATAAAAGAAATATAATTTTCATAAAATATATTCATAAATTAATTTTATATATCATTATAATTATAAGATAATTTTATGAGGAATTAATTATTTTTTCAATAGGTCATAAAATTGATTATAATATTAAAATTGATAAATTTTGAATAAATTATTATTTATATAAAAATTTAATTTTGATGACTTTGAATATTATTTTCATATAATGGATTCCATTTTTAAAATCTAAAAATTGAACAATTGTTAGAGTGAATTATTGGAATTTTTCTAAAATAGTTGAATTTCGGGTGAATAGTGAAATACAGTAATTTACAGTATAAGCTAGATACATAAATGTTTGAGTCATGGGTGGTGTGTGGATAATTTATGAACCTATTATCTCAAAATATCTATCACTATTTACTATATTTATTTATAGTAATCAGAAACAATAATATTCATGATCCAAAATTATAAAATGTTGAAAATAATAATAAAAAATACCCCTCTCCTAACCCTATAAATATCACACCTCATCATCCATTATACACACAAATTCTAAGCCTTGTATCATGTGAATGTTTTTCCCAATTTCCTTCTAAAACATATTCCACATGTCCAAGATCTACTTCTTTCAACAAATTTCCAAACCCAAGTGCCTTAAGAAGAATCTCAAGGAGAGAGCCTTCAATTGGATATTAAGTGCAAGCGGAGAATGCATTTGGACATCCAGTATGGGGACTCTTGAGCCCAACTCCCTTTATTTTGTTGGTCCCTCATTAATGAAAATATTCAGTATGGATATTAATTTATTGTTCCGTAAATAAAATATTATTGTTCTTCACTTTTCATTTCATGGATATACAAACTACGGGAAATATAGGTAATTGTGACGGGTCATTTGCGATGGGATCCCGTCGCAAATGGCCTTTTGCGGCGGGGCCCCATCGTAAATCACTCGTTGCAGAAAACGCCGTCGTAAATAGATTTCTGATTTTTTTTAAAAAATCTTTTGCGACGGGCCCGTCGCAACAACCTATTTGCGACGGGCCCTTTTCCCGTCACAAATAATAATAAAAAAATTTAAAAAAAATTAAAAAATTAAATATTAATATTTAAATCTATTAATCTATTTTCATATCAACTACTTGTGACGGGCCCGTCATAAATAATAAAAAAAAATTAAAAAAAAATTAAAAAATTAAATATTAATATTTAAATCTATTAATCTATTTATATTGATATAAATATAACATTTATTTTATAAATATGTTTTTGAAAAGATCTATGGAAATCAAATATGAATGTACAAGATGTTCAGTAAAAGAGGATTATAAAATAATTTAACAAATATTTGTAATTAGTAATTATGTAATTTTTATCAATTAATAGTCATTTAATGACTCTTTGAATATAAAAAATTTAATGAAAGATAGAAAATAAGTTGAAAATGAAACCCAAACTTCAAACGGCCATAACTTTTGATCTGAGACTCCGTTTGAGCTCCACAACATATCAAATCGAAGCCTGCGATGAGCTCTACAGCCAAATGGATGGGAAAAACCCGTCCAAAGTTTATTTGAGGCCAAAAAAGTATTAGAATGCCTCCAAAACTGAGTTTTTAGTCAGGGTACCTCAGGTTTTCACCGTTCAAACAGCTATAAGTTCTTATCCCGATTTCCGATAAACCTCTACCATATATCATATCGAATATCGTTTCATTTTCTTCGATTTGACTGATTGTGGACCTGAAACAGACTTATGTATTAGAAGTTATGGTCATTTTAACATTCAAATGTCTATAACTTCCGATCCGGATGTCCGTTTGGCATGTACCGCATATCATATCGAAGATCATTTCGTGATATTCGATTTAACTGGTTGTCGAGTTGAAACGGACTTACGGATTAGAAGTTATAGATATTTTAACATTCTCATAGGATTTTCACCCCCTCATTTCTATGTATTCATTCATAACTATATATATATATATGTGTATATATATATATATATATATCTCTCTATTTGTGTGTGTGTATTGTATCTATGTATGTATGTATGTATGTATTTATTTATTTATAAATACACATAAAAACACATATTTTATAAATTTATTTAAAACTAAGCTTATAAATATATATTAATTAATATACAAATAAATATATGAAAAAAAAATTATAACTAAATATATATATATATATATATTCATATAACCAAATATATTTATATTAATATACGAATAAATATAACTATATATATATATAGATCATTAAATGTATAAAAAATGAAATGACTTAGTGGTAAAGGTTAATGCGCGCATGGGGGAGGTTTATTAATAATTATTAGTAATTATTAGTAATTATTTGTATTTTTTCTTATTTTTCTTAATTGTTCCTAATTATTTCCTAATTAATCTTAATTATTCAAAATTATTACTAATTATTACTATTTATTCCTAATTATTGGAATTTATTACTAATTATTAGTATTTATTCTTAATTATGAATAATTATTGATAATTATTCCTAATTATGACTAATTATTATTAACTATTCCTATTTATTATTAATTATCTCTAATTATTATTAATTACTCCTAATTACCATTAACTATGAACAATGAATACTAATAATTTAAATTTATTAAATAATAAAACAATATAAACATAATTAAATTATAACTAATTAAAAATAATTAAAACTAATAAAAAAATTAAAATAAATATTAAATTAAAAAGAACATAAATTCCTTTAAAATTGATCTGAGGTTGATCTCTGATAATTGTTGAAGACTTCAATATCAACTCTGGAAATAAAAATTAAACTTAAGAAACTGTGAACTCTAAATATAGAGTTTTGAGAGAAGTTGAGAATGAATGGAAAAAAATGGATGGGGTATTTATAGGTTAGCTTATTTGTGACGGGGCTATTTGCGATGGGTATCCCGTCGCAAATAATACTATTTGCGACAGGACCCCTCGCAAATACGTTAGCCCGCATTTATCATAGTCAACGGTTAAATAGTTATTTGCGATGGGTCCCATCGCAAATAATAACCTGCTGACACACTATTTGCGACGGGAATATACCCCTGTCGCAAATAGTTTTTACCGCCGCCGGTTATTTGTGACGGGACCCGTTGCAAATAATAACCTGTGGACAAACTATTTGCGACAGGGGTATATTCCCGTCGCAAATATTTTTTACCACCGCCGGTTATTTGTGACGGGTGGTAACCACCCATCGCAAATAATTTTCCCGAGTTTTGGCGCACTCTGCGCGCCAAGCCTTTTGCGACGGGTGAGATTTCCCCGTCGCAAATAACTACTTATTTGCGACGGGAAAATACCCTCGTCCCAAATAAGTTTCTAACGGGACTATTTGCGACGGGAATAAATCTCGTCGCAAATAACCCGTCGCAAAACCCCCTTTTTCCCATAGTGACATGTTTCCAACTAAATTTTATGAAAAATATAATGATTTTTCAAAAGAACACTTCTTCCCAAAACACATCTTGACACCCCTAGAGATGTTTATTATTCACTCAAGAAGGATGATTTATATACCAAATATGTTTTTCCCTTTTTCATTTGGGAACACCAAGTTTAATCATGAAATCAAAATTTATGAACTCTTTATGAATCCCATTCCAAACTATGGGCTAATCCATGATTATGATTTTAATATGTCATATGTGGCATATAAGATTATGTAAATATTATGATGTGATTGTTGGTATTGGGATTATATATCCCTACAATGCATTAATTATTGTGATGTATCTCATGAAATGATGTGTATTATACATTAACATGATTTTATCTGTGTCCATAATGATGATGTTATGATTATGCACATATGTCATGTGTGGAAGTGACACTATATTTTTTTCACAACTTTGTGAAATATTGGACCACTCTCACATGATATTTCATTTTTATGAATTATTACATTCCATTTCATTATCCAGTATTTCTATCATGGTGTTGATAATGATTATATGATTATGTTATGATTATGATGATTATGATAACTCATGTTATATTGTATCATGTCCCTTATTCATCCTTTTACTGGGTGATGAAAGCCTATCATGGGCTATGGAAAAAGACATTTATCTTACACAAGGGTTGTACTATTAGTAGAAACCAAAATTCATTTTCATAGAGGAGTGATTTAATATAGTTCTCACATATGTGAAAGTAAATAAAATATCAAAATTGAAAATACTATAAGTGAAGGGAAGTTGGATTTTGTGAAATTCATATGAGAGAGAAGTGATTAGATTTAAGTTAGGATTTCCCCATTTTTAATTCTATCATGGTTTTTAATAAAAATGAATCATTCTAATATTAATTAAAATGATAATGTGAATGGAGTAACAAACATTTATCTTTATTAACATTTGATTAATATTTTTTAATGTGTGAAAGTCACAATGGGAATTCTTTAAATTATTTAGGAAATAACAAATAGGGTAATGAAATTCCACAAATATTCAAATTATCCCACCAATATTTCCTCTCTTGTTTAGTAATCACTAAATCGCTCCTCTATTTTATTTTAGATCAACCAATCAGTACACTCCAAAAATAAAGAAGAGGAATAAAAAATTCTTAAATCAAAAAAGATTAAAATTCCCAAATTAAATAAAACACAATCATATTTAATTTGAAATTAAATATTATCAATTTGAAAAACATTCAATTAAAAAGTAGATAATTTTGAATTTGATTAGTCTCTAAACTCAAGAATCACAAAAGGGTCCCTTTCCTTTAACCCAACCTCAAGGTAGTCTACCCCTCCATGCAAGGGTGAAACATAGAATAAGAAAAAGAATATTACATTGTATAGTTTTAAAGAACTAAAATAAAACTAAATAATCAAGAGAAAAAAGGAAGAAGCAATGTGAGGATTGATCATTTCCAGTGGCTATGGTACCCTATCTTCTTGTCAAAAAGCACTCCTTTTATAGATATAGGGAGATCCTCGAGATTGTGGTTCATTCTGTCAAGGGTATTCCTAAATATCTTATGGGATCATGATATCTCTATTTTGAATTTAAACCTCGAGACCCACTAGATTTAAGTGCAAACACCTGAGTCATCCAGTTTAATAATTTTCTGGTGGACTATCGACAGATGTGGGAATGGGTTCAGCCTCCTTGTGCATAGCTTGGGTATGGTTTATCCCAACACAGCGGCTCTAAAATCTTGTTAGAATGGAAAAAAGTGGGGAATTAGGATCTTTGTGTCATGGAGGAGATCTCCTCAAACCCTCCTCCTCCTCTCGTATTAAAAGTGGTTGGAGGACAATTCAAAAATTGTTGAATGGGGGTCATCCAATACTTTTGAGAAAATTAGTGTAGGCCTTGGTCATTAGTGGTGATGAAAAATTCAATCTCAATATTGAGAGGTGGTGGAAATGGATATAGAAGAGGTTGTTATCACCTCTATATCATCTATCCTTCACATGGCCATATAAGGGATCGATATAGGCACCTGGGGATATTACAGGGTTTAGGATGTGATCCTGGGTGTTTTCAATCCTTTAAATTTGACGTTGGCCCGAGGTGGAGCTCAAGTAGTGGTAAAATATTTCGATATATGGTGTTGTAGTAGAGGTGGATGATGTTAGGTAGCATATCCATAGTGGACATGGAGAGGAGGGGAGAAGGAATAATTTTAGAAGTGGTGAGAAGAAAATTTGTTTTGGTTTGAACAATACTCAATAAAATCTATCCCACATTGAATCGATGTGGTGGGGTGCTTTTTTATAAATATGGGAAAGGTTCTCATGATCGAATGAGGTCGTCTGGGAGAAGAATGACTCCCACCTACCATCATGGACTGCCCCATTCTTGAGACACTCTCCTCCCTCATCCATGCAAGATTGGTCAATGCATGGTTTTGTTCTTAGGATTCAGCCTACCTGTATGGTCTGTGGATTTCATCTTCATTGGGCCCGAAATGGCACTAACTCCCTATGTGGTAACACCTCAAGGAAGTCCTTTATAGGGTCCTCCGTAATCAGTTGGTCCCTCTTTGTTCTTTCTATGTGACTTGTGGGGAATTCATTAAGAGTTATCCCTTGGGGATTTTTTTTATACAAACACGTGAAAATTCATAATTGATAAGTAATATGACAATTATTTGGAATATTTCTTAAACACATGGAATTAATAATTTAAGTTTCATAACACTTATAAAACCATCATCCAGCATTTAATTTTAAATCACTAAAAAATCAATAGTCAACTTCTTCCAACAATTTATTCATTTTAAACCATTTTCATTCCATATTTTTAAATACCCGCTTTTAAATAAAAAAAATTCAATTACATGGGATTTTTATTGAAATACACACAAAATACATCATATATTTTTAATAAAAATTCACCAAATACGAATCTCTCAAATGCACTCACACATAAACCATGGTTTTCCTCAAGTAAAAAATCCCAAAAACGAACATTGAAGGAACCAATGTTATCAATATTTAAATTTTAAAGTAATAAAAACAAATAAGTTTCTTTTTGAAATTGAATTATCAAAAATCCAAATAAAATATCAATTGAATTTCTCAATTTCCAAATAAGAAATCAAGTCGTGTATTTTATTTTTTCCCATTTGAAAATAGTGGAACTTCTATTTTCATTAATTCAAGTACATCAATTCATTTTTATTCAACATGTCAAATCATGATTTACCTCACTTTTGATATTTTTCTATTTCATAACTAATGATTCAATTCAAGTGCGGTTATTCTCTTATCATGAGAACTTGATATTTATCTACAGGCTTATAAATGAACAAATTTATCCAATTTCAAAGGAAAACATAAACATGAAATCAGGGCGTCTTACATTAATGGTTAAAATTACATTGAGGCTTTATGTTTGAAAGAAATTAATAATTAAATACTCAAGGAGGAGGTTAATATCTTAAATAATAAATCATGATATAAAATTAAAAGTGTCATGAAATTCCCCCATTCAAATATAAATAACTCTTCTTTCCCCCAAATCTTAATGTAAAGATTCAGATGAAATTAAGCATAATGAATTATTTTTACACCCTCTAGAATTTTTCTCAACTTTCATACTATTTTTTTCTTTTTCAAAAGTCATGCTTATAATAAACCTCAAATAAAACACCTAAACAAATATGATAAAAATGATACATCTAGAATTGATTATTTTGGATTTCTTAAATCATAATCCATTTTTTCTATTTTTTGTTTCATTTTCTATTTTTTTATTCAAGAGGTGAAAAAAATATTGAGGATAATTAATGAATAAAACTTTTTCCACAAATACCACCCCCACATATTTCCATTACAATGTATCCCAACCCATAAACCATGAATCCCTTCACCCCCACACTTCAACATGAAAATGTTGTGAAAATACTAAGAGGAGGATAGAAATGGATAAACATGGATTGAAACATGGATCATTCCTAATAAGTTAATTCATGTATTCTATGGTTTAAACAAGGGTTAATGTATAGGTTGGTTTAATGGATAATGAATTTAGAAAATATGACTCAATTATTTTAATTTTTTCACAATCATATCTTTGACAAGTTCCAATGAAATTTTTAGCTAGTGGCATGTCCCAATATCACTCACGATATATGGTTAAGACTAAAAAGGAAGTACTTGGCCTAGAAATACTCCCGAGAGTTGGATATAAAATATTAGAAAACCACTTAGGGAATGACTAAAAATAACAAATAAATTATATTGAATTTTAAAATATTAAATTGGTAAAAATGTTTGGGAAATTTCAATTACATGGATAAATTAATCCCCATAAATCATGAGACCTCGAATTCATATCCATGATTTACTTTATAAATAAAATTATCCATTTTACTTACTCAATTTCATTTACAACGATATATAAAACATGGTATCATTGTATTCTTAACAAACTCATGTATTCTATATAAGTCCTGTAAATTGTGAATTTTAGTCTTGGCATGCAATTTTCTAGTATAAAGATCAAACCATATTTTTGAAGAAAAAAATATAGATTGTTTAAAATATAATAATGAAAGTGAAATCCATTTTGAAATAAGGATTTTTTTTATATACCTCTAAAATTTTGGGCTACCTTATGGTTTCCTTTCTTGATAGTCTTGTAAAAAATTCATAACACTGTAAAACTGATTCGATTAAAGCTCAAATGTGATAAGTTTGAGGTAACTAAATCCTAAATCCTAAGAAAAAAATAAAAAACATATTTCCTCCTAGAATATAATTTTTATAAATTTATTTTCTCAACCTAACCTCATCATAATAATTTAGTATATGGGTTGGAGAATTTTAATTTCCTCTACTAGTTATTGAGGTAATCTTACGTGGAATATTTCTACCCTTTCACATTTATATTGAATGGGTTTGCATCTCCTTATTACTTGATCTAAATAGAACCAAAAGTATATACATTACTAACAAAAATATTTCCTTCCCACCAATAATGATGGTTACATAGCATTAACTTTTATCTAGAATTTTAAATCCAAACATGGTCTCTAAGTTGAATGGTATTTTTTGAATTATATTTCCATGTGCCACTATGGTTATTTCATTTTAATTTCTTGAGTTTTCAAAATATAACCTTTTAATTTCTTCCGGTTATAGTAATTGACGTTTTCTATCTTTTCTAGTACTCTCCAAGTTTGAATTCACCTTTTTAATATCCCAATATGCTTGCTGATCCAAATCCTATTATAGATGACAAATTTTTTCATAAATGAACTGGTATGGGATTATACCTATAGGTTTATTTTATACTGTCGGGTATGCTCATAATGTGACTTGAATCCTTTTACTCTAATATTTTTTGTTTGGTTTTATTATTTCCTATAAAATACCATTAATCTCTAGGTTGTACACATATTCTTGGCCTTTTGTGTGGGGTTGGTGGTTTGTAGAATTTTTGTGGTTCAGACCATAATTTTTAATAGTATCCTCCATTCACATATTCAAAAAGTGTTTCCCTTGTACACTCATGTTGGATCTCAGAATTCAAAACTTACAAAAGATGTTGGTCCTAAAAAATACCAAAAAACATTGGTATCATCAGTCTTGGTGGCATTGTATTCCATCCATTGGGAGACCTAATCAAAGAATGTAAAAGAAATGATTTTCCAAAATACATGGGAAATGTCACAACAAAATCAATCCTAAAAAATCAAATATTTCACAAAAAATAATGGGTTTTGGGGCATATCTTTTCTATTTTAAATTTTTTCTTCAAAATATACACTTCTTAAAATTTTCAAAATAATCATGAGCATATTTAAACATGGTAAACAAATAGATTCTAGATTTCAACAATTTTATATCCTTTTTTTGAGTTCCAAAGTGGACTCTATAAGAAAGTGTATGAAAAAATGAAAAATGGATTCTATTTAACTTACTAGAAAGAATAATCTAATGACTTGTTCATTATATTTTTTTAGACAAATAGATCATCTGAGATATAGAATCTAGATTCAGTTTTGATTTTATTCTTCTAATGGGAGTTAAGGTATTAAGGTACATAAGATAAGGCCAAATAATTTACTATGTAAACATTACATGGTACTTCACATTCTATTGTATAGATATATTCTTTATGTATGTGATCGTTGAGTGGGATCAGTTCTAGAATTGTTGTTTAAAATGTTTTGGGTAGCCTACTGAGGTGATCATCTGCTTGATTTTCAGCACCCTTTTTTCTTATAATTTCTAGATTAGACTCCTGCATGATTAATATTCATATTACCAACATTGTTTTTGAATTCTTCTTCTTCACCAAGTACCTAATATTTTCATGATCCAAAAACATAACTACTTTAGTTCCAAGTAAATATGACCTAAATTTCTCTAGTTTAAATAAAACAACAAGATAATCTTTTATAGTGGTTTTGTAATTGATATGAGTAGAATAAAATTTATTAAGTCCAAGTTTATGAATTTAGGTTTCCCTTAAATTCTTTGGGAAATAACATCTTCTATATCTTGTTTTATGTATGACAAAGAAACTAAAATGGATTATCCAATTAAGTGGTTTCATTATTATTGGGGTAATAAAAATCTATTTATGCTCATCAAATTCCTCCCTCCAATTAACATTAAAAACCATGTTATCTTATTATAAGATAAATAAAGAAAGGGTAAAAGAAATCCTACTAAATTCATTGATTAATCTTCTATAAAATCTCATTTTCCATAAAAAAATATTATTAGTCTCAGACATGTGAGATATTTAAAATAATTTATCTACTAAATTTTAGATTAATCCACCTCAATTATTTTTTTCAAATGATATCTCCAAGAACTATTCCTTATTCAAAAATAAAGTGACACTATTCAAAGTTAAAATCCAGATTTTTATTTCTTTGCATGTTTTCAAAACATTTATAGATCCCTAAGAAATGGTCATAGGATATGCTAAAAAATAACATTTTTGTGAAATTCCTCAAGGAATTACTCAATGTGATGTGATAAAATTATTACTATACGCTGCTGAAATGTACCTAGGTATTACAGAATCCAAAATTCATCCTTTGGTAAGAAAAAATCCCAAAGGTACAAGTGAATCTAGTCTTCTATAAGTCATTTAGTTAAATTGGTACCTTAAAATAACCATAAAACCATTCAAAAATATTTAATGTATCCTACCTGCTATCCTCTCTATCATTTGATCAATGAATGGGATTAGGAAGTGATCATTTCTAGTGACTCGGTCAAGCTTCCTAAAATCAATGCACACCATATAACTTTTTTCAACTCTCATTGGAATTATTTCATAATTTTCATTTTTCCCAATGTTGAAGCATTTTTCTTTGGAGCCACATGGATGAGGATGACCCATTGGGATTCGAAAATGGGGAAAATGATGTTGGACACCAATAATTTTCCAATATCATTTTTTACAACCTCGATGATGGTGGGGTTAAATCTTCTTTTGGGATTCCTAATTGGTTCAGAGTCCTCTTCTAAAAATTTTATATGGGAGAATACAATAGGTTTGATTCTAGATATATCTCCTATATTCTATGCTATGTCTTGGGAATTTATTTTTTGATGGTTAATCAGAGTTTTCTCTTGGGTCTCATATATCTTATTAGCAATGATCACTATTATAGTTTCTCTCCCTAAAATATATATAAATTTTAACTCACATGGGAGTGGATTTAATTCACGATTCAGGGGTTGTTCTATTGATGATGATTAATTCAAATTTCCTACATCAAAATATTTAATTTCTTTGGTAATGGTTATCATATAAGTTTCTTCTAGAAAATTATCATTGAATTCAGTGGTGATTTTTTTTATTTTTAAAATAATAATTTAAATATTTTTTGAGTACCCTCTCCTTCCATGATGTTTTCAATAGAAAGTTGATCTCTTAAGGCCATGAATTATTGAATTATACCTTAATAATGAAGGGGATCAATACATTATTCATTGAAAATTTTAAAGAGTAAATGATTGTTTGAGTGGTTACTTTATTAGTCATGAATTTTGAAGTTCACCTTACTATCTCCCAACTCCATGGTGAGGGTTCCTTCATGCACATAGATAATAATTTTGGACATTTTTGGAAATTTTCTACCCAAAATAATGGGTGAATTACCTGGTGAACTAAGACGGCACAATGAATCATAAAATTTTAAAGAAGCCATAGTACATGGAAAATAAAATGTACCGAGAGCATGACATTGTTTTTGGAAATTCTGGTGTGATCATGGAAGAGACACTCCTTCCAAATATGATTCATTTATCTACATCAATCCACTTTCTCTTAGTGCATATATATTTTATAAACAATAAATATTTTATGATTTTTAATATTTCCTTAGTTAATGGAATGTTGATTTCAACTATTCGGAAGGTTTCACAGATCTCTCGTTAAATTTTCTCTTCTTAAACCTATGTTGATCAAGTTCATGCATAAGGAAATGGTTCATTGTTGTATTCATTTTTCTTTTTTTTTCGTTTTTAACAGTGTTTCATGCCTCTATTTTGGGTGTATGGGTTTATCTTTATGTTTTTTTTATAATCAACAAATGTACTTGGTTCAGATAATGGATGCTTTTTCTTGCTTCATGTCGTAATTATAATGACATTATCTTTGGGATTTGGGACTATTTGATCTGGCATATTTCTTGGATTCTTGGTTAGAATATTACAAATAGTCCTTAACAAGCTTTATGAATCATTGAAATTTTCTTTTAACCTAGAAATAGAGGACAATAGTGGTTGGTTTTTTGTTGATGGTGCATTTGTGTATGGTTTCTCAAAAGTATTTATTTGGAAAGGTGGTTGTTTAATTTCTTTTTGTTGCTGGAGGGGAAATTTCTATCATTATTGGAATGGTTTTAGGTTTTTATATTTCTTCTAGAAAGTTGGATGATTAGATAAAAGTGGGTATGTCTGGGTTTTGTTGACCTCAAAATACTTGTTAGGATTTTTTTTCTCTCCAAATATTATTTTATGAAAATTTCCGTTTCTGGAATGTAGCTTCACAAATCTTCTCACCATATATCTTAAAACATTGATCAATGTAATTATTGGTTTACGAACTTAGTCCACATTCCTATGGTGGATATGGTTTCTCAGTCATTTATCTTACAGATATCAGTCATAATAAGATTTTCAATTATTCAATTTTGGTTTTAAGGAATGGTTATGAGATTGAAGTCCTTACCTCAAGAATACTTCTAGTACCAATTCCACTTATTCCAAAATTTTGTTAATTATGGTCTATAAAATCAATTTTATTCCTGGATTATTGTGGTTATTTTTATTCAAATATCCTCTATAGTATGAATCCAAAAGGATCCAATCACATCCTAGAAATCCTCGGTAGAATAAGGGTGTAAAATAGTGCTCTTCCACTATTTGATGTTGGTATCTTATAAAAAACTTCATGGAAATTTCCTAGTATTCATATAGATTTTACCAGGTAGCTTTCCAAATGGCATTAATCTCATTTCTTATTGATGTGCTCTGGGAGGTTTGGAAGAACCACTACATGAATATTTTTTTGAAATAATCCCAGCCATAGATCTATCTAGGATATTAGATATGAAACCACTTCTTATTTTCTCCCTCAAGTGCAAAGGGGAATACCCTCAACTTCAATTTCTCATCAGCTAATCCTCCAGGTTTTAAACTTGAACAAAAAAATAAAAATTCATGATTGAGTCAATTCGGGTCTTCACCTTCAAGGTCATGGAATTTAGGTATCACAAGAAACATGTTGACATGTAATTCAAAATCATTTGGATGTGAAGGCATGGTTAATATATTTTTTTGGTTTGAAAATTTTGGGGAAAAAATGTTCATTAAGTTCTGTTATGGATTCGTTTCCATGATTGGTGGTTCGGAATGAACACTTGAGGTGTCACTCGAGTCATCTAAATTTATTTCATCAAAATAAAATTCATGATTAATATTACTAATCCTAGTTAGAAGAGTTATTTCTATATCAGAGTCAAAACAAATATTTCCTCATTGGAGGTCCTGGTCATGAAAATGGTAATGGTTATATTAACACTCACTCCTTGGTGGAAAAGCTAATTTTGACGCATTCCAGTCATGGGTTGTGGAAATGTGAATTTATTTTCCCCATGGGGTGTAGTATTAGTAGTTACCAAAATTCATCCCTAGTGAGTAGTGTTTTATTCTAGTTTTAACGTATGTGGAACTAAATAAAATAAAGAAACTATAAATACTAAAAATCAAGGGAAGTTCAATTTTATGAAATTTGGATAATATAGAAGTGATTGGATTTAGGTTAGGTTTTCCCATTTTTTAATGCTATCATAGTTTTTAATAAAAATAAATCTTTTTTGTTAAAATTATTAAGTTAATGGGGTAAAAAAACTTTACTATATTCTCCTTTGATTAAGATTTATCAATGTGTGAATGTGACAGTGGGAATTAATTAAATTACTTAGGCAATAAAAATCAGGTATTGGCATTCCCCAAAATAGTCAAATCGGTCCATCGTTCTTTCCCCACGTGTTTAATATTCACTAAATCACTCCTTTACTTGATTTCAGATCAACCAATTAGTATGATCAAGAATAATGAATAAGGAAAATATATTCTTAAATTAAATCAATTTAAAATTAAATAATTAAATAAAACACAATCATATTTAATTTGAATTCAATGATTATAAAACTGAAAACCATTCAATTAAAAATATAATAATTTTGAATTTTATTACACTCAATACTCAATAATTTTAAATGTTTTCCCTTCCCTTCACCCAAACATAAGGGATTCAACCCCACCATGTAATAGGGTCATCGAAGAAAATGAATACTAATACATGGTAGAGAGAGAAATAAAATTAAAGAAAAATAGAATCAAGAGAAAAAGGATGTAGCAGTTTGAACCTCTTTTCCTTTACTATGGGTGTGGTGGGCATTATTATTGGAAGTAGGAACTCATTTTTATAAGTGATGGAGATCCTCGGGATAGGGACTCTTTCCATAAATGGTCATCCCAAATCTCTCAGTGGATCATCATATATTTGTTTTGAATTTAACCCCCCAGAGCTTGTGGATTTTAGTGGAAACTCCTGATTCATTCACATGTTTAATTTTTTGTTAGTGGACCATTGGAAGATATGGTAATAGCCTTGGTAACCTTTTTCATGGATTATTCATGGTTCAGGGTGACATTGAAGTTCAACATGGTGGTTCTAGCAACAAATGTGGGGCAGTAGTAGATTGGTGGCGTAGTGGGGAGATCCTCACACCCTCCTCCTACTCCATCCTTCATATTGGTCAGAGGCACCTTAGAAAATTATTTCATGGGACTCTTTGGGGGTATTGAGATGATCATTATAGGTATCAGTTTCATTAGTGGTGAAGGGTTCGAGTACAAGCTCAGGAGGTGGAACAAATGGCGATAGAGGTGGTGTTGGTCTCTTATGAATCATATGTTCTTCACATGGCCAAATGAAGTCTTGATATGGGACCATGTGGATCATATGGGGTTCATGCGGTGATCACAGATGTTACTGGTTCTTTGAAGTGGACATCATCTAAAGGTATAACTCAAGTAGTGATCATGTATGGTGATCATCATCACTATAGTGATGGCCAACTACATCAGGAGGCGGAGCCACGACAGAGATGGTCAGTCGGGGTTCTGGAATGATTTGAGTAATGGGGCATGTAGAATTTATAAATGGGATTAATAGCACATTCTTAGAGTTATCCCACATGAAATAAGCATGGCATGGGTGCTTTTTTATAAGCATGATCATGACTCCCACACCATAATGATTTTAATAGGTTGTCGGAGGACTCTTGCCTGCCACTGCAGACCGCCCAATCCCGACGATTCTATCCTCCCTCATAAATGTGGTATTTACCACCACATTTATATGTAATCAAGATTCATCATACCTATATATCCAATAGAATTCATCACCAGATGCACCTACATGGGCTTGACCCCTATGTTGTAACTCCACATGGAAGGCCTTCCCAGGTCCTTGCATGGTTGGATGGTCCCTCTTTGTCCTGGAAAAGAGGCTTTTAGAACCATTAAGGAAGGATATCCCTTTGGGATATTTCTTTAGACAAAAACCTTAAAATCCATAATTATTAAGTAATATGAGAATTTTTGGAAAAAAATTTAAGTACATGAAATAAGTTTATTTCAATTTCATAATACATGGGAAAAAATCATCCAACATTAAATTTTAAATCACTCAAAACTCAATAGTCAACTTCTTCCAATAATATATTCATTTTAAACCATTTCCATTCCATATTTTTAAATACCACATTCTAATATAATCATGAATTACATGGTATTTATCATTTAAATACCTACAAAAATCATCAATAATTGTTTAAAATTATACACTAAATATGAATATCTCATTGTGATTTTAGATCAACCCTTTCATTGATGTGTATCCTTGTCTAAATACTTGTAATTAGGATAATGTGATATTTAGAATGATAAAGAATATTATTTTAAATAAATTTTTATGTTCTATTTTGTATAACTTAAGTATGTTGCTAATTTTCTAAATACACTAATCCTTTGATATTGGATCATAACTCTATTATGTTGTTTATCATAAAAATGATGTAAATATCCTTTTAAAAAATAAAAAGGTCACTAAAATGGATACACACAGTCTGAGTCACTCACATGGGCCTATGTTCAGGGAAACTAATGATGAATGGGATTATAGAAGAAGAAAAAAGGGTGAACCTTGGTGTACCATTGCTAGTCGAGGGGAAAAAGAACAGTTGGATATATGGCCCATTAAGGTTTATTCATGGCTATATTGTAGTGTACATAGGAGTCTATGAGTTTCAAAATTCCATCATCCCAATAAATTTTAGCATGCAGCCATCTCTACTCGACATTTCTGGGGTCCATTCAGTGATGATCAGTGAGACCAGGGTTAAGGTTGGCATTATTAATTATAATAATTTCAACTTCCACCCATTTTCAACCCAGTTTCAAGTGATAGTAGACAACCTAAAAGGTAAATTGTAGTAGTGGGAGTTCATATAGTCCTTCCGAGGTGGAGTTGTAGTTTCTAGAATAAATGAAAACACATAATTCAAGAAAGACATATTGTCCTAGTTCTCCATGTAGTTTAGATGTGTCCAGCAGTTTATGAATAGATTCAATATGGGGGTTTGTGAATATTTTAATGCATGTATCCTTCATCAACTATGGTGGATGTTTAATAGTGAAGGATCAGGGGTGACTATAATGTTTCTTGCTGACCAGTGTGAATGCTCGCTTTTCACAAGAATATGCCAACAATTAGGTGGTTGCTTACCTAGGTGTAATCTTGCGTCAATGCATAAGAATGATAACATAGATGAGAGAGGTAAAATAGGAACAAGTAAGAAATTTCTATTCTCTCAGAGTGGAAATATAGTCATTAGTAGCATCTCGAGATAGAGTTGTGGAAGGGGTGGACCTAGGAACTACTGTACCCCCACCTCCTGGTGAGGAGCGATATGAGAAGTGGTAGTTGAATCAAGTAGTGGGATCTCAGGCTAGAAGTAACAGAGACTCAAAGGATCCTGGAATGAAACTTCACTATTATATAGAGAAAATGTATACTTTTGGAAGTCTGTGTAATGTTTAGGACAAATATGAAAACGAACCAATTGTGGTTGATGCTGAAAAGGAATGGGGTCATACTTCTAGAGGTGGGGAATACTAGGATCATGGATAAAGCATATAACCAAAAGAGAGAAAAAATAACTATAGTCTATGGATTCATTATCACTCCATCGAGGGGAGCCAAATATTTACCCAATTCGGTGTGGGTGGTGTTCGGTGGTGTTCCAAAATTAGAGAAAACACCACATAAGGATGAATCAATAAAGGAGGTGTCAGATGGTGATCATACACAAGGCTATAGTGATGGAGAGACATGGTAAGTCATCCACTAAGTTTGTGAGTCCCTAGGAGAGAGAAAAAGTCACTCATGTGGATGATTCTGACTTGATCAACCTCCTTGAGGTAATATTATTAAATTTAATCTCTCCACGCATCCCCTTTTTTGTTCAGAATCTCTAAATATAGTTTGTCTTATCTAAGGTAAAGAAGATAATAAATCATTTTCCCTTACTAGAGGTGGTGAGGGTTCTCTTAAGGATATTTAATAGCATGTTCTGGAACCTAAAATCAAGCTCACAGTGATTTGTGGTATCATTGAGGAGGTTGAAATGGTTGTTTTGGAGACATTGGTCCTCCATACCATCTATTAGAGACTATTCTTTGGTATTTTAATAAAGGAATCCACTACATGAAATGCTGGACAACCAAGGTGGATTTTTTTTAAGATCCCCTTTCCTCAAGATAATTTTAAATCTCAATCCCCCAGACCCATTTTTTCAAATTTCATGGAGATTTTTCATCAACATGTTTTTATTTTATCATGCATCTTATTCCAAACCCATGTTAGGGGGTTTAGTTTCAGTTTTTGAAGTGTCAACTAGGGTTTAGGGGTATCCTATAGCCTATCTCCCTAACGATACTCAAGTATCAAGCCTTCATATTCTCAACCTATATAATTCCTTCTCTCTCACATGATCCATGTTTTCCCAACTAGTCATTATTAATCGAATTGTCTAATGTTCTATTATTTCAGGTAGTTGTTTAAAGGGTTCACTCCCCACAAGTGGATATGGAAATAGAATTCAGGGTCCCTTCCTTGATGGTTACACTGGTCCTTGAGGGTCTTGTCATTCAATATCAGTTGACCTTGATCCCAGGGGATCATTCTACTCGGGTCAACGGTGACGCCACTGGTGGGTCAAAGCTTGTGGAAGAAATAGGAGATTCTTTCAAGGATGTTTCATAAGCGAACAACCAACCCCTTGACATGGAGCCTAATTCATCTTAGAGGGTCCCTAAGGAGTACCTTGATACTGCTACCCTTTATACATTCCCCAAATATGAGTATGCTCTATTAGAAGAGCAATAATACCCTAGGTCCCACCTCACAGAAAGAACTATGTTTTTTTGGTTCCGGTAGTATAGGAGCATACAAGTTTTTATCACCCAGACCCTAGTGTCACACCTAGGGTTCCAGATGCAATATTTTCTCCAGTGGATATGGAACATCAGCATCAGAGGTGTGTACATTCACATTCTCCGAGTTCCAATCTATGACTACCTTGTTGAGTGGGTTCATTCAATGATTGGCATCTAGATTTCTCCTGGAAGAAATATAAGTATAACAGAACCAAGATTTTCCAAGATTATAAATTGAAAAATAAACATTTGTAGGAGAAGGTGAATGATCATTCTTCTTTCCTTAGTGATCATGCAGAGGTTATTAGTTAATTGATGACACAAGTGGTAGTGAATGATGATCATACAAAGAAATAGATATCTAAAATATTTTATTTCGAAGAATAGTAGGACCAGTATCAAATTAGGTCTCATGAGCTTTATATTATGACAAATAAATATAGAGTGGTGCTTAGCTGGTGAAATAGGGTCCTTGAAGCCATGCGCCATAGGATGATGGTGTTGGAGTGCTCACATTTTGGGACAAATTCAATGGGGAATTTTTTTCTAAGACATAATTGACACTTTGGTATGTGGAAGACCCTTTCCAACTCCCATGGTTTTCTTTTTTTATACATGTTGTATATGCGGACATATTTATTTTGTCGTATTTCAAAATCTCACTTTAAACATAAATGTGAGACAACCAATGAACAATCCCTAATATCACTTGAGTCATGCTCAATGTGAGATATAAATGATGAACATTGATTAACCCGTGTTTCATACAATCATCACACACTTGAGGTCTGTATATATTGACTAACTACCAAGAGTGTTTGGTCTAAGACATGCTATGAATGGAGAATGGGGCTCTCTGAAAATCTAAAATACTTTTTTTAATGTGTGATTATACTCTAGAGGGGTAATATTAGTGGTGTTGAATGTTATCAAAAGAAATTGGAATTTAGAGCATGAATCAAAACTCCCACCATTTGGAACACAATTGGGGTGGAGTGAAAATGGAGGATAACTACTGTCCATGTTTGAAAAACAACATCCATATCATTTTACTAGGTATGGGGACACCTAGGTAGAGGCTTTACCATTGATCAGGTATGAAACAAGGTACCTATATAAAAATGTCATTCATTGTACTATGGGATATTTACCTTGGACGATATGAGATCTAATATGGTCGGGCGCCATTCTGTTATGGGGGGAATTCATCTATAGAGGATGATGGGGCTTAGAGTAAAGTGTCATGTAAAGTGTTGAGATGAACTGATGTAATGGTCAATTTGGATCTAACTCTCTTGGAATTATAACACTATGGTAAAAGAACATGAATGATGTGTTAGGTAACAGACATTGAAAAAAGTGATTCTTATGGAAGGGAATAAGATGAATCTCAGTGTTAGTTTGAACTGTAAGGAATTTGGACATGTATTTTAATATCATATAGTGATTTTGATGTATCACATGGTTTAATTTCATGTGATTGGTATGTTTCTTCCTCATGTATTGTTAAGAACCCATCTGAGGTCTATTGTATGGGGAAAGATTATAGTATAACATTATGTAAAAGTTCATGTGTGAACTGATGTGAATGACATATTTCTATCCAAATTGGAAAGAGGCATAATAGGTTATCATGTTGTGGGAACTCCATAAAGGGGGATAAAAGGATAGTAAGGTTCATATAACACCCTTTACTAAGAAGAATCTAGGGCGAGTTTTACAAAGTTAATCATCAAGATGCTTGGACCATGGGGGGAAAATTGTTCAAGGTTATAATACATAGTCAGTGGGTATTTCCCAAAAGTGATATGTGTGACATGGAGCATATGTAACCTAATGTGAATTAAGCTAAGTAATCTATTCTTCATACATAGTATCCCAAAGAAACTTTATATACATATAGTTTAATGTTATTATTCTTGTTCCATGCCTCTTAGTTTTATGGGAATATAGTTTGTACCATAGGGTGAGAATTCCAAATGGATATGTGCAGTGTGGAGATGATAACCCGGCATGAATTAAGGGCCAAGAATTCCTAATGTTTCACTACACATTCTTGGGAATACTCGAACATATTTTAATGTTATGATACTTATACATGGATTGTTAGTTTAAGGTTGTAGAACATGAACCATGGATTCTAGTATAAATTCATAAATTTCATACTATACGGAAGAGAACATGCACGACATCGATGGAACGATACCCTACATGAATGATGGGGGCCTAGGAGGCACATTATTTCTCACAAAACATCTCCTAGACAACTTGCACATAGTTTAAGGACATGATTTTTGAACCATAACCCTTAATTTAAGGACATGGAGTTTAGATAATGGTGTGAATATCCCAATAAAAAATCGGTAACACAGAAGAGTTATAACCCAACAAGAAATAATGTCCAAGAAATTCTGATTTTGCAAAACAAATTCACAGAGGGACATGCACACATTTTTTAATTCATGATTCATGAAGTTGGACTCCTAGTTTAATGTTATAGTGTTTGGGTCATATGGTGATCATGTGTCTCAACTGTGTTTGTGTAAACCCCCATTTGACCCCTAATATAATGGGATCCATGTTCAGTGTAGGAAACAAGGTGTGGTATGGAGTCCCTACTTGTATTGGTGAACACAATTATGGGAAAAAGTGCCCAACAAATCCTGCAATAAAGATCGGTACATTCAAGACCTAGATAGGGAGAGTGGGTATAGTCCAATGGATGGGGAGAATTTTTTTTACCATTTTTGAAATAAAAGTTCAATACCTTCATCATCAATAAATGGGATCAATTAATTCGGATTTTTAAAGAGTTATATACATGGGATCTATGTCTTTCTACTAAAGATCCATTGAGGCATTAGCCCATTATGGTAGGTGAGCCATTATAGGCAAGCACCATTATAGTTTGGGATCCTATTCAAATCATGGGGAATGATGATTATCCAAATAGTAGAATATGAGAATTATATAAGTTGAAGTGGATAATGTAACTATATTCAATTAATGGAAATAATGGGCCTAAGATGTAAATTTTTGGCATCACTAATTTAAGGGAAGTCACTAGTTCAAGGTTACATAGGTTTGACCAAGGGTGAGGAAGGGAGTCCAAAGGTGCTTTTGGTGAAATGAAAGAGTGATAACATGACATGGAAAGAGGGTCAAAGGGACCAAATTCTACACAAACCTCAACAAACTATTCCATAGTATGATATACTAATACTGGGGAAGGAAACACCCCATAATGATTCAAAAAATCGGATGGGACGAAGAAGGAATATATAGGAAACTCTACATATTTCATGAGGATGGTAATAAAGTTTTACGTAGTTTGGGAACATGGGGTGGTAGGAGACTAATGCCGAAAGTGGGATACCATCTCGAATGAGGATATTGAATATTCTAATATTAGGATATGAGGCGTCTTTATTTTACATGGGGTAAGGATATAGTTTAACATCATGTGAGGAGGAAATTGGTGTTTTTTCATACCATAATTTTTATATAGGGAATCTTGATTTGATATGGTGTAATATTATCTCTCATTAAGAGGCTTCCCGATTTTAAATTGGGTAAGAAATCAATTTAATAACATGAGTTTAAGGGTGTGGTGTGTGGGGCTTATGGATTGAGCTACCCATTCTTTTCATACTCATATTGGGTTATGAGGTAATATCATTTTGTTGATGGGTTAAGGTAAATGAATTAGGTTTTTACCAAAATAGAGGCCCATGAGGGCATTTGTGGTGATAACATCTCTAGAAATGGATGGTCTTATAGAGAATATGTGGTTGAACATAGAGACAAAAATACCTAGGTTTCAATACATATCCCCTGAGGATTGGATTCAAGACACACATAGTTCTAGATTGAGGTGGCGGTACAGTCCTGTTGGAACCCCAAGGATGAAGCAAACCATGCGAATAAAGTATGAACACACATAGTTTATGGTCATGGTTCATAGACTAGGGCTCCTGGTTTGAGGTTATAGAGCTTGGTCTAGTGGTTAATAGTTTATGTTAATAATGATTAGACCATGGGGAGGTGTCTAATGATTCTTGTGTGTTGAAAAAGAGTTAAAACCCAACATGAAAGGATCCATGGAGGCCCTATACTATAAGAAGTAATCTCGAATAATGTTTCAAATATTTTAGTTTTATATAGATAAAAAACACCGAAAATAGGATAAATCCACGATTCATGGACTAGGTAGACATTTTTTTAGGGATAATATATACATGTACCACATATGTACCAAGAAAAAATGGAACATAATTGAGGGTTGTGATTCATGGACTGAGTGGAGGGTAGAAATATTTTAAATCCATAATTTTGGGATATAGGGATGTTGGCATAGTGACCCAAACCCAGTGAGCTCGACTCTATTGTCTACTACCATTACATTGACATTGTTATACAGAATCAAATCTTGAAGGGAAAAATATTTTTTTTGCCTTTGTAAACTAGATACATACATGGGTCTTATATTAAAAATGAATACTCCCATTACAATATAATGTTTTTTCTTTTGAGGATAACTTTTTTTCAATTTGTATATCCTTGCATATATTCCCTAGTACACTTATTAAATTCCTAGGGAATGGGAAAAAATAAGGGTGACCATAAATTCATAGTATGGGTTAATTATAGGGGAATACATAATGAATCAATGAAAATAGTCAAAATGTGGTGGAAAATAATAGAACAGAAATTACAAATAACCAATAAACTAATAAGAAAGTGCATAAATAATATGGTATGGTTTGAAACAGAAACACATTCCATTTAGTCAATTAACTGATAATGAAATGAATTTATAGATAAAGTCAAAGAAAAAATATCATGGATAATAGTAACTGAACAGTAAGTGAAGGAAATGATTAATTATCACACGACATGTTTCACTGGAAAATGATACCTTTATTATTAAGACCTTTCACAATATTTTTTATTATACTACTATCCAGACATTTCAAAAGATAGTTTAAATATGTGGGTAGACACCCATCTATTCTACTTGGAAGCCAAATTTAAGGGTATCTCCACATCTGATGTCATCTCCTAATACGACTAATGCATCAAGGGGCTTGCATTAAATTTTCCAAAACTTGTATAATTCATTTATATTGAATTAATCCTATATAAAATAATCAATATAATTCAAAAATAATGTTTCGTATCAAATATTTTTCTTGATTAAAGTAAACCATGATGAAAGTGGGTTTTTAAAGTAAAAATGTTCAAAAGATTGCAAAATTTTTAAATCCCATTTCAGAGTAAAATTGATTCTAATGACATAAATTCGATAAAATGATATAAAATATGTCTAATTACACTTAAAACCAAGTCAAAACATAATTTTTCTATATAAATTAATTTAATGAAATACAAATTTTGAATTAAAATTCCGCATTTTTCATTATTAATTAAAATTTTAAATATTTCAAACATATACCAAAATATCACCCTGAGCTAGTTTTTATGTTTTGATTTCTAAAACGAACATTATATTGACATATAAAATATATAAAATTTCCAAAAAAGGATTTAAAATAGGTTCTTCACTAAAAGGTGTCAAATTTTCCTTTTTGAACAAAATAAATTTTTAATGTGTAAAACTATATTTATTTTTATCTTATTCCTATAGAATCTAATTAATGAATATAAAAAATATTTTATTGAATATATAATATATATATATATCATTAATAACATTCACTAAAGATAATTAATTTAATTTATTGTGATGAAACACCTTTGTAAGCATAAAAACATTTCTCTTATATTTAATTGGACTTTATATTCATTTCTAATTAATTGGTAACTTATGAATTAATTTTATGTTTCTAAAAACCATTTATTTTCATAATATAGTAAATACTATTAATAAATTCTAATTTAATGGCTATGTCATATATTATTATATCAAATAATAATATTTTAATAATATATTGTTTTTTAAAACATGGTCTTTCATGTAACGAATTCATCATAGACAATCATTGTTGCATGAGATACATGATAACTCAGAATTTCATGAATTTCAAGATATATAATATCTGAAATTTATTTAAAATAATAATCATACCATTAGGACTCGATAGGTAATACGTTATCAAATAAAGGTTAGTCATTTAGAATTTTCAAGGTGTAACATTCTCCTTATGTTAAATACTCGTTTTCCTCACAATCTAAACTCGATCGCAGAAATCAAGGGTTTGGTATTTAAAAATTGCTTTTTTTTGAAATCAAACATCATGAGAAGTGTTAATAAAATATTATATAAATAATATAAAATTATAAGTTCTATGGTCACTTGGAATAACATATAACTAGGTCTCTGTGTATGATAATATTAGTGGCAAGTGGAGATACATGCATAGAGTAAATACATAAATATTTATAAGGAGTGATTGAGGTAATCAATAGAAAAAAAGTGAATTATAAATGGAATGTTAAGGGCCTCAAAGTGATAACTCTATGATGATTTAAAATACCATCAGTTCAACAAAAATGAAGGTAATAGGAGAATAGGTTTTTTTGAATCATTTTCATAATGTTGAGAATTATTTTATTATCCAAGAATATAAAGAATTTTGGTTTTCATTCCATATTAACACTTTCAAATTATTTTTTTGTTCTTACATCAAATTCTAATTCATCACACACTCTGTGAAATGGATAACTAAAAATGAATCCTTTTTATTTAAGAAGCACTAAAATAAACTTATAATGGATCACAATACCCATAAAAGAGTGACAAGTCTTCACATTTGTCTATAACTATTCTCCAAAATCAATATATTTAATACATTAATATCTAAAACAAAACAAAAAAGTAAAGTTATAGGTTCATCATTAATATTTAATCATAAAATTTTATAACTAAAAACAATGAAATATTACCCAAGACGTTGTACAGGTCAGTAGTTTTATTTAAAATCTTATCATCCTTTGGTTATGAGTTCATGTTCCATGGCCTTTCCGGATATGATGGGTTATCACCCAGAATAAAAGTTAGCATTTTATAAAACTATATTAATATAATTTCTATGATGTTCCCATAAATGTGATGGAAATACTTCAAATAATGTTAATCACTAAAAAACATTTCAACTAAGGTTTTCAAAAGATCCTCTATAAATAAATACATCATCCATTTTATTTCAACATAGGTACTTCTTTGGTCGATGGTTTAAATTAGGTCATTCATTGTCATTATCTATTCAAATCATTAATAAGGGTTTGTAAATAAAATGTGAATTATTTTATGTGTATACCCTAGGAGTGTGAAAATTTTTGTGTAGTAAGGCATGTTGTTGTGTACCTGGTTATGCTCGGGTCAGGCCCAACACTACTTTTCGGAGTTTTTACACCTAGGTACATATATACAAGAACCATGTCCACTTGTCCTATCTAGGTAGGTATTTATTTATATTAAAACCACATAATCTCTAATTTAGATAAATTCTAGGATGTTCTTATATTCTAATCTTCAAATCCTACCTAAGGGTTATGTTCTCTAATCTATGTTTCCTAAATCTAGTTCCCAAGCTTGATAGTAAACTTTCATTGATACCAAAAGTAGTGACCGCACCCCAGTAAGCCTAGAGCTAGTTTATAATACCATTACATTGGCATGATTAAATAGAATCAATTCTCAAGGGACCAAAGAGTTTATTAGTCCTTTTTATTCATATATATATCTGATTTTTATTTTACAAATGAATAAACTAGTCACAGCATAAATATTTTTTTTCAAGGATAACTATATTCTACTTTTCAAATCATTGCATATCTTCATTAGTACACTTTTTATATTTCTAGGGAAAGAGAAATAAAATAAGGGTGGTATAAAATTATTAATAAGGGTCAATTTTAGAGGAAGTAATAATAAATCAATGAAAATTTTAATTATGGTATAGTAAATAACTGAAAACAAATGCGATCTAATTAATAAAATGATAAGGAAGTACATAATCAATATGAATAGATAATAACTGGCATTTCATTTACACAATGAAATAAGAATAAAATGTATCCAATGGTAATTTCATTGAAAAATACCAGGGATAAGAATAACTAAATACTCAATGCAAGAAATTCTTAATTCTCGAATGTCGTTTTTCTTAGGAACATTATACCTTTATTATCAGGGCCTTTTAAAAGATGGTTTTTCATACTACTGTCAATTAATATCATAAGATAATTTAAATTTTTGGGTATAAACCAATATATGCTTCTTGGAAATAAACATGAATGGTTTTTTACCAATTGGTTTTTCCTCATGAGACTATAGATACATTGAGGGGGTTTCATCAAATAGTCCCCAACCAATATCTTTAATTTCTAAATCATTCCTCATATATCGAATAATAGATTTAATTAAAAAAACAATGTGTCTTATTGAATATCCATATTGACTAAAGGATACGTATTTTTCAATATTTCACTAGTAAATCAAAAAACGTTTTAAAGTAAACACTATATATATATAAATGGTATAAGGTTAAGGAAACTAACATATCCACAATAAATACCAGGGATTATTAGGGGAAACTAAAATTTCAATGATCATAGTAAATTCAATATTTCAAGGTAATACAATAATGAATCCTGGATGTAAATGTAAATATTATCCTTAAAAAATCAATATAAAACCATCTAGAGGAAGAATTTGGATGGTATCAATACTACATAACTTAATTGGATTAAAAATAAAGTGTTATTTTCTTTGATGAATATAAATATTGAAAGAATATTTTTTAAAAAAATTCTTGAGGAAAATATAATCTTTATTTAAATAAACATTTTAAAAATACTTTTCATTGAAATAGTTTTTTTAAATTACTTTTAAAGGTACCCTTTTAAACTTTAAAATGATTCATTGAATAAATTATTATGGGTAAATCCTTACGGGTCATACAAGGTAAAAACAACATTCCTTTTTCACGGTAAAATGTTTAGAAAAGATCCTTGTTTGAAAATATATTAGAAGATTCATTTGAAAACAAAATTGAAAGAAAAAAAGGGTATATATTTCTTCAACAAATCATTTTATAAATTTTAAGAACATTTTTTAAAATCTTTTTTAGGAATCAAGTTTTTTAAAAGAAAACATGTTCTTCAACTAAAGATAGAAATGAAGTGAGGTTTTCTTAAAAACATTTTTCTGAAAACTTTTAAGTACCAAAGAGTGGTAAATAGTATTATTACTTAAAAATAATAATTAAAAACCAAATAATAATAAAATAAAAGGATTAATTAAACATTGATCCAATAATTTATTTTAATTAATATTTAAGTGTAAACAATCCCGAACAATATGAGATTATGAAGTAAACCCCTGAAAAGAGCATAAAATTTTTTAAATAAAATAACATAAATTAAAATTTTATTACCACATAATCAAATAATATTAACTACAACAAGGAAGTAATATAACCTAATAAAAAGAAATCAGGTTATTAAATTATTTACCACTTGGTAACTTTTAATTAAAATCCCTTATGAAGAAATAATTATAATTTAAAGTAAAATAACATTAAGATAAAATAATTAAAGATATGATATCTCAAAATGGTCATTATATAAACCACAAAAAGAATTAAGTAGTGAATATGACATATATCTCACAGATGTAAAAAGTGAGGGGAAAACCCCTTACCTTGTGTTTACTTTCAATTAAACATCCATTATTATCAATTATAATGTTTTTAAACATTTAAATAACTTATACCAAAACCATAATTAAATTTATAATGTCATATATTATATTCTTATAACATCTTATTACCAGTTTGTTAATAATCATTCATTATTTTCACTATTTTTAGTGTAAATTGCCTAGTTTGTCAAGTGTGTTTTAAAATGTTATTTTTACCCTATAAAATATATCATTATGTAATTTTATAAATAATTTAAACCATGGTTTAAATGATTTATTTATTAATTATATATATATTTAGAATAATCCATAATATTTGGATATAGTAAATGAAATGAAATGTTTATGGAGTTGGTAGGTCATACGTATGCATGAACATTACTTCTATTTCATAGTCATATGTAAAAGAAAGAAAATAAAATTATATATATTATAATTAAATTATCATATTTATCTTATATATTTGACATAGGTTTATTAAAAATATTTTTAATACATTCCATGTATAGTGTGAACGAATCACATCACTTTGACGAGTTGGGAGTCCACAAACGAAGATATAGTATTCCAAAAAAATGGAATGCATGAATGAATGAGTTATATAAGAATTCCAGAAGAATTGATAAAAGATAAATATAATATATATATATAATGTTAAGAAAATTTTCATAACACCCAACATGAGAGGTGGTAAAAGAAAAACAAACAACAACATTTTGTGAGGTGGTAGTTCACCGTACAGACAAATGATATGCTCATTACCCATTGGATGGAAGTTTTTGAAAGTTTAGTTAAAATAATTATAATAAAAACATTTCAATATATTTAACATAATGAGGTTATTTTATATTAAATATATAAGAATAAATTAAGTTATCAATAAATAAATTAAATGAAAGCGATCATTGGACAATGTTACCTAATTTTCGGTAACTTATTTTGGTTTATACCAAAACACTTCCTTGGGTTGATTTATTCCCAAGGTGTGGCATATAATATGAGTTTATGATTTTTTGAGCTTATTGGGAAATATTTTTGGTGGGAAAATATATTTATAGGTGTGAATAAGTGGGTGGGTGACTGCCTTTATATAGTAGAGGAGAAGTGGAATTCTTATAAAAAAAAATTAAAAGATAATTATACCCATGTTTGTATAAAATTATGTGGCCCAAATAATATATAAAATTAAATAAAATGTATTTTTACATGTTTCTCTATCATTTTGGTCCTTATGTTTAAGGTTTAGTCCCTTATTAAGATAATTTTTCTCCTAGTCGCTGTAATTAATTTTAATTTCCTTCACTAATATTTTTGGTCAAATTAATAATTTACCATATTATACTTTATAAATTATTTTGATTCTAAATATAAAATCAATTTTTCCAAATTATAATCAAATATGTGGCATAAATTAATTTAAAATTATTCCCGCATACGGGAAGAGAAACCGGGTTTTTAAAGTAAAAATGTTCAATTGTTTTCTAAATTTTTATATCCAATTTCATAGTAAAATCAATTCCAATGACACAAATAGATTAAATTATATATAATTGGTATAATTATTCTTTAAAAATAGATAAAATCATAATTTAACTATATAATAAAATTTTATGAAAGAGCAGTTTTGAATTAAAATTTTATATTTTTCAGTGTTAATTAAAAAATTAAATATTTCACAAAAATAAAAAAAAAATTAACCTAAGATAATTTTTATGTTATTAATTCAAGAATTATGTTTATATTTTCATATAAAATTTATAAAAGTTCTAAAAATATCATTTAAAATTTTTTCTCCATTAAAAGGTGAAAACAATTCCTTTCTAAAAAAATACTATTTTTACGCATAAAACTGTGTTTATTGTTATATTATGCCTTTAAAATATGTTGAATTAATATAAAGAATATTTTATTTAATATCTTATATATATCATTAATATAATACAGTAATAGAAATTAATATAATTTATTTTGATAAAACACCTTTGTGAGCATAAATACATTTCCATTATATTCAGTTGGTTTTTATATTCATTTCTAATTAATTGTAACCTATGAATTAATTTAATTTTTTTATAAAACATATATTTTCATAAGTTATTAAATACTATTTATAAATTATCATTTAATTTCTTGGTCATATCTTATTATTTTAAATAATAATTTTTTAAAAATACATTGTTTTTCGGTAAAACTCGGTCTTGCGTGTAATGCATGTCATTGAAGAAATTCATAGTTACCAGATATGATATATAACTTAGTATTGTGTAAATTTCAATATATAGAATATATTATATTTATCTAAAATATGAAATATACCATAATGTTTAGATATTTTATACACTATCAAATAAAAGTAACTCTTTTATAATTTTGGGGGTATTATTGTTGGTCCCAAGGGTATCCATGTGGCATGGAAGAGGAATTGTATGTGAATGGATATAAGGAGTCTCATGCACCACATTCACTCCATGAGATGAATTTCGCATAGTTTAAGTTCATGGTTTTGATACTATAAATGGGTCTAAGGGGCCTAAGTGTTGATAATGTTATGGCTGGCCTTGAAGAAAAAATGTTTGAGTGTTGCTATATATACCATGAGGATGGAAATCAACACACATGTATTTCTAGAATATGTAATTGTACGATAACGACAATTTTGGGGGGAATCCCTCTCTGGTGAGGTAATTTAGGCATCCCACTATTGTCATGGGGAATCCCAGGTTCAGATCATGGGGTATAATTTTTTACCATCTCATACTTATCCAATAAGGCTTTCAGATTATATATGGCCTAAAATTATCTATCGTTAAGAGGAATCCATGATTTATCTAGGTTAAGATCATAGTTCAACATAATTAACTTAGATATTTCAATCTTTTCAATTTATATTCATACAACTCAGACTATTGGGGCTACAAATAGTATAAGGTAATAATGCTTGGACAACTGAAAATAGTTTTGAGATCATGTTTCATGGACTATAGATTTTTTTTAAGGTCATAAATCATAGAATGGAGACAAGCATCTAAAATGGATAGATATAGTATGGTGGTGAAATACTCGACATGAATTGAGGTCCCATGAGGACCAAGGCCACACAACACTTTTCTAGGATGACATGCACACACCATATAATCATTATTCTCAAACAAAGACTCCTATTTTAAGGACCAAGATTTTGGACCAATTTTAAATATTTTAATTGTTATACTACGTAGATGAGAGAGATGTTATTAGTTTAAGGTCATAAATCTGGGACCAATTTCATAAAGTTATTTTTCATGATTCTTGTAAGAGAGGGGGACTGTTAGTTTAACGTCTTAAATATTACATTATGGGGATCCTTAGGTGAAGTAATTCTTAAGAATCATGTTGTTAGTGGTGGTGTCATACACAATCCATCCATGGTGATCAAAGAGTATTATCTATTGGAATAGGACTAATGAGTGATATATGGTCCTTATAACTTTCTCTCCTACATTAGTTCCTTGACGGTAGTTATCATTGGAGTTTTGAGATCCAATATCATGACACCATGGAGGAAGGAATGTATCAAAACATTATTTTTTAATGCTCTTGCTATCCTGTTATTTTGCCTCTCTCTATTATGCAAGTCTTGAATACTATTCTCTATAAGGGATTCCAAATCAACTTGAGAGACTTATACCATTTTTTTTCTCACATCATATAGTCATATATAGTTATTTGGAGTGATAAAAACTAATTCTAGCTGGGAAAAACTACCTATGTTTCATAGACCAAGGAATATGGTGTCACCTAGGTGAAATTATGAGTCTTCATCAAGTCGGAACAAAGTTAGTTGAGGTGATTATATAGAAAAATCATTTTCTTCTACCCACCACCTTCTACATAATGATTGATAGGGGCCAGTTGAATACAACAATCATTCCATTTTCCTATACATGGTATAAAGAATTATGGATGGACCATATTTTATAATTGGAATACAATTTCCAAAGCTAATTCGCTCGGAATTTGGTTGTGTTATCAGTGTGAATCACATGAGGATCTCAAAATATTTTTGATGATGTGAGATCTAATTAAATCGATCATGGATCAGGACTTGGATTACATTATGGGAATAAATTCATCCCACATGGAGATTAATTCCATCGTGGTCATAATGAACCAAAAATGGCAAGTTGTCGCTAGAGGTTGTGGTCCCACGACATTGATTCCCCATACTTAAATGGCCAGGAATACTTACTGGTGTGGAGAAGCTCCACCAATTGACGAAAAATCATATAATGGATCTTATACACATGACACCTCTTACAGAACATGATGAATTCATGGAAAATGGTGGTCCATAAGTAACCAAGCCTCTGAATCTTGTGTAAGAGCATCAATCCTACAAGATCTGTGCCACAATACCCAACACAGACTACCTTTACAACCCAGGGGATCTCATCTCATAGTATGAAGTTAGGGATAATTCCATCAAACCCATGTCTATAGAGACTCTACTCATGGACAGTCTTGATCTAGAGGGTGAACTGTACTACACACTGATGTATTCTTTCATTCTCAGCACAATCTGGTAGGAGGATTCGTCATTAGAGATATTCAATGAAGGGAGGTGTACAATCGGTCATTTGCTCTACTATTGCGGGACATATGTGTTCTGGAATAGAAGCAGCAGCATCCATCTGTTTACTTGTTGGTTTCAATCATCATCTTAAACTATGGGAGAGATGACCCTTCCATGAACCAAAAGAATTATTTTGTCATCCTAATCGGGTTATATGAGGGATGTGGATAAACTATCCAAGGCATCGGCTCAACCATTCGGAAAATGATATACATATTTAAATTTTGAATGAGAATTGAACAAGGCCATTAACTGAGGATTATGCTTAAGAATGGGAGAAGTCTCTTTCTTCTTAATGATGTAGTAACCATTAATTTGTTTGATAACCAATTTAGAGTCTCCCTTTACTTGAATATGGGGGACATCAATATTGAGGGCTAGCTTGAGACTAGTAATGAGATATTCAGATACCTTTCCTCATTTTTGTTGTAGCCATCTGAAAACTAGAATGAGTATAGTAGGACATCCTATGTTGGGTTGATGAATACAACCCACAAGCCTACTATATTAGGTTTGGGATTGATGAGCCATCTATTGTATGGGCTATGGGAGGCACCATTGAATTTAATCTGTCGACAAGCCATGACCTGATCAACTGATATGATAGCCTCATATGGGAAATCAATATCTTAATGTAGTTCTTCAGGGGCCATATGGGAGGCTTAGTAATATTCTGATTCCTTTTCATTGAAAATATTATATGGAATGAATCAAATTTCAAATTTTTGGAGGATCACTACATCGCATGCCAACCATCATGTCAACATGGGGTGGTTGAGATTATACTTCAACAGGTCTACTTGGTAAACTGGCCATATTCCATGATGTTGCATATAATGAAACAAATTCTATACTATAGAAACCATCATGATGCAAATCTTCATAGTATAGGAGTATATAGTCTTCATTTTGATGAGAATACAACTTAGAGTGTATAAATTATTTTTCTACCCTTATTATTCTTATTTATGATAAGGTTGCTAAGAGATATTTTTAGGGATATCACATCAAGGACCAAATATTCTCCATAAATAGACAACATTAAGACTAGTGGTTTTAGAAGGTACTATTTTAAATCCTCAAACACGTTTTGGGACACCTCATCCCCTTGTTAAAAGGTTAATTTCTTCATGATCCTTGATAAGAGCTTACACTTGTCATCCATATTCGCAATAAATCTTTTTATGTGGGATTAATGGCCTTGGAGACCTCACCACTCTGAAAGGTTGATTGGGGGATGTTCCTGACTGATCCTCTTGATCTTTTCTAGTTTGATCTTGATTCCACTATATCTGAAAATGAAGATTAAAAGGTTATCATAGGTAACCCTGAATTCACACTTCAATGGGTTCATCCTTAGAAGTGAAGAAGGGAAGAAGGAAAAAAAATTCTCAAGGTCAATGAGATGGCCCTACCATTGATGATATATGAACATCAAGTCATACACATAGCATTCCGACAAAATCCCATGAATTAGAAGGATGATTTGGTTTATGGTTTGGTGATAAGTGTCTCCTTAATTCATCAAGAAGAAAAGAATCGCCTATTAGTAGATGGTCACGGTGGAACCCTGTAGGTGGTGGAATCCTCATACCTAGGGTCCATATGGATATGATTTTACCTAGATAATTCATCCATTAATGAGAGTCCCTGGAACCCAGTTTTTGAATCAATCAATAGCTCTATCACTAGAAGGGGGAAATCATCCTTCAAGTAATGGAGTTTGAGGTCCCAAAATTCAATGAAAACACTAATCCACCCATTATTCATCGTAGTTAAAATGATGATGGAAATCCACTTAGGATATTAGAATTCCCTGATGAAGTTATATGTTATAATCTTATCAACCTCTACCTCAAACCCAGCACCATGAGAGTGGTGCATATTTCTAGGATGCTTCTTGGACCCACAATGAACCCCTTGTAAGTCGAGATGGTGGATAGTGACCAGGGTTTCTTGCAATGGAATCTCATCATAGCACTAATAGAAGATGTTACAATACTTTTTTTGGATAGAAACATATTGTTGCTGCTCCTTTATCAAAATTGTTTCACTTATCAGTGTTGGCCTCAAATCTTCCTCAGTACCGAGGTTTACCAGAATTAACTAATCAACAATAGTGGAGACAACCTCTACAGATTTCGGAAGATAATCTTCCAAATAATCATCATCATATGAGATATGAAAATATGGGGCAGTGTTTTTCCCATGGAATCCAACTTTGGGGAGCACTGGGGGCTTCTTGGGCACACACAGAGTCCTCACCGAGGGGTTTCTATTCTACTAAAACCCTGGGAACAGAAGCTATAAAACCAATTCCATTTGGCCTTTAACCATAAGCCCCCTTCTTGATGTCAAATAAATGGGGATGAGTCAGATTCCATAAATTCTAACCTTCGCTACATAATATAAGGATATTACATGAAATGGTGTCCATAGGATGGACTTATCAATACCTCAAAGGAGTAGGGGTTATGGTATCACTTGGGCTTGTCAATTGTAAGAGTATGAGGTAATCTTCAAATTCTCTTTCCTCTTTGTAATTTTGAAACAGTTTTTCTTGGACCTAAATAGTCATCACACCAGGTCTGGAGCAATGAATTGAGATAATGAAACTATCATCCATGTCTTCATATATATTAGTTTTAATGGTTGTCAAATCATTGGGAGAATTAATGAACTTAGCCCTATTGGTCTAAACATTTTTCCCCTCACACTTGTAGTAGTTTGAATCTTGACAATGTGATTCACAGGAGTCAAAGGTTGACAAATCACCTTGGATCATCCCTAATTGAAGATTTATTAAGTGCTTGAGAAACTATTTATATGAGTAGGGGACTTCTATGTATAGATGAATCCATGGACTACGAAGAATCACATTGTATGCGGTATCCTAAGAGACTTCCATGAATTAGGAACATTCTATAAAGCCACAAAACTAGGTATTTATCCAAACCATGCCCTAAATTTTATACACACTGCTATTATAACCCTAAAATTCTTGGTTGGAGGGATTCTAGTCTACCTCTTCTAGTCCCATCCTGTGGATCATTCAGTTCAGAATGAGGATAATCCTAGAACCAGTGTCCACTAGGAATCAATGGACCTACACACCATTAAATTATCCTATGATGTATAATGGGAATATTTTCCCCCACATGAGGATGCATTATTCTTCCCTGTAAAATGATATAATTTCATAGAATACCTCTTTCTTGGGCTCCACTTCATAGTAGGACTCCACAAAAGCTACCTCATATACGAATTGGAGAGGCCTTTCTATGTTTTTTTTATACGGTTTCCCATTTTTTTGACAATCTGAAGTCCTGAAGGATCTAAAGTCACATAGATATGTTGGTGAGGTGTTTAAAAATAATAATACTTCCATGCAAAAGGAATATTTTTTCCATAGTGTTCATTCCTTATAAAGGGGTGAAACAGATGGGTTGGATAAACTACGAGGTCTTAACTAGTGATGAAAATATTCTATTACTACAAGATATATTTCATCGAACAAAAGGTGGATAACCATTTTTTTCTAATTCATAGCTCTAGATGGGCACAAATGATCGTTTTGTGGTCACAAATGAGTTTATCGGTCGAATAACATGGTCAACTATAGAGGAATACAACATGGAGCAAGTTGAGAGCACAACTCTTGTTGATCTCTTTATAAATTCTTTTTTTGCGACATGGTAGAATACATGGCTTGGTTTGAGGCATCATCTTATGCATTCTGGAAGCTCGTGATTCATCAACATTTCCTTCGATGGAATTATCTAGAGTTACCTAAAGGTTTTTCATGACATTCCTAACTATTTTTATTTGTGATGTGGTCTACCATTTCAATAAAATTCATGAAGGTATACTTTTATTCCTCAACACTAATGTGAGCCGTTGCTGGATAGACCTCGGGAGAACCTCCCAACTCAGGATTTCTGAATTAATTGAGAGTGTGAGATGGATTTTTCACCAATGGGTGCCTCTAGATTCTAGGTCTTCATCAGTGATATTTCTTTTGAAAGTAGGAAGGCTATGACTCATATGAAGAAGCATAGGCTGGAGGGGGAATGGCGACCAAAGGAGGCTCGGGCCATACAAAGAGAGCATGAATAACACCATGGGTGTGAGAGAATTGATGGAGATCCAACCATTCATCATATTTCTATGTCTCAAAACTTGAGGCCTAATTCCATTCACCATATCCTTCACTGTCATTGTTTGGGTCGATGGAGACATCGGTCACTTGTGCCGAGACATCACCCAACATAACTAAACCATGATCCACATGGTCCATGATCTAATCCTTGAACATGTATATTTTATTGATTATGTGTCTGAGGATCCTGTGGTAAATGAAATGATTAGGGAGGTCAGTTATTCTAGAATCCTCATTCTTCTTTAACTCTTGAAAATTAAGGATTCCCTTCTCTAGGGTCAGAATATATACCTTGGCACATGAGAATATATAAAGGAATAAGTCCAGTTATTTCAATCTGATAATTCCACCCTGGGATACTCGAATTGATGAGGGGAAGGAGCCACATTCTCTCCCCTAAATTGGTCTGCTTGGTGAGATGGTTCATATTCAAGATGTGTAGGGTGATGTTACTCCTGATATGACTACACTCAACAAGGTTCTTCTATAAAAGGGGAAATAACTATACTGAATCGGGACCTTTTCATGTATTGTGGCTATAGTCTCAAGTTTATCACGTCTCATCGCTAGATATGTAAGAGACAATGAGTGTGACTATGGTCTTCCTTGCGGAAAAGCCTCCTCCAAATAATGATTCTTCTCAAAGAACACATGAAATTCTTTTTGAAAGTTATAGGTGATTAAGATAGGGACCAGATCACCCTTCACATTCCCCACACACATTGTTAGTAGTTGGTCTTGGGACAACATCATATCGAGTGAATATTTGAGGCCTTTACACCTGGCGACAATGTCTATCACTCCCTCATCATTCCTCATTATTCATTTGAAGAGGTCAAAAATACATGTCATTCACATGGTGGATCTAAAGTGATAGAGGAACTTCTTATAAGTGGATTTCCAACGAGTCATGAAAAATATGGGTATCAATATGTACCTGACATATATAGGTCCCTCTACTGTTTGATCAAAACACCCAAGAATTTTTGGATCCTATTATTCTCTATCCCCCAACATAAGTCAAAACCTTCACTTAATGTCTTATAGGTTCTGTATCCAGACACCAATCCCATTTAATGTAGAAAATATAGGATTCCCAAACTATAGGGATGCTCTGACATTATCTACTCATGCTGCATATAGTTTTCCATCAAGATTTATTTCCATATTTCAAATATCTATTTCCTCAAAGTGAGTGGTGAGAGGAGGTTTCAAATCATCATGGTAAGAATCTCTAGTCACAATTGTGTTGGAAGGCTCATCAATGTGGGGTGAGGGCTCATCAACTTAGAAAGTGGCATGGCCTAGATCCTAGTAAGGATACTCGAACTTCTCAGTTGAGTTTAGTAACTCTTACCATGTTCACGTACTATATCCTCTTTCCTCTACTCTTACTTAATATGATGGGAATCCACGCTCAAGATGGGGAATATTTTCACAGAGGAATTATCTCCCCACTATAGGAGATATGGGATCTCATGGGGGGATTCATAATCAAGGATATACTCAATAGTGAGATCAGTGATGATCCATTAATTCACTTTAAGATTCTAGAGTATGATATCCATCATGGGCTCAGTATCTATTTTTTTTCACAGCCTCAAATGGATCGAAGGGCTTGAGATACTCCTTTACCTTATTGAGATTTAGATGGGTAATCTAAAATGTATTGTTATAGGGGTATCCAGGGATATGTTGACACCTCTACTGATGAGTATGTATACCTATCAGAGGGTCTTTTTCTATATAACATCTTACCTTGAGGTGGATCTTTCATGTCATACCATGTATGGATGGCCTAGTTTCCTTGATCCTTAGGTAGCTCAATAAAGAACATATTTTCTATAATGATGGATGAAGGGGAACTTTCACCATTAAGAAATAGGCCATATTGTCACATGATAATGATGAAAATAAGAGAAGTATAGTGTCCCCAGCCTCTTATCTACACATGTTGAGATGCTTCTTCTATAATCCGGTGGAGAACAGTGAAGATATTGATGTGGTTTTATTGTAGGAAATAATAGCATCCATACGACTCATGGAACTATGCTAATAGTAAAACGACTATATCAACCTTTCTTCACTACTGATCAATGGACCCAAGGTGTTCATAACTTCCTAAACTTGCGGACTGACATTCTTGGAGGTAGTGGAACGTCGCCTAGATAATTTGGTAGAAACACACATCCAATTCCTCTATAAGGGACTAAAGGATATCAAAGTTCATAGTTCTAGTTATATATAAAACCACATTTAACTTTTTCACATCTATAACTTAATACAATCCCCCTTGCTTTGGTCAAGGGTCCATGTCTTGGTCGGCCTAGGACCTGATATACACTTGATGAGATAGTGGTGGTGACACCAATTTTTACCGGTTCTGCTTCTAGTTTTTTGGGATATGAGTCATTGAACGATAAAAACATATTCTTCATTCTAGGACATCTCTCAAGGGTCGTTCCAACTTCATCATCACATCCGTATCGTATTGATAGTTCACAAAATCCTCACGTGTAAGAGCAGTGATCTCTATTTTCATCTCAAAATAATTCTCACAACATGAGGGTTCCCTCCCATACACAACTAATCTTCAATTTCTCAAGTGGATGTAAAGATGAGGGAAACTGGAAGTTATTGAGATGTTAGTAGTTCGACCCCCTGAAAGTGAGGTAGAAAATCCCCCTCTACAAGTTCCTATAGAGGTATCTAGGGATCCTTTTAAATTTATCTTTTGGGATTGTGAATATCAACTATCGGGATCCTTCCCCAGACTCTGGCAGTTGGGGTGAAGCTTCCATCATTGAGTCATCCATTTCATTGAAATATGAGAGGTTGAAGTGGTCAATGATGACTTGGAACCTCCCAGTGTTTCACTTCCAATTTTTTTTATTATCCCTTATACCTAAAGTCCATTATTCATGGAAGGGTATGTCTTCAACATGGGTAGGGCCTTCATGCTAGTTGATTATGGAGTAGAGAGGACCTCCAATTTTAATTATAATGGGATAACATGGTAGACCTCCAGGATTATTATTAGTGACAAAGTTTGGACCTTTGTAAAATGATGTGGGACTATGGGGAGGATATTTTTTTCTGATTATTGTAGGAGTGGAAAGGACATTTTATCTAATTGGTCGTAGCATGGGGAGGAATTTCATGTTCATTGGTGAAGGAGCAGGTAGGTCCTCTGCTTTGATTGGAAGGATCATGGTGAGGACCCCTGTGATGATTTATTAAGTAGGTAGGGCATCCCCTTTGATTGGTAAGATCACATAAAGGGTGGAATCCATGTTCTTCAGCAAAAGTACGGGGAGGACCTCCTGAAAAATTGGTTTTAACATGGGGAGAACCTCTATGCTCTTGAGTATATGTACAGTGAAGAACTTTTTACTAATTTGTAGGAGCATGGGGAGGAACTTAATGTTCTCTAGTAGAAGTAAAGGGTGGAACTTAACAGAAATTATTCTTGTCATGGGATGGCCCACAATGGATATCAGTGTTTTTAATTATTCAAAAAGTTAATCCAACATTCATATGAGGTGGATGGGGACTCTATATAAATCGAGAAATAACATATTGGTGTTCGCCTATCATAGGGCTTTGGAAGGGAAAGCCAGTGGTGCCATGGGATATAGGAGTTGTAGAATATTACCCTAGTAAATAATTATCTAGGTTATTCCCCTAACATAAATTCCAAGAGATCTAGACCAGATCTAGAATATCAGGAGTTTAGTTCACCTACTCGATGACTTATGGGTCCAGTTGATGATGGTGTTGTTGAGGCCTAGTGGGGTCCCTCTTTGGTGGCTCATGGGTAGTATTCTTGGATTGTTCGACTTTTAAATACCCTACCTCATAATTATAGGTGTGAATATCATTAGATCTCTCTGGTTTGGTACTATCAAAGAGGTTCATCATTAGAATGGGGGTTGTTTCCCTAGTGTGGCCCTCTGGCGTGGCAGTGTCGTTGAGGTACTGACACCTCTAGATCTTGTAGGGTCATTTCCCTTTTTTTAATGACACCCTCCTACTCTTTTTGGAATATGTGGGTGTATATCACCCTCCTTTGGATGATTTCCAAGGGTGATATAGGGAATAGACACCAAGTAGATGAATACGAGGGGAAATCATGGTGGAGGTGTGGTTGTGCGTGGTTTCCACATCGATTTTTCTCCTACCCTGGTGCCTTTGAGCACTAGGTGCCTAATGTTTCTACCCAAATGTGTAGGTGAGTTTCATTATTGGACCACCATTTGAATGGGGACCTAGTGGAAAATGTCAAAATCTATTGACATTAAAATCTACTAATTCCCCAAAACTACTAGGCCAAATGATAAGGAGAAGAGATTCAAATTAGGTTCAAAAAAATTTCTTTGTATCCCTTTGTGGGGAACCCATGCAACGTATGTGTGTGAATTTTTGTTTCCCTGTATTCTCACTTTCAAAAGGCAAGAGACATTCATCACTTTCATAAGTGATGTCTAATCCTTGATCAAAATAGTATAATGGTATGTTAATTCCTCTTTCCTTATATTCTTCCATTGAGATCATTTCCTCCTCCGAGTTTCCCTAAAATATTTGTTTCATATTCTTGGAATTCATCCTTGCTTCCATCTATATGTGGACACCATTAAATTACATTTTTCTATCATGATATGGAAGAAACCTTCATTTAGGATAGTAGTTGAATTGGGAATCTCTAGGAATGTCTATATATTGGGTATATTAGTCACATATGAATCTTTTTCTTGAGAGGGAATCTTGTATAAGGCATTGTAGGCACATAACCCAATGCATCATTTGTTTATCACGTGGTAATTAACACTAGGGTTGTAAGTCACCCATGAATTTTTACAGCAGGAATCCCATTTTTATTGCATGGGTTAAGTATTATGGTCTAGGTCACAAGTTCTATGTCACGTTGAGATGGATCTAAATATCCTATTAAGATGGATAGGGGAACGAGTTTAATGTCTTATGGAGATAGATTGGAACATCTAGGTAAGTTGGATCAGGGAATGAGTTTGACGTCTTATGGAGATAAGAAGGTAGATTAGAACACATCATCTTTGTGGATCGGGGAGGTGTATCCATATGAGGGAATATGAACCAACTGGTTTTACCGATAGATCAAAACACCTCATAGAAGGAGATCTAGAGTTGATGGATCAGAATTCCCTATAAAGATAGATTTAAGATTGACGGTTTATAATTCCATGTAGATGTGGATCAGGAGTGGATGGGTTATAATAGCCTATGAATAAGGATCTGAGATGGAAGGATTATAATTTCCCATTGTGGTGGATATGAGATGAATGGATTAGAATGCCCCATGGAGGCGAGTCCAGGATGGATGGATCAGAATTCCATGTGGATGAGAATATGGTATGGATGGATCAAAACACCCTATGGAGGAATATTCTGGATGGGTGGATCAGAACTCACCATGGAAGCAGATCCAAGAGGTACCTCCCTAAGGAGGAACATATGGATATCTTACCAATGAACTAGAAAACTCCATGGAGGTGGAAATAGGACTAATGGATCAAAACACCAAATAGAGGGAGATCTGGGAGGAGTGTTACTAGTAAGGAACACATGGATAGTTTTCTGATGGATCAAAATTCCCAATGGAGGTCAATCAGGGATAGATGGGTCAAAACACCCTTGGGAAGTGGATTCGGGGTGGATAGATCAGAATGACCCATAGAGGAGGATTCGGGAGGTGTCCCTAGTAGACAAGATTTAATTCATAGATATTTTAAGTATATATTTGAATGTCTCATGGAGATGGATCAGGGATGGATGGATCAGAATGCCCTCTAGAGTAGGATCTTGGAGTTGTATCCCTAGTGGGGAATATTTCACACCTAGATAGTTAACCATTTTTAGAATTAAACCTCAAGGAGGAAACCTACGTAAACTATTTATAGTCTGGGATCCAAACCCACATAGTTTGATGTCACAGTTTATGGTCATGTGATAGGTCTGATCCATGTAGTTTAATGTCAAATGATAACGATTCTCTTTTCATGAATGGAATGTCAAAAATGGACTATGTTGGGATTACATATGGAATTTTCCTATTTTAATAGGTCTAATATTTGGGGAGTGATATGGGGTGGACACATGAAAGTTTCCCTCTGGGTTTTACTTATAAATTCTAGTGGGATAGGTTGGCATCACAAGATCATCATAAATGCGGAATCCTATGTATATCACTTAGGGTAAGGAAAAAATTTACATCTTATTCTTTGGAAATTATCATGTAGATGAACATTATATGAATATTATGTGGAGCTAGGAAATTTTAATTCATGAAACATGGATGTGGAACATCTCACTCTTTAAGGGGGGGAATATTGTACATAAAAGAAGATCTTACATATGGACCCTCAACAAAGATAGGTTCACGATTTCCCTCTATGATGAAATCGCTAGGGCTTACATAACCAATTCTCATGAGACTATGGGTGAGACATGGAATTATAATTCCCATGGAGGAGTGGTAAATCAGGTTTCCAACATTAGGGTTCTTATTATTAGAAGAAACGACCATTAGTGTATATATAAATAGATACAACAGGCTAGGAAATACCTACACTAGAGGAACAAGGGAATCAGGTAGGGGACACAGAAGTTGTTGTGAAATTTTGGGTTGGGTATTACACAAAAGTTTTACTTAAAGGGTGTTATAGAATAAGAAAAAACTGAATTATTCAAGAGGCATAGTTTCTTGCATGATTTGGAGGTGCATGTAGGTTAGGGTTCTGCAGAGGAAATATACCTTTTCTCACACAAAAACAGACTTAGAGGTCCTATGAGAGGATCACTCTACCATATTTCAAGTAATATTTAGGCATATAATAGTTATGTAATAAAAATTCTAGAACTTTTAAGGTCTATGATCACTTTTTTATATTCTATCATGGACGATTGGGAGTTTTACATAGAATACCATTCCTTCGTCATCGGAGGAGCCACATTAAGTGTGGGTACAGAGCTTCTATTAATTCACAAAAACTAGGATATTGTTGCACAAATCCTTGGGAACAGAACTGGTTTTTGTGCATAATCATCCTTTGGTGATGGATTTTTAGAAACTAAACAATTCTTGTTTGACATCACCTTTGGTGCACAAATGTATACTGGCGTACTGGCATTGCACGCTGTATTCATTTATTTTGTGCATAGATTCATTCTGTTAAGCACATTCTTTGGGAGTAAATTTTTCGTGAGGGTCCATAGTGGAACTTCCCATCACCTTTTGGTGTGCACATCTATTGTGTGTGGCACTATATATTTTCACGCACACACTTAATCTTGCATGTAACTCACTCATCAACCGCATAATAGTCTTTAGTGGTGATTTGAAAGTTTGGTTCATCCAAAACTAGCTATTTGAATTCCCATATAATATCTCTATACAAAAAAATCCTATAAATATAATATAACTCTCCAAAAATACATCAACTATCAGACTCTTAATTGAGTGACAATCAATAAAAAGTATCTCTTACCTCATGTTGATGATCTATTCAACTATTTAAATAGGGAAAAGATGTTTTTTTAATTTGATATTAATTATGGGTATCTTAAATTAATAATAAAATTGTTTTATATTCCAAAGACAACCTTTATTAGTAGGTTTGGCCACTTCATGTACCATGTGATTAAATTTTTCCTAACTAGAACTCTTGTTGTACTTATGGCATTGATGAATTGAATCTTCCTTAATTGTCTTGAAATATTTTTTATAGTGATCTTGTATGGTATCATGTATTATTATATGATTGTGGAAGATCACGTGTCCCAAATGTGGTATGTTATGGGAATTATGGGGTATCGTTGTCTTTAGACTATTTATCAATGTTCCAGTTTATGATCTATGAGGTGATGTTCCCTGGACATATGATCTCGGACCATGATATCTCAATTGATCCTAGGAAGGTTTTAGTAATTATTTCTTGATAAGAAACAAAACATTTCCTTGAGATGTGTATCTTCCATTTTTTACTAGGATAATATCTTTGATTCTTAAATTAAATCTCAAATCATGCATCTTATTTTACCACTCTCACCCAAAATGGATTAAGAATCATTGTTGAGTATTATTACTGAACGACCTTCAATGTGATAAAGGGATGTTTTATCTCATCACTCATTCTGATATTATTTGAGTATGGATGTGACTATATAGTTTACTATTGTAACAACCTATGATTTTGGATCTATTAATGTTAATCAGGGTGCTAGTGTAGAGACAATAATTTTAATTTTTTTTATTATTGTAAAGGAATTATTTTCTAAAAAATTAAATTTAACAAAAAAAATTATAAATTAATTTTTGTATATAGAATTTCTGGTTTGTATAAATAAATTGATTAAATTATCAAATTTTTATTGTTTTATTATTTTGTGAAATGACATAGAGTTTAAAAAATAATGAAGAATGTGACTGAAATTGGGGAAACCCAATTGGAAAAATAATATTACACATCATGTAAATAATATTCCAAACATGAATAAAAAAGATTAAAGGGTGTCAAAATAAAACATGAATATATTTACGTCGCACATTACACTTTAGGAATCTAATATCCACTATGTTAAATACTTAAGAAACCTAGGGGAAAGTATAACTCATTACAAATCGTGAATGCACTATTAAAAATGTGAAACTCCCTGAAAAAAACCTATAAATGGTATATTTCACGAAAATTGAAGGTGATAATCCTTTTTTATGACCCGAGATAACCCATTATGACCATAAGAAAAATAAATGACACATTAATAATATCTTTAAAGCTCTTACATGAATATAAATAAGTGGAAGCATGGGGTTTGATAGAGGATTTGTTGGTGGGAATCTCAAGATGATGGTCTGGTGCAAATTTATTTCACTATTACATTTTCTTTTTTTTCCCTCATTCTGTGATGCATCCCCTCACCTGAATCAACTCGACTACCCCATCGACTGAGGTGTAGTTCCAATTAGTTATTATAAATGGTGGGGCTTTAACAACTTCTTGTCTTGAGTTTTTTTTAACGGAATAAAATATTTTCTATTTATTTTTCCAATATGTATCAATTGATTATTCAATTTTTAATTCCAAATGAATATGAATTATGGTTAGATTATTTTATTCCAATATATATAATCTATGATCCATTAATCCCACCACCTAATTATTATCTATTTTATAAAGAATATATTAGGGTTGGGTGATGAGTTTTTGAAAAAGTTAAGCACATGTGAAAAATTTGGATAAGTATTGTTGTTAATTAGAGAAAAAACTCCTAATTTGGAATTGCCTTGATTTTTCAAAATAACCCATTACAACACCACACACACTGAAAGGAGGATATAATGATTAAAAATTTATTATGTATTCCCTTACCATCACCATTTCACTAAGGGGGTGTGTTGAATCAATTGGAAAATATATCTCTTACTAGCTAGTAGAAGTGCAATCGATAAAAATAGGAAACCATGATAACATAGCACTAAAATCTACCAAACCCACTCAGATATCCATCTCTAATAATTTTTTTAAAAATCAATAAATTTCATTTTCATTTTCATTTCAATTTTTCAAACCAATAACAAATATATTTTCTGAAATTCTGCCAAAACTGCCAAAACTATTTTGCGTGAACTCCTCTTTGAGAGAAAATTTTGAGTAACTACTTTACTAAATTTGGTAAAAATAAAAAACAATTATGCCACACCCCACCATATGTGTGAATAATTAAACTCATTTAAATAATAAATTCAATATTATTTACAAAAAAATAATAAATATATTAACATTAATTTAGTTTTTAATAAATTCTACATAATATTAAAAAACAATAATGTTCAAAATTTCATTTTTCTAATAAAACTTTTATTACAAAATTATTTAAATTTAATATTTATTTTTTTAATATTTATAATTTGAGATTGCTTAATTAGATAATAAATTTTATTTTTAAATAATATTATTTTTCTAAAACAGGCTTTTTACCTATTTAATAAAACATAAAATTACCTAGTTAAAAATAGTTTACCTAGATTCAATCTAAAAGAGTAAAATTTAATTTTTAAAGTTAAAGGAATTATAAAATGGTTTTTTTAATACTTTTGAATATATTTTATATGAAATTAAATAACACACTAAATAAATTTGAAACATTGGGCCATTAACCTTTAAATATTATCATGGAATTATTTAAATATTATGGGTGTTCCCAAAACATCCCTTTTCCCCAGTTATAAAAGGGATCAAATATATCATTCGAAACATACACATCCCTTTAAGGTCCATCTATGTATTATGAGATTTTAGTCTCCCTAAAACCATATACCCAAAAAAATCACTCATAGATATCCTATGACCATGAATAACAATGAAACATTCAAGGAACGATCAAGTCTCCAACATAAGTATTATCACCTTCATTGGATTTTTTTTAATCTTACTCTTCCAAATATATAATCACTATAAAAATATATTGAATTCAGTGTCAATATTAATCTAAGATTTTTTTATGTTAAATATATTAAAATAAATTATTCATTTTAATCAATATAGAAAAACAAATGAACATCATTAGTGCATTTCATGAACTACCACCTCCACAAAACAACGTCATTTGTTTTTCATTTTATATTTTCATAGATGGTCCTAATAGTGTGAATTATTAATAAATATGATATATATTATATAATTTTTATCCAAAACTTTTAATTTAAAATCCACATTTACCCCATTTTATATGCTTATAAGATATAGTGCTAATCACATTTCAGTGTTGATAACAACCACCGCGATAAAGCATTTTTCATTTTTAATCTAGATTTTCATAAATTATCTAAATGTCAAAAAATATGGTTCACTATAATAAAATATAAAAAATAATTACTCAGAGTTTTTTATTATGAAATTATTTTAAAATAAACACAGAAAAAACCATACTATCCAATCCAGGTAAATCTTGATCATGTTTGGTTATTTTTAACCACCTACGTAAACCATGTTTAAAAATATGCTTATTAATGAATACAGGAACATAAAAGATGATATTATTATAATATGTTTATCAAATTGTTATTCTTATATGATACTATAAATATGGTATTAAATATTTTTCTTATTATTAATGTAACATTTTCTCTCTATAAAATTACCAAATAAGATGTTATCGATTCAGTTTGTATATAACATAACGAAAACTCATATGGGATGAAATAAGAACATTTTAAATAATTATAATTTTACTACTACATAGTATTAAAATTCTTATCATTAGTGATCATTACATTAAATAATGGGTAGTAATATAAATATTAATAAATATGTGAAAATTGTTAAATATATTAACACATAATAGTCATAGTATGCTATACCAAATAAAAATACTCATATTAAAGAATTATAATAAGGATTATAAAAGTGTAATATTAATGAATAATGTTATGGAATATGTAATTATGTTAACTATGGTAGTTTTATATGAGTTTATAGTGTCATCAACTAAATAAAGAAGCAAGTTAAGTTTTTTTGTCTCAAGTTAACTTTTATTGAGGCATGATTTCTTGTTTTTCATATATTAAGATTTAATTTCTTATAACTACTATAAAAATGTATTAATAAATAATAAATAACCCTTTTTCATTAGATATAAATTATTATTTAACAATATCTCTTACTTGTTATATCAATTCATTCATATTTCATGTTGTTATGGTTTTTTCTCAATTTCCCTTCATTGAGATAATGTTTTAATGTTATGCACCAATTTCATACCCATATTGTATATATACTACAAATGAATGTATTTTTAAATAATAAATGAACTAGGAGGTGGATTTATATAACCACAGTATTTAGTGATTCTAATGGATTTTGATTCAAATATTACTACATCTTTAAATGGTTTTCATGATTCAATTATCTTTCATGGGTTATAATCACTCCTCTTTGCCTATTATTTGTCATAATGGATATATTATATCATTTAAGATTTTTTGGGTATATTATATAATATATAGGTTTTTTATATATTATTTCTATAAATATTAGTTTACATGTCTTATCATATCCATTTGAGATTGTATAAAGGATTAAGAAATGGTTTGGGAGAATCTGAGGCTTATAAAGAGCCAAAAGGGAATTATTAGTAAGCTATTAGTAGAAAGAATTTGGATTTGCTGTAAGAACCTATAATGAAGGATCTTGGTCTTTTTAACCATGTGATAGGAGGAAAATGACCAAAAAAATATTTTCATAAAGTGTATCAGTATTTTCATGGTTAGTGCATGGTTTCTCGAAAATGTGTGCCAAGCATGATATGTGTGTCATCATAGTTAGTATGTGTGAATGGGTTTCATGCTATTAAAAAACCATGTTCTTAGATATTTTAGGGGTTTTTTCACATAGACTATGGTTGCACATGGTTAACTATTGGTTTTTCCCACTATGAAAAAAACCCTTATTTCCATTAAATTTTTGTGATTTTACTTTTTTTACCTCCAAAACCTTATAAGTGTTAAAAATATTTTTCTTCCCCAACTTCATGTATAGTATTCTACCCCTAATTTTGGAGATCCCTTCTTCCTCAAGATTCTCTTTGAGCATCCTCCATCGTATGAAATCCTATTCAGGTGACTTTGATCACATTTTATCACTCTCATAATGTATAAGACAATGCTTCCTTATTTTATCAGTTTATCTCACCATCTTCAATGTAATTTTCATGAAAGCTAGTATTACATATTTTTCAAGATCATTAATTTTCTTTCCTTTCTCCCAATGTTGATCTGATTATAGGCCAATGCTGGATAAGGAGTCAACTATTGTTACAAGGTTGGTTTTCAATCATTTTTCCTTAAATGTTTGGATATTTATTTCATATGTTGTCATTCCACACACCAAACTCTCCATTTTAATACTTTTTAAAATATCATGTTACATTAATATATTATTATAACCTTATTTAGGAAGGATTATGAAACCTAAATTCTTTATTGGAGGTCGTCTACCTTGATGTGATATGCCCCTTAGGTTGTGTTGCGCAAAATTTTAATGAACATTAAGACTTCATATAAAATTAATCTACACTTGAGGTTTTTTGAAATAGATTATTCAATTTTATATATTATTTAAATTAAATTAAATGGTGTGATACCTTAATAGGTCCATATATAGATCCGAACTGCTTAAACCACCTTTTGAGGCACGTTGTTTTCCCCTTATAAATGTAATGGATAAATGATTTAAATAACATTTAAATGGTTTGAACAAATCTCACAGACCATGTTTAATTGTCATGTTTCATCATCGATATCATTATGATTTTAAAAAAATATATCATTCTTGACTAATGTAATAGATCTTAAATTGCATTTGATGGTGTGGAATGCCTTGAGTGATATTAGGATTCCAATTATGGAATGCCTTAGACAAACTCAAGGTATGTTAACTGATTCATTGATGTGTTTTTGAATTGAAAGACCAAACTTTGATTCTTTGGTATCCATAGGATTATTGATTCCTTATATTAGCTCAAAGGGATTATCTATATTTATATAAACTAATTTGAATTCCATGGATGGTTCTCTGTGGATTCACCTAGATGTTACTATCCAACATGGTCATTTCATTGTCCTCATTAAAAGTATAGAACTAAGGCTACCTAGTACATGATCATACGGATAATGTGGTACTTTTTCATTGGAGTGAAATACCTTGGGTCAACCCCTATAGACTACACCTAGTCTGTAAAACTCAAATTTCAAGGATACTTATGGAACCTTAAATGCTTATAACTGTAATTGGGTTACTTTTTTTTATACCATGGGTCCTATCACTATAAATATAAATATAAATGTAATTTTTTAGAGACATTACACCCAAATCTGAAGTAGGTATTTTTGGATGGATATCCCTTGAGGAACCCAAACCGAAAAGGTTTATTTATTTACTCCCTTTATTTATTTTACTTTTAAAATGCTAATTTTATAATCACAATAAGGATAGTGCTAGAAACTGTTGGTGGTGGAAAACTAATATTAAATCACAGATTGTTCTGGTCACCAATCGGTACCCAGAAAGACTTATTGGATGCAGCTATGGAAATTGGAAAATATCCATCAATGGATGGTTGATTTTTTAATGTGGTTGGAGTATGTAAGAAGGATAAGACACAGTTTTCATGATGCTATTAAATTTACCTTTTTATTTTTTTTAATTTTTCATGTATTTTATTGTGTATACATGTTTCCATCCAATCCTATATTTTTTATAGCATCAATCTATCATATTTTAAATACACTTCTAGGTATGGTTCTAGTTTTTTTATAAATGTTTGATTATTATATTTAGATGATTTATGTTCCCACTATCACTTTATTTTTTCACTACGGTTTTATTTCTATATCACCAATGTGATCAACTATAATAATGTTTGTAAAGTCTCCCATTGTACGACCATGGACCCTCAATTATAATCAATATCCCCTATAATATGTTGAGGCTCATTTTGGGCCATGTGAAAAACCATATTTGATTACTTATGAGTAAAATGGGTCGGTGAAATTACAATTGGAATTAGTGGGATTTTTCATTTTTTCTTAAAATTTTGGTATGTTAAAGAGGAGACTGCGATGGATAGGAATTTGGAAATGAGTGTGTTCCATGGAGTAACTAACCGCGATACTGGGGGAAAGCCAAAATTCCTTATATGAGAACTTTCATTTTGGACATTACGTTATTGATATTGAAAAAATATTAGTATTTAGTTATATGAATTATTTTTTGTTTGATAATATTACTAAGGACTAAAATTTTCCCTTATTTTGGTATGATAATGATGTATTATTTCATGTATCATTATATGAACATAAGGATTTATATGTCATGAATATTCCATGGAATTTTTATTTTATTTCATGTATTTTATATGGAATTTAATATATGCTTGGAATTTTTTCTTGTAAAATTTATAACAATAATTGTAGGGAAGAAATAATTGGTTACATATTTTTTCAATGTCAACCTAAAATATTGTTTTCTCAAATATCATGATGGTGGTACCTTCACTAAACAATTATGGTATTTTTGAGGAATACACCATTTAATTCATTAGAGAAAAATTTAGTTGATTGTGATTAAATGGGTTCTAATTTTAATTTACAAAACTATACCTTTTACAAATTGAGAATAGTGATCTATATTATTAAATTATCATAAATTGATTCTTACACCATGAGTCCATATGTAACCATCCTAGTTTCGATTACATTAATATAAAATTTTATGTTATAAACAATAAGTACTTTATAAATTTTTAATGGTAATTCATATAACTGGATCATTATATTTGTGTGTGTGTAAATATGTTGATTCTTCAATGTTTATTGAATGGTTTCTTATAAATGGGGATGTGGATTGTAACATAAAGAGTTTTTTCCTCTATAAATTACAATTGATTACCCAAATATTGGCATAACTCCTATGAGATTTGATTACATAACATATACTAGACCTTAGTAATGGATTTTTGTCAAGTTTCTTGTGACCCATTATGTTATTCCAAATTTTATAAACATGGGTTTAAGAGTAGGCATATGGGTATTGACTATTATATATGAAAACTTTGTACATTCCCCATTATTTTATTTGTTACCATTATTATTATAAAAATATTTTTCTAAGACATTTTTTTGGAATTTTATAAACATTACACAGTGAAGGACTTAATTCATGCTCTAAAAAGATGGCGATGATAATGCACTGGATGAGATGGTCCAAGATCTTCATGTGTTAACTACTGTAGTTCCACCTATAGAACCTCATTATCTTCTTGATCTAGGTGTTAATTCTTAGTCTTTAGAGGTATTTTTATTAATATTTTTTTTATATAATTATATACATGATGTGACTCTTATATGATAGATTTGACCAGGGAGTTCTAGCTGTAGCACAATCCTACCATTTTAGAGGAAGGCAGTCCCCATATTGTTCAATCATGGATATTGTCCATTATATCTATCTTTGATAATTTAGATGCACCTCAAAAAAGTGGGTGATTATTTCATCTTACATCCTTATAGGTTCATCAAATATATAGTAAGGTATTTTGACCTAGGATAATTAGCATCATGTGGTGGCCTAGATGGATTTCCAAACTACCTTCTATAACCAACTAATTTATAAGACATTGAGGTATAAGTGAGATAGATAATTTATACAACATGATTAGGTAACCATATCTATTATGAAAAAATCTAATCATTTCAAAGATCTCAAACATATTGTTTCTACTCTCCATGGTTATGAGTATTCCAGAGAAAGATATTTTTAGGATGGTCTCATGAGTGTCATCTCTTAACATGAGAACACCTTTTGGTTGAATACCATATCTGTGATTCAGAACCTAATACTCACTACTGAGTGAAATATTAGGGAAGATTAAGGTTTGGAATAGATCAATTCAGTATATAGACTAGGTAGTACATCAATTAATGGTGGGAAGTGAAATTTTGAGTCTTCATGTAGAGGTGATATTGTTCATACTGTGAACCAAAGTATCCATGTGATTTTTCACAACTGTGGTAGGAATTGACACATGAAGACTCATTATAGTAAGTAACTAGTTGAGATTCATGATAATGGTATTATTGGACACTATAAGAATTATTTCAAAAACATTCCTCAAGTGGAAAGTTAGAGGGGATCTATACCAACATCTAGATCTAGAGAAATATTAGCAACATTATGTTGGGCAGGGAGGTGGCGTACTACAGGAAACTTTGGTTGAGGAGGTGGTTTTGTTCATAGAGACCATATGTTAAGCATGTTGTTCTAGTAGAGTATCCCGACCTAGTGTATTAATTATGATTATTAGGACCACACATTGGGCTACATTTATGTAGTTTATCTAACATTGAATGATAAGGAAGACAAGCCTTGTACTATTCATTCTATTATTTTAGTATCCTTGATTTAGGCGTTGGTTTTTTTATATAGTCACATCAAATTCATTCATATATGTGGTTAGAATGTAAACACACTGTCTTGAGATCAAATAATTTTCTGAGATATTTCTATGGATACTCTATTGTGAGATTAATCATAGAGTATTGGACAACGCATGGAGTAACCCCTCAAGATTAGTGTATATCAATTCATGTGGAACCATTTCATCCTTGAGATGATAGGGTTTGAGGTAATTATAGGTATGGATTAGATTTTACCTTATCATTCCCATGTAAATTATTATTTCTAAAATGTTTCATTTACATCATCATAGGTTATTATTTATATTTATAAGTGTGAATGATATGTCCATGAAATTCAAGTTGTACCAAAGAAACATGGGTTGGGTGGAGTGACCAACCAGATATCCATCCTTTTTATGAGTGGTCAGAGAACAGATTAGATAGATTCCCCTCCTATGTTATATTTATTTATAGAAGTCTTCCATGTGGAATTTTCAAGGATACCACCTAATATTGGGGTGTGATTTTCTGTTAATATGGTTCCAAGAGTATTAGTGGTATCTAATCTACCTTATAGGATGACTCCCAATTTGTTTCAATAAATTAAGAGATATTTAGAGGATCTAGAAGATATTGAGTTTAAATTCCCATGTACTTTACCTCGTGGTTCACCTATTCTCTTCATTGAAAAGTTGGATAGAACCATTATGATTTTTTTGGATTATAAAAAATTTAAAAAACTTATGGTTAAGAACCAATATACACTACCTTGTATATATGACCTATTCTTCTAGATCTATGGATCTATTGTTTTCTACATTATATAAGTGAGGTCATACTATCATCATGTGTGAGTTTGGAATTCAGATATACCTCATATAACATGTTAGAGTATGTATGATGTTTATGAGTATTTTTTATTTTTGTTAAGTATCATGAATGTGGTATTTTTTTATGTCCTTGATGAACTATGTTTTCCACATGTATATAGATTTTTGAGTTGTTGATTTTTTGGATGCAATATTGGTGTACTCTAAATACCAAAACGATCATTCCAAACACCTTGACATCATATTGGATAAAATGAGAGATGATAGGTTATATTCCATAATCTAAAAATTCCACTTCTAGATTGATAAGGTTTACTTCCTAGGTATAATCATATCTAAAGGAGTGTTTGTATTCCTAGAGAAGGTAAGATTGATGTTTTCTTGGGATTATTCTATGAATTTATTATACATATGATTTTTCAATGGGATAGATAGATATTATAAGCATTTTATCCTTGAATTATCATTCCTTTATTTACCTTTTATGAGCTTTAAAAATAATGGATTCAAATTATCATTGTTTGATTCTTGTGGAAAATAATTTCAGGAGATAAAAGAAAAAACTTACCTCAGCGTGAATCTTGATTCTTCCATATCCTTGTCGATGATAAATAATTTTTTGTGATGCATCATTAATAGAGATGGGGTATATTATTATTTAAGGTTCTAATCCATGTAGTATGAGTCTCATCATTTAAGTACCCATGAGGATAACAAACCAACACATAATCTCATTCCTTCAGTAGTAGTTCATGCCTTGTTTTTTTTAAGAACTATTTTTCAAGAGGGTGGGTTTTTGTCTAAATGTACCATAAAAATATCAAATACATATTCAATAATCATAAAATGAATATCAAGAAAAGAAATTGGTTTTAATACCTAAAATTCATTTATTTTTAGATTTATTATATTCTTGGGTAGTTTGATTTAGTGGCATATTCTCTGAGCAGAAGAAAATGACATATGAAGTTTGGAAGGCTAATAGAAAGTAATTATTAATGGATCTATTTTACAAGATGAATTTTGATACTTCTGAGTGTTATTGGTAGCCTTTTATTATGTCTTTGAAAAATATATATTCATTCATAGGTATATTTAGGATAATAAATTCTCATATTCCTGAGGGTGTATCCCTAAAGAAGAGTGCTTTATGTGAGGAACCATAGCATGGTTGGGTTGTTGGTGGGGATAACATCTTGCACATTCATTATCAATTCTAGTTTTTGAAAAACATATCAGAAGATTTTATGTGATTATAATGCCTATTATTGGGAATTATATCCCGATATTACCAAGATGTACCATAAATTATTCCACTAGTTGTGGTGGCTAGTTATTAAAATGAACATCATATGTTTCCTTAGTCGATGGTCCCCCAATTAGTTGGTGGATGTGGAAAACTAGTGACCAGTGGGAGTTTGATAGTTGTTACTAATACCAAAGTGTAAATGGGATGATTTAACTATGTATTTCATAATTATTTTATTGAAAACCCCTCTTGGAAGTGATTTCATGTGTGTTTTTTAGATAGATTAACAATAGTCAGCCATTTCATGCCTATTTGGGATACCTTCTATATGGATGATTTAGGAAGGATATATATATTGGAGATCATATTCCTTTATGTATTTCCACATTCAATTTTATTAGATAGGTATTCTTAGTTTATATCATTCTTATTCAAGGTGTTTTAGAAGTATTTGTTTTTATAAGTATTACTGAGTACAACTTATCACCCATAGATCGACAATCTCTCCGAGTATATGATATAGGTTTTAGAGGACATTCTATACGCTTCCATCCATGATTTTTAATGTAATTCGGAGAAATATTTACCTCTTTCCAATTTCCATTATAATAACTGATTCAATGTGACATTATATATGGATATATATGATTCATTATAGGGTATTCCATGTTGTTCCCCCCTGTGTTGGTTAGAGGTATGAGGGGAAATTCTATTGGGCCATCATCTCCATAGAGATACCTCATTGAGAGTATATCTTTTTAGGTAGAAAATGGATTTAACTAATTCATGGAAAATGTAATAGCAATAACACCATTTATGACCTTTTTATGTCATGTTCGAAGTTAGAATCTTCTTGAGTGTTTCAACTAGATTAGTACCCAAGTGATCGATATAGTAAGGTAAGATATCACCTTAGTTTACAAGACTTATTGAGTCTTTGGAGAGGGAAAAAAGTGGAATATAAGATAAAAATCACTCATATATATATAAGGATATTCATGCTCTTTTTTAAGTTTCTAAATTATATTGTTATTATTTAGACCTGCCCCATATTCTTCAGCCTAATGAGGTGAAGTTAGATATTGATACATTTTTATGAGTATTCAATGAGTATCTTTGATTTAAACATGAAGGATCAACATTTTAGGTTAGTTAATCTACTATGGATGCTATGGAATCATGACCATGCATAGGATGTGTCCTGGGACTGAGAGTCAAATGTATGAGCTCAATGGTTAGAGTTATTTTTTGATGATTTTCTAGCACCCTCATTGAAACTCGGGGAAGAGTTGATTTGAAAAGGGGGGGCTTGTAAGATCCCTATTTATCATTGAGGTATGAATTCCTTAAATTTATGTTTATTCTTATTGACTTATACGTATGATAATTTAAAAATTACTATGATAGGTTTTGTCAGCTTTCAAGGCCTGTACGGAGCCTGAATCTTTGTTTTTTTTAGAAATAATCGTAGGCACATGTTTGGTGCATGATAATCAGTACCTGTGTGGTTCAATTGTACATCCCAATAAAGAATATATTAAATATATTTAACTATAAAACCCTGATTTTTTATTATTTTTTAAATTAATATAATATCTTCTATAGATTTCATTACACACAACACCACATTTTAACAAACAGTAATAAAATATTTGTATTATTATTTAAAATAACCATTATAACCAAGCCGTTAAAATGATGTTCATGAATAATATTAACTAAATTATGAAAATATATGGTTTATGAATATATATATATATATATATATAACAAATTCTTTAGTTACTATTTAATTATAAATGATCATATAAACCCTTTGAATGTAATGGAAATCTTTTTCTGAAAAAACTATCTTCATGTGGAAAATCACATTTTATCTTAATAAACCAAATGTATAACTGATGGAAAATTATTTTAATGAAATTTATATATTATATATTCAATAAAAAAAATTTAACATAAATTATTTGTGTTTTATAGGTATAAGTAAGTATAATTCCAATTTTATACTTAAACTATATTATTCTAAAAGAAGTTTTATCTCAGTTTTCACACATATTTTGAAATTAATTATTAACACTATTATGAAATTTATTGAATAAAATTATTTTAATTTTTTAAATAATATTTCAAAAATTAAATTAGAGTGAATTTTTGTGTATTTTCTAAAATGATAAATTTTTCAATAAATTGTGAAAATTGCAGTTTTTTATTAAGAATTGTATTTTTGTTTAAAGCATTAAAAAATTAAAATTATTTTAATATAGTTTTAAAATTTAAATTAGTTCAATAATATATATATTAATAAAATTTATATAATTTTAATCAATTTTATATTTAATTTTGACATAAACACATTCTCAACTTTTTAATGTTTTTTCATTTGAATAATGTTTGTTTAGGTCTCCATATTTGATTTTAAATTAAAAGATAAAAATTATATGAATTAAATTTTAAAAATGGATTATATATCTGGAATTATAATTATTACTATTATCTAAGAAGTTAAAATTAATTTTTGAAAAATTAATATTAGAAATATTAAAAAATAATTTGCGCAATTAACGTAAAAACTAGTTTACCATGTGTTAAACTAAAAAGATAAGGGTTAAGATGAATCAAAACTTATCCAAAACCCATCTTATAGACATATTCAGACCTTATAACATATAAGGTCCATTAAAGATCCATTTTTCCTTGATTCGTGTGAAACAAATGTGTATAAATGATTATTTTCATAAATTTCATGTATATTCTCTCCTCTACTTATAAAATTCAACAACCTTTCCCACAATTTAAAATTCCAAAACCATTTTTTTAATCCCATCCAAAATCTATTAAATAAATCCCTTATCACATCCTCTAAGAATTATTTTTATTAGTAAACCCTACTATGAAGGATTTAGGTATAATCATAAATATTTTTCTAAATAATTGGTAAAATTCTTAAACTTATGATATTGTTTTATTTTTTATTCAACCGACTTCAAATAATATTCAACTGTTCTGATATAATAAAACAGTTATATAAAATATAATAATATTTTATTATTTTAATAACATGACCTATATAAAAATACTCTTCCATCCAAGGGAAAATGAAAGTGTCTATCATGTGTATGGCGTGTTATCACATCTAGAATCGATCTAGTTTTCTTTCCATAACCACCTCTCATAGATGGATTTAATGATTTATTTAAAATATTTATATTATATTTAGGAAATAATTATATTTTTTGAATTATAATATCAAATATACTTTCTTACCTTCAATTTTTTGGGAAAAAGAAAATGTTGCTTGTGTTTCCATCAAACAACTGCCTCACGAAACAATGTGATTTGTTATTCACTAACTCTTTACATTAAAGGTGATAATGATAAATTTATGGAAAATATGTGATATATATGAAATCATAATGTATCTAAAAATTTAAATATTATTTACCTTAATTTCATTCCATCCATCGATAAAATTGAATTAGTATTCATGTGTATATATGGCCTGCTATATACATGAACGACATAATTCATTTGATATATCTTAATATAATGGATTACTATAAATATAAATTTACCATGTAAGAACCCAAGATTTAATACTACGTAATAATACTTTTTCTTCTTGTTAAAATTATGAATTACGAGCTAACGTGAATGTCCTTTGACATCATGGAGGCACCAGTGGTCTTTGGGGCTCGTTCAGATCCCAATAACCAAACTTTTAGTAGGAAAAGGCATGTATCATGGTTAGTAGAAACAATGAGGGGAAGGCATCATTGAAAGATAAAACCATGTGAGGTTGGAAATTTGAGTCCTATATTTCACATAGTTAAACAAACCATTTGATTTGGGGTGCATGCCTGTGTGGGCATGTCTATGTTTTGGAAAGTAGGATGAGACACAGTTTGTACACAGTTAGTCAAACCATTCATACAAACCATTAAAGGTCCCCATTTATTATATAAAAGGTTACATGGTTAGCACACGATTTGGAAAACATTTTGTCCAAATTGTATGACCCATAATTTTTATGGATTTACCATTTTCCCCCAACATAATCATTTATTTAATTCCTATTTTTCATACTTCTTCTATGTTAGGCAGCTATTGGTTTTGGAGCTCCTCTTTGAGAGAAAATTTTGTTTCTGATCCCATTCCTCCATCTGATATTAGATTCGAGCACCAATCATATCGTTAGATCGGTATCGGTGAGTAATCAATTCCATTGGCATCAGTATTCATTCTTCTTGGAATTGGTTGTGCAATTTATTTTCAAGCTAATATACCATAATATCATGTTCTTTATATGTTCTTAATTTTTCATATTATCTTAGTCGAATCATGAGTTGATACTGGATGAGAACTCTGCTAATGAGCTATGGTAGGTGGTCTATACTCTTATAATTTGGTTTGGTGCTTTATAGAGATATATTTCATTGTTTATACTTCCATAATTTCTATAATGTCCTGAAAAATGATTTGATTAATCAAATTTAATGAAATGTGACTTCATAGGTTTCACCTTAGTTCCGTTGACATTATATTTTGGTCATTTCCCCAAAAAAGGCTACGAATTTGGTGTGTCATGCATTTTCCTATTCCTATTACCACTATAGAACCACCCAAGGGGTGTGTGAATGGGAACTTATTTTAGATAAATCCCAATTATAATTAAATGGGAATGAAATGCATGATTTGGAGATGTATTTCTTCATATTCCATGATTTTCCATGTTATTCTTTGCTTGATAGATAATGTGGATTGTGTGAATTATTTTATATGAGTGGGTGTACTCAATTAACTCTTCTGAATGTGAATGGTTGAATGAGTGGGTTCACTCTTGGATTAAAATGAACGTTAATTTCTCAATGGAAGAAGTGTGATATGAGATTCTAGTGGATGCATTGGTTGGTATACCAGTGGTATTGGTTCTATTTAGATGTCATGGATGCTTCACCCATGGATGTTGTTTATAGTATAATATGACTTGGAACTTCATGATCCTTGGATATTGATTTTATAGGATGGAAAGGGAATTTCTACCCCTTGGATCTAGATTGATAGACTCACATTGGACATGATCACTTGAGATGATCATTGGACTCCACCAGTACAGTTACCGAGTTTCCATTGAGATTATATTAGGACTGGATGAGTATTTCCTGGTTCATTATAATTTAGATTCAGTACCAAAGTGTCTGTCATAATTGATAATACAACATGGGTGTGGGAATTTCATAATATTATTTATTTGGGACATCTATGATTGTTTTAACACTTCTGGTTATAAGGTGTTGTTGTGATAGTTACATTTATTTATTATTCCCTTGTGATATGATCCTAACACTGGTTTTCTTGGGATCTATATATGTCTACACAATTTCCATTATCATATATATTCCAAGGGAACTAAACTTCATACTCCTTACCTATTTTAATTGAACATTGCTTAGCTCATATTGCACAACCTGGATTATTATAGATCTTTGGGTAGTTACCTCATGGGATTTTATCTCGCAAACTCTTTGAAACGTAGTTGGGTACCTTAACATACTTTACAGATGTAGGTAGGGACTGGGGACATCTCCACATTTGATGCTTGATTTTATTCTATACTTAGGAGCAGGGGAGTGCAAGATAGAGCTGGGGCTCATGATGCGATTCAGAGATAGTAATTTTTGGTCTTTTGGTATTTTGATTCATGTATTTCATCGTACTAATATTTACCTGTTTTGGATGTTTTTAGAGAAATTTTTCATCATAATATGTATTCTAGATCACTTATTTCAATGTTTATATTTTTTTATCTTGGTTATTGTTTGTTCAATGATTTTTATATATTCCCCCTTTATGGACTATTATTTACCTTCTGATGTGTTACACTATGGTAATGGGGGCATAGTCTCTCTACAGAAACAAAGAGGGCACTCACTACTAGTCATCAACTGCTAGAATTTGGAGAGACGTGCTAGAGTCCATGTATCCCACCAGGATCAGGACACTATTGAGTGGCATCTGGTTCTGGGATATTACAAAGGGGTATTTGAGAATTTGTCTTTTTGGTTTATTAATTGGTGAAAATAGATAGGGATATGAAGGAAAAAAATGGTAATGAGTTGTGTATGGGCATAGGTAACCCAATTACTGGAAAACCTAAAATGGCCTTGAAAGAAATTTTTTGATTACTTGGTTTTGAATATTACAGTTGATTTTATTCCATTATTGGTTTATAAACAGGAATTTTGATTTTTCTATTTTTTAAAATAAGAAAAAGGATACATCCTACATAGAAAGATAAATAACAATAATAAAGGGACCATGAGGGTATTAAATAATGAAAACCAATAGAGTCCCTAATAACAATGCACACCCCATCTGGTAAAAAGGACCCTAAAATATTGAAGCAAGTTAAAGTTTCATCCAGTAAAGCTTTGGAGGCAAGAAAGTCATCTTCCTTATTTTCGTTGTGCCAAGTCTATTTAATATCCAAGACATTATTGCTCGTATTCCTGATTTTTCGAATTTTATAATCAATAGAGCAGTGGGTGTACCAAATTCTAAGAAGAAACCATTAAACAAATAAATAATAATCAGACATCCGATCTCGTGAACTAAACTACCACCCCGCATGATACATGTGCTATATGAACCATTGGTATTTAGTTTTAACCTACTGTTTTGGAGATTCCATCTGACCCAATGATTAGAAGGGGGATCGGACAAGATTATAAGTCCTTCCTAGTTCCCATTATACCACAGAGTAAGGGAAAATCTTCCCAACTAAAAATGAGATAAGACAGATCAATCATCACGTTTCTAGTTTGGATACCAATGGTCGTCTTAGAGATGGGAGGCCCCTAATATCATGATTTATTTCTGTTTTTCCATTTGCACCATCCCCTTATGGAAAGAATACTTGTTCTGGACTTATCTTTTATTGTGTCACTCCCTACACCCCAAAACCATTGTTGGATGAAATGTTCCATCAAGGAATATTGAATGGGGATCCCTGTGAAACTTCCAAAAGAGAGAAACACATGTGTGGCCCATGGACCCTCAAAGAATAGGTGACAAGAGGATTATCCCAAATGATCATCAGACTAGAGGAACTAGGATTCCATATGTATACCAAGATTCTTAATAATAATTTTAGTGGGAAATACATTTTTTCTAACACAACGCACCAGAAAATTGTTCTTGGACATAATTTATTTACACCACAACACCTCACCCCATTCATCTTCTTTATCCAACTCATGCAACGCCTTACGAAAATCCCTGATCCAGAAGGTACGATCATTGAACCTATAATAACGTAAATATTAGGAATATCATACAGGTCGATCAGATTATAAATGATCCATTGGTTTGAATATATAATGGCTTGGATGACGTTTAGATTCATACTATCTCAACAAAAGGATATATCTAGGGTGGGGCATCCTAAAAATCAATGTTTATCGATGGCCTAGTTTCTATTCCAGAAACTAATCTCCAATTTTCCAACAATAGACATGTTTTCCAATCATGAAAGAATATGTGGGGTTGAAACATGCACCAAATAGTGGGCGGTCTACCTAATGTGATTTTGTAGATGTTGTTGTATTTTTTAAAATTAATCGACCCCAAAGATGCCTTCCTTCCAGCACTTCCCATAAAAGATTCGTATGAAAGACTCACATGGTCCTTGATATACTTCATACCTAAATACCTCCTTACTTTTTGTTCTATCCATATTCTCTTAGTAATCACAATTATATCTCCCCTCCACATGGGAATCCCATAAAAAAGTCTCCATTGTTTTCTCTAGTCACGATATAATCAAGATGGGAACTTTTTTGAAGATAACAAATGCATTGGGATGGTAGAAAAGACATTGTTAACAAGAATGATTCTTCCACTGAAGGAAAAAAATGGATCGTCCAATTATTATTTCTATTTGTTCTCTTTTCAAATAGACTATTGAAGTGTTTCACACGAATCCACCCAAAGGATAAAGGTTCTTTGAGGTGTTCCATGGGAAATCACCACATTTTGAATCCTAGAAAAGACTTTATAGTTTTTTCCCTTATATCTGATCACCTTTTTGATATAAACATGCTATGTTTATCATAGTTCACCACCTACCCACTCCATTTACAATATTCTTCGATAACATATTTAACCATGTGGATAGATAACTTCCTTCCATTGATAAAAATAATCATGTAGTGAGTGAACATAAGGGGGGATATACATATAATTTGGTGTCATCAGTAGAATAGAATGAAACTTTCATCATGGAGGTTATTTTTAGTTATTCCACTCATAGTTTCTTGTATCAGAATGAAAATATTGGTAAAAAGTGGGTCTCATTGCATTAAGACTCTAACTGATTTAAAGAATCTACATATTTTTCCCATGAACAATATTTACATCCATGGTGATCTAAAACATACAAATAAAAGTTTCTTAAATTGGTTAGATAATACTATATAATAAAGTACATTGATAATGAATTACCACTCGATCAGATCATAGGAATTATCTATTTCCATATTTATGGTGGTATTGGATCCAATAATTTTTTGTTTTAGGTCATTTTTCATTTCATGAGACCAACATATTGCACCTTGAATTTTTTTTCCCCTTCAAAAAACTATTTTTTAGGAGATACCAGTTTGTGAAGGTGTGGGGATATGCGTCTATTCATCATGGTGTCCAACACATTGTAAGCGAAGTAAAAAAAACTTATCGGTTTTATATTTTTTAGAGAGTTTGGATCCTTACTTTTTTAGATTTGAACCGAAGATATAGCAATATCCATGCAAGGGAGGCTTCCTCCCTTGAAGAAGTCATATACCATATCCACTATTAAATCTTTAATGAGATCCCAAGAGGCAACGTAGAATGAAAATTGGAAACCATTAGGTCTAGGAGTGTTGTCTGAATGAAGAATTATTATAGCCTCATGTATCTCATTTTCATCAAGAATAGCTTCATGTTTAGTGTTAACACCATCTAAATCCACCCTAGGTATAACATCGAAGAGTATTGTATGTCCCCTTGGGTAATCTACTGCTATACAGGGATTCATACTTGCAAGGAGATCATTGAAAATAGAAAATAACATACCACCCACCATGTCCTTATCATCTGAGAAATAACCATCCTCCATATGTATATTTGGATATGCAACCCACTGTTTTTCCTTGATTCAAGATTGGAAAAATACGGTATTTTTTCTCCTTTGATCTATTTTATCATGGAAACCTCATAGGCCTAGCACTCTTATTCTAGGATCTTCTTGGAAAGATCACTCTTCTTTTAGACTAGTGCATGAAAGAGTTCATCCTCCCATCCATCTACAAGATTGGCATCCATTCGCTCAACCTCTGTATTAAGGTTATCCATGTCTTGAAAGTGAGATGGTTTGTTTTCAATCAAGGTAAGAGGTCCCCTTTGTGGTGTCTTAACCTGTTATTAACCAATGATCACAAAGTTCATTGAGTGGGTTTTGACCAAGATGATTCCACATCTTTCTGGTATCCAAGGATAGATGTCCAAGCCTATTCAAATAAAAAATGGATTCCCTGGACATTCGGGGGGGAGAAATCCACATGAATCTAAGAATGATCTGAAAGATCCTATAAAATGTGAGTGACTCTAGCATCTGAGAAAACAGAGATCCCGAGGAAGATCACTAAGGACCTTTAAAGCCTACGATAGGTATGATATATTCTCTTTTGATTATTACACTATGTAAATTGGTCACCATCAAATTCCAAGTCGAGAGGACCCTTATGAGCAATGAATAGGGAAAAATCATTACTCGCCTTCACTGGGAATCCCCCCACCCCACCCTAATTCTTCTCTATGTGATCCAGAATATCATTGAAATCTCCCCCTACTGACCACATAAAGTCACCTGGATCAATGGATAGAAGGTGTTACCAAAAAGACACTTTATCATGAAAATCATACTTAGAGTAGACAAATGTAACCAAAAAATGATGAAACCATGTGTTGATCTCAGTAGTGATAAATTGATCTAAATCCCCCATGAATGTAGAGGATACACTTCCATTCCAAGAAAACCATATTTTATGATTCTGGGGGGTCAAACATCATGAAGTTATGCACTTTGATTCTATGTGAAAAAAATGTTATTTCGACAATTTTTAAATGGGCACTAACACTAACACAATAAATTTATTGTTTTGTTGGTGTTCATGTAATAAGAAGTCCACATCAACCCATGAACCCATGTTACAGGAATTCAATATTAATAAGAGATCATTCTTAATGAGGAATAGAGGATTTGGATGTTACCATAAGGGTTATGCATTCTTTTTCACTCAAGGAGAATAGAAAACAGGCCATAGATCTTTTGATCATCCCACTTGGATGGGAAGTAGGATGGAAAACTTGATAAAACTCATAATTTGAATCTAGGAACATACATAAAAGGGTTGACAACACAAACAAATAATTGTATAGGTGGATGATAGTTAAACATAAAGGATTGTTATCATCTTTTGAGAGAGAGGTTTCAAATACAACCCCACTCATTTATCCTTATTTTATGTAGGCTTGGGATGATAGGGAGTCTAAACATCCATCAGCTATCTTAGTCCATGTATATCACCATTTCCTTTCTCGATAGGAACTTTGAAGTTTTGGGAGTATGTAGGGTTGCTGGAGGAATGGGTATAGTAGGATTCACGACATGTGGGTTATGGTGGGGAATGGTGTTGAGAAAAGAAGATGTAGTGATCATGGGAAGATATGGTAGAGAAGAAGACATGGGAAATTTATTAGAGGAATAAGATGTACAAGGAATCCCTTGGGTTCACTAGGGGTCCTTCGACGGGGCCATAGGAAAGTGAAGATCGACATGAGCCCCATCAAACCTTGGATCCTGAGAACCATATCCAAACCTCCTACATATAATGGATTGGTTCCCATGCAACTAGAAATAAGATAAACTGTGATCTGGTGACATGGGGATGATTTTTTCCAACCAAGAATAGGCATATACCACTTTAAGAGGGAGCTAGTCTGATAGAGATGCTAAGAGATCCACTTCCACACAAATTAAATCCATAGACACATCAATAATATTTATGATTTTCTCATCCACACATAGAAATTAACCCATAACATCACCTATAGTGTGAATAAAAGAGATGTTGTGGAAGGGTAAAGGGAGACTTGTGAGGTTGAACTATACCACCAATTACGGGGAATCCTTTCCATAGTGAACCCTAATAGACCATCTGAATAGGTTAAATTGATGTTTTTCACAAGACATTGATTGACATGAATACACCTTCACGAAATCCACTTCAAATTATAAAACCACACATAAATATTTTTTACTCTTAATAGCGACACAAAAAGGAGTTGTGAGACCCCAATGAGAAACTATATTATGAGAATAAGAGAGCGGGAGATTATAAATGAAAAATATATCTACAAATGTCTATTGTATAAGGTCAGACACCATATCAAAATCATCAATCTGGAAGTTGATAAATGAAGAGACATCTTCTATTCCATAATGAACCTATTTCAAGAAGATCTCTAAAAATGAATGGAAACTAACAGGTAGAGGTGGTGTTGACCAAAGAAGAATATCCTTTAAGGATGGTCATTTAGTCACATCACTAGATCATAGAAGACGAAGTTAACCTCCTAAAATGTCTATAGATAACTCTGGTGAATGGTTGATCATGTAAGGGGGAGGATAAAGGTTCACTAAGTATCTCAAATCTATCATCTCCACATCGAGAGGGGGGAAGAAATGGTCAAAAAATTAAAAATATCAAAGGTGTGTGCCACACATTCATTTTAATCCATAGTCTTGCTTATAACTATCAGTATTGTAATGTTACTATTGATATTTTTTAGGTACTATTTTGATTTTACCCAATGAGATGAAGGTTTTCCATCTCATGAATCATTTTAGGCACTTATTGGAGATTGCATTCCATGAATTATGTTATACCATATAAGATTAATTTCCTATTTTCATGATGTTGTGATAGGTTCCTTGATAGATATACCTATAGTTGTTACATAATTCTGTGCAGAGTCATGAGACACATGGCTGGTGTTGTAACCTATGTAGGGTATTCCTGATTAGGCTACAACAGACACCCTAAGAAACTAATTGGAGCATGCTGAGTCACGGAACATGAGTCACGTGGACTAGAATGGTTTATGTTGCAAATTAGGTTAACATCATATGTAAATCCATAAAGAATATGGTTTCTTAGAGATTGTAAATTGATGCACCATTTGGTTCAACCATTTAAATGGAATGTGAAATGAAAATGAAATTTAAATGGAAAATTGAAATGATAAATGGAGAACTCGACCTACCCCCAGATTTTTAATAGGAAAGAGGTAGTGTCTCTAGTGACTTTTCAGAGCATTCCTTGTAAAGTCCTGGTTTTAGGGGTCAGTTGTGTGGTATGACCTATTTATAAGATGGTTTTTTCATTTTCTACACTTTTGATCTGAAAACATTGATATGAATATTTTCTGAGGCATGAGTTTGGAATTGTAGAGGCATGCCACCATGATAACCTTCAGTTGTATGCCAGGAGGCTGGGGATTACCATTCTTTAGTGGTGCAGGTCCATGGGATATCAATGGATCGTGCTTTAGTTCCTTCTGTGGGACCATGTATTATTCTATACATAGGTGTTGATGCATATTTTTAGGAGGGGTTTTATCACTTCATGTAGAATTTTTAGGGAGCCCCACAACCCACATTTTCTACGTATAAATTGATATTTTTGTTCTAATAGTAGTAGCATTCCACGTTTTCGGGTGATGGAGTTCCATAAGCAACTGAGTTGTTTCTTGATACTATGATTTTGATCTTCGATAATCTGGATACACCTCCTTAAAGGATAGTGGAGCATGCAACTTATATTCTCTAGGGAGAAGCAAAGAACTTATGGGATTTTCAGAACCAGGATGATGAGTTGTGTGACATTGTTTGGAAAGATTTCAAAACAAAGCTCTATGATGGATTTGTAGGAGCTCAAGAGGTAGCTATACTATTTAGAGGCAATGGGGTTTATTTGAGCCAGTACTTGCCTATGGGTTTTTCTAGTTCTTTTCAAGAAAAAGGTGGATGATACCTTAAGATATGTGTGTATTATCAATATTTTAACAGGATAATAGTGTATAACTGATATCCCTTTCCATAGATAGATGACCTGTTTAATCAGCTTTAAAGAGAACGGGTGTTTATGAAAATATACTTGAGGTCATGTTATCAATGGTTATATGTTCAACCTATGGACATTCCTCGTATAGAGTATCCCAGAAGTTATGGTCTATATTAGTTTCTAGTTATTCAATTTGGTCTCTAGAATGTGACAACAGTATTCATGGAGCTAATGAACCGAGTCCTCAATCAATACCTCAATTCATTTGTGGTTGTTTTCATGTATGATATCTTGGTGTATTTTCCCAATCGACATGATCTTGCTAAATATCATGAGATCATTTTTGGATATACATATAAGGCATTAGTTATATATGAAGCTCACAAAGTGCCACTTCTCTATAGATAAGATTCACTTCTTGTGTCATATAATCTCATATATCGGAGAATAGGTTGACTTAGAGAAGGTGGCAGATATAGTTTCCTATAAGAAACCAAAGAATGTCATTCACATACAGAGTTTCTTAGGGCTATATAATATTACAAGTGATTTCTATAGGACCTCTCATGCCTTGAAGAACCTATAATGAGCATGAAAAAGAAGGGTATAAAATTTTTATGGACATATAAATATAAGAGCTCCTTTTAAGATATGAAAGGGAGATTAACTTTATCTTTATTCCTAATACTTCAAGAGAAGGGAATAATCTACATTGTCTTTTTTTATTCATCATGTATCAATCTAGGAGAGGTTCAAATGCATGGGGGATAGAGTTATGTGTATGGGTCTCAAAAATTAAGGCCACAGGATAGAAACTACCAAACACATAATTTGGAACTGGCTATAGTTGTTCATGCATTGTGTTATTGAAGGTAATACCTTTTGGGAGAGTTTTTTTTGGTTTAGATGGACCAAAAAATCCTCAAGTACATGTTTACATATTATTATCTAATTTTGAAGTAATAAGGTTGGGAGGATAACCAGTAGTCCTTTTACTTTGAGAATTCCAATACACTAGGTAAAGTTAATGTAACTACTGATGCACTGAGTAGGAGGACACAAGTATAGGGAGTATAGTATTCTAGTAGTGAGTTGAATCTTATGTCTTTGTTCTTTGATTGGAACTTTGAGGTGTAGGATAGTCAGGGGTAGAATTTACTATCATCCTTAGTTATAACATCTACCCTACTAGATAGAGTCAATGTGAGATAGATATCATATTTTGAATTACTATTCCTACAGGACAGTGTGGATGGTGAGGAAACTCTTCCTGGATGGACATTAAGTCAGGATGTGATCCTGATAATCCATGTTCATATTTGGGTTCCAGTGGACATTTGTGAGGAGATTATGTTGGATTTTCAAGCCTCATCTTAGGTTTTGTATCTAAGTTTAACCAATATTTATAGTGACATGCACCGTTAATACTATTTTCCATGGATTAATTGTGAGGTAGCTGTTTTTATGATGGGGTATTCCACCAATCAGCGGGTGAAGGTGGAACATTAAGGACCAAAACTTCTTTTACAAAGGTTACTTATTCCCAAAATAAAAATGGTATGATGTAGTGATATATTTCATGACTGGTTTTCCAAGGTCGATTTGAGGTAGCGATGTTATTTGGGTTATTATTGAAAGGATCGAGAAGGGTTCATATTTCCTTATAATCAAGGAAATCTTGAGTGTAGATGAAAATGGTAGGTTTCATATTTTTTGAGATATTATGAATTCATGGGGTCCCATGTACAAACTATTTCACATAGGGATTCTCAGTTTAAGTCTCATTTATCGAATAGTTTTCAGAGGTGACTGAGTAAACATGTGATTCTGAGCATGATATACAACCCTTAGACCGATGACCAATCATATCATACAATACAGGTACTTAAGGGCATGTTGCGAGCATTTGTCTTGGATTTTGGCGGCTCATTAGGGAAGTATATGACCCATGTTCAATTATCCTACCAAAATATCTTTCAGGATTCTATTTAGATGGAGGATTATGAGAATTGGTATCATAGGTCCTTTTGATGTCCCTTATGCTGGTTATAGGTAGATGAGGTAGATTTCATAGGACCATGTATCATGCAGGAGACCTTTGAGTAGGTCCAGTTGATTCATAAGTCGATGTCTATTGCACAGTCTCAATAGAAATCTTTTGCTGATCATAGGCGATGACCTATAAAGTTCGAGGTCGAGGATCATATTTTTTTACATGTTTCACCGAGGATGGTCCACATATAGATCATGAGATAGGGTAGGATTTTACAATGATATTTCGGGTTGTTTGATATTCTGGGTAGATTTAGACAGGTAGCATATCGGTTTTAGATACCTCGTAGGTAATGAGACACACATGAAGTCTTCCACTCATCTCAGCTACTCCATTATTATTCAGACCAGTGTAATACATTTTAGCCTAAGTAGGTAGAGTTACAGGTAGATAAATCATTTTAGGAGAATCCAATTCATATCGTGGATAGGAGGACAAAGGTTCTTTGAAGTCGGTCAGTTCCTCTAGAATAGGTTCTATATAATCAAGGTCGTTTACTTGAAGAGAATTTCGAGTATTAGTTCAGGGTACATTCTTAGTTTTTGGAGTTTTTCTTAGAAAAATCTTGACCACCCTTAATAGGGAAATTCTAGGATAGATTAATGTATGGGGAAATATATTAAGAACACAGGTTCTCCAAAGAGGTATATATCCTTTTTTATAATTTAAATGCTTAATAATGTCCTAATGAGAATGTTCTATGAGGTCATGGAGGTACTGGTGGTGTCTAGTGTAATGCCTCGAACTTATCTTCCATGTAGTAACAACATTGTTAGATGATATTTTACTTAATTTTCATTTTGAACAAAACAAATGAAATAAACAAAAGGCATTCTTATTAAATACTTAATTGATTACATTACATCAAAACTAAGAGATTTTAACTGACCAAAAATACCAACTGATATCCCTATTAGAATTATAGAGAGATCAGGCAATACAAAAAAGAACCAATCATGTAGTAAGGATCTTTTGGATCCATCACAATAAACATCATTATGGCCAGAGCCACTGCAACTACACTAAGCATCAGAGGAATGATGTGCACTATCTTTTTCAATTTTCTTGAATTTGGAACACCCCAATGCATGGTTTTATATAAGGCCTCAATTTGACCATTTCACCTTAGGTGATCGTTGATACTCTAACCGCTCTAAGTATAGTCGTTGGCATTCTGTTGGTTTAATTTAAAATATCTAGGTATAATTATTTTTTCAAAAATATTAAAAGTATGCATTGAAATTATAACTTTAAACATATAAACTCTTTTAAAAAATTTAAAAAGGATAGTGATTTAATATTTTAAGCTACAATTATTATGATTTCAAAATGAGGTTTGGATTTCAAATTAATTTCAGATATTCCAAATGTGTTGAAAATATTTTATAAATTTTTTCTTTCTTACTTTTTAAACAAATGTTTTAATTATAACTATATCTTTTATTTTTATAAGACTAATATTATATTTTCTTAATGATGTATTAAACATTAATTTATCACTTGGTGTTTTTAAAACTTTAGCATTTATAAAACTGAGGAAAATATTTTGGTTATAATATGGAAATCATATCTTGAGATACCTATATACATATATATATATATATAAACATATTTTTATAATAAAAAAATAAATGTTTACTTTGTTAAAATTTAGGGGAGTACCCCACCTAGTCGAGGGACACCTTGTGGTAGGCCCTGAAATCCATGGCGGGCTTCTCACCCTCTACCCACAGGCAATAGCCCAGGGGAAGTGTGCATGCATGGTGCATGCTAGGTCTAGCGTGCAGGGGGTATAGTATCCCCTAAGGGATCATGTGGATAAATTTTCAAGGGACTATCTTGCCACCATGTGGGGTGGCACGGCGGCGTGGGTGGGCACAGGAGCGCGCCCGCAGAAGTACCCGGTACTGGGTGGTACCTGGAGGGGATAGGGAGTAATCTGAGTAGAGGCTTAGAGCTTTGGGATTACAAGGGAGGGGAGAAACTCCCTCTGGTTTGAAGTGGGATGGAAAAATTATCTGGGATTGGATCTGGGCTATCAGATCTCACTACGTGCGATATGGGCTATCCGATTCGGTTCGGTCCTCGATCCTCATCAACCACGGTATATTTGCAACATTTTTGTGCATCGTCTGATCTATCATGATCTAATCATGAATGTGCGAGTTATTTTAAATCACCACATTACCATATGCCATCAAATCACACATGATCTAATCTGGGTCATCTGTCCTTTTTAAAATCCCCACGTCGCACATCAACCGTTGGATCTGGGCGAGATTTAATCCCAGCCGTCCATTTATTTTTCGTATTTTCTTCCCTATGGTTCCTTCTTCATCCTCTTCATGTACTGAACTAGTGGTTTTATTTCCACTTTATCCTTTTTTTTCTCCACCTATGACTCCAGTGGACCCTCTTTGCCCTCATCTTCCACTAAACTGGAACACTCGGTCATTTTATAAACTGAGTGGGTCTTGGATTTCCAGAAAGTGTCATTTAAAATATTTTATAATTTATATAATAATTTTTATATAATACTAGTTTCAATTCCCTCCTCCCTGTTCTTTCTCCCCTCAAACTTCCATCAAGCCTCCCCGAGCCTCTCCTCCGCATTCAAAATAGGTAAGGGTTTTTCCACCCGAACATCCATTTTCATTCGGGTTAATTTTATTGTCTAATTACCTCAAATAACCTCTTCTGTATTATTATTTAATCCAAAAAAAATTAAGTGTGTGGGTTATATATATGTTTACCAACTATAATCGTTCCCTATTTTATAGATGGTTACACGTTTTAAAATGAACTTTTGAAATTGTTTCCGAAATAAAAGTATGATCCAAGGGAATTTCTCTAATTCTTACCTATTTTCAAGGGAACTCTATATTTTGTTTTTTGGAAACCATTATCTTTATAAAATCACTCATATTATTATGAAAATACTATCTTACTTCACTTTTGGATTGATAAAAATATTTTTTCCAAAAGAACTCATCTTTTCAAAGTAAAGGAGTATTTATCTCAAGATTTTCTCGAAGATTTTATAATTGTGTCTTCATCTATTTCAACACTATTGTTGATTATTATGTATTATTGGGAATAGTATTCCATTTTTTCATCTACCATATTTAATTTAATGTTTTATGATTATATTGGTTGTGGTTGTGCTATCTTAAAACCATTCACTAATTTACTCCGAATGGTTATTGTTTCTGCTTAATGTTCGGGGAAAGTTATTTTCATTTCATATATTAATTTCAAAATGAATGTATATGTTGTTTATGTTTATCCCCATTCATATGAGAAATTAATTGGACATATTAAGTGTCAAGTGGGGCCCACTATAGCCCCTCGGTCCATTGGTAGGTCTCATGAGACAAACTACAATCTTGGAACAAGTCCTTGACAAATTTAGGATATATGGATTTTGGTCAAGGCCTTAATAATTAGACGTCTTGGATGAGGCCTTGACACAGTCCTACATTATGCACTTTCCTCATTATGACTATGTAATTTAATTAACCAAAATAATATTCAACTAGTAGAATATTCTTGGTTAAAGAGATTATGTTTATGAGAATCATAATGAAGTAAAATCTTGTGGATTATTATTTATTTGGCACTTAGAGATTTATTATCTAGTGTATGATTCACAGTAATAAAGGGTGAAATTGAAGTTATTAATTTTATGCACAAATTTTATTATGTATTGCTATTAGTTATTAATTGTGTACAGTCATATTCACATGTCATACCTATTTAGATTTTATTTTACTTATTATTTTGAATGAGCATGCTTATAATTGAATAATACTTACTTATAACTCTGTAAGTATTCCATGAAATGTGACCTTATAATTCACCCAACATTTTCAATCTCTTTCCTTATATAGGTTTAGTATATTTTAGTCACTTTGTTCAGGGGGAGCTTTGTTCAGTTTCATTCTCTTCCAGTTTTGAATGAAATTTAATAATTGTATCTGATTCTTTAGGACCAAAACCAAAACGATCCTCTCCAAAAGAACTTGTCTGTGTATTTTTCAACATTCCTTTTTATAAAAAATTTACACACCATGTTTTATTCAAAATTTTCACCAGCATCAGGGAATCCTAGGGTCGGGGCATGATAGTTGGTATCAGATGATTGGTTTAGAAAACCTCGAAAATTAGAACAATACTAAAAAAAATTTATGTGTTAATAAGTTCTAGTATCCTTAAAATTTTTAGATTGGTGGCGAACCATGCCTTCTATCTATTCCAAGGGAATTATTAGATACTATATTGGGAAAATCATGTGTATAAAACTTCATGACTTTTGAAAATATTCATTTATCCTAAAAAACCCTCTATCATGCTTCCAATTCTCCTTGAGTACTCTAACTTCACTGTGGAGGAGGACTCGACGATATTTTTATAATAATCACTCAATTCTAGTTCTATTCATGGCAAGGAAAATAATTTGAGGGATTGTTTTGTTGTTTTAACATAACTTATAGTGCTTCATCTCGAGAGGACCTCTAAGAGGGTGCACAGCAGGGTGTCATTTTCACGGCATACTTATGTCAAATTATGTCCTACTGCCTCCATGGTAAATTTATGGATTTTGAAGCTCTTAAGGATGAGACAACTCATTTTCATTATTGATGTCGAGCTCATACTGATGTTTCCCAGCTATATACACATCATTTTTCCCTCACAATGAACCATAGATGTCCATATGTGGTTGATCCTAGTTTCTCGCAATGCATCTGGACCAAGGATATTAAAGAATTTATAATCGCTTTATGTATCTGTTTTTTTAGATTTGGGGAAACCATTAGTCCTGGGTGTTGTGTATCGGTTGTTTTATGAAAATACAACTTTTTTTTCTTCTTTCTCTTATATTTTCAATGTTTGTTCTTTTGGATGAATTTTACAGATTTTACTTTCACAAAAAAAATTATTTTCAGATGGAAAAACAAACCCATATCTTATCTCTTACAGTTGAGGTATTAGAGTCCATTATGGTTAGACCCTGTGTGGAATAATACCTTCCCTTTGCAAACCTGTGAAGAACATGAAAACATCTTTACGTGGTATCTAACAGTCCAGACATTCTCCACTCCTGCCAAGAGAATGCCTATATCTACCACCACATATCTACTGTCCAAATTTCTAAGTATAGGCGAAGGGAAAATTACAATGAAGGTCTTTTTGTATGCTTCACTCAATCCTAAAACTTCATGGCTAGGTTGAGGTTTCAAGAGGCTGCCTTGGAATAGAACCTTCATGTAGCCTACATACACCAAATCTTCAGGTTCGGTTTGTATGACCACATCTACGACATTGACATTTTCAGACAAGAGATTGTCCGACAATGTCATAGAGAGTTTGTCCATTCAGAAATATCTGAAATTTCTATCATTTGAGCCTCTCTCTGGAAGCCTGAGTTTGAAATGAAAGAGTTTAACTATAACTATTTGAGTTGGTTCCGGGATAGGGAAGTGGAATAATTGAACACCAAGTTATTCAGCTGAATGAACCTGAGGATCCTCTATGACGGCGGATGTTGGGAATAATATTAGAGAGACTTTCTGTCACGGTTATATGAAATGAATTGCGAGTAAAAAATTCCTATTAAGGAGGGAAATGTAACGCCCCAAACTTATCTTCCATGTAGTAACAACATTGTATGATGATATTTTACTTAATTTCCATTTTGAACAAAACATACGAAATAAACACAAGGCATTCTTGTCAAATACTAAATTGATTACACTGGTTCAAAACTAAGAGATTCAAAATAATCCAAAATACCTACAAAAAGGCCTATTAGGATTACATGGAGACCACCAAATACAACAAAGAACCCAGCAATATAGTAAGGATATTTTGGACCCATCATAATAAACATCAGTAGGGTTAACGCCACTGCAATCGCACTGAGCATTAGTTGAATGATGTTCACAAGCTCTATCAATTGTCTTGAATTTGAAACACCTTAATGCATGGTTTTATATATGGCCTTAATTCAAATTTTTTCCCTTAGGTGACCGTTGAGATTATAAAGGCTATAAGTATAGTCATTGGTCATTCTGTTGGTTCAATTTAAAATATCTAGGTGTAATTAGTTTTTCCAAAATATTTAATGAATGCATTGAAATTATAAATTTAAACATATAAACTCTTTTATAAACTTTATAATGTATAGTTATTTAATATTTTAATCTACACATAGTATGATTTCAAAATGAGGTTTGGATTTCAAATACTTTTCAGATATTCCAAATGTGTTGAGAAGATTTTGTAAATGTTTTTATTAATAATGTTTAGACAAAGGTTTTAATTAATATTATGTCTTTGATTTTGATTATACTAATATAATATTTTCAAAATGATGTATTAAACATTAATTTATCACTTATTTTTTTTAAACATTAGTATTTATAAAACTAAGGAAATATTTAGGTTATAATAGGGAAATCATATCTTGAAGATACCTATACACACACACACACACACACACACACACACACACACACACATATATATATATATATATATATTTATAAAAAATATTTACTTTGTTAAAATTTAGGGGAGTACCCTACCTAGTTGAGGGTCACCTTGTGGGAGGCCCTCTAATCCTTGTTGGGCTTCTCACCCTCTACCCCTTAGCAATAGCCCATGGGTAGTGTGCACGCGTGGTGCATGCTTGTTCTAGCATGTAGGGGGTAGAGTCACCCCTAAGGGCCCATGCATGTGTGAATGTAAGGAACCAGCGCACGATCTTGCAGGGTGTCACGACGACATGGGTGGGTATAGGAGTGTGCCTGCAGAAGAACCCATTACGAGGCGGTACCGGGATGGTAGAGGGAGTAATCAGAGTAGAGGCTTGGAGCTTCAGTCTTATAAGGGAGGCAAGAAACTCCCTATATTTCAATGCGGGGTGGAAAAATTATCTAGGATCGGATCTGGGCCATCAGATCTCACTGCGTGCGATCTGGGCCATCCGATTCAGTTCGGTCCTTGATCCTCAACAGCAGCAGTATATCTTCCACATTTTTGTGTGTCGTCCAATACATCATGATGTAATCATGACCATATGAGTTATTTTAAAAAACCACATCGTTCTGAGCCATCAAATCACAAACGATCTAATCTAGGTCATGTCTCCCACACATGGTGTGAGGGAAACAAGGTTGCAGATTATTTGGCCACTTTGGCGGATCAGAGTTCCAGTAGTACTCACATCATCTCCTATAGTTATATGACACCCGAGGGTGTGAATCTAGTTATAGGGGATGCCCTCAGCCTGCACTACTTCAGGCCCCCTTTGTTTGGGGCTCGGTGTTCTCTCTTCGGAAAATAAAAAATAAATATGATGATAATGATCTAATCTAGGTCCTCCGTCTTTTTTAAAATCTCCATGTCGCACCCCAGTAGTTAGATCTGGGCCAGATTTAATCCCAGCTGTCCCTTTTTTCTGTATTTTCTTCCCCTCGGTGCCTTCTTTTTTAGCCACATGCGTTGCACTAGTGGTTTTATTTCTACTTTATCCTTTTTTTCTCCACCTGTGACTCCAATGGACCCTCCGTTCCCACATCTTACACAAGACCGGCACCCTCAGCCATTTTATAAACTATGTGTGTCTCAGTTTTCCAGCAAGTGGCGTTCCAAATATTTGATAATTTATATAATATAGTTTATATATACTACTATTTTCACTTCCCTCCTTTCAGTTCTTCCTCCCCTTAAGCTTCTAGCAAGCCTCCATAAGCCTCTCCTCCTCATTCAAATCATGTATGGATTTTTTCACCCTAACTTACATTTTCATTCGGGTTACATTTATTTTCTAATTACCTCAATAAAACTCTTGTGTATTATTTTCTAATCCTAAAAATTTTTGTCTGTGGGTTATATATATATTTACCAATCAGAATCTTTCCCTATTTTATGGATAGTATCACATTTTAAAAGGAACTTTTGAAATGGTTTCTGAAAAACAAGCATGGTCCAAGGGAATTTCCTTATTTCTTACCTATTTTCAAGGGCACTCTATAATCTATTTTTGGAAACCATTATCTTTATAAAATCACACATTTTATTATGAAAATACAATCTTACTTAACTTCTGGTTTTATACAAATTTTTTTGCAAATGAACTCTTCTTTTCAAAGTAAAAGAGTATTTATCTCATGATTTACTCGAAGATTTTATAATATTATCTTCATCTATTTAAACACTCTTGTTGCTTCTTATGTACTATTTGGATTAATATTCCATGTTATCATCCACAAAATTTAATTTATTGTTTTATGATTATTTTGGCTGTGGATGTACTATCTTAAAACCATTCACCAATTTACTCATAATTATTTGTGTTTTTGCATAATGTTCAGAGAAAGTTATGTACACATCATATATTAATTTAAAAATGTATATATATGTTGTTTATGTTTATACCCGTTCATATGAGGAAATAATTGGACATAGTAAGTGTTGGGTGTTGCCCTATATAGCCCCTCGGTGCGTCGGTAGGTCTCATGTGACAAACTATGGTCTTGGAACAAGGCCTTGAAAAATTTATGATTTGTGGATTTTGGTTGAGGCCTTAATCATTAGATGTCTTGGATGAGGACTTGATGCAGTCCTGTATTATGAACTTTCCTCCCTATGACTAGGTAATTTAATTAACCAAAATAATATTCAACAAGTAGAATATTCTTTGTTGAAGAGAATAAGTTTATGAGAATCAGAATGAAGTAAAAGCTTAGGTATTATTATTTATTCATCACTCATAGATTATTTAGCCAGTGTATGATTCATAGTAGTAAAGGATAAATTGAAGTTATTACTTTTATGTGAAAATCTAATTATATATTTCCCATATTTATTAATTTTCTACATGCATATTCACATGTCATACATATTTATAATTTCTTGCACTTATTATTCTGAATGAGCATGTTTATAATTGAATCATTCTTCCTTATAACTCTATCATTATTCCATGAAATGTGCCCTTATAATTCTTAAAATAAGTGTTATGTTATGAAACATGTTCTTTAGAATTCCTTAAGAAATTTTTTATGGGAAATTTTAAAAGAATGTTTCAAAAGTTATAATTGGTATATTATGTTATTTTAAAACCCCTTACTATGAATTTTTATTCTAGCCCTACATTTTCAATCTCTTTTATTCTACATGATTAGTAGACTTAATTCACATTGTTCAGTGGATGCTTTTTGGAGTTTCTTTCTCTTCCAATTTTTAAAGAAATGTAATAATAGTATCTAATTCTTCAGGACCTAAACCAAAATGATCCTCTCTAGTGTAATATGTGTGTGTATTGTTCTGCTTTCCATTTTATAAAAAATTTACACTCCATGTTTTATTCAAAATCCACACCAGCTTTGGGGAATCTTGGGCCTGGGTCATGACAGTTGGTATTAGAGGATTGGTTTATAAAACCCTAGAAAATCATAACAATACTAAAAATTTGGTTATGTGTTACTAAGTAGTAGTTTCCTTTAAATGTTTATATGGATGACGAATCACGCCTTCTATCTCTTCCCATGGAAGTATTAGATACCATAGTTTTCAAATCATATATAGAAAACTATGAGTCTTTTGAAAATATTCATTTATCATGCAAAACCCTCTATCGTGCGTGCAATTATCCTCGAGTACTCAAACTTCACCGAGGAGAAGTCCTTGACTATATTTTTATAATAAAATCGCAACCCTAGTTTTATGCATGGAAAGGAAAATACATTGAGGGATTGTTTAGGTGTTTTACCCTATCCTATAATGCTTCATATCCAAAGGACCTCCAAGAGGGTGCATAGGAGGGTGACCTCCGCACGACGTACTTATATAAAGTTTTTACCTACTATTTATGTGGTCAAGTTATGGATTTTTATGCTCTTAAGGACGAGCCTACCCATTTTAATTATCGACGTTGAGTTCATACCTATTTTTTCCAGCTACATACAGGTCATGTTTCCCTCAAACAAAACCATATATGTCCACATTCGGTAGATCCTAGTTTCCTAAAATGTACTTGGACCAAGGATATTGAAGAATTTATAACCTCTTTGGGTATCCGTTTTTCTGAGATTCGGGGAAACCATTAGTCCTGGCTATTTTGTACCAGTTGTTTTATGAAAATAAAACTTTTTTTGTCTTCTTTCTCTTTCCTTTTATGTGTTTGTGCTCTTGGATGAGTTTTACTAATTGGACATTCATGAAATAAAATTATTTTCAACTGGAAGTACAAACCCATATCTTATCACTTCCCGTTTAGGTATTAGAGTCCATTATGGTCAAAACCTGTGTGGAATAATACCTTCCCTTCACAAACCTGTGAAGAACATGCAAAAATATTTATGAGGTATCGAACAGTCCAGACTTTCTCCGCTCCTACCAAGGGAATACCAATATTTACCACCACATATCCAATGTCCAACTCACTAAGTATAGTAAAATGGGAAAGTACCATGAAGGTATTTTCCCATGCTTTACTCTATCCCAAAACTTTATGGATAGGGAAAGGTTCAAGAGTATTCCTTGGAAGGGAACCTTCATGCAGCCTACATGAACCAAATCCAGAGCTTCATTTTGTATGACCATGTCTACGACATTGATATTCTTGTACAAGAGACAGTTCAACGAGTCCTTAGAGAGTTTTTCCACTCAGACAACTCTAAACTTTCTACCATTTGAGCCTCCCCCTAGAAGACTATGTGTGAAATGAAAGTGTTTAACCCTTACTATTCGAGGTTTGTCTGGGAAAGGGAAGCAGAAGAATTGAACACCAATGTATTCAGCTGACCGCACATCAGGATCCTCCATGATGGGGGATGTTGTGAAGAACATCAGAGAGTCTTTTTAGCATAGTTATATGAAATGAATTGTGAGAATTCAATTCATATTAAGGGGGGGATAATTTAACTCCCTGAACTTATATTCCATGTAGTAACAACATTATAAGATTCTATATTACATAATTTCCATTTTGAACAAAACATAGGAAATAAACACAAGGCATTCTAATTAAATACTGAATGGATTACATTTCTCAAAAAAATAAGAGATTTCAACTGACCAAAAATACCTTCTAAAATACCTATTGGGAATACAGGGAGACCACCCAATACAATAATGAACCCAAGCGTATAGTTAGGATATTTTGGATCTATCAAAATAAACATCAGCATAGATAGATCTACTACAACCTCATTGAGCATCAGTGGATTGATGTGAACCATATTCATCATTTTTCATGAATTTGGAACACCCTAATGCATGGTTTTATATATGGTTTCAATTTGACCATTTCCCCTTATGTGAACATTGAGATTCTAATGGCTATAAGTATAATCGATGGTCATTATATTGGTTTAGTTTAATATATCTAGGTATAATTATATTTTCCAAAATATTTAAAGTGTGCATTGAAATTATAACTTTAACCATATAAACTCCTTTATAAACTTTAAAAAGAATAGTGATTTAATATATTAATCTACACTTAGTATGATTTTAAAATGATGTTTGGATTTCAAATAGTTTTCTGATATTCCAAATGTGTTGAACAACTTTTAAAAATATTTTCATTCTTAATGATTAAATAAATGTTTTAATTAAAACTTTGTATTTTATTTTTATAATACTAATATAAAATTTTCTTAATGATGTACTAAACATTATTTTATCACTTAGTGTTTTTAAAACTTTTTCATTTATACAACTAAGGAAAATATTTAGGTTATAATAGGGAAATAATATCTTGATGATACCTATATACATATATATATATATATATGTAAACCTATTATTATTAAAAAAAAATGTTTACTTTGTTAAAATTTAGGGGACTACACCACCTAGCCATGGTCCACCTTGTGGCAGGCTCTTAAAGCCTTTATGGGTTTCTCACCCTCTACCCCCTGGCAATAGCCCAGGGGAAGTGCACAAGTATGGTGCATGCTAGGTCTAGCGTGTAGGGGGCATAGTCACCCCTTAGTACGCACATACATTCATTTGAAGAAAACCAGGGCACCATAGTGTGGGGTGGCATAGTGGCATGGGTGGGCGCATTAGCGTGCCCGCAGAAGAACCCGGTACAGGCAGTACCTAGAGGGGAGAGGGAGTAATCTGAGCAGAGGCTCAGAGGTTCAGGCTTATAAGGGAGGAAAGAAACTCCCTCCATTTTGATGTGGGATGGGAAACATTAACTAGGATTGGATCTCAGCTGTCAGATCCCACCGCGTGCGATCTGGGCTATTCTATTAGGTTTGGTCCTCGATCCTCAGAAACCACGATATATACGCAGAATTTTTTTGTGATGTCTGATTAGTCGCAATCTAATCATGACCGTCTGAGTTATTTTAAATCATTGTGTTGCCCTGGGTCGTCAGATCACACAAGATCTAATCTAGGTCATCCGTCCTTTTTAAAATCTCTATTTCTCACCAGAGCTGTCGAATCTGGGCGAGATTGAATCCCAACCATCCATTTATTTTCAAGATTTTCTTCCCAACATCACCTTCTTCTTCCTCCTCAAGCGATGTACTAGTGGTTTTATTTATACTTTCTCCTTTTGTTTTCTCCACCAGTGACTCCAGAGGCCCCTTCTTTCCCCCATCTTCCACAAGACCGGCACCCTCCATTTTATAAACCGAGTGGGTCTCAGTTTTAAGCAATTGGTGTTTGAAGTATTTTATAATTTATATAATATACTTTATATATACTACTAGTTTCACTTTCCTCCGCCCAGTTCTACCTCCTCTCAAGCTTCCAGCAATCCTCCTTAAGCCTCTCCTCCTCATTCAAATCAATTAAGGGTTTTTCCACCCCAACTTCCATTTTCATTTGTGTTACATTTATTATCTAATTACATCAATGAAACTCTTGCATATTATTATGTAATCCTCAAAAATTTTGTGTGTGGGATATATATATGTTTACCAACCAGACACTTTCCCTTTTTTATGGATGGTTACACATATTAAAATGAACTTTCGAAATTGTTTCCTAAATACAAGCCTGATCCAAGGTAATTTCTCTAATTATTACCTATTTTCAAGGGCACTCTATAATCTATTATTGGAAACCATTATCTTAATAAAACCACCCATTTTATTAGTAAAATACTATATTACTTTACTACTAGTTTTATACAAATATTTTTTCAAAATAACTCTTCTTTTCAAAGTAAAAGAGTAGTTATCTCAGGATTTACTCAAAGATTTTATAAGAGTATCTTCATCTATTTCAACACTCTTGTTGATTATTATGTATTATTGGGATTATTATTCAATTTTATCTTCTACCATATTTAATTTAATGTTTTTTGATTATTTTGAATGTGGATGGGCTATCTTAAAATCATTCACCAATTTACTCTGAATGGTTTGTGTTTATGCTTAATTTTTGTTGAGTGTTATTTTCATTTCATATATTAATTTAAAAATAAATATATACATTGTTTATGTTTATCCCCATTAATATGAGGAATTAATTGGGCATATTAAGTGTCTGGTGGGGCCCGTTATAGCCCCTTGGGGCATCAGTAGGTCTCATGAGACAAAATATGGTCTTGGCACAAGGCCTTGACAAATTTATGATTTATACATTTTGGACGAGGTCTTAATCATTAGACGTCTTGGATGAGGCCTTGACGCAGTCCTATATTATTCACATTCCTCGTTATAACTATGTAATTTAATTAACCACAAGAATATTAAACTAGTATAATACTCTTGGTTAAAGAGATTATTTTTATGAGAATTAGAATGAAGTAAAATCTAATGACTTATTATTTATTCATCACATAGAGATTTATTAACCAGTGTATGATTCACAATAGTAAAGGATGAAATTAAAGTTATTAGTTTTATGTGAAACTCTGATTATATATTACTCTTAGTTATTAATTTTGTACATGCATATTCACATGTCATACTTATTTAGAATGTCTTATACTTATTATTCTGAATGAGAATGCTTATAACTGAATCATGATTCCTTATAACTCTGTTATTATTCCATGAAATGTGCCCTTATAATTCTTAGACTAAATGCTATGTTATGATACATGTGTTTCATTATTCCTTAAGAAAATGTTTTATGGAAAATTTTAAAATAATGTTTTCAAAAGTTATAACTGGTATATTATTTTATTTTAAACCCCCTTATTGGGCATTGGTATGCTCATCCAACATTTTCAATCTATTTTCTTCTACAGGTTTAGTAGATTTAAGTCACTTTGTTCGGTGGAAGGTTTGTGGAATTTTTTTCACTTCCATTTTTGAAATAAATGTAATTATTTTATCTAATTATTTAGGACCTACACCAAAAATATCATCTCTAGTGGAATATGTGTGTGTATTTTTTAGAATTCATTTTTACAAAAATTTACACACAATGTTTTATTCAAACTCTGCACTGGCTTCAGGGCAGCCTAGGGCTGGGGTGTGACATCTAGTGCCTTTTCAAAGCCTAGAACCGAAACATTCTGGAGGAAAATTTCCATATCATGGTTAGTAGAAATCATGTGAGGAAGGTTTCATGGTTTGATAAAATTATGAAAGGTTGGATAGTAGAGTCCTATAGGCTGCATGGTTAAACAAATCATGAAATTTGGGGTGCACTCCAATACAGAAATTTCTACAATTTCTACTGTGGGATGACACATAGTTTGTGAATAATTAGTCAAATCATTCGTACAAACCATGTGGGGTTCCCCTTTCCTCTAGTAAAGGGTGCATGGTTGGTGCATAGTTTGGAAAACCGTGCTACCAAACCGTGCGACCCATGGATTTTAGTGAATTTACCAGTTCCCCACTTAATCTTTATTTTTAAACCTAATATTAATTCTTCTTCTACATTGGATAGTTGTGGGTTTTATATCTCCTCTTATAGTCAAAAGGTTGTTTTTGATCCCTTTCCTCCATCTGATTTTGGATTCCTATGTTGATTGTCTCATTCGATCCACATTGGTGAGTACTCAATTCCTTTTATGTCATTCATTGTTCTTCTTGCTATGGGTTTTACTATTTAGGTGAAAGATAATATACCTTAAGTTCATGTTCATTATATGTTATTTATTTTTCTCTAATCATATTTAAATCAAGAGTTGATACTAGATGAGCACTCTACTACTGAGCTACGGTAGGTGTCCTATACTCTTTCTATTTGGTTTGGTACTTTATAGAGCTAGATGTTGTTGTTCCACCCTCAAAAACTTATATCATGACCCTAAAATTGAATTGGTTAACTGAATTAAATGAAATAGGACTTAATAGGGTTTCCCTTAGATCCATTGATATTATTTGGTGGTTTTCCACAACCAAGGCCACCCATGGGGTGTGCCATGTGTTTTCCTTTTCCATTGACCACTATTGAACCACCTAAGGGGTGTGTGCATGATATTTTTGTTTATAGAAATCCCAATTATAATTAAATGGAAATGAAATGCCTAATTAGTAGATGTACTACCTTTTGTACCATTGTTTTTCATTTTATTATTTTCTTTATTGATAAAATAGATTATGTAAATTATGTCATATGAGGGTGTATAATAAATGATTTCTTTTGAATGTGAATGGTTAAATGAGTGGATAAACACAAGGATTGAATTTAATGAGAATTGGTGAGAAAGATAAGTGATATGAGATGGTAGTGGATTCCTAGGTTAGTATACCAAGGGCCTTTATTCCATTTTGATGCCATTTTTTTCCTCATGGATGGATATTTTTTGTGGTATAAGACGCATTCGACATCTATGATCCTTGGATATTAATTTTGTAGGATGCCAAGGGAATGTTTTCCCCTTTGATCTATCTTACTTGACTCGAATTGGATATTCTATATTGAGATGACACTTAGACTCAACCAGTGTTGTTATTGAGTTTCCATTAAGATTCTCCTTGGACACTATGAGGACACCTTGGTTCATTACACCATGGATCTAGCCCCTAGGTGTCTAACATTATTGATTATACGGCATGACCGTAGGAATTTAATAATATTAGTCATATGGCTTGGACATGGTTTTTTTTACACTTTTGGTTATATGGTGTGGATGTGGAAGTTAATTATATTTACTACTACCTTATGATATGATCCTGAAACTTTTTTTCCCAGGATCCATGTATGGGTACACATTATCATTTATCATATATATGTCTGGGCACTAACTTTCATACTGATTACCTATTTTACTTGAAAAATAATTATAATATATTGCATATCTTGTATTTTTATAGATATTTTGGTAGTTTACTATTGTGATTATATCTCACACCCGGTCCAAGACATCGTTGTGTACCCAAACAAGCTTTATGGATGTAGGTAGTGACCAGGGAAATAACCCATAGTACAATGCTTGATTTTGTGCCATGCATAGGAGCAAGGGGCGTGAGATCAAGCTGAGTCTTGTTATGTTATTTGGAGATAACGTTTTTTGGTATTTCTGGTATTTTGATCCATGTATTTAAATATACTAATTTGAACCGGTTTTGGCTATTTGATAGATACATGTATCATCATCATATATTTTTTAGATCACTTAAGACATTGTTTATATTTTCCTGTCTTGGTTATTATTTATTTTCAAATTATTATATCTACTTCTATTATTGAATTTTATTGAATTCCCATTGTGTTAAACTCTTGTAATGAAGAAATATTCACCCCAAGAACACACCCAAGGCACTCATAACTTGTTGGAAGCCTCTAGCATTTGGGGATATGCACTATGGGACATGTAGACAACTGAGATCGGGAAACTATTGAGTGGAATCAAAGTATATGATGTTACATCTTGAATATATATTATAGTTATATCATTTTTTATTTTAGAGATGATGTAAACAAGATCATAGTAATATGACTAAAGATTCCCAATGAAAACACATTTGAAAAACAAACCAGTTATTATCTGAAACGTTGTTTTAAAAAGGAATTATCAATAAATAGATAATAAAAGTTCATAAATAAATATTTTTTGGTAAGATGTATATATGTATGGGTTTATAATAGATGTATAATAAAACTATAATTTTTAAATAGGTGGTTATAAAGATTACGAAGGAATCTGAAACATAAGGAAAGGAATTTTGCCTCAAATTATGTTCTTTGGGACATATGATATGTTATTCACATATCATCATTTATGATGTGTATATAAATCACCTTCTAAAATTTCTATCATGAATGTTCATCATTAAAATATATTTAATGTTTTATTTTATGTTATTCTTTATTTTAGATCATGATTCAAAATATTACAAAAGTTGTAAGGATTTTCATGTCGCTTTTATTTATATTCTATAAATGACTTATAGATTAATTATTTCTTTTATGTGGTGTATATACAATCCATGAATTTATTTTATAACCCTTATCATTATAATTATGGGATATAAATATCCATATAATTTTTAATCTTTCTTGTGGCTTATAATTCAAATGTCACTAGTGTGGTAAGAGTTTGATGTTATAATATAATCGTTTATCAGGATTGTTCATGATTATACTTTATATGATTAAATTTTTTGATATATTTCATAGGAAAATCAGGAATTATATTTTCTTCTATTTATTTCATGATTATTAATATTTTCCCTTCATTTTCTAAAATTTTATGCACTCATGATTCTGAAATATTTTTTAAGGAAAACTAATTTTATTTGAATATTTGGAAGAAAACAATTTTTCTTTCATATGCATTTTTTCAATGAAATTAATGTTTCCAAACTTGTTTAAATGATCTTGTATTATTTACTAAACATAATTTTACCCATTGTTTCTTTTTGAAATAGTTTTAGATGGAATATTCCTATCATTCTTCGAATAAGGCTCATTAGGAATTTATTGAAAATATGAAAGGACTATTTGTTTTAACATATACAACTTAAATGGAATTTTTATGTGTCATTAACACTAAATTATTTAAGGATTAATTTATATTTTTCTAAGCTAACATTGAATGAAAATTATTTTGAAAATGTTTATGTTTTTTAAGAAAATCATAGTGGAAATGATGTTTCCCCAAGGGATGTTTTAAATGATCTTAAAATACTCCTCAATAATTTTCTAAGGTTATTTTAAAAGAAACTGATTTTAAATGTTTCATCTTCTTTAAAATGTGTGTTTCAAAGTGGAAAAACTACTTTCATTGAAAAAATATTCAAGTGATCTTTCAAAATAATTTTCTATATAACATGACATCCATTGATGTTACCTATAAGGTAAGAGGTATATGATAGAAGGATTCCATTCTTAATCATTATTTGAAATTTTTAGGTTTATAAAACTTTCTTATCCTCCATAGGTTTTAACATGGTAACATACATATGAATCTCACTTGTTTTTTCATGGGTTATTCTATGATGAAATTATTATAAAAACTTTTTCCTTTAAATAAGTTATGATATGATTAAATATGTACAAAAATCATTTATTTTCATGTAACCTGATATTATGAAATCATTATGATCATGTGGCACATGTATTCATGATTTTGAATATTTTATTGGTGGGACCTATATCCCCATCCAATTCATTGTGTAATGAATAATATCTCAGGGGATAAATAAGAATGGAATGGGGAGTGAACCCATTTTGGTAATGTACTATGGACACTATGATAATGTTGGGAGTGAACGTTGACTTCTATGATGGTTTTGGTAGTAAACACATTCCACTGCGAATTGTTTTGCCATATTTTATGACTAGTATGGAAATGATTTTCAATGAGTCTATTTATGCCATAGATATATGCCTTATGCCAAGGTTATGCTCTCATGGATTATATACATTGATTCCATTATGATTCATGTATTATAAAATTACATGATTTATTCCATGACTCAATATTATGATATATCATATGAAGTGTATGGTTTTCAAATGTTAATCTCATGTTCTCATTGTAATGACCCAAACTTTTTTAAATAAAATTATCTTTGTGATTGAATTAAATGCCCTATAATGGTTATAGAAAACACATGCACTTATTTGGTTTATTACACCCTATCATATTTAGATGACTATTAATAATCATAACCATTGATAATATAGTTGTTTATTTGTGTTCATATGACCAGTATAAATATAGGTTTTTGATAAATCCATTTGACATAGTCAAAGGAATTGATGGTCTCAACCAGTTAGATTGTACCCTATGAAGCCCTTTTATCGAATCTTATAAGGGATAGTATCTATAATATTTTTCATTTACTAATTTAAATATGATATCCATCAACTAAATCATGACAAAAACCATTTATAAGAAAATTTCAAGCTTATTGATTTCATGACCCAAAATATGGTCGTTAAACCACCCCATGAGCAGTTCACCATAGAACACCTTACCCTTAGGTAGTTTTTTGGTGTAATAAAGTTATATTTATCAATACCATAATAATTTGAATATATATATATTTTATTTTTAATATAATAATAATTATATTTACTCTTTATTTTTCTCACTTTAATACTGATGTTTATTTTGAAACGACAAAATAGAAAATGAAATTTTTGAGTTAAAAGAAACTTCAGTTAAGAAAAAAAATTTCATGAATTAATTTATTTTGAAATAAATATTATTTTATCAAAATTTTATTTTTAAATAATTTTTTTAATATAATTGATTATAGAATTTTTGTTATGTTAAAAGAAATTTTTATAGGGGTTCAAAAACTGGTATTGTTAAAATAACCTTAAATTTCTAAATAATTTTCAATTATTTTTTAAAAGTTAAAATTAAAATATTTATAGAACTATTTGGATAAAATAATAATTCATTTATTAATTAGAATGTAAAAATTTTCTAATTTTGAATTTTTCATAATTTTCTAAGAAATTCGAATTTTTGTGTAAATATTAAATACGGTATAAATATATGATGTGTATTATGACATCATAATAACAAATAAAGTGATATAAAAATGAAATAATAGGTATCCAAGACTAAATATACGTTTACACATTAAAAATTAGTTTTTAGGTTGTTTGATAAATTTTATAAATCCTTTATAAATCATCAAGAACCTATATTATATTTTAATATTTTAATATTATTCCTCTAAGAATTTGTATCAAAATAAGATCACCAAGGGTGATATTTAAATGTTTTCATCCCATGGCCTTATAAAATAATTAAATACACACCACGTTTCTAGAAATAATTCCAAAAAACCCAGGGTATGGTTTGTCGTTTTGATTAATTTATTATATAGATTCCCAAACCTATTTTTTTAAAATATAAAGAACTCTCATCTCTATTCCTATATAAATACCCCAAATATCCCATTATACTTCACTCATAAACCTTGGATCCCCTATCTTTATTTCCCTAACTTTTCCCCAAACTCTTGTGAAACCCCTCCCAATATTTTTGAATCACTCTCTCAATCTAAAGGACATATCCCTCTTCTTTTTACTTTAAGCACCTTATTGTATGTGGACTTTTGAATCTCAATTTTTTTTTTCATGACATTATAAATATCCATATACTATCAAATTTGTTTCCAAAAAAAGAGATATTACTTATCCCCTATAATTGAGTCATTTACCTATGGTATTACTATTTTGAAACTTAGTAAGGGGTTCTTTTTATATCCTCTTTTTAAAGTATCTTATTCATTTTAAGCCATTTATTCCAATTAATAATTTTCTAATATGTTTTTAAACATCCCACTTATTGTAAATTTTATTTCCAAATGATTAGTGACAACTTTATCTCTCGTTAACCCATTTTTTAAATCATTATGTATTGTTGTCATGCTGCCAAAATTTCACTGTGATTTTTCCATGCCAAACCTTTTTATTGTCAATTCCATCACTATTCACACTCAAGGGTATTCACCTAGAAAAACTTATAATCCTTTTATTTGGTAATTCCTTGTATTTATTTCACATTCCTTTATTGTGTAATTTAATGTGACAAAAAATTATTCTATGTTTAATGATCTGTATGGAACATGTATGCATGTATATGATATGAAACTATTAGGTGCACCTGAAATTATTTAGAGCTCCAAATCATCATGTAACATTTTAGTCTCATAAGACAATATTAGAGGAATAGGGAGTAAACCTAATCTATCATGGAAATTAATCCATAATGTTATGTTGTTTTGGTAGTTATCCTTGACCTAGGTTTATGATTTTTTGTTTAAATTTGTTGAATATTTCTCATGTTGTCATTATGTTATCATTATATATCATGTCTCTTTGATCTTGTATTTGATTCTCACACTTTTTACATCTAAATTAATTTAATATTGTCTGACATGTAATTAATTCTTCATGTAATATTGTTTCTATTCCCTTATTGGGATCTATAGATTAACCCTTTCTTATGTATGTCCCCAAGTTATCACATGAAGTTTTAAGAACAAAGGGATAATAAGAGAATGTTAAGGAATTTTTCAATAAAGTTGATGTTCCCTTATATTAATTTTTTATGTATTGTACCTAATTACCCAAATACACTAGACCTTTCAATATTATAGTTTTTATTATTTTTATTCTAATGTAATAAATGATGAATTAATGTGTAATAAAGATAAATATAGTTATAATACGTATCAAGGTAATGTTTAGTTATTTTTAGTATTATCATAATAAAACTATATCAAAATTATTAGGGATAAGACTAAACATAAGAATATATATCTAATTTTTGGTTAAGTATAGAGTATGTGGTTTCCAAGTAAATGCATTTATGTCTAGATAATGCAAGTAGATGTGGTTCTAGAACAGATCTACCTAGGGGTAACACCAAAAAACACTGCATTGATCTAGACTTGATTGGGAATAGGTGCATAAAAATGGGCCTTAATGCACGCCTAGATTGAAACTCTCCAGTCATAATGTTTGGTAAATTCACAATCTCATTTTGAACCATTATGAAAGGAAACATTTCCCCTAATAGACTTTGTTAGGAAATAAATCATTGGTAACATAGATTAAAGCCTATAAATTCATAAATCAAGGAAATGAATGTCATTTAAAAATTTCCCCTTTAATGTTATTAGATTCCCAATTATGAGCTTAATGTTTTAAGCGTACTCATCCATATTGTTTTTGATTATTCAATACAGTTTTTGAAAATAGAGCAACAGAGTAAATAACTAATGTGAACGGAAATGTGGTGACTTCCCAAATGAGATACCCAACTTGGTGAGATCAGGAATTTCAATAATTATGAAAATATTCTCTGAAATTACTAAGGATCTAAATAGAGACCTGGATTATGAAGAATTCTCAAACCCCAATTAAAAAAAACCAAGCTAAATTTTGGACCTTCATGAAAAAAAGGTCTATGATATTCAATTGAATATCTGACCCATTAATCATGGAATAATGGATCAACTTCCATTAAAATACCATCTCCATCCTTTAATGTTCCAAGCATGAGAAGGTTATACTATGTGCTTACCGTATGGAGGGTGAATATAATTCATGGTGGACATCGGTCAAGAATATGAAGCTTGAGTAAAATATTGAATTAATGGGGTGGAAGGAATTACAACATATGTTTTTCGAATAATATTTTCCTCACACTCTATAACATTATATGGTATTGTATTTTCTTTCTCGCATGAAAAAGATGATGAATTCATTAGTTTTTATGATTAAATTTCTCAATACATGCATGAAACTCTAGATTTTTCATTGCCCATGAATTAATATATCAACACTTCTTTGGTGGGATAAGGTCAAATCTATGAAAATACTTAATGATTCAAGACTTTGACAGTTATAAGTAAATTTTTTGATATTCCCTCAAAGTCAAAATGGAGATCAGCGAAGCTCAAGGGTCTCTTAGGGATAAGAAAAGGAAATTTGAGATTAATTATGGTGGTTCAATGTTGAGATATAATGGTGGTAAAAAATTTCAAAATTCCACCTTTCAAAATTGTTGAAATAATCACCCCATAAATTTAATGAAGGGGGAGAGGAAATAATTTAGGTATTGGAAGGAAGGACACCTAGTTAGCAATTATCGATGGGTGAAACCCACTTATATAATGGAATATTAAAATTATAAAGTCTACCCATATCCTTATGTCTAATGTTTCAACTACAATGAACAAGGGAAGATTGAAAACAAATGCACTAAGGCAAGGGTGGTCAGAGATAATTAGCACCAATATCCTCCATGGCAACAAGGGTGAGCTTATTCTATTACAACCGTTGAGGTGGATCCTGATAATGAAGTGGTTATTGGTATTATATTTATTCATTAAATAATATAAAACATACATTTTATTCTGGTTCTGCACATTCCTTTGTATCTACAACGTTTAATATAACTATTCAAACACCACCACAAATCATGGAAGTAGAGTTATCGGTTAAAATGAAAAATGGGTCTATTATTGCATCCCAAATATATAAAAACTCCTCTATCAAAATTTGTGGTCTTAACTTCCCAGAGAAAAATTTGATACTACCTCTATTGGAATTTAATGCAATTCAAGGTATGGATTGGATTTCCTTAATAGATCCACATAAATTTCCTTAAGAAGGAAATCACTATTTTCATCACAAATCATCCCACAATTATATACAAGTGAAATGAGGAGGAATAATCTTATATAAAAATGAAATCTAAATAATGGATAATATTTCCTTATGAGAAAGAATGTTTAGATCAAATGATTGATTCTATGGAAAAGATCATCCTTGCATACATGCCCATTATTAAGGGATACACTAATGTATTTTATAGGGAATTACTTAGTTTTACTCCAAGATTAGAGGTTGAATTTTCAATTGATCATATACCTGAGGAATTTAAATTATCCAAGACATCATATATAATGAATTTAATGAAACTTTGGGATATGAGGAAAAAAATATGGGACAATCTAGATAATCGATTCATATTCCAAAGTTCATCACCCTGCGGTGCACCAATCTTATTTGTTATAAGATGGGTGGATCAATAATACTTTTAATTAATTATCTTGATCTCAACAAGATCACAATAAATAAATATAATCCACTACTAAATATTGATAACTTGTTAAATCAGCTATGTGGATCCCAATACTTCTCTAGTTTGGATCATTGTTCAGGATATTATCAAGTAAGTGTGAAGAAACAGGATATCAAAGGACTACTTTTCATATAAGTTTTGTACACTATGAGTTCATATTAATTCCATTTGGACTCAATAATTCTATAGAAATATTCATTGAATTTATTAATAGATACTTTAGAGATAACCATCACAAATATGTGGAAGTATTTATAATGATATTCTAATACAATCTAAAAAAATCCAGGAGCATGGGGAGTATTTGATCACTATGTAAAAGACCTAACAAAAGGAGAGTAATTCTAATTAGTAAAAAAAATATGATTTATGGTTGAACGAAGTCTCATTCATGGTTTATATTATCATAAGATATGTGATATTTTTGGACCCTTCAAAAATAAGGGAAAATGATGGATGTCTTAGGCAAAAATTAGTGACAGAAAGTTTTTGTTTCATTGGATTAGTTGGGTAATATCATCGATTTGTGAGAAATTAATCTTATATTTAAAAACCTCTAACCTAGATAAATAGAAAGGGAGTAAGTTTTTTTATAATAATTAATGTGGAAATATATTTAAGGAGTTGAAAAATATTCTTATCACAACACTAGTTCTTACGCAAGCCTCAATTAAGGAACTTTTCATGGTATGTCATGATGTTTTGAAGAAGGTATTGGGTTATGTACTATTATATAATGACAAAATGATATCCTATTACTCAATGAAATAGATATTTTAGGAACATAACTACCCAAATCATAATATGGATTTGGATTTAGTGATCTTTACATTGAAAATCTAGTGGAATTATCTATTTGGTATTAAGTGTGAAATATATACGGATCATAAGAACCTCAAGTATGTATTCACACACAAAAAAGATGAATATGTACCATATATTATGGTTAGAGTTTATTAAAGAATATTACTTCTCAATCTAATACCATCCTAGGAAAGACAATAGAGTTACAGATTCTCTAAGTAGAAAGGATCCAACATTTATATCATTGATGAGAATTGAGAAGGATCTGGTTATTTAGAATTGAAAAGAATGAAAAATGGTATCACTAAGGAAGGAACATCATCAATCCTTCCAAAAATTATTTCATAACCATCCATTTCAAAAAATGATAAATGATTGTAAAAGAGATTATGTGTAAAGTTTGAATAAAGATGAAGATTCAAGAAAACGGAAGTCCTTAGAATTCGAAATTAATGAAGAAAGGGTTGTAATATTTATTTCATGACTATGTATACCATAAAATTATGAGTTATAGAATTTTTTGTAAGATGATTTACATATCTCAACCTTCTCAATCCATATAGTGAGTAAAAAGATGTATTTAGGTCACTGAGAGAACCATTGGTGGAATAATATGTAGAAGGATATCGTAGAATATACATCAAGGTATCTTATATGTCAATGAGTGAAGGATAAAATGAACAAAAACTCAATAGGTATGATGAAAACATTTCCCATAAGTGCACGGAAATGGTTGAACAGATCCATGGACAATTTCTTAGTTCTTCCAAATAAATCAAGAGTAAATAAAACTATATGGGTTGTGGTGGATCATTTTATAAAGGATAATCACTTCAGTGTGGTCTGATAGGACTTACCACTTGATTAAATTCTAAGGATATACATTAGATAAGTGGTTAGGCTACATAAAACGCCATTTTTGATTATATCTTGTCGAGATAAAATATTTAGCTCCATGTTCAAACATTTCTTTCAACATGATATAAATACTGATTCGAACTTCAACATGACTTATCAACATCAAAATGATGGCCAATTTGATAATAGTATCCAAACACTCAATTACATATTGAGATCATGCTAAATGGACATCAAAGGAGGATGGGATGAATATATTTCTCTGGTCAAGTTCTAATAAAATTATTATTTCCACACAAGCATCAAAATCGATCCCCATAAAGCCCTTTATGGTAATAGGTGATGAAAACCTACATGCTAGGATGAAGTTGGTGAACACAAATTGATGATCCTTAAAATAGTTGAGGAAATGGTGGAAAAACTCGAGACCATTCAGCATCACATCAGGGATACTCGGAGTAGATAGAAGAGATACATTGATAATAATAAATGGGACCATGATTTTGAGGTTATAGATAAGGTATTAATCCACATATCTTTATGGAATAAATTCATGAGATTTGGGATGAAGCAAAATTTTATTCCAAGATACATTGGTCCCTTTGAGATCCTAAATCACATCAGATCAGTGGGATATCAACTAGATCTCATACCAAACCTATCTCAATTACATGATGTGTTTCATATATCCCTCTTGAAAAAATACATGATTTATCCCCCAAGACTTATAGATCCCATGGTGGTACTACTGTAGAATGATCTTTCTAGTGAGGAGTAGCTGATGAAGCTCTTATATCATAGAGACAATTTTCTACGAAATATGACAATCCACCTGGACAATGTTCTATGGGAAAACCCAAAGATTTAAGAAGTAATATGGGAACTAGAAGAGTAAGTGAAATAGAATTATTCTAATCTATTTTAGTGTGTGAAATTGAAATTTTCAGGCTGAAATTGTTGGAGGGGGGTTGTTGTAATAACCTAAACTTTTATAAATAAAATTAACTTTATGATTGAATTAATTTCGCTATTATGATTATAGAAGATTAATGAACTTATTTGGTATTATTATATCATGTCACACTTAAATGACAATTAATAATCATAACCATTGATAATATATCCATTTAAAATTGATCATATGATTAGTATAAATATAAGCATTTCATAATTTCATTTGAAATAAACAAAGAAAGTGATGGCCTCCAAAAATAGAATCATACACTGTGATGTCCATTTATTGGTACTTCTAAGGGAGATAGAATCATTGGTATTTTCTCTTGCCCAATACCAATCTAGTATCCCACAACTAAATCATGATTGAAACCATTGACAGGAGATTTTCAAGTTCATCAAGATCATGACTCAAACCATGTACGCCGAATTACCCTAAGAAAATATCAACATTTCACACGTTAACCTCAGGTATTTTTATAGTGTAATAAAGTTATATGTATCAAGACCCTATGAATATGAAGTTCTATATTGTATTTTCAATTAAATAATAATTTTATTTACTCCTTACTGTTTTTACTTTAGAAATGATTTGGATTTTTATACGATCAAGCACAAACTATTTTTTCAGGTAATATGAACATTAAATTAAGTATTTTATTTTAATGAATTTTTGAATTTTTGAAATAAATATTATTCTAATAAAATATTATTAATAAATAATTTTTATTAAATACTATTGAAAATAAAAATTTATGTTGTCAAAAGTAGTTTTTTTATGGGTTCATAAACTTCTATTATTAAAAACCCATTATTTCTAATTAAATGGAGATTATATTTTCATATTTAAAATTTAAATATTTTGAAAAATATTTTGATTAAATAAATACAATATTTGGAATAAACACATAATAATTTCAAAATGGTGAAATTTTATTAATTTTATGAGAGATGAGTTTTCAAGAAAATATTAAATACAGTATAAATATTAAGTGTGTATTTTGAAATAATAATACCTCAAAGTGAAGTAATAAAATCTATAAAATATATAAAAGAAAAAATATATTTTTAACCATTAAAATATATTTTTTCATGTTTATTTTATTAATTTTATATTCCTTCATGAATCCTCAAAAAACAATTTTATATTTTAAGATTTTAAAATCATTTCTTTATGGACATGACTCACTTATAAATCATCAAGGGTAATATTTTAGTGAGTTTCAACATTTTACTTATAAAATAATCAAAAACAATAATATTTATCATATTACATGGGTAAAAACATGTTAAGGTTTTTGGTTTTTATTAATGTTCTCTATAGAGTGCAAAACCTAAGTTTGTAAATTAATAAATTACCCTCCTCTCATTTCCTATATAAACTCCCCATGATCCCATTATTCATTATTGAAAAACCTAGTATCATGTCCTTTATATTTAATCCCTTTTATAGAGTCCTCCCAATGTTCCCACAATCTCTCATGAAGATCCTCTCAAGATTTTGGTATCACCCTCTCGAGGTAAGGAGTCTCTCTCTCTTCTTTTCTATTCAAGGATGTTATTGTATTTGGCCTTTTACGTCAATATTGTTTATGTTTTCATATATTTATATAGATATCTATAATTTCTAATTTATGTCCAAATAATGAGATATAATTTATCCCCTATCATTATATCATTCACCTAAGTATTTACTATGCTAAAATTTAGTAAGGGGTCCTTTCCCTCTCTTCTTTATTCAATAATATTTCTCATTTTATTACTTTTATATCCAATTCATAATGCAATTATATTTTTTTAAAAATCCCACTTAGTATCCATTTGATTTCAAAATGATGAAAGACCACATTATCTCTCATTAAACCATTTTATGAATCTTTATTTACTGTCGTTGGGCTTCCAAACTTTGACAATGATTTTTCCATGACAACACTTTTTATTGTGAATATCATTACTATTTCAACTCAAGTGTATTCAAAAATACATAACTATAATCCTTTAATTGGGTACATACATGTATGTATTCCACACTATATTATCATGGAATTAAATGTGATGATAAATGAATATATGTTGAATGATTTATGGGGAAAACGTTTTCATGTACGTGATCTAAAAGTCATGGGTGCACCATGAATTTTATAGCGCTCCAATGAATTGAGTAAAATTTTAGTCTCATAAGATTCCATAAAAGATTTTAGGAAGTGAACCGAATCTATCATTTTACTCTATCCACCATCTTATGATTTCCTAGAATTTAACCTCAACCTATGTTTATAATGTCATGTTTAAAGTTGTTCTCACATTCCCATGTTTCCTTTATGTTGTCATGTTATATCATCACTCTTTATTCATGTTTATGATTCTCATACTTTTTATGTCACATTGATGTTATTGTTATCTAACATGTAATACTATATTCATGTTATAACATGTTTATTCTCTTTCTAGTCTTTATAGCTCACCCAGTTCTTATGTATGTCCCTAGGTTATCCCTTGAAGCTTTTAGAATGAAAGAATAATATGTGAACTTTAAGGCAGTTTTCAATAATGTTGATTTACCAATTTGTTTTAAGTTCTTATTTAATTTACCTAATCACCCAAATACACAAGAAATATCAATCTTTAAATTTTTATTATGAGTATTCCCATGTAATAAATCATGATTTAATTTTTAATAAACAAAAGGGTCATTAAACTCATACCCTTATGTTTATTTTAATTTTATGTGGTCATCGATATCTAAATTTTAAAACATATAGATTATCAGAGCACGCTATTTTCTATGATTTATTTCCCATGATATAAATTATTTTTTTTATCCATGATAAGTCTTAGTAGGTTTCTATATTTGAATAAATTATTGGGAGAATACGCACTTTACCGATGCACCATTTGTTTTGTGTCCAAGATTCTGAAGGCACTAGACCAAAATGGTTTTTCCATAGATCAATATGTTATTTAATGAATATTATTTTGTTGATATTTGATATTTATGTTTGATGTATTTTGGTCTATATAGTTTGTATTATATGGGGGTTTAATTAAACCATTGTAAGCTAGGATGATAAAACAATTAGAGTAAACCCTTACGATGAGCCTAAGGTTAGGATAACATCCTAAAAGTTTTGGTAAGGTTAGGACTATGTGGTTTACCTAGAAATATATTCTTCCCATGAAAATAAAAGTAAATTTAATTTAAATAGATGTACCTAGGGGTAAAAACTTTGAAAATAGTGCATTGGGTTTACTCACATGTTACTTAGTATATGAAAATGGGCCCTACAACACACCTAGTTTGTCACTCCTAAGAGATATTCTTTGTATAATTCAAATTTTATTTATTAATAATCATGAAGGATTTTATTAGATGACAAAAATTTATGATCAAGGTTAAGCCTGTGGTGTAATATAATGAAAATAAGGCAACATGATTTAGACATCCTATAACTGATTTATCATAAATTTGTCATTCCCCACTTTGATTATTATTTCTCAAAATATGCTTTGTTTTTAGTCAACGGAATGAACCATAAGTAATTAGGATAATAATGAATGTGGTACAAAATGTTTTGATGATAAAATAAATGTGATGATGACTTTAGTAAAGGATATAGTGGTTATGATTAATCAATTATCACATTATATGACTACCAAATTGCACCTTAACCAAATATTAGACTCACCAAAGAAGATAATGATATAGTTCAATGAGATCTAAAGTGGTGGATACCATAGAATAAATGTGATTCAGTTTCATATGACTTGAGAATGTGGTAAAAATACCCCAGATGGTTGTCTTAGAAGAAGAGGAATATATTTTTTGTGTAAAAAGGAAGGACACAAAGCATGTAATTTCAGAGTAAAAATGAAATGTTCAGTTAATGAAATGAATTAAAATAATGGTATCCCTAAGGTATCATCGATGGTTGAATATTTAAAATGTGGAATGTATAGAAATTATGAAAATATATATTCTATATGGGAATTATGATGATGATAATCAGTAAGTATTTATGAATAATTTTTATATTACTTTTGATGACTAGGCTATGAATGACATATGAGAGGAAATAAGTGGTGATGAATAAGATGACGAATCTTAGTTAATAGAGTACGAATAAAGTTTAATGGTTGATTTTTTTATAAATTGGGATTCAAATAATGTTATTATAGATAAACTTTTATCTATTTTATTTTGCTTATTAGAATCATAAAACAATAACTGATTTTTCCTTAGTAAATTTTTTTTACGGAATTTTCATAATATGTTTAATTGTATAGATGACCTAGAAAATGGATTTAATAGAAATGTGATATTTTCTATTAAATACATGATTAATGGAAGATAGTCATTAATATATTCATTATGCTATGAAAATAGTGTTTAGATTAATTAAATTGTTGAATAATATAGATATAGTAAATTGGATAGTATTGATGACATTATATCTAATTAATTATTCATTGAAAATATTTCTTATGTTATCATTGATATTTGTATATAATTTTTGTCTTTATGAAATATATTCAATAATATGTTATTTTATTTAAGTATTGTGGAAGAACGTATGTTTCTATTGAGGTTTTTTGTTAATTCTGGTTATTACCATGCTTCGAGAGAACATTTCACCAAGATATTCACATATTTATCATGTGAAAATTAAGGGATACTTAATGATATTTTTGGGATAAATTTTGTGTTGATTTTGGGAAATTAGTGACCATATTTATAAATCTGGAAATTTGGACGGGTGATAAGGAGAAACATTTACGGAATGGTTTTTTAATCATTGGATGGGGTTTTAGATACTGATTTTTTATTTCATCATATAAAGATTTATCCATATTGGATAACTTTTGATAAAAAATATTATTTTCTTGATTTAAGGAATGAATTTTCATTATTTTATGGATCTTATGATCAATTAGAGGTTAATTATAGTGTGTGGGGCACAAAAATTTAAACAAGAATTTTAACTTCATAGAGTGGGAGATGAAGTAAAAAATGATCAAATCACAACCAATAAATGAAATTTTTCTAATGATATAATGTAATTTTTATAACAACATATATCATCATATTTTTAAATTCACGATCATATCATGATCAGAGCTTATGTCTTGGTTCATCCACTAAACCTCTTTCAAGTTCTCAATGTCTTCCATGTATCACTCTTTATGACTTATATTCCTAATATATCAAATTTTATGAACTCGGAGGTAATATCACTAGATCGTGATATTTCAAGTGAGGAACAACTGGTTGTTATTCTAGAAAATATAAAAAATGTGAAGTGAAACAAAACCATTGTCCCAGTCTGCCTTTGTGGAGATACCGTCAGCATGAGGATACTGTGGGAATAAAAATATACAAGGATGTAAAAAAATCCTCAAATTGTTTAACTAAAGTGACTAAATTTTGAGGAGTAAATTAATTTTAAGGCAATTAAAATTTAACTCCCATAATTTTTATGAATTTTTTCAGAATAAATTTTTGATGTTTAGTAGTTTTGTTATAGGCAACACTGATTTAAAACAAATAATAATATACTATTAATATTATTATTTGAAAATGAAAATTATAACGTGGCAGTTGGAATAGTGGGTATGAATAGGCTTATCTAAATTATGAAAATATATTTTGTCAAAAAAATGTAAAATTAATTCTTCACATACCAATTATTTATAAATGAAAATAAAAACCTTTTAGAAAAGGAAATCATGTTCTGAAAAAATATTTTTATCCATGAAAAGTTATTTTAACAAAATAAATAAAATGTGAAAAATGGTGAATTATTTTAATAAAATTTATATGTTACATATTAATCAATTTTTTTAACATCCATCTTATGTGTTTTCTATGTATGAGAATATATTAAATCGAATTTTACACTTAAAACTATATTTTTCTAAAACGTAGACTTATCAAATTTTGTGTACTTATTTTTAAAATAATGTTTTCCACTTTAATAAAATATAATTTAAAAAATGAAATAATTTTTTGAAACCAAATATTTATAATTAATATAGAGTGAAATTTAGATAATTCTTTTGAAAGGTAATTCTTTAAAAAAATAGTGAAAAATACTAGTTTTTATTAAGAATTTTATTTTCATTTAATGAATTTGAAAACATCCAAACTTATTTAATATTATTTTAATTGTAAAATTATTTCAATTATATATTTATTAATTAAATTTATTTAAATGTAAGAAATTTCTTTTTTAATTGTTATATATAATTTTTTTAATCTTTTTAATGTTTTTCATTAGAAAACTATTTTCTCATTGCATATTCATGTTAAGTATTAAATTAAATTTAGAAACTTATATTAGTTGAATTTGAAAAAATGGATTCCATATTTAGAATCAAAATAATTAATTTTATCTAATTTTTTCAACTTAATTCATTATAAAATTGAAATATAAATAACCATAACAATTAATTATCAATGTAAAGGTAAAAATCTGGTATATCAGTGGTTTAAACTTTAATGTTATGTGTTAAAAAACCCATAAATTATTAATACCTATTTCATAAAAATATTTCATCTTTTTAACCTATAAGGTTTGAGAATTACACATTATAGGTTTATTTGGCATGTCAAAATAGGGTCATTCTTTATTCCTTTCAAAAATTCCATGTATATCTTCTTCCCCGATTTTAAAAGTTCACTCCCTCTACTCCCATCTTCACAGTTAAAAAACCATTTGGATCAGAAAATAAATTTAGAAATAAGTAACATTCATAATTCCTCACATCATATAGGCCTTAATATTTTTAGGGAACCCTTATGAGTGGGATTTTGTTATAAACATAAAGAGGTTCACCCCCATTATCTCATCTCAACATCAACTAAGAATTCCTCTTAGTAAATATGATGAATAAAATTATGAATGTGGGATGAGGGTGTGATAGGAATAATTCAAACTATATTATTGCCAGGATATCTAGAAAATTATACATTCTTATAAAATTATTTGGTATCCTCCTTTCTAAATTTTTCACCCCCTCAACGAATATACTCATATTTATATATTTCATGGTAATGAGAATAATATGGAATAAGGAAGGACAATGGATTTTTCATAAGTAACTCAAAGGCTAAGAATATCCTCTAATCATAGGCCACTCTCACCTTCCCATCTTATTTTCCTTTGTTTGAAATCTCCATTTCCATTATAGTTATTTTATTATAAGAATCCTTATGTGATTTTATTTTTTAAAACACCTCCAACTATCCCAGATTCCATGATAATAATCTGTTGGCTATATGTCTTGATTTCTTTTAACATTCATTGAAGACACTAGTAGCCCTTATGTTTCTATTAACAGAAATATTTTTTTTCTTTCATTGTCTTCATAGATGTTTTTGAATCAACAATTTTTTATTTATTACTCCCAAAATCATAGTCATTTTTCTATTCCTTTTTACATCTACTTTTGATCAATGGGTTTTCATCTCTCTTTGGATTTCCTCAACCTTGAAAATGTCTTTTATTATTTTAATGAAATGAAATATTTCATCCTAATTTGATAGCTTTATGTCAAAATACCATCCACACTAACAATAACCTATGAGTTTTCCTCTATTATTTTTTGGTATAGTCTATTTATAATTTATAGGTTTTTGACATTACTATTTTTAAATAAAAACAACTGTTTTTTGAAATCTTCCATGTGAACATATTTTCATACGCCTTTTATCATCCACCAATGATGTGGTGGGGTTATTATTATTTTTCACTAACCATACATTCCATAATTTTCTATTAATATTGTACTAGAATTTGAAACAACATTAGTACAAAATAAATCACCTAGATTATGGGATGCCTTCTTCTTATAGGATGATGTTTTTTAATAAGAGGATTGTGTTATGTTATTTCTAGAGTAGTGAATCTTAATGAAACAAATTATGGTACGATAACATTTTTCTAATAATATGGTATGATTTAGTTTATGGTGATTCTAGATTCCTTGATCTCTCCTCTATCTAAAAACAATTCATTTTAGGTGAATTCTTATCATCCTCAATTAATCTTAGCTTAAATTTCTAATCCCCTTTAGCTTTTTTCTCTGTTCTTAATGATTTTTCTTTAATTATTGTAAATAATTTTCAATTTCCTTTAAATTTTTTAGTTAACCATTAGATTTTAATATTTGACATCCAAATAGAGTTTGTGTAATTTTTCATTAGAAATGAAATATTCTACAAAAACAATATTGAGAAAAACATTCTCAAATGCATATCATCAAAATTGTTCTACAACATAATGAATGCATTTTTTCCTTTTATTTTAACATATATATATATATTTATATATATGAGTGAGGAATTTTATATACACTATAAAAAGTTTATACTCTAATTCATAGGCTAATGTATCTATATTTTATTTATTAAAATATAGACACGTGATTTTACTAATTATACACATAACCACTTCTCTAAGAAAAATATTTTGATTTTCATTGACATAAAAATTAAGATCACTAACTAGTAAATTATCATAATAATAAGAATAAGATTATTTATAAGAATCACAATCGAAATAATAATTAATATTTTTACCACTGTGATTTCCATTAGTAAATTGAATGTATCAGTTTAATTTTTGATACATCTTCAAAAAACATGCCTCTCATTTATTCTATATTTTTTTAATCCTGGATGAAATATCTAAATTATTTTCGACATGAGTAAATTTTATTTAATCCGTCATAGGAAACTCAAATACTTCCCAAAATATTCATTTTAAAAATTATATTAAAAACAATATTTGAGAAAACAATTGATCAATATAGGTAACCCTACTCTAATACCAGTTGTAGTGCCCCAAAATAGATAAACCACTTGGGGTGAATTTGTGTTTTATATTTATGAATTATATTTATTTCAAATTAATCCTATAAAACATGTTATGCCTATTTAAATAATCTATATTATATATCAATCAAACATTATGCACTTTATTAATAAAAGAGAGAGTAGTGCATTGGGATTTACAATGTTCAACATAAAATAAAGCTACTTTGCATCACGATTATTCTTATAAATATGTATTATTCACTCTAACCAAAACATAAATCATGTTGTTATAATGCCTGGTTAACATCTATCAAAAATCGGTTATACACCTTAACATATCCTCTTCTATTAATTCTTACACACCACAATCACAAGCCTCTAATAGCTAGTTTGAAAACCCAACTACAAGATTATTCTTTAATGATGATATATTTAAATTGAATAATGTTAACATTTATGGATGAAATTATTACTCCATGAGTCTATATGATTTGGTTTGGATGTTCACCACATCAATATCATCAACTATTTTCGGTAATAGGTCTGTTGATCTAGAAATTCCTTCCAGATGTGGCATGTTATGGATTCTCCTCATCTTCTTCCAATACTCAGGTATATATCATTTTGGGGAATCATATATATGTATCTTCTTCTTATTATCCTTGATACTTGATGTATTGGGGTCTTTTATAGTCTTACGATGAGTATAAATACTCTAAATTATCATTAAAATAGGTTTCTTCAATACCCACACATCATAATTATATTAGAAAAATCATTATGAATATTATTATGAAAATATAACTATAAATATATTTATATTGGAATTATGGAATTCACATGATATTCAGTAGCAGGATCATAAAATTCAATGTTTTTTAACTGATTCCCGATTTATCTAGAATTTATACTCATCTAAAATATCATTCAAAACATCATTTAAATATACGGGATAACCAAGATTCCATATTCCACCTGATATATAAAAGTACACATCCAAGAATATAACTTGATTAAAAACATCCTCAATTTCTACATATACATGAAATCTGCTACATAATTGAAATCATTAACATCACAATTAGATACTAGGTTCTCAATTTGTTACATCACTGAAATGAAAATACAATTTCCCTACATCAGTGAATTAGTTACACGATTGAATTATCTTTTTAATTTACCTATGCCACTAAACTAAAAAATGTGAATCATCTACAAGGATGAAACAACTATATGAAATAACTATGTGTATGAATTAACTACATCAATCAGTGGCCTAGATGAGTCAACTACATGAATGAACTACATGTTTAAATCGATTATTTAAATGGGATACGTGGATCTATAAAATTCTAGACATCACTCAAATAAATTCCAAATGTCCAAATCCATCTTTTATCCACTATCAATCACTTCAACACTTCTCATAATATTTTTATATTATGATCATGTATCTGCCAACAATTGTATTTGATTCTTTTAGATATCCATTCATCCATCATCACACTTACATTCCATCAATATCTTGAACATAACTATTAAAGTTGATTAAGATGTATCCTCAATGATATTTTTACAAATAAAATATTAATATCTCAATCAGATTATGGACTAACATGGATTTTTTATAAGGTTTAACATCCAATTACTTCATGAAAATATAATAGTCCTCTTTTCATAATCAATAGGACTTATTGAACCATTGATAAAAAATGATATACTTAATTGGTAATAATAGAAAAATTTCTTAATACCCTTGAAAGATTGATTCATGTTCATATAATTGGATTATTTACTGTTTACTCTATAGGATCCAAATAGAATATGTATATGCTCAATTATAAGAGGGTTGACATGTATGTTTAAAAACATTCACTTTTAACCTTAAGGAAATCTATGTTTTTACAAATTTAAATATGGTAAATTCATAAACACTCTTTGGTTATTACTTGAAGGCATAATTGGAAGGGACCTAGTCTAATTATAAAAAAACCTAAAATTAGTCAATTTAAACTTAAGGAAAATTAAGTAGGTTTACCTTAGGTGGAGATTCTACCTTAAAAAGTAAAGAATATTATTTATCAAAGTAAGTATTAGTATATTTATGTATAAGAATTTTATACTTTCTTTCTTTAAAAAAATACAGCATAAATAAAACTTGTAACAAAGCAAGTAAACAGGTAGGAATTCTTATAACCCAAATAGAAGGCTATCAAAAAACCTTGAATAAAGTTACTTTGATTTATACTTTCATGAAAATATGTCTTACCCATACGAGGGTAAGACCTTGATAAGAATATTAGAATCTGTCTTGTTATCCCCACAAGCCCTCAAACATTAAGGTAGTCATCACCACTATCTTTCTATCCACAAAAGTCCTTAAACTCTAAGGTAGTCGTCGCCTATTTCTTCTTATCCCTGGAAGTCCTTGATTGTACACAATAACAATCAGAGTCACACAACGAAAGATAAAAATGATGATCATGGTTGAACAATATTTTCATAAATCAGAGAAGGCACGAGAGTCTTTCACTCTTTATAAATCACTTCACAGCATGTAATCTCTTGGATCATCAATCTATAATGAGCTCATTAAAATGAGATTCTATTTATAAGAAAAACATCAACAGTCATCTCCCTCCTCCAACGGTCATATTTTTCCTTGAATCTTGGTGGAACCAATACACATGTCACTCAACCAACGATTAGTTAAAAACAAATTGTATGACTTGTTTTCAGTAGGAAAAACATGGGTAACATTATCGATCTTAAGAAATAATAATATGTAAGGAAAATAATCTAGCTTAAACAAATGTGAATAATTGGAATCTATGAAATAAAGAATTCAGAGTATAAATAGATGACCATTATATATCTATAAAAACGAGTATTAGGAGTCTAAATTCTAAGGAATTCGAATTATGAATTCTAAAGAATTCACAGTATAAATATTGAGGAATTTGGAGTCTGAATTAAAAGGAATTAATATTCCAAATTTTATAGAATTTAGTGTCTGAATTTTAGAGAATTTGGTGTCTGAATTTAAAATAATTAATAGTCTGAATGTCAGAGAATTTGGAGTATGAATTTCATAGAATTTGGAGTCTAGATTTTAGATATTTCGGAGTCTGAATTTCAGATAATTCAAAGTCTGAATTTTGGAGAATTCAGAGTTTTAGTTTTAGTGAATTCTGAGTCTCAATTTCAAAGAATTCAGAGTCTAAATATCATAGAATTCATAGTCTGAATTTTAGAGAATTTGGAGTCTATATTTCAGATAATTCATAGTCTGAAAACATAAAGACTCAATATCTAAGGAACTATAATATTTTGAGGTTTTTTATAATGATATGAATTTTTTTCTTTTATAAAAAAATAGTTATACTTGGTTTTGAGAAGAGTTTAAATAAGAAATTGAAAACCAAGGTATAGATAAAACGTTTCTTAGAGAAAGAAAATTTTCCTTAAGAAAATGATTCCTAGAGAAAGAAATTATTCCTTAAGAAAATGTGTTAGTGATTTTCAAAATAAATATGAATGAGAAATTCATAAGGAAACCTCATTGAATTAACAATCTCCCCCTTCTTGGAAGGCACAAAAACCTTTCAAAAAAATATATGGAATATTGATTTTTCCTTTTGAACATTAAAATAAAACTTATCTCCAATTACTTATGACTTATGATGAATTCGACTAACACCCCCTTAGTTTTTAAAATCCCTAAGGATCATATTATTGTCTTTCATAGAGAAGTTACTTTTTCTTGGTTAAGAAAATATTCTTTAAGTAGACCCCCCTTAATTAATCTACTCCTTACATAGGGAATTATTATCTTTTACATAATATTATTTTTATCATTATTTTCTCCCCCTTTGAGGTTTTCAAAAATGGAATGGAGGGAATGAAAAAAATTGTACCTAAAATATTATCAATATAAAAGATAAAATAATGAAAGAAAAATTTCATTATGATAGGAAAAACTGTTACTGGGGAAATTCAACAAAAGATTGGATTGTCAGAAAAATAATTCATCCATATTCTCCTTTGGAAAGAGATTTATAAAGGTAGCCTTTAATTTATTCATCTCAATGTGATCATCCTCAAACCTATTGAGAAACTGACCCCAGTCATGATTCTTCTTTTCGAGAACCTTGATTTTTTCTTCTTGAGACTTCAAAATTTCTGCCTGAGATTTTATTACCTCCTCTTGCTTTTTGAACATTACATCCTCATCTTCCTTGAGTTACCTTTCTCTATTTAAATTGAGACCAACTAAATTCAACTTTCCATTCAGATATTTATCTTCTTGATTCTGGGCCACTTTCTTGAGGTTCATCATTTCTGAAAAACATGTATTATGGTTTTTGATTGAATCTCCTGATCTATCAAAATATTCCTATACTAAGTCTTGAAATTTTACCATGATTTTCAAATCATCAATCCTTATGTTAGAACATTTTCTTATTTCCTTAAATGACCTCCTTTGAGAATCATAACCAATATAGAAATTTTATAGCTTCCTTTCAATTATAATAAACTTTTTCATGATCATGCTTATCGATACTGACTTCTGATTGAAATAATGTTGAATAAAATGAAATATTGAATCAATACTTGGGAATAAATGCATTGTGTTCACTAACTTCTTCAAATACTGAAAAATGAAATCTTGGCCCATCAAAGATGATGATTCCGAAGCTGATTATTTTTTTAGCAAGGAATATTTATCTAACTCTTTAGCATTCCACTTAGATGTTCCACCAAAATCGTCCGTAGCTTTCTCAAACACAGATTTATTAGGTAAATACTCAATCACTTTCTTTCCTTGTCATGATATTATTCCACTTGTTTAATCACATCTTCAATTTCAACTTCTTCCTCTTATTCTTCTTTTTCTTCTTCTTTCTGAGCTATCTTTTCTTCCACAATAGGTTCTAGAATTGAATTTTTCTTTCCTAGAGTTTATACTTGAACTGACATTTGAGGGAAATATTTTAGTACCTGAATCTGTTCAGAATCCTTCTATGTATCATTGAGTAAAACATGGACAATTTCATCTTCATTTTATTTTCTTTAGCTTTTCTTTTAATCTCTTCTCCTTCCTAAATTTTCAAAGCCTTTTCCTCAGTGGGGTCTAAATCGAAGCTTGCATCTCCCTACTTCTTCTTCTTCTTCTTCTCCCTCCACTTTGTTACTACTTCATCAAAAAAAATTTCTTTTTCATCTATGTTGGAACTAATTGTGTTTCTGTAATGGTTTATTGTTATTTGGATTCTAGATCATTCTATTTACTCTTCTTCTTAGTTTTCATGGAATTTTCTCCTACTTTTCCTTTCTTGATTAAATATTTCAACTCACTTTCAGAAAGATCATAAAACACTCCTAATTTGGTTCAGATATCAACCTTTATCCTCCTAAGAGTGTCATCACTCAATAACATAATTTTAAGGTTTTAGGTTTTGAACTGTATGGAATCTTAAAAGATTCTAAACAGAGGATGATGATCTTCGAAAATATCACCAGATACATGATAATCTAAGCCAAAAAGGTGTTATTCTTGATATTTTTTATTATAAGGAAAATATACTTGATAAGGTTTACCTTTCTCATATTCACCAAAAAGTACATCACAAAAATATCAGTCTTCTAAATAGAGTCCTTGTCTCCCTTACTCAAAATCAGAAAACACAGTAACCACAAAGCTAACAACCTGAAGTTTGTTGTAAGATGGTTGATATTTGGTGATTTTATTCCCCTGAGTCTAGGGCACTCAATTTCGTTTATCTTCACAAAACATCATATCTTATCTGGAAACTTGTGAGAGAAAATATTTCTTCACCTTCATAATGAAAACAGAGAATATTTGGATCCATTTTGAAGGATAATGAATAGGTGTTTCCATATTTCTTGAAGGAGAACTTTTCCCTTCATCCTTCTTTATAAAAACTAACTAAATTGTAAAATTATCTGATAATTTCATGATAAATCAGATCCTGACTATTTGGCTTGTCTATACATAAACTTTCCCATCCATTCAGCATGATATTATTCTTAATCAAAGAATTATACTTGGAAATGATGTTTGGGTTAACCAACCATTATCTGTAGATTTGAAAATCATTTATTTCCTTGTTTGAAGCCATCTGATTCTGTAAGGATACTTTGAGCGACATCTAGAATTTAAGAAAACATGGAAAAATGAACAACTGGTTTGTAGGGCATCATAGCTTTAGCACAAAAATCTTGAAAAACAGATGTAGGACACAGATTAGGGGGCCTTTATATAGGCTTCGAGGCAACAGTTCGAATTCCCAATTCAATTCAACAATTTAAATAAGCTTGATCTGATATGATAGTTGAGATGAATGTTGAAGAGGGACTAGGTAGGTTCCAATATTTTTATGGTTTAAGGAAAAATTGTATTTAAGGAAAGTTAATATGGTACAGTTTTCATAAAACAATATAGAAATACCAACATGTAAAGCAATTAGGAAGATTTATGTAAGGAAACATACCATCGGGATTTCTTAGAAATAATTATCAGTATTGAAAATATTCTTCTTAGATTCTAGGAATTTTTATTAAGGAAATAAAATTTTTAGGATCCAAAAAGTTTTTTTAAGTAATGAGAAATTTTTAGGTTCCAAAAAATGTTGTTATTGAAATGAAAAAATTTTAGGGAAACAATAAATTTACTACCCCTATGAAAAAGAATTTTTTAATGTAAGGACATAGGTTTCAACAAAAAGTTAATATGGAAGATTACCATACAGTTATTATTCTTATATTTTCTTTAATGTATTTAAATCTATCAGCGGGTAATGATTTGGTAAAAATGTCAGTAATTTGATGTTTCATTTTGATAAATTGAAGAATGATATCTCCTTTAAGTGTGTGGTCCCTAAGAAAGTGATGCCTAATATCTATGTGTTTTTCAAGAGAGTGATGTGCAGGGTATTTTCTTAGAAAAATGGCACTTGTATTATCACACAATATTTGTGTCTTTGAAAAATACATGACATCATTTGTGAGTGTGTTTTGGATCCACAAAACTTGAGCACAACATCTTCCTACTACTACATATTCAGATTTAGTAGTGGAAAGTGAAACTAAGTGTTGCTTCTTACATGACCAAGAAACTAATAAATCTCCTAATAAATGAAAAATTCCAGAAGTAATTTTCTATCCATTCAGTATCCACCAAAATTATCATTTGAAAATATTTTTAAAACAAAATCATTTCTAGAAGAATAAAAAAGTCATAAGTCCATGGTTCCCTTTAAATAGTAAAAAGTTATTTTCAATACTTTTAAATGAGATTCCTTTGGATTATATTGATATCTTTCACATAAGAATACTGAAAATATTAAGTCTATATGACAAGCTGTTATGTATAATAAACTTTTTATTATACCTCTAAAAGATGTTTGATCTACTGGTTTCCCAACTTCATCAAGATTAAGAAAATTTGAGGTACTTATTAGAGTGATTATACATTTAGTATTTTCATATCCATAATATTTAAGAATATATTTAATATACTTATTTTGAGATATAAAAGTTCCTTCGGGTTTTTGAGAAATTTAACAACCAATGAAAAATGTTAACTCACCCATCATACTCATTTCAAACTCAGATTTCATAATATTTTCAAATAAATCTGTTAATGATTATTGATTTGATCCGAAAATAATTTCATCAACATAAATTTTAACAATAAAAACATCTTTCTTATCTTTTTTATAAAAAAATTTTGATCCGCAGTTCCCTTAAAACAATTTTTTTGTATCCAAAATGTTTTAAGTCTATCATATCAGGCTTTAGGGGCTTGTTTAAGTCTATATAAAGCTTTGGTATGTTTAAAAACATGATCAGGATGTTTTGTGTCTTCAAAACCAAGAGGTTCAACATAAAATTCCTCTATAACATATCTGTTAATAAAATAACACTTCACATCCATTTGAAAAAGTTTGAAATTAAAGAATATTGAAAACGAAAGTATTAATCGAATATATTCAAGTCAATCTTTTGGAGCATAGATTTTTTCATAGTCTCTTCTTTATTTTCAATTATAGCCTTTAGAAACTAATCTTTGTTTATTTCATTCTATGATTCCATTTTCATCACATTTATTTCTGAAGCCCCATTTTACTCCAATTACAGAAGTTTCCTTAGTTTTTCCAACCAAGGCCTAGACATTGTTCATTTTGAATTCATTTAGTTCATATTTTATGGATTTAATCCAATCATCATCAACAAGAGCTTCATTAGTGCTTTTTAGTTTTAATTTATAAATAAATTCTAGATGTTCTACTTCATTTCTTAAATAATTTCTAGTCCTTATAGGTTGATTTACATCACTAATGATATTATCACTAGGATAATTCTAATGAAACAACTGATTTTTTTTATAAATCATGTTCATCAACATAAGTTAGAAATTATTCTAGGTTAAATACTTCAGAAACATCTTCTTGAGTATTTCCTTATTATAAAAATATTCTTTCAATTGTTGATAGTCTAATTTTCAAAACACATTCAAGAATGTAGGTTGGTGTTGTTTAAAAAAAGGATCACTTTATTCAAATTTAACATGCACTTTTTCTTCAACGATACAATATTTTTTGTTAAAAACTCTATAAACCTTAGAAGTAGTGGAATGGCCTAAGAAAATTACTTCATCATATTTGGGTGTAATTCTATTTAATTAATATTTGTTATTCATGATGCATACTCCACATACAAATACTTTGAATTAAGAAAGTCTAGGTTTTTGACCAGTCCACAACTCCTAAGGTGTTTTAAAAAGAAAATGTATTATTAAAACTCGATTTATAGTATAAAAAGTAGTACTAACAGCTTCAGCCCAAAGGTTTTTAGAAATAGAATATTCACTCAACATGGTTTTAGTTATCTCTTGAAAAAATTGATTTCTTTGTTCTAGAACACCATTTTTTTGAGGGGTTCTTAGAGCTGAGAAGTTTTGAGTAATTCATTTTTTACTACAAAAAGTTTCAAAATATAAATTTTTAAATTCTCTCCAATTATCACTATGAAGAGTTATCAATGGAAGATTTTTCTGATTTTTAACTTGGGATCTAAAATTATTAAAGTAAGAAAAAGATTTATATTTCTTTTCTAGATGATAGACCCATGTAAATCGAGTGTAATCAACAACTAAAACAAATACATAGTATTTTATTCTAATACTTCCATTTTGTGTTGGACCAAAAAGAACCATATGCACTAGTTGTAATGCATCAGAAGTTGAGACTTCACCGATTAATTTAAAACTTGATTTATATTCCTTTCCATATTGACAAATATCACAGATTTTTGAAAAATCAAATCTATGATCTGATAGATCCTTAAAAAATATTTTATTTTAGAGTTTGCAAAGGTTCCTAAGGTTACAGTTCCTAGTCTTATATTCTATAACCAAGATTGATCTTTTATTACACTAAGTAAAGGTAGGTATTGGATCTTAAGGTCTTCTATGTTCAGTGTATAAAAATTCTCATGCTTATGGGTTGAGAGAATAAACTATTCCATGGAATTATTTACTAAAAACCTGTCATTCCTAAAATTCACAAGGTAACCTTCATCGCATAAATGGGTAATTCTAATAATGTTTTTCTTAGGATCTTAAATAAATAAAACATTTGAAATTAAAGACTTTCTATGAAGAATAATGTTACCTATACCAAAACTTTCCCCCTCAGTGTTATCTCGAAAGTTACTTTTCCTCCTTTCCTCTTGATAATATTTTCAAATATGTTTTTATTACCAATCATTCTCTTGGAACATCCACTATCCATGTACCATATATTGATGTTGGTAATTCCTTTATTTTAATGAAAATAAAATATTTTGACTTTTAGAATCCAAAATTTCTTGGATCTAGAAATGTCAGAAAATAAAATCATAGGAATCCAAATGTTACTTGAAAAATAATTTTTATGAAAACCCATATATTGGAATTTATTTAAAGAAAAATTTCTAACTCAATTTCCACCACATTGACAATTAGTGGAAAAGGTATTTTTTGGGGAAAAATAATTATTAATAAAAAATGGTTTTGAGTGATTGTAACCAAATCCAGAACTATTCCAAAGAGGATGAATTTTTTAATACATTTTATCAAATACATTCCTTCTAGATGTGAAATTTGATAAAAGGTTCTTTTAAGAAAAAATTTAATATTTTAGTCTTATGACCAAATTCTATCCTCAAATTCAATAGTTTTTGAACATGAGTTATTCTCTAAAACAATTTTCTTATAAATAACATTTTCAACATCCGTATAAAGTTTATACTTATCATAATTAACTTCCTTTGGGTTTTTGGAAACACTTTAAAAATAAAGATATTATTTACAAAGATCTATAGAAATATATCATACTTATTTTGTTAAAATAGAAATTATAGAATTTGATTCTACTAGATGCTTCTTTATTTTACTGTTCTTGTTCTCAATTAATTTGGAAAATCTAGAAACATCTTTAAATGGAGGTAAGGTATTATCTTTTGATGAAGAAGATTATTCATCCAAAGATTAATAATATTCTTCATTAAAAAAATATTATTTAAAGAAATATTGGTTTTGGATTCATCAATTCGTACCTTATTTATAAGGTAGCAATTTTCAATAGGTACACTGGTTATAAGACCAATATTATTTTGGATAAAAGATTCATATTATGAAGATTCATCTAAAGAGTCACCACCACTGGCACTCCCGGTGTAATTTTTTTTAAAAATTCTTAGCCTTGGATTTGTAGTACTTATTTCTGATCCTTTCAGAATGCTTTTTCTTTCTATATTTTCTCTTAATCATATGATAATCAGGTCTGATATATCCAGTTCTTTTACATTTATAATAGGTTACATCTAAATCTTTCTTGTCATTTTTGTCTTTCTTCTAATATCTATACTAAAAATATTTCTTTCACATAATCTTGTACATCATTTAAGAAATATTGGATAATTTATTCACAAAATATTCATTTTCACTTGATTTAGATATAACAACAACTTTCTTAGCTTTTGATCTACTTACTCTTTCTGGAGTCTTGGATTTAGATGTAGTAGTGAAAGATACACTTCCATTTCAATTTTTCTTTTTCTTTTTGAAATGATAATCTCTCTACATTATTAATTCATATTGTCGAATAGTTCTAAATAACTCATCTAGAGTAATGGTCGATGCTTTTTTCATCAATAGCTTTCCTTTTTTATTCTCATTAATTGGGCATGATATCAATTATCTTGTCTATAAGAACATAATCATAAAGACCTTTATCTCCCATAGATTGAAGACTATTGGCAATAGTAATAAAATTTTGTTGCTCTTTGTAGACAAGTTCTTCATAAGGAAATAAGTATCCCTGATATTTAGTTATTAACATAGCTCTTCTGGTTTCTATCACTTTAAAATTTCCAAAATGTGTAACTTCTAGTTTCTTCCAAATACAATGAGCGGCTTCACAAGGAGACATTTGAATATATATATTCCTGGTCATAGAACACAACAAATTATTGTGTACCGTTTAGTTTAGTTGATATTCTAGGTTTTATTGGCTGGTTATGGTTATAACTTCCTTGTTTGGAATTATTTAATTTCCAATAGGCATGAAAACGTTGTCTACACTAGTGTTAATGAAACAATTCTTCATCCTGTCTCTCTATTACTCATAATAATTGCCATCAAATATTGGTGGTCCGGTAGGATTAAAGTTATCTATAGAAAAAATACTTACACATGTCTTTATATAAAAATATATTTCTACAAAACTTTTTAATAGTAAAAAATGTTATAAACGAAGATAAAAATCATTAAGAAAAAATTGAGCAAGAAAGGATAACCAAGAAAATATAGAACAAGAAACAAATGAGCAAGAAAACTTATATTTAAGTATAAGTATTTTAGATACCTTACTCTGATACTAATTATAGGATCGAAATAGAATATATGGATGCTCAATTACAAGAGGGGTGAATTGTTAGTTTAAAAACATTAACTATTAACCTTAAGAAAATCTAGGTTTAACAATGTTAAACAAGGTATATTCACAAACCATCTTAGTTTCTTACTTAAAAGGATAATTTGAAGGGCCCGGGTATAATTATAAGGAACCTAAACTTAATCAAGTTTAACTTAAGGAAACTTAAGCAGGTTTAACTTAGGGGAAGATTCTACCTTAAAGAATATAGAATCTTATTTATCATAGTAAGTATTACTAAAAAAGTATAAAAATTTGATAATTTATTTCTTTAACAAAATAAATCATAAATAAAACTTGTAACAAAACAAGTAAACAAGTAGAAATTATTTTAACCCAAAGAGAAGGGTATCCAATATCCTTTGATAAAGGTTCCTTGATTTATACTTTCATGAAATTCTATCTTACCCACACTAGGTTAAGCCCTCCATAAGAATACCGATGTTTGTCTTGCTATCCTTGAAATACCTCGAACATTAAGGTAGTCGGAACCTCTGTCTTCTAATACCCAAAAGTAATCGATCTTTAAGGTAGCTGGCACCACTTTCTTCCTATCCCTGGATGTCCTCGATTTTACACAGCAACAAATAGAGTCGCACAAAGAAAGTTGAACAATATTTTTATGGTTGAACAAGTTGTTTATAAATCAGACAAGGAATGAGATTCTTTCTCTCATTATAAATCACTTCACAGCATGTAATGTCTAGGATCATCAATCAATAATGAGATCATCTAAATGATCTTCTTTTTATAGGAAAAACTTCATTGGTCGGATCCCTCCTCCAATGGTCATATTTTTTCTTGAATCGTGGAGGGACCTGTACTTGTGTCACTCAACCAACGGTTAGATAGAATTAAATTGTATGACATCATTTTATGTAGGAAAAACATGGGAAACACTATCAATCTTAAGAAACAATAATATATAAGGAAAATAAAGTATCTTAAACAAATGTGAATAATTAGAATCTAGGAAATATAAAATCTAGAGTCTAAATATATAAACATTTTGTTTCTAGAAAATGGATATTCAAAGACAGAATTCTAAAAAATTTAGAGATAGAATTCCTAGGAATCTGGAGTCTGAATTCTATGGAAATCAGAGTCTGAATTATAAGTAAATTGGGTTCTGGATTTTAAATAATTCGGAGTCTGAATTTCAGAGAATTCAGCATCTAAATTTCATTGAATTTGGAGTATGAATTTCATAGAATTTGGTGTCTGAATTTCATAGAATTCAGAGTATTGATTTCAAATAATTCCATATCATAATTTTAGAGAATTTGGTTTCTGGATTTTAGAGAATTTAGAGTCTAAATTTCAAATAATTTGGAGTCTAAATTTTTGAGAATTCAGAGTCTGAATTTCAATTAATTTGGTGTTTTAAAACATAAAGACTCGATTTCCAAGGAACTGTAATATTCCGTGGTTTTTGATAAGAATCTGAATTTTTGGATTTAATAAAAAATAGTTAGACATGGTTTTGAGAAGACTTTAAATAAGACATTGAAAACCAAGGAATAATAAAACATTTCTTAGAGAAAGAAAATTTTCTTTAGGAAAATAATTCTTATCGAAAGATAAATTTCCTTAAGAAAATGGGTTTGTGACTTTCAAACCATAGAGGAATAAAAAATTCATAAGAAATCCGTATTAAATTAACATACATTAACTATGAAATTTTGGTTTCCATATTTTCTTATAAATATATCAATATCTAGATGAGATGTTGGGTCAAATATTTTCAGTCATTTATCATTAATATTTCCAATATACCCTATAAAGGTAACATAGTTTCTAATTCTCTTAGATGGAAGTTACAATCACATTGAGTAAATTAGAGAAGTTAATAGAAATATATGGTTAGTATTTTTTCTTATATTCAATTTGGTGTTCTGAATGAGGAGTTCAGTAATGTTCTATCTAGTGTTCACATTACATTTTTTATTCCTGAGATGATTCTTTATTTTCAGCAATAAGATGATGAATTATGAAGTATCATTTATGTTTTTAATGTTTTGGAGATCATTGATGATTTTTATACTTCTTCGGAGGGTATCTTTTGATTTGAAAATCATTATTTTATCCTTTCACTTCCAAGAAATGATGTTATGGGATATTTTATTCATTCTGTGTGGGATTTACTCCTTGGGACCACAAATTTGTTGTATGACATGAAACATTTCTTTTGTTGGATTTGTATGAATCAATAAAAATTTGAATATTTATCTCATTGATATACTTTTCGATAGACAAAGGATGATATCCATAAGTATCCAAGGATACAATAGCCTCAACCTACACCAATATGGCGTTGAATGGAAATTTAAATGGACTTCATTCTTTGGTTACCTCAATCTCCCCAAGGTAAGAATTCGATTTTTCTGGTAATTGATCAATTGACCAAGTTGAACCATTTTATACTAATTTTCCACACTACTAAAGTGAAATAATAAGGTATTTTTATGTGTAGGGTAATATAAGGTTGCATGAAGTTATTATTTACATTTCCATAAATAGTCACCATACTTTTACTTTGTAATTTTTGAAGGGAATCTAGGTGGAAATTTATACTCAGTTTCTTATTTACACAATGTATTATCCTCAAGAAGATGGGGATATAGTAAGGGATAATTTTAGTCTGGATGATATGGTATGTGTGTGTGTATTGGTCTTTAGTGGTTCTTGGAATAATAATTGGGGATTCTTGAATTTTCTTATAATAACATTTATGAATCATTCATTAAGATGACACATATAAAGTGTTTTTATAGTTAACCTTTCATCTCTTCGTATTATTGGTATGAGTTTAGATATTTTTTCGTGGCTGGATTGAGTTTGATTTATGAGACTACAATGAAAATCTAGTTGGTTCATCACCATTTTGTGATTTCTTGGTGTTTAGAAAAGTCTTATTTGGATCAACATATTTTTCCTTTGAAGTTTTTCATTTGGTGATATAATTTTCTTAATAATCTCTCCGTGATTGGGTCAGTAATAGCTTACAACAAGAAAAGTTCACTCCCAGGTTTAGGGGAACATTTGGGATTGAAAAATTTCTTAAAATGATGGTAAATCACTTGGATTTACCATCATATATTTCTTTAGACCATGATATCTTTCATGTGTCTCACCTTAAAAAAATTTAACCATCCATATCCCATGTTCTGAATTGGGATGGCGTTTATATAGAAATTGATATTAATATGGAAAAACAACCACTTCAGTTTTTTCATTATCATGTGAAGGTTCTATATGGAATATGAATAGAATTTTTTCAAGTGTTTTTATCTAGTGTTCTGATTCTCATGAGATATGGGAATGAGATTCTTTGATAAAGTAGCAATGGGATCATCACTTTGAGTGCGAAACCTCTTCAAAAAAAAATTGGTTTGAAATTAATATTGTGTAATTAATTGTTATATTCTTGTTCTTTTTAAGTTACATAATTTCATTTATTTAAGAAAATTATTTTTTTGTTCTTCTCTCTAGTTTATTTGGGTGACATTGAGGGATTTTTATGGTTTTTAGGGTCTATACATGATTGGTAAATTCTTAGAGAAAACAATGTAGGTCTACCTAGAAAACATTTCATCGTATTTTGGAGTTCAAGAGGAGGGAATATGGTTAGTCAAGAGGATGTATGGGATGGCGTGATCTTTGAAGAGTTGTATAATAAGAAAACATTAATTGCATAACTTATTCTTAAATAGGAACGTGTGGAAATGGAATGATCCAGGGAGAAATGGCTTCGCGAAGGCAACAAGAACATGGAATTTATTTTATGCATGCATAAAAGAGAGAAGTTAGAAGGTTAAGACCAACATCAGGTTAGAGGATGGATCCTACTCAAACGATAGGGATGTTGTTGGCAGCAGCGCTCTATCTTTCTTTCAGAATGTAATTTCGAGTCCTAGTCAGGCCATGGAGAATGGTTATCCCATAGTATCTTCAGACCTGTTCGAGGTGATTCCAAGACATGTATCTATTTATGATAATTCTTCCTTTGAGACCATACCTGAGGAGGAAGAGGTGTTTGAGGCTATGTCAAATCTCAACCCGGACAGTGCCCTGGTCCATGACGTATTTCCTAGTTCTTTTTATAGGCGATCTTGGGAGGTGGCGAAGGTTGATATAGTCACGGCCATTCAAGACTTCTTCCACGGCAGCACTCTTCCCAGGATCCCAAGTGCTACTACGCTGGTTCTATTGCCTAAGATCAAAGATCCATCCTCCATCTCCCATTACAGGCCAGTGGGTATGTAAAGCTTTTAATATAATATTCTTTCCACCATTATCAATCTGAGGCACTCCAAACATACTTTGCGCTGGCTATCATTTGAGCAGCATGGATTTGTGAAATTCTTGTCAATTCAAGGTGTTATTTCTTTGTTTCCTAAGATGATTACAGATATCAACCTCAAGACACATGGTTTACACATGGCTATCAAATTGGACATGGACAAGGCTTATGATTTAATTGAATGGGGTTTTATTAATAGGGTTCTCTCCATCATGGGATTCTATGTATAGGCTACTGATATTCTATTTAGATGCTTGATTTCTCTATGGATGGAAGTATCCTTTATGGGTAAGTCCCACGACATCTTAAAGCCAACCCAAGGACTCAGGATAGGTGACCTCTTTATCCCCAATAATTTTCATTATCATGCAGGACACGCTTAGCCATTTCCTCAATAGCCAGGTACTCTCTAGGGAAATCCTTTCATTTCATAGGAAAAGGAATATACCCAAAATCTCTCATATTATGTTTGAGAACGATGACTTGATTTTCACTATTGCTAATAGACAATCAGTTTGTGATATAAGCAATGTCCTTGATGAATATTGTTCCTGGAGTGGCCAGGTGATCAACAAAACAAAGAGAACTGCATACATCTCCAAAAAATGTGGTTCAAGTTTGATTTCCCTCTTGTGTAGTGAGATGAACATGCATAAGGGGTCGTTTCCCTTGGAGTATTAAGGAACACTGATTTCTCTAGGAAGAACTTGAGTTAAAAAATTTGATCACATTATCAATAAGATTGTGAACCAGGTGCTCAACTGGAAAAACCAATTCTTTTTATTTCGGGTACGTATTACCCTGGTAAATAGTGTCCTTTCAAGTATCCCTATCCATTCTCTTTCATCCATCAAGGTATAAAAGGGGATCATCATGGCCATTCATAAAATTATATAATGTTTTTTATGGGATGCTTTATCTGAAGGAAATCACCACTTCAATTCTTGGAAAAGGATGGCGAGACTGGTCATTGAAGGATGAATCAATGTTAGGAACCTTTCGGATAACTTGTACTACATTCAAATGAAACTCTCTTTGGAGGTTTTGGAGGAATGTAGTCTGTGGGGCATGTTTATGTATCCAATAAAAAAGTAGAATAATGATAATGGGAGATCCCATGTTTCCCATTTATGGTCCATGTTATTACATGTAGTTTCAACTCTTCTCCAGCACTCTTGGTGGATTGTGGGTGAGGGAAATATTCTCTTTTGGAACCATAAATGGGTGGGATCCATGATTGGATTCCCATATTACCCTGTTACTTGGATTTATTTCAAGGAGGCCAGCAGGCATCCATCCTTTCTTCATGTGGTCTCAGATGAAGAAAAAAATAGATTTTTTGATCTCATTATCATCCACTCATATCCATATTGTTGTGTGTTCACTCCTTCGGCTTTGGGGCTCCTCACCACAAGGGAGTTTTGAAAAACTGTTATCCAATAGGAGTAGACTGACAGGTGGAATAATTTAGTATGGTTCAATAGAATTCCAACTAAGTATAATTTCTTAACCTAGAGAACAAAAAACCAGGAAGTCACTATAGATGAAAAGATCAAGCATTTGGGTGTTAATATTTCCACCAAATGCTACTTTGAACTCACTATCAGGATGAGAATATCAACCACTTATTTATTGAGAGTGAATGGGAACAAGAAGTATGGATTTTACTTGGGTCGGTTCTGGCACCACATTGTCTGAATTTTTTGGAGGGCACCAATCTTGAAAAGTGGTTTTACAGCACTAACATTACTACGGTGGAAAGAATAGCTAGAACTATTATCGTGAATACAGCTTGTTGGTGTATCTGGAAGTCCAGAAACAATTCCAAGGTACTACATCACTGAATACTTATAGTAATTAAGTTTTTATTGGATAGTGGGTGTGGTGGCACATCCCAGTTTCTGGAATCAACCTTAATGTTGATCGTTTGTGTAAATAAGGACACATTCGTGGGGGAGGAGTAGTTCGGGATCACAGAGGTCACATCCTTCTAGATTTATCTGCATATTATAGCCTAGGAACATCAATTCAGTCAGAAGATAAAGTGATGCTTACAAACCTGAAATTATGTGAGTGGGAGAACAAGGTTCTTTCTAAGGTTGAGACTGATTCCCAGATCATCCATGACTCCATTCAAGACAAAGGTACCACTCCATGCTCAATCATCATCACCATTAGGAGATGCAAACATCTTCTAGGTAATAATAATGTGGTAACCCATACTTGGAAGGATAGAAATAGGGTTGTTGACCACCTTGCATCTTTGGCTATGGCAGAAAATGGTATTAGTTTCGCTTTCTTTCCCAGTTGCCTTCTTTTGAAACCAGAAGGGGTGAACTTGATTAGAGGTGACGCTATTGGCCTCCATTTCTTTACACTGTCCTAGGTCTTGGGTTTTTTCTCCAATAATTATCTATTGGAACTATTTTTTGATTTATATAAAAATTTACCTTTGATGGTGATGATGATCCTTCACTATCCTTTAAAGGGGAACACGATCAAGACACAATTTTCCAAATCATGTGGCTAAATCATGAAACTTATTTTAATGATTTCAAATTTTTAGTTTTAGAATTTTAATTAATCCATTTCACCTCATTCTTTCTATTTCTAATTTACATGTAGACCTAGGACACTCCATATGTTGATTTTAGATATTCCTTGATTCTCGGTGGTAGATTTTAAAGGATTGTTGGGTGTTGTATCTAATGTTTTAATGGTATGTTCTCATTCATTGATGATATTTATTGATATTATCGATCTTCTCTTATTCCCTTCAATAGAACCTTTTATTGGGTATGTTAATTCTAAAAAAAAATTGGCATGATCTAATCGAGTTTATTATAGATATATTTTCTAATTGGGATTTTGTTTTCAAGAATCATTGTTGGTTATTGTGGGTTCTTCGAGAATCCATGAGATATCTGTTACCTCTCTCTCTATTATTCTTCTATAAATAGCTAAAGAGATATTCTTATTTATGAATTTCTGATTTATTTCATGTTATCAATTCCTATGTCTCTTGGATCATCTTTGAATATTATGTAACATTTTCATTTTTTTTTACAAGTGTATAAAGGTGGGTAGTTTCTTAACATGGATTTAACTTTTAAACCATTATTTACATCCCTTTGAAGTGGATTTCCTAATTTCAGTGAAGGAATGATACATGTTTTGATAAAATCATATTGTTTTGAATATGGGTTTGAATATGGTTTTCAATATGGACAATCCCTTTGATGTGGCTCCTAAAAATGGTTTTAGAGCATGAGTTGAATGGTTTCAAATATGGAATTCCAATGGATGACACTAATGTTCTAAACTCAAATGTGATCAATGATGAGGTAGGGATCCATCATCGGGGATGGAAACTTTCTCTGTGGACCTATTATACTAGGGTAATGTGTTCACCAGTTTACCTAAGTGGTGGAATGGAGTCACTCTCAAGAATGTATTCATACCCCATGGATTTTTTCATCTAGGATAATGAGAATACTAGTTGGAAACCAAAGCATAATTGGATTATTTTATACATAATTTTTATGAAACTATTGGTAGGATCTCACTAGGACGTTCTTCTAAAACTCTATGTGCACCTTTATTTCCATGAAGATATTCTTATATATGATCCAAGTAACGCCCTGATTCCATAGGTAGATGGTGGGATTTTGGTTTTATAGGTGTGAGTTTATTTAGGTGACATAATTTCAAATGGATTTTGTATTTATAGGTTTAGAGTACATTTGTTTCTTTATATCTTGTAACTTGTTTTTATTATCAATTATACCCATATATTTTTATTTAATTTTTGGGATACATACATATTATTTTTATCTTATAATTTTTATCATGTTCATGAGGTTAAAATTTTACCAAAATTTATTTCATGATTCTGAAGATTTTATCTCTTGCCAATGGGGATCATAAATTCCCTTGAACTCATGTCAAGGACTAAATAAATTTATGATTGTTTTTGGAAATCCGGAGTGGTCCATGGAATACCTCTTTTGAAAATTTAATGTGGTAAAATGGATTTCATATTTAAAATTATCATGTTCAAGATAGGTAAATAGGTTCATTTTTAAACATCCATATCATACTCAATGTCCTGATGAGTTAAGAGGGATATATTAGTCCTTAGGTGACATCCCCAATACACCAAGGTCTGTAAATAAATTTCCAGAGATTCAAATACATTTGTGGGACAATTTTCCCTTTGAAAGATAAAAAATCCATACTATAAAAATAATTTCCAACCAAACAACTATAAGATGAAAAGAAAAAAAATACAAACCAAAAACTAAAAACCATACAAACCGTATCAAATTATAAGAAGAAACCAGTGGACATAGTCAAAGAAGACAAAAAGACCACAAAACTAAAAACACCAACACTACATAAACTAGAAAGAAAACCATACTTCAATCCTCATCATAATAAAAAGGTATTAAATCATCACTTAGTAACTAATATACATTTTCCTTAACTATGTATTTCTAGATAATATCTATAAAGGCACAATATTGATAAAAAGGGGGTGATTCTAAACATAGTACGATTTTCCCAAGGACTTTATAACTCATTCAATTAAGAAAAATTTGTAAATAAAATTTATAAAATAGTTTTAATTAGAAAAAAGTTTATAATAAATTCATAAATAATTTTCTGTTGAATGTAGTGAAACAAATCCTTTAAACAATTTCTCAATTTATTTGGAATGTTTTTTTTGTGTTTACACTCACATCCATACACACAGAAGTTTGGTATTACCATTGATCAAGGTACATCATGTCCATACTCTATCCAGTATTTGTGGTGGTACTTTACAACCATAATACATGTCATACAAAACATGCAATAGAGATTATTTCCAAATCATGCCAAACCATTTATCAAAAATCAATTTCCATGAAAAAACATTTAACATTAAAAAATTTCCTTCTTTTAAAGAATTTAAACAAATTGTTTACATGCATAAAAACCAAAAAAATCTTAAATCATCATTTTAAAATTATATCCAATGATTTTTTTAAAAACCTATAAATTTCCACATTTTCAAATCCATTGCTAAAAAAGGATTTTTCAATAAGAATAAAACATGTCTTTCACAACTATTTCTATAAAATTAATTAATTAAAACTAATACTTTAAGTTATAAATTAATTTTATATGAGATAGAATCCCCCTACTACTCAAAAGTTGGAAGAAACATAAAATGGAACAATAAAATATCAAAATACAATCGCAACCCACATTCCATTTGCTGGATACAACAAGATTTCATCATAAAAACATTCATAACACATAGATAACTCTATAATGGACTAGAAATGTTGTTATTGGAGAGATAGAAGAACCTTGGATCTGATAATAAAAAATATGAATGAGTGCTTACTGATGAATCCTTACTTCCAATTCACGTTGATTCACATAAGGATAGCTCCTAGATCAAAGGGTATCATCTCTCATGCCTAGAAAGAAAAATGAATTAAATTTATCATAGGATTAGTTGTTAAAAGATGAATAAAGGGGATATTATGAATATATTCACATTTAAAAGTTGTCTAACTATATACCACATGGTTAGGATGCATGGTATGGTTAAACATGAAAAAATTTTTTGGTGCTTAAATCTTAAGCATACACCTCACATGGTGGGCTCCAATGCATAGAAAAAATGTGTGTCAACCATAATTTTCCTACAGTTTGAAGATTCATGGTATCTCCTAGGTATTTTTATGGTTTTTACAAACTGTTTTCCAATTTTTTTTCCCTCACAGTTCCCATTTCCATATCTTCTATAGTTTCTTAGAGATTCTGCATAGTTTATGATGATCGTTTAAAAACAATGAACCTCTATAAAATAAAATAAAAAATTCCAAAACCCCTATTAACTTCCCAAAATATAACCCACAAAATATAGATAATCAAAATAGATGAATAAAGGGTCATGATCCTAAAATCATGGATTCTACATTCTCCCCAGCATTGGAATTTTATTCCTTAGAAAGTAGAAAACTATTATTGTCCTAAAAGATTTTGGGAAATTGATCCACTATTTCAATCTCACAATCCCATTTTTCTACCCTAATCTATACTTGTTTCCCTAAATGAAACACAAGGGAAATGATTTTACCATAAAATATATTCTTTTATCCATCCATAATCAATACTGAAATATGAATCAATATAGTATCTAAATTTGGGTTAACATGTTCCCATTGAATCAAAATGTCATGATCGGGTTGATAATTCTTCAACTAAGATACATAAAACAAAATGCCCACTGAAATAAACCTTGGTGTAAATATAACCAATATTACACCTCAAAAACCCATTCATGTATCTCAATATGTCATATGTATCGAGGAGATAACTTTCCCTACATACCATAATGAAGATTCCCATCCCTTACAGAGATTCTTGAAAACACATGATCATGCACCAAAAATGCCAATGATATTTGATGATAATATTACTATGATTTCTTATGACTCTTAGTCATCTCCATTATCACTATAATCAACTAAATCCTCTACAGTTTCTCTTATACAAGGCAGAGTTTAATTAGTGAAGTCTCGTCGACTTCCACCAAACATGGTGAAGAACAAAAATGATGCTTTTACAATGATTCTAAGGGAGCCATGTGTATTTTCCATGATAATAGTTATTATATAAGAACTCAAATAATTGTATATGCACTTCCCATGAGTAACCAAAATAAATTACACAAGCCCTATTCATGTCCTCCAACTTTTAGAATTTCTATTAAGACCATATAACTATTTAAGGATGATAATCCATACTCATACTCAACTATTTTCAATGGATCGGAGTAAGGATTTCCAAAAATGATATGTAAAACTTGTGTCTCAATCTAATACAATCGAGACTTGAGTACTGTGAATCATTACAACAACAGAAATATATATTTTTTAAAGTTTTTCCCTCAAATTAGTTTCACAAATCGATATAAAGTGAGCAAATATTATGATACAATACACAATCACCCATATGAAATAATTTTTACAAACTACCCTTAGTATACATGATACAAAATCTAATTCGATCTACTCCTATTTCGATATGGTAATCGGTAAAAACATCATAATTCCATCTTTTCAAGGGTTCTCTAGATTTTACTATTATAGTTTTGGAATCTCGAGACATACTCTACTACATATCATTCCATGTGAACCAAAAAAAAAATTTTAATTCAATGAATTATACATCTTAAGATCTTGTGGTGAAAACCGATATTAAATGTTGGTATGAACTAAGAAGAAGTTCCTAATAATACAAAGGTATGACTATCAAATCTCGAAACTCCAACACTTAATTCCAATACACCTTTCATACCCTAATGTTCTCCCCATAGTTGACATTTGACATCATATTACTTCAATCAGGAATGCATGTCTATGAAACTCTCTCTTTCACATTGAATTGAGGAAAAACAAAATTGTTAAGAAAATTATAACACCACATTATTATGATAAATATAGATTCATATTAGTTATATCTTTCATCAATTTCCTTGCGTCTGATGCCACATTGGATATCTAAGCATGTGAAATTTTTTCATGGAATACTCCACAGTGTTCCACTTAACATGTGTATACATTATTTTGAAGTCAAATATCAGCAAATACACCCTCCATCAGTGAAGTATTAAATTTAGATATCATTATTGGAATATGTTTTCTAAACTCTTATGATCTGTAAACACTATGAATTTTTCACTAAAGAGGCACTGTAGCCAAGTCTTTTACACATGGATCACATTAGTTAATTACAAGTCATGTGTTGGGTAGTTATTCTCATGAATCCATAACTATTGTGAACTATATGAAACAACATGATATCATTACCAGAGAAATCATCCCAAACCAGGTTTCAATACATCATAATAGACTACATTTCACTATCAAGACTCTACAAATGTGAGTGTAGGTGTTTATATATGTATGAAATTAATTTAATGAAAGTATTTCTAACATTTTTCATTCCATTGGAATGGAATTACTTTCTTCATTAATTTGGTAGTAGATGTTTCCAATTATGAAAAATCATATAGAAAACATCTAAAGTATCTAACTAATCCAAGGAAACAGTTTATCTAAAAGTTATTATTTAGTGGTTTCCAAGAGATAATAGATTATATCCTTTTAGGGTCTTGATAAATTCTTTTTTTAGAGATGAAATGGACAAGGAAATGTAAATATTGAATCTATAAATCACACTTTACTAACTTGGAATACAAATGATTCTCTTGAAAGATACCAAAAAATATATTCAAGTGTTTCTCATGCTCCTCTATTGTCCTAGAATACACCAATATATCATCAAAAAAACTACTATAAAGGAATCTAGATTCAACTAAAACATTTTTTTCATCAATTATGATATGAAAACTGATGGATTCATAATACCAAAAGGCATAATAACATATTCATAATGGACATATCTACTTATAAAAGTTTTCATTGAAATTTACACTTTTTGATTCATTTGGTGATATCATGAAAACATTTCAGTATCTTAGAACCACTCTCTCCCTTAAAATGAATAAAATGATAACAAATATGTAAAAGAGGTTGCCAATTTATTACTGTTATAGTGACCCTACTTTTTCTTACATGACTATTACATGATTTAAAAGATAAAAAAACATAATAGTTATATATCCGTGGATCGAAAGGGGTGGTATCTTAACAAAATTTAAATTGTACACCACTTTTACATAATAAAAAATAAAAATTATTAAAATAATTCTTCTTTGTAAAATTAAAATATCTCATGTTCTTCTTAGTAAATGTAGTCACATAATGATATACATCAATAAAAGAGGTGAGCTAAAATTCCAAAAAGGGGAAGGATAGAAATGCTGAAATAAAAGACATGAATAAATAGTACATTGGTGAGAATAATCATCGTAATAATGTCATAATAATTGGATAATCAACAAAATAATGTGGAATTAATTTTTAAAATTTAATGGAATGTGGTGATGCATAAAAATAAAACATCGTGTCATAGTGTTCAAATACCACAAATTGTTGTGAACAAATCTTTCAACATGTCCCTGCATAAAATATGTGCATAAATCATAGAATCATCATTAGGAGAAAATATCGCCTATTTTTCACACATAATAAAAATAATCTCATGTGATACATCACATTTCACAATGTATGGTATGGCTATATTATTTCGGGTCTACACGTTACATCATAACATTTATATAATCATGGATTCCACATAGAAACTATAAAAATATTACTCATAATATAACCTAAGGAAAGGAATGGTTTCAATATTATATTTCATAATGAATAATTTCATGAATAAAAATTTGGTTCCAAAAATGAACAAGGGAAAAATATTTGGAATAATCATCATTATTATTGAGTGATGAAGAAACAACTCATGATGTGTGAAATATGTGTTTTAGGAGGAAAAGTCTTTTTGGAAAACTGTTGTATTTTGATTATAAATCATGGTGGTAATATTTATATCCCAAAAATAATAGGGAATAATAATGAATAATTTTTTAATAAAATATAGAGTAATATTGATACTAAAATGTATGGGAATGAGGGATATCCCAAAGAGAGGTAGTTGAGTTCGAGAGTCCACATACCTTAAGTCCCTCTTTATTTTGTCACTTTTATAACTCTTGAATAATAAACATAGGTTTATTAAAACATTGATCCAGAATAAATAATTTTTGTTTTTACAACTATTTATAAATTATAATCATTTTATTATATTTACTATTTTCATTGGAAAATGGGAAGTTATTTTAATATCATTTGTTCTTTACAAATTTCACAATTTGCAACAATATCCCTATATTTTTCATGGTCATTTAACATAGGTAGAATTTATTTAAGAAAATTAAAATAAATTTATATATAAATTTATATATCATCAATAATTTATTATAACTCTCCATAGGTTTTTTGATAAGAAACAAATTGGAAATGTTCTCTTTGGAGATTAATCGACTATTGACGATACATTGTCAAAAGGGTGGGAATATGAAGAATGTAATTTTAATTTTTTATAAATATAATACTTTCATTAGGTTAAAATAATTAATATAAATATTACATAATAATTAATTATCCTTATAATATTTCATTTTAAAAAGTTGTATAGAACATAATAAAGAAGAGACGATAATGAGAGGGATAATTAATGAGATCATACCCTCTTCACGTTTTTTCATATTCTCTACAGTACTGAACCCCTTTAATGATTCTAGTAGGATGGCACCAAAAATTTACTACTTATGATAAGAGGCATAAAAGGGAGGATTTTTATAGTGATTTAGATTTGGAAAGTCATGGAGGAGTGGTTTTCCAAGGGTAATGATATGGGTTATTTATACTTGAGGTGAGAGGTATTTTAGAGTTAAAATATTGAATAAAACACTATTTCTAAGGTAAACCTTTTAATAGTGTTATTTTTTACATTATAAACCATATATGAATTCAATAATATGATTTTAAGACTTTGAATCACTTTATAATTAGATTTAATTATTTTGATCATAAGGTAAGGTGTAAAAATTGCTAAATACTATTTTAATAAAGAACTATAGATTTTAGAATATCGAAGGTACTTTTTATGTTTTAAAATCATGATTATTTTATATTAAAGACTCTTTTATCAAATTAAATATGCTTTGGTAGAGCCTCAACTTAATAAAATTATTATATCATCATTACATCATAAATGAAGTAATTTAGGATACATTGGTTATGAGAAAATAGAATTTTTACTATTCACCTAAAAATTGAAGTATTTTAGAAAATTACTGAAAAATTGTCCTTATAAAATTATTTAGGCTATTTTAAAAAGTGATATTAATTTTATCAAAAAAATATATCAATAGGTAATTTTAATTTTTAATATAAATATTTTATATGTTATGAAATCCGTTAAAATGCAGTTTACAAAAATGTTCTTATATTTTCATTGATTTGTTTAATAATGATTTTTTTCATTATAATATTTATTTTTAATTAAATTACTCATTATAAATATTATATATATATTATAATTAATTATTTTGTGATTAATTTCATATTCCAACAATAATGTTTCTATTCCCAATATCAAGGTTATTATTCTCAATTCCCATGTTATTATTTTCTATGCTCTGGTTACTATTCTAATGTTCACATTACTATTAAAAATGTTACACTACCTGCTATAATTACCTATTCATTCCATAATTCATTAATGGCCTCAAATCTACTTAGGGTTCTATATTTCCATTTTCTCTAATGTCAATTTTTTTTCTAATATTTTGTTTTATTTTTATAGTGTTGTTTATGGGAGGGATGATTCTTCCTTATAAGGGTAAACTATATTTTCCTATAATAGTTTTTTTATTTTCTATATTTTCCCCCTTGAAATATTTGTAATTTTAATCAGTTTATTCATTCAATAATGTAATCATTTTCATTAATTAATTAATGTTTTCATTCTTTCTATATTGGTTATATGTGTATAATACTTATATAATATAATATAATAACAATTTATTTCGGAAAAATTATCATTTAGATTGTCTAGGTCATTACATTCCTCTCCAATTTAGAAATTCCATCCCTAAAATCTCAACTCATACACTAGGTTGAGAATACATTAGGGTATTTGTGTTTCATTGTTTTCTTTAGTTACCATGTCACCTCTTTAAATATATAGTTCCTCTATAACACTTTGAGAAGGGGAGTTGTCTTGTTCCATAGAAATTATTTACTATAGTCCAATATCTTCACTATCCACTCCTCTTATGAGAGGTTATTCTCCAGCTTTACAACCTTGGTATTTAGTACATGTTATGGGGTGGGTATGTACTTCCTCAGGAGAGATATGTGGAATACATCTTGAACATGAGCCATATTTGGTGGAAGTGAAAGATGATAGAGCACTTATACTATGATATAAATAATCTCAAAGGGTAAAATTTACCATATGATAAATTTTCCCTAAATTCCAAATCCCATGACTCTATTCAACAGTGATATTCAAAGAAAAACATTGACACCATCTTTAAACTCCAAATCTCTTCAACATTTGTTAGTATAGCTCTATTTCTTACTCTTAGTTACCTTTAAATTTTTTTGGATGGGTTAAACTTCCCTTTCATCTCTTACACAAGATCTTTTCCAAGTATCTTATGTTTTCCAACATCATTTCAACAAGTTAGAGTTCTACATTTATTCCCATATAGTGATTAATATGGATCCATTTGAATACTCAAGTGGAAACTATTATTGTAAGGGAACACAACTAATGAGAGATATTGATCCCATCCTCCATTAAATTTTATTGAGAAAACTCTAACCATTTCCTAGAGTGTATGAATAGTCCTTTCATATTGGACATCAGTTTGGTGGTGATAGGTCATTCTAAAATTTAATCTAGTATTAAAATAATATTGAGTAATTTTATAGAATTTGGATATGAACCACAGATCATGATCATAAATGATCAAAAGTGTAACCCCATACAGCCTCAAAAATTTCTCCACATATATCTGGGAAATTATTTTAAGAGACAAATCTTCCAAATTTGAGATGAAGTGGGATGTAATGCTGAGTAAATCCACCACAAAACATATCATATTTATTCTTTTGGATGTCTTTGGGAGATCGATGACAGAGTCTATGGTCATGTTTTACATTATACATGTGTGTATTGGAAATGGTTACATCATATCATAGTAATTCTTTCACTATACTTTAACTCACTAACATAATATGTGTCTTGATATATACTCAACAATATCATTAATCATATTTTCCCACCAGAAGTGTTTTCAATGATTATGTTTTATCTTGTTACTTGATGGATGGATGAAGAAAGATATATCTATGACCATTATCCAATATCTCCTTATATTTCTTAGGTTATTAGGCACACAAATTCTAGCTCCAAACCAAATGACACCATCCTCATCAATGTGTAACTCATGTAGCTTCTCATCCTTTATTTAATTAATCTTCATTTGAAGCTCCATATAATTCCTTTGTGCCTCCTTGATCTTCTCTCGTATAGATGGTTAGGAAATAATTTAGTAAGGTAGGATGTATTATAGAATTTTATGATTTATAAATCTATATATTTCATATCCATGAAGAAAGGGTCTTTCTAAAACCACATCATGGATTTGGTAAGAGGTTATTTTCTTATAAGAGCATCTGCTACATTATTCGCCTTTCCCAAATGGTCATGAATAGACTGATCATATACCTTGATTATATCCAACCATATTAGTTGATTCGTGTTGATATCTTATATTTTAATATATTATTTATATTAATGTGACCATTATATATTTCAAACTACTCACTATAGAGGTTGTTATGTAAAATCTTCAAGGCCATGATCACAGCTACTAGATCTAGTTCACGCATCGAGTAGTTCTTCACATGTATCTTCAACTATCATGAGTTATAGGAAATTATTTTATCATTCTACATTAGTAAAAAACCAAAAACAATCCTTTATGAATTATTGTATATCAAAAAATCCCTTTCCACTTTTAGGTAGTGTGAGTACATGCGTAGTGATTAGCCTCCCATTGAGATCCTTTAATAATTCATCACATTATTCTATCAAAAAATACATTACCCCTTTCTATGTTAACTTAGTTAGTGGGTATAAAATCAAGAGAAATTTCTAACAAAACATTTCTAGTACACTTTTAATACAATAAAACTACTAATTTCCATGAAACTAGTTATCTGGGCCATTACTCGTTTTCCTTTTTCTTTGAAAGGTCACCAAAAATTCCATCACCAATGAGCATATACCCCAATAATTTAACATGATACATCTAAATGTCATTCTTTCTAAACATAGAATACATTCACAATGCTTAATTTTTATAGTACAATCCTTAGATTTTCTTTATGTTCCTCTTTTCTCTTATAGTAAATGAAAATATCAACAATAAAGAGTATGATAAATTTTTTAAGGTACTCTCTAAAGAAATTATTCATAAAATCCATGAATCTTGTATGGGAATTAGTAAGTCTAAAGGGAATCACTATGAAATTTTAGTTTCAGTACCTTGTGGGGTAGGTTATCTTTGGAATATCATCCTTCTTCACCATCAACTGACGATATCCAAAATTAAGATCCACCTTTAATAAGTATTGAGCTCTTCATAAATGAACAAACAGGTTGTTTATCCTAGGAAGGCAATACAAGTTCTTTATTATGATCTTGTTGATCTCTCGGTAATCAATACACTACCACATTTATCCATCCTTCTTATTCAAAAAGAGTACTAGTATGCCCAAAGGTGATGTTCAAGGGTGTACGAACCCTTTTCCCAAATACTCTTGCACCTGCTTCTTTAACTTCTCATGTTTGATCGGGCCATCTTATAGGGGAATTTGTAGATAATAGTGGATACATGTATAAGAACTATTGAGAACTCAACCTCAAGATCTGGGGGATTTCCAGGTTACACATTAGGAAATATATCATTATATTTCCTCATAATTGGAATATCCTCTATGTTGATACATTCCTTTGACTCTACCATTTAAGAAGGGTATGATTCTTCATAAAGTATCAACACCCACACCATTGATGGGTTTTCAAAAAAAGAATCCTGATCTTATGTTCATTTTTAGTGTATCATTGGATGGTACGTAATATAGAAATTTATTTCTCTTTCCTAACAATTGATGTGTTCTCTATATAATGAGAGACAATCCATGCCAAGTATAGTGTCAAATTACACCAAGGGAAGGATTATGAAATTCCTTGGAATAGTATTACCTAAAAATTTAATAGGATATGATTCCAAAACTTGGGTTACAATGATCACACCACTAGATTTTTTATAGATATCCCTACATCATGGTTTTGGGGCTTTGATTCAATAGTTCTAGAAAACATAATGGATATAAAGGAATGCGTAGAACTGGGGTCAAATAATATGTTTTCCATTATTGATTTATTATGAAGTGTTCCTTGTATAATTTAATTTTCACACACAACATCATCTATAGTGATAGAATAGTCATTCTCTTTCTCATTTGGATTTGGTGGGTTCTAACGCTGGTTATACGCAAGGACCTGTGGTTTAATGCACTGACGTGCATATTTCCATTTCTCCATATAATTGAAGTATTTAACCTTGGGTGGTGAATTATGAGGTTCCTTACAATCCCCCAATAAGTTGTATGGTTTCCTCATGTATCTTCAATATTCATGGGCATGGTGGCCTTATCTTCCACACTTGAAGAATTTTCACATCCCTTGGATACAATTCCCATGATGCTTATTCATATATTTTTGACATGTGGGTGGTTGGATCCCCTTTCCTCCTTTTTCATTTGACCCACCAGCTTGAAAATAAATTCTTATATTTATATATCTATTTCCAAAGGACAAATATTCAAACACCATCTTTATTTTTTGGGCACATCAAACCATTTCTTTAATACTCCTGAAGTCTTGGATAGTTAAAACCTTTAGATGGTGTCATTTTAATCCTCTAAATAATCAATATAGTTTGATATCATTATTGATGACAAATATATAGGAATATCATTAAATCATTGTGATATTTCCCTTGTAAGTTGTGATAAATTAACCTTCCTTTTTAATCATATAAAGGATTTATCTCTCAAACTTTGATTGAAGGGTTTGAGGTAAAGACATGTGATGAATCAAATTATTAAATTCCCCCCAATCCATATCTTCTACTTCATCATTCATATTTGTGTTCTTTATCAACCTACACCATTGATCGACTTATCCAAAAAATTGACATATGGAAACATTAATTATCTCATCACTATTTAAGAGGATCATAAAAATATATTCTCCATTTAGTTAACCCAGTGTTCTATCATAAGTGGATCAGATGATCTACTAAACATAAGTGGTCATTTACACATAAATGACTAAATGGATAGTTTCTCCTTATTGATTAAAAGAGTATGTTCCACATGGTTTAGAATATTTCTCATAGACTAAGCTATCTAGGTAAGAATCTCCATAAGGTTTTGAACTCAGCCTCTAATGCCATTGGGGGTTACATTCTTACAATTGTTTCATTTTACGTCGCATGGGTTTTTTGGATGGTTTAATCCAAGTTCCCACCATTTTATAAAATACAAAAGGATTGAAAGAACCCAATGTTAACTAATAATGATGGAATAACTTATTTATATGTGGTAATTAAGTCTAAAACCGTATCTTATGGATCCCTTTATTTAAAATTATTCTAAAAAATCTTCAAGGATGATTACCTTAACTTAGTCTTATCCTAAGGTTTGGTAGTAATATTCTCTAATAATAATTCTCAAATGAACTAAAACATACCTATGATACCTACTATAAGACGCTACTTTTCTTATATGACTATACCATCATTTTAATGGAAAACAATATTTATTTTATACATTCAATGATTGAAAAGCTTAGAATCATGAAAAAATTAGGATTATACATCACCTATACAAATTATAACATACAAATTATTAAAATTCTTCTTCATTATCAACTTAAAATATCTCACATTCCCCATAGTACATGATTTAAAATGAGAATATACATCAAAGAAAGGGTTGAGCTAAAATCATAGTAAGGGGAAGGATAACATTTCTAAAATAAGGGACATTAACCAATAGTACATGGGTGAGAATAATAATCATAATAATGTAAAAATATTGGGATCATTAGAATAATCATGAAGAATACATTTGAAACAATTCATGTAATATGATGATGCATAAAACTGAAATATCATGTCAATGTTTCCAATGTCTACAGCTAGTTGTGTAAAAAGCTGGCATCATGTCCATACAAAACATATCTGTGTGAATCATAACATCCTCCTTGTGAAAAAAACTAGAATCATTTTCATGAATACTACATATAATCTCATTAAATACATAATATTACACCATTAATTGGTGGGATATATAATTTCGGTCCCACCTATCACCTAATAATATTTACTTAAACATTCATTCCATATAGAACGTATAACAACCATAGTCCTAAAATGACACATTGAATTGAATGGATTTCATAAGTATTTAAGAAAGAATAATTCAATGAATAAAAATGGGATTCTGAAATGAATAACTGAAAAAATATGCATCATAAACATCATGATTCATGAGTGAAGATAAAATAACTCAAGAGTATTAAATGATGTTTTTTTTGAAAGAAAATTCATTTTGGAAAATCGTTGTATTTGGATTATAAATGAACGTAGTAACATTTATATCCCAGAAATAAAAGGTGTTAATAGTGAATAAATATTTAAAAAACATTAGATTAATACACATAATGAAAATTATTTGAATTAGGGATAACCTAATGAAAATTAGTTAGGATCGAGAATCCCCTTACCTTAAATCCTGCTATATTTCATTACATTTTCACATCCTGAATAATAAACATAGGTTTAATAAAATATTAATATAGAAGTTAATTAATTTCATTTTTTACACTATTTATAAATTATAATTATTTTATTATATTTCTTAATTTCCATGGTTAAGAGGAAGTCATTTTGATTGCATGTTTTCCTAAAAAAACTCATTTTACTTCAATTTCACTATTCTGATCAAGGTCATCTATAAAGAAATATAGTTAACATCAGAAGTATGAAATTAATATATTTATACCTTTATATATCATAAATAATTTATTATTTCCAGCCATAGTTTTTGTGATAATAAACTAATTGGAAACTTCCATATTAGTGGTTAACCGACCATTAATGGCACATTTTCAAAATAGAGAGGATGAGAAGTATGAAAATTTAATATGATGTAAATATAATAATTATAGTAGGTTAACATCATTAATATAACTATAATTTACTATTTAGTTATGATTATAATATTTAGGTTTAAAAAGGCTCTTGAAAAAGAGAAATATTATAGTATAATGACATAGGGAATTGATGAAAACATACCCTCTTCTTGTTGTTGTTTCTTCACTACGACACTGAACTCCTTTGGTGATTGAAGTTGGATGGCTCCAAAAAAACTCTACGTATTCTATAAGAATTATTTTAGTATATTTTTTATGATATTTGGATTTTTAAATTGAGGGAGTATTGGTTTTCCTAGGGGAGGATGAGGGGTTATTTATACATTAGGAGAGGGGTATTTTTGAGTTAAAATATTGAATAAAATGCTATATCTAATGTAAGGCTTGAAATAGTAATATTTATGACATTATGAACCATACATGAATTAAATAAAATTATTTCAATACTTTATATCAATTTATAATTCAAATTTATTACTTTTTTAAAAATGAAAATTTGAAAAATGAGTATATATTATTTGAATATAAAACTTAAGATTTTAGACTTTCAAATGTAATTTTTATGTTTGGAAGTATTTTTTATTTTATTTTAGTGAATCATTTATCAAATTAAAAAAACAACTATCTAAAATAAAATTCAATAAATGATTTTTTTCATTATTACATCCTGAATGGTGTAATTCAAGATACACCGGTTACGGGAAAAATTGAATTTTTTACTATTCATCAGAAAATTGAAGTATTTCAAAGAATTACCAAAAAAACACTCATGGAAAATTTTGAAGTGATAATTTAAAAAATGATATAAATTTTATCAAAATAATTTTCTATCATAGGTAATTTGAATTTTAAATATAAAATTTTTTATTTTTTATCAAATGCTTTAAAATAATTTTTATAATAAATGTGCTCATATTTTTAATTGTGTTTTTAATAATGATATTTATTTTCATGAAATTATAATATTTATGTTTACATAAATAACTCATGAAAATTATTATTTATATGAAAATTTATTCCTAGTGGTCAGGTTACTATTACCAACGGTTAAGTTTTTATTCCCCATGGTCATGTTATTATTCTTAATGGTCAAGTTACTATTCTAAACAGTCGGGTTACTCTTATAATGGTCACATTAATATTCGAATGATCGCATTAACTATAATAAATACCTCTTAGTTCCATAATTCATTATTTACCCTAATTCCCCTCAAAGTTCTAAATTTCTTTTTTCCAAAATATATAATATCTTACAAATATGTTGTTTCATTTCTATAGTTCTATTTGTAGGAGGGATGATTTTAGTTGGTTGAGGTGGTCCAAATTTTACAATTTTGGTTTTTATAAGTTATATTTTTGTACACCTATAATATTTGTAATTTTAAAGGGTTTATTAATTGAATATTGTAATGATATTCCTTAACGAATTATCATTTTTAGTTTTTTGGTTGAAAACCCTATAAAACTTCTAGGTAAATGTTAGGAAACTCTTCAACAATATTTGGAATCTCTCTATTTCTAATGTAATTTATAGATGTTAATATCAGTTATGCAAACTGATAAGAAATTTTTTCAACCACTGATTCCTAAATACTTGGTATACTTTCCTGTACATCCCAATAACCTCTAAAGTTTTTTTCAATTCCATATAGAGATATGAAACAAACCTTTCATACATATAAATTGATGTGGACCTTTAATTATGTCACCAAAAATTAACCAAAATCATTTCATAGAAATCTATATCAAGCACACAAAAAATTTAAGGATACTCAAACCCATCGATAGTAATAGAAAAATATTTTGATGTAAATGATTGACATTCTCTTTGGCTAAGAGGATATTTAAGATTCAAGGTAGATAGAATCATCTCACCATGTAAACCCATCTTAACAAATACACAAGAAGAAATATACTATTGGTACACTCCCATATATAACAAATAATTTATTGGGGTATAATTAAAAAATATATACCTCTCATCATCAAAATATGAAACTAATCCTCCTTGATCACTTTCTCACATTCATATAATTCCTTACTCACCTTCTTTTGGTATTTGTCACCCTGCTAATATTTCACTATTTGAGGAGTCATGGTATTCCTAGAATTACTTTGGATCACACATTTTTTATGTTCATTATTATTATATTGTTCTTGTCTCATCGAAGCATAAGAATATATATAAAGATGAGATCTGTCTATTGCACCCAACCTTAGATCACAGCGATAATAGTGCTCAAGATGTCCTATCTTGTTGCAATTGTGACGTGATCTAGGTGGTGCCTTAAAATCATGGTTAATGTGATCTAGGGAACCACACTGAAAACATCACATCTTATATTTGGATCATGGAAGAATATTTACTAATCCCTTGGTCTAATTCTTAGGTGTACCACCACTATGGAAGTAGGTGTCTCTCCTCTACTTGTTTGAGAATTAAATTTCCCTCTTCTTCCCATTGGGATAAACATGATCCCTCTAACTATATTACAAGATATATCCCTTTATTCCACCATCTCTATTTTTATCATCTCTATATAATCCATTATAATAAGTATAACAACACTTGAGGGAATGTTTGGCCTCATACCTAATTAAAAAATTCATTCCTACAAGGACATACTTACGACAACTTCTGTGGAAAATGGGATAAATTCATAAATTTTTGTTGCATACTCAGTCATTGAGAGAGTCTCTAGATTCAAAATGAATAAGACCATTATTAATGAAAAAAAGTGATGAGGATATAATTACTTGTTAAAAAATTATCCAAAATTTAAACATGTCATTCCTTAGTCTAATTTAGCCTGAACTGATAATTCCTGCCATTGGTCTGCCAAATTCTCAAGAATATACGTTTTCACTACTAGAAATTTAAGTTATATCCAGGGATATATAGACACAATTTTATAGATCTTTGGTTATAGCATGTTTATAGCCACAGTTTAATTTAAAAACTGTGGTAACTCTTTCTCTCATAAGTGTCAAGCTCCTCCTCCCCTGATACGCAACCCCTCCTCCCTCTACCTCTCTACGCCCTCTTCCTCCCTCAAGCTCTCTGCAACCTCCTCCCCTCCAAACTTCACCGTTCTTCCCCAAATCCACGACCCTATTCCTCCTTCTACCTCTTTGTTACCTCCTCCTCACTCAACCTCTCCACACCCTCTTCCTCGCTAAAAGCCACCGCTCCTCCCTGATCCATGATCCTCGGAACCCCCGGCCTCTCTCATAGAGGTGTGACTTATCTCCCACCGGGAAACCCTTCTCCCTCATCACCAACCAATAGATTCTCCTTTATAATATCCTCAATGGATTCTCTATTTGGTCCCACCCTCTTTATATTTTGATCCCTCCCACCCCATTGATTGTTCATTCTTATCCTCCTCCATCCCCTTTGTATCGTATTCCTCCTCCAATTGGTGTATCGAATGAATAGTGACCTTCCACTAGTGGGATCCATGTGAATCGACCCCTACACATTATGCTAAGATCGTTTTGGTAACTCCTTCATGACATCTTCTCTACCAAGAAATTCAAACCTATCTCTAGCGATTGTTCATCTATACCTTTTCAATCGATAGTGATTTTCAATTTTCTCCCCTACTACAAATATGTCTATTGAAAAAAATTAATGTTGAAATGTTCAGTTGGAAGTGTTTTGAGGTTGGTTAAATTTAGTTAAAGAAAATTTTTTCTTCTAATAATGTTTACATTTATATTGTTTTATAGTATTTGATAATTTGTTATTGTATTTGGTGTTATGTTCTATTCTTGATAATTTGTTATTACAGTTGTTTCATATTAAGGTCTGTTCTAATTTTTTTTCATTTAAGATTTTGTTGAATGATTTGATAGCTATGATTTTTAAAGCTGATTGTAGAATCATGCGATCTAACTTTCTCTATATTCTTAAAAGATTAGGATTTCTAAACAGCCATGCATTTTTCAGATTACAGATACTATATAGAACATTAAAATGTATTCCTTTTTTTACAATACATCACAATTATAGAATTAGCTATTCAAATACCACTTCATTTTCTTCTTAAATGGATAGTGAACCACATATAATTCATTTTTTCATCTACTAATAGATTATCAATTCCCAATAATTAATTATAATTCTTACACTGTTAATTCCGCACATATTTCCTTCAAATATCAAGAGAGATTGAAATTGGGATCATTTCTTCTATTTAAAATAAATCATCCATGATAAATATTAAAATTGTAAAAAAAATCTGTACTTGGTGAATTAGTTACTGAAAACATTGAATGAATTGTTCCTTGGTTGTATTATTTTATGTTAATCTCTCATTTCACCCATGTGTTCGCATGACACTGTGTTGACTACAACAATATATTATTTTCCAGATTTCTTAATCCTGTTGATGATGTTTTATGTTGATGATGTTATCATCGTCACCTGTTATAGTATTTCCTTTCTCACTAATCATGTTCCTCCAACTTCAATTTTTAGGTCCAATTAATGATGATTCATCATATCATTGGCATTATTTTGAAGTCTGCCAAGACACTTTCATGTGTGTTGTGGTAACCAGAGTTAAAGGTGACTCACCGTATATGAATAGGTAAGAATATATATAATATGTTCTCCCGTTATATATATATCCTCTCATGGTAGTGTGATTATATATAAGGGTCTTGGTGTGATTATGTATATTTATATTGAAAATTCATACATGTGTGGGTGATAATGGGCTTACACATGTGAGAATATATAAAAGGATCCTCTAGTGTGTGTTCAAGGCCATACAGACATATACATTGGGGTTAGGGCATCCATATGTATATAAAAATTTGCATATGCCTGGAGGATGGATGAAGCAGCTTAGAGCTATTGTCGATAAATGTGTCAAGCGCTGAGTGTGGCTTTGATCATTTGAGGTATGGTCTCTCTCCAAGCCTCTTTAATTCAAGAATTTTTTAAATTGCATTTGGTTTCCTTCTTAATTCTACTTTTTTATATTAAATTTCAATCCTCGAATATTTGTTAGTTAAGATAATTGTTATGTTTGATAAATAAGTCATGGTTTTGTAATAAAACCCCTCCAATGGAGGTGCACTGTCTGTGAAAACTCACAATGGTATACCTTTCATGACATTTTTACATTGATGTTTTCCTTATACTTGACGTTGTTGTTAGTCATAAAGCACACATAGTAGTTGACCCTTTTTATATCCCTATAGGGGGTTTCCCTCTTTTTATTAAATAAGTTGTTTGAACCAAAACACCCTTTAAGTGTCATTATACTTTTATGATGGAATTTCCAAAGTAGGCAAGTGTTTTAATGACCAAGTCACCACTAAGTGACCCCGATTTGATCTTATAAATGGAATTTCCAAGTTTTAATCGATTTAATGGGTTAAATGGAACCAAACATGGTTAACTGGGCACATGAGCGGTAATGACTCATGTAGTGAATTATTTAAAGGTTCTGCATCCTGTATAAAGATTAATTGGATGTCATGAAATAAATAGAGTTTCTTATTCATGGTGACTTTCACTCCACTTTTGAAATGTCTTAAGGGAAAGTGGTAAATGTCCAATTATAACCAACCAACTCCTAAGTGTCCAACTTTCTTTGTAGAAGGGATTACCCAAGTAGGTAAATTCCCTCTTTACTATTTCACATTATAATTGTTTATTTCCACTTTAAATCCAATCACCTTGTTTTGATAGAGAAAGTATAATTATTTGGATGGAATTTCTTCTCATGGTAGAAATATTTTTCATGAGTGATTAAATTGAGAGGAATTTATTAGAATAAAATAAATAGTTATGCTTACTTTAATTAAATGACATGCATATGAGTGTTTTTCTATGATTTTCCTTGAATTAAGTGGTTAGTTGGAATGAAATGTAGAGGTTGTCATTAGGGGTGCATGGGGTGGGTATGGGGTGCGGTGTGGGTAGGGGGTGGGTAGGGGGTGTAGGGGAGGGGTAGGGGAGGGGGTGTGCTGGGGGGAAAGGGAGGGGTGTGTAGGGTGTTCATGGAGTGGGCAGGGGGAGGGGGTGTGTAGGGGTGTGTGAAAGGGGTGCATGGGGTGGGGAAGGGGTGTGCAAGGGATAGGGGGAGGGGTGTTCAGGAGGTGCATGGGGTGCATGGGGTTTTTAAAGGGTGGATAGGGGTGCATAATGTGGGCAGTGGGTGTGAAGGGGAGGGTAGGGGGTGTGCAGTGGAGGGGGAAGGGGCAGGGGGTGTGCTGGGGGTTAGGGGAGGGGGTGTGCTGGGTTATGATGCAACGGGAAAGGGAGGGTGCAAGGGGTGTGTATGGGTTAATGGGGTGTGTAGGGGGTAGTGTTAATCCTACGTATGAGAGTATATTGTAAAATCATTTTTGATCACATAGTCAAACAATGTAATATTTTATATATTTGAATACTTTTAGGAAATTCTTATACACAACATTTTCATATGACATTATAAGTCATACAATCATCAATTTTGTTCAACATAACCACAATTTCCAAATCATTTTGCGTGCTTCTTAGGACTTCACTCCCAATGAAACACCCATCTTCTTGACACCATTGCATTGAACAGTTAATCATCAGGAAAAAAACCATATCCATGACCGCATCACTATATAGTCATCCAACTCCTATACATATAATCCCATCTTTCCCAACTTTAATATGTCCACCAAAATTCCTGTAGAGTGCTTCCAATTTCTCACAATTTATGTATAGTGTTTTCGCCCACTGTTTAAGGGTGTTTCTATGAAGATCATATCAAAAAGACTTTGAATCATTTCACAATGATTTTCAATGATTTCAATAAAACCTATGATGCATACGTGAAAGTGGTAGATTATACTAAATAGTCACCAAAGTATATTGAATGATGTAGTAAAAGTCATCTTGTTGTCATTTGTGTTATCCGTTGATTCATGATACCACTCTATGGTGTATGAATTGGATGAAATTCGATATAATTTGAAAAAAAAAAAGAATTTATTAATGATCATTTTATTTAGTATTGTCATGTACATATCAATATAAACATAAAAGAAAACAATAAGGCATGTATTCACAACTAGGAAACTATGCCTTTCTACACCTCAGGTCTCCATGTGTTAACCAGGATACCATGACACCCAATCATTTTGGATTTAGTGTTATTCCAAAATTCCACATGGAAGGGGTGTGCATTGGTATGGGGGGTTTGTAGGTGGTGGTGCAGGGACGGTGCAAGGGGTATGTGGGGAGTGGGTTGTCGGGGGTTGTTCATGGTGAAGGGGTGGTGCAGGGGGTATGCAGGGGGTTGTAGGGGGGTTGTGCAGGGGTGGTACAAGGGGTGTGCAAGGGGTGTAGTGGGGGTGTGATGGGGGTGTGTAGGTGTGCAAGGGGTGTACAATGTGGTGTGTCAAAGGGCACAGGGGTTGTACAGGGGGTGCATGGGGTGTGCAGGGGGGTGCAAGGGGGGTTGTACAGGGGGTGTAAGGTGGATGTGTAGGGGGTGAAAGGGGATTGGGTGTGCTGGGAGTGCAAGGGGGAATGGGTGTGTAGGTCAGTGCAAGGGGTTTACTGGAGTTTGGGAGTGTCCATGAGGATCTTAATGGTGTATCTGGGAGGGAGAGTGTTTAGGAGGGTCTGCATGGGGAGAGTGGGGGTGTCCAGGAGGGTCTGCAAGGGGTTGTCCAGGAGGGATGAGGGAGGGGGTGTACAGGAGGGTCTATAGGGGGTGTCCATGAGGGTCTATAGGGGGAGAGTTGGGGGAGTCTAGGAGGGTATAGATGGGGTGTCTAAGAGGGAGGGGGTGTCCAGGAGGATCTGTATGGAGTGTCCAGGAGGGCTGTGGAGGGGTGCCTATAAGGGTCTACAGGGGGAGAGTGGGGGTGTCTAGGAGGGTCTGTAGGGGGGTGTCCAGGAGGGAGGATGGACTGGGTGTCTATGAGGGTCTGTTTTGGGTTTCTAGGAGGGAGGGGGGTCTAGGAGGGAGGGTGTGTCTTGTAGGGAGTGGAGGGTGTCCAAGAGGGTCTTCTTTTTATCATGCTCCATTAAATCACATACATCACTTACTGCCTTTTATAATAAATTATTAACCTTAAATGACATTATAAATTTTTTATAATGTCACATTAGAATAATATTACATATATTAATACAATTTAGTTCATTAGAATCAGTTTTAATTTAAAATTTAATATTAAAACTTACTAAACTTTTGAACTTCTTTCAACTTTAAAACCCTGTTATTTAATCCCGCCTGCGGGATTAACATCAATCTAAAATTTTTCCACTTCTGGGAATTGGATTTATAAAATTCCACATAAAACATTTTTTTTATAATAATATTTATATTATAATAATACCAAGTTAATTTTTGACCAAAATGATTAGTAAAAGTGATTAAAATTAATCGCATTAATTAAGGCCAAATTAAGCTTAATTAGGGACTAAACCTTCAAATTAAGGGACCAAATTACCTAGACACATTTCCAAAACCCATTTCCTATCATTATTTCATCCATACACCTTCCATTATTGTGTTTTTTTGGTTTATTATGAATGTTTTTAAGTAAGTACATGTGTTCACCTAACTTGTCTCTAATAATTCCAAGTGAGTCTTTTTCTATCCCCATAAAAATCCAACACCACTACCACTTCTTTACACCTCTCAATCCTATTAATTTCATAAAATTCCTTCCTAATCTAATTCCTAGATTCCCTATCTTCCTACTTGAATCCTCATTTGGTCATAAGTCAATCCAAGGAAGCCTTTTGGCACAAACCAAAAGGATATTCCAGATTTAGAGGTAACTCCTTCTCTCAAGATTCTTTATTTTATTTTCTTTCTCCAAAAACTACACTTTCTTTTTAAATGATTTTATATAAAAACAAGTATACTAAAAATAATAATATGTTTTTATTATAATGGTTCTGATGAAACTTGCACACACCTCCATCTAATGGGTAAAGAACATATTGTTTTTGTGTACAGTGAACTACTGCCTCATGAAATGATGATTGTTCATTTTTCCATTTCCACCTATCATTGTAAAAATTATGATGGAAAATATATTTATATATGGTATATATTATATTTATAATTTCATTATTCTTATTTAATTTTCATTTATAACATAACTTTATGCTTTCTATCATACGTAAATACGATAATTTCGTTTGAGGAAGTGTGAACTACGGCCCCCTCAAAGTGATGTGATTCATTCATACACTACATGGATTGTATTAAGGATACATTTAGTGAATATATATTATATATATGATATAATAAAATTTAATTTAGTAATGAGATATATATATAATATGTCTTTTACTTACTTTCTCTCAACATGATAATTAAACGGAAATAGCGTTCATGCATAGGTACGGCCTACCATCTCCATGAATTATATATTCTATTTCATAGTTATATATTCTATATATTATTTAAATACATGTTTAATGTATATAAATGATATTTATATCATGGTTTAACTTTTGGAATTGTGATATAATTATAAGGACCAACAATATAACATATTAAGACACCTACGAAAAATAATGTGTATATTACCTGAAGTGAAACCTTAACATAGGATGGTTAAAAAGAGAGTAATATAAGGTAATAATAAAACTATAAATTTATTTATATATAATAATATGGTTATTTAAAATATTTATAATAAATTTATATTTATTATAATTGTGTTTTGAATGAGTATGATGAGATACAAGACACAAAGTAAGGGGAATTCATCTCACATTTTATTTCTCAGAGATACAAGCTTTATTCACCACCAACTCCTTTTGTGTGGTGTGTATACTACCCATGGATGTGTTCAATGTTCATTATAGTAAAATTTATGGTTATTTAAATATCCATTCTATTACGTTTATTTCTTGGTTTTTATTTTTTTAAATTTACTAAATCGGTAAAAGAGTCTTGTCTCAATTTACCTTCTTTGAGACTAATGTTTTGTTATGCACCTAAACTTTTTTTCAAGGTTTATATACTTCCATTTTACATGTTATATCATGAATTTAATTATTTTCATGGTATATTAATATTTAGGTAATTTTCTTTTCTTATTTGGAGAGTATGATCCCACATTACTATGTTATAATTGTTTATTGAGAAAATCTCATTATATTTCAAGATTGTTTATGATTATACTTCCTTTGAAAAAATATTATGATCCATATTTCAAGAATGGTAATGATATTTCTTATCCTATTTTATTCCATGATATATTCTTGTATTGGTACAATTATTCCACTCTGGTACAAAATATTGTTAATAATGTGTTTTTAAGAAAGCCCGATTTTACCTGCTCTTCGGTTGGAAATCATTGTCCTATCAAAACCATGTTTTCTAAAAATGGTTTCCAAAAATATTATACTAATATAATTTGACCATTAAAAGAAATTTTTACCCTTTTGTTATTTTACCAATGTTTATAAAGGAATCTTATTTTCTTTTTCCAAACTAGGTGTCTTTCAAAGATGTTTACCATGAAAAAAAGGAATGTTTGTTTCACCTTATACGACATGTATAGATTTACCTATCATCATTCCCTTAAAGATTCCTCTACAAGATTAAAAAGTTATTCTTTTTAAAAGAAAATTTTCTCCTAATATTATGGATATTCATTATTTTTTAAAATTATTTTCAAATAAAAATATTGTCAAAAAAAATATATTTTAATAATTATTTGAAACATTTTCAGGTTTTCTTTATATGTTTTCATAGAATATGGTTTTTAAAATTTTTTAAATATTATTTTACATGTTTTCAAGGAAAATGGTTTTCAAAATGTTTTCAAGACTTATTTACATGTTTTCAAAATATTTTCAAAGAAATTATATTTACATCCTTTTCAAGCTTCTTTCATGTGATTTAATGTAAAATGGTTTTCAAAACATTTTCAATATTTCCTTATAAGTTTTCAAATAGTTATTACAGAAATATAATTTTAAAATGTTTTTAATATTATTTTACAAGTTTTCATGGAAAAATATTTCAAAATTTATTTCAAGTCTTCTTTCTAATTTCTCATATAATTTTTCAAAGAAAATAATTTTTTAATTGTTTTTATGTATTTGAAAGCCTTTTTTAAAGAAGAAAACATATTTTAATCAACAAATGTTTTTGAAATATATTTCAAAATTACTTTCATTATAAGATGAAATTCGTTGATGTTACTCATGCCCTTTTACAAATTAATCTGATGGTTCTATTAATATTATTTCTATGAATGGGTTATGTTTAATGTCATGGTCTTTATGAAACATGTTTCTCTATCAAGGGTTATATTCTTTTAAAACCAGCTTATATTCACGGGTTATCCTTATAATGAAATGATTCTGAAACATGTCTTTTTACATAGTTAATGATATTATTAGATGTTTATAATACCCATTTCATTTCATGGGTTTTGATATGATTATTTATGATCTTGTGGTACATGTATGTATGATTTCATTGTGAGTTGGGTGGAACCTATATCTCTCACCAATGCATTGGGTAAAGATTTAAATCTCATTAGATAGACTAATATTATCTTGGGAGTAAACCTTGAATACTAAGATGGCCATGAGAGAGGAACATGACTGCCAATATGGTATGAGGAGTGAAATCATGATACTAATATGGTCAGGGGAGTGAACCATGACTGCCAAGAGAGTATGAGGTGTTAACTCATGCTACTAAGATTTCTAGGGGAATGAAACATGACTGTCAAGATGGTATGAGGATTGAACTCATGCTACTAAAATGGCCATTAGAGTGAACCCTGACTACTAATATGGTATGAGGAGTGAACCCATACTACCAAGATGGCCTTGTCAGTGATGCCTTGGGTACTATGTGTGAATCAGGTTACATGTTCACAACGTTGTGCATGGACCGAGTTGCATGTCCATAAGTTTATACAAGGTCATGATATCATGTCCTTAACCTAATGAGTGAACCTATTTCTACTTATATGCATTCACAATATTATATGCTTATATGTCAACCACAATTCCATGATTTATTCCTATGTTATTCTTTCATGGCTTATGTTCTTTATTTTATTGTGATTCATGTCTAATGAAATTTTATGCTTTATTCCCTAATTCATGTATATGATATTCGATATGTACTACTTGAACATATATTTTCATAATCATATTCTCATACCCTTATGTTCATAATTATAAGTATATATTTCCCTTATTTACTACTAAAGAGTATTTTAGCTCACCCCTTTTTATGTTTCCTTCAACAAGTTATGAAGAAAGGTTTCAAGTAGAAGTACTAAAGATGGAGATATTTATAGGAGATGTTGAATAACTTTCATCCGGATAGAAGATTTTTTTCCATGTTTCCAAAAACACTAAACTATTATAGTACTCTAGCATGTATTTTTTTAATGTACTGAGTATTCATCTCAAATGGTGTAATATCCATTTATGTTAATGTTGGGTTGTTATGGTCCCACTGCCTCTTCCACGACCTATTTGGGAAGTTGAAACTCAGTTACAATCTCTTGGTACCACTCCTAGTCTAATCTTACAGCCCTAAGCCTACCTCGTTCCTTGACTGATATCTATCCAAGAAGTATTCCTTCAGAACCTCTCACGATTCCCAACCTATCCACATGATCATCACTCCTTTGGAGTCTGTTTGCACTAATTCTATGCATGTACTAGCTTCCCGTACTAGAAGAACACCATCTATGATCCACTATGAGATGGTATGCTCAATTCCTTAGCTTTATTTCCCTGATCAAACTCATCCCAACATCACTTCCTACAATTTGAATCATCACAACCTACATCACATGAAGTCATCACCCAGCTCGAGTATGACCAGTCCGTAAAATTCCCCTCAGCTATGAGTTACTAATTCACCACCTGTGAGAATTAGGATAACCTGAAAATGTTTACCTCTATCCAAGTGGTGTTCCATAATACATCCTTTAAATTCCTCACCCTTTAGGATTCTTCACTCACTATGTCATGTGTGAGGTAAGAAAACTTTATGAATGTTGTTTCATAGTTCATGACAGACATGTCACCCTATTGAAGGCTCAAGATATCACAAGCTCTATATTCCCTTAGTTTCTCTAGGGAGAAGTTATCAAAAAAAATGTCCTCAATATCCTTCCAAGAAATTCCCTCATGCATGACTCCCTAGACCAACACATCCCTCCAGCTCTTAGTCGGTCCTATAGGAATATACATAGCCATATTCACCCTCCACCCTGGAGTTAAATCTTGCTACTCAAATATTATCTATGGTGACTTAGTGAAATTCAAAACCACCAGCACTACCCCTCACCCTAAAATAATGGTGGGTGTTGTGACTGAAACTCTCATTTCAGATAATCCATGGAATGATCTACTCTCTGATCTCCCCTGTTAATCCCCTAGATGACACTTAATTTGCTCATCAAGACATGTAATAACCTGAATTTTTTCCCAAGGCCTTATTCTATGAAAATACAATGTAGAGGTGTTTTGGGAGTCATTAGTTCCTCATTTCAATATTTTTTTAATTTCTATTTTTGTGCAGGCATGTCATTACATCGGCATGTCAGTGTGTTGGCATGTCAGTGCATCAGCAAGTCAGTGCGTCGGCATTTTAGTGTGTCGGCATGTCAGAGCGTTGGCATGTCAGTGTGTCAGAATCAATGAGTCAAGGGGAATCATCATTAGTATATCAAAGATGAAAATTTTGGTGAGTCAAGGGGCATTAGAATTGGTAGATCAAGGGTGTCTATGTCCGTGATTCGAAGGTGTCAGTATCAATAAGTCAGGGAGTTAGGAGGTTAGGGTGTCGGTAGGTCGGGGCAATTGTTGGTTGAGATGTCGGTGAGTCAGGGGCGTCAACGTTGGTAGGTTGTTGCGTCGGTAGCTCACCTATCAGTGTCTCATCATCAGTGACTCACCCATCGGTGACTCATTCCTAGTTTTCCTATTTTTTCCCATTTTTTCTAGTTTCACCCTTGTTATGAATTTATCTCAATGAAATGGTAACTCATCAACTCACTTTCATTCCCTGGTTTGTATCCACAGTTTTCGAAGGGAATTTTTAAATTTTGTGCATCTTGTAACATCCCACCATCCTTGAAACCACCCATCCATGTGGTCAAACCACAATCTGATTTTCAAGTACTTTAAAATCATCACCCTGATTTAGAGGATCTCTCCCTTTCATAAACTGAGATCTCTTGTTTCCTTCTTCTTTTTCAATTTCCCATGCTTCACCTAGAGCCTTCCCCCTTAGATGAGTCATGCACCTGTACCAGAGCTCTCCTACTCAGTTTTCTTGAATATCTTTCTTACGACTCACATGATACCATGTTCTTAGCGCAAGGAGTAACTTCAATCCTTTGATTATCCAAGTAGTGAATTATCTTTCTTCTCTTTATTATTATTATTTTTTACATCATGAGGTGTGGGTATGCTAATTAACCCTTATGAAGAACATTTGAGAACTTTCTTAAAAACAATAAATAGATAAGAATTACATTTTATTAAATAATAACATGGGTAAATGTTATAATGTGTTGGGAGTAGTGGATGTTGATTTCCTATTTTATTTGTTATCTTTGATTCTATTATGATTTATATGGCTATATACCTTTTGAAAATCATGGTCATTGGTGGTCTTTGTTTGCGCACTAGTGATGTTCTGTTTTGTAGAGATGCTTGACCAATGATGGTAACACTAAATCTGCTTAATCATGTATATTTGGATAAATAAATGAATTCCCCAAGATCGAGCATGTTTTGTGATCACCCTGGTAATACATAAGTGAAATTGAAGGACCCCCTAGTGGTTAAATATGAATGTATGTGCCTCTTATTGATAGGTGTGGTTGAGTGTTGTGTTCTGTTGACGTTTTAATCTTATGAGAGTTATGTGGTTATGCTACTATGAGCATGGTTGTAGGCACGATGTTTAATATGGGAGTTGGTTTTGTGAAAAGGGATTGATATGGATGTGCAGCGGGGTTGTGGTTGAAATGATAGTTAAAGCGGGTTTTGAGGGTGGGGTGGTTCAGGAGAGGTGTGTTGGTATCTCAGTATAAGAGATTGATTGATTGTGTAAGGGATGAACTTTTGGGAATTTGAAATTCATTTTTTTGTGTTTTGGTAGTGAAGTGATGTCGAGCATTGGGACTTTGGTGTGGTTATGGAATTTTTATACACTGGGACTGTATTGGGGAATTTTTTGGGCCGTCGGACTATATATCTTATTTTGATCTATGTTTTGATATGGTTGTGGTTGGTAGTTTACATTTAGTACTAGAATAGGTTACAGTTAACTGCCTGTAATTATTAAATGGAAAGAGGTTAAACAAAAATGGGTATGGTTTGTGTTCTGTTGTGTCTTGTTGTGGATTTAGGGGGAGAAGAAAATGTGGTTTGTGTGGTTGGTTATTATTTGAAAACCTGTAGGTTGGGATGAGTGTTTTCTTACCTATATATATACACTTGTATTTTCTTGTGATTTATATATGAACCCCACCCTTATTGAGAACTATGTACCAAACACCTCCAATTCATGGGTGAGGGAGTCTTTCCAAACATCCCGGTGGGAGGATGGATGGCCGGTTACTAACTTTATTACCTTCCCCCTCTTCCAGATCATGACACTTGGGCATATCTGAGAAGGCTGTAATGTCTTAAGGCATACAATAGTAGAAAATTATTCGAGAAAAGGTTTCTTTTTTATAAGGGTCCTAGGTATTTTTGGGTGGGGTTTTCTTTCCCAAGTATCTTTGGGATGAGGAACAGGTGTCTTCGGGCGAGTGGTATGATTGTTGTGCCCGAGGTGTCTTCGAAAGTGTGGTGTGGTTGTTGTGGCCCAGGTGTATGCAGGTGAGATTGTGTGTCGTTGAGGCCTAGGTGTGTGTGGATAGGTTGTGGCAGTGGGGCTCTGGATGGGAAGAGTGTTATTGTTAATACTTTAGCTATTAGGGAGGAGCGGTTAACCCATGGGAATGTGGTACGGGGTACCCAAATATCAATGTTCATTTACTATTACATTACTTGACTTGTGTTATTTGGTGAGTGTGTCTTGGTGAGTTTGGGATGGTTAGTACTCCTTGGTAGGTGCTTGAGGTTCTACTATTTTCTCACAGGTACATTAGTATGTTTCTCCCACTTGTTGATAGGTAGCTTTAGTTTTCCTACTGAGTATACTTGTATGATCACCCTACGTATATAAGTTTTTTTCTGGTTTCCAGGAGGACTTTGAGGACCTAACTGGACCTTACTAGCTCGAGCGTCAAAATTTTTTATTTTCACTACTTATACCCTTTTCTTTTGGTACTTTAATTTGGAGTTTTCATTATACCTTATATTAGTATTACGTTTTAACTTTCATGGGGGAATGGATTTTGGATTTTCTTTTTCTTTTACTATTTTAACTTGTTTGGGATTTACCATATTATCCCTCAATATTGTTCAATAAAAATGGTAATGCCTTCCATTTTTTGTGTGTGATTATATACCCTTGATTCAATTCACCACTCTAGGGCCTATTGAAGGAGGGACTTGTGGGGTCATTGTCTCTCCTTAATCTTGAGGAAGGGAGGTACTAGCAGTTTTTGTCTCTTCCCTCTTTTTGAAGAAGGAAAGTCCTGAAAAAATGGTATCAAAGGTGAGGGTTTGGGAATTTGAGAGAGAGGATGGAGTTTTGAGATAGGGACATTAACAATTTCATGGGATGGTAGGGAAACAGTGTTAGGAAACCTTCAGGTGTGATATAGGAAAGGGTGGACCGGCTAGGACATGGGATTTTAGAGCCCCCTATGATCTGATGCAAGGAATCTGGACCTACTAAACGACCAAGTGTGGCTATGTCGATTGCAGGGTAGAGACCCTAGAGAGGTACATGCAACATAATGACTTCTGTTCTTATTTTTTTTTTTGTTTTTTAGGAATTTAAAATAATTAAAGAGTTAAAAAATTAAAATAATTTTTCCATACTACTCGGGCTTAGGAGTTACTTATTTACCTTTTTTTAGTAATAGCACCTGAATGTTGTCCCCATTTGATTTGAGCAGTAAAGGCCAAACAGGTTTACCCAGGTGATCTGTGGGGGGATGATCGAGAGGAGGCGGATGACCACTAGCAGAAGATGCTTCGTGCCATCTGGCGTCAGACTCTGGGAAAGTATGAGGGTAGTGTCTCAGACATAGAGACAGAGAGTTGTCTTGAGGAGCTGGTGATCGCTTTCATCTTCATCTGAGCTCTAACATATTACTGGGTTCCTCTGGTAGTGATCCATATATGAGGATCAGTGCATCAGTGGTGGACGATATACCTTAGAGAGAGGAAGGAAACTGAGATTTCATGGGCTGACTTTGAGAGGGAGTTCCGTACAGAATTCCTTTCTTCTACAATGAATGCTATGAAGAGGCAGGAACTACTCTCCCTCCAGTATGGGATTATTTCAGTGAGGTAACTCAGGTTCATGTTCAGAAATCTCATGTCCTTCTCACCAGATCTCTTCCGGGATGAGGAGTCCCGAGCGAGATTCTTGGTGGAGGCACTTTGTCCTTCTCTTTAGTATGTTGTTACTCCATGTACCCTAGCAACATACTTAGCGGTTCAGAAGAAGTAAAAATTAGTTGATATGATCCACAGGCTGGTAGGGGGCCACGATAGGGGAGCCATCTAAGTTCGTCAAAGGTAAAGGTCGTCAGTAGCAGGTCTCCAGCATCAGGTCCATCCATATTTTGGTCAGCTAGGAGTAGGCCTCAACAGTTCCAGTTCTAATCTACTAGTCCTCACCCTTTCTTCATGGTCTAGACTGAGGTTCTTTATCTGTGGATTCTGTGGGAATATTTGGAACCAGATCCCATTTCAAGCATCGTAAAGTGTGGGTGGTGAGCCTCAGGGCCCACCTCAACTACAGCAGATTCTGGATAGGCCCTTTCAGTAGAAGGAGCAGTGAGATCCTACTCCACCAAGGGTAGACGGTGCTAGGGGAGGCTCACCTCAGGGTGCTCCTCAGGGACCTAGACTAGGGCATTGTTGGGGAGGGGGTCGATAGAAGATAGGAAGAGGAGTTGGGTGTGGGTAGTTGCACACCACCGAGGTAGTAGTTTTAGCAGAGCCATAGGTTGTACGTGATACGATCAGTCTGTTTAGTACTATTGTGTTTGCTTTATTTTATTTAGGATACTCACACTCATTGGTTTTACCTGGTCTAGCCTATTCTCCCGAACTAGACATAGAGAGACTTCCCATGCCCCTGGTGATAATTAATCCAATTGGAGGTCAGACCTATCTGTTTGATGTTTTCAATGATATAGACAGATGTTGGGGTTGTATCAGTCTAGTGGGGATCTTTTTCTGCTACAGAGGCAGTCTTACAATGTCCTAATAGACATCAAATGGTTGTTTTATATGAACTCTATTATCTACTTCTTCCATAGGAGAGTCACGTTCTTAGATATGGGCGGCCAATGCGTAGATTTAGTTGGCGAGCAGAGTTTTTAGGAGAGAATCCAGCATGTGAAGCCTCTTTTTCCCTTATTAGTTAAGCTGTTAGTGGAATCATTGGATACAGAGATAGTGGAAGTTCTGGTATTTTTTAGTGAGATCATGTATGTCTTACCCAAAGAGGTTTGGACTCTACAACCACTGCGTGATGTTGAGTTTATTATAGACTTGAAACCTAGTTCCCATCTAATTTTGATGGATCCCTATCGAATGGTGCCTTTTGAGTTGCGGCAGCTGCTCATTCAGGTTGATGACCTGATGAAGAAGGGTTGTTCTAACCAAGTGTGTCTTTGTGGGGTGCTCCAGTCTTGTTTGCAAAGAAGGAGTATAGTGGCCTAATACTATCCATAGACTACCGGAGGCTGAATTAGGTGATGGTCAAGAACTGTTACCCCCTCCCAAGGATAGATTATATTTTCAACCCGTTAAAGGGGGAAGGTTGGTTCTCTAAGATCAACTTGTGGTCCATATATCACTAGTTAAGGGTAAAAGTGGGTGATATCTAGAACACTACTTTTACGTGCAGGTATGGGAACTTGGAGATCGTGGTCATGACCTAATGTGTCATGAATGCACCATCTGTGTTCATGGGACTCATGAACTCAGTTTTCCACTAGTACTGAGAGCAGTTCATCATCATGTTCATTGATGAATTCTTGATATACTCAAGGTCATAGGAGGAGTATGTAAGGAATTTCGGGACTATCTTGGAGGACCTCTAACACCACCATATCTATGGAAAGTTGTCCTTGTGCATGTTTTGGACATGATAGGTGCACTTCCGTGGACATGTGTTGTCTCGGTAGGGGATAGTAGTGAACCCATCAAAGTTTGACATAGTTGTTTCTTGGGTAGAATCTAGAGGTTTATAGTTTCCTAGGTCTAGAAGGCTATTACCATAGATTCATACCCAACTAATCTCGAGTTGCAGCACCTTTGACAACATTGACCAGAAAAGACCATGATTTCATATGGAGTGAGTAGTGATAGGCAGCTTTCATCTATCTGAAGGGGAATCTGGTCAGTGCCCCAGTGCTTAGGTTTCTAGAGAAAGGGGTGTTTTCGAGGTGTTCTATGACGGTTCCGGCATGGGATTGGGATGTGTGCTAATGCAATAGCAAGGAGAAATATCTTATGGGTCTAGGTAGTTACATCATCATGAATGTAATTATGCCAACCATGATCTAGAGCTTACAACAGTCATGTTAGAACTAATGTTGTGGTGGTATTACCTCATCAGGGAGTTCTTTGTGGTCTTCATGAATCACAAGGTCCTAAGTTATATCTTCTCCTAGAGGGACTTAATCTTACAACATAAAAGTTTAATGGAGTTTCTCTTGGATCACGATTTCGAGATCTCATAAACCCTGCTAAAGGGGAATGTGGTGGTCAATTCATTGAGAAGGAAGACATAAAGAGAGGCAGTTTGGGAATCCATGAATGCTTGGAAGGAAATAGTGGAGTTGGTCTCTTTGCGCCTGGATACTGGGGAGGAATGTGGTAGGGGCTATCTGTTTCAACTTACAGTGTCGTCCTCCTTGGTGTGGTAGGTAGAGGAGTCTTAGTGGGGATAATTAGGGGATGAGGTGATGTGTGATCGTGTTGTCCAGGGTGATGCTTCTAAGGGATGATCATAGGATATCCAGAATCATATGTTCTTACATGGGAATTTGTTCATCCTAGTGGAAATACATGAAAAAGTTCTTCATGATATCCATTTCTCACCCCTCATGGTGCGTCCAAGAGTATCTAAAATGTATCAGGGCCTGATAAAATTGTTTTGGTGGCCCATAGTGAAGTGGGAAGTGGTGGAGTTTGTTGCAAGATACCTAGTCTTTCAGTACGTGAATGTCGAGCTCCGTGTTCCCGATGGTCTGTTGCAGCCTTTAGATATTCCCAAGTGGAAGTGGGATGAAATATCAATCGATTTTGTCACAGTTTTACATAGATCCTAGAAAGGATTTGATTCTCGTTGCATAAATGTGGATCAATTGAAGAAATTGTCTCACTTCCTAGTGATCAAGGAGTTGAGCGCAATAGATGCCTTGGCAAAGAAGTATGTGGATAAGGTAGCGTGACTCCATGGAGTTCCAATATCCATCATCTCACGTTGAGACATACGGTTTACCTCATGAGTCTGGAGGGTATTGTAGAAAAATTTTGGCACCTAGTTATGCCTTAGCACCACTTTTCATCCTCATATGGATGGGAAGATAGAGAGGACCATCCCGATGTGGGAGGACATGATGTGGGTGTGTGTCTTAGACTTCATAGGATAACGGGTATGATACTTTCCTCTGTTGTATATGGCCTACAATAATAGATACCACTCTAGCATTAGCATGGAACCCTTCTATGACATGTATGAAAAGGTCATTTTGGTTCACCAGTATGCTAGACATAGGTAAGATAATCATCTGTTCTCATACCATAGGTAGTGTAAAGCACAAGGGAGAAGGTTCAGATTGTAGGTGAGAGGATGAAGGAGTCTCAGGACTGGAGGAAGTTTTATATCGATCATAGGAGGAGACATTTTTAGTTCGATGTTGGAGACCACATATTCTTAAAGGTCTCCCCTTGGTGTGGAGAGCAGAGGTTTCGTAGACAGATCAAGCATTCTCCCAAGTTCATCAGACCTTTCTAAGTATTGGGATGAGTTGGATAGGTGGATTATCAGCTGGCATTGCCACCACGGTTGGATAATATCCACAACGTCTTTCATGTCTCTCATCTCCATCAGTATCTACATGATGACTCCCACATCATTAACTGGGGAGATTTGGATATCGAGGATGATGCGACGTTCGTTGAGTGACCGATAAGAATTGAGGGTCGTGAGGAGAATGTGTTGTGTGGGCGAAACATTCCTTTGGTTCATGTTTTATGGAGGCATCGAGGCCTCAAGGAGTGTACATGGGAATGAGAAGAGCATATTCATGCCTAGTACCCAAAGTTGTTCTATGGTTGTCTCTGGTGTTTTCTTTATTCATTGATTATAATGTATTGTTTGACCCTGTATTATGTATGATAAATTGTTTCCCTATTCTCTAATTTTGTGTGAAAAGACCTGACTGTGGGGAGGGAGAATCTGATACCTGATCAAGACTCATTAATGTGGATGTGATTAAACCTGTGCGGGTGAGTCAGTTCCACCCAAAGTGGATAAAATCTTGACAAGGAGGAAGTAGATTCCTAATCCATATGGCTGGACATCGTGACCTTGGTGTATATGTGATTTTTTGGGGTGGTGTGGGGAATTAGTGTTATGTAGTTATTTATGAGATATATTTCAAGGAGTATTCCTTGGACATTGAGGTTTTCACTCCATCTTTAGAACAACACAATGTGGTTTACTCATGAGAGGTATCTTAAGCAATGGTTGTTCAGACCTCCTTTATTCTAGGTTAGTTTTAAATTCTCAAGGAAGAGAATAGTTTGAGATATATATGATGTAATTACCGGGATTTTTAGAAAGCCCTTCCTTTGTGAACATATAGTGTTGAGGTGTTTTGGGAGCCTTTGGTTTATCATTTCAAGAGTTTTCAAAATTTCTATTTTTGCGTCGGCATGTCAGTACATCGGCATGTCAGTGCATCGACATGTCAGTGCATCGGCATGTCAGTGCACCGGCATTTCAGTGTGTCGACATGTTAGTGCATCATCATGTCAGTGATTCGAAATAAATGATTCTATGGGCATCGACATCGGTAGATCAAAGACATCAGTTTCAGTGAGTTAAGGGGCGTCAGCATTGGTTGATCGAGGGTGTCGGTGTTGGTGAGTCAAAGTCATCGGTATCAGTAGGTTAGGGAATCAGTTGGTTGTTACATCAGTGAGTCAGCGGCGTCAGCATCGGTAGGAAATCACATCAGTAGCTCACCCATTGGTGGATCAGTTTCATTGACTCACCCATCAGTGACTCATTTCTGGTTTTCTAGTTTTCCCCCTATTTGACCAGTTTCTCCCATGTTATGCATTTATCTCCATGAAATGGTAACTCATCAACTCACAGTTGTGCGCTGGTTTGTTTCCACCATTTTCAAAGGTAATTATTAAATTACATGTATCTTGTAATATCCCACCAGCCTTATAACCACCAAGACATGTGGTCAATCCATGATCCTATTTTCAATTACTTTGAAATATTCTCCCTATTTTTTAGGATCTCTCCCTTCCATAAACTGAGATCTCTTCTTTCCTTCTTCCTTTTTCATTTCTTGTGGTGATCCTAGAGCCTTCCTTCCTAGATGAGACGTGTGCCTATACCAGACCTCTCTTGCTCAGTTTTCTTGAATATCCTTCACGAGACTCATGTGATCCCATGTTCTTGGAATAAGGAGGAACATCGATCCTTTGATCATCCAAGAAGGGATTTATCTTGCTTTACTTTATTTATTTATTTTGAATCATACGGGGTGGGTATTATAATTAACCCTTGTGTGGAATAGTTGGGATCATTATTAAAAATAATAAATAGATAATAATTGGACTTTATTAAAATATAACATAGTTAAATGATATAATGGGTAGGGAGTAGTTGATTTTGATCACATATTTTATTTGTCTTCTTTTATTCTATTATAGTTGTTGTGGCTATATAACTTCTAAAAATCATGGTCGTTGGTGGTATTTGTTTACACATTAGTGATTTTCTATTTTTAGAGATTCTTGAACAATGACAGTAACACTAAATATTTTTAATCACGTATATTTGGTTAGATAAATTAATTGCCCAGGATCAAGAATCTTCCCTACTGGATAAATCAGAATGCATGTGTATCATGTTGATAGGTTAGGCCGACTGCTATGTTCTGTTGTGTTTTTAACCTTATGTGAGTTATGTGGTGCTACTGTTGGGAGCATGGTTATAGGCGCAAGGTTGGATAGGGGAGTCTGTTTTGTGAGAAGGTAGTGGTATGGGTGTATAGGGGGTTGTGGTTGAAATGATAGTTATGGTTGTCTTTGTGTGTGGGGTGGTACAGGAGAGTTGTGTTGGTATCTCAATCCAAGATATTAATTGATTGTGAAATATATAAACTTTTGGGCAGTTCAACTTCCTTTTTTTATGGTCATGAAGCGATGTCGAGCAGTGGGATTACAGTGTGGTTGTGGAATTGTTATGCAGTGGGACTGTATTAGGGAATTGTTTGGGAAGTGGGACTGCATGTCTGATTTTGGTCTCTATTTTTATATGGTTGTGGCTGGTATTTACTCGGTAGTGATGTAATAGGCTATAGTGAACCCCACCCCCACCCCCTACTTAATAAATGGAAAGTGGTTAAATAAAAAGGGGCCAGGTTCGTGTTATGTAGTGTCTGGTTATGGATTTAGGGGTTGTAGCAAAGGTGGTTTGTGTGGGTTGGTTGTTGTTTGGAAACTCATATATTAGACTGAGTGCTTTCTTACCTGTATATATATACACTTTTAGTTTCTTGTGATTTCTATACTCACCCCACCCGTATTTATAACTATGTTCTGAACACCTCTATTTCAGGGGGGAGGGTGTCTTTCCCAACATCTCGATGATAGGATGGATGTCTAGTTCCGGAATTTCTGCCATGCACCCTCTTTCTAATCTTACCACTCAGGTGTATCTGAGAAGGTTGTAATGGATTGAGGCTTACCATAGTAAAATATTATTCCAACAAATGTTTTTTTATGAGGGGAATAGGTGTTTGTGGGCTGGGTTTTCTTTCCCAAGTGTCATCGGGATGAGCCCTATGTGTCTTCGGGAGAGTGGTGTGGATTTTGAGTCCTAGGTGTCTTTGGTCAAGTGGTGTGGTTGTTGTCACCTAGGTGTATGCGGGTGTCACGACCCGTCCTTGGGGCCCGTGTCGTGACTACCCCAAGCCCGCCTCCCAAAGTCCAGGGGATGGCGACTAGCACCAAAGGCGTAAATCCCGACAAAAGGGGGAAGGCATTGCCTTTATAGAGTAAAAAAACACCACAGAGTAAGCCAGCAGAAGTAAACACTATGTAAACTGAGTACAAAAGTAAGTGTGTGAAAGTAAGTGGGCCAGAATACAAATACAGACTGAAAGTAAAGTACAACTGGAAAGATAGTACAGCAACTGAAAAGTAAAGTAACAATGTCAAGTTGTCCACTATAATTCCCACCTGAAGGGTGGGTACAGATAGTCTCCTCAGCTCCATGGGTCCAGTCGTCTGCTCCGTGTATGCCCCGCCCAGTGGTCCACCTCCAGGTTACGACTTGCTCCACAAGCCTCAATCACGATCAGCGTTGTCTATCGTCTGCATCCAACACAACGTAGTGCGGGCATAGCCTATGCGGGGGTGAGTATAAACTACTCAGTAGGGACCCCGAGACCCCCGAAGGTCTTCCAGAATCCACGAAGGATAATCGACAACGGAAAGATAAAATCACGATGTAACATCCAACTCTAATTAGGTATATGCCCATACATATACCTAAGTTATCAATTCCAGTTCGACTCCAATATCTGATCCCAAGTTCGATCACGTCCACATAGGATAGTACAACCCAATCCACACAGGAAAGCACAACCTAATCCACATAGGAAAGCAAGTCAATCATATCGAAGATAATGATTGAAAGTCAATACTCAGCTCACACAGGTATACATCATTTGTAAAGCAAAAGGATATGATCAGATGTAGTTACTGATTCATCTAGATGGGACCCACGTAGGATACTAAACTAGCTAAGCTGTCAGACCCACGTAGTATACTGTAATAGAGGTCAACACTATCAAACCCACGTAGGATACAAGTACTGTAGTGATCACCGCCGAACCCACGGAGGATTTCAGTACGGTTGTCATCGTCGTCGAACCCACAGAGAATTCCAGTACGATAGTCTTCACCATCGAACCCACGGAGGATTCTAGTACAGTTGTCATCTTCATCAAAACCACGGAGGATTCCAGTACGAAAGTCTTCACCGTCGAACCCACGGAGGATTCCAGTACGAAAGTCTTCACCGTCGAACCCACGGAGGATTCCAGTACAGTTGTCGTCAATACCGAACCCACGGAGGATTTCAGTGTAGTCATCATCGTCGAACCCACGGAGGATTCCAGTACGAAAGTTTTCACCGTCGAACCCACATAGGATTCCAGTACGGTTGTCGTCACTGCCGAACCCACGGAGGATTTCAGTGTAGTTGTCGTCGTCAAAGTCGCAACCAGCTTTAGGGTTCCCGCACACAGCATGCTCATTTCCGGGAGGGTCCACTCAATGAGCCAAGGGGTCGATACCACAACTGACACGTAGTAAGGATTTTATGTATCCCAATGTTCCGTCTCATCGATAGGAACTCAACACGATAGACGGCACGTAAATCGGACGCCTGGTCTGAAAGTTATCGGATTTTTCGTCCCAGGGGCCCGGTTTTTTTTAAGTCAAAACCAACCTGACCGTACTCCAACTACGTCCAAACCTCGAGCGGAGTAAGCCAAAAGGTCCTTCTCACTAATAGAAATCCAACAAAGTCGACAGCACGTAAATCGGACGTCTGGAGCTCAAGTTATAAGTGTTTCCGCTCCGAGGGCCCAGTTGGTTTCATGTTCAAACCAACCCAGCCATACAAAAAGTTCTCCAAAACCTTGAATGTAATATACCAAAACAACCATCTCAATCCAAGGATCTCATCGCAACTGACGGTGCGTCGATCGGAAATCCGTAGCCCAAGTTAGGGGCATTTAAACGAACATGTCCGGTTTTAGGGGGTTTTGGGCCCGGACCGACCCAGCCCAAGACCTCCTGGGTCGGCCCGAACTGGGGGCGACCTGACCCGGTTCGGGGTCCGACCAGGCCCGGTGGCGGCCCAGCCCGGCCCCGCACGGGCAGATCGACCCGGAGCGGCCGATCCGGCCTGGGGGCCCGCTGGCTGAGCAAACGCGGGGGGGGGGGGGGGGGTGTCCCCCCCCCCCCCTGGTTGACCGAACGGCGCGACTATAATGCCCCGAGGCCTCCCCTAAACCTGGAAGGGAAAATCTATTCTGGTCTGCCACGTCTCATCCGTGGCGGCTTTTTCTGGTGGCGCGCCGCCGCCGCTGGTCTCCGGCACCGTCGTGCCACCGCCACTTTCCGCGGACCACCGGACGCGCTCCGGTGGTCCGTTTTGCCTGTCATCTTCGTCAACGGTCCTCCTGGGACCTGGTCTTCACTTCAACGGCTTTCAAATGTCGTTGTGGTCCTGTTCCGGCCGCAGCCCTTTCGTGGTTCTCCGGAGTGTCGCGACGACGTCGTGCCCCTTCGCCGCGGCCCGACTCAAGCTGTGGTTTCATTCGGCCTCAACGGTGCGGCACGACGGCGCCGCATTTCTTCGCCGTGTCTCTCCTTGTTCTCGCGCGGTGCCATTGCACCGCGCTAACTTTGTTCGTGCTGCAACAAGAACAACAACAAAGAGGAAGGAGGGTCAGTCGTGTTCGTGTGGTCCGACCTCCTCCCATTATAACGATAACAGGCGGCCCAAAATATCTTCGTCAAAGTAAGCGCAAATTTAATCCATTAAATTTGAACTCAAACCCCAACCTCAAGGAGTTGTCGAACGATGGTCGTTGCGAAGAAACAGCGTCGTGGAAGATGGCGTCGCGGAAGACAGAGTCGCGGAAGACAGAGTCGCGGAAGACGGTGTCACGGAACGAGGCTCTGTTATACGTCAGCAGTGTTCACCCGAAGAAGGATGCAGCGCGTCGATCGTTCTCCGAAGAAAGTGTCTCTCTACAACTGCAGGAGGTGAGGAAATGGCACGACGATTCCCTTGCGGTCATTGAGTTCTTCGTCGTAGTCTCGGCGTTCTTTGTGTTCTTCGATGAGGAAGAAGATGTTCCTCTAGAGCGCAAGAGTCCTCTCCTTGTTTCCGCACAACGAATCAACCCCCAAATAAAATAAGTCATTACCTTATTTTATTAACACACACGCAAAACATTAATTTGAATTTCAAAAAGATCTCATTCAATTAATTAAATTAATTGAAGAGCGTTTAATATTCAAATTAATTTTTGAGGGTTGACTTGCCATTAAATTGGGGTGTGGGTGACTTACAAATTAAAAGCACGAGAGGGAGGTTAAATGGAAATGAAGGGGCGGGGATCGTGTGGGCCCCACTTCACTAATATCTTACCTAGTGGGTTTTGGATGTATTGGGACCCATTCCAACATCCAAGCATAGGTTAAAACTACTTATAATAGAAAACAAAAAATGTAGCACTAATTTTTATTTCATTCCTAAGTTAACCCGTTTTTTTAATAACCACACCCGAGCAAACACAACTCCAAAAAAGGTGTTCCTAAGCAATTACCGGTGTTGCGGTTTAATCGGTGACCTCGGATTTCGATTCCGAGCACCAGTTCAAAAGTTAGGGAAACTCGCTCGTTCGTTCACTGAACGTACCCGAGCTGAACTTCGGAAATTGATTCCGGGCACACCAGGCCTCGGAATCAGGTGCCGTCAGAAACTGCGCACTCGTAAAATTCCAAAGAAAATTAAAAAAAAATTCCCTTGAAATTTACGGGTCTTTACATTACTCCCACCTCAGGGCTTCACGTCCCCGTAAAGATACATCACATACTAGGGGAACAAATGAGAGTACTGAGCACGCATTTGATCCTCCTGCTCCCAAGTGCTCTCCTGGAGGTTCCCGTGTTGCCACCTGATGCACATTAGAGGAATCGACCGTCCACATATGACCCGCTCCCATCGATCCTTGATCTCTACTGGGACCTCCGCAAAAGTCACCCCGTCATCGATGTCTAGCTCCCCATGGTCGATGATATGCGTCGGGTTGTGCATGTATCTCCTCAGCTGAGATACGTGGAAGACGTCGTGCACCCAGTGCAACTGAGGTGGATGGGTCAAGCGGTAAACCACCTCACCTACCCTATTGAGGACCTAGAAGGGTCCGATGAAGCGTGGAGATAACTTTCCACCTTATCCAAAACTCCGTAATCCATGTTGAGGTGAGACCCGCAAGAAGACATGGTCTCCATCCTCGAACTCTAGTGGTCTCTACCTCCTGGATGACCTGGACCTTCTCTTGTCCTACAAGATATGCTAAGATTTCTTCTTTTACGATAAGAGAAATCCGGTCTCATCCCCTGGATGAACCACGTTCTTTGCATAATATAGTTAATCCTGACATGGATGATACTAATCCATACCATGGATGACATCGTAAGGTCTCGATGCTACTACCAAGAGATCCAACCGTTACTCTCTCCTCCAAGGGTTGAGTCACACTGTCGACATCAGTGTGTGGTCACTGGGTCTCCTCCAGTCGGTATATCAAAGTGAGGGTCCAGTCAACAGTTTTAAACCGGAACCTCTTAGTATCAACTACATAAAAAGGACAAGGAACAAAACATCACAAAAACAAGTGTCTTTTATTACTGTAGCTCAAGGTACAAAGACACATAACATCAACAAATATAGAAGCAACATGAACAAAATTCCCAATGTCTTGAGCTAGTCCCACTCCTTTACATTTGCTCCTGGAGCTTAATGGTCATAATCCTTAGCTGCATGTAACTGAGCTCTCCCATGTCCACCTGTTCCCTGCAGTTGGGGTGGTCTTCCTGGTGGTGGTGGTGGCAACACCTCGAAGCATCATCCACCTCCAGCTGCACGGCCATCTCCTATGCCTCATCTGCCTACTCCCTGTGGACTTCCATGATCGAACATCTTCCTGGGAGGTCCCTCTACTGCCTGCTGCTCATCAGTAGGACGAGTCGGGCAGTCTCGTGCCATGTGACCCTACCCGCCGCATGCATAGCACTGCCTGCTCCTCGTGTAGCTGGATCTCCTTCGTGTGCCCCGCACAACCGAATCTGCATCCTGAGATTTCCCATCTGATGGTCTGGCCCTCTTGGACCCCTGCGTCACCTGTCTACTACCAGTTTCAGAAGACTCCGCTACGGGTCGTCTTGCGGAGGGTCCCGCCGTTGGTGACTCCTCGGTGAGAAAACTCTCCACTAGAAGGGCTCTCTCCAACACCCCTTCCTGTGTCAGAATCTTGAGGGAGATCATTGAAGCCCCGATCCCATGGCCCAGTCCCTGCTCGAAGGTCCAGACCCGGAAGAATGGGTCTCGTACCATATCTGTGGAGTAGCACGAGAGATCAGTAAACCTCATCGAGTACTGGGCCATGGTCATGCTGCCCTGTCATAGCTGTAGTATCTCCGGAATGCACACCGCACGGAGGGTGGTTGGGACGAACTCCGAGTTGAAGAGTCTCTCAAAGTCCGTCCAGAGGATAGATGCCTCGTCGTGCACCTGGAGCATCAAGCTCCACCATCTGTCTGTTTCCGCATGTAGGAGGCTACTGCAAGGATCACCACGAGGTCAGCTTGTGTCCCCACAAAATTGAAAACTCAAACTACAGCCTCCATCCAATCCTCGGCTGCCTGAGGGTCCGTCTCCCAGCGGAACCTGGGCGGTCTTTAACACTGAAACTCATGCAGTTCACTAAGGCAACATGTAGTCTCAGCGGCTGGGGATGGTGGCATCGGTGGCTTAGTGGGTAGAGGTACCGTCGGTGCCTCTACTTTCAAAGGGCCCTGCACCGAGGCCCCGTCGCTCGGTGGACTGTCGTCTCTCACAAAGCTCTGAACCCTAGATGGTTGTCGTCGTGGGGTCATCCTGAAAAGAAACAGGTGTGCCATGGTAAAAACAGTATATCTGGTGAGCTGACACAAATTATTCACAAAGAAAACTTTTGAAACACACATGCAATCAATGTTTTTGTCCACTGAGTCGGAAATCAGAAGTCAGGGTCCTGTTGTACGGATAGGTCAGTCGTCGCACCAACACTGGACTCCCTGGACTTATAACCACACTCAATACCCTTAACATTATTGCTTCACATTGAAGAAAGAATATATTCCCAAGTTCTGCGGTAGAACCGAACTCCTCTGATACTAATTTGTCACGACCAGTCCTCGGGGCCCGTGTCGTGACTACCCCATGCCCGCCTCCCAAAGGCCAGGGGCTGGAGACTAGCACCAAAGGCGTAAATCCCGACAAAAGGGGGAAGGAATTGCCTTTATAAAGTAAACAAACACCACAGAGTAAGCCAGCAGAACTAACACTAATTAAACTGAGTACAAAAGTAAGTGCGGGAAAGTAAGTGGGCCAGAATACAACCCCAAACCGAAAGTAAAGTACAAATGGAAAGAAATTACAGCAACTGAAAAGTAAAGCAGCAACGTCGACCCGTCCACTGGAAGTCCCACAGGAAGGGTGGGTACAGATAGTCGCCTTAGCTCCTTGAGTCCAGTCATCTGCTCCGTGTACGCCCCACCTAGTGGTCCACCTCCAGGTTCTGACTTGCTCCATAAGCCTCAATCACGATCCGCGTTGTCTGTCGTCTACATCCAACACAACGTAGTGCGGGCATAGCCCGTGCAGGGGTTAGTATACGCTACTCAGTAGGGACCCCGAGACCCCCGAAGGTCTCCCCGAATCCATAATGGATAATCCAAAAAGGAAAGATACAATCACGAAGTAACATCCAATTCTACTTAGGTATATGACCATAAATATACCTAAGTCAACAATTCCAGTTTGACTCCAATATCTGATCCCAAGTTTGATCACGTCCACACATGATAGTACAACCCAATCCACATAGGAAAGCAAGACAATCATATTGAAGATAATGATTGAAAGTCAAGACTCAGCTCAGACAGGTACACATCATTTGTAAAGAAAAAGGAGTTGATCAGATGTAGTTACTGATTCATCTAGCTGGGACCCACGAAAGATACTAGACCAGCTAAGCTGTTAGACCCACGTATGATACTGCAACAGAGGTCAATACTGTCGAACCCACATAGGATACAAGTACTGTAGTCGTCACCGCCGAACCCACGGAGGATTCCAGTACGGTTGTCGTCATCATCGAACCCACGGAGTATTCCAGTACGCTAGTTTTTACGATGGAACCCACAGAGGATTCCAGTACAGTTTTCATCTTCGTCGAACACGCGGAGGATTCCAGTATGAAAGTCTTCACTGTCGAACCCACGGAGGATTCCAGTACAGTTGTCGTCACTACCGAACCCACAGAGGATTTCAGTGCAGTCGTCATCGTCAAACCCGCAGAGGATTCTAGTAAGAATTTCTTCACCGTCGAACCCACAGAGGATTTCAATATGGTTGTCGTCATTGCCGAACCCACGGAGGATTTCAGTGCAGTCATCGTCCTCGAAGTCGCAGCCAGCACTAGGGTTCCTGCACACAGCATGCTCGTTTCTGGGAGGGTCCACTCCACGAGCCAAGGTTTCGATACATCAACTGACACGTAGTTTGGATTTGATGTATCCCAAAGTTCTATCTCATCGATAGGAACTCAACACGACAGATGGCGCGTCAATCGGACGCCCGGTCGGAGAGTTATCGGCTTTTTTGTCCCAGGGGCCCAGTTGTTTTTTAAGTAAAAACCAAACAGACTATACTCCAACTGCATCTAAACCTCGAGCATAGTAATCCAAAAGGTCCTTCTCACTAAGAGGAATCAAACAAAGTCGACGGCACGTCAATCCGACGTCCGGAGCTCATGTTATAAGTGTTTCTGCTCTGAGAGCCCAGTTGGTTTCGTGTTCGAACCAACCCGGAAATATCCAAAGTTCTCTGAAACCTTGAGTGTAATATACCAAAATGACCATCTCGATCCAAGGATCGCATCGCAACTGACAGTGCGTCGATCGGAACTCTGCACCCCATGTTAGGGGCATTTAAACGAACTAGTCCGGTTTTAGGGGGTTTTGGGCCCGGACCGACCCGGCCCAAGACCTCCTGGGTCGACCCGAACCGGTTCCACCCGACCCGGGTCTGGTTTCGGCCCGGCCCGGCGGTCATCCTGGAGCGGCTGGTCCGGTCGGGGCGCCCGCTGGCGGAGCGGACGCGGGGGGGGGGGGGGGTGTTCCCCCCCGGTTGCCCAAACGTCGCGGCTTTAATGCCACGCCGCCTCCCCTAAACCCGGAACGGAAAATCCATTCTGGTCCGTCGCGGCTCAGCCGTGGCGGATTTTTTTGGCGGTGCGCCTCCGCGCCGGGGTGGCGCGCCGCTGCCGCTTTCCGCGGACCACCGGACATACTCCGGTGGTCCGTTTTGCCTGTCGTCTTCGCCAGCGGTCCTCCCAGGACCTGCTCTTCACTGTGATGGCTTTCAAACGTTGTTGTGGTCCCGTTCCGGCCGCAGCCTCTTCTTGGTTCTCCGATGCGACGCGACGGTGTCGTACCCCTTCACCGAGGCCCGACTCTGACCACGGTTTCTTTCGTCCTCAATGGCGCGGCGCGACGGCCCCGCACTTCTTTATCATGTCTCTCCTTGTTCCTGCGCGGTGCCATTGCACCGCGCTACCTTTGTTCGTGCCGCAACATGAAAAACAACAAATAGGGAGGAGGGTCGGTCGTGTTTGTGCGGTCCAACCTCCTCCTGTTATAACGATAAAAGGTGGCCCAAAATATCTTCGTCAAAGCAAGTGAAAATTTAATCCATTAAATTTGAACTCAAACCCCTACTTCAAGGAGTTTTCGAATGATGGTCGTCACAGAAAAACGGCGTCTAAGAAGACGGCATCGTGGAAAACGGAGTCACGGAAGATGGCGTCGCGGAACAAGGCTTCGTTATACGTCATAGGTGTTTTCCCAAAGAAGGATGTGGCACGTCGATCATTCTTTGAAGAAGGTGTATCTCTCCAACTGTGGGAGGTGAGGAAATGGCACGATGATTCCCTTTCAGTGATGGGGTTTTTCGTCGTAGTCTTAGCGTTCTTCGTGTTCTTCGACAAGGAAGAAGATGTTCCTCAAGAGCGCAAGATTCCTCTCCTTATTTCCGCACAATGAATCAACCCCCAAATAAAATAATTCATTGGCTTATTTTATTAACGGCCACACAAGACATTAATTTTAATTTCAAAAAGATCTCATTCAATTAATTAAATTAATTAAAGAGCATTTAATATTGAAATTAATTTTTGAGGGTTGACTTTCCATTAAATTGGGGTGTGGCTGAGTTACAAATTAAAAGCACGAGAGGGAGGTTAAATGGAAATGAAGGGGTGTGGCTCGTGTGGTCCCCACTTCACTAATATCCTACCTAGTGGAGTTAGGATGTAGTGGGCCCCATTCCAACATCCAATCATAGGTTAAACTACTTAGAATTGAAAATAAAAATTGTAGCACAAATTTTTATTTCATTCCTTAGTTAACCCATTTTTTTAATAACCACACCCGAGCAAACGCAACTCCAGAAAAGGTGTTCCTAAGAAATTACTGGCGATGTGGTTTCATCGGTGCCCTCAGATTTCGATTCCGAGCATCAGTTCAAAAGTTAGGAAATCCCGCTCATTCGTTCACTGAATGTACCCGAGCTAAACTTCAGAAATCGATTCCGGGCACACCGGGCCTCGGAATCAGGTGCCGTTAGAAACTGCGCACTCGTAAAATTCCGAAGAAAATTAAGAGAGAAAAAATTCCCTTGAAATTTATGGGTCTTTACAGCGGGGGGGGGGGGGGGGGGTTGTGTTTGGTTGAGGCCCAAGTGTGTTCGGGCGGTTTGTGGAAGTGGTACTACTGAAAGGAAGAGTGGCAGCATCAAGACATTATCCATTAGGGAGGAGCAATTAACAAGTGGGAAAGTAGTTTGGGGTACCCAAATATTGATGTCCATTTGATATTACTTTACATGACTTGCGTTATTTGGTGAATGTGTCTTGGTGAGGTTGGGTTGGTTAGTACTCCTTGGTAGGTCCTTGAGGTTCTACTATTTTATCATTAGTACATTAGTATACTTCCCCCACTTGTGAATGGGTAGATTTAGTTTTCCATTTGAGTATACTTGTATGCTCACACAAAGTATATAAATTGCTTTTAGGTTTCTGGGATGACTTTGAGGACTTCCCTGGACCTTACTAGCTTGGGCATTAGAATTTTTCACTATTTCTGCTTAGACACTTTTCTTTGGGTACTTTACCTAGGAGTTTTCATTGTGCCTTGTATCAGTCTTACTTTTGAACATGCATGCATGAATGGATTTTGGTCTTTATTTTTCTTCAAGTATTTGGAGTTTTTTGGGATTTAACATCTAATCTCTCGATCTTGTTCTATAAAAAGGGTAATTCCTTCCATTTTTTATGTGAGACTTTATAGCCTTGGTGCTAGTTTCTACTCTGGGGCCTATTAAAGGCGGGACTCTAGGGTCATTATCTCTCCTTCATCTTGAGGAAGTGAGGGTCTATCATTTTTTCATCCCTTCCCTCATCTTGAAGAAGGAGGGGCGTGACATGACATGTCCCAAAACAGGTTTAATCTAGATACTTCCCTCTTTACACTAAAGCTTGAACCAAATCATGTACCTATAGCTCATGATATGCCTAACCCTCATGGGTCTCAACCCATTCCTGGTCTATAGGCACCCTCTCACAGCCCTCTTGACGCTCCACCTAAAGTTGTCCAGGTGGCTATCCGATGAATACCAATATATGGTCAGACAACCCATATAACATATATAGGTATCGTTGATAGGGAATGTAGTAATAGGAAGTTTAATCACAATACCATTATACTCCCACATAGTAACCATGTCAAAATACATCTTGACCTCATGTCCTCATTTCCTAGATGTATCAGAGCCAAGTATCATATATTCCTTGGGCCACACTCGTCCTGGCAAACCATGTTGCCTCAAACTGATGATCATGTCACCAATCCTCGTGCTCAACATCACCCCATGTCACCATCCTTTCCGAATCATATAAGATCCAATCACATACATGTATATATATATATATATATATATATATATATCACATATCAAACACAAATTTCATTGGGTCCACTTGCCTTGGGTGGTTGAGTAAGATTCCACCAAAGAGAGGCTGGGTGGGAAAACACTGCTTAACTTCCTTTGTTGACACTTTAGACACCTCAATACCTCTTAAAATAATCTAGGTCCCCAATGAAAATCACAATCATTTAATATAATAGTCACATTAATATATTTAATTGAAACACCCCATGTGCCTAATCAAAATCATAAATATGTATAAAAAACAATCCTTGACTTTCTGGGATAAGTTCCTAATATCTCCTCCCATACCATACCGGGTCCAGGGTCGTCTATAAAAATAGATAACAATTACACATACAAGTGCACCACTAGAGGTGGAAATAAAATAAAATATAAAATTATAAAAGTATACTGACAATTATCAAACGAGGCAACTTGGTCCATCCCCCATACATGGGGCTATAGGCACACAGACACAAGCTATAAAACTAGTTCTAATAAATTAATGATCTTTAGTATAACATATCCCAAATAATAATACCAATAAAAAGTCGAAATAAACCCGTTTATACCATTTTTTACCCCAACCAAAATTTCCACATGAGTAGTGCAACGGGTCAAGTACGAGTGGGCTTAAAGTGCGCCTCCCTCTATGAAAAAGTTTGTTAACTAGAAATGAGGGTGTAAATAGGTGATAGTGGAGAGACTATATCCCCTAGTGATGATATAATAATGATTTAATATAAATATAAAATAACTAGATTAAATGAAATAATAAAATACTTGAACCAGTAACCTACCCTTACAAAATGCACAATAATAACATACAATATCAGAAAAATAATCAACAACAACAACTGAAATACATAAAAAATTCAAAATTGCATTTGTAGATAGTAAACAAAACATGAATCCAATAATGGTCATACAATAAAATATACATATGGGTTTCTATTGGATGAACACAAAACATACATTTGTAATAGTATACTGAGAAAAGGGAACAAAACAGGAAACTATAGTTGAGGCAGGAGCTTATGGTCCCTTGCCTTCTATATCGTGCCAGCTCAATCACTCGGATCCAAATCCAGATCTCGAACCCTTACCTGAATGCAAAATTATGAAATCTACATGCATTACAAGGGGGTCATGTAAGGTGTGAGAATTAGTCTCAATGGGCCACCACCAATGTGTTCCTAACCTACAATTGTGACATATAAAGGGTGAACTAAAAATAAATATTTCATAAACAAATTTATATAATAACCAAAAGATTCAATGGTACTTAATAGCCACCAGGAAGATATCACCTTCCTCATCCAACACCGTAAAAAACTTATTAGGAGAGGATGCATGGATTATATCCCATGTCATCCCTAAATGTCCAATATCCCCAAGTGATCCCTCAAGTCTAAACTCCAAAGGTCACATGGAAACTTGTACCATAAACCAATTAATAAATATCCGGAATTCATGCCCAACTGAAATGAATCTGGTCCCTTGGAACCCTTCTCAAAATCATATGTTTTCTTGAAGCCCGGCACCTAGAGGTAAAGTGATATCTATCCAAAAAAACAACCGTTATCCACTCTACAATAGATGTCACAAGGTACAGCAATGTCTATCAACCCAAATGTTTTCTGGCCCACTACCATCCAGAACAGAGAGCCTCATCCCCCAACGGACATCCACAACATTTTCATCCAATGGATCCTAGCCATTCATGTGGCTTTCTACAGTAATAACCCCAAAAAATTTACCTAATCCTCAACTAAATGGATCCTCTACCCACACGAGTGGTTGATACCACCTCAAACATTTGATTTGACCTATGTTCACACAACTCCAAATAGTGGATTGGCCAACACGGGTGAGTATAAATCACTAACTGATAACCTAAGGCACAAAAATTATGGCACCTCACGCCCTTGTGTAAACATTTCTAAGACCGATAGTTATGCCATCCAATATCACATGGGCCTCACCAGTAGCTTGATGTCCAAGCTACCTCAAACTGAGGACTGCGTTTCCCAACCAGTGGTTCTTATCAGCAAAATTCCTTATGCCATGCTTGTCCCAACAATTACATAACCTTAAAAGGATATTCAACATTATCTCAATCCTTAAGATGAGCCCATGACATTATAGTAGAACCCAATAGCACATCAAATGAAAATCATAATTATATAACCATTCAATATGACTGAATTGACTAACTCGATTTTGATAAACAATTCAATTTAAACTAAATAACCCAATTTTTCTTCAGGCTCTTGTATGGATCAATCCATTTTTAGTCCCGATTGAGAGTTCCCATAGGAATCTCATAATGTTTGATTAATTAAATAAAAGAAAACATTTACTTTATAGCATCTTTCTCAGTCAACACAGTGGAGTACTAAAAGAGAAACCCCCAAAACACTCAAAAAACACAAGGAAAAGTATGAACCACCAACCTTGAAGTCATAGATGTAGTCATGTATTATCTTAAGCTCCAAATCAGATTGATTTGTTAAAAATCATCATTTCAGATGAACACACTTAGGAAAGGGAAAAACAACTCACATGTATTTAGTGTTCCTTAAGGTAAGGTAAAAGGGAAATAGAATAAATATAATGGAAATCGTTACTGAGATAGACCCAACACTGCAAAAAAATTGAATAAAGGATTCTAATTGAAGGAGAGGGACCAAAACCAAGGGGAAGGAAGAAAAGGGTGAGCTCCCTTTGTTGTGCATGACACATGAAGGAGAATAGAATAAGAAATTAGGTTTATTTAATGAGGGGAAATCATCAATTCACTTATTTAATGGGACTCACAGTTATCTCATATAGTTTTCAAAACCATAAATGAAATGTGTGACGCCTACTGTATAGGATGAAAGTCGTGCACTATTATCCTGCACAGTTATCCATAATTGTGTGCAATCCCTCTATGCTAAAGTGCATAGGTACTTCCCATTTGGAACTAAGAATGAGGCTTGCACGTGGTTTTTCCTAAAAGTGTGCAACCTATGTGGATCCCTTTTCTAAAAATGCAGTGGTTCATGCACAGTCATGTGCCTCCTCTTGCATGGTTAACCAAAACTTGCTCAGTGAAAAAAGAGGGTGCACAGTTTTCACTAAGACGTAACATGGTTAAATATAACCATGTGCCTCAGCCTGCACCAAACCAAAACAAGGCCTTTGGGGCTCTGACATACCCAAAACCCTTAAAAAACATGTGACTCTTATAAAGACATAAACTATGACTAAAAAATGGTTTGAAGGAAAAAAATAGAATTAAGTTCTAATAAATGAGAAAAGAATTGCAATAACCACCAAACTCCCAAAATTCTAAAGGAGTGAGTAATTCAACCCCCTCCAAATACCCATGATATTACATTAACATTAAAGTGTATTAATTTTTCTAAAAATATCATTATTATATACTAAATAAATTGTTTATGACATCAAAATGTGGTGGTATTGGAAAAAAATAAGTGTATCATGGAAGTTCTTGTTTACACACACGCACAATGACATTTTAGTTTTCCTCAATGATCATGAAGGAAAGTATTAAATGGTTATAAAATTAGTATAATAACATTAAAACATAGTTAAAACGAATTTTTTATTATACCTTCATGGATAATGGGTACATGATGGTTATAAAACGAGAAAGGAACATTGAAAGGTTGGGTTGAGTTTATTATATTTCCCATTGAAGTTCCCATTTCGGTAACCCATTAAGACTCCTTATCAAGGTATTTTGGTGAGACTATGGAATAAATGGAATTTATAGGGTTTTGAGGAGAGAAAATTGTATAGTATGTATTGAGATTGAGGGGATTGGGTAGTTTGAATCGGTGTATGGTTTATGGTACATTTTATAAGTAAAGATAATGATATTTTTGGAACATGAAACTTTTTAATAAGAGAGAGAACATGTTTTACATGGAATGTGAGGCCCAAGTGAGAAATAATAGATTTCAGGAAGGTTTTAGGTTGTGAAAGCCTCAACAAAACTTTTCTACACTTTTCATTAACATGTTTTATGTCATCCACTCATAGTTTTTAACTTTTTCCATTATTTGTTTTTAATAAGGTAAATAATTTTTTGAAAAATTAAATTATATTTAATTAATAAAAAAATTATTATTAGATTAATTGAAGGAAATTATTATAAAAAATAAACTCTAACATGTGAAATAAAATTTTAGTGTGTATAATAAGTAAATTTTAACATTATTGCATGTAATCAACAAAAACCCGTAATTAGAAAATGTATTTTTATGCATAAGATTTATTTTTGGGATAAATTTATCAATATTATTAAAAAAAATGGAATTAAAATATTTTTAATTATTCAAAAAAAGTTTATTAACATTAAAATATGTCATAAACCTATCTTTACTATGTGAAACTTTTATTAAAAGAAACATTTTAAAATCAATTTTCATTAATACATTATCTAAATTTTATATAATGTTAAACGTGGGTTTCGTATGAAAACATAGTATTTAAGATTTTATAATTTATAATTATTAAATATATTATTTAAGTTAAAAGAATGTTTTAAAAACATTCATGTAGTTCTTATTTATTACAAGTGATAGTTTTTTTAAAAAAACATTATTTTTCTCGATTGACGTAAAATTACATTATTTTAGAAAAATATAAAAAAAATGCAAAGATATTTATGAAATTATATCTTAAAAAATGATGTTGTAATTTTCTAATCCATATTATAAGATATATAAATGTAATTTTAAATGAAAATAAAGATTATAAAAAATGAAAATTAATGTTTTTAACATTAAATGTTCATAATATAATTTTATAACTTATAATTTTAATTATTTCAATATATGAGTTCATATATAATAAAATTTAAAAAAATCAATTTAATCTTTTAATATAAAATATACAATACCTAACAAAATGATTCTTGGGGAAATAAATCTTACTTTTATACTAATTACGCATCAACAAATACCATAATAAGTTAATAAATTACATTTTAAAATTTCATTTTACTACTCTATTTAACAATTATATATATATATCATATTATTTTTTAATATTATTATTATTTACAGTTTTATGTAGCATATAAATAAATATTTTTATTAATAATATTTTGATATGATATTTAATTTTCAATATAAGTTATATTATTTGATATGTTCTAATTGGAAAGATATGAATTTAGTATACCCATTTGAAATACAACCAATCTCTGTATTTTCAAGAACAATAATTGTAACAACCATAGTTATAATTTACAAAATTCAAACCTATGTATTGTCTTACTAAAACGTTCATCCATAATACTCTCACATTACATGGGATTATTCTTATTTCATATTATTGATTTTTAGCAATGATTTCTCATTTCATTGATATCTTTATCCTTATAGGTTTTTTGCTATTGGTAATTCTCAATGTTGTAGACGATCTTAAATATTTCCCGACAATGATGTTTTTTTTCATTAATTGTCCCCTGTTTATTTAGGTACTTTTAATGAATGTACTTTATATGTTGTGAGTAATAATATATGGTGTTTTGTGTGTATTTTTTTTTTCTTTTATTATAATTTATATCTTAGGATTCAATAAGGAATCCTTAGTTTTGTTCAGATGTTATGGGATATATTTTTTAATCTTATTTTAATCCCTCTGTATCAATATAGAAACTTTATTTAAAATTATATATGTATAATAATAATAATAATAATAATAATAATAAATCTTAAAACATGGTTTCATACACTATACCCCTTAAATAAAATGGATTCTCAAAATTTTAATTATCATAAAAAAAATAATGGATTAAAACTTATAGGGATGAGTCAGAATATAATTTCTAGATATATACTAACCAAAAAAACATTTTAAACATATATCTTTACTAACACTTCTTTTATACCTAATATTGGTATTTTCAACTTATTTTTTGGTCCAAGGGGCTACGGTTATTTGGTATCATGACCTGTATTTTATATTTTTTCCAAAATAGTGTTTATTATTACCTTTCCACTAATATAATAACATCAGTTAATATGAAATTTGTTTTCTTAACTCCATATTATTTTCCCTCTATGTGAAGGGAACCAATCAAATACTAAAATTTTGTTAAATTTATATAAAACATAAAAACTCATATTTCAACAAGGAACATTATTATAAAAAGAAACATGGAAACTAATTAACATACCATAAGAATATTTCTTTGATATAAATTACTTGATGTAGTTATTTAATGATCATAAAAACATATTTGATATAAAATAGTTCAAGGAATAAAATTATGAAAAGACATGTAAAACTCTGGATTGGAGGGTATGTGTACCTTCAATATCAATATCTAATTTGGGAGTAGTTTTTGAAAATGAAATCCATTTTATTCTTGGTCTTAGAGGTCCTTTATTCTTGTTATATTTGTTATTCCTTATATTAGGGAATTTGAATTGATAATTCTCATGTTCTGCACACATAATACGTTGAAATTATAATGGTACCCGAGTATGATATATATTTCATTCAATAATATTAATATAACTATTCATTTTTCAATGGTGTTTTGATAATCAATTAACCATCTTCCACAATTAAATAATTTTCTAGTCCCTTAAAGTAATTTTCTTTTTTTATATTCCAACATTTTTTATTATAGGTGGTTGAATATTCCTTCTTTCATAATTATCAATTCTATAATTTTCATTATTATTAAATAAAAATTTGATATTTAAATTAGAATATATCTAAGTAGAATATATTAAAAATATGAAACATTTAGAATAATATTCCATAAATAGGGAAAAAAGGGAATGTGTAATCAACAAGTAATAAGGGTGGTATATAAGATCCCTTGGCTCATGTCTACAAGCTCCATTCACTTGCACAAAACTTCATGAATAATTAAATTAAGTACACTAAATATATATCCAATTAGAATATTCATTTTTTCTTATTTTTCTATGCTCCATTTATAATATTTTGTTACTTAATTTTAATATAGTCTCTACAGATGTTGGTTACTCGGGATTTTTTTGTGAATTTATTCATAACACTTTTATTTTTTTGACCTTTGATAATGGTGTCATAAAAATACATCTTGATATCTATAATTATAAAACATTATTTACTTTATGATTAAAATATTAAAATATTTACATAATATGAAATTTCATCCCAAAAATATCCAATTTAGGTAAGGTTCCAAGAAAAGTCCATTTAGGGTAGTAAAAGTTAATATAACCATTTATTATTTTTATTATTATAGATTTTAAAGTATTTAATTTCAAGAATATAAATAGTTTAAAATATATAATTTCTATAAAATAAATAAAATTTTAATCTCAACCATATTATGCGTTCCTGGAATGAAAATCATATCCTTCATAAAGGTGGTTGTCTGTACACACACATGACAACATTCTCATTTTTCTCAATTATTTGAAAGAAATTACTAAATTTGTACTAAATTAGTGTAATAAAATTTTAAAATACTAAACATTATATTATTATAACACATTCCTGGATGGTTATAAATGTATGTGTGTAAATTAAGAAATGATTTTATAAAAATTAGGCTGAGAGTATTACATTTCCCTTAAAATTTCTCCCTTTGGTTACTACTCAAGATGTCATAGCAATGAATTTTTTTGTGAAGAAGTCTCAAAATCCATGTTTACATTTTTAATAAGTGATTGGGGTAGTTTATGGGTTGGTCCTAAGTGTATTTGGATGTGTGGATAGCTAGATGGTGGTTGTTCATTTCACAATTGAAAAAAGGGGCATTCTTGGTACATATAAATCTTCAATAAAATAGAGATCATGTTTCATAAGGAATGTGAAAAAAAAGAACATAATAGAGTGTTGGAAAGAATCTGTTAGGGAAAGTCTTGACCGTACTTTTCTATACTTGTTTTAAATATAATTGTTTTTATTTACACTTAGATTTTTAATTAAAGGATTTGTTTTACCATGGTAACAATATATTACCTAATATATTTATATTGATTAAAAATAAAAATATCATTTTTATAAAATTTTAACTTACATAGTTTAAATATTAAACCCAATTTTTCAAATAAAATATATATACTTAGGAAAATTTAATTTTATCATTAGCTCCTTAATGTAGAAAAACATCATATGTAAAAAATGTATTTTTAAACATAAGTTTTATGTTAAGGGACAAAAAATAAATGATAATAATTAGATTGGAATTTAAGTTTCTATTATTATTAAAAAAGTTTTAATTTATATTAATATATGTCCGAAAACTAATTCCACCATTTGAAAATTTTAATAAAATAAATTGATGAAAAGTTTTTTTCAGTAATACATTACATAAATTTTATAAAATGTAAAAAAGGGTTTTATATATCAATATGGTTTTTAAAAGTGAATAAATTAAATTTATAAAATATATATTTTTATATTAATTTTTTTCTCAAAAAACTATCATAACATTCTTGAATTATAAAATTGTACATTTTCAACCAAATTTTTATTTTTCATTGTTCACCTGAAAATCAATTAATTTATTAAAATATAAAAAATTTATGATAATATAATATTTTCTTTCTAAATCCAAAAATGAAATAAAATTTATCTAATTAAGATTCTAAATTATATATTTTTTCAATTGAAAACAAAAAAATATAACGAAAACGAATCATATAAAAAATGACTTTTAAAATATTAAGTGTTCTTAATATAATTTCCAATCAATTTCTTATTTAAAATGTTTTAATATGTCATATCCTATATAGTAATATTATAAATGTTTTCAATTAAATATATTAGTATGAATTATAAAAATATTTCCAAAACAATTATTTGAAAAAGAAATATTAAATTTAAAATAAGTCTCCTTTAACAAATAAAATTAAAATTTAATTATTTATATTCTAAAATTTATTTTTAATATTACATTGATATTACATATATATCATAACATATTTTAATATTAATAATGATGATATTTATATATAGCACTAAAATAAATGTTTATTTGTTAAGAATATTTTAATAAATTAAAATCCTTTCATTGTGAGTTATATTATTCTAAATTTACAACCAAACAATACATTATTAATATATACCTAGTGGATATATGACCATCGACCATATTTTTAGAAATTTAATTTTCAATGACCATATTTATAACATCCAAGTTTCATTCATGTATATTGTCTTACACTATCATTCATTCACTCAACTCCCACATTGCAAGGCATAGTTCTTATTTTATATTATATATTTTTCATAATTATTTCTACGTTTATTGTTCTCCTCCTTATTATAGTATTTTTTGGACATTGGAAATCCTCACGGTTGAAAATGGTATAGGTTTTTTATATTCAAGAATATTTAATTCCATTTTATCTATTTTCATCTTATTATTTATGTGTTTTTAATGGATGTATATCATCTATCATGAGTAATAATCATTGGTCTGTCGTGAATAGTTTTACGTGCTTTTTTTAAATATACCACATATGAATCAGTATAGTGTCTTTATTTTTGGTTAATTTCTTATAACGCATATTTTCTAATCATGTTTAAATTGTTTTAAAATAATAGGGAAGTGTTATTTAAAATTATAGACATATAAAAATTATATTAACAATAATAGTAATAGAAATAACTATGATAATAAATATAAAAATAATAATAATGAATCCTAAAAACCTAGGGGTTATATTCATTAATAGTTCTCATTTTCCTCATGGAAAACTGTAGTATGTGTCGGAATCTAACTCCAAACTGGCACTCAGGTGGTTTTCAGGTACACTATAATTGTGTATATCCCCATATGAAAAACAGATATCATTCTATTACACAATATCCCTATGAAGGAAAGAAAAATATACCTCTATGACTATAGTTATAACCACCCTCATTCCATACCTACTCAAAGTTGTTCTTCATAATGCTTGAATATCCAATACTATATTCCATGGTAGAAGCATACAACCAGAGATTCCTTCCTCAACTTGATTCATCTCTACAATCAAAGCATGGTTCACCACATATAAGTAAGACTGATGTTCAAAGACATTTAACTAGACCCATATCGTATACACCTATCTAACTAATCCCTCAATAACATTATTTCAAAACACTTAATATAGTTAAAATGGGTAGCAAAGTGCAATACCGACATTTTGCTCGGTATCGAATAAATAAATTCAGGGGAATTTTCTTCCCATGGTGTCTCTAATTAAAAATGATCAAATAAATTTATCTGAAAATACTTAAAATATATAACTCTATGATGGTTCTCTAGGACTATGACTTTCCACTAATTCATTACTGGTCCTCAAGAAAGGTTCACTATGAGTATTATTATCCATTTTACAGTTTTCTCCATGTGATTTATATTCATCAAGATTGAATCAATCATCTACAAATAAAACATGGAACCCTTCCTCACCAAAAAACAATGGAAGGTGTTGTAGATGAAACTCCTTAATAGGCATAGAGATTATAGGTGAAACCCATGGAGACTCGATCTCCATCAATTGTACAGCTTATTGTGTGCTCTCTTGAATTAGATCATCCATCCCAAAAACCTATGTTGTAAGAGGATCTAGACCAACTACCATTATGTTGTTGTTATCAACATCCACTTGGTGTTTGGATTGGATCCATTGTTATGGAATTACCCTATATTTAAAAACACATGGCTCAAAAATATCCATATAATTTTTCTCGATATCACATTATAAGGAAATTAATGACAACCATAATTTCATGTTAATCTCTATATCTCATAGTATAATAATATTATAAATCGGTGATCTCACTAGCCCCACCTATCCAAACCTGGGGCCATCACCACAAAAACATTGCCTCTAAACCATATATAGAGAATATATATTATCATAATTTCTAATTTTACATTATATTTTTATTTCCAAGATGAGGCTCGGTTAAATGAATTGATTTTTATGATTTATAGAGGAAAACACATTATAAGTTGTAATGAGAATTTTACTCAATGGATACCTTTTTTAAATAATGATAAATAACATTGTAATAATATTTCAACTACATAATGTATTATTTATATAAGAAACAAGAAAATATTAAAACCATAAAACACTATAATTTTTTGTTTAGTATTTAAATAACTGACCCGTTTTAATACTACAGGTGAGGAAAGATAAGAATAAAACAAATTACATCTAAATCCAATGTTCTGGATATAATTCATGAATGAATCTACTCTTATCATTTTTTCCATGAGAAAAAACACCTATAAAGCATATATTTCAAAATCATGTGTTCCACACAAGGTGAAATATATCAAAACTAGAAAAGGGAAACTAATAAAATAATCCATTCCTTGTAAATGTTACCTTTCCTCATAACTAGGTTATCTAATCCCACATTTAGGTTTTATTAAATTCCGTAAAAATTACACATACCCTTTCTACTGTACATAAATACATAGAAAAATGTTTACTAATTATACATTGTAATGTTCTATGAGCCATAGCCAAATGATAGTTCCTGGATCATTTTCCACTATATGACCTCAAATATGTTTTCTAATACCCCATTGTTTACTGTATATGGGTGAGTGTATATGGAATTACCATATAGAGAATATATCCTCTCATTAGAATATAAATAACACAAAAATAATAATGATATCAGTCATTCTGAAAGAATAATTGATAAATACAATGAAGAAAGATCCCACAATAACATAAAAACCCTATGGGATATTTTTTTGGGGAAAGAACAATTCCAAGAAAGTAACACATCCAAAAAACTCCATATACATGATCACATATATCATTGTCTAAAAATAAACAAAAACATAGAACTGGAACATTCCACACCAAAATTGTATATTTACTACCATTAACAAATATCCTATAATTCATTCTTTGTCCTTATCATGGATCGTTCATATAGACCACAACCTTATCCTCTATTCTAAACATGATTTCTAGTTTTATATCAATTACAAGAACAATGTGAGTATGACTCGATAGACCACCACTAAAGCGTCTATAAAAATATCAAGTCTCAGTAAGTTGATCATGGTATTCTAAAAAAATAATAGTTGAAAGGATAATAAAATATAAATAAACACCATCATCGATCCATGTGTTCCCTAGATAAAACTACGGTTGAACATACTTTCCCTAGCTATTGTCGTATGCCTATGAACATGGTAATCACCTAAGGGGAATATACCTTTCATCGAAGTATGATTACCACCCGAGAAAATATAAATATCTCTTATCACCAATTCAACTATACCCATACCACATAATTAGTATCACCAAGGGAAATTTTCCCATCACATAACATGATAATCCCCCAAGATGAAATACAATCTATGAAGCTATAGTAGAATCACCCAAGAAATATTTCATTACTGGAACCATGAATTTAAACCACTAAAAATTAGTCAATTCCATCTAAAAAATATCATTAGTCTTTTATAAATTTCAATTCAATTTTATTAATATCCATAACATATTTCAGTTTTCAAAAAGTTCACACATTTAAACTCATTACACAAGATCTATCTTTGCATAAAAATATCAAATCAAATTTACTTATTCACTAAAAACATTATTATAAAATAGAATCCTTAATTTTTCACAAATTCTTAATTATAATTCAAAGATACCATTCTAATACCACCACTTATTTCATATATTTTAGGGTCAAACCATTCCCATGGAATCCTCTTAGGGTTCCTTTAATTTAGTTATAACTAATATCATAAGGGTTCATTCTTCATCATATATTTCTAGGGATGAAACATATAATTAAATTATTGATTGAATTCATCTTATCACATCATGAATGAAAAATATTGACACTGTAAATGGAACATGAATTTAGGGTTAGTTTAAAGACCACATTCAATAGACAAAAAGAATACAATTTGTTTAATATTTACCTTTAATTTAGGATCAAATGATAGGAGCTGGAAATAAATAAGAAAACCACTCAAATGGGGTATAGATGGTGTGATCTGGCAAGACATTGAATGAAAAAAATAAACAATAATGATAGAAATATAACTCTAACACAATATCATTAATATGGTGAATCAAATTTTATTCACTATAGATATATGGGAGACTCACTGAGGACGTTGATGAAGGGGAAGGGGGATATGAATAGAGAAACGGGGTCATGTGAGGAAAAAAATTTAGGGGTTTAGTGTATTATATTTCATAGAGGGAAATATATAATTTTACAAAAAATTATGTTTCTAGGAAGACCATATAGTTTTTAAAGCCATGCCCCAAATATTCAGCTCCTAATATACATGAAAAAATAGACTACATTGTTGGAATCTAGGGTTTGAAAATTTGTTTCCCATTGTACTGAAATTATACATCAATTTATTGCCTATTTTTTAGGGTTTCATCTATCAAGTAGAAGTATTTGAGAAAACACCTTTCAACCTTCCCTTTCTACATAATTAGGATCCATTCTTATCACATACCATATTTTATGAATTTACCCATCCTTAAATCTTTAGTTTAATAATTTTTAGGCCAAAACCCACTAAAATGTTCATGGATCCTCTACATATCCTCATAAACAAAACTATCACACATTTACCATGTAAATAAACAATATTAGGGTAAATTTTAAATGAAATTCACTTCATTAAAGCTTATGGATTTTCCAAAATCCACTCAACTAACTTTGAAACTATTTAGAATACCTTAAAATCATATTTAATAATTACCAGAATACATTACAATGTATTATGAAACTTATAAATAATCTAGATAGTATTAAATTGTATTAAAATACTTCATCATTAGTTATTTTTTAAACAGTCTCTTCCATTTAAGTACTCTTCATGTAATATAATTGTTAGAAAATAATCAAACACTATGTCAACTAATTTTTGTTATAAATGATAAGAAACTCACTTTATATTCCATTTAATGAAAATAAATGTTTCACACTACCATGATTGAGTTTACTTTAAATAATTATATAATAATTTAATTTTATCAACATAAATGAAATATTTTCTTGGAAACTCAAATAATATTTATCAATGGGGATTGTTATGTTATATTATGTTATAAATAATATTAAACTCACTTAAACTTCCTTGTAATGAAAATAAATGTTCCATACTACAATGATCAAATTTTATTTTGAATCTTTATATAATTATTTAATTTTATCAACATAAATGAAATATTTTCTTGGAAACTAAAATACTCTTTATCAATGTGTATTGGGTACTCAAAAAACACAACATACACTCTTTAATAAAAATTAACATCATGAAACGTTATTATTCATAAATTAAAAACCACAAATCTTAAATGTGATAATTAATCTCCCAATATAAATTTTTATCAATACCAATATTGATAATTCATGTTGATATATTATTTACTAATTTTATTCTATCCCCCCTTATTGTTTAATAGATTTTATAAATTTAGATTAAACAATGTTCCATAAATTATTCCACTATATAATCTTCATCAATTCATGGTGTAGAAAATAAGGTGTTATAATCTAAATAATAAATCATTATATAAATCCATAGAATATTATAGTTGCTCAAAAATTCTTTTTTACAGGTTGTAAATTTTTTTCAAATGTGATAAAACATTTTTAAATAAATTAAACTGAGATTTAAAATTTCAAATTCTTTTACACATCTTAATCCATTGGTTAAATTTTTTTCAAACATAACCATAATTGTTTAATTTTAGAATTCATCCTTAGAGGTTAATCTCATTATATTGTTATTTATTATATCATCCCCCCCATTGACAATAGAATTTAATAGTTCAACATAATGATGATTTAATACTATAGAATACTTTTATAATGAATGATTTCATTCACAATTCAAAAATATGAAATTTAGATAATTTTTTTTTTAATGAAAATTTTCTAGAGTTTTCAAACCAAAAACATCTTAATAGTGTACTCTAAAAACTTCTTCGTCATGTTTGATATTATTTCTATATATACTCCAAAAAAATAATAAATTCATAGATTAGATCTTTATCCTTTCTATGATAGTTATTCAAGATTTATCAATATACTATCAAATTTTTAAGGCATACTCTTCTTTCTTTGTTGTCCATCTTAATATAGGAATAACTTTAAATTACCTCTATTGAACGGAGAAAGCCCAATATATAGAAATAAGATATAATTAAATTTCCTCTTAATGATATTGTAATTATTGATAATTTCATCTCAACCAAGATACAGTTTCCTTTAATCTCTTTAATTGGGTAAACTCTTCATGTATGAATGTATGATATCCTAAAAAGAAATCATGTAAAGAAGTATATATAACCTCACTTAATAATCTCAATGTGGGGTGATTCCATTCTTATATAATCCAATAAAACAATTGAATCTCTAATTTCTTATTGTATCTTCTTTAGATTCGCAATTTGAGTTAGAAGTAGGATGAAATAGTATATTGAGACATGACCGACTATTTTTTACCTACAATATAACACCTCATTAGGACTTTAGTTACTAACATGTTACAACATCTCATGAAATTTAATTTAATCATATTTAATTATTTAATTTATTTATATTCTATCACATTTTTTATTTCGCCTTCATTATTTATACTTCCAATTGGGATATTCAAATGATCAAGGATTACTTTAAAACATGGTCATTTTTCTTTGATCCTTCACATAGATTCTTAGGAAATATTTTCACCTATATTTTATTTTTGTTCTTATAATTTGATAACTTTTCATTTTAATCATACATTATTCCATTACAATCAATACCGAGGGATTTATTTAATGATTCTATAGTGTTTCATGTTCTTAAAAAATAAATAAACATATTCTTTTTATTGTAACATTCATTTATTACACATATCCCAGGGGGGGCCTTATTAGTATATTTTGTGAACTTATTAGGACTCTTCTCTTAAAAAATCATTAATATAGTTTTTAGATAAATAATACTCTAGTTTCTTTAGTTTCTATGATATTTTCTTCTCTATATTTTTTGGGGAATACTTTATAAATATGGATATTCCTGATCCTCAATTATGACAGCATTGATTTCTTATTCGACATAGATCTCTATAAAATAAGAATATTTTTTAGAATAAAATATTATTAAGATTTTACAGTGGACATTATATCATATGATCATTTATTACACTTCATATGGGACATAATTGTTTTACTTTACATGTTGACATATTATAGAAATATTTATTTTCCCTATTTTTAAATATCTCATAGAACCCATAATAGAGAAAAAAACTTGACTTCTTATTTTCAACTATAGCCTAGATATAAATTAATTCATTCTATTTTTGAGATGTTGTATTCTTAAGTTGGTATTTCATTGGTGAAACAAATTAAACCATAGTTACTTGTGTCAAGAAAATAATGTCCTGGTTTTTTCCTCATTAATTTTATTCATCTGTTTTTTAGATATTATATTTTTAAACCATTTATTGACATGTGAAAAATTAATATAAGAAACAATTTATAGAATAGATAGAATATTTTTATTTAATTATATGAAATAATGATCATTATATGATCCCACTGTCTGTTTATCAATAGAGAGAGGTCTTTCAGAACAAGAGACCCCCATAGAATTATGTTTGTAAATTTCTTCTTTATTAACTTATTATTACATATCATATAGAGAAGTTTTAGGATATTATAGTTTAATTTAGATATTAAGACATTTCAAATTGTGTAAATTATACACATCCTTCACTAGCTTCATCTTATCTTCACACACTTTCTTCATCTTATCTAGAATATCTTCTTGTATTTTATTCTTCTCAAGTAGAAAAATATCATGTTAATTTATCTTTCTTTATTTGACCACCAGTTTTTCAATCTTTACTACAATAGGAGGCTTTAATTTTTTTTATTCATTTAGTTTATCATTTAATTATGTCCATTTTTAGAATATGTTTTCATTTGATTTTTTTAATCCATTCATCCTTAAATTTAGAGAAAATTTATATACTCTTCGTTATCATTTCACATAATAATCATATAGGATTTGAGATTATTACACATGTCAAAAATTTTAATTCAAAAAACATCCTCATTCCTTTACACTAATAATCAAGATGCATGATCAGATTCCATATACTTATAAATTTGAAAAAAACTTAATGTGACTATTTCCTTGGAGAAATTATGTATTGTATCCTTTAATGCACTAAATAATTAATCTTATGAATCCTTATAATTGTGACCATCCCCACCTACTCTTCGTTATACTAGAAGAGAGTTTTAAATGATATTTTTATTACATCATCCCCCAATAAAGTATTTAAATATTTTGAGTTAAAATGATTTTCCATAATTATATTACTCACTTCAATAACTAATTATTCTTTTTCTATGCTAGATATATCCTTATTGGGATCAAATCATTTGGAAAATGGCTTTTCTTCATCTATGCATAGGAGGATACCTTATTATGAAGTATATTTTAAGTAATATTATTTAATTTTATATAATTTGATATAAAATTATAGGATTACATTAATTTTTATAAATTCATTATTTTAAACCTTGTATGATGATGAATTTATCAATTCATTACATCTCTTTTCTGTGTTATCTTCATTTATAACATAATAATTTTGTTTATGATTTATTTGATTTGAGCTCATGATATTCTTTAAATATACTAATGATAAGGTATATTTAAAGAGGTATTCAAAACATAAAATCCATCAAATATATAGATATTTAGAATAAAACTAATAGTGGATCTTATGATCTAATAAAAAAGATACGATCACTCATTGTGTGCTCAACACTAAGAGAAAGTTGGGGTGGATAATCAATATGGGTGACATATTTTCATTTAACAACATAAACACTTTCACATATGTACATTTATTTGATGAATGGAACCAGATTTACTTTACTTACATTTTGTTAAATTTCATGTAGTATACGTTGTAAACTACAGCATAGAATAGCATGATTTATTAACGAGTTTCCCCTTATTGAAGGATGTTTATATCCTTGATTTTTTTGGTTAGTATCACAATATACATAATATTATTATCATTTTTCATAATAATTATCTCAGTAAAGGGTATATAGAGGGACCAATGATCCTTGAAACAACTATATATAATAAAATCACCAACATATGGCCTTTGGAGTACAGGATCTATGTTATTCTACCTTAATTAATATATCTAGTTAAGTCTTTATGTCTATCGAAGAAAGAATAGATATGATCATATTACTCAATGTGTAGTAATCTCTTGGGGTACCCTAAACATATTTGTTAATATACTAACTCTCACATAGAAATATCAGGGGATGCCTTTTCTCTTTTTTAATCATTAAAATATGAAGACATTATAGTTTGAGATTTTTAGACTTCTTCTAAAGCCTAAATAATGATCAATAAATCATATTATAGTCTCTCCTATTATATCCCTTCATAAAAATGTAGGATAGATACTTTATTACAACTTTGGTTCTCATAAATTCATCAAAAAATATATTTTAAAGAACAATAACATTTTAAGTTTTATATTATTATATATATTCATTTCGTTTTCGTAATGAAAAATTTTTACATGTTCTATTTTTATTCTTCTTTGACTCAAAGAATATATTAAATAATTGTTATATATCATACTCTACCTTTCACTTCTCCAACTATTATATCATAAACTAACAAAAAAATCTCATCAATATATTATCCATATTTCTATTTAAAAATCATTACTGATTTAGTGAAATGTATCTCCTCAAAAAAATTAATTTGATCCATATAAATTGTTTAATTGTTTATTATTATAAAATGACCATGATTATATTCTTTAAAAATTAAATTAGATCTTCTATATTTTAATACAATGTTCATATTAAGATTCATGTAGCCTCAAAATCATGGTGTGGAATCAACTAATATAATACCCTAGTTTAGAGCATAAATATCTATTCCTTGAATTATATTTATATAATTTTAAATTTTTCTTTTCAATTTCATAAAAATATTTTTTCTTAAGTAAGATATATGTTATGTGATTAAAACTAATAAAATTTTATTCACTCACAATGGATTACTGTAATAATAGTATATTTAACCATATATTACACCCATTGGATTACTAAATTTCTTAAAATATAAATAAATTAATTTAGAAAAAAATAGTTGAGAATAATATTTTTCCAAATTATAAATTTCATTAATTATATCTAGATAAGAGAATAACCATTAGTATAACTAAACCTACAATGAAAAAATATCGTGTATAAAGAAATAATGTTATAAAATCAAAATGTAATCTATTATCAGTGATACATTTTGTTTGTTACTATATAAATAAATGCTTTTCAGAGTGTATTTTCAGAGTGTATTTTTTAATAAATGATGATTTTCAGAGTGTATTTTTTTAATTGGGTAAAATACTTAAAAACATATTACACATTTTTAATTATTAGTATTTAATTGATATATATATTTTTTATGGTGTTTCCCTAGTTTTATAATGGTGATATATTTTTTTCAATGGTATCATGTATTATTAAATTTTATTTTTTAAGAATGGCTATTTTTTAGTATATATTGAAAATAGCATTGTATATTCTTGAAGAATAAATCTTGAGGATTTTTTTTTGTTAACCATATGAACTAATTTTTTTATATAATAATTTTTTTTGTTATATTCCCATGTTATGATGTTTTTTTTCAATTCATTATATGTTATGAATGTCTAGAATTTCAAACATTCCATGTGAAAAATATTTTTTTTGTTCCATGGATCATACATCACAGTTACATGTGAATATTTTGATTTATAATGAGATGATAAAAATTTATGTTGATAGGAAGAATAAATAAGGATGTTTGATCATAATTACTATATAATATGGTGACATGAAGGAGAAAAAATGAAACACACTGAGATTTTATAATATTTATTCTTTTCAAATAAATTTATTCTTTTTTGATAGATTACAATACACACATACTTGATTCTATAAAGATTAGTCTAGTATATCCTTATAAAGTAGTAATTAAAATATAATTATAAATAGGTAAAACCACATTTTAATAATATGTGTAAATTTTTAAGATAAAAAATTAATATTTTTTATTAAAATCAACATATTCTTAAATAAATCGATTTTCCTTAAATAGATTTTATTTTATGTGAAAAATTAATATAAAAAATTAGATTCCACTATTAGAAAATGTAATTGAAAAAAAATATTTTTAAATAAAAATTTCAAAATTATATTATAGTGAATTATTTATAATTTTATTAAAAGATTGATTTTTTGATGAATAGTGAAAGATACAAATTTTTATTAAAATTTTCCTTATTTTTTATATATTTTAAAAATATCCATTATATTTTGAAATGTTTTAAATGTAAAATTAGTTTAATTATATTTTTATAAATCAAATTTCGGTCAATATAATAATTTTTATTTTTATTTTTGTTATGAAAAATGTTTATACTTGAGAAAATGTTTTCTTTGGAAAACTAATTCTAATCGCTTTTTTAGGTTTAATTTCAAAGTAAATTAATAAAATTCTAAAAATTAAATTTTATAAAATGAATTTTGTTTTTGTAATAAAAAACTTAATATTATGTAATATTGTTAACTTAATTTTTTGTCATAATGAATAGTAAATACAGTAAAGAAATTACCATGGTTAATGTAAAAATAGATTTACTAGGGTTTAAACTAAAGAGATAAGGGTTAAAATGGAAACATAAATTGTATAAATTATAAATAATGGAATAGGATTGGAACTATATCATCAAATATTTTGTAATTGTTAATTTTATATCCATATTGTATGTATAAGATAGTAATACACTTTATTCTTTTCAAAAATTAAAAGTGTATCCTCTCCCAAACTTATTAAAATAAATCATCTCCCATCTCCCCAAAAAAATTATGGAGCCATTTGGTTTTACAAATAATCAAAACAATATCTTCCTCACATCACTCTCTATGGCCTAGAGATATCGTTTTTATCATAATTCCATCCTAAGTCGTTTTTATTTATAATCCTAATGATATTGTGCAAAAAAGTGGTAATTTTTTAACCATGAGACTTAATTTTATTTATTCTTCTAACAACCAAAAATATTCATCAACTAGGATGAAATAATTACATAAATATCTTAAATATACTAAGATTTTATTATGTTAAGGTATTAACACATTTCCATCTTTGTTTCTATTGAATGGGAAACTAATTTATCGATTATGTGTAGGGAGAACTATAGCATCACGAACTGATGTAATTTGTTTTCCATCAATAACTCTCTGACTAAGATATAATGATATATTAAATGTATACATATGATATTTATGAAATAAATATACCTCTAGAATTATAATATCACATATACTTTCATTCCATGTTTTTTTTTGGAAAACAATAACGTCACTCCTGCATATGTGTGGACTACTACTTCCACAAAGTGATGTCATTCATTTTTCATTTCTATTTTACCTGCATGGTAAAAATGTTGGATTTGATGAATATATTATATCTATATAATTTAATAATAATTCTGTAAATTTTAATTATTATTTTCCTTTCTTTCATTTTATCCCTCAAAAAATGAAAATATCATTCATGCGTGGGTAAGACCAATTTTCTCTATAAACATGATAATTCATTTTTTTGTCACTAGAATTTATAATTGGATATAAATATTTATATAACAAATATATATTATTTTTATATCATGATTAAAATTATTTATATTATGGAACCATGATCAATGTGCAATTAAAAAATGTTTTCAAATTAATATATGTAACGCCCCGACCCTAGTTACCCAGAGTCGGTGCATTATTACATAACATTGGCATGATCATGAGAAAGATCAAGTCTCGAAATACCGATTAGTTTAGTAGCCTTGGAATAACTAGATACATCCATAAATTTTTACATTACATCATAAAAAAACATCTTGTCTTCATATCCCCTCATACTATCCCTGCAGGTCATTCATAAATTACTTCTTCATAATCCTGGAAAAAAAATAAAACATTGAAAGGGGTGAGCTCAGATGCTCAGTAAGGATAACATTATAGCAGAATCTTTCATAAATAAGCATAAACACTTAAGGCAATTTATAACTAAAACAAAAGCCTTTGAAACTTGAACTTCAGCATAAAATGGCAAAGGTAAAATGAAATAATGCCATTTACTTACTCACATGGATATTCTACTAGTCGAATGATCACATGCAATATCAATAACCACTTTCATAATGATGGAATGCATAATTCCAGACTATCATAACCACATAGCCAAGGCCTCGTGCCAAGACTACAAATAAGATTTTGCCAAGGCCTTGTGCCAAGACACTAGTTTGTCTCATGAGACCTACCGATGCATCGAGGAGCTATAGCGGGCTCCACCCGTCACTTATTAAGTCCAATGCATTCCTCATATGAATAGGTTTAAGCATAAAATAAACATTCGTATTAAAACTAGCATACGAAATGTCAATACTTTAACCACAAACCATGAATGGTATAAAAATAGAACATCCACAGTCAAATATAACTCATTTGATACAATATGGAAGATTGTATTGTATCACATTAACCTCAATCATGAATAATGAAGGATGTTGACATAGATGAAAATAATCATCAAAACTATTTGAGAGAAATATCCCCCTTTTCTTGAAAACATTTAAAAGTCACACTATTTGTCAAGAAGCCATTTAAAAATAGATTTTTGAATCAAAGTGTCCCATACCACTTTGAAACCTTTTAAAAGGATTTTTAATTTCTAAACTTTAATGTCCATATAAATAAATCCTTAAAACCATTTTTAAAACATGGACATTAATGAGAAAGATTTAGATGAATAAGTCTTTAAAACATTTAAAAATGGTATTTTAGTTAGAGATTCTAACCAAAAGAGAGACACTTGAATGAAAATAATTGAGGTAATCAAAACTTTTTAATATCATGAGAATAAAGGGAATTCATGATATACTATGTCAAAGTACATTATATACACCACATAAAAGTGATTTGGTGTATATCAACAAAGAAGTCTCAATGGAATGTAAGTTGAGATGAAATCTCTCATAAAGGCCATATCCTTAGGTTAAGGATAAATCAACAACATAATTATGTGTGAAAAATATAAATACACTAAATATGATTGGATATTCAGTGTAAAACAATCAAAGTATATTCACACATATTCCTGTAAAAACAACACCAACGAATTGGATGTTTAACTCAACAAATGGTGAAAGAGTTGAAATTACTCTTATCAAATTCATATCAATGACTTGAGAATTTTCAATGGAGTGATTATGTGTATCAAAAGTATATCCACAGGAAGGGGAGTGGAAATTATGACATAATCAAATGAATAGTGATTCCACACATAATCTTGGGGTAATATAATCAATGAAATATGCGTAAAGCCAAATGAGTGGAAATTGAAATCTCAAATTCCCTTATTGATTAGGTAACTTAAGAAACAAACACCCATGAAAGAAAGATCATACCATGATGATGTAAATACCCATAAAATAAAGTATATTACACAATGAATACAATCATGGGTAGTACACATACACCACATGCAATAATTAAGTGGTGATCAATGGAATTCTCACGGAATTAAAAGTGAGACAAGAAACCCCTTACCACGTTAATGAACTGAGTCGCATGGCCAAAAGTTAATAACCACCAAATGATTTACAGAATAACATGAATATAAATTGAATCATGATAATATATATCAAATGGAAGTACACAATACACCACTTTCAATAATTTAGTAGCGAACAATGGAAATCTCACGGAATTGAAAGTGAGATAAGAGAATCCCTTACTTTGTACTTTTTCCTTGGTCGATGGTAGGTTTACCTCCTGTATAATGGTGAAATAATTGTTATTGAATAATACAAGAATCAGTTACTTTAATATGATATCATATATGATCTTTTAACATTGATTTGTTAATAATATCTTAGAATTATCGTCATTTCAGGTGTTAACGGGTTCATTTTACTTTATATTCTTTGTTATGTGAGCCATATTCGTTATTAATGGGATGTATATTATTCATATCCAGAATGGTATCAAGTCCTTAAACATCATTTTTAAATCATCAAATGATAATTATACTTTAATGGATACGATGGAGAATGAATCTCATCGCGTTCGTGGAGACGGTAGTCCGTACGTACGCACGAATGCTACTTCCATTTAATTTTTATTTTAAAAGAATCGAATCCAAATGATACATAGGTATATTACTATTCTAGTAAAATATAATATTCTATATATGTTACTTAAGTTCATTAACACCATCCTTTATACGTTCCATGTGTGGTATGAACGAGTCATATCATTTTAAGGGGGCGGTAGTCCGCACTTCCTCAAATGAAATTATCGTATGTATATACAACATGAAACGAATAATTGTATGAAATAAAATGGAATTACAGAAGCTTATATATAAAATATATATCATTAATATCATATTTAATTACAGTTCCATCCTAATGGCCACCATGAGAGGCGGTAAGATGTATTTGAACAATCATCGTTTCGTGAGGCGTTAGTTTGCCATCCACAGAAACATTATGTTCATCATCCATTAGATGGAGTTGTGTGAATGTGTAGTTTGAATCCTTCTTATAACAACATCCTAGTATATTTTGGATACTGGTGTTGTTACAAAAGAAAGGAAATAATAAGAGTTTGGGGGTTGGAGAAGCAAAATAATTTAAGAGAAAATGTTACCTTTAATTTAGGTAACTCACTTTGGTTGGAACCAAAGGACTTCTTGAAATGCTTTCTGCCTAAGGGGAAGCTTCAAGGAGGAGGAGAGGGATGTGGGGAGCTTAGTTGGGCAGAGTTTGGACGATCCAAGTGGCTTGAGAGGTGTGAGGAATGAGTAGAAGTGGTCTCCTTTTATAAGGGAGAGGAGGGGCTCTTTAGGAAAGAGTGAAAGTATTACTTTATAATATAATTATATTCGGTTTATAATGGTCCAAAAATCATTTAGGTCGAAGATAAGATGACTCATATTCCAAATAACATCAACCAATAAGAATTGGACAGGTTTTAGATAATATTTTAATCATTATAATCTTATTTATTTAAATGATTTATTAATGAGGTAAACATTGCATCATTATTGTGTCATTAATAATTTAAATTATTTGATGTCTAAAAATTATAAATAAAATATCATTATGTAGGAAATATTTTTATCTTTCTAATGAATATTTATAATCGAAAATCCAACATGTATAAACCTATGTAAAAATTGTTCTTTTAAAAGATGTAAGCTTATGCCATTTTTGTATTCATTTTAACTTAATTAACATAAAGTGTCATTATCACTTACAAGTGGATAAATGGGGTCCCAAAATTGACCCAAATATGCCCATGGTCGACCATGTATCAACCAATAGGGTTAAGACACGTTTTAGGGTAATTTAGTATTATTATAATATTATTTTTTAACCCTTATTTACCAGATTTACCCTTAACCATGGTAAATAAAATATTTACCGCAGTAATTATTCAAAATGTCTAAAAATAAAAGTTACCTATTTACACAATTTGAACATCCTGATTCCAAATATGGAATCCATTTTTCTAAATTCAAAACACAGAAGTGGCAGAAATTAATTTAAAATTAATTCCCGCTGTCAAAACAAAAAGCGTGTTTTTAAGAGATAATAACTATCAAAAGATTGACATTTGTTTATGTTCGGTTTAATTGTAAAATTATGTCCAATGACCAAAATTATATTAAATGGTAAAAATATATTCTAAATATACTTTAAAACCACTCAAATTCATAATTTATCACTATTAATTATTTTGATTAAAAAAGTTGTTTTTAATTAAAATTTAGTAATTTTTACTATTCATCAAAATATGAAAGTTATCCGAAAAGTACCAAAATTTCACCTTAGGCTAAATTTGATATTCCGAATACAAAAATGAAGTCCATTTTGAAATATAAAATATATATAATTTCAAAAAATTAAGTATTACTATTCATAACGGCTAGTTTGATCGGTTGTGGTGTGTGTTAAAACTCGAAGTTGCGTACAACACACGCTACTGTTTTATTCAAAGGAAAGTGTACCGTGGAAGCTTGGGATGTTTTATTTTAAATTTTTTGATGTCCCCATTTAGTCAAAAAGTTTAAAATATTTTATTTAAAACGGGTTCACTATTAAAAGTTGGTAAAACTACAATACTGAAGATGAATTTGTTCTTACATTATGTCTAAGAAACTCATAATATGGATTCTAAAATTATAAGGATTATATAAAGTTTAAAATTTAGTTAATACTATTCATAACCTTTTTTGAACGGCTTGTTTGGTAAGTCATGGTGCGCTTGAACTCGGTGTTGCGTGTAGTGCAAGTTATTGAATTATTTTTAAGAAATAACACACTATGAAATCTTGGGGTGTTACATTCTCCCCTCCTTCAATAAATTGAGTCCTCGCAATTTGAAATTGTTCTTCGAAAATAAAAGGTTGAAAATAGAAAATATATTTGTGGGAAAACCCACATCGGAAATTGGTTTACTAAAATTTAGTCTTAATATAATGAAAAGAGAAATGAAAGGGTCACCACCAAATTATGATCTCGATTAGGAAAACATTGGTGGCAATTAGAGACATATAATTGGAGGAAAAACGTAAATATTTATAGGTAGTGGTTGAGGTCATCAATCACAAACAAGTATAAAATTGAGGTCCTTAAACTCATCAATCTATGATGATTTGAAGTACCATCGGTTCAAAAAAATATAGGGTATTGGGATCACACATTTTTGACATTTCAAAATATCTTAGTTGAAATCCCACATCGAAAAATGAATTAATGAGGCCTCTATTTAAAATAAAGAGTGGAAAGTATGAAGATTACCTAAAATAACACATACTAGGGTTCCATGTAGGAAAATATGGATATGGAGGAGAAATCTAACCATCAATTATCTGATGGAGAGTGGTAGAGAACATGGCTATGAAAAGGCCAACAATCCCAAAGCCATAAATTAGTGATGATTTAAGGTACCATCTAGGACAACATTTTTTTTTTAAAGTTACATTACATAAGGAAGAGGAATTCATTTATTATATTGACTAAGAACATTATGAGATATACATAAATTTTAAGTATATTTTCATTCTTTAATAAATTTCCACCACTAACTCAATTTTTTTTAAACGATGAGTATTCAAGAAGACTTGGTCACACTGGAAGAGCTAGAATAAACTTCTATAGAATCACATGATCCATGCAGGATAAACCATATATTTACATTCTCTTTGAAGATTAATCAAAACCAAAATGGTTAGTGAATAATCTAATGATCCCCCAAAAGGATATTCATTGAGATAAATATGCACTAATCTTAATTTCTAAAATTAAACCAATAATACCCCAAAGTTAAATAGATACCATTCAATAACCAATTGTCCTTAAAATCCTTTAATATAATCCAAACTAATATTGAAACCCAAAACATAGAAGAATTTGATTATGTAGTCTCCCATGTTACATTGTATCTCCAAATGACATCAAATACTCTTAAAGTCACATACTTAAAAGTAATTAACATCATCACATATTCTCTGTTATAGGTTAATAATTTCCATAAGTAACCCAAATCACTATAAATCAACAATAAAAATGTAGATAAAAATCCACCATTACTCTACAAATGAAACCTCATTGTATTCTATTTTCCTTGGGCATATAGTGTTCCTAACAAAACGAACATCTTCCAAAATAACATTTATCACTTAATCACCAAATCATTTTCCTATACCAAGGGTATTCATTTGATAAGACATAAGAACCCAAATCATCTTATTATTGATCAATAAAATCATTTAACAAAAAAAATAGTCATATTAACCAGGGACTTCACGTAGTCCAGTGGTAGGCGATAAATCCCAATCGCACTTTGGTTGTGGGTTCGATTCCCACAGCTTTGTCCGACGTGACGGGTTGTCACACGGTCTACGTGTTGTCCTTTTTCAAAAACTATATTCTATAATATTACCAAAATGAGATAAATTTTTCAAAATAACATAATTTAACCACAAACGTTATATCATACTTTGCATTTTCATCCCAAATTATAATAACTTGTCATTTTCTCAAACCCCAATGATCATATAAAACCAAATGGTTATTTATACCTATATCCACAAGAGAAGAGACAATTATTCCTCAAATATCATTCTCACATGGCAAACTGAGGGGTTACAAATACAAGAGAAAATTATTCCAAAGTAAACCCATCAACAAGGAGTGCTGATACTTTTTAAATTTTTCTCCAACCATTTATTTCCACATAGCTTCTTCTTTGAGCAAGAAAATATCCTATAAAATAGGACATTCACTCGGGTAATGTCCAGGTCCCCTACATTTACGGCAAATGACTGTAAATGGACTCTTGGGACCATTTTTATCTTCCTCCATAGTACTCTTCATTTTTCTTCGGCAATTCTTCACTTTATGTCCTTCCTTCCCGCACGTAAAACATTTCGTTGTCCCATTAAGACACTTTCCTGGGTGTCTCTTTCCACAATTCCTGCATGATGAAATATGAGGTTTCTTTTCTCCATGGTCTCCATTGCTGGAGATCTTATCATTTATCACCTTTCTCTTCCTTGTTGAGTCTGGGAGTTGGTTAATATATATGTTGTTGATCATATTTTTGGAAAAATGATTTGGCATAAAGACGATATCTTTTACGCCTATCAACATTCCATTTTGTTGCTCATTTCCACCACCGTTCCCACCTTGTACATCATTCTCAATGTCACTATGACTTCCTTGGAATCCAGCCATTGACTAAAACCAGAAAGCATTGTGTGAGTAATAGTAGTCGTAAAATCATTTAGAGATTAAAATGTCACCATATTCTCAATTTGAAACATATTAGGATTAACCAAGGTCATTTACTCTCATCTTATGTATATATTAATTAAATCGGTTTGTAAAGAAAATGTAAATTATCCTAAGCATATCCCCCGGGAGTGTCGTAACCAAGAGTGCAGCAAGGCCCGTTGTCGTGCACCAGTTCCCGTTCGAGTCTAGCTCAAAGCGGTGTTTTTGGGTTTTACCCCTAGGTACATCTGTGCCAGAGCTGCCTCTACCTGCTCGTATCCAGACAGGGATGTATTGCTCGGAAAACTCACAAAATCTTTACAATACCAAAATTCTAGGAAGTTCTTTTATACTAATCCTCAAAGTTCATCTTAGATCTACGTGCTCTAATCAGAGTTTATCTAAATCTAGCTACCAAGGTTTGTACTAAACTTCCTCTGATACCAACTGTAACGCCCCGACCCTAGTTACCCAGAGTCGGTGCATTATTACATAACATTGGCATGATCATGAGAAAGATCAAGTCTCGAAAGACCGATTAGTTTAGTAGCCTTGGAATAACTAGATACATCCATAAATGTTTACATTACATCATAAAAAAAACATCTTGTCTTCATATCCCCTCATACTGTCCCTGCAGGTCATTCATAAATTACTTCTTCATAATCCTGGAAAAAAAATAAAACATTGAAAGGGGTGAGCTCGGATGCTCAGTAAGGATAACATTATAGCAGAATCTTTCATAAATAAGCATAAACACTTAAGGCAATTTATAACTAAAACAAAAGCCTTTGAAACTTGAACTTCAGCATAAAATGGCAAAGGTAAAATGAAATAATGCCATTTACTTACTCACATGGATATTCTACTAGTCGAATGATCACATGAAATATCAATAACCACTTTCATAATGATGGAATGCATAATGCCAGACTATCATAACCACATAGCCAAGGCCTCGTGCCAAGACTACAAATAAGATTTTGCCAAGGCCTTGTGCCAAGACACTAGTTTGTCTCATGAGACCTACCGATGCATCGAGGAGCTATAGCGGGCTCCACCCGTCACTTATTAAGTCCAATGCATTCCTCATATGAATAGGTTTAAGCATAAAATAAACATTCGTATTAAAACTAGCATACGAAATGTCAATACTTTAACCACAAACCATGAATGGTATAAAAATAGAACATCCACAGTCAAATATAACTCATTTGATACAATATGGAAGATTGTATTGTATCACATTAACCTCAATCATGAATAATGAAGGATGTTGACATAGATGAAAATAATCATCAAAACTATTTGAGAGAAATATCCCCCTTTTCTTGAAAACATTTAAAAGTCACACTATTTGTCAAGAAGCCATTTAAAAATAGATTTTTGAATCAAAGTGTCCCATACCACTTTGAAACCTTTTAAAAGGATTTTTAATTTCTAAACTTTAATGTCCATATAAATAAATCCTTAAAACCATTTTTAAAACATGGACATTAATGAGAAAGATTTAGATGAATAAGTCTTTAAAACATTTAAAAATGGTATTTTAGTTAGAGATTCTAACCAAAAGAGAGACACTTGAATGAAAATAATTGAGGTAATCAAAACTTTGTAATATCATGAGAATAAAGGTAATTCATGATATACTATGTCAAAGTACATTATATACACCACATAAAAGTGATTTGGTGTATATCAACAAAGAAGTCTCAATGGAATGTAAGTTGAGATGAAATCTCTCATAAAGGCCATATCCTTAGGTTAAGGATAAATCAACAACATAATTATGTGTGAAAAATATAAATACACTAAATATGATTGGATATTCAGTGTCAAACAATCAAAGTATATTCACACATATTCCTGTAAAAACAACACCAACGAATTGGATGTTTAACTCAACAAATGGTGAAAGAGTTAAAATTACTCTTATCAAATTCATATCAATGACTTGAGAATTTTCAATGGAGTGATTATGTGTATCAAAAGTATATCCACAGGAAGGGGAGTGGAAATTATGACATAATCAAATGAATAGTGATTCCACACATAATCTTGGGGTAATATAATCAATGAAATATGCGTAAAGCCAAATGAGTGGAAATTGAAATCTCAAATTCCCTTATTGATTAGGTAACTTAAGAAACAAACACCCATGAAATAAAGATCATACCATGATGATTTAAATACCCATAAAATAAAGTATATTACACAATGAATACAATCATGGGTAGTACACATACACCACATGCAATAATTAAGTGGTGATCAATGGAATTCTCACGGAATTAAAAGTGAGACAAAAAACCCCTTACCACGTTAATCAACTGAGTCGCATGGCCAAAAGTTAATAACCACCAAATGATTTACAGAATAACATGAATATAAAGTGAATCATGATAATATATATCAAATGTAAATACACAATACACCACTTTCAATAATTTAGTAGCGAACAATGGAAATCTCACGGAATTGAAAGTGAGATAAGAGAATCCCTTACTTTGTACTTTTTCCTTGGTCGATGGTAGGTTTACCTCCTGTATAATGGTGAAATAATTGTTATTGAATAATACAAGAATCAGTTACTTTAATATGATATCATATATGATCTTTTAACATTTATTTGTTAATAATATCTTAGAATTATCGTCATTTCAGGTGTTAACGGGTTCATTTTACTTTATATTCTTTGTTATGTGAGCCATATTCGTTATTAATGGGATGTATATTATTTATATACAGAATGGTATCAATTCCTTAAACATCATTTTTAAATCATCAAATGATAATTATACTTGAATGGATACGATGGAGAATGAATCTCATCGCGTTCGTGGAGACGGTAGTCCGTACGTACGCACGAATGCTACTTCCATTTAATTTTTATTTTAAAAGAATCGAATCCAAATGATACATAGGTATATTACTATTACAGTAAAATATAATATTCTATATATGTTACTTAAGTTCATTAACACCATCCTTTATACGTTCCATGTGTGGTATGAACGAGTCATATCATTTTAAGGGGGCGGTAGTCCGCACTTCCTCAAATGAAATTATCGTATGTATATACAACATGAAACGAATAATTGTATGAAATAAAATGGAATTACAGAAGATTATATATAAAATATATATCATTAATATCATATTTAATTACAGTTCCATCCTAATGGCCACCATGAGAGGCGGTAAGATGTATTTGAACAATCATCGTTTCGTGAGGCGTTAGTTTGCCATCCACAGAAACATTATGTTCATCATCCATTAGATGGAGTTGTGTGAATGTGTAGTTTGAATAATTATTATAACAACATCCTAGTATATTGTGGATGCTGTTGTTGTTACAAAAGAAAGGAAATAATGAGAGTTTGGGGGTTGGAGAAGCAAAATAATTTAAGAGAAATGTTACCTTTAATTTAGGTAACTCACTTTGGTTGGAACCAAAGGACTTCTTGAAATGCTTTCTGCCTAAGGGGAAGCTTCAAGGAAGAGGATAGGGATGTGGGGAGCTTAGTTGGGCAGAGTTTGGACGAGCCAAGTGGCTTGAGAGGTGTGAGGAATGAGTAGAAGTGGTCTCCTTTTATAAGGGAGAGGAGGGGCTCTTTAGGAATGAGTGAAAGTATTACTTTATAATATAATTATATTCGGTTTATAATGGTCCAAAAATCATTGAGGTCGAAGCTAAGATGACTCATATTCTAAATAACATCAACCAATAAGAATTTTACAGGTTTTAGATAATATTTTAATCATTATAATCTTATTTATTTAAATGATTTATTAATGAGGTAAACATTGCATCATTATTGTGTCATTAATAATTTAAATTATTTGATGTCTAAAAATTATAAATAAAATATCATTATGTAGGAAATCTTTTTAGATTTCTAATGAATATTTATAATCTAAAATCCAACATGTATAACCCTATGTAAAAATTGTTCTTTTAAAAGATGTAAGCTTATGCCATTTTTGTATTCATTTTAACTTAATTAAAATAAAGTGTCATTATCACTTACAAGTGGATCAATGGGGTCCCAAAATTGACCCAAAGATGCCCATGGTTGACCATGTATCAACCAATAGGGTTAAGACACGTTTTAGGGTAATTTAGTATTATTATAATATTATTTGTTAACCCTTATTTACCGGATTTACCCTTAACCATGGTAAATAAAATATTTACCGCAGTAATTATTCAAAATGTCTAAAAATAAAAGTTACCTATTTACACAATTTGAACATCCTGATTCCAAATATGGAATCCATTTTTCTAAATTCAAAACACAGAAGTGGCAGAAATTAATTTAAAATTAATTCCCGCTGTCAAAACAAAAAGCGTGTTTTTAAGAGATAATAACTATCAAAAGATTGACATTTGTTTATGTTCGGTTTAATTGTAAAATTATGTCCAATGACCAAAATTATATTAAATGGTAAAAATATATTCTAAATATACTTTAAAACCACTCAAATTCATAATTTATCACTATTAATTATTTTGATTAAAAAAGTTGTTTTTAATTAAAATTTAGTAATTTTTACTATTCATCAAAATATGAAAGTTATCCGAAAAGTACCAAAATTTCACCTTAGGCTAAATTTGATATTCCAAATCCAAAAATGAAGTCCATTTTGAAATATAAAATATATATAATTTCAAAAAATTAAGTATTACTATTCATAACGGCTAGTTTGATCGGTTGTGGTGTGTGTTAAAACTCGAAGTTGCGTACAACACACGCTACTGTTTTATTCAAAGGAAAGCGTACCGTGGAAGCTTGGGATGTTTTATTTTAAATTTTTTGATGTCCCCATTTAGTCAAAAAGTTTAAAATATTTTATTTAAAAAGGGTTCACTATTAAGAGTTGGTAAAACTACAATACTGAAGATGAATTTGTTCTTACATTATGTCTAAGAAACTCATAATATGGATTCTAAAATTATAAGGATTATATAAAGTTTAAAATTTAGTTAATACTATTCATAACCTTTTTTGAACGGCTTGTTTGGTAAGTCATGGTGCGCTTGAACTCGGTGTTGCGTGTAGTGCAAGTTATTGAATTATTTTGAAGAAATAACACACTATGAAATCTTGGGGTGTTACAATATATACCAAAAACAATGAAGTTGTTATCACTCGAAACTGTTATTTTAATAAGGTTTTTTGTAAACAGACGATAAAAGGTAATAAATACTCATATATGTTTTGATATATGTGATAATGGTTATGTAATATATATATATATATATATATATATTAGATATAAATTTATTATATAGAAGGTACAAACATGTATGAAGTTTGTCGGACCAGTAGTAAGGTATTTATGTTACATTATCATTATTTACTGAGATTCTTTATGATTATATTTCTGATTATGAAATTAAAAGATCTAAATCAATTTAATGTCAATATTTTTTCACATATGGTTATTTATGGAGAATAAACTTTGTTTTATTTCATTTTCCATGACTTATGTACTCAAGATATATAAATCATGTTTTTAAAGAAAATAGACATTATTTCTCTATTAGATCAAATGTTCTTTCTATTAATTGTACTTGTTTTCTAAAAATGTTTTCCAGAATGTTTTTTATTTTATAAAATAATTGTTTAAATTCATTTATATCCATGTTTGATAATTTAATAATTTTTTTAAAAGGAAACATATTATCATTTTCTAAATGAGTTACTATTGAATATTTACCAAAAGTGTGAAAGGAATATTTGTTTTAACGCATTCGGTGTGAATAAAATTTCCCACTCCCATGGATTTTCATTTTTTTAAACTTCCTTTACATTTTCCAGGGTTATTTTGAAAGAAAGTTATTTTAAATATTTGGGACATTTTTTTATTTCAAATAAGTGATTTTTATGAAAAAGGGTTTTCACATCAAGAAATATTCTATGTGGTATTTTAAAATCATTTTCCATCTAAGATGGAATTATATTACATTTACTAATCATTACATGGAATAAGATCAATTTATTTCATTAAATTTATTTCTCTGGATTTTTTATTATTTTGATAGAAAGATGTCTATAAAACCCTTTTTCATTCCATGGGTTATGTTTTCATGATGTATGAATATTTTATAATTATGTGGAAAAAATATGTATAGTATTCATTATGTGAATGGTGGGAACAAAATTATATAGACCAAAAATTAATTGGGTAAATATGGATATCTCATGAGATAAATGAGACTGGAATGGGGATTTAACCTAGTTCAGTAAGGGACTCTTCCCACTATGAATGTCTTGGTAGTGAACCACGAATACTATGATGGTTTTGGGGTGAAACCAATCCACTATAACAATATTGGTAGTATTTATTGACTATAAAAATAATATTATATAATTATTTTTATTCCACAAACATTTTTCTCAATGTTATAATATCATAGTTCAGGTTCATTGATTCATTTTTTATTCATATCATATGAACTACTGGGATTTATTATAGGAATCAATATTAAGATATGTCATATGAAGTGTATGGTTTTCAAATGTTATACACATTTTCTCAACACTTATACTCATGTTATGTTTACCTGATCATCGATTGTTCACTTTTTTTCCCTTAATAACAATCTATCATAAAAAAATTTATTTTTCTTTTCCTTAGGTTATAATGAAAATTATTATAAATGATATTCTAATGAAGGTTTAAAGTTATGAAAAATGTATAGGGATAAAATATAGTTCACTTATTAAAAAATTCTAACGATTCCATGTTTTTAATGGAATTAAACATATAAGATTATGGCATGGATCATTATATTATTATAATTAATATTCATTTATTAATATTTTATATCTATAAATGAAATATTTTTTCATTATAGTTCATATCAGAGTAAGGATTAGTAACCATTGCAAACTAGGATGAGAAAAAAATAGTAATAAACCCTTATGATAATCTAATATATTCTATAATGTTTTATGTGATGGTAAAAAAATATTTTTGTTCTCATAGAAAAAAAATATATATTTAGATAATATAAGTGGACTTGGTTTTGGTAAAGATTCATCTAGGGGTAATAACCATGAAAACTGATATATGAGTATATCTTGGCCATTATTCTGGTGTACATTGAGTATGACCTTACTATACACCTAGATTGACATTCCTATGGTACATGATTATGTTAATTCATATTTGTTTTAATAACCATCATGAATAATTTGAATAGATGATTATCATGAATAAAGTAGATAAATCCTTATGTTTTATTGATTGAAAATAATGAGTCATAATTTAGACATACAATAAATGATTTTTCATGATTATATGTTTTTCCACTATGATTATTGTTACAGACACAATGTTTTTTAGTTTTAGAAAATGGTCAAAACCGAATGGAACTATGTTAATGAAGAATTTGGTAAACAAATCAATGGTTTTCCCCCTAATAAACCAAATGTTTGGAGATCAAAAATGAAAAATATTATTAATATGCTTATACAAATTTTTAATTTTTTTAATTATGGAGAACAACCAAATAGGAAATGGTGTGAACAATTTTTTATTGATTACTTCATGAGGTAATATACACCTTCATTTAGTGAGTCCACTAATATAATAGTTTCTAATTAATGGATTAGTACCACTGAGAATATATATTCCAATATTAGGTTTTTATATTTGAAAAAATCATTTTAGTTGTCTATTATTGGAACGATAAGTAGATAAATTTTGGACTCTTATCAAGAATATAATGAAATATGAATACATTGACTCTATGAAGTTGGAAGAGTTTAAGATATTATTTTTCAAATTAAAAAATTTCCTCGTATTATTCATATAAATATAAAGACTAGATTCCTTCATCAAAATTATAAGGATGATGAAACTTTTTGTACATATGATGAAAATTTTACATGACATTTGAGGTACCCTATTTTATTTCCATCCCACCCGTAAGTAACATTGATCGATTCTTTAGTGGATTAAACGTATATCTTTGATGGGTGTTATCCATAATGGACATCATTAGCTATGAATAAATATTTTGATATGAAATTAATGTGGAAATAGATATTAGATTTTCCAATCAATATCATGGTTTTGTTAAGAAATTTATGATGGAATTAAACTAAAATTCAAAAATCAATAGAGTTAAGAAGATGATCATTCCATTTTCATCAATGTGTGGAAGGAAACATTGAGGAATTTTCAACACAAGACTGGTAACCATTTTATTTGTAGAAATAAAGGACATCGGGAAACTGAATGGTTATGTCATGGGAAGAAGATAGCTAATGATGTTAATAGAGAGTGACATCAATAGAATGAACCACACACTCGAATACATGGGGTATGTGTATTATTCTCACAAGTGCTAAAATATGAAAGAAAATTATGATTATGGATGAGAATAACCTCTTAGGATAGTAAAAAAATAAAAGTCTCACGTCATCACTATTTTTTATGAGTGGTATGATAACTATGTGGTGAAAGGTACACATATCATCTACTCTAGAATATATAATGTATTATTTGACTATGATATACACACTATTTTATATCAAAAGAATTTTAAAAGGGTATCAAAATTCCACTCTAATAATTAGATGTCGAATTAGTAGTGGAAACCCCTGATGGTACAATGATCACATCTCAAATCTATGAATCTTCTCTTGGTGATGTTTTTAGGATGGTGTATTCACTAAATATTTTTATTATTTACATAGTTGAATTTGATTTTATCTTAGGAATGGATTGGATTTCACCGTGAAAATTACACATAAATTGACAAGGAAGGGAAGTCATGTTTGATATTTTGAACCAACCTATGATCATATATCAATGCGATGATAAATATGAACATTTTACGGAAATATCATCCAATGTACGAGTCTTCATTCCAATCCAAAAAGGGTTTTAATCTTATATGGTTGGGGAGAAACTAGACATGGAAGACATACCTATTGTATAGGTTTTTGTTGATGTCTTTCTAGATGGGTTTCCAAGTATTATAACAATTTATGATGTTAAGAACTCTATATAACTCATACCAATTGCTAAACCTATTTCAATGACTAAATATACAATGGCCTCAATAGATTTATATGAATTGATAAGAAACTTCTGGGTAATCCTATCAAGGGATTCATTCAGCTATGTGTGTAACCTTGGGGTACACCTATTGTTTTTATAAAAAATACTAATTGATAAATACAACTATTTATTTATTATTAGGAATTAAGGGGATCCCAATCAACAATAAGTATATTCTGAATCGTATTAATGACTTGTTTGATCAACTCCTCACAGCACAACACTCTTCTAAAATAGATATTCATTATGGATATCATCAATTGAGCATCAATAAGGAGGATATACCCAATAAAACATTCCATAAAAATTATATACACTATGAATAAATTATTAAACCATTTATAATTACAAATTATCCATGATTTTGATATATTTTATGAATAAATTTATTAGATATTTCCTTGATCGGTTTTTTGTAGTTCTTATAGTTGATATTTTTATATAATCTAATATAAAAAGGTGTAAGAACATAACTTTTAGATTATATGGAAGACCTTAACAAAGGATAAGTTTTGTGAATATTTGACAATGTGTGAATTTTGGCTTCCAATGGTTGTATTTTTCTGTCATATAATCTAATGATATTTGTAGATTGGTCTATATATCAAATATAGAAATTATTGAATAGGGGACAAGACCAACCACTATGAATGAGATCTTTACTTTTTAGGGATTAGATGGATATTATCTTCAATTTGTGGAAAATTTCTCTTGAATATAAATCTGATTCACCAATTATACAAGGATGGGATCCATGTTCCATTAGATTTTTTAATGTGAGAAAAATTTCAATGAACTTAAGAGAAAGATAGTCAATACACATCTGCATACACTACCCTATTGTGCAGAAATTATTTTTATTTTTAGTGACGATTCCTAGATGGGATTAGGATGTGTTGTTGTGAAAATTTATATGGTTATATAATATGCATCATAAAAAATATGATTTATGATAAATATTACCATACTTGATATTTGGAGTCAATTTCATAAATTTTTCACTTAAAATTATGGAGGCATTAACATTATGCTAAAATGTGGGACATATATATTGATAAAAAAATTAATGTATATATTCACACATAAAGAGTTGAAAATTAACCAAAAAATATTTCTGTATCTAATTAAAGAATATGAATACTCAATGCATTATCGCCTCAAGGTGGAGAACATGGTTTTTGATGCTTTCGATTGAAAGCATCCTGATAGCTTATCCATGATGGGGATAAAAGAATATTATATGGAAGATGATAAATTATAGAATAAGGTGAGAAATTTAAATTTGTTCAACTATTATTGTGATGGAATTATAAGGTTTAATACCCATGAATGTGTTTCATCAAAACTATTTTTGAAGAATGAGATGTTATAGGAGTCTTGTAGTTCTTCATTCACTATTTTTCTGGGAAGTATGAAGATGTATAATGATTTGAAAGATTATCTATAGTGGGATATCATGAATACAGATATTTCATAGTTTATATCATGCTTCATTGTATGTTAGTAAGTTAAGGTTGAGATAAAAATGTCTATGGGGATTTTATAACCATTACCCATATGAGAATAAAAATTTGAAATTATCACCATTGATTTTTATCGCCATACTACCCAAAACATTTGAAGAAAATAATCCTGTTAATGTTTTATTTTATCTATTTAAAAATTCATAACACATAATTTCTATTAGATAATATTTCCATCTTGACCAACATTATAGAATATACATTATGTAAGTGATAAGGTAGCATGGAGTGCTAAATTATACTACATCATATCAGCATCTAAGCATTACATCATTGTTTTTAAAATATCATTAATAGGATCTGGATATAGAGTTATATTTCAGCACACTGTATCTTCTTCATTTATATGGTTAGTCTAAGATAACCACTCAAACCATATAGAATATGTTGATAACCTATTATATGGAATTCAAAAATTATTGGGATGAACACTTTCCTCCAGTCTATTTTTATAACAAAAATAGCTTTCATATGAGCATTCAAATGGTTATTTATGAAGACCAATATGGAAATAAGTGTAAAACTCAAGAATTAAGGTATTAATATGGCTAAATAATGTAATTGTGACCTTATCTAATAAATGAAATGGTATACAAAGTCAAAACCATTCAATAACATATCAATGTAGCTCATAGTAGACAAAAACATTATATTGAAAATCATCGGTAAAATTTTGAGTTCAAAGATGGTGAGAATAATTTTCTTCAAATTTATCCATAGAATAAGGTTATTATATTTGAGATGAAATGAATGTTAATTCTTATGTATGTTTTCTATTTCTATATTCTTCTTTGAGTAGAGGTGGTAGCTTATCACTTGGTGATTCCATTGAACCTCTATCATGATCCTGATTCCTTCCACATATCTCTCAAAAGGAAGTATATACATAATACCTTATATTAACTATAAATATATTTATTAACAATAGTTCATGATCATTCCTTTGATGAAAACCTGGTTTAAATCTTGGTATGTTAAGATAAACCGCAATGTAACAAGACTACTCATAAGGTCAATTTTCATTAAATGAATTGGAAATTTAAAAAATTCACTTAAGAACATGAAAATATATTGAAATATAGATATTATAATTTTCTTTTTCTAATATTGATATAATTTGAAATGTGGAAATCATTTTAAGGGTGATACAATATAACATTGTAATATTTTATGATATTTTTTAATTTAGATTAAATTTATTGTTTTTAAACTTTTCATACACATAAAGATGGGTCAAAATGAAATGTAATATAGTATATCATTATAAACTATCTTTTAAATTAGTAGTATAAATAGGAATAACCACATTTTTAAATTTTTATTCATGGTTTTAGATAAAGAAAAAATATTTTTAGTAAAGACCTTATATGCGTTAAAAAATATTATTTCCTTAAAATAGAATTTATTTATTTTTATGATAAAGTAATATGAATAATTTCTTTTATAGTTTTATAAAATATATTACAAAAAATTAGCTTCATTTTTTAAATAAAAATTTCAAAATTTTCTTATATTGAATTTTTGAGAGTTTTCTGAAATAGTTAATTTTACGACTAATAGTGAAAAATACTAATTTTTATTAAAAATGGTCTTTTAATCTAAAGAATTTACAAAGATAAAAAAAATTTAAATAGTTTCAAAATTAAAATCTATTAAATTATATTATAATTAATCTTATTTATTTAATTTTAATCAATTTCATGTTTAAATTTTATAAAAAAACTGTTTATACTTTACAAAACTTTTACTTTGGAAAACAGCTTTTCATTATTTTTGTAAGATTAATGTTAAATTAAACACTTACACTTATATTAATAGAATTTCATAAAATTGGTTCCATATTTTTTTTATAATATTTAATATTATTAAATAAATTCAACTTATTTTTTTATACATAATGAATAGAAGATACAATAAAAAAATTATCATATCAATATAAAAACAAGTTTTACAGGTTGTTAAACGAAAGAGATAATAGTTAAAATTACCTATAACATTGAGTAAATTATATTTCATGGAATTATATTGGGTCTATATCATATAACATTTAGTAATATACCCTTTTTTATCCTTATGGTATAAATAATACATTAATATGTTTTATTCTTCTAAAAAATCTAAGTTTGTTATCTCCCCCACTTATAAAAGGACACCCCCTATCCTCTCCTATCCACAATTAAAGATCCATTTGGAACTACCATTATATATAAAAAGTAATTAATTACATCCCACCCCATGACCAAGATTCATTTTATTGTTCATAAAACCTTCCTTGGAAGGCTTTAGGTATAAACTTAAGAGGTTTTCAGAAGTAGCGATATAGTTTTTAACCATGTGATTTCATTTGATTTCTTATTATATCCCATTAAAATCATATTAAAACATTTATAAATAATGAAACCATTATATTAAATATATCATGATTGTATTAGGTTAATTTAAAAACCCATATCCATATCCTCTTCCCTCAAATGGGAAACGAAAAAGTTGATCGTGTGTACGATAAACTACCACCTCACAGACTAATGTAATTTGTTTTCCATCCATATATCTCACAACTAAATATAATTATATATTTAATGTATATATTTAATTATTTTTACATATTATACTTCATTAATTACAATATAAAATCTACCTTCTTACCTTCCAATCTATTGGAAAATAATAACATTGGTCATGTGTAAATGTGGACTTCCACCTCCAAGAAGTGATGGGATTTTTTTTCATTTCCATTTTAAGTGTATTATAATATATAAAGATTTGTTGATTATATATTATTTTATGATATAAGAATAATTTTTGAATGCTAAATTATTTTTAATATTTATTTTTTCCATCCATAAAAAAATGAAAATAGAGTTCATGTGTACGTACGACCTACCATCTCCATGAAAATTTCCATACATCTTTCTATCTCTAGATCGTAATAATGAATCTAATTATTTATATAATTAATATATTTGACATATATATCACTATTAATATTTTTAAGATGATGGATCTATGAACAATATACAAGGACCAAAACTTCTATACTGAAACATACAAAAAAATAAAGCATTTATCACCCAGAATAGTGACTTTAACATAGAATTATGAAACAATTATTGATAAAAGGATATAATTAATCATATATTGTATGGTGAATATGATTATTGTTATTTAATATATGTATAATAAATTTATATTTACTATACATGATTCTTGAACATGTACGAATGAATTCATCCTTGAGGTAAGTGTTTTATTTTAAAATCTCATTGTTTTTCAGAATTGTCTATGATTATGTTTCAAATGGATATATTTAATAATATAATCTCATTTTTTTTATTATTATATGAATATTTATGGATATTATATTCTTTCCTTTCATTTTTCTCTCTTTATGTACTCATGAAACTGAAATAATGGTTTTTATTAAAAATTAACATTATTTCTATATTCTGTCAAAAATCATTTCCCTTAAATGTACATGATTTCTAAAATAATTAAAAAATATTTTTAGTATTATCCAACTATTTTTAAAATTAACTTTTACCCATTTTTAACATTTTAAAAAAATGTGTAAATATAATATTTATTTCACTTTCCAAACAAAGTACTTTTGAATTTTTACCAATAATGTGAAATGAATATTTATTTTATTGTATACATCTTGAACATAATTACTCATCATCATAACCAATAAATACTTTGACACATCATTTACATGTTTTTAAGGTTATCATCCATGAAACGTATTTCATTAATATTTGGTAAATTTTTTTAAAAAAATATGTGATTTCAATATAAAGGGTATTTTCCTCAAGAAATGTTCTATGTGATCATTTAAAATAATTTTCTATCAAAGAATGAATCCTTGGAAGTTTAAAAAAATTCAAGGGATATGATCCAAAGATTCCATCCTTTTTTTATCTAGATAGTTTTTTATTATTATGACATGATGTTTATGAAACCTATTTTATTTCCACGGGATATGTTTTTATGATATGATTATATTTATGATCATGTCTCACATATATGTCTCATTTTGGTTATGTTATAGATGGTCCAAGACTGTATATCCCACCAATTCATTTGGTAAAGATGGATATCTCATGAGATAATGAATATTAGAATTGGTAGTGATCCTATTTTAGTAAGGGACTCTATCCACAATAATAGTCTTAGGAGGGAACCTTGACTACTATGATGGTTTTGTAGAAAACTTGATCCACTATGATAGTCTAGGAAGTATGTTGTGAATACCTAGAAAATGAAGTTTTATGCTTAAGTTTATTCTTTAAACATATATCATATTCCAATGTTACACTCTTATAGATAATTTTCTTCTATTAAATTATGATTAATTTCTTATGAACTTCCATGATTTATTGTATGAACCAATATTATGATCTATGATATGCAAGTTCTGGTTTTCTAGTGATATACTCATGTTTCCAAACCCATGCATTCGTGTTATTTTTATATGATCATTTATATCACCCTTGATTACCATTACTAAGAATATGATCCCACCCATTATTATTTATACATTCCCCGTGTTTTGAATAAAGGAATTATGTATTGTTTCTTTATTAAGTGCGAAAGTTATTACAACATGGTGGGATATGATGTAGTTCACTTATGTACTAGTTTTTTATGCCTCCAAGTTTCCAAATATAATTAACTTATATGATTCAGTCATGGAAAATTATTTTATGTAATAAATATTCATCAAATATGATGTAATATCTATGTATGAAAAGTATAGGTTATTGTAAATAATCATTAGTATCACCCAATGTAAAAATATAATAAAGATGAGACAGAAGTGATGGAATTAGAATAAAAGGTGGTTCAATAAGAGATTGGGTCCAATATCATTAAAAAATTAACATAATTAAGTGATATTGAATGTTAAAATCATTTTATATTATTAAAGAACATAATACTAAAATATTGGTAGAATAAAAATACAAAATGTCATAATCCTTTCTAATTTGACAAGTGTTGATGTGTTTGAGGATAAACAATTATGGTCAAAGGTTTAACTAATTACAATGAATAATTCTAGAAATATTATAGTCATAAAAGAAATGAATAATAAATATGTGGTTGTTTCATATTATTTAAATGATATAAATTATTATAGAATTAACATATCATAATTTTTTGTAGATATGGATTGACTAGTTTTAGTATGAACAACATTTCTAAGAGACCATAAAAGGTCACCCAAATATTAAGAATAATATGACATTTTTCATTTTCGATTTGGTGCCCTAAAACCAAATTCTATGTACTTTATGATAACATGTATTCAAATTTTTTAATATTAATAAACTTCTTATCACATAATTATTTTTCCTCTTCATAACATATTATGTGATAATTTCCAAATAGTATTTGTCACATTGAATGGTCATAGCAGTTCCCCATTATTATGAGAACACCAAAGTGTTACATCACTATTTATAATTATATATATTCCAAAGATGGATGATATCACTTAACAAACACAAATGATACAAGTTATAGGGGTGGAGACTCATAAGACTTTGAGTCACCTTCTCATGGTGTACACCCTTGGTAATATCAATTAGGATATTTTGAGAATGTGACCCTCTAGTAGGAAATATACATATATATATTTCATTGGATGTTCCTATCTAATAACATGTGTATTGGTCCTTAGACATTAAGATTATTATTAATGAGTATTATGAGTTTATAACATTAATTTATTAACAAAAACTATGGTGACAGATTCTTGCAGTGAGGTATGATACATTGGGTGCATCACGAGTAATATTACATTAATGAATAATGAGAGAAAGGATTTTTCACTTATATATTTAATGGAATTATATATATATATATACCTTATATAGAAATGATATATCCTAAATAAATATATTTCCATTGTGTATAATAGGGAAGTTCAATTTCTAGAAAGTCAAAGAAAGATGCATCGACCATATAGGTTGATGTAACCTCGTGCAAATTGCTTGATTTGAGATATTGTGATAAAGGGATTGTATTACACAGTAAGCGTTCAGATGAGGTATCATGTCATTATGGCATTAACTTATTTATCTATGGGTGTCTTAGTGTGTTTCTAGGTTCTAACCTTAGACTTTAGGATGCTTCACCTAATACCACTGAGAAATAATCCTAGAGGGTTAAAAACTATGTGTATCAAAAATATCATTTATATAATATATCATTATTTATTATTTAACAATTTGAATAAACGTTATTCCCAAAAGTGTTTTAATAATTATTCATGTATTCTTGATTACATATAAATATTTATTTTCTATTTAGTGAATATAATATTTATATATCTATTGGATAATAATATAGTGATACTTATTTAATAAATAAATAGTCATTATTTAAGGCCAAATAAATATTATAGAGGAATGGAGGATTAAGTTTAATGGTCTAATGATAAATAATAAATATTGAATATTATTTGATTAAATAATATTTAATTTAATTCGCATGTTAAGTGCATGTTGAGATATAATATTATTATTATTATTATTTGACATGGGGTTCCTAAGGGATTAAATTAATAATAAATAGAACTTATGAAATTATTTTATTTTAATCCTATAAATATATAAACCCAATTATATTATTTTCTCAATTAAAAAATCCTTTGTTTAATTGTGCACAATGGATTTGGAGAATCCTATCAAGACCTAGAGATATCCATTCTCTGATAATGCTCCCAAGAATTGATAGAGATCTTCCTCCACCTCCCACTATCGAGTTAAGAGATATCCAAGACTATGCTTTGGAAGTAGTTCTCAAGGTGATCAAAGGTGGATGACGCAAACGCTGGGATCTGTCGTGCTAGCACCCAAAGATTCCTACGGTGACATTTTGAGTTTTTGGAACATGTGTGGATCACCGATTGGTGGAAAATACTTTGATTACTAAAATGAAATTGTGGAACAACATATATCTATTGTCAGATTCATCAACAAAAAATTAATTCCATCAAGGTAATTCTTTATTTTATTAAATTAATAATAAAAAATATTTGATGATCCTCTCTCTTAATTAAAAAATTATATCCCTTATCTATATTCTTTGATTCAATTCTATAGAACTTGATGTTTATCATTGTATAAATCTCAAATTGATCATCGATCATGGAAAAAAGAAAATTTGGGCACGACACATTGCACGCTTCTGCTACACCCAGAAACTACAAGTATTATAAGAGAGGTCAAATAATTTATTATAATTATTTAATGATCGTGGATGATTTAAACATTTTTTTTTGTTTTTTAATTAATTTTTAATGAATATTTTAATCCAAATTTCAATATATACTTCTTCCTCCTTCATTTATATAGATCTAATCAATGAGATTAATTTTATGAATGAAATAAAATCAAAAAAAAATCATCTGGTTGTGCCACAGATTTTTCATGGGTAACATAGAAGTAAATGTCGTGTAACAGGAGTTACACACCGTGTAGTTTTGTTCAATGTATCTAGAATTAATTTGTAAATTAATTCAATGTGTGTTTATTAATGACACATGGTGTAGTTATTTCTTATGTAGATTGGGCCATCCTAGAACACGATCAGTCAGATTACACACCGTTTATCCCATGTCCATGGAGTGCAGTCCCTTTGAGTCATAGATTTTCCATGTGTTCTATACATGACCTATAAAACAAGTAATCATTAAACTCAGAGTCCACACACCATGTTGTCCCTTTTACACACCATATACTTGATTTTTTTTGAGTTATGACTTACATACTAAGTAATTAGGTGTGTACCTTGGATAGATGGTGAGAGATGTACACACCATGTCGCTCTCCTATACATTCCATGTACTTATACTGAATTACACTAATTTAAAAAAAATTATTATACTGTGCAAACACTAAGACCTATTATTTCATGTGGTCATTGAGTTGATAAGACATTCCATGTGATGGGTTTTAAATATATATATATCTGTGTGTGTGTCTATATATATAATTAATTTATAAAAATTATTCATCTCTATATATCATGTATGAGTTGTATTACAATTTTTACTCTTTGTGCATTGAAGTATAACATGTGAATAAAAAAATACATAATTCACGTAATTGTTAAGTTGACAGTACACATAATGAAAATATGCGATAATTCATGTATGCTTTATGTCACAAAAGTAAAACTTTATATGATTATAATGTATGTTGGGTGGATTCAGATGCGTATTCGTCATGTTTCCTCCAAATTTCATTTAATGTAAATAGGTAATTTTAAATAAATTTATTAAATTTGTTTAAAATTATGATGGGTTAGAATATCAAGGAAATTCAGATGAAAATTAACATAAAATAATTGATTGATTGAAGATATTAATTAATTGTTTTGAGTAAGATTTATCTTAAATAAGAGTGATTATGTCATGACCCATCTCTATGGGTCCCATGTTGAGACTCCCCAAGATTGCCTCTAATAGGCCAAGGAATGGTGACTAGAACTGAGTAGGCATATCAATAACATTGGAGGAGTTTCATATATACCTGCATGCATGCACACATCTCCAAGCCAACAAAATGATGAAATGTAAAAAACCCCTTAGTGAACAATGCAAGCATACCACTTTATCCCACAACCACTGTTTGAATAAAAGTAAATTAAAGTAAACACAGAAAGAATACAGGCCCATCGAAAAGATTTTATAACCACAGGTCAAAACTGTAAGAAAAACATATTGGGATAGCTGTCTGAAGGCGCAAGAACACACCTTGGTTTGTCCAGTCTCACAAAGAACCATCTAGTCCCAATCTGCCTAGAAAACCGTCAAAGGGTTGATTATTTGTACAAGACATGACACATGATAGAAAATACCGTGAAGGGGTGAGTATAACAATACTAAGTAGGACACTTGGAAACCACAAAGAAATATAACAAAGGAAACAACACTCAAATCTACATAGGTATATGTCTACAACGCATATAATAAGAATATCCAGATATACTTGACAAAGACACATAGTCTAGAGTTAAGTCACAACCATTGTATACCAACCCTGTGAATTCATCTCAAAGATTCCATAAAGCACTCGTCTCAGAGAACACACTCCAGATTACGATAACTCTAATAACATTAGTACAAGAGGTACTACTCATCGAGAACCATAAAAAGGAATATATACTAATAGATGTGAACAGAATGGGATACAATAGATAAGGATCACATCTAGGTCCATGGGGTGATACCAACAACTTATTATGGATTCAACGACTAAGTAGAGGATCAACATTCGGTAGGGTTGGTCATGCTAGTACCAAGGACTCTACCTAGAGCATGAATAATGAATAGAAGATCCTAGTCCAGGCCTCTCAAGGGATTCCTACAACTCTATCTATGATGAAAAATTTAAAGGATCATAGTCCTATGAGTAGAAAAATATTTCCACCTACCTTCAGGGAAACAATAAAGTGAATGAACCCTAGTGACACTTTTCCAAGATATGGTGTACAAGTGGCTCAAGCCATGTAGAAGTACATATTCTATAGTAGGGTCACACGTTGTGTCCCTTCACCCCAGGTACATCCGGTGTAAAACAACCTATGTCTTTAAGACATGTCACATAGAATAGGGGTACATGAAGTGTATAAAAGGTTACACACCTTGTCCTTCTATCCAAGGTCCTCCTGTATACTTTGGTTATGTGCCAGTACACAACGCCAACCTATGTATCTATGATTGTGTACCAGTAAAAGGGGTAGCCCATGTACTTGGTCTAGGTCATGTCGTATGGGGTAGTACACATCATGTAAAAAACTAGTGTATGCAACCCCATGTTCATGTGCTTCCCATATATACATAGAGTCTTCCAATGAGGAACAAATGTCATGTAGCCAACAATACACACCATGTATATCGTGTTTTCTAGAAACCTGCATTAGTCCTTTTCTCGTGATGGACCATCCCCAAGATATCACTCTGGTGCTCTATTCAACTTGAAACTTTGGATCAAAGTTCTTTCGGTCACTTTAACACTAAATCGATAGGATTATGTCCTTAAAATTGCTTAGAAAATGTGATATTAGGCATTATTCATCATTACTAAAGAACATGGATTTGGCACCAACTATTTTCTGATCCTCCATAGTTCCCACTATCACCCCTTCATCGAGTTTTCTTGATTCCGGATATCTAGTTTTAGATCATTGTGCGATGAATAAAAGGTGCAACGATCGATTTTTCAATGTCGGGGGAAGAAGAAAGAACATGAACCAAGAACTCAAGAAATTGGGGGAGAGATGCACAAAAATGGTAGGAACAAACCTCAATAGATGTTTTTGATGATCTTGGTTCATCACTTTTATAATGGTAAATGAATCAAAACAATTATCTACAATCAAATCTTGTTAAATACCACAAAATAACCCATCCCACAATTACGATTGATCCACGGGCCAATATCATTGTGTATTAGTCCACGTTCATCATAGGATTTCAAGAATGGGATTGACAAATAGAGATAATGCATCCTACTCAGATTTGGATTAGTTGCTGATGAATATTATTCATCGTTTCATCATCATTGGTGAGATATAACAAGATTGGTGTGCATCGATCTTGGATCTGATATTTTTTCACCATCCGTTGGAGGGATTCTACAAAGGTTCTTTCTACAATGCCTCCAGGTAATTCTAGGGTTATGAGTCTAAACCTAGATTTATGACAGAGTGGTTTATTTAAATTTTAACATATTTTTTCATCAACATTTGAAATAAAATATATTTTAATAATTTATTTTATTCATTTTTGTTCCCATGATAACTTTTTCACAAGAGACCCATGCCAACAAATTCTTGATCTTTCCTATTGTAAAGTTTCTATTCTGAACTCAATGGTGCCCCCAGATTTCAAATTTGGGAAACTAATTAGATGTTTTTTCACTTTTTTAGAAAAATAGTGTGTGTGTTATTTAATATTTTTTTATTTCAAACATTTATGCAGGGCACACCGTTCCTCATAATCACACATCGTCCTAATGACTAATTTTGAAATCAATACATATAATATTTTAAAATAAAAAATGGAAAATCAAAGTCATTATATTCTCCCCACCTTGGGGATTTATGTCCTAGTAAATCCAAAACAATGGCTACTCACAAAGATGGTGGTACTGATCACAAATCTATGTCTACATATCCCAAGTGCTCTCTTAAAGATTACCATGATTCCACCATACACGTAATAAAGGAATCGATCACCCACAAAGGATCCTCTCTTAATGATCCTTGATCTCTGCTAGGTACTCAGCAAAAGTCTCTCCATCCTTGATGTCCAGCTCACCCTAGTTGATGACATGTGATGGGTCATGCACATAACACCTTAGCTGTGAAACATGGAATACATTATGTTCTTTGTCTAAATTTGTAGGTATATCTAAGTAGTGAACAACCTCACCAACTCTACAGAGTATTTTAAAAGGTATAATTAATATCATATATATCTTTGCACCTTGGCTAAATCTCTATAATCCACACCGTGGTGAAACCTATAGGAACACATGGTCTCCCTCCATGAACACCAAATGCATCTACCTCTTATCATTATAATACTTCTAATGGAATTCTGGAGTCCTCGTCTGCTACCTGATGATCTACACATTCTTGGTAATAGCTCGCACCGACTTTGGGCCCCTTAGTGGTGACTCTCCAAGGTCAGTCCAAAAAATTGGTGACCTGAAATGTCGCTCGTAGAAAGACTCAAATGGTGTCATACCAATGTTGTAATGGTTGTTGTTATTTTATGAAATCTCCACTAGTGGTAGGTGATCCTCCCAACTACATTTGAAGTCTAACATCCAAGACCGTAGCATGTCCTCCAGAACCTGAATGGCCTTCTTCATCTAGTCTTCTGTTTGTGGGTGAAATGTTGAGCTCAAGTGTAACTGGGTCTCAAATACCTACTATACTCGTTTTCATAATGAGGATGTAAAAAGAGCATCAAGATATGAAACTATCATCAATGTAAATCCATGTATTCAAGCTATATCAAACATGTATACGCATCCTAAACTCCCTACGGAACTCTATTATTGTATTTCTAGGAAGTGTGCCAACTAGGTGAGTCATTCAATGATCACCCAAATGGAATCTCATCCCCTAGACGTATTTGGTAATCCCATCATGAATTCCATTGATAACCCATCCCACTTCAATTCAAGCACCATAAGAGGTTGATCTAAACTTTCTGGAACCTGGTACTCAACCATTATTTGTTGAAAAGTAAGTCATATATAAACAAACTTTGGCACTCTCTTATTCATGTCTGACCACCAAAACTGATGTCAGATGTCCTGGTACATTTTCTCTACACCTGTATTTATCACTAAAGGGTTCATATGAAACTCCCTCAAAACCTCCATCTGTAACTCCATTGGTACTATTGTACTTCCTCTCAAAAAAGGAAGGCGTGCTCCCCAGATTTTTAATATCTGTCAGGATCATGCCATGTGGATATTTGAGCATGTAGGGTCTCACAGTTTTTATCACCAACCCATGCCTCTAGGAATCAAAGTATGAGTGTGGGGGTATAAACCATCAATAATATTTATGTATCTCTATCTCCATCTATAAAGGATAACTTCAATGATGTTAACTTCTCTAATTCCTTGTTCAAAAACTGCAAACTAGATCTCCTGCTGAGTGCATCTTCCCCCACATTCCCCTTCCCAAAAGTATAGAAAATACCAAAGTTGTAGCCTAGGAATAACTCTATCCATCATATCTATATCATGTTTAGATTATTTTGAGAGAAGATATACTTGAGACTCTTTTTATTGGATTACATGATAAACCACTCACCCATCAGGTATTGTCTCTACATATTCAACGCGAATACTACCACTATTAACTCTAGATCATGGGTCACATAGTTATGTTCATGTGGTATCAACTAGAATGAACCATAGGTAATAAATAATTTCCTATGAATAAATACACAACCAAACCCGGTACCTAATACATCATTGAACACTATGTACTTGAAACCCTCCTCCATAAATCTCAAGATCTGAGTGCTCGTCAAACTCTACCTCATCTGGTGAAAAGTCTGCTGGAACTTCTCTGTCCACATGAAAGGATTCCCCTTTTGAGTCAAAGCTATAATAGGTGTTTATATCCTAGATAAATAAAGTAATAATCTATGATAACAGCCTCCTATCCCTAGGAAGATATGCACCTTCATCACATTCTTAAGTGTATCCTATTCTAAAAATTCACCTAGATCGGGTTCACTGACACACCATCCACTAAGATAACATGTCCCACAAAGTGGACCATATGAATCCAGAACTGGAACTTTAAGATTTTCCTATAATGATGGTTCTCTTGGAGTACGTCCAAAACTATCCTTTAGTGTCTCTCATGCTCCTCCTCAGGCATCGATTACACAAGGATATCATCAATTAATACTACCAAGAACCGGTATAAGTGAGACTAAAAGATACAGTTCAAGTGTCCCATGGATACTGATGGGGAATTCATCATTCCAAAGGGTATCACAATCTACTCATAATGACTGTAATGACATTTGAAGGTCATATTATGTATATCCTCATCCCGTACTTGCATTTGGTGATAGCCTGATATGAGGCCGACCTTCAAGAACCACTGTTCCCCTTTCAGCTGAACAAACAGGTCATTGATCCTTGGTAGTGGTTACTTTTTCATAACAGACACCTAATTCAAGAACTGGTAGTCTACACCCAGCCTCAATATCTAGTGTGCCTTTTGGAAAACAAAGTTATGGCTTCCTGCTTGAGCTGAAGAAGTTTCTATATATGCAAAGTCCTCAGCACAATGGGCGTGAACTCAACTATAAAGAGGCTCTCAAAATCATTCCCTGAAAGAGTCACCACGTTGAAAGTCTGGATATTCAAACTCCACCATCACCCTACTGAGCCGTATATAAGGCTCACTTCCCAGACCACCGTCTGATCTACGGTTGTCCTGACTAGACAGAAAACTCGAGTCACCACCTCAAGTCTTTCCTCAGTAACCTATGGGTCAGTCTCACCTCAAAACCTAAGGGGTATCATTCACTAACACATATTAATCATGCTCAACCTTATCTCCCTATCCATTGGTACTATGGGTACCATGTTCTACTCTATAAGTGGTGGTATGGACGGTGCGCCACCTAGAGGAGACATCTGGGGAACTGGTCCTTGTATCAAAGCCTATTCACTAAGGGGTCATCCTCATGATCAAGCTTTTGAATCCTATCTGGTATGAATCAAAGAGGTGTCCTGTAAGAAAACAATACACACCATGGTTAATGAGTAAATATAGATAGAAGATTCAAAAAGGATATGGAAACAAGAACCCATCGCTATAAGATGCATGTACCATTATTTTTTCTGCAACCAGTGTTTTCATGTACTGAATCAATAGGTAGGTTATCAGAGTCCTGATGTATAGATATGTCAGTCTCCACACCAAAACTGGATTCCCTAACCAGAAATCTGAAATTGAAACACTTAACACTATTTCCCCAAACCAATCTCATAGACTCTTAGTCCTAAGGTAGAACTGACCACCTCTCACACCACTTTATTACAACCTGTCCCATTGGGGGCCTTGCTTCGACTCCCCAAGCCTACCTCCAACAAGTAAGGGATGGTGAATAGAACTGAGTAGGAATATCAATAAAATGGGAGGCATTTTCTGTGTAATTTTATGCATGCACACATATCCAGGCCCACAAAATACTAAGATTTAGAAACCACTAACTAAATAATGCATGTGTACCACTATATCCCACAACCATAGTATGATAGAAAGTAAATTAAAGTAAAAAATGGTCATAATACAAGACCACCCAAAAAATTCTATAACCATAGGTCCAGCCTGTAATAAAAATGTATTGGGACTGCTATCTAAAGCTACAGGAATACACATCAGTCTTTCCGGTCTCACAAAGAACTGGATGGTCCTAGTCTGCCTAGGACCCCATCAAAGGGTCAATCAACTTCACAATACATGACATGTGTAGGAAAATACTACTTAGGGGTGAGTATAACAATACTCATTAGGACACCCCAAAACCAAAAATAAATATAAAAAAGAAAGGAATGGTAATATCTACATAGGTATATGTATACAATACATATAACAAGAATATCTAGATACAATCAACCAAGACACATAGTCTAAAGGCAAGTCACAACCATTATATACCAACCCTAGGAATTCATCTCGATGATTCCACAAAGCACTCATTCGGGATAACACACTCCTGAATCTGATAGTACTAATGACGTTTTCCCAAGAGGTTCTTCTCATCAAGAACCATCAGGAAAAAGATATACTGATAGAATTGATGAAAATATGATACAAAATATGAGGATCAAAACCTGGGTTGTGGGGTGATAACAAAAAGTCAATATGGATTAACCTGCTAATTATAAGATTGACATCTAATAGGGTTTTTTGTGATAATACTAAGGAATCTACATATGTCATGAAGAATGAATAGAGGATCCTACTCTGGGCCTCTTGAGAGATTCCTAAAACTACATCCAATAAGTCCTTCTAAAGGGATCATAGTCCTCTGAGTAAGAAATTATTTGCACCTACCTTCAAGGAAATGATAAAGGGAATGAACCCTAATGAAACATATCCAATATATGGTGGAAAACTGTATAAATCCATGTAGTAAGGGGACATGGCATGTAGTAGGGTCACACGCCATGTCCCTTGACCCAGGGTACTTCCCATGCACAACGGTCCATGTCTTTAAAACATGTCATGTAGAAGAGATGTACACAATGTGTAAAATAGGTCACACGGAATGTCCTTACATCTGGGGTCTTCCCGTGTACTCTGGTCATGTTCCAGTGTAAGGATTCATCTTTTGTGTCTCTTCTCATGTACTAGTACATTTGTTAGCCCATTTACTTGGTCCTGGCCATGTCGTGTGGGGAAGTATATGTCATTTAGTCAACCCGTGTACTCCACCCCTTGTCCTTGTACTCTCCATGTACATTTTTTTAAAAGGTAATTCCTTGGTCAAAGGCCAAAGAACCATTTATTAATTAGAGAAACAAAAGTTTACAGAAGACTGAAAGATGGGATTATATTAAAATCTCTATCAAGGGATAAAATAAATCAGCTGGCATGGTAGCCAAGTCATGTTCAGATGAACACCTTTGTTGGAAAGGGCATCAGCAACAGCATTTTCTTTACGGAAAGCATGAGTAACTATGTAATCAATCCCATGGAGCGATTTCAGGAAATTCATCCAGAGAGTTGTAAACGGTAAGGCGAGATTAATAACAGCATTCCAAATGGCATTGACAATGGTGGTAGAATCACTTTCAATCCAAATCTTTCTCCATCCTCTTTGAAGCACGAAATCAACTATGTGGATGACCCCCCAGTATTTTAGCTTCCAAAGATGAATAGAGACCACATCCACCATAGAAGCAACCTTGAAACTGGCTAGCGGAGTCTCTAAAGATAGCTCCATAACTGGAAGGTCCTGGGTTTCCCTTTAAGGCACCATCAACATTCACTTTGATCCATCCTGGAATCGGTGGTTGCCACAAAACTTAAAAGGAACGTCTGGGCTGCGGAAAAATACCTAGAACCCGGATATGTCGAAGGATCTCAAAGTCACCAACAAAGTTGTTGCAAAAGTCTTTTGGAATTGAAGCAGCTTCATGGATCGCAATGAGAATTCTAGTTTTTTCTACATTGAGACTGAATGAGTGCTTATTATGAGTAATATCATTTCTAACGTACCAAATCTCATGCAGGAGTTCCACCACTGCCGCAAGAAATATATTTTTAACTTATTGAGAGGCTTCATGTCTAGTACATTTTTTCAATAACAAACAAATCGAGTCAGATAAGGAGCAACTACAATTAAATACGTACAAAATATAATTCCATAAAGCAGAGGCCATAGCACAAGATAAGAAGAGATGATCAGAATCCTCCCTGTGTTGATTACACAAATGGAATTTAGATCAGAGTCGAATGCCAAAAGTTTGTAGGCCAGTTCCAGTGGGCAATCTATTATGTGCAATACGCCAAATAAGAGTTAACCTTGAGGGTTTGATCCAAGGCTTGTTAAAGGTACTCACCCATGGATGATTATATTCATTTACAGAGAAATTATGCTTGTAGAAATTTTTTTAATCAAGAATACCATTTGCAGTAGGTTCCCAAACAAGAAAATCTCCAAAAGTAGAAAATAGATAATTGTCAATGATCTGTGCAATGTTTTTAGGGAGATCATGCCTATGATATTGTAAAACATCCTTGATAGTATGAATAGTATCTTTAATAGTATTATTATGAGGTAGAAAAGATATCAAGGGGTTACCAATCCAATTGTCACGCCAAAAATTAATGCAGGAGTCAGCACTAACCATCCATCTAGATTTTTCCATAATCTTATGATATGAGTTCCTAATGTAAGTCCAAATCGAAGATTTAATGAAATTAAAATTCCCTTTCCAATGTTTATTAAATAATCTATGATTTAAAAATTCATAAGCTTTAGAAGTACAATTTATGAGACTCCAAGTGATTCTAGCTTGAAGGGAATCATTAAACAATTTTAAATTTTTGATATCAATTCCTCCTTTATCAAGAGGTTTATAGCAGGTCTTCCAAGGGATGGTGACAATCTTATTTTCAAAAATACTTCCCGTCCAAATGAAATTTTTAATAAGGGTATTAATTTTCCAGAAGGTACCTACAGGCCATTTATAAATCATGAGAGTATAGACCATTTTAGACACAATGGTCGATTTAACAAGGCATATTCTACCGGCCATGGAGAGGGACTTCCCCTTCCAAGTAGAGAGTTGATTTATAATTTGATCAATAGTATTAGAAAAGTAGGAAGATTTAGGTTACCCCCAAAATATTGCGACGCCCAAGTAAGTGAAAGGAAAAAGACCTTCTTTAATTCCATGATTATTGGTAATGATAGTTTTTCTCCTAGCAGGGGGGATGTTTTTTCCAAAGAAAATATGAGATTTATTCCATGAAATGGCTTGACCAGAAATTTTCTCATAATGAGAAATAGCTTGTTTAAGAACTTGAATGTTTATTTGGTCCCCTTTAAGAAACAAAATGATATCATCTACATGTATAAGTTGAGTGGGAACATTTAGGTTTCTGGCAGCTTGTATGGGCTTAAGCTTATTTTGATCAACCAGATTATTGAGGAGTCTTCTTAAGTAATCTTCAGCAATAAAAATAGAATGGCTGAAAGAGGGTCTCCATGACTAACACCTTTATAACATTTGAAAAAACCCCGGGGGGTTCCATTGATAAAATAGAGATAAGTGCTGAGTGAAATAAAGTTTTAATTCTCCTGATAAAAGTCTCATGAAAACAAAAGTTTTTTAAGACTTTGAAAACGAAATCCCAATCAATGGTATCAAAAGCTGTTATAATATCAATTTTTATGGCAACACTACCCCCTCTTGTATTTTTATTTTGGAAATTATAAAATTTGGAGGCAAGACAAATACAATCTTCAATAGACCTTCTTTTAATGAAACCAAATTGATTCCATGAGATGATTTTATTACATATAGGGACAATTCTATTAGCAATAATTTTAGAAATGATCTTGTAAAGAGTTTTAATTAGAGAAATAGGTCTAAATTGATGTATCTCTAAAGAGTTTTCAACCTTAGGTACTAAAATAAGGAATTGAGAATTAATTCCATGAGGAAGAGATCCATGAGTAAAAAAGGATCTCACAAGATTACAAACATCAGAATGTAATAGATCCTAATGTTTTTGGTAGAAACCATTATTGAAGCCATCCGGTCCAGGTGCACTGTTCAGTTTTAGACTAAAGATTGTGTCTCTGATTTCATGCTGAAGAGGAATCCTTAAGAGAGACTCATTATCTTTTTCATCGACCATTAAAGGTATAATATCATATCTAAGGTCAATATTATTCTCAGGACCATTAATGATATTGTAAAAGTAAGAGATAACATCTTCTGAGATTCCCTCTTCAGTGTCAATGATCGAATCATTGTGTATAAGTTTAGTAAGAGGATGATTGGCTTTCCTAATTATTTGGAGGGAGTTATAAAATTTAGTATTTCAATCCCCATGAGTAAGCCATTTTTTCCAAAACATTTTCTTATGAATATTATCCTTAAAGGTGGGTAAAGAGTTGAGTTTTAAAGAAATATTAGCCTCCGATTAAGGTTCCACATTAAAGTCTAAGTTGGTACTGTGTGTTTGGATTTGGATAATCTCTTTTTCAAGAGTGGAAATCTCTAAATCCATTTGATAGATTCTGGTTTTACACCATCTTTGAGGTCATGCTTCATGGTTTTCAGCTTGAACATACATGCAAAGGAATCATCATGATTTTCATTGAATTCCAAATGTTTTTAATAAAAGTGACACACTCAGGATCCAAAGACCAAGCATTGTTAAATTTGAAAGGAAGGGTAGATTTACATACATTAATGAGGGAGGTAAATAAAATAGTATGATGATAAAAGTTAAGTCTAGGAATAGTTATACTAGAGACATTATCCCAAATGTCAAGTGCTTTCATGTTAACAAAGGCCCTAGCAAGCTTACTGGCAACAGTTTTATTATAATGTCTTCTATACCAAGTATATTTAGCACCAGTAAGGGTAACTTCAAAAATATTACAATCCTCAATAGAGGATATGAATTCTCTTATGGATATGGAGATATGTGAGGGGCCAATTTTTTCACAAGATTTAAGAATGACATTAAAATCTCCCACAACAATCTAAGGGTCCTGAATGGAGTTGGCCATGTCAGATAGATCATGCCCAAGAGTCCTTCTTTCTTGATATCTATTGTTGGCATAAACCATCATACAATAAGTATGCTGACCATTCCACGAGAAATCACAGGTAAATTTTTTTTTATTTTTAAAAATGTTAATTTTTTGTAGATAATTGTGATAATAAATCCACATAGAATCAGTCTGAGGACCATTTTTACAGGAACCTAAGAAGTTGTAATTTAGAGAGCCAAGCCTCATTAAGTTCATATTGAAGTTAACTTTAGGTTCAGAGATAGCTAATAAATGAGGCTTATGAGTGTTTAAAAACCTCCTAAGAGTTGCGGAGGAACAAAAAATGACAGGGATGAACCTCGATTTAAGTTCATATTGTTTTTTGTTCTTCACCGTTAGAATGGTAAACAAGTCAAAATAATTCTCTATAATCAAATACCGATAAATCCCACAAATAATCCATCCGGAAAATTATGATCGATTTGTGAGATAATATATTTATGGATTGGTATAAATTCATTGTATTATTTCAAGAAATGGATATAAGAATCGAAATAATGTATCCTACCTAGATTAGGATTGCTTGCTGATGAAGATTGATCACCATGTCATCATCGTTGGGGAGATCTAACAAGATTGGTGTGCACCGAACATGGAACTGAGATTTCCTCATCAACTATCAGAGGGATTCTCCATATGTTCTTTCTATGATGTATCCAAAGAATTATAGGGTTATTATTCTAACCCTAGATTTCTAAAAAAGGGGATTATTTAATGTTTAACTCATTTCTACGTCAATATTTGAAATAAAATAAATTTTATACATTTATTTTATTCATTTTTCTCCCAAGTTAAATTTTCAAAAAGAGACCTATACCAACCCATGTTAGGTCATGCCAAGGATAAAAATTTAGTTCTGAACTCAATGATTCCCCACATATTTTAGAACTGTTCACCCTTTTAGAAGTTATTATAATTTTTTAGGACTACTTCTTGTTCATGTTATTTAATATTTAAATTTATTTCAATAATTATTATGGGAAAATGGGCCTCAAAATTGCACTTCGTCGCATCGCCTGGTCTCAAAATCAATCCATATAATATTTAAAAATAATAGATGGAAACATTGAAGCCTTGAATATTAATAATTGAATTATAGTTCTATTTAATGTGTAATTCGTTCGTGCATGTGGATGATAATGAGCATAGACCAAACCTTTTATGTGATTGGTTTCATTTAATTTGTTAATAAATTTAATATTTGGCATTTATACCATCTATCTTCTTATTATCTAGGGCATGTATGCCCATGGTTTATTTTATGTAAACCCTTTTTACTCACCTATGTCTGAGTAAAATAATATGTAATGTATGGTGCTCCCAATATACTGAGGTGTTTCAAGTATCTAGTTAAGTTGAAACCAATCTAATAGAGATATATTGTTGGATAGGTGGAAAGCTGCAACACGAACCATAATTAGTTCAAGGTGTTTTTCCCCTAGTTCAGTGGTTAGTTTATCAACCTCTAGATAAACTAACCATTAGTAAATGCTCATGATCATACTGTTTTAGTATTTTTCTATCAATTTTCATGGTTATTTCATTAGGTATTTTTTCTTATGATTACATAATTTAATGAAATTAACAAGAATGAAATATAGAAATAAAATAAATTGGATTATGTGTAAATATTAACTAATTCATGGTTAATCACTTAAGTAAGTGAAAATAATATTAACAAGCATACAATAAAGATAATAAATTTAAATTTATGCATCAAAGGATAAAATACCTCAATTATATATATTAAGTTGGTATAGTCTTCCACTACTTTAGTTAAAATCAAACCATAGTTCAATGTGCTTGACCAGAAAAAGTTGGGATGATTTCAATTATCAAGGAATTATAACTTAAAATTTTGGTTTGACTTAACATAGATCACATCAAGGGCTGGCTACCAAAGTAGTTCCTGGTGTAACTGGGAGGCAATGTTTGAGGAAATACAATTTAAGGATTTTAGGATTGGGGGTTCCACTCAGTATATCAAGTAATTATGAGTTAACGTAGTTGGAATTTGGAATGCCTAACTGTAACACCCCGAAATTTTATGAAAAATATTCTTTTTAATTTCATTAATGTCTTGTGTTGTACGCTACACCAAAAGGAGCTTGCACAACATGCATCCTTGACTTGCCTTTCATTACACACAATCGCGACCTTCCCTGATAACGTGTGTAGTACGCAATAACGAGTTTCACTAAACAACAATATGCTATTATTAAAACTAGCCGTTATGAATAGTAATAACCACGTTTTGAAATTTTGTAAATTTTATTTTTCAAAATGGAATTCATTTTTGGATTCGTAATATCGAAATTATCTTAGGGTGAAATTTTGGTACTTTTCGGATAACTTTCATTTTCTGATGAATAGTGAAAATTAATAAATTTTAATTAAAAACAACTTTTTTAATAGAAATAATTAATAGTGATAAATTATTAATTTGAGTGGTTTTAAAGTATATTTAGAATATATTTTTACAATTCAATACAATGTTGGTCCTTGGATGTAATTTCACATTTACACCAGATATAAACAAGTGTTAATCTTTTGATAGTTATTATCTCTTAAAAACACGCTATTTGTTATGACAACGGAAATTAATTATAAAATTAATTAATGCAACTTATATGTTGGGAATTTTTTAAAATAGAAAACATTTTTGAATTCGGAATATCAATTATAGCTTAGGGTGAAATTCTGGCATTTTTCTGAAAAACTTCAATTTTTGATGAATAGTGAAACTACTAAGTGGTAGTTAAAAAATTATTTTTTTTCATAAATCTTAATTTTACGGCTTCTGTGAATGGAATTTCAAAAATCCGAGAGACACGGTTGATGTCAGAAAGTAAAATGTGGTTCAATGAGATGAAAATAATTTTTGGTGAATTGTAACTTTTTACTTTTAATTACCACGGTTAAAAGTAAATAGGGTAATTAAGGGTAAAAATGATATTAATATTACCCTAACACATGTCCTAATCCTATTTTACAAGTGTATCTCGACCAAAAACAACCTTAAGTGTAAAATATTATCATTTAGGCCCACTTGGATTAGATTAGGACATTTATTATTATTTATTTAAAGAAGGGTTAAAAGAGTTAAAATCAAAGTTTATTTACTAAAACATTTTTAATATGGGGTTATACATAAGATAAATTCGACTATAAATATTCATTAGAAATCTAAAAAGCTTTCCTAAAAAATGTTATTTTATTTGTAATTTTTAAACATTAAATAATTTAATATATGTATGACACAACGATGATGCAGTAATTATCTTATTAATGAAATATTGACATAATTGATGTTATAAATACCCAAATAAATATAATTTGAGACTTTTTATGAATTAAACTAATTTTATAGGTTAACATGACATGTTAATATTGATTTAATTAACTTTTTTCGAACTTATCATTCTGTTATGATTTTCACAAAAATCAATTACTAAATAGTGTCAAAATTGACATAAAATAGTTTTTAAAACAAATATTATATTTTTAATTGTTATTTTATTCCTAAAAATCTAAGGTTCGGACAAATGACTTAGATAAGGTTATATATATTAATAATAAACAACTTGGGGTTCGTTTGGCTTCATATAGTAAGTTTATTAACCATATAGTGTAAGAAAACAAAAATACACGGTAAAAGTTAAATTATTTAACTTAGAGTTAAATCTAATTGATAAGGTTAAAATAATAACCTAAACTTGTCTAAATCCTATTTTATGAGATGCTTTAGACCCACCCCCACTTTAGCTTCGAAATAAGACCATTTGGAACCATTATAAACCGAATTTGACCTTAATATAAAATAATATTTTGAGATTTTCCTAAGATGCCCCTCTCCTCCCTTATAAAAGGGCACCTCCTCCCTCTCCTCCTCACATAAATTTGAGCATTCAAGCTCGGAAAACCCCTGAAAAAATCTCTTCTACACTTCTATAGTATCATCCTAGAGGTCCTGGTCTTCTTAAAAGTCCAATTTTAGTGCCCTAAAAGGAGGTCTCAAAGAAGCACTTCAAAGAAGAGGTAATACCCATTACCGATCCTTTCCAATTTCTTTCTTCTTCAACTTCTTCTTCTTTAGTTGTTTAATTATGAAGTAATAACATCAGTATCATTCATATACTGATATGTTATTATAAGTATGAAACAACCCTATTTAACCATCTATCCATCCTACGGAAAATGAAATCACCGCGCGTGCGTACGTACGGAATACCGTCTCCACGTCGTGGTGTAATCTATTTTCCTTCGCCACCTTAATAGGATGGGTATAATAGTGTAATCAGTAGATATATATGATTATTACAAAGTTATATTGATACTGAAATAGTATACATACACTTCAACACAATTCTACGACCATGGGAACGATATCATCGCTCGTGCGTACGTACGGACTACCGTCTCCACGACGCGATGAGATTCATTCTCAATGATTAACCATTCATGAATGATTATAAAGTATATATAATAAGTACTAATGAAATATATGACATAATAATGATACTGGATTTATTTATATTTATATGTATTTCATCTACTTAATTCCATTCAATTCAAAAAGGAAACGAAAACAGCGTTCATGCGTACGTACGGACTACCGTCTCCATGAACGCTGTATTTCATTCCATTTACTGATTTATTATATATGTATATTCTGAATATATATATATATATATATATATCATGTTTTATATTCTGTAATTAAGTAATCATGATCTAAGTAATCATATGAATAATTACAAGTTAAAAACACGAACGACAAATGAGACGATTTTACCCAAAACGCTACTTTAACATGAATTTACAAAAGAACGGGTAATATAAAGTCATAAGTGGACCATATATGATATAATAAAAATTAATATGATTCTGGAATAAGTCAATAACATGATTTAAATCATTATACATGAGGTTCGGACACTTACAAAGCAAGTCGGACCTAAGGTAAGGGAAATATCACAATCTCATTTTATCCGAGATTGTTTATACTTTAGTATTTACTGGGGTGTATTTTCTCATACACATCCATGTTTCCTAAATATGTAATGTTATTTCCATCCACCTAAAAATTTTTAAATCCAATTTTACCCTTCGGTGTGTTTTTAGTAAAGGATATGAAAGGAATCTTTTGTCGTTTTTCGTACGAGGTACTTTTTGACTTTTCCGACAAAAGTACGAAGAATGTTTTTTTTAACTTATACGGCAAGAATGGATTTTTAAAACATTGTTTCCAAGAATCTTCCTTTATAAGTTTTCAAGTTTATTTTTAATCAACTTCTTTTAGTTTATAATTGTATGACATGTTAAGAAAAGAACAGTTTTTTTGAAGTAGAAAGGATATTTTCCTCAATAATGGAGTTCAAATGTTTTATCAAAATTATTTTCCATCTAAGATAATATAGGGTTATGTTTTTATCCCTATTATTACATTGATTTGATTATGTTGTGAGGTAATTATTTTTATGAATTCATTTACCTTATATGATTTGTTTTATGATGTCATGATGTTTCAAGAATCCCATTTTTGTTACATGTGTTATGCGATGATGTATGATTTATGATTATGTGGAACACATAAGAAAGGATTAATTATAAGATGGGTGGGACCTATATCTCCCTCCAATGCATTGGGTAAAGATTTTATATCTCATGAGATAGACATGGCTGGAATGGTAGGTTATACCGGTTCAGTGAAACAGGACTGGAACGAGGGTGACTCGGTTCAAAAAGGGACTTTGTCCACTAAGATAGTCTTGGTAATGAGTCTTGACTAACAAGAAATGATTCTCTATGATTATGTGTGTATGCCACAAAGTTTCATGTTTTAAGTTATGATTATTGGGATTTCATTTCACTACTATAATTTATCCCATGTTATGAAGTTATGCCCTCTTTTGCAGGTTAAGATTTCCAAAAGTTATGTTCTTATGAATATGATGTGATTGATTTTTCTTTTGTTTACCCTTACTGAGCATTTTAGCTCACCCTTTTATGTTTTCTTTTCATCAGGATATAAAGAAAGGTTTTAGGTAAAAAAAAGGGAAGATCTTTATGAGAGATATTGAAGATCTTTCACCACGATTAGAAGATTACGTTCCGAGTTTCCAAAGACACTAAACTATTACGATCCTTGTGTGTGTGTTTTGGTTATGTACTAAGTATTCCGAAAATGTAATGTAATGTTAATGTACGTCAAGCTTCAGGTCTCTACAGTTGGTATCAGAGGAAAGGTTTAGTCAACCTTTGGAAACTAGGATGTGAAAACGTTAGTGAGATCCCTAGAGATATTTCTAAGGTATGTCTAGGGATGTCCCTAAGGTTAAGTATACGTATAGGTTATAGTACTAGACTTATGCTAACGATCATTGAATTAATCCTAAGATGTTAGATATTGAAGGTACTCCCCCTTTATTATGTTGTTTTCCCTAGCATGATTTTTGCCTCTCACTATTCTTTTTGGGTTTTAGACGATGGCTGGAACCCGAAGGAACCGTGTTGATCAATGCAATGGACTATGAAATGATTGTTCTCCTGAACAAACAAATGTTATGGGAGATGGATTGCAAAATCATATTGTTATCCTTACACAAGCTATGAATCATTCTGGACTTCCAAATGAGCCGAGAAGGGAACAATATTCTATTGAGTCCTTCATGAGGGAACGTCCACCTTCTTTCAGTGGGACTTCTGATCCACTTGTTGCTGAACAATGGATCAGTACCACTGAAACGATATTTTCAGTTCTTCAATGTTCTGAACATGTTAAAGTCATCTTAGAAGTATATCGTTTGGAAGGTGAATCTGATCAATGGTGGAATCTTATCAAGAATACGAGGCCAAGAGATGAAATTGATTCCATGGAATGGGACGAGTTCAAGAACTTATTTTTCAATAAGTACTTTCCTCGTATTCTTCGAACAAAGATAGAGAAGGAGTTTCTTGAACTAAAGCAAAAGGATGATGAATCTTTTGGTATATACGAAGAAAATTTTACAAGGCTTTCAAGGTATGCATCTGGATTTATCATCCAACCTGAAAGTAAAGTTGATCGATTTTTCAGTGGCTTAAAACCAAGTCTTCGAAGGGCATTATCTATAAGAGATTTTAGTAGATATGAAGAAATTGTGTGTTGTGCTATCAAGGTAGAAATGGAAGTTGGTATTACATATCCATCTCATGGTTTTGACAAGAAACAAAAGATGGAGTTTAAGGAGAAATCTCAGAATAATGGTGAAAACAAGATGAATGTTTCCTTATGCTCAAAGTGTGGAAAGATGCATGGTGTAGATTGTCTTAAAGAGACTATAAAATGTTTTTTTAAGTGTGGAAAATAAGGTCATCGAGCAGCTGAGTGTCGAAGTAATGGAAAAAGGGTTTCTAATGATGTGAATAAAGCAAAGACTGCAGAGAACGCACCACCAACACTTGAATGCTTCAAGTGCAAGGAAATGGGGCATTATGCTAATAAATGCCCTAATCCAAGGGTTAGTGATGATCAACATGAGCAACCACTGAAGGCAAAGGACAAAGGGAAGTCACATGCGATCACTATTGGAAATGTTGAATATGACAACGATGTGGTGGAATGATTAAGTGTTTATGTAATGGGATTCCAAAATAATGTTGTATCATGGAGTATTGAAATATTTATGTATTGGTCTAATGTGGTATTCAAAGTGATTGAGATATTATGCACATAATGAGAGGAAAACAAGAAAATGAAATGTTTAATAGTATTCATGAGCTCATGATTGATATAAGGACTAAGTGATATCATGGTTTGAGTATATAGAATTTTGAGGATTTTGGTATGTGGAAGGTGTTAAATTTTAACTTCATTCATGTTTTCACTAAGGTGTTCAAGAGAATACATGATTAAGGACTTTGAATGTTTGGAATGTGACGAACAAAAACTATCTTATGTTATATGGGGATCAACGATGGTATTAAATCTCTGGTAATCGTTTTCACTATGTTATGAGAGTGGACTGCAGTATTATGGATAAGGCTAAATATTGGAATGGATTATGTTGGACATAAGTTAGTTTAAGGATAGCAGTTTTTTCGATATTATTGATGGGATGTTATAGTAATATAGTTTTAGAAAAAGGACAACCTGCAGGACGGGCGACAGCCCATCGCGTTGGACAAGGCTGTGGGAATCGAACCCACAACTGAAGTGCGACTGGCCTTTATCGCCTACCACTGGCCTACAGGAAGTCCCTGTTTAGTAGAAACTAGTTTTATTATATTAAGCAGTATGATATATGAAGTATAAGTCCATTTTTGGAACCCTATATGATTAATCTCACTATAGATCGACTTATGTAAATAATTTTTGCTAACGTTTTGTTTGAGACAGATGGAATGACCCGTCACTCTATCACATGATCTGCTAACACTTCACGAATAACAAATTCAACTTCATTTATTTAAGAGATGAAGTGGAAATTGTTCAAGGCATGAACAACAGTGAGATTGTACCAAAATAAAGTAAGTATTTATTCTAATTCAAATTTTCAACTTTAGGGAAATGGTCTTGAAAACCAAAAATGTTGTCCTAGTGCCCTTATATCCGATGAATCAGATGGTACCCTAGATTGTCACAAATTTATGGAATTGTGATTGCTGGCTTTTCCATAGCCATGTTCTCTACCACTCTCCATCAGAACATAATGGTTAGATTTCTCTTCCATATCCATATTTTCACCTATGTGGAAACCCAGTGATTAGTTTATTTGGGTAACCATTACGTTTCATACTTTTGTTTTTAAAGATTGGTTTTGGTATTCCTTTTTACGATGTGGGTTTCTATTAAAGAAACTTTTGAATAGTAAACCATTTATAACCCCGACGAATTTCGAGGGCGAAATTCATTTTAAGGGGGGTAGAATGTAACACCCCGAAATTTTATGAAAAATATTCTTTTTAATTTCATTAATGTCTTGTGTTGTATGCTACACCAAAAGGAGCTTGCACAACACTCATCCTTGACTTTACTTGCATTACACGCAATCGCGACCTTCCCCGATAGCGTGTGTAGTACGCAATAACGAGTTTCACTAAACAACAATATGCTATTATTAATACTAGCCGTTATGAATAGTAATAACCACTTTTTGAAATTTTGTAAATTTTATTTTTCAAAATGGAATTCATTTTTGGATTCGTAATATCAAAATTATCTTAGGGTGAAATTTTGGTACTTTTTGGATAACTTTCATTTTCTGATGAATAGTGAAAATTAATAAATTTTAATTAAAAACAACTTTTTTAATCGAAATAATTAATAGTGATAAATTATTAATTTGAGTGGTCTTAAAGTATATTTAGAATATATTTTTACAATTCAATACAATTTTGGTCATTGGATGTAATTTCACATTTACATCAGACAAACAATTGTTAATCTTTTGATAGTTATTATCTCTTAAAAACACGCTATTTGTTGTGACAACGGAAATTAATTATAAAATTAATTAATGCAACTTATATGTTGGGAATTTTGTAAAATAGAAAAAATTTTTGAATTCGGAAAATCAATTATAGGTTAGGGTGAAATTCTGGCATTTTTCTGAAAAACTTCAATTTTTTGATGAATAGTGAAACTACTAAGTGGTAGTTAAAAAATTATTCTTTTTTCATAAATCTTAATTTTACCGCTTCTGTGAATGGAATTTCAAAAATCCAAGAGACACGGTTGATGTCAGTAAGTAAAATGTGATTCAATGAGATGAAAATAATTTTTGGTTAATAGTAACTTTTTACTTTTAATTACCACGGTTAAAAGTAAATAGGGTAATTAAGGGTAAAAATGATATTAATATTACCCTAACACATGTCCTAATCCTATTTTACAAGTTTATCTCGAGCAAAAACAACCTTAAGTGTAAAATATTATCATTTAGGCCCACTTGTATTATATTAGGACATTTATTATTATTTATTTAAAGAAGGGTTAAAAGAGTTAAAATCAAAGTTTATTTACTAAAACATTTTTAATATGGGGTTATACATAAGATAAATTCGACTATAAATATTCATAAGAAAGATAAAAAGCTCTCCTAAATAATGGTATTTAATTTGTAATTTTTAAACATTAAATAATTTAATATATTTATGACACAACGATGATGCAGTAATTATCTTATTAATGAAATATTGACATAATTGATGTTATAAATACCCAAATAAATATAATTTGAGACTTTTTATGAATTACACTAATTTTCTAGGTTAATATGACATGTTAATATTGATTTAATTAAATTTTTTTGAACTTATCATTCTGTTATTATTTTCACAAAAATCAATTACTAAATAGTGTCAAAATTGACATAAAATTGTTTTTAAAACAAATATTATATTATTAATTGTTATTTTATTCCTAAAAATCTAAGGTTCGGCCAAATGACTTAGATAAGGTTATATATATTAATAATAAACAACTTTGGGTTCGTTTGGCTTCATATAGTAAGTTTATTAACCATATAGTGTAAGAAAACAAAAAGACACGGTAAAAGTTAAATTATTTAACTTAGAGTTAAATCTAATTGATAAGGTTAAAATAATAACCTAAAGTTGTCTAAATCATATTGGATGAGAGGATTTCGACCCATCCCCACTTTATCTTAGAAATAAGACCATTTGGAACCATTATAAACCTAATTTGACCTTAATATAAAATAATATTTTGAGATTTTCCTAAGATGCCCCTCTCCTCCATTATAAAAGGGCACCTCCTCCCTCTCCTCCTCACACAAATTTGAGCATTCAAGCTCGGCCAAACCCTGAAAAAATCTCTTCTCCACTTCCCTAGTATAATCCTAGAGGTCCTGGTCTTCTTAAAAGTCCAATTTTAGTGCCCTAAAAGGAGGTCTCAAAGAATCACTTCAAAGAAGAGGTAATACCCATTACCGATCCTTTCCAATTTCTTTCTTCTTCAACTTCTTCTTCTTTAGTTGTTTCATTATGATGTAATAACATAAGTATCATTAATATACTGATATGTTATTATAAGTATGAAACAACCCTATTTAACCATCTATCCATCCTACGGAAAATGAAATCATCGCGCGTGCGTACGTACGGAATACCGTCTCCACGCCGTGGTGTAATCTATTTTCCGCCACCACCTTAATAGGATGGGTGTAATAGTGTAATGAGTAACTATATATGATTATTACAAAGTTATATTGATACTGAAATAGTATACATACACTTCAACACAATTCTACGACCATGGGAACGATATCATCGCTCGTGCGTACGTACGGACTACCGTCTCCACGACGCGATAAGATTCATTCTCAATGATTAACCATTCATGAATGATTATAAAGTATATATAATAATTACTAATGAAATATATGACATAATAATGATAATGTATTTATTTATATTTATATTTATGTCATCTACTTAATTCCATTCAATTCAATAAGGAAACGAAAACTGCGTTCATGCGTACGTACGGACTATCGTCTCCATGAACGGTGTATTTCTTTCCATTTACTGATTTATTATATATGTATATTCTGAATATATATATATATATCATGTTTTATATTCTGGAATTAATTAATCATGATCTATGTAATCATATGAATAATTACAAGTTAAAAACACGAACGACAAATGAGACGATTTTACCCAAAACACTACTTTAACATGAATTTACAAAAGAACGGGTAATATAAAGTCATAAGTGGACCATATATGATATAATAACAATTAATATGATTCTGGAATAAGTCAATAACATGATTTAAATCATTATACAGGAGGTTCGGACACTTACAAAGTAAGTCGGACCTAAGGTAAGGGAAATATCACAATCTCATTTTATCCGAGATTGTTTATACTTTAGTATTTACTGGGGTGTATTTTATCATCCACATCCATGTTTCCTCAATATGTAATGTTATTTCCATCCACCTAAATTTTTTTAAATCCAATTTTACCCTTCGGTGAGATTTTAGTAAAGGATATGAAAGGAATCCTTTGTCGTTTTTCTTACGAGGTACTTTTTGACTTTTCCAACAAAAGTACGAAGAATGTTTTTATTAACTTATACGGCAAGAATGGATTTTTAAAACATTATTTCCAATAATCTTCTTTTATAAGTTTTCAAGTTTATTTTTAATCAACTTCTTTTAGTTTATAATTGTATGACATGTTAAGAAAAGAAAAGTGTTTTTGAAGTAGAAAGGATATTTTCCTCAAGAATGGAGTTCAAATGTTTTATCAAAATTATTTTCCATCTAAGATAATATAGGGTTCTATTTTTATCCCTATTATTACATTGATTTGATTATGTTGTGAGGGAATTATTTTTATGAATTCATTTACCTTATATGATTTGTTTTATGATGTCATGATGTTTCAAGAATCCCATTTTTGTTACATGTGTTATGCGATGATGTATGATTTATGATTATGTGGCCCACATAAGAAAGGATTCATTATAAGATGGGTGGGACCTATATCTCCCTCCAATGCATTGGGTAAGTATTTTATATCTCATGAGATAGACATGGCTGGAACGGTAGGTTATACCGGTTCAGTGAAACAGGACTGGAACGAGGGTGACTCGGTTCAGAAAGGGACTTTGTCCACTAAGATAGTCTTGGAAATGAGTCTTGACTAACAAGAAATGATTCTCTATGATTATGTGTGTATGCCCCAAAGTTTCATGTTTTAAGTTATGATTATTGGGATTTCATTTCACTACTATAATTTATCCCATGTTATGAAATTATGCACTCTTTTGCAGGTTAAGATTTCCAAAAGTTATGTTCTTATGAATATGATGTGATTGATTTTTCTTTTGTTTACCCTTACTGAGAATTTGAGCTCACCCTTTTATGTTTTCATTTCCTCAGGATATAAATAAAGGTTTTTGGTAAAAAAAAGGGAAGATCTTTATGAGATATATTGAAGATCTTTCACCACGATTAGAAGATTACGTTCCAAGTTTCCAAAGACACTAAACTATTACGATCCTTGTGTGTGTGTTTTTGTTATGTACTAAGTATTCCGCAAATGTAATGTAATGTCAATGTACGTCAAGCTTCGGGTCTCTACACTAACTAAAACCATTAAATTTTCTTGACTAACCAAAATGGGGGTAATGAGAAGGGGAAAATGGATCATTTGTAATAGGTTGTCCAAGAAATAGGTTATTCTGATACCAATGGTGAGGTATATTGGTTTTAGATAAAATATTGGGAGATTAATAAATATAATATTTATTTATTTGTCAAAATTTATCAGATAAAGTATTAAAATCCAACTTATCTTATTTTTTAAAACCAATATTAAAATGAAATCAAACATATCATTGTGATCCGTACATGAGAAGGATAACCTTATCACCAACACAAATTTCCAAGAATGGAAAAGGTGGATACATGTCATAATTCTCCAAAATATAAAAGTATATGTTCTAGAATAACCTTCCTATTTGCATGGAACTGAGGCTAGTGATGAAGAGTTAAAAATCTATGAGAAAAATTTCAATGATTCCTCAGAAGTTTAATGTTTCATGCTATCATCCATGTCCAATAATATTTTCAAGTAATATGAGTATATGGATGTGTATAGAATAATGTCTCACCTTCAGGATCTCAATCAATGGAAGGTGACACAATAGAGGTATGAGATATCTAATGATTTTTTTACAAATAATCTTGGATATTTTGTGACAGTTGGGTCTCATATATTCAATATTATTGGCTATAATGGATGATTAGAAATATTGGGGATTAAATTCTCAGATGGGTTGACTATAGATCTCAAACATACATGACCTCTTAATACCTTACCCAGTTTTGTTGTTAATTAAAACATGAGAAATAATTGGAAGATTCTTTCAGAACTTCTTAAATTTATTTTCCAAGTGGATAAGGATTTGGTTCATGATAAACCCACAGTCCTCATGGTGAATAAGAAATGGAAAAAACATGAAAAGTGTCCCAAGAACTATAAACAGTCTAAATATACTTGGAATTGTCCTTTTAATAAGAGGAAGATCCATAGGCAAGGAAAGTAAAAGGAGGAAGTATGTTTTTCATGTGGAAAGTCAGGCCACTGGAAGAGGAACTACACCCAGAAGCTAAGGGAAGCTAAAGGTGTGTTTATTATCAACTTTAATATTTCCATATCTACGTAGTGGGTATTAGATGTAGATTTTGGTGCTCACATCTATATCCAAATTTGGGAACCAAGTATATTCCAAAATATTTTCAGAGGAGTAGAAGATATGAGATTTTTTGGTGGTGCGAGGATGGATGCTCTGGACATTGGTGACTACCATATTTCATTTCCAATGGAAATTATTTTGGTTTTAAAATATTGTTATTATGTACCTATAGTTTCCAAGAACATAATTTCTATGTCATTCCTATATACATACGGGTTTATTTTCAAGTTTGAAAATAAAAGTTTTTTCTTTTATAAGGAAAACATACGTTATGGTATGGAACATTTAAATAATGGTTTTTTGTATTAAATTACAAAATCCAAGTGTTAGAAATTGATAAGGAATCATGTTCACATGAATCATATTTCAGTTATATTTTATCAGCATATTGGTCATGTAAAAAAGAATCATTTGAAAATGATCTGGAAAAATGGTTATTTAGAATCATCTTAGCTGAAACCACTTGAAATATGTATTGCATGTTTACAAGGAAAAATTAACAAACATTAATTTGGTGGATAGGGTGAAAGGGCCACAAAACTTCTAGGATTAGTACACACTGATGTGTGTAGACCATTTCTATAAGAATCTAGATGTGGGTATTCATACATCATAGCTTTTACTGATGAATTTAGTATATATGGTTTTGTATACTTGATGAGGCATAAGTTTTAGTCCTTTGAGAAATTCAAGTAATTCAATAATGATGTAGGGAATCAAATTGAAAAGAATATAAAGTAGCTTAGATCCTATCAAGGTGGTGAATATCTTAACCTAGAGTTCATAAAAATTATATGGGAGTTTGGGATTCTATCTCTAATCTCTCTACCATATATGCCATAGTGGAATTGTGTTACTGAAAGTAGGAATTGCACATTGGTAGGCGTGGTAAGGTCAATGATGAGTCATGAAGATCTTCCATTATACTTTTGGGGATATTCATTACAAACTACGACATACATATTAAACTGAGTACCAACTAAAGAGGAAAATGGAATTACCTCCAAGGTATTTATAGGAAAGAAACACATTTTATGAACACATATTTATGGGGTGGTGTGGCATTTTTTATGGATTTTCAGGAAAAAAACTATCACCTCGGGGCATAAAGTGTGTCTTTATAAGGTATCCTAAGGAAACAAATAGATTTTACCAATAAAACCCTCATATAAAAATTTATTATTACTAGACATTCCATATTTCTTAAGAGAGAGAACATCCTCAAAAGGGATAGTGGTATAAAGATTGACTTTGATGAAGTTTATAATCAAGATACACAAGAGTTGAAATAGTAAGAAATTCCACAGGTCCCTATGGAAGAAGTTGTTCTAGAAACACAAGTACTACATATGAGTGTAAAAGAGGTAAGAGAACCAAAGACATATGGTTTTATAGTGACCAAATATAGTGACTCGTTATTTTTTAAAAATGATAAACTTCTCTCTTACAAGGAGGTAGTGGAGATATTATAAACTACAAGATGGAAAGAATCCATAAATTATGAAATGGATTCCATGTATTAGAACCAAGTTTGGGTTCTGTTCGATGCACTAGTTAATGTAAAGATCATTGGATGAAAATAGGTATTAAATTGGAATCTAAACATTGAAGGTAAAGTAAATACCTATAAAGAAAGGCTAGTGGCTAAAAGGATTAAACAACATTAAGTAATTGACTAAGTTGTAACCTTTTCACTAGTCTCTATGTTTAAATTCATCATAATTCTACTTAATATAGAACCTTACCATGACTATATGACTTGGAAGATGGATGTCAAAACTTATTTCCGTAAATGGAATCTTCATGAAGATGTCTATATGACACAACCAAAAGGGTTTGTGACCACAGGTGATGCCAAAAAGATTTGAAATTTATAGAAATTATTTTATGGATTTAATTTAGCATCTAAGTCATGTAACATTTCATTTGAATAATCCATAAAATAATTTGGTTTCATTAAGAACGAAATTGAGACATGTTTTTATAAGAGTATTAGTATAAATTTGGTAATTATTATAGTATTATATGTTGATGACATGTTACTTATTATAAACGACATACCAGTCTTAAATTCTGTTAAGGACTGGCTAAATAATTGTTTCTTCATGAAGGACTTAGGTGAAACAGCCTATATTTTAGGGATCAAGGTAATTCATTAAAGATCTAATAGGATTATTTTACATAATAAAAGTATATATGTTGGCCATATACTAAAGAGAATTATTATGGAAGAATATGAGAGGTGATTGGTTCTAGTGTCACGTGGTTTACATCATTCTTAGAAAATGTGTCCTCAGACACAACATGATAAAGAGATAATGGGTCATATCTCATACACTCTGTTGATAGGATCAATCATGTATGTCATGTTACGTACTATACTTTATGTTTCTTATGCATTGATCATGGTAGGTGGATATCAAGAAGATCCAGGATAACAACATTGGTCTACTATTAAGGTTATCCTTGAGTATCTGAGAAGAACTGAGGATATGTTTTTGGTGTATGGAGGAGATGAAGAGCTGGTTATCAGGGGTTATATTGATGATAGTTTTAGGATAGATAAAAATGATCTTGAATCATAGTTAGTATATGTTTTTTTTCAACGGAGGGTCTGTGAGTGGGAAGAGTTCAATGCAGCCAGGTTTCGTTGATTCTATAGCAGAGTCTGAGTATATAGTGGCTTCTGATACAACCAAGGAATCTATTTGGATTTAGAACATTTCCAGGATATTGATGTGGTACCTAATAGTAAAGACCCTATCACATTGTATTGTGATATTACTACAGTGTTGTCTCTTTTATAAGAGCCAAGGTCACACCAACAAACTAAGAACATACTCTGGAAGTATCACCTCATGAGGGATTTCTATAATAGGGGTGACTTTGTAGTAAGAATTATTCCAACAAAATAGAACGTGGTGGATCCCTTGACTAAAGGGATATATCAGTAGAAGCATGATCATAATGTGAGAGCTAGCGGATAGAAGTTTTTTAGTAGTTGGATCTAGTACAAGTGGGAGTCTATTTGATTCAGGGTCATAGAACCCACTTATGTGTACTTTATGATGACCTATATTCATAGTTTTGAAAATTAATAAACTTTTTATAACATCATGATTATTATTCTTTATAACATAATATTTGATAATGTACCAAGAGTAGCTATCGAACTGAAAGGTCATAGCAGTTCCCCACTATGATGAGAACCTGGGAGTTCTACGACCCTATTCTTAAATATATGTTCTATATCTAGATGATATAATTTTATGGACACAAATGATACATGATATCAAGCGTGGAGACTCATAGTACATTGATGAACCTTCTCATGGTGTATTCCCTTGGAAATATCCCATAGGGTATTATGAGAACAAGACCCACCAGAAGGAAATATGCTTTTATATGTGTCAGTGAATGTTCGTATCTTCAAACATGTGTATTGGTCCTTATACTTTAAGATTATTTTTAATGAGTATTATGAGTTGCGTAATTTCATGTATTGATGAAAACCGTGATGACATATGTTCGCGGTGAAGTAGGATATGCTAGGTATTCCCTGAGTAATATTTCATTAATGAAAAATGTGAGAAAAATATTTTTCCCTTCTGTTCTTTAATAGAAGTTGATATCTCGGGACATTTAATAGAAATTATATATCCTAAATAAATCCATGGAATGGTGTACAATAGGAAATTTAAATTTTTGAGAAGTCAAATAAAGGGACATCAGGAACATAGGTTGATTCCACCAGGATGCAACCTTCCTGATTTGAGATATTGTGATAAAGAGATTTTATTATATGGTAAGAATTAGTATGAGTTATCATGTCATTTCGGAATTAACTTCTTTCTATATGGGTGTCTTGGCTGTTTCTAGATTCTAACCTTATAGTTTTGGATTCTTCCCCTAATTCCACTAAGAAATAGAATTAGAGGGTCACAAACTAAGTGTATCCAAAATCATCGTAAAATGATATATTTTTATTCATTATTTAACAAGTTGAATAAATATTATTCCTAGATGTATTTTAATAATTATTCATGTATTCTTGATCTTAAATAAATATTTATTTTCTATTAAGTTAATATAATATTAATATATTTATTTATGAAAAAAGTAGTGATATTTATTTAATAAATAAAATGTCATTATTGAAAGCCTGATAAATATAATAGAGTAATGGAGGATCGATTTTAATGGTTTTGTTAGAAATAAAAAATATTGAATATTATTTGATTAAATAATATTTAATTTAATTCAAAAGTGAAACGAATATTGAGAATTAATTTTATTATTATTATTATTTGAAATGGAGTTTCATAGGGATTAAATAAATAATAAAGGTCACATGTGCAATTATTTTATTTTAACCCAAGTGATATATAAACCTATTTATATTATTTTATCAATAAGATAATTCATTTCTTTTCTTGGGCTCAACATATTTGAATAACTCTCTAAAGACATAGGGAGATCACTTCTCCACGAATTCTAACAATAATAGAAATAGATCTTCCTCAACCTACCACTCTCGATTCGGAACTGATCCCAGAAAACGCTTTGGAATTAGTTCTCGAGCTGATCAAATGCAGATGACTCAAGTTCTTGGATCTATTGTGCTAGCATCCCAAGATTCCTATGGTTATGTTCAAATATTTGTAGAACATGTGTGGATCACTGCTATAGGGAATCTAATTTGATTCATACAACTCCATAATGGAACAATGCAGATCTGCTGTCAGATCCATCAAAGAAGAAACTATCCCATCAAGGTAATTTTTTATTTAATTAAATAAATTATAAATAATATGTGATGATCCTCCCTCTTGGTTCCATCATTATATCCCTTGTATATGTTATTTGATTCAATTCCATAGAGAATTAAGTTAATCATTATGTAAATCTAGGACTGATCATTAATCATAGAAAAAGGAAAACTTGTGCATGACCCATCACACACTTTCACTACACCCAAAACCAATAGTTCAAAGTGATGAAGGATCCAAGAGTCTAAAAAATTTTGGAGACAAATGATTAACAAAATGATAATTAAATTTAATGAATGTGTGTTCACTAAAATATATTGAGTGACATTAAATAAACGTTTTTAACTCAAAACCACAATGAATATGTTGATCAAGAATCTAATAGGTTCCAAATTCAAGAAATAAAATCCATTAATCTTTTATAGTTTTTTTGGGTGACAAAAGTAAGATGGTTAACCCCAATATGTTTGGGGATTTGATGGATTTCAGCTGATGATTGAGAGATTTAGAGATCTTGTGATATTACTCCAAGGTACCCTAATATGGGGAGAGGGATCTGAGTGGAACTAATTTAAAAGGATTCAATGATATTATTTATAGATATTATTCCCATATGGGTAGGAAAAATGTTTAACCAATGTCAAGTCATCACTTTCTCTCCATCTCACAAAATAATATGAAAATATTCTTAAATGTAATTCATGAAGGGAAGAAATGATTTCAACATGGTAAATCACTATATGAGACTCTAGAGTGAATGAAATTGACTTTGTGTTGATGCACCAGTTAAATACTATAATCTCTTTTGTTTGGTGAAATTATAAGGTTGTGATCACTCAATTTCTAGGTTATTATCTTGCCATATTTTTTAGGTTTTACAAAACTTCTAACCTATGGTACACTTCACCCCCCCCCCCCTTCTTCACCAACTTATCTATGGTAGTACCACTTCCACATTTTCTAGATACACATGTCCCATCATAATAAAACATAATTTGTTAAATGAATCCTCATATATATAATGATTTTCTATAAAAATCCCCACACTTATCCTTCAAAATATATTGAAAAATCATTCAAAGAGATTTTTATCCTCCTGTAGAATAAATATAGAACTTTATCTTTCTAGTATGATAAATGTAATCCACTTGTTCAATGAACATCAATGATTCAGCTTTTTACTTTTATTATTTCAATATCATTAATGAGTTACATAATCTTTCTACTTCTTTCAATCCCTTATTAAACAATTCCTCACCTTCTTCAAATTTACATATAAAAAATTTGTCCTTTTTGTTTTATCTTATACAACAGGTCTTAATTATATGATAAGTTCTATATGAATTTCATATTTAATATGAAGAAATTTATATAACATCCAATTGAATTATTTTCATATCCATCTATTTGATTTTTTCTAGATAAATATCACCCTAGAATTCTATATGGGTCATTAATTATTTATCCATTACAACCAATACTTTTTTGGTATCCAAATAAAAAAATCTACTAATAACATCCAAAAATTCTTATACCATATCCTTTGAACCACCTAACTTAATAATAAAAAAATATGTCTTAGAGAAATTATAAGAAAAATGTTCTTCAACTCGTTAAACACCATGGAATTTCACTATTTTTACATCATCATTTGAAGCACATAAGTCATCCATGAACTTCGTCCCTTCGATATTAGTCAACAATATTATATTCATGGTCATCAAAAAGTTTCAAAAGTAAATGATCACTACAAAAAAAACATGTGTTTTGGTGTGGTGACAATCCACTAACTTTTTTTACTTGAAATAACTTTTAATAATCCTATGATACCTCTACACTCAAAGTCACATGTCTAATAAATAGTTCACATTACTTCTTAAAACACCATCCAATATAGTGTGTTGAAAAACCAAAATTCCTTTGTGATTTACATAAACCTTTGAAAACATTAGAGGTACCTTTAATTGAGTATTAAAATTCCCATGTGACCAATATGAAATAATGGAATTTGAGTGTTACATTTACCTAACATAATTTAAAGATACTTTTACACACTATCTGGTCTATGGTGATGTACCTTGTGATTTTAATTGTATTTTTGGGATATAATTATGCATGAAATTCTTAAACCTCCCATAGGAAGATATTATCTCAGATCACTTTTATTCCATGTTAACTAGGCCAATTTTGGAATCAAAAACGTTTTTACTACATTCAACATAGAATAGAAAAAGTCATAGTGTTGGTTTCCTTCACCATCATGATTATATCCACAGACTAGTTTAACTCTAATTAATATTTCATTTAAAGTACTAAAATTTATCATATAAGATATATAAAAAACTAGAAAATATTTCCATCTAGTAAACTAGAAATTTATTTAGGTACAAATTTTATGTTCCACTCTAATGTAAATCATTTAATTTCAAGTACATGAAATATAATACTATCAATATGTCTTATTATACTTATCTACTACTTCTTTAATGTTTATATCTTTTTTTTAGTACATTCATTCCTATCATTCTTATCCCTTTTCAAAAAAATATAATAACTACAAGAATAAGAAATATAAAATTTTCAACAATACTCTATGCATTAGTACATCTTTAAATAAATTTCGATCTATAAAAAATATTATCACACCTAGGGTTTCAAAAATATCATATAGTTTCATAAAATCCTATAAAAACTAATTTATGTATTAATAACATGAACTATAAAGACCACATGCATTTATTTTATTGGTGGAATATTTTTTATAATATTACATCAATTATTTTAGGTGTTATAGACAAAGCTAAAAATTATTGTAAGGGGTTTTTATAGTGAGAAGTATAACCAATATGTTATGAATAATCCATTGGTTTAAATAATGGATAAATTTCTTAATAATTATGGTCTATGGTTGAATTTTACAAATTTATATACTCTAAACATTGAGGACCAGAAGTATTTGTTCCTATGATGGATGTTTTAGATAAAAAATTCAATAATACTCAATCATGAGTAGAACGTAAACCATATGATATGTAAGGAATAAAATTTGGTATTTATTGATTGTTAATTTAACTAGAAGTTACAACAATATTTCTGAAGTTGGTGGTGGTAATATTATAACTGGTGGGAATGGGTATAAGCTTGTTAGGAAACACTTTCTGCATGATGTATTGTGGGTATCAGATAATAATGTTCCCATGCCACTTGAAATTGATAAGAAGATTATTATTTTATAATCTACTTCATGGAATACAAACAAAATATAGAGACATATAGGTTTATTTGTATTATACAAGACCTTAAAAATCTAGGTATCATTTCTTTCTTATATATAATACATATTAGAGAGGTTGAGTTTATTTTTTTAATAGGTCATAACTCTAATAAGTTACATAATATTATATTATTTCATTCTATATTATGTGATGTGACCATTGATTCAACCCTCCTAGTTGGTAGACCACTCACTCCTTGGAATCTTATTTGGTTTCATATATGGATCCATATATATGAATAAATATATGAATATGGAGAACAGAAATTCCATTGATAGAAGAGGAATGTATACATTTTTTGTAAAATACATTACCCGAAGGATGAACTGGATGATACACTATCTCCCTTCACATGGAATTGATGTGGTTCACACAACAACCATTGGATTTCAATATAGATAAAAACATTCTCTTATTACTCATTCAAACAAATAGTATATATAAGTACATGGTAAATCTCGTAATATTATTCTCGAGTATTTTTTGGATAATGTATACTTGAATGTTAAGGGTATTGAAACTGATAAGAAGTCTTGGTAAAGTATTTTTGGCGTTTATATTGGTAATATTAAATTAAAGGATGTAAAACTATAAATCTGTTGTATTATGTTTGATGAATTGAGGATAGATGATAAATAAATTAAAAAGGACTATTTTATAAAGGTAAATGAAATTTTTAGAAAAATCATAAGTTTTTTTGGTACCTTGATAGATTCAATTATTCTAAATAATATAAAGATATATTTTTTTGATAGATTTAATTGAAAATTTCATTAATAGAGGAAAGAGTCTATTTATCTCTTTATGAGCTATAATATAGTCTCTAGTCATATGAAATAAGGAATTTTACATCAATTAAAAACGAAAAGGAATAGAAGACTGTTAATGACATATTTAAAATTAAAATTAGGGTTATTAAATATTATTCTTCCATTAAGTCAAAATATTATGATAAAATATATGGATACTTTAATAAAAAAAATATGCCTCTCATCTATGGGAACATCAGAATAGGTAGATGAAAAATTTAACAAAAAAAACCATTGAAATATTTTAAATAAGTAATGTTTCTATATATTATCATAATAATAAAATTATTAATGATGGTTATGTGACCATAAGAAGTCTTGATAAAAATCAGATGAGTAAATTTTTTTAGTAAATGAAAAAATTATCATAAGTAAAAATAAATAAATTCACCAAGAATAAGAATATATGTTTTATAAAAATAGAATTAGAAGGTAACACATTATTTGTTGTATCATCCAAAAGTGATGTACTGTATAAATTTTAATCATTATGGTCCTTATTAATCATGATAAAACATCAAGAGATGAATATAAGAATTCAAAATAAAAATAAAAGGGTCATCAATTGAATACATAATTAGATGAATGACTTGAGATAAATGTTAGTCTCAAGGGTGAGTTTCAATTTTTAGGAATAGAAGATATTGGAAATGTTAAGATATAGAAGAGTGTCTCAAAATGAAATATTATAACCTTGAGGAAATTTAAACAATCATATTAAAGGTTTCATATCAATAAATTATGTGGATATAACTAGGATAAAAACATACTATTAAGTATGTGGACATGATTAATACATGTTCAAGTTATCTTAATGTTGAGAATACATTAAATAATTTAATCCTAAAAATTCACATGGAAATGTATGTTATTGAATTGAAATTTACATGGTTTAAAATTTTGACTCAATAAGATAGTTTAAATCATCTCATGATAATGTAAATAAGTGGACTATTAGTATCTATATATGTTCAATAAATAAAGAAGAGAATTTTTAGATTGAGTTTAAATGTGGAAGTGTATTTGTTAAAGGATATAATAATGGAATAACCTAAAGATTCATTTTACCATATACTAGAACTAGTTATAATTCATATATACTAATTTTCCACCACATAATTTCAATAACAAGAATATAATTCAACCATCTTGAAGGTTCTAAGTATGTTGACAGTTCTGTGGAATTTTTTAGCATAAAGATTATAATTTTTATGATAGCATTTCCTTTAGGAGTAGAACACATGTTTCTACTTGGAGAAACACTATCTTAACAGTAAATAATTGAAATGGGATAGATAATACCCCTCTAAACAAGGAATAAAAAATTAAAAAATATTCAATGTGAAATAATATTTACTATCTTAATGAAAAAAATAGAAGATGTGACCAAACATTTCATTAAGAGATTAATTTACTAACAAATATTTTTGGGTTTTATCTATACATTGAATGAGAAAATAAATAATGAAAATGTAATATAGATTAAAATTATTTTATTTTTGATGTGAACTTGAAAAATACCCATAAAGGAAAATAATTAGTACTTTTCATTACATATGATAGGTGATGTTAATGTTCAATGAAATTTTTAGAATAATAATGGAATATCCATAAGAATTGTGGATTATAGTTCATTGATGATTAAAGGATTTGTGTGTATGTTATTAATGATATAAAGTTAAAATCCCTGGTTGTTTTTTTATTAATGTACATGATAAAGACATATAGTACTTTATCTGATATTTAGATGATTGAAAAAATGTAATTTTCTTGAAGTAAATATGTATCATTTAGTCCCCTAAGGATGTGAAGATAACCTCCAATTGAGTAATAATAAATATTAACATATATAAAATTGGATATATGATTAATTCATGGTACTTATGTTCTAAAGATGGATATTTATTTGGTAAAAATCTCTTCAACATCTTGGTTAATATAAAATCTGAAAAAAAAAATTAAAGTATGAGTTGGTGAGATTCCTACCACAAATAAAATAAGATAAATACATGGTATTTGAAGCTCTTTAAAATGACATGAATTAATAGATTTAGTCCACCCAAATAATTGAACTCAAAATTTATAATATCTTTGAAATGGTTTATCACCAATCCATAATTATTGATATATACTTTATAATTTTTATTTGGGATTTAAAATTAATCAACAATAATATATCCTTGAAGCATAAATCTAAAGCTGTGGAGAGGTTCATATTTTTTGTGGGTTGCTATGAAAGTAAATGGTTTATATATCTAGAATATTTGAATAGAAAATGATATAAACATACAAAACGATAATTCAACGCTCTTTATTTTTATATTCAAACATCAATTTGTCAATCAATATACCACTCAATAAATGTGGAATTAGAAAGAAAAAAATATATGTTTCATCTAAATTTTGAGGACTTTAACTATAGAGTATAAACATTAAAATTTATTTTGTACAGAAGCAATGTATTAATTGTTACATGTTATGTATGCATTTTTTATCAAAAAAAACTTATACCCTTTTGTGATTTACTTTATGAAGAAACCCATTGTTTGTCACATTATGTGCTTATATGTACTTCATTAATAATGATGAAAAAATATTATGGATGTTTGATTAAGATTATGATTTTTGTGTTTTCTTTGGATATTAATTAAATGAATGGTGCTATAGATTCTTAAAAATCACATATTAATTTCATAGATCCATGGGATGTTATAGTTATTGACTATAAATCCAAGATGGTAAAAGTGTTAAATAGTAGTTCGAGTGATTAAACAGATGGAACTCTAGTGGAATTAGTAAGGTCTATTTAAAAGGAATTAGATAATGAAAATAAACATAAACATATAGGTTTCAAATTTATTCCATAGAAATATTCATCTCTTCTCTCGTAGTTGTGATATTAGGGGAGGTAGATGATTTGTCGATGAGTTTGGTTTGAGGATCCACAAACCCGAGGTTTGGGAATAGCCTTGGTTTGGAACATTGAGGATTTCTCTGGTATGAATTCTTTTGGTGTTCTTGGATTATTTATGTGGATCTGGATCTAATTTGGATGATAGGGATGATGGCCCTCTCGATTTTATGGATTTTTTCTGTCTCAATTGTGCTTGCAATGTGGTTTCGTATGGTTTTCACTACTCAAAAGTGATTTACATGATTTTCACCATGTTATGCATTAGTCTTCTTTGTTCTGTCTGTTCTTAGGGAGCATATTTCTTCATGAGTACTAGTTTTACTTTTTAAGATTGGAAGCGGTGTTGTATTTTTTAGGTCTTGTTAGGTGGGCGGCCTTGAAGGAGCGATGGGTGTGATGAAACCCATCATTCAGTCATTTTTCATAAAAATGATGGATGGATGGGAACCTTTCCATGAAATGTTTTCAATTTTTTCATTCTAATATTGTGTTTCATCATGTTGACATTTCTGAGAGATCATTTCATGCTTTTTTAGGTGGGTGTCTCAATAGAGAGAAGGGTGACCTGGCACCTTTCATCCATCTCTCCTCAATATTTCTATGTTCATTGGAGAGTTTCTATTCCATGATGTTCCACCAGCATGGTGAAACTTCTTGGAAGATGGGGTGACGCATTATTTTGACTGATCTCACAATTGCGCTAACCAGTGAGGGGGTGATGAGCATTTCTAATGCCTTATTAGATTTTTGTTTCTTTTATACTTAGAGGATATTTTTAAAATTTATTTTTTTTAAGAAATATTTTCATTCTTGTAATGGGTTCCTTCTTTCCTAGTGATAAAAGTGGTTCTATATTTTTTTATATTAAATAAAGGGTCTTGACAATCAGTCATTTAAAACATAAATGTTTCAATAAATATAGTGATGAAGATTCTTTTTATTAAAACAAAATATCTAAGTTCAAAAAATTACAAAATAATTTTTAACCAAAAAAAATCAACATATGAAATGAATCCCTAGTTAATATGAAGAGAAAACAAAGTGTAGAAAATCTAATAAAACTTATATCTCAGATTGAACCTTATTCTGATTTATAATTTTTCAAATAAACTAATTTCTAAATTTGGTGAATGGGTAGTTATGTCAAATCGAGTTGAATGAAATCCTTGGACTTTCCCCAAGTCATGAAGTTAAAATTACCATCAGAAATAAATGAGTGTTTGAATAAAGTCTTAATTCAATAGGTAATGTTTTGTGAAATAAGGATGGTACAGTTTTTAAAGTGAACTTAATGGTCCATGGTGTGGATTTTATAAAAATGTTTTACCTTATTTTGAGATTCAATACAAATAGAATTTTTAGTGAAGTTTATTCTCCCTAAAATATTAAGGTTTACAAGGTATATGTAAATTCTACATTCTGGAATGGTAATGTTGATATAAAAGTTTATATTTAAAAAAACATAAGAGAATTTTCATGATAGTAATGTATAACTGGTTTATAGTGATAGAGGTGAGTTTGAAACCACGTTGGTGGAACAGATGATGAGTTTTTCAAACAAAATGTCCCTCAATTCTACCCAATAGTTTTTAAAATATTCATAACCACCCTCTTATCAAGATACCAGATGATATGACGAATAATAAAAGGTCATGCAATGTTGATAAATATTGATTCATTGATAGGGATAGGGAGGCGTCAATTATATAAGATAGATATCATATGTGTACCCTGACCAATTATATGGCCTTCTAAAGCAAAGAGATAGTAATCCAATAATGGAAGTATTATACGCTGAGGGGTCGAGGACATGTAGTCAGAATTCAAAACCTCTATACACTATCTTTTATGAATTTAAGAAAATTTATATTAGCTAAAAAAATTGTGATTATAAAACGACATCCTCAGGCTTGTAAATAAAAACATGATAATAATTTTAGAATGTTTAATTTTATAGAGTAAATTTTGAGAACAACACATCCAAACCCTAGTACACCTTTAGATGGGTGGGATGAATCAGGGTGCTAACTTTATCTTTTTATTTATTGAATCATGTCCCCATATTGTTATGGACATGTAAATTATATTTGATTGCTCCACCATTTCACTATAAGAATAAATTCAATATTTAAAATAATATAATCTTTGAAATAATCATGTAAATATTATATTAGGGTGATTTTTTAGTATTTTTCTATAAATATATATATTTTAGTGAATTATAAAAAATATTGGTTTCTTTAAAAAAATTGTTATTTATTTTAATATAAAATGCATAATTGGATTTTAAATTTATCTCAAATATATATATATATATATATATATCATTTAATTATAAATAACATAATTAATTACACTTAAATCATCATTATTCTTGATTTTTTTATATGGTCATTATTGTGTATAAGGACATATTTTCAAGGAACTATTTTTATGCACAAACTTTGTTTTTATCTTATAGAATTAAATTAATATCTATAGATAATATTAAGGAAATTTTTATATATTATATTCAATAAAATAAGTTAAAATTAATATAATAGTTTTTAATTTTATGTAATTAAGGTAAACTCAATTTTATTCTTAAAAATGAAATTTACTAAAAACAATTTTGTTGTGTATTGCACACATGTTTTAAAATTAATTTCTGCCACATATAGAAACTAAATCTCAAAAAATGGAATTTTTATTTTCAATTAGAATCATTAACAAAATTTAATAAGTTAAACTAATATTTTTTCCACGATTAATAGTAAAAATACAAAAAAAAATGTGGTATCATGGTTAACTTTATAATAAGTTTATTGGGGGAGGGGTTGACATAATAAAAACTATTTAAAATATCGAAAAAGATGTTGTAATTTAGTTTTTTAATGTTAATTATACCTTGTCCTTCCTATATTTTATCCTTTTTAATTTTTTCCCTCCTGGCATGAGTTATACATTATTATATTTTAATATTTTGAAAAAAAAATCAACTGTGCCCTCTCCCTCTATTATAAAAGGATATACATATCCTATCTTACTCTCACTAAATGAGAAATGTAGATTATCAGTGTTATTTACTAATAAATACCTAAATTCCATCTTAATTTCCTATTGGTCTTTGATTGATTATATTATCATCATTTCAAGGCTTATGGTTCATGAAAAATGAGGTTTCTCAATGAAGAGGTATAACACTTAATCGTGTGATTTCAATTTCTTTTATTCATCCAAATTATCTAAATATATGATATGAAATAAAAAATAATTTAATAAAAAATATAAATATACCTAATTTTTATAATAATGATGGATCAACTATATTCTAACTCATTTCTATAAAATGATAAATAAAGGAATCACACATGTTTATGTGTTGGATACTGCCACCATAAAGGGATGGGATTCATTTTCGATCACTGTCATTCATATTTAGTTATTTTGATGAATGTATTTGTTATATTTTGTATTTATGAAATAATTATTATTATATAAAAATAATAACTTATATTCCTTTTTTCATTCAATCTATTGTAAAATGGTAACACCGCTCTTATGTAAGAGTATTCTACCACATCCAAAAAACGATGTGATTACTTTTTCATCTCCATTATACAATGCTAGAAATACGGATAGATCTATTTAATATAACTTAAATTTATGAAATAATTAATATTCTAGAAAGGTTTATTATATCTTACCTTCCTTTTATTATAACCACTTAAATGTGGAAACATAATTGGTAAAAATGTACATACTATCCTCTCCATGAAGTTATGTAATTCATTTTTCAATAGTATATATTATTAATTGTAATAAAAATTAATATAATCTATAATTATTAAACAAATCATGATTAATATTATATAAATGATTAAACCAATACCATGGTAAAAGTATTGGAACACTCAATGTAACCACCCAACCTTTCATTAATGGAAATCCATCTTGATCTAATTAAATGTCTCTTTATGTAAAAATTTTATATAAAATGTCAATTTCATAGGATTTATGTTAAGAATTGTGACCATTTCAAATATAGTCATTGAATAGTGATCAAATTATTAGAATAAATATTGGGATTTAACAAATCCAATTTACTCAGACAAAGGAATTGATGGCCTCATCCAGTAGACGTGCCCCATACGAAGTACATTTTTCAGAGCTTGGAAAGGAGGTGTCATCATTGGGCTTCACTCTTGACCAAGCCCAAGCCGAGATTGAATATGTTAAGCTCGAGTGGGACCGTCTATGATAGAAATGGAAGTTGATAGAGATTACCACCCGAGCAATGTTATCCGAGCCACCCCAAGAGTCTGTCACCATCACACACCTTACTCTTCGGCCTTATGTGGGTGTTATAATGGGTTATGTAATAATACTTTAGCACTATGGTTATGTACATTAGTTTTATATATAATAATGAAAATACTTTCATTTTATTATTGTTACCTTGTAAATAGTTTTTAAAGCTCAAATAGTATTTTTATTTAAAGTTCAACTAAGAAATCTATTTTTATGAATTAATGTATTTTTGAATAAAAAAATATTTTAATAAATTATTATTTTTATTATTAATTTATTTGTTATTAAATATAAATGATCTTATAATTTTATGAATATAATTGTAATTTTTCTTAAGGTTTGAAAGCCATTTTTGTCAAAACCTGTCAGTTTTCGATAAATGTCAATTTTTATTTTAAAAGGGGAAATTAACATATTTAGAAAGTTAATTATATAAAATAAATATTATTTCTGGAATCAGGACATTGAAATTATCCAATGGTTAATTTTTCATAATTTTCAAAGACAGTCAAATTTTTGGGTAAAAATAAAATACGGTGTAAATATATAATGTGTTTTATGCCATCATAATGACCCAATAGTGATGTAATAAAATACTATAAGCTTTATTTTCACACAATATATGTTTTTACATTGAAATAATGTGGTTATGGGTTTTTTACTTATTTTACAAAGCATTAATGGACCCTTCAAGGCTTATTAAACATCTTGTATTTTTAAATTGTTTTCCTTGGGAGGGTTACTCACCTCCACATAAGTATCCTCATTATTTTAATAAGTTCGTACTTTAGCATTATAAAATATTTTTTTCCACTTCCCTTTTCCAAAAACCATGGGCAAAAACCATGGTATGGTTTGTGGTTTGGATTAGTTTAATGTGCGGTGTCTCAAACCTAAATAATAAAGAATTCCCTCACCTTTCCTATATAAACCCACCCATGATCCCACTTCCTCCTCACCCAATGCCTTTGGATCTCATCCAACCTATGCCCTCCTCTCTCTATAATCTGCCCAAGGTGCCCCAATCTCCCATGAAGACTCTCTAAATCCTCTATCAAGCCTTTGGAACCACTTCCAAGTAAGGGTTTTTTCTTCCTTTCTCATTTTTTTCCAATATTCTTTAAATTATTATGCCTTTTTAATTTCAATTATAAATATTGGGGTATGGTGTAGAACCTCCCCCATACTGCCATATTTATGTTTGAATGATGGGAGACCTATTTCTCTCTCATTAAATGTCTCCCATGTACACCTATTACAATGTTGAAATTCAGAAAGGAATTTCTCTCTTCTCATTTACATTCAAGAAATTAATTTGTATCATGAATCTAAATTCAATTACATTTGTTGGGACATGTTTATATATGACCCCTTACTTCCAATGTCATGTTAATATGATGAGACACCCATTTATCTCTCATCAACCATTTTTATGAGTTCTTATGTCACGTCGTTATGCTGCCTAAATTGCACTACGCTTTTCCAAGACAAATTCATTGTGTAGTGAATACCATTCCCATTACTCTATCAAGGGTATTCACCTTTATGCACATTTAATTATTGTTTAAATAGTTTCATGTATTTATTCCACATTATTTTATCATGAAATAAAATATTATGTTGAGTGATTAAATTTTTTATGGTCCATGTGGCACACTTATGCATGAAATGAAATGTTTAAGAAGGGTGTGTCCTTATAGCCCTCCAATGCATTGGGTAAAGTATAGTATCATGATATGTCATTTGAAATGGGTTTTTAATCATGCTAAATCAAGTGCGGCGAGGTTTACTCATGCTTCATGTGTAATGAGTATTTACTCATGCTCCATGTGCAATGAGCCTTGGCTCATGATAATTCTATGTTAAGTGTTGTTGCCACATTTCCATGTAATGATTATCATGATTTATCATGCCTTTATGTATATTCTTCTCTTTTTCTCTATTTATATTCCTATTTTTTAACATTTATTGTATTCATCATGTTATTCCATGTTTATTTCCTTATTGGTCTTTATAGCTCGCCCTTTTCTGATGCATGACCTCAGGTTATCCCACGCAATGCTAAGTACGAGGGAATGTAGTGGTCATGTAAAGAAAGTTTTCAATAAATATATTGCATGTTTTATGTTCTAAGTTGTTCTGTAATGATCATAATCCCCAAAGACACTAGACCTATTAATCTTCTATGTTGTATCAAGTGAATTTTATGTAATAAATCATGTTTACGTGTGTAATAAAAAGCAGGGTAGTCATAGTTAGTATCAGAAGATAGGTTTAGTTATTTTTGGGATTATGATTAGAAAACCATAGTAAAACCTCAAAGACAAGAATAAGTATAATAAAACATCCCTAAGTTTTGGTGAGTATTGAGTAAGTGTTTTATCAAGAAAATACATCCATGTCCGGATACGAGTAGTTAGAGGTGGCTTTGGCACATTTGTATCCTAGGGGTAAAACCCGAAAACACCGCTTTGAGCTAGACTCGAATGGGAACTGGTGCACAACGACTGGACTTGCTACACTCTTGGTTACGATACTCCCGAGGGATATGATTTCATAAATTTTCAAGCTTAGTATGAACCATTATTAAGGAAAAAATGCTCTAAGAATATATGTTAGAAAGTAGATCATGGATAACATAGACTGAAGACAATAGATTCATATGTTAAGGAAATAAAATTTATTTATAAGTCGTTAGTTTTGTCCTTGGATTACCCTTTATGTGTTACCCCTAACTTTCCTTTTATTCGAGCCAATGGTCGGTAATAGGAGTACTCGGGCTAACAACCGATGTGAAGATCAATGTGATGACTGTACTAATAAGATTCCCAATCCAATGGGAGCGGGAATCGTGAACTTTGTCACACTTATCTCTTAGATAACTCATGATTTGAATATAAACATGGGTCAAGAGGAACATTAAACCCCCCTATGAAAGAACAAGTTGCTATCGAGAGCTTCACGAGAAAAAGGCCTCCTACTTTTAATGGATCATCTGATCCCTCAATCGTTGAACAATGGATAAACTCCATAGAAAAGATCTTATCAATCCTTCAATGTTATGAACAAGAGAAGGTTCTCCAAGCTGCTTATCATATGGAGGGTGAAGCTGATCAATGGTGGACGTTGATCAAAAATACGAAGCCCGGGGAGGAGATTGAGTCATTGGAATGGAAGGATTTCCAGAAGATGTTTTTCCATAAATATTTTCTGTGCACCCTCTGGATTAAGATGGAAAGGGACTTCCTTGACCTCAAGAAAAAAGATGATGAATATGTTGGAGTGTATGAGGAAAAATTCATAAGGCTTGAACGATACATTTCCGGATTTTTCATTACCCCCAAATGCAAGGTTGATCACTTCTTTGGTGGGAAGAAACATATCCTGCAGACAGCGCTGGTGATCTGTGACTTCGACAGCTATGAGGAAATTGTATGATGTGCCCTCATGGTTGAAATGGAGATTAGAGAATCTCAGGGATATCAGGGGGTAAAGAGCATAGGGTGGAATTCAATGTTGGCAGTCTGATGGATAAATCCAATGGTGCTAAGAAGATCCAGCACCCCACTTTCCAAAGTTGCAGAAAAAAGCACCATGTAAATTGCTTGAAAGGGACGAGAAAATACTTTAGGTGTGGAAGATAAGGGAACCATGTTGTTAACTACCGACAAGAAAAACCCACGGCTGCAATAGAGGAGAGTAGTGCTCTGTTCAAACCTCAACACATTGTTCATTTCTACAACTACAAAGAACCAGGGCATCTTGCAAATTAGTTCCCTAAGACAAGGGTTTTCGAAGGCAACCAAAAACCTCCAAGGCATCAAGGGAGAAATTTTTCCATCACTACTGTAGAAGTGAACCCTGAAAATGAAGTGGTGATAGGTACGCTGGTTATTCATTCAAAAATAGTGAACTTACTTTTTGATTCAGGTTCTACACATTCTTTTATATCTCTAAACTTTTATAGAACAATCCCAGAACCGCCCAAAATCATGGACGTGAAAATGTCGATGAGTACAGAAAATGGGGAAATCATTGAATCCCATGAATATAACTCCCCCCTATCATAATATGTGGATTAAAATTCCTGGTGAACCTCATAATACTCCCTCTAGTAGAATTTGATGCAATTATTAGAATGGATTTGCTTTCCTTATATAGAGCCAACATAAATTGCTGTGAGATGGAAATCACTCTCCATGTGGAGAATCGACCCCCGATTAATTACAAGTGCAAGGAGGAAGATGAATCTTCTTTAAATCCATCATCTCAAGTGTGGATATTACTTCCCTATGAGCATGCGTATCTGGCTTAGATGATTGAGTCTAAGGAGGAAACCATCCTAGAAGACATGCCTATTGTGAGGGAATCACTGAAGTGTTTCCCAGGGAATTGCATGGTCATCCTCTCAGAAGAGATGTTGAATTATCAATTGAAATTATACCTAGGTAATTGCCAATATCCAAGACTCTATATAGAATGATTGTTCTGGAGCTTGAGGAACTAAAGAAACAACTACAGAAGAATCTGGATAATGGGTTTATACGCCCGTGTTCTTCACCATGAGGTACACCAGTCCTCTTCATCAAGAAGAATGATAGGTCAATATGACTTTGCATAAATTATCGCAAGCATAAAAAAATCATGATAAAGAACAAGTATCATCTCCCATGAATAGATGACTTGTTAGATCATCTACGTGGAGAACGATACTTCTCCAAGGTGGATTTTCAGTCGGGATATTATCATGCAATGGTGAAGAAGGAATATATCCCCAAGACTGCTTTTTATACAAGATACGGGAACTATGAATTCATAGTAATGCCTTTCGGACTCACTAATGCTCCAGAAATCTTCATGGACTTGATGAATAGAGTCTTTAGATATTACCTTGAAAATTTGTTGTAGTCTTTATAAATGATATTTTGATATATTGAAAACCCAAGGACGATCTTGAGGAGCATCTGAGAATTGTACAAGAGACCTTATGGAAGGAGAAGCTCTATGAAAAGTAGATAAACGGTGTGTTCTAGTTGAAGGAGGTCTCATTCTTGGGCCATATCATCACAAGCAATTGGGTATCTGTGGATCCCTCCAAAACATATGCAATTGAGGGATGTCCAAGGCCAACATCGGTAATGGATATCCATAGCTTCTTGGGGTTAGTTGGATATTATCGATGATTTGTGAGAAATTTATCATGATTTTCCAACCCTCTTACCAAGATAACTCGGAAGGGATTAAAGTTTTCTTGGAGTTATGAATAAGAATAAAGCTTCAGGGAGTTGAAAAGGAGGATTATCACTGCGCCCGTTCTCACTTTACCTACAAGTGGAGAACTTTTTTTGGTATTCAGTGGTGCTTCAAAGAAGGTCCTAGGATTTGTGTTGATGAAAAATGACAAAGTCATTTCCTATGCTTCAATGCAATAGAAATTTCATGAATAGAACTATCCAACACATGACCTTAAGTTGACTGTAGTGATCTTCGCTTTGAAAATTTGGCAGCATTATCTCTTTAAGAAGAAGTGTGAAATATATACGGACCACAAAAGCCTCAAGTATATATTCACACAAAAAGAGATTAATATACTCCATTGAAGATGGATAGAGCTCATCAAGGACTATAACTGTCCAATCCACTACCATCCCGGTAAGGAGAACAAGGTGGTGGATGCTCTAAGTAGAAAGGATCATGCATCTTTATCAATGATGAGAATTGAAAAAGATCTGATCTTCTTAGATTTGAAAAGGATGGATATGGGAATCATTAAGGGAGGAACATCATCAATCCTTTCTCAAATTATTACTCAACCATCCCTCTTGGAGAGAATAAAGGATGCTCAAAGAAAAGATGTGGAAATTCAGAAAAGGGTGGAAGCTGTTAGAAATGGGAAATCCTCTGATTTGAATGTTGATGAGGAAGAAGTTGTAAGATTTGGGATGTGATTATATGTACCATCTGATCCCAAGATAAAGAAGGATACATTGAATCATGCACATATCTCTACCTTTTATATCCACCCAGGGAGCACAAAGATGTATCGATTTCTCCGATAGAATTACTGGTGGGATAATATGAATAAGGAGATCGTTGAATATATATCAAAGTGCCTGGTGTGTCAGCAAGTGGAGGCAGAGAGACAGAAGTCTAAGGGGATGATGCAACCATTGCCCATACTAGAATGGAAATGGGATAGCATCACCATGGACTTTGTCATTGGAAATCCGAATACATCCATAGGCAATAATGAAATCTATGTTGTTGTGGATCATCTTACAAAGGCTGCACACTTCATTTCTATTCGGAAGGATTTCTCATTGGATCAATTGGAATGGATATATATCAGGGAACTAGTAAGTATTCATGGAGTACAACTATCTATTGTGTCTGATCAAGATCCAAGATTCAGATCTATGTTTTGGAAGAGTCTTCAATATGCTCTGAATACTGAACTGAACTTCAGTACAGCCTATCATGCTCAAATTGATGGCCAATATGAGCAGACTATTCAAACACATGAGGAAAATTTGAGAGAATTCTCAATAAACTTTAAAAGAGTATGGGATAAACATATTCCTCTGGTTGAGTTCTCATATAATAACATTTTCCACTCGATCATCCCAAGGCCACCATATTAATCCCTTCATGGGAAAAGGTTTATAACAATGGCGTGTTGGTATGAGGTCAGTGAGCGTAAGCTGCTTGGATCAGAAATGGTCGAAGAAATGGTGGAGAAGGTGAAAACCATTCAACAGCATATCAAGGCAGCCCAGAGTCAACAAAAGAGTTATGAAGATAATCATCGATGAGACCCCGATTTTATAGTTGGAGACATGGTATTTCTATGCATATCTTTGTGGAAGAAGGTCATGAGGTTTGGAAAGAAAGGGAAGTTAAGTGCAAGGTACATCGGCCCCTTCAAGATTCTTGATCGTGTCGGGGTTGTGGCCTATCGACTAGCACTTCCACCTACCATGGCCAAAGTACATGATGTATTTAATGTATCCCTCTTAAGTAAGTACATACCTGACCCTTCACATGTACTCTCTTTAGAGGTGGTACAGTTAGAGGATGATATTTCTTATGAGGAGCAACCAGTGAAGATCTTTGATCGTAGAGAAAAATTTCTACGAAATAAGACAATGCCCCTCATCAAGGTGTTGTAGAGAAACCACAATTATAAAAAATCGATGTGGGAAATGGAGGTAATGATGAATCATAGTTACCCACATCTATTTTAGTGTGGGAAAAGAGAATTTTGAGGGAGAAATTTTTTAAGCGGGGAAGATTGTAATGACCCAAACTTTCATTAATGAAAATCTCTCTTGATCTAATTAAATGTCTCTTTATATAAAAAGTTTATATAAAAATTCAACTTATTTGGATTTATGTTATGAATTATGACCATTTCAAATATATTCATTGAACAGTGATCAAATTATTAGTATAAATATTGGGCTTTAACAAATCCAATTTACTTAGACAAAGGAGGCGATGGCCTCATCCTATAGACGTGCCCCATGCGAAACCCATTTGTCAGAGCTCAAAAAGGAGGTGGATTCATTAGGCTTTTCTCTTGACCAAGCCCAAGCCAAGCTTGATCGAGCGGGATGGCCTATGAGAGAAATGGAAGTTGATAGAGATTACCACCTGAGCAATGTTATCTAAGCCACCCCAAGAGTTTGTCACCATCTCACACCTTACTATTTGGTATTATGTGGGTATTATAAGGGGTTATGTAACAAAACCTTATCACTATGGTTATGTACATTATTTTTTTATATAATAATGAAAATACATTCATTTTATTATTGTTAACTTGTAAATAGTTTTTAAAGCTCAAATAGTATTTTTAATTAAAGTTAAACTAAGAAATATATTTTGATTAATTAATGGATTTTTGAATTAAATAATATTTTTCATAGAATATTATTATTATTAAATTAATTTTTATCAAATATAAATTATTGTATAATTTTATGAAGGAAATTATAATTTTTTTAAGGATTGAAATCCATTTTTTGTTAAAAAGCGTAAATTTTCGATAAATGTCGGTTTTTAATTTAAAATTTAAAATTAACATGTTTATAAAATTATTTAGAAAAAATAAATATTATTTCTAGAATCAGGGCGTCGAAATTACCCAATGGTGAATTTTTCATAATTTTTTGAGACAGTCAAATTTTTGGGTAAAAATAAAATATTGTTTTAATATATAATGTGTTTTACGGCATCATAATGACCCAATAGTGATGTAATTAAATACTATAAGATTAATTTTCGGCCAATATATGTTTTACCATTAAAATAATGTGATTTTGGGTTTGTTTTACATATTTTAGAAAGCATTAATAGACCCTTCAAGGCTTATTAAACATCTTGTATTTTTAAATTTTTTTCATTGAGAGTGTGACTCACCTCCACATAAGCATCCTCATTATTTTAAGAAGTTAGTAATTTTGTCTTATAAAATATTTTTTTCCACTCCCCTTTTCCAAAAAACATGGGCAAAAACCATGTTCTGGTTTGTGGTTTGGATTAGTTTAATGTGAGGTGTCCCAAACCTAAATAATAAAGACTTCCCTCACCTTTCCTATATAAACCCACCCAATCTCCCACTTCCTCCTCACTCAAAGCCTTTGGAGTTCATCCAACATCTGCACTATTATCTCTATAATCCTCCCAAGGTTCCCCAATCTCCCAATAATCCTATCTCAAGCCTCACTCAAGCCTTTGGAAGCCACTTCCAAGTAAGGGTTTTTTATTCCTTTCTCATTTTTGTCCAATATTCATTAAATTTTAATTCCCTTTTAATTTCAATTATAAATATTGGGGTATAGTTTCACACCTACCCCAAACTTCCATATTTATTTTTAAATGATGGTATACCCCTTTTTCTCTCATTAAATTCCTCCCATGTACACCCGTTACTATGCCGAAATTCCGAAAAGAATTTCTCTCTCCTCATTTACATTCAAGCAATTATTTTGTATCAAGAATCCAAATTCCATTAAATTTTTTGGGACATCTCTATATATGACCCATTTACTGTCCATATCATTTAAATATGATTAGAAACCCCTTTCTCTATCATCAACCATTTTTATGAGTTCTTATGTCACGCCGTTATGCTGCCGAAATTGCACCAGGCTTTTTCAGGCCAAAGTCATTGTGTAGTGAATACCATGCTCATTTCACTATAAAGGGTATTCACATTTATTCACATTTACTTATTGTATAAAGAGTTTCATGTATGTATTCCACATTATTTTATCATGGAATAAAATATTATGTTGAATTATTCAATGTTTTATGATCCATGTGGCACACTTATTCATGAAATGAAATGTTTATAAAAGGTGCACCCTTATAGAGCTCCAATGCATTTGGTAAATTATAGTATCATGATACATCATGTGCATTGGGTGTTTACTCATGATAATTCAAGTTCAATGAGGTTTTACGTGTGCTTCATGTGCAATAAGGATTTACTCATGCTTCATGTGAAATGAGGCTCGACTCATGCTAATTCCATGTTAAGTGTTGTTGCCACATTTCTGTGTTATGATTATCATACTTTATCATGCCTTTATGTATATTCTTCTCTTGTTCTATATTGATATTCCTATTGTTTAACATGTATTTAATTCCTCATGTTATTCCATGTTTATTCCCTTGGTGGGATTTATATCTCACCCTTTTCTTATGCATGTCCTCAGGTTATCTCATGTAATGTTAAGTACGAGGGAATGTAGTGGTCATGTAAAAGAAGTTTTCAATAAATATGTTGCATTTTTTATGTTCTAAGTTGTTCTATAATGATCCGAATCCCCAAAGACACAAGAACTATCGATATTCTATGTTGTATAAAGTGAAGTTTATATAATAAATCATGTTTAAGTGTGTAATAAAAAATAGGGTTGTCATACTCTAACTAACTCAAGTATAGGAAACAGACTAGTTATCATCCAAATGTCCATTTTAAAAAGTAAATGTTAATAAAAGTATAAATATAAATTATTAAATAAAAATACATATAATTTTATGTATTAATATTCTTTGTGAATTTATATACAATTAATGTATAATTAATATAAATTATATTTGAAAGCGTGTAGAGTAATATGGGATAAGACCTAGGGAGTTTTAGTTACAATATCATTTCTTCTCTATATTGTCTATACTGAATTTATGTTAAGTGAAATTATATTGATCCTATCCCTTAAAGCCCATATATTTTTAAAAAATTATTTTATTTATTATGTTTTATCTATTAGTACAATTTCCTCTCTTCGGTACTTATAATGATTGATAAAAAATTAATTAAAATTTCACCATATTTTCTCTTTGGTCAAAAATCATTTACTTCAATTATCATAATCATCAAAATTTATTTTTGAATTATTTTACCTATACATGAAATGATTTAAAAAGTTCATTTTAACTAATTTTAAATTAAATTTAAAATATTTAAAAGGGAATATTTTTAAATTAAAATTTTTCTAAAGATGTTTTTTTCTACGTTTTACAAATCTATGAATGAAATGGTGTCCATTAATGTATACGGCCTAAACCGGTTATCCAAACCTAATTACCAATCCATTTATTTAATATTATTTTAAATGTTTCAATTTTAATTTTAAAAGAAAATTATTTTTTTGATATCCTAGTAATTTTGACTTATAATTTTGTCAAAATAAAAGGATATATTCTAAGGGTTTCAAAGATGGTTTTGAATGATATTTTAAAGGATGTATTCACCTACATCAACAGACATTATGGATTTTTATCTTTTGTTGGGGATATTATTTTTTGATACCGTCAACTTTCCTTCTCTAAATATCACATAATTATGATTATTTAAGGATGATTCTATGTAATAATTTTCTTTTACATTGGTTATACATTGATTATATTGATATAATGAAACCTATTATCATTATATGGTTTTCGATATGATGGATTGATGAATGTTTTATTATCATGTTGGTCATTTATGGTGTAAATTTATAAGAAAATTCAGTACATTATAGTTCTCCCATGAATTGGTTAAATATGGATAACTCATAAGATAATTATGTTATATGTTAAACTAATTTCATCTTCACAAAATGAAACGTGGACATGGTTTCCTAAAAAATTTAATTCTTGGACCTTTTCTATTGTATATCAGATTATGAATAGATCTTTTCTCATGTGAATATGTTTAGTAATGTACCAGGTTTCATGCCTATATGTGTATGCATGGCCCTAGTTTCTTGTCCCTAAGTATATGTGAGGACATAATTTTTTGTACAAAATAGAACAAGGGAATGTTTTTTCTATTTTTAAAAGTTAATAATGAAATATGAATATATATTTTCCAAATTATTAAGATTAAGGTATTATCTTATAGCTCATTGTTGGTTTCTAATGATTTAAAAATCTTATAAATTTTTTATTTTATTATGGAAATGAATTATTACATGACTCATGAATAAATATATAAAATTTATTGGATATGAATTACTAATGTTATGATCATGTGATCATACATGTATGATCATGTAAGATCATTGATTTATATCTCCTATGTTTTCCCATACATGGAATCCCAACACACCCTTCATATTTTTTTATTTTCCCTAGGATGTGAAGAAATTTTTTATTTACGGTCTCCCTGAAAAAATTATTATTATATAAAAACTTTATTGGATATGATACATACATATTATAAAAATTGATGTCAACGTATCTATTATCTAAAGAAAATAAAACATTATGGTTCTATGGTGTGTAGATTTCTATTATGTATTTAATACGCATCTCAAATAGTGTAATATTAATGTATGAAATGTTTGGGTTTTCTTAGTTGGTATCAGAGCAGGATTAGATAATAATTGGATATTGTGATTATAAAATATTTTTGAAAAATTGGGGGAGAATTATAAGTATAATATATCATCTTGAATCCTTTAAAATATAGAGATTGTGTTGTTTTTCTTGAAAATACATCCAACTCTTGATATAGGAAATTTGATGTATCAATGATAGATATGCACCTAGGGGTAAGAACTCCAAAGGGAGAAGATTTGGTATTATCTAAATCATCATTTGGGTAATTATAAGTGGGAATAACACTACACACCTATCAAGACACTCCAAGGGGGTTTTCATGATCTAATTCAAATTTTCTTAATGAACCATTATGATTAATTTTAATAAATGATGTATTTTAATAAAATAGGTTAATGATATGGGTAAATTAATGAAATTGAATGTATACTGATCTAAATATCCTATGAATGTTTTTTTTATTGTATTATTTCTCACTTTAATGTTCAATTCTCAGGCAAAAAAAATTGTTGGGAATCAAAACAGAACAATGAAGCTGAAGTGGTGACAAACACTCAAAAATAATAAAGTATCTTATTTGATTATAGTAAAATGAATTCCTTTGTATCATGAAAATTCTATAGTAATTTTATTTCATACCAACAAAAATTAGAAATTATGTTTGAATTAATAACTCTTAATGGTAAGATGATTGAATCTAAAGTCTATAGATTCTTATTGGTAGAAGTTTGACGAAATATACTTCCTTTAAATCTTATGATTCCCTCTCTAGTTTAATTTTATGTTTTTTTGGATGGATTGTATTTCTATTAATAGATCTAATATCAATTGATGAGGAGTTAGATAAAAATGTGTTATTTCAAATCAACTTATAATCATTATTCTATGTGTGGATGAATGTGAATTTCCTATGGAAATTAATTCTATTACTTGGGTCTTAATACCTATTCATTAGGGATACTTATCTTAATTTGTTGGGGGGATAAACTCAACATCCAAGATTTTTCTATGTTTTAGGATTTTAATGATGTATTTATTGAACAATTTCCATGTATTCCCTAGAATCATAATTTTTTTCAAATAGAACTCATAACTGGTGATACACCTATTTGAAAGACTCCATATTGTGTTCTCCTAATTGAGTTTCAATAATTTAAGAATATAATATAGGATAATCTTTGTAATGTATTCATATAACTTAGTATATAACCCTGGTGGACCCTGTTATTTTTGTTAAAAAAGAATAATGGGAAACTGCATCTTTGCATTGATTATTAAGAACATATCAATCCTACTATCAAGGAAAAGTATGATCCATATCCTATTAATAACTTTTTTTATCATATTTTTGAATCTCAATGTATTTATATAATTGACCATTATCATGGATATAATAAATTGATAGTCAATAAGGAGGATATATCCAAGAAATCCTTCCATATTTGGTAAAGTCGTTATGAAATTTCAATGATTCCATTTGGGAACAGAAATTCTCCAGATATCATCACACATCAAATGAATATAGTCTATAGGGATTACATAAAATAGATTTTGATAATAATTACATGTGATATTCAAATATATTAATTGTTATTGTAAGAGGATTATGATAAAATTAGTATTGGGCTTATTATCTTGATGAATGATAATTTTTATGCTAAATTTACCATGTGTGAATTTTAGATCTAGAAGTAGCATTATTTGGATATATAATCTAAAGGGAGGATATATCATTTGATCTTTCAAAGATAGGATTTATTAAAAAAAAGGACTAGACCAACCATTATAATAGAGAACTTATAATAATAGTGGATTCATAAGATACAAAATATTGTTTTTTATATATTTATCAAGGCTATATAATCCAATAAGAAAGTTTCATCGGAAAGGTTACATGTTCCATGAGATAGATGAATGCGAGGAATACTTAAAGGATCCAAAATAAAGGTTACTCAACATAATAATAATTAAACTACACTATTAGAGATATGGGGTTTTAATTTTTATTGAGTTGTTAAAGAAGGTTTTGGGATTCTACCTCAATATGAATGTTGTGGTGATATCTTATCCCTCGTGAAAAATGAAAATTCATGTGATAAATTACCCAACTCCAGATTTGGACTTATAAGCGGTAATATTTTCTGTGAAAATTTATAATCTATATATTTATATTGAAATATTTGATATATATAAATATCATTCATGTTATAAGTATATATTCACATAGAAAGAGATGAATTATGTTCATAGCTGATGGTTGGAATTGATTAATGATTATGACTACTCAATACACTACCACTATAGGAAGGAAAACAAATTTGTTGATGTTTTCAGTAAAATGGACCATGTTTGTTTATCCAAGATGGTTATTTAAAGAGATCAAATATTTATGTATTTTTATATATTTACATTGAAATAATGATGAAAGGGGACATATAATATTATTCTCAGATGAATTTTCATCCATCCATCCTTGTAAGGATTAAAGAGGTGCATAAAGAGGATTTACAAGTTCAAAAGAAGATTAGAAATGTTCTTGAGTTATAAGATAATAGTGATGTAATGGTGAGGTTCATGAACCTAGTATGTTTCCTATAAATGAAATACATGAAAATTAATTTTTTATCAATCTAATAGTTCATAATTTTCTATTTTCCCAATAATTATGAAGATGTATGGTGACATAAAAGAATATTTCTGGTGGGATAACATGAAATGTTTTATTATAGGGTATATAAAAGGATGATTAATTTGTAATAATGTTAAGTCTAAAATAAATAAATATATTTTTATTATATAACCATTACTAATACAATAATAGAAATTAGAAAACTATACAACCAATTTCATCGTCGAAGTCCCCATAACATTTAAAAGAAATAATGTTATCTGGATTTTAGCCAATCTTCATATGAATTCAGCACACTCCATTTACATCATTAAATATTTATATAATTTTATTTTTTATTGAAAATACCTTTAAAATATGGTGATATATCATGTACTACCACTCACAGTTGTATCAGATCGAGATCTGAGGTTTACCTCCATGTTTTGGAGGAGAATGTTATTGGATTTGGATATATAGAAGAGGTTTAGAATTAAATATCAATATCAAATAGATGGTTAGTATATAAGGACCATTAAAATCATATAATTTATTTTTACATCGGGTTCGATGGATTTTAAATGTGATTGGGATCAACACATTTCTATGGTATAAATTTCTTAGAATAGTAACTTTTACTCAAGAATTTATATGGATCCTTGTGAATAACTCTATATAAATAAGTGTAGAATAGTAATGTGTTGTGTTAAATATTGATAATGAAATATATTTATACCTAATATAGCTTATTAACTGGGAGATAAAATTATTTCCACTTAACAGCATATATGGTCACCTCAGTGTCTATAGAAATGTTATATTGGCAAATGTAGATGAGATATGGAATTTGATGTTATAAATATGAATTCCTAAATATTTATCCATAGAATAATTTAATTATATTTTTAATTTAGGTTAAATTGATCCATAAATATATCATTCCCTTTTAAATTTTTGTTTGTGTTGGGAAAATTTCTTATCACATGGAACGTCCACTAAATCTCTCTCATATCCATGATGTGTTCCATGTTTCTCTCATGAGGAAGTACATACATGATGCTTCACATGTACTAAACTCAAAGGTCATAAGACAATATCAAGATATCACATATTGGGAATAACTAGTGGAGATTCAATGTTATTGAGAGAAACTATTGTATAAATAGACTATTTATCATGTCAACAATTTGAAACGAAACCACAAATTTTAGAAAGCTTCATGGGATCATGAAGATGGGATGAGTTAAATGTATCCAATATTTTTTGAATCAAAGTGATTTAATTTTAAGGTATAAACACCTATAGTAGGTTATATTTTAACAACCTATGATTTTATTATATATTTATCTTTAAATAAATTTTATTTCATTAATGGATTACCTTCTAAGAAAAACTAATCCTAAATGAACCATGATAAGGTAATACTTTATAACCTAACCATTAAATTTTCAAGTATTAATAGTAATCATAAAATTATGATAATTATATATAAAGTTTTAAGATAATTAAAATGTATTTATTGCTGAAAAATATGTACTCAATTTTTAATAAAGTAAAATCTTTTTTGAAAATAAGCTTTCTTAAAAGTATTTTATATTTAATTTTGTATACAGGAATTATAATTAACTTATAATATTTTTATACATATTATTTTAATAAATTAATATCCTTTTTTAAATCATTATATCATATTTCAGATGGAAATTTTTTAGTAATTTTCTATAAATTTTTTTTCATTAAATATTGAAAAATAATATTTTTTTTATAAAAAACTTCATTTCAATTAAAAGCCCAATTATTTTTGGAATTTAAAATTAAGTTAATAATTAACTCATTTAATTATAAGTATTCAAATTAATTACATCATAAACATCATTATAATTGATTTTGGTTTATTTCATTTTGGGGCATAAAAACAAATTTCTCAAGAAACTAGTTTATGTCCACAATGGGTTTTTAACATAATAAATAAAATTTTATCTATTGAAAATTTATCTTATGAATATTTTATATAATATAATCAATAAAACATTTTAACATTAATTGATTATTTTTTACATGGCATAGATTTATGGTAAATATATAATTATGCTTCAAAATGCATTTGGCTAAACATGGTTCTGTTGAGTTTTTCTCACTAATTTTAAAATGAACTTCTAAAATATAAGGAAAATTATTATTTGAAATGGAATTACTTATTTTTAATCATTAAAATTATTATAATTTAATAAGTTAAATTTAAATTTTACTGATATTGAAAAGAAAAAATATTACTGATTTGTTACCGCGGTTAATGTTAAAAAAGGTTTACTAGGGGAGTTATCCTAAGATATTATGTGTAAAGTATAAATAACGGCATGATTTAATTATATTTAGTGATTTTATTTCATAATTATCCTCAGTATAAAAAAAAATTATTTCTTCTTTCCAATTAACTTCAGTAAGGCATTATTATATTTTAATCTTTTGTAATTTTTCAATTGTATCCACTCCCTTCTTTAGGAAAGTATAAAACCTCTCATATACTTCTCTCATTCATAATACTTATAAATCCACAAATACCTATCCTAATAATTTCTAAAAATCCCACCACCCCCACCCCATTTATTCTTTGACTTCATTTGATCAACATAATATCCTTCAATGGCTTGTAGTGTAAGAGAAATTAGGTTTCATATTGAAGAAGTTTAACTCTTAACTGAGTACGTTCAATTTTATTTATCATTCCAAATTATCTAAATCTATATTATCAATTTTAAATTAATAAAATAATTATATTTTATATAATAAATTTTTATTATATTTATAGATCAACAAGTTTCAATCCCTTTTCCATCAAATGGAAAATCAAAGTATTACTTGTGTGTGCATGTGGACAAGTTCCTCCATGTGGCGATATGTATCATTTCCCCTCATGATTTTTCTTGGTAGGTTATTATAGGGTATTTAAATTTTATATATTATATTTATTACATAATTATTCTTTTTTTTAATTATAAGATCTTATTTTTATTTTTTAGCATTAAATCCATTAGAAAATGATAACGTAGCTCATCCATACTTGTGGACTACCAACAACATGAAGTTATGCAATTAGTTTTTGATGAAAATATTATATGTATTGTAATAAGGATAAATACGATGAATATATTTTATATTCCTGATATAATCATTATTTTTTAAATTTTAATTCTTTCTAACAATTGTTATGTAGAATCATTACATGTGTGTATGTAGGATCTACTATCTCCGTAAAGTTATGTAATTAATTTTTCTCTAAAAGTTGTTATTAATGGATTTAAAAATGTATATATTGAATAAATATAGAACATATATCATAATTAAGATTCTTTAGTTTATTTAACTCTTACTATGGTGAAACTACCAGAACAATCAAACTAAAAAATTCATGGAAAATAGACGAGATTTAACTAGATGTCCATTTTGAGGAGGAATTTTTAATAAAAAGAAAAATGGAAAATTATAAATGAATTAAACATAGTATGTTCTATATGAACATGGTTTTTTGATATAAATATATATAATTTATCAATATTAATTTTCTATGATATTTTAACACTTATGTATCAAGATAAGATGTGAGGTAAGGTGTTTATATTAAAATCTAATTTCTTCTTAGGATTATATATAATAAATTTCCATTATAATTAATTATAATGTTATTGTCATTTAAACCCCATATATTTTTAATTTTTCGTTTTATTTTTGTAATTTTTCTTTATTAGTACCGTTTTCTTCACTTTGTTACATATAATTATCAAAAAAATGTATTTATATAAAAGTTGAACTCGTTTCCTCTTTAGTCAAAAAAAATTCTTCCATTTACATGATCATTAAATTTTTTTCTGAAAGCTATTAACTATAGTTGAAATTATTTAAAACTTTCATTTTAATTAAAATTTAATTTATTTACAAATGTATAAAAATGATACTTTTTTTATTAATTCTTTTACGTAAAATGTTTTTTGGTACTTTTACAAATGTGTAATATAAATGTTTTATTTTAATATATACAACATGAATTTATTTTCCCCTATCAATAACATTATATTATTTAAAGAACACTTCATAAGATTCCTATGATATTTTAAATGATAAGTATTTTATCATTATTTTTCGAATATTCAATTAAAATTTTAACAATTGAAAATAATATTTTCACAATTTTTCAAAGAATGATCTAAATAATATTTTAATGGTTTTTCCATCTATGTAAACATCCTTTAAATATTTTTATGCTTCACTAGGTATAATATATTTTCATAACATCTGCATTCCTTTTATGGGTTGTTTATGATGGTGATGATTTAAGGATGATGCTATGAATCCCTTTTCATTTCAATGTGTTGAGACGTGATGTAATGATGGAATGAAATTTGTTTCCATTAAAAGAGTTGTGATATGATAAATTGATGAATCTTTGTGATCATTTTTAATATTTATAGTTTAATTTTATTTGATGGTGGTATTTAATATCCCTCAAATGCATTGTTTAAATATGGATAACTCATGAGATTACTATGTTATATATGATATCAATTTCATGTTCACAACATTATGTGTGGAACTAGTTTTGTAACAGCCCGAGATTTTATGAAAAATATTCTTTTTAATTTTATTAATGTCTTGTGTTGTACGCTACACCAAAATGAGCTTGCACAACACGCATCTTTGACTTGCCTTGTATTACACGCAATCGCAACCTTCCTCGATACCATGTGTTGTACGCAACACCAAGTTTCACTAAACAACGATATGCTATTAAGATATTATTAAAACTAGCTGTTGTGAATAGTAATAACCACTTTTTGAAATTTTGTAAATTTTATTTTTCAAAATGGACTTCATTTATGGATTCGGAGTATTGAATTTAGCCTAAGGTGAAATTTTGGTACTTTTCGGATAACTTTCATTTTCTGATGAATAGTGAAAATTACTAAATTTTAGTTAAAAACAACTTTTTCAATCGAAATAATTAATAGTGATAAATTATTAATTTGAGTGATTTTAAGGTATATTTAGAATATATTTTTACAATTTAATACAATGTTGGTCATTGGACGTAATTTCACATTTAAACCAGACATAAACAAGTGTCAATCTTTTGATAGATATTGTTTCTTAAAAACACGCTATTTGTTTTAACAGCGGGATTTAATTATAAAATTAATTAATGCAACTTTTATTTTATGAATTTGGTAAAATAGACTTTATTTTTGAATTCGGAATATGAAATATAGCTTAGGATGAAATTTTGGCATTGTTCTGAAAAACATCAATTTTTGATGAATAGTGAAACTACTAAGTGGTAGTTAAAAAACTGAATTTTTCATAAAACTTAATTTTACCACTTCTGTGAATGGAATTTCAAAAATCCGAGAGACACGGTTGATGTCAGTAAGTAAAATGTGGTTCAATGAGATGAAAATAATTTTTGGTGAATAGTAACTTTTTACTTTTTTTATCACGGTTAATAGTAAATAGGATAACTAAGGGTAAATATGATATTAATATTACCCTAAAACATGTCTTAATTCTATTGGACAAGTGTATCTCGACCAAAAACAACCTTAAGTGTAAAATATTATCATTTAGGCCCACTTGGATTAGATTAGGACATTTATTATTATTTAATTCAAAGAAGAGTTAAAAGAGTTAAAATCAAAGTATATTTACTAAAACATTTTTAATATAGGGTTTTACATAAGATAAATTCGATTGTAAATATTCATTAGAAAGCTAAAAATATTTCCTACATAATGATATTTTATTTATAATTTTTAGACCTTAAATAAATTAATTTATTTATGACACAACGATGATGCAGAAATTACCCTTTTAAGGAAATATTAACATAATTGATGTTATAAATGCTCAAATGAATGTAATTTGAGACTTTTTATGAATTACACTAATTTTATAGGTTACTATGATATATTAGTGTTGATTTAATATACTTGGTTCGACCATATAATTCTGTTATGACTTTCACAAAAATCATATATCAAATAGTGTCAAAATTGACACAAAATAGTTTTTAAATCAAATATTATATTATTAATTGTTATTTTATTCCTAAAAATATAAGGTTCGGCCAAATGACTTATATAAGGATATATATATTAATAATAAACAATTTGGGGTTCGTTTGGCATGTTATAGTAAGTGTATTAACCATATAGTGAAAGAAAACAAAAAGACACGGTAAAAGTTAAATTATTTAACTTAGAGTTAAATCTAACTGATAAGGTTAAAATAATACCCTAAACTTGTCTAAATCTTATTGGTTGATAGGATTTCAACCCCTCCCCACTTTATCTTCTAAATAAGACCCTTTGGAACCATTATAAACCGATTTTGACATTAATATAAAATAATATTTTGAGGTATTCCTAAGGTGCCCCTCTCCTCCCTTATAAAAGGACACCTCCTCCCCCTCCTCCTCACACCGATTTGAGCACTCAAGCTCGGCCAAAACCTGGCAAAATCTCTTCTCCACTTCCCTAGCAACATCCTAGAGGTTCTGGTCTTCCTCAAAGACCAATTTTAGTGCCCTAAGAGGAGGTCTCAAAGAGGCGCTTCAAAGAAGAGGTAATTACCGTTACCAATTCTTTCATCTTTATTTCTTCTTCCACTTCTTCTTCTTAGGTTGTTTCATTATGAAGTAATAACATAAATATCACTCATATACTGATATGTTATTATAAGTATGAAACAACCCTATTTCACCATCTATCCATCCTACGGAAAAAGAAATCACCGCGCGTGCGTACGTACGGAATACCGTCTCCACGCCGTGGTGTAATCTATTTTCCACCACCACCTTACATGGATGGGTATAATGGTGTAAAGAATAACTATACATAGTTATTACAACATCATATTGATTCTGATATATTTTATAATCCACTCCAATTCAATTCAATATTTATAGAAATGATATCATCGCTCGTGCGTACGTACGGACTACCGTCTCCACGACGCGATGAGATTCATTCTCCATGTTAACCATTTAAGAATGATTATAAAGTATATATAAGAAATAATAATGAAATATATGACATTATAAATCTACTGGATTTATGTATATATATACATATGTATGTCATCTACTTACTTCCGTTTCAAGACAATAAGGAAAGGAAAACAGCGTTCATGCGTACGTACGGACTACCGTCTCCATGAACGGTGTTTTTCATTTCATTTATCTATCTATTATATATATATATATATACTGAATATATATGATATATAAATCATATTTTATATTCTAGAAGTAAGTAAATCATGATATAAGTAATAATAATGTCAAGAACAACAAGTCAGAACACCTACGATAAATGAAACGATTTTACCCAAAACGCTTCTTTAACATGGAATTTACAAAAGAACGGGTAATATAATGTCATAAGTGAACCATATATGATATCATAACAATGAATATGATTCTGTAATAAGTCAATAACATGATTTAAATCATTATACAGGAGGTTCGGACACTTACAAAGCAAGTCGGACCTAAGGTAAGGGAAATATCACAATCTCATTTTTATCCGAGATTGTTTATTCGTAAGTATTTACTGGGGTGTATTTTATCATCCACATCCATGTTTCATCAATATGTAATATTATTTCCATCCACCTACAATTGTTAAAATCCATTTTTACCCTTCGGTGAGTTTTTAGTTATATGTATGAAAGGAATCTTTTGTCGTACGAGGTACTTTTTGACTTTTCCGACAAAAGTATGAAGAATTTTTTTTTTAACTTATACGGCATGAATGGATTTTTAAAACATTATTTCCAAGAAACTTCCTTTACAAGTTTTCAAGTTTATTTTTAATCAACTTCTTTTATTTTAAAGTTGTATGACATGTTATGAAAGGAAAAATGTTTTTGAAGTAGAAAGGATATTTTCCTCAAGAATGGAGTTCAAGTATTTTATCAAAATTATTTTCCATCTAAGATAATAAAAGGGTTCTGTTTTTATCCCTATTATTACATGGATTTGATTATGTTTTGATGGAAACATTTTTATGAATTCCTTTATCTTATATGAATTGTTTTATGATGTCATGTTGTTTAAGAATCCCATTTTTATTACATGGGTTATGCGATGATGTATGATTTATGATTATGTGGCACACATAAGAAAGGATTCATTATAAGATGGGTGGGACCTATATCTCCCTCCAATGCATTGGGTAAAGATTTTATATCTCATGAGATAGACAGGGCAGGAACGGTAGGTTATACCGGTTCAGTGAAACAGGACTGAAACGAGGGTTACTCGATTCAGAAAGGGACTTTGTCCACTAAGATAGTCTTGGAAATGAGTCTTGACTAACAAGAAATGATTCTCTATGATTATGTGTGTATGCCACAAAGTTTCATGTTTTATGTTATGATAATTGTGATTACATTTCACTTCTATGATTTATCCCATGTTATGATATTATGATCTCTTTTGCAGGTTAAGATTTCCAAAAGCTATGTTCTTATGAATATGATGTGATTGATTTCTCTTTTGTTTACCCTTACTGAGCATTTGAGCTCACCCTTTTATGTTTTCTTTTCCCCAGGATATAAAGAAAGGTTTTAGGTAAAAAAAAGGGAAGATCTTTATGGGAGATATTGAAGATCTTTCACCACGATTAGAAGATTACGTTCCGAGTTTCCAAAGACACTAAACTATTACGATCCTTGTGTGTGTGTTTTTTGTTATGTACTAAGTATTCCGCAAATGTAATGTAATGTCAATGTACGTCAGGCTTCGGGTCTCTACAGTTGGTATCAGAGGAAAGGTTTAGTCAACCTTTGGAAACTAGGATGTGAGAACGTTAGTGAGATCCCTAGAGATATTTCTAAGGTATGTCTAGGGATGTCCCTAAGGATAAGTATACGTATAGGATATAGTCCTAGAACTATGGTAACGATATTAGATTAAACCTAAGATGTTAGATATTGAAGTTACTCCCCCTTTATTATGATTTTTTCCTCTAACACTATTCTTTTTGGGTTTTAGAAAATGGCTGGAAACAAGATGATTCACGATAATGGAGGATATGATGGACAATGGAATGATATTATTCATAATGAAAAGGGATTTGGAAGTCCAAACATAATTATTATGCCGAATCAGCAATCTCATAATATGATCAATAAAGTAAAATTTGGTATGTTTCCTGACTCGGCTAATAAGAGAAAGATGGAGTTTCATGATGATCATAGAGGAAAGAAAGTTCAATTTCCCCTATGTAATTCATGTGGGAAGAGGCATCAAGGAGAATGTTTCAAAGGAACTGGAAGATGCTTTGGGTGTGGAAAAGAATGACACAAAGCCAGTAAGTGCAAAGGAAAAGGTTCAGTTAACACCAGGGATGAGGATAATGGTATTGCTACGACATCAACAATGGTTAAATGTTTTAAATGTGGAATGTAAGGGAATTATGCAAACCAATGCCCTAAGGGAAAGTCTCATGAAGAGAATCAGTATGGTCGTATGGGAAGTATTTATGTTGATGATGATGAAGAGACTACAAATGATATGTGAGATGAAAGAATTGTTGAATCTTGGACAATGGTTTAAGAATGTAGTGGAATGATTACATGTTTATCATGTGTAATGTTGGAATAACGAGACATCTAAGGATTGTTACACTATTGTCTTTCCTTGAGTTTTGAAAGTGTATGATTAATGTTACCAGTATCCATGAAAGGTTATTCAGATATTTTTGGAATGTAGATGATATGCGCATAATGAAGGGATAAGGAGAAAATTAAATGTTTGATAGTATTCATGAGCTCATGATTGATATAAGGACTAAGTGATATCATGGTTTGAGTATATAGAATTTTGAGGATTTTGGTATGTGGAAAGTGTTAACTTTTAACTGCATTCATGTTTTCACTAAGGTATTCAAGAGACTACACGATTAAGGACTTTGAATGTTTGGAATGTGACCAACAAGACATATCTTATTATATGTGGGGATCAACGACAGTATTAAATCTCTGGTAATCGTTGTCACTATATTATGAGAGTGGACTGCAATATTATGTATAAGCCTAAAGATTAGACTGGATTATGTTGGACATAAGTTAGTATTGTTTAAGGATAGAAGATTTTCGATATTATTGATGGGATGTTATAGTAACATAGTTTTAGAAAAAGGACAACCTGCAGGACGGGCGACAGCCCATCGCTTCGGACAAGGCTGTAGGAATCGAACCCACAACCGAAGTGCGACTGGCCTTTATCGCCTACCAATGGCCTACAAGAAGTCCCTGTTTAGTAGAAACTAGTTTTATTATATTAAGCAGTATGATATATGAAGTATAAGTCCATTTTAGGAACCATATGTGATTAATCTCACTATAGATTGACTTATGTATATAATTTTTGCTAACCTTTTGTTTGAGACAGATGGAATGACCCGTCATTCTATCACATGATCTGCTAACACTTCACGAATAACAAATTCAACTTCATTTATTTAAGAGATGAAGTGGAAATTGTAAAAGGCACGAACAACAGTGAGGTTGTACCAACATAAAGTAAGTATTAATTCTAATTCTAATTCTTTAACATTAGGGAAACGATCTTGAAAACCAAAAATGTTGTCCTAGTGATCTTATATCTGATGAATCAGATGGTACCTTAGATCGTCACAAATTTATGGCTTTGTGATTACTGGATTTTCCATAGCCATGTTCTCTACCACTCTCCATCAGAACATGATGGTTAGATTTCTCTTCCATATCCATATTTTCACCTATGTGGAAACCCAGTGATTAGTTTATTTGGGTAACCGTTACGTTTCATACTTTTGTTTTTAAAGATTGGTTTTGATATTACTTTTTACGATGTGGGTTTCTATTAAATAAACTTTCGAATAGTAAACCATTTATAACCCCGACGAATTTCGAGGGCGAAATTCATTTTAAGGGGGGTAGAATGTAACAGCCCGAGATTTTATGAAAAAATATTCTTTTTAATTTTATTAATGTCTTGTGTTGTACGCTACACCAAAATGAGCTTGCACAACACGCATCTTTGACTTTCCTTGTATTACACGCAATCGCAACCTTCCTCGATAGCATGTGTTGTACGCAACACCAAGTTTCACTAAACAACGATATGCTATTAAGATATTATTAAAACTAGCTGTTGTGAATAGTAATAACCACTTTTTGAAATTTTGTAAATTTTATTTTTCAAAATGGACTTCATTTATGGATTCGAAGTATTGAATTTATCCTAAGGTGAAATTTTGGTACTTTTCGGATAACTTTCATTTTCTGATGAATAGTGAAAATTACTAAATTTTAGTTAAAAACAACTTTTTCAATCGAAATAATTAATAGTGATAAATTATTAATTTGAGTGGTTTAAAGGTATATTTAGAATATATTTTTACAATTTAATACAATGTTGGTCATTGGACGTAATTTCACATTTAAACCAGACATAAACAAGTGTCAATCTTTTGATAGATATTGTTTCTTAAAAACACGCAATTTGTTTTAACAGCGGGATTTAATTATAAAATTAATTAATGCAACTTTTATGTTATGAATTTGGTAAAATAGACTTCATTTTTGAATTCGGAATATGAAATATAGCTTAGGATGAAATTTTGGCATTGTTCTGAAAAACATCAATTTTTGATGAATAGTGAAACTACTAAGTGGTAGTTAAAAAACTGAATTTTTCATAAAACTTAATTTTACCGCTTCTGTGAATGGAATTTCAAAAATCCGAGAGACACGGTTGATGTCAGTAAGTAAAATGTGGTTCAATGAGATGAAAATAATTTTTGGTGAATAGTAAGTTTTTACTTTTTTTTACCACGGTTAATAGTAAATAGGGTAACTAAGGGTAAATATGATATTAATATTACCCTAAAACATGTCCTAATTCTATTGGACAAGTGTATCTCGACCAAAAACAACCTTAAGTGTAAAATATTATCATTTAGGCCCACTTGGATTAGATTAGGACATTTATTATTATTTAATTCAAAGAAGAGTTAAAAGAGTTAAAATCAAAGTATATTTACTAAAACATTTTTAATATAGGGTTGTAAATAAGATAAATTCGATTGTAAATATTCATTAGAAATATAAACATATTTCCTACATAATGATATTTTATTTATAATTTTTAGACATTAAATAAATTAATTTATTTATGACACAACGATGATGCAGTAATTACCCTTTTAAGGAAATATTAACATAATTGATGTTATAAATGCTCAAATGAATGTAATTTGAGACTTGTTATGAATTACACTAATTTTATAGGTTACTATGATATATTAGTGTTGATTTAATAAACTTGGTTCGAACATATAATTCTGTTATGACTTTCACAAAAATCATATATCAAATAGTGTCAAAATTGACACAAAATAGTTTTTAAATCAAATATTATATTATTAATTGTTATTTTATTCCTAAAAATCTAAGGTTCGGAAAAATGACTTAGATAAGGATATATATATTAATAATAAACAATTTGGGGTTCGTTTGGCATGTTATAGTAAGTATATTAACCATATAGTGAAAGAAACCAAAAAGACACGGTAAAAGTTAAATTATTTAACTTAGAGTTAAATCTAACTGATAAGGTTAAAATAATACCCTAAACTTGTCTAAATCTTATTGGTTGATAGGATTTCAACCCCTCCCCACTTTATCTTCGAAATAAGACCCTTTGGAACCATTATAAACCGATTTTGACATTAATATAAAATAATATTTTGAGGTATTCCTAAGGTGCCCCTCTCCTCCCTTATAAAAGGACACCTCCTCCCCCTCCTCCTCACACCAATTTGAGCACTCAAGCTCGGCCAACCCCTGCCAAAATCTCTTCTCCACTTCCCTAGAAACATCCTAGAGGTTCTGGTCTTCCTCAAAGACCAATTTTAGTTCCCTAAGAGGAGGTCTCAAAGAGGCGCTTCAAAGAAGAGGTAATTACCGTTACCAATTCTTTCATCTTTATTTCTTCTTCCACTTCTTCTTCTTAGGTTGTTTCATTATGAAGTAATAACATCAGTATCACTCATATACTGATATGTTATTATAAGTATGAAACAACCCTATTTCACCATCTATCCATCCTACGGAAAAAGAAATCACCGCGCGTGCGTACGTACGGAATACCGTCTCCACGCCGTGGTGTAATCTATTTTCCACCACCACCTTACATGGATGGGTATAATGGTGTAAAGAATAACTATACATATTTATTACAACATCATATTTATTCTGATATATTTTATAATCCACTCCAATTCAATTCAATATTTATAGAAATGATATCATCGCTCGTGCGTACGTACGGACTACCGTCTCCATGACGCGATGAGATTCATTCTCCATGTTAACCATTTAAGAATGATTATAAAGTATATATAAGAAATAATAATGAAATATATGACATTATAAAGCTACTGGATTTATGTATATATATACATATGTATTTCATCTACTTACTTCCATTTCAAGACAATAAGGAAAGGAAAACAGCGTTCATGCGTACGTACGGACTACCGTCTCCATGAACGGTGTTTTTCATTTCATTTATCTATCTATTATATATATATATACTGAATATATATGATATATAAATCATATTTTATATTCTGGAAGTAAGTAAATCATGATATAAGTAATAATAATGTCAAGAACAACAAGTCAGAACACCTACGATAAATGAAACGATTTTACCCAAAACGCTTCTTTAACATGGAATTTACAAAAGAACGGGTAATATAATGTCATAAGTGAACCATATATGATATCATAAAAATGAATATGATTCTGTAATAAGTCAATAACATGATTTAAATCATTATACAGGAGGTTCGGACACTTACAAAGCAATTCGGACCTAAGGTAAGGGAAATATCACAATCTCATTTTTATCCGAGATTGTTTATTCGTAAGTATTTACTGGGGTGTATTTTATCATCCACATCCATGTTTCATCAATATCTAATATTATTTCCATCCACCTAAAATTGTTAAAATCCATTTTTACCCTTCGGTGAGTTTTTAGTAATATGTATGAAAGGAATCTTTTGTCGTACGAGGTACTTTTTGACTTTTCCGACAAAAGTATGAAGAATGTTTTTTTTAACTTATACGGCATGAATGGATTTTTAAAACATTATTTCCAAGAAACTTTCTTTACAAGTTTTCAAGTTTATTTTTAATCAACTTCTTTTATTTTAAAGTTGTATGACATGTTATGAAAGGAAAAATGTTTTTGAAGTAGAAAGGATATTTTCCTCAAGAATGGAGTTCAAGTATTTTATCAAAATTATTTTCCATCTAAGATAATAAAAGGGTTCTGTTTTTATCCCTATTATTACATGGATTTGATTATGTTGTGATGGAAACATTTTTATGAATTCCTTTATCTTATATGAATTGTTTTATGATGTCATGTTGTTTAAGAATCCCATTTTTATTACATGGGTTATGCGATGATGTATGATTTATGATTATGTGGCACACATAAGAAAGGATTCATTATAAGATGGGTGGGACCTATATCTCCCTCCAATGCATTGGGTAAAGATTTTATATCTCATGAGATAGACAGGGCTGGAACGGTAGGTTATACCGGTTCAGTGAAACAGGACTGAAACGAGGGTTACTCGATTCAGAAAGGGACTTTGTCCACTAAGATAGTCTTGGCAATGAGTCTTGACTAACAAGAAATGATTCTCTATGATTATGTGTGTATACCACAAAGTTTCATGTTTTAGGTTATGATTATTGGGATTACATTTCACTTCTATGATTTATCCCATGTTATGATATTATGAGCTCTTTTGCAGGTTAAGATTTCCAAAAGCTATGTTCTTATGAATATGATGTGATTTATTTCTCTTTTGTTTACCCTTACTGAGCATTTGAGATCACCCTTTTATGTTTTCTTTTCCCCAGGATATAAAGAAAGGTTTTAGGTAAAAAAAAAGGGAATATCTTTATGGGAGATATTTAAGATCTTTCACCACGATTAGAAGATTACGTTCCGAGTTTCCAAAGACACTAAACTATTACGATCCATGTGTGTGTGTTTTTTGTTATGTACTAAGTATTCCGCAAATGTAATGTAATGTCAATGTACGTCAGGCTTCGGGTCTCTACAAGTTTCATCTTAGTAAACTTATGAGTGTACATATATTCATTTACATAATTTTATATGTGGGCCTTTTTTCATTTCCATATGTTAATTCATGGACCAGGTTCTATGTCTATATGTTAATGTGTGGACTCAGTTCCATGTTCAGAAGTTTATGTTGGGGCATAATTCCATGATTGTGACTTTATCAGTGATCTTATTGATATCTATACAGGTTCACAATGTTAAAACATATGTATTTTTCACACTTTAATTTTTATGATGTACTCTTGTGGATCATGATTGATTACTGACCATTCCACACTCTTATGACTTTTAGATTTTGTAATGACAAAACCTATTTCCATGGCTCATGATTAACGATATATAATTAATTGTTTATGAATTGAATTTTTTATGATCATGTTATCATACCTTTTTTATTTTAAAATATTTTATTGATATCTGTTATATTTACAATTACTGAGAATCTGAGCTCATCCTTTATTATTTTTGAATTTTACCTAGGTTTTGAAGAATTTTTTAGTCGGGTGTGTCTAATGAAAGGACTATAATTGAATACCCCTTAGGAATATGTTGAAGATACTTTAATAAATAATATTTTTATATATTTAGACTCTAAATAAAAAACCAACATATTACTAGGATTGTAACACCCCGAGCTTCCACGATACGCTTCTCATTCAATAATGCAATAGCTTGCATTGTACGCAACTTCGAGTTCTAAAACACCGCGACTAATCAAAGTAGCCGTTATGAATAGTAATAACCACTTTTTAAAATTATAGAAATTTTATATTTCAAAATGGACTTCATTTTTGGATTCGGAATATCGAAATTAGCCTATGTTGAATTTTTGGTATTTTTCTGAGAACTTCTAATTTTTATGAATAGTGAAAAATACTTTAAAATAAATTTTTTTAATAAAAATAATTTATTGTGATAAATTATAATATTTAGTGGTTTTAAGGTATAATTAGAATATATTTTTACCATTTTATCCAATGGTGTTCATTAGAATTAATTTAACATTGAAATTGGACATAAACAATTGCCAATCTTTTGATATAAATTGTTTCTTAAAAACACGCTATTTGTCGTAACAGCGGGAATTAATTATAAAATTAATTAATGCAACTTATATGTTTGGAATTTTTTAAAATAGACATCATTTTTGAATTCAGAATATCAATTATAGCTTAGGGTGAAATTTTGGCCTTGTTCTAAAAAACTTCAATTTTTGATGAATAGTGAAACCACTAAGTGGTAGTTAAATAACTGATTTTTCGTTTAAATGAAATATTACAACTTCTGTGATTTGATTTTAAAAAATCCGACATACATGGTTGTCATTAAGAAGTAAAATGTGGTTCAATGAGATTAAAATAATTTTTTGGTGAATAGTAACTTTTAAGTTCTTAATCGCGATTAGAGGTAATTAGTGTAGTTTAAGGTACAAAAAATGTTTTAATAATATAAGATGAGCATGACACTTGTCCTAATCCTATTGTATGAGTCATGTCCGACCAATACAACCCATGGGTCAACTTGGGGACCCCATGGAGCCACTTTAGTTGGAAAATGACATTAATATATATTTATTTAATGTTAAAATTGAATTGACACAAACATGAGTTATTTTACTAAAACGGTTTTTAAGTGGGGTTACACAAGTCAAAATTTTGACTATAAATATTCATTAGAAATATAAAAAGATTTCCTACATCATAGTAATTTTTTTATAATTTTTAGACATTAAATAAATTAAATTATTTATGACATCATTATGATGCAGCGATGACCTCATTATTTAACGATTTAAATAAAATGAGAAGATAATGAAAACTCCAAGGCTTACACTTGTCCAAAGCCTATTGGATGAGGAGATTTAGAAACCTTATCACCTTATCCTCGAATTATATAAGTTTGGGACCTTTAGAATCTGAAAAGTATTGTGAAATAATGTAACATTTCAATCTTTCCAAAAGTGCCCCTCCTCTCCACTTATAAAAGGCCCCCAACTCTCCCACCACATTTACACTTTCAAGCCATTTGGCTCGGCCAACCTCTGGCCAAATACTCTCCCAACTGCCCCCTCTTACTCCTAGAATCCTTACTTTGGGCAGAACTCTTCCCAAGGAAGCCTTTGGCTCAAATCAAAAAGAGTTACCCGATTTTGAGGTAATGTCTTTTCTAATGTTGTTTTGTTTTATTTTTCTTCTCCAACCCCCTAAACTCTTTTTATTAATTTCTTTTGTAACAACACCAGTATCCTAAATATACTAGGATGTTGTTATAAGAAGTATTCGAGCTACACTTACACACACCTACATCTAATGGTTAAAGAACATACGGTTTCTGTGGATGGCGAATTTCTGCCTCACGAAACGATGATTGTTCAACACTCATATAACACCTTCAAAGGTGGCCATTAAGATGTCACTATTTTTATATATGATATATAATATGTTTATTTTTTACTTATGCTTATGTATTTCTCATTTATGGCATACTTTTTGATTTCCATTATGGGTAAAACGCGATAATTTCATTTTAGGAAGTGCGGACTACCGCCCCCTCAAAGTGATTTGAATCGTTAATGCCATATGTGGGATGTATAAAGGATGAAGAAAATGGTATTATACACTATATTATACTGGAATTATATTATACATTTATATCATTATGATTTAGTTCTATTAAATATGAAATTGAAATGAAAGTAGCGTTCATGCGTACGTACGGCTTACCGTCTCCATGAACGGTGCATTTCATTTCTTACCTCTAAATGTTACGTAATATTATAAATGAATTTATATACTGGATATATAAGATATATATGACATATAAATCATGAATATAATTCTGGATATAATGGATATTCTTCCACAAGAACAACTTGTAATTATAAGAAGTTTATTGTTGACTCAAGTTACCAAAGATCGACAAAACGATCGTTATTAACTTGAATAATTACATAATATTCATAACATTGTAATAAGTGATATAAAAAGGATAATGAAATTTAAAATGGTTCTTAATAAGGTAGATATTAACTCTATTTTATTATTCAGGAGGTTAAAGAATGGTTGAGTCAAGTCGGACACAAGGTAAGGGAATTTCTTAACCCAACTTCCATTCTTTCGGTTAATCTCCTACTTTCAAATTAAGTCAGGATATTATTATGTCCTATTTTGTATTTTTACTTTATTTATGTGTACCTATAGTGAATACACATAATAGATCTATTTTATTTTAAAAATGATCTTTTAAGGACTCCGTCTCAATCCCCTTTCATTGAGGCATATTTGGTTTTATACACAACTTTCTTTTATACGGTGTATAAACCCCTTTGACTTTTACGTTTATTCAAAAGGAATCTTTTTTATACGAAGCGTTTTGCTAAACGACAAAAGGGAATGTTTTTCTTTCCGTACTTATGCGGAGACAATGACTTCTCCACCACCGTGACCATTATTTGAGTTTTGGCTTCCTATACAAGACATCTTTTTTTAATGAAAAATAAATACAAAGTTTTAACTTTCTTTTATTTTGGTATTGAAAATGGTTTTGAAAGCATTTTTTATATCAATGTGTTGTATTGATATCTTGTGATTGAAATGTGGAAATGTTATGTTTCCTTTATGAATGTTTTATGTGATACAATTATGTTATGGTTTATGATATGTTTAAACCTATTCATATGAGGAATGCATTGGACTTAATAAGTGACGGGTGGAGCCCGCTATAGCTCCTCGATGCATCGGCAGGTCTCATGAGACAAACTAGTGTCATGGCACGAGGCCTTGACAAAATCTTATTTGTGGTCTTGTCACGAGGCCTTGACTACGTGGTTATGATAGTCTGGCATTATGCATTCCATCATTATGAAAGTGGTTATTGATATTGCATGTGATTATTCGACCAGTAGAATATCCATGTGAAGAAGTAAATGGCATTATCTCATTTTACTTTTGCCATATTATGTTAAAGTTCAAGTTTAAAAGGCTTTTGTTTTAGTTATACATTGCCTTAAATGTTAATGTTTATTTATGAAAGCTTCCGCTATATTGTTAACCTTACTGAGCATCTGAGCTCATCCCTTTCAATGTTTTAATATTTTTCCAGGATGTGAAGAAGTATTTTATGAATGACCTACAGGGGTAGTCAGAAAGGGATATGATTGTGGACTATGAAGACCATGTTATTGTAGTTTGTTTACTTTTTGATGTAATGAAAGACTTATGAATGTATCTAGTGTTTCCAAGGCTACTAAACTAATCATTCTTTCGAGACTTGATCTTTTGTGATCATGCCAATGTTGAGAAGTAATGCACCGACTATGGGTAGCTGGGGTCGGGGCGTTACAGTTGGTATCAGAGGCAGTTTAGTACTAACCTTGGAAGCTAGATTTAGATAAACTCTGATTAGAGCACATAGCCCAATGATAGACTTTGAGGATTAGTATAGAAGAACTTCCTAGAATTTTGGTATTATAGAGATGTTATGAGTTTTCCGAGCAATACATCCCTGTCTGGATACGAGCAGGTAGAGGCGGCTCTGGCACAGATGTACCTAGGGGTAAAACCCAAAAACACCGCTTTGAGCTAGACTCGAACGGGAACTGGTGCACGACAACGGGCCTTGCTGTACTCTTGGTTACGACACTCCCGGGGGATATGCTTAGGATAATTCTCATTTTCTTTACAAACCACTATGAAGGGTTATGAGTATATACTTCCTAAAAGGAAACATTTCTTTTTATGATTATGGATTATATCCATAAATAGTTCAATTTATGTAAAGTATTTTACAAATATGGAATTATGTATTTTATTTCATAAACTAATCTAGTTTATGCAATTGTTTAGAAATGGCGCCTAGTGGAAGAAATGGAAACCGTATCAATGCACGCACACCATGTAGGGATTGCCCTCCTGCTCAAGATAATTATAGTGGGGATGGTGATGCAACTGGTGCCGATCAGCTAATCACCATACTGGGACAACTTACTCAGGTTATGAATAATAACCTTACTCGTATGGAGCACCCTGATCCGCAACGTGGAGGATCAATGCTAGACCGTTTCATGAGGCAACAACCACCAACCTTCAATGGGGGTACAAATCCGTTAGTAGCTGAGAAATGGATAAACTCCTTAGAGAAAATATTCCATGCCTTGGGGAGTAGCGAAATGGAGAAGGTTGTCATGGCAGTTTACCGCCTCACTGGAGATGCTGATCAGTGGTGGTCGCTGATTCAAAACACAAAGGAAGATGATGACGTATCGAATATGGAATGGAGGGAGTTCAAAGATCTGTTTTTAGAAAAATATTTTCCTCGTGACCATCGAGCAGATATGGAAAGGCAATTTCTGAGTTTGAGGCAGAAGGAGGATGAGAATGTCGCAAAGTATGAGGCTAACTTTACAAGGTTAGCGAGGCATGCTGCCAATTATATACGTAACCCAAGGAGTAATATTGATCGTTTCTTTGATGGGTTAAAACCATTTCTCCGTAGAGCTTTAGTATCACAATCCTTCTCATCATATGAAGATATTGTCTCGTGTGCTATCAAGACAGAAAAGGAATTATCTAAGTCTTATGACAACAAAGTAAAGCAAGAGAAGAAGAGAACGGTGGAACAAGAGACAGATAAAGGGAAAAAGGGAAAGAAGGGTTTTCCATTATGTGATAATTGTGGGAAGAATCACCCTGGTACTTGCCTAAAAGGAATGGGAGTTTGTTATAAATGTGGAGAAAAGGGTCACCAGGCTCGTGATGGCAAGGGAAAGAAAGAGGCTGTCAAAGTTGAATGCTACAATTGTAGGGAAACCGGGAATTATGCAAATGAATGTCCTAATCGTAAAGGAAACTTACCTCAGAAAAGGCCAAGGGATCAAGGCCAATCTTATGTTGTGACTACAGTTGAAGCGGAATAATTAATGTATTGGTGCTTTTGGACTCAAGGATTATATTCTGGTTATAAGAATAATGTGATATATATATATGGATTGTACTGCAGTACTTGTTGATTTCAGTAAGGTTTTAATATGATGAAGGTAATTATATTTTTAGTATGTGACAATAAGAGAAACTTTACTTTGTTTGGGGAATCTGATAAATTGATTTTGTAATTTTGAGAACTTTTAGAGAAAGTCTGGACAGAGGTATTTTGGATAACTATAAAGGTTGGAGTGGATTAAGTTGATATTTGGATAGTATTGTTTAAGGTTAAAGAATTTCTGAAGATTATTTTTGGAATATTATAATACTATAGTTTTAGGAAAAGGACAACCTGCAGGGTGGGGAATAACCCATCGCGTCGGACAAAGCTGCAGGAATCGAACCCACAACCATAGTGCGACAAGCCTTTATTTCCTACCACTAGCCTACAGGAAGTCCCTGGTTATTACAAAATAGTTTTACTAATCTAAATGGTATGTGTTAACATTTTGAACCTTATACAATTAGGATAAATAGAATATTTTTGAGTTCCGTTACCATTTGGAGTAAAAGTTGGGTTTGTGGTAAAAATTTATTAATGAATGAAAGTATACATAACAAGTATGTATATTCCCTTACGTTCTTAGTAAATCTCCTAAATAAATTCCTCAACATTATAAAAGGTAACTTAAAACAAAAATGTTGTCGGTTAACTTTTCCAACTGGGGATTCAATGACCGTTTAACCAATCACAAGTTTGTGATTTTCTTGTGGTTAAACTTTCTCCTAATCCTGTTTTCTATAACTCTCCATCAGACCTTGATGTTTTTTTTCTCCTCCATATCCATATTTTCATATAATCCTAGAATGGGCTATATCGGGTGACCTTTGTACTTATCCTGCTTTCTTTTAATGTTATATATTTATTAACCTTATTTCCGATGTGGGTTTTCCTCAAAGGTATTTTCTCTTTTCAACCTTTTATTTTCAAAGAAAAATTTCAAATTGCGAGGACGCAATTTATTGAAGGAGGGGAGAATTTAACACCCCGATCTTCCACGATACGCTTCTCATTCAATAATGCAATAGCTTGCATTGTACGCAACTTCAAGTTCTAAAACATCGCGACTAATCAAAGTAGCTGTTATGAATAGTAATAACCACTTTTTAAAATTATAGAAATTTTATATTTCAAAATGGGCTTCATTTTTGGATTCGGAATATCGAAATTAGCCTATGTTGAATTTTTGGTATTTTTCTGAGAACTTCTAATTTTTATGAATAGTGAAAAATACTTTAAAACAAATTTTTTAATCAAAATAATTTATTGTGATAAATTATACTATTTAGTGGTTTTAAGGTATAATTAGAATATATTTTTACCATTTTATCCAATGGTGGTCATTATAATTAATTTAACATTGAAATTGGACATAAACAATTGCCAATCTTTTGATATAAATTGTTTCTTAAAAACATGCTATTTGTCGTAACAGTGGGAATTAATTATAAAATTAATTAATGCAACTTATATGTTTGGAATTTTTTAAAATAGACATTATTTTTTAATTCGGAATATCAATTATAGCTTAGGGTGAAATTTTGGCCTTGTTCTGAAAAACTTCAATTTTTGATGAATAGTGAAACCACTAAGTGGTAGTTAAATAACTGATTTTTCGTTTAAATGAAATATTACCACTTCTGTGATTTGATTTTTAAAAATCCGACATACATGGTTGTCATTAAGAAGTAAAATGTGGTTCAATGAGATTAAAATAATTTTTTGGTGAATAGTAACTTTTAAGTTCTTAATCGCGATTAGAGGTAATTAGTGTAGTTTAAGGTACAAATAATGTTTTAATAATATAAGATGAGCATGACACTTGTCCTACTCCTATTGTATGAGTCATGGCCGACCAAGACAACCCATGGGTCAACTTGGGGACCCCATGGCGCCACTTTAGTTGGAAAATGACATTAATATATATTTATTTAATGTTAAAATTAAATTCACACAAAAATGAGTTATTTTACTAAAATAGTTTTTAAGTGGGGTTACACAAGTACAAATTTTGACTATAAATATTCATTAGAAATATAAAAAGATTTCCTACATCATAGTATTTTTTTTATAATTTTTATACATTAAATAAATTAAATTATTTATGACATAATTATGATGCAGCGATGACCTCATTATTTAACGATTTAAATAAAATGAGAAGATAATGCAAAATCCAAGGCTTACACTTGTCCAAAGACTATTGGATGAGGAGATTTAGAAACCTTATCACCTTAGCCTCGAATTATATAAGTGTGGGACCTTTAGAATCCGAAAAGCATTGTGAAATAATGTAACATTTCAATCTTTCAAAAAGTGCCCCTCCTCTCCACTTATAAAAGGCCCCCACCAATCCCACCTCATTTACACTTTCAAGCCATTTGGCTCGGCCAAACTCTGGCCAAATACTCTCCAAACTTCCCCCTCTTACTCCTAGAATCCTTACTTTGGGCAGAACTCTTCCCAAGGAAGCCTTTGGCTCAAATCAAAAAGAGTTACCCGATTTTGAGGTAATGTCTTTTCTAATGTTGTTTTGTTTTATTTTTCTTCTCCAACCCCCTAAACTCTTTTTATTAATTTCTTTTGTAACAACACCAGTATCCTCAATATACTAGGATGTTATTATAAGAAGTATTCGAGCTACAATTACACACACCTACATCTAATGGTTAAAGAACATACGGTTTCTGTGGATGGCGAATTTCTGCCTCACGAAATGATGATTGTTCAACACTCATATAACACCTTCAAAGGTGGCCATTAAGATGTCACTATTTTTATATATGATATATAATATGTTTATGTTTTACTTATGCTTCTGTATTTCTCATTTATGGCATACATTATGATTTCCATTATGTGTAAAACGCGATAATTTCATTTTAGGAAGTGCGGACTACCGCCCCCTCAAAGTGATTTGAATCGTTAATGCCATATGTGGGATGTATAAAGGATGAAGAAAATGGTATTATACAATATATTATACTGGAATTATATTATACATTTATATCATTATGATTTAGTTCCATTAAATATGAAATTGAAATGAAAGTAGCGTTCATGCGTACGTACGGCTTACCGTCTCCATGAACGGTGCATTTCATTTCTTACCTCTAAATGTTACGTAATATTATAAATGAATGTATATACTGGATATATAAGATATATATGACATATAAATCATGAATATAATTCTTGATATAATGGATATTCTTCCACAAGAACAACTTGTAATTATAAGAAGTTTATTGTTGACTCAAGTTACCAAAGATCGACAAAACGATCGTTATTAACTTGAATAATTACATAATATTCATAACATTGTAATAAGTGATATAAAAAGGATAATGAAATTTAAAATGGTTCTTAATAAGGTAGATATTAACTCTAGTTTATTATTTAGGAGGTTAAAGAACGGTTGAGTCAAGTCGGACACAAGGTAAGGGAATTTCTTAACCCAACTTCCATTCTTTGGGTTAATCTCCTACTTTCAAATTAAGTCAGGATATTATTATGTCCTATTTTGTATTTTTACTTTCTTTATGTGTACCTATAGTGAATACACATAATAGATCTATTTTATTTTAAAAATGATCTTTTAAGGACTCCGTCTCAATCCCCTTTCATTGAGGCATATTTGGTTTTATACACAACTTTCTTTTATACGGTGTATAAACCCCTTTGACTTTTACGTTTATTCAAAAGGAATCTTTTTTATATGAAGCGTTTTGCTAAACGACAAAAGGGAATGTTTTTCTTTCCGTACTTATGCGGCGACAATGACTTCTCCGCCACCGTGACTATTATTTGAGTTTTGTCTTCCTATACAAGCCATCTTTTTTTTTAATGAAAAATAAATACAAAGTTTTAACTTTCTTTTATTTTGGTATTGAAAATGGTTTTGAAAGCGTTTTTTATATCAATGTGTTGTATTGATATCTTGTGATTGAAATGTGGAAATGTTATGTTTCCTTTATGCATGTTTTATGTGATAGAATTATGTTATGGTTTATGATATGTTTAAACCTATTCATATGAGGAATGCATTGGACTTAATAAGTGACGGGTGGAGCCCGCTATAGCTCCTCGATGCATCGGCAGGTCTCATGAGACAAACTAGTGTCTTGGCACGAGGCCTTGACAAAATCTTATTTGTGGTCTTGGCACGAGACCTTGACTACGTGGTTATGATAGTATAGCATTATGCATTCCATCATTATGAAAGTGGTTATTGATATTGCATGTGATTATTAGACCAGTAGAATATCCATGTGAAGAATTAAATGGCATTATCTCATTTTACTTTTGCCATATTATGTTGAAGTTCAAGTTTAAAAGGCTTTTGTTTTAGTTATACATTGCCTTAAATGTTAATGTTTATTTATGAAAGCTTCCGCTATATTGTTAACCTTACTGAGCATCTGAGCTCACCCCTTTCAATGTTTTAATATTTTTCCAGGATGTGAAGAAGTATTTTATGAATGACCTATAGGGGTAGTCAGAAAGGGATATGATTGTGGACTATGAAGACCATGTTATTGTAGTTTGTTTACTTTTTGATGTAATGAAAGACTTATGAATGTATCTAGTGTTTCCAAGGCTACTAAACTAATCGGTCTTTCAAGACTTGATCTTTTGTGATCATGCCAATGTTACGAAGTAATGCACCGACTCTGGGTAGCTGGGGTCGGGGCGTTACAAGGATGCTTATAATTTTTTTATGTATTTAATATTTATCTAAAATGATGCAATGTTTTTTATAAAAAGTAAGCATCACCTCAAAATATCATGAATGTCTCATTTTAATTGAATCATGTCATCCTGAATTTGTTTCTCTATGAAATTATATAGGTAATATAAATTTCAACCCATGGTTTTTGAGTGAAAATCCAACTCAGGGATATCTTAAGTGATATCACTATAAGGATCCTACTACAACACATACTCCCCCCATTTAGAGGATAGTTCTCTTAGTATAACACATAGAAAATAATGAGGAATAATCCTACAATATACCTGAATTCTTCAAATAAAAAACCTTCAAATAATATATACCACTAGGAAAACATCATATAAAAAAATCAAGGCCCCTATTGTAACCCACTATCACCAACCATATACTTTCCTAGAGGGCCACTTTCAATACCATTAAGAAAATTTACTACCTATAAAGACCTAATCTTCTATTGAGTATTTCATTTATCAATGTTTAAAAGACTCTCGGAATAAACATAATATATAATTGATACTTAGTTAGGTATTTATAAGAAAATAATTATGTATTACTCACTTATTACCTAATTTACTTTTTAACCCTTTGTTAAATAGCCACTTTATTCTCTATTTTGAACTGTGTACTCCTTTTTTTCTCCAACAAGGAATTAATTTATTTGTATACTATGTAATCCACTACCAGAAATCATAAATGAATTCATGATCATTGAAAAAAAACAATACATCATGTCTTCATACATCATCCTCATAGTGGCCCAATAATTATTGCTTTATGAAAGAAAACATCCTCTACAAACTGCATGCTAGAGAATACAGGTTTCATTCTTGAAATATTTTTCAAGGACATCAAAACTGATAAATCAAACAAGAAAATGCGTTCTTAAAAAACATAACATCAACACAAAAAACCATTCAATGTCACCATGATTCAAAAATTATCCCCCATTGGGTTTTTTAGCAATTAAAATTGAAATCCAATACCACACAACCAAAAGAAAGAACTCAAATTACCCATCCACCACTCTAAATAAATATGGTAAAATATTTGTTTTGAAAACAAGAGTCTGAGAGAGTATCCAATGAATTAAATACCAGAACACCCATTATATTTCAAACATTATACTCCAAAATAATTAGATTATCTCTACATTAAATCAGCTAAATTAAATTTTACCAATAGTTCTCCCGCTTTGGAAATAACCTATATGAAAAGGCACTATAATATCAATTATAGGACAATAAACCCCATAGATTTTATCTCCATATTAAATATATAGAACATTAAAAAATCATAATTAAATATATGGGGATAGGGATAAATCTGAACCTTCTTATTTTGGGGAAGGTGGATGGAAAACAAGTTTTAACTGATGGTTCTAAAATAAAGGATTAAAAACAATTTAGTCATTTCATCATCAATGTTATCATTAGTTTCTTCATACAAAATCTTGATAGTTCATTGTTCAACCTTTTATGTGATAATGTTATGATGGATCTCAATATTTTTGGAATGGGAGTAAAAAATTTGATCCTCTAACATCTTAATTTCGCTCTTTTTATCAATGTATATAACTATTAGATATTACAGTACTTCAAAAATATATTTTAGTTAATGTTTTCTCCATAGGAGTTGAGTAAGATATTTATTATTTGTGATGTATTCTATATCCTCTGAATTATGTGACATACTTTAATTCTTACCCATCCAACCCCATGCATTCCCTTCAAATAAAATAAGAACTTCCACTATTATAATTGTGGTGCATAACATCACTAACCAAATATACATCAAAAAATGAATATAATTGATTTCACATTACTGAATCAAAAAGTAATTCATAATTGATAATTCCTGTGATGTATCAAATAATTCTTTTAAATTTTGTAAGACAAACTTTCTTTGGGATTCTCTATAAGATAACCACCAATAATGTCAAAAAAATGATGTCTGGTCAAGTTGTAGATAGATATAAAAATATTATAATAATTCTAATATACAAAGTGTCCATATAAATTAAATCATCATGATATTAAATCATAGTTCCTATGATAATTGGAATAAAAATTTTATTATAATTATTGATTTTTAACTTCTTTAGCAACTCTCTCACATACATTTTCTAAGATATGATAGTATATTTCTCCATCTGAACCCCTTGTAGCCCGTGAATATAAGTGAGTTCATGTATAATTGGAAATTTGAACTTTGTTCTCATCAATATAGAAAATTGTACCATATATTTTTGTTTCTTTTTTCTAGATATAATATCATCAACATGAAAAATCACAATGAATTTCTCATTATTATATGTTTTTAAAAAAATTATCATTAACACATCCACTTTTAAATTCCATTTTCTTTAAATATGTATCCAGTTGTGCACACCATGTTTGAGGTGCCTTTATTAAACTATTCATGTAATTTATCATTATACACACCATTGATTCGTAATTTTCAATTAAAACCCCACTAGTTATTTAATATAAAGTTCTTCCAATAAAACACTATTTAAAAAAATTATTTTAACTTCTTTTTGAAATATATTTCCACCTTAACTGATATCCGTATCAAATAATATTCTAATTAATTCACATTAATTAACTACAAAAAATGTTTTCTTAATATCAAAACCATAAATTTGGTCATTTCCCCTACACAGTATTCATGTCGTATTTATAACATGTCTTCATTTTCATTAAATTTATTTTTAAAGATCCATCTTGTTCCAAACAAATTTTGATATTCCAACTTCGTCACATGTTCCTATATCTAATTTTTTTTCAATTTCATTTTCTTCATCATTAATTTATGGATTCCATGATTCATCATCTATAGATATATCAAAGGATTTTATTTCTATCATTTATAATAAAGTATTGTACTAAATATTTCTCTTGTTTCTTTTCTATGTTGGAGAAAATATGACCCTAATAAATTAGGATGGATCAAATTTTACACTTTTATTTCTCTTATGATTTGGTGGGTGAGTATAATTTAGAATGGTTTCCTCCATTGATTATATATCTAAATCATATTAATTTGGAGACCCCTAAAAAATAAACTAACACAACACAACTTCAATATTTGAACCAAAATCATTTTCACCTTCTTCTTCATTATAAATCAATTCAAATTTTGATCTCATGGAGTTATAAATATCATTATCCTCAATTATATTAACATAATTTCCCTCAATATTTTTTAATCATGTTTTTATTAAAATTATATCCCTAAATATTTATATAGTATGAATATAATAATCCTTAATTTGTAGAATATCTATAAATTTATAAATTTTCCTCTTTGATTCAGTTGTATCATTTACTTCTAAAAACTTTGTAGTTATTTAGTGAAGGATTACTTTTAAGAAAAATTATGTAATTGTTCTACTCATAACCTTTATTGAGAAAACCTTTTTACTCATTATAAATTAGAACTTGAACTACCTTCTTCTAGAAGTTTTAAGAAATTCCATTCTCAAGCTACATAGAATTCTTCATCTTTTCTTCCTATTAATTTCAACATTCAAGAACCTTATTGTTTGGATTTACCATCGATAAAAACATCATCTTTCATCCCATGTTTTCAAGACAATCAAAAAATTAAAAACATATTTATTTATTTAACATTTCATACCATATTATTTTGATTTTTTGATGTGTTTCATTCTCATCTATTAAAATGTATCTCATCATACAGTCAGTCACTTCTCATTTTCTCTACATAAAAATAACACAAGATAATTTAATGAAATCATTAAAAAACAAAAATAAGTAACTGTGAAAAAGTGTATCGAAAATATTCATTGGACCACACAAATCAATCTAGACTAAACCAAGAAGATTAAATTCATGTTTTTATCCATGATTGATATGGATGTCAGATCATTTTCCCTCACATTCAAGCATCATTAATTTTTTCTAATAGAAATTTATGTTGGGTATGTTAACTGAAGAAACCTATAGTCAACTTCCATTTTTCCTCCAACCCATAATGAAAGAATTCTATAAATAGTGTTTTATTACACATACCATCAAATTAGATATAACATCAAGATGGGAGTCACAGATTTGAATGAAACTCATAAGATTGTGTCAAAGGTGATCCATATAGATAATACTTCTTTTCTTCAAATCACCTACTATAAATCATACACTACCACTATAATATATTTTTAGGTCTCAATCCTTTCCAAAAATCACTATTTTTTTAACACTTACCATTAAATTTTAAATAGATTCATGTTTATAGTCACGAAGGATGAAAACCCATTATGAACATTAAATAAAAAACTATTATTACTGATTGGATTAAAATATTTTCCATGTAATCCTTTTATATATTACTTTTTTCTTTCTAAATGTTACTTAGATGAGTTGTTCCATAAGGTGACATCTCCCCATCACACATCATGAAATAACTTTCCCTTTATTCTTCCTCTAATAGAGTGAATGAGTTTCTCAAAGGGATCCTTGTTACTTATATTTTATTCTTTTCCCATTTTCTTTTATATTAATTATTCCCATTTATTCATTTCCTATAATATTTGGATTTATGCCAGATGTTAGAATAATGGAAACAATGTATATATAAATTATTTCTTCTCCATGTTTAAGGATATGGTCTCATTATCCTTTGATGACTTGTATGGGATTATCCATTTAAGTATATATTATCTGCATAATGATAATACATGGTGTGGAAAATCATAATGAAATTAATAATTTATAGGAGGATATATCTCCTGAATTTCATTTTATTGCATATCTCCATCTTCAATATAACTCATTAGGTTGTGATTAACTCTTTATGACTGAGGATTACTTTAATATCTCTCTTTTTTCAAATATATCAATGTATGTGCTTCAGGTGCAAATTTTTCAACTGAGATATCATTATATTATTTCATCCATTGGTTCTAGCCCTAAATTATTCCATCAGTTTATGTTTTAGCATCACATAAAATTATAAATCATACTGTAAATTGTGTTCTTTAATCATTCAATTATTTCTCCACACCATTAGTTCCTTTATTGACTCATTCCAAAATTTATCCATATGAGATCATTAAAAAAATATTCAATAATTTCACTGTTTTTGTATCAATTCCTAGTTTAAACTTTAAGCAAAGGAATTATTCTTCAAGAGTTTCAATTTTCTTCAATTTTCCATCTATATTTGAATTAGGGTCATTAATAACCTAGTCATACTCTTGAATCTATTTATTAAACTCCCTAACATCTCTTGAGAATTCATGAGTCGACAACTGATTTTCTAGATCTCTAAAAAAAATGATCAATTTCAGCCTCAAGATGGTCAAATTACTCTAATAATTCTTTTAGCACCAATATAATCATTCACTTTTTTATTATCTAGACATTTGGTTATTTAAGAACTCACTCATGTTCCACATTGATATTATCTCGCGGTGCACGACGGGGTCGTGGGGGAGAAACGTCCTCTACCCGACGGTTGATTAGAGAAGGTTGGGTTCTGCTTAATCACTCATATCGAGTGCACCGTTTTTGCCTCGAAATGCCCAACAGTTCCATATCCAAAAATATGTGGACATACTTTCCAAAGGCAGGCGTTCACTGGGTGGTTTGACCATTGATACTTAAGAACTCACATTAGTCGATAGGATGGAAAGTCGGGCTCATCGCACCATTTTGGGGAGAATTTTTTTCTGTTCTAAGACTCTCTTATATATTTAAGACGTGTTAATACGTTCGTGAATCTTTGGTTTATACCCAAGCATCGTATCAACGGATTACTCCTGGTTGGAAATAGTCAGCTGGACGCAGGGGTTCGGAATCATTTATGCCTGAGTTCTACCATCCCCCGTTGGATTAATGACCCCGAGGAGTTTGGACTCATTGAGGCGGCACTGATTTAAAGCCTCGTAATTGGTCACCCTGGAGTTTATTTTCCACCAGGGGGGATAGATAATGACTTGAGTTTTTGGATCAAACCTGTGGTACAGACTTCTTACGTATCCCTGTGAGGGGAATCAGGAACCACGTAGCTCAGTTTGGTAGGGGTCTTATGCTCTAGGCTGCCCAGGGTGTGGGTAAACCGACGTAAAGGGAGTTGGAATGGCCGATCGTTGGGATTGAACCTCGGGAAGGCTTCTTATGTACCCTTCCTAGGAGACAGGGATCAAAGTCCACGTAGTTCGGATGGGAGTGTCGGAGAAACAACGTGAATGTGGACCCGAGGGGTCCGATGGTGATCGGGCTTGAACTTCTTGAAGGCTTCCTACGTATCCCTGTGGTGGGAAATCAAAGTCCATGTAGTTCGAATGGGAGTGTCGGAGAACCGACATGAATGTGAACCCAGGGGTTCGATGGTGATCAGGCTTGAACCTCTTGGAGGCTTCCTACATATCCCTATGGTGTTGAATCAAATTTCACGTAGTTCGAATGGGAGTGTCGGAGAACCGACGTGAATGTGGACCCGGGGGTCCAATGGTGATCGGGCTTGAACCTCTTGGAGGCTTCCTATATATCCCTGTGGTGGGAAATCAAAGTCCACATAGTTTTAATGGGAGTGTCGGAGAACCGGCGTGAATGTGGACCCAGGGGTCTGATGGTGATCGGGCTTGAACCTCTTGTAGGATTCCTACGTATCCCTGTGGTGGGGAATCAAAGTCCACATAGTTCGAATGGGCATGGGGCTTACGGTCTAAGGCATCCCAGGAGGGGATTTCATGGTCGATGCTTACTCTAAGCCCACGTGAGTCATGCTCGGTGTGAGAAACAAGAGGTAGCAGGGACCAGATTATCACGTCGTGAAAGGTGAGTCTGTGGGAAGTGGAGTTGGGCTTACGCATGGATCAGCCCAAAAAGTCGAGGCTTACTCCGAGATGGACGCCCAGGTGTCTTCCTCATGTCTGTACATGAGGTCATCTCAACTTTCTAGTGGGTCGAGGCATATAATTGAGGTCTACACATATGCATGAGTGCACTAGCGGGATAACGCCAAGGGCGTTGGAATCTGTCGGAACCAAGGGAGATGAAAAGTGTGAATCACATGCCCAACATTTGGAATGCAATGAGAGTGGTGTGATGATGGAGGATAACTATTGACCATGTTCAAAACATAGAATTAATACCGTATTTGCCTAAAATTGGGACAAACAAATGAGGGTCGACTGTTGACCATGTTCGAAACACAGGACCTGACTCGAAGTGTTTGTCCAAAGTCTTCCATGGCGTTGGCCTAAGACAGTAGGTGAACTGATGTGGTATGGGACCAGGCCATTAGGGGGTCCCTTCAAACATGAAATAGGATGAAGATCTGAATGAAGGACATGCAAAGCATGAAGTGGATTGATGGAATGTTTGAACAGATTCCAACGATATGGAGGTTATGCCACTGTGATCAGGGCATAATGTATCTTATGCTTGGTGCATAAGGAATCTCTTATTTGGAACAAGAGGCATCCTGTTATTGAATTATAGGGATTTCTACAGTTTATATTCATGTATAGAGGATTTTTTCTGTATAGTTTAATGCCATATGGATTGGACGAGGGCCATACAGTTTAAATTCATGTGGTCAGGACGACTAGGTAGGAGATACCTAGCAATTGTTGTTGTGGGAATTATGCAAGGGTGGACCTTTTGGGATGAATCTAGAAAAAGGATCTTGGTAATGGGGTTATAGGAGATTCATGAGGAGTAGGTCGACTCATGGAATTTATTGGAAGGATTTTGTGGCAGTATAAGGGTGCAATAGAAAATATTGTTGACCCACCCCAAAACGTATGTGGAGGAGCTGGGCCATGAGGGAGTTGGCCGCTTAGGACGTCCACGAAGGAACTGGGCTGCGTTGGATGTCTGCAAAGGAAATGGCCGCGAAGGACTGGCCACATGTGGTTCGCGGCTTGGTTTTCTGCGAAGGGTGTCCGCAGAAGAGCTGTTGCCCGTCCTACATCGCACCCGCGGATGTATTACCGCCTCCATTTTGCGAAAGACACTGGTCCACAGAGGGGGTGTCCATGGAAGGACTATCCATGAAGGAAATGACTGCATGTGGTTCATGGTTTGGTTTCTCCTCTATGTGGAAGAGTCAATCCGCAGACGATATGAGGTCCGCGGATGGTCACGGAACTTTACCACTGGGAGAAATTTCTCCAGCTTCTCCCCACGTGTTTTCACTCGTCCTTCCTCCTCTCCTTTTGGTGCCCCTCAGTGACTATTTATAGAGTCACGAAGAGGCATTATTGATGGGAACACGACACTTTTTTTGGAATCCCAGGAAGGAATCCCTACCCGCTGATGACTCAGTCAACTAGGGATTTTTTTAACCAAGATTCGCGGAATTTCTCCACAGTCATGCACCGCTCCGCTTTTGTTCAGGGAACGACAACTATCTGCGGAGGGGGTGGCTCATGGCAGTGGACCGGCCTGACGTTCGGTGGTCTTCCTAGTTCGCGCCCTCATAGGCACTCCACCCCCATTTCGTGAACGACAGCGTCGGCGGGAGGGCGGTTCACCGAACCGGCCGCGTATTGTTGCTGGGAGCTGGTATGCGGACCGGTTCGATCCTTTTCCAAATTTTGGTGTAATTGGATTTCCCCTTTGTAGAATTTTCAGGACTCTACAAATTCCCCCCATCATAATTGGGTCTGATCAGAACAAAGAGGAGTCCATTCCGATGTAGAGTGGTCCTGAAAATCGAGGAGTGATTGGACAATGCTCTAAATTTTTTCTGAGCCAAGGGACTCAGCGAGCACAGTTCAAATATTGGTATGGTTTTGTAGGAAAACCCCACAAACTTTTTGTCTTTTCTATTAATACCCTAATTTTTAGTGGTCCCATTTGGTGCGGACCCAACGGATATGGCCCTACTTTTTCTTAGGTCGCCCTTTTCGGGTTTTCGTCCTAACAGGCTTTGTGCCTCTTTTTGTGAGCAGTTTAAAGTCCCGCCGACAAGACTATCATTACTGATGTTTTAGGTCGAATAGATTTGACCAAATATGGTGGGGCGAGGGCCCCAATGATATTTAGTTGATTAAAATATGTCTCGATATCCTTCAGACGCATGTGGAAGGCGTGTTTAGATTTTAACAACATTCATGGCATGTCTTAAGGCATGGGAGCCGTATCGATGTGCAGAGGTAGGAAGAGCATCGCCTAAGGAAATATTTCCTTTGGTAGACGGGTCAGGGGCGATAAATATGCAGAGCCACTGAGGGCATGGTATGCATAGTCATGCAAAGTTGTCCTTAAGTCAATGAATCTCCATTTCTGATGGCCTGAGGACTTCATGGAAGTTAGGATTATGGAAACCACCATAGGTGGCTTGGGGAATTATGAAAACCACCGGGGGTGGCTTGGAAAGAGTATGTAATGCTTGAAAGGGTTTGAGAACATCTGTATCAATTAAGAGTGTGGAAGCAAGGTTCCTGTCCTACACATCTATCTAGAGTAAAGGATGGTCGGATCTTGGTGCAGTATAAATTCATGCAGCTGGGACATTATCTAGAATGGAATGGCTTCTCCAGGATCTCGATAATCTCGTCAGACACGTTCCTCCATATTCAGGAAGGGTTGTGAAAGAGGCTGGTACACTTAAACTCAGAGGGTTTCTGAATCCTGGGATAGACATGGGGGCTCCAAGGCCAAGAGGCGTACGGAGAGAAGCATTGCCTAAGGAAATATTGCCTTTGGTAGATGGGGAAGGGGTGATCAATATGCATAGCCTCTAAGGTCATGGTATGCATAGTCATGAAAAGGCGTCCTTGGGTCAATGATCGCATTATCCCGGTATCCGATCAACTTCTGGGAAGTTGAGATTCGGGACCACCAGGGGTGGCTTGTGAGAGTTTGGATTTTTTTGAGTACATAGTATGGTTTATGAAGAGAGGGTTCCTGGATACGGGAGAAACATCTTGGATAAATTTCCCGAGAAAGGGTGAAGTCATTCCTGCTCACACTGGTGTGAGACTGTGGTTTGTGCAGGTCTGACCTGTGCACTGAGGGACAGAGAAAATCCCATGTTCCTTACTGAACCCATGAATGGTTTGATCATGCAGTTTAATGTCACGTGGTAAGGACGGATTCCATGCAATTTAATGTCATTCAGTAAAGACGAGGAGCATTATTAAAGGATGTTGTGCAGTTTAACGTCATACAGCGAGGATGGGGGCATTTTTTAAACCAGTGAAAATGATTATATTTGGAGGCATTTCCCTGAATGTTTAATTCTTGGTCTTTGCATCTTTATTCCAAGTGAGCAAGATGTTCCGCGCAGTTTAACGTCATGCAGTAAGGACGTAGTTGAAAAGGTCACTCTTGATCAGAATGTAACTGGGCTTAAACATCTCGGCATGCCCAAGATGTGGAGAGGTGTTGATTGGTGTAAATCATGGTTACAGGGCTTCTTGGATTAGAAGAAATGATATGGGGGCTCTGAGGCCGGAAAGCGTACGGAGCTAGGCAGAGTACCGCATGAGGAAATCTTACCTTTGGTAGACGGGCCAGGGGCTATAAATATGCAGAGCTGCTGACGTCATGGTATGCATAGTCATGAAGAGGTGTCCATGGGTTGATAACTTTCCACTTCTGATGGCCTTAAATGGTTATGAGGATCCACAATTGTTCAGGGCCAAAAGTCTGTCATTTGGTAAGAAAATATTTGGACATGTCAGGCATATTCAGCCTTGGTTTATGTTAAAGCTTAGAGAGTTACCTACGCTGATTTATCTTGCGCATGGGGATATACCTTCACTCCATGCAGTTTAACGTCGTGCGGTAAGGACGAATTACTCCTAGTTTAGCGATCATAGAGCTTGGACCATTGGGTGGCTATTGTCGTAGTCACTCGAAGGATAACTGAGTTATCATGCTCTGATATAGTCTGAATAGGGTGGGGTATGGAGGTTGTAAACTGTAACTCTGAGGTTTCCCGGATCAGGAGATGTGGTGTGGGGGATCTGAGGCCGGTAAGCTTACAAAGCTAGGAAGATTACCACCCGAGGAAATCTTTCCTTTGGTAGACGGGCCAGGGTCTATCAATATGCAGAGCCGCTGAGGGCATGGTATGCATAGTCATGCAAAGGTGTCCCCGGGTCGATGACTTTCCACTTCTGATGGCCATGAATGATTATAAAATCTGATATTTCTCACAGTACAGAGTTCGGCATGCGGGGATAATGGTGTCCGAGCATATAAGAAACATCTTCACTGTAATTGTCCGTTGAGTCAAAGTAGACTAGCCCTGGTTTTATGTTTGTAGATGCAGGTCGTCATGTGAACCATGGGCAGATACATAGGCTAACTGGGTAGGGGTACCCTGGCAACATTTGGATGTGAAAAGGATAACAGACTTGTAAACCACTGTGCCATAAATTTCTGGATCGTGAGATCTGATATGGGGGCTCTGAGGCTGGTAAACGTACGGAGCTAGGAAGAGTACCGCCCAAGGAAATATTTCCTTTGTTAGACGGGACAGGGGCTTTCAATATGCAGATCCGCTGAGGGAAATGTATGCATAGTCATTCAAAGGTGTCCCCGGGTCGATAACTTTCCACTTCCGACAGCCGTGAATAGTTATGAGGATCCACGATTGTCTGGGCCATGAAGTCTGTCATTTAGTAGGAAAATATCTAGACATGTCGGCCATATTTAGCCCTGGTTTTTGTTAAAGCTTAGAGAGTTCCATGCACTAATTTATCTTGTGTGTAGGGGTATACCTTCACTCCATGTAGTTTAATGTCGTGCGGTAAGGATGAGGTACTCCTAGTTTAGCAGTCATAGAGCTTGGACCATTGGGTGGATATTGTCGTAGTCACACAAAGGATAACTGAGTTATCTGGCTCTGATATACTCTGAACAGGGTGGGGGATGGAGGTTGTAAACTGTAACTCTAAGGTTTCATGGATCAGGAGATGTGTTGTGGGGGATCTGAGGCCGGTAAACATACGAAGCTAAGAAGAGTACCGCCTGAGGAAATCTTGCCTTTGGTAGACGGGCCAGTGGCTATCAATATACAGAACCGCTGAGGTCATGGTATGAATACTCATGCAAAGGTGTCCCTGGGTCGATGAATTTCCACTTCTGATGGCCATAAATGATTATGAAAATACGATATTTCTCACAGTACAGAGTTTGGCATGCAGGGATAATGGTGTTCGAGCATATAAGAAACATCTTCACTACAATTGTCTGTTGAGTCAAAATAGCCTAGCCCTAGCTTGATGTTCGTATATGCAGGTCGTCATGTGAAGCACGGGTGGATACATAGGCTAATCGGGTAGGGGTACCCTAGCAACGTTTGGATGTGTAGAGGGGAACGGAATTGTAAACAAGTGTGCCATAAATTTCTGGATCGGGAGATATGATATTGGGGCTCTGAGTCCAGTAAGCATACGGAGCTAGGAAGAGTACCGCCCGAGGAAATATTTCCTTTGTAGACGGCCCAGGGGATATAAATATGTAGAGCCGCTGAGGGAATGGTATGCATAGTCATGCAATGGTGTCCTCGGGTCAATAACTTTCCACTTCCAATGGTCATGAATGCTTATGAAGATCCATAATTATCCAGGTCATGAAGTCTGATGTAAGGAAATGATGAATACAAATGCATAAGGAGTATTCCCATCTCGTTTCACCACATATCTTGGGTGGGTTGCGACGAAGTCCATGTAGTTTTAACGTCATGTGGTGAGGACGACTTCCGTGTAGTTTTAACGTCATGCGGTGAGGACGACTTCCGTGCAGTTTTAACGTCGTGTGGTGAGGATGAATTTCGTGCAGTTTAACGTCCTGCGGTGAGGATGACTTCCTTGTAGTTTTAACGTCGTATGGTGAGGACGACTTCCGTTTAGTTTTAACGTTGTGCGGTGAGGAAAACTTTCGTGCAGTTTAACATCATGCGGTGAGGACGAGGAATACACCATGTGCAGATATAGTCTGTACATGGGGGAAGAGGGCATTTTTTTCATTTGGGAATGTCTAGGCCAGGATGGGAAACCCCGGTGTCACTATGCATCCCACGAGGGCATGAATAAAGCCTTACGTAATTCTTTTGGGTAATACACCTCATGCGGGTCTGGTCCATATGGGGGAAGGGGTATTTTTGGCTTCATATGAGGTGGTTGGGCCAGGGTGTGGAATTCTGGTGTCACTACGTATCCTACAAGGGTAGGAATCAAGCCTCACGTAGTTCTCTGAAAGACAATACACCCCATGTAGGATTAGTCCATACACAGGGGGATAAGGGGCATTTTTTTGTCCTTATCCGTGCACTTTAACGTCGTGCGGTAAGTATGAGGAATACACCCCTTGTAGGGCTGGTCCGTACATGGGGGAAGAGGGAATTTTTAACTTTTATTCGGGGATGACTGGGCCAGGATGGGTAACCCTAGCGTCGCTACGTATCTTGCAAAGGCAGGAATCAATCCGTATGTAGTTCTTTGAAAGAAGTACACCCCGTGCAGGGCTGGTCCGTACATAGGGGAAGGGGACATTTTTAACTTTTATTCGGGTATGGCTGGGCCAGGATGGGGAACCCTAGTGTCTCTACATATCCTGCGAAGGCAAGAATCAAGTCGTACGTAGTTATCTGAAAGAATTACACCCCGTGCAGGGCTGGTTCGTACATGGGGGAAGGGGACATTTTTAAATTTATTCCATTTGGGAGTGTTTGGGCTAGGAAAGGGGATCTCGACGTTGCTACGTATCTTTCGAGGGAAGGAGTCAAGCCATATGTAGTTCTCTGAAATCCGTGTAGTTTAACGTCGTGCGGTGAGGACGAAATACTCTTAGTTTAGGGTCATAGAGTTTGGACCGTTGGGTGCTTGGAAGTTTAATGTCCTGCAGCTCGGACGATAACTGCTTTTAGTTATTATGCGAAATACTTCTTCAGGAATCTTGCATTTGTAGGAGCGGTGGTGTACTGCCCGTCTATGGAGATCGGGGCATATGCTTCGTTGGAATAGACCTTGTGTATAAAATATAGTCCCTCCCACTTGGGTTCCATCGTTAGAGGTTTCTTTCCGGGTATCATTGGGGTCCGTAGAGCAATACCAATTCTCCTTCCAAGAAATACTGAAGACAAACCTTTTTATTGAAGGCTCCTGCAATCTTGTTCCAGTATAATTCCACATGGTGAAAAGTTTGAAACCGCTTCTTGTCTAGCTGTTCTAATTCACCTAGTCACTTTTATAATTGCTCATCGTTGGATAATTGATTACAAATGGCAATGTGGAGTGATCTAAATTGGAGCTCAATAGGTAGGACCACTTCTGTTCCTTATAATAATGAGTACGGAGTGGCCTCAGTAGCGGTGCGGATTGTGGTTCGATAAGCCCATAATGCATGAAGGTGTTTATCCGGACATGATTTCTTGTCTTTGTCCACCAGTTTCTAGATAAAGTTGGTCATTGTCTTGTTGCAATCCTATATTTGTCTGTTGGTCGCTGCGTGGTAGCGAGATGAGTGGTTAGCTTTGATGCCATATTCTTGGTATAGTTTCTCCAATTCAACAGAGAAAAAGTTGGTACCGTTATCCATCAGTATGGAATGAGGGACACCAAATCTGGTGATGATATTGGTTTTCACAAAGCTGACAACGTTTATTTCCCCATCTTCTTTAAGGGGTACATCCTCTGCCCATTTGGAAAAGAAGTTGGTTTCCATGAGGATATACTTCAGTTGTTTGGCTGTGGAGGGAGGATATGGTCCCATGACATCCATTCCCCAGATGGAAAATGGCAAGGAGTACTTGTCCTGATGAAGTAACTTCGGGGGTTGGTGTATGAAGTTGGCTTGAATTTGGCATGAGTGGCATTTCTCAGTAAAGTGCTCGCAATATCGTGCCACTGTGGGGAAATAGTACCCAAGTCTTCGAACCTGATGGGAAAGCTTAGACCCCAGCTGATGTTCTCCACATACTCTGGCATGCACTTCATTTAGTAAGGTAGCGGTTTCTTCTCTATCAATGAATCGGAGGAGGACTCCATAGAGGCCTCATTTGTAGAGGACCTCTTGCTGACTCGTGCCTCCATATAGGACAAAGTTGATTTCCCTTCTCCGTATTTGCTCTCATTCAGCCCTGTCCGATGGAATTTCTCCCCATTGAAGGTATTTTTCACTGGGGGTCATCCAGCCGATGGCGGGAGCAAATGGCTCGGGGACAGGACTGACTTCGTGGATTTCCTCTGTCTTAGTCTGGACAAACGTCAAGACCATTCAACGGTGAGCAATACTGATAACTGTTTCAACCCGGTCTGGGTCGGCTAGGGTTGTGGCCACGTTATCTAATGTGTCGGTCAGATCATTCTGAGACTGGGGAATATAGGTCAATGTTGGTTCTGTGGAGAATTCCGCCATTAACCCTTGGACATGGTCAAACTGGGGGATCATCTCCTCCTTTTTAATAGCATAGTCACCATTGACTTTCTTGATGACCAATTTCGAGTCACCTTTTACCTTAAGGTGATGTACTTGTGCCTGGAGTGCGAGATCCAATCCTACAATGAGGGCTTGATACTCCACATCATTGTTCGTACATCCTTATGATAGGAGGAAGGAATATGGAAAGACTTCCTTTTCTGGGGACATGAGTATTATCCCCAAGACCACCTTGTTAAATTTGTGATCCTCCATCCTCTTCCCAGTTGGGCTTCGGGATGCGTTGTCGAAGTACATTTCCCATGTTGGGAGCTCCTCTTGAACCGTAAAGATGTCTTCATCGGGTAGCTCGACGTCTGGTGTGGTAGTCCCTGTTGAAGGGTGCTCTGCTAGAAGATATGATAATTCCTGGACTTTTATGTCCTTCTGAGGTATAAACCGGATTTCAAACTGTTACAGGATGACTGCCTATCAGAATAGGCACCCAGTCAGCATCGGGCAGCTGAGGATGCACTTGAGCGGGTTATTACGTGAGACCAAGTGGACTTCATGATGCTGCAGATAATGTCACAACTTTAGAAATGTGAAGACCAAGTCCAAACAACTCTTCTCAATGTTTGAGTATCGAGTCTCAGCATCAATCATGGTTCGGCTGAGGTAATAGAGACTTTTTTCACTGTCAGGGTCATTCTTTTATGCGAGGAAGGCTCCCAGCAACTACTCTTGGGCCGTCATGTATAGGATGAGAGGTCTTCCTTCAACCAGAGGCATGAGCACTGGTGGGATTAATAGGTACTTCTTTAGGATTTCGAACGCCTCTTGGAAATCATCTGTCCATTGGTATGTGATTCCCTTCTTCATTAACCAGGTAAAGGGAAAACATTTTCCTGCCAGGTTGGCTATGAACCGCCTAATATAGGCCAAGTGTCATCGGAATCCCCTCAACTCGGTGAGATTTTGGGGAGGTGGAAGGTCAAGGATAACCTTTTTCTTTTCAGGGCCAACTTTGATGCCATGATGGCGTACAACGAAGCCAACAAACTTCCCTGAGGTGACCTCGAAGGCACATTTCAAGGGATTCATCTTCAGACTATGTTGTCGAAGTTTGTTTAAGATGGTTTCAAGGTATGAAAGGTGATCTGAGCAATGTCTTGATTTGACCACCAAGGAATCCACGTAGCATTCAACAAATATCCCTAAGAATGGTTTAAAGATACGATGCATGACATGCTGATATGTGGCGCCAGTGTTCTTGAGACCAAAGGGCATAACCCTATAATAGAATATTCCTTGAGGGGCCCTGAAGGCAGTGGCTTCTTCATCTTCTTAGACCATCCTGATTTTATTATACCTAGAATAGCCTTCCATGAAGGATAGAGCCTCATACCTGGTCGTTGCATCGATTAATAACTCGGTGATCTGGACCGGGAAATCATCTTTCAGACAATGCTGACTGAGATCTCTGAAATCAATGCATACGTGAATTTGCCCATTCTTTTTCTTGACAGGGACGATGTTGGCCAACCAGATGGGGTACTGGACCTCCCAAATGAAGCCTGATTTAATGAGCTTATCAACTTCAGCCTCTATTTTGGCAGCATATGATGGGTGTGTCCTTCTGGCGGCCTGTTTATAGCCTCGGCGGTCTTCTGGAAGACCCAGATGATGTGTCGCCTCTTCGAGATCAAGTCCTGGAATTTCCATGTAATTCTAGGAAAAAAAATATCGATGTTTCCTTAAGAAATTGGTATATTCCTCATACTCCTCGGGGTACATGGCTGCACTAACAAGAGTGGGCCTCAGGTCTTCCTTGGTACCCAGGTTTATTTCCCGGAGCTCGTCCACTGTGGTGGAGATACCTTCATCAAATGTGGGAGGTGCATCCCTAAGATCCTCATCTTCCTCCTCATCTTCTTGATCCGATGGGGGTAGAGTTTCCTGCTGGGGCTCTCGAGGGTTTGAGGGAGAGGCATCGTGGGCATCCCCACTCAAGTATTCACCCCCAAATTGAGGGTTGGAGGAAATTCCTTCATTTTCACACTTAGCCGTTATGGATGAAGTCATGAGGACAGCTGAGTGTGTTTCCGGACATGAACCCATACTCTCAACATGGTTGATGGGTAGTATGTAGTCCCTACCAAGCTGTTTGAGGGGATCATCAGGAACCATTTCCCAACCATTTGGAGCGAGGATGCAGTCGACACCATCGAGTGAAGGCATCTTCTTCTTTTTCTCGTAAAACCTGGTGTCAATGTAGTGTGACTCAGAGAGCTCGAAAGGGGCCTTGTCGGAATGCAAGGTACCACTTTTCCCATTGACGTAGTACTTAATACACTGGTGGTAGGATGAAGGAATGACCATGTGCTTATGGAGCCACGGCCTTCTCAGCAGGGCATTGAACGTTGTGTTCTTCCAGACCTCCAGGAATTCCGAGTAGGCCAAAAGGTCACCAAAATGGGTTTTTAGGTTGATTTGTCCCATTAGATCATGCTCACTCTTGTCATAACTTAACAGAGTTGTGGCTGAGGGTACTAGGTCATTCTCATTGTAGCCCAACTTACAGAGTGTTCTTAGGGGAAAGAGGTTTACTCCAGAGCTGTTCTCAATAAATACTTTACAGATCTCAACATCATTTAGTGTGCCGGACACATATAGTGGTTTGATTTTTCCTTGCACGACGGAATCTTCGTCCTGATCAGTGAAGGAAATCACCATATTGCATTCAGTTGGGCCAGTCTCTGTTTGGTAAATATCAGTGGCAGCAACCTCATCTTGAAACTCCTGGGGGCTGATCAAGGCTTCTATAAGCACCTCCCTGAGGTTCGCTGACAAACTCAGGGCATCCAGGATTGATAGTTCGGCTGGTACCGATGCCAGCTGCTTAAGGATGTCGTATTTCTGTTCCACCGGCCGACGCTTCTTTGGTGGCATGAGAGTTTTAGCATGCATCTTGAGAGTTGGAATACATGATGAAGAGGGACTGGCTGCGGGGTCAGATGTCAATGATGTCCCTACGTCCTGGGGACTTGGCCCGGCCAGTCTGTTTGTGCGCACCAAGTGGCTAGACACTTGTTCCTCCTCTGATGGGTACTGCAAAATGACAGGGGCAGAGTGTCTTCTTGTGGAGGTGGAGGGATATTCTTTTCTTATTGATTCCGTTGAAGGTCTCTCCCGTGGGTTTCTGTGATATTGATGGTTTGGGATGAGGTCCAACCGTAGGGTTGGTTTTGGCCACGACTATGCCTCCCCTAGTATCCCCTGCCTCTGTGATTACTCATCCCGGATCCTTGTGTTGGGAACTTAGGTTGATAACCATACCCCTCGTCAGGGAACAATTCCATTATATGGATGACGTTGATGGAACCAAAGATTAGCTCCTCATCCTATGACAGGTCAACCTGTTCGGTTGTCCCTGATGGTGTCGTTTGGTGGGTACGTGTCGGTGGCGCTAAGTTTGAGGGCATAAAATCATCCAGTGTCGGGGATAACTTCGGCCTTGTTGCGGACTGCTCCTCTTGCGCTTTCTTCCTCCCTTTTCGATCATTCCTGGATGACAGGCTCGTGGAGGGTTGTGAGGCCGATATTGTCGGTTGTTCGGCATCAGGGGCTATTGGCGGCAACACCGGCTACTATAGTTGAGCTCAGAGTATGCCATGGGATCAATTGATAGCCTTCCGATTCATCCAGTCATCAAACTTCTGCCCCTTCTTGCTAGTGACTTCCTTCCACCCCTCCCCTTTGTTGAAGTCGGTGGTAGAAATATATGTCACATGTGCTGGGGGTGATCCCAGCTCAACCTACCTAGAATCTACCATCATTTGCAGGAGGTCTTTGAAGACAAATCATTCCCGAATATGGTGCCCCAACATTCGATGGTAGATACAGTAATCTGTCATTTCATCACGGCCGACTTCTTTAGGTTTCCTTGGCTCCGAGAGGCAGAGCAAGTTGAAATTCAGGGCAGCGATGAATTAGCTACGGACTTGGTCCTCTTGGAACGAGTATACTTTATGTCTTCTTTCCTCAAACTGGTTCCTCTTCGACCCTCTCTGATCGTCCCGCCTAGGCGAAGGCGGCCGCTGATATACAGGGGGGCCTTGATGATTTTGTGGAGGCCTGAGTGGTGGATCTGGCACAAGGGTTGGCTTGAGCGTGACAGAGAATGCTTCAGCTCTAACTTTTCACTTTACAGGATCCTGCGAGACTATTCCAGACTTCAAATTGGTCTCTTGCATGGAGTCCTCAATTCTTTGGGCAATGGTCGAGAGATGGCAGAATCCAGTGGTGCACTCCACTGGTATAAGTGGTGTTCGCAGCTCATCTCGAAGATTATCGATGCATATGGCAAGCATCTCATCTTGAGGCATTGGACTGTTCAGAGAGTGGGTTAGACCTTTCCATCTGGCGATGAAATCCGAGACACTCTCGTTCTCCCTCTATATGCAATTCATGAGGTCGATGACTGTCGTTTTAGTTAATGTCAAGATGAAGTGGAACAGGAACTGCTGTCGAAGGCCTTCCCAGCTTTTTATTGACTGGGATGGCAGACTTGTATACCAGACGAAGGAAAACCCTTTCAAGGTCCATACTAAGCATCTGAGTTTCACTACTTCTTATTGTTCTGGAGTTCCCATCATAGGGTCACAATAAGATGCGTAGTGCATCAAATGCTGTTCTAGATTACATGATCCATTGAAAATAGGGAATATAGGGCTCCCAAAATTGGGTGGAGGCGGTGTATTGATCACCCAATCCAGGTAGGGATTCCACTCTAGTTGTATCAGAGCGTGTCGACCTTACATTGCTTCCAATCGAGATGTTAGTGCCTCGATGGTGTTGGTGAGACCCTGGTTTATATCCTGTTGGGCCCGGTCCTGGGTAGGTGTAGCCCAAGGCATTTCTTGAGGATCCAACTCGGTTGGCACCAGGGGTGCATGTGCCATTTGTGACACCTTCAGAGGGTTCAAATGCACTCTCTCTGGTTTCTTCCTGAGTGGAGGGAAGTCTTGGTATTCATCTGGATCCACATTTAGGTAGTTGGATGAGTCGGGCGCCTCATTGGGTGGGAGCCCTGACCGTACTTCGTTTTACGGGGAAAACCTTAGACTCTGAGGTAAACTTACTAGGAGCACATGATGTGTCTCTTCTCGGGATGTGCTTTCAATAAGATGGCTCCTTTGGATTATCTTGGTGTTGATCCACCTCAATTATCTCATTTCCTCTTCTTGTCGAGTGAACCTCTCTTCGAGTTTAAGTGGATCGTTTTTTTCGAGAGAAGGAGGCGGGTTAAGGTTAACCGGTCCTTTGTTCTTATCTTTGCTTTGATCTTGCAGAGTGAGCATAGGAAGGTTAGCTGGAAGGGTGGCCATATTTAGAGTGGCCCTCTGGTTCTGGTTGAGTACACCTGGTGGTTCATTGTGAGTCACAGCTTGAATGGAACCATCATCTCCCAATCCATCCGGATTCACATCATCTTCAGTGTCACCCATGGGGTTAGCCTCTATGGCATTGATGGATGCATATCTTGGGGTGAATATGATTTCATCTTCCAAATAGGAAGAGGATCTCCCACATCTTTTACTGTCCTTCCTTTTCATGTCCTGGGATTTCCATTGGACTTCTTGAAGAAGAGTGACATGGAGAGTTCTTTGAGGCAACATTACGGTACTCCTCCCTCTTAGAGGGGATGATGATTCAAAGGATGGGATAGGACAGGAACCTCCTCTTCTGAATTTACTCCCTAGATGAGAGAATACTGATTCTCGTGGGGGAGGTTGTTGTTAAGGAGGTTAAAATTCCCCCAGTCCTGAGGGATGGGGTTGGCTGCGTTCCTTAGACGTCGAGTCTCTTCCTGTTTTTATTGTTCTTACATGGGAATTTGTTGTTAAAAATGCCCCCGGCCCTGTAGGCTGGGGTTGACCCTATATTGCGGTAGTGGATGCTTCTATCACTACCTTCCTGATCTTGTGTTCCCCAATTCGGGGGTGAACTGGGTTTGGTGTCGATTTCTTCGATGAATCAATCCCTTCTGGGGGCAGGCAATGATTGTTGATTGGACTCACTTAGGCAAGAGGCATGTTTTATGCTCTCGATGGACTGATTTAGGAGTTCTTGAATGGCTTGTTCCCGTCGGGCCTGGCGCTTCTGGGACTTACTCAAGGCCTGTCTCTGTTGGTTTTGTTGCATTTCCTGAATAGGGAGACCACTCGATTGTTATCTTGACGTGATGAATTTTCAAGACACCATGCCAAATGGGTTCTTATGGGCGGGGAGCGAAGTGAAATTCAAAGATCCATGTCCCCCCATCCCCTGATATGGACTCTTGTCAGAGTGTCACCGATGAGGCGGCGCAGCTGGTGCAGCGCATGGAGGTAAGCTATCTTAATGTTTCCTTTACACCTCTCGGGTCACTGTTGTCGCGCCAAAGGAATAGCTTCTAGGTTGATGTGATGTAGCAGGTATCCTATTGTCTTGACATGGTCTACATACCTGTCGTAGGGAAGAAATCTTGATTTCAGTTGGTGGAGGGTTGTCCATATATTGTAGCAGATGTCGTGCACGCATTTTTCCGACAACTCTCTGGGTATGTCAAATTGAGAGGTGGTTGTGGGCCAAAACATAACTGTTATATCATCCCTGGCCAGTCGTTTCCTCAAGTGCAACATGTCGGCATACTCCTATGCTAGTGATTCCTCTACCTAGTCATCCCAACTGAGATGCTCACTAATAGTGTGGTCAGAGGCAGTGGGATCGGTAGGTATCGAATTATCATGTGTGTGATTCCGAGGTGGTTCCGAAGATGAACATGGCCCTGGAACGTCTCCTGATTGAAGAAGGGTGTCATTGGAGACTAGCTGGGGATCTCACATGCTTGATCCCATCCTTCTAACTTCCTCGGCATACGAAGGATTTTCTGTTCTTGATTTGGCAGGGGTAGGACCTTCCTGTCGATATGATATGTCATCGCAGGGAGGACCTTCGCAATGGAGTCCGTAATGGAGAGGACTACCATTATTGCTTGGCGCTTCACTGCATAGAGGACTTTTGTAGGGCATACCTTGGGGAGGACCTCCAAGGCGTGTCACAGCAAGGGGAGGACCTTCTGGCTCCGTAGCATTGTTATAGGGAGGGCCTTCACAACAACTTTCATCATGGTGATGATGACCATCATGGTTTGACGTTCGATGTGCATCATGGGGAGGACCTTCAAGACACACTACGATAAGGGGAGGACCTTCTCGTTGCTTGGGGCCACTGTGGGGAGGACCTTCGCAATGGCAGTCGTGGTGTCGAGGACTACCATCACAGCTGCTGTAATGGAGAGGACTACCATTACAGTTGTCTAAGGGAGAATATCTGTGGGGTACACCCTGGGGAGGGCCTTCAGAATGTACTGCAACAAGGGTAGGGACTTCTCGTTGTTTGACGGATCTACGGGGAGGACCTCCATTATCAGGGTGGTGAAGACTACCACTGTGATCTGATGCCCATCTGCGCGGAGTGTCGTTACAACATAACCCTTGGGTAGGACCATCAGGGCAGGCCACAACAAGGGGAGGACCTTCTTGTCGTGATGAGACTTCACGGCGGGGAGGGCCTCCATAGTTGTGACTATGATAGAAAGGACTACTATCATAATATGTGGTCCCACTGCATGGAGAGTGCTTGTAGTGTATACCTCGGGGATGACCTTCAGGGTGGACCACAGCATGTGGAGGGCCTTCTTGATACTCGATCTTCTGGTCATGGGAAGGGTTACCGTGACTCGCATCAAAAGAGAAAATCTTGTGATCGATCGTTATATGCCCATAGGGGAGTCCCCCGCGAGTGCTCTGGGGAGGACCTTCAAAGCTTCTAGTAGCGACATTGCAGGGAGGACCTTTGAAACTGGTACTGCCACTCCCATAATATGGTAATGGGTGGGTAGGGTTCTAAGATTTTGATATGTTCTTAGCAGTATCGGGAACCCCATATTCTAGCAGAGCAGAGTTATGAACAAGCTCTTTATTTTCCGGCTACCTTCAACGCATTCGGGGCACTTCCTTGCGGGAAGCAGGGACCGTCTTCTGTTGACAGCGACCTTCACCTTTCGACCCCTGTCTAATTGGGTCTCATGATGCTTTGAGGATATTCCGACGAACATCTTGACTTTTAGCAGGAATATATGCCTGCTCTAGAGCATCCACCATGACGGACGGGTGTCCCCCAGTTGGAATGAGTGAAGCTGCTCGATCTAGTTTCCCTTGCGTCATGGAATATGGTCGATGACCCTCCTGGGTGGAGGCAGGGATGCATATCTACTCTAAGGCAGATATCTCATCTCTTAGATGAGTTGCCTCAATTGGGGAGATGGGCTCATGGGCCTGAATCCTTGTTGTTGCCGCTGATGCAATTACATTCTAGAAAGTCTGCAAGATAAGATCTGGGATCGATACCTACTCCTCCATCATTGTGAATATATTTAATGAGACATATTTGTTTGTAATGGGTATGAAGGCCCATTCTGGTATCGGAGTAGAAATATCCTACTTCGGTCTTCCGGTTGTCAGTGGGTACTGAAAATTCTCCTGTGTCGGGGCAGGTGAACGAATCTGCCCCTGGGCCAAGATATGTCGGTTTATCTCTCTGTTTTTCATCACATCAGGATGGTGGGCTTTACTAGCATCCATAGGGAGCTGCCCCTGTATATGTTGGTTTCCCACTGTATCAAGTCGGTGGCCTTTGTTGGCAGGGAGACGTGCCCGCCTATTAATTACCGCCACATCTGGATGGTGAGATTTTTTGATCGCCACCACATCAGGACGGTAGGCATCAAGAGCATCTTCTAGGAGCTGGTCCTGTAGGCGCTGGGGCGCCACCACGTCGGGTAGGTGGGCTTCATGACCCTAGGCGGGGAGAGGTGACTGCCGAGTAGGTGTCATCCTGTGTGAGCGACAGGCTTGACGGAGCCTGAAGGGGATGTGTTCCTACTCGTATGATGCCACTATGTCTGGATGGTGGTATTTGGAAGATAAAATAAGTGTATGTTCCTATTTTTGATACATCTCCATGACTGGGCAACGGAGCTCCTCCTCAGGGACAAGGGTGATGAATAGTCCCTGGTTGTATTTTTTCCTCCCTCGTCGGGCGGTCTGAGGGGCCGGAGCTCGGGGAGCGAGGGCCTGGATCCTCGAGGCTACATCTTCTTTATCACGAGGATATTGAGTCGTGGTGTTGTCGCGACGAAGTCTTCCGATGGGGACCTTGGAGTGGAACCCTCGTTCAGTGGGGATGAAGTCCTCAGCGTTGACCTCATCTGCCTCCCTAAGATAAGGGAGTTACGCATTGTCTCATTATAGGGATAGACTCCCAAAATGGTTTGAGACGGCCATAGGGTTCGTCTAGATCTGCTTTTGTGGATTTTGTTGGGCAGGTGACCGGTGATCCCTGGCGGATTGGAGGGCGTGCATGACCACCTCCACCGTTGGGATAGTATCGTTCAAGTGGTACTCTTGGATCAACACATCTGACACCTAGCATTGAAGATGCAGGGTAGGTGACGGGGTCCTCCATTGGTTAGGATGTCTGGTCATTTCATTGTTGGAAGCATGCGCCTGTGAGTTCTTTCGTGACACCATTGAATTGAAGGGAGTTCTGAGTGGTACCTATAAAATATTTTAACAAATACAAACAGAAAACCCAGCAAAGCAGCATCTCATGATCCCATGCGTAATTAATGACCTTTCTTGGCCCTCCTTGTGAGTATAAAGGAGGCACAGGGTGGGATTAGGTTAAATCTGTCATCCTTGGTTAAAGATTCGCGTTGGGTTCACCATTTTTTTATCTCACGGCTCACGATGGGGTCGTGGAGGAGAAACGTGCGCTACCTAACGGTTGATTAGAGAAGTTTGGGTTCTACTTAATCACTCATATTAGGTGCAACAGTTTCTCCTTGAAATGCCCAATTGTTCCATATCCAACAATACGTGGACCTGATTTCCAAAGGCAGGTGTTCGCTGAGTGGTTTGACCAGTGATGCTTAAGAACTCACATTGGTCAAGAGGATGGGAAGTCGAGCTCATCACACCCTTTTGGGGGAATTGTTTCATGTTCCAGGACTCTATTATAGATTTAAGACGTATTCATACGTTCATGAATCTTTGGTTTATACCCAATCATAGTATCCACAGATTACACCTAGTTGTAAATGGTCAGTTGGACGTAGGGGTTCAGAATCATTTATGCCTGAGGTTTACCATCCCTCTTTGGATTAATGACCCTGAGGAGTTTGGACTCATTGATGCAGAACTCATTTAAAGCCTCATAATCGGGCACTCTAGAGTTTATTGTTATCCAGGGGGACAGATAAAGAATTGGGCATTTGGATTGAACCCGTGGTATGGGCTTCCTACGTATCCATGCGAGAGGAATCAGGATCCACGTAGCTCGGTTTGGTAGGGGGCTTACGCTCTAGGATGCCCAGGGTGTGGGTAAACCAATGTAAAGGGAGTCGGAATGACCGATTGTTGGGCTTGATCCTCAGGAAGACTTCCTACGTACCCTGCCTAGGAGATAGGGATCAAAGTCCACATAGTTCATATGGGAGTGTTGGATAACCGACGTGAATGTGGACCCGGGGGTCTGATGGTGATCAGGCTTGAACCTATTGGAGGCTTCCTACATATCCCTGTGTTGGGGAATCAAAGTCTACATAGTTCGAATGGGAGTGTCGGAGAACCGACATGAATGTGGACCCAGGGGTCCGATGGTGATTGGTCTTGATCCTCTTGGATGATTCCTACATAACCCTGTGGTGTGGAATCAGAGTCCACGTAGTTCGAATGGGAGTGTCAGAGAACCGACGTGAATGTGGACTCGGGGGTCCGATGGTGATCGGGCTTGAATAACTTGGAGTCTTTCTACGTATCCATGTGGTGTGGAATCAAAGTCCACGTAGTTTGAATGGGAGTTTCGGAGAACCAATGTGAATGTGGACCCAGGGGTCTGATGGTGATCAGGCTTGAACCTCTTGGAGGCTTCCTACGTATCCCTATGGTGTGGAATCAAAGTCTGCGTAGTTCGAATGGGAGTGTTGGAGAACCAACGTGAATGTGGACCCAGGGGTCTGATGGTGATCAGGCTTAAACCTCATGGAGTCTTCCTACATATCCCTATAGTGGGGAATCAAATTCCACGTAGTTCGAATGGAATTGTCGGAGAACCGACGTGAATGTGGACCCGGGGGTCTGATGGTGATCAGGCTTGAACCTCTTTGAGGCTTCCTATGTATCCCTGTGGTGGGGAATCAAAGTCCACGTAGTTCTAATGGGAATGGGGCTTAATCTCTGAGGAAGCCCAGGAGGGGATGTCATGGTCAATGCTTACTCTAAGCCCATGAGAGTCATGCTCGGTGTGAGAAGCAAGAGGAAGCAGGGACCAGATGATCACGTCGCGAAAGGTGCATCCGTGGGAAGTGGAGTAGGTATTACGCATGGAGCAGCCCAAAAAGTCGGGGCTTACTCCAAGATGGACGCCCAGGTGTCTTCTTCATGTATGGCCATGAGGGCATCTCAACTCTCTGGTGGGTCGAGGCATATAACCGAGGTCTACACATATGCGCGAGTGCACAAGCGGGATAACGCCAAGGGCATTGGAATCAGTCCGAACAAAGGGAAATGAAAAGTGTGAATCACATGCCCAACATTTGGAACACAATGAGGGTGGCGTGATGATGGAGGATAATTGTTGACCATGTTCGAAACACAGAATGCATAGCATGTTATCCTGAAATGGGGAAAAACAAATGAGGGTCGACTGTTGACCATGTTCGAAACGCAGGACCTGACTCGAAGTGTTTTTACAAAGTCTTTCGGGGTGTTGGCCCAGGACGGTAGGTGAGCCGATGCGGCATGGGACCAGGCCGTTAGGGGGTCCCTTCAGACATGAAAGAGGATGAAGATCTAAATGAAGGACATGAAAATCATGAGATGGAGTGATTCAATGTTTGAATGGATTCCAACGCTCTAGAGGTTATGCCACTGTGATCATGGCATAATGTATCTTATGCTTGGCGCATAAGGCATCTCTTATTTGGAACAAGAGGCATCCTATTATTGAATGATAGGGCATGATACAGTTTATAGTCATGTAGAGAGGACTGTTTCTGTATATTTTAGCATCATATGGATAGGACGAGGTCCATACAGTTTAATGTCATGTGGTCAGGACGACTAGGTAGGAGATACCTAGCAATGGTTGGTGTGGGGCTTATGCAAGGGCGGACCTTTCGGGATGAACCTAGAAAAAGGATCTAGGTAATGGGGTTATAGGAGAGTCATGAGGAGTCACTCGACTCAAGGAATTTATAGGAAATATGTTGAAGTGGCATAAGGGTGCAATAGAAAATATTGTTGACCCACCACAAAAAGTCCACGGTGCGACTGTCCATATTTCATGGGGGTCAGTGATGGTAGAGAAGGGACCGGCCCGAAGGGACCGGCCCGAAGGGTTGGGACCACAGCCTGGCACTAAACCAGAGCGGGGGTACGGGGGCGCAACCCCCATGTTATGGACTAGTGATTTCATGGGGTTTTTCGCATGGGGATGGCTGCATAGAAGTTGGCTGCGAGGGAGCAGGCCGCGGAGGGTATCCGCGGAGGAGCTGGCCGCGGAGGATTTTGGTCGTGAGGGGTGTCCACGGAAGGGATGGTCATGGAGGAGCTGGTCCGTGAGGGAGCTGGATGCGTAGGACATCCGTGAAGGAACTGTCCCGTGAGGGAGCTGGCCGCGTTGGACGTCCGTGAAGGAAATGGCTTCGAAGGGCTGGCCGCATGTGGCTCACAGTTTGGTTGTCCACAAAGGGTGTCTGCGGCAGAGCTGGCGCCCGTCCTACTATGCGCCTGCGGAGGTATTCCCGCCTCCATTTCGCGAATGACACTGTTCCTTAGAGGGGGTTGCTGTGGAGGGACTATCCGCAAAGGAAATGGCCACATTTGGTTCGCGGTTTGGTTTCTACTCTATGTGGAAGAGTGCATCCGCAGACGATATGAGGTCCACAGATAGTCACAGAACTTTACCGCTGGGAGAAATTTCTCCAGCATCTCCCCACGGGTTTTCACCCGTCCTTCCTCCTCTTTTTTTGGTGCCCCTCGGTGACTATTTATAGAGTCATGAAGAGGCATTATTGATGGGCACACTGCACTTTTTGCGGAATCCCATGAAGGAATCCCTACTTGTGGATGACTCAATCAACCAGGGATTTTTGGAATAGAGATTCGCTGAATTTCTCCACAACCATGCACTGATTCGCTTATGTTATGCGAATGAAAATTGTCCATGGAGGGGGTGGCTCATGGTGCTGGACCGGCCTGACATCCGGCGGTCTTCCTGGTTCACACCCGCGTAGGCTCTCCACCCCCATTTCGCGAACGACAGCGTCCGCGGGAGGGCGGTTCACCGAACCGATCGCATACTGTTGATGGGATCTGGTACACGGACCGGTTCGGTCTTTTTCCAAATTTTGGGGTAATTGGATTTCCCCTTTGTAGAATTTTCAGGACCCTGCAGAGATCAATAATTAAATATAGTCCCTTTCCATTCTTTTTTTATAGTGCATCCTTAACTACAACTTCCATTAAGGAATCATTAATATCCCCTCTAAATTTTCCTTCTTCTTTCTCCAAATAGTCTTCCTAATTCTCTTATTCTTTACTCCATATACTCTTAATTTTACCCTTATTTCAATAAGGAATTATTTAATTGAGGTTTATTTTAATAGGTGATCTTATTCAATGATTTTAACTGACTTTTATTTCACTATCTCTATCATGAAATCCTATTGGACACCTTTGGAAAATGTGACTGACTTTTCCACATCTGAACCATGCTAAGGGAATATTTTCTTCAAATCTCTTTTTTCCCCAATTAATTTTTATGGCTATAGTTTAATGTAGTTTATTATACATATATTCATCATCTTCAATGTTTTTTTAAATGTCTCATTATTCCACGGATTTAAATTACTTATCCTTATTAGCAAAAATGTGTACCTATTATAGTTTAACTCTCATTTCATATACCACCAGTCTATATTAAGATCGTAAGGAGAATGATTGAAATATCCCTATTATAAAGAGATGAATCATTCAGATGTTATATAGGTTGAAACATTATCATGATACTTTTTACAATATCAATATCTTTAAATTCTTCACCATGTTCTATATTTATGCCAACAATATTAATAATTTTATTGAAAAAAAATATTCAATATCATTAGGATAAATTTTCAGAGGAGAAAAAATATTATCTAGAAAATAGAGTTTCCCCTCCTACACCTTGCTTCCACCTTCATATATATTGTCATATTTCTCCCTTATATCCTTCACCATATATAAACTCATTACATTCAAATATATTTGAACTGATAGATCTCTATTTTGAACATATTTTTCTTTAGAAGTACTATCTCGTCACTGAATTTAATTCCCTGATCTATGGTAGTGTGAACATTCACATTAAAATATAAAAGATGATAAATCATATATATTTTATAAATCTAGTAGTTATGTTAATCAAAGATATAGGAACCGTTATAATTTTTAGTATTCCCCTTTCAATAAATAAATGATATCATATTTAAATCATGAAACATAAATTCTCTAATACAAGTTGTTTTATCCAAATACACCCTGAGAGAGGATTGAGGAATTTGGGTGTCAAATTATTATTTCGTTTTGTTAGTGCTAGTCCCAATTTTGGAAGGAACACATTAAACATGTTTTGTGGATTCACATATTCATCAAAATAATAAATTTATATTGTAAAATAGAACATAAAAGTTTTACGTGGATCACTATAAATGGCTTGTCTAAATAGCATACAGCAAAATATCATCAATTATACCAAAATCCACAAATCATCACTATTAATCATGAATTGCATTTTTTTTTGAAAATCACTACATCCTAAGAACACTAACATTACATTGTATTTAGGGGTAGTGAATTACCTCCTTTTTATCACCACTATTGACTACTCTTTGTGCACTAATGAAAATGAATCCTTCCTCTATTAAACAACTTGATGCGAATCTTCAAAATTTCAAGAAAATATGATTTAATTTCAATAATGTCAACTTGAGTTTGATTCTAAAATAAAAATTATAGTATCTATAAATTTCATCCAATGATTTATCATTGGAAACCTTATAAGGATATTCATTATGTGACGTCATGATGTTGAACCGAGTGCCCTAAGTACACCCCATGTATACAACACACTCCCCTTGGTGTACAGTTCTTATCATTTCCTAGACCTCCACCACAAGTTACCTTCCACCTTATAATACAAGAAAAACAACAAATATAATCCACCTTACCATCAACATACTCCTTAATCAATTCCCCTATCACAAGACATATTCAATAACCATATACTCACCTAGTGGACTACGTATCAAACCTCATAGACCACAAACTCCCCACATAAAAATACTTCATAAATGATTATTTCTTTCCTTGATCTTCAGAATACTTTTGTATTAGAATATTCTATAATCAATACTTAATGAATCGGTTAGACAAGTATTTATAGGATAATCCCTCCAATAATTTTGATAATAAACAAATTTTCATTTTAAACCTTCGATAAATAACATCTAGGTACTCCCATATTGCCACATACTTGCCTTCACTTAGATGCCACAAACACAAATTTCCATACCATGAAATCCACTATATAACTATTTACATGGATTCATGTTCGTTCTAAAAAACAACACTCCATCATTGCGAACATCAATCTCATGGAGGTCTAAAAAATACTACCTTTTGACTAGAAAATCCATTGGTGGACTACCTTCTTGACCATGCATTCCATATAAATCATCTAATGGTGAATTTGTTTCACCACATGGGTCTTGTAGATTGTTTTTTAAACTTCCAACCTTCGTTTTGAAAACATTTTGTAACTTCATAAAAACCTCAAAATATTTGATCCCAATAATCTTGAAAAAACTTGAAAAACACCATTTTACAAACAACCCCATATCCTATATTGGGATTAATTTATCTATGAACCATGTATTTTGGAATTTTATACCTTTTGATTAATATATAAATTAATTTATAATAATAACACCATAAAAACCAAACACTATTTCAGATCACCTTAGTTCCAACAAATATATATATAATGGAAGTTGGAAAAGGGACACATATTTTCCTCATATATATTAATAAAATAATCTTTAATAAACATAAGGATAATTTTAATGATTTAATATATAAAGAAATTAAGATTAATAATAACATATACATGAATAGGGAAATGAATTTATTTCTTAAAATACCTACTAAAAAGAAATTAATTTTTATCTTCCATTCATAGGAAATGTATACCTAAGATGTTTCAATGAAATTTTTCCTAGATATATCATAGTTTGTTTCCACACCAATTTATATAGGTGTAATGTGGATTAATAAGAAAACTAGAAGAAATTTTATTTATAGGTCCTTAAAAATATGATTAAATGTCAATTCTATATTATAACATTAGGGTCATCCTTTAAAAAATAGTCTCCAAGTGTATGAGATATCAATGTAAAACAAAAATGACACTCATAATGGATTCTAAGAGAATCATTAAGTATGTGAAGGGAATTAATTTTTTTACTTGATATATAAAAGAGGTAATGTGTTGCATTTTCTTGGATTCATTGATATATTTTGAGGTGGAGATTTGAATTACCAAAAATCAATCCATGGAGAAGCATTATGTTTAGGGAAATGTTGTGTTGGTCAGTTCAATAGGTAACAAAGTACATTGAAAGTATTACCCATATGAAGTTTATTATTTAAATATTCACATGAAATAAAATAATATGAATGATCCAATTAATGAAATGTGGCCTCTGGATATTCTATTAATCCAAAAATATATATATAAATGTTGATTTTGAATACCATGATTCATGTTAAACCAATTAAAAAGTAAGTTATTAAGAATATAGAATAAGGAATGCTAATATTTAAACTCTAAAAATAATGACTTGAAGGATAAGTGATCATAATTTAATTTAAATCCAAATCAATGATTTATATTATATATGTGAAGGCATATAAACACAATTATGTGCAAGATAAGATTTGATCTAGAGTTAGTTAGAAGATATATGAAAGACCCTGATTGATATTTGTGTTTGAAATCACTGAATTTCATAGTATTTTATTATGATAATGTTTTTATATGATGAAAGATCCAAAATTTATAGAATAATTATTTAAAAATCAAGTGAATAAATAATTTGGTATAATATATAATGGTTGAATGATCCAATGATTCTAAATAAGAACTTTATAACACTGAGAGTCACAAAAAAATAAGAAGAATCAATATGTGAATATATCAAACTGGTTAAATGATAAAAAAACTTTGGATAAATAACTGATCTAATTATATGAAATTTACGAGAGGTTAGTATTAGTATAAAAACATTTGTAGGAATTATATAATACCATAAAATATCAGGAATATTATCAGAGTTATTTATTGTATTAATGGATGAAAGAGTTCAACAGTTACTAGAGGAAAATTAAAAAAAAGATGATTTAAAATAATTTCATAAGAAGTGAGATAAATGGAAGATTCTGAGTTACTCAACATTATGTTTGTAAATCCAATCCCATTGTGAATATTTAGGGAATTATTTTCAATGATTTGAAGTTCTTTATGTAAAGTCCAATATTCTTTATAAATTTTTTGGAGACCTGTTGATGAATTTTGATCTTAATAACTTTGGGGACATCAAAGGTAGTAAACCAAAATTTGGGACAAGTGGAATATTCAGTGTTTTAACACCACATGATACTATTTTACTAGAGTGTGATTGGTTATATAATGGAGTCCATTCATTCTTATCACTTGGATAAAGTTGAAAATTATAGTAAGATGTGTTTATAGTAGAAGTTCAACCTTAATGTTCTTAGTAATCGATTAGGTTGATGCAGTGAAAGAGTAATGTTGAACTCTAAGTTGTGGTAAAATCACAAAAATTATGATTTTATATATACTAAGAAACATAAATCACAAGTCTTAATTACTAAATTACCAGAAAATTCTTCTAAAGATATTGTAATGAAAATTATATCAACCATACAATTTGGAATGCCATTGGGGAAGATATTCATTTGTTTCTAAAGTAGATTGATTTTAGAATTACCATTGCCATATTGTTTTTGGTAATATTATAATTATTTTGAACCAATATAATCTACTTTGAGACACTTCATGTAGGATGAACTATCATTATTAGATTATAAGGATTAAAAACTAAATGGTATTGATAAAAAGATCTTTATTAGAGAATTTATGTCTTGGGATAACAGCCAAACATAGAAAGGAGTAGGTGTAACAACATAAAATTTTATTTTATGATTAATGAAAGAAAAAAAAATTAATAATGACTATTTTATTATATTTCAAAATGGAAGTATATAGAAACAATATTATAAAAATAATATTAATTCCATGTAATAATACCAATTATTACAACTAAGACTAGTATAGGAATATAATTAAAATAATAATAGTGACCACTCAATTATATACACGAGAGGACTAAAATGTTGATGAATGGTAGACTATATATTGAGTATAAAGGGAAAAGTGTCTATTGAGATCTAGCAATTACTTGGCTATTTCAAAATATGACTATTGGTCAATATCATCATTGAGAACTAAGACCACTGATAATAATTTTATAGTTATAATTAGTTTTTATAAAGGGTAATTACAAAGGATAATTGACTCAAAAAGGAGAAACGATGGCCTCAACCATTATGGTCATACCTTTTGAATCCAATTTTTTAAAAATGGGAGGTAGGTAGAGTTAATGAGGTTCTCCCTAGACCCAGATGATGAAAATATTTAACATGTGAGGCTTTAATGAAATCACCTAGGGGAGAATTTTATGTGAGTGTAGATCACCATTATGTTAGTGTTACTGATCCACCACAAGTAACTACCACCATCACACACCATTAGATTATGGTGTATGCCAGTGTTATAAGAGTTTATATATCAAGACCGTAATATAATTTATATTATGTTAATGAAATATTAATATCATCAATATCGTTCCCATTATCATATTATTTAAAAAAATACACCTAAATATAAGATGAATTTGAAAAAATATAGATTTTTGGATACAGATAAAGCTTAATTGTATCTTCAAAAATTATATAAACATTTATAATGAACTCAAATATTCTAAATAAATTTTATTTTTATGAAATATATTTTTTAAAAACAATTTTTTTAAATATAAAAGATAATATAATTTTATAATGTCTTAGGAAATTTTTATATGCCTCAAAAAGTAGATTCTGTCAAAAAATTACTATTCTTAAGTAAATAATGAATTTATATTTTAATATTAAAATTATTATATTTTTAGTTCCATTTTTATAACTTATAAATTATATTTTAAATCAACACATCAAAATTAGGCTAGGTTGAAATTTTTATAATTTTCTAAAATGCATCAATTTTTATTAAATAGTAAGAAACAATTTTACATTTTTGATAAGTTGTATGACTTCATATATATATATATATATATATATATATCTGTGTGTGTGTGTGTAATAAGAATTTAGTTATTAATTATAAATAATTAAAGATTAAAAATATGTTATATTATTACTATTTTTTGTTTTTATGTATTTAAATCAATTTTTCAAACTATAAATTACTTTTTGAAATCTAAAATGGAAATTATCATGTTAATAAAACTATTTTTAGGAAAATATAATTTTCTATGTCCAAAGTCGTATTAAAAAATTTATTTCTATGGGAATTAATTAAATTTTTTTTAAACATGGATCAAATGTCTAAAACCATGATAAAAAATCATGTTTAACCAAATGGTTTTTCATTTTCCATAACCTATAATTACATGACCTATATTAAAAAATATTAAACAATTCCTCATGATTTAATATAAAAACCTACCATAAACCCATTCCAATCAAATAAAATTCCCTTAAACAAGAAATAACTACTCATTTACATATTCTTAAGTGCATAAATGGTGTCTCCATGGTCTTAAGGATTCCCTCTCCATGATTTAGGATGTTACTTCCCTAGGTAAGGGAACTCCCCTCTTATTATTTTCTAACAAAGTAATTTTTTTGGTATTCATTTTTTATGTTAAATTACATTCTTTTTATACCTTTTATTTATCTGAGTACTTGCAAAATATTCTTTCATCAATGGGAGACCTTTTTTCAGTCTCATTATGAGCTTTACCAAATCCACACTTTATATCATTATGCTTATGAATTTTTTTCTTTAATTTCACTCTTTTAAATGATAAATAAGTTTATAATGATTACCCAATTCTCTTCATTTTCCATGGTTATTCACCTAATATTAAAAAAGGTTTATTTTTGGGGGATATACATGTATTTATCCCCCATTCCCTTTCATGTGGTTTAAAAATGATAAATTATTAAAGTATTTAAGAACTTATGTACTAAAAAAATTTATATGAAACATTTCATTTATTCACAACCAGTTATTGATGAAAAGATTTATTATGATCAATGTGGATAAAATTATTTAAAACATACAAAGGTTTCACCCTGAGATCACTCTAATGAATTTGATTAATAATTAAACTCTAGAGATGACTTTTTTATTATACCTTGATGAATAACTTGGGTAATATGTTTTAAAACACTTTGGTCATAAGACTCACTGATACGCTTATGAATGTCACATTTTATTTCATATCCACGTTTCCATGTTTTTTATCAACTACTTATTACTATTTTATCATGTTATGCCATATGTTTTATTCATAATGGTAATTTATGTTCTATTTCCTTTTGTATGCCTTACTAGGATTAATACTCAACATTTTCTATTGATGTTTGTCCCCATGAAATTACGTAGAGTTAGGTGAGGAGTTATGGAATAACAATAGAGTATTTCAAAATGGTTAAATAATGTTTTTTTCATTATGTAAATCATTTATTATTTTTTCCCACGGATTTCATGCTCTCACTTGTTTCCAATTAATGAGGACCTACTTTCCAAACGAAGGCGGTCATTGGGAATTTTTCAGTGACATCATAGAAAACACTTTGGTTTGGAGGATAGGAGGTCAGTCCCACCACACCCTTTTATGTGGGATTATTTCTTACTCAGTGACTTTATTTATAGATTTAATTCATATTCAATAATCCTTCCCAAATCATAGTACAGAATTGGTTACCTCGGTGCAAATAATATGATAAAGACCATGTCTTTGAGGGAAACCTCTATATATATTAGAGATAAATATCATTCTATTATTAATTCCAGATTCTTATATTAAAATAAAAATAGTTGGGATCTCTAGATTTTATTGTTTTCTATGGAGGCAGTTGGTATTTTCAAGTTGGGATTGAACCTCAAAGTGGTTCCCAGTGCATTGTGTGAAAGCCGTAATCAAAACCCAAATAGTTCAATGGAATTTTTAGAGATTATACCTCATAATTTGTCCCATGATAGAGTTACCTCCACTATTCTAATGGGATGATCAGTTCATATATCTAAGATCATGTGATCCTTTCTATGTGTGTGAAAGAAGAGACAACATAAGAACAGACACTTTTCTTGAGAGCGCACCATTATATTTGAAATATGGAATTACACAATGAGGCTACATTAAAATTTTAATATGATATGAAAGGGAATATAATATGAAATAAGGTTGGTATTATGTGTGGGATGACCTACTATACCTTACCCAGTAGTTATGTTAGGCGAAGGTATGTTTTGGAGCTTACACTTAAGAGGAAACCCATATTTCTGAAAATATGATAAGAATATCAACTCATAGAGATTAATTTTTTGTTGGGGCCTACACTTAGGATAATTCTGATGTTTCTATAACTATTAGTAGTATCTCGAATCATGTAAATTATGGTTTGGTTGGGTCTTATACCTAGGAGGATACCCATATTTCTAGAACCATGGGGAGAATCTCAACTAATTCATATTAATGTTTGGTTGTAGCTTACACCTAGGACGATGACCATGTTTTTTTAACCACAAGTATAATATCAAATCATAGATATTAACGATTGTTTGTGGATTACACCTAGAATTATTACCATATATTTGGATCCATGAAGATAATATCATCTCATAGAGGATAAGATTTTGTTGGGGCTTACACCTAATAGGATGCCCATGTTTCTGGAACTATAAAGAGAATCTGAACTCATGGATATTATGGTTTAATTTGGGAATACACCTATGATTATTACATTATTTCAAGAACAATTATGAGAATATAAATCATGGGATAACATTTCAAAGTCTCTCCCTGATATGAAACTCGAGAATCTTATCTAAGTGGTTTTCAGAGAGTGAATCTAGATTCTTCCCCTGTGATTCCTCTATATATCTTCCTTTAATCTCACATGACCCTTATTCCCAATGTGGGAATTAGTATTTATAGTATGTAATGAATAACCTCTATACTAAAATAGTTATTCACATATAAATAGCCATAGAGTAACTATTGGACTTATAGAAACTTGTGGCTACATAACAATTTGTTTCACTATGAGGGGGGATGAAATTCACTAACTCAACCCCCAAAAGGCAATGTAATGTAGTTAAAATAATGTAAGGACCCATAAAATAATTGAATTAATGGAATATTGGATTTCAAAAAATGATAAAATCCATGAACTGAATGGATCCACTAACTTGTTGGACCTGTGAACTGATGGAATCCAAGAACTGATGGGATCTGCAAACTGATTGGATCCACAGACCAATAGAATCTGTGAACTGATGAAATACAAAAAATTTATTCAATCTAAGAATTTATGGAATCTATGAATTGATGAAACCACTGTATGTCTGGAGTAAAGCGCTATACAGGATTTTTGACATCATTAAAGTTTATTCGGGGGAAAGTGAATCCCATCTTTGAATGATGAAAAATTTTGATTTATAAGTCCATTTGGGATCTGTGAGTATTAAAATAAAATCTAAAAAATACAAATACAAGAAATTATATGTGTGGTATTTGTCACTTACATACTATAGTTTTGGGAAATATTTCATAGGAATATTTATCCCTTGATGTGTGCGTAGTTTTGCGGCATATGGAAATCTAATCTACTTCATCTTCTAGCATAGAGACACATATATACTAAAACTCAACATGTGTTTTCCAATTGATGATATTATAATGGTTCATGTAATAAAGAGTGTGGAAATAATTTTTCAATTCCAACAATTATTTACACAGTTTCCAATACAATAAACATCCAAAGAACCTTCAATGTTATTAACGTAATATTTTATTAAGGAGTTTTGTTAAATGTCGTGTATTAAAAATGAGGGATGAAAATTTCAGTGAAAATATTAAAGAATAGTTATTTGTTTAAATTAGTACTAGAAAAAAATAGTAAAACCACTAAGGATAACACTAAATATTGTAAAAAAACTCCTTAAATTTTAGTGAAGCATAAAGAAATGGGTTTCCTAGTAATGAAATTTATATATCAATAATACAAATTAATATGGATCTAGACAATTGTACCGATGTGAAATAACCCCAAAAAGGTATCTCTAAGTATTAAATCAATTTTCACTTAGTTTTTGAAAAAGTTGTCTCATTGCACACCTGGTTTGACACTCCCATTAGATATACTCTATTTAATAGAATTCTTCACACAAAACATTATGAAGGATAAGTATCCAATTTAAAAAAATTAAGATGTATGTATATTATATTAAATTCATTATATAATAAATTTTTTGGATTAATATTCCCACTATAATTATTATAATTTCCCAAATGATATCAAATTTATCACTTAGTTTTTCCTCTTCATGAAAAAATTTTAGGGAATAGAAGGACTCATGTAAAATAATAGATAAAAAAGAAAATGTGATGGGAGATTATCCAATAAGAGGGGATATAGAGTTGTAAACATCAAGATGATGATGATAAATTTTATTAATCTGGTCATGAATGAATTTCTAACACATGTGGATCAATTGGATCCACCAATGAACATACTAATTATAACAACCCGGTCTTGACATAAATTAGCATTACATCATATTTTTAGAATACTTAGAACATTACACAAATAGATTCCCAAAGAAACTATTAGTCTAGTGCCTATAGAAACATAGAAACATAAACACTGATGAATAAATGAGGTACATTATCTCCCACTAGGTTCTTCTTGACTATAACCCCTCTTAGACACATCAATCATAAAGTGTATCTTCGTAACCTATAGGAAACGAAACATAAAAAGGTTTGAGCTTAGATGATTGGTATGGGTAAACAAGGGAGATATGTAAACATGATCCTGATCATAAGGGTATGATAACGTTATCGTGAAAATAGAAGATCATACCCTACATATTAAATATCATAAACATGAATCGTAGCATAATGTTTGGCAGTTATTAAGTCATGAATCATAAAGAAATAAATAACATAATCCATTAAATAATAATATAGGAATAATACATAGAATTTGGTAGACACATAATAATATATAAGGATTTTAATATTAGTCAAGGAATCGCTACCAAGGTCATCTTAGTGGACAGAGTCCTTTACTAAATCAGGTTCACTACTTGTTCCATCCTTGTATTACTGAACTGAGTTCACTACTCATTATGTCCCTATAATACTGAACTTAGTTCACTTTTCATTCCATTCATGTATATCTCATCAGATATAAATCTTACCCAATCTATTGGAGGTAGATATAGGTACCACCCATCTCATAATGAAATCATACATACATGTGACACAAAATTATAAATAATCATATCATAACCCATGAACTGAAATATGTTTCGTAAACATGTAATCATATCTTAACTTGTAGAAAATAGACAGGTTTTATACTCATTTAATCAAAGTATATCCCATGAAAAGAAGCGGGTTAAATATGAATATAACCTGTCATAGAGAAATAGATTTCATAAAAATAAATCAAAATGAGTTAAAACATTTATAGAAATAATATGAATGGAAACATCGTATCATTTCCCCAAAAAATGCATGAATGACACCAATGGATGTTATCTTAGATGGGAAATAATTTTTAAATATATTTAAAAAAATCTTGAAGAAAATATCCTCTTCTTTGAAAAATGATTTATAAAACATAAAATATTTTGAAAACTATTTTATTTATTAATAGACTTGAAAACATATAAATTAATCTTGAAGTCATTTTGAAAAAAAATTTACTTGAAAACTTATAAATAATCTTATAAACCATTTCAAACCTGTTTTCCTTGAAAATTTATAAAATACTCTAAAAACCTTTTGAAACACAATCCCAATTAAATAAATATAATATACGATACATGTAAATACCTATAAATTTTAGAATAAGAGTCATATAATACATTCATTATTAGTATATACAGCACACAAAAGAAAATATTTGTGAACATTTCATGTATCTCATGGATATAAAAAGTGATATGAAATTCACTTACCTTGTGTCTTGAATCTCATCATAATCATTCAAACCTCCTATATAATAAATATAAATTTATTATAAATCTATCAATTAACCATATTATTATTTCTAATATCATATATGGTTTGATTATGGATTTATATTACCCACTTGTTAACAATTCTATGTTATGGTTTCACTTCAGGTAAAATCTGCTTTGTTTTTCACATATGTCTTAATTTGTTATATCTTTGGTCCTTATACTTATATAATGATTTCCATAATGTAAACCATGATTTAAATATAATTTATATCCATTATATGTGTATCATAATAATCCATAGAATATAGAAGTATGAAACAAAATACACCATTAATGGAAATGGTAGGCCATACGTATGCATGAACTCAATTACTATTTAATTTTCATGTTAAAAGAAAGAAAATAATATATATATATATATATATGTATATATACGTATATATATGTATATATATGTATATATATGTGTATATATGTATATATATTTTTATTACAATAGCTTTACTATATCATATATATCATATATATTCACTAAACCCATCCTTAATATATTTCATGTAGTGTATGAACTAATCACATCGCTTTGATGGGGAGGTAGTGCACACTTCCTCAAACGAAATTATGGTCTTAACAGAAAATGGAAAGTAAAAAATATATGTGTTGTAAAATAATTAAAAAAGATTAAAGACATAATAAATATAAAATATATCATATATTAACATATTTTCCATCATAATTTTCACCATGAAACGTGGTAAAGGAAAAATGAACAATCGTTGTTTAGTGAGGCGGTAGTTTGTCATACACGGAAAAAGTATGTTCGTTACCCATTAGATGGAAGTATGTGTAAGTATATATTTAAACCATAGAATAAAAAATCATAGAATATTTAGGATTCTATTTTTTTTATACAATCATGGAATAATAATATTTGAGGTTGCGGATAATGAAAATAAAGAAAGGAGTTTGAGGGAGGGTATTACCTCTTAATTGGGTAACTCCATTTGGTTTAAACCTAAGGGATTCAATAGAATACTTTCTCTCCAAGGGAGGCTTCAAAGAGGAAGTGAGGGATGTTGTAGAGATATTTGGGTAGATTTTTTTGGATACAAAGTTCCCTGATAGGGGTAAAGAAGTGGTATGATAGGTTGCCTTTTTTAATGGAGGAGGAGTGACACTCTTGTGATATTTTCGAAAAGGGAAACCCCACCCATGTTTTTTCATTTCCAGTAGAGATAATAATGGTAAAAAGTCAACTAAAGGGTGGATATGGTCTAAATATGGATAAAAATAGATTTTTGAAATGTTTATATGTCATTTTGGGACCTAATGTTATGGGTTAGTCCCTTATTAAGCTTAATTTAACATTAATAGTTGTAATTAGTTTTAATTACTTTCGCTAATATTTTTGGTCAAAAACTAAGTTAACATTATTATAAATTATAAATTATGTTGATTCCAAATATTTAATCCATTTTTCTACATTCAAAACACATAAGTGGAAGAAATTAATTTAAATATAATTCCGCAGACGGGGATGACAATGCAGGTTTTAAAAGTAAAAGCATTCAAATGATTTCTATATTTTTATAGTCAATTTAAAAATAAAATTGATTTGAATTACCTCAATTAAATTGATTGATAAAATTTTATATAAATTAAAAATTAAAACCAACTTATAATATAATTTAACTATATAAATAAATTAGATGAACAAGTAGTTTTGAGTTAAATATTAGTATTTTTCACTATTCATTAAAAATGAAACTTCGCAGAAAAATATCAAAAATTCACCCTAAATTAATTTTTAGGTTTCAATTTCAAAAATAAAGTATATTTCAACATATAGAATTTATAAAAGTTCTAAAAGTTATATTTAAATTAGGTTCTCTATCAAATGGTGATAAAAGTACCTTAATTAAAATATATGTTTTTATGTGTAAAATTGGGTTTGTTCTTATCTTATGCCTATAGAATATATTGGATAAATATAAAAAATATTTTATTGAATATAATATATATATATATATATATTACATTAATAACACTCGTACAAGTAGAAATTTTTGTTATATCCATGGCCCAAAACCATCGATATAGGGGTCCAAACCATGACTATAAGCTATAGACATGGTTCCAATTGTCTGTGGAATGTATTGGAATGGCTATATATAAAAACTATATCTATGGTTATTTGGGAAATTACCATGGTTGTCCACAATGGAAATAGAGATATTTCCATAGTTTTCCAAACTATTAAAATAGCTCCCATAGTTCTCAACTATGGCTATAGCCTAAGTAAACAGTGGCTACAGCCCAAAAATAATATGTTCCCAACTAGATTCGATCTCTGTACCTCCGCTATGTACACCAGCCACCTAATCACTACTCCACAGATGAAATCTGTTATATATATATATATATATATATATATATATTATTCAAAACCATAGCTATAGCATGTAAACCACAAATATAACCTTTCGTGATATTTTTTTTGTAGGATAATTTTTTCTTGTGTAAGGGTGGGATATCTATACCTAGGGTTTTGAGAAACTGTGGCTATATAAAACGAAAAAAATACTCTATATCCATATTTTTACAAAAATCGTGACTATAGACCTTGAAAAAAGACTCTATAACCATGGTTCTACAAAAACTATGGCTATAACCCTTGGAAAAAAACTTTATAGCCATGATTCTACACAAACTATGGCTATATCCCTGGGAAAAAAGACTCTATAGAAATAGTTTTACACAAAACATGGCTATATCCCTTGAAAAAAGACTATAGAAATGGTTTTACACAAACTATGGGTGTAGCTCTCGAAAAATAATTATATATCCATGGTTTATCTGAATCATGGCTATAGCCTTCCAAAATATACCCTATAGCCATGATTTTATAAAGAATTGTGGTTGTAGTCTTGGTATAAATACCTATAGCTAAATTTTAGGAAACCCGTGTCTATAGTTCTGTGAGTATATACCAGTTTTCTAGTAGTTTCACTAATTCTATTTAATTTAGTTTATTAGGATAAAACATTTTTTTGAGTATAATAATATTTTTCTATAAAATTATTCAATTTATGTTCAATTGATTCATTGTAACTAATTAATTCATTTTATATTTGTGTAAAACATAGGTTTTCATAAGTTAGTTAATACTATTCATAATTGCGAACTTAACGGCTAGGTTAAGTCTTAATATAATATTTTAATAATATTTTTTTTGTCAAACTCGATGTTGTGTGCAATGTGTGCCAAGTCGGTGTCGTGTGAAAGGAATGTTTGAATTAGTTAATTAAAAAAACATCAATCAAAATTAATTCATTCAAAAAAAAGGTTCATAAAAACTCAGGGTGTTGCATTCTACCCACCTTAAAATGAATTTCACCTTCAAAATTCATCATTATAGTAGAAACCGATGTGGATAATTCTACTTCATCATGTCCTCAAGTTCCCACAGAGCTTCCTCTAACATGTGATTTCTCTAAAAAAAACATTGATCAGGTGAGTGGTCTTGTTTTGTAGAACTTTCTTTGTATGATTTAGAATTTCAACTAGTTGATCCTCATAAGAAAGATCCTAATCCGGAGGTATGACCTCTAAGTTATTCACATGTTAAGAGTTAGGTATGTACTTCTTCATGAGAAATACATGGAATACATCATAGAATTGAGAGAGATTTAGAGTAAGTTCCAAGTGATTGGCTACCATCCTGATACGATCAATAATCTCAAAGGGCCTGATATACCTAGGTCTTAGTTTCCCTTTCTTCTTTAATCTCATAACCTTATTCCAAGGAGAGATTTGTATAAACACCTTTTCACAAACTTCATATTCTATATCATGTTGATGGTAATCCACATAACGTTTCTTCTGACATTGATCTACCTTGATATAATGCTGATTAGATCTAACATTCTATGCTATTTCTTCAGTGATTTCAAGTCTTAGTAGCTTTCTTTAACCAATTTCATCTTAACAGGTTGTATCTATATATTTATTCTCATAGAGGGATTCATAATTTGTCATCTGAAAGCTTGTTTGAAAGATATTTTTGTATGAAAACAAAACTAGAGGAAGGTATTGATCCCAACGGCCTTTGAAATACAAAGAACAAGATCTCAAAATATCCTCTAGGGTTTGAATTTTTCTTTAAGACAGACCATCTGTCTGAGGATGATAAGCAGTGTTGAAACTCAATTTTTTATCACATTCTTTCTGGAGACATCACCAAAAAATTTAGGCAATCCTCGGATCCTGATTAGATACAATGAAATGTGGTACTTCATATAGCCTTACCACTTCTGTAATTTATATCCTATAAAGATGATATAGAGATAAATATTCTCTGATAAAAATTAAGTGCATTGACTTAGTAAAGAGATCGACTACCACCCATATAGAATTAATCCCTTTAGAGGTTTTAGATAGTCTAACTACAAAATCCATATTAATTTCTTCCATTTCCATTCTATTATGGGTAATAGATGCAACTTCCCTTTATATTTTTTTACTTTATATTTAAAATGTTGGCATACCAACCACAGAGATAAAAACTCTTTTATATCTCTCTTTATTCCATTCCACTAGAAATATTATTTCAAATCCCTATACATAATTGTACCTCTAGGATTAATAGATAATGAAGAACAATGACATTCTGCTAATAGATCCTTCTTCAAATATGGTATGGAAGGATCACATACATGGTACCTAAAACATATCATTACATATTAATCAAGGATAAACTAAGGAACATTTTTGACTTTCTTTTATAGCTCTACATATTCCTTATGAACTTCCTTAATATTCACTTAGATAGAGGATTGAACATTTATTTGAGAAAGATAATCTTTTCCACCTTCCTTTAAGATTTCTAGATCCATCCTTTAAAAATAAATAAATATTATATTTGTTGTGATCCTCATCATGGATAAGCTATCATGATCCTTTCAACTTAAATGATCGGCCAGCTTGTTCGCTTTCCCATGGTCATAATGTATTGAGTAGTCATAATCCTTTATCAGTACAAACCATATTCTTTGATTCAAGTTCAACTCCTTCTATATGAATATATATTTCATAATTTTTTTATCAGTATATACATCACACTTTTATCTATAAATATAATGCCTTCATATATTTAATTTAAAAATTATCACTGCTAACTCAAAATCATGAGTTAGTTAATTTTTCTCATGAATATTTAATTATGATGAGGCATAGTCTATAACCAAGTTATTCTGCATAAGAAAATATCACAATCCCTTCTTGGATGTATCCCTATAGATTAAGACCCCATCTCTATTATAGGTTAATGTAAGCACAGGTGCACTGACCAACCTTTTCTTTAGTTCCATGAAATTTTTCTCACATTCATCTATCTAGAAGAACTTAAATCCTTCCCAAGTTAACATGGTCAGAAGATTAGATATTAATGATAAATTATTCAAAAACTAACAATAATATCTAGCTAAACCAATAAATGTATGGATCTCTATCACAACGGTTGTTTCATGATATAATTCAATAGCCTTTTTCTTTGATGGATCTACTGTTATACCATATCTTGAGATTATGTGACCCAAAAATGAAACATTTTTCATCCAAAATTCACACATTGAAAATTTTTCAGACATTTTCTTCTTCCTTAGGGACTTTAGTGCAATTATGAAGTGGTTTTCATGCTCTTCCTTTCTCTTTAAATAGATAATAATATAATATATAAATACTACAAAAAACTGAACAAGGTAATATCTAAAGACTCTATTAATTAAATCCATAAATATGGTAGGGTAATTAGTAAGTCTAAAAGGAATTACTAGATATTCATAGTGTCCATACCTTGTAAATAATGTTTTATTGGGTATATCCTCCTTCTTGACCCTCAATTGATGATATCGAGAATGAAGATAAATCTTGGAAAATTATTGAGCTCTGTGTATTTGATCAAACAAGTAATTAATATGGGGAAGAGGATACGTGTTCTTGATTGTGATATTGTTCAGATATTGATAATCAATGTATAGTCACATTGATCAATCTTTTTTTTCACAAAAAGAAAAGGTTCACCCCAAGGTGATACACTTGGCCAAATGAATCCCTTATCAAGGTTTTCTTGGAGTTTCTTCTTAAATTACTGAAACTCAATAAGGATCATTCTATAATAGTATTTTAAATTGGTGTGGAACCATGTATGATTTATATTGAGAACTCAAATTCACATTTTTGTGGAAGCCTATGAAACTCTTCTAGAATGACATCAACAAATTCCTGAACAATATGAATATTATCAATGTTGATTTTATTACCAACTATTTGAGATAAAAAAATCATTATGAATGGAAATTAAGACCCATACACTAGATATAATCTCTATAGAAAGTTCATACTTACCATCACATTGATTAAAGATCATAGGAGGGTCTGATATATCAAATTTAAGTTACCTTCTTCGACAATTGATATGAGATTTATGTAGATAAAGTCAATCCATGCCTAATATGACATCAAATTAAACCAAAGGAATAATGAAAATATTTTCAAGAAGCACAATCCCACAATCACCAACCAGAGAGGAATTATTAACTTGGGATATAATCATTGTACCCTTAGGGGTTCACACTACTAATTCCACATCTAATAATTTTGGTGGAATCTTAAAACCCTTATAAAATTCATTAGATATGAAATAGCAGGAAGATCCAGAATCAAAAAATACATTAGCTATATTAGAATGGATGGTAAGTGTACCTTTAACCAAATTATTATCTCACCCCTCATTAAAAATAAATATTGCATGTGATATCCCCTTTTCCATTAGCTTATGTGGTTGCTGATGTCGATCATCATCACCATCTCTTTGGTTTTGGAACTGGATAGCATAATTCACATTCTCCTTAGACTTGTATCACTGAAGCGGTGGATGTTCATTTTGGGAAACTTTCCCTCCATTATCATTTTTATCTTCCAATCACTTGGAAAATCAGTTGCCCGGTGACCATCCTTTCCACACTTAAAACATTTATTTGACCCATTAAGACTAACTTCTCCATGATTTTTCCCACATTCAAAGCATAAAAGAAAATACATTTTCTTTTCTCTATGCTTTTTATACTTTCTTTTGAACACTATCTTCCTTTTCTTGTCAAAACCCGGATGTTGATACATGACTCCAACCTCCATTTCAACCTTGATTTCATAATGAAAAATCTCTTCATAACTACTAAATCCTATTATGTCCAACTCTATTTAGAGACTTTTATTTAAGACACTAAAGAACCTATCAACTTTACTTTTGGTTTGGATGATAATTCATGAAGCATACCTCTCAAATATTCATAAATTATCCACGTAGGTACTGGAAGATTCACCATCCCTTTGCTTCAACTCAAGGAACTCTTTATCCATCTTCGTATGAAGAATATGAGGAAAGTACTTATTGAAAAATAATTTATTGATCTCATTCCATTCCATGGATTCAATCTCATATTTCTACCTCTTATTCTTGATTATATTCCACCACTGGTCTACTTCACCTTCTAAATGATAAATATCCTGAATAACTTTCTCATACTCCAAAAATTGGAGAGCAGAGAAAATATTTTTACTAGTAAAAATCCATTTTTCAAAAATAATTGTATCATAATACCCTTTTAAAGAAGGTAGATGTTACCTCATGAAAGACTCAATATAATTTTTTTCCAGCATTGTCTCATTTGGAATTCCACCATGATTCATAGTTTGATAAAGTTGTGTGAGCATAGAAATAATATTTTTAATTCCATCTCCCATAGAATTAGGTTTCTCATGATTAAAATCAATTCATTTTCCATCACAAACACCATTAATTTGGTACCTTCGGGTTCCAACCATTGAAGAAAACCAAAAATAATATAATAATAAATAGTTATCAGGTGAGGAACCGCATAATCACAAAAAGTGACTTGTATGATGTCCAAGTTATGAAAAATTTGTAAATCTATAATAGCTAAGGTTTATCCTATTTTATTCATAGACAATTTATATTTAAATCACTCATAATGGTTCATGATGAGTTTGTGAGTTTCTAAATCATATCCCCTGGGAGTGTCAAACCAGGTGTGGAGAAAACCCCATTGTCATGTACCAAATTACCCCGAGTCAATACTAGAACATCTTTTCAGAGTTTTTACTCCTAGGTATATGTATTCCAGAGCCACATCCACTTTTAGTATCCATAAATTGATTTATTTCTAAGAAACCACTCACTCTACCCATTACCAAAATTATAAGAAATTTTCCCATGATTTTTCTTATACTTAGACTTATCCTTATACATGTCCTTAAGTTTCTCACTAAGGTTTTCTCATCCTAGTTTCAAAAGGTTAACTAAACCTTTTCCTTGACACCAACTATAATTACCCAATATTGATATACATTAACATTACATCAAATTTTTTCAATACTTATAACATTACACAAAGAGACGCCCAAAGACCATTTTAGTATAGATCCTTTGGAAACATGGAAATATAAATAGTGGTGCATGAATGAGATATATTATATCCCTTTACGATCTTATTGACTAGTACCCTTATTAGACACATCAAACATAATATGTATCTTTATAACCTAGGGGAAAGTAAACATAGAAATGGGTGAGCATAGATGCTCAGTAAGTGTAAACAAGGGAGACGTGTAAATATAATCTTGAGCATAAGGGTATGAGAACATGATCATGAAAATAGAAGATCATACCCAGCATATCAAATATCATAAACATGAATCATAGCATAAATCAAGGAAGTTCATAAGATATGAATCATAAGTAAATAAATAACATAATCCATGAAAAAATTACATAATAACAATACATGGAATTGTGGCAGATACATAATCATATATAATGATTTCCATAGTAGTCAAGTCATCGCTACCAAGACCATCTTAGTGGACAGAGTCCTTTAATGAACTAGGTTCACTCCCTATTCCATCCCTATATAACAAAAATGATTTCACTCCTCATTCTAGCCCTGTAATACTTAATTGATATCACTCCTGATTCCATCTGTGTTTATCTTAAGAGATATGAATCTTTACCCAAATCAATGGAGGTATATGTAGGTCCCACAAATTACATAATGAAATAATACATACATTTTCCAAAAATTCATAAATAATCATATCATAACCCATGAAATGAAATTGGTATCATGAAAATTTAATATTTTCTTTACCTATGTAAAATAGACTGGTTTCATAATCATTTAATCAAAGTATAGCAGATGAAAAGATACGTGTTTCATAAGAATATAACGTATGAAAGAGAAATGGATTTCATAAAAATAATTTCAAAAAAGGTAAACCATTCAAACAAATAATATGAATGGAAAAATTATATAATTTCCCTATAAATTCATGAGTAACACCAACGGATGTTATCTTATATGGGAAAAAATTTGAAATATCTTTTAAAAACATTCTTTAAAAAAATATGCTTCTTCTTCGAAAATTTATTTTTAAAACATAAAACCTTTTGAAAAATATTTTATTTATAAAAATAATTTAAAGCTTATAAAGGAATCTTGAACACATTTTTAAAACCTTTTCATTGAAAACTTATAAAGAATCTTGTAAACCATTTCAGAACTTTTTTCCTTGAAGACATATAAAAGTCTCTAAAAACTTTTGAAACATAATCCCCATTAAAGAAAGATCATATAAGGGATATATAAATACACATAAATTTAATAATAATAATAATACTAGAATATATTCATGAGTATTATATACACCACGAATAATAAAATAGTGGTGGATATGGCATGTATCTCACGGGTATAAAAAGTGAGATGAAATTCCCTTACCTTGTGTCTTAACTCTTGTCGTACTCATTCAAACCTCTTGTATAATAAATATAAATTATTTATAAATCTATAAAATAACCATATTATTACTTATAATACCATATATGGTTATATTTTGGATTTATATTACCCTCTTGTTAATAATGATATGTTAAGGTTTCACTTCGGGTAATATCCGCTTTGTTTTTCATATGTGTCTTAATTTGTATTATATTTGGTCCTTATACTTATATCATGATTTACAGAATTTAAACCAAGATTTAAATATAATTTATATTCATTATATGTGTATTATAATAATCCCTATAATATAGAAGTAGGAAGCGAAATACACTGTTCATGGAGATGGTATGTCGTACGTATGCATGAACACAATTTCTGTTTTATTGTCGTGTCAAAATAAGGTAAAAGACATATATGTATATATATACTTATTTAAGTAGATTTTTTATAACATATATATTCACTAAATCAATCCTTATTACATTCCATGTAGTGTATGAATGAATCACATCGCTTTGAGGGGGCGGTATTCTACACTTATTCAAACAAAATTATCGTATTAATACAAAATGGAAAGTATAATGATAGGTGTAGTAAAATAATTAAAGAATAAAAATAATATAATAAATATAAGATATAATATATATATAAATATATTTTCCATCACAATTTCCAACATGATAGGCGGTAGAGAAAAAATGAACAATCATTCTTTAGTGAGGCAGTAGTTCACCGTACACGTAAACAGTATGTCTATTGCCCATTAAATGGAAGTGTGTATAAGTGTATAAAAAACCTTATCATAAAAATAAAACATTATATTGAGTATAATTATTTTTTTATAAAAACATGTAATAATAATATTTTAGGTATTTTAGAGATAAAATAAATGGAAGGAGTTTGAGGGAGGGTGTTACCACTTCATTGGGTAACTCCTTTTGGTTTGCACCAAAGGGCTTCCTTGGAAGACTTTAGGCCCAATGGATGATTCAAGGATTTAGTGAGGTTATTGGGGAGATTTTTGGGATGATTGTTTTTTATAAAAATTGTCTTTATAGTTGTGATGAAGTGGGAGTTTAGGTGGCCTTTTATAATGGTGGATGAGTGGCACTCTTGTAATATTTTGGAAAAGGGAAACCCCACCCCCATTTTTTTATATCAAGTGGATCAAACAATGGTCCAAAGTTAAGAAACAATATTATAGGGTATAAATATGGTTATAAAATATATTTTTGGAAAAATTTATAGGTCTTTTTGGGCCATAAGTTTACGGTTTAATCCCTTATTAAGCTTAATTTAACCTTAATTGTTGTAATTATTTTAATTACTTTCACTAATATTTTTAGTCAAAACTAAGTTTAACTTATTATAAATAATAAATTATGTTGATTTAAAATGTGGAATAATTTTTTCTAAATTCAAAACATGTAATTTGCATAAATTAATTGAAATATAATCTCGAAGACATGATGACAATGCGAGTTTTTAAAGTAAAAATGTTCAAAAGTTTGCTATGTATTTATAGTCAATTTAAAAATTAAATTGATTAAAATGAACTAAATTGTATTTATTGATAAATATTTAATCTAATTAAACTTTAAAATCAAATTAAAATAAAAATTAACTATATAAATAAATTAGATGAAAAGTAGTTTTGAGTTAAATTTTAGCACTTTTCACTATTCATTAAAAAATAATACTTCAAAGAAAATTTCAAAAAATTCTCCCTAAACTAATTTTTATGTTTATATTTAAAAAATTTAGTTTATTTTAACATATAAAATTTATAAAAGTGTCAAATTTTAGATTTAATGTAGGTTCTCGTCAAAAATTGGTAAAAGTACCTTAATAAAAATATAGGTTTTTTACATGTAAAATCGGGTTTATTCTTTTCTTATGCCTATCAAATATATTGGATGAATATAATAAATATTTTATTGAATATATAGTGTAGATACCCGTATCTTGACGTACATTGACATTACATTACTTTTGCGGAATACTTAGTACATTACAAAAACACACACACAAGGACCGTAATAGTTTAGTGTCTTTGGAAACTCAGACTATAATCTTCTAATCGTGGTGAAAGATCTTCAAAATCTCCCATAAAGATCTTCCTTTTTTTTACCTAAAACCTTTCTTTATATCCTGGGGAAAAGAAAACATAAAAGGGTGAGCTCAAATGCTCAGTAATTGTAAACAAAATAAATATCAATCACATTATATTCATAAGAACATAACATTTTGAAAATCATAACCTGCAAAAGAGAGCATAATTTCATAATCATGGGATAAATCATGGCAGTGAAAAAGTAATCCCAATAATCATAACTTAAAACATGAAACTTTGTGGCATACACACATAATCATAGAGAATCATTTCTTGTTAGTCAAGACTAATTGCCAAGACTATCTTAGTGGACAAAGTCCCTTTCTGAATCGAGTAACCCTCGTTTCAGTCCTGTTTCACTGAACCGGTATAACCTACCGTTCCAGCCCTGTCTATCTCATGAGATATAAAATCTTTACCCAATGCATTGGAGGGAGATATAGGTCCCACCCATCTTATAATTAATCCTTTCTTATGTGTGCCACATAATCATAAACCATAGCATAATCCACGTAATAAAAATGGGATTCTTAAACAACATGACATCATAAAACAATTCATATAAGATAAAGGAATTCATAAAACTGTTTCCATCACAACATAATCAAATCCATGTAATAATAGGGATAAAAACAGAACCCTTTTATTGTCTTAGATGGAAAATAATTTTGATAAAATACTTGAACTCCATTCTTGAGGAAAATATCCTTTCTACTTCAAAAACATTTTTCGTTTCATAACATGTCATACGACTTTAAAATAAAATAAGTTGATTAAAAATAAACTTGAAAACTTGTAAAGTAAGTTTCTTGGAAATAATGTTTTAAAAATCCATTCATGCCGTATAAGTTAAAAAAATATTCTTCTCGTACTTTTGTCGGAAAAGTCAAAAAGTACCTCGTACGAAAAACGACAAAAGATTCCTTTCATTTCTTTTACTAAAAACTCACCGAAGGGTAAAAATGGATTTAAACAATTGTATGTGGATGGAAATAATATTACATATTGATGAAACATGGATGTGGATGATAAAATACACCCCAGTAATTACTTACGAATAAACAATCTCGGATAAAAATGAGATTGTGATATTTCCCTTACCTTAGGTCCGATTTGCTTTGTACGTGTCCGAAGCTCCTATATAATGGTTTAAATAATGTCATTGACTTATTACAGAATCATATTCATTGTTATGATATCATATATGGTTCACTTATGACATTATATTACCCGTTCTTTTGTAAATTCCATGTTAAAGAAGCGTTTTGGGTAAAATCGTTTCTTTTATCGTAGGTGTTTTGACTTGTTGTTCTTGACATTATTATTACTTATATCATGATTTACTTACTTCAAGAATATAAAATATGATTTATATATCATATATATTCAGTATATATATATATATAATAGATAGATAAATGAAATGAAAAACACCGTTCATGGAGACGGTAGTCCGTACGTACGCATGAACGCTGTTTTCCTTTCCCTATTGTCTTGAATGGAAGTAAGTAGATGACATACATATATATATATACATAAATCCAGTAGCTTTATAATTTCATATATTACATTATTATTTCTTATATATACTTTATAATCATTCTTAAATGGTTAACATGGAGAATGAATCTCATCGCGTCGTGGAGACGGTAGTCCGTACGTACGCACGAGCGATGATATCATTTCCATAAATATTGAATTGAATTGGAGTGGATTATACAATATATCAGAATCAATATGATGTTTTAATAACTATGTATAGTTATTCTTTACACCATTATACCCATCCATGTAAGGTGGTGGTGGAAAATAGATTACACCACGGCGTGGAGACGGTATTCCGTACGTACGCACGCGCGGTGATTTCTTTTTCCGTAGGATAGATACATGGTGAAATAGGGTTGTTTCATACTTATAATAACATATCAGTATATGAGTGATACTGATGTTATTACTTCATAATGAAACAACCTAAGAAGAAGAAGTGGAAGAAGAAATAAAGATGAAAGAATTGGTAACGGTAATTATCTCTTCTTTGAAGCGCCTTTTGGAGACCTCCTCTTAGGGAACTAAAATTGGTCTTTGAGGAAGACCAGAACCTCTAGGATTTTGCTAGGGAAGTGTAGAAGAGATTTTGGCAGGGGTTGGCCGAGCTTGAGTGCTCAAATTGGTGTGAGGAGGAGGGGGAGGAGGTTTCCTTTTATAAGGGAGGAGAGGGGCACCTTAGGAATATCTCAAAATATTATTTTATATTAAAGTAAAAATCGGTTTATAATGGTTCAAAAGGGTCTTATTTCGAAGCTAAAGTGGGGATGGGTCGACATCCTATCAACCAATAGGATTTAGACAAGTTTAGGTTCTTATTTTAACCTTATCAATTAGATTTAACTCTAAGTTAAATAATTTAACTTTTACCGTGTCTTTTTGTTTTCTTTCACTATATGGTTAATACACTTACTATAACATGCCAAACGAACCCCAAATTGTTTATTATTAATATATATATCCTTATCTAAGTCATTTGGCCGAACCTTAGAATTTTAGGAATAAAATAACAATTAATAATATAATATTTGATTTAAAAACTATTTTGTGTCAATTTTGACACTATTTGATATATGATTTTTGTGAAAGTCATAACAGAATTATATGTTCGAACCAAGTTGCTTAAATCAAAACTAATATATCATAGTAACCTAGAAAATTAGTGGAATGCATAAAAAGTCTCAAATTACATTCATTGGAGTATTTATAACATCACTTATGTTAATATTTCCTTAAAAGGGTAATTACTGCATCATCGTTGTGTCATAAATAAATTAATTTATTTTAAGTCTAAAAATTATAAATAAAATATAATTATATAGGAAATCTTTTTATCTTTCTAATGAATATTTATAGTCGAATTTATCTTATGTATAACCCCATATTAAAAATGTTTTAGTGAATAAACATTGATTTTAACTCTTTTAACTCTTCTTTGAATTAAATAATAATAAATGTCCTAATCTAATCCAAGTGGGCCTAAATGATAATATTTTAAACTTAAGGTTGTTTTTGGTCGAGATACACTTGTCCAATAGAATTAGTACATGTGTTAGGGTAATATTAATATCATTCTTACCCTTAATTACCCTATTTACTTTTAACCGTGGTAATAAAAGTAAAAAGTTACTATTCACCAAAAATTATTTTCATCTCATTGAACCACATTTTACTTACTGACATCAACCGTGTCTCTCGGATTTTTGAAATTCCATTCACAGAAGCGGTAAAATTAAGTTTTATGAAAAATTCAGTTTTTTTAACTACCACTTAGTAGTTTCACTATTCATCAAAAAATGAAGGTTTTCAGAAAAATGCCAAAATTTCATCATAAGCTATATTTCATATTCCGAATTCAAAAATGAAGTCTATTTTACCAAATTCATAACATAGAAGTTGAATTAATTAATTTTATAATTAAATCCCACTGTTAAAACAAATAGCGTGTTTTTAAGAAACAATATCTATCAAAAGATTGACACTTGTTTATGTCTGGTTTAAATGTGCAATTACATCCAATGACCAACATTGTATTAAATTGTAAAAATATATTCTAAATATACTTTAAAACTACTCCAATTAATAATTTATCACTATTAATTATTTCGATTAAAAAAGTTGTTTTTTAATTATAATTTAGTAATTTTCACTATTCATCAGAATATGAAAGTTATCCGAAATGTACCAAAATTTCACCTTAGGCTAAATTCGATACTCCGAATCCAAAAATGAAGTTCATTTTGAAAAATAAGATTTACAGAATTTTAAAAAGTGGTTGTTACTATTCATACCGGCCAGTTTTAAAAATATTTTAATAGCACATCGTTGTTTAGTGAAACTCGGTATTGTGTATTACACACGCTATCGAGGAAGGTCGCGATTGCGTGTAATGCAAGGCAAGTCAAGGATGCGTGTTGTGCAAGCTCCTTTTGGTGTAGCGTACAACACAAGACATTAAATTAAAAAGAATATTTTTTATAAAATCTTGGGCCGTTACATTCTACCCCCCTTAAAATGAATTTCGCCCTCGAAATTCGTCGGGGTTATAAATGGTTTACTATTTGAAAGTTTCTTTAATAGAAACCCACATCGTAAAAAGGAATATCAAAACCAATCTTTAAAAACAAAAGTATGAAACGTAACGGTTACCCAAATAAACTAATCATTGGGTTTCCACATAGGTGAAAATATGGATATGGAAGAGAAATCTAACCATCATGTTCTGATGGAGAGTGGTAGAGAACATGGCTATGGAAAAGCCAATAATCACAAATCCATAAATTTGTGACGATCTAAGGTATCATCCGATTCATCAGGTATAAGATCACTAGGACAACATTTTTGGTTTTCAAGATCATTTCCCTAAAGTTGAAAATTTGAATTGGAATAAATACTTTCTTTATTTTGGTACAATCTCACTATTGTTCGTGCCTAGAACAATTTCCACTTCATCTCTTAAATAAATGAAGTTGAATTTGTTATTCGTGAAGTGTTAGCAGATCATGTGATAGAATGACGGGTCATTCCATCTGTCTCAAACAAAAGGTTAGCAAAAATTATATACATAAGTCGATCTATAGTGAGATTAATCATATATAGTTCCTAAAATGGACTTATACTTCATATATCATACTGCTTAATATAATAAAACTAGTTTCTACTAAACAGGGACTTCCTGTAGGCCAGTGGTAGGCGATAAAGGCCAGTCGCACTTCGGTTGTGGGTTCGATTCCCACAGCCTTGTCCGAAGCGATGGGCTGTCGCCCGTCCTGCAGGTTGTCCTTTTTCTAAAACTTTATTACTATAACATCCCATAAATAATATCGAAAAAACTTCTATCCTTAAACAATACTAACTTATGTCCAACATAATCCATTCCAATCTTTAGTCCTATCCATAATACTGCAGTCCATTCTCATAACATAGTGAAAACGATTACCAGAGATTTAATACCATCGTTGATCCCCATATATCATAAGATATATCTTGTTGGACACATTCCAAACATTCAAAGGCCTTAATCTTGTACTCTCTTGAATACCCATTGAACCTTAGTGAAAACTTGAATGCAGTTAAAAGTTAACACTTTCCACATACCAAAATCCTCAAAATTCTATATACTCAAACCATGATATCACTTAGTCCTTATATAAATCATGAGCTCATGAATACTGTTAAACATTTCATTTTCTCGTTTTCCCTTCATTATGCGCATAATATCTCAATCACTTTGAATACCACATTAGACCAATACATAAATATTCCAATATTCCATGATACAACATTATTTTGGAATCCCATTACATAAAAACTTAATCATTCCACCACATCGTTGTCATATTCAACATTGCCAATAGTGATCGCATGTGACTTCCCTTTGTCCTTTGCCTTAAGCGGTTGCTCATGTCGATCATCATTAACCCTTGGATTAGGGCATTTATTGGCATAATGTCCCATCTCCTTGCACTTGAAGCATTGAAGTGTTGGTTGTGCGTTCTCTGCAGTGTTTGCTTTATTCACTTCATTAGAATCCCTTTTTCCATTACTTCGACACTCAGCTGCTCGATGACCTTCTTTTCCACACTTATAACATTTTCTAGTCCCTTTAAGACAATCTCCACCATGCTTCTTTCCACACTTTGTGCATAAGGAAACATTCATCTTCTTTTCACCATTATTCTGAGATTTCTCCTTGAACTCCATCTTTCGTTTCTTGTCAAAACCATGAGATGGATATGTAACACCAACTTCCATTTCTACCTTGATAGCACAACGCACAATTTCTTCATAGCTACTGAAGTCTCTTATAGCTAATGCCCTTCGAAGACTTGGTTTTAAGCCACTGAAAAATCGATCAACTTTACTTTCAGGTTGGATGATAATGCCATATGCATACCTTGCAAGTCTTGTAAAATTCGCTTCGTATATACCAACAGATTCATCATCCTTTTGCTTTAGTTCAAGAAACGCCTTCTCCATCTTCGTTCGAAGAATACGAGGGAAGTACTTACTGAAAAACAAGTTCTTGAACTCGTCCCATTCCATGGAATCAATTTCATCTCTTTGCCTCGTATTCTTGATAAGATTCCACCACTGATCAGCTTCACCTTCCAAACGATATACTGCTAAGATGACTTTATCATGTTCAGAACATTGAAGAACTAAAAATATCTTTTCAGTAGTACTAATCCATTGTTCAGCAACTAATGGATCAGTAGACCCACTGAAAGATGGCGGACGCTGCCTCATGAAGGATTCAACAGAATGTTGCTCCTTCCTTTGCTCGTTTGGAAGTCCTGCATGATTCATAGCTTGAGAAAGTTGTGTGAGCATGGCTACAAGATTTTGCATTCCAGCTCCCATATCGTTTGGTTGCTCAGGGGGACAATCATTGCATTGTCCATTGCATTGATCAACACGGTTCCTTCGGGTTCCAGCCATCGTCTAAAACCCCAAAAGAATAGTGTGAGAGGCAAAAATCATTCTAGGGAAAAAAACATAATAAAGGGGTAGTACCCTCAATATCTAACATCTTAGGTTAAATTCAAAGATCGTTAGAGCAATTCTAGGACTATAACCTATACGTATACTTAACCTTAGAGACATCCCTAGACATACCTTAGAAATATCTCTAGGGATCTCACTAACGTTTTCGCATCCTAGTTTCCAAAGGTTGACTAAACCTTTCCTCTGATACCAACTGTAGAGACCCGTATCTTGACGTACATTGACATTACATTACTTTTGCGGAATACTTAGTACATTACAAAAACACACACACAAGGACCGTAATAGTTTAGTGTCTTTGGAAACTCGGACTATAATCTTCTAATCGTGGTGAAAGATCTTCAAAATCTCCCATAAAGATCTTCCTTTTTTTTTACCTAAAACCTTTATTTATATCCTGGGGAAAAGAAAACATAAAAGGGTGAGCTCAAATTCTCAGTAAGGGTAAACAAAATAAATATCAATCACATTATATTCATAAGAACATAACATTTTGGAAATCATAACCTGCAAAAGAGAGCATAATTTCATAATCATGGGATAAATCATGGCAGTGAAAAAGTAATCCCAATAATCATAACTTAAAACATGAAACTTTGTGTCATACACACATAATCATAGAGAATCATTTCTTGTTAGTCAAGACTAATTGCCAAGACTATCTTAGTGGACAAAGTCCCTTTCTGAATAGAGTAACCCTCGTTTCAGTCCTGTTTCACTGAACCGGTATAACCTACCGTTCCAGCCCTGTCTATCTCATGAGATATAAAATCTTTACCCAATGCATTGGAGGGAGATATAGGTCCCACCCATCTTATAATGAATCCTTTCTTATGTGTGCCACATAATCATAAACCATAGCATAATCCACGTAATAAAAATGGGATTCTTAAACAACATGACATCATAAAACAACTCATATAAGATAAAGGAATTCATAAAACTGTTTCCATCACAACATAATCAAATACATGTAATAATAGGGATAAAAACATAACCCTTTTATTGTCTTAGATGGAAAATAATTTTGATAAAATACTTGAACTCCATTCTTGAGGAAAATATCCTTTCTACTTCAAAAACATTTTTCCTTTCATAACATGTCATACGACTTTAAAATAAAAGAAATTGATTAAAAATGAACTTGAAAACTTGTAAAGGAAGTTTCTTGGAAATAATGTTTTAAAAATCCATTCATGCCGTATAAGTTAAAAAAATATTCTTCTCGTACTTTTGTCGGAAAAGTCAAAAAGTACCTCGTACGAAAAACGACAAAAGATTCCTTTCATTTCTTTTACTAAAAACTCACCGAAGGGTAAAAATGGATTTAAACAATTTTATGTGGATGGAAATAATATTACATATTGATGAAACATGGATGTGGATGATAAAATACACCCCAGTAATTACTTACAAATAAACAATCTCGGATAAAAATGAGATTGTGATATTTCCCTTACCTTAGGTCCGATTTGCTTTGTACGTGTCCGAAGCTCCTGTATAATGGTTTAAATAATGTCATTGACTTATTACAGAATCATATTCATTGTTATGATATCATATATGGTTCACTTATGACATTATATTACCCGTTCTTTTGTAAATTCCATGTTAAAGAAGTGTTTTGGGTAAAATCGTTTCTTTTATCGTAGGTGTTTTGACTTGTTGTTCTTGACATTATTATTACTTATATCATGATTTACTTACTTCCAGAATATAAAATATGATTTATATATCATATATATTCAGTAGATATATATATATAATAGATAGATAAATGAAATGAAAAACACCGTTCATGGAGACGGTAGTCCGTACGTACGCATGAACGCTGTTTTCCTTTCCCTATTGTCTTGAATGGAAGTAAGTAGATGACATACATATATATATATACATAAATCCAGTAGCTTTATAATGTCATATATTTCATTATTATTTCTTATATATACTTTATAATCATTCTTAAATGGTTAACATGGAGAATGAATCTCATCGCGTCGTGGAGACGGTAGTCCGTACGTACGCACGAGCGATGATATCATTTCCATAAATATTGAATTGAATTGGAGTGGATTATACAATATATCAGAATCAATATGATGTTTTAATAACTATTTATAGTTATTCTTTACACCATTATACCCATCCATGTAAGGTGGTGGTGGAAAATAGATTACACCACGGCGTGGAGACGGTATTCCGTACGTATGCACGCGCGGTGATTTCTTTTTCCGTAGGATAGATAGATGGTGAAATAGGGTTGTTTCATACTTATAATAACATATCAGTATATGAGTGATACTTATGTTATTACTTCATAATGAAACAACCTAAGAAGAAGAAGTGGAAGAAGAAATAAAGATGAAAGAATTGGTAACGGTAATTACCTCTTCTTTGAAGCGCCTTTTGGAGACCTCCTCTTAGGGAACTAAAATTGGTCTTTGAGGAAGACCAGAACCTCTAGGATGTTTCTAGGGAAGTGGAGAAGAGATTTTGGCAGGGTTTGGCCGAGCCTGAGTGCTCAAATTGGTGTGAGGAGGAGGGGGAGGAGGTGTCCTTTTATAAGGGAGGAGAGGGGCACCTTAGGAATATCTCAAAATATTATTTTATATTAAAGTAAAAATCGGTTTATAATGGTTCCAAAGGGTCTTATTTCGAAGCTAAAGTGGGGATGGGTCGAAAACCTATCAACCAATAGGATTTAGACAAGTTTAGGTTCTTATTTTAACCTTATCAATTAGATTTAACTCTAAGTTAAATAATTTAACTTTTACCGTGTCTTTTTGTTTTCTTTCACTATATGGTTAATACACTTACTATAACATGCCAAAAGAACCCCAAATTGTTTATTATTAATATATATATCCTTATCTAAGTCATTTGGCCGAGCCTTAGAATTTTAGGAATAAAATAACAATTAATAATATAATATTTGATTTAAAAACTATTTTGTGTCAATTTTGACACTATTTGATATATGATTTTTGTGAAAGTCATAACAGAATTATATGTTCGAACCAAGTTGCTTAAATCAACACTAATATATCATAGTAACCTAGAAAATTAGTGGAATTCATGAAAAGTCTCAAATTACATTCATTTGAGTATTTATAACATCACTTATGTTAATATTTCCTTAAAAGGGTAATTACTGCATCATCGTTGTGTCATAAATAAATTAATTTATTTAAAGTCTAAAAATTATAAATAAAATATCATTATATAGGAAATCTTTTTATCTTTGTAATTAATATTTATAGTCGAATTTATCTTATGTATAACCCCATATTAAAAATGTTTTAGTGAATAAACTTTGATTTTAACTCTTTTAACTCTTCTTTGAATTAAATAATAATAAATGTCCTAATCTAATCCAAGTGGGCCTAAATGATAATATTTTACACTTAAGGTTGTTTGTGGTCGAGATACACTTGTCCAATAGAATTAGGACATGTGTTAGGGTAATATTAATATCATTCTTACCCTTAATTACCCTATTTACTTTTAACCGTGGTAAATAAAAGTAAAAAGTTACTATTCACCAAAAATTATTTTCATCTCATTGAACCACATTTTACTTACTGACATCAACCGTGTCTCTCGGATTTTTGAAATTCCATTCACAGAAGCGGTAAAATTAAGTTTTATGAAAAATTCAGTTTTTTTAACTACCACTTAGTAGTTTCACTATTCATCAAAAAATGAAGGTTTTCAGAAAAATGCCAAAATTTCATCCTAAGCTATATTTCATATTCCGAATTGAAAAATGAAGTCTATTTTACCAAATTGATAACATAGAAGTTGCATTAATTAATTTTATAATTAAATCCCACTGTTAAAACAAATAGCGTGTTTTTAAGAAACAATATCTATCAAAAGATTGACACTTGTTTATGTCTGGTTTAAATGTGCAATTACATCCAATGACCAACATTGTATTAAATTGTAAAAATATATTCTAAATATACTTTAAAAATACTCCAATTAATAATTTATCACTATTAATTATTTCGATTAAAAAAGTTGTTTTTTAATTATAATTTAGTAATTTTCACTATTCATCAGAATATGAAAGTTATCCGAAATGTACCAAAATTTCACCTTAGGCTAAATTCGATACTCCGAATCCAAAAATGAAGTTCATTTTGAAAAATAAGATTTACAGAATTTTAAAAAGTGGTTATTACTATTCATACCGGCTAGTTTTAATAATATTTTAATAGCATATCGTTGTTTAGTGAAACTCGGTATTGCGTATTACACACGCTATCGAGGAAGGTCGCGATTGCGTGTAATGCAAGGCAAGTCAAGGATGCGTGTTGTGCAAGCTCCTTTTGGTGTAGCGTACAACACAAGACATTAAATTAAAAAGAATATTTTTTATAAAATCTTGGGCTGTTACATTCTACCCCCCTTAAAATGAATTTCGCCCTCGAAATTCGTTGGGGTTATAAATGGTTTACTATTTGAAAGTTTCTTTAATAGAAACCCACATCGTAAAAAGGAATATCAAAACCAATATTTAAAAACAAAAGTATGAAACGTAACGGTTACCCAAATAAACTAATCATTGGGTTTCCACATAGGTGAAAATATGGATATGGAAGAGAAATCTAACCATCATGTTCTGATAGAGAGTGGTAGAGAACATGGCTATGGAAAAGCCAATAATCACAAATCCATAAATTTGTGACGATCTAAGGTACCATCTGATTCATCAGGTATAAGATCACTAGGACAACATTTTTGGTTTTCAAGATCATTTCCCTAAAGTTGAAAATTTGAATTGGAATAAATACTTTCTTTATTTTGGTACAATCTCACTATTGTTCATGCCTAGAACAATTTCCACTTCGTCTCTTAAATAAATGAAGTTGAATTTGTTATTCGTGAAGTGTTAGCAGATCATGTGATAGAATGACGGGTCATTCCATCTGTCTCAAACAAAAGGTTAGCAAAAATTATATACATAAGTCGATCTATAGTGAGATTAATCATATATAGTTCCTAAAATGGACTTATACTTCATATATCATACTGCTTAATATAATAAAACTAGTTTCTACTAAACAGGGACTTCCTGTAGGCCAGTGGTAGGCGATAAAGGCCAGTCGCACTTCGGTTGTGGGTTCGATTCCCACAGCCTTGTCTGAAGCGATGGGCTGTCGCCCGTCCTGCAGGTTGTCCTTTTTCTAAAACTTTATTACTATAACATCCCAAAAATAATATCGAAAAAACTTCTATCCTTAAACAATACTAACTTATGTCCAACATAATCCATTCCAATCTTTAGTCTTATCCATAATACTGCAGTCCATTCTCATAACATAGTGAAAACGATTACCAGAGATTTAATACCATCGTTGATCCCCATATATCATAAGATATATCTTGTTGGACACATTCCAAACATTCAAAGGCCTTAATCTTGTACTCTCTTGAATACCCATTGAACCTTAGTGAAAACTTGAATGCAGTTAAAAGTTAACACTTTCCACATACCAAAATCCTCAAAATTCTATATACTCAAACCATGATATCACTTAGTCCTTATATCAATCATGAGCTCATGAATACTGTTAAACATTTCAGTTTCTCGTTTTCCCTTCATTATGCGCATAATATCTCAATCACTTTGAATACCACATTAGACCAATACATAAATATTCCAATATTCCATGATACAACATTATTTTGGAATCCCATTACATAAAAACTTAATCATTCCACCACATCGTTGTCATATTCAACATTGCCAATAGTGATCGCATGTGACTTCCCTTTGTCCTTTTCCTTAAGCGGTTGCTCATGTCGATCATCACTAACCCTTGGATTAGGGCATTTATTGGCATAATGTCCCATCTCCTTGCACTTGAAGCATTGAAGTGTTGGTTGTGCGTTCTCTGCAGTGTTTGCTTTATTCACTTCATTAGAATCCCTTTTTCCATTACTTTGATACTCAGCTGCTCGATGACCTTCTTTTCCACACTTATAACATTTTCTAGTCCCTTTAAGACAATCTCCACCATGCTTCCTTCCACACTTTGTGCATAAGGAAACATTCATCTTCTTTTCACCATTATTCTGAGATTTCTCCTTGAACTCCATCTTTTGTTTCTTGTCAAAACCATGAGATGGATATGTAACACCAACTTCCATTTCTACCTTGATAGCACAACGCACAATTTCTTCATAGCTACTGAAGTCTCTTATAGCTAATGCCCTTCGAAGACTTGGTTTTAAGCCACTGAAAAATCGATCAACTTTACTTTCAGGTTGGATGATAATGCCAGATGCATACCTTGCAATTCTTGTAAAATTCTCTTCGTATATACCAACAGATTCATCATCCTTTTGCTTTAGTTCAAGAAACTCCTTCTCCATCTTCGTTCGAAGAATACGAGGGAAGTACTTACTGAAAAACAAGTTCTTGAACTCGTCCCATTCCATGGAATCAATTTCATCTCTTTGCCTCGTATTCTTGATAAGATTCCACCATTGATCAGCTTCACCTTCCAAACGATATACTGCTAAGATGACTTTATCATGTTCAGAACATTGAAGAACTGAAAATATCTTTTCAGTAGTACTAATCCATTGTTCAGAAACTAATGGATCAGTAGACCCACTGAAAGAAGGCGGACGCTGCCTCATGAAGGATTCAACAGAATGTTGCTCCTTCCTTTGCTCGTTTGGAAGTCCTGCATGATTCATAGCTTGAGAAAGTTGTGTGAGCATGGCTACAAGATTTTGCATTCCAGCTCCCATATCGTTTGGTTGCTCAGGGGGACAATCATTGCATTGTCCATTGCATTGATCAACACGGTTCCTTCGGGTTCCAGCCATCGTCTAAAACCCCAAAAGAATAGTGTGAGAGGCAAAAATCATGCTAGGGAAAACAACATAATAAAGGGGTAGTACCCTCAATATCTAACATCTTAGGTTAAATTCTAAGATCGTTAGAGAAATTCTAGGACTATAACCTATACGTATACTTAACCTTAGAGACATCCCTAGACATACCTTAGAAATATCTCTAGGGATCTCACTAACGTTTTCGCATCCTAGTTTCCAAAGGTTGACTAAACCTTTCCTCTGATACCAACTGTAGAGACCCGTATCTTGACGTACATTGACATTACATTACTTTTGCGGAATACTTAGTACATTACAAAAACACACACACAAGGACCGTAATAGTTTAGTGTATTTGGAAACTCGGACTATAATCTTCTAATCGTGGTGAAAGATCTTCAAAATATCCCATAAAGATCTTCCTTTTTTTTATACCTAAAACCTTTCTTTATATCCTGGGGAAAAGAAAACATAAAAGGGTGAGCTCAAATGCTCAGTAAGGGTAAACAAAATAAATATCAATCACATTATATTCATAAGAACATAACATTTTGGAAATCATAACCTGCAAAAGAGAGCATAATTTCATAATCATGGGATAAATCATGGCAGTGAAAAAGTAATCCCAATAATCATAACTTAAAACATGAAACTTTGTGGCATACACACATAATCATAGAGAATCATTTCTTGTTAGTCAAGACTAATTTCCAAGACTATCTTAGTGGACAAAGTCCCTTTCTGAATCGAGTAACCCTCGTTTCAGTCCTGTTTCACTGAACCGGTATAACCTACCGTTCCAGCCCTGTCTATCTCATGAGATATAAAATCTTTACCCAATGCATTGGAGGTATATATAGGTCCCACCCATCTTATAATTAATCCTTTCTTATGTGTGCCACATAATCATAAACCATAGCATAATCCACGTAATAAAAATGGGATTCTTAAACAACATGACATCATAAAACAATTCATATAAGATAAAGGAATTCATAAAACTGTTTCCATCACAACATAATCAAATCCATGTAATAATAGGGATAAAAACAGAACCCTTTTATTGTCTTAGATGGAAAATAATTTTGATAAAATACTTGAACTCCATTCTTGAGGAAAATATCCTTTCTACTTCAAAAACATTTTTCCTTTCATAACATGTCATACGACTTTAAAATAAAAGAAGTTGATTAAAAATAAACTTGAAAACTTGTAAATGAAGTTTCTTGGAAATAATGTTTTAAAAATCCATTCATGCCGTATAAGTTAAAAAAATATTCTTCTCGTACTTTTGTCGGAAAAGTCAAAAAGTACCTCGTACGAAAAACGACAAAAGATTCCTTTCATTTCTTTTACTAAAAACTCACCGAAGGGTAAAAATGGATTTAAACAATTGTATGTGGATGGAAATAATATTACATATTGATGAAACATGGATGTGGATGATAAAATACACCCCAGTAATTACTTACGAATAAACAATCTCGGATAAAAATGAGATTGTGATATTTACCTTACCTTAGGTCTGATTTGCTTTGTACGTGTCCGAAGCTCCTGTATAATGGTTTAAATAATGTCATTGACTTATTACAGAATCATATTCATTATTATGATATCATATATGGTTCACTTATGACATTATATTACCCGTTCTTTTGTAAATTCCATGTTAAAGAAGCGTTTTGGGTAAAATCGTTTCTTTTATCGTAGGTGTTTTGACTTGTTGTTCTTGACATTATTATTACTTATATCATGATTTACTTACTTCCAGAATATAAAATATGATTTATATATCATATATATTCAGTATATATATATATATAATAGATAGATAAATGAAATGAAAAACATCGTTCATGGAGACGGTAGTCCGTACGTACGCATGAACGCTGTTTTCCTTTCCCTATTGTCTTGAATGGAAGTAAGTAGATGAAATACATATATATATACATAAATCCAGTAGCTTTATAATGTCATATATTTCATTATTATTTCTTATATATACTTTATAATCATTCTTAAATGGTTAACATGGAGAATGAATCTCATCGCGTCGTGGAGACGGTAGTCCGTACGTACGCACGAGCGATGATATCATTTCCATAAATATTGAATTGAATTGGAGTAGATTATACAATATATCAGAATCAATATGATGTTTTAATAACTATGTATAGTTATTCTTTACACCATTATACACATCCATGTAAGGTGGTGGTGGAAAATAGATTACACCACGGCGTGGAGACGGTATTCCGTACGTACGCACGCGCGGTGATTTCTTTTTCCGTAGGATAGATAGATGGTGAAATAGGGTTGTTTCATACTTATAATAACATATCAGTATATGAGTTATACTGATGTTATTACTTCATAAGGAAACAACCTAAGAAGAAGAAGTGGAAGAAGAAATAAAGATGAAAGAATTGGTAACGGTAATTACCTCTTCTTTGAAGCGCCTTTTGGAGACCTCCTCTTAGGGAACTAAAATTGGTCTTTGAGGAATACCAGAACCTCTAGGATGTTGCTAGGGAAGTGGAGAAGATATTTTGGCAGGGGTTGGCCGAGCTTGAGTGCTCAAATTGGTGTGAGGAGGAGGGGGAGGAGGTGTCCTTTTATAAGGGAGGAGAGGGGCACCTTAGGAATATCTCAAAATATTATTTTATATTAAAGTAAAAATCGGTTTATAATGGTTCCAAAGGGTCTTATTTCGAAGCTAAAGTGGGGATGGGTCGAAATCCTATCAACCAATAGGATTTAGACAAGTTTAGGTTCTTATTTTAACCTTATCAATTAGATTTAACTCTAAGTTAAATAATTTAACTTTTACCGTGTCTTTTTGTTTTCTTTCACTATATGGTTAATACACTTACTATAACATGCCAAAAGAACCCCAAATTGTTTATTATTAATATATATATCCTTATCTAAGTCATTTGGCCGAACCTTAGACTTTTAGGAATAAAATAACAATTAATAATATAATATTTGATTTAAAAACGATTTTGTGTCAATTTTGAAACTATTTGATATATGATTTTTGTGAAAGTCATAACAGAATTATATGTTCGAACCAAGTTGCTTAAATCAACACTAATATATCATAGTAACCTAGAAAATTAGTGGAATTCATAAAAAGTCTCAAATTACATTCATTTGAGTATTTATAACATCACTTATGTTAATATTTTCTTAAAAGGGTAATTACTGCATCATCGTTGTGTCATAAATAAATTAATTTATTTAAAGTTTAAAAATTATAAATAAAATATCATTATATATGAAATCTTTTTATCTTTCTAATGAATATTTATAGTCGAATTTATCTTATGTATATCCCCATATTAAAAATGTTTTAGTGAATAAACTTTGATTTTAACTCTTTTAACTCTTCTTTGAATTAAATAATAATAAATGTCCTAATCTAATCCAAGTGGGCCTAAATGATAATATTTTACACTTAAGGTTGTTTTTGGTCGAGATACACTTGTCCAATAGAATTAGGACATGTGTTAGGGTAATATTAATATCATTCTTACCCTTAATTACCCTATTTACTTTTAACCGTGGTAAATAAAAGTAAAAAGTTACTATTCACCAAAAATTATTTTCATCTCATTGAACCACATTTTACTTACTGACATCAACCGTGACTCTCGGATTTTTGAAATTCCATTCACAGAAGCGGTAAAATTAAGTTTTATGAAAAATTCAGTTTTTTTAACTACCACTTAGTAGTTTCACTATTCATCAAAAAATGAAGGTTTTCAGAAAAATGCCAAAATTTCATCCTAAGCTATATTTCATATTACGAATTCAAAAATGAAGTCTATTTTACCAAATTCATAACATAGAAGTTGCATTAATTAATTTTATAATTAAATCCCACTGTTAAAACAAATAGCGTGTTTTTAAGAAACAATATCTATCAAAAGATTGACACTTGTTTATGTCTTGTTTAAATGTGCAATTACATCTAATGACCAACATTGTATTAAATTGTAAAAATATATTCTAAATATACTTTAAAACTACACCAATTAATAATTTATCACTATTAATTATTTTGATTAAAAAATTTGTTTTTTAATTATAATTTAGTAATTTTCACTATTCATCAGAATATGAAAGTTATCCGAAATGTACCAAAATTTCACCTTAGGCTAAATTCGATACTCCGAATCCAAAAATGAAGTTCATTTTGAAAAATAAGATTTACAGAATTTTAAAAAGTGGTTATTACTATTCATACCGGCTAGTTTTAATAATATTTTAATAGCATATCGTTGTTTAGTGAAACTCGGTATTGCGTATTACACACGCTATCGAGGAAGGTCGCGATTGCGTGTAATGCAAGGCAAGTCAAGGATGCGTGTTGTGCAAGCTCCTTTTGGTGTAGCGTACAACACAAGACATTAAATTAAAAAGAATATTTTTTATAAAATCTTGGGCTGTTACATATAGCATATATATATATTACATTAATATCACTCACTAATTGTAATTAATTTAATTTATTTGGATAAAAAAACTTTCTGAACATAAAAAATATTTTTTTATATAAATATTCGATTTATATTCAATTAGTTCATTATAACAACTGAATTCATTTTATATTTTGGTAAACAATGGTTTTTTATAGGTTAATTATTAATATTCATAACCACTAACTTAACAGCTGGTTAAGACATAATATAATATTTTAATAATATATTTTTATTTGGTAAAACTCAGTGTTATGTGTAATTTATGCCAACTCGGTGTCAAGTGAAAGGAAGGTTTAAATTAGTGTATTGAAAAACATCAATGAAAATTAATTCATTCAAAAAAAAGTACATAAAACTCGGGGTGTTACAAAAGTAGTATTTGATTCCATCATCCATCGAAGACCACTTTTTTTAGTGGAACCCATGATCCACTGATGGTATAATAATGGATCAACACTATAGAAAAGATGTTTGGTTTTCACCATTGTTATGAGAAATAGAAAGTTACATTGGTATTATATATCCTTCCGGGATAATAATATTTATGGTGGAAAGTGATCAAGAACATAACACTATGGAGTGAGGTGGAATCCATGGAATGATAAGACATTTAAAAATTTATTTTCAAAACTTACTTTCCTTATACCCTCTGAACTAAGTTAGAAAAATAATTACATGAGTTGAAATAAAGGGAAAATTAATTACTAAGTAATTATGAGATGAACACTACATGTCTTGTGTGATTAAATTCAATATTTTTCATTGATTTAGAAGGGATAATTGGTTAATTAATTGTAAAATTAAGGTCTCATCTATTGAAATCATTGGAAATCCTATAATATAGAAGTTATTATGAGATATTATGATGTGAACTAAAATTTGAAATGGATTTTTGATGTTCCCAGTGGATAAATGGATATTTTAAAAATAATAGAATGATTGGGAAAAAATTTAGAAATATTAAAGAAGGGAAGAAAGTACAATATCCTATGAGAAAAAAATGTTGAAGAAGTATTTAGGGAATTTTCTACAAGGATTTGGAAAGTAATATAAGTATGGAAGATATGAAAATAAATCTTAAAACTATCTTACATATGTAAATCCTAGTCATTTGAATAATAATGAAATAGTGAATATTTTGAAATCACATCATATTATACAATTCATCAATTGTGTGGAGTGTGGACATTTTCCTAATAAATATCTTAATTATAAGATAATGGATGAAAACTACCACTAACCCCAATACTATAAAAGGGAGAAAGGTCTTTACCTTTCAATTATTAAAGCTGATATTAAGGCTATAAATGATGTTTCAGAAGGTAATATCAATGTACACTCAAATATAAAGAGAACTTTTTTATTATAGTACTAAAAATTAATTTATTTTATTTGGGTTTAAAAAGATCAAAAAAGTTAATCCTTGAACAACCAGTGGTAATGTTACTGGTTAAAATACTTATAGGAACTAATCAAGCATCAAATATATATATATATAGGGATTATCATATTAAATTTTCTGAGTTAAATCTCTTCAAAATCAAAGTGGTCATTCCAATAGTGTAATTTGACATAATACGTAGGATGGATTGGTGGTCATATTATTACTCCATAATCAATTATAGAACCAATGATATTTATGTTATCATGAGGGGAACAGTCATATATATCATCAAAAGAGATATATCTCATCCTAATCCTACCCAAGAACCAAATTATAATTCTTACTTTATGGAAATGATTATTGAAGAAGGATAATAAATATGATATATAAAGGTTATATATGTATCCATTATTTAGGAATATATTGATGTAGTTCTAGAATAGTTATAAGGAATTTTCGTAAAAAGAGAGGTAGAATTATTAATTGAACAAATTCACATATCCAAGACAACATTGAAGACCCATATAAAATAACATCTCTAGAGTGAGAGGAAACAATAAAAAACATAAGGATATTTAGGAGAAGGAAATTTTGACCAATTGTTTCTCATTGGGGAGCACCACTTCTCATTATAAAGAAAATGGATGAATCAATATTTATATGTATTGAATATATAAATCTAAATGGGATTATTGTAAAGAAAAAATATCCACTTCCAAGGATTGATGATTTGTTCAACCATCTTTATAGGGATCAATTATTCTATAATATTAACCACTAACTAAGGTATCGTCATTTATGGGTGAAAAGGAATAAAAACTATTAACTACATTCAAAAAAACTATATGGGAACTATTTTTTTTGTTTTTTCTGACATTTTTATTCACTAATTATTCTATTATATATAAGAATTTAATTAATATAGTTCTTTAGGACTAGGTTCATAAATATTTGGTGGAATTTATTGATGATGTTCAAATTTGTTCCCAAATACAAGAGGAGTATAATGATCATATAAGTTTAATATTACAATCTCTAAGGGGGGAGGATTTTTTTCATAAATTCTGTAAATGTGAGTTATGGTAAAAAAATGTTGAATACTTATGTCACATTATAACGTGTTAAGGAATCTATCTTGATCCTACTAGGACAAAGGATGTAGATAAGTGTCCAAATCCTATAAAAGTTATAGAGATTCATAGATTTGACAGTTTAGTAAGATATTATAGATTTTATATTAATAATATTTCACATATATCTAATCAACTATATAACAACCCTACTTTTATTACACACTTAAACATGATTTATTACAAAAAATCTTTACTTGATACAACATGGATAATCGAGAGGTCTAGTGTATTTGGGTCTTAGGATAATTAAATAACAACTAAAAACATGAAATACATCATATTTATTGAAAACTTCCTTTACATTACCACTAAAGTCCCTCAAACTTAGCGTTTCATTGGATAACCTGTGGATATGCATAAGAAAAGGGTGAGCTATAAAGCTCGGTAAAGGAATAAATATGGAATAACATGAGAAATAAAATACAAGTTAGACAATAGGAATATCAATAGAGAACAAGAGAAACATGAACATAAAGGCTTGATAAATCATGATAATCATGACATGGAAATGTTGCAGCAACACTTAACATGGAATTAGCATGAGCCAAGGCTCATTCAACGTAGAGCTTGGGTAAACCCTCATTGCACATGAAGCACGAGTAAACCCTCGTATCACTTGAATCATGGGTAAAACCTTGTTATAGTTGAATTATAATGAGTCAAAACTCATTGCACATGACGTATCATGAAACTATACTTTACCCAATGCATTGAAGCGCTATCAGGGCGCACCCTTCTTAAACATTTCATTTCATGCATATGTGTGCCACATAGATTATAAAACATTGATTCATTAAAAATATTCATTTATTCTAAGATAAAGGAGTTTAAAATTAAAACATGAAACAATTTAAACAATAATTAAATGTTCATAAAGTTGAATACCCTTGATAGAGAAATGGGCATGGTATTCACTACACAATGACTTTGGCTTGGAAAATTGTGGTGCAATTTCCGCCGCATAACGGTGTGACATAAGAACTCATAAAAATGGTTGATGAGAGATAAAGGGGTGTATCATCATATTTACATGACATGGACAGTAATAGAGTCATATATATACATGTCCCATTAAAATTAATGTAATTTACATGCATAATACAAAAGGATTACTTGGTGTAAAAGAGGAGAGAGAAATCCCTCACGGAATTTCGGCACGGTAACGGGTGTACATGGGAGGAATTAATGAGAGAGAAAGGGGTATCAGGTCATCTAAACATAAATAGGGAAGTATGGGGGATGTGAAAAATCATACCCCAACATTTTTAATTGAAAAAAAGGGCATAAAAACTTAAAGAAACTTGGACAAAATTTAGAAAGGAAGAAATCCCTTACTTGGAAGTGTGATCCCAAAGGCTTGGGAGAGCCTTTAGAGAGGATTCTTGGGAGCTTGGGTCATCTTGGGGGATTATATAGATATGAGGTCAGGGGTTTTTCTAACTCCAAAGGCTTTTAATGAAGAGGAAGTGGGATCTTGGTTGGGTTTATATAGTAAAAGAGGGGGAATTATTTATTATTTAGGTTTGGGACATCACACATTAAACAAATAAAAACCACAAACTGGCCCATGGTTTTTTTCCATGGTTTTTACAAAAGGTGATTTGAAAAAAAAATATTTTATAAGGCTAATGGCCTAACTTCTTAAAATAATATTTTTGCTTATGTGGAGGTGAGTCACACTCTCAAGGAAAACAATTTAAAAAGACAAAATGTTTTATAAGCCTTGAAGGGTCAACTAAAGATTTCTACAATAAATAAAACAAATATAAAATCACATTATTTTAATTTTAAAACATATATTGGCCGAAAATAATGTTTATAGTATTTTATTACATCACTATTGGGTCATTATGATGTCAAAAAACACATTATATATTTAAACGGTATTTAATTTTTACCCAAAAATTCGACTGTCTCAGAAAATTATGAAACATTCACCTTTGGATAATTTTGACATCCTGATTACAAAAATAATATTAATTTTATATAAATAATTTTCTAAATATGTGAATATTTACTTTTAAAATAAAAATAGACATTTATCTAAAATTCATTAGTTTTGACAAAAATAGCTTTCAAACCTTAATAAAAATTACAATTGCATTCATAAAATTATATGATCATTTATATTTAATAAAAAATAATTTAATAATAATAATATTTTATTAAAATATTATTTAATTAAAAAATCCATTAATTCGTCAAAATAGATTTTTTAGTTGAATATTAACTAAAAATACTATTTGTCCTTTAAAAACTATTTACAAAGTAACAATAATAAAATGAATACACATTCTTTATACAAAAAATAATGTACAAAGTCATAGTGATAGGATCTTGTAAAATAACCCCTTATAACACCCGTATAATACTGAAGGGTAAGGTGTGCGATGGTGATAGACTCTTGGGGTGGCTCGGACAACATCGCTCAGGTGGTAATCTCTATCAACTTCCACTTCTCCTGTAGTCAGTTCCGATCAAGCTTAATGTGTTCAAGCTCGGCTTGGGCTTGATCAAGAGTGAAGCCCAATGACACCACCTCTTTTCCAAGCTCCAACAAATGGGTTTCATATGGGGCAAGTCTACTGGATGTGGTCATCTCTTCCTTTTTCTGAGTAAATTGGATTTGTTAAAGCCCTTTATTTATACTAATCATGTGATCACTCTTCAACGGCTATATTAGCAATGGTCACAATTCATAACGGTATTTTAAAATCCATAAACATAAAACCAATTAAGTTCACATTTTATATAACCATAATAATACATTTAATTAGATCAATAGGAATTTCCATTAATGAAAGTTTGGGTCATTACAAACTACTCATGATAACTACAAAAAGGAATTATGGTTATCTTGAAAAAATATTGTGATTAATGTCTCCATGAACTGAATAGGAGGTTGTCTAGTGAACCTATGGTAAATCTACACACAATAAGAGAATTATTTATTATCTATATTGATATATCTTTGAATTGTATGAGTTCTTAAGAGAAATGAAAAGGTAATAACCTATGCATCTCAACAGTTAAAGCCTCATGAGCTGGATTATCATACTCATGACCTTTTGATAACTACAGTCATTTTTGCTTTGAATATTTGGAGAAACTATATTTATCGGGGGAATATGATATATAAATAAACCAATAATATTTTAATTATATATTAACATAAAATTAAATGAAGATGAGAAAAATGATATGGATGGAGTTTTATAATGAATATGATGATTCAATTCATTATCATTAGAGAAGATAAAACAAATTCACAAATACATTGAGTGTGAATTATTTTTGTGTTATTATAATGATGAGTATTGAAGGAGAAACATTTATCAAGAAACTATTAATGTTAGAAATGGTAATCATAAGGAAAGGAAAATTTGTTAAGTCAAAAGTCTTCTTTTGACTTCTATATCATGTTTTGGAAATCACAAATGTATTCTATCATATGTTTGTAAAATTACAAATTGTCTTTTATCATGTTTATCGTATCTTACAATGTTAATCGTACCATACTGACTCTGTCAATCATACCATACTGACTCTGTCAATTGTATCGTACTGACTCTGTCAATCGTATCGTACTGACTCTGTCAATCGTATCGTACTGACTCTGCTATTCAGATGTTCATTATTTGTTTTGGTACTTTGTCAAAAACACTCACTGCATATGAATCGTACTCATGTTTTTCATTTCTATATATCTCTAGTCCTAAACAAAACGATGTCGTTGAGTTAGTTACAAACTAATCAAAACGATGTCGTGCTTTGTGTTTCAATATGACCGTTGGAGGCAATATGACCGTTGGAATCCAAGGCCTATAAATAGGAGGTCATTTGAAGCTGAGAGAACGATGATAAACGAAGAGAACGAATGAAGAGATTCTGTGAACTACCAAGATTCTAGAGAGAGACATTGTGACTTCTCTCATCTGCCTTGTGCGTCTGATCATCGTATCGAGGGCTTTCAAGTAATTGAAAGACAGAGGTGCCGATTACCTGCAAAATCAAGGGCTGTCGGGGATAGGCAGACAGACGTGCCGATCATCATATCGAGGGCTACCAGGGATAGGCAGACAGACGTGCCGATCATCATATCGAGGGCTGCCAGGGATAGGCAGACAGACGTGCCGATCATCGTATCGAGGGCTGCCAGGGATAGGCAGACAGACGTGCCGATCATCGTATCGAGGACTCACCAAGGTGTTGGTGAGACAGACCTTTTATCCTAGGTTAAAGGATAACCCTTCTCTTTGGGTTAAAAGAATTTTAATACTTTTACATTTCCACTGTTATATTAGAAAGGGATTTGTATTGTTTCCTTTCTTCTTTTCATATTCAAATGTAATTGTTTCAATTACAATCATTCTATTACATTTTGTATTGATTGATTCTATACGCTTTAAGGTAGAATCATTCATCTTTGTATTACTCTGATCATTGTGTTCACCTTGAATACAATTGTTTTACATTACATTAGTATTACAATATATCATAACTTTTATATTCAATACAATTGTGGGTGTTTGTATTTGTATTAGTTTAAGATCTTTTAAACTAATCTCTTTGTTGCTAAAACTCAAAGGTTTTTAAACCTACAATTCTCCCCCCCCCCCTCTTGTATTGTTTCATCTAATAGACATATATATCTACTTATTCGATCCAACAATTGGTATCAGAGGAGGTTTTCCACTGATTTGTATTACTAGCTTTATTTCTTATTACTATCTTGAATTCTTACTACACTAACGTGTGGAGTGGAAAAGTTGTTTTTGTTGTATTAGATGGCAGGAATGAATATTGGATCAATAGATAATCTGAATCCTTCTAGACCACCAATCTTTGATGGGAATGATTATGAGTATTGGAGAGATTGTATGAAGACTTTCGTTATCAATACTGGTGTAGACAATTTTATTATGCTTACTGGGGGTTACAAAATTCCTGACAAAGAAGTTAGCACTTTCACCAACCAAGAGAAGCAAGAATATCAACTGAATTACAGGGTACGCAATACTTTATTATGCTCTATGACCAGGAATATATATAGTCAGATATCTTCATTTGAAGCAACCAACTGTATTTGGAAGAAATTAGAAGTTACTCATTTCGGTACATCCAAGGTTATAGAAACAAGGAGAGCAATGCTTCGAGCAGAGTATCATGGATTTGTTTTTCCTTATGGAGATCCAATATGTAAAGTGCAACAAAGGTTTATGAAAATTGTAAATAGCTTACAATATATGGGTGAAAAAGGTATTGATGATGAAACTCTTGTTGATAAGATTATAGATATAATGCCAAATGAATGGGAGTCAAAAAGGACAGCTATTGATGAGAATAGAAAAGTTTCCCAGATTACTCTTGATGATCTTTTTGGAAATCTTCTACAGCATGAGACAAGAATGAAGAGAGATGCTGATTTCAATAAGAAGAAGAATGGGAATGGAAGTGTAGCTTTTGCATCTAAATCTAAAACACCTGAAAGGCTTACAAGGTCTAAATCCAAGAAAATTGTTATATCTGATTCAAGTGACTGTAATCTTTCGGATAATGAGTTATCCAATCTTGCTCGAAGGATGAACAAGATTGTGGGAAAGAAAGATTTTCAATATAGATTCAAAAAGAAAGATAAGAAAGATTCAGAGGTAACTTGTTATGAATGCAAGAAAGCAGGACATATAAGGCCTAATTTTCCTTTACTGAAGAAGAAAGATAGAAAAGTGAAACACTCTGAAAAAAACAAGAAAAGGTTTTATAAGACAAAGAAAGGCTTGAAAGCAAATGATACGTGGAGTGCAAGTGGTAGTGATTCCTCAGATGATTCTTCAGAATATGAGACATCAGGACAAAGAAATATTGGACTTCTATCCAGACTACCAATTGAAGATCATTGTCTCATGGCTAAGGTACATAATGCTGAAGCTATTACAAATGTCTCTTTAAATACAAATTATATTGATAATAGATATTATGAATCTTCAAATGATGAATCTTCATCATCAGAAGATGATACATTACCTTCTTTCGAAGAGGTCTCTAGATTTTCTAAGTTACTTGAAAATGAAAATTCTAAACTCAAAAAGAGATTTGAAAAAGCAAATTCTAGAATTTCTATTTTGACTAAAGAAGTATCAGAACTTTCTAAAGATCTTGATGTGAAAACTTCTGATTTTGAAAGTATTTTAAAAACCCTTGAGAAAGTTAAATCTGATAAGGATAAACTTTCTAAGGATCTTGAAACTGTAATTTCAAAGAAAAACATTTTAGAGCCTAACTCTAGTTCAAATTCAAATGTTTTAGAAAATAAGAATTTGGTTTTAAAACTAAAGTCAGAGATTTTATCTTTGAGGAAATGTTTGTCAAACTTTACTCATTGAAAAGAAAACTTTGATAGAATGTATTCTCAAATTAGACCTTTGAGAAATCGTTCTGGTCTTGGTTATACTTATTTCAAACCTGTTTTTAACAATAACTATTTTGTTCCTCAAAAAACCATTTTCTGTTCTAAGTGTCAATGTGGTGGACATTGGAGAAGAGATTGTTCTCTTAATAAAACTCAATCTTTAGGATTTCATAAAGCTCATTTTGCAAAACAAATGTGGATTCCTAAAATTCTTTTATCTAACCCTTCTGGATCCAAACAAGTTTGGGTTCTGAAAATCTAATTGTTTCTTTTTTAGGAAAACGAGAAGTGTACCAACAAGAACATTTGGTACATGGATAGTGGTTGTTCTCGACATATGACTGGAAACAAAAATCTCTTTGAAAAGGTTATCAAAACAAAAGGTGGAAAAGTTACCTTCGGAGATAATGCCCAAGGAAAGATTGTTGGTATAGGTAATATTGTTTTTCTTGGAAAAATTCTTATTTCAAATGTTTTTTTTTGTTAAAGGTCTTAGGCACAATCTCATCAGCATAAGTCAATTGTGTGATGAAGGTTACCTTGTGAATTTTAGAAATGATAAGTGTCTAGTTCACAATTCCAAGGATGAGTTCATTCTATCTGCCCATAGGCAAGAGAATGTTTACACTATTAACTTAAAAGACCTTAGGAACCAAAACTTACCTTGCTTAAGTGTAATAGAAAACCAATCGTGGCTATGGCATAGGAGACTAGGACACTGTAATTTGAGAAACCTAAGTAAACTCTCAAAGAAAGGACTTGTAAAAGGGCTACCGGATCTTAGATATTATTCTTCAAAAGTCTGTGATCCTTGTCAATTTGGCAAGAAACATAAAACTAGCTTTAAATCAATTAATGAAGTCTCAACTTCTAATGCATTACAGCTTGTGCATATGGATTTGTTTGGTCCTTCACAATCTGGAGGCATTGGAGGCAAATACTATGTATTTGTTTTAGTTGATGACTTTACTAGATTTACATGGGTCTACTTTATCACAAATAAATCTGAATCCTTTTCCTATTTCAAAACTTTTAGAGCCCAAGTTAAAAATTAGAAAAACCTACCATTGATAACTATTCATAGTGGTCATGGTGGTGAATTTCAAAACTCATATTTTGAAACTTTTTGTAGTAAGAAAGGTATTACTCACAATTTCTCAGCTCTAAGAACTCCTCAGCAAAATGGTGTTGTTGAAAGAAGAAATCGTATTCTTCAGGAAATGACTCGAACCATGTTGAGTGAATACTCAATTGCTAAGCACTTTTGGGCTGAAGCTGTTTGTACTGCCTGTTATACTATAAATCGTGTTTTAACTAGACCATTTCTTAGTAAAACCCCTTATGAGTTATGGACTGGCCGAAAACCTAAAGTTTCATACTTCAAAGTTTTTGGATGAAAAGTATTCATTCTGAATACAAAAGATAATCTACACAAATTTTCACCAAAATCTGATGAAGGAATCTTTCTAGGCTATTCTACAACCTCTAAGGCTTATAGAGTTTTCAATAAAAACACTTGTACTGTTGAGGAAACAGTACATGTAAAATTCGATGAAACTGATCCTTTTGTTTTCAACCAACCCAATCCTATATCCTCGGATGTGTTTTCTAAAAATGTTTATCAACCTTTATTAGAAGAGCATTCTGATAAGGAAAATGTTCAAGAAAGTATTCCTGAAACATTTACCACAGAATATTTTCTACCATATGTTGATGAACAGGTTTTACAAAACCCAAATCAATTGTTTCTTAGGAATCATCCCAGTGATAACATCATTGGTGATATAAATCAACCTGTAAGGACCAGAGATTCCTTAAGAAATGAAATATAACATCTTGCTTTTCTTTCCCAATTTGAACCTAAAAGTCCAAGTGAGGCCTTAGGTGATAATGATTGGATCAAAGCAATGCAAGATGAACTAAATGAATTTGAAAGGAATCAAGTCTGGACTTTAGTTGAAATACCTAAAGAAACAACTGTGATTGGTGTAAAATGGGTTTTCAGAAACAAGTGTGATGAAAATGGAATCATTGTAAGAAATAAAGCAAGACTTGTTGCTAAAGGCTATAATCAACAAGAGGGAATAGACTATGAAGAAACATATTCTCCTGTAGCTAGACTTGAATCTATTCGTATTCTATTAGCCTTCGCAGCATATTTCAATTTCAAACTATTTCAAATGGATGTCAAATGTGCTTTTCTAAATGGTTTTGTTCAAGAAGAAGTTTTTGTAGAACAACCTCCTGGTTTTCAAGACCCAAAACATCCTGATCATGTTTTTAAACATACCAAGGCTCTATATGGTCTTAAACAAGCCCCTAGAGCATGGTATGATAGACTTACAAGATTTCTTTTACAAAACAATTATACAAAAGGTACAGCAGATCCAACCTTTTTTATCAAAATGGAAAACAAAAATGTTTTGATTGTCCAAATCTATGTTGATGACATCATATTTGGATTAACTCAGAAATCTTTAACTGGTTCTTTTGCAAACTTAATGAAATCTGAGTTTGAAATGAGTATGATGGGTGAGTTAACATTCTTTCTAGGTTTTCAAATTTCTCAAAAACCAGAAGGAACTTATATATCTCAACATAAGTATATTAAAGACTTACTCAAAAAGTATGGATTTGACAAAACTAAAAGTATTAGCACCCCAATTGGTACCTCAAATACTCTTGATCTTGATGAAACTGGGAAACCAGTAGATCAAACAAATTTTAGAGGTATGATAGGGAGTTTGCTATACTTGACAGCTAGTCGACCCGACTTGATGTTTTCTATATGCTTATGTGCAAGATATCAATCTAATCCAAAAGAGTCTCACTTAAAATCCGTAAAGAGAATCTTTTGGTATTTAAAAGACACTATGGATTTAGGTCTTTTCTACTCTTCTGGAAATGATTTTGTTTTAAAAAGTTTTTCAAATGCTGACTTTGGTGGTTGTAGAATGGATAGGAAAAGTACATCTGGAACATGTCATTTCTTAGGAGATTCTTTGGTTTCCTGGTCCTGCAAGAAACAACACTTAGAAGCACTCTCCACTGCTGAAGCTGAGTATGTAGCAGCTGGAAGTTGTTGTGCTCAAGTATTGTGGATGCAGCACACACTCACTGACTATGGTTTGAGTTTCTCCAAAACTCAAATTCTTTGTGATAATACAAGTTCCATAGCTCTTAGTAAAAACCCAGCACATCACTCACGTGAAAAACACATAGATGTTAGGCATCACTTTCTTAGGGATCACACACAAAAAGGAGATATTATTTTACAATTCATCGGAACACAAGAACAACTTACTGACATTTTTACAAAACCTTTACCTTCCGATAGATTTGAATATATAAAACAGAAGCTAGGAATGATTACATTAAAATAATCATTCATATCTACTTCCTGTTTTACATCTCTCCTAATAGTAAGAAACTCCTCGTAGAAAGGGGGAGGACATTTCTTTCTGTCTTTATGTTTATTTTATCTTCTGATCTTTAACTATTTACTCTTTGGATTTTTTTTTTGTTTATCGTATTGACAATTTTATCATATCATTCATTTTTTCCATTCTGTTTATCGTATTGACAGTTTTATTGTTTCATTCATTTTTCCTGTTTATTGTATTGACAGTTTTATAGTATCATTTACTATCGACCGATGATGGTAATCAAATTCTTTTCCATCATATCGACCGATGATGGTATTGAATTTCTTTTCCATCGTACCAATCAATCAATATTATTGAATCGACCGATGATGGTATTGAATTTCTTTTCCATCGTACCAATCAATCAATATTATTGAATCGACCGATGATGGTATTGAATTTCTTTTCCATCGTACCAATCAATCAATATTATTGAATCGACCGATGATGGTATTGAATTTCTTTTCCATTGTACCAATCAATCAATAGTATTGAATCGACCGATGATGGTATTAAGATTTTTTTCTATCGTATGGTCAGTTCATAGTAATGACTTTGTTTTCCATCGGTGTGATGATGTTTTTTCTTGTTTCCTTACGATTGTATTTTCTTTTTATTTCTATTAAAACCAACAATTACCTTACATTCTCCGACAGGTATTTTTTCATTTTTTATTTTTCTTCTTTGTTTTTAATCCTAACCATTGATCTGATTTTCTCTAATCTTGACCGTAGAATATCAACGGTCACTCTTTTTCGACCATAGAAGATCAACGGTCACCTCTTTATCGCCTATAAATACCCCCCTCCCCTCCCCAAACCCACATTGGTTTTTCAGGAATTGAGGCGAAGCTCTGCTCCACCAGCTATAAATCATCATACGATCTTCTCATCGGTAGAACCTTTATGTCTCAATCCTCTGCAAATACTCCCGCCGAAATGTCTTCAAAGACTTTCACAGAGAAAGACTTTAACAGAGAAAGGTTAGTATCTTGGGATTTTTTCGATACGTACGATTCTACAATCAGGAGGATCATTTTGTTTCAAGGATGGGAACATCTGTGTGTTGAAAAGACATGACTATAAACTTTGCTTTGTACGATAGAAAATTGTCTATGTCTGTGAAACAAGCGACACATTTTCTCAATGTTTCTATAGAAGGGGATTCTTTCTGTCCATCGCACAAACTACCAGAGGAAGTTGGTACGTTTAATAGAGAAAGTGCTGAAAAGACTTTGTTTGTTATTAATGAAGAAAAGAGAAAAGTGTCTCATCTTTCTCCGGACAATCGTTTTGTCACTTTATGGATGCAAGGTTTACTTATCCCAAGGAAAGGGGATAGAGAAACTCTGAAAGTTTCTGATATCTTTATGCTCGACTATCTTGTAAATATGAGGAAAGTAAATCTCATTGGATATGTTTTTGAAACCATTAAGAATGTCAAGACAGGAGGGATTAAGTCCCAGATGATTATGTATTCAGCTATCCTTACGAAATTCATTCTTGAGAGTATGATGTTTTGTAACATTCCTTTGAAAGGAAAACCCATGGATTTGAGGCCCTCATGGATTAGTGAGAGTTCGATGAAAAATCTGAATGTTTGTTTTGATCAGAATTCAAAACTTTTTGTCAGAGATGTAGAAGCTGAATTGGGTCAGAATCAATCGGCACCTATGCCAGCCAAAGACATTCAATCTACCGGTGTTACTCAAAAGTCTGATCTGCAAACTAGTTCAAAGCCGAAGAAGAAGCCAAGGTACAGTAAGGAAGTTGTAGCAAAATGGAGAAAGGATAAGGAACAGATAAAGGAAGGTGATCCGAAGTTCGGTCTTGACCCTGCTGAGGCTTTTGCAGAAAGAGTAAGGGTAGAAGAAACCCTTCAGGCTAAAAAGAAGAAGAAGGTTCTTTTAAAAAGAAAGGCTCAGGACTTTGATATCTCTAAATTCTTGAAAGCGGTTGAGGATGCTAGTGCCCAACTAACAGAAGAAGTGCATCAAGAGCCCATCGTACAGAGTCTCCCTGAGAAAGAAAAAGAAAAACAAGTGATGTAAGAGATAGAATAAGTAGAAGAAGAAGGAGACTTTCTTTTAGAATTTCTTCAAAGTTCAAAGAAGAGTAGAGAAGAATCGTTTCAAAAGCTGAGTGAAGGTGTTCAACAAACTCCTCATGCCGATCAGGTACGATCTCCGGACAGAATGTCATCTCAAGAAAAGCAAGGTGCTCAATCTTCTCGTTCTGATAAAGTTGTTGTCATTAGTGACAAAGTGGAAGAAGAAAGAAACCAGAAAGAAAAAGCAAAAGGGAAACAGCCAGTTGTTGACTCAAGCAGATCGTATGAACTAGCATCGTACGATGAAGATACTGATTCAGAGCATACAATATCTCTCAAGAAGAGTGATTGCATTGTTCATGTTTTAAGAAGGGTTGAGAAGACTATTCCTTATTTCCCGAGGCTGGAAGGAAAGATTGATTTTATTACTGACAATCAAAAGAAGAAGTTTGGCTCTGTGAAAGAATTGAGGAAGAAAGTTTTGTCAGTAGAAGTTGATTTGAAAGTTCTATCAGAAAGTTCGGTTGCTCATAAGAAGGCATGCAATAAGATGACCAAGTGGTCGTACAAAACAGAGAGCCCAATCAATGATCATGAAATTGCTATTGAAGATATAATAAGGTTATCAAATGAGCTTTCAATTGCTTTCAACAAGCTTGACAAAGAAACGGTTGAAAGGTTGAACCTTTTGTCTTCTCAAAGAGTCGATGTTTCTTCAGTGAAAGATTTGCAAGAGAGAATGAATGTTTTTCAATCTGAATTCTTGAAGGTTTCATCTTTCAAGGTTGAAATGGTCTTGCTGAAGAATCAAAATTCTGTTTTGTCCAAGGATAACAAGAATCTGCAAAACAGAATTGATACCCTTGAAGAAGTAATCAGAGTCTAGGAGGAGACTATTAGAAATCAAGATCATATTTTTGCGGACCAACAAGAGATTCTAAAAACTCAGGGAGAATCAATTTCTGAAGACAAGAAGGAGATCAAGAAGATGAAAGTTGTTCTTCATGAGCTTATAAAGAAGGAGAAGGAAAGAGAAAAACAATGATTGTTGTATTTGTTTTCTTTTGGAACTTGTCTTTGTTTTGTAATGACTCTTATGATCCTTTTCTTTTATCCATTGTCTTGTATTGATTTACTAACTCTTTCAGACAATTCAAGATTACTCCTCTCTTTTTGTAAATCACAAAGGGGGAGAATGTTTACAAAGGGGAGAATGTTTTACAAAGGGGGAGAATGCTTTACAATGCTCTTAAGGAAAATCTACGAATACAATCCTTAGGAAAGTCCATACCTAAGGGGGAGTTAGTTGTATTCAATTTCTTATTCAGAAGATTTTTCAATAACTCCGAGGGAGATAAGTATTTCTTGTTACATTTACTTTGTGTGTTGTGCTTTCCAAAAAGGGGGATATTATTAAGTCAAAAGTCTTCTTTTGAATTCTATATCATGTTTTGGAAATCACAAATGTATTCTATCATATGTTTGTAAAATTACAAATTGTCTTTTATCATGTTTATCGTATCGTACAATGTCAATCGTACCATACTGACTCTGTCAATCGTACCATACTGACTCTGTCAATCATATCGTACTGACTCTGTCAATCGTATCGTACTGACTCTATCAATCGTATCGTACTGACTCTGCTATTCAGATGTTCATTATTTGTTTTGGTACTTTGTCAAAAACACTCACTGCATATGAATCGTACTCATGTTTTTCATTTCTATATATATCTTGTCCTAAACAAAACGATGTCGTTGAGTTAGTTACAAACTAATCAAAACGATGTCGTGCTTTCTGTTTCAATATGACCGTTGGAGGCAATATGACCGTTGGAATCCAAGGCCTATAAATAGAAGGTCATTTGAAGCTGAGAGAACGATGATAAACGAAGAGAACAAATGAAGAGATTATGTGAACTACCAATATTCTAGAGAGAGACACTGTGACTTCTCTCATCTTCCTTGTGCGTCCGATCATCGTATCGAGGGATTTCAAGTAATTGAAAGACAGAGGTGCCGATTACCTACAAAATCGAGGGCTGCCGGGGATAGGCAGACAGACGTGTCGATCATCGTATCGAGGGCTACCAGGGATAGGCAGACAGACGTGCCGATCATCATATTGAGGGCTGCCAGGGATAGGCAGACAGACGTGTCGATCATCGTATCGAGGACTCACCAAGGTGTTGGTGAGACAGACCTTTTATCCTAGGTGAAAGGATAACCCTTCTCTTTGGGTTAAAAGAATTGTAATACTTTTACATTTCCGCTGTTATATTAGAAAGGGATTTGTATTGTTTCCTTTCTTCTTTTCATATTCAATTGTAATTGTTTCAATTACAATCATTCTATTACATTTTGTATTGATTGATTCTATACGCTTTAAGGTAGAATCATTCATCTTTGTATTACTCTGATCATTGTGTTCACCTTGAATACAATTGTTTTACATTACATTAGTATTACAATACATCATACCTTTTATATTCAATACAATTGTGGGTGTTTATATTTGTATTAGTTTAAGATCTTTTAAACTAATCTCTTTGTTGCTAAAACTCAAAGTTTTTTAAACCTACAATTCACCCCCCCCCCCTCTTGTATTGTTTCATCTAATAGACATATATATCTACTTATTCGATCCAACAAAATCATCATTATCATCACAAACAATTTATCAATTATCATTACTAGAGAATGTCAGTACAGCAAAAAGTGATGACCATTTGATGCAAAATTATATAAAGGCTGTGAAAAAAGAAGAGAATCATGGATTAAAATTTTACAAAGATGGTGTATTGAATATTGGTTAAATTTTATATTTTCCATATATTCTAAAGATAATTAATGAGAATACGGATGAAACTCATAGCTCAACCTTCTTTATACAACCCAAAAGAACTAAAATGTACAGATTCATTCATGGTATTTATTGGTGGGATAATATGATAAGGGTGATTGTAATTAATCTAAAAGTTACATGGTGTGTGAACAAGTGGAGGATGAATAAAAAATACACTGAAGGGGAATTACAACCAATACCCATGCCTGAATGGAATTGGGACAACATCACTATATACTTATGTACTAGTATTGTTAATACATCAAATGGAAAAAATTCTATTGGGGTGATCATCGATAGATTTAAAATTTCTTACAATTTAATTTCCATTTGAGATGATATCACCCAAGATATCATATATCACCTTTATAATAATTAAGTAGTGAAACCTTATGCGCTGCATTTTAAGATTTTTTTTAACCAAGATCCGTGATGTACTTCTATGTTTGGGAATATCCTTAAAAAATATGTGAATGTAGAAGTAATCCTGAGCAGAACCTATCATACGCAAACTAATGGGAAGTCTAAGAGGTCTATTAAAATATTTTAAGAAATTTTATAGGCTATCTCACATGATTTTCATGGGATTTAGGATCAATAACTTCCACTTTTAAAATTATCTTATAATAAAAATTTCTACTTGAGTATTCAAATGGTACCATTTAAAGATCTTTATAGAAAACATTTGTATAAATCCTACATGTGAGGATAAAGTTGGATAATATAAACTATTGGGACCATACATTATGAGGGATAATACTAAAAATAAACAATTGATTTATAATCTGATCAGGTCATCTCAAAGTCAATAAAAATTTTATGATGAAAATCAAAGGTATGACTTATATTTTCATTCCAAGGAATAAGTAATCCTAAAAATATCAACATTGATAGTGGTAAAGTGATTAGGAATAAAGGGGAAACTTATTCAATGGTAAAATAGATAATTAAAGGTTTATGAGCATATCATATAGGTTTTTTCATGGGTATAACTTTCTCCAAACATTTTCAATGTCAATAACGTCATCCATGTTTCACTGTTAATAAAGTATATGTCAGATACAACATATATAATAGAAATAAATTATATAAAATTGAAACATGATCTCTTAAAGGAATGGGAACTGATCTATATTATAAATTGAAAAGAAAAACTATTTAGTAACATGAAAATATTAATTATGAATATTCATTAAAGAAGACACAAGTTTAAATAAGCTACATTGGAATATGAAGATGTAATGAAGGGAAAATACCCCCATTTTTTAATAAAGATTTAAATTTCATAAAGAAAATTTATTGGGTGGGTCTTCTCTTATATTGTATTTCATGGGCCTTAAATGTTCATGTGATAAGGTCTAGGTTCCTCTGATCTTATTATCAATGTAAGGTTACTGATATTTGTATTTCATGAATACATTTTAGAGTGTTTTAAGTATTAATTTCGGTATTTAATTGATTAATATTGGAAATTTGTGATAAATTTAACTTTTATTATATTTTTATAGTAGGATACAATGATTCATGAAAAAGGACCAAAAAGTGGAAAATATTGGAGCTAAAATAAATTTCGCACCGCTTCACTTTGCTCATAGTGCGACACCATATTTTTAAAGATAAAGAAATCTAAATAACAAAACAAAGACCATTTATACGTCATGTATTATCATTACAGGATGTGAGTTTTCAAAAGAAGTTACTACCATCAGATACAAGTCATGACACCTTTACATGTTGTGATAGAAAATTATGTATCATGTATACTAATTACACTATGTGAGTTCTCTCAAGATATATTTTTTGTAGAGATGTTCTGAAAATCATGGAGCCTAGAAATTAAATTATTACATGACAAGAAACTAAATTACACATCATGTAAATTCATAACATGATATTTAAGATCCCAGATTCAGTGTGTCTTGAATTTTTGATGAAATATTTAACAAGGGACCCACTACTGACCAACATTGGACTGATTATTAATGATCTTAATCAATACTGAATCCCATCTAGAGCCTATAAAAGGAGATCCAGGGTGTTTTTGTTTGAGACATTTAGATATGTAGATAGAATCTTGGAGAGATAATCTTTAAGGCCCTTTCTTATTTTTTGCATCCTATTCTTTATGATTTCATTTTATTTTCTCCTCTAATCTTATTCTCTCCTTACTAGGATGAAAGGGTAAACCCGCCATGTGTTAGGTTAATGTAATATAAGGGGGAAGGTGTGTTGGATTTACTTCCTTTCCTTCATTCATGCATTTATTTTTCATGATTTATTTAATAAATTTCTAATCCCTTTATTTTTATATATCATGATCATTGATAGTTGAATCTAAAAGGAATTTTAAAATTATGCAACTGAAAACACAAAAGAAGACATAACCATTTTCGCCTTTAGGGGAAATCCAATTTAAATATAGTATCGAGACAAACTTGATTTGTTGAAACCCTAAATTACCGGACCAACGAAGATATGGGATTGTCACATCAATGAGGGGGTATCATGACCATTGTATTTTCCTCCCCTCAATTGTGACACCAATAATGAATTAATCAACATATTTTTATTATATCTAATTGCACCTAAAACCTGAAATTACAGAACCCTAGCGTGCATCAAAATCTATTTCCAAACCAATTAATCAATCTAATTTGTTTTTATTTTTATTTCTCAAAATAAATTAAACCAATAGTATCTCACCAATTTCTCCAATATAATAAAATTAAATATTTGTAAAACCTAAAAAAACTAATTCACCATCTATGTGGGTTCGACCTCAAACTTTCCTAATAATACATTTTTATTAAATTGAGTATCATACTTTGAGTTTTATAAATTTAGTTTTTCATAGACCCATAAGGAATTAATTACACCCTTTGGGCCTATAATTTACCCCTTAACCCACTTAAAAAGAGGGGAAAATAAATAAAAAATACTAGCCTTTGGGCTTAGAGAAGCACCACTAGGATCTGACTGTTTCCTGACCGTTGGTCAATATGTCGACTAGTCAATATGACTATTGGGAACTCTGACTATTAGTAATAATTTTCTCATTTTAATTAGTGTTTATAAAGGGTAATGATAAATATTAAATTGTGTATAAAGGAGAAACCAAGGCCTAAACTATCAAATTAATGCCTTTTGATTTCCATTTTTCCGAACCTGGGAAGGAGGTAGTGTTATTGGGGTTCTCCATTGATCATCCCCAAAATGATCTTCAACAAGTGAGTCTAAAATAAAGTCACCTATCGGATATGTTCATTTATTGGAGATTAAAAATAGGTCCATGTTAGCTGAACCACCCCCAGAAACTACCACAAATGTAAACCTTACCCTTATGGTGTATTATTTTGTTATAAGAGGTTTTATATAAAGAAAGTAGTATTATTTAATTTTTTTTATTAAAACATTTATTTCATCAATCATATTTTTAGTATTTTTTAATTTAATAATACACATGAATATATCATGAATTTGATAAATAGATTTTTTGATACAGATAAAAAAATTATTTAATCATAAGAAATTATATAAAATATTATAATAAAATCAGTTAGTATAAATAATTTCTTTCCATAAAATTAGATTTTAAAATAATATGTATTAGAAAATAAATTTAAAATATTATTGCATAATGTCTTAGGAAATTTTTATATGTGTCAGAATGTTTCATATGTCGTAAGACCACTATTCTTCAGTAAATATGGATTTTTTAATTAAAAGATAAAATTATCATATTTAGATAAATATTTTTATAAAATAAACATTATATTATAAATCAAAACATAAAAAATTAAGGGTTATATTTTTATAATTTTCTAAGATAATTTAATATTTGGTGAATAGTAAAAATACAGTTTTCTGTTTCGATGAGTATTATGACTTCATATAAATGTAATGGTGATATAAAATTTAATTAACCATAATTAATGAATAAAACTATGCCGTTTCATTAATTGTACATATTTTAATTGAATTAAGTCGATTTCCAACCTATTAAAAGGCTTTCCGAAGTATAAAATGGGAATTATGATTATAAAAACTATATTTTGGGGACAATTTACATTTCCTTGGAAAAGTAATATTAAAATATGTATTTTTTTATAATGGACTAAAATATTATAAATCATTACACAAATTTATATAATAGTGAGAAAAAATCATGGTTAAGCCAATGGTTTTTCATTTTACACAATCTAAAATTTCAAGACCAATATTTGGAAATTTATTAAAAATTTAATTTCATTTAATAAAAATACCCAAACATTCCCACATTCCTCTCAACACTAAATACCTTAATAATTAAATTATTCTTATTTACCCTTTATAAATACCCTATAATGTTATGTATGGTCCTATGGTTTCCCTCTAAATGCTTTAGGATGTTGCTTCCTAAAGTAAGGGGACTCTCCTCTTCTTCTTTCAAATTTATTGATAGTTGATCTGTAAGTATTAAACGTGCATTCCCATCATGTTGGTTAATAATGATGAAACGATCAAGTCTTAATGAACTTATTTACAAAAAAAATTTATATGAAATCGTCATTTATTCTCCTTACATTACTAGAAAATAGGGTTATGGCCACATACTTATAGCCACTGATTTCTAAAACCATTGATATTGATTTTTACACCCTGGCTATAACCACAATTTGGATAAAATCATGAATATATGTTAATTTAATAGTCATGGTTTTCTTAAACCATGGTTATAGGTATTTTAGTATAGTCTATAGCCATAGTTTTGGAAACAGTGTCTATAGGTCCTTTGTTATAGCCAAAGTTCATAAAAATTGTGGCTATATGTTTCCTACACATCTGCTGGATAAATGTTTTCCTATGGGAACTGAGTGGAAAGACCTATATACATAGTTTTAAAACTAATTCCATGGTTACTATATATATATATATATATATATATATTAAAAATATATACATTAATATAGAAAATTTGATGTAGTGTAGTGGTTTAGTACCTAGTGTCGAAAGAGGATGTTAGGGGTTCAAATCTAGCTGCCATCATTTTATTTAGAGCCTATATCCACTATTTGGTTTCAACCCTTGGAAATAGGTCTATTTCCATGGTTTTAAACCATGGATATATAATTATTTCCACTGTTTAAAACCATGTCTACAGACCTATTACTATGATTTCAAATTGTGGGTATAACCCTATATCTATTTCAATATGTTCCAGAGTTAGATGAACTATTTCTTTAGGTAATAGCCATAGTTTTTACATCTATATCCACAGTTGTTTACCATAGTTATAGCCAAATTTTTTAATAGTATGGGGTTATTGATGAAGTGATTTATTATGACTAATTTGGCTATATCCCTATATCTATTTCAATATGTTCCAGAGTTAGATGAACTATTTCTTTAGGTAATAGCCATAGTTTTTACATCTATAGCCACAGTTGTTTACCATGGTTATAGCCAAATTTTTTAATAGTATGGGGTTATTGATGAAGTGATTTATTATGACTAATTTGGCTAAAATGAATTAATACATATGAAGGGTTTTCAATTATTGTACTCTAACTCATTATATAGTGAATTAAACCCTTGAGATGAAATTTTTATGATACCTTATTGAATAACCTTAGTAAAAAAATTACGACACCTCAGTGTTGAGCCTCAATGATATTCTTATGAATGTATCATTTTTATGTGGTAGCCACATTTTCATGTTATATAAAAATTATATTTGATTATTTTCTTGTATTATGCATCAATTTTTATCCATAATTATTATTCATGTTCCATTTCCATTTTTATCACTTATTGGGCATTATGATCACCCTTTTCTATTGATGTATTTCTCTAAGAAATTACCTGTAGTGAGGTGACCAAGGATGGAATAAAAAATGATTCATTTAAAAGGATTAAATAATATTTATGTTTATTATATTCTTATGAAATTAATGTATTTTGTACCTAGATTCCAAGACACTATTCATCGAAATTTCATTTAAAGTTAACAAAGGTAATATTTTGTTAAGGAATTATGTTAAAATGCATGTATTAAAATAGAGGGATTCCAAATTAGGTTTCCATCAATGTGAATGGAACTTTTAAAAAATTCGATGAAAATTTATATCATTTATTTATTACATAGAGTTTGGGGTGAGTTTAACTTTGAGTGTGGTTCATAATGCTATCATATTGCGGAGGATTATTTTATATTATCAAAATTTGAAAAAAGAGACAACTATTTTGAGCCACATTCTTAGGAGACAACCCATTCCTGGGAATCATAGTTTATATAGATGTAAATAAAATTATTCTTTATTAATAATTTTTCTAAATTATGATGAATTGTTTTCTAGTAATAGTAAACTGGTACAAATTCATTTTTTTTATAATACACTAGAATATAAAGAAATTTTTTTTTCTGAATTCTATATTATTGCTAAATTAATTAATTTATTATGAATTATATCAACAAAATCTATTGTTAAAATACAATGAATAATTATAATGATAAATTTAAAATATCAATTAAATAATTAATTAACTACATCAAATAATATTTTAATAATTCAAGGCCCAACCATAATTTTTTTTAAACATATTGTTTATAACATATAATATGTTTTTATTTAAAATTTGGATTTATCAAATTTTTAATATAAATTTTTAAATATTTATATTTTTATATTATCAAATTTATAACCACTAATTAAATAATGATTTTAAAAATGAAATTATTTCGATAATTATTTATGTGTTTCTAATTATATTTGAAATAAATTAAAATTATCACTATTAAGGAGTGATTTTAATGCAATTAGTTACTTTTATATATATTCAAATAATATTACACTCATATAATTTATATTACTTATTATTTAGTAATATTAAATTCATTTTTATGCTTAAATTAATGTTCTAAAAAATTACATTTTTAAATATTATAATTTTTTATGTTATATATATATATATATTATGTTATTGGGTTGATTATATTAATATTTAATGTTTATAAGTATAATTTATCATGTTAATAATTATTTAAATTTTATTAATGGGTATTAAATAAGAATAAGAACACATAATGTTTTAAAAGTCATTTTTCAACAAAAATAGTTTTATATATATACAAGGTTCTAAATATAAAAGTTAAATTTCATATACTAATTAAATGAATAATACTGAATGGATTTAAAAAATTTAATTAGTATACTAAAACTAGTTAAGAATTTCAATTTAATTTTTAGGCATCAAAATATGTTACCGTGCAAAAAAATCGAGTTACCATGATAAATGTAAAATGAGGAAAAAGATTTATATTTATTTTAAATATACTTATAATATCACGAATAATTTTTCATAAATTGAGTAGATGTGGGGATTCGTAAACCATATCCATTATTTTCAACTTTTACCCTCGTTACTTTTAAAATAAAAATTTTATACATTAATGAATGAATATTAGTGGAAATGAAACTTAACACATGCCAATAAAAGGATCCCCTCCTCAAAACCGCCCAAAATTCAACATGACCTATATTAAATAATCTATACCTGGTCATTTTTCCTCTTTAAAAGCCTTATTACATATTTGGGAACCCATTATCACATGAAGGATGCCTAAATCCTTCATTCTGAAGGAACCCATTTCAAGAATGAGAGAATTCAGCAATGTATGTACCTTGTTATTATCAATAATTATAAAATATGTTCTAATATAAACTCTATTAAAATATCTTTCTCAATAATAACAATGATATATTAACATAATTATTTTTATAATAAAATGATACTAATATTATATAACACTAATCAATTACTTATACATTAGTATAGTACGTTCTTGTTTGGGACAATTCAACCACCTATATGAATGATGTTATAAGGTAAGTTGTTATTATCAGTTAATTTCTGGAATCATGCATATCATAGACTTCATTCACATAATCAATTCCCTTTCCTTCCCTAATATTAACACGGGATAGAATAATATAGTGGTAAAAAATTATTCCACTACCATAAAAAAATCTATTTATGGTTATGTTTGTATCAATGAATGGGGATTGATTATCTGTGGGGCACAGATGAGTTGGTTAAAGGTAGTGGAATCCTGACCCTGAGGTTATGGGTTTGAGTCCTCGCAAGGAAACGTGCACTATATGCTAAAAAACCTCTCGTGTACCCCTCTACCCCGTTGGGAACTGTCCAAAGCCCAAGGGTTGTCCAGCATGGGCATCGCTGGGGACATGCTGCGTGTAGGTTGGGAGGCCACCCCAACACCTCATTACCCAACAACACGTTTTTCATGCCCGTGGGGCACGGGTGAGTTGGTTAAAGGTGGTGAAGTCCTGACCCCGAGTTTTCGGGTTCGAGTCCTCGCAAAGAAATATTCACTGTATGATAACAGACCTATTGTGGGCCCCTCTACCGCATTGGGAACTGGCCTTAGCCCAATGGTTGGCCACCGTGGGCCTCACTGGGGACGTGCGGCGCATAGGTGGGGAGGCCACCCCAATACCTCATTACCCAATAACACATTTTTTTTTGTTATGACGACCGTGGGTTGCATGTGGTAGGACAACCTTGGAATGCGGAGGGTAAAATCTGGTGACGATGGAAACTGGAGGATGATTTTGGAGGCATGGGTTGTGTGGTAGAGGGTGAAATCTGGTGAGGATGGTGACTTGAGGAAGACCTTGGGGGATCAAGCTGCGAGTGGGCGGCCGACCATGGAATGCGAAGGGAGATAGTGAGTGTGGATGGTGACACTTTGGGGGTTGCGATGACTTCAAAGGAAAAATGGTGCATATGGGGTATTGCGGGTCCAATTTTTGGATGTTTTATCTTGAAATAACTAAGGTTTGTTTTGTGGGTCTTTGGACCTTTTGGTGCTTTTGATTGGCACTATATTTGCCAATTTTGTGATTTGGCTATGGTTTTTGTACTGCATAACTGTTGTGTTTTATTTTATTTCTATTTATTAAATAAAGTTTTAGGACTGAGCTTTCTCAAGTCCTAAAATTTCCTGGTAATGGGGATTGATATCATCATATTTTAACTTTTATGAAATTACCAAATTTACTAACATCCAATGATAAAAATAGACAATAACCCACCAATATATATAAAATAAATTACTATAATTGAATATCATAAAAGTTGATAGATATAAATATGTTTATGAAATAAGTTATTAACATGGTTATGGTTATTATATAGTGGTTCAATTAATGTTTATGGATGACGAGAGTAAATGTAAGTGTTTATTTTTAAATCTGTCTTCGAAAACATGATTGTTTTTTGTTTGGACAATCTTTAGAAAAAAATGTATTTAATTTATAAATAAAACCCAATATATTTTCATTTTGTATTTTTATTTCTTTTTTTATATGTATTCTTACCATTAAACCTCTCTTTAGATCATAATAACACAGAAAGAAAATTTAAGCACATCGAATCATATTTTTTGTTTCTAGTCTGGAATCTTTATTCTCTACATAAATATTCATCACATTATTTTATTGTTTTCTACATATAACATGTATGATTTTTTATTATTATTATCAAATTTCCTTGACTCTATTTTAAAAAAAAATATTTTGTAACACTTTCTATATGTGCCTTTTTTACTTACTAAGACATTGATTAAAAAAGTGTTAAAATAATTTCTGTTCACTACATTTTCTACTTTAATTAATTCTTAAATTATCATCCTCATTTTTACAATATAATATTTTACTCTTTTATTTTATTATTTTATTATTTAATTTTGATTCAAATTTTTCTATAATTTAATATTTTTAAAATTATTTTGATTAAATGTAATGATATTTCTTCTATTTTTTCATTGAAATTTTCTAATGGATTTACAATAGTATTCTTTTCTTTTTAAATTAATTATTTATTTATTATAGATAATTGGGGTTATACTATAGTGCTATAATCCACATTTGTTTATTTTGATGAAATATGATAATATATTATCGAGTTTTCCATGAAACTAGTTTAGTTGACTCATGTTAATATAGCTAAAATGGGATTATGAATGATTTCATGTTAACTATAAATCATATGTATTGTTTATCATAATATTATGGTTGTGTATGACACGTCACTATAATTAGTTGAGTGATGAATTAAATATCAGGAGATGATGTGTGGATAATTTTTTGTGTGGATGAATTTGTGTATAGACATTATACTTATGTTCACATCCCTAAGCACTAAAATTATTTTTTTTTTCATCACATCGTACATAGACATAATTATATGGACATGTTTTTCAAATTTTTTGTATATGAACAAGATTTTAAGTATCTTTTTTCACAGCACTATATGTAAACATTTTTCTTATGTTCACAACTCTAGGTATGGGAATTATTATAATCTTTATAATTTTTTAAATAGAAATTATTATAATATTCACAAAACTAAGAATGAAAATTATTATTATATTCCAAAATTATATGTATTGAAATTATTTTTATGTCAAAATATATATAAATTTGAATTTCAATTACGTTATTAAATCTATACATTGAAATTATTGTTATCTTTACTACTCTATATCTATACATTATTATTATGTTCCCATAAATATTAAAAAATATATTTTTATGATAATAAGTATATGTGTGGGCATTTTTTTATGTTAAAAAATATACTCGTGCAACTAAATATAGTTATATCTTTTCACAATGTTATGATTATTATGATTAAGATTAAAGTAATTTTCTATGTTATGACACATGACTATGATTTTTTCCTTGGGTTGTGATATTTAGATGATGTCCCCTCATTCTTATTCCATAGTATATGTATGATCATATGATCTAATATTTCTTTTTTGATTCTATATGGAAAACTAAAATGATTATATATTACATTATTTAGATATTTATCCCATGTTCATGTTTTATCAAATGATTATTATCTCACCCACTAAAACTCATTTATAATTTCTTCCCATACAAAGTGTTTGACAATAATAGTTAATGTTTTCCATTCCTTAGTTATTGAATAAATGTATTAAGGATGATATGGTGGGATGGATAGTGTGTGAGAAAAAGGTTTTTGGGTGATATTGATAAATTAATATGAATTACCATAATTTAATATCTAGTTTTCAAAGACACTAAACCTTTATATTTATGGATTGTGTATTTATTAGTGTAATGAAATGAATATTCAGGTATGATTTTCTAAAACAAAAACATGCTATATTGGGATTGTATCACATGGTATCAAAGCATGTGGGGAAATTTTTTATTTTATCTCTAGATTTGGTAGTGTGGATATGGGGTTGTTTAATTTATACCAAATCAAGGTATGGTTATTTTTTGGGATTAAAAAATGATGATATAACCTAAAAAATCCTATCATAGAGAAAATCTATAATAGAGACCTAAAATATCATATTTTAGCATGAAAGGGTTATAATTTAGGATGTATTTTGAATGAAATTACATATAATATTATTATTTTCTTTGATTATTATTTCATTACCCACAAACTAACATTTTTAATTTTAGTCAATTTATTAAACTATTAGGAATTGAGTTAATAATGAGTGTAATAGAAAATGCATTAGTTATCCCAAAGGGTTACTAAATGTGTGATGGGTGATGGAGTAAAATCATTTACAGAAATTATATCTTATTTTACGATAAATAAAAAAAATATGTTGATCTCTTTAATGAACCAATATAGGAGAACCAAGTTATTGATACATACATTCATCAATGAAACTTGACCACAAGTGTATCTTATTCTCAACTAATTAAATAGAAATGTATTGAAATGACATAAATGGTATATTAGGACATTAAATTAATAAAATATGAAAAAGTATGCTTTGTTATTAATTGGTAGAAATAAAAATTAAACCAATGGTGTACATTGATAAAGAACACTTATAAATAGAAATAAATCAACTATAGATAATTAGAGGAGTTTAATTAGGTATTATTTTAATAAATATTTTTTGTGAACTATTCATAGAAAAAAGGATGAAACATTCCCTGAGTCGAATAATAAATAGGTTGAATCCATGGGTTCCTATGGAAAAAAAATTGAGATGGATTTTAAGGTATAGTTCTGGATTTATCATTGATAATGAAAAAAATCAGCCATTTCATTACTAACTCAAAACCAAGTCTCCAAAAGAAATTAGCTATAATTGAATTTGGTAGTTATGCATCTTGTAGATGTGATGTCATGGTTGAAATTGAAATGAAAAACATCAATTTTTCTTGTCGTTTCCAAAAATGAATAGGATAATGGATTTTCATGGAAATTAAAATGATAAACCTCATGAATTTAAGATGATTTATCTTTTTTCACACAAAAAATGTGTGAATAAGCATGAATAGAATTTATTTAAAGGGATAGATAAATGATTTATGTTTGTGAGAGAAGGATATTATGAACAAAAAGTTAAAACATATAAGAATAATGAAAATAATTTTCAACCTAATAAAACACTAGAACATCTATTATTTAATTTTCTTGGATATAAATATTGCGGAATAAAACACACCTAACCAATAGTTTATAATAAATATAGATAATTGAAGCCTTTCATGAAATGGGAAACTGTAAAAGCCTGTGAAATCAAAAATATTGAAGTGGGTCATGAAAATAAACGATTGATGGTATACCCATCATCCACTAAATAATTACTAATGTTTCATTTTATTCTGGTTATATCAACTCCTTTATATATGGAATAATTTTTAGGAACACCAAATCATCAACACAATTATTCAGTCTTTATTGTTTAGTGAAAAATCTTAGTGGTGTGAATATTTTATCCCCATTATGTAATTCCAATTAAATATATATTATAGTTTATATGCTACATATAAATATTATTATTCAATTTTTAGTTAAATTTAATTTTATTTTATGAATAGTTTGGATCTCTATACATTAGGGCCTAATTAATGGTCAGGATAAGAAAATTACATTTCAAATCCAATATCAACTGATAACTGATTGTTAGTGTGATGTTGACAATGAACTCCAATTGTAAATTATTTCAATTATATGGTCTTAATAAAATATCATGTGGGGTATTCACCTAAATTGATTGGGTTAAAAAATAGAATTAAATATATTTAAATTTTGAATAAATACATTGTTGTTTTTATTAAATTGATGATTACTCCTCAAAAGATTGTCTGAATGATATCTCATTAGAATTTATATATTGAGTCATGTTTAGTGTAGTTTTACCCTCATAAACATTTATTAGTGAGAGAGAACTAAATTTACAAGGATGAAATTTCTTAAAGGGGTAAGAATGTAGCACCACATGTTTAATGATTCATTTTCATTCTATAAAATATTTGTCTTTGATTCAAAATAATAAATATATATATTTCATTAAAAAATTAAATTATGTCAAAAATATGACATATAAAATAAGAATTAATATAACAACATTTTATCCTCTCATAATGGATCATTACAACAAAAGTACATGAAACTATATATTATATACATTGTACGATTAAAGATTCATATAAAATATTAAATTTTTTCTATTAGGAAATCATATCAATCATCATCCCCATAATAATAGTATTAAACCTATAATGACAAAAACATCATGATAGGAGAAAACACACTATAAAATATAAAAAGGAAAAATATAGGCAATACAATTTTGGTTTGTGAAGATATAATGAGATGAACTTATTGGATGTAATAGGGGAAATATATCCAATGTATGACCATTATAATTTTTGTATAAACACTTGGTATAAAATGACTAAACATGTTACAAGTTTGGAATTACTAGTATATATATGATATTTTGATATTTTAGTTATTTTTTAAGGAAAATAAATTTACATTTTAAATATTTTATTTAATAAATGATAAATAATACTTTAAAATGATTTAGGGGGAAATAATTTATTTTAAAAAATACCATTTACTATAATGAAACTGCTTATATGAATTGTTTTATTGTTAAATAAATTAATTTTAAGGTATGATATCCTTAAAATTTCTTCATAAAATCAGAGGAATGATTAGTAAACTAAAATAATAATATCCAAGACATAATTGATTATCTATAAAGAATATTAATTTTTTAAATCAAGGGAAATTTTTTTAATTTAATTTTACTTGTATTAAATGTTTTTTATTTTAAAAATTATTTTCTCACATTTTAAATATGAAACTTATTAACATTTAACCTTATTATTAATAAATTAATAAACATTTGTTAATTTAATATTAATTTATTACTAATAATGATAATATTAACTAATTCTAAGGGTCCTATTTTTTAATGAATTGTTTTTTTATGTTTTCGGTGTTCTTATTTTAATAAATTAAAATGGTAATTTTTATAGAATGAATTAAGTGATATTTTTTATATAATATATAATAAAAAAATTTATCATTAATAAAATTATTTTTATATTGTATTAAAAATCACTAAAATTATTTTTAATCATAAAATAAATTTATTTTTCAAAAACATTATGCAATATGAATTTATATCCAATTAAACTATATGTATATATATATATATATCATAGTTTACTAATGAATCATTTAATATTTAATTTTATAAAAAATATGTATGCCATTTATCACTCATTTAAATTTTGATATATTCTATGCAATAAAAATAGAAACACTTGATGTTTCAAAAAATGTTTTCCTATAAATAAATTCATTCTATATGTAATATATTTTCAATTAAAATCAATATTTATAACATTTCTAAATTTTATTATATTAAATAGATATCAACATTGTAATAAGTATCTAAATGTTATGTAGAAAGGTTTTTTTCCCTTTTTAGGCATACAAATTTGTCATTGTAGTAAAATATTGTGTTACCATGTCAAATGAAAGATGAGGAATGGGGGGTTAACATTTTAAAGTATTCAAATTTCAAGAAAACATACAAAAAAATATTGGTTGAGGAGAATCATGACCCAAAATATTAATTTTCAAAAAAAATCAATATTATTTTTAAAAGGGAACCTTATTGATTAAGTAATTAATATTTATATAAATGAAACTAAAACTAACCTAAAAATGGACACATACTCTACCCCTATAAATCCACAAATTTTCCCTTAGTAAAGTCTCAAATACCTAATAATTTTGTAAATACAAAATCCTTAGTATTCCTTGGGGAACCTCTTGTCCAATGAAGAATATTGAAATCCTCATTTTCAAAGTAACCCATTTCTTGAATTATATAATTTGGAAATTTATGTTCATATTTCATCACAATATTTTTCAATTACAATCTCTTATGGAGTGTTGATACTTTTCATTCTCTATAGTAATGATGTTATATTAAAATTAATATTATTCTTATAAAATAAATGTGACAACACTAGAAATATTAAAAATAGATCAAATTAATTCCTTATTAATATTAATAAATTATATTTATAGATCCATATTAATTATAATAATAATATTTAATTTCTCAATAAAAATTATTAATTCTCACTAAAATGAGTTTAATGAATAATATAGTTTCATTTTTATGTTTAATTTCAAAATTCATGAATTTAAACTTTGTAAATTTTATATAAATTTTTAGATGAATATGTAAAAATTAACTTTGATTGAATTTTTTATAATTTTCAGAAAATATTAATTTTTGAGTGATTATTTGAAAATAACACTTTTTAATAAAACTAGAATTTTTTCACATACTTAAAAAAGAATGATTTCGTTTTTGATTGGTTTTAAAATTAAATTATTTACTTTTAATTATAAAAAAACAATTTCATTGGGATGGAAAATATTCATTATTTTTGTATAAATATATTTTTATACTTAAAAATGTATTTTTCTAAGAAACCTTTTTCCATCGTGTTTATCATTTTTATATTTAAATTAGTTTTTTTCCAAATTTAGAAATTGAATTTTATAAAATAGATTCCGAATTTTTAAGAATAATTTACAATTTCATTAATAAGTTCACTTTTTTCATTATAAATATTAACACTGGTAAAAACATGTTTACCATTGAAAGAGTTAAAAAGGGATAAATGGGTTAAAACTCAAATAAAAATGGTTAAAATTAACTAAAAACCTTTCTAAGTATAGTTTCATGGTCATATTTTGAACATATAAAATAACCTATTTGATTATGTGTCATTTTGGATCCATTTTGATTGAATAATACATTATTATATTTTCATCTTTTGAATATTTAAAGTGTGTCTTCTCCCTCACATATAAATGGATGTCAACTCTCCAATATTTTACAAACATCAAGAGCCTCATATTATAGTCAATCTATTCTATAATCCTTTATTTACATCCCTCCCCATATCTTACAGACTTCGTTTGATCAGAATACCATCATATGAAGGCTTTAGTTATAAATCTATCGAGGTTTTATGAAAAAGAGATAATTTTCTTAAGTGAGTGTTTTGTTTTTATTTCTTATTTTGGATTTTTCAAACCTCTCCCATTAATTGTGATATGATAAAATAAGGTAAATTTATATACTTAAATTGTATCATGTTTATAGTATATTCCTTCTTCTTCTACTTATCCATTTAATGGAAAATGAAATCATCATTCAATAGTTCTTTTCGAATACTGCCTCACGAGGTAATGTATTTCATTTTTATTCAATGAAACATATGGATTGTTAAAATAATAGATCAAAATAATATAATAATATATATAGTTTATAATATTTTTTAATGGTAAATAAATATTCTTTTTATTTCTTTATCATATTCTCAATGTAAAAAATATTGATCATTCATATTCATGTACTAGCCTTTCTCTAAATGATTTATTTTATTTTTCATCATTACCTCATGTGTATGGTATATAAAGGTCCAAATAAAAAAAGGAATATGATTTTTATAATATAATAATTATTTTAAAGGGTTAAAATAGAACATGAAACCTTTTCCTTGTGTTTGTTGAATAATGGAAACATTAATCATGCGTACATATAAACTACCATCTCTATGATGTAACATAATTCAATTTTCATAACCAAATTTCAAGGTTGGTTATAAATTTATAATTAATGAATGAAAATGATAATTTTAATAAGATTAAAAAATTATAAAGGATATAATGATGATCTATTTGATCATTGTTAACCTTACAAATGTATTTTGGAATTACGTACTAAAAATCATGAAAAGTTATAAATAAGATTTAACTATTTAAGTTTTTAATTATGACATGGTAAAAATTTAATTAAAATTAATAATAAAAAAATAATTATATTGAAATAGATTCATAATAATTTTAAAAAATTACAAAAAAATTATTATTCTGGAAGTAAATGAAAGTATGTGACATGTTAGACTCAAGGATATGGATATTCAATCGTAAAACCAAGATTAATTTTTTTTAAGATTTCATTATAATATAATACATATAGCTCTATATTTCTTGATTTATGTGTATATATTTAAATAAAAAAATTAAAATATTCCTTCCCCCTTTTACTTTATCACATTTTTCTTTAGAAGGAAACTTTTTGCATATTTCATATTGAATATTTTACTTTATTTACAAAATAAAAAAGTGTTGTTTTCTAATGTATACAACATCAAAGAGTTTTCTTGATTCCAAAAACCATTATTTTAAATTTTAATTCCATTAAATTATTTGATTTTTTATTTAATTATATCCATTTTTTCTATTTGTTTCTTGGAATATCATTTTTAAAAATGGGGTTTTAAGGGGAAGGGTTATTTAAATATCCAAAAATGACTTAATTATGGGTTACAAAGTATATTTTTATGAGTTTTATGATATAAATGAAATCATTTATGTGTTTCATATATGTTATAGTTCATGGAATTTTTTAGATGACTGGTGAGTTCAAAATATTTCCCCAATTCATTGGGAAATGAATATATTCTTTGGATAATTATGATAGAATTATCCTAGTATATTATTCCATGTCTATGTATTCTATAAATATGATGTTCTTTATCACCTACATGAAATTTATATTCATGGAAATAACATTTCATGGAAATTAGTTGATTTTTTTTTGCTAATTATTTTTTGATCAATTGAATGATTAATCCAAGTAAGGGTAAAAGTAATTTTTTTTAAACATTATTGATTCTCCTGATTTATAAGGAACCCTAATTTATATGATATTGAATTTATGTTATTACATAAAGTGTTCAATGAAATAATTTGGGTATTAATTATGAATTCATGTGTTTGTAAATACTTATTTGTGAACAAAGACTTTTATTTTAAATAAAAAATATCTTATATGATCTCCCAATTTTAAAATAGAAAAACATGTTTTTTTTTTTCATTGTGCATGTCCCTCGTTGAGATTTTTTTGATAATTCCATGTTTTGAAATGTTTTACATAGTGTTTATGGATGATTATGAAAAAATGATGATGTCATGTTGAAAGTTGTGAAGATTTGATATTAAAAGAAAATGTGATTAATTTAAATATTATTTTATTTGGAAATAAATCAAAAAATAGAGGAAGTTTATAATTTTTAATTAATGGTCTCATTATATAATCCATCCTAATTTAGATTTTTATTAATCTATTTTTAAAAGAAAAATGGGAAACCATAGTTCACAGAAGGTACCACTACATGCTAAAGGAGCTCAAAAAATGATTAAACACAAGACAAATATTATTGGACTCAACTACTCTATAAAGTTCCTAGTGCAGCAAACTAACTTGGGTTTCTGGATCCTCTCTAATAGGATCCTCAAGGTGAGAAATCATCCTTTCCATTATCTGAATAAATTCTTCTGACTTGATTTTACTTTGATTGAAGACTCGGGCTAATATTCTATCTTGATTATCTAACCACACTTCTTGCTCTTCTGTGGAATCAACTTGTAATCTTCGTTCATAGATTTTATTGAGCTCTTCTTCTGATACATTGGTATATATAGCCTGCTCAAGAATTTATTCCTTGGAGTGCAGGATAAGTTTAAAGCACTACTCATCCTATGATTCTCTGTTTCTGGACTTTCTACTTGGTTCTTCACTTTCCCCCTTCAGAAGGACGAGGGATTCCTTGTTTTTACCCTTCTTGGCCGACCTAGTCTCCATTGGTTTTGGAAAGAGAGAGTAATCCTTGTGACCCTTTTTCTTTTTCCCCTGAACCACAATATACTTCCCTGAATCTTTGATGCCTTTTTTCCCCTTCTTCCTTCTAGGACTATGAGGACCTTTCTCCTGAATTCGGTCCAAGATATCCACTGAAGGGTGGCTGTAGCTATCATCATCTGAAGAAACATCGTCCTAAGACACTGAAGGTTCATGAACTTCCAACCCCTCAAATCGGTTCCCCAGCTTCAACATCGTACCTTTATTGAGGGGCCTCTGCTTGCATAGAGTCTCTTCCTTACCGTCCTTGTTGTCCAGGACAGAGAGCTTCCCCCCAAACCCAACCATCAGATGGGCAGTGGGGGAGACACCAAGGGTGTTTGGGTCCAAAGGGCCCAAGACACACTCATCATCCAGCCTCCCCTATCAATAGTGGGATCCTATTGCAGCCAACAAAAAGGATTTTCCCTAGACCGAGGCTGAGCCTATAGCTTGTTCATACTCATGACCCATGAAGTGCAGCTTCTTGTTAGCATCCTCCCAGCCTCGGCCCTGAGAGTCACCGAGATCATGAGCATCACTCCCTACCAACCTTACCTCAACTTCCACAGAATTGATGGATGTAGCTGATAAATCCACCGATGCAACTACTAAGGGACCCTTCTCTTCAACTCCATTAATCCCCAAATCATGCTTCAACCAGTTAAATATGACCACTACCTGCGGATTTGCCTCCTTGTTCTTAACATTATTCACACCTGTTGTAGAAGGTAGAGGAGGCCACTGCTTCTGAGGTTCCCAAATACTGGCCTCCACACCCGGAGCATCCTGATGCCTGACTGCTACTGATACCATTGGAGCAGCCCTACTCACCTCATCTTGCTAGCCCACTGCCTCACTAGCCCGCAACTGGTGACCCACCTCAGGAACAGCTTGCACCGTAGTACCCCTATACCTGGTCTCGCACACACACCCAATAGCCACGGGGTCTCCCTCCTATATTGAAACATTTCCCTGATCCCCCCACCTGCATTGAATGGATGGGTGTCCTAGTCTTCGGCATGTATAGAAAAACTCCACCCAGTGATCAAAGAAAATTGGATGCTTGCACCTAACCTCCTCACCGGAATAAATCCATATAGAATCAATCGGTGTTTTTGATACATAAACCTCCACACACATCTGTAGGTTGATCAAATGGCACACCAAGTCATTATGCGAGTCGACACAAAGAAATTGACCCACAAGATTACCTAGCATTCGGATGATTGTAGGATTTTGAAATTGATGTAGAAGTAGGATGATTCATTGGCCTTATATAAATCAAACTTATCCCATTTTTAAATATACACACAAATTGTATCCATAAAAATGATGGTAAAATTAATTGGTTTTACTCATCACTAAAACCATTACATCAAAATACATTGGATTATTATGATTTTAATATTTAAGATAAAAAATTTCAACATACCAATAAGTTAGAAATGAATTTTATTTTATATTATACATTCTATGAAAATAATAGTAAAAATTTCTCCATAAGAAGGAAATGAGGAATAATTCATCATATAAATATGTTGGTATGAAAATCATGTTACCATATTGTGATATGTGTGGTAAAAATAAATCTAGAGTGTAACATCCAGGTTCCGGGTGCCACCTAGAGGTTCCCTGTACCCGGTTGGTCACATGTCCTCAAGCGCATTTCCCTAAATTTTAAATGTTGTCGACTAACAGTGAGGGCCATGGGTGTGATAGTGGGTAAATTATGCCCTCATTGGAAGAGTAACATAGCAGAAGTAAAACGGAAAACAAAAGGGAAGTAGTAAAATACCATAAAAAAGTAAACAACAGGGGACTAAAGAAATAACAAATGGATCACGTATATATAAATGATGCATGATACGTATATCAAGGATAGCATCCAAACAAGTCACAATGATGGAATATAGTACTAAACCAAAGTAAAAATAAAATCAAGTAAACGTCTCCATAGCATCGCAAGCCTTAGCTTGGTCCCATTCTCCTCACCTCCACATCAATCAAGTACCTTAAGTAGAAGGTTGATTTCTCTTGAACACATGTGACCAACCGAGTATAGGGTGCCTCTGGGAAGAACCCAGAACCGGGATGTTACAAAGTGGTATTAGAGGTGGTACCCAGCCTTAACTGTGGTGCACTACCCGGGTTCAGACGTAGGTCCCACAAAAAGGATGTTGTTCTCTAAAGGGGGTGAATGTAACACCCCCTAATGATAAAGGCTTAAATGACTAAATTATATGACTCATGTCAATAAGGTGCACCTTCCTTTTTGGGAGCCTGCCTGGTTAGAACTCCATAGTTAAGCGTGTTGGGCTTGGAATAGTTACCAGGATGGGTGACCTTCTTGGAAGTTTCCTAGGGTGTGTGTGAGTGAGGACAAAAGACATTGGAAAGGACATGTGTTGGCCTGTGGGGATTATCATTAGTCAGATGACCCATTTGGGCATGTGGGTGGGCCCCAAGGTGGCGACCATGTGCCTGCGAGGAAACTAGTGGTACCTGGTAGGTCAGGACCCGACGACCATGTTAAGGTGGGGTATTTGTGTTGTCATCAAGACCCAGTTGTTACATAGATAATATATTATATAATATTATGAGTGTTTATAGTGTATCATTTTTTTAGGAGTGAATCATGGCTACTATGAAATGGATCACAGTGATAATTAGATATATAATGAAAATCCAATAGTAATGTGTCATAACTATAATGAGAACAGCCATTATGTGAGTACTTGTTTTAAGATAAGAATGATGGATGGATATATCAAAGATGATAAGAAGAGAGGTTTCGATACATCCCTTATAACTAATTCGACAGATTTTGGACCACCTAATGATGTATTTTCATGTATATTACATATTTATATATATTATGTTAATTTATAATTTTATTATGTATCTACACATTCTTTCATTTATATGAAATTTTTCGAAAAACTTGAAATTTTCAATCATGAAATGAAACCAAAACATTGGGTAAAAAAATTAGGTGTAGTGTTAATGGAAAAAAATTAAAAGAATATTCTTGGATTTTTCAATGGAAATTATTTGCATAAAATCATTTTTGTCTCTCCCCTTATTGTGTTTGAAGTTATTCTCAGTGCAGATTGACTTTCATTTTATCATGATATGATAGATTTTAAATCTAAAGAAGTTATTTTTTGGAATATGTTTTATTTTTTATAAAATAATAAATATATACCTTTGATAAAATATTAAGAAGCTAAGAAATCGATTAAATATAGAAATTGAAATTATTTTGTTTATATTTTGGAAAAGAATTAAATTATTAATATTATTGATACTCATATTTTAAATGAATATATGGATGTATTTCATGATAAATTTTCTTATATTATACCTGATCATAAGATTAATATAATTATTTACATAGTTCTTAATGATAAGTTAATATCATAACCTACTTATTAACTGGATCAAGTTGATATTTTGGAATTGAAAAAGAATTTACATGAGTCTCTAGAAAAATTATTCATTTTTCCTAGAACTTCACTATGGGGTGATCCTATTTTATTAGTTAAAGTGAATAAATGTTTCATGAAGCATTTTTTGATTATAAATCATGGAATAGAATAAATATTGAGAATAAGTACATGTTTTATCCTATAGATTACTTGTTTTTTAAACTCTATGGTGCTCTATATTTTTTAAAATTTGACCCTAGATATGGGTATCATCTCTTAATGATGAATAAGGATGAAATTTCAAAGAAAAAATTTCATAATATATATCAGAATTATGAAATTATTATTATTATTGCGTTAAACATTTTCCAACTGTATTTATAGAACCTAGGAATAGATTTTTTCATGAGATATTTGATAAATTTACGGTTGGGTTTTTTGATATCATAATTATATATACCTGATGATATGATGATCATGAGAAAAATTTGAGGGTTATCTACAAACCTTAAAATTAAATAATTTATTTGGAAAATTTAGTAAATATCAATTCTGTTTGTGACAATTTTCCTTCATTTGACATATTGTAAATAAAGATGGAAAAATTATTAATCTAGATAAAACTATATTTTATAAGAGTGTCTAAGACCTATAAATGTCACAAAGATTCATAGTCTTCTTAGATTAGTAGGTTAATACTGATGGTTTATTGAAACAATTATTCAGCTATCTATCCCAATAACTAAGTTAAATTAAAAATGAGGTAAATTAATCAAGAATAAATATTATGATGAATGTTTTGAATAATTTAATAGAAGATTAATGAATCCTCTAGTTTTGGCCTTACCATATATAAATGATGAATTGTTTATTTATGACAATGATTCTTTGAAGTAAATTCGATGTATATTGATTTAGAATAATCGGATAATTTATTATTCTTAATAAAAATTAAAACACCTTAATATAAATTGTCTTTCACATGATGTTGAACTGTTATCTATAGTGTTTTATTTAAGAATATAGATACATCATTTATATGGAGTAAAATGTGAAATATAATTTGATCGTAAATTTTTGAAGTATTTATTCACTCAATATGAATTAAACACGATACATATATAGTAGTTAAAAATTATTAAGGATTAGTTATTCATTATTTATTACCATTAAGGAATTGGAAACAAAGTAGTAAATGATTTCTATCAGGATGATAATTCATCATTAATTATGCTAATAATGTAACATAATCCATTTTTTAATGATATAATAAATTTTGGCCTAGAAATTATGCATGGGGAACTTCCTCTATTTTGTTTCTCATTTGAGTTTCTTTATCATTGAATGAAATGATTATAAAATCAAGGAAGGCAGATTATGATTTAAAGGAAAAATAAAAAATTTCAAGTACTGTAAGTTTCTTGAATTTTACAATGTCAAAGAATAAGTTTTGAGATTCCGAAAAAATAATATGTATTCTTATTTATTCTTAGATAAAGAAGTATGTTTTGAGTGAATCTCCTAGCCATAAATTTTTTATACCTGATTGAATCTCTAATATGTATAGAGTCCTTTTGGAACATTTTTTATAGGATGTAATGAAATGTTATTTTTCTAAATATACCACTAAATGTTTTACTTTTCAACATGATAAAGTGTGATGAAAATTATTTAAGGGGATACTTTATACATTTCTAGTGTTGTAATTGAAAAGGGATAATATATCAATAGATATTGATGATAAATTAACAAATATATCTCAAGGTAATAATTGGATATGGTTTATTGGGTATCGTTTGAAAAAATCTATCCACTTTCATCCTATTTGAGATATCTTTCCTTTATAACAACTTTATAGACTTTATGTTAATCAGAAAATAAGTTTTCATGGAGTCTATATTTCTATTGAATCTAATCGTGATCCTCACAATAATATTTCTAAAATCCTTTATAATTCATTGGTTACTTAATTAAATATCAATAATTCATAACATGCTCAATATGATCAATAGTTAGAGAGAATTATTCAGACTTTAGAGGATTTTATTCTATCTTGTTCACTATATTACAATATACCTTGTCATCCACATCATTCACTAATTTAATTATCTTATAATAAATTTTTTCATTATAGTATATAGATGGAACCAAGAGAGACATTATATGGAAAGTGGTGTCTAAATCTAACTAATTAAGAAAATTTTGGTGAAATAAGTTTTTCTAGACAAGATTTTGTACATTGGATGGTAGAGGATATTAATTTGATTCAATAGCATATGTGGGTAACATATAGAAGGAAGAAAAGTTAGGAGTAAAACTAGAGGAAATATCATTTCTATGAGGTATGAGACCATTATATTATTAATGTATCCACATGGAAAGGTGATATGAATTTTGGTAAGAAAGAAATTTTCTATCCATGTTTCATTAGACCATATGAAAATCTAGATACGATTGAGTCAGTTATCTATCAAGTTGATTTCACTTCGATTTTATGTTATGTATAGGATATGTTTAATGTTTCTTTGTTTTGGAATTATGTTCCAGATGTATCTCATGTTTTGAATTATGAATTAGTTAAATTGTGTAATTTATTGTGTCATTACAAGTAATGAATTTTTTAGATATATTTGACTTTTCATCACATGAATGTTTCATTCATAAAACTGAGTCTTAAACCAGGGAGATTCATGTTTAAACATCTTTAAGAGGTTTTTTTGTACTTGAAGATATTATTAGTTGATCAATTGGTTCTTTGAAGAAAGATAAAGGCATGGTTAGGGATATTTAGTCTATAGTAAAATCACCATCTCATCAGTTTTAATCCACCAACAAGCATATGGTTTAGTTAATAGCCTAGGTGCCTAATTAGGTCAACAGGCTAGCTGGTGAGCCTAGGGTAGTTATATTATAGGCTTCTGGATCACCAGTTTGGTGTGGTGTGATGAATAACCTTTTAAGTAGGATCCTCTATGTATCTTTGGTCCAAAACCCCCTTCAGAATTTATCTCCATTTAAATATTTTTAGAGAGTAGTTCAGATGTAATCTCCTCCTTTACTCCCTATAATAGCTTCTAATAATCCGGGATGGATCTTGATGCAACCTTTTAGTGATTATGTTTGAGGTCCTCCATTGTTATTTTATCTAAATCTCTTTATTGTCATGTGTTATAGGGTTATCCACATTGAGTGGAAAACTGTTAATTCATAAATTTGATATAAAATAAAAATAAATATTAGTTAGTTATAAATTATTAAATATTAGCTAATTTAATGGAATATATGCTAAATTTAACTAAATAAAGTTCTAGTGGATAAACAATACCCTTGTACACTAGCTTTATTCCAACCTCTGAAGATTGAGTCTTCATCACAAATGAGTTCTTTAAATTTCATGGAACCCCCTTTGGTGTGTAATTGTGCTATATGAGACCTAGAGGTTGAGAGAACTATAATTGATATGGATCACATGTGGTCTATAAATCTAACATGTTAAACATTTATTGGTTATGGATACTATATCCTTTAAAATTTCATACATTATTTGTGGTTATTACATAGCCAATGAGATGTATGATTTTAAATATGGTTTAATTCTATATTTTTTATTACATGTGTAGCATTTCATATCATGTGGAAGAATTATTCATAATGAGGTTTATCATTCCATACTATGTTATTACTTACATATATTTTTTTACATATCTAAGGGATTCACTATTCAATTTTCAGGTAGACAGGTTTCCCCCAATGGACTTAGACATCTCCTTAGTGGGGTAGTGTGGGTGACAATACTCAATGGTGATTGATCTTAAAATAATCGTCAACACATTAGTTTGGTATGTTTTTATCTTGAGGGGAACACCATATTCCATTTTAAAAGGCTCTATAATTATGGTATGATCCGTCAATGGTGAACACAAATGAATACGAGATAAAATCAATTTTTCAAGCATGCCAAGTATGGTAACAATTACAGGAGAGCAGATAACCATGAGTCGCGAGTATGAATTTTCCTCAAAGGTGGGTATAAATAAGTACCTTAAAAGTAGAACATGAATTTTCTATAATGATAGGATGATTTATATGGAATTATCTATGTCAAATTATTCTATGTATTATATTCTTATGGTATGGTGAAGAATTAGGTAAAAATAAGGGTTTTTGGTGACTCAATTAAATCACAACCACTCATTATATGGTTGATTGTTTCATAATTTTTCTTGATTGATTTTATTTATTCTTATATAGTGTATATACTTCCTATTTATTTATTATTTCAAGATTATAACATGCTCGTACACTGCATTTTATAGGTTAGGTACAAAACTCATTTGGTGGTTCCTTACTATGGTGTACTAACACCCGTCTCAGTTGTCCATGGAACTTGGGTACCTAAGAATCCCTCATTTGATACAGGTACAAGTTGTTTTGAGGCTTGTCTTTTGTTGTTGAATAGGATACCTTGATATGAGTCTAGATTCTTAGAGGAGTTGAATCTAGAAGTTATGTGCAGATCCACTTTGGTACATTAATTCTTCTTCTATATTTTTTATGGGATTGGCCTGATGGTTTATCAGTGTCTTTGTATTCAGGAATGAATGTTAAGTTTATTATTTCTATATTAATTCACTAAATATTGAATTCATTCTTATTTTATGTTATTTTATACTATATTTTTACATGTTAGGTTATTTTTTTTATATTATGCACTCTAATATATGGCATAGTTTTCCCATAATTTCAATCTAGACCCTCACTATATATAGGTAGGCTCTAGTTTATGGATAATCACGAGTAATGTCATATGGTGAACCATAGAAAACCTAGAGATTCGGGTATGGGTTTCCAAAAAAAAATTGAGATAGTCATATTTTCTTAATTTGAGGATATAGATGATAGGAAACAAAGTAATGTGTTGGAGATTATTATGAGACATAGCCTTAGTCATTTTGAAAATTTTTCTCATCATAATTCCGCATTACTAAGGAATGGTATTGATGATCATAGTTGACACTATTATGGTTATATAATTTAACCGCATATGGAATAGATGTATTTTTATGTTTTTGATTTCATATATATTTGAATTTTGTACATATTGGTAACATGAATCACATAAATACTATTTGGCATGTTGAATTAATCTGATATATATTCTGATTGTGTGTGATTTTATTGACAAAAAATGACTCATCTAACCTAGTGTCAATAACTTCTAAATTGTGTTGTCATAAGATTTATTGGTTACGTTATTTTTGGATGAACCCCTATTAATTCATACTTATAATTGAAGTTCATATCATATAATGGTGTGGTGAATATGGGTGATGATGGTGACATCTAAGTCGATGTAATCCCTCTATGGATAGTCTGTATAGTTAATCATAATAGGTTGTTGTCTAGAATTAGTGGCCTTAGTAAAGAATCATGTGTCAGTTTCTATTATATAGGAAAATAAATATAATTAATTTTTTACACTTTTAGAATATGTATTTGATAAAATGAATTTATTTTTTTAAATGAGAATATCAAAAAAATTATATTGTGAATTTTTTGAGAATTTTCTGAAAATGTTACATTTTTTCTGAATAGTAAAAAATACATTTTTTTTATAAAATACGGCATCTTTTATGATATCATCAATACATATTTCTGATAAAAAATTTATTAAAAATATTGAATGAATAATTAACGAAATTATATATTAAATATAATACAAAAATAATTCAGAACATGTAAATTATAATTTATTTCATGATATATATGAAAACCATTTTCAGTGAAAACATAGAGCCTACAGAGCATTGGAAATGTCAAATTTGGTATCCAAACAAAATAATTGGGGTGATATAAGTCATTATCGAAATAAAAATTAAATATTATGTATTATTGATGATAAATATATTTGTAAACAAATTTAAGAGTTTCATAACAAGTGTCTTATACATATTCTTGTGAAATGCTTTCATAAGGTCAATAAATTAAAAATAACACATTAAATGTGTTTTCATGATATAGATGAGATTTATAATAAATATTGAAATAATATAAATGTATATTTTGATCATAATAAACTTTTTTTCATGATAAATATTTTCTTTATGTATTTTTGGGGCCACTTGGATAAGATTATGACCTTTATAGTATTTTATTTAATGAAAAGTCAAACATGTCATACTCTTTCTTTTAATAAGTATAATATTTTTAGTATATTTTCATCCATGGAATATTTATCACTAAAAATATTCTTTTTAAAGATAAAATATTTATATAAGTCATGGTAATTAATTTTAAATTCCTTTATAAGGAATAATTAACTTAAATTATTACACAACACTGATGCGGTAATTATTCAATTAATGGAAAAATAAAAAACTGATATTAAAAATATTACAAATAAAATAATATGAGATATTTAAGGTGATTAAAACATTATATAGGTGACTATGAAATTATTAGGATATAATAAAATAGTTTTTTTGAATTTTAAATTTTTTCATGGTGTTTTTAAAGTCAATGTAATGAATAATATCAAAATTGGGAATATTTTTTTAAGTTGGGGTTTAATCCTCTTTTTATTATGTAAGAAATAACTCTTTCTATATAGGTAGAGGTAGTCCTATTACATAGATTGTATTACCAAGGCTATAACATGATCTTAAGGCCCAGGAGATTTAAATCCCTAATTATAGGCCCAAAATCTGATTTTAAGGCTCAAAGGTAGCACTCGTGAATAGTGCCACTATAATAACTAGACTATTACAGTACCTCTTCCACTATATTATGTGCTACAGTTCTCATTATTGTTAATGTGTTACCATTGATATTTTTCTACCACTACTGAAGTATATATACAGTAACCTGCTAAAGTGTTGTTATAACAACTCAAGAAATCTCCCCAGTTAATTTTGAACCTGGGTTATTTAGATGTAAGCTTAAAGGGTTTACCACTCTTTCACCACCCCTACTACATTAAAATTTTAAATAATGATATTTCATTGCACTAATATTTTATTAAATTTTATTAAAATAATAAAAATATTAAATAAGAATTAAGTGGATAACATATGGTCAAAAATTTATTTCCATGTGCATTTATAGGACATTTTTAAGCATTTGGATCTAGAATAATTTTAATATATTTTAATCTTTTGAGAAATTCTAAAATTTTCCCTCACCTAAATTATAAAATGGCATTCATTTCTTATCATCATTACACCACTTTGAACCATATATATTTCCCATCAACTAAACATTTCTCTTCTCAACATCATTAGTTCTTTTCTTGAGGTTCTTTCCCTTCTAAAATACTAACCCTAGATCCCTTAATAATATATCTAAATGAAGTCCAGTGAAGAAAATATAATCATTTATGCCAACTCCTTCAAGTTTATTTCTTCTTATATATCCCCTTAATGTGTTGTTTCTATCCTAAATTAACAACTACAATATCATATATATGCAGATATTTTATTATGATTATTATACAACAATATACCACATTTTATCTATCCTATGAAAAATGAATTCATCGCGCATGCGTACGTATGACTTATTGTCTCCACACAGCGGTGTAATTTTTTCATCCTCACCACTTTCCTTGGATGGTTATAAATATGTAAATAATTAATATAAAAGATATATATGACATGATAATGATTTATTAAAGGTTAATTATTCTATACCATTCTTTTGTGCCATCAAGAGATGAAAATAGTGTTCATGCATATGTACGACCAACCGTCTCCATGAATGGCATAATTAATTTTCCTGTATCAATATTTATGGATGAATATTATTATATATATATATATTTAATATATATTATATTTACAGAATAAATAATTTTTTAGATATCACAAAACTATGATAAAAGTATATGTACCATAACTACCAAATCAAAACATGCACAAAAAATGAAGCATTTATCACCCAAAATTGTGATTTTAACAATGAATTGATAATTAAAGGATGATTAAATATTCAAAGTAAATAATATATGTTATGATATATATGGTTATGTTCCAAGAATTTATTCATAATAAATTTATATTTTTTTAAAAATTATTTAATGCACGTTCAAGTAAAGGGCGGCATGAGGTAAGGTCTTTCTCATCTCACTTTTACTTCTGAGATATATATGTCACATTCACCACAAATTTATTTTTTATGGTTAATATACATACCCTTTGCTATGTTATATCATGAATCTATTTATCTTCATGATATTTAAAATTTTATTTGATTTTATTTCTTTTACAGGGATTGTGATTGATAAGATACCCAAGTGGTAAGAGTTTATTTAATAATCTCTTCATTATTTGGGATTGTTCCACTGAGGAATATTTCTCTTCTATGTCTGTGTTTTACAGAAATGTTTTCAAAATATTTTTTACTATTCTACTATAATTTTTTAATTTCATTTTTCACCATGATTTAATTTTTACAAAAAAAATTTGAGATGAATCTTAGTAAAGTTTTCTAAATAAGGCACTTTGTGACCTTTTCGTAAAAAATAAAGATGGAATGTTTTATTTTAACTTATATTCCATGATTGGATTATCTCTATTTCATGATGACTTAATTATTTAAATATTCAGTTACATGTTTACAAGGTTATCTTGAAAGAAAAATATTTCCTTCATATTTGTACATATTATTTTTAAAAGTGTATTTCAATGTTAAAAATATATTTTTACTCACATGTTTTATTGATATTTTAATTGTGATTTTATTCATAAATGAAAACAACCTTTTATTTTAACTATTCACCACTTGGTATTTTAATTATTGATACCATCATTTTAATCATTCAATTACTTGTGATCATTGAATAATTCATTTCTATTAAATATCCATATTCTTTCATGAGGGATATGATTATTTCTTAAACCATATACCATTTTTACATATGGTGTTTATATTGAAAGATATTTTTTTATTTAGGGAAATATTGATAAATATATATCCTTTACTCAATAAAGATATTGTTTGATAAGGAAAATTGGACATGAGTTAAATTGATTATTTGATATGATAGGAATTCTTTGGACATGCAGATACAGGTGGATCCCAATTATAGATAGTCGCTCGATGCATCAATAGGTCTCATGATACAAACTAATTATCCAAATAAAATGGATTTTTACCTAGTAGTTTTAAACTATATTGAGGATTTATATTAATGGTATAGTTACAATGTTCCTAAGAAATGATTTCCAGTAGTTAAGTATTGAAATCATTGAGAATCCAGTTAGCTTATTATCCATGAGATTTTCTCCATGGCATTTTTTCTAGATTTATTTCACTCTCAACATATTGGATTAATGGAATGTGTTTTCAATTATTTATATTTCCATATTGATTCTTCCTTATATTATCTTGATACTTAATTTATTTATATGTAATTTGTGTTCAATTATTTACCTTTCCATGATAATATTTATTATTGATTCATGGTATATTTCACTGTACATACCCCTTACTGAGAATTTCACCTCACCCTTATTTTGTTTCCTTTCCCAAGGATATGAATAAGAATTCTTGGAATTATTTTTCAAGGATGAATTTCATTTAATTTCTTTATGAACTATGTTTTATTTTCTATTTTTAATGTAAAATTGGAATCATCTATGTATTTGGTTCTCCAAAACTACTAAACTAATTAGTCCATTAGGATTTTATCATTTGTATCTATGAGAATGTAATAATGTGACCACTAACTCTGGGATACTGTGGTTTGGATTCTTATAGTTCGTATCAGAGTAATTTTAGTGTAAATACTGGGAACTAGATTTTAAATTATAGATATCTAACATGAGAAATATAATAATAACTTATAATATTTGATAATTTTTAACATTAGTGGGATTTTACTTTATGGATCAATATTCATATTTGTTTTAAGCTAATTAAGTGTGTGACATTATTTAGTGATGGAACCTAATAGAATAATGAGAATCAATACTCATGGTCAATATAGTGATTTTCTTACTAAGAAATCCAATACAATTTGTATTTATATATATTAGATAATGGATGTATTGGGTAAACTAACACAAGTTATCTCTAATAACCTTTAACATATAGAGAAACATGATATTCCATAAAATGATACACCTTTATTAGATTATTTTATGTGATAGAATTATTAATCATTTAGTGAGACTACTAATCCAATGGAATCTAAGCAATTGATTTTTTCTCTCGAGAAGATCTTTATGGCCATGGTATTAAGAGAAAAAGAAAAGGTTACACTTGTAGTTTATTTTCTCAATGGCATTGATAATCAACATTGGTCATTGATCTAGAATACTAGGAAGGAAGAGAAAATAGAACTCATAGAATGGAATAATTTCCATGAGACATTATTTGGTAAATATTTTCCTTATTATAGACAAACTAAAATGAATAGAAAGTTGTTTTACTTAAAGAAAAAGGAATATGAAAGTGTTGTTGATTATGAAGCTACCTTTATAAGATTAGTCTGGTATGTTGTGGATTGTATATATAAAACAGAGTGCATGATTGATAATTTCATTTAAGGTATTAATAAAAAACATCTAAGGGTGTTATTATCTCAAACTATTTCTTCATATGATGAAATAGTTTTATATGACATCAAATAGATATATACTTCTATATATCTTACATATTAAAGGTAATCTAAGAGAATAAAAGTCATAATAACAACATGAAAAATAGAATTCATCAAAGAAGATGAAAAAAATTATGCAATTTCAATTTTGTGAGAACTATGGACATAATCACACTAGGAAATTCTTCAAGGAATTAGGAGTTTTTTATAGGTGTGGATATAAGGGTCACCAGGAAAATGAATAAAATGAGAAGAATGGTAAAAATTATATTCAGGGATTCAACTTTATGAATATGGGGAACTGTGAAAATAAGTACCCCAAGTGTAAATGTAATTTACCATAGTAGAGTTAGAGAGGATAATTCAAAGTTTATATGACCACTATAGATAAATTTGAATCCCATAATGATGTTATGGTAGTAATTTTAATAATATCTTCAAATTGTTTCAATAAATTATTTTATTATGGATCCACACATTCTTTTATATCTTCTATTTTTTATATGAAAATTAGATATATCCCTTTCACCTTGAGAAGGGTGTTTTCATTCCAAACTCCTAATTGAAGTATCATTATAGCAAGTATGTTTCAGGAAGTCCCCATTATGACACAGAAATGTGCTCTATTTGTTGACCTTATTATCATACTGATGGTAGAATTTGATAAAATTATTGGTATGTATTTTATTTTAAATTATGATGAAAACATATATTACAAATAAAAAGAAATCATTATTCATGATGAAGGAGTAGAATTCCATATCTTTAGCAAAAATACTTCATCATCTAAGTTATTTTATGATCCATCTCCAGTAGCTCTTCCGAAAGATATTCTTGGGGTGGAAGAGAAGATAGATGGAAATGCTAATATACAAATTGATGATGTGCATATTATATAGAAATACATTGATACATTTCTTGAGGAATTATCCAAACATACAATAGAGTGTGAAGTTGAGTTTTTAATTGATTTAATCTTTACTAAAAAACCAATATCAAAAACTCACTATATAATGGACAATGAAAAAATTGTGGAGTTAAAGAAATAACTATTGGTTTTATCAAGTAAGGGATTTATATGTCCTAGTGTTTCACCTTGGGGAGCACCAGTTTTTTTCATTAAAAATGAATATGGATCTATGAGGCTTTTATTTGGATATAAGTAAATCAACACTATTATAATGAATAATAAATATCCTTTACCTTAAATTGATGATTTATTCGATCAACTTCACTAATATCCATATTTTTTGAAGATTGACCATCATTTTGGGTATCATAAATTACTAGTAAATAAAGAAGATATTTAGAATAAAACAATCTATACAGGGTATAAACATTATGAGTTTATAGTAATTCTATTTGGACTTACTAATGAACTATCTTTTCTCTTTGATATAATGAATAGATTACTCAAGGAATATCTTGATTAATTTGTGGTGGTATTTATTGATGATATCTTGGTGTATTATAAAAACTATGTCGACATGAGAATCACTTTTGGATCATTCTTGAGAATCATAGAAGAAATTTTTTATATAGTAAATTTATCATGTGTGAATTATTGCATCAAAAAGTTTCTTTTATTGGACATATTGTTTCTAAAGATAGAATCTCAGTAGATCATGTGAAGACAATTATAGTCCATTAATTTCCTACACCAATGAAAATAACCAAGGTTTGTAGTTTAATTTGTTTAGTAGGTTATTTTTGGTGATTTGTCTTAAATTTTTCCTAATTGGATTACCCATTAACTAAGCTCGTACATAAAGGGGTTAAGTTTGTGTGTACAAAAGAATGTGAAGAATGTTTTAAAGAATTCAAGTGGAGATTATTTAATGATCTGATTTTGACTCTTCTATTAGGTAATGGTGTATTTTTTATATAAAGTGATGCATCGAAGAAAGGATGGGGTTGTACGCATATTAAAAATGAAAAATTTATTGCATATTCCTTAAGGTATTTGAATAATCATGAACCAAATTATCCAACTAGTGATATTGAGTTAGTATCCGTAATCTTTTCTATGAAGATATAGCCACACTATCTCTTTGGTTAAATATGTGAGATATATATTTATCAAACTAGTTTTAAATCATCTTTTCATAGAAATAACTTAACATGAGGAAATGGATATGGCTTTAAATACTTAAGGATTTTTATTTCTTAATACACTACCACCCAGGAAAAGAAAATAAGGTAGCATATGAAATAAGTAAGAAAGATCATGGAGTTATAACCCAAATGAAAATTGAGATATACCATATTTTCTTTTATTTAGTAAATATGTATATGTTAAATGTTAAAGAAAGGGATACACCACTCCCTTTTCAAATTATTGTGAAAGCATGTATATTATAAAAGATAAGAATATCTCAATCTAATGATGAGGATTTTCATGATAAAATTAACGTCGTAAATCACAGAAAAATTATAAGGATTGGTTTTTGAATATGGAATTCTGAAATTTAGAAAGATGTTATTTTTTCAATCAATACCTGATATGAAAATAGAAATATGGAATGATTCTCATAGATCAAATTTCTTTATACATCTGAGTAGTACAAGTATGTGTAGGTATATTAATGAATATTTTTGTTAGGATAATATTAAGTGGGAATTTTCCAACTATGTGTCAAGATACAAGGTTTTCAACTTTTTAAGTCTGAGATAAATCATCCAATAAGATTCATGATTCCACTTCCTTTACCTATGTGGAAATTGGATGAAGTTAAATTGTATTAGATCATAGAACTACTAAATACTCATTGAAGGAATGATGCAATATGGGTTATTGTTGGTCGCCTTAACAAATATGTAGATTTACTCACTATAAGGAAATATTTTTCTCTAGATAACCTTGAAAACCCTATATTAATGAATTTTTAATACTTCATGGTGAACATACTTCAATTGTGTATAATCTTGACCCATTATTTACATTGAAATTATAGAAAAGTCTTCAGAAATATCTTAATACTCAGCTTAATTTTAGTACTACTTACCATCCTCAAATAGATGAACAATATGAAAGGACAATTCAAACATTATAATCCATGATTATATCATGATCACTTAAATTTAAAGGTATGTGGTAATATTATTTACCTTGGGTATATGTTTCCTATAAAAATAGATTCCATTAGAGTATTCAAATGGCATCATGTGAAGAATTATATGGAAAAGGATTCCATACACCAAAATTTTAAGATGAAGTTTGTGATATAAATTTTGTATTCACAAAACTGTTAGAGGATAAAATAGAAAATTTAAAGACTATTAAAACCCATATAAATGTAGCTCAATGTACAAAAAAGATCTATGTTAATAATCAGATGAGAGATTTTTGAATTTCATGTGGGAGATCATGTCTTCTTAAAGGTATCCCCATAGAAGGGTGTCATAAGGATCTGTAAGAAAGAGAAACGGATCCCCAGGTACATAAGAATAATAAAAATTCTAGAAATAATTACAGAAATAGATTATTATTTATCTATTCCACCAAGTCTCTCAAAATTTCATGATGTGTTACAAATATCTTTTTTAAGGAAGTACATGCTAGACCCAACAAATTTTCACACTTTTAACTAAATATAATTAAAATATTACTTGTCTTACTATGAAGATCGTGTCCTAATATTAGACACTAGAGAATAGGTGTTGAGGAATCATATGACTTTACTCATAAAGGTACTTTGGATAAATTAAAATATAGAATAATCGATGTGGGATCGTGAGAAAATTATAATGAACAACTACCCAAATATATTCTTGAGATAACATTCTAGAAATTTTGAGGAAGAAATTTTTTGAAGGAGGGAAAAATATAACACCCCATGATTTTATAGTATGTCTCTTTTAAATAAATTCAATCTCTTTGATAGCTTACATTGCATGCAACATTGAGCTGCAGTGAACCAAGACATACTATTTAATACTATTATTTTTACATGACCGTTATCACATAAGCATAAAATTTATGGGTGTGAATAATATTAAAAATATTATGAAATATTTATATAAAGTTAATATTCAATAAAAACTTATTTATACAAAATTTTTAGTAAAATAATTTTATTCTTCAAATATAAGTTTTAATCAAAAAGCGATTTATATTTATTTTTTGGAAAATTAATATAATTATTTTTTGAATATTTTAGAAACATTATTTGATAAAATGAAATTAATTTTTAAAATAATCATAACAAAATTATTATATGATGAAATTTTAATAATTTTCTTAAAAAGTTAAATTTTTGGTGAATAGTAAAAAATACAATTGCTTTATAAAATATGGTATCTTTTATGCTATCGTCAAGACATAATTATGATATATAAAATTATTAAACTTATATAATGGATTTTATATAATATTATAGTATAAATATAATGAAAAAATAATTCATAACATGCAAATTATAATTTATTTTTATGATAAATATGAAAATCATTTTCAGTACCGATGCAGAGCCTGTACAACACTGAAAAAGTCAAATTTGGTATCCTAAAAATAATAATTACAGGCAGATAAGTCCATTAAAAAAATTACTATTAACTATAATCCATTTTGATGATATTTATGGTTATAAAATAATTTTATAGTTATATAAAAATGGATTATTCAAATATTTTTGCAATGCTTATAAAAGGCAAGAAAAGTCAAAATAACCCATTAAGTGTGTCGTCGTCATATAAATTTCAGTTTTGATAAATATTTAATGCATATAAATGTATAATTTGATCATAATAAACTTATTTTCATTATATAAATTTATCTATGTCATTTTGGGGTCACTTGGATGAGATTCGGACCTTTATTGTATTTTATTTAATGAAAAGTCAAACAAGTCACACTCTTATGTTGAATAAGTGTAATTTTTTTAATATCGTTTTATCCAAAGGATATGTTCATATATAATTATTATTTTCAAATATAAAATATTTATTCATATCATGGTAATTTATTTATAATTTTTATAGAAATAATAATTAAAATAAATAATTACACAACACTAATCCAGAAATTATTCAATAAATAGAAAAATAAAATAAATGATATTAAAAATATTAAAAATAAAATAATGTAATATATTTAAAGTGATGCTAGAATTATATATAATACCATGAAATGTTTTTAATATAATAAAATAGTTTAGTCAAATTTTATTTGTTTTCTTGATGTTTCTAAAGTCAAAGTAATGAATAGTATCAAAATTGACAGTAAAGATATTTCATTCGATTAATATTTTATTAAAGTATATAAATATCATAAAAATATTAAATAATCACTAAGAGTATAATATATGGTATAAAATATCATCCCATTCTCATTTATAGGTCATTTGGAATTATTTTTCTATATAATAGTCTTAATATATTTTTGTCTTTTGCAAAATTATAAAAGTTCCCCTCACATCAATTATAATAGGGCACCCCTTCCTTCACTTATTTCCACCACATTGAGCCATATATCTCCCAAAAATATGAAAATTTAACTTCTTAACTTCCTTATTTAAGTTATTCTGGTTTTTTCCCTTCCAAAATAACAACCCTAGGTCCCTTAAGAAGATAACTAAAGGAAATCTGCTGAAGAAGAGGTAATTATTTATACCAACTCTTTCAAGTTTATTTCTTCTTATACTTACTATTAATGTGTTAATTATATCCTAAATTAATATATATAGTATCATATATATACTAAGATGTTATTATTATTATTAGAAAACCATTTTACACCTTTTATACATCCTATGAAAAATGAAAGCACAGCGTATGCGTACGTATAGATTACCATCTCCACGCATTGGTGTAACTTTTTTTCATCGCAACTTTATTTGTATGGTTATAAATATATAAATAATTAATATATAATATATATTTTTATATAATAATAAATATTTTATAATGATTAATTATCGGTTACCAATCATTCATTCCACCCATTGAGAGATGAAAACATCATTCATGCATACGTACGACCCATCGTCTCTATGAATGGTGTAATTCATTTTTCTGTATCACTCTTTATGAATGAATCTAAATATATATATATATATAATATATGATATTTATAGCATAAATAATATTTTTTAGATGAAGTAACTATGATAAAAGTATAAGTACCAGAACTACAAAATCAAAACATAGACGACAAACAATGAATTTATCACCTGAAATAATAGTTTTAATAATCAATTGATAATAATAAAGTAATAAAATATTATAAGTAAATAATATATGGTATGATATATATATATATATATATTTGTTTATTGTTATGAAATTCAAAAATAATAAACCTATATATATTATAAAGCAGGATAAATCACGTTCAACTAAAGGGAAGCATAAGGTAATGGATTTCTCATCTCCCTTTTACTTCTATAAGACATATGCAATATTCACCATTCATTTATTTTGTATATTGTATATTCTAATACTTTTATAAATTATATTATGAATATATCTTTATTAATAATATTTAAATATTCATTTGATTGTATTTATTTCATTGGGATTACAATTGATAAGATACCTAAGTGGTATGATTTTACTTCATAATCTCTTCATTATTTAGGATTGTTTATATTTAAGTATCTATTTGGTAATATTTCCCTTCCATATACATGTTTTACAAAAAGGTTTTCAGAAAGGTTTTTACTATTCTTCTAAAAAAATTGAAATTCATTTTTAACTATGTTTTCCTTTTCACAAAATATTTTAAAAGGAATCTTTCATTCATTTCCAAACAAGGTGCTTTCTGAGTTTTCAAAAAAATATGGAAAAAATGTTTCATTTTAATGTATACATAATGAGAATATTTTCCCATTGTCATCAAAAATTAATGTTATGAATATTTCATTATAATTTTAGAAGTTTATTTTCAAAGAAAATGTTTTCCTTCATATTTTTACAGTTTATTTTTAAAAGTGAATTTCAAAGTGAAAATGATATTTTTACTTTAAAACGTTTTAATGATATTTTTATTGTACTTTTGTTCATCAAATATAATAACCCTTTGTTTAACTATTCACTACTAGGTATATGATTTAATTATTCCATCCTTTTAATCATTCATATACTTGATATCATTAAATATTTCATTACTATTAAATATAGATATTATTGCATGATGAATATGATTATTTCCTAAACTGTATATCATTTTTACATACAATGTTTACTTTGATAGTTATTTGTTTATCTGGGTAAATATAGACAAATATATATACTTTAATCAGTACAGATATTTTTTGATAAGGAACATTGTTCATTAATTAAATCAATTTTTAAATATATGAGGAATATTTAGGACATGTAGACACGGGTGGGGCCTAGTGATAGATATCTCCTCAATGCATCAATAGGTCTCATAATAAAAACTAGTTGGCCAAATAGGATGTGTTTTTACCCAAAAGTTTTAAACTATCATGATGATATATCTTGATAGTATAGGTAACATGTTATTGAGACATGAAATCTAATAATTAAGCATCACCTTCATTGATAATTCAGTTATCTTATTATTCATCAGATTTTCTCTATGATATTATCTCTAGATGTATTTCATTACAAGTTAATTGATTAAATGGAATGTTTTTTAGTTATTTACATCACTTTATTTATTCTTACTTATCTTATCATGATATTTAGGTTATTTATATGGAATGTGTGTTCAATTATTTATCTTTTTATGCTGATATTTCTTATTGATTCATGATAGCATCCATTATACTTAACCTTACTGAGTATTTGAGATCACCCTTATTTTTTTTTCTTTCCCTAGGATGTGAATAATAATTCTTGGAATAATTTTTCAATGATGCAGTTTTATTACATTTACTATGTATTATGTTCTATTTTATACTCCAAATGTAAAATGGGAATCATGTACGTATCTAGTTATCTAAAACTACTAAACTAATTGGTCCTTTGAGACTTGATCCTTTATATCTATGCCAATGTGATAAATTAACCAACATCTCTGGGCTACTAGGTCAGGGTTATTACATAGTAAATCAAGGTTCTTGGTATAAAATATTCATAGTTTTCCATGTAGCTCGTAGTAGTGTTCTATTTAACCAAACTAGGAATTTATGGACCCTAATATTGGATCATCTAGGGAGATGTCATCATGGGATATATATATATGTGTGTGTGTGTGTGTGTGTGTGTGTGTGTGTGTGTGTGTGTGGATAAGTTCATAGATAAATTTTAGTGAGTTTTTACTCTTTTTGTGAACTTATTTCATGTTTTGTGGAATACCTTGTGGAATTGGTGATGTGACAATGGTTACTATTGATTCAGTTCCTTATACTTCATGTGGGTAAACTAATTGAGGATGTTTCTATGTTAAAGGATAGTATAGGTTTTCGTATCCTTAGTGGAAGACTTCATTTATGAAAGTTAATTATATATGTGTGTAACCTTTCAGTGTTTTTTAGAATGATCTTCTGAGTTTCCTTACAACCTTGGAATATATATGGTCTTTTGTGATACTACTCATGATATAAGGTTTGGGTTGAATATAATGGACTTATAATAACTTTATCCCATTAGTTTTGGTTATGAATTTGAAATAATTTTTCATAAAATATGATAACACCTGTGGTTATAGAATGACACAAAAGTGGTAATTGAACACAACATTAATACTATAATGATTAATATTATCAATTTTAAAATGGAGTGCCTTGGGTTCTATTGATTGGTTTGGAATTAGAATTTGGATGAAAATAACTCTGCTATATTTTCCACCCAACCTTTATTGGCACACCCCAACGATGTGCACCATGCATGATGGCGTAGCCCCCCATAATACCAAAATCTTCTAGATCATCACCTATTTTTTCAATCCCTAACCTCTAATTCATATGTATGAATCCAAATAAATCATCCATATCAAAATATACTTCCTTATGATAATGTGACATCAGTAAAAGTGTCCACCAACAATCTAGTATTAAAATCCAAAATAATCTTTTGTAATAACATATGATAGAACATTTGTTTCGAATGAGGTTAGTGGAGATCTTAAATTTTTTTCCATCTTTTTCTATAGTACAATACTTTTTAATTCATTTAATAAATAATATTAAATATTCAAGAAAATATATTTTCCTCATCCCATAAAATTTGATCCTCATAGGTATCAATTCAACTCACATCCAACATTCATTGTTCACAAAAATTCATAACACCCTCATTTCCCCCCATGTATATATTTTTCATGTCGTATATATTAATTGGTATCATATTTTAACACCCAACTAGTCTCTCATATATTTTTGGGATTCATTTTTGGTTGGTGAAACATTCCACCCCATATCATATTCCCATATCACACACTATTATATAACATGATATTCCATTTCCACATGTTAACCACACCTAGAACATTTCACATGGGAATAGGTGTTCCTATTGGTTATTTATAGGTATATTTGATCTATTTAATATCTAGGAAAACCCATTTCACACTCTTCCAATAATGTTAAACTATTTACCCATGTTTTGAGTTCATGAACTTACACACAAAATACCCATATGGTCATGTCGTACGACCATAAGCCCTAGCACCTGAACTGTCATTTTTATGCAGCTATAAAAACTTATCACCCATTTATTCATATATATGTGATAATATATTGTATAACCCTAGAGATATCATCTATCACCCTCTTGGAGGATGATTTAATCCCATTTTCATGTCTAACATTTGGTTGAATCTAATTTCCAGAGCATAAACTCATCTTCTTACTATCGGTTTGTTATTACATATTAAATTGTTCCATGCATGATGTTATATGCCTAAGAGTGTATGAAATATTCCTACACATACCTATTATTTATCATAATAATATTATTTCAAATTGGTATTAGAATCCATAATAATTTTTAAATGGACTTACCTATATATATATATAATATTTCACTAAAATAATTCCTCCCATATATGTTACACATCTTGTAAGATCTACATTTATCCTTTCTGAAAGGACTCCCCAATAGTGATAACACCAAAATCAATATATTTCCTCTAGTTTATAGTAAACATACTTCAAAGAATTTATTATTTAGTATTTTATTGTAAAACATGTTTCAAATGTGTTCAACAAACATCCTAAATCTATATAACTCTTTTATCTATTAGTTTTGACTAATAGATTCACTATATTACTCTCCACTCTTTACTTTTTTCACAAGTTTAATTTTAATAAACTTGGTGTTATTCCCTCATGCATTTTTTAGCTTAATATATAATAATTAGAATAAATCCAACTTAATTACCCTAGACCCATTGGTTTCCCTCGTAACAGTCAATGAAACATTCTAACCTTGAAACATCTACCACTATTATGATATCTCATATAATATTGAAAATATTATATTGTTACAAGTTTCTAATATTGATTATGACTCATGTGTGAGAATAGGTTTTTTCATTCATTATTTCATTAATGCGGTCAAGATTTATTTTTTTCATAAAATATAGAGAGGTCGGTTATGTAATAATTTTATTCGATGAAAAAATTTATGAGGGTTATCCATATATCAGAACCTATCCTTTATTACATTTCCCCCTAATGTTATTCATGATCCATATATTTTTGAAGATTCCCCATCATTTACAGGGATGACACAACTAGATGCGGTATTTTTTATAGTTTATCAAGCTCTTCACCACATGTGGATACACCTCTACCTCCCACACATGAATCCTTCCTTTCTCATCCCCACAAAGCACTACTTCGGGCATTGTTTTCTAAGGATAATGGTTTTATATTGGAACTTATCCTATTTTAGTTGGGTGATTTTATCTTTATCCACCTCGTATGGAATCATTAAATAAGAAATGGACTCATAAATTATAGAATCAAACTACCCATACCCCCATCACTCATTCTCAACTAGGTGATATCAATCCATTCTGATGAGGGAACATTATTCAACTCTACTTATCACTTGTATATATAACCAATGAAAAAGTGATATTACCTAGTTCATTGTATTTAACAACATTAAATATGTCATGATGTTCTTAATTTTCCTCCACACCCTTCATCAGATCACATAGTTCTCCCTAGCCACATCTGACCTCAAGTTATCCATTTGTTTTGTGGGATAATATTCAAGAAAAGCCTCAAGCATCTGTAATGTGTTATCACTAGTATAAATGATATCTAAAATAATATGATCGATGTTTAAGGGAAGGCTTTACACCTATACATCTTTCTTTTCCATATCCAAAAACTCTATACTTACAATATACCCATTCAGGATTACTGCCACCTCAGGATCTAACCCCTCTAGCAATAAAATTATAGTTTCATTTTGCTAATCCATTAGTGATTTAAGTAAAATCACACCATCTACTAGATTGATGGTTAGTTCATCCTGATATATCAATATATTGTTCCATTTTAAAAAATTTAGAACATAATGAAAATAATTCTATCTGTGTGCTCAATCTATTTATATGATGGGACTCCAAAAGAAATGGGTACAAATAAAGACTTACAATAAACATACATAATCATAACTTTTAGCACTATTTCTATCAGGGGAATTACATGTCTAGAGGAATTTCTATTACTTATTGTCTTAACCACCAGTATATTGAACCCTGAATTGATAGAATCAATATTTTCCACCACATATCTCTTAGTTGTAGTCGGCACACAATGACCACTGTAGGAGATATCCTAAAATGAAATTATTGATTTAAAATAGAGAAATAAATTGTTTCATTAAATATTATAAGAAAAAATACATGAACCATAGAAATGAATGATGTTTATATTGAATCTTCCAAGCCCCATGGATAATGAATCATCCACCTCATTGGATTCCACACTTTAGTGGTGTATGGGGGTACACCCTTACAATAGAAAATTGTTCTTTTAATACTTCCTACCCAACCTAATTTTTTCTAAAATCCATCATTATTAGTAACTTTATTAGTTTATTTTCCTCATATGAGGATTCTTTTATAGATCAGTTAATTGATTTTACCAATATCTAAAGATGACCATTAAATTGTGCGGCCAGAAATTTTACATCACTCAATACGAGTTATTACAATTTGTCCTTGGTTAGATCCTATTCACGCTAAGATGAATTATTTTTAGGATTAGAGGCACACCATATGGGATCCCCATCACTAAAATCCTTATGCTCTTCCTCATAGGTCAACACATTGCTGGATGATGTTTAATATTCTAGGTTTCCTCTAAACTACCCACTAAAAAATTAATTCACCCTATTGTTTGAGGGATATGTTTTACTATACCTGTATAATCCCACCTCTAGGCTAGGGGTAATAATCATTTTTATAAATGTGTAATTACATTTTTGACCGTGGTGGGATAGAACACTAGAATAACTATATCGAGTGATAAAATATTCACCCATAGTTAATATTTTTAGATGAATAACCACATTATATAATATTTCAACTAGACTTTAATGTTAATTTTTTCTCTTGGAACTTATCTAAATTAGCAATATAATTTTAATGTATCCCCATCTGATCTGGATACACAATTCAATAAGATTCAAATTTCCCTAAAAAACACTTCATGGGAATCCCTTCATTTCATGACACACCGACATTAGAGTATTCAGTCTAATAATGATAAGTAAAACATTATATCTCACAAAAATGTCTCTAACTCTTAAGCATGATCTCACCTTCTTGGTTGTCATGCTACTATGATAGCTTCATTCCAATAGTACAGAAAATATTTATCATGAAACATTTTTAAGATTAGTTATTTATAATTGATGTGAAAAAGTTGTGAAAAAATATTTTACATGACCGTTATTATATAACTAATGAGAATTTTAAATTTTCTTGTTTTCAACATCAGGTACTAAGAAACTAATGTTGAATATAGGTTTAGCACTTCATTTTTAAAATACTTGATGTTGAAAATTTATTTATAATTTTGGTTATTTGATACTAATGTGGAAAAATTATTTTCATGCCGATTTTTAAATAATTGATGTGATAAATCTTATAAAAGTTTATAAAACGTTAGGTAGAATCTTTTACATTTCTTTCTTGTCATGACAGATATCTTTTTTCTCTCATGAAGAATCCATAATCCACGTTTCTTCAATCTAGTGGACTTAAATCATGCATTTCCATATTCTTAAACCCTCAGGTTTCATTAACCTTGTCATTTTATATTTTAAGATAGCTCTTCTAGTATCTCAAGTAAGCCTCACACATCCCGGATCATATCATAGTCTTTCGGTCTATGGTTTATTACATGGAAAGTTGATTCTCTACAATGGTCTTTATATTTTCAGAGTTTTGGTTTGATTTTATTCCTTTCTTCATGTTATTAGATCCCCTTATTTTTTGAAACACCAAATTTCCTTCCCTATTCCCTCAGAATTTTTATTAAAGATGTACCTAATCTGAAGCCCTATTCATTCCAAGGATAAATCTCATGTTTGGATTTAATATTATATTTTATTAAATTTTTATTCCCACTTTAGTAGTCAAAGTAAACTGTTATTAATTTATCATGTATTGGAATTTATTTATTTAATGAAAAACAATTATACACAAATTTATTATACATTACCATTTTAAATGTTAAATGTTTCCATTTTTTTGTTACTATTTATTCTTAGTTTCCTTTTTAATGATTTGAAATTATTTTTTATTTATTTAATTTATATTATATTCACTTTTATATGTATATATATATTAACATTATTTAATCTAAAAATTTTAGTTTTTTGTAATCATATATTTGACTTAAAACTAATAGGAAAATGTGATTTGTTTCAGGTGTAGGTATCCCACACATTGGAGAAGAAATATGGTTGTTCCTTAATTTTAGGCGAAGATTTAAAAACCAAAGGTTGATATACATAGACAACTAAAAAACTATATTTCAATATCCAAGCATATGTTATATCAATTTATAGAATCTTATAGGTAGTGAGGTCTAAATCCTATTTTGGGGATTTAATTGTTACATTAATTATAGTTCCATGTGACATCTATCTTCACAGTCTTAGTCAAGTATATTTTTAATAATCACTTTACAACATCAAAAAATCACATAATTGTGAATTTTTATTGGTTTTATGTGTCCACTCTTTAACTAGAGTCTTATAAGAATAATTATCCATTACAAAATAATATGCGCTTATTATATTCCTAATAACTGAGCTTCTTTATAATCATATTAAACCTATATAAAAAATATCAATGTAAAGTATAATAATTTTCATAAGAAGCACTCCATTGTGAAACATGAATATGAAATTTACTTTCTTTCATTCAAAGTCACTTGGGGTAACCAATAATTTCACAATAAAATATATATTATAGTATTTAATACCACATTTTATTTAATGTGGTTAGATAGAAAAGTTTACCTTCTATTAATTTATAAAATTGATATTATTTTTCAATGAAATATTTCTTTTCATTATCTTAAGAATCAAAAAAATCAAATCTAAGAGTGGAATTTCTAAACAATTAGATCATTAAATTATAATATTTTCATCCTAAATTTGTTATTATTAATTAAGATTTTTTAAAATTTTCATTATAGTTACTGATAATGTAAGAAATTTTTTCTCAGTGACTATCTTAACTTCAACCTCCATGTTGTTTTTTTGGAAACTACTAATTATTATAACACTTCTATAAAAAATATCTAATCTTAAAAAACATCATTATTTTCGATAATGATACTATATTATTGTTCAATTTTATTAAATTTATATTCAGTGAAATATTCACTTGATATTTATATTTATTTAATCCCACTTCTTATAATGACCCTACCTTAACCATTACATAATCTTGAGTTTTAACTAAATAATTCATTCTCTTTAATTTGAAGAACTTTTCTAGTTTAGAGTTTTCAAAAATAAGGACTTACTATTTCAGGGTAAACCCATAAATTACAAGTGAACACATATACATAGTATCCATATTTTCAATAAAATAAAAGTCTTTAAAATAAAACATGGTTTCTCTTTATGAAAAATATTCATAATTTTTCCCCGGACTTCATCATTTCCAATACTCTTCCTAAAACCATATGAAAAACATTTTAAAACATGGGATGAGAACAAAAGTATTAGTATGGAATATAAAATAAATTAAACCATTATCCCAGTGAAAATCCCATAAAAACAATTTCTTAAAAACCTACCTTTTTACCCTAAAAAATGAATAATCATTCCCAAAATACCATTACCTTACCTTTTGAAAATACAAAAATTTCCATAAAAACTATTTAGAAAGAATAGATAATTCATGTAGGTTCCTTGGGAAATCATCATCATAAAACCCTTAAAAATTTATTATAATAAACCTTAAAAATTGGAATAATCGTCTAGTTGGATTCAAATATAATTCTCTGGAGATAAAAATCATTAACCAATGCATTAGAGAACTATCTCAGTGCACCCATTATATAAGCTAAAAGAGACTCACCCATAACTTTATGGGTTTACCCATCATAAATAATGTCCAATGAAAAAATCATGAGTAAAAACCATGAAAAATATTTTAAACCCATGTGTAAAAATCTTTCAGATATCAAAATACCCTTTTCCTGTAAAAAATCACATATAAAATATAAAAACAAAGCACACAAAAATGAAACCATTTTCTTTGAAAAGTACTATGAAAATTTATAAATAAAACATAAAATATTTAAATCATCATGATAGTGGGTAATTCTATTCATGTTTTATATGTTAAAAAACATTTATGTTTACCTTTGTAAAAAGATATGAAAATGACCTTTAAAAAAGTTTTTTTATATGAAATTCCCTTAAAAACTATATCATTGAAGTGAGTAGAAAAAAATGAATAGATTATGTTTAATAGATGTAAATACACATAAAACAAGTTTAAATAAAAAATAATATAATAAAAAAGTAATTTCACAGATAATCTCATCATGACATAATCAATTAAGTATAAGTTTAACTCAAATAAAGGAAATTGAGTTAATAATTTCCCTTACATTATGTCCAAGTCATCATGTATGTCCTTTATATTCCTAAATAATAAACTTATGTTAATTATTTGATTTATTTATAATTATATTTTAAGTTTATTTTTTCTTTTTATATAACTTATTACAATGTTATAACCATTACTTAATTATTTAATTTAATGTCGAACATTTTGACAATATTCAATACCTGAGTCCAAAATGACTTTTCTCAATTGACTATGGTTAAAGAGGTCATAATTAAATCATATATAGAATAATATTAATTAAATAATTATTTATTTTAAAAATAAATTATACTTTTAATCGCATTTATTAAATTTTGATAATAAATCTGAACTACTTTACAATCATGGAGATGGTAGGTTGTACGTACGTATGAGTAACGTTTTCATTTTTCAACAATAATTATGAAAAAAAGGTAAGTATTATTTTTTATTTACATTAGTATCATAAAATAATTGTTATAATATTAATAATTTAAATATAATTATATATATAATCCATGTGATTTGGTGATAAAAAACAAATCACATCGTTTCATGGAGGTGATAATTCACACGTACACACGAACAACGTTATAGTTTTTTTTCAAGGAAAGGTAACAATTTAAATGATATTCTATCTTTATAGAATGATAAATATTTCACTAATATCATATATAAACACTAATCTAATCATTATAATCAGTCTTGTGAGACGATGATGGAGAATTAATTACATCGGTTCGTGAGGTGGTTGTCGGCCCCACAAATGAAGGATGAATTATTTTACCATTTAATGGAAAAGGAGATGGATATGGGATATTACACTTAAATATAAAACATAATTATTTTTAAGATACTATAGATATATATATTTATTTATTTATCAAGGTTGAAGAATATTTAAAGGAAGTTTAAGAATAAATAAAACAGAAATACTTGATTAAAACTATACCTCTTTTTGGATAATCCTTTGATTAACACATTAACACCTCTAAGGATTGTGTTCTAACTAAAATAATATCACTAGAATTTGTTGAGGGATTACATTAAGGGATTTGGGTAGATATTTTCTGAATAAAAATGGTTTTTATGTGTGAAGAAATGAGAAGAATATGTGCCCTTTTATAAGAGAAGGGAGAGGCTCTCTTGGAATTTCTCTAAATATTAAATTAATATAAATTATTTTTCCATTAAATATAGATAAATACTGATTTTTTTATAATATAGGATGATTATGGGTCTAAATACCTTCACAAAATAAAAATTAGACAAGTTTTGACAATTTTATTAATCCTTATATTTTTGTTATAACCCTTATTTAACCCCTTTAACTCTTACCATAACAACATGGATTTTTTACTTTTTGAGAGTTAATATAGTTACTATAAAATTAAAAATGACCATAAATTAGTAATATATGACATGTTAAGACGTATCTAAATAATTTTTCATAATTTCATATTTTTAATAATTTTTTATCATTTAATAAAATTTTATTTATTTTAAAATATCATTAATTTCAATTTTGACACTATTCATTACATTGTCTTTTAAAAATATCAATAAAACACGATATCTTTGAACCAACTCTTTTTATAAATCCCTAATATGAAAATAACATATATAAAATTAAATTATGACATTAATTATCTCAAATTATATTTATATTAATATTTTTATTAACATTTATTTGATATTTATTTTAATAAAATTATAACTACATTAGCTTAGTGTAAGCATTTAAGGTAATTATTTTTTCACTAAAATAAAAAAAAACTTCCTTGTTGAAGATATATCTTTTTTCAAATGAATATTTATAGTAAAATATATTTTCTGAATGACCCTATATTAGAAATGTTGTAGTTTTTAAAAACATGGGTATGATATATTTGACTTTTCTTTAAATGAAATATTATAAAAGTCATAATTTCATCCAAATGGATCCAAAAGGTTATAATTTATATACATGGATTATTATGGTCAAACCTAACTCGTATAATAAAATTTAGACAAGTGTTATGGTCATTTTATAGTTCTTATCATTTTATTTTTACCCTTAATTACTCGATTTACCCTTTATCGTGGTAATGAAAATTACTAAAGTCGCTATTAATATTGTCCAAAAATAAAAGGAACATATCTTCTAAATTTTGAACTTATGATTCCAAATATGGAATCATTTTTTAAAAATTCAAATTACATATTTTTTTATAATTTAATTTAAAATTGAATCAGAAAAATGCAACGAAAAATAAATTTTCAGAAAATGCCATTTTTAAAAATAAAATGTATTTATAATAAATTAAAGTATAAAATCCACTTAAAAACACATAATGGGATTATTTTAAATAAAAATGAACTAATTAAAATTTAAAACTAATCCAAATCATAATTTTACCTTGTAAATAAAATACAGCTTTCAATAAAAATTGGTATTTTCACTATTTAATGAAAAATAAATATTTTCTTAAAATTATCAAAAATTAATTCTATGATTATTTTGAAATTATTAATGAATAAATTAAATTTATTTTGTAAAATTAAAATAATAATACTTTTGAAATTAATCTTATAAAGAAAATATTATGAGTTTAATAAAACTATTTCCTTTTTCATTTCAAAATTACTTAATATGAATACAATTATTTAATTAAAAAATACTATTAAATATAGAATCAATTTAATATATCAGTACTTAGGTTTTAACATCCCCCCCTCTTCTTGAAATTATGTACTCACCATTTTATTCACTTATTAAACAAGTGGTTATATTTTCCCTCATATCATTTTAATATTCTCATGTTACTTATTCAACCATATGGTTTCTTCACACAACCTTAACTTGATGAATTGCCTTATTCCATAATAATTTATCTCTATGGTCAATAATCTGATTATTATTTTACTCATAAAAATGATTATTATCCAACTAAACAACCTTGAGGCTCAAAACATGAGAGGAACCTAGCACATACTTTCTTAATATCAAAATAAGAAAAACATTGTGTGATGGGGATAAACTCAGAGGAAGGGACACTCAGTAGGAAAATGATGCAACATTATCCAATATTTCATATATTATAAAACACCATGGACTTAGATTTTCCTTCTTACCAAAATGAATAACACTTTTCCATTTAGATATTATAAAAAGAACATGATCACCTACCTCGGATGAAAGATCTTTCCTCCTATTATCCACATAAAGTTTCTGCATACACTGATTTTTCCTTATATTTTTAAGAATCATTTTTACCTTATCATTCATTTCCTATACTAATTCTGATCCCATAAACTTTCTTTCACCTACTTCACCCAAAAATTCTAGAGTTCGACATCGCTTTCCATATAATTATTCAAAAGGTGCCATCTATATTCTATAATGGAAACTATTATTATAAAAATTCTCAACTAGAGAAATATGTTGATCCCAAATTTCCTAGTAATCCATTGAACAAGCTAGAAGAATATATTTCAAGGGCTGAATTTTTCATTATGTATTTCCATATAATTGTGGATGAAAAGATGTGATGAAATTTAATTCAGTTCCCAATGACTTATAAAGGCCCTTACAAAAATTAGAAGTGGGCCTAGGATCATATTTATATACAATAGAGATTTCAACTCTATATTACCTGACTATCTTTTTGAGGTATAGTTGATAAAATTTATCTAAATACATAGTATATTGGATTGGAAATAAGTGTTTGGATTTAGTTAGTCGATCAATAATAACCCAAATCACATTGTTACCTTGAGAAGTCTTTGGCAATCCCATAATGAAATCCATTGATATATTTTATTATTTCTACTATGGAATTAGAACAGGATAAACAATCCCCATCGGTAATTTTCATTCTCCTTTAACCTCTTGAAAAGTAAAACATTTCAATTTCAATTTAGAAATATCTATTTGCATTCCATCACACTAGTAATACTCCTGAAGGTCTTTATAAATCGAAGTATTGTCATGACAAACTAAAAACTGGGAACTATGAGCTTCAATTAATAATCATTTCTTAAACTATGTATCAGAAGGCTCACATAATATCTTCCCAAATCTCATAACACAATTTTTTCAATGTTAAATTCAGTAAAAAATACTATTTTAAGCAATTCAGCCTTTTTATAACACACATTCTCTATTCTGTGCTTGCTTAATTCTGTCTAATAGGGAAAATTGCACTGACACCTGAAAAGAAGAAGAGTAATTTCCTACACCAACAACTTCCAAGCCAAAATTTATCAAATAATTAACTAAAGGGTCATGTTCCAAACATAACATGGTTAATACAAAATTATTTTTCCAACTCAAATAATCATTGACATTATTTTCATTTCTAGGTTGGTAATGAATCGTGAAATTATAATCCTTAATCAGTTTTATCTGTCTTCTATGTCTCATGTTAGACTCCTTCAGAGTGAATATACACTTAAAAAATTTTGATCATTATATATTTTACACTTTACTCTAAAAAATTATTTCTCTAAATTTTTAAAGAAAAAAACCACATAAGATAATTTCAAAAAATGTGTAGGGTAATTTAACTCAAGAGGTTTTAGTTTCCATAAAGCATAATCAATTACCTCATCATTATGAATCATAACATAACCAATTCCCTTCAACAAATCAACATTATATATGAAAAACCCTCTATTTCTTGAGGGTAAAGAAAAAACTAGAGCAGTCACCAATATCCTTTTTAGTTCTTGAACAAAATCATCCCATTTTTTAACCAGATAAATTTAACTCATTTTATTTTAACTTATTTAGTGGTATAGATAACCATGAAAAGTTTTCAACAAACTACTGATAGTAACTAACCAACCCAATAAAACTATGAATCTTTGTTAAATTTTTTTGTCTTGGACATTCCTTAACATATTTTTTTAATAGGGTCAATAGTATTTCCATATTTAGAAATAATGTTCCCAAGGAAAGAAATATATTGTAATAGAAAACTATATTTAGTAAATTTCCCATATAAATTCTTTTCTTTAAGGTTTTTAAGAATAATATTTTTATGGTTTTCATGGTCCTCATAAATTTTTGAATAAACAAAAATATCATCAATTAAAGAAACCAAAAACTTATCCAAATATTCATGGAATACTTTATTCATAAGATGTACAAATATAGAAGAAGAAATTATCAACCCAAAGGGAATAGGTACAAACTCATAATTCTCATATCTAATCTAAAATGAAGTCATTGGAATTTAAAACTCTTTTAATTTCAACTAATGGTACCTCAACCTCATATCAATATTTGAACAGTATTATTTTCCCTAGAAATAATCAAACAAATCATTGATATATGGAAAAGGATGCTTATTCTTAATAGTGATGTTATTCAATTATCTATAATCAAGGAAAATTTTCATAGAACCATCTTTTTTTTAAACAAAAAAAACAAGGGCACCCCAAGGTTAAGTACTCAGGTTAATGAAACCTTTATCTAATAACTTATGTAATTTATTTTTTGGTTCCAAAAGTTCTAATTAATCCATTTGATAAGGGGTTTTTAAAATAGGCCTATAATTAGGGCTAACTAAATAGTAAACTCAACCTTATAGTCAGGAATGAAACAAGTAAAATCATCAGGAAAACATCCATTTATTTATTAATTATTGTCACATCACTAATCTGAATAGTTTTATTATTTTTAATTACATGTGTTAAGTAACTTTAACTACCACTTCTAATTGATTTCTCTACTTCTTAGAAGATTATTAAAGGTATAAAATCATTGAACAATAATTTATTAGATCTGAAAACTACCTTAGAATGATAAACTAAAATAAAATACATACCAAAAATAATATCAAACTTGACTATGGGTAGTTAAAAAATATTTGCAGGAAGGACTATTTCACTGATAACAATAGGAAGAGTCACATGAATTATCTATGATGAATTCTGAATCCTTCACATGGGACTTATTACCATGTTATGAGATAAATTTCCTTTAAATGGAATGGAAAAATAGTTATTCATATATTATTTCCTATGATATTGAGGAACATATGTCATTAGAGATTATATATTGAGCCCTTCAAATCTATTCTCCACCTTTAGTAGTTTCTAAAAGTAAATGATAATTAAATTGTGAGGACATAATTTTTTTAAGTGGTGTAGCATGTAATAGCCTCTTATTTTTGAACTTTTAAAATACATACTATGTTATACAAACTTTTCATGTGATAAACCAAACATAAACAAACTACTACATATTAATAGGATATTATGAATAAATATATAATAAACACTAATATTTTAAACCATTAAAATTTATTACCATTTGAAGTTAAATAATTAATAAGTGTTAATGTTTAAAATGATATTTACATTATGTTATATATTATCATCAAAAAAGAAAAATTTATAAATACTAAAATTTAAATTTGGGAAATAAATATTCATTTTTTAATTACTCACAACAAAATTAACATAGGTTTTAATTTTGAAACTTTCCTAACATAGTATTTTTTACGTTAATAGTTAATAATAATGATTTTTTCTAATTTCATCATGTTTATATAAGATATATGTTTTTTAATCCATTTTAGAATAAAAATATTTATATTTATATATTAAAATTTTAATTAAAAAAATATTTTCACTTTAAAAACCCCATGAATATCATTTTATCAAATCAAGTAATAATTAAAGAAAACTAATGTTATTTGATTTCATTAATTACACATATAGAAAATATGTTTTGGATTAAATTGAATACCACATAACTATTATTAAAAAATATATAAACTTATTAATATCATTGAAATCATTATTTTTAATATTTTTTCATGTAAATAATCATTATGCCTAAAAATACACATTTTCTTAAAATGGAATTTTAACTGTTACATGCACTAATGTTAAGATTAATTTCCCTACACATATAATTTTAATTTGATTAAAAGAGTATTTTTTTTTTAGATAATAAATTTAATATTATTTAATTAATCCAATTTCATTTTTATGTATAAAATTTATATTTAGTTGGATTAATTCCAATAACCACAATAATGTTGAAACAATTGTATTAAAATTAAGGTTTTATTATATCAAGTGATTTATATCAAAAAAATTAGAATTAAATCCTTTAAATAATGAATCTAATAAATTGTATAAACATGTATATAAATATATTTACAATTAATTTTTTAGTAATCAATACTAGATTTTATTATGAATTCATAACGATAAAAATGTCATTTTTCTTATTAAACTTTATATCTATATGTTATATATTTTATCTTTAAATATACTTTAGTAATATTTTGATATTTAATTAGATTAAATGTAGGTTACATTTAGTTCAATAACACCCAAATTTGGTTATATTTTTAGTGTTATATGTTTCATAAAACATAAATTCAATTAGTTAAGAATTGGATAACTATTTTAAAAGTAAAAGTGTGAAATCTAAAAACATGATGGTAAAAAAAATAAAATTATGAAAATTTGTGTAGAAACCAATAGATGAAATGTTGTCTACCAATTAATAACCCAAATTTTAATGTTATCCAATTTTAGGAAATTTTACCTAGAATAGTTTCCTAGCATAATTGAAAATTGATGTGTGTTTTCAAAAGTTCTCATTTTCTTCCCTTATAAAAGGATACCACTTCCACCCTTGAACAATAAAAATCACCATAAAATTGCTCCTGGAAATTAGGAAATTTTTTTATACCAAGAACAAGATTCAATAAACATAAGCCCTTATTCAGTCATATCTTTCCTAATCCATTCAATTTCAGGGGGACTTCTAACTACACAATTAAGTCCCCAAAGTAATTATTATCTCCTTATTTTCTATTTTTATTAATAATGTTATTCCAAATATCTTATCACCATATTAACATGATGAATTCGGTATCATTATTATTCTGGGGAATTTTTATATTAAGGGAACAACCCTTGATGATTAATTTCCATCCATTTATAAAAAAATAACTTTGTTCGAGCATTGTGTTGTCACCACCTCCTTGAAGATACTTGATTTTTTCATTATCCCCATTCATAGAAAATATTAACGGGGGTAATTATGAATAAATAATATAAAAATAATATAATTATGATTATTAAATTTCAATTTATTATCCACCTTTATCCACTCTCAAATGTTGTGAAATTGGAATGCCAAACCTACGTAAATGAGAATTACCAGCTCCTCAATGAAATTTTTTTTGTTTTTCATCTGGATTTTCATAAACTTATTGAAAATCATATATTATGGTTAAAAATGTTAAATAAATTGATAAAATATTATTATAATTATTATATAATAATATTATATCAAAAGAAACACCAACTTGACCACACTCACCCATTGAGAGAAATCATGTTCATGTTTTAGACTATTTTACCACCTATATGAACAATGATTTAAAACCTAATCATGGTTTACTATTAGAAACAAAAAAAATGATATTATTATATGTTAATAAGATAATGAAAATAATTATATGGTCTTATTAATTTTATATAAGTTACAAAACTCATACTAAACATGTCACCATCAATAATTTAATAAACTACAAAAATAAGCCATTAAAAATTCAGTTTTTACACTACATGTCCAAAAAACATATCGAATAAAATTAGAATAGTGTAAATAAATATAATATATATATATATTAAGTTATATTAAATGATATATTGATGATGAATGTTTTATCAAATTAAGGGTAAAAATATCAATATTATTAGGCATTCACAATGTAGTGAAAGTTTACTAGCACCTGAAAGTTAAAATATACTTCAAATAATTATTATTCTCTAGACTCATAATTATATAAAAGGATTTTAAAAGGGTCATATTTATGATTATGGTCCTTAAATTATTTTTTATGTTATATATTTTTGTTTTACTGGAGGATAGTGAGAAGACCCATGCAGGATTAATGTAACACTAAAGGGGGGAGGGGTGAATCGGTGATATTTCTTCATTTTATGTTTACTTTATTAAAATCCTTCACCTAAAATTTAATATTAACAAATTTTCTAAAAAAAATTCAAAAAAACATAATAACAAATATATTTAAAAGGTTCATTACTCAATAGGAGTATCTATTCCTTGGTATGGTTTTTAAATAATCAAATACAACACATTCCACTAGGAAACAATATTTTTTAGGTGGATAAATCATATAGGAATTACAGTTACACTTTTATAACACTATGATCAATAAAATAGTGCATATGATTCTTTAACAAAAAATATTTAAATGATATTTTTTAACATTTTTAGAAACCTTCAACAATATGTACCAAAAATTTTCATTATTCTTATTCAACAACCTTCACTTATGTTAATATTTAAAAAAATAAAATTTCTTACCCATTGGTAGGTATGAACTTATTCTCTATAATTCATAAAATAATTCATTTTTATCACTCTATATGATTCCATAGTTCAATTTTTTATCTATAAACAATTCTGATTAGTTTTCTTACATAGAATTTTAACTCAACTATTTCGTTCATCTTTTTCTTAAAACCATTCAATCGGATTGTTTAGTCCGATCCAATAAATCATATTCGATACTTCTCAGATCACTTATTCTGTACAGAAACATGTTTAAATCCAAAACTCTAATGAATAAATTCTTATCCGCATGAATAATTTCATAGTACATTTTTCATGCACCCATTCATATATGTGTGCTCGAAACAGCAATGGTGGGAACTCGAAATAATTTTCCCACTCAATGAAATTTTAAATATCATAAATATAAATTAATTTGAATTTAATTTGAAAACATTTCAATTATTCTCAAATCTTTTATAGTGTTCTGAAATCTCCATGAATTATCCATAATTTCTTAATATATAGATTCAGTTGAATACTAACTTCACAAGTGCACTATCCTAAAAATGATAGTCTATAACATCTCAGTTTGTAACTCTATTCAACATTACAATTATATTAACCCAAATTAATAACACATAAAACAAAATTATTATCACTCTGATGAACCAAAAAAACTGAAACTATTTGAAATCATCACTGAAACATAAAAAGAAATCAGAACCCTGAAACAATTGTTTGGTAGTGACTTATATATGATAGAACTTTTTGTGCACTTTCTCTATCTGTTCAACTACTCCTTAGTCTAGTGAAACTGTGTTTGATAAAACTCAACATATAATGGAATATAATTGTAAAATAAATCATATGATGAATCATTAATAATTATCTTATCTTATATACCAGTCTATAAATATCATCTGATGGATTGGTATCAAAATCTAAATTGATTTATCGGTGTCAAAAACTATTATAATTAATCAGTGTCACAAACTATTCATATTCACAACCATTAAATCTATCCCATATGATGTAAATAATTTAATTTTCATAGTCTGATGTTATGAATCTAATAAAATACATCTTGAAAACTACATCATGGTTTTTCTGATAGGTTCTATTCAGAAAAAAAGCTCCACTTATTCTCTTTTATAACGTTCAGATTATATCATGAGCCTTATTCATGATTTATTAACATTGAGTGATCAAAAATGCATCATAAGTTTTTATTTGTATAACATATATAAAGATATTATGTAGTAGATACACCTTCCTAGTTTATTTTGAATATCTCCATTCAAAAAGGACATGTTCAAAAATAGTAACACTCAGTAAACAACATTCAGAACTAGAAGCATCAGTTGATAGATTTTCAAAAGATACATATGCCTAAAAACCTTTTTCTGATAAAAAAATTAACAATGTGAGGTTATTTTCATAAATAAAAAACAATAAATTTAGCAAACAAAAAACATCCATCAATCTAAAAAATATCTCCATCCAACTTCCATCAATATGAAAAATATCTTTATCCAACTTGGTCCCAAAAATATCCAAATTTTTATTTTATTATCAACCAAGAATAAAAAATCACCAAAACTTTTTAACTCAATATATGGATCACTTATCAAAAATTCTAATCCTAGGAGAGTGAACACAATGTAGGAAATAAGAATCATCGAAGTGTAAAACCATGTTGTCCATAAGTAGTGACTTAGAAAATAACTTCTTAAACTTCAAACTTTTTGGATCTTCACAACATATTAAATTGTCAACATTAATCTCTTCACAAACATTCAACTTTTATATAGACAAGTTTCATACAAGAACTTCAACAAACTATTCAAACAGTTCACACATTCACACACTAAGATCACATCACAACCATTTTAATAACTCTCCCTAAATATATTTTTTCCTTAAAAGTTTTATCTCATACCAATGAATATATTTATGAAACATAATTTTATCCTCCTTAAAAACACTATCCAAATACAATATAAGAGAAGGGAAAAAACACAAACATCAACCTTGTAAAGAAAGATGTTGGACACCCATGTTCAACATCAGTTTATAAAAATATTACTTTGGTAAAGGTTTTGTGAATATATCAGCAATATTTTCTATTGTAGGAACATATTCAAACATGAGTTAATTATTATCTACATATTCTTTTATTATGTGATATTTAATATCAATATGGTTTTAACAAGAATGTTTAGCTGGATTTATAATGAGATTTATAGCAATTTGATTATCACAACCCAAGATAAGGAGTATATTCATATCAACTATATAATTTTCCAACTGAATCTTCATCCACATAATTTTTATTTCATCTTAATTGAAGGAAACATAATCTACTTCAACCATGATAAGAGTTATAGAATTATTATTTTTAATGTCCCAACCCACAAAACTTTCCCCCAAAAATAAAACTTCATGAGATGTAGATCTTCTATTATCCACACTTCATGTCCAATCAGTATATGTATAACCAAACAAATAAATTTTTCATGGGCCCTCTTTTTTTATACAAAAATATTTTGTGCCTTTTATATATATGAGAACTAGTTTTATTTACAAGGGATGAGAATAATATGGAAAAATTTATAATTTTTCACATAATGTAATAGTCTCTACAATATACGGTCTTGAAGTATTAGGTATAACAAACTTCGAAGCATCTTTATTAATTCCTTTGAATTTACTTCCTATCCTTCTCCATATTTAGACAACTTGGTTCCCATGGAAATTGGTTTGGAAAAAGGTATTTAATTTTCCATATAAATATTCTTAATAAGATTCTTGGAATACTTCTCCTGAGGTAGAAAAATATATTTCTTCTTTTGTGAGATTTGTAAGCCATGAAAAACAAATTAATTAAACCAAGCATGGAAATTTCAAAAAAAATCATATCTTCATAAAAAATTTCAAATTTTCTTTCATAATTCTTATAAAATATAATATCATCAATATAAACAATTATAATTAAAGTGATATCTTAATTTTACTTAATGTATATATTACTATCAAATCTTCTTTTCTTAACATTCAACTTCTTTAAGCATGTATCCAATTTGGAATACCAAGCTCTCATAGATTACTTTATCCAATTTAACGCTTTATTAAACATGCATAAATAGATTTAATATTTTCTAAATAAAAACCACATGGTTGTTTAATATAAAATTATTCATCTATATCTCTATTGAAAAAATATGATTTCACATCCATCTAGAAAAACAATTAACCTCATTATACATCAATATCAAGATGGATTCTAATTGTTTCTAACCATTCTATCGGAGAAAGAATCTCATCAAAATCAATTACTTAAATTTTTAAGTAAATTTTACAATCCTATCTTTCATTTTTTTTATAATAACTTCACCATTAGTATTTTACTTGTTCGGTAACACCCACTTTATGTCAATACCATTTTTATTATTTAGTTTGGGTAAAATTTCCTAAGTATCATTATTCTCAATCAAGTCTGACTCTTCATTCATAACACGAATCCAATCTTGATTCTCAAAAGTTTCATTAACAAATTTTGGCTCAACTTTTGAATAAAAATAAGTATGTGCAAAAAAAATTGATGTTATTCTTATTTGAACTTTTTTTTGTTGGTCAAAAATGATGTTTTGTACTCCTACTTGTTTCCTCATCCTAGGATGAGATGTACAAAGTTCTTCCTCATCAATAGAAAAATATGAGTCTGAATATTATATTTTCTTTTCATCATCATTAATGGAAATTTGTTTATGTTTCCCAAAAACAAATATCTTATTTCCCCAATATTCCTCATTTTCATGATTTTTTAAACTTCTTCTACATATGTTTCAAAAAAATTTACATAATCAGAATCAAAAATATTCCATGTTTCATTATTAAAACATCTATATCTTATACCATTAGTATAATAGACAAGAAAAAATACATCTAAATTTATTCAATAAAATTTTACAATATTTCCACCTTCGATTTTAAGGATGAAAGTAATCAAAAAATCCCTTAAGTGTTTCAAAATTATAATTTCATTGTAGAACATTTCATAAGGATTCATGTTAGAACTTGGTTTGTAGAAACACCAATTCTGAATGTGAAATTCTTTACTCATAGCCTACATCTAGAAATATTGAGAAAGGCCATGTTTGATTCATATAATAGGTACCATATCCACTAAAATTATATTCTTTAATTCAACACCACTATTTTTCTATGGTGTGTAAGGTGCACTGAACTCATGATGAATATCATGTTTTTCAAGATAACTTCTGAATTCATCATTTGTGTATTCACCAACTTTATCAGTTTGTAACTTCCTTACATAATATTCACATTCCTTTTCAGATCTTCTCCCGAAACTCTTATAAATTTTTAGAGCTTATGATATATGTTTAAAATACATAATACATGTAATAAATGTAAAATCATCACTGAATAAAATCAATAACTTATCTCCAAAATCTGATTGTTTTCTCATTGGACCAAAAATATTAGATTGAAAAAGTTTTAGGGGATTACTTCAAAAAATTTCAAATTTCTTCTGCATTGAGTATATAATTTACCCTTTTGGGATATGATACAACACCAATCTCTTCTTCTTGTCAAATAAATTATATTGAAAATACTATATCACTTTTTTAACTTGATCATATTCCTCTAACATGTATGTCCCACAATTTTATGCCACAATTCATTCTCTTCTATCATTCTTAGATGACATTAATTTTTTACATCACCTACTTAAAACAAGTTCCCTTTTGTATGCCAATATCTTTTAACAACTTTTTCATCTTTAAATCTTTTCAAAAAAACAATCATTTCTGGAAAAAAAAATTATCACCTTTGTCACAATATTTTTAAAACACTTAACAAGTTGTGTTTTATCACATTAACAAACAAGGACTTTTTTATTTTAGTTATTCTTCCCCAATAATAGAATATCTAATAGATTTGATTTTGAGAGATTAATCATTTACAAACATCATTGTTCCTTCTTTAAAATACTCTACATTCTTAAAAAGCTTCATATCTCCTATAATATGTGAATATAAACCACTATCCAAGATTCATGGTCATTCCCCTTTTGGATATTTGAGAGTAGTTTCTAAAAGAAGATCGTTTTCATTAACATTATATTTCATTACATCCATCTTTTGGGAATTATTACAAAGAAAATTATGCTGATAGTAAAAAAACAAGAAATCCTTTTTGAAGATGTTCAATATATTCACATATTTCATAAATAGTTTCCAAATGTTGGAATATTTTTTAAAATTTCATGAAAAATATATCAAGGTTACTTCTTTGAGATGATTTAATCCCCCTAAAACATTGATTCCAATTACTTAGTGGATTATTGTAATTTTATTGATTGAACCAACACAAATTTTCTATATGGAAAAATCTTCCACAGTACTAGAAGTAGACATAAAAAGAATATTTTACTCTACAACTTCCATAATACCTAGAGTTATAAACTTGTTTTTCAAAACAAATCATGCATTACATGTTAGAAATTTATAAATCCCTAAAAGATATGATATAATTTTAAATATTCTTCATCAACATGGATTTCTTCCCATATTCAATATAATAAGTATAAGTAGCAAAATTTGATTGGGACATTGAAATTTTTGAATATTATGAATTTTCAAAATTATTGGTTTTGGATACATACATAATTTTATTAGATTTATTAATATTATAAACATATTCATTTTTCATTTCAACATTTGAAGATATATTTTTTTATCTTTATTAGGTTCACACTTCTCAGAATATTCACCAATTTTAGAAAACTCAAAACTACCTACTCAGTTTTAAATAAATATTATTGAAAAAAATCTAATTAATATATGTTCACTTTTATATTTACTTCATATTAATCATTTAAATTGTTTTTTTTTCAATATATTTATTCAAATGATAAATATCTTCTAAAAACTTTGATCTCTCTTGATAAAAATATTCTTGACTATTTTTTGTATACCTTTACTTTTTAAACTTCTTGATTTCTCTATCAAGTCTTGTAATTTTTTAAAGACATTATTTAAACTCTATTTTTTTGAGCATATTCTTATTGAGTACCTTATTTAGAAATAATTATGTTATAAAAAAACTCTTCATCATTTAATTTTTCAATAAATTTTTTTCAACAAACAATTTAGTGAATTTTTCATTTTCAACTTCACTATCATCATATTCATCATCATCAGACAAAACAATTTCACCCTTTTGATTTGGATAACTTTTTTCCCTTTAACTTGTAATAAGATTTATATTTTTCAACATGTTTATTAACATATTTTTTTTTTCTTCTTCTTCTTCATCACTTTATTCTTTATCATTTCTTTAAGGGAAATTTGAAGCAAAATTCCCAATTCCCCCATAACCAAATCATTTTATTAGAAACTTCAATTTTTACTTTCTTGAGAATATTTTTAAATTTTTAGAAAACAAGGAAAATAATTCATCAAAAAAATTACTAACCTAATTTTTGGTGTTGGAGAAGAAAAATATTCATCTTCAAGAATCATTTTAGATTTTCCTCAGTTATCAGTTGTGAAGGAGATTTCTCGATCAACTTTGTCTTTTCTTTTCAAAGAATTATATCTTCTAATTTAATGTGTAGGTAGAGTTCTATATAGGTCATCCAAATATAGTGTTTTATGATATTTATATTCCAACTTTGAAATTTTGGAATCAAAATTTTTGGGAATAATTCATAGGATCTTTTCAATAATTGTTTAATATTTCAACTTCTCACCAAGATATTTTATTGTATTTACAATATTATTTACCATTGTAAATATGTCACCAACTGATTAATACTCACCCATTTTGAGATATTTTTACTTCAGTCTCTAGATTTGTAACTTTTTCTTAATCACCTTTGTATTTCCTTCATAGATATTTTTCAAACTTTCCCAATTACCTATGGACATTCCAACTCCATTTACACTATGAAATTCACTTTTATAGAGTGAAGAGATTAAATTATTTTTTTCCCTTCCAGCATTCTCCAGATTTTTCTTATCAACAACTATAAGTGGAACATTCTCAACAAGAGGTATAAATCCATCTATACCATCCTTTCTAAATTCATAACTAAAGTAAATGAGATATTGAAATATTCTATTTCTAGATATGATAGTTCCTAAAATTTATAACTTGCATCCTCTTACAATTCACAAAATTCAAATTATCCATAGAAATATCTCTTCAATATTTAGAAAAGAGTCAACAAAATTACCCTTTTCTCAAATACCAACTAAAAATGATCACACATTAACAATGTAATCACTGAGACGGTGAGGGTTTAAATCAATGATATTTTTGTCTTTTAATGTTAAATTTCTTAAGAAACTTCACCTCCTCTTAAAGAGAAACAACTTTGATGAAAAATAAAATTTTAAACACATCCATAGGAACAAAATTATTTACAAGGTTCACTACTCAATATGGGTATCTGTAAATTAGAAAGGTTTGGAAATAATTGAAGGCCACGAAATCCAGTAGAAAAAATAATTTTGGGTGGATAAAATAAGTAGGAAATTTACTTACAATTTCATTGCACTATGATCAATACAAAAGTTAATGTGCTTCTTCGAGCACCAAATATTGAAATTAGGTGTTATAACAAGTTTATAAACCATCACTAATAGTTCCTGAACATTTTCACTGTGATTATTCAGAAAAAAAAATCACTTTTTTAATCATTAAAAAACAATTTGTCACTTTTATACCCAAAAGTAGGTAAGAATTTATTATCTAAACATCATACAAGAATTCAATCTGATCACTCGGTCTGATTCTTCAGTCTGATCCTTATATCTAAAAACATGTCTGATTGGTTTTGCTATAAAGAATCATAACACATCTCTTTCTTTATTCTATCTATTTCGAAACCCGTTAGTCTGATTGTTCGGTCTAATTTGATGAATCATGTATGCTACTTCTCAGATCACTTATTCTGATTAGAAACCTACTTGAAGCCAAAACTCCAGCACTCCACCTCTTATACGCATGAAAATTATAAGATTAAATTTTAATTTCACACCTTTATATAGGTTTTCTTGATACAAAAATGGTGGTAACTTGAAATAATTCTCCTACTCAACAAAATTCCATATCTCCAAAATTTACATTAATTTGAACTTCATTTGAAAACTTCTCAATTATTCTCAAAAAAATTGGACTCTTCATGAATATTTACGAATATTCATGAATTATCTATATTTTTTTAGTACAAATCTTCATTTGAATAAGAACAATAGAATTTCCCTATCTAGATAATGATATTCTAGAACATCTCAATCTGAAACTCTATTCAAAATTCTATTTCTATTGACCCGATTAAAAAACATATAACAAAAGATTCTCAGTATGATGCTCCAAACCAACTAAAAAATTTTAAAAAAATCATTGAAACTTATAAAGACTTCATAACCATGAAAAACTACCTATTTGAAACTTATATAAGATGCCATTTCATTCACTTTGTTCATCTGTTCTACTACTCCTCAGTTCGATGAAACTGTGTCTGATAAAACTCGTTCTCTAATGTTTTATTCATGTCAAATAGATCATATGATGAATTGGTAAAAATAATGTTTTCCAATGCATCAGTATCTAAAGCTCATCTAATATATCATAAGCAATAAATTAGCTGATTGTTCAGTGTCACCAACTGTTCTGATCGATCCATGTCAAGAGCTCTTCATATTCATAACCATCAACTCTAGTCCATCCAATGGAAAACGTATGATATGGATAGTCTCATGATCTACATATTATAAAAATAATTCAGAAAACTACTTCCCAGTATCTCTAATAGATTCTATTTAGAAACTAAATCTTCTCTTATTCTCTTTTACAATCTCCTGCTTTTATCATGTTACTTCTTCATGATTTAGTAACATTAAGAAATCATAAAATAATCTTTAGTATTTTTATGTAGAACATATCTATCAGCATTCTATATCCAATACATATTCATATCTCATTTAAAAAATCTCCATTCTATAAAGATAACTTCAAAAACAATAACACTCAGTAAACAACATTTAGAAAACAAAACATCAATTGATGGAATTTCAAAAGAGACATATTTTCAAAACCCTTTGTTCGGAAAATAGAATTTACAATGTGAGGTGATTTTCTATAAAGAAAAAAAACCTTCAAAAATAAAAAAACATCCATCCATATGAAAACATCTTCATCCAAGTTGGTCCCAATAGATATATTTTAATAAACTAAACAATGAAACAATGTAATTGTTTTGTTTCAAGTTTTTATTCTTTCAGACACACATTCATTAAAGAAACTAAATTAATTTAAATTTTTTGTATATTACATATTAGTTATATAATATATTTATTTTTATTTATCATAATATTTGAACATTTATTTTAGTCTCTATTTATTTCATGTAGTTTTTATTAGCGAATATCTTAATATGTAAGGGTGTTTCATTAAACTTCTGTTCTTTGAGATATTTTTTAATGTTATGAATCAATTTCATATTTCTATTCTATATATACTGTACAAAAATATTTTTTTGATATACTCAATGATTTAATTTTTGGATTTATATAAACATAATATTTTAAGGCATCTAGATAGTTTTATTCAAAAAAAATTATTTTATAAGTGGTTTTCAAGACTCAAATAATTTTAATGTTATAATCACACTAAATAGAATATTGTCTTCCAAGATTGACCTATTAAAAACTATAATTTTGTTTTTTTAATTAACCAATATATTCTTGGGGAAACCATGTTTCACACCAAAAGGGTTCTTCCTTAGTGATTTTATTATATCATTAAAATACATTTTTTAATAATAATACTCATTTTTTTAATGTATTTTTCTTCAATTTCCAATTTATTTTACATCCTCCAATGTTATATTTTACCTCAAGGGAACAAAATTCTTGTATCAAATGTTCCATTTATTCTGATTAATTAATTTTGAACCAATTGATTCATAATCCTTTTAGCAATGTGGATTTTTAAACAATAATTATTTTATAAGGTTCAATAGGTTTTTCCATCCTTTAAAACTGAAATTTTTTAGCATCCGCTCCTCATATTTTTATAACAAATATTAATTTTAAAGTATTAATTTTTAATGAATGTTTTAAAAGAAAATATATTTGATGTAATTTCACTTTTTTCCCTCCAAGGTTCATCTCTCATAATATGATGTTTTTATCATCATTTTATGGAATTATATAATGATTCTATTTTGAAAATTTTATTTCGATCTCCTATAATTTCATATGTTCATGTTATGTGATATATTTATGAAATCATTTATTTTTCACACATGTGTATGGATAATGATGGGTAGGGACTTATATCTCCCACCAATACATTGGTTTATTTATATATCTCATGGGATATTCAAGCATTGACATGCTTTTTTTGTTCACACATGTACGGGAATTGTGGTTTAGATCAAATTATCAGGTGTGGACATAATCAGCTTATTCCCATAAGCATGGTTATAATGAGTTTTCTGACATAGGTTTTACTTTTCTTATGGTTATTCACATTTTAGTATTTTTTTATCATGGGAAGCTAAATTTTCATGAATTAGTTTCATTTATATGAATTTACATGTTTTTAATATTATAAATTATTTCTAATGTATTCAAAATATTTGTGTGAGGCTTCAATTTTTTAGGACTATTGAGATATTTATTGAGCCTAGTTATATATTTTATTCCTCCAAAGTTATCATTCTAAAATATTATGTTGTTATAAAAAGTTTTATTATTATAATCTATGGTATTTTAGTGATTTATTATTATATTTATTTCTCCCTTATGGTTTCCATAATGTTATTACATGCTTTCCATTACTAAACATTTGCGCTCACTGCTCTGTTATGATTATAATCCCTAAGTTATGAAGATGATTATACCATGTGAGATAAATAGAAAAGGGATTATAGGTGAATTATTATTTAGAAATGATCACAATATAAATAAAATAAGATGTGTATATAGCTAATTTCCAACTCACTACAACTTTTTTTACTTAGTTTGTGTGACCGTTGTGAGATGTCATATTAAAATAATGGTATTATTGAATTATTTATGTCATGAATACCTTAGGGTGCTACAAAACGGAAAAACTATTTTTCAAACTTGCATGACTTTAAACTACTAAAATTACCCTAACTAATTTATAATGAATCCTTGACACAAGTTTTATATCCATGTCATTAAATATTTTGAACATCTTCAAATTTCTATTAGCATATTCTAAGGTAAAAATTCAATTATTTGATAAGTTCCATATTACAAAATTATGATGGCATGTTTCCCATGAATTAATATATTTTTTCATGAAATCAATGAAAACATGGGATATATTTCATTTATATGTTATTTATCACTATGATTAAAACTCACATGATCTTAGAGGACCAAGTGAAAAATTATGTTTCACTTGATTGAGTTGTTCCATTTTCAAAAGGCATAGAGTTATGTCCCAGTCACATAATATTAACATACACAACATAATGATTTACATTAATGAAATTCCTAACCATTTATGGTGGAATATTACTAAGATCATGTACCTTATATTGGATCATAATATTTGTCACACCTTTTGGATGAATGATCTATATTCAAAAAAATGTTCTACAAATATCATGAATCATGTGTGGATGAATTACTTTTTTTGTAGGATAAGTAGAGACACTTATATTTCCAATACTATTCCTTATCATGAATTTTATTAACCATTATTCCATACACTCCAACTTACGATCCATATCTATATAGGATCCCCCATTATACAAAATTCTATAATCCTATAATAATAAAAAATAACTCCATCCTAGTGTTGAAGTACTCTTTATCTTTATCAGGTCCTTCTCAACCATCTATTGCACTGGGATATTATAATAACTATGTGTGGATTGATTCATATTATCCTTGGATACAAATTTTCATTGAGAACATTTTTCCTAGGACCTTCCTAAAATTACAACAAGAATGCCCCTTTCCAATCATAAGAGTTATATCCTTACAAGAAATTTCTTTTCAAGAAAAATATTTGTATTGATTACTATTTATATAAGAATATATTTTGATTCTTGTATCCCTTATTCACATCCCAATTGTGTATCTATAATAATACCCAAACCATGTCCAATGGTTTTGACCACCTCTTCGATGTCATGTTTCTCATAAATCTTTTATCATTAGGACTGAGACATCGAGTCCTTATCACATTATATTAAAATATATGATATCCAAGTCCTTATCACATTACATTAAACTCTAGTTATTCAAGACATTTTTAGTTTTCATTAAATTAAACCACATCCAAGTACTTGTTATATGTGATTAAACTACAAGACATCACATTCCATATTACCCAACATTATACAACACAAAATATGATTCCTTTTGGAATGATGTTAAACTCTTTATATTTTGAGTCCTTTTCACATGAAATAAAACTATATTGAATCTAATTCCATATCACATGGAATTAAATTTTATAGAGTAAAATCAATTTATTATTAATTAACATAAACTACTCAGATAATACAATTCCATATGAGACAAATACCCCACATGATATCTAAATATATATATGAGGTCATATGATATATGGGATCTCATAATAGGGTAAAACAGATCATTGTGATTGAATAAAATAATTTGTGTGCGTCAAGTGACAATAATTCATATTCACTCTTTTTTAGATGATTGTTCCAATGTAGACATGATAAGATCAAGACTATAATGTCTCTAACACCATGTTGGGATATCCCCTTTTTATATATCATAATTCACCTCTAGAGTTTCTCAAACTTCCAAAAATATTATATGGATATCTATAATTAGTGTATTTGAATCCAAGGGATACCACTATTTAGATATACATATATGATCATCATATGGCTCTTCATATGCACCCCTAATAGGTCCTTCCAACCATATGAATGTTTACATCTGAAAGAGGAGGTCTTGTTATCTCTTTACACCCCCAAAATATTATAATGAAACCCGTTATTTGGAAATATTATATGGGAACTCATTGAATACCTATCCCAAATTACCAATAATGATCAAAAAACTTTTAGTTTCCATTTATACAATATCATATTCTTGTTAAAAATATTTTCGCAGGTTCTTGACCTTTTATTTCTATTTTTTTATCTGTTTTAACATCCCAATAATTTAGTAGTCCGCGAATCATAAAATTAAACTATGTAAACACCTATTTTGTAAATTATATTAGTTCATTAACTCTAGCTACAATGCTATAAATAAAATGACCATGAACATCTAGTAAAAAAGACACAAAATTTATCTGACAGAAAACCCATAAAAAGAAACATGAGGAAAACTCATTTATTAACTCACTAAGCTTCACTCTTTCAATGATTAGGAAAATGATAGAGTGAAAAATGGGTACATATATTTTTGGGTCATCATATGTCCTTAGAAAATTCTAAGTCATACTTTTTGGTTCCACTGGTCTAGGAAAATGTTTGACCATTTTTAATGTCTCATATTTTCTGTATATATTTTTTAAATATTATATGTAATTATTTCAAGACCAGGCTTTGTGGTGGCCTGTGATTATAAGGCCTGGAGTGCCAAGAATAAATGATTGAAATAATTTAAACTTTTAAATATCATGCACGTGTAGTTTTCTTGAAAAAGTTTAATAACATTTAAATGGGTTCCCGGATCAAAAATACAGAGGCACTATTACATTCAGAGCAGTGACTTTACCTTAGGTGAGGCCTAAAATCGACTAGTGTGGATCAGCTGAAAATGGTAGTTTTTGGAAATTTTAAAAGAAATAAAATTAATTTAATAGTTTATTTTATTTTAACATTTCCATAACCCAATGATTCATTATGTGGTTTTAAATAATTGGGATCCCAAAGTTAGGCTCATAACCCAAAAAAATTGCCTTGGAATCCTCTGGAACATTGGAGCAGATCCACCCCAGAGAATTCTCGATGAATGAAAACAAACAAAGATGTTTGTATCATTGTGTAGTGAGATCAAATCCTAACCAATTAGTGATCTCCCTCATCATCGATGATCAATAAATGGGTTGTTATTTCAATTCTTTTCCCCATTCCTGGATTTAAATAATGAATATGGATCAACCCATGAACAAGTTGACCCACTGATCGTTCTTTCTTGCAGGAGGGTTTTTATGAAGTTTATTTCGGAAATTTAATGCATGTATTATTTGATTATTTTTTATTTTCTCCATATGGTCCTCCTAATATGAGTAGATCAACACCATGAATAATGATGGTAGAGGTTTGTTCCTCAATTCATTGTGTGGATTTATTCTTCCACTTTTTACCCAGTGTTCTTCATGTTCTTCATGGGGTTATGAACAATGGATAGTTTCACATCTATTTCATAATGTAACAAACCCAAATTTTAGATCCCGCATCATGACGACCTAGAGAAGGTGTGATAAATATGGCGGTGAATGAATCGGCATGGTTTTGGAAAAATCTTTCTTTGAGAATTCTTCATGTGGGTGGATGAAAATGTGTTTTTAGGGCCGATCGGAAGCCTAAAACAGATGGAATCATCTTTACAGTGTCGGGGAGACATCAAAAATTTAGTTTCATGGTGATTGGATAGCTAGATCGAAGGATGTAGAATCACCCGAGGCATGGTGAGGAAGAATGTCAGTTCTGGAAAATCTCGAAGAAAATGGTGTGTTCTTCAAAGAACACGTTGTGTGGAGCTGGCCTAGCAGCGGCAAGGGGTTTGAAATATAAAAAGCAGTGACATGGCATGTGACATTTTCCACACAATGTGTAGGTTCTTACGTAGGACCTGTCATGTAGCTCAAATGATACATGGACACATGGTGGATTACATGGCATGTACTCCACCACATGGCTAGGCCAGGCTGATTACACGGGTTACCCCATGTACTAGTACACAGATTGGAAGACACGGGTTAAAGATGTGTACGAGCACATGACCAACATTTGCTGAGTGGCCTATAGATAGTAAGATACAACATATCACGTTCTTACACACTTTGTATATCTCTTTCTACACAACATGCTCTTCGACATGGGTCATTGTACATAGGCAGTACCCAGGGTCATTGGATATAGCGTGTGACCTTTATACACATCATGTACCTTTATATACATTGCTTGATATTCTTGTCCAATATTCCTTGGAAAAGTTCTATCTGGCTCGGTACCCCTTTACCCATTCCCCCTAAGTTCAGGTATCATCTCCATCCATAGGACTATGATCCCTTCAGTAGGACTTTCTGGATAGAGACAGACTCCCTCGGAGAGGCCCTGAGTGATATCCTCTACCCATTCTTGACCCTAGGTAGAGTCAGGTATCGATGTGAAAAATCCTACAAGACACTGATCCTCTACTTAGCATGTGAATGTGGATGAGTCATGGTATACGTCAAGGCCCTGGAAGTGATCCTCATCTGTGTATCGTAATATTTTCACCACTCAGAAGTGATTTCTCCCGGAATATCTGTAGTTGTTCTCTCTTCCAAACTATCAGTGCATATATCTCTCTCGTGACACTTCCTAACAAACATACTTCTTGGACGGATTTCATTATAGCTATCTGACTTGGGGAGGTAGTTCTCCCAGATGAGTGCTTCATGGAATCTTAGAACTGAATCCCTAACATGGGTATGCGGTCATTGTGACTTACCTCTAGACTATGGGTCTGGGTTTCAAGTATATCTGGATATGTTTTATCTTATTATATATTCTATAGAAATATATTGTGTATAGATTATTGTACCTTTACTTTGGGTATTGATTCATGGTTTTTAGGGTCCTCTACTGAGTATTGTTATACTCACCCAGGCACGGGCTTTTCCCACATGTGTCGTGTCTTGTGCAGATGAGTAGCCTTTTGATAGAGTTTAGGGTAGACCAGGATTGGACCGAGATTTTTGAGCTTCCTTGTAGGTTGAGGTGTTTCTACTACTATGAGAAGCAGTCCCAGTACCAATTTCTTGCTTCCAGGTTGGACTTTATAGTTTGCAGACTTTTCTTTTGGTGGGCTTGTATTATGGCCCAGTTTATTTTCCCCAATTTACATTTCGTTGTACTCTGTTAGTTGGGTTTAGTTGTATGCATGCATTTTTTTCCTTATCGGTTTTTACAATTCAACATTTGTGGGCTTGTATATGTGTGCATCTATATAGGTACTTAGACAATGCCTCCCATGTTAGAGATATGTCTTCTCGGTGCAAGTCACCAGCCTCTGGCCTATTGAAGGTCGGCTTGGGGAGTCGCGGTATAGGTCCCATTGGGACGGGTCATGACAGAGTAGTATCGTAGGTGGAAATTTCTACCTTAGTACCAAGAGTCTATGAGATTGGTTTGGGGTAACATTGTTAAGTGTTTTGAGCTTAGATTCTAGGTCAGGAACTCTAGTGTTTCTGTGGGCAGCTGATGTATCCATACACCAGGACTCTAATAACATGATTTTTGACTTAGTACATGAGAACACTAATTCCATAGAAAAAACTTAATGGTATATGCATCATATAGTAATAGGTTTTGTTTTTCATGTCCTTTTGTGTCAGCTATCTAGATATAATTTTTGACCATGGTACATTTTGTTTCCTTACAAGATGCCTCCACAACGCATACCCGCTAGGATTTAACAACTCGATCACAAGGATGACCCCCTCATTGATGAGGCTTTTATTAAAGGACTAGTTCCCTATGAGTTACCCCTCGGTGGTGAACATTCTATACCACCACCAGTGGAGTAGTACATGGTACCTTTAGAACCAGCAAATGAGGAGTGCAGGCTGAACACGCTCCATGAGTTTTAGATATAGAGACCCCTTAGGTTCCAAGGTGAGCCCAACCCTCAGGTATTTGAGGATTGGATTGAGGCAGTGACCAGAGTTTTCCATTTCGTGAGGACACCAGTAGACTAGACGGTGATCCTAGGAGCAATCCTTATTCAAGGTTTAGTAGGACGATGGTGGAGTTTGACCATGCATACTCACGATGAAGAGACTATTTCATGGATGGAGTTCGAGCACCTCTTTAGGGAGGATTTCTCTCCAGTTACACTGAGAGAAGTACGTATCCATAAGCTTCTTCAGCTCTAGTAGGACAATTTAATGGTGGATGACTATTCATCTAGGTTCACCAACCTCACCAATTACTTGATGGATATGGTCAGGTATCAGTACTTCAGAGCTCAGACCTTTGAGTGAGGTCTAAGATGGTACATCTGAGCTAGTGTCATGAATCTATGAATTTTGAATTATACTAGAGAGCTCGAGTGAGCCTTGGTGATCAAGAGATTATTGGAAGAGCAGAGACAGCCAGTGATAGTCTATAGTAGGCAAACAGGCGCAGAGACCTCACCAGTAGGGAGCCCATGTCAGGCACAGGGATCGAGACATGGGAGACATCACAGGAGGACCAAAGATAGGGGATCTGTGTTCTAGAGCTATCATGATGGATCCTGTCAACCTATGGAGAGGTGATTCTACTTGTGCGATGGTAGTGGACATCTCGCTAGAGACAGTCTATCATGTTGAGCTGCTGATAGGGACATGGTGGATGGACCACCGAGGAAGAGGCATAAATTGGAGTAGACAGACCTTCCTGGTAGAGAACGTGGTAGGGGAGTAGGGAGAGCTACAGTAGGTGACGGATTCTTTGACTTACTTCCACTACCACCACTAAGAGGTTTGCACCAGGCTTATGGATCTGGGGGATTGGGGTGGGGGAAGCTACATGTGGTCGAGGTGTATGACCCATTGACTCCAGGTATGATCCAAGGTACAATCTGTATCTTTTCTACCTTAGTTTATATATTTATAGACACAAGTTCCAATCATTATTTCCCCACCACAGGTCTTGTGCAAAATCTTGAAATTCTGGTGGAGTCATTGAATGGACCCTTATGCTTGGATACACATATGGGTGGAGACCCGATAATCACACATCTTTTCTAGTAGTGTGATATTTCCCTTGGAGGTGATAGTTTTGGTTGGAACCTCTTGGTGGCAGCGATGAGGCCTCACAACTTCATTCTTAGTATGGATTGGTTATCTTCGGTCCATGCCTAGATTGATGGATTTAAGAGAAGATTACGGTGTTTCTACATTGATGGAACCAGGTTTTCATTTTTTGGTAAAAAGGATACTCTTGTAGTACAGGAGGGGATCACACAAAGGAGGGTGTGGCTGATCACTCATGTGTTGGATAGCTTTACCCTTGGGGTTGTAGATGTTGTGAGCTTTCAGTTCCCAGTGGTAGTGGAAGAGTACGAGGATGTCTTTCCAGAATATGTTCCAGGATTACCTCCCTATCGAGAGATTGACTTATACATAAACTTACACCCCAGTATGGAACCAATATCCTTATTGGAATATCAGATGGCTCTTATAGAGCTTCTCAAGTTAAGGGTGCAGCTGGAGGATTTTTAGAGGAAGGGATTCTTAATAACCAGTGTTTACCCTGGGTGTCCTTGGTTTTTTTTTCCAAGAAGGAAGATGGGATTTTGTGGTTGTGCATGGATTACTGGCACCTGAAATAGGTGACGGTGAAAAAAAAGTATCCACTACTGAGGATCGACGACCTATTCGATCAGCTGATGGGGGAAAGTTAGTTATCAAAGGTTGACCTTAGGTTGGGTTATCTTCAGATTCAAGTATGAGATGAGGATATACCAAAGATGGATTTCAGATGTCGATATGGTCACTAAAAGTACTTGGTGATGCCTTTCGACATGACGAACACCCCCGTGGTGTTCATGGGACTCATGAACCGGATATTCCAACCGTACTTAGACCAGTTTTTAGTGGTCTTCATCGACAACATCCTTGTGTAATCGGTGTCAGAGGAGAAGCATGTGACACACCTGCGGATGGTTCTAGATGTACTCTGAGAGCGCCAGCTTTATGGGAATCTATCGAAGTGCCAGTTCTGGATACATGAGGTCCACTTCCAGGGGAATGTCATCTCAGAATATGGATTGGAAGTGTACCCAACCAAGTTCGAGGTGGTGTTAGCATGGGAGCCACCCCGTAGTGTGACAGAGGTGTAGAGCTTACTTGGGTTGGCAGGATACTACCGATGATTTATCCCAGATTTCTCCCGGATATCAACACTGATGACATCCTTGACCTGGAAGGGGAATCCTTTCTTATGGACAGAGAAGTGCCAGCAGGCTTTCCAGTATTTTAGGTATATTTTTATGAGCACATCGATCTTGAGATTTTCATAGGAGGGCATTGAGTTCGTAGTATTCTACGACGCGTTAGGGATAGGGCTTGGCTATGTTCTGATGCAGAGGTAGGTGATGATTTCTTATGATTCATACAAGCTAATACTGCATGAGTATAACTATGTGACCCATGATATTGAGTTGGAAATGGTAGTATTTGTATTGAAGATGCAGCAACACTACCTGATGGGTGAATAGTTTATCATCTACTCTGACCACAAGAACCTCAAGTACATATTCTCACAAAAGGATATGAATCTGAGGTAGAGTTAATGGTTGGAGTTTTTCCAAGATTATGACTTCAAAATCATCTATACTCCTCGAAAGGGGAATTTTGTGGCATATTCTCTTAGTAGGATATTGAGTTCGTAACTTTTGAGTGAGGTGTTGGAGTAGTTGGCCTCACTAAAATTATCCTTCATGGATGGAGATGATGCATCTTATCTTTAGTCGATTTTTGTCACCCCTCCACTCTGACAGCGAGTTAGGGAGGAATGGATAGTGGATGTTGGCTATGAGACTTTATGTTCTCATGTGTCTATAGAACATGCTCTTGATAGATATTCACAAGGTGGGGATCACGATGTCTTTTTTAGAGGATGCACAGTTGTGGCAGTGGTGTTGCGGGAGGAGATTTTGAGGGAGTTTCATACATCCCCATTGGCGGTACATCCTGGAGTGGAACAAGTGTACCAGGACCTCTGATGTTAGTTTTGGTGGAAAGGTATAAAGAATATAGTAGCAGAGTTTGTTTCCTGATGCCTTATGTGCCAGCAGGTGAAGATTAAGCACCAGGTGCCAGCGGAGTTATCTGACCCCCTAGAAGTGACAAAGTGGAAGTGTGAAGGAATATCGATGTACTTTGTGAAGGTATTACTATGAACATTAGGGTTACATGATTCTATGTATTTGACCATCAATATAATCACCAAATCGTCCAACTTCATAGCTATTAGGGAGCAGAGTTCCATAGAGGCTTGGGATGCCTCTATGTGCAGAAGATAGTTCAGCTTCATGGCATCCCTTCAACGATAGTCTCATATTGTGATGATCGTCTCACATCCTGGTTGAGGAAGGGATTATAGGATGCATTTGGGACCCAGATATGCTTGAGCACAGCATTCCATCCCAAAACAGATGGTCAAATAGAGAGAATCATTCAGGTTCTAGAGGATATGTTATGGGCATGTATCTTGTACTTTGGTCATAGTTGGGAGGACCACCTATCACTGGTGGACTTTGCGAACAATAAAAGCTACCACTCCACCATTAGTATGGCACCATTTTAGGATTTATATGGCCAACCCTACCAATCACCACTTTTCTAGACCAAACCTAGAGATTCATCACTCATGGGTTCAGAGTTAGTGTGAGCTACCACTGAGAAGGTGCAGATCATCCAGGAGTGGATGAAGACTGCACAGAGCTGGTAGAAGTCTTATGCTAATAAATGGTGGAGACCTCTCGAGTTCGAATAGGGATACCATGTCTTCCTTCAGGTCTCACCTTGAAGAGGGTTGTAAATATTTGTTTAGAGTGGTAATTGGTCTCTCAGGTTCATCAAACCTCTTCAGATATTGCGCATAGTTAGCAAGGTGGCATACCACCTAGCTCTACCACCTCAGTTGCACTGGGCACATGATGTCTTCTACGTGCTGCAGCTAAGTAGGTATGTGCATGACCCATCACACATCATTGACTGGACCGAGCTGAACATAGAGGATAGATCTCCCTTCACAGAGTTCCCAGTGGAGATTGAGTCTCGACAGGAGAGGATCCTTTGTAGGTGATCAATTCCCTTGGTGTGTGTTTGGTGGCAGAATAGGAACCTTCAGTAGAGCATGTGGGAGCGGGAGTCTCATATTTTTTGTGCAATACCCACTTTTTTTAGTAGCCTTTTTTTTTGGATTTCTAGGGACATAAAATACCTAAGGTGTGGATAATGTAATGTATCTTATTTTCAGTGTGTTATTTTTAAATATTATATGGACTTATTTCGAGACCAGGCTTTACGACGGCGTGCGATTCTGAGGATGGAGTTCCCGGAATAAATGTTTGAAAAAATTTAAATGGGTGCCTGAAAAAAGTGGAGTAACTTTTTAATGGGTGCCCGAATCATAAATCCAAGGGAACTATTGTGTTCAGAGCAGCGACTTTACCTTAGGCAGGGCCTAACATAAATCGGCGTGGGTCAGCTGTAAAAGTTAGTTTTTGGACGTTTTAAAGGGAATAAAATAAATTTAATAAATTATTTTTTTAACATTTACATAACAAAGTGATGCATTATTTGGTTTTAAATAACCAATATTTCAGGGATAGACTCATAACTAGGAAAAATTTCCCTAGAATCCTACGGAACTTTGGAGTAGAGACACCCCAGAGAATTCTCGATGAATGACGATGAACGATGACACATGGATCGCTACATAGTGAGATCAAATTTCTACAGATGAATGATCTCCCTCTTCATCAACAATCAAGGTATGGGTTGTTATTTAAATTATTTAATCCATTCTTGGATTTAAATTATGAATGCGGATCAACCCATGAATAGGTTGACCCACGGATCGTTCGTTCTTGCAGGAGGGTTTTTATCGGGTTTATTTCAGGGAATTAATATGTGAATGGTTTGATTATTTCTATTTTAATCCGTTAAATCCTCCAAATGGGATCAGATAAATTCCATTATGAATGATGGAAGAGATTCATTCCTCAATTCATTGTGTTTAATTCTTCTTCCCCTTTTCACCTCGTGTTTTTCACGTTCTTTGTGGGGTTATGAACAAAAGATCATTGTGAATCGTTTTTGCAACGCAATTATCCCAAATCGTAGATCTGGAATCGTGATGGCCTAGAAGAGGTGCAATGATGATGGTGGAAAATGAATCGACATGGTTTGGGGGAATTCTTTATTTGATCATTCCACATTCAGGTGGATAAAAACTTGTTTTCAGGGCTGATCGGAGGCCTGAAACCAACGGAATCGGCTTTGTGTTGTTGGTGTGACCTAGAACCTTGAGTTTCATGGTGATTAGATTGCTAGAACGAAGGATGGAGAATCACCTAAGGTGTGGAGAATAAAAACATAGGTTCTGGAAAATCCCTAAGAACACGACGTGTTCTCCGAAAAACACGGCATGTGGGGATGGCTCAGCGGCGATTAGGGATTCACAACCTAGTAAGCGATGACACTGCGTGTGACAGTCGTCACAGAGCATGTAGGTTCTTACGCGGGACTCAGTGTGAATCTTAGAAGATACACAGACATAGGGTGGAGTACATGGCATGTACTCCCTCACATGGACAGGCCAGGCCGGTTACAAGGGTTACCCCGAGTACTGATACATGTGTTGGAAGACACAGGTTGAAGCCTTGTACGGGCACATAGTTAGTGCACATAGAGCAGCCCCCAGATATTAGTACATGGCGTGTCACATTCTTACTTTTCGTGTATATCTATTTCTACAAGACATGCTCTTCAACATGGGTCGTTGTAAACGGAAAGTACCCAGGGTTATAGGACATGGCGTGTGACCTTTCTACCCATCTTGTGTAACATCCTAGGTAAATAATGAATAAAACATTTCAATATTTATTAATATTTACAAATTAAATACTAATTTTACTTTAAATGGGTTGCTATGTTCGATAGCGTACCCGATACGCAACAAAGAGTTTCTTTGAAATCTTACATTGCACACTAGTAATAAAATAATATTATTTTAAATGGTAGTTAACATGTAGCCATTTTATTGGCGGGAATGGATAGAAATAACTAAAATATGATTATATATGTTTTTTAAATGTTTTTACATTTATCCAATAAAAGATAAAGGCTTAAAATACGGAAAGAATTCAATTTTAGGCATTTATACACTATTTTTCACTAAAGGTTCACTTATCACCTTTTGATGGTGAACCATCATTAAATATAGTTTTGATCACTCTTATAAATTCTATTGGACCAAATATAACTCTTTTTTAGAATCGTAACATCAAAATTTATTTTGTGTAAATTTTTGGTATTTTTCCGATAAAGTTCATTTTTTAATGAATAGTGTAAAATGTTGTATTTTAATTCAAAACCTATTTTTAATATAATTTATTTATATGATTATATTATCTTTTGAATTGGTTTTAAAGTGAAATTAGAATATATTTTTACCATTAAATCCAATAGTGGTCGTTTGAATTAATTTCTCTTTGAAATCGGACTTAAACTAGTGTCAATCTTTTGATACTTATTGTTTCATAAAAACACGCTATTTGCTCTGACAGCGGGAATTAATTATTAAATTAATTAATGAAACTTATATGTTGTGAATTTTGTAAAATAGACTTCATTTTTGAATTTGGAATATCAAATATAGCTTAGGGTTAAGTTTTGGTATTTTTCTGAAAAACTTCAATTTTTGATGAATAGTGAAACCACTAAGTGGTACTTAAAAAACTGATTTTTCGTTTAAATGAAATTTTACCACCTCTATGTTTTGAATTTCAAAAATCCGACATACATGGTTTTCATTAAGAAGTAAAATGTGGTTCAATGGGATTAAAATATTTTTTTGGTGAATAGTAACTTATTCAGTTTTTAATCGCGATTAGAGGTAATTAGTGTAGTTTAAGGTAAAAATAATGTTTTAATAATATGAGATGAGCTTGACACATGTCCTACCCTTATTGGATGTGTCATGGCCGACCAAGAAAATCCATGGGTCAACTTGGGGACCCCATGGAGCCACTTTGGTTGGAAAATGACATAAATACCTTTTTATTTAATGTTAAAATAAAAATGTCACAAACATGAGTTGTCTTACTAAAACAATTTTTACATGGGGTTATACAAATCCGATTTTGACTATAAATATTCATTAGAAATCTAAAACGATTTCCTACATCATGATATTTGTTTTATAATTTTTAGAAATTAAATTTATTAAATTATTTATGACATCATGATGATGCAGCGATTACCTCATTAATAAAGGATTTAAATAAAATGAAATGATAATGTGAAATATATGACCTACACATGTCCAAAACCTATTGGATGGGTGGATTGTGAACCCTTATCACCTTACCCTCGAATTATATCAATTTGGGACCTTTTGAATCCGAAAATCATTTTCAAATAAAGTAACATTTCTTTACTTTTCAAGAGTGCCCCTCCTCTCCTCTTATAAAAGGCCCCCACCTCTACCACCTTACCCACACTTCCAAAGCCTTTGGCTCGGCCAACCCCTTCCCATTTTGTCTCTCCACATATCTATATTACTCCTTGAAGCCTCACTTTGGGCAGAATGCTTCCCAAGGAAGCTTTTGAGCTCAAATCTAAGAGAGTTAACCGATTTTAAGGTGATGTCTTCACTTGTGTTCTTTTGTTTTATTTTGCTTCTCCAACCCCCTAAACTCTTTTTATTCATTTCCTTTGAAACAACTCCAGTATCTTAAATATACTAGGATTTTTTTATAAGAATATTTCGAGCTACACTTACACACATCTACATCTAATGGTTAAAGAACATACTGTTTCTGTAGTTGGCGAATTTCTGCCTCACGAAACGATGATTGTTCAATCTTCTTTTAAACACCTTTAATGGTGGACATTAATATGTCACTATATTTATATATGATATATAATATGTTTATGTTTTCCTTAAGCTTCTGTATTTTTTTATTTATGGCATACCTTTATAGCTTCCATTATGGGTATACGTGATATCTTCATTTTAGGAAGTGCGGACTACCGCCCCCTCAAAGTGATTTGATTCGTTAATACCATGCGTGGGACGTATAAAGGATGGATTTAATGATATTATATATGATATTATACTGGAATTATAATATACCTCTATATCATTATTATTTCTTCCCGTTAAAGTATGAGATAGAAATGAAAGTAGCGTTCATGCGTACGTACGGCTTACCGTCTCCATGAATGGTGCATTTCATTTCTTATCCCCAAATGTAATGTACTATTATAAGTACATATATATAATGGATATATATGATGTATGTTACATATAAATGATTAATATAATTCTGTAATTAAAATATACATACCTCTCATTTAGTTTTAATTCCATTAATATGACATAGAAATGAAAGTAGCATTCATGCGTACGTACGGTTTACCGTCTCCATGAACGGTGCATTTCATTTCTTACCTCTAAATGATTATGTAATATTATAAATGCATTTATATACTGGATATATATGATATATATGATATCTACATCATGATTTTAACTCTGGATATAATGGATACATGAACAACTTGTAATTAAAAAGAGAATATTTTTTACTCAAGTACCAATGATCATTAAAACGACCGTTAATAACTTAAATAATTACATAGTGTTCATGACATGGTAATAAGTGATATAAAAGGAAAAATGAACTTGAAAAAAGTTCTTAAGCAAGTAGAAATTGACTTAAGTTTATTATTCAGGAGGTTAAAGAACGATCGAGTCAAGACGGACCTGAGGTATGGGACTTCGTCTCAATCTCCTTTCATTGAGGAATATTTTGTTTTATACACAACCTTCTTTTATACGGTGTATAAACCCCTTTTACTTTTAAATTTATTCATAAGGAATCTTTTTTATACGAAGCATTTACTAAATGACAAAAGATAATGTTTTTGTCGTACGTATGCAGTGACAACGACTTCTCCGCCGCCGTGACCATTATTTGAGTTTTGGCTTCCTCTACAAGCCCTACCTTTTTTTTAAAAGAAAAATAAATACCATGTTTTACTTTTCTTTTATTTTGGTATTGAAAATGCTTTTCATAATGTTTTTATATCAATGTGTTGTATTGATATCTTGTGATTGAAAGGTGGAAATGTTATGTTTCCTTTATGCATGTTTTATGTGATACGATTATGTTGAGGTTCTTGGGCATTATTATGAAGACGGGTGGTTCCGTGATAAACTAAGGGCGGGTGAGCCCGATATAGCTCTCCAATGCATTGGGTAAAGAGAAGGAGTGAAACGTTAAGGTTTCTCCGAAGAGATTTAGGGAATATACTGTGATGGGTATTCCAAACGTAACCAAGAGGGTTACTCCCTACGTAAGTATGTTATGAATGCCTCAAGTTACCTTTATGTCTTATGATTTCTATGATTTATTCATGATTTGATGAGGTATGTTAAAGTGCTTATGTTTTATGGGTAAAGTATGATTTCATTCTTATATATATATGTACCCATGTTTCCTTTCCATATTTTTATATCCCTTACAGAGCTTTTTATGCTCATCCCAAGTTTTTTTGAAATGTTTTTCACAGGACTTAATGTGGAATAGGGTCAAGGATGGGATCAAGGGAAAGTCATGCTATATAAAACATGGAACTATACATGTTTCTTTTTAAGAGTTTTTTTTATTCTATGGAAACTTAGTAGAAGTGTCTACTTTGTAATCTTTTGAGATGTAACAGTTATGTCCTAATTTTCTAAAACTCTAAACCAGAAAAGATCATCAATGTGAATTATTCATTTAATTCAATATTAAGTAATGTTTAAGGCCGGAGCCTTATATCTTGTACCTTTCTATACATGGATTGATCTTATTTTCCACCATTCCTTAAACAAGTTATGTTTGGGTTAGTTCCCCTTTTTCATTCCCTTAAAGTTCAGTTTTTGTTTCCATCCACAGAAGTATGATCTCTTTAGAAGGACTTTCTGGATAGAGTCAGAATCCCTCTGAGAGGCCCAGAGTGAGATCTTATACCCATTATTGACCCTAGGTATATTCAGGTATCGACATGAATAATCCTATATAACGTTGATCCTCTACTTATCAGGTGAATCTGAATGAGTTTTGGTATACTCCTAGGCCCTGGTAGTGATCCTCATCCATGTATCGTGATCTTTTCCCCACTCAAGAGTGAGTTCTCTCGGAATGAGTGTATTTGTTCTCTCTTCAGATCTGTCAGTGCGTCTATCTATCTCGTGATACTTCCCAATGAACGTACTTATCGAACGGACATCATTAGATCTATCAGACTCAGGGAGTGAGTTTTCCCATATGAGTACTTTGTGGAATATTTGAACTGAATCCCTAGCATGGGTATGTAGTCATTGTGGCTTAAATCTAGACTATGGGTCAAGGTTTCGATTATATCAAGAAATTTTTTCTATTATTATATATTCTATAGACATATATTCTGTAGAGATAACTATACCTTTAATTTTTGCATTGATTCATTGTTTTTTGGGTCCTCTACTAAGTATTGTTATTCTCACCCCTGCATGAGATTTTCCCACACATGTCATGTATTTTGTAAACGAGTGGACTTTTAACAGAGTCCATGGCTGATCAGAACCAGACTGAGTTTTATGAGATTCCCTATAGGATGAGGTGTTTCTACGGCTATGAGCAGTAGTCCCAGTACCTATTTATTACTTGCAGGTTGGACTTTTTAGTTTGTAGACTCTTTCTTTTGGTGGGATTATATTCTGGCATAGTTTACTTTCTGCACTTTACTTTATATTTTACTTTGTTTGTTGGGTTTAGTTGTATGCATTCATTTTGTTCCTTAGTTGTTTTTACATTTCAGCATTTTTGGGCTTGGAGATGTATGCATGTGTACAAGTACTTACGCAATGCCTCCCATGTTAGTGATATGTCTTCTCGGTGCTAGTCACCATCCCCTAGCCTATTGGAGGAAGGCTTGGGGAGTTACAACATGGACCCCACTGGGATGGGTCGTGACACCAATGAATTATTATATCTATTCACCAAGATAATGTGACAAATAATATAAAATATTTTATTTAGGGTACCAAAACACTTCATTAATTCCATGTCTTCAAAAGGCCCTATAGCATTTACCATGTGTTTGAATCCCAATAAAACATCCATGGATATCGGTAATGTGTCAATCTAACATCTAGGGACACATTTATTTATAAATGTAGACACTCATTTCATATGGATTTGTATATGTTCCCCAAATATGAATTTATAACCAAAGGAAATTTTTGATCATAGGAAAAGTTCACCTAGTCCCCATATTCCATGTCTTGTGGATCCCTTCATTCGAATATCATAATTCATCATCCCCAGTATATGTGACATGCCACATCATCCCTAATTCAAACCACATTGATTCATGATTTACAATATCCATAATCTAACTATTAAAGTTAATTTGAAATCCTCAATGTTATGTATTCCTGTATTATACCTATTTTCAATAAAAGTATGTGATATTCCATTATTGATCCTTTGATGGACCTCTCCGCATGAATGTAAAAAAATCATGACACTATAGTATAGTTATCAAGTTTTTAAATTATTCACATTATCCTCAAGAGGTTATGTATTCAAAATTATACTATCATTCATTTTAGGTATCTCCTAGATTATTTCAATTATATCATTTTGTGATTATTGGATAATATTTTATAACCTTAATATTAGTTAATTTTAGTAATTAATTTAAAACAAAAACAACATCCATATTTCTCAATCTTGAATGATTATAATCTACCTAAGGAAAAAGATATTAAAATATCCATGCAGAGAACCCAAAAATGGTATCCTAGGAAAATGTTAAGTCTTCACGTGATGGGAATGCATCTGGTTTCACATAGACAAAATTGAACAGTTAATTATAAGAGACAAAAAATATGTTTTTTTAATAAACTATAAAGGGATTCCTAAGAAAAATATGATTTATAACCCACTAATACTCTCTAATATGATGTATAAGCAAAAACAATAGGTGAATAATGACATAAACATCAGGTATTTTGGGTTCAACATATGATCCTAAAAAATCCAATCTATGCTTACTATGCCACTTGGACTAGGAAAAAGTTAAAGTGTCCCACCCCATTAAGCCATCTTGAACATTAAAATGATAATTCTAAATTTTCAAATTGTGACCCTCATAAAATTGGGTTTTTATTTATCAAAATGTACTATCTCTAGATTATAATGATTATATTTCGGAATATACTCATCTGTGAGCCATTCAGAGGGGGATATGTTTTGTCAGAATAGAACAAATCTAGTGTATGGTGATGATAGTTATGCCTATATCTATCTCTGATCTGCATCCATTAGGAAATAATTCATCTTAATTGACCAATTTTATTGTATGATGATAAAACTTATGATTATATCCATTAGTGAGACACGCCCAAGAGGAATCCTATCCAACTCAAGTATTTGGTAGTCATGAATTATTTATGTTATCCAATATAAATAAACAAGTGGATACAGTTAAATGAGATGTTAAAATTGTCAGTTTTTATGATTATAATTAGTGGATAAGAAAAATAAACCTTAAATCCTTGAGTTGGCATCAACCTCAAAGTAAATATGCTATGTTTGTAGAGTCATCTACTGATTCCAACAAGATATTCCAAAATGTGTAAAATATCATTACATTTATAATAATGTTTGAATTTTTTTCATTTTAAATTAATCTAATTCTATGGTTTGAATTTTTTTGTCATTGATGAATTCATTAAACAAACATTATCTTAGAACCATGACAGAGATCCCATCTCGAGAAAAAAAGTCATAATTGAGAAGATATGTATCTCCATTCCCAATGAAAAATAAAATTTAAACTTTATGTTCTTCATTATTCTTCTAAAATTGGGGGATGTAAGTTCCTCAAATAATGTTCCTGGTCCTCTAAGGTAGTTGTTAGAACCTTCTACTCAGATTAGGTTTTGGATTTCACACATTAATGAAAAAAATATTTATAGATTATGAAAACCATTTATATGTATTATGATTTGTTCTTTAGCATTATAAAATACCTTATATGGGGGATTCCTATAGTTAGGTGCATAGCTCGATTCACAAGCTTCAACATTACTATTCATGGAGGAAAAATAAACTTACATATCTAATATATTGTCCATATTAAGTTGAGATTCATTTAAAATGAAATAAAATGTCAAAGACTTATTTTCATTATTAATCCTCATAGAATCCACCATGAAGTAGCATGTTATGGTGAGATACCATGTAGAGGAGTGAACCTTGTGTCCTTAGATAACTATTTTAAATGGAAATTTCTAGGGTATTTTTTGTGGGTGATTCTATAGATCACAAAATCACCCCGCTATGTGTTGACCTCATAAATAACCTCAACTCCTAAAATTTCCTACCACTAAAAGAGCCCCATATCACCATGTCTCTAAAAATTCTATGTTCCTAACACTATAGTGTCATGGAAGTGATCCTAACCACACTTTTTGGTCCTTCCATGGACTTTCTCTCTATGTACACCTAGAATATCCACCCTTCCACTCTTTAGGGAAACCAATTACATGTTTATTATTTTAAATACATCATTCCATCTCTATGGGTAACACATAAATAGGGACATGAGGGACAAAAGGAGATGAAGAGAAAGATAATAGTTTCCAATTTTTGGAATTACTCTATCATGAAGCTATATGTAACCAAGAGGGAAATTTTCATGAAGAATAAGACTCAATGGTCTCACAAGGTAACCATGAAATATTTATTTCATGATACCTCATTGAAGATACTGAGCCCATGAGTCCCAGTCTACAAGATCAAGATCATGAGGCCCATCCCTTGAGGTCGATCCTTGGGGGTCTATCCTTTTAGGAATACATTGTATGGAAAGTATGTGGGTTTAACCTCAGATAGGTCTATCCCTTGAGGATGATACTATATGGTTAGTTCATGGTATCTAATAAATGAGGGCCAATAAGTGAGTCTAATCTTTGAGGAAATCCATATAAAGTCTTATCTATGAGATCACCTCATGTGTGTTTTTCTATGAATAACCCCCATTGCACAGGTTCCCCATTTTGGTAGCCTTCCACCCTCCATATGAAATGAGAATCCATTGGTAGGTTGATTATATCCACCCATTTCTAGGTATAACTTAGTAGGATAGAGAATGTATACTATATGCATCTATAGTTTTACTCATATTTCCACATTTGACTATTCCATTTTCATAGATATTGACGGATCTTTTTTATGGTCAAAACTGCAAAAATTGGTGAGTAAATGGACTCCCCAAAATGACACAACATGAATAATTAGTTTATGCACACCAATATGAACCTATTTTACCATGTATTCCCTTGATATAACAAATCACCCATGTTGTCTACATTGATAGATAAAACCCTCAAGGAATAATGATCTCATGTTCCCTTGATGATGTGGTTCATAGTCATAAATTTTGTAAAAGTGGGTTCCCTATACCCAAATGTAACAGTACATTTTTATTACCATTTCATGAATATAGTTAGATATTCATGATATACACTTACCATTATATTTTATACATTTTTTGTGTCCACTGTTTTAATGGTAATTTCTATAGATTAATTATCAAATAAAAATGTTATAGCATATCCAAGGATATAATGTGAACCTAAATATACTATGAAATTAATCTTAAATATATGTATTATAGTCTATATACATCATACTAACTGGATATAGTATATGTTTGACTATCAAGTGTTGGGGGATTATAAGTATTGTTACTTCTTCTTATGTTATCACTTGGAGATCTTTGGTAGGTAAAATCATGAAGACAGACCACCAATAGGGACACCACATTTTTTTAGTTGTCATTGGTTGTTCCTATCTACATACATGTTTATTGGTCTCCTAGCTTGAGATCATTATCAATGTGGTCCATTTAATTACATACTTTAATGCAAGTAAAAACTATGATAATGAAATTATGATAAGGTATCTTATATTGGGTGAATATTTGGTGGTATGGAATTTCTTGAATGGTCAAGATATAATTTTTCACTCTTGAGTTGAGGGAGTAATATATTTTAGGCTTGGTTGATCAGGATGGTAGTACCTTCATAAATCCTTGGATAAGGTAGTCGGAGGTAAGTCTATCTAGTTAGATAAAAAAACAATAAAGTAGGGAACATGGTGATGACACAAGTGTACATACTTATTAATGAGATATTAAAAGATAAAGAGAATATATTACACAGTGCATGTTCATAGGTTTATTTTTGTTGCTATGACTATTCATTATCTCATTAGGGGCCTTGATGGGTAGGTAGACTCCACTCTTGGTATGTGAATATCATTCACTACTATCGAGATAAGGTCTTAGAGGGTTACACACAATATCATATTCAAGAATCTTACCTATTTAGGTGAATAAGTATATAGAAAATGGTGGGGCCACCAAGGGGTCGGATAGTTGTCCAGTTTTATCGATCATTGATAAATATATAAATAAATTCATTATTATTCAAGTAAATAATAATTGGGTTGGATTTATTTATTATAAGTATTTATAATTGTTTAAGTAAATATGAGGAATAATATTAATCGAATGAATATTATTTTAATATTCCAGGTTTGTCTAATATTAGAGAGAATTAAAAATTGAGTTAACTCAATTTTATCACATAATATATTTAATATATATTATAGTTTTGTGATAAAATATAAATAATATTAATTATGTAGTTTAGTGATTCATAATTATTTAATTATTTATTATTTAATGTTTGATTTATTTCTGGGGACCGGGTAACCTGGACTAGGTAACAGCAATTCCCACTATATAATTAGAAGGAGAGGCTCATTCCATGTACTATTTAGGCATTCAGAAATGAAAACCTCTATCTCCTCCTGTTTTCTAGAGAGAGAGTCTCTATCCGAGAAATTGATCCAAGGAACATTTGATAGATCAGAAAGATAGGATTGAGGTGATCAATGTGACACTGAAGGATCCATTGGATCTCTATGATAGCACCCAGAATTTGAAAAATAGTGAACATGTAGATTCTTTTTAGCGTGTGTAGACAATCTAGAGGGTTTCAGCTTCAGATCCTTTGAGCAATGATAACAAGAGACTATCTATTGTTGACCATGATTTGTTTTGAACAAGGTATGTGTTCATTTTTATTTTATGTTCTGATTTTAATTAATTCAAGATCCTAGGACCTTATTGGGGTTTGGATCGTCATAGATGAAAATTTATGTTGCTCTGGTGATGAAAATTTTTAAATCTCTAGCCCACCGGATTTGATTGTGCACCTTGGTACCTTAAATTGGTATCAGAGGGACATGTGATTTTTTGGTTCCAAGAAAAAATTAATTTTCTTTTAATTAAGTATAGGGATTTAAATCAGTCTCAATGGGATAGACCATACATCAATACAATTTTGAATGGCCAAGTTATGGTCATTCAAAAAATTTAATACAGATTGTTTGCAGTTTTTTCTCGAGTATTTAAATTTAAGTGTGTATATATATATATATATTGAATTATACCCTAAGTCACATTTGTGGTAGTGGTTTATAGTAAATCTAATATTTCTAGTTATCTAGATCTCTTGTGAGTATTGAGTTTTTAGAACAGTTAATTATAATCAAATCCTTGTTCCACATTCGTGTGGAAATTTTGTTTTGTTTTAAACTATTTCAAATTTCATATGATTTGGGATTTAAAAAAATGAATAAAATAAAATCCTTTTGACCTAATAGAGGAGATAGATGTGGTGCAGGATATTATTAAAAAAATAAATAGGAAAACTTTTTGAAAAGTATGGGGATGACATCAATTTGGTCAACAAAAAAATGTTTTTCGAAAGGGGTCGCCCCCTGTCTCCCTTGATTCTGTGAGAAGCCAGGAGGGATTCTCCTCTAGTGATCTACCTCTATCATCTTCCTCCCTATCAGTCGGAAAGGCTATTTCACCCAAGAAGTGACCACTCCTCCAACGGCAAGATCAGGTGAACACAAGGACCGCCGACCTTTTCAGGTCACTTCCCCTCTATCGGTCACCTAACCGGCAGTCGTAGTAGCAAATCTGCATCATGGAAACCCCCTAAAACCACCACCATCAACAATATACACTACCCTCCCATTGACCACACCATTGTTCCAGTGGCCCAGAATCATCCATCTCCCTTGCTTGACCACAACCAATAGTGGTATCTTTCAAACCCCCTATGCAGTGACCATTACGGGGTCCCGTTGGAGTGTCCCCACCCTCACCAGCTAGTCCTGTCGCTATTGGGATTTGAGGCCACCCTAAATAATTCCCATATGCGACATCATGCCATCATTATCACCACCACCACCACCCTCCCCCCAACCTCGTGTGTCTGATATCACCCCTATCGAAGCCTCCTGGCACAATTCGGTGGTCACAAGCACCCCGGGAAGTTCGGCAACCACCTTCCTCCGACCAGATTGGATCAGTTTCAGGAATCCCATATATTGAATGGACCTCATGCCTATAAGCTTCTAGATTCCATCACCATATGAATCACCTATCATTTCCAATCCCCTTATTAGGTACCCCTTCCTTATATCTCTAATTCGATACTTAGATCGAACCCTGGTTAGGTTTTTTCCAATCAATATGGTCCTGCATGGGGTTGTGCAGATTTTCCCAACCTAGAATAGGTCATGATAGGTCCTCCTAGCCTAGAATAGTCTTACATAGGCTTTTCATGATCCATAATGGGCCTTCACAGGGTTGGCCCGCCCCGCTTTAACCCTACGTGAAGTTTCAAGGCCTGGGAATTTTTTATTAAATAAAAATTAATTAAAATAATTTTTTTATAAAATAGCTAATATTTAGGTAATCTAAAAAAATTAATTTAATTTTGGTATTAAATTAAATTAATTAATTAATTTAATTTTAGAAATTAAAATTAAGTTAATAGTGGACCAAATAGAATTAAATTATTTGAATTTAAATAATTCATTTAATTTTAAAAAAAATTCCTTGTACTTAAATTATTTCAATTTAATGTTATCATCCTTTTATTTTACCCATTTATAGGTCTTGAAAATCAACCCACTATGTATGTCTACTTCTATTTAATTATTTATTATCTCTTTGTGAAGATTGTAGATAATTATTTAGTTTTTATGATAGTATGTGCATCATCCTCTATTTATCCAATATGTATAAGGGTTTGTGCATCAAATTTATCAATCTATATTTTTTACTTCTAAGACCCCCTCACCAGTGTGTGAGTATTTTTAAACCATGAAGAGGATGGTGTAAGATGCAAACAATTCCCAAGTCGAGTTGAAATCCAGACAAGAAGTGGACACACTAGATAGAGATGAGCTACGTCTTAATTCAAGCTACGACTCATGTTTGATACCCCTAAGTCATGGTTGATTCAATGAGTTGAAGTAGATCAACCAGTTTTAGATTCTCAATACCAATCATGCAGTTTATGTCCATTATGAATTTGTTTATTATTTTTTATAATTTTATTACTGTGTGAAAACACATAAAATAATAAATATTAAAATGCATAAAGATGTGATGGATTTATTTCTATTAATTTTCAGTTGTGAGAATAACAACATAGAATGAACAAGATTAATAGAAATGGATTACATTCTTCAAGGAAACTATATAAACCCTCAAAGAAATATTAGGTTTCAAAATGCCTTACATCATAAAAATTTACACAAAAATGGGTGTTTGGGGTACTCATCATCCAAATTTGAGGGTTCATATTACTACTGATGATTTATTATGAGAGTGATGGGTTGACTTCACTGATGTTGGAAGTAAATAAATACCCAAATCTAGCTTGATACAACTTTATATTTGAGTATTGAGTAAATCATTTTTATGATTTTAGAAGCTGGGACTTCACTCAACAGATCAAGGAGTCGTGTGTTAATGTGGTTGGCCAGTCAAATGCCTAATTTGAACTCTCTAAGTAGTGGCATAGTAAAATATTATAGACAAAAATGGGAGGTTCAAGGATCCTTTCCACTACAATACTCAAGTGACAGAATATTTTGATTATATTATAGAGGTTCTATAGATATAGATAAAACGGTGATAGTTATTTAATGATTTAATTAATTAAATAAATAATTCTAATTTAGTAATCAAAATTCAAGATTTTATTTTTGAAAAAAATGGAAAGTAAAACAAAAAATACATTGAGATAAATATTGGAAAAACTAAATTTCCAAAGTATCACAAATATACAAGTGTATTATGGGAACTTTCATACAATACTACGATATCATACATTCAAGTTTTTGGAGTCTTCATTGCCTATTAAACAACCTCAGGAAGTGAGGGTGTTAAAAACACTTATAGGTGACTCATGTATTACGAAAATGATGGTTTTATTGTAATTTTATCATCAACATCCTATGTGAGTTTTGGATACAACATTGGGACCTATAATATTTCACATGTTATCTCATCCCTGAGAATATTTCAAGGATAAATTGAAGCAAGATATGAATAAGGTTATTTTTACACTAGAAATGTTTAAATTGAAAGCTGGGTCATGATATTTAAATGGATCCCTTCTCATATAATTTTCACACATTTATTCCAGTTTTTTTTTATATTACAAATAAACAGAATGGATAAATCACTTCATTACCTTTTGGGTAAGGTTCTCCAAGAAATAAGAACATTAAAGAAAGTATAATCTATAGTTCTTATGACAAACCAATTGAAATACAATGTGAAAATACCAATGGAAAGAGAAAATACAAAGGCATGTTCACAAAATCCTTCAATTAAATGAGGTTTTCTATTAAATAGGAGGTTATTTTCTTTTCATATCATGAAATAAATTAATATAAGTTCACAAGAAATGAACTAAATCAAATAAGTAAGTAGTCTCATATTCATTAGGTATATTCATCAATTATTTATAATGTTTTTGTAATAATTTTTAGGTATTGAATATAATATTTCTATAACATATGTGTATTTGAATATAGTTACCAAGTTAGTATAGAAACCTTACAAGAAGAAAGGTGTGTTCTCCAAGGGGATGAGAACGGGTGATTCCTGAGTCAGTGCTGATAAGTACATGAATTCTATTTTCTAAGTGAATGATTCTTATAGAACTTTTATTGAGTATTACCAAAACATTAATATCATGTGCCCAATGAACATAAGGATTCATTATTTTAGATTATGAATAATGTTTTTTATGGTGTTTAATACTCAACCAATAGTTTAGTGATAGAGGAATCATTGAAAATATGTGATGAATATAAAATATAAGACTTATATACCTATTTGTGGAAAGATAATAATTTGTAAATAAAAACTAAAATAAGATTTCAAGGATATACCCATTATGGTATTTCGACTCCATGGAGCTAAAAAACTTAGGTATTATCAACACATATACTTATTTATTTTTCACAAATATACCTTTAGAAATAAAGGTAAGCCATAAATATTTTGGAATTAGTTTAGCTAGAGAGTGTGAACTATTAAAAATGTAAGATAAAGGTATATTAAAATACTTAATAATATTCCTTTAAGTTCTTAAGTAATGTGAAATTGATTTATGGTATATTAATGGTCATAAAATATGAGTTGCTTCTGGCTAGTGTACCGAAGAGTATCCTGACCAATCATTCATCAATCAATATAATGTAGTGTAGAGTAACTCCTAAATATACATTACTTTATCTATATCAGAGATATGATTCTAATAAGTAGGATTGATCATGAGTATTACATGTTAACATTTATCAAAAAAAATGTAGCATGGATTAATTCTTAAATTCACATTTTCTTATACACATCAGAGCCATGATTAAATTGATAGGAGTATCAACGTTGCAAGTTATATCCAATGCCTAAACTTCCATTATATTCAATACATGATTTGAAAATAATGGCATTATACCATAATATCATGCCAACTATAATGAAAAATGGATGTCATATGAGTTATAGTATGATGAAAATCCATTATTCAATAAGAAAATGTGTTTAGATGCAAAGTGTTTCTTAAGAAATAAAAAAAACATGCATCATGCAAAACACAAAGTGCATCTATATTAATCATCATAAAAGTTACATAGGATATTATAGAAATCCCTATGATAGAAAATATATAGTTAAGTGATTTACTACATTACTATAAATGATTTGATATAACTAATTGAGATATTGGGAGAAATATTTACTTGAGTTTAGTCAATGTTATAGATTCATATATAGTTGACATAAGAACTAGTTCTATAAGCAGTGTGGAAAAGGAATGTTCCAGAGACACATATTACGTAGGAAGGATAAAACCACAATGATGGTTTTATATTCACTTTTTATTGTGATAAATTATTCATTGAGAATAAAAATTCCTACAAGTAAGTAGTATATAGAAATTATCTAAAAATGAGAAGATTAATTAAAATTCAATAATTGATTCAATATGTCAATGAACAGGGGGAAATTATTTTGAAGTATTGAGGAGAGAATTAAATGATAAGATACATGGGTGGCATGAGAATTTTACTAATAAGGATTGATTGGTAATAGTAAGTCGTTATGCCTAAATCCATTAAAATTTTACATGTCATGTTTAATTTACATGATAATTTTATTGAGTATTGGATTTCAAGACCACCAATCATGGAAGGTGTCTATTTGATGCAACTAGAAAGGGATAGTGACACCATATAATGATAATAAGGGGTGAAATTTAATCAAATCCAATTCAGGATTGAAGTAATCAACAAGATTATAGAATATTCATTTCTAATGAATCATTCACATGTGTCTACTAGAGGTTGGTGGGAGTTCCATTGTTTTCCAAGAGAAATTTTTTTAGTAATATATGGAAAAAAAACTATTGGATTTATAGTTAATTAACACCAGAATGAAAGTAATACTCTATGGACTGACTTAATGAAGAAACCTAAGTTATAGGGAAGAGGAACTTTTATGGTAGATCTAACGTTTTCATATTCCTATTCAATCATACCTATATTGAAAATTCATTGAAAAATACAAGTTAGAATAGTTTTAGATAGAATGGTAACCAATTTCACAAGGAATAAATCTCTCTAAGTAGACATTAATGTGCATATGAGGATATTAAAGTTGTGAGTTTAATTAAATAAACTTTTATGATGGATCAGTCTCATATTCCATTATATATACAAGACCTAATATTTACATCACAAACTTTATGTTAGGACAATATCAGTGATATCAAGGAGAACAATAAGAGAAATAGTTATAACTATATGATAGTACTAGATAAGGTACAAAGTATTTTTACCTGGTATGTGGAGATAAAATGATACTAGTTTTCTAGGGAATCAAACTAGTCTTACTTGGATCGATGTGATCTAATTTCACATTTAGGATAAGGTAATAAGCGATAAAAGATCATACAAGCCAGTGGTATCTATATTTACAAATATCTAGTATGTTTCAGATTTTAAGGTAGCTAGAGAAGAAGGTTAAAATATGAAATTATTTTTTCTAGTTCTTGGAATCACACCTAGAATGTAAGGTTTTATCATTATGATAATTTTATTATAGTACTATATAATATGTCAAAATATAGAAGTGGAAAAAATGAATATACTCTAGGTTTTAATCTATTGTAAACTTTTACTTAAGGAGGTGAGGTCACACATAGTAGAATATCCACACAATGGAGATGTGGCAGACCTATCAACTAAATCCATGACTCGGTATAAACATGATCTTAATAATGTTAGAAATAACAAGGATGGTTAGCAAGTTGGTTTTAGTGAAACTGGGAGTTTTGTAAAAGTGAGTTCCTTAGACCCAACTTTAACAGTACTTTTTTATTACCATTTCAAGTATACAGTTAGATATGTATGATGTACACTTACCATTATAGTGTATTCTTTTCTGTATCCACTATATTAATGTTAATTTCCATTGATTAATTTTCATAAAAAAGGTTATAGAAGATCCTGGGACATATTGAGAAACTCAAGATACTATGAAATTAATCTTAAATATATGTCATATGATCTAGATACATCATAATAACTGGACACAATATATGTCAGACTATCAGGTCATATGGTCTCATACACATTGAGTATTCTTCTCATGAAGTTTTCACTTGGTGATCTCTTGTAGGTGAGATCATGAGGACAGACCCACCAATAGGAACACTGCATGTTTTCAGGTGTTATTGGTTGTTTCTATCTATAGACATTTGTATCAGTCTCTAAACATGAGATCATTATCAATGTGTTCCATTTGATTTCATACTTTGATTCAAGGAAAAAACAAATATAATAAAATCATTTCGAGGTATATTTAGTTGGTTGTGTCATTGGTGTTATGGAATTGGTTTAATGGTAAAGGTAGAATTTGTCTCTTTTTAGTTGAGGAAGTAATATATCTTGGGCCTAGTTGATTAGGATGGTAGTACCTTTAAAAATATGTGTCCATGGTAGTCGTAGGTAAGTTTTTCCAGTTAAATCAAAAAATAATAAATTAAGGAAAAGTGTGATGACACAAGTGTGTGTCCTGCTTTATGAGATATCAAAAGACAAAGAGATTATATTGTGCAGTGCATGTTTGTAGGTTGTTTCAACTGCTATGGATATTCCTTATCTCTTTAGGGGCCTTGATGGGTTGTTAGACTCTGCTCTTGGTCTATGAATATCATTCACTGCTATTGTGTTTATGGCGTAGAGGGTCACACCCAATAGTATATTCAAGAATCTTCTCTATTTCAGTGAATAGGTATATAGGACATATTCAGGCCCACTACGAGGTTTGAGAGTTTTCCACTTTTATTGATCACTGATAAATAAATAAATAAATTCATTTTTATTCAAGTAATGAATAATTGGGTTGAATTTATTTATTAAAAGTATTTACAAGTGTTTAAGTAAATATAAGGAATAATATTAATCGAATAAATGTTAATTTAATATTCCAGGTTTGTTTAATATTAGAAAAAATTACAAGTCAAGTTAAATAACTCAATTTTATCATGTAATATATTTAATATATATTATAGGTTTGTTATAAAATATAAATAATGATGATGATGATACAGCTTAGTTTTTCATAATTATGTATTTATCACTTATTTAGTGGGAGACTTATTTTTAGGGGTTGAGGATCCCTAATTGAGTATCACCACTTCCCACTATATAATAAAGGGAGAGGGTCATTAAAAATACTATTCATTCATTCAGAAATGGTAGTTTCTCTCTCCTTCCACTTTCTAGAGAGATAGGGTCTCTCTCCGAGCAATCGATCCAAGGTGCCTTTAAAGAATCGAAGAGATGGTATCGAGCTGATCGATGTGACACCAAAGGATTTGTCATATCTTTGTGATATAACTTGAAATTCAATGACTGGATACTCATACCCATATGTAAAAAACCTTATCACCTAACTACGATGCCTTTCATTTTCTAGTATCAAAAGTCACAACTAGGTCTACACGCCACCAAATTGCTGTGAAGGTTGTGATCTAAATATTCTTAGTAGGATCTCACCCAGATATTCTATATCAAGTCTCTATAAAAACAATCCAAATATTTAAATTTTAAGTAAAACATTTCATAATAAATAATAAATATGTTTATATTAAAAGCATTGTAAATATTTTTGTTTTTCCAAAAATTAAAAAATTTATTAAAAAAAATTCAATGAATAATTACCATAAATGTTTATAAAAGTCAAAGCATGTATATCAATGCTAGATCAATAAAATTCTATAACATAGTTAAATTATTCCTAGGTATTAAAACCTATTAGGCTAGCAGACTACTCGTACCATAATCATTTATCAGTGTACAATCAATTCCTTAGATCACAAGCCTAAGGGGGAGTGGGAAAAAATGAGTAAGACCCACCTATAATCTCAACATCATGTCCCTATAACAATATGCCTAAGTAGTATAGGAACACCCTATGACAAAACCCCATGAAAAAACATGGATGATAGACTTAAGGTACACATTCCACCTAAGTACCCAAGGCTTCCCTTCTTATTTATTTATAAAGTAAATTTCAAAATGTATTTTAACAATCAATTTCAAACAACCATTTAATTTGATCAAAACTTATTTTAAAACACATTTCACACTTATTGGAAAACAAATAGTTTCCATTACTAATAACCAAGGGAAAACTCATCTCATTCTTCAAATACATTTACACACAAAAAAAATCATACAAATTCATTTATAGAATAATTTTCAAAACATTAGTAATCAAGGTTCGTTAAAAAATATAGATATGGAACCACCTACCTCAACTCCTTTATCAAACTCCCACAATGGGATCCACCAACACATAATGAAAATAAAATGAAAAAACATATACCCTATACTTGACTCCATCATCTTATAATCAATTAAATAAGAAATATGGTCGACATAGAAGATAAAAAAACACATACCCAGAAGAACCCATACACCACACCACAACCAACACGAGGGTCCTCTTTCTAGATATAATCACATGATAGATCAATAAAAGATCAAACAAAACATTAAAATATAATCGATGAATAAAAAATGCAGTTCAACACTAATTCCATGACCAATTGAAATGAATAGAAATAATTGATGATTTCTATTAAGAATTGACACTATCACCTTAAAGATAAAACATAAAAAAATTTGATAAATAACGATTAAATAAACTAAAAATTGACTGACATATCCCAAGGGTTAGTAGAGGAGTCCAAAACTTCAAAATAATGAAAAGTAGTTACACATTCATCACATAAAACCTGCATATTGTGCATGATTCATGAAATGAATTTATGTTTCATTTCGTGAAACCTACGACTCAAAATAACACCAAAATAGACATCACCTATGGTGAAATTAATCCCCATTGACCCATTCATGATGTTAAAATGTATCAAAAATTGTAAATTTTTCATTCCCTAAACCATATTCACTACATCTTCTTGGAAATGGATTCATGTCCCAAATCCACTCCATAGTGTAAAAATGTCCAATAGGTAGTTCACAGTCCAGGCTCTATAGAAAATCAACAAACCAACTCCAAAACACTTAGAACCTAATGAAAACACTTCTATATATGGAAAAAGTGTATCGTTTTATCTTTTATGTTAAAATATTCACACCATTTGACTTTTTTTATGGTTAATTCGTGTGGTTTAAGGGTTACTTATAAACTGGTGAGTCCACTACTCCATCATCGAAGAATAATACACCCATGTCTCATCAAAATATAATCTTTGTCACCATGACACTCTAACCAACAAGATATATTTTTTCATGTAATAAGTTTAACTAATAATCAATGATCTCTAATGCTTTCTTTATAACTAAAATATCTGGATCTAAATAAATCTATTCCCAACTTTGAACTTGAGAGATACCAGGATGGTACATCTTGGGTTGAGAAATGTGGAAAATATCATGAATTCCTATCAACTATAACAGTAATTCCAATCAACATATAACCTTCCCAAGAAGATGGATGACCTCAAACAATCTAACATATCTTAGAGATAACATTACCTATCTCTTAAGTTGATGAAGACCTAACTAAAGAGAAAATTTAAATAAAACTTAGTCACCTATGGAAACTCCAAATGATAGTGTTGATGATATGAATATGATTTATTTAAAATAATAATTGCAACCCAACATTGATGTATATCTAGAATCCTCACTAACATCTCCTAAATGATATTAGGTCCCATAAGAGAGGCCTTACCCACCACATCCCAACAAAGCGGTGACCTTCATGGGTGACCATATAAATCCTCAATGGGAACCATTCTATTTATAAATAGTTAATTGTTATTATATGAAAAATAAACCATGCCTAATAAGGATATCCCACAATCCACAAAAACCCAAGACATAAGCATGTAAAATATCCTCAAGTATCTGAATAGCATTCTTTTTCTGACTATTTATTTGTTCATGGTAAGATGTACTCAACCTAACCTAAGTACCCATTGCCTCTTTGATAATTTTCTAGAGCTGAGAAGTAAACCTATGATCCCTATCTAAGATGATAGTGACAGTAAACCCATGTAACCTCATGAACTCCTACACATATAGATATCCAAAATCTTTAATTATAGTGGTTTTTCTTATCATAATAAAATATTTTGGCTTCTTCAACGGATCAAACACCACAAAAATATCATTCTCCCCGCAATTATTCCGTTATATTGAAACATAAATGTATATGGAAACCTAGTCTCATTTACAAACTATCAAAAAAAAGAGGATAGAGAAACCTAAAAGGATTTAGATACCCCACCTTTATCTATTGGAAAGTGTAATAGTGGGAAAATGATATACAATGTTGTGATTCATACCCAGCCACCAAAAGAAATGTATCATGTTATAATACATATTTTAAATGCTCAGAAAAATAATCTATGATGCACTATGATAGTAAAAAATGAACTATTCATAGGTGCATGGATGAAAATTTGACCCCATAAATGGAGAATACTATAAAAAATGAGAGACCGATTATAAGTGGTCTCGACACCATATTGGGTTTCTCAAATTCCATTGAATTTATCATATTATTTCTAAATCTATAAAATAGAATCAAGGAGGGATGATGATAATTGAAAAATAGTATTAACCATTCCCGAACCATCCTCCTAAGATTTTAGATGCAACTAAATAAAGTGTCTCTTCTAGTTCCACTTTTACTTTGATTTCAAGATAGCCTATGATGAAACATTATTATTGAGAATATCCTCAATGAAGTTTGGATTCTCTAGGTTGTAGGAAATATTGAAATTGAATATATAAATTTATTTAGTCCACTTCCTCTATATGAGATTCATATCTTTCTGAGAGAAGATATAAATCAAAATATTGTTGTCAAAAAAATATTGTGAATATATCACCAAATAGATAGTGATTCCAACATTGAAGCACATGAATAACTCCAATATCCTTCAAATAATGAGTGGGATAATTTTTATCATGTGGAAAAATATGACTAGATCCATAGGCTACCACATGATCATCTTAAAAAATAATAAAACCTAGTCTAGCATCAGATGTATCACATTATACAACAAACCCCTTACCAAGATTATGTAAGATCAAAATAATAGTTTATTTATAAATCCATTTCAACTCATCAATAAAATTATATAACTTTTATTCCCATGTTAATTTCACCCATTTACTTATAATAGCAGTCAATGGTGGTGCTATATTTTAGAAATACATGAAACCCCAATGATAGTATCTTGAAAGTACAAGGATGCTTTGAATATCAAAGTCGTTTAGTGGTTCCTCCCATGACAAGAAAACATTTAATTTATCAGGATCGACTTATAATACATTCTCATAAATAATTTTCCCCAATATATTCACATCATGGATCCATAAATTAAATTTTGTATGCTTTCTATACATATGGTGAAACATCTAGACTTCTAAAACCAAACTCAAATGGTGCTTGTGCTCACACTCAAACATTGAATAAACTAAAATACCATCTACAAACACTACCAAAAAATGTATAGATACAGATATAATATACGCTTCATCAAATACATAAAAATATCATGATAATTAGATATACCAAAAGAAATAAAAAGGCATTCATAATGACTATACTTGGTCCTAAAATCCATTATTGGTATATCAGACTCCCAAAACCTGAGTTGATGATAACACAATCAGAGATAAATCTTTTAAAACCAATTTTCCTCCTTTAATTGTTCAAAAAATAATTCACTCAGGGAAATGGAAACTTTTTTTTAACATATATTTTTTTAAAAAAATTGATAGTCCATGAAAATTTGAAGAAAACTATCATCCATCTTGTAAAATAGCTCTACAGATTCCCATGATGAAACACTAGGGAGAAAAAAACTTGTATATATCATATAATACAACTTAATGTTGAGCTCTTTTAGATATTATGGTTCCATTAAATATATAGGTATTGAGAGAGGTTGTGTACCTGGCACTAGATCAATCAAAAACTCCACCTCCATCTCTAGAGGAATACAAGATAAGTCATATGGAAAAATTTTAGGAAAGTCTTGAACAACCACAAGAGAAGAAACCACATTAGTATTAACTTCAATAGGAGACGAAAAACTCTTGTGATATTGGATGAATGGTCCTACATGACCAGACCTTGGATCCCACTCTCCCTAATACACCCTAGAGCACCCATATAATGTATGTAAGGTGACATGCTGATGATAATAATAAACCTTATAAAGATTAGAAACAAACCAATCTATCCCAATGATTTGGTCAAAGAGATCTAGATCGAGAACAAGGAAATTTAAAACTAACTCCACATCATATATTGATAGATAATAAGAAGCAAACTAAAACCCTTTCTCTTTCCTCTTCCCAATAGGTGTTGATAACTCCATAAAAATGACATGAGATTCATTTTATGTAAAATAATATCAACAAAATGGAAAGTTATTAATGTGTGGATAGAAGCAGTATAAAATTTTTATATTTCAATAGAAGATGCAATAATTATGGTACATCTCACTATTTCTAGACCCACATCAACAACTACCAAAAAATCATCTACTATATGAAGGTGATTCACTCATAAATCATGTGGTAGTTTCCAAAGAGACTTTTATGTTTTTGAATATGCCACATTGGCCTTTGGATATAATAATACTGAACAATAATGATGTGTATAAATAGCCTGATTGAATCAATGTATATGGTTATAATAGTGAAAAAAAAACATTTCACGTCTTCACAGGAACAGAACAAGAACATCGAGTGTTCCTGGCTATGCCACACTGATAGAATATCAGGGCTACACTACTAGCTATAACTGATGGTCTATAGAAGGACGACTACTAATAACCACCTCCGCCACTATTTCAATAATCATGACAATTCCTATTATTTCACTAAATAACATTACACCTACCACTGGGTGGAAGAGAATGGATAGGATAACCAAACATGAATAACATGTTCATATATACGATCATATCTCTATATATTATCTTTACATAGGTAAAATGATTTAGCATGAATAATTGTGATCTAGTATATGGTCACAAAACAAAAAGATATGATCTTTTAAGTGATCATTTTTTACTACTCATGGATCCAAACTAATGATCTTCACAAAATTATTGGTGTATTGCAAAAATGGGAACACTCCATTATGTAAATAGATGAACTAAAAATACTTGTCTATAATCATAGAATCTAGAAAAAAAACTTGTGTAAGAAGAGTTTCATGATACCCTCCATCCTAATCCCATGTGCCTATCTTCCTTTACCATGGAATCCATCCATCGCTTTTTGGGACCCTCAACTCTGAACACCCTACATATCACCTTGATATTATTAGGTTTATCCAAGATTTCAAAGATCTTACTAATCTTGTATAGACATTCTCTTTCTCTTGAGGCTCATTCATACCATTAAATTATGGGGGTTACTCATGTAAGAAATCCAAAGATCGGTTTGTTTCTCCTCGAACTCCTGGTTGTACCTCAACAACTATGTTTTCAACATGTGATACATTTGGTCTAAATCATGAACATCATGTATAAAGTCATGTATAGTATTATAATATATATTAGGATACCCTTGATGATTAGCTATTTCACTTTTTAATAGAACCCATGGAATATGTCTCAAAGTCATATCACCGCACTCAAAAAATAAAATGAATGATCAGAAAATAGGATAATGTTAGTTCAAACCATAAAACCAAAGAAAAAATAAGATTATGATCATGAAATCAACACAAGAGACACACATCCCAATATCTTTGGTTAACTTGAGTCTCTTACAGGAAATAGTTGGTGAGTAACTCACCATAACCTACCTATCAAGTCATGAAAATCCAATATATAGTATAATAACTTCCCTAAAATGAATCATAACCATCCTATGATACCATTTTTTAATGAAAAAACCCTAATATACCCTCAAAGACTAATACCTGTCTTGATTTTACATACACCCAAATGGCTTTCCCAATCTGCATGGGATGGAGACTAGCACCTGGGAATCAAACAATAACCAGTGGGAACGATTTCACTCAATTTGAAGCCTAGGACATTGCATAAATATACATAATAGAAAGAACATATGATGAAAAACCTAAATAAATATATATATTCCATAACTAAAAGAAGAGAAAAGAAGTGATACAATAGAAAATAGTGAAACAAACCCAAAGCACAAGTCCAAAAATAAATGAAAACTAACAAAAAATGTATACTCCATGTGATAACATGGGAAACATCCCTTTGTATCACCAACAGCTACCAATACCTAGTTGATAAAACCCCTCCACCTCACTGTAGTGAATTGACTTTTCTTGCATCAAAATACATAATGTGGTTTACACACCATAGAAGCGGTGTGTAGGGTGTGAGCTAAACAGGCTCATTGGGATCCCACACAAGTTTTCCATATCAAGTCTCCATACAAATAATTGAAATATACCCATTTTAAGGAAAACGTGGAATCATAAACAATAAAGTAGTTTATATCAAAAATAACTTAAATATTTCCCTTTTTTCATAGTTCTATAACATGTATGGAAAAAAAATTCATAGAATAACTTCTATATATATTTATCATTGTCAAATAAGGTATATCAATGCAAAAACAATAAAGGAAAAAAGAATAGTAAAATCACACTATGGGATCACAGTAGCACATGCTAGTAGAATACTCATACCATAACCAATGACTATTTCACAACAAATTCATTTTATCATAGGCCTAAATATTAGAGTAACAACCCATGAGTGACCCCCCCCCCCCTCACAATTTTAACATCATTTACCTAAAACAATGGAACAAGGAAGTAGAGGAACTCCCCATGAGTGAACCCATCTACAATACATGGATGATTTCCCTAAGCTATACCTTCCACCAATGTACCCAAGGATTCCCATGTTATGAATTTATCAAATTAATTTAAAAATATATTTTTACACTCAATATAAAAATACCCTTTCCTTTCATCAAAACCTCATTAACTACCCATTTCATGATTCTTTAAAAATAACCATTTTCCATTATGAAACACCAAGTGAAAATCATCTTTTCTTTAGATCCATTTACAGACACAATAAAATCATGCTAATTAATTTTTAAAATATAATAAATCAATGATTATTAAATAATTGCTAGAGATAGAACCACTTGTCTCAACCTGGTTCGCACACACCCGTAATCAAATCCACCAACACTGAAAGGAAATTAAAGGAAATAAAAAATTCCCTATAATTGATCCCTACATCTTTGAATAAATTAAATAAGAAAAGTGGTCATTAGATAAGATAAAACAACACATAACTCAATTAAGTCACATGCCACTCCACAACTAGTATAAGGGTCGGCATCTAGGAGATGATCTCATAACTTATCTAGGAAGTATCAAAAAACATCCCCATAGGTTCAAAGAATACATATCACAATACAATGCCACTGTCGCAACCAATGTAAACAAAGAATCTGAAATTCCATTAACTAAGTAGAAGTGAGACAACTACCACATAGATATAACATCAAATGATGAGATCTGCAAGGAGAAGAGACACCCAAAATCACCTCCCATATCCCTGGGTTTTATAGAGGAATCACATGCATTGAAATAATGAAAATATTTAATGTGTGGAGAGTATAAAACTAATAAATTTTTCACAATTCACGATGTGAATTCAGGTTCTATGTCATGAATCCTTTTAATCGAATGCACAATAAAAAATTCACCCCCATAGGTAATATTAATGTTGATCAGCCCATTCATGATGTGAACATGGTAAATGGGTTGTAAATTATTCATGCTCTAAACCAGACTCATGGCATCTACCCAAAAATAGTTTCATTTCATGCATCTAGTTCATGATGTGAATGTGTCTAGTAGGCATTTCACAATCCAAGTTATGCATAAAATCCCCAAAACAACTCCAGAACCCTTATATTTAAAAAATAAACTATTAACTAAGGAATACAGAGTAATATTTTTTCAAGGATGTGACATTTTAAGTCTTGACTTTGGGATAAATAATTTATTTCTTCTCCTCTGAATGATATATAGTTTTAATGGGAATATTTTATGGTGTATACCTCAATAAAATATATATGGGATACCGAAATGTGCATGATCTAACTTATCTTCATGTGGATCTATCCTCTAAGAAATACCTTACAAAGTTTCCACATTTCCTCTATCCCCTTGTGCAACATGATTAATAATTCAATATTTTTATTTCTCCTAAAAATCATGATTCACAAGTGATAACAGATTATGATTGATCATTAAATTTACATTATTAAGTCATTAGTAAATATCATCATTCCATGAATTTAATGTATCCAACAACATCTTAGTCACATAAACAAAAAATTAAGGACAACATCCTTATAGTAGAATGTTAAACTACATGGTATATTACTCTAATATAAACTTGAATAATGTTCATTAAACTATGAAAAAATTGATTCTTGTTTCAATAGAATACATTGTAAGTCCAAATGAGGTTTTAATCTAATATTCAATGCTCTTCACATTTCATTGGGACATACTTCTAATGAAATCATTACCCAATTTTGAGATCCATATTCACTACTAATAATCCCCATATCATACCCATGTGGGATCTATTTTATATGACCAACTTGGTGGGATGTGCCACTACCTATATACCTTGCCCCATATCTTACTTGGATGAATTATCTGCGAACCAAACATGTTCTTGTTTGTATATATTCCCTTGAATACCAATCAAAAATGGTCTATCATTTATTAGAATCACAACAACCATTACATGGAATATTCTTTCTATGAATCCATTCTAAATAACCCTAAGCATCATGGAATCATTCTTTTTAAATCAACCATAAAACATAAAAATTTTCCCATAATGTGGCACCAAACTAGGTTCATATTTATTCCATTCACAATGAAATGTTGCAATCCACTTTAATGGACCTTATACCAACTTCGGCACAACTAAAACCACCATGTATTATGATAAAAATTAGAATACCAAGTTGTGTTGCCATTAAAAAATAACACCACAAACAAAGAATTGCTAATAAGTAAACTCAAGATAGATACCCTATAATACACATAGATGTTTGTAGTAATGAATGATTTCAAGCCATCATTGGAATATGAAAGTTAACCTGTATCACAACTAAGATTTGGGAAGGTTTCATGAAAATGTATTAAATATATAATAGTCCCATAGTAGGTAATAATTTCCCTTAATAGGGAGAGAAAATATTGACCTACAATCTCCTTGACCAATACATATTCCAAGGTGTTTCTAGTAAATTGCATATTGTTGTCTCCTTCTAAAAGATAGGTACCCATATACTCAAAATATCTTAAATAAGAATCATCAAATATATCCATCTAAAACAATATTAATCATCTATCATAAGGGGATTGGAAACCTTCACTACTAATATTGATGATTTAAATGTATTAATATTTTTTAAAATATAATTGACATTTTTTATTAGAATTTCTAACATTATGTAACATTAAGTCATCTCACTAGACATCCAATTTTCTTATTATAATAATTGTAGGTGTATCATCAAGGATCGTATATCATTCAGTTATAATGATATTAATATCATTAATCATTCTAAATTATTGAGATTTATTCTTAATGTCCATTTACAATTTTAAAGTATCAATAAATATCATTAATTATTCTTTATTCATATCATGTTTTTGAATATTTTTTATTCAAATAATGATAATCCCTATAATAATGTACTAATTATTTGTTTTTTATTATTTATAATCTTTTTATTCATAAGTAGATTCATTTTATTGTTTTTATTGTGTTGTGAATTATTGAAAACTTTGATCCTACAAGACTAATTATTCCTCTTCACTTTCTATACCAAATGGTGATAGTTCATTTTTACATAGTAAATTCATAGTTCTTGATGATTAGACTATCCATTTCATATTAGGTAAATTTAATTAAATTCCACCACTATCTACCATGATATACATCATTGATGAATTTTTTTTTATCATCCTCCTTCACATCATGATTTCTATTAGGATAATTTTATAAAAATTTCTTACTGTTTCTAAATTTGAATCATTTTAAAGAAAGTCTAACCTTGTATTTATTTTTTATTTTTGAAATAATTTTCATATAACTGATGTAATAATTCTATAAATCATTCTATTATCTTCAACCTCATAGTATCTTCAACAAGAAATATTTTTGTACTATCTTATTGTCTTTGAAGGATTTAAAGGTAGTTTCAGTTTTTTGATCTCATATTTTTTGTAATGCCCTGGCCCCAGTTACCCAGAGTTGTTGCATTATTACATAACATTGGCATGATTACAAGAGATAAAGTCCTGAAAGACTAATTAGGTTAGTATCCTTTTAATTAATAGATACATACATAAGTTTTACATTACATTATGAACTAAACAATCAACATTGTGTCTCCTATGAACACACTCATATCCCTTAGCCTATCCCTACATGTCAGTCATAATATACTTCTTTACATCCTGGGAAAAATTAAACATAAGAAAGGGGGGGATTAGATGTTCAGTATGGATAACAATATAGCAGAAACTATCACAAATAATCATAACCATTTATGCCAATGTATAATATCGAAACACAAACCTTTTAGACATAAAGTTTAGCATAATATGGCAAAGATAAGTCAAATAATTCCATTTAATTATTCACATGGATATTTTACTTGTCGAATATTCACATTTAATATCAATATCTAATCTCACAATGATGGAATTCATAATGCTGGACATCACAACCACATATTCAAGGCCTCGTGCCAAGACTACAAATAAAAAAATATTGTCAAGGCCCTCTACTAAGACACTAGTTTGTCTCATGAGACCTACTGATCCATTGAGGGGATATAGAAGGCCCTTCCTGTCACTTACTAAGTCCAATGAATTTCCCATATGAAAAGGGTGAAATATAATCTAAACAATCATATTAAAACTATCATACGAAATGTCAATACTTTAACCATAAATCATGAATGGTATAAAAATAGCACATCCACAGTAAAACATAACTCATTAAATAAAATATGGAAGATTTTATTATAATAAATCAACCTCAATAAAGAATAAAATATAGTGAAGGATATTGACATAGGTGAAAATAATCAGTAAAACATTTTTAGAGAAATATCCCCTTTTTTTTAAAACATTTAAAAGTCCCATTATTTTTCAAAGTAGTCATTTAAAATATATTTTTGAATCAAAGTGTCCCATACCACTTTGAAACTTTGGAAAGGAATTTTAATTTAAAAATGTTAATTTCCATATAAATAAATCCTTAATACAATTTTTAAAACATGGACATTAATGACAAATATTTAGAAGAATAAATCTTTAAAATGATATTTTAGTTAAAGAGTTCCTAACCAAATGAGAGACACTTGAATACAAATAATTGAAGAATAAAATTAATAAAAACATTATATCATCATATTAATAAAGGGATTAATGATATAATATGTCAAAGGATAATATATACACTATATAAAAGTGAATTGGCGCATAACAACAAAAAGTCTCAATGGAATGTAAATTGAGACGAAATCCCTTATAAAGACCATATCCTTAGATTAAGGATGAATAAATGACATAAGTATTTGTGAAAAATATAAATAAACTCAATATTATTGGATATTAATTTTAAACCAATCATAATATGTTCACATATATTCTTGTAAATACAAAACCAATGACTTGGATGTTTAACTCAATGAATGGAAATTGAGTTAAGATTACCCTTAACAAGTTCATATCAATGACTTGATAATTTTTCAATGGAATGATTATGTGTATCAAAGGTATATCCACATAAAGGGTAGTTTAATTACTACATAAATAAATAAATATTGATTCCACACAAAATCTTGGAGTAAAATAATCAATGAAGTATGCGTAAAACCCAATGAGTGGAAATTGAAATTTGAAATTCCCTTACCGATTTGGTAAATTACAAAACATACATACCATGATAGAAGTATAATACAATGAAGATATAAATACCTATAATTTAAATTATATTTCACAAATAATACAATCAGGGGTAGTCCATGCACCACACAAAAGGAAATAGTGGAAAATATAGCATGAATCTCATGGGAATAAAAAGTGAGATGAAAACCCCTTACCTTGTACCTTTCCTTAGTCGAGGGTATGTTAACCTCATGTATAATGGTTAAATAATTCTTATTAAAATATAAAATAACCACATACAAAAATATGATATCATATATGATCCTCTGATATTTCTTTATTAATAATATTTCAGTAGTATCATTGTTTCGGGTGTTAACTGATTAATTTTTCTTCATATGTTTTGTTACCTAAGTCATGTTCATTATGGATAGGATGTATTTAAATAATCTCTAGAATGATATTAAGTTCTTAAACATTATTTTTAATCATCAAATGAAAATTATTCATGAATGGTTATGATGGGGAACGAAATCTCATCGCGTCGTGGAGACGGTAAGTCGTATGTACGCATGAGCGAAAATATCATTATATTGATGGTGAAATTGTATGTAATTGGATGGAATATTATATATAAAGAATCATTAAAATTTTATATTTATTATTTACTTCAATTATACTCATTATTAAACCCATCCAAAGAATGAAGTGATGAATAACAAACTACACCACGACGTAGATACGGTAAGTCGTACGTACGCACGTATGGTGACTTTGTCATTCATAGGATTGATAAAATAATGAATATGGTTGTACCATATTTATAATAACATATAATTATGTATAAGATACTTGAGTTATTATTTTATTAATGAAACAAAAAAGAAATAGGAAGTGGAAGAAGAAAATAACTTTGAAAGCAGTGATGAAATAAATACCTCTTCTTCGAGTGCTTCCTTTTGATTTGAACAAAAGGGCTCTTTAGGTTGGCCTTACGATCAAAGTAAGGCCTCTAGGTTGAAGTTGTGGTATTTTTGAGGATATTTGAGTAGGTTTTGGCCGAGCCAAATGGCTTTGGAGGTGTAAATTTGAGATAATGGAAAGCACCCTTTTATAAGAGCGGTGAGGGGCACTTTAGGAAGAGCCTGAAATATTAATTTATTATAAAATTATTTTTGGTTTCTAATTGCTCCAAATGGATTTATTTCGAGGATATGGTGGGTATCGGTCTAAATACTATCAACCAATAGGTTTTAGACATGTTTAGGTCACCATATTAACCTTTTCTTTTAGATGTAACTCTTAGTTAAATAGTTTAACTTTTACCATGTCTTCTTGTATTTTTATATTACATGGTTAATATAGTTACTATAAAATGCCAAGAGAACCTAAAGTTATTAAATAATGATATATATAACATTATATTATTCCTTTTTCCAAAACATAGATTTTTAGAAATATTATATCATTTAATAAAATAGTATTTTTTTTAAAACTCATTTATGACAATTTTGACACTATTTAATATTTGGTTTTTGTGAAAGTCATAACAACTTTATTACTTACAAAAAAAACATTGAATCAACCCTAACATGTCAGATTCACCTAGAAAATTCATGTATGGCATAAAAAGTTACATATTACATTAATTTTAATATTTATAACATCAATTATTTTAATCTTTCATTAATAAGGTAATTAATGCATCATCATTGTGTCATAAATAAATTTAATTATTTAATGTCTAAAAATTATAAATAAAATACCATGATGTTGGAAATATTTTTATATTTATAAGGAATATTTATAGTTTAATTTATATTATGTATAACTCTATATTCAAAAATGGTTTAGTTAATAAAATTTGAATTTAACACTTTTAACACTTCTTTAAATAAAATATAATAAATGTCCTAATCTAAACAAAGTGGATAAAAAAGGATCATATTTTTGTAATAAGGTTGATTTTTTTTGAAATACACTTATCCAATAGAATTATAACATGTGTTGGGGTAATTATAATATTATTTTTACCTTTAATTACCCTATTTACTTTTAACTATGGTAAATAAAATTCAGAAGTTACTATTCACCAAAAATTATTTTCATCCTATTGAACCAAATTTTAATTAATAATTACAACCGTGTCTGTCGGATTTTTGAAATTCAATTCACAGAAGCGGTAAAATTACATTTTATGCAAATTTTCAAATGTGCCTAGAAGGTGGGTAAAATACGTTAAAAAGTTTAATAAAATTTTATATATCTAATCTTATTATAAAATGACTCTAACTAATTACATTGGATTAATATAGGTATTATGTATCTATTTTGACTTTAAAATAAATTTAAATTTAAAAATAATTATTTAAAAAAAATCAGTTTTAAACAATAACGTAGTGTTTTGCACTATTCATAAAAAATTGAAAGTTTTCTGAAAAATACCAAAAATTCACCCTAAGCTAATTTTGATATTGAAAATTCAAAAATGAAGTCTATTTTACCAAATTAAATTTTTAGTATTGTATAAAATTAATTTTATTATTTTCCAAAAAATGACATAAAAATTAGTTCTTTTAAGAAAATAGTTTTTCCAAATATATAACTATTTTAACAAAACTTATTCATTTCATTATAAATTCATATTATTTATGTGAAAACATTATAAATAACATTTAAATTTTATTTTTTACTATTCATATTACAATATTTAATAGATAATTAAATATATCATTTAAATAATTATAATACCAATGTGTTGTTTTGTAGAAACTCATTCTTGCGTATAATGCAATCCAAGTTGGCATTACGTGAAATATAAGCTATTAAATTACTTTAAAGTGATAACATACTATGAGATCTTGGGGTGTTACATTCTCACCTCCTTAAATAAATTACATCCTCTTAATTTAAACTTAGGATTGACAACTAGGGGTTTGACATTTCAAAATATCTTAGTTGAAATCCCACATCGAAAAAAAGGATTAATGAGGCCTCTATTTTAAAATAAAGAAAGGTAAGTATGATGGTTACCGGAAATAACTCATACTAGGGTTCCATGTAGGATAAAATGGATATAAAAGAGAAAACTAACCATCCAGTTCTGATGGAGTGTGATAGAGAATATTATTAGGAGAAAGTTAACAATCTGAAATCCATAAACTTGTGATGGGTTAAATGGTCTTTGTTTGCCCAGTAGGAAGAGTAATCGGACAACGTTTTTATTTTAAGTTCCTTTTCATAATGTTGAGGAATTTATTTATGAGATTGAATAATAACATAAGGAGATATACTTAATTTACAAGTATATTTTCATCCTTTAATAAATTTCTACCACAAACTCATCTTTTCTCCAAATGATGAGTATTCAAGATGACTTGGTCACATCTGAATCACTAGGATCAACTTATAGAGAATCACATAATCCAAAAAAGATGAACTATATAATTCCCTTAACTTTAGACATTAACCAAAACCAAAATGGTTAGTACAATATCAGATGATCCCCAAAAATAATAATTTTTTAGAGAAAGAAATACTACTCATAATATCCAAAATTAAACAAACAATACCCAAAGTTCAAAAAAGACCAATCAATAAAAAATTTCCTTAAAATTATTCAAGATAATCCAAACTAATTTTGAAACCCAAAATTCAGAAGGATTTGATTATATAGTCTTCCATGATAAATCTTAAAATTTTTCTCTAAATAACACCGACTAATCTTAAAGTCACATACTTTAAAGTAATAAACCTAATCACATATTCTCTATGATAGGTTAATCATTTCCATAAATAACCCAAATCACTATAATTCCAAAATAAAAACATATATTCTTAAAAATAAAAAACCACCATTACTCCTCAAATGAAATCCCATAGTATTCTATTTCCCTTAGGCATATAGTGTTCCTAAAAGAGAAAACGTATTTCAAAATAACATTTATCACTTAATCAAAAAATCATTTTCCTATACTAAAAATATCCATTTAATAAATAATAAGTTCCCAAAATCAATATATTATTGATCCATAAAATCATTTAACTAAAAATAATTAGTCATACTAACTAGGGACTTCACATAGTCCAGTGGTAGGAGATAAATCCCAGTCTCACTTTGGTTGTGGGTTCGATTCCCGCAACTTTGTCCTATGCGACTGGTTGTCACACGGTCTACATGTTTTCCTATTTCAAAAACTATATAATTTTATAACATTCCTAAAAATGATATAAATTCCCCAAAAATAACCATAACATACTTTAACTATAAAGTTTATCTCATACCTCGCATTTTCATCCCAAAAAGTAATAACCTGTAATTGCCTCAAATTCAAGGATCATATAAACCCAAATGGTTCTTTATAATTATATACACAAAAGAAAATATAATTCTTCCTCAAATATCATTTTTCACATAAAAAACTATAGGGTTACACATACAAGAGAAAAGTCTTCCAAAGTAATCCCATCAATAAAGATAATTAATAATTTTAAACATTTCATCATCCATTTATTTCTACATAGGTTCTTCCTTAACCAAGAGGTTATCTTATAGAATAGTCCATTGACTCGGGTAATGCCCAGGTCCCCTAAATTTATGGAAAATGATTGTAAATGGATTTTTAGGATCATTTTTATTTTCTTCCAAAGAACTCTATATTTTTCCTCAGTAATTCTTTACTTTATGTCCTTATTTTCCACACATAAATCATTTCTTTGTTATATTGAGACACTTTCATGGGTGTCTCCTTCCACATTTCCTACATGATGGAAATTGAGCTTTATTTTCTCCATGGTCTCCAATACTGGAGATCTTATCATTCCCTATGTTTCTCTTCTTTGTTGAGTTCAGGAGTTGGTTAATATATATATTTTTTATCATGTTTTTGGAAAACTGATTCGACATGAACACGATATCTTTTACGCCTATCAACATTCCATTTCGCTGCTCTTTTCCATCACTGTGCCGACCTTGTACATCATGTTCAATGTTACTATAACTTCCTCGGAATCCATCCATTTAATAAAACCAGAAAGCATAGTGTGAGTAAAAATAGTCATAAAATCATTTAGAGAATATCATGACACATTATTTTCAATCAAAAACACCTTAGGATTTAACTAAGGTTATTTATTCTCATCTTATATTAAAATCCTTCAAATCGATTTGTAAAGAAAATGTGAATTATACTAAGAATATCCCCTGTGAGTTTCAAACTAAGTGCACAGTAAGACCAGCTGTCATGTACCACGATACCATGGGTCAAGCCTGAAACTCCTTGTCATATTTTTCACTCCTAGGTACATCTGTGCCAGAACCACGTCCACTTGTAGTATCCAAACAGGGATGTATTTTTTGTAAAACTCACAAAATCTCTACGTTACCAAAACTCTAGGAAGTTCTTATATATTAATCCTCAAATTCTATCTTAGGGTAATGTTCTCTAATCATAGTTTTTCTAATTCTAGTTTCCAAGGATTTTACTAAACTTCCTCTTATACCTACTGTAACACCCTGACCCCGGTTACCCAGAGTCGGTTCATTATTACATAACATTGGAATGATCACAAGAGATCAAGTCCCGAAAGACCAATCATTTTAGTAACCTTGTAATCACTAGATACATACATATGTTTTATATTACATTATGAAATGAAAAAGCAACATTGTGTCTCCTTTGAACACACTCATATCCCTTAGACTATCCCTATAGGTCAGTCATAATAAACTTCATCACATCCTGGGAAAAATTGAACATAAGAAAGTGGTGAGATTAGATGATCAGTAAGGATAACAATATAGTGGAAACTATCATAAATAATCATAAACATTTAATCAAATTTATAATAACAAAACACAAACTTTTTATACATAAACATCAGCATAATATGGAAAAGATAAATCAAATAATTCCATTCAATTATTCACATGGATATTCTGACTGAAAATTATTTTTTATTAATAGAACAATTTTACGGGAAAAGTGAGAAACTGAAGGGTCCAGCAATACACCCAAACAACCCCAAACAAAAACAGGAAAAAATAGTATCTACCTCATTCAAGCAATAGAAACAACCACCATCCCCATGCAGAACACTCGGCGATCCCATGCAAGAATGGTCCCTCCCGATGTTTCCATCCCTCCAAAACAGCCATGTCCCAAATGGCATGTAAAGATGATGACAGAGAGCTCTATCCCAACAAAGATGTCCTACAATGAGCCATTAACAAACCGCACAACACAGAGAATCAAACATGCCAGACCAAAGACACCCCAACCCAGATATGAAGACCACCCAATTAACTAGGAGCCTTGAAGATAAAACTAAGTTTACCAGAGGCCATGTCCCAAAATAATTGCCAAGATAAAGAAGAAACCTATATGCTTGGGGAGACTGATAGGATCTTTTCAAATTCCGAGGCCAATTGGTCCCATGATTGTATATACTCCTCAATGTTGATCCTCCCTCTGTTGAAACCCCAAATGAGGATTGAGTCTTGTCTGTTTATCCAAGCATATTGTTCCTCATTGAAGGTTTCCCTTAAGGTTCTCCCCATCATGGAAGCAGCCTCCTGCTCCGAAGCGTTGAGCCATAGTACCTGATCAGACACTTCCTCCTCACTGATAAGAAAAAACTCCAAAGGAGGCCCCCCTGGACACCTGCCATCCGAGTGCCTACCTCCTCCGAGGTCCCCCTTTTCCCATTTGTCTTCCTAGACGATATGGTCTCCATAGGGGGGGAAAGGATGAGTAGTCCCTCCTTCTCCTCCTCTTTGAATTACCTCCCTTCTCCTGAGATGGAATTCTAGATTCTGAGTGAGAGCATTCACCCCCATTGTATTCATACTTGCACCCTCCCTCTGTGTCGGAATGAATAATATACATGGAACCGGGATCATCCTCAAGAAGACCTTAAAACCTGTTGTTCAGGGGGATAGGATCCTGCCTTTGTATGTCCTGTTTAGCCTTTAAGGAACTTTGGCCATGTCTCCCCTCTTGAAAGAACTTCTGGCAAACCCTACATCGACCAGCGAAATAAGCTACTGTTCTACAGCTAACCGGAGCGTGATTTCCCCTCCAGTTGCTTCAAGTTGAACCGATCCTTCCTCTGTCCCTTTGTACATAAGATCCATCTGAGCAGAAAATTCCTCCCTCCTATTTGATTCTACCTCAATACCCACCATACCGTTACCTGAAGGACTGCCTTCTAGGACCTCCTCCCTATAGTTTTTATCAAGGGAAATTCCCTTCCCCTCACTAGGATCCTTCATAGCAGATCCCTGAACCACCCCCTCCATCTCAACCAGTGGCTCCCTCTCCTTGTTCTGACTAGTTCCCCTTCTCAAGTTCATCATTCGAATCCCCTTACGACAAAATCTCAACGCATGACCCAGCCATTTGCAACTCGAGTAGAAATCCGTCCATGTCTCATAGATCACCTTCTGTTTTCATCTATACTCCTCACCCATAGTAACTCACACATACTCAAACGGATCCTTGGACATATCCATTTCCACACAAATAAGTGGATTAACTGGATGACAAAGTGCCTCCGTGAGGCTATCCGAGCACAGGTATCTACCTATCAGGTTTCCTAGCATATGAATCACCGAAGGATTTTGAAATGGTAGAGGGAGGCTGGGAAAACTAACCCAAATCACCATAATGGGGGAGTCCCTCTTCATGTGCAAGTCGAAGGTCCACTGAAGAAGAGAAAATTTGACACCATTGAAGACCCGAGGAACCTTTTCACATGCCTGAATAAGATCAGCTTCCGAAGAAAAACACAACATAATCTGTCGATAGTCCAGAAGACCCACTGTCGCCCTATCCTGCAAACCCCAAGCATCAAAGACAAACTTGTCAAAAGAATCAACCAAAGGGCGGCGTCCATGAAATCTAGCAACCAGGGTGTGTTTCAACAAGTATAAAGAGGCCGAGAACTCGGCGGACGACAACTGGAGGTTTGGCAACCCATCAAGCAACTCTGAGACCTTCAGATTCTGCGGGCCCCTACCATCACTTAATAAGTACAATTCATTCCTCATATGAAAAGGTTGAAACATAATCTAAACATTCATATTAAAACTATCATATGAAATGTCAATAATTTTACCACAAATCATGAATGGTATAAAAATAGAACATCCACAGTCAAACATAACTCATTAAAAACAATATGGAAGATTGTATTATAATAAATCAACCTTAATCAAGTATAAAATACAATTGAGGATATTAAAAAATATGAAAATAATTAGTAAAACTATTTGAGAAAAATATCCCTTTTTTCTTGAAAACATGTTAAAGTCACATTATTTATCAAAGAAATCATTTAAAACGGATTTTTGAATCAAAGTTTCTCATACCAGTTTAAAACTTTTGAAAGGAATTTTAATTTCAAAATGTTCAACCCCATATAAATAAATCCTTAAAACTATTTTTAAAACATGGCCATTAATGAGAAATATTTATAAGAATAAATCATTAAAATGATATATTAGTTAAAGAGTCCCTAACCAAATGAGAGACACATGAATACAAATAATTGAGGAATAACATTAATCAAAAATTTATATCATCATGAGAATAAAGGGATTCATGATATAATATGTCAAAGGATAGTATATACACCATATAAAAGTGAATTGGCACATAACAACAAAGAAGTCTCAATGGAATGTAAATTGAGATGAAATCCCTTATAAATATTGTATCCTTAGATTAAGGATAAATCAATGACAAAATTATGTGTGAAAAATATAAATACACTCAATAAGATTGGATATTCAGAGTAAATCAATCAGAGGATTTTCACACATATTCTTATAAAAACAAAACAAATTACTTGAATGTTTAACTCAATGATTGGAAATTGAGTTAATATTACCCCTAACAGGTTCATATCAATGAATTCAGAATTTATCAATGAAGTTATTATGTTTATAAAAAGTATATCCACACAAAGGGTAGTTTAAATTACTGCATAAATAAATAAATAGTGATTCCACACATAATCTTGGAGTAAAATAATCAATGAAGTATGCGTAAAACCCAATGAGTGGAAAATTGAAATTTGAAATTCCCTTACCGATTTGGTAACTTACGAAATATAAATCCCATGAATAAAGGATCATACAATGAAGATGTAAATAACCATAAATTAAAGTATATTACATAAAGAATACAATCATGGGTAGTGCATACACCACACAAAAGAAAATAGTGGCAAATATAGCATGAATCTCATGGGAATAAAAAGTGAGATAAAAACCACTTACCTTGTAATTTTCCTTAGTAGAGGGTACCTTAACCTCCTGTATAATGGTTAAATAATTTTTATTAAATTATATAGGAACCACATACATTAATATGATATCATATATGATCCTCTGATATTTCTTTATTAATAATATTTCAGTAGTATCATTGTTTCGGGTGTTAACTGATTCATTTTCCTTCATATGTTTTGTTACCTAAGTCATGTTCATTATAGATAGGATTTATTTGATTAATATTCAGAATGATATTAAGTTCTTAAACATTATTTTTAATCATCAAATTAAAATTATTCTTTAATGGTTATGATGGGGAATGAAATCTCATCACGTCGTGGAGATGGTAAGTCGTACGTACGCACGAGCGACAATATCATTCTATTTATGGTGAAATCATATGTAATTGGATGTTATATTATATATACAGAATCATTAACATGATATATTTATTATTTACATCAATTATACTCATTAATATACCCATCTAGATAATGAAGAGTTGAATAAAAAACTACACCATAACATGGAGATGGTAAGCCGTACGTACGCACGTATGGTGACTTTGTCATTCATAGGATGGATATAATAATGAATATGGTTATAGAATATTTATAATAAAATATCATTATGTATAAGGTACTTTAGTTATTATTTTAGTATGGAAAAAACAAAGAAAGAGGAAGTGAAGAATAAAAGAACTTTGAAAGAGGTGATGAAATAATTTCCTCTTCTTCAGGTTCTTCCTTTTGATTTGAAAAAAAGGGCTCCTTAGGTTGGATTTATGGTGAAAGTAAGGCATCTATATTTAAGTGAGGGTAGATGGGAGGATATTTGAGCAGGGTTTGTCTGATCCCAAATGTCTTTTTTGTGTTAATTTAAGATAAGGTGAAGCACCCTTTTATAAGAGAGGTGAGGTGCACTTTAGGAAAAGCTTGAATTATTAATTTATTATAAAATCATTTTCGGTTTATAATAGATAAAAATGAATTTATTTAGAGGATAAGGTGATAATGGGTATAAATCATCTCAACCAATAGGTTTTAGACAAGTTTAGGTAACCATATTAACCTTATATTTTATATTTAACTCTTAGTTAAATAGTTTAACTTTTACCACATCTTCTTGTATTTTTATATTACTTGGTAAATAGAGTAACTATAAAATTCCAGGAGAACCTCAAGTGGTTAAATAATGATATATATAACATTATATAAGTCCTTTGGTGAAAACATAGATTTTTAGGAATATTATATCATCTAATAAAATACTATTTGTTTTAAAAAATCATTTATGTCAATTTTGACACTATTTAGTATTTGGTTTTTTTGAAAGTAATAACAACTATATTACTTAAAAAAATACATTAAATCAACCCTAACATGTCATATTCACCTAGAAAATTATTTTATGGCATCAAATGTTTCAATTTACATTTATTTTAATATTTATAACAAAAAATATTTTAATCCTTCATTAATAAAGTAATTACTGAATCATCATTGTGTCAAAAATAAATTTAATTATTTAATGTCTAAAATTTATAAATAAAATATCACGATTTAGGAAATATTTTTATATTTATAATTAATATTTATGGTCTAATTTATCTTATGTATAACTATATATTAAAAATTGTTTAGTTAATAAAATTTGAATTTAATACTATTAACACTTCTTTAAATAAAATATAGTAAATGTTCTAATCTAATACAAGTGGATGAAAATGGATAATATTTTTGTCTTAATGTTTATTTTGGTCAAAATACACTTATAAAATATAATTAGGACATGTGTTGATGTAATTATAATATTATTTTTACCTTTAACTGCCCTATTTACTTTTAATTATGGTAAATAAAATTCAAAAGTTATTATTCAACAAAACTTATTTTCATCCTATTGAACCAAATTTTACTTACTAATGACAACTATATCTATTGGATTTTTTAAATTCAATTCACATAAGTCGTAAAATTACGTTTTATGCAAATTTGAAAATATGCCTAGAAGGTGGGTAAAAAATGTTAAAAAGTTCAATAAAATTTTATATATCTAATATTATTATAAAATTACTCCAATGAATTAAATTGTATTAATATTGGAGTTATCTATCTATTTTTACTTTAAAATAAATTTAAATTAAAAAATAATTATTTAAATAAAAAGTCGGTTTTAAACAATAACGCAGTGTTTTTCACTATTCATCAAAAATTGAAAGTTTTCTGAAAAATACCAAAAAAACACCCTGAGCTAATTTTGATATTCCGAATTCAGAAATTAATACTATTTTACCAAATTAAATTTTTAGTAGTGTCTAAAATTAATTTTATTATTGTTCACAAAAGGACATAAAAAGTAGTTCTTTCAAGAAAATAATTTTTCTAAATATATAACTATTTTAACAAAACTTATAAATTTCATTATAAATGTGTTTTATTTATGTGAAAACATTTTAAATAACATTTAAAATTTATTTGTTACTATTAATATTACAATATTTAATTGATGAATAAATATATCGTCTAAATAATTATAATATTAATGCGTTGTTTCATAGAAACTCAATCTTGTGTATAACACAAGCCAAGTCGACGATGCGTGTAATATAAGCTGTTAAATTACTTTAAAGTGATAATGTACTATGAAATCTTGGGGTGTTACATTTTTTTATAAAATTATTCCTCTTCTGATCTTATAAGAAAAAATATTATTATGTTTTTCAATTATTAACTCTTAAAGATCATAATATTCAATGGAATATAATATTAGAATGTAATGTATTATATTGGATTACAAAAATTTATACATTCAATTTGAATCATTAAATATTTATCCTTTTTAATGAATATATCTGATATTACTGTTTAATAGGGTAACACAATTATCCAAAATTCCATCCTTAAATAGCCTTATGTTTGAAATTTTTTAAAATAAATTTTTTATATTCTATAATCTCACCTATATTCTTCCTTCATGAATAAAATAGTTTTTATTTCATATATACTTATATACTTTGGAATCCAACACTTTTATTAGTTAATTCTAAGAGAAGGATGAAAAAAATCATTTTGAGAACTTCCCTCAACATGAACTTTCCTTTTAACTATAAAATTAAAAGAATCTCCCACTTCAAATAGATTAATTTAATTATACAAGTTTTTAGGAATGTATAATCCTAGTGAATGATAATATAAAATCACTACCTCTTTCCATAAATGGAATAGTTGTTTCCCAATATATGGATAAAAGTTTCTAAGTAAAATTAATACTCTCTAAAATAATTTATTAAAAATAATAAAACACATGAACATTATAATACAAGTGAATATATTTTAGATTAATATTACTTGAATATAAAAATTAATGTGCTCGGAGATAAATTTAGGAGCACTGGGAGGTGAAAGGTTAATTAGAAATTCTAATAATTTTTATTTTGAATTCTATAATCTCATAGAATTTACTGTATAAATCATCATCAATATCTATCAAGAAATACTAGAGAAAAAATGAGGAAAATAATACATAATGAAATGATATTTTTAAAATTATTATCACTTATTTTTTAAAAGTTTTATCTTCAATATTTTTAGGGGGTATACCAAGTTTTATGGTCTTTGTCTTATGATTTAAAAATAAATAAATAAATAGTAAATAGTTTTGATCTACATAAAATAAAAAATATATACTAGAATATAAATAAAAAACAATAATATATATATATATATAAGAAAATATTATGCAAACCATTCCACCTGGTGTGGCTTTGATCCACCAATTGATGTTTTCAACAATGATATTTTATTAATGCATGCCTAATTTTCCCAAAATAATAGTTCCCACATTTTTTCTATTTAAAATTTATATTCTTATTAATATTTTTCTAGCGAATATTTGGTTTTTTAATATTTTAATATATCACACTATTAAATAAAATTTATTGAAAACCATGTGTAGGATGTGGAATTATTTTATTTTATTTCCTCTTTCATATATTAAAAATCATATATTCTCTATAGATAAATTGATCCATAATTATTAACTATGTTTGTTATTTTATATTATGAAAATTTATTATTATCAAAAATATGGTAAAAAAATGTTTTTTCTTACATTAATTATTAGCGTTTTAAATTAATAATATTGCATATATTGTTAAAAATATATTTTTAGTATTTTTTACTTTCGTTGTCGATATTTTGAGGATTCATCATAATTTTTTTTGAGAAAAATTTTAAATTTATTTTTTCTTAAAAATATAATGTGTTTAGTTCAATGATTTATTATAAAATTATTTCAATTAATTTTATATGGTTGAACTAATAAGTCATTCTTTATGACTGGTTATAATTTTTAAAATATGATTTGGATTTAGTATATATTGTCCAATGGAATTTTAGTTATTTTATAGTCATTTAAATCATAATACACATTTAATTGAAATACATGGTCCATTTTTTGATTTATAATATATTATGTGATAATGAAATTATTCTTTGTATCAAAAATAATCATGGATGATTGGTTAGTGTATATAAATAAAATTATATTTTCCTTTATATTTTTGGCTACATTAATGAGATTGGGATTTGAATATTCTATTTGGATTAAACTATTTCAAATTTTTTAATTTATTTTTTAATTATAAATATAAAACCATGATATTTTAATATGTATTTATATATTAAATAATATTTGTTTTATAGATTCCGATACATTCATTACAAAACTAAAATTAACCATGATATTTTTATTGTTATAAAATATTACAAAAAATGCTAATAAATTTTAAGGTTTCAATATGAAGAAACATGAAAAATAGTACAAGTGGGGTAAATGCGCACATATGTATATATATCAAAAAAATAAAATCATTATCTTCATGGTTTAAAATGAATATTTTCACCCCAACTATAAATATGGGAAAAAGGTATTGAATTGGTAATAAAAGAGAGAGAATGATAGAGAATTAAATTAATATATTTTAGTTATGCATGAAATGATATATAGAGAAGTGTAATATGACAACTACATATATGGTATTTGGAAATATTTACATTATATATTTATATATATTTAATATATATAGATTAGGTATAATTAAATTCAATGGGATTTTAATAAATATTAAATCTTTTGAAAGAAAAAATAGCATTTTTCATAAAATTGTTTATTTGTGTGCAATGCATTTTTATCATATTAGATTAAATTTATCAATATTTATAAATTATTATAATTAAATAAATTTATTAAATATTTAATTTAGTGAATTAATATTCACTTAATTATTCTTATTTTGAATTGAATGGGAATAAAGTCATTTTATGTGTCAAAAAATCATTTTCTTCATAAATGAGTTTCGTAACATTTGGTGGGTGAATATTGAAAATAATTTATCCCACATTTAGAAATTTTAATTTAAAAAAATGTAATTATTTTTTTATTCAACATATCAAAATTATATTAAGGTGCAATTCGGTTATTTTTCTCAAAGGATTGATTTTTCTATGACTAGAGAAAATTTCAGATAGTAAAGAAAACAGTCATTTATTTTCAAGTATTTACATTGACCCATTTTGTTTTTAATTTTATATAAAACATAATTATCTATATTTTATTAAAAATAATCCAATTTATGTAATTATAATTTAAATTATACTTAATTTATATATAAAAACATGTTTATACTAAAAAAATCATATTTTCTAGAAAATAGTTTTTTATCACTCTTTGGGTTTATTTGAATAATAATTTATGGAATTTATAGGTATTGAATTTTATTAAAAAAATTAAATATTTTTAATTACCATGTCCAAATTTGGTAAATATATAAACTTAATTGTTGGTAATAATGAATTATAATCATGGTAATTTTTTCAACTCGGTAATGGTAAATCTGATAATAAGGTTAAAAATAATGTTTTAGGGGTTTAAAAATATATCATACAAATTAATTATTTATATTATATGTTTTTTATTTTTACCATTCACATCAATAATTATAATATGAGGAAAATTGGGGAAATTATTCTTTCATAATGACCATAAAATATTTTCAAGTAAAGAAAAAAGAGAACATGTCACTCTTATTGTTATAATATTTCTAATATGTTTTCATTGGGATAAAGAGTCATAATGTTGTGTTATAAATTATTAATTTAAAGTTTCATGAATTATTTTATAATGTTAATTTATTTTTAAATATTAATGGTATAATAATTACCATTAATTCTTACGCAATGTCGATAAAATGCTAGTAAAATTTAAAAGCAGAATTTTAAAAGTGGAATTTTTCGAGTGAGTAATGGTGTTTCAAATTATATATATATATCTGTGTGTGTGTGTGTGTCATATTAGTGATGTGTTAAAATTTTATATTCCAAATAAATTATAGATTTGGTGTTTTTTAATCCAACTATGTGAATAGTCCAAAAAATGGCATTAATGGTATTTATTTTTAAATAATATTTTTGAAAATGATTTAAAATTCATAAAAATATAATATTTAAAAAATTGAATGATTTATTTCCAAGAATATAATTTTATTACACTTATAAGAAACTTTTTATATATAATCCTTACTGAAACATAAATTGTAAAAATCATTTTATCATAGTAATTGTTAAATAGGGTTTACAGAGGGTTAAAAGTAAGAGATAATATTTAAAACATCACATAAACATGCCATAATTTTACTAAATTATTTTATTTCAAGTTATATTAATCCAATATTCTAAATATATAAATTTTCTATCACATTATGACTAAATTTAATTTATAGTAAATTGATAATTTAACTAATTCCAATAGTGCCCCTCTCATCACTAATAATATGTCACCACCCTCTCTTTTTCCTCAAACTTATTGAGAAACTTAGCTCAACCAAAACATACCAAATAATATTTTCAACATTCTAGAAATCATTTTATATATGCTTTAATTCTTAAATACCATCTTTATGGTCTTTATAGAGATATCTAATGGTTTTTTTCAAAGAGGAGGTGATCGCCTTAAAAGAGTGTTTTTATTTTACTTCTTCTTCTACCTTAATCAATTATATACAGACTAATTCACTATAAGAATATCATTAACTCACATATACTAAGATGTTATTCTATTAATGTAATAACCTTATTCATCTCCTTTTCCATTCATTAGGGAATGAAAACATCACTCATGCATACAGGTAGACTACCACCTCCATGAAGCGATGTGTTTCATTTTTCTTCACCACCTCTCAAGGATGGTTATATTGATGGATTTAATTAATATATCTCATATTCATGATATAATTATGATTATGTTAATATATTATATTACTATCCATATTACCCTTCTACACATTAATAAATGATAATGTCTCTCATGCATATGTGTGGAATACCAGCTTCACGAAGCGATGTGATTCATTTCCATGTATTACTTTCATGGATGATTGTAAAATTTCATTTAATGTATAAAAATGATAATTATTTAATGATTATTATTCTTTATATAATATAATAATAACCCATTTTTCACATTAAACCTGCCATTCTAATTTTCCAATAATAAATTGAACATTCCCAAAACACATGAGGTAAAAATAATAGATTAAGTAATTAAATATGTCATTAAAATAAAAATAAATAAATGTTTTAATGGTAAATTAATAAACCTATAAATTTTATAAAAATATATATAATTAATATATTTTTATCATATAGGAGTAAAATGATCTATATAGAATATCTTAACTTGACGTAATGGGTTTCTTAATTAAATTTCATTTCATTTTGTTGTAAAACTTATTCATTGACTTTTTTATTCCATTATTTTCTATGAATTTATTTCTAAATTTTTTTACATTTTATTTCAACTTTTTTATTTGTATTTACATGTGGTCTCATAATCACTACATTTATTAAATATCATATCGAATTTTATAATCCTTGCAAGGGTTTTCTTTGTCTTGACCTCATTTTATTGAGATATGACTCATGTCATACACCATGAATTCTTTGTATGGTGCACTTATAACACCATGAATAAATTTTAAAATATTAAATCATATAATTCATTTGTTTTTTCAATCCATGTAATAGTCATTATTTTAATTTCTTTTGATTCCAATGTTATTAAAGTAGTAAAGTATTTTTGTGACAATTTCAATTATTTTAAAGATTGTATATGCTAAATTTTCATTGATGGAAATTTTATAGATTATATCTATTAAACCCAAAATATACTCTTAAGATATGTTTATTTCAAAGGTTTTTATTCTTTTACTTCATTTTACTCTCTCTTATTCTTAAAGAGATCCAAATAATTTTTTTATGAAGATATTGACATTTTTAAGATTTTTAGTTAGGAATCCATTATCTTCCATGTCAATTATTTTTAAGATGTTTACAAAATTAATCTTATATATGAATCAAGGGTTTTTTACATAAATTTTTAACTATATTTTAATTTCTTTAAAAATGTTTTAAATTACACCTTTTTCATTTTCCAATTAGGTTACTTTTTTTACTGGAAGTTTGGAAGGGGTAATTCTCATAACATTTAACAAATAAATGAATTTTCTTATTATTATAAATATTTTTTTCAATGAATTATTATTTATATTTTTCCATGGTTATTTTAAATGAAAATAACTTTCAAAATATTCTGAGAATTTTTATTTAAAACATTATCAATCGAAAATGATATTTTCTCTATTTTTTGTGAAGTTTTGTAAATTTTCATTTAAATTTAATTTCATCAGATTCATAATCATTTTTTTTTCTACGCTCGAATATGGGTATTTTATAATGATTCCATCCTTATTATTTCTCCAGATGACTTATTTTTATTTTAATAACATTTTTATGCTACCAATTAATTTTACATGGGTAAATGAAGTAATAAATGTATGAAAGGTTTTATTAAAATTTAAATTATTTCGTGAAATATCTCATGTGTTATATTCATGTGTGGTAAAAAATGTTATTAATGATGATATTTGATCCTAACATAGATTGTGATGATTGGTTATCCCAATATAGATTATATGGTGGGAGATCCCAATATAGGCCTCCAATTCAGTGGAAAATGATCATTTTCCATAAATATATGGAGGGATTTTATTTTGGAGGATTTTAATATGTATTTAATAAGAATATAGTTATTTTATCCAAGAATGAAAACATGTGATAAAGATAATGTTCCAATATACCAATTGGTTTTCACTAAGATTTCTATGACTTTTAAGGGTTCCATTGATCATTTTTAACATCACATGTATCATGATGTTTTATTCTTACGACTCTTTCCTTTGTTAAATATTTATTCAATGTGGCATTTTTTAATGATATAGGTTATTATGGGTATAAATTCACTTATGTAATTCTCATGATCCTTCAATATGTTATAATACCCTTATATTCATCCTATTATCACCAAAAATATTCAAATTTTAATGCATATGTATACCCTTACTGAGTATTTGCACTAACCATTATTATGTTTCCTTTACCCCAAGTTATAAAGAAATATGTTATCAAAGACATGAATAGAAGGATTTCATTTCGTTCATGATGAAAACATATTGTTGAATAAATGCTTTTGGATATAAATGGGAAAATTATTAGATAAATACATGTGTTTTTTTCAACGAGTTTGTCCAAATTCTCAAAAAATATATACTAAAATGGTCCTTAGGTATATATGTTTTCAATATTTTATTTGGATGTTTTTTTTATAAGGCTATATTTGGGTCACAATTACTATTTTCAAATCTAGAAAACTAAAGAGTAATTTTTTAGAACCAGATCTGGGAGGGCTGGTTCGGGGATCATAGAGTTTGTACCAGAATAGTGTTTACATAAATTTTGAGTTTAAGATGTTTTCATGTGAGTTTCACTTAATTGTTATAGATCCCATCATCGGTTTATATGTTTAAGTATGATCATATGATCAACGGCATAGGCACCCATTTTTTGGTATTAAGTGAGGATATTTTAAGGTTATTTGAACATTTTTCAAGGTTTTAGGAAGGATTATCTCTTATGATAATTATGGTTTATTTGATATTGGGTTAACATTAATTGTTGAAAAGTGGTTTTCTTACAACGACATTTTTTCGATATTTATGATCATGCTGAGGATAGCATTTCTGTTAATTTTATAAAGTTTATTCTTGTTATTTTTTTAGTTCACCCCATTATATGATTATGATGTGATCCAAGTTATTTGGTGGAAACTCATTTTAAAGATTTTTTATTATATAAATATTTATGTAATGATCTATGATAATACATATGTGTTAATATTAATGTATTGTAGATTAATGTTTTACATATTCATATAAAGGTTTATTTTGGTATTCACATATCATGTGATAACCATTTTAGTTTTATTAAATTTATGAAGAATATCCTTTCATACATTTATATACATTACAGTCAATCATAAGTGGATTATAGTGCTTTGGGAATTAAATATTTATACTCATAATTTAGGGTAAATGATGAGAAAGAGGTGGAAACTTTTTAATACACGCAACCCAATAATCAAATTTTGTATCTAGATTTGAAGAAATTAATTTCATTATATTTTCCTGATGTTCTTAGTTAATATATTAAAGGAATTAATCATTTTATTTATAATTAATTATTGGTATTCCTAATATCTTATTTATTTTTGGTTTTTTGGTCATAAACGTTCTCATGATATCATTCTCAATCACTCCCCAACACTATTTAGACATTACTTTTCTCTTCCATGTTTACAATTTCACATTCAGCTAATGTTTACTTATTTTGAAACATAGTTCAGTGTTATTCTATATGAACTTCATATTCTATTTCACTCTATTCAAAAGTATGTTATATTAATGATTTTTACAATATTGGTTTCAATAATGTCATTTTCAATAGGTAAACCCTTGATTATCGAGATAAATAAACAGATTTGAGTAATAAATTTATTATTGTGGGGGGGAATGTAACACCCGAATATTTTTTTATGTAAATACTATGTTAGGAATATTTTTATACACACAACATAAAACTAAAATAAACAGTGATACATTTTTATAATAAAATATTACAATAAACACAAATACATTTTAATGATAAAAAATGAAACTACATGTATAACTGGATTAACTGAAATATATATATATATATTAAAAACATAAAACCATTATCCATGAGGTTAAACATGAATAATTTGGCCCTGGGTGCAAGTATTGAATCCTATAAAAGAATTCGTAATATAAATTACAAGATGAGAGATAAGTGAATGAATAAATTTTTTTGAAACATGTAAGGCTATATATGGGAATGTAAAATGAGAATTATATATATAGTCCTTGGAAATATATCCATTAAATATATATTAATACTCGTTATATATATATTGATTAGGAATATTTAAATTGAATTTATTTCAAATTAATATAAAAGCTTTTTAAGGTAAAAGAGATATATTTCAAAAAATCTTTATTATATATAGAATGTTTTTTATCATAATATTTTAGATTAATAATACATAATAAATGATAAATTATTTTAATGAAATAATTACATTATGCATTTAATTTTATGAATTTATATTAATTTAATAATTTCTATAAGTAATATAATGAAAATCATGTCATTTTATGGTTTAAAAATATGTTTTCTTCAAAAATGATTTATATTTCTATTTGTGAGATAATATTGTAATTAATTTATACAAATTTTAGATATTATATTTGAAAATAATGATATGAATTTTTAAATCATCATATAAAATACAGCTTAAGGTGAAATTTTTGGAATTTTCTAAAAAGATGGATTTTCCTATGAACAGTGAAAAATACTCGATTAACGATTGATATTTTTTATAAAACTACAAGAACATAAATAGGAATATAATATTAAATTCATTATGAGGGTAATGGGGGTGAATATAATGAATTCTAAGGGAATACCCTCATAAAATATTAGAAAATTCAAATGGAAGACAACTAGGACTCGAGTAAACCACAAGCATGTCAATATTACTACCTTTAGAAGTAAGAAGAAAAGAAATAATGTTACCCTCGTTCCATGAGTGAAAAATATTCATGTCAATTTGAAAAATTTATTAATAGTATGTGATTAAATTAATCATTTTCCAAAAATATTCAAAAAACCAATTTAACGCATTGACCATGACAGAATATTTAGATTCAACCTCACATAATGTGATATTATAAGTCTTGAAAATATTTATCCCTTGATAAATCATTAGTTCCTCATAAAATACCAAGTTTCCCTCCCCAAAGAAGAATGAGAAGTCTAGGATTATATATCTTGAAGTTTCAGGAACAATTTTACAACCTCACAAAAACCCTTGAGGACAAGTGTCGCCCTTATTTATTTTTGTGCCATAATGAGGATCCTACCATTTTACCCAAGAAATCATCTCCCCTATTTTGAGGGTATGTGTAATAACTACAATACAAATAGGTGAGAGATGAAACTGTATAGAATTAGGTTTACATGCTTCCATTCATTTCTATATTATAGAGTGAATAAGCTCAAAGAATTTAGTTCTAATATACTAATTATTAGGATTGATCCTCATAGAACATAGAACATTATATGAGTCCCATTCGACCCAACGGCCAGAAGAAAGGGAAAAATTCCATCACTTGGCCGATGTATGTTTCCCTACCTTGAAATCTAGCTCACCTATAGAAATTATTCCACTGTATTGACCTTTTTATGATATCATGGAAGTCCCACAACATTGTACCACAAGTGATAAGCCTGGTCGCTTTTTAAGAATATGTGCATCACTATTTCACACTATGAATTAAGGAATCATTTTTACATAGAGTTGATGGGAAAAATAATTCCTTGTATTTTATCATCAGTGTGTATTAATTTCTTATAGATCCTCTAAATAAGTAATTTTATTATAGGGTATATATCCCTTGAGTTGGTTTGGGCACCTGTTGAATCCAAATTTTGAGGAGGATGTGTCATGTTATGGAACCCTAATCAGGTCTTCATTGGTGATGGAGTTGTTGTGACGATGTATTGTTATGAGTCATCAGATAATTGAATTCTATGAAACAATTAATTTTAGTCATTATTAAGCAGTAAATTAATTGATTGGTTATGGGAACAGGATTGTTTTAATATAATGTCTAGTGTTGGGCACCAAGGAAATCACAATTTCATGCTTTCCCAATTATGATTCTATAATTAGTCATTATCATACCCTATGATCATTCAAAAGTTTTCCTAAATAGGAAAATATAGCCACTAAAATCTACAAAAAAATATAGGATCCAAAATATATGTCATCCCATTAAAGGGGGTAAATTTAATAATTTATTTTAATAAATTTTAATTAGAGGATGTATCCCATGTTGTCTCCCAAACATGTTTAGCATGTATTCCCCACATTCACTCTTCAATACTTTTGATATTAATTCCCCCTTCATGAAATCATTTGTAAAGTCTATAATAATACATAAAATTTCAATCATCTTCTTGATTTGAGTCCCAAATAAATCTATTTAGGAGGCTTTCAATGTTCTTAAGAACTACCTTGGGATGTCTACATATAGAATGAATATGCATGTGGATATAAGATAAAACATTATTGACCAAATTTAGTCTACCTACAAATTAAATGAAGTAAATTTTATATTTTATAATATTTCACATCATACTTTTGAAATTTTTTCATAATTATGAACTTGAACTCTTCTGTTTGATAAGGGGGACCCAATTAATCCAATTGAATGTTATACCTAGAAAATATGATTCTTTACTGAATAAACTTAGACCTCTTGGGAGATGAATTGTTGGATATAAAAACACTGATTTTGTTTGTATTTATGCATTGGATAGATTTTTTAGGTTCCATTTCCTCAAACACTTGGATGATTTTAAAAATATTAATCTTTTCCCCAAAGTGTAATAGTTAACCAGAGAGAAAAGAACCACATTAAGAAAAGGTCTCAGTAGCCACTCTGAAAAAAACCACACTTTTTTGAGACTTTTAGGAAGAATGAACATTCCATATGAACATATGCCTTTTCTATATTGATTTTAGTAACAACATCAGATCATGTCACTCTCCTATTAATATTATAAATCATTTCTAAGGAAATACCAATTATAACTTTAATGATTCTCCAATTAATCAAACCATATTGTTCCTATAAAACTCAGAGTGTAAGATAGATAGATAGTCTTTTATTAAGGATTACACCAAGAACATTGTACCAGATGTTTCACATGATAATTAGGTTTAATTTATAAACATGTTGGGTTGTTTTACCATGGAAATAATTTCCAAATTAGTATCTGTAGATACAGTAGGAAATGAGACACCCATGAAGTAGTCCTAGAATACAGACTACACTTCCACCTTAATTATGTTCCATTAATTAGAGTAAAAAGAGAGTAGAAACTTATCTAGTATCAAGGAACTCTCAGGTTTTATAATCATAATGGATTGTAATATTTCCTATTATTCAGGAATATGACTTAAATTCAGGTTATTTAGGTCATTTATTGTATATAGAATGTTGGAAATAGTAGATCTGACCTCTCCCCATTCTTGGGTAACATACTCTAGGCCCAATGCAAACCTGAAGTGTATTCAGTGATGTATTTCATCTCTAGTGGTCAAGTAATACTAGTATTATAAGTATGGGAGATATCTTCATGATGATGGTTGAGCCTTCAATAAAACTTTTTCATATTAATATGAGAATTAAAATAATATATATATTTTATACCCTTCCATATGAAAATTTGGATTTGGATCTCTCTTAGGATTATTTCTCAAGATCAAAAAATAATTACTCCAATAGTTACTTATTATTATAAAAAAATTATGAATCCTTTATCCCAATTAAATTGGAATTATAAATAAATAAAATTTATGTACTCTTGAATAGAATCTAGATTAATATCAAACCTATAATCTTTTTAAGCTATGTAATGATATCAATCATGAGTCTTTAAAGTTTGTTTTTATGGGATACCCATGTTATACCCAGTATGGGAGACATATATGAATATTAGACCATCTCTTTAAATCCTTCCATATGCATCTAGTGGTTGGTGTAAAATAAAATTTTTTCTTGATTTTTTAGAGGACTGTACATTGAGGAGAAGGGGTGTTCAAAACAAGTCTTGGGTAGGAGAGTCAGACTAGATCATGAGAAACTATAGATTTCCATAAGTTTACTCAATCATTTATCATGTATATGTGAAACTTTACAACTACCTCTTCCATTATTTCACTAAATTCTGTAATCTACTTAGTATCCCAAATGTAGAATAAGATTGGTAGTAATGAAGGATTGTAATTATTGAAAGACATTACTAGAATAAAAACTTCATCCCCTCTTATAAGGATCGTGTATCATGTAAAACTATTCATCTGTTATCCATGTTATTGAACCAGTACTGGATATATAAAGAGAGTCCCATAATCCCCTTCTTTGTGATGAATCACATTTAGACTACATAATAGTAATTAGAATAAAATATTTTACCTTTTGAGCCTAAATTTAAATATGTTGACAGGTGTTACCCATAATATCCACTTGGATACGGTTATCTGAAAAAGTACATATATGGATATTGAATGGATTAATATTCTGATCATTGTTGAATTACAAGCTGTGAGAAATTCCCTTGAATGATTTTGATATTATTTTTTAGTTACAAAACAGAAATCAAGAAGATTATATTCCACTAAATGGTTTCACTAGGTCTTATAATTTAGTGTGGGAGCCTATTCCCCAAGCATTATAGATGAGAGGCTGGATCATTGTGAAAGATATTGGTAGTCCTGCAAGCCTATTTATAGAATAGTTTGTATAATTTTATTCATATAAATTTTCATTGGTTATATAATGTGTTTTGATGCTTCCAAAAGAAGAATGTGCATTAACTTCATAAATAAACCTTGATTTGGGGTAGAGTGTATCAAAACACCTTGAATAGCATATAGGAACTTGAATGAATTGTGAATAGGAATGATCTATTTTGGGAATAATGATGTATTGGACCATTTATTAGGATGGGAAATCCACACTAGGGAGAACCTCTATCCCTATGGACTTGGATATATGGGATTTATATTGAGTTGAAATATGATCTAGACCATCATATTCTTGAATAGGACTAGGAAATTCATAGGAAAGGGATGCCACAATAGAATCCTTAGGAAAAAGAACAATAATATGTTCCCCCTATTCTATGGGATCATCCAAGGTGTCCTTTTTATATAGAGAGGTAGAAAACCATGAATAAATTGAATAGATGATGATGGATTATTAATGATATGTTGAATAAGATTATTTGGATTATATAATTAGTCACCAATGAAGAAAATATCCTCATCAAGAATCAAGGAAGGCTCATAAGCACTGAGACATAAAGAGGAAACCTTTTGGGCATCAAATAGGGAGGGAGATGAGTAACAAACTAAAGAACCATTCCTCCTACAAACTAAAGTAGAGTTTCATTAAATAAAACATAGGTTATTAAAACCCTAAAATATATAATAAATAATATATTTCTATAATATATATTCAATACTCGAATAAAGAAGAATTATATATTGTAAAGGGATCTCCTAGTCCACTTTAACACAGATGTGTGCTACCATAGTGAGTTCCATACGAAGATTTTCTTCATCCGCACATATTAACTACCCAAATGAATACCTTATATTCCTAAGGATGGAAAGATAATAGAAGGGGAGTTACATGCTATGGAGGTGAATCCATATCATGGAAAAAAATGTGTCCTTAACCTGATGAACCGCATAAAACCAACATAAAAGAAGAAATATCATATGTTGGTAGTGGCGACCCTCTATGTACCATTCATTGATGAAATATCAGAGTAAAGTATAATGAAAAACATATGATCATTTAAGGAATATATGGTTGATTAATATTGGAAGTCATGAAAATATCTCCATCAATAAAAGAATGTTACGGACATCCTTATCCCGATTCACAAGTCTTCACCTCTATTTTGATTAGGGGGATAGTTGGAGAAGTAACAGGATGATGATGATGATGATGATAATGATGATGAACTATTTAAGTCACCTTCTTGAAGTATTTTTTTTAGAGAATCCAAGGGATTTGAACATCTATCTCGGGACTCTGGTTCTCCATCATTGCCTAGTATAAAATGGTCCTTCATAGTTCCCACTACAATATCATTATGGGGAGTGATAGGAGGTAATAGATCAACCACCAATAGATGTCTAAGAATGAGAGGTGTCAGCAACATGATTTGAGGATAACACACCGAAGAATTGATATTTAACATGATATTGCCTCCACTATGGATCCTCAAATTTGATTTGAGTAAAGGTGTGTTTTGCATATTTAATGGGATTGATTCCATGTTGGGAGTGTAATAATAGTGATAAATACTGATTTTATATAAATCTTTCATTTCATTTCAAGAATTTACAATGTACCATTTTATTTCAAAAAAATTAAAATTTAATTTTACATTTTAATTAAATATAATAAAATTAATTTCATTGGAATATAAATTATGATTAATTTTGATATTGAAATCATTTCTCTACTTAAAAATGGAAGTTTCTAAAAAACTATTTTTCATCATGTTTTGCAGGTGTATTTTATATTGAATTTCTTCCAAATATAGATATTTCATTTTATAAATTTAATTCCCTATATGGAATTAATATTTCCAAAAAACATTAAATATATCACCATAATTTTTGGTCAAAATGACTAGTAACATTAGTTAATATTTTCCAACTCCATTAGGGTAAATCGGGTTGTTAATGTTAAAAATAGTGTGATAAGGCTTTAAAATCAATCTAAACCCTAAATTATTTCTATTTGAAGAGTTTAGTTTAACCATCCTCGTTATATTATCATGGATTATGAAACATGGTTCAATTTAACTTTTATAATGACCTTAATATTATTTTATTTAATGAATAAAGATAAAATTCCACTCTCTTGGTTTTTGTAACATCCCAAATTGAATCACTAGGTTTGATCTGAAATTCCACATAACCTCATGTGTGCCTCCCCAAATGCAAGAGGTTTTTTACTAGTAGATAGCGTTTGAGTCCATCAGTTGGGAGACTATACCCACAGTATCATGTCGTAGGATCAATAATCAACAATAAACAATATAATAAATAATCAGAGTAATCATGTGAAAAAATGAATAAATGGAATACATGTCAAATAAATAATAGTAGCTCCTGTAAGTGGAAATCATGTACAGAGGAAATAAATTAGATAAAATAAATAAATTAATAGTTGATCCTATATATTCTACCTCGTTCTGCTACTAGCTTCATGATCCCCTGCTCAGTTGTCTACCGCAGGGCTATTTCCCTTCACTGGATCCCTTATTTAGTTTACAAGTGCATTAAAATGACTGAGTGGGGTGTGAATAAAAGACTCAGTAGGAAACAACCAATTCATTATTAACATTATGTGCTCTAGTATAATTGATTATTTCATAATAATTATCAATTATTAACAAGAATAAACATAAAATCCAAAATCAAGCAGTAGTGTGCTAACTAAGCCGTCCCAAACCCCCATTCGTACCTACTTTAGATCCATGATGGAAAACATATGAACAATCATGGTAATATCTTACTATCAAAGTCAACCTCAAGATTCTTGATAACTGTATAGGCCATAGTCCCCCAGTTTAGACCACACTAGGCCATCATACCTCGGTGCTATATATATATATATCACAACAGATCCAGACTAAAGCTGCTCAATAGCCTTTTAGGCCCCAGGCCTCTAGGTCAGACCACACTAGGCCATAATGCCCAGTGCTATACTTAGTTCAAGTCACATATATCATCATTCCCCACAATTGTCATGAAAGTCTGATCACTTGTGATCATCATTCCCCACGATCATCACATACAGGTTAGATCAATCATGATCGTCATGCACCCAGGTTAGGTCACACTAGGTCATTATGCCCCATCATCCATATTTATCTTGTCATCAAGTCACATACAGTATCTAAACATGCTCTCCCTCTAAGGCTACCATTCCATGATGGTTCCACCTATCTCATAAGTACAATGCGCAAGCAAAAGCAACACAACATATGATAGACATATCTCAAGGCAATAGTGACATCATATCAAAACCATATATCAACACATGCATATAAAGTCACATATCATGAGAAAATATAAAATCATCATAAATACAACATGTGAATCAAACACCAACATGGAATCTAGTTATCTCAATAATTCTCATGGTGGAAGGTCATATGGTGTCATGGGCAACACACACCCCAAAAACAACCACAAGTAAATCATCGATATAAAATATTTCATTATTATAATCATACCAGTGAAACATGTATAATGAGAACCCAATAAGGTAAGTAAATTCCTACCTCAAAGACTTCATCATTAACGACAAGGATAAACCACCCTATATGGTTTGATACACCTCCGTACGGCCTTATTATTGTAATTGTCAACACGTCAATGATCGAGGTACGTTAAGGGTTCCTAGAACCAATAACCATTTATTTTATTTCAAAAAGAAATAAAATATCTCATGTGATGATACTTTCTCTCTCCTAGATAATTTCTAAATTACCATTAAAATATCACATGTGATGATATTTTTTTTCTCCTAAATTTTTTCCGAATTATCGTTTAGCTCAACACATGAACTCAAAATATTCTCCCCAAGAATAATTATCTTTTGATAATTTCTGATAAATTATCCTTTTATAATTATCCTTTGATAATTTATTATAAATTACCCTTTTTATAATTATCTCCTGATAATTTCTCATAATTACCCTTTTTATAATTATATTTTGATAATTTCTCATAAATTATCCTTTTTATGATAAAATTTTGATAAATTATTCTAATTTATCCATTTATAATTATCTCTAATAATTTAACCTAAATTATCATTAATAATTATCTTTTGATAATTTCTTAGAAATTATTAGTTGTAATTATTCTTTGATAAATTCTTTTAATAATTTATCATTTGATTATCCCATAATTATCTCGAGATAATTCATTGTAATATTCATTTGATAATTATTTATAATTATCCTTTCAATAATTTTATGAAATTTTCATTTGATAATTCTTAATAGTTATTATTTAATAATTTTAAAAAATTATTATTTGATAATTTATTTTAAACATATTTTGATAATGTATTTAAAAATTATATTTTGATGATACAAATATAATTTTTCATTCAATAATTTCTCAAAATTCCATATAATTATCATTTTAGAACTCTTGCAATCATCTTTCGATAATTTTATGAAATTATCGTTGATAGTTATTCATAAAAATCATTCGATAATTTCACAAAATTATTATTTGTTAATTTATTTAAATATAATATTTTGATAATCCAATAATTAAGTAAATTATAATTTAATAATATTAGGGGTATCATTTTATTTAATATCAAACTTCTTCTTTTATTTTTTCATAATTTGAATTATGGAATAAAATGGAAAATAAAATAAAATAATAAAAAACAAGATAATAAGTCACCTTTTTTATATCTTTCACACCAGGTATGTCTCACGCAAATTGGATCCAAAGAAAAAAAAAGAAAAATGAGGGATTACTACCACTCACGTGCAAGGAGAAAGAGACTTGAAATCATTTGAACTCGACCAGGTCTACCATTTTTTGAAGTTTGATTGGCTAATAAAGAGGCTATTCCATTTATAGGGTGTTTTAAACCAAAAAAAATTAAAACACTCATTTAATCCACGATTCAACCTAAAATTCATTGTAGAGTCATTAATTTCTTATATTTAAGGTATTTCATGTGAAACAAACCAAAATAGTGTTAGATTCGAAGCTTTTGAATTTTCATCCACATGAAAATGGTGTCTTTTCATTAGGGTGGATGATGAATTGTAGAAAATTGGTTTTTTTAATTAATAAAATTAACTATTTAATATAAATATTAAATAACTTAATTTAACTAGAAACTAGACCAAACTCTTAATGTGCATAAAATTTATACTCCACCTAGGGTAAACCCCACATTTCAGACCTAAAAGTTGTATCATATTTCTCATAAAATGAAATGTTTGAGAGATATTGATTATTTATTACTTAAAAAATAGAATAATAATATAATTAAATAAAAAAGGGTATTATCGTGTGTGATGGTTCCAAATACCTGATGCGCATAAAAATTTATACCTCACCTGGGGTAAACACCATGTTCTGAAGCTATCGGTGGTCATGTATTTCTTATAGGACAAACCGTTAATGAGATGTTCAATTGTTTTGGACAAATAATATATTAAAAATATTAAGTAAATTATCTTCCTGATTCTCCTGAACAAACATCTGATGTCCATAAATGTTATAACCCACCTAGGATAAACTCTACATCCTAAATCTATCGGTGGTCTCATATTTCTCATATGATTCACTATTTAGAATATATTCAATTATTTTGGATAAATCATGCACACATGATTTAATATTTTTAATATTTTTATTCATTCTACGCTAAGTCTCTATGGGCCTCTGAATATCACACTTACTCAGTGTCTAACTTTGAAAATATTGGATAGAATATTCCAAGTTGTTAACTGGGATTTCACCCTTATAAAAAATCTTCAAAACATTCATTAAGTTATTTTTATTTAAAAATTACATTTTCACATAAAAACACTTATAAATTATCAATAAGAGGGTTTTTATTATCTTTAAAAATTTGAGATATTACAATTCTCCCCCCTCTATCGACTTATTGCCCTTAAAAAGTATCTCTATTAGTATTTCCCAAACAACTTAGGCAACTTAACTTGAACATTAGACTTTTGTTCTCACATTTTCTCCCGGATCTGTCCATGCTACCACAAAATATGAAATAGTGTTGTTTTCTTTCCTCACAACACCTTTTCACTTTGATCTATGATCCACACTAGATGCTCCACATAAGATGCATCGGTATCTAACTCAACATCCATGAAATCAACAATATGTGTAGGTTCAAGTATGTATCTCTAAATTTGTGACACATAGAACACATTGTTCCTACCTTGATAATGATAAGGGAGGTCTAGGGGATATTCCATTGTTTTTATCCTCTCAGTGGCCTCAAAGGGTCCAACAAAATGAGATTTTGGATTTCCCTACTTCCCCAGACGTCTATTCCCTACCTATAGAGTCACTCTCAAGAAAACATGATCTCCCAAAGTGAACTCATAGAGTCTCCACTAATGGTCGGAATATGGTATTTTTCTACCTTTAGTGGAAATAAACCTCTTCACAATTAGATGTACTCTCTTGGAGGCCTCTTGAACCAAACAGGTCCCACAACTATGACCTCACATGCCTCATGCCAACAAGATATGATCAACATGGTCTCCTATAAAGAGCCTTGTAAGGTTTCATCTGAATCTAATCCTGGTAATTGTTATTGAAAGTGATCTCATTCAAGTATATCTGATCATTTCATGCTCCATCAAAGTCTATCATGCAATATTGAATTATATTCTCTGATACGTGTATAGTCCTCTTAGACTATCCATCAGTTTGATGATGGTATGTCATGATCAATCTCAATTTATTCCCTAGGGATTTCTATAAGACCTTAAAAATTGTGATGTAAAACGTACATCCCTATCTAAAACGATACTCGATGGAACTCCATGAAGGTGTATAATCTCTCAGACATAGATATTTCCTAGATCCTTCATTGAGTGATTCTCTCTAATTGGTAAGAAGTGAGAAAACTTTTTTAGTCAATCTAAAAATGCCTAGAATGTGTCACAACTCTACAGGGTCTGAGGTAACCCCATCACAAAATGTATCATAATGTCCTCCCACTTCCACATAAGTATCAGGAGTGGCTGTAACAACCCACTGAGATGTTGGTGCTCGGCTTTAACCCTCTAACAGGTAAGAAATCTAGGGGAAAATCTAGTAATATTTATCTTCATCCCTAGCCTTCACCATAATGTACTTCCCATCTATAGGCATGGTAATCCCTCATCATCTCCTCTCTGATGGAATGAGGGACCACTACTCTTATATTTACCAAGATAACATCATCATTATCCATCGACTATCTAGGTATTGATTCCACACCAGGTATTTGTTCCATATTTATAGAACACTCCGATTCCCACCTCTATTCATCTTTTACCAAGTTCATATTTTGGTAATCAATTCATAAATGAAGACTATCATCCACTTTCTTAGTGAACAAAACAAGTGCACCCCATAGTTAATTACTAGGTCTGATAAGTCCCTTCCTCTATAAGTCTTCCAACAGAACCTTGATCTCCTTTAGCTCAGTAGGAACCATACAATATGGGGTATCAAAATGGAAGCACTCCCAACATGAAATCAATCTCAACTTAACATGTAAATCCTTCAGAGTATCTACTATTTCAAAGATTCCCAAAAATATTTCAACCCATTCTTCTTCATCATGAGATTCTTCGGTGATCTGGAAGGATGAAGAATGGTGGAGTTGAAAATCATGGCATACTCAAACATAGTTCTGAACTCCCATTTTGAGTACAGACACTAAGATAAAGAATTATGGTTGAATCATCCCTACTACCAAAATCACAGAGAAAGTACAGGAGCAAGCACATCTGCATTCTATTACACGTCTAGTGGTAATGTTGAAACCACCACCCTTATGAAAGTATTTCATCCTACATCCCAAGTAGTTCCGTAATACTACGTCAAGGAGAAATATTCTATAACATTAAGGAACACACTAAATAAAAGAAACAGAATCATTAGGATAAACCCTAATCAGTCTATGGTATCACATAATGTTTCTCTTAAACGATTTATGGGATCAAACAAGGTTTTCATAGGAGTATACCCTTAACCCAAGGTATAACCCTCCTAGAAATAACCCTTATTTATGTCCCTACATCTTATTAACAGTCATCAAATATATACTAACACAATGGAAACAAAGATATATCACACAAGAAAAAATATCCAGATTAGATAGCACAAAACAAGGTATTTAATTAATGAAATACTATGTAGCACAACAACAATTATATATATGGAATATGAACCTATATGCATATTCATAATGAATGATCACACCTAAAATATCATAAATTTCATATCAACATCATTTGCATCACCCAAGGGGATTTTAATCAATAGTAACATCAAAATATAAATTCCCCACTTTATGGAAACTCAAAGGTCCACTATACAGTATTGTGTAGGCACAGTTATAGTTCCTCTACCCAAGTCTCAACCATCATATCTCTTATATATCATGTCTCATTCCAAGGAAAGAGAAGAAACGGGTTATAAATTCATGACCACTGATACCATTTTGTAACATTGTGACCTGAATCATTGGGTCTGAGATGGAATGCCACATCACCTCATGTGTACCTCCCCATATGCAAGAGGTTGTTGACTAGAAGTGAGGGTCTAAGTCTATATGTGGTGATACTATATCATTAATATCATGTCATAGGATCAATAATCAACAATAAACAATAAAATAAATAATTAGAGTAATCATGTAGAAAAACTGAATAAATAGCATGCATGTTAAAAAATAAAAGCAACTCTCGTAAGTGTCAATAATTTCCAGAGGAAATAAAGTAGGTAAAGTAAATAAATAAATAAATATTGGATCCTCTATAGTCCATCCTATATTGTTACTAACTCCATGATCCTCTTCTCAACTATCCACCATAGGGCTCTTACCCTTCGCCATATCCCTCATGAAATCTACAAGCACATCGAAATGCCCAAGTAAGGTTTGAGTAGAAGACTTAGTAAGACAACACCAATACATATTTATCATGATGTTCTCAAGTATAAAAGTGTATTAAATAATAATAATTAATGTGTAAAAATAATAAACATACAATCCAAAACCGAGCAGTTGTGCACTAACGAAGTCGCCACAAACCCCCGATCGTAACTCCTTCGGCTCCATAGCAAAACAAATCTGAGAAATCATGGGAATGTCTTTATGTCAAAGTCATCCTCAAGATTCTTGATAGTTGTATAGGACCTAGGCCACTATTTCAGACAACAATATGGCATCATGCCCCGATTCTATATATATATTACAATAGATCCATCCTAAAGATTCTTGATAGACATACATGCCCCAAGATTCCTATTCAAAACACAATAGTCTATCATGCCCCAACACTATCTCTAGTTCAGGTCACATAAACTATAATGCACCCACTATTTCCATGCAGTTCTGATCACTCATGATCATCATGACCCATGGTCATCACATACTGGTATGATCACTCATGATCATCATCCCCTTGGGTCAAGACACACTAGGCCATCATTACCCATTGTCCATCTCAATCTCTTCATCAAGTAACATATAGCATCTAAACATGCTCCACCTCTAGGGATACCAAGCCACGATGGGTCTGCCTATTTCATAGCTATAATGAACAAGAAACAATAGCATAGTATATACCAGACATATCTCAAGGAAACAATGACATTATATCAAAACCATGTATCAATGTACACATATTAAGTAACACATCATGTGAAAATATAGCATCATCATAAATACAACATGTTAATCAAACATTATCATGGAATCTAGCTATCTCAACAGTTCTCATGGAGAAAGTTCATATGGTGTCGCGAGCTACACACACACCCAAAATCAATCACAAATCAAGCATGGATATCAAATATTTCAAAATGATAATCATACCATGGAAATAAGTATAATGAGATCCCAAGAAGGTGAGGAACTTCCTACCTCAAAGTCATCGTCATTAAAGAAAAGGATAAACCACCTTGTGTGGTTCGATACACCTCATCATGGCATTATTATCGTAATAATAGACACATCAATGCTCGAGGTTCATCAAGAATTCCTAGAACCAAAAACTAGTTATTTTATTTCAAAAATAAATAAAATATCACATACATTGATAATTTCTCTCTCTTGGATAATTTCTCAATTCTCATTAAAATATCACATGTGATGATATATTTTGTCTCCTCATTTTTTTTCAAATTACCATTTAGGTCAACACATGTTCTCAAAATATTCTCCTCAATAATAATTATCTTTTGATTATTTCTTATAAATTATACTTTTATAATTATCATTTGATAAATTATTTTAAATTATAATTTTTATAATTATATTCTGAAAATTTCTCCTAAATTATCCTTTTATGATAATATTTTGATAAATTTTTCAAATTTATCCATTTATAATTACCTCTTATAATTTATACTAAATTATCCTTAATAATTATCTATTGATATTTTATTATAAATTATACTTTATAATGATTCTTTGATAATTTCTTTTAATAATTTATTATTTAATAATCCCGCAGTTTTCTCAAGATAATTCATTGTAAGTATCATTTGATAATTTCTTAAAATTATCCCTTTAATAATTTTATGAAAACATCTCTTGATAATTATTCATAATTATTATTCGATAATTTTACATAATTATTCTTCGATAATTTTTTTAAACATAATTTGATAATTTTTTAAAAAAAATTCTTTTGATAATCCAAATATAATTTTTTTCTATAATTTCTCATAATTCCATATAATTATTATTTTATAACACTTACAATTATATCACAATATTTTAACAAAATTATCATTGATAATTCTTCATGATTATCATTCAATAATTTCACACAATTATTCTTTGTTAATTTAATTAAATACTATCTTTTGATAATCTAAAAATTAAGTAAATTATCATTTGATAATTTTAGGGTTATCATTTTATTTTATGTAAAATGTATTCTTTTCTTTTTTCATAATTATAATTATAGAATAAAATAGAAAATAAAATAAAATATTAAAAAAATAAAAAGAAAGATTAAGGAGTCCTAAAATTAGTAATTCAATCAATGATTACATTATAACTAACATAAGATATTATAATTATTAAAAATTAAATACATTAGTAATTTTATTATTAAATATTAATAATTATTGATAGTTATTAATTATATTAATTAATTACTAATTATATAAATGATTTTGTTAATTTCTAATAAATTTAATATATTATCAGTTTTTAACCATCTTAATTCATTACATAATGAATTATAAATTATGTAATTAATTAGTTTTTTTATTATTTAATTAATTATTATTAAAAAAAATGTTGATTATTAATTATATTAATTAATTATAAAGTGTAGCTTTTTAAAGAAAACATACAAGTAAAAATAAAACAACTATATAACATATAATTCAATTCAATCTTTATAATCAGTGAAAAAACTATTAATGATGTTTGTTTCAGTGTCTCATATGCTCCTCTATGCTGCTACCTTATGTATGGATAATGCATCTTGAAATACTGCATATCTAGAAGGGTTAATAAATTCTGTGTGAATTTGAATTTTCACCCTAGTGGATAGTTTTTTTTTTGAGAACTGAGACTCCGAATGAGGTCCTGAGAGTTTGAACATAGTGAATAGTGTTTTGGACCAGGTTCAAGGCCTAGGGGTGACACAAGGGTTTGAGAGAACTTGGGAGGAGGAACAGAGTATTCAGGGTGTGCTGGGGGACTACTAAAAGGCCTTCATGCTGTTAATCATAGCTTTACAACGTTACTTTTTTAGGTAAGGGGTTGATCCCCCTACAAGTATAATTCACAGCATAGCCCCTTTGGTCATAAAATGACATTCTATTTTGATATTTTTATTTAATACCCCCCCCCCCTCCCCCTCCCTTATTTGGGTCAACAAATGGTGTGCATAGGAGAGATGACAATTTATTATCCCCTCTCTTCTTCCCACATGATCCAGGGTAGTTTCGGGTGGTGTTTTGTGGTTATTCAGGGTACAACTCTTTTTCTATTCTTGTTTCCTTTTTTTGTGCCTTGAATTTGGAAACTTTTTTAGGGTTTCGATTCTGATTCCATCAAAGCATGGTGGAATTGGTTGTTTCTGATTCTTATTTTTCTCATCTTTCATAAAAGAGGTTCTGAGATATTGTATGCATGTCGTCTGTTGCAGTTTCAGTAAAGGAACATCGTGTGATGATTTTTTTTTATTTAGGGGTTTTCAATAAATTTGAGAAATGGGTCATTGAATCAGAAATATTAATTGAGGATTTCATGTTTCTTAGACCCAAGGGTGCATCGAGAGTATACCACATCTCATTGTCAGCAGTTTCAGCGTGACAAGATGACCCATGAGTTTTAGTCATTTATACCTATTAAAAAATTAACTTTTTAATTAATTATAAAATGTTATAATTAATTAATTATTTATGTTTAGTGTTACTTGGAATGAATAAGGGAATCATGTGATAATAAATGTATGGAGTAGACATTGTCAAGAATGGATGGGTCTTGGAAGAGCTATAGACCCTTGGAAATAAAACGATAAAACACCAAATGAAGTAGGTGGTCTCGTGTAAATGCCCTATGGTTTATGTACCAAATTATATGCATTGTATCGTGTGGCCTCTCCACTATAGGGTGAACATACTCTAAAGTAAATGAATTTTCTAATGGTGTAAATTAATTTACAATTGGATAATTAATTAAATTGTTAAATTTAATTAGATGATATGACCATGGGTGGACTACACAAGGTGTTTAGGTCCACTATAGGCCCTTATACACCAACTAGTTGCCTCATCCACTGATGGTCGAAGGATTAAACGATAAATTTATGGTGACCTATGATAGAAAAACCCATTGAGAAATTCTTATCATAGTTGGATAGACTATAAGATATGGGTGATGGGTTTGGTGAGCGGACTAACTTTGTAACACCTTAAGGACTTAGTTGGTTTGTATGTCATCTCTTGAGTGTTTCTAATGTGACATACCTTATATAGCTAGAAAGTTCACACTCTCTCAACAATGATATTGAGGGACATAGTATTCCCTAAGCATCGAGTTTTAACCCAAGACCTGGATTAAGACAGAAGAACCATGTGAGAGTGCCTCTATTATACTATTACCCAGGGGACCCCAATGGATAGCCTAATAACTAACCATTCAAAAGAGAGAGTGTGACATCCCAATACTATATTTTAGTTACTTCTAGATCATTATTTTTATTATCTTCTATTTGGGTCTTCTTTTAGGTCATTTTTAGAGTTTTTAGGAGAATTTTGAATGTTTTTTAGGTTGTTCATGGTTGTCACATGAGTAGGGAAAACCATTTGGTTTAACCAAAAAATTGTGTGTCCCATTTGGTGGATATGGACGGTGGCGCATGGTTTGTGAAAACTGTGTGGCCTCCCCTGAAAACTGTACAGACATGGATAGAGGAGGTTTTCATGGTTAGTGTATGATTTTTCTAACTATGTGGAAAAAACAAAAACCCTTTCCATAATCCTAGTGAGGGTTCATTCTTAGGCACACATTTGGTAATAATCATTCATTCTAACCCAAAAAACCATGAAAACATGATTTTAACCCCCAAAAAAATTAATTAAAATCCCAAAACACCCATATTAACTTCTAAGAACCTCTCATTTGATCCTAATTCAATAATTTGTCTTGTGAAGCCTCTAAAGATGTAATTTAGCTCCTCCAACCTCCCATCTTCTCATATCAAAGTTCCAGTAGATTCATTTGATTCCTATCTAGTAAATGTTTTCCCTTGATTTGGATTCCTCCCTTCTTCTATTATATCCCCCTTTAAGAGTTATGGATCCTCATGTTATTTATGGACCTAAACCTTGATTTTATATATTTTAATTATAGGTATTCCTCTTTGATCTACCTCTACTTTGACTCTTTGTTGGTAGTTCCCATTCTGAGAGTTTAATTGTCCATGTGATTAAATGTAGGTGGTTATGTAAGGCTTTTACCTACACCTAAACCCTTTAATTTATTTCATTATTTGAAATGTATTTTCAATTTAATTTATTCAATTGATTAGATTTGATGTTTATTTTCAAAATGAATGGATTTTTGGAATAAAACCCTTTTACAAAGGTTTTAATAAATTCATTGGATTTTGAGAAAGATGGTTTGAATTGAGGAATGTTTTGATGAACTTATTTGATGATTGGTCTCTGATAAAATGGCTATAAATTAAAGAATATTTTTAAAGGCATGAATTTGATGAAAACCCGTTATTTGGTTTTGAAACAAAAATGGAATGTTGAAAATTGAAAGGGTTCATTTGAATCATGAATGATGAATTGAATTGAAATGAATTAATTTCTCATGATTTATTGATTGATTGATTGATTGAAATCACATGCGAGCTCGAGATGTTAGTGGGTGAATAGGAAAAGAATGCTAGGACTCTAACTCACAAGAAAAAGGATTTCTGATGAAAACTCTAACTAAACAAAGTTCAGTATGATTTTAATTGATGGGTTTTTATTGATGATATACCAATGGATTGAGCCTTAGGGATATGTTCATACCTTGAGCTATGATGATTGACTAAGAAGTGTGACGATCTTATAGCTAGGAACTAACTAAAATCAGGTCTTATGAACATGGTTCTTTTATTTGCATTGATTTGATCATCACATGATGATGTTTATTAAACTATTTTATTAATTTTCTTTCCATTTTATAAAAAATGTTCACTTGAGGTAGATTTTTATATGTTTCCATATACTTGATTTGAAATAATGTTTTAACTAAAAATGTGAATTGATTTACCATGCCTTGTTTTATTTTTAATTAAATCATTGACACACACAAATTTCATTCATATTTTGTAAACAATTTTAAATTATTTTAAATTAATTTTTAATGAATGAGACCATATAATTAAATATTTAATTAAAAAGTAAAAAATTATAAATAAATAAATGAAAGTGGTTTATTTGAGTAAATGAATATTGGTTTTTGGAGTGGAATTTTATTTAGGAGTTTTTTATATTTTTTTGAAATTTATTCTAAGTATTTAGATATTTCATTTGTTTGTCTAAAAAATTCTCACCTGGGAATTCCCTCAACCAAGGGTCCCAAATGCCACATAGGAAACCGACAAGGGGCCACCTGTCCATATTGGCCCAAAATAGGGCCAGCCTTGTGTGAGGTTTCACATAAGGGGGTTCAAGCCCATACAGAGCCTACGGGTGTCAAATCTATAGGAAATTTAGCTTGGCTATATCCTAGGAGTGTCATCCCATGGTGGTGAAACCCACAGAGCAATGGGGGGAAGGCGTCACCAGAATGGGGCAATGCATGATGTCAGGTGGGGATGCTTCACCCCCCCCCCCCCCACCATAGATTCATTTTAGTGGGAAATCCATGATTTTATATTTAATTTCTCACCCCCACTTCATTGTTTCAATGTGGGATGAATGTTTCCGGGTACTAATCATCTTTTTATAAAGATGGTGCCACTTTACTATTGGCTCGCCTACCCTACCTCGGACACCCATCGTCGTCCACCTCTGCAACCTTCCACCTTTTAGACTCATCATCTACCACTAAAAACACCCAGGAACCACCATTTTCATACCCTATAAATATTGATCTCAATCCATCACCCACTTTTGATGCTCAACACCTCCTTGGATCAGCACTGGAACCTCATCCAACCCTCATAAAGAACAATTTTAATGTCCTCTAACCATTGTAAATGAAAGAGGTGTTGAGGGAGGTACCAATTATTTCCACTCCACTACTACCATGATCAAAAACCTCTGCCACATCCCCACTCTCATGGAAACCATGCACGAGGCTCCTCCATGCTGCCATGATGTCATGAACACACCAAAGATGCTACCAATGTGGAACTAGTCCACATTTCATAGATGTAAAAATCTGAATTTGCAGGTGTATCCCTTTTCAAAAATAGCAGGTATTAGGGGAGATCTTAAATGAAGATATGAACAGGATCCGTAATATTTGAGGAGGACCAACTTAGGATTCTCTTTTTACTTTAAATAAGAGGCCCCAATGCCAAGAAGGGAGGTTGCACCACCCATGGAGGGAATCCACCAAAGGAGATGCTACTGATTGTAATTTTTATGTATTTTATTTTTATTATTTTGTTTTAGTTTTATTTTAATTGTAATTTTAATTTAGGTTTCTTTTATAAATAAATAATTCATCCATTTCTTTAATTCAAAGTGTCCACCTATTTGTTCTATTTTTCTTTTTCTTCCCATTCTTCTTATTATTATTTTTATTTTTATTTCTTCTTCTTTCCTTGTTTTAATATTTATTTTATATATTATATATTTATTTTATTTTATTTATCATCTCTCTCTTATTATTCTATTTTATTCTTTTATTCTCTCTCTATCTTCTTTCTCTCCGTTCTATTTTTTTATTTTATTATCATTATTCTTTTTATTTTATTTTATTTTATTATTTTATTTATTTTATTCTTATCTTCTCTCTTTATACAAATTAATCTATTACCCTCAAAAATGAGGGGATGACCTGATTTTTGGCCTAGGGGGTTCAAGGTTATCTTGAATTATTACTTAAGGTTTATTTTACATTTGTGATGGATGAGAGTGGTATGCACAAGTGTGGTGAGTGTCGCCCGGGTTATGAAACTAAAATTTATTTCTATTATTTTATTTTATTTCTTTTATCACTATTCATTGGTTAGATATTCACATGATGGAGTTGATATAATCAATGTATGAAATTTCATTCGATATAGTTAGGTCCTATAAGATGTCACACTTTTGGTTAAGGTGTTCCATCAAAATTGATTACAGGAAGAGGTAAGATTTATATTTCTTAAAGGAATTTGAGATTTTGCAATTTCTAAATAAAAGGATAATAATTCATCATGATATTTAAAGATTAGGTTATTAAACTAAAATAAAATAAATAAAGGTTAATAATTATGGAACCCAAAACCAAACTCAAAAACCAATTTATTTCATTCTTAACTCGTTCTGTTATCATTGCATGTTAGTATAAGTTTAAATTTTCATATTTCATGTCATTTCATTATATTAGAAAAAAACAAAACATTTTTTCAATTTCTTTCATAAAATAATAAAAAACAAAAAAAATAGTTTAGGTGAATTAGATTAAGTAGCTAAATAAACTGATAATCTTCTCAAGTGAGACGAACTTGGTCATCCTCTATGCTATATTAGGAAAATAATTTTCTTTTTACATTCCCTACGACCGGTATGAGTTAAAAACTAGAATTGTTTCTAAGGATCCAATCAATGTTTTATTTTCTTTTTCTATTTTACATTTTAGATAGTTTTCATTGATTTAAAAAAACAATAAAAATTTTATTTTTCCATGATGTTTTCAAATGACCATTTTTTCAATTCATGGAACAATTACTGATAGGTGCAAGAACAAGAAATAGATTATAATGAGGAGGCCCTCAAATGAAGGGTTGATGCTCTTATGATAATGGTAAATCATAATAAAAGAGGCATAGAGATATTCCTCTCACCTCATGATTTTATGGGCATGGTCAATTAACTCTGAACTAACTTACAAAAATTTGAGGCCAAGAAGGATGTGCCATGGGTTTTCCCCAATTTCACTAAAGACATCTAAGAATATGAGGACAAACATGAGGAATATCAATAGCCCAATAATTTTAGGATCTATATTCAAGAATACCATGAAGTTATAGAGAGTTAAGATGAATACTCACATGCTTATAATAATATGGGAAAAGATTCAGATCATTTTTTAGAGTAATTGGGTAGAAGATGAAATGTAACATGGTCTTCCCATATACAAGATTGATGAATTAGCACCTGAATATATATTTAATTCCACATAAGAAGACACCAACCAAGTTGTGGAATTTTAAGAACATATGGAGGATCCTGACTACCTACCTCCACTTACCACCATCCAACTCCATGAGGCACTCACCACTGAAGAATATATTGAAACTGAACCAATTTAGGGAGTTGATCTTATCTCAAAATCTATTTCATTTGATTTTATTAAATATTAATTGAGTATTAATTCCCACTACTTTGAATTTTCATATTCATATAATCCTTTATTTTCCTTAGAGTAATATTAATAAAGTCAGGATTCACCTATTGAGGAACACATGGAGCTTCCTAACTTTTTTGAACATGAATTTGAGGAATCTCATGAAGAATTTCAAGTAATTGAGCCTGAGGAAATAAAGACATAGGATTATCTTATTTAAAGGGAGAAATTTCTTATTAATAATTAAAATTTAAATTTTATTCAATTAAAAATATCTTATTACTTTCCCTTTGAAAATTCAATTTAGGAAGCACATGTTGAGATGGCACTAGAAAAGAAGGATGATATTGCACAAGTAGCAACCAAAAAGGAGGATGATTCAAACTTCATCTTACCCCCACTATGAAATATATAACTAATTTTGAATGGGGAGTATCTAGTATACTATATCCATGGATAATTCCTCACCACCAATAAAGAATCATAAGTTGGAGAAATCCATATGTGGTGGTTCAAGTCTAAAAAGCTTCATCCACCATCAGACTTTGAATAACAGCTGGTACTACCCTCTAAAGGCAGTAAAAAATTAGAGCCCACTTGGGGGATCATACCAAGTCTTATCCCTTTAATTTTCTTACTATGAATTTATATTTCAATTTCATTCTTATAATTATTCCAACATGCATCCCACTCCCTCTATCTTTTTTAGCTTAAATGACATGATCATTGTGCTTAATTTATTGATTTACTTTTGTGGGACCATGATGACACAGGGAATCCCCCAAGAAAAATTTAAAGTAGGGCTAAAATATTCATTTAAAAATGGAGTTCACATTTAATTTTTACCTGTTAAACTCCCTATAATTTTTTTCCAAGACCTTTTTTAAGCTTTCAACAGTAATTGCATTCCCATACTTTAATTTAGGCTTTACTTGACTTTTCTAAGAGACATGAGTTTTTTAGGAAACCTATTATTACATTTTTTAGATTTTAATATTAATTAAATTCAATTATTAAAATGGATAATTGGATTATTAAAGTGAATCGTGGATATTAAAATGAGTGATCGTGATTTAAGGGAAATAGTTGATTCATGTAAATGAAATTTCACAACCATTTTTCATACCTTGAATTTGTGAAATTCATGTGAATTTATTTTCTATTATTATTAATTCCTTGAGTGATTTTACAATATAAAATGTCAATTCTCGATAGGATTTATAGACCAGGTACTTCCTATTTTATCTTGAGCATATTTCTTGAGTGATCTTGGGACATTTCAGCTGCTAGAACTTTCATTTGAACTTTTCAAATCTATGATTATGAAAAAACACATTAAAAATGATTGAGATGTCTTTTGAAAAACTATTATCCTTAAATACCACATTTACATTAATACTTTTTTAACCCATATAAATCATAAATGACCATGTTAGGATTGAGCCATTTTTATCCATTACTAGCCTCCTCTCAGTATTTTCATGATATATTTTAGTTGGAGTGTGGGGGTGAAGGGAATCATGAATAAATGGATGATTTAAATTATAAATAAGAATTTTGGGGTGCGATATATGGGGATTGATAAAGGTTTATATTCATTGTACTTTTTATTTTTTTCCTATTGAATAAAAAAAGATAAAGTGATAAAAAGTACCCAAAAATTAAAATAATGGGTTTTGACTTAAAAGAATCAAAAATCACTATTACTAGACCAATTATTTTTATCATATGTGGTTATGTAGTGTATTTAAGGTTTATTCTAAGCATAAATTTTGAAAAATAAAAGAATTAAAAAGTTCTTTGAAAAAGAAAAAAAGAGTATAAAAGTAGGAAAAAATAAAAAGGGTACACAAATCATTCATTATACTTTATTCGATCATGACCTTTACTTTTAGTTTTGGGTAAAGCTTGATTTGTTACAAATTGAAGGGGGAATTTCATTACACTTTTAAATTTGATATCATGATTTAAACTTTAAGAGAGAAACCTCGTCTTTGATATTTTAATTTTAAAGCATCAAATCCTACCAACATTAATACCCATAGAAATTTGATCCTTAATTGAAAAGACTTCATGATTTTATATTCCTCTTATCTTTACAAAGTGGATAAAGTAGTTCCTTTACAAGATATGGATAAGGAACATGTATTCATGATATGTGTATAACACTACTTGAATTAATATCATGAGTTATGAGTGAAAAGATTCAAAATAGAGGTAGATCATGACATGGCACATTCGATAATGATAAGTTAAGGAACATGAATGAATGATAAGATAAGTTACGTCATTTTCAAATGGGAAAAAGTAAAATACTTGAGTTGATTGTTTATATAAAAAATGATAAATTGAAATGATATTTTATGTGTAATTTGATATTTTGATTTGAAATCGATAATTGTTTAATTTTATTTCTTTAGAAATTGAATATTTGTAACATTGGTTCCCCCTAAATTCCTTATTGATATTTTATGCTTAAATATAAGCGTGGTTTAAGTGTGGGGGTATTTGACACATAGAAAATTTCATGTATATTTTTTAAACAAATTTCAATGGTTTTAAATGAATTTTTAATGAAAAAGACTATATAATTCCATGTTTAATTAAAAAGTGGGAAATTATAAATAAATAAATGAAAGTTGTTGATTTTAGTAAAAATGTTTAATTTTGGATTGTAATTTTATTTAGGAATTTTTGTTGATATTTTTTTGAATTTTTTTTAAGTGTTCAAATTTTTCTGGTGTTTTTTCTAAAAAAATACCCACTTGGGCTAACCCTCAAACAAAGGGCCCACACACTACATATACAACCCACAAGGGATCGCCCAGCTATACAGGACCACGAGAGGGCCAGCCCAATAGGATGCTTTGCATGGGGGGTTAGGCCCATACAGATCTTGTAGGGGTCAAATCTGTGGGAGATTTTATCTTGGCCGCATCTCGGGAGAGTCATCCCATGGTGGTGAAATCCCCGATGTGATGGGAGGAAGGAGTTTCCATCATAGAGAGGTGCACAGTTGTGGGAGGGGGTCCTCCGGACCCCACACAACTTCATTGTAGTGGGGGAGCTATGATCTTATATTTAAGAACTCTCCCCCCACCCACTTCACTATTTTGATTTGGGAAGAATTTTCCTAAGTACTATTAATATTTTTACAAAAATAGTGTCTCTTCACCACTGGCTCACGCGCCCTACCTCAGATACCCAACAACATCGTTCTCCTCCACCTTCTACCTTTGAGACTCATTTAACACCAGTGAAAACACTTAGGAACCACCATTGTTTCTCCCTGGAAAGCTCTAGTTCAAGACATCTCCCACTACCGAAGCCTGAGACCTCCTTAGATCAGCACTAGTATCTCGATCGACCACCATAAAGAACAATTTGAATGTCTTATGGCCGCTATGAAGGACAAAGGTGTCAAGGGATCTCCCAATTCTCTATAATAAACTGTTTCCAAACTCAATCATCTCTTCAATGTCCCCTCTCCCATTAAAACCATGCACAAGTCTCCTTCAGGCTTCCACGACATCATGCACACACCAAATCCACTACTAACATGGAACCAGTCCATATTTTGTTGATTTAAACACCTGAAATCACATGTGTTTCCCTTTTTAAATACAGTGGGTCTCAGGGGAGATCTTAAATGAAGATATGAAGAGGATCTAGAATGTTCTAAGGGGACTAACTAAGGATTCTCTTTTTCTTGTAAATAAGAGGCACCCACTACCGAGAAGGGATTTCACACCACCCACTGAGGGAATCCACTGAAGGATATACTATTTCTTGTCATTTTTTTCTTTTATTTTTATTATTTTGTTTTAGTTTTATTTTAATTTATATTTATTTTATAAATAAATAATTCATGTATTTTTTAAAATTCAAAGGTTTCCACCCCTTTCTTCTATTTTTCTTTTTCTTCTCAATCTTCTTCTTCTTCTTTTTATTTCTTCTTATTTACTTATTTTAAAATTATTTTTATATATTATATATATTTATTTTATTTTATTTTATTTTATTATTCCCTCCCTATATTCTTCTTCTATTTTATTTTTTAATTATTACACTCTCTCTCTTATTTCTCTCCCATCTATTGTTTTTATTTTATTCTCATTCTTCTTCATTGTATTTTATTTTATTTTATTTTATTATTTTATTTATTTATTTCTTCTCTTTTATCTTTCCACCAAGTGATCTATTACCCTCTAACATTAGGGGTTGACCTGAGTCTTATCCCAAGGGAGGTCTGGGTGTTCTTGAATTCTTTCTTAAGGTTCATTTTACATTTGTGATAGATGATATTGGAATACATGGGTGTGGTAATTATTCCTTAGGACATGAAAGTCAAATTTATTTCAATTATTTTATTTCATTTATTTTCCCTCTCTTCATTGGTTATCACTTCACATGATGGAGTTGATCCAATAAATGGATTACACGGTATTCAATAGAGCTAGGTTATAGATGATGTTACAACTTTGACTAAGGTGTGCCATAAAGATCGATTACAGGAGGAGTTTGGGTTTATTTTTATTAAAGGAATTTTAGATTTCACAATTTCTAAATAAAATAATATTAATTCATCATGATATTTCATTATTGGATTATCAAACTAAAATTAAAAAATAAAGGAGAATAATGCTGGAACCCAAAATCAAACTCAAAAACCAAGTTCTTTCTTTATTAACTCATTCTTTTTAGCATTACATGTTAGTATAAGTTTAAATTTTCATATTTCATGTCATTTTAATGTATTAGAAAATAAAAAGCCCAAAAAATCCATTTCTTTCATAAAATAATAAAAACAACAAAAATAATTATTTTAGGTGAATTAGAATTAGTAGATGAAAAAACTGAGAAGCTCCACAAGTGATACAAACCTAATCAGCCTCTATACTACATTGGGAAATTAATTTTCTTTTTTTACACCCTACAAGAGGTGTGAATTCATGAATTATTTGTATATTTGTTATGGAATATTTTTTGGAATCCTATTGGGATGTTTTTCTCACACCTTATGTTTTCCTTCAAGTGTTTATAGATTATGTTATATCTTGTCCTAGAAAAGGGAAGGTGCCACTTAGAGGAGGTGGGTGTGCTTGATTCATGGGACACTAGAGTGGTGGTGGTGATTTATGGAGCTTTATTCCACTTGATACATGGGGATTATAAGACTTTGTCTTGATGGATATTATGATGTTCCCTTTTGGATGTTACACTATTCAGGTTTTTATTATCTATCTACTTGTGGAACTTTTCTTCTTGTGGAGTGTTGGGAATACTGATTCTGTATTGATTTTTATTCCACTATTATAACTTGTTGAGTATTCTCATAGAAAAACCATTCCCTTTGACTTCTTATTGATTCTAGGTTCTAGTCACTAACCCCTGGTGATCAGTAATTCCCTTAAAGTTGTTTTAGAGCTAAATCAGGTATCAGTGTACCGGGGTATCTTAGTTGGATCATGAAAAAATGGTATCAATGGTTAGTTTAACATCTTTTCTTGGTGTTGGTATACAGTATGGGATATCATGGTAGTTAAGATGTGGGATTTTTGGGACTCAGGTGGTAGTTATAACTTATTTTTTAGACATCACTTTTCATAAAAAGCCTTAAGTTACCATTGGTGTTTGGGAAAAACATCCTAGAGGAATAATTGACCTGATTCTATTATTTTCTCCAAACGTAATATGAGTATTTTTAAATCACATAAAATTTAATTCTATATGATAGAATTTATATTTCTGTAATTCTTGATTGATTTTATGGTCTAAGTATCCTTGTTAATTTTTGGTGTTGTTTGTTGATGTTGTGTAGTACCATGCCCCCAATATGATGTTTGAATAGACATCAAGGGGGATATTTCGATGTAACACTACAATAAAATCCTATAGTTTATCATAAACTTGTTGATATAGTTGTGTATGGAGTCCAATCACTAGGATATATAGCCACACTCGTTCCCTTTTAGGCTCCAATAGTGGAACCTGAAAGGGATGAAACTATAGATCATGATTAGGAGTTTCTTAAATGGAACCACTAACTTTATAAGGCTTGAATAATCCTCATTATGTAGAGTATTGGATAAAAAATATTGATATACTTTTCATTTTCTTGGAAATACCAAATTCAATAAATGTGAAATATGCTACCTTCAAGCTTTAAGGGACTAACAAGAGGTGGTAGTGTTTGATGGTTACGATGAAGAAACATGAAGGATTGTAGTGGAAATAATTTTTATCCCTATTTATAGAATATTTGTATATATATATTTTATGGTCTTGGAAAATTTTATAGAGTTTCACAACCCCCTATAAAGTGATAGGACCGTTATAAGTATTTGAACTTCTTTGTTGAAATTGTTTAGTTTTATCCTGAGGTAGTGATGAATGAGAAGCTAAAAGCTCAATGTTTTAAGATGGGTATTCAATATAATATATTATATAAAGTTTTTTAGATAAATCTCACCTCTTATGAAGATGTGTTGGATAGATCGTTAATGGTTGATCTTGACTTGGCTGGTAAGATATGGTTGACAGGAGTTCCTCTTACTCACAGTAGCAGTTCTATTAGTTCCTATAAATAATACTAGAATTTTGATGATTATTGTGATGTATAAAGATATTATGAATCAGACATAACCCCTATAGGATCTGGAAGAGTCCCATTGAATTGATTTCAATGTGTAAAGGTTTTGAATTTTAAGTTAGTTTGTACTGAAGAACTAAAGATTTGGGGTTAATGCAATTGCTCAAACCACCTATATAAGTTCTTTCATGTAATTTATTCCCTGAGAAGTGTAATGATATCATTAGAACCTAAATTTATTTCTTTAAAATCATATGCTTCAATAACTAAGGGGATTTATCCACAAGCATCTAGAACAATGCTTCTTCACATAGTGGAAAAGTTACTATAGGAAGTTGATGTGGGTCCAGTGATAGTGAGATATACCATTACTATAGCTTCATCTTTAGTAACTATTTTATTTGATATTATTGAATATAACTTGTTCATATCAACTAGTATTGTGAATTTTATAAACCTTCATGTGGAGTTTATGTCTTATGTAATGGATATTTCTAAACCCCTTAGAATGAAGATAGATAAGGGTCTTTAATGCCCTATTTGTGACTTCTCTTTATCAGAGATTGATCTCATTTGGGATTTTTTGGTCCTTGATGTGAAACCTCTAGATTTCATTCTCAGGATAGATTGATTGATTTCCCATAAATCGCATATTGACTATTAGCTTTGATGGGTCTCGGTTATTTCTCCTGATGGGGTGTATTTTGTTTTCCATGGAGAATGGGACTTCAAGTCGACCAGAGTCAGATGACCTATTTCTGAGTTGGGAAGGATGATATTAGTTTTTCCTTTTGTTCTGGAGCAAGAAACCTTGAGTTGTAATTTTATCCAGTGGTCATTGAGTTTCCCAATGTGTTTCTATTTTATTTTTTCTGGTTTTCCCCCAGTGAGGGAAGTAAAGTTTTCTATTGACTTGGTACCAGGTACCTGGCCTATTTATATTCCTTCTTACTATATGGAACCAGCTGAACTCAAAGTGTTAAAGACTCGGTTAGATTATTTGTTGGACAAAGGCTTCATTTTCTTGAGTGTGTTACCTATGCTTTTTGTAAATAAATCTGATGGAACACTTTTTAATTGTGTTTATTATTGAAAACACATTCAATTTATGGTAAATAATACATATCTTTTACCACATATTAATGATCTATTTAACCATATGAAAGGGTTGATGTGGTTTAAAAAAAATTGATCTTTATTTCTCTTTATCACCGGCTTAGAATCAAACAATTTGGCATCATGAATACTACCTTTCAGGGTAGGTATTGTCATTATGAATACATTTTTATTCATTTTAGTCTAACTAATGCTCCTATTGTTTTTATGGAACTGATAAAAAATATATATCATGAGTACCTTGACTCTTTTGTGGTAGTTTTTGTTAATTACTTATTAATTTAATCTAAAACTAAGGCAGATCATGTGCGTTATCTGAGATCAGTTATGGAAATTTTTTGAGATCACTAAATTTATTCCAAGCTATCAAAATATAACTTTTGTATTTGGGAAGTGAAGTTATTGGGACATGTGGTCTCAAAACATGGTATTTCAATTGATCTTGAGAAGGTGAAGGATTTTATGACATGGGAATAGCCATAAAATTTCATTAAGATTCATATATTCTTGGTCTTAGTGGGGTATTACCACAAGTTTTTAAAATATTTCACAAATTTGACTTCTCCAATCACTGCTCTCAATCAAAAAGAAGTAAAGTTGTTATGGGATTAAAACAATTTAGAATTATTTTGATGAGTTAAAGTTAATTTTAAATTCTACTCAACTTTTGACTATTGAAAAGGTAGTTAGGGCCATGTTGTATTTTGTGATACATCAGGTTTGGGTTTGGGTTGTGTTCTCATGCAAGGTGATCGCATGGTAGCCTATGGTTCCCTACATCTTAGGTTAAATGAGATGAACTATCTGAATCATGATCTCGAACTTGCAGTTTTGATGCATGCTCTTAAGATTTGGTAAAATTGCCTTTTTATATAAAGGTTTATCATCTATTCTAATTAAAAAATACTAAGTTATATCTTCTCTCAAAAATATTTGAACCTCCATTATAGGTGATGGGTGGAGGACCTTCAATCCTTTGATTTTAAAATTACCTATAGCCCCGGTAAGGGGAATGTCATTGCTTATGATTTGACATGATAACTTATGAACCAGGACATGAAAGAATCATTATAATAGTGGAACTTGATAACTCTCTTTTCTCATATGAATTTGGGAGTTCAGGAGTATGATTATAAGATTGTATCGACAAGCGTTCAGTTGACCTCCTCTCTTCTTGAGATGATCCTTCAAGAACAAAAACTTGATGATGATTTCCATGGAATTAGGGACTATATTTATGGTGAGGAGACCATTGGTGAGTGATCATTATCTTCTAATGGTATCTTATATTTTCAAGGCTAGTAGATCATACCTTTTCCTATGAGAAAATATATTATTGATATTTACATAATTCCCAGTAGGCAGTGAACCCTAGAACCATGAAGATGTTATATGATATGTGTTCACCCCTAATGGAAGTCTTGGGGAACACTTCATGGGTAGGGTTCCTGATTAGGGAAACCATGCATTGGATGTACATCAGGCTCTACCAAATGGAGGATGTAATCACACAATCTGTGCACAGTTTCTACTAACTATGAACTAACCGTGAACCTATGAAAAAACTATAAAATTTAAAAAAATTAAAACATCTTGGCTTAAAAACATAATCAAAATTAAATAATTAATTAAAAAATAAATGTAAATTAACTGATTTGAGGTGTGGCGGGATGACCCTTACATAGGACCCTTAAGTATAAGGGAATTTGATAAGGGTAGTTTGTGTAATGGAAGGATGACTCTTATTCATAAGGGTAATCTTAGATGACCCTTAATAAAAACTTTTTTGTGTAATGGTATGCCTAAATTACACTTATATAGAATTATCTATGTAAGGGTATTTTTTAATCATAAATATGTAGAACCCCTATGTGTAATGGTAATCTGGTTGACCTGTTACACTTAGGTAGAAAAAAGAATGTTCTATTTTTATAGTTTTCTTAATTTCATGCATGATTTCAAAAATATAAAAACATATATGAGTTTTATTACACTATTGGGATTTTTAGGATTCTAATAAAAAATATTATGATGTTTAGGAGTGATCAAAATCTCATTCCCAAGATATCTATGCATAAAAATATAAAAACATTGTAAAACTAGAAATGGAGAATGTTGTCAATTAGGCATACCTTACATCAAGGATCTTTTTCACCATTCTTCACCACCATCATATGATTTTGATAAAGGTCACTAAAGTGGAATAAAAAATCATCCCACCTTCAGAGGTATCCATGGATTATGTTAGACTTTATCATCATATGAGAGGGATCCTTATAACCACTACAACATGTTAGTGCCTTGAGAATAAAGGTGTTAGAAAAAGATAGCATCCAATACCTGGGAGTCTTGAACTTGCATCATATGATCTTCTCACTTCATTTAACCATCACATACTAAAAGGTTTTATATAGAACCTGAGTGTGCTCCTTGGTGATTTATGCATTAACGGATGTATTTAATTTCATGATTCAATCCCTTTCCTAGGTCTATTTATCATATTCATGAATTTCATGAATGATCCCTACCTTATATCTCATGTAATATTTTCTTTATAATAGCTTAGGTGGAAGTTTTATTTTAATTTTAATGCATTAACACATGACTTGTAATGAGTCATAGACTTTCCAAAATAAATGAAGGTTATAGAAACTAAAATTCATCACATATAGTGTTGGCTTCAGGGCATATTCCTTTCAAACCCTACCTCCCCCCCCCCCACTAAAAAATCTGTCACACATAGTTTCATTACAAGTTTCTGAAGAAAAAAATACAGGATGGTAATATATGTGACATTGTGTCTGGAAAATACGTATACAATATAGAGACTTGTGATAATATTGTCCTTGATAGTGTTAATAAAATTATTAAATATGACCGGTTTGGAGCCTTTGTTACTAATATATATATTAACTAAATTTTCATTATGTTAATGCCTAATTATTGATGTGGTTTTGTAGTAAAATTTAACAATATTCATTTTTTAGAAATAATTTACATAACAATTATATAGTCATAGGGAAAGAAACTAATAAATTTTTATTTATATCTCCTTGACTTACTTCTAAATAAGAAAGTGTGATAAACCAAAAAAAAATATAGTAAGATCACATTAAATATTTTATGTGTTTAAAGCACAAGAAACATATGAAGGGATGTTTTTAATAACTAACATGTAATGTTAAAATAGTATAATCATATTATTATTTTAATGTCTTAACCTAGTAGCCACTAAAAAGATGCTCTGGGCCAGTCAGTCACATGACCTCAAAAATGCATCTCCATACACCAGACGTAGTCAACTTATAGTGAGGTTCCAATAATGGTGTAGTGGAAAGACTGTGCCATCATGATCAGATAAGCACAGCAGTATAGAGTAAATAAATTAACCACAGAAGTAATATAAATGAAAAATAGCGGATGATAATAATAACTGATAAATTGTTCAATGACAAATATAAAACCATGCATGTCCATCTAAATATACATAATACAAGAATTAAACATATGATAGTAAATATATAGAAGCCTACATACAATACAATAAATGTATAATGAAATGATAAAAGGACTTAAAGGTTATTTCCATGAGTATCCTGAGCCTCAAATAAGTCATGTTCTCCTAATATCCCATTTATAAGAGTAACAGCACAAAACGAATAATTATAAGCATGACTAATCAAGAATCCTGATCCTACAACCATGAAGTTTGTTCAGGTACCAAGCAATGGCCCAAACAGGGTGTGATATAAACTTTGTAGATCACCACAAATGGTGTCTAAAGCTATTCAGTATGTGGGTATAAAATATTGTAGTGTTTAGGTATAATAATAAGATAGTAAAATAATGGAATATAAATAAACCATGCTGCACTCAGGTTCCTCATGGGACACTTGGCCGACAATACTTGCTTCAGCCTAAGCTATAATATCTCTAAAAGATTTCACATTTGTGGTTTAATTTATAAAGGATTCTTGGGAACTAGCACATATCCAAGGTTTCCCCCGTTGATCATATCAGTATAAGTAATGAATATGTTCCATGGAATTTACAAATTTGATAAATGAAATAAAAAAATGTCATCATGTAATTAAAGTAATGACTGAATCCAAGTTTGTTATTTGACTTGGAAGACACATATTTGAAATCAATTAATCGTTTAGTTTTCATTTTAGTCTCATCCATGGTGTTCCTATATATGGAACTTAGGTATCACTCCATGTGTTTTAATGAACCCATCACCTTACAAGCCCATCCATGGAATTCCACATAGGAACCTAGGTATCACACTAGTTGTGGTGTGATGGAACTACCCTTTGAGACTATCCTTCTAATTCCACATAAGAAACCTAAATGCCACTCATGAAATAATATAATGCACTTCCCTTTTATTTCATGCTTGTTATTCCATATAATAAACCTAAGTATCACTCGTGGAATAATATAATACACTACCCTCTGAACCGGTCCCTATAATTCCATGCAAAGAACCCAATTATCACTCATAGTGTATTATAAATTCATTTAACCTCTGAGTTCATCAAAGTAATTCTGTATAAGGAACCCAATTCTACTCAAGGAATAATACAATCAACCCTCTAAGTGTGCCCATCCATGGAGTTCATATAAAAACCCATGTATCTATCATGGTGTGATATACATCCATTTATAATTCATTCTAATTCAATAAGCCCGGTGAATTTTTTCATGGAATTATGAGTCATAACCCATGTATCACCCTGGCATATCATAGTGAATGGTTATAGGATCACAATCTAACCATACCATTTAACAATACTTTTAATTAATAATTGGAATTTCATTTAAAGTAAAATAACTCACCTCATAAGGCAGTTCAAATACATATCCTAAGATTAGAATACATAGTAAAGTATCATTCCCCAATTATCTTTAATTAATCAATATCATTTATTTAAACATATCCTCCCTATTAAAAGTGGAAAGAACATAACTCTAAAGGTAGACCAAAATTAATACTAAAATTGTGGTTTTTTATTTGGTTTCGCAACACACCCCAAGGGGTGGTTCTACTTGGGGTTCTCAACCCTCAGTGATGATTATGGGTTATAAAACATAGTCCCACACATTTAATTCAATTTAAACATTCATTCCTTTAAAGTATACCAAATATTCCTCAAATTTGGTTATAGAATACTTCAATATTAATAATAATATGTATTTACACTAACACACCCCACCAGTGGCCTAATTCCTAGAAAAGGAATACAAGTGATTGTGTATGAGAAACACACCCCAAGGGGGTGGTTTGAGTTGAGGTAAAAACCTCCATTGATTCAATTAAAAGAATAATGGATATCCAATTAAAGGTGTTAGGATTCACATAATTAATTTCACATTGTAAGGGCGATGTATGGAAAATCCATCATACGGAATAATAAATCAATTTATAAAAAAGTTAGAATTTAAGGGAAAATTCATAGACCAGTTACCACATTCTTAGAATGCTTCACTCATCCATTATCGAGCATTGATTTGAATTATAAGGATATAAAGTAGAATAAATCCACAAAAACATTATAAATAGGAAAAATATCCTGAATGGATTTATCATTCCATACAGTGAGGGAAAATGAATTAATAATCAAGAGGAATCGAGAACTTACTAGTATGGATCCAATGATACCAACAGAACATGATTCAGATTCCAAATGAGGTAAATCCATGTAATCATATAGGATAGCCCAAGGGATGAGTTGAGCGGTTGTTATGCATGGGATAAGAGATAAGAAAAATAGGGGAAGAAGAAATATGGAGGCAATGGGAAATTGGAATTTCACCCCTCTTTAATGAGCCACACAATTTGGCTACACGGTTTGGAAAACTATGCACCAAACATGCGATGCTACTTCCCAATCACCCCTTACATCACACAGCTAAGTGCGCTGTTAACTAAACCATGTGCAACACGTGCATCTACCTCTACAATTTACTATAGACTACTCGCACGGTCATGTGGCCTAGGGTGTACAGTTTATCAAACCAAGTAATGCCCCCCTAAGGACCGAAAATTCATTTGGGAAATGTCTCATGGTTTAATAAAATGTTTCCCTCTATAAAATAGGTTTCACGGTTATCTCTAACCTTATGCCAACTGTGCAACTAGGTTTGTATATCCCTAACTTTAGCTTTCAGAGTATAACATCCCGAAACTCATCTAGGCCTTCAATTCAACCCTCAAGCCTTAAACCATGTCCAAAGAATAACACATGTAAGTACTCCAACTCTTAGAATTACATTCCAAATCTCAAATTGGAATTTGTCCGATCCACCAATAAAAGGATCAAATTCATTTGGAAATTTCATCTGGTCCAAAATAAGGGTCCTTAAAACCTCCCCACCTTAGAACTTATCATCCCCAAGAATCCTTGGGGAACAAAGAGATATGACTAGACCTAATTGGGTCATGAAATTTCAACTGAAATGGACACCTTGTGTTTTTAAATTCCCAAAACTCCTACTAGTATCACTTTTAATTATACGGTATATAAGTTGTAAAAAAACTCAAATCATGCTCATAACCATTAAAAAAGTACTAAAATAGTGCTTATGTGAGATTGTTAAACCTAATACACAATCACATTGTTGTCTCTTATATCAAGAGGCCTATGAAATTCCCCACCATAGGTCCTAGATTCCACCAGCCAATTTTGAGTGATGGTACATCAACCCTCAAAGTTTCCTACTATATCACACCCTTAGAATTCCAAAAACACTCCTAGTATGATTCTCAGATTGATCAAATGGGTGATTCCCAATCAACCATATTTAGTCTAGTCACATCTAATTTCCCATAAAAATCCTTGAATGACCTTTTCATTTCCCTCATATCATTCTATTGATGTGTCTGATGTGGTTCATCGTCAACTGCATTCATTCAAACGAAAGAAAAGTAATTTGATCCACTACCAGCCAACTAATTTATAAAAACAATTGGAGTCAAAACCCAATGCATCCCAAACTAGATTACTATGCCTTTAATCCAAGGTATACTAAGTTCAACCTGATAACACTCACTGAATCCCACAACCATCTTTCAGTGACGTCTCTATTAAAAACTAATGATTTTGGTTGTTGTAAAACTACATGATCATAAGTGTATCCTCGATCCAGAACCCTTGGATCGACACAAATTAATCATCTCAACTGATCCTGGATATAAGTCTAGGTATCATTGAAATCAACTACTATAGTCCTAGGAGCTCATTCTAGGTAGTCCACTCTTCAGAGTTTTAACTGGAATGTCAGAACATATCTAGGATTTCCACGCATCAAAACCTTTGACTGGGCCCAATGGTAGAATTTTCCTAGTGATAGAGTCAGAGAATCGCCTAGTGTCCCTGATTTCATCCAATTCATTCCTACTTGAGAACCTAAGTATCACTCACGACTAATCATGCCTCTATAACATCCATGCTCTTGAAGCGAAACTCCCTAGTAGTCTATTTATCGAGCTAAAAAATAATTTTATTTAAATTATAGATCAATGTATAACAAAATCTCTCTCAACATACTCTATATGATTTCAATATATTGGGAATTCTCATCACTAAATCATGAGTACACTAATATGTTATCGATAGGTGTGTATTGCTCTGCCTAATCCATTCTCGCATCAACTAGACTGTAGTAGCCTTATCCAAAACCTGACACCACATTTCCTAACCATGTGTATCTAGGTCCAAACAAGGTTTAACCATATTATGGTTCCCAAATCATTTATAATATTTTCATCATCATGGGAACTACCTTCATTTTACACAAAACCTAAGGTTTCCATGCTGGCAAGCATCAAATAAAAAACATTGATCCTCGTATCTCACATGGACACTTACCAACTAGTTATTTAAAAAGTGTCACATGCAACATTAATCATCAAGTACAAGTTAACCATGCTAATTGGAATTCCAATCTCATTAAGGTAGGATCTCCCTTGGAACTCAACTTCTTAATGACCTCTTTAAGTTCCACTTCCAATCGAAATACCTCCAACCTCATGGAATCATTTTAGGATTCCAAGTGATAACCAAGATTACAGGATTACAAAATATTTTCTAACCATTTTTGAATGGTCCTTTATGTTCGTGTTCCATATACCTAAAATGAAATAGTAACCATAACTGATGTGATTCTCCACAACTTGGGAGTGTCATAGTCATCATGTTACTGAAAAAGGAACCTCATTACACAACACACAACCCATCACCGTCGGACATGGTTCTTGGATATGACCAAAAACACTTTTAGAAATAATTAATATGAAGAGAGAGAGAGAGAGAAACTATCCATTCATAAGTATTATAGATTAGATTCTCCTTCATAAATATGGGTGACACTCCTCTCGATTTACGTCCACACTTTTCATATAAGAATGCATAAAATACAAACTAAACTAGATCAGTTATGTAACAGCACTCAATCCTTGTATAATTTCATCCTAAATCTATGTGACACTCAACTTCCAGTTTCTAGATCAATTTTATAATTCTCATAATGAGATCTCAATTCCCCAGTCACTCTACTCTGAAGATGACCTGTGAATGTAGTATTTAATAACTCGTGTCTCTTTCCAAGAAAACGTGAAAACACATGGTTCTAAGGATTATGAAACCTTATTTCTCATAATCTTATGACTTAATAGATCATTTATTAAATTAAAGGGAACCACATGTAACAATGCATGCTACTATGATAAAAAAAATAGCATAACAATTGCTACTATATCTTTTAATTATCCAATCCAACAACACTATGTATTCTAAATTCGTATAACCTCACATGACTATAACAAGATGACGACCTTCTGAGTCTTCCATCAGAAAAGGGAAAGGATCACATGATCATAAAGACATAATACCATGCCTGAGGAATGTATAATCCATTGAAATAAATAATTTACATGATTTAGAAACATTTAATACGGCCTAACTATCAAATTTACACCTGCAAACCCTGGATTTCATTTCACTACTAGGAATCCTACTTAGGATAAATGACACCTTAACGGAACCTCGCATCTGACAACTCATCAAATCATGTAGTGATTCCTTAAGTTCTAAGGATGTTACCATAGCCAGCTAGACCCTTAATTTTTTATATAAGGCGTCAATTATAAAACTAAATACACACTAAAAAATATCACTTGGCTCACCGCCTAACCTCTGGTCCAACATAACCAAGGAAATAGTCCACCATGACCTATGAAAAATGCCCACATTCCTATCCCACAAATTAATAAAATAAAAACTAAACCTAAACCTTACATGATTGTTAAATCTATAAAAACCACTTACAGGATTCATTTTTAAGGAATTTAACTGATGATCATTTGTTACAACATTTAAAACATCTCATAAATCTGGGATATCAAGTACAAGTTATATGTAAAACTATACTAAGAATTTTATTTAGCTGAGTCCATGTAATATTATAGGAAAATTACCTCATAATTTCCTTTTAACCATTTAATCATTTAGATATAAGTTATCACAACTGTTTGGGTTAAGGAAAATGTTAGTTGCCAAGCTATATAGGAAAACACTCTTTAGGTTGTAATTGGCATTTTAATTAACCTAATCCTGATATTAGTAATCATAAAAAATACTATGATGGTATTTTATCATTTAAGGGCATTAGTTTTATGAGATTCAACCATAAATTTACAAATAACATCGTATAAGTGCTTGTGGACACTTTAAGTAACCATACCATTTTTTATGATTATACCCCCATGGGGTTAAGAACTAAGGTATAAAAGATAAATTTGACCTATAAGGGTCTCTTCAGTCTAACCTAGGACCATCAAAATTCAACCCAATAGAATTTATTTTATTTTAATTTTTAATCAGACTCTTAACAGGTTTATATCATATGCATATCATAACATGGCCAACCTACTTAGGCTGAGTCAAGCACAAATCATAAGAAATTGATTCATCCATGAGTCAGATTTTAACAAATTTTATATTTCTATAATGGTCTATTTAGATTAATCACCATTTTCAAGTTATAAAGGTACTTGCCTTTATAAATTAAAAAAGCATTCATGTAGCTACAACTAGGTTTTCACCATCAATATACGGACACAACAAGTTCATATATATTGTGGTTCAATTATATGGGCCACCATTTTATAATTTATAAAGGATCATAAACTATAAATTGTAGATTGGATCCCATTGAATCACAACCACTAATGTATCATCCCATGCAACCAATAGTCCATGGCTCAAACATGTCATAATCAGTTAATTAAATAGAATACCACCATCAAGATATAAGTGAAAACACTATTTAGATTAATGTAGACACTTTATTTGACCAACCATATACCATAACTATAATAATTAATTCTATCATGTCAGTAATGAATACAACTATACTAGGAAGTCTATCACTTAATCATGTTTCACAGATAAGCACACTAATAAATCATCTGAACATGGTATACAGTCAGACATGCTAAATAGTCATGAAACATGGTATATAATCATAAAAGGAACATCTGGTATGTATTAGGCAGTCGAGCAATGAAATCTACATGGCACGGAATATACATGGCATGTAAACCTCAATGTTCCTATAATGATGCATGTAACAATACTTCCTTTCCATACTGGGCCAAGGGTAAAAATAACATAATCTCATAAATTAGTATGAAGACAAAATTACACCAATAACTCAAGGGGAAATAATAATAAATTGTAATAATCAACAACATGAACAAAAATCTCATCCTTGACCACTTTGCCCTTCCCATGTGCGTAGGTTGATCACTCCCATACATAAATTATTTATCAAGTGTTGATACATTCCTAGTCTTATGTCTACCAGTACAAAACAATAATAAGAAAGGAAAATGGATTTGACACCACTTTGCAACATCGCAACCATGATCCATTAAAATGGTGCCCCGATCTAGTCAGTCACATGGCCTCAAGTGCACCTCCCCATATTCCAAAGGCTATTGACTTACAGCAAGGGTATAATGATGGTACGGTGGGGAGACTATACCCTCATGATCATATTATCACAATGGTATAGAATAAATAAATCAAAAATGAGAGTAATATAAATTAAAAACAATGTATGATAATAATAACTGATAAATGGTTCAATTCCAAATATACAACCATGCATGTCCATATAAAGCTATATAATACAAATAGTAACGTGTGATAGGAAATACATAGAAGCATGCATACAACACAATACATATATAATGAAATGAAAAAAAAAGCCTAAAAGGCTATTTCTATGAGCATCTTGAGAACTAGGTCAATATTACCCTCCTAAGATCTCATGTACAAGAGTAACAAAAAAATGAATAATCGCAAGAAATCTAAATCTAGAATCACGATCATGTAACCATGAAGTCTGTCTAGGTGCTCAATGACAGTCAGAAAAGGGTGTGAGATAAACTCAGTTGGTCACCACCAATGATGTTTAAAGTTTCCAAGAGTATAGGTATAAAATACAGCAGTGTGTATGATTCACACTCAAATTTACCCAAGAGATGAAGGTAGAACGGTCCTTGTAGTTTAGCTTGGGTTTTCGAATCCTTAGAGACCTAAGAAGTAACCTACAGACACGTACATTCTATGGACTCTTTTTGGCTATAAAGTGGCCAACTTGGGTTGATTTAACATGGTTTTAAATAAACTCTAAGATAATTAAGTGAATTTAATTTAAAAGAATGAGTTGATCCTAGGTTATCACTTGGGGTGGATTGGACGTATTCCCTTTTCAATTATTTCAATTTCTTATATTTCAGTTGAGTTCATTTAAGGAGATCAAACAACTTCATCACTTACTAATTTTATACCAAAACACCATAATACTAATAACCTATATACTTGGAGGATAAAATTTATGATCACTCTAAGGTAAAGGTTTGTAATATCACTTGAAGTATGTGGCCTTAAAATTCAATAAGGGCGAAGAAGTTTTAAAATCATCAAATAAAAATTTAAATTAAAAGAAGTGATTATACATTAAAGGGTTGATACATAACATAAAATATATCCCCTTTATACTCCCTTATATCAACCCATAAGTGGTTTATCCCTCCATTGATTCTATGTTTTCAATGGAAGCGGGAAGTAGACTCATGAAGGAGGGATTGAAGAAGTAAAGAAAACAATAAAAAGAAAATGATCACTCCACCGTTGTGTAAATAATTTCACAATGTTTGGTGTAAATAAATTCACACATTAAGGAAACAGTATCAAAGTGAGATGGATAAGAATAGAATAATAGTAGAATAAGAACTTTATTAAGAAACTAGGATTAATTAAAACAACTTACATGTGAAAGACAAACTTGAGACAACAAAATCGCAGCATAACATTACAATGAAAGAAAGCTCCAAAGATAATCAACTCCTCTACCACCACTACCTTAAATAGGAAATTTTGAAGCCTTGGGTAGATCCTAAAATAGTTTAAGTTGCCTAAATTAATGGTGGTGGGCCTAGGTGGGTGGAAAGTTAAGAGAGAGTAGACTTTTCCACCCTTGACCCGAGGTGGCATCCAGCTTGCTTCCACCAAACAGAGGCACCTGGAAGACCTTCTAGATGGCCAAATTAGAGTGGATATTAGAATCCAAAAATGGATCTCTGGATGTCCCCTAGAGCTCCATAACATTTCATCCCAAAAGAATATGTGGTTTCTGAGATATGATTAAATTGGTGGGCTATTTTTCTGGGCCACAGAATCTGGCCAAGAATTTTATCTCTAAATTGGGTCACCTGAATAACCATAATGGAGGCCGAATTAGCACTAGGTAATGAATAATTATATGTTCCTATATATTTCTTCTATCATCCCACGAAATTTTGGCTTCATGGGGTCTATATTGTGTTCCCCACATTCTCATCAGTGGCCTGGTGTCCAATCTTCCTTCTCCAGAATTGTTTCCTTTCATCACCAAATATCCCCATCTTCTTTTATGAATCCTCCATTGATCCCTGAATGAAAAATGTTAATATTGATGTTTATATCAATTTACAAAAATATAAAATTAAAATATGGATAATTAAATTCCTTAAAATCAGATAAATCATTGGGCCTAAACTGGTGTACATTAGGCTTGAAGTGCACAAATGATGAGAATGGATGTTCAAAATTAAAATTCACTAACTCAGACCCATAAGATAAAAAATGAACATTCAATACCTTTAAATTTTAATTAACATATGTATTTTTATTGGCTAATCACAGCCCCAAACTTGATATTTTCTAGTCTCGAGAAAAATATATCTCAACAATATGAGATTCGAATTCCCTTTTCCAAAAACATTTTAATACACAATGATCACTAAAAAACATTATACCAAACAATCATGAAACCCATAAAAATATTTTAATACAAGATAGTTTCATAATCATATCCCAATCCCAATCTCATTCCTTTGTTCAAATTCATTTTCATATTTCATCCCATATCAATTAAGTATGGGGATGTGTTGTGTATCACAATAGGCATGGGGGTTCATCTTTATTCAAGAGGGTAATGATGGAAGAACAAGGTGGAATCACTTTTCAACATTAAGATGAGTATTAAAATTATTTTATTGTATTTGTTTTTCAATTTTTCCATGGTAATTTAAATTGAACTCAAAAGAGTCAACCCCTGTAGTGAGAATTTGCTGATGACTCCCAGGCTCAAAGGCCTTAGGGCACCAAGTGAAGCCCACATACTCGGGCATCATCTCAAGTTAACTCAGTCAAAAACAAATTCAAATTACCAAAAATATAGATAAAATTACTATCTCTGGGCCAGAAAACTATGGAGTCACAATCCCCAAGTGTCAAAAGCCATGAATTAGGTCATTTCATTGCTCTACGTGCAAATTTATTGTTTTTTTATTGAATACTCATATTAGAACTACAATGATCACCAAACCTATGCTATTTATTTGGGGGACCCCATGAACTCAAACTAATACCCCACTATCCAAAGGACATGTATTGTGATTCTTTTTTTATTTGGATGAAAATATAAACAATGAAATATCACATTAGACAGCCACACTTTCCAAAATCTATGCTCATGAAATATACATAAATTAAAATCAGAATCAGGGCATGCAAAATTTTTTGATATTCAGTTTCAATGTGTACAATGTCTATTATCATGTTCAAGGTTAAAGAAATTTTTATTTTTATTAAGGCACACTTTTTTTCAAATCATTTTTTCCACACAAAAGCTTTTTTTTTTACACAAAAGAAAATTTTTATTTCATCTCCCCCCCCCCAACTTAAAATAACATTGTCTCCAGTGTTTGAAGAAAAGAAAATTTAGAATGGGGTAGAGTCATAGAAGGGGAGTTCAAAAAGAAAATTAAAATATTAGGATCGTAGAATGAAGTCACCTGGTGGTTGAAGTTGAAGTTCTTGCTGCTCTAATTTAGTCCTTTGATATCCATGTCACTTACAGAGTTCTCTAGTGGAAAAAGGAAAAAACAAACAAACAAACAAAAAATAATATATATTTATTTATTTATTTATTTATTTATAAAAAAAATATAATATAATATAAGTATATATATAAATTATAGAATAATGAAGCACAATAATCTATAGGTCAGTGGTAAGTGTGCACCCTAGTCTCCCTTCGGTCCTGGGTTCGATTCCCCATGGCTTTGCCGGTTGTGATGGAGTTTGACCCATGACCTATGACGTGTCCTTTTTTTTAATTATTAATATATTTTTATTTTATTTTATTTTATTTTTATTTTAACCTACAAACACATAAAAATAAAATAAAATAAACTGATGATATATTGTCTTCTTTTTAAATTTCTGGTTAAGGTATTACTCAAGGATCACACCACGTGACATGGATTAATATGATGCTCCCCTTTTGTACCCATCCATACTCATAATAGAAGAAAAGGTCAATAGTATATTTTTTTAAATATCAAAATGATTAAATAATCCTATTTAAAAAAAGATGATTCACAAAGATTAAAACCATGGGTTTCCTCCTGTGCATCGCTTTTGTTTAACCTCGCTAGCTCGACTTAGACCCTTGATTATTTATGTATTTTCCTCATCTAAGGTTGGTTCACACAAGTTTTCATCAACTTCATTTTTTTGGAATGGTTCAATGAATGGTTTGACTCTATGACCATTAACTTTAAAGGTTTGACCATTTGTGGGATCTTTAATTTCTACAGCCCCATGGGGGTACACCTTATGTGCTATGTATGGACCTAACCATCTAGACCTCAACTTTCCTGGGTGTAAATGAATTTTAGAAATATACAAAAGAATAGGTTTACCCAGTACAATTTTTTTAAGATTTATAGATTGGTAGGCTTATACTTTATCTTTATTGATCCTTGAATTTTCATAAGCCTCCATCCAAAGTTCCTCGAGTTCATTGAGATCTAATTTCCTTTTTGTTTCATCCAATGAGAGGTCATAATTAATTTTCTTAATTTCTTAAAAGGTATTATGTTCAATCTCCATTAACAAATGGCATGCTTTACCATAAACCAAACTATATGGGGAAATTCTTAAAATGGTTTTATATGTGGTTCGATAGGCCCAAAGAGCATATAAGAGTTTGTTTGACCAATCTTTCTTGGATGGATTAACAGTTTTCTCAAGAATTTGTTTAATTTATCGATTGGATAACTCAGCTTGACCATTGGTTTGAGGATGGTATGTAGTGGAAACTTTTTGAGAAATTCCATATTTTTCCATGATTGATGAGAATGGATGATTGAAAAAATGAGTTCCATGATCACTAATGATAGCCCTAGGAATTCCAAATCTAGAGAAGATGTTTTCCTTTAGAAATATAATCACATTTTGATGATCATTGGATTTTGTAGGAATGGCCTCAAACCATTTCGAGACATAATTGACATATAAAAGAATGTAAAGATATCCCCTAGAGTTTGGGAATGGACCCATGAAATCAATTCCCCAACAGTCAAAGATTTCAACCACTAAGATGGGAGTGAGTGGAATTTGATTCCTTTTTGTGATGGATCCTACTTGTTGACACCTAGGATAACTTTGAAAAAATGTGTAGGAGTCCCTTGAGAGGGTGGGACAGAAGAGACCACACAGAAGAACCTTAGCAGAAGTTTTCTTAGAGGAAAAGTGACCTCCACATGCCTCACTATAACAGAATTTAAGGATGGACTCTTGTTCAGATTCTCGGACACACCTCCTAATGACTTAGTTAGGGAAAAACTTATAGAGGTATGGATCATCAAACACATAGTTCCTAACATCATAAAGGAATTTCCTTCGAGCTTGAGTCTCTAAGAATTTTGAAATGATCCCTGTAACTAATAAATTGGCTATGTCGACATACCAAGGACAGTTACTCACAGAGTATAGGTGTTCATCAGGGAATGAATCAGACACAGAAAGGTGATTTGAGTTGTCTTTTAATTCCATCCTTGAGAGATGATCAGCTACAACATTCTCAACACCCTTTTTATCCTTGATTGTGAGGTCAAATTCTTGTAAGAGAAGGACCCACCTAATAATTCTAGCCTTGGCATCTTGTTTTTGGAAGAGGTATTTTAGTATAGAATGGTCAGTGAACACATTGATGAGGGATCCTAAGAGGTAAGACCTAAACTTCTCTAATGCAAACACAATATCAAGTAACTCATTTTCAGTGGTGGTGTAGTTTATTTGGGAACCATTTAAGGATTTTCTTGCATAAGAAATGACATAAGGAGTTTTATCACAACGTTGTCCTAACACAGCTCCTACAGAAAAGTAACTGGCATCACACATAAGTTTGAAAGGAAGGTTCCAATTTGGAAATTTCATAATGGGAGGATAGGTGAGAGAGGATTTGAGGGTTGAGAATGAACCCTCATAGCTTTCTGTCCAAAAAAATGGAGCATCCTTTACTAGGAGAGCACAAAGGTGATAGGAGATTTAACTAAAGTCCTTTATGAATCTTCTATAGAAACCAGCATGTCCTAAAAAAATACCTCACTACCTTGACAGTTTTGGGTGATGGAAGGTGACGAATGATGTCAACCTTGGCTTTATCAACTTCAATCCCCCTACCTGAGACCAGATGAACTAGAACTAGTCCCTATTTAACCATGAAATGGGATTTTTTCTAGTTTATGACTAGATTATTTTCTTCACATATTGACAAGACTCTCTCCACATTCCTCATACATCCCTCAAATTTATCCCCAAACACAGAGAAGTCATCCATGAAGACCTCCAGAAAATCCCCTACTATGTCTGAGAAGATTCCCATCATGCACCGCTGGAAGGTTCCAGGGGCATTGCGTAATCCGAAGGGCATGCGTTTGAAAGCAAAGGTTTTAAATGGACATGTGAATTTATTCTTCCCATGATCCTCTAGGGAGACCTCAATTTGATTATACCCCAATTACCCATCTAAGAAACAGTAGAAGGCATGACCTGACACTCTCTTAAGGACTTGGTCAATGAATGGTAAGTGGAAATGGTCCTTCTTGGTAAATGAGTTTAGCTTCCTATAGTTGATGCAGACTCTCCAGATATTACTCACCCTGGTTGGAAGAATCTCTCCATCCTTATTGGTTATCACTTTGATTCCTGCCTTCTTGGGAACCACTTGGATTGGGCTCACCCACTCACTCTCAGCTATGGGATAGATGATACCAGATTTTAACAATTTCAGAAATTCTTTTCTCACTACTTCCATGATATTAGGATTGATTTTCCATTGAGGTTGACGACATGGATTTGAATTAGATTCCAGAAAAATCCTATGAGTCTCGATAAGTGGGATAATCCCAATAATATCAGATAGGGTCCAACCAATGGATCTGTTATGTTTCCTAATGGAATATAGAAGTATCCTCTCATGATTGGATTCAAGAGAAGAATAAATGACAATAGGATGTGTTCCATTTTATCCTAGGAAGGAATACTTGAGTGTAGCGTGAAGTTATTTCAATTCAAGATCAGGTTGGTTCAAAATTTCACCAGAATATTGGGACATTGGATCAAGATCAATTTTGTTTCCTAGAGTTTTATATAGGATTGATTCCCCACATGTAGAAGTTTCAGCTACTAGATTTTTTTTATCAGATTTAGGGAAGGAAGTTTTATTGGTCTCCATGAAAGTAGTTTCCTGAAAGGTTTCACTGATTGTTGGAACTAAGACTTTATCATAAGAGCAATTTGAAAATGATTCAATCCAAGGAGATAAACTTCCTTCATGTGAAAAAAGGAATTCAATCTCATCCTGACTTAAACATCCATCAAATATTCTTTGATGTTCTATGGATTCATTATCAATGCTTCCTATAATGTTTACTTAATTAATGTCCTCGTCATCCCCTATTTGTGATATTTCATTATAGATGTTCAAGTCTAGACTCATGTTTCCAAAGGTGATGGTCATGTTCTCATTTCTAACTTGGATAATAGAGTTGATTGTTGCAAAGAAAGGAAAACCAAGGATGATTGGGGTTTGTTCCTTATTTTCTAATTTTGGATGGTTCTCAAGGACAATGAAGTCAATATGGTAGATGAAGTTTTCAACCTTTACCAGAACGTCCTTTAAAATCCCCTTTGGAACCCTAATTCTACGATCAGCAAGTTGAAGTGTGACAGATGTGGATTTAAGTTCTTCTAGGACTAACTAATATTACACAACATATGGGATGAGATTGACACTAGCACCTAGGTCACACAAGGCCTTGACAAATTTGTTCTCTCCTAGTTCAACATTGATGTAAGGGAAACCTGGGTCTTTCAACTAAGGAGGAATGGTCCCTTGAATGGTGGTACTCACATTATCAGCCAAAAGGACTTGGTTTTTATGTGAAAATTTTCTTTTAAAAGTGCACAACTCCTTAAGGTACTTTGAGTATGCAGGTATGATTTGGATTGCATCTAGAAGGGTAATGTTCAACTTGACTTGTGAGATGATTTCCCTCAATTTTTTATTCAATTCAGGATTGGTTTTTCCCCTCATACGTTGAGGAAATGGTGCAGGTTGTGGGGTTGTTTTTTGAAGAGTTTTTTATTTGACAATGTTATCATGTTTTTCAGTTTGATCATTTGGTTCATTTGAATTTTCATCCAAGTTTGAATCTTCATATGGGTTCTAAATTAGTTGTTTAGGTTTCTCAATTGATTTCCCACTTCTTAAAATATTCACAGCCTTTAGTTGTTCATGATTTGTTTGATTACAACTTGACTCTCCCCTTGAATTTGAAGATGGTACCACCTGAGTAGGCATAGGTGCCTTTCCAATTTTGATGGTTTGAAGTTCTTGTTTAAGGGAAGAGACTTCAGAGTTCATTCTTTCCATTTGTTTTCATAGTTGTTCTAGTAATATTTATGGAAAAGTTTGGGTTGGTGCTTGAGAATATTGGTTTATCCCATGGGGATATTTTGGAGGTGGGATGGTTTGTTGAAAATGGACCAGTGGATATTGGTATTGGTTGGGTTGGTTTTGGAGCTGGTTATGGGTTTGGTGGTTCTAATGGGGGTAAGTATTTTGTCCTTGTGGTTGGATAGGTTGTTGGTTATCTTTCCAGCGGAAGCCTGGGTGGTCATTATACCTTGGGTTGAAGGTGTTTTGGTATTGAGGATTTTGAAAGTTCAAGGCATTTAGTTCCACTGGGGGTCCTCATAAAATAACATCCTTTATGGATGGAATGGTTGGGAGATTGTTTGTCTTATGGTCATGTTTGTCACAAATTGTGCAAACAGGGTCTACAGTTTGGATTTCATGGACTTTCCTAAGGTCTATCTCTTCAACCTTCCTAGAGAGTGCTATGAGTTTAGACCTAAGGCTTTCCTCTTCTCTAAGTGTATGAATTCTAGTAGTTCTTTGTGTATTTTCAGAATAAGGTGAAGTTTCCCATGTTTGGTTTTGTTCAGCAAGGCTTTCTAGATACTCGTAAGCATCATTTGGGGCTTTGCTTTTAAAGGATCCATTACACATTATGTCAATGAATTTTTTATTCCCTGGACTCAACCCTTCATAGAAAATTCTCACATATTTAGGAATAGAAAAACCATGGTGTGGAACCATGTTTAGAGTGTCTTTGAACCTCTCTCGTGTTTCATAGAATGACTCTCCCTTTTTTCAAAACAGTTTTGGATACTCTTTTTAAGTGCAATTGTTCTGTGGTGGGGAAATTATTTTTTGTAGAATTATCTTTGTAGTTGGTAACAAGAGTTGATGGATGATGGTCTCAAATTTTTTAGCCAATTTTTAGCTCGATCCTTTAAAATAAAAAGGAAATAGACTCAACTTAGCTGATTCTATTTGATGTGGGGGACACATGGTTTCTACAATGTCATTAAACTCCTTCACGTGAAGGTAGGGCATCTCAGACTCCATTCCATGGAATGTGGGAATGCGGTTTAGGACATGGGGTTTAAAGATGTAGTTGGAATATCCTAGGGAATTTTTTCTAATGCATGAGGTGGCATTGGTCCAGGTAGGTGTGAGGTAGTCATTCATGGTTTGATCGACCGCATTCCCCAAGTTTGGGGCTGCCTCATTTGGATTTCCATTTTGGTTTCCACTTGGGTTTATGAGTTGGTTTATTTGAAGACCTTCTATTGAAATGGGATCAATTTTGGAATCTAGAATATAAAGAGAATTAGGATCTAATGGAAACAATCCCATAGGTTCACTTGACTCCCCAACCCTAGGACTTTCCACCCTAACTAGACGGTTTGATTGATTGTGGGTGTAGGCGGACATGCGCCAAAAGAAAAAAATAATAAAGGGAAAATATAAGAGATATTGGGTGAGAATATAAGAAATGGGGAAGAATAGAATGGGTTTTGAGATGAATTACTTGGGTCCCCAGCAACGGTTCCAAAATTTTATTCATGCTCAAATTTACCCAAGAGATGAAGGTAAAATGGTCATTGTAGTTTAGTTTGGGTTGTCGAATCCTCAGAGACCTAAGAAGTAACCTATAGACACGTACATCTTATGGACTATTTTTGGCTATGAAGTGGCCAAATTGGCTTTATTTAATATGTTTTTAAATTAAATCTAAGATACTTAAGTGAATTCAATTTAAAAGAATGAGTTGATCTTAGTTTATCACTTGGGGTGGATTGGATGTATTCCCTTTTCAATTATTTCAATTTCTTATATTTGAGTTAAGTTTATTTAAGGAGATCAATAAACTTCATCACTTACTGATTTTATACCAACACACCATAATACTAATCACCTATGCACTTTGAGGATTAAATTTATGAGCACTCCAAGGTAAAGGTTTATATTATCACTTGAAGTATGTGGCCTTAAAATTCAACAAGGGCGAATAAGTTTTAAAATCATCAAATAAAAATATCAATTAAAAGAATAAATTATACATTAATGGGGTGATAAATAATATCAATTAAATCCCATTTCTACTCCCTTGGATCAAACCATAAGTGGGTTATCCCTCCATTGATGCTATGGTTTCAATGGAAGTGGGAAGTAGACTCATGAGGGAGGAATTGGAGAAGTAAAGAAAACAATAAAAAGAAAATGATCACTCCACCGTTGTGTGAATAATTTCAAAATGTTTGGTGTGAATAAATTCACACCTTGAGGCAATAGTATAAAATTGAGATGTATAATAATAGAATAATAGTAGAAGAAGAACTTTTATTAAGAAACTAGGATTAATTAAAACAACTTACATATGAAAGACAAACTTGAGACAACAAAATCGCAGCATAACATTACAATGAAATAAAGCTCCAAATATCCTAAAATCCTCTACCACCACTACCTTAAATAGGAAATTTTTAAGCCTTGGTTCAATCCTAAAATATTTAAAGTCACCTCAATTAATGGTGGTTGGCCTAGGTGGGTGGAAAGTTAAGAGTGAGTAGACTTTTCCACCCTTGACCTGAGGTGGCAGGCAGCTTGCTTCTACCAAATATAGGCACTTGTACTAGATTTTATATGACCGAATTGGAGTGGTACATGTAAGAAAAAAATGGATCTTATGATGTCCCCTAGAACTATGTAAAATATCACCCCAAAAGAATATGTTTTTTTAAAAGATATGATTAAATTGGAGGGCTGTTTTTCTGGGCTTCAAAATCTGGCCCAGAATTTTATCTCTAAATTGGGCCGCCTAAATAACCACAATTGAAAACGAATTAGCACTGGATACTGAATAATTATATGTTCCTATATATTTATTTTATCATAACAAGAAATTTGGTCTTAATTGGGTCTGTATTGTGGGTCCCACATTCTCATCAGTGGTCTGGTGTCCAATTTGCCTTCTCCAGAATTGTTTCCTTTCATCACCAAATATCTCCATCTTCCTTTATGAATCCTCCATTGATCCCTTAACAAAAAATGTTCATATTTAAGTTTAGATAAATTTAAAAAAATATCGAATTAAAATATGGACAATTACTTTCCTTAAAATAATATGAATCATTGGGCCTTAATTGGTGTACATTAGGCTTGAAGTGCACAAATGATGAGAATGGATGTTCAAAATTAAAATTCACTAACTCAGGCCCATAAGATCAAAAATGAAAATTTAATACCTTTAAAATGTAATTAAAATATGTATTTTTATTTTCTAATCAGTGTAGGTATAATAATAAGAAATAAAAACCATGGAATATAAATAAACCATGTCACACTCAGGTTCCTCATGGGACACCTAACTGATAATACCTATTTCAGCCTAATCTAGAATATCTCTAAATGAGTTCCCAATTGAGATTTAATTTATAAAATAGGCTTGTTACCCCACTCATATCCAATTTATCCCCTGTTGATCTTATCGGTTTAAAGAATGTATATATTCCATATAATTTACAGCTTTGATAAAAGATAATTAAACATGGTTGTCATGTAACTATAGTAATGACTGAATTCAAGTATGTTCATTGACTTAACATATGCATATTTAAAATTAATTAACCATTTAGTTTGAATCCTGGGATCATCCATGGTGTTCTTACATAGGGAACCCGAGTATCTCTCCAAGTGTAATATGAACCCATCACCTTATAATCCCATCTAGTAAATTCCACATAGGAACCTAGGAATCGCTCTAGGTGTGGTGCAATGGAACTTCCCTTTGAGAATGTCCTTGGAATTCCACATAAGAAACCCAAGTGTCACTCATAGAATAATATAATTAACTTCCCTTTGTGTTTTTCCTTGACATTCTACATAATGAACCCAAATATCACTCATGGAATAATATAATACATTTTCTTATAATCCCATCCTTAGCATTCCATACAAGGAACCCAAGTATCACTCATGGAATATTATAAATTCATTTAACCTCTAAGCTTGTCTAATTAATTCTTTATAAGGAAACTTTTGTTTCCCTAGGCATAATACAATCAACCCGCCATGTGTTCCCATTTATGGCATTCATATAAGAACCCATGTATCGCTTACGGCATGATATGCATCCATTGATAATTCATTCTAATTCAATAATCCTAATGAGTATTTTCATAGATTTTTGAGTTGGAACCCATTTATCACCCTCAGTATATCATAATTAATGGTCATGGGATCACAGTCTAACCATACCATTTAACAATCTATTTAATTCATAAATGTCATTTCATTTAAATAAAAATAACTCACCTTATAAGGTGGTTCAAATACATAGCCTAGGCTTAGAAGTCCTAGAAGGGTATAATTCCCACTAATTATCTTTAATTAATCCATCTCATTTAATTAAATATAACCTCCCTATTATAAGAGTAAATAACATACCTCTAAAGGTGGACCATAATTCATAATTAAATCATGGTTATTTACCTAGTTTAGAAACACACCCCAAAGAGCGGTTCTACTTGGGGTTCTCAACCCTCATTGATGATTATAGTTCATATATTATAGGACCACATATTTAATTCATTTTAAACATATCTTCCATTATATTAAACCCAACACTCCTCAAAGTTGGTTAAATCATACCTCCATCTTTATAATCATAAGCATTTACACTAACACACCCCATAGGTGGTCTAGTTTCCTAGACAAGGCATACAAGTCATTGTGTATAAGAAACAAACCCCATGGGGGTGGTTCAAGTTGAGGTCAAAAACCACCAATGATTCAATTAAAATCATAATGGATATCCAATTTAAGGCATTAGGCTCCACAAAATTAATTTTACATTGTAATGGAAACATATGGAAAATACAGCATGTGGCATAATGAAGCAATTTATAAACAAGTTATACTTTAAGGTAAAATCCATAGACCATCTACCAAATTCTTATAACACTTCACTCATCCATTACCGGGATTTTATTTGAGTCGGAAGGAGATAAATTGGAAGAAATCCACAAAGTCCCTTATAAATAGGGAAAAAGAGTCTGCATGGATTTAGCATTCCATACAGTGAGAGAAAATGAAATAATAAGTGAGAGGAATCATGGGCTTACTGATAGGTATCCAACATGACTAAAGAATATTTATTCTTATTCCAAATGAGGGATATACATGGAATAATATAGGATATCCCAAGGGATAATTCAAGTGGTTGATGTGTGTGGGAGAAGAGGGAAAGAAAAATAAGAGAATAAGAAATAAGTAGGCAAGGGTAAAATTGGAATTTCACCCATCATTAATGAGTTGCATGGTTTGGATGCATGATTAGGAAAACAGTGCACCAAATATGTGGTTCTAATACCCAATAATACCTTACTTTTCATGGCTAAGTGCATGGTTAACCAAACTGTGCACAGCCCATACATCTCCCTCTATAATTTTCTGAAGACCACTCGCATGGTCGTGAAACCTTGAGTACATGGTTTCTAAAACCATGTGAGACCCCCTAAGTCCCAAAAGTTTTTTTGGGACACACCATATGATTTAAAAAATCATATCCCTTTATAAAATAGGTCACACTATTACACCGCATGGTTAACTCTAACTGTGCGCCAACCATGTGTTTAGGTCTGTCTCTCCCTAACTTGAGATTTCAAAGTCCAACACTCCCAAAACTCATCTGGGCTCCATGAAACCTCTCGATTCTTAAACCATGCCTAAAAAACAACACATTTTTGTTCTACAGCTCTCAAAATTACATTCTAAAGATCAAGTTAGAATTTGGCCCATCCACCTACAAAAATCTCAAATTCCTTTGGAAATTCCTACCGGTCCAAAATATGGGACCTTACAACCATTATTATATTTTTATTTTTGAGAAGAATTACTTATTAATTATTAATTATTTTTTGATATACAATATTCTCATTTTTATAAAACAGGTTATTTTTATGTTATATTTTATGGATCATATGCTTGAATATCGAAAAAATCAATCACATAAAATAGTCATTTTTAATGAGTAATATATTATCTTCAAATTTTTAAATATAGTATTTCAATTTTATATTTTATAATATATATTAGTAAACTTGTTTTATTTGGTACTATGGTGATAATGTATTGAATGTAACAAGGTATAAAATACCATCCAAAATAAAAAATTCTATGGATCTCTATAAATAGATATATTTTAAGGTATATATAATTATATTTCACTATTAAATCATATGTTATAAAAAACTCTTATGATTTCAATAGTTTTCATAGTTTCTATAATAAAAATACATATGATTGTGGCTACTAAGTTTATAAATTTATGAAAGATATTGCATTAAAAATGATATTGAAATTCCCAAAAAGTTATTTAATACTTGTTTCCATTGTTTTATATACACATTTTTTATTTACTCATAGGGAAACAACCAAGTGGTTTTGTCTCCTTCTCCCCAGCATCACCCTTCAAGGAAAAAAGGGTTCAAATCCACATTAATGCAGATTTTTGGGTTTTTTCTCCCCATTGTTCATATTTTCATGCCATAGCCCACATGCATGTTGTAACACCCCTGAATGTTAAAATGTTAAAATGTTAAAAAGATAAATGTTACTAGCAATGTCAATAAGGTGCACCTTTATTTTCTGGATCCTACCTAAATAAAACTCTATAGTTAAGCATGCTTGGACATAAGTAGTAATCAGGATGGGTGACCACCTAGAAGTTTCCCTGGGTGTGTGCGAGTGAGGAAAAAGACACTTGAAAAAAAACATGTGTTGTATTGTGGGGATATTCATTAGACTGAGGATCCATTCAAGAATGTTGGGGGGCCATAGGTAGGGTTCATGTGTCTGTGGGGAAACTGGTGGTTCCTAGTAGGGCCAAGACCTAACAAACATGTTAAGGAAGGGTGTTTGGGTTATAAGCAGTGCCCAATTGTGTGAGTGAGGAAAAAGTCACTAGAAAAATATGTATTTTCCTATGGGGATAGTCATTAGTATAATGATTTGTTCAAGCATGTGGGTGGGAACCAGGTAGGGGACCACGTGTCTATGGGGAACCTGGTGGTTCTTAGCGAGGCTAAGACCTAAAGTCCATAATAAAGCAAGGTGTTTTTGTTATCAGTGGGGCCCAATTGTTACATTAGTATCAAAGGAGGAACCCATAAAAAAGTGTGGTGGCACTGCCTGGGTTGAGATGTAGGATCTAAAATGTGGATGTTGTGCTTTAAAGGGGGAGTGAATATAACACTCCAAAATGTTAAAGGGTTAAAAAGCTAAATTTTTCTACTCATGTGAACAAGGTGGATCTTTCTTTTCGAGATCCTACCTAATTAGAACTCCACAGTTAAGAATTTTTAGGTAGGAGTAATTATCATGATGGGTGACCTCCTGGGAAGTTTCCCTAGGTGTGTGTGAGTGAGGACAAAGAAAACTGTAATGAACATGTGATAGAATGTGAGAACAATCATTAATCTGATGATCCGTTTGTGCATGTAGGTGGTCCCCAGGTAGAGGACCACATGTTTTGGTCAAGATGTAGGGTCCACAGTGAGGATGTTGTGATTTAAAGGGGGGTGAATGTAACACCTGATAATATTAATGGTTTAAAGGCTAAATGTTGCTACTCATGTCAACAAGGTAAATCTTTTTTTTAGGAGTCTTCCTGATTATAACTCCATAGTTAAACGTGCTTGGCCTAGAGTAGTGATCAGGATGAGTGACATCCTGGGAAGTTTCCCTAGGTGTGTGTGAGTGAGGAAAAAGAACACTAGAAAGAATATATGGTGTCCTGTGGGGATAGTCATTAGTCTGGTGATCTGTTCAGGCACCTGGGTGGGCCCCGGGTAGGGGACCATGTGTTTGGGTTGAGTTGTAGGGTCCAAAATGGGGACTTTTTTATTTAAAGGGGGGGTGAATGTAACACCCCAAAATGTTAATCGGTTAAAAGGCTAAATGTTGCTGCCAATTTCATTAAGGTAAATCTTTATTTTCAAGAGTATTCCTAATTAGAGCTCCACAGTTAAGCGTACTTGGTCTAGGGTAGTGATTGGGATAGGTGACCTTCTAGGAAGTTTCCCTATGTGTGTGCGAGTGAGGAAAAATCATACTAGAAATAATATGTGTTGGCCTATGGGGACAGTTATTAGTCTGGTGAACCATTCGGGCACCAGGGTGGTTCCCCGGGTAGGGGACCACATGTTTGTAGAGAAACTAATGGTGTCTGGTAGGTCAGGACCTGATGACCATGTTAATGTGAGGTTTTTGTATTGTCAACGAGTCCTAGTTATTACACATGTCTGATCTTCCTATGCTTCCATGTGTGTTCATTATCCCACTCATGCCCTTTCAACCACTCATTATCCAACTATGTATACCTGAGTGTGTCAGTGTAACACCCTCAAGATTTTTATTATCTATTTGGGCATGTGGGTGTCCCCCATGTAGGGGACCTTGTGTTTGGGTTGAGATATAGGGTCCACAATGAGGAAACTATTATTTAATGGGGAATTGAATGTAACACCCAAGAATGTTAAAGGGTTAAAAGGCTAAATGTTGCAACCTGTGTCAATAAGATAAATACTTTTTTTTGGGATTCTACCTAAATATAACTCCATAGTTAAGAATTCTTGGCCTGGAGTAGTGAAGGGAAGTATCTCTATGTGTGTACAAGTGAGGACAAAGCGCACTAGAAAGAACTTGTGTTGTCTTGTGAGGACAGTCATTAGTCGGGTGATCCATTCAAGCACCTGGGTGGGCCCTGGGTAGGGGACCATGTATCTGTGAGACAACTAGTGGTGTTTTGTGGGTTAGGATCCAATGTCCATGTTAAGGTGGTGTATCTATACAATCTACATGGCCTAGTTTTTACACATGCCTACTCTGTTCATGCTTCCATATGTGCTCATTATCCCACCCATTCCCTTTTAACCGATCTTTATCCCACTAGGGATACCTTATTGTGTCGGTTTAACACCCCAATATTTTCATGAAATATATTTTTTAAATAATTTTATTTCTTTTATAGCTTATGTTGCACACAATAGCAAGTTTAGATGAACCATGTAATATTATTAAAATTTTATATGTCTTGTATAACCTAGCTATTAAATTGGTAAGAATGAATATTAATAACTATATTATGAAATTAATATAAAGTTTCAACTTAATATGAATATATTTCTATGTTCTTAGAAAATAATCATGCAGTTTTTAGCAGTCATTTTATTCTTCAAAAATACGTTTTTTTCAAAAATGACTTTTTTTTTATTTTTATCATTGAATATTAATTTCTATAATTTATAGAAAATTTATTTAATTTTTGAATTAATATTTTAAAAATTATCTTAAAATTATTTTTTGATAATTTTTTGAAACATTTATTTTTCTAGAAATAGTGAAAAATACTGATTTTTATTGAAAACTGTATATTCTTTTAACGTTTTTACAAGGTCAAATTATGTTTTTAATTTGTTTTAAATTTTCATTAGTTAATTTTGATTTAAAATAATATAAATATAGTTTTTTAAGTATATTTTATTCTTTAATTTAGTATAAAAACATTTTATATTTTAAAAGGACATTTTTTCAAAAAAAAATTGTTTTTCATTGTATTTTTTCAGTTTTATTTTAAATTAAATTATACAACATTTTTGTTTTGAATTTTGAAAAATTGATTCAATATTTGGAATCATTGGGTCCAAATTTATTAAATAGTTCAATTTTATTTTTTGTCAACATGAATAGTAACCTTAGTAAATTTTGTTACCATAGTAAAGGGTAAATCAGGTAATTAAGGGTAAAAAATAATATGATAGGAACTATAAAATTACCCTAAAACTTGACATAATTTATGAACTTTTAGGGCCACTTGGATGAGATTATGACCTTTATAATGTTTTATTTAAAGAAAAGTCAAAGATATCACATTCATGTTTTTAATAACTATAACATTTTTAATATGGAGTTATACAGAGTATCTATTAGATTATAAATAGTATTTTTAAAGTTAAAATATTTATACTCATCATGGTAATTTATTTATATTTTTTAGAAATTAAATAATTGCCCTAAATGCTTACACAACGATGATGCGGTAATTATTCAATTAATAGAAAAATAAAATAAATGATATTAAAAATATTAAAATTAATATAATTTGAGATATTTAGGTTATATGTGAATTATATATATGACATTAACATTTTAGGAATATAAAAAATAATGGGTTCTAATTTTACATGTTCTCTTGATATTTTTAAAAGTCAAAATATTGAAAAGTATCAAAATTACTAATAATGATATTTTATGGGATTAATAATTTATTAAATTATTTAAAAATCATAAAAATATTTAAAAATGAAAAATGATTATGATATGGTCTAAAATGACATATATTTTTTATTTATGGTCCAATTGATATCATATAAGTAAAAAATGTCAACCTTTTAATATTGAAAATTTCGTTATAGTAGTTACAATTATAATAGTTTAACTAAGGATTAATCAAAATTATAAGGTTTAAAATAACTCCAAAAATTTTATAAAATATATTTTTTGATGATATTACAACTTTATATTATCTTATCTTATAATCCATGGTAATTTAGTGGTATTTGGATAGAAAATGAATTTATTATAATTTAATATTTTGAGAAATTGAAAAAGTGTCTCTCACCTCAATTATAAAAGAGAACCTCCTACCTCACTTATTTACACAACATTGAACCTTATATCTCAACCATAACCTACCATTTTTTCTTATAAATGTCCCTAGAAACATTATAGAGGTTATGGTTTTCTCAAAATACCAACCCTAGTTCCCTTTAGAGGAGATCCATAGGAGACATTTCGAAGAAGAGGTAATCACTCTAACAGATCACTTTCATTTTCTACTCTTACTTACCTCCTATAAATATATGATTTTTATCATAAAATAATAACTTAAGTATCCTAAATATTCTGAAATGTTATTATGATTATGAAAACACCATTATATACTTTTTTCATCAAACAAGAAGTGAAGGTATCACTCGTGCGTACATACGGCTTACCATTTCCATGTAGAGATACAATTCATTTTACATCATCATGTTTTATAGAGGGGTATTATGATGGTTTTAATGAATATATATGATATAATAATGTTTTTTTAAAGATTAATTAGTTTTCTTTCATTCCATCAGTTGAAAAATGGAAACATTTTTCATGCGTACGTACGGCCTATCGTCTCCATGAATGGTGTAATTCATTTTTCTATCTCTAATTTATATGAATGATTATAAATATTTATATAATTATTATATATTATGTTTATAAAATTATTAAAACTCTTTAAATTATGATACAAATATCAAAGTATAAGTATTGAGACTTTTGAACTGAAACATGCTGGGAAAAAAAGTAGTCACCACCCAAAACAGTGAATTTATTAATAAAATATTAATAAAATAGTGATAAGATATTATAAATAAATAATAAATGGTATCAAATAATTAATTTTATGGTATAAATTTATAATAAATATATATTTATTATATATAATTTTTGAATGTGGATGAATAAATTCAAGACTTTAGGTAAGGGTTTATTTCACAATCTCATCATTATTCGGGATTTTTTATATTTAAGTCTCCATCGAGGAAAATTTCTCTACCATGTTCATGTTTTAGAAAAATGTTTTGATATTTTTTTTAATATTATATTATTATTTTTCAAATTCATGTTTACTCATGTTTTAATTTTTACAAAGTGTTTTGAAAGGATGATTTTTTTTCATTTTCCAAATGAAGTACTTTATGACTTTTTTTATACAAGTATAGAAGGAATGTTGTTTTAACTTATATGACATGATTTAATTTTACCAAAATTGTGACTCCTTAAAGGTTTGAAACTTACTATATAATCTCAAAAGGTTCTTTTCAAAGAAAATGTTTTCCTTTGTAATTGTACAGCTTTTCAAAAAAATATTTTCAAAATGGAAAGGATATTTTCCTCAAGAATTATTTCAAGTGATATTTAAAAATCATTTTACGTATAAGGAAACATTATTTGATGTTAATTTTGTTTTACTGGGGATATGATCTAATTATAACAACCTTATTATTTCTCTATATGGATTATTTTTATGATAGCATGATGTTTATGAATCTCATTACTTTCCTATGAGTTATGTTATGACGAAATATTTTTGAAACCCATTTATTTTCCATGGGTTATGAAATGATGAAATGTTTATGAAACCAATTTATTTTCATGGGTTATGATATGATGAATGATTTATGTTCTTGTGTCACACATATATATGGTTTTCATAATGTGATGTTTGAGACCTATATCTCCCTATAATTCATTGGGTAAAGATTTATATCTCATGAGATAACAATAAGAAACAAGTCGATGGGTTTGATCCACTAAGGAAAACATGTGTGTCCTGGTCCACTATGGGAAATAGGTGTGTCCTGATCCAGTATGTTGATTGTCTTGGTAGTTAACCTTGATGTATGAAATGGTTTTCTATATTTATGATGGTTCCACACTTTTATGAAATGATCTTATGGTTCATGATTGATTTATGATGAGTTCTCACTTTTATGGTCCATGTTTTCTGAGATGATAATGTTTATTCCATGAATCATGTTTAAGATCTATAATGGGTTGGATATGAACTTATTAAGCTATGTTAATGATCACATAAGCTTATTATTATCTTATGATTTCATATGATCATGTATTTATATCTCCTATGTTTACCCTTACTGAGCATTTTAGCTCACCCTTTCTTATATTTCCTTCCCCATGTGAAGAAGAAAGGTTTAGGTAGGGTATGCCTAAGAGGAGTTATATGTGAGAAGATCTTTGTGGGAGATGTTTAAGAACTTTTATAAAATAAGAATATTTTATATCTAATCTCCAAAGACTCTAAACCTTTAAGGTTATAGTGTGAATAATATTGTTATTTATTGAATATTCATATAAATAGATGAATATTTGGGTATGAAAATTATAGGTCGTTATAGTCGGGCCTGGCCTTAGTTCCTCGGGATCCTCAATACCCACCCAAATTCTATGTTAAGGTGGGATTTCTTCACTATCATCAGGGCCCATTTGTTACACAAGTCTACTCCGCCCATGCTTCTATGTGTGTTCGTTATCCTACCCATTCCCTTTCAACCACTCATTGTCCCACTAGTTCTACCTGAGTGTTTCAGACTTTGCCTTAGTTCCTTAGGGTCCATAGTTCCCACCTGATCCGAAAAATCTACTACCCTAGCCCAAGTTCATTATGTACCTCCTAATCTAGCCTAAATTTCTTCCTTCAACCCATCCAGTCAATAAAATTTCTCTATTGTAATTGTTGACTAGCCCAACCAGTAAAAAATAGCTCATCTGCATGTGTTAATCGGCCCAACCCACTAATAATGACCCCTCATAACCCCTATTTACCTAGGACCACTTAGTATAATAAAGGCCCAAGGTTTGAAAAAAAATTATTTAAAAAAATTATTAATTATTTTTTATTTATAGATTTTTGTTACAATGTATATACTTATTCTAAATCATATCCAGAAGATAAAATTAATTCATTTAGGGATGAGTGGATATATTAAATGGTGTCAGAATGTTTCCAAACATCTTGAAGATGTGTTTTCTGAAACTTATTTAATTATTATTTTTAATTTAACTTCTGGTTATTTTTTCAATTATGAATAATATAATTTATGTGTTTTTTAATTTGGTTATTGTTTTATTCTTATAGGCTCAATTATCTTTGCCAACAAGTGACAAAATTTATAGTTTGAACACTTTCTTAAAGATTAGTTCAACTCTATCATTTTAAAATAACTTTCTTGGAATTTAATTTAATTTTTTTGAATTTATATACTTGTTCAATGAGAAGAAAGATTGTGCACGTGTATCTATTGCTAATACTTTTTAATCTGGTATTCTAATATGACTTTTGAAATATCAAAGTAAAACATGGAACCAAGGAATTCTCATGAACAATCTCTTTTCCCATGGAACTAAAGTGTAAACTCTTCATTAAAAAAAATAAAAATGCATTTCATATATCATTAATGTTATTTTGAAATAATAAACTTACACTTAGTAGTCATCATAATGGAGAATTTTGTGATATGTCACTTGATTTTCAAGATACATGAGGTATGTTCCCTTATATATCTTCTATAAAAAGTTAATTTTACAAATTATAACCATTTTTAAGTTTAAAACAGGTATCAAATTATCAAAACCAAGAAAACAAGCTCAAATAGTTTTGAAATTTTTGGAAAACATTAGTCATTTACATTGTGAATTTTAGAGACAAACCATATAGTAATTTGACATATGAAGTTCTTGAAAAGGGTCAAAATGTATTTTATTTTAATTATAACTCTTTTTTAATTTAAAAATGTGCATCGAACAACCAAAATAGAGTAAACAAACTTAGATTGTTGTGAAAATTTAGGAAAATGGGGATTGATTAATTTTGAGCCTATATAAATGTGTCATGCACCGATCTATCATTACATTCTCATAAAATGAAAAAAGTTTATATTTTTTAAAAATATAAATCTTTTAAGTTATGAACGTACATAAAATAATAAAAAACTAAGAAAATGATGTTGGGTTAGCATGAAAATTTAGGATAATGATTTTAAATTAATTTTTGTCATGTATAAATAAATTTCATGTCGATCTAATGTTTTATGATCTCAGAATGATTAAAAGTATATTTTTAAAATTTTAGCTATTTTTTAAGTTACAGACATGCTTTAATTTTTCAAAATTGAGTAAATTAGCTTAAATTATCATGAAATATTTTGAAAAAAACTTTTAATTAACTTGTGATGAGTAATAATTGATTGTACATAAATCTAATGTGTGATGTGTTGAGAATAATTTAAAGTAAATTTTTTGAATTATAAATCCCTTTTAAATTTAAAAGATGCATCAAATAGTCAAAATTGAGATAATGAGATTAGATTGTTGTAAAAATTTAGAATAATGGCCCTTGATCCATTTGTGGACTTTAGAAATAAACTAAACATCAATATAAAATTATATGATCTCAAAATAACCCAAATCATATTTTATAAATTAGAATTTGTTTTTAAGCTACAGATATGTGTTAAGTGATCAAAGTTAAGAAAAAGAACTCTGATTATCACAAAATTTCCAGTCAGTAAACATTGATTAATTTGGGACATGTTGGAACTAATGACCTGAAAATATGACATGTGATGTGTTTGGAATGATTCAAAGTGTACTTTTAAAATTATAACTTTTTTAAGTTTGAAGAATGTGTCATGTAACATCCTGGATCTAGAATCCACTCAACTGGTGCCCTATACCCGGTTAGCCACATGGCCTCAAGCCCATTTCCCAAAATTCCAGAGGCTTCGGACTAGCAGTGAGGGCTTAGGGTGTGATAGTGGGGAAACTATGCCCTCATTAGAATAGTGTAACTCATAGGAATAAATAATAACAATAGAAAAATCAATAAATAGCATACAACTGAAGTAAACAACTAAAGACTGAAAGATAAAGATAACCATAATGCATAGAATATCAAATGATGTTGCATGCCACATGTTCTAAGAAAACAGTGGAAACATGATACACTGCAATCAAGTAAAATACAATACCAAAGTACGGTAACACAAAATGAAATTCTGTAGCATCGCAAGCCTTGGCTTGGTACCATGCTCTCCGGCTCCTAAGCAGCAATCAAGTACCTAAAAAAGTGGCCTTTCCACTATCGAAACCTGTAGCAATATAGTTTATTTGGGCCCAAAAACATGACCAAAACAGGGTGTGAGAAATAGATCCCAGTAGGTAACCACCTAAGGTCAGTTCCAATCTATCAGTGAGTATATGCAGCAATAGTGTACAAAGGGAAATGCAGTAACTAGGAAGTACTCAAGAGTAAACAATCCTACAAGTCTTGTTTCCCATTTTCATTCATTATGTCTAGTCCAACCATTTATTTATGTTAAATTATATAAATATTGAGATCTATCCTAAGCCCATATATCCCCTATATAAGAAATATTAACAGATACCTCAGAAGGCTATCTAACAATAAAGTGATGACTAAATCCAAGCTTGTTCTTTGGCTTGGTAGACACGTCATAAGTCATTCTATTTCAATATCCAACTCAAAATCTTTCCCACATGCATAAAAAACCATGCCCATATGAATAATCAAATCCTCTCTCTCGGGCCTAAAAAATCCTCACCCACATGCATAATATCTTCTTGCCCACAGGTGTAACAAATCATCGCTTGTAGGCATATCACAATCCCACCCGCAGGCATATCACAATCTCACCCGCAGGCATATCACATAACAAGAACACATGAAAATTAAACTATTACATGGAAAACATTGATCAATTCATGTGGGAATCAGTCATATAACAATCCTATCAGTAATACAAAAAATTATAAGGCTTAAACAAACATATGCTCACATGGGCAATTTATATAACAAATGCAACGTTTGAATTAAACTATCACAAGGCATAACCAATCATTATCTAACATGGAATAATATTCAATTGAATAATTACATACAACCCATAATAAAAAATACATGGATTCCCTCATAGGAAACCTAGGCCAAATGGCTAAACATTAGTCATTCAAGGGAAATGCACCCACGGGGTGGCCCTTAATCAAATCAAGCAACCTCAAACATGCTTTATATCATCAAACCAATTATCCAATCAACGTTAGGAAATAACATGGTCAAATTATCAACCAAGATACACCATAAACATGGGTGTGTGGCAAAATGGCACGTATAAACAACTTGACATTAAGCAATAAGCACGAGACCACCTACCTCGTCATAGTATGACTCTCCTCATCCAGCCTCGACTTTCAATTCAAGAACTAATGGTATAGATCTATAAAACTAGAATATTTACTCAACCTTAAATAACTCAATAAAGATAAAAAAATCACCAAGAACAACTCAAGAGTAATCGAGAGATTACCTATTAGGTTCAAATGAGACCGACGCTGATTGATTCAGAGTTTGGATGATCAACCAGGAAAGGGATTGAAGTTCTGGTGCTGCCTCTTGAGTTGTCCTGGCGAGCCCACTGTCCAATCTGTCGAAAGGAGTGGCTAATACTCGTTTTAAGTGAAAAAACAAAATACACAATGTGTAAGTCCATATACACAACATTTATATCATTTAACTATTCATTTGGAGACCAAATTCTATCGAATTTCTTTCCAGGGCCTACCGACATGACTACACGACGTGTACTAGGAAGTACACGGCATGTAGTTGGTTTCCCCCCTTTTTCTCACAAACATTCCCACACTCCATGTATTCCCTTCACACACGAACATACTACATAGCATTTTCTTAGAATTACATAGCGTGTAATCCCTAATTCTAGTACTTTGACCAAATTTTACTTGTTTTCTCAAAAACAACTCAAACGAAAAAAAAAAAGATACTCGTACCTCCAAGTAAGAACTGGTTTCTTACAAACATCCCCCCTTAAATCAATTCATCCCCAAATTTCCCTTCCAAGGGTGGTGAATGAATATCTGAGAATAAATCCATCCACTAAGCACATATGTCATCCTCCCTCTCACAAGTCTCGTCATGTACTTGGTCATGTGGCCATAGCACCCATACGAGAGGAACTGATCGGCCTCAAATAACCTTCATGATCCTATCAACTATACAAATCAGATGCTCCTTAAAGGATGCATCAACCTGAAGCTCAACCTACTCGAGATTAAGAATGTGAGAAAGGTTTGAGTGATTGCATCGTAGCAGAGATACATGGAAGACATCATGCACGGCTCTGTACCTCTGAGGTAATTGTAACCGATAGGAAACCAACCCGACTCTCTCCAGAATCTCAAACAGACCAACATATCTCAGTGAAATATTTCCCTATCTCCTTATCCTCTTGTGTCTCAACCTTTATGTGATACGTAGCAAAACTTGATCCCTGATCTTGAATTCCAAAGGTCGTCTACAGCAATCAGCATATGATTTATGATGATACTGTGCAGTAGCCATCCGCTTCCAAATCAACTGAGCTTGTTCAGTGGTCTCCTTGACAAGATGAGGTCCTAGCATAGTTGCCTCTCCTACCTCCAGCCAACACAGGGGTGATCAGCATGGTCTAACATACAAAGCCTCATATGGTGCCATCTGAATAGTATCCTCGAAGCTATTATTATAGGCGAACTCAACCAGGGGTATGTGTCTCTCACAAGAACCCCTGAAATCTAGGACGCATGCCCGAAGCATGTCCTCTAGCACCTGAATTGTGCGCTTTGATTGGCCATCTGTCTAGGGGTGGTAATTTGTGCTCAAAAGCACCTATATACCCAAATACCTTTATATCCCTTTCCAGAAATGATAAGTGAAGTGGGTATCCCTATCTGAAATGATAGAATACAGGACCTTGTGCAGTCGTACAATCTCACGGATGTACAACCTCCCAAATTCATCAACACTAAAGGTTTTCTTGATTGGAAAGAAATGTGAAAACTTTTTGAGCCTGTCAAAAACAACCCATACAATATCATTTCCTCGAGGCAATATCAGTATACCTGTCACAAAATCCATTGTGACATGATTCCATTTCCACTCGGGAATTGTTAACTATTGTAAGAGCCCTACTGGTCTTTAGTGTTCCACCTTCACCTGCTGACATGTGGAAAATATCATGATAAAACCAACTACATCTCTCTTCATACTTGGACACCAATATTGAAGATGTAAATCCCGATACATCTTGGTGGTACCAGGATGCACTGCCCATACAAAGGCATGAAAATCCCACATCATATCCTCATGTATGTCCACTAGAACCCAAACCCATCCATGGATATGCAAGATCTCATCCTCTCATACCATCCATCTAGGAGGAGGGTCCTCACCTGCCACACTCTCCAGTAGAACTATGGCTTCAGAATATGATAGTTTCCTCATCCTCACTATGTCTAGTAGGGTAGAGGTAACACCCAAATATGAAAGAAAAGTATGTCCTTGTTTGTCATGAACCTCCAAATGCATCTCAGAGAACAACATCATTAGCTTCCACTCACCAATGGCCCCCTGCAATGCCTGTATCTGAGTCCTCCTGCTTAGTGCATAAGCCACTGCATTGCCTTTTCCAAGTGAATAGGCAAGCTCAAAATCAAAGGACTGAAGGTATTTAACCCACCTTCGATATCTCAAATTGAGATCCCGCTGAGTAAAGATATACTTGAGGATTTTTTGGTCTGTGTAGACCACAAAATTCTCTCCCAATAATTATTGTCTCTAACAGATCAAGGCATGAACAACCACAACTAAATACAGATCGTGTGTAGGGTAATTTATCTCATGTTGCCTCAACTACTAAGACCCATGCGCAATAACTCAATCCCCCTGCATAAGCACTGCTCCCAGCCTAATACATGATGCATTATAGTATACGGTGTAAATCTTGCCCAGCTCTAGCAATATTAGTATCGGCACTAAAGTCAAATGCCCTTTTAGCTCCTGAAAGGCTATCTCACAAGAATCTGACCACACAAACTTCACACCCTTATTAGTCAAGCCCATCATTGGCATTTCTAAGCATGATAAGTCCTATATGAAAGGCCTATAGTAACCATATAGCCCCAATAAACTCTACACCTCAAAAATGTTCTTAGGTTACTCCCATGTAACTACTACTCTCACCTTCTCTAGGTCCACTGATACTTCTGTCTCTGAGATGATGTGACCCAGGAAGTGAATCTGATCCATCCTGAAGTGGAATTTTGTGAGATTAGCATATAACTGATGCTCTCTCAGTGTATTCAAAATGATCTCAAGATTCTTGGCATGTTCATATTGATATTGAGAATACACCAAGATATCATCCATGAAAACCACCACAAAAGAATCTAGGTAAGGATGGAACACTCAGTTCATTACCGCCATGAAAACTATTGGCGCGTTTGTGAGACCAAACGGCATAACCAAATACTCATATAGACCATATCTGTTAGTAAAGGTTATACAAGGTATGTCTTCTAGTCAAACACGTACCTGGTGATATCCTAACCTTAAGTCAATATTCAAGAACACTCGAGCTCCTTAAAGTTGATAAAACAGGTCATCTATCCATGGTAAGGGATATTGGTTTTTAACCGTTAATTGGTTCAACTTCTAATAATCCATGAAAAGTCTAAGGGTACCATTCGCCTTCTTCACAAAAAGGACAGAAAAACCCCAAGGATAAGTACTGGGTCAGATGAAACCTTTTGCTTCAAGATCATCCAACTGCCTCTTGAGATCTTTCAACTCCATCGTATCCACCCTGTAAGGAGTAATGGATACCAATGATGCTCCTAACACTAGATCAATAGTGAACTCCACCTCTCTAACCTAAGGTAAGCCTGAGAAGTTATCCAGGAAAACTTCTTTGAAATGATCAACCACTAGAGGGAAATATTCCAGACATGTTCCTTGTTCATCCAGATATAAACTTACAATATTTTCTATCATCCCGCCCAACCCACAATGCTCGGGTCCATCTTGGATTTCCTGGACATCCCATTCTCCCTTATGTAGAAAAGACTCACCCTCTAGTGATGTGAAACTCACCGTGCAGAAATACCAGTCAATAAAGGCCTGAAGGGAGAACAGCCAGTCCATTCTAAGAATGACATCAAATCTTGTCATCTCCAAGACATAGAGGTCCCAAAAGAAGTGAAACCCACCAACCTCAAGGTTGGAATCCTTACACTAACTCACACCTGACGTTCTTATCCCTAATGGAGTGTCTATCAGCATAACATCGTCAAAAGTAAAGTCAGAAATCCCAAGAATCTCTACAACAGAAACTAATATGAAACTATGTGAATCACCTGTATCAAAAATTGGAGAAGATAAAAAAGAGGTGACTAGAATAGTACCTCTAACAGTAGAATTTTTGGGATCCTGCTCCTGTTGGGTCTATTATACTACATATGTATGACCTATATCGCAGCTCTATGACACAGCATGGATTCCCTGAGCTGAACCGCCCTACTGTCGCTGAGATCCTAGGGTCTAGATACCATGGCCATGACCACCTCCTCGACCTAAATAGCCTGACATATTCTAGTTCCCTGAATGGTGGGAAGTTGTTAACCCCACTCCTGAACATGGAGTTGGTGCAGACCCTCTATCACTAGATACTGGTGGAAACGCTCTACTGTAACGTTGTAGATGTCACATCCTACCGAAATATCGGCACTCGATTGAGTCCATCGGACACTGTGGTCTCAAGTTTCCAGCTCTACTATAATGGTATCACCTCACCTAGCTACCAGAAGAAACATTCTGACTACTCGTATCCCCACAAGAAAATTCCATACGATTCTTCTTGCTTCCAATTGAGATAGTATCAAATCTTAGTGTCGAACCACCCTGGTTCGTACCTCCAAATTCCCATAGATTACACTCGGTAATTAGTGCCTAATTTACGATAGCAGAGATAGAAAGAAACCTGAAGAAATTAACCTGTAATCAAATGTAAAACTCGATGCCATCCTTGAATCATCTAGCTTTCGATACATCATCACCCATTAGAATAGGTGTGAATCATTTAAGCTCAGTAAACCAGGTGGAACAGTCCATTACTAATTGTGTGACATACTCTAGGTGTATAAACTCCTGAGATCGTTCGTCCCTCAGTGTCTCGGGAAAACTATAATCATAGAAGGTCATTTGAAAGTCTTCCCATGTCATATCCCGATGATTCCATGCCTGAGTGATAACATCCCACCATCTTTTGGTAGAATCGCACAGAAAATAAGTTGAGAGCTTGACCCTCCTCTCAATAGGCATCTCCAGATGTTCGAAGATAGTCATAATTAATTCCAGCCATGATTCCGTAACCTATGGTCCGACGTCCCCTGAAAAAGTAGGTGGATGCTGCTGCTGGAGTATACGCGTCAGCTCTGCCATAGATGTGGCAGCCTACGGTTCTCCCTGAAAGGTCTACATGAACCTCAAAAATCCTTCACAAAACTGTGCATCTACACTTGTGTCTAGTATAATAGATGGTGCTGCAGCTAGCACAACTGGAGGATCCATCGGTATCCCATGGACTACCATCTCTAGAGTACTATCATCACCACTCTCTTAGCATACAGCTCATGGTCGTCATAGTGCCATGACTCTACAAGGTAAAGAACATGTCTTAGTTCAAACTCATTGTCAAGGTTTTTTTCATTCAAGAGTGAAAAAACGATATAGGAAAAGACCCTCAAAAAATAGTAAAAAGGGACTAGATGACGTGTAAAAAGAATACACGACGTGTAGCCTTAAGCTCTTACTTGGTTGAATTCTACCACCGGCCTGGGCATGTATCAAGCCCAGGTACACGGCATGTTCCACACACATAGGGCGTGTATATAGGTCTATCCTCCTGGCCATGTACTCCCACATGGCCAAGTCCACACGAGTTCTGCCTAGGTAGGATACACGGTGTGTACTAAAAGCATACAACATGTTCTGATCAAAACTCAACAGTCCATGTTTCCTCTCACATGTCTAGTTACACGGTCAGATACTACATGGAATGTACACATGGTACACGCTTTTTTCATCATAAAACTTGGAACATCATCTCCCCCAAATAGGAAGAACACATGACATTTTAGGCTAAACTACACACCATGTATACTGGTTTTATCAGGACAGAAACTCTAGATTGCCTAGAAAAAGCCTATTTTGTAGAAAAACCAACCAGTGGGATGCCAAATTCTGATCTGTCAGGGCCTATACTCCCTGCGAATCAAAGTTTATAACCCAAGTTGAACATATCTCAAAAAAATTCTATACCAAAGGCTAAAACATGGTCCACCAAATTCCGATCCAAGAGGGCCCACACACCTTAGAGATCAATATTGGTGTCCATACAATTCAAACCATATCTATAACAAGTTCATTTAACATATAAATTCCATTGGTGTGTCATTTACCAATTCATAAGGGCCCATACTCCTTATGGATTGAAATATGATGTCACGCCATTATCTATTACACCCAACTAACACAACAGCAGGTACAACTATCACATCAAATATCACAACATCAGGAAATATCTAATGTATCCTAGATAGCATCGAATAATGCATGGCATGTGATTCTAACAAGTGTCTATATGATGCATGATATGGAACACCCTCATCTCATCAGTTTTCAACTGAAATATAATGCACAATTGCATAAATAGTAATAGAAAAAATCAAATGCATCACCCAACAGTGAAATCAAATTAACTGCGATAGCTCAAAATCCAAAAGCACAATTTAATTCAAGAAAATTTGGATTTTCCATGTACACATGGTAGCTACTCCCAGGAATATCTAATTACCAAATTCCATATCCTTTACATCATCACCAAATAGTAAAGCAAACTAGAAAAGAAACCCCTCTGATACCACTTTATAACATCCTGAATTTGGAATCCACTCAACTGGTGTCCCGTACCCGGTTAGCCACATGGTATCAAGGGCATTTCCCCAAATTCCAGAGGATGATGACTAGTAACAAGGGCCTAGGGTGTAATAGTGGAAGAAATATGCCCTCATTGGCAGATTGTAACATAGTGGAATAAATAATAACAATATCTAAAGTAATAAATAGCATGCAGCTGAAGTAAACAACTGAAGACTGAAAGATAAAGATAACCAGAAGGCATAGAATATCAAATGATGCAGCATGTCACATGTTCTAAGAAAATAGCAGAAATATGATACACTGTAAGCAGTTCCAATACAATACCAAAGTACGGTAACACAAAATGAAATTCAGCAGCATCACAAGCCTTGGATTGGTCCCATGCTCTCCTACTCCCAAGTAGCAATCAAGTACCTAAAATGGAACTTTTCCCCTATCGACGCCTACAGAAATATAGTCTGTTTAGGCCCAAAACATGACCCAAATAGGGTGTGAGAAATAGATCCCAGTAGGCAACCACCTAAGGTTGGTGTCAATTTGTCAGTGAGTATATACAGTAATAGTGTACAAAGGGAAATGCAGTAACTAGGAAGTACTCAAGAGTAAACAATCCTACAAGTCTTGTTTCCCAATTTCATTCATTATGTTTAGTCCAACCATTTAATTGTGTTAAATAATATAAGTCTCTAGATATATCTTAAGCCCATTGATCCCCCGAATAAGAAAGCTTAACAGATACCTCAGAAGGCTATCTAACAATAAAGTGAAGACTGAATCCAAGCTTGTGATTTGGCTTGGTAGACGCGTCATAAGTCATTCTATTTCAATATCCAACTCCAAATCTTTCCCATAGGCATCAAAAAACCCGACCCACATGCATATTCAAATCCACTCCATCGGGCCTTAAAAATCCTCATCCATAGGCATAACAGCTTCTCGCCCATAGGCGTAACAAATCATCACCCACATGCATATCACAATCTCGCCCGCAGGCATATCACAGTCTCACCCGCAGGCATATCACATAACAAGAGCACATGTAAATTAAACTATTACATGGAAAACATTGATCAATTCATGTGTGCATTAATCATATCACAATCCTATCATAAATATAAACAATTACAAGGCTTAAACAAACATATGCTCATATGGGAAATTTATGTAACAAATGCAACATGTGAATTAAACTATCACTTGGCATAACCAATCATTATCTCATGTGGAATCACATTCAATTGACCAATTCCATTTTTAACAACCCATAACAGGGAATACATGGCTTGCCTCATAGGAAACCTAGTCCAAATGACTAAACATTGGTCATTCAAGGGAAATGCACCCATGGGGTGGCCCTTAATCAAATCAAGCAACCTCAAACATGATTTATATCATCAAACCAATTAACCAATCAACGTTAGGTAATAACACGGTCAAATTATCAACCAAGTGACACCCTAAACATGGGTGTGTGGCACAACATCACATATAAACAACTTGAAATTAAGCAATAAGAAAGATACAACCTACCTCGTCGTAGTATGACTCTCCTCGTCCAGCCTCGACTTCCGATTCAAGCTATAATGGTATAGATTTACGAAACAAGATTATTAACTCATCCTTAAATAACTCATTAGAGAGAGAAAATCCCCAAGAATAGATCAAGAGTAATTGAGAGCTTATTGATAAGGTTCAAACGAGACCAGTGGTGATTGATTTGGAGTTCAGATGATCAACCGGGAAGGGATTGAAGTTCTGGCACTGCCTCTTGAGTTTTCCCGATGAGCCCACTATCCAATCTACCGAAAGGAGTGGATAATTCCCATTTTAAGTGAAAAACACAAAATAAATGGCATGTAATTCCATATACACGGTGTTTATATCATTTAACTATTCATTTGGCGGCTAAATTCTGCTGAATTTCTTTCCAAGGTCTGACGACCTGACTATACGGCCTGTACTAGGAAGTACACGGTGTGTAGTTGGTTCTCCCCCTTTTTCTCATAAAAATGTCCACATGCCACGTATTCCATTCACACATGGAAATACTACACAACATGTTCTTAGGATTACACGATGTGTAATCCTTGATTCCAGTACTCTACCCAAATTTTCCTAGTTTCCTCCAAAACAACTCAAAGGAAAAGGAAGAAAAGAAACTCGTACCTCCAAGAAAGAACTAGGTTCTTACAAACTTCCCCCTTAAATCAATTAATCCCCAAATTTTCCTTCCAAGGGTGGTAAAGGGATATCTGAGAATAAATTTGACCATTGAGCACATACATCAGCCTCCCTCTCCTAAGTCTCGTCCTATACTCAGTCGTGATTCCATAGAACCCATACGAGAGGAACTGACCAACCTCAGAGAACCTTCATGCTCCTATCAAATATATGAATTGGATTCTCTTTAAAGGATGTATCAACTTGAATCTAAACCTCCTCAGGATGAAGAATGTGAGACAAGTTTGAGTGATAGCAGTGTAGCTGGGATACATAGAAGATGTCATGCATGGCTCGATACCTTTGAGGTAACTATAACTAATAGAAAACAGCCTGACTCTCTAAAGAATCTCGAAAAGACTAACATATCTCGATGAAACCTTTCCCTATCTTCTAGTCGTCTTGTGTCCCAACCTCAGTGCGATACGTAGGAAAACTCAATCCCCAATCTCGAACTCCAAAGGTCATCTACGGTGATCAGTGTATGATTTATGACGATACTGCATAGTATCCATCCTCTTTTGAATCAACTGAACCTACTCAGTGGTCTCCTAGACAAGACGAGGTCTCAGCATAGCTGCCTCTCCTGCCTCCAGCCAACACAGGGGTGATCAGCATGGTCTATCGTACAAAGTCTCATATGGAGTCATCTGAATAGTATCCTGGAAGCTATTATTATAGGAGAACTCAACCAAGGGTATGTGTCTCTCCCAAGAACCCCCGAAATATAAAATGCATGCCCGAAGCATGTCCTCTAGCACCTGAATCGTGCATTCTGACTAGACATGTATCTGTGGGTGGTAAGCTGTTCTCAAAAGCACTTGTGTACCCAAAGCCCTCTATATCCCTTTCCAAAAATGAGAAGTGAAGTGGGCATCCCTATCTCAAACGATATAATGCAAGACCCTATACAGTCTTATAATATCACTAATGTAAAATCTCCCAAGTTCATAAACACTGAAGGTTTCCTTGATTGGAAATAAATGTGAAACCTTCGTGAGCCTTTCAACAATAACCTATACAACATCGTTTCCTCGAGGCAATCTCGGTAAACCTATCACAAAATCCATTGTGACATCATTCCATTTCCAATCAAGAATGGGTAACTGCTGTAGAAGCCATGCTGGTCTTTGGTGTTCCGCCTTCACCTGATGACATGTGGAACATCTCCTGAAAAAATTAGCTACATCTCTCTTCATACCTGGTCACCAATACTGACGATGTAAATTCTGATACATCTTGGTGACACCAGGATGCACTACCCATACAAAGGAATGAAAATCCCACATAATATCCTCGTGTATGTTCATTGGAACCCAAATGTGTCCATGGATACACAGGATCTCATCCTCACTTATCATCCATCCAGGAGGAGGGTCCTCACCTACCACACTCTCCTGTTGAACTAGCCCTACAGAATCTGATAGCTACCTCATCCTCACTATGTCTAGTAGGGTAGATGTAACAGCCAAAGATGAAAGAAAATTCTATCCTCATTTGTCATTCACCTCCAAATGAATCTCAAAGAACAACACCACTATCTTCCACTCACCACTAGCCTCCTGCACTACCTGTATTTGAGTCCTCTTACTTAGTGTGTCAGCCACTCCATTGCCTTTTCCAAGCATAAAGGCAATCTCAAAAATCAAAGGACTGAAGGTATTCCACCCACCTTCACTATCTCAAATTCAGATCATACTGAGTAAAGATATACTTGAGGCTTTTTTGGTCCATGTACATCAAAAAATGCTCTCCTAATAAGTAATGTCTCCAACAGCTCAAGGCATGAACAACCACAGCTAAATCCAGATCGTGCGTAGGGTAATTTATCTCATGTAGCCTCAACTGCCGAGACCCATATGCAACAACTTGGCCACCCTGTATAATAATTTCTCTTAGACCAATACTTGATGCATCACAATATACGTTGTAACTCTTTCCTGGCTCTGGAAATATTAGCATCAGTACTGAAGTCAAACACCCTTTTAGCTCCTGAAAGGTTGTCTCACAAGAATATGACCACACAAACTTCACACCCTTCTTAGTCAAGACCATCATCAACGCTGATAAGCGTGAGAAGTCCTGTATGAAATTCCTATAGTAACCAGATATCCCTAAGAAACTTCGCACCTCAAAAACGTTCTTGGGATGCTCTCGGGTAACTACTACTCTCACCGTCTCTGGGTCTACTGATACTCCTATCTCTGAGATGATGTGACCCAGGAAGTGAATCAGATCCATCCAAAAGTGGAATTTTGTGAGATTAGCATATAACTTATGCTCTCTTCGTGTATTCAAAACAATATCAAGATTCTTGGAATGGTTGTGTTGATTCTGATAATACACCAAGATATCATCCATGAAAACCACCACAAAAGAATCTAGGTAAGGATGGAAAACTCGGTTCATTAGTGCCATAAAATTTTTTGGCATGTTCTTGAGACTAAATGGAAAAACCAAATACTCATATAGACCATACCTACTAAAAAAGGCTGTATGAGGTATTTCTGTCAGTCGAACACGTACCTGGTGATATCCTGAACTTAAAAAATCTTTGAGAACACTCGATCTCCTCGAAGTTAATCAAACATGTGATCTATCTATGGCAAGGGATATCGGTTTTTAACCGTTAACTGGTTCAGCTTCCGATAATCCATGCAAAGTCTAAGGGTATCATTCTCCTTCTTCGCAAAAAGGACAGGCGAACCTCAAGGAGAAGTACTAGATAAGATGAAACCCTTTTCTTCTAGATCTTCTAACTGCCTATTGAGCACTTACAACTCCATCATATCCATCCTGTAAGGAGGAATGGATACCAGTGTAGCTCCTAGAACTAGATCAATAGTGAACTCCACTTCTCTAACCACAGGTAATCTTGAGAATTCATCCAAGAAAATTTCCATGAAATGGTCAACCAATGGAGGGAAATCTTCCAAACATGTTCCCTAGTCATCCAAATATAAACTCTTAATATGGGCTAACATCCCACCCAACCCACGATGCTCAGGTCTAGATCAGCTCTCTTGGACATCCCATTCTCCCTTGTGTAGAAAAGACCCACCCTGTGGTGATGTGAAACTCACCCTACAATGATAGTAGTCAAAAAAGGCCTAAAAGGAGGCCAACCAGTCCATTCTGAGAATGACATTGAATCCTGTCATCTCCAAGAAATAGAGGTCCCAAAAGAAGTGACTCCCACCAACCTCAAGGGGGAACTCCTTACACTGATGCACACCTACCATTCTTATCCCTAATAGAGTGTATAGCGTCATAATGTCGTCAAAAGTAAAGTCAAAAATCCCAAGGCTCACCATAATAGAAACTAATATTGTTGGGAAAAAATCCCTCAAGGTAACATTGAAGTATTTTTGGGTTGATTGTGTTTGTTGACAAAGAAGTTTTCCATGGAGAATTGTCGAGTTCCTGAGAATTTGTTGAAAATCCTTGTTCACAAAGAACGATGACAAAGGAAAGGACGATATGGAGGCGGTACAAAAAAGAGAAGTACAAGGTGGCGTTGTTTCCCAGTGTTTGCCAAATTTTTGGGGTCCAAAATTTGGAAGATTGGTGAGCATCGCAAAAATAGAATTTCCATGAAGATAATAATTTAATATGGCAAAGACGTTAATTTTGCGAAGATAGGACGCATGGTTTGGAAATCGCAAAGACCAGAAGAATGGAGGCGGTGAGTCTTCGTGATAACGACAAGCTTCGCGAACGGCAGAGGCTGAAGCGCATCGCGGTGGTGAAGGGCTTTGTAAGGGAGCTTCGCGGCGATGAAGGGCATTGCGAGGGATCTTCGCAGCGAAGGTGCGGAGGAAAGTTGACGGTGATGCTCCACGGTTACGATGAGCTCTGCGATCCGAAAATTGCCGAGGTGCTTCGCGATTTGGACAGAATTCCGGCGGAAATTTTGGAGCTTCGCGATTTGAGATGATGTGGCGTTGACTTCACGCAGAAAGTTCGAGGGTCAGTGGAATCGCCTATAAATATAGGCCGACCCCCTCGAGAGAAGTAGAGGGAATTTTCAGAGAAGATCATTTGCTCTCGATTTGCGAAGGTAGTTCGTGGAGCCAGTGTGCTTCGCAAAAGAGGAGCTTCGCAGCGGATATTATAGCTCTGCGAAACCTGCGAGCTCTGTGTTGGCTTAGTAAGCTTCGCGAGGGAAGTTGCTTTGCGATGGCTTGAGCTTCGCGGTAGTGCTTCACGGCAGTGCTTCGCGAGAGTGCTTCGCGAAAAGGCAGGAGCTTCGCGAAGTCTTGTTTGAGCTTCGCGAAATTGGGAGCCTCGCGAAGTATGGTGCTTTGCGAAGGTGTTTCCAAAGTGAATTGCCCAGTGGTCACAGGCAAAGAGGTATTCATCAGTGGATGAAAGTTGGACTTCAACAGAGAATCTATCAACGGTTGAAGATGCATTATTTCATGCAAATGAAGAGACCTACAAGTCTATAAACTGTGAGTGAATCCCTTCCAGAGCAGTGAGCTTAGGAAGAGGAAGAATGTGATCCTCTCCACCGGCAGTGAGTCAGAGAGAGGGAAACAGGGAGTGACCCTTGGGAAAGCAGTGAGGTGACCCTAAACCTTGTAAAGGCAGTGAGCCTAGGCATATAAGTGATCTAGCCCGAACCTTGTGAACATTATTGGCAGTGAGCCTTAGTGGATTTGGTACAACGGCACATCGTCGTTGTATGCTCCTTGGACGTAGCCCAGTGCGGGTAAACCAAGTAAAAATATTTTTGTCTGACTAGTCGCTTCCCTGCATTGCATCCAAAGAATCATCATCAGACAAACCAGAAAAAAACTGATCATAATAATCGCACAAGAGCAAACAAAGTGACCATTGTAATAAATTGGTCAAGATCCAGTGGGGAAGGAAGAACTTTGAAAAAGAATATCCATACCCTTATTCACCCCCCCCCCCCCCTCTCAGGGTATATAGGCCCCTATTGGTCCTAATAATTGGTATCAGAGGGAAGGTTGTTGTTATCAGATTTTCTTTATCCGAATTAGTGTAGTCGATCTATGTGATTAAAGATACAGTTTTCTCTTATCTCAATATACCATGGGAAAAGGAAAAGCATCAAAGAAGAATCAAAAGTCAGGTAGTTTCCCTTAGTGTGGAAGTGTTTTTGGAAAAAGTGTGATTCAACTAAATGAATCAAACAGCTTACTGAAGGAAGGTCTGGATGAACCTGATAGGGAAAAGATTGATTCACTCAAGCATGATGTAGGAATGAGTGAAGTGCATGAACTTCAAAGTGATAATGAAACAAATAATGATGAAGAAGAAAGAATTGGAGGAAGAATAGATATGCAAGATGAGTTAGAGGCTTCTCTTGAAGAGATAGATGTTTGGAGAGCCAATACCAAGAAAGCTAACAAAGTGGTTCGCGATGCCAAACTCTATATGCAGCAGCAGGAAGAAGAGAAGTTTGAGTTGATGGATAAAATTGAGAAACTCAAGTTATCAGCATCAGAGAACTCATAATCAGTTGGTGAGTATAATCTTAATATTGAAGAACAGAAAAGGGAGATCGATGGCTTGAGTATAAAAGTGAAAGATCAAGTCAAGTTCATCGAAGAACCTGATATTCTAAGTGACGTTGGAAACACCGATGAAATTAAATCTAAAGATATTCTGATCCAAGCACTGAGAACTAAGATCAACAAGCTAAGAGGCTTGAATCAAAGGCTTATTGATGTAGCTACTGATATGAGGGAGAAAAATGATTCTCAAGATGAAGAATTGAGAAAGAGATCTGAAAAGGTGGAAAAATCAAAAGCTGGTGACAAGGAGAAGAATCTGAACTCATATGAGATTCAGAATTTGAAATCTAAAAATGCAATTCTAACTACAGAGCTATCCGAACTACTTCAGAAGAATAAAATTCTACAACAAGAGAATGCATGTTATTCTGATTCTGTTGCTCAAGAAGGATTGAAATTAAAGGAGCAGAGTGACAAGGTAGAAAAGCTCACACGAGAACTAGAAAATGAGATGAGTTGTGGAAATAATCTCAGAAGAGAACTCAATGCCCAACTTGAATCAAGTGATGTGAATATTCAGATGTTGGAAGAAGATCTAGAGTCAGTGAAGAAGGAAGTGGAAAATCCAATACTAAAGGAAAACCTAAGATGAAGGATGCACTGCACATACTATTTGATTATCCTTCAGAAGGTGATGATAAAGTGAAAAGAAAGTATGATATTTCTGAAGAGAAACAACAAAATATTTTCTCAGCTCAGAGACCATATAATTTGGGAAAAACTTGTATAGGATTTGATGAATCCCCTCTCGTGAAGGACAGAAAGAGAGCCATGAACAACTCCATAAATGGAGAAAATCATGTAGGTGTTGGAGATAGGCCTAAGAGGACAGTTACAAGAAGTAGTGATGACATGTGCTATTTCTCCGGGATTCATGGCCACACATCAAGCTTCTGTTCAGAGGCTCTGGAATACATTTCAGGCTGTGAAAACAGAAACTTTGCTAAATTTTAGAATAAGAAGAAGCATCATGATAAATCAGAGAGAAGAGTTTCTCAGAGGAGAACATTCATCAGATGATATTACTGTGGAAGGATGGGACACACCATGAGTATGTGTCAGGAAGCTCAGGAGATCGATCCCAGAAGAATAAAACAAGTTGAATCAACATCTCAACAGAGAAGTGATGAAATGAGGTATGCCTTTAATAGAAACTGTTTCATATGTTCTGATCATGGGAATTTGGCCAGAGAGTGTAGCAAGAAGAAAGCAGGAAAAGAAAATGATCCCAGAAAGAGATTCTTGACTCCAGTGATGTATAAAGAGAAATCTTACATTGGGAGACAAAGTGTTAAGGTAAAGAATAGGCCTAGAGCCTCAGGAGAATCACAAGGAGTTGGGCGAAAGGTGTATCAGTCACCTCCTCTGTCACACTCGCAAAATATCTCTCAGAGGGAACATGAACAAATCTGGAAGAAAAAGGGTGGAGATGCTACAGTTGTGAGAAAGAAGAATGAACATTCAATGGAAGACTCACCACCGGTGAAAAGGAGTGTGTTGACTCAGATAACTGATAAAAGAAAGATGAACAAAGAATGTGATGAAAAATTCACAGGACATATTCCACAGCGAAAACTGGAAGAAGATGCAAGATCCTTTCAATGGTGGAAGAATCAAGGGAAGATGGAAAGAAAAGATATTCCTTCTCTGAGAAATAATCAAGGAAAATGGAATTTTGGTAGAACCTCAAAGAAGGAAATGTGTACTAGTGGGTTTATACCCCAAGCGGTGAGAAAGGCCGAGCCTACCAAATCTACGTATCAGAAAAAGGCTCAAAATGTGGTCAATGAATGCCTAGTCATATGGCCAGAACAATTGAAGTTGTCTAGGCAGCTGGAGGATGCAAGAAAGGAGTGTGATTCTCTCCAAGAAAGAATCAAAGGGTTGACCCATCAGGATCAACCACTATCCTCGTCTTTAGGATTCGAGAAATAACCCCCTCTCCCTATGTATATAAATGCTATTAACTGATGATTCATGTGTGTCAGGTTCTAGGGAGATACGATCCAAGGGGAAGTGGCATCTAAGGATGCGAAGTGGAGATGTGATGTGCTCCAGAGTTTCAATTGATTCAAATCAGGTACCATTGTTGAAGAAGAAATGGACCAATAGAGCACACTAGGAAGTGATTGTGTTATTAACTCTACCTCTTGTTTCCTACACCGAGTTCCAACTCAGTAGGCTTAGAGATTTGGTTAATGACTCAATTATGATTGCTAGATTGTCATAAATCATACAGGTGGAAGATGAGAATAAATGATGAAGGACAGGAATGATGTTTATGGGTCTAAATAGTGGGTCTAACCCCAGGAAGTATTGCATAACATAGGGGGAGCATTCAATAACAAAATCAAATGCCAGATCCATCAAGGAAATAATTGGATGACCCAGCTCAGGTGTTTTCTATCGAGAGAAGACATACTGTGGGAGAAGCAGCAATGATCAATCATTTCATACTTATTTATTTTGATCTAACATTGTGGTATTAGCTGACTGTTTTCAGGATACCAAGAAGCTGTGAGAAGTAGTTGAAAGGAATGATTCCACTGATCAATGAAACAGTGAGAAATTTCCTGATAAACGTGATGAGTAGGAAAGCATCAAAGGGGGAGCATAAGTGACTAATGCTAATGTAGAAAAGAAAAATCCTCATCTGCACAATAGTCAAAGAGTTGAGCTGAAATTGACATGCAGAATATCATTGGTGATTAGTCAGCTATAGCTCAGACAAGGAGAATGGAATCACTGCAGAAAACAACTTTTCTATCTCAGGTTGAGCTAAAATGCATTGCTGATGCAGCTGAAGATGAAAACTGGGTTCAGGCTATGAATGAAGAGCTTGACCAAATTGAGAAGAACCAAACATGGGGAGATTGTTTCGAGGACAGCAGATAAGAACGTCATCAGAACTAAATGGGTCTTTCGCAACATGATGAACGAAGATGGCACAATGATTCGAAACAAAGCACAACTGGTGTGAAAAGGATACTCCCAGATATAGGCAATAGATGGTGATGAGACATTTGCACCGATTGCAAGGCAGGAGAAAATCAGATTATTCCTAGCCATTGCAGTGCAAAGAAGGTTCAAAGAGTTCCATATGGATGTCACGACAGCATTTCTAAATGGGTTTCTGGAAGAAGAGGTGTACATTGAGTAGCCAGATGGTTTTCTCATTCATGAGGATGAGAACAAAGTTTTCAGGCTAAAGAAGGCGTTATATGGGATGAAATAAGCACCAAGAGCAAGGTACTGAAGGCTATATCAATATTTGAAGAAGATTGGTTTTCATCGTGGGGGATTTGATTACAATCTTTATTTCAACAATAATAGTAATAAATGGATGATGGTGCTGGTCTATGTCGATGACATAATATTTGGTGGATCAGATGAAGCTCAGTGCAGAAAGTTTTTCGAATTCATGAAAAATGAGTTTGAAATGTCAATGGTTGGAGAGCTAACATTTTTACTTGGTTTACAAGTTACACAAGGCGGGAATGACACATTCACTTCTCAATCCAAGTATTCCAAGGAGGGTTTGAAATGATTTGGAATGGAAAATTCCAAGGAGATGAAGACTCCAGTTTCTACCCGGATGAAATTATCAAAAGATGAGGATGGAAAGGCAATTAATATCACAGAATACAGGCAAATTATTGGAAGTTTCTTGTACTTGACCGCGACAAGGCCTGATATTGTTTTCGCCACATGCCAAACAGTGAGATATCAGAGTAATACCAAGGAAAGTCACATGATTGCAGTGAAAAGAATACTTCGGTATATCAAGGGCACGGTGGACTTCGGCTTGACCTATACTGACAAATCTTAGACAGAGTTATTGGGATATACTAATGCAGACTGGGCCGGTTCAGCAGATGATAGAAAATCAACGTCAGGTGGTGCATTCTATCTTGGTGGATTGTGTATTTCTTGGCTAAGCAAGAAGCAATATTGCATTTAGTTGAGCACCGCAGAAGCTGAGTATATTGCGGCCACTCAAGCATGCACACAGTTATTGTGGATGAAGCAGCAGCTTGAAGATATGGGAGTTGAAGTGAAGTCTCTGATCGGAATCCAGTGCGACAACTCAAGTGCTATAAATCTTAGAAAAAATCTCGTCCATCATTCAAGGACAAAGCACATTGAGATTAAGTATCATTTTATCAAGGATAAGGTTGAGCAGGGAATCGTGAAGTTGGAGTATGTGCCTATAGAACTACAGGTTGCAGACATTCTAACAAAGGCCTTACCCAAGGAAGCTTTTGAGAGGCATCGACTGGCTCTGGGAGTTCAGTCGACTCCCCGCATTTGAACGCGTGTGGATGTGGAGACCCCCCCCCCCCTCTCCCCGAGGTATGATTTGTTTTTCCCTAATGTGATGATTTTTGTTCTCTACTCTATTACAGACTACAAAGGAGTGACCTTTGGGTTCGTTGACAAAGGGGGAGAAAATAGTGTGGTTGACAAAGGGGGAGAAAATAGTGTTTGTTAAAGGGGGAGAAAATAGTGATTGGGAGACAGTGTGTCTATTTGAGAAATCATGACAGATACGGGGAGAAGCTGACAGGTGGAGCATCCAGAAAGGGGGAGAAATGAGAAAGGGGGAGAAATGAGAAAGGGGGAGAGTATTAAATCTGACGATGCTAGAAGTGATCGATCAAAGCATAGAAATCACGACAGCTGAGGATCATGATAAAAGCAGAACAGTGGTGTTGGAATGGTGTGAGACGGTGTCCAGCTATCACTAATTGGTATCAGTGTGGTTCAACAATTGGTATCAACTTACGAATTCACCAATTGGTATCAGTGTGGTTCAACAATTGGTATCAATTTAAGAATTGGTATCAGGTTGGAATCGACAATTGGGGTCTGACATGAAGTGATTCATTGATGAACTTTTCATACTACTCGTGTTTATCACGCCGAGCATTGCTCATGTGGGCTTAGAGTACGTGTTAAGTGATTCCTTGAACGCTATCATAATCGCAAGAGGCGAATGGTGGTAGTGGCGGGAATAAGACTCAGTGAGGTATCAAAGTGCAGAAAATCATTCTGAGCAGAGTTGTGAAGAGTTGTCAAGAAACCCAAAGGGGGAGATTGTTGGGCAAAAATCCCTCAAGGTAACATTGAATTTTTTTTGGGTTGATTTTGTTTGTTGAAAAAGTAGGTTTCCATGGAGAATTGTCAAGTTCTTGAGAATTTTTTGACAATACTTGTTGACAAAGAATGATGACAAAGGAAAGGAAGATCTGGAGGCGGTACAAAAAGAGAAGTACAAGGTGGCGTCGTTTCCCAATGTTTGCCAAATTTTTGGGGTCCAAAATTTGGAAGATTGGTGAGCATCGTGAAAATAGGATTTCCATGAAGATAATAATTTAATATGGCAAAGGCATGAATTTCGCGAAGATAGGATGCAGGGTTTGGAAATCGCGAAGACCAGAAGAATGGAGGTGGTGAGTCTTCACGATTACGACAAGCTTCGCGAACGGCAGAGGCTGAAGCGCATCGCGGCAGTGAAGGGATTTGCAAGAGAGCTTCATGGCGATGAAGGGCATTGCGAGGGAGCTTCGTGGCGAAGTCACGAAGGAAATTTGACGGTGATGCTCCATGGTTACGACGAGCTCCGCGATCCGGAAATTGCCGAGGTGCTTCGCGATTTGGACAGAATTCCGGCGGAAATTTCGGAGCTTCGCGATTTGAGATGACATGGCGTTGACTTCGCGTGGAAAGTTAGAGGGTTGGTGGAATCGCCTATAAATAGAGGCCGACCCCCTCGAGAGAGGTAGAGATAATTTTCAGAGAAGATCATTTGCTCTCGATTTGCGAAGGTAGTTCACGGAGCCAGTGTGCTTCGCGAAAGAGGAGCTTCGCGGGGGCTATTATAGCTCCGCGAAACCTGCGAGCTCCGCGTTGGCTTAGTAAGCTTCACGAGGGACGTTGCTTTGCGACGGCTTGAGCTTCGCGGTAGTGCTTCGCGGCAGTGCTTCGTGAGAGTGTTTCGGGAAAAGGCAGGAGCTTCGCGAAGGCTTGTTTGAGCTTCGCGAAATTGGGAGCCTCGCAAAGTAGGGTGCTTTGCGAAGGTGTTTCCAAAGTGAATTGCCCAGTGGTCACAGGCAAAGAGGTATTCATCAGTGGATGAAAGTTGGACTTCAACAGAGCATCTATTAACAGTTGAAGATGCATTATTTCATGCAAATGAAGAGACCTACAGGTCTATAAACTGTGAGTGAATCCCTTCCAAAGCAGTGAGCTTAGGAAGAGGAAGAAGGTGATCCTCTCCACCGGTAGTGAGCCAGAGAGAGAGAATAGGGAGTGACCCTTGGGAAAGCAGTGAGCTAACCCTAAACCTTGTAAAGGCAGTTAGCCTGGGCATAGAAGTGATCTAGCCCGAACCTTGTGAACATTATTGGCAGTGAGCCTTAGTGGATTTGGTACAACGGTACATCGTCGTTGTATGCTCCTTGGACGTAGCCCAGTGCGGGTGAATCAAGTAAAAATCTATGTGTCTACCTAGTCGCTTCCCTGCATTTCATCCAAAGAATCATCATCAGACAAACCAGAAAAGAACTGATCATAATAATCGCACAAGAGAAAACAAAGTGACCATTGTAATAAATTGGTCAAGATCCAGTGGGGAAGGAATAAATTTGAAAAAGAATATTCATACCCTGATTCACCCCCCCTCTTAGGGTATATAGGCCCCTATTAGTCCTAAAAAATATGAAACTATGTGAAGAACTTGTATTGAAAAGTGTAGAAGATAAAACATAGGCGACTAGAATAGTACCTCTAATAGTAGAAGGTATGGGATCCCGCTCCTGCTAGGTCTGTTGTACTGCATATGTCTACCTGTATCGCGACCTTGTGATAAAGCCTGGCGTCCCTGAGCTAACCCTCCCTACTATCGCTGATATCCTGGGGTATGGCTACCATGTCCATGACCACCTCCTCATCCTGAATGGTCTGATATATTCTAGTTCCCTGACTAGTGGGAAGCTGCTAACCCCACTCCTGAATGTGGAGTTGGTGCAGACCCTCTCTCACTATATGATGGTAGAAATTCCCTGAAATAACGTTGTAGATGGCCCATCCTATTGCAATCATGGCACTCGGATGGGTCCATCAGACACTATGGTCTCAAGTATCCAGCTCTACCACACTAGTAGCACCTCACCTAGCCACCAGAAGAAACATTTTTACTGCTCGTATCCCTACGAGAAAAATCCATACGACGCGTCTTACTTCCGGTCGAGACAGTACCAGATCTCGGTGCCAAACCACCCTAGTTCACACCTATAGATTCCTGTAGATTACGCTCGGTAATTAGTGCCTGATTCACTATAGAAGATATAGAAGGCAACCTGAAGACATTCACCTGCGATCGGATTTTAAACCTGAGGTCATCCCCAAATCGTCTAGCTTTCAATACATCATCACCCATCAGAATAGGTGTGAATCGCTAAAGCTCAGTAAACTGGGTAGAATGGTCCATTACTGAAAGTGTGTCATGCTCTAGGTTCATAAACTCTCAGGCTCAGCTAGCCCTTAGTGTATCAGGAAAATAATAATCATAGAAGGACATCTGAAAGTCTTTCCATGTCATATCCTAACGATTCCCTTCCTGAGTGATAAAATCCCACCATCTTTTGGCAGAATCGTGCAACATATAAGTCGTGAGCTTGACCCTCCTCTCAAGAGGCATCTCGAGATGTTTGAAGATAGTTAGCATTGATTTCATCCATGATTCTGTATTCTGTGGTCCGCCATCCCCTAAAAAAGTAGGCAAATGTTGCTGCTGGAATATACGCGTCAACTCTGCCATAGATGTGGCAGCCTGCGGTGCTCCCTGAAAATTCTACATGAACCTCACAAAGCCTTCACAAAACAATGCATATACACCTACGTCTTGTATAACATCTGGTTCCATAGCTAGCACAACTTTAGGATCCATAGGTAGCCCATGGCCTACCATCTCTAGAGTATTCTCATCGTCACTCTCCTGACGTATAGCTTGTGGTCATCGCGGTGGAATGACTCTACAGTGTCAAGAACATATCTTAGTTTAAACTCATTGTCAAGGTTTTTTTCGTTCAAGTGTGTCAAAATGAAATAGGAAAAGACCCTCAAAAATTGGCAAAAAGGGACTACACATAGTGTAAAAAGAATACACGACGTGTAGACTTAAACTCTTACTTGGCCGTGTTCTACCACCGTCCTGGGCGTGTATCAACCCCAGGTACATGGCATGTTCCACACGTACATAGCATGTACATAATTCTATCCTTCTGTCCATGTACTCCCACACGGCCAGGTCCACACGGGCTCTGCCTGGGTAGGATACACGGCGTGTACTGAAAGTACACGGTGTGTTCTGATCAAAACTCAACAGCCCATGTTTCCTCTCACACATCCATTTACACGGTCAGATACTACACAGTGTGTACACATGGTACACATCGTGTTCATATTAGAACTTGGAACATCATCTCCCCCAAATAGGAAGAACACACGGCGTGTTGGGCTAAACTACACACCATGTATACTGGGTTTTTGAGGACATAAACTCCATATTGCCCAGAAAACCCTTGTTCTATAGAAAAACCAACAGGAGGGATGCCAAATTCCAATCCGTGAGGGCCCATACTCCCCGTGAATCAAAGTTTGGCACCCAAGAAGAACATATCTCAAAATAATTCTACACCAAAGGCTGAAACATGGTCCACCAAATTCCGATCCAAGAGGGCCCACACACCTCAGATATCAAAGTTTGGTGTCCATACAATTTAAACCATATATGTAACAAGTTCATTTAACATCTACATTCCATTGATGCGTCATTTCCCAATTCATAAGGGTCCATACTCCTTATGGATTGAAAGATGACATCACGCCATTATCTACTGCACCCAAATAACACAACAGTAGACATAGCTATCACAACAACTATCACAACAACATGAAATATCTAATGTAACCTAGATAGCATGGCATAATGTATGGAATGTGATTCTAACAAGTGTCTATATTATGCATGAGATGGAACACCCTCATCTCATCAGGTTGCAACTGAAATATAACCCACAATTGCATCAATAGTAATAACATAAATCAAGTGTGTCACCCAATGGTGAAATCAAATCAACTGCAATAGCTCAAAATCCAAAAGAACAATTTAATTCGAGGTAATTTGGATTTTCCCTGTACACGGGGTAGCTACTCCCGGAAACAGCTAATTACCAAATTCCATATTTTTACATCGTTGCTAAATAGTAAAGCCAACCAAAAAAGAAACCCCTCTAATACCACTTTTTAACGTCCTGAATCTGGAAGCCAATCAGCTGGTGCCCCATACCCGGTTGGCCCACATGGCCTCAAGCGCATTTCCCTAAACGCCAGAGACTATCGACTAGTAGCAAGGTCCTAGGGTGTGATAGTGGAGAAACTATTCTCTCATTGGCAGAGTGTAACACAGTGGAATAAATAATAGCAATAGCGGAAGCAATAAGTAGCATGCAGCTAAAGTAAACAACCGAAGACTGAAAGATACAGATAACCAGAAGGCATAGAATATCAAATGATGCAGCATGTCACACGTTCTAAGAAAACAACAAAAACATGATACACTCCAATCAGGTATAATACAATACCAAAGTACGGTAACACAAAATGAAATTCAGTAGCATCACAAGCCTTGGCTTGGTCCCATGCTCTCCTGCTCCTAAGCAGCAATCAAGTACCTAAAAAGGGTTTTTTTCCCCTATCGACACCTGCAGCAATATAGTCTGTTTGGGCCCAAAACATGACCCAAATATGGTGTGAGAAATAGATCCCAGTAGGCAACTACCTAAGGTCGGTGTCAATCTGTCAGTGAGTATATGCATCAATAGTGTACAAAGGGGAATGCAGTAACTAGGAAGTACTCAAGAGTAAACTATCCTACAAGTTTTGTTCCCATTTTCATTCATTATGTTCAGTCCAACCATTTAATTACATTAAATTATATAAGTCTCGAGATCCGGCCTAATCCCATCGATCCCCCATATAAGAAAGCTTAACAGATACCTCAGAAGGCTATCTAGTAATAAAGTGAAAACAGAATCCGAGCTTGTGTTCTGGCTTGACAGACGCGTCATAAGTCATTTTATTTCAATATCCAACTCAAAATCTTACCCGCAGGCATCGTAAAACCCTGCCCGTAGGCATAATCAAATCCTCTCACTCGGGCCTAACAAATCCTCGCTCACAGGCATAACAGCTTCTCGCCCACAGGCGTAACAAATCATCACCCGCAGGCATATCACAATCCCGCCAGCAGGCATATCACAATCTCACCCACAAGCATATCACATAACAAGTGCACATGTAAATTAAATTATTACGTGGAAAACATTGATCAATTCATGTGGGAATCAATCATATCACAATCCTAACAGTAATATAAACAATTATAAGGCTTAAACAAACATATGCTCACATGGGCAATTTATGTAACAAACGCAACATGTGAATTAAACTATCACTTGGAATAACCAATCATTATCTCATGTGGCATCACATTCAATTGACCAATTCCATTTTTAACAACCCATAATCGGGAATACACGGCTTGCCTCATAGGCAACCTAGGCCAAACAGCTAAACATTGGCCATTCAAGGGAAACACACTCACAAGGTGGCCCTTAGTCAAATAAAGCAACCTCAAACAGGCTTTATATCATCAAACCAATTACTCAATCAACGTTTGGCAATAACACGGTCAAATTCTCAACCAAGCGACACCCCAAACATGGGTGCGAGGCACAACGGCACATATAAACAACTTGACATTAAGCAATAAGCACGAGACCACCTACATCGTCGTAGTATGACTCTCCTCATACAACCTCGACTTTCGATTCAATCCAGAACGGTCTAGATCTACGAAACAAGAATATTCACTCAACCTTAAATAACTCAGTCGAGAGAAAAAATCACCAAGAATGGCTCAAGATTAATCAAGAGCTTACCGATTGGGTTCAAACGAGACTGGTGGTGATTGATTCAGAGTTCAGATGATCAACTGGGAGGGATTGAAGTTTCAGTGCTGCCTCTTGAGTTGTCCTGGCAAGTCCACTGTCTAATCTGCTGAAAGGAGTGGCTACTGTCCGTTTTAAGCGAAAAACACAAAATACATGACATGTAAGTCCATATACACGGCGTGTATATCATTTAATTGTTCATTTGGCGGCTGAATTCCACCGACTTTCTTTTCAAGATCTGCCAACATGACTACACAGCGTCTACTAGGAAGTACACGGCGTGTAGTTGGTTTCCCCCCTTTTCTCACATACATGCCCACACGCTGTGTATTCCCTTCACGCACGGACATACTACACGGCATGTGCTTAGGATTACACGGTGTGTAATCCCTAATTCCAGTACTTGGCCCAAATTTTCCATGTTTTCTCAAAAACAACTCAAAGGAAAAAGAAGAAAAGAAACTCATACCTCCAAGTAAGAACCGGGTTCTTACATGTCAAATAGTGAAAATGAGTGAAAAATGAGTAAACGAGTTCGGATTGTCATGAAAATTTAGAACAAAGGCCCTCAAAGAATTTGTGACCTATATGAATGAATTGTTTGTCCATCTAGCATGTGTTGTGCCCAGAATGATTCAATGGGCATTATAATTATTTTAAGTTTTATAAACACATATCAACTGATCAAAACTAATATAATAAGCCTAGATTGTTGAGAATATTTAGAACAACGATCATCAATTATTCTATAAACCATAGAAAAAAACTTCACATCGATCCTGAGTATAATAAATAAAAGTATATTTCAGAAATGTATCCAATATAAAATAAATATTATTTATTATTTATTTATGACAGCATGGGCACTTCTTTTCTTTAAACAAAGTCAAAGGATTGATAATTCAATAAGATGTTTCTAAATGCATTGTAATATATGTTCTCTTATTTATGTGATTTGTACATGTTTGGATAAGTTTGGGTTGGCATTGAAAAAATATATATATTCATGTTATTTGAAGTTGTTGTAAAAGTAATTAATCACTTTTGTTGTAAATTACTATAATCTAAGGAATTATTTTTAATAAATGAAATTATATTGGTTTCTTATTAAATCAAATAAATAAATGTTGTTTTATTGGTTGTTTATTTGGTTAGTACAGTATACTAGCCTCAATATGTTATGAGAGTCAAATATAGTTTCTTTTCGATTGTCGAAATTTGCACTAAATAACACTCTTTTACTAGTGTCAAAATATGTTAGCACTAAATAACACTCTTTTACTAGTGTCAAAATATGTTTTTGGGGGGCGAGAGGTAGGTTGTGGGGTCAAGTCTCCAAGTTTGCGTGCTTACTTTTTTTTTGCGTTGTATTCTATGGTGGTAGATATAATCGGCCTTATGTGTTGATAAAGTTAACCATGTTTTTTAAACAATAATAGAGGTCTCTATCATTTCTTAGCACTAGAAATGTTGTTGGTTGTGTTTTTGGTCACAAATTGACATCCACATTCCACTGTATAATGGAGATTCAATTAATTCAAAAAAAAAATCCAATGTTTTTTTATTAAATTGTTCCAAAATAGAAAACCAATAAACAACAGATAAAATTCGATAGATTGTTTTAATGAACAAGAAGTAAATGATTAATGTGAATACAATATCACAAGACACTACATTGGTGGTGTTAAAGAAGACCAACAACTAGTACACTATCAAAACAGAATCAAATGTATACAATGATTAAGAAGACTTATGAAAATCAAATATAATCAGAAAACTGATTTAAATCGTATAAACAAAATCATTACAAATGAATTGCATAGACCACATGCACATGTGAACATACAAAAACAAAACCAATGTATAACAAGTTCACAATATAGAAAGAATCAAAAAGATGCAAGCAAGAAACACACTCAGTGTGCATAACAAAAACAAATTTTGACTTGTGAACCACGAACTGGGGGGGTTAACCATGCAAAACATAAAAAAGGTTACAAAGAAAAGACGGAAGACCCACATGAACTATTGAGCAATGAAGCACTAATAGGAATTTGGGGTTGCATATGTGAAAGTGGAATAGTATTAGCGATCGTCATTTGAAGATTGTTAAAGGACGTATTAGTGAGAATGAATGTCCAGAGTAACATTAAATCTTAAGGATAAAAATGTTTTGGATATTTAGAGAAAATTAAATTGTGGGTTTTTGATATTTTGAGAAAATGGAATCGTATGGATAAAAAAATGTTTTCTTTAATTTTTTTGTTACAAAAATTAAAGGTCATGAAATGGGGCAAAAAAGCAATGAGCTAAGCTTCCACTCTCTTTTATCGCAAACTGGACTTTTTATCATAACGCCCTAAAAAAATGGGGCCAAAAGAGAAAGATAAAGGACAGGTGGAAGGGAAGGAAAACTGAAGTTGAACGCAGTAAGGAAAACATGGAGTCACAGCCCGCTGGATCCGATCAGCTTGGTCAAGCCAAACGTGACCGCCATGGCCAGCCACCCGCCCACCACCACCCTCGCCGTCGACCACGCCGCCGGCGCCCTCCCCAGCGCCGCCCCCGCCCACCCGAACGCCACCAGCGCCGCCGTCACCGCCCCCACCACCACCCCCACCCGCACCCTGTACTCCCTCACCAACGACGCCGCCACCACCGGCACCACCGCCCCACCTACGAACGACAGCGCCGACGCCGCCGCCGCCTGCACCGGACTCGGCAGCTTCCCCTCCGCCGCCGTCTCCTCCTTCACCTCCCGGTCCCTCTTCATCTGGGCCACCTCGATGTCCCGCTGGGCGTAGACGGAGACGAACTCCCCGAGGGCCATGCTGCAGGCGCCGGCGAGGAGGCCCGCGAACCCAGTGAGGACCATGGCGCGGACGTCCTGCTTCACTGCGCCGATGCCGACCATCAGCGAAGCCGTCGAAATGAGGCCGTCGCTGGCCCCCAGGACCGCCGCCCGCAGCCACTGCGACCGGTTCGAGTAGTCGGCGCCGCCGCCCTTCTCCTGCTTCTCCTCTTTGCTCTGTCGATCCGTACCACCGTCGACGGAGGCGTTGGGGAGGGGGGGCGTTAGGTCTTGGGACGCCATTAAAATGGTGAACAGGGGCGAAGGTGATGAAGAAGAAGAAGAGTGCGAGGGACACACGCCGGCGGGGCGAGCATTTATACTGCAATATTTCATTTTTTATATTATTTTATAAAGGTAGACTTCAATATATAAATATATAATTATAAATACATCTTTCTTTTGAGAAATAAAAACATGAGACGTTTTTCAAATTCAAACTCAGTGATTTACGGCTTTTTTATTTTTTAGGTATCTATATATATTATTGGGTAAAATAATTAATAATACAGTTTGTAATAATACATTTTTGACTAATTAAAATAATTAAAATAAATAACATCTGAAAATAAAAAAATAATAATAATTAATAACATGTTTTTAATAATTAGTAATTAATAAATAATAATAATAATTAAGTTATTGATATAATTATCAACTAATAATATAATTGACAGAATTAGTAATTATTAACAATATAGTGAATAATAACAGTTAATAATATAATTAACTTAGTAAACAAATAATAATTACTAAAATTAGTGATTATCTAAACAATTATATATTATTTAATAATGAAAATAACACATGATAATTTTGTTAAGTTTTTTTTAAAAAAACATACAAGTAAAAATGTGATAGCTATATAACATGTATTTTAATTAAAACTTTATAAACAGTGGAAAATGTATCAATCATGTTTGTGCCACTGTCTCGAATGCTCCTCTCTTCCACTACATGATGTATGGATAATGCATCCTAAAATACCCTATGTCCGAACGGGTTAATAAATTCGATGAGAATATGAATTTTCGTCTAGTGGACAATTTGTTTTGAGAACCAAAACTCAGAACGAGGTCATGAGAGTTTGAATGCTTGTGAATGGTGTGTTTGGATGGGGTTCAATGATTGGGAGGGGGTGACTCAGGGGTTCAAAAGAACATCGGAGGAGGAACAAAGTCGTCGAGGTGTAGCAGGGGCTTACTATAGGGCCTTCACACCATTAAGCAATGGTGCATGACGTGACTTTTCGAGACAGGCAGTTGAACCCTCTGCCAAGACAAGTCGCGACATGACCCATTTAGTCAAGTCATGACATGATGTTTAGGAATTTTTATTTAATGGGGGGGGGGACTTATTTTGGCCAACATAGGGCGAGCACCGGAGAGGTGACAACCAGTTGTCCCCCATCTTCTTCACCCTTGATCCCGGACAGTTTTAGGTGGCGTTTTGCAGTGATTCTAGGTAAGACTCTTCCTCTGTCAGTGCTTCCCTTCATTGCATCCTAATTTTGGTGATTTTTTTAGAGTATTAATTCTGGTTCCACCAGAGCATGGTCGAATCGACCATTTCTGATGAGGATTTTACTTAGCTTGGGTAGAGGAGGTCCTGAGATGCTGTCTGCACGTCATGTGTTGCGGTTTCAGTAAAGGTATGTCGTTCAGTGATTTTTTTTATTCAGGGGTTTTGCCTAATTTGGATAAATGGGTCATTGAATCAACTATATTAATTGGGGCTTTTGCGTTGCTTAGGCCCAAGGGTGTGTCGGGAGTGGACTACACCTCGTTGTCAGCGGTTTTAGCGCAACGTGATGACCCATTGAGTTTTAGGCATTTATGCCTATTTAAAATTAATTTGTTTAATTAATTGTAAAATGTTGTAATTAATTTTTTTTTGAAAAGAAAAGATATATTAATGATCAAGAAAACCATGCCTACAAAGCTAATCAGGAAACGAATTCACCCAACAATGATCACCCCAAGAAATCCCAAAACGAGCCAAGCAATGAGCTTTCTTTTTCCCATCCCTTTTGACAAAAGAAAATGCGCAAGCATCGAAACCATCGCTTGGCTTGTTTGTAATTAATTAATTGTTGATGTTGGGCGTTATTTGGCACGAGCCAGGGGCTCGGATGCTGATGCAAGTTTGTAGTGGACAGTGTCGAGCTTGGATAAGCCTTGGCAATGTTGTCAGCCTTTGGAAATAAAATGGGAAAAACTCTAAATGAAGTACGCGGTCTCACGTACACACCAAATGGTTTATGCACCTGATTATATGCAATGTGGCATGTGGCCTTACCACCTTAGGCCGAACGACCGCTGAAGTAAATGAATTGTCAAATGAAGTAACTTAATTACTAAGTGGATAATTAATTAAATTGTTAAATTTAATAAGATGATATGACCATGGGTGGACTGTACAAGGTGTCCAGGTCCACTGTAGGCCCTTGGACACTAGTTGCTTGCCTTAGCCATCGATGGCCGAAGGTTTAAAAGATTAATTTATGGTGCAATATGATACTTAAACCCTTTGAGACGCGCTTAACCGAGGTGGATATACCATAGGCTATGGGTGACGAGTAGGGTGAGAAGATCAACCATGTGAGACCTTGAGGACCGAGATGGTCTGTGTATCATCTCTTGAGTGTTTCCAATACGACATACTCTGTGTAGCCGGCGAGGCTGTGCTATCTTGATGATGATGTTGAGGGACGTAGTATTCCATGGGCATCGAGTGTTAACCCAAGACCTAGACTGAGATCGAGGACCCATGTGAATGTTCCTTTGATATACTGTAACCTAGGTGACCCCAGTGGTTGCCTAAGTGACTGACTGACCCAGAGGAGGAGAGTTTGGTTATGGGTAGAGATGATTGCGGGTGTCACTTTAGAACTCATGTTGAATGTGTGAGCCTGAGGGGCTGTAGGCAGTGATGGTAGGTTTAGGTGTTCGACCAACCCCTACCTTGCATTTATTCTTTCACCTACTTTACTTTTGATGCAACTATATATGCCCAGACATGCTTCATGGGACTCGACCTATGGGCCTGATGCGATAATGGTATGGTGTGGATTCTGAAAGGTGTTTCCCGAGATCCATCTTTGGGACTTATGTGATACTGTTGTGATACAATTTGGATGTGATGACATCACCGTGGATGCCTGACATGTATCTTGGGATCTGATGGTCGATCCACATGAATAATACCCAGGATGTCGGGATTCGAACTCGGGTTTATTTGGGATTCCCTGGATGCCACAGGTCCCTAGGATGCCTAGAATATTTAGGATATACCCGTGTAGGCATGGGGGATTATTTTTATTGTTATCATGATTATTAAGAGATGCCCAGGTCATCCCTAGGATCTTTCCAGTCGAGCCTGACGATATTACTTGTTTTTGATTGGGGTGCACAGGATATCTGAGATCCGACCATTTGACACGATGACTTGGGGGATGATTATGATTCAGTGATTTCCTGGGACGTTTGAGAACCAGACTCGAGCCATTTATATTATTGGAGATTGGAGTGATGCCTAGGACACTAGGGATCTGGTTGTTGAGCCATTCATGATGACCATTTTTTCATTTGAGCCTAAGAATTTAGGATGCCTGGGTTACGCCCTAGGATCCGATATTTATATGGTTAGAATGATACTGTGAAGTTCTTAGAGACACCCCAACATTTCCCAAAATAGGTATGGAGGATCGGGGTCACGAACCTAATGATTGAAAATGGTATGGTTTTGGTACATGGGTTAGCACGGTCCACACAGTGTGCTCATAGACTTTCTAGCATCGGTCCAAAGTAGGTATTGTTGGTTTATTTATTTATTGTCTTGCAGTTTATTTATTTAAATTGAGCATACCAATTTCACTTACCACTGTGTATATCAGTTCATATGAGACCATGTTAGTTGTTCCCTACTGAGTTTTGTACTCACAACCTACTTGGGATGCCATTGCACATGGATACCCGAGTAGCTCTCACTTGGTTATTGTAGGCACAGGTAGGGATGAGGCCTAAGATCAAGTTTTTCACAGTCGAGCAAGACAACTCGAATGAGGGTTGGGGATTGAGATGAGGTATAACTCAGAATTGGAGAAAAGCATCATGTGTTTTATAATTTATTTATTTTGTTTATAATGATTGGCCTGGTGGGTGATCATTTGAGTCTGCATTTTATATTCTGAGCATGATTGTTTGAGTTTTATGTTGAATTTCATTATGTTAAAACATGTCTTATTTTTATTTCTTGTGTTGTTTAGTTATCATTTTGCATACTCTGATGTGTATGTTTTTTGGTAATTTACCATTGTTTCTTATTCTCATACAGGGGGCATAACCTCCCCATGGTACCATCATAGCTAGTCGACATCCTCTAGTGTTTGGGGAGGAAATCCCAAGGTCATGTGGTGAACTAGTCCGACTACTATTCATAGAGTGAGTCGAGCTGGGACGTTACACGGTGGTATCATAGCATTTTTTTATTCTTTCTTACTATTTGGGAGTTGGTAGACAGGTGATATATGAATTTGTTGGAGCTTGTGATGGAACCAAACTCGTGCATTGCAGACACCTTTTTTGGAGGAAGTCTAGGTTACCATGGGTATGAGATTGACATTCTTGGTTTTCGATGCTATGGTCATTGTGATGTTCACCTAGTGTGACACACATGAGTTTTGAGAATCATGATTTATGGTTTATAGAATCTGGATCTTGACCTATTGGAAAGAGGTTAATTATTGTATTTTTAGCTCTTAGCCCATTGGCTAGAGACCTTTTTTGGTTTTGGATCTTGGCCTATTGAGGCAAGATATGTTTCATGCATCATATCAGACATATAGGATTTACATGATATAAATAGGTATGTTAGTGTGCGATTTTACTAACGATCAAGGCTCAACTGTTTAAAGTTCCAACAACTACTCATACGATGTTTTCATGTATAAATATCTGGTGGTGTTCTACTTAGTTGGACTGACTTGTATACATGTATTTTTTTATGGTGATAGGTCTTGTGGTGCCTATGGCAAGATGATAAATGGTGGTATGGTCCCTTCAGCAGTGGACAAGTAGACCCCCCTAAGGGTTCAGTATAGGAATTCGATACCTTAGAGATGAACTGTAACGATCAATGTCCTTCTAGTCTATTCCTTTACCAGTTTCGGGTGTTGGAGGTATTTTTGGAGAGGCTTGAGGAGGATTCATGGTTCTTAGAGGAGGCCTAGAGAGAGACCAGATGTGTTGGTTGTTAAAAATCTAGAGGTGGGAGGAATACACATCATGTAAAGTGTACACAATGTGAAAGGAAGTTTCAATTCTTGTGAAGGATGGTTCATGGGGTGCTACACGACGTATAATAAATTTGGGGTTTAAATGGTTGAGGTGACAAAATTTTTGGAAGGACTTGAAACCTAACATTTACATGATGTGTAAAGGGTACATTCCATGTAAATTCCCTTTGCAACATGTTTATAAAAGGTTGCAACACTTGGGTTTTCTTAAAATCCTACGACCAGTGGTGCCCCTCTCATTTGCAAATGACTTAGCATCTCTCCCTCCAGTCACCTTGGGATTTCTTCATCGGAGATCGATCCTTGGCTTCTCATCTTCTACATGTGGAGAGTTATTGTCTCATTCTCATGCATTTCTTTTTTCTTCTTGTTTGGGGATTCACTGTGGCGATGTTGCTTTGGTTTGGGAGGAATTGTGGGTTGTGTTTTGTCAACCCTTTGGCGCGGTATAGGTTGATCTACAAGTTCCATGTGCGATGGTGGTTTTTGGGTAGTTTCTTCATCACTTTACGGTGCACAATGAGATTAGAAAGCTTCTTTGAGGTAGGGAATCCTTGTTCTCACTCTTCTACGTGCTATGTGTGAGATCTGCATTCTTTTTATTACATTTGGGTGGATAGTAAGGTTATAGATAATCATATAATAAATTTTAATGTTTAAAATTTATGGGTATGGGGAGTTATCGCATGCATTACTGCTTTGATATATGTTGTTTATGTTATTATTCATGCTTGTTTTCAATTCCAAAAATAAAGGTTTTTGGGAGCCTTGTTTGCATTTTCATTGTTATATTATGATGACCCTTGTCATTTTGTTATGTGATCTCACCTGAATAAAAGGTTAATGAACATATATTTGGCTATTAATTAGCTTCCCCTGGACATATAGTTTGTGTGATAATACCCATGATAATATGAAGAATTAATGTGATGAAGACCCTGAATAAATGTGAATCCAGGATGTGTTGATGTTGTGTGTGGCTATGTATTTTGTGATGCTTTGTGTGGATTGTAGTTGTTTTGAAGTGGTGTTATTGACCCGAAGAGTTGTGTAGTATGTGGGGTAGTGACGCGGTGGTTGGTTGGAATGAATGTGTTGTGGGAAATTGTATGATGCGTTGTGATGCAGTGCGATGAGGTTGTGGAGTAGTGGTTGTGGCATAGTGGCTGTGGAATAGTGGTTATGGCGTAGTGAATTTGGTGTAAAGGTTTTTTCATAGAGGTTGTGGTACAAAGTTTGTGGCGTAGTGGTTGTGGCGCAGAGGTTGTAGAATAGAGGTTGTGGTGCAGTGGTTGTGGTATATAGTGATTATGGTTGTGTGATGGATGAGATGTGTGTTTGTTGTGTTGTGATATGGCTTGGGTGATGTGATGCGATGATGATGGAGGATATGTAGTGTTGTGATAGTTTATGTGAGTTGGGACAGTTTCTACGTGGTGTGGTTTTGTTAGTTTCTCAGGTAGCAGAAAAATAAATTGTGATGCTGAATGAAATGAATAAATGAATGGGTTGGTAATTGAATATAATGGGATAGAATTTGATGCATGGAAAATAGATTAATGAATCAATGTGGTGAAACTTGTAACCTGGAAGTGGAAAATGTTGTGTGGCTTGTGTGGTGGTTGCATGGTGTTTCATATAGTGGTGGAAGTGGTTGTGATAGTTGATGTTTGGTACGTGGTGGTGATGTGGTGTGCACTAGTGGTATTGATGTGAACCCATAGGTTGGGTATTTAATATTATATATATATCATGTATGTTTATGTTATTTTATATGTGACCCTATATAAACTTACCAATGCTCAGAGATGCTGAGTTCTGGGAGTTTTCACCAACATCTAGGATGGTAGTTATGCAGATTACTATCTACCCCCTCTCCCCCACACTTCCTTCACCAATGATGTGTTGGTCCGAGTGTCCATAGGCGAGATGTGATTTTTTGGACCATGTGTTTTTGGGAGATATGTGATGTGTTGGTCCAGATGTCTACGAGCGAGACATGATGTGGTGTGATGTGATATATGGTGGGGTTATGCATAATAAGAGGAGGGTAAAAGATGTACTTCACATTCATGATACCATACTTCTCTGGTTTTGGTTGTGATGTATATCCCAGGTGTATGTGAGCAGGATGTGATGTGACATGATGTGTTGTGATGTATGGCCCAGGTGTCCGCGGGTGGGATGTGATGTGATGTGATGTGTGTGGAAGGGATGAGAGCATAGGACGTTCGACGTTGGGGCGTGAGAGTGGAAAATTAGCGGGGAAGAGGTAGTAGAGAACATTTATTTGTTATGATCTCGATGTTATATTATTATATTGGATCCATGATTTAGTGAGTGATTCATGGTGATGTTGGGTTTGGTTAGATGACCTGTATAGGTGCTTTTTGGTTTTTCTGTTTGTTCACTGGTGCATTAACAAGCTCTTTTAACATGTGTACTCGAGGCATTGGTTATGTCTCTACCGAGTATATCTGTTATGCTCACACTATGTATATAAACTATTTTTAGGTTTCCAGGAGGATTTTGGGGGTCAATATGGACATTAATAGCTGAGATGGAGTTTCTATTGAGTTGATTCCATATACATGTCTTTTTAGTACTTTGGAGATTTTTATACGTGTCAATTTTATCTATCCATGCATCATGGGATAGTTTTTGGTATACCTTTATTTTTATTTCTAGAGTTGTTTGGTGATTTTTTATACTATCTCCTAATCCCATTTCATTTATAGAGGGTAATAACTCCCATACTGTGGGGTTTTTATACCATCAATGCTAGTTGTCAACCTAGGGTCTACTGGAGGCAGGACTCGGGTGTCATTATATCTCTCCCTTCATTACACTAACTTTGATGTGAGGGGGTCATGAAAAAGTGGCATTAGAGATGATGGTTGAGATATAGGATGGAGTTTGGAGTTTGGTACAATGAGGTTTTCATGGGCTGGTATGAAAATAGTTCTAGTTGACCTTAGTGCGTGACATAGGCCAGGGAGACTGACTAGGATATGGGATTTTAGGCCCCCTGTGATCCAGTTCACGAACTCTGAGCTTACTGAATGGGTAAGTGAGGTAGACCTGTTTATAGGGTAGATACCTAGGAGAGGTACATGCATCATGTTGAATTTTTTTTTCATGTTTTAATTGGGTGTTTTGATAAAATAAAATGAATAAATTAAATAATATTTGATAAAATTCCATGATACTGGGCTTTAGATGTTCTCCTTGTTTTCAGGAATGGCTCCTGTTTGTTGTCTGTGTGTTTCTCAGGAAGTTGAGATTTAGCAGGATAATATGGTTGATCGTCAAAGGGTTGACCCAATATAGGAGGATGAGGTATGGAAACATGATTTACATGGATTTTAGCAGAAGAGTTTGGGTAAGTACAAGGGGAGGTTCTCATATCTGGAGACGAAGTGCTGGATAGAGGAGCTCAAGATCTCTTTCCATATGATATGATAACGATCTGAGATTTTGGGTACCATTGATAGTTAGTTAGATGTAGGTATCTATGTGTTAGTGTTGGGTGTTGTTTCTTGGTGACTTCAAGGAGGAAAATGTGTTGTGGCACGAATTTCAGAGGGAGTTTTGGGTAGAATTTTTGTCATCGACGATAAGGGTAACCAAGAGGTAGGATTTGATATACCATAAACATGTAAGTCTAAGCATGTGGGAGATTAGGATCAGGTTTAAGGAACTCCTGCAATTTGTTGAAGATGTTTTCCCAAATGAGGATTCTAGAGCGTGACATATGGAGGAGGCTTTGCATCTAGTGATCCAGTACGCAGTCACTCAGTTTACAATATTGATGTATCTAGAGGTGAAGAAAAAGGATGAGGTTATAAATAAGATGATTTACTTGGGATTTTATCCTTATAAGGGTGGTCAGTATGGTGTTTCGAGGAGCAGAGCTTCAGGAAATGGGTCGTGGGTGTTCAGGAAGTTAGGGTTCCATTCATCGGGGAACCGTCTGTGACAATTTCTTTCCTGACCATTAGAGACAAGTGGTTTTTGAGGTCCTTTTAGGGATTTTAAAATTTCATTATATATCTATGGGAGATATGGGCACCACCAGGCTCAATGTCAGACTACTCAGGGAGGTCTGTTTTAGACTGGTGGTCAGGGCCCTTTTTAGTAGATGCAGTTGGCTCTTAGACAGTTCCAGTGGAAGGGACTGTAGGTTGTTTTTTAGCAGTCAAGAGTAGGTAGAGGGAATCCCAGTGATGGTCCCCATACCCAAGGATATAGGATAGTTCATGATCATGGATTCCATCATCATATAGTTAGAGGATATGGACATGTTCCGATGCACATGTTAGAGGCAGCAGCGCCCGCAGATCCGGGAGTTGTTTTATGTATGATCAATTTATCATTTACCCTTGTGTGTGATTTTTTTGATTTATGAGACTCAAAATCCTTTGTTTTTACTATTGTTTTTTTAGGTACCAGACATGGATAGGCTTCCAGTGCCCCTGGTTTTTTCTATGCTAGTTGGAGTCCATATTTCCTTGTTGTATGTGTACTGAGAATGTAAACTGGTGATGGGGCAACACCAGTCAGTGGGGGACTTCTTCTTGTTGAATATACAGTCATACAATATTATCCTTATTATGGATTGGATGTATTATATGCATACAATCATCAACTATTTTCAAAGAAGAGTCTTATTTTTTGATGTGTAGGGCCAGCGAGTGGCTTTCATTATAGAGCGAGGTTATCAGTTGGGTAGTAGGAAAGTGAAGCCTATTTTGTCATAGTTGGCAGTGATGTTAGTATAATCCTATTTTATGGGATTCTCTAGGGTTATAGGGGAGTTCCTGGATGTTTTACTAGAGGAGGTTATGACAATACCTCTTTGACACGACATCGAGTTCGGGATAGAGTTGCAGCAGGGTGCATCTATGATTTTGATGGATCCCTATTGGATAGAACCCATGTAGTTGCATGATATGAGGGTATAAGTTGATGATATAATGTAGATGGGTTTCATTTGACCCAGTGTGTCACTATCGGGTTCTCTAGTGTTGTTCTCAAAGAAAGACGATGCTAGTCTGCTGTTGTGTATAGACTATGAGAGGTTGAATCAGGTAACGATCAACAATAATTACCCTCTTTTGAGAATTGATGGTATGTTTGACCATTTGAGAGGATCTAGTTGGTTATTAAAGATTGATCTATGGTATGTACATCACAACTTGAGGGTGAAATATAATGATAATTGGCAGAATACCTTAAGATGTAGGTATGGTCACTTAGAGTTTGTGGTTATGCTATTTAGTGTTAAAAGTGCACCATCTATGTTCATGGGGATTATGAACTTAATGTTCCATTTGTTCCTAGACTGGTTCATCACTATATTCATCAATTATATCTTTGTCTACTCGAATTCAAAGGAGGATTATGCCAATCATCTCAAATTTATTTTTCAAGTCCTTCGACACCACCAACTTTATGGGATGTTGTCCAAGTGTGAGTTCTAGATGAGATAATCGAATTTAAATTGACATGTAGTGTCTTTTAAGGGTTTGGAAGTGGAACCATTGAAGGTTGAAGAATTTTTATCTTATCCACCACCCAAGAATGCGGTAGAGGTTCGCAATTTTCTTGGTCTCGTTGGATATTATCAAAGGTTTGTACCCAATTTCTCTTGAGTTTTAGCCCCACTAATAGTTTTGAGCAGGAAGGAATAGGATTTTATATGGATAGATCAGTGTTAGATATCATTATTTTACCTAAAGGAGAAGTTTGTTAGTGCTTCAGTGTTTCAGTTTCTAGAGGAGGGTGTGTTGTTTGAGGTATTCTGTGATGCATCCCATCTGGGATTCAGATGCATGTTGATCCAGAAGAGGGAATTGATCTATTATGATTTTAGGAAATTATCTACCCATGAGAATAACTATTCCACCCATGATCTATAGTTTGTGGAAAATTGTTTCATGCTAAAGTTGTGGCATCATTACCTCATCAGCGAGTGTTTTGTGGTTTTCACATATCATAAGAGCCTGGGATATGTTTTTAATCAATGTGATATAAATCTACACCAATATAGGTGGATGAAGTTTCTTAAGGATTAATATTTTGATATCTATTACACCCCATGTAAGGGTAATGTAGTTGCTGATGTGTTGAGTTGGAATTCCCGAGGGGATGTGTCTCAGGAGTCTGTAGATGTTTGGAAATGAACAGAGGAGCTTGTAGTGATGCATCTTAACACTTGAGAGAGAAATGGACATGGTTTTCTTTATCAGATAACCTTGGAGTCTTATTTGGTGTATTAGGTGGATGATTCTTAGTGGGGAGACTCAGTGGAATGGGTGATGTGTGATCATGTTGTCCATAGTGATGCTCCTAAGAGATGGTCAGAACTTGGTGTTGTTTTAGGAGAGGATGTTTGTATCGAAGGTTACATGTGATGGAGTTATTAATGAGTTTCATACATCAACTTTAATATTACATCATATTGTAAAAAATATGTATCATAGATTGAGGATACAACTTTGGAGGATAGATATGAAATGGTCAGTAGCAAATTTTGTGGAAATATTTCTGGTTTCTCAACAGGTGAAAGCGGAGCATAGTGTTTTGAGAGTTTTTTTTCATTCCTTATATGTTACCAGGTGGAAATAAGGGTTTATATTGATGGATTTAATCATAGGTTTACCCCGATCTCAGGGAGGTTGTGATTTGGTTTGGGTGATAGTGGACTGACTGATGAAATTAGCTCACGTTTTGGAAATCCATGAGTTGATTATTTTGGATGTTTTAGTGATGCGGTATATGGATTATGTGGTTTGGATTCATGGGGTACCAAGGACCATAATCTGTGATTAGGATCCTTATTTTACCTTTCAATAATGGAGGTGATTGTATCATTATTTTAGCTCCCAGTTGTGCCTTTCATTGCATTCCACCCTCAGATAGATGGGTAGATAGAGAAGACTATCCAGACATAGGATGAAATGTTGTGGGCACAAGTCTTAGACTTTGGTGGATATTGGGTATGAATCCTTCCTTTGGAAAAAATAGTTATCACTCTTCCATTAGTATGGATCCATTTAAGACATTGTATGGGCGACCATTTCATTCTATTTTGTGTTGGATAGAGGTTGGAGAGTCAACAATTCTTGGTCCATATGTGGTGTAGAGAATGACCGAGAAGATCCAATTGGTTCATGAGAAGATGAGGGCACCGTAGGACCTCCAAAAGGCCTATGATGATTTTAGGTGCAGGCCCTTGGATTTCAAGGTTGGAGACCATGTGTTATTAAGAGTCTCCCCTCTGTGTGGGAAGCATAGGATTCACATGTGGAATTATCTTTTTCCTAGGTTTGTTGGTCCCTTTTTAGGTGTTGGGGTGTGTTGATGAGGTGGTGTATTGGATGGAATTTCCATTGTGGTTGGAGAGGATCCATGACATATTCCACATGTCCCATATTCGTCAATATCTTCATGATAACTCCCACATTATTGATCAGAGAGAGTTGGATATCAAGGATGACATGATGTTCACAGAGATGCCAGAAGAGATTTAGGATCTTTGAGAGAATGTTCTATGTGGGAGAATCATCCCCTTGTTTCATGTGTTATAGAGGTATGGTGTCCTGAAGATGAGTATTTGGGAGTGAGATATGCAGATGAGTTCCCAATACCTAGAGTTTTTTTGAGTTTTCCATTTCTCTATTTTTCTGATGATGTGATGTTTAGATCTTTCTATGTCATGAGATGTGTTGTTTCCCTTGATGTGTGATGTGTAATAAAACCCCTGATATATGGAAATGGGAGGACCTAATTCCTAATTGATACACATTAACTATGATGCAATTAAACCTATGTATGTGAGTCAGTACCACCTATAGTGGATAGTATCTTGACATAGATGATGAAATTATCTGATTCAGGTGATTGGGGTGGTGCATTTTTCTAGTTATGGCAGTGGTTGGTTTGGGATTTGGTGAAATGTGGTGGTTGTGTATGGTGACCAGATTATATAGTTTTGTTCTCGATAAGAGGTGAATATGTGGTTGTGCAGTGTGTTTTTTGGGTGTTTCGGTTGGAAAGGTTGGATAGTGGTGTCATTGTAGTATGATAAGATCCTTGAGAGGTATCTCACGGGGTGGTTTCTCAAACCCCTTTCCTTCTGGTTTTTTTGGATCCTCAAAGGTGATAATAATTTGATAGGTATCTACTGTAACTTTTGTGTCCTCCCAATCCATTCCTTTACCAGTTTTAGGTGTTATAGGTGTTTTAGGAAAGGCTTGAGGAGGCTTTGTGGTCCTCTAAGGAGGCCTAGAGAAAGACCATAGGTGTTGTCTATTAAAAATATGAATGTATGAGAGACACATGTGGTGTAAAATTTACATGATGTTAAATGAAGGTCCATGACTTGTGAATGAGGGTTCATGGCGTGTTATGTGAAATTTAATAAATTCAGGGTTTAAATGGTTGTAGTGATGCGTTTTTTGAAGGGACTTGAACCTGACATTTACACAACATGTAAAGGGTACATTCTATGTAAATCTCTTGTGCATCAGGTTTATAAAAGGGCGCAATGCTCGGGCTTTCTCTAAACCCTACGACCAGTGGCGCTCCCTCTCATTTACATGTGACCCAGTGGCTCTCCCTCTAGGATCCTTGGGATTCCTTCACTATAGATCGATCCTTGGCTTCCCATCTTCCATACATGGTGAGTTTTTATCTCATCATCATGCATTTCCTTCCATTATTCTTCAAGGATTCACTACGATGATGTTTCTTTGGTTTGGGAGGAGTTGTTGGCTGCATTTTGACATCCCTTTAGTGTAGTGTAAGTTGATATATGAGTTACTTATGTGACAATGGTTTCTAGGTAGTTTCTTCTCCACCCTAAGGTACACAATGATATCTAGAAGCTTCTTGGAGTTAGGTAATCTCTGTTCTTACTCTTATATTTGATAAGTTTAAGACCCGCATGCTTTTGATTACCTTTGGGTTGTTAGTAAGGGTTGGCATAATCATATAATAAATTAGCATGTATAAAATTATTGGGTATGGGGAGTTATCGCATGCTTTACTATTTTTATATATGTTGTTGATGTTATTATGCATTCCTGTTGCCAATTATGAAAATAACTATTGTTGAGAGCCTTGTTTGAATCCGAGTTTTTATGTTGTGATGACCCTTGTCATGTTATTGTGTGATCACACCCGAAAAAGGCTAAATAATTTATATTTGTATATTAGTTGGTTTCCCCTAGACATATAGTTTGTGATAATACCCATGATAATATAAATAAGTAATGTGATGAATCACCTAAATAAATGTTAAGTTAGGATGTGTTGCTATTATGTGTGGATATTCATTTTTTTGATGCTTTGTGTGGATTATGGTTGTTTTGTGATGATTTTATTGACCATATGGGCTGTGTAGTATGTGGGGCAGTGACACAATGGTTAGTTGGCATGGATGTGTTTTGGGAAGTTGTAAGATGTAGTGCGATGAGGTTGTGGAACATTGGTTGTGGCATAGTGGCTGTGGAACAATGGTTTTGGCACAAAGGATGTGGCATAGAGGTAGAGGCACAGTGGTTGTAGAATAGTGGATGTGGTGTAGAGGTTGTGTCATAGTGGTTATGGCACAATGGTTGTGTCATAGAGGTTGTGGTGCAGTGGTTGTGGCATAAAGGTTGTGGCATAGAGGTTGTTGCATAGTAGTTGTGGCGCAATGGTTGTGGTATGTGGCAGTTGTGGTTCTGATATAGATGAGATGTGTGGTTATTGTGTTGTGATATTTCTTGGGCAATGTGATGTGATGATGATGGAGTATGTGTGGTGCTATGACAATTAATGTGAGTTGGGCCATCTGTTGCATGGCATGATTATGTTAGTTGCCTGGGTAGCAGTGGAATAAATTATGGTCTTTAATGAAATGAATAAATGAATGGGTTGGTAATTGAATATAATGGGATGAAAGTTGGGTGTTTAGTAAATGGAATAAGGAATTAATGAGTTGAAACTAGTAAGTTGGAAGTGGAAATTGTTGTGCAGCTTGTGTGGTGGTTGCATAGTGTTTCATATAGTGGTGGTAAAGGTTGAGATGGTTGATGTGTGGTACATGGTGGTGATGTGGTTCAAAATAGTTTTGTTGATGTGAACCCATAGGTTGGGTATTGTGTTCTATCTCTATATCATGTATATTTATGTTATTTTATATGTGTCCACTAGAGCTGGATTACCTTACCAATTCTCATAGGTGTTGAATTCTGAATGTTTTCCCTAATATCTAGGATGGTAGTGTTATGGATGGATGGATACCCCCTCTCCCCCTCTCTTCCTTCAGCTGCAATCTGTTGGCCCAGGTGTCTACAAGCAAGATGTGATGTGTTGGACCAGGTTATTTCAAGTGAGATGTGATGTGTTGGACTATATTTCTACGTGTAAGACATGATGTGGTTCTATGTGATATATGGTGGGCGTCATGTGTGCTAGGAGGAGGGTATGAGGTTGATTTCCTTCACCTTCATGATACCTTACTTCTTTGGTTCTAGTTGTGATGTGTGGCCCAGGTGTCTATGGGTGGGATGTGATCTGATGTGATGTGGTGTGATGTGTGAACCAGGTGTCTGCGATAAGGATGTGATGTGATGTGATGTGTTTCAAACGGGATGGGAGTATAGGATGTTTGATGTTGGGCTCTGAGAGTGGAAAATTAGTAGGTAAGAGGCAGCAGGGTGCCTTGATTTGTTATGATCTTGATGTTATATTATTATATTTGATGTGTGATTTGGTGAGTGATCCATAGTGAGGTTGGGTTTGGTTAGATGAAATATATAGGTACTTGTTGGTTCTATTGTTTTTTTATTGGCACATTAGACTACTGTTTTCACATGTTCACTTGAGGCCTTGGTTATGTCCCTACTAATTATACTTGTTATGATCACCCTACGTATATAAACTATTTTCATGTTTCTAGGAGGATTTTTGGGACTGATATGGTCATTAATAGCTAGGTTATAGTTTTTGTTGAGTTAATACTGTAGAATTTTATTTTTTCAATTTTCTTTGGAGATTTTTATATGTATCAGTTTTATTTATCCATGTATTTTTGTATGGTATTTGGTTAACTGTTAATTTGTCCGCTGGAGTTGTTTTGTGATTGTTATCCCATATCCCGACCCTGTTTAATTTATAGAGGCTAATGCCTCCCATACTGTGAAATTTTTATACCCTCGGTGATAATATCCAACCTGGGCCTACTAGAGGCGAGACTCATGGGTTATTATCTCTCCCCCTTCATTGGGGTATCTTTGGTGGGAGGGGGTCATGACATGAACCCATTTTGGGTGAGTGTTGTGTAGGTTTCGTTATTTAAACTATTAGTATCAACATATATGAAAGTTTCCCATATATATTTGAATGGTAATCTACTTAACTGATTTAGTTTCATTGTTTATTTTGATATGGATTATCTAGGAAGATGATATTAGTTATGGATGCATTGACTAGTGAGACAATGATTATATAGGGGTAGTCCATGTGTGGATTCTTGGTGAGAATCAGTTTCCCAGTGAGCTTATGACTTGGAATGAGGTTCCTAACTGTTGTTCGGATAGAGTCACTACTACAAATACGGCCTTTATCAGCACTAGAAAAAGCACTGATAAAGCCAGAGAAGATAAAGGGGGGTCCCCTTTATCAGTGCTTCCTTTATCAGCGCTTTCATTTTAGCGCTGATAAAAGTTAAAAAAATTAAAAAAATTTAAAAAAATTTAAAAAAAATTTAAAAAAAATTAAAAAATACTGCGAATCGGGTGGGCTTTTATAACGCTTGAGCCCCCCATTTTACAGTGCTTCTCTACCGTTGTACCATGGACCCCACGCACCCCCTTGACCCTTTAACAGCGCTTGCTGCTATATTCCCCCATGCGCGCGCGCCCCTGCCTCCCACATGATTTGAACTCGAGACCTCCCCCCTGCGCGCCTAAGCCTTTACCACTACTCTATTTTGATTTGTCTTCCAATTTATGATATCTATATATATATATTTAGTTATATTTATTCGTATAGTAATATATATTTATATTAATATATATAGTTATATTATAATATATATATAGTTATATTATAATATATATATAGTTATATTATAATATATATATATATATAGTTATATTAATATATATATATAGTAATATTAATATATATATATAGTGATATTAATATATATCTATATCTATATATATATATATTTAGTTATATTTATTCGTATAGTAATATATATTTATATTAATATATATATATATAGTTATATTAACATATATATAGTTATATGAATATATATATATATAGTTATATTAATATATATATAGTGATATTAATATATATATTTATAGTAATACTAATATATATATATATGTAGTTATATTAATATATATATAGTTATTAGATTAATATATATATATATATTGTTAGATTAATATATATATATACAGTTAGATTAATATATATATATAGTTAGATTAATATATAGGTATATAAATATTCATATATTTGTATTTTAAATAAAATGGATGTTAGTTATTATTTAGATAAAGCTAATATATTTTATATGTAAATATATTTTATTATTTATATTTATAATTAAATTTTTAGGTGTGAATATATAAAAAATATGAATATATTGTTATACTTTTTATTATAAATAGCAGTGCATTATAAAAAAGGATGAAATTTAAAATACATAATATCAATATGAATGTAATACCTTGGAATAAATTCAGAACCTGCCAAAAAAATCCAATAATACCCCCTTAAACGAGGGTGAAAATCCACAAAATGTTAAAAAATCGGGGTACCCCGACTAAAAACTCTGTTTTGGAGGCCTTATGGGACTCTTTTTACCTCTAAAATCCCTTGACTAGGGTCCCCCCGGGTCACAACGACGTAGATCTCATCGCAGGCTTCGATTTGATAAGTGGTAGAGCTCAAACAGACACCCGGATCAAAAGTTATGGCCGTTTGAAGTTTGAGTTGCGTTTTCAACATATTTTGGATCTTTTTTTAATTTTTTTAATTTTTTTAGTCTTAAAATTGTTATTAAATGACTATTACTCCATAATGATTATCAAATTATTAATTAAAAATATTTTTTTTAATTTTTTAAGAAGCCATTTTCACTAAATATCTTATATATTAAGTATAATAAGTGTAAATGTACATTTATACTTATCTAAAATATATTTAAAAATTATAAATTATATTTATATAACAATATAACTATATTTATATATTAATATATTAATATATTTTTAAATTTTTGTTTTTTGAAGCCGACCCTTTATCAGCGCTTTTAAAAAAAGTGCTTATAAAGGCACCCCCCTTTATCAGCGCTTTTTCATTAGCGCTGATAAAGGGGGGGCGCTGCGAAAAACTGTTTTTGTGGTAGTAAGTATCTCAAGAGGGAAGGGGGGTGAATTGAGTACCCAATAAAAATTTCTGTTTAAAATGGATTATTTTGAAATCCCCCAAATATTTAAATACAACCCAATTTATCAAAATAAGTAGTATGATATAGATCTTAATATTTCTAATGATTTATCTAAAGATTGATTAAGTATCAGATGAATAAAATACAATAACATTGGATCCTTTGAAATCAATTTACTTGACCAAAATACTATATGAACACAAATTAAGATAAACTATCAAAGTGTATATTTTCTTTACAGTTAATTTTTTTTTCAGTTTCAAAGCAGAAATATAGTAAAAAAAATTAAAGCACACAACAAAAAGATGAATACAATAAGTTAAATATCAAGTCAAGACTTAGTCCTCTCTAATTGGTGATCACCCACCACCATGAAGTGTATATAAAATAAACAAGATGATCCACAACCTGGATGGGGTTTTATAACAGTTTACAACTGTCCAGGTCCCACATGACCTCTTCCATAGTTATTTATGGGAGTAAAAATAAATAGGACACACAAGGAACTTTACCACTCTTATCCATGAGAGAAGCAAATATAAAAAGAGTTTGAGAAAATATTGAGTATCTTCCAGTTTAGCATAGGAGAGTGTGTGTGTGATAAAACTGAGTATGCACACACACTACTCAAAATGTAATAAATACAAATAGAACAGAGCAATATAGAAGAGTATAGTTTAGAAATTCTCGGTCTGATGCAATGCATCTTGAGACTCTTGATTTGATTTGGCAATTGATGCTTGAGTTGAGTTCTCTTGAAAACTTATGGAAAACAAAGTGTCAAAAACACTTGTAGTTTGACTTAGAGGAAAGCAGTGGATGTGAATTTTTAGTTCAAATTCTATTTTAATGTTTACAGTAGGTGATCTCTTCTTGTTTTCAATTAGGTCTAACTCTATGTATGTTTAGTAAGTTATAGTTTTTTTCTTGCTATTGGTCCACTTCATCCACTATTGTATCTCTATTTTTTATCTACTACACGAGGGAGTGTGCTGCACTTTTATCACCAGCAGTAAGGAGAATATCCGGATCAGCTACATCCTCATACTTCACATTCTGACTCAATATTCAATGCTTTTTGTAACACCCATAGATTTTAGGAAAAATATAAATTTCAAATTAATTTAACAATTTTGATATTTTTCATTTCACGCAACACTGAAAATAGTTATTATATATATATATATATATATTAAATCACTAAGTTTGGCTTGAGTTATACACAATTCTAAGTAATCATGAACTACACACAATATAAAGGTTATGTTTCGCTATACATAACACTGAGGTAATCTTACATTTCACACAATACTGACTTTCCTCGATGGATTGCATAACACACAAGACTGAGTGTTACTGACCAATAATATATTATTAAAAAAATATAATAATATATAAATAGGCTGTTAAATTAGATTTTATGAATATTATTAACCAACTTATATAAACATATGGTTTCCAAAAAATATAAAATTAATTAATCAGTTACAAATTATTTAGAAATGAATATAAGAACCAATTGAATATAAAGGGAGTTTTTTTATAGAAAACTATTATTATGATCACAAAGTTGTTTTAATCATAATAAATTAAATTAATTGAAATTAGTAAGTAATTTTAATTTAATATATATTTTATATATCTATGTAAATATTTTTTATTTTCATCTAATATATTTTATAAGGATAAAATAAGAACAAATCAAATTTTACACATAGAAACCTATATTTTTATTAAGGCACTTTTACTGCATTTTGATGGAGAACCAATTTTAAATATAAATTTTGGAACTTTTATAAATATTATATGTCAAAATAAACTTCATATTTGAAATAGAATAATAAAAATTAGGTTATAATTTCCGGTATTTTTCTATGAAGTTTTATTTTTTAATGAATAGTGAAAAAATTTCATTTTAGTTCAAAACTGTCTTTTCATCTAATTTATTTATAATGTTAAATTAAATTTTAAATTGTTTTAAAAGTTTAATTAGATAATATTTTTAATAATTAATCCAATTTAGGTCATTATAACCAATTTCACATTAAAATTTGATATAAAAACTTGGCAAACATTAGATCATTTTTACTTTAGAAAACCGCATTGTTGACCCAACCGTAGGATTAAATTTAAATTAATTTATGCCACATATGTGAGTGGAATTTGAAAAAATTGATTGAATATTTATAATCAAAATAATTTATAATTTATAATAAGGTCAACTTAGTTTTTGACCAAAAATTTTAGTGAAAGTAATTACAATTAATTACAACGATTAAGGTTAAATGAAGCTTAACAAGGGACTAAACCACAACCATAAGGCCCAAAATGGCATATAAACTTTTCCTAAATCCATTGTATAGAAATATTTATACCCTATACTGAATTTTATCTAATTTTTACTATTAGTTATCCACTTTCAATAAAAAAACCTTGGTGGGGTTCCTTTCTTTTAAAATATCATAAGAGTGACACTCCTCCTCCATTATAAAAGGCCTTCTTACCTCCAACTTTATCACACCTCTCAAGCTATATAATATTGACCAAACTCTGCAAAAATAGCTCCCCAAATTCTCTCACTTCCTCCTTGAATCCTCCCTTGAGTATAAAGCCTTCCAAGGAATCCCTTTGGTGCAAACCAAATAGAGTTACCAGATTAAGAGGTAACACCCTCCCTCAAACTCCTTTATATCATTTTCATTCTCCAATCCCTATAATATTCTTATTCCATGATTGTATAAGAAAAAAATTATCCTAAATATACTATTATTTTTGTTATTATAAGGATTCTACCTACACTTACACACACTTCCATCTAATGGGTAACAAACATACTGTTTACGTGTATGGCGGACTACCGTCTCACTAAATGATGATTGTTTATTTTTTCCTTTACCATCTATCATGGTGGAAATTATGATGTAAAATCTATTTATATATTTTATATATAATATTTATTATGTCTTTATGATTCTTTAATTCTTTTACAACACATATCTTTATACTTTTCATTTTGTGTTAACACGATAATTTTGTTTGAGGAAATACGAACTACCACCCCCTCAAAGCGATGTGATTCGTTCATACACTACATGGAATGTATTAAGGATGGATTTAGTGAATATATATATGATATATATGATATAATAAATCTACTTTAATAATGATATATACACACATATATATACATATATATGTCTTTTACTTTCTTTCTTTCAACATGACGATTAAATAAAAATAGCGTTCATGCATACGTACGACTTGCCGTCTCCATGAACAATGTATTCCATTTCATACTTATATATTCCATGGATTATTATAATATAAATATAATGTATATACATGATATTTATATCATGGTTTATATTCTGTAATCATGATATAAGTATAAGGACTAACAATATAACATATTAAGACACATGTGAAGAACAATGTGAATATTATCCGTTGTGAAACCTTAACATAGGATGGTTAACAAGCAGGTAATATAAGGCCATAATAAAACCATAAATGGTGTTAGATATAATAATATGGTTATTTAAAATATTTATAAATGAGTACGATGAGAGTCAAGACACAAGGTAAGGGGATTTCACCTCACTTTTTATTTATGTGAGATACAATCTTTGTTCACTACTCTTTCCTTTTGTGTGGTGTATATACTGACCATGATTGTATTAAATTATTCTTATAATTAAATTTATGGGTATATAAATATAAATTTTATGATATTTATTTCATGGGGTTTATTTTTCAAAATTTACCAAACCGGTAAAAATTTTTTGTCTCAATTTTCATTCTTTGAGACTCATGTTTTGTTATGCATCTAAACTCTTTTTAGAGGTGTATATACTTCCATTTTACATGTTATATAATTAATCTACTTATTTTAATGGTATTTTAATCTTCATTTAATTTATTTTTCTTACATAAGTAGTATGATCTCAATTAACCAAGTGGTAAGATTTTATTGAAACAATATCATTGCTTTTCAAGATTGTTAATGATTATGCATATTTGACAAAATAATATGATCCATATCTCATTAATTTTCATGAGTTTCATTCTCCTCTATTTTTCAATATATCCTTATGTATTAGTACCATTTTCCCACTCTTTGGTGCTTAAGGTAATGTTTTTAAGTAAAATATGACCATCTCTCTCTTCGGTCAGAAATATATTATATTCAAAAACCTTGTTTTCAAAAAGGTTTAAAAAAATGTTTTCAAAAGATATTTGAGGCCCATTTTTAGAGAAAAAGGATTCTAAAAATTGTGTTATAGTTTTTAATTATTCCTTTATAAGTTTTCAAAGCTATTTTCAAAGAAAAAGGTTTTCAAAAGTTTTTATGTTTCAAAAAGATTTTTCAATGGAGAAAGGATATTTTCCTCAAGAAATGTTTTTAAAAGAGATTTCATAAATATTTCCAATCTAAGAAAAAATCATTTTGTGTTATTCATTATTTTCTGGGGAAATTATTCAATATTTACATTCATATTATTATTTTTGATGGGATTATGTTCTGATGGCATGATCACTATAAAAAAATCACCTTATAGTGGCCGTTTAAACTGCTGACATATGCATCTGTGATGGTTTCATAAAACCGCCACTAAATTAGGTGTCAAAATCCAATATGTGATGATTTATTCAATTTAGCAGCGGTTTATGGTAAGTGTCATAGTAAACATATTTATCGGTGGTTCTCGTTGTTTTAGCAGCGGTTTTCCTATAAAAAAATAAAATGTATTTAGTGGCGGTTATAACCGCTGATTGTAGTAAACATATTTATCAGTGGTTGTTGTGGTTTTAGAGGTGGGTTTCCCATAAAAAAATAAAATGTATTTAGTGGCGGTTATAACCGCCGCTAAAAAGATGCCATTTTTGCATGAAAACCGCCACTAAAAGCACCAAAACTGCCACTAAATTATAACATACATTTATTTAGAAGTGATTAAAACCTCAACTGGTATGAAAATATCACCTTATAACAGCATTTTAAATCACCACTAAATGTGGATTTAAAAATGAAATAAAGCTACAGATACTGCAGCCCCAGTACCAGTACCCTAAAAAAAACTATGTACAAAGAACATATAATAGAATAATCTAACAATGTTCAGTAGTCAACCATCTAAAAATGTTCAGTAGTCAACCATCTAACAATATTTCATAGAAAAACCATGTGCAGAGAACATATTACAAGAATAATATAAACCATAGCATCTCAACCATCTAAAGAACCTATCACTAAAACCTGACCACCTCTTGTGCATCAGTATCATACCTCATTGATCATACCCATGATTTAATATCTAAATAAATAACCATCCTAGGGTAAATCCTCTCATGGGTTATACTCAATCATACAAACCGTTGAACCATTAGTGTCTCGGTTGAAACTAAGGGCCTCTAAGTCTATCAACTATCTCTACCAATCAAGTATCATGTTTGGGTCACGACCCATGGGATATCATACACTGTCTCATATTAACCCACAACATCAATGTTCCAAAAACCCACTAATATGGTCTCACATATGATAACATCACATGTCGACCACTACCCCGAACTAGGGAACCCATCCACATGAGCATCCACCAATAGGCCCCCTCTCTCGAGGATCATCTATAACCAATTAAATCCTACCATAACTAAGGAAATCACCCTAGATTATTCACATCAAAGTAAAACAAAAATAAATGGTTTAGATAAGTAGAATATTATTCCATGCCATATGGAAATAACCATATATGATATTACTAGAACTTTAGATAACCAAACCTAATAACAAAAACACACTATTGGTTCATCATTAGACATCCAATTTCAAGTTAACACACCATATTCATTCAACATCCTATGCATGAGGACAATTTCATCATCCTCATCATCGAGAATCTCACAATTTATACACATGAGTTTCCAATATAAGAAAATACACATATATGTTATCCCAATTCATTAGAATCCCACCAAGTAATTAAATTAGAAAGTATAATATGAGGAGTTATAGAAACATTAAACAACTAAACCCCATTCATTAGTAAAATCACTGACTAGAAATCCTATGTGATTTGTGAACCATACATGCTAGATATGATGCATTGAATTCCTCTTTCCACTATCATCCAAGAGTCAAATCCAATCACTAACCTCTTGAGAATGGGATGAGATCCAAAACACATAATTAATAAATAACCACAAACATCATGAAAATGTTAGGTCATGAAAATGTTAGGTGAATACTCTGTTCTACAAATTATACATGAACAAACCCTCTATTTCTATATTTGTCAAAGATATTAAAAAGGCCACTAATTACTATCTGATGATGAATGATGCTCCTCACCCTCTCCATCTCCATCTCCATATCCATCTCCATCTCCATCTCCATCTCCATATCCATATCCATCTCTATCTACTGCTACCGGAACCTGTAAGACAAGTATATTGAAAATTAAATAATGTTTTATATTTATATTTAAACTTAAAACCAATAAATGTTTGAAAACTAAATAATTTTGAAGTTGTGCGATTTAACTGCTCACCATCATTCATGGATGCAATACCACCATGGACAGATCCGACCATCTTCTAATATAAATTAACTAACGCTTTCTGCAAAGCGGATATCTGAGCCCACTGTTCCTGAATTGTGTTTTCCATAGAAAAAAAATCTCTCTGAACATCTTGGTGGAAAAAAATCTATTCAAAGAGATTAATTTTGAAAATATTATCATTTAATAACATATTTACATTCAATTACACCATAATGTATTAAAATTACCTTTATTTGTGAATCAAAAACTTCATTTTTCCATGATGAAGGAACATGCATCCAATCATCATACGTAATGGGGAGGGTAACCAACTCCACTGCTAGTTAGCCTAGAATCTAGCCAAGTAATCTCGCATCATCATCTGTAGAGACCCTATAGGAATCAAATGGGACAACTATCTTTGCTCCGATCATATTCCATACATATTAACTTTTCATATTTTTCTCTGTAGTTGCATTGTTTCCATCTTTTATGAAAAAACAATTAGTTTTATAAAAAAAGTTCAATAAATTTATTCATATTAAAATTTGTACCTATAATAGTCACCCTAAAATATCCCTGTGAAGAACTAGGAGTGGATCCCTACTCTCTCACTGTTGAGGCTGCTGAATGAGAATGCATCAACTGAGCTGATGGGATGCTGACAGAGGGTGTGAGAGATGGTATAGGGGGTAAATAGATGGTGTCTCAGATGTTTTAGGAAGGGAGACAGATGGATCGTCATTTATCAGCGTGGTTGATGGAACAATATAATGCTTCCTCCTTGAAATTTATTTCATTTAATCAAATAAAATTAAGTTCAAAACATATATTTCAAAAAAACTATGCAGAAGAAAATAGAAATGATAACAGATGCACAATAATAACAAACAAAATATACATAACAATGATAATTAATAACTTCACAAATGACATAAGTGGTTGATAAATGAATGGATAATTACAAATACAATCATTTTCTCCTTCAATCATGTCGGTTTCTTTATCCATTACTTCATCCACCCTTGCAAGACTAATATTTTAAATATCATGATGGACATATAAGTCCACTTCTTTTTGTTGATGAGAATCAATGTCAGAGGTCAAATCTTTCAGTTCATCACCCATATCATACAAGTCTCTTTGTTTTATATGAGCAACTACACTCCACCCTTTAACCAAAACATCTTTCACATAATATACTATTTTATCTTACGATAATAAGATATATAGATCATGTAGTTCATGGTCACCAATATCCATCAATTGTGAGAAGTTCACATAATTAAATTGAAAGGAATATCTTTTAACACCCCTGATAATATCCACTCAATTTCATTTGAATAAAACAACTGAAAAATGCCTGTGGTAGTTTAATTTTATAACATCATTCAACTTTCCATATTATTCCAATTTATCAAACATAAATATACTACTATTATATGTTTTCAAACCCTATTATTGATTGACTGTATGAAATATAAATCCATTTACATTGTAAGCGTCAAACTTTCTAGCTTGTTTTAGAGGACCTCGAGCAAGAAACTTCAAATCTTCTGACAAATCTACTAGAGTATCAGTATTTGATCTGAAAGAAGTAATATACTTTATTAGATTTACAAAATATATTTTTCAACCTAATATCCATATTGATTGCAATATTTATGAACTTACACACCATGTAAACCATTCTACAAGATCTTTATTAATAGATTTTATTATATATTTCTCATTTCATGATCATGATCTTATCAGTATCTTTGTTTGTATCCTCAAATATTCAATAAATGGATCTACAATTTTACTATTTATAAACACATAATGATGTTCCCGTAATAATTCCATTTCTGTAAGTGTAACATTTGAGCTCCTCCCAACTGATCGACCAATAGCAGGAAAGATTTTCGATTTCCCATGTATTTAAGATTGAGTCGATGTGTTTTCAAAACAACCAACTTGATTGAATCTTGTCTCAATATCATTCAAGTATCTATAACAAAAGGTACGACACTCCAATTCCAAATAGCCTTCAGAAATAGAGCCTTCATGTTGAAATTTATTTTTAACATAAGATTTAAAATTCCCAAGATATGTGTGAAATAAAATAAAATAAATATAATTATTTATTTAATGATGTGGTAATAATTGTTTACTAAAACTAAAAATATATAAATAAAGTACCTATCAATTGGATAAATCCATCGATAATGTACGGGGCCTCCTAATTTAGCTTCTTCAACCAAATGCACAATTAAATGCATCATGACAGTAAAACAAACAGAGGAAATATAATCTCCATTGCACAAAGTATCAATAAAAATATCTCCAGAAGGTTTTCAAGTTGAAATAGATGTAGAGTTTTCTCACATAGTTGTCTGAAAAATATGCATAATTGGAGTACAACAGTAATAACTTTTTTTGGTAATAATGTACGCAATGCCAATGGAAGTAAATATTATAACAAAATATGTGAATCATGAATTTTCAATCCATGTAACCTATGATGATTTAAGTCAAAACAATTTTAGATGTTACTTGAATACCCATCATATACCTTCACATGTTTTAAAATTTTAAGGAATATATCTCTATTCCAATTTTTCAATTCAAAAATTGTCAGAGCATACCTTCCATTCTCATTTGGCTGGAGATCACGCTTTATGTTCATTACTTGTAAGTCTTTCTGAGCATTGAGATGATCCTTAGAATTTCCATGCTCATTAAGAAATGTGAAGATCAAATTTTCCCAGGTTTTTTTCTCAATATGCATCACATCAAGATTATGCCACAACAAATTAAATTACCAATACAGAAGTTTGAAGAATATACTTTTTTTCTTCCATTTTTGATTTCTGATTTCACTTGATGATTCACTTCAAACTTGTTTCCCATTATCATTCAAATGATACACCTTACCAAATTCTATTTCAACATTTCCAAGTTTTTCCAATATTTTAGAACCTGTTAAACACTTTGGAGGTGGTCTATGATCAATGAAACCATTGAATTTTGACTTGTTCAGTCGAAATCTATGAGTTACGTTGAGAAATATTCAATGAAACAAGAAGAAACATTTTCTAATATGAGGTATCCATTCATACTCAAAATAAAAGTTACAAATAGGAAAATCCAAACCCATGTAAGTGTTCCAACCAAATAAATTACCAAGACTAGGGAAGTCACTAATGGTCCACATTAGAGAAGCTTTCATTTTAAACACTGTTCTAGAAGATGCATCATATGTCTCAATACCGTTTCTCCATAACTCCTATAATTATTCAATTAAAGGATGAAAGTATACATCAATATCATTTATAGGCATTTCTTTTCTAGTAATAATCATTAAAATGATAAAATACATTTTTTTCGTACATATCCATAGAGGCATATTGTAAGGGATCAAAACAACTAGCCAAATTTTATAACTGGTAATCAAAGTCCCAAATGGGTTGAATCCATAGACAACCAATCCCAATCGAACATTCCTAGGATCAGATAAGAAATATGGATGTAATGAATCTAATTTCTTCTACAATTGTGATTCTCTTAGATGTATCATTAATCCATCATTGTTATTATCTACAGAATTCTACTTCATGTGTTCGGTAGTTTTTGATGACATGAATAATCTTTATAATCGAGGATTTAAAGGAAAGTAACACAAAACCTTGATAGGTGTGTTCATTTTCTTCTTCTTCATGGTAATATATTGATTCAGACTTCCAAAATCACCCATAGAATTTCATCTAGAAGAAGAACATTTTTGTAATCCTGTCTACTTGAATCATCTCCCAAATAAAGAATACAATCATTGGGACACACATGTATTTTTTTATAATTTAGACCAAGCTTGTTAAAGACTTTTTTCATATCATAAAAAGACTCAGGGATCTTGGCTTCAGGAAATGCATCATTCAAAAATTATAATATCATGGAAATCACCTTATTTTTAATTCCACATAGGCATTTGATATGGTACAACTTTAGAAGAAAATAAAGTTTTGAATATTTCAAACATCTACTATACAACTCTTGATTTACATCATCAACTAAACCATGCAATTCACCTGTCAGCTCAGTAAAGTTTTCTCTTACATTAGTCTCCATAGAATCAAGAGAAGGATCCAATGATATGTTACAATCTTGATTTGGTTGTCCTACAGTCTCAAAAAAATCACTTGTCCTATTGCTATTTTTATCACCCTCAACTGGTAGTTTTGATATGTTTTTTTTTGATATTGGTGTCTTTCAATGGATAATGCATCATTTATAAGGTTTTTCATTTCATATTCAATTTTCGATGAAGCTGGGAGCTCATTCTATGGATTGACATCAGTGCTCAACCTTTCTGTAACATTCTATTCTCCATGCCAAATACAACAAAAATATTGAGAAGGGAATTTCTTCAATATCAAGTGTTCATAAACGTCATATCTCTTCAAACATCTTCTAAATTTACATATAGGACATGGATATCTTATTCTACCATCAATAAATCGATTGGAAATTACAAAATCTAAAAACTCCTCCAAACTCTTAGCATACCGAGGTGTGTTCCTCGGTAATGTGATCCAACTTTTATCCATATATATCACAATGTGCCTACACATTATTAAAAAATATTAAAACACATAGATATTACTAAATAGAAAAAGAGATTCATATATACTAGTTGAAAAAAAATATGCATATGTTAAATAACCACACACTACCTTTTAAATGTACGTATAACCATCTATGAAATAAGAATTATAGACACTTCTGAAAAATAATAAAACTATTTGGACTATTAGAATACGTCGATGAAGAAACTGGTGTAGATTAGTGAACTTCGACCCTTCTTTAATTGATACAAAACAAGGAAATATAGGGCAACTAGAAATTCCTCAACAAATCATTATAATGAATCCCTGAAGTTCTAAATGTATTTTTTATTCTTTATCCACTTCTTTCCTTAGCTTCTATTTATAGACAAAACACAAATGGATAACATTCTTTTGAAATCCATTGATTCTTCTACACATGGGTGTTTCTTAATTCTTCATCCTGTATTTAAAACCCAAAAGTTAGAAATTAAAATATAAACATATTACTATTTAAAGTATAATGCTAAAATTCAAAAATAATCAATGTATTTCATTCCCAGTATCGTTGTCCAGTGATATAGGATTTCTATCATTCAAACAGATGAGAGATGCTACTACTTAAATATAATAGGGAAATTTTATACCTATATAGCCCACGTAAGGGTAAAATAATTTTTTCACAAGCTGCATAAGGGTACCTCATAATTTTTATAATATATGTAAAGGTAAAATTTAAAATATACATCTCACATAAAGATAAGATTCATTTTACACATGCTGTATATAGGTAAATTATAATTCTAGGCAAGGGTAATAATAAATTATAAGCATTGCATAAGGTTAACTAGTAAAGTTGTGTAATGGTAAGCTTTTACTTAAACTAGTCATGTAAAGGTAACTAAAAAAGATGTATTAAGAAACTCATAAGTTACATAAGGGTAATAAACATTTTTTAAAGAATACACACATAAAAAACATAAATTCCATACACTATTTAAAGGTAGTTAGTTCACTATACAAGGGTAACTTACATTTTTTCATGCCACTTAAGGGTAGCTTAGCACTTCTGTAAAGGTAAGAAAAACTTGCGTAAAGATAAGAAACACTTGTGTAAAGGTAAGAATCACTTGCATAAAGGTAAAAAACACTTGTGTAAATATAAGTAGAGCTTACATAAGGGTAAAATGAAGAACAAAAAGCATGCATAAGGGTACAAAGGTACATATGTAAAGGTAACACACAAACTATAAATGCCAAGGGTAAGAAAAATAGTTACGTAAGGAATATTAAAATACAATATAAACAAGAAAGATTACATAATGAAGAAATCATGGGAAATGATATAATATAGCACTAGATAAAACTCCCCTAAATCAATAAGTAACCATATAATACAATATAAACAAAAAATATTCCATAATGAAGAAATCAGGGGAAATGATATAATATAACACTAGATAAAACTCCCCTAAATCACAAAGTAACCATATAATTGAATGTGTCTTGGGATCTAACCTAGGAATACTAATGTGATAAGTAGTTAATCATATATGGGAATAACCACCTAAAGTATCTATCTACTAGCTTATGCTACATATATAACCAAAAACCAAGTTTCCCACACAAGACTCAGGATGAAACCCCCCAACCTAGACCTTGTTCCTATAATGATCGGTTTGAAACTAAAGGCATGTAAACTAACTAGAGAAATAAGTTAGGTTATCTAATTAGTACCTGGTTTCCCATGACCAATAGTGGAACTGAGGCATAGTGAAAATGAGACAAGTTTAACACATGTAGAATAACCATAACTACACTCAACCCTAACACTCAATGATGTAGTACCCCATATATATATAACATACACTCAAAGAATAAGTATCACATTCTCATGCATGAGGAGAAAAAAGAATCACATATTTATCACAAACCCACAAAAGTGGTAAACAAGAAAGGGGGAATCAAGGGTTTCCTTCCACATACACCATTTAAAACCAATGTTCTTAAAATTAATTTGACACCAAAACATGTATTGGAATGAAAAAAAACCATTTTTCATAAAATAATTACCAAAAATAATATATAAAATGATGAAAAACACAAAATCATTAATTTTTTTAATACCACTCTTACACAAGGGTTCTCTTCTTTGAAAAAACAAATAATGGCAAAAGAACTCCATTTCCCTCAAAAATCACATGAAAACAACTTGAAACATTTTAATAAGTCCACAAAAATCAACAATTTCTTTTAAAATTTTTCAAAGATACACTTCAACAAGGTTCTTTCTCTTTTAAAGTCAAAACAAAGAAAATGGGAAAACCATATCCATCAAACCATGTAAAATAATCCAACAAGACATTTTAGAAAGTTTAAACCATGTAAACATTTTAAATACCAATTTTAAATACATTAAAACAACATTTTTTTAAAACATTTTGAGGTCAACACCTCAATTACAAATAAAATTCTATTTAAAACCTTGTTTTCACACATTAAAAACCATAATTGGGTCAAAATCCATTTCAAAACATGATAACCATTTCAAAAGGAAATAAGGGATTTCACAAGAATATTAGAATAATAAAACATTCCATTTTAAAAAATTAAAACACGGTGTTCATGTGAAAACGAATTTATACCAACCTAAAAACATCAATTAATATTTTCAAAAAACCATTGGTATATAAAAAATATTGGTAATTTCATAAAAATGGAAGTTATAAAGTAAAATCATGCTTATAATTATAAAATGAAACAATTTCATAGTAACAAATACCTCAAAGAAGTATAAAATAATCTGAAACACCATGAAAATCATCTCTTTAAAAAATGACCACACCCATGGTCGGGATCAGTGGCAAGGATTTGGGGGGTCGAGTAGGGATTTGGGGAGTCAGGGGGGGAGGGTGAAGCATCAGAGGGGTTGATAAGGGTCGGACTGAAGATGATGGGTGGAGAGCGACAAGATCAGTGGTGAGGATTCTTAGGGATTTAGGGGGGTCAGGCGGATCATGGGTGAAGCATCGTAGGGGTCGGGGGAGAAGTTTCGATTTTGTTAAAACATTAAAATATTTAGCGGTGGTTTTATAAACCACTGCTAAAAAACCACCGCTAATGTCATATTTTGGTGTAGTGGATGTTTACAAAACCCGTTTCTATTTCATATGTTATATGCTATTGAAACCTACTTCTTTTCACGAGTTATGTTTACGATAAAATGATTATAAAACATGTATTTTTGCACAAGTTGTGATATGATTACATGTTTATAATACCCATTTCAGTTCATGGGTTATGATATGATTGTTTAAGATTTTGTGGCACATGTATATATGATTTCATTATGAGATGGGTGAGACCTATATCTCCCTCAAATGAACTAGGTAATGATAAATGTTTTATGAGCTCAAAGGGTACACAGGAAGACATCCCAAGATATAAATAAGAGGGTAAATAGGAGGAAACCCCAAGCCCAAAACAAGAGGATAAATGAGAGTACATCCCAAGCTTGAAACAAGAGGGTAAACGGGAGGACATACTAAGCCCAAAACAAGAGGGTCATGGGAGAACATCCCAAGCCTGAAACAAAAGGGTACACGAGAGGTCTTCTCAAGACTGAAGTAGGTACATGTGTTATTAACCTAATCCTGACATGTTATAAAGGCCTTGGTAAAATTCATTGACATAGGGTTTTTATATGTGTTTGCCACAATTCCATATTTTATTCACATGTTATTCTTTTAGGTATTATGTTATTTATTTTCTTAAGATTCATGTCTTATAAAATTTCAATATTTATTATGATCTCTAATCTGCAGTGTATAATCTTTAAATATTATTCTCAAGTTCCATACCCTTTTTTTCATGTTATGATTATGAATTTCATTTATTTACCCTTATTGAGCTTCTGATCTCACCCATTTCTTATGTTTCATTTCCCCATATTATGAATAAAGGTTTTTGATATAAGTACTAAAGGTGGAGATATTTATGGGAGATGTTGAAGATATTTCACCAGGATAAAAGATTTTGTTTCCAAGTTTCCAAAGGCACTAAACTATTATGGTGCTCGATAATTTAGTTTTGTAATGTATTGAATATTTATCTAAAATGATTTAATATCAATTTATGTTAAACAAGGGTCGCTATAGTTGGTATCAATGGAAATTTTTAGTCAGTATTTGGAAACTAGGATGAGAAAAATTTAATGATATCCATAGGTATATTTATAAGGATATGCCTAGGTATGTATTTTAGGATAATTATAATGATGAGTCAATGTTTAGGAAAATTTCCTAGAATTTTGGTAAAGGATAGAGTGAGTGGTTTCCTAGAAATAAATCCATATCTGGATACTAAAATTGGATGTGGCTCTGGAACATATGTACCTAGGGGTAACAACTCCGAAAATATGTCTCGGTCCTAACTTGAGGTAATCTGGTACATGACAACAGGCCTTTCTACACACCTAGTTTGACACTCCTGGGGGATATGCTTTGGAAATTCACAAACTATTCAAGAACCATTATGTAGGATTTGAATAGAAGATAACTATGAATAACCTAGGATAAACCTAAGGTGTCATCAATAAAAGGTAAGTTTCATGATTTAGAAATCCAATAAGTAATTTTTCATGATTATGTGATTTTATTCTATGATATGTATTTCTCACCCCATGATTTATTTTTAGTTAATGGAGGAAACCAGAAGGAACTGGTTTAACATGGAGTCTAATGGATAATCTGGTGATTATGGGAAACAAAATTGGATAATGATCAGAGATAAAGATATTGTGATTATGCCGAATCAACTATCGCGATATATGATTAACAACGTGAACTTGGGTGATATTCCTAACACATCGTATAAAATGAAGATGGAATTTTATAAATGTTCAAATTATAAGGATCACAGGGGAAAGAAGATTCAGCTTCATACATGTCAATAATAAGGGAATAAGAACCTTGAGGAATACCTCAAATGAAGGGGAAGATGTTATATGGGTGGGAAAATGGGTCATAGAGAGATGAATTATCGTGGAGTTCAATGTCTCATCTCTGGAGAACATAGGAATTACCCAAATCAATGACCATACATAAGAATTTAGTTCTAAACCAAGGAAATACCTATTCCATGGGAACCATTAAAGCGGAAGGATTGAAGTATTTATGAATTTGGATCCAAGAGTTATGAATGGTGAATTATATAAGGATCATTTAGTTTATGTTTTTCTCTATGGATTTTCAATAATCTATTGAATAGTTATAATGGGAAAGAAAAGTGATATTCATGGGAAACAAAATATTAAGGGAAAGATAACCCTTAATGCGTTCCTAGTGTTAAGATAACTATTTTTGGATAAGAGAAAGGTTGGATATAAATAAGTAATCTAGACAGTATTGATTAACATGGATATGATTATTGATTGGTTGAAAAAAGTGGTCTATTTCATCATTGATTAAGTTTAAAACTTCTTGGATTAAAGTAATATATTTAGTGACCTTTGGAATAAGAAATCATGCATATTTTACAAAAGGATTTATAGTAATTAAGGGAATATATGATGAGGATTTTCAAATGTTTGGAATGTGATAACCAAGTGGTGATTTGTGATATATAGGGATCAATGTTAATCTGATTTCATGAATTTCTTTCTAAATATTTGAATTTTCATCTTTTATAAGGGTTATAAGGTTAACTATTTATGGAATGTTTAAGTTAAACTTTAGATGAAGTTAGTAATATTAAAGTGTTATCTATCCATATGATTATTTATTCATATTGGATAGCCTTTTCAAACTACTTTGTGTAGATGATAACTGATGTGATGACATATCATGGGTCTCATGATTTGTTAGTACTTTAGGAATGAAAACATCACCTTCCTTTTTTGAGAAAGAGGTGAAGGGGATTAACGAACAAAAAAGGGTGATGTTGTCCTGAAATCACATATTTTCATGAAAATTCTTCAACTTTAATAAAAATAATCTTCAATCCAAAAATTTTGTCCTAGTACCTTTGATTACGATTGGTCAGAATGTCCCTTAGTTGATTGTGGATTTATGGATTTGTGATTACTAAATTTATCCTGACCTTTTTCTCTATCACTTTCAACCAGAACATGATGGTTAGATTTCTATTTCATATCCTTGTTTTCACTTCCCACCTATGTTCTCCTATGTGGGAATCTCATTATGAGTTACTTTGGGTAACCGTTATGGTTCTAACTTTCCTTTTTTTAAAGGAAGTTTTAGTATTCATTTTTACGATGTAGGTTTCTATGAATGAAACTTTAAAGTATTAAACCTTTGATTACTCAGAAAAATTTAAAAGGAAAAATTCATTTTAATGGAGGTATAATGTAAGACCCCAATATTTTTTGAAATATATATATTTTGAATTAATTTAATCTTTTTGATATTTTTCATTTCACGCAACACTGCAAATAATTATTTAATATATATTAAAGCACTGAGTTTGGATTACGTTATATCAAATTCTAAGTAATAGTGTACTAAAGATAATATAGAGGTTAGATTTTTCTATATGGAACACTTAGGTAAGTTTACATTTCACACAAGACTGACTTTCCTTGATGGATTGCGTAACACACAAGACTGAGTGTTACCTAACAATGATATATTATTAAAAGAAATATAAAAATATATAACCTAGCTGTTAAATTATATTTTATGAATATTATTAACTTAGTTATGTAAAAATATGGTTTTAAAAAATATAAACTAAATTAATTAGTTTCAAATTATTTATAAATGGATATAAGAACCAATTGTATATAAAGAGTGTTTTTTATAGAAAACTATTATTAGGATCATAAAGTTTTTTTAATCATAATTAATTAATTAATTACAATTATAAAGTAATTTTAATATAATATATATTTTATATATTCAATTAAATATTTTTTATGTTCATCCAATATATTTTATAAGAATAAGATAAGAACAAACCAAATTTAACACATAAAAACCCATATTTTTATTATGGTACTTTTATCACCTTTTGATGGAGAACCTATTTTAAATATAAAATTTCGAACTTTTATAAATATTATATGTCAAAATAAACTTCATCTTTGAAATATAATAATAAAAATTAGGTTAGGGCAATGTTTTGGTATTTTTTTGTGAAGTTTTATTTTTAATGAATAGTGAAAAATATTGTATTTTAGTTTAAAACTGCCTTTTCATATAATTTATTTATAATGTTAAATTAAATTTTAAATTTATTTAAAAGTTTAATTTGATATTTTTTTATAAATTAATCAAATTTAGGTCATTATAACCAATTTTACATTAAAATTTTATATAAAAACTTAGAAAACATTTGATCATTTTTACTTTAAAAACCCTCATTATCGACCCAACTGTGGGATTAAATTTAAATCAATTTCTACCATTTATTTAAGTGAAATTTGATAAAATGGATTCCATATTTTGAATAAGAAAAATTTATAATGTCTAATAAGTTTAACTTAGTTTTGAACAAAAATATTAGTGAAAGTAATTAAAATTAATTACAACGATTAAGGTTAAATTAAGATTAATATAGGACTAAACCATAACCATAAGGACCAAAATGACATATAAACTTTTCCTAAAGCAATTTTTTTGTCCATATTTATACCCTATACAACCTTTTATCTAATTTTTACTATTATTGATCCAATTTTAATAAAAAAAATTACAGGGTTTCTTTCTTTTAATATATTACAAGAGTGACACTCCTCCATTATAAAAGGCCTCCTTTACTCCCACTTCATCACACCTATCAAGCCACTTAAGTTCAGAAAAAAATCTACCTAAATAGCTCCCCAAATTCCCTAACTTCCTACTTGAATTATACCTTGGGAATAAATCCTTCCAAGGAATCCCTTTAGTGCAAACCCAAAGGAGTTACCCGATTAAGAGGTAACACCCTCCCTCAAACTTCTTTCTTTTATTTTCTTTCTCCACTCCTTCAAATATTCTTATTCCATGTTTGTATAAAAGCACTAGTATCATAAATATACTAGTATTTTTTTTATTATAAGTATTATACCTACAATTACATACACTTTCATCTAATGGGTAACAAATATACTGTTTACATGTATGGAAGACTACCGCCTCACTAAACGATGATTGTTCATTTTTCCTTTACGACCTTTATTAGTGGACATTATGATGGAAACTATGATTATATATGTTATATATAATATTTATTATGTATTTAATATTATTTAATTATTTTACAACACATATATTTATACTTTTCATTTTTTGTTAACATGATAATTTCATTTGAGGAAGTGTGGACTACCACCCCCTCAAAGTGACATGATTCGTTCATACACTACATGTAATGCATTAAGGATGAATTTAGTGAATATATATGATATATATGATATAATAAAGATAATTTTATAATTATATATATATATATACATATATACATACACACACACATATATATATCTTTTACTTTATTTCTTTCAACACAACAATTAAACGGAAATAGCGTTCTTGCGTACGTACGACTTGCCATCTCCATGAACAGTGTATTCCGTTTCATAATTCTATATTATATGGATTATTATAATAAAAAATAGTGGATATAAATGATATTTATATCATAGTTTACATTCTATAATCATTATATAAGTATAAGTACCAAAGATATAACAAATTAAGACACATGCAAAGAACAAAGCGAATATTATCCAAAGTGAAACCTTAACATAAGATGGTTAAAAAGCAGGTAATATAAGGTCATAATAAAAAAATATATGGTGTTAGATATAATAATATGGTTCTTTAATTTTTTTATAATAAATTTATATTTATTATATAGGTGGTTTGAACAAGTATGACGAGAGTCAAGACACAAGGTAAGGGTATTTCATCTCACGTTTTATTTCTGTGAGATACATGCTATGTTCGCCACTCTTTCCTTTTGTGTGGTGTATATACTGACCATGATTGTATTCAATTATTATTATACTTAAATTTATGGGTATTTAAATATCCATTTTATGATATTTCTTTCATGGTGTTTAAGTTTCAAAAGTTACCAAATCGGTAAAAATGTTTTGTCTCAATTTGCCTTCTTTGAGATTCATGTTTTGTTATGCACCTAAACTATTTTTTTGAGGTGTATATAGTTACATTTTACATGTTATATAACAAATATATTTCTTTTCATAATATTTTAAGCTTCATTTAATTTCATTTTCTTACATAAGAAGTATGATCCAAAGTAACCAAGTGGTAAGAGTTTATTGAAACAATATCATCGCCTTTTGATATTGTTAATGATTATATGTATTTGATGAAATATAATGATAAATATCTCAAGAATATTCATTATTTTACTTATCCTATGTTTTTTTAATATATCCTCATGTATTATTACCATTTTCCACTCATTGGTGCTTAATGTAATGTTTTTAAGTAAAATATGGCCACCTCTCTCTTCGGTTGAAAATCTATTATATTAAAAAACCATGTTTTAAAAAAGGTTAAAATTTATTTTCAAAATATATTTGAATCACCTTTTCAAGGAAAAATTATTTAATTTTTTTATAGTTTTAAATGCTTCCTTTATAAATTTTCTAAGATATTTTTAAAGAAAGAGGTTTTCAAAAATGTTTTATGTTTTAAAAATAATTTTCAATGTAGAAAGGATATTTTCATAAAGAAACGTTTTCAAAAGATATTTCAAAAATATTTAACATCTAAGATAAAATCAATTGGTGTTACTCATTCCTTTATGGGGAAATTATTAAATGTTTCTATTCATATTATTTTTCTGAATGGATTATGTTTTGATGGCATGATGTTTATGAAACCTGTTTCTCTTTCATAGTTTATATGCTTTTTAAAACCCTATTCTTTTCATGGGTTATATTTATGATTAAATGATTATTAAACCTATATTTTTACATAATTTATTATATGATTACATTTTTATAATACCCATTTCGTTTCATGGGTTATGATGCGATTGTTTATGATTTTGTGGTATATGTATATATGATTTCATTATGAGATGGGTGAGACCTATATCTAGCTCCACTACATTGGGTAATGATAAATTTTTTATGATCTCAAAGGGTACATGGGAGTACATCCCAAGCCTAAAATAAGAGGATAAATGAGAGGAAATCCCAAGCTCAAAATAAGAGGGTAAATAGGAGGACATACCAATCCCGAAACAAGAAGGTAAATAGGAGGACATCCCAAGCCCAAAACAAGAGGGAACATGGGAGGAAATACCAAGCCTAAAATAATAAGGTACACAAGAGGTAATAACAATCATAAATAAAGTACATGGGTAATTAATCTAAGCCTAACATGTTACAAAGGCCTTGGTAGGCCGCCTTGACATAGGGTTTTTATATGCGTTTTCCACAATTCCATGTTTTATTCTTATGTTATTTTTTCATGGATTATGTTCTTTATTTCCTTATGATTCATGTATTATGAAATTATAATATTTATTATGATATCTAATATTCAAGTTACAATCTTCAAATTTGTTTCTCATGTTCCATACCCTCTTATTCACGTTATGCTTACAAATTTCCCTTATTTGCCCTTACTGATCATTTGAGCTCACCCCTTTCTTATGTTTCCTTTCCTAAGGTTATAAAGAAAGGTTTTAGGTAGAAGTAATAAAGGTGGAGATATTTATGGGATATGATGAATATCTTTCACCAGGATATAAGATTTTGTTTCCAAGTTTCCAAAGACACTAAACTATCATGGTCCTTAGGCATTTATTTTTGCAATGTACCGAATATTAATCTAAAATGATGTATATCCATGTATGTTGAGCCTGAGTATCTATAATTTATGTTGAGAATTTAATATACAATAATTAAAATATTAAATGTCATTAACTTCAATAAATATATCTTTTAGAATAATGTAATTCAAAAATACAAGTTAAGAAAATAGTGGAAGTGTCTTAGACTGGGGGTGTATCAATGTATGATAGTGTATCACTCAGGAGGTTTGTTATTCTAGCAGCATGATATTGGTGGTGAATTAGGCTTAGACAAATTTTCACTATGCTAGCGGCGTCTCAACTAGTGTTTTTCGATCTCACTGTGTGTGGTTTGATAGTGTCTTAGACTTAGCTGGAATTCTGTGTTGGCTGTATGACATTGGCAGTGCCTCATCTGGAGGTATCTCATAGTTATCCAATTTTTCATTCTAGAGGCATGAAATCCTGATGATATATTGACTAACAACGTCTCAGACTTTGTCAATATTTCAATCCAACAGTATGACATTCTGACGGTGTGATATCCTGACGGTGTGACATCCTCAACAGTGTCTCATACTTAGATAATTCTGTCACCTAGTTCAGAATATATATTTATTATAGAGAAACATGAAATTCATTAATATCATTAGATTCATGATTTTTTTATCATTAATACTAGGAGGTGAACAATCTCCCCCATTTTGATGATCAAAAATCATGAAATTAAAATAATTACAAATGTTTAAACATGATAACCAGGGCAAGATAAAAATATAAACTTAAAATGTAAATCAAGACTTGTCATTAAATGTATGTATAAATGGTATCAAAGAAAAATAAAAATATAGAAAGTAACAAATGTAAGTAAGTGAGATTAATTTTTTTAAAAATATAGTAGAAAATATAACATATAAATATCACTAGAATAAATTATAAATTCCATAAGGTGTTATAATATGCTATAAAAATTCTCCCCCTTTTGGTATTGTCAAAATGGTAAAGATTAGTAGAATAAAGATATTAAAGGAAATAACAAAAAAGAGAAATAATAAAATAAAAGTGATAAAAGGCATTCAAACTGATTATAAAAAAGTTATTACAAACCATGTCCCATTAAAGAAAAAATGTCTAATCCAAGAAAAATAAAGAGTCAAGGTTTAGCAGAGGGGTCCATTGGTTCTTTTCCATTATCCTTGGATTTTTCTTACTCCTTATCTGAGCCAGCAGGATCCTCCTGAAGAAAAATTGATAGAACAACAAATGAGAGTCCAGCTATAGTCTGAGGAAAATATTTCACAATAAAAACTATCCAGAGTTGTCTCAAATATTGAGAATGAGACATTGAAAAAGGATGGAAATAGTCAGGAAAAGGTGCTAGAGTGTCTTGATCAACTCCTAGTCTAGGAGATAGTTGAGGAGAAATTGGAACAGCTTCCTGAGCAACAACTACTTGGCCATGAATAGGAAGAAAAGGCTTCATGAGATTGATGAAATCCATTATGATTTATCCACCCCTTTTCATTTCACTAAAGAAATAATATTTCTATTTTATAAAATCATTAAACACTAGAGTCATATCCTTGATATGTCTTACTTGTTCTTTGAAAGCCTGAGTCACATGAGGCATCCTTAAATTTTCAGCCAAGAATTTTAAATTTGCATCCATTTCATGATTGGTATAAATCCAAGAGAGATTGAAAATTATGAACTTGGTTATAGTTTCTTGTTCATATTTCATGTCATGGTCATAATCGATAAACAACTTGAGAACATGATCAGAGTTATAAAAAATTCTGCTCAAGGTCTCTTAGGGCTGGTCGGTAACACTACTAGAAGCACTGGCTGAAGCAGTTTGTAGATCATCTTTGAAAACTATTCTTAACTTATCAACATATATTTCTAGAGTAGGAGGAGTAAAATAATATAAAGATGTATCCTAATGAATTTTAAGGATACCTTCCAGAGAAGTCGTAAAGGTTGACTTCAAGTCCTAGAGTATAACCTTTACAGACTCCAAATCACTTCAAATTATTTTATTCTCAATCTCAACTTCTAGAATATTATGCATCATCTTTGGTTGTACATTTTGAATAACCAAATAGAATATGTATCTTTGAACTTTATCACAGAGGAAATTCTCTTGAGGAAGTATATTCTTTAACTGAACACAAAAATCAGACATCAGTTTCTTACCAAAAGAATCCAAGTCACTTTTAGTGACTACATCAACTAGAACAGAAAAAGGTGGCGAGGTAGGTTCAGGTGCATGATTTTTAACAGAGGATAACTTTTCCAATATCACATAAAAAACTACTTGAGCTATCAAGGATCCTTTAGGATCTCCTTCAATTTGAACCTTAAGTCTATCATGATTTGGTGGAATCTTTGAAACAGTGGATTACTTTACCCATTATTCAAACATGGGATCAAACCATATCCCAAAAACCTCAATAGATATTGGAGAAGTGGTAGGAGGGACCACAATATTATGTACAACCACTACTGTCTCAACATTTCTGATAACATCTGAGCTCTATCCAGCTACAAACTGTATAACAGTTGCATGGAATTATTTTAATTTTTGACTATCTGAGCTCTGTGCAGCAGCACTGCTAGAATCAACTTCTAACTATGTACCAACAACAGGTGCATATAGCTTATGAACATCGTTTTTTTGAACAAAATCAATTGATTAAACTTCCACATTCTCATCTACAGGAGACTTATGAACATTTAAATCAACTAATTTTTTATTCCAAAATTATTACTCAATAATCACATTTTTCTTTTGTTTAGATACATGATATTCTAAAATAGCAATCACATTTATCTATTCCATCACAACAGAATATAAAATAGTTTGACCAGTGGAAAAATATCCGTCCTTAAATTCATTAAAAATTGGATCTTCATGAAATATTTCCATAGATGGGGATTGATCCCCCTCAAAAAGTGCATCCTGAAGCTCTAGAGGCATCTCTACTTCCTTTCTTTTGATTCGACCACTAGTACTATTTTGGTCAGAGTCTTCATCATCACCAACTTCAATTCAATTATCATATCCTTCTTCCTTTTTTTTACTCTTCATTATCATCATAATAATCATCTTCATTGGATTTGGAACTTTTATACTGCTCCTCTCTAGAGACCTCAGTCTCTTATTCATCACTTTTAAATAGATTTTCTCTTTTTGGAAACCTCTTAGGTGGACAAGGATCTCCAAAAGTAACAGGAGAAGCTTTGGGAGACTAGTCAGGATCACTCCCTATATCAAAAGATTGTTATTTTTCCTCTTCTTTAGTAAAAAATTCTTTCTTATCATCATCATAGTATTAAAATACTTCATCAGGATCCAATCCTATATCAACTTCATCCTTTTGTCTAGTTTAATGATCAAAAATAATATACTCAACATATAACTTATCACTATCACCAACCCACTATCTTTTCTAGGGGTTCCAACTAATTTTCATTCTTGAAAAAGTATCACTTGTATAATAGAAACCACCAAATTATATACTAGAATCTTCAACCTTAGCTACTAGGCCCTTGGCCTTCAACATGGAAGAAATGAACTTGGGGTTAATTAAAGATTTGGACTTAGAGGAAGGTTTGGTCATCTCACACATATGAACCATGATATATCTACAAAGATCGATCTATGAACTTATTTCATCATAGATATAAGATAAACATATTGGTACCTTAGGTTTGTGAAATCACCCTTTCTTGGGCATAGCATATGCTGCAAAAACATAAAGATAATCCTACATTCTCCATAAAACTTTGAGGCAACATGCCTTCTGGTTGTTCCATATCCTGTCATCACAGCAAGAGAATCCTCATACATAAACAAGTCACTAGATTTTAGAATTATACCTTGGTATTCATCATGAATTCCATCATGAGGTACACCAAGACATTTATCCTATTTCCTTGATGAAAAACCAAAAACATGTCATTTCACTTGAATTCAAATCTAATCAGAACCATATTCATCAAACACAAACTCTACATTCTGATAAAACCCATAGAACATCTTGGGGGTAAAAAGGTATTTTTTTAGAGGAAAAACAATCTAACCAAACATGATTCTAGATAACTTTGAGTACCAGAGGCTTACTGGACAATAGACACTTTGATTAAAATTCCTTTTCCGGTATAATAACTCTTTTGGAAAGATCAAGATTTACTAGAGCAACCAGAGCAGGGAAACTAGGTTCTTTATTCTAATTCTTTAAACATCTCTACTTAGAAGGTGAAGACTCAGAATCATGCTTCATTCTTAGCATGAAGACCAGTTTGGAAAGCTTAGTCAAGGGTATGGAGAAGGTTTTAAAACCGAGAGGTGAAAGGGTTTCACTAGGCTTGAGAGAAAAAGATATGGGAGTATCACGCTAGGCTCATGGTATATTGGGAATAGACATAATTCCATTTTAATATTATTTGGGATATTAGGTACTCTAAAATAAAATTAATACTTGAAATATAAATTTAAACTCAAGGAAAAATGGGTATTAGGTTATAGGAAATAACATAAACCAGGAAATAAACTAGCAGTTCAAAATATAAATAAATAGAAAAAATTTGCAAAGGTATGAAAACCAATGGTGTTCCAATCCAACAACATAACAATCCAACAAAATGACAAGACAATGACATGTCAATACAAGGACATCAAAAGCCACAACATTTTGTTACCGAAAATTAAACTTAACCAAAATTTATCATTCCTAACTCATGTTTGATATAATTCATTCTTTCAAAATTCAATGGCTTAGTAAAAATATCAGCTAACTGATGTTTGGTGCCAATAAATTCAAGATTGATTTCTAATTTTTAAAAACGGTCTCTCAAAAAGTGATGTCTTATATCAATATTATTTATTCTAGAATGAGAAAAAAGATTCTTAGAAATGTTAATCGTACTTGTGTTGTCACAGTTTATGGGGACATGTCGGAATTGATATCCATAGTCTAATAAAGTGGGTTTCATCCACAAAACATGTGCACAATAACTTCCACCAACTATGTACTCATCTTCATAAGTAGATAATGCAACAATTTTTTTACTACCCCATGAAACTAGATACTTAAATAAAAAGTGACATGTTCTAGAAGTGATTTTTCTATCTAACTTGCATCCACAAAAATCAGTATTAGAATAACTCACTAAATCAAAATTATTATACTCTTGGGTAAATAAATCCTATATTGGTTGTATACTTGAGGTATTTGAAAATTATTTTAACAACAATAAGGTGTGAATATTTTGTGTTTTCTTGAAAACAATCACACATACACACACAAAACATAACATCTGGTCAGCTATCAGTCAAGTAAATAAGACTTCCAATCATACATCTATAACTGGTTTGATAAAATGGTTTCCTAACTTCATTTGTATATTTACTTTGATTTAAAATAATTTCTTATTTGTTTTTAAATATATGAAATCTAAGAAAGAATTTGAGTTTACCCATTAAACTCATTTCAAATTCTTTTTGCATCATTTTATAAAAATTAGTACAAATATTTTTTTATAGATCCAAAAATCATATCATCAACATATATTTTTACTACTAATACATCTTTTGAAATTCATTTTATGAAAATAGTAGGTTCATCTACTCCTTTTCAAAATACTTTTGAAATCATAAAATTTCTAAGCCTATTATACCAGGCTCTAGGATCTTGTTTTAAACCATATAAAGCTTTGGTTACTTGAAAAACTTGATTCGGAAAATGAGGATATTGAAAACCAAGGGGTTGTTCTATAAAAATATCCTTATTTATAGAACAATTTAAGAATGAATTCCTGATATATATTTGATAAATATTGAAATATAAATGTGTGGAATAAGAAAGAAATATTCTTATGGATTCAAGTCTGGATATAGGTGAAAAGGTTTTCTCATAGTCAATTCCTTCTTCTTGACTATAACCTTGTGTAAAAATTCTAGACTTATTTATAACTATAGTTCACAACTCATCAACTTTATTACTAAACACCCATTTAGTAACAATAGTGAAGGTGTCCTTGGGTTTATTTATAATTTCCCACACTTTTTTTTATTTCAAACTGATTTAATTATTCTTTCATATATATCACCTTAAATTATTCATTAATAGCTTCATTGATGTTCTTAGGTTCAAGATGAGACAAGAAATCTTGATTTTCAACCTAGTTTCTAACATAAGGTCTAGTTTGTGTTACTCTATTTAGATCACCTACAACATCATTTAATGTATGGTACTTAATAGTTCAAATAGATCTATAGAAAGAGGGACTGGTCACTTTTGGATTTTTAGGTTCGGTTCTAGATGTTCTAGAAATTCTTCAGAACTAGATGATTTTTCCTTTTATTTTATTGCCCAGTATAAAGGATTATAATTTAAATTCATTGAAGATAAATCATCCTCAAGATTTTATAAGAAGGTCATAGGCTCATGTGGATCAGTCTCATAAAATTTGACATGAAAATAGTTTTGGTAGTCTTATTGAAAACTTTATAGGATTTTCTAGAGATTGAATAACCAAGGAAAATCCCTTCATCACTTTTGGAATAAAATTTGTCTAAGTTATCCTTAGTGTTAAGAATAAATACTTTGAAACCAAAAACTCTAAATTAAATAACCTTAGGTTTCCTATTATTTCATATCTCATAAGGTTACTTCTTAAGGATATGTCAAATTAAAACTCTATTTATGATGTAGCAGGCTATATTGACAGGTTCTGCCTAAAAATAGATAGGTAGGTAATACTCATTTAGCATAATCTGGGCTATATTTTGTAAGGTTTTATTTCTTATTTCAAAAACTGCATTATGATGGGGTGTCCTAGGAGCATAAGAGTTTTGAGTGTATCTATTTTTTGAGAAAAATGATTCAAAATATTCATTTTCAAACTCATATCCATGATCAATCCTTGAGGCTTTAAGCATAAATCCACTAATATTTTCTACAGACTTAGCATACTTGGTAAAATAAGAGTAAGATTCAATTTTGTGATCTAGAAAATATTCCCAAGTATACCTAGAAAAATAATCTAAAAGAGCATAAACACAATACTTCCCATTAAGACTTGAGACTCTAGAAGGTCCAAACAAATCGATATGAACCAACTCAAGATGTTGATAAGTTGACACTTATTTATTTAATTTGAAAGAAACTTTGTTCTATTTCCCTTTTTGACAGGGTTTATAGAATTTATCATTTAGGAACTCAAGCTTAGGTAGATCCCTAACTAACCCTTTACTAGTTACATTTCTAAGTGAGTGAATATTACAATGTCCTAGTCTCCTATTCCAAAGCCACAACTCTTTGTGAAATGAAATTAAGCATGAAACATTTTGAGAAATCAAAGAATTTAAATCTATAACATAAAAATTTTCATTTCAAAAAGCAATAAAAATTAAATAATTTTTAGAATCATAAACATCACAAGCATCATTATCACATTTAATATAAAAAAATCATCACACAACTGAGAAATGATAATAATATTGTACTTTAAACCACAAACATATAAAACTTTAGCAATTAAAATTGAATTTTTGTTAACAATCTGGCCTAGGCCAATGATTTTTCCATTTTCATTATCACCAAAGGTGAAATGTCCACCATCAATCTTTATGAGGCTCTTGAAGCATTAATAATATCCTGTCATGTGTCTTGAATAGCCACTGTCCAAGTACCATAACTTCTACTGTAGTTCTTCAAGAATTTTTCCTACAAAATAAGTTTTAAAAAATATATTATTTTGGTACCCAAATCTATTTGGGTCCACAAATGTTAGTAATAAAGTCTTTGGGAACCCAAATTTTCCTAATGGGTTTCCTATAAATATATTTAAAACTTTTAGAAATAAAAACCTTGTTGGGTCCTTTTGAAAAATAATTGGCAGTAGAGATTTCATTTATTCACTTAGGAACAAAAGTACTTTTAGATATTTTCTTATGTCCAGATTGGTATCCAATTCCACTAACATATTTAGGAGAAACTTGTATCCTGAAATTTTTGTAAGTGTCTCTCTACAATTTTTAAAATTTTCAATATCTTTCTTTAATTTCTCATTTTAAATTTTAAGTTCAGTGTTTTCTTTGAACAGTTGATAATTTTTCTCTTTCTCTATAGACAGTTCAAATTTTATATTTACAGTTATAACATGATTACTTTTAAGACTTTTATACTTATCCTTTAATTCATTAAAGGTATCTTATATCATATTGAAATATTCAAATAATTATTTATTAGACATATTTTTATCATTATATTGTTCATTATCAGAGTTATCATAATTATGCATCGAAAAAATACTATAAACAGTAGGTAAAGTAGATACCTCACAAACTTTTGTCATGAAACTCATATTTACTCTGATTAAATTATCTTCAGGTGAAGAATATGAATCAATTGAACTATCTTCATAAGAAATCTAGGTGGATTTCATAGCTTTTTTGTATCTCTTATCCCTTTCCTCATAGTTTTTTTTGTACTTAATCTTTGAATAGTCAGATTTTATGTGACCTTTTCTTTTATATTCATAGCAGACATCTTCCTTTGTATCATCATCCTTCTTCCATTATTTCTTCCAATTTCATTTGTTTTCATACTTTCCTTTATATTTTGATTTTCTAAAGAACCTTTTATTTCTATATAACTTCTTGAATCTTCTGGCTAGGTGATCCATCTCCTCATCACTATCAGGAGGTGATTCACTATCATTGGAATTTGCATCTTGGAATTTCTCCTTTTCTTTTTTCCTTTTGTTTTCTAGGGGTAGTAGTCTTAAAAGCTATTAACTTTCTTTTAGGATCTTTTTCTTTTGCTTCACAATTTAACTTTAATTCCTCTTCATACATAATAAGCTTTCCAATCAACTCCTTCACTGGTAGCTTACTTATGTCACATGATTCTCTGATTAAGATTGACGTACCTTTCCATCTTTCTGGTAGGCATGTTAGCAATCTGATAATATGATCCTTGTCAGATACTAGTTTTCCAATCGATCTCAGGGTGTTGACAATCTCATTAAACCTGAGATGCATTTCATAAATGGGCTCATCAGGCTTCATTTTATAATTATCATATTTAATAGTATAAATATTAAGCCTCATCTCTTTAACATTTAAAGTTACATCATGGGAAATAGATAGAGTATCTCAAATATAAAAGGTAGTTTTACAAGTATATATTCTATTAAATTCCTTATCTCCTAGTTCACAGTAAAGGAAATTCATTACTTTATAATTATTATTGTAATATAATTTTGTATCATCATCCCAAGTGCTTCTATCAGTATCAGGTATAACATATTCATCTTCTATAGAAGACCAAATATCAAAACCCATTCTTTCTATATTAATTTTAATTATAATCTTCCATTAGGAATAATTTGTACCATTAAAGAAAAGAGGTATGTTGGTAGCAGAACCTTCTTGAAGATTATCCATATTAAAGAACTAAATTTATAAATGATAGAAATTTGAGATCTTTAAAATCAATCTACAATCATAGTTAAAACGATTTGAAAAACTTTAATACCAAATAAAATAAATATTTCTTTGGATACCAAATGTTATTTGAAGTGAGTATCTCAAGAGGGGGTGAATTGAGTACCCAATGAAATTTATGTTTAAAATGGATTATTTTGAAATCCTCTAAATATTTAAATATAGTCTATTTTATCAAAATAAGTATTATGATATATATCTTAATATTTATAAACATTTCTCTAAAAATTGATTAGGTCTCATAATAATAATATAAAATATTATTGTGTCCTTTGAAATCAGTTTACTTTATCAAAATACCCTATAAACACAAATTAAGATAAACTATCAAAGTTTATATATTTTTTAGAGTTAAAAAAATTATCAGTTTCAACGTGGAAATATAGTAAAAAAAATTAAATCACACATTAGAAAGATGAAAAGAAGAGTATTAGTCTCAATATGAGATTTATTCCTCTCCACATGGTGATCACCCTTCACCAAGCAGTTTATATAAAATAAACAAGATGATCCACAACCTAGATCAGGTTTTACAACAGTTTATAACTGTCAAGGTCACACACGACCTCTGCCACAATTATTCGTGGGATTAAAAATAAACAAACCACACAATGAACTATACCAATATTATCCATGGGAGAAAAAAATACGAAAATTATTTGAGAAAATATCGAATATCTTTCAGTTTAGCATATGAGGCAGTGTGTGTGTGATAAAATAGAGTATGAACACACACTGCTCAAAATGTAATAAATACAAACAGAATAGAGAAATATTGAAGAGTAGAGTTTAGAAATGTTCGATCTAATGAAATTAATCTTGTGACTCTTGATTTGATTCAAAAATTAATCTTGATTCAAGTTCTATTGAAAACTTTAGAAAAATAGAGTGTCGTAAACTCTTGTTCTTTAACTTATAGGAAAATAGTGGATGTGAATGTGTAGTTTGGCTTATAGTTGAATGTTTATAGTAGGAGATATCTTCTTGTTTTAAATCAGGTTCATATTTATGTATGTTTAGTAAGTTCGATATTTTTTTCTTGATATCATTCCACTTCATCCACTATTATACCTGAATTTTCATCTACTACACGAGGGAGTGTGCTTCAATTTTATCAGCTGCAGCAAGGAGAATATCCAGATTAGCTGCATCCTCATACTATACATTCTGAAACACTCTTCAATGATTTATGTTGATAATTTAAGTGAAAATAATTAAAATATTAAATGGAATTAACTTCAATAAATATATTCATTAGAATAATGTAATTTGAAAAGATAAGTTAAGAAAATAGTGGCAGTGTCTTAGACTGGTGATCTCTCATGGTCTGATGGTATCTCACTATAATGGTATGTTGTTTTGGTGGAATGATATTGGTGGTGCCTTGGGCTTATCAAAATATCCAATATGGAAGTGTGTGGTTTGAGGGTGTCCTATACTTAGTTGAAATTCTGTGTTGGTGGTATGACATTGGTGGTGCCTCATCTGGTGGCATCTCATACTTAGAAATTTTTTCATTATGGCGGCATGACATCCTGATAGTATGTCTACTGACAGAGTCTCAAACTCTTTTAATATTTCAGTCCAATGGTATGATATTCTGATAGTGTGATATCCTGATGATGTGAAATCCTCAACAGTGTCTCATACTTATATAATTTTGTCACCTAGCTCATAATACAGATTTATTACAGAGAAACATGAAATTCATTAATATCATTAGAATCATGATTTTGTGATCATTAAAACTAGGATTTAAATACTAAACTTGGTTTACATGAGACCCCAGAGCGGGTGTTTCCCTTATGTTATGACCTTAGTTAGAGGTTTTACCTGAGGACTAGGTGGTTGGACCTAGTGACCCTAATGTGAGACCTGACTAGCTGGGCTAGTTGGGAGACATAGAGACCCTTGGAATTTCCTAGGGACCATAGTGAGTCTGTGTTTAGTACTATTTGAGTGAAACCCTCCTAAAGGGTTATTATGTACTTATGGTACTTCTAGAGGTGATGAGTATAGTTATACTCTTGTGTTGAGACCAATACATGGGAGGTTATTTAGGGTTTACAACTTAGGCATGATGATGCCTTTAGTTCTTGAATATATAACTTGAGTGATTTAGTATTGAGGTTGGTTTTAAAGGGTAAGGTTGATCAGGCACCTAAACCTACTAACCTTGGATGTGATTATCTAGTGTGGTGAAAGTGTGGGTAAACACTTGTGGTTTTGTAATGAAATAGGATTCCAAGAAGTCTTGTGATAAATTGTGGCATAGGTGAGGTGCCCAATTTTTAATAGGGATTCCAAGGGAACTTCTATTTTGTTGACCTGACATGCTAAGTATCATAGTCAGTAATCTTGTAATTTTATCCTAGTTATGAAGGGGGTGTGACTCTAGGGACCATGAGTTGGTTTTTATATGGTTGGGTGTTATTGGATTGTACACCCATTCATTTTTAGATGAGACTAAGGTGGAACATGCTGGATACACACAATGCTATTGAATTATGAATCAACGAGTAGCTGAATGTAGTATATGGGCTGTTGGTCTTGATGAAATGTTGTAGGAATGGTTTTTGATATTTTTTATAGAATGATAAATGAACCTCCATGATAAATGTGTCACTATAAATGGATCATGTGTGGTGGAATAGTAGATCTTCTAGTTGGTTATAGGCAGGTGATGCCTAGGATAAAATGAGTGGGGTTTAAGAGGAGTGAAAAACATTTACTCATGATGTAACCTTTTGATGTTATGTTTAAGGAGTGGTATAAGGTAAGACATATGGTGGGAAATTCATCATTGGTCATTTAATGGTGTGACCCTTATTGTGGTTAGAATTTTAGCAAGTTTTGTGTATTACATTCTAGTGATTTGGGAATAGGTAGAAACTGATGGTTGCGTTGATGCTCAGTTGTGAGGAAGAAAATCATGTCTAGTCATTACGTGCAGTAATGGGAAGAGTGTGATCCATGAAGGAACAACCCTCATTTTGTAAGGTTCTTTGGCTTGGTGGGACTGGTTGTTAGACTATTGAGGTGGTATTGGATGCCCGTGAGCTGTAGATCCATTTTATCTAGTCCGATTTACATACCATATTTGCGAATTTAATGGAATATTGGATTATTTGGTGCATTAGTATCGAGATTAGGGTAGTTTTGGTGCTTTAAAGATGATTAATTAGGTGAAAAACAATTTCATGACATGGTTTACGGGGTGAACCTATTTCATCATGTGGTCTAGGGGGTGAACCAATAATTCATGACATGTTTCAGGGGGAAAATGGTTTCGTGACACGCTTCAGGGGATGAAATCATTTGATCATGTTTTACAGGGGATGAATCATGTGTTGAAACAATAAAAGGTGTTTGTTGAGATGAAAATACTATATAATTAAATAGAATATGGTTCCACTATTCATTCACATTATGTTGGGCACAACGATATTCTTTTGAGGTTTGGATGGGACCTTTTGAAAAATGGTCAGCGTATATAGGCTATGTGTATGGGTGGTTGATACTCATCTAATTCAGTATAGAATCATATATGAGATGTAGTACCAAATTATAGCGTGTGTTATTATAATTTTTTAACTATGTTGAGATAGTAACTAGATCTAGTGGATCTTTGGACCTCTAATAACATGTTTTGATATAAAATTTTGATGGTGGAGAACGTTGTGGGTCAGAATAGGATATGATCATTTAAGTTCGATGGTGGTGAGAACCATGAAACTAATGGGGAGTTTGATGAAAAAACTTTCTTAGAATAGATGGCCTCGAGTAAGTGTCGACCTGGTGTTTTTATAATGGTCACAAGCATTGACTCGGGCTTTGGCAGTTTGAGCACCTTGAAGTGGAGGTTATGCCTCAAACATGCTTGGGGAATTTGGAATGGAATGAGGATTTTGGATTGGATTCAATAACCATCATAGGTTGGGAGATTCTATTGTTTAACATTAGGAATTCTTGAGTATGATAAGTTTTATGGTGGGGAGATTTCAATACCTCATTTCCATACCAGTTAAAAATTTGATGTGGATTTGAATTTTCATTCTAGTGGATGGTTTATTTTGAGAACTGAGAATTGGAATGAGGTCCCAATAGTTTTAAAATCCTTAATGGTTTTTTTGTATGGGTTTCAAGTCATAGGGGTTACCTAAGAGTTCATGATAATTTTGGGGGAGGAATGAAGTGGATGGGGTGCAACATAGGCCTGTTTTAGGGGCTTTAAATCATGAAGTAGAGCTTCCTGACATGAATTTTTGAGGTAGGGGTTAATCCCCCTACTAAGATAATTCATGGTATGACCCATTTGGTAATAAAGTGACATGTTTTTTGACGATTTTATTAATAAAGTGGGTGGATTCTCCTTATTTTGGCTGAAAGAGGGCATTCATGAGAGAGTCGATGAATAGAACACCCCTTTCTTCTTCCCCATAATACATGGTAGTTCCAAGTGGATTTTTATTGAAATTTTAGGTAAGTATATTCCACTATTTTTTTCCATTAACTAAAAAATAATTACAATAATTTCATTTAGGGTTATGATCCTTATTACACTAGATCATGGTTGGAATAGTTTTTCTAATAGGGATTTTACTATGTCTGTGTAGAGGAGGTCATGAGATGTTGTCTGTATGCCGTCTCTTACAGTTTTAGTAAAGGTACATCATATGGTGATATTTTAATTTTTGGTTTTCCTAAATTGGATAAATGGGCCATTGAATCAAAAATATTAATTGGTGATTTCATGTTTCTTAGGCTTGGGGGTGTGTTGGGAATGGACGTCACCTCATTCCTGGTGATTTTGGCTTGACGAGCTGACCTGATGAGTTTTTTTCATTTATAACTATTTAAAATTATTTTGTTTAATTAATTATAAAATGTTATAATTAATTAATTATTAATTTTTAGAAATATTTGGAATGATCCAAAGGATTTAGTGCTGATGAAATTTTGGAGTGTACATCATCGGTCTTGGATGGACCATGGCAGAGCTATCGACCCTTGGAAATAAAATGGGAAAACTCCAATTGAGGTAGGTGGCATCGCATAAAAACCTTATGGTTTACCTGATTATAGGCATTGTGGATTATGGCCTATCCACCTTAGGGTGAATGGCCTCTGAAGTAAATTAATTTTCAAATAGAGTAACTTAATTTAAAATTGGATAATTAATTAACTTTCCTAAACTTAATTAGATGAAATGACCATGGGTGGACTGTATAAGTTTTCAAGGTCAGCTGTAGGCCCTTGGAAACCATCTAGTTGTCTCAACCACTGATGGATGAAGGATTAAATGATTAATTTATGGTTCCCAATGACACTTATACCCATTAATACATGTTTATCATAGGTGGATAAACCATAGTCTATGGATGATGGATTGGGTGACTAGACTGACCTTATGTGACCTTGAGGACAAAGATGGACTATGTGTCATCTCTTGAGTGTTTCCAATGTGACATACCTCATGTAACTTGTGAGGTTGCGGTATCTTGATGATGATTCTAAGGGATGTATTATTCCCCAGGCATTGAGTGTTGACCCATGGAGTTGGTAGAGATCAAAGACCTATATGAGCATGAATCTACTATACTATAACCTAGGGGACCCCAGTGGGTACCCTAGTGACTAATTGATCTTGACTGGGAGAGTTTATTTATGGGTAGTTATTTTTGTGTGTGTCACTATAAAACCCAATCTAAACATATGAGTCCATGGAACTATAGACAGTGATGGTGGGTTTAGGCATTCGAACAACCCTACCTTGCATTTATTCTTTCACCTATTTTTCTTTTAATGAAGCTATATATGCCTAGAAGTGATTACTTGGGATGAACCTATGGGCTTTATGTGATAATGGTATGATGTGGATGACCAATGGTTCTTCATGATATCCATCTTTGGGACTTATGTGATGTTGTTGTGATACAACATAGATGTGATGACGTCATTGTGGATGCCCAATGTGTATCTTGGGATCCAACTGTTGATCCATGTGAAGAATGAACAAGAAACCTAGATCCAACCTTAGGTATATAAGGGATTCTCTAGACACCACGAGTCCTTATGATTCCTAGCATGTTTAGGATCAAGATGTTCATGCTTGTGGGATTATTTTTATTATTATCATGATTATTATGACATGCCTAGGTCATCCCTAGGATCTGACCAATTGAGCCTAATGATATTAATTTTTATTGATCATTATGCCTAGTATTCTTGAGATCTGTCCATTTGGCATGGTGATTTGGGGAATGATTAGAGTTTTGGGATTTCCTAGGACACCTAGGAACCGTCCTCAAACCATTTATTTTTTGGACACTAGATAGATTCCCATGATTCTTGGGATCTGGTTGTTGATCCATTCATGATGAGAAGTTAGAAATTTGAGCCTAATAATATGGGATTATAGGGTTATTCCCTAGGATCCTCTATTTATATGGTTAACACGATATCATGAAATGATCAGAAATATACCAACATTGGCCAAAGTAGGTATAGTCAACCGAGGTCACAAGCCTAAGGATTGAAAATAGTATGGTTTTGGTACATGGGATGGTAAGGTCCTCATGACATACTCATATAAATTCTAGCATCAATCTGAAATAGGTTATTCTTATTCATTTTTTTATTGTTTTGTACTTTATTTATTTTAAATTGAGCATGCCACATACATATACCAATGTTTATACTAGGTTTTATGTGACCACGTTGGTGGTGATCTACTAAAAGTTTTACTCACACCCTACTCGGTCTCCTATTACACATGGGTACCTAAGTATCTCTCACATTGTTATTATAGGAATAGGTAGAACTGAGGTCTGGGATTATGTTTTCCATTGTTTAGAAAGACAATTCAAATGAGGACTAGATATCGAGATGAGGCATGACACAGAGTTGGAGCAAAGCCTCATCCCTTTTATATTTTTTATGCCAATCAGGCCAGTGGGAAATCATATAAGTCTGTATTTTATATCATGTACATGATCATTTGATTTGTATGCTACATTTCATTATGTTATATCATTTATTATTCTTATTATTATGCTTTTCAGTAACCATTTTACATACTATGATGTATACGCTATTTGGTTATTTATCATTATTTATTACTCTGATACTAGTATTATAGCCTCCCCACAAAACCTCCTTAGACCACCAAGGCTAGTTGGAATCCTTTGGTGTTCTGGGCGGTGCGTCTAAGGTCTTGTAGAAAACAATATAACTAATATTCATAGAGTTCACTGGGCTATGGAATTACACATCCACACAATGATTTTTGGTGGCTATTGTTTAGCATATACTCCTTCTATATAGCATCTGATGTAGGTACCAATTCATTATCCAGTGTAATAGGCATTGGATATGAAATCTCACCACCTATACCCTGCCTTAGCTAGAAGTAAAATGGATATCGGATATAACTCTCTCACACATGCACTGAAGAAGGTTTCTATCTAATAAGGGGCTCTACGCTAGGGTTCTACCTCCCCCCGCCGCCTTCTTCTCCCCCACTACAGTTTGGATTCCCTCTCCTCAACACCTTAGGATGGTGAGTTCAGGGTGTGCGGTCTTCCAATGGTGGCATCGTCAACTCTGTGGGCTCAAAAATCTCGGCGCATCTCACTATTTGCTGGCCATTTCTCATGACCTCCCCTTAAATCTAGATAGGGATCAAATGGAAGCGCGGTGAGGGTCTAATTTTTGAGTTCCCAGTTGTTGCGGTGAGGTTTCTGTCACGTTTTTGCGTCATCTGTGGGTCAGTTAGGTGGATCTAATCATTGTGTGTGGGCTTGAAGGCGGTGGTTGGTTTTCGGTTCAAGTGATTCTAGTTCATGGTTTGGATTTGTGTATGTGTTTTCTATCATTGGTTTTGTAGTGTGAATTTGTGGTCTTCATTTGTTTTTTGGTTTTGGATGATTTATTTGGTTCATTATGGTCTCGTGATTCGGTGTTTTGCTCTGGCGTGCTGTTCAGCGGTGTCGTCGGATTTCGGCGATGACATGGACGAGACGACATGATCTTCTCTCTCATGTAATTGGTGTTTTTTTGTGGCGAATTTTGTGCGTGTTTCTATTTTGTGGTGATGTTTGGTGATTTGTGTGATTCAGAGAGTTTTCGTGATTTTGTTATGGAGGAATCTTCTGTTACCTTTGGAGGAATCTTCCGTTGGTTTTGGTTAAATGTGAGGTTACAATATGTGTTGCTGCTGTTCTTGATGGGAATCTTCTGACCGAACTCTCTGTGAATCTTTGGTGTGTTGGCAACCATCATTCTACATGGATATATTTCAGATGAGGTTCAGAGCATGAAGCTTCCACCAGAGCATGTCATTCCAAATTGAATGTTCAAGAGGGCATGGCTATGCCATCAGTACCGGGCCCGTGCAACCCTGCACATGACAGCTTGCTGAGCGGTCATGTGATGGTGAAGGCTTGTAATCACGGTGTAGTTGTCGGGAAAGGGTAGATCCTATAATCTTGTTTTGGGTTATCATATTCAATGGTCTTATTGGTTGTAAGGATCTTTCAGTTTCTCAATTTTTCTTCAAAAGTGTTTTGATAATAAAAAAATTAATTTTCAGTCAAGTACACACTAGTTACTAACTATAATTACACCATAATATAATAAAGTAAGTGAGTATACAGTATAATCACCAGTAGAATCATCATGTAAATTTGTAATCATAGATTGTAATTATTCCTCATATATAATAGGAATTAGTGAAGAATCTACATGATCATGTCATATATCATCCTCAGGTGTCACATCATTACGTGTCATGTCTAAATGTAGATTTCTATCCTATAGAACATTAACTCAGGGCTTAAAATCATCTAAAACATCAACAAAAATATCATGATGAATCTCATCAATGAGAGAACATAGTTCTATAAATATTATATGAAAATAGTCATGTTCAATTGTGAATCCCTCTATGGGATCAGTTATGTGTAGGAGGAATCTGATACAACATATCTATAAAAAAATTGTGTAGTTAATTATAGTTAATAAAAGAGATATTCAAAAATGGAAAGATTTATTACCAAGTCATGATATCCTCACCTGTGTCATGTAAGATATAACAATTATGAAATATAACATTGGGGCTCAAAATCCAATCAATGTGATAAATACACGTGCATTGTTCTTTCCCCCTATAACTGGAAGTCCTAACAACTATCCCATATCTTAATTTACCATGTATGATATAACTTCTAGCCAAAGTATCAATTCACTAACATCTTTAGGGAATGAAGTGAAGACAACTGATAGGGTGGTGTGATATTGGGATGAGGTAATCCAAATTTCCTCATAAATCAATCAACATGGTGCCACTAAACTATGTGAAAATAAATAAGATGCACCACACATGTTCCGACAACAAGAATCATCATGCAATAAAGAAGGAGAATCTAAAGAATAGGTCTGACATATGGTAGACATGGAACTTGGGATAATTAAAAATCAATATAAAATTAATAAAAGAAATAATTTATAATTGATAATAATAATTTGCGTATATAATTTATAATCACATGCATCATTCGACTAAATATTTCCAACATAAGCCTATAAGTGTGGACATCATGTTATATAGTATTTGAATGTCTATGGGTCTTGTTTCACCAAAAAATAACATTATTGAAATTATATTTTTTTAATATAAATTTATATATTTAACTCTCACATAAGAAGGATTGATAAAAATACCATAGTCCACACGGAGAGTCCTGTATAATATCTACAGGTAATGGAATGTGAACATGTAGAGTAAAATGAGATATAAACTCTCATAGAAACATATAAATAAAAATAATGTATCCTATAATCTATATATTATTGATGATCCATCCATTACATATCACTCCATATGTATAATAAATATAGGCTAACCCATAACTATATCTTCTTATCAGGTCCAGGTCCTTATTCGGCTGATCAAAAGATAATGTAAAATGATGAAAATCACCAAAAAGAATCCATGATGCACCATAGTAGTAAAAAATAGTGCTAAAGTGATATACTAGATTGATAAAGGGTTCTAGAGATAAGTTAATCTATTCACAAATTGTAATGACATGTGCACTGCGATACCTTAGTGCATGGAAATAACCGTAACCATAATATATGTGTTCTAGTAAGACCAAAAGCACTATACCACCATTTCCTATGAGTGGATCATGAAACTTGGTTATCTCAAAGTATTTCCCTTCCTAGTCAAATATTTAAACATGAAATAATAATGTGTCCTGTAAAATCTTATCAATCTATCTTTGGATGTTTCGACCAAAGTATATCCCATGTTTTATCCCCTCATAAGTTTGTTGGGAGTGTTTGAAAATTTTCTCCACACAAAGATAAAATGTCTCTAATACTAATCCTATGATAGATATTTTATGAACACCCTTGATGACACTGTTTATTCACTCTATAATATTAGGATTCATATGAATATATCTCCTTCCACTGTCATATGCTAATGACATATATCCTTCGAAATCATCATAATGCAATCATACACATCCTTATTTCCCATTTGAATTACTTATAAATTCTCATATAATTTTCTCTATTATAGATCATATGCCGAAAAAAATTCAACATGAATATATTTAAAATTATAGTAAAAAATATTTGAATATATATATATATATGCGTGTGTCTGTGTTTAAGGAAACATACAAAACTTGATGATCACCTTATTTATTTATTAATCTTTAAAATGTTTGTTTACAATACTAAAAATATATATAATGAAATATAATTGATAATAATTAGGTTATCACCATTAAATTACATCACTATTAAAATCCTCTATAATCACTCAATGATGATTAGATATTAAGCACCATCCATCGCTTTGCGTAACATGGATGCATATACTGGCCAAAAACCAAATCCATGATTAAAAGTTTTTCTTTTCACCAATGGTGAATGAAAATGGTATATGATCACTATTTTTATCCTATGAGGAAACAATGAGTTGTATAAATATATAACTACTATAAAGAAAAGTTACATCCACCTAAATGAACTTTTTACAATATGGAAATGTGGTAATACATGACCTGAATGCACAGAACAAACTACAAAACTTTGGATTATTTCAATAACCTTGATTATCCTAGGATATGTACTCAATGGTGTAAAGATGATAAATGACTTAATTGGTGGGAGGAAAAATCCCATTATATTTGGAAAATTTAAATCATTCATTCTAGTCACCATAAAATTTTATATTTTCTTTTTTCATTATCATCTAAGCCCTTCCATAATATATCCTATATTTTGACAAATGTAGTATTCATTCATAGACGAGAGAAAAATAAATTTCCTTACATGTTTGTAATATATACATAATATTAGTCTATATAAATTCCATAAATAGTTTAGAATAATCTTATGATAGGATTGGGTTCCCAGAATTATGTGTCCCTTCTAAATTATATATCTTTCAACTTGGAATTTTTTTTATCATTTATAGATTTCATGAAAAATTTATATTATGGCCAATGTTTTTTTCACAAAAAATAATGTATTTATCCATTTTGACTCCCCAAATATGAATAAAAAATGTCAATCGAGAAGGTAATTATTAACCATATTTTTCAAGAAAATTTTACTTTCATACTCTCTTCCAATTTTTAATGTGTTATCATTTAAGGTATATATGTTACCTATAATTCAGAGAAATTCACTACTTGGTGTAATAAAATCCCACCCAAATTGTTATGCACATGAAATTCCATATATTGGAGCTGGTTCCATATAACCAACTATATTTTTATCTTTAATAACATGTATATTCAAGGAAATGAATATTAATAAATATCTTATCACAAGATGAGTATTCTTTTGAATAACTTTGATGTGATAATGTACTTTCATTACTTATCTAATCAAAAGAACATTATAGTTCCTAGCTTTGATGAAAACCTTACATTGATATAATAATATTCCAAAACATATGTATTATGGTATATATGACATCTTATGAAAGGACATAGATTATGTTTAAACTCTCAAGTGTTGGATGCTCATAATTGGATGAGGGTTCGACTCATGTAGTTTTTCACTTAGTTATCTCAAAGATTGGAGTTTATGAGATAGACCTTGCAATATGAATTATACATGTTATATGTGTCATTGGATATTTCTAGTGGTGGATGTGTGTACTGTTCCTTATAATTAAAATTATTATTAATATATATCATGAATCTTGTACTTTGATGTATTTTCAAAAACCATGATGAAATATAATCATGAATATGTAGGATACATAGGATGTGTCATAAGTGATATGAAAATGATATATAATTCAAGTAAGGATTTTTCCCTTCCCAAACAGGAAGATGATATCTTAGGACCTTTGATTAAAATAGAAACATATTATTAAGTCCATGACAATGATAGTTTATCAATCAATTTATTTCAGAGAGTCAAAGAAATATATTCAGGAATCTAGGTTAATTACACAAGTATACATCCTATTTGATTAGATACTAAGATAGTAGGATTATATTGTATTGTAAGTATTAATATGAGGGTTTTTTCATTACAGTATTAACTTCTTTCTCTATGGGTGCCTTGATGTGTTGCTAGACACTGATCTTGGACTATAGGAAATATTTCCTAATGCCACTGAGAAAAATTCCTAGAGGGCCACACACTAAATGTATCTATAATCTCAGTTAAATTCTATTTGAATTTAATATTAGAATAAAAATTATTCTTAAACCCAAGGAATAATAATTATTTAGGTTATGTTGATCACATTAATTCAGTCACTAATTATTTGAAAGAATATATGAGAGTTAAAAATTAAATAAATATTCATTCTTTGGTTAATGAATATAATATTTATTTCTTTATATAAAAATAATATAAATGATATTTATTTATTTAAATAAATATTTATTATTAAAGGTTTGATAAATAATAAGGTTTATTGAGGGGCAGAGTTAAGGTTTACATTGAAATGATATATTTTATTTAATACCATTTAAATAAATATTGATTTATTTAATTAAGAAATGATATTTAAATATCTGTGAGTTTTATGCACATCATGAATTACTATTATCATTATTATTATTATATGTGGGGTTTTACTTAGAATAAAGATATTAGTTAAGGTCCTTTGTGAAACTACTAAAATTCTTATTGATTCTTTTTGTTGTTCACTGCGGTATTAGTATGATCTTATCACATTTTCATGAGAGTCCTTAAGTATGATCCTACTAAGTATACATTTTATTTTCATCATAATATATATATATATATATATATATATAGAGAGAGAGATATAGATAATATTTTTTAGGTTATTGGGAGGGAGTTGGAGACCAAGGTCCATATTTCTAGCTTGGATCTTGGAGCTTTTGAGTTGCTACTATAGGATTCTTTATCATGGTTATTTTGAAATTGCATTCATATGAAATTAAATGCATTATGAGATATTTATGGGGTTTTCCTTTTTTATGGTATGGTGTTGGTTTTTTGGTTACTTTGAATGATACTTGGGATTATGAGGTAAGTTACACACATATTTGTGTATTATACCCTTGGTGATAGTCACTAACCTGGGGCCTAATGGAGGTGGGCCTTGGGGTCCACTCTTTTATTCGTTGTTGGCATAGAAAAAGTTTTTAGTGGGGGAGGGTCATGAAAGAGTGGTATCATAGGTGTTGATTAAGATTTAGGGTGGTTTTTAGAGCTTATAAATAGTGAGTATTTCATGGGTCTAGTAAGGAAACATTGTTATTAGATATAATGTGTGATTTAAGCAAGGGATATCAGTTAGGACATAGGATTTTAGGCCCCACTATGATCTGATGTAAGGTTCTTAATCTTACCAAACATTCTATGTGAAGTGATACTGCTTGTAGGGTAGAGACCTAGGAAGGATACATACACCGCAATATTTTCATTTGTGATTGAATGGGGTGAATTCAATTTTTTGAAAGGAATTTAATTAAATTAAATTAATATTCCATACTAAAGGGATTAGTAAATCTTGTTTTCCTTTCAATTATTTCCCTTGGACATAATCCATGTGTGGTTTAAGCTAGTGAGGTTTAGTAGGCTAACCCAGTTGACCATTGAAGGGTCAACCTGACTGAGGAGGATGAGCAGTGGCAGTAGAAATTGCATTCCTTTCAACAACAAGAAATGGAAAAGTATAAAGGATGTCTCTTCGATATAGAGATAGATCATTGGTTATAGGAGATTAATATCATATTCAGTTTGATTCAGGATTGGTTTGAGTACTATTTTCCACTAGTAGTTAGTCAGATGATGAGCATAACACTTCTGTGGTGGATGTTGTTTCTCATGGAGTGGAAATAGAAAAACGTTTCATGGTTATATTTCCTGGAGTTCCAGACGATATTTCTATCATCGATAATGAATCCAGTAAAGAGGAAAGTGCTTCTTTCTCTTTAGTAGGGAAGTATTATTGTGTGGGATATTTGAATTAGGTTTAAATAAATTTTTTGTTTCTCCCCTAATCTTTTTACCAATGAGGATTATAGTGCATGGTATCTTGAGGCGGTACTCTCCCAATCTATCTAGTACGTAGTTCCTCTGTTTACGATTTCTTCATATTTAGAGGTGTAGAAGAAGGTGAAAGTGATTGATCATATTCAATCTCATAAAGGAATATTGTGAAAGGGGATCTAGTGGGGTTTCTTGAGGAGAAAAGTTGTTGGTGGATGATCTAAAATTCCATGGCCTTTGAGGTTTCTACCAGTGGGGAGTTGGTCTCAACAATTTTCTTTCCAATTTTCTAGGACCAGTAGCTCCTGTGATTTCCTAGGTGATATAGAATAGTGTTCTATGTATATGGGAGATGTGGTAATTGCCTATATCAGTACCCAGTGGTCTTTGGATCTCAGTATAGTGGCGTATGTATGGTTCAACATCATCCTCAACAGTAGTTTCCAACATGGATGTATCATCAGATGTGGAAGTAGGCTTATGGTCCACCATCAGGAGATAGAGAAGGTATGGTCTAGCCTCAAGATATTCCCCATTTTTAGGAACCTTGATCTGATAATAGTTTTGGAGGTGGTATACAACAGTGGGGTAGGAGAACAATGCATGGGTAGTTTTATGCTATAGTGATTCCATCACCAAAGGGTCCATATATTGTTAGAGACATGATTAGATTATCATTTACTATCATGTGTATTTTTTTTTGATTTAGGAGCCTCATACTACTTTGTTTCAACTGCCTTAGTATGTTCATTAAGACTATGTGGAGATGATTCACCATGCCCCTAGCGTTGATTATTCTTATTGAAGGCCATACCCACTTGTCTGATACGTGCCATAGGTGTAGACTAATGATGGAGAATCATCAATCATGTAGGGATTTATTCTTATTATAGATACAGACATACAATTTCATCCTCATCATGGATTTGTTTCATTCTATATATGAAGTTATTTATTTATTTTAGACAGGAGTCACATTATTTTATGTGGATGGTTAGTGTGCATTTTTCATTGGTAAACGAGGTTATCAGATGAGAAGTAGGCATGAAAATCCCATTTTTCCCTTGATGGTATAATTTATAGTGAATCAATAGGTAATGAGATAGTGAAGACTCCCAAAGTATTTGATGAGTTTCTAGAATTTTTTCCCAAGGAGGTTCAAACACTACCCCCTCAATGCAACGTTAAGTTTTGAGATAAAATTATATTTGACTGTCTCTTTGATTTAAATGAGTCCTTATCATATGACACAATCTAAGATGTGGTAGTAGATGATTTAGATATATGATCTAATGTAGAAGGGTTTTATCCAGCCCAGTGTGTCACTGTGAGGTGCTCAAGTGTTATTCCCCAAGAAGAAATATGTTATTCCGAGGCTCTATATAGACTAATTAAGGATAAATTAGGAGATAATAAATAATAATTACCCTCTTTAAAATATCATTAGTTGAGGGAAAATTAGGAAGATATTATAAATAATGACTTCTAGTGTAGATATGGACACTTTGAGTTTGTTGTTATGTCATTTTATCTCACGAACACACTATAAGTGTTCATAGAACTCATTAAATATGTATTTAATGTGTTCCAAGACCAGTTCCTAGTTGTGTAATTGATGAAATTCTTATATACTTGAGGTTTTAAGAGGATAATGTTAAGCATATGGAGATCATATTATAGACTCTAAACACCACCAAATCCATGGGAAGTTATTAAAGTGTAACATTTGGATATAAGAGGTGGATTTTATTAGACACATGATGTCTTAATAAAAAGTAGTAGAGGATAATTTAAAGATTTAGGTAGTTATTTCATTATAGGTAACCAATAATGTAGCATAGATTTTATAATTTCATAGTCTCGAATGCTATTATTAGAAGTTTGTATATGGATTATTTTATATTGCAACCCCATTGACTTCTTTAAGAAGGAAGGCCCATACATTCATTTGGATTGATTAGTGTCATGAATATTTCAACTTATTGAAATGGTAGTTGGTTAGCGGCACACATATCTAATTTTCTAAATATAGGTTGATATTTGAAGTGTTATATGATGCTTAAAATTGTGGTATAGGCTGAATATTGATACAACAATAAGTAGTGATATTTTATGGATCTAGAAAGTTATTACCCCATGAACATAACTACGACACCTGTGATCTGGAATTAGTGATTGTGGTGCTTTCCCTAAATATGTGGTGACATTACCTCATTGTAGAATACTTTAAGTTCTTCACTAATCATAAGATTTTAAGGTACATTTTCTATAAGCATGACCATAATCTATAACAAAGAAGGTGGACTATAGAAACACAGTCTTATAATACATGTATATCACATCATTTTTAATGATTAAATTATAAAAACACATGCCTTAGTGCTGTAATAGTTTAGTGAACTTGGAAACGTGGAACAAAATATTCTAATCTGGTGGAATATTTTCAATGTTTCCCACAAAGATCTTCCCATTTAGTACTCTTTATTAACATACCCTACATAAAAATTTTCTTCATAAAAAGGGGTAAAGGAGACATAAGAAAGGGTGAGATCTGATGCTCAGTAAGGGTAAACTCAAGAGATATCAATCTATGATCATATAAAAGAACAAGATAAGAATAAGGGTACATGATAATGATCATAAATTATGAATTTAGTAACCAACATGTTTTAGATCATAAAAATGAGTCATAGTGTAAAGATAGGTAGTTCATAAGACATGAATCATAAGGAAATTAAAGAACATGATCCATGAGAGAAAAATGTTGGCATAAGAAATAGATATATGGGATGTATATAAGCATAGAAAATATTATATCAAGCATACCCACCAAGAAATTCATAACATGTTATGCTTGGGATAATCACATATGTACCTACTTCAAGCTTGGGATGACCTCCTGTGTACCCTCTTTTGGGACTGGGATAACCACTTGTGTACCCTTGTTTTAGGCAGATTCACCTCCTGGGTGGGATACACCACTATCTCTAGTGGAAACCCTTCCTTAATAGTTGAATGGGTTCAATCCACAAACCATCATAATGGAAAAATTATCTTACTAAACCAAGTTTACTCTCTGTTCTAGCCCTATCTCACTGAATTAGGTCCACTCCACATTCCAGTCTTGTTTATCTCATGAGATATAAATCTTTACCCAATGCATTGGACGGAGATATAGTTCCCACCCATCACATAATGAAAATCAAACATATTTGTCCCAAAATATCATAAAAATTCATCATATCATAACCCATGAAATGAAATGGGTATCATAAACATTTCATTATATCATAACATGTGGAAAAGAGATGGGTTTCATAATCATTTCATCATAGAATAACTCATGAAAAGAAGCTAGTTTCATAAGCATTTCATTATGGCATAATCATTAGAAGAGAAATGAGTTTCCTAAAAATCATGACATAAAAGAATAAACCATTAAGAGAAACAATATGGATGGTATCCTTGGATCATATCCCTAGTAAGGCATAAATAACACTAACATATTTCATCTTAGTTAGAAAGTAATTTTGAAAGAGAATTTAAAACATTTCTTGAGGAAAATATCATTTCCATTTTGAAAATATTTTTTAAAACATAAAACATTTTGAAAATAATTTTCTTTGAAAATAAACATTAGAACTTATAAAGGAATCTATGAAGATATTATTTCTCATGAAGCTAAAAAATTTATATTCATTTCGTACACGTTAAAACGAAGGTTCCTTTCACATTTTTGGTAAAATCCAAACATGCATTGTTTGGAAAATGAAATGAAGACTCATTTTAATTTTTTTAAAAGTAAAACATGGGAAACAATTTCATTTAAAAATAATAAAATATTTTTGATAACATTTTTTTAAAAGATGTTTTTGTAAGAAAACATATTTATGACCAAAGAGAGCAATAAGTCATACTTTCTTAAAAACATTTTCTTAATAATTTTAAGTACCAAAGAGTATCAAAATGGAAACATTACTTGAATAAATCATGAATAACCATAGGATTAGAAAATTCATGATAATATTTGAGATCTATATCATAATATTTCAATATTGGAGACTTTATCATAAATAATTTTGATAAATGATGAGATTGTAATCATAAAATATTTACCACTTTGGTAACATCAAATCAGAATCCCCAAGAAGTAAACAAATTAAAATGAAACATAAAATAGCATGAATATGAAAAAATTCATGATATTAAATTTCAAATGGGATGTATATACACCTCATGAAATAATATAGGTGCATAACATAACATATATCTCAAAGAAGAAAAATTGATACAAAAATTCTTTACTGAGTTGGTAACTTTTAAACCATAAACCCTATGAAAAGAGATCCTCAAATTGATTTTTAAATAAAAAACCTTTATTTATAAGAATCATAAAATAAATTCATGGGTATTATATACATCACATAAAATAAATAAGTAGTGAACATGACTTGTGTATCACGGAAGTAAAAAGCGAGATGAAAATCCATTACCTTAAGTCTTGACCTCCACCGTACTCATTCAAACCACCTGAATAATAAATATAAGTTTATTATAAATCTATTATAGAAAAATATTAAAATATATCATACCATATATTATTTTCTTAAGATCTTTTATTACCCATTTATTAGTAATTCCATGTTAAAGTCACATTTTCGGTAATAACTGCTTTGTTTTTCATATAAGTTTTGATTTGTTATATTTTTGGTCCTCTTGATTTGATCATGGTTCCATAATCTCTATAATTTAAACCATTATATGAATATAATATATATTTATTATATATGTATTTTTAGTAATCCATAATATTTAGTCATAGGAAATAAAATACACTGTTCATGGAGATAGTAGGTCGTACGTACGCATGAATGATGTTCCCCTTTTCTTCATATTGAAATAATGAAAAGTAAATGATATATGTACATATTGTAATTAATGTATAATTTTTATTTAAAATATATCAAATATGTTTATTAAACCCATCTCTAATACATTCCATGTAAAGATTGGACGAATCACATCGCTTTGCGATGCGGTAGTTCTCCGTACACACGAGCGACATTATCGTATTCCCACAAAATGGAAAGCATGAAAGTATGTGTAATATAATAATTTAAAAAGAATAATATCATCATAAATATCATATATATCATATATAAAATATAAATCCATAATTATTCCCAACCTTTAAAGGTTGTAGTGGAAAAACGAATGATATTGATTCGAGAGGTGGTAGTCCGCCATACACACGAACGATGATTTTATAACTCATTTGATGGAAGTGTGTTCTGTTATAGGTATTACTATAACAATAACAAAATATAAGTATATGGTATATATTTATTTTATTATATAATCATGGTATAATAATAATTTAAGGGGTTGGAGGAAAAAAATGAAATGAAAATTCTCATTGATGAACATTACCTCTTCTTCGGGTATCCTCCTTAAATTTTCACTAAAGCCTTGATTGGTTGGAATTATGTAAAAAATAAGGCTTCTAAGATAAGGTTAAGGAATTTGTTAAGTTATTTGGGAAGATATTGGTCGATCCAAATGGCTTGAGAGGTATGAATAAGCTGGGAGACTGAGTTCCCTTTTATAGTTGAGGAGTTGTATTCTTGTAAATACTCAAAAATATTCACTATTAGGAGGTTAATATTGCCTAAGGTGGATCCAAATATGATATTTAAAGGTTTTTAGGGATGATAGGTCAATAGAAACATATACCACATATTGAAACACATGTTTTAGACATTTAATTCCTTAACTTCGAAGTATCCCTATTTTTTCCAATTTGGTTTTTGACTACAGTAACTAGTTTTCTAACCTTGGTAATTTATCCTTTAAGACTAAATTAGAGTGATAATTATAATATAATTTGTAAAAAATTATTTTAAATATTATATATAATTTATAAAATATAATTCCTATGTTTTTAGGAAATTAATTTTAACATAAGCGCATGTTACGTGCAAAAACACCACATTAACCTTAACTGTGCTAACTGAGTTTTTACTATATAATGATAAATATATTCATTATAATAGAAATATTTGTCCATAAATGGAACATATTTAATATTTATTATTATTTAAAAATCACATGGTAGAAGATAAGATTTTTAGTAATTTTAAATTATTTAATAAAAGATCATTTATTAAAAAACTACATTATTGTCAATTTTAACACTATTCATTAAAGTTCAATTATAAAAATATAAACAAAATGATGGAATTAAAATAAATTATTTTAAAAACTTTTTATCATGATATATTCATGTAAAAAAATAATGTAAGAAATAATTTATTCAGTTTACTTCACTTTAAATATTTTTAATATCATTTATTTTATTTTATTGTTAACTAAATAATTACTGTGTTGGAATTTCTTAAGTATTTTAAGTAACTATTTGATCTATAAAAATAAATATAAATTATTATGATAAAAAACTCCATTTATTTTAAAATAATACTTATAAATGAACATATGATGTTTTTTCCCTATCCTAAATCTTTATAGATAATAAAAGTAAGAAGAGTATATTTTTTGTATTTTTTCTTAACTTATTATATGGGTCATACTAAATGGAAAGTTACAATAAATTTGCATATTGAAGATAATTTTATGGTAAATATAGAAAAAAATTCATTTAATAAAATTAAGATAATATTTTAGGTCATTTTAACTCTTATCATTCTAGTTCAACCTCTCGGTAAACCCATTTTTTACTTTAACCATAGTAATAAGTTTTTTTTGCATTCACTACTCATTTTGGTCAAAAATTAAGTTAACCATATTATACATTATAAATTATTACGATTAAAAATTTGAAATCAATTTTTCCAAAATCAATTCACATAAGTGGAAAAAAATAATTTAAAATTAATCCCGTAGATACGATGAGAAAACAAGTTTTTAAATAAGAAAAGTTAAAAAGTTTGAAATGTTTTTATATAAAAATTTAATATTAAATTGGTTTAAATGAACTAAATTAGATTAATTTATATATAACTGAACTAACTTACCTTTAAAGTAACTTTAAAATATAATTTATATTTATAAATAAATAAAATGAAAATGAAATTTTTAATTAAAATTCTGTATTTTTCAGAAAATGAAATTTTCAATTAAAATTCTGTATTTTTCAGTACTCATCAAAAAATAAACCTTTTAGAAAAATGTCAAAAATTCACCCTAATAAAATTTAGAAATTTTTATTCCAAAAATTAATTTGATTTTATCAAATTAATTTTATAATCATCAAAAATTAATTTTATTATTGTTCACAAAAAGACATTAAAAAACATATAAAGACTTTATAAAAAATTATGTATTTTATTATAAATATTTTTTCGTTATATAAAACTATTATACTTAATATTTTAAAAGTATTTATTACTATTAATATCACTAAATTTAATTTCTAGGTTATAACAGCTGAGTTTAAATAACTATATTAATAATATATCTCCGTTTTGTTAAAACTTAGTGTTGCGTATAACGAAAGCTAAACAAGTATTTCATGTAGAGAAAACTTAACTTAGTGTTGCATTTAATTAAATTCATACAATAAATTTAATTTATTTGAAAAAATAATTCATGAAATCTTGGGGTGTTACATTCTACCCCCTTAAAATGAATTTCACCCTCAAAATTCATCTCGGTCATCAAAGGTTTGATACTTGAAAGTTCTTTAATAGAAACCCACACCATAAAAGGGGTTAATAAAAAATCATCTTGAAAAAGAGAAGGGTATGTGTGAAGGTTATTTGGAATAACACATACTAGGTTTCCAATAAGTGGGAATTGAAAACATGGAAACAGAAGAGAAAACTAACACCCAAATACTAATAAAGAGTGATAGAGAACATGGTCAAGAGAAAGATAATGATCACAAATCCATAAACAAAATAGGTTTGAAAATGGTCATAGATATCATCCAAATGATGATAATAATTTTTTTTATTTCAAGACCCTTTTGCTAAAGTTATTTAATTTTCATGGGAAGATATACTTACTTGATTTCAGCCTAATCTCACCCTGTTTTTGTGCCTTGATCAATTTCCACTTCATCTCTTACTCAAATAAATGAGGGTGAAAATTGTTATGCCTGAAGCACTAATGGATCATAATATTCATAGATAGAATTATAATTCATTCCTTATATATTTAGTTTTCATAAAAATAAATTGGTTATCAGAGGTTATTCAATATGCATAAATCTTCATATGGAGAAATAATACATTAATCTATAAAACCTCATTCAAATTTAAACATAATAAATTTCATAAATGGTTAATCATTTGTCCATTTAAAAGATTAAAATCCATTTTTTTGAAATAGGGTCACTAAATTTCTCAAAATCATCTTAAAATTGATCTGCCATAAATCACAAACTCCTGATTATCACACATCAAACATGTGAATACCTTCATCATGAATTCTCTTAAAACATGGTAATAACCTCAATTAACATAAAACCATATTGATTACATTCATGCTTCTTCATTCCTTACATATAAAATATATTATTGGATATATTATTTAAATCTAAAAATATCGTAAACTCTATTCATGATAGCATAAACCACTTTTTCAAAAAATCATTAATCTATTACAAGGTAATCAGTATTATCCAAATTTTTTTATTCTTGTCCAACACATATTTATCCAAACAAAAAACAATTTTCTCAGCATCAAGAACATATTAAGAGTTAAATTACATTAATCATGTGTTTTCCATAAAATATAACCTTTCCCTTAAATCATATTTCTTGGTTATCAACATTATTCAACATATTATTTCAAATCCTTAAATAAAAACTTATACTGAACAATCCTTTAATAATAATTAAATCCAAATAGAAAAAAACTTCAATTATACAACTTCCTTCTCAAAATATTAACTAGGATTCATTACCTTATTCCTCAATACCTCTTTCCTTTCATATGTCATCTATAGTTTCTTCATCATTAGCAATATAACCATTACTCATATAACCATGATGATTTTCTTCAAAAAATTTACCTAAGGACATCGATTTGAATAATTCCCATACTCTCCACATTTAATGAATTCAGTCAATGATATCTTAAGGAAACCAATATTTCCATCTATTGTGTTAACTAAACTTTTCATTTTACCATTGCATTTAATTGCTTTGTGTCTTTCTTTTAAAAAGTAAAAAATTCTTCTCGTTCCTCTAGGAGATTCACTTGGGTGTTTCTTCCCACATTCATGACACATAGGAAACCAAATATTTTTTCCTCCATGGTCTCCACTACCCAAAATCTCAGTGAACTCTTTAATTATATTGTTTGGTGAGTCTATGAGTTGGTTAAGGTATAAAGTTTTAATCAAGTTATGTGAAAACTGATTAGGAATATTCAAAAAATCCCTTACTTCAGTCATCATTCCATTTGAATTATCATCAAAAAAATTTCCTTCACACTCAATATTAACATAGTTCTTTTGGGTTCTATCTATCTACTAAAACCAAAATCATATTTTGAGAAACACTAATAATAGTGGGGAGGCATATAATCAGGAAAAACCACTTATATGAAGTCTAAATCACAAGACCTTTTTTAATCTATGATATATTTGGCCATTCATAGTCATTATCTATTTAAATCCTTCATGATGGTTCATAAAGAGTTTGTGAATTTCCAAATAATATCCCCTAAGTGTTTCAACTAGGCGTGCAAAAAGGATTGTTGTTGTGCACTAGTTTCTGATCAAGTCTTGCTCAATATTATGTTTTTAGGGGTTGTTACCCCTATGTACATATGTCCTAGATCCACATCCAATTGTAGTATTAAGACATGTATGAAACTTCTTAAAATCCAATCATTCTATCATTTACCAAAATTCCAGGAAATTTTCTTATACTTTAACTCATCCTTAGACTTATTCTTAGAAACATACCTAAACATATCCTTAGAAATATCCCTAGGGTTCTCAATTTTTTTTATAATACAAGTTTTCAAAGTTTAACTAAAACTTTTCTCTGATACAAACTATAACAACCCAGGCTTCTCATACATAGATATCACATCATTTCTTATGAACATTCATTACATTATAAAAACTCACACCTTAGGACTACAATAGTTTAGTGACTTTGGAATCTTGGAACACAATATTCTAATCTAGTTAAAGATCATCAATGTTTTCCAAAAAGAACCTCCAATTTATTACTCTCTATAGACATACCCTATATAAAACCTTTCTTCATAACATGGTAGAAAAGAAACATAAGAAAGGGTGGGATCAGATTCTTAGTAAGGGTAAATACAAGAGATATCAATCTATGATCATATAAAATCATAAAATAATCATAAGGGTAAATGATAATGACATAACTTACAATGTTCATACCCAAACTATCAAATATAATAAATATGAGTCATGGAATAAATATTAGTAGTTCATAAGACATTAATCATAAGGATGTAAAATAACATGATCCATGAGAGCATAACGTCGACATACAAAATAGATTTTTGGAATTCACATAATAATAAAAAATCTTATTTCAAGGCTACCCACCAAGATATTAATAACATGTTAGGATTGGGATAACCAACCCTGTATCTACTTAAAACTTGGGATGACCTCTCATGAAAACTCTTTAAGGCTTGGGATGACCACTCGTGTACCCTTGTTTTGGGAATATTCACCTCCTGGGTGGGAAATACCACTATCCATAGTGGCATAAATTTCCTCATAGTGGAATGGTTTCACTCCCCAAACCATCATAGTGGGAAAAGTATCTTATTTAATAAAGTTTACTCACCATTAAAATCCTATCTTAATGAACCAATTTCACTCCCTATTCTAGGCCTGTATATCTCATGAGATATAAATATTTACCCAATTCATTGGATAAAGAAATAGGGCTTACCTATCACATAATGAAAATCATACATATGTGTGACACATGATCAAAACAATTAATCATGTTTGAACCCATGAAATGAAATGGGAATCATAAACATTTCATTATATCATAACTAGTGGAAAAGTGATAGGTTTCATAATCATTTTATCATATAATAAATCATGAAAAGAAGAAAGTTTCATAATAATTTCATCATGGTATAACCCATGGAAGAGAAATCGGTTTCATAAACATAATTACATAAAAATATAAACCATTTAGAGAAATAATATAAATGGTATTCTTTGATCATATCCCCATTAAGGAATAGGTAACAACAATGAATGTCATATTATATGGAAAATAATTTTTAAAGATCATTTAAAACATTTCTTGAGGAAAATATCCTTTCTACTTTAAAAACACTTTTTAAAACATAATTTTTTTGGAAAAAAATTCATTTGAAAATAACCTTGAAAACTTCTAATGGAATCTTCAAAGAAATTATTGGTAATGATGTTGGAAAATTTCATGATATTTAAACATTGGATACTTGATCACAAACAATCCTGGGGAATGATGAGATTGTAATCATAAAATATTTACCACATTAGTAACATTGAATTAGAATACCCAAGAAATAATAAAAAAAATGAAACTTAAAATATCATGAGGATGAATACACTAATGAAATTTATTATTAAAGGGGATTTATATACGCCTCATTAAATAATATAGGTGCATAACATAATGTGCATCTCAAAGAAGTTGAGACAAAAATCCTTTACCGATTTGATAAATTTTGAATCGTAAACCCCCTGAAAAAGTGATACTCAAATTGATATTTCAATACCAAAAAATTTAAGTATAAGTGTCATAAAATAAATCCATGGGAATTTTATACAACACAAAAATATAATAGGTGGTGAATATGACATGTGCCTCATGAAAGTAAAAAGTAAGACAAAAATCCCTTACCTTAAGTCTTGACTTCTGTTATACTCATTCAAACCTCTTATATAATAAATAAAAGTTTATTATACATATATAAAAGAAACATATTCACAAATATCATACCATATATTATTTTCTTTTGACCTTTTACTAACTTTTTATTAGCAATTCAATGTTAGAGTCATGTTTCGTGTAATAACCACTTTGTTTTTCGTATATGTTTTGATTTTTTATATTTTTGGTCCTTTTAATTTGATCATGGTTCCATAATATATATAATTTAAAACATGATATAGATATCATATATATTCATTATATATGTATTTATAATAATCCTTAATATTTAGTGATAGGAAATAAAATACACAGTTCATGGAGACGGTAGACCGTATGTATGCATGAACGCTGTTTCCATTTTTTATCATATTAAAAGAAAGAAAAGAAAATGATATATATATATATATTATCATTACAGTATCATTTTTATGTCATATATATTACATTTTTTTATTAAACCCATCCTTAATACATTCTATGTAAAGCGTGAACGAATAAAATCACTTTGCGAGTCAGTAGTCTGCCATATATATGAACGATGTTATTGTATTCCCAAAAAATGGAAAGCATGAAGGCATGTGTGATATAATAATTTTATAAGAATAATAAAATCATAAATATCATATTTATAATATATATAATATATAAACTATAAATCCATCATTATGACCAACCATGAAAGATGGTAATAAAAAAATTAATGACATCAGTTCATGAGGCGGTGGTCTGTCATACACACAAATGATGATTTTATAACCCATTTTATGGAAGTGTGTGTGGTTATAGGACGTAATATTAAAATAAAAAAAATAAAATTATATGTATTATACTAAGGTTGTTATATAATCATGGTATAATAATAATTTTAGGGGGTGGAGGAAAAACATAAAATGAAAGCACTTGTTGATGAACATTACCTCTTCTTTAGGTACTCTCCTTAGGTTTGGACTAAATCCTTCCTTGGATAGATTTCTGTCCAAAATAAGGATTATAAGGTGAGGGGAAGGAATTTGAGAAGTGATTTAGGCAGTTATTGGTAGATATAAATGGGTTGAGAGGGTTGAATAAGTGGGGAGAGTGAGTGCCCTTTTATAGTTGAGGTAGAGTGTCAGTCTTGTAAATACTCAAAGGTATTCACTACTGAGAGGTAAATATTACCTAAAGTGGATCCAAATATGATAATTAATGGTGTAAAGGTATTATATGGTCTATAAAAACATCCACCATGTAATGAAACACATGTTTTAAACATTTAATTCCTTAACTTCTAAGTATCCTTATATTTACTATTTTATTTTTTCACTACGGTAACTAGTTTTCTAACCTTGGATATTTATCCTTAAAGAATAAATTTGAGTGATAATTATTATATAATTTGGACCCACTAATTATAAATATTATATATAATTTATAAAATATAAATTTTATGTGTGTTGGAAATTAATTTTAACATAAGTGCATGTAACACGCAAAAACACTGCTTTAACCTTAACCACGCTAACCGAGTTTTTACTTTTTAACGACCAATATAGTCATTATAATAAAAAAATTGGTCCATTAATGTACCATATTTTATATTTATTAATAATAAAAAATAAATTTCTTGAAGTTAGGTTTTTATTACTTTTAAATCATTTAATAAAATATCATTTATTATAAAATAACATTAATGTCAATTTTGACATTATTCATTTAATTTAAATTTTAAAAATATCAAGAAAATAATGGAATTATAATATATTGTTTTAACACCTATTAATCATTATATATTCATCTAATAAAATAATTGAACATAAAAATTCATTCAATTTACTTCACTTTTAATATTTTTAGAGTAATTTATTTTATTTAATTGTTAACTAAATAATTATTGTGTTAGCATTTCTTAAGAATTTAAAGTAACTATTTCATCTCTAAAAATTAAAGAGAAATTATTTTATAAGAAAATAATTTTTTTTAAATAATACTTATAACCTAACATATGTTATTTTTCCCCTATCCCAAAGCATTATATATATTAAAAGTAAGAAAAGTATCTTATTTTTGTCTTTTTCTTTACTTATTATATGGGTCACATTCAAAGGAAAGTGGAAATAAATTTCTATATTTCAGATAATTTCATGGAGAAGATCTAAATAAATTCATTACAAAAAATTAATAAATATTTTAGGCCATTTTGACTCTTATTATTCTAGTTTAACCCCTGGTAAACCCATTTTTACTTTAACCACAATAATTAATTTTTACTGCATTCACTATTCATTTTGGTCAAATATTAATTTGAAATTATTGGAAATTATAAATTATCCAAATTCCAAATATGGAATCCATTTTTATAAATTCATCTCGCATAGGTTTTAAACATTAATTTAAAATTAATTGATTAGATGTGACGAGAAAGTGAGTTTTTAAAGTGGAAAAATTCAAAATTTTGAAATGTTTTTATATCCAAATTCAATATGAAATTATTCTAATGGAATAAATTTTATTAATGGATGTATAATTGAAATAATTTAAATTTAAAATTAATTTAAAATATAATTTAACTTTATAAATAAATTAAACCAAAAAGGTAGTTTTCAATTAAAATTCAGTATTTTTCACTATTTATAAAAAATGAAGCTTTTTAGAAAAATACAAAAAATTCACCCTAAGATAATTTTGACACGTTTATTTAAAAAATGAAGTTTATTTTATCAAATTAATTTTCTAAAAGTTTCATAAATTAATTTTATTATTTTTTTTTCAAAAAGTCATTAAAAAATTTATAAAGACTTTACCAAAAATTATGTATATTATTATCAATATTTTTTATTTTTATAAAACCATTATACATAATATTTATAAATTAGTTATGACTATTCATATCACTAAGTTTAACAGGTATGTTATAATGGTCACATTTAAATAACTTCATTAATAATATATCATAGTTTTATTAAAACTCCGTGTTGTGTATAACGCAAGCTAAGCCAATGTTACATGTAGCGCAAACTTAACTTGTTTTTTCATGTTATGAAATCCATCAAATAAATTTAATTTATTTAAAAAATAATAATTCATGAAAACATGGGGTGTTACATGGATGGATTTTCTCCAGTATTATGACATTGAGATCTCCTACACCTCGAGGAAATGGAATTTTGTAGTTGACCCATTGACTAGGAAGTTGAAATGGATTTTTCTCAAGATTCTAGGGATTCTTTGAGGAAAATTGGGGAGTTGGAATCCATGTACCAAAATTCAGGAGTGGTTAATGGTGGGGTTTACTTGTTTTATATGACGGTGTTGTCTTCTCTGATATAGTTAGTGGAGGAGTCTCAATGGGAAGACCAAGAGGTGGAAGTGATGAAGGATCTATTTGTTTAGGTTAATGCCCCTGAAGGAGGGTTAGAGGATGAACAATATCAATTGATGTTTTATAAGAGGATTTCCATCTCAATGAATATTCATAAGATAATCCTTATTGAGTTTTAAAACTCACCTTTAGTAGTGAATCCATTAGTTTCCAAGACATAAAACCATTTAAGGATGTAGTTCTGGTGGCTTATTGATGCTATTCTAAATGGGCTATGATGGATTATAGATATATTTCACTATAGGTTATGATCAATGAGGGGATACAGTGGTTCATAGTGTGGGTATTGTATGGTAGGAGGAGGGCATGGGCTTCATCTACTTCATATTTAGAAAAACCAACTTATCTAATTATATGGAAGTGGTTATGGGATAATGAGGATGTGATGGTTGTGGCATGGGTTGGGTGTTGAGTATTTACATTCATGATGAGGATGATGGATAAATAATGGATAAGAGTGCTTGTATGCATTATGTTGGGGAGTGAGAGTGGAAAATCATCGAGGAAGTGGTGCGGGGTTTTCTTTTTCAATATACTTCTTCTTATATTATTAAACTTAGATGTTTTATTTGGTGAGAAATCCTTGGTGATATTGGGAACTAGTTGAACAATAAGTTCTTATTTATTATGTTGTTTATTCCCTGGATAATTAGCATGCTCTTCTCACATTTTCACAATAGTCCTTGGTTTGATCCTACTGAGTCTAAATGTTATGATAACACTTATATATATATAAACTATTTTTAGGTTATTAGGAGTGAGTTGGAGACCAAGATAGACATTTATATTTTTGGAGCTTAGAGTTGTTGAAAAATCCCTTAGGATGTTTTGGGCATGGTTATTTTGGAATTTTATTCGTATGAAATTACATTAATTATGGAATATTTTTAGGTTCAACCCTTTTTATGTTATGGTGTTAGTTTTGTGGTTAATTTGTATGATCTTGGGGTATATAAGGGTAATGCCTCCCATATTTGTATCTTATAAACTTAGTGCTAGTTTCCAACCCAAGTCCTATTAGAGGTAGGCCTCGAGGGTCTCTCTTCTATTCGCTGCTGACCCATGAAAGGTTTCCATTGGGTGTGGGTCGTGACACTACCATTTGATCCTTCATCTCAATTATGATATGATGATATGGTTAACTAAATCAAATATGAATAAATAATCCCAAGTGTGGTAATTCTTATCTAAATAAATTAATTATGAATTATATGTGAAAATATCTCCTCTATTAGTATTTTGGAATTATGTTCATCAATTTATAGGGATTTAATCTAAAGAAACCAATGAAAAACAATGCTGGGAACAATATCAAATACTTCCTATATCCCCCCAAACCTTTAAGTTATATCAGAGTGATCACATATTAATTTATAATTATTTATAATTTTTTTATTGAATTATACATTTGTTTTGTTAGTTTTTCATTTCTAGTTTTTTAAATGAAATCCATGATAAAATGATCATTTAGATTCATATGACCATGAACCATCCAAGAATATATGAATAACATTCAAAGATACCATCCAAAGGTTCTAGAGATTTAGGTTAGATGACACATATACACATAGTATAATATAAATGTACACATCTTGTACCCACAGTCAACCACACCATGAAAATATGTAAAAATCACAACACATCGTGTGGGAGAATAGTACATGATGTCATTATATTCAATGTATTAGCCACTAACTAGTATGAATTTTCACATGGTGGGAACAAAGTGTAGTTAGAATACACGTTGTGTTGCTCCACATGGTTTTACATCACATGAATCGTGGAGGTTGTGTTTTTAAGCTACGTGGTATGTAATTAATGCATGCCACATGTTAATTTCTAGCCGATTAAAATGAAAAAATGAAATGAACAAGACATGTAGCGAGCTATAAATTATATGTAACATGTAATAATCCATTGAAAAAACATGCCAAGTCCCTAAGCATGTAGTACAGGTTAACACATGGAAGAATTAATTAAAATAAAAATCTAACTACACGGTGTATAACTGGATGTACACATCGTGGGGTAGGGTTTATCACATGGATTACACACTGATTTTTTTGAAATGTTTTAGGTAAGATATTAAATTATTATTAATTAGATTCAATGTTATTATAAAAATACATGGTATCTATGGTCGTCATACATTCCGTATACTTTATAAGCACTACCAATGGTACACATTGCGTGTAACATCCACAATTTTTTAATGGTATGTCATTTTGAGACTTATGGTTGTTAAATTAGAGTTCAGAAAGTGTTAGAGTTTATATAGTTCCATAAGTATAGTTTTGTAACTTTGGGGTGCACCATGGGAAGAGCCAAACTATATTAGTCAGTGTGTCAAACACCTAGTATGCCAGAATGAAACACAGTAATCAAAACACCCGTGTCTTGGCATGGTATCATGCATGTAGTGCTATGAGTCCTCCTAAGGGAAAATGTAAGGAACCTAGCCCCAGTAACCTGAATCCAGTTCCTTAATTTATTACATTGTCATATAAATAAAAATGACACATCCTGAATGATATAAAATTTTAGTAACTTTAGAAAACAAGATACATACATAATTTCAACATTACAATGTAAAATGAAATACATCATAGAGAATCCTTTGGAAAATAATCTTATTTATCTAGATTATCTTTTCATGTCATTCATAAAACTCCTCTTGTCATTTTGACGAAAAATAAATATAATAAATGGGTGATCTCAGGTGCTTAGTAAGGGTAAATAATATAGAAGACACATAAGTAATAAGGCATGATGAATAAATATAAGTACACATGCCATTAAAATATAATCTTGAGCATAATATGGCAGGAATAAAATATGAATAAGTAATGCCATAATAAAACCTAAACATGTATATTATACTAACCTAATAATCACATAGATTATAAATTACTAATTTCATAATTAGGGAATTCATAATACAAGACATCATAATGATACTATCAAGGCCTCATGGCAATACCATACATAAATGGATAAAAAAACCCAAACTAGTTTTTCTTATGAGACCCACCGATGCAACAAGGGGCTATAGAGGGACCCACCCAACACTTAATAAGTCCGATTAATTCTTCATATGAAATGGGTGAAACATAATCAATATATAAAATCGTATTGAAACTAACATATGAAATGTAAATAACTTTCCAAAATCAGTAAACATAATCATTAACTATTCAGAGTAATATGATGAATGGTATAAAGATAGAACATTCATAGTCAAAATAATCATAAACCATTAAATAAAATATGGTATATTATATCATACAATATTAACCCAAATTATACATAATAATTAACAATATTGTTGAAATAGATGAAAATACTCTTATAAAATCATCGAGTAATTCTTTAGAGAAATACTCTTTTACTTTGCAAAGAAGAGTTATTTTGAAAAATATTGTATAAAACCATAATTTAACTAATATATTTTTTATTTAATAAAATTAATGATTTTATAAAAATAATTGTGGCTTAAAACAGATTATAGAGTGCACTAGGTAAGAATTCGAGAAGTTCCCTTGAATCGAGCTTGTTTATCAAGAAGAATTTAGAGAAATATCCTTTTAAAACATGAAATTCCCCATAAAAGAAAGAATGATTATGATTGGTACATATTTATATAACATTAAAATATAATTTATGGGTATTAAATAATAATAATTAATAAATTAATTGGGTTAAAGAGAGAAAAATAGCAACTTAAAAGAAAATGGAGGTTTCAGTAGGAAACCCTTATCTTAAGCTCGAACGTGTTCTGCACTTGACCTTAAGGTCATGGAATATGAAATTAGACTCATTATTAATTTAATTAAGAAGATATTAGAGATTTATATAATTTATTATAATTTTATTAAGTTTGTTATATACTTTTGATAATTTATAATATTGAATTCAATCATTACGGAGTGTTTGTTTCTTTGATTTTCATGATCAGTTCGCTTGATTATAAGTAACAGAGTTCATTTAAAATGGTTATAATTATACAAAATTTTAATTTTATGTTACTAATGTAAAAATATAATTTTAATTGGTATTATGTATTATTTTTGTTCCATATATGAGGATGAATCATTAGATAACATGTTAATGATAATTTTTTAGCTTAATTTTAGTGGTTTTTCAATCACAACAAACTGGTTTTGTTATATTATTTAATATCATGTATATATAATGGTTAAAAACATTAAATAATATATGATACATATTTTATAATCTGTTTTAACCATAAAAATGGTTTCATGTCCAGCCTTGAAGGATAAATTAAAGAACGAAAGTTCATAATCCACGAAGGTTGTAAATCAGCACCTTCCAAACGATGATTTCATTTTTAAAATAAAATATGAAGAGTAAAAATATTGATAATGGATATTACATTAACATGATATTATTCCAGTATATATATTATAATGAATTTATCATGACCATTAGGATTGAGTAGTTGAAGAGATGATAATAAAAGAAAATAAATTGAATTGAAATTAAAAGATTAAGGAAGAGGGTTTACCTCTTGAATTATCCTCCTTGAGACATCCATAGGGAAAAGAGTTTTTATCTTTTAGATTGACCAAGAGATTATGAATATGGGTTAGAGACCAGGAAAGAGTATTTGGGAATAAATTTTACAAGATTCAAGGCTTAGAGGTTTTAGGAGAAGTCAGGGTGAGGGGTGTTTTTTATAGTGGAGGAGAGGAGTGATTTTTGAATATTTTATTCATTTGTTTACTATTTGGCTCAAGACTATGAATAGTTTTGATTCAAAAGAATAAATAACGTAAATAGGTCATGTGAGTTCAATATTTGGGTTCTTAAATTATGAATTATGTTTTTAATTCATGTATTTGGATTATAATTTAAATACCGTAAATTACTGTATTTCACTTTTCAAAAAAATTCAAGTATTTTAGAAAAATATCAAAAATTCACCCCAACCATTTTTTTGATGTATAAAATTCAAAAATTAACTCCATTTTCTCAAAATAGTTTTCTAAATATGAGATATTTAATTTTTAATTAAAAACATCATTTACATGAAAAATACAGATTTTAAAATTATAACTGATTTTATAACACTCTGAACAATTTATTAAGGTCCCATAAAAATATATTAAAATCATAAGACAATAAAATTCATTAATAAATAAATTTTATGAAAAATAATTTTATTTTAAATAAATTTATTAATTGTAAAATTTTAATTAAATATTTATGACTTACAAAAATACCAAAACTTAATTAATAATTTTTAAAATATTCATTTACTTATAATATGATATAATTATATCATAATTTAATTTATAATATTAATAAATTTTATTTATAATTTCATGGGTGTGGTTACTATTCATAGGCCGATTTACTATTCATAAGGTTTATATTACTATTCCTAAAGGAAAGTTACTATTTCATTAGTATAGGTTCTTTAACCTCTATAAATACATCCTATTTCATTCAATATTCATTTATAAAGTTTTTTATTGTGTTCTATAAGTGATTTTATGTGATCTATACAATATTAAATCAATATAATAAGGGAAATCTCATTGATAGAATTCTGGGTCATTACATTCTCCTCTCCTATAAAAATTTCATCCTCAAAATTTTTAGAATGTCATCTCATAATAGGATCTAGGTAGCTTTTCATTATATGTTCCCTAGGCTCCCACATTGCCTCTTCAATTTTATGATTTTTCTAAAGTAACTTTACCATACAAGTCATCTGATTCCTAAAAACCTATTCTTCAGTGTCTAGATTCTAGATAGGCTCTTTATAGTAAGGTAAATCATGTTCCAGATCTATTCCTTCAGAAGTGAGGACACATGTTGGGTTTGGCATGTAATTTCTCAATAATGAGTCATGGATCATATTGTGTACTTTAGAAAGGATATTTGGCATTTCCAAATGATAATTTATAGCCCCAATTATCTATAGGATTTCAAAATGTCCAATAAACCTTGAGATCAATTTTCCTTTCTTCCAAAATCATACAACACCCTTCCATAGAGATAATTTTAAGAAAACATGACCTCCCACTTGAAATTCCAAGTCCTTAATTTGATTATCGGTATAAAACTTTTTCCTTAATTGAGATACTTTGATATGGGTTTGAATTTCACTACATTTTCTATTGTTTCCTCTATAAGATATTGGTCTACATGATTCCTTTCACCAACTTCATCCCAAAATGTTCATGTGCGCCAAATTTTTCAGTACAATGATTCATATGGTGCCATTTGAATACTAGAATAGAAAATATTATTGTAGTAAAACTATATCAAAGGTAAATAATTATCTCACATATCTTGAAAATAATTTGAGAACGATCTCAATATGTATTCTAAAGTTTGGATCGTTCTTTCTGACTGTCTATCAGTTTGAGGGTGATAAGCAGTACTCAAATCAATATCCAAATATTTATAAATATTTTTTTTGAATTTTGATATAAATTGTGGATCATGATCAGAAAAAATTGAGCGAGGTGCCCCATGAATTATTAAAACATCATTAATATAGATCCATGAAAGGCTCTCCAGTGGAAAATCCTCACTTATAGTGAGAAAAAATATAGATTTGGTATGTAAATCAACAATCAACAATATTGCATCATTACTTATTAGAGTTTTTGGAAATCTAGTGACAAAATACATGGTGATATCATCCCATCTCTATGTAGGAATAGTCAGAAGTTTTATGACTCCTCTAGGATGTTGTCTTTTGGCCTTCACTTGTTGACAGACTAGATGTTTTGATACATAATCAGTAATTTCCCACTTCATGTTGTCCCACCAGAAATGTTCCTTCAAATCTCTATCCATCTTAGTGTTACCAGGGTGTATATAGAAATTCTAACTATAGTAATCATCCAATAACTCCCTTTTTATCTTGGGTATAGAGGTAACACATAACCTCCTCCCAAATTTCAGAATTCCATCTTCATATATAAAGTCTGTAAAATTCCCATCATTCACAGCTTTAATTTTTTTTTTAAAGATTCTCATCATCAGACCAAGAAATTTTAATTATTTTCAATAAAGATGGTTGGGAAAACAATTGAAAAAATAATTATGTTTAACCTTATTTGATAATTCCCATATCTATATTTACTAGATCTATGAACACAGGATCCCTTTCAATCTTAATTTTTTTTAGAACTCCCTGATCCTTCTTGCTCATGCATCTACCACCTTATTTTTCTTCCCTAGGTGGTAGTGTATAGAACAATCACAATCCTTGAGTAGCTTGTGCCATCATCTTTGCCTCATGTTGAGTTATTTCTATGAGAAGATATATTTAAAACTCTTGTGATCTATATATATATCACATGATTTACCATAGATATAGTGTACTTATATCTTTAGAGAAAATATTACAGCTGCTAACTGAGGATCATGAGTTAGATAGTTCTATTCATGAGTTTTTAACTACCTTGATTCATAGGAAATAACTCTATAATTCTACATAAGGACATAATCATTTCCTTTCTTTTATGAATCACTATAAATCACAAATCCACCATTTTTTGATGGTAGATTCAAGATTGGAGCATTCACTAACCTCTTCTTCAATTCATCAAAACAGTCTTCAAATTATTTTTTCTATACAAACCTAACCCCTATAAGAGTAATCTTGGTTAACGAGTTAGCTAATCAAGTGAAGTTATGAATGAAATGCCGATAATGACCTCCTAAACCAATAAAACTATATACCTCAGTTATGTTCATTTGTGTAGGAAATTCTCGAAACCACCTTTTTCTTCACATGATCAACTATGATTCCATCCTTAGAGACAATATGGCTAAGAAAAGAAACTATTTTAAGCCCGAATTCACACTTTCTTAACTTCCCATATAACTCGTTTCTTCTAAGATTCCTCACAATAATGTGGAAGTGATTCTCATGATTTTTAAAGATTTTTTATTATACTAAGATATAATAAATAAATACCAAAACAAAGTCATCCATATTTTCCTTAAAAACTTTATTCATTAGATCCATGAAAATAGAGGGTGAATTAGTCAGTACAAAAGGAATTACTATAAACTCATAATGCCCATACCTAGTTCAATGTGTGTTCTTTGGAATATATTCCTTCCTCACACGCAACTAATGATATCCAGATTAAAGGTCAATGTTCAAAAAATATTGGACTCTACGAATTTGATCAAATAATTCATCAATGTAAGGAAGAGTATACTTTTTCATTATTGTAATAACATTGATCTCCCTGTAATCAACGCATAGACACACAAATCCATATTTATTCATAATAAAAAGAACATGAGCTCCCCATAGAGAATGACTAGGGTGAATAAACCCATTACTACTCAACTCCACTAGTTGTTTCTTCAGATCCACTAATTCCACTGTGGATATTCTATAAAGAGTCTATGATATAGGCCTTGGAACAGGAATTCAATAAATAAAAAACTCAATTTCCCACTCTAGAGTATTTTTAGGTAAATCCTTTGGAAACAAATCAACATATTATTGAATAATAGGTACATCCTAAATTTTAATATTTCTTTCCTCACCCATAGATATCTTTTTCTCTTCCCCAAGAATTACATTAAATAGAGCTATTAGGGGTGGATCTAGATAAGAATCAAATGTTGAGGTTTCTACACTAAAGACAAGGGATTCTACATCATTTTAAAAAATTGTAACTTTATTTTTCTTTAAATAGAATTTCTCATCATAATTTTAAATCCAATCCATACCAATAATTATATCAAATTTAATAATAGGTATGATGATTATGTCAATAACTAAAGCATGTTTATGTATTATAATAGGGACTGATCACATATCATTATTACAATGATACTTCCCTTAGGAGTTTTAACTGAAAAATACTTTATTAAGTCAAATTAGAAATATCTAATTTTATTGAAAAAACTGGGAATATATAAAAGAATACGATGATCCTAAATCAAATAAATAATTGGATAAGTTTGAGGAAATGATTAAAGTACCCACCACCACATCATTAGGAACTTCATCCTCATTAGTTGTGATCGTATAAGCTTAGCCTTGATCCCTTAGCCATATTTGGGTAAATTTTCTCTGTCTCTTATTATATTCATGTGAATAATGTCCCATCTATTTATAATTATAACATTGAACATTGGAAAATTATTTCTTTCCCGTGTAATCATGGGCTTGGTGCCTTTTTCTCCAATCTTGTAACAAACTCACAATCCTTTCAGAAAAGTAATAGGGTGTTTCTTCCTATAATTACTATAGGGTGGAAAGTAAAATCTTCCCATATTACCCATTTCCTTATTTCCTTTTTGAGAGTTTTCATCTTCCCAATTATTCTCTAACTTTCTTTTAAAGTAATAAGATTATAGAATTATTTTTCTATCTTCACGACACAAGAGACTATATCTTTATATGATGAGAAATTATGGGAGACCAGTTCCCTTTAGAGGAATGGTTTTAAACCATTAAAGAATCGATAAATATTGTTCATTATATTACATACGTACTCTGAATCATGCCTTGATAACCTTGTAAATTCATCTTTATACTTTTCAACATTTTCATCCTTTTTCTGTCATAAACTTAAGAATTTCCTTTCTATATCCACTCATTATTCATGAGGAAAATATTTTTCTAGTAAAATTTATTTAAAATCCCTATATTATATATTTTCAATATCTTCCTACTCCTTTTTGTTTTGAATAAATGACCACCATTGATTAACATCTTCTGATAGATGATAAAATGCCATGACAACCTTCTCCCTTTTGTTACTTATGTAAGTGAGAAATATCTTCTCTAAATAACTTATCCACTTGTCCACTAAAAATGGGTTCGTATTCTCTTTGAATGATGGAGTATGTAGTCTCATAAAGTATTCTAACATTTCTCCTCCACATTGTGGATCAAGATGCTCCATATAGGTAAGGTTATTTTTTCATAACCTAAGTCAGTTGTCCTAGTATAGTTATAAGTTGCTCAGAACCAGTTGAAGATCTAGAAGAAACATCATTATCTTTCATAGGAGGGGAATCCCTACATGGTATATATTAATTCATTAAATTTCTATTACTTCCACTAGGTTCCATTTCTAAATAATGCCAAACACTAAATTAATTTATGAATCATAATATATAATGTCGAACTAAAAAAACACTTAACATAAATTGAAATTTTATGCATGTCTAATATCATAATCTTAAGAATGATTTCTCTGAAAAAATATATAAATTTAAATTATTTATAATGGTTTGTCAATAAAATGTGAATTATCCTAAGCATATACCACATTATTTTAAAACCAAGTGCGCAGTAATGCCATTTTTCATGAACCAGGTTACCCTAAGTCAGGCCCAGAACATGTTGTCAGAGTTGTTACTCCTAGTTACATCTCTTCCAGACCATTTACACTTCTAGTATCTAGATATGGATGTATTTTCTTAGAAGATCCACATAATCTATACCTTAACAAAATTCTAGGATGTTCTTATATGCTTATCCTCAAAGTCTATCCTATAGTTTTGTCTACTAATCTACATTTTCTAAATCTAGTTTTCAAGGTTTATACTAAACATCATTTGAAACCAACTATAAGGTCCTCGACCCCAGTAACTTGGATCTAAATCATTACTTTATTAAATTGCAATATAAAAAATGAAGACACATCCTGAAGGAAAAAAGTTTAATTTCTTTGGAAAACAAGATACATATATAAGTTAAACATTAAAACTTGAATTGAAATACATCATAGAGAAACCTTTGGAAAACTTTCTTATTCATCTAGATTATATTTTCATGTCATTCATAAAATTAATATTGTCATACTAAGGAAAAACAAACATAAGAAATGTGTGAGATATTGTGCTCAGTAAGGGTATATAATACAATATAATCACAAGTAATAAGGCATGGTGAATAAATAAAAGTGTACATGCCATTAAAACATAATCTTGAGCATAATATATTAGGAATAAAAGATGAATAAATAATTCCATAATAAAACATAACCATGGATATTATAATATTTTAATAATCACATGTACTATCAATTACAAGTTTTATAAATATGAATTTCATAATGTGGGACATTATAACCATATTGTTAAGGCCTCGTGCTAAGACCATACATAAATGGATAAAAAACCCCAAACTAGTTTGTCTCATGAGACCTACCAATGCAATGAGGGGCTTTAGAGGGCCCCAACCGACACTTATTAAGTCTAATGAATTCATCATATGAAATAGGTGAAACACAATCAACAAATACATTCATATTGAAACTAACATATGAAATATAAATAACTTTCCCCAATCAGTAAACATAATCACTAACCATTCTGAGTAATATGATGAATAGTATCAAAAAAGCACATCCACAATCAACCTAATCATAAAACAATTCAATAAAATATGGTATATTATATCATAAAATATTAACCTCAATTAGACATAAGAGTCAAAAAGAGTGTTGAAATAGATGAAAATACTCTTATAAAATCATCGAGTAATTCTTGAGAGAAATATTATTTTACTTTGCAAAAAAAATTTATTTGGAAAAATATATGTATAAAACCAGAATTTAACTAAGATAGTTTTTAAATAATAAAATGACTGATTTTAGAAAAATAATGATGTATTAAAATATATTATAGAGTTCACTTTACAATAAGTAAGAATTCGAGAAGTTCCCTTGAACCAGGCTTGTTTATTAAGAAGAATTTGAGAAAGATCCTTTTAAAACATGTAAATCCCCATAAAATAAATAAGGATTATGATTGGTACATATATATAACATTGACATATAATTTATGGGCAGTACATAAGAATAATTAAAAAAATAATTGGGGTAAAGAGAGAAAAATATTAACCTGAAAGAAAATAGAGGTTAGTGTAGAAAACCCTTACCTTAAGTCCTCTTGTGTTATGCACTTGACCTTAAGGTCCTAGAATATAAATTTATACTAAATAATAATTTAATTAAGAACCTATTATACATGTATATAATTTATTATAATGTTATTAAGTTCATTTATGGATTTTAGATAAGTTATAATATCAAATTCCATCATTCTAGAGTGTTCGTTTCCTTGATTTTCATAATCGGTTCTCCTGATTATAAGTAATGGAGTTCATGTAAAATTGGAATAATTATTAAGAATTAGAATTCAAGGTTATTAATGAAAAACCATAAGTTTAATTTGTGTTATATATAATTTTTTTCTATATATGAGGATGAATCATTACATAACATGTTAATAATAATTATTTATCTTAATTTTTGTGTTTTTTTATCACAACGAACTATTTTTGTTTTATTATATAATATCATGTATATATAATGGTTCTTGAACATTAAATAAGATATAATACATATTTTATAATTTTATTCAATTATAAAAATATTTTCATGAAATTCCTTGAAGAAAAAATTAAATAACAAAAATTCATTGTCCATGATGGTTGTAAATCGACACCTCCTGGACGATGATTTCATTTTTAAAATAAAAGAGATAGAGTTAGAATATTGATGACGAATCATTCATTAACATGATATAATTCCATTATATATATGATAATGTATTTATCATGATCATTTGGATAGATTAGGTGAGGATAGTATAATAAAAACAAATAAATTGAATTGAAATTAAAAGGAAAAGGAAGAGGGTTTACCTCTTGAATTATCATCCTTGAGAACCTCCTTAGAGAAAGGGGTTTTGGTCTTCTAAAATGAAAAATATATCATATACTTGGGGGAAATACTAGTTAATAGTATTTGGAAATAATTTTGGAAAGATTAAAGGTTTATAGGTGTGAGGGGAAGAGGGGGCGAGGGGTGGTTTTTATAGTGGAGTAGAGGAGTGATTTTTGAATATTTTATTCATTTTTTTACTATTTGGATCAAGACTATGAAATGTTTTGATTCATGTAACTAAATAAAGTAAATAGGTTATGTGAGTTTGATATTTTGGTGCTCAAACCATGCTTGATATTTTTAATGCATGTATTTGGATTATAATTTAAATACCATAAATTATCACATTTCACTATTTACAGAAAAATTCAAGTATTTCAGAAAAATCACAAAAATTAACCCCAAATTTTTTTCAACATTTAGAATTAAAAAATGAACTCCATTTTATCAAAATAATTTTCCACATATGAGATATTTAATTTTTAGTTAAAACTATCATTTAATTGAAAAATATAGATTTTAAAATTATGATTGTCTTTATAACACTATAAAAAATTAACTAAGGTCCCATAAAATTATCATAAAATCATAAGAAAACAAAATTTTAATTTATGAATACATTTTTATGAAAATTATTTTTCTTTTAAATGAATTTATTAATTATAAAATTGTAATTAAATATTTATGACTTACAAAAATACCAACACTTAATTAATGATTTTTAAAATATTCATTTACTTATACTATGATATAATTATGTCATAATTTAATTTATAAGGTACCTAAATTTTATTTATACTTTCATGGGTATGGTTACTATTCATTAGGCATATTTACTATTCATATAGGTCATATTACAATTTCTAAGGGTAAGTTACGATTTCATCGATATAGGTTCCTTAACCTCTAGAAATACCTCTTATTTAATTCATTCTTTATTTATAAAGTTTGTATTGTGTTCTAAAAGTTATCTTATGTGATCTATACTATATTAAATAAACATAAGAAGGGAAATCTCATTGAAAGAATTCTAGGTCATTATAGAAATGGCAAGAACTACCCCACCACACTATGGTGGAAGGCGTGGTGAGTCCAAAATAGTCAAGGTTTCAACACCTCATAATGGTGGGTCACAATGTCAGATTTTATTAGCTAGGTGCGATAAAATCCACCATAACCATGTTGGGAATAACCGTGCCATGGTGAGAGTTGTTTCAGAATTTGAAATTGATGATTAAAAAACTTATATTTTAGGTGAATTTATGAATCTTAATAAAAATTCATGAGATCATTAAGAGGGGATGTTTAATGAATTATTTACTCATTTCACCTCGATTAAATGGTTCTCTATATTCCTCTAACTAGTTTTTCTGATCTAGATGATTTTGGGGAAGGATTATGGATGTTCGACCATATTTTAGTAAAATACTAGAATGATTCTTTCCTTATCCACTCTTAGATGCATGATTTTAGATCAATCCACTAGCTTCCACAATACTGGTAATAGATCTACAGTATTCAGAAAACTTCCATTCAAATGGATCTGAATATTTCATTAAAAATGGTTTTCATTAGGTAATTTGATTTGATTTTATTCCTATATCATCATATCCATCTTGAATCTAATTTTATAAACCCTTTGTGATGAATTGGGATTAGTTCTTGGGATCCTTAGTATATGGGATTGATTTTTTTTGAGCGTTGGTGTGACTTTCATATCATCTTTTGATTTTTTTTGGAATTTGGCATCAATTCACTTAAGGTGAGAGGTTCCTTACCATATAAATCTATTTTATAAAGTTTTATCCTTGATATTGATTTCATGTGTGTTTGTATGTAGTTAGTGAAACCCATGTTTGATATTGATCAAATTTGTGTATATCCCATTATACCCATGTATAATATTGATCACATATGTGCATGGGGATGATGAGACACATGCATGTTTGCTATATTTTTTCCTTTTCATGTTATGAATTTTTGCATGTGATTGTTTAACCTATGGTGATTTTTCTTCAAATAAAAAGTGACAGGAGTACCACCATATCTTGGTTATTACTTATATTAGGAGAATGCATGATATGTGATGGCGATGATGATGGAAAGAGAAATTTGGAAGGGATGTGATGTCCTTGAGGTATTACGCATGGTAGTGGAAGAATATGAGAACCTTTTGGTCCAACCCATGATAGGGATAGGGCATGTCGTTCTTAATGTCTGAACCATGATAGCGATGGGTATTTATTTTCTTGTGGCACAATCTAAGTCTTGTTGTACATGTGGTAGCTTAGAGATATAGTGTATCCTTGTGGTTGGCTAATAATAAAAACTTTTATTATGACTTCCCTTCTGGAATGGAGCCAAAGAAGGTACCACCAGGGTTTGTGGTGGCCTGGTTTTCACATGACTACTCAACCCATAGTTGATTGTTACTTATTTTTGGGTTTAATATTTATCATTTCATACAACTATTATGTATATGCACTTGTGATAAGGGAACATTGGCGGTGTCCTACTAGGTTTATACTCACACCCTTCATGAGAATCTCAATTTGTGTGTAGACTTCATGACCAGGGATCCATGAAAGGGTGAGGGACCAATAATAGGGAGCTAAGAAGATGGATCTTGGTGTTTAGAGGTGGTACCCTGTTAAACTCTAGAGTGATGATGCAATGTATTTATTTAATTTCTAATTGCTAGATTATAATATTATTTAATTTCCACATTGAGGGTCCATGGTTTATTGTTTCATATGGATCTAAGTTCCTTGACATGTTAATTATTATAACATCATTATTATTTTAATTATAATATTTCCTTTTATGTTACTATTATTTTCTTGATATGATTATGATGTATGGATTCTAATACTAAGGGTATAGTTTCCCCACAATACCAATCAGACCCTTGCAACAAGCTAAAAACCTCATGAGTATGGGGTAAGGTCTTATGGCACTTTGACCCAAACTATGTTATTTGGGTCAAAGAACTACAAAGTGGAATCATATAATGTTTTACCTTTTCTTTTCTTTTTGACTATGTTTGAGGTAAGGTAGAAAATAGAAAGGCTATGTGGAACTCAAGTATGAGATTAAGGTAATTTCTTATCCATCTCTTATGAGACAGACCCCCAAGTTACCCTTGGCGGGATAATTATTATAGTTGTGTCATTTTGGTTTCATACTAATATCGAGTATGTTGTTTTGTTTATAGTTTATCGTATTTAGGTGTGTTTTTTCATCGTGACTATGAAAGTGGGATTACACCTCATATATATTATTGTTTCTTTCCATGCATGATAGTTAATTTGATTAAATTAATTGATATATGCTTTATTCATCTATGATATACTACGATGACATTTTAATTATTTAGACTTGAGCATGATTTCTATTATATATTTGACTGTGACTAATGTACAGGTATGGAATATTAGGCATAGGCCTTGGGTAGTACTAAAAGGGTTGGGAATTATCACTATGGGTATCCTCTTAGGACATGCCTTCCAATATAAATCCCTTGTGTGTGTATATAAAAATATTGAGTTGATATTTTAAGTAAGCAGCTATAGACATTCTAAGAGCATGTTTGGAATTATATAAAATGAAACCTAGAAGATTTATGAGGGGACTACGGGTGGAAGAAGGTTATAATTCTCCCACTAGGGCGAACATACTTGTTCCCCTACTAGATTCATAAGAGTATTAATAGAGCACACTCTTTTACCTACTCCAGTGGTTCAGGCAGAGAAACCACTATAGCCTGTGGTATTATGCCTAGTTCTTGTTCAATGCATAGGTGTCTCTTAGACTATGGAAAATTACTCTCAAGACATATAGATTCAGTATCCCCTATCTTTCCATGACATTATAGGGCTATAGGATGCTGAAAATTTGGTTGATGTCATTAAGAGGATCTTTGATCCAGGGGAGATCATGAAGCATCAACGAGTAATGTTGGCTGTTTTAATGCTTCAGGGACATTCTAGAAGGTTGTGGGGGGGGGGGGGGGGTCATGAACCAGGTAGAGACATGTGATGGTCTTACTAGGGTGACCTTCAAGAATATATTATGAAAATCATTTTTTTTCTAGATACACTGAAGATGGATCTAGCTCAGGAGTTTATAGAGCTTCAACAGGGGATGATTTTAGTTTATTCTTACTTTTCTAATTTCTCAAAGTTTATTAACTTAACTAATCTCTTGGATGGGAATGAGACATATAAATACATGAAGTTTGATTTTGGACTTTTATAATAGTTGAGGTGTTAAGTTAGTATCTTTGACCTGATGATATATGTATAAGTTATTAGGAGTTTGTTGTTCTGTGTTTATATTTTAAGTTTTAAATATTATAATTCCTTACAATATTTTATATTACTCATAATTTCTTGGAAATATGTTTTACAATTCCTCACTATATTTTTATTACATCTTGATCTATAATGATTGAAATTTTTTAAATCTAATTTCATATGAAATATACGATTATTATCTATATTTTCTTCAAATATGATGATGTTTGAATTAGTCTCTGAAATTTTCACATTTGGTTTGAACATATTTTATGTTTTTTTTGTTATAAAATAATTTTTGGCTTATATTTTTCTTCTTTTATTCTTTGATTACTTGAGTTATGTATCTAGTTTCTGTGATAATTTTTTTTGGATATACAATATATTTATTTATATTTTATTTAACTAAGAAGTAGTTTGAAATAGTTTTTTAAGTGCTCTAACAAATGACAAAATCCTCTACAATACTTCTAGAATTATATAGTTTTTAAAATATTATATCTACAATTTTCACTAACCACTCTTTCTATACACCTAAAAATTGCACTATATTTATTGAGTTTAAAATATAATACATTTATCTATATTTCATTCAACTTTATGGATGGATTAAATTACTATTTAGATACACTAAAAATTGATTGAATCTAGAAAATGTTTTCAGTTATTTTTTTTGTAGTTTTTAAATAATATTTTTTCACAATTTTTGAATGATATCTCTTGATATAGAAGTCAGATTGGGGTGTTATTTGATCTGTTATAAATATATTTAATTTTTCTACATTTATGTTAAATAAAAAAAATTATTAATCTCTTTATTATATGGTATAAAAAATAAATTAATATTATGATTTCAAGTGACCGCATGAGTATTTATTTTTTTAGTGACCGCATATGCATCACTATTTTATGTTCCCATATGCAAATTTTTAAGTGACCATATGTGTATTTATTTTAGTGACCACATGATATGTTGTAGTTACCACATGAAACTTCTTTAAACCTACCAAAAGTGTATATCTAAACCTACCATGAGAAATAAACCTATCATATGTTGTAATATTAAGTGAAACTACCAGAAGTTGAATTTTTAACTGACCTTACTCCTTACGATAACTTAAGTAACCTCATGTTATAATATTCACATGGTTAGCATACTGACCACATGTCATATAAACTGACCATACACTTTGATTTCATGATATGTTAACTAAAAACAAGGCATATATCTCATGGTTACTCGACACTCATGACCAATTCAATACTTTATTTATTTTTCTAAAATATATATATTTTTATCATGCTTGGGTTTTCATTATTTTTGATAATATGTTTTAATACATTATTATATTAATTGTTTTATGTAATTTATTGTTTTCTAAAATTATTAAATGTTATATAGAAGCCTCGGGAATAAATTATTAGTATATTTTAAATATATTTAAGTGTGTTTTAATTTATTTTTTATTAACATATATACATACGACATATATCCCAATTATCTAATTTTTTATTTTTTATTTTTATTTATTTGTATTATTATTTTATAAATTAATATTTAGTAACATCAAACTTATTCATTTTTTTGTGATATTAAATGCAGTCTAATTAAATTTTGAATAATTATGCTCTCCGTGAAATTAGAAAGTATTTTGAAATTTTAATTTTAATAGTAAAATTTCCTTGTTATTTTATAGGATTTATTTATCCTAATATTTGGTGGCTGTTTGGAATATTTTATAAGGAATTAAAATTATTTTGAATTAGTATCTAAATTTTTAATTAAAACGGTTTTTGTTATGATTATTCTGGAATGATAATTTTCTCTCTGTTGGATAATTATGAAGTTTAAATTTTAATTACTTTACCTAGTTAGCTATTTACATAGTAGTTTTGTAGATCCTATTTCAAGGCTTTAGACACATTATAAGTAGATAGTTATGAGAACACAAACTTTTTAAAAATGAAATTTCTTTACTATGAACTTTGAAGTGATGTACAAACCGAGTCCTATGTGAAGAAGTATTCATTTTTGGTTAGATTTTAAAGCGCTTAAAAAAACTTATATGAATTATATTACTACCTTGAATATATGTCCTAATACATTACTCAAGAACTTTTACCAGTGATTCTTTCATTTATATTTTATTTCTTCATAGTTTCTTGTGTTTGTAACCCTACTTCCCATCTCTCACACATGTTCTCACTTTTTGTTTATGCTTTTACATTAAAAAGTATTATTTCTATTTATTTAGGTTGTGACTCTTGAACTCTAAATCCAATATTGTTTGATTTATTAAAATCATATTTTAAAGTTAGTGTAGTAATTAGGTTGTGAATCCTTAAAAAAAAGTCAGGTGTCTTGGTTATACTTCCGTTAGAAAAATTAGGTTGTAATCAGGTTTTGATTCCCCAACAAAAATTAGTTTAGTGCAAAACATATCTCTCACTGAGTAGAGAGGTATAAGAGCAGACTATGTCCAATTTGGAATAACCCAATATAAAACTAATGTGTGTTATTTATTTATTTTTTATTGTTAATTAAAATTTTAAATTAAATTTGATAATAATTTTATCTGTTTAAAATTTTTAATCCTATCTATTCACCCCTATAGGAAATCTTATATCATCCTTTAGAACCTAATAATTTGTATCAGAGGCTGAACCTATTAGGACTCATTGGTTTATATCTATTATATTTTTAGCGATAATCATAATTGGTATCAAAATTTTACCTTTTTAAGGATATATTAGGCTACTATTTTCTTCATGATATCAAGTACCTGGTACTGATAACTTATTCTTCTTGGTTATAGTGTTTGTGTTTATATTTTATTATGCTAACCCTATCCTAGAATTTATAGTTAAATGGAAAGATATTTAAGATGGAATGAATGATTATAAATAATACATAGATTCCTTAGAACCCACCTCACTTTTATGGAAATGATTACGGTAACTGGAAATCCATAATGTAAGCATGACTCAAGAAGTTAAGGATATAACATTGGTCGATCATGGTAAAACCATACACACTACCAGAAGCTGGACCATATACTCTTATAATAAATGATTCTATTAAATATGTTTTGATTTAAAAATTAGTAAATATTTTATATTGTGAAATTAATATAAGTGTGTTTAGTCATTTTTTTATGTCATAGGACTCATGATATTTGGAATATTTTGTAAGTTACTCACCTTATCTAAAAAATTGATTTAAATTAATATTGTAATGATTCAAAAAAATAAAATGACTTCAAGATAGGTGAAGATGAAACTATGAACCAGATGTTCCACAAATTCAAAATCATTATGGATGGAATGACTTCTCTGGGAGAAACATTGGAAAATCCAATACTTAATGAATGATTCCTTAGAGTAATACCAAAGAAATGGAACTCAAATAAGGTCACCATCAATGAAAGAAAGATTGTCAAAGAGTACACTCTTGATGTATTGATTGGATCAATGATTTAGTATGAACTATAACTAGATAACATATCCAAAGAGGAGACTTTAAAAAGAGAAGGTGCAACATTATAATATATAACTATTATTTTTATCATCTCTTCTAATTTTTATTTTTAGGATAATAAAAAAGAAGATATGATTGAGATTGTGATTAGAGTCTACAAAATAACTAAAAAGAAAGGATTCAACAACCACTTTAGAATAAACTCTCAAAAATAAAAACACAATCAAGATAATAATGGTAGTACTAATTATAATACCTCAGATTTTACTTGTTTTGAGTGTAAAAATAAAGGTAATATCTATCCTGATAATCAAAAAAATAATAAATATAAATAAAAAAATAAGTATAAAAAGGCTTTGAAAACTAGTTGGAGTTATTCTAAAGAAGTTGATTCGAGTGAAGTATCTGGAAATTATAAATAATACACTAACCTGTGCCTCATGGTTTTTCTAAATGAGATTAGTGACTTTGGATTTTATTTTGGATGTTTTGATTCTGACTATGATTCAAAAAATGTGAATGTTTCTTAGTTAAATTAAAAAATTTAAGGAGAAATGATGTTTTCAAAGACGCTGATTTGTATATTAATATTAAATAAAATAATGAAAAACTTTTTATGAAAATAAATTTCTTTTATAAGACAATGAAAAACTAATGAATATTGTATCTACTTCTCATTCTAATGTTTATGATGATTTTAAATATGCTAAGGATTTGAATGAGAATTCAAAAAAATTAGTAGAAAGTATTAATAAACTTTTGTATACTTATACTAAAATTTATTAAAAGTGTCATAAATGATGTATTTGAATAAAATAAATAAAAATACATATTTTTATTAGATACGATAAGATATTACCTCAAATTTATTGAAAAAACTTTATGAAAATATTTTTTGTACTTATAATTTTACATTTTTTCAATGTGGCATGAAATGACACTATGAGAATGATTATTCGCTTATATTTAAGTATTATTTGGGATTTATGAAGGCTCATATTTTTAAATATTTTTTATATAGAGTACTATACAATACATTTTCAAATTCTATGTGGGTACTTAAAATTGTTTTACAAATCTGATTGAATCCAATTAATCTAATTGAATCCAAAGTAGCTTGGGTACCAAAATTTTCTAGTAATTTATTTTTGTAGGAAAATTTTATTAGATATATTAAGAATATAATATGGTACATGGATAGTGGATTCTATAGGAATATTATATAATACCCATCTAAGTTTATCACTCACAACAAATGTGAGGGAGAGACTGTTACATTTAGAGATAAATCCAAAGTCAATATAATAGGTTTTGAATGATAACATTATTTAGAATCAACAATTAGGTTATGTAATCATGAAAATGTTACATATTATCTTTAAACATAATAACATTCTATAATTACTAACAATTAATAAATAACAACTTCATTTTTGTGATGCTAGCATGAAAGTGAAACAACACATAGTTTCATTAAGACCTATCAATCCGATATGTACTAAAAGTCCTTTCTAATTAGTAGATATTGATTTATTTGATCATACACAAATTTATAGACTTATTGGAAAGAAATGTACTTTATTTATTATTTATCATTGTAATATATTTATATTGGTTCATTTTATTTCACATAAAAAATGATACTTCATCTAGATTTATTTATTTTTGTAATTTAGATCAAAATGAAAATGTTGTATGATTTTTTTCCATTCGCAGTAATAAAGGTGGTGAATTTCATAATTCATAAGTTGATTTTTTTTGTGAAAATAATGGTTATTTTCATAATTTTTATAATCCTTGAACACCACAAAAAATGGTGTTGTAAAATTAAAAAGCAGAACTCTTATTGAAATGGATAGAACTATGAAAAGTGAATATAATTAGCCTAGATATTTTTGGATGGAATCCATTTTTTCTTATTATTATATTTTAAATAGAATTATTATTAAACATATATTAAATAAAACTCCTTATGAATTTTTTAGAGGTAAAAATCCTAAATTTTGTTATTTTAGAGTGTTTGTTTGTGAAGTTTTTATTTTGAATTTGAAGGATAATTTAGATAAATTTGATGCTAAATACATTGAAGGTATTTTTACTGGTTATTCTAATAATATAAAATATTATAGTGTTTATAATAAAATAACCATGGTTATTATATAATATATTCATGTTTTTTTAATGAAAATAATGTAAAATTTTATTATGTTTTGGATGTTTTTAATGATGATTTTAGAGATTTTAGTTTTAGTGAAGAAAACCTTAGGATAAGGATGAATCAATTGAGGGGGACCATACTCTTTATCAAATTGATCATAGATAATAGAATATTTATAGAGATTATTATGTTAGAAATTTTATTTTTAATATTGATTTTGTTATCAAAATTAGAAATCATATTTTTTTATTTCTAATTTTTATTTTATTTCTAATTCTGATTCTAATAATATTAATGATGCTTCAAATGATTCTAATTGGATTGTTTTTATAAATGACAAGCTCAATAAATTTTTTCATAAAAATGTATGGTATTTAGTTTAAACCCTTTTATATAAGTATGTTATCTGAACTAAATAGATCTTTTGAAATAATATGGATGGATATTGATAAGTTGTTAAGAATAAAGATAGAACTCTTGATCATGGTTATTTTGAAGAAAAAGGAATTTATTTTGTTGATTTTTTTCACATGTTAACAGAAATTAATCTATTATAATTTTGTTATATTTTTACACTTTTCAAGGTTTTAAGTTATTTAGAATGGATGTGAAAAGTACATTTCTAAATGGTTTTATTTCTGAAGAAGTTTATGTTTCTCAACTCCCTAGTTTTCAAAACAGGAAATTTCCTAATCAGTTCTTAAGTTATCAAAAGATTTATATAGTATTAATAAATAACATAATGTTTGGTAACATAGAATCACTTTAAAAAAAATGATTTTTCTAAAGGTAAAGTTAATCATAATTTATTTATTAAATGTATTTATAATGATATATTATTTGTTAAAATTTATGTTGATGGTATATTTTTGGACATTGAAATGATTTTATTTTAAAAGAGTTTTCAAATTTGATAGAAAATGAATATGCTGAGTCTTTGGGAGAATATAAATTCATTCTCAAAATTCAATTTTTTCAAAGAAATGATGGAATGTTTTTGAATAAATCTAAATATGCTAAATATTGGGTCATTTTTTTTGGTATTGATTCTTGAAAATCTTTTAAAACCCATATGAATAGTAGTTGTCACTTATGTTGTGATGCTTCTAAAAAATAAGTTGATTCTAAATTATTTTAGGCATGCCTAGATGTTTATTTTATTTAACTACTTATAGATCTGATATAATGTTTCATGTTTGTTTTTGTATTATATTCCAATAAGATCCCAAGGAATATCACATAAAGAATTTAAAACATATTACTAGTGAATAAACCCATGGATTTTTGGTTTCTTTAAGAAATATTAAATATGTCATGGTTCTTTGTGAGTGTGGGATATTGCAGTTATTGAAAATATTATTAGAGGAAGCCATAAGTTTGAAAATACTTGATTAGGTTTGTATAGAGATACATATCATAGAAATAAATTTCATGATGCAAGAAAGTTTTTTTGAGAAGGGCTAGTGGTCAGTTGATTCAGTTCTATTTCTGTTTTAGTGGATTCTAGATCCACATAGCCAATTTCATAAAGGGAAGATTGACATTGCCATTTTATGTTACATATAATATTTTATGAAGTGAAATTCACATAGTAAAATCATGTAGCCATGTCCATCATGCAGGAAAATCACATAACTGAGTCAATCTTGTAGTCAAATTTCCCACATAGACAAATGAATCACGTAGCAATTTTTGGAATTCATATAGATGTTTTAGTAATGTATCTATTTTTTGAGGTGAATTATGTATCTAATTTCTGAGGTGAACGATGAAGATAATTTCTAAGGTGAACAATGTGGCCGATTAATGACGTACCCATTTGCAGATTCATATAAGAAAATATCCTATGTAACAATTTTCTTTTTAAATACACATAGCTAATTCTGATTTCTCACTATTAATGATTTGGGTTTAATCTAATTTTCATAATTCGAATATTCTAATAAGAATTAATTACGATAATTCTTCAATGATTTTGAATTCTTCCATAATTAGCGGTTTCGTTTTTAATTCCATTATTATAGCATGTTATGAAGGATTATGTAGAAATTATCAAGGAGTTTTAAAAAGTGATTTTAAAATGATATAAAATAATTTTTGATTTATGATGCAGGTATGTTCTTTTCTAGATGTATTCGATATAGAGGGGTGATAAATAAAATATTGAGATCAAGGATCATGACCTCTATGGAGTAACAAGATATAGATGATGGAGATCAAGGGAAGTGTCCCCTATAAGGTAACTGAAAAAGGTAAATCCTATTTATGCATAGTGTAGAGATGATAATGAGAGGTATAAAAAATAGAGAGGTTTCCCAAATCTAAGGTTTTGTTCTTCATCAATTAATATCTAATGAAACCATAGTCTTCATAAGATTTAATTTTTTGTATGAGAATATTTTTTGCAAAATTTTTAAGACCATATTATGATCAAAACATTCTTGTATATCCTAGAGGCTATTGGAAGTGGATCATCATTCTTTGTTTAAAAAAAAACCTAGTATTTCTGGTGTTCTTCTTCATTTTTGTAAATATATTTTATTTTACTGTTTTAAGCTGAGATGTTAGGTGTGAATTCTAACATATGTGGTGGGATTCCACATGAATTATAGTAAGAGTATTTCACTTAGGGATATAGTGAAAATATTCTATGGTTGGGGGGGGGGGAGTAACCAACCATGATCAGGAGTAAGATTCTGCATTGGATCTGAATCTTGAAAAATTTGTGTGTTCCCTACTCTTTCATTTTTTTCATGATTTTGCGAGGTTGAGTTTTTATGTTTTTATTTGATCATACATTAAATGTTCATAAAGGTTTATTTCTATTTAATGAAAATTATAAAAACTATCCGCCAATGATTTTACCCCTCTTGGTAGAGTAAACCAATCCTAACGGCACTAAAATTGGCATAAGCGTGAATGTCACTCTATCAAAATACACTAAGTTCTAATGGTGAATAATCTAAATTCATTTAATAGTAGGGGTGTCCCTACATTCAATAAAATTAACTATCATTTTTCGAAGAATATGATGTTTCCTTGTATCCTATCTCTTGGCCTTGAAGTTAAAGATACATTAATAGTAGGAATTATAAGAAATACTAAAGATAATCCTATAAAAGTTTTTGATAATAGAAATATGGAAGTTTATGGAAAAGATAAAAAGTAAATTTTGATGTCTCTTTCAAAAACATTTTACACAAAGGTTACGGGACTCAAAAATTCCAAAGAAATTTGGGATTAATTTGACAGCAGTTAGGAATGAAATGTGAAAGTAAATGAGACCAAATTTAGAATTTTGAGAATCAAATTTAAATATAACAAGATGGATTAAGAATAAAATTTATATGACTAATTCACAAGAGTCAATAAATTTTTTAGTAATATTTGGGGATTTAGAGAAAATATAGATGATTCAAATATTTTAAAAAATTGATGAAATTTTTATCTTTGTAAGATAGAGAAGATATTTCTCTTGATGAATTACACAAATTTTTTTTATAGCTTATTAAATGTGAAAGATATCATCTTTTAAGAAGAATGTAGTTATGAGATGGATTTTGAGGCCATGAGAAAGCTCAAAATCAATGATAATGAAATTCCTAAATCAGGTGAATCTAATTATGAAGAAGAAGATGAAGGTTATAATAGAATCACAACTCTTGTATCAAAGAAATTAAATAAGGGAAAGATTAAGGGAAAATGAAAACTACCACTAAGATGTCATAATTTTAATGATATTGTAAAGGTTTCTATAAATTATCCTAAAAAAAGTATGCTAAACCTGATTTAGATGATGATAAACCTTAGAATAAGAAATGGTGTGAAAGTTAAAAATATCCAACCAAAGTTTTTTGATGAATGGAGAAGTTATTTAACATTAAAAGAAGAATATATGCGAGTAAAAAAGAATAATATTGGATCTATATCATGCATCCAATCATAAGATGAAACTAATTTCATAGATTATATAGAAAACGTTTTTGATAACTCTAGTAGTGAAGATGATGAAAATGAATTAATAGAGGTAGAGAACATATTAAAAAATGAGTTATAAGTTTGTATTGAGAAAAAAATAGAGCTCAATAAGGAGAAGAGGTTTCTATTGAAAGAAAAAGGGAAATGGTTGAAGGAAAGGTATAATATAAAAATAAAGAGGATGTTTACATTGTTGATATTAAGAGATACAAATTTAAAGTAGCATAAATAGAGAATATTGTGAAGGACCTTATAGAAAAACTTTCCTTAAAGAAGAAGAATATTCTAAGATTCAATCAGAATGTCCTGAAGCTCTGAATGATTTGAATAAGATCAAATAAAATTTTAATAAAGATATTAATATATTGTTTTAATCACTAAAATATGGTAAAAAGGGTATTCTAAAGAATTAGGTTAATTTATCTCCCTATGAATTTCAAAATAATAATGTTATCTCCAATAATGAAGGTTCTAAAATCAATTGTAGCTGTATGGACCATAAAGACTAGTGAAAAAATCCTATTATAAATCAATGTAATAAATGGATTCTTCAAAAATGTCATTTCCTTTATAATAGCTACCCCCAAATCATATATAAATACAACATCAAAAATCTTTAGGAAAAAACTATTATTAGTATGGAAGATTAAGGGTCAGGGGATACTTCTGGTGTTGTGATCTGTTTGGGAACAAAGACAACTCATATTGGTATAATATTTCTCTACGAAGGATGATACATGAACCAAGGGGGAGTTATTATGATAAATAGAGATCGTATTTTTAAAAGAAGATTACAGTAACCAAGAATTCATAATATCTACCAACAAAAAAAATTGATTACTTATAAGAAATATGGAGTAGATGTGATTAGTAGAGGAATATTTCTGGAAAGTGCATGACCTATCTACCAGGAAAAGTTCTCAATGATTATAAAGGAAAGGTAATTTAGAAGATGAAGGTGGAAAAATCATGTTTTATTGAAGTCTCTTTGATTTCCAACTAGAAAACCAAGTCACAAATATTTGATAGTGTTTGTTCCTCACACATGACTGGTGATAAAAACATTTTGAGAAATATTAAAAAGAATGAAGAAAGAATAGTGATATTTGAATATGATTGTTATTTAAAAATCATATGATTTGGATCAACCATGATTAAATCCTAAAATATTTAGTCTAATGATGTCTTATTTTTTTAAGGGATGAAACACAACTTAATAAGTTTCAGTCAAATTTTTGATGATAGACATTAGGTGTGTTTTAAGAATGATACATGTATCCTCAAAAAAACAATAGATGTGTAACACCCTGATTTTTTATTTTTGAATAAATTAATTTTCTTTGATGCCTTTCATTATATGATATACTAAGAATAGCTTTCACTACACACAACACTGACTTGGATTTCATTACACATAACACTAAGTTTAAAAAAAATATAATTTTGTTATTTTAGTTATTTAAATAAAAAATTATAACATATCATAAAGAATTACTGGTTTGAACATGATTAACTAAATTATGAAATTATGAATTAGACATGTAAAACCCTTTTTAAAATAAAATGAAATGTTTGTTCTGAAAAAATTACGGACAAGTGTGTTTTATACAAATAAATAAAAAAACTATTTTTTGGATTATATTAATTAAATATATATATATACATATAATATTAAATCTAATTTTTTACATTCATCTTATGTGTTTTATAGACAAGATATAAGAACCAAGAAAATTTTATACATAAAAGAAGTATTTTTCTAAAAAGGCACTTTTGAATCCTTTTGATGGAACACTTATTTGAATCTAGTTTTTGATACTTTTATAAATTATATTTGAAAAAATAAACTTATTATTTTAATGAGTAATATCAAAATTTAATTTGGTTGATTTTTTGGTATTTTTTTGATAAGTTTTATGTTTTGATTAATAGTGAAAAAATTGAATTTTAATTGAAAACATATTTTTCATCAAAATAATTTATACTGTTAAATTATATTTTTGATTGATTTTAAAGTATAATTAGATCAATTTTTATCATTTAATCCAATTTAGGTCATTATAATCAATTTCATATTAAAATTATATATAAAAACATTTCAATATTTTGAATGTTTTCACTTTAAAAACCCATTTTCTCACCCCATCTACGAGATTAATTTTAAATTAATTTTATTCACTTATTTATTTTAAAATTGTGAAAAATGGATTACCTATTTTTAATCAGAAGTTACAAATTTAATAAATAGGTCCCTTTTATTTTTGGGCAATACGAATAGTAACTTTAGTAATTTTTATTACCATGGTTAAGGGTAAATCAGTTAATTAATGGTAAAAATAATATTATAAATATTATAAAACTAACCCAACACTTAAAAAAATATTATTAGATGAATTTAATTCAACACTTAATACCTAAGGTTTAAAATTGGATTATTTAATGGAAAATTGTCCATGAAAATGGCTCAGATATTATTAAAATCAAAGGGAGTGACAAAATGTCACACTCTTAATTTTAATAAGTATAATATTTTTAGTATGAGGAGAAATAGAAGATATGATCAACTATATATATTATTCTGAAATATAAAATTTTTATATACATCATGGTATTTTATTTTTATATTTTAGTGAACAGATTATTTTCATAAATAATTATACAATAATGATGTAGTAATTATTCAATTAATGAAACAATCAATTAAATGATATTATTAATATTAAAATAAATATAATTTGACTTAATTAAGGTGATAAATTTTTTTTAGGTGACTATGGCTTGTCAGGGTTATATTAAATGAATAATTTAGAAGTTATCTTGCCTTATTGATTTTCTTAAAGTCAATGTTATGAATAGTGTCAAAATTGACACTAATGATATTTTATGGAAATATTTTTCATTAAATTATTTAATAATAATAATAATAATAAATAAGGAAATAAGGGCTAAATTATTTTAAAAAATATCATAAATTGATCATTTGTTATTTAATTCACACATTAAAATTAAAACTCTCAACCTTTTAATATCGAAAAATTCGTTACCATAGTTAATATTAAAATAGGTTAACTAAGGGTTAATAAAAAGGATAAGGGTTAAAATTAAATCAAAACGTATCTAAAATATATTGTTTGATGGGATTATCCCACTATACCACTTAATATTATAATACCTTTACATTTTGTTATTTTTTAATTGAGATTTAATTTATTATAAATTAATATTTTGAGAAATTCCAAAAGTGACCCTTCTATCTCTTATAAAAGGGAACCTCTTCTTATCTTTTATTAACACTTGAAAACCTATTTGAAATAGCCAAAAATATACAAATATCCTTCAAAATTCCCTCCATTAATCCTATAATCCTTAAATTTTGTATAAAGTCAACCAAATAAGTCATTTTGAGAAAATCTAAAGAAGATACCCAAAGAAGAGGTATCATTCATCAACAAATGGTTCTATTTTATTTCTTCTTAAAACCATTAAATTATATTTATTTTATGTTTATATAAAAACATATGTTTACTAAATATAGTGATATGTTCTTATATAAATGGTTTAGCCTATACTCACACACATTCCCATCAAATTGGATACACAATCATCGTTCATGTGCGCGTTAGAGTACCTCCTCGCGAAATGATGTTATTTGTTGTTCCATTTCCACCTTTAAATGTGGGGAATAATGATATAATTTTGGTTTTTATATTATATATGATATATATAATTTTTATGATGTATTTATTCTCTTTTAATTATTATATATAACACAACTTAATGCTTTCCATTTTGTATAAATATGATAACTTTGTTTGTGGATGTGTGGACTACTGCCTCCTCAAAACGACGTGATTCATTCACAATTTACATGGAATGTATTAAGGATGAGTTTAGTGAATTTATATGATATATATGTTATAATAATTATACTATAACTATATTATATATATTTCATTTACCTCATTTCTTTCAATATAACAATAAAATGGAAACGATGTCCATGCGTACATACAACCTACCGTATCCATGAACGATGCATTTCATTTTTTAATTATATATCTTATAGATTATTATAAATAAATTTATAATGAATATATATATAATATTTATATCATGGTTACCATTTTGGATTTAACAAAATTATGATATAAGTAAGTGAAAAAAATATAACAAATTAAAACACATGCGAAAAACAAAGCGGATATTACCTGAAACGTAACATTAACATGGATATGTTAATAAATGGGAAATATAAATCCATAATCAAATAATATATGGTATTATAAATAAAAATATGGTTATTTAATATATTTATAATAAACTTATATTTATTATATATGATGTTTGTATAAGTATGATGAAAGTCAATACATAAGGTAAGAGATTTTTGTCTCACTTTTATTTCAGTGGGACACATGCATTATACACTAATTATTTCTTTTGTATGGTGTATATACTTCCCATTAATATATTTTATGATTATTATTCAAAATATTATGGTATTTTTATATCTATATAATTTTATTTCTTTCATATGGTATACAATTTTACTGATTATAAAGTGATTAGTGATTATTTCACAATCTCATCAATAATCGGGATTGTTTCATTTTAGAAAATTGTTGTGGAATATTTATCTTCCGCATCCATGTTTTCTAAAAAATGTTTTAAAAAAGTTTTTTAATATTCTCCAATTAATATTTAAAGTTATTTTTACCCATTTTTACTTTTTATTAAATGGTTTAAAAATAATATTTTTGTCCTTTTCTAAACAGGGCTCTTTGGGACTTTACCAAGAAAAATATACGGAAGGAAAGTTTTTTTAACTTATAAGAAATTAATGAAATATTATTCTATCATGAAACCTTAATGATTTGAATATTATTGCACAATATTAAAAGGTTATTTTCAAATAAAATGTTTTATTTTTAAATTTTTTGGCATTTTAGGAAAATAATATGTTTTCAAAGAAGAATGGATACTTTCCTCAAGAATTATTTTCAAGCGATCTCTCAAAATTGTTTTCCATCCATGATAACATTATTTGATGTTAATTATATTTTAATGGGGATATTTTTCAAGGATACTATCCCTATTATTTCTATGTTTGGTTTATGTTTGGGATATAATGATATTTATGAAACCCATTTCTTTTCCACGGGTTATGTTTTGATTGAATGTCTGGAACCTTCGGGCATAGCAAAACTTCCTGGAATAGAGGAAGAAATTCAGGATTGGTGAAAGGCTGGAAAACCCTCCTCACTCGTTTAACGACGACTCCCCCTCCCACACCATGGGGGGAGGAGCCGCTGTCGGCCCCGTCATCACCGAAGGGAGGAGAACAGCCCCGAAGGGCAAGGGTTTCCTGCCCTCAATTGAATGATGTTTATGAAACCCATTTTATTCCATGGGTTATGATATGATGAATGATTTATGTTTTTGTGGAAAACATATATATAGTTTTAATTATGTGATGGGCATGTGAAATTATCTCCCTCCCATGCATTAGGTAAAGATTTACATCTCATTAGATAGACATGGATGGAATGGGGAGTGAACTCAGTTCAATAAATGATTTTGTCTACCATGATGATCTTGGGAGTGATACTTAACTACTAATATGGTTATTTTAGTGAACCATGACTACCAAGATGGTATGGGAAGTGAACCCACACTACTAATATGGAATTGTTAGTGATTCCTTGACTACCATGGAAATCATTTTATATGCTCATGTGTCTTCCACGATTTCATGCATTATTCATATGTTACGATTTCCTAGATTATGCTCTTGATTCCTTTATGTTTCATGTCTTATAGACTACCAATATTTATTCCATGATTCTTATTTATGATCTTTTATGTACATGGTATGATATTTTAATGTTATAATCACATTCTCATACCCTCATGCTCATGTTTATGCTTACATATCTTCCTTATTTATCCATACTGAGCTCACCCATTTTTATGTTTTCCTTCCCTAGGATATGAATAAATATATTAAGATATGTCAAAAATGGTTCTCATTATGAAGGAATTAGAGAGAAATGATATAGATGTTCTATGAATCAGTTGCTTATGTTTCCCATTTTTCAAAGACACTAAACCTATATAGTTCTGGCATGGTTTTGTTATGTTATGTAATCAATATTCAAATAAAAATACATAATCTCCATGTATAAAAATCCTGGGTTGTTATAGTTTGTATTAGAGAAAAAGTTTAGTTAACCTTTGGAAACTAGGATGAAAAAACCTTAATAATATCTCTATGGATAAGTATAAGTATAGTATACAATCCTAGAGTTTTGGTGACTATCATAAATAACATAGTATAAAACCTAATGTGTCATAAATTGAAATTTTATAAGTAATTTCCCTTGATCATACGGTTTTCCCACTATGATTAATGTTGCTCACACTATGATTTTATGTATTTAGTCAATGGATGGAGCTTGGAGGAATCACATTAATGATTAATACAATTTGAAATGAAATGATTTTCCTCCTGACCAACCGAACATTATGGGATCTAGAATGAAAAATCTTATTTCTATGCTCACAAAAATTTCTCAATCTATGAATCATGCAATATTTCTGAACGAGAAAATTAGGGAACATCATTCTTTTGATTCCTTCATGAGGTAGTATCCAAATTATTTCATATGGTCTTATGATCCACTAGTTGATGAAAAATGGATCACTACCACTAAAAATATATTTTGAATTCTCCAATTTTTTGAACATGAGAAAGTAATTTTGATAGTATATTGTTTGGAAGGTGAAATGGATAAATGGTGGAATATTATCAATAATACATGGAAATGAGATGAAATTGAATCTATATAATGAGACAAGTTCAATAAATTATTTTTCAAGAATTAATTTCCTTATATTTCTCAAATGAAGATGGATAAAGAGTTTCTTGATCTTAAGAAAAAGGATGAGAAATATGTTGGTACCAACGGAGAATATTTTACAAGACTTACATGGTGCACTTCTGAAATTATCATCCAACCTAAAAGTAAGGTTGATCATTTCTTCGTTGGCTTAAAACCATGTAACTGAATGGAATTATCTATAAAGGACTTCAATAGCTATGATGAAATCGTTTGATGTACTCTCAAGGTTAAGACAAAGATTGGAGTTACCTGTAAATTTTATGGGTTTGATAAGAAGATAAAAAATGGAATTCAAAGGAAAATATAAACACCATAGATAAAAGAATACGAGCTTTCCTTTAGGATCAAAGTGTGGAAAGATACATGGAAGAAACTATCTTAAAGTGATTGTTAAAAGTTTTAAGTGTGGGAAAGAAGGTCATCGAGCAACTGAGTGTAGAAGTGATGGAAAAAAGGTAGCTAATTATATGACCAGATAAAAGGATACATAGAATTACCCTCACACACTTCAATAATTCAAGTGAAAGGAAAATAGGAAATATACTAACCAATACCCAAATTATAAGGTTATTGATTATGATTGATGTTATAAACCACTTATGTCTAAAGACAAATGAAAATCACATGCGATCACTTTTGGAGATGTGGAGTATGATAATGAAGTGGGGAAAGGTACAATTACCATCCACTATAAAGTAGCTAATGTTTTATTTGATTCTATATCCACCCACTATTTTATTTAAAAATATTTTTTTAAGTTTATTACCATATTACCTCAACAATTAAATGTTAAGTTAGCTATGAAAACTTCTAATGGTATAACAATTGCATCACATGTTTATAATTCTTCTTTGGTTGAAGTTTGTGGAAAAGTACCTTCTATAAATCTTATGATCCTTCCTTTAGTTGATTTCGATATGATTATTTGTATGGATTGGATTTCTCTATATGAAGCTCATATAAATTATTAGGGAATGGAATTCACACTTCATATTCTGAATGAATCTATGATCATCTATCGATGCAATAATGAATATGAAATTCTAGTGGAAATTACTTCCATCTTGGGGAGAAACTCGCTATTAAGGATACACCAATTATACAGAAGTTTGCTGATGTCTTTATGAAAGAATTATAAATTCTTCCATTGAATCATGATGTTGAGTTTTCAATATAAATCATACCAGGTTCTATGCCTATTTAAAATACTCCTTATAGAATGACCCCAATTGACTTGTAGGAATTGAAGATGAAAATCCAGGAGAATCATGATAAGGGATTCATATACCCTCACGTGTCACCTTAGGGTGAACATGTTCTTTTTGTTAAGAATAAAGTTAATCAATGAGACTATGCATTTATTATCATGAACTTAACAAGATTACTATCATGAAAAAATATCCTCTCCCCCAAATTGATGACTTATTTGACCAACTACATGAAGATCAATACTTTTCCATGATTAATCTCTATTCTAGATCTAATCAATTAAGGGTAAAGAAGGGGGGTATACCCAAGACAACATTCCTTACAAGGTATTGAGACTATGAATTTATAGTGACACCTTTTGGTCTTACTAATTCACCCGCCATCTTCATGTATTTAATGAATAGAGTCTTTAGAGAATATCTTGATCAGTTTTTAGTAGTCTTTATAGATGATATTCTTGTATATTTGAAGAGAAAGTAAGAACATGAAGATAACTTGAGGGTTTTATTAAAGACCCTGATAAATTAGAATCTTTATGAAAAATTTACCAAGTGTAAATTTTGGATTCATAAAGTTTTCTTTTTGGGTCACATAATCTCAAGAGGGGGGATTTCTGTGGATCCAGCAAAGATGAAAGTTATTGAACATTGGCCTCGACTAACAATGATAAATGATATGCAATTTTTTGGGTTTGGTTGGATATTGTATATGTTTTGTGAATTTTTTCTCATGATTATATAATCCACTCACAAAGTTGACTCATAAAGAAGGTATGTTCATATGGATGGTTGAAAGTGAAGTGAATTTCAAAGAGATGAAAAGAAGGTTAGTCGGTGCACCTATGCTCACACTACCCCATACATGAGAGAGGTTTGTTATGTACAATGATTCATCTAATAAGGGGATAGGATGTGTTCTCATTCCAAATGGTATAGTGATATCTTATTCCTCATAACAATTTAAAATACGTGAGAAAAATTACCCAACTAATGATTTGGAGTTAGTCACGGTAATCTTTGCACTAAGGATATGGAGGCATTATCTTTATGTAGAAAGGTGTGATATATATACTAATCATAAAATTTTAAAGTATATTTTCAATCAAAAGGATTTGAATATGAACCAAAGGAGATGGTTGTAGTTGACTAAAGATTATGATTTCTCAATACATTACCACCCTGGGAAAGAGAACATGGTAACATATGCTTTGAGTTGAAAGGACCATGCTAGCTTATCTATGATGAGGGTAAAAAAGATCCAAATATTTATGGATTTTCAAAGGATGAATCTGGAAATTTTAAAGGTAGGGGAGAAACCCTATATTTTGTAATTGAATGTTTAACCCTCTATCCAAGTAAAAATTAAAGATGTAACTTTCTGGACCCATATGCCACCTAAAACGGTGCCCTGAGACTTGTGGGTCACATTAACTCAAGAGCATCTCCCCAAACACCTGAGGATACTGACTTGTAGCTAGGGCTTAGGTGAGTTTGTTGGGAGACTATTACCTTATTACCAAAGTATCACAATAGAAGTCAAACATACAATACACAACAGAAGATAAATAAACAGTAGTCAAATAAATGTAAGAAAAGACATGAATATATATCAATAACCAAAAGTGTCTCATATAAAAAATGATGCAGATGATACAATTATCTAGAAAGAAGAAATAATGGTCTATTGTAACACACTATAGTATAGGTATCCCAAAAATGATAAAAGACCAAAAAGGTATCCTAGTAGCATCACAAGCCTCACCTTGGTCCCATTCTCTCCTCCAAATCCAAAATTGACAACCTATACAAGGGGGATTTCCCCTATCATCACCTACAACCATGTAATCTGTTTGGGTCTGCGAGGAGGCCCAAATAGGGTGTGAGATAAACATTCCAATAGGAAACCACCTAGGTCTATACAGTTCTAACAACAATATAAAACTTCTATCAAGTGTAATGAAAATAGTAAAGCAAGTGCTTATGCCCATGGCATAAGTCTATAATAACTTGTAGTACCAAACAACCCCTCAAGGCTCCCTATAAAAGAGTCAACACCTAAAATGAATGCTATAACAAAGTAAAAAAGTCACACGAACATACTTTACATCAATCTATATCAAATAAACCGAAAAAATTATTTATAAAGAATTCAAAAATCCCACAACCATGATGTATAGTGAAGTGAAGAATCCCACGAGCATATTGTATAGTGAAAATTAGACCCTATGGGCTGGATCCAAGCTGTCATGTACCACAGAATCATTCTAATAAATCTAGACCACATATGGTTGGATCCAAGGAGCTTGTCCAAGGCATCCACATCAAGTCTCATGGCATAACAGTGGGAACTTGGTTTAAGAACTAGTTTTGGTCCTAGAAGAATGGAAATGGAATGTCCTACACAAGTCCAAGTAAGTCGGATCCATGGGTTAGCAAGGCCCAAGGCATCCCATAGAATCAAGACCCATGGGGAAGTGTCAACCCAAGGCATCCAATACCAGGTTCCAGATCCATAGAGAGTAGTTTGTGGAATCTATCAAACCATTCAAACAAACCATTCAATTTAAACATTCATTCAAAGTGAGTGTACCCACTCACATAAACATGAACAAGCCATGAGTATAACCAATCATTCAATCCATTTATCAACTACAAATAATATGGGACAAACCTCCCATATAATACATTTAACATTCCATTGATGATTTCATGTTGGTATACCCACCCATTTCTTCCATTTAACAATCCCAGTTAAATTAAACAAGCATGTCATAACCAGATATAACAAGGCAAAGAGGCAGTACATATCCTAATGAAGCTATTAAAAAACATTAAGGCATCTAAATGATTTCTCTAACTATGAAAGCACAAGAACACACCCCTTGGGTGGTTTAAAAAGGTATAAACAAGGAATTTCCTAAAGGCGCACCCCATGGGTGACCTTGAATCGAGTAACGAGTTCCAATGAACCTAAACAAAACCTATATGAATCATCACTAGGTCAGACTACAACTACTAAAATATAATCACTAAAAAACAAGGAATTATCGGAAATTATGAAGGATGGAGAAAAGGAAGAATGCCTAAAAATCCCCCAAAAAGCTGAAATAAAGTATATACCACCTAACTCACCTCAGTAGTAGAGATCTCGTCCAATATCAAGTCCTGATTTGTCCTAGATTAGATAAAATCTAAAGAATGGATGAATAATGGTATATTAGGGCATATGCGCCTAAATCCAAATAACACATTCGTTGTTTTGAATAATCCAGAACAACTAAAACGGAATCGATTACTTACCGATGCAGTTCCAATGAGATAAACCATGCTTGAATTGGAGTCTGGATGACTTTTAGATCTGAAAAACCATTTTGGATGGTTTAGTGTAGAGACCCAAACTTGACGTACATGGAAATTACATCAATTTTGCAGAATACTTAATACATAACAAAAACTGACATCCAAGGACCGTAATAGTTTAGTGTCTTTGTAAACTTGGAACATAAACTTCTAATCTTGTTGAAATATCTTTAACATCTCCCATAAAGATCTTCCCCTTTTTTTTCTTACCTAAAACCTTTATTTATATCCTGGGGAAAATAAAACATAAAAAGGGTGATCTAAAATGCTCAGTAAGGGTAAACATTGAGAACATATAAACAATCTATAAACATTTCAAAGTAAAAACATGAACATAATACATCAAAATCTTGAGCAATGACATAAATCTTGGCAGTACATAAGGCATAGATCATAACAGAACACAAATAATGATAAAATATCATGGGAATAATACATGTAATTATGGAAAACCATTAAGCACATGATATGATTTCCATAGTATCTAAGGCATTTCTTCCAAGACCATCATAGTGGACAATGTCCGTTATTGAACCGGGTTTACTTATCGTTCCAGCCTTATATTACTGAACCAGATTTACTTGCCGATCTGGCCATGTTTATCTCATGAGATATAAATCTTTACCTAATGCATTGGAGGGAGATATAGGTCCCACCCATCTCATAATGAAATCATTCTTTTCTGTGCCACAAAAAAAACATAAATCATTCATCATAACCCAAAGAATAATATGGGTTTCATAAACATCATCCCATCATGACATAATCTATATAAAATAAATAGATATCATTTCATCATAAACAAAATAAAAACATATAAATAATATGGACATTATACTTGAAACATAACCATATTAAATAATGTTATCTTATATGGAAAATAGTTTTGATAAAACACTTGAAATGAATTCTTGAGGAAAATATCCTTTCTTCTTCTAAATCATTTTCTTTTCTCAAAATGCCATGAAATTTTAAAATAAAAGTATTTTGTTGAAAATAATCATGAAATATTGTAAAGTATGCTTCATGAAAATAAGGCATTATGAAACCGTAAAAATCTATTCATGCCGTATAAGTTTAAAAAAACATTCTTCTCGTACTTTTGTCAGAAAAGTCAAAAAGTACCTCGTATGGTAAACAAAAGAAAGATTCCTTACATATGATGTGGTAAAAGTCAAAAAAGGGTAAAAATGACTTTAAACATACATGGAAGAAAATTAAACATTTTATGAAAACATTTTGAGAACATATGGACATGGATGATAAACATAACCCCAGTAAATACTTACGAATAAACAATCTTGGATAAGAATGAGATTGGAATAATTATCCCTTACCTTATGTACAATTTCTTTCGTATGTGTCCAAGACTCCTTTATAGTGGGTTTAAACATATTATTATCTTGTAAAATAATCATAATAATATTTATGATATCATATATGATTCACTTATGACTTTATATTAACATTTCATTTGTCAATTCCATGTTAAAGAAGTGTTTTGGGTAAAATCGTTTCATTTATCATACGTGTTTGGAATTTTTTTTATTGATATTATTATTACTTATATCATTATTTACTTAATTACATAATTTAATGATTTATATATCATATATATTCAGTATATATATATAATAGATAGATAAATGAAATGAAATACACCGTTCATGGAGACGGTAGGCCGTACATACGCATGAACGCTGTTTTCCTTTCCTTATTGACTTGAATGGAAGTAAGTAGATTACATATATATATATATATACATCTATACATAAATCCAGTAGCTTTATTATGTCATATATTTCATTATTATTCATTATATATACTTTATAATCATTCTTGAATGGTTAAAATGGAGAATGAATCTCATCGCTTCGTGGAGATGGTAATCCGTGTGTACGCACGAGCGATGATATAGTTCCCATAATTATTGAATGGAATTGGAGTGGATGATATAATATATCAGAATTAGTATCATGTTATAATAATCTTATATAGCTATTCTTTACACCATTATACCCATCCAAGTAAGGTGGTGGTAGAAAAACATATTACACCACGACGTGGAGACGGTATTCCGTAAGTACGCACGCGCGATGATTTCATTTTTAGTAGGATGGATAGAAGATGAAATAGGGTTTTTCATATTTATAATAACATATCAGTATATAATTAATACTGATGTTATTAATTTATAATGAAACAACTAAAGAAGAGGAAGTAGAAGAAGAAAGAAACTTGAAAGAATCGGTAGAAGAGATTACCTCTTCTTCGACGTGCCTCTTTTAAACTTCTTATTAGGAAACTAGAGTTGGTCTTTTGAGAAGAAAAGAACCTCTATGATATAACTAGAGAGGTTGAGAAAAGAAATTGGAAGGGGTTGGCCGAGCTTGAAGGCTCAAAATTGTGTAAAGAGGAGAGGGAGGAGGTGCCCTTTTATAAGGGAGGAGAGGGGCACCTTAGGAAAAACTTAAAATATTATTTTATAATAAATTCATATTCGGTTTATAAAGGATCCAAAGTGACTTATTTATAGGATAGTGTGGGTATGGGTAGAAATACTCTCAACCAATAGGTTTTAGACAAGTTTAGGTTACCATTTTAACCTTATCATTTAGACTTAACTATAAGTTAAATAATTTAACTTTTACCGTGTCTTCTTGTATTCTTACACTATATGGTTAATAAACTTACTATAAACTAAAAATAGAACCCCAATTGGTTTATTAATTCCATATATATTATTATATAAGTATTTTTTCCGAACCTTATATTTTTAGGAATATAATATCAATTAATAATTTAATATTTGTTTTAAAAACTCTTTTATGTCAATTTTGACACTATTTGGTATTTTGTTTTTTCTAAATTCATAACAGCATTATTACTTCGAAAAAATTAAGCTAACCAACCCTAATATGTTATATTAACTTTTAAAATCAGCGTAATGCATAAAAAGTCTCAAATTACATTTATTTGGGTATTTATAATACCAATTATGTTAATATTTAATTAATAAGATAATTATTGCATCATCATTGTGTCATAAATAAATTAAATTATTTATTATCTAAAAATTATAAATAAAATACCATTATATAGGAAATAATTTTAGATTTCTAATGAATATTTATATTCAAATTGATCTTTTTTATAACCCTATATTAAAAACGTTTTACTTATTAAACTTTGATTTTAATTCTTTTAACTCTTCTTTGAATTAAATAATAATAAATGTCCTAATCTAATCCAAGTGGACATAAATGGTCATATTTTATTCCTAAGGTTGTTTTGGGTCTAATTAAACTTATCTAATAGAATTATGAAGTGTGTTAGGGTAATAATAATATCACTTTTACCCTTAATTACCCTATTTACTTTTAACCGTGGTAAATGAAAGTAAAAAGTTATTATTCACCAAAAATTATTTTTATCTTATTAAATCACATTTTACTACTTGATATTAACCGTGTCACTCGAATTTTAAAAATTAAACTCATAGAAGCAGTAAAATTATATTTTATGTAAATGTTCAAATTCTCCTAGGAGGTGGGTAAAAGATGGTAAAAAGTTCTATAAAATTTTTATATATATAAAATTATTATAAATTGATTCCAATGAACTGACTTGAACTTATATAGGTATTATGTGTCTATTTTTATCTAAAATAAATTTAAATAAAATAAATTATTATTTAAATAAAAATTCGGTTTTAAACTACAACTCAGTGGTTTTTCACTATTCATTAAAAATTGAAAGTTTTCAGAAAAATACCAAAAATTCACCCTAGGCTAATTTCAATATTCCAAATCCAAAAATGAAGCCATATTGAAAGATAAAATTTATAAAATTTCAAAAAGTGGGTATTACTATTTATAACGGCTAGTTTATATAATATTTTAATAACATATCGTTGTTTAGTGAAACTCGGTATTGCATACAACGCAATCTATCGAGGAAGGTTGATATTGCGTATAATGCAATCCAAGAATAGTGTTGCATATAATACAAGATAATACGGTGTTGCGTATAGAGCAAGATAATCCTGGTGTAGAGTACAACACAAGAAATCCAAGAAATCAAAAATAATATTTCTCATAAAATCTCAGGGTGTTACATTCTACCCCCCTTAAAATGAATTTCGCCCTCTAAATTCATTGGGGTTATAAATGGTTTTCTACTTGAAAGTTTCTTTCATATAAACCCACATCATAAAAAGGAATACTAAAACATCATTTTAAAAAAGGAATGTTAGAAACATAACAGATACCCAAAGTAACTCATCACTGGGTTTCCACATAAGAGAATATAGAAGAAAATATGAATATGGAAGAGAAATCTAACCATCAAGTTCTGATAGAGTGAGATAGAGAACATGGCTATGAAAAAGCCAACAATCACAAAGCCATAAATTTGTGATGATCTAAGGTACCATCTGATTCATCGGATATGAGGGTACTAGGACAACGTTTTTGGTTTTAAATATCATTTCCATAAAGTTGAAAATTTTGAATTAAAAGAAATACTTACTTGATTTTGGTATAATACCGCCGTTGGTCATTCCATGAACAATTTCCACTTCATATCTTAAATAAATGAAGTTGAATTTGTCATTTTTGAAGTGTTAGCAGATCATGTGATAGATTGATGGGTCATTCCATCTGTCTCTAACAAAAGGTTAGCAAAATCTATCAAATATACATAAGTCCATTTATGGTAAGTTTAATCGTATATGATTCAAAAAATAGACATATACTTCATCTATCATACCGCTTAATAAAATAAAAATAGTTTCTACTATCCAGGGACTTTTTGTAGACCAAGGTAGGTGATAAAGGCTTGTTGCACTTCAGTTGTGGGTTCGATTCCCGCAACCTTGTCTGATGTGATGGGTTGTCACCCATCCTGCAGGTTGTCCCTTTTTCTAAAACTACATTATTATAACATTCCTACAAGAATACCAAAAAAATTTATAGCCTTAAACAATAATATCTTATGTCTAACTTAATTCATTCCAATCTTTAGGCTTATCCAAAATGCTTCGGTCGAAGCTCATAGTATAAAGAAAACTATTACTTGAAAGTTCACATAAGAAGCACACGAATACCATCATTTATCCCCCATATATCATAAGATATATCTTGTTGGTCACATTCCGAACATGTGAATACCTTAATCATGTATTCTTTTGAAACATGAATTACCATAGAACCTTAGAAAAAACATGAATGCTGTCAAAAGTTAACTCTTTCCCACATAACAAACTCCCAAACTTTCTATATACTCAAACCATGATATCACTTGGTCCTTATATCAGTCATGAGCTCATGAATACTATAAAAAATTTGATTTTCTCCTTATCCCTTCATTATGTGCATATCATCTGCTTTCCAAAAATATTTCAATCACTTTTCATGGTTACCCGTACCATATAATTATTTAAAACCATAATTAACCAACACATAGATATTCCAATATTCCATAATACTATAAATGAGATTCCATGATACTATTTTGAAATACCATTACATAAACACTTAATCATTCCAAAACATCATTTTCATACTCAACATCACAAATTGTGATCACATGTGACTTCCCTTTGTCCTTTGACTTAAGAGGTTTCTTACATAGATCCTCATTAAACCTTGGATTAGGGTATTGATTAGCATTACTCCCCATTTCCTTGCACTTGAAGCATTGAAGTGTTGGTGGTGTGTTCTCTGTAGTCTTTTCTCTATTCACATCATTAGCTACCCTTTTTCCATTACTTTGACACTCAGCTACTCGATGACCTTTTTTTCCACACTTAAAACATTTTCTAGACCCTTTAAGACAATCTCCACCACGCTTCTTTCCAAACTTTGAGCATAAAGAAACACTCATCTTATTTTCACCATTGTTTTGAGATTTTTCCTTGAACTCTATCTTTTGTTTCATGTCAAAACCATGATATGGATATGTAACACCAGTTCCAGTTCTACCTTGAAAGAACAACACACAATTTCTTCATAGATACTTAAGTCTCTTATAGCTAATGCCCTTAGAAGACTTGGTTTTAAGCCACTGAAGAATTGATCAACTTTACTTTCAGGTTGGATGATAAAGCCAGATGCATACCTTGCAAGTCTTGTAAAATTTGCCTCGTATATACCAACAGATTCATCATCCTTTTTCTTAAGCCCAAGGAACTCCTTTTCCATCTTTGTTCGAAGAATACGAGGGAAGTACTAATTGAAAAATAAGTTCTTTAACTCGTCCCATTCCATGGATTCAATTTCATCTTGGGGCCTTGTATTCTTAATTAGAGTCCACCACTGGTCTACATCACCTTCTAAACGGTAAACAACCAGAATGAATTTTTCATGTTCCGAATATCGAAGTATGGAAAATATATTTTCAATGGTATTAATCCATTGTTCAACAACAAATAGATCAGAAGACCCACATAAAGAAGGTGGACATTGCCACATGAAGGAATCAATATAATATTGTTCCCTTCTCTGCACATTCAGAAGTCCAGAATGACTCACAGCTTGTGTAAGTATAACAATAAGATTTTTCACTCCATCTCCCATAACATTGGTTTGTTTAGGAGAAAAATCATTGCATTTCCCATTACATTGATCAACATAGTTCCTTCGGGTTCCAACCATCGTCTAAAACCCAATAAGAATAGTGTATGAAGAAAAAATCATGATAGGAAAACAACATAATAAAGGGGGAGTACCTTCAATATATAACATCTTAGGTTTAATTATAAGATCGTTACCGTAATTCTAAGACTAAAACCTATACTTATACTTAACCTTAGGGACATCCATAGACATACCTTAGAAATAACTCTAGGGATCTCACTAAAGTTTTCACATCCTAGTTTCCAAAGGTTGACTAAACCTTTCCTCTGATACCAATTGTAGAGATCCAAACTTGACATACATGGACATTACATTACTTTTGCGGAATACTTAATACATAACAAAAACTGACATCCAAGGACCGTAATAGTTTAGTGTCTTTGGAAACATGGAACATAAACTTCTAATCATGTTGAAAGATCTTCAAAATCTCCCATAAAGATCTTTCTTTTTTGTTTTCTTACCTAAAAACTTTCATTATATCTTGGGGAAAAGAAAACATAAAAAGGGTGAGCTCAAATGCTCAGTAAGGGTAAAAATTGAGAACATATAAACAATCCATAAACATTTGAATGTAAAAACATGAACACAATACATCAAAATCTCGAGCAATGACATGAATCTTGGTAGTACATAAGGCCAAGATCATAATGGAACATCAATAGTGATTAAATAGCATGGTAATAAAACATGTAATTGTGGAAAACCATTAAGCACATGATATGATTTCTATAGTATCCAAGGAATTTCTTCCAAGACCATCATAGTGGACAATGTCTATTAATGAACCGAGTTTACTTGCCATTACAACCCTGTATTACTGAACCATATTTACTTTCTGTTCCAGCCATGTTTATCTCATGAGATATAAATTTTTACCCAATTAATTTTAGGGAGATATAGGTCCCACCCATTTCATAATGAAATTATTCTTTCATGTTCCACAAAATAAACATATATCATTCATCATAACCCAAAGAATAATATGGGTTTTATAAACATCATCCAATCATGACATAATCCATATAAAATAAATAGATATCATTTCATCATAAAAAATATAAAAACATGTAAATAATAGGGAAATTATACTTGAAACATAACCATATTAAATAATTCCATCTTATATGGAAAATAGTTTTGATAAAACACTTGAAATGAATTCTTGAAGAAAATATACTTTCTTCTTCAAAATCATTTTCTTTTCTCAAAATGCCATGAAATTTTAAAAGAAAAGTATTTTGTTGAAAATAATCATGAAATCTTGCATAGAAAGCTTCATTAAAATAAGGTGTTATGAGACCGTAAAAATCCATTCATGCTGTATAAGTTAAATAACTTTCTTCTCGTACTTTTGTCGGAAAAGTCAAAAAGTACCTTGTATGGTAAACAAAAGAAAGATTCCTTCAATACGATGTGGTAAAAGTCAAAAAGGGTAAAAATTAATTTAAACATACATGGAAGAAAAGTAAAAATTTTATGAAAAATTTTGAGAACATATGGACATGGATGATAAACATAACCCCAGTAAATACTTACGAATAAACAATCTCAGATAAGAATGAGATTGGAATAATTATCCCTTACCTTATGTCCAATTTCTTACATATGTGTCTGAGTCTCCTGTATAGTGGGTTTAAACATATTATTATCTTATAAAAGAATCATAATAATATTTATTATATCATATATGATTCACTTATGACTTTATATTAACCGTTCATTTGTCAATTCCATGTTAAAGAAGTGTTTTGGGTAAAATTGTTTCATTTATCGTACGTGTTTGGACTTGTTTTTCTTGATATTATTATTAATTATATCATGATTTACTTACTTATAGAATGTAAATAATGATTTATATATCATATATATTCAGTATATATATATATATAATAGATAGATAAATTAAATGAAATACACCGTTCATGGAGACGGTAGGCCGTACGTACGCATGAACGTTGTTTTCCTTTCCTTATTGACTTGAATGGAAGTAAGTAGATTAAACATATATATAAATATAAATAAATCCAGTTGATTTATTATGTCATATATTTCATTATTATTCATTATATATACTTTATAATCATTCTTGAATGGTTAACATGGAGAATGAATCTCATCGTGTTGTGGAGACGGTAATCCGTGCGTACGCACGAGCGATGATATCGTTCCCATAATTATTGAATGGAATTGGAGTGGATGATATAATATATCAGAATTAGTATAATATTATAATAATAATATATATTTATTCTTTACACCATTATACCCTTCCAAGTAAGGTGGTGGTAGAAAAACATATTACACCACAGTGTGGAGATGGTATTCCGTAAGTACGCACGCGAGATGATTTTATTTTTCATAGGATGGATAGAAGGTGAAATAGGGTTTTTCATATTTATAATAAAATATCAGTATATAATTAATACTTATGATATTAATTTATAATGAAACAACTACATAAGAGGAAGTAGAAGAAGAAAGAAACTTGAAAGAATTGGTAGAAGAGATTACCTCTTCTTCGACGTGCCTCTTTTAAACTTCCTCTTAGGAAACTAGAGTTGGTCTTTTGAGAAGACCAGAACCTCTATGATATAACTATATAGGTTGAGAAGTGAATTTTTCAGGGGTTGATCGATCTTGAAGGCTCGAAATTGTGTAAAGAGGAGAGGGAGGAGGTGCCCTTTTATAAGGGAGGAGAGGATCACCTTAGAAAAAACATAAAATATTATTTTATAATAAATTCATATTCGGTTTATAATGGCTCCAAAGTGACTTATTTCGAGGATAGGGTGGGAATGGGTCGAAATCCTTTCAACCAATAGGTTTTAGACAAGTTTAGGTTACCACTTTAACCTTATCATTTGGATTTAACTCTAAGTTAAATAATTTAACTTTTACCATGTGTTCTTGTATTCTTACACTATATGGTTAATTAACTTACTATAAACTGACAATAGAACCCCAATTGGTTCATTAATATCATATATATTATCATATAAGTCTTTTGGACGAATATTATATTTTTAGGAGTAGAATATCAATTAATAATTTAATATTTGTTTTAAAAACTCTTTTATGTCAATTTTGACACTATTTGGTATTTTGTTTTTTCTAAATTCATAACAGAATTATTATTCGAAATAAATTCATCTAAACAACCCTAATATATAATATTAACCTAGAAAATTAGTTTAATTCATAAAAAGTATCAAAGTAAATTTATTTGTGTATTTATAATATAAATTATGTTAATATTTCATTAATAAGGTAATTATTGCATCATCATTGTGTCATAAATAAATTAAATTATTTAACATCTAAGAATTATAAATAAAATACCATTATGTATGAAATATTATTACCTTTCTAATGAATATTTATAGTCAAATTGATCTTATGTATAAACCTATATTAAAAATGTTTTACTTATTAAACTTTGATTTTAATTCTTTTAACTCTTCTTTGAATTAAATAATAATAAACGTCCTAATCTAATACAAGTGGACCTAAATGGTCATATTTCATTCCTAAGGTTTTTTTTGTTAGAATTACACTTATCCAATAAAATTAGGACATGCTTTAGGGTAATAATAATATCACTTTTACACTTAATTACCCTATTTATTTTTAACCATGGTAAATAAAAGTAAAAAGTTACTATTCACCAAAAATTATTTTTATCTTATTGAACCAAATTTTACTTATTGATATTAACTATTTCTCTCGGATTTTATAAATTCAAATCATGGAAGAGGTAAAATTATGTTTTATGTAAATTTGTAAATTCTCCTAGGAGGTGGGTAAAAGACGGTGAAAAGTTCTATAAAATTTTTATATATCTAAAATTATTATAAATTGACTCCAATGAATTACATTGAACTTATATAGGTATTATGTGTGTATTTTTACCTAAAATAAATTTAAATAAAATAAATAAATATTTAAATAAAAATTCGGTTTTAAACTATAACTCAGTGTTTTTTCACTATTCATAAAAAATTGAAATTTTTCAGAAAAATACCAAAAATTCACCCTAGGCTAATTTTGATATTCTGAATCCAAAAATGAAGTCCATTTTGAAAGGTAAAATTTATAAAATTTCAAAAAGTGGGTATTACTATTCATAACAGCTAGTTTATATAATATTTTAATAACATATCGTAGTTTAGTGAAACTCAGTATTGCGTACCACACAAGTTATCGAGGAAGGTTTCTCTTACATGTAACGCAATCCAAGAATAGTGTTGCATATACTATAAGCTAATATGGTGTTTCATATAGCGCAATATAACCCTGGTGTAGCGTACAACACAAAACATCAAAGAAATTAAAAATAATATTTCTCATAAAATATCGGGGTGTTACATTTAGGCTCTAAAAATGAGAGGAAAATGATTTATGTAAGTAGAATGAGAGGCTACTACCTATATTTTTAAAAACCCATGTGGGAAAGTATATGAAATATACCTCTAGTACATGACATGCACTTCCAGATTTTCTTTTTCTGAAAAAACCCATACACATCGTTAATTTCCACTACACATTGTGAACTAGGAGTACATGACGTGTTCTTCCAATACATGATGTGTACCTGGCCTGCAGCCATCCTTCAGAATTTTCATCACTCTTTTCCCCTTTTTTCCGCAAAATAACCCAATCGGCACATGTCCCAGCTTAGGGTCTAAGCCCAAAAGGAAAGTAAACACATTTAACCTGAAAAGAAAAGATCAGTACCTCAAGAAAAACCTGGGATCCTCAAAAGAGGCATAGAAGGAATACATAAAAATGAAAAAAAAGGTTAGAAATGTTCTTGATTTTAACCTTGATCATGATTAAATAATAAGGTTTATCAATGTTCTGGAAAAGTATTCAATAAGAACTTGGTACAGAATTGAGTTTAATCACTAATTATCATCCTCAGATAGATGGTTATTTTCAAATAATTAAAACCATAAAGGATTTGTTGGGATCTATTTCATTAGATTTCAAAGGTGTTTGGGACCAAAACCTTCATCTTATTGAGTTTTATTTCAACAATATATTTCACTCAAGAATTCTTATGGATCCTTATGAATCCCTTTATGGGAATAAATGTTGATCTCCAACTTGTTGGGATGAAGTTAGAGAAAGAAATATATTAGGACCTAAGATAGAAGAATAAATGACAGAGAAGGTTATAATCATTCAACAATATATCATGGCAGCTTAGAATCAGAAGAAAAGTTATACTAATAATCATCGGCGTAATCTAGAATTTGAAGTCGGAAAAAAAAGTTTTTCAAAGAATATCTCCCTGGAAAATGGGTATAAGATTCAGAAAGAAAAGGAAACACAGAACTAGGTTTATCAGTCCCTTTGAAATTCTTGATTGTGCTGGGATGGTATCCTTTCACTTGGAACTTCCTCCAGATATCTCTTAGGTTCATAATGTGTTCCATGTATCTCTGTTGGGAAAGTAAGTACTTGAACCATCCCATGTACTGAACATAGAGGTCATACCAATGGAGTAGAATAATTCATATGAGGAATAACCAATTGAAATTATAGCATCCCGCCTCTTTATCACATAAACTTTCATTACATTTTACAAAACCGAGGATCTTTAAGGTTTAGTGTCTTGGAAACCAGGAACTTTAAAGATGAAAACATAAAACATTCTTCTAAAACACTTGAAAGGCTTCTCCTCATGTTCATCCTAGGTTCATTAATGCATCACATAACCTAGGATCATACATCAAAAGAAAGGGTGAGCAAAAATCCCAGTAAGGGAAACAAGAGAAACATTTTACATGTGAACTTGAGATACTTCAATAAGGTCATGAAAAAGAACTTTAAAGCATGAGAATGAAATAAGGAGGAATATCATAATAAAAATAACATTTTTCATAACTTGAAAATGTGGATACATCATTTAACATAGACAATCATGAACATATCACCAAGGTCCATCCCCAAGGTGTCATTTGAAAATTACCAAGGTTATTCACCAAGGTATCGTGAAAATTATAATATCTAGTGGTTACATAATTACCCAATGAATTGGAGCGCTATCAGGGCACACCCTTAAATTTGCCTTTATTATCATGTGAGCCACATATATCATCATCTAACATTTCATAAATAATCCATATAGCATAAAATAAATGGGTTTCATTTCAGAATCATAATGTTTTAAAAACTGCTTTAAAGACATGATCTTTACGTCACTTTAAACCCACGGAAGGGGAGAGCGGGTTTCATGTATGTAAATCTCAGAATTTAAAATAAAACATTTTTGTATATATTTGAATAACCATATAGAAATAAGATGTTTGAGTATTCACTTAATAACATGAAGTAATTTTGAGAAAAAGAGAGAGGCATTTTGAGACGAAAATTCTGCAGCCCAACGGCTACGTTACAGGGTTTTAGAAAACGTTAAAAAGAGAGGGAAAATGGGTCAAACATTTATAAATGTCCCATAAAACAGTAGATGGACAGAATAAGAAGGATACATGATCATGGTAATGAAATTTCAAGGACATACCATTTGAAATAAAAAACATGTAAGGAAGACAAAAATTAGATTTCTCTTATGAAAGTTCAGCAGCCTAACGACGTTACTTAAACTTTAAACAAAATGATTTGAAAAGATCAAATAGGCTCTCTCATAATGGGAACATAAGAGTTAAGTATGATAGATATAGAGATAATTCCCCAACATAATTAAAAAGTAACTTGAAAGACTTGACATGAAAGTAGAACTTTGAAAAGAATGAGAAGGGTGAAAGAATCCCCTAAAAAATTCGGCAGCCTAACAGCGCCACTTAAAACTTCAAAATACTGAATTGAAGAGATCAAATGGGGTCTCTCATCATATGAACGTAAGAGTCCAGTATGATAGATATAGAGATCAAACCCCAACATAACAAAAAGGAACTTGAAAGAATTGACATGAAAGTAGAACTTCAAAACGAGAAGGGTAAAGAACCACTTAAAAATTCGGCAGCCTAACGGCGCCACTTAAAACATCAAAATACTGAATTGAAGAGATCAAATGGGGTCTCTCATCATATGATCATAAAAGATCAGTATGATAAATTTAGAGATCATACCCCAACATAATAAAAAGGAACTTGAAATAATTTACATGAAAATAGATCTTGAAAATGAGAAGGGAGAAAGAATTCGTTACAAAAATTTCGGCAGCCTAACGGCGCCACTTAAAACTTCATAAAACGAAATAATGAGAGTAAGACGGGATCTCTCATTATATGAACATGAAAAGGGCAGTAAGAGGAGTATAAAATAACATCCTCTAACATAAGAACATGGATCATAAAAGAAATGACATAAAAGAGAATTCTTGAAAAGAAAGAGAGAGATCGGATCCCTTACCTTAAAACATAACTCTTAAAACTCAAAGGTTGGGACCTTGAGGGCTTGGGGGCACCATGGGAGGACTCCTTTGGAGGTAATGAGACCAGAACTTCGTTGGGGGAGAGTGGGGAGTCAAATGGATGAGAGGATGGCTTGGTATTTATAGGGAAAGTGAGGGGACAAGGCATTAATGGCAAAGGGACACCTCATTAGTGGTTTTGGCAAAACCATGGGCTTGCCCATGGTATTTTCCCATGGTATTGGACACTTGGGAAACCTCATACCTTATCTCACTATTAATAATTCGAACATATTGATTAAAAACTTAATACATCATTTAATGATGTCATTAAACACCCGTAACTTAAAAACTGTATTTTCACTATTCATCGAAAATTCAACTTTCTCAGAATAATCCCAAAATTTCACCTTAACCAAATATCAACGCTCTGATTACAAATATGAACTCCATTTTATAAAAATAATTTTCTAAATATTTTTAATTTAATTTTTAAATAAAAACACTATTCACCGAAAATTCATTTTTTTCAGAAAAAAACCCCAAAAACTACTATAGCATAATATCGGTGCTCTGAGTTCAAAAATGAAATCCATTTTATAAAAATAATTATCTAAATATTTTTAATTAAATTTTTAATTAAAAAACACTATTCACCTGAAAAAACTAATACTTGAATAATAATTTATGAAACCGTTATTTTTCCATTTTATTGAATCACATTACTTAATCAAGGTGCCTAGATTATATTAATACTTTCTTTATATGAGATTACTAATCCATTTGGACACATTACTAATCCTAATCATAAAATCAGTATTCATAATTTACTATTCATCAAAAATTAAGTTGATCTTATTAGACTCTAAATTTCGTATTGAACATAATTGTAGAAGACCATTTTTCGAAAATCATTACACATTTTTAATTATTTAAGGTTTACACAACCATTTTTATTATATCCTTTTTCTAAAATTAATCAAAAATATGCATACTATATTTATCCGATCATTTGAAAATTCATAAACTTCATCATAAGAAGAAATCCCAATTTTTATTTAAAACAAAGGATTACACAAGGCAGTTACAGTCTCCTTACATAGCCCCTTATCACACAAGCATATGACCTAAGTGTAAGGTGTGCTAAGGTGAGAGAATCTGAGGGAGGCTCGGCTAACATCGCACGAGTAGTAAGTTCTTTTAGTTTGAACTTCTCGCAAAGGCGATTCCATTCTAGCTTCACACGATGAAGTTCGGCTTGGGTTTGGTCCAGAGCAAATCCCAGTGGTGCTACCTCCTTCCCAAGTTCTGTTAGATGGGCTTCGATCGGTCCAAGACTACTGGATGAGGCCATCGAATCTTCTTTCTATAAATATTAACCAAGATTACTTGTATTTAGAGGCAATAATCAAAACGTTTAGTTTCCATAGGTTATATTGACCAATGGTCATATAACCGTCTAAACCCAACTGTCTCATTTTAATTATACTCATGTTATCAAATAAAACATTTTTGTTGAGTATAAAAAATAAAATAACACATGAAATTAGGAAACAAGATTTATTCAAAATTTCGGGTCGTTACAATCTTCCCCCCTTAAGAAATTGCATCCTCGCAATTTTTAAAAAATTGGGTTTTGAAATTTCATTGAAAGTCCCACGTCGGAAAAAGAGTCAGTAACACTATTACTTTAAAAGAAAGAAAAGGAAGTACAAAGGCCACCCGAGTTTACTCATACTAGGATTCCATGTAGGAAACATGGACATGGAGGAGAAAACAAAGTGTCACGTTCTAAAGGAGAGTGATAGAAAATATTATTAGGAGAAAGTTAACCATAAGAAAATCCCAAACTTATGATATGTGTAAACGATCTTTGATTACCTAGTAGGAAATGTAATCCAACAATGTTTTTGTTTTACGTTCCTTTTCATAATTTTGAGGAATTCATTTACAACATAGAACAAAACAGAAGGAAATATATCTACCTTCATGTAGAGTTTCACCCTTGAATAAGTTTCTACCAAAACTAACCTTTTCTCCCAAACGATGATCATTCAAAACTACTTGGTCTCATCAAAACACAAGAATCATCTTCTAGAGAATCACATAATCCACAAAAGATTAACTATCTATTTCTTATATCTTTAAACATTATCCCAAAAACAGAAAGGGTACGGTTAAACAACTGTTCAAAAAGGAAGAATCCCATAGGAATGGAAACTAATTTTAAATCTTCAATGTTCCATGGTAATACCCAAAGTTCATCATAGACCATCCCATAAATAACGGTCCTTAAAATTCCTCAAAATAAACCAAACTAAGATTGAAACCCAAATACAAGAAGGATTTGATAACATAGTCTTCCGAAATAAACTTCATTGTTCATCTCCAAACAACATCAACCACTCCTAACATCTTATAACAAAATTATCTGAACTAAACATATTTTACCCAAGATAGGTTAATCATTTCCATAAGTAACCTAAATTACTATAATTCCACCATAAATTCATCGATTCTTCAAAATATAAGTCAAACTTACTCCTCAATGAAAATACCGTAGTAATATATTTACCTCGATCATATAGGGTCCCCAAAAAAGTGAACATATTCCAAAATAATAATCATTTTTAACCCCCTAATCATCTCTGTCATATTAATATGACAATCATCGCATTTCCTATCACATTGTTTTTTGGGACATGTTCTTCCATTTCCCGCCATTAACTAAGAAAAGAAACTATAATTAGGGGATTATTTACTTAGCTAATAATCATGAAAAGGAAACTTTAATCATAAAAGGATAAACATGTAGAATAAAAGTATATCCTAACTTGTGATCCCCTAGGTTCCAATCTAGGTTATCCATGATCATATATTCTTATGTGAATATTTATTTTGTTTTATCCTTGTTCCTTTAATAATGGTTCATACTAAGCTTATGAATTTACCAAAGCATATCCCCCGGGAGTGTCGTAACCAAGAGTGCAGCAAGGCCCGTTGTCGTGTACCCGTTCCCATTCGAGTCTAGCTCAAAGCGGTGTTTTCAGGTTTTACCCCTATGTACATATGTGCCAGAGCCACCTCTACCTGCTCGTATCCAGACAGGGATGTATTTGCTTGGAAGCCCCTTACTCAATACTCACCAAAATACCAGGAAGATTTCCTATATTTAAACTTTTCTATAGGGTTCTTCCTAGATTTGTCATATCCTAATTTCCACAAATAACTAAACCATCCTTTGATACCAACTATAGCATCCCGCCTCTTTATCACATAAACTTTCATTACATTTTACAAAACCGAGGATCTTTAAGGTTTAGTGTCTTGGAAACCAGGAACTTTAAAGATGAAAACATAAAACATTCTTCTAAAACACTTGAAAGGCTTCTCCTCATGTTCATCCTAGGTTCATTACTGCATCACATAACCTGGGATCATACATCAAAAGAAAGTGTGAGAAAAAAGCCCAGTAAGGGAAACAAGAGAAACATTTTACATGTGAACTTGAGATACTTCAATAAGGTCATGCAAAAGAACTTTAAAGCATGAGAATGAAATAAGGAGGCATATCATAATAAAAATAACATTTTTCATAACTTGAAAATGTGGCTACATAATTTAACATAGACAATCATGAACATATCACCAAGGTCCATCCCCAAGGTGTCATTTGAATATTACCAAGGTTATTCACCAAGGTATCGTGAAAATTGTAATCTCTAGTGGTTACATCATTACCCAATGCATTGGAGCGCTATCAGGGAGCACCCTTAAATTTTCCTTTATTATCATGTGAGACACATATATCATCATCAAACATTTCAGAAATAATCCATATAGAATAAAATAAATGGGTTTCATTTCATAATCATAATGTTTTAAAAACTGCTTTAAAGACATGATCTTTACGTCACTTTAAACCCACGGAAGGGGAGAGCGGGTTTCATGTATGTAAATCTCAGAATTTAAAATAAAACATTTTTGTATATATGTGAATAACCCTATAGAAATAATATCTTTGAGTATTCACTTAATAACATGAAGTAATTTTGAGAAAAAGAGAGAGGAATTTTGGGACGAAAATTCTGCAGCACAACGGCTACGTTACAGGGTTTTAGAAAACGTTAAAAAGAGAGGGAAAATGGGTCAAACATTCATAAATGTCCCATAAAACAGTAGATGGACAGAATAAGAAGGATACATGATCATGGTAATGAAATTTCTAGGACATACCATTTGAAATGAAAAACATGGAAGGAAGACAAAAATTAGATTTCTCTTATGAAAGTTCAGCAGCCTAAAGGCGTTACTTAAACTTCAAACAAAATGATTTGAAAAGATCAAATAGGCTCTCTCATCATGGGAACATAAGAGTTCAGTATGATAGATATAGAGATAATTCCCCAACATAATTAAAAAGTAACTTGAAAGACTTTAAATGAAAGTAGAACTTTGAAAAGAATGAGAAGGGTGAAAGAATCCCCTAAAAAATTCGGCAGCCTAACGGCGCCACTTAAAACATCAAAATACTGAATTGAAGAGATCAAATGAGGTCTCTCATCATATGAACATAAGAGTCCAGTATGATAGATATAGAGATCATACCCCAACATAACAAAAAGGAACTTGAAAGAATTGACATGAAAGTAGAACTTCAAAACGAGAAGGGTAAAGAACCACTTAAAAATTCGGCAGCCTAACGGCGCCACTTAAAACATCAAAATACTGAATTGAAGAGATCAAATGGGGTCTCTCATCATATGATCATAAAAGATCAGTATGATAAATTTAGAGATCATACCCCAACATAATAAAAAGTAACTTGAAATAATTTACATGAAAATAGATCTTGAAAATGAGAAGGGAGAAAGAATTTGTTACAAAAATTTCGGCAGCCTAACGGCGCCACTTAAAACTTCATAAAACGAAATAATGAGAGTAAGAGGGGATCTCTCATTATATGAAAATGAAAAGGGCAGTAAGAGGAGTATAAAAGAACATCCTCTAACATAAGAACATGGAGCATAAAATAAATGACATAAAAGAGAATTCTTGAAAAGAAAGAGAGAGATCAGATCCCTTACCTTAAAACATAACTCTTAAAACTAAAAGGTTGGGACCTTGAGGGCTTGGGGGCACCATGGGAGGACTCCTTGGGAGGTAATGAGACCAGAACGTCGTTGGGGGAGAGTGGGGAGTCAAATGGATGAGAGGATGGCTTGGTATTTATAGGGAAAGTGAGGGGACAAGGCATTAATGGCAAAGGGACACCTCATTAGTGGTTTTGGAAAAACCATGGGCTTGCCCATGGTATTTGCCCATGGTATTGGCCACTTGGAACACCTCATACCTTATCTCACTATTAATAATTCGAAAATATTGATTAAAAACTTAATACATCATTTAATGATGTCATTAAACACCCGTAACTTAAAAACTGTATTTTCACTCTTCATCGAAAATTCAACTTTCTCAGAATAATCCCAAAATTTCACCTTAACCAAATATCAACGCTCTGATTACAAATATGAACTCCATTTTATAAAAATAATTTTCTAAATATTTTTAATTTAATTTTTAAATAAAAACACTATTCACCGAAAATTCATTTTTTTCAGAAAAAAACCCCAAAAACTACTATAGCATAATATCGGTGCTCTGAGTTCAAAAATGAAATCCATTTTATAAAAATAATTATCTAAATATTTTTAATTAAATTTTTAATTAAAAAACACTATTCACCTGAAAAAACTAATACTTGAATAATAATTTATGAAACCGTTATTTAACCATTTTATTGAATCACATTACTTAATCAAGGTGCCTAGATTATATTAATACTTTCTTTATATGAGATTACTAATCCATTTGGACACATTACTAATCCTAATCATAAAATCACTATTCATAATTTACTATTCATCAAAAATTAAGTTGATCTTATTAGACTCTAAATTTCGTATTGAACATAATTATAGAAGACCATTTTTCGAAAATCATTACACATTTTTAATTATTTAAGGTTTACACAACCATTTTTATTATATCCTTTTTCTAAAATTAATCAAAAATATGCATACTATATTTATCCAATCATTTGAAAATTCATAAACTTCATCATAAGAAGAAATCCCAATTTTTATTTAAAACAAAGGATTACACAAGGCAGTTACGGTCTCCTTACATAGCCCCTTATCACACCAGCATATGACCTAAGTGTAAGGTGTGCTAAGGTGAGAGAATCTGAGGGAGGCTCGGATAACATCGCACGAGTAGTAAGTTCTTTTAGTTTGAACTTCTCGCAAAGGCGATTCCATTCTAGCTTCACACGATGAAGTTCGTCTTGGGTTTGGTCCAGAGCAAATCCCAGTGGTGCTACCTCCTTCCCAAGTTCTGTTAGATGGGCTTCGATCGGTCCAAGACTACTGGGTGAGGCCATCGAATCTTCTTTCTATAAATATTAACCAATATTACTTGTATTTAGAGGCAATAATCAAAACGTTTAGTTTCCATAGGTCATATTGACCAATGGTCATATAACCGTCTAAACCCAACTGTCTCATTTTAATTATACTCATGTTATCAAATAAAACATTTTTGTTGAGTATAAAAAATAAAATAACACATGAAATTAGGAAACAAGATTTATTCAAAATTTCGGGTCGTTACAGAAATTATGCATCATGAAAAGAAATTTCTACAAAACAATTCCACTCGGCTAGATAAAGTTTTATATATAAACAACTAGTTAGAGGAAACTATGTGGGAACTTGCAGATATTATGAGGCAGAAATATCATCATTTGTTTATGTCAGAATGATGAATTTAGTGGGTGAAATTCATTTTAAGGGTGTAGAATATAACAACCTTAGTTTTTATTTTCAAATATATTAATTTTCTTCAGTGACTTTCATTATACGCTACACCAAGATAAGCTTTCACTACACGCAATATCGACTTAGCTTGCGTTATACACAAAACTGAGTTTCTATGAAACATTATTTTATTATTATAATTATTTAAAAAATACAATTATAAACTATCCATTATAATTATAGGTATGAATAAGATTAACTTAATTTTTATAGTTTGAATTTCACATGTAAAACCCCTTTAAAATAAAAAGAAATGTTTTTCTGAAAAAACTATGTACAAGTGTGTTTTAGAAAAATAAATAAAAAATAACTCATTTTAAATTATAGTAATAATATATATATATATATATAATATTTAATATAATGTTTAAAATTAATATTATTATGTTTTCTATACATGTTATAAGAACAAAGCAAATTTTACGCCTAAAAGAAGTATTTTTCTAAAAAGGCAATTTTGTCGCCTTTTGATCGTAATCTTATTTTAAATACACTTTTTGAAACTTTTATAAATTTTATTTGAAAAAATAAACATATTCTTTTAAATATGAATAAAAAAATTTACTTTGGTTTATTTATTGGTATTTTTCTAATAAGTTTCATGTTTTAATGAATACTGAAAAATACTAAATATTAATTGAAAATAACTTTTTAATAGAAACAATTTATAATTTTAAACTATATATTTTATTTATTTTAAAATATATTTAGATAATTTTTTATCATTTAATCTAGTTTAGGTCATTGGAATCAATTTCATATTGAATTTTGATATAAAAACATTTCAATCTTTTGAACGCTTTAACTTTAAAAACCCATTTTCTTACCCCTCTAAGAGATTGATTTTAAATTATTTTTATACACTTATGTGTTTTGAATTGTAAAAAATGGATTCCATATTTTTAATCATAAGTTATAAATTTATTAAATGGGTCCCTTTTATTTTTGGATGTTATGAATAGTAACTTTAGTATTTTATATTACCACAGTTAAGGGTAAATTGGGTAATTAAAGGTAAAACTAAAATTTTAAAATATTATAAAACTACCATAAAACTTACCCAAATGTTAGTGTATGAAGTTAATTCTTCCCGTAACACCTAAGTTTATAAATTGAATTATTTAATGGACACTGGTCTATAAAAAATGACTTAGATATTATTAAAATTAATGGGAGTGAAAAAATATCACACTCTTACTTTTAATATGTACAATATTTTTAATATGGAGATAAATAGTAGATATTATTGAATATATATATTATTATTAAATATTAAAGGTTTATAAATATCATTATATTTTATTTTTAAATTTTGGTGAACAAATAATTTTCATAAATAATTACACAATTATGATGCAATAATTATTCAATTAATGAAATAACAAATTAAATGATATTATAAATATTAAAAGAAATATAATTTTACTCAATTAAGGTTATAAAAGAATATTTTATGTGAATTTGAAAATTTAGGGGTTTATTAAGTGAATTGATTCAAAGTTAGATTATTGTATTGATTTTCTTAAAGTCAACGTTATGAATAGTGTCAAAATTGACATTAATGATATTTTATGAAAATAATATTTTATTAACTTATTTAAAAATATATAAATTATAAATAAGGATTAAGGGTATGAATTATGTTTAATAATATCATAAATTGACTATATGTGGTTCAATTTACACCTTAAAAGTAAAACTCTCAACCTTTTAATTTTGAAAAAGTTGTTACCATAGTCAAAATTAAAATATGCTAGCTAAGGGTTAACAAAAAAAGATAAGGTTTAAAATCATACAAAAAACTTTCTAAAATATATTGTTTGACGGTATTATCACACTATCCCACTTTATCTTCAAATCCATTTCCATTTTAAGGTATTAAAATTGAGATTTAATTTATTATTAATTAATCTTTTGAGAAATTACAAGAGTTCCCCTTAACTCTCTTGTAAAAGGGAACCACTTATTCTCTTTTCTTCACAATCCATAACCTATTTAGTTATGAAAAAATCTATCCAAATATCCTCCCAACTTCCCTCCCTATATCCTAGAATCCTTAATTTGGGCACAAATCCAACCAAATAAGTCCGTTTGTGCAAATAAAAAAGAGATACCCAAAGAAGAGGTAATGTTCATCAACAAACATTTTTGTTTTATTTCTTACTTAAACCCATTAAATTATTTTTATTTCATGTTTATATAAAAACTTAAGTATCATCAATATACTGAGATGTTGTTATGTTAAGGATTATACCTACACTCACACACATTTCCATTAAATGTGATACACAATCATCGTTCGTGTGTACGACATACTACTACCTCGCGAACCGATGTCATTTGTTCTTCCATTTACACATTTTAAGGTTATGAATAGTTATTAATTTTAAGTTTTTATATGATATATATTATATTTATGATTTATTTATTATTGGATATCAATATGATATATATTTATATTAAGTTCATTAGAATTTATTTTAGATGGCTCAATTACAAGAGGGGGGGGGGGGGGGGGGGTGAATTTTAGTTTTAAAACATTAGTATAAAGAATTTAAACTAAGAAATTCACAATAAATTTTTATGTAAAATATATAATTTAGAATTGTCCCTCAGTTTGGTTATATCTATGTATCATAATCATCTTGGTTACGATAGTATCAGAGTATGAAAAATTAAATCACAAAGTATATGATTAAATCAGAGTAATGGATCATATTCAATATGTATATGATTTAAATAGTTTCACTCAAATTTATAGCATATTTGATTAGTAAAAAAATTATATTTATCATAATGAATGTGTTTACAATTAAACTATCACATACATGCACAACGGAATAAAAGTCTTGTAAAAACATGTAAATAAATTATCAAAATATAAAAATGGATTATAGCTATTTAAAATTGAATAGATATCTTTTTACCTTAATAGTAAGGTAGCCCAAAAACCATGGCTAAAGGTTTCTCTTGTTTTATACTTATGAGAAAGTATGTATTTCCTAACAAGGAAAGTCATCTATATGATGATAAAATTTTCTGTATGCCTATCCCCGACAGCCCATGATCTGATGGATCAGATTCTATCTTGTTATCCCTGTAATCCCTCGATCAATAAGATGGTCTTTATCTCCATATTCATATTCCCAAAATCCCTCAATCATATTCACATAATCAAATTCACTAATCAATTAAAAAAATTCTTAAGAAGACAACCTGACAAGGTTTTCTTAAGAAGGAGTCTCTCTATGAAAGTACAAAAGACTAAGAACAAGTTGTTCATGCCTTATAGACTTCAAAAAATTTGAGAGATACAGTAATCATACAATAGATCTAAACTCTTCAAATGACTGGGTATTTATAGAAAAATTTCTAATGGTTATATTTCCTTCCCAACGGTCATATTTCTTTGAGTTTGTTGAAATGACTTGGAAAACTGGCACTCCAACGACTATATTATAATAGAAAGTCTAATGTCATTTTATTTTACACCATTACAGTGTAAAAGATATTCTATTACGATAGAAATTAGTTTTACATATTCAGAATTTAAACTTAGTCAAACTGATGAATTTCCTCACAGAATTTTATTACGATATTATTTGTGATTTTGAATCCAATGTTTAGTGTTTTTTTATTATTAGTATGATTATGAAAACATTTTCAGTATAAGGAAATGAAAAAAATTATTAAATTTGATCACATAAGGTGAGTCCAATGGTTATCAGATTCATACCCATTACGATAATCATAATGAATAATGTAAGTTTATATTCATGAATACTTTAGAAATAATTCTATATATCATAAAAGTATATGTTTTCTACAAAAAAATTCTAAAATAATTTGGACATAAACAGCTAGTAATAAAGTATTTATAAAGGGTTTTACGATTTCCAAATCTAAAGGAATGGAAATGTCATAAGAGAAATTTTGGACTAAAAAATCTCCCCCCTTTTTGAAATCACAAAGCACAAGACTTAAAATAAAAAATAACTTTAAAAAACTTACAATCCATTTTATTTATGTAATTCATATTCATAATTAAACAAATATCTTTATTTTCCCCTGATTTTATAACTCATCTGAATATGATGATGAATACGAATAATTCCCCCTTAGGATAAATAATCCCCCTAAGTATCGTATTCTCCCCCTTTCATATAGAATTTTCCCTTAAATAGTTTTTATCCCCCAATGAAAAAGAATTTCTTCCCCTTAATTAAAATGTCTCCCCCATTCTAAAAAACCTCCCCCTTTGTGATTTTAGAAAATGAATACAGAAAATATTGAAATACCTAAAAGAGTTAGAAAAATAAATATATGAAAAAAAATTAATTAAGTACTTGATCATCCAAAAAATGAAATAACATTCAACCAATGTGGAATTGGAATACATTCAAAAAATTTGTAAATAGATTTAAAAGCCATTCATTTTAAAAAGTTTTACAAAATAAATATAAATAAAAAAGAATTCAATGTAAAAAGAGTTAATATTTATTCTTTATTAAGGATCTCATGATGGTCTTTATCTTTCTGAACAATTTTCTTGATTCCAGGGGGCTTTATATCACTACATATTGGTACTGGTTTTTTTCTTTCTGGATCCAAAGTCTTTCTTCCAAATCTTTATTCTAATATTTCAAACTGATAATTTAATCTTTGTAAATTTTGAGCCTTGAGATATTTGTGCCCATTTATTTCATTTTCCCATTAATGTATTTCACTTCATGAGTCTAGATATCATCCATATTATTGAATTTATACATACACTTCACCATTTCTTTCATGATATTAGATAAGTCATTGAAATATTCTACAGATTCATCAATGTATTTATTTAATTTTTCAATTGATTCTTCATGCCCCTTGATATCAGTATCAACATTATGAGACCATTTCATAACTTTTTTATATAATTTCTTATGAGATTTAGGATTATTTTGAATAATTTAAACTCAGCCTCATTATGAACTACTCTATCTGGTAAAACTTTGATAGATGTCGATTTCTGAATCTAATTTTTATAGGATAAATCAACCTTGTCTTATAATATGGAAAATTAAGGAATTATTTCTTCAAGTATTTTTAATGTTTAAAAAGTACAATGAAATCCTTAAAATTTGATAATATCCACTGAATTAGATATTTAAATCTCAAAAAGTTGGGGATGATAGGTTTTGATTTTCATTTGTTTTATTTTTTCCTTTATCATCTTTCTATGAAACTATATTTTCAACTCCATATCCATCATTATTTCCATTATAAATTGGAATTAAATCATCATCATCATGATTTATTTTTATATAATGATCTTTATCAATTTCTATTTTTGAATTATGGCCCTTTTCATCCTTCTTAGATGAAGACTCAGTTTTTTTGATTAAGAAGGATTTTTTTGTTTTTAGGACTTTTCAATTTTTCTATGTGCTCAATTATGGAGGGTAATTATTATGATGAATCTTGTGAGGTTATTGAGGAAAACTTACCAGACTAAACATCTTAATCCTTTTCTTTATCTATTTTATTTCCACTGAATTCCTTAATTTCATCATCACCATCATCATCATCTTATTCTTCTTCATCAACATACTTTTCTATTTCATCATATTTGTTGCCTTATCTTTCTTGAAAAAATTTATTGGATTTTTCTAAAACCTAAATTATAGTGGCACCTTCTTCCATTATTTAAAAAACTTCTCATAGAGTTTATAGTTTTATCTTAAATAGACCTTACCATCTAGTTTTGATTCTGAATCTATTTCTTGAATTTAAGGAGGTACGAGTTTAACAAAATTTTCCTTACCCTTGTCCGTGGAAGAGGGTACAATATAATCAACCAAATATATTTCTTAAAAATATGAAACATTATTAAGAATTGGTACATGTGTTTGATTAGGAGGAAATATTACATTTTTAGATGCAGCCTCAACATCTTTCATCTTTTTTTCAAACATTTATGCATTCAATAACTTCTTTCTCTCATTTTTATTCATTATTTCTTCTTCTAGAGTATCGGCTTCATGAATTAATATGGATAAATCCTTATTTATATCAAGTACGAATTTAGGATCTCCTTATTTCCTCTTAGTAATTTTCTTCCACCATTCTTCTAAAACTTCATCAGGGATAGTTTTTTGTTTCTTTTTTTTCTGAGGCATCGAAGATTCTGACTTTCTTTTCTCTTTTAGATCACCCTAAAAAACTATGTTCATATTATTTTGATCAATTTTTTTTTCAGTTTATTAGAAATTTATACTTTTATTCGCATGATTTTTCAATAAAATCCTTTGTTTCTTCATAAAAACATACTTCATTCTCTTTATATTATCATTAATAATGAGACTAATGTTCATTTTCTTTGATATTGACTTACTTGGAATATCTAAATCATTCACGCACATAAAAATACATTTTTTAACACTGTCTAAAACATAATTATTTGAGACTCAATAGAGTCGGACTTTAGTTTACTGATATTGAGAAATATGTATCCAATGAGATCCATCTTTCTCATATTCATTGAGAAATCCAATATAAAAACATCAGTCACTTTTAGTGTATCATGATACCATTTTCATGGTATGAGGAAAACTTTCATCCACAATGAAACAATCTAATTATTGGCTGATAGGTGATGGAATTTCCTAACCTTCTCTTAATGATAAAACAAAGAGTCATCTGACTTTATCTTATGAAAAGATCCAAGATTTTCAGGCAGTTTTTGGGGACATAAAGCATATCCTTTTGAATCTATTCCCAGAAAAATAGTTTCTTTTCTAAAAGAAATCCGATAACCTTTTCCATAAATTTTGAATAAAATATTTTGTTTTCCTTCCTCAAATTTAAACACTACTAATTTATAAAATTCTTGGACTATATCAAGAATTACTGGATATTGATCCTTATTGGGTTTTTTTGTACACAAAGATTCCCATCCATGGAATATTATAACTTTCATTAAGATAGAATCATACTTATAATAAAAGGTTTTCTCAACTAACATTTCCCTAAATATAAACTACTCATTGAAATACTTTTCTTAATGAATCGTATTCTAGGAAGAAACTGGTGATTTTGATATTTGGACCGGAGGTTTTGAGAATTAGACCAGAGACTTTTGAATTCAACACCACTTCAAGGAAATGAATAATGAATTTTCTGATGTGGGACATGGGGGTACCCCTTTATATAAGAAACTGAGACAAAGATTAATCTTCTAGATTTAATCCAATGGTTGAGATTAAAACTTATCTGATCTGACAGTTTACGAAAGATTCGAAGAAATATTTAAAGGATTTTGAAACTCTTGAGGTTTTTAAATTTTTTTTTCATATTGATAGAGAATACAATTAGAAAATTTTTGAAAATAAAAAACAATGTTTTTATGAAAGCTAAAATAAATTGTAACAACAAAAAGATAATGAATGTAATGTAATAATACAAAAAATTAAAAGATAAGAAGAATACCTTTCGGTCTTAGAAAGACTTATCAGTATGATGAAGATGTTATTCTTGATTTTATTAAACTATTTAGATTATGATTGAAACTAAATATTATAGTTTTAATATTAAAACTAAGTTTAAAGTTGTGAAATAAAACTTAAAATAGTTTCTATAAGTAAAAACAAAATCTGATACACTAAAGTCATTATGAAATTTTTTTTAATCAAAAATTTTTGGAAAACAAGAGTCCATAAAATTTGTAATTTTTTTTGAATATAATGATCCATTTAGTAATATGGACTCTAACAATTTTATAAGAAAACATGAGTTTGAAATTTAAAATAGGATAAAATTTTAGGAAAACAAAAATTTTGAACGACAATTTTTTTTTGAAAAATAACTAACACATGTACTCCGTTTATGAAGAGAAGTAACTTAACATAAGGATATTGGTAAAAAAGAAGTATATATGAATGATCACCTTACATTTATCTTTCCTATATTCTATTTAATGTATTCAAATCCATAAGAAGGTAATAGTATTGTAAAAATATCATTATTTTTTTCTTGAATTATGATGAATTGTAAAATGATATCTCATTTTCATCCTTAGACAATCCACTCTGATATGTCCAAATTTCTTACACTCATAAAAAGTAACTTTAGAATATTTCTTGTCATTTATATCCTTGTTACCTTTCTTATATCAATATTGAAATTTTTTCTTACCAACTTTCTTGTTCATCCTCTAAGCAAGATTAGCTAGTTCATTTTCAGAATGCTCAGATGTTTCTGAATCATATTGAATAACTATTTTATTTTTTATTGATGATATAATTTTTTTTTCTATAGATTATATTTTCTATATAAGGTAGATGTTGTAGAAAAATAAACACCACCTTTATTTTTCATTGATTTCTCTATATCTCTCTTGAGTCTACTTTCATACTGCATCATGGTTCTAATAAGATCCTACAAAGTGATATTACTAACCTTTATTATTTCATCAATAGTAGTTCTTTTAGATTACCATTCATTTGACATGATATATATGATTTTCTCAACAATAATATCATCATCTAATCATTTCTAAAAAATATATTGAAGACTACTAATAAATTTCATGATTCTCTGAAGCATCTTAGCAACTAATTCACCTCGTAAGGATTCAAAATAATGATAATAGACTCTAATAATTTATCTTCTATTTTAATCAACATTTTATGTTCGATAGTTTATAACCTATAAAATTTTCCAAATACTATTATATACTTCACATGAATATATTTGAATGTAGATGTTTCTTGTCATTGAGCATAGAAAAGTATTCCTTAATTTTAATTTAACTGATATTCTAGATTTTATGAATTATTAAAGGCTTTGAATTCCTTATCAAGTATTTCCTAATCATAATTTAGCATAAAAAAATTATCTAATCTTGTGTTGATCGCAAAATTCTTCATTCTATCCCTCGAGTATTCATAATCTACACAATAAATTTCTGGTTTGTTGAGATTCAGATTGTCTATTGATCTGAAATTAATGCCTTCCATCTTTTAAAATAGACAAAAAAAATATTTTTCCACAATACATGTTAGTGTAACAAGTCTTTATAAACAAAAAAGTTTATAAAAAAATTTAACTAACTTGCAATAGTAAAGAATACAAAAAGTTTAGTAGATATTTTAGTAGTGAAATCCTGCTCTGATACCAATTATTGGATATCAATATGGGATATATTGATATTAGGATTGTGATAAATTATTCTATATGGATCAATTACAAGAGGGGGTGGGGTGAATTTTATTTTAAAAAACTTTAGTTTAAAAGTATTTAAACCAAAAAATTCAGAATAACTCTTTATATAAAAGATCAGATGCAGACTTGACCCTCGGTATAATTATATTAATGTATCATAACTATCTTGGTTATAATAATATCAGAGTATGAAAAATTTAATCACAAAGTATATGATTAAATCAGAGTAAACAGATCATATTCAAGATGTATATGATTAAAACAATATGACTCATATTTACAACAAATCTGATTAGTAAAACAAATTTTATTTATCACAATAAAATTCATTATAATAAAACTATCACATACATACAGAGTGGAATAAAAGACTTCTAAAAACAAGTAAAACAGTTACAATAATATAAAATTTACTTATATCTATTTAAAATCGAATAGATATATTTTAACATTAAGAGTAAGGTAACCACAAAAATTGGATAAAGGTTTCCCTTTATTTATACTTATAAGAAAGTTTGTATTTCCTCACAAGGAAATCCTTTAACACGATGACAAAATTCTATATCTATCCCTATAAGACCTAAATCCTATGGATCATATTATGTATTTCTATCCCTGAAAGACTTCGATCAATACGATGATCAGTATCTTCATCTTCCTAGCTGCGTAGTCCTTCGATTGTATTCACATAATGGAACACACTAAGAAATTAAAAAAAAATCTTAAGAGGAAAACTTGATAAGGTTTTATTAAGAAGGTTTCTCTATAAAGAAATAAAAAAGAGTAAGAACAATTTGTTCACACTTTATAGACTCTTGAAAATTAGAGAGAGAGAGTAATCATCCAACAAATCCAAACTCTTCAATTGACCAGGTATTTATAGTCAAATTACCAACAATCATATTTCCTTCCTAATGGTCATATTTCTCGAATCCTTTTTCAACTACTTGGACATATGGAACTTCAATGACTATATTATAACAAAAAGTCTGACGTCATTTTTTACAACATTACAGTGTAAAAGACATTCCACTATGATGGAAATTATTTTTCCATATTCATAATTTAAAATCAGTCAATCTGATGGATTTAATTACAAAATTTAATTACGATATTCTTTATGAGTTTGAATCTGATGTTTATCAGTTCTGATTATCAGTTTAATTATAAACACTTTGTCAATATGAGGATAAGACAAAAAGACTTAAATATGATCTGATGAGGTGAGTCCAATGGTTATCAGCTTCATACCCATTATGATAATCATAATGAATAATTTAAGTTTACTTTCAAGAATACTTTATAACTAATTCTAAGTATGGTAAAATTATATGTTTTCTATAAAAAAATTCTAAAATAATTTGGACATAAAAAGTTAATAATAATGTATTTAGAAATGAGTTTGTGATTTTCCAAACTAAATGAATGGAGAAGTCATAAGAGAAAATTTTGACTCAACATTTAGACTTTTGGAATTATTATATAACATACACCTTCATGTTTTTAAATTTTTTAAATATGATAACTTCTTTTGTGGATGTGTGGACTACCATCTCCTCAAAGTGATGTGATTCATACTCACTTTACTTGTAATGTATTAAGGATGATTTTAGTGAATGTATATGATATATATGAAAAAATAATTATACTAGAATGATATTGTATATGTGTTATTTACCTTATTTCTTTCAATATGATAATAAAATAGAAACTACATTTTTACGTACGCATGATCTACCGTCTCTATGAACGATGTATTTCATTTTCTAATTATATGTTTTGCAGATTATTATTAATACATATATACTGACTATTCATGATATTTATATCATGGTTATCATTCTTGATATAATGAAATAATTATATAATTAATAGGACCAAAAATTTAAAAAATCAAATTACATGGGAAAAATAAAGTGGATATTACCTGAATTGTAATATTAACATTAAATTTTTAATAAAAGGGTAATATAAAGTAATGATCAAATCATATATAGTATTAGATATAATAATATGGTTCTTTAATAGATGTATAATAAAATTATATTTATTATATAGGAAGTTTTTATGAGTACAACTAGATTCAATACATAAGGTAAGATATTGTTATCTCACTTTTATTTCTGTGGGACACATGCCTTATACACTACTTGTTTCTTTTGTGTGGTGTATATACTACCCATGAATTTATTTTATGAGTATTATTCTAAATATTATGGTATTTTCATATCTATATAATTTTATTTCTATCAATGGACGTATGATTCTACTGATTATAATGTGATAAGTTATTATTTTACAATCTCATAAATAATCGAGATTATTTCATTTTAAATTACCATTCTGGAATATTTATATTCCACATCCATGTTTTCTAAAAATGAATTTAAAAAATGTTATTTTAATGTTATAAAATTAACATTTAAAGTTTTTTTACCCATTTTTTATATTTTATGAAATGGTTTGAAAATAATATTTTTGACATTTTCTAAACAAGGATCTTTGTGACTTTACCGACAAAAATATACAGAAGGAATGTTTTTTAAATTATATGACATGAATGAAATATTCCACCAACATGTCACCCTAATGCTTTTAATATTCCTTTAAAATATTACAGGGTTATTTTCAAATAAAATGTTTTTTAAAATTTCTTGTAATTTTAAGAAAAGAAAAGAAAATTCATTGAAGAAAGGAAATTTTCCTAAAGAATTATTTTCAAGTGATCTCTCAAATTTATTTTCCATATATGATAACATTATTTGTTGTTACTTATGTTTTAATGGGGATATTTTTCAAATATAATATCCCTATTATTCCTATGTATTTTTTATATTTATGATGGAATGATATTTATGAAACCCATTTCTTTTCCATGGGTTATGTTATAATGGAATGATGTTTATGAAAAAATTTCATTCAATGGGTTCTAATATGATAAATAATTTATTTTCTTATAGAAAACATATTTATAGTTTTCATTATGTGACTAATGAGACCTATATCTCCCTCCAATATAATGGGTAAAGATTTATATATCATAAGATATACATGGATGGAATAGGGTGTGGACTTAGTTCAGTAAATAACTTTATCTGTTAAGATGGTCCAGGGAGTGAACCTTGACTACTAAGATGGTCATGGGAGTTAACCATGACTATAAAGATGGTATGGGAAGTGAAACCATGCTACTAATATGGTCTTGTAAGTGATTCATTGACTACTATGGGAATAATTTTATATGCTTATGTGTCTTCCACAATTTCATGTCTTATTCCTATGTTATGCTCTCGTGGATTATTCTTTTGATTCCCTTATGATTATTGTCTTATGAACTACTAATATTTATGCCAAGATTCTTTTTTACAATCTTTGATATGTAGAGTATGGTATTATAATGTTATGATCACGTTCTCATACCCTTATTCTCATGTTTATGATTACATATCTTCCTTGATTGTCCTTATTGAGCATCTGAGCTTACTCATTTTTATGTTTCCATTCTATAAGATATGAAGAAAGATATTAAGTAAGATATATTGAAAAGGGTTATAGTTATTAATGAGTAAGTGGGATATAATGTATATTTTTTATGAATAAATTGTTTATGTTTCCTATTTTCCAAAGACACTAAACCTATATGGTTCTGGTATGGTTTTGTTATGTTATAAAATTAATACTCATATAATAAGATGTAATATCCATGTATGAAAATTCTAGTTCGTTATAAGATGGAAATATTATTACTCAAGGTATAAGAACCATTGAAAATCTATTTCAAATTTGTGATCCTAACAACCTATGTTACCTTAGTTCCAATGATAAAAACAACTTATTCCATAAAAGGATTCATCATCTTGGACAAAGAAGTATGAGTAAAATTTTGATGCATGATGTTGTAAGAGATCTACCCAAACTAAAAGGAGATAGGGATGAAATATTTGTAACTTGTAAAAAGGGAAAATGTCATAAGGGTCTTATAAAATTGTTGTCATTATATCTTTCGAGCCACTAGAACTGATTCATACTAGCTTATTTGGTCTAATGATACAAAATTTGACTAGTAGTGATACATATTTCATTACATTTCTTAATGATTATAATTGATTGAATAATGTCACGTTTATCAAACACAATTCATAGGCTATCAAAATGTTCAAAAAATTTAAAAGGAAATATGAGAAGGAGTTAGGTCTAAATATCAAGAAACAAATATTAGATAGTGGTAAGAAGTTTACATGTGATTATTTTGAAATATATATTTCTAAAAATGGAATTAGACATTATTATAGAACACCATATTCTGTATAAAAAAATAGGGTACCTAAAAGAAAAAATAGAATCATAGTTGACATGGGAAATACTATATTATCTAAACACAACATCTCAAAGTATTTCTGGAGAGAATTTGTATGTACAACCATACACATAAAGTACTATTGTCTACCAATACCAAAAAAATACAACATTTAAAATATGGTATAATATAAATATAACTATCAAATACTTAAGAGGTTTGTAATTCCTTTCATTATAGAAATTAGGGACATTAATCTATAAAAACATTAAGAGAAATACAAGGAAGGAATTTTAGTGGGATACCTATAAAATAGAAGTGGATATAGTTTTTGGAAGAAATAGATTTATAAACTAGATAACTATAGAGATTTCACGATTATCTAACATAATAAAAAATTAGATATAATAGTAAATTAAGATTTACAAGATTCAATAGAAAATGGTATATAGATGTTATAAAGAAAGAAATATGGAGTTACTTAGAAGAATATAATCACTACTAATATTGATTCTAAATAAACTAGTGATGAAATTTAATCTTCTATAATTGATATAACATAGTAAAAAAAATAAGAAACATATTGAAGAAAAAAATATCACTGGAAGTCAACAATACCTAATTCAAACTATAAGATGATTGATATAATAATATCAAACTACTATAATTTACCAAATTAAACCATATATAATGGCAGAAGTAGTTAAACATGAGAAGTGGATAAAATATTTGAATGAGGAACTTGATTAGATTGAAAAGAACTTCATTTGGGATATTGTTCTAGGATCTAAAAATAAAAATGTGAATGGAACCAAGTGGGTTATCAGAAATAATTTGAATAATAAAGGTGAGGTATTAAGGAAAAAAGATAGGATGGTGTGCAAAGGATATTCTCAAATGGAAGGTATTGAATTTGAATAAACCTTTTCACTAATAGCAATTCTAGAGACTATCATTTTGTTATTGTTATTTTCAGAACAAAGACATTATAATTTTTCCCAAATTAATGTGAAATATTCTTTTCAAAATAGTGATCTTGTGGAAGAATTATATATTGAACAACCTGATGGTTATATATTACACAATTATGGTTACATGGTATTTATATTAAAGAAATATTTTTGTGGTTTGAAACAAGACCCTAGATCCTGGTATTCTAAATTGGATGGATGCTTAAGTGATACGAATTTTACAAAAGGTAAAGTTGACTATATCCTTTATATAAAGAAAATAGGTGAAGGAAATATCATATTAATTGTCTATGTGGATGATATCTTATTTTCTAGTAATAAATAGTGTCTCTATGAAGTGTTTTTTAGCACATGATTAAGTATTTTGAGATGTTCACACCTGTTGAGATGAAATAATTTTTGGTATTTCAGATTGAGAAAAATCGAAATTATATATTTCTATATCAGGAAAAGTATGTTGGGGAATTATGGAAATATTTTGAATGAAAATTAAAAAAAAGATTCAAATCCAATTTTAGTTGATACCAAATTGTGTAAGGATTAATCTAGAAGTAGTTTTAACTAGAAATAATTAATAAGAATAATTGGAAGAATGCTTTATCTAACAACATCAAGCCTAAATATAAATTATGAATTGAATATTTGTGATAGATTTTAGAGTGATCTTAATGTGTCTCACATGTTGGTTGTTAAGAGAATGGTGAGTTATGTGAAAGGAACATTGAACTATGAGATGCTATATAGATATAATAATTATCAGAATTTGTTGGGCATTATAAATGCAAATTTTGTCAGAGGTAACATCAAATTCAGGTGGATATTTCTTTTTTGTAGATGTTTGTGATAGTTAGTATATTAAGAATAATAATCTAGTGACAATAATAATGAATGGGGAATAATATGTAGCAACTACACATGGATGTACATATATGATTTGGATGCAAGGGCAATTATCAGATTTTAAGGTTAAAATTGAGTGACTGATGAAAATTTATTATGATAATAAAAGTGCTATTGGGTTGTCTAAAAATTCATTACAATATTCAATATCCAATAATATTAATATTATATATCATTTTTTAAATAAAACATGTAAAGTTATGATATTAGTCTAGAATACACTTCTATAAAAGATCATATTGCAGATATTTTTACCAAAGCTATGACAAAAGAATGGTTTGTGGAATTAAGAAATAAACTTTATGTTTATCCTTATCCTCTCGCTTAAAGTTTTCCAGGTAAATATTCCCCAAACACTTGATTAATTTTGAGATCCCCCAAATTCATTTTTATTTTTTTTCTAAAGGGGAAGAAAAGTCCATGATAGAGGGTGCGCATAAGATACATGAGATGTTATAAAATTGAAGATGATAAATATGTTCACTCAATGATGATAAATCCTGGAAGGATATCATGATGAATTCAATTAGGAAGATAGTATCCCATCAGTTTTGAAGTAATGGTATTTAAATAATTATCCTCATTGATGGTGAAAGAAGTGACATATCAGAGAGTCAAAATATTAATTGTTAATAATTCTCTATCCTTAATGATGATTCAATGGTGAAATTTATCTAAGAACCAAGTGATTTTTGAGGTATTGTAATTTAGGGGATTTCTAATTGTTTCTTAACAAATCCAAAGTGGAATAATGAAGAACCCCCCAAATTTATGGCTTGGTTTGAGAAATAATAAAGATCCAATGGTTCTTGGTGAGTATGAGTTATTGTATTTATTAACAATATCATATAAAGATATCATATGTAATATGGTGTTGGATTTGGGGTTTTATGGTGATAAACATAATTAAAGGAAGTTTTATGATGAAAGAAAGTGTTTTTGATAAGGTATAGTGGCCCTTTGAATTGAATATGTTTGATTTTTACTGGATTCTGGATCTATGTATCCCATTTTTAAAGGGAATATTCCCATAGGTGTTTTATGCTATGTAGCCTATTTTTTTAAGGGAAATTAACATAGGTGATTCAAATATCCATTTTCACCATGTTGGTAAATCATGTAACTAATTCAGTCATGTATCCAAATGCTCTATGTAAAAAAATGAATAACATAGACATTTTAGGAATTCATATAGATTTTTTTAGTGACGTATTTGATTTCTAAGGTGAAATATGTACCCAATTTAAGAGGAGAACAATGTATTCAATTTATGAGGTAGAAAATATAGCTTATTAATAATGTATCCATTTTATGATTCACACAATAAAATATTGTATGTATGAATTTTTTGTTGAGATCCATGTAGCTGATTATTCTTTCAATAGCGGATTATGATTTATCGCTATGAATGGTTTGGTTTTCCCTTGGTTTTCAACATTCAATTTTTTATGAGAATTAATTATAATTTTTTGAATGGTTTTTAATTCTTCTTTAATTAGAGGCTTCATTTTTCAGCCTGGTATTCTAGTATGTTTTGAAGGAGCTTGTAGCAGTTCATAAGGATTTTTCAGTGGTGATATTAATATGCTGTAAAATATTTTTTTATAAATGATTTAGAAATGTTATTTTCTAGCTGTATCATAGATAGTGGGGTGATAAATAAAATATAGAGATCATAGAGTGTGATATCTATGGAGTAACAAGAGATTGATAATAGATATCATGGGATGTTTCCATTGCATGGTAATTGAATAAGGCAAAGCATGTTGATTCATAGAGGAGAGATGATAGTGGGAGACACAAAAAAATAGAGGGGTGTTTGGATTTGAGGTTTTTTCTTTAATGATAGACATCTTAATGAAATTAGAGTCTTTAAAAGATTAAACTATAGTATAAAGTTTCTTTGGGATAAATTGTTTTAACAATGTTTTTTAATTTGTTGAAAACTAATCTTTATTTTGTATAAGGATGTTTTTGTTATCTAGTAAGAACAAAGTTTATAAGTTAAAAAGAAATAAGTTGCTCAAGACAGAAGTTTCTAAATGAAGAAGTATTTTTCTAATGAAGAGTTTTTAAAGAGGATGTTGTTGAATATTGAGAAGTTATAAGTTAGAAAGTTTTTTAACTTTCTACAAAAAATCATATGATAATATACTGATCAAGAAGTTTACATAAATCATGAAAAATTTCATGATAAATTATTTTTAATAATTAATGGAGAGGTTTGGAGAAATTTGAATCAATTTCTGAGCCTGTTCCTAACAAAAATCGGAACCTTTTTTCTGAGAAAATCAGAATCTATATTCTGAGCATGTTTCAGAGAAAAATGAGAACATTTTTTCTAAGGAAATTAGAACATGTTCTATAAAAAAATCAGAACCTATTTTCTGAAGAAATCATAATCACTTTTCTAATAATGTTTCTGGAAAAAATAAGAACCTGTTTTCTGAGAATATCAAAACATATTTTCTGAAAAAATCAGAATCACTTTTCTGAGCATGTTTCTGAGAAAAATCAGAACCCATTTCTGAGAAAATAAAAATCTATTTTCTGAAGAAATCAGAATCAGTTTTCTAAGAATGTTTCTTGAAAAAATTAGAACCTATTTTCTAAGAAATTCAGAACCTGTTTTTAGAAGAAATCAGAATCAATTTTCTGTTCATTTTTATGAAAAAAATTAGAACCATTTTTATGAGTAAATTTTAATCTATTTTTTGATCAAATCAGAACCTATTTTCTAGAGAAATTGCATCCCCTTTTATGAGCATGTTTTTTAGAAAATATGAACCACATTTCTGAGCATGTTTACGAGAATATCTAAACCATATCTATAAGCATATTTCTGAAAAAACCAGAACCAAGATTTATTATTATCGTACTGAGAAATTTTTGAAGAGTTGAAGAAGTCAAACTTGAACTTAAATCTTGTGTAAATCTCAGATAAAATTTTGGAGGTTTGAATAAGTCAAATTTAAAGTTTTAATGCAATAAATTTTCAATATTTTTAATATTTGAGGATGTATGAAAGTTTTCATTTTTCCCACCTCTGTTTTCTGAGTTTCCTATAAATATTTTCTCAGATCATTTTTTCATTTTAAACTTCCACACATGTGAAAAGGTAGAGTGCTAGAGAATTAAAAGTTAAATTTCCCACTATATTGAAGAAGTTTTCTTTGAGTGTTTTAGTAGATGAAAATCAGAACCATATTTACCCTACTGAGAATATCAAACTCATCCAAATTGGACTGAGGATTTGGACTGAGCATTTGTAGAGCTGATTCAAAAAATTTATTATTATTATTTTTGGCTCTATTGTTTCATAAGAAAACATTTTAAACTAAAAGGAGTCAGTATAATATTTCCTACCGGGAGATAGAAGGTGTCTAACCGGAGTTGGAACAGGTTATATTCACTTCTTTATATTAGTGGATTTCCATAGACCCACGAGAGTGGCTATGGAAAGGATGTAGGTTCTCATAATGTAGATAAACCTTGTAAATCTTGTGTGCTTTAATTTATATAATTTTCTTCCTTACATGTGTACTTTATTAGGAAATAAATATTAACAAGTTGCAGGGGTTAAGTTTCTTAAAGTTTTGAAACTTATAAAAAGTGAATAACTAATTGAACCCCCCTTCTCAATTGTTATTCGATGCTTGGAAATTCAATTTGTATTAGAGGGAGGTTCCCTTTTTGAATCCTTATCATGGATAATATGAATTCTATCAACATTATAGTAATTTCTACATTCTATGGAAAGAATTATTATGTATGAAAAAATATGATGATTCCTTATCTCCTATCTCTTGGATTTGAAGCTGTTGATGCTACTACTATTGATTTTACACCTATTGAGAAAGATTATTTTATGACGTTTGATGATAAAAGAAACATAAATGTTGATTTAAAGGTAAGAAGATAAATCCTTATGTCCTTATTAGGGAATTTTTATTGGAAGGTGATGGGTCTCAAAACTTCAGAAAGTATGTGGGAAAAGCTGGAAAGTTTTTTTAAAGGGAATACTAAAGTCAAGGAAGAAAATATCCAAATATAGCATAGTGAGTATGGAGACATAATAATGAGGGATGAAGAAACAATTGATGAATACTTCACTAGAGTAAATGAAATTGTTTCCAACATTAGAGGATTCAAAGATGTCTTGGAAGATTTTAAAATTGTGAAAAAACTTATGAGAAACTTTTTAGATAGGTTTAATTCTAAAATTTATGCTTAAGAAGATAATGGTGATTTATCTATTGATGAATTTCATAATTTTATTGTTGCTTATGAAATGAGGAAATATACAATCTTTAAGAATAAAATGAAAGATGAAATAGATTTTGAATCCATGAGAAAGTTGAAAATACATGAAGTTGATGAAGTTGATCCTTGTGAGTCTGATGATAAGGAATATGAAGAGTTTAATGATAAAATCATGTCACTCATATAAAAAAACTATAGAAAAGGAAAAGATAAGTTTGAAGGAAAACTTCATTTGAAATGTTTTGAGTGTGGTGGAATTGGACACTTTGGTATGAATTTCCCCAAGAATAAATTTAGAGAATATCGCGATGATTCTGATGAAAAACATCAATGGAAGAAGTGAAAAAAATTATAAAGAAGAGAAGTCTTCAAACAAATTCTAGAAGATGTTTTACAGAAAGAAAAGAATTATATTGAGTTATAATATTGAATCAAACTCAATTCAAAATGATTCTTCTAAATATGAAAGTTCATAAAAATTTATAACGTTCATCAAAAAGGTTAATAAAATAAAAGACTTCTGAGAGAGTGAAGAAGGTGGTGAAGAATCTTGTCGATATTATCAGCTCAAAAATAAGCTTCTTTCTTGTCTTGAGCAAAAAAAATCTCTCAAGAAAGAAATTAGAGTAATGAAAAAAGATCATAAATACGTTTCTTATGGAATAAAATATGGCATCAAGCTAGAGGATGAATATATTAAAGATATTTGAAGCTATAAAATTAGAAATAACGAACATGGAAAGGTAATTGGAGATCTCAACAAGAATCTGGAAGCTATGGAATAAGAGGTTAAAAAGTCACAATTAAAACTTATTGAGTCCAAAAATACCCCGAGGATGAAGAATAAAAAATTCAACAAAGCCCCATAAGTAAAAGTTGAGACTTCTAAAATTGTTGAGAAGGATCATTATGAGAATCAAGTGAAATCTTCTCATACCAAAAATAATGTTTCATCTTATTATTATAACTTTTTAGGTTTTAGAAAAAGTATTGGTAAATCTTGTGTGGATAAATGATGTGATAAACCTATTAACTCGACAAAAGTTTAAATCTCACTCAAAATAAAATATAGTCCATATCCTGAGTATGTTATATATGAAATAAGTTACCAACCTCAAAAAAGAATCTATAGAGAAAGATTTTTCTTGAATATAAAATAAAGATTTGAAGACTATTATTGGTGTTGTGAAATATATGGGCACAAAGCTTATAATTTCAGGCACAACCTATCTCTACCCAGAAGAAGGATTAATCAAACTGGATGAAATAATAAATGAATAATGAGAAACTCCACTTACTTACAGATAATAATAAATAATCATTATCAAGATGTTTGAAAGCTTACAAAAAAGAATCAATTTGAATGCCTAGAATAAGTTTTTGGAAGACAAGATTAGTTTGGTCATCATTCTGAAATTTGAAGGCCTTCGGGCCGTTGAATGGTATGAAACTCCTTCAAAAAAAAAATGAATCCGTAGTATCCCCTTTTGAAAATAAAAAAATGATAAAAAATTAAATAAAAAAATGTTAATTGGAGAACTCTATATAAATTTCATATAACTTACTACCTGTGTGACATGAAATTGAAATTAGAAAAAATTTCCTATAAAAAAATTTCCTTTAACTTATCGCCCAAAATCTTTGACAAGCTTCTCCCCCAAAGAAATAACTTTCATTTCAATATAATAGAAATATACCTACTTCTCCCTTATAAATAAACCACACAAACATTACCCCCCTTTAGTTTTATAAAAAATAACCAATAATAAAAACAATAAAAATAATCAAAGACATTTAAACACAATAGGAACAATATCATGTAACCACCATTCAGATATTTCCTAAAAAAAATCTTTAACCTTTTGACTAGTTTACAATTGATGCCTCCCTTTGAAAATATAATCTCTCCACTAATGAAATGTCACTTGTTAATGAAAATATAACTTATTCCTTTATTTAAAACTATAATACAATCTCTATATCTAAAATTAAAAATCATGTATCTTTTCTCCTCCTTTGGGAAAATCAAAAACAAAATGATCTAGCAAGATAAAATTGGGGGTTAAGTGAAAAATTAGAAAACATTGTCTTCCAAAAGTTATCTTCTAAAACCTATGGATGATATTAATCTGATGAATATTATTCTATATTTTATATTTAATATATACCCTCAACTTCCATAAAGGTCCTCAAAAAAATTTATTTACCCCTTGAATTCTTCAACAAGGTTCCTTTCTTCTACTAATCATGCATGCGCTAATGAAAAACATTATTAAACTATTATCTTAAATCTTACAGGAAGTTCTCTAGAAAATATAGTATTTTTTAATAGATTTAGAAAAAACATTTTACCTTTCTAAATAAGTAGGTTAAATAAAATTGATAAAAATATAAATCAAAATTATTTAACTCATATGAATCAATGTGTAAGAAACTTATATGCAAGAGGATGATTTATTACATATTATTCCTATTTAAGAGTAAGATAGTTATTAATATGAGTAAAAAGAACATTCATAAAAGTCAATATCAAGGATATATAAATGTAAACTTGAAAATCATAGAGAAGGGACTATACGTTAGAGTAAAAAAATTAAAGTAAAAGGTACCTTCCAAAAATAATTACTGTTAAACTGAAAGATTAAGGTAACATTTATAGGATGTTTTTTAAAAATATGTTCAAAGTATAACTTATAATTTCTAATTAATTTTATTTACATAATATATAAAGTTTTAGTATAAAAAGTTAGTATTGTTAAAAAAAATAATTTCCTCCTCTTTCCTGGAGATTTTTAAATATATTAGAATTTAAGGGTTAAGAAAAAATTTCAACAAGATGATCTTTAGTTCCATTTAACATGAGAATGATAAACCCTTTGCGTGTGTGTTCCTAAAGGAAGTGGTGTATTATATCAATGTGCTTGGATAATTAATGATGTATGGGTTATTAGAAAAGGAAATGACAATTGTGCTATCATAGAGAATTATATATTAAGTAAATCAAATCCTGAAGTCAATGAGTGTGTGTTGCGTCTACAATAATTGAGTTCAACAACTTATAATTGAAAAACATTAATCTCCAATAGTGAGAAATAAAACTGAATGTTTCATCTTAATATACTGAGAGACTAAAGCTCCACCATGAAAGTAAAAAGTTCTAGAATTACTCTTCTGTTAGATTCTACAGCCTCCAAAATCTAAATCAGAATAAATCATTAGTGTAATCTCAAATTTGGAAGAATAAAATGACCCATGTTCCAAATTCACTTTAAGATAGTGGAATATCCATTTAATTACATCAATATGGGATTGTTTTGGATTATATTGAAACCCCCAAACAAAAAGCTATGAAGTATATAATTTATTGTCGACTATCCATTTAGTATAGTAAACATTTGATCATCTCTATAAATAATTTCTAATCCACTAGTTTCCCAGATTAATCAAGGTCAAGTTTCATATATTACCTACCAAATTACTATTTATTGAAGCATTATTGAAACAAAATTCTTAATTACATATCTAATTTACTTATACTATGTTAATATAGTTCCTTTTGATCCCCAATTTATTTGGTATCAAAGAAAGTAATTAAGTTAAACCATCATACTCATCTCAAATTAACTTTTCATAAGTTATGAAAAACTATATAAAAGTGGTTTTTGGGATGTGAAAAAAATAATATCATTGATATAGATTTTTAAAATGATGGTGTCATTAAAAAATATATTGATTAAAATTTTAAGATCTAATGTATATTTAACAAAATCATATTGAAGTAAAGAATATGGAAAATCTCTCATACCATGCCTTCATGGATGTTTAAGTATATAGGATTCTTTGGTAAGTTTCAAAACATGTTTTGGAGAATTTATATCTTCAAAACCAAGTTGTTGTTCAACTTACAAACCCTCCTAAACAAAAACACTAAGGGGGGACTCTTTATATTCATTTAAAATACAGTAAGGTTTAGATGTACTGTGAGGGACAATTGAATTCAGTTGTATTTAATTATAGATATCAAATAAAGTTATCTCCATATCATATTACCTCATCTTGGTTTTAAATATTACAAATCAAGAAACCCTAGGGGGTGAATCAAGGTGAATTACAAATTAAAAGTTTTCCTTCATTAATTTATTCTTCCTTTAATATCTTGTTACATTTTATAAAGAACTATGTTTAAACTATAACTCGATTAATCTTTCATTGTACCTCACTAAATTATAAATTAATAAATAGGAAAGAAAAGCACATAGAACACATGGATTTTAATTGGTTCACCATTATGGTCTAATCCAAGGAGCATACACATGTTGGTGTGTAGTGTACTAGAATCCACGACTTCACTAGTTCTGTGAATACCAATTCAGTAATGGTTACTCCAATCCAAGGAACACAACCTTAATAATTTTTAAGCTCGATAAATCCTAAACCAAGTAACACTACCTTCTCTTATCCTTTCTGCGGCACTCTAGGAAGATCTTTAGTAGTTTATAGAGATGTGGGTCTCTCCATGATTAGAATTGAAAAAATTCAGCTTTTGAATCTTTAAATCCCGATAGATACTCTGATGTTATCTACTTTACTATGATTTCTATACTTTATTCATTAATAGGATCAATGCCTCATTGTAATGGTTGAATCTTTTCCTTAACTAAAAATAGATTTATAAAATATTTCTCTAGATAAATTTAGTTCTCCATTAGAATTGTCTTGTTTTGATACTTTTTTCTTTATTTATTAATATGTTAGTAAAACACATGTACTATTTAATCATTTTCTTATTACAGAACCTAAAATAGCATTTAAAATCACCAGTGGTTCCTCATTATTATCTATTTTTATCTTTTGAACTGGATATAACAGTATACACAACACCTTCTTATTCTATACCATATGTGTCAATGTTTTCTAACTCACTATCTCTTCTCCTTTGACTTACAGATATATTAGATTACAACAATTTCTACCACTATTTTATTCTTTTGGTCTTATTATATCTTCACCAAATATTTATATGAGGGAATTTTCTATATTTAAAATATAAAAATCCTCCTGTATTCTTAGTCCATCTTTTCCAATAACATCATAAGAATTATTTCCCATATTTTTAGAATATGAAAAATGTGGTGGAATAAGAACTAATTGATACTATAATTTAATTATACAAAATATCCATGATATACACTAAAATAATAATGTTCTTCATTATTCTAAAAAATTCATAGAAATAATTCATTTAAAAATGATCTTATGGTTTCCCATTGAATTATAGTTATTCCCCCATTTTCAATAATAAAAAAATATCATAGTATGATACTATTTTAATTCCAAAATGATATCATCCATAATGTTAGTATTTTATCACTATTTATCACTAAATTATATATTATAAATTTTAATTCATACTATGCATTGAAATCTACATGGAATTTTTAATTTCTACTTACATTAATATATATGTTTTTGTGAGAAGATTTAGATAACCATATAACAATATACTCTATTATTTTAGAAGTAAAGTTATAAATATTGTGTATGATCTCAGAATATCTTATGTATCAGCCATCTTATTTTATATCATCCAACATCTTACACACAAACCATCTTCCTATGTATCAAACCAAATTTCTAACATATCCAGTAACCTAACCTTTTCCACTTTCTATACATCACAAAAAACATTTTACATATTTTCTTAGGTCTTATATATATAGAAAAGGTTTTACCTTTTCCATATTTCATTATACTAAAGCATATTACTTATAATTTTAAGCTTCTTACATATCACTATTAGCCTCATTCCTTTACCAAATATGTAACTTTTGACTCTCTTACATATTTAGAGACTTCATGGAAATTTCGAAATTTGGAACTTCCAGACATATTACACATCTCCCAAAGGTATTATATTTCTAGGGGAACTCAAACTAAATATCACATTCATTCAAGGGGACTTCCAATACTTAGAGAAATAGTCACCCCACTTATCTCTTTTGAAATTATATATTTTTATTATCTAAGTACTCATATTCTAGAAAAATACACATCCATATTAAAATAAGTACCTTTATATTCTAAACCTCTATCTTCTTCCCATATAAAATCAACTCCTAGACTTTCAAATTTCATAACTCTTCTTGTTCATATTAACTTTTGGTCTTCCAAATTCAACCAGCTAACTTCCAACTTTTAAACATTTGATTATTCAACAACGTTTTTAACATAATTCTAGTACATCATCCTTAGGTCTTAAATACATGATTTCAAAAATACCACACCTTCATATTATCTATCTATTCTCTCATAAATAAACACCTGCCTTTGAAATCCTCTAAAAATTATCCATAACATTGACTCCCTTAGTTCATATTCATAAATTCGGATTATAGATCCCATGTGTAGCACGTGTTCCTTGATTCCCTTATCCACAACATTAACATCAATGAAACCTTTCTAGATATAACATTATTATCTTTATATTATATTTCCATGAATTCAATTATCAACATCCAATCCTTATTTTCAATAAATCCAATGTACAACCTCTTCATTGTAATATTCCCCATCTTTGGTTTTTTTGATAATATTCCCTTGAATCCATGTAACTAATCACCTCTCTCCCCCATTTTTAATAAAATGAAAAGTATATTTTCTATCCATAATTTCAATTGCTATTATTCTTCATTAGGCTTCTTTAGATACTTCATTAACATCTCTCCACCAATATCCCTAAACTCAATAAGGTATAGGTTTTTATCTTGACTACCCTTTTTAAATACATATTTTTCTCCAAATTTACACTATATTTTTTACAAAATAAATTCAAAGAGATTATTCTCCCCATATTTAAGAAATTATTGCACTAGATAGCCGCCATTTACTCCTATATAACACTCTATTACCTTCATTCTGGTATGATTTGAATTTTTGTTTTGGTTTCCCTTTTTTGGGGTGCATTGTAGGATTCTAGGGAATGAAGAGCCTTTACTAGGGAGAATGACCTAAAGTTAAAGGATTTATGTTATTTTGGATTAATGGAATCCATGTATAAATGAATAATTGGATTTATAATTTTCTCTTTAGAACCGTAGAACCTTAAGTCTTGGTTTAGAGGGTTTCTTCAGAAAAACTAGGCTGAATAATGCTTGCTGGACACATTCAAATCGTAAATGGGTTACACAATATGAATATGTTGTTGGGAAGAATCCATGAATATTTTATAGGGCATGAAACATTTACAGGATATGAAACTACTACATATTTGCAAAATTATGATTGGGTTTTAATTTAATCCGAGGTGATTCATTTTTCTTCATATTATTAATATGTAAGATTTCACACCATGAAAGGGATTCACAATATGAATTCCCTAGGTCCAAAATTTTTATACATGTTTCACTCCTAAATACTTTTTCATTCAGGTAGAAATATTTTTCCTCAAACCCTAGGGTGATTTTGGGAGATTTTGGGTGATCTCCCACCTATTGGATGATTTTGTTCCACATTTTATTTCAATGGCGGTTTCACCACATATCCCTGGTAAGTGGTCTTTCTACTTCTTTATTGACTTTGGTTATGGTGGTAGTGTTGGATGAATTTTTTTTTTTATTAATTGGTGTTTTTTATCAATCGTTTTATGTTTCTCATTATGCATTTTCTTTCAAAGGCCGCTCTGTGGTTTGTTGATCTTCATTGTTAAAGGTAGTTAGATTTATATTATTCTTAATATAGGCGTATCTATGAAAGTGTTACTAATTCATGAATTATAATATGTTATTGTTTATCCCTTTGGTTTTTTTCATTTAAATTAATTTTCTTTAGAAGAAAAAGGAGTTTTATTATATGTGATCATATATTTTGGAAATGGTTTTGGAAAAAACTTATCACATGAGGAACCTAGAGTGCATCATGAAATGGACATAGGTGACCAAAGTGTGTGTGGAACCACTAGAGGTTACTTTTTTGATATCTATAGAATATGGAAGGACTCAATATTGGTTGGAAATAGATTATTGTTGGTTTAGTATTATTTTATATCTAGTACGCATTCCCATAACCTATATCCTAGATGATGTGTTTTTTATTTAGTATCTAGTTTATCACATGATGGTTTATTTCATGTATATTTTATCACATGTTTAATTTACTTGTATTTCATTGAAAAAAAGGAATATATACAAATGGTTTTGTTTATCAAAATTATTTATAATCCGTATTTAGTTTTAAATCTAGAACCTGTGCATTATTAAAATTATAACTTGTATATATTACTTGGTTGTATAGTACTGGGCTTTGTACTCACACCCTACTTTTTTCCTTGGGTGGTTATAGATGTTGTTTTGGAGGAATCAAGGAAATGTAATGGAATTATATTACAGGCTATGCTCTCTTTTCATATGTTCCCTTCATAGTGGGATGGATTGGTGGTGGTAGTTGGTCACATGGAGAATTTTTTAGTTTTTTCTATTTTATCTTTCTCGTTTGGATGGTGTGGATTGAATTTGTATATATCAGGGATATATATTGATTTATTACATTTTTTAATTTGACGTTTCTTCAGTTTTACATGAGGATTGTGGTTCTTTTCGATATCTCGACCCATGTTTTACCATCTTGGGTGTCTTTTCTAGTTGAACAGGACCAGTTGGTTATAAATTGGTATCTGATGGATGCTCAGACTGAAGTGTGCTAACACTTCCTGAGTTTGATTTTTTGTCTTAGATTGATAGGGGTTTATAATATCATAATTTCTTTATTAAGTGTGGTATGGTTCCTAGAAAACTCAATTCTATGTCCAAACTAGAGTTACCATAGTTGGTAATAATTTTTTTACCAGGTTTGAGACTTGGGATTTGAGGTTATTTTATTGAAATGAATGTGATGTTTATATAAATATACTTATTATCTTCTTAAAGTTTCATCCTTGTTCAAATAATTCATAATTTCACTAAATAATTATTTTTTAAATCATTGATATCGATACCTATATTTTCTCCTATGATTTTGGAATCTTCTCACGATTGATTGGTTTTTATCTTGTTGTTATACAATGTGTCCTAGAAGATATATTTATAATATGAGTGAGTAAGTTGTAAGATAGGTTCTACAAGAAAACAATCCAATGGATGCTTATTTGGTAGAAGATTAAATTTGTACTATTAAGACTATGGGTTAAGCAGGTGTCGGGAGCCTAGGACCACCAGGGTATCACGACTCAGAATTTACAAAGCAGCATCAACCTTCCATCCATGGTGATAAAGGACCATAATAATATGAATAACAGATTGAGTAGACTGAGAGTAACTTAAAATTTATGAATAATAATAATGACTCTAAGGTAGGAATTTCCACATATATGCTTGAAGTACCAAGAAGAAGATGGTGGGAATCTGTCTTACAGAAATTTTTTTACGAGGATGTCACTTAGGTATCTTTCAATAAAATAATCAATATGCTATTTTATTCTGAGAAATTACAAAGGGAAATTATTGGATATTTTTTGAACTTTGATCTGGGAGAGAATACCACTATGGATTATTCCCCCATTTTATTGAGTTGGTGCACTTGGAACTAGAACTACTCACCAATGATTACATGAAAGCTCATAGATTTGAGAGGGGTTAAGGGATGATATTTGGTAAATTATGCTTCTAATGTGAATTAAAATATTTTTAGATGTATCTGACAAGGAATATTTAGAAATGGATGATATGTCTTAAAAAATTGGGTTGGGAAGAGCTTTAGTTGATACTATTGTTAGACATGGTGCATCTTTTGTCCAAAAAGAAAGTGCAAAGGATGCTAGTTTTATTCAAAACCATTTTCAAGGACTTAATATAGAAAGTAGTAGGTTATTTTAAATAGTGTTAGTGTTCTAGTCATACCAAGACTAATTGTATAGAGGCTCTCAATACTGGTCATCATTGTGGACAATTTTTCCATCAAAAATATTTTTCTGATAGGAATTCCCAAGGTAGTAAGGCAGGATCCATAGTCACCTAGGGCTCTCAGGTTCATAGTGATGCTTCCATGGATGGTGGGTCTTATCATCAGGATAAGGGGTATGTTCATGTGTCTAAGAAATCTTATGGAGGAGATAAGAATAGATGTCTTTATGTGGTTGACTATGCACTAGAGGAACATGAATCAGGTCTATCTATAGTTAAAGGAACAATTTTTATTTCATCTTCTATGGTGCTATATTTGTTTAATGTAGGTGATAATAATTATTTCATATCGTCAAATATAATTTACATGTTGAAATTAAATTTAGTTCTTATTCTGTTCTTTTTGGATATTTCCATGCCTTTGGTAAATAGGTCTGAACAAGGTTTCAAGAGCCCAACCTTTCGATTGATAATAGTGGACCGTGGGCTATAGTGGGACTTATTATTTATATATCTTGATACCTTAAACTTAGTTATCTAAATGGAATGGATGATTAATGTTAAGTCCAAGATAAACTATTATCTTTATCAGGTTTAGTTATTATCTATCGATGCAGTCACTCATGTTTTTTAGGGTGAGTGAGACTCTAGATCCATAAGTTTGTGGAAATTATTCCTTATGCTGGAATAATATCACCCTAGTTTTCAAAGATGTTACTTGATGATCTTGACCCTTTTTGGGAATTTAGTTACCTGTAGTGGTGTGTACATATCCCAAGGTATTTCAGGATGATTTTTTTGGTTTAACTCCCCAAATAAAGGTTAAGTTTACCATTGACCTACTACCGGTTATGATGCCCATTTCTATGAGATCTTACCATACAGTGCCCAATGAGTTGGTAGAAATTAAGGTCCAACTTATGGATCTTGAGGATAAGGGATTAATTTTACCTAGTTTATCACTATAGGCTTAACCTTTCCTCTTTTCTAAGAAGATAGGCAGGATCCTTATACTTTTTATTGGCTATCAAAAGTTAAATCAAGTGGCTATCAAGAACAAATATCCATTTCCTAGGATAGATGATCTATTTGATAAACTTATATAAGGTCGCTAGTTTATAAAGATTGAACTGTGGTTAGGGTACCACCAATTGAATGTCCATGAAGTGGATATTACTAAGACATGATTTAGGATCATGTAGTATCCTATGTTTTTGAACCTGATGAAATTTTATAGTAATTTGAATTTTATCATTTGGTGGATGGTTCATTCTTTAAATCAAGTCTCAAAAGGTAAATTTGAGTTTTAGAACATTAAAAATGTTATTTTTAGACATGGTTGATGGCCTGAGATGTGTCGTGGGAGTCTCATTAATTTTTGGGAGTTCCAGGTCTCCAAAACTCAAGTTTAGAAGTACTGGTAAGGGAACACAGTTTGTTTGAAACTATTCGTCTCACCAGGGGAAACTGTGTGGCTCATCCATCTGAGATGGAGATCTATAATGTTTTGGTCTAACAATATGAGGGGGGTTCATGACCATTATATTTGTGGACTATCTTTGGAAATGGGATTTTACATAGGATGCACATGGTTAGCCAAACTGTGCAGCCATCCAGTGTGAGGGGGTTCCTTGGGTAGTGGCTCTAGCATAGTTAACGCATGGTCTGGAATACCATTTGGCCAAACTGTGATCGTATTTTAAGGGGATTTAAATTACCAAATTATTCTTTAGATTTTCAATTCCCCATCCTCCTTTCTTTTCCTCTTACTCGCACACTGCATCTCTCATGTTTCTCTCCATATCCTCTTCTTGGTATGAGGATACTTACCTAATATGACCTCCATTTTGAGCACAATCAAGTGTGTTGGATAACCCTTAGTGATTTTAAAAATCATATTCCATATAATATAATTTTATTTTTTCCATAAAAAATGTTATCACGATGGAATCTAATTCACCTTATTTTTAGGGTGTTCCTCCATTTCTTCATTCTCTCTCAAACCAGACCAAATAAATCCTTGATATTGGATGTGTGGGTCATCTTAAACACAAGGTAGGTGGTCTATAGATTTTCCATTGAGTTTAATTATTTTTTAAAATATCTCTATTGTTCTGCACACTAGTTTTTCTATGAAATACCTCCTAAATATAAAATTAATTAGATAGATCAAGTGCTATTGTTTATTTTTTCTTATGCTTAAAATAAAATAGTTTGGATTTATTTCTTCAACTTGAAGAAACCCGTAGGGTGAGTTTACCTAATCACTCAGAGAGAATTATTTGTTACTTCCCATTTCTTAGACCACCCATGGTGGTGCTAATTTAAATTCTTGAAATATAATTCTTGGATTATTATTTGACCTCCAATAAGGTGTTCTAAAACAATCTTCTTGAAAGGTATGATTAAATTTAAGTTCAGTGAATTTTTTGATAACACTATCATGTTTTCTAATAAAACCCCTCATTAAGGTGCACTTTTTTCTTAACTAAAAAGGAAATAATTTATGTTGTATATCTTTCTTGGCTTATTGCATCGATGTATCCCACACCCTATATGGATATGGTTAAATGTATGGCATACTTAAGTACTAGGACCTTATTACCTAATAATTGAAATGAAGTATGGAAATAGTCCTTATTATTCTTTAAATGGAAATAGTTGATGGGTGTGGCCCTCATAAAGTACATGACTAGTGATATGGATTTTTTATGAATATAGACTTATCCATTCTTAATTTAATTGATTAAATACATTTTGGTACAGGTTGAGAAATACTCGAGTTCCATTTCTGGAACACCTTGGGTGGGGTCATAGGTTGCTGGAGATTATATATTCCATGGGATATACTTGGGTATCCATTTATGGGATGATAAATATGGTATCATAGCTTACTTGATTTATACATATTCTATGAGAAATACTTGGTATGCCTTGGATGGGATCTCAGTGCATTTATTTACCTCCTTGATTGATACCGGTTCCCTAGGGGAGTACCCATGGACGGTCTTGGTGGTGATATGGTTGCACCATGACATAAGAAATACTCAAACCCATTTGTGAGATACTAGGGACAAACTAAATGGTTGTTGTCTTCACACCATATCAAGAGTGATACTTAGAATTCCATTTATGGATCGCCTTGGAAAAACTTTGACAGTGATGGGAATTTTATAGTAACCCTGTAGCGATACTTGGGATTCCATTTTAGATCACCTCATACGGTCTTAGGATTCCTCTTAATTAATTCTAATGAAGACTTAAATGTTAAAGACTAAGATGCATATTTGATACTCAAGGGACATGTATGCCCTTCCAAATTACATTCTTGGGTCCAGTCTATAGTGTGATACTTATTTATGATGACTTAATATCATTACACCCATATTTCATATGTATAGGTTCACCTATTTTTAGAGGAATTCTGTCTTAGGCTGAAGTAGGTATGGTTAACCTGGTATCCTTTAGGAACTTGAGCTGACTTGTTTGCATTTATTTATTTATTACTTCACTTGTCATTATTTCAAACCATTGTATTTTACATTCACATACTAGATTATTCTTTAGATACCATTGGTGGTGTCATAATGAGTATATCTCACACCCTTCTTGGGACTCCATTTCACCGGGGCACCTAAGTGGACATCATTGGTTATATGATCATGATCATTGCTTGTGATGTGTTTTGTACCTAGGATATTGGAGCATATAACTAAGGTATTACTCAGGATTCTTATCAAGATCACCCTCGGGACCTTATATTTATTTTCTTGGTTCATGTATTGTGTTTTAATATCTTCTATACTTATTGGATTGTATTATAGAAACATATGTATATTCATGAATATTTATGTTTACCATCATCCTTTTCATTTAGTTATTATATTACCTTATTTTTCTCTTTATCCATTTATACTACTTTAATTGTTGTACACTTTATCTATTATATCTGATATACCACTATTCTACTCTAATAATTAGGTTATATTCACCCCACCATACCACTATTAGACCCTCACTACTAATTGGTAGTATCTAACATATAGGGTGGTGCGCTTGAGGTCATGTGGTGATCGGTTCGGTTACACGTGTCATAGTCAGTTGGGTTAGGATGTTAGAAAGTGGTATCAGAGCCTATCTTTTACTTTTTTCTTACTATTTTTTTGGTGTAAAGGAGACTAGAAATGTGTTAGTGCTTGGTAAATAGACATGTTTTGGTGTGATCAACCCACACATAGGGAAAATTCCAACTGGTTATGGATGGGAATGTTGTTTGTTTTGTTTTTTTATGGTTGATTATGATTTCACCTTGAATAATTTGTTTCCTTTCCATTACTTATTGACTTATGAGATTTATATCATTTTACCTTGGCCCGGTATGGAAAGGAGGTAGAATTACATGCATAATTGTAGGCACATTGAGATTCACAATCCATGCATATTCTATGCCATGTAGATATTGTTACTAGGATATTAAGATTTTTTGATGTGACCTGTGTGTTTATTAATATACCTTACATATATTCCATACCTGGGTAATTTTCATACTTATGTAGTAGATTTCCATGTTTAGTTGTCAGGATTTTGTGCTTATTTTTCAGGCTTACATATATTTAGTTCTTGTGATGGTGTTCCAGGATTTATTTTTTAATATACAATGGGTTATTAATGTAACAAAAAAATCTAAACGCTACTTTTCTGCATATATTATTGGTGACACCTTAACTAACCAATCCTAAGATGTTTGATCCATGAACCATTAGTTGCATGGGCTGAAACATATTGGATACGATTAAATGGGATCCAATTTTCATTTTATATAGTGTATGGGCACTTTATAAATTCGGAAATGGTAACTCATATAATCAAACCATTTTTATGAGCTTTACACACCTTGAGGTAATGGTATATGTATAAAAGTTATTAAATTATGAATTAAAAATAATTGGTTGGTTATGAATATAATCCTTGTCTTGACCCATATAGGTCATCCTTGGCCTATTATTCTTATGTTATAGCACTAAATAAGGTGGTTTTAAAACTTAATGTTTAACATATTTTTGGGATGTATTTTTATGAACACAGAAAAACTAGATGGGGCCCTTATGGGTTACCTTTATTTCTACTGGACCAGTACCCTTGAAGGTCTCCTTCATTTTGATATTCCATAATATTTAACCCCATGGTTTTATGATTATTATATATAAAAATGGTTATTTAAAGTGTACATAGCCGCCTATATGGTTCACATATAGATGTATGGTGGCATATTACTTGGAAAATAAACTTCTTAATAAATAAAATACTCTATTATCTTCTATTGAGCCTTATTATTTATGATAATTTCATTAATTAAAATCTAAAATTCAATCTAAAGTGTGTTTTCCTCTATATATTGGAATTGAAATTTTATTTAAATAAGCCTAATTTTTTGAATCCTTACAGATAAATATAATTATTTAAAAATATATCACATGATAAATTGATTAATTGTGACAGGATGTTAACTATATGATAATGCCTAAAAAGTGGTTTAACATAACTTGCTAATGTTTCCCTGTGGTTTTAGTTAAATAAATTATCACGTTATTTTACATTATTAATGATTCTTGGCACTCTTTAAAAGATAACCCTTAAAAACAATTAAAGATTAAGAGTAAATAAATGAATCAGATATAATAATAACTTAATGTAGTGTTCTTAGTATAAACCTTGTGCAAGGGGTAGATTTAATGTTTCCCTTAACTCTATGTTAAAATGGATACATGAGTGTTACCATAAGCCCAAATTGAACCTAGAAGATAGGCCATTAATACAGGTGACTTTTAGGCATGACCCTCTTGTAGGGTCGACACTTTATATTTTAGTAATGGGATAAATGAGGTAAGTAGCACCCTCATAACCTTAAATACTTTCTAAATTATTGTGAATATTTTTAGGTGTGTGGTACTATTAGGGTAACATAGTCTTATTTAGGACTCTTTGTTTCTAAAATGACACTTGGGTTGGATGGGTGTTCGTGCATTGTTTTGACCATTCTTATGTTTCCTTGGGAGTGGTCAAAATCTTAGCCGGTAGTGTGACCCTTCTTATTCCTCCTTTTTAGTGACACACGACTTGAGAGGTCATTATCCTAAATTAAATTCACATGGTGTAATGCGACTTTAGGATAGTTCTTTTTACATGATATACGATAGTGGATTCATGGGGCCTATAAGTTTATGGATAGAGTCAAATGATGCGCCATTGTGAAAATGAACCTTGGGGTAATATGAGTTGATACATGTGATACCTATCAAGTTTCTAAATGGTACAACAAGATGTATGAGTTTGGAAGTACTCATTTAAGATTGAGTGTTTATGTAGCCTTCATAAGTCATCTCTAGAGTTGAGTGACCTGGTTGATAGGGTAAATTAGACTCGTCCCAATTCTCAAGATGATTCCATAAAAAAGGTTAGGTGTTCTGACATGTTGTTCTGTTTTCTTTGGATTTTATGCTAGTTTCTATGAAATGAATGGATGTAACTCCTGAGAAGTTTCATGAATACATCTAAAGTAAATCTAGTATAGTTCACTTTTAATTGGATAGTATATCTCTGATTTTGATTTAATTTTTGTTAAAAGTGATTTGACCACCTCTTGGACCATGATTAGTGGTCGATAGAGTGTGTGTCCTGGGATGGCCTTCTGTTTTTGGTAAATCTAGTGACCAGAACACTGCTAAGGTTGGGAGTATCATGTTGAATGCATTTTATAACATATCCTTCCAAGTAGAAGGAAAAAATGAAGGAGGACCATATGGAAATTCTAATTTATGTTTAAAATGATTTTCTATTTCGATAAAGAAGCTTCGCCAGAGTTGTACACTAGAAGTGTGGATGATATCCAGGAATGGGGAGTACTGAGTGATACTTGGGTTCCTATCTAGGAATGCCTTGAAAAAACTCATGGACACCAGCCAACCCTTTGACCTAACTTCCTAGAAATATCCACTTTGGACTTACTCAATGTACATGATATGTAGATGTTTTACTGTGTACCAATATCTGACTTCTAAACACTAGAGTATGGACTGCCTTAGATGAGCTCCATGGACTCCATTTCATGATTCTAAGGTTACACTAGACTTTAGTTGGGCTTAAATGGGATTCATTAATGGGTGTTGATCTGAGGTTCTCAATTGGTTATGAACCAATGTTCATGTTGAGGATTAGTGGATTAAAAGAATTTTTGGCATGAGATGTTGCAGAAATTCAGTTATGGGATTCAGAGAACATGAACAAATAAAACATGATATTACTATGAAAAGGCATCGTGTTTTGGGTTATAATATGCTAGTTGTCTAAGATGAGTTTTTTTAGAATATTGGATAATAATTTCTTAACTTGTTCCTTTCATTTGATTTTATGTGGTCGGTGTGGAACCGCTTCATGGCATGTCGTCAAGATAAGATGGGTGCAATGTGAATATTAGCCAAGATTTTTGTGGAAAGGTCAGTTTGAAGAGAATTAATGAGGTCAATTTGGAATTGAACCTTTGATCAAATTGGGAATCATGTATCTAGTGTCTTTAGAACATAACGTGCATGCTTAAATAGAAAATTCTAATATTGAAGATACTATGACTCAAAATTGGCCTTTCAAATGAAAGAACCTATGGTGGGGAGAACCATAGGCTAGGTAGTGTATGAAATGAAAACTTGATCATGTATTAGGTTATTATAGTTTGGTTAAGCTCCGTCTTAATGTTTTAATTTGAAGTACGATCATAGGATCAAATTTCTATGGCTAATGTACCATATTCTTACAGTGAGGATTGGAAGTTGCATTTGGAATTTGGAAACATAACATGACCATTTGTATGAATATTCTTGAAATGAGTAGCTGGGGTGCTGATTCCACTATTTACTTTAGGCGTTTTAAGGATGGTAATTTCTATGGTGGGGATATTTTATCATCTCATGTTTTTGGATTGTATGAAATTTCATTGGAATTTTAATTTTATCATTTGGTGGATGAGTTCATCTTTAAAATGATTCTCAAAATGTAAATACAATTTTTATAGAACTTAAATGTATTGTTTTTATACATAGTTGAAGGCTCTATAGGTTTCATAGGTGTTTCGTTGAGTTTTTTGGGCTTCAAGACCTAGAAAATCAAGTTTAGAAGGATGGGTAATGAAATACGGGTTGTTTGAAACCGTGCATCCCACCAAGAGAAACTATGTGGCTCATCCAATGGAGCTAGATCTCTCCCACAGTTTGGACTAACAATGTGATATGGGATGCATGGAATTCTGATTTTCTGCTCTTCTTTAGAAGATTTCTTTTCGACGGGCTGCGCACAGTTAGAAAAACCAGCTATCCCATGCGAGGGGGTTCCTTGGACAGTGGATCTAGCACGATTGGCATATTGTTTGGACAACAATGAAACAAAAATGTGTGCCTCTTTAAAGGGGATATAAATTAACAAAATTCCTCTCTATCCTTATAATTCATTATCCTCCTTTATTTGCCTCTTACCCATGAACATCATCTTCCGTGGAGCTCTTATTCTCCTCCTCAAGGTATGAGAAGATCCCCCTTATACAACCTCTATTTTGAGTGCTATCAAGTGCATTGGATATCCCTCTATGAGTCTACTTCTTCTCTTCCCTCCAATATCATTTGATTTTCCATAAAAAATTCTATCATGCTATGAGATAATTCTCCCTATTTTCAGGATTTTTTTTGTTTCTTTATTTTCACTAGAACTAGACTGAATTAATCCTTGACATTGGACATGAGGGTCATCCTAAGAATAAGGTATGTGTTCTATATATTTTCCTTTGAGTTTCATCATTGAGTAAAATATCACCATTGTGCCACATGCTGGTATTTCCATGCAACGCCTCCTAAATATGAAATTTATTATGTAGATCAAATGCCACAATTAATTTTCTTTATGCTTAAAATGAAATCTTTGGAGGTTATGTTCTCAAATCAAACTACCCCTTAGGGTGAGTTCTCTTAATAACTCATTGAGAATTATATGTATCAATCTACTCCTTATACCACCCATTGGGGTGTTAATTTGAACTCTTGAAATAAAATTTTTGGCTTATGCTTCGAACCTCCTTTAAGGTGTGCTAAATTAATCTGCTTGAACGAGATTCATAAATTTAAGTTAAGTGTATTGTTTGTTAACAATGTCATTTTTTATAATAACACCCCTCATTGAGGTGTGATATCTTCTAAACACAAAAGTAAATGATTATTGTTTTATATATTTATTTTCTTATGGAATGGGTGTCTATCATGACCTCTTTGGATATTGTAAAATGCATGACATGATTAAGTATATGGACCTTATTTCCATATAATTTAAATTAAGTATGGAAATGGTCTTTATTATTCTTTAAATGGAAATTGTATATGAGTGAGGCCCTCTTAAAGTACATGACTAGTGATGTGTAATGTTTATGAATATGGTATTATCCATTCTTAATTTAAATAATTATATAAATTTTGATACGCATTGAGTGATACTCGAGTTCCGTTTACAGAACGCCTTGTTCGGGCTCATAGGTTTTTGGAGATTATATGTGCCATGGGATATACATGAGTATTTATTTATGGGACATCAAGTAAGGGATCATAGGTTAATTGTTTTATACATACGCTGAGATAAATACTTGGTATTCCTTGAATAGGGTCTCTATGTGTTTCTTCAAATCCTTGAGTGATACTGGTTCCTTAGGGGAGAACTGATCGCACCACGATTCACTGTTTCATTTTCTCCCTTTCACCACTGTGCTAAACTAGTTTTATATTGAAATTTATAAAAATAATAACAAATTACACTTCATGTTCAATTAAATTATTTTGTTTTTATTACTGTTAAAAAGTTAAATGTTACTTGTTTTGATAATTACATTATAGGTGGAGGTGATTTGGAGGGCCCATGATGACGTCGAACAAAAATGGGTCAAACTCCATAGGATCCAAGCACACCATTGGACTAAACTACACACTTATACTAAAATGTGCATACCAATGGACTAAAATTTTGTGATCTGGTCCAAAATATACTACTATACATTTCATCTAAAATAACCTAATCCCAATTCATCCATTAAATGGGCCAACCGACCTGATCTGTCTAGCACACCAAATCTGCCTGAAGTAAAAAGTGTTGTGAAGTGATCTGTCCATATCTCAAGCTATAAGTGTCCAAATGAAGCCAAAAAATTGGTGGAGATAGTTAGGAGGTGGGGATATAACTTCTTAATTTTCTTAAAATCTAGATAAGGCTTTCTTAATGTCTAAAATCACGTGACAAGTGGTTTTAAGAAATTTGTGTTCCCAAAACCACATTCCACTTTGCCTATAAAATGGAACCTCAGGCTCCTCATTTTTCAGTTCGTATAGGAAGAAAAGATATGGTATTTTGGAGAACCAAAGGAGTAATATCTTCATTCAATAAGTTCTTGAGGCCTCTATCCTCATAGGGGGATCAAGGATGAAGGCGAAGTTCCACCTGAGCCTCCTCCTCTCAATGGCGAGCTAAATGACGTACAATCATTTTGAGGGAGATACAAAAACTTGGGAGGGAGTTCAAGAACTTTTTATTATAATGGTTTTGTTTAATTTGTGTGTTAAATATTTCAATTATGTTTAATTTGTATGTTCTTATCCTCTGGTTATGTTTATTTTTTTTAATTATGCGAAACACTTTTTATTTCAACACCGATTGGGTTGAGATTTAAAGTGGGAATCTTGGGTTGTTCCAATTGGACAACACAAGCACCCTTTTTATCCCACACATATATGGGATTTCAGTATTATTTGGTATATGTTATTCTATTATTGAGGACCAAACCATGACAACATGATCATTGTGTAAAGGGTTGCTTATTTGTGTGTTGTTTTAAGGTATAAGAGGGGAATCAAGATCTTGAAAACCCTCAACCAAGGAATTAAACAAAACCATGTGAAATTTTTAGAACAATGAATTATAAAAGATGTGTAGTAAACATGAAATTATCTATTTATCTCATAATTCTTAAGACACCACATTTATTTTTCAACTACTAAACTCTTTCATTAAGTCATTTTAGTTTTTAAAACAATTTTCAAAACCACCCCCTCTTTTATTAATCTTTATTAAAAATACAAACTTTAAACATCAAACAATCCTTGAGATTAAACCTAGGGTATTCCCTATATTATAAATAAACCTTAAAATCATAATCAATTTGATGTGTCATGACAACATGATCAAATTTTGGTGTCATTTCCAGGGAGCGATTTGGTTTTAAGTGCGTGTTTTTTATAACAATTTTTAATTTTTGTTAATATTTATTTATTTTATCTTGTAACTTTGAATATATTTTTGTGTTCTTACTTATTTCTTATGTGGGTTCTATACATGATGTGTTATACTCTGAGATAATTACCACCTTTGGAACCCAAACCAGAGAGGATCCTACATTAGTGACACTGAGATGCACAAGACAACCCTTTGAAGGAGGACACATCACCACTTGAGACTTTTATAACCCCCTCTTCTTCTAGAAACAAATTAGAACATGAAATTATCATGTATGACATGGATAAAATCAATTGAACACTAAAATAACTAACCTCTCCCTATGTTGATATCCAACCCATATATATTTAAATGAAATGCAAGGCACCCAATTTTAAAATAAAATCTGGTCTAATTCACTTATTTCCAAGATTTCATGGACTTGCTGGAGAATATATAAAAAAGCACTTACAAGAATTTCATATTTTATGTTCTACATTAAAACCTTATAATGTAGATGAAGAGAAATTAAAGCTTAGGGAATTCCCATTTTCATTATAAGACATTGCGAAAGATTGGTTATATTATGTTAATTCACTAATTAGAGGTTGGGCGGACATGAAACACATTTTTATTGAAAAATATTTCACATCCTCTAGAACCGAAACAATGCAGAAATAAATATGTGGGATAAGACAATAACAAGGGGAAAAACTTCATGAATATTGGATGAGATTTAAGAGGTTATGTTTAAGCTATCCACACCACTAAATAAATGATCAATTTTTAATTCAATATTTTTATGATGTTTTTATTCTATTGATAGAGACTTGATTGATGCTATTGCAGGTGGTGCACTAGTTCATAATACCCAAATTTCTACAATAACCCTAATTGATAACATGGAACAAAATACTCAACAATGTGGTTCATGGTATAGTGTACCCATTCGAGGTGTCCATGAGGTGCAATCTACTGAATTCGAGAAGAAGGTGGACATAAAGTCTGAAGAGGTAAGTACCCTTCTAAGACAACTTTCTCTTTCCCGAGGGAAATACCAGTATCCTCCTACCATCCATTATGGTATATATTCTTCTGACACCCACTACTCCGACTTATGTCCTCAATTGAGAGAAACTTCTGAGAGTTATGGGGTAATATTTATAGGCCTCCCCTATAACCAAGAATTTTGAAAATAAACTTACTATACATCCAACCCTAGGGGGAAAGAAAACCAAGATTATAGAAAATGGGGTATTCAAACCAACCTCAATAGCCATGGAACCAATTGGGTAAAATTTGTAATCCACCACCACACAAAAATCCTCAGCCACAACAAATGACTTTCCAAAAACCCCCGCCAAAACCCGAGCCTAGCCTAGAAGATATTATTAAACAAATGGCTTTCAATAATCTCAAATTCCAACAAACCACCCAACATTCCATATAAGAACTAAAACCCCAATTAGGCCAACTAGCTAACTCTGTGGGGGAAATAGAAAGTCATGGGTTAGGTAAACTTCCCTCTCAAACAATTTTCAACCCTAGGGATAAGGGAAATGTCGGTTCCATCACCCTTAGGAGTGGAACTAAACTTAAAAGATAAATTAACCCTCATTTAGAATCATCCACTCCTAAGGAAAACACCATATAAACCTTTTAAATTAGTCCAAATGTTGAAAAACCTTATCCTAAGAGAATCCATTCTAAAGGAAAGAGTGTGTCTGTTCATGAGTCACCTAGACCAACCATTCCTCTTCCATTTACCCAAAGGAAAAACCAACCAAGAAAACAAAAGGAAATTGAACTTGATAAGTAAATATTGGAAACATTTAAAAAATTGTAGGTTAACATTCCTTTTCTTGATGTCGTGATGAAAATTACACGATACACTAAGTTTCTGAAGGATATGTGTAAACATCGGTGGCAACATCAAGCCGATGAGAAGGTGAGATTGGGGAAGAATGTATCATAATTAATAGATCCATCACTTCCCACTAAATTCAATGATCCATGAATATTATCAATTCTGTGCACCATAGGGGAGTTTTCTTTTTCCAATTCTATGCTTGATTTAGGTGATTCTATAAATGTGATGCCTCACTATATTTACTCTTCATTTCATGTTGGGGATATTAAGCCCAATTTAATTGTTGTCCAATTATAAAATCTGAGTACAACACACCCTTCTGGTGAGTTAGAGGATGTTCACGTGAGGGTGTAAATTTTAATTTTTCTTACTGATTTTTATGATCTTAAAATGGAATATGATAGGATGAATGGACATTCCCCAATTATATTTAGGTGGCCTTTCCTAAAAACTACAAAACCAAAAATTAATGTACATAATGGTACATTATCTATAGAGTTTGGTGGTGAAATTGTCCACTTTAACATCCTTGATTCCATGAATAACCCTTTAGAAGAACATTTCTCTCTCTGTTAACTCTATAGATGCACTCCCTTCCCTTAAAAAAACATCTTTTCTTTCCCCTAATACAATTTCTGATTTTTCATCCTTGATTGAAATTTTAGGTAATGAATCATGCGATGATTGTTGTAGTAGACTAGAAAAATGTCTTGCATGTTTGTTAATTAATGATTTCTCAAAAATTGAGGATGACATGACCATCAATGATACTGCTAAGATTATAAATGCTCATTCACATTTGAGGATGATACCACTGAGTAGTTAGATGAGATTAGTGACCTCTCACATTCAGACACACTCCCATCAATCCGAAATCCCCCTGAACTAGAACTAAAACAACCACCTCAAGATTCAAAATATTCATATCTTGAGAATGGAAATAAGATGCCAGTCATCATTGCTAGTTCACTCCCTCTAGAGCACGAATTAAGACTACTTGAAGTTTTGAGGGAGTATAACAAGATTTGGGATGGACACTTGATGACATTTCTGGTATCATACCATCAATTTTCACACATCGTATATTGTTAAATGATGAGGATAAACCAGTGAGGCAGTCACAATGATGACTGAACCCAAACCTCCTAGATGTTGTTAAAAAGGAGGTAAAAAAATTATTGGATGATAGAATCATTTACTTCATATCTAACAGTGAATGGGTTAGTCCTATACAAGTGGTTCCTAAACAAACTGGTCTTATCCTAATAAAAAATGAAAATAATGAATTGGTTCCAAATCATGTGCAAAATAGTTGGTGTGTCTCTATAGACTATCGCCGACTAAACCAATACACCATAAAGGTCCATTTACCATTACCATTCATTGAACATATGATAGAGAGGTTAGTAGAGAAGTCCCATTACTATTTTTTTAATGGGTATTATATATATTTTCAGATCCATATTTTCCACAAGGATCATGAAAAAACAACCTTCACTTGCCCCTTTGGTACATTTTCATATAGAAGGATGCCATTTGGTCTGTGTAATGCTCCAGGGACTTTCCAACGATGCATGGTTAGTATTTTTTCAGATTACCTAGATAATTTCATGCAATTATTCATGGATGATTTCACTATTTTCGGATCCTCTTTTGATGAATTTTTGAGTAGTATTGGTTTAGTCCTAAATCGCTGTACTGAAAATAATCTTGTATTAAATTATGAGAAATTTCATTTCATGGTGTAAAAAGGTATAGTTTTGGGACATGTAATTTCTAGGGATGGTATCCAAGTAGATAAATTAATAGTTGATGTCATTTCTTCCCTACTATTCCCCAAAAATGTATGTGATGTGTCATATTTCCTAGGTCATGCTAGATTTTATCATCATTTCATTCGTGAATTTAATAAAATTTCACTCCCCCTATCCTGATTGCTCTAAAAATAAATGGTATTTTTTTGGGTAAAGAATGCAAGGAATCTTTTCATAAATTAAAAAGGAGTCTCACGCCACCCCCAGTAATACAACCACCGTAGTGGGATTTACCATTTTAGCTCATGTGTGATGCCTCTAACTATGCATTTGGAGAAGTCTTAATACAAAGGGTTGACCGAGATCCACATGTCATTGCCTATGCCTCATGTACACTAGACCTTACCCAAGAAAACTACACTATAACTGAAAAATAATTTCTTTCCATTATGTTTTACTTGGGTAAATTCGTGTTGTATCTTTTAGGATCCAAAGTAATTATGTTCTTAGACCATATAGCCCTTCAATATCTATTTAAGAAACTAGAATCCAAACCATATCTCATTCATTGGATTCTCCTCCTTCAGGAATTCAATTTAAAAATTAGAGATAAAAAAGGAGTAGAGAATGTGGTGGCTGACCATATCTGTTGGATCCACCCATCCCTGGACATTGAATTATCCCATTGTATTCCCATAAATGTAATGTTTCCAGATAATCAATTGAACTGAGTGCAAGATGATATTACTTGGTATGCTAAAATTTTAAATTATTTGGTAGCATATTTCATTCCTACTGGTTTCAATAAAAACTAGGCTGACCGTCTAAAACATGAGTCTCGTTGGTACATTTGGGATGACCACTACCTTTGGTGCACATGTAGTGATCAATTCCTCAGGCGTTGTGTTCCCGATAGAGAGTTTCTATTTGTCCTTAGGTTCTACCACACACTTGCTTGTGGGGGCTACTTTGGTCCCCAAAGGACTACTCACAAGGTCCTTGATTCTGGTCTCTTTTCCCCAACACTTTTTTATGATGACCATGATTTCTGTAAATCGTGTCCTCACTATGAAAGAATAGGGAATATATCTAAAAGAAATGAAATTCCACAACAACCCTTTATCTTCCATAACTATTTTTGATGTTTGGGGCATTAAATTTATGGTACAATTCCATATGTCATTTGGGAACCTTTACATTCTTTTGGATGTGGATTATGTTTCAAAATGGGTAGAGGCACGAGCTATAAGGACAGATGATTATAAGGCAATTGTGTAATTTTTGAGAACCCAAATCTTTTGTAGGTTTGGTTTACTTAGGTTCATCATCAGTGACTAGGGTTCTCATTTATGCAACCGAACAATGAAATATCTTTTGTGTCAGTATGGGGTCATTTATCGAGTGTCTACTAAATATCACCTACATACCAATGGTCGAGCTGATTTGTCGAATAGAGAATTAAAATAGATTCATGAAAAAGTGGTTCAAACCAAAGGAAAAGATTGGATTCTTAAACTTGATGATTCATTATGGGCCTACCGTATTGCTTTCAAAACTCCCATTGGAAAGTCACTGTATCGGCTTGTGTTTGGAAAGAGTTGTCACCTCCCTTTTGAGATTGAGAATTAGACCTATTGAGCCATTGGACAATGAAATTAGAATCTTTTGGTGTAGGTTCTCAAAGGATGTTTCATATTCAGAATATGGATAAAATGAGAAGAAATTCATATGAGAACTCCAAGATTTATAAATAAAAAACCAAGGCTTCCCACAGCCATCTCATACTTAATCTTTAGTTCCACATTGGGAAAAAGGTCCTCCTCTACAATTAAAGTCTAATGTTTCATCCAAGTAAGCTTCATTCCCACTGGTTTAGCCTATAAACTATTACTAATCTATCTTTATTTGTTTTTTTTCATGTTCAAAATGAATAAACCAAGCAAACCTTCACGTCAATGGGCCGCAGCTGAAGCACTTCCACGAATCCATTCCGGCATCCTCGATGGAGGAACTCCAAGTTAAATAAGCAGTCAATGAATGAAAATCATTAGGTTTTATCCTTACTTACCACATTAAATTTTATTACAATGAGGACACTTCACACTTTATGTGTGGGGGGATGGGTATATTCCTGGGTTAGTTAGTAATTTTCATCATCTTTCTTATTTTTCTCTTTTTAACTTGCTAAATAGTATTGTTACTTTCCCCCTTTCCCTCCCCCACACTTTTTTTCTGGACAATTACTTTTTTTATTCCCACTTTACCATGCAAAATGATTCCCGTTTAATCATGGATGTTATTGAAAATGCATGTGTAATTTTCGTATTTCATGTTTTCTTAACATTAAAAACAATTTTTTTGATGAAATGTGCATTTCAGAAATAATTCAATACTATGGCGTGACTTTATCTTGAAATTTTGTTTTTTTAAATTATATAAATGGTTTTATCATTTTGAAACTTTTGAGAAAAATGTTACCCTTTGTGTGAATAGTTTATGAGAAAATTATCTCACTTAATCTCTCCACACATCATTACACCCAACCATGAAGTGTGAAAATTTCTTACTTAATGGAAGGTAAATATAAGTTAGGTTAATTTTTCTCTACATTAAAAAAATAATTTTCCATATGTTCATTCCTTATCAGATCTATTTCATTATTGTACAAGATTGACCTATGCGTGTGTACCTATTATCCAACTATTGTATGCCATCAAAAAAACAAAAAGAACTAAAAAAAACAGATAAACATTGAGGGGGAGTAAAGAAATGTGAAACATATGGGGATATCTAGGTCAGGATCTTATGGTTTTACTTTTGGGAATTCCTAATTGAGTGGGTCTTGGAATTTGATTACAATGTAGGTAAGATTTGGTGGAAATGATCTTCCAAGTAGAAAATTTTTAAAATAACTTATATTTACTCGATAGAAATTAGAAATAATAGCCTGAAATGGTTATAACACACATGTGGAGAATTAGGGACATAATTAAATTTTGAATTATTTTTTTCTATTATAATCATTCATATCTTGGAATTTCATTTTGATACAATTTTTGAGATGTCTTTTTCCATGATCACTGAGAATTACTCCTCGTTGTGATTTTTTCTTTGATCACATTTCTATCAAGAATTAACTTCTGATAGAATTTTAAATATTTATGATGTCATGAATATCTATATTCATAAATTTTGGAAATATTTATTTTCCCCAGAGTGAAATTGTTTATGTGTGGGGCTGTGATCACACTACCATTCACAGTTTCATGTTCACCATTACTCCACTGTGATAAACTAATTTTGTATTGAAAATTATAAAAATAATATCAAATTTAAATTCATGTTTGATTCAATTATTTTTTTATTACTGTTAAAAATTTTAATGTTACTTGATTTGATAATTACATTGTAGGTGGAGGTGATTTGGAGGGCCCATGATGATGTCCAGGAAAAATGGGTCAAACTACACAGGATCCAAGCACACTAGTGGACTAAACTGCACACTTGTATTAAATCATGCATCAAAATGGGATGATATTTTGTGATATGTTCTAAAACTTTCTGGTATACATTTCATATGAAAGAACCTAAGCCCAATTATTCTATTAAGTGGACCAACAGACCAGATTTGTTCAGCACACCGAATCTACACAAATTCAGAAGTGTTGTGCTATGATCTATCCATATCTCAAGCGGTAGGTGTCCAAATGAAGCCAGGAATTAGGTGGAGATAGTCAGAAGGTGGATATAAAACTTTTTAATTTTTTCCAAAGTGATATAAGGCTTTTTAGAGGTCAAAAACCATGTAAAAAATGTTTTAAGAAATATGTGTTCCCAAAACCACCTTCCACTTTTCCTATAAAATAGAAACCCGGGATCCTCATTTTTATGTTTATCCAAGAAGAAAATCTCTTGTATTTTGGACTCCCAAAGGAGTAATATCCTCATTAAATAAGTACTGAAGTCCTCTATCCTCATAGGGGGATCAAGGATGAAGGAGAAGTTCCGTCCGAGGCTCCTCTTCCTCTTGATGGGGAGTTAAACGGTGGACGATCATTTCGAGGGAGCTACGCATACTTGGGAGGGAGTTTTGAAACTTTTTCTTCTATTGGTTTTGTTTAATTTGTGTTTTAAATATTTCAGTTATGTTTTATTTGTAAGTTCTTCTCCCCTGAGTATATTTATTTATTTTTAATTAAGTGAAACGATTTTTTTATTTCAGCACTGATTGGGTTGAGATTTCAAGTGGGAATATTGGGTTGTTCCGATTGGAAAACATAAGAATCCATTACCTCTAACACATATTTGAGAATTTATTATGCTTTGGTATCCATTTTTCTATCATTGAGAACCAAACCTTAATAACATGATCATTTTTTCAAGGGTTTCTTCTTTGTGCATCGTTTTAAGGGGTAAGAGGGAAATCAAGATCTTGACAACCCTCAACCAAAGAATTAAACAAAACCATGTAAAATTTTCAGAAAAATGAACTATCCAAGATTTTTAGGGAACTTTAAATGATCATTTTCTCTCATAATTATTAAATCACCACCTTTATTTTTCAACTACTAAACTCTTTAATTAATCCATTTTATTTTTTAAAATAGTTTTCAAAACCATCCCCTCTTTTAGTAATCTTTATTAAAAATACAAACTTTAAACATCCAATGATCTTTGATATAAGACCTAAGGTCTTACCTATACTATAAATAAACCTTAAGATCATAATAAATTTAATGTGTCATGAAAACTCATTCAAGAAACCATGGATAGGCTTGGTGGTGAGATGGTTACACCATGCCACGGGTGATACTCAGGCTCCTATGTGTGATACAGGGGACGGACTCAAAGATTATTTTCTTCACATCGTGCCAAGAGTGATAATTTGATTTCCATTTATGGATCAACTTACATGGACTCTTACAGTGGTGGAAATTATATTTTCCACCTGGAGAGATACTTATGATTCCATTATGGATCAACTCATATGGGATCAGGGTGCCTCTTAATGAATTCTAATGATGAATTAAATGTTAAAGAATAAGGTTTATATCTGATGCTCTAGGGATAAATCCGCCAATAAAAATCACATGATTGAGTTTGGTCTATATCATAATACTTATTTACGATAACTTAATATAATTACACCCATATTTAATATGTACAATTTCACCAATTCTCGGAGGCATTCCAGCTTCGGCTGACAAATTTATGGTTAGCCAAGTGTCTTTAAGGAACTTGATCTGACTTGTTTATTTTTATTTATTTATTTATTCACCTTTATTACTTTCACAATGTCATATTTTACATTCATCAACTAGATTATTATTTGGAAACTATTGGTGGTGGCCTATTGCATATATCTCACACCCTTCTTGGGTTTTCATTGTATTATGGCACCTGATCAAACCTCATTGGTTTAAATATTAGGAACATTGCTTATGTTGTGATTTTTACCTAGTATATAGGATCACATTACTAATAAAGTGCTTAGGATGCTCCTGAAGATCACCATCGGGGCCTTATATTTCTTTTCTTAGTTCATGTATTGTGTTGTATTGTCTACTATACATAGCATCTTGTATTGTATCAACATCTGGAAATGCATGCAAAGTTATATTTGGCATTGTAATTTTCATTCAATTATTATATTATCTTCCGATTCTATTTATACATTTATAATTCTTCCACCATTGTATAATTTATCTATTACAACTGATATACCATTGTGCTACTCTAATCATGTGGGTATAGTCTACACCATGTACCACCATTAATCCCTTGATGCTAGTTGGAAGCCACTGGAATATATAGAGGTGATCTTGAGGCCATTTGGTGATCGGTCTGACTACTGGTGACATATTCAGTCAAGTCAGGATCTTATAGATCATATATTGGAATTTCGAGTTTCTGGTTATGTCATTAGGGCTCACCAACACTATGGTGATGTTTATGGTATTGATGAAATTGAACTTTCATTAGTTCTTGGATTTTTTTATTTTGGTGTTTGGGGATGAAATTTTGGTTTACTCCAAGACATATAAGAAGCATATATACTATTTGGATATCATTCTTAGTAAATTTAGGAAATATCATCTGCATAGTAATATTTCTAAATGTGAGCTTTAGATTCAATATATAATGTTTCTAGGGTATGTTATATTTGAGAGGGGTGTATCAGTGGATCTTGAAAAGGTGCATATAGTTATGTCCTGGGAGAGGCTCCAAAATGTGTTTTAGATCCAAATATTCTTGGGGTTTGTTGGTTCTTATAGGAGTTTTGTTTAGGAGATATCCAAGATTGCATTTCCGATGATAGCTTTAATTTGTAAGGGTGTAAATTTTGAGTGGAATGAAAAGTATTAGAGACTATTTGAGGAAATGAAGGTGATATTGAAATCATCTCTAGTTTTTTTCTTCTAAATCCATGTTTTGGATTTTATGTTTTCAATGATTCTTCAAGCATATATTTGGGGCGTGTCTTGATATAGGAGAGGTAGGTGGTGGCATTTGGCTCTTGATATTTATTCCCTCATGAGAAGAACTATCCTACCCATGATCTTGAGTTTATATTGGTTATACATTCACTCAAAATGTGTAATCACTAACTCGTTGATGAATGATTTACATTATATTATGATCATAAATCCTGAGGTATATTTTTACTTAGAGGGATATGAAATTTCAACAGAGGAACTGGGTTGAGTATCTTCAAACTTTTTATTTTTCTATTTATTATGCCCCTAGAAAAGGGAATGTGGTCACTGATACACTGAGAAAGAAATTATAGAAATAATATGTAATGTAACCAGTGAAATAGTGGTCTTCGGTGAGTTTGTTTATTGAGATGTGCTTTGGAATAGAATATTATAGATGGAAATCATGTCTAGCTTTGATGAATTCTGAATCTTCATTTGATGAGTGGGTTCGGATTGAGCATATGTATGAACCTAAGTGATAGAGACTTAGTAAAATCCTCTATAGCAGGGATACCTCAATTGTTTGGTCTCAGTCTCCCAGTGGAGCTTCATGTTTTCTAAACAGGCTGGTTGTTCCTTTTCCCTTGAGGAAGAAGTTAATAGACTGTGGAAACCACTTTTTCTGGTTTTGTACTCCCATGTGGTACCAATTTGTATCATGATTTGAGACATCAATATTAGTGGATGGGGACGAGATAGTCGATTTCATATTTTTTATTACGGTATCATAATTGTCATAGAATTAAAGAGAAACACCAGAGACCTGATGGTTTGTTACATCACTTACCCATTCTTGTATGGAAATGGGATGAGATTTACAAGTATTTCATTGTTGGTTTTCCACAGAATCATAGTGGGAAGGATGCAATTTTGGTGAACTTTGATCAAATCATGAAATCATCACATTTCCTACCTATTAAGGAATGATTAATGTGGAACAAATTGGGGAATTTTATATTCAATATATTGTAATACTTCATGGGGTTCCATCTATAAATTTTTTTTACAGATACCCATGGTCAAAATCCAATATTTGGAAAGGTTTAAAGAAGGAAATGGGTTCCCAGTTGAAATTGAACATAGCGTATCATCCGAAGATGTATGGAAAGACATAGATGGCTATCTAGGTTCTTTAGGATATTCTCTGGGATTTTGTGCTTGATTTTGGTGGTTCTTAGGAAATAAATTCACATTTAGTTTAGTTTTCCTATAATAATAGTTATCAATACTCAATACAAATTTTACCCTTTTGAGGCATTTTATGGGTGTCCATGTAGATATCTCTTATGTTGGGAAGTGTTGGGAGATGATTCCTTAGTTGGGTCGAGTCTTTTATAGGAGATGATAGAGAGGGTTCAGTTAATCTAGAAGAGGTTGATCATGTAATAGAGTCATTAGAAATATTATGTGGACCCTTGTCACCAGTTGTTGGAGTTTGAGGTTTGTAATAAGGTATTTATTAGAGTTTCACCTCTATTGGGACACTGTTAGTTGGGTAAGCATTGTATTTTGGCATCGAGGTTTCTGGTCCCCTTTGCAATCATTGGATGACTAGAAACGGTGGCATATAGGCTGGACTTTCCATCTTGTTTGACTATTATGCATTATGTGTTTCATGTTTCCCGATTTAGGAGGTATCAACTAGATCCTTGCAATGTAATTGAAAGGGAGGATGATGATATTAAGCCTAAAATAATTGTGTTTGAGAAATCAGTTCGTATTATGGTTTTCTAAGAGAATGTGTTTGAATGAAAAATGATTCCTTTTATCAATATATTTTGGAAGTGTTGATGAGATAACTATGATATTTGGGGGTGGGAATTACTAATGAGGTTGGGGTGGCCTTCCCATTTTACAAGTTCAGAATCTTTAGGACTTTATAGGTATAGAAATAATTAATGGTTGGGAGATTTTAACAGCCAATTACCTTCCTCCACACATGATTTGGCTTTTTGTTTTGCTTTCCCATTTTGTTTGGGTGCATTGTGGGATTCCTAGAAGTGGAGAGCCTTTGGTGGGGAAAATGACCAAAAGTTTGGGGATGTATTTACTTTGGATTAATATAGTCTGTGTATAAATGTATAAATGGCTTTATAAGGTTCTCCTTAGGATCATAGAGCCTTAATTCCTAATTAGAAGGTTTTATATAGAAAACTGAGTTGAGTACTTCCTACTGGACTCATTCACATTACGAATGAGTTACAATATGTGAATATGTTGTAAGGAATATACCATGAATCTTGTATATAGCGTAAAAATTTTATTGGCTGTGAAACCATTACACACCATGAAAAAATTGATTGGGTTTTAATTTAATCCAATGATATGAATTTTTTGACATATTTTTAATATGTAAGATTTCACACTGTGAAAGGAATTCACAATGTGAATTCCTCAGGTCCAATAGTTTGAAACTTGTTTCATGCACAAATCCTTTTTCATTTAGTATACAAGCTTTCCTCTCAAACCATACAATGATTTTAGGGGATTTTGGGTGACCTTAATCTTTTTACATCACTCCATTTTTCATTTTCTTCCTATGATGGTTGCACCGCATGTCCCTAGTAAGTGGTCTTTCTGCTTCTTCATTTCATTTGATCATGGTGGTGGAATTAGCTAGTTTTTTCTTTCATATTCATGGCAATTTGTTATTTTCTATTTATGCATTGTATTTTCTTGTCATTCATTTTCTTTTAATGGTTGATTTGTGGTTTGTCGATCTTCACCATAGAAGGCAGTTAGGTTTCCATCATTCTTGAGGTAGGTGTATCTATGCAAGTGTTTCTTATTCATGAATTTCTATATGTTCTTATTTATCCCTTTAGTTTTTTCAATGAAATGGATTTTCTTTTATGTAAAAATGGTTTTTATTAAATGTGAGAATGAATTATGGAAATGGTTTTTGGGATAAAGTTAGCACATTAGGAAGCTTGGGTGCATTGGAAAGTGGACATAGGTGACCCCAGCATGTGTATGGAAACACCAGGGGTTAATTTTGTGATATTAGTAGAATAAATAAGGAATTGATAACATTTGAAACCAAATTATTCATTTTTTGGCTTATTTTATTTTTAGAACATATTCCCATAGGCTAGAGCCCAAATTATGTGTTTTGTCTTTTATATCTGGTTAATTTCATGATGGTTTATTTCATGGATATTTCTTCACATGTTTATTTTACCAATTATTCTTTAGAAAATAAAGGAATATTTACAAATGGTTTATTTATGAAAATGATTGATAAACTTGATTTATTTTTAAAGCTATAACATAAGTATTCTTGATATTAGAATATATATAGATTATTTAGTGATATCCTACTGGGATCTATGCTTACAACATACTTTTTCCTTTGAGTGGTTGTAGACCCTTTTTTGAAGGGATCAGGGAAAGGGAAGGGAATTATGTAGCATGCCAGGTTCTCTTTTCATTTTTCACCTTAAAAGTGGGATGTCTTGGGGGTGATGGTTGTTCATAGGGAGACTTGTTTAGTTTGGTCTGTTTTATCTTTCTTGTTTGGAAGGTGTGGCTTGAATTTTTATGTATCATGGATATTTATTGATTTCTTACATTCTATACTTTGATGCTTTTTATTTTTACATGAAAATTGTTGTTCTTTTATGTATCTCACCCCATGGAAGTTGAGTTTGAGTGATGTGTCATGTTGACCTGATATGGATTGTTAGATCCACAAAAATTTAGTATGGGCAAGCTAACTTTCCTCAGCTTCTAGTACCTAAATAGTGATAATTTCTTCTCTCTCATTGTTATAAATTTCATTTTTATCCCATTTGATAAAGGTCCCTCCAAACTTCATAGCTTACTATTTCATAACTCCATAAGATTCTTTGACCCCTAAACTTTTAGATTAACCTACCACATTTTTATACAAGGTTTATTATCAATAACGTATTGATTCAGTTTTTGAGTTTCCTTCCAATGGTCATACCACATGTTGGATACCACCTGTTAGATAAAATATTTTATATTTGAAACCCTTAATTTTTTAAAACCACTTTTTTGAATAAAAAATAAATATTTTCACATAATATGATTCTAAACCTCATTCATACATAGATATATTATATTTAAATAACATAGTGACTGAATTTACCACATGAAATTTTTGTCATTGAAAAATCCTCTAAGTACGCTAAGTTAAAGATCATTGTAGGAAACAAGAGTTTAAACCAACCATCTCAATGTTTTCCATGTCACTCAAATAATTTCATGAATGAAATCTTCCTATGTTCTCCCATATTCAAAAAATATTGTGTAAGTAGTCTGACTCACACAAAAAAATCCTTACATAATCAATAAGAGCACCAAGGATGTTAGTCAAATCAAATGATAAGACGATTAATACAACTTTTCACTATTAAACTCAGGAAACCCATTATTATTTATTTTTAAAAGACTTTTCCTTTTGGTACATAACCAAAAATCCTTTATTTGTTCTATAGTAACTCTCATGGATATTAAACACCACATATTAGATAATTTCTATTATGGGGAACCACTTGTCGATTTCTTTCGATTCCTTTCAACAACATTTTTGGTATATTGTAAAAGAATAACTGCTAATAATTGTTAATATATCATTAAATAAATAAGAAATTTATTTTTGTATTTTTTTCTTTATCCATGAATATTTATCCTTCTTAGTGAAACATTACCACTAAATAATTGTCCATATATAATTTTTTTAAACATCAGACTTTTCTTGATACCGATAGATTTATCAAATGAGTCTTTAGCGCCATTTTTTTTAATTCCTTAAATTGCACTTCATCATTGGTGCTTATCCATATAAAAATTCCACTTATTATTGAGCATTTAACTTCAAAGAATGTGCTTCATAAAACTTCCTGAGTCTGATTTGGCCTTGTATCCTTTTTTTGGGCCCAATTATAAATTATAATTTTAATAATTCTTATTCTACATGCTCCATGAACCCAATTTAAATTTATCATCTTGAATATTTTATTTTAAAAAAGTATATATTTTTTCAGTACAACCAACCCATGTATCATATCTCCCCTAAAGTTCTATAATAATTTCAAAAATATTTAGAAATATTTAATTACATGGGGATAGGGGTACCTCTAATATCCTCAAGATATGTAGTGGGATTAGTCATGTTGATCCACTAATTTTGTCTTTAACCATATAACAATCCCTTTTAGTGGTAATTATTTCAATACCACTTATATAATGTTCATTGTGGATACTAGATTTGTAATTATTCTATGTTTTTTGGCTTATGTTCCATCTTTGTTGAGGGATCAAACCCACTAGTACATGTTTTCTCCAACGATTCATTTTTCTCACATCCTTCCTCAGAATTCCTCCACCCTATGAAGACTCTTACAATAATCTTCATCCTTTGACTTGTGGTATAGTTTTTCAAAACACTAAGGAATGGATCATTCCTTTCCTATTCTATTTCTATAATAATCAATTAATACTTTTTTCTTGGATGAATGCAGGTTCATGCACACATCCTATTTTCTCATAACCAGAACAATATTATCTATATTCTTCATCTTATAAATTTTTATTATTTATTTCCAAGATGAAATTTTTTATTGTATAATTACTGGTGTACGGTTTTCTTATCATTTATCTCCATGATTTTTCTCTAAAACAATAAATATTTATTTCCTTCTCAACATATCTTTTTCTAGTGTAAATATTCTCTTTATTTGTTATATGAATAGAGGATTTACTTATGACTTATTTTGTTCCCTTAATACTAAATTTTACTACAAAATACCTCTGATTGGCACATATAAAAAATATCTTATGAGAGATATACCAAGTATTTTCACTCCTCGGTTGATATGTTGATGCAACATGAATCCTTTCACTTTAATCCCTTTGGATTCGTGAATTACACTCACATTGTGATTCAATATTTCACATAACAAACATAGCATAACTACATTCTTTTGATATCCTCATCTTCCAGGTTTAGAAATATTTTTCCTTATATTCACTGATTCAAGATTCGAAATATTTCATAAGGCTTTACTTATTGAAGCCACTTTGGATGGCACCTCAAACTTATCCTTTTCCTTTTATAGATTTGGGTTTTGATTTAAGATCCACAATCTTCTCATCTTTCACCATCAAACAGGAATCCATCATCTTTATTGTATATTTAGATTCAATTTCAATTATTCCCCTCTATTTAAGTTATTTTTTGAGAGGGATAAAGATGGATTTCAATTCTTTATTCAGGGATATTAATTTTAATATATCTTTTGAAAGAACTTCAAGTAATTAACTTTTATCCTTCTATATAAAACCATATTCATTACATCTACATTTAATTCCACCACTTCTCTCCTCAATATTTTATTTTCCATGGAAATATATTCTATTAATGAATTGTTAACTTCATTCATGATTCTCCATTGATCCACCATTTCTTGTAAGGATTGAATCATACCTTTATCACTTCATAAACATTCTCCATATTAAAAACAAGATCTAGTTTACATATAATCATCATAATCCATACTTTTCTCAATAACCTAAAGTGATTATGAATTTATAAATTTTCAGGAATTATCTAAAACATTGTTAGAAATATATATAATAATAATTTCATAAGTGATCACCTTAATTAGAGAGTCTATATTCTTGAGATTACTATTTTTATTATTATTATTCTTGTTTCTTTCATAAGGTAAAATTCACTAAATTTGTTCAATTATTTTTACTCAAGACTTTTTCTAAAACATTATCCTAATCTAGACATCCCAACCAATTTTTCATACATCATCCCCAATAATGTCCAAATATAAAAAACAATAGCACAATCAATGGGTTTTCTGTACACCTTATTAGAGATACCTATGTCAATAATTTTTTTGTGTCTTCACATCAAGGTCTCATTTATTATTATTTATTAAGTTGGTATCTTTCTAGACATAATCCATGATCCTTTCATCACAATCCTGTAAAAACGAATACATCTCCTTTTTTCCATCCATAGAAATTACTGCCATTGAAAAATAGTGGCTCTATAATTGAATCCTTGTGAAAAAAATTTTAAAATAGATTTATATGGTGAACACCAAGTCAAAACCTTTTCAATGTGATACCACTTATTATAACCCAAGACTCTTTAAGTGGGGAATTGAATTATGGTTTTTGAAAAATTGAAATTTTTCTTATACTAATTAATTATTCTATTGAGATCCTGTTCCCATGGTGGCGAGAGATGTGTTCAACCTAATTCTTGATTACACATTCACACTTCCTCACAAAATGTTAACAAAATATACAAGAATGTAAATCATATATAATATTGGGATTTTACTAAGTTTACGACTAGGGTATAATCCAAGGATCATACACACGATGGTGTGATAGTGTACCGAATTCTACTACTTCACTAGTTCGTTGGATACAAATTTAGACTTGGTTACTCCACGCTAAGAAAATATAACTTTAAAATTTTTAAGTTTGGAACTTATAACCCAAGGCACATTTCCTTCACTTATCCTTCATGCACTACTCCAGGAAGATCTCTAAAAATTTATAGACATGTAGATCTCTCTAGGATTACAAACAAAAATATTTGACTATTTCATCTTCAAATATTGATAGATACTTTGATGATATCCACTTAATTGGGAATTCTCTCCTCCATGGCATGGTAATATCAATTCCTCGGTGTAAGGGTTACATATTTTTCCTCTACTAAACACAATTACAAAAATTCCTTCTCTGGACAAAGATAATTTTGCATTGAAATTATATTGTTTCTCCCCTTATTTTGTTTCAAAACATGGCAGTAAAACACTTGTCTTCGTCGATATTTGTATTATTCAAGAACCAAATAATGTAGTGACAATATCTTGTTACTACTATTTCTTCTCTCTCATCATATTTTTTACTAAATTTAATAGTTTGAACAATACACTCTACATATTTCACACCAGATGTGATGATATGTTCCAACTCACCCTCTATTCTTCTTCAACATATGGACATATCATATTATAGCACTGTTTATCTCTATATTCTTATTCTATTTTAATATATTCACCAAATATTCACATGTTATATCTTTCCATATTTATAACATGGAAATACTCCCCCATTCTTATTTTAACTTGACCAATAATATTAGAAGAAATATTTCCCATATTTTAGAATATAGAAACACTATGTAATAAGAACCGAATAATACTATTATTTAATTATCCACAGCCCATGTGATCTCCTTCAAAATAATCAATGGTTTTCATTTATCCAAAAAATATATATAAATCCATCATTTAAATATGATTAAATGGTTTCCCATTTAATTATAGTCATTCATCTAATTTTTATCACTAAAAATATTATTTTACGATCCTATTTTAATACCATAATGATATCCTTAACAATGGTATAATTTAATTACAATTTATAGAAAAATTATCAATAATAAATTATAATTTATAATATACATTAAAATACACCTAACCCACTGAATTTCTCTTTGTGTGCATGTAGAAGTTATGTTGAGATTCAGGTAATAGAATAAGAAATTTATATTCTTATTTCTTAATTAAAGTGAAACATATTAGTAATCTCCCACAACATATTATTTATAAAACATCTTCTTATGTATCCTCTAGTATCTTACATACTGACTTATTTCTGGCATATCAAATTAAAATTCTTTCATATTCAGTAATCATGCATTTGCTTCATTCTAAACTCTAGAACAAACATATTAGTTGTATATGTATGATTCTTACATATATAGAAAATGTTTTTCCTTTTCCACATTTTATCATATTTACTTATACTACATATGTAAGAACCCAAATCTTCTTTTCAGGTATGATTTCCTTTTTGGTCATTTTTGTAGAAAAAGAGGAATTCCTGGAAATTTTCGAAGTACACTCCATGTACTTTATCAGTACACGCCGTGTAATCAGTTACAACAAGTAGCTGTGTGATGGATGTGTAGCGGACATGCACACGGTCATGTGGGGGTGACCTGGAGGCCGCTTAAAGAAGAGTATGGAAATGGGAAGTACACATCATGTAATTCAAAAGTACATGCCATGTTTTTTCATTAAACGTACTGGGGTCACGTCTAATTTCCAGAAACATCTCCTTCTAGGTCTTGTTCTGCCGAGAGCTCCCGTATGGCCGTGATCTTCCTCCAAGACCCCCGATCCTCCATCCAATCTCTGATTCGACCGCTGTCAATTGCGTTGGGATCACCTCGTTAATATCTCTCTTCTACTTGAGCTTCATTTCATGATTCCTCATCCTTTTTAAGTTATCCTCTATTGAATGTTTTATAAGTTTTTGTAGATTTTCAGAGCTCTAAGGTGATTCAAGCCCTGATATTCAATTATATTGATCTCCCAACACCTTGGTAGGTGGTTTGTGCCTTTCTGTTGAAAGTCTTTGAGTTTTATGTTCAAATTTTCCAAATACCACTGAATGACGTATTGTGCGTTTACCATTTTAGCCCTATTGTTTGTCTTCTATGATTGTATACTTGAGTAGATGATATTTGATTGTGAATATGGTGAATAGTTGTGCTTTGGATGTGTTGACCATGCATGTTTTGTCTTTTTTGACTTTGGGTCTAGTTTGCCTGTTAGGCTGCTGTTTACCTTCCCATGCCTAGTATTGTAGGATGGTGTGACTATTGTTTTGTTATACTGTTATGCTGTAGAATTCTATCCAAGTAGTTCTTAAGGTTTACCTTGTCCAATACACACTTCTTAACTTGCTTGACTTACATTGGGTTGTGAGAACCTAGTGTATAGACCATAGGGAGAATGGACATTGAGGGCTTCTCTAGAGTGTCTGTTTTACTTACGATGCGAGACCACAAGGGGGAATTGATGTTGAGTGCTTCCTCAGAGTGTATATAGTTCCTAGAAATGGGCCATAGAGGGAATGTTACGTAATTACTTCCCTATAGTGCCTTTAGATACCGATACGATACTATAGGAGGAATTGATAGTGATTACTTCCTCAGAGAGTCTATGCGTAAGCTGAACCAGTAGGGTTAGATTGAGTGTATTGCCCAGAGGGTTGCTTGTACTTGTTAGGTAGGACCAGAGGGGATAGGCTATGAGTACTTACCATAGGGTTACGTTGTGTTTAGCTGCTTTCTTGTGTTTCTAGGTAGGACCATAGGGGATAGGCTGTGGGTACTTCCTAGGGGGTTACAAGTTGTGTTTATCTGTTTTGATTAACTGTTTCATGTTATGTGGTGATTTGAATTCTTTGAAACTATGGATTGTTTACTGGTGAGTAATTCCTTGTTTACTGCCTTCTGTACTTTACCTGCCATATATTCACTGAATGTTAGGCACAGATCTCATGGTGGTTTCCTACTGGGATTTAGTCTCACACCATGTTTGGTCCATGATTTTGGGCCCAAAGAGATTATATTTTTGCAGGTATAGATAAGGGAAAGTTCCCTTATACTTTAGGTAATTGAATATTATGGAGATGGAGAGCATGGGACCAAGCTATGGCTTGGGATGCTGAGGAGTTGTTTACTTTCTTTATTTTGTACTTTGGTTTACTACTGTTGTTTTCTAGCATTATGATTTGTTTGACTGTTTTTCTAGACATATGTATCATGCATCATTCATATATATATGTGTGCTCTAGCTTATTATTTTCTAGTCTTCTGTTGTTTAATTTTTTATGGTTTTTCACTGTTTCTACTACTCCTATTGTTTCCTTCCGCTGTGTTACTCTGAAAATGAGGGCATAGTTTCCCCACTATCACACCCAAGTCCCTCACTTCTAGTCGGCAGCCTCTGGCATTCGGGGAAATGTGCTTGAGGCCATGTGAACAACCAGTTACGGGGTGCCTCTGGGTGGCTTCCAGAACCTGGATGTTTCAAAGTGGTATCAGAGAGATTATTTTCTTCTCGACTTACTGTTTGGAGCCTATAGCCTATGATAGGATGGAATGTGTACTTGGTAATAAGTTGTTCCCAGGAGAAGCTAACCCATGTATAAGGAGAATCCAATCTACCTCATTTATTTCAATTTTTCTGGTTTTTCAACTTTATAGTTGATTTGATTTCACCGTTGGGTGATTCATATGTTTGTGCTATTACCATTGATGTTATTGAGGTTCTATTTCTATCGAAACCCGGGGAGATGAGGGTATTCCACCTCATGCATCATACATGCACTTGCTATAAATCACATATCATGCATTCTTGACATGCCATTTAGGGTGCATTAGCAATTGCATGTTGTTGTGATAAATGTTGTGTAGAATATGCATGATATTGTGATATATGCCTTGATAAATTACCTACTGTTTGATATGGTATTGTTTGTGTAAGTTTTTGTTTAAATAAACACCAAACTTTGGTTGTTGGGGTTTTATGGGCCCTCATGGACCGGAATTTGGTGGATCATTGCCTTGTTGTCCTTATTATAACATGTGTAAGATGCCATGAATTTATTCGTGGGAGTATGGGCCCTCACGGATCGGAATATGGCACTTTCAACATTCGTTTTAGTGTTTTTATGGGTTCTGGAGTAGTTTCTAATGCTTACTCTCTGAAAAAACCCAAAATACATGGCGTGTAATGTTAAGTACATGCCATGTGTTCTTCTGTTTGGGAAGAAACTCTTTTTCTTAATTACATTCCATGTACCATATGTACATTTCGTGTAGACTCTAACTGTAACACCCCAGGTAAATAAAGAATATGACATTTCATATTTATCTATATTTGTGAATAAAATATTGAAATGACTTTAAAGGGGAATCTATGCTCGATGGCGTACCCAACACGCAACAACGAGTTTCTTGGGAATCTTACGTTGCACTCTAATAATAAAATAACATTATTTCAAATGGTAGTTAACATGTAGCCGTTGTATTGGCGGGAATGGATAGAAATAACTAAAATATGATTATATATGTTTTTAAATGTTTATACATTTATCCAATAAAATATAATGGCTTAAAATACGGAAAGAATTCAATTTTAGGCGTATATGCCCTAGTTTTCACTAAAGGTTCACTTATCACCTTTTGATGTTGAACCATCATTAAATATAGTTTTTTTCACTCTTATACTTTCTATTGGACCAAATAAAACTCTTCTTGAGAATCGGGACATCAAAATTTACTTTGTGTAAATTTTTGGTATCTTTCTGATAAAGTTCATTTTTTTTAATGAAAAGTGTAAAATGTTGTATTTTAATTCAAAACCACTTTTTAATCTAATTTATTTATATGATTAGATTATATTTTTAATTGGTTTTAAAGTGAAATTAGAAAATTTTTTTACCATTAAATCCAATAGTGGTCATTGGAATCAATTTCACTTTGAAATCAGACTTAAACTAGTGTCAATCTTTTGATACTTATTGTTTCATAAAACACGCTATTTGTCATGACAGCGGGAATTAATTATTAAATTAATTAATGTGACTTATATGTTTTGAATTTTGTAAAACGGAATTCATTTTTGAATTCAGAATATGAAATATAGCTTAGGGTGAAGTTTTGGAATTTTTCTGAAAAACTTCAATTTTTGATGAATAGTGAAACCACTAAGTGGTACTTATAAAACTGATTTTCCGTTTAAATGAAATTTTGCCATCATTGTGTTTTGATTTTCAAAAATCCGACATACATGGTTGTCATTAAGAAGTAAAATGTGGTTCAATGAGATTAAAATAATTTTTTGGTGAATAGTAACTTATTAAGTTTTTAATCGCGATTAGCGGTAATTAGTGTGGTTTAAGGTAAAAATAATGCTTTAATAAAATGAGATGAGCTTGACACATGTCTTACCCTCATTGGTTGTATCATGGCCGACCAAGACAAGCCATGGGTCAACTTGGGGATCCCATGGATCCACTTTGGTTGGGAAATGACATAAATAACATTTTATTTAATGTAAAAGTAAAATTGACACAAACATGATATGTTTTACTAAAACAATTTTTAAGTGGGGTTATACAAGTCATCTTTTTGATTATAAAAATTCATTGGAAAGCTAAAAAGATTTCCTACATCATAGTATTTTTTTTATAATTTTTAGACATTAAATAAATTAAATTATTTATGACATAATAATGATGCAGCGATGACATCATTATTTGACGATTTAAATAAAATGGAAAGATAATTTAAAATCTATGAACTACACATGTCCAAAACTTATTGTATGAGTGGATTTAGAAGCCTTATCACCTTATCCACGAATTATATAAATGTGGGACCTTTTGAAACCGAAACACATTTTCAAATAAAGTAATATTTCTTACTTTCCAAAAGTACCCCTCCTCTCCTCTTATAAAAGGCCCCCACCTCTACCTCATTTAACACACTCCTCAAGCCTTTGGCTCGGCCAACCCCTGCCCATTTACTCTCTCCACATCCCTCTCCTCATCTTAGAGGACTCCCTTTGGGCAGAATCCTTTCAAAGGAAGCATTTAGGCTTAAATCAAAAGAAGTTACACTTTTAAAGGTAATTCATTCTCTCATGTTCATTTGTTTTATTTTGATTCTCCAACCCCCTAAACTCTTTTTATTTACTTCTTTTGTAACAACACCAGTATATTCAATATACTAGGATGTTGTTATAATATTTATTCGAGCTACACTCTCACACAACTACATCAAATGGTTAAAGAACATACGGTTTCCATGGATGGCGAAATTCTGCCTCCCGAAACGATGATTGTTCAATAATCATTTAACACCTTCAAAGGTGGCCATTATGATGTCACTATTTTTATATATGATATATAATATGTTTATGTTTTCCTTAAGCTTCTGTTTTTTTTCATTTTGGGCATACCATTATGGTTTCCATTATGGGTAAACACGATATCTTCATTTAAGGAAGTGCGGACTACCGCCCCCTCAAAGTGATTTGATTCGTTAAATACCATATGTGGGACGTATAAAGGATGGAACTATGATATTATATATGATATTATACTGGAATTATAATATACCTTTATATCATTATTATTCCATTCTATAAAATACGAAATAGAAATGAAAGTAGCGTTCATGCGTACGTACGGCTTACCGTCTCCATGAACGGTGCATTTCATTTATTACCTATAAATGATTATGTAATGTTATAAATGCATGCATGTACTGGATATATATGACATATATTATATCTACATCATGAATAAAATTCTGGATATAATAAACATTTGACCACATGAACAACATGTAATTGTAAGAAGTCCACTTTCGACTTAAGAACCAAATATCGGCAAAACAAATATTGTTAACTTAAATGATTACATAATGTTTATGACATGTTAATAAGTGATATAAAAGGAATAATGAACTTTAAAATGGTTCTTAATGAAGTAGAAATTAGCTCAAGTTTATTATTCAGGAGATTAAAGAATGATCGAGTCAAGTCGGACCCGAGGTAAGGGATCCTACTCCTCTCTTTCTTTTTAAGTATAAACTTTTATGTCATTCCTTTTAAAGCTCATATTTCTTGTTATTGGGATGATCTTTTATATTACATTTACTGTAATTTTTATGTTCATGTGATGAGAGACCCTATTCTCTCTCATCAATCCATTTTGGGAGTTTTTAGTGGCGCCGTTAGGCTGCCGAACTTTCGTAAGAGATCTAACCTCTCTCTTTCTTTTTAAGTACTCTCCTTTGTGTCACTTCTTCTAAGCTCCTATTTGTTATGTTGGGAGATTTTCTTTTATATTACTCTTGCTGTAAATTCTATTGTAATATGATGGGATACTCTATTTGATATCATCAATCCATTTTGGAAGTTTTAAGTGGCGCCGTTAGGCTGCTGAGTTTTCGTAAGGGATTTTTCATCTCACTTTTATTCTCGTGATATTTATGCTACATTTGCCAAGAATTCCATTGAGTGGTGTATGTACTGCCCATTATTCTACTCGTTGTGTAATATAAATTCATTTATGAGTATTTACATCAATGATCTATTGCCCTTCTTTCATGGGGTGTATGTTTTGAAAGATACCCAAGTCGGTAAGGGAACCTTTCACCCTCCTCTTTTTTAAAAGACTTATTTTATTGGGTCTTTTAATTTACATATTTTTATGTTGGGATATGTTCTCATACATCCTTATTGATGTAAATTTTATGTCCAAGTGATGAGATACTCTTTTTATCTCTCATCAACTCTTTTTGATGTGATGTCGTTAGGCTGTCAAGGGAACTTTTTAACCCAATTTCGATTTCTTTGGGTTCAACTTGTAGTCATTGAATATGTCATCCATTGAATATGTGTGAATGACCTTTTATTGTTTTACACTTAATATCCACTTATATTGGGTGTATATATATATTTGTCACACATATTTTTGAGATTTATTTGTCCTTAATTTAAGGATACCTTCTTTATAAGGGATCTCATCACATTTGACATTTCTATTGAGGGTTCATTGTTGTTATGCACCAATTCACTCTTATATGGTGTATATACTGTCCTTTGGAGTATTATATCATGAATCCTTTTATTCTCATGATATTATAAAGTTCTGACTAAATGTTATTCCTCGATTATTGTATTCAAGTGTCTCTAATTTTGGTAAAACCCCTTTAACCAAAATATCGTTATAAATGTTTTAATTATTTGTTCTTATTATTATCCATGTTTTCAAAATGGTTTTAAGGATTTATTTATATGGATATTAATGGTTTAAAATGTTAAAAGCTTCAAGGTGGTATGGGACACTTTGATTCAAAAATCTCTTTATTAAATGTTTTAAATGGTTTTGGAAATGGTTTCTTTTTGAATGGATTCATTATTTCAATATACTAAAATGTTATATTGTGATTGAAATGTGGAAATACTATGTTTCCTTTATGCATGTTTTATGTGATACGATTATGTTATGGTCCTTGGGCATTGTTATGAAGAACGGGTGGTTCCGTGATAAACTAAGGGCGGGTGAGCCCGTTATAGCTCTCCAATGCATTGGGTAACTCGAAGGAGTGAAACGTTAAGGTTTCTCCGAAGAGATTTAGGGAATATACTATGATGGGTATTCCAAATGTAACCAAGAGGGTTACTCCCTACGTAAGAATGTTATGAATGCCTCAAGTTACCTTTATGTCTTATGATTTCTATGATTTATTCATGGTTTGATGAGGTATGTTAAAGTGCCTTTATTTTATGGGTAAAGTATGATTTCATTCTTATGTATATATGAACTCATGTTTCATTTCCATATTTTTATAACTCTTACTGAGCTTTTTATGCTCATCCCAAGTTTTTGAAATGTTTTTCACAGGTCAAGGGAAAGGTACATGATGTGATGATAGTGTCAAGGATGTGTCAAGAAAGAATCCGTGTTATATTTTAAATATGTTCCCGTTGATGGGAAGAATGAATACTGTCTTTTATGTAACCACTTTGTTTAAATGTGGAATGTAATGCAAGTTTCATGATCTAATTCTCTAAAACTCTAAACCTGAAAAGATCCTCAATGTGTAATCTTGTAATAACTCAAGATTAAGTAAGGTTTAAGGCTGGGGCCTTATAGTTGGTATCAAAGGTCGGTTTAGATAACTTTAGAGGTTAGGGTATTCTTTAAGCATAAGTGACATTACCATAATGGTTAGGATTTCAGAAAGAGTCCAAGTTTTAGATAAAGTGAATGAGTAAATGTATCTTAGTGTTTACCTTCCTAATTAGTACATGATGGTTTTGTTGATATACTCACACTGACATTTCTATTTTTAGTGAATGGATGGATCTAGCAGGCACCAAAGAGACAACAGGTTTGAAGGAAACTGTGGTGGTTCTCTGTTTAAGATACTATATAAAATGGAGGATTCAATGAGGAAACTCGTGGTTGTTATAAACCAACTATCAAGGAGTCATGATCAATCACTTGAACCTTGGTGAGTTCTCTAATGGATCATTTACAATATGGCCAACTCGATGTGGAAATTCAGGTAATAATTATTAAGGTAACCATTAGGGTTTATATGATCCTTACTTTTGAGGTAATTATGGGTTACTCTATGATATGATAAAAAATAAAAGGAATGAGATAAAATTGAGGTTAAAATATGTTATGATTATTCTTGGAGATTTTATCTCATTTTGGGGAATGTTTTAAGAATTATATAGTTTTGAAAAAAGGATAACACGTAGACCGTGTGACATCCCGTCGCGTCGGACAAAGCTGTGGGAATCGAACCCACAACCAATGTGCGACTGGTATTTATCTCCTACCACTGGACTACGTGAAGTCCCTGGTTAGTTTGGCTGATTCATTCTAGTTATATGATTTTATGAATTAAGAGTAAGTTGATTTTGGGTTATTTATGAAAATGATTATCCTATCATGGAGGATATGTGATTAGGTTAATTACTTTTCAAAACGAGACTTTAGGAGCAACTGATGTTGTTTGGAGATAAATGTTACGATTTAACTTGGAAGACTATGTGACTAAATCCTTCAAATATTTGGGTTTCAATCTTATATTGGTTTACTTTGAAGAATTTTATGGACAAATTGATTATAGAATGGTCCTCGTTGAACTTTGGGTTTTGTTGGACAAATTGTGGAGGTTAAGAATAGATTTTCTTTTTATAAAGGGTTATCCTTTTCTGGATTATCTGATCTTGTACTAGCCTTTTTGGTTTTGGTTTTGGTTAAAGTCTAAAGACATGGGAAGTATATAGTTCTATTTTGTGGATTAGGTGACTCTCTAGAAGTTGATTATAGTACTCTTAATGTGAACAAGTCTTCCTAAATACTCATCTTTTGGAGAAAATATGAGTTTGTGTAAGGAATCTAATAAAGGTTGAAAGTCAATATGATAAGTGATTATGTTTCCTTATGAATAAATTCCTCAATAAAAAGTAACTTAAAACAAAAATGTTGTCTATTAACTTTTCCTACTGGGGAATCGAAGACCGTTTAACCCATCAAAAGTTTGTGATTTTCTCGTGGTTAACTTTCTCCTAAACATGTTTTCTATCACTCTCCATCAGAACACGACCCTTTGTTTTTTTCCTCCATGTCCATATTTTCATACTTGTAATCCTAGTATGGGTTAACTCGGGTGACCTTTGTACTTATCTTTCTTTATTTTAAAGTGTTTGTTTTACCGACTTTTGTTCCGATGTGGGACTTTCAAGGATGTTTCCAAGCGCAATTTTAAAATTGCGAGGACGCAATTTCCAAAAGGGGGGAAGGATGTAACACCCCAGGTAAATAAAGAATATGAAATTTCATATTTATCTATATTTGTGAATAAAATATTGAAATAACTTTAAAGGGGAAGCTATGCTCGATGGCGTACCCAACACGCAACAACGAGTTTCTTGGGAATCTTACGTTGCACTCTAATAATAAAATAATATTATTTCAAATGGTAGTTAACATGTAGCCGTTGTATTGGAGGTAATGGATAGAAATAACTAAAATATGATTATATATGTTTTTAAATGTTTATACATTTATCCAATAAAATATAATGGCTTAAAATATGGAAAGAATTCAATTTTAGGCGTATATGCCCTAGTTTTCACTAAAGGTTCACTTATCACCTTTTGATGTTGAACCATCATTAAATATAGTTTTGTTCACTCTTATACTTTCTATTGGACCAAATAAAACTCTTCTTGAGAATCGGGACATCAAAATTTACTTTGTGTAAATTTTTGGTATCTTTCTGATAAAGTTCATTTTTTTAATGAAAAGTGTAAAATGTTGTATTTTAATTCAAAACCACTTTTTAATCTAATTTATTTATATGATTAGATTATATTTTGAATTGGTTTTAAAGTGAAATTAGAAAATATTTTTACCATTAAATCCAATAGTGGTCATTGGAATCAATTTCACTTTGAAATCAGACTTAAACTAGTGTCAATCTTTTGATACTTATTGTTTCATAAAACACGCTATTTGTCATGACAATGGGAATTAATTATTAAATTAATTAATGTGACTTATATGTTTTGAATTTTGTAAAACGGACTTCATTTTTGAATTCAGAATATCAAATATAGCTTAGGGTGAAGTTTTGGGATTTTTCTGAAAAACTTCAATTTTTGATGAATAGTGAAACCACTAAGTGGTACTTATAAAACTGATTTTCCGTTTAAATGAAATTTTGCCATAATTGTGTTTTGATTTTCAAAAATCCGACATACATGGTTGTCATTAATAAGTAAAATGTGGTTCAATGAGATTAAAATAATTTTTTGGTGAATAGTAACTTATTAAGTTTTTAATCGCGATTAGCGGTAATTAGTGTGGTTTAAGGTAAAAATAATGCTTTAATAAAATGAGATGAGCTTGACACATGTCTTACCCTCATTGGTTGTATCATGGCCGACCAAGACAAGCCATGGATCAACTTGGGGACCCCATGGATCCACTTTGGTTGGGAAATGACATAAATAACATTTTATTTAATGTAAAAGTAAAATTGACACAAACATGATATGTTTTACTAAAACAATTTTTAAGTGGGGTTATACAAGTCATCTTTTTGATTATAAAAATTCATTGGAAAGCTAAAAAGATTTCCTACATCATAGTATTTTTTTTATAATTTTTAGACATTAAATAAATTAAATTATTTATGACATAATAATGATGCAGCGATGACATCATTATTTGACGATTTAAATAAAATGGAAAGATAATTTAAAATCTATGAACTACACATGTCCAAAACTTATTGGATGAGTGGATTTAGAAGCCTTATCACCTTATACACGAATTATATAAATGTGGGACCTTTTGAAACCGAAACACATTTTCAAATAAAGTAATATTTCTTACTTTCCAAAAGTACCCCTCCTCTCCTCTTATAAAAGGCCCCCACCTCTACCTCATTTAACACACTCCTCAAGCCTTTGGCTCGGCCAACCCCTGCCCATTTACTCTCTCCACATCCCTCTACTCATCTTAGAGGACTCCCTTTGGGCAGAATCCTTTCAAAGGAAGCATTTAGGCTTAAATCAAAAGAAGTTACACTTTTAAAGGTAATTCATTCTCTCATGTTCATTTGTTTTATTTTGATTCTCCAACCCCCTAAACTCTTTTTATTTACTTCTTTTGTAACAACACCAGTATATTCAATATACTAGGATGTTGTTATAATATTTATTCGAGCTACACTCTCACACAACTACATCAAATGGTTAAAGAACATACGGTTTCCATGGATGGCGAAATTCTGCCTCCCGAAACGATGATTGTTCAATAATCATTTAACACCTTCAAAGGTGGCCATTATGATGTCACTATTTTTATATATGATATATAATATGTTTATGTTTTCCTTAAGCTTCTGTTTTTTTTCATTTTGGGCATACCATTATGGTTTCCATTATGGGTAAACACGATATCTTCATTTAAGGAAGTGCGGACTACCGCCCCCTCAAAGTGATTTGATTCGTTAAATACCATATGTGGGACGTATAAAGGATGGAACTATGATATTATATATGATATTATACTGGAATTATAATATACCTTTATATCATTATTATTCCATTCTATAAAATACGAAATAGAAATGAAAGTAGCGTTCATGCGTACGTACGGCTTACCGTCTCCATGAACGGTGCATTTCATTTATTACCTCTAAATGATTATGTAATGTTATAAATGCATGCATGTACTGGATATATATGACATATATTATATCTACATCATGAATAAAATTCTGGATATAATAAACATTTGAACACATGAACAACATGTAATTGTAAGAAGTCCACTTTCGACTTAAGAACCAAATATCGGCAAAACAAATATTGTTAACTTAAATGATTACATAATGTTTATGACATGTTAATAAGTGATATAAAAGGAATAATGAACTTGAAAATGGTTCTTAATGAAGTATAAATTAGCTCAAGTTTATTATTCAGGAGATTAAAGAATGATCGAGTCAAGTCGGACCCGAGGTAAGGGATCCTACTCCTCTCTTTCTTTTTAAGTATAAACTTTTATGTCATTCCTTTTAATGCTCATATTTCTTGTTATTGGGATGATCTTTTATATTACATTTACTGTAATTTTTATGTTCATGTGATGAGAGACCCTATTCTCTCTCATCAATCCATTTTGGGAGTTTTTAGTGGCGCCGTTAGGCTGCCGAACTTTCGTAAGAGATCTAACCTCTCTCTTTCTTTTTAAGTACTCTCCTTTGTGTCACTTCTTCTAAGCTCCTATTTGTTATGTTGGGAGATTTTCTTTTATATTCCTCTTGCTGTAAATTCTATTGTAATATGATGGGATACTCTATTTGATATCATCAATCCATTTTGGAAGTTTTAAGTGGCGCCGTTAGGCTGCTGAGTTTTCGTAAGGGATTTTTCATCTCACTTTTATTCTCGTGATATTTATGCTACATTTGCCAAGAATTCCATTGAGTGGTGTATGTACTGCCCATTATTCTACTCTTTGTGTAATATAAATTCATTTATGAGTATTTACATCAATGATCTATTGCCCTTCTTTCATGGGGTGTATGTTTTGAAAGATACCCAAGTCGGTAAGGGAACCTTTCACCCTCCTCTTTTTTAAAAGACTTATTTTATTGGGTCTTTTAATTTACATATTTTTATGTTGGGATATGTTCTCATACATCCTTATTGATGTAAATTTTATGTCCAAGTGATGAGATACTCTTTTTATCTCTCATCAACTCTTTTTGATGTGATGTCGTTAGGCTGTCAAGGGAACTTTTTAACCCAATTTCGATTTCTTTGGGTTCAACTTGTAGTCATTGAATATGTCATCCATTGAATATGTGTGAATGACCTTTTATTGTTTTACACTTAATATCCACTTATATTGGGTGTATATATATATTTGTCACACATATTTTTGAGATTTATTTGTCCTTAATTTAAGGATACCTTCTTTATAAGGGATCTCATCACATTTGACATTTCTATTGAGGGTTCATTGTTGTTATGCACCAATTCACTCTTATATGGTGTATATACTGTCCTTTGGAGTATTATATCATGAATCCTTTTATTCTCATGATATTATAAAGTTCTGACTAAATGTTATTCCTCGATTATTGTATTCAAGTGTCTCTAATTTTGGTAAAACCCCTTTAACCAAAATATCGTTATAAATGTTTTAATTATTTGTTCTTATTATTATCCATGTTTTCAAAATGGTTTTAAGGATTTATTTATATGGATATTAATGGTTTAAAATGTTAAAAGCTTCAAGGTGGTATGGGACACTTTGATTCAAAAATCTCTTTATTAAATGTTTTAAATGGTTTTGGAAATGGTTTCTTTTTGAATGGATTCATTATTTCAATATACTAAAATGTTATATTGTGATTGAAATGTGGAAATACTATGTTTCCTTTATGCATGTTTTATGTGATACGATTATGTTATGGTCCTTGGGCATTGTTATGAAGAACGGGTGGTTCCGTGATAAACTAAGGGCGGGTGAGCCCGTTATAGCTCTCCAATGCATTGGGTAACTCGAAGGAGTGAAACGTTAAGGTTTCTCCGAAGAGATTTAGGGAATATACTATGATGGGTATTCCAAATGTAACCAAGAGGGTTACTCCCTACGTAAGAATGTTATGAATGCCTCAAGTTACCTTTATGTCTTATGATTTCTATGATTTATTCATGGTTTGATGAGGTATGTTAAAGTGCCTTTATTTTATGGGTAAAGTATGATTTCATTCTTATGTATATATGAACTCATGTTTCATTTCCATATTTTTATAACTCTTACTGAGCTTTTTATGCTCATCCCAAGTTTTTGAAATGTTTTTCACAGGTCAAGGGAAAGGTACATGATGTGATGATAGTGTCAAGGATGTGTCAAGAAAGAATCCGTGTTATATTTTAAATATGTTCCCGTTGATGGGAAGAATGAATACTGTCTTTTATGTAACCACTTTGTTTAAATGTGGAATGTAATGCAAGTTTCATGATCTAATTCTCTAAAACTCTAAACCTGAAAAGATCCTCAATGTGTAATCTTGTAATAACTCAAGATTAAGTAAGGTTTAAGGCTGGGGCCTTATAGTTGGTATCAAAGGTCGGTTTAGATAACTTTAGAGGTTAGGGTATTCTTTAAGCATAAGTGACATTACCATAATGGTTAGGATTTCAGAAAGAGTCCAAGTTTTAGATAAAGTGAATGAGTAAATGTATCTTAGTGTTTACCTTCCTAATTAGTACATGATGGTTTTGTTGATATACTCACACTGACATTTCTATTTTTAGTGAATGGATGGATCTAGCAGGCACCAAAGAGACAACAGGTTTGAAGGAAACTGTGGTGGTTCTCTGTTTAAGATACTATATAAAATGGAGGATTCAATGAGGAAACTCGTGGTTGTTATAAACCAACTATCAAGGAGTCATGATCAATCACTTGAACCTTGGTGAGTTCTCTAATGGATCATTTACAATATGGCCAACTCGATGTGGAAATTCAGGTAATAATTATTAAGGTAACCATTAGGGTTTATATGATCCTTACTTTTGAGGTAATTATGGGTTACTCTATGATATGATAAAAAATAAAAGGAATGAGATAAACTTGAGGTTAAAATATGTTATGATTATTCTTGGAGATTTTATCTCATTTTGGGGAATGTTTTAAGAATTATATAGTTTTGAAAAAAGGACAACACGTAGACCGTGTGACATCCCGTCGCGTCGGACAAAGCTGTGGGAATCGAACCCACAACCAATGTGCGACTGGTATTTATCTCCTACCACTGGACTACGTGAAGTCCCTGGTTAGTTTGGCTGATTCATTCTAGTTATATGATTTTATGAATTAAGAGTAAGTTGATTTTGGGTTATTTATGAAAATGATTATCCTATCATGGAGGATATGTGATTAGGTTAATTACTTTTCAAAACGAGACTTTAGGAGCAACTGATGTTGTTTGGAGATAAATGTTACGATTTAACTTGGAAGACTATGTGACTAAATCCTTCAAATATTTGGGTTTCAATCTTATATTGGTTTACTTTGAAGAATTTTATGGACAAATTGATTATAGAATGGTCCTCGTTGAACTTTGGGTTTTGTTGGACAAATTGTGGAGGTTAAGAATAGATTTTCTTTTTATAAAGGGTTATCCTTTTCTGGATTATCTGATCTTGTACTAGCCTTTTTGGTTTTGGTTTTGGTTAAAGTCTAAAGACATGGGAAGTATATAGTTCTATTTTGTGGATTAGGTGACTCTCTAGAAGTTGATTATAGTACTCTTAATGTGAACAAGTCTTCCTAAATACTCATCTTTTGGAGAAAATATGAGTTTGTGTAAGGAATCTAATAAAGGTTGAAAGTCAATATGATAAGTGATTATGTTTCCTTATGAATAAATTCCTCAATAAAAAGTAACTTAAAACAAAAATGTTGTCTATTAACTTTTCCTACTGGGGAATCGAAGACCGTTTAACCCATCAAAAGTTTGTGATTTTCTCGTGGTTAACTTTCTCCTAAACATGTTTTCTATCACTCTCCATCAGAACACGACCCTTTGTTTTTTTCCTCCATGTCCATATTTTCATACTTGTAATCCTAGTATGGGTTAACTCGGGTGACCTTTGTACTTATCTTTCTTTATTTTAAAGTGTTTGTTTTACCGACTTTTGTTCCGATGTGGGACTTTCAAGGATGTTTCCAAGCGCAATTTTAAAATTGCGAGGACGCAATTTCCAAAAGGGGGGAAGGATGTAACACCCCAGGTAAATAAAGAATATGAAATTTCATATTTATCTATATTTGTGAATAAAATATTGAAATAACTTTAAAGGGGAAGCTATGCTCGATGGCGTACCCAACACGCAACAACGAGTTTCTTGGGAATCTTACGTTGCACTCTAATAATAAAATAATATTATTTCAAATGGTAGTTAACATGTAGCCATTGTATTGGAGGTAATGGATAGAAATAACTAAAATATGATTATATATGTTTTTAAATGTTTATACATTTATCCAATAAAATATAATGGCTTAAAATATGGAAAGAATTCAATTTTAGGCGTATATGCCCTAGTTTTCACTAAAGGTTCACTTATCACCTTTTGATGTTGAACCATCATTAAATATAGTTTTGTTCACTCTTATACTTTCTATTGGACCAAATAAAACTCTTCTTGAGAATCGGGACATCAAAATTTACTTTGTGTAAATTTTTGGTATCTTTCTGATAAAGTTCATTTTTTTTAATGAAAAGTGTAAAATGTTGTATTTTAATTCAAAACCACTTTTTAATCTAATTTATTTATATGATTAGATTATATTTTGAATTGGTTTTAAAGTGAAATTAGAAAATATTTTTACCATTAAATCCAATAGTGGTCATTGGAATCAATTTCACTTTGAAATCAGACTTAAACTAGTGTCAATCTTTTGATACTTATTGTTTCATAAAACACGCTATTTGTCATGACAACGGGAATTAATTATTAAATTAATTAATGTGACTTATATGTTTTGAATTTTGTAAAACGGACTTCATTTTTGAATTCAGAATATCAAATATAGCTTAGGGTGAAGTTTTGGGATTTTTCTGAAAAACTTCAATTTTTGATGAATAGTGAAACCACTAAGTGGTACTTATAAAACTGATTTTCCGTTTAAATGAAATTTTGCCATCATTGTGTTTTGATTTTCAAAAATCCGACATACATGGTTGTCATTAATAAGTAAAATGTGGTTCAATGAGATTAAAATAATTTTTTGGTGAATAGTAACTTATTAAGTTTTTAATCGCGATTAGCGGTAATTAGTGTGGTTTAAGGTAAAAATAATGCTTTAATAAAATGAGATGAGCTTGACACATGTCTTACCCTCATTGGTTGTATCATGGCCGACCAAGACAAGCCATGGATCAACTTGGGGACCCCATGGATCCACTTTGGTTGGGAAATGACATAAATAACATTTTATTTAATGTAAAAGTAAAATTGACACAAACATGATATGTTTTACTAAAACAATTTTTAAGTGGGGTTATACAAGTCATCTTTTTGATTATAAAAATTCATTGGAAAGCTAAAAAGATTTCCTACATCATAGTATTTTTTTTATAATTTTTAGACATTAAATAAATTAAATTATTTATGACATAATAATGATGCAGCGATGACATCATTATTTGACGATTTAAATAAAATGGAAAGATAATTTAAAATCTATGAACTACACATGTCCAAAACTTATTGGATGAGTGGATTTAGAAGCCTTATCACCTTATCCACGAATTATATAAATGTGGGACCTTTTGAAACCGAAACACATTTTCAAATAAAGTAATATTTCTTACTTTCCAAAAGTACCCCTCCTCTCCTCTTATAAAAGGCCCCCACCTCTACCTCATTTAACACACTCCTCAAGCCTTTGGCTCGGCCAACCCCTGCCCATTTACTCTCTCCACATCCCTCTCCTCATCTTAGAGGACTCCCTTTGGGCAGAATCCTTTCAAAGGAAGCATTTAGGCTTAAATCAAAAGAAGTTACACTTTTAAAGGTAATTCATTCTCTCATGTTCATTTGTTTTATTTTGATTCTCCAACCCCCTAAACTCTTTTTATTTACTTCTTTTGTAACAACACCAGTATATTCAATATACTAGGATGTTGTTATAATATTTATTCGAGCTACACTCTCACACAACTACATCAAATGGTTAAAGAACATACGGTTTCCATGGATGGCGAAATTCTGCCTCCCGAAACGATGATTGTTCAATAATCATTTAACACCTTCAAAGGTGGCCATTATGATGTCACTATTTTTATATATGATATATAATATGTTTATGTTTTCCTTAAGCTTCTGTTTTTTTTCATTTTGGGCATACCATTATGGTTTCCATTATGGGTAAACACGATATCTTCATTTAAGGAAGTGCGGACTACCGCCCCCTCAAAGTGATTTGATTCGTTAAATACCATATGTGGGACGTATAAAGGATGGAACTATGATATTATATATGATATTATACTGGAATTATAATATACCTTTATATCATTATTATTCCATTCTATAAAATACGAAATAGAAATGAAAGTAGCGTTCATGCGTACGTACGGCTTACCGTCTCCATGAACGGTGCATTTCATTTATTACCTCTAAATGATTATGTAATGTTATAAATGCATGCATGTACTGGATATATATGACATATATTATATCTACATCATGAATAAAATTCTGGATATAATAAACATTTGAACACATGAACAACATGTAATTGTAAGAAGTCCACTTTCGACTTAAGAACCAAATATCGGCAAAACAAATATTGTTAACTTAAATGATTACATAATGTTTATGACATGTTAATAAGTGATATAAAAGGAATAATGAACTTGAAAATGGTTCTTAATGAAGTAGAAATTAGCTCAAGTTTATTATTCAGGAGATTAAAGAATGATCGAGTCAAGTCGGACCTGAGGTAAGGGATCCTACTCCTCTCTTTCTTTTTAAGTATAAACTTTTATGTCATTCCTTTTAAAGCTCATCTTTCTTGTTATTGGGATGATCTTTTATATTACATTTACTGTAATTTTTATGTTCATGTGATGAGAGACCCTATTCTCTCTCATCAATCCATTTTGGGAGTTTTGAGTGGCGCCGTTAGGCTGCCGAACTTTCGTAAGAGATCTAACCTCTCTCTTTCTTTTTAAGTACTCTCCTTTGTGTCACTTCTTCTAAGCTCCTATTTGTTATGTTGGGAGATTTTCTTTTATATTCCTCTTGCTTTAAATTCTATTGTAATATGATGGGATACTCTATTTGATCTCATCAATCCATTTTGGAAGTTTTAAGTGGCGCCGTTAGGCTGCTGAGTTTTCGTAAGGGATTTTTCATCTCACTTTTATTCTCGTGATATTTATGCTACATTTGCCAGGAATTCCATTGAGTGGTGTATGTACTGACCATTATTCTACTCTTTGTGTAATATAAATTCATTTATGAGTATTTACATCAATGATCTATTGTCCTTCTTTCATGGGGTGTATGTTTTGAAAGATACCCAAGTCGGTAAGGGAACCTTTCACCCTCCTCTTTTTTAAAAGACTTATTTTATTGGGTCTTTTAATTTACATATTTTTATGTTGGGATATGTTCTCATACATCCTTATTGATGTAAATTTTATGTCCAAGTGATGAGATACTCTTTTTATCTCTCATCAACTCTTTTTGATGTGATGTCGTTAGGCTGTCAAGGGAACTTTTTAACCCAATTTCGATTTCTTTGGGTTTAACTTGTAGTCATTGAATATGTCATCCATTGAATATGTGTGAATGACCTTTTATTGTTTTACACTTAATATCCACTTATATTGGGTGTATATATATATTTGTCACACATATTTTTGAGATTTATTTGTCCTTAATTTAAGGATACCTTCTTTATAAGGGATCTCATCACATTTGACATTTCTATTGAGGGTTCATTGTTGTTATGAACCAATTCACTCTTATATGGTGTATATACTGTCCTTTGGAGTATTATATCATGAATCCTTTTATTCTCATGATATTATAAAGTTCTGACTAAATGTTATTCCTCGATTATTGTATTCAAGTGTCTCTAATTTTGGTAAAACCCCTTTAACCAAAATATCGTTTTAAATGTTTTAATTATTTGTTCTTATTAATATCCATGTTTTCAAAATGGTTTTAAGGATTTATTTATATGGATATTATTGGTTTAAAATGTTAAAATCTTCAAGGTGGTATGGGAAACTTTGATTCAAAAATCTCTTTATTAAATGTTTTAAATGGTTTTGGAAATGGTTTCTTTTTGAATGGATTCATTATTTCAATATACTAAAATGTTATATTGTGATTGAAATGTGGAAATACTATGTTTCCTTTATGCATGTTTTATGTGATACGATTATGTTATGGTCCTTGGGCATTGTTATGAAGAACGGGTGGTTCCGTGATAAACTAAGGGTGGGTGAGCCCGTTATAGCTCTCCAATGCATTGGGTAACGCGAAGGAGTGAAACGTTAAGGTTTCTCCGAAGAGATTTAGGGAATATACTATGATGGGTATTCCAAATGTAACCAAGAGGGTTACTCCCTACGTAAGAATGTTATGAATACCTCAAGTTACCTTTATGTCTTATGATTTCTATGATTTATTCATGGTTTGATGAGGTATGTTAAAGTGCCTTTATTTTATGGGTAAAGTATGATTTCATTCTTATGTATATATGAACTCATGTTTCCTTTCCATATTTTTATAACTCTTACTGAGCTTTTTATGCTCATACCATGTTTTTGAAATGTTTTTCACAGGTCAAGGGAAAGGTACATGATGTGATGATAGTGTCAAGGATGTGTCAAGAAAGAATCCGTGTTATATTTTAAATATGTTCCCGTTGATGGGAAGAATGAATACTGTCTTTTATGTAACCACTTTGTTTAAATGTGGAATGTAATGCAATTTTCATGATCTAATTCTCCAAAACTCTAAACCTGAAAAGATCCTCAATGTGTAATGTTGTAATAACTCAAGATTAAGTAAGGTTTAAGGCTGGGGCCTTATAGTTGGTATCAAAGGTCGGTTTAGATAACTTTAGAGGTTAGGGTATTCTTTAAGCATAAGTGACATTACCATAATGGTTAGGATTTCAGAAAGAGTCCAAGTTTTAGATAAAGTGAATGAGTAAGTGTATCTTAGTGTTTACCTTCCTCATTAGTACATGATGGTTTTGTTGATATACTCACACTGACATTTCTATTTTTAGTGAATGGATGGATCTAGCAGGCACCAAAGAGACAACAGGTTTGAAGGAAACTGTGGTGGTTCTCTGTTTAAGATACTATATAAAATGGAGGATTCAATGAGGAAACTCATGGTTGTTATAAACCAACTATCAAGGAGTCATGATCAATCACTTCAAACTTGGTGAGTTCTCTAATGGATCATTTACAATATGGCCAACTCGATGTGGAAATTCAGGTAATAATTATTAAGGTAACCATTAGGGTTTATATGATCCTTACTTTTGAGGTAATTATGGGTTACTCTATGATATGATGGAAAATGAAAGGAATGAGATAAACTTGAGGTTAAAATATGTTATGATTATTCTTGGAGATTTTATCTCATTTTGGGGAATGTTTTAAGAATTATATAGTTTTGGAAAAAGGACAACACGTAGACCGTGTGACATCCCGTCGCGTCGGACAAAGCTGCGGGAATCGAACCCACAACCAATGTGCGACTGGTATTTATCGCCTAACACTGGACTACGTGAAGTCCCTGGTTAGTTTGGCTGATTCATTCTAGTTATATGATTTTATGAATTAAGAGTAAGTTGATTTTGGGTTATTTATGAAAATTATTAACCTATCATGGAGGATATGTGATTAGGTTAATTACTTTTCAAAACGAGACTTTAGGAGCAACTGATGTTGTTTGGAGATAAATGTTACGATTTAACTTGGAAGACTATGTGACTAAATCCCTCAAATATTTGGGTTTCAATCTTATATTGGTTTACTTTGAAGAATTTTATGGACAAATTGATTATAGAATGGTCCTCGTTGAACTTTGGGTTTTGTTGGACAAATTGTGGAGGTTAAGAATAGATTTTCTTTTTATAAAGGGTTTTCCTTTTCTGGATTATCTGATCTTGTACTAGCCTTTTTGGTTTTGGTTTTGGTTAAAGTCTAAAGACATGGGAAGTATATAGTTCTATTTTGTGGATTAGGTGACTCTCTAGAAGTTGATTATAGTACTCTTAATGTGAACAAGTCTTCCTAAATACTCATCTTTTGGAGAAAATATGAGTTTGTGTAAGGAATCTAATAAAGTTTGAAAGTCAATATGATAAGTGATTATGTTTCCTTATGAATAAATTCCTCAATAAAAAGTAACTTAAAACAAAAATGTTGTCTATTAACTTTTCCTACTGGGGAATCGAAGACCGTTTAACCCATCAAAAGTTTGTGATTTTCTCATGGTTAACTTTCTCCTAAACATGTTTTCTATCACTCTCCATCAGAACACGACCCTTTGTTTTTTTCCTCCATGTCCATATTTTCATACTTGGAATCCTAGTATGGGTTAACTCGGGTGACCTTTGTACTTATCTTTCTTTATTTTAAAGTGTTTGTTTTACCGACTTTTGTTCCGATGTGGGACTTTCAAGGATGTTTCCAAGCGCAATTTTAAAATTGCGAGGACGCAATTCCCAAAAGGGGGGAAGGATGTAACACCCCAGGTAAATAAAGAATATGACATTTCATATTTATCTATATTTGTGAATAAAATATTGAAATGACTTTAAAGGGGAATCTATGCTCGATGGCGTACCCAACACGCAACAACGAGTTTCTTGGGAATCTTACGTTGCACTCTAATAATAAAATAATATTATTTCAAATGGTAGTTAACATGTAGCCATTGTATTGGCGGGAATGGATAAAAATAACTAAAATATGATTATATATGTTTTTAAATGTTTATACATTTATCCAATAAAATATAATGGCTTAAAATACGGAAAGAATTCAATTTTAGGCGTATATGCCCTAGTTTTCACTAAAGGTTCACTTATGACCTTTTGATGTTGAACCATCATTAAATATAGTTTTGTTCACTCTTATACTTTCTATTGGACCAAATAAAACTCTTCTTGAGAATCGGGACATCAAAATTTACTTTGTGTAAATTTTTGGTATCTTTCTGATAAAGTTCATTTTTTTAATGAAAAGTGTAAAATGTTGTATTTTAATTCAAAACCACTTTTTAATCTAATTTATTTATATGATTAGATTATCTTTTGAATTGGTTTTAAAGTGAAATTAGAAAATATTTTTACCATTAAATCCAATAGTGGTCGTTGGAATCAATTTCACTTTGAAATCAGACTTAAACTAGTGTCAATCTTTTGATACTTATTGTTTCATAAAACACGCTATTTGTCATGACAGCGGGAAATAATTATTAAATTAATTAATGTGACTTATATGTTTTGAATTTTGTAAAATGGACTTCATTTTTGAATTCAGAATATCAAATATAGCTTAGGGTGAAGTTTTGGGATTTTTCTGAAAAACTTCAATTTTTGATGAATAGTGAAACCACTAAGTGGTACTTATAAAACTGATTTTCCGTTTAAATGAAATTTTGCCATCATTGTGTTTTGATTTTCAAAAATCCGACATACATGGTTGTCATTAAGAAGTAAAATGTGGTTCAATGAGATTAAAATAATTTTTTGGTGAATAGTAACTTATTAAGTTTTTAATCGCGATTAGCGGTAATTAGTGTGATTTAAGGTAAAAATAATGATTTAATAAAATGAGATGAGCTTGAAACATGTCTTACCCTCATTGGTTGTATCATGGCCGACCATTAAAAGCCATGGGTCAACTTGGGGACCCCATGGATCCACTTTGGTTGTGAAATGACATAAATAACATTTTATTTAATGTAAAAGTAAAATTGACACAAACATGATATGTTTTACTAAAACAATTTTTAAGTGGGGTTATACAAGTCATCTTTTTTATTATAAAAATTCATTGGAAAGCTAAAAAGATTTCCTACATAATAGTATTTTTTTATAATTTTTAAACATTAAATAAATTAAATTATTTATGACATAATAATGATGCAGCGATGACATCATTATTTGACGATTTAAATAAAATGGAAAGATAATTTAAAATCTATGAACTACACATGTCCAAAACTTATTGGATGAGTGGATTTAGAAGTCTTATCACCTTATCCACGAATTATATAAATGTGGGACCTTTTGAAACCGAAACACATTTTCAAATAAAGTAATATTTCTTACTTTCCAAAAGTACCCCTCCTCTCCTCTTATAAAAGGCCCCACCTCTACCTCATTTAACACACTCCTCAAGCCTTTGGCTCGGCCAACCCATGCCCATTTACTCTCTCCACATCCCTCTCCTCATCCTAGAGGACTCCCTTTGGGCAGAATCCTTTCAAAGAAAGCCTTTGGGCTTAAATCAAAAGGAGTTACACTTTTAAAGGTAATTCATTCTCTCATGTTCATTTGTTTTATTTTGCTTCTCCAACCCCCTAAACTCTTTTTATTTACTTCTTTTGTAACAACACCAGTATCTTAAATATACTAGGATGTTGTTATAATATTTATTCGAGCTACACTCTCACACAACTACATCAAATGGTTAAAGAACATACAGTTTCCATGGATGGCAAAATTCTGCCTCCCGAAACAATGATTGTTCAATAATCATTTAACACCTTCAAAGGTGGCCATTATGATGTCACTATTTTTATATATGATATATAATATGTTTATGTTTTCCTTAATCTTCTGTTTTTTTTTCATTTTGGGCATACCATTATGGTTTCCATTATGGGTAAACACGATATCTTCATTTAAGGAAGTGCGGACTACCACCCCCTCAAAGTGATTTGATTCGTTAAATACCATATGTGGGACGTATAAAGGATGGAACTATGATATTATATATGATATTATACTGGAATTATAATATACCTTTATATCATTATTATTCCATTCTATAAAATACGAAATAGAAATGAAAGTAGCGTTCATGCGTACGTACGGCTTACCGTCTCCATGAACGGTGCATTTCATTTCTTACCTCTAAATGATTATGTAATGTTATAAATGCATGAATGTACTGGATATATATGACATATATTATATCTACATCATGAATAAAATTCTGGATATAATAAACATTTGACCACATGAACAACATGTAATTGTAAGAAGTCCACTTTCGACTTAAGAACCAAATATCGGCAAAACAAATATTGTTAACTTAAATGATTACATAATGTTTATGACATGTTAATAAGTGATATAAAAGGAATAATGAACTTGAAAAGGTTTCTTAATGAAGTAGAAATTAACTCAAGTTTATTATTCAGGAGATTAAAGAATGATCGAGTCAAGTCGGACCCGAGGTAAGGGATCCTACTCCTCTCTTTCTTTTTAAGTATAAACTTTTATGTCATTCCTTTTAAAGCTCATCTTTCTTGTTATTGGGATGATATTTTATATTACATTTACTGTAATTTTTATGTTCATGTTATGAGAGACCCTATTCTCTTTCATAAATCCATTTTGGGAGTTTTGAGTGGCGCCGTTAGGCTGCCGAACTTTCGTAAGAGATCTAACCTCTCTCTTTCTTTTTAAGTACTCTCCTTTGTGTCACTTCTTCTAAGCTCCTATTTGTTATGTTGGGAGATTTTCTTTTATATTACTCTTGCTGTAAATTCTATTGTAATATTATGGGATACTCTATTTTATCTCATCAATCCATTTTGGAAGTTTTAAGTGGCGCCGTTAGGCTGCTGAGTTTTCGTAAGGGATTTTTCATCTCACTTTTATTCTCGTGATATTTATGCTACATTTTCCACGAATTCCATTGAGTGGTGTATGTAATTCCCATTATTCTACTCTTTGTGTAATATAAATTCATTTATGAGTATTTACATCAATGATCTATTGTCCTTCTTTCATGGGGTGTATGTTTTGAAAGATACCCAAGTCGTTAAGGGAACCTTTCACCCTCCTCTTTTTTAAAAGACTTATTTTATTGGGTCTTTTAATTTACATATTTTTATGTTGGGATATGTTCTCATACATCCTTATTGATGTAAATTTTATGTCCAAGTGATGAGATAATCTTTTTATCTCTCATCAACTCTTTTTGATGTGATGTCGTTAGGCTGTCAAGGGAACTTTTTAACCCAATTTCGATTTATTTGGGTTCAACTTGTAGTCATTGAATATGTCATCCATTGAATATGTGTGAATGACCTTTTATTGTTTTAAACTTAATATCCACTTATATTGGGTGTATATATATATTTGTCACACATATTTTTGAGATTTATTTGTCCTTAATTTAAGGATACCTTCTTTATAAGGGATCTCATCACATTTGACATTTCTATTGAGGGTTCATTGTTGTTATGCACCAATTCACTCTTATATGGTGTATATACTGTCCTTTGGAGTATTATATCATGAATCCTTTTATTATCATGATATTATAAAGTTCTGACTAAATGTTATTCCTCGATTATTGTATTCAAGTGTCTCTAATTTTGGTAAAACCCCTTTAACCAAAATATCGTTTTAAATGTTTTAATTATTTGTTCTTATTAATATCCATGTTTTCAAAATGGTTTTAAGGATTTATTTATATGGATATTAATGGTTTAAAATGTTAAAAGCTTCAAGGTGGTATGGGACACTTTGATTCAAAAATCTCTTTATTAAATGTTTTAAATGGTTTTGGAAATGGTTTCTTTTTGAATGGATTCATTATTTCAATATACTAAAATGTTATATTGTGATTGAAATGTGGAAATACTATGTTTCCTTTATGCATGTTTTATGTGATACGATTATGTTATGGTCCTTGGGCATTGTTATGAAGAACGGGTGGTTCCGTGATAAACTAAGGGCGGGTGAGCCCGTTATAGCTCTCCAATGCATTGGGTAATGCGAAGGAGTGAAACGTTAAGGTTTCTCCGAAGAGATTTAGGGAATATACTATGATGGGTATTCCAAATATAACCAAGAGGGTTACTCCCTACGTAAGAATGTTATGAATGCCTCAAGTTACCTTTATGTCTTATGATTTCTATGATTTATTCATGGTTTGATGAGGTATGTTAAAGTGCCTTTATTTTATGGGTAAAGTATGATTTCATTCTTATGTATATATGAACTCATGTTTCCTTTCCATATTTTTATAACTCTTACTGAGATTTTTATGCTCATCCCAAGTTTTTGAATGTTTTTCACAGGTCAAGGGAAAGGTACATGATGTGATGATAGTGTCAAGGATGTTTCAAGAAAGAATCCGTGTTATATTTTAAATATGTTCCCGTTGATGGGAAGAATGAATACTGTCTTTTATGTAACCACTTTGTTTAAATGTGGAATGTAATGCAAGTTTCATGATCTAATTCTCTAAAACTCTAAACCTGAAAATATCCTCAATGTGTAATCTTGTAATAACTCAAGATTAAGTAAGGTTTAAGGCTGGGGCCTTATAGTTGGTATCAAAGGTCGGTTTAGATAACTTTAGAGGTTAGGGTATTCTTTAAGCATAAGTGACATTACCATAATGGTTAGGATTTCAGAAAGAGTCCAAGTTTTAGATAAAGTGAATGAGTAAGTGTATCTTAGTGTTTACCTTCCTCATTAGTACATGATGGTTTTGTTGATATACTCACACTGACATTTCTATTTTTAGTGAATGGATGGATCTAGCAGGCACCAAAGAGACAACAGGTTTGAAGGAAACTGTGGTGGTTCTCTGTTTTAGATACTATATAAAATGGAGGATTCAATGAGGAAACTCATGGTTGTTATAAACCAACTATCAAGGAGTCATGATCAATCACTTCAACCTTGGTGAGTTCTCTAATGGATCATTTACAATATGGCCAACTCGATGTGGAAATTCAGGTAATAATTATTAAGGTAACCATTAGGGTTTATATGATCCTTACTTTTGAGGTAATTATGGGTTACTCTATGATATGATGGAAAATGAAAGGAATGAGATAAACTTGAGGTTAAAATATGTTATGATTATTCTTGGAGATTTTATCTCATTTTGGGGAATGTTTTAAGAATTATATAGTTTTGGAAAAAGGACAACACGTAGACCGTGTGACATCCCGTCGCGTCGGACAAAGCTGCGGGAATCGAACCCACAACCAATGTGCGACTGGTATTTATCGCCTACCACTGGACTACGTGAAGTCCCTGGTTAGTTTGGCTGACTCATTCTAGTTATATGATTTTATGAATTAAGAGTAAGTTGATTTTGGGTTATTTATGAAAATGATTAACCTATCATGGAGGATATGTGATTAGGTTAATTACTTTTCAAAACGAGACTTTAGGAGCAACTGATGTTGTTTGGAGATAAATGTTACGATTTAACTTGGAAGACTATGTGACTAAATCCCTCAAATATTTGGGTTTCAATCTTATATTGGTTTACTTTGAAGAATTTTATGGACAAATTGATTATAGAATGGTCCTCGTTGAACTTTGGGTTTTGTTGGACAAATTGTGGAGGTTAAGAATAGATTTTCTTTTTATAAAGGGTTATCCTTTTCTGAATTATCTGATCTTGTACTAGCCTTTTTGGTTTTGGTTTTGGTTAAAGTCTAAAGACATGGGAAGTATATAGTTCTATTTTGTGGATTAGGTGACTCTCTAGAAGTTTATTATAGTACTCTTAATGTGAACAAGTCTTCCTAAATACTCATCTTTTGGAGAAAATATGAGTTTGGGTAAGGAATCTAATAAAGGTTGAAAGTCAATATGATAAGTGATTATGTTTCCTTATGAATAAATTACTCAATAAAAAGTAACTTAAAACAAAAATGTTGTCTATTAACTTTTCCTACTGGGGAATCGAAGACCGTTTAACCCATCAAAAGTTTGTGATTTTCTCGTGGTTAACTTTCTCCTAAACATGTTTTCTATCACTCTCCATCAGAACACGACCCTTTGTTTTTTTCCTCCATGTCCATATTTTCATACTTGTAATCCTAGTATGGGTTAACTCGGGTGACCTTTGTACTTATCTTTCTTTATTTTAAAGTGTTTGTTTTACCGACTTTTGTTCCGATGTGGGACTTTCAAGGATGTTTCCAAGCGCAATTTTAAAATTGCGAGGACGCAATTCCAAAAAGGGGGGAAGGATGTAACACCCCAGGTAAATAAAGAATATGACATTTCATATTTATCTATATTTGTGAATAAAATATTGAAATGACTTTAAAGGGGAATCTATGCTCGATGGCGTACCCAACACGCAACAACGAGTTTCTTGGGAATCTTACGTTGCACTCTAATAATAAAATAATATTATTTCAAATGGTAGTTAACATGTAGCCGTTGTATTGGCGGGAATGGATAGAAATAACTAAAATATGATTGTATATGTTTTTAAATGTTTATACATTTATCCAATAAAATATAATGGCTTAAAATACGGAAAGAATTCAATTTTAGGCGTATATGCCCTAGTTTTCACTAAAGGTTCACTTATCACCTTTTGATGTTGAACCATCATTAAATATAGTTTTGTTCACTCTTATACTTTCTATTGGACCAAATAAAACTCTTCTTGAGAATCGGGACATCAAAATTTACTTTGTGTAAATTTTTGGTATCTTTCTGATAAAGTTCATTTTTTTAATGAAAAGTGTAAAATGTTGTATTTTAATTCAAAACCACTTTTTAATCTAATTTATTTATATGATTAGATTATATTTTGAATTGGTTTTAAAGTGAAATTAGAAAATATTTTTACCATTAAATCCAATAGTGGTCGTTGGAATCAATTTCACTTTGAAATCAGACTTAAACTAGTGTCAATCTTTTGATACTTATTGTTTCATAAAACACGCTATTTGTCATGACAGCGGGAATTAATTATTAAATTAATTAATGTGACTTATATGTTTTGAATTTTGTAAAACGGACTTCATTTTTGAATTCAGAATATCAAATATAGCTTAGGGTGAAGTTTTGGGATTTTTCTGAAAAACGTCAATTTTTGATGAATAGTGAAACCACTAAGTGGTACTTATAAAACTGATTTTCCGTTTAAATGAAATTTTGCCATAATTGTGTTTTTATTTTCAAAAATCCGACATACATGGTTGTCATTAAGAAGTAAAATGTGGTTCAATGAGATTAAAATAATTTTTTTGGTGAATAGTAACTTATTAAGTTTTTAATCGCGATTAGTGGTAATTAGTGTGGTTTAAGGTAAAAATAATGATTTAATAAAATGAGACGAGCTTGACACATGTCTTAACCTCATTGGTTGTATTATTTCCGACCAAGAAAAGCCATGGGTCAACTTGGGGACCCCATGGATCCACTTTGGTTGGGAAATGACATAAATAACATTTTATTTAATGTAAAAGTAAAATTGACACAAACATGATATGTTTTACTAAAACAATTTTTAAGTGGGGTTATACAAGTCATCTTTTTGATTATAAATATTCATTGGAAAGATAAAAAGATTTCCTACATCATAGTATTTTTTTTATAATTTTTAGACATTAAATAAATTAAATTATTTATGACATAATAATGATGCAGCGATGACATCATTATTTGACGATTTAAATAAAATGGAAAGATAATGTAAAATATATGAACTACACATGTCCAAAACTTATTGTATGAGTGTATTTAGAAGCCTTATCACCTTATCCACGAATTATATAAATTTGGGACCTTTTGAAACCGAAACACATTTTCAAATAAAGTAATATTTCTTACTTTCCAAAAGTACCCCTCCTCTCCTCTTATAAAAGGCCCCCAGCTCTACCTCATTTAACAAACTCCTCAAGCCTTTGGCTCGGCCAACCACTGCCCATTTACTCTCTACACATCCCTCTCCTCATACTAGAGGACTCCCTTTGGGCATAATCCTTTCAAAGGAATCCTTTAGGCTTAAATCAAAAGGAGTTACACTTTTAAAGGTAATTCATTCTCTCATGTTCATTTGTTTTATTTTGCTTCTACAACCCCATAAACTCTTTTTATTTACTTATTTTGTAACAAAACCAGTATCTTCAATATAATAGGATGTTGTTATAAGATTTATTCGAGATAAACCCTCACACAACTACATCAAATGGTTAAAGAACATACGGTTTCCGTGGATGGCGAAATTCTGCCTCCCGAAACGATGATTGTTCAATACTCATTTAACACCATCAAAGGTGGCCATTATGATGTCACTATTTTTATATATGATATATAATATGTTTATGTTTTCCTTAAGCTTCTGTTTTTTTCATTTTGGGCATACCATTATGGTTTCCATTATGGGTAAACACGATATCTTCATTTAAGGAAGTGCGGACTACCGCCCCCTCAAAGTGATTTGATTCGTTAAATACCATATGTGGGACGTATAAAGGATGGAACTATGATATTATATATGATATTATACTGGAATTATAATATACCTTTATATCATTATTATTCCATTCTATAAAATACGAAATAGAAATGAAAGTAGCGTTCATGCGTACGTACGGCTTACCGTCTCCATGAACGATGCATTTCATTTCTTACCTCTAAATGATTATGTAATGTTATAAATGCATGCATGTACTGGATATATATGACATATATTATATCTACATCATGAATAAAATTCTGGATATAATAAACATTTGACCACATGAACAACACGTAATTGTAAGAAGTCCACTTTCGACTTAAGAACCAAATATCGGCAAAACAAATATTGTTAACTTAAATGATTACATAGTGTTTATGACATGGTAATAAGTGATATAAAAGGAATAATGAACTTGAAAAGGGTTCTTAATGAAGTAGAAATTAACTCAAGTTTATTATTCAGGAGATTAAAGAATGATCGAGTCAAGTCGGACCCGAGGTAAGGGATCCTACTCCTCTCTTTCTTTTTAAGTATACACTTTTATGTCATTCCTTTTAAAGATCATCTTTCTTGTTATTGGGATGATCTTTTATATTACATTTACTGTAATTTTTATGTTCATGTGATGAGATACCCTATTCTCTCTCATCAATCCATTTTGGGAGTTTTTAGTGGCGCCGTTAGGCTGCCGAACTTTCGTAAGAGATCTAACCTCTCTCTTTCTTTTTAAGTACTCTCCTTTGTGTCACTTCTTCTAAGCTCCTATTTGTTATGTTGGGAGATTTTCTTTTATATTCCTCTTGCTGTAAATTCTATTGTAATATGATGGGATACTCTATTTTATCTCATCAATCCATTTTGGAAGTTTTAAGTGGCGCCGTTAGGCTGCTGAGTTTTCGTAAGGGAATTTTCATCTCACTTTTATTCTCGTGAGATTTATGCTACATTTGCCACGAATTCCATTGAGTGGTGTATGTACTGCCCATTATTATACTATTTGTGTAATATACATTCATTTATGAGTATTTACATCAATGATCTATTGTCCTTATTTCATGGGGTGTATGTTTTGAAAGATACCCAAGTCGGTAAGGGAACCTTTCACCCTCCTCTTTTTTAAAAGACTTATTTTATTGGGTCTTTTAATTTACATATTTTTATGTTGGGATATGTTCTCATACATCCTTATTGATGTAAATTTTATGTCCAAGTGATGAGATACTCTTTTTATCTCTCATCAACTCTTTTTGATGTGATGTCGTTAGACTGTCAAGGGAACTTTTTAACCCAATTTCGATTTCTTTGGGTTCAACTTGTAGTCATTGAATATGTCATCCATTGAATATGTGTGAATGACCTTTTATTGTTTTACACTTAATATCCACTTATATTGGTTGTATATATATATTTGTCACACATATTTTTGAGATTTATTTGTCCTTAATTTAAGGATACCTTCTTTATAAGGGATCTCATCATATTTGACATTTCTATTGAGGGTTCATTGTTATTATGCACTAATTCAATATTATATGGTGTATATACTATCCTTTGGAGTATTATATCATGAATCCTTTTATTCTCATGATATTATAAAGTTCTGACTAAATGTTATTCCTCGATTATTGTATTCAAGTGTCTCTAATTTTGGTAAAACCCCTTTAACCAAAATATCATTTTAAATGTTTTAATTATTTGTTCTTATTAATATCCATGTTTTCAAAATGGTTTTAAGGATTTATTTATATGGATATTAATGGTTTAAAATGTTAAAAGATTCAAGGTGGTATGGGACACTTTGATTCAAAAATATCTTTATTAAATGTTTTAAATGGTTTTGGAAATGGTTTCTTTTTGATTGGATTCATTATTTCAATATACTAAAATGTTATATTGTGATTGAAATGTGGAAATACTATGTTTCCTTTATGCATGTTTTATGTGATACGATTATGTTATGGTCCTTGGGCATTGTTATGAAGAACGAGTGGTTCCGTGATAAACTAAGGGCGGGTGAGCCCGTTATAGCTCTCCAATGCATTGGGTAACACGAAGGAGTGAAACGTTAAGGTTTCTCTGAAGAGATTTAGGGAATATACTGTGATGGGTATTCCAAACGTAACCAAGAGGGTTACTCCCTACGTAAGAATGTTATGAATGCCTCAAGTTACCTTTATGTCTTATGATTTCTATGATTTATTCATGGTTTGATGAGGTATGTTAAAGTGCCTTTGTTTTATGGGTAAAGTATGATTTCATTCTTATGTATATAAGAACTCATGTTTCCTTTCCATATTTTTATAACTCTTACTGAGCTTTTTATGCTCATCCCAAGTTTTTGAAATGTTTTTCACAGGTCAAGGGAAAGGTACATGATGTGATGATAGTGTCAAGGATGTGTCAAGAAAGAATCCGTGTTATATTTTAAATATGTTCCCATTGATGGGAAGAATGGATACTGTCTTTTATGTAACCACTTTGTTTAAATGTGGAATGTAATGCAAGTTTCATGATCTAATTCTGTAAAACTCTAAACCTGAAAAGATCCTCAATGTGTAATCTTGTAATAACTCAAGATTAAGTAAGGTTTAAGGCTGGGGCCTTATACTAACTGTGTCACAGGCTGTGTGAGCAGAGACACGGGATAGGGAAATTCTTGTGAGAACACATCATGAACCGGTAGCACACACCGTGTGGTGTTGACCCTATGTCCGCCCGTGTGCCTAATGATACAGACGGATAAATCTTCTGTTCTACACACCGTATCGAGCTTGAACACACTGTGTAGTGTAATCCTAGGAACCTGGCCATGTAGTGAACAAAACGAGTCAGAAAAATCTACCTAGTACACGCCATGTCCATCTGGAACCCGCCGTGTAGTGTGAGCCATGTATCCGACCGTGTCACTAACAACACGTGTCGGTGAAGCTTTTCTAGTACACATTGTGTTTCTATTGAACACACCGTGTAATCTTGTCTTAGGAGAGCCATGTGGATTAACAGTGTAGAAGGAACCGGGTAGGGGAAGAGGATTTAAGTACATTCCATGTGTAAGTACAACATGTCGTGTGTTTGGGGTGTTACATGACCTAGGTTGGCAGAAGTACATGCCCATGTGAATTGCTTGAGGGAACACATTGTGTAGGGGACATACACACCATGTAGTCATGTTTTAAAAAACTAGAATGATTTTTTTTCCTGTTCCCTTCCTGTACTTCTAGTTTTCAGTCCTTGATAATCTTGATCTAAGGTGTGCATTTGACCTTGCAGAGCCATGCCGCCGAGATGTCCTCCCGTTGGGCGCCGGTTGTAGGGGAGTGATCGGACATTGGATATGGAAGATTAGAGACTACCTGTAGATCCTCCTATTGTTCCATTCTTGGAAACAACTGTTATACTAGACCCAGGTGTTGATGCACAGTTCAGGGAAGGCTTTATGAGGATGATGCAGACCTTCCAGGGAGCACCGCCTCCTACACCGTCGATGGCAGACTTGATGCTGGTCTTTCAGCAGCAGCATCGTCCCACTTTCTTAGGAGATGGGGGACCCTAGGCTGCATAGTCATGGATAGAAGCCATGTTTAAGATCATTGAGCATCTAGAGACACCTCCATAGAGGAGGGTCAATCTCTCTACCTATATGATTTTGAAATCCTCCAAGAGGTGGTGGGATGTGATCTCACAGGCGGGACACCGGCAGGTTATGGAATGAGATGAGTTTCAACACATCTTCTTTGAATAGTTATATTCGAAGACCTTTAGGGATGATCCATTCTGGGATTTAATGAGTCTAGAGCAGGGAAATAATTCTATCATGGAGTATTTCTCTCTCTTTACTGAGCTGCAGCGCTTCACGCCTATTCCAGGAGGTGATCAGTTATTCCTATCAAGGAAGTTCGAGGATGGTCTGAGGCACAACATCTGATCATAGGTTAACATCTTTAGGTTGACTTCCATCACTTCTATCATCAACCAAGAGCTGATCACGAAGCACAATCTGATGGATTCCAGAGTTGTGAGCCAGGGCAGCTCAACATCTAGAGTTAGAGTTCCTCCTACTGAGAGTAGGAAGTGCCACAGGGAGTCTTCACGTGGTGATCCAAAGAGATGAGACACATATTTTGGTAGCCATGTGGTGTGCTACCAGTGTAGAAAGAGTGGGTATATGAATCCACATTTCCCGAAAGACCTAGTGGAGTGCCGATCATGTGGCAAGATGGGTCACCTTCATCACTTCTGTTAGATCTTTTCACCAGAAAATGGTGACAAGGGTTCTTCTATGGATCCTTGTTCAGGAGTAGCACTACCAGTTTCCCACCAGTCCGGGAACTAGAGTTCTTCTGAACGTTCAGGCTGAGGTAGAGGTCATGGTTATGGTAGTCAGTCGCCGGTTTTTCAGCGACAACAGGGTGGATCAGCACAGAGTGGTCAGGCAGGGTCACAGGGCCATGGAGTAAACCAGACTTTTGCAGTAGATAAGACCTAGTAGGAGCATGATCCTGGACCATGTACTGTTCGAGGTATGATCCTAGTTGCCTCAGTTTTATCTTCAGCTCTATTCGACACATGGGCTTCCCATAGCTTTATATCTGTTGCTGTTATGGAGAGCCTTGGGCTCTGCATCTTTTCTTTTGCATATATATTGATGCTAGACACTCTGTTTGGGATGAGAAAATCTCGTGTATGTCAGTGAAAGGAGTGCCCTCTTGAGGTTGGTGGGTGTCACTTTCCATGGGACCTCTATGTCCTAAAGATGACATGCTATGATGTTATTCTCGTAATGGACTGGTTGGTCCCCCTTCCAGGAAGTCGTCAATTTCTATCACCATAGGGTGAGTTTCATATCACTAGAGGGTGGATAGTTTCTTCAGAAGGGAGAATGGGATGTCCAGGTGATCAGAATGGGTCCATAGCATCATTGGTTAGGAGGAGTTACAACCCAGATTGCTAGTCTGTATCTGGATGACCAGGGGACTTCACAGATGGACTTTCCTCTAGTGGTGGATCATTTTAGAGATGTATTTCCAGAAGACTTTTCAGGTTTTCCTCTGGAGAGTTAGGTAGACTTTTTGATTGAGCTGGTTCCAGGAGCAACACCAGTGTCCATTCCTCCTTATAGGATGGATACACCAGAGTTGTAGGAGCTCAAGAAACAGTTAGAGGAGTTACAGGAGAAGGGTTTCATCCGACCCAGTACTTCTCCTTAGGGTTCGTCAGTCATGTTTGCGAAGAAGGGAGATGGAACCCTCAGGATTTGTGTGGACTATCGAAAGTTGAACCAGTTTATGGTCAAGAAATGGTATCCCTTTCTGAGGATTGATGATCTCTTTGATCAGCTTCGAGGAGCCCATGTGTTCTCGAATAATGAATTGAGGTCTGGTTACCATCAGTTGCACGTTAGACCATCATATATACCTCTTACAGCCTTCCAGAGTAGGTATGGTCTATACGAGTATATGGTTATGCCATTCGGTTTCATGAATGTGCCTATAGTTTTCATGGAACTAATGAATCGTGTGTTCCATCCATACTTGGATTCTTTCGTGGTTGTCTTCGTGGATGATATCTTGGTGTACTCTCACATCGACACGACCATGCCTCATATCTTGAGATCGTTCTGAGTACACTAAGAGAGCATTAGTTATATTCTAAGCTCTGAAAATGCCAATTTTGGATGGATCAAATTCACTTTTTGGGTCATGTTATCTTAGAGACAGGAGTGTCAGTAGACCCAGAGAAAGTGAGAGCAGTAGTTTCCTGGGAGCAGCTAAATAAATTCTTTGTGGTTCATAGTCTTCTAGAGCTGGCTGGATACTACATAAGTTTCATTCATGACTTTTCACACTCAGCAACACTACTGACGAGTCTGACTAAGAAGGGTGAAAAGTTCTCGTGGTCAGATTCTTGTGAGTCAGCCTTTGAGGATCTGAAAGGGATGTTGACTTCCGCATCGATACTAGTATTTACAGAATTAGGCAAGAGCTATACCGTTTATTGTGATGCTTTAGGTATCGGTCTAGGAGCTGTTCTTATGCAGGGACAAGGAGTCATTGCATATGGGTCTTGGCAGTTGAGGCCACATGAAAGGAATTACCCAATGCATGATCTCGATTTGGCAGTAGTTGTTCATGATTTATATTGTTGGAGACATTATCTTCTGGGAAATAATTTTGTGGTTTTCACCAACCAAAAGAGTCTCAAGTACATATTCACTTAGCGTGATCTGAATTTGAGATAGCAAAGCTGGGTTGAGTACCTTCAGTCTTTTGACTTTGAGCTTGCCTACATGCCTGGGAAAGGCAACTCAGTGGGTGATGCGTTGTGCAGGAGGACTCAGATATAGGTAGTTCTGGAGGCCAGCAGTGAGTGGCATCTTATGGATCTGTTCTCTGAGATGCATTTGGAGGTTCACGATAGACAGGGGAAACTGTTTCTATCTTATGTATCTGTTAACTCTACTCTTCTTGATCGAGTGCGAATGAGGCAGCAATTAGATTTAGAAGGCCTAGTCCAATGGGAGCACAACTGAAAAAATGGCTATTACCACGGTTCAAAACTGTGGCAATAGGCCCCAAAATCATGGCCAAAGGCCAAGGCCATGGTTTTGGCCAACCGTGGCCACTATCGTTGTGGTAGTAGGTCCCGGACTATTGCCACAGTTTTAACCATGGAAATAGATACCTATTTCCACAGTTTTGAAAACCGTGTCAATAGGCCTCCAAATTTGAAACTGTGGTGCTCGACCTATAGCCATGATTTAAACCATGGATAAAGGTGTCTATTTCCATGGTTTTAACCTTGGAAATAGCCTTAGAAAACTGTGTCAATAGCCTCAGAAAACCATGGTAATAGCCTCAGAAAATCGTGGAAATAGCCAAAATTATAAATGTCCCCAACGAGTTTTGATACCTACACCTCCACTATGCAGTCCAGCGCACTTACCACTATACCACGTCAAAATTTGGATATATATATATATATATATATTTATATTAATAAAAACCATGGGAATAGACTCAAAACCATGGAGATAGGGATTCCCACAAAAGTTTTGGCGGGAATTGTTTTCTCGCGGAAGCACGGGAACCCTATAGCCACAGTTTTGGAGAACCGTGGCCATAGGGTAATGAAAAAATTGTCCTATGGCCATGGTTTTTCAAACCATGGAAATAGCCATGGGCTATTGCCACGCTTAAAAAAACTATGGTTGTAGGCCACAGAACCGTGGCTATAGATTCGTGGCAGTAACTCCATTTTCTAGTTAAGGAGAGTGTGTCTAGAGAGGAACCTATTCCAGGATAGACCATAGTCGAGGATGAGATCTTGCGTTTCTAGTGGTGCGTTTTAGTGCAAACAGATATACGTGAGGATTTGATGTGGGACTTTAATTCCTCAGTTTGGGCAGTTCATCCTGGCATCACCAATATGTATCATGATCTATACCATCAGTATTGGTGGCCAGGTATGAAGATAGATGTTACTGGTTTTGTCATGAAGTGTTCCACCTGTCAACAGGTGAAGGCGGAGCATCAGTGACTAACAGTGCTTTTACAACAGTTACCCATTCCCGAGTATAAGTGGAATGATGACGCGATGGATTTCGTAACAGGGTTGTCGAGGTCTCCTCGAGGGAATGATGTAATATGGGTTGTCATTGACAAAATTATGAAGGTTTCTCACTTCTTGCCCATAAAGGAGACCTTCAATGTTGATGAGTTGGGACGGTTGTACATCCATGAGATTGTGCACTTACAAGGAGTTCCACACTCCATTGTTTCAGACAGAGATGCTCATTTTACTTCTCGGGTCTAGTAGGGGATTCAGAAGGCTTTGGGTACATAGGTACTTTTGATTACAACTTACCATCCCCAAACAGATGGCCAGTATGAGCATACGATTCAGGTACTTGAGGACATGCTCCGAGCATGCATTCTAGATTTTGGAGGTTCTTGGGAGATGCACATACCTCTTGTGGAGTTTTCCTATAATAATAGTTTTCAAGAAACAATTCAGATGGGACCTTATGAGGCTTTTCATGGTAGGCCATGCCTATCACCCTTATGTTGGCTGGAGGCAGGAGAGGCAGCTTTTCTGGGAGTTCGTCTTGTCTAGGAGAGCACAAAGCAGATAGAGTTGATTCGGAAGATGATGGCTACTGCAGAGTCTCGTCAGAAGTCTTATGATGATCACCGGAGATGACCTCTGGAGTTCGAGGCTGGGGATCAGGTTTTTCTATGTGTCACACTAAGGTTGGGGAAAAGAAGGATTAGGAGACAGGGTAAGCTTTCACCGAGATACGTCGGGCCATTTGATGTGTTAGAGAGAGTTGCGCTAGTTGCCTATCGGTTGTAGTTACCTTAGAGGTTTCGGGCTATACACGACATTTTCTACATTTCTCAGCTTCGATGTTACTTCTTAGACCTATATCATGTTTTCCAACCCAAGGAGGTTGAGTTGGAAGTGGGCATATCTTTCGAGGAGCATCCTATCCAGATTTTTGATCATAGTACAAAGGTTCTCTGTGGCCGGTCTGTTCCTCTAGTACGAGTGCTATGGAAGCACGAGCGAGTACAGGGCGAGACTTGGGAGAGGGAGGCTGATGTACGAGCTCAATGGCCAGAGTTGTTCGGGGGTTTTTATTCTATGCCACCTTGCTAGGGAAATTCATGGACAAATTTATTTAAGGGGGGAATTTTGGAAGAACCAGAATCTTTCTTTCATGTATGATTTCCATTTCTGGTCGTTTTTTTTGAAAAAAAGATGAATTCCTGGAAATTTTCGAAGTACAGGTCATGTAATTTATGAGTACGTGCCGTGTGGTGGCCATGCACACGACCAAGTGGGGGTGACTTGGAGGCTGCTTATAGCAGAGTATAGAAATGGGAAGTACATGCTGTATACTTCAAAAGTACACACTGTGTATTTCTTTTCATTAAACGTACCATGGTCGTGTCTAATTGCCATAAACGTCTTCTTATAGGTCTTGTTCAGCCAAGAGCACCCGTACGACCGCGATCTTCCTCTGAGCCCCCCCGAGCCTCTGTCCGATCTCTGATTTGACTGCCGTCGATTGCATTGGGATCGCCTCGGTAAACTCTATCTTCTTCGTGAGCTTCATTTCATGATTCCTCATCTTTTTCAAGTTATCACCTATTGAACATTTTAGATATTTTTGTAGATATTCATAGTTCTAAGGTGATTCAAGACCTGATATTCAAGTATAATGATCTTCCAATGCCAAGGTAGGTGGTTTGTGCCTTTCTATTGAATGTCTTTGAGTTTTAAGTGTAAATTTTCCAATACCCATGAATGGGGTATTGGGCGTTTATCTTTTTTGCTCCATTTTATGTCTACTATGATTTTATGCTTGAGTAGATGATATTTGATTGTGAATAGGGTGAATTTTTGTGCTTTGGATGTGTTTACCATGCATATTTTTCATGTTTTGACCTTTGGGTCTAGTTTTCCTATTAGGATGCTATTTACTTTCCCATGCCTAGTATTGTAGGATGGTGTGACTGTTGTTTTGTTATGCTGTTATGCTGTATAATGTTATCCAAGTAGTTTTTGAGGTTTAACTTGGCTGATACACACTGCTACACTTGCTTGACTTACATAGGGCCATGAGAACCTGGTGTATAGACCATAGGGAGAATGGACATTGAGGGCTTATCTAGAGTGTTTTTTTACTTATGATGCGAGACCACAGGGGGGAATTGACGTTGAGCGCTTCTTCAGAGTATCTATAGTTCCTCGACGCAGGCCACATTGGGAAAGGGAATGTGACGTAAGTGCTTCCCTAGAGTGCCTTTTGATACCGATACGAGACTATATGAGGAATTGACGATGAGTGATTCCTCAGAGAGTCTATGCTTAAGATGAACCAAAGGTGTTAAACTAAGTGTACTACCCATAGGGTTTCTTGTACTTGTTAGGTAGAACCAGAGGGGATAGTTTGTGAGTACTTCCCAGAGGGTTACCTTGTGTTTAGCTGATTGCTTGTGTTTCTAGGTAGGATGAGAAGGGATATGTTGTGTGTACTTCCCAGGGGGTTACCTATTGTGTTTATCTGTTTTGATTAACTTTTTCATATTATGTGGTGATTTGAATGCTTTGAAAGTGTGTATTGTTTACTACTGAGTACTTCCTTGTTTACTGCCTTCTGTACTTTACCTACCATATATTCACTGACTGTTAGACACAGATCTCATGGTGGTTTCCTATTATGATTTACTCTCACACCCTGTTTGGGCCATGCTTTTGGGCCCAAACAGATTATATTGTTGCAGGTATATATAAGGGAAAGCGCCCTTCTACTTTAGGTACTTGATTGCTGTGGAGCTAGAGAGCATGGGACCAAGCTATGGCTTGCGATGCTGAGGAGTTATTTACTTGATTTCTTTTGTACTTTGGTTTAGTACTGTTGTATTTTAGCATTGTTTTTTGTTTGGATATTTTCCTAGACATATGTATCATGCATAATTTATATATCTGTGTGTGCTCCAGCTTATTATTTTCCAGTCTTATGCTGTTTACTTTTGTGTGGTTTGTCACGATTTCCTCTAATGCTATTGTTTCCTTCCACTGTGTTACTCTGCCAATGAGGGCATAGTTTCCCCACTATCACACCCAAGACCCTCACTGCTAGTTGGCAGCCTCTGGCGTTCAGTGAAATGCGCTTCATACCATGTGGCCAACCAGTTACAGTGCGCCTCTGGGTGGCTTCCAGAACGGGACGTTACAACGTATTACCTCAAGATTTATATTTATCACTTTTATCCTCATACATTTTACAAATATACAAACTTAATACATTTTATGTATTTAGTAAATTCGCAAAAATTGTTAGATTTTACATTTTCAAATATATTACACATCCCCAAAATATATTACATATCTAGGCTAACTACCACAGAATATCTTATGTGTTTAAGGGGACTTACAATACTTGGTGAGATTCTCAGTTCAACTTATATCTTTTAGACTTCCATATTCTAATTTTCCAAGTACTAATATTCCAAAATAGTTCATATCTAGATTAATACTCGATACTCAAACTTCTAAATCTCTATCTTCCAACCTTCCAAAATGAACCCCATAATTACGGCTAACAGAACTCTTCTTTGTCCAATTAACTTCTAGGATTCTCAATTCAACCACTTAACACCCAAATTTAAAATATCTGATTATTTAAAAAAAAATTCATATATACTTCTAGTAACTCATTATCAATACTAGACATGAACACTATCATTTTTATTAGATTTTGGAAACCCACCACAAAGAGACATATCATGGGGGCCAAAAATAGTGGAGGCCCAAAGCATCATTGACAACAATCTTCAATCCAACAGGAGGAAAGATTCTTGCAAACCCAAGAAGTAAGCAACCTTATTACCCTATTCCCAAGTGTTGTAGAACTTCTTATTAGCACCCAAGATCTTTTTACACTTCCGAATGTGATAAGCTATGTTCCAGGGGAAACTACCACTTCCTGTTAGCTCTTTGTAGAGTAGTAGAGAGTCTGTCTCTACCCCCATCAGATTTATTTGCCATTTCTCACATAAATCTAAATCCATAACCATATACTTGACCTCGACCTTTAGAACATCGCCTCTTCCATGATAATCCCAGAAAGATACGACAACATACCCCCGCTGAATGTGATGCTGGAATCCTATGAAAAACTTCCAAAACATTGACTTCCTTAGTTCCTCTTTAAAACATCTAAATGTGATTCCCATGTATAAGTAACCCACCAATTCCTTTATTCCTTCATCTACAAATTTTAACTTCACAATATATTAACTGATATAATAAAATTTTCCTCATATTTCATTTCAAATAATTCCATTGTCAATGTATAAATCTTATTATCAAAAAATAGAATGTACAACCTATTGGTTACAAAAATAACCCTTAGTAACTTGTTTGGCCTTATTGTATAAAATTTTTCCGCTCTCATCACACTTATTTTAGAAAATTCATTTAACACCTAGAACCATAATATCATTTGGGTGATCAACTAGGGTCTAAAACATGTTTTTCACACCGATTAAACTATTATTTCATAGAAACTATCTAATTCACATACCCCAAGGAGTCGTCTACCATTTTAGGTTCAAATTGATATATGAATAAAATATAATCACATTTATTTCTTAGTGAATTTTAGGTTCTTAATGGTTGATTTTCATTGCCAATTTTTTTAGTGGGATGATTCTATATGATTTTCTAGATTATTAGTAAAAAAATAATATTTTTACTCATCTAACGTTGATTAATTTCCATTATCCTAGGTTTTTAAATGATAGCTTCTAATTTGTGTGGTTCCATTTATATATGTAAAATAGAGGGGGTATAAAAATAAAAATCTGTATTATTTTCATAATCCACATGTTTTAACTTTGTATAAGGATTAAAATCATCAAACATTACATGTACCATTTCTTCAATGGTATATGTTTATCTTTTGAAAATAGGATAATAATTATTTATAGTGAATTAACCAAGAAAAATAATCTCAACATCTTCAAAATAAAATTTATGTAAATTATCTTTAGTATTCAATATAAACACTTTATATATATAAAAATATAAAGTAACCAAGTTTTTTATTCCTTCCATTCCATAATTCTCAATGTTTTATTTAAAACTGTGTGATGTAAAACAAAATTAATAATATAACATGTAGTACTAATGGATTTATAATAAAATTACTTAGCAAAAAAATATGCACAGAACAAAGACTGGGGAATTTTTTAAGGTCTCTATTATTTATTTTATCTACACTATTTTTTTCCAAGTTCTTATTTTCAAAAAGCTATATATAATACCTTACCAACTACAAAAATTTTCCGAAGAAACATTTACAAAATCTTTACCATGAACTCTCTAGATAGTGATAAAAGGTAATTTTTTCAGATTTTTAACATGATCACAATAGTTTTTAAAATACGTTGGAACTTTTGACTAAGGATAAAGAAAATGAACCCAATTATACCTAGTATAATCATAAACTAGGATATACACCAAGTGTTTTAATTCAATATTTATTTTATAGGATTAAAAATATCCATGTTCAGTAACTATAATGGTTCATAACTTTATACTACACTAGTATGTTTAAATATCAACTTTATTTTATTACTAAATTAGTAAGGGTTATAGACTTGGAAATAATTGAACTCATATTCCAAAAGATTCTTCACTAGTACTTTCTTAGAAAGTTTATCTACGTTCCAAATACTTTTTCATCTTAAAATCCTATAATGAATCCCTGAATTATCCTAAAATACACTATTTCGAGGTATTTTCTAACAAATAATGTCTTATAAGTTGATAGTGAAAACAATATCTTGTTTATCGGTTGATAAAATATGAAATCTTTCCAAACTTCTGATGGAAAAATTTTCATTCATAAAGTTCATGGTGTAACCTTCATCATATAATTGACTTATACTGATAATTTTATACTTACCTCCAAGAATAATAATAACATTAGAAATTTAAAACTGACAAAGAAAGGAAACATCACAAATACCAAATATTTACCCTTATGCATTGTCTCCAAAAGTGACATGCCCACCCTCCACTTTTTGTATGTTCTAGAAGTGGGACTTGTTTCTTATCATGTGTTATGAACAACTGTTATCTTTGTACCAAGTTTTTCAAATTTTGGTACATATCCTATTCTCTTAAAAATTATATGACCAAAAGTTTGGTACCCAAACTATTTTGGGTCTATTGATGAAAAAAAATAAAACTTTATAAACCAACATATATCCTATCCAATGATGTTGAACACATTAAAGTTCTTGAGAAATATTATCCCTATGATTTCAAAATGGTTGAACATTATTCACATAAATTTATTCCCTTTAATGACCTATTTACTGACATTTAGTATAGAAATATCCATTTCCTTGAATAAAATAATTAGACTCAAAATGCGACTTTCTAGTAGAAAACCCAATTTCATAAGATATAGTAGGGACCTAGTTCGAGTGTCATATTGGTATCTAGAGCTAGGTTGATAAATTTATTTCACATTATTTGATTCTCATTGGTGTTTTTATACAACCATTGATACTTGGGTTCATGATAAAACAATTATGGTTCCTTTTATTTCATGATGGTTTCATGTAAGTACAAAAAATATAGCAATCAAAGTGATATTTTTGCATGAAAATAATTTAATTTGTGATAGTTAAAACAACTGAAAATAGAAAAAAAATTCAAAATTAGTGTTAGTTTAAATTTCCATAAATTTAGGTAGTATATAGATTCATGACGATTAAAAAAATCAATAATTATTGGTTAAAGAAAAATACATATTTACAATATATAACCCATCTAGAAAGTATCCCCCTGAAACATCATAAATTATTATAGATAGAGGAAAAATAGAAAATATGACATATAATTTTAGTTAATTAAACTATATTCCTCAATATAAAAAAAATCATATATTCATATAATTATAAGATTTAAATATTAAAAATAATCAATTTTATCAGGGATAATTCATATCATCCTTTGAAACACCAACAATAGAAAACTATCTAAAGTTGAGACCCAATCATTCAATGTTTTAATAAGTGACTACTGATATTGAAATGTATTATTCAAATTTTTAATTCCTTTTTGTGATTTCGGATCACCAGTAGGAGTACTCCACACTATAACTAATGATGAATATAATGTTGTTTGAATCATGATAAATACCTATGAATGGGAGGGTCCATAACCCATCCCACTAATATAACAAGAGTACTCCATCGCTAAAACCTAGGTAATAACATCCCTCTCAGGTAATAATTCTAACTACAAAGTTTTCTAATCCAATGCTTGTTTAAGTTTATGTTTCAAATTTAATAATAGAAAATTAAAAACTAATTTAATAAAATCAAAGGGTAATTAATTTTTTTACCACCGGTTATTCAACAGGTTCATTCATATAGAATCCATCCATTTTTTTGGGAGTCAATTCAAATTTCTATCTATAGGAAATCATTTCCTAGATTTAAATTATGTATTTAAAAGGTATATAACTAATATTTATAAGAAATTAATTTCTTAAAGTCTTTTAAATTAATATGATGGAATAAAATTTTACCATGTCCAATCACTTACTAGATAATTTTTTTGACCGAGGTGTGTGTGTAGTAGGTTTCATTACTTTAATGGTTTTATTTTTCAAAAACAAATACACGTACAAATAAGTTACATATATCATTATAAATTGAAAATTTATTAAAACAATAATATTAATCAATAATAATATCATAAAATACTTTATGCGATTCAATATTATGAATGTGTACAATCATCTTTCACTGATCCCTTGGGATGCCTTTATAGACCTTATCATACATATATAGAATTGTGAGCTAAGTTTCATTAAATTAATTCCATAATCACCACATGAAATATTTAAATTTCTTCTCCTAGTTTTTCAATGTCCATAGTTATTCAATCAAATCAAATACGTTATAATCGAATAAATCATACAAATAAAATATATTAATTGATTAAAATTTTAACATAATAGATAATAATATTAAATTTAACATATTTTAATACAAAATTATCATAATAACATTATATATTTATCAAATAATTCATTCTTACACAATGATGGTATTTGAATCCAATATGGACAATGAATGGGGAGGGATATCACATAGAAATCTAGGTTTCCTAAAATTTACATATAAAGGTACACACAATATTTCATGGGTACCCTAAATGAATCAATTGATAGACATACCATCAAGTTAATGAAACCTTATACATCTAGAGTGTTGATGTTTTTCTATCTTATGTTGTTATTTTTATCTTTTTATTGAATAAAAAAGTAATTGTGTAGCTATTTAAAAAAGATAATATTATCACAATGTAATACATACCGATAGTGGTGATACACCAATATCCTTTAGAGTGAATAGTCATCATATTATTAATAATGATATGCATCATTGATAGCCCGTAAAATGTTTAATCATCCTATATTGATGGAATACCTAAGGATGAGGGATGAATACTAGAAGTAGTCAGAATAGAATCAAAAGAGGTTGGTATCACATCTACTAACAAGACTAATTCCATAGGAGTTAAAGGGATATGATGTGACGTTAGTGTACTCTGTGATATTGCTGATGTAATCTATGATTCTGTCAGTGTACTATGAAATGTCGAATGACTATAATATCTAAAGAACCTCTATACCTCGTAAATAAAAACAAATTAGATAATATATAAAATATCTGAAATAAAAAAGTATAAAATAGAAAAGAAACTAATTCAACAAGGAAAGTAATTCATATAACATTTAATAATTACAATTTCTAAAATTTATCTCTATTTAATTAAACTATAAACTGAAAAATAGACTACAGATTTTAAAAAAAATAAACCTAAAATTCATATGTTACTAATAGGAAAAAAATCATTAATGGGTATTGAATATAATAATTACAAGTCATCACATTCATATTTATTTAATTAAAATTTAAATGAAAAATACAAACATACATTTATGCAATCATAATTGGTCCAAATGTACTATATTATTATCATCCTCCATCTATAATATCACTTCAACTTCATATTCTTCACCATATTTTTCATATCCAATAGTTTAAATATCATCAAGGACAAGAAATTAATTATTTTGTTGTTTATGTTGTTCATTGTCATAAAATACTATCGATTTATCACACATATCTTTCTTTCATTTCAGATTCTTTCAAAAAAAAAAACACTACTGGAAAGATGGGCTAACCCCACAGAGCTATACTTACGGTTTTCTAAACTACGTGTTTAGCCGGATTAGGGTTTTTCTATACCCATGGTTTGGAATAAAGCATAGGTATAGACAATATATACCGATAGTTTTTACTAAACTATTGGTATATAGGGCTGAATATTTTTCCCCACCCATGCCCCCTCATTCGTTGGGTCGCAACCCCCCAGGTCCATTTCCCTCCCACCGTATTTCCCCCACCCGGTGCCCCTTCTCCTCCTATGGTCAAAATATTTCCCCACTTCTCCTTCTCCTTTGGTTTACATGCATCCCCCCTCTAGTCCAGAATCCCCCCCAAGGTCGCGTATCCTCCTTAGGTCGAGATTTCCCTCTCCCAACGCACATCCCTCCTAGGTTGAGCATCCCTTTATACCAGGTCAAGAACCCCCTCTGGTAGAGTGTCCCCTAGGTAGAGCATCCCCTCTGGTTGAGCATCCCCTTCTACTATTGGGTGTTTTTCTAATTTAGGTCATATTTTATAGTGAGTCCCTAATCATTCTTCTATTATGGTTAATTTATTCTAGTTTAGTTTGAGTTTTGTTGATTTGATTTGTATCATTTCATATTGTTTCATTTATCTTTGATATCTGATTGATTTTGTTTTTCTCAAAACCTAAAAATATTCATCATTGTTGTGTTATTAGATATAAATTAGTGGAAGTCCAAATAGAAGATACCATGAGAATGTGATTTCTTTTCTATTTAGTTGAATAATATATGATGTGTTTCTAGTTTCATAAAGAATACCATATTCTATGTGAAATTATTAGGATCTCATGAAAATGTTATGAATATTATATGTGTAGAATTATTCATACCACTTATGCTTTTTGGATGCAGTTTTCATGTGGATGGAGTGTTATAATTTGAAAATGAAAATGTTATCTAATACATACTATTTAAATATGCACATGATGTATGTGAAGGGAAATTTGTTTATGGATAAATGTGATGTTATTTTTGGATTCAAATATAGTTGAATAAGTAATCATATTTTACTGAATAATAAGGTATTATCTATATGAAAATTAACCTATTAACATAATTTGGACCCACTGAATCCAAATATGGAATCCATATTTTCAAAATTCAAAACACAGAAGTTGCAGCAATTAATTTAAAATTTATCCCGTTGTTAAGCAAATAGGTTTTAAAAGTTAAAACATTGCCCAAGATTGAAATGTTTTTACCTATGAATTTAATGTTAAATTAATGGTAATGACATACATTATATTAAACTGTAAAAATATATTCTATTTATAATTTAAAACCATTCAATATTATAATTTAACCATATAAATTATCTTGATGAAAAAAGTTGTTTTTAATTAAAATTTAGCGGATTTTTACTATTCATCAAAATAAGAAACTTATCAGAAAAATACCAAAAATTTATCCAATGTAAATTTTTATCAAATGATTCATAATAAGAAGATTATTTTGTAAAATTGAAATTATAAACTTGTCAAAAATCATATTTATAAGGGGTGCGCCATCAAAAGGCGGTAAAACTGCATTTTTTTTTGAAAAATACTTCTTTTATCCGAAAAATTGATTTTGTTTTCATACCTCATTCTTGAAAATATGTAAGATGAATTATAATGTTATAAAATTAAAAATTCAGTTAATAATATTCATAAATCTAGTTCATAATATTATAATAATATATCATTGTTTAGTGAAACTCGGCATTGCGTGCAACGCAAGCTATCGAGGAAGGTTGCTCTTGCGTGTAATGCAAGCCAATCCAGTGTTGTGTGTAGTGAAAGATTCTCTTGGTGTTGCGTATAACATAAGACAAAAAAAATATTTCTCATAAAATCTCAGGGTGTTACATTCTACCCCCCTTAAAAATAATTTCACCCTCGAAATTCATCACTTCGTAACAAACAAATGAGGATACCTCTCCCTCATCATATCCTCAAGTTCCCATGTAGCTTATTCTAATTGGTGGTTCCTCCATAAAACTTTAACCAAGCGAGTTGTCTTGTTTCGTAGAAATTTTTCGCTATGATCCAGAATCTCTATCGGCTGTTATTCATAAGAAAGATCTTGCTCCAGCGGTACAACTTCTGTGCCTAGTACATGTGAAAGACCGGGTATGTACTTTCTCCGGAGAGATAAATGGAGCACATCATGAACTTGAGAGAGATTTGGTGGAAGTTCCAATCGGTAAGCTACCTTCCAAACATGATCTAGTATTTCAAAAGGACCAACATACTAGGGCTCATCTTTCCCTTCTTTCCAAATCTCATTACTCTCTTCCAAGGAGATATTCGTAAGAACACTTTATCACCCAATTCAAACTCTAGGTCTTTTCTTCAGTTGTCAGCATAAATTTTTTGTTGATTCTGGGCTTCTCTTATGTGTTTTTGAATATATCAGATCTTTTATGCCATCTCATCAACAAGATTAGGTCCAAATATCTTTATTTCCCCAACTTTATCCCAACAAGTTGGAGTTCTGCATTTACTTCCATAGAGACCTTTATAGGGATCCATTTGAATACTGCAGTGAAAGATATTATTATAATAAAATTCCACCAAAGATAGGTGTTGATACCAACCACCTTTGAAATCCATAGAGCAAGATATCAACATGTCTTCTAGAGTTTGAATTGTCCTCTCAGACTGACCGTCAATCTAAGGATGATAAGTAGTGTTGAAACTCAACTTTGTATCTAGAGAATGCTGAAGACTTCGCCAAAACTTTGAGGTAAACCTTGGATCCCGATCAAATATAATGGAAAGTGGTACTCCATGCAATCTTACCACTTTCTTCACATATATCCTGGAAAGCTGATCAAGATAGAAATATTCTCTAATAATAATGAAGTGTGGCGACTTCGTAAGACGATCAACTATAACCCAGATAACATTATTTCCTTTGGATATTTTAGGAAGTCCTGTGACAAAGTCCATAGTGATGTTTTTCCATTTCCATTATGGTATGGGTAATGGTTGTAACATCCCCTTAGACTTCTCTCTCTCAGCTTTAACTTTCCAACAAACCAAGCATCGAGAGACATATTCAGCAACATCTCTTTTCATTCCATCCCACCATAAGTACACTTTCAGATCCCTATACATATTTGTGCTTCCAGGGTGAATAGAGAATTAAGAACTACGAGCTTCGTCCAATATTTCCTTCTTTAGTTCTGGGATGGGAGGAACACAAACCCGATTCCTGAACCGTATTATTTCATCATAATCAATGTGAAATTCAGGAACATTTCTCACCTTCTTTTGTAACTCTACATCTTCTTTCTGTGCCTCTTTAATCTTCACATGTATAGATGGTTGAACATTCATTTGAGAAAGATAAGATTTTACCCCTTCTATTATAATTCCAAGATCCATCCTTTGTAAATCCATAAATATTGGATCTTTTGTGATCCTCATCATGGATAAGCTCGCATGGTCTTGTCAACTTAATGCATCTGCCACTTTGTTTTCTTTCCCAGGGTGGTAATGAATTGAGCAGTCATAATCCTTAATTAGCCCCAACCATATTCTTTGGCGCATATTAAACTCCTTTTGTGTGAAAATATACTTTAAAATTTTAAGATCAGGATATATATCAAACCTTTCACCTTAAAGATAATGCCTCCATATCTTTAATGCAAAGATTACTGCAGGTAATTCCAAATCATGAGTTGGGTAAATTTTCTCATGTATTTTCAATTGTCGTGAGGCATAAGCTATCACCATATCATTTTTCATGATAACACACACCAATACCTTCTTGGATGCATCACTGTAGATCAAAAACCTTTCTCCACTACAAGGAAGTGTGAGCACAGGTGCACTGGATAACTTTCTTTTTAACTCCTTGAAATTCTCTTTACACTCCTCTATCCAAACAAACTTAACTCCTTTTCGAGTCAACCTGGTGAGTGGATTATATAATTGTGAAAAATCTTTGACAAAACATAGATAATATCTAGAAAAACCAAGAAAACATCAAATCTCAGTTACTGTTGTTGGTCTTGACCTTCTTTCGATAACCTCTGTTTTTGCTGGATCCATAGATATCCCATCTTTTGAGATTATGTGACCCAAGAAATGAAACTTTTTGAAGCCAAAATGCACACTTGGTAAATTTGGCATAAAGCTTCTCCTTTCTCAGGTTCTTCAATAAAATTCTCAAGTGATCTTCATGTTCTTCCTTTCTCTTTGAATAGACAAGAATATCGACTATAAAGACCACCAAAAACTGATCAAGATAATCTCTAAAGACTCTATTCATTAGATCCATAAAGATAGCAGGGGAATTAGTAAGACCAAATGGCATAACTATAAATTCATAGTGTCCATAACTTGTATGGAAATCCGTCTTTGGTATATCCTCCATTTTGACCCTTAATTGATGATACCCTGAACAAATATCAATCTTGGAAAAGTATTGAACTCCGTGTAGTTGGTCAAATAAGCCATCAATGCGTGGGAGAGGATATTTCTTCTTGATAGTGATCTTGTTAAGTTCTCAATAATCAATGTAGAGTCTCATTGATACATCTTTATTCTTAACAAATAGAACAGGTGATCCCCAAGGGGATGCACTAGGGCATATGAATCCCTTATCAAGATTCTCTTGGAGTTGCTTCTTCAATTCCTGCAACTCAATTGGGGCCATTCTATAAGGTGTCTTTGAAATGGGCATAGAACCCGGTATGAGCTCTATTGAAAACTCAACTTCACAATTTGGTGGAAGACCTGGAAATTCATCTGGAAAGACATCATCAAACTCCCGTATAATGGGAATATTCTTAATCATGAGTTTCTCTCCAACCATTTGAGATAAATATCCTTCATTTATTGGAATCAAGACCCATAAGATGGAAGAAATTTACACTGGAAGGTTATATTCATCCTTGCATCGATAGACGATCATAGATTGATCAGGAATATAAAAGGTGACTTCCATTTTTTGACAATCAATATGAGATCTAAGTAAGAGAATTCAATCCATACCAAGAATCACATCAAATTACACTATAGAAAGTATCACAAGATTTGCAGGAAGCACTTTACCACAAACGTCAACTGGAGAAGAATTATAAACTTTTGATGCAACCGTTTTTCCATTAGGAGTTGTTACAGATAACTCAACAGCTAATTGTTGAGGTAGTAAGGTGATACCATTAGAAAATTCTTTAGAAATAAAAGAGTGGGTGGATCCATAATCAAATAAAACATTTTATACTTTAGATTGGATGGTAAGTTTACCTTTCACCGCTTCGTTATCGTACTCCACATCACCGATAGATTTTGCATGTGACTTTCCTTTTTCTTTGTCCTTAAGAGTTTCTTGACGTCGATCATCATCAACAACCCTTGGATTAGTGAATTGATTATCATACTTCCCCATTTCCTTGCACTTGTAACATTGAAGTGTAGGAGGTACATTATGTGTAGCCTTTTCTTTGTTCTTATCACTAGACATCTTTTTCCCATCATTGAAGCATTCAAATGCCCGATGACCATCTTTTCCACATTTGAAACCTTTAATTATCCCTTTAAGACAATTCCCTCCATGTTTATTTCCACACTTTGAGCATAAGGGAAAAATCATCTTCTTTTCAGTGTGGTCTTTATATTTCCATTTGAATTCTATTTTCCTCTTCTTATCAAACTCATATGACTGATGGGTTACTCCAATCTCCATCTCAACCTTGAGAGCACATCAAACAATTTCCTCATAGCTATTGAAGTCCCTTATAGAAAACGCCCTTATAAGACTTGGTTTTAAGCCACTAAAGAATCAATCAATCTTACTCTTAGGTTGGATAATAATTCTGGAAGCATACCTTACAGGTCTTGTAAAATTTTCTTCATAGGTACCAACAGATTCATCATCCTTTTGCTTTAGTTCAAGAAACTCCTTTTCCATCTTTGTTCGAAGAATACAAGGGAAGTACTTATTGAAAAATATGTTCTTCAACTCGTCCCATTCCATGGAATCGATTTTGTCTCTTTGCCTTATATTCTTGATAGGATTCAACCATTGATCAGCTTCACCTTCCAATAGATATACTACTAAGATGAATTTATCATGTTCAGAACACTGTAGAACTGAAAATATATTTTCAGTGGTACTAATCCATTTTTCATCCACTAATGGATCAGTAGACCCACTGAATGAGGATGGATGCTGCCTCATGAAGGATTCAACATAATTTTTCTCCTTCCTTTGCTCGTTTGGAAGTCCAGCATGATTCATAGCTTGAGAAAGTTGTGTGAGCATGGCTACAAGATTTTTCATTCCAACAACCATAACTTTTGGTTTCTCAAGGGGACAATCATTACATTTATCTTCACATTCATCATTAACACGGTTCCTTCGGGTTCCAGCCATTGACTGAAACCAATAAGCATAGTTTGAGAAACACTATTCATAATAGGAAAACCACATAATCAAGAATAAAATTTCAGACTTAAGGTCTTATCATAGGTTATTCATGGCCATTTCTAAAACACTAATATTGTGTTTTATTCTTAGACATATCCTTAGGGTTCATACTAAGGGTTTCACATCCTATTTTCTAAAGGTTTACTATTCCTTTCCTCTGATACCAACTATAAAGACCCATACTTTACATACATTGTTATTACTTCAGAATTGAAGCATACTTATTACAACATGTAACAAAACCATGATAGGACCATATAGGTATAGTGTCTTTAAAAACTGGGAAACATAAATAACTAGTTCATAAAGCATCTACATTGTCTCCCATTTATTTCATCATATCTAGAGTCCCTTTTTTCATATCCTACTTAATACCCTTCTTCTTTACTTGGGGAAAATAAAACATACAAAAGGGTGAGCTCAAATGCTTAGTAAGGGTAAACAAAGGTAATATCGATCATATCATATTCATAAGAACATAACATTTTGAAAATCTTAACCTGCAAAAGAGATCAAAATATCATAACATGGGATAAATCATAGTAGTGATGTTTAATCCTAATAATCCTAACATAAAACATGAAACTTTATGGAATACACACATAATCATAGAATATCATTTATTATTAGTCAAGACTCATTGCCAAGACTATCATAGTGGCCAAAGTCCATTTCTGAACCGAGTTCACTCCTCGTTCCAGTCCTGTATCACTGAACCATATTAACTTGCCGTTCCATCCATGTCTATATCATGAGATATAAATCTTTACCCAATGAATTGGAGGGAGATATAGGTCCCACCCATCTCATAATGAAACCATTCTTATGTGTGCCACAAAATCATAAACCATATATCATAGCATAACCCATGTAATAAAAATGGGATTCTTAAACATCATGCCATCATAACATAATCCATATAAGATGAAAGGACTTCATAAACATAATCAAATCAATGTAAAAATAAGGATAGAAACAGAACCCTATATTATCTTAGATGGAAAATAATTTTGATAAAACACTTGAACTCCATTCTTGAGGAAAATAACCTTTATAATTCAAAAACATTTTTCCTTTATTAACATGTAATACAATTTTAAAATAAAATAAGTAATTAAAAATAAACTTGAAAACATGTAAAGGAGGGTTCATGTAAATAATGTTCTATGAAATCATAAAAATCCATTAATATTGTATAAGTTAAAAAAACATTCTTCTCATACTTTGGCTAGAAAAGTCAAAAAGTGTCTCGTACTGAAAACGACAAAAGATTACTTTCATATCTTTTAGTAAAAATTTACCAATAGGTAAAATTGTATTTAAACAATTGTTGGTGGATAGAAATAATATTACATATTGAGGAAAATGGGTTTGGATGATAAATATGCCCCAGTAAATTCTGAAGTATAAACAATCTCAGATAAAAATGAGATTGTGAGATTTTTGCTTACCTTATGTCCGATATGCTTCGTACATATATGAACCTCCTGAATAATGATTTAAATAATGTCACTGAATTTTTACAGAATTATATTCATTGTTATGATATCATATATGGTCATATTCTTATCTTCTTATTTGTAATATTGCTACTTGTTATTCGGGTGTTCATTGCTTTATGTTCTTAGGCATGTTTTGTCGAATAAATTATTATTCCTCTTTTTAGGATATAGATACCTCATTTAAAAAATGGTATTAGTGTATTATATATCATATTTATTAATTCAATTCATTTATATAATCATTATTCAATGAATATCATGTAGAATTTGTCCCATCACATCGTGGAGACGGTAGGTTGTACATATGCACGAGCGATGGTATGATTCCCATGATTGTGGAATTGTATTGAAGTGTATGGTGTATAATATTTCAGAATAAATATTACTTTAAAATAATCATATATAGTTATTTCTTCCATCATACACCCATCCAAGTATGTTAGTGATGAAATAAAAGATTACACCACGGCGTGGAGACGGTTAACCGTACGTACGCACGCGTGGTGATTTCATTTTTTCATAGGATGGATAGAAGATAGAACATGGTTGTTTCATATTCATAATAACATATAAGTATAAAATTTATACTGGAGTTATTACTTAATAATGAAACAACTCATATAGAGGAAGTAGAAGAAGAAATAAGTTTGAAAGAATCGGTAAAGGATATTACCTCTTCTTCGATGCACCTCTTCTTAACCTCCTCTTAGGGAACTAAAGTTGGTTTTTGAAGAAGGCCAGGACCTCTAGTATGTTTATAGGGAAGTGGAGAAGAGAAATTTTCAGGGTTTTTTTTGAGCTTGAAGGATCAAAATGGTGTGAGGAGGAGAGGGAGGAGGTTCCCTTTTATAAGGGAGGAGAGGGGCACCTTTGTAAACATAAGAAATATTAATTTATAATAAATTCAAACCCCACTTAAAAAAATCCAAAAATGACTTAAATCTGAAGATGAGATGAGATAGGGTTGTAATATCATCAGAAAATAAAATTTATACATGTTGGGAATTTATTTTAAACCTTATCAACTTGATTTATCCTTATTTAATCTATTTAATTTTATTTGTGGTAATAAAATTCTAAATTCTAAATTGTTATAAATAATTACTTATGTGTTGTGAATTGTCCATAATTAGATACATTATGACATTTTAGACCATATAAATTTCAATTTATAATTTTTAAATATTATTGTGATTTTTAAACCATTTAATAATATGTTATTTTTATAAAATAACAATAGTGTCAATTTTGACACTATTCATTAATTTGAATTTAAATAAAATCCACACAGAAGATATGTTTGAACAAAAATATTTAATAGATTTCTAACATATCATATTTATCTATAAAACAAATGGATCACATTAATTAGTTCATATAATATTTATTTTAATATTTTTAAAACCATTTATTTAATATTTCAATCAATAAAATAATTTTTACATCACTATTGTGTCATCATTAATGATAATTATTTTATCCCAAAAAATTCTAAATAAATTTTCATTATGTAGATAATTTTATTATATTTCTGGATATTATTTATATTCTATTTTTTATAAAGTTCATCACTAAATTAAAATTATTACACTTATAAGATATAAGAGAGTGACTTGTTGCCACTTTCTTTGGTTTTAATAATAATTATTTCATTTTCATGGTCAAAAGTCCATGAAACGAATCTATTCCTACCATTAGGTGATATGGGTCTACTTTTATTCATCCAATATAATTTTGGAATGTGTTAGGGTAGTTTTATAATCTTAGTTTTACCCTTAATTACCCGATTTACCTTTAACTGTAGTAAATAAAAATTACCATAGTTACTATTCATAATATGAAAAAAATAAAAGTGACCTATTAACATAATTTGGACCCACTGAATCCAAATATGGAATCAATTTTTCAAAATTCAAAACATAGAAGTTTCAGTAATTAATTTAAAATTTATCCCCTTGTTAAGAAAATAGGTTTTAAAAGTTAAAACATTGCCCAAGATTGAAATGTTTTTACCTATGAATTTAAAGTAAAATTAATGGTAATGACATAAATTATATTAAATGGTAAAAATATATTCTATTTATAATTTAAAACCATTAAATGTTATAATTTAACCATATAAATTATCTTGATGAAAAAAGTTGTTTTTAATTAAAATTTAGCAGATTTTTACTATTCATCAAAATAAGAAACTTATCAGAAAAATACCAAAAATATATCCAATGTAAATTTTTATAGCATGATTCAAAATAAGAAGTTTATTTTGTAAAATTGAAATTATAAACTTGTCAAAAATTATATTTATAAGGGGTGCACCATCAAAAGGTGGTAAAACTGCATTGTTTTTTGAAAAATATTTCTTTTATCCGAAAAATTGATTTTGTTTTCATACCTCATTCTTGAAAATATGTAAGATGAATTATAATGTTATAAAATTAAAAATTCAGTTAATACTATTCATAACGTCTAGTTCATAATATTATAATAATATATCATTGTTTAGTGAAACTCGGCATTGCGTGCAATTCAAGCTATCGAGGAGGGTTGCTCTTGCGTGTAATGCAAGACAAGCCAGTGTTGTGTATAGTGAAAGATTCTCTTGGTGTTGCATATAACATAAGACATAAAAAATATTTCTCATAAAATCTCAGGGTGTTAAAAATAGGTGGGCACATGCTACTCAGTTCATCTTGGAGGATAGAAAGGTATAATATTCTCTATTCTAGGTAAGATTGTACAGAGTAACTGATTGGGATTATATTGGAGAATCTTTGATTGGTGAATCTTACCAATCACGTTAAGGATTTTTATAGTTTTGATAATAAAGTGTGTAATAATATTGTGTCCCTTTTATATTATTTTTTACTGCAACTAGGTAAGGTTAAATTTTTAAAAACATGGATTAGATCCTAATATTTCTATATTGTTAAATGCCAATATAATTAAAAATCTATATTAATTTCAAAATATTCAACCCCCACCCCACATTCTCAGTAGTGAAACACCTTTATTGTATCCTAAAATAAAACCAAGTCACTCCACTACCATACTATACATGGTTATAGTTTAGTATATGGATTTTGATTCTTATAAATAAATTATATTTTTTGATTGTATGAGGTACTATATATGGTCACTTCATAACAATACACTTGGTTCACATCATAGTTATGTATGTGATTGTTGGTGGAATTCATGACCCAATAATGGATCATTAAAAAATAACTCTATTTGTTTAACGACTATGAGAATTAATACATATATGTTTTGAAGGATCTAAAAAAGGGATTATATGATAAATTCTAGATAGATAATGGATGATAACATTATCATGGTATAATTCAACTATAATGTCACATATTACTCTGTCATAGAAATGGAACCTTACTTGGCCCACTACGGTTTACCTTGTTGATCATTCGTTTATAGGATAATGGTAAGAATTTTATCTCTGATACTGAATGTATTGAAATTGGTGACAAAAAAATAAGGCACTTGTAATAAAAATTTTAATTATATTTAACTATTATGTTTTTATGTTTTAATAGTTTTTTATAGTATATATCCCTTTTTTATTTTTTTTCTATGATATATTCTATTTTATTAGAAATTGTGTCCTCAAATAAAATTTTATTATCGGGTGGGATAGAAAATTTGTTTTATTTTATCTTCAATTCACTCCCTCTTGAGGTTATTGTTTGGTTATCTACAATAACAATAATTCTTTTCGAATATTTACTCTTTAATTTATTTTTCTAATATATTTGATATTAATTACTCTTCATAGTAGATTATAGAAGAATAATTATCTTATTGTTTTACTGTTGAACATTGAATATTCTTGAGACCCAAAAAATTATTAATTATGTATAGTATTGCATGTTACCCATAATAACAGGGGAATATAATAGTTAGAAACTCAGTATTTACCAAATCCAGTATATTTTAACTCTTTATTTTAGAAAATGAAATTCTCAACACAATATACAAGTATTGTGTATTTTTTGAAAATAATTAATTGATAAAGATGATATTTACATAATGATATTCTGATTGATGCTAATAAATAATTTAAAAAAAGCAAAAATATATGGCCTCAAGTAAAACCATCCATTTAATTGTCAAATATGATTACCAAGTTATACACTTTTGAATCTAGTGCTACAAATTGGTATTATTCATCGCTTATAGAATATTTTATGTTTATTATTCTTTATTTTTCTAGTAACTATTATGCTTTGATTAATTTAATAATAAAATTGATTATAATAAATTTTTTAATTATGGTTTACATTATTGATTAGAAGATAAATTTTTTCATTGTTACAGAATGGATATGGGATGGATGTACTGTACTGATCAGATTTTAACTGAGTTTCAAAATAATTTGGAGAATTTTTTAGATTTTTCATTTAAAAAGGCTTCAAATAAAGGTTATATACATATTCCATGCTATAAATGTGTTGTAAGACCATGTTTAAGTCATAATAACGTTAGCTACCATATAATTAAATTTGGATTTCAAACAAACTATTTTTTTGGTATCATCATGGAGAGATGAGTCAATCATCTACTTCTCATGAACAAAATGAATGAAGTGTCATTGAGAATTTGATATTTGATCAGTTTCTATTTTTGAATCATCCTGAGAGAGATAGTATCCCAGTGAAAGAAGTAAATGATATCATTATGCATGAGGAAAATACTAAAGATGATGTTGAGAGAGTGAAAATTTTATTGGATGATTCCAGAACACAAATATATCAGGAATGTTCTAAAATGACCAAGTTGAACTTTTTAATTTGGTTATGTCATGGGAGAACTGTATATGTAATTTCTAATACCACCATTAATTATATTCTTACATTTTTTAATTACTTTATTTTTGATGATGCACATATTCCCTCAAAACATTACAAGGAATGAAAGTTAATTAAGATAATTGGATTTTCAACTAATAAAGTCCACGATTGTCTAAAATATTGTAGTTTTTTTGGGAGGAAATAAATGACTCTAATGAATGTAAAGAATTTGGTACATCTCTATGGAAGAAAAATGTATATGGAACACTGTCTTGTGTGCAACATAAAGTCATTTAGAAATTTCCATTAATTATTATACTTCAGAATCTATTCATGTCTATAGAAATATCATCTAATATGTGATGACATGATGATGAAAGAATTAAAGGTAATGATGAGTTGGTTTATCCTACAGATGTATTAGTATGGAGGACATTCGATGAACAACATTCAAATTTTGCAGCTGAGGTGCGTAATGTCAGGTTGGGTCTATCTTTTTATAGTTTTAATCTGTTTGGTTAGATGATTACTACTCAGAGAGCATGGCCATTTTTCATTCATGTTTATAATCTTCCACTGTGGATGTGTATGAAAAGTCCTTTCAATTTATTGAGTATACTAATATATGGACCTTATGATCCCAATAATGATATATATTTGTACTTGCATCCTATAATAATAGAGTTGAAACAACTTTGGAATTTGGGTGTGCGACCATTCGATGCTTCTTCAAAGAATATGTTTCAGATTCATGTTTCCCTTCTATGGACCGTAAATTATTTCCATTATTATGAAATGATGTATGGATGGATAATGAAGGGAAAACTATCATGCCCCATTTTTATGAAGAATACACAATTGAGAAGACTTAAATATCAGCATAGTTCTAGATTCATGGGGCATCAACAATTATTTCCAATGGATAATCAATACATGAAGAAGAGTCAAAGGTTTGATAATATTATTGAAACTAAACAACCACCTAAACATATTCCAGGAATTGATGAGCTTAATGAATTGAAGGATTTTAGTTTTTCATTAAGGAAAGGTCAATTGAAATATAAAAATAGGAAGAATGTTGACACTGAAGACACTTACAATTGAAAAAAGAGAAGTGTTTTTTTGAGTTTCCATATAGGTCTACCAATTTGTTACATCATTGTGTAGAAATAATGCATATTGAGAAAAATATGTGTGAAATGTTGCTTGAATTTCTTATTAATATCAAGGGGAAGACCAAAGATGACTTCCGATCTTGTTGGGACATGTTGGATTGGGGTATTCAATCAGAACTGCATCCTATGTGTATCAATGAAAACAAATAGAAAGTTCCTTATTCTTCCTATGTGATATAACCATCAGATAAAGATCAGATTTTTGCAGTATTAGAGAATATAAAGGTTCTTGATGGCTATTCCAACAACATATCTAAATGAGTCTATAGAAGAGATGTGAAACTTAAATCCCTAAAAACTCATGATTATCACATCCTTCTTCATGAATTGATTCCAATAGAAATTTTACATTTTCTATCCAATCATGTAATTGTGAAAATGATTTTATTATGAAATTTTTTAGATACCTTTGTGCTAAAAGGTTATCCAATTCATTCTTGATAAAAAATTCAATAAGAAGAAGCCATTAATTTGGTGCGATATGGGGAAAAAATTTCCTCCTTCCTTTTTCAATTGTATGTTGAATTTAAGAGTTTATATTAGAACTGAAACACTTCCTAGGGAACCGGTTGATTTTTAGTGGATGTATCCTACTGAAAGAAATATGTACACAATGAAGTCATAAGTCTAAGACAAGAATTATCCTGAAGGTTCAGTTGTGAGGGGTTATTTGGCTCAAGAATGTATAGATTTTTGTTCAATGTATTTGTATGATGTGAGCATAGAAATAAATGGCCAATGAGAAATGATGATGACTAGTATGGATAAATTGATCCCACATTTCCAACTCTTCCCCAAATAGAATTTTTTTTGGGTCTTGTACATTGGAAACATTGAGCCTTGAAGAGCGGGAGATGACACATCGCACAGTCTTGTTTAACTGTGGTATAATCAATGACTATATCAGTAAGTAATTTGGATATTTATATGTTATCTCATATTATTAAATTTCATATATATGTGACACTTTTATTATCATTTTATGTAGGGAACATAAACAAATTATATGTAGAGTTCATCAATCTTTTATTTTGATAAGAAGAGATGCTTTGTATAGCCTAGAGTTTCCTACTTTGTTGAAATCAAAGGTATTAACATTACTTTAATTAACATAAAATATATATTTATATCTATTTAATTGTATTATTCATATATATTTTAGGTGTTTAGTTTACCTATTGACTCTGTTTCTTAATAATTAAGAGTGTTGTATTTTGTTCCTAATTATTTGGTTTGTGAATGAAAATCATAAATAATCAATGGGTATAAATTTGTTACAAATGATCGAGTAGTGAAAATGAGAACACAACATGATGGGGTTATGTTAACTACTACAACAGATTGTAATTATAGTATATTAGATAGTCGACATCAATATGAAGATGTGTATTATTATAAACTTTTTGAGAAAATATTGTTCTTTTATTACTACTCTCAAGGTAGAGTCACTATAAAGAAATTAAAATGGTTTGATTTAATGAGACGACAGGGTACATTTATTAATGAATGTGGATTCAGAGTTATTGACATGAGTTGATTCATGCATACCAATGAGCTATACATTTTATAATCAATAGATAAACAAGTTTTTTATGTGAAAGATCATTTGAGACCCAATTATGGTGTCATTAATGTTGTAATCTCCAGACATATTTTTCATGATGATGGTGATAAAATTTTCACCATTGACACCCCCATTTTTGTTACCAAAATATAGAATTTGATTAATTAAATTTTCCCATTATGAGTGTTGATGTTGAACTTGAAGTAGTTGTGGGTAATATATATAAGCAACCATATATTTTCACTATTCATTTACTTTAAATTGATAAGAGTTTATCAGGTTAGTATTATTGTAATTACTTTAATTATGTTTCAGTTTGGAATGATATGTTTTTTTTGTATTCTCTATTGTTGTTTCATTAAATTGGACTTATTTAATTTTAGAAAAATTGTTTAAAATATTGTTTTTAAAAATCTATAACTTGATAATGTAATGTTAAAACTGTTTTATTCATTTCATTAAAATCATTTATACAACTAGTAATTAAAAGAAGTCAAATTGGTTCCTCTCATGAATTGCTGATAGATATATGTTGTATGCATGATTTGTAAAAATTGTTTATAAAAAATTTACATTTAATTCCTATGAAAAATATACCAAATACTATAGAAGGTCAAAGGAAGAGACTATTTGATTGTGATTGATAGAGGTGTGAGTGTGTGTTTCCTCCTTTTCTTACATCAGTGAGTATAATAATTGTAATGTATTTCTTCTTCATTACATATAATTTCATGTTAATTTTAGTTATTAATTTTTAAGGAAATTTAGTTCCACCATATTTGACTCGTTATCCTGCTAGCATGGGTCTGAGTGGGGATTCTCCTAGATATAGATGGAGCACCCATCATACCCATTCCCACACTGACCCACCAGCAGACACCCCATCTACCACACCTTTCCATCCTCTACTTGAGTCTCTAGGGATGTTCTTATCTATGACTCCATCATCATCTGAATTACCCTCGTATTCACATGCCAGGTATTTTCCACCTTAATGGATTATCCCACTAATGCCTCTATCATATCATTTTGCATCTTCTTTCCATACCATGACTATACTACCACCACTGATGTTTCCACCTTTACCAAATCCATATTGGAGGATGTATCCCCCATCCTACTACCCATATTCTTCCATGTCTACACTGGCCCCAAGTCCTACCATCCATCCAACATTTGATGTGTCTGTTCCTTCATCTTTTACTCCAATTAATGAAGGCCACCCACAGTATGCATTGGAACAAACTCTTTTTACAAAGGCTATTGAGCTAGGATAACCCACATATCCATCATGGTTTATTGAGAAACATATAAAAGGTTTTTTATTATAACTATTTTAAATTATATCACATTATTTTTTTATGGTTGTACCATGACTTAATTCTTCTCTCCCCATATTTTTCTTATTCAGTGGGATATTCTGCTAGGTGATGTGGGCACACTCAGATGAAGGAAGCACGGAATCTCGAGACATAACTAATGGTGGATTACAATCAAAAAAATTAGATGGTAGGTAAAAATTCAAGGTAGTGTAGAAGTTTCATGTCCACTTTTTCTAAGTATCACGATATCATTCTAGTGGAATTAGTGTCCTGGAGACATATCAGTTAAGAGATAAAGGAAAAATCATTGGATAAAATATGAGTAAGAAACATTTTAAATTTATATCTACATTATTGTTGTATTTAAATGAAATAACATATTCATTAGAGGGTCAGTTTAACTTTTCCAACAGAGATGCTGCTTGGACTGCAAGGTTTACGGATGATGGGGAATTATGGTTCTCATACAAGTATAAGTTGTATTTTGGTTGGAAGAGAAAAGTTGGTACTGACTTAGAGGGTTGACCCACATCCCCAACTGTCCAAAAATATAGTATGAAAAAATTATTTCACATTAGAAGACTGACGAGCTCAAGGTAAACCTAATCTTTAATGGTTTGAATATAAAATTTAATTCTTATTACTTGTATTGGATTTTTTTTAGGAGGCATTGGAGCAAAATAGAATGAAAAAATATTAATGACATATCTGCACATATTTGGGTGCACTATAATGCTTGAGCATGAGAAGCACCTGGTACTTTAACCGAGTATTGTTATGTTATACAAGATGTTATACTGAAAATATTTCTGAATAGAAATATAAAATTTCATCATATTGGTAGATAAATTATTATCTATTCGAAAACTTATGAACATTTAGTTAGTTTTGTAGTTGAAACAATTCTTTAACTAAACATCTTTTGGCTTCATGGTGTCCTGACGCATGACAACCCATATTGAAACATAGGCCAGATTTGTGCATTTCTCATATATGGTTGTAATCTATTTTTTTTTTCATTTCTCCTTTGAATCAAGCTATATTGGAAATTGACGTTTGTGTACCTCATGCAAAATTATTTTTCTCTAATATAAAGAAAAAGGATGGAATTGTAGTAAATACACAGACACAAGATAAGATTGTAAGGTTTTTTATTTATATTTTAAATATTTATACAAAATTCATAATTTAATATGTTTATAATTTCAACAGTATTCCTTAGATGTCCTTAATGATAAGTAAGAAGAATACTTCTGGCAACTCGACCATTTCAGTCAGGTACCAAGTGAGGATCACCTGGGGATATTATGATGTCGACTAGGGAAAAATATGCATCTTTTCTAGGTATTAGTCCTCATCAGGCTCCTCTCAAGCCTATCAGATAACTATTTTGGAAATCGATTGTATAGAAGTAGCTGAGGTAAAGAAAATAGATTTAGAGGAGTGTGAAATAAGCCAACAAGAGCATGATAGAAGTAATCTGATGACCAAAAATTTCATGAAATCTATGGCAATTTTGAGCCATTCACTTCAATAAGAGGATACTAAAAATTTTAAATCATATATAGAATCAATGCGCTATTTAAATTATTCCTCAGGTGATTCCAATTATGGTCATAGTGGTGATGAAGGTGGTGGTGATAGAGTTGTTGTTGGTGAGGATGTTTTTGATGCAAATGTTGGTGATGAAGCTACCGATGATGTTTTTGACGATGATGATGATGGGAATGGGGATGGGTATGGGAGGATATTAATCCCCTCCATTTTCACTTAGCATGGAGACTTGTGAAAGTACTTTAAGAACATGAATTGAATTGTTGTTTGAATGAGAATGGTTAGTTTAACAATTGTGTGGATCTCTTTTAATTTCATTTGTATACTTAATTTTTTTGATTTTTTTCAAAGTTTTGGTTTATTAGAAACAATGTTTTGGTTTGGGTGTTTTTGATTAATCACAATGTGGTGGTTTTTGGGGCACGTGTGTGTTTTTTGGAAAAAATGGGTTTGTGATATTGAATTACATTAAATGTTCAATTATAAAATTTTATTTTGAAGTGTGTATATTTTGTTGATGTTATTAGTGGAATTGGTTTTTTTATAGATATTTACATTGATTGGTAATGGTTGAAATTAGATTGGTGATTGATTTATTATTTTAATGGATTAGGAATGAGTCATTGTGAACTCCTACTTTGGGGGATGAGGTAGGGGTTGTGGTAGGGGCTAGAGGAGGGGGGATATTATAGGTGGTTGGGGGGAATAGAGAGGTCTTGCAGCAAGGGGATGGTGGGAGGGGGAGATGGGTTTGGGTAGAGTGAGGGGAGGATGCAGGTGGGGGAGGGTTGGGGAGGGTGTTGGGGGGTTTGGGAGAAGGGGGGATGCAGGTGGTTGAGGAGAAGGGGGTGTTGGGTGTAGGGTGGGTGTAAGTGGATGGGGAGAAGGGGGGATGCTGGTGGAGGGGGGGTGGGGGTTTCTGCTGGGGGTTGGGGGAGGGAGGGGAGGATGGTGTAGTGGGGGAGGGTTTAGGGAGGGTGTTGTAGGTGGTGGGTTGTTGGGAGGGGTTAGTTTTAGGTGGATGCGGGTGGGGAGTGTGAGGGGGCTACTATAGGTGGATTTGGGGAGGGGAGGGTGGTTTCCATCCTTCTCTTTTTCTTCTCCTTTCCATAAATAATTTATATCTACTAAAGGATTTCTAGGAATTAGTTGTAGTCACTTTTTTTTGTTACTAATTATCATTAAATCCATTTTTCTTTGACAAATCCCAGCTTGTTTATATTTCTTACAGGGTCATGGAATTCCAACTAGACACAATCCTAAACTCGCATTAAATAACTTTACAACCTGATTTATCCATAAAATATGAAGTTTGTAACTCATATTTTCACCTTCCTTCTCTTATTGTATTCAAAATTTTTTTGGGGTTTGTTTTATTTATGTTTCCCCCTAGATTCTAGATGATTCAGTCACTTTTCCCTTACAATCCAAATTTTTGTGGTCTAATAGTTGTTAATTTTCACAATGAGATAAATTTTATATTATTCCATCATCATTGGAGAGTAATGATCCCAAGTTATTTTAATGGACGTGGAATTATGAACTTGTCATTGATCCTTGATTATTTGTTGTCAATTTTGTTTTATGTATCACATAAGAATATTTTTGACAGAAATTAAACTAAGAATGAATGTAATAACATCAAGGGTGAAGGAACGTATGGATGGAAAGTATTAGCGTGCCTTTAGGTTTGGGTTCTTCAAATAACTATTTATTCGTGTTCTATAGGTATGCCTTACAAATATATCTTTCTAGCATTGAATGTGAGTCAAGGATTTATCACTCTTGAAAACATGGTCTAACAAAAAGGTATTTAGATTGAATTTAAATGATATTTTTTTACCTAATTTATTTTTTCTCACCTTATCTCACTTTTAAAATGAAACACACACACATAATTGAAAAGAAAAAAGCACAAGAATGTTTTACTTGGTTTACTTACATAGTTCTATGTCCAAGGATCACACAATGATTATGCATAGATGTATTGAAATCTACTGTACTCAATTTTTGTGGATATATGTTTTGGTCATGGTCACTCTGTGCCATGGTGTGCTACATTTAATATTTTTAGGGACAATTAAATACCTACCATGTGTCACTCCCTCATCTTTTTCTCCGTTTATTACTTCTTGGAAGGTGTTTTTCAGTTTATAGATTAGAGACTCTCTTAAAAAATTATAGAAATAACGGTATCTTCGAAATAAACATATGGTAGTGATTCCCCATGAACCCTTTATTCCAGAATACATATTCTATTATACTCTACTTTAGTGTACATATAATATTTCAATGTTGAAGGAGATATACTCTTTAAAAATATTTGAGACTTTATTATCTAAATCGATAAGTTAATATCCTCTTGATTTGAGGGTTGATCATTATCATCCAATGAGAAAAATATAAAAATATCTCTTCTCAGTGAAGTTTATCCCACACAAAAATAATATTATTGTGCTTTATTTCTACAACAACTATATATGTTGAGAAAAATTTGCCTCCTGTGATCATATTACTTTAGTAAATTGGATATAACTAGTGAATTCATTTCCTTCTTGGTTTTTATCTCTTTTTTTTCTCAACAAATTCGATATAATAGGGAATCACATGTTCACAATATTTATAGAAAATTTTTGTTGATTTATAAATTATTTAAGCCTCTAACCCTTAATTCTATGATTTTCATCAATACCCATTACCATAATACTTTAGAATTATGCCATGTGTCCCAATCATTTTTATTTTCGCAAATATGAATTTCCAACTCTATTTGATTCCATGAATGTTTAACCAAGTGTCCTCCTTTTTAAATTCAAATTGAATATTCATTAACTTCTAGAAATAATTTTATCATAGTATAGGGTTCATCAATATGGCGTGATCCTATATGTATTTATCCATGTTATGGTATAACAATATTGATTGTAGTGTGACCATCGAGTCAACTATAGATCTAAAAAATCCTATAGAATCTAAATTAAAAAAATTTAAAGATTATGATATGATCCACTCTAATATCCGCATAATTTTGATATTTTACAGTGTTGTCCTTCAGTTGTGACGTGGCCTAATATTTCTAAAACCTCCAAGTGTTTAAGTTATTCATTTAAAAACATTCATCTCATGGTGAAACCAGCATATTATAACTCGATATTTTTTTACCATTAATAAGTTGTAGTATGATATACAGACTATGATATGAATTAATTAGCCTTCACATTCCAGTGTTGTAACAAAGTTCAACAACCTTGTGTTCTTTATTTATTCTTATATGAGTATGTTGAAGTGAAATTTACTCTTACATAACCTTGGTTTACTCCTATAAAAGTCATGTTACAGTTTGGTTTCTTCCCTCTATATATATCCAATCATCCAACTTTCCAGATTATTCTTTTAGAAAATAGGTTAGGTCATAGTCCCTTCTTCTATTATGAAACACTCTTACAAATTCAAATTCATATATACATCTATAGACATCCATTTAGTGGGGATATAATTTTATTACATGGTCACACCAAATTTAATATTATATAATATAATATTTTTCTTACATGATCATGTTTTATTCTTATGTTTAACTTTTTGTAGCATGACACCAATATTCCTGGTGTATTACATCATCTAATTCCTCCATTTTACTCTAACATAACAACTAGTACAGTCTAATAAACACCTCTATAATGTATTTTAATCCTTTTTTTACCAAACCAACCACTGTACTTTCCTAAATAACACTATGAATTCTCTTACTTATTCCAATTTCATGTTATATTAGTCAATGTCATTCACATCATACCTTCTATCAATTATAGATTTAGTATAACACTCCATGTCTTGAATGATGTTTCTTTTATTAATCTATATAAAACCATATCCTTAATATATACAAATATCATGATGTATCATTATATTTTCTCCCATATAGCCATGGTTGTGGCTCTAATGTGAACACTCCAAATCTATCATGGTTACCTTCAACCTCACAACCATGTTTATCAATGTCATGCCACATTCACCAAGTGTGGTTCCCATCAATGGTAACCATCACCATATATATCCAAATCTCTATGTCACTCAATTTAGTTTCAATAAATCCAATAATTATTGTCAAAAAATTCAACAAAAATCCCCATAGTTTCAACATCCCCCCTTTTTATGTTTAAAATACTACCATAAATTCTACTCCACCATTTAACACAAAATTCTTAAACACAATATATGGATTTATGGGGCATTCATTCCACTCCCATTTTTTAATAAAATAAAATGTTACTTATTATTATAAAATTTTCTTTTCTTTTTATCTCTATTCATCACAGAGCTCTATAGGGGTTTGTTAATCAACAAAACTCCATATTTTTTAACAGAAAACATGAACTAGAATTTAGATAGACTGTACTCCCCTTTTTACATGCACTCTAAAGCTCATAAATTTCTAGGTAAAACAAAACAATCTAGACTTAATAAAGTTGAAATTATATATTTTTAAAAACAATCTCCACAACCCCTTTTTTATACAAATTGTTGATATAAAAAATAAATAAGTTCTTTTAACCACTAATAGGTTATATTAAATAAAATTAGTATCATTCAACCACTTGTAACACAATTAATTTTTTATAACCATTAGTCATAGATAACTATATACTGATGCCTATTTTTGGATAAACCTTATATATATTTTCACCATTTGGAGTATTTTCATCACATTACTTGTAATTTATAGCTCGTTAAATCTTCTAAAAACTTATAGGATCTCCCAGTTCTTGAATACCATTTCAAATTTTATTTATAATTTTTTTTGGAAAGAATTACCACATTTTCTTTTCAGTTTTAACCTATTTAACCAAAACATTATACATTTCAGCCCTTTGATTTCTTCCTTTCTATAATTTGAATTATCCATTTCAATCCATTTTTGTGACTTGTTGTTTAATGAGTTTTAGGAATACAATTATAAATATATTGAATTTCCCATAACTGGTTTTTAGTTATTGGATAGGTGAAGGATGGAAGGAAGGCATGATGGTTCTACTTTGTCCTGAAGTAGTACCTGTACCCACAGTTCATTGAATCGTGGGTATATTATTACTACTTAGATAAACTATACCCACAGTTTTCTAAATCGTGGGTATATCTATATACTTATGGTTTATCTAAAACCATAGGTATTATGGAATTATATAGGGTTATACCCACAGTTTCCATAAAACTATGGGTATAGCTCTATACTGATGCCTTGGTAGCCCACAGTTTGTGTAACCGTGGGTATAACCTATACCCATGGTTCTAGGGGCTATACCCATGGTTCCAAACTGTGGTCTAGGGTTTTCTAGCCACCATTTTTCCTTACTCTATCTCTTAGCTTTAGCGTCTTAGTTTTTGGTTCGGCGATGGCAGGTGCTCGGATGGATAGTGACGGTTGGGTTGGCGGTGCAACAGCCTCGACGTTGGTGGTGCGACAACATGCCTTTTTAATGCCAGATCTGGTTCGGATGACCTGATCTAGTCAAAATTGGTCCCGTCACGAGTTGGACGATGGCGGGTTTTCCGGTGGTCTCGACGACATTGGCGCCTGTGTGGAACGGTCCAGCGGCAACGTTGCACATCCCGAGCTGTGGCCGATTGTGGTTGGTCCTAGTGGTGGAGGTGTTGGCTGGATGATTGGTGGCGTGATGTGACAAGGGAGATTTTTCATTGGCGTACAGTGGAATTATTATCTTGGTTCATTGTTGATTCGTTTTTTATATTTAACGGTGATGGATTCTACAGCTATTGGCTCGGTGGCGATTGTGACAGCAATAACTGCTCATGATGGTCCTTGGTGTGGTCACGGCGGCTAGGGTTTCATAGTGGTGATTGTTTTTTGTTGGTCCATGGCCATTTGGAATTGATTTGTTGAACTGTTTGTTTTTGGACTTTTGTCTTTTGAATCTTTATGGGTGTTTGGCTCTGGTCCTTATGCATGTAATGGGTTACCCTTTCCCAATTAAAAATGGTGCCTTTCTTTTCTTTTAATAAATAGATATTTTCCCTATGATTTATGAGTATCATACACACAATATACCATTTTTTCAATGGAATCCAAGATATATGGATCTTGTTATTAAAAATAAACAATATCAATCAACCTTGAGAAGTTTACATGGGTACATTTTAATAGATATTTATTTTATCCCATTTGAATATTGGTCAAATTTTATTTGAAAAATATAGCTGAGAATTTTCCATGGCAGTTTAACTCAATAATGTAAACTAACATTCTATATTATCCATTCCCTCTACTTATAAAAAATATCACTATTAAATAAAACATATCTATGTGTTTGGATTAACAACAAATCTATCGGTGAAAATGAAGATATTTTTCCAACTTGTCGACCAATATCTGAAAAAATCAATGACATATTTTTTCCCTAATAATGACATGTATTATCATTAGTAAAACTAGATGAATTTAATATTTTAACTATCTAATACAAATACATTGAAAAAAATACAAACACTCTTAGATATGGTAACCATCTACAATAGACCATTCTGGTTAATTTTATTTTTCACATAGGAGTTCAAATGACCTAGTTTATTGAAGATAAGTAAGAAATTAACATGATAATCATTTTAATTATTTTTTGGATAATTGTTAATCATAATAGATAATCAAATTAAAAATATCCCTCTTTGTGATACATCGATCGGTAATTTTACAATCCCTTCACTTAATATTACTCCAATAAATTCACAGTAAAATGAATCACTATAGTAAAATATTATGGGGGAAGGATCATATCCAATTGAAAAAGTTCCCTTAAAATAATTTCAGGATTTTTTTCATCCTTATTTATGACATGGCCTAACCCACCAGGTCCCTTCCAGATCCATCAGTAATCTAATACGTCCACCCCAATCTGGCTTGCAATAGTCCAAGGGCCAGTGACTAGCACTGAGTAAGAATATCACATCAAATGGGAGGAATTATCATTTAAAACATACAAAAAACACATATCCAATGCATAAGATGACACAAATAATAACAGGATACACATATAATAAACTAAAAAAAAGAAATACTTTCTTGATAAAATGTTTACGATCCACTTAGATAGTAAGTACATATAACATAATGTAAAAGGTAAACACACATAGCTAACAACCAAAAAATAAATCTAACCTAAGAAGATGATAATAAGAGCTCCTCATTATAAGTTAGAAGAAGAAAATGTACACTTCCTACTACAATCAACTCCTAGTACCACCAAGTTTTAATAACACCATTTCCCCCAATGTCTCCAATCATCAATTCTAAAAAATCCATAAATTCCACATATATATAACCAACTAAAACTTATGTGAAATCTATATAGACACATCATGTGTGGGAAAAAGTCCCATGTAAGGGTAAGTATAAAAATTCCTAGTAGGACTCACCAAAAACCAAAATGAAAACAAAAATCAACATTTCATCCTAAATCATGATACTATAGGTGGACAAGATGAAGATGAAGATGGGACACCATAAAACCAAATTGTCTTAAGATTATAGTAATAAATAGTAACAAGATTAATTTCAAGTAATAATAGTCTATATGTTCTCTAAAACTAATATTCTTAATGATATAATGTAGGTCCCGATAACCTCAGATTCAATACTTGATAGCCATATCTCACGAGCAACCAGAGGTGCTCAGAAGGATGAAGAGCTCCAAAAACCTATAGATAATATCTGGTTACAATATCACATCTTTGATAAAATTTCCATAGTCTTGAGGAATCAAATGTCTCAAAAAAGTATATACTGCTCAGAAATTTTACATTCACTGCATCTCCAGAAAACATGAACGGGAGGCATCACTCATTGAAAAAACATTCTCTTTATATGAGGGGTCACCAAAACCTCTGGTACATCAATAAAAAACTTATTAATAATATATTTGATCTATCAACCTCTTTATACCCATTGTGAAGGATCCTACACTCCAATTAGGGAAGGGGGGATACTGAATCTAGTAGAGGATTCCAAACCCCATAATAGTGAGGGGGATATTGACCCTATTTGATTTGTAGGTAAGGAATCCTATGCCCCAAAACATTGGGGTGATTAACATACCTACCAAGGGATGTTGCAAGGAAACAAATACCTAACATAACTCTATCATTGGTGAGGGTTATCAATTTAACAATAACTCATGAATGTAGAGAATGATATTTGTAATGATATTGTGGTTGATCATTTTTAGTTTCATCACATTCCATATATATGTCCTCAAAATTAGGGACACCATAACATCCAATGTGGAAAAACACTTATAGGGGACCACTCATATGTCTAAAATTGAGTTCGAATAAGAAGTCATGTACAGTAGTTATTTATGAGATGAGTACACAACATGTGCCTTAGGGTACATGACATGTATCCCAACATAATAGTTTTTCCAAGTAATGAAACCCTATATGGCATGAAGAAGGCCACACACATGGTGTGTAGTTTGAACTAAAAAGTGTTTCGGGTCGGGCAGGGTACTCGAAATGTACTACCACTACCCGAGACAAGTAAGACCAAGGTACACGAAATTTGGTCATATTTTATATGAAGTATAAGGCCAAATGACCACATGGGTGTGTAATCCCAATAAATACCATTTTTGTCATCTAGGGTTACTTGTTGTGTTAAAAAAATAAAATGACATATCATGTTTAACTTTTTCATAAACTCGGGTCGATGCATCATCCAATATACACAACAGGTGTTCTTCCAAACTACATGAAAAGTATTTTAGGGGTTTTCAAGACACATCATTGAATCTCTCATTCTTCACCACCAATACTGAATTTACAACCAATCTTGATTGAAACATATTCAAATGCATTGATCTCAGTACTAATAACACTAAAAGTCAATTTTCAACCAGTTCTCTCTAGAAATGAGATTTATTATCATTCTACATAAGCTATCCATCATATCATACACCTAGGCTCAAAAATAATTTAACAATAAACTACCATCTATGATCCTCTATCATCAAGAAATTATTCCATCCTCCATGGTCTTTATTGAATCTCACAAAAAAAAAATTCATTCATAGGGTTCAATTGTGATTGGAATTGGACTATTATAAGTCAAATATCTAGACAATTCATTATAAGTGATAATGAATGAATAATGAGAAGATAAATCCATTAAAAACAAAAATTAATAACCCCAATGGCTGGTAAAAACCCATTCATCTGTCATAAGAAGAGACACTGGGTAAAAGTTTGAACAATGAAAATTCTAGCTTAGATAATACAAAAAACACCATATGAAAAATAAATATTTTGATAGGGCTGTGATATGGTATAAAATATTATATAATTAATAACAATCATGTATGAGAAATCATGAAAAATTGTGTGAATCCTCAAAAAAAATTCCCTAACGCAATAGAAAATCATTGATTCATTAATTAAATTACATAAACCACATGATCCATTCATCGACACTACTATAGGTCCATTTCCATACTCTTTATTCACCATAATTTCCACCATGATCCAATCCTTCTCCCTTAACCTAGGGTTTTCTAATATTGAGAGAAACTATTCTCAAGGGGGTACCATAGTATGGATTTAAGAGATAATATCCCTAGGGGTTTTCCATAACTATATATTAATAAATAAATAAATAAATTAATTAAATTACTTATTAATCCATTGTGGTGGAAAACACCCAATGATCCCAATGAGAACTAAATTTACATAATTCCTGGGGTAAAACCCATATCCAGGACTCAAATATGATTTTGGTTTTCCCATCCAACACTGAAGTAATGATATATAAGTATTCTTTAACAATTCATGTGTGCATATAATATATAATACAATATTTTTATTATATTATTTATAAGTCTCCACAACACTCTATTTTCCACAATGTCTTAATATGAGGGGTTGGAACCATAATTTTAATCCAACTAAAACTTGGAAAATTTTATGTGGTCATAATCTTGGGTAAAATTCTCATTTTAAGAAATGGTATTTTTCAACAGATTAAAAAAGTCAAATTGAGCTACCTCACACTTGGGGAAAACTTGTGTCACTATATCCCCCTCACCACCTTAAAACAAATTTTCCTCAAAAAGGAAAAAAAATAAATATCCAAAGAAAATATTATCATAACGAATACCCATATGGAGGAATACATCCATCACATGCACTCCCTTTATATATGAATGCGTGTGCTATAAGAAAAATCATCACACAATTAAAAAAGAAGGAAACGTCACCCTCCACTCATGAAGATATTGGTTCCATATATCTCAAAGAAAGAGCTAATAAGAAAAATGAATCATCTCAGAATAGGTCTTACATTTTTTAATACCTAGAAAATATATCAATTGAAGGTCATTTTGTATATGGGATGATATAAAACCACAATCCATTGATTCCTATCCTAAAAGGTTTATATTGAAAAGGTTACCAATAGAGGAAGTGCACTTCTCCCAACCTTTTAAGAGTGTTCTGGATTGTTTCATATGATATCAACCCATTCACATTTCAAATTAGGTTCCATAATATCCCATAATCCAAATTGTACGATATTATCCATTTCTATGATCTTATTATATCGATCCTAGAACCCAAGATAACACATGTTTGAGAAGCTAAAACCCAAAAAACATCTTTAGAAAAACCTCATCTTCCACAATATATGAAACGTTTCCATGAGAAGTGTACACCCCTAAGGATCCATAGGATACTCTATATCAAGTTTCATTCTTTGAAAGTGTGGTTTCCACTCAAGATAACCCTCATGATACATAGAACTAACCCCATGGGTAGAACCACCTTTCTTTAAGGGAAGTATTCACTGTTCTCACCACCTTTAGGAAAACCATTTAGGTCTAACACCTGAGAATGTCTAGTCCCACTAGACCAATTCATCAATATCACTATTATGGGAGTCTCAAATGAAAGGTAAGAGTGTAGGGACACCAAATTTTTCTAAAAATGAGTAATGTGTCTCTCTCCACACTAATTAAATTGCCCTAAAAGTAGTTTCTCAAGTGGATCCTTTGACATTTAGACACAGAGTCCTCAAATAGAGGCATTGACCACTGTAATCCTTCTGATGTCCCTCTAACGTGACATAGTCCACTAGGGCTCTACCCATTCCATATGTAATATGAGTGTGAAACCCCATTCCTAACACTATAGGATATAGGTTGTTGACTAGAATATATTAGTCATATCACATAATATGGAGGACTCAGCCTATAATAACCTGAAATAAACATATCTACAATACAAAAGATAACACAAATAGTATTAGGAAACACATATAATAAATTAATAAAAAAAGAAAACACATGAATGATATAACCACTAAGATACACATAGATAACAAGTATATGAAATATAACATAAATTAGTAAGATGCATGACCAACATCCAAAAAGGAAAAATGACATAAGCAGCTAAGAAGAAGAGGGTATCACTGAAATTTGACTCCAAACATGATCATCAGCTGCTACCATTATCTCCTGGGATCACCAAGCACCACCAAGCTCCTCCAACACTACTTCCCTAAAATTATACATATGTCAACTCCAAAAAATAGATGGAACTCTACTTCTACAAGACCATGTCCAACCTATGAACCATCTATACTGAAACATCATGTGTCTTCCCAAGCCCCATGTGGGGGTAAGTAGAAATATACCTAGTATGATTCCCCAAAAATCATAATGAAAATAGAAAACAACATTTTAAATTGAATCTAGGTATTAGAGGTCATTAGGGTGAAGAAGAATTGGGGAAAATATACCACCAAGTTATCTCAAGATTCTAATACTAAATTGTAAGGGGATGAATGAAAAGTAAAAATAAAATATATATTGTATATAAATATGATAATAAAGGATTCAAGGATATTTTCAATCTTACCAGCTCTAATCATTGATAAACACATCTCAGGAGCAACCAGTGGTGCTCAGAACACTATTGAGTCCACAAAACCTGAATATGATAGCCAACTATATCATAACATCTCAGAGGAAACCCCTAGGGTTCTAAGGAATCACAAGTCTCATATAAGTCAATATTTCTCAGAATTATGATATACATACCATAACCCAAAACCATGAAATTAATGTCATTCATTACTAAAGAATGTACATTAAATGAGGGCACACCACAACCTCTAGTATTTCAATACCAAATCACCAATCAAATATTTGAACTATCAACCCATGAATAATTTCTTTACTTGTATAGGAGGATCCCACACTAATAGTAGTGAAGGTAGGATACTAACTTTGGTGGAGGATCCTACAACATGCCTAAGATCTTTATATATTTTAGAAGATAAATCTTTTGATTGATAATCTCACACCCTATAATAGTGGGGAGGATACCAACACTATTTGATATATAGGTAGAGGATCCAATTCCCTAACCAATTGGGGGAGGATTACCTACCATACATATGGATAATAATAATAAATTGTTTGCTAACTAACTCAACAACCAGGGTGGGTTTCCATTTACCATACATGCTCAAAATCTAATCCCAATCTTTGTATTGATGATGCGGTCAATCATTCTTTCATTCAACATGTTCTAAATATATGTCTTTAAAAGTAGGTCCACTATTGATTCCAACATGGAAAACACTTATATGTGACTACTAACTAGACTACAATTGATTTTAGAAAATATTTCACAACCTGTAGGTAGTTCTAAGCATATTATACGGTATGTGACTTTGGGAACATGACATGTATCCCTGGGAAGTTGTTGGGAAATTCAATGACACCAGATATGTCATGAAAATTCCACATTAATGGTGTGTTGGTTTAACTGCATGAAATATATTGTGAGGTAAAAAATTCTGTGTATACCACCACTTACAATATCACAAAGAACCATATTGTATAGCATGGTGTCCTAATCCATATAGCATGTAAGGCCAAAGAACTAAATGTGAGTTTAATCCATGTACATGTCATGTTTTTTAGATAGGGTCATAGGACATGAGAGAAAATCACACATCATGTTATATTTAAATCAGTCAGAAAACCTAGCCACTACATAATTTTATAATCACAACATGTGTTCTTTTGTATTAAATTTTGTGTAGTCATGGATTTTAAGAAAACATTATATTTTCCCTTATTATTCCCCACCACCATGGAATCTACCTCCAATATCACCCAACCCTTAATTAAACAATTTTATGTTGTTACCAACCCTATCATAAGTCAATTTATGATCATTTCTTGTTAAACATTGGACCTATACTCATTATACACAAGATACCTATCACATTACAAACCTATTCTTGGAATTCATTCTGTTATAGACTTTCATTTGTAAAAATTCAACATCCAAAGATTCTGCGGCCATCCACAGACAAATAATCGATCCCCAGGGTTTGATCTCAAGTCGAACTAGACTAGTATTTATTGAATCACCTGCCAATTTGTGTTCAATGATGAACAAGTGAAGAATTATGATATAAATACATAAAATAAAAGAAATTTAATAACCCTGATGTCCAATGTGAATATTGACATTGATCATTGGTGGAAACCAAGTGAAAAAGTTTAAACAACATAAGGTCTAATATAGATAATCCAAAAACACTATATAGAAAATAAAATATTTGATAGGACCATTCTTGGGTTGACAAAATTTTAGAATTAATAGTAATCATTCTTGAGAAATGGGGAACAAAAAAGTGGATATAAAATAATAATGCCCTTCCTTAATGGAAAAATCATCTTCTCTTTAATTCTATCACCACAACCACATGAATCGTTCATCAATGCCCTTACAAGCGTGTTCAGATTCCCTTAAACTATCATTGTCGGCACCATGATAAAATATATATACCCCAAAAGAAATTTTTCCAATGATGAGAGTGGATAACTGAAAGTTGGTACCATATTAGGGATTTAATAAAGGATCTCCCAAGGCTTTCACTACAACAAAAAATTAATCAATTAATTTATTAATTAATCAATTAAATTAAAAAATTAATCCATAGTGATGATGAAAGCCCAATGATGCCAATGTAAACTAAAATTACCTCTCAAGATGAGTAAAACCCCTATTCTAGATTCAACTGTAGTGTCTGTTTTCCCATATGAAACCCAATTAACGAGAAATAAGAATTTTTCAGAAATACATTCTTGTAAACTATAAATAATATCACATTTTTGTTATATTAGTTCTAAGGACCCATAACACCCATTTTTTTATGTTGCATCATCACTAGTGGTAAACACAAATATCTGAAACTAGCAAAATATTTAGAAACTTTTCTTTATGCCATATATATGGGTAAAATTACCATTTTATCCCTCAAGAGATTCTGAGAGTTTTAAAACTCAAAATTCAACTATGTCTCGATCGTGTAAATCCTAGGTCACTAAAAATTTGGTTTTAGTTTTACATATATAGTTATCTATAGATTTTTTAAAACTAAATTAGAACAATATCTATATGATTCATCAATATATGCGATTCATGAATTTCTAATCCTCATAATTTATGATGTTTTAACTCAACACATTTATAGATATAACATGAATATCCATTACTTAAATTTACATTCTTTAATCTTAAAATAAAAACATAATTTTCCATATTTTCAATGGAATTAATGTTATAGGATACTTATAATTCTTATTTGATCATAAATTTATCTTAATATTCATTTATTGTAATAATTTAAATATTTTTTTGATTTATCTTACTCAAGAAGAAATAGAGAAATCTAATTGTCACATGTATTCTTCTTAGCGTAAATGACATCAAGATTATGATGTATCAAATGAAAGTACTAATATGGAAGTTTGAAAATTATTCTATTTTATTCCATTTTTATATTCAAGTAACATCTGATGGGGTATGAAATCTTTTCTAATTAACATTAAACTGAAAATATTTTCTAACCACAATATTAACATTTCATAATTATCCTAGTATTTCTAATTAGGATAATAATTTTAATGGAATTCTCAATATTTTCTCCATTGATGTTACTTCCTAAATTAGAATATATGAGATATGTAAATAAATAAATGATGACATATGAATCATTTTTCCCATATATATGGTTGTCAATGAGACTCAAAATCATGATTATAAATAAAACAATCCAAACAATTGTGAATTTTCAAACGAAATAAATTTATCATTCTAGGAAAGTAATTAATTATCCATATTAAGGAAACATGAATTCCAAATATTTTAATGATAGAATTAACATACATCTATACACTATCATTCTATAACTCTTACAAATAAGGAATAGAAGGCTGAAGGTAGACATTAATTTTATTTCAAGGCATTTTCCTTCCATGAATAATTTTTGATATGATGAATGAAGTATACTACATTAACATGAATAGAAGTTTATTATAAGTAATTAGAATAGTATACCATACACTATAATTACTTTATAATGTCTCAAAAGTGTTTAATCTATTTATCTCCAGTCCTAATTTCACAAATAATAATGGAAATTTTCATGTAATGAATAAAATTTCTTCTATAATTTTTAATATCATGGATATTCCCTAAACCCATCATTATTTTTATAAAAGTCATTCCACTTAATATTTTTAGCAATTTTAGAGGTCATATATAATCATTACTAATAAAATTTTCAAGGAAGATAACATAAAATATCTGTAAGATATTTCATTTTCTTCTTTTAATTTGTATTACAGTGACTCAAACATGCATCAATTACTATAGACATTAATCTATAAGTATAACATACTGTGTACATTCTTTATTTGAATATTGTACCAATATAGTATAAAATCAATAGTATATGCATGTATTTTCATTTAATTGATTCTATGATTTTTATTAATTTTCTTTATCTCATATAATTATTTGAGGATTATTTATTTAGAAAACAAATATGAAATAAATCCAATATCATTGATGTTTATTTATCTATAAATCAGTATAGGAACATGATATAATATAACTTTATAAAAAAAATAGATAACTTTAAACACATAGAAAATCCCCCATACAATTCAGTATTTATTTATTTAAATAACTCTTAAAGTGAATTTATTTTCTAAGACTAATTTTCCCATGTATTTTCACCACTAGATCACTAATGTTTTACCATATTCAACATCCTATCCTGTAGTTCTGAAGACACCATTTACTAATTTATCATACAAAACATCAACATAAGGATTTAATATTGTGTTTCAATATTGATTATGTTTTCTTATATTAACCAAAATATCATTTATCGAATTTTGAATTCTATTTTATACTATTGAGAAAGTATCTTGTTCCTTATGATTATGTGAATAATTTCTCAAACATTCTATAAAACTTGAAACCCTATACCAAATCAAGCATACTTATTGAGTATGAAACCACTTTAGGACCAATTTATCAAATAATACATGTCACTTTAACCATAGTCTAAAATGTCAACTCGAACATGGCAATTGTACTTTTGCTATCCAAAAATCGATTTGTAATTATATGATCCAAAACACCTCCAAAACCTTAATATACTAATGTTTCTTATGGGGAAATGTAATTAAAATTTTATACTTACATAACTAAATACCTTTAGATTAAGAAAAAAATAATTTTATATATAAATATATGGGACTAAAATAATATTTTTTATTTAAAAATTCAATTAAATTCAAAATTTAAAAATTGAACAAATATTCAAAAATATTTTTTAGTAATATTTTTTATTAAAAAAGATAAAATCATTTTAAATGGTTCATTTTAGAAAACATTGATCACTAAAATAAATTTAAAAAATACATCATCTTAGATAAAACATATAAAAATTCAATTCAATATACTCTACTTTTATAATAAACTATCCAAAATAATATAATAAAGGTTTATCAATCAGAAATAACCAAACTATTGTTTATAAAAAATATAAATCAATCTTTCTAAATTAATAAAATAATGTAGAACTATTTAACGTTATATAATTAAAATATGCATATGATAATACAAACCATATTTCTTTTACTATAAAAGTAACCAATTTTCCCTAAATTTAATTATTCCTTAAACAATTTTGGTTTAACTAGAAAATCCCCCAATCAAAATTTAAAATGAAAAGAGTAACTTCAAAATTTTATAAATCCACAAAAACCCCCTTTTAGAAAAATACAATAACCCATCTAAATAAGATATAATTCCCAAAATGAATCTAAATACTAATATATATCTAAGAGATATATTTATATTAAAAAATTGAAATCAAAAGGACACCATACCATCAAATCAGTTTTCTTTAACTAGTTTAATTTTCAAATCATTTCAAACTAAATTTAAATATATTTCAGTCCATCATTGAAAAACATAACTCCCATTTTCCAAAAAAAAATGTTTTAAATATCATCAAACATCGTTTTATTTTTTTCTAAAAAATGCTTTATTAACTTATCAAAATTAATTTAAAAAATTATATCCACACTACATTAAACTTATCTTCAATTAAAATATTCATTATTCATTTAAAAAATATTACAAATTATTTTTGAAAGTATTTTACACCTAAAAAAAGTACTTTAAAAATATTTTAAATGAGAACCATAAAGTTTAATAGTATATATATAACCTACATCCAATAACTATTAAACCATTTCAAAAACAATAAGAGAAACCAAATGACAGAATAATTATACATATATTTCTAGAGTAGAAATTTGAAAAGTAAAGAAGTACAATTGACAAATGCATATAGTATTGTTTGAAAATCTCACATGTTTAAATAAAAACTATTCCCAAAAGGTTAAATCTAGATGATAAAAAAGAAAAGGATTGAACTGGATGTATCTATGTAGTGTAACTTGTTAGAAAAAAATGTGTGGAGGTAGTTATAGATTAGACTAATGGAGATAGGGAGTGGTAGTAAATTAAAAGGAAATGATAAGTGGTGATCATCAGGTATACAGGAAAGGTGGGAAAGTTAGGTCTGAAAAATGAATATATATGAGGGAGAGGGGTTTTAGGGTTATTTTAAAAAATATAAGTATTTTTAAAAAACCTATAATAATTGAAAATATATTCTATTTAATTTAAATTAATATTTAACAATGTTATTTCTAACTTATTTTTGTAAAATTTTAACTAATAAATCATCATTAATAGTGTTTACTCTTATAATGTTAAGGAAGGATGTAGAGGTTAGAAATTAATATTTTGAAGGAATGTGTGTGGTCAACCTATTGAACTAAACATTTTTAACTTCATTTGATACAATAGGGTTTGTACTCAAATTCTCCTTCCAATTGATTTTGATATGCAAAATAATTTTTTTCTTTCCATGAAGGTAACCTTTTGGGAATAAATTATTCTGACATTTTAATACACTTTCTAGATTTTACCTAAAAATTAAATAACAAAATACATTTTTTGTCATTTTTTCTAGAAGGGTACATTTATATTAGAAGTTTGAGTGATAAAATTTATATTAAAGGTTTTTTGGAATGATTTATGGAATATTTTAAATAACTACTCAAAAAAACATATTAAGCATTTTGAGGGAAATTTAAATCCTCACACACCATATTTATATAAAAGCATCATAAACATGGTAACTTGGTATATATTCATTACTTGTCATGATGAGGAAATATTTTAATTAAATTTTAATTGATTTTAATTTCTATTTAAATTAAATATATAAAATAATTTTCTTCATAAATATTAATTTATAAATTCATAAAGGATTTAAAAAATAAACAATGTTTTAAATGTAAATACTTGTGACATTTTTTCGAAGATAAAATATATGGCATGTAAACTCTTGACATTTATGGTCCTGAGGGTGTAAATAAAATTCTCAAACCTGAATGGTTAGGGGAATCCATTATAAATGTATATATCAGTTACATTTTAAGAATTCTTATATCTAATTAATTAAGTGCTATTTTTATTATAATTTAATAATATTTATATTTATTTTAGCCATTTATATCATGGTTATATAAGTTATTCATGTCTTTATAGTAACTTTTCATTTATATGTCCTCATATTACTTATATAAAAGTAAAACAATGAATCCAAAGGAAATTATATCAAGAGAACAAAAGTTACTGAAGTGTTTGAAAATAAACTAATAGGTGGAACACTCTTTTTAATAAATTATATATTAATATTTAATTTATGTAAGGAAACTAATATGCTAATTCTAACCAATTCTTATAAAATGAAGATATATTTTATGAATCAAATTCACGAATATCCAATAAATTTTCCCCAAATAGTGTCTCCTTGAATTAACAATGCTCTATCTTCAACAATTTATTTAAAATATTTCAATTATGTGTTTTATAGTATGATTTAACAAGCCTATTTTATATGGTAATATGGTGTTTATATATCATCAAGTACACGGTATGAGGAAACATAGTGCACATAAGAACCCCATGGATTTCTATTATTAAAAATTTAATAAGGTACATAAAACAAATTTTCACTATCAAAAAATATTTCATAAAATAATTCTTATATTTGTCAAATTTTTATAGTATAAAAAAACAAATATATTTGATTGTGGTTATTATGTCTTTAAATTTATAAAGTATGACATAATCCATCTGAAATATCACATCCATTTAAAGGTATATACAAGATGTGTCTATTTTTTAATTAATACATGTTTATTTAAAATATTTATAAGCTTTTTATATATCTACATTTTTTCAGTACTATGTGGATTATATTAAAATAACATATTTATATAAATAAATATATTTTTAAAGAATGTCTAGGAAACTTTCATGGTGTTATAATATTTCTAAACATCACTTGGAACTATTTTCTTATGACTTATATAATTTTTTTTCACTTTTAATTTTACTTCATTGATTTATTTTCATTATCAATATTATATTTTTTCAATTTTTTTCAAATTACCTTTTTATAAATATTAGTGTGTGATACATTTCTGAAACATGCATCAAATGACCATAACTAAGAAAATGGTCCTCTATTGTTTTGTAAATATATGAGAATTATTAATGATTTATCTATGAAGTAATGGAATAAAACACATGTCAATACGACATTGTGATGTGCCTGGAATAATCTAAAGTGTATTTTTAATATTAAAAATATTTTATATTTTTAAACATGTGTCAAAAAAACAAAAATGAGTAAATGTACTTAGAAATTTTCATAAATTTAGTTTAATGATCATTTACTCATTTGTGACCTATAGGAAAATAGTGCATATCAATCTTACATGTAATATGTCCAAATAATACAATATATATTTTTTTATATCAAAATTATTTATAGTTGTAACATAACATATTCAATGATTATAACTGAGTAAAAAACCCTGACTATAAAAAAATCTAAGGTAAATACCATTGATTAATTTTTTAATTGGAAGAACAAATTGAATGTCAATCTGACGTGTGATATTCCATTATTTATCGAATTTAATTAGAATTAAAATTATAGAACCCCTAGTATGATTTATGTAGCCTTTTTATGCATTTTTACATGTTATAAGTTAATGGGATGAGTTTGAAAGATTTTGGGAGAGTTTGGAATGGTTTTGGAAGGTTTTGAAGGCCTTTTTATGGATACATAGTTTAAGCATAGTTAGGGGAAACTGTATAGAATTCCCATGTAATTGTGTAACTCAAGGAAGCGGGGTTCCACTTGGTTTGTGCATGGTTTGTCTAACCATGCGAGGAGTCCGTGTGACATTCCTTTGAGGCCGTAGCATCCACATGGTTAACGCACGGTTTTCCTAACTATGTGAGCTAACTATACGGCCCATTAAAATCATTTTTTAATACGGAGTTAGTAAAGATTAACCCTAACTCCCCCATTTTTTCTCCCACTCAAACCCTATGTAGTTTTTCATATTCTAATGGTCTAGGGGTGCTATACCACTCGATTTGGAAGTGATTAGAAGGGGTTTCAAGGTGGTTTGAAGGTGGTTTTCCCCGAGTAAATTTTTCCTCTTGGCTTCTTTATGGTTTATCTCGAGATCTACTCTTCTCCCTTTGCTGGTTTTCTATATCTACATCTATCTAATGTATATAAAAGGTTGTTTTAGCCTAATGTGACGATTTTAGGGCTTTTAACGATAGAGGAGAGGATCTAGAGCGGTTTTGGTGGTGCGTTCGCTGAATTTGTGGTATGGTTGATTGTGGGTCCATTTCATCGGAACCCTAAAGGTAGGTGGATTCTCTCTTGAATCCACCTGGTTAGAGCTAGTTAATTTGGTTTCAATTAATTTTATTCTTCAAATTAGTTGTGAATATGATGTTTGAATATTGGTGGAAACCCATTTAGTGAAGATTTTGGGATTTTTGGTTGGAATGAGATATTATTTAAAGAAGGGTTTTGTTGTGTGATTTTAAAATGATGATTTTAAAATTTTTTTATTGGTTTTGAACATGAAAATGGTTTGTCAAAATGGTTTTTAATAAAAATGTGGTTTTATTGAAATGTGATTTGGCATGGAAAATGGTAGAAGGGTTATTTCAATAAATGAGTGATTTATTTAAGTGAACTGGCATGTGTTGGAAATGGTTGTGTTCTTATTATGTGGACTTGGTGATTTATGATTGTTGTTTGGTAAAGTTTTATGGATTGTGTTGATTGTGTGTGTGAAGTAGGAGGGAAGTATCACTGTAAAAGTTGATTGATAGTGGATGGAAGAGCCACCATTATTGACAGTGGTCAGAAAGAACCACAAGTTAGAAATGTAGTGAATAGGCTGGACAGAACCTCCACCGTTTTGGTTTCCTTGTTGTGTGTTACTTTGTAAGATGGAATTTCTTGGGATAATTTGTGATGGTTCTATGGATTATAGCACAATTGTTTTTTCCCTTGTTTGACATGGCTTGGTAAGGGTATGTTTGTCTTGTGGTAATGGTTGCACTATTTAATATTTTATATAAACTGATTTATATAAATGTGCAAACAGTTCGTTCCTAGTGGTGTGCGTTGGAAAGTAATTTGGGAAAATTTTACTTAGTATTAGTACTCACCCCCTGCTTTGGCACTTTGGTGCCTTTGTAGATGTTGTGTTCCGGGACACAGGTAAGGGTAAATCATCTCATTTTTCTACAGGTTGAATATAATTCTTTGGTGATGCTGTGGTTCTTGGAGCATGGATCTTGGTGTGGAGATATAGATGGTGCCCTAGTTCTTTAGGGTCTTGTTGTGTAGTCTTCTTCTCAGTAATCTGATATTTGGTTTGGTTGTTTTGGCATTTGGGAATTTTTATGGAAAAGTTTTGTAGTCTTTTAGTAATATATGTATTTGGTTACTTTGTTGAAATGCATCATGTAGTTTTGTTGATGATGACCTGTTTAGTTGGTTGATTTTATCTTAGGGGGAAATCATTCGACAATGATTCTTGAATCCCTTAGCATTTATTGTTAGCCTTTTTCACCTTAAGAACATTGCTTAAGGCCAAGTAACTCATCATCCACCTTCTCAAGATAATGAAGAAGTGGAGGGGCATTACAAGTGGTATCAATTTTTCAGTCCTTGGCTTTCAAGTGAAGGTAGTTATTCAGTCTGTTGGTGTCACTTATTGGTCTGGGTGTTGACATTCATTCTTGGTCTATTCCATGAATCGGGATGGTAGATAGGAGTAGTATAATAGAAGCATGGAATGTATAGCCTAAAAGGACATAGATAACCCTTTTATGCAGAACTTCAAGTTACCAGGGATTTGGGTAAGTAAGTGTTTTGGACACACTTATTGGCATGGAAATATCATTTTCATGGGTGTACATAGTGAGATGAGAATTACATGAATGGTAGAAATGACATTCCACCGGGATTCATATTTTATTGGGATATAATGATTTATGGAGGGAGATTAATGTATGGATTTTGAAAAATCTGAACTGGGTTTCAAAACGGAAGGATTTGAAACCTGGAAACTTGGGGTATTTTGGAAATGTGAACTTTTGGGAAGCCTGGTTGTGATAGTTTCAATGTATTGAATTTGAAAATTGTATGATTTTTCTTGTTAAGGGAGTGGGACTTATGGTTGATTTTGTATTGATAGAAATGTAACCAGGTAGGCGTCGTAGAGACCAACCAGAGTAATCTGCTGAAAATGTGGTCGCACCTGAGCCCCAGGTGAAACAGAAGCTAGAAAAGAGTACAGTGAATGCTATCCATTCTATGGAAAGTGGAAATAAAGAGGATAAAACAAATCAAGTGGATCATGCAGTTCAGTTTCAAAGGCAGAATCCACCCATGTTTACGGGTGATTCAGAGCCCAAAAGGACTGAAGTGTGTCTGAACAGAATGAATAGGATATTTTAATTCTTGGGAACACTGATAGAGATGAAAGTGAATTTATAAACATACATTTTGGAATATATTTAGCTTCAGTGGTGGGAGGTGGTGGTCCAAGCCGAGAAGGACTAAGGTGTGACATGGGAGGGTTTTTAGGTGTTGTTTAATAAAAAATTCTACCCTCACACATTAAAAATTCAGCACACAAATGATTTATTAATTTTTAAGCAAGGTAACATGTTGTTAATGGAATATTTAACTATGAAACACCCCAAGCTTCCATGGTATGCTTCTCTTTGAAAAATACAGTATCATGTGTTGTATGCAACTTCGAGTTCTAACACACCACAACCAATCAAACTAGCCGTTATGAATAGTAATACCCACTTTTTGAAATTTTATAAATTTTATCTTTCAAAATGGTCTTAATTTTTGGATTCTGAATATCGAAATTATCTTAGGGTGAATTTTTGGTACTTTTCTGATAACTTTCATATTTTGATGAATAGTGAAAATTACTAAATTTTAATTAAAAACAACTTTTTTAATCGAATAAATTAATAGTGATAAATTATGCATTTGAGTTGTTTGGAAGTATAATTAGATTATATTTTTATCATTTAATACAATGTAGGTCATTATAAGTAATGTCACATTTAAATTTGACATAAACAAGTGTCAATCTTTTGGTAATTATTATTTCAGAAAAACACGCTCTTTGTTTTGACAACGGGAATTAATTTTAAATTAATTTCTTCCACTTCTGTGATTTGAATTTAGAAAAATGGATTCCATATTTGGAATCAGGATGTCCCAATTTTTTAAATAGGTAAATTTTATTTTTAGACATTTTGAATAATTACTTCGGTAAATATTTTATTTACCATGGTTAAAGGGTAAATCCGGTAAATAAGGGCAAAAAATAATATTATAACAATATTAAATTTCCCTAAAACATGTACCAAAACTATTGGATGATACATGTCCGACCATGGGAATCTTTGGGTCGATTTGGGGACCCCATGGAGCCACCTGTAAGTGATAATGACACTTTATATTAATTAAGTTAAAGTAAATACAAAAAAGACATAAGCATATATCTTATAGAAAAACAATTTTTACATAGGGTTATATATGTTATCCTTTCAACTATAAATATTAATTATAAATATAAAACTATTTCCTACATAATTATATTTTATTTATAATTTTAAATATTTAATAATTAAATTTATTTATGACACAATAATGATGCAGTATTTTCCTTATTAATGAAAGAATCAAATAAATGGCATTATAAATGTTACAATAAATACAATTTGAAAGTTTTTATGCCATACATGAATTTTATAGGGTAATATGACATGTTATGATTTATTAAATGAATTTAGTTATAATTAATAAATTTTGTAGGACTTTAAAAAAATAAATTATTAAATAGTGTCAAAATTGACATAAAAGAGTTTTTAAAATAAATATTATATTTTTAATTGATATAATATCCCTAAAAATCCAAGGTTCATCCAGATGACTTATATGATTATAGGTATGTAATTAATGAACCACTTGGGGTTATCTTGGTAGTTTATAGTAAGTTTATTAACCAAATAATATAAACATACAAAAAGACGTGGTAAATGACGAACTAATTAACTAAGAGTCAAATCTAAAAGATAAGCTTAATATAGTGACCCAAACCTGTCTAAAACAAATTGGTTGAGTGGTTTTAGACCCATACCCACATTATCCTCAAAATAAATTAGTTTTGAGATATTATAAACCAAATATTAATTTATTATAAAATAATATTTTATGTTTTTTCTAAGGTGCCCCTCACCCCTCTTATAAAAGGGCACTCCCCCTTCTCTCAAATTCATACCTTCATAGATCTTTGGTTCGGCCAAACGCTACCCAAATATCCTCTAATATTACCTCCCTTAATCTTAGAGGCCTTAATTTAGTCATAAATCCAACTTAAGGATCCCTTTTGATCAAATCAAAAGGAATAACCCGAAGAAGAGGTAATAATTTCACCACACTCTTTCAAGTTCTTTTCTTCTTCAACTTCTTCTTTATTTGTTGTTTCCATTCTAAAATAATAACTCTAGTATCTTATATATACTATGATGTTATTATAAATATGGTAAAAGAATATTCATTATTCAATCTATCCTTTTAATGACATGTCACCACACGTGCCTGCGTACGACTTATCGTCTCCACGTCGTGGTGTAATTGTTATTAAATACATTATTATTTGGATGGTTATAATAATGATGTGTAATTGATGTAAATAATAAATATAACATGATAATTATTCTTTATATATTATATACCATCCAATTATATATTATTTTAATATCAAAATAATGATATTGTCACTCGTGCGTACATACGGATTACCGTCTCCATAAAGGTGATGAAATTCATTTCCTATCGTATCCATTAAAGACTAATTTTCATTTGATGATTAAATATAATATTTAAAGACTTGATATAATTATGGATATGAATAATATACATCCCATCCATAACAAATATGACTCACAAAACAAATAATATAAAGGAAAATGAATCTGTTAACTCCCGAAACAACGATAATACTAAGATATTATTAACGAAGCAATGTTAAAAGATCATATATGATATCATATTAATGTATATGATTCTTGTAAAATTTAACAACAATTATTTAACCATTATACAGGAGGTTAACCTACCCTCAACCAAGGAAAATTACAAGGTAAGGGTTTATTTCACAATCTCTTTATTATCTGAGGTTGTTTTTACGTTAGTATCTATTGGGACATATTTATTATCCATGTCCATGTTTCATGAAAGGGTTTTCAAAGGGATTATTTTAAGGTACTTTTTACTAAAACATCATTTTAAATGTTTTAAATATTTATTCATCTAAATCATTCTCATTAATGTCCATGTTTTCAAAATAGTTTTTAAGTATTTATCTACATGGAAATGAATGTTTTTAAAATGTTAAATCCTTTAAAAAGTTTCAAAGTGGTATGGGACACTTTGATTCAAAAATGTATTTTCTTCCTTTCTAAATTGTGGTACTTTTAAATGTTTTCATGAAAAAGGGATATTTCACTCAAAGAGTTTTAAAAATCATTTTCATCTATATCAACATCCTTTGATGAATTTTAAACTTCTTTGAAGTTGATTTATTATGACAGAAATCTTTCATATTGTATTGAATGTTTTGTGATATGTTTGACTGTGGATGTGTTATTTTTATACCATTCATGCTTTATGGATAATGTATTGACATTTCGTATGCTAGTTTTAATAGGAATGTTTATGTTATGTTTAGAAATTTTCATATGAGGAGTGCATTGGACTTAGTAAGTGACAGGTGGAGCCCCCTATAGCTCCTTGATGCATCGGTAGGTCTCATGAGAGAAAATAGTGCCTTGGAACAAGTCCTTGAAAAAATCTTATTTGTAGTCCTGGCACAATGCATTGACTATGTGGTTATGATAGTATGACATTATGAATTCGATCATTATGAAAGTGGTTATTGATATTGCATTTGATTATTCGACTAGTAGAATATCCCTATGAATAATTAAATGGCATTATTTCATTTTATTTTTTCCATATTATCCTGAAGATCAAGTTTAAAAGGATTTTGTTTTAGTTATACATTGCCTTAAATTTTTATGATTATTTATGACAGTTTCCATTATATTGTTATCCTTACTGATCATCTAAGGTGACCCCTTTCTATGTTTTATTTTTCCCAGGATGTGAAGAAGTATTTTTTAACTGACCAATAGGGACAGTCTGAGGGGATATGAGTGTGGACTATGGAGACTATGTTGTTTTAGTTTTTCACTTTTTGATGTAATGTAAGACTTATGAATGTATCTAGTGTTTCGAAGGCTACTAAACTAATCGATCTTTTGAGACTTGATCTTTTTTGATCATGCCAATGTTATGTAATAATGCACCGACTCTGGGTAACTCGAGTTGTGGCGTTACAGTTGGTATCAGAGGAAGTTTAGTACAAACCTTGGAAGCTAGATTTAGATAAACTCTGATTAGAGCACATAAGCCTAAGATAGACTTTGAGGATTAGTATAGAATAAAATCCTAGAATTTTGGTATTGTAGAGATTTTTTGAGTTTTATGAGTAATACATCCCTGTCTGGATATGAGTTGGTAGAGGTGGCTCTGGAACAGATGTACCAAGGGGTAAAACCCGAAAACACCACTTTGAGCTAGACTCGAACGGGAACTGGTGCACGATAACGGGCCTTGCTGCACTCTTGGTTATGACACTCCTGGGGGATATGCTTAGGATAATTATCATTTTCTTTACAAACCATTATGAAGGGTTTTTGAGTATATACTTCCTCAAAGAAAACATTTTTATGATTATGGATTATATCCATAAACTTTTCAATTTATGTTAAGTGTTTTACGAGTTTGGATTTATGTATTACGATTCATAAATTAATCTAGTATATGCCATTGTTTAGAAATGGCGACTAGTGGAAGGAATGTAAACCCTATCAATGCACGCACTCCATGTAGGGATTTCCCTCCTGCTCAACATAATTATAGTGGAGCTGGTGATACAACTGGTGCTGATCAGCTTATCACCATACTGGGACAACTCACTAAGGATATGAATAATAACCTTACCCGTATGGAGCACCCTGATCCAAAGTGTGGAGGATCAATGTTAGATCACTTCATGAGGCAACAACCAACAACATTCAATGAGATTATAAATCCATTAGTAGCTGAGCAATGGATAAATTCCTTAGAGAAAATATTCAATGCCTTGGGGAGTAATGAAAGAGAAAAAGTTGTCATGGCAGTTTACCGCCTCACTGGAGATGCTGATCAATGGTGGTCATTTATTCAAAACACAAAGGAAGATGATAAAGTATCAAATATGGAATGAAGGGAGTTTAAAGATATTTTATTATAAAAATAATTTCCTCATGACCATCAAGTGGATATGGAAAGGAAATTTCTGAGTCTGAGGAAAAAGGAGGATGATAATGTCGCCAAGTATGAGACTAACTTTACAAGGTTAGCGAGGAATGTTGTAGATTATATATGTAGCCCAATAAGTAAGATTGATCATTTCTTTGATGGGTTAAAACTTTTTCTCCATCAAGAATTAGTCTCAGAATCCTTCTCGTTGTACGAAGATATTGTCCCATGTGCTATCAAGACAGAAAAATAATTCTCTAAGTCTTATGACTTTAAAGTAAAGAAAGAGAAGAAGAAATCTTCTGATCACTCTCAAAATGAAAATAAGGTGAAGAAGAGAAAATTTGAATATCCATCCTGTAGAAAATGTGGGAAGAAACACCCCATCACTTGCTCGAAGGGAATGGGAGTCTGTTACAAGTGTGGTGAAAAAGGCCACAAAGCTCATGATTGCAAGGGGAAGAAAGAATCTACCGATGTTCAATGCTACAATTGTAGGGAGATGGGACATTATGAAAATTAATGTCCTAATCATCAAGGAAACTTACCTCAGAAAAGGCCAAGTGATCAAGTCCAAGAATATGCTATCACTATTGCTGAGGTAGAAGCTCCGAAAGATGTGGTGGCAGGTAATTTAATGGTTTCCTCAAGTTTAGTAAATTCTTTATTTGATTCTAGATCATTGTATTGTTTCATATCTTTAGATTTTTCTAAGAAAATTAGATATTTCTAATTTGATTTAACAAGGGATTTTTCAGTTAAAACTTATAAGGGAAGTATCATCGCAATAAAGTTTTGTGAATCCGTTCCTATTAGAGCATATCAATGTTCTTTATCTACTGATCTCATCGTCATAACCATGATTGAATTTGATATAATCCTTGGTGTGGATTAGATTTCATACAATGATGCAAAAATTTATTGTAAGAAGAAGGAGGTTTCTATTTTTTATGAGGATGATAAAGAACACCTTATCTTTGGAGCAGAATAGTCACCACCTAATTCTTATCTAGATCCCCCCCATTAGCTCAACTAAATTCAATTATTGGGGAAAAAGCGAATGAAATAACTCTGGGTGATGAAAGTAATGTTCAAATAGAGGATGTAACTATTGTGAAAGAATATATTGATGTGCTTCCATAAGATTTACCTGGACATCCTCTAGAATGAGAAATTATGTTTTCTATTGATTTAATTCCTGGATCAAGGCACATATCAAATACCCCTTATATAATGGCCACTATGGAATTAGTGGAACTAAAGAAACAAATAAAAGAATTGAGTAACAAGGGATTTATTCACCATAGTGTTTCTCCATGGGGATCCCATGTCCTTTTTTAAGAAGAAAGATGGATCTATGAGGTTATGTATCGACTATAGGGAGATAAATTCTATAAAAATATAGAACAGGTATCCCCTACCTCGCATTGATGATTTATTTGACCAACTGAATAGAGCTCAATAATTTTAAAAGACTGAACTTCAATCTGGATACCATCAGTTGTGTGTGAATAAGTAAGACATTTCGAAGACAGCATTTCAAACCAGGTACGAGCATTACGAGTTTACAATAATGCCTTTTGGGCTGACTAATTCACCCTTTGTTTTCATGGATATAATGAACAGAGTTTTCAAGGAATATCTTGATGAATTTTTAATGGTATTTATTGATTATATCTTGGTATAATCAAAAATCTATGAGGATCATGAAAATCACTTGTGCATTATTCTAAAGACTCTTAGAAGACATGAATTATACGGGAAGTTTAGCAAGTGTGAATTTTGGCTTCAGGAGATTTCTTTTCTTGTCCATATTGTCTCTAAAGATGGAATCTCCGTTGATCCTTCTAAGACAAGAGAAATACAATAATGTCCAGCACCGGTGAGTATAACTAAGGTACGTAGTTTCATTGGTTTAGCAGGTTATTATCGACGTTTCGTCCAGAATGTTTCCCGATTGGCTAACCTATTAACGAAGCTCACATGTAAAGGGGTTAAATTTGTTTGGGCAAAAGAGTGTGAAGAATGTTTCGAAGAACTGAAGAGAATATTAGTCAATTCTCATATCTTGACTCTACCATCGGGAAATGATGGGTTTGTTATTTATTGTGATGCTTCAAAGAAAGAACTTGGTTTTTTCCTTATGCAGAATGATAAGGTTATTGCCTGTTCATCACGACAGCTAAAAATTCATGAGAAAAACTATCCTACTCATGATCTTGGGTTACCAGCTATAATATTTGCTTTGAATATATGAAGACACTATCTATATGGTGAAAAATGTGAGATTTATAATGATCAAAAGAGTTTGAAGTATATTTTATCACAGAAAGAACTCAACATGAGGCAAAGGAGATGGCTTGAAGTACTCAAGGATTACAATTGAATAATACACTACCACACGGGGAAGGCAAATAAGGTGGCATATTCTTGGAGTAGAAATGATCATGAAGTTTTGAACAAGATGAGGGTTGAAAGGGATCCTATTTTCATGGATCTAGTAAAGATGGATATGGGAATTACCATGGAAGGTGAAACATTGATACTTTTTCAAATGGTTGCAAAACCATATTTATTAGAAAGGATAAAGAGTTCTGAAATTGATGATGAGGAGTTTCAAAAGAATATTAAAGCTGTGAATGATGAGAGATTGAGTGACTTTATATATGAAGATGGAATTTTGAAATTTGGGAAGGGAATTTGTATTCCTGATATACCTGATCTAAAAAGGGAATTGTTGGATGATGCTCATAGTTCCAATTTCTCTATACACCCTGGTAGCACTAAGATGTATAGATATTTGAAGGACCATTTTTGGTGGGACAACATGAAGCGGGATATTTCTGATTTTGTGTCAAGATGTATGGTTTGTCAACAAGTGAAAGCTGGAAGGAAATATCCTGGAGAAGTCCTGCAACCTCTTCCCATACCTGAATAGAAATTGGATAATATTACAATGGTCTTTGTCATGGGACTAACAATGACTCCTAGAAGGTATGATGCAATATGGGTCATTATTGATCGTCTTACTAATTCTGCACATTTTCTTGCTATAAGAGAAGATTTACCACTTGAACGATTAGCAAGACTATATATTAATGAAGTTGTATGGCTTCATGGAGTACTACTATCGATTTTTTCTGATCGTGATCCCCATTTTACATCAATATTCTAGAAAAGTCTTCAGAAAGCCCTGGATACTAAACTACGTATGAGCACTGCCTACCACCCTCAAACTGATGGAAAATCAGAACGGACTATTCAAACCTTAGAAGACATGTTGAGATCTTTCTCACTTGAATTTCAGGGTATGTGGGACCAATATTTACCTATGGTGGAATTTTCCTATAACAATAGCTTCCATTCAAGTATTAAGATGGCACCATATGAAGCCTTATACAGAGAGAGATGTCGCACACCAACCTATTCTAATGATGTTGGTGAAAGAAAACTCATAGGCCCAAAACTGGTGGAGGAAACGATGGAAAAGGTGAAGGTAATCCAAAACCACATCAAAGCAGCTCAACGTAGGTAGAAGATCTATGCTGATAACTGAAGGAAGGATTTGGAATTTCAGGTAGGAGATCATATTTTTTTTGAAGGTATCTCCATGGATGGGAGTTATATGTTTTAGTAAGAAAGGTAAATTGAGTCCTAGGTACATCGGACCTTTTGAAATTCTAGAACGAATTGGGGTTGTAGCTTACCAGTTGGAAATGACGCCAAGTCTCTCCAAAGTTCAGGATGTGTTCCACGTATCACTATTGAGAAAATACATGCATGACCCAATGCATGTACTCACTTATGAGGAAGTAGAACTGGAACTCGATCTGTCTCATTGTGAAGAGCCCGTCAGGATTCTTGATACCAGAGAACAAGTGTTGAGAAACCGAACGACTCGTCTGGTAAAATTTCTATGGAGAAACCAAAAGATGGAAGAGGGAACGTGCGAACCCAAGGAAATTATGATGAAGAACCACCCAAGTCTTTTTACGTAGTAATATTCTATAAATTTTGCGAAAAAGATTATTCAAAGAAGGGGAGAATGTAACACCCCAAGCTTCCATGGTACGCTTCTCTTGTAATAATACAGTAGTGTGTGTTTTACGCAACTTCGAGTTCTAACAGACCACAACCAATCAAACTAGCCGTTATAAATAGTAATACCCACTTTTTGAAATTTTATAAATTTTATATTTCAAAATGGACTTCATTTTTGGATTCGGAATATTGAAATTAGCTTAGGGTTAATTTTTTGTACTTTTCTGATAAATCTCATATTTTGATGAATAGTGAAAATAACTAAAATTTAATTAAAAACAACTTTTTTAATCGAAATAATTAATAGTGATAAATTATGAATTTGAATGGTTTGGAAGTATTATTAGATTATATTTTTATCATTTAATACAATATAGGTCATTATAAGTAATGCAAGATTCAAATTTGACATAAACAAGTGTCAATCTTTTGGTAGCTGTTATTTAAAAAAACACGCTTTTTTTGTTTTGACAACGGGAATTAATTTTAAATTAATTTCTTCCACTTCTGTGTTTTGAATTTAGAAAAATGGATTCCATATTTAGAATCAGGAGGTCCAAATTTTTTTAATAGGCGACTTTTATTTTTAGACATTTTGATTAATTATTTCGGTAAATATTTTATTTACCATGGTTAAAGGGTAAATCTGGTAAATATGGGTAAACAATAATATTATAATAATATTAAATTACCCTAAAAAATTTCCTAACCCCATTGGATGATACATTTCCAACAATGGGCATCTTTGGGTCGATTTCGGGACCCCATGGAGCCACTTGTAAGTGATAATTACACTTTATATTAATTAAGTTAAAGTAAACACAAAAATGACATAAACATATATCTTTTAGAAAAACAATTTTTACATAGGGTTATATATGTTATCATTTAAACTATTAATATTTATTAGAAATTTAAAAATATTCTCTACATAATGGTATTTTATTTATAATTTTTAGACATTGAATAATTAAATTTACTTATGACACAATAATTATGCAGTATTTTCCTTATTAATGAAAGAATCAAATAAATGGTATTATAAATGTTACAATAAATACAATTTGAAAGTTTTTATGCCATCCAAGATTTTTATAGGTTAATATGACATGTTATTATTGATTAAATGAATTTATTTTGAATTAATAAAGTTATTAGGACTTTAACAAAAATAAATTATTAAATAGATTCAAAATTGACATAAAAGAGTTTTAAAACAAATATTATATTATTAATTGATATAATATCCCTAAAAATATAAGGTTTGGAAAAAGGACTTATATTATGATATTTATGTCATTAATTAACCACTTGAGGTTTTCTTTGTAGTTTATAGTAAGTTTATTAACCAAATAATATAAAAATACAAATAGATGTGGTAAATGTCAAACTAATTCACTAAGAGTTAAATCTAAAAGATAAGGTTAATATAGTGACCTAAACCTATCTAAAACCTATTGGTTGAGTGGATTTCGACCCATACCCACATCATCCTTGAATAAATCAGTTTGGAACCATTAGAAACTGAATATGAATTTATTATAAAATAATATTTTATGTTTTTCCTAAGGTTCCCCTCACCCCTCGTATAAAAGGGCACTCCCCCTTCTCTCAAATTCACACCTTCAAAGCATTTTGGTTCAGCCCACCCCTGACCAAATATCCTGTCATATTTACCTCCCTTCATCCAAGAGGCCTTCCTTTAGTCAGCAATCCAACTTAAGGATCCCTTTTGATCAAATCAAAAGGAATAACTTGAAGAAGAGGTAATAATTTCACCACCCTCTTTCAAGTTCCTTTCTTCTTCCACTTATTCTTTATTTGTTGTTTCCATTCTAAAATAATAACTCTAGTATCTTCTATATACTATGATGTTATTATAAATATGGTACAACCAAATTCATTATTCTATCCACCCTTTTAATGACATGTCACCATATGTGCGTACGTACGACTTACCGTCTCCACGTCGTGGTGTAATTGTTATTCAATACATTATTATTTGGATGGGTATAATAATGATGTGTAATTGATGTAAATATTAAATATTACATGATGATGATTCTTAATATATGATATACCATCCAATTATATATTATTTTAATATCAAAATAATGATATTGTCGCTCGTACGTACGTACGGATTACCGTCTCCACGAACGCGATGAAATTCATTGCCCATCGTATCCATTAAAGACTAATTTTCATTTGATTATTAAATGTAATTTTTAAAGACTTGATATCATTCTGGATATTAATAATATAGATCTCATCCATAACAAATATGACCCACAAAACAAAGAATATAAATGAAAATGAATCCGTTAACACCTGAAACAACGATAATATTAAGATATTAGTAACGAAGCAATGTCAAAAGATCATATATGATATCATATTAATGTATATGATTTTTGTATAATTTAATAAAAATTATTTTACCATTATACAGGAGGTTAACCTACCCTCGACCAAGGAAAAGTACAAGTTAAGAGTTTATTTCAAAATCTATTTTTTATCTGAGGTTGTTTTTACGTAAGTATCGACTGAGAAATATTTATTATCCATGTCCATGTTTCATGATAGAGATTTAGAAGGGATTATTTTAAGGTAATTTTTACTAAAACATCACTTTAAATGTTTTAAATATTTATTCATCTAAATCATTCTCATTAATGTCCATGTTTTCAAAATGGTTTCTAAGTATTTATCTACATGGACATGAATGATTTTAAAATGTTAAATCCTTTAAAAAGTTTCAAAGTGGTATGGGATACTTTGATTCAAAAATGTATTTTATTCCTTTCTAAATTGTGTGACTTTTAAATGTTTTCATGAAAAAGGTATATTTATCTCAAAAAGTTTTACAAATCATTTTCATCTATGTCAACATCCCTTGATTGATTTTAAACTTGTTTGAAGTTCATTTATTATGATACAAATCTTTCATATTGTATTGAAGGTTTTGTGATATGTTTAACTGTGGATGTTTTATTTTTATACCATTCATGCTTTATGGGTAATGTATGGATATTTCAGATAATAGTTTGAATACAAATGTTTATGTTAGGTTTAAACCTTTTCATATGAGGAATGCATTGAACTTAGTAAGTGACGGGTGGAGCCCGCTATAGCTCCTCAATGCATCGGGAGGTCTCATGAGACAAACTAGTGTCTTGGAATAAGTCCTTGACAAAATCTTATTTGTAGTCTTGGCACAAGGCCTTGACTATGTGGTTATGATATCCTGATATTATGCATTCCATCATTATGAAAGTGGTTATTGATATTACATGTGATTATTTTACTAGTAGAATATACATGTGAATAAGTAAACAAAATTATTTAATTTTATTTTTTCCATATTATGCTAAAGTTCAAGTTTAAAATGCTTTTGTTTTAGTTATACTTTGCCTTAAATGTTTATTATAATTTATGAAAGTTTCCCCTATATTGTTATCCTTACTGAGCATCTAAGCTCACCCCTTTCTATGTTTTATTTTTCCCAGGATGTGAAGAATTATTTTATGACTGACCTATAGGGATAGTCTGAGGGGATATGAGTGTGGACTATGGAGACTATTGTTTTAGTTTTTCACTTTATTATGTAATGTAAGACTTATGAATGTATCTAGTGTTTCCAGGGCTACTAAACTAATCGTTCTTTCAAGACATGATCTTTTGTGATCATACCAATGTTATTTAATAACGTGCAGACTATGGGTAACTAGGGTCGGGGCATTACAAACTAAGTTTATGAACATAGTGTTGTTTTCATCAGAGGTGGAAAGTAGCACATCACGAAAGGAATGAATTTTTTGATGTCGGGTTGAAGTAGGAAATTTGATCCAGGATAGAAGTTTTGTGTATAGATGATTACACAAAAATGTTGAATAGAGCTATGGTGGCTGAGTGAGATGTTTTGGGGACTTCAAGAGGAGGGAAGAAAGTTGGTACCAATGGAGAATAGTGGGAACTCAAACGTTAGGTTCAATCCGAAGAGGGACACTTATTTCTTGGGTGGGGCTACTGCTCAGAATCCAATGGTAGGATCAGTGAATCTTCTTTTGAAGACTCAGAGTAATCCGGTGTGTTTTTAGTGTGTCTCTACGAGAAACATCAAATGGGATTGTATGACATAACCTTAAGTATGTCATAACTATAAGAATATGGTGAATCTTCAATGGTATTGTCAGAATGATTAGAGGTCCGGTGTTTGTGACACTCATCATTGGTCGTAGGCATCCTATTCGTCGATGGGATGAGGGCATCATCATACCCCTCGTCAGTAAAGAAAAGTGGGGCATGGTGATTCTCATAATACCAAAATGCCTTAGTAGGTTAATAAATAATAGAGTGTGGTAAGTAATAATTTTTTTAGACCTAAGAAAGTTGTGATAGATGATTAGTCAAGACCATCCATGGTGCGAGGTACAGTTTTTTTAAATTTCACATTGATGCAATATTTATTTGATATAGGTGCTTCACATTCTTTTATTTTATGTTATTCCATTAGTTTTTTGGGCTTACTTGTGGATATTATGCCTTCGTTTTTAAAAATTCAAACTCCTCCTAGTAAAAAAGGGTGTTAAGCCTTCTTTTGTAGTTCATGTTATGTAGTTGTGGATGACATTGAATTGATGTGGGATTTCTCAGTGCTTGATATGGATTCTTATGATATAATCATGGGAATGGATTTTTTGGCGATGTTTAAGGCCCACAGAAATTTATATACATGAATGGTTAGTTTTATGGTAGAGGATGGCATTGGACACCTCTTTAGATGGCAGGATTATGAAAAGATGGGTGCCATAGATTTATTAGCACCAACTTTTGGAATGATCTCATATCAGTTAGTGTATTTTTCATTGGCATCAGTGGAATGTGTTGAGAAGAGTCTTCTTACAGCAGTTATGGATCATTTTATGGATGTATTTCTCGATGAATTCTTAAGGTTTCAACCCATGAGAGAAGTGGAGTTTACGATTAATCTTCTTCTAGGGACCATTCCTATCTCACTTCTGTCTTACCATATAGAACCATCATAATTGATGGAATTGAATGTGTAATTTGAAGAGTTAGATAATAAAGGATTCATTCGGCCTAGCATGTCTTTGTGGGAAGTTCTGGTGTTGTTTGCTAAAAATACAGAAGTTACTATATGGATTTGTGTTGACTATCTTAGACTTAATCAGGTTATGATAAAGAAATGATATCCACTTCCATACATTGATGATTTGTTTGACCAGTTGAGGGGAGATAAGTGGTTCTCCAAGATTTAATTGAGTTCAGGATATCATCAATTGCATGTGAGGAAGGAGGATATTCCCAAACCATTTTTTAAAGTAGATATAGCCATTTTGAGTATGTGGTTATGCCCTTTGGTCTAATGAATTCAACAACGGTGTTAATATCATTGATGAATCAGATATTTCAAGAATATTTGGATTCTTTTGTGGTGGTATTTGTTGAGGATATACTGGTGTATTCGAGAACATGGGTGGAGCATGATCATAACTTCAAGATAGTGTTGGGGGTCTTAAGGAATCATCAGTTGTATGCCAAATTAAAAAAGTGTGTCTTTTGGATACATGAGGTTTCTTTCCTTGTCCATGTTATTTCTAAGAAGGTTATTTCAGTTGTTCTAGAAAAGATAGAGGCTATTATCTCAGGGTAACCACTAAATAATGTTTTTGAGATACATATATTCCTTAGTATAGGTGGGTATTATCAACACTTTGTTCGTGATTTCTCTTGATTGGGAGGGGCAATTATCATTGGTGTATTTTTTCTATAATAATAGTTATCTGGCTTTAATACATATGGCTCAGTTTGAGGCATTTTATGGGCGTTTGTGTTATTCTCCGTTATGTTGGGTGGAAACGGGTTAGACATCAAGTATTGGACTGTGCCTTGTGCATGAAACTATAGAGAAAATAAATTTGATCAGAAAGAGGATGGATATGGCTCAAAGTCATCAGAAATAATATAGATACCATCATTGGTGGCCATTCTCGTTCGAGGTGTGTGATCATGTGTTTTTGAGAATCTCTCCTGGATTGGGACATCGTTGGTTTGGAATGTAGGGTAACTTATATTCGAGGTATATTGGGCCTTTTGAGATACTTTAGTGGATTAGAGAGGTTGCTTATCAGTTGGATTTTCCACCATAGTTTAGTGTGGTTCACAATGTATTTCAAGTGTCACAGTTGAAAAAGTATAAGTCGAATCGTGACCATGTGATTCTTTAGGATCATGTTGAGCTAGAATCAAATACTTCTTTAGTGCACGCGCTGATGCATATTGTGGATAGGAAAGAGAATGTCTTTAATGGTAAAAGATTCAGTTTAGTTTGTGTTTTTTGGTAGCATGGCCAGATTAATGAGGATACTTGGGATCATGAGAAAGAGATGGCTGAGCAATGGTCCAAGATCTTTCAGGAAAGAGATGGTTGTCTACGTCTTAAGGATGGAAAGTCCAATGGTGGGGAGAATTTTGCACCCCCAATTTGAGGTATGTATCATTTTTAAACCTTTATATGTGTTTGAAGTGATTTGGGTGAGTTTGTAAGAGTTTTGAATAGTTTTGGAAATTTTTGGAGGCCTTTTTAGGGATGCAGGGTTTGAGCATGGTTAGGGGAAACATTATAGAATTCCCATGTGACTGTGCAACTTGAGGTAGTGGGGTTCTGCATGGTTTGCGCATGATTTTTCTAACTGTTCAAGGAGACATTGCGAGATGCATTTGAGGTAGTAATATCCACATGGTTATTGCACGGTTTTCCTAACCATGTGAGCTAACCATGCGGCCCATTAAAAATGGTTTTTTAAAAAACAATGTTAGTCGAGAATAACCCTAACTCCCCAATTTCTTATCCCAATCAAATCCTACACGGGATTTCATCTTCTCAAGGGCTAGGGGTTCTCTCCCATTTGATTTGGAAAGGATTTAAAGGGGTTTCAAGGTGGTTCAAAGGCCGTTTCTCCTGAGTAAGTATCTCCTCTTGGATTCTTCATGGTTTCTCTCTAGATCTACTCTTATCCATTTCTTGGTTTTCTAGATCTATATCTATTGCTTGTATATCTAGGGTTATTTTAGCCAAAAGTGATGATTTTTGGAATTTTTTATGAACTAGAAGAGGATCTAGAGTGGTTTCGGGCGTGCGTTCACTTGATTTATGGTACGGTTGACTGTGGGTCAATTTCACCAGAACCCTAAAGGTAGGTGGATTCTCTCTCGACTCCACTTGGTTAGAACTAGTAGATTTGGTTGCAATTAATTTTTTTTATTGAAATTAATTGTTAATATGATGTGAGATTCTTGTTGGAAACCCATTTGGTGAATATTTGGGGATTTTTTGGTGGAATGAGATATTGTTGAAAGAGGGATTTTGCTGTGTGATTTTAAAATGTAGATTTGAAAAAAAATTGGTTTTGATTATGAAAATGGTTTATAAAAATGGGTTTCAATAGAAATGTGGTTTTACTGAAATGCATTCGGTCATGGAAAATGGTATAAGGGTTTTTTCAGTAGATGGGTGATTTATTGAAGTGAATTGGCATGTATTGGAAATGGTTTTGTGGTTATTGTGTGGGCTTGGTACTTTATGGTTGTTGTTTGGTCATGTATTATCACTTGGGTTGATTGTGTGTGTGAAGTGGGTAGGAATTATCCCTATAAAATGTGATAGATATTGGATGGAAGGTCCACTATTATGGATAGTTGTCGGGAAGCACCACTAGTTGGAAATGTAGTGAACGGGTTGGACAAAAGGTCCGCCTTTTTGCTTTCCTTGTTGTGTGTTTCTTTCCAAGATGGAATTTTTTGGGATAATGTGTGATTGTGCTATAGATTATAGAATAGTCATGGATTTCCCTTGTTTGAAATGGCTTTTAAAGGGTATGTTTGGCTTGTGGTAATGGTTTCACTATTTAATGTTTTATATAAACTACTTTATATAAATGTGATTATGGTTCTTTCTAAGTGGAGTGTGTAGTAAAGTCATTTGGGGAAATCCTAATGAGTATTAGTACTCACCCCTTACTTTGGAACATTGGTTCTTTTGTAGATGTTGTGTTCTAGAACACAGGTAAGGGTAAAGCATCTCATTTTTCTACTGGTTCGACATGATGATGTGGTGATGTTGTGGTGCTTAGAGGATAGAGCTTGTTGTGGTACTCTGATATTTGGTTTGATTGTATGGGAATTTTTGAATTGTTATGGAATAGTTTGGTTGTCTTTTGATAATGTATCGGCAGGGTTACTTTGTTGACATGCATCATGTTGTTTTGTTTATGATGGCTTGTTTGGTTGGTTGATTTTATCTTAAGGAAAAATCATTCCCCAATGATTCTAGAATCTCTTGGCATTTATTTCCAGCCTTTGGCACCCTGGGAACATTACTTAAGGCCAAGTAACTACTCATCTACCTTCTCAAGCCAATGAGGAAGTGGCAGGGTGTTACAAAATTTTTATTATGTATCATAAACATCTATAAAATAATAAAAACTAAAAAAATGAGTTTTGATTACCATAAAATTTTCAAATGATGATAATTGATTCATTTTTTACTAGAAGGAAGGAATTTCACATCAATCTGCCATGCAATATTACTAGAATGATGTATAGTGGATGTTTAACTATAAAATTTATTCAAGTTATAAAAACATGCTCCAAAGATAAAAACTCATAAAATGAGAATTTATTTTCCTGAATAATTATAACTATGATCTTTGATTCATTTTTAACCTACATAAAGTCCCACACATCAAATTGAAATTTTATATGAAAAAATTACTAGAATTTATTATTTATTTATGTCTTATAAATGTTTTTTAAATGATTAAAACTTAGAATGTGGTATTGGATTATCATGAAAATTTAATACAATGATATTTTATTAATTTTTTTTTCATAAAAACCAAAAAAATAATATATTGTGGGATGTGACCAAAATTATTAATATTTCATTTTTAATTTATATAAATTTTCAAAAGAAATTAAAACACGACAAATGAAATATAATTATAACGAGATTTTTTCAAATTTTTGTTTATTAATTTTTTACCTGTAGAAAAAAGATGTGAAACAAAATTTTAATTTTCCTTGAATGATATATATTTAAATTTTATGTTTTATAAATGTTCCTCAAATGATCACAATTGATAAATTGATATCATTATTTCATGAAAATATAGGAAAATTATTATCGATTCAGTTGTGACATGTAGGAAATGTTTCAAAATCAAACTAATGTTTGATTTTTCTAAAATGATAAAAAGTGTTATTGTTAATATTTAAAGTCTTTATAGTTTTATAAATACGTTTCAAATAACCATAATTGAGTAAAAAACATATATTGGAGTAAAAATTTAGAATAATAGTTATAAACAAATTTATCACCTCTAGAAAAAGCCACACTAGAATCTGATTTTATATATGAAATAAATGATCCAATGTTCCTTTTTATAATTAAATATATTTTATGGTTTATAAAAAACAATATAAAAATTAAAACTGAGAAAAAGCTATCATATGGTTATGAAAATTTGATGAAATTATATTTAATAAATTTGTGACTTGTTGAAACAAACCATACATTAATCTCACGTGTGATCTATCCATAGTTATTTAAATTGAACCTTTATGGTTATAATCAATACTTATCATAATTTTCCTCTGTTACTTTGTGAACTATTTTTAAATATATTATGTTATGCTTTTTTTAATTATATATAATTTATTATAAAAAATTAACTATGAATTACTTTACATTTTCATGTATTATAAAACATTATAATTATAATTGTTTTTATTTTTTATTACTATTAATAAAATGAACATTGTTTTTATTATAGTCAAATGCTTATTTGGTACATAATGGATAATTGATCCTTAGAAAAGATCTCTTATGTGTCACATTCTTTTTTTAGTTGTTCTAGTTTGTAATAGGTTAGTAGTTATTATATAAAAAAATTTATATAATAATTATACTAAAATTCTTCAATGTAGTAATATTTTCTATTATTTTAAAAAATTGTGATATTCTTTGTAAATTGTAACTATCTTTTTATTGGAATCTATAGTTTTTGATTATATATTATAGCAAACTATTAAATCTATGTGATTATTTTATTAGTTCTATAATATTTCATCGATAGAGTTCAACTTTTATAAGTTTTAAATAAGAACTCATAAAATGTGTCTTTTATCAATACAAACCTATTACTAATAAAAGTTTTCCTTTATTATTATTTTTAATCACTAATAAAATTCGTCGATATTTTTTATCACATTCATTATTATTACTCCAAAATTGTTGAAAATTTCCTTTTTGATCATTATTAAGGGGTTATTATATAATAATGAAATGGCCTTAGTGACCACCAAGTAGAAGTTTATTTCATTCTATATGAAAAAGGTCTATCTAGAAGAAAAGTTTCTAAACTTTGATTAAAATATAAAAGAAGAATATAACAAGAGAATGCAAGAGGACAAACAAATAGGCATGCCCTCATCTAAAAAATTAGTCATGTGAATATAAAATGAGAGATAATTTTTATATTTATTGTCAGATTCATCCATAGTATCCCACTCCAACTGTGAATTACCTTGGTTGAGAATTCTAAAGACTGCTGCATTGGACCTTTCCTTCATCAAAGAAAGCTTGATATTTGATACCTTGGATGATGATATGGTAGAAACATTCCTTGGCACATTGGAATAATATTTTTGTGGCCTTATTTTTAGAGTTACTAGAGTTAAATCATAACTGTTGATCATATTTCCCTCTCCATTTATGATAGAGTCTTTAAAATAAATAGTTCCACCACTAATAGGAGGCCTGAGATGAGTGGTGTCCAATAAAACCATATGTTCTCATTATTACTTCCATCATCCAAGACGTTATCCCATTTACAAGAAATCCCTAAAGAACTGAAGGCATTCTAAATCACTTGATAATAAATAATTTTATGTTGAATATCAGATTGCCTGGAACCATCCTCCTTGTGGAACATATCATGAGAATTACACTTTTAGTGGTTGCATAATGCATCCATTCCCTTCAGGTTGTGAAGATGATTCCTTTGGTGCATCACACTAGAAAAGAACCTCATTTGCGGACTCCTGTAGTACCTGATCAGGATGTTGATTATCATCAGATGTATATATTCCATCTTATCAAGGGAATTGATTAGCAATAAAAATATATTTAAAATTATCAGTATTAATAACCTCTTGAATATAATTTGATGGAGCTCCTTGCAAGTTCACCACACCCAGGGAGCACCATCATTCCTTTCCCACTAAAGTGAAATTTCATTATAATTAGAGGGACCAAAATGGCCAGATCTAGTTCCATTATCATTACCATTTTTATTACATGTTGGTACCTCAACAGTCCTCTTACCCAAATCCCATTTCCTACAGCTATCCACATTATACTTTTTTAGAGAGTATGAAGAATAGAATTGATCCCTACGACACCTCTCCTTTGAGTTCCCTAGAATCTTTCATCCAAAACAATACACCAAAAACTTCATATATATTATCTTGAGAAAAAGATCATCATTCCGATTCAAGAGATCAATTTTTTTTGTAAGAATGGAATAAAAATCTACCTTAACAAGAATATGGGAAAAGTATCCAAACTGAGCTTTATCCATAGATATGTCCACCTTGATGGGTACACCCATCACTGAGGCGATGTGGAAAAAAATATTTGGATGCCAAAGAAATAGTGATCATTAAATGATAGTTGTGATTGATAAGAAATATTTAACCCCACTTGGTGACCAATATTGGTGTGTTTATTTTAATTTTTATATAATACTACTTTTTCACCATTACATAAGAAAAAAATAAAATCTTAATTTCAAACACAAATTAAAAATTTTAAAAAAATTATATATTGTGAAAAAATAAAAATAAAAATAAAAATAATATAAATATATTAGTAAATAGCCTTGAATAAAATATCCATATATATACAATTTTTGTCTTATATTTTTAATTACAATATCATTTGAAATTAAAGTGGGTGAAATAAAAAAATAAAAAAATTAAAAATTATAATTGACATCTCAATTGATTTTTTACTATATAAAAATAAATTATATTTAAAAAATAACAAAATTTTATAAAAAAAAATTACTTTGAAACATTACTTACACATCACAGGTAGGGTTGACATGTGTTCCATTCTAGAGGCCACAAATTAATCAAAAATCATCGCCCTAAATTTTAATAATAATGTAAGTTCATTTACTAAATTTGTTCATTTAATGCATGTTGGTAAGTAAAAAAAGTGTTATAATTTTAAAAATATATTTTTTATCATTCAAAACACACTGTATATTACATGGATGCTTAGTTTATTTATAAAATTCATAAATTAATTAATGGTATTATCCAACAATTTTACAAAAATTCTGAATTTGTTTTGTGTGTCTTATTCATTCAATGAATGAATTTAACTTAAAAAAGATATAATTATAAAAATTAACTTTCGATCATTCTCACCACAGCACACATCATGTTTAAATTATAATCTCTCGTACAATTCAAAAATTAATAGATGAGTTTTGTCTTATGTTTTCATGATAATTCAATATAGTTAACAAGGTTTTGATCATTGGACACATGGCATGAATATTAGAAAGAGTTATAATTTTAAAAATAAAATTTTATAATTCTAGAAACATCACATTTTCTAACAACATATGTTTTATTATTACATTCCATAAATTAATTAGCAATCATTATCCTGATTTTTCATGATAGTTTATGATTTTGTTTCTCAGTTTTGGTTGTTTTGTGAACATTTCAGCTTAATAAATAATATTAATTTTTAAAAAAGATTTTTAGATCATTTTAGGAACACTAAACATCTAATTGATTTATTTATTATTGTTAATACTCAAAAATTAATTGATGATTTTTCCCTATAATTTCAATATAGTCCAGAATTTTTTCCTCAATTTTGATTAATAATTGAAAATATTTAACTTAATAATGAAATTTAATTATACAAATACACATGTAACAATTTTGGTAATACCACACATCAAATTTATATTTAGTTTACTCTTAAAAGAATTAAATTAATATATGATCATTAAAATAATTCTTTCAATAATCAAAGATCATTTGTTCGATTTGATCTTTTGATGCAAAATTTGAACATAAAAGTGACATAATTCTAAAAATTCAATTTGAATAATTTTGGATGCATAATATGTTAGATTTATATAGATTTCATTCATATATTCCACAAATTAATCAATGAAAATTTCCCTATATTTTCAATATTGTTCATGTTTATTAGATCAAATTTGATGACTTGTACATTTTTTGATGTCGAAAACAATTTTAATTTTAAAAATTGGGGTTTTGACCATTTTGGGCACCCTGGATGTAAAATTGATGTGTGGTTAATTCCCATTGGTTAGAAAATAATAAACAACCATTGTGATAAATTTTCATTATAGTCTTAGTTCATTTGTTTTATATTCATTTTTTAATGAAAAATTTTAACTCAAAGATTAGATTTCATTATAAAAATAAATTTTTAATCTTTTGAGTTATATCACATGTCATATTTTCATTCACTTTATTTATATAAGGTATAAATTAATTTATAATTATTTTACTTCACTTTCATAATAATTTGACATTATTTTCTCAGTTTTGATCATTTAATGGATATTTTTAACAAATAAAATGGTTGGAATTATCAAAATTAACTTCCAATAATTCATAAAATACCCCTGATTGTATTCACATAAAGTTTATTCCTAAATATCACAAATGAATCGATGCTTAATTTTCTACAATATCATGATAATCTAATATTTTTTATTGGTTTTGATCATTTTTTACCCATTTTTAAAATTGATTATTGTAGTTATAAAATATACGTTTGATAAATACAGTCTAATTTATCATTGATCATATTGATGTGTAATTCATTTATATAACTCTTAAATTAATCAATGATCGTTTTCAAAATAAAATCTAGAACACTTGAGCACATTACTTAGTTTTGATCATTCAATGCACGTTTTTAACTTATAAATTAATGTTAATTGTAAATATTCACTTTTGACCATTACAGAAACACCACACATTATATTGATTTGTATTTCTTTCTTAAATATCATAAATTAATGGAGAAATAATTATCCAAAATTTTCACAATAATATAATCTTATTTGTTAAGTTTTGATAATTTGATACATGTTTTATAAATAGAAAATGATATTAATTATAAAAACACTTTTATTATTATCCTAAGAATAACGATATCGGATTTAGGTTTGGGTAATTTATACATTAAAAAATAAATTAAAAAAAAAATTCCAAAATTTTTATTGCATTCTGTGTTTGTTTGATTAAGTTTCATCATTTCCCACATAACATAAAAAATAGATTTCATTATAAAATAAACATTCAATCAGTTCAAGTAAATCAAAAATTGGATTCATGTTTTATTCATTATTACATGTTAAAAATTAATAGATGAATATTACCTAAATTTTTATAGAAAACTCTAGATCATTTTTTTTGAATTATTTTCACACATTTTTAACTTAGAAATTAGATTATATTATGAAAATGGATTTTTTATCATTATTCCCACATTTTGAAATATGGGTCCTTTTTAATGGTCACAAATTACTTAAAAAAATTTCCGAAGAATTTATGAAAATCCAAGCTCGTTTTACTGATTTTGATCATTTACAACATTTTCAATATTGAAAATTGTTTTAGTTATAAAAATAAACATTCATTAATTTTTAACACATCACACTCAAAATTATAATGTTGTTTATTTAAATATGTTATAAATTTATAAACAACCATTTTTTGACATTTTCAAAAAAAATTTAAATATTTACTTGGTTTTTGAACATTTGATTGAAGTTTTAATTTTTTAAAAAATAATTTTAAAAATAAACTTTTGATCATATAATATACATTAAGCATCATATTTTTGTATATTTTAGTCATATATGTCAAAAATTTATCTTTGATCAGTATCCTAAATTTTCAAAATAATATGATTTGTTTTTTTTTTGATTTTTGATCATTTGATCCAAATTTATAACATAGAATTTAGTTTTAATTTTAAAAATAAGTTTTAATGATTCTAGAAACATCTCATGTCGTATTTATATACACTTTGGTCCTAAATATGAAAAAAATAATTAAATATTATTTTCCTTGATTTTCTTCAAAATTCTATCTTAATTGATTATATTTGATAATTTGATGCCTATATTTATTTTATAACAAATTTTTAATTGGAAAAATATACATTAAGAAATTTAAAATACATCACATGGAAAATTTATGTGTGTATTAATCCACAATTTAAATAATAATAAACAATCATTGATATATATTTTCATGATATTTTTAGCTTAATTTCTCACTTTTGATCATTTGACACATGTTTCTAGCATAGAAATTAGTTTTAACTATAATAATATAATTTTAATCATTCTAGTAAAATTTAAAATTATATTGATATTTTTTTTATTTATACTGGTGAAAAATTAATCCAAAACTATTGTTATAAATTTTCATAAAAACCCAATCTTGTTTCTAGATATTTTAATAACTTTATGCCCATTTTTATATTATAAATTAGTTTAATTTATAGAAAATGTTTTGAAATATTTGAGACACATATCATGTAATATTGAGGTATGATATATTCCTAAAGGTTACATATTAATCAAGGATAAGTTTTCAAAATTTTTAGGATAATATGAGCATGTTTGATAAATTTTGGCCATTTGATGCACATTTTTAACTTTCAAAATAGTATTAATTATAAAAATTACCTTTCATTAATTCTTGAAACATCACATTTATATTTATGTGTAGTTCTTTTCTATAATTCAAAAATTAATTCTCCATAGTTGTCTTAAACTTGTATGAAAACTATAAATCATTTTTTTTGTTTTGATTATTTGATGTGCATTTTAAAATTTGAAATTATTTTTAATTTTACAAATAATATTTCAATAATTTAAGTCACTCCATACATTATATTAACATGTAGTTTATATTTACATGTCCTTGATTAATAAAAAAAATGATAACTTTTTAAAATTATTTAACCATGTTTACTCATTTTTATTCAATTGAACGCTGCATATCTCATGTATCTTGTGTGTCATGTGTCTGCTCACTAAATGAGTCAATAAAATAAGAACTAAATTTATCTATTGAATATAAAATATTAATATTATATATTATAATAATAACGATAGAAGTAATTTTAAATATATTTTATTTATCTTTAAACCTATAAAAATGGGATTTTCTCACCAACAACTGAGACATCCCAATGTGTACAACATTTTACCACCACCTCTTGGAATTACTCATGGTATATGTATCTCTATTTGATTATATATATATATGTTTTATAGCATAATTATGATTATAATATTAACCAAAACTACACACACTGGAAGTCCATTCATTGTAACCCTAGTAGTGGAAATGGATGTCGGCAAGAACTCTTCAAAATTTAGTGAACCAGAACATGGATAAAAGAGCACACCCAAATTAATACACTAAGTTTAACTCAGTATAGACTTATCACACAGAACTAATACAAAAATTCAAGAAAAAGGAAATAAAATAAAGTAAAGACATAATTGGTTTTATGTGGTACATACTTTCAACCGACATCTATGAGAGAATCATCAAAACACTTAATTTAATAAAAATTAAAAAAGATGTTTACAATTACTATGAAATGGCTTCCATATATATTGATAAACTAAATTATTTAATGAGACCTCAGTATATGGTCCCTCACAACTTTATATAGTGGGTGATTTTTGGAAAACTAGTTACACATACCTCTTAAATTTGCAGGGATCCATCCATTTCACTAGATGATTTTCGATTCCCTATAGGAATCCTTAGTCTGAACTACAAACATAGGTATATGAATAAATCTCTAAATCCCCAATATTTTTACATAAAACCATGTTAGTAGTGGTTAAAAAAATTTACATATCCTACTTCACATGATCTAACTTCAAAAAATATAAGCATCCGTTGAATTGACCATCATGTATTTCTATTCATCAAAAATTCTAAACTCCTAACTACATAATATCTAAGCACTAAAGACCAACTAAAGTTTCTCTTATAGGATTAAAGAGTCCACTATATTTAAATTTCATCTCTTAAATTGGATTCATACATCCCAATAATATCCCACCTGAAGACTATTTCAAGGACTTCTATTGCATCCTCTAAAAAAACTATTCATCATTTAATGAATACAATTACTCTTTATTCAATCCATTCACACAAGTTTTAATGAGTCATAGTGTGTACTTAGACTCTCTTGAACAAAAGGCTGGGTTAAGATATCCACTAGATTTTGTTTTCTAGAAATCTTTCACAACTTTTTATCTCCATCCTCTCGAAACTTTCGGATAAAGTAGTACCGAAGGTGGATTTGTTTTTTCCATGAGTTCCTCAACCATATGAGTCAACAATAATATTTAATTTCTTGATTTTGTTTCTACCATATATTTTTCTTCAATTATGGAATGATTAATAACTAGTTATAACCCTGACATACAACTGTTTTTTATTTTAGTGAATGTGAAAACATACCTAGTCCTACCCCTTCATGAGTGTAAATCATCCATAAAGTCTACATTAACATACCCTAGAAATAGATCATCTTCTATGAACCAAAGAGTAATATATTACATTTCTTTGAAGCACTAAATAATACAATTCCCGGATTCCCAATGATCTTTCCCTAGATTTACATATATCGGTTGTCCACTCCTACTACATAAGTAATGTCTGGAAAACTCCACATCTAACCTCCCATGTTTTAAGATAAGAATTATTTATTCCATTAGTATCTTGATTTAATATTAGAAATAATAATATTAATAAAAAAATTGAAAAAAATATTAAATTATTAATTTTTAAAGTAAATAAATGAAAATTTAATAGTTTACAAATCTTATGTTATAATATTTTTAAATAAATTATTAATTTTAAGAAATAAGATTTTAATTTAAATTCATATTCAAAATTATAAACAAATATTTTTTTATATAAATGGGTTATTTTTTTGAAAGAAATATTTTAATATAAATATATTTATTTGATTATTTTTATTAAAATATATGTTTTGTATAAAAATCAAAATTTTATTTTAAATCTAAAAGAATTATGAAATCATTATACATAATTATATCGAATTACATGTTATACTAAAATCAATAGAAATATGTTTTAATGTAAAAAATCATTTTCAATACTCAAATGATTGTCATTAATTGAAATGTTTTTTAAAAATATTTTCTTCATGAAACAATATTTTAAAAGAATATAAATGTTTTTTAATATAAATAAATAAATTATAGGAATTATAATTTAACACTTTAAAAAAATTATTTATAATTTTAAAAATACTTAAATTCATATAAATTAATTATAACAAGTAATCTTAGAAAAAGTTATATTTATAAATTTATAATTATTAAATCATGATTAAATTATTAATTTGAAATTTAAAGAAAATGATATTAATAATAATAATAATAATTAAAGATAACACTTATTTGTGTTAAATAATAAAATTATTACTATTATTTTCAAAGTAATATACTTAATTATTAATATATTTAAATTAAGAGTTTCATTAAATTATTTTTATAAAATCTATATCATGAAGGTAATATATAATAAAATATAAAAAATTATAAATTAATAAAATTAGGATAATTATTAAGAATTTGGATTATTTATTTCATATAAAATTTGGATTATGAATTTTATTAATAAAATTTTGAAATTATAAATATTTTATAAAAAAATATGAAAATTTTGAAAAAACTAAATGTTATTATTTTATTAAATTTGTTTTATGAAAAAATATATGATATATAATATTATATTATAAAAAAAGAAATGTTGAAAATAAGATAAGGGGTGTCTATTTGGAAACTAAACTAAAGGGTAGTTTCTTATCAGAAGTGTTAATCACGTTTCATTTCAAGGATCCAAGTGCATATAGGAGGTCTGATCATAGAGAGGGTTTCGATGAGGGAGGGTTGCCTCACTAAGAGGTTGAGTGCTGATGGGTTTTGAGCATGAGAAGGAATGTTGAGGGGTATCAAGTGCAGCAAAAGTGATTTCGACTTGAGGCATAAAAACTAAAGGGATTGGACTTTGACTTTAAACTGAGGGATTGAGTCGGGATCAAATGTCAAAGTAGATACAGTCTTTACTTCATGACTGTTTGAAGATCCCATCACCTTCCTACTATAAATTATTTTTTAGGTTGGTGTTTGTGTTTTTTTCAAATCGATTTTAGTTTATTAAATTACTTGTTGTTCATCAATCAAGACATTTCTTCTTTTTTTGGACATCTATGTTTGATATTAGTGATTTTTTTAATCTTGATTAAATTTAAATAATTTTTTGTGTCATTTTTTAATGATTTCTGTAGGTTTCTCTCATTTCAATGATGCTTCACATAGAATATTTGATCAATATAAATTAAAAACAAAATGTAACCATCAGTTTATTTTATTTTCAATTCATCGAATCTAGGCACTCAGAGAAATATATATAATATATATTCTTGCTTTGCAAACCATGGAAATTTGAGTTTTATAACTTTATCTCAACAATTTTTTCTTCCTGTATTAATGAACTCTCTTTTTTGGTTCTGTTTTTATCAATATTTTGAATGCTTTTCAATATCCAATTTATAGAATCTAGGGAAACGTAATATAAATATAAACATTATTTTTGACCTTAAAATGCCATTTTTTTCAAACAAATATTAAATTTATATACTTTAATTCTTTAATATTTCATAAATAGTAAATCATATGGCTCTAAAGGACATCTTTTAGTGTCTAAAAATAATAGTTTAATCTATATAAATATAAAGAATAAGAAAATGACTTTTACATACCAACTTTGTAGAATAAATTTTCCTAAAACTTATGGAAAGGGGAATTTTTATTTTTCATGTTTAAATATATCAAAATTGTGTTTTAAGTTGTAAAATTTTATGTATTTATGTAATTTTATTAAAAAAAAGTATGCGTTTATTATTTAATGAAAAAATTGTTATCTTAAAAAAATCATTTATTTCAAATAATATTTTTGTATGTATAATAAGTTTTAAAAATATTTATCTTCACATTATTAAACAAATATTTTATTTTGATTAATTGAAAATTTAATTGCATAATTTAAATCAAGAATAAAAAATTGTTTTATTTTTATTTTAAAATCTAATTTTTTACAAGGAAATTGATTTTAATAAAATCTCTATTTTTTAGTAATAAAATCCATTATTTTATATGGTTTTTAATTTTTGTAAATTTTAGACATTTTAGTTGATATTTCCATTATCTATAATTTTTGACATTTTATGCAAGAATTAGTTTTAATTCTAGAGTCCTTGTGATTAAGTGTTTTAATTAATGGAAATTATTTTAGAAAAATGGATTAGTCCTAATGATTTATGAAAAGTTATTTATCAAAGATTAAAAGTTTTAAAAATATTTTTATACTTTGAAAATAATTCATGTATACATTATAGAAAGGTTTTTAATGGGATACTTATGAGAAATACAGATCTTCCTAAAAATATTTTCATAAAATTAAATTTGTCGCTTACAGATGAAATGAGATAATGTGGAATGGAGAGTGAATCCATGACCAAAACAGGACATTGTACTTCTAGTGATATTTATAACTTGACATAAGGGTTTTATAAGTTTTCTCAAGTATCATTTTAATCTCTAAAAGTATTATTATTTTTAAATGATTTTCAAATAGAAATAAATTTATTTTTCAAAGATTATTTTTTTGAAATGGATTTTCAAAATGATAAGTATTTTTTAAATATTTTGAAGAAGTATTATATATATATATATATAATATATTTATTTAATACAAAATGTTTGAAATAGTTTTAAAATAATTATTCATAAGAGTATCTTTAACTGGTTTTAAAACCCCTTACTGGAAATTTTATGTTCATCCGATGTTTTAAAATATTTTTCATAGGTTTAGTATAAATTCCAACGGTTCTTGATTCATATAAGAAGGTAGTTAATGCGAAGATAATTAGTAAATTATTTAAATCTTGTACAACTTTTATAAATTGTATGGTTTTATCTAATTATCCAGGAAAAAGACTAGAAAATTCCCTCAGATGTATAAAGTAATGTGTATTTTTCAATTACATTTTAATGAAAAAAAATTCACAGAATGTTTTAGTATCAAATCTGGATTTGTGTTTGAGAATTTACACTTGGTATTTAAGGGACAGTCTATACAAATTTACAGATTTGGTATATTTGTTTAAGAGAAAAAAAGCTAAGTAATTGAATTTTATTTTGAACTTCTAGGTGATTAAGTTCCATTAGAAGTTTTAGTTTTTCATAATTCTGAAGATGAAAATTCAGAATATTATTAATTATGATAAAAAAATTGTGTGGGTGCATTTAATTTAGGGGGAGGAATGTGACATCCTAAGTTTTTACATAAGAATTATTGATTCCATTAGTATATTGACTAAATATTAGCAATAATAATATTAATAAAACTAAATTGAAATAAATTTTTAAGTATCAATTAATAAAGTAAAAAAATTAAAAATATATAGTCTTTAAATCTAATTCTATAATATTTTTAAATAAACTATTATTTTTAGAAAATAATATTTTTTATTTAAATTAATATTCAAAATTATAAACAAATGTTGTATTTTATATAAATGTGGAATTATTTTGTTTAAAAAATATTTTAATATCAATATATTTATTTGATTGATTTTATAAAAATATATGTCTTGTATAAAAAAGTCAAATTTTTATTTTAAAGGTAAAATAAATATTAAATTATTATAAATATTTATATCGAATAACATGTTATATTAAAATCAATAGAAATATATTTTAATGTAACAAATCATTTTTGAGAATATAAAGATTATCATTAATTGATAAATTTATAGAAAATATTTTGGTCAAGAAATAATACTTTTAGAGTATATGAAAGTATTCTAATGAAAATAAATACATTATTGTAATTATAATTTAACACTTTAAATAAAAAATGATTTATAATTATAAAAAAACTTACATTCATGTAAAGTAATTTTAAAAAGTTATCTTAGAAAAAATTATATTTAAGATTTTATAATTGTGAAATTATGATTAAGTAGTTAATTTTAAATTTAAAGGTAATGATATTAATAATAATAATTATTAAAAGTAAGACATATTATTGTTAAAAAAACTTATTATTATTATTTTTAAAGTAATATATTTTATTATGAATGTATATGAATTATGACTTTTATTAAATTAATTTCAGAAAATAAGTATTATGAAGGTAATATATTATTAAATATGTAAAATTATAAATTAATGAAATTAAGATAATTATAAATAATTAGGTTTAATTATTCCACATAAAATTTGGATTATTAATTTGTTTCATAAAATATTGAAATTATAAATATATAATAAAAAATTATGATAACTCTGAATTTTTTTTATTATTTTGTTAAATTCTAATTATGAAACAATTATATGATATATAATATTAGTTTAATAAAAAATGCAAAAATAATTGTTGAAAATAAAATAAGGTGTGTCTATTTAGAAATTAAACTGAGGGGAGGTTTTTTCTCATAAAAGTCAATCAGGTTTCATTTTCTGGAGTCGAGTGTAGATAGGAGGTCTAATATTGGGGAGGATTTTAGTGAAGATTGGCTTTGTATCTACGAGGTCGAGCATTGATGGGTTTTGGGAGCGAGTAGGAACACTGAGGGATATTGGGTGAAGTAAAGCGAATTTGACTTGAGGTTGAAAAACTGAAGGGATCAAGATTCGAATGCAAAGAAAGGGATCGAGTCTGGATATAATATCAAAGAAGATGTGGTCTCAAGCATGTGATTGTTTGTATATCCCATAATCTTCCTCCTGTAAATCATTTTTCAGGTTAGTGTTTGTGTTTATTTTGGTGTCTGAATCGATTTCAGTTTATTAAATTACCTTTTGGTCTTCAATCGGGACTTTTATTCTTCCTCTAGACATATCTATTTCAAAGTTGTAATTTTTTATGCTTGATTAAATTTAAAATGATTTCTATGTCATTTATCAATGATTTACATGGGTTTCTATCATTTCAGTAGTGTTCCAAAGAAAATATTTGATTAAATTAAATTGAAAACAAGATAAATGTAACCATCAGTGTGTTATTTGCAACTCATCAAATTTGGAAAGTTGCAGCGATATATATAATATATATTATTACTCACAAGTCAGGTAAATTTTAGTTTTTTGACTTGATCTTTACTAAGTTTTCTTCTTATCTTAATAAAAACCGTTTTTTGTTTCTGTTTTTATCAAGATTTAGAATCATTTTTTATATCTAGCTACAACATCAAGAGAAACTTAATATATATATATATATATATATATATATATATATATATTAATTTTTAAATTTAAATTCCATTTTTTTCCGAATAATATCATAAAATTATCTTCTTTCTTTCATTAATATCTTATAAATAGTAAATCACATGTCTTTAAAATCCATCCTTTTGTGTCTTAAAATACTAGTTCCATCTTGGGTAATGCAGAGAATACTAAAGAGTCTTTTATATACCAACTTTGATGAAGAAATTTTCCTACAATACTAGGTAAGGCATGTTTTTTATTTTTCCAAGTTTAAATAAACCAAATTTATGTTTTAATTTATAAAAGGTTAAGTATTTATGTTATTTTATTCAAAAACAAAGTATGATTTTATTTTCTAAGGGAAGAATTATTATCCTAAAAAAATACATTATTTAAAATAATGGTTGTTTCTATATACACTATTTTTTAAAAGAAATTTATTTTCACATGTTAACACAAATATTTTATTTTGTTTAATTAAAGGTTTTATTGTAGAATTTAAATCAATAACAAAAAATTTTATTTGTTATTATTTTAAAACTGTTTTTAAGGAAATTGATTTTATTAAAATCCCCATTTTTTAGGGATAAAATATATTATTTTATATGGTTTGTGATTTTTATAAATTTCATACATATTAGTATATATTTCTATCATCTCAAATTATTAACATCTCATGAAAGTATTAGTTTTAATTTATAAGTGATTGTGATTATGTAAAAAATTATTTTTAGAAAAATGGATTACTCCTATAGATTTCTTGAATATATATTTATCAAATATTGGAAGTTTTAAAATTTTTATTTTTTGTTTTAAAATAATTCATGTATATATTTTGAAAATTTTATAATGGATTATTTATGACCAAGATGGATCTTCCAAAAAATCTTAAAATAAAATTTGGTGCTTGCATATCAAATAAGATAATGAGTAATCTGGACTGAACCCACAACCTCAACGGAACATTGTCCTACCTGTGATACTATTAAGTGACCACAATGGTTTTATAAGATCCGTCAAGTATCATTTTAATCCATAATAGTATTTTTATTTTAAAATTATTTTCAAGTATAAATACATTTTTTTTCAAAGATTGTTTTTTTAAATGTATTTTTAAAAAATAAGGTTTTTTGAATATTTTGTTAAAGTAATATATATATATAATATATATATTTGATTAAAAACGTTTTAAGATTTTTAAAATAAGTATTTATAACATTATTTTTGGTTAGTTTTAAAAATACTTACAGGAATTTGTTTTTACTTATCCCACGTTTAAAAATATTTTTCATATGTTTATTAGAAATTACAATGGTGCTTGTTTCATAAAAAGATGTAATTTACGTGAAGAGAATTAATTTTTAGTATAAAATTAGGAATTATGAGTTCGAGACTTTACAACACAACATAGAATACATGATTCTTCATACCACTGATGAATTTTGTACTATCTTCATGTTCTTTTCCTCTTCTTACATCCTCGACGATTGTTAATTTAAAATTTCTAAGTGAAAAGAAATAGATGTGGAGAATAACTTATATCCTCTCATGTCAAACATTTCAATAATCCTCTGAATATAGTCTTTCTATGATAGAACCAAACTTATGGCCTTTCTATTTCACTAATTCCACATACCTAAGTTTTTCTTTTCATCCCCATGATTATTCATTTCGAAATTTCCACACAAGTCCATATCTCACCCCGAAATCTATTCAAAAAATGGAACCAATAATAGAATATCATCTTTATACAATATAAAAATGATTATTTCCAAATTATTTTACTCCATAGGATAACAAAAATGATATGATTTTCTTCTTATGAAACCATTTTACTCTATAAACAAGTTTAAATTTTGGTTTTAATTACTTAGTTCATATTTCAAACCATAAATACTTTTCTTTATTTTACACAAAAATCCCAAATTATACTAATCCATTAAGCAAATAACTTGAATCATATAGATTTATTCTTCTATGTCTTCATGAAGAAAGGTCATTTTAAAATCCATTTGTTACCAAATTAGTTCACTGAAAGCAACCAAACATAGCACAATTATATTGGTGATATTATTTACTACTAGAGAAAATATCTTTGAGAAGTAGATGATTTCCTTCTACTAAAACTCATTCAAAAACAATATTTCTTTATACCATGTCATTTTTTAAAATTCCTTTTTAAAAATAAAGCCCACTTTATTCAATTGTTCTCTTTTCAGGTGGTATTCTTTCAATCTCCCAGGAGTTCACATGAAGTAAATCCAAATCATTCTTTATATCCAACTCACACTTATCAAAATATATGAGGTTATCCACTTCTTCTAGGTTCTCTAGTTCTCTAATATCCATTAAAATCAATAAGTTCAGTTCAACTTCATACCTCTATATTGGTCGTTTTACCTTTATTAAACTCCACAATTATTCTCATATATCATCTCTATCTAGAACTGAAACCTCTAAAATTTTATTTTCATGTAATCTAGACTGAGCTTCCTCAGTTCTAAAGATTTTAATTATATCTTATGATGATTAAAATTTCAATATACTTATGTTACCTATTTAATTTCCACTATAATTTGTGACCTTATGGTATATTCCGAGTCATATGAATTAATTAAAACATGAAATCATCTGAAACCACCTGTAATGTCCCAGTCTAGAGGCCACTTGACCAGTTCCCAAGATCTATTCTCCACATGACCTCAAGTGTTACTCCCTATATGAAAAAAGATTCTAACAAGTAGTGGGGGTATAAGATGACTCTATGGGGAGACTATACCCCCATATCATAGTGTGAAATCATAATAAAATATCAAAGCATCATATATAATAGAGCGTGAGGAAGTGATAAATAAACTAAACAGTACTAAAATAAAATGAAATTTTTACATGACAATCATGAAACACAGATAAACCACTAGGCTGATCACATACATATAATAAATAAACAAATTAAATAGTACTAGTAAAGAGGTCATACACTTAACTCCAGGCATCCCCACTAATCTCTTGATCCCACCTGAGCTGCACTAGATCAAACCTATAATACTGAGCCACAACCCAAATCATATATATAACAAAGTGAGATTATGCTTGGTAACCAAGATTCATGGATTCCCAAACATGGTGTGAGTATATAACTTAGTAGGGAACCACTAACATAGTCTTGTACATTTCCAAAAATGTAGTGATATATGTATGTGACTTCATCAAAATAAATATACAATATGGAAACTAAATAAAAAAATAAAAACTTCATATAGTTTGGGGGTGTCCCTAAGAACATACTAATGAACATTCCTACCACAACCACTAAGGGGGACCAACTCCTACTATGTTACCAATAATTGATTTTGATCCGAATTTTTGGAACCCTAATTGACCATACCTTCTTTAGCTAGTTCTAGATTTATATGAGCACATTACAATATCATTCCCACCATATAAACATTGTATCCTAGGGTGTAACCCATATATCCCAAAATTTTAGGCCCAAACTCCCAAATATATCATAATGAATGTCTCAGTATCCTGATCCCGCAAACCCTGGGAATCACTCCAAACCTCATATCAATCAGTGGTTCTAAGTTCATTTTTGGGAATCTTGGTTCGTCACTGATCTAAAAGATCTTATATTTCACCATGCCAACCAACCGAATCCCAATTATCATGGTAATACAAATAATTTACATGTAATAACATCAAGATATATTATTCAAATCCTAGGGGTGACCTAATAATCTCATCATAATAATATTGATCATAATCCTTAATCCTAAACAGATGGATCCTAGACATGCTTGAAATACTAGGGACTAATGGCCTCCAAAGCATACCATAAAAACACATGGTCGAATCCTGACAACATGAGTATTCTCATGTGGATCAAAAACCACATCCTAAATACTCACTAGGAATCACTGATGATGTTATCATGTCTATGTCATATCACAACCATATCACAAGAGGATAACAAAATGATTCCTAATAAGCACTGTTGGGAATCCCCAACATTCATCATGTCATATCAATCTCATAATATAGCTCCATATAACTATTTATAGGTACCCACAATACATAAAAATAAATAAATGAAAGTATAAATAAAGTCATAGGTTTTCCCAAACACCTAAAACCACAACCATTTTCCATATCCCCTTGGGCTTACAGGTTCGGTATGAGTTCTAAGGGGACACACACCATTATCTTTACCCAATAAAAAAGGCACCCACTCTGGGTTAGTCTATCATAGGGGTGCCTATTAGGGTCCCATAGGTCACTATATATAAAATTTTCCCTACTTTGAGTCCTCAGTATCAAGTGAGTAACTTGGGTCCCAACCCACCTCATGTGAAATGTCACACTCCTCAGTAGTGTCATAACAGAGTATAACCTCACATGATGTAAGGGGAACAACGTAATGACACATGTAAAGGTAGAAGACTCACATCCCAACTAAGTTTTTTTACAATCTTAGGTCAATCTTCTCACTAAATCGATGCACATCCCACTAAAGGTCTGTCAACAAAAGATAATTATATCATCAGTGTAACCACATGGATTACTAGGGTAGTTCGAAATAATCCATCACCCACCCCCTCAAATGGTGTAAGTAATAAGGTATCACTATAATTCTAAACTTCATTCATCAGTGGTCAAGGTTTATAGTCATAGTGCTACGTCCGCAGTGGCCTTGGTACTTTATCCCTTCTCCTTTTGGCAGTTGTGAAAGTTTAATAATATATTTTAAATAAAAATATTCATATTATATTTACTATTGAAATTTTAAATAGGGCCCATCGCCTTAGTGGTGATACCTCTCATGTTTATGTGTTATAAAAAATCATAAATTCTATAGGGAAAGTATATAGACCACCAACCTCAAACCCAAGTCATTTCTATTTTTAACATCTCGGTCTGATGGTTCCATCTAGGCCTACCAATACATCGATGTATAATGGGCCAAAAAAAAAACTAACATGAGGCCCCAAGTCATGCTAATAAATCCTCAATTAATTAATTAATTAATTACATTTATAGAAAAATACAATAATTAATAGTAATTAACAACTTAATTTTAAAATAGTCATAATGTCCATTAACTCACCGGGTATCCAACAATCATCGAATCACGGGGAAACGGGGTTTTATAAACTCATGAAACACCCATAAATCCACCCAAATAACCCAACCAAAACATCCTTTCCTATCGTTAGATAATTATATTTTTAAATAAAAACCAAAGTAAAATTCATGGTCTGATGTACCTTCATAGAATAGATGAACAGAGATGGGAAGATGCCATCTTAGGACATCCTCTATAATGGATTAAAAAATACCCATATCTTTCAAGTAATTATAACATTATATAGTGAAATTATGACCAAAAACTAAGTTATATAATATAAAATTATAATAATAGTAAGAGAAGAACAATGGAGGCCAACATAGTTAGACAAATACCGTAGATCGAGGATTATTACCTTTAAAAACACCCCCATTGAAGGGCCTTGAAGAGGAGAGAGAAGGGAGGGATCCCCCTACACGTGTGACTGAAATGAGAAGTTTAAGAAGGGGATACCCCCTAATAAACTCAAATGGGGTAATGAAATTATTATCCATTAGGACCCCACTGAAAAGACAGTTGTTATATATTGTAGCTCGGATTTTCCAGTTTCCCTTTGATGCTCCCCTAAACCTCTGAGACACCATAAAACCTTTATTCTATGTCCACAATACCTATTATGATTGGTTTAAAATTTTGAAATTCTATCCCAAAACCCAATTCAAAATTTGGCCATACACTAAATTTAAAACTCAAAATTCTCTTGAATTTGGAACCCGTCCGTACAGATGGTCGTTGCACCTCCATTTAGATTGACTTATATTGATGTGGAATATTTTATTTAAAATTATTTTTTCACAAATTTATTGTCCTTATAAATAACATTCTCTTTAAAGAACTAATTTCTACTTGTAACTACTTTACATTTTTTACCATCCCAAAGTCAAAATATGATCTTTTCATCTTCATATCCCTTGAAGAAAGATTCACAAGATTTTTCATTAAGGTTATATCTATACTTTCATCATATAAATGGAATAAAAATTATAATACTTTAAAATGATATAATTTATATGCTTTACCTATCCATATTTCTTTAGAAAACTCATGTCCCATTGGTGTGGATGGGCTTAGGTTGATCAAGTATGTTTTTACACTACTTCTACCAAAACATTCTTTATCATTATAGAAAGTGGTGACATGATCTGTGCCATTTCCATCAATATTAAATTAATTATTTCAAATACATATATTTTTCAATTCATCCTAGGTACAATACTTTGATTCATAATACCGTTATGTGTGTAGAAGTTTCAAAACAAACAATTAGTAAACTCATCACCATTTCTTAACCTTAAAATCATCAAATTATTTCTGGTTTCCTTTTTAATAATAGATTCCTAATAAATATAAATTCCAAACACATATAATTTATGTTTTATTTAGTATACACATAATTTCATCATCGATTCATCAATGAATTCGCAAAAATAATGTGAACCTCCATGGGATTTGACCAGGGAAAGCCCCCAAACATCCATATATACAAGCTCTATCTTTTTACATTTTGGTGTTCCTCCATTCAAATTAAAATATAACATCAATTACTTACCGATTAAGAAACTCTCAAAACTACTTAAATTTGAAAGTTTCATCTTCAACATGGTTCTTTATATTAACATCTTTATAATCTTCCCACTGAGGATCCCATGTCAGAAATTCCACTATTCTAAACATTCAGAGTTATATTCTCTGATAAGTGATACCCATCTACCCTTGTATTATGTTTCCCCTTATGCCTCTAGATGTGACCAGGGAACACTGAGTTACTTTTCACACTCAATTTAAATATTATATTCCACAACCCATTTAATCCAATTGTTCCACTAAAATCATATTATTTTAAATTCATAAAATGTTTCTAACACATTTCAACTCAAGTGAACTACCATTTTATCCATATTTTCATATCCTCCTTCCCCATAATGTTATTATCATCACCATCCACTATATTTTCTCTTATAAAGATTCCAAAAAAATAAATGTTCATGAATCCTTTTCACTAGTGGATTAGAATGATTATTTTTAATATATAATTCATGATTCTACTAAAGTGTCTACATTCAAGAGTATACTAACTCTACCCTCAGCAATGGAGTTCATGGAACTTAATCAATAAGTTCTTGTAACAGCCTGAACTATTATAAAAGTAAGTCCATTTTTGATTGAGTAAACACTATATAGTTATAGAATACACATACACTATTTTAGTTATTTTGGATCAATATAACCTGTTAGATTTAAAAAATCATTAATCAGCTTAACCATTTATAACATAGTCATTAAATAGTGATTGTTAAGAATAGAATGTAATGGTTATGATAAATTACAATTACATCAGTAAAAAGAAGTGATGGCCTCAACTAATAGGATCATACCTAATAAATCCTATTTATTAGAACTTCCATGGGAGATAGAGTCACTAGGAATCTCCCTTAACCAATACCAAGCTGATATTATACAACTGAACCTTGAGAAAAACCATTTATGGGAGATTTTCAATCTTATCAAGATCATAACCCAAATTATATCCCCCAAACCACCCTAATACAACACCACCATCACAAAACTAACCGTTAGGGCATATGTTGGTGTAATAAGGGGTTATTTATCTTGACTCTAATAGTAGAAATTTTTATATTTCATTTTTTATAAAATATTGGTTATATTTATACCTTTTTATTTTTTATTTATAAATTATTATATAAGGAGTTTGATAAAATTTTGTTTTTGACCCAAAAAATCAAAATATATTTTTGGGAGATATATATTTTTAATTAAGACACTTTTTTGATAAATTAAATACTTTTTTAAATAAAAAATATTTTAATAAAATATTTTTATTAGATAGTAATTATTTAAATTTAAATGATAATATAATTTAATAAAGTCCAATTTAATTTTTATAATGGTCGGAAAGTGGTTAATATCGTAAAAACTATTATTTTTTAGTAAATAGTGTTTTTTATTTAAAAGTGAAAGTTACCATATTTTGAAAATAAATTTGATAAGATGAATAATATTTTTGAAATTAACACACCAAATTTATCTAAAGATGAATGATTCATAATATTTAAAGACACCAAAATTCATGGGTAAAAATTAAATATGGTATTAATATACGATCTATATTATGACATCATAATAGACCAAAAGTGATATAATAAATGATATAAATTGTATAAATTACCAAATATAGATATACCCTTTAAAATAATTTTTTTTCTAAGTTGTTTAACTAATCATATAAACCTTTAATTAATCCTCTAAAACCATTATTATATTTTTTAGGTTTTAAAATCAATTATTTATCAACATGACTCACTTCCACATCACCAATTATTTTATTTAAATATTTTTGTTCATGGCCTTATAAGGTATTTAAAACCACTCCTATTTTTTGAAACCATGGTAAAGACCATGGTAAGGTATGTGGTTTTATTGATTTCAATATAAAGAATCAGAAACCTAAGTTTAGAAATTAATATAGAATTCCCCTCCCTCTTGTTATAAATACTCACCCAACCTCACACTCCTATTCAAACAAAACCCATTGAGAAAATATTTAATCTCCCTCAATAAATACCTTTTATGGTGTTCTCAAATTCTTAAGAAATTCCTCCCAATATTTTAGGAGCACCCTCTCAAAGTAAGGGATTCTCTCCTCCTCCTTGTTATTCAAGCACTTTTTTTGTATTATACCATTTTATTTCGAATTTTTCATGTTGGAATGTGTTTTTACACATACCCTTTAATGTCTTTGTGATTTTAGAGTAATTAGAGACCAACTTTAACTCTTAATAAATCCTCCCTTTAACCTTTATGTGCACCCATTATGCTGCTGAAACTATCCTGTGATTTTTCCAAGAGAAATATTTTCATAGAGAATACCCATCCCCATTTCTACTTAATGGTATTCACATAGATATACCAATACTTCATTGATTTTTTACTTTCATGTATGTAACCCACACTACTTAATCATGGTATTAAACATGATGAAGTTCATCATTATGTTGTAGAATCTATGTGGTAGAAAAATACTAGAACATGATATGAATGTGATGAGTGGGACTAAAATCATATATCCCCCAATGAATTGGGTAATTTTTTTATCTCATAAGGTACAATGTATAGTGAATGGGAGGTTAAACTAACAACACAATGTTATGATGTCTCGATTATTATCCTTGACTTATTCTTATGACATAATGGTTTTTATTATTTCCACATTCCTATGTTACCTAGATGTTATAACCTTATATCATGATTTTATGTTAATATTATTTTTCTCACCCCATTAATATCCCCTTGATATGACTCTTGAATAATATAAATTAAATTAATAATGTTATTCTTTAATTATTCCCTTATTAGGCATTATAGCTTAACCCTTTCTTATGTATATCCGTAGGTTATCCAGAGCAGTATTATAAGAATTAATGAAATATAAGGGCATGTTTTATAGTTTTAAATAATTTTGTTGTACCCATTTTCCAAATTATAGTTTGATATATCAAATTTTAAAATGATACTATACCTCTAAATATTTTTTGATTGTATTAAGTTTATCTTTATATAATAAATCATATATTAAGGTGTATTAAAGATATGAGTTTTTATAGTTGGTATCATAGTAAGGTCTAGTTATTTTGGGGAATTAAGATAATAAAATATTATTGAAATTCTTTGGGACATGATTAAAAATATAAAAAAATACCTAAATTAAAGTAAAGTATAAAATAAGTGGTTTACAAAAAATGAAATCCCTATCAGGAAACTGAAAGTGGATATGGATCTGGCACAGTTGTACCTAGGGGTAATAACCCTAAGAAGGGTTAATTTGTCATTGAATCGAATATCACATGGTGTAAAACTAATATGGATTTATTTAAACCTAGTTTGACATTCCCATGGGATATGATTTGGTAAATTAAAGATATCTTTATGAACAATTATGAAGGAGACAAAAAGTATCATAAAATTTTATGCTAGTAAATGGGCCATGAATTACTTAGATTGAAACCTAGAAATTTGTAGGTTAAGTAATGTATGTCATTTATGAGTTATCCCTTTAATGTTCATAGTTTTCATTTTGTGTGGTTAATATTTTAATAATCACCTTCCCTACTTTTCACTTTATTTTAGTCAATGAATGGAAATGGGAGGAACTGAGTTAATAACAAATGTGATGGAAAATTCCCAACCCAATGGGATAATTCAATAATTTCAAGACAATACTTACTCAATTAACTCAAGTTCTAAAAATCAACATGAATTAGGGGGAAACATGAAACCTATAATAAAGAGCATATTACAATTGAGGCCTCTATGTGGAAGATACCTCTGAATTTAAATCTATATTTCAATCATTTAATTGGGAAAAAATGGATTAACTCCATTGAAGATATGTTCTACATCCTTCAATGCTATGAGAAATAAAAGGTCATTATATCCATTTATTGTTTGAAGGTATAAGAAAATAAATAGTGGACATTGATAAAAAATACAATTCTCTATGAATAGATAAAAGAGTTGAAGTGGAAAGAATTCCAAAAGATATTTTATTATAAATATTTTCCTCTCACCCTATGACTTAAAATGGAGAGGGATTTATTTTTCCTCAATAAAAATTATAATGAATCCATGGAGGTGTGTGAGGTGAACATCATAAGACTTTCATGATGCATCTCTGGATTTTTCATCAAACCCAAAAGTAAATTTGAACACTTCTTTGGTGTTCTAAATTTGAGTCTACAAAAATCTTTGTAAATTAAACACTTTTAATACTGTGGGGAAATTTTCTGAAGTTATATTCAATTTGAAATGGAGGTCGGTGAATCTTGAGGGTTTCATCAGTCAAAAGATTGGAAGAGGAGAATGGATTTTAATTATTTGATAGTGATGGTGAAATCTCATGGTGGAAAGAAATTTAAATATCCTACTTTTAAAAAGTGTGGGAAGAAACATCGTGAAAATTTCTTGAAGGGGAAAATGAAATGATTAGGTGTTGGAAGGAAGGGAATGTATCTAGCGAATGTTGATATGAGAAACCCACTAATGTGATGGAAGAAAGAAATAATCTAGTTAACACTTAGCGTATTGTAAATTTTTTCAACTACATGGAATAAGGATGCTATTAAATTCAAATAAATAATCCAAGGTTTTTTTATGATAACCGATGATGATAACATCTATGGCCTAGAGAACAAGAGCGAGGTTTTTACATTACAACTTCTATGGTGGATCTTGATAATTATGTGGTGACATGTACACTAATTATTCATTAAATAATAGTTAACATACTATTTGGTTATGGTTCTTCGCATTATTTCAAATATGGTTAGTAAAATAGGACTATTCAAACACCACCTCAATGTATAGAAGTAGATCAATCAGTGAAAATAAAAAATTGGTCAATTGTTGAATACAAACTATATAACTTCTCCCATGTCCATATTTGAGGGATAAAATTCAAAAATAACGTTTTGGTACTCCCTTGAGTGAAATTTGATGAAATTTTAGGAATATATTGTATTTTGTTATATAGTTAAAAGATAAATTTCCAAGAGAAGAAAATTACCATATGTTTCATGAATCTCCCTTTAATTCTATATAAGTGTAAGGAGGATGAATATTCATTGGTACCAACATCTCCACAACGGATATTATTCTATTGTTAGAAATAATATCTAACTCAAATTATTGAGACTTAATAAAATATAATCCTGTATGACATAGCCATTGAAAGTTAATTTGCTGATGTTTTTCATGAAGAACTGATTGGTCTTCCACATATTCATGTGGTTGAGTTCTCAAATGAGCTCATAAATAGATATTTTTCAATATTCTAGACTCCATATGGAATATATGTTGTTGAACATGAGGAACTAAATATATAATTATAGGGTAATATTCTTAGAGGGTTTATATGCCCAACTGCTTCACCGTGGGGTGCCCCAATCCTCTTCATCAAGAAGAAGGATATATCAATACACCTCTGTATTGATAATTATGATCTCAAAAAGATCACAATAAATAAAAAGTATCATCTATCATAATTTGATGACTTTTTAGATCTGCTACATGGATCCAGTACTTCTCCAAATTAGATCTTTGGTCCAGATATTATCAAGAAAATATGAAAAAAATGAGGATATACCCATGAATGGTTTTCATATAAGATATGAGAACTAAAAGTTCACCATGATGCCATTTGAAATCACTAATTCTCTAGAAATCTTTATGGACTTAATGATAGAGTCTTTAGGGATTGCATAGATAAATTAATGGAAACCTTTATAGATGATATTCTTATCTACTCCACAATAATGTAAGAACATGAGAAGCATTTTAGCACTGTACTAAATTCCTTGTAAAAGGAAATTTTATAACAGAAGAACTGTAAATTCATGTTTTTGATGAAGAAATTAACTTTTATGATTCATTTTATCACTACCAAAGAGATATCAATGGATACTTTAAAAATGCAACAAAAGGATGGCTCAGAACAACATTTTTGGTAGAGGTCCATAGTTTGCTTCGAATCCCTAGGTACTATCATTGATTTGTGAGAAATTTCTCATGATTTTCAAACTCACTAACCAAGATAAATTATAAGGGAGTAAAGGTTTTCTAGACTGATGAATATGAGGAGAGCTTTAAAGAGAAAAAATAAGAGGCTAATCACTACTCCTATGATCGCATTACCCACCAGTGAGGAGTGATTTGTGATATAAAGTGATGTGCCTAAAAAGTGACTGGGTTGTGTGCTCATGAAAAATGATAAAGTGATAGCTTATTCCTCCTACCCATTAATGATACATGAGCATAACCATCCAACACATGATCTATAACTGGTTGTCTTGATCATCATGTTGAATATTTGGAGAAATTATCTCTATAGGTAGAAGTGTGAAATATATAGAGATTTTAAAAGCCTCAAGTATATATTCACAAAAAGGATATATATATATATATGCACTAATAAAGGTGGTTATATCTGATAGAGGATTTCTATTGTTCAATCTATTACCATCCTAGGGAAGTGAAATAGTTCAACATTCTCTGAGTAGAAAGGATCACACAACCATATCCGTGATGAGAATTAAAAGTGATCCAATATTCTTAGACATTAAAAGAATGGAAATGGGAATCATAAAAGGTACTTTATTCTACCTTTCCCAAATAATTTATCAATAATCAATTTTTGAGTGCATCAATGAGTCAAAAAAATATGATAAATATATATAGAGAAAGGTGGTGAATATTTTATTGTTATAATATTATAAAGACAGAATCATAAGGTTTATAACATGGATATGTGTCCCTTTAAAACAATAAATAAAGATGGAAATTATAGAAGATTCATATAGATCATCCTTCTCTATTTATCCAGGAAGCACTAAGAAATATTGAGATCTAAAGTAAAAATTCTGGCAGGATAGCATAAAGAGGGAGATTTTAGGATTTTTATCTCAATTCTTGGTATTCCAACAAGTTAAGGATGAATTAAAGAAGTATACATAAATGATGGAACAATTTTCCATACTAGTATGGTAATGAGAAAACATTACCATAGATTTTGTCATAGCACTCTATGGGACATCTAAAGGCAATAACACCATGTGGGTGGTAGTCGATCACCTTACATAGGTAGTTAATTTCATTATTTTTAATGAATATTTATCTCTTGGAAAACTCACAGAGATATACATAAGATAAGTGTAAAGACTACATGGAGTGAAACACTATATTATATCTAATCAATATCCAAGGTTTACCTCTATGTTTGGGAGAATCTATGGAATACAAAGATAAGTTTTAGTATTTCTTATCACCCTTAAATGGATGGGAAGTATGAGAGAACCATTAAAACTATAAAGGACACATTGAGATCATGTTTGATGGATTTAAAAGAATGTTCTGATCTGAACCTTATCCTAGTGAAGTTATCATATAAAAATAGTTTCCATTATAACATTCAAGTGGAACCTTTTAAGGTTCTGTATGGGAATTTGTGTTGGACTCCAACATGCTAGGATGAATTTAGAGAGTAGAAGATTATGAGACCTAATATTATCCAAGAGATAAGAGATAAGGCTCAAAAAATTCATGGTCAAATGAAATACACATAAATTCAACAGAAAAGATACGCATACAATCATCAACAAGATCTAGAGTTTGAGGTCATAGATAAGGTGTTACTTGATATACCACCATGGAAAAAATTAATGAGGTTTGGGAAGAAGTGAAATATTAGTCCTAGATACAACATGCCCCTTGAGATTTTGGATCACATCAGAGTGGTGACCTATAAAATAGTACTCCCACCTAACCTATCTCAATTACTTTATGTATAATATGTATCCCTCTTGAGGAAGTATATGAAATACCCCTCCCATGTAAAGAATCTATATGGTGCACCCATGGAGAATGATCTTTCTAATGAGGAGTATCTAGTGAATATCATAGATTGTAGATAAAATTTTCTTTGAAATAAGAAAACTCACTCGGTCAATGTTTTTTTATGGAACCACAAGCTTGAGAAAGCAATATGGGAACTAGAATAAGAGGTGAAAAAAATTAACCTAGTCTATTCTAGTGTATAAAATGAAAATCTCTTTTTGATTTAGTAAAAGCCTTATACATATAAAAAACATGAACTACTTGGGTTATTTTGGACTGATATAGCCTATTGGATTTAAAAATCATTAATCATCATAACTATTTATAACATATGAATTTAATAGTTACCATTAAGAATTGTATATATTAAGGGTTGTTATTAAGTCCAATTGAAATAAACATAACGGGTGATTGCCTCAACCAATAGTATTGTACACTATATATCCCATTTATCAAAACTTTATAGGGAGATGACATCATTGTGATTTACCCTTCTACAAGCCCAAGCAAAGATTCAAAAACTGAATACTAAGTGAAACCATTTATGAGATAATTTCAAACATATAGATATCATGTGCCAAATCAGGTTCACTAAACCACCCCAATAAAGAACCACTATCACACACCTTACCCTTAGGGTGTGCACTGGTGTAATAAGGGATTGTGTAACTAGACCCTACAAGTACGAATTTTTATATTTTCTTTTTAATAATATAAGGATTATATTTTCCCATATTACTGTTACTTTATAAATGATTATATAATGAGTTTTATAAAAATAAGGTTTTGACATGAAGAAAAAAAATTATATTTTAGGGAAATATATTTTTTCAATTAAGAATTTTTTTGATAAATTCAATAATTTTATAAAGAAATGATATAATAATAAAATATTCTTATTAGATAATAATTATTTAAACATTAATGATAATATAATTTAATGATGTTTGATATAATTTTTATAAGGGATATAAAGTGATTAATATCATAAAAACTTGTATTTTCTATAAAATAGGGATTTTTATTTAAAAGTAAAAATTATCATACATAGAAAAATAATTTGAAAAAATAAACAATATTTTATAAATAATCATATCAATATTATCCAAAGGAAAAATTTTCATAATTTTCTTATACAATTGAATTTTTGGATAAAAATTAAATGCTGTATAAATATATGTTCTATATTATGACATAATAATAGTTAAAAAGTAATGTAATAAATACTATAATAGTTATCCTTGAAAAAACATATATTTACCCATTAAAATAATGTGTTCTTGATGTTATTTTATTAATTTTATAATCCATTAATTAATCCTTCAAAACCTATATCATATTTTCAGTTTTAAAATCAATTCTTTATGAACATGACTCAAAAACACATTATAAATGGTATTATTTTAATATGTTTGGTTAATGTACATATAAAATATTATTTTAAACTCTTATTTTTATAAAACCTTGGAAAAAATCATGGAAATATCTTTGGTTTTTATTATTTTATTATGTAGAACCCATTAACTAAGTTTAGAGATTAATAAAGAATTCCACGATCTTTTACTATAAATACCCACCCAAACTCACACTCCTATTCCCAAAAAAACCCATTGAGCACGAATTTACCCTCTCAATCCCTCTATAAACCCGTACTAATATGTTCACTAGCTCTTAATAAGATCCTACTATGCTTTTCGATGTGCCTCTCAAGGTGAGGAATTCTCTCATCCTCATTATTCAAGAAATTTCTTTGTATTATTCCATTTTATTTCAAATTGTTCACATTAAAATGTGTTTTTACACATAAATTTTATTGTGATTATTATTTAAAATTAATTATAGACCACCTTACACTCCCATTAAACCCTCCCTTGAACCTTTATGTGAACCTGTTATGCTGTTGAAACTATCCTGGTATTTTTTCATGTCAAAAATTTGGGTAGTGAATACCTATCCACATTTACACTCAAGGGTATTCACCTAGATATAAATATCCTTAATTTATTTGGGAATTCCATGTATTAAATCCACACTCCTTAACCATGTAATTAAAATATATTAAATGTTTCCTTGTGTGGTATGATTTATGTGGCACACAAATGCATGTGCCTGATATGAATGTGATGAGTGGAACCAAAATTATATAGCCCTCCAATGCATTGGGTATTGTTTTTATCTCATGAGATACCATGAATGGTACATGATAGGATATCAGAAGAATTATATTTTATGATTTCTCGATTATTATCCATGACTTATTCTTATGGTGTTATGTTTTATGTTTTTTCCACATTCCTATGTTTCCTTGATGTTATTACCTTATATAATGATTTAATGTTCATGTTTATGATTCTCATCCGATTTATGTCACATTGGTTTTCCTCTTATCTAAAATATATTACTTTCAGCATGTTATTATTTGATTATTCTCTTATGGGGCTTTATATCTCACCCCTTTCTAATATACATCCCTAGGTTATCTTGTGTAGTATTACAAGTATCGATGGAATATGAAGGCATGTTTTGAAGTTTCTAAATAATGTTGTTGTTACCATGTTCAATGTTATTATGCTATATGTCTAATTTACCAAAGTAACTAGATATTTTGATATTTTGGGACTATTTTATGTGTATATGTATGTACTAAATCATGAATCAATGTGACGAACCAACCTGGATACCCTCCCAAATTTTACCCAACCTGACCTATTACAAACCTGAAGGGTGTTTCCGATCCACACCGGCAGGAGACTAGAACCTAAGCATCAAAAAAATTAGAGGGAAAAATTTCAACCTACCTAAATAATAATATATAAAATATAAATATGCATGTAAGGAAAGAACATTTTAAGAGTAAAAGATAAAATATATTTTATATCAAAACGGAAACAACATAAATGATACAACTCAAAAGTAGTTAAACAATATCCAAGGTACAATCACAATATAAAAGGACAACAAGAACTAAAATAGATACTCCATTTGATAAAGTGGGAAAACTGTAAACATATCCCCACCATATAACTAGACACAACTAACATAAATCTCACTGCGTTGTTGTGGCACCTTGCCTTTCCCTATATCGAAAGACATAAAAGTTTTATGCACCATTAAAGAGTTGCATAGTGTGTGAGATAAACATGATCAGTAGGACCCAACCCAGGTGTTCTATATGATGTCTATATGAAATAATTTTAACATGACCAAATTCAAAGAAAACAAGGCATGATAAATAGTTGAACAACTTTTATATCAAAATCATGGAATAACATTTCCCTTTTTTCCACAGTTCCAAATAATCTAGGTAAATCAATTCCAAATAATATCACATATATCAAAGAAGGTAAATCAAATAATGTATAACATATTTTATTTAATATATATAAGTATAATATAATATAGTATAATCCAAATCATAGGTAACATCGTACCAAGGATCACTACAGATTAGGCTAGCTAGAAAACTCGTACCCAAGACATATAAAATTGTGTGCATCAAGTCTCTAGATATATAAATAAAATCTAGAGAGCATATGAACACCCTAACAAGTTATACTTTAAATAGGTCTAACAATTCCCTAGAAAAAATGTTATAGGGAGTAGGGTGACACCCCATGAGTGGACACCCCTCGCCCACACACAGACATAGTATCAATGGATAAGGCATATTGCTACACCTTCCACCTAACTACCCAAGGATTCCATTTTTCTATGTTTTCAAAACCAATTCATCAGAATCATGATCTAAAAAATTATAAAACCATTTCACAATGATTATAAAATACATTTTCTCATACAAAAATAAGAGGAAAATAAACTTTTTCTCAAAAACCCCATTTCGAGAAACACAATCCAATCCTGACAATTAATATATAAAACAATTTATAAATATAGAGTACTAAAGTTTATACAAAATAGGATAGATACGGAACCAACTACATTAAAATTTGGTCACACACACCAGTAACTAGGATCCACCAACATAGAAGAACGCAAGGATTAATGTTTACATCTCATAACCAATTCATCAAGAAAAAAGGTCAGCGTATAAGATAGATCACAACATACCTTAAAGAAACTCCCACTCCATACCACAACCAACACAACGGCTAGCCTCCATTGGAATATCATATAATGGATATATAAAGGATCAAGAATATTATGATCACAAATAAAAAAATCAATAAAAGTAGCTCAATAGTGGTACCATGATCAATGATAATGAATAAGAATAAGGATATCTTACCTGAAGAGATGCACCACAAAAACCATGGTGATAAATCATTGAAAGAATGATTTAGAAGGAGTGGAGATCCAAAAAATCACATAGGAGAGGTCTTAATTCTTATGATGGAAGGTTGTGGATGAATGAAAAAAATCCAATGTGTAGAATCTTTAAAACTTCAAATACAAAAACAAATCATGATGCGAATTTATTAATTAATAAAAGACGTTGGAAAACGCATTGCTCTAGATTAAAATTTTATACTTTGATCATTTCATGATGTGAATCCAATTCATAGAATGTAAACCTTTAACACTTTGAACCAATTAATTACATCTTCCTAGAAACCAATACACAATGTGTTACCTTTCATGATGTGAAAATGAACTGTAGTAAGTGAATAGTACAAATTCCTAAGAAGAAGCTCAAACCATCTCCATTGTTCTCTGAACTTCAGGAGGACACAGTAAATCATTTGAATCATTTATACTTAGACTTTATTAATTAAAAAAACATACATCCCATAAATGTAGTTCATTTTCCCTAGAAAAGACTCTCCATCCACAAAAGGCCCCAAAATGCACTCAAATGAAGAGGGAAATGGAAAGAAAGGGTAGGAATACATGAAATAGTGTAACATTATGTTACAAACTCTCCACCATAATAATTTCTATCACTATGAAGTAATGTGGAATAACTATGTCTAGAAAAAGGTGAGTTCACTACTCCATCATCAATGACATTCACTCCCATGTCTCATGAGAATCTTATATGTGTATCTATAATACTCTGACCAACAAAACTGACTTCCAATGCAAGGCCTTCACCTGGGAGTCAACGATCTCCACTGGATTCTCTGTAATAGAAATTTATCGATCTAATTTGGTCTCTTCCTAACTTAGAAGATGAGAGGGATCAAAATGTTAATTCTTAAGATGATATATGTGGAAAACAACATGAATACATGTCAACTGAACTTGAAATTATAACCAATAAGCAACCTTCCCAAGACACCCAGTTACCTTGAATGGTTTAAAATATCTTGGAGCCAACTTCCCCTATTTTCCAAGATGATGGTGACCCAATCAAGAAGAATCTTTTAAGAAAAATTATTCACCAATTGAAAACTCTAAAGGATGGCCCCAAGGATCCGCATATGATTTATGCTGACTCTGAGTTGTAAAAAAATCCCGACATATACCCCGAATCCTTACCTATGTCTTCTATATGAGACATGGTCTTACAAGAGAGGCATCGAACACCTCTTCCAAACAAAGAGGTTACCTATATGGTTGAATATACAAATACTTGAAGGGGACCATTATAATTGAAGACTAAGAACTATTGTGATAAGAAAACTAAACTAGTCCAAATTGGCTATCCCATGATCCACCAAAAATCCAATATGCAGGAATAAAGAATATCTTCCATGATCTAAATTGAATGCTCTGTATGGACATTTTTATATTTGTGACCATAAAAATCCTAATATCTATGTCTGTAATAATAGCAGAGGTAACCCCATATAACCTCACAACCTAATACACATAAAACTTACCCAGATATTCAGCCTTAGCATTTTTCCTGGTTGGAATGAAGTGATAAGACTTCATTAACCAATTAGACACCACCCATATATAATTCCTCCCCTGGGGAGTCCTTGGTAAACCAAAAAAACTTCCATGGATACCTTGACCCATTTCCAAACAAAAACTATAAATGTATGAAGCAAACCAATAGGTGTTAGATTCTCTTCATTTATCTATTGGTAGGTGTAACAGTGGGACACATATTTTGAAATGTCAAACTTCATACCCAATCGCCAAAATAATCATCTCATATAATAATACATTCTCATAGTTCTATATGAAATGATCAAGAAGAACTATGACAATTAGAAAAAATAATCTCCTTACAGATACTAGGGTTACAAAACTATCCCCAAAATGGAGAATACCTTCTTAAGAGAGAGACAGAGAGAAACCATAAATGGTCACCCCACCATATAAGGTCTCTTGAATTTCCATGAACTTTTAATCATACTTCTGATCCTATAGAATAGAATCAATGAGAGATGATGAAAACTAAACACTGACTATAATCATGCCAAAAAACCTCTTGTGCATCTAGGTTCAATATATCGAATAACCCCATAAGTGTCCACTCATCCTTCGATTCCATAACATCTTGTTGGGGTACTTTCCTACTGAGAGTGTCTAAAATGACATTCCCCTTCCACAGGTTGTAGGTGGTATCAAATTCAAACATCTTAAGGTATTCCACCCCCCACCTATTTTTGAGATTCATGTCTTTATAAGAAAATATTTATCTCACACTCTTATGGTCAGAAAAGAATGTGAACCGCTAACCAAAAAAATAGTGATGCCTATATTTAAGTGCATGAATAACCATGAAAATATAAAAATTATGATTGAATTTATTCTTATCATGTAGTAAAAGTTTTTGAGATCTTTAATTCATCACATGATTATCCTGCATAAGCACGTAACCAAAACCAACACCAAAAACATCACATAGAACCACATAACCCTTACTAGGACTAGGTAAGATCAGGATAGATATTGGTTTTAGAATTCGTTTCATCTCATTGAAATAAAAATGACACTTCTTATCCCATGTGAATTTTACAACTTTCTTGGTATAAGAAGTCAATGGTGACACCAAATTCAAGAAATCCTTGATGAATGATTGGTAGTATCTAGAAAGTCCAAGGAATCTATGAATCTCAAAGACATTCCATGAATCTTCTCATGAAAATAAATCCTTTACCTTATCAGATTCAACTGATAAGCCCTGATCATAAATCATATGTTCCAAGAACATCACTTCTTGGATGCGAAAACTGAATTTGGAAAGATTTTCATTCAAATGGTGACTCCTAATGATCTCTAGAACCAAACTCAAGTGGTTCTCATGTGCATTCTTACATCTTGAATAAACCAAAATTTCATCTAAAAAACTATCAATAAAGTGATGAGATACTCATGGAATATCTCATTCACCAAATCAATGAAATCTAAAAGATCATTATTTAGACCAAATGGAATCACAAGATATTCATAATGGACATACCTTCTCTTGAAATTCGTCTTTAGTATATTATACCCCTAAAATATGTGGTGATTATAACCTGACTGAAGATTGATATTAAAAAACCAAATTTCCCCCAGTAAATGGTCAAACAAATCATACACACTGGAAAAAATATACTTATTCTTAATCATTGTCTAGTTTAACTTCTGATAGTCCACTCACAATTAGAATGAATCAGCTTCCTTCTTATAAAAAATTATAGGGGATTCCCCAAGAGAGACACCAGGGATAACAAAACCATTTTACATTATATCATCCAATTGAATCTTGAGGTCTTTCAACTCCTTTAACACCTTACAAAACGAGGTTATTGAAACTAGATGCTAACCTAGAACTAGATCAATCATGAACTCTACCTCCCTCTTTAGAGGAATATTGGATAAGTCATCTAGGAAAAAATCAGGAAAATTACTGATAACCAAGGTAAGATTAACCAAAATAGAAATATCATTAGGATCAACCACGAAATAAGAAAGAAAACTCATGATATGTTAGCAGGAAGGTCTTGATTGACCTAACCTCATATTACATTCTCCTTGAATCAACCCAGGGATCAATTGGGTTGAAATAAATGAGATAGGATGATAATAAAAATCATGCTCAACATGATGAGAAACAATCCAATCCATCCAAATGATTACATCAAATAGATCTAGATTGAGAATGATTAAATCCCAGACTAACTCTGACCCAGCTATAAACATTGAACAAGATGAACACCGAAACCAATATTGCATCATCTTCCCAAGAGGTGTTGATATATCCATGACAAATATCATGAGATATATTATAACTTTAAGTATATCTAAAAATGGGAAGATATAAATGAATGGGAGGTACCTATATCAAAATAAATTATTCGCCACTGAAGATTTAATAAACATGGTATGACTCCCTATTGATGGACCCATATCCACCTAGAGAGGAAAATCATCCACTATGTGAAGGTGCTTCACTCATAAGGCTTGTGGCTTGATCCATGTAGTCATTGAAGAATCTAACTGCGCTTCAGTGGCCTTTAGAGTTGAAGATCCTTGACTATAATGGGGCATAGACATAGCCTAACAGAAATTCAACAGAGGACCAAAATGTCCACAACTATTACACATCATCACTAGTGCGGAATAAGAATGTTGGGTGTACCCAACCTTACCACACTAATATAAAGTCAAGGTCAAACTAATAGCTACAACTAAATGTGAAGAGGAGCCCCACTACCAAGAACCTCCTCCAACACTCATTCGATGATAATTCCACTTCCTATTTTTTCCATGAATTTCACTAAAGCTTTCAATAGGTTGAATAAAATGGGAAGAAAAACCAACCTTACTTTCCATGTCCATATCTGGCATCATTTCCCTATCTACTCTCTCTAAATATGTCGAAATATTTAGCATAAATATAGGTGATCTAATATTCGATCAAAAACCCTATAGGTACTTCTGATCCTTTATCTAGTCATTATTTACCTCTTTAGTTGAAAAACAAACCTGCTCTGTAAACCGATTAGTGTATGCCGACACCGAACATTCTCCCTGTTTTAAGGTGAGGAACTCCAGAGATTTCATAAGTTGTAGAAAATATAGACAAAAATACTAGAATAAGATGGTATTTAAATACTTCCACTCTAATAATGCATGACTATCTAACTGTACCATAGAATCCCACTTTTGTTTACTTGGACCCTCAATCCTAAACATCATGCACTTCATGTAGATATTCTCAACTGTTTACAGGAAGTTGAAGATCTTATTGATATTGTTTATCTAGTCCTACAACTCAGGAGGTTTATTCATATCCTTAAGGGATAGTAGATTCTCATGTAAGAACTCCCACGATCGATCCCTTTATCCTATAACTCATGGATGTACCTTAAAAACTACATTTTGAACTTATGGTACCTTTTGGTAAACAACATGAACTTCTCACATGATAGTCTCAATAAGATTCTGATCTAGAGGAAGATTCTCCTGAAGAGAATCTGGTGTCCCCTCCTAAGGAACTAGTTTAAGACATATAAGAGGCATACTAATATGCACTAAAATATAATAAATGATCAGTCAACAATATAATCTCATTTCAAACTAGAAAGCAATAATTAAAAGATGATAGTAAGATCAATAACTCGAAACATGAGACACACATCTCCAAATCCCATGGTAATTTGAGTCTATCCACAATAATAGTTTGGTATAAATCCACTACAACCTATATATCAAGTCATGGAAATCATATCTACATTCTTCCAACTTTTCAAAACTAAGAACTACCTAACCTCTGATACTAAACTTTGATGAATCGACCCAGATACCCTCACAAACCGGTACCCAAACCAACTTTTCACACACACATTGGGTGTTCCCAATCCCCAAGGGATGGAGACTATCACCTGGGAATCAACAAAAACTAGGGGGATTGATTTTTTCAAACCTTAAGAAGACAACATAACATATCAACATAATATATATATACACACACACACACAAATGGAATGCAGTAACAACAGAAGAGTTAAATAAAAAATTTATATAATAGAAAAAAGGAAACAGTATAAATGATACAACTCATAAGTAGATAAATAATCTCCAAGGTATATATCAAATTGAAAAATAAAAGAAAAATCAAAATAGTTACTCCATATGATAATGTTTGAAAACTCCAAAATTCTCACCACCAGTTGATAGAAACATCGCAGTGACACCTTTCATTTCCTAGCATCAAAATACATAACAATGTTTATGCACTGTCGAAGGGGTTCAGAAGGTGTGAGCTAAAAAATCTTATTATGATCCCACATAGGTTTTCTATATCAAGTCTCTATATAAAATCTGAACATGCTCAACATTAAAGAAAACAAGGAATGAAAAACATATAAACATTTTTTATATCCAAAGCATGGTAAAACATTTCACCTATTCAACAGTTCAAAATAATATAGGTAAATTATTTTCAAAGAATATCACATATATCCAAGTTTTCAAATCAAATCTTGTATCACATATCATAACAAATCCATGGAAACACAAGCTAAAATAGTACAATCCAAATCATAGGTAACATCATGCCAATAATCACTACAGGTCAGGCTAGCGAAAACACTCATACCCAAGTCGAAGTCAATCTTGCACATAATGTCTATATATATGCATTTAATATAGAGAGAAGAGGATCACCCCTAAAATTGAACCTCCCAAATGTTTTAACAAGTCCAAAGAACAATAGGCCTAGGAATTAGAGGAACACCCCATGAGTGAACCCCCTGGCCTAATCAATGGATAAGACTATTTCTACACCTTCCACCTAACTACCCAAGGCTTCCCATGTAATACATTTTCCAAACCAATTCAATAAAACCATTCTTTGAAAACCATTTCATAAATAAATTTCATAATACTTTGAAAATACCTTTTCTCTTACCAAAAAAGGGGAAACCAAATTTTCTAAAAAACCCCATTTCCACACACATAATTCAATTATTATAGTTCATTTATAAAACTAGATCAATATAATTCATCCAATATGGTCTAAAAGACTAAACCCCCTACCTCAAAAATTAGGTTGCAGATGCCCGCAATAGGGATACACCAACATTTAATAACAAAAATACTAAAATGGACACCCAAGTATCAATCCTTACCTCTCAGAATCAATTCAATAATAAAAATGGTCATTGGAGAAGAAAAAACACAACATACCTAAAAGAAACTTGAATGTCATGCCATAACCAACACAAAGGTCAGCCACCAGAGGAAGATCACATAATGGATCTAGAAAGGTTTGATAAGATTATCATCACAAATCAACAGATCCATAAACATAGAGAAATAATGATACCATGATCAATGATAATGAAGAAGTATAAGGATCTCATACCCAAAAGGACACACCCCAAAATCAATGATGACCAATCCCTGAGTGAACTATCTAGACGAGCATAGATATCCAAAATCTCCTTGGAGAGCTCTTAGTTCATAAGAGGTAAGGATGTATCCAAATGAAGATAAAATCATATATGAAACATGTTTAATACCACAAATCCTAAAAAAAATCTTGAAGTGAATCCATTTCACAATGGGAATTTCTCAATTAACAAAAGATGCCAAAAAATGCATCACCTCATAATAAAAATCCCAAATTCGATTATTTCACATTGTGAAATTGATTCCTAACATGTAAATATTTCGTGATTTAAACCAATTCAATACATATACCTAGCAACCAATACTTGACGTGTAACCTTTCAGGATATGAAAATGAAATGCAGGTAGTGAATGGTCTAGATTCTGGAGAAAGATTCCAAACCATCTTTGGTGTTCTCCAAACCTGGGGAGAAGCCCAAAAATCCTTCAATACATTTATACCTAGACTCCATTAATTAAAAAAACATACATCCCCATTATTTAGTTTATTTTCCCCCATAAAGGACCTCTATTCATAAAATCCCCTAAATACACCAAAACAAAGAGGTAAATAAAAAGAGAGAGGAGGAATATATAAAATAAGGTAAAAGGATGTTATAGTTACGGTATATTAAATATATGAGTTTTCATAGTTTTCCACATATAATTTCATTTGAATTCAAAATAATCATACTTGTGATGAACCCTTTTACCATTTTTCCAACATGCTAGCTAAAGTCTTGAGCATTTACCTTAACTCATATATGTTGAATTATCTTCTAATTCACTTCAATATCTTAAATAAGCTGAGTGAACTTTTCCCTCTATATTCAATCATTCCTGGAAGGTGCTTGAATCTCCATCCTTTATTTATCTTCATTAAGATTTATGTTTCTCACATCCTCGAATGTCATGTTGGATTTTCCGTTGGAGTTTCTTACTTTTGTTACCATTGCATCACAAGATTTTAGAAAAGGTAAAAACAATAGTATGTCCCATAAATCATATTTAAAATTAACCTTCACAAACATGATCTAGCTCTGAATCAAGTTGAAATATTTCATCTGATCCATCATAAAACTTCCTTTTTATATCCTCATATTCAATAGCCATAACAAAAAACACACATTATTAAATATAGTAGTCTTCTTTTATATATCCACCAGCACTTCCATCAAATCTGTTGTATCCTTCTTATACCTGGTATTTAGAACCACCATCTGAGAAAATGACATCGTCACTAAACCTAGAGCCTTTTTATCTATCCTTTCCCATTCTTCTTTCTCTATTTCCACTAGTTTAATTCCCTTCAATAGAACATAAATTTTCTACAGGATGATATATTCATCCAATATCATCCATTTATAGTCAAAATCCATTCCATTGAATTTTTCTGTCTTGAAATTTATATATTTTTACGTTATCATTTTAAATATTTTAACCCCGACAAAAAAGGAAAAATTTATAATCAAGAAGGATTATTACCTGAGTTACTATTGAGTGAACTAATAGTCTTCTATGAATGAACCTTAAATATGATACCAATTGTTAGGAATATTATATAGAACAACACACAATGGAAGTTAAATCACTAAAAACACAATTGTGCAAATAGTTATTGATGGTAACTCTCTAAACTTCAGTTTACTATAACATAGAAGAATGACCCTTCCTAGATCACCTCACTTGGTTTAACATAGTCTAGTTATCTTAGTCGCAATTCATACAAACATTCAAGAAAAAGGAAATGAAAATAAGTAAATACATAATAAATTTTATAGGGTTTTGTACTTTCATTCTACATATATGGGAGAAGCATAAAAACTCTTCATTTCATCATAAGTACAAATATTATTATAATCTTTTTGACTTGGCAACCTCATAGATCACTAAATTCAGTTATCGCATAACTCCTTATCATGCGGCCCTTTACATATTTATACAGTGAATCCAAACTTAAAAATTGGTTTCACCAACCTCTTACATCCCCAAGGATCCATCAATTGCACTAGATGACTGCTAATAATCTAGAATAATCCTTGGTCTAGCCTAAAAACATCAGTATATAAATAATGCTCTAACACCTCACTATATTTGAACAAAACCTTACTGATAGGGATTCAAATAGATAAGTATCCTCCTTTCAGTGAACTAAATTAGACACAACTCAATATATGGTGAACCAATCATGATTCATTTTCATTCATCAGAAGTTCACAACTCTCGACCACACCAATACCAACCACTGAAGACCTTATACCACAACTCTTACAAGAATGATGAGCCTAGCGTAGTTTCACCTTCTAGTAAAATGAATCCATAAATTAAAGAGGATTTAAAAAACTCAACACATTCATCTCATTATAGATCAAAATATACCTTCTAACATTTATCATGCAACCATAGGTCATGTAATACCCATGTTATATGTTAATGAATGATCTTGTCCATCAATTCCCATAACATCCAAAAATATCTCATCTCTATGAGTGATAAAATGTTGGTACTCCTATGGTAATTGTGATAACTTAGTATCAAAATGATTATATGAAATATGAATAATGAATTACTAAAAAAATACACATAATAACTCTAATATAGGAACATATTGTTTTAAAAAGAAAAATTTACTTACTAAAATAGTACAAACATTAGGATCAGTGTCTCAATGAGTCATTATCCACACAGATATTTTATTGATGGGTGTACCCTACTAGCATAATTATATATAAAAAATCAAAATTACATATTTAAATGAATATAATATATGAACATACCACCCAAAAACTGAAATATGAATTCTAAACCGATTTCATATTAAATTTGGGACATATATCGATTTTAAAGTCAATGAGGCATTCCCGTCAATGATATGTTGTATAAATGATGATATGAATTATCCTATATTAAATATATTTAATTATTATACATTTTATATGTTAAATATTTTTTGAAATATTTATCAAAATAAAGTGCATCATCATCACCTTACTCAATTAGTACAAAATGATATCATCTTACTATGGGTGAAGAACAAAAATCTGGAATTGTTGTAGAATGTATGGGGTGCCCACATGCGGTTCCTAATCCTCTAATATCACTGAACACTTATAATATATTTACATCATTTTCAAGTTAGGAAATTACATTGGAAAAAACTCATGGGAGAAGGGATATCAAATTATCCTATTTAAAAAAATCACCATTAGTAAAAATAACTATATAGAGAATTAAAATTATAAAATGTAAATCAAACTTAATTATCCCTTTAAAGTGTACCTATATTATTATAAGGGAATGAAGCCCATTCATGTATTATTAGGGTGGACTTGTGGGGGTCTCGTACCATATATCTCAACAGATGAATTAGTAGACCCACCCCTTGTGCAATTTGATGATATATATTATCAAATAATACGTTGATATTCCCCCACTAGGGTGCCTAAGTGGTAGGATATTAATTTTTAATTCATTGAGGTTGAGTCTTCTATTCTTTCTTGTTATCCATTCATAATGAAATTACATGCCCCAACTAAATCCATCACATTGATGGGGAAGGGGTGTGCAATACTTTTACAAAGTTCAACTGTATTTCCAATGATTAGAATATAAGTAAAATTCAAAAGTGGGGGACCTACTCCATTGGAAGATGAGGAATAATATATGGGGATAGGGTTTCTAATAATAATAATAATAAAATACATTGATTCGTATAAGAGTTTTATACTAAAATACCTCTACTAGGGACTTTGTGTCTGATATAAGAATGATAATATCTTACTAACCACAACTTCATAAAATTGTAATCAATTTATGAATTTTTATGTAAATTTAATTTATTTATAAGGCAATAGGTACAAATATAGTAATTACTTTTCACTGATCTTTTTTAGAATTATTTTTAATTATTTATACAAATAATTTTACCCTCATATATGATATATTTTGTCCTATTTGGTTTTATTAAAAGTAATAATAAATTTATTTATAAGACAACATTTACAAACATAGTAATTACTTTTCCTTGATCTTTTTTAGAATTATTTTTAATTAAAAATACAAATTATTTTCCCCTCATATATGATATATCTTTGCCTATTTGGTTTTATTAAATGTAATAGAGCCACTAGATATAGGAAATATATATTTTAGGATACTAAATTGAGTTTTCAAGGGATCTCCATTAAGTCATCAAATAAAATTGAAGGATGTCACATGCATGATATAGTTCAAATATACAATATCTGAGGATTCCATATCAGTCTATATATATGTTTTATAGTATATACACATTTTTATGATTTATGTAAATTTATTTCTTTCTTTTTATATGATATATAAAAAACATTATATAAAATATATATATATATATACACAAAAAGAGTATAAAAACATGCACACATATATATAATATAAGAGTTATATATGTGTATATATACTATAAAACATATATATATACACTATAAAGAATATATGTATGTATGTATGTTTGTATGAATTATCTATAAACATAAATATACAGTGCATAAATATAAATTTATTATAATAAAAAATTTACAAATATATATATATATATATACAAATAAACCTAAATGAAAATATATGATATATATACATGTATTATAAAACATATTTATATATATATATATACATATTAAAAGAAAAATATATATAACCTACATAAAAATAAAGACAAAAAATCATATATTTACATATATATAAATCAATATATATATATATATATATTATCTATCAATTCAGAAGAAAATTGCAAAGATCATATCCAAAAATGAAGACAATGGTTATTTTGAAAAAAACAAATCAATAGTATTTAAAAATAAACCTAAAACACATACCAATAATTTAGAGATAATTTTATGAATAAATCTGATGGGATGAACCAGGTGTAGCTATACGAAGTAGCGACATGGGTGTAGATGTAAGAATAGAATTCGGAGGAACCTTTCTCATCGCTACATGAAAAAACAGCTGATAAATACAACACTGACACTATAATTGTGAAAATATTATTCTTAGCCTCATTTTTTGTGTAATTTTTCAATTTCATTATTCGTTATAAAACTAGTATTTCTCCCATTTTAACAGGACACTGTGACTTCTAAAACAAAATCACCAACTATGTATTTGAAAACAAATAATGTTATAAATGTATGATGGAAGAAATTAGAAACTAAGTTTTAGTTGGTATATATATATAATAAATTAAAAATGTAAAATATATAGAACATTAAAAGAGAATTAGATGTCAAAATATATATCATACATCAATAAAAACTATGCAAACAACTTTTTTCTTGATGTTGAATAAGTATTGAATAACATTCATGACAATTTTTTTGAATTTTAAATGAACTACAATAGGAAACATGAAGGTTTCATTATGGGGAAAATATTTTAATATTTTTAATATATATAATTAAGAATAAAAAATAGATAATTAAACTAGGTATTTTTTTATGAACTCAATTAATGAATATTAAAATTATATAACAAGAAACACATGGTCCCTATTTAAATGGTTAAAGGAAATAACTCACCTCAACCTTGTGAGCTTCTTCACTTCATTCAGGTTGGAGTATAGATTACACTCATAAAAGGCTATCATCTTCATTTTGTATCTAATATAAACCATAAGGAGTTGTTCATTTTCCCTTATAAGTTGTAAAACTCTTCTTCTTAATATCTCTAATTACAATGTGAATCGAAATGCACTAAAATTAACTCTGCACCATAACTTTTGAATCTATAGTGATGTTCCATTATTTCCAAGTCCCATATTAATTATTTTTAGATTCAATAGTTTGTACTCCTATATATAGGATAAAATCTTTGTGGAAAAACAAAATTTAAAAATCAATAAGAGAACCCATCAGAAGACATTAATTCTCGTGTAACAACACCATTTTTACAAGGTATATTGATTTACATTTTGATGTATCATAATTGTTTTTTTTTGAGTTTTTAATGGTTTAATGTAAATTCAGGAGTTATTAGAGGTATTTTATAGCTTAAATATGGGTTTTAGGAGTTTTAGGATACACCAAGGGTAGGACCTAGCCATGGTGTGGGACATTTTCTATCTAGAGAATGCCTAAGTGAAACAACATAGACCGACACACCCATGAGTGGGAGTGATCTCAAGTATATAACACTACAAGTCTGTATTGTAACATAGCTAGCATGGCCTCACCATGTCATGGTGGAAGGTATAGTTAATCGAAAATAATCTAGGTTTTGACACCACACTGTATCGGGTAGCCATGTTTGGTTTCTTGGGATGGGTGTGTTTGAGGCCATAATGACCACAGTGGGCATCACCATGTCAAGGTCAAAACTACTTTGGAATTTTAAATAGCCAAATTTATTGTTCATATTTATGGGTTTCATGATTTTTAAAAGGGGAAACATATTTGATATACGTGGAAATATGTTTAATTCATTTTTTACTTGGATTTCCATCAACTAATTCTCTCTTACTCTTCCATTTATTGGGTTTTCATTCTAGATGTTGAAGTTTCTTATTACTTCCTAGGGTGACACAATTCTTTCCAACCATATCTTTGTTTGACCTAGCTGGAAGATCATTCCTTAGGATATGGAGACATGTTCTTGTTAGTCTAGACTCATGGGTATCTTATCCTCTTTACCTTGAGTCATCATTTCTGGGAATGATAAGTTCTATCCCATCACTCAGACATAAATCTACCATTGATGATGATTTTTGTTTAGTTAGTTAATGTGTTTCTAACCTCTTAGAATGATTTAATTCTTGAATATCATTATAAAACCCCTGTCATGTTGGATTGTAATCTGTTATAAAGACCCTTATCATGTGGTTTTGATCTGATCGGTGTGTGGGTGTGACTTTGGAATCGAATCTTGGCTAATCTTAACATTGATATTGACAATTTTTTTGGCAGGAAGCTTCTTAATGTATAGAAAAATTGTATATGGTTGTTTGAATGAAAAGATGGTATAAACTTGGGTTCATTAAGACCCATTCTTGAGTTTTATTTCATGTGTAGCCTACGAGACCATTGTTGGATATTGATGACATCTGTGCTTATGAGTGTAACCTCTGAGACTCATGTTTGAGTGTGATCACATGTGTGTGTGTGTGTGGGTGTGTTTGTGTGTGTGTGTAGGAATAACGATACTCATTCTCGATATGTCGTTCCTTTGTGTATTATTTCTTTCTGTGTAGAAATTTATGACCTTTCTAGATTTTTCTTCTGGTAAAAAATGATAGGTGGATCATTGTTTCGTGGTTATCCCTTAGAGGAGGAGCATGTGAAACTTACATTGATGAAGATTATGGAATGAGACACGGGGTAGGGTTTTGACATCCTTGAAGCATACCTCATGATACAAATGGGGTAAGATATCCTTATTGACCAACCCATGGTAGATATAGGGTATCATGGTCTTATAGCATGACCCTTGATAGAGATAGGTCTTAACATCCCAGATACTTACATATTATTCATGTTTAAGGAAGAGGGGATCCCAGGATAATGGTTTATTATGATGGGACTTCTAGATATATCATTATTCATCCATCTAGGGCACTGGAGGCCCTCAGGGTGCTAAGGAATATATTCAAATCATTAAAGGGAGAATTGATATAATGGAGACCATGGAAGATAAATGGGTAAAGTTTTCTATTTTAATGCCTTAGTGAATCACAAGGAGGTGGATGGGTGTCATGAACTAGGACATAAAAAGTTAGGGTCTCAAATGGATAACCATCAAAGACCAATTCTTTGAGGAGTTCTTTATAGGTAAACTAAATCTAGGCTGTTCTTATGAGTTTCTTTTAGCTTTATTAGGGACTGATGTTGGTGTCTAGTTACTCTTCTTTTTTCATGGAGTTTCTTTGCTTCACTCCTTTTTTGTTAGAGATATGGCATAGAAGGTCTGAAAGGTCAAGATAAGACTCAAACTAGTGTCGAGGAATTTAGCCAAGAGCTTTTACATGGTGATAGATCCATAGTTTCTTCAAAAGTCCTTGATGATTTAGAAGGGTATATAGGATGTCAAAGCAACAGTTTTTCTTCATCCTTTACTAGAATGATGAGTGGTTTCTACTATACTAAGGTGGGTTTCACTTCTAGTAAAATAACTAGAAGAACAATGAGTTGTAGTAGGGCAGTATCATGAAATCAGTGTAGAGCAGAGTTTCCTAAACCCCTTCCATGGGAGGAGGAGGTCCTCATTGTTTTAGTTATAGATAGAGTGGGGTTAATTTAAAATTTTCCCTATGACCTCAGATCAAGTGTCATTGATGTGGAAAGATAGATAATATTTAGTATTTATCTACTAGGTAATTGTAGAAAGGTTATCATAGGGGTGTAGGGAAGTCATGGATCGTGACCCAAGGATATGGTCAAGGTCCTTAGTAGTAGAATCTGATCCCACATACTCTAAAAACCCAAGAAAGTCATGTGCCTATGAGGAAGGCCCATGGAGATATTGAAGGAAGAGTTTATATAGTGGACTATGTTCCTTTAGATGGTAAATGTTGACCATTTAATTTTTGAGGTACTACATTGATAACATATAAGATATCATCTTACTTGTTTGATACAAAATATTCTCATTCATTTATATCTAATAAAGTTTTTTTGAACTTGAATTACCAATCAAGTTATCTTTGTTAGATCATAATATCTTCACTGGATAGAAATATTTACAAGATGGGGGGTTAATTTTCATTTAAAAATTTAGTTTAAAATAATTAAACAAAGAAACACGCAAACCTATTTTAAGTAAAACTATTGGAATCAACCCATATTTTGATCAACATAGTCATAGAATCATAATCATAAATAGTACAATTAAATCATATTATAAAATATTGAAATATCTATGGATTTAATTATTCATATTTATTTTATCAAAAGCATAATAGTATAGATAAAAAATTAGAAAATAAAGATGAATATGATGTTTAAATTTCTATTATATTCATAGGAAAATAAAACTTTTAAAAAACAAGTAAAAAAAGAGAAAACAAATGTATGAATGATTTAAAAATATATTAAAAGAAGAAACTATTTTATCCTTAAGAGTAAGGTAGTCAATAACCCTAGATAAAGGTATCCCTTGTTTTATACTTACAATAAAGTTTGTCTTCCCTGTCCAGGGAATGCCTCGATACGAAGATCAAAATGTCGATGTCTTCCAATCCCTAGAAACCCTCGATAAAAAAGATGGAATTTCCTCTATCAACCTAGACCTAGTATCCCTCAATCTGATGGATCAAATTATCAATCTACCTATCCCCAGAATCCCTCAATTGTTATGATTATCAGACACAAATTACAGTGAAAACTTTCTTAAGGATACAACCTAACAAGGTTTCCTTCGAACTACAAAACTCTAAAAAATTACAAAGACTGTGAACAATAAGTTAAGGATATGAAATCCATAGAGCTCTCACAAAATAACAAAATGAAACTAAAATCAATCAGCTCCAAAACCATCAAAATACCTAGTATTTATAGGAATCCTTCCAATGGTCATATTGATCTCCCAACGGTCATATTTCATCGATTTTTTCACAACTTATTTGGACACTTGGAAGCCAATGGATCTATTGTACCTAATTGTCTAAAGTCCTATCGGTTTACACCATTATAGTGTAAAATATATTCATTACAATAGAAACAAGTATTTCAAATATGATTATAACCTTAATTTGGTCAAATGGACTTCTTTATTATTATTATTATGATATTTAATATGAGTATTAGTCTGATTATTTTCAGTACAAATATCAGTCCATTTGTTAAGCCTTTTTTAGTCTGATATCTATGAATGAAATTCTAACTGATGTTTATGACAAATATTAGTTTGATTTTATGGGTAAAATGATCATTTTTGAAAATTTAATGAATAATCTAAGTTTATATTCATAATACTTAAAGAACCTATTCTAAGTATGGTAAAAATATAATTTTTTATCGAAAAATATTTTAAAATAATTTGGAAATAAAAAAGTTAGTAAAAATGTTTTAAGAAAGATGTATTTGATTTCCAAAACTAAAAGAATGGAAAATTATGAAGTATAACTTCTAACACAATAATCTCACCATTTTTGGAAAGCACAAATTGAAAAACATAATGAAAAATTAACTTGATAAACTAACATGCCATTTTTTTATGTACTTCATATTTATATTTAATCATTAATCCTTAACTCCCCCTGAGATTATAAGTCATCTAATGTGACAAAGAGTATGAGTTTGAATATTATTAACCCCCCCATGTGAAAAATATCTTCCCATAAGGACCGTATTCTCCACCTTAATATAAAACTCTTCTCCTTTATCAAGCATTCTCCCCCTTTGTTAAGAAATATCCATTTGATAATAATTTCTCCCCCTTTGTATAAAAATCTCCCCCTTTGGGATTTTCAAAACAAAAATGGGAAAGAATATGAAATTTTTTAAAATAGTTAGGGAAACAAATATACAAAACAACACAATGAACTAACTCATCATCTACAAAAGAAATATGAAAAAACATTCAACCAATCAAAATTAAAATACATATAGAAAAATCATAATTTGATGAAGAAGTAATTCATTAATAAATTTTTTTAGATTTTTAAAAAAATAAAACAATAGTTTAAAAGAAAAAATTATTCTTTATTCATCAATTTTTTCACAAAATACTTCGTATTCTTGAATTCTTTTCAGCCCTTCTCCATCTTCACTAGACTTTATTCTTGAATCTAAGTTGTCTCATACAATTATTTATTTTGGTATCTGAGTATGATAACGTATTATTATACAAGCTTATTCCTTGTCAACTATACCTCCATATCTTTATTATTATTTTTTAGAGAATTTACATACTCAGTTATTTCAGTAGAAGAATCTATAAAAACTTCCTCAAACTTCACCCTATCTTCCATATCTTTAGATAACTGGTTGAAGGAATCAGATGATTCATTCATGTTCCTCTTCACATCCTCAAAATTCTCATCATGAAATTTTAGATTTGCATCAACCAATGATACAACTTCACTATTTTATTACAAGATCTCTTATGAGTTTGGGAGCTTTCTTAAAGTGTTTTCAAATAATTCTCAATACAAATCATCGAATCTGTTAAAAGTTTTATTGATTTTGAATTCTGAATGATGCTATATTGAATTAACATGCCTATTGATTAAATCCTAGGAAAATATGGAATTTTTCCTTAAATCCTTCTTAATACATGAATAACATAATAAAAACCCTTCTAAGCAATGGCTTCATCTGAATCTAGTTGATCAAGGCCATCCTATGGATGTTTTGTTCGACTTGTTCCAACATCCATTTCATTACCTTTCCCTTTATCTTTATTTTACACTTCCTCAAAATTTTTCATATAACTACCCTGTCATCTGGAAATCCCATCATGTTTACCAGTTAATCAGTCTTTAGTTTATCATAAGATTTATTTTTTGAATTCTAGTCACCTTTTTACTTTTTTTTGAGGTTTCAGCTTCCTCCGATGGTGAATCTTCTTCTTTAGTAATATCATAATTTTCATCTTTTTCATCCTTATAAGGTAATTAATGTAATGATAATGATGAATCTGATGTATTATTATTGGTTTAAGTTTTTTTCATTGTCATAACCATATTCATTCTCATAATCTTCATCCTCTTCCTCTTTATCTCTATCCTCCTACTCTTTTACTTCTTCTTCAACATATGTTTCAACTTCCTTGCATTCTGCTCCTTATTTTTCTCCATATTTTGTTTCCCCTTATTTCTCATAAAATTAATTTCCATCAAAATTTTCTTCATGAAATTCATCTCTAATATCCTCTTAAAGTTATTTTTTTATGTACCTCATAGTTCTAAGATCTTACTTTCCAGTAATTTTTTGTTATAATTATTTTTCTTGAACATTTATGACCAATTATTTCTCTTCAACAACTGGAACAAATTATTAAACAATAAATTCTTGTTTTTCCATATCAATGAAAAAAGGGATTTTAGCATGGACTAGTAAGGTTTCTTGAAAAGAAAATCTGGAACCTATATTTTCTTGATCGATATGAGATATTGGCAGAACAACATTCCTAGAAACTATCTCAATACCTTTCAAACAAACTTTCACAAAGCTGTGCATCTTGTAATATTTTCTTTTGTTTATTCTTATTTGAATATATTTCTAACATATCAGAAGTATGTATCATTAATGGATTAGCCTTATTAGGTTCATGTATAATTACAGGATCCCCTGACTTCTTATCAACCTTCTTCTTTATCAATTCTTAAAAAACATGATTGCTTATTTTTTCTTTGGTGGAGAAGTCTCTACTTTCCTTTTATTTTTATTCTCAACCTTTTTTGGCATCCTTAATGGATATTCCTATGATGTAGTACTAACATACCTTTAAATAGAATTATTTGATTTACTATCCAAGAAAAATATCAATTTTTCAACATATCATGACTTATAAAGTAAATTTTTTCTCTTATCAGAGTCTTTTTATTGATGAATTTGAAAAAATCATTGAATTTTTCAACCAATTTTCTTTACAAATCTAGAAACATGATGATTTTTTACTTGATTTATCCTGACATGATATTCTCCATAGTTAACAGAAATAAACATACCAAATCTACCTTTCTCATGTTCATTATAATGTACAATATGAAAATATTAGAAACTTTTAAAGTATCATGATCTCCCTTCCTCGGTATGAGAAAGAATTGCATCCACAAATAAATAACATGGTTATTAGATGTCATATGGGAAACATTACTGAATTTCTCATAATTTTCAAAGAATGAATATTTTGAGTTATTTTTATTAAATGATCCAAGATCATCTGGAAGATTATGTGAGGAAACATTTTCTTCCCCTCCTTAGGGTACTCCTACCAGACTCATAGATTTCTAATAAAATAACTTTTATCACTTCCCATATATAGAAAAAGAAAATTTTTTCTATTCCATCTTCCTTGAAAAACATAACGAACAGATAAAAATCATGAACTATATATAGGTAAAATAGGAAAGGATCCTTATTTGTCTTTTCCATACATAATTATTCTCAACCATAAAATTAATGATATTCCTCAAAGTGAAATCATATTTCTCATAAAAATGTCTTTCAATTAACCTTTCCCTAAAAACAACCCATTTATTAAATTAAAAATTTCAAAAATTTATAAATTTATTTAAATGAAATAGTGTAAAAAAATCAGTCATTAAGTCTAAATTTCTATATAATATAATTTTTTTAGATACAAAAACTATTTATATAGGAAAAAATTGTGTTTCCATGGTAATTTTTAAATGAGGTTAATTTGTTTAACTTAGAGGACAAGAATTAAAATATATATATATATATATTATGTATAAATAGAGTTTATAAGGGTATTCATGACCCATATCCATTTTTCCACATTTTATCCTCTTTCCCAGATAAAATGGAGACATTATAAATTAGGAAGTGAATATATATATATATATATGTGTGTGTGTGTGTGTGTCTATATTTATATAATTTAAAGCAAAACACAAATATTAAATGAATGATCCTAAAACACATCAAACTAACTATTTTACTTTAAAACTCTCTTTAATCCCTACCCATTATTCCTATTGTAAGTCCTTATTATAAATTTATTATGCAATGGTCCCTATAATTGGTCCTAGTTCCTTCATTTTGAAGGATCCATAAATTTTATTGGATGACTATTAATTATATATGACACTCCTTGGTCTGACATAAAAACATAAGTAGATGAAAAATTTTCTAACACCTCACTCTTTTTCCATAAACTATTTATATAGAAAAAATTGGGTTTCCATGGTAATTTTTAAATGAGGTTAATTTGTTTACCTAAGAGGACAAGACTTAAAATATATATATATAATATGTATAAATAGAGTTCATAAGGGTATTCATGACCCATATCCATTTTTCCACATTTTATCCTCTTTCCCAGATAAAATGGAGACATTATAAATTAGGAAGTGAATATATATATATATATATATATATATGTGTGTGTGTGTGTGTGTATTTATATAATTTAAAGCAAAACACACCTTTAAAATGAATGATCCTAAAACACATCAAACTAACTATTTTACTTTGAAACTCTCTTGAATCCCTACCCACTATTCCTATTGTAAGTCATTATTATAAATTTATTATGCAATGGTCCCTATAATGGGTCTTAGTTCCTTGATTTTGAAGGATCCATAAATTTTATTGGATGACTATTAATTATCTTTGACACTCCTTGGTCTGACATAAAAACATAAGTAGATGAAAAATTCTCTAACACCTCACTCTTTTTCCATAAAACCTTGCTAATAGTTATTCAAATATATATGTATCTTCTTTTCAGTGAAATAAATTCGACACAACTCAACATATGGTGAACCAATGACCATTCATTTTTGTCAATCAGAAGTTCAGAAATCTCAACCACACCACCAACAACCATTAAAGACCTTCTACCACTAGTATTACAAGATTGAAGAGTCAAATATAGTTTCTTTTTCTAGTAAAAATAATCCATCAGTTAATGAGGCTTTAAAAATATCAACACATTCATCTCAGGATTGATCGAAATGGACCATATAACTTTTCTCATGCAATTATAGGTCCTGGAGTTCCCATGTTATATACTAATGAATGATATTTTCCATAAATTCCCATAACTTGTAAATAGATATCACCTCTATGAGTGATAATATATCGGTAATCCTATGGTAGTTGTGATAACTTAGTCTCACATGATTATATAAAATATGAATAATAAATTACTAAAACATACAAAAAGTCACTATAATATAGGAATATATTATTTTAAAAAGAAAAAATTACTTACTAAAACACTACAAACATCAGTATTAATCACTCAATGAGTCATTAACAACACTATTATTTGATTGATGGGGGAACCATACAAGAATAATTATATATACAGAATCCCAATTACATTTTTAAATGAAAATAATATATGAACACACCACCAAATAAATTAAAAATGAATTCTAAACCTATGTCAAGAAATTATTTGGATATATGTTGATTGAAAAATATATGAGGTATTCCCTTCAATGATATGTTTGATAAAAGATGATATGACTTACCCTAAATTCAATATATTTAGTCGTTATACATTTTATATATTAAATATTTTTTGAAATATTTGTATAAAGAAAGTGCATCATCATGACATCACTCAATTATTATGAAATGATCTCATCCCACTAGGTGGGAAGAAAAAAATCTAAAATTGTTTTAGAATGTATGGGGTGCCCATGTATGGGGCTTAATCCTCTAACTTCACCCAAATATTATAATCTTTTTACATAATTTTCCACTTAGGGAATCACATATGACAAAAATCATGGGATAAAGGATATAAAATTATCCTATTTAAAAATCAGAATTAGTGAAATTAATTATATAGATAATTAAAATTATAAAATTTACATCATATATAAATATTCCTTAAAAGTTTATCTATATAATTATAAGGTAAGGAAGCCCATTAATGTGTTGTTTGGGTGGATTTGTGGGGTTGTTGTTTCATATGTCTAAACTAATGAATTGGTGGAATCACTCCTTGTGTAATTGGTTTATATGTATTATCAAATAATACATTGAGATTCCCCCAATAGTGTTCCCAAGTGATAGGATGGTAATTTTAATTCATAGAAGTTGAGGGTTTGATTCTTTCTTGTTATCCATTCAGATTGTAATTACATTCCCTCAACTAAATCCATGAATTTTCTGGGGTATAAGGTGTGCAATAGTTTTACCTAGATAAACTGAATTTCCAATTATTAAATTGTGGGTAAAATTAAAAAGTGGGGGGGGGGACTCCATTGGAATCCAAGGAATACTAAGTGGGGATGCAGTTTCTATAGAAAATAATAATAATAATAATTATAATAAATTGATTGATACAAGAGCCCTATACTAAAATACATCTACTCAGGCCTTTGTGTCTGGTATAAGAATGAAAAGATCTTACTAACCACAGGTTCATAAAATTGTAAAAAATTAATGAATTTTTTTAATTAAAATAATTTTATTATTAATACAACAAATATTCACATACTAATTATTTTTCATTGATATTTTTTATCATTATTTTTAATTAATTATACAAATTATTTTCCCCTAATATATGATATATTTTGGCCTATTTGGTTTCATTGAATGTCATAAATCCATTGGATATAGAAAAAATATATTAGAGGATTATATATTTATTTTTCAAGGGAATTATGTTAAGTCATCAAATACAATTAAAGGATGCCACATATACAATATAGTTCAAATATACAATAACGAAGCATGCCATGTAAGTTTATATATATATTTTATAGTATACACACACACACACACACACACAGATATATATATATATATTATGTGAATTTATTTATTTCTTTATATATGATATATAAAAAACATTATATAAAAAAATATAAAAAAAGTATAAAAACATGTGCACACATATATAATATAAAATATATATATGTATATATATACTATAAAACATTAATATATATACACTATAAATAATATATATATACTTTTGTATGTATATATTCATTATCTATAATCATAAATATAAGTGTATAAATACACATTTATTATAATAAAAAATATAAATAAATAAATATATAAATACATAAACATAAATCAAAATATATGTTATATATATAGTATAAAACATATTCATATATATACATATTAAAAGAAAAATATATATAACCAACATAAAAATAAATAAAACAAGTCATGTATTTACATATGTATAAATAAATAAATAAATAAATATATATATATAATTTATCAACTGGGAAGAAAAATTGAAAAGTCTATACCCAAAAATGAAGACAATGATTATTTGTAAAAAATAATTCACTAGTATTTAAAAATAAGTCTAAAACACATACCAATAATTTGGAGCTAATTTTATGAATAAATTTAATGGGATGAACCAGGTGTAGCTATACGAAGTAGGGGCAGGGTTATTGAAGGTATAAGAGAATTAAGAGAAACCTTTCTCAGTTTTATAAGGGAAAACCATTGATAAAGACAACACAAACACTATAATAGAGAAAATATTATTCTTAGTCTTCATTTTTGTAATTCTACAATTTCTGTCTTCATTATCAAACTAGTATTTTTACCATTCACAGAGGATATTGTCACTTCTAAAAAAAATAAACAACTATATATTTGAAAATGAATAATTGTATAAATGTATGACAAAATAAATTAGAAGCTATGTTTTAGTTAATATATATATATATATGTAATAAAATAAAAAATAGAAAATAGATAAAACATTAAAAGATAAGAAGATGCCAAAATATATATCATGAATGAATAAAAACTATGAAGAAAACTTATTTCTTGATGTTGAATAACTATTGTAAAACATTCATGAAAATATATTTGAATTTTAAATGAACCATTATAGGAAACATGGGTGTTGCATCATGGGAAAAATATTTTGATGTTTCATATGTATAATTAAGTATAAAAAATATACAATTCAACAAGTTTTTTTTTGTAAACTCAATTAATGGATAGTAAAATTATAAAAAGAGAAACACATGGTCCCTATATGAACGGTTAAAAGAAATAACTCACCTCAACCTTGTCAACTTATTCACCTCATTTAGGTTGCAGTCCAGAGTTCACCCCATAAAAGGCTAGCATAGCCATTTTATACCTAAGATAAATCATAAAGAATGGTTTATTTTCCATTAGAAGTTGGATAAGCCTTCTTCTTAACATCTCTAATTACAATATGAATCACAATTCACAAAAATTAATTGTTCACCAGAACTTTTTAATATCAGGTGATACGCCATTAATTTAAATTTTAGTATTAGTTATTTTTATATTCACTTGTTTGTACTCATATATCTTGGATTTAATCTTTATGGAAAAACAAAATTTAAAAATCAATAACGAAAAAAATCATAATACATTAATTCTTGTGTAACAACATCGTTTTTACAAGGAAGGTTAATTTAATTTTTTTTGTATCATAAATTGTTTTTTTAGACTTGTAAGGGTTTAACTTGAATTCGGGGTGATTTGGAGGTATTTGATGGTTTAAATAGGGGTTTTAGTTATATTAGGATACAACAAGGGCAGGACCTGGCCATGGTGTGGGCCATTTTCTATCTATAGAATGCCTAAGTGCAACAGTATAGACCAACACACCCATGAGTGGGTGTGATATTGAGCATATAGCACTACAAGTATCGATATGACCATAGCTATAATGGTCTCACTATGTCATAGTGGAAGTCATGGTGATTCTAAAATAAGGTATATTTTGACACGAGACTATATCACGTAGCCTTGTTAGGTTTCTTGGTTTGGGTGTGTTCGAGGCCATGATGATAATTGTGGACATCACCTTGTCAAGGTGAAAAATGCTTTGAAATTTTAAAAAGCCAAATTATTTGTTTGTTGGTTTTTTTTTCAAAAATGGAAACATATATGATATTCAAGGATGGATGTTTAATTCCCTTTTGACTCATTTTTTACTCTATTAAATCTCTCTTGTTCTTCCATTTCTCGGGTTTTCATTCCATATGTGGACCTTTCTTGTTACTACCTAGGGTGACATCATTCGTCTAAGCCCTATATTTTTTTACCTTATGGTAAGGTTATGGATTGGTAGATAGATACTTTTCCTTACTGGTCTAGACATATGGGTATCTTAACCTCTTCATCTTGAGTCATTATTTTTGGATGTAGTGAGTTCTATACCTTCTATCAGACCTATATATACCATTGATGATGGATTTTTTTAGTTAGTTGGTGTGGTTATGATTTCTTGGAATGATTTTTCTCTTGAAAATCATTATAAAAACCTTTTCATTTTGGATTGTAATTCATTGTAGGGACCCTTAGCATGCATGTTTGATCTTATTGGTGTGTGGGAGTGACTTAGTAACTGAATCATGGATAATATTAACATTAACATAGATGTGTTTGAGATAGTAATATTATTACAATATATATATTTTATATGGTGTTTGGAATGATATGATGGTATGAACTTGTGTGCATTAAGATCCATGCTTGAGTTTGATCACATGGGTAGCCCGTGAGACCCATTTTGATATTGATCACATGTGTGTGTGTATGTGTAACCCATGAGACCCATGTTTCAGTGTGATCACATGTGTGTGTGTGGATACAAATACTCATTCTTGATATTTAATGCCTTTGTGTGTTATGTCCTGTTGTGTGTGAATGTATGGCCTTTGGGGATTTTTCTTCTGGTAACAAATAATAGGTGGACCATCATCACTTGGTTAGACGTTAGAGGGGTAGCATGTGCAACTTATGATGATGAAGATTATACACTAATACATGGGGTAGGGTTTTTTACTTCTTTGAGGATTATCTCGTGATAGATATTTGGTAATATGGCCTTATGGACCAACCCATGATAGAGACGGTGTATGATGGTCTTATATCATGAACCTTGATATAGATAGGTCTTAACAACAATGTGTCTTGACCTAAGACTTTCTGGCCTTGTGGATGCTTAGAGATAAATGAGGTAACCTTGTAAATGTCCCTAGTTCAATACTATTATTATTATTATTATTATCCTTTTGGCATGGAGATGAAGACGGTATGGTTGGGGTTTATGTAAACATGGTTAGTTCACAACTACTTGAATCATGTTTTTTTGATTGAAAATTAATCTATTATCATGAAAAACATCTTATGTAAATGGATTTATGTTAAGGATGCATTGGTGGTGGTGTAATGGGTTTATAATCACACTATACATGGGAATCTTGATGCACATGTTGACTTCATGATTACAGATCCACAAAAGGGAATAGTCCCAATGATAGGGAGTTAATGAGACAAAGTTTGGTGTACAGGGGTGGTACTAGGATGAACTCTAGAGTGATGTCACAAAGTATTTATTTACCTTATTTTTATTTCTTATACTCTATTTGACATTCCGCTATAGCGGTCATTGGATTATTACATTTCATGACATGAGATTTCTGCAATGTCATTTGTTATAGCATTTTTATTATTCACTTATGTTGTGTTCTTTTTGTTATTACTCTTTTCCTAATATGATTCTAATGTCAGGTTTTTATATAGAGGGAATAGTATCCCTAATACACCATTCAAACCCTCACTAATAATTGACAACATATTACATATATGGAGGCCTGCATGAGGGAATATCTCACTCCTTCACAGACTAGGTGATTCGGATTGGGGCATTTCAAAGTGGTATTATAGGAGTTTTATATGTTATTTTCTTCTGGACTGTGTTTGCTGAAAGGATTAAAAAATTTAGGATGGGTGAAACTTGGGAAAGGGAGTCACATAAATTCCAATATAACTATTATGTGATCACCCTCTGAGTTACTGGTGATGGTACAACTGTTATAATCATGGATTTAAAATTTTATGTTAATCCTAAGTATTTTAAAGTTTTATGTTTTATGTGATTTGGATGTGTTAGTGCATAGTCATGCCTAAATGGCCCGAAGCCCTTCATATTTTGTTGATTTTTGATAAACTTTCATGGCCTGTAGGCTTAGTGACACATTACATAACCTAAAGGCTATGGAGGAATTCATCCCAAAAGACTACATGGAAATGCCCCTCCCTTGCATATATCTTGATGTTAGATTATCCACCTTCGCAAGGTTGTTTAGCTAGCTGTCTTGTGTAGAGATGCACATGCCCTATATTGAGGGAAATACCATACCCTCTCATTCTTCCAATTTCATTTAGCTATTCTATGTTGAATGTTCCTTCTCTGAATCCTCATCTAGATCCATATTTCTTTGAAATATGTCAGGTTTCATCTACATTTTTATGTGGCTCGAATGCCTTGAGGTGCCCCAAAATCCTTGAGGTGTCCCGAAATCCTTACTATCCTGAAGGCCTTCGGTGGCCTGAAAGTCTTCAAGGACTTGAGGTCCAAACCAGTGAAACAGATGAATAGTTCTAGGTATTATAGTACCGAACAGTGTCTTCTAGAGTACATGCTACAATATCTTCTACAGTACCCCAAGAAATATACCTCCACCGAGATTTGATCTCTGGTCTCTTGGATGCACTTGAAGAGTCTTCATCAACCGATATGAAGATCTTGTGCATTAGTTCATAGTAACTAGGAATTTAGAATCACATTTCATATATATATATATATATGTGTGTGTGTGTGTTTCTTGTTATTCATGGTAGTTCATTTATCTAAATTTATTGATCTTTACTTTTCTTTTTTATAATATACTATGCTTCCATTTAGATTATTTGAACTTTAGAATACTTATTTTTATATTTATATAATGGTGAAAAACATGGAGGTATGTAGAACTAGTTTTGAGCCTTAGGTGGTACAATGAGGGTGATGTCTTATCATTGTGGGTAGCCTCATATAAATCCCTTCAGTGTTCCTATGAACTATATAGGTTTTTATCTTAATAAATATTTTATACACATTCAAAGCATATGTTTGACATTAAAAACAATTCCTATTAGAATATGTTTGATGTGACCTCCAACTGAAGTAGATCAAAATGCCCCTTCAATGGAGAACACCCCTTTCCCACCAAAAAATGTACATAAGGATGAAATGGTGCATGATCTAGTACCAGATTCATTTTTTTAGTCATTGAACTCAATACATCCCATACACTTCTATATTATGCATGTTTAAGGATGAGGGGATCCCAGGATAATGATCGATTATGGCGAGACTTCTAACTCTACCATCCTTCATCCATCTAGGGCACTAAAGTCCCTAAGGGTGTTGAGGACTAGATTGAAATCATTAAGGGGGTCATTGATTTAATGGATATCCTAGAGTAAAAATGGGTAAAGTTGGATACTTTCATGCCTTAGTGACTCACTAGGAGGTGTATGGGAGTCATGAACCCGGAGATAATATATTAGGGACTCACATGGATGACCTTCAAAGACCTATTCTTTGAGAAGTTTTTTCTAGGTATGAAAAATCTTGACTGTACTTAGGGGTTTATAGAGCTTCAGTAGGTAACAATTTTGGTGTCTAGTTACTGTTCTTGTTTCATGGAGTTTCTCTGCTTTACTCGTATTTGGTAGGGGATAAGGCATAGAAGGCCTAAAATGTCAAGATCAGCCCCTGACTAGAGTTAAGGCGTCTGTTCAATAGCTTTTACCTAATGATAGATCCATAGGTGCTTTGAAAGTTATTTATGATTGAGAAGGGGATATAGTAGGTCAAAGCTGTATTTTTTCCTTCATCCTTTACTAGAATGATGAGTGGGTTCTATTGTACTATAGTTGGTTCTACTTATTATAGAAATAACGAGAAGAACGATGAGTTGTCGCATGGTAGTATCATGTAATCAGTGTAGATTAGAGTTTCTTAAACCCCTTATATGGGAGGAGGAGGTCCTTAGTGTTTGAACTATGGATAGAGTGGGGATTATTTCAAATTATCATTAAGACCTCATATCAAGTTTCATAAACATTTAAAGATAGATAATATTTAGTAGTTATATTCTAGGTAATTTTCGAAAGGTTCTCACAAGGGTATAGGGAAGACATGGATTGTGAGCCAGGGATATGGTCGAGCTCCTCAATAGTAGAATCTAACCCTACGTACTTTGATAACCCATGTGATTTAGGTGCCTTCGGGATGAGCCCATGGAGCTATAGAAGGTAGAGTTTATATAGTGTACTATATTCCATATGATGGTAAATATTGACCATTGACTTTTTGGGGTACGACATTGAAAACATCTAATTTATCTTCTACCTTTTTTGATAAAAAATATTATCATTCATTTATATCTACTCAAGTTGCTTTTGGAATTAACTTACTAGTCAAGTTATCTTTGATAGATTGTAAGATCTTCTCTTGATGGAAATATTTACAATATGGGGGTGAATTTTCATTTAAAAACATAGTTTATAAGAATTAAACTAAAAAAACACAAATCTATTTAAAAAAATTTATCTAACTCGGCCCTTATTCTAATCAACTAAGTCATAGAATTATAATAAAAATCAATACAATTAAATTAGATTACAAAAGATAATAATCACTATGGATTTGATTAATCGTAGTTTTTTATCATAATCATAATTATAAATATAAAACAAATATAATAGAAAGATGAATATGATGTTTAACATTCTATTATATGCAGTGGAAAATAAAACTTGTAAAAACCTAGCAATATAAAAGTAAATAAATGTACGAATTACTTACAAATATATTAAAATAAAAAATAGTTTATCCTTATGAGTAAGGTAGTCAACAACCCTAACTAAAGGTATCCATTTTTCAGACTTATAATAATGTTTCTCATCCCTTACCATGGAATCCCTTGATATGAATATTAGAATGGATATGTCTTTCTATCCCTAGAATCCCATGATACAAAGATCAGATATCCTCTATCAACCTAGACCTTGTATCCCGGGATCTGATGGATTGTATTATCTATCTTCCTATCCCAAAAATCCCTTTATCTTTATGATTATTTGACATAGATTACAATGAAAAAATTCGTAAGGAGACAACCTGACAAGGTTTTTTTTAGAACTACAAGACTCTAAACAATTACAAATACTATGAACAAGAAATTCAGGATATGGTATCACTAGAGCTCTTGTAAAATGAGAAAATGAAATTGAAATCAATCAGCACAAAAATATTCAAATGACTAGGGATGTATAGGCATCCTCATAATGGTCATCTTGATCTCCCAACTTTCATATTTCTTTGAGTTTATTGCAACTGATTCAGACACCTAGCTATCAATGGCTCTATTGTAATAGATTGTCCGATGTCATATTGGTTTACACCATTATAGTGTAAATTATTTTCCATACAATAGACACAAGTCTTTAAAATATGATTTTAAATATAAGTCATCTATATGGACTTCCTTACAATTGTTATTACGATATCCATTATGATTACTAGTCCGATTGTCATCTCTACCAGTATCAGTCATTTTGTTAGGAATTTTTCAATACAATATCCGTGATAGAAATTTTAACAACTAGCTCTAATAAAGGTGAGTCCAATTTTATTGGACACATGCTCATTCTAGAAAACATAATAAATAATGTAAGTTAATATTCGTAATACTTAAATAAATTATTCTAAGTATGGTAAAAAATATAATTTTTTATTCAAAAACAATCTAAAACAAGTTAGACATAGAACTTTAGTAACCATATTTCAAGAAAGATGTTTGTGATTTCAAAAAATAAAGGAATAGAAAATTAAGAAGTGTAACTTTTGACACTATTGTCTCACCCTTCTGGGAATGAAAAAACCATAAAATGTAAATGAAAAATTGTCTTAAAAAACTAACAGCCCATTTCTTTTAAGAAATTCATATTTAGAGTTAATCATTAAACTTTAAATCCCCTTGATTTTATAAAGAATATAAATATGATGCAGAGTATGAAGTTGAATATGATTAACTCCCCCTTATGATAATATCTTCCCCTAAGGACCGTATTCTACCACTTAATATAAAATTCTTATCCTTTATCAAAATTTCCCCAACTTTGTTAAAAAATATCCCTTTGATAATAATTTATACCCCTTTGTGATTTTCAAAAAGGAATGGAGAAAATAATATGAAGTTTCATGAAATAGTTAGGGAAAAAATATAAAAAATGGTACAACGAACTAACTCATCATCCACAAAAGAAATATGAAAGAACATTCAACCAATAATAATGGACAAACAACCAAACAAATAATAATTGGATAAAGAAAAAATTAATTCATAAAAAAACTATTTAGATGTTTTGAAAAAAAAAACAATAGTTTAATAAAAAAAATTATTAATTCTTCATCAATGTATTCATAAAAGACTTCATCTTCTTGAATTCTTTTCGGTCCCACTACAGCTTCCCTAGCCTTTCTTCTTGAATTTGAAATTTTTCAGATAATTATTTATATTGGTAGTTGAGTACGATTAATTCTTATTCAACCATCTTTATCCTTAACAACTATAGCTCCATATATTTAATATTCTTTTTCCAAGCATTAACATCCTAGGTTCTTGCATTAGAATAATCTATAAAAACTTACCCAAACTTCACCCAATGATACATGTCATCATATGACTGATTGAAGGAATAAGACGATTCATTCATTATATTCTTCACATCCTCAAAATTATCATCATGAAATTTTAGATCCACATCAACTTGATGAGACCACTTCCCTATTTTATTAGAGGATCTCTTATGATTCTGGGAGCTTTCTTCTCAATAAAAATCATTGACTCTATTAAAAGTTTTATCAATTCTGAATTTTGACTAAGGCTATTTTTAATTAAAATCCCTCTTGCTTCAGGCCTAAGAAAATATGGAATTGTTCCTGAAATAATTATCAAGACATAAACTACATAATTTAAACCCTTCAGAGTAATGGTTTCTCCTGAATATGATTGATTTGGGGTCATATTGGGGAGGTTTTATTGGCTTGTTCCAAATTCCATTTATTTTCCTTTCCATTTATATTTATTTTACAATTCCTTCTTATTTTTCTTAGAAACTACCTTTTCGTAAAAAATTTCCATAATGTTTATCTCTTCATCAGTATTAGGTTTATAAGAAGCTTTGGTTTTTGAATTCCAATCCTCATTTTCCTTTTATTAATGAGGTTTTAGGTTCCTCTAATGATGATTATTCTTCTTGAGCACTTTCATATTTTTCATCTTTATTATCCTTAGAAGGTAAGTACTGTGATGATGATGATGATGTTGATTAATCCGATGTATTGTTATTGGATTTATTTTTTTCGTTTTCATATCCCTCTTCATTATCATAATCTTTATTCTCATCATCTTCATCTTTATCCTCCCACTCTTCTACTTCTTCTTCAACATATATTTCAACTTCTTTGTATTATACTCCTTCTGATTTATATTTTCCTTCTCCGTCTTTCTCATAAACTTATTTTCCATCAAACTTTCCTTCATGAAATTCATCTATAAGATCCTCTTCAAGTTCTTTTTCTAACTACACCATAGTTCTAAGATCTCCCTTTCTATAAATTTGGGGTTCCTATTCTTTTTATTGAACATTTGGGATGGATTATTTCTCTTCAATAGTTGGAACAAATTCTTCAACAATGATTTTTTGTTTTTCTATATCAGTGAAAATGGTAATTTGACATGGACTATAGAAGTTTCTTGAAAATATAATCCGAAACCTAGATTTTATTTATCAATATGAGATATTGGTAGAAAAACATTCCCAAAAACAATCTAAACACCTTTTAGCAAACTTTCAAAAATTTCCACATCTTGTAACATTTTGTTTTGTTTCTTGTTGTTGGATTATTTTTCTAATGTATCAGTAGTATGTATATTCAAATAATTTGCCTCAGTAGGGTCAAGTTTTATTTCAAAATCGACCAACCTCTTATCAGCCTTATTTTTTCATCAATTCTTTAAAAACATTATCTAGAAATTTCTCATTCCTTTGTTTCTTTAATGGAGAAGTATTTAATTTATTTTTCTTTTTCTTCTCAAAATTTCTTATCTTCCTTGATGGATCCACCTCCAATACAGTACCACCAAGCTTATTAAAAAACTTATTTGATTTAATATCAAAGGAAAATCTCATTTTATTCCTCATATAATCACTTATAAAGGAAAATTTTTCCCCCATTAGAATCGATTTATTGTAGATTTTGAAAAACTCCATGCATTTTTTAACCAATTTTATTTAGAATGACAAAAAAATTATGATATTTTATATGATTGATCTTGACATGATATTCTCCATAGTTAAGAAAATTAAAATAACCAAATCTACCTTTCTCATGTTTACTAGAAAGTATAATATGAAAACATCAGTAACATTTAATGTATCATGATCCCCCTTCCTCAGTACAAGAAACCCTTCTATCCATAAAGAAATAAAATGGTTATCTGGTGTCATATGGGAAACCTTCCTAAATTTTTCATAATTATAAAATAAAAAATATTTTTTGAACTTTTTTTTAAATGATCCAAGATTATCTAGAAGCTTATGTGAGGGAAAATATACTTTCCCTTATAAGGGTACTCATACCAGACTCATAGATTTTTTATAATATAACATTTACCACTTGTCATATAGAGAGAAAGAAATTTTTTATATTCCCTCTTCCTTAAAAAACATAATGGACACATTAAACTCATGAACTATATTTGGGTAAAATATGACATAATCCATATCTGGTTTTCCGTGCATACTGATTCCCAACCTTAAAATTAATTACCTTCTTCAAAGTGGAATCATATTTCTCATAAAATGATCTTTCAACAAACCATTCTATTAAAAGAAACCATTTCTTATAATCTTCTATATTTTGCATCATATAAAGAATAAAACTAGTTAATTAGACATAAAAATGTTCTTTCATACTTGAAAACATAAAAGGTGTATCAGGATGAGATAAAATCTCTAGAAAATCCGATGTGGGACACAAGGCGGTCCCTCTTTATATAGGCATCAAGTGTAGAGGTTGAACTTAAAAAAATATATTCTAGGGTTGAGATTGAAACTAATCTTATTTAATGGTTGATATTTATCCAAATAATGATTTTAAAAAATTAAACTCTTGAGCTTTTACATATTTTTTATTGTATTGAGAATGAATATGATTAGGAATGGTTTTTTAAAAAAACATTGAATGAAAACAATTTTTTCAAAAAAAAATAGTATAATGACAACAACAATAAAAATAACTAATGTAATGAGATAATACAAAAACATAAAATAATATAATAATACATTTTAGAGTGAAGAAATTTACCAGTACGAATAACCTATTATTCTTGATTTTTGTAAACATAACAAATTATGGTAGTTTTAAAAAATTTGAATATGATAGTTTCAATAAAAAAACTATTTGCAATATTTTTAATAGAAAACTTATTAACATAGTTTTAAGAAACAAAAACTAATTATGATAAAACTTGATTATTAAAAATTTTAAATCCCAAAAAATTTAAGAAGTTTTTAGTCTGAATTTTTTTAATATTTTTATATTTAGAGTATTATTTGGAGAATTCTGAATCTGAAAATTTTATAAACATGTTAGAGTCCGGAAAACTCATTACAAAGAATATTTTAATAAAAAAAGTAAAAATTAAGAAAGCTAAAAGTTTTGGAAACATCAAATATATGTTCTCATCCAATGGAAAGGAGTAACTTAATGAAAAGATATGGGTAAAAAAGAAGTATATTTTAATGATTACTTGATATTGATCATTCCTAGATTCTATTTAATATATTCAAAACTATCATAAGGAATATGATTTTTAAAAATTTCAAGAAGTTGATCTTTCAATCTGATGAATTGTAAATTTATATCTCCTTAAAATCAAAAAAAATTGTTGCTTTAGCAAGAATAACAATATTACCTATCCTGATAATCTCTCCTTGATCATTGTCTCTAAAATTAACTTTTTCATCTTTCATCTTGATAATATTTTTGAAAAACTCATTGTTACTAGTCATATTCTTGGAACATCCACTATCATGTACCATGTATTTTTGTTGTTGGTACTTTATTTTTCTTCCTAAAAACAAAAACATTATACTTTCGGCACCCAAACCTTCTTGGGTATGGTAATTTAAAAAAAATCATTAGGAAGCCACTTTTTTTTAAAAAAAATAGAATTTTTGAAAACCTTCGGATTGAACTTTATTTAATGAAAAATTATTTTTCTAGTGGCCATCACTTTGACACTTGGTGAAAAAAGAGTAAATTTTGGGTAAAAATAAATTGTTAATAAAAATAGGTTTTTTATAAGAAAACCCTATTCTAGAACTAGTACCATGAGGAATAATTTTTTTATACATTTTATCAATGTTTTATTTACTTGTGGTAATGTTTTATATGAGTTTGTTTAAAGAATAAATTTCATATTTTAGTTTTACAACTAAATGTTTTGTCCTCAGTAGTGTTAGTTTTAGAAAAATATTTGTTTCTAAAACATTTTTCTCAGAACCTATTTTTTAAAAATATTTATAAATAGTTTCTTTTTTTAAAAATAGTCTTATAAAGATCATTAAAATGATCTAATATTTATTTTTTTACAACATCTATTCTTGAATCAGGAGTACCAGGTTTTTCTTTAGAATTATCAAGTTTTTCATAAATTTTACAATTATATTTTTCTAAAAGTTTATAAAAATGGGAAACTTAATAATAAGAAGGAAGAGTACAATCCTCACTAGATAAATAACATTCTTCATCAGAGGATGTAAAATCATTCTCATTCGGATAGTTTTAACTTAAAGACATATTGGAAAAGTTTTTAGTAGTTCATACCTTTTCTATAAAACGTCAATTAATTATGGTATATTTGAATATAGTCATATGTTCCTCTATCTGAAATATTCATTTTTTGAAGAATACTTAGATGAATCACCACCACTATCACTCTATGTGTTGGTATCTTTCAGCACTTTACTGCCTTTATATTTATAATTCCCTTTGTAATTCCTTTCTGAAATCCTTTATTTTATGTATTTCTACTTCATCTTTGGACAATATAGTATGATCTGTCTAGATTTCTTGCATTCATAAAAAGTAACTTCATATTTCTTATCACTTATATCTTTATGACCTTTTTGTTTCAGTATTGAAAATATTTCTTACCATTTATCTTGTTCATCCTTCTATAAATGTTTACTAACTCACTTTCAGAATGTCTAGTAGTACTTGAATCGGACTGAACAACTACTTTCTTATTTATTGAAGATTTTATATCATTTTCTGTAAATTTATCTTTATAATGTAAGTTATATGTTATAGAAAGTCAACACCACCATTTTTATTTTTGGATTTTTTAGCATCTCTTTTCATTCTACCCTCGTATAGAATAATGGTTCCAGTAAGATCATCCAAAGTAACATTTTTTTAACTTTCTAGTCTCATAAAATGATTTTATCTTAGATTTTCATTCATTTTAAATAATAAAAATTATATTTTCAACCAAGATTCCGTCATCAATTCCTTTCTCACCAATAGATTTTAAATTATTAACGATAGTCATGAATCTCTGATGCATCTTTGTAACTGATTCACCAGGTATAAAATTAATGGCTTTATAATCATCTATTAACATAGCTCTCCTAGTCTCAACAACTTTTGAAGTACTAGAATGTGTAACATCAATATTTTTTCAGTTACTATTAGCAGCTTCACAGGAAGAAATATGACTATATATGATTCTTGTCATTCAACATTACAAAGTGTTCCTTACTCCATAATTTAGTTAATATTCCTATTTTTATTGATGAGTAAAGGTAGGAACTTACTTATCAAGAATTTTATAATATCCAGTAGGCATGAAAAAGTTATCAACCCCAGTATTGAATACATAATTATTCATCCTATCTCTATAGTACTAATAATTAGCACCATCAAAGATAGGTGGTCTATTCAGATTTAGGTTCTCAATTAAACAAACATTTAGACCTCCCATCTTAAAAACAAAAATATTTATTTCCACAAGTACACATTAGTGAAACAATTTTTATAAAAACATATTTTATTACAAAACTTTAAATAACTTGCAACAAGTAGGAGATGTAAAAACATAACAACTATATGAGCAGGGGAATCCTTCCATAATCCCAATTTTTGGATCATAATATCTTCTCTTAATGGATATATTTACAAGAGGGGTGAATTTTAGTTCCAAAACTTAGTTTAAAATGACTAAACTAAGCAACACACAAACCTCTTTAAGTAATATTTATTGGAATCGGCCCTTAGTATGATCAAGAGAGCCACAGAATCATAATAAAAAACAATATGATTAAATGAGAGTGTAAAAGATCAGAATCACTATAGATCTGATTGATCAAAGTTTTTTAACATAATTATAATAGTATAGATAAAAAATAGAATAGAAAGTTGGATATTATGTATCACATTCTATTATATGCAATGGAAAATTAAAATTGTAAATGAAAAGTAATAAAATAGAAAACTAATGTACGAATAAATTACAATGAAATTAAAATAATAATCTATTTTATCCATAAGATTAAGTTAGTCAATAACCCAACCTAAAGGTATCCCTTGTTTTATAATTACTAGAAAGTATGTCTTCCCTTTCCAGGGAATCCCTCGATATGTAGATTAGAATGTATCTATCTTCCAATCCTCAAAATCCCTTGATATAAAGATCAGATTTTCTCTATCTACCTAGCCTCGGTAACCCTCAATTCAATGGATTGGATTCTCTATCTTTCTATCCCTATAAATCCACAATTTTTATGATGATCGGATAAATATTAAAACGAAAAATTTATTAAGTAGACAACCTAACATGGTTTCCTTAAAACTACAAAACTCTAAAAAACTACAAAGACCTAGAAAAATGAATTCACACTATAAAATATCCATAGGTCTCGTAAAATGAGAAAATGAAAATGAATTCAATCAGCTCTAAACTCTTCAAATGACCTAGTATTTATATGCATCCTCACAATAGTCATGTTTCTCCATGTTTGTTGAAATTTCTTGAGCCTCCTATCACTCAATGGATCTATTATAGCTGATTGTCAGATGTCATATTGGTTTACATCATTATAGTGTAAAATATCTTCCTTACATTAGAAATAAGTATTTAAAATATGATTATAAACTTAATTCAGTCTAATATACTTCCTTATGATTATTATTATTATAGCCTTTATGAGTATTACTACAGTTTTTATCAGTACCAATGTGAGCCCATTTATTAGGACTTTTTTAGTACGATATCCATGATAGAAATTCTAACTATGGTTCTAATAAAGGTGAGTCTGATTTTATCAGACACATACTCATTCTGGTAAACTTAAGGGAGAATGTAAGTTTATATTCATAATACTTAAATAACTTATTCTAAGTATGGTAAAAATATAATGTTTAATATAAAAAATATAAAACACTTTGGAAATAAAATGTTATCAGTCGTATTTTAAGAAATATGTTTGTGATTTCCAAAACTAAAGAAGTGAAAATGTAAGAAGTATAGCTTTTGACTCAAAAACCTTTTGAGTTGTGATCTCTTGAAAACCCCATGGGAAATAATGTGGATAATATTCATAAATTTACAGAGTGTATTGTATTTTTTCAATCTACAAACATTTACGAAATTTCATGATTCTTGAGATGACTAGTTTCAATGTGATTTTTAACATAGAGCAGTTGACATATTATAGGGCACACATCGACTGTTATAGGAGACATTTATCCTTTAATATGTCTAAGAGGGAAAAGTTTTTGATGACCTAGTAATGAGATATTTGAGTAATTAAAATGGGAACTGACCTGAGAATGATTATAGATATTACAAAAAGGTTATTGTCTAGGATTTTATGACAGATATAATATAAGAGGGGGTAAATTATAGTTTTAGAAACTATAAATATTTCATTATTATATATATGAAAAGAAATATATAAAATATTTTATACTTTTAAAATGATTCATCCTAAATATTATAATCATAGAAACTAAACAAACTATATAAAAAATAGTGTAATTTAAGAAACTTCGTATAAAAATAAACTTATTAAACTTATGCAAAGTGGTATAAAAAGTTATATAAAGATTGATTTTAAACTACAAACAAAGATAAAAACATACCATTGTTTTATTTAATAAAGATAAAAAATATAAGAAATCTTACAATGAAATTATTATAAATGGATATACCAAAAACATACAGAACCTCAACTAAGTGAGTTTTTCAATTTCACAAAAAGGGATAAGGAATTATGTAGACCCAAATTTATGTATTCTTGATTGTAAAACTACCAGTAGGTTTATCTTCCAAAACCCTAGAATCCCTGGATCAATTTAATCAGAATAAGTTATGCTTTACTTTCGAAAGCCTTTAATCAACCTTACCATAATAACCTATGTCTCTCTATCCCCATTATCCCACAATCAACATGTTTGTAAGAAGAGTTATAAAGTGAAAGTTCAAAGTATATTCAATAAAATCATCACACACATACACTCTAAGATAATATCACTAAAGAAAATACAAATGGAATCACTCTTAGAAAAAGGTATTGAAAATATTAAAAATGTATGTATATTTAGATCAATTTATAATCATATGTACTCCATCACCTTGAGCTCACAATACTATTTATAGACAAAAGATGTAATGGCTCCAATGGTCAGATTTTTTGTTTCTTGTGTTCTTTTGTAATTTCATTGGAAACATCTGTTATCCTTCTGATAAATCATTCATTGTACTATTTCTATCTATGAATATTATTTAGGGAAACTATAGTGCTCCTTTTAGAAAATATCAATACAAACAATAATGACTCCTTATAGGATAATTTAATAAATATAAAAGAATAAATACTTTCTTACATTGTCCTTCTAGAAAATTATGTAAAGGAAAAATTATAAAGACTTACTTATATTATCCTTTTGGTAAACATACTTACACAGTTCTTTTATTAAACAAGTTAAGGTAATGTAAATTGAAATGAAAATGTAAGAAACCCGAAATCATCAACTTGAAAAAAGTTATGTGATAACTTTAAGATAAAAAAGATGATACATATAATAAAAGGTGATAAATATGAGTATTGTTTTCAAAACAAGTAAGGGAATAATACTTTCAAACCAAAAATATCTCCCTTTTTTAAAAGCACAAGACACACGTACAAACAAAAAAAATATCCCCATATATAAAAAAAAATTTCTCTAGTTTTAATTTTTTCAACTTTTCTCCCCTTTTGTGATTTTTAAAAATTACATTAGATAAAAATTTAGCAAGAAAACTTGAAAAAATTATAGTTTTAAAGAAATTTATTAAGGAAATAATCATAGATATATAAAGCATTCATAAGTGAACATAAATTTTCTTCCAAGAAAATCGAAAGTTTTACATGTTATAAATGTTTTAAAAAATAATTTTTTGAAATTTTATTCACAAAATATTTGATATTGTTGAGTTATTTAGCTAAAATTAATTTTTTATTCTTCTTGGTCATTTTTCTTGATCTTATATTCTCTAATCCCCTCATTTTACTACATCGAAAGAGTTTTTTGGTCATAAAAAATTATTGAAATTTAACTAAATTTGTGTGTTGGACTATCTGTAATATTGAACATACTTTTTTAATCCTTTTTAAACCTATTTATTATTCTTCAAAAAACATGAATCCTTTCCATAACTTTATAAACTAATTTATAACACCTTTTAGTTTTTTGTGTCTGTTAAATATTTTTCATTAAGAGTTCAAAACCCACCCTTTTTTACCGTAAATTCAAAAACATTCTAATTCTATTTTTTATTTTGTACTTGAATAATATATTTTTTAATGATATTTAACTTAACATGAACATTTAGTAAAATATCAAACATCCCTTCCAACTTCTTGATAACCTCGTTAAACTAATTTAACATCATCTCTATTATTTTCAAATTATAATGTCGAATGTTGCTTGAGGAGTCAAAAACCTATGAAAGAGGAGCCTTCCAAATTATTTATTTCTTATAATCTTCCGAAATTTCAAATTTAGAAGGATGCATTTCATATATTTAAAAATTAGTACCTTTTTCTTCTTGAACTTCTTCCTCTTGACTAGTTTCAACATTATTTAATCCCACCTTTGAATAACTATCTAAATATTCTTCTAATTTATTCTTTGATAAGGGTTCTATTATAGAAAAATATGTATGAAATAAAGTTTTATCCTATTAAGGAACTATCTAAGAAACTTTTTCTTTCATCTTAGGTACTTCTACATTTTCAGGTTAAAATTATTTAAAACATTCAAAACAACATCCTTTTCTTCACTGACTACTTATTTTATTAAATGTTTTTCTATAAAAGAATAGAAGAATCATTATATTCCTTTATTTTAATTCATTTTGGTAAAGCTAAAGAAATTTTATAATACTTCTCTTTATCATACCACTTCTTCTTTTTCTCTTTATCTTTCAAAATTTCAGGAGCCTTTCTTTAAGATTCAATGATTCTGCCTTATCGAGACCAAAATAAGGGTATTCTTCCTTATAATATTTCTTTTTTTATAAACTCTTCAAAAACAATTTCATACATGGTCTTAACCTTCATTCTTGGGAGCTCAATATATTTATCTGACTCTTTCTTTATCTCTTCAATTATTCTTTTTCGTGATTCATGTGTTATTTTTGAAACATACTTAACTTAATTATCAAAAAATGTCTAATGGGAAAATTCATAAACCAATATCATCTTCAATATGTTTTCATCTCCTGAAATATATTATATTTCCCTTATATGGGGTTCTAAGTTATTTTTTTGGCTTCAAGAAACATAATTATTACATATATAAGGAATATTAGGTATGAAAGAAATTTTAAATTCACAGTATTCAATTGAATCTCCTTAATGAAACACCAAAATAACTAAATAGGATTTAATTTTCTCATATTAATTAATAAATAAAAAATTTAAACATATTGAGTCTTTATAGTATCTTTCTCTCATTTCCATGGAATGATAAAACATTGTATCCACTGAAAACCTATTCTTCCTTCTGGTGAAATAGGTTTTATTTTTTGAACATTTTATTTGATAAAAAAAGAGTTTCTCCATCTTTTACCTTTACTAAACATCCTAAAACATCAAGTAACTTATATGATAAAAAAGAGATTCTCCCTTCAGATTTAATCCACCAAGTTATTCAATTATTTTCATGGTCAACTTGTAAGTATTTTTAAAAATATTTAAAGAAATTATTTTTACTCCATCAACCTCACTAATGTTAAACTACTATATAATTCTCTAAAAATAGTTTGTTAATACAGATCATGATCCTCCTTTTCGAGAAAAAGAGATTCCTAAACTTGGGCCAAAATATCTGACTTAAACAAGGATTCATACTTATCAAACCAATATTTTTTCTATCATCCTTTATTTATTAATTTCAAATTTTAAAATATTTATAGAAGAATCCATAGAGAACATACTAAAATATAATAACCTGGATGAAATTGATAAGAACATAAATTTAATGATGAGATCCATTCACAATTTCAATTATTAGAATGAATTGTCACACCTTGAGTCCTTTAAATAATATTATGAGGTGACAGTTCGTCTTCCTAGATGATTGACGATTATGAATAAACCACTAAAAATGTGTGTGATGTAATAATTTTATTTTAGGATTTCTAAAAATAACCAGACTTTAAAAAAAATTGTATTTAACTTTATTAAACAAAATATCATTAAAACCAATTAAAAACAAACCTTCTGAAATGTTTATTAAACATACATTCCAAAAACAAATTATAAACCATACCTTCCTTTTTTTTAAACATACCATTCAAAAAAATATAAAACGTACCTTCAAATGACTTAAAGTTACATTATATAATTTCATTCAAAAAAACATAATAAAAAAATATAGGTTAGATAATTAAATATCCTCTCTATTTTTAATGGAATTTTTAAATTTAGAGAGAAAGTTAAAAAAGAATTAGACTAATGATCAATTTATACAGAACATTCCAAGATCATATTTAATGTGTTCAAATTTTTCAAAATGAAGAGATTTTATAAAAATATCACCAATTTTATCTTGCATTCCAATGAATTGAAGCATAATATCTCCATTTTTTGTGTGATCTTAAAGGAAATGGTGTCTCATATCTATGTTGTTTTCTCATGAGTGATGTGATGGGTTTTTATAAAAAAACTTTATAATGGTTATTATCACAAAAAATTAGCTTCTTAGTGAAACACATACCAAAATCAGTGAGTGTGTGTTGTATATATAACACTTGTTCGTAATAACTTCTAGCTACTACAAATTTAGCTTCGATAGTAGAAAGTGGTACCCATTGTTGTTTCATGCATGACCTAGATACTAAATCTACTCTTAAGAAGTAAAAGGATATATAAATTTATTCTATCCATTTATAAAGTTAGCATCTAAAAAAATTAAGTTTGAAATCACTTACGGAAGAATAAAATAAACCAATATACAAAGTTAGTTTAATATAATGAAAAAAAGTAATATCTTTAAGATGGGGTTCTTTTGAATTTTCTCTAATTCTCACAAACAAGAACATAGAAAGAATTAAATCTTTTCAAATAGATATGAGATAAAGTAAACTTTCAACCATCCCTCTAATTTTTTTTGTTTAACTGGTTTCATAAATTCATCAAGAACATGTGTTATGGAATTTTTTATAGTAATACTTATAATGAAAACATTTTCAAAAACAAATATTTTATGTAAATATTTATTATAATTTTCTGGGATAAAAACAATCTTCTGTTTTTTGAGAAATTTGAAAACAAGGAAAAAAATAGTTCACCAATTGTACTCATTTTAAACTCATACACCATAAGTTATGAAAAATAATTAGAAAGATATTTTTTAGTTCAACCGAAGATAATTTCATAAACATAAATTTTAAGAAATTTTTTATCCTTAAAAAATATCTTAATAAAATTATTTTCATTATTTTCTTCCTTAAAAAAATTATTTTGAAGTAAAAATCAGAGAAGTCTATCATACTTGGATCTTGGAGCTTATTTAAGTCCAAAACATTTCTTAGTAAGTTTTAATAAATGTTCTAAAAATTTTATATTTATAAATCCAGGTGGTTGTTCTACAAAAAACATCCTCTCGAAGATATCTATTAAAAGTCATACTTTGCATCCATATGATAAAGAGTAAAATTTAGATATTCCGCAAAGGGTAGTAGTATTCAGATAGATTTAATTAGTGCCACTAGTGAATAAGTTTCTTTATAATCTATGCCAGGTATTTTTTTATAACCCTTAGCAACAAACCTTTATTTATTTATAATAATAATTCCATTTTTAGTATATTTATTTTGGAAAACCCGTTTTATTTGAATTGAAATTGTTCTACCAAAGTCCAAATAATTTTACATTCAAATTAATTGAGTTCGTCTTCTGTTTCCCCTTACCATTATTCATCACCAAAATCCCCATTAGGTGTTTTAACTTCAAACTAGTACAAGAATTCACAATTTATACATTCATTTATTAAGTAACTATATCTTCTGATTAGTTGATCTATAACTATAATGATATTATTAGTGAGATTATTCATTGAGATTGACTAATTTCATGGATTAGTAAAAAAAATTATTTAATGGTAGGTTAAACTTCTTCTGAAGTTACAAATTCTAAAAATATTTCTTTCATTTATCTTCTGTCCTAATATTTTTCTAACATGGTTTAAAAATATGTTTTTAAAATATCATTTGAAATCATATCTTCCATATTTTTGAAAATAAAAGGATTAGTTTCATCAAACTTAAAATATATAGTTTCCTCGATAGCATTTTTTCATTTTTTTAAAACATGATATGTCATAATATTTGTAAAATAACCAAGAAACCTTCACCCTTTATCTTTTGAATAAAATTTATTTAAATGGTAATTTTTGTTTATAATTAATAATCTACAACAAAAAACTTTTATGTAAGAAATTTTTGTATTTATTTGAGTCTACAACACATAAATAGTTTTTTCAAGAAATGGTTCAAGAAAAAATTGATTTATAGTATAGAAATGAATACTAATAGATTTATCCCAAAAAGATTAGCAATTTAGTTTTAAATCAATGTGGTATTATTAATTTCTTTAATAATTATTTTTCATCATTGAATTACACTATTTTTTAGAGGATTTCTAGGATCTAATTAGTTGTGTGTAATTCCTTTTTTACTATTAAAAGTTTTAAAAATAAAATTTACAAACTCACCACCAAGATCACTTTGAATAGTAATAAAATTTAGGTTTTTCTATTTTCTAAAATTATCTTTATAAATTTAAATACAAAAAAGTTATTCAAACATCATAGATAGAAAATAGGCCCAAGTATATCTAGTGTTATCATCAATTAAGACATACACATAGTGTTTTACTTCAATAATTCATGTTTTTGTTTGACTGAATAAATTCATGTTCATTAACCATAAATATTCGAAATTTGATATTTCAGTAATAGATTTAAAGATAAACTTATCTTTCTTACCATATTGACAATGGTTGCATAGTTTTAAATAATAAAACCTATGATCTAGTAAATAGATTACAAGTCATTTATTAGAAAGTTTATCTAAAGTTCAAACAATAAAATGTTCTTCTAAAAAAATATTGATATTACATTATACTAAACAAAATGTTGATATTTGTTTATAAGGTCATATAGTTCTAAGGGGTAAAAATTATCATTCCTATCAGTAGAAAGAATGTACCTACATTCTGAGATTTTAATAGTACATTAATCATTCCTAAAGTTCACAGGGTATACCAATTCTCAAAATTGACTTGTGGAGATGATATTATGCTTATGTAATACAACATATAAAACATTATAAATTAATTATTTATTAAGATATTCAATGACACCGATTCCAAATATTTCTCCATAATAATTGTCACTAAAGGATACTATTACAACTTTCATCATTTGAATTTTATTGAAGAACTTTTTATTATCAAACATATTCCTTGAACACTCACTATCTATGTATTTTATGTTTTAGATACTGGTACTCACCCTTTCTTTGTGAAATAAAATGACTATGTCTTTAGTACCCATACTTTCTTGGTTACAAAAATATTATAAAGTAAAAATTTTAAAATACACATATATCAAAAAAATTTAAACTGTAAAACTAATTATTATTTAGATTTACAGAACTTTTGAAAACTAAAGGTTTGAAAGTGGTTTAAATAAAACTCATTTTTCCAATGTCATCCTCTTTGAAAATTGTAAAAAAAGGTTCATATTTATGTTAAAACTAATTTGAATGAAAATGAGACTTTTCTAAGGTATAACCTATATTATAAATTATTATATTTAGACTCAAATATCTCTAAATATTATCCAAATTATCCTTACCACAACTAAAATTTGATAGAATGTTTATCAGATTAATAATTTCATAATTGTGTTTTTTATAAAAATATATCCTCATGAGTTGAGGTATGATTAATTTTTTTTCTAAATCTAATAAAATTTTATAAATTTTAGAAGTATATTTTGAAATTCTAATATTGGATTTAAAAATATATAATTTAGAATAATAATATTCTTTCAATACTTTTGAATTATTTTTCTAAAGTAAAGTTATAAATCTAGTCATTTATTCCAAGGATAGTAAACTATCCACGTCTTTCGATATTTTAAATTTGTATTCTATTAAATAAGTTTAACTATTATTAATCAAAAGTATTAAGGTAATTTTCACTTAATGTTTACTTTTTAAGGGAATAAATATATACCTTATTCATATAGAATTGATTGGCCTTCAAAAAATCAATATATAATTCAACAGCAATCTAACTATCACTAATCTCTTCTAAAGAAATTTCTTAAGATGATTCTTCTCTAGATTTAATCCAATTGTATATAGCCTTCAAACTTTTCTTCTCTTTAGGTTCATAATTTTTCTTTGAATTCATTATTTTCTATTCAATCTTAGACAATTAAGTCTAATATTATCTAGTTTCTTGAATTCATAGCTAATTAACTCATAATTAGATTTCTTCTCACATCTATCTTTCTTAATCATTCTATACTTGTAACAAAATTTTTTTTTGCAAAAAATATTATTCATTCATTTCACCTCTTGAGAAATTTCACTTTCACTTTCCTCGAAAGAAATAAAATATGAACCACCATTAATATTCCTCTTATATTTTGAATATTTTTAAATATTTTCACCAGTATTATACTTCTTATCTATCACCATTCATGATATTGAAGCAAAATTTACCACATTATTTTTGTTTTATTTTATTCAGGTATTTTGAATATACTCTCATACTACATAAGAGTTCCAATAAGATTATTTAGACTCAACTTTGTAAGATTTTTTGTATCATCTATAGAGGTTTCCTTATATTTCCACTCTTTAGAAATAATATATATTATTTTTTCATTAATTTTTTTCATTCAAAAACACCCTCTCTTTAAGAGATTGTAAATTATTTACAGTATTAAAAATCTTTAAAGCATCTATGCAATAGATTCACTAGGAAATAAAGGGAAATCCTCATAATTAGAAGAATGAATAACTCTTTTGCTTTCCAAAACTTTGAAGTTCCAAAATGAGTTACACCATTCTTTGTATAGATATAATTATTTTTCACACACGAAGATATCTGACTATAGGTATTCCTAGTCATTAAGTTCCATAAAGTATTTCAAACTCTATAATTCAACTTATATTCAATCTTTTATTCTCTCGAAAAAGTGATAACTTACTAAGAAGGAATCCTATAGTTACATATCATCATAAAAAATTATTAGCTCCAGTATTAATAAAAATGTATCCATACAATTTCTCCAAAACTTATAATCAGCACCATCAAAGATCAATGTTCTTTTAGGATTCATATCCTCCAATGTTCCAATTGATAAACCTTCCATCACAATTTTTTTTCTAATTCATAATTATTGTAAGGAAATGTATATATAGTGACCTTCTATAATAAATAATGTTCCCTAGGACTGTATGATATATGTACTACAAGATGAGGGGTGAATTATAGTTGTATAAAGTATTATAAAATTCACACACTTTTATATGTAAAAAAAATAGGTATTTTATTATAGACATTCATATTGAGCCCTTCTAATAATTATAATTAGTGTAAATAAGGAAACTATATATAAAAATACTGTGACTTAAGAAACTATTTATTAATAGAAATTTATGAAAAATATTCACATAGGAATAAAAACTTTTCTAAAGATGGATTTTTAACTAGAAATTAAGATAACAATTTACAATTGATTTATTTAAAAAATAGATAAATTGTAATAAAACATATGATTAAATTTTTATATAAGGATATAATAAAACTTATATAACCTCAACTAAGTGAGGTCTTCAAATTCACCCAAAGAAATATGGAAGCATGTAGACCTGAATTTAGGTATCCAAGATTGTAAACCTATTAGTATTTATATATTCCAAAACCCAAGAATCCCTTGATTAACATGACTAGTATAAGCTATGAATTCCTCTCATAAGACCTCAGTCAACCAGATCAAAATAAAATTTATCTCTATATCCCAAATATCTGATGATGAACATGATTATATGAATTAATAAAAATAAAAATAAAACTCAGATTATTTATTAGAAAAGCCTCATAGATATGTACTCTGAGAAAATATCTCTAAATAAAATATAAATAGAAAAACTCTAAATAAGAAGCTATTGAAAAGTTTCAAAAAGTCTATATATTTTGATCACTTCATAATCATATATAATCCTTCACCTAAAGCTTTCAATTCTATTTATAGAAAATATTTATAATTGCTCTGACGATTGGATTCTAAGTTTTTGAGGTTTAATTATATCTACATCAAAAACATAAACTATATTTCTGATGTATCTACTCTTGTACAGCTTCTACCAATAAGGTTTTTTATTTCCTCTACAACACTCTTTCTAGAAAACATCAACATAGAAAAGAAAAATTACTTCTAGAAAAATTATATAAATATTTAATAACAAATAATTTCTTACATTATCCTTCTAAAACATTTATGTAAAAGAAAAATTATAAAGACGTACTTATAGAATCCTTATATTAAACATACTTATTTTATCCTTATGTTAAACTAGTTAAGGTAATACAAATCAGAATGAATATGTAAGAAAATTTAAAACATCAACTTGAAAAAGGTTATAATATGAATTAAAGATAAAAAATATAATTAAGAAAATTAAAGGTGATAAAGATGTGAATTGTGTTTTTCTAGAGAAGTATAAGAATAATTATTTCAACCTAAAATGGGTTACAGGATTGGATCTTCTGTCAAAATCCGTCCCCCAGAGCCTGTGCCTTGACTACCCCAAGCCCGCCTTCCATAGGCCAGGGGATGGCGACTTGCACCGAAGTTGTATTCCCTAAAACTGGGAGGGCTTTGCCTTTATAACCTGTAAACACACTCAACCAAGTACATAGAAAGATATGAACATAAGTCATCCATATAGCAAAAAGAGTGATGAAAGTGAAAAAGGGCCAGAATACAATCCCAACAGTAAAGTAAAAGAAACTGAAAGTACAAGTAAACTGAAACAGCTCCTGTGATCACCTTCCAAAGATCCTACCTGAAGGGTAGGTACAACTCTCAAATGGTTTTCTCTATGATATGCCTCGTTTAAGGTCCACCTTTGAACTACCTCCAGTACCGGTACTCTTGTCTCAGTAAGCGATGTCTTTCGTCTGCACCAAATACAACGAGGTGAGGGCATAACCCATACAGAGGGGAGTTTAACGATACTCAGTAGGGACCCCGAGACCCTCAAGGTCTCACAAAATGCACCAAGGATAAACCAAAAGGCATGAAATCAACTAAAAACCCTACTTCGGTATATGACCATACATATACCTAAGTTATTAGGAAAACCCATCTCAATCAAGAGGAAAACACAGAGTCCAACTACAAAGCCCTAATCTCAACTATTCCACAAAGGAAGTAATAAAACAAAGGAAAGTACCACATAGGTACGCCACACAGAAGAATACCACCATGGTATTACCACGAAGGAATGTACCACATAGATGCAGACTCAACTCACACAAAATATAACTTAAGTACAGTAGTAGAGATGATTAGATATAACTAATGAATCATCTTACTCTATTAAGAGGCAGACCCACACAGGGTTCCTCGGTGTTGACCCACACAGGATCACTCAGTGATGACCCACACAGGATCTCTAGGTGATGACCCACACAAGATCCCTAGGTTCTGACCCACACGGGATTTCTCAGTGTTTACCCACATAGGATCTCTAGGTGCTGACCCACATAGGATCGCTTGGTGCTGACCCACACAGGATCACTAGGTTATGACCCACACGGGATCGCTCGGTGCTGACCCATACATGATCGCTCTTCATTCTTCATGTCACAGCCAGCTACAAGGTTCCCGCACTATGCTCGCTTGTCTCCGGAAGGGTCCACTCCACAAGTCTCTGGTCGATACTCCAACTACCACGATGTCTCATGAGTATCTATCTCAAAGGGCCACCACATCATAAGTGTATCAACACAATTTACGGTGCGTCAATCGAACGCCCAACATGTAAGTTATTAGCCTTTTTGTCCCGAGGGCCCGGTTGGATTCCTGCTCGTTCCAACCCAACTATTTCCCAACTTTATCCAAATATTTAGTGGGTTATAGAAAAGGGACCATCTCTCTCCAAGGTTTCCAGTGCCGTAGACGGTTCGTCAAATAGACGCCCAGTGCCAAAGAAATGGCCAAAAGTGAGTAAATGGGTCGAAGTGGGTATGAGTCCAGTCAGACCCGGTCAGACCGACCCGGCCCATGCTGGGCGGACCGGCCTGGTGGCCCGGTGTGGCCGCGGGGTAGTGTGGTGGCCGCAGGTTGGCGCGATGGCTGTGGGGCGGTGCCAAGGCCGTGGGGCGGCATGAGACCGCGGGGCGGCACAGATCTGTGGGGCCACGGGGCTGCAGAAGGCTGCGAGCGGCAGATCCATGGGGCGGTGCGAGGTCATGAATTGTGTGATGGCGTGGGGCGGCACTGGCAGCGGACAGAGGAAATCGTGGGGGCCGCAGGGCGGTACGGAGCCGCAGGGCGGCGCAGAGCCGCCGGGTGGTGCCCGGCCGTGGACGACAGTAGCCGTGGGCGGCGGTGGCCGTAGGGAGGAATCATTGTCTTTGTTGCAGCCGGTGGTGGTGTTGGCCACCGTTCTCGTGTTCCACTAGTGCCAAACGCTGGCACCATTCGCCATCACCATCGTGAGGAACACACAAAAGAAGAATGGAGGAGGGGTAGGGCCATGTTTGTTTGGCCCACACCCTCAGCGTTAGAGCAGTAGCAAGTGGTTCACAATTTTTCATCAAGAACGTGTATGGAAGATAATTAAAAACATCAATCCCCACAACCTTCATCAATCACTATTCCCAATCCCGCAAAAGAAAACATCTACGGATCAACTAGTTTATGAGAGTTGATTCACATTCTTAGTTTAGAAGGGAAGAACATGGGAAGTGATAATCACATAGAAATAATTCCCTACCTTAGAGATTTGTTGACGGAGGCCGCAAGGAAGGAGACGATGTCATTGGGGATAGATTAATGTCAGTGACATTGGCGTTTCCTCAATCTTCAGTTCTTTGTCGTTGAAGATGTTCCTCTTCGGTATGAGCATTCTTCGTTAGGGAGCATGTTATTCATTGGATAATGTGTTCTTCGTTGGAGATAATAATCCTCCAATCTGTCTCCCAATTCCCTTTTGCCAATCCTTTCCCTAATTCCACCGAAAAGAAAAGAAATATCCAACAAAAAAATTAAATAATAACTTAAAATTTAATTTTATGTTGACAAATAAAATTAATTGATAACTTAATATTTAATTTTATGTTGACACAAAGAATTAATTGGGTGTGTTGAAAGGTTTCTCCCCCATTGAGAGGAGTCAGGTGGTCCCCCCCCCCAATTCAAAATTGAGAGGTTTTGAGGACTCAGGTGGTCCCCACTACCATAACCTATGTAGAGAAGGTTTCAAAAAATAAAATAAAATAGAAGTTTATTTTATTTTATTATTTTCTTCATTTACATGGAAAACTCAGAATCTATCTTTCACCCTCAACCTACTGCGGTCGAGGTGAAGGTCCCCTAATGCGAATACTGGCACTGTGAGTTTAATGGTTCCCTCATATTTCAATTCCGATCACCGGTTCAATAGTTACAAAGACCCGCTTGTACGTTAAATGAACATACCCGAAACAAAAGTTCATAAATTCATTTTGGGCACATTGGGCTTCAGAATCACATGCCATTAATTTTTGCAGACTCGTAAAATTTCCATTTAATAAAAAAAATTACATCAAAATTATTGGTCTTTACATTCACCCCACCTCAGAGCTTTACATCCCCGTAAGCCACAACTCAAACTAAGGGAACAAGTGGGGGTACTGAGAATGAATCTAAGACTCCTGCTCCCATGTTCTCTCCTAGAGGTTATCGTGCTTCCAACGAATGTGTGGAAGAGGTATCAACCACCCACGATGGACCCACTCCTGTCAATCATCAATCTCTACTAGAACCTCTGTAAAAGTCACCCCATCGTCAAAGTCCATCTCTCTGTGGTCGATGATGTGAGAAGGATCATGCACGTATCTCTTAAGCTGGGATACATGGAAGACGTCGTGCACCCGATGTAACTGAAGTGGAAGAGCTAAGTGGTAGGCCACCTTTCAAACTCTTCCGAGGACCTGAAAAGTTCCAATGAACCTTGGATATAACTTGCTACCTCATCCAAATCTTCGTAATCCTCGTTAAGGTGAGACCCATAGAAAGAATTTTTCACCATCCTCGAACTCCAAAGGTCTCTGTCTCCTGTCGGTATAAGACTTCTGCCTTCTTTGTGCAGTCTTCATCCGCTCCTGGATGATCTGCACTTTCTCTATGGTAGCTCATACCATCTTCGTTCCCACTAGTGCTGACTCTCATGGGTCAGTACAGCACAAAGGTGATCTGCAAGGTCGCCCATAAAACGCCTCAAAAGGTTCCATCCCAATGGTGCAGTGATTGTTGTTGTTGTATTCAAACTCCACAAAAGGAAAGTGATCCTCCCAGATGTGACCTAAGTCGAGGACTCAAGCACATAGCATGTCCTCGAGGGTCTGAATGGTCCACTCAGTCTGACCATCCGTCTAAGGATGGAAGGTGGTGCTCAAAAAAAGTTGTTTCCTGAAAGCCTCCTACAACCCCTTCTATAGCCAGGAAGTAAAACATGTATCACAATCAGAGACAATCGTCCAGGGTACTCCATGTAGTCGCACAATATCCTATAAAAAGTGTCGTCCCAATCTCTCCATTGATCCCTACTCTTTGATCGGTAGGAAGTGGGCCGACTTGGTGAGTCAGTCTATGATCACCCAAATCGAGTCATGACCCCTGGATGTATGTGGAAGTCCTATCATGAAGTCCATGGATATCCCATCCCACTCCCACATTGGGACCTCCAAAGGCTGAACCAAGCCTACTGGTACCATATGCTCGGCCTTCACTTGCTGAGAAGTGAAGCACCTAGATCCAAACTCTTCTACTACTTTCTTCATTCCCAACCACCAAGGATACCGTCAAAAATCCTGGAACATCTTCTCCACTCCTAGATGTACCTCTAGAGGGGATCTGTTGAACTACCTCATCACTTCCTCTTGAAGCGAAACTGGTACCATGGTACATCCTCTGAATAGGATGACGTGCTCCCCACCTTCAGAAAATCCATCAGGTGCATGTCCTGTGGATATCTGAGCACGTCGTGTCTCGTAGTTAGTGTATCCATGCTGTGCCTCCCTGACTCGCTGAAGAAGTGGGGGAGTGACTGTAAGATACTAAAGGAAAGCTTCTCTATCACATTCCACGAAGGATATCTGAAAAGCGGCCAACTTCTATGTCACCTCACCTAGAAGTTGTATACCAGACCTCTGGATGAGTGCATCTACTACAACGTTCCCTTTCCCAGGAGTATAGACAATCTCAAAGTCATAGTCCTGAAGGAACTCAAGCCAACGTCATTGTATAAGTTTCATGTCCTTCTGAGAGAGGATAAACTTGAGACTCTTGTGATTATTGTACACTATAAAATGCTCACCCATCAAGTAATGTAGCCACATCTTCAAGGCGAAGACCGCTGCTACTAACTCCAGGTCATGGGTAGCGTAGTTCTGCTCATGTTGTCTCAGCTGTCGAGAACCATATGTGATCATTACTCGCTCCTGCTTCAAGACACATATGAGCCTGATCCCTGATGTGTTGCAGTAGAATACGTACCCAACGCCCTCCTCTGTAAGCCTCAAGATGGGGGTAATAGTCAGCCTCTACCTTAGTTCCTGAAAAATCTACTGGAATCTCTCTGTCCACACGAAGGGTTACCCCTTCTTCGCTAATTCTGAAAGTGGTGCTGCAACTCTAGAGAAATCTGGTACAAACTTCTGGTAGTATTCGGAAAAACCCAGGAAAATCCGTACCTCCGTCACACTCCTGGGTGGCTCCTAAGCAAGTGCCACCTCAATATTCACTAGATCAACTGCAACTCCGACCTACAATATGAAATGTCCCAGAAAGTGAACCTCTCAGATCTAGAACTAGCACTTTGAGATCTTACCAAAAATATGGTGCTCTCAGAGTGTGTCCAGTACTACCTGCAAATGATAGGCATGCTCCTCCTCTGTAGATGAGTAGATAAGAATGTCATCAACGAAGACCACAATAAAGCGATCAAGGTATGGATGAAATATCTTGTTCATGAGTCCCATGAACACTACTGGAGCCTTAGTTTTGAAGAATGGAATAACCAAGAACTCGTAGTGGCTGTACCGATATCTGAAATTCGTCTTCTTTACATCCTTGTCTCATACTCTGAGTTGTTTATAGCTTGATCTGAGGTCTATCTTCAAGAACCATTGTTCTCATTTCAGCTGATCAAAGAGGTCATCAATCCTCGGAAGTGGGTACTTGTTCTTCACGGTCACCTGGTTTAGGTGCTGATAGTCAACACAAAGCCTCAGGCTCCCATCCAGCTTCTTGGTGAACAAAATCGTGGTTTCCTAAGGAGAAACACTGGGCCATATGAATACCTTCCCTTTTAAGTCCACTAGTTGTACCCGTAGCTCACGAAGCTCTGTAGGAGCTATATAATACATTGGGGTAGATATTGGTACCGTCCTGGGGTACAATTTAATGTAAAATTCCATCTCTCTGCGAGGAGGTGGACCCAGAACATCATCAAGGAAAACATCCGCATACTGGTCCACCATTACAGGATATCTTGGACTCTCCAAATCAACTGCTTTGAGGGTAAGGCTAGCCAACTGATGAGTGATCGACTGCACTCTCCTATAGGTAAGCCCATCCTGTGTTGTGAAGTCTCCCTTCTCACCAGTGAAGGTAAACCTAGTCCCATCCGTGCGGACACACAAAACTTTGTGCCTAATACAGTCAATATGAGCATGGACTATAGATAACCATTCCATACCAAATATGACTTCATAAGCCCTCGACACCCCTACTGAGAGATACCAGCCAAATCTCTCACCTCCTAGAGTAAGCTCGCACTCCTGGCACCAGTGCGTAATCATTGAATCCGCTCCTGTAAGAGTATTTAGCCATAAGGATTGAGACAAAAACTCCTTTTGAATCTCCGACCTCCGAACGAGGGTGGTGGAAATAAAAGAATGAATGGAACCTATGTCTATAAGTACTGCAGCTAAGGTGTAGTAAACATAGATCGTAACTCATATCATCTATGGAGCACAGTGATCGTAGGCCTCAACTACCTGAAGCTGAAGTCGCCCTTGTCCTCTTGCTCCCTGTGGTTGGGATTGACCACCTAGTGGTGGTGGTAACATCTCAAATCGTCTCCCACCGCCAGCTACACAGTCAACTCCTCTTCCACATCCTCCTGCTCCATGCAGACCTCCTCTATTGAATATATGTCTATGCATGGGTGGTCCTTAGATCATTTTCTAATCATCTATACGGTGGGTCGGAATGTCACGATCCATGTTTCCCTGCCCACCGCATGCATAACACTGCCCGCTCCTGGCATGACTGGCTCTGCCTCAGGTGCCCCGCAAAACCGACGCTGAATCTTGTGGTCATCCACCAGTAGGTCTGGTCCTCTTGGACCTCTCTGACATCTGTCTTCTTCCAGTTGCAAAATACTTCACTACGTGATTTCCAGTAGTGGGTCTTGCTGTTGGTTATTGCTCTGCAAGGAAGCTCTCCACTAAAAGGTGTTGCTCTAACACCCCCACCTACGTTTGGATGTTCAGTGAGATAATAGAAGACTAGATCTCTCGCCTGAGTCCCTACTCGAAGGTTCGGGCCCTGAAGAATGGGTCATGCACCATATCCCTAGAGTAGCATAAGAGGTCAGTGAACCTCACTGATTATTGAGCTACAGTCATGTTGAACTGCTGCAGATAAAGAAGCTCTTATATGTACACTGCGTGAAGAGTCACTGGAACAAACTCTGCTCAAAACATTCTCTCAAAGTCTACCCAGAGAAGCATCACCTCATCTTAAACCTAGATCATAAATCTCCACCATCTTCTTGTGGATGCCTATTGAAGTCTGTCGGCAAGGATCACCATGAGATCATCTGATGTCTCTACCAGTCAAAAAATTCTCACCACTGCCTTCATCCAATCATTATCCACCTGTGGGTCTATCTCTCCCCTGAACCTGGGTGGCCTCTGGCACCGGAACTCATGCAATGGGCTGAAGCGGTGTCCACCCTCTGCTGCTGGGGCTGGTGGCATTGGTGGCCCAACGGGTAATGGTACCGATGGTGCCTCCGCTGGTGCCTCTACTAGAAGAGGGCCCTTCACCGAAGCCTCATCCCTCGGTGGGCTATCAGTGCATACTAATCTAGGAACCCTAGCTGGCTGTCTGCGTTGAGGCATCCTTAAAAAGAAATAGGTGTGCCACGGTCAATAAGTTATACCTGGTGAGATAACTCAAAGATATCACAAAGAAAACTCTTTAAAACACACATGCAATCAGTGTTTTCATGCACTCAGTCAGAAATCAGAAGCCAGGGTCCTGGTGTATGGATATGTTGGTCGCCGCACCAACATTGGATTCCCTAAACTGATAACCACACTCACTAAAATTAACATTATTTTCGTTAAAAAGATCAGATTCATATGTTCTATAGTAGGAATGACTCCTCTGATACCAATTTGTCACGACCCATCCCCCGGGGCCCGTGCCGTGACTACCCCAAGACCGCCTTCCATATGACCAGGGCTAGCGACAAGAATCAAAGGTGTATTCCCTAAAACTAGGAAGGATGTGCCTTTATAACCTGTAAACACATGTAACCAAGCACACAGTAAGATACGAACACTGTAACACATCGAGATTTTATGAGAAATATTATTTTTAATTTTTTGATGTCTTGTGTTGTACGTTGCACCAGGATTATCTTGTGCTATACGCAACATCGTATTAACTTGTAGTATATACAACACTATTCTTGGATTGTGTTACATGCAAGATCAACCTTCCATGATAGCTTGCGTTGTACGCAATACCGAGTTTCACTAAACAACGATATGTTATTAAAATATTATATAAACTAGCCCTTATGAATAGTAATACCAACCTTTTGAAATTCTATAAATTTTATCTTTAAAAATGGACTTCATTTTTGGATTTGGAATATCAAAATTATCCTAGGGTGAATTTTTGGTATTTTTCTAAAAAACTTTCAATTTTTGATGAATAGTGAAAACATTAAGTTATAGTTTAAAACCGAATTTTTATTTAAATAATTATTTATTTTATTTAAATTTATTTTAGGTCAAAATAGGCACATAATACCTATATAAGTTCAATGTAATTCATTGGAGTCAATTTATAATGATTTTATATATATATAAATTTTATAGAACTTTTCACCGTCTTTTACCCACCTCCTAAGAGAATTTGAAAATTTACATAAAACATAATTTTACTGCTTCTGTTAGTTGAATTTTAAAACTCCAAGAGACACTATTAATATCAAAGAGTAAAATTTGGGTCAATAAGATAAAGATAATTTTTGGTGAATAGTAACTTTTTACTTTTATTTACCACGGTTAAAAGTAAATAGGGTAATTAAGGGTAAAAGTGATATTATTATTACCATAACACGTGTCCTAATTCTATAAGATAAGTTTAATTCGACCAAAAACAACCTTAGGAATAAAATATGACCATTTAGGTCCACTTGGATTAGATTAGGACATTTATTATTATTTAATTCAAAGAAGAGTTAAAAGAATTAAAATCAACATTTAATAAGTAAAACATTTTTAATATTGGGTTATACACAAGATAAATTAGACTATAAATATTCATTATAAATCTAAAATGATTTCCTAAATAAATGTATTTTATTTATAATTTTTAGACATTAAATAATTTAATTTATTTATGACACAATGATGATGCAATAATTACCTTATTAATGAAATATTAACATAATTGATATTATATATACCCAAATAAATGTAATTTGATATTTTTTATGCATTAAAATAATTTTATAGGTTACTATAACATATTAGGGTTGGTTAGATGAATTGTTTTTGAAGTAATAATGCTATTATGAATTTTGAAAAAACAAAATACCAAATAGTGTCAAAATTGACATAAAAGAGTTTTTAAAACAAATATTAAATTATTAATTGATATTCTATTCCTAAAAATATAAGGTTTGGAAAAAATACTTATATAATAATATATATGACATTAATAAAACAATTGGGGTTCTATTGGCAGTTTATAGTAAGTTTATTAACCATATAGTGTAAGAATACAAGAAGACACGGTAAAAGTTAAATTATTTAACTTAGAGTTAAATCTAAATGACAAGGCTAAAATGGTAACCTAAACATGTCTAAAACCTATTGAGTGAGATTATTTCGACCCATACCCACCCTAGACTTTAAATAAGTCACTTTTGAGCCATTATAAACCGAATATGAATTTATTATAAAATAATATTTTATGTTTTCCTAGTGTGCCCCTCTCCTCCCTTTAAAAAGGGAACCTCCTCCCTCCCCTCTTTACACAATTTTAAGCCTTCAAGCTCAGAAAAACCCTTAAAATTTATCTTCTCAACCTATCTAGTTATATCATAGAGGTTCTGATCTTCTCAAAAGACCAACTCTAGTTCCTGAATAGGAAGTTTAAAAGAGACACGTTGAAGAAGTGGTAATCTCTTCTACAGATTCTTTCAAGTTTCTTTCTTCTTATACTTCCTCTTATTTAGTTGTTTAATTATAAAGTAATAACATCAGTATTACTTATATACTGAAATGTTATTATAAATATGAAACAACCCTATTTCACCTTCTATCCATCCTACGAAAAATGAAATCACCGCCCGTGCATACGTACGGAATACCGTTTCCACGCCGTGGTGTAATATGTTTTTCTACCACCACCTTACTTGGATGGGTATAATGGTGTAAAGAATAAATATATATGATTATTATAATATGATATTAATTCTATGATATTATATCATCCACTACAATTTCATTCAATAATTATGGGAACGACATCATCGCTCGTGCCTACACACGGATTACCGTCTCCATGATGCGATGAGATTCATTCTCCATTTTAACCATTCAAGAATGATTATAAAGTATATATAATGTATAATAATGAAATATATGACATAATAAAGCTACTGGATATATATATATATATATATGTCATATACTTACTTCCATTCGAGTTAATAAGGAAAGGAAAACAACATTCATGCGTACGTACGACCTACCGTCTCCATGAAAGGTGTATTTCATTTAATTTATCTATCTATTATATATATATATAGATATATACATAATATATATGATATATACATAATATATATGATATATAAATCGAGATTTACATTCTTTAAGTAATTAAATCATGATATAATTAATAATAATATCAGGAACAACAAGTCCAAACACGTACGATGAATGAAACGATTTTACCCAAAACACTTCTTTAACATGGAATTGACAAATGAACGGTTAATATAAAGTCATAAGTGAATCATATATGATATCATAAATATTATTATGGTTCTATTACAATATAATAATATGTTTTAAACCACTATACAGATGTTTCAGACACATACGAAAGAAATCCGACATAAGGTAATGGATAATTATTCCAATCTCATTCTTATCTGAGATTGTTTATTCATAAGTATTTGTTGGGGTTATGTTTATCATCCATGTCTGTATGTTCTCAAAAAGTTTTCATAAAATATTTAATTTTCTACAATGTAATTTTAAAGTCATTTTTACCCTTTTTTGACTTTTACCACATCGTATGGAAGGAATCTTTCTTTTGTTTACCATACGAATTAATTTTTGACTTTTATGAAAAAAGTATGAGAATAATGTTTTTTTGACTTATACGGCATGAATGGATTTTTACGGTTTCATAACACCTTATTTTTAAGAATCTTCATGTACAAGATTTCATGATTATTTTCAAAAAAATAATTTTCTTTTAAAATTTCATGGAATTTTGAGAAAAGAAAATGATTTTGAAAAAGAAAGGATATTTTCCTCAAAAATTCATTTCCAGTGTTTTATCAAAATTATTTTCCATCTAAGATGACAATATTTAATATGGTTATGTTTCATGTATAATGTTCCTATTATTTACATGTTTTTATTTTGTTTATGATGAAATTATATCTATTTATTTTATATGGATTATGTCATGATGGGATGATGTTTATGAAACCCATATTATTCTTTGGTTTATGATGAATGATTTATGTTTATTTTGTGGCACATGAAAGAATGATTTCATTATGAGATGTTTGGGACCTATATCTCCATCCAATTAATTGGGCAAAGATTTATATCTCATGAGATAAACATGGTCAGAATGGCATGTAAATATGGTTCAGCAATACAGGGCTGGAACAGTAAGTAAATCTGGTTCAGTAATGGACATTGTCCACTATGATGGTCTTGGCAGAAATGCCTTGGCTACTATGGAAATCACATCATGTGCTTAATTGTTTTCCACTATTACATGTTTTATTCCCATGCTATTTTATCATTATTGATGTTCCATTATTATCTATGCCTTATATACTGCCAAGAGTCATGTCATTGCTCAATATTTTGATGTATTATGTTCAGGTTTTTATGTTCAAATGTTGTTGGATTGTTTATATGTTCTCAATGTTTACCCTTACTGAGCATTTGAGCTCATCCTTTTTATGTTTCTTTTCCCCAGGATATAAAGAAATGTTTTAGGTAAGAAAAAAAAGGGGAAGATCTTTATGGGAGATGTTGAAGATCTTTCAACATTATTAGAAGTTTATGTTCTGAGTTTCCAAAGACACTAAACTATTACGGTTCTTGGATGTCAGTTTTTTATGTATTAAGTATTCTGAAAAAGTAATGTAATTTCCATGTACGTCAAGTTTGGGTCTCTATAATTGGTATTAGAGGAAAGTTTTATTCAACCTTTGGAAACTAGGATGCGAAAACATTAGTGAGATCCCTATAGATATTTATACGGTATGTCTAGGGATGCCCCTAAGGTTAAGTATAATTATAGGTTATAGTCCTAGAATTATGGTAATGATCATATAATTAAACCTAAGATGTTATATATTGAAGGTACTCCCCATTTATTATGTTGTTTTCCTAGATTGATTTTTGGCTCTTCCTCTATTCTTTTTGGGTTTTAGATGATGGCTGGAACCTGAAGGAACCATGTTGATCAATGTAATGGGAAATGAAATGATTGTCCTTCTGGACCAACCAATGTTATGGGAGATGGGGTGAAAATATTATCGCTATACTTACACAAGCTATGAATCACTCTAGACTTCGGAATGAGCATAGAAGGGAACAATATTCTATTGAGTCCTTCATGAGGAAACATCCACCTTCTTTCAGTGGGTCTTCTACTTCACTTGTTACTAAACAATGGATCAGTACAATTGAAAAGATATTTTCCATATTTCGATGTTCCGAACATGAAAAATCATTCTGGATGTTTACCATTTAGAAGGTGAAGCAGACCAGTGGTGGACTCTAATTAAAAATACAAGGCCCCAAGATGAAATTGAATCCATGGAATTGGACGAGTTAAGGAACTTATTTTTCAATAAGTACTTCCCTCGTATTCTTCGAACAAAGAGGGAAAAAGAGTTACATGACCTTAAGTAACAGGATGATGAATCTGTTGGTGTATATATGAGGTAACTTTTTCAAGGCTTGTAAGGTATGCATCTGGCTTTATCATCCAACCTAAAAGTAAAGTTGATCAATTCATCAGTGGCTTAAAACCATGTCTTCAAAGGGAATTAGCTATAAGAGACTTCAGTAGATATGAAGAAATTGTGTGTTGTGCTATCAAGGTAGAACTGGAATTTGCTGTTATATATCCTTCTCATGGTTTTTACAAGAAATGAAATATGGAGTTCAAGGAAAAAACTCAAAACAATGGTGAAAAGAAGACGAATGTTTCTTTATTCTCAAAGTGTGGAAAGAAGCATGGTGGAGATTGTCTTAGAGGGACTAGAAAATGTTTAAAGTGTGGAAAAGAAGGTCATCGAGTAGCTGATTGTCGAAGTAATGGAAAAAGGGTATCTAATGATGTGAATAGAGAAAATAATACAGAGAACACACCACCAACACTTCAATGCTTCAAGTGCAAGGAAATGGGGCATTATGATAATCAATGCCCTAATGCAATGGTTAATGGTGATCAACATGAGCAACCTCTTAAGGAAAAGGACAAAGGGAAGTCACATGTGATCACTATTTGTGATGTTGAGTATGAAAATGATGTTGTGGAATGATTAAGTGTTTTTGTAATGGGATTTCAAAATAGTATCATGGAATCTAATTTATAGTATTATGGAATATTGGAATATCTATGTGTTGTCTAATTATGGTTTTCAATAATTATATGGTATCAGTAACCATGAAAAGTGATTGAAATATTTTTGGAAAGCAGAAGATATGCGCATAATGAAGGGATAAGGAGAAAATGAAATTTTTGATAGTATTCATGAGCTCATGACTAATATAAGGACAAAGTGATATCATGGTTTGAGTATATAGAAAATTTGGGACTTTGGTATGTGGGAAAGAGTTAAATCTTGACAGCATTCATGTTTTCACTAAGGTTCTATGGTAATTCATGTTTCAAAAGAATACATGAGTAGGTATTCACGTGTTGGGAATGTGACCAACAAGATATATCTTATGATATATGGAAGATAAATAATGGTATTCACATGCTTGTTATGTGACCTTTCATGTAATCGTTTTCTTTATACTATGAGCTTCGACCGAAGTATTTTGGATAAGCCTAAATATTGGAATGAATTAAGTTAGACATTATATAGTATTGTTTAAGGCTAGAAATTTTTTCGGTATTCTTGCAGGAATGTTATAATAATTTAGTTTTACAAATAGGGATAACTTGCAGGATGGGCGATAACCCGTCGCGTCGGACAAGGTTGCGGGAATCAAACCAACAACTGAAGTGAGACAGGCCTTTATCGCCTACCCTGGCCAATAGGAAGTCCCTGGTTAGTAAAAACTAGTTTTATTTTATTAAGTGGTATGATAGATGAAGTATAAGTCCATTTTTGGAATCATATACGATTAACCTCACCATAGATGGACTTATGTATATTTGATAAATTTGGCTAACCTTTTTTTAGAGATAGATGGAATGGCTCATCATTCTATCACATGATCTTCTAACACTTCAAAAATGACAAATTAAACTTCATTTATTTATGATATGAAGTGGAAATTGTTCATGGAACGAAAAACGACGAGATTGTACCAAAATCTAGTAAGTATTTCTTTTAATTGAAAATTTTCAACTTTAGGAAAATGATATTGAAAACCAAAAATGTTGTCCTAGTACCCTCATATCTGATGAATCATATGGTACCTTAGATGATCACTAATTTATGGCTTTGTGATTTTTGGATTTTTCATAGCCATGTTCTCTACCACTCTTTATCAAAACTTGATGGTTAGATTTCTCTTCCATATTCATATTTTCTCCTATATTCTCCCGTGCGGAAACCCAGTGATGAGTTACTTTCAGTATCCGTTATGTTTCTAACGTTACATTTTTAAAATGATATTTTAGTATTCATTTTTACAATGTGTTTTTCTATGAAAGAAACCTTAAATTAGAAAACCATTTATAACCCCAACGAATTTTGAGGGAGATATTCATTTTATAGGGGGTAGAATGTAACACCCCGAGATTTTATGAGAAATATTATTTTTAATTTCTTTGATGTATTGTATTATACAGAACTCCAGGATTATCTTACACTATACACAACACTGTATTAACTTGTAGTATATGCAATGCTATTCTTGTCTTGCGTTACAAGCAAGAGCAACCTTCCTAGATAGCTTGCGCTGTACGCAATACCGAGTTTCACTAAACAATGATATGTTATTAAAATATTATATAAACTCGCCGTTATGAATATTAATACCCAATTTTTGAAATTTAATAAATTTTATCTTTCAAAATGGACTTCATTTTTGGATTCGTAATATCAAAATTAGCCTAAGGTGAATTTTTGGTATTTTTCAGAAAACATTCAATTTTTGATGAATAGTGAAAAAACACTAAGTTATAGTTTAAAACCAAATTTTTATTTAAATAATTATTTATTTTATTTCAATTTATTTTTGGTCAAAATAGACACATAATAACTATATAATTTCAATTTAATTCATTGAATTCAATTTATAATAATTTTAGATATATGAAAATTTTATAGAACTTTTCATCGTCTTTTACCCACCTCCTCGAAGAATTTGCAAATTTACATAAAACATAATTTTACGACTTCTTTGATTTGAATTTTGAAAATCCGAGAGACACGGTTAATATCAAGGAGTAAAATGTGGTTCAATAATATAAAAATAATTTTTGGTGAATAGTAACTTTTTACTTTTATTTACCACGGTTAAAAGTAAATAGGGAAATTAAGGGTAAAAGTGATATTTTTAATACCCTAACACATGTCCTAATTGTATTGGATAAGTTTAATTCGACTCAAAACAACCTTATAAATAAAATATAAACATTTAGGTCCACTTGGATTAGATTAGGACGTTTATTATTATTTAATTCAAAGAAGAGTTAAAAGAATTAAAATCAAAGTTTAATAAATAAAACATTTTTAATATAGGGTTATACATAAGATCAATTCGAATATAAATATTAATTAGAAATATAATAATATTTCCTAAATAATTGTATTTTATTTATAATTTTTAGACATTAAATAATTTAATTTATTTATGACACAATGATGAAGTAGTAATTATCTTATTAATGAAATATTAACATAATTGATATTATAAATACCCAAATAAATGTAATTTGAGACTCTTTATGAATTAAACTAATTTTAAAGGTTAATATAACATATTAGGGTTGGTTAGATGAATTTTTTACGAAGTAATAATACTGTTATGAATTTAGAAAAAAACAAAATACCAAATAGTGTCAAAATTGACATAAAAGAGGTTTTAAAACAAATATTAAATTATTAATTGATATTATATTCCTAAAAATCAAAGATTCAGAAAAAAGACTTATATAATAATATATATGATATTAATGAACCAATTGGGGTTCTATTGACAGTTTATAGTAAGTTTATTAACCATACAGTGTAAGAATACAAGAAGACACAGTAAAAGTTAAATTATTTAACTTATAGTTAAATCTAAATGATAAGGTTAAAATGGTAACCTAAACATGTATAAAACCTATTTGTTGAGAGGATTTAGACCCATCCCCACCCTAGACACTAAATAAGTCACTTTGGAGCCATTATAAACCCAATATGAATTTATTATAAAATAATATTTTATGTTTTTCCTAGGGTGCCCCTCTCCTCCCTTATAAAAGGGCACCTCCTCCCTCTCCTCTTTACACAATTTTAAGCTTTAAAGCTCATCAAAACCCTTCCAATTTCTCTTCTCAACCTATCTAGTCATATCATATAGGTTCTGGTCTTTTCAAAATACAAACTCTAGTTCCCTAATAGGAAGTTTAAAAGAGGCACGTCGAAGAAGAGGTAATCTCTTCTACCGATTCTTTCAAGTTTCTTTCTTCTTCTACTTACTCTTATTTAGTTGTTTTATTATTAAGTAATAACATAAGTATTACCTCTATACATATATATTATTATAAATATTAAACATCCCTATTTCACCTTCTATCCATCCTACGAAAAATGAAATCACTGCGCGTGCGTGCATATGGAATATCGTCTCCACGCCATGGTGTAATATGTTTTTCTACCACCACCTTACTTGGATGGGTATAATGGTGTAAAGAATAACTATATATGATTATTATAACATTATACTAATTCTGAGATATTATATTATCCACTCCAATTCCATTAAATAATTATGGGAATGATATCATCCCTCGTGCGTACGCACGGATTATCGTCTCCATGACGCGATGAGATTCATTCTCCATGTTAACCATTCAAGAATGATTATAAAGTATATATAATTAATAATAATGAAATATATGACATAATAAAGCTACTGGATTTATGTATATATATATATATATGTGTGTGTCGTCTACTTACTTCCATTCATGTCAATAAGGAAAGGAAAACATCGTTCATGCTTACGTACGGCCTACCGTCTCCATAAACGTTGTATTTCATTTCATTTATCTATATATTATATATATATATATGGAATATATATGATATATAAATCATGATTTAAATTTTGGAAGAAATTAAATCATGATATAAGTAATAATAATATCAAGAACAACAAGTCCAAACAAGTACGATAAATGAAACGATTTTACCCAAAACACTTCTTTAACTTGGAATTGACAAATGAATAGTTAATATAAAGTCATAAGTGAATAATATATGATATCATAAATATTATTATGATTCTATTACAAGATAATAATATGTTTAAAACCACTATACAGGAGTCTCAGACACATATGAAAGAAATTAGACCTAAGGTAATGGATAATTATTCCAATCTCATTCTTATCTGAGATTGTTTATTCGTAAGTATTTACTGGGGTTATGTTTATCATCCATGTCCATATGTTCTCAAAATGTTTTCATAAAATATTTAATTTTCCTCCATGTATGTTTAAAGTCATTTTTACCATTTTTTTAGTTTTACCACATCGTATGGAAGGAATCTTTCTTTTGTTTACCATATGAGGTACTTTTTGACTTTTCCGAAAAAAGTACGAGAAGAATGTTTTTTTTAACATATATAGCATGAATAGATTTTTATGGTTTCATAATGCCTTATTTTAATGAAGCTTACTATAAAATATTTCATGATTATTTTCAAAAAAATTATTTTCTCTTAAAATTTCATGGCATTTTGAGAAAAGAAAATGATTTTTCAAGAAGAAAGGATATTTTCTCAAGAATTCATTTCAAGTGATTTATCAAAACTATTTTCCATCTAAGATGACATTATTTAATATGGTTATCTTTCAAGTATAATGTACCTATTATTTACATGTTTTTAGTTTTTTTATGATGAAATGATATCTATTTATTTTATATGGATTATTTCATGATGGGATGATGTTTATGAAACCCATATTATTCGTTGGGTTATGATGAATGATTTATGTTTATTTTTTGGAACATGAAAGAATGATTTAATTATGAGATGGGTGGGACATATATCTCCCTCCAATTCATTGGGTAAAGATTTATATCTCATGAGATAAATATGGCTGGAATGGAAAATAAATCTGGTTCAGTAATACAGGGCTGGAACGGAAAGTAAACCCGATTCAGTAATGGACATTGTCCACTATGATGGTCTTGGAAAAAATGTCATGGCTACTATAGAAATCATATCATGTGATTAATGGTTTTCCACAATTACATGTTTTATTCCCATGCTATTTTATCATTATTGATGTTCCATTATGATCTATTCCTTATGTACTGCCAAGATTCATGTCATTGCTTAAGATTTTGATGTATTATGTTCATGTTTTTACGTTCAAATGTTTATGGATTGTTTATATGCTCTCAATATTTACCCTTACTGGGAATTTTAGCTCACCCTTTTTATGTTTTCTATTCCCTAGGACATAAAGAAAGGTTTCAGGTAAGAAAACAAAAGGGGAAGATCTTTATGGGAGATGTTGAAGATCTTTCAACATGATAAGAAGTTTATTTTCCAAGTTTCCAAAGACACTAAACTATTACGATCCTTGGATGTCAGTTTTTGTTATGTATTAAGTATTCCAAAAAAGTAATGTAATGTCCATGTACGTAAAGTTTGGGTCTCTAAAAGCACAATTAAATTGTATAGAAAAAAGAGTGCTGAATGTAAAAAGGGTCTGGAATATAAGCCCAACAGTAAAGTACAAGAAACTGAAAGTACAAGTAAGCTGGAACAAATCCTGTGATCACCCGCCAAAAATCCTACCTAAAGGGTAGGTATAGCTCTTGAAAGTTTGTCTCTATGATACGCCTCATCTAATGTCCACCTCCGAGATACCTCCAGTCCTGGTACTCTCGTCCTCAATCAGCATTGTCCATCATCTGCACCAAAAACAACGAGGTGTGGGCATAGCCCATGCAGGGGTGAGTATAATGATACTCAGTAGGGACCCCAGACCCTCAAGGTCTCATAAAATCCACCAAGGATAAACCACAAGGCATGAAATCAACTGACAATACTACTTTGGTACATGCCCATACATATACCTAAGTTATCAAGTAAACCCATCTCAATCATGAGGAAAACACAGAGTCCAACTCGAAAGCCCCAACCTCAAATATTTCACAAAGGAAGTAATTCCACGAAGGCATGTACCACACAGGTACACCACACAGAAGAATACCACCAAGGTATTACCACGAAGGAAAGTACCACACAGGTACAGACTCAACTCACACCAGGTATAACTTATGTAAAGTAGTAGAGATGATTAGATGTAATTAGTAAATCATCTTACTCTGTTAAGAGGTAGACCAAAATAGGATCGCTCAGTGCTAACCCACATAGGATCGCTCGGTGCTGACCCACACAGGATCGCTAGACGCTGACCCACACAGGATTGCTAGGTGCTGACCCACACAGAATCACTTAGTGATGACTCACACAGGATCGCTGGGTGGTGACCCACACATGATCGCTCGGTGCTGAGCCACATAGTATCGCTCAGTGCTGACCCACATAAGATCACTCGGTGCTGACCCACACAGGATCACTAGGTGCTGACCCACACAAGATCTCTCGGTGCTGACCCACACATGATCGCTCTTCATTCTTCACGTCACAACCAGCTACAGGGTTCCCGCACAATGCTCGCTTGTCTCCGGGTGGGTCCGCTCCACAAGCCTCTGGCCGATACTCCCACTTCCATGAAGTCTCATAAGGAACTATATCAAAGGATTGCCATTCCATATGGGTCTCAACGCAATAGACGATGTGTCAATCGAACGCCTGGTCTGTAAGTTATTAGTCTTTTTGTCCCGAGGGCCCGATTGAATTTGTGCTCATTCCAACCCAACCATTCCCCAAATTTATCCAAATCTTTAGTGGGGCATATCAAAGGGACCGATTCTCTCCAAGGTTTCCAGCTACATAGACGATTTCTCAAATGGACGCTCAGTTCCAAAGATATGGCTGAAAGTGCGTAAATGGGTTGAAGTGGGTCCAGGTCCAGTCCAACCCGGTCGGACCAACCCGACCCAACCCGACCCGGGATTGGTAGACCCGTTTTGGGTTGACCTAGAATTCACTGGGTGGCCCAGCCTGGTGGACCGGTGTGGTAGCGGGGCGGCGCGGTGGTCACAGGGTGGTGCGGTGGCCACGGGGCAGTGTAGAGGCCGCAGTTTGGCGCGAGGCCGCAGGGCGGCGCAAAGTCATGGGGCCGCGGAGGGCCACGAGCGGCAGAGCTGTGGGACAGCATGAGGCTGCAAATGGTGTGAGGCCGAGGGGTGGCATGGGCCACATACGATGGAGGCCATGGGGAAACAAAATGCCGGTGGGCGGCGGTTGCCGCGGGCGGCGCGGTGGTCGCGGGCGCCGCTGGTCGCGGACGACAGGGGCCGCGGGCAGCGTGGTGGCTGCGAGCGTTGCTGGCCACGGACAGCGGAGGCTGTGGGTGGCGTCATTTTCTTCTTCGTGGCCATTGGTGGTGCCTGCCGCCATTCTCGTGTCCCACCAGTGCCAAACACCGGCACCGGTCGCCGTCATCATCGTGAAGAACACACAAAAGAAGAACAATGGAGGGGCCGTGCCATGTTTGTTTGGCACGCACCCTCTGCATTAGAGCGATATAAAGTACCTCACAAATTTTCATCAAGAACATGTATGGAATATACTTAAAACCATAAATCCTCACAACCTTCATCAATCACTATTACCAATCCCGCAAAAGAAAACATCTGTGGATCAGCTAGTTTATGAGAGTTGATCCACATTCTTAGATAACAGGGAAGAACATTGGAAGTGATAATAGCATAGAAATAATCCCCTACCTCAAAGATTTTTTGACAGAGGCTGCAAGGAAGGAGACGATGTCGTTGGGGATAGACGGATGTCAATAACATTGGCGTTTCCTCAATCGTTGGTTCATTGCCATCGAAGACGTTCCCCGTCAGCATGAGCATTCTTCGTTGGAGAGTGTGTTCTTCATTGGAGATCATTTCTTCATTGGAGAGAATAATCCTCCAAGATCTCTCCTAATTCCCTTTTCCCAATCCTTTCCCCAATTCCACCTAAAATAAAAGAAATAGCCAACACAAAAATAAAATAACAACTTAACATTTAATTTTATGTTGACACATAAAATTAATTGATAACTTGAAATTTTATTTTATTTTGAGACATAGAATTAATTGATTGAGTTGAGATGTTTCTCCCCCATTAAGAGGGGTCAGGTGGTCCCTACCCCTAAATTCAAAATTGGGAGGTTTTGAGGACTCGGGTGGTCCCCACCACCATAACCTATGTAGAGGAGGATTCAACAAATAAATTAAAGTAGAAGTTTATTTTATTTTATTATTTTTTCATTTCCATGAAAAACATAAATTCTATCATTCACCCTCAACCTAATGCGGTCGAGGTGAAGGTACACTAATGCGAATATCGGCGCTGCGAGTTCAACGGTGCCCCCAGATTTCAATTCCGAGCATACCAGGACTCAGAATCACCCGTTGTTAATTTTCACAGGCTCGTAAAATTAACATTTAATTAAAAAAATACATGGAAATTTTGGGTCTTTACATCTTGTGATGGATCCAATAATATCCTCATCTTTTATTCCTCCAGTGGTAGATCACTATTATTATATTTTTTCTAAAGACTTTATAGGAGTCCCTCTTGATATAGGGATTTAATTTGAGATCGAATTGATTTATGGGTATAACCTATATTGATACCACTATATCTTATGGCATCATCCAAGTTTAAATAATTGAAGTTTTAGATTGAGTATTTTGAGGTGAATGGTTTTATCTGACTGATCATATCTATTTGGGGTGATCCATTGTTGTTTGTGTAGAAGGAAGATGGTAGTATTTTGATGTGTGTAGACTATATGAAGCTGAACCAAGTAACCATGAAGAATATATATCAATTTAAAATGATCAATGACTTATTTTATTAGTTTTGGGGATCCCAATGGTAGTGTAACATTGACATACCAATAGGATACCACCACCCCTGAGTTGGTATGGAAGATGTTACTAAGAAATAATTCGTGTGTAGAGATAAAATATAAGGGTATCTTGCTATTCCCTTCTGGTTGATAAATATTCCATAGGTGTTCATGGATATTATGGATACGATCTTCCATCCATATATCGACTCCTTAGTTGTGTTTTTTGTTGATGATATCCTCATATACTCACAAAGACTAGAGATTCATGCTAGACCCTTGGAGATTATTTTCAGTATACTTCGAGCACATGATATCTATTCCAAGCTCTTAAAATTCCACTTATAAATCTAGAAGGTACGGTTCCTTGTGAATGTGATCTCTAAGTTGGGAATTTATAAGGAACTTGTGACAACTGGGTCCTAGTGACAGCATAGCCACCCGACCCTTAACATGGCTGTCAGGTCCTGGCCCACCAGGTACCACCAGTTTCCACACAGACATGTGGGGGCCCACCCAAAGGTCCACCCACATGCCTGAATGAGTCATCTGACTAATTACATTCCCCACAATACAACACATGCCCTTTCCAGTGTGAGTTGTCGTCACTCACACACACCCTGGGAAACTTCCCAGAAGGTCACCCATCCTGATCACATCACTACTTCAGGCCAAGCACACTTAACTATGGAGTTCTAATCAGAAAGGCTCCCAAAAATAAAGGCGCACCTTGTTGACATGAGTCATATCATTTAGTCATTTAACCCTTTATCATTTGGGGGTGTTACAATCACCCCCCCCCCCTTTAGAGAACAACGTCCTCGTTGTGGGACCTACATCTCAACCCAAGCAGTGCACCACACTTAAGGTTAGGTACCACCTCTGATACCAAATGTGACAATCAGGTCCCAATGACAGCACAACCACCCAGCCCTTAACATGGCTGTCAGGTCCTGGCCCACCAGGTACGACCATTTGTCACTCAGACATGTGGGACCCACCCCAAGGTCCACCCACATGCCTGAACGGGTCATCTGACTAATGACAGTCCCCACAGGCCAACACATTTCCTTTCTAGTGTGCTTTGTCCTCACTCACACACACCCGGTGAAACTTCCATGAAGGTCACCCATCCTGATCAGTACTCCAGTCCAAGCACACTTAACTGTGAAATTCTAATCAGAAATGCTCCTGAAAAGAAAGGTGCACCTTGTTGACATTAGTCATATCATTTAGTCATTTAACCCTTTATCATTTGGGGGTGTTACAATCACCCCCCCTTTAGAGCACAACGTCCTCGTTGTGGGCACTACATCTCAACCCAAGTAGTCCACCACACTTATGGTTGGGTACCATCTCTGATACCAAATGTGAAAACTGGGTCCCAGTGACAGCACAGCCACCCCACCCTTAACATGGCTATCCGGTCCTGGCCCACCAGGTACGACCAGGTTCCACGCAGACATATGGGGCCTACCCCAGGGTCCACCCACATGCCTGAACGGGTCATCTGACTAATGATCGTCCCCCACAGGCCAACACATGTCCTTTCCGATGTTCTTTGTCCTCACTCACACACACCCTGGGAAACTTTCCAGAAGGTCACCCATCCTGATCACTACTTCAAGACAAGCACACTTAACTATGGAGTTCTAATCAGAAAGGATCCCAAAAAGGAAGGTGCACCTTGTTGACATGAGTCATATCATTTAGTCATTTAACCCTTTATCATTTGGGGGTGTTACAGAACTAAATAAGGTAGAGGTTGGTATTTATTTTGAAAATCCTAAAAATGTATTTGATATAAGGTGGTTCCTTGTTCCAACTAAGTATTACAAATATTTGATATAAGACTTCTCCTATTCGGAAGAATTTATTACTAGTATTACCAAGAAAGGAGTGAATTTTGAGTGAAAATATGTGAAGATGCCTTCCTAGAGTTAGAGATAACATTTATGAAAGCTCCAATCCTAATATTTCGAGATTATGGGATTAAATATGTAGTTTATTTCATTGCCTTGGTTAGTGGTTTAAGGGATATGCTAGTGTAGAGGGATCAGGTAGTGGCTTATGGACCCATCCATCAAAGACCCCCTAACAGGAACTATACTACAAGTAACTTAGAGTTGGGAGATATTATATCAATCAATACTTTTCAAAAATAAATATTACATCTTATTAGATTAATATTCAATAAATAACATAATGACCCATGCCAGAATAATATAGTTCTAGTGTCTTTGGAAGCTTGTATACATGAACAACTTGTTCATAAGAGATCTATATCATCTGTCACTTAGTTATTCCCAACGAGAACCCTTATTAGATATATCATAATTAAAATATTTCTTCATATCCTGGGTAAGGTAAACATATGAAATGGTGAGCTCACATCCTCAATAAGGTTAAACAAGAGATATATCAATGATCATGTAATCCTAACATGAGAATAAGTGAATGAGAATATTAGATTTACATTTGAAAACAATACCAATCATATAATAGATAAAAATCTTGAATCATGAAAAAAATATCGACAATTTTATGACATGTATCATAAAGGAATAAAAAGATTATGATCCATGAGATCATAACATTGGTGCAAGTCATAATTTTGTTGAAAACACATAATTATAGAAAATAATTTCCTTGGTCATAGTTAACTTTCAAGATTATCATAGTGTATTGGGTCCTCTATCCAATCTATAACATCCTTAGTCAAGGTTCACTCCTGAGATAATCATGGTGGATAGAGCTTTCACAAAACTGTTTTCACTCCGCTTTTCAGTCTTTATTATCTGTTGAGATATCCATCTTCACCCAATTCATTAGAGGGATATATAATTTTTGGACCACCCATTAGATAATCATAATATGTTCATATTTCTTACACAATATCATAAATCATTCAACATATATAATAACTCGTGCATTAGAAACTTGTTTCATACACATTTACACAATAAATCATTGCATAACCTGTAGAAAATAAATGGGTTTCGTAATAATCACATCATCATAATCATAAAACATCTAGATAAACAATAAATATATAATCCTTGGATCATGTCCTAATTAAATAATAAGTAAAATAATGTGATATTATCATAAATTAAAATGTATTTAAAATATCACATGGGATATTTCTTGAGGAAAATATTCTTTTTTATTTTGAAATTAATTATTTAAAATTAATTGTTACTAAATAATAAGGAAACAAATTTCTTTGAAAAGAACCTTGTAAACTTATAAAGTAATATAAAATGTATTTAGCAGTCATGAAAGTGTAAAATAATGTTCATTTCATGTATGTAAAAACAAATATTACTTTCATATGTTTAGTAAAAATTTAAAAGTTACTCATTTGGAAAATGAAAAAAAGATTCAATTTAAAACATTTTATAAAAATTGAAACATGGAAAAAATGAAAATAAAAAATCAAAGGATAATAGTAAAAATATTATCGAAAATAATTTTATAAAATATGTACATGGAAGAAAAAGGTTTCTTGAAAGAAGATAAAAATAAATTCAGTTTTCTTTTAAAATATTCTTTTAGTATCTTGATGGATTAAAGAGAGAAAACTGAATTGAAGACATGTAATCACCAGAAATAAGAATATGAGAAGAAAATTCATGAGTTTATTTAGAGGTAGATCATAAAAGTGTATCATCCAAGACTTATTCATAAAAAATCCTGAAAAGCTATGAGATTGTTACATAAATCTCTTACCACATTGGAAACCTTCAAATAAAATCCTCCTGAAATCAAGAAACTTAAATGGATATGTAAATAAACATAAATTTCATGATAAGAATTATAAAATACATTATTGGATACTATATACACCACATAAAATAAACAAGTGGTGAATATGACATGTGTCTTGAAGAAATAAAAGTTGGAAGGGAAACCCTTATCTCAAGTTCGACTTTCTTCGAAAGTGCTCTAAACTTATGTATAATAAATTTAATTTTATTATAATTCTAAACTAGAATCATTAAAATAATTATAATATCTCATATGATCCAGTTATAACATTTCAACACCCATTTATTATTATAAACTCCTTATTAAAATCATCATTTTCAGGTGTTAACTCTTTCATTTTTTCGGGAGAATTTTGATTTGGTAGTTTTGGTCCTTTTACTTTGATAATGGTTCCATAAACTATAAAATTTTAATCATGATAAAAATATAATATATATTAATAATAAATTTATTTATAATCATTTATAAAATTTATAGATAGAAATATGAATTATATTATTCATAGAGATGGTAGGTCATACGTACACCTGAACACTGTTTATACTTTATAATGGGTGGAACAAAAGAAAGGTAAATAATAATTCACCTTTCTAGAATCATTATTATATCTTGTATATTTATTAAATTTATCCTTATTACCATCTATGTAAAGGATAAATTAAAAAGAAATCACATCACTTCGTGGATGTGGTAGTCCACACATACACACAAGTGATATTATCATTTTACAACAGATTTGAAGGTAATAAGGAATATATGATATTATAATTCCAAAATAAAAATTATATCATAAATATAATATATAAATATTAATCAAATCAAAATAACCATAAATGAAATATGATGATGGAAAATTAATTGGATCGTTATGGGGAGGCGGTAGTCCACACAAACATAGGAGTGATACATTAACGTACTATTTAATGAGATAAAGGCTATCTACTGGTGGTTCCATAATCATAATAAAATTTTAGTATATTGAAAATACTGAAGTTACTATTTTATGATGAATACCACATATTTGGAGGAGGTAGAAGAAAAAATAAATCAAAAGAGGTTGGGTTGGATGATTATCTCTTCTTCAGTTGGCCTCTAATGTACATAAATATTTCGTGTATTTTTATATATTTTTTAATTTATTTTTAATTATTTTTATGATAACTTTTAGTATTTTTAGGTTGTTTTTTAAATTTTTTAGTATTTTAGATATTTTGATAATTTATAGTTAATTTATATAATAATATTATAAATTTAGTATTTTATTAGTTTATATTAATTTTATATATTATATTTAACACTATTTTTATTATTATAAGTTTCATTAATTTTTTATTAGTTTATTAATATTTTTAGTATTTATATTAATTTCTTAAATAAGAAATATATTATTGTATATATTTTTAATATTAGTACTTTTAATAAAAATAGAATTAATTGTTTCAGTTTGTTATTATTATTATATTATTATTTAATATTAATAGTATTAATTATTATAGTATTAATTATTTTTTAAATATTTTTTATCATTAAATTAGATTAAAATTTAATATTTTTATTATTATTATTTTTAGAATATATTGTAATTTTATTTAACTAATAATTATTTTTTATATTGAATTAGTATTTATAATCCTAGGGACACACACACATATATATTTATGTGTATCTTTATCAAATAATTATATTTTATAATCCTAATTTTATTATTACTATTATTACTTAACATTTAATAAGTAGATAAGTATATTTATTTGAATTTTCAATTTGGTTTTTTAATTTTTGAACTTCTCGCTTCATGCATGAGTGGCGTCTTTTTTATGAGGGAGAGACCATGCATCATGGAGGTCTTTTTCAGTATGTGGGGAAACCCTAGCAGTTAGGATGCCCTGTCTCCCTTCCCCCCATCGATCTCCCTTCCTCCCTCTCCCCTCTGATGCTCCATCACCCTTCCCATTGCCACCCGCTTCCCCTCTCTCCCCCCCGCCTACCCCACCCATCACCCTATGATCGCATCCCCACCTCACCCCCCATATCCTCCTCATGTTTCCCTCTATGTCTGCATGCACCAGGATACACCCTCCATTTATAGTAGGCCATGCATGAATGGCCTCTACTACAACTAAACACACACCACCCAACCAATACATCCCCTCTGCTACGCACCACCAAAGGCAACTACCATGCTGCTTCGCTATTGCTTCTAGGATTCAGTCTAGTTGGGTGTGAATTTTTTGTCAATTTGAGGGTTGTGCATGACAGCATCATACACAATGGATTTGATTTTCTTCCAAATATTGACATTGAACAGTGAGAGTGATCGTAGATCCAATCATTTTTTTAGTGGCGTGATGGTTTGGTTCGACATTACAGTGATCGGCAGAGTAAAGATTATTATTTTGTGATAATCTCTGGTAGCTCACGGTGACAACTCCGATGAAACGAGCATGGTGATATTTGTTTACTATTTTATGTGTTGTGTTATCTTCAAGGAGGGATAATGTTTTTGGTGTCGGATTTGTGATAAAAATGAAAGCGTATGCATGAATTTTGTTTGTCTTCATATCTTATTGCCTTTTCAATTAATTGTCTAAATAGATTTTTATTTTATTTAATCATATTTTAGTTTGAATTAATTTTCAATTAGTGTCAGCACACATGTTTTTCTACCCATTCATGTGATATTTAATAAGTAATCATAGGCGAGATATCATCAGAGAATTTATTTATCAAGAAGCTGGTTGCACGCATGATAGAATCATAAATCTCACATGGGAGAATTATGAAAAAATAAATATTTTCATTGAAAAATTAATATTTTGTGTGAGTTCCTTACTAATAGTAATGAGTGATATTTAATTAGTAATCTCATGAGTGTGAACCCAACGTAGGTAGATACTTTAACTTTTTGAGAAATGAGTCGTTGTATTTCATCAAGTGATTCAGTGATACGATTATAAAAAAAATATTCATCAGGACAAATAATGAAATGATGGATTATTTATATGAAAATTAGAATTTTTTATAATATGAGAGAACAAGACCTAATATAATTTTAATTAAATTTTGAATTTTTTATAATTAAATGAATAAATATTCAGATGTGTAAATTAAATAATCGACATTACATGCAACTAAACGGACGTCAAAACTTTGACACTTCCATCTCTTCCTATTTTCTTCCATTTCATAGTTTGGTTCACTTATATAGATTTAGTAAATATAAATAGTTGTTTTTAAATTTTTTAGTTTTAGAATTTTTAGTTGTTAAATCACATCAAAAATTCATCTACCTGAACATTCTTCCAAGAGGATATTCCTAGTGTCCACTCACATTATCTCTATGGTTCGACCCTGCTTGTCAATTCTACTGTGGTTTGTGGATTTAAAAAAAATTAAAATTGGTCATGTTTTGATGTGCATGCCAAATTTCTTGAGCCATTTCTATGGATAATGGTATCATTATAAGCTCTTAAAAAAGAGTGATTTAGTTCAATAATTAAAAAAAAGTAATAAGAATTCACAAAATAATATTTCAGTTTACCACTCCATAAATTTTTCATTTTTGGTAATTTCACAACACCAAGAAGTTCAGAATAGTATGGGCTTAACCGCACAGTTATTAATAGGACCCACCCTATCCACCAACATTTCATGGTATGGAATACAATCTTACATCACACATGATCTCTCGAAAAAATTCAATTTATTTTAATGATAATTATTCAAGTCCATGTTATGATCCATATTACAATTACAGTTCCTACCCACTATTTGATGAATTTCAAATTCAAAGAATATCTGTAAATATAGAACTTGATAATTCATGTGAAACAAATGATTCAATAATTAATAACATGCTTCATTCTTCTATCACTAAGATATATATGGTGATTAAACTTCAAGACAAACATAATGAAACGTTTTTTTCCTCATAAAAATATCTATAAAATAAATTGAATAGTTTAGTAAATGAAATGAAACATCTTGTGGAACTAGTTTCCTCACTGCCACTTGATGATCCAATTCTAAACAATTAATTACAAGAGCATGCAATAGAGGTTCCATTTTAACAACATTCATTGTCTGATTCTGAGGATGAGATTACTTTGATTAATCATTTATCCTTTCATTCGATTTGTGAATCCCCTCAATAATAATTTTATTCTTCTAATATAACCATGTATCAAGAATATGAGACCTCATCCTTCCACTCTATTGAACATAATGATCCATCAAACAGTGTGATTTCATGTGATACTTCTATGAGTTCAAAAACCATACATCCCAAAGTGAAAAGGAATGCTTTCAATGTTTATCAAACTACTCCTTTAAAGGATGAAGAGAACATTGAACTATGACCCTTCCTTAACATGATAGAGTTATAATTGAGCCAAGACACCATGAATTGTCACACACAATAGGACATCACTTCAAATTACATTTAATCGCCTCTTTCTAAAAATACTTGCAAGTCTAAAACTTTTTCTAAAATTGAGACATCTGCACCATTTCTAGAGTCATAATATTGATCATCATTGGTAGTGTAAAACACACATAATTTTCTAGAAACAATGGAAGAATGGGATTTTATAGAGGATCTTGATTTCATAGTTCCATATGTGAAAATGGATAAATATTAAGAGGGGATTATAAAAGAAGATTTCGAAAAATATGTCATTCATGAAATAGTTTATTCATCTTCTCTATTTCAGCCCACCCCACTCTCTCCATGCATCAAGCATGAATTAAATAGGAAACTAGTGGATTTACCTATTCTAGTGGTTTTAGGTGAAAACATATAGGGATACATCATCGACCCAGATAATTCATTAAAGGATATTATGGATCTAAGCCGACCACTAAAATATTCTTGTAAGGGCATTTCTTATCTTGTTCACATTAAAAAAATGTAATATTATTGATCTTCCCACTCATTCCCTTTACAAAAAAATCATTTATTTAGAAATTCCTTCTTCACACGAGGTTTATTCATTCCCTTATGTGATGGGATATTTTAATTTCATTCTACCCATCCATTTTTCTAACAAGATTATGTTAAGATATTGTGTAGCTTATAGGATAGTATCTTTTTCAATAAATGGATCCGAAACTCGCATCGATAAAGAAGAAAATGCATGGTATAAAATTATCTTAAATCTTGATGGAGTTTTAACACTATCTAGATAAAGATGAAGTAATCTTAGATCTCAATGGATGGAAACCCATCTTTTGTTTGTTTTCCTTTCACTTCATTGAATTTCATTTCATTTAGTTTTTAAAATAAAATGGAATGTATTTACCGTAATATACTTTCTCCTAGAGTTGTAGTGGATTTTAATTCATCATAAATTTTTTTATCATCCATGTGATTTTGATTATGACGTGACTTATTTGATATGATGTGGGTATGTTTTTTTTCCATGTGTAGATTTTATAGGTATATCATTTCTAGTGATTCATCGGATACATACATCCTTTCTGCATCTATCTACACTTAAATAAGAAAGGGTTTTATTTTTTCCATATTTTTTTCTTCCAAAAACACCATGTAATATAACTAACTAAAAAAACAAAAACAAGAAATTTTTTAAAATTGAAAAAAAACCGACATCTATATCATCTTTTGAACCCATGTGAAGGTGGATTCATTTTTATAATTACACAGTCAGGAACATACCACTTGTATCTCTGGGTAGTTTGAGAATATGATTCCTATTAGGCATGATTTGATACTTGATCTCATAACTTATATGATTTCTAATATTTTTCCAAGCATTGAAAAAAAATTGAAACTTGTATATTTTTTAGACACCAATTTGCACTCAAGATCATTGGTTTTTTCCAACATATTATTTCCGTACCCATGAGGTTTCAGTCCCATTTTTTACATCATCTCCTATTTATCTTTCTCTTGAGGGAATCTCAACCTTGTTTTTTCTTCTAAAAACTATCATGTTTTTCCAACAAAGTGATAGGAATTTTAAAAGTTACACTAAAATGACTGAGGCATCTATTTTATTCTTCATCCCCTTTCACCAACTGAACCACCCTTTATTTTTCTCTATAGTTTATCCCTTAGAATACATGAAGCATAATTTTTAGGATGATTCTATAATGGATATATTTTCCTACCTATTTATGGTATATTTTCATGATTATTTTTCTTATAAGTGTGGGGGTGAGATCAATTCATGGTGAAAGGTTGTTTGATGTATACTGAGCCATTTGATGCACATGGATTGACAGTATCCAATCATGGTTATATGTTTTTTATTTCTCAGTATCAACATTCATTACTTATTTTTTGATATGAAAATGTATATTCTTTTTTGTTCCAACAAAAATTAATTTTTGTTTATTACACAATAACCCTCGCTTTTGGGGATACCTATGAAAGTGGTGACTCAATAATCAAGAATCTTGAGTTTTATCTTTGACCTACTTTCAATGAGATGGTACAACATACGTGAAAATTGTATGCCTATCTTTGGGATTTTTTTGGCATTAATTTCATGGGGTTTTATAGTTGATAATCACCAATTTTCCTGTCCATCTTATTTGAGTGAGTTATGTCCTAAAAAAGAGAAGAGGAAAAAATCAAAGAAAAAACAGTTAAAAAATAGATTAGAATATTCTTGGGGATAAGAAAAAATTTAAGTGTGGGGGGAGCAAGATTTTCAGGGTGATATTTGCATTGATACTAATCATGCATATATTTCAAGATCCAACCCTCCTTTTTTCCAAATAAACTATCACAATTTTTTTATGACCAACTATCCTATAGCCTCAGAGAAATTTGAACCTAATGTGAATTCTTTAAGATGGTGATTTATTTTGATTTCTACTAGTGAAGATGTGAAATTCATGGAAAGCCTATGGTAAGCATGCATGTTTATGATAATGGAGCAATGCTTTGATCAAATTGTTTGAGAGAAGTTTGTGATGGCGAGGTAGGTAATATGATTCATGAGTTTAGATGCCAGTTTTGGAAAGAATATGAGTTTAAGGGAAACTATTTTTTAAAATTTTAATTTTAAATAAAGTATAATGTTTTGTGGGTAAAAGGGATTGAAAATTTTTGAACGTTTAATTTTGATTCTTTGATTTGTCTATAGGTCATGTTCCACATTTTCTCTCATTGTTTTTCCAATGAGGGAAAACATTTAAATTTGGGGGATTTGATGTACTTGGATTTATTTTATATTTTTAAAATTTTCTAATTTAGTTTTAATTGTGTTTTTAACTGCTTTTAGAGTTTTTAGGTTGTTTTTGTAGTTTTTTAGTATCTATTTTTTTTAAAATGTTTAAATCATTTTTATACTAATATTAGTAGTTTTGTATTTTATTAATATATATTTATTTTATATATTATATTTAACACTATTTATTATTATTAGTTTCTCTAATTTTAGTTTTTTTATTAGTTTATTAATATTTTTTAATATTTAAATTAATTTCCTATATCAATATTATATTATTGTATATCATTTTAACTCACTGAATGGATCGAAGGCCTTAATTTTTTTATTGATTTTTCGATAAAACCCCTTTTTTGGAGAAAGGGGGAAACCTCACATGACTTCAAGGAGATAAAACATTAAAAAAAATTGAAGGTCAAATCCCAGAACAAGTCTACAAAGAAATACCCCTCCCCAACATCATCAACAATATGGAAAACCTCCACCAATGAATGATTGTCCAGCTAGGTGTCCCGTATAGAAATACATGGTCCTGGTACTGATGGAAGAGCCATACCCTCTCAAACTTCCAAATCTGAATAGTCATACATGGTTAAAGCACCTATTCTAATCCTCATTTAGAGAAAATCCTTGTAGAAAGTTTGGGAGAGTCCATCCAAATTAAAAACCCGAAAAAACCATTGGACCCTTCTGCTTCATAAAAAAAACACCATCGCTCTATCTTTGCGAATTCACTGCTACACGACCAGAACACCAGCACCTCTCCAAAAATAACCAAACATCACACACATCCTTACACAAAAACCACTCCCATAATCAATCATCCTCAAGCCGGACAGAAAAAAATCAACACCTTAAGTGACCGATGTGCAGCAAATAGTTGAAGAACCAAGCATCCAACCAACATAAAACCTAATCTAAAGCATGAATTAACAAAACTGAGATCAATTCTGGCTTTTGAACAAAGATGCATGACAAACCAAGATCTACTGCAAAAAACCTAAAATAGAAAAGCATCACCAAAATGGAGGAAGGAAGACCGCCGCAATCCGGACCCCATCGTCACCATCCTAGACACCCGCGAAGACTGCAAAGATCCACTGGACAAACAAATAGAAGACGTGGCGGCACACACAGGCTGCTGAAGCTGGATCTTGGCCTTCGACCGACTCCTGCTTCCTTGAAAGACCCTATCCAGTGAAGGGGATTAGGGCGAGGAGAGGAAAGAAGTGATGCAAGGAAAGGTCGAGACCACAAAGCTGGTGACGCCACTGCAACTGAGGATGTGCTACTGAAAACTCACCGAGTGTGAGGGAGGAGGCACCGCGAACCCTAGACGGAGGAGGCAGCCACGAGGAAAAGAAATTTTTGAAGAGCGCCCATTACGGGATCATCTCTTTTGCCTCTATATGTATTGTATATAATTTTAATATTAGTAGTTTTAATAATATTATTATTGATTTCATTAGTTTGTTATTATTATTATATTAGTTCTTAATAGTCTTAGTATTAATTATTTTAGTATTAATTATTTTTTAATTATAATTGTTATCATTAAATTATATTAATATTTAAAAAAATTATTATTATTATTTTTAGGATAGGTTGTAATTTTATCTTACTTCTAGTTATATTTTATATTATATTGGTTTTTCTAATATTAAGTGCACACACACACACACATTTATGCATATATTCATCAAAATAATTATCTTTTATAATTCTACTTTTATTATTATTATTATTATTATTATTATTATTTAACATTTAATAATTAGATAAGTTGATTTATTTTAATTTTGAATTTTCTTTTTAAATTTGTAAACTTCCCGCTTAATCCATAAGTGGAATATTTTTATGATGAGGGAGTGACCACACATCATGGAGATCTTTTTTAGTAGGTGGGGAAACCCTAGCAGCAGGGAGTCCCTTCCACCCTCTCCCCACCCCACCCCCATCCCCCCCCCCCCCCATTGCACCATCCCCATTCCACCTAAACTTAACCCTCTCCCCATCACCCCCTTCCCCATCCCCTCCCCCACCCCTTCCCCCTCCCCTCCCCCAAATCCCCCTTTCCCCTCTACCCGCCTCTCCACCTCTCCCCCTCATCCCCCCATCCTCCTAATTTCACCCCATCTACCTGCACAAACCATGCCACACCCTCCATCCATAGTAGACCATGCATGACTGGCCTCCATTGCAATGAGGAATACACCACCCAACCAACCCATCCCCTCTACTGCGCACCACTGAAGGAAGCCGCACCACAGCTTCATCATTGCATCAAGTATTTGGTTCAGGTGGGTGTGAAATTGTTTCTTATTTTTGGGTTGTTCATGAAATCATAAAGCATATTTGATTAAAATTTATTATGGATATTTACACTTCATGGTGAGAGAGAGCACTGATCCAGTCATTTTTCAATGACGCAACGGTTTGGTTCGATGTTGTGGTGATCAGCGGTGTGAAGATTATTATTCTAAAATCATATGTATTATCTTGTAGTGACAACTGTAAAGACATGAGCACAGTGATATTAGTTTATTATTTTATGTTCTATTTTATCATCATGGAGGTCTAATATTTTTGGTGTCAGAGTTGTGACAAACATGACGTTGTATGTATGCTTCTTTTTTGTTTCCATATTTTATTGCCTTTTGAATTAATTGTTCGATTGGTTTTTAATTTTATTTAATAATATTTTCATTTAAATTAATTTTTAATTGGAGTATTCACACATGACTTGGTGTATGTTCATGTGATACCTAATAAGTAATCACATGAGGGAGCTATAAGAGAATTTATTTATCCATAATTCAGTCATGCGCGTGAGGGAATCTTAAATTGCACATGAGAAAATTTTGAAAAAATAAATATATTAATTGAAAAAATTATTTTTTTGTGTGTTATCCTTAAAATTGGTTTGAGTGATACATAATCAGAAATCTCATGTGAGAAAACCTAATGCAGGTAGATATTTCGACTTTGTTAGAAACGGGTCATTGAATTTCATAAAGTGATTAAGTGCTATAATGACATGAAAATTATTATTCAGGCTAGAGAAAAAAATGATGGATGATTTGTATCAAAATTAGAATGTTTTCTATCATCATATAACAATACATGATAGAATTTTAATTATAATTGGAATATGTGGTAATTAAATGAATAAATATTCAAATGTGGAAATTAAATAATTGGCATTGCATGCACCTCAACGGATGTCACAAATCTAAAACTTCCATTTATGATTCTTTTATTTCATTTCTTGGTTTGGTTCACTTGGATAGATTTAGTAAATTTAAATATTTATTTTTAAAATTTTTAGTTTTGAAATTTTTATTTGTTAATTCACATAAAAAATTCATTTGTCTGAACATTCTTTCAAGAGTATATTCCAAGTGTCTACTCACATTCTTTCAATGGTTCGACCCAACTCACCACTTCTTCAGTAGTTCATAGGTCTAAAAACTTTTCAAATTGGATGCTCTATGAGGTGTATTCCAATAAAATAATAATAATTAAACAAAAAAACTAAATGATATGAAATTAAATGCAGTAAAAGGAATAAAATAAAATAAAAATGAAATTAAAGATGTTGGGTGGGATGATTATCTATTATTTTTTAGGCCTCATTTAGATAATTATTTAAGGACCCATGTAATGGTATTTTATGAATACCAATAACTCTAATTCATGGTGGCTCAAACTAGTTTAATGAAGGGAAATGATGGGTGTCCTTATATAAGTGGGAAAAATTCACACTTGGAATTTCATAAAATTTTGAAATATATTAAAGTCATAATCAATTAAAATACTTCTTGAGGGATAGGGGTTTAAATATGGGATAGGATGAGGTCAAAAAGTTTCAGAAAACCTCAAATTTAGAAATTTTTATTGGAAAAACATCCCTTATCTCTTGGTTTAATCCCCAATAAACCCATTTTAACCTAAACTACAATGAAAAATATTTACTGAAATTACTAATCATAATGAATAGAAATAAAAAGTAAATATTTACTAAATTTTATAATATTAATTATAGATATGAAATCTATTTTACAAGAGAAAATTCACATATGTGGAATACTTCAATTTAAAGTTAAACTCACAAAATGCGCAGAAAATAATTTTTTCATAAAATTGTTTTCTGAAGTATAAATAAAATTATACCAAAATCCAAAATAAAATTAACTCTAATGAAATTAATTGGATTATTAATAATATAAATGGACTAATTTTACTTTTATAAATTATTTAATACAAAACTAACCATTTAAAATGCTTGAAACAAAAGAATGTTTTCAATAAAAATCTGTATTTTTTTACAATTCATCGAAAAATAAAACCTTTTAGAAAATTTAAAAAATTAATATTAAATAATTTTGTAATGATGATTTTAAAAATAAAGTTAATTTTAAAATAAATTATCTAAAAGTGTAAAATATTAATTATATTATTCTCTCACAAAAAATAATAAAAACAATTTTGGGGGTGAAATGTAATTTTAAACCTAGAATGACTATTGAAAATATATTTTATTTATCTAAAAAATTTATAAATAATTTTCAAAATCATCTTATTCATATAAATTCCTATAACTTAATGGCTTAGTTATAATGGTATACTATATTATAGTTCATTTAGAGTTTGGGTTATGTGTATCACATTCTATTGAATAAATTAAATTTTTTTAATGATAAATATATCATAAAATCTCACAGTGTTACATTATTCTCACCTTAAAATGAATTTATCCCTTTAAATTATATAAGTCCAATAAAAATGAGGATATATTTTATTAATGTCACCCTTGGGTTCTTAAGTAGCTTCTTTAAATTTTTTATTCCTCCAGAGAAATTTAACTAGGTGAGCAATCTTATTCCGTAGCACTTTATCTCTATAATCCAAGATATGTACTAGTTTTTCTCTATAGTAAAGATCATGATCCATCATTACAAACTCTAATTATAAAACATATGAATTATCAGGTATGTTCTTCCTTAAGAGAGAAATATGGAACACATCATGAACTTGATAGAGGTTTGATGGAAGTTCTAAGCGATAAGCTACCATCCCAACTCGATTAAAAATCTGGAATGGGGTAATATATCTAGGTCTTATCTTTCCCTTATTTAAAAATATCATAACCTTCTTCCATATATAAATTCATAGGAATTTATTCTCACTAACTTCAAATTTCATATTTCTCTAATGATTTTACACCAAAATTTTCTATCGACTCTAAGTTGTGTTAATGATTTTTTGAATGGTTCTAACTTTATCTATCATTTCTATATCTAGATGAAGTCCTAAGAGCTTTCTTTCTCCATCTTTATCCCATCACGTAGGAGTTCTAAAATTATTTCCATAAAGTTATTTATAATAATCCATCTAAATACTTGAGTGAAATATATTTTTTATGAACACTAAACTAGAGTAAGGTGTTGATCCCAACCACATTTGAAATCCGTAGAACAAGTCCTCGGTATATCCTCCATGGTTTGAATGGTTCACTCACACTGACTATCTGTCTAAGGAAGATAGGTAGCACTGAAACACAAATCTGAATCCAAATCTTTTTTATGAATTCACAGGAACTTCAAGATAATCCTAAAATCCTGATTAGATACAATATAATTTTGTACTCTATAAAACCTTACCAATTTTTTAATATATATTATGGAAATTTGATCAAGATATAAATATAATCTTATATTAATGAAGTAAGATAACTTCATAAGATGATCAACTAAAACCCAAATAGAATTAAGGCCTTTACATGTTTTAGGGAGTCTTGTGAAAAAAATCCACAATGAGGTTGTCCTATTTACATTTTGGTATCGGAAGTGGTTGTAAAATCCTCTTATAATATTATATCTTATTTATAACATTATAACATACCAAACACCAAGATACATACTTTTCAATATCTCACTCCATTTTACCCCCCCATAAATAATCTTTCATATCTCTATACATATTCAGAATTCCATGATAGATAGAGAATATTGAACTGTGAGTTTCATCTAATAAATCCTTATTAAATTATGGTATTTAAGAGAGACCACCATAGTTTCTAAACCTTGTCATTCCATCATAATCAAAGTTGAACTTAGTAATATTTCTTACCTTCTTTTATTACTCAACATCTTCTTTATGCGCCTTCTTAATCTTCAATTAGATAGATGTTTTAACACTCATTTGGGAAAGATATGATTTCTCCCATTCATTCAAAATTTCAAAATACATCCTTTGAAAATATAGAAATATTGGATCCTTTGTGATCCTAGAATCATCCTTTCTACTCAAATAATTAGCTACATTTGTTTCTTTCCTAGGGTGGTATTGTATTGAATAGTCATAATCTTCAATCAACTCTAAATATCTTTTCTAGTGCATATTCAACTCTTTTTAGGTTAATATATACTTTAAAATTTTATGAGGAGTATATATGTCTTAGATTTATATAAAAAGATAATGAAACCATATCTTTAACAAAAAAATTTCACATCTAACTTCAACTCATGTGTTTTTTAATTTTTATCATAAACCTTTAAATAGAGTGTGGCATAAGTTATCACCATATCATTCTGAATGATGAAACATACTAGTCCCTGCTTTAATGAATTATTATAGATCAAAAACCCTTCTATGATGTAGGGTAATGTAATCAGGGATGTGATAACTAATCTTCTATTCATTTCATTGAAATTTTCTTCACATTCATGTGTCTAAAGTAACTTTACACCCTTACGAGTTAACATTATGAGTGGATTAGATAACATAGAGAAATTCTCTTCAAAATAGTAAATAATATCTATCCAGCCCAAGAAAAATACATATCAAATTCACAATTGTTGGTTTGGTACAATGTTTAATAACTTATATCTTTTATGAATCCACTAATGTACCCTCACTTAAGATTATATAACCCAAAAATGAATCTTTTTTGTATCCAAAATTCACACTTGGAAAATTTTTCATACAAATTATCGTTTCTTAATGTATTCAGTACAATCCTCAAGTGATCTTAATTATCTTCCGTACACTTGGAATATATAAGGATGTCCTTCATAAAGACTATCACAAGCTAATAAAGGTAAAATCTAAACACTCCATTCATTAAATCCACGATGATAGTGGTGAAATCAGTAAGACCAAATGACATCATTATAAATTAAAAGTTCCCATACCTTTTATTGAAGTTTTTATTGGGTATGTCTTCACTTCTGATGCTTAAATAATGGTATATAGATCAAAGATCAATCATGAAAAAATATTGATATCGTCTTAATTAAAAAAAAATCATAAATATGAGGTAGAAGACACTTATTCTTGATTTTCATCTTATTCAATTCTTGACAATCAAGGTATATTCGCATTTATCCATGTATTCTATTAATAAAAAGAACAGATTCACCACATAGTTTTTCTCTTGGCCGAATGAATCCATTTTAAAGATTCTCTTGGAGTTGATTCATCAATTATTACAACATAATTAAGGTTACTCTATATGGAGTCTTTGAAATAGGTGTATCACCACGAATGAGTTCTCTTTAAAACTCAACTTCACAATTTGGAGGAAGACTAGGAAACTCTTCTAGAAAAATATCAAAAAACTATTATAAAATAGGCATATTATCAATGTAGAGTTTCTATATAAACATATGAGATAAACACCCATTTTGAATAGGAATAAAGACCTATAAAATGAATGTAATTTACATTGGATTTTCATATCTATAATCGCAATGATAGATGTTCATAGGTTAGTTTAGAAGATAAAACATGAAATATATTCCTCACTGACTAATGTGGGATTTATGTAAAGAAATCAAATCCATGCCAAAGAAAATATTAAATTAAACTAGAGGGAGAATAACAAGACTTTCAGGAATCACATTTCCAAACACTTCAATTAGAGAATAATAATATACTTGATATGTGATCATCATACCATTAGGTTTTTTCACTAAAAATTCAACTTCTAATCATTGAGGATATGAATTAACATTAATTGATAATTTTTCTAATATGAAATAATTAATATAACTAAGAAAAAATAGGGTACTTTAATATTTGAAAATTATTACTACCACCTCAACTTCATCATTATATTATCAATCCCATAATAAAACCAAAATAGTTAGAATGACTATAAAGAATATTTAATTAGAGTGATCTATCATGAAAAATCATTCATAAGTTTTCTAAATCATGACACCCTATTTTCAATATATGACACCTTAGATTTAAATTTGGTTATCCATGATCATTATATATTCAAATCCTTCATAATGGTTCATAATGAAAATTTTAATTGACCTAAGAATATCCCTCAGGGGTGTCAAACTAGGTGTGAAGTAAGGGTACACTCACTATGCACCAGAATGTTGGTTGAGACATACTCAACCAACTATTTTTGGGGTTATTTTCCCTAGATGAATCTATCCCAAAACCATATCCACTTATAGTATCTACATAGGGATTCTTTTACAATAAATCCACACTAATTTCTTTAATATAACATAGAATGCTTTCATCTATTTAGGATTATCCTAAGGAACCAAACTAAAGTTTTCTCATCTTAGTTTCCAAAGGTTTCTAAACATTTCTCTAATACTAACTATAGTGACCCATACATTTCATATATAAATATTACATCTTATTAGATGAATATTAAATACATAGAATAAAAATTCATGCCATAATCATATAGTTCTAGTGCCTTTAGAAACATGGATATATAAAAAACATGTTCATAAGAGAACTGCATCATATCCCTGTTAGTTCTTCACAACTAGTACTCTTCATATACATATCATACTTAAAAGCATTATTCATATCCTTAGGAAGGGAAATATAAGAAAGGGTTATCTAATATTCCCATTAAGGTTAAACTTGGCATATATCAATGACCACATGATAAAAATATGAAAATAAGTGTATAAGAAAAGGATTTTAACATTTTAAAACCATACCCATAATTTCATCAATAAAAATCTTGAATCATGGATAAATATTGGTAGTTACCAAGACCAAAATTATAAAGTAATTTTAATCACATGATCTATGAGAGCATAACATTGGAATAATATATAAGTTTTTGTCATAAAAAAGTATATAAAATAATTTCCTTAGTCAAGTATCACTTCTAAAACTATCATAGTGGATTGGGTGCATTGTTTATTCCATAATATCCTTAGTCAAGATTCACTCCCAAGACTATCATTGTGGATAGATTCCCATACTAACTTGGGTTCACTCCCCAATATAGTCCTTATTATATCATGTTATGTCTATATTTACATGATGAATTATACGGATATATAATTATGGGACCACCCATCACATAATCATAATATATTCATATGTGTTCCACGAGATCATAAATCATTCATCGTATATCATAACTGTGTAAAATAAATGAGTTTCATAAATATTTCAACAATTTATCATTTAATAACCTACATAAAATTAATAGGTTTCATAAATATCTCCTCATAATAATCATAAACCATACATAGAGATAATAAGGATGGTATCTTTGGATTATATCCCCATTAAATCATGATGTTATAATAAATTAAAATTTCTTTAAAAGATCACTTGGATTATTTCTTGATTAAAATTAACTTTTTATTTTGAAATCACTTATTTAAAATCTAAAAATTACCCAATTTTTAAGGAAAACATTTTCTTTTAAAATAACTATTAAAAATTGAAAAATAATCTTAAAATCATTGAGTGTTCATGAAGGATAAAAATTATGTTCATTCCATGTACTTAAAAACAATGATTCCTTTCACATTTCTAGTCAAAATTTAAAAATAACCTATTTAGAAAATGAAAATAAGATTCCATTTTAACTATGGCAACCCAAAATTTTCATACATAAATATTACATATTAATATATTAATATCCATTACATAACATAACAATCCATGTCATAATCGCATAGGTATAGTGCTTTTGGAAACATGAATACATAAATAATTGTCCATAAGTGAACTAAATTATCTCCCTCTATGTTCTTCACAACTAGAACCCTTTTTAGACATATCATAAAAAATACCATTCTTCATAACCTGGGAAATGAAACATAAGAAAGGGGAGCTCAGATTCTCAATAAGAGTATAAAATGGAGATATTAACATAACTGGGCATAAGTGTATAAGAACATGAGAATAAATTTTTAAAACCATACCCTCTATATGATAGATCATAAATTTTAATTATAGAATATATATTGGAAGTTAATAAAAAATTAAACATAAATAAATCCAAGAACATAATCTATGAGAGCATAAAGTTGGAATATATTTCTCGTATACACATAAGCATAGAAAATAATTTCCTTAGTAGTGAAGGCTCATTTATAAGTATATCATAGTGTAATGTGTTCACTCCAAATCTAATCATAGTAATCAAGGTTCACTCCCAATAATATCATAGTTGAAAGAGACCCTCACTAAACTAGGTTCACTCCACATTATAGTCTAATTAAACTCATGATATTTCAGTCTTTACCCAATGAATTTTAGGTAGATAATGGTCCCACCAATCACATAATTAAAATTGAAAATATGTGTACCAAAATATCATAAAACATTCATCATCTCATAACCCATTAAAATAAATGAGTTTCATAAACATTTTATCATAGCATAACCTATGGAAAAGAAATGGGTTTCATAAACATCTTTTAATTATACACATAAACCATACATATATAGAATAAGGATGATATCATTTAATCATATACCTATTAAATCTTTAGTAACATAAAGGGTTTCATCTTAGATAGAAAATTATTTTGAAATATCACCTGGAACATTTCATGAAGAAAATTACATTTTATAATTTCAAATGAATGATTTTTTAAAAAATGTCCCAAATTTTAATGAAACCATTTTTATTGAAAATAAACTTGTAAACCTTTAAATTAAGATTTAAATAATTTATTATTCATGATTATATAAAATATCACTCATTTCATGTACATTAATACAAAGATTCATTTCACATTTTTGATAAAAATTAAAAAGATTATTTTTTAGTAAATGACAAGAAGATTCATTTTAATCCATTTTATAAAAATTAAAACATTGGGAATTTTTAAAAAAACATTTAAGAATATTAAAAAATTTCTTTAATTTTTTTTTAAAAAAAATGTATATGGAAAAAAATGGTTTGGACCCAAGGGATAAAAAAGTCAATTTTACCTAAAAAATTAGTCTCTTGAGTACATAAAAAGATGAAAATCAAAGGAAACAAAATTAATTTATATAAATAAATACATTATAATAAATTTCATTATTTTATTGAGATATTGATCAAAATATTTCATCATCAAAATCTTAATAAAAAATAATCCAGATAAATAATGAGATTGCATCATAAAACCTTTACCACTTTTGTACTGTTTGAATCGTTAGCCCCATGAAAGAAAGAAAATTATATGTATATGTAAATATCATAGTTTTAATTATAATAACAATAAAATACATTCAGGGGAATTATATACACCACACAAAAGAAACTGGCGGTGAATATGGCATGGGACCCATAGAAGTAAAAGGGAGACGGAGATCCATTACCTTAAGTATCAATTTCTTTTGTAAATGTTCAAAACTCATATATAATAAATAAATTTTTATTATTGATATATTAAATAACCATAATCACACATATAATACCATATATTATTTAATTAGGACCATTTATTTCATTTTTATTAACAATTCTTTGTTAAAATCATGTTTTGGGTAATAACTGCTTTGTTTTTCATGCATGTTTTTGTTTGGTAATTTCAATCCTTTTATTTTTATCAAGGTTCCATAATTTCAATAATTTTAAAAATGATATAAATATAATATATATTAAATATATAATTATTTCGTGTAATTCATTAAATTTAATGATATAAAATGATTTACACCATTCATGGAGACGATAATTCATACATTCATATGGACGCTATTTCTATTTTCTCAATGGAAAGAATATAAGGAAGGTAAGTAATATTTCACTTCTATAGATTAATTTTTATTTTATATATATCACATATTTTCATTAATTTTATCCTCATTACTATCCATGTAAAGCGTAAGTGAAAAACAAATCACATCACTTTGTGAGGCGGTACATCGTCATACACACGAGCGATGTTACCATATTCCCAATGAATGGAAAGTAAGAAGGTATATATGATATTATAATTATAGAATTATAATTATGTGATTAATATCATATATATATATATATTGAATCCATAATTCTATCCACCCATGACATGCAATGATAGAAAACAACTTACATCAGTTCGCGAGGTGGTAATTTGTCGTACAGACGATCGACAGTCTCATTTCCTATTTAATGGAAGATGATATAGTTGTAGGTTATGAAATTAAATTTATAAATTATAAGTAAATTTAATATACTCATTTTATTATATCATCTTATTTTAATATTATCTTAAGGAGATAGAATAAGAAATAAAGTAAAAAACATTCAGTTAAGAACTTTACCTCTTCTTTGGACAGCCTCCTTAGGTAAGCAAAAAAATCCTTCTTAGGTTGGTTTCCTAATAAAAATAATGACTCTAGGATGTAGTGAATAAAGTATTTAATATATTTGGGTAGTTAATTTACGTACCAATGGTCTTTTTAAGTGTTAATAGGAGAGGATAGTGGGCACCGGTTTTTAATTGGGGGAGATGACACACTTGGAATGTTTGAAATGAAAAAGGTGTAAAAAAATTTTAAACATTACAAAAGGCTCAAAAATGGATAATTATTGATCATTAAATGTTGTTAGGTCACAATACGGATATAAAAGTATATTTTTACATGTTTTTAGGTAATTTTAACCCTTTTAGTTTTAGTTTGAACCCTCTGTAAACTCATTTTAACTTTAACTATGGTAATTAATATTTACTGTTTTTCTTATTCACTTAGACCAAAAAGTAATTTTACATTAATATATAATATGAACTATTTTTCTTCCCAATATTTAATAAAAAAATTTAAATTCAATTCAATAAATTGGAAAATTTTTAATTTAAATTTAAATCCACAAGTGCGACAAAAAACTGTTTTTCAAAGGGAAACTTTTTAAAAATATAAAAAGTTTAATACCAAATTTCAATAAAAAATTGATTTCAATGAACTAAATTGGATTTATTATAAAATATTTTTTCTAATTTTACTTTTAAATCAATTTTAAAAAAAATTAAACCTTATGAATTTTTTAATCAAAATGGAAGTTTTCAATAAAAACTAGTATTTTTGTTATTCATCAAAAAATTAATCTCTTCAGAAAAATAAAAAGAAATCGCCATAAGTTAATTTTTACATATCAATTCCTAAAAATGTGTTTATTTTTTCAAATAAATTTTATAAAAGTGAAAAAAATAATTTTATTTTTTGTTCAAAAAAGCAATAAAAGTCATTTATTGGGAAAAATGTATTTTTGAAGCATATAATGACTTTACAAAAAATTAAGTACTTATTTATGAATATATTTTATTTATATAATGCCTTTATAATTAATTTTAAATTTTTTTATTACCATTCATACTAAAAAAATTAATGACTTGGTTATAATAGTCAAGTTTAAATGATAATATTAATTTTATATTGTGGTTCATTAAAACTCAGTATTTCATGTAATGTAAGCTATCAAAGAAACTAAAATTATCCAAAAATGATAATAAAATTATTAGGGTGTTTAATTCTACCCCCCTATAATTAATCTCACCCTATAAATTTTTTACTCTCATACAAACAAATGAGGATGCTTCTACCTCATCATATCCTTATATTATCACATAGCTTCATCAAATCGGTGGTTTAGCCATAAAACATTGACCAGGTGAATGGCCTTGTCTCATAGAATAGTCTCTCTATATTCAAGAATATACATTGTTTATTCATAATAAGAATGATATTTCTCTAGTGGTCTGACCTATGATTTCATTACATGTGAATGATAAGGTATGTACTTCCTAAGGAGAGATATATGGATCACATTAGAGACTTAATAGAAGTTTGGTGGAAGCACCAACTGATAAGATACCATCTTGATACAATAAATAATTTCTTGGACTGATGTACTTAGGGATTAGTTTTACCTTCTTTTCAAATATCATTACCTTATTTCATGGATTAATTCTTAGAAACATCTTATCACAAAATTCAAATTCTAGATCATGTTGGTGATTTTTAATATAACTTTTTTGTAGACATTGTTCTACCCTTATGTGTTGCTGAATGGGTCAAACCTTATCTATAATTTTTTTAACTAGATTAGGTTATAATATATTTATTTCTCTAAATTTATCCCAATACAATATAGCTATACACTTTTTTATATTGATGGGTTTATAAGGAGCTATCTGAATACTTGAGTGAAATTTATTATTGTAAGACAACTTGACTTGAGGAAGGTGTTGATCCCAATTTCTTTTGAAATAAATAGAACAAGATATAAATATATTCTATTGGGTTTGAAATTTTCTATTAGACTCAACACCTATCTAAGTATGATGAATAGTTCTAGAACTTAACTCTATATCAAGAGCATACTGAACACTTCACTAGTACTTTGGGGTACACCTTGGATTGTGATAAGATACAATGGAATGTCACACTCCATGAAACCTTACTACTTCATCGATGTGTAAAACAGAAATATAATCCATATAAAAATATTATCTAATAGTGATGAATTGTTCTGTATTTTTATGTCGATTGACTATAACCCATATATAATTTTTCCCTTTAGACATTTTGAGGAGTCCGAAAAAAAAAACAATGGTGATGTTTTCCCATTTCAATTATAGTATGGGTAATGTTTGTACCATCCCATTTGAATTTGGTCTCTTGGCCCTAACTTGGTGAATTACCAATCACCAAGATACAAACTCTTCAATGTCTCCCTTCATGTCACCCTATAATAAATACTCTTTGATATCTCTATACATCATTGTATTTCTAGGATGAATAGATAATGAAGAACTTTGATTTTAAACAAATATTTTTTTCTGCAAATATGGTATGGATATAACATATAAAAAGTTCCTAATCCTTATCATTCCATCATAATCAAAGTCAAACTTAGGAACATTTATCACCTTTTTTACATTTTTTACATTTTCCTTTTGTTCCTTGTTAATCTTCATTTGGAGAGATAGTTAAACAATTATTTGAGAAAGATAATATTTATCCCCTTCCTTTAAGATTTCAAAATCCATACTTTTAAAATATATAAATATTATATATTTTTTTATCCTCGTCATAGATAAGCTAGAATTATACTTTTGACTCAAAGCATCATCCATCTTGTTTGCTTTCCAAAGGTGGTAATGTATTGAACATTTATAATCTTTAATCATCTTTAACCATATTCTATGGCACATATTTATATCCTTCTATGTTAATATATACATTAAACTTATTTGATCGGTATGTATATCATATTTTTCTCTATAAATATAATTCCTCCGTATCATTAATGTAAAAATTACCACATATAACACCAAATCATGGGTTGGGTAGTTTTTCTCATGAAACTTCAATCTTCGTGAGGAATTAGTTATAATCCTTTCACTCGGCATGATAATTCATCATAATCCCTTTTTAGATTAACTAATATAGATTACAAACCCTTCTACATAGTAGGGTGATGTAGGAATAGGTTAACTAAATAAACTTCACTTTAGTTACTTAAAATTTTCCTCACATACATGTATCAAAAGGAACTTTACAACCTTCTGAGTTAACCTAGTGAGTGGAATAGATAGTCGTGATAAATTATCTATAAAACATAAATAATATCCATCCAAACCAACAATAATTTAGATCTTAGTCACCCTGATTGGTCTGGGCCAATGCTCAATGGACTCCATCTTTTATGGATTCACAGATATACCCTCTTTTGAGATTATATTCCCAAAAAATGAAACCTTTTTTTTCCAAAATTCATACTTTTTAAATTTTTCATCCAAATTCTCCTTCCTTTAGGTCTTTAGTAAAATTATAATGATATATTCATCCTCTCCCTTTCTCTTTAAATAAATGATATTGTCATATATAAATACTATCACATACTGATCAATGTAATCTCTTATGACTCTATTCATTAAATCCATAGAGATTATGGGGGAATTAGTAAGACCAAATGGCTTTATTATATACTCATAGTGTCCATGACTTGTAAGGAATTATATCATGGGTATATCATCCTTCTTAACCCTCAATTAATGTTATCCAAAAAAAATTTAATCTTGGAAAATTATTAATCTCCACTCAGTTCATCAAAGAAGTCATCAATACATAGTAGTATATACTTATTCTTTATTTTGATCTTTTTTAGCTCTCGATAACCAATACAGATTCGTATAAATCCATATTTATTCTTAATGAAAAGAATAGGTGCACCCCAATGTGACACACATGTCCAAATAAATCCCTTTTCAATATTCTCTTAAATTTTATTCTTCTATTCTTATAACTCAATCAGGGCTATTCTATTTGAAATATGTGTGGCACCAGGTATGAGTTATATTGAAAAGTCAAATTCATAATTCGAAAGAAGACTAGGAAACTCTTCCAAAAATACATCAACAAACTCCTTCACAATAATAATATCATTGATGTTGTGTTTATACATAACCATTTGGGATAAACACCCCTTTTGAATAGGTATATGGAACCATAAAATGGATGTGATTTCCATTAGAAGTTCACATTTATCATCACAATGATAGAAGATCATATGTTGGTTTAGAAAATAAAACATGACTTAACTTCCTTGGAAATTGATGTGGGATTTATGTATAGAAATGTAATCCATGTCTAAGATAACATCCAATTCAACCATAGGGAGAATAATAATATTTTAAGGAAGTGCATTCCAAAAAACTTCAACTTGAGAAGAATCATAGACTAGAGATATGATCATTTCTCCATTATGGGTTTTTATTAGTAACTCATATATAATCGTAGAGGATAGAAATAAAAAACACTTTATAAATTTCATGTTATAAATGAATTCATATAACTAAGATCAAATGGGTTAGTTAAATATTTGAGCATACCTATTACAACCTCAACATTTTCATTCTATCTTCAATCACAAAGTAAAACCAAAATGGTCAGTATGATTGTTAGGCATCATTAATCAAAGTAATAAATAATTCATAGTATTTAAGGATCAAGAAACCTTTTTATATGACACATTAGGTTTAACCTAGGTTATTTTTTTTCAACACTTATTCAAATACTATATAATGGATTGTAAAGAGTTTGTAAATTTAAAAAACATATCCTATGGGAGTGTTAAACTAGGTGTGAAATGAGGCCCATTATCATGCACTAGGTGATGATCAAGTCCAGTTCAATCCACCCTTTTTAGAGTTATTACCCCTAGGTATAATTGTGCCACAACTACATCCACTTATAGTATCCAGACATGGATTTAATTGTTTAGAAACCACTCACTCTATCCTTTACCATTAATCTAGAATTTTTTCTTATACTTAGACTTATCCTTACAATTCTGACTAATTTTTTCTCACCCTAGTTTCCAAGGGTTAACTAAACCTTGCTCTGATAACAACTATATAGAACCACACTTTTCATACATAAATATTACATATTAATTGATGAATATTCATTACATATCATAATGATCCACACTAAAAATGTATAGTTCTACCCCCCTTGGAAACATGGATACATAAACAACTAGTTCATTAGTGAACTAAATCATCTCCCTCTAGTTACTTCAAAACTATCATCCTTTTTAGAAATATCATAGATAATACGTTTCTTCATCACCTGTTGAGAGGAAATATAAGAAATGGTGAGATCAGATGCTCATTAACTGTAAATAAGAGAGATATCAACATAACATGTGAATAAAAGTATGAAAACGTGATAATAAAATTTTAAAACAATACCCTACATATTATATATCATAAAACCGAGTCATGGTATAAATCTTCACAGTTCATATGACATGAATTATAAAGGAATAAATGAACAAGATTAATGAGAGCATACCATTGGAAAAGGTTTGTGCCATATGCATAAGCATAGAAAATTATTTTTCTTGTATTAAAGGATCACATATAAGGTTATCATAGTGGAATGTGTTCACACCCCAAAAAATCATAATAATCAAGTTTTAATCACAATATTTTCATAGTGGATAGATTCCCTTACTGAACTGGGTTCACTCACCATTCTAGTACTATTTATCTCATGAGATATCAATATTTACCCAATGCATTGGAGGGAGTATAGGTACCAACTATAACAAAATGAAAATCATATATAGGTGATCTAAAATATCATAAAACATTAATAATCTTAAAACCATTTAAAATAAATGTCTTTCATAAACATCTCATCATTTCATGACCCATAGAAAACAAATGGGTTTCATAAACATTTCATCATAGCATAACCCATGGAAAAGAAATGGGTTTCATAAACATATTTTCATTATAAACATAAACCATCTATATAAATAATAAGTATGGAATAATTATTTCATAAACATAGTAAATATTAAGTAACATTAAGGATTTCATATTTTATGGAAAATGATTTTGAAAGTTCACATGGAACATTTCTTGAAGAAAATAACATTTTCACTTTCAAATCATTTATTTAGAATATAAAGCATAAAAAATCTTAATGAAACCAATTTCATTTAAAATAGACTTATAAACTTATAAATGAGGCTTTAAATCATTGATAAGTCATTACAAAAGAAAATATTGTCCATGTCATACATAATAAAACAAATATTTCTTCCACAATTTCAGTAAAAAGTCAAAAGATCCTAATTTAGTAAATGAAAATAATATTCATTTTTAAAAAAATTTGTACAAATTAAAAATGGGTAAAATTTTATTTAAAAAACAATTTAATAATAATAAAATATATCATGAGAATAATTTTATAAAACAAGGACATGAAAAACCATTTTCGACCAAAGAAAGAAATAAAGTCAAATTTTCTTAAAAAATTATTTTGTTCTATTATGTACATAAAGAGACTAAAATGAAAGGAAAAAATTAAATTTAAATAAATAATCAGATTATAATAAAATTTATGAGTTTATTTATAGATAGATCATAATATTTCATCATCATAAGCATAATCATAAAACAATACCGATAAATAATGAGATTTTATCATAAAACCTTTAACACTTATGTAATGTTTAAATCATTAGCCCCATTAAAGAAAGAATATTTTATGGATAATTATATACCATATTCTTTATGATAATAATCATAGAATATATTCATGGCCATTATATACACCACACAAAATAAACAAGTGGTGAATATGGCATGTGTCTTACAAATGTAAAATTGAGACAAACATCCCTTACCTTAAGTCTCGAATTCCTTCATACATGTACAAAACTTATATATAATAAATATAGGTTTATTATAAATATATTAATCAATAATAATCACAAATATCATACCATATATGATCTAATTATGACATTTTATTACTTATTTATCAACAATTCCATGTTAGAATCATGTTTCAGGTAAAAATTGCTTTGTTTTTCATATATGTTTTTGTTTGGTATTTTTTGTTATTTTATTTTGATCATGGTTTCATAACATAAATAATTTGAATCATGATATAAATATCATATATATACTCATTATATAAGTATTTAGATTAATCCATTAAAGTTATATATTGAAAATGAATTACACCGTTCGTAGAGACGGTAGGATGTATCTACGCATGAACATTATTTCCATTTTATTGAAGGAAGGAATGGAAGGTAGGTAAATAAGATATAAAATTTATAGAGTAATTTTTATTTCATATATATCACATATTTTAATTAAATTTATTCTCATTACCTTCCATATAAAAGGTAAGTGAGAAACAAATCACATCACTCCATGAGGTGATAGTTAGTTGTACACATAAGCGACGTTATCATATTTCTAAGGAATGGAAAGTAAGAATTTATATATGATATTATAATTTTAGAAGTAAAATAATTTAATTAATATCATATATATAATTTAAATCCATCATTATATCCACCTGTGATATGGGGTTATTGAAAATGAATTACATTAGTTCGTGAGGTGGTAGTTCGTTGTACACACGATCAATGATTTGGTTTCCCATTTTATTGGAGAGGAGATAGACATAGGTTATGAAATTAACATAATAAAATAATATTATATAGTATATAATTATTTTATAATATCAGAATATTTTAAGAGGATTTTAATTAGGTGAAATAATAAATAAAATAAAAACTCTTGTTTAAGAACGTTACCTCTTCTTCGGACAACCTCCTTAGGTTAGCACCAAAAGCCTTCATAGGATGGTTTATTAATATAAATAAGTAATATAAGATATGGGTAGTAAATTATGGAATTTATTCAGGTATTTATTGGCTGAACTAAATGATTTTGTAACTATGAAAAGAAGAGGAGAGGTGGTGCCCCTTTATAAGTGAGGGAGAGGACAAACATGGATTTTTTAAAAGAAAACATTGTAACCATGTTTTAAACATGTTACAAGGCTCAAAAATAGATAATTATAAAAAATTAGAGGTAAAAAATTTAAATATATCCATAAAATGGTAATTATACATGTTTTTAGGTAATTTTACCCCTTATCTTTTTTTACTTTAACTCTCTGTAAACCCAACCTAAACTTAACCACGATAATTAATTTTTACTACTTTTATTATTTGTATAGACCAAAAATTAAGTTGATATTATTATATAATATTAATTATTCATATTATAAATTTTTAATCCATTTTTAAAAATTAAATTCATAGAATTGGAAAATTATAATTTAAAATCAAACCCCTAGATGTGACGAAAATGTAATTTTCCAGAGAGAGAAATTTTAAAAGTTTAAAAATTTATTGTATAAAAATTCAATATAAAATTGATTCCATTATAATAAAAAGGATGAATTATAATATAATTGAGATAATTTTACTTTTAAAACCATTTTAAAAAAATGGAAGCTTATTAATTCTTTTAACAAAAAGGAATTTTACGATAAAAACCGGTATTGTTTCACTATTCATCAAAAAATTAATCTTTGAGAAAAAACCAAAAAACTCACACAAAGATAATTTTTAATTTTTTATTTATAAAATCAATTTTATTTTTTAAATAAATTTTATAAATGTGGAAAAAAATAAATTTTATTATTTTTTCATAAAAATAAAAATAAAACATTTTTTGAGAGAAATGTACTTTTAAAGTATATGAAGGATCTAATAAAAATTTAGTACATGTTTATAAATATATTTAATTTATATAAAATTTTGATGATTAATTTTAAAATTCTGATTATTCTTATTAATACTTCCAAAATAAATGGTGATTTTATAATAGTCAAGGTTAAATGATAATATTAACAGTATATTTCGGTTCATTAAAACTCGATGTTGTGTATAATGAAATCTATCAAAAAAATAAATTTTTATGGAAAAAACTCATAAAATAATAGTGGTGTTATTGTTGAGTCAATAATGTTTCCTTCTGACTTTTCTATTCCTTCTTGTTTTGAAAATGAAAAACACCATATATTAAGGAAAATTTCTTTTACCCTATGCTTTACTTTCATAAGGAAAATTTTCCTTCCCCAAGGAAATTTATACTTACCATGTTTTTCATTGTTCACATTTTATCTAAGTATAAAATTCGGTTTCGTATCCAAAACATCAGAATCTTAAATACTTAGATATAAAGAATTCTATTTTCAGGTTCCAAATTCAGGTTCAGAATTCTCTAAATTCAGACTCTAAACGCTCTGAGTTCGGGTTCCGAATTCTCTGAATTCAAACTCCAAACTTTCTAAGTTCAGACTCTGAGTTCTCTGAATTCATACTCCGAACTTTCTAAGTTAAAAGTCTGAATTATCTGAATTCAAACTCCGAACATTCTAAGTTCAGACACTAAATTCTTATGAATTCGGACTCTGAATTTCCTTGAAATTCAGACTCTGGATTTCTATGAATTTAGACTCTGAATTCTTATGAATTCAGACTCTGAATTTTTTTGAAACTCAGACACTGGATTTATATGAATTCAGACACTGAATTATTATGAATTCAGACTCATAATTTCATTAAAACACAGACTCTAGAATTCTATAGAATTCAGGTTCTGAATTCTTTTAAAGATAGAATATGAATACCCGTGTATCATAGACACCGAATAGTTTTTGGTCAGACTCCGAAACTTTAATTTTTCCTTACACTCCAAAAAATTAATTTGGTTAAGTAACCATATTTTTTCTTACTTATGTTTGGTTATAAAATGATGTCGTGTATTCAGTTACTAACCAACCGTTGTTTGAGTGACATGCATACAAGTCACTCTGAAATTCAAGGAAAAATATGACCATTGGAGAAGGGATTCGACCATTGAGAATGTTCCTATAAATAAGATCTCATTTGAACAAGCTCAAAATGTTATCTTTGACGAACTGTTCTACGAATCTAGAGATTTCATGCTGCTGAAGTGATTTCTAGGGAGATTCTTTCATGCTTTGTGCACGCTGAACATATTGTTCAGAATTTCTTTGTGTGACTATGAATGTGGCTGAGTACATTCAAGGGCTTCCAGAGATAGGAACACAGAGGTGCTAACTAACTTGAATTTCAAGGGCTTTTGGGGATAGCAAGATAGATTATGATCTTCTTATCAAGGGATTACCTTGGTGTGGGTAAGACAGACTTTCTTGAAAGTATAAATCAAGGGAACTTTATTCAAGGTTGTTGGATACTCATCTCTTTGGGTTAAAATATTTACTACTTGTTACTTGTATTGTTTCAAGTTTTCTGTTGCATTTTGATTTTTGAGGAAAGTATAAATATCTTATACAATCTTATACTTGTACACTCTGATTTAGTATGATTCTATACACTTTAAGGTAGAATATTTTTCTTTGTAAACATTTGTTGAGTTTCATTTCCAAAACCACATTTCCGGAACCACATTTCTAGAATTACATTCTCGGAATCACATTTCTGGAATCTAGCAAGTTTGTAGAACTAATAAGTTTTGTGAATCTACTTTTCTTAACCTTTTTAAATAATAGAAAGGTTTCTAACCAACTTAAAAAGTTCCCAAATAATTTTTAATGTATACAATTCACCCCCCTCTTGTATATTGAGCATCTACATCATTATTTTGATCCTACAGTTGGTGTCATTGGAGAATATCATACTCCATACCAACCTAGAAATTGGTATCAGAGGAGTTATCTGAAATACTTATATTCACATATAAGTTTTCTTACTCATGTTTTTCATTGTTATATATTTTCCTTGCTTAGGATATGTTTATTCTTGTTTACAAACTTTTATTACTAACAAGTTTGTGTGGAAATATTTTCTTTAAGATGGCAGGAATCAATGTTGGTTCCATTGACAACCAAAATCCCACTAGACCACCTATTTTTTATGGGAATGATTATGAATATTGGAGAAATCAGATGAAGACGTTTATTATCAATATTAGGGTAGAAAATTTTGTTATGCTTACTAGAGGATATAAAATCCCTGACAAAGAAGTCAGTACTTTCACTAACCAGGAAAAGCATGAATATCAACTGAATTATAAGGTATGCAATACTTTGCTTTGTTCTATGACTAGAAAAATATTTAGCCATATTTCATCTTGTGAAGCAACAAGTTTTATTTGGATTAATCTTGAAGTTACACACTTTGAAACTTCAAAAGTTATTGAAACTAGAAGATCCATGTTCAGAGATGAATATCATGGTTTTTCTTTCCTTATGGAGAACCTATATGTAAATTACAATAGATATTTATGACTATTGTCAACATCTTATAATCTATGGGTGAGAAATTATTAGATGATGAATCTCTTTTCGACAAGATCAAAGATATCATTCCCAATGAGTGGGAATCTAAGAGGACAACTATTGATTATAATAGAAAGGTTACACAGATCACTCTTGATGAACTTTTTGGAAATCTTCTTCAACATGAGAATAGAATGAAGAGAGATGCTGATAATATAAAAAAGAATAATAGAAATGGAAGTTTTTCTTTTAAAACAACTTCAAATCATATGAAATCCAAGACTCCTGAGAGAGTTACTAGATCTAAATCTAAGAAGGTTGCTATTCAATCCGAATCTAGTGGAGGTGAATCTTAAGAAAATGAATTATCCTATCTTTCTTGAAGGATGAAAAAGATTGTTGGATAGAAGAACTTTCAATCTAGATACAAGAAGAAATAATGAAAGGATTAGAAAGACTCTGAAGTCACTTGTTATGAATGCAAAAGATCTAGACAAATAAGGCCTGATTGTCCTATGATTAAGATAAATGAAAAAAAGGAAAAGCATTCTGAGAGGAACAGAAAGAAGTACTAAAAATCTAAAGCTAAGAAGGTTCTGAAATATAATGACACCTCGAGTGCTAGTGGTGGAGACTCTTCAGATGAATCATTAGATTACAAATCTTCTGGTCAGAAGAATCTTGATTTAATAGCCAGAATACCTATTGAAAATCATTTCTTAATGGATAAGGTACACAATGTTGAATCCACCACCAATGTATCTTTAAATAGTAATAGTAAATATTATGAATATTTGGATGAAGAATATTCTTCTAATGAAGATAATACTTTACCTACCTATGAAGAAGTGTTTAGGTTTGCTAAGCTTCTAGAGAATGAGAATTCAAAACTCAAGAAAAAGCTTGATAAGGAAAAATATAGAAATACTATTCTTAGTAAGGAAATATTAGATCAATATGAAGATATTGATAAGAAAATTTTTGATTTTGAAATTATTTCAAAAAACCTTGATGAAGTTAATTCTGAGAAGAAAAAACTTTCTAAAGATCTATAAAAAGTAATTTCTATGAAAAATGTTTTCGAGCCTATCTCTAGTGCTAAAAAAATGTTTTGGAAGACAAGAACTTAATTATTAGAATGAAGTCAGATATTTTTTCCTTAATGAAGTGTTTGTAAAACTTTACCTTAGGTAAGGAAAATTTTGATAAGATGTATTATCAAATTTGACCTCTAAGGAATAATTCAAGTATTGGTTACACTAGTTCAAAACCAATTTTTAGTAACAATTATTTTGTTCCGAAAATTGCTCCATTCTGCACTAAGTGTCTGGGTGGTGGAAATTGGGTAATAAATTGTTCCATAAACAAAACTCAATCATTATTTTTTCATAAATCTTTTTTTCAACGAAAATATAGATACCTAATTTTTTTTATAAAATTTCTAGATCTAAGAAATTTTATATTTCAAAATCCTACATTCATATTTTCAGGAAAATAAATAAAGTACCAACATCAATACATGGCACATGGATAATAGATGTTCCCGACATATGACTGGTAACAAAAACTACTTTGAAATGATTATCAAGACGAAAGGAGGAAAATTAACTTTCGGAGATAATTCTAAATGAGAAATTATTGGTATAGGTAACATTGTTCTTCTTGGAAAAACCTTGATTTCAAATGTTTTATTTGTTAAAGTTCTTAAGCACAACCTCATTATAATAAGTAAATTATGTGATGAAGGTTACCTTGTGAATTTTAGGAATGAAAAGTGCTTAGTACACAATTCCAAGGAAGAATTTATTATTTCTACCCATAGGCAAGAGAATGTGTACAAACTAAACATAGAAGACTTTAGGATCCAAGATCTACCTTGTCTTATTGCAATAGAAGATCATTCTTGGTTGTGGCTTAGAATTTTAGGACACTATAACCTTAGGAACCTTTGAAAAATCTTGGATAAAATACTAGTTAAGGATCTACTGGAGCTTATATTTGATTCTTCAAAAGTATGTGATCCTTGTCCATATGGAAAGAAACATAAATCAACTTTTAATTCAGTTGGTGAAGTCTAAACCACGGATGCATTACAGTTAGTGCACATGGAACATTTTGGTCCAAAACAAACTGGAAGCATTGGAGGCAAATATTATGTATTTGTCTTAGTTGATGATTACACTAGATTTACGTGGCTCTATTTTCTAGGAAATAAATTTGAAGATTTTTTTTGTATAAAAAGTTTTAGAGCCCAGGTTAAAAATGAGAAAAACCTTCCTTTGATAACTATTCATAATGATCATGGAGGAGAATTTTAAAATTCTGCTTTTGAAACTTTTTGTAGTAGAAAAGGCGGTACTCATTACTTCTCAGCACCCAGAACACCTCAAAAAAATGGTGTTGTTGAAAGAAGAAATGGAATTCTTCAAGAGATAACAAGAACCATGTTGAGTGAATATTTTATAGCCAAAAACTTTTGGTCTGAAGCTGTAAGTACTACTTGTTATACTATAAATCATGTTTTGATTAGACCTTTTCTTAATAAAACTCTTTTTGAGTAATGGAATGGTTGAAAACCTAGACTTTCCTAATTCAAGGTTTTTGGTTGCAAGGTATTCATTATGAATACAAAAGATAATCTACAAAAAATTTAACCAAAATCTGATGAAGAAAATTTCTTAGGCTACTCCACAACTTCTAAGTATTATAGAGTTTTCATCAAAAAAACATATACTGTTGAATAAATAGTGCATGTCAAATTTGATGAAACTGATCCTTTTGTTTTTAAACAACCTCAACCCACATCTTCATATGTGTTTTCAAAAACTGATTATCAACCTTTGAAACATTTACCCAAGAAAACTTCCTACCTTATGTTGATGAACAGGTTTTAAAAATCCCAAATCATTTGTTTCTAAATAATCATCCCAGTGATAGAATCATTGGTGATGTAAATCAACCTGTAATGACTAGAAGTTACTTATTAAATGAAATAGAACATCTAGCATTCCTTTCCCAATTAGAACCAGAAAGCACTAATGAAGCTTTAGGTGATGACGATTCGATAAAAGATATGCAAGATGAGTTAAATGAATTCAAAAGGAATAAAGTCTGGACCTTGGTTGAATGACCTAAGAAAACTTCTGTTATTGGAGTAAAATGGGTCTTCAGAAATAAGTGTGATGAAAATGGAATCATAGTAATAAATAAAGATATATTGGTTGTTAAAGGCTACAATCAACAAGAAGGAGTAGACTATGAAGAAAACTATGCTACACTAGCTAGAGTTGAATCTATTCATATTCTACTTGCCTTTGCCGCATTTTTAAATTTCAAAACTTTTTCAAATGGATGTTAAATATGATTTCCTTAATGGTTATGTTAAAGAAGAAGTTTTTGTTGCACAACCTTTTCGTTTTGAAGATACAAAACATCCTGAACATGTTTTTAAACTTACCAAAGCCTTGTATGGACTTAAGAAAGCCCATCGAGCTTGTTATGATAGACTTACATGATTTTTTCTTCAAAATAATTATGTTATGGGAAATGCTGTTCCAATCGTTTTTATAAATAAAGGCAAGAAAAATGTTTTTATTGTTCAAATTTATGTTGATGACATTATATTTGGTTCAATTCATAAATCTTTAACTAATTCCTTTGTGGATCTAATGAAATTTTAGTTTGGAATGAGTATGATGGGTGAGTTAACATTTTTCCTTGGTTTTTAAATTTCTCAAAAACCAGAAGGAATCTATATATCCCAACATAAGTATATTAAATATCTTCTTAAAAAGTATGGATATGACAATAATAAGAGTATAAGTACTCACATTGGTACCTCAAATTCACTTGATCTTGATGAAGCTGGGAAACCAGTAGATCAAACAACTTATAGAGGTATGATAGGAAGGCTACTTTACTTAACAGCTAGTCATCTAGAATTAATGTTTTTAGTATGCTTATGTGCAAGATATCAATCCAATCCTAAGTAATCTCATTTAAAGGAAGTTAAAAAGTATTTTTCCTCACTTAAAGGGAACCATGGATCTTGGAATCTTTTATACTTCTGGAAATTATTTCATTTAAAAAAAATTGATGCTTACTTTGTTGGATGTAGAATGGATAGAAAAAGTACATCTATACTTTTCATTTCTCCGAAGATTCATTAGTTTCTTGGTCATGGAAAAAGCAACACCTAGTGGCACTTTCCACTGCTGAAGATGAATATATAGCAGCTGGAAGTTGTTGTGCTCAAGTGTTGTGGATGCAAAACACACTCATAGACTATGGTATGATTTTTTCCAAAACACAAATTTTGTGTGATAATACTAGTTCCATTGCCTTAAGTAAAATCCTTTCACATCACTCTCGTGAAAAATATATAGATATTAGGCATCACTTTCTTAGGGATCACATGAAAAAAGGGGATATCATTATTCAATTTATCGTAACACGAGATCAACTTGATGATATTTTCACAAAATCTTTACCCTCCAATAGATTTGAATACATTAAATAGAAGTTAGGAATGATAACCGTAAGGTAATCATCCATATTAACTTCTTGTTTAAACCTATCTCCTTATATTAACAAACTCCTTTTCATAGGAGGTGTACATTTGTTTATTAGATTTTTAAATTTTTTCATAGTCTAAATTTTTGTAATGAAGATTTTCTAAATTTTTGTAATAAATATTTTTTTAAATTTTAATAATGAAGATTTTCTAAATTTTCATAATAATGATTTTCTAAATTTTCGTAATGAAGGTTTATTTAATTTTTCTTAGTCTAAAAATTATTTTCATAATGAAGATTTTCGTTCTTAAAATTTTTGTAATAAAAATTTTCAGAATCTAAAGTTCTTCAAGAAGAATTCTTCTCAATACAAATAATCATCCTAGAAATCTGAAAGGTATGTTTCCTTTCTTAAATTTTCGTAATCTTCTTTTACTTGTTGGTATTTTCATCTGTTTTTAAATTTTCATAATCACTTTTTCTTACACCAAGGTGGCCTGTTTGATTGGAGTTTCTTATGAAGGAGAAGCCGAGTTTTGTTCTCATAAGCTAACAGATGTTCAAGGAATCATTGTTAAGGTAAAGGCTATGGATTTCCTCGGTCTTTCAGATGTAAATATTTCGAATACTATTCACCTATATACAAATTTCCTAATTCTCGAATTGTGGGTTCAAGGATTCATCATTCTGAGAAAAGAGGACAAGGATACTTTAAAGAAGAGTGACATGTATATCCTGGATTTGTTAGTGAATCTAAGAATGATAAACATGGTTATGCATATTCTGATTACAATTGAGAATATGATAAATGTAAATCCTAAATATTAGATTATTATTTATCTTGACATTCTCTCAAAGCTGGTTGTTCGGTGTTTATAATCCTTCAAAATCCCTTGTAGTTCTAATCCAATAAATTGATAAGTCATGCTGGTAAGTGATGATACTCTATGAAGGATGAATGCTGAATTTTCTAAATAATCCTAAGAATTTTATGATTTTCCTGAGGAAGAATTTGAAGCCTTATCGAAGAAACATGAGGTCGTTGAGACCTCTAAGAAGGGAGGAAGTAAGAGGAATGTGAAGGATGTTGAAGAAAAGGGAAAAACCTCAATGGATAAGGAAACCCAATCCGCACCACCAAAGCCTAAGAAGCAAAAAGAATATCAGGATGAGGTAGTAGCAAAATGGAGGAAAGATAAGAAGAAAAAGAAAGCAAGGTAACCTAGCTTTGGTTTGGATCCCATTGAAGCAAAAGCTTTAAAAGAAAATATTATTGATGAGCTTGAAAAGTAAGAAAAAAAAGAAACAAAAGAAGAAGTTGACTAAAGTGGAGATTGTGCAATCTCTTCTGCAGGCTGCTGAGAAAACCTCCAAAAATTTTATAATACCACAACCCTTCTTAGTAGAAGATTTACCAGAGACACCGAGAAAGAAATTTGTGACTCCGGAAAAAGTACAAAAAAAATTAGTGGAGGAAGAAGAAGAGGAAGAAGAAGGCAGTGGTGATACCGAAGAACTCATTAAGCAAGTAGAATATTTTCATGAGAAGGAAAGTCCATTTGAGAAGCTTTCAATCTGAACTTCTGAAGCTGAGTCTTAAAAACTTGCTAACCCAAGGAAAGATAAGAAAGGTAAAGATGACAAGGTTTAAGAATAAGTGAATAAGATGTCTGAAGAAAAAAGTTCTAATCATGATTTCATTCACCCAGAGGATGTTGTGGCATGAGCGAAGAAGAAAAAGGTTGATGAAGATAAAATTTTTCAACTCTCTGATAGTGAAAATGAATCTCTTGACCAAGAGGAATCCATTCTGAAAACTGATAAGGGAAAATAGGTGGTTGTTGATACACCTACCAAAGTTGTGGTTAAGAAGAAAGATGTGGGTGGTTCTTTAAAGGTGAAAGTAGCTGATATAGAGAAAGATCCCTCACCAAGTAAAGTTTATGATTCAGAATCATTATCCCTTGGAAATTATTTCATATTCCAGTCCTTGAAGAAGCTTGTTGAAACTATACCAATATTTCCAAGCATTGATTTGAGATGTTAGATGCTCTAACACACCTTAAATCAGAAATCGGATTCAGTATCCATGGTGATGGATAAGTGTGTCAAGCTTGAAGAAAATTTCAAAACATTTTTCATAAACTATGAATCCAACAAAAGATCTTGCAAGAAAATGACCAGTTGCTCGAATAAAACTATAGAAGACATGATAATTCTTTATGCGTTTCAAGAAAGTGTCAAGGATGCATTTGAAACTGAATATGTGAAGATCAATGATCTCACAAATAACTTCGAGGAAAAGCTAACTCTGGAACAAAATTCTCATATTCAAGAAGTGAAAGATCTGAATGGGAAGTTGTATTCTGTTACTCAGAGTTGGAAAAGAGAGAGGGATCTTAGGATTGAGATAGAAGAAAATCTTATCAAGCAGGGAGAAGCCTTGAAGGCTCAGGATGATATTCTTATGGCTCAGGAAGAAATAATCAAAGCCTTAGAAAAGAAAACTGAAGATCAGGATCATATTCTCAAACGAGCAGAGGAAGATCACAAGGATCTCAAGAAGCTCAAAACCATTGTGAAGAACTTGATATTGAAGGATAAGTAAGGATAATGTTATTCAATTCCGATCTTTTGTTTTATTAATTCCTTGTATAAATTTTTCCAATCCTAATGAATTTTTTTGGTTGCTCTTTGTATATTTTTTGTTGTCCTGTACTAATATTTCAGGTACCATATTTACTTTTCCTTGAAATTTAGACTCTGGATTTCTATGAATTCAAACTTCGAATTAGTATGAATTCATACTCTAAATTTCCTTGAAACTTAGACTTTGGATTTCTATGAATTTAGACTCCAAATTATTATGAATTCAGACTCCAAATATCCTTGAAACTCAAACTCCCGAATTCTAAAGAATTCAGGTTCTGAATTCTTTTAAAGATAGAATCTGAATACCCATGTATTAAAGACACTGAATAGTTTTTTGTTAGACTCTGAAACTTACATTTTTCTATACACTCTGAAAAATGAATTTAGTTAAGTAACCATATTTTTGCTTACTCATGTTTGGATATAAAACGATGTCATGCATTCAATTACTAACCAATTGTTGTTTGAGTGACACGTATACAGGTCCCTATGAAATTCAAGAAAAAATATGACTATTAGAGGAGGGAGATGACCATTGAGAATGTGCCTATAAATAAAAGATCATTTGAATGAGCTCACAATGTTAACTTTGATGAATTGTTCTATGAATCTTGATATTACATGTTGCTGAAGTGATTTCTAGAGAGAGACTTTCAAGATTTGTGCGCATTTAACATTTTTTTTAGAATTGCTTCATGCGAATCTGAATGTTGCTGAGTACATTTGAGGGCTTCCAGGGATAGGAAGACAGAGGTGCTGACTACCTTGAAGTTCGAGGACTTGTAGGGATAACAAGATAGATTATGATCTTCGTATCGAGGGATTACCCTAGTGTGGGTAACACAGACTTTCTTGAAAGTATAAATCAAGGGACCTTTATCCAAGGTTTTTGGATACCCCTCTCTTTGGGTTAAATTTTTTTACTACTTGTTACTTGTATTGTTTCATGTTTTCTGCTGCATTTTGAATGTTGAGGAAAGTATAACTATCTTATAATTCCTTATACTTGTACACTCTAATTTAGTAAGATTAAATATGCTTTAAGGTAGAATCTTTATCTATGTAATCTTTTGTTGAGTTTCATTTCCAGAACTACATTTCCGGAATTAAATTCTCAGAATCACATTTCCGGAATCAAGAATGTTTGTAAAACTAAAAGGTTTTTTGAATCTACTTTGTTTAACCTTGTTAAAAAATAAAAAGGTTTCTAACTGAATTTAAAAGTTTCCAATGAATTTTTAAATTATACAATTTACCCCCCCTCTTGTATATTGGCATCTACATAATCATTTTAATCCTACAGTTGGTATCATTGGAGAATATCATAAACCATACCAACCTAACAGTTACATTAACTAATATTTTTAAAATTAAAACATTGGAAAAAATTAATTTAAACAATCATAGGAGGATAGTAAAAAAATTATTGAAACAATTTTTAGAATACATGGAAATAGAAGAAAAAAGATTTTTGACTGATGAGAAAAATGATGTTAGTTTTACTTAAAAATATTCTTTGGTCTCTTGAGTAATTAAAGAGAATAAAATGAAAGTAAAAAATGTAATATATAGAAATAAAAATATTATAATAAAATTAAATAATTTTTTAGTGGCTGATCATAAAAATGTTATTATTGAAAACTTATTCATAAATAATCTCGATAAATAATTAGATTGTAATATAAATCCTTTACGACATTGTTGAATTTTGAATAAAAACCTCAAGAAAGTGAGAAAATTATTTGGATATGTAAATACCCAAAATTTATTTTTTATTCATCATAAAATACATCCATGTTAAGTAAAAACACCACATAAAAAAGTGGTGAATATGGAATGTTTCTAACCGAAACAAAAGTGAGATGGGAAACGCTTAACTCAATTTAAAATTGCTTCAATAACACTATAAACTAATTTATAATAAATTTAAATTTATTATATTTTTAAAAAAATTATTTAAATGTTAATTTTATCATATATGACCCACCTTTAACATTTCAACACCCATTTATTAATAACTTCTTATTAAAATCTTTGCTTTTGGGTGTTAATTGTTTTATTTTTCATGAGAATTTTGGTCCAATCATTCTTATACTTATAATTGGATCATGGTTTAATTATTGAAAGAATTTTAGTCATGATATAAATATTATATATATTCATTATTTATGTTTTTCATTCATAAAAGTTAGATATTAGAAAATTAATTACATCATTCATGGAGATGATAGGTCATACGTATGCATGAATGATGTTTTTACTTTTTAATTAAAGGAACAAAAGAAAAGTAAATAATAATTAAACTTTACGGAATAATTATTATAAAATATATATCATATATATATATTCAATAAATCTATCTTTATCCTCACCACACTTTGGGTGAATTGTCTGAACTCGCTCCATGGGATTGATTACATAGCTACTCATGCCTACCGTGAAGCGAATTCTGTTGTAAATGCTCTTGCTAACAAAGGAGTTCATCAGAGCATGACTTGGCTAGACATGCTTCTTGCTAACTTATTATACTTGTTTGATAGAGATTGTAAAAAAATCACATCCTTCCGTCTTTTGTAACCTTTTTCTTATCAATAAATTGTGCTTTGGTCTTTGAACAAAGAATTACCTTTTAAAAAAATCTTTCTTTATTACAGTCAATTCAAATAGGAAACAAAAAATAAATCAGATCCCTTTGTGGAGGTGGTAGTCCACACAAACACACGAGAAACATTATTAATTTCTAACAGATTCAAAGGTGATAAGGGAGAGGTGATATTATAATTCCATAAGAAAAATTATATCATTAATATAGTATATTAACATTAAAATTATCCTAATAACCATCCATGAAATATTGTGGGGGAAAATTAATTGTATCATTGCGTGGAGTCGGTGGTCTACACGTACACACAAGTGATACTTTTACTTCCCATTTGATGGGATATTGGGTGGATATTGGTGGTCAAAAAATCATAATAACATTTCATTATATTTATTATATTTAATTTATTATTCTATTATTAATAACTTATATTTATAATAGGTATTCGAATAAATAAATTGAAAGAGGTCAGGTTGGTTTGTTACCTTTTCTTTGGTATGCCTCCTTTATATCCTTTCTTAAGGACCCTTGGAATGGACTATTATGAATACCAACACCACTAATTCATGGATTCAGAAGTTTATAAGAAACTTTTTTATGGTTTTTTTGAAATATATGGCTCAAAGTAATGTAATTAAGAAAGAGGAGGGGTGTCCTTTTATAACTGGAGGATATGACAGACTTAGAATTTCTTAAAAGACTAAACTATAATAAAGTAATACACAATAAAAATGATTAAAAATGTCCATAGGTTCAAACTTTGTACAGTATGAAGACGAAATATATCAATAAAATGTAATTTTTAAAAGTTTAATTTACAAACGTACCCTTATATCTTGGTTTAACCCTCAGTACACCACTTTTAACCTTAATTGCGGTGAAAAATATATAACTCGATTACTATTTATAATGACCAAAACTGAAAGGGAACTATTTACCAAATTGTTTATTATTGATTCAAAATATGGAACATATTTTTCAATATTCAATTCATATGAGTTGAATAATTTGATTTAAAATTCAACCCATAAAATGTTATGAAAAGCACTTTTCAAGAAAATTGTTCTCTAAAGTATGATTTTTTTACTAAATTCCAACATAAAATTAATTTCATTGACCTTAATTAGATTATTCATAATATAAATTAACTAATTTTACTTTTTAAATCATTTTAAGAAAAAATAAACTCTTAAATTCCTAAAACAAAATACAATTTTCTATAAAAATCAATACTTATCACTATTCATTGAAAATAAATCTTTTTAGAAAATTCCCAAAAATTCACTCTAAGATAATTTTGAAAATATGATTTCAAAAATAAATTTCATTTTATCAAATAAATTTTTTAAAAGTTTAGAAAAATAATTATATTATTTTCTTACATAAATAAATAAAAACCATTTTAGGGAAAATTTATTTTTAAAACATATAATGACGTTATTAAAAATATATTTTATTTATCTAAACAATTTATATATAATTTTCAAAATGTGGTTATCCCTATTAATTGCACTAACTTAATACATAGGTTATAATGTTATACTAAATTATGGTTCATTTATACTCGGGGTTGTGTGTATCACAAGCTATCAAAGAAATTCAATTTGGGAAAATATAAATACATCATAAAATCTCATAGTGTTGTAGTTGTGGTCCATGATATGAAGTGTTAGCACCATTATTTATTTAGTGAGATATGTTTTGAATATATAGACCACAATATCTTGTGTAACTTATTCTCTTAGTGATACTTGAATCTTTAGAAGAGTCTTTTGGTAGAGTATCTTCAAATTTTCAACTTTGATATGAATTATACTCTAAGGAATGGTATCATTATTATAGACACTCTAAATAAGAAAAAATAGGTGCTTGTAGAGATACCTCTAGAGGATGAATAAAAGTTGATTGAGGATAGAGACAAGATTTTCATAATTATTCATATGTTTTTCAATTATTTAATCCCTTTTAATTAATCAATATGATCTTATTGAATTAATTATGGGTTTATGATGTGTTTTGAGAAAAAATGTGAAATTTTATTAAATCTGGAATTTAAATAGATTTTATTAACTTTTGTGTATCAAGCATACCTATTATAATATTTATTCAATTTTAGATATTTTTTTTTATGATTCTATGATTTATGTAATTAAACTTTTTCTTTTGTACCAAGAGCTGATTTGACTATATAGAGGCCGACAAAAAAATCAATCAAGTTTAAAAAAGTGTTCGGGCAGATAGTATGGACCCTACCTCTAGAAATGATGCATAAATTGGGCTACACACCTCTAATTGAGGAGATTACAAATGAATTTGAAATAGTACTCATTTAATCTTTCCAAAATTCAATTACATAGGGTTATTAATCCATTAAGGTGTCCACTTAATGATATAAATTAAAGTAAGATTTCTGGAATTCTCAGGTAGAAAAATTCACACTCAATAATTATTCTATAACTTCCTCTAGATGAGTAAAATTAATTTTAAATTTAGAGTTCATATAGGAAATTTAATTTAAATAATTCTATAATAAGGTACCTAGGGGTGATTTTAACATATAATCCTCCAAATAGGAGAAAACTTTGGAAGGAAAGATTCTTCTAGACAACTTTTCTGCTTTTATTTTCTTTCTTTTCCTTTTCATAATTTGTTGATTCATTTTTCTTCCCCATTAATCCCTATTACCCTTACCATGGCGGGGTAAACATTTGAGTGATTGGTTAAGGGTAGTTTTTCTTTTTTTTAATGCTGGATTTATTGTAATTAATTGAATGAAATACCTTTTTCTCTTTTCTAAAATATTGTTTTTAATTTCATATTGTGTTTTTTATTATCAAGTGTGGTATTATTTGGTTTTTTATTCCATTATTGATTTTCACTTTGGTCAATGATCATTATCTTCCTCCACTAGGTCCTTGTTTATATACTATGGAATATACCAAGGATTAGTGTTGAAGTACTTAGTGATTATCAGTACGTGTGAGAGGGGTAGTGGATATTCTTAATTGTTTGTGATAAAAAAGACCTGATTGGGTATTGCCTAAGTCATTTTAGTATATTCATTACCAATCTCTCGTACAAGGAAGAATATTAGACCAAACTAAGATCTTAGTATATTTTTCTCTCACCATCACCATTTGACCAAGGTAGTGAGAGGAAATGATCCCAGAATCTCACTTTAACCAACTTAACAATAAGATTTGAATTAAATGTAACAAGAATAACATTGTGATTAGAAACTAGACCCCTACCTGATCATCATTCTCATATCATAGTTTTAAATCACTGAAGTTTCTAATTTCATTTCAATAATTTTATTAATTTATTTCATTTATTTTGTATATTTCAAAACCAGAAATTTCCAAAAAAACTAAATTTTATTTCTAATTAAATGTGAAAATCTATTTTTTGTGCCCTCCTCTTCAAGAGACTACCTAGGGTTAATCACTATACTACACTTAGGTACTGAAAAAAAATGTTTCTTCACACCCAATGATAGGCATGCGTCAAACTTGGCATCGTTTCTAGGGAGGCAGTTCCGTAATCTAATAGTAAATATTTGACTATTTTGAAATTAAAAAAAATAAAAAAAATCCATGATTTTTTCAAATAATTATTTCTTTAATTCATGGAACAATTAACCACTGATAAAATAACCAATTATTGACTCACCCTTATCTATAGAGGATTGTGTTTCTTATTTTTTTAGATAGGTGAGGTGATTTGGAAATTAAAAAATGGGGAGAAAGCATTCAAAGGATCCATTGATGGCCTCAGGGAGGTCATGAACTATGGGTTGGACTAATCTATGGTGTAGATGGATTTCTATCTGGACAACACCTACGTGAAATGGGAAGGACCAACATTCCCATGGATATTCATGTTATTGAGTATGCAGTGTTGTGAGTCCCCTATGGACCACTACCATAGAAACCTCACCATATTTTTTTGAGTCCAAAATGAGATAGATTTTGACACCATACTATAGTGGGGACCTTTTTAGGTTTACTCGTTTGGATGTGTTCAAGTCCACCATGACTATGTTGTTAATCACCATGCCATGATGATAGCTTCTTTGGAATTTGAAATGAATGAATCGACCACCTAGCTTTGTGGGTTTCATACATTTCAAAAAGGAACATGTATAATATTTATGGAAGGTTTTTTAATTTCCCTTTTACTTGGTTTTTCCCTCTATTAAGTATATTTTCTTCTTCCCTTTCTAGTGTTTTCATTCTGGATGAACCTAAGGTGAGATCATGTCGACCCTTATTATTTCTTCCTAGGGTGACCTCGTTCTTCTAATCAATATCCTTGTTAAAATGTTTTGTAATATTAGACCATGGGAGATAGAGGCATGTAATTATTTATATTGACTCGTGGGGTATCAACCTCTTCATCTCTATTCACCATTTCTAGGAGCGATGAGATATCTCCCTTTGATTGAACCAATATATACCCATGATAGTGGTTGTTTTTTGGGTAAGTTGATGTTGTTATACCCCCTTGGAAGGAATAACTTATTGAATTTCATTCTAGATCCTTTATTCGGAATCAGTTCTTAGGACCCCTTTTATGCTGGTTTAATCTAATTGGTTCATGGGAATGACATAAGAATGGACTCATAGCCAATCTTTATGTTGACATTGATGCATTTGAGGAATGGATCCCCTTACTATACATATATTTTTTACATTGTTTTTTCATGATATAATGATATGTTCTTATGTACATTAATACCTATGCCTGTGTTTATCTCATGTGTGTGCATCTAAAGCACGTGATACCTATATTTGATATTGACCTTATATTTGTGAGTGTGTGTAGTTCAGAAGACCCATGTTTGATTTTGATTGCAAGTGTGTGTGTGTGTGTGGATATAGATACTCATTCTTCATATTTTATGACTATATGTTTTATGTCCAGTTATGTGTGAATGTATGTCCTTTATATGTTTTTCTTATGGTAGCAAATGGTAGGTGGACCATTGTGGTTTGGTTAGTCCTTATAGGGAGAGGATGTGAAATATGTGACAATAACGATGATGATCTAAGACACGAGGCAGGGATGTAATGACATTAAGGTCTAACCCATGAGATAGAAGGAGTAAGATAGCCTTCTGGCCTGACCCATGATAAATACGGGTATGATGGCCTTGTGGGTTAACCTATGATATAGATGGGCCTTGACAACCATGTATCCCAACCCAAGACTTGTTTGTATTGTGGTTACTCAAAGATATATGTCTTTATGGATGATCCTAGTTCATGAAATCTATTGTTATTATCCTTATGGTATGGTACCAAAAAAGGTGTGGTTAGGGTTCATTAATGCTTGGTTAGTGCATTACCTCTTGGTTCGTGATTGATTTTCATTTTCATGCACATTTATTAATTATCATGGAATACACCCCATATGAATGTTCGCTTTTTTCAAGGATGCATTGGTGTTTCCATACAACATTTATATTCATATCCTACATGGGTATCTCGGTAAACATGAAAACTTTGGGATCAAGGATCCAAGAAAGGGAAAGTGTCTAGTGATGGGGAGTTGAGGAGATGGTGCTTGTTGTTCAAGGAAGTACATGTATGGACACCAAATTGATTCTAAAAAATCCTTATTTACCTTCCTATTGTTTATTATACACTATTTAACCTTCCAATTTGGGGTCCCTTGGTTTACAACTTTTAATAACATGATATACTTTATATTTCATATGTTATATAACATTTATTATTCACTTATGCTATCTATTTTATACTATTACACTTCTCTTGATTTGATTCTAATTTTGGATTTTGATATTGAGTGTATTTTATCTACATTACGTCATCCAGACCCTTTTTGCTAATCAGAAATCCCTTACATACAAGGAGATGTGCATGAGTCCATGTGGCACTCTAGAACAGGCTGAGTGATTCAGATCAGAGAATAATAGATGTATTATTAATGTGATTATATAAGATAATAAATAACTAACAAGTATATGATAGTAAAAAACATTTGACAAATTGATAGGTGAAATGGATGAGACACCTCCGTTTCCACCCTCTTCTTAATTCTATGAGGGATATATTTCAGTATGAAAACTCCATCCCTTTTTGATTTTATGAAGTGAACAACCACAAATATTTCTTTAAACTCACTTACATGGAAACATATATGTTATATGGTGCTTAAATAAGATATATACATCCTTATCTGTTGTGAAATGAACATTAGATCGACCTAGAATGGCGTTTTTCAAGGTTAAGAATAATGAGTGTGACATTCAAGTTTCATGGATTTGAAAACATATCATAAATATTTTCAGTGAAGAAAATATAAAACATTAATCAAAATATTCATATACAATACACTAATAGAAGGCAGATGGATCCATTGAAAATGGTGAGTAAAGGAAGCCACACACTATTTTTTAAATTTAATTCATACCATTATTATGTAAAACCAATAGATAGACAATATTATTTTAAAATTGAAATAGAAGAATTTCAATATTAGGTAAACAATATTTATAAAATTACAATGGAAAAGAAGATAAAAGTTTCAACTCAATATCCCCCAGAATCAACACTCATAAAAGGAAACATAATTAATTGAAAAGTAAAATCACTCTAAAAATGTTATTAATATTAATGAAATCATATTATCACTATTTTAATCAATTAAAACAACACTCCCTTATTGTTATAGAAGGCCAAAAGTTAAATACATATAGTATATATGATACAGTTAAACCTAAAAAATATTTATCATTAAAATAAAAAAAATGATGGTTCAATAAAATAGGATAATAAGATAGTACTGTTTTTAATAATCAAATGGAGAAAGATTTTCAGTATGTGCTATTTTGAATAATTTACGTAATATGTAAATATTATAATCTTTACCATTTTTAATACACAAATTTAAAATAAGGAAATAAGTATAGAATAAATAAATAAACCAACTAATGTATATCAATTAAATTTAAAAAATGATACAAATTATAATTTTTAAATAATGGCATGAAATTAAAAAATGAAAAAAAATATAATTTCTAAAATTATAACCAAATAGAAAAAAATAAAAACATTTGAAAAGAATCATCAATATAGATATCTACTTACTCTCTATATTTCCAAAAGATAAAAAGAAATTTGACACCAAAACCATTATGGATGCAAATGTCAAGAACCAAATTGGGATACCAATGACCCGGGTACCCAAGCTAAGATGTGACACGGATTGAAGCATGATCCCACTTTCCATGTTCTTATGACTACATTCTAAGCATCAAACATACATTAAAGGAATTATTTTACCTAATAAAATAATAATAATAAAGGGTAAATCCTCCAAAAAGTTCAGCATAACCATTTTGTAAATGGAATGGCCATGCACATGAGAAATAAGTAGTTCAAAAAATGAAAATAAACAATTAATATATAAACAATTAAACATAATTTATAACTATTAAAAAAGGCAATAAAGAAGTATTGTTCATCCCAAAAACATTGAAACTAAGAATTATATAAAAATTTTATACAAACCATAAAAATAAATCTAGAACAAAGGTTACAACATGTTATAATACATTAGAATAACCACACACCAAAATAAAATAATGATACCTATACTAGCCATATCCATGTGTTTGGTGAATCATCCTCAATTTTCACCCCCAATATACTTGAACTCAAAAACAAGGATCATCCACTACGTATGAGAAATGTTTTCTAAACCTATAATATGATAGGCATGAGAATTAATTCCATAATTGGTATCCTCCCCACACCCCATTAAAACATTTAAATATAAATCCATTTCTTACTAGTTTGAATTGAAATTACAAATATAAGATTTTCACATTTATTGAAAACTAATAACATGTTATCATTGCTTTAAAACATTTCAATCAAGACATGGAAGTTAAAATTTTCAAAATAAAATATTTCATTAAACTTTAAAATAAAATGAATAATTTCATGAAATAAATTTTTTTAAAACCTTAATTTGAAAATACACATGTACAAGAAAAAAAATTCAAAACCATTGTAAAAAAATAATTTTATATAAAAAATATGTATGTGATGCATTTATTATCATAAAAATGAAACACTGTTGTGAAAAAAAAAATTCTTAATAAACACAACAACAATAATGAAGGATAAATAAAAATGATAACATGTCAACTATCATCGGAATAGAAGAATCATAATCATAATCACATAATAACTGACTGATAATCCTAGGAACACCTAGGATCCCTTGAGACAATATTGGAAAACACAATACTAAATCCATCTAAATGGTTCCGGATTTGATTCAACTACCTAACATTCTATTTATCCCTAGTCTATCCAGAATAAGGGGAAATACCTTTAAGTGGAACAAAATCCAGGCCTAGGTCCACTAGTCATTGTGTAATTTCATTTAGGGTAGTAATAATACCTAGATATCACACTTAGCTACATATGGTTTCCCATGAAACAGAATGGAGGTGAGTAATCAATATATATACATCACAAACCACATACATATATAATTTAAAATAGTGATAAAACATCCTCACTTCCCAAAATAATACATATAGGTGGTCCCTTTCCTAGGGAACTATATATAATAAAAATATACAACCATGTACACTAACAAGGAAAATTCCATTTTCCTAACTTTTATAACATAACAGGAGGGAAACATTTTGAGGAACTTTTTAAATTAATAAAACTTTTTTATAAAGTGAAAATAAGGTCTTGAAACATCCTTTATAAAACTAAGTTCTACAATCCTCATTATAAAACAAATCACACAACACCATTAAATAATATAAAATGATCAAAGTAAAGAATAAAAACAATATTAGTAAACCCAAACATTCTCTTAATTTGAATTTAAATCATTTAAAATATTTTGAAAAACAAAATCATATATTGAAAAGATAATTCCATTAAAAATATACTAATAGGAATTTAAACAAATATTGGGCATGTATCATTGCATAAAAACAAATTTGTTCCTTTTAACATAAGAAAAACAATTTCATATGAAATGAAAACCAAGGAGGAAATCAAATTATTTTGGAATGAATAAATTAATGTATATGATAAATTCTTTAAAATTTTAAAATATGGAATGGTATTAGAAAGTAATCATGGTTTTAATTTTAAAGGTATATTTATGGATTAACATACCTAAATACGTTTATTTCACTAATCATGGTATTTTTCCACTACAACAAGTCTAAAAATCACTTAATAGATCAACAAGAACCATAAAACATAGAAAAACATAGTTCAATTTGGGTAGAAAGGAACCATAATTCATCATGAAAATTCATGGAAAAAATAATAGGAAAAGAAGGAATAAAAGGAAATGATGAGGCCTGGGGAACTTTACCTTATAGAAGCATCATCAAAGAATGAATAAATCACAAGAAACCAAGACAAGAGTGAGAAGGAAAGAGGGGATGATGACTGGGATGTAGATAGATTAAATAGTATTTGGGGGAAAGGGATAAATTTATAGATGGGTAAAAGGGTAAAACCCAAATTTTTATTTATCTAATGGAGTGCATATTTTGGATGAATTTTTTACAAACCTATTCTCTAACCATGTGGCAGACACTCAATGCACCTAGGGAAAGCTGAATGGTTTACCTAACCATGTTCCAACCTTACATAAGATTCCATTAGTCCCATAAGTAAGGGTGATCTTCTTAATTTGGATGTGTTATTTGGTGAATCGTGATATAATTTTATGATCAACACTATAATATGTTTTAGACTATTCTAAGGCGGGTCACATGGTTCACACCAACCACGGGGAAAGAATTTGACAAGTACAAATACCCCATATCCTCATAATTTCAAATAAAAATGGCACAAAATCAATGGATAATGTAAAGAAATAAGGAAAATGATTTCGATGTTTGAAAATATCCCCCACCATAAAACTTTATACCCCTAGAAAGTATCAATATAAAAGGTAAATAAAATAATGGATGTGATTTAACCCCCCACCCATTAGAATCTCAATTCAAAAACTCAAGGAACCACATGACATCCACTGAGAAAAATTTCAAAACACTAACCCATACAAATAATACAACTGAACTCAAACACATTTCTCAATGAGCCTAAGTGGATATAATAAAAAAACTAGGCACTTTATCATAAAATATGAATGTTTAGCGCACCACAATAATACAAATATTTCACATATGGCCAATCATATGGGACTTCAAATTATATAATCAAAAAATATTCACAGCCAATAAATCTTCAACCCATCATATTGTAGGGTCGGGTAATAGAAATTAAATACCACATCTAGAAATCTTACATCACTATATTTTAATAAAATAGTAAATGATCTAAAAAAAGAAAACATCCACGGTGAGATCTCCACTATTTTTAAATGAATCAATCTAGGTTTCCACATCACCCAAGTCATAATTCATCAATAACCCAAACAATATAAAATGTAATCACAAATGATTCAAGAATATCTTAATAAGGTAATATTACTATTACATATTACACATTTCATAAAAAATTAATAACTTGGAACATTTTAGCATAAAATCAAAGGATAACTAGGATGGAAAAAAATAATATATGACACGACATAATCGGAATACTTTATGCATCCACTACATCAATATCATGCTTAGTAGGTTGAACATGAGGATCTTTCAAAGGATTTGGTTTAGGTTCATGTATTTTATATGCTTATCCTTTATAAAATCATTGCAGATGTACAAAACTCTCACAATTGTGATCAGTATTTATAACTTACTAAAAAGAAATATTATTATGACCTCGCTTGTCATACAGATGGAAAAACAAGGATATACCCCCCGAGAAGAATCTAATGTAACGAAAAAATAAGGTATCTCGATTAAACAACCTATCTGGTCAAACATGGTCCACTTCCACTTCCTTTTTTCGGATACTGTTCACTACTCCAATGAATATGGGAGATGTTAATCACCTTATGAATCTTTACCAAGTCAGACTCAACTCTCATAGCTTACTTTAACACATCTAAAAAATAGGTAAGTCCAAAATAATATACTACCAGTAAGAGGTCTAAATGATGATCCACTAAAAAAATTTAACTTTAATAGAATAATCCATATCTAACTCAAGAAGATAATGAACTTTCTTGATGAAATAAAAATCATACTTTAAATTTGATTTATTACTTCACTCAAGGTAATAAAAATCCATTTTCTTAGAAACTTTCATGATGTTAAGAAATTATTATTAGATAAAAATTCATTAAAACCTTTATATTAATGTTACTTATATGAATTTTTTGAAATAATAGAGTTTCACCAATTCCAACTCAAACCTTCAAGTAGAAACATCACAAATTTAAACTTTATAGACTCTAGAAGTTCAAGAAGATTAAAATTCATATTTACCTTATCTAACCACTTTTTTACATCATGTGAACCCTACTGAACATGGAATAAAGGAGGATTCAACTTCTAATGATCATCAATGTAATATCTAGACTGATCTAGGAGAGGAAGAACATTGATCTAAATATTAGAAGTAGAATGAATAATTACTTAGATGGAAGTGGATCAACATGAGGGTTTAGATGCATTAAATCACCCATAACTCCCTATTAAAAATTCATCAAGATTATATAAGTATCACTATAAAATAAAATTGATTATAAAACACTATCAAAATAGAACTAAAGATTAAAAAATTCATAAAACTAAATTTAAATAAAGGATTCAATCTCAATGTATCAAAAAGAATCTTATCACACTACAAAACATCTGACATTCTCTAATTAAAACTAAAAAACATAATAAAATCCTCTAATACACCTTTAAAAAATCCACTTAATCACCTCTTTAACAGACTTAGTAACACATATAAAAGTTATATTTTATTTTCAGGATATTTCAAAATCACTACTTGAAAACATTCACAAACCAAACCCTTAAAGGAACTCAAATGAATTTTATAAAACACCACAATGAAACCCTTAAAACATTTTACACTTCATTTGTTTTATCAAAACGAAGTATTAAATATCCCACACTTCATTTTAAATTTGAAAATTTTGATATCATATTTTTCCTTATGAATTTATACCTTTTTAAAATACAACATTAGTGTTTTCATTATGAAACTCTAAATTCAATTAAACCAAATAACATCAATTGTCTATGGAGAACACCCTAATTCATCCCAAATAAACAACGGAAAATAATAAAAACAATTTAAAACCACAAATATTCAAAATAAAAAAAATCAATAAAATTAAAAATGATCACAGTTTAGCTGTGAAGTCTATTAAACCATATGCCAATCGTGCGAAGTTCAGTGGGAGCTATCCAGAGCAGGCTGCATAGAATGCACTTTGTTTTCAGAAACCGTGCATAATATCCATATACCCATGTATTTATTCCCATTTTCACTCAAAAATATTGAGTTTCTAAAAATAACTCATAAATCATAAATGGAAAACATAAATACTCAAATAAAGACTACAACATCTCAAGAATAACCAAAAACAAATCATGAATTCAAGACACATGCATCTCAAACACCCCTAGTAACCTAGGTTTTATCATGAAAGGTGATGACCAAGCACCTAATATTGACCAAACTTTTGAGTTCTAAAAAACCTATCTCTGTAATACTTGACTCACTAAATATAAATTGGTAATTAACACCATTTATTTAGAAACCAACCTTGGATACCCCTTAACTAGGTACCCAATTCAGAAACTGGTGTTAGGGAATCAATACTACATCAAAAGGATTGATTTCACTTGATAAAATATTCATAAAAAGGGGATTTATACCCAACAGTCTACCATGACAATTTCATAAGTCATATGATCATTTAAAATAAATAAATGGTTTTATAAATGAGAAAAAACCAAAAGATACACAAAAAAGTAAACATAATTCGTAACCAATAAACAAAGACAAAGAGTATTCTGGTATAATCCAACAGCATCCAAACTAAAAATTACATAAAAATTATATAAAAACAAGAAAAAGAAAGCTAAAACCGAGGTGTTGATGTTTAATAATAAATCAAAATAAAAAAAATCAAAAAATAAAATAATTAAACCACTTTTACCCATCTCCATAATCTAAGTGAATCAACCACAATTTTCACTAATATCATTACAAAACCAAAACCCAAGGATAATGTTCTATATCTTAGGAGAATCTACTAAACGTGTAATATGATAGGTATAAGGAAAAATGACAAGTAGGTATCCTCACTAAACTCCATGGATAACCATTAAAACTAAACCCATTTTATACTAGTTTGAATTATAATTATAAATATAAGCATTTAACCTTTATTGAAAACCAATAACAAGTAATCATTGCTTGAAAATATTTCACTCAATACATGGTAATTAAACATTTCAAAATAAAATTTTTCCTTAATATTTAAAATAAAATTACTAATTTGATACAAGAAAACATTTTGAAGCAATAAGTTGAAAATACCCATGAATAAAAAAAAGAGGAAAAATTAAAGACTTTATAAACACTTTTTATATTAAATAAAAAATAAAAGGGATGAATTCATTATATTAAAAAGTAAAAAAGTGATGAAAATGTACATAAATCATAATAACTAAAAATACTATAATGAAGTATCAATAAAAAATAATAATATGTCAACTATCATAAGAATAGTAGAATCAAAATCATCTCAATATAATCTAGAACAATAATCATGGGAATACCTAGTATCCCTGGAGGAAATATAGAACAATACAATACTAATGGATCCTAATGAGATTCAACTACCTAACATTAATTTTTTACATAATCCTGGCTTGCATGAGAGGAAAACTCTCCTAAGTGGAACACCATCCTTTCTTAGGGCCACTAGTTACTGCATAATCTTAACTGGTGGAATACTCACACCTACATTTCCTACATAGATACCTGTAGTTTCCTATGAAATGAAATAGAGGTGAGAAATAAATATATGTAACACCCATATGTCACTATTTTTGTTAATATAATATTTTTATGGGTTGTTGAAAAAATTGGGAGATTTTGAATCTAAATTTTTGGTTTTAAGGCTTTTACCTATATCACGCGGTTGTTGCATGGCTAAAGGAAACCATGTGCACAAACCATGAATTATTTTATAATTATTCAGTTTGATTATTGTCACATGGCTTCCCCTAACCATGCATCCAAATTATGTGACGTATATAACCTAGTTCATGTGAGATCCACATGGTTTGGTAAATCATATATCCAAATCGTGCAATCTGCCTAGTATCATTGAAAATTTGAATTATCATTTTTTAAATCCATTGAATTATATAATCCTCGGATCATCATTCACATCATACACACACCCATATCATATGAGATTTCAAGGAGATTCCTCCCTTAACCTTGCTTACAAGATCCACCTCTTTTATCTCAATTTATTTTCAATGGTGAGTCCCTCTTATCACCTTGTTCTTACCCTGCCCTTCCCCCTGTAACCTTTTCTTATTGGATGAGATTTATCACATGAGACCTTGGGGTAATTTAAGCCTAGATTAGGATTTTTGGTGACGGTAATGTGTGGATCTATGTTTAAATGGTTCTTTTAGGTAAATTGTTTTCTTAAATGTGTTTTCTCTATTGAAGGTATGGGATTTACTCTTGATTATAGGTGGGTGTTTCAATGAAACTTATTTATTTTACAAGTTCTGAAATTATTAAACCTTATAACTCAATTTTCTATTAGATATATCTACGTATTATTCCCATGATGGGTTTATGAAACCAATTTCATGAACTTTAGTCTTTGAATAAATGGTTTCTTTATGAACCACAAATAATTCTTATGAATTAAATTTTTATGCATGATAAGTGTTTTACTAAATTTCTATGAGGTGATTTTCAAATTATTTTAATGATATATAAAGGTATTAAGCATTGTATTTATTTCAAATGGGTGTTTTGGTTTCCAAATTATTTCTAAAATATTTTTTTAGATTATATATTTCAAAATATGTTTTATAAATACCATTATGTGCTTGATAAAAGGACTATGTGGCATTTCATAAAGGGATTCCATAATGTCTGACAAGAATGGTTGTGTGGGTTGGAAATTTGATTCATTTTTTTGATGAAGTATTTGTAAATTCATAACATGAGTTGTGTGATACTTTGTAAAACCCTATTTTTTTCTAAATAAGTATATCTTATACTGAATTTTTCCTTTATGGGATCTCTATTATCATCCTGGTGATAATGCTTTGATGTGAAAAGGTATTGTTTCATATGAACATGTCATGGATGAGATGCGATTTATTTTTTATACTATGTTGATGTATGTAATAATCATTGGATTTTTGTTTACTCACCTATGATTTTACATGTCATGAGAACTTGGGAAACTAAGGGAGATATATTGATTTTTGCTACACTAGTTTGATTACACGCTGAACAGTGTCCCTTATTATAGCAGAATATGGGGATAGGGGAGTACCCCAATGAGACTAGTGAGATCTATTTGGGTGGTTAGGAGTTAAATATGAAACATTGGCCAAAAGATATTTCTAGTTTATTATTTTCATGATTATATAACATTTAGAAATAGGGATTTTCCCATTAAACTTATTTTCTTGATGATGAAGTTGTTTTAGGGACTCCTATTTCACACCTTAATGTATCCCCATATACTCATCGTTGTTTGTGGATTCATTTATGTTATCATTGTTTCATTTTGTTTTATATCCATGATATAATGGTGCTTGATTAGATTTTATTTACATTCCTTCATAGTTAGTTTTATTTTATAATTTCATTTTAAAAGTTGATATGAATGTGTGATTTTAAAGTCAATAATTTTTTATCGCATGAAATTTTAATAAAGGATTTAAAATGGTAAAAATAAAATATACTTCTTTATGAAAATAAATTGTCCTTATTTTATGGTTTTAATGTATTTTATTTTGCTAAGTAGTGATCCCTATAATTTTATATAAAATAAATAAACCATTTCTTTATGGGTAAAGTAATATATTTAGTTTTATGTATAACTTATCATATGGAAAATCCTACTTTAAATTTTATATGAAACTAGAATTTATAAAAAAAAATTATAAAATGAATTGCATAAACTATTTGGGGAAATACAATAGGGTCTATTTAGCTCACAACCTTTATACACACTTGTGTTCATGTATGTTGATCGTATGTTTATTTTCAAGTTCTTATTTTTAATTAATTATTGGTTTCTCCCTCTTGGGCCATTGATGGATGTGTTGTGAGGTGATGAGTGGCCACAGGCCACATGGATATTATTTTTCATTGTTTGGTTTTGAGATTTATATTTGGGAGCTAATGTATTGAGCACATTAGTCAGCCATTTATTTTTCTTTCTTTTTTTGGAGAGTGTTGCATTTTTTATAATGTTGTGTTGTTAATTGTATATTTGTTTTTTGTGGACTATATCTCTTTTGGATGGTTTATTTTTTTATTCCTTTTTCCTTATTAGTTTATATACATATCTTTATATTATATGCATGGAGGTTCAAGGTATGGAAGAATCAAGAAATATTCTAGGTAGATTATATTGTTTTTTATTATTATTTAAGAAATAAATCATTCCCAATTGGTTATGTTTGATTCCATGATTCTATTTTATAGCCAGTGGTTATTGAGAACACACTTCAAGCCATGTCATGGATCGATTTGGGTGGTATGGTAGGTTTTCCCAACTTAGATCATCACAAAATGGTATTAGAGTTTCGTATTCTTATTTCAGTGCATCTTGGTAGTTTAGAGTCTAGGACAATCAAAACCCAAGATGTAGGTGTATGGATAGTCCAAATAGCTCTTTATCATTTGTAACCTTGAGTTTTCATGGGTAGATTGGATATGAGTCTTGATTTTTGATTCATTTTGATTACTTTTTAGGTATTATTATATGACATGGTGGTGTTTTAATTCCCATTGAGTTTTATGATATTTTTTTATGTTTTCTTGAGATTTGGGATGAAAATAGAAGAAGAATCAAGGCTTCATGATTTTGCCTCAGAGTTTGGTAAATTGTGAGGAGCCCATGTCCATGGTTCTGTAGACTTCTCAGAGGTTTTCACATGATTGGTGCATGTTCCAGTAAACCGTGTTACCAAACCAAACACAATTCTACATCTCTCCTGAATTTTTCCCATCCTTTAATGTCTAAATTGATTTTATTAATGTTTATTATTGGTGTAGTGTTCTTTGGGGAGGGGTGTGAAACATTAATTTCTTTATGTGGATTTTTTATTTATGTTTCCTATTTTGGGGTGTGGTTTTGGTGTTTAAAAAACTTGTTTTATTATTGAAAAGGAATTTATTGGGTTTTTTAGAACATTGAAGTGGTGGTTTTAAAAAAGAATTTTATATTATTAGTTTTTTTAAAAGGTGGATTATTTTTAATTAGAAAACCTAGGGGCGGTTTAAAATGTTTTCATAATGGTGAAGTGTCTTGAAATTCATGATCTTTCATTAGAAGAATTATGGTATCTTGTTTAAAATTTTGGGGGTTTTAATGAAAATAATGTTTTAAAAGGGGGTTTACTTGTGTGAATTGTGATTTTGGGTTGTATCATTTATTGATATTGGATAATTTGATTTAAATTTAAAAATAATGAATTAATTAGGTTCTTGTTTTGTGTTATTTAGAGTATTCCTCTAAGAATATCCTAAATAAAAATTGGGAAGTTCATTTCTAGATATGATCTTCTAGGTGGACCCTCCAATATGATCCTTCCAATCCTAGACTCATCTTGAACTCAAAATAGAGTGGTGGATATAGAATATTCATTTCTATTGAATCTTATTATGGAATTATTGAATCAATTTCCTCCTTCTTTACAAGGTGATCAAGGTCCACTAAAGGTAGTGGAGTGGCTATAGAATATTGATGGAATCTTAAATTCTCTTGATAATGCCTAAGATTCAAGTGTGGAAGTAGTTATAGGATTATTTTAAGGACCAAGCATAGTGTGGTGGATACCTTATTCCCTTATCAGTGGTATGTATTGGTAGTTATTCAAGATACCATTTATTTTGTGGTATTATCCTATTAATGTGAATGTGTAAAAAACCATTGAGTTTATGTGGCTATATAAATGTGAGTGAAAAATAAGGATTAAGCTGATCATTTCTTGGAGTTTGAATTATCTTTCCTTAATTTAGTCGCAAATGAATCTCTAAAAGCTATATTATTTAAAGGACATATTTGTAGATACCTTGGATAAGCTATGTTTGAATCCAACCTAACCAAATTTAAGGATGAGGTTAAAAGGGTTGGTTTTATAAAATCTAATTAGTTGAGGAAAAATATGATGAGTGGTGCCTTGATTCCTCCAAGTACAAGTGAGGATGTTTATTATGGTGCATAGTTGGTTGATGAGGGTTAATATTCTCATATTATTATAGCTTATTGAAAAAATAAGATACTTCCATATTATTTCAGTGTGGGGAGACTGGGTATTTTAAGACCTCTTACACAAAAATCGATGAGGACCTAACTGTATTATGACTGTTTTGGGTTATCTTCAAGGGTTTCATAAGTTAAATTATCAATAGAAGTTTCAGGGGTGATTTGGTTTTTTATAATTATATATCTTGTTAATTATTCTCATTGGGTTTATAGAAATTGAATCTAAAAAGGTAATTCTTATTTGATGTTTTATTTGGTTTATTACTTGTTTATTACTTTTAAGATGTTAGTTATTTTAGGGTTATTATCATGCCTCATTGAGTTTATTTTCTTTTGAAGTGTTTTTTTATGTCATCCTTGTGTTTAGTCTAGGTTTTTGGAATTTTCGAAAGATTATAATTGGTTACATGATTGTTTAACTAGGAAGAGTATTGTGGTAGATAAGATTATAGACTAGATGCTACTTACTGGGGTGTTTTTTATCTTCACTGTAGGTCAGACTTCATCTTCAAGACCCGAAGTTTGGGGCTATGTTGTTATTATTGGAGGCATGTTTCAATGGATGTATCCCATCTTATTTTTTGTGATTTCAATGGGTGGTTTGATATTTGATTTTATTTTTTAGATATTCTTATGGGTTTTATACCTTTTTAGGATTTTAAATCAGTATATATAGTGATTGGTGGTGGTGGTTATAGGATGGTTATTTCTATTGTTCATTTTAGGAAGTGTGATTTTTTTCAGTGATAACATTCTTATAGGTGTACCTATCCTTTATCTCACCATTTTAGATGAATTATAAAAGATGGGGATACCTAATATAGGCCTATATATTCTAAGATATTTATGACTCTTATTAGTGAATTAGGCTATTCTTTGAGATGTTTGGAAATTTTAATGATTTGATCTATAGGTATTGAGGATTTTTATTCAAAGTTTGATGCCCCCTTTTCTTTAAGGGCCTCCTGAAATTTACCTAACCCTACCACCTATTTTAATCATTTGTTGATGTATTCAGTTTTTATTCATTTATACTTTTTCTAAAAACTTTAAGGGAGTATAAAGTGGAATGGTAGAGACAATTATAACACCAACATGTCACTATTTTATCTAATATGATATTATTATTGTTTATTCTTAATTTTTGGAGTTTTTGGATTTGAGTTTTTGATTTTTTTTGGATTTTCCCACTATCACACAATTATTGCATGGTTAGGGGAAACTATGCAATTAATATGTGTGTAATGTTGAAGTTTTTTAGTAATTGTTTCACATTGGCACTTAGTATACCCTAAAAATGTGGTCAAATTGTGTGAGGCCTACAACCTAGTTCTAGTGAAATCCATATTTTAACGACCCAAACTTTCATTAATAGAAATTCATCTTTATTTAATTAAATGTCTTATTATTGTTATACTAAAAGTGAACTTCATTGGTTTTATTTTTATGGATTTTAAAATACTGTTAAGAATTGTGACTATAGCTAATATACCCTGTTGAACAGTGATCACATGATTAGTATAAATATAGGGCTTTAACAAATCCAATTTACTCAGACATAGGAAGTGATGGCGTCATCTAATAGATTTGCCCCGTACGAAGCCCATTTTTCAGAGCTTGGAATGGAGGTGGCGTCATTGGGCTTCACTCTTGACCAAGCCCAAGCCAAGCTTCAACATGTTAATCTTGATCAGAACTGACTACGGGAGAAGTGGATGTTAATAGAGATTACCACCCAAGCGATGTTATCCAAGCCAACCCAAGAGTCTGTCACCATCGCACACCTTACCCTTCGGTCTTTTGCGGGTGTTATAAGGGGTTATTTAACAAGACCCAAGCACTATGACTATGTACATTATTTTTTTATAAATAATGTGCATTCATTTTATTATTGTTACATTGTAAATAGTTTTTTAGTTAATATTCAACTAAGAAACCTATTTTGATGAATTAATGGATTTTTGAATTAAATAATATTTTAATAAAATATTATTAATAAATTACATTTTATTAAATATAAATGATTGTACAATTTTTTATGAATACAATTGTAATTTTTATTAAGGTTTGAAAGATGTTTTTTTAAAAACCCGTGAATTTTTTATAAATGTTGATTTTTATTTTAAAATTATAAATTCACATATTTAATAAATTATTTAGATAAAATTAATATTATTTTTTTAATCCGTACACCAAAATTATCCAATGGAGAATTTTTCATAATTTTCTAAGACATTCGAATTTTTGTGTAAAAATTTAATATCGTTTAAATATATAATGTGTTTTATGACATCATAATGACCCAATAGTGATGTAATAAAATACTATATACATTATGTTTTGCCAATATATGTTTTTCCATTAAAAAAATTTGATTTTAGATTTGTTTGATATATTTTACAAAGCTATAGTGGACTCTACAAGACTTACAAAACATTTTTTCTTTTTAAATTGTTTTCCTTGAGAGTGTGACTCACCTCCACATAAGAAACCCTATTATTTTAAGAAGTTAGGCCATTGGAATCATAAAATATTTTTTTTACACTCCCCTATGGAAAAAATCATGGTAAAAAACCATGGGTTGGTTTGTGGTTTTGTTTAGTTTAATGTGTGGTGTCCCAAACCTAAATAATAAATAATTCCTCTCATTTCCTATATAAACCCACCCAAGATCCAACTTCCTCTTCACTCAAAGACTTTGTATTTTGTCCAACCTTTGCCCTCCTATCTTTAGAATACTCCCAAGGTTCCCCAATATCTCAGGAATACTCTCTAAATCCTCCCCCAAGTCTTTGAAATCACACTTTCAAGTAAGGGATTTCTTCCTTTATCATTTTTGTACAATGTTTTTAAGTTGTTATGCCCTTTTTTTCAATTAAAAATGTTGGGGTATTATTTTTAAACTCCCCCATACAACCCTATTTATGTTTAGATGATGCGAGACCCCTTTATCTCTCATTAATTCCTCCCATGTACACCCATTACCATGTCGAAATTCCGTGAGGGATTTCTCTCTCCTCTTTTACATCCAAGTAATTCTTTTTGTATTATGCATCTAAATTACATTATGTTTGTTGGTAAATGTATCTATATGACCCCCTTACTTTCCATTTTCATGTAAATATTATGAGACACCCATTTCTCTCTCATCAACTATTTTTATGAATTCTTATTTCACGTCGTTATGATGCTGAAATTGCACTTCAATTTTCCAAGCCAATGTCATTGTGTAGTGAATACCATGCCCATTTCTATATCAAGGGTATTCACCTTTATGAACATTTACTTATTGATTATAAATATTCATGTATATATTCCACATCCCTTTATTGTGGAATAAATAATGATGATTGATTCCACATTGCATGATCCATGTGGCACACTTATGTATGAAATGAAATGTTTAAGAAAGGTGCACCATGATAGCACTCCAATGAATTCAGTAAAGTATAGTATCATGATACGTCATGTGTAATGAGTGTTGACTTAGGCTAATTCAATTTCAATTAGGGTTTACTCGTGATTCATGTTCAATGAGGGTTTACTCATGTTCCATGTGCAATGAGACTTGGCTCATGCTAATCCCATGTTAAGTGTTGTTTCCACATTTCCATGTTATGATTGTCATGGTTTATCATGACATTATGTTCATGTTTCTTTTGTGGTACATTGATATGCCTATTTCCTAACATGTTTTGTAATCTTCATTTTATTCCTTGTTTACTCCCTTACTGGGCTTTATAGCTCACCCTTTTTTTATGCATGTCCTCAGGTTATCCCATGCAATACTAAGTACGAGGGAATGTAGTGGTCATGTAAAGTATGATTTCAATAAGATGTTGGGTTCTATGTTTTAAGTTGGTATGTAATGTTCTGAAGCCCCAAAGACACTAGACCTCTTAATATATTACCTTGAAAAATTTGTGGTAGTATTTATAGATGATATTCAAATATACTTAGAAACCAAGGAGGATCGTGAGGAGAATATAAGAACTGTATTAGAGACCTTGTGAAAGGAGAACCTCTATGAAAAGTAAAGCAAGTGCGAGTTTTGTTTGAAGGAGGTCTCATTCTTGGCCATATCATCACAAGCAACGGGATATCTGTGGATCCCTCCAAGACAACTGCAATAGAGGGATGGCCGAGGCCAACATCAGAAATGGATATCCATAGCTTCTTAGGGTTATCTAGATATTATAGATGATTTGTGAGAAATTTATCATGATTTTCCAACCCTCTTACCAAGATAACTCAGAAGGGATTAATGTTTTCTTAGAGTAATGAATTTGAAGAAAGATTCAAGGATTTGAAAAGGAGGATTATCACTGCGCCCGTACTCACTTTACCCACAAGTGGATAACTTTTTGTGGTATTCAGTTATGCTTTGAAGAAGGGCTTGGGATATGTGCTGATGCAGAATGACAAAGTCATTGCCAATGCTTCAAGTAAATTACAAGTTCATGAGTAGAATTATCCAACACATGATTTGGAGTTGGTTGTAGTGGTCTTCGCTTTAAAATATTCACGACATTATCTCTTTGGGTAAAAGTGTGAAATATATACAGACCAGAAAAGCCTCAAGTATATATTCACACAGAAAAAGTTGAACATGGGCCAATGAAGATGGTTAGAGCTGATCAAAGACTATGACTGCTCAATCTATTACCACCTTGGGAAATAGAACAAGGAGTTGGATGCTCTACGTATAAAGGACCCAATGATTATATCGTTTATGAGAATTTAAAAGGATCCAATCTTCTTAGATTTGATGAATATGGACATGAGAATCATAACGATGAGAACATCATAAATCCTTTCACAAATGATTGCTCAACTGTCTCTTTTGGAAAGGTTAAAGGATGATCAAAAGGATGATGTGGGAATTCAGAAGAAAGTGTAAGTGATAAGAAAAGGGAAATCCTCAGAGTTCAATTTTAATGAAGAACGAATTGTGAGATTTGGGAAAAGACTACGTGTTCCATCGATTCTGGAGTTGAAGAAGGGACTTTTGGATGATGCACATAGTTCAAATTTCTCTATTCACCCAGGAAACAAAATGATGTATCGAGATCTCCAAGAGAATTATTGGTGGGATAATATGAAGAAGGAGATCGCTGAGTATACATCTAAGTGCCTGTTGTGTCATCAAGGGAAGGAAGAGAGGCATAAGTCTAAAGGGATGATGCAACCATTGCCCATATCAGCATGTAAATAGAAGAACATCACCATGGACTTTGTCACCGGAATTCCAAATACATACAAAGAAAACACTGCAATCTAGGTTGTTGTGGACCGTCTTACAAAGTCTGCACACTTCATTGCAATTTGGAAGGATTTCTCATTGGATCAACTGGCACAGATATAAATCCAGGAAGTGGTAAGGCTGCATGGAGTACCACTATCTATTGTATCCGATCGAGATCCAAGATTCACCTTTAAGTTTTGGAAGAGTCTTAAACATGCTCTAGATACTGAACTGAACATTAGTACGGCCTATTATCCTCAAAATGATGGCCAATCTGATCGAAATATTCAGACACTGGAAGATATGTTAAGATAATTTACAATAGAATTTAAAGTAGGTTAGTATCAACATCTTCTTTGGTTGAATTCTCCTATAATAATAGTTTCAACTCGAGCATCTAAATGGAACCTTATGAAGCCATGTATGGGAGGAGGTGAAGAACACCGACATTTTGGGATGAAGTCGATGAGCGTAAGCTGTTAGTACCTGAAATGATTGAAGAAATGGTGGAGAAGGTGAAAACCATTCTATAGCATATCAAGGTGGCCTAAATTTGACAGAAGCGTTATACAGATAACCATCAACGAGACCATGAGTTCAATGTTGGAGGCACAGTATCTCTATGCATATCTCTGTGGAAGAAGGTCATGAGGTTTGGAAAGAATGGAATGTTAAGTCCAAGGTACATAGGCCCCTTCAATATTCTTGATCGTGTCGGGGATGTGGCCTATCAACTAGTACTACCACCTACTATAGCCAAATTACATGATGTCTTTCATGTATCCCTCTTAAGGAAGTTCATACTAGACCCTTCACATGTACTCTCATTAAAGGTAGTATAGTTATAGGATGATCTTTCTTATGAGAAGCAACCAGTGAAGATCTTAGATCATAGAGAAAAATTTCTACGAAATAAGACAATGCCCCTCATCAAGGTGTTGTTGTGAAACTAAAATTTTAAAGAAGTGATGTGGGAATCAGAGGAAGTGACGAAGCAAATTTACCCACATCTGTTTTAGTGTGCAAAAAAGAAATTTCGAGGTTAAAATTTCTTAAGGGGGGAAGATTGTAATGACCCAAACTTTCATTAATGAAAATTCCTCTTCATCTAATTAAATTTCTTATTATGGTTATATAAAATTTGAACTTCATTGGTTTTATGTTTCTGTATTTTAAAATACCATTAATAATTGTGAATTTTTCTAATATAGTCATTGAACGGTGATTAGATGATTAGTATAAATATAGGGCTTTAACAAATCCAATTTACCCAGACAAATGAAGCGATGGCCTCATCCAGTAGACTTTCCCTGAATGAAGCCCATTTTTCAGAGCTCATAAAGGAGGTGGCATCATTTGGATTTGATCTTGACCAATCCCAAGCCTAGCTTGAACATGTTAAGCTTGAGCGGAACCGACTACAAGAGAAGTGGAAGTTAATAGAGATTACCACCCGAGCGATGTTATCCAAGCCACCCCAAGAGTCTCTCATCATCGCACACCATACCATTCGGTCTTATGCGGGTGTTATAAGGGGTTATGTAACAAGACTCTAGCACTATGACCATGTACATTATTTTTGTATAAAGATTGTGCATTCATTTTATTATTGTTACCTTGTAAATAGTTTTTAAAGCACAAATAGTATTTTTTAGTTAATATTCAACTAAGAAATAGATTTTGATAATTAATGGATTTTTTTAATTAAATAATATTTTAATAAAATATTTTTAATAAATTACTTTTTATTTGATATAAATTATCCTACAATTTTTTAGGAATACAACTTTAATTTTTATTAAGTTTTGAAAGTTGTTTTTGTCAAAACGCAAGAATTTTCAATAAATGTCAATTTTTATTTTAAAAGTAGAAATTCACATATATAGAAAATTATTTAGATAAAATTAATATTATTTTTTGAATAACGATGTCAAAATTATCCAATGATTAATTTTTCATAAATTTCTGAGTCAGTCAAATATTTGGGTAGAAATTAAACACTGTTTAAATATATAATATGTTTCATTACATCATAATGACCTAATAGTGATGTAATAAAATACTATAAACATTATGTTCTACCAATATATGTTTTACCATTAAAATATTGTGATTTTATATTTGTTTTATTTATTTTACAAATATTTAGTGTACCCTCCAAAACTTATAAAACATTTTGTCTTTTTAAATTGTTTTCCTTGAGAGTGTGACTCACCTCCACATAATAAACCCTATTATTTTAACAATTTCGACCATTTTACTCATAAAATATTTTTATCCACTCCTCTTTGGAAAAAATCATGGGAAAAATCATGGGCTGGTTTATGGTTTTGATTAGTTTAATGTGTGGTGTCCCAAACCTAAATAATAAAAATTCTCTTTCCTTTCTTATATAAACCCATCCAAGATCCCACTTCCTCTTCACTAAAATCATTTAGAGTTCATCCAACCTCTTCCCTCCTCTCTCTATAATCCTTTCAAGTCACCCCAATGTCCCAAGAAGCCTCTCTCAAGGCTCTCCCAAGCCTTTGTAAGCACACTTCCAAGTAAGGGATTTCATCCTTTCTCATTTTTGTCCAATTTTCTTTAAGTTGTTATGCCCTTTTATTTTCAATTAAAAATGTCGGGGTATGATTTATCACATCCACCATACTTCCCTCTTTATTTTTGTATGATGGGATACCCTTTCTATCTCATTAGTACCTCCCATGTACAACTGTTACCATGCCAAAATTCCGTGAGGGATTTCTCTCTCCTCTTTTACATCCAAGTAATTATTTTGTATTATGCATATAAATTACATTAAATTTGTTGATACATATATCTATATGACACCCTTACAGTCCATTTTTTGTAAATATTATGAGAAATACTTTTCTCTCGCATCAACAATTTTTATGAGTTCTTATTTCACGTCGTTATGTTGCTGAAATTGCACTAAAATTTTCCAAGCCAATGTCATTGTGTAGTGAATACCATGCCCATTTCTCTATCAAGGGTATTCACCATTATGCACATTTAATTATTTATTTTAAATATTCATGTATTTATTCTATATCCCTTTATCTTGGAATAAATTATGATAATTTATTCCATGTTTTATGATCCATGTGGCACACTTATGCATGAAATGAAATGTTTTAGAAGGGTGTTCCCTGATAGCGCTCTAATGCATTGGGTAAAGTATAGTATCATGATACATCATGTGAAATTAGTATTGACTCATGATAATTCAAGTAAAATGCGGGTTTAATCATGCTTCATGTGGAATTAGGGTTTACTTAGGCTCCATGTGCAATGAGCCTTGGCTCATGCTAATCCCATGTTAAGTGTTGTTGCCATATTTCCATGTTATGATTATCATGCTTTATCATGCCTTTATATTCGTGTTTCTCTTGTGCTCCATTGATATGCTTGTTTCCTAACATGTATTGTAATATTCATGTTATTACTTTTTTACTCCATTACTAGGCTTTATATCTCTCCATTTTCTTATGCATGTCCTCAGGTTATCCGATGTAATGCTATGTATGAGGGAATGTAGTGGTCATGTAAAGGAAGTTTTCAAGAAAATCTTCATTTCTATGTTTTAATTTGTTATGTAATTTTCCTAAGCCTCAAATATACTAGACCTCTCGATATTCTATGTCATATCAAGTGATGGTTTTATGAAATAAATCATGTTTAAGTATGAAATAAAGAGCAGGGTTATTATAGATATAGTTGGCACACAATTCGGTAAACCGTGTATCCAAACCATGTGATTTAACCAATTTAATTAAAAATGTGATTTTTCTTTTTCCCCCTTATCAAATTAAATCTTGTTTGGGTCCTCTTTGGCCTAATTCACATTTCTATCTCATAGGAGAGCATCGAGAGATTTCTCCTTGAAGCGATCTGACTTGAGTGACATGGATGGTTTCCCTAGTGTTGTTCATGAAACAATATATACATCAGGAATCATATATATATATATATATATATATTAATGAAAATAATAATAACACACTCTCACTTATGAATCCCCTTTACAAAAGCAACCCATTTTATAAAAAACAATATATAATATACATATACACCAATTTCCCCTAACTAAAATAATTTCTTTTCTTTAAATTTTATTTAATAATAATAATATTACCCTTATAGTTACATTTTACCATAATAAAATGTTTTTAAAATGTTCCAACTAAACGTTTAAAACATATTTTAATAATATAGGTTATACAATCCTCTTTGGAAGCCAAATAACATAACACCATTAAGGTATCTTAAATGTTTGATGAAATAATAAAAACAGTATATTCAAAACCAAACACAGCCATAGTTGGAAAAATCAATTAAAATTGTTTGAAAAAAAATCATACATTAAATATATAATTCCTTTGAAATTATCCACATAGTCATTTAAGAGAACGCTAGATTTTCATAATTACATGAAAATAGATTTGAGGATTTAAACCCAATAAAAACCCTTAATATGTAATGAAAACTAGGTGGAAATCAACTTATTTTGGAATGATTTAAAACATCTAATACTTCCTTTAATGCCTTTAAAACATGACATTGGACAAGCTAACAATCAGAGTTTTTAGTTCAAAGGGCCATGTATGGAGAAACATTCCTAAACTTGTCACTTTAACTAATCATGGTTTTATTTCACTATTACAAAGAAATAATATCCCTTAAATGATCAAAGTGAACCCTAAAACATAAAAACCCTATGTTAAATTTGATTATAAAGGAATATTAGGTCATAATGACCATTCTAGGTGGAAAATATAAAAAGAAGAAAAAAGAGGGAAAGATGAGTTCTAGGGAACATTAACTTGAAGAATCATCATCAAATCATGAATAAATTCCATGAAACTAATCCAAAAGGGATACAAAAAGAGGGGGTGTTGTACTTGACAAGGGGAGATCAAATGGGAAGTAAAGAGTGGGCCAAAGTATTAAATTCAAAGAGGGGGAAAGATTAAATTCTCAATTTTTAATGATCTTTTAGAGTCTACAATTTGGATTCATGATTTACCAAAATGTGTGTTTAACATTAAGATTATGCTAGATGCACACGGGGAAAAGGGCATGATTTACCTAACCATGCACCAGCTATGTGTAAATGTCCCTTAATACTTTACTTAATTGTAATTTGTATGGTTTTTTCATATAGTTTATTAAAATTTGTATCAACCATTGGTCCCCTCTAAAATATGTTGTATATATTGCATAACCGGGTTACACGGTTTGCACAATCCAATCAAAAACTATTAAGTATGCACAACTTTTCCATCACCTCCCAATTTTAAAACAATTAAAATAAATCCATGGATAAGGGTAACAATCAATAAAAAATAATGAAAAATATGGTTGGGGTGTGATATAAAAATATCTCTATTACATGTTAATAAATCCCTTAAATTCTCATACCTTAGCTCATGTCCAAGTGAAGATCAATATTTCACTACTTTCCTCGTTGATTATTTCAAATCAATTACCTTTTTTATCATTGTTTAGTCTCTAATAACACCCAATAAACTTTTACCAATGATAGAGGAATTGATAGATAAAAATAGAAAGCACCAATTAAAAAATTATGACCACCCAAGTATCCCTAATAAAATATTAACCACTCAACCGACATCCGCCACTTTCATAGAAAAAAACACAAGAAAATACATAAACACCTAAAAATAGAAAAAATACCCTGAGAATATTCCACCTTTATCCAAAAAAAGATATAGAAAATGCCACGTTTTGGATAAAAAATAGATAGTATGCAGAGCAGTGGTGAGTAAAACATCATAAAAAATTATAAAAAATGATTAAAACCTTATATAAAGCTAATTCCATATATAAAATTATATGAAATATGTAATAAAATTATTTAAAATACAATTAGATAAATATTTCATAATAGTAATTGAAAAATTATTTGTATTTTTTTAAAGGTAAAACAAAAAAATTATAAAGACTATCACTAAAACTCTTTTATAAAATACTACTATATCATCTTACAAAATCTTTTAAGAAATCCACCCATAACTTTAAAATTGGAAAACAAAATCAAACCTTTTAATCTATTTGAAAATTAATTCTTAAGGAATTTATAAAAACCACCCATTTTATCCAACAAATTTATAAAAAAATTAAATAATTTGAGAATATAAAACATAATTATTTTAATAAAATAAAAAATTAAACTCCCAATTAAACAATGGAGTGTTGTTATTTAACCCTTTGGGTATCAAAAAAATCACCTTTAATTTAAGTTTTAAATTTAAATCCAAACTATTGAACCCAATTGGTGATGAGTTGTATTTCTTTTCAATAAGAATGAATTCAACGATAATATGTCATTATGTGTTGAGGAGTGAAACATTGAAGGATTTTAGAGTACCTAGTCTTGTTGATGAGAATATTGAGAGAGGTACCCATGCTAAGGTGTCAATATGTTTTGGATTTGAGAATATTGGAGAACACCATGGAACATGAGGTTTAGATTTCCCTTAGATTTAATTCATGCTAAATAATTTTTTCAACAAGTGGGAATAATAAATTGGTAAATTTCTATAGATATTTTATTGGATATCCATTCACATATAGAAATGGAATTGAGTTGCTACCAACATTGTATGAATATTATACTGTTGTTAACGGTTGGAAAAGATAACTGAAGGGTGAATCTACTACTTTAAGATTCATGCGTAAATTTAATTTAATCAGAATGCAGGATTTCAAGGTAGTTTATGTCATTATAATAGTTCCATGTAGTATTAATATTGATAAATATTATATCATCATGAGGAAGTTGAGAAATCGATCTGTGAATTTCTATCATAACTATTATCACTTAGTAAAGACAGATGTTACATGGTGAGGATATTTGGATTACATTTAATAAAGAACTAATGTTGGTTGAGGTATTGGAATAAAAATTTATATATTATAAGGATTATTTATATATTTTATAAAATTTTGAATTATTTCATAGAATATTTAGGACTATTTGAAGTTATTACAAAGTAATTTTAAGTTTTAGAGATGTGTTGAAGAAGTTTGGAAAGGATGAAGAATTTTAAAATTGCATATTTCCTGAAAAATACAAAAGGAATAAATCCATAATAGTTGACATGTAGGGGTACTCAACTCATACATAAGGGTACTCAAAATTTATGTAATTGTTATTCTATAAGTTAAATAAGTGTTTCAGATGTTTAATTCATGGAAGTAAAATTCGAAAAAAGAAATAAAATGTGATGATATTGAGATACTATTTAACCCATATGAATCACAATTATAAAGTATTAAATAATGATTCATGTAAGTCATTTCGATGATGAATAATGGAGAATATGAATTGGTTATACATATTGAAGATGAAGATCACACTATAAACTAGTCTGGGAATTAAAAAAATACAAATATGGTTCTGTAAGTTGATATGCAGTCACATAAAATGAAAAAGGTTGCACCAAAGTGTGTAATGAATAGTGTGTTACAAGAGAGACTCATTCTTCAATTTTATGTCACGAATGTTAGGAATAATTCTATAATGAGATAATTAATCATTTCACACCACAATATAAAATTCCTTAACATAACTTGAAAAAATAAAATTAAAAATTCTACATCGTGAGAAATTCCTTCATAGTGAAACACTAATGTTTTATATTATCATGTGGATATATAATTAAGTGCTTATAAATTTTTTAGATGAACAAATATTCAGTAATTTTGGATATCTCATGGAGATTAAATACTGATTCTTATGGAGATATTATATGTGACCGGTTTAAAATAGTTTCAAAAACTAAGAATTATAGGGAATTGAAGTGCCAAGATTAAAGGGTTTTCATATTCTAAAATATAAAAACTATTATCCATGTGATGTATGAATAATATAAAAGGGTAATATAAGGAGAAGAGGAATATTATTAGGAACTAATATTATGATTATCTTGAAAATCATGTATGTTGAAAAAAATATAGATCCAGCACTACTGAGAAATTGACTATCTTTATGCCTTGAATAAAAAAAGGAAAGAAGACGTGGTTGATGTTTCTGATAAATAATTTCTCTATAATCTAAGAACATTGAGTATAACAGATTAAGATTCCTTATATTGTATGGTATAAAAAAATAGTGAGATTTTCTTTATGATTGTTGTACATGGGGTCATATTTGTGATTATTTCATGTTAAATACTGATATTGGATTAATACTATCTAAGAGAGACATAGTCCTACACTACTAGTCTTACTACATTGAATATCCAATAGAATATGGTATTTTTATAGGATGAACTAGTTATTTCGAGAGTCTAAAAAAATTGATGCTTTTATTGTACCTGTTTCGCGCTAGGATAATAGTTTTAAGGATTTACCCTTTCCAAGCTTCATCTTGACAATAAAAGAGAAGACTTGTTTGATTCGGATAACAACCAGCATACAATAAGTATGTAGTCAACCATCATAGTGGTGAACCTTGTTAACAAATTCTTTTATATATGTTATTGATTTCTTACTTTTCTTCCTTGCATGAAAATCGGAGGTGAGATATAGTGAGATCCATTCACCTAATAGATGAAAAGTTAAAAATGAAAAATTATTATGGGATAAAATTCACCACACTATTTCACCTCCAACGTAGTTATACCATTATTGGTGGGAGAAAAATTAGTATCAGAGCTATGATTACACCTCTGATTGGATTCTCGATAATCTTATGATTTGATTATTTGATGTTTTTTTGTGTTTAACTTATCAATGAATTATGAAGTCTACAATTAATATTTTAACTTCTAATCATAATTCTATTTCTTATAATACTCTAAATAATATAATATATATGGTGATGAAAATTATTAAGAATTAAACCCTCTCATATAAAGAGGAATAAGTTTTAACTAGTACATGTTGGAAATAATAATAAAACTAGTCTAGCATGAATGAAGAAGATATTGTGAAAAAAAATATACTGCTAATAATACATACAATACTTATACCTTAGGTATTTCATAATATTTTATTTAAGAAGTGGTAACTCATATTTCTTCTTAAAATTATCTTAAGGATGAATGTAGAAGAATTATGGAAGACTAAATCTTTAAGTAATCATGGTATAAAGCATTTAATGATTCATTTGAAAATTTGATGAATACACTGCAAAAATTTACCATAGATATGGTCACTTTTATTTGTGGATCTTCTTGAAATATTTGAGAGGAGATCAGCCAACTTAAACTATATATGGAAATAGTGGAGGAATCACAAGATGTAAGGTCATTGGAATGTATAAAAGTCACTAAAAAGTAGATCCAAAATGTTATTAAAATGAAATTATTACAGATTTATTCTCAAAAATTACGAAGGATTGAAAAATAAAATCCTAGAAAAACATTAATAATTAGAAGAGGTCAAATAGAAGATCCATGCATGGGAAGAAAATCATAAGGTTATTATTAATTTCAAGAATACTCAATTGAAGATCAAAGTTCATAAGATAAAGGATATTGAAAAATAATAGCAAGAGAGGACCAAAATTCATACAGAATATAAAAATCATATTTAGGATATTTTGAAGGAATATGAAGATAGAATTAATTCCTTAGAGGATAATAAAAATATTCACAATATGAAATGTCTTGAACCTTTGGTGAAAATGAGAAATCTGGAAACTGTTCAAGCTGACTCTTCATAACAAGCTAAGAGAAGACCCGCTTCCATACACAATTCCAAGGAGGATCATTGTGATAAAATATCTTTATCCTACAGAAATAAGTTTTTTGGATCACTAAATGTCAAATTTCATACAAGATCAAAGAAAAATGTACCACCAATTTTTTAAAATACTTTTATTAACTAAATTGGTTTACATGTACAATGTAGGGTTTAATTCAAAAAATCAAAAATATGGGTGGATAAAAATCATAATACACCCACCACTTCATCAATGTTGGATAAAAGTAACTTTAGAAAAATCTATTCTCCAAAAAATCCCAATTTGAGGAAAAAGTTTCATAAAAAACAACGTTATCAAAACTATCCATAATGCTATTTAGAAGTAATGAAAAAGCCTTTTGGCTATTAGAGGTGTTTTGTATGATTTTGTAACAATGAACTTGAATATTAGTTAATATTTAAATAATTTAAAGTTAAAATAAATACTAAATTATAGGGGTAGTTAGAAGAAAAATACATAGAATAAAGGTGGAAATCAATTTATCTCTAATAGATTTGGAAAATTAGAAAATATCTATATAATTTTCATTAGGACTGGTCATAATGAAGAATAATGTCGGTCTAAATCAACCAAGCATGCACCAAATGTGTATGGAAAGAGAACACCACAAAATCTAGTGGAAAATAAAGCAGAAAACAATGTTTATATATCCTTGGGTTATATAAAAACATAAATATTTTTCAAATCAAAAATAAATAATTCTTAGAAGTATGCTTCACCTATAATAATAAAAACATGTTTCTATTGTGGTAGAATAGGTCACACCATCTACCGTTGAAAATAGAACATGGAAATTAGTTTTTATATAGGAAATATAACACAACATAGAATATAATCAATACATTAAATAATTAAAAGGATTGTTTTAGTTGAATAAACCCATGAATAAGAACACAAAATTTGTGAGATGTTTCCAAAAATTTATAACATAAGAGTTCATGAGAATCTATATTGGAGGTGCATGAAAGATATAAATAATTTTAAGGATTGTATGATCAAGATTCCAACACAAGTTTGGATACTAAATAAAATTCAACGAAAATTAAGAGATACATGTTCATTTTTGGATAATGAAAAGAAGAAAATACCATTAAAAGAAGTAGTTGACAAAATAAATATAACTATGATTCCAAAATAGAACATGGCTTAGAAAATCATAAGTATAAGCATTAAGTGTTCTCTTAAAAATAAATCTAATAGGTAATGGGTGTCTTATTTCAAAATAAACTCTCAACCTTTTCTATCACTAAGGATCAAAGTATTTTTACCTCATTCTCATATATAGTGTGTTTGTTATTAATATGTTGGGAACTGAAGGTGATTCTTGGTTAAGGGGAGAACTAAAAAAGTTGAAAAAAATATGGAATGATTATTCCAAACGTAATTTAATCCACCATCTTAGAGTGATCTCAACATTTATTATCTTGAATCCTTTATTTTATAATGAGATCAACCATGATGAATTGAAGTTGGAGTGTATCCCTTGAGGAGGATAGGTTTTAGAAATATGAAAAAAGTTAATATTTCATGAAAATATAGAATACCATAAATGTTCTTATAAAGTTTCATTTAAGAAGTATTATTGCATATTCTATTACCCTTTACTTGAAATATTAAATCATAATGTAAAGGGGATGAATTTTAATGGATTAATGGTATGAGAAACATGAAAAAATGAGAAGTTCAAGGGCTGGTTTATAAAACTATATTGATAGTTTCTTTTAATTATTTTAAATAATATTGATATGAGTATAGTAATTTAGGTTGAAAAAAATTAGAATATAATAAACCATTAGATCATCCAAAAAAATCTATTTGAACAGCACTTAAGAAAGGAATTTAGATTTTGTATCATATTATGGTTTGATTATGGATATCATTATTGTCTAAATCATTCCCTCTTTTTTTCTACACTGAACATTTCTCGCATAGACCTAGAGTGGAATAATTTATGGCACATAGATTTAAGTGAATTGATAACACTCTCTATATTTAAATATTATTTGTATTTAATATTAATAAGTGGGTGAGAGAAGAAAAAAAAGAGATATACTGACATTTATTTTCTATATTTTTATTGAATAAAAATCCAAAGGGGGATTTTATTGAACCCATTGGGTGTCAAGTTATATTTGTAATCAATAAGCATGTAGTCAATGAGAATGAACCAAAAATGTGTTTAAAAGGGAATCTTGGAATGATTTTAGAGTGACCAATATTGTTGATGATAAAATTGATTGAGGTACCCAAGTAAAGGTGTTAATATGTTTTAGAGTTAATAAGATTGGAGACCACGTTGAAACATGAGGTTTGAAGTTCCCTTATATTTAATTCACTCTGAAAAAATTTGTAAATAATGGGTTGAGATGATATTATTAGATATTTTATTGGATATCCATTCTCATATTATAAAGGGATTGAGTTGATGTTAACATTTCATAAATATTATACTATTATTAAAGATTAAGAAATCATTAAAGGGTTAATATATTGCCCATAGGTTCATGTGAAGAATCATTTAAAACATATTTTAGGATTTTGAGGAAGTTGATGTGTTTATAAGAGTTATAAGGGGTAATAATATTTCTAAACATTATATAATCACGAGTAAGTCAAGAAATCTAGCTATTAATTTTCATCATAATTATTATCATATAATGAAGATAGATGTTACATGAATAATATACTTGGATGATGTTTAAGGAAGAGATGATGTTGGTTGAGGTAGTGGAAGAACTATTGAATTAATTTAAGGAGTATTTATATTATATATAATCTTTGGAATTATTCTTAAAATATTTAGGTTGATTTGAATTTATTCAAAAGTAATTGGAAGTGTTTGATATGTTTTAAAATTTTATGAAGAAGGATGGAGAATTTTAGAGTTGTAGATTCAAAAAAAGTAAAAATGAATGAATATGTTAGGGTTGATACATAAGTATACTCAACTCATACATAAGGTTACTTAACACATAAGAGTTATTCTAGATGTTAACATTGAGTTTTAGAAGTATAATTTCTGAAAATAGAAATTTAAAAAAGAAAAAAATGTGGAGATTCTAATCTTTTCTTTAAATCATAAATGTCATGATGTTAAATTATTAATAAGAGATCCAAGAAACTAGATTCGATGATGGATAATGGATAATATGAATTGGATATGCACCATGAAGAAGAATGTCATATAACAAAGTAATCTAAGTATGAAAAATAAGTAGAATCTAGTTTTGTAAGATGATATGTAGTCACACCGCAAGGAGAAGGTTATACTGTAGTGTGTGATGAAAAGAGTGTTGTAGGAGAGATTCATGTTGAAGTTTTATGTCATGAAAGTTAGGCATAATTCAAAAATGATATGATAGATTTTTTTTCATGCCACAATAAGTTATTCCATGATTCAACCATGAAAAATTAAAAAGAATCTTGCATCATGATAAATTCCATCATGCTGTAATAAGTTTTCTACATATTATCATCCATACATGGAATTACATGCGTGTTGATTTTCTGGAAAGATAAAGTTGTGATAATTTCAAAAAAACACATGTATATTAAATATGGATTCTTATAGAGGTATTATATATGATCAGTTTAAATTATTTTTTAAAGACTAAAAAATGGATAATTTAAGTGTTGAGATTAAATGGTTTTCATATTCGAAAATATAATCCATGTGATATATAGATTATATAAAAATGGTAAGAGAAGAATAATAGGAATATTATTATAAATTCACATTGTCATTATCTTGATGACCCTATATATCAAAGAAAATAGATATATCTAGTGTTACTGAGAAAGTGATTATCTTTATGTGTTGAAGTAGAAGAAGGAAAAAATATGAGGTCGATGTTGATGTTATAGAATATCTCAAGCATCAAAGAATAATGACAAAACTAGATTATGAGTCCTTATATTATAAGCTTAAAATAATAGTGATACAAATATTATAATTACTTTACCAAAAATAAATTTTTTTACTTTTCCATATTGAGGAATGAGATCAGATTCATAATATCCAGGAGTGGAATGAGCCTATACTAAAGATCATAATTCAAGGAGGATCCATCCGAATAAATTATTTTATATAGGAATTCCTTATTGGTGCCAGATTATGAAAAAATAAGTAGGTGTTTTAATTTTATCTGGTTGGTGTTAGTATAATAGCTTCAAGTATATACCCTTTCCAGATATTCATATTGATAAAAAAAAGAATTTATGTGTGAGTAGAGAAGCTGCGTGTGAGTGGGATAACAACCACCATTCATCGGGGATGTATTCATCTATCTTGTAGTTGAAACTCATTAATAAACTCATGTGTGCCTATAATTTCTTTCTTACTTATATTATTTGAATGAAAATAATAGTTGAGAGAGAGTAAGATTTATTCCTAAAAAGGTGAATAGTTGAAATTGAAAAATTATAATTGGATAAAATTCACCACCCTCATTTACCCCACTCCTAGTGTAATTACAGTAATCCTAGTAGAAAAACACAAACCAAAAATAAATCTATTATAAGTTAGAAGAGGGAAAATAATAAAAATTATATATCAAAATAAAAAATCTATAAAAATAGTAGTACCATATAAAATTTCTACTGATATGATTGAGTGATAAACTAATTAATTTTTTGACCAAGTAGTTCCAGTAATTGGGTTTGAATATTCTTTTGATGATAAAAATATTTTGTAATATAATAATGCTTTAATTTAAAATAAAAATAGTATTTTCACAAAAAATATATAGGTTAACTCTTCCTCTACTAATGTCAAAATAGTGGTTGAACAAGTAAAGTAAGTCTTTGTGGTGATAAATTTTTAAAGGTTATAATGACTGATGCTCAATATATGGACAAGGATAGAAGCTACAATAAAGAAAATTGCAATAATTCACACACATGATTATAAAGATGGAGTTTTTATAAAATAGAATCAAAAGAGATTCATTTATCGATAATATGATTGAGTATACATCATAATTAATAATTTTTATCATGGATTGATAGTTTGTATTATATCAAATATTAAATTGGGTATGTTGATTGAAAGATCAAATATGTTTCTATTTCGTTTTTTACCTAATAAATATTTAGAAAATTAATAGGTAATAGTATTGTTTAAAGAATTCATCATTTAGGAATGGAATAATTGGTTTGAGAATCAATTTTCCATCAATTCATCAAAATAATGTATAAATGTGTCAATAATAATGAGATTAATCCTAAATGTAAATTCTAATTTTGGTCTCTATAAGTATATATAAATATCACTCCAATAGGGGTTAAATTTTTATTTAGAAAACAACCTACAATTTTTATCCTCGTTTTATATTAAAACTAACTCAAATACATTTTTTGATAAACCAAAAATGTAATCAGAGTAACATCATTATAAGTGAAGTAATAAGATAATTGGTATTTCACAATTACTGAAGAAATTAATAAACACAAAATAAATGTAATGTAATTATATTACAAAAAAAAACATTAAACATATAATAATATTTGAAATGACAAAATATGGTGTACTGATTTACTAAACAAGTGCACTTAAATAACATTATTAAAAACCTCATTTTAACCCTAAGTGAATAGGGGATCAAAGATCTAATCTATAGTAACCTTGGTTGTAAACTTATTTAAAGGTATACACTTTTATAAAATAGAATCCTAGATCTATCTCACAATGCCCAAGAATCCCTCAACTAAAACCATCAGTAGGTACCAACTTCAATAAATCAGATGCTCAGTATTCTTGTTTCTATAAACTGAATGCTTGGTTTTATCTTGAAAGCATGGAAGCCCTCAGTCATCATGATTAAAAACAAAATTATTACAAAAATAAAACCATGAACTCTTATAATGAATCCTCACAATCATAAGCTCTCAGTCAAAATCATGTTAAATAGTAAGAAGTTCAAGGCTTCAAATGGTTGTAAATTTTAGAATTCTCTTGATTTTCTTGCCATATGATCCATTAATTGTGATTCTATTTATTTCTGATCCCCCAATGGTCATATTTTTAAATCTTCAGGATCAGTTTTAAAGGCATCAGTAGCAGTTTACTATTCATCTACTGATGAACTCAGTATCTTTCTACATCTACTGATGATATTATTTGGCACTACTACAGTACTTAAACAACTGATTTTTATAAATCCTTAAAACCATTGGAATTTAAAAATTCCTCATATCATCAAATTTTAAAAAATCCTTAGACTATCAATTTTTTAATAGATTTAAATTATGTAAACAACCAGTACTAGAAAACATACTCATGTTACATCAAATACTTTAAAAAATTTATTGTAATTTTAAATACAAGATACTAAGTAAGTTTTCGACAAAATAATCTCCTCCTTTTTTAAAATCATAGTAATTTATGAAAAAAATTAAAACTATTGAAATTTTGTATATAAATACTCCCAAAAATTATTTTGATTTTGATGTACCTAATATATCTTCCCCTTTGGAAAAAAATACCTGCCTTTATAAAAACACAAATATAATTATCTTAGTTTTATTTTTTTCTTTTAAAACTTCTCCCCCTTTATTTTTTTTGAAAATAAAACAATAATTAAACAAAAATAACCCTTTTTAAAAAAGTAAAATAAAATTATAGTCTCCCCCTTGAGATATGTATGGAGTTATAGTAGAAGGAGTCTCATTATTGTAATTCCTAGTATACAAGAACCATTTATATATAAATGGTATATTAAAATATTCAAAAAACAATAATAAAATTTTAAGCTATAAAATATAGGGAAGGGTTATGCTAGTTCATTAAATTAACCATAATAAAATTAAGTTTAAATACTATGTTTAAAAAGTAAAAAATTTATATAAAATTATAAATTAAATGATCAATCATTCTTCAGTTATTTTTTAATCTTATACTTTTCCTTTTTAATATATTTTCATTACTTGTCCATCATCACATCATGAAACATGAATTTATGGTCCTTATATTCTAGACTGTCGATCAAATTCATTCATTAATCATATATTTTATTTTCATGATATTATAAATTCTAATTATTATCACTCACCTTATTTTCATGGAATCTATATTCTGAAGTTTTTGGAAAATATGGTGGTTTTAAGAAACCACCAATTTTTCAACTCATCAATAACAGTAAGATTCTCATTTAAGTTTTTAGAAATTCTATTAACAAAGTATTTAATTACATCAAATATTTTTCATATAACATCATAATTTTGATTCAATACAACATATTTCTATTGATATATTTGATATCCTTGTCTGTAGATTTTATATACTTATAAAAAACACTCTACTTTAGATCATGGATTTTAATTTATGCCTTATGAGCTTTTAAACTTCATTTAAATTCAGAAAACAAATCAATCAGCTAACTTTTTCTCTTTTATTATAGAATGTGAGTTAGTTATAATTGAGTCAAGTTTAATTTTTTCACTTTACTCTAATATCATATTAGTCACAAAATCAAGTTTCTTCAATATATTAAAATAATAATCAAGTTTTTTATCAAAAGTTTTAGCAGTCACACTGGTCTGAGATTTTGATGATCTATCAGATATTTTTAATCTTTGATCCTTTTTTATATGATCAACTAGTTTAACTACCTGTTCATTGTATTTCTCATGGGTAAACCCCTCAATATTAATTGATTTTTCATCTAACTTTCAAACATTTATTTTTTATTGACCAACTTCTTCCTACTTAGACTTTTTTTAATATTATGATAAATAATAGCTTGAACTCTCTTAAGATGCACTCAATTCCTTGGAGTAATATTTATTTTATTTTTTATAAAAATTTATAGAAGTTTAAATTAGATAAAAAAAATTAATAACTTCATCAGTAAGACCTTCAAGCTATTCCTTGTCTTTTTTTCATAGATTGTTCTAATACTAGGGCGTCTACTTTATTAGTAGAAACTACTAGTACAACTTCTAATAGATTTTCATAGTTAGTTTATAATGAGTGTACTTCCAATAATATGATCTCTTTAACAGAAATAGCAGTAGTAATACTATTTTCACCAGCCTCTCGACATTGTAAAGATATAGTGGAAGAATTTTCTTGTATTTACATTGTAGCTTTTTGTACTTTACTTCAATTTCAAGATTTTTATTTAAAGATTTTTTCTTAGGAACGTAATCTTTAATAGTTACTCAATGTATGATAAATGAGTATCTTGAGAATCTTTAATCTTATGAGAATATTTTTTCATCTTCCCTTCTTCCAAATTATGATTATTTTATTCTCTAAAACATTTTTTCTCTACCTTTTCTAGACCAAATAATGGATTTATAGTAAGCCTTTTTTCCTTTTTTATTTTTTACTTCATAAAAATTTTTCATATATGAATCATTGTACTTATACATAAAAATAAAAAATTATTCATAAGATTTCTTTTCTAAGTTCTTTAGAATTTTAGATTAAGAAACTTTTGACTTCTCCAATTTCTCTTCTATTTATGTATTCTTCTTCTACTTTCATGGTCTATTAATAGAAATAGAATCAAATGAATTCCTCACCTCCATTATCTCTTAAAAGTAATAACATCCTAAGAATCCTTAAAAGATTTTTGTTCTTCTATAAATAATTATAATGAAGGTTTCTCTACAAATTTATTATCCCTATAATCATATGTCAAACTCATTTTTGTGATTGTATCAATATTAAATTTATTTTACTTAATCCTCTACGGAAATGAATTGTTCTTAGTATTTTATTATTTTAATGGATTTACAAGAACCATGTTCAACATTTTTCTACAAAGCATGATTTTCATTTTTCCCATTTTTATATAGATGGCTTCGATATACATCCAGATAAACTTATCCATATTAATTTTATGGAAGATCGCAATAAAATATAAGATATACATCCTGAATTTTGATCATATATTTCTCTCCCTTTATCAGTAGGAGAAAAGAATGGATCTGGTAAAATACCATGCATACTTCTGGTGATAAGTTTCTTATCCAGTGGCCTTTTTAATTTACATAAAAAATATTCCTTTTAGTATAGGATATGTTGAAGGATCCATTATATTATGTTAATTTTTTCAAGAAATAAAATGACTCCCCCTCAAATGGAATTATAAGAAACTAATCATACCTCTCTCAAGATAATGTGAACATATGTATAATTCAACATATTTGTTACCTATGAATGTATAATAGATATACTATAAGAGTGGGGGTGAATTGTAGTTTTAAAAACTATAAAATATTCTACACTTTTGTATATGTAAAAAAAATATGTACATTATTATAGATATTCAAAATGAGTCCTTCTGATAAGTATAATCTGATTAACTAAAGATACTGTTTATAAAAAAGTGAAATGAAAGAAAAGTTTTATAAATATAAACTCATGGAACTTATTCATAAATGGATAAAAACTTATTTAAAGATATATTTTAGACTAGAAAACATGATAAACAATTAAAAATGTAGTATTTACTAAAGTTATAAAATGCAAGAAACCATGCAAATAACTTTTTATAAAAGGATATAACAAAAGTTACATAACCTCAACTAAGTGATATCTTCACTTTCAACCAAAGTGATAAGGAATCCCCTAAACCTGACTTAAGTATCTCCAATTATAATCCTATAAGTGGAAATTTCTTCAAAAACCCTATAATCCCTCAATCAACCTAATAATAATAATATATGTCTTTCTTATAGAATCCTTTAATCAAGATGATCATAATAACATTTTTCACCTTATCCCCAATATACCTTGATAAAAAAATTATAAGAACCATTAAAAAGTAAAAAACTTAGAGTATTCACAAGAAAATCCTCATATATACATACTATGAGTAAATATTTCTAAATAAAATACCAATATAAGTTCTCCCAACAACAAGCTGTTGAAAAGATTCAAAATGTTTATAGATTTAGATCACTTTAAAATCATATATAATTTGTTACATTTATCTTGTCATTCTTTTTATAGAATAAAAGGTGTAATGAATCTAATAGTTTGATTCTATGTTTATCAAGTTTAATTTTAACTGTATCAAAATAATCATCTGCCTTTCTAATATATACACTATTTTACTGCTTCTATCGATGAAGTTTATTCAGCACCACTATAATGATACTTCTAGAAAACAACAACATAATCAATAAAAACTCCTTCCAAAACAATTATGTAAATATAAAATAACAAATACTTTCTTATATTTTCCTTCAAAAAGAACTATGTAAGGGAAAAGTTATACAAACTTACTTATAACATCCTTCTAGTAAACTTACATATGTTTTCCTTCTGTTAAACTGGTTAAGTTAATGTAAACCATAATGAATACCTAATAAATATTACAAAATCAACTTGTACAAAGTTATAAGATGAATTAAAGATAACAAATATGATAAATATAATAAAAGGTGATAAAAATGTGTATTGTGTTTTTAAAAAAAGTATCCGAAGAATTATTTTGACCCAATATGATTAAATCCACTATCTTTTAAAAGAATTTATGTTCTATAAAATTATTTGATAATAAAAAGGTGAAACTATACATATTATTCCCCTGGTAACACCAAAGATTTCCAACCATTAAATTTGATTACAATTTTCAACAGGAAATAAAACTTTCTAGATAGTTACAGATCTATTAATCTCTATTTGGTAATATCCCTAGTAGAAATCTCTTAGGTAGATATCATAGCCTTATCATTATATTAACTGTGATTTCTAAAAGTCTTAAAAATCCTCTCAATAGATCTATAGTGAATTGGTCAACCAACTTTGCATATACTTCCTTATACAAAGATCTAAGTTTATTCATAATCACCATTGATTTTCTAAGATCTAATTGCTCATATATCTTTATTAAAAAATCATATGGTGTCATTATTATTTTAAAAGAATTAATTTTCCAATTTCTACCACATTAAGATAAAGAAACATATAATTCTCATGTACCACCCCGGGTACCCTAGTGTAATGTCCCGGTTCCAGAAGCAACCCAGAGGCACCGCGTACCCAGTTGGTCACATGGCCTCAAGCACATTTACCCAAACACCAGAGGCTGCCGACTAGTAGCGAGGGCCTTGGGTGTGATAGTGGGGAAACTATGCCCTCATTGGAAGAGTACACAGCAGAAAAGAATAACGTGCAATAGCAGAAGTAATAAATAACCAATCAATAATAAACAGTAGAAGACGAAATCGACAAACAGGAGCGCACATGTATGTATAAAATGATGCAAGATACATAACTAGGAAAACAGAAAAACAAGTCCCAATGCTGGAAAACACCATAGTACCAAAACAAGTACAAAAGGAAAGAAAAATAGCTCCTCAGCATCACAAGCCAAAGTATGGTCCCTTTCCCTCCTGCTCCAACCAACCACGTACCAGAAGTCGAAGTGCGCTTGCCCTTGTCTATACCTGTAACAACATAGTCTGTTTGGGCCCAAAAGCATGACCCAAACAGGGTGTGAGACTAAATCCCACTAGGAATTCACCCGAAGATATGTGCCTAACAGTCAGTGAGTATATGGCAGGTAAAAGTACAATAAGCAGTAAACAACAACAGCAAAGTAGTAGGTAGTAAACAGGATGATACACAACAGCAATCAACCCACAAACAACAACAGTAGTGAAGCAAATCAGCTAACACAAACAGGAAACCCTCTGGGAAGTACCCGCAACCATCCCCTATGGTCCTAACCAAGAATTACCACAATCCTATGGGCAGTGAACTCATCCTAACCCCTCTGGCTTGGTCATACGAAATTATAAGACTCTCTTGGGAAGCTCACTCAGTCAATTCCCCTTATAGTCTAGGGTAGTCAGGAACTCTCTGAGGAAGATCACGTGGTCTAACCCTCTTAGCCCCAAGCTCTAGAGAATCTCTGAGGAAGCTATCTCGGTCAATTAATCCTATAGCCTTAGGTATACCACAGACTCTCTGAGGAAGCTCACTCGGTCAATTCCTCATCTATCCTGGTAAGGTTCTTAAATATAATTCAAACAAGGTAATACTCTCTGAGGAAGCGCACTCGGTCGACCCTCTTGTAGTCTACAAAAATACAAGACTCTCTGGGAGCTCACTCGGTCCATCCCCTGTATTATAATGTCTAAGACTCTCTGAGGAAGCTCTCTCGGTCTACCCTCCTATAGTCTATAATGTCTAAGACTCTCTAGGATGCTCACTCTGTCTATCTCTTATAGTCTATAACAACAGGTTCTCTCAGTCTCATGCCAGTCTGTGCATAATAATTCTATAAGGCCAAAGTACACCTATAGATCTACTTGGCTAACCAAATACACCTATAGAGCTACTTGGATAACAGTCTACAGGGAAAAAAGCATGTTATACAAAAACAATCCATCCTATAGACACAGGTCATGGAAACAGTTGTAATAGCCAAGGCAACAAAGACCCGATGGTCAATAACATAACAAGCATGGAAAGAAATCCAAGCACAAAAAATTATCCTCTAACATGAACAAATTACCTCTACACCAGCATACAAGCAAGGTAGGAAAACAACAGGGGTAAAAAGGTAATCACGCAATACCCCGTTCACGGGTATTGGTCGAATTTGCGCATAAAACTCAAAGACTTTGAAAAGTAAGGCACGAACCACCTACCTCGATCCTAGGAGATCGATATACATGAACCACGATGACTGATTCTCCTTAGAACATCGAAGATCTGATAAAAAGCCCAAAAAGCTCAACCCACGATATCTTGAGAAGGAGGAGGAATTGGAAAACAAGGCTCAAGCAGAAGAGAGAACTCACTGCTGCGATTCAAACACAATCAACAGTGCTCGAATCATAGAATGGATGGAGGAACGATGGCTCTTCAATGATCCATGGATTCCCAGTGATCTCAGACTAACATGACCTAGAAGAAGATGTTTATGGCGATTTGACGCGACCTTTATAGACCCGGAAATTTCAAGGAAATTTTTTTCTTAATTTTCTTTGGGTTTTTACAAGAATGCAGTTCCTGACGGTACCTGATTCCGAGGCCCGGTGTGCCCAAAAACATTTTCTGAAGTTTAGCTCGGGTACGTTCAGTGAACGAACGAACGAGTTTTCCTAACTTTTGATCCAGTGCTCAGAATTGATATCTAAGGGCTCCGATGAAACCGCAGCACCGATAATCGCTTAAAAACACCTTTTTGGGGGTTGCGTTTTCTCGGGAGGAGATGCTAAAAATTGTGGAAGGTAAAAAAAAAATTGAGATAAAATTTTATTTCTTTTTAAGTGGTCATTTCCTTTGAGTGGAAGTTGGGGAACTACCCATGAGAGGTTAAGAGGTTGGTGGGGCCCACACGAACTCCACCCCTTCAAATTCTCTAACCCCCCATAACACTGCCCCTTTAAACCCCCATGTATTAAATGATGTGACTTCCTTTCACATTAAATCTTGCAATTTAATTTGGGAGTTAAGCATTTGAATTTTAAATGCATGTAATGTTATAATAAAATAAGAATAACACTTATTTTATTTGGGGGTTGTTTCATGGTGTTGGGTTTTTGAGAGAGGGAGCAATGTTCCTCTGAAGAAGTTCAACTTCCACATTGAAGAACGCGAAGAATGCCACCCTCCAACGAAGAACGCCAACACCAACGAATGATGGTGTGCCTTCTCTTCTTCTTCCTCCACGTCACGGGAGGAGACACCACCGCGGGGAACGTCACCATCGACGACGACTCACCCTACGACGTCAACAGAATCAGCACCAATCTTCCGTGACGTCCGATCATCGCGATGCTTGCCTCTTTCCTTGGCTCGGCGACGTGCGACGTCTTTGCAAGGTAGGGGTTAATTTATTCTTCGTTAGTACTTCGTCTTTGTTCATCATTTTCTAAATAGGCCGCCTGTTATCGCAATAATGGGAGGAGGTCGGACCGCACGAGCATGGCCGAACCTCCTCCCCCTTGATGATTATGTTTGTGGCGGTTCGAAAGAAGGTGGCGTGGTGCAACGGCATCGCGCGGTAGCATGGGGAAATGTGGAGAAGATGCACGGCACTGTCACGCCATGTCATTGAGGACAAACGAATCCGTGGCTGGAGTCGGGCCACGGCGAAGGGGCGCGGCGTCATCGCGCCGCGCCGGAGAACTCCGAAGACACCGCTGCTGGAGTGGGGCCATGGCGGAGGGGCGCGGCGCCGTCGCGTCGCGCCGGTCGAACTAAGGCCGCGGCCTTTGGCCGCGGCAGAGCAGGGAGCGGCGGCCAGACTACTGGCCCCCGGCGCGCCAGAGCAGGAGGGTGGGACCCCGGCGGTCCCGCGGTAGCAGCACGGCCGGCCAGCCGGGTCGGTCGATAGAGTAGACCGGGGGTTCGTAACCCCCGGCTGGAAGGAGAGAGGCCCCCACTTGGGGGGGGGGGGGGGTCATCAATTAGGGGGGAAGCGCCCCCCTGTTTCTGCTCAGGTCAGCCAGCTGAGAAGGCTACGGGGGCCTCACCGGCGCGGCAGGCCAACCGGCCGCCGGGCCGCGCCCAGGCCGGGCCGGGCCACGCAGGCCGGGCCGCGCAGGCCATGCTGGGCCATGCAGGCCGGGTCGTACAGGCCGGGCCGGGCCATGCCCAAATGGTCCGGAACCGAACCCGGGTCGGGTCGACCTGGTTCGGGCCGACGCAGGGGGTCTCGGGCCGGGTCAGACCGGGCCCGAAACCCCTATTTTCGGACTGTTTTCAGTCATTTGCCAATAACATGGGCTGCGGACCTCCGATCGACGCACCATCAGTTTCGATGTGATACATTGATTAAGACGGTAGTTTCGGTATATTACACTCAGGGTTTCGAAGAACTTTGGGTAAGGCTGGGTTGGTTCGATCACGAAACCAATCGGGCCCTCGGAGCGGAAACACTTATATCTCGAGCTCCAGATGTCTGATTGACGTGCCGTCGACTCTGTTGGATTCCTCTTGATGAGAAGGAACTTTTGGAATACTTTGCCTTAGATTTGGATGCAGCTGGAGTATGGCTGGGTTGGATTGTACCCGAAATCCAACCGGGACCTAGGAATAGAAAAGCTGATAACTTTCAGACCGGACATCCATGTGAAGAACCATCAGCGGCGTTGGTGATCTCGTTGAGAAACAGTCCCTGCGAGTATACCCTATGAGAGTTCAGGGTACAGTTGAGATTTCGCCGGGTTGGTTTGCACACGAAACCAATCGGGCCCCTCGGATGAAAAGGCTAATAACTCACAGACCGAGCATCCATTTAACGCGTCGTCTGTTGCGTTGAGACCCCTGTGATGAGGCGGTCCTTTGAGATACTTTTTCGTGGGACTTTGTGATACTTGGAGTATTGACCTGTAGCTCATGGAGAGGACCCTCCTGGAGACGAGCGTATGGATTACGGAGACCGTGTAGCTGGCTGAGACCTGATGACTGCTTGTCCGATTCGATTCGGAGTGACTAGCATAGCCTAGTGGGGAGAACTACTTTGTGAGGTGGCAGAACCATGGAGGAGGAGAACAACTTTGTGAGGTGGAAGACCCGCGGTACTCGACAGGAGGTGTACCTCTATAGGCTATGAGGGGGAGCACTACTGTTTGAGGTGGCAGACCCATGGCGAAGGAGCACTACTGTGTGTGGCGGCAGATCCGCGGTACTCGATAGGAGGAGTACCTCAGCAGTCTTAGGTTAGTGAGTAGTACCTCGGAGTCGTGACAAGATCAATGTACTTTCCAGAGACGGAGCTCTTCAGCAGATACGGTTTCGATAATGAAAATCCTGGTTTGAGCTGAGTCTTCGACCTTTGTGTTTACCTCATGATTGAGATGGGTTACTTGATAACTTAGGTGTATGTATGGGAATATACCTAGGCATTGGTTATCCGTTGATTTCATAACCTTTGTGTTTCCTCATGATTGAGATGGGTTACTTCATAACTTAGGTATAAGTATGGGATTATACCTAAGTAAGGGTTATCTGTTGAGATCCTTATTTGTGGTTATTCTTGTTGGATTTAGTGAGACCTCGAGGGTCTCAGGGTCCCTATTGAGTATCGTATACTCACCCCTGCACAGGATATACCCACACCTCGTTGTGTTGGTTGCAGACGACGGGAATCGGTGACAGAGGTCGAGTGTTCGAGGACTGGACGGTACTCGGTGGTGGACTTCACGATGAAACGATACTCGGAGGAGGTTGATGGGCGAGAGTGTTAAGGAGGCTATCTATACCTACCCTTTAGGTAGGTTCTGAGGTGGACGACCCAGGAGCTGCATCTTTTCTTCTAGCTTTTTTTCTTTTCTGTTATACTTCCTTTCAGTTGTAGTTTCACTTTTCAGATGGGTTTGTATTATGGACCACTTACTTTTCAGCACTTACTTTTTGTACTTAGTGTTTTACTTCCACTTGTACTCTATGTTATTTTGTTTACCTTTATAAAGGCAATTCCTTCCCAGTTTATTGGGATTTATGCCTTTGGTGCTATACGCCAGCCCCTGGCCTATGGAAGGCGGGCTTGGGGTAGTCACAGTACAAGCCCCGATGACGGGTTGTGACAAATTGGTATCAGAAGGGGTCGGTTCTACCGCAGAACTTATAACTCTGATTTTTCTTTACTGTGAAGTAATAGTGTTAAGGGTACCGAGTATGGTTTTCAGATCAGGGAGTCCAGTGTTGGTGCGGGTGGCCGACGTATCCATACACCAAGACCCAGACAAATGATTTCCGGCTTTGTGCATGAAAACATTAATTGCATGTGTGTTTTCAAAGGTTTTCCCTTAAAAAAGCTCAATCCAGGTCAGCTCACTAGGTATAAATCATTTGACTGTGTCATGTTTGTTTCTTTCAAGATGCCTCCCCGCAGACGACCAGCTAGAGCCTCGAGAGTTGTACGTACTGACAGCCTGCCGAGCGACGTGGCCTCAGTATAGGGCCCTATCCCAGTTGAGGCACCAACGGAGGCACCAGCGGTACTACTACCCGTTGGGCCACCGATGCCACCAGCCCCAGTAGTAGAGGGCACACGTCACTTGAGTGCACTACACGAGTTACAGCGCCAGAGGCCACCCAGTTTCAGGGGAGAGATGGACACGCAGGTGGCTTAGGATTGGCTGGAGGTTGCGGTGAGATTCTTCAGGCTAGTGGGGATGCCAACAGACTTCATGGTGATCCTTACTGCCAGCCTTCTTTATGCAGCAGCAGGCAGATGGTAGAGCCCGATGCTCCAGATGCATGACGAGGTGACACTTCTGTGGGAAGACATCGAGACCCTATTCCAGGAAGAGTTTGTACCATCCACCCTTCGAGCGGTGCGTATACAAGAGCTGTTGCATCTATAGCAGGGTAGCATGATGGTGGCACAGTACTCAGTGAGGTTCACAGACCTCTCACGCTACTCCACAGATATGGTACGAGACCCATTCTTTAGGAAATGAACCTTCGATCAGGGGCTCTGGTGAGAGATTAGAGCTTTTTTTGTTTCCCACAGTATTCCAACGCAGAAAGGGGTGTTGGAGCGAGCCCTCTTAGTGGAGGGTTTCCTTGCTGAGCAGTCTTCAGCAGCAGGACCCACCACTAGCCGGCATGTGGCAGAGTCTTCTGTAGAAGTCATTAGACAGATGATGCAGAGGTCCAAGAGGACCAGACCTACAGGTGGTCGGCCGCATGACTCAGGGTTGGTAGTGCGAGGCACCGAGGGGAATGAAAGAGCCAGACCTGCCATACAGTGTTACTTCTGCGGCAGGATTGGTCACATGGCACGTGCCTGTCCGACCCTCCATGCAGATGACCAGAAGTTAAATAAAGAACCTCCCAGGAAGAGGCAGAGGTTTGATCGAGGCGGACCGCTAGGAGCAGAAGGCCGAAGGAGGGGAGCTGGTCGTACAACTGGAGGTGGAAGACGCTTCGAGGTGTTTCCACCACCACCAGCAGGAGGTCCACCCTGACCGCAGGGAACAGGTGGACATGGGAGAGCTCAGCTTCAGGCAATAGAAGCATACGACTACAGAGCTCCAGAAGCAAGTGGACAGGAGCAGAACTAGTGGTTTCCTTTTGTTCTTCGTACATCTAGTTCCATGTTGTTGTTACATTTGTGTCTTTATAATATGAGCTGCAATAATAAAAAAACTTACCTTTGTGACATTTGCTTCCTTCCTTTTTGTGCACTAAGAGGTTCTGGTTTAAACTGTTGACTTGACCCTCACTTTCGAGATTCCTACTGGAGGAGGCCCAGTTACCTCACGCTGATGCCAACAGTGTGACTTAACCCTTAGAGGCGAGAGTGATGGTTGGATCTCTTGGTAGTAATGTTGAGGCCTTACGACGTCATCCATGGCATGAATACATCATTCATGTATGGATTGACTGTATTAGGAAAAGAATGTGGTTCATCCAGGGGATGAGACCATATTTCTCTTATCGGCAAAGAAGAAATTTTAGCAGCTCTTGTGGGACCAAAGATGGTCCATGCCACGACAGAGAAGGTCCAAGTCATCCAGGAGTGGATGAAGGCAGCTCAGAGCCGATAGAATCCTTAGGCTGATAAGAGGAAGAGACCACTAGAGTTCGAGGATGGAGAAAACGTTTTTTACAGGTGTCACCTCGACGTGGAATTACAGAGATTTGGCTGAGGAGACAAGTTATCTTCGCGCTTCATTGAACCCTTCAAGGTCCTCAGTAGGGTAGGCGAGGTGGTTTACCACTTGTCCTTTCCACCTCAGTTGCACCAGGTGCATGAAATCATCCATGTACCTCGGCTGAGGAGATACGTGCATGATCCTTCACACATCATCGACCTCAGGGAGTTAGACGTCGATGAAAGAGCGACATGCGTGGAGATTCCAGTGGAGATAAAGGATCGACAGGAGCGGGTTCTACTTGAACGATCAATTTCTCAGGTGCGCTTTCAATGGCAGCACATGAACCTCCAGGGGAGCACCTGGGAGCGGAAGGCTCAGATGCGTGCTCAGTACCGCTTTTGTATCCCTAGTTTGTGTTAAAGATTTATGGGGACGTAAAGCCCTGAGGTGGGAGTAATATAAAGACCCAGAAATTTCAAAGAAAGTTTTTTGTTAATTTTCTTTGGGATTTTACAAGAACGTAGTTTCTGATGGAACCAAATTCCGAGGCCCGGTGTGCCCAAAATCATTTTCCGAAGTTTAGCTCGGGTGCGTTCAGTGAACGAACGAGAGGGTTTTCCTAACTTTTGATCCAGAGCTCGGAATTCAAATTTGAAGGCACCGATGAAACCATAGAGCCGATAATTGCTTAAGAACACCTTCTTTGGGGTTGCGTTTGCTCGGGAGGAGATGTTAAAAATTGTGGAAGGTAAAAATAAAATTGAGCTACAATTTTATTTCTTTTTAAGTGGTTATATCTTTTGAGTGGAAGTTGGGGAACTACCCATGAGATGTTAAGAGAGTGGTGGGGCCCACACAAACTCCACCCCTTCAAATTCTCTAACCACCCATAACTCTTCCCCTTTAAACCCCCATGTATTAAATGATGTGACTTCCTTTCACATTAAATCATGCCATTTAATTTGGGAGTTAAGCATTTTAATTTTAAATGCATGGCATGTTATAATAAAATAAGCATAAAACTTATTTTATTTGTGGGTAGTTTCATGGTGCTGGGTTTTTGAGAGAGGGAGCAATCTTCCTATGAAGAATTTCATCTTCCACACTGAAGAACGCGAAGAACGCCACTCTCCGACGAAGAACGCCAACACCAAAGAAAGACGACTTGCCTTCTCTTCTTCTTCCTCCGCATCAGGGGAGGAGACACCACTACGGGGAACGTCGCCATCGATGACGACTCACCCTCCGACGTCAACAGAATCGGCACCAATCTTCTGCGACGTCTGATCATCGTGACGCTTGCCTCTTTCCGCAGCTCGACGACGTGCGACGTCTTTGCAAGGTAGGGGTTAATTTCTTCTTCGTGAATACTTCGTCATCTTTCATCGTTTTCTAAATAGGCTGCCAGTTATCGCAATAACGGGAGGAGGTCGGACTGCACGAACACGACCGACCCTCCTCTCCCTTGATGATTATGTTTGTGGCGGTTCGAAATAAGGCGGCGCGGTGCAACGACACCATGCGGTAACATGGGAAAATGTGGCGAAGATGCGCGGTACCGTCGCACCGCACCGTTGAGGACAAATGAACCCGCGTCCGGAGTCGGGCTGCGGTGAAGGAGTGTGGCGTCATCGCGCCGCGCCAAAGAACTCCGAAGACACCGCGGCTGGAGTGGGGCCACGGTAGAGGGGCGCAACACTGTTGCGCCGCGTTGGTCGAACCAAGGCCGCGGCGGAGCAGGGAGCAGCAACCGGACTACCGGCCGCCGGCGCACCGGAATAGGAGGGCGGCACCCCGGCGGTCCCGCGACAACCGCACGGCCGGCCAGTTGGGCCAGCCGATCGAGTAGACCGGGGGTTCGTAACCCCCGGCTGGAAGGATAGCGGCCCCCACATGGGGGGGGGGTTCATCAATCAGGGGGGCAGCGCCCCCCTGTTCCGCTCAACTCGGCCAGCCGAGCAGGCCACGCGGGCCGAACCAGTGTGGCAGGCCAACCGGCCATCGGGTCAGGCTGCGCCCAAACGGGATGCACCCGGACCTGGGTCGGGTCTCCCCGGTTCGGGCCGACCCAGGGGGTCTCGAGCCGGGTTGGATCGGGCCCGAAACCCCTATTTTGGACTGTTTTCAGTCATTTGGAAATAAATTGGGCTGCAGACCTCCGATCGACACACTGTCAGTTGCGATGTGATCCTTGGATAGAGACAGTCGTTTCAGTATTTTACACTAAGAATTTCGGAGAACTTTGGGTACGTTCGGGTTGGTTAGATCATGAAACCAATCGGGCCCTCAGAGCAGAAACACTTATATCTCGAGCTCCGGACGTTCGATTGACGTGTCGTCGACTTTGTTGGATTCCTCTTGACGAGTCAGACCTTTTGACATACTTCCCCTGAGATTTGGATGTAGTTGGGGTATGGCCGGGTTGGATTGTACCCGAAATCCAACCGGGCCCCTGGAACGGAAGAGCTGATAACTTTCAGACCGGACGTCCGTTTGACGAACCGTTAGTGGCGTTGGTGATCTCGTTGAGAAACGGTCCCTATGAGTATACCATATGAGAGTTCGGGGTATAGTTGAGATACAGCCGGTTTGGTTTGCACACGAAACCAATCAGGCCCCTGGGATGAAAAGGCTAATAACTCACAGACCGGGCATCCGTTTGACGCGCCGTCTGTTGCATTGAGACCCCTATGACTAGGAGGTCCGTTGAGATACTTCTTTGTGGGACTTTGTGATACTTGGAGTATCGATCTATAGCTCGTGGAGAAGATCCTCCCGGAGACGAGCGTACAGAGTACAGAGACCATGTAGCTGGCTGAGACCTGATGACTGCTTGTCCGATTCGATTCGGAGTGACTAGCATAGCCCAGGGGGGAGCACTACTTTGTGATGTGGCAGACCCATGGCGGATGAGTACTACTTTGTGAGGTGTCAGACCTGTCGTACTCAACAGGAGGAGTACCTATGTAGGCTATGAGGGGGAGCACTACTATGTGAGGTGGCAGACCCATGGCGGAGGAGCACTACTTTGTGAGGTGGCATACCCGCAGTACTCAATAGGAGGAGTACCTCAGCAGTCTTAGGTTAGTGAGCAGTACCTCGGAGTCGTGACATGATCATTGTACTTTCCAGAGACGGAGCTCTTCAGCAGTTACGATTTCGATAATGAAAATCTTGGTTTGAGCTGAGTCTTCGACCTTTGTGTTAACCTCATGATTGAGATGGGTCACTTGATAACTTAGGTGTATGTATGGGAATATACCTAGGTAGTGGTTATCCGTTGATTTCATAACCTTTGTGTTACCTCATGATTGAGATGGGTTACTTGATAACTTAGGTATAAGTGTGGGCTTATACCTAAATAAGGGTTATCTGTTGAGATCCTTCTTTGTGGTTATTCTTGTTGGATTTAGTGAGATCTCGAGGGTCTCGGGGTCCCTAATTAGTATTGTATACTCACCCCTATACGGGATATTCCCGCACCTCATTGTGTTGGTTGTAGAAGACGGGTAGCGCTGGCGGAGGCCGAGTGTTTGAGAACTGGACGGTGTCTGGTGGTGGAATTCACGACGAGACGATACTCGGAGGAGGTTGACAGGCGAGAGCGTTGAGGAGGCTATCTGTACCTACCCTTCAGGTAGGATCTGAGGTGGATGACCCAGGAGATACTTCTTTTCTTCTACCTGTTTGTCTTTTCTGTTGTACTTCCTTTTAGTTGTAGGTGCACTTTTCATATGGGTTTGTATTCTGGCCCACTTACTTTTCAGCACTTCCTTTTTGTACTTAGTGTTTTACTTCCTCTTGTACTTTGTGGTGTTTTTTACATTTATAAAGGCAATGACTTCCCAGTTTATCGAGATTTACGCCTTTGGTGCTAGACGCCATCCCCTGGCCTATGGAAGGCGGGCATGGGGTAGTCATGGCACGGGCCCCGAGGACGGGTTGTGACACGACCCTGGTCCGTTTAATGAAAAAAAGAAAGTACATGGCGTGTAATAGGTTTTTCTGTACTCCGCTTAAATCGGCCTCCAGAAAAAGGAAGGCATATTTGAAAATGAAGATCCGGTTTCTTACACCTAGAAACCCAATAACTAATCCGGATCTAACATAGACCGAAGGTCATTCTCGATCCTCACTAGTTGGTGACTTGAACCTGACATCATACAACATGTAAGTGGGAATGATTTTTCCACTAAAAAACCCGAAGTAAAAGAAGAAAGAGTGTATACATATCAAAATAAAAATTCACTCGGAGTAAAGTACCAAAATAAAAAAAGGCATAAACAAGACCAAAGTAATACAACCCAAGTACTAAAACAAGGAAAACCAACCCAGGTCCCTAAGTACTCGACTCACCAAGACCACGGTTCAACAACTGGATCTGTCACGAAGTGATATTTTCCCTTTACTCGAACCTGGAAGAAGATAGTCTACAAACACCAGAAGGAACAAGTAGGGTATGAGATAAAAATCCAAGTAGGGTCTCACCACATATTCCATAACAGATTCCAATAACTGATTAACCAATGGAATTCTTTCAATTTTCAAAATAAATAGGTTTGGCATTTTAAATCATAATTAAACAAATCATGTTCTACAGTTAAAATGATGGAAAAATACTTTAAGAAAAAGACTTTAAAAATAATGTTATATTTCTAAATCAATGGCTTAAATAAAATAGTTTATGTAAAATCAGTAGGCACAAAAAGCAGTTCAAGTGAGCAACATGGCTATCTTCCAAATAGGTACAATAGTATTTCCGGCTATATGACTCTGCACTCTCTAAGTGGTCTCAAAAAAATGTGTATGCATACATCCTCTGGACACTGGTCAGATAGGACTCATCACAATTGCCTAAGGGATGTTACTTGTTGCATGTATGTTTTAGAAAATTGTAATAGCATAGAGTGTGTCCAAATAACTCAACAACTACCTAAGGTTTTCAGGTTATCTTAAAAAATATATGATGGGAAATTTATTTTAAGACTGCTTAAAATACAATTAAGTCACATTCTTCCATTTTAATACCTATTTTCCATTTTGAAACCATATTTAGTTTTAATTAAAAACATGATTTTTTAACAAGATAAAACCACTAGGATCCTGTCAAAACATTTTAAGCCATTTTCACCAGTTTGAAATCCATTCAAAACTAATTCCATCATTTCACAAGTTTTTTCCACAATTAAATTCAAAATTTTAATTGAAATAATTTCCATTAAATATATAATTTAAATTAAACAATTTAAATTTTCTAATTTCCATAAACACACCCCAATTCAACAGAATTGGTGGTTTTCCAAATTTCATTCCAAAACCATTTCAAATTTATCAATTCACTGGAATTGGATTTTATTACATCATTTGAAAGGGAGTTTATGAAATTGAATTTAAATCAATTATTGAAATAAATCAAACAATTCAAGGTTAATCAATTTGGCTAATCTGGACAGAACCACCTACCTCAAGGTAGTAGATGTTATTAGTGATGATAAACCAACTTGTGTGGTTCAATACACCTCACAACCTTATTATTATAAGTGCCTACACACTAAATCTTGATGTTTGTCAAGGATTCCTAGAATATTACATGTGATAATATTTTATCTCTCCCAGATAACTATCAAATTATCAATTAAAAAAATTGCACGTGCCGATAACTTCTCTCTCCTTGATAATTCTTGAATTATCATTTTGATTAACACATGGGATGATACTTACTATCTCCTTAATAAAATTCCAAATTATCATTTTATGTCAAAAAATATGTTCACAATATTTTCCTTATAATAATTATAAACCACATTTGATATTATAATATCTTTATATTGCAAAGATAACACATGTGGTAGTCCTTTAAAATTATTTATTAATAATTTGAATACTTATTCTTTGATAAATTATTTTACTAATTATCATTTAAAAAACTCATAATTATATCATGATTATTCATTTTAATTATAATTTTATAATTATTTATAATTATATTTTCAACTAAAAAGTGGAAAATATCATTTGGTGATTCTTCATAATAATTATTCGACAATTAGATATAATTTTCTTTTGATAATTTGTTTATAAATTACCCTTGATAATTAATGTAATTATCGTTTGATAAAACATTAAAAGTATCCATGAAAATTTCTAAAAAATATTTCTTTATAAAACCTTATAATTATATTTAATAATACCCTACAATTATCTTTCTATAATAATAATTTTCTATGGGTTATCCTTTGATAACTCATGCAATCCCACGTTGATAATTTTATTTTAATAAATTATCCCTAAACATGAAATGTGATTATCAATATACATATATATTTAGATAAATATATATATTGATAGTTTATTTTAAAATTATCTTCTGATAAGATGAAGAAGCCTTTTTTTATAATTGTTTACCCATCTTCCAATAATTTCAATAATTATCATTTTATAATTTGTTGAATAATAATTATTTGACAAAATAGGGTTTCTTTTAATTATATAAAACCCCTCATTTTCTCAAGATTTTGAATAATATGAGAAAAGAATATAAATGAATAAAATGAAAACAAACTGGATGAAGGAAGAGTGCCTCATTCCAGGCACATGAGTAAGGATTCACCACCACCCCTGAAATGAAAGAGGAACACCGAAGTGATTTGTTGGAGGTTCAAAAAACACGCATAAGGGGTTTTAAAGTTGGTTGAACTCTATCTGTTCAACCCACCATGAGACACCGTGTTGTACAACCATTTTATAACACGAAAAACGGATTATATTTAGGTCAGATTCAAATAACCCACTTAATCCACTGTTTCAAACAAAAAATTATGATGGAGTTAAAGATTTCACCAATTAATGTCGTTGCTGGATAAAATAGGTGAAAATAGTTTGAAACAAAAGCTTTTGGAATTACCACTAATCAATAATGGAGTTATGCGGGTTTACGGTGAAGAAGAATACCAAACATAATCAATTTTTTTTTAACAAAAATCATTTTAATTATTAAATCTATTAATTATTTATATATAGAAAACAAATAATACATAAGTTCATTGAGTATAAAATTTATACACTACCTAGGCTAAACACCCCATTCCGGAGCCAACGGTGGTCTCAAATTTCTAAACTGATGAACTATTTCAGAGATATTAGTGATTTATTAATTAAAAATCAGAATAAATAATTAATCAAAATAAAAAAAGGGTTATATTTTTGTGTGAGGCATCCAAACACTCAATGCTTTCAAATGTTATACCTATCTAGGGTAAACCCCTCATTCTGGACCCATCGGTGGAATTATATTTCCTATACGTCACAATTTTTAGGAGATATTTAATTGTTTTTAATGAATAATATATTAAATATTATTTTATAACTTTATCTCATGAGTGAGACATCCAAATGTATGGCGCCTTTGAATGTTATAACCCTCCTTGGGTAAACACCATATTTAGAACATAACAGTGGTCTCAAATTTCTCATAAGACCCACCATTTTGGACTTTGACTGAATGACCTGAAGGCCAATATTTTATTAATTTTGTATAAGCCCCCTTTTAAGGTTAAAGGGGGTAAACCAAGACTTCAAGTACACAAGAAATTACCAAAATTCGAAAATAAAGATGTTTGCAACCCAGAACAAGACTATGTATAACTACCTCCTCCCAAAAACAACATCATTAAGGCACACCTCCACCAGAGCATGGCTACTCAGCAAGCTGTCCCGAGAAAAAAATGTGCGGGCCCGGTAGCGATGATGATGGAATACCCTATTAATCTTCCAAATCCTGAGATTCATACATGGTGAAGATGACCAGCTCTATCCTCATCTGAAGAAGATCCTTGTAGACTGTCTAGGTTCCCCAACAATCAGACCCCTTGCATCTCCAACGATAATCAACCAAGACACTCCCAGTTCACTAATTTCACATCCAACCAAATTCACAGCTAGTTAACCAAATCACGGATGAACCAAATCTGAAAAAAAAAACCTGCAAAAAGAACACAGTAATCCCAAACCCAGGGCCTCCCCCCTCCGAACCTCTCCAGATCTAATGTCGAGCCGCACCGGACGTTTGCCGAAGGCATCACCCGGCCGCATCGGGCCAAATAGCCAGATACTCTGAGCACATTATCCCGACCATGCACTGGAAGAACAGACGCATCCGAGAAGCTAAACAATCCACACTGGAATCGTGACGGTGTGACTGAGCCGCTCAGGCTAATCCGAGGTCCGAGCCATGGGAAGCCGCAGTGAACACAATGCTGACTCTGCCGGAGACCCACCGCACCATGCCGACTCCAAGAAACCCTGGGGCAGATCCAATCCCAGAGAGTTTGACTTGAAGATCAATCCAGGTCCAAGGGGGAAGGGAAGCTGAACCACCAGGAACCCTAGCCACCACGGATTCACCGTTTTGGACTTATTCAATTATTTTGAACAAAAAATGCGTGCTTAATATAATATAATTAATATTTTTATTCAGTCTTCATTGAGGCTTTACGAGGCCTCATAACATCACAATAACTTTGTGTCGAACAAAAAAAATATTTAATTGAACATTACAAGATGTTAACTGGAATTTAAGTCCCTTAACACATTTATCAAAATTTCTCTAATAAATAATTATTTCCAATTAAGATATTAATAATTTTACACAAGAGAGTTTAAGAATAACAAAAACAGTAACAAGATATTACAATGATTCTATCATAAATTTAATTAGTATTATAAAACTCAAAAAAATATTCAAAAATATAGTGATTTTAAATAATAGTAGTTACTATTATCTAAAATTTATCTACTAATAGGTTAGTTTGATCATCTTATTTCAAAGATTCCTATGGATAAATTTAAAAAAATATCTAGAATTTCAATGTAATTTTTTTAAAAGTTGTCCAAAAATAAAAAAATCCCTCTAAATAGAAGTAATTAATGTTATATATAAGTAAAAACAAAAAAAAGTATGAAAACTACTAAAATCATACACATTTTAAAAATTTTGTTTTGATCAATATAAAAAGAAATATCAGGAACCTGTTATAATTATTCAACTAAAATATGAAACACCTTTATGTATTTAGAATTAACGTCATGGTGGATAAACCTTAATAGGTTCATCGGTATTTCTGAATAAAATCTTCAGTACCTATATTTGTTATCTCCCTTAAAATAAAGGACTAGGACATTCCAAATGTCTGAACTCAATTGAACAAACAAAATTTTTTATAATTTACTCCTCTTTGAAACATAGTGCATAAAGGTTCTTAATCAGGAATGAAGTAATTTGACCAATAAGTTCAAATTCCAATGTATTTACTACCTAAACCAAATGTAGTTCTATTTTTTCTTATTTGTCTATACATTTTCATGAACTCTTTTATTTACATAGTAAATTTAGTAACTTATTTATCCTTTCAATATATGATTTTAACTTGACAGTTTCATCATTACTTTTAAACAGTTTAAGTTTATTTTTTAAATATCTCAAATTTGATCATCATCCTTAGTACAATCTTCTAATGACTTTACAGTACTCTTTCCTTTCCTATCAACATTAAATTTCAAAAACCTATTCTTTATGTATTTCAACTCAGACATTTGGTATTCATTCATATTCTTTATTTGTAAAATATATTCTGATGTTTTAGAAAGTTCTCCCTTTCATTGAACTAACTCAAATTTTATATCACTATACTTCTTAGAAAGTTTAAAAATTCATATTTTACTTCTTTAAATTTATAATCAAATCTATTTTCTCTCTTCCCATGACTAAAAAACTATACAACCATTTCTTATACTATGGGAGATCTAAACTCTTTATCAATTTTATTTTCATCCCAAAATTCATCCTAGAAACATTTCAAATCTAGAGTAATATTTATAAGATCTTCTAAATCCACTTTACCCATAATAAATTTTAATATATTTTCATAAAATTCATTAATTTTCTTGTTGTTGTCATTGCCTTCCAATGAACTGTCAAAAGTAGTATCTCATTTGCTTTCATTCCATGTATCCATGGCTTTTAAAAATTTTCTAATTATCTTCTTATAATATTCTTTAGAATAACTTTTATATTTCCTCTTCAATTTAGGATAATCAGGTATAACATGAACTAGATTTATACATTCATATAAAATTGTCTCTACATAATCATTCTTATCATAACTCTCATTTATATCTTTCAGAAAGTATTTCCAATAATTCTTTTTTCCCTTAAATTGATTCATCCTCGTAGTGAATTTATAATTATCACATTTAATTAATTCAAAACATATATAACTTTTAAATGAGCTTGATTTATCATTAAAAGCTCTATTATTTAAATTTTTGATAAATGAGAAATCAGTACAATTTTTCTTATAATCTTTTTCTACATTTATTTTTAAATGAATTTCTTGATATAAAATAGTTCCAATAATATCATCAATTGTGTTCTCTTTAATTCCAACTCCTTCAGTAAAATATCAATTAATTTTTCTATAATATTATCATTTGATAACTCTTTCTTTAATTAATTATAGGTTGTTTACAATAGTCATAAAACTTTAATAAATTTTATCTACACTTTAACCAGTAAAAATTGAAGACTTATTAGTCAGCCCTTAACATAGAAATATTGGTCTCAAGAAATTTTGACATTATAAAATGTGTAGCTTCTAGCTTTTTTCAAATTCCACATGTTGTTCACCATAGATAAAATTAACTATATATATTTCTTTGAATAGAAAATAAATGAGTATTTTGAACATGAAAGTTCAACTAGATTTTATACTTATCTTCTCTAATAAAATTATAAACTTATTTCTTTATAATTTTTAAATTTTTGAAAAGTATAATGAAATTATTTAGTTTGATATTAATCATGAACGTTTCCATCCAATCTCATGAGTGATGATAATAATTCCAATCAAATATAGGTGTTTTATTAGGATTAATATTTTCAATAGATCGAGTATGGATTCCTTCCATCATAAACAAAAACATTTCTCCACTATAAGTTAGTGTAAGGAAAACGATAGGCTAAAAAATCTGATAAAGTGATGAAAACTTAGAAAAAATTTAACTCCAGCTTATTCTCAGGCATAGAGACATAATTTGGTACCAAATTGTGTCCTTGTATCTAGATTAAAATCACACTAAAGGAGTGGGGATGAATTGTAGTTTCAAAAAAAAACCTATAATTTTTATCCCCTTCATGTTTTTAAACTAACATAAATACAATTTCTAATAAATCCATGAGGTAATAAGAGTAACATCAAAGTAAGAAAGGTAGTAAGATAATTAGTATTTTACAATTTATGATGAAATAAATTAATATAGTAGAAATTTAAACTAATGGTGTTATAAAAAAATGTTCATAGAATAATCATAGAGGAAATAATAGAATTTGGAGTACTCATTTTGCAATCAAACACCACTAAATACATTTATTCAAAACGTTACATTTAACCCAAAGTAAATACGGTATCATAGACCTAATCCAAAGTAACCTCCACTATAAAACTATAGAAAGGTATTTTCTTATATATCAGAAGCCTATTTCTATCTTTCGATCCCTAGGAAATTATTTACAAAAACTATCAGTAGGTTCCTTTTTCAAAAAAATAGAATATTGATATTCCTGCTTATAAAACACAGAAGCTTAGTTCTATTTTCTAATAATAGGATCCCCAATAATCATGATCAGAAATGAAATGATTACAATAATAAAACCAATATCTCTTATAATGCTTCCCCATTGTCACAAGCTCCCAGCAAACAACCGTAAATTAAAATAATATAAAGTGAACAGAACAAAAATTTGTTGAATTCTCCAAGAATTTGTAGCTTTTAGAATGCTCTGGTACCACTTTTCATCTGACCCAAGAAACATGACACTATTTATAAATGATCCTCAAATGGTTAGATTATACAATATTTGGGTTTAATTGGAATGATATTGGTATTATTTCACCATTAATTCATTGATGAACTTATTATCTTGGTACACCTACCAACAAAGTTATTTTTCCCCACTACAGTTGTTAAAATACAGGTTTTTCATTAATCCTTAAAAACATAATAATTTTAAAATTCATTAGATCATCATATATTCAAAAATCCTCAGACCATTATTTTTTTTAATATACTTACATATTATAAACAACAAAGACAATAAAACAAACGCCTATTAGACCAAATACATAAATAAGTTTATTTTTATTTTCAAAAAAAAGATAAAGAGGGTATTTGACTCAACATTAAGATTAAAGTATAAAGAAAATATAAGTACCATGGGTTTTCTAGTTCGAGAACATGAAATACTAAAATTGGGTATTTGAAATTAGAATATGATGTTGTTCCATATTCAAAATCCTATAAGTCCAATAAAAATGAAATAATAAACGAAACGTTAATTTGTTAAAAAACATAATGATTGGGATATTTTGTATTATATTTAAAATAGTATGTTAATTTTTGGAATAATATTATAATTTTATTAATTTTCCATATATTTTTATAAATAAATGAAATATTCATATTTTTTTTTGAGGATCGATGACAATTCCAAATTTTATGTTATGAAATTTCAAAACTAATTACCACTATTTTCAGTTTCAAGACATTAAGCTATAGTGGGATTCTAAACTCATCAACAACCTACAACATAGATGAAGATAGATTAAAAATAATTATATAGTAAAATGAGCATATAGATCAATTAGGATTGAATAATCATTAGAATTAACCTATCTATTACTTAATTGAGATATTAACATAAAAGTTTCAAGAATTGTTTGTGAAAAAGAACAAAAGAGATTAATTAGTTAGGATATGAAACCATACATGTATTTCAATAACTAGTTCATAAATTCTAAAACCGAATGAAATAGGTAATAAAAGTAGAAAAAATAATATAACATTTACCAATTTCATCAAACATACATGCCTAGATGAAAAAAAAGTTGAGAAAGAAGAGAAAATGACCAAAACATAAGATTCAGTCATAGGAACCGAGTATAAAAAAGCCAAAAAAATGTATAAGTATATAAATAAAGTAGAAGAAGGAAAAAATATTAACATGATTCATGAATTACACCAAAATAAAAATTGATGTTAATATTTTAGTGGTATAAAACATATCAAATTCATAATGAAAAAATAAGGGTTTGAAATAAATATGGATTATGCATATTTTTCATGAATAGAACCTTTAATCCTTTAACATATAGTGATTTGGTAGAAAGAATAACATAAACTGTAAATGATTTCAAACTATATTCATAATGAAATATTAATAACACAAATTATATAAAACAATGTTATTAATATAATGTTATTGTAGAGAAATATTCCTAAAATGAATAATATATAATTATCATGAGGACCGAAATAGAATTAAAAATGCATGATAAAAAATAATTATTCATTATTCATGTTTCATAATGTATAATTATTAATTTTACTAATGGAAAAATATATTCATAATTCTAAATAAAAAATAGAATGGATATTAAATTATCCTCAAGTGGATAAAATTTATTCATTTTTCATAATGAAAAAAATAAATTCATAATACATATTTCCCATAAGGACAACCTAATAAGTAACTGACACATACTAATTTTTTTATATATGTTCAATTGTATTATAATTTTTTTTTCATATGTGGAAAATGAAATGTAGGATTTTAAATAGAATGAATTATGCATTATTCTCATGATGAAATCATGTAAGCCATCATCATATGAATTATTTTATGTTAAAAAACATGGCTTAAATTTAATCAAGATTTTCATAATGATGAGGAGGGAAAGTGTTATTCTATTATATGACTCAGTAAGCTAGTGAACAAAAATAAGAAGTTCCACTATAAAATTTGAAAATGTTTCTAGAAATAATGTTTGAAACACAATATCCAATTTTATTGGTGAACCGAAATTATATATATAAATGTTTCCCTAAATAAATCAATCTATAACAACAATGGAAAAATATTGAATAAATCATAGAGAATCTAATACAAGATAATATAATTTTAAAATAAAATATATAAAACTTACATTGGATGGACTAAAATATTTTTTCATTAACTATAACCATAAATTGGCACCACCGTTGGTGGTGGCACTAAAACATGTTCTCTATTTGGTTGTTTTTTAACTATAGGTGGTTGATTAAACCACCAATGTATCATTTAGGGATAGTAATATAAACCGTTGTGTATTTAATGGTCGATAATCATTTAATAGTGGTTTCTACAGTTTAGAGGTGGTTTATATATGTGTCATTTTGAAGGTACTTATTTGAAGTTAAATATTCATCTGGCGGCGGTTTTTTTGGGGATAGAAAATGGGGGAAATTGACATAACCACCAATAAATTATTTAGTATAGATTTACCTTCCTGGAGGAAAAATATAACAGAAACTTCTATAACCACCGCTAAAAGAATTTAGTGGAAGCTATGTTTAGTGGAGGATATTAGAAACCTCCGCTAAACATATTTTATTTTATTTTTAAACTATTTAATAAAAAATAATATTCATATAATAGAATCAGTCATATAATAAATTAATTCATAAATATAAAATAAACTAATCATTAATCTATATATCTGCACATCTATAGTCATAAATAAAAAACCTTTAGTGAACCATGAGCTCAATAATCACATATATATATATATATATATAATGATTCCAACATCCACCAACCAATGATCAATATATCCATCCCACCACCTCCACTATATCCAACTAGCTCCATAGGTAGATTCATCATACGTGAAACTGATCACATCATGTTATCAACTGAAATAAAAAAAATATAGAGATTAGAAATGAACATAATAAATAATAATTAAAGTAAAATCATTGATAATATATAACCATACCATAAAAAATGATCTATCATTAGTTATTTTTGAAGAGTTTCATAGATAACAATGGTTAAACTCCTATCTACTGCAATCATTTTTCACCGATAATAAAAATGATAACATTTTAGAAAAGGAATATAACACATAATATGCACAAAATTTATTCATAATTATACACTTAACATTTAATATTTTATTAATCAAATGGATGGAATTCATTTTAACATAATAAAAATAATATAACATGTTGAACTCTTTGAAAACATTAACTTTCTTATTAAAGATATGATTCAACAGATGGAACTCAATAGATAAAGGTATATAACAATCTAATCAATTTTTAAACTGATGTGTGGTGTACTTGAAATTACTAAATAAATAAATTTTAAAGAATTTTATATGGTATAATTTCCTATATTTCAAAAATAAGTTAATTGTGGTTGTATCATGAATTTACATCAATACAACGTTGTTTTCTATGCGTTTGACTGTTACATGTATGTTTTAGTGATTTAAATCACTAAAAACACATTTACAGACATCTCAGGGAAACTGTAACTCAGATTGATGTGGTTCTAGTTCCTATTTTTCAAAAATAAAAATACGGAAATTTTTTATGATTTCACATATATATAATTCTGTTTTCTTGGTTTTTCCCCACTAACACATGTGTTTAAAGACTTTAGTATCTTTTAAAACTGCTTATTGATTCCTTCTAAGCACACCACACATCAGATGGATGTGTTGTCTGATCATACATATCATAAATAAATCAACCACTATTTTTTCATGATTTAACATCAATGTACGGTTTGTTTCTAGGGTTTTTACTATTATATTCATGTTTTAGTGTTTTAAAAGAGTAAAAATGCATTTATCACTACTAAAAATTAAACCTTTAATAATGTTAGTAAAAGTTCTTTATCAATATTATAGTATTACTAATAATATAAGTGATTTTAAAGGGTTGGCTTTAACAGTGCTCGTAAAAAATGTTGATAAAGGACCCCTTTAATATCCCTTAAAAGCATTGATAAAGGGAACTTTTATTATTGTTTTTTATCACTATTAAATTCACCCTTTATCGTTGATTTTTTAGTATTGTTAAAGGCCACCATTATCGATGCTTTTTTTAGTGTTGTTAAATGCCTCCTTTAATAGTGTTAAAAAAAAAGCAATGATAAAGGCCCTGTTGATAAAGGGGATTTTTTTTGTTCACCCCCACCCCCTTTATCACCCCCCTATTAGCACAACCCCCACCCCTTTATCAGTGATTTAGATAATCTCACCCTCCAACTTGCAACCCTTCCTCAAGCGAGTTTCAAACCTGAGACCTCCATCTTATACATCATCACTATTTCCACTCCGCAATATAGTTTTATTTTACGTTTTATGATATATCTACATATATATATATATATCGTTAAGTTTTTTATCCATATATGTGTGTGTGTGTGTGTGTGTTTGATTGAGTTTGTGAGTGTTTATATATATTTTTATGTTTATGTTTTTTTTATTTTTGAATACATATAAAATATATATTTTGTGCGTGCTTGTGTGTTTATAAATAAATAAAAACATACATATATCATTTATATATATATATATATATTCATCTATAAATATAATTATACATGTTTATATTTATTTACATATATTATATATTAATATATATATATACACATATATTAGAATGTGTAGATAAATATATATATATATATATGTTTTTCAATACACATACATATATATATATATAAACATTATATATATATATATATATATATTAATTGTATAGATATATTAATATCCACACATTTTTATTTTAAATAAAATGAATATTAGTTTTTATTTAGATAAGGTTTATATATTGATAAATATATTATATATGTAAATATGTTGAATTATTTATTTATAAAATTAAAATTTTATGTGTGAATATACAAAAAATATGTATATATATATTGTTATATATTTGATTATAAATAATCGGAAATTATGAAAAATTAAAAAAATTAAAAGTCATAATATCAATATGAATGTAAGATCTGGAAATAAATTCTTTACCAACTGAAAAAGGGGAAAAATAACACCTTAAACGAGGTTGACAATCCACCACATGTTAAAAAATTTAGGTGCCCCATCTAAAAACTCTGTTTTAGAGGCCTTCTGGGACTTTTTTGGCCTCAAAATATTAGTTATTGGGCTACCCCTAACCAATATAACATAGATCTCATCACAAGCTTCAATTTTATATGTGGTAGAGCTCAAATGGACACCCGATCAAAAGTTATGGCTGTTTGAAGTTTGAGTTGCGTTTTCAACTTATTTTAGATCTTTTATTGATTTTTTTTATATTTTTATCTTTAATTTGATACTAAATTACTATTACTCAATAATTATTAGTAAATTATTAATTAAAAATATATTTTTTAATTATTTTATAAGTCATTTTCACTAAATATCTTATATAATGTGTAAATGCCTATTTAGCCTTATATAAAACATATTTAAAAATATATATTATATTTATATCAATATATTTATATTTATATATTAATATATTATTTTTATTTAAATATATATTTTTTTGAAATATACCCTTTATCAGAGCAAGTAAAAAACACTGATAAAGACCCCCCATCACCGATTTATTAAAAGCACTCATAAAGACCCCCCTTTATCATCACTTTTTTACAAGAACTGATAAAGAGGGCCCTTTCAGCACTTTTTTACAAGATCTGATAAAGGGACCCCTTTAACCACTCTTTTTTTAGCACTATTAAAGACCACCTTTAAGTGCGTTGTTAAAGACTCCTTTTAACAACACTTTTTCTAGCACTGACATAGGGGGGTTTTAACAATGCTTTTAGCTAGCACTGTTAAAACACTAGTGCTGGATAAACCCAATTTTGTAGTAGTGTATGAGAATTACAGGAAAACCATAACTTGTATTAACATGGAATCAGTTCCTAAATTTTAAAAATCAATTGATGTTCATTTCCCTATGACTTCACCACCATCTGATACCATTTTATTTGGTCTAACCTCATGAAGCATGTTTTTATTGACATTGATATATTTTAAAACTTCTTATTGGGTCATTCTGAACACATCGCACATCAAATGGACATGTTTTATACTCGTACATATCAAAAATAATTCAACAGTGGTTTTCCCATGAATTCATTTCAATCTGAGATTATTTTATAGGGTTTTTATCATTACATGAAAGTTTAAGTGTTTTATAACACTAAAAACGCATTTACCAGCATCTCAAACAAACTGTATCTTGTATTTTCATAGTATGGGTTACTATATTTCAAAAATCAATCTAGGTTAATTTTTCTATGCTTTCATCGCATTATGATGTAATTTTATTAGTTTTGACCTCCTCATATAAGTTTTTAAAGCCATTAGTATCTTTTAAAACCTTATGTTGAATTATTTTGAGCAAAAAACACATCAGAAATATGTGTGTTCTACTCACACACGTCATAAATAATTTAACTATGATTTACCCATTAATTCATAATAATATGATATTGTTTTCTATGGTTTTGAATGTTACATGCACACTTTTGTGTTTTAAAATAATTAAAACTTATTTATTGTCATTCTAGACTAACTATAACTCATATTGGCAGGGAGTTAGTTCCTACATTTAAAAAATCAATATAAGGTATTTTTCCTATAATTTCATGGCTATCTAATACCTTTTCCTTGTTTTGACCCCCTAATGCATGTTTTTAATGACATTATTATCTTTTAAAACTTGTTAGTGGGTCATTATTAGCACACAAAATTAGGATGGATGTGTTGTCTACTCATACACATCAAAAATAATTAAATATTGATTTTCCCATGATTTCATGTCAATCTCATGTTGTTTTTTATAGTTTTTACCATTACATGCATATTTTAGTGTTTTCAAACACTAAAAATGTGTCTACGAGAATCCTAAAAAAACCATAACTCAGATTGAAATTTCATAAATTCCTAAATTCAAAAAATAAATCTATGGTTGTTGTCCTATGATTTTATGTCCATGTAATACTATTATCTTAGTTTTCACCCCCTGACACATGTTTTTAAAATTTTTGACATTTTTAAAATGGCTTATTGAGTCATTTTGAGCACACACGCATGTTGGATGGGAAGGTTTTATACTTATATACCTCAAAAATAATTCAATAGTGGTTTTCCCATGATCTCAAACCAATATAAGGTTGTTTTATATGGTTTTTGACCGTTATAGACCCATTTTAGTGTTTCAAAATTCTAAAAATATATTTTTAGGCATCCTAGACAAACTATAACTCAAACTGATGTGGCGTCAGTTCTAACAATTCAAAAATAAATCTATAACAGTTTTACTAAGAATTTGTGGCCATCTGACATCATTTTCTTGGTTTTGACCACCTAACGTATGTTTTTAAAGTCATTTGTATCTTTAAAAATTTATTATTGTGTCATTTCGAGCACACAACATGTCGGATGGACGTGTTGTCTACTCGTACATGTTTGGAATAATTCAAAAGTCTTTTCCCATGAATTCATGTTAATATAAGGGTGTTTTCTATGGTTTTTATCATTATAGAGATGTTTTAGTGTTTTAAAACTCTAAAAATGAATTTAAAGGTATCCCAAAATACTATAACTCAGATTGATGTGGTGTAAATTCCTACATTTCAAAAATCAGTCTCTTGTTTTTTTTCTATGATTTCACTATAATCTGATGCCATTTTCTTGTTTTTACCCCCTAATGTATGGTTTTAAAGACTTTGATAAATTTTTAAATTTCTTGTTGTGTCATTCTGATAATACTATACATTGGATGGGCATATTTTCAACTCATTTACATTAAAATAATTAAATGGTGGTTTTACCATTATTTCATGCTAATTTATGGTTTTTTTCTATGATTTTGTCCATTATGCATGTGTTTTAGTGTTTTAAAACACTATAAATATGTTTACAAGCATCTTAGACAAACCTTAACTTGGATTGAAGTGGTGTTAGTTACTAAATTTCAAAAATTATTCTTCAATCATTTTCCTATCATTTCATACACTTTTTTTTTGTTTTTGACCCCCAAATACAAATTTTCTAAGACTTTAATATCTTTTAAAACTACTTATTGAGTTATTCTAATCACACTACACGTCGGATGGATGTTTTTTTGCTTTTACACATAAAAAAATATTTAAATGGTGATTTTCCCATTATTTAGTGTTAATTAGATTTATTTTTTATGGTTTTGACCATTGCATGCAAGTTTTAGTGTTTTAAAACACTAAAAATGCATTTATTGTAATCCTAAGAAAATCATAACTCAGACTAATGTGGGGTCAGTTCCAACAATTCAAAAAATATGGTCATTTTCATATGGTTTTTTGTCCATATGATGACGTTTTTTTATTTTTGACAAACTAATACATGTTTTTAAAGATTTTAGTATCTTCTAAAACAACTTATTGAGTTATTCCAAGCCCAGCGCATGTTAAATGGATTATTTTTACTTATACATGTCAAAAATAATTCAACGGTGGTTTTCCTATGAATTTAGATCAATATGAGTTCATTTTCAAGGGTTTTGACTATTATATGCATGTCTTAGTGTTTTAAAACACAAAAAACATGATTATGGGTATCACAGAAAATCTATAACTTGGATTAACATGATTCTAGATCTTACATTTCAAAAATAAATTAATGGTAATTTTCCTACAATTTCATGGCCATCCAATGACGTTTTTTTACCCCATGTCATATGTTTTTAAAGACATTAATATCCTTTTAAAGTGATTATTGAGTCATTCGGAGCACACTATGTGTCAGAAAGACGTTTTTTCTACTTATACACATAAAAAATAATTAAAAAGTGGTTTTTACAGGTTTTAAAATCAATTCATGGATATTTTCAATGGTTTTGACTATTACACACAAGTTTTAGTGTTTTAAGACACTAAAACCATGTTTACAGTCATCTCAAACGAACCAAAACTCGGATTGACGTGGCTTCCATTCCTACATTTCAAAAATCAATTGATGGTCATTTTTCTAAGATTTAAATGCCATTTGATGGTGTTTTCTTTTTTTTAACCCCTAACACAAATGTTTAAAAACTTTGAAATCATTTAAAATTGTTTATTGAGTCATGAACCGATTTTAGAATTTCCATCAGAAGATAAGCCATAAGATGAAAATTTTCTTCAGGGATATTGCCCATCATCCTTTGAAATATGAAATCTAATGCATTTTACATTGTTGAACACCACTTATACGATGTTTTCCAATAAGATTCATATTCTTTCAAATTTTCTTTTAACCTTGATATTTATATTTGTTCTTCCCAATCAATAGAATCGCTCGAACCCCGACTCAATGTAGTAGAAAATGATGATGATGTCCTACTATATAAATCTAATGGGGTAGTTCTAGAACCCATCCCACATACATTCCTAGGATGATCCTTCCCTAAAATTATTTTAACTATATCATTTTGGGAAACCGATGATAATTTTGAAGGGTTTACATCCTAGGATTCTTGAATTTTAACCTGTTAATACAACAATATTAACGATGATTTTTTAAATTATCTAAAATTCATAATATTATTTAATTAATTAATTCATTACTATTTAAATATAATTCATTACTATAAAAACATAATAATTAAAAATAAATTATAATAATAAACAATCCCTAAACCCAATTAATAGAGGATGATTACATGGATCAAACAGTACCAATAGTTCTAGTTAGGAGTATTTTATCCATGTATCTAGTCCTATTTAATTGGGATTAAGCATTTTTGTTTTTGTAATTTATTTTTCATTATTATGTTTTTATTGTATTGAGATATCATTAAATATTAACAAAAAGTAATTACTCCAACATCTTTTCTAGGTTTATTAATTAAACTTTCATCTGGTTTCTTATGAATTTTTAGCCACATCTTTGTCTGACCAACCGAGTAAACTAATTCATTAGACTTAATAAAAAATAAAATTTTGAAAAACAACATCTAGTTATAATAAAATAATATAAATAATGATGGATAAATACGACAAATATCGTTCTTTTTCTGGAAAACATCTCCGACCAAGTGATGTGACGAATGAATTTCTTTTCACAATTCACTGTATTTTTTAGATAATTCCTACAAAAATAGAAACATTAATAAAAAAATATAATATTGTTGTGTTTATGTTTTTAAGATGTTGTAAAATATGAAATTACCTAATGAAATGAATATACATTGATATAAAAAAAATCTTCCAATACTCATTAGAAATGCCTTCAAAAACATTCTCATGAATTTATCAAGAGGTCATAGATGTTTCATTAAACTCATGCCATAATCCCTATTTAATGTCTCTCCATTTCTTTCCCAAATTGTTGAGGGTTCATGGATGTTCAATGGAGTTAGGGAAATCAAAATGAAAAAACATCTATAAATAAAAGACATAACAATTTATATGTATATTAATAATTTTACTCATGAATTTTAAATTATTCATCAATGATTATTAAATTAATATTACCATTACTTGGTTATAAAGCATATCATTTTTTTCAAGCCATGGTAATGTTATTCTAATCTTTATAATTAATGGGAAATCTTGTTGTGTCATCAGAAAGTTAACCAATAATATACCCATATATTATGTCATGATCATCAGTAGGCACCCTGAACTCATCAAATGGAATGATAATTCTAAAGTATTTCTACTCCCATAAATCTGTAGTATTTATATTAAAATCTATTATGTTATTATCTTTATATATTTTTTAAATGAATTAACAATTAATAGAATATATAGTTTTTAGTAAAATGACATACATTCCAGTAATGTTAACTCAGAAATATCCCCTAGATAAAGGGGTGGGCAACTAATTCATCACCATAAGTGCATTAGATGGTGGGATACCCATTCACGCCTGTTGCGGGGCAATGACTAAAATGATTATATTTTTTCTAGTGCAGCATAATGGTTGGCCAGGGTCGTCTCTCATAAGGAGAATTCTCAATGTAGTTTACCTAATTCTTCTATATCACGTATACTATCTCTTTTTGGTGTTTTTATTATCTAATTAAAAAAATGAAAATGTTTTTTGGGTTTTTTATTTAAAAATATAAACAATCATGTAATGCAAACATAATGTGTTAAGAAGAATGCACTTGGTTTTGGGGTTCAGTCTTGGATTCAATCATTAATTTACTTTATGTTTTTTATTTTAGTTTGATAATACAAACATGAAATCTCATGTTTGAATCACTATTCTTTTCCAGAATATAAATATTTTGAGTTTCATGTCATTGGGGGTCCTCACCACATCGGGGACATTCGCCTCACCAATGCATGATACTCAAATCTACCACAAATAATAAAACAAACTTTAATGAAAATTCATGATCACCTTGACATCCCCCTAGGCCAAGACTCGGGGTTAACCTCTCATTTATGATAGTAATAGATTACTTGGTGGAGTTGATGGAAGAGCAGAGAGAGTGAGAGACAGATAGAGAGAGATAAAAGATGAAAAGTGGATGGATAAACACAAATTCATGGATTAATAAAACTAAAAAAAATAAATTAAAATTGAAAACTAAGAAAAAACTAAAATGAAAATAAAATAATAAATAAGAAATAAGGGGGGGGAATAGGAGTGCAGTAGTGGCCCATGCCCCGGTGGGATCCCTCCTTGGTGGTGGGTGTCGAGCTGATGATTTGGGAAGGAGGTGAGTGCCTCCTTTTATAGCTAGAATTATGTACTCCAAAAGTTTACGCAATTTTTGGACCAATAAATGGTCGATTCATGCATATACCACTTCATAAATGTTTTTCATAAATGTGTTGGTCGTTCACCCACCAACTTGCAGGCCATTGGGCCACCGGATGTTTGAGTAATGATTTTTTATTGAATAAGACTTTTTCTAGCCAAAATTTCCAAGAAGCTTCCTTAAAATAAATAACCAACAAGAGACGCATTAATGGATGAAAAACTCCATTTAATTTTATGGGTGAAGGCGCCTATGATTCCTTATTTATATCCAGGAGGATTCATTTAAATTAGAGGTGAGGAGACCGATTTGTGCACCTGTTACGGTGGAGGGGTCCACGCTGTCCTCCAAGAAAAGTTTCCTACTTCAATGAATTTTTTAGACCAAAAGATCTTTGAATCAGCTATCGGTCTGGAAGATAAAGTTGAAAGAAATTAATTCATGATTATGATAAAATAATCATGAATTTTAGAATTATATTTTTTACTGAATGACAAAAATACCCTTGTAGAAAAAATCTGTCAAAATCCAAAATTCTGCACTTTTCTCAATTTTTCTCATAATGATTCTAAATTTCAAATTACCCTTTATTTTAATAAAGCATTGAAATATATGGGATTTATCATTGAAAAACATTAAAAAATCCTCATCATTTGATAAAAAATATGGACATGAATTTTCTCTGTCAAATACCCCCACACTTAAACCATGCTTGTCCTCAAGAATAAAATCTCAACATGGAAATCAGAGGACACCAATATTACAAATATAAAAATTCTTGTGCAATAAAATAAATAAAAAATGATGTGAAATCAAAATTTCAAAAATCTTCATAAAATATCAAATTAATTTCCCATTTTTCAAAGAAACAAATAATTTACAAATTTTACTTTTCCCCTTTGAAAATTGATGAAACTTATCCTTTCATTCATTCAAGCTCCTTGATTTATTTTTATTAAACATGCCATGTTATGATTTACCTCACTTTTTATTTTTTTTCTCTCATCAGTCATGATATAATTAAATTAGAGTTATGCTCCTATCATAAGAACATGATCCTTATCCATAGTCTTGTAAATGAACTAATTTATCTACTTTTTAAAGATAAAAAAACACATAAAATCATGGGGACTTGTAATAAAGGTTCAAATGAATCTAAGGCTTAGGGTTTGTAGGATTTCATGCTTTAAAAATTATGGATCAAGGAGGAGGTTTATCTCTTAAGTACAATTCAAGATATCAAAAAGTATAATGAAATTCTCCCCTTTAAAGTAGAAAAATCCACTTCCCCAAAACTCAAAGTAATGGTTATGGTCAAGTAACGATAATGAATTTTTTGTGCACCCTCTTCAATACTTTTTTTTTTATTTTTTTCTATTTTTTATTATTTTTTTGAATGTTATGACTAGATCAAACCTAATATCCATCACCTAACCAAATAAGATCATAAGAGCGTCAGTCTAGAAAATGGTGATTTTTTTCACAAATCACAACCAATTTATTTCTTTTTTTGTTTTTTTGTTTTTTTAATTCAAAAGGGGAAAACAATAGAGTATAATGAATGATTCCACAACCTTTTACAGTTCCCAAAATAATATCCCCAAACTTCTTCCTTACAATTTATATCATCTTGTCCACCATGATTCCCTTTACCCCCACACTTCAACTTTAAAATATCATGCAAATACTAAGAGGATGGTAGGAGTGGATAAAAATGGCTTGAAACATGGCTCATCCCTATAAAGTTCATTCACGGTGTCTATGATATAAAATAATTATTCATGTAATGGAAGTATTTTAAGAAAAAAGTATCTTTTCAAAGGATGCCTCAATTATTTTAAAAGTGCTTTTGCATAGTCATAGAATTGAAAAGTTTCATTACTATTTCTGGTAGTTGACATGTCCCAGGATCACTCAAGAAATATGATCAAGATAAATAGGAAGTATTTGGTCTACAAATACTCGCAGTAATGAGATATATGATATTTTACAATCACTCAAGGAATGATTAATAATAAAAAATAAATTCACATACATTTTAGAAATTCAAATCATGAAAAATGGTTGGGAAATATCATTTACATGAATTAATTTGTTCCCTCAAATCATGATTCATCATTTCAATATCCATGATTCACTTTAAACATTTAATTTGCCATTTCAATAATTCAATAATATAAACATTGAAATCTAAAACATGGAATCACAGGATTTCTAATAAACTCATGTCTCTTAGATAAGTCGAGTAAAACATGAATTCAAGTGTGGGCATGCAATTTTATATTTAAAAATTAAATCATGATGTGGAAAAAAATTTAGATAGTTTAAAATATAAAACACTAAAATTGAACTCCCTTTTCCCATTAAGATTGGTCCTTCCCCTTCCACCATTTGGGGTTGCCTTCTACCATCATGAACCTATAAAAGAAAACAACTCAATTAAGCACAAGTATCATGTCATTTATGCTCAAAAAAACATAGTGGGAGTGGGATTCATGTTTCACTTTTTCTAAGAAAATATATTGAAATATAAATTCATAGAAAGTCAGTAAAGATAAATCTTTATATGATCCCCCATGTGGGCCCTGAATTTGTACTACCTCTAGAGGGTAGTACCATCTTTTATCAAAAATCTGATAGAGGATGATGTTTCTTTGATTTGAACTACCACATTTTTCTTTTCCCAGCTTGTGCTTCATCCTTATGGGTGAGTATAACCCATGTGTAGAGTAAACTAGCTCCTCCCCATTCACAATGAGGTATAGCCTGCATGGTAGGGGTAGGATGAAGTATGAATCATCCTGTTTCTTGGTTTCTACTTGTGCAACCTCTTCTTCTCTATATAGTGGTTCCTAAAGGTATGTTGTATCAAAAGAATAGTCAGTGGGAAAATCAGAGTATAATTCTTTATAAAAAAAATTAAAACATGAAGTATCTAGATAAAATTATTCCCCATCAATGTAAGTAGCTTTTTTCATGGTTTCCTTAGTAAAATCCACTAGCATCTCCTGAGGAACTTCCTTCAAAAAATATTCAACGTGCCTAGGGAGCTCCATATGTTCATCAGCAGGTGCACATCTAGGTTCTTCTTCATCCTCCAGGGAATAGTTGAGACTGATTGATTTTGTATAATCAAAACCACAATTAGTGACATAGAATTCAGATTCCATAAAATTAGAATAAATAGAGTCAAAGAATGGTTCAACTCCCTGAGTTGGTTTAGCTTCAATATCTATCTGAGTGGTGAGTACCACTTAGAGTAGACTCTTTGAGGATGGAGGCAGGTAGTTGGGCTCCTCCATCTTGACTTCAGATTCCACCACTTGGTTGGTTTCTTCAATCATTGGTGCTAGATATTCTTCTATATATTGTATGGTGAGATCAGGTATTTCCACACATTTAATCAAGAATTCATCCAATCTTTGTTGATCTCCCACTTGTATCTCATCTGGAACATCTTCCCTCTTTTCCACCTCATGTTCTTGATCTGGCTCAGGTTTGGGTTGCTCCATTAATGCACAAACATAATCAAATTCTCTTCAAGCTTTTTTTGTCAGTTTTTCAATGCTTTTCTATGTTCTTTCACCTGAGACCGATTAAAATATTCTTCTTGTTGTTGTTGTTGTTGTTGTTGCACCAGTCAGTAATTTTTCCATGCATAATATTCTTAATTTGATTACATCATGAAAGTTTTTTTTAGTTTTTTTAAGAAATTAAATCTACCTTAGATGTGAAAATATAAAAAGTAAATGAATAACTTATTAGCTCCTCAGAAATGGTGCCAGTTTTGATGAATGCCTGACACAGGACGTGGATAAAAATGATTATATTTTTCCTAGTGCAGCACAGTGGCTGACTTGGGTCGTCTCACTTGAGTAGATTTCTCAATGTAGTTCACCTACTTCTTATATATAACCTAGACTATCTATTTTTAGTGTTTTTATTATCTAATTAAAAAAATGACAATGTTTTTTGGGTTTTTCATTTAAAAATATAAACACTCATGCAATGAAAACAGAATGAGATAAGAAGAAAGTACTTGGTTTTGGGGTACAGTCTTGGATTCAATAATTATTTTCACTTATGTTTTTGAATTTAGTTTGATAATACAAACATGAAATCTCATGTTTGAATCTCTATTAATTTCTAGAATAGAAATATTTTGAAATTCATGTCATTGGATGTCATCACCACATCGGGGACATTTGCCTCACCAATGCATGATACTCAAATATACCACAAAAAATAAAACAAACATTAATAAAAATTCATGAACACCTTGACCTCACCCCAGGCCAAGATTTGGGGTAAGCCTCTCATTTCTGAGAGTAATAGATAACTTGGTGGAGTGGATAGAAGAGGAGAGAGAGTGATAGAGAGAGAGAGAAAAGATGAAAAGTGGATCGAGAAACACAAATTCAAGGATTAATAAAACTTAAAAAAATAAATTATAATTTAAAACAAAGACAAAACTAAAATGAAAATAAAATAAAAAGAATAAATGAGGGGGGAAAGAGGAGAGCAGCAGCGGCCCATGCACTGGTGGGATCCCTCCTTGGTTGTAGGTGTCGATCTGATGATTTGGGAAGCAGGTGAGGGCCTCCTTTTATAGGAAGAATTATGTACTCAGAAAGTTTTCTCATTGTTTTCCCAATATATAGTAGATTAACGTGTTTACCCTTTCATAAAAGTTGTTCATAAATGTTTTGGTCATTCACTGTCCTAATTTTAGGTCATTTGTCCACCGGATGTGTGGGTTATGATTTTTTATTGAATAAGCATTTTTATGGCCGAAATTTTTCAGGAAGCTTCTTTCAAATGTATGACCATCAGGAGACACCTTAATGTATGAAAAACTCCATGGAATTTAATGGGTGAATTCTCCTTTAAGTTATCTTCCATATACAGGTTGATTCACGTAAATTTGAGGTTAGGAAACTGATTTGTGCATCTGTTACAGTGGTGGGGTCCACACTATCCTCTCGGAAAAGTTTTCAACTTCAATGAATTGTTTTGACTAATAGATAATCAAATCATATCAAGGTACCAAATAGAAATTTTAGGAAAATAAAATAATGATTCTAACAAAAAAAATAATCATGAATTTTAGTATAACATTTTTTAAGAAATGACAAAAATAACATTGTGGTAAAAATCTGTCAAAAATCCAAAATTATCCACTTTTCTCAATTTTGTTTATAATCATTCAAAAATTCATATTTCCCATTATTTTAATAAAAATTGAAATACATGGGTGTTATCATTTAAAAAAATTAAAAAATCCTCATTATTTGATCAAAAGTATTCACATAAATTTGCTCTGTCAAATACTCCCACACCTAAACCATGCTTGTCCTCAAGCATAAAATCTCAACATAGAAATAAGAGGACACTAATGTAACCAATATTCAAATTCCCATGCAATAAAATCAAAAAAATTGAAATCAAACTTTCAAATATTTGCATAAAATATCAATTTAATTTCCCATTTTTCAAAGAAACAAATAATTCACATATTTTACTTTTCCCATTTAAAATTTGATGGAAATTCTCCTTTAATTCATTTAAACTCCTTGATTTATTATTATTAAACATTCCAAGTCATGATTTACCTCACTTTTGATTATTTTCTCTCATAAATAATGATACAATTCAATTAGACTTATTCTCGTATCATGAGAACATGCACCTTATCCATAATCTTGTAAATGAACTACTTTCTCCACTTTGTAAAGACAAAAGACACATAAAATCATGAGGACATGCAATAAAGGTTCAAATGAATCTGAATCTTAAGGTTGGTAGGATTTCATGCTTTAAAAATTAAGGCTCAAGGAGGAGGTTTATCTCTTAAGTACAATGCATGATATCAAAAATTGTAATGAAATTATCCCATTCAAAGTATAAACATCCACTTCCCCAAAACTCAAAGTAATGGTTTTGATAAAGTAAGCATAATGAATTATTTGTGCACCCTCTTGATTTTTTTTTATTTTTTTCTCTTTTTTATTATTTTTTAAAATTTATTATTAGATCAAACCTCACATCCATCACATAACCACAAACAATTTCATGCCCCAGCCTCGGACTGCCCCAAAGCTAGTGCGGAGTTTAAATAAAACATGGTGTCTAACTTTTTTTGTAAAAAGGAAAGCTAAAAACACACATCATGTTCCACTAGAGAGGATCTTTTTGGTTTAGGTCCTAGAGAATCAGATACAATTATTACATTTCTTTCAAAACTGTAAGAGAAAGAAACTCCACAAAACTGCCATCATACAAGGTAACTCAAATATACTAAACCTGTAAAATTTAAATTGAAACATAGGGTGAGCATACGAATGCCCAGTAAGGGGGTTTTAAAATAAAATAATATTTCAATTAAAATCACTTGAAAAATTACTTTAAAATTAATCATAAAACTTTTTCATAAGGAAAGATGCAATATATGAATCATAACATAACATTTTGTCTAGAATTGTATGTGAAAATTTCAAGGAATACTAACAAGGTTACAATGAAATATTTTCTAAACATAAGCATGCTCATACAAAATATAGGGTGTGCGGCATATAAAGAAAGAGTCATTATAACTCTAATAAGTGTGACATGCAAGAGAATAAATACTAAATTTACAACTGAGAGTAATACATGATCAGAGTTTCGAATAAAATAATAACTTCAATTTCTTTCATTACTAACTGTGATCCATAAATTGGAAAATAAATCTCTGAGTGCTGAATACATGTTATGCCATAAGCATTTACGTCTTCTGCTACTCATAAGTACAGGCTATTAACCATGAATATTCTACTAGTCAAATATCCACTTGGTTAATTAATTATCATAAACATAATAAGGGAATGTATAATGTGGGACAACATATCCAACCCGTCAAGGCCTCGTGCCAAGACCATAAATAATCATTTTGTCAAGGCCTTGTTCCAAGACCGTAGTTTGTCTCATGAGAACTACTAATTCACTGAGGGGCTATAACAGGCCCCACCCGACACTTTCTATGTCCAATATATTCCTCATATGCCAAGTAAGGTCGTATGTCCAAAGTGTGTCATACCAATTTGAATATCCAAATTCTCATTTCATATTATTCAAAGTGTCTCATACCACTTTGAATAATTAGTTCTTAATTCCATAAAAGTTCATTTGTGTTGGATTGCATTCTTTAGCATTTACATATACAAAGTGAGGCATGCATATAAGTGTGTATAGAAATACTAACCACTGCATGGTTATGGTAAAAAAAGACAAGTATGATAGGTTGATTATAGCATATGTGATGAAAACTAATGCACAAAAATAAATACAGGTTTTGTCACATAAAAAAATAACCCTAAATTCTATGATCTTATTAATAAAATACATATTAGAAATTCATCATGGATTGGATGCATAACTAATTTAAAGGTAAACAAAATATTTCATGTGGGGTATTAAACACATCAACATCCAAACGTTTATTACTTGTATTATTATATAATATATATTACAAGGATACTCTAAATTATTTACACACAATGTTAATAATTGAAAATCAACCATAACTAATACCATTTATTATTTAGGAATATAATTAAATCATACGTATGTGTATAAAATTAGAAAATCCCAAAAATTATACTCATGAATTCTAAACAAATCAAAAGTATAAAATTTGGAAAATTCAAAATTATCTAGGGTTTAGTGTTGTATAAATTCATTTATACATAAGGGTGTATGTCACAAATTTTATTTTTAAGTAAAAACCTTTTTATATTTCAAAAAAATCATGTGTTATTCATTCTTAGTAATCCTTAAAAAATTATAAATAAGATTGAGGATCAAAGATTATATGTATACACATATATTCACATAATCGAATATACATAATGTATTAGAGGGTTTACACCAAAAATCCAATGACACTTATATGACTGTAATATAGTAGGCACATTAATTAACAAGGGTCCCTAAATTTTAAATCGTGGTAGAAAATTTAAAAGGTTTGTAAAACAAACTCATAAATAAGTTTATGTAAACATCAACATACCTATATATAGTTTATATGTATAACAAATTATATATAGTATATATATAAGGGTCTTACTCCAAAATTAAATGACACTTACATGTTTTAAACACATTTGGGACATTAGTTAAACAAAGGTTTATTAATTTCAAATCATTCCATAAGATATAAGGTATCAGTTATGAAGTATTTACATATATATATATGCTTATGTATACATCGACATATATATATATATATGTATGTATGTATGTATCAAACAAAAAAATTTGAAGCCCTTGTTTGGTAAAAGAGTAAAAACACATTTAAAACTAAATATTCACCATCAAGGAAGAATTAGTAGGTCTCATACTCTACCGTATATAAATATATACATCTATATACATCTATATGTATATATATGTAAAAAAACAAACTGAAACATGGCAAGACAACTTAGAACCCTTACCTGGTTCGAAGGAGGAGGAGAGGTCCATGGAAGCTTGAAGGAGGCACTTGGAGAAGATGAACACCCGTAGGGTTCGGGTGCAAAGAAATTTGTATATATAAAATATATAAAATATATTTTTAATGAAACTGGAATGGAAAACCAGGAACCCTTGGTTTAAAATAAGATTGAGGGAGCCAGCCTTTGTGGAAAACGAACAGAGTAGGGGCCACCCGGTGTCCCGGGTGGAGAACAATATGGAGAAACTGGAAGCTAAGCGCGATTGGAACCATGAATGAGGGAGGAAGAAGATGACACGGGGGGAATAAAACTGGAAATAAAATTTATGGATGGGATAATATCATGACTTGATCGAACGTCCACGGTGTGATGCCAGAATTTAAAAAGAAAGATGATCCAGATTAGATCGTATTTGATCTCACAGACTTGAGTAACGCGATGTTTTTAAAAATAAATTAACGGACGTGATTAGATTGTGATTGATCAGATTGGTACAAAAAACATGGAGGATAATCCGCAGCTACTGGGGATCAAGGAACAAACCAAAATTGATGGCTCATATCATGCACGATGAGATATGACGGTCCGTATCGGGTTTCACCTTAAAATTTTCATCCCACATCGAAAAGGAGCAAGTTTCATGGCTCCTTTATAATCCTTCCACTCTTGGAATTTGTCTAGATTACTCTTTCCCCCATCCTGGTACCGCCCCATACCGGGTTCTCTGCAGGTGCGCTCCTGCGCCCACCCATGCCGTTGTGCTACCCCTCATGGTGGTGATCTCGGGTTCCCTTATACATGCACTCTTGTGCATGCTTAGGGCTTGCTATTCCCCATGTGTGGGTGAACTAGCATGCACCGCCGCCCTGGGCCATTGCCAGGGGTTGCGGGTTAGATTCCCATCAAGTCCTTGAGTGGCTGCCTAAAAGGTGGCCCATGGATAGGTAGGGTACTCACCTATATTTTAGCAAAGTAAAAGTTTATTTTTTTGTTAAATATAAAAACAGGTTTTCATATAAATATATAGGTGTCTTCTAAAAAATATGAATTCTCTATTATAACTAAACAAAGTCCTAAAACCAATATTTTCTTTAGTTTTATAAAACACAATGTTATAAATCAAGGTTTGGTACTTCAAAAAGAAAATCTTATATTAGTATTACAAAAATCAAAAACATATTTTTGATTAAGACCTTGGTTTTATACATCCGAGGATGAAAATATTTATAAAATATTTTCAAAAAACTTGAATTATTTAGATATATATAATTCAAGAAGTATAGCTAAAATATCAAATACTACATTAGTTATTTTTTTCATTTGTTCAAAGCACAATTTCAAACATAGAAAAATATGTTTCTTTGTACCAAAACCAAGTACATACTTCACTTGATTTTTCTTTTAAAACACAAGGGTTATGTTTCAAAACCATCTTAAACATTAAATCATTATCCCTCTAATATATATATATATATATATATATATATATATTTCAAAAGAGTTTATTAAAAACATATTTATAGTTGTAACTTCAAAGCACACTTTAAAAATGCATTCACCTAGATACTTTAAATTAATCAACCAAAATACCCAATGACTATAAGGTCTTATAGCCATTGGAGACTCAACAATCACCTAAGGAGGCAACGGTCGGGTTGTCTCTAAGGACTTATAAAAACATGAAGTAGGGTGTTCTAAATTCAAGACAATATGGTGGATATGGTGCTCATCATTCCTCAGATGCTTAGCATAGCTATTGTGGTTATGGCTATATTGTTCTTTGTGGTGATGGATCTAAAGGACATCCACTATTATCTTGGGATTTTTTATATTTGGTGGTCTCTATGTAATTTTAATAGGGCTTTTAATAGGTATTTTTGGGTAGTATGGTTTTCCTTTGATCTTGTTGTAATGTAAACAGTTCAGTGTTTAATTAAATAAAATTCCTTATGTTTAGTTTGTAAGTATCGATTTGATAGTAGATAAATTAAATGAAGTAAAAAACCATGAAAGAGTGTATTTACATAAGAAATAAGTTCGGGGTATCACATTATTCCCCTACAAAGAATTGTGTCCTCGCAATTCTAAAATACTCGAACACAACCACCAGCAACACTAGGTAATCATTACCTCCAACATCCCCTCGCAAAGTAGGCTAACATGGTCAATCTTATGAATACTCCCAAGTGGATTGCAAGATTGATTTTCAGTCCCTCGACTTCATTGACCCAAATACCCCGAGATCACGGAGAGAATCTTAGATCATCCCTATGCATAAAGCATTCGGGTTTCCAGGGGAAGGCTTTTGCGGTGTGGAGATTAGAGATATGATAGTGGACTAGATCTCTATAAATCCCTCGAACTATATCATGCTTGAAAATTTGGATGTCATGGAGCATGAAATACATAGAAAAACTTAGGATTTGGTTCATATAATCTACTCAGTGGTCACCCTCCAAAGCAACTTCTTGAAATTTCATCAAAGATTGATAGTTCTCTGACAGGGTAAAACATAAGAAAAGACCTTCATAGTACTTTCCCCTTTGTCTAAACTCTGTAAATTGAGTGTTTGCAATACGTTGGTAGATATAACCTTCTCCCTTGTAGGAACGGAGGATATTTGAGCTCAGGGACACTTTATAAAGTCATTTTCATGCCAATAATTGGTTTTCAAAAGTTTCATATGAAAATACCTTGAAATTTCAAGGAAATTTTTTTCTTAAATACTTTGTAATTTTACGAGTCAGCGGTTTTTGACGGAAACTGATTCTGAGGCCCGGTGTGCCCGGAATCAATTTCTAAAGTTTTGTTCAGGTACGTTTAGTAAACGTACGTGTGGGTTTTTCTATCTTTTGAACCGATGCTCAGAATTGAAATCCTAGGGCACTGATGAACTCACCGCACCGGTATTCGCTTAAGGGGACCTTTACTGTAGTTGCATTTGCTCTGGAGGAGAAGTTAATTTTGGGGGATTTATAATAAATTTAATAAAATTGTTATACATAATTTTATCTATATTTGGTGGTTGTTTCCTACAAGGGGAAGTTAGAGGTGGGGTCTACACCCACATAACCTCCCATGAGAGGATAATGTGAGGTGGGGCCCACACGAGCCCCAAACCCATTAACTTCCCTTAAACTCCCCATTAACTCCCCTTCATTAAAATTTACAACTCCCCTTTTTTTATGGTGGAGCCTCTCCACCTCCCTCTCATTAAGTATGATAACACAATTAATTAAAGACTTTATTAATTAATTTGTGGTGTCAAATATTCATTTGGATTTTTTTGAATTGAATGGTTTCTCTATTAAAATTGGGTAGCTTTTATAATATTTGCTCGGAAAATATTTCAGTGGAGAAACCTCTAAATAATTAGAAGAAGGTGTTCCTATCTCGACGAAGAACATCATTCTTCAACGAAGAATATCTCCGACGAAGAATGTGAAGAAATTCACCAACGATGCTTCTTCTTCGGATGCACCCTAATGTCAACAAAATTGACGTCCTTTTTCCTCAATGCCCGACCTCCACGACGCTTTTCTTCTGCAGCTCGTTGACGTGCTTCATTCTCAGAATCAAGGTAGGGGTTTGTAAAATTTTAAGTGAATATTTTTCACCCCATTCTTCATTGGATTTCTGGATTGTCTTCAACCTTATGTTATTGCCTAATGCAGAGGGAGTGGGCCGAACAAACATGGACCGACGACCCTCCGATGTTTCTTGACTATTTTGGCCGTGGAAATCGGAGGTGATGGCGACCGAAGGAAGCAGCGGCCGGGTGCCGGCTGCGTAGAGAAGAACTGCGGCCCGCATCCGCGAGCTGCTCGGCCGAAGAAGAACCGGTCGGCTAAAGATGGCCGGGCCGAAGGAACCGCGGCGCCACGAGGGCGCCGCGCTGTGGAAGAACCACAGCCTGCAATCTACAGGCTGCTCGACAAAAGAATAACCACCTGGCCATAGCCGGCCTGATAGGGAGACCGCGGCGCCACAAGGGGTGTCGTGCTGCAAAGGACCACAGCCCGCGCTCCGCGGGCCGCTTCGGCGGCGAACCGGTCGACCGCCTGCTAGATGGGTTGAAGGCCGCGACTCCACCTGGCGCCACATGCGGAGGACAGTGGCCCGCCCGAGTGGGCCGCTCGCACCGGTGAAGACCCATCGGCTTCCGCCGGCCGGATAAGAGGGGTGGCGCCGCCGTTTCCGAAAATCGGGGGCCGCACCCCCCGTATCCGCTCGGCCATCTGGCCGAGCCACGAACAGCTGTGGGCCGGGCCATACCCCACCGGGCCGGGCTGACCCCTTAGCCGGGTCGGACCCGCCACGCCCGGACAGGCCACCCTGCCAGCCCACCGGGCTCGACGGGCCGAACCAATTTCGCTTAAATGCGGATAAATTCTCGATCGTGCGTCTGATCGATGCACCATCTGCGGCACTGGGACCCTTACGATGAGGTGGTGCTTTTGTGATACGTTAAGTGAGTTTTGGACAACTTTGAAAAATGGCCAGGTTTGGAACGAGCGTAATTCCAACCGGGCCCCTGGAACGGAAAAGCCAATAACTCTTAGACTGGGCGTCCGATTGACGTGTCGTCTATTGCGTTGAGTTTCTTTTGATGGGACGGAACTTCGGGATACATAAAATCAGGACTTCTTGATATTTGAGGTATCGAACCCTTGGCTCGAGGAGCGGACCCTCCTGGAATCGAACGTGCTGTGTGTGGGAACCCAGGAGCTGGCTCCGACGACTAACGTACTGGAATCCTCCATGGGTTTGACGATGATGGCTACTAGACTGAATCCCTTGTGGTTTCGATATCAATGAGACTATATTGAATCCTCTGTGGGTTTGAGAGCAACGAGACTGGACTGAATCCTCCGTGGGTTCGACAACAACGAGACTGGACTGAATCCTCCATGGGTTCGACAGCAACGATACTGGACTGAATCTTCCGTGGGTTCGACATCAACTAGACTCGACTGAATCCTCCATGGGTTCGACAGCAATGAGACTGGACTGAATCCTCCATGGGTTCAACAACATTGAGATTGGAGTGAATTCTCCCTGGGATCTACAGCAACGATACTGGACTGAATCCTCCGTGGGTTCGACAACAACGAGACTGGACTGAATCCTCCGTGGGTTTGACAGCAATGAGACTGGACTAAATCCTCTATGGGTTCGATAGCAATGACATACTGTTGTTTTAGGTTTCCACAAGTATCTGTCATTCGACAGTGAAAGATGATTCAGTGGAAACAACTAATCATCTCTTAATCTCTTTAAGTTGTGTATACCTGGTGTGAGCTAAGTCTTGACTTTCAATCATTATCATTGATGTGATTGACTTCTTTCTTGTGTGGACTGGGTTGTGCTTGGGCTTGAGAGCTGAAGTCTATGTGTGATTGATAACTTAGGTATATGTATGAGAATATACCTAAGTAGGGTTGGTTGATACTTCGTGATTGTATCTCTCTTCTGTGGTTTATCCTTCGTGGATTTTGGGAGACCTTCAGGGGTATCGAGGTCCGTACTGAGTATTGTATACTCACCCCTGCATGGGCTTTTCCCGCACTACATTGTGTTGGATGCAGATGACGGAAAGAATTGATAGAGGTGGAGACTTGTAAAGTGGTACGGTACACGGAAGTGGACCACTTGGTGAGACGTACACGGAGCGGACGGCCGGACCAGAGGTGTTGAGGAGGCCATCTGTACCAACCCTTCAGGTGGGATTCCCAGGGGATGACTCAGTGGTTTCTATTTTACTTTATTGCTATTATACAAGCTTTTCAGTTGTATTGTACTTTACAGTTGGGCTAGTATTTCCAACCCCTTTCCTTTCAGCACTTACTTTTTATTCAGTATTACTTGTGCTTACTTATGTTGCGTACTCTGTTGTGTTTGTTTACTTTTATAAAGGCAATGCCTTCCCTTTTTATCTGGATTTACCCCTTTGTTGCTAGTCGCCAGCCCCTAGCCTATGGAAGGCGAGCCTGGGGTAGTCACGGCATGGGCCCCAACGACGGGTCATGAAAAATTGGTATCAATGGATTCGGTTCTACCGTAAAAATGAGGACTCTGATTTGTCTTACTATGGAGCAATAGTGTTAAGAGAATTGGGTGTGATTTTCAGTCCAGGGAGTCTAGTGTTGTTGTGGCGGCCGACGTATCCATACACCAAGACCCTGACCACTGGTTTCCAACTCAGTGCACGAAAACACTGATTGCGTGTGTGTTTCCTATGAAAAAGTTTTTTTCATGATTACTTTTTGTTAGCTTACCAGGTATACTATTTGATCTTGGAACACCTGTTTCTTTCCAGGATGTCTTCACCTAGTCGGTCAGTGCGGGTTCTGAGTGGAGAGCGTGATGGTAGGCCACCGAGCAGCAAGGCCATGGTACAGGGGCCCATCACAGCAGAGGCACTAGCGGTACCACTAACCTCTGGGATACCGTTTCCACTAGCCCCAACTACAGAGGGTGCGTGTCGCTTGAGCGCGTTGCACGGGTTCCTGCGACAGAGGCCTCTGAGGTTTCGAGGTGGGATAGATTTTTAGACCGCCGTGTGCTGGCTGGAGGTTGTAGCACAAGTTTTTTACATATTTGGGACACCCACTGACTTGATGGTGTTTCTAGATGTTAGTCTCTGTCATGGAGCATATGAGAGGTGGTGGAGCCTGATGCTCCAGTTTTACGATGAGGCAACTCACACCTGGGGAGACTTCAAGGGTCTTTTCAGGGTGGAGCTTTCACCAGCGACTCTCTACTCTGTGTGGGCTCAAGAGCTACTGCTATTTCCGCAGGGCTTTCTGACCATAGTAGAGTCTTCTGCAGCCGGCAGTAGACAGATGTCACAGAGGTCCAAGCGAACTAGCCAACAGGTGGGCGACCCTAGGATACTGGTATGGTTGTGTAGGGCACACAAGTCAGAGCCATCCATACGAGGACCAGGCAGTGCTATGCATGTGGGGAGCAGGGTCACATGGCTCGAGACTGCCCAACTCATCCTACAGATGAGCAGTAGGAAGTAGAGGGACCTTCTAGGCAGAGGCAGAGGTTCGACCGTGGAGGTCCGTCGGGAGCAGGCGGACGTGGTAGAGGAGCCGGTCGAGCAGCTAGTGGATAGGACCGGGACTAGCTCTAGACACGAAGGCCTTTGTTTATAATGCTTCTATATTCGTTGATATCGTTTTTTGTGGATGATTTGTGTCTTTTTACATTGAGTTACTGTAATAAAAGACACTTGTCCTTGTGACGTTTTCTTCCCTGTCCTTTTTATGTGGTTGATTCTGAGAGGTTCTGGTTAACACCGTTGACTTGACCCTCACATTCGAGATTCCTATTGGAGGAGACCTAGTGACAACACACTGATGCCGATAGTGTGACTCAACCCTTGGAGGCTAGAGTGATGCTTGGATCTCTTGGTAGTAGTTTCGATGCCTTATGACGTCATCCGTGGTATGAGATAGTACTTTTCATGTCAAGATTGACTGTATTAGGCAAAGAACGTGGTTCATCCAGAGGATGAGACCGGATTTCTCTTCTTGGCAAAGGAGAAATCTTAGCAACTCTTGTAGGATGTTGATGAAGAAGGGGAAACTCTTTGTGTGGTCAGAGAGATTCCAGCAGAGCTTTCAGGAGCTGAGGTAGAGATTGACCAGTGCACCCATCTTGAGGCTACCGGAGGAGGGCGTATGGTACATAGTTTACTGTGATGCATCAAGGTTCGGACTCGGGTGTGACCTGATGCTGGAGCGAGCAGTGATCGTGTATGGATCACGACAACTAAGATAGCACGAGAAGAACTATGCTATCCATGACCTGGAGTTAGCAGAAGTGGTCTTCTCCTTGAATATGTGGTGACACTATCTGATGGGTGAGCGCTTTACAGTCTACTCTGACCACCAGAGTCTCAGGTACATCGTCTTGTAGAAGGACCTGAACCTGAGATAGCAACAATGGCTCTAGTTCATCCAAGACTATGACTCCAAGATAGTCTATAATCCTGGGAAGGGGAACATTGTAGCGGATTCTCTCAGCAGGAGATCGGGCATTCAGCAGCTAGGAGAGGCGACATAGAAGCTGGCTGTGTTGTAGATATCCTTTGTGGTTAGAGATGGAGCAGCTTTTCTACAGTCTCTCACAATCACTCTTCCACTCCTTCAGTGAGTCAAAGAGGCACAACATGGGGATGTTGACTGTGAGACATGACATGCTTAGATATCCTCAGGGCTGGCACCTGAAGTATTTTCTAAATGTAGGGAGCATGTCATCCTCTTTAGGGGACGTACCATGTTACTAGTTTCACTACATGAGGAGGTGATGAGGGAGTTCCTCACATCCCCTCTAGCGGTACATCTAGGAGTGGAGAAGATGTATCAGGACCTCAGACGACAGCACTGGTGGCCGGGTATGAAGAAGGAAGTAGCAGAGTTCGTTTCATGATGCATCACTTGTCAGCAAGTGAAGGCAGAGCACCAGGTACCAGCGGGCTTGGTACAACCCTTAGAGGTTCCGGAGTGGAAGTGGGATGGAATATCAATGGATTTTGTGACGGGGCTTCCACGTACATCCAGAGGGCATGACTCTATTTGGGTGATCATAGACCGACTCACCAAGTCAGCCCACTTCCTACCAATCAGAGAGCAGGGCTCGGTAGAGATCTTGGGACGCCTCTACATTCAAGAGATCGTACGACTTCATGATGTCCCATAGACTATCGTCTCTGATCGAGATTCTTGTTTCACTTCCCGGCTTTGGAAGGTGTTATAGGAGGATTTTGGGACGCAGCTTCACTTTAGCACCACCTTCCATCCTCAAATTGATGGTCAGACTGAGTGGACTATTAAGACTCTCGAGGACATGCGTCGTGCATGTGTCCTTGACTTTGGTCGCAGCTAGGAGGATCACTTACCCTTGGTGGAGTTTGCGTACAACAATAGCTATGACTCCACCATCGGGATGGCACCATACGAGGCACTGTACGACCGACCTTTCAGATCACCTATGTGCTAGACTGACCCTAGAGAGTCAGCACTTGTAGGACCAGAGATGGTTCAGGCTATGACGGAGAAGGTGCAGATCATCCAGGAGTGGATGAAAACTGCACAGAGAAGACAGAAGTCATGTGCTGATAGGAGATGAAGACCACTGGAGTTCGAGGGTGGCGACCACGTTTTCCTATGGGTCTCACCTCGATGAGGTCTACGGAGATTTGGCCGGGGTGGCAAGTTATCTCTGCGTTTCAACGGACCTTTCTAGGTCCTCAGCAAAGTTGGCGAGGTGGGTTACCGCCTGGCCCTTCCACCTCAGTTGCACTGGGTGCATGACGTCTTCCACATATATCAGCTAAGGGGATACGTGCATGACCCATCCCACATCATAGACCACAGGGAGCTGGACATCGATGATGGGGTGACATTCACAGAGGTCCTAGTGGAGATTGAGGATCGACAGGATCGGGTCCTACATCGATGGTCGATTCCTCTGGTGCGCATTCACTGGCAGCACGGGAACCTCCAGGAGATCACTTGGTAGCAGGAGGCTCAGATGCGAGCTCAGTACCCCCATTTGTTTCTCTAGTGTGTGTTGTAGATTTACAAGGACGTAAATCCCTGAGTTGGGGGTAATGTAAATACCCAGAAATTTCAAGGAAATTTTTTTCTTAAATACTTTGTAATTTTACGAGTCTGCAGTTTCAGACGGCACCTGATTCTGAGGCCCGGTGTTCCCGGAATCAATTTCGGAACTTTTCTTTGGGTACGTTCAGTAAACGTACGTGCTAGTTTTTCTATCTTTTGAACCGGTGCTCGGAATTGAAATCTGATGACACCGATGAACTCGCAGCACCAGTATTCTCTTAAGGGGACCTTTACCGCAGTTGCGTTTACTCAGGAGGAGAAGTTAATTTTTGGGGATTTATAATAAATTAAATAAAATTGTTATACAAAGTTTTATCTATATTTGGTGGTTGTTTCCTGCAAGGGGAAGTTAGAGGTGGGTCCCACACCCACATAACCTCCCATGAGAGGATAATGTGAGGTGGGGCCCACACGAGCCCCTAACCCTTTAACTTCCCTTAAACTCCCCATTAACTCCCCATTAACTCCCCATCATTAAAATTGACAACTCCCCTTTTTTATAGTGGAGCCTCTCCACCTCCCTCTCATTAAGTATGCCAACACAATTAATTAAAAACTTCATTAATTAATTTGTTGTGTCAACAATTCATTTGAATTGTTTTGAATTGCATGGCTACTCTATTAAAATTGGGTAGCTTTTATAATATTTTCTTGGAAAATATTTCAGTGGAGAAACCTCTGGAGAATTAGAAGAAGGTGTTCCTCTCTCAACGAAGAACACCATTCTTCAATGAAGAATATCTCCGACGAAGAACGCAAAGAACTTCACCAATGACGCTTCTTCTTCAGACGCACCCCAACATCAACAAAATTGACATCCTTTTTCCGCAATGCCCGACCTTCGCGATGCTTGTCTTCCACGGCTCGTTGACGTGCTCCGTTCTCGGAATCAAGGTAGGGGTTTGTAAAATTTTACGTGAATATTTTGTACCCCGTTCTTCGTTTAATTTCTGGATTGTCTTCGGCCTTATGTTATTGCCTAATGTGGAGGGTGCGGGCTGAACAAACACGGCCAGACGACCCTCCGATGGTTGTTGACTATTTTGGCGGCAGCAATCAGAGGAGATGGCGACCAGAGGAAGCGGCGGCCATGTGGCGGCCGCGTAGAGAAGAACCGCGGCCCTCATCTGTGAGTCGCTTGGCAGAAGAAGAACTGACCGGAAAAATCCGGTCGGGCCGAAGGAACCACGGGGCCACGAGGGCACCACGCTACGGACGCAACCCACAATCCGCAGGCCGCTTGGCCAAAGAAGAACCGGCCGGCTGTAGCCGGCCAGACAGGGAGACCGCGATGCTATAAGGGGCACCACACTGTAGAGGACCATGGCTTGTGCTCCGCGGGCTGCTTCGGCGACGAACCGGCTGGCCTCCTGCCTGCATGGTTGAAGGCCGCGGCGCCACCTGGTGCCATGTGCGGAAGACAACAGCCCACCCGAGCAGACCGCTCGCACCGGTAAAGACCGGCTGGCTTTGTCCAGTCGGACAGGAGGGGCGACGCCGCTCGGCGCTGCCATTTCGGAAAACTGGGGGCCGCGCCCCCCGATCCGCTCGGCCAGCTGGTCGAGCCGCAGCCTGCCGCGGGTCGGGCCGCGCCCCGCTGGGCCGGGCCGGGCCGCACCCCACTAGGCCAGGTCGCCCCCCTCTAGGCTGGGCCAACCCTTTAGCCGGGTCGGACCCGTCGAGCCCAGACGGGCCGACCCGCCAGCCCACCGGGCTCAACGGGCCGGGCCCGTTTCGCTTAAATGCGGACAACTTCTTAACCGCGCGTCTGATCGACACGCCATCTACGTCACTGGGACCCTTATGATGAGGCGGTCCTTTTTCAATACTCTAAGTGAGTATTGGACAAATTTGAAAAATGGCTGGGTTTGGAATGAGCGTAATTCCAACCAGGCCCCTAGAACAGAAAAGCCAATAACTCTTAGACCGGGTGCCCGATTGACACACCATCTGTCGCGTTGGGTTTTTTTTAACGAGACGGAACTTCAGGATACATCAACTCAGGAATTCGTGATAGTTTATGTATCTACCCCTTGGCTCGAGGAGCGGACCCTCCCAGAATCGAGTGTGCTATGTACAGGAACCCTAGAGGTGGCTGCAATGACTACCGTGCCGGAATCCTCCGTAGGTTCGACGACTATGGCTACTGGGCTGAATCCTCCTTGGGTTTGACTACAACAAGACTAGACTGAATCGTCTGTGGGTTCGAAAGCAACGAGACTCGACTGAATCCTTAGTGGGTTCGACAGCAACGATACTGGACTGAAGCCTCCGTGGTTCGACAACAACGAGACTGGACTAAATCCTCCATGGGTTTGATAGCAACGAGACAGGACTGGATCCTCCATGGGTTCGACAACAACGATATTGGACTAAATCCTCCGTGGGTTCGACAGAAATGATACTGGACTGAATCCTATGTGAGTTTGACAGCAAAGAGACTGGACTGAATCCTCTGTGGGTTTGACAGTAACGAGACTGGACTGAATCCTCCGTGGGTTCGAGAGCAACAAGACTGGACTGAATCCTCCAGGGGTTTGATAACAACGAGACTGGACTGAATCCTCCATGGGTTCGACATCAATGACATAATATTGTTTTAGGTTTTTGTGGGTATCTATCATTTGACAGTTAAAGATGATTCAGTGGCTACAAGTAATCATCTCTTACTCTCTTTAAGTTGTGTATACCTAGTGTGAGCTAATTCCTGACTTTTAATCATTATCATCGATGTGAATGACTTCTTTCCTGTGTGGATTGGGTTGTTCTTGGGCTCGAGAGTTGGAGCCGAACTGTGATTGATAACTTTGGTGTATGTATGGGCATATACCTAAGTAGGGTTGGTTGATACTTCATGATTGTATCTCTCTTCTGTGGTTTATCCTTCGTGGATTTTGAGAGACCTGCGGGGGTCCCGGGGTACCTGCTGAGTATCGTATACTCACCCCTGCACGGGCTTTTCCTGCACTACATTGTGTTGTATGTAGATGACAGATAACACTGATCAAGGTGGAGACTTGTAGAGCTGTATGGTACCCGAAAGTGGACCACGTGGTGAGATGTACATGGATCGGACGGCTGGACCATAGGTGTTGAGGAGGCCATCTCAACCAACCCTTCAGGTGGGATTCCCAGAGGATGACTCAGTGGTTGTTGTTTTACTTTACTGCTGTTGTACTAGCTTTTCAATTGTATTGTACTTTACAGTTGGGCTTGTATTTCCAGCCCCTTTCCTTTCAGCACTTACTTTGTATTCATTTTTACTTGTGCTTACTTATGTTGTGTACTCTGTTGTGTTTGTTTACTTTTATAAAGGAAATTCCTTCCCTTTTTATCAGGATTTACACCTTTGGTGCTAGTCACCACCCCTAGCCTATGGAAGGCGGGCTTGGGGTAGTCACGACAAGGGCCCCGAGGATGGGTCATGCCATCGTAGTCTTCTGTACATGACTCAACAATTATGTGTTCTAGTAATTCGGTATGGAGAGATAAGATGTTGGTTGGTGAACTCATGTATTCCATCTGAAACATTCAAGAGATATGTTTTACTTAGTAGTACATAATCATATTAAAATAGATCATGTTAAAGTGATGAAACATAATGTATAACATTATGCAATTATACGAAGTTTTTGAACCCAAGGTGATACATAACTACCTGCTCCCTCTCACAAAGCACAAGTATGGATTTCCGGACGTCCTTCTTTACCAGGTCCACCATCGTCGGAGAATTTCATGGTAGGTTCTTCTAGTTAGATTTATCCCCCAAATGTTCTTAAACTCTTCAATTTCATTCGCCTAGAAACACCTCTCACAGCTCGAGTCAAACTCATACGGGAAACAGTAGGTCCAAGAAAGGGTGGCACGAGAGGTGTAGAGTTTGGAGATATTGGAATGAATGTGGTTATGATAGATCAATCAAATGACTTGGTTTTCCAAAAACAGATGTTGTAAAGCCTCCCATACCTATTGAAACTCAAGACTTTGATCATATATATTGAATGGGGGGCACCCACCTCTGCAGCTTCTCGGGACTTCTCTATGGCCAGATAACCCTCAGATAGGGTGAAACACGAAAAGAGGCCTTCATAGTACCTTCCTTTGTGTGCATAAAAAGAAAGTTGTGCTTGCGACATGAGGTAATAAACATGAATCAATCCTTGATAAAGTTTAAGGATATTTGGGTTTTTATACACTTGATAAAGGTATTTATAGGCTAGACATAGGTTCACAAATGGCAGGTATGTCTTTGAACATGACTCAACAATTATTTTTTCTAGAAATTTGGTGGGGATAGAAATAAGACTTGTTTCTTCAGTCATCTGAATTTTTTTTAAAAAAATTATACTTATTAAAACACAAACAAGTTTCTTAATGTTGTTCTAATTTTCCAGGGCTGTCTAAACCAATCCTCTGATACCAACTGTCACGCCTCGGCCCCAGACTGCCCCGAAGTCGGTTTGGAGTTTAAATAAAACATGGAGTGTAATTTTTTTTTTGTAAAAAGGAAAGCTAAAAACACACATCATGTTCCACTGGAGAGGATATTTTTGGCTTAGATCCTGGAGAATCAGATACAATTATTACATTTCTTTCAAAACTGGAAGAGAAATAAACTCCACAAAGCTGCCACCGAACAAGGTAACTCAAGTCTACTAAACCTGTAAAATTTAAATTGAAACATAGGGTGAGCATACGAATGCCCATTAAGGGGGTTTTAAAATAAAATAATATTTCAATTAAAACCTCCTTAAAACATTCCCTTAAAATTAATCATAAAACGTTTTCTTAAGGAAAGGTACAATATATGAATCAAAATATAACATTTTGTCAAGAATTATATGTGAAAATTTCAAGGAATACTAACAAGGTTACAATGAAACACTTTTGAAACATAATCATGCTCATACAAAATATAGGGTGCACAGTATATAAAGTGAGAGTCATTTTAACTCTAATAAGTGTGACATGGAAGTGTATAAATACTAAATTTACAATTGAGAGTAATACATGATCAAAGTTTCACATAAAATAAAAACTTCAATTTCTTTCATTAATAACCGTGATCCATAAATTAGAAAATAAATCACTAAGTGTTGAACACACACTATTACATAAGCATTTACTTCTTCTGATACTCATAAGTACAGGCTCTTAACCATAAATATTCTAATAGTCGAATATCCACTTGGTTAATTAATTATCATAAAAATAATGAGGGAATGTATAATGTGGGACAACATAACCAAAATATCAAGGCCTCATGCCAAGACCATAAATAATCATTTTGTTAAGGCCTCTTTCCAAGATTGCAGTTTGTCTCACGAGACCTACCGATGCACCGAGGGGCTATAGAAAGCCCCACCTGACACTTTCTATGTCCAATACATTCCAAATATTCCAAGTAAGATCGTATGTTCAAAGTGTCCCATACCTCTTTGAACATTTAATTTCTCATTTAAAATTATTCATAGTGTCCCATACCACTTTGAATAATTTAGTTCTTAATTCCATAAAAGTTCATTTGTGTTTGATTACATTATTTATCATTTACGTATACAAAGTGAGTCATGCATATAAGTGTGTATAGCAATACTAACCACTTCATGTCTATAGAAATAAATGAAAAGTATGATAGGAAGATTATAGAATATGTGATGACAACCATTGCACAGAAACAAATACTGGTTTTTTCACATAAAATAATAATCCAAAATTATAAGATCTTATTAATAAAATACATATTGGAAATTAATCATGGAATGGATGAATAACTAATTTAAAGGTAAACAAAATATTTCATGTGGGGTACTAAACACATAGTCATCCAAATTTTTATTTCTTGCATGATTATTTAATACATATTACAAGGATACTCCAAATTTTTTACACGCAATGTTAAGAATTGAAAATCAACCATAATTAATACTATTTAATATTTATGAAAATAAGTGAATCATACATATGTGTATAAAAGTAGAAAATCCCAAAAATTATACTCATGAATTCTAAACGCATAAAAATTATAACATTTGGAAAATCCAAAATTATCTAGGGTTTATTGGAGTGTAAATTCATTTATACACAAGGGTGTATGTCACGAATTGTATTTTTAAATAAAAACCTTTCTTATTTTAAAAACAACATGTGTTATTTATTCCTAGTAATCCTTGAAAAAATATAAATAATATTGAGGATAAAATTTTATATTTATACACATATATTCACATAACCAAAGATACATGATGTATTAAATGGTTTACACCAAAAATCCAATGAAACCTATATGACTTTAATATAGTGGGCACATTAATTAACAAGGGTCCCTAAATTTTAAATTGTGGTATAAAATTAAAAAGGTTTATTAAAAAAACTCATAAATATGTTTATATAAACATAAAAAAACCTATATATAATTTATATGTATAACTGATTATACATAGTATATATATAAGGGTCCTACACCAAAATTAAATGACACTTACATGTTTTAAACACATTAGGGAAATTAGTTAAACAAGGGTTTATTAATTTCAAATCATGCCATAAGATATAAGGGTTTGGTTATGAAGTATTTACATATATATATATATATATGCTTATATATACATCGACATATATATATACATATATATATGTTTGTATCAAACACATAAAAATCTCAAACCCTTGTTTGGTAAAGAAGTAAGAACACATTTAAGACTAAAGACTCACCATCAAGGAGGAATTAGTAGGTATTTTACTCAAACGTATATAAATATATACATATATATACATCTATATGTATATATATGTGAAAAATTAAACTGAAACATGGAAAGACAACTTAGAACCCTTACTTGGTTCGAAGGAGGAGGAGATGTCTGGGGAATCTCGAAGGAGGTTCTTGGAGAAGATGAACACCCATAGGGTTTAGGTGCAAAGAGAGTTGTATATATAAAATATATATAATAAATTTTTAATGCAACTGGCATGGAAAATCAATACCCATTGGGATAAAATAAGACTGAGGGTGTTGGTCTTTGTGAAAAACGAACATAACAGGGGCCACTCGGTGTCACAGGTGGAGAAAAATATGGAGAAAGTGGAAGTTGTGCGCAACTGCAATAGTGCACGTGGGAGGACGAAGACGACAAAGGGGAAGAAAACTAGAAATAAAATGGATGGTTGAGATCTGATCGTGACTCGATCAGATGACTACGGCACGATGCGATGATTTAAAAAGAAGGAACGATCCAGATTAGATCGTATTTGATCTAACGATCATGAGCGATGTGATGTTTTTAAAAGAAATGAACAGTTGCAATTAGATCTCGATTGATCGGATGGCTAAAAAAACGTAGAGTATAATTTGCGGCTGCTGGGGATCAAGGACCGAACTGAAATAGATGGGTCAGATTGTGCGTGATAAGATCTGATGGTCCAGATCGCATTTTACCTTAAAATCCACATCCCTAATCAAAATGGAGAAAGTTTTGAGGCTCCTTTATAAGCCTGGGGTGCTTGGAGTTCATCTATATTACTCCTTCCCCCATCTCAGTACTGCCCTATACTGGGTTCTCTGTGGGCGCGCTCCTGCGCCCACCCACGCCGTTTTGCCGCCCCGCACGGTGGTACTCTCTGGTTCCCTTGTACACACACACTCGTGCGTGCTAAGGGATTGCTATGCCCCCTGTGCGCACGACCTAGAATGCACCTTGTGTGTGCACCACCGCCCTGGGCCATTGCTAGGGGTTGTGGGTGAGATTCCCTTCAAGGCCTTGAGTGGCTGCCTAAAAGGTGGCCCTCGTCTTGGTGGGGTACTCACATATATTTTAGCAAAGTAAAAGTTTGTTTTTTTCTTAAATATAAAAATAGGTTTTCATATACATATATAGGTGTCTTCAAACACATATTAATTCTATATTATATCTAAAAAAATTCCTAAAACCAATACTTTCTTTAGTTTTATAAAACACAAAGTTATAAATCAAGGTTTTGTACTTCAAAAAAAAACTTATATTAGTATAACATAAATCAAAAACATATTTTTGATTAAGACCATGGTTTTATACATATGAGGGTGAAAACATTTATAAAATATTTTCAAAACACTTGAAATATTTAGATATATATAAGTCACCAAGTATAGCTAAAATATCAAATACAACATTTGTTATTATTTTCATTTGTCCAAAGCACAAAATCAAACTCAGAAAAATATGTTTATTTATACCAAAACCAAGTATATACATATCTTTATTTTTCTTTTAAAACACAATGGTTATGTTTTAAACCCATATTAAACTTTAAATCATTGTCCCTCTATTATATATATATATATATATATCAAAAGAGTTTATTAAAAACATATTTATAGTTGTAACTTCAAATAACACTTTAAAAACTCATTCACCTAGATACTTTAAATTCATCCACCAAAATACCCAACGACTATAAGGTCTTATAGCCATTGCAGACTCAACGGTCACCTAAGGAGGCAACGGTCGGGTTGTCTCCAAGGCCTTATAAATACAGGAAGTAAGGTGTTCTAAATTCAAGACAATTTGGAGAAGATAGTGCTCATCATTTCCCTAATTCTTAGCACTTTTTTTTGAAGGTGGTGCCTCAGTCAAAAACCAAGGCACAATTTATTTTATAAAAAGAAGGGAAGATACAAAACTATGAAATATGGGATCTTATTACAATCCTTATCATAAAGAGGGAGAAAATCACCAGGAAAATCATCAAGCCAGGTAATATCTTGGTTGACTCCCTTGTTCACAAGACTGTCAGCAACCATGTTCGCTTCACGGTAAGCATGTGTGGCAATGTAGCTGAGGTCCGAGAGTGAAACAAGGCATTGCATCCAAAGAGGAGTGAGTGTCCAGGCAAGATGCACCATCCCTAATTCTTAGAAGGACTGTTGTGGTTATGGCTATACTATTCTTCATGGTGATGGATACAAAGGACATCCACTATTATCTTGGGATTTTTTTATATTTGGTGCTCTCCCTATAATTTTAATAGTTATTTTAATAGGTATATTTGGGTAGTATAGTTTTCCATTGATCTTGTTGTAATGTAAACACTTCAGTGTTTAATTAAATAAAATTCCATATGTTTAGTTTACAATTATCGTCTTGGAAGAATGGAAATTAAATAAAGTAAAAACCATAAAATAGTGTTATTCTATAAGAAATAAGTTCGGGGCATCACATGCGATCATAAGATCGTCGATTTGGAAAATTGTGATTTTTGGTTTTCCCAAATCACAACCCATTTATTTCTTTTTTTATTTTTTTATTTTTTTAATTCAATAGGGGAAAACAACAGAGTATAATGAATGATTCTAAAACCTTTTAAAATTACCACAATAATACCCTCACACTTATTCCTTACAATTTATATCATCATGTACACCATGATTCCCTTTACCCTCACACTTCAACTTTAAAATATGATGCAAATACTAAGAGGAGGGTAAGAATAGATAAAAATGGATGGAAACATGGCTCATCTCTATAAAGTTCATTCACGGTCTCTATAGGATAAAAGAAGGATTGATGTAAATGTGGTCTTTTAAGGAAAAGTATCTTTTCAAAGGATTCCTCAATCATTTTAAATGTGTTTTTGCACAGTCATAGATTCAATAAGTTCCATTACAAGTTTTGGTAGGTGATATGTCCCAAGATCACTCATGAAATATGCTTAAGATAAATAGGAAGTACTTGGTCTATAAATCCTATAGGGAATGAGATATATGATATTTTAAAATCACTCAAGGAATGAATAATAATAAAAAATAAATTCACATAAATTTCAGAAATTCAAAGAATGAAAAATGGTTGGGAAATATCATTTAACTCAATAAATTTATTCCCTCAAATCACGATTCACCATTTCAATATCCATGATTCACTTTAAACATTCAATGTTTCATTTCAATCATTCAATCATATCAACATTGAAATATAAAACATGGAATCACAGGATTCCTAAGAAACCCATGTCTCCTAGATAAGTCGAGTAGAACATGAATTCAAGTGTGGCCATGTAATTTTATCTTTAAAGCTTAAATCATGATGTGGAAAAAATATAGATAGTTTAAAATATAAAACAATAAAATTGAACTCCCTTTTTCCCATTAATATTGGTCCTTCCCCTTCCACTGTTTGGGGTTGCCTTCTACCATCATGAACCTATAAAAGAAAACAACTCAATTAAGCACAAGGATCATGTCATTTATGCTCCAAAAAACATAGCGGGAGTGGGATTCATGTTTCACTACTTCTAAGAAAATAAATTGACATCTAAATTACTAGAAATAAAGTAAATATAAATCTTTGTACGATCCCCCAAGTAGGCCCTAAATGTTTACAGCCTCCAGAGGGTAGTACCAGCTATTATCCAAAATCTGATGGAGGATGAAGCTTCTTTGATTTGAACCACAACATGTGGCTTTTCCCAGCTTGCGCTTCATCCTTATGGGTGAGTATGACCCATGTGTAGAGAGTTTAAAATATAAAACACTAAAATTGAACTCCCTTTTCCTATGAAGATTGTTCCTTCCCCTTCCACTATTTGGGGCTTCTTTCTACCATCATGATCCTATAAAATAAAACAAATCAATTAAGCACAAGGATCATGTCATTTATGCTCAAAAAACATATAGGGAGTGGGTTGCATGTTGCATTACTTCTATGAAAAGAAATTGATATATAAATTCCTAGAAATAAAGTAAAGATAAATATTGGTACGATCCCCCAAGTGGGCCCTGAATTTTTACTGCCTTCAGATGGTGGTATGAGCTGTTATCCAAAATATGATGGAAGATGAAGCTTCATTGATTTGAACCACCACATGTGGCTTTTCCCAGCTTGTGCTTCATCCTTATGGGTGAGTAATGATCCATGTATAAATTACACCAGGTCCTACCCCTTCAAAATGAGTTATATCTTGCATGTTAGGGGTAGGATAATGTATGAATCATCCTCCTTCTCGGTTTCTAGTTATGCATTCTCTTTTTCTCTGTCGAGTGGTTTTTTATAAAGGTTGGGGTCGAAGCCTAATTTTTATTATTAAAGCAAAGAAATGACCTCTTTAACTGGGTAGAGGGAGACCCATTACATAGTACATAGCCCAAGTGGGCATTTATCCCATTACATAGCCCGTTGGCCCAAATTTTAGGCCTAAGACCCATTCTGTGAATAGTACTGCTACAGTACCCACACTGCTACAGTACCGCTCATTACCTGCCGCCGCAACAGTTCCCCTGCCACTACTACAGTGCCGCCATTGCAACAGTATCTCGGTTGCTACAATAGTACTACAGTGATGCTACAGTACCTGCGCCCCATGGGTTTTGAACCCCCATGAAGTATCAAGATCAAATTATTTCCCATTATAGTAAGCATATTTTTTCATGGTTTCCTTAGAAAAATCCACTGGCATCTCCTTAGGAAATTCCTTCAACAGATATTCAATGTGTCCAGGGAGCTCCATATGTTCCTCAGGAGGTTCACATCTAGGTTCTTCTTCATCCTCCAAGGCATAGTTGAGATTGTATAATTTTTTCTAATAAAAACCACAAGGAGTGATGTAGAATTCAGATTCAATAAAATTAGAATAGATAGAGTTAAAGAATGGTTCAACTCCCAGAGTTGGTTCAACTTTAATATTTGTCTCAATAGTAAGTGCCTCTTAGAGTAGACTCTCTAAGGATGGAGGTAGGTAGTCAGGCTCCCCCATATTGACTTAAAATTACACCACTTTGGTGGTCTCTTCCTTCAGTGGTGTTGGATCTTATTCTTTTTATTTTATGGGGAGATCAGGTAGTTCTTCACATTTAATCAAGAATTTATCCAATTTTTGTTGATCTCCCACTTGTAGCTTAACAAGTTCGTCTTCCCCCTTTTCCACCTCAAGTTCTTTCTTTGGAGCAGGGTTGGATTGCACCATTAATTCACGAACAAAATCAAATGCTCTTTTAGCTTTTATCATTAGTTGTTCAATGATTTCTCTAAGTTCTTGCACCTAAGCCCTTTTAAAATATTCTTCTTCTGGTTGTTGTTATTTCACATGTGAGTAATTTTTCCATGCCTAATATTTTGAATTTGAATACATCATGAATGTTTTTTTAGTTTTTTTAAATAAATTATATCTAAAAAAGATGAGAAAATAGAAAAATTAAATGAATAAATAATTGGATCCCCGATAATGGCACCAGTTTTCAAGCACGCCTGTCGTGGGGTGCGGACAAAAATGATTATATTTTTCCTAGTGCAGCACAGTGGCTGACCAGGGTCATCTCTCTTGAGGATCCTTCTCAATGTAGTTCACCTACTTATTCTATATCACATAGACTATCTCTTTTTGGTGTTTTTATTATCTAATTAAAATAATTAAAATGTTTTTTGGGTTTTTGATTTAAAAATATAAACAATCATGCAATGCCAACTGAACGAGTTAGGAATAAAGTACTTGGTTTTGGTGTTCCGTCTTGGATTCAATCATTATTTTCTTTTATGTGTTTTATTTTAGTTTGATAATCCAAATATGAAATATCATGTCTGAATTTCTATTCTTTTCTCGAATAGAAATAGTTTTAGTTTCTTGTCATTGGGGGTCATCACCACATCGGGGACATTCACCTCACCAATGCATAATACTCAAATCTAGAACAAATAATAAAACAAACTTTAATGAAAATTCATGAACACCTTGACCTCCCCTCGGGCTAAGACTTAGGGTGAGCCTCTCATTTATGAAGGTAATAGATTACTTGGTGGAGTGAATGGAATAGGAGAGAGATTGAGAGAGAGAGAGAGAAAAGATGAAAAGTGGATGGAGAAAGACAAATTCATGGATTAATAAAACTAAAAAAAAATAAATTACTATTGAAAAATAAGACAAAACTAAGTTAAAAATAAAATAAAAATAAGAAATGGGGGGAATATGAGAGCACTAGTTGTCCATTCCCCTGTGGGATCCCTCCTTGGTTGTGGGTGTCGAGCTGATTATTTGAGAAGGAGGCGAGGGCCTCCTTTTATAGGCATAATTCTATACTCTGAAAGTGTGCTCATTTTTTCCCATTAAATGGTCTATTTCGATGTGGACCCCTTAATAAAAGTTGTCAATATATATTTTGGACGTTTACCCTCCAAATTTCAGGACATATGGCCATCAGATGTGTGAGTTATGATATTTTATTGAATAAGATGTTTTCTGGCCTAAATTTTCAGGAAGCTTTCTTCAAATGTATAACCATCAAGAGACACCTTAATTGATGAAAAACTCCAGGTAATTTAATGTGTGAACGCACCTATGAGTCATCTTCCATATCCAGGTGGCGTCACTTGAATTGGAGGTGAGGAGACCGATTTGTGCATCTGTTACGGTGGTGGGTTCCACGTTGTACAACTAGAAAAGTTTCCAACTTCAATGATTTTTTTGACAAATAGATCATCGAATCAGCACTAGGTCCTGAAGATAAAGTTGAAGGAAATAAAATCAGGATTTGAAAAAAAGGAATCATGAATTTTGGAATTATATTTTTTACAAAATGAAAAAAATACCCTTGTCGTAAAAATCAGTCAAAAATCCAAAATTATGCACATTTCTCAATATTGCTCATAATCATTATAAAATTCAAATTACCGATTATTTTAATAAAACATTGAAATACATAGGTTTTATCATTGAAAAAAATTAAAAATCCTAATTATTTTATAAAAAAATATGCACATAAATTTACTCTCTCAGCTACCAAAATCATTTAGGGAATCTACTAGCTTGGTATAAGTCTCTGGTATAGCGGAATCAATTAGATCCACTGAAGCTGACAGTAGTGGTGGTGTGCTCTAAGATGTTGATTCATAAGGATTGCGAAATTTTTTGTTCTCAACATTTCTAAATTTCAAAGGGTTTAGAATATATTCAATGTATAAAAAAAACATTAGTAAACTATATTTACACAAAGGAAAAAATAGAACAATGTATATATCTACAAAACACTTATAAATGAGAAATTTTAATATAGTTTCATTACCAATTTATACCTTCAATTATTTTCATCTTCATTGTCTTCAGTATTATCAAACACCATTACGATGAGTTATTAATTTTTACCCTCTCTCACAAGTTTTATTATTTTAATATTCTCATGGAGAACTATTGAATTATTTGTGGTTGATGATATTTACAATCACAAAGCACTAATTTACCTTTATTGCCCATATCAAACAAGTCTATTTGTCTTTGGTGTACAACAACAATCCAGCCCTTATGTATTTAATCATCCACATAATAAACCATATTATCTTATGAATCCATGATAAATGGATCATTCTCTTAATACACTATAACACCCTGGTATTTTATCAAATATTTTTTTCAAATGAATTTAATTTCTTTGATATCTTCTGTTACATGCAATAATAAGTTTAGGTGAACCGCAATATACTATTAAAATATTACAATCACCTAGCCATTAGATTATAGGTTATGAATAGGACTAACTAAATTATGAAGATTTATGGTTTACACATGTATAAAATGAATTCATTAGTTATCAGTTAATTAGAAATGAAAATAAAAGAATCATTTAAAAATATAGGAGATGTTTTCTGAAAAAAATAATTTTATGTGTGTAATGTATTTTTATCCTAATAAATTAAATTGATCACTATTGGTGAATAATTTTAATTAATTTAATATATTATATATTCAATTAAATTCTTTAACATTCATCTAATATTTTTATTATTCATAGGATAATAATAAATCCAATTTTATGCTTAAACATATTTTTTTAAAGAGTTTTTGTCGTATTTTTCACACCTAAGTTAAAATTAATTTATGAAATTTATATGTATTTAATTAGGTAAAATGATTTAAATATTTATAATTTTAAGTTTCAAATTTGGTAAATTGACACCATTTAATTTTTATAAATATGAATAATAATAATGGTAAAATTTATCACCTTAGTAAAGGGTAAATCGGATTAATCTTGATTAAAACTATGTGTTAAGGCAAAAAAAATTCATCCTATTTATTATTGTATGAATTTAATTAAAATATTATCAAATTATTCTCTAAATTTATTATTTTAAAGGACACTTGTTAATGAAAATGACCAATATAATATTTTAATCAAAGAAAGTTACAAAATGTCACTCTATTTCTTTTTAAATTTCTCTTATCTGTCCACATGGGACAAAATGAAATATATGAATGAATATAAATGTTTATTTTTATATTAATGAAATTATTTTCATGATATAAATTTATTTATAATTTTTTTAAATTATATAATTTTCGTAAATGCTTTCGAAATTCTAATAAATTATTTATTAAACTAGAAAAAAACGAAAAAATGATTTTAAAAATATTAAAGGGGTATAATTTGAATTAATTAATGTATCCCATGAATTTGATAGATCTATATTACATATTTTAGAGTTTTTAAAGTATTATATTCTCAATTCTCCTTTTTTATGGTATTTAAAGTCAAATTAAATTAATAGTGTTAAAAATGACATTAATAATATTTTATGATAAATAATATATTATTAAATAATTTAAAATTTATAAAAATATTATATTATGAAGAAATAATTGTATATGGTTTTAATAATAAAACATAAACCATTTATGGGTCTTTTGACATTTTATAGTAGCTTTATTAACCTTTAAAGAGTAGAAAACTTTAATATTATGGTAATTATCCGAAGGGTTAACAAAGGGTTAAAAAAGATAATATTAAAAATATGAACTAAACCTGTTGAAATTTTATTTTATAAGAATATTTATACTCATATACATCTTATATTTGAATATTATTTATTTTTATCTATTTTTACATCAGAATTAATTTATATTAATATAATATTTTAAGAAAATCTAAGAGTTCCCCTCCCCTCAATTATAAAAGGGAACCCCTCCTTTATCTTCTTCACGCCAAATTGATCATTTTATCTTCACAAATATCTACCAATATATCTTCTAAAATTAACTAGACACATTTTTTAGGTTCTTTTCTTCCCAAAATACCAACCCTAGAACCCTTTAGAGGAGATCTAAAGAAGTCGTTTCCAAGAAGAGGTAATCACCTTAACCAGTCACTTTCTTTTAAATTTTTATTTCAAATCCTTTAAATATTTTATATTATTCATTAAATTATAAATTAATTATTCTCCATATACTTAAATGTTATTTTTATTATGAAATCACCTTTATTCACCAACTTTCTATCAAATGGGAAGTGAAAGTATCACTCATCTGTACGTATGGATCTCCATCTCCACATAGAAATACAATTCATTTCTCATCACCATCATTCATGGATAGGTATTATGATGGTTTTAATGTTTATATATTATATTTATAAAATAATTAAACTTATGTAATTATTATATAACTTATACCTTCTTATCTTCTAAATCATTGGAAAAAATAACGTTATTTGTGTGTTTGTGTGGACTACAACCTCCGCAAAGCGATGTGATTCATTTTCCATTTCCATTTTAATTGGATGGTAATAGGGATTAATTTATTGAATATATATGATATATTTTATGTAATATTGATTATTTAAATTTTATTTATTATTTAACTTTCTTCTGTTCCATCCATTGAAAAATGAAAGCAATTTTCATGTGTATGTATGGCTTATCATCTCCATGAACTGTGTAATTCATTTTTTTATCAATAAATTTTATAGATGAATATATATATATATAATAAATATATATGATATTTATACCATTATTAGCATTTTATATATATAGTGACTATGATAAAAGTACAAGGATCGAAACTACCAAACCAAAACTTATATGAAAACAAAGCAATTATCACCTGGAAAAGTGATTTTAATGAAGAATTGTAAATAAAAAGGTGATATAAAGATAAAATTACATATTATATAGTTTAATATATATTATTATTTTTATGGAATAATATGTATAATAAACTATATTTATTATATAATAGGTTTAAAAATGTATGAAGGTAGTCAGACTTGAGGTAAGGGGTTTTATGTTACAATCTCATTATTTATTAGGATTGTTTATAATTATGTTATGATGATGAAATTTTTAAAACAACCTATCAATATACTATTGAATTTTATTATCCTATATTAATTTATATAAAATGAAATTTTCTATTTCATTTTCTTCACCTTATGTATTAAATATACTGATATTATATTTTTAAGGAAAATCGACTATATTTCTCTCTTTAGTAACAAACAAATTCTTTTCATATCCATGTTTTATAAAAATGATTTAAATAGGATATTTACTATTCTCTTGTTATTTTTTAAAATCATTTTTACCCATTTTTTATTGTTTTTTAAAATGTTTTTAAATGAAACTTCTTTTCATTTTCTAAATGAGGTACTTTTTTACTTTTCCTACAAAATTAGGGAAGTGATTTGTTTTAACTTATACAGCATGAATGAAATTTCACACTATCATGGACACTCAATTTTTTGAAGATTTATTTAAAATTTCACTTTTTTATTTTAAAAAAAATTTAACAAATAGTATTTTGGAAATTTTTATATTTTAATGAAATGATTTCAAAATGTAAAGGTAATTTTCCTCAAAAATGTTTCAATGGTCTTTTGATCCATGAACGATAAGATCCTTCAATGTTGTTTATGATTATTGGGAATATGATACAATGAAGAAATAATTATTCTTTATTTTAAAAGTTTATGTTTATGATAACATGATGTTTATGAAACCCATTCCTTTTCTATGGTTTATGTTATGATTAAATGTTTATGAAACCCATTTATTTTCATGGGTTTTGATATAATTAATGCTTTATGATCTTATAACAGACATATGTATGATTTTTATTATGTGATGAGTGGGACCTATATCTAACGCAAATTCATTTGGTAAAGATTGATATATCATGAGATAAATAGGATTAGAATAGGGAGTGAACCTAGTTTAGTAAGGTATGTTGTCCACTGTGATAGTCTTGGGAGTGAAACTTGAAAACTATGATAATTTGGGGAGTGAACTCATTCCACTATGATAGTCTTGGAAAACAAACTTGACTATAAAGAAAATTACTTTCTATGCTTATGTGTATGGCACAATTCAATGTATTATGTCAATGTTATTCTATCATGGCTCATGTCCTTTGATTCCATTATGGTTAATGTCTTATAAACTTCAAAATTTTATGCAATGGCTCTATATTAGGATCTATGATATGTATGGTATGATTTTTAAATATTAATCTCATCTTCTCATACTCTTTTTCCCATGTTATGCTTATATTATCATTGATATCTCCATTTTTTACTCTTATTAAGCATTATATCTCACCATTTCTTATGTTTCCTTTACCAGGTTATGAAGAAAGCTTTTATGTATGATATTTATAAGAAGGGTGATAGTTATGAAGATCTAAGTGAGAGATGATGTAAAACTCTTATGAACCAGTTTTTTATGTTTCCAAGTTTCCAAATATATTAGAACTATATAATTATATAATGGATTATTATGTTATGTAAAGAATATTCATCTATTTATATGTAATGTCTATGTATGAAAATTTCTTGTCTCTATATGCTCATTGTTATAGATCAAGAGAGATAAGTTGATAAAAGTAAAATGTAACAAATCTTTTATTATACCCATATCAATGTTGGACCACTTTAATTTAAATAAGACAATTGAAAATTACAATGATATTTTAATTTAGCTATATCAATCAACTTTCTATAATATCCCACCTTTGAAAGTGTAAATACACCAATATTTTTAGTTTTAAATCCTTTTTTCTCATAAATTGTATGAAAATTGAATCCATGAATATTATAGGCATAAAATATCTTACCTTCCTTATAGGACCTCGAGTCAAAAATTTAAAATCATTTGATATTTCAGTTCAATTTTCAACATTCATTATCTTTACACGAAGATATAAGGTATTACTTTTAACATAGACAAAATAATTACACATCAATAATATGAATATGAGTTTATACTTACATGATGGGTGAACTATTTGAAAATATCCTTCTTAACAAATTTTGTTAATTCCATCTCATTTAGAGCATGACCCCTTAGTCATCTCTTTTTTGGAAATATAAAATCATCAATAAATGAATCTATAATAAGACTATTAAATATCACATATCTATGAGCTTGTTGTAACTTTAATTCATTCGGTGTAAAATTTTACTCCTATCCAATTGGTTATTCAATAGTTATAAATATCAATGACTAATTTTTAGAATGTGAATTAGTGGAGATGTCATAAATACCTCTAAAATGATTGAATCTAGTTTCAATATCATCCAAATACTCAGAACAGAAGGAAAATGACCTTGTACCTATGTAACCTTTAGCTATAGAGCCTTCTGGTTGAACTTTATATCTCACATATGATTTGAAATAACCTAAGTACCTGATGAAAAAAATAAAAATATTTAAAAAAATTACATAATGATTTGATAAAATTGAATTCATTAATGAAAATAAAATTAATATTAACATACCTCTCAAATGGATACATTCATCGATAGTTTACCAGTCCACTAAGTTTATCCTCTTCAATCAAATGAACAGTCAAATGAATCCTGATAGTGAAAAGTGGAGAAGAGATAACATCTCCAAATGAAAAAGGTTCAAAACAATTCTTTCTAGAAGTTAATCAAGATCAGTTGGATTTACTGTTTTTCCAAAAAACTCTTTGAAGAAGGTACAAAAATCAACTAGGACATTAATTACTTTTTCCAGTAACGTATTACACAATAACAATGATAACAGTTATTCCAAAAAAATATGTGATTCATGAATTTTCAATCCATATAACATTCTTTGTTTTAATTCAATGCACTAGGAAATGTTACTTTAATATTTATCTGAAACTTTTACACTCTTTAAAGTTCTAAAGAATATATATTTCTCATGATTTTTCATTGTAAAAATATCCTAAAAATACTTTCCATTCTCATTTTCTCAAAAAGAACACTTTATATTAATTAATTATAAATTCTTACAAGCATTAAGGTGATCCTTCAATTTACTCTACTCATTAAGAAATGTAAAAATTACATTGTGACAAACATTCTTCTCAATATGATTTATGTTAAGATTATGAGGTATCAAATTAAACTCCCAATAAGGAATTCTGAAAAATATACTCATTTTCATCCACAGTTGTGTTCCATCTACTTCTGATATTGTACCTCTTACTCTTTTCCATCCTTCTTTAAACTAATTCCATTTTTCAAATTTTATAGTGAAATTCATTAATTATCCCAATATTTCATTACCATATAAAACCTTTGATGAATTTCTCAATTAAATATCTCCATTGAATTGTGTATTGTTAAACTTTAATTTTTTAGAAGCATCCAGAAATCGATGATGACACATAGAACAACATTTTCTACTATGAGGTAATCATTGTGGTTCAAAATCAAAAATAAAAACAAGACAATACAAACTAGTATATGTGTTCTAACTAGATAAGTTTCCTAATATAAGAAATTCACCAGTTGTACACATTAAAGAATCATTCATTTTGAATAGTTTTCTCATTGAAACAACATATGTTTTCATACTATCGTCCAATAATTCTCATAATTATTTGATTAGAGGTTTAAGGTATACATCAATGTCATTTTCATACATTTTATTTCCTAGAAAAATCATTGAAATAATGTAATATATATTCTTCATACACATTCATAGAGGTAGATTATTAGGGATTCAAATAACTATCCATATGCTACAATTAGTGCTTAAAGGTATAAAAGGGTTAAACCCAATAGAAGAAAATCCCAAATGCACATTCCTAGGATTAGAAGAAAATTTTAAATATAATGAATCAAACACATTCCATGATTTTGAATATTTTGGACGTATCATCATACCAACATTGTTACTATATTGATTAGACCACATCATGGCATACATAGTCTTATATGACATGAATAATCATTGTAAGCATGGTTTTAGAAGAAATTAACATTATACCTTTGAGGGGGTTTTCTTCTTATACTTCTTCATAGTGTTGCATTTATTTTTACTCTCATTTTTTCTCATTGACTTATATCTACTTGTTTGAAATATTATGCATTCTTATTTATCACACTCTTCTCTCCAATAAATCATGCAATCATTATGGCATTCATGTATCTTTGTATAATCAAGTCCAAGTTCATTGATGATTTTCTTCATCTCTTATAATGATGTAGGGATCATATATTCACTAAATACATCATGAAGAAACTCTAAAATAATATAAAATAATTTTATAGTAATTATATAGGGACACTTGATATGATACAACTTATGTAGAAAATATTGTTACGCCCCACCCCATAAGCTGCTAAGTGGTGCCTTGAGATATTTATCCACAAGACCTCAAGTGTGTCTCTTTGTATTCTAGAGGTTACTGACTAGAAGTGTGGCCCTATGGTGTGTCCATGGGGATACTATGTTTTCATGGATCAATGTTCATCATATTAGTAGATAATAAATATAAACAGTATGAAAAGTAATAAATAACCCTCTATAGAGTAATAAATCATCCATATAAATAAATATGTGTAATTTGAATCAAAAATATATACAAAATGATTATTATCATGTCATGTAGCTATATAAAAATGTGGTACATGGGATATAGAGGAAATAGGCATATACCATATGCTAAATAAAATACAAAAAAATAACCAAAATCTACCGCTACTAGAATCTTGAGCATAGGCTTAGTCTTCTGCTCCCATACTCCATCCTAGTACTAAAAATTAAGCATTGAAATCTAGGAACTTACCTTTGTCTAAACCTATAATCATGAGGTTAGTTTGGGTACCATAGGTAGCCCAAACAAGGTACGAGACATACTCAGTAGACCACCACCAATGATGTCTAGAATAATAAAATCAGTGAATATAAAATTTTCAGTTTCCAGGTATTTAATAAATGAAAAGTAAAAAATAAATATATAAATAAATAAGATAAGTATCCTCATGGGATACTTTACCAACACTACCTATTTCATCCAAATCCAGATGTTTCTAAACCATGGTGAACCTATTCAGATATGAAATGGTTGTGATAAGGTTTAGTAGCATACATACAAGGAAGATAACTAAGCTTGTAACAAGGAAAGTATCAAGTATGGACTGAAACCTATTTGGATTGATGGAAGCATCCTTGAATTCTATAAATTTTCATTCTTGGGATTATATAGTAGTCATCCCTACATTTTAAATAAGCGACATCTGGTTCCCATCCAAGGAAAATTGTATACATGAATCCAAGTATCCCCCCAGGAGCACTACAAATACGCAACACCATATGAGTCCATCAAAGGTGATCCATAAAGGTATCCCAAATATCTCTCTCAGTGTGGTGTAAATCATGACCCTTTGATCTCATCCTTGGTATCTCACATAGGTTACTGAGTATCTTACATGGGAAGGTATATCCATCTTTCCACTAAATCAATCTAAGGCAACTCCCCTAGACAACTGATGTCACTCAGGGGTAGGTAAATAATCTGAACAATGAGTTCATCCAAGGAATTCTATATAAATGATCCATGTATCTCTCTTGGTGTTTTCATAATCATTTAGTTTCTAATTACAAAGAACAACAATCTCATCCAATGTGTCCTTAAGTCAAGACCCTTGTATCACTCTCATATTAAAGTGAATGGAAAGTTATGGTTAGTACTAACTCATACCATACCCCCAAAGCATTGTTGACAAGTTTTCCAATTCATTTCATTCAAACAATTAAAAGTATGGAATAAATTATAGGGGCCTAAACACATGGCCTATCATTTATCTTATAAAATTATCACATTTTAATATGTATTTATTACAATGAAAACACACACCCATATTTTTTGTTTAAATTCTATTATAACATGAGGGTTTTAAGATTATGAGGAAGGGTACACCCACAGGGTTTGTTCACATCAAGGTGATCAACCAATGATGTAATCCTTCATTAGCTAAAGTTGTATTAGGAATGGAAGGACATTTAACATAATTTAATAGGCATGTTGGAGGCGACACCGAAAGATTATGGCATGCTTCACAATGGAACATGGAAAAATTCAACTAGAATTTGAGGGAAATAACAAGACTAATTACCTTAAGCCTGTAGTACTCTCCTCATCTAATATCGGACCTTGAATCAAGCTAGAATGGGAGAAGTCGTAATAATAGAGAAATTCACCAAAAATAGGGTATATGAGATCGCCCAAAAATATCATAGGGTATGGAAAGATAAATTATAGAAGTAAGGAATAGGATTAGACCTCTTATCATTAGCTATCCAACACATCTTATAGTGAATGAAAAGGAGTCTGAATGAGAAAGATATAAAAAGGCATAGGTTAGAAGTGACGAGAGATTCCTATAGTGTGTGGTCCATTGGAATAAGAGGGAGTAGAAAAGAAATTAGGTTAATTAATGAAAAGATGGGGAAATATAAATTACCCTTCATTAAAGGGTATCACTATTTGGTTGCATGGTTGGAAAAACTATGTTCCAACTATGTAGCACCTACAGCCTAAGGAGCCCCCTCGCACGGTCTAGCCACACAGTTTGACTAACCATGCATAGAACACAAAAAAACCCTCTAGTAAGATGTCTATAGAAAATGCACAAGGATGCAGCCTTGGTCATAGAATAAGGGAAATCCTTGTGGACCTCTGCTGAGCACTAAAACACATTAAATGGTTTAACAAAATCATGTTTCATGGGATGCACGGTTTCTACTAACCATACAGCCCAATTATTTTCTCCAAAATTTAGGTCTATGTGCTCCGAACAAGACCCGAACACCATCGTAACCCCCATGACCCCACTAGGCACTCCTATTAGGTCCAACATAAAGAATTAAACTAAAATCTAATGTTTTTTTGCCTTAAGGAAAAATATTATATGTTACAACCTCCACTCCTTAAAACAACTCATTCCCAAGTTTAACTTATGAGGGTGGTAAAGCCTCAGATGAGAAAAGTCTCAGCCTCTAACCACATACATCAGTCTCCATATCTCATGTCTCATCATGTACACAATTGTGCTACCATATCACCCAGAATATAGGTAATAACCTACCTCATAGTCCTTCGTGCGCTGATCAACGATACATATCATATTCTCCTAGGATGAATCTACTTCCATATCAATGTAATCAGGTTCAAATGAATGAGATAGGTCAGAATAATAATAGAAAATCTATGATACATGGAATACATCATGAATAGAATGGTAACTATGAGGTAAGGCAAAATGATAGGATAACTTTCTGACTCTCTCTTTAATATCAAAATTCCTGATGTAATGTGGTGATAGCTTGACCTATCTCTAAATCCATATATGACCCAATCTATGAAAAAATAATAGAAGGAATTTATCTCCCACCTTAAACTCCAGAGGTTGGTGGAGATGATTGACATAAGACTTCCACTAGGACTGAGTTGTATCTATTCACTTTTGAATTAACTGTACCTACTCTAAATTATTCTAAATGAGATAAGGATCTAGTAGTGCTACCTCACGTACCTCTATCCAACAAAGGGGTGAAATAATTTCATACCATAATGGGTCTCATATGGAATCATCTAAATCATTTCCTGAAAAATTTTATTTTAGGAAAACTCAATGAGAGGTATATGTTTTTCCCATAAACCTTTGAAATAAAGGATGCATTCCCAAATCATTCCCTCTAATACCTATATCATCCGCTCAAACTACCCATTTTTCTGAGGGTGATATGTTTTACTAAGGAACACTTGTGAACCCAATGTATTTTTTAATCCCTTCCATATCCATGATTTAAAATAGGAATCTATATCTGATAATATAGAATGTGTAACACCGTGAAGGAATAAAATATCCTAAAAATAAATCCTCCATAGATCATCAAATGGGAAGGTATCTTGGATAGGTATAAAGTGTTCAAACATGGTCAACCAGTCAATGATCTCCCATACTTCTTCACTACCTCAAGGGGATCTCAGAAATGCCATCACAAAATCCATAGTGAAATCATTCCATTTCCACTCTAGAATGGATAGAGGGTGTATAATCCTAGTAGGTCGCTATTGATGCACCTTCACCTACTATCAAGTGGAACACCTCGGGATGAAACCTGCAATCTTCCTCTTCATACCTAGCTACCAATACTGAAAACACGCATATTTGTAAATCATGGTAATCCCATGGCGTACTTCCCAGATAGAGACATGATATTCCAACATCAACTCTTAACATATGTCAGTAGGTACCCATACACATCCATGAAAGTGTAGGATATCATTATCATAAACAAACCAACTAGGTGGTGGGTTTTCACCTGAGACACTCTTCGTCAGGATGAGGCCCTTAAGATATGATAGTTGTATCATCCACGCCCATTCCATAAGGGATAATGTCATTGTTACAACTGCTAAAATAGGTTTACCATGAAATTATTGAACCACAAGGTGCATCTCAGAAAAAAAGGTCCATCAACTACCACTCACAGCTAGACTCCTAGATGGAATGAGTCTAAATCTTGCAGTTCAAGGAATCAGTTACTATATATCCTTTTATGGATGTAAAAATAATGCTCAAATTCTAATTACTATAGGTATTCTACCCACTTGTACTGCCTAAGATTCAAGTCACACTATATGGGGATATATTTGATACTTTTTTGATCTGTGTAAACAATTAACCACTCACCCAATAGACAATTACTCTAACAACATAAATCATGAACCATGACTGCTAGCTCAAGGTAATGTGTAGGGTAGTTCCACTCATGAGGTCTCATCTAGTGGGACCCATATTCTACAACCCAGTCTCCCTAAATTAGAACTACTCCAAGACCAAATCCAAATGAATCACAATAAATTTTATAGATTCTACCCAGATCTAGAAGAATTAGGATCGACAATGAAGTTAATCACCCTTTCAACTCCTGAAATGTTGTCTTACGACCTTCAGACCATAATAACTTCACAACCTTTTTATTCATACCCTTAAGATCCACTTCTAGGTGTGAGGATTCTATAATGAAACACGTATAATAACCAGCTAGCCCCAAGAAACTATGTATGTTAAATACATTCTTGGGATTTTCCTAGGAAACCATGGTGCCCACCATCTCTAGGTCAACAAAAACTTATACCAATGAGATAATATGACCCAATAAGTGAACCTTATCTATCCAAAAGTGAAATTTAGTGAGGTTATCATACAACTGGTTCTATATCATTGTATTCAATATTATATCAAGATGTTTGGAATGGTCATGTTGAGTGTGAGAATAAACCAAGACTTTTTCCATAAAGACTACCACAAATGAATATATATGCGAATGAAAAATCAGATTCACCAGATCCATTAAAATAGTCAGTACATTCATGATACTGAACAATATTACTAGATAATCATACAAACTAAATCTACTATGTAACATTTTTATGGTATGTCTAATGGTATCACATACACCTAATGGTAGCCCAACCTCAAATGATCTTAGAGAAAACTATCACTCACTAGTGCTGGTTGAAGAGGTCATCTATATGGGGAAGTGGATACATGTTATTTACCATAAGCTGGTTCAATCTGTAGTAATCCACACACAACCCGGGGGTTCCATCCACCTTCTTGGAAAAAAAGGACAGTTAAACCCTAAGGTGAAGTAATTATTTATATAAAACCCTTTGCATCTAAGTCTTCCAATTACTTCTTGAGGTCTTGAAGATCTGTAGGTTCTATCCTATAAAGAGGAATGGACACTAGTACCACTCCTAGAACTAGCACGATAGTGAACTCCACCTCTCTCATAGAAGTTAATCTAGAAAATTCATCATGGAAGACATCCATAAAACAATCTTCCACTTGAGGGATTCTATACAGTAAATTCCTTGATCACTCATAAAGAGAATATCCATCTAGGATGTCACTCATCCTAGATCATGATGCTCGGGTCCATCTCAAATCACCTATACATCCCATTCACTCTTATGAATGTAAGAACTACCCTCGAGTGATGTAAAAGTCATCCTCTGATGATAGAAATCAATATGGGTAGGGTATAGAACCAACCAGTCCTCCTAATAATGATTTATAATCTATTAATCTCAAAGAAAAATTAATTCCACAAGAATCTCTACCAACCTATATCAAGGGATAACTCCTTACACTGGTGTACACTCTCTAATCAAACCCTTAATGGTGTTTTCATGACACAAAATTAATCAATTTATAGGTATAGACTTTCCATAATTATTATAGATATAAAAGAGTCTAAAGCACTTATATAAAATAATAAAGATACTAATGTAGAGGCTACTAGAATAGTATCTCATACTATAGAAGGCCCTAGATTTTTCTCCTCATGTATAGGTTGTACTGCATAGACATGACCAAATCTATGGCCCTGAGATGCAACCTGACTATCCTGAGCAGGTATGCTCTGCTAGTGCTAAAACTATGAAGTTTTAATACCTCATCCATGACCACATCCTCATCTAGATTAGATGGTAGTAGACCAACTCCCATTTTGACTTGGAGCTATTGATCCTGTACCTAAAAGATGTGTCGATATAGATCCCTTCTCATTAAGTACTAGAGTAAACATTTGGTAAAAATGATGAAGTTGACTCATCCTTCCACAAGATCAGCACTCAATTGAGTTCCTCATGCACTGGGGATTCTTATGTATCGTCCTACCATATTGGTGACATGCCACATAACCACATGTTTGTGTCATCTAGGTGGCACTGCCCTCATGAGAAACCTTGAAAAGACATTTCCTACCACTAGAAAAAAGGTCTCCATGTATCGATGTTGAACTAACCTATCTCACATTGCCATATTCCCTCAGGTTTCACTTAGTGATAAGGGTCAGGTTCACTATCTAATAAATGATGGTTAGCTGGAAAACATTCACCTATAATCAGATGGCATATGCAAGACCATCCTCAAATCATCTCAAAGTTTTCAACTCATCATTAGTCAGTGTTAGTGTGAAACATTGAATATCAGTAAAATGATCTAAATACCCCATCACTGATATATCACCCTATTGTAGGTGGATAGACTCTCTAGTGTGGTCTTCTCTCAAAGTATGTGAAAATAATTAGTCATAGAAGGTTGTCTAAAAGTCCACCAAGACCATACATTGATGATGATCAGCCTGAGATATGACCTTCAACCAATGCTTGGAAGAGTCATGGAGCATGTAAGTGGAGATATTGACCCTCCACTCTAAAGGTGTATTCATATGATTGAAGATAAATAACATGGCCTCTAGCCAAGATTTCACTGCCAGAGAACTATTATCCATCGAAAAGGTGGAGGTATGATGATGCTAGAATTCCCACATCAATTCTATCATAATAGGGGAAGGTCACAAATTTCCTTGTATGGACTGCATGAAGTGAAAAAATCTATCCTGAAACTGAGCATCAGCGCCTTGTAGAGGATTAATAGAAGGTTCCTATAGTGGCACTATAGGAGGTAATACTGGTGGCTCAAATCCCACCATGTCACGAACCAACCCGGGTTGACCCTGAATCAGTCACCCAAGACGATCTGCGAAAAGAACTGAGAGGCGTTCTTGATCCTCCCAGGTTGACAACAAGCACTAAGGAATCAATAGAGTACAATAAGGGTACTATTTCACCCAATTAACAAAACAGAAACTAACCAGTACCAAGAAAGCACATGTAGATCAAAAATATAAATAAGACTAAACTAAATATCATTTAAATTGGAAACTAAAAATACATTTGAAATACACAACTATACTAATCGAACGGGACAAAAACTAAGGTCACTCTCCAACTCAATGATCAAACATCGCCCAAGGAGAATGCACCCAAGCTAGATCCTACACAAGATCTAAAAAGAGAAAAGAACTATAGGCGTGAGTATTCAAGCTCAATAGGATAGACTGGTATTCTATTCCCCAATTCACTACCTTTAAAATTAAAGAAACACCAATTCTAAGTTTGAACTACAATATATTAAAGTATGCATTTCTATAGTTTTTACTTAAAATCAATGTACAATCCATTTCCCTTAATCATTTTCAAAACAAAATTCTAACCTTAAGTGTTACCATGCTATTTCAAGGGGAAAGTGATGATTTCATTTAAAACAGGCACTAAAGGGTTTAAAACACATTTGTTTTTTAAAAACATTTTCATAGGAGTTAGGAAACCAAAAAATCACTTTCCATGAAAAAACACCACACAAGAGTACCAAGGCATTCATATAGAAATGGAAATGTAAATAGGTATACAAGTATCTCAATAACAGTTCAAATATCTAAAATCCACTAGAAATAGATGAACCCAGGAGATCAAGAATAATCCAGATGACACCAATACCTATGACCCCATCTACAGTATCAAGACACATAAAATGAAATCTAACACATTATACGCTCAACCACCCTTTCATAGGATAGGCTGAGGGAAAATCCCATAGGAATGAACCCACTATATCTGCCTATTATGGGCCACTGGTCAATACCATAACATACCAATGCAACACTAGTCTCAGACAATTCTCTCAATATTCCAGGTTTTTATGAAATAAGTATTAAAGGGGTTGACCAAACATATGTCGTCAAACATCAAATCACAAACTATATTTATAATAATAATCATAGTAGGTCTCACCCCGAGTCTCCCCAAGGACTACACTCATGCCTTAAAGTCAATAGATTACCAAGGGTTCCCAACTGAGGAACTCATATAATGGAACCTGGGGATTCCATACCGAGTACATCCCAACCATTCCATGTTAACAAGGCATGAGTAATATCCAACAAGGGTTTTATGACAATCACTTTTCATCATTTTCCAATGTGTCCAAATGGGCCCTTAAATGTACCATAAAACCAACCATTATTAATAATGCAATAAAAATTTCAAAAGAGGCGACAACACACAATTTCCACGTAAAATCATTTATAAGACCCCTTTTTAAGACATTTTCATTCCACTCCTAAACTGAAACCATCTTTTATGAAAATCCAACTGGGAAACAATTCAACATCACATGACAAACCAACTTTAAAGGCCAACCTCACGCTTCCTTTAGCTTAACAAAGAAAAATTGTGGTTTCAATATAACCAAACAATCACAAGGACAATTGGGCATTGTGTACATACATTTGGTGTGTGTTATTTAATGAAACAAAGACAATTATCAAAAAGTACGAATTTAAGAAACATTTTCACACTAATTGACTAAACCAAGACTTTCAGATCATCACATATTAATTATAGGAGGTGTGAAAAGCATAAAATTGATGATTATTAAATTAAAAGGGACAAGTGCATGAGAATCCTACCTCGAATTCATGGTGTGATGACAATGCATGATCGAGATTGCTCTATGTGGGTTTCAAAAACCTAATCAACACAAAGAAACACTTAAAAATCTAAACCCCTAACAAACCAAAGAGAAAAAACAATAATAACCCAAGAAATGGGAAGAGGGTATACTGAAGGAAGGGGGAAAACGTACCAGAAAGGGTGTGGCGCACTGACAGCGGGTCAGGCTGGAAGGTGTGTGCCGATAAGGCGGCTGCTAGAAAGGAGGGCGTCATAAAATGCAGTAGTAAGGTATAGGGTCGTGGGATGCGGTTGTGTGCGCGGATGGAGGGAAGTTCGGAAGAGGTGAGCCGTGCTGTTGGTTCGAGCATGAGGAGGGGGCCAGGACCGAGGGCTACACCACTGAGTAGGAGGGGGTGGTGTGCTATGTAAGGGGGAGGAAGCTGGTTAGTGGAAGGGAGGGTGCACGAGAGGGGAGATCTGGTTCGCACGCAGCAAGGGGAAGGGGGGAAGGTGGCACATAGGGTTCCAATAATTTTTTCCCCTATAAAAAAACACCTTAAAACAACTAATTTAAATGAAATAATAATAATAATAATAATAATAATAATAATAATAATAATAATATAAAAATAAAATAATTCCTAATAATAGTTTTAATTAACATTAATTTTAAATGTAATATTTATAATAACAATAATAATAATCTACAATAACAACACTAATAATTATAATAATAATAATATAAAAATAAAATTATTTATAAAACTTGTTTCATTTTTAATAATATTAACACTAATAACATTTTTAATAGTAATAATTTTAATAACCATTTTAACAATAGTAATAAATATTAAAAACAAACAGATTTAATAATAATAGTAATAACAATAATGCATAATAATAAAATTAAAAATTTTAGTTTTCACCAAAAATAAAAATAATAAAATTCTTAATAAAAGTAATAGTTAATATTTATAATAGTTATATTATTTATAATAACCATAATAAGATTCTAAATAATCATAAAAACTTTAATAATAACAAAAAAATTCTAAATGAAATAATAATTAACATTCACCTTAATTACAAAATTTAATCATAATAATTATACTAATAAATACACGTAATAATTATAATGTGAATATTGTAATTATTATCAAATATTATATTTTTATTACTCATTTTTATTTTTTGAATATGGAAAAGTCACACAGTTATCTAGGTTAAGCTGCACGGTTTCCAAATCATGCTTCGCATGTGCGCCTAATGACATCAAACCCAAAATGCACACCTTTTAACATAAACTCAAAAATTTAATCTGAGAATCAACCCAAACCTCAACAAAAATTATTCAAAAACAAGAGAATAATAAAATAAAAGAATCACATAGGTCGGTGTGTGATAATTCTCCCCACCATAATGTTTTTTGCCCCCAGAAAGCCACAACACTTTCCAGCCGATTGATCAACACCTAAGGAATCTACATTAACATGATTCAACCTCTTAATTCGAGAACATTTCATCGACCACCAATGAGACTCAACCCCATTTCCCAAAATAGATCACCAGTAGAGGGGAGGCCTGAATGGACTCCCCACCATTGGAAGTCAAATATCATCTGACATCTTAAGAGAAAACTAAATGAGACCTGCGGTGGGTCTTTCCACTATTAACAGCCAAACTAAAAATGACTAAACAAAAATTCAACTTGAACCCCAATTTGGGTCTTTACCATGATAAAGGAACACAACATGAAAATTTAAACCACACACTTCCATATGAAAGGAACAAGAGTAGAACCGAAACCTCCCATATGGACCAAAAACCCTCACCACATGGGCGGGGAGGGAGGGGGCCAATGATTAAAACATTGAACCACCACTAACAACCACCCACCACTTTTCACCTAATGATGAGTAAAATTCAAGAGCTCACCCGATTCACATGGGCGGTCCATGCAAGGACACTGACCCGAAACTCACATCCAAGAAAGCATAGCTAGAGACATTTCATGTGGGGTAAGTCCACCATGCTCTTAACCAAACTTCTTAAACCCCCAGGGTTCCTGACTACATGCCATCTTCACTCTGAGGCCCTTTGGCTGGAGCTCTGATGGATGAATCATATCCATCCTTATAGTCAGGTTTTTGATAATCTCAATTAGAAACATACATATTTTTATTAGACAAATGATAGGAGAAAATTTTGAAATGAAAACCACACTTGCATTGAAAATAGGAGTTCATCAAAAAGCCCATGATATTCCCATACATTTCAAAACCCAAAACAATGTCTATACAACTTCCATGATAAGATATACCTTACACTGTAAGGAAACTTACACAAAAAAATTTAAAAAAATCCCAACAACACATCACTTCTGATAATTCTTCTATGATGATTTCTAGCGACACCCTGACAGAATCGCCGCAAGCGACCCAAGCATCCACAAGCCTGGAAGGGATTTAGGGCATTTGTACATGATGGGTTTTTGATACCCATCTTTCCACACTGATAACACATAAGGATCTATCGCTCTGAAGAGGTTGATGAAAGATCCTAAGGCCTTTTTATTCCATGAATTTCTCCATCAACTTTCAATTGCTTCTACATCTCATTTCCAAAATCCTCACCACTACTCCTAGGAATTGAAGGAGGGAGGAATACTACAAGAAATACTTCCATCTAATCTTTGACATGAAAATATTATCTTACCACATCGACAAATAAAGTTAGGTTGGACTCTGACACCTTTGACTTCAGATCAAGACGGAGACCCACCTCGAAACGCCAAGTCTTCATGGAGTCATCTGTGGTATACCCTCAATCATAAAGGACTAGATCCACAAATCACTAGAAATACTCCAACACTAATTCATCACCCTACTGCATACAACACATTTCCATCCCCTTTATCACCCTTTCTTTCTTAGAGAAATACTAATGAATGAGCAAAGCTTTGAAAAATTCCCAAGTAAGCTGTTGATGGGGCTTGTTCCGAGACACTAAATTCCATCACATCCATGGTGAACCTTCAAGCATAAAGGTTTCAAACTATACCTTCAACAACTCAGAAAAATCAATCAGGTTAAAGTCCCTTTTGATCATTTGCATCCATTCTTCCACAAAAGATGGGTCTAATTGACCATAAAAGAGAGGTGGATCTAGCTTTTGGAACTCAAGCATAAAATCCTTAGGTTTATCAAACGAACTACGATTACCCATTTAAGTTTAATGGGAACAACCGCTGGACAAGATAATTAAAGAACCAAATCAAAGTAAAATCAACACTAAAAATCCTCAAGATAAAAAATCGCATAAGCGACCAACTTTAAACATAAGAAAGCAAACCATTATTAACAACAAACATCTTGGTTTTGAAAAAAAAATTATTTCGAGAACAAACTTTGTGGATTTTCACCATCACTAATGGTGTTTCATTGATCCTCCCTTGTATGAATACTTTCGTGCCACCCAAGGCACCCATCCACCATTCCATACCAGGAATCCATCCCCATTTCCATAAAAAACCACGTATGTGACCACCCATGAAAACACTGAAGACTAAAACAAAACAAATTCATTTTCTAAAAAAAAATCATTTGTCCCATTTCACAAACCGTATACCTTATAAAGGAACACTAACCCCAAGTGAAAATTCATTTGGTTTAAAACCCATCCCATTTCATTTAAAACAATCCCTAAATCAAACATGATCTTTTAAATAACCATTTTCTAAAAACCATTTTATCTAATTCAAACACTTTTCAAAATTCAAAGGAGAACCAAAACAACTCAAAAAGGGAACTAGTGTCAGTAAGTGACTTGTCCATATGGTTGGCAGCCATATGCCAAACACGTCACCGATATGGAGAGCCTTCTAAGACCATACCCCTTTATTTACATGGATTTTCAGGCCATGAGAGCTCACGAGAACTATTATCCCAAATCACATTGTCATATCCCAATTGAAAAAAATCCCTAAAGACCAAAGAAACTAATTTAACTAGACTTCCCAAGGAAACTTGAGGATCAGAATGAGTAAGATTCTGTGACGCTCTTCCCGTACCTACCCATCATGTCCCACCAATCCTGCTCCATCTACCTTGACATCCCCAAATAGAAAAGGGAGATCTAAAAAGAAAGGTCTGGTAGGATCTGACCCTCTCAGATGTCATTTTTTCACAAACCAACCCGGGTCAACCCTGAACTGGTCACCCGAGATGATATGCAGTAAGACCCAAGAGGCGTTCCTGATCCTCTCTGGCTGGCGACAAGCACCAAGGCATCAAAAAAGTACAACAAAGGAATGATTTCACCGAATAAAAAAACATATACTAAACAGTATCAAGAAAGTGCATAAAACTCAAAAATATAAATAAGACTAAATAAAACATCATTTAAACAAGAAAATAAAAATACATCTAAAATACACAACTATATTAACCGAATGATACAACCACAATCTCCATGTGACCCCATAGGTCACTCTCCAACTCAACGATCAAACATCTCCCAAGTCAAACACACCAAATATAGAACCTGAAAAAGAACTAAAAATAAAAAATAACTATAGGCGTGAGTATTAAAACTCAGTTGGCTAGCCCGATATTCTATTCCCCAATACACTACTTTTAAAATTTAAGAAACATCAATTCTAATTTTGAACTAAAATATATTAAAGTATGCATTTCTATAGTTTTTACTTCAAATGAATGTAAAATACATTTCCCTTAATGATTTTCAAAACTAGATTCTAACCTTAAGTGTTACCATGCTATTTCAAGTGGAAAGTGATGATTTCATTTAAAACTGTCTCTAAAGATTTTGAAACATATTTTCTTTTGAAAAACATTTTCATTGGATTTAGGAAACCAAAACATCACTTTCCATGAAAAACACCGCACAAGAGTACCAAGGCAGTCATATAGATAGGGAAATGTAAATAGGTATACAAGTATCTCAACAAAAGTTAAAAAAACTAAAATCTACTAGAAATAGACAAACCTAAGAGATCAAGAATAATCCAGACGACACCAATACATGCGACCCAATATATAGTATCATGCCACATACGATGAAATATAACGCTATATATACTCAGCCACCCTTTCTCAGGACAGGCTGAGAGAAAATCCCATAGTAATGAACCTAGTATATCCACCTATTATGGGCCATTGATCAGTACCATAACCTACCAGTGCAACACTCATCTCAAACAATTCACTCAATATGCCAGGTTCCTAAGTCACAAGTATTAAAGAGGGTGATCCGTCAAATTCCATCGAGTATCAAATCACAACCTATATTAATAATAATAATCACAACAGGTCTCATTTCAAGTCTCCCCAAGGACTACTCTCATTCATTAAAGTCAATATATTACCAAGGGTTCCCAACCGAGGAACCCATATAATGGAACTTAGGGATTCCATACCAAGGACATCCCAACCATTCCATTTCAAAAAGGCATAAGGAACATCAAACGAGGGTTTTATGATAAACACTTTTCATCATTTTCCAAAGTGGCCAAATAGGCCCTTAAACATACCATAAAACCAACCTTTATTAATGACGAATCAAAATTTTAAAAGAGGAGACAACACACCATTTCCATATATAAGAATTTATAAAACCCATTTATAAGACATTTTCATTCCACTCCTGAATCGAAACCATCTTGTATGAAAATTCAATCGGGATACAATTCAACATCACATGACAAACCAATTTTTACAGCTAACCTCACACTTCTTTTAGATTAAAAAAATTTGAAACCCTTTCAAGAAACCTCATGTCCATAATTTCACATGCCAAAAAATTATTAACAAATAAAAACTATACTTTCAATATTACAAAACAATCACAAGGACCAACCAGGAATTGTGGACAAACATTTTGTGTGAACTATTTAACGAAACAAATACAATTATAAAAAAATGGATTTAAAACATTTTCACACCAAATGACTAAACCAAGGCCTTATTATCATCACATATTAATTATAGTAGGTGTGAAAAGAAAAAAAATTGATGATTATTAAATTAAAAAGGACAAGTGCATGGGAATCCTACCTCGAATTCATAGCACGACGACAATGTATGATCGAGATTGCTCCATGTGGGTTTCAAAACCCTAAACAACCAAAAAATAACACTTAAAAATATAAACCCATAACAAACCAAGAATAAAAAACAATAATAACTGAAGAAATGGAAAGAGGGTATATCGGAGGAAGGGGAAAAACATGCCGGAAAGGGTGTAGTGCACCGGCAGGGGGTTGGTCCAGAAGGTGTGCACCGACAAGGCGGCCGCCGACAAAGAGGGTGCCGAAAACGTAGTAGAATGGGAAAGGGTTGTGGTTTGGGGTTGTGTGCAAGGATGGAGGGCAGGCCATAGGTGGGGATTCACACTGCTGGTTCAAGTAGGAGGAGGGGGCCATGACCGGGGGGCTATGCCACTGAGCAGGAGGGGTGGTGCGCTGAGCAAGGGGAGAGGAAGTTGGATGGAAGTGGGGAGGGTGCACTAAAGGGGAGAGTTGGGTCGCACGCAACAAGGGTAAAGGGGGGAGGGTATCGTATAGGGTTCCAACAATAAAATCTTTAAAAAACACCCTAAAAACAACTAATTAAAATGTAAACAATAATAATAATAATATTCATAATCATAATCATAATCATAATTATAATCATAATCATAATTATAATCATAATCATAATCATAATCATAATAATATGACAGTATAATAATTCTTAATAATAGTTTTAATTAACATTAATTTTAATTTTAATATATATGATAACAATAATAGTAATCTACAATAATAACACTAATAATTATAATAATAATAATAACATAAAAAATAAAATTATCTATAACACGTGTTTCATTTTTAATCATATTAACATTAATAACATTTTTAGTAGTAATAGTTTTAATAACCATTTTAACAATAGTAATAAAGATTAATGACAAAACAGATTTAATAATAATAGTAATAACAATAATGTATAATAATAAAATTAATAATTTTAGTTTTCACCTAAAATAAAAATAATAAATTTCTTAACAACAATAATAGTTAATATTCATAATATTTATATTATTTATAATAACCATGATAAGATTCTAAATAATCATAATAACTTTAATAATAACAAAAAAATATAAATGATACAGTAATTAAAATTCACTTTAATTAAACAATTTACTCATAATAATTATACTAATAAATACATATAATAATTATAATGTGAATATTGCAATTATTATTAAATATTATAATTTTTTTACTCATTTTAAATTTTCAAAGACCGACAGGTCATGCAGTTGTCTGGTCGAAGCCGCACTATTTCCAAATCGTGCTTCATCAGAGAATCCAACAACATCAAACCCAAAATGTACACTTTTTAACATAAACTCAAAAATTTCATTTGGGACTCAACCCGAACCTCAAAAAAATTATTCAAAACCAAAAGAATAATAAAATAAAGTAGTCACATAGGTTAGGGTCTAACACACCACCTATGAATCATGGTAATCACCACCTAATAAAATACATTTTATTGAATATTTTCTTGATAATAAAGCACATAATTTCCTCAAATTGTAATAAATATGTTTATTTATAGGATATTTTGAATCAGATCATTCATTTGAAAATTTTGTGAAAATTCTAGTTTTGGCCCTTTAAAGTGAACTATCGTATTTTAGAAATAAACATCACTGAATGAATTATTTGAACTTAAAAAGTATTTTTATTCACTAAGTTTTCTACAACTTTTATTTAGGACATATGAGTTGGATCATGCATGTGTTTGGATTAAATGGGACATGAATTCCAATATGGACTAGACTCACCAGATTAGACACCACTTCACTATTTGGGCCATATCGTCTATATTTGATCTTGGATTGGGCTCAAATTTGGAAAGTAGATATAGGACGCAATTAATCCCAAATAATCCTTCTGCAATGAATGTTGTTTTGTTTATTTTTAGGTCAACAAGGAAGCTCAAGTTGGATTAAAATATTTGTCATAATTTCCTCGTTCACACTTGGAACATATTATAACCCTATACTCCCTTCCATTATATTAATATGTATTTTATCTTTTGGTGGGGTTGGGGATGTTCTTTAGGAAGTTTAGGGAAGAAGAGAAGTGTTTCCACTCCAATTATAAAATCATTGCAAGAGGGGTATCTCTTGAAGCAAGGATCCCTTCATCGAAGCCTTCTTCTTATTCGCATTGTAATATTTGTGTTTACATAATAATCATCTTATTTTCTCTTAAATTTTTTATATTTTGTTCAATTATTATCTTTTATACTCATCCTATTAGGTCTGGAAATAAATATTTGAAAAATTATTTGGTTATACCCTTTCTAAACCATTGTACATGAAAAATGTTTCTACGATGACTACACTAGGGAAGAGTAGTTTTTCTTAGTAATTGATCTAATTCTCACATTATTAACATATTTGTTTTTGAATAAATGAGCTAATATAGTTAAAATAATATGATACATGAATTGAGTTTTTATATTAAAAGAAACTAATCAAGTAACAGAAAAATTAACACAAAACTCATGAGGTCGAGTAATGTGTGAATTATGAGAGGGTTATTTTAATAGGTAAAACAAAACCACATGGGATCTATTTATAGAGGTAAAATATAATACTTAAAATTAATTCATCCACCCTTACAATATAGATATGATCCATAATTCACCACTGACTATAATCTATCCTTGGAACAACAATCAAATAAGGGTGCTACGATTACATGATCTGAAGCTAGACCAGGTTTTAATTCATTTCGTATTTGTGTTTGAGGTAAATTCTCATAGTTTTATATTAGGTCCACTAGGATAGATACCCTGAGATGGGGAGTGAACAGGGTATGAAAAATTAAAACAAATACCCTTTTGAACTTGTTTTATTGTTAGACAAAACTCTCTTCTATCTCACCTTCCTGTTGTAGATTATGAATGAATCTTAAAGCATGCACAGAACACAAAAATTTTACTTGGTTCACCCTCACTGGGCTAGGTCTAAGGAGCATACACTAGCGATGTTCTGATGTACCAAATCCACTATAAACATGCTATTATTTAAAAGTTTTAAGCGGACTCACTATCCCTCCTTGTTTACAACCATTCACAATTTGAGAACTCACTGCTCTCTCAACTGAAGTAAGATCAATATTTATTCAGAAGATCCACTCATAGTTTATAGACCTACAGGTCTCTTCATTATCACAAATGAATACATACTCAATTATAGATAGATGCTTTGTTGAAGTTCCACCTTCATCCAAGGATGAAAAACTCTTTGCCTCTGAACACTAGACAGTCCCTTTTGAAACTCTTTCGCTAAAAACATTGTCTTTGTGAAGCTCACACTTTTGAAAAGATCATACAAGACTTTGAAATGCACCATCCTCTTCGAGAATCTCAAAGGTTCATAGATCTCACAGGTTTACAAATATCACTAGATTGTAGATCTCTCTAGATCACAAAGCTTACTTCTTCGCAGATCTCACATTGGCCTTTGTGATTTCTCAAAGCTTAACAATCCTTTGTTAAGCGTGAATCCTCAACAAAGCCAAACTGACCTTCGTGGTGTGCCTTCCTTTCCTAGATCTCAACTGCCTCTTTGAATTCCCTTTTCTTTCACGAAGCTTTCTACTTCGTGAATCTCCTTCGCAATTCATGATCTTATGTTTTTTTATCTCTCAAATTTTCTCGAGGGGTTCAAGGTCTATTTATAAGATATTCCATTGACTCGAGAACCTTACACACATAGTCAGCACCACGTCATCTCAAATCGGAAAGCTCCAAAATTCCCTCCAAAGTTCTCTCTATATCATGAAGCACCACACCAATTTTTAGATCACAGAGATCGTCGTAATCACGGACCATTTCTTCAATTCCTTTGTTCCACCACAACAGTTCTCCCTCACAATGATCTTCATCTCTACCATTCGTAAAGCTCATCGTAATTGCAGAGCTCTCCACCAACATTCTTCCAGTCTCTGTAAAATCTACTTCAAGAAGTTCATCTTTACAAAACTCATGCCTTTTCCATATTTTTATGAGATATTCAAGGAAATCCACTTTTCGCAATGCTTACCAAATCCAAAATTTTGGACCCCAAAAATTTGGAAAACACTGGAAAACAGTGCCACCTTGTATATGTTATTTTGTATGGCCTCAAAATCTTTTATTCCTTTATCATTGTGCTTTTTGAACATGTATTGTCAACAACATCTCTAGAACTTGAAAATTCACCATTAAAACCTTCTTTTTCAACAAACACAACTAACCTAAAAATGCTGCAATTTTACCTTGAAGGATTTTTTCCAAAAAATCTCTCCCTTTGGATTTGTTGACAACTCTTCACATAACAATTCTCTACTCTTTGATACCTCACTGATGCTCCTTCTATCATATACCATTATTTTCCTCTTGTGATTCAAGTAGAAACCAAAGATTCACTCACCATATACTCTAATCCCACATGAGATATTCTCGGCATGAGAAACAAGAGTAGTATGAAAATATCATCAATGAATCACTTCATTTCTGAAACAAATTGTTGATACCATACTGATACCAATTAACTGATTTCATCATGAACCTCAGCTATCGTGATATCTAATCTTTGATCAATCACTTCAAGAAACGTTAGATTTAAAACTCTCCCCCTATTTCATTGCTCCCCCTATCTCGATGCTCTACCTGTCAGCTTCTCCTCGTGTCTTGACTTAAGTCATTTTCTTACCCTTGAACAGTCACGTTTTCTCTTCCTTTGTCAATGAACCAAAAGGTCACTCCTTTTTGGTCTATAACAGGGTAAAAACCCACATTAGCATATTAGGGGAAAACACATCATTCCTCAGGGAGAGGGGGTTCCTCATCCACACTTTTTCAAGTGTAGGGAGTCAACTAGACTCTTAGATCCAGTCGATGTCTCTAAAAATCTTCCTTGGGTAAGGCCTTTGTTAGAATGTCTACAACTAGTAACTCTGTAGGCACATAATCCATCTTTATAAGTCTTTTATCCACTTTCTTCTTGATGAAATGATATTTTATTTCAATTTTTTTGTCCTTGAGCGATGGGCTATATTTTTACTATGATTGATAGCACTTGAATTATCACATTAGATTTTGATCGGAGGCTTCACTTCAACACCCATATCATCAAGTTGTTGCTACATCCACGGTAACTTTTTTCATTATTGATTGGTGGAAAGATACTCAGCTTCTGCGGTGCTCAATGAAATACAATATTTCTTCTTGATTAGCCAAGAAATACACAATCCACCAAGATAAAAATCACCTCCTAATGTTAATTTTTTTTGTCATCTACTGAACTAGACCAATATGAATCAGTATATCCCAATAACTCTGACTAAGATTTTTCATTATATATCAAGATGAAATCCACTATGTCCTTGATATACCGAATTATTTTTTAACTGAAATCATGTGTCTCTCCTTGGGATTACTTTGATATCTCACTACTTGGAATGTGGAAAGTACAATGTCAGGACTTGTCGTGGTCAAGTACAGGGCATTACACCACTGATTACTATTAGAAATGGAGGGGTTTGTGGACAGTGGGTACGGTGGAATCCCCCAGTTTATAGATTTAAGATTAATGTCGACAGTTCGTGCAAGGATGGGAACATTCATGGGGGAGGAGTAGTTTGTGATAACAGGGGAAATTTCCTTCTTTCTTTCTCTGCATATTATGGCATGGGATTGTCAATACAGGCAAAATCTAATGCGTTGCTTACAGGTCTGCAATTATGTGTGTAGGAGAACATGGTTCTTTCTCAGGTTGAGACCTATTCCAAGATTATTATTGACTCCATGAAAGATAAAGGTACCACTCCATGGTCAATATTATATGCCATTAGAAGATGGAAATTTCTTCTTGATCAGAATACGGAGGTAACCCATACTTGGCAGGAGGGAAACAGGGTGGCTGACCACTTTGCATCTTTGGCTGTGATGGATAATGGTATTAGTGTCACTTATTTTCCTAGCAGTCTTCTTTTTAAACCTGAAGGGGTGAACTTTATTAGGGGTGGCTCTCTTGGCCTCCATTACTTCATACCACCTTAGGTCTTGTGTTTTGTTACAATCCTTGTTTTATTGGACCCCTCTTCTGATTTTTATAAAAATTTACCTTTGATGATGATGATTGTTTCATCCGGGTAGATAAAGGAGTCTTCATCTCCTTGGAATTATTCATTCCAAATATCATCATAACATCATTAGAATATCTAGATTGAAAAATTAAAGTATCATTCCTTCCTTGTGTCACCTATAAACCATGAAAAAATGTCATCTCACCGATCATTGACATTTCAAACTCATTTTTCATGAATTTGGAAAAAAATTTGCACTGTGCTTCATATGATCCACTGAAGATTATGTTATCGACATAAACCATCACCATTATCCTTTGATTACTGTTATCATTGAAATAGATATTGTAATCAACTCCACCATGATAAAAGCTAAGCTTATTCAAATACGGATCAAACCTCGAGTACCATGATCTTGGTGCTTGTTTCAACCCATATAGTGCTTTATTCAACCGAAAAACTTTGTTCTCATCTTCATGAATTATAAAACCATCTATCTGGTCAATATAAACTTCTTCTTCTAGAACCCCATTCAAAAATGCAGATTTGAAATCGATCCAAAACACTTTGAACTTCTGTTTCACTGCAATGGATAGAAATAGTTTGATTGTCTCCATCCTTGTAATCGGTGAAAATGTCTCATCAACATCTATACCCTCTATCTAGGTGTATCCTTTGCACACTAGTCATGATTTTTTTCAAATAACTATTCCATATTAATTAAACTTATTGTGAAAGACCCATTTAGTCCTGATGAAATTCTTATCGGCTAGCCTGAAAACAATCTCCCATGTTTGATTCTTCTCAATCTGATCTAGCTTTTCATGCATAGCCTAAACCCAGTTTTCATCTTTAGCTACATAAGAAAATCATTTAGGCAATACCTGAGATAGAAAAGATGTATACTGTAGTGATTTCTTTCTTCTTCTCTAAACTGGAGCTGAATGATCACCAATGATATTCTACCTATCAATTTTATCTCGACTCATTGGTTTCATTGCAGATATAAACTTGACTTTCTCTTGTTCATCATCTATATCTTCTTCTAAATATGAATCTTCCACTTCTAGTCCCCCTGTGTTGCTTTCCTCCTCATTACTTTCATCAATAAATTTTTTTCTATGCTGTTGAATATTCTCTTTATTTTCCACAACAGTGACACCATTTCTCTCAACTACATTTCTCATCCTTTTATTAAATCATTTATATGCTTTGATTTTTCCTGAATAGCCAAGGAATATCCCCTCATCTCCACATGACTCAAACTTACTGTGTTTTTATTTGTTGAGTATAAAGCAATTACTTCCAAATATTCAAAAGTAATTCACTGTTTCCTTCTTTCCATACCACATCTCATACGGAGTCTTTCCTTCACACATAATAGATCCCTGTTAAAAATGTAGACCGTTGTCAATACTACTTCCTTCCAAATTTTCTTTGGTAGGTCTTTTTCAATAAGAATTGTTTTGGCCATGTTGTTGGCGATCCGATTTCTCCTTTCAAACACTCCTTTCTATTGGGGAGTTTTCATTGAACAAACTTGATGCCTTATCTTGTGTTTCTCGAGATAATCATCCACTTGACAGTTTGTAAATTCCATACCATTATCAGTATGAAACTTCAGAATTTTATGTCCAAGCATCCTTTTAAATTCCCTCTGATACTATTTTAGGAAACTGAACACATCAAAATTATGATAAATGATGAATACCCATGCCATTCTGCTATAATCATTAATGAAAAGAATGTAATACCTCTTTCCATTAATGGAACTTGGTGGTATGGATCTACAAACATTGGCTTGCACTAATTCAAGCACTCTTGTGGACTTCTTTTCCTTAGCCTTGTACATTTTTCTGATTATTTTCCCTTGTTGACATGCCTCGCGTAAATAAGTACGATCATGTGATAGCTTAGGGAGGTCTCTAGCTGCATCACATTTCACCAGATCTTCTAGGGATGGTTGGCATAGATGACCTAGTCATTTATGCCACAGCTTGTTTTCTTCCTCCCTAGAAAAAAATCACATATCTTCTTCTCTACTTACAAGGTAGAGATTTTCCATTTTTTCTTTTTCTTTTGGAACCACGGAACCATATTTTCCTTTGACGATACACATTTTCTTAATAAACCTTATAGAATTCCCTGAGTCTCATAGTTGGTTGACGCTAAGAAAATTGTGACTGAGACCTTCTACTATTAAGACATCATCACGTCTCATCTCTTTTCCCCCAAACCTGTCCTTCCCTAAGCCAATTATTCTCAGGCCTTCATCATATCGAAACTTGAAACCCCCTTATTTTTAATTATTTATTCCTATAATAATATCCTTATTACCAGTCATGTGAGATGTACAACCGCTGTCAAGGATCCATACACCTAAACGATCTGATGATTTTAAGGAAATTTCTGCCACCACTTCCATCTCATCATTTTCTTTTTGACCCATGTCTTTGACCTCACACTCAGTTTAGTTTAAAAATATTAATCTTCCTCAGAGTGTGATGGACCAGCTTTATCCTACAGAGCTGAAAATCGATTTTTCATTTTCAACTCATCTGTTGGTTTATTGATTTTCTAATTGTGACTACATTGATTTTGCCTTGGAAAATTCATTTTCATGGTTGATGTACAATATCTAGCCATGTGCCGAAATTCTCTACACTAAAAACAATGTCCCTCAAAGAGTATTCTATAATATCGAGCTCTGTTTGGATGCCATTGTTTTTTTTCCTTCGGTATCTCTTGTATATGGAACACACATATTGTGAATGTATCATCTTTCCATAACAATAACACGTGATATAGGGTTCATTCCTATACGTCACTTCTACACCACTGGGTCTCCCTTGGGTTATCTGAATCTTCAGATTCTTTTTCATACCCAAATCCACCTTCAATCTCGGAATGGGTTCTTGTGGTCTGACTTCAATTTTCATAGCTTTTTGTTTTCGGTCGAGACCCACATCAGCCTTAGCATATGAACATAATTTATGACTCTTTTCTACTAAACTACTATGCTCCACTTTCATATACTTGGTTTTTTGAGTGACCTTCTTTCTTAATGTCACAATAGGAGTCAAGAGTTTTTCTTGATTGTTAACCTTTTTATGAAAACCAAAAACATCTTCTTCAAGTTCTCCGATACGCTTGATTTGATATTTCATTGTGTTATCCAAGCCATTGCTCTCCCTTTTCTATTCTTCAGCCTTAATTTTAAACAAACTAACAGATTCTGAGTCCTCTTGTGTTGATTAATTTAGTTTCTCAATTTCTTCCATCAACTCAGAATTATATTATTATTGTTGTTGCATATAGAGTTTGGAATCACAAACTACTTTTTTAGATTTATTTTTTTTGGCTCTCCAAACATCTATTTCTTCAATAGTATCCTCTAACTCAAATTTCATTTCAACTCTTCCTTCAACTTCTTCTTCTTCATCAATATCAGTTTCTTCCAATTTTTGAGCACTACTGACAACTGCCACCATAGAATTTTCTCCATGATCTTTTCAGTTCTCTATCTCTTCAACCTCCTCAACCTCAGACTCATCTGAACTTTCACATTCTTATGAAAGAAGATTCTTCTTCTTAAAAAAATTTCTCTTGAACTATTTCTTTCCATTAACATAGACTAAATACTTCTTCTTGGGAATTTTGGCTTCATCAACATAATCATCTTCTTGGATATTTTTGGGACACCTTGCTACAAGATGACCAACCTTTCCACATCTAAAGTAGGTAAGTAGAAGTTTCCATTTAAACTTTCATTTTTTTCGTTAAATATTTGAGGAAAGTAATGACATCACCTCATCAGTCTCTTATTCTTTCTGAGAGTCTTCAATAGTGAGCTTCTTCATGGATTTGAATGCCACCTCTTTGGATTTCCCCTTTTCCACGGCATCATTATCATCATTTCTCATTTCATATGCAATAATAATACTATGCAAGTTATCCAATGTCATCTATTTCAAATCATTATCTTCCAATACTAAAACCTTTGGGTTGAAGTGAGGTGGAAGTTTTCTCAAGATGTGATTCAGGATCTTTATGTCTTCAATGAATTCTCTAACATTTGACATATCTTCCACTACAATGTTTACCCTGTCAAATAATGCATCAACAGATTTATTTGGGTTTATTCTCATATCTTCATACTTATTCCATAGAACTTGCATCTTTTCCTCTCTAACCTTTCTATCTCATTCATATATATTCAACAGATTTTCCCACATGGCATGTGATGTTTTTCATGACATCACCTTCGTATAGATAACATTGGATATGGATCCACCTAAAGCATTGATTACCTCAGTGTCAACATCCAATTCTATTCACTTGGCTTCAGATAAAGAACAAATATTAATATCAGCTATTATACCATGCATTTCTACTATAAACACATCTATTTAAAAAGATTGTAAGTAGTGTTGCATCTGACTCTTCCATAGTTGAAAATTTTTCCCGTTAAAGATCAGAATCCCTTTATGATTGGTGACCTCCATTTGAGAGAGAAACACTGATATCAACATTTCCCTCTGATATCAATTGTTAGGTCCGCTAGGCTAGATATCCAGAGAGGGGGGTGAATCAGGGTATGACAAATTAAAACAACTACCCCTTTTGATCTTTTTTTTAGAAAAAACTTTCTTCTCTCTTTCCTTCATGTTGCAGAGTATGAATAAATATTAAATCATGCATTGGACACAACAATTTTACTTGGTTCACCCTCATTGGGCTATGTCCAAGGAGCATACACCAGTGATGTGCCGATGTACCAAATTCTCTATAAGAACACTATTATTTACAATTTCTAAGCGGACTCATTGTCCCTCCTGGTTTACAGCCATTCACAATTTGAGAACTCACTGCTCTCTCAACTGAAGTGAGCTCACTAATTCTTCAGAAGATACACTTAGAGTTTATAGACCTGAAGGAATCTTAATTATCACTAATGAATATATCATCAGTTATAGATAGATTCTCTAATGAAGTTCTACCTTCATCCATGGATGAAAAACACTTTTCCTCTGAACACTAGGCAGCCTCTTTTGAAACTCTTTCTTTAAGCACACTACCTTTGCGAAGCTACCACTTTTTCAAATCTCAAACAAGACTTTCCAATTCTCCAACCACTTCACGAAGCTCATAGGTTCACAGAGATCACAGGTTCACAAACCTCACTAGATCACAGATCTCTCTAGATTGTAGAGCGTACTACTTTTCAAGGCTCATACTGGTATTTTCAATTTTTAAAAGGTAAACAAACCTTTGTGAAGCACACATTCTCTACAAACCCAAAATGACCTTCACGGCATGCCTTCCTTTTGTAGAGCTCAACTGCATCTGTGAATTTTCTTTGCTTTTACAAAGCTCTCTGCTTTGTGAATCTCCTTCGCAATTCAAGAGCTTAAGGTTTTTCATTTGATCTCTCTACTTTTCTCGAGGGGGTCAAGGTCAATTTATAGGTGATTCCATTGACTCAAGAACCTTCCGTGCATAGTCAGTCCCACATTATCTCAAATTGTAAATCTCTAAAATTCCTTCCAAAATTCTCTCTATATCGCAAAGCACCATTCCGATTTTCAGATCACAGATCTCGTCATAATCTCAGAGCGTTCTGTCAATTCTTTTATGTCATTACGACAATTCTCCCTCATAATGATCTTCATCTCTACCATTCATGAAGCTCATCATAATTGCATAGCTCACTGTCAACATTCTTCTGGTCTCTATGAAATCTACTTCAAGAATCTCATCTTCATGAAACTCATATCTTTTCCATATTTTGATGATATCTTCAAGGAAAACCACTTTTTTCAATGCTCACTGAATCCAAAATTTTGGACCCCAAAAATTTGGCGAACACTAGAAAACGATGCCACCATGTATCTATCATTTTTTACCACCTCCATATATTCTATTACTTTGTCATGGTTATTTTTCAACAAGTATTGTCAACAAAATCTCTAGAACTTGACAATTCACCATGAAAACCTTCTTTTTCAACAAACACAACTAACCCAAAAATGTTGCAATGTTACCTTGAAGGATTTTTTCCCAATAGTTTCATGGATTAAAAAATTAGTGGATCATAATTAAGTGGATTTTAATTTTAATGATAGTTATTAATAATTAAGTGAATTGGTATATTTAGATTGATTATTCCTTCTAAAAAATTTTCTAAAAAACATATTCTCGTTACGTTTTCCCAATCTCATTTCAAAAACAAAAACAAAATAATATTAAAATCTTCCTCGATCATACTTATTATTGTTCTATAAATGATAAACACTCATCCTTTTAATTAATGCATTTATTTTATTTTATTTTATTTTCAAAATCTATTTAATATGTTTTTTTAATTATTTCCTCCATTGAGATATTACCTGGTCAGCCACTCTACTGCACCAAAAATACCCAAAACCACACATCATTTGAGAGCACCAACGACAACACCTTTCAAATTGGCATAGTTTCTAAGGAAGCTATTATTTTCTTCAACTAATTAGAGGTATTTATTTTATTTTATTTTAACTTTTGGTTTCTCTTATTTATTTTTTATTTGGTCCCCCTTTCTCAATTTTTGTTCCTCCCTCTCTATTTTTTTTATTTTGGACTATCAATTAATACTTATTCTCATGATATTATGGTCTATTCTTATTAATTTCTATTTTTATTTGATTTATGACACAATACCATCTCAAGGATATATTTAATCTAGACCCCAAGATTGAGTGAAACCTTAGGGCTTGAATCAGATAGTCTTGATCTACATGAAGTTTTGACATTTACCCAACTGAGGAATTCCACCACTATGGGAATTTTAAAAAATAGGAAGTTCATCTGAAAAAATATTAAACCAGATCCAATGGATGAAAATAATTATAATGAACTCAATAGGTCCATTAAATATTTTGATTTAGCTAATATTAATTATCAACCTACATTTTTTTCATAACCAACTCTTGAATCAAAATTTGAACTAAAATATGTGTTAATTCACCTTCTTCCAAAATTTCATGGCTTATCCGATGATGAACCAAACAAACACCTTAGATAATTCAATTTGATATTGTAGAAAATGAAACCTATAAATTTCTCTAAATATCAAATCAAACTAAGAGCATTCCCATTTTCACTAGATGGAACTGTGAAGGATTGGATGTATTATTTACAACCTAAATACATAACATGTTGGAATGATTTGAAACATCTTTTCTTGTAGATATTTTTTCCAGCATCGAGGAACAGTTCTATTCAAAAGTAGATATCATGGATTAAGTAACCAGAAGGGGAGTCAATTTATGAATATGGGGAGAAATTCAATAATCTTTGTGAAAGTCGTCCATATCACCAAATCATTAAAAAACTCATCATCCAATACTTATATGAAGGTCTCATTCCTATGAAGAGGATCATGGTGGATATTGCGGGTGTAGGAGCATTGGTAAATAAAATACCAGTAGTTTCATGTTAATTGATTAAAAAAATAGCACAAAACTCTCAACAATTTGGAAATTGAGGTACACCACATGTTAGAGGGGTACATCAGGTAAGTCCTCTTGAAAATCATTTAATTGATACTAAGTTGGATGAATTGACCACTATGGTTAGACATATTACTTTGTCTCGAAATGCATCCCAACCCACTCCAACACAGCCTTATAGAATTTTCACTAAAACAGACCACCCAACCGACTATTTCCCCCAATTACAAGAGACAGATAATTGTGTAGCCCTATTCCCTAGGAGACCATATCAACAATAATAACAATCACATCCTCAGAAGAAGTATGATTACTTTTCACCAACATATAACCAAGGGTGGAAAGATAAATCAGATATCAAGTATGGATCTAGACAATATCAAAGTCCTCCTTTTTAACAAAAATTCTAGCTGCCTTCGCCATACCAACAGGGTTTCAACAACCCCAAACGAGATTTGAATCCCATGCATCAACAAGTCAACAACTAAAAGGTAATTCTCATACAATGGTATATTCTAATACTGATGATATTTTGAAACAAATTTTTCTTAATCAACATAATGATATGAAGAGTCAAGGTTCAAATTTGATGGAGTTAAAGACACAACTGGTCCAGATTGCCACAACCTTCCATGAAGTGGTAAGTAAGAAATCCAAAAATATTACTTCCCAAACTACTCCAAATCCCAAATATAATGTCAGTTCCATCACATTGAGAAGTGGGAATTAAAAAACTGATACATTTTCACCAATCATTCCACCAGGATTCACCTCAACCCTAGATAATCCCCATTCAATACCAACTAATTAACAACCAAAGGATAAAGAAAAATGCAAGAAAAATATGGATTATGTTCCTCCTAAACCCATTCCATTTCCAAATAGAGCTATACAAAACAAGAACATGGATAAAGAGGCAATGTAAAAAAGTAGTTTCGGATACATTCAAGTGTGTTGAGATCAAAATCCCTCTACTTGAAGCAATCAATCAAATTCTAAGGTATGCCAAGTCTTTGAAAGAGTTGTGTACAAATAAAAGATGGATAAAGGGAAATGAGCATATCAAACTTGGGAGGAATGTATCTTCACTCATCACTCCAGCCTTGGATATTCCTACAAAGTGAAATAACCTTAATACATTCACCATTTAATGAACTATATGGGATTTTCATTAATCTTATGCTTTATATGATTTGGTGCCTCCATTAATGTCATGCCTCGCTCTGTTTTCTCTTCCTTGTAGTTTGGAGAGCTGAAGCCAAAAAGGGTTGTGGTGAAACTATTGAATAAGTCCACAACAAACTCGATGGGAGTCATAGAGGATGTCCTTGTTTTGGTAAGGGACATGATATTTCCTACGAATTTTTGTGTGCTGAGTATGGAGTATGATCGAGTAAGTTCTCATGCTCACATAATTCTTAGAATAACCTTCCTCAAAACTAACAAGACAATCATAAATTTCCAATAGGGTACACTTTATATAGAGTTTTGAGATTATATCATATGATTTAATATTTTAGACTCCATGAAGTACCCCTTAGAGGACCATTCTTCTTTCTCCATCTCCTATTTTGACCCTCTTGTAATGAATCTCCAAATTTTTATTTTCAATATTTTTCAAATGGAGATCATTCAATTATTAGAGAGATATTGATAATTGGTTATAGTTTGATATTGTAAAATACTTCCACACCTATTTATCATGATCAAACCAAACCCATTTCTAACTCCTTTGTGGATTATTTTTCTAATTCTGATCATGTACTTTCTTATTATGATATGGTTTTTGATTTTATAGATGGATTTTATCTACTATTAATTATTTTTGATGATGTATATTAATACTTAGACCTTAATTGTGCACATATATTAGTTCCCACATCATTTCCATTAATACAAAACCAACCCAAAATAGAACTCAAACCACTTTCACCAAACATAAAATATTCATACCAATTGAATGATGAAAAATTGCCTCTAATAATTACTAATAATTTATTACCTGAATAAGAAACATAACTTTTAAATATTTTAAGTTATAATATTAAGGAAATTGTTTGGACCTTATCATACATACCAGGTATTATCCCCTCTATTTGTATGTATATGATTCTTTTTTGAGGATGGGGCTAAATCGGTTAGGAAACCACAAAGGATACCTAACCCCAAAATGTTATAAGTTTTGAAAAAATTGGTGGAAAGCTTGCTTGAGTAAGGTATCATTTAACCCATTTATGAATTTTATTGGGTCATCCCTACCTTAGTTTTACCCAATAAAACCATTTTCACTATTATAAATAATGAAAATAATGAGTTAGTTCCTATCAGAGTACAAAATAGTTGGTTAGTGTGATAGATTATAGGAAACCGAATCAATCTACTCAGAAGGACCATTTCCCCCTTTCATTTATTGACCATATGCTTGAGAGACTTATAGGTAGGATACATTTTTTCTTTTTGGAAGGTTTCTCAAAAATATTTTCAGGTTCCCATTAAAGTAGAGGACCTGGAGAAGATGACATTCACCTACCCGTTCAGTACATTTTCTTACCGTAGGATTCCATTTAGACTTTGTAACGCCCGAGGTACCTTCTAGAGATGCATGGTAAGTATATTTTATGATTTAATCAAGACTTTAATGGAGGTATTTATGGATTATTTTATTGTATACGTTTTCTCATTTTATGAGTGTCTCTCACATTTGGGTAAAGTGTTACATCACTGCATTGGGATAAATTTGGTTTTTTACTTTAAAAATTTTCATTTTATGGTAGAGAATGAAATTTTAAAAGTTCATGTATTTTCAAAGAATGGAATTGAGGTTAATATATCTAAGGTATACATCATTTCATCCTTTCCATATCCTACATATTTGTATGATGTTTGATCATTCCTTGGACAAGCTGATTTTTATCAATGCTTCATCAGATATTTTAGTAATATCACACTACCCTTATCTTGATTGCTTCAAAATTATATTTACTTTTTATTTGATGATTCATGTATAGTATCATTTGATTAGATAAAGAAGAGTCTCACCATAGCCCAGATCAGGAATCCCCCATAGTGGTGCCACCCATTTGAACTTATGTGTGATGCTTCAAACATTGCAGTTAGAGTAGTATTAGCTCAAAGGCTGTAAGGGCAATCTCATGGTATTACTTATGCATAAAGGACTTTTTATTCTACCTAAGAAAATTACACCATAATGGAAAAGGACTTTATATCAATTACATTTTATTTAGAAAAATTTTACTCTTATTTATTAGGATCTAAAGTGGTTGTTTTCTCTAATCATATATCTTTGAGGTACCTCCTAAAGAAGCCAGATGTAAAGCCACAACTTATTTTTTGGATGCTCCTCCTTCAAGAGTTTTACATCAAGATTAAATATAAGAAGGGGTCAGTGAACTTGGTGTATTATCACATGAGTATGATCACTCACATGTTAGAGCATGATACCATAAGCCAGGTACCACTTTAGTACACATTTCCCAATGAGAATCTTTATGCACACTCAGGTACACATCCTTGGTATGTTTATTTTGTTAAATACCTTGTTGCCTCTAAAATTCCTATAAATTTATAGAAACCTCAAGTCAAAAAATTAAAGATTGGGTCTAGGTTTTATGTCTGCTATGATCTCTACCTTTGGCGCATGTGTAGTGACCAAGCAACTAGAAGATGTGTTCTCAATCATGATTTTGAGTTTGTTTTTCATTTTTGTTATGAACATTCTTTTTTGTGAACACTTTAGACCCCAATGGATATCTAGGAGGGGGTAATAATCTTGATTATATTGGACTACCTTGTTTTATTATGCCCATGTGTTTTTTAAGTCATCCTTTCATTTCCAACATATTGGAAATATTTTGATCAGACATGATATTCCCAACAACCCATATTAATTTTTGAGGTTTTTTATGTATGGGGAATTGATTTTATAGGTTCATTTCCAATAAAATTTTTTTTTGTACATTATTTTCACTATTGATTATGTTAGTAAATTTTTTTAGGCCAATTCCACTAGGAATGATGATTCTCGTGTTGTAGTTGATTTTTTCAAGGTTGAAATTTTCTATAGGTTTGGAGTACCAAAGCCTATCATCAGTAACCAAGGGTTGCACTTTTTCAATCGGAATTTGGATTCTAACCGCATTGTCATGACACGTCAAATTGATTATGATTTTAAGGTTTATTTATAGTATAGTTAAGACCCTAGGTCATTTCTCAAGTAGCATTGATAGGTTTAGAGTATGTAGTTTTAATAAAAAGTACTAAAAAGGGGGATGATTTTGAAAATAGTTTTAAGAAATAACATAACTTAAAAAGTTTAACAGTTGACAAACCAAGTGGATTTTGAAAAAATATGAGATGAATTGGTATTTTTGATTTCACTACACACATTTCTAGTTCATTGTTCTTATATATTCATTTAGGTTTGGATTAATTCTTTGGTCGAAATTAATTGGAATCCCGATTAATTCCTAAGACTTTATTTCATTGCTTGAAGAACCAAACATTGTCATAACAATCATATTTATATGGAACTTATGTGTGAAATAATAGATTCCAAAAAAGATTTAAATCCCAAGAAAGTGGGTAAGAAATGGATTCTTGAGTTGTCCAATCAAAACAACACAAGCCACGCACTCAAAACCTCACACCAATCGATTAGAAATTAATAGCATAACATTCACATGCATAAAAAGAAGCATTCAAAAATGAAATAATGTAATATAAATGTAATGAAATGTTTTAAAACTAAAATTAATCCAAACCAGTAGATAATATATGTTCTATAACTCCCATGACATGTGTATATCTCCCTCACAATGAACACCCACTATTTAGCCCGACATCGAGAGGAGGAGAAAGCTCGGGTGGAACTCCTTCTTCATTCTTGATCCCCATATGAGGATAGGGCCCTGAATAACTTATAGGATAAGGAGATGAACACTATAGGAATAAAAAATGGTTGAGATTTTATTTTTTTCCTAACTTGAAAATGAGAATCTAAAGGTTCCATTTTATAGGAAAAGTGGAATGTGGTTTTGGGCACACATATTTCTTAAAACCACTTCGCCCATGGTTTTCAACATCCAAACAGTCTTATATCACTTTTTTAAATACTAAAAAGTTTTTTCCCCACCTCTTGAATATATTTAAATAAATTTTGGATTAATTTAGGCACCTACAGCTCAAGATATTGATAGAACAGAGCACACTACTTTTGACTTCATGCAGATTTGGTTCTTGGACAGATCAGTCTGGATGGGCCACTAGATGGATGAATTGTTCTTGGGTTCCTTTATAAAGTTATATAACACTAAATTTTGGACCATCCCACAAAATATCATCCCATTTGGATTTATTTTTTAGTAGCAGTGCGCAGTTGAGTCCATTGGTGTATTTGGATCATGTACAGTTTGGCCCTTTTTTCTTGAACTTCATCATGGGTCCTCTAAATCACCTCCACCTACAATAAAATTATTAAAAAAAGTAAAATTTACCTTTTTAGTAGTGATAAACACAAAATAATTTAATAAAATATGAAGTTAAATTATTTATTATTTTTATAATTTTTAATACAATACTAATTTATCATAGTGGTGTAGGGTGAAAATGAAATAGTGAATCGTGGTGCGATCACACCCCCACACCAAAAAATTTTCACTATTTGGAAAAGTCATATTTTAAAAAATTATGAATGTAAATATTTCCAACTTCATAAAGAGTTAACATTCTATAAAAAATTAATTCCTAATTGAAATGTGATAAAATCAAAAATCACACTAAGGAGTTATTCTCAGTGATCATAGAAAAAGAAATCTCAAAAATTATATCAGAATAAAATTCCAAGAGATGCATGATACCAATCAAAGAAAATAATTAAAAAGTTAATATTGTCATTAATTTTCCACGTGTGTGTGTGACAACCATTTCATGATATTTTTCCACTTTCTATCGAGTAAATATAATTTATTTTAAAAAAATTCTACTTACATGATCCTTTCCACTAAACCTTCCCTACATCCTTTGCAATCAAATTTCGAGACCCACTCGCTTAAGAATTCATAGAATTCAAACCATAATATTCGGACCTTGATATACACATATGTTGTACATTTCATCACTCCCCTCATTTGTTTTTTTTTCAAAAGTTACACTTGGAACAAATATCACACTCTTCTCTCAACCCTTGTTTGATCTCCCCACGACACTAATCATAATAGTTATAACAAGATCAAAAGTTGATGAAGGGTGGGTTTTTACCTACCTAATATAAAACCCATTTTTAGGGTGTACACTAGTTGGATAATAGTTATACATGCATAGGTCAATATGGTATAGTAATGAAATAGATCAGATAAGGAACGAACGTATATAAAAATCATTTTGTAAAGTAGAGAAAAATTCACCTATCTTATATTTACCTTCTATTAAGTAATATATTTTCACACTTCATGGTTGGGTGAAAAGGTGTGTAGAGAAATTAAGTGGCACAATTTTCCCTTAAACTACTCACACAAATGGTACCATTCTACTCAAAGGTTTTAAAATGATACAACCATTTATATCATCGACAAAGAACCAAATGTCAAAAGAAATTCCTGCCATAGTATCGAATTCTTGCTGAAATTCACATTTCATCAAAAAAATAATGTTAAAATAATATGAAATACGTAAATTTCTCATGCATTTTCAATAACTTCACTTATTAATCAATTATCATTTTCCATGATATATTGAGCATAAAAAAATTAACATTTCAATGCAAAAGTGAGGGGGGATGAGAGGGGGCAAGTAATAATGCTATACAGTAAGAGAAAGGAGAAAAAGAAAAAAAGACAATGAAAATTCCTAACTAACCCAGGAATATACCCTTCCCCCCACACCGAAAGTGTGTAGTGTCCTCAGTATAATAATATAAAATGTGGGAAGGAAGGATAAAACCTAGAGGGTGTCGTTCATAGACTACTTATTTATCTTGGAGTTCCTCCATCAGGGACTCTAAAATGGATATATGGAAGTGCTTCAGTCACTAGAAATTTATAGTGAAGGTTTTCTTAGTTTCTTCATTTTGAACCTGAGAAACACCAAATGGAGAGAAATTTGTAATAGTGTGTGGTCCAAACCAGTAGGAATAAATCTTACCTAGATGCAACTTCAGCCTTGAATTGTAGAGGATGATCTTTTTTCCAATGTGAAACTAGCGATGAAGGATGAGATGGTCATGGGAAGACTTGGTTCAATCCTTATAAATCCAAGAGTTCTCATATGAATCTCTTCTCATTTCCTCCAACTCCTGAATCTGCAACTTTCTTTGATCACCTGAACTAGACAGATTAGAATTTCATTATTGGATGTCATAGTAGGCCCGATGCTCAATCTCAAAAGGGAGGTGAAAACTCTTTCCAAACACAATCTAATAGGGTGACATTAGAATGGGAGTTTTAAAGGAAGTACAGTAAGTCCATAAGGAATCATCAAGTCTAAGACTAAAATATTTTTTATTAGGTTAAACCATTTTTTCAAGAATCTATTTTACCTCACTATTTGATACCTCGGCCTGACCATTGGCTTGTGGGTGATATGCAGTAGACACTCTATGCCTGACCCCATACCGATGAAAAAGAGATTACATTATTCGGTTGTAGAAATGAGAACCCTGGTCAATGATGATTAACATTGGTAATCAAAACCTATATAAGATTAGGGTTCTCAAAAATTCCAAAAATACCTTAGAATCCTCATACCTTGTAGCTCATGCCTTTACCCATTTTAAAAAATAATCCTCTACCAGAAAAATGTAAAGGTTCCCAACATAATTGGGGAATGTTCCCAGAAATTCAATTCACCAGACATTGAAAATTTCATGGAAGAGAAAGGGTTATTGTGGGATTTCATTTGTTTTAGATAAATTCCCTATTCTTTGATAGTGAGGACAAGATTTATAGAAATCATGGGCATCCTGAAAAAGTGTTGGACAAAAGAGACCAGAATCAAGGAACATACGAGCAATATGTTGGGGACCAAAGTAAACCCCATAAGAAAGAGTGTGACATAATCTAAGGATAGACTGAAACTTGCTATCTGGAACACAACACTTGAGGAATTGATCACTAAATGTGCTCCAAAGGTAGGGGTCATCCCAAATGTACCAATATGACTTATGTTATAGATGGTCATCCTAGTTTGTATTGAAATAAACCTGAATACAAGATGATACCAAAAAAATTACAATTTAGGAATACTAAGGAATAACATCTTACACTCAGTACAATTTCTAATCTAAAAACATGTCATTTATAAGAATATAGGGGGATGATTCAATGTCCAAGGATGGTTGGATCTTACTGATATAGTCAGCCACCGTATTCTCTACTCATTTTTTATCTGTAATTTCTAAATTGAATTCCTGAAAGAGGAGCATCCAGTGAATGAGACGTGGTTTGGCTTCCAGTTTCTTAAGGAGATACTGGAGGGTTGCATGGTCTAAGAACACAATGAATTTAGACCCTAAAAGATACAACCTGAATTTATGTAAGGCAAACACAATGGAAATAAGTTATTTTTCAGTTGTGGTGTAGTTTTCTTGGGAAGGTTCCAGTGTAGATCAGGCATAGGCAATGAAATGTGGATCTCGATTAACCCTTTGTGATAAGACTATACCAAATTCATAGTTAGAGGCTTCACACATGAGCTCAAATGGTAAATACCACCGATTTGGTCAGATTAATGGGTTTGACGTGAGAATCTATTTTAAATTATTAAAATCTTCATCAAATTATTTATCAAAAACAAATTCTTTTTATTTTTTGAGCAATCAGTAGGAGTGAAATTTTACTATATTCACGAATGAAATGATGGTAAAATCCATCATGATTTAGGATAGACTAAAAATCACGTACATTTTTGGTGAATGGTAGGGAATACATCCACTTTTGATTTATCTACTTGGATACCATCCCCAAAAATGAAATGTCCCAAAACTAAACCTTGTTACACTATGAAATGGAATTTCTCATAATTTAATATGAGATTATTTTAAATACAGTGATGTAGGGCTGAACCAAGACTACTCAAACATTCATCAAAAGAGGATCCATAAATAGTGAAATCATCAATGAATACTTCCATTCAATTCTCAAGGTAATCCGAAAAAATACTAACCATGCATCACTGGAAAGTACCTGAAGCATTGCACGGACCAAATTGCATCCTTCTATATGAAAATGTGCCAAAGGGGAAAGTGAAGGTTGTCTTTTTCTGGTCCTTAGGGGAAATATGGATCTGAAAGTATCCAGAATAACCATAAAGGAAATAGTAATGGGACTTCCCTACTATCCTCTCTAGAATTTGGTCAATTAATGTAAATGGGAAATAGTCATTCCTAGTATGTTGGTTTAATTAGCGATAGTCTATATAGACACTCCAACTATTCTGCACACGAGTTGGAACTAATTCATTGTTTTCATTTTTTATTACTATAAGAACAGTTTTTTTAAGAACCACTTGTATTGAAATGAACCATTGGATGTCATAGATGGGTTAAATGATTCTAGCAGCCAATAATTTTGTTACCTCCTTTTTAAAAACATCTAGGAGGTTTGGGTTCAGTCTATGTTGTGACTGCCTTACTTGTTTAGCCTCATCATTTAATAATATATGAGGTGTGAAAATTGATGGGCTAATAATAGTAATGTCCCCAAGTGTCCACCTCTAATCTTGTCTATAATCTCTAAAAAGTTCAAGAAGTTTTAATTCATGCTCAGGAGGAAGTGAACTAGAAATGATGACAGGAAACATGTTTCTATTCTCAAGATAGGAATATTTTAAATCTTGAGGTAGTAGTTTTAGTTCCAATTCAGGGGAATTTTGGATTGATTGGAGTGTGTGTGAAAGTGATAGGTCACTAATATCATCTAACTTCTCAATAGTATCATCCTTAGATGAGGAATGAGACTTTACAAGATTATAAGTATCATTGATGGTGATGTGATCCTCAATGTTCAAGAAATCATCAATTAACCAACATGAATGAAATTTTTATTGACCACTACAAGATTCTATGCATGATTAATTTCCTATAATTTAAATAATTGATGAAAACTCAAAAAGGGGATCAAGGGATAGAAAAATTTATTTTTTTAGGGGAAGGTAGTACATCAATTAAATTAACAGATAGAGAGGAATGTTCTTCTTAGGGGTGCTTTATGGCATCAAGGATGTTGATGTGGAAAATGTCACCACCAAAATCCATTGATAATTTAACATTGTATACATTAATTATGGTTTAGGTAGTTTTTGGATAAATTTATCCCCAATATAATCGAGGCATGTCCATTCATCTTATCATATTCCATTTAAAGCAAATAAAAATTAGCAGGAAAAATTAAAATTTTCACCCTCAAAAGAACATCCTCTAACACACCAGTGGTGTGTGTTGTACTTCAATTTGTGAGTTGAACAACAATTCCTGTTGAATTTATTTATTTGGCCTGCAATGTAGAGTAAATGGAGTGAGGTGTCACATTTATAGAGGCAACCAAATCAAGCAAAGCATTAGAAAAGGAATACTCCCTTATAGTGCATTGAATCGAGAATGTTCTTGGATCATTGAATTTGGTGGGAAGTGATGGATCTATTAATGTTGAGACATTCCTCCCCAAAAACACTTTATCATTACCTTGAAGTCGCCTTCATTTCTCACACATATCCTTCAGAAACTTGTCATATCTTGGAATTTTCTATACGACATCAATCAAGGGGATGTTAACCTTCACTTTTTTAAAAGTTTCCAATATTTCCTTATGAAGTTCAATTTCCTTTTGTTTTCTTGGTTGGATGAACCTTTGGTGAAATAGAAGAGGAATGGTTGGGATAGGTGACTCACCAATAGACACACTCTTTCCTTTGGAAGGGCTTCTCTATAGACATGGATTTTCTTCTCTAGGAACATTTTTAGCAGATGGGATAGTGGTTTCCTATAGAGGGTATGACTTTAATATAGGGATAATTTGGGTTTTAAATTATTTCCCACTCTTAAGGGTTATGTAACTAACATTTATTTCATCCCTAGGGTTAACTACTGGTTGAGAGGAAAGTTTACCCGACCCATGACTTTGAATTTCCCCCACAGAGTTAGAAAGTTTTCTTAATTGGGTTTTTAGGTCTTTTATGTCTTCATGGATTGTTTATTGGAATTATAGAGTTTTATAATCCAATTGTTTCATCATATTTTCTAGGATAGGATCAGGTTTTGTAGGGGGTTGTTGGAAAGGCCTTTGTGGTGGTTGGGTATTTTTGGGTGGAGGTGGTGGATGACTACTATGTCCCGGTTGGTTCTATTTTTTTTTTGAGGTTGGTTTGAATACCCCCTTTCCTATAAGCTTGGTTGTTTTCTACCCAGGGTTGTATGGATAGTAAGGTTCTTGTCTAAAGGTTTGGTTATAGGGGCGTCCGGGAAATATTACCTCAAAAATCTCAGAAGTTTCTCTTAGTTGGGGGCATTGGTCTGAATAATGGGTTTCAGAAGAAAATATTCCACAGTGTATGGGAGGATAATATTGGTATTTCCCTTAGGAAAGAACAAGTTATCGAAGAAGTTTACTTACCTCTTCGAACTTTGTGTCCTCCTTCTTATTGAATTTAGTACTTTTCACCTCATAGACACATAGAATGGGTACATTGGATCATGAACCAAATTGTTGAGTGTTTTGTGTCATGTTCTCAATTAGGGTTCTTTAAAAAATTGAGGTCTTATCAACTATCACACCACCTGTAGTAGCATCAATCATATTTTGATCAATACGAATTAAACCTTCATAAAAATACTGAATTAAAAGTTGACCACTTATTTGGTGGTGTGGAAAACATGAAAAAAGACTTTTAGATATTTTCTAGTATTCATGAAGCATTTCCCCTTGATATTGTCTTATCCCACATATTTATTTCCTTATTGTTTTGGTTCTAGAGTCTAGGATGCATTTTTTAATAAAAAGTCGTTTCATGTCCACCCAACCTCTAATTGGTGAATTAACATAATACAACCAATCTTTTATAGTGTCTTCTAATAAAAATGGGAATTCCCTAAGCTTAACTTTTTATTAATCCATATTAGAATGTTTTATTGTCAAACGCACAGTATGAAATTATTTTAAATACTTGTGTGGATCTTCTCCCATGAGTCCATAGAATCTTGGTAATAAATTAATTAAACCAGATTTATGTTCAAAATTGGGTGTCTCTACTTGAATTTGAATATAAGTGGGTTGGATATCAACATTAGGTGAGGTTAGTTATTTTAATATTCATTTGTTTTCATACATTTCATAGAAGTTTAATTTAGTTTTAATGTGGGTTTCAGAAGAATAATAATAAGGATCAAGAATTGTGTCGATGTTTTGTGTGTCCTCCTTCAAAGGGTTCTCTTGTGCGTCTTGGAGTTACTGACGTAAGATCCTCTCTGATTCATGTTCGAATGAAATTATTTTCTCTGATGAAGATCATTTTATGAACAAGGCCTATTAAAGGATTATTTTATAAATCAACTTAAAAAATGAAGGGAAAATGAATAAATTATTACAAAATATGCAATACTTTTATAAAAAACACACACTAAATATAAAAGTGCTCCCTAAAAATGGAACCATAATTTGATCTCTTTGTCATGAAATGTCAAATTTATTATGATTTTACGTTCTATTTATATTATATGGAAGACCCTAGGTCATCTATCAAGGAGAGTTTATAGGTTTAGAGTATGTGTTTTTAATAAAAAGTACTAAAACAGGGTTGATTTTGAAAATAGTTTTAAGAAAATAACTTAAATTAAAGAGTTTAATAGTTGACAAACCAAGTAGATTTTGAAAACATATGTGATGAAGGGGTCATTTTTATTTCACTAAACACATTTCAAGATCATTTTTCTTATAGATTCATTCAGGTTTGTAGTAATTATTTGGTTGAAAATAATTGGAATCCTGATTAATTCCTAAGCCTTTATTTCATTGCATGAAGAACCAAACCTTGACATAAATATTGTATTGAAAAGTTCTAGAACATATACATGTAATAAGATCTTCTAAATAAAATTGAAATCCCAATAAAGTGGGTAATAAAAGGATTCTTGTGTTTTCCAATCAGAACAATACAAGTCATGCACTCAAAACCTCACACCGATCGATTATAAATTAAGAGCATAACATTCACATGCATAAAAACAAGCATTAAAAAATTAAATCATGTAAGATAAATGGAATGAAATGTTTTAATGCCAAAAATTAATCCAAATCAGTAGTTAATAGATGTGTTGGAACTCCCTTGATATGTGTGCATCACCCTCACAATTAATGCCCACCGTTTAGCCCGACATTGAGAGGAGGAGGAAGCTCAGGTGGAACTCCTTCTTAATTATTGATCCTCCTATGAGGATCGGGGAATAAAAACTTCTAGGATGATGAGGGTAATCTTATAGGACTAAAAAATGTAATAGATTCTCTTCTGGTTCTAACATTCAAATAAGGAGCCCAAGGATCCATTTTATAGGCAAAGTGGAAGGTGGTTTTGGCACCCAGATTTCTTATAACCACTTGTAATATGGTTTTAGACATCCAAACAGTCTTATCTCACTTTTTGAAAAACTAAAAAGCTTTTTTCCCACCTATTGAATATCTCCACCAAAATTTTGGATTCATTTGGAGACCTACAGCTCAAGATATTGACAGAACACAACATGCCACTTTTGACTTCGTGCAGATTTGGTGTCTTGGAAAGATCATTTGGGATGGGCCATTAATAGACGAATTAGGCTTGGGTTACTTCATAAAAGTTGTATCACACTGAATTTTGGACCATCCCACAAAATATCATCCAATTTGGATACATGGTTTAGTAGAAATGTGCGGTTTATCCCACTAGTGTGTTTGGATCCTGCGTGGTTTGGCCCATTTTGTTAAACTTTTTCATGGGTCCTCCAAATCACCTCCACCTACAATAAAAGTATCAAAAAAATAACATTTAAATTTTTAATAGTTATAAAACCAAAATAATTGAATCAAATTTTAATTGAAATTTTTTATTATTTTTATAATTTTCAATACAAAACTAGTTTAGCACAGTGGTGTAAGGGTAAAAATGAAATAGTGAATCATGGTGCAATCAACATCCATCATTCAGAAGTTTGAGTTTATGTATAAAACATAAACTAAATACCACCCCCACCCCAAAATTTATAGGATGAGGTCTGAAATCGGGAGTTGAAATAGATTTTGGAGAAAACTATGTAATCAAATAGGAATAACTGGCGCAAGTTCTTAGATGATGCGCTATGGGCTTATAGGATAGAATTGAAAACATCCATTGGTACATACCCTTACAGGATCATTTTTTGGTAAATCATTTCATCTTCCTATGGAGGTAGAGTGTTTTTCATATTGTTCTATAAATAAATTCAACATAAATTTTCCCAAGTTGGAATTCAAAGGAAGCTGAAAATTCAAGATCTTGAGGAGATTTGATTGTCATCATATGATAACTCAAGGATCTACAAGGAAAGATCAAAAGTGGATCATTATAGAATGATCCAAAAAAGGGAGTTTTATGTAGGTTAGAAAGTATTACTCTAAATTTCATGATTACAGATGATTCCTGATAAGTTCTGTTCTAGATGGTCAGGTCCTTCTGTTGTATCTAATTTTTTTCCCTATGGAGTAGTCGAGATCACACAAGAGGACACAGAAAGGATATTTACAATTAATAGTAAATGTTTAAAGTAATATATTGAGTTAATTTCTACCCATGAAGTTGATTTCATCACACTGCAAGACCCCATCATCACTTGAGAATATCAGGTTGTCCCTAACCCTTTCACTTTAATATTATTTTTCCTATTTTAAATTATACATTTCATCCGCACGTATCATCTCATCGGTTCAAATTAAGGAAAATGAAATATTTTAAGTGTGGTGGAGGGTTAAACATATTATGATAGTTATTTTGGATTTTCATTTTTGTGTTTTTTGTGTGTTTTCTGTTAGGTTTTCTATTAAATTTTCAAAAACAAATAGAGAAAAAAACAATAAAAAATAAATCATGTAACATGATCATTTTCATGTGAATCATATGTAAACTGTATGTTTTTAAAATTAATTGGTATTATAATAATCATGATCAATATTTAATCATCAAGGAATGATTTTTAAAAAATATATATGTAATTGATGATATGATTGATGATTTATTTATAAAACCTTTTAGATTTTGACACCATTCTTTGTGATATTTTTTCATGGTAAATTTTGTCATTTATTTCTTCACACAAATTTTCACACAACCATGACTTGTGAAATATTTCCTACTTAATTTAAGTTATATAAAAGTTAGGTTAAAAACATCTTATATCAATGGTTAATCCATACACTTGTTTCTCTTCCGATCAATTTCATTACTATACCAAATTGACTATGTGTGTGTGCCTAATATCCAAAAGTTGTTCACCATAAAAAAAGAAATCAAAAAAATGAAAAAAAAATATTATCTTAATAAAGAGTAGAGTGATGAAATATATAGCATGTGGGGATATCTAGGTTAGGATCTTAATGTTTGAATTTCAGGAATGCTTAAGTGAGTGGGTATTGAAATTTTCTTACAAATTAATGTAGCACAGGTTCGGTGGAATTAAACTAGTTAAGAAGAATTTTTTAAATTGACTTGAATATACTGAATAAAGGGTCTATATGTGATTTTGAAATGGTTGTTACAGACACATGTGGGGAATTAGTGGCATAATATACCCATGAATTGTTTCTATATGATTAGTGCCATTAATCTCACTGGATTTTGTTTTGATACAATCTATGAGAAAATGAAATTAAAATTTATTGAGATTGAATCTTGATGGTATTCTTACATTGCCTATATTGGCACTGTGGATTGGGAAATTTGAACTTTCATTTTTTTCATAATTTTTTGGGAATACTTGACATGTGAATTTTCCCAGGAGTGAAAAAAGGGTGAGTGTGGGGGAGTTGATAAAACATATTTTTTAAATATTTTTTTGATAATAAATGACATAATTTACTCACATTGTATTAAATATCTTTATTTATGAAATATTTTTGAATTAGATCATTCATTTGGAAATTTGATGAAAACTCCATTTTTGACCCTTTAAAGTGAACTGTAGTATTTCAAAAAAAAATATTTTTATATGAATTATTTGAACTTAAAATTTTGTAATAATGTTCCTAAATCTATGAGATTTAAATTTAATTTAGATAATCTAAACTGGATCAGGAATTTGATTGGAGTAAATGGTCCATGAAATCAAATATGGACTCGACTCACTAGATTGGGAACTACTTCACTATTCTGTCCATATCTTCTACATTCAGGCATGGATTGGGATCAATTTTGGATAGTATATGGAGTAAAAAATTCGAAAAAATTCATCCATATATAAGGACATTTAGTTCATGAGTTTTTTAGGCCAACAAGGTGGATCAAGTTGGATTAAAATATTTTTCCAAATTTCCCCATTTACACTTGAAATCTCTTATAACCCTAGCCCTCCCTATACTCTATAAATTTGTATTTTTATCATTTGGAGGGTTTGGGGATGTTAATTAAGAACATTAGGGAATAGGATAAGTAGTTACACTCTAATTCTACAAACATTGAAAGAGGGGTATATCTTGATGCAAGGATCCCTTCAAAAAATCCTTCTTATTCTTCGCATTGTAATATTTGTGTTTTCATAATAAACTTCTTAGAATCTCTTAAAATTACTCTATTTTTTTCAATTTTATTCTTATATAATCATCCTATTTGAGTATAAAAATTTTAATAAATATTATAACCCAATCCTGTTTCTAATCATCCTCTTTGAGCTATAAATCAATATGAGAAACATGATTGGGTTATACCCTTTCTAAATCTTTACACATGAAAAACGTTTCTACGATAACTACACCCCCATTGGAAGAGTATTTTTTCTTAGTAATTGATCTAATTCTCACATTATTCACTTATTTATTTTAAATAAATGAGATACATTAATTCACAAAATATGATCCATGAATTGAGTTTTTAAATTAAAAGAAACTAAGTAAGCAATTGAACAATTAATACAAAAATCCTGAGGTAGAGTAATGTGTGAATTGTGAGATTGTGATCTTAATTGGTAAAACAAAACCACACGGGATAAATTTTTAGAGTTCAAATATAATATATAAACTCAATTAATCCTCACTTATAGTATGTATATGAGCCCTAATTAACCACTTACTATAATCTAGCCTTGGAACAATAATCAAATCAGGTTACTACGATTGCATGTTCCAAAGCTATCCTAAGGTTTAATTCATTTCATATTTTTTGTTGAGATAAATTATCAAAGGATTTAGGGATAAAAATATTAAGGGATAATTATTAAGTGGATTTTAATTTTAATGAAAATGATTAATGATTAAGTGTATAGGTATATTTAAATCAATTACTCCTTCTAAAATATTTTCTAAAAAAACGTCTTCTCTCTACATTTTCTCAATCTCATTTAAAAAATGAAAACAAAAAAATACAATATTCTTCTAGAATATTTATTCTTATTTTATCAATGATAAACAAACCCCCTCCCATAATTTTAATTAATGTGTCTATTTATTTTTATTTTATTTTTAAAATACATTTAATATGTAGTTTTAATTACTTCCGCCTTTGAGAGATGACCTTAGTTAGCCACTCTGTTGCACCTAAATACTCAAAAATAACACGTCATTTGAGATTTCCCATGACAAAACCTTTCACCACCCTCATGGTGTATGAATTGAAGATTTCATATCTGTATAACTCTAATATTTTCAAATTCATGCATTATATAATAATCAATAGCAGATAGGGATTGAGATAACAGGAAAGGACATGTACAAAGCCTTACTATAAACGAACTACACCTCTAAAACTTCTCCTAAATTCAGGTCTAGGTTATAAGAAAGGTCACAAAGGATAATAAGAGACACATCCCACTACTCACTACTAAGTTCTAGTTAGTTTTAAGGTCATATATCACACAACAGAGGTTCTGGAATATAGAGTGTCAATTACAAGTTATATAGGAAAACAACCATTATTTTCAATTGGAATCCTCATTTAACGGTAACCATTTTCATTTAAATTTCAAATTTATTTATGTTTATACTTATTTACACATAGATATATATATATATATATATAATTTCAGTTAGATGCATCACCATTTCCAATTTATAAAGTCCCATACTCCTTAAAAATTGTAATTGGTATATCAAGTAACTATAACCTAACCTTTACATTCGGTATCATGATGTAACAAGTAATTCATAATGATTAGATTAAATTAACATCCATTCCCAATTTATAGAAGTACATATTTAATAAATTAAAATTTGCATTCATGTAATCCAAATCATTTAATGTTTCATCCCATAGAACTAGTGGTTCATGGCTCAAATATGGCATAATTGGTTAATTATGGTGTCATCATCGATCTATATGAAAAAAATACCATTTAGATTGATGTATACACATTAATTAACCTGGTTATGTTATACCTACAAGAAACGTTAGGACATTCCCATATATATAATAATCAAGTCACTCACAAAAATCACGTGCAATATAGGCAATACCCACAGTCATATAAATATGGCATGGCATAATGCATGACTTGTGAGCCCTTAAGTGCCTAATATGATGCATGAGATGATACCTTCATTCCTTACTAATCCATGGAAAAAAATGTAAAACCATAATAATAATATCAGAAATAATAATGTCACGAATCATGTGCATCACCTAATGGTGAAATCAGTTCAACTGTAACAGGCACAAACCAAACAACAAAGTCCCATCCCGTGTAATTTGTGTTTCCCCTGTATGTGGGTTAGATACTCCCAAGAATTATATCATTACCAAATTTTAACACTTTCCAAGTCTCTTTTCTAACACCCAAATAGTAAGACAAATGAAAAAAAGAACGTCAATGCCACTTTATAGCATCCCACCTCGGAAGCCACTAAGCGGTGCCCTGAGACAGTTGGTTAAATGAAATCAAGAATAGATTCCCATATAACATAGGTTGTATACTAATATATAGGGCCTAGGGTGTGTTTGTGGGGAGACCATTCCCTCATGGATCAGAGTGTGGAACAATGGTAGATAATAAATGTAAGCTGTGGAAACAGTAATAAATAACCAGAAACTGAGTAATAAATTATCAAAATAAATAAACAAGGGGAAGTTGACTCATAAATATATATAAAAATGATGATTATCATGTCATGTATCTATAAAAAAAATGAGTTACACAAGATATAGGGTAAAAAGGCATATACCTCATTCTAAACAAAATGCAAAAAAGGACCAAAATCTTCCTCTACTGGCATCAAGAGGATAGGCTCACTCCTCTACTCTCATACTCTATCCTAATACTGAAAATAAAGCATCAGAAGCCAGGAACTTCCCTTTTTCTACACCTATAATCATGAGTTCTGTTTGGGTACCATAGGAGGCCCAAAAAGGTTGTGAGATATACTCAATTGGTCACCACCAATGGTGTCTAGAAAATTTTTTTTAGTTCATATAAAATGAGTAGTGTGTAGGTATTTAATAAATGAAAAGGAAAAATATATATATATAGAGAACTAGTTTTTGCATTATAAAACCTTGAAATATTCCTATACATATTTCCAGATCTAGGAATTGTGATGGCGTGTGATTCTGAGACCCGGTGTTCTTGGAATTAATTTATAAAAATATTAAATATATTTTATATTGCACACACACGTCTTCTCAAATAAAATGGGGTAAATCTTAAATAGTAGCTCAGATTAGAAATATGAGACCACGATTGAGTCTGTAACATAGTGTTTACCCTAGGCACGATATAAAATGGTTCGTTATGGGACGTTCGGAACCCTCGCTCATTGGCGGTGCGTTTAATGAGTTAATTAATTATTAAAATAATTAATTAGTTTATTTTAAGAGAAAAGTATAACTCTGTAAGAGTATCTCCATAAATATTTCTCTAGGGTTAGATGTATAAACCTTGATATAAATACAAAGCTATTCCTCCCTCCTCCATTAGCAGATCATGTCAGACGATGATGAAACTCCAGATCAGATCATATCAGGATGCAGAAAAGGAAACAACTTCTCCCAATCGTTGGAAGACACATTCTTCATTAAATGATGATCCATAATTTAGATAGGACTCATCAATTTGTGATTGTTTTCCTTTTAATTAAATGATTAAGTATATCTACCTTTGTTCTGGGATTTGCGCAAATTGTGGCCTTTTCATGAGCCTGTGTACCATATTTAAATTGTTTAATCATTTTTTTCTAACCCAGGTATGCACATTCTTGATCATTGGCCAATAACTCTTGGTAAAAAATGTTTAAACATTGGTTTTTTGTGATTTCCTCCCTTATCCCTTCATGTTTTTCACTGGTTTTCCCCTTGGTCTTGGTTTGACAATTGTTGGTTGGTACCGAGCCCGTCTAGACCCCCAAAACTGCAACAGGTCTACAAAATAAGCACGGATCAATGAAACAAGAATAGATATGGGATTTTTGTGAGGCATGGGTGTTCATTTTGGTGATTAAATATCAATAAATCGATTGTAGAAGCTTTGGCGGCGTGCAGAATGAACGATGAAACCTCCATGATGAACGGTGGCAATTTTCCAATTAGTGACAGCTGAGATCCACAATATATCTCTAGATCTATGAGTTTCAGACCAATTAAAGGTGGGATCTAAGTTAGATCATGAATATTCAAGCACATATCTTGGATCTGAGTTTTTTTGGTGAAAACTCTAATACATTTCATGTTAAATAATGAACACATGGAAAGTATCCCCCTCAACGGTGATAGATAGGGTTTCAAAAATGTTAAGGATGGAACAACATGTAGCCCTCCTACACGTTGTGTACCCGTTCCCCAGTTGGATAACCCGTGTGGTGGATTACACTGATGGAAAACCCTATAGAAGTACATGGACAATAGCACGCCGTGTACTAAAGTACATAGACACGGGGTCCGGTATACGGACACGGTCAGCAGGACACGGCCCAGGTCCTGGTTATCTTGGACACATCATTTAGTCCACCTACAGGGCATGTACTACTCCACAGATAGGGAGACATGCACTAGACAGGGACACGATCGGGTGGTGGAGTGATACCACATGCTATTTTGGTCCCCTCACACACTCTGTATCCCTTGGTTTCTTATTAATAAACTTTGAGTCTCCTTATCTCCTTTGTTTGAACTTGGATTTTGGCCTACGAGCATCTTATCCTTAGAGTTTTTATGTATAAAAAATGATGGCGCCCTTAGTTGTGGATTTCAAGATGTGATGTGGAATATTCTGGGTATGGAGCTCTTTTGAGTTGTGGCTGACAATATTAGTGATTAGGCAAGATCACCATAGGCTTTCTTCTGAGTGGCACCCTCCTGTGGGGAAGGGCATGGGTCCTTGACGATTATAGGGGAACCCTATAGCTAGGTTGGGCATGGGTTCTCGACCATCTGAGTAGAACCCTCATATTGGGAAGGTTATGGGTCCTCAATATTAAGAATGGCACCCTAAAACTAGGATGGTTGTGGGTCCACAACCTTCTGAGTGGAACCCTCCTACGAGGTAAGGAATGGGTCCTTTATGATTAGAGTGGCACCCTCCAATCGGGCTAGGCATAGGTCATTGACCATCTAAGTATAAACCTCTTGTTATACTAGGGAATGGGTTATCTACCTAGAGTTTTTTCTCCTCGACTGTGCGGTACAATGATGAGGTGTTGCTGGAATTGGATGGTTACTTCTGTGCTAATACGTGAGATATTGGGCATCATTGATGGACTTTTGGAACTGTTGGAAACTCTTCTTCCTAGGATGAGCTATTAGATGAAGATCCCCTTACTCTATCATTTGGGATTATTTTACTGAGCATGTATATATATCATTATTCTGAATTCAAACCTTAGATTTGGTTACTCTCCTTCTAGGAAAGGCAAAGACGCACTGGGTATGCCACATGATTTATGTGTTTATATTCTCATGATTGGATGAGTCTACTCCTCTGATATAGGTGGAGAAGACATAATATGTAGTTCATATACTCATCATGTTTATCCCTTTGTTTTTGGATGATCTTACTTTCACTCTCTTTTTGGGTTAATATTCTCTCTTTGATTGTACCATTTTCTATATATTGTCTTTATTTTCCTCTTGCATCTCTTATTTTCCCCTCCTCACCCTTCAGCTTTCAGGGTGTTCTTTGGAGTATGTATATACTCACCCTTGCACATGTGTCGTGTATTATTCATACGATGAATAGGATGACCATGACTATAGAGGAGATTAGGGATACTGGGTGCTTGGATTGTGTACGGTGGTAGTAGCTTGGGATTCAAGATCTAGGCTCTCTTAGCTATTTACATTTTTAGTTTTGTCAGGTTGGTACATATTTCTAGCTGGGAATATATTTTCCCCTTTTCTTTGTAGTTTACAGTACTGTACTTTTGTACTGTCTAGATGTTCATGCATGCTTGGTTTACTTTATAACAATGTTGCATATTTTACTCTTTCCCTCTTTATTTTTTTATTTATTTGGATGTGTGTGTGAATATAGGTACTTAGGAAAAGGCCTCATCATATTAGTTATGCCTTAGGCATTGGTCATCATCCCCTGGTCTATGGAGGCAGGCTTTGGGTAGCTGCAACTCGAGCCCTGAATTGGGTCAGGTCGTGATAAATTGGTATAATAAGTGGTTCAATCCTTGGGGCGTTTTTCAGACTAGTCCCCTTACAAGGATTTTGGTTGGGTTTAGGTAAACAATGTCAAAGTTTCTCAAGTGTGGCTCTCAGGTCAGGGAGTCTATTAATGGTGAAGTGGTCAATGTATTCATTCACCAGTACCTTGACTACCTATTTTTCAACTGTGTATGTTGATACATTTTTTTATAGGGATCAATGGTTCATGCATCATATAGGATTGAGACTTTCACTATCCTTCTTGATTTATCTCTCCATTATGTTTGATATATGTTTGTGTGTGTGTGTGTGTGTTAATATAACCATGGTATATCTTTATAAATCTTAAGATGCCTTCAAAATAATATCTAGCTAGGATTCCAACTCTGATTCATAACAAAGACTCGATGAGCAACGAGGACTCAGTTTAGGTTCCATCCCACAACCCCATTCTTCTAGGTGGGAAATTAGCATCACCTCCACCTATTGAGAAGAATATAGTTCTAGCAGAGTAGGCTGAGGATGTGCGCAGGTTTAGCATTGTTTACAAGTTCCAGTGTTAGAGACCGTTGAGGTTCCACGTCAAGCGAGATGCACCAGAAGTAGAGTATTGGCTGGAGTTGGTGGTTTGTATCTTCAGTCTTGTTTGGTCCCCAATTGATTAGGTGGATGAACTAGAATCCATCCCTTTCCATGAAGTACTTGGGCATTGGTGGATCCTCATTACGTAGATGCATGATGAGTCGATACTCTCATGGACTAACTTCCATCATTTGTTTTGTGAGGAGTTCTACCCCTCCTACTTTCACTTCGTTTGGATCCAAGAGCTTCTGGAGCTGAAATATTGAGGTATGATGGTGGATGTGTACATATTGTGGTTCATAGACCTTACATGGTACTCCCTTAACATGATCTGAGATGGATACTCCCAAGCATTCATGTTTGAGCGGGGACTCCACTGAGAGATTTGTGCCAGAGTGGTACCCTTGTGTATCCCTACCTATGTTGGGGTGTTATAGAGGGAAATGGTGATAGAGATATTTCTTTAAAAGGTGCTCCAAAAAATTGGGGGTGGTAGTGGGTGCTAGAGATCTAAGTCATCTGCAATAGCTAGTAGACGCCAGGCACCAAGACCTTGGCACAAGAGATACTCTTGTGATCAAGCGCAGGCATGTGGTCAGGGTAAGAAAAAGGACCAAGGCAACCCAGATAGGGGTGGTGATTTTCTTATGATAGGTGAGGTCACATGGCATGAGACTTCTCAAACAGACCTGCCAAGCACCATATGCAGATAGCTGATGGACTGCCACAGTAGAGGCAACGTCATGATCAACAATCTCCCACGCAAGGATAGAGTGGTCCCCAAGGGGGGATTTGAATGAGGAGAAAGAGGATATATGTGTGGTGGATGATGCTATGATATCCTTCCACCACCACCACCAAGAAATCCATTTCCGGCTTAGGGGGATGGTGGCTGGGGCTACGGACAACTACCAGCTTTGGAGGTCTATGATCTCATAGCGCATGATATGATAAGAGGTACAATATATGTGTTTTCTAGTCTTGATTTAATATAGTACACATAGGTTCCAATAATTACTTTATCTTTATACTCATGGTGTGAGATTTGGATCTCCTAGTTGAGCCATTAGACCACATATTCGTCTTGATATTCCTATAGGGAATTCTTCTTCTATATATTTCATTTTTCGGTAGTGTGAGTTATCACTTGGTGGATAAAGGTTAACGTTGGACCTTTTGGTCATCATGATGAAACCCTATGATGTCATTTTGGGTATGAATTGGATGTCCATGGTTCTATCTTATATCAACTATCACTAAAGACAATTTAGATGCTTACGCATTGATGGCACGAGATTCTCCTTTTCTAGCGAGAGGGATCTCATGGTAAGGAAAGTGGGTTCTACAAGCAGAAGGATATAGCCTATCACCCATCTATTTGTGAGTATATCCCTTGGTGTAGAAGGATATTTAGGGATCTGGGTTCCTTCATTTATAAAGTATTATATGAATGTCTTCCCTAAGGATGTTCTAGTACTAACTCTAAGGGGGAAGATGGAGTTTTTCATTGACTTGCATCTTGGCACTGCTCTGATATCTTTTGCAGAATATTGTATTTCCCCTACTGAGATCTGGGAGAAGCGGTTGTAGTTAAAGGACATTTGAGAGAAAGGTTTCATCAAACCTAGTGTGTCCCTCTGGGAATCTCTAGTGTTGTTTATGAAAAAGGAGGACATGAACTTATGGCTTTTCATAGATTATCGCCAACTGAACTAGGACACGATAAAGAAAACATACCCCTTATGAGGATTGATGACCTCTTTGACCAGTTGTGATTCATGAGATGGTTCTTGATAATCATTATTAAGTATTTCTACCACCAGTTTAGGGTTTATGAGGCTGGTATTCCAAATTTTTCTTTCCAATTTCTCTATGAACACTATGAGTTACTAGTAGTGATGCCCTTTGGTGTGACAAATTCCCCTATCATGTTTATAGATTTGATCAACCAAGTCTTTCAAAAATACTTAGACCGGTTTTTTATTGTCTTCATCAATGACATACTCGTTTACTCTCATCATAGGAGGAGCACGCAGAGCACTTGATGATGGTTCTTGATTTTCTTTGAGAGAACCATATTTTTTAGAAACTCTCAAAGTAAAAGTTCTAGATTCATGAGGTTCACTTTTTAGGGCATGTAATTTTTTAGCATGGTTTAGCCATGTACCCAACAAATATTGATGCAATTATTTCCTAGGATACACCTAAGAGTTTGTTTGAGGTGTGGAGCTTTTTTGTCTTGGAGAGGTACTACAGGAGGTTTGTGGTGGACTTATCCATAATCAAAGCCCCTTTGACTACCTTGATGCTGAAAGGGCAGTCATTCTTTTGGTCAGACTAGTGTCAAAGGGCCTTTGAGAATTTGATACTGAGCCTGTTGAGGCACTATATGAGATACCTTACAGGTCACCCTTGTGTTGGATAGAGATTGGTGATCCATCTCTTGTGGGCCCATAGATGGTGTAGGTGACAACGAAGAAAATCTAGTTCATCCGACAGCGGATGAGGGTGGCCCAGAGTAGACATAAATATTTACACAGATCTTGATCGTAGGCCCTTAGAGTTTGAGCAGGGAGACCACATTTTCATGATAATATACCCATGACATGGATTGTGAAGGTTCGACCTGGGAGTCATGTTGTCCCTAAGATTTTTTAGTTTATTCAGGATTTTACAGAGGGTTGGTGAGGATTCATACCACCTCACCCTGCCCCCACAGCTAGAGCGGGTGCACTACATCTTCCATGTGTCATAGCTAAGGTGGTACGTGCATGAACCCACACACGTTATCGACTAGGGGAGATTGACATTGAGGATGGAACCACCTTTCTAGAGTACTTAGTGGCCATCGAGGATCGACAGGAGTGGACCCTGTGTAGATAGACCATCCCCTTATTTTATGTGTTTTAGTTGTATGGAAATGTGAAAGAGAGTTCCTAGGAGCGGGAGAGCCAAGTGAGGGCTCAGTATCCTGAGTTGTTTGCTTACTTTTTCTTTTCGGGAATGAAAATATTAAAGGAGGCAATGATGTAGAGACCTAGTTTTTTTCTTGTAAGTCTTTCCAATATTTCTATATATATTTCCGGAGCTAGGTACTGATATGGAATGCAATTATGAGGCCCAGTGTGCCTGTAATTAATTTATAAATATATTAAATTTATTTTTTATTGCACACATGCAGCTTCTTGAATAAAATGTGATAACTCTTAAACGGTAGCCCAGATCAAAAAAATAGAGACCACAATTGAGTCCACAATGCAATGTTTCCATAATTGCATCATATAATGGGTCAGCACAAGATGTTTGGACCCCTCACTCATTGGCAGTGCATTTAATGAGTTGGTTAATTATTAAATTAATTAATTAGACTGTTTTAAGTACAATGGATAAAAATATAAGAGTATAACTAGACATATTTATCTATGGTTAGCTATATAAACCCTGGGAGAAATCTAGATCTCTTCCTCCCTCTTCCATTGGTGGATCGCGTCGGATGACAACAAAACTCTAGATCGAATTAGATCAGGACACAACTAACGAAACAACTTCTCTCGATTGTTAGAAGACACATTATTCATCAATGATCAATCCATAATTGAGGTAGGACTCTTCAATTTGTGATTTTCATCCTTTTGATTAAATGATTGAGTAGTTCCACCCTTGTTCATGGATATGCACGAATTGTGGCCATTTCATGGGCCTATATACCATATTTAAATTTTTTAATCAATGATTTCTAACCCTGGAATGCTCATTCTTAATCGTTGGCCAAGAAAACATGGCAATCGATGTTTAAACTTTTGTTTTTGGTATTTTTCTCCATCATTGCAATGTGTTCTTTACTGTTTGGATACCTTGGTCTCGGTTAGATAATTTTCAGGTGGTACGAGCCCGATCAGACCCCCAGAACTACAACGGATCAACAAAATAAGAATGAATCAACTAAACGAGTATAGATCTGGGATTATTGTGAGTCATGGGTGTTTTTTGGTGATTAAAGATCAAGAAATCAATTGTTAAAGATTTGATGGAGTGTAGAAAAAATAATTAAATCTCCACGATGAATGACTACTGTTTTCTAGTGAGCGATGGCCGAGATCCACAATCTATAGCCAAATCCATGAGTTTCGAACCAATTCAAGGTGGGATCTAAGTCAGATCAAGCATATTCAATCCCAGATTGTGGATATGAGTTTTCTGGTGAAAACACAACTACACGGCATGTTCAAAAATGAACACATGGCGTGTATCCCCCTCAGCGGTGGAAGCTAGGGGTTTAGAAAAAGTTAAGGATGACACGATGTGTATCCCTCCTACACGTTGTATACCCCTTCCCCAATTGGAAAACCCATATGATGGATCACACAGATAGGAACCTATGTGTAAGTACACAGCCAGAAGCATGCCATGTACTTAAGTACACGGACATGGGGTCCTGTACACAGACACAAGGTCCGGTACATTGACATGGCCCAGGTCCCATATAGCTTGGAAATGTGATGTAGTCCACCTGCACGGTGTGTGCAGCTACACAGACAAGGATCTATGTACTGACTAAGGACACAATCAGGAGGTGGAGTGGGACCACATGTTGTGTGGGTCCCCAAACACACTGTGTATCCCTTGGTTTCTTCTGAGGAAACGTTTTGGTTTTGTATCCCCTTTGTTTTAACTCGGATTTTTTCCCACGAGTAGCCAATAATGAGTTTTTTCATATAAAACACAATAGTTCCCATGGTTGTGGTTTGTGAGATGTGATATAGAATGTTATGAGAAGGATTCTCTTTTGAGGTGATGCCCAACAATATTAGTGATCAGGAGAAATCACCGGAGGCTTTCTTATGAGTGGCACCCTCTTGTGGGGTAGGGCATGGATCCTCGATGATTAAAGTGGAACCCTATATGTGGGTTGGGTATGGGTCCTCAAACTTTTGAGAGACAGCCTCTTGTGGGGTAGGGCATGGGTCCTCGATGATTAGAGTAGAACCCTCCAGGTGGGCTGGGTATGGGATCTCGACCTTCTGAGTGGCACCCTTCTATGTGGCAGGGCATGGGTCCTCGACGATTAGAGTGTCACCTTCCATCTTGGCTGGGCATGGGTCCTTGACCATTTGAGTGGAACCCTTATTTTATACTAGTGAATGGGCCCTCTACTAAGAGTTGTTTCTGGTCGATTGTGTGGCACGATGACGAGGAATGGATGGAATTAGATGGTTAATTATGGGTTGACATGTGAGATTCTGGGCATGATTGATGGAATTTTGGAGCTGTTGATGACTCTTCTTCCTAGGATGAGTTGTGAGATAGAGATCCCCTTACTCTCTTATTTGGGATTCCCTGATTGAGTATATATATATATATCATTCTTCTTTATCCACACCCTGTATTTGGTTACTCTCCTTCTATGAGAGGTGAAGACGCATGGGGTATGCCACCTACTTTCTGTGTTTAGCTTCTCGTGGTTAGATGGGTCGAATCCCCTATTATAGGTGGAGAAGACTTGATGGGAAATCCATATACACACTGTGTTTATCCCCTTGTGTTTGGAAAAGTTTAAATTCACTCTCTTTTTGGGTTGAGCTGCTCTCTTTGATTGTACCATGTGTTATCTACAACCTTTATTTTTCTCTTATATCTCTTACTACACCCCCCTTCAGATTTTGGGGTGTCCTGATGGTTATGTATATACTCACCCCTACATGGGATATTCCCACATGTGTGGTGTCTTATGCAGATGATGGAATGGTCAAACGTGACTATAGAGGAGCTTAGAGATAATAGGTGCTTGGACTGCGTATGTGTCACGACACGTCCTTGGGGCCCGTTCCGTGACTACCCCAAGCCCGCCTTCCATAGGCCAGGGGCTAGAGACTTGCACCAAGGCGTAAATCCTGGTAAAAAGGGAAGGCATTGACTTTGTAAGGTAAACAACAAACACCACAGAGCAAGAAAGAAGAAGTAAACACTGAGTATAAACTGAGTACAACAGTAAGTGAGGAAAAGTAAGTGGGCCAGAATACAAACCCAAATTGAATGTAAAGTACAACTGGAAAGGGAAAACAGAAAATAAAAGTAAAGTTGCATCGTCGAGCCGTCCACTGGAAATACCACCTGAAGGGTGAGTACAGATGGCCTCCACAGCTCCTAGGGTCCAGCCGTCTACTCCAAGTACGTACCACCCAGTGGCCCACCTCCAGGTATCGTTCTGCTCCGCAAGCCTCAACCACGATCAGTGATGTCTGTTGTCTGCAACCAACACAACGTAGTGCGGGCATAGCCCGTGCAGGGGTGAGTATAAGCTACTCAGTAGGGACCCCGAGACCCCCGAAGGTCTCCCAGAATCCACAAAGGACAATCCACAATGGAAAGATACAATCACGAAGTAACATCCGACACTGCTTAGGTATATGCCCATACATATACCTAAGTCATTAATTCCAGTTCGCTCCAACCTCCAAGCACAAGTACAACCCAGTTCACACAGGAAAGCAAAACGTAAATCAACACAGGATAGCACAACACCATCCACATAGGAAAGCAAAATAGGATTCAGATCACACAGGTATACTTCTTCATATGACGATATAGATGATCGGATATAGACACTGATTCATCTAAGTCGTCGGACCCACAACGGATCGATAGGTACTAACCCCCGTAATGACCCACAAAGGATCTTACCCACACAGGATCGATAGGTAACTAACCCCCGTAATAACCCACAAAGGATCTGACCCACACAGGATCAATAGGTAACTAACCTCCGCAATGACCCACACAGGATCGGACCCACACAGGATCGATAGGTAACTAACCCCCGCAATGATCCACACAGGATTGGACCCACAGAGGAACTGTAGCACTGATCCATGTAGGATCGCTGAGTGTTGTAGTCGTCGTCTTCGAATCAACTGAGGATCTCTATACAGTCGTCATCATCGTCGTAGTCGCAGCCAGCTCTAGGGTTCCCGCACACAGCAATCTCGTTCGGGAGGGTCTGCTCCACGAGCCGAGGGGCTGATACATCAACTGATACAAAGTCCGGGGTTGATGTATCCAAAAGTTTTGTATTGTCAACAGGAACTCAACGCCGCAGACGGCGCGTCAATCGGACGCCCGGTCTGAGAGTTATTGGCATTTTCGTCCCAGGGTCCCGGTTGGTTTTTAAGTCAAAACTAACCCGACTGTACTCCACCTGCGTCCAAACCTCGAGCGGAGTAAGCCAAAAGATCCGTCTCACTAAGAGGAATCCAAAAAAGTCGATGGCACATCAATCAGACGTCCGGAGTTCAAGTTATGAGCATTTCCGGTCCGAGGGCCCGGTTGGTTATCTGTACGAACCAACCCGACAAAACCCAAAGTACTATGAAACCTTGAGTGCAATATACCAAAACGACCGTCTCAATCCAAGGATCGCATCTCCGCTGACGGTGCGTCGATTGGAGGTCCATAGCCAATGATATGGGCAAAAGACCGAAAGAGGTCCGAAAACGGGGGGTCTGGGCCCGGACCGACCCGGCCCAACCCCCCCATGGGTCGGTCCGAACCGGGTCGACCCAACCCGGGTCCGGGTCTGACCCGGATGGCATGACCTGGACCGGCCGACGCGACACGACCCGGCCTGGGCGCAACCCGGCTGGCGCTGGCCCGATGGCCAGCGGGTCGGCTCAGCCGTTACGGCCGAGCAAAGCGGGGGATGCGCTGCCCCCACGTGGAGAGATCGCGGTCCTGCATGGGGCCGCCCTTGCCGGCGGACGCGGCTGATTGCCGAGTCCCGCTCCCTCCGGTCTCGCGCGGTCACGGGACCGCGGCCTACCCCCGGCGCCGCCGTGCCGGCAAGGCACACCGGCGGGCCGCTCCGCGGACCACCGGACGAGTTCCGGTGGTCGGAATTGCATGTCGTATTTGCCAACGGGACTCTCGGGACTTTTCCTTCACTTAGAGGACCTCACAATGCCCGTGCGGCCTACTTCATCGCCGTCCACCGATCCGCACACCAAGAACTAAAGGACGGTGGGTTCGGACTTGTTCGTTGGTCCGCACCCACCGCGTTAGTGGTTTTAAAAGTCTTCCAACAAATATTTAAACAAACCGCGAATATAATCACATAGATTAAAATGAACAAAAACCCCTACCTCAACGTTGTCGTCGAACATGATTTCGTCGCGAAATTAACCGTCGCGGAAGAAAAGGATCGTCGCGTCGCGGAAGGGGCGTTGCTATCGTCGCCGTACACGGCGTTGCGTAGTCAATCTCCGAGAATTTGAAATCACATAGATTTAATTACACCATTTAAACCCATGCTGAGGATAAAATTCACAATGAATTAAAAGAACCGAAACCCCCCTACCTCAATCGATTGTTGATCGAAGATTGTCACGGGGGAAAGAACGTCGTGGAAGAAGTGTCGCGGAAGGAGGATCGTCGGCGTTGCGTCGTCGATCTCCGAGGGTTCGGCGTTCTTCGTCGCCCTTCGTCGTAGGTCGGCGTTCTTCGTCGGTGATGATTCATTCTTCGCATTCTTCGCGTTCTTCGCATTCTTCAACGAAAGAGGATGAAGATCTTCAAGCCTTAGGGCTTTCTCCCAATCCTCTCAACAAGCAACCCTTCAATAAAATAAGTGTTGGTCTTGTTTTATTTCCTATGCCAACGTTTTGGAATTCATAAAAAGAATCCAACAATTAATTGAATTAATTGCAACGCTTAAACCGTTCAATTAATAGGGGCGTTTAATTTTTAATTAAACGCATGGGTTGACATTATTTAAAAAGATGTTTTCGTGGGTGCGTTACTTAGAGGGAAAGAAACGGTGGGGCTCGTGCGGCCCCCACCTCACAAATATCCTACCAAGTGGGTAGGATATTATGGGTCCCATCTTATCTTAACCTAGGTTAAGCCACTTAAGTAAAATAAAAATAAAAGTGGCACCACTTTTATTTTTATTCCTTAACTTAACCCCAAAAAAATTAAAAACCACACCCAAGCAAACACAACTCCGAAAAATGTGTTTCTAAGCAAATACAGGCGATGCGATTCCATCGGTGCCCTCGTAATTTGATTCCGAGCACCGGTTAAAAATTTAGAAAAACCCGCTCGTTCTTTCACTGAACGTACTCGAGCCAAACTTCGTAAAATGAATCCGGGAACACCGGGCCTCGGAATCAGGTGCCATCAAAAACTGCATTCTTTTAAAATTCCCAAGAAAATTAAGAGAAAAAAAAATTCCTTGATTTTTACGGGTCTTTACATCACTCCCACCTCAGGGCTTTACGTCCCCGTAAAGATACATCATAAACTAGGGAAACAAATGTGGGTACTGAGCATGCATCTGAGCCTCCCGCTCCCAAGTGCTCTCCTGAATGTTCCTGTGCTGCCATCTGATGCGCACTAGAGGAATCGACCATCCATGTAGGACCCGCTCCTGTCGATCCTCAATCTCTACCGGGACCTCCGCAAAAGTCGCCCCATCATCAATGTCCAGCTCCTCATGGTCAATGATATACGTCGGGTCATGCACGTATCTCCTCAGCTGAGATACGTGGAAGACGTCGTGCACCCGGTGCATCAGATGGCAGCACGGGAACTTTCAGGCTGAATTAATTTCAAACCTGCTCAGAACGTTTCAATGCATAAATACGACTGACAGAATATTTTTAATACCAACGTTGTAGGGGTAAAATTCTACATTTTAATCATATTAATTATAATTTCATTTCTATCAGTACTTATCCCTTTTTTTGTTTTTAGGAAACATTGGATGCTCATTGAAGTCAATTTGGATACTCCAAAGATTTATTTTCTGGATTAACTATATGAATATTCAACAAACCGACCACACATGATGGTGATTTTCAATTCGTAATACACTAGATCCAACATTTTAGAACTAAATATCTAGTTATATAATTTATATTATCTTTCAATGAAAATTCTGTTATGATAGGGCAGTGTATGAATATCGTCTAAAGGCTAGAATGAATCCAGGACCTAAGGACAAAAAGGCGCACAAGATCTACAAATGGAGAAGTATCATGGTATATATAATTATATTTTACTATCCAAATAGATATAAAAACATATTACTTTTTTTTCTCGATGTTTTTGCAGTGTCTAAAACAAACAAATGACAAGGACTGCGGTTATTATGTTTGTAAATTTATGAAAGAGATCATATTTCATGAACAAACTAGCATCCCAGAAGAGGTATTTTTGAAAATAATTACTAATTCATTTAAAATAATTATTAATCCTTTGTGTATTTATATTTTTTCAGTACTACTATGACTGTCGAAAAAAATCCTATTCATAAGATGATATAGATGTGTTTAGAAATGACTGGGCAGCATACCTGAGGGAAGAATGTAAACAAATAGAACAATGAAGGTGAATTACAACTACTTATGTTATCTTTATATGATTATTGATATCTCCCTTGTTTACACTTATTGAGCATCTATGAAAACCCTTTCTTATATTTCATATCCTTAGATTATGATGAATGGTTTTAGAAATGATTTGAGTTTCTAGTAAAGAATAACTTAATGAGAGACTCTTATGAACTACTGACATACAGAATACCGAGAAAACGTGTTCGGATTGTTCTGATACATTAGGACAATGATCAATGAGTCATTTTTGACAAGAAAAAATAAAAAATACCTCAATCTGAAGCACGGTGTCACGGGTATGGTTAAAAGTGTATGATATCAGTTTTAAATTGATATTAACTTTAGAAAAAAACACAAGTGACATACAGAAAACTGAGAAAATGCATTCAGATTGTTTTGATACATTAGGAGAATGATCCATGAGTCATTTTTTACCTGTAAAAATAAATTTCACCTCAATCCGATGCACGATGTGACCGGTATGGCTAAAAGTGTCTGATATCAGTTTGAAATTAACATTAACTTTAGAAAACAACACTACTGACATAAGGAAAACTAAGAAAATGAATTTGTATTGTTTTTATAGTTTACAAAAATGATCCATTAGTCATTTTTGACATGTAAGAATCAACCACACTCCAATCCGACGCACGATGTGACTGGTATGGCTAAAAGTGTCTGATATCATTTTGAAATTGACATAAAATTTAGAAAAAAAACACTACTAACATATGAAAAACTGAGAAAACACGTTCTTATTGTTTTGATACTCTAGGAAAATGATCCATGAGTCATTTTTGACATGTACAAATCGACCACACCTCAATCTGACACACGATGTGACCGGTATGGCTACAAGTGTCTGATATCAGTCTGAAATTGACATTATCTTTAGAAAACAACACTACTGATATACGAAAAAAATGAGAAAATTCATTAAGATTGTTTTGATACTCTAGGAAAATGATCCATGAGTCATTTGTGACATGTACGAATTGACTTCACCTCAATCCGACGCACGGTGTGACCGGTATGGCTAAAGGTGTCTGATATCAATTTCAAATTGACATAAACTTTAGAAAACAACACTACTGACATACAAAAAACCAATCAAACGCGTTCGTATTATTTTTATACTTTAGGAAAACGATCCATTAGTCATTTTTTTATGTTTAAGAATCAACCAAACCTCAATCTGATACACGATGTGACCAGATTGGCTAAAAATGTCTGATACCAGTTTCAAATTGACATAAACTTTAGAAAACAACACAAGTGACATATCGAAAACCATGAAAACACGTTCAGATTGTTTTTATACTTTAGGACAACGATCCATGAGTCATTTTTGACGTGTAATAATTAATCGCACCTCAATCCGACGCACGATGTGACCGGTATGACTAAAAGTGTCTGATATCAGTTTGAAATTGACATTAACTTTAGAAAACAACACTATTGACATACGAAAAACCGAGAAAATGCATTTGTATTGTTTTGAAACTATAGGAAAACGATCCATGAGTCATTTGTGATGTGTAAAAATTGAACGCACCTCAATCCGATGCACGGTGTGACCGGTATGGCTAAAAGTGTCTGATATTAGTTTCAAATTGACATAAACTTTAGAGAACAACACTACTGACATACGGAAAACCAAGAAAATTGGTTCGGATTATTTTTATACTTTAGTAAAATGATCCATTAGTCATTTGTGATGTGTAATAATAAACCGTACATCAATCCGACGCACGGTGTGACCGGTATGGATTAAAGTGTCTGATATCAATTTGAAATTGACATTAACTTTAGAAAACAACACTACTGACATACAGAATACCAAGAAAACACATTCAGATTGTTTTGATACATTAGGAAAATGATACATGAGTCATTTGTGACATATATTAATTGACCACACCTTAATCCGATGCACGGTGTGACCGGTATGGTTAAAAGTGTCTGATATCAGTTTGAAATTGACATTAACTTTAGAAAACAACACTACTGACATATGGAATACAAGAAAAAACGCGTTCAGATTGTTTTGATACTTTAGGACAACGATCCATGATTCATTTGTGATGTGTATGAATTGAACACACCTTATTCTAACACACAGTGTGACTGGTATGGCTACAAGTGTCTAATATCAGTTTCAAATTGACATAAACTTTAGAAAACAACACAAGTGACATACAGAAAACCAAGAAAACGTGTATGGATTGTTTTGATACTTTAAGACAATGATCCATTAGTCATTTTTGAGGTTTAAGAATTGAACTCACCTCAATCCGACGCATGGTGTGAAATTTATGGATAAAAGTGTCTGATACCAGTTTCAAATTGACATTAACTTTATAAAACAACACAAGTAACATATAGAAAACCGATCAAACACATTCAGATTGTTTTTATACTTTAGGAAAACAATCCATGAGTCATTTTTGATGTGTATGATTCAACTAAACCTCAATCCAATTCATGGTGTGACCGTTATAGCTAAAAGTGTCTGATATTAGTTTCAAATTGACATAAACTTCAGAAAACAACAATACTAACATACGGAAAACCAAGAAAACGCATTTGGATTGTTTTGATACTTTAAGAAAACTATAAATTAATCATTTTTGACATGTAAGAATCAACCTAACCACAATATGACGCACGGTGTGACCAAAATGGCTAAAAGTGTCTGATATCAGTTTTAAATTGACATAAACTTTAGAAAACAACACAAGTGACACACAGAATAAAGCTCAAACACATTCAGATTGTTTTGATACTCTAGGAAAATTATCCATGAGTTATTTTTGATGTTTAAGAATTGACCGCACCTTAATCCAATGCGCAGGGTGACTAGTATGGCTAAAAGTGTCTGATATCAGTTTGAAATTGACATTAACTTTAGAAAACAACACTACTGACCTACGGAAAACTAAGAAAACGCGTTTGGATTGTTTTGATACTTTAGGACAATGATCAATTAGTCAATTGTGATGTGTATGAATCAAACAAACCTCAATCTGACTCAAAGTGTGACTGGTATGGCTAAAAGTGTCTGATATCAGTTTGAAATTGACATTTACTTTAGAAAACAACACTACAGACATACAAAAAACTGAGAAAACAAATTTATATTATTTTGATACTTTAGAAAAATGATCCATTAGTCATTTTTAATGTGTAAGAATCATCCACACCTAAATCCAATGCATGGTGTGGCCAAAAAGGCTAAAATTGTCTGATATCAGTTTCAAATTGACATAAACTTTAGAAAACAACACAAGTGACATACAGAATACCAAGAAAACGTGTTCTGATTGTTTTTATACTTTATGAAAACTATCCATGAGTCATTTTTGACATGTACAAATAAACCGCACCTCAATCTGATTCACGGTGTGACCGGTTTGGCTAAAAGTTTCTGATATCAGTTTGAAATTGACATTAACTTTAGAAAACAACACTACTGACATACGGAAAACTGAGAAAATGCATTCATATTGTTTTGATACTCTAGGAAAACTATACAAGAGTCATTTGTGACATGTAAGAATCGACCACACCTCCATCCGATGCATGGTGTGACCGGTATGGCTAAAGGTTTCTGATATCAATTTCAAATTGACATAAAATTTAGAAAACAACACTACTAACATTTGACAAACCGATCAAACACATTTGGATTGTTTCGATACTTTAGGAAAACGATCCATGAGTCATTTGTGGTGTGTAACAATCAACCTCACCTCAATCTGATGTACAATGTGACCGGTATGGCTAAAATTGTCTGATATCAGTTTCAAATTGACATAAACTTTTGAAAACAACACTACTGACATATGGAAAAATGAGAAAACAGGTTATGATTGTTTTGATACTTTAATAAAACAATCCATGAGTCATTTGTGACATGTATGAATCAACCGCACCTAAATCTGATGCACGGTGTGACCATTATGGCTAAAACTGTCTGATATCAGTTTCAAATTGACATTAACTTTAGAAAACAACACAAGTAACATACGGAAAACTAAGAAAATGCATTCAGATGTTTTTTATACTTTAGGACAACGATCCATGAGTTATTTTTGACATGTAAGAATCAACCTCACCTCAATCCGATGCACAGTGTGACCGGTATGACTAAAAGTGTCTGATATCAGTTTCATATGAACATAAAATTTAGAAAGCAACACTACTGACATACGAAAAACCAAGAAAACATGTTATAATTGTATTGATACTTTAGGAAAACGATCCATGAGTCATTTTTGATGTGTACGAATCAATAGCACCTTAATCCAACGCATGGTGTGACCGGTATGGCTAAAAGTGTCTAATATCAGTTTCAAATTGACATAAAATTTAGAAAACAACACTACTGACAAACGACAAAATGAGAAAATGCGTTTGGATTGTTTTGATAATTTAGGAAAATGATCCATAAGTAATTTATGATGTTTAAGAATCAATCGTACCTCAATCTGACACACGTTGTGACCGGTATGGCTAAAAGTGTCTGATATTAGTTTGAAATTGACATTAAATTTAGAAAACAACACTACTAACATATGGAAAACCAATAAAACACATTCGGATTGTTTTGATACTTTAGGAAAATGATAAATTATTCATTTTTGACGTGTACGAATCAACCACACCTTAATCTGATGCACGGTGTGACTATTAATGCTAAAGTGTCTGATATCAGTTTGAAATTGATATTAAATTTAGAAAACAACACCACTGACATATGAAATACTGAGAAAACACATTCTTATTGTTTTAATACTGTAGGATGATGATCCATGAGTCATTTTTTATGTGTACGAATTGAATGCACCTCAATCCGATGCACGAGGTGACCGATATGGCTACAAGTGTCTGATATCAGTTTCAAATTGACATAAACTTTTAAAAACAACACAAGTGACATATGGAAAACCGATAAAACATGTTTGGATTATTTTGATACTTTAGGAAAATGATCCATTAGTCAATTTTTAGGTGTAATAATTTATCTCACCTCAATCCGATGCATGGTGTGACTGGTGTGGCTAAAAGTGTCCGATATCAGTTTCAAATCGACACTAACTTTAGAAAACAACACAAGTAGCATAGGGAAAACCGAGCAAACGCATTCAGATTGTTTTTATACTTTAGAAAAACGATCCATGAGTTATTGTTGATGTGTAAGAATCAACCGCACCTCAATCTGACACATGGTGTGACTGGTGTGGCTAGAATAGTCTGATATCATTTTCAAATTGACATAAACTTCAGAAAACAACACTACTGACATACGGAAAACTGAGAAAACACATTCATATTATTTTGATAGTTTAGGAAAAGGATTTATTAGTCATTTTTGACATGTAAGAATCAACCACACGTCAATACGACGCATGGTGTGACCAGAATGGCTAAAAGTGTCTGATATCAGTTTCAAATTGACATAAACTTTAGAAAAAAACACAAGTGACATACGAAATACCAAGAAAATGTGTTTTTATTGTTTTGATACTTTATGAAAACGATCCATCAGTCATTTTTGATGTGTACGAATAAACCACACCTCAATCCGAAGCATGGTGTGATCGGTATGGCTAAAAGTGTCCGATATCAGTTTGAAATTGACATTAACTTTAGAAAACAACACTACTGACATACGGAAAACTGAGAAAACACGTTCGGATTGTTTTGAAACTCTAGGTCAACGATACAAGAGTCATTTATGACGTGGATGAATCAACCACACCTAAATCCGACTCACGTTGTGACCGGTATGGCTAAAAGTGTCTTATATCAGATTCAAATTGACATAAACTTTAGAAAATAACAATACTGACATACGACAAACCGAGAAAACGCGTTCTGATTGTTTTGATTCTTTAGGAAAACAACCCATGAGTAAATTTTGATGTGTAAAAATCAACCGCACCTCAATCCTATGCATGGTGTAACCAGTATGGATAAAAGTGTCTGATATCAGTTTCAAATTGACATTAACTTTAGAAAACAACACAAGTAACATACGGAAAACTGAGAAAACGCATTCAAGTTGTTTTTATATTTTAGGACAACGATCCATGAGTTATTTGTGATGTTTAAGAATCAACCTCACCACAATCCGATGCACAGTGTGACCGGTATGACTAAAAGTGTTTGATATCAGTTTCATATTGACATAAACTTCCGAAAACAACACTACTGACATACGACAAACTAAGAAAACGCGTTAGGATTGTTTTGATACTTTAGTAAAACGATCCATGAGTCATTTGTGTTGTGTATTAATCAATAGCACCTCAATCCGACGCACAGTGTGACTGGTATGGCTAAAAGTGTATAATATTAGTTTCAAATTAACATAAACTTTAGAAAACAACACTATTGACATACAAAAAACCAAGAAAATGCGTTCGGATTGTTTTGATAATTTAGGAAAATGATCCCTAAGTCATTTTTGATGTTTAAGAATCAACCGCACCTCAATATGACACATGTTGTGACTGGTATGGCTAAAAGTGTCTGATATTAGTTTGAAATTCACATTAACTTTAGATAACAACACTACTAACATACGGAAAACCAAGAAAACGCATTCAGATTGTTTTGATACTTTAGAAAAATGACCCATGAGTCATTTGTGAAGTGTAAAAATCAATAGCACCTCAATCTTATGCACGGTGTGACCGGTATGGATAAAATTGTCTGATATCAGTTTCAAATTAACATAAACTTTAGAAAACAACACTACTGATATACGGAAAAATGAGAAAACACATTAGGATTGTTTTGATACATTAGGAAAACAATCCATGAGTCATTTGTGACATGTATGAATCAACCGCACCTCAATATTACGCACGGTGTGACCGGTAAATCTTTTCATTAGATAAAGAATCATTATTTATTAAATGAGATAAATCATCCAAAAAAATATTGATTTTACATTATTCCCTTTCATTGTTATCAGAATGAAAACATTTTAGTTTATCATTTTCACATTTTAGTTTCACATTTCCATATTAATGTATTCTTTAATATTAATGTTTTAATTTATTTCATTATTTTATTACTAACATAATATTTGTTTTCTTATATAGGTGAATTTTTTTCCTTGAGTTTAGATGCTTTGTTCGAAAACAAATACTATGGACGACAAATTTTAAGAGCAGATCACTAATATCAAAGGATAAAACATTAATTTTTATAACTGTTGTTGGATAATTGTAATTGTAACCATGAAAAACATTATTTAAAATGTATATAGCAGTGTTTTTTTGTATTCAGGATGTTAAGTAAATGTATATAGCATTGTTTTTCAAACTATTGTGTACAGGTGTTATTTTTTGCAGGTGTGCAAGTGCTATTTTTTGCAGGTATGCTGGTTTGTGAAGGCGTGTAGGTGTGTAGGTGCTAGTTGTGCAGGTGTAGGGGAAGGTGCCTTTATCAGCGCTTTTCTAAGCGCTGATAAAGGACACCTTTAACAGTGCTAAAAGAGCGCTGATAAAGGGCCCTATTATCAGTGCTCAAAGTAGCGCTGATAAAGGAACCCCTTTATCAGTGCTAGAAAAGTGACGTTAATGCCTCCATAGATAAATGGGGGGGGGGTGTCCCATTTATTAGTGCTCAGAAAAATGCTGATAAAGGTCACCTTTAACAGCGCTTTTCAGAGCGCTGATAAAGGGGACCCCCCTTTATCTACGCTAGCATTAACAGTGCTTTTATAGTACTATTAATGTTGGTTTTTAGTGATGATAAAAGGCCAAGTTGTAGTAGTGTGTGTCTAGAAAACTGTGTGTTACCCTTTTGGATCCTTAAGGTCAAGAAGATGAAATTGTTTATAAAATTCTTGTGCATCTTCATAGGACCTTTTTTGGTCACATGACGCATCACCAAGAGGTATGGTGATTGTTCTTGACAACACCAAAACAACCTCATGAACCCCCCAACCTTTTAAAAATAAATAAATGAAATAATAAGTGGGAGGAGGTGGGACCCTCCCATGGTTGTAAAAGTTACGCGACACACATAGATTATCCATAGAATAGTCTCATGACGGCCCCTTGACAAGAAATCCTTTTTCCATAGAAAGTCCTAGAAAAGTCTCCTAGTATCATGAGAATGAATTTTAGAATTTACCCTAATCTCATGAAGGCCCTTGGAAATGTCATAATTGAAAATATGAGGGTCCCTCAGAATGTTTGCGGGATTAAATATGACCTGATTAATTGTAAATAATCCAATAATGGATGCGATTATGGGATGGTATTGCAATCTCTAAAGAAAATGTGATTCCCTAGAGTGATTTATGGAAGCACTTCGTGAAGGCATGTGATTTTGAGGCCCTCTTCCAACCCCATACTAGAGTTTTGTGATACGTTCCACACAAAGTAGTGAAAAATGGGGTGAAGAGTCATATAAATCCCCCACCCTATCCTTAAAGAAGGGGTTGACCTTTTTTTTCATCCAGACACACCGATGCACTCAAGTACCCTAGTGGATTTCTCGGAGCATCTGATCTTGCAACTGGAAAAACTTCAAGTGAGATAAGATCTAGGGAACAACCTGAGAAATCATGTGGCATGTATAATATACTTCATGTGATAATTCATATATCACATAGAATCCTAATAGGAGACATGAAGAACATTCCACATATCTGTTAGATCACATTAGACTTAAAATAAACTAACACTGAACAAACCTAATGGACTCGCGATGAAGGGATAAAAGCAAGATTAATGAACGAGAGACTTAAGAAAATGAAATATATGTTGAACCTCAGTCACTTCGTATAAACCAACCAATACATGAAACAACACCATGGCATGTCGCCCAAATCTCATGACGTGCCTTTGGAATACTATTTCGGTCAGGAGAAGTCCCATGGACATGTCAAAGCAAGTCACATGGTGCCCCCCAGGCATGTCACCCAAGTCTCACAAAGTCCTCTAGGCTCACTATCCAAACCATTCTATTTCATTCAAATATGTTTTTAGACTCATATAAAGACATCTGTACATGTTAGTTGAGTCTCATGATAGCACCTGGGCATGTTGAATGGTTCTTGCGATGTCCTACAGGCATGCCAATAATGTCTCATGAATGCCTCGTGGCATGTAATCATGGATCATGTGTCACCCTCTAAGACATGTCACATTGACTCTCATGATTCCCTCCAAGTGTTTCATATAGATATCATTACAAAACTTGGGTGAGTCAACCTGATCACGCGATGCCCAATGGGTATGTTAGTTGGGGTCATGCGATGGATTCCAGGACAAACCATATGGGTCTTACGATGTCCTCCGAATGAGTTTTCCTCGATCATGAGAAAAACTCCAGACATTCCATCTAGTTCATGCAACATCCCTTGGACAAGTCAACTGAATCAAACGATTCTATTTTTACACATCAGGCAGACGTCCTCTGACATGTCAGATAGACAACCAAGGCATGTTGAGAAAACAATCAACACATGTGAGGAAAGCAAGTAGGCCAGGTCATAATGGCATACTAGGAATTTATCACCTTTTTCATCCTCTGTGTTAAGCCCCCATTAGCAGAATAATATGATATGTACCAATAGTAAGGGTATCCTCAGTGATTAATCCCCGACCAATGAACTATGGGAACTATGATTCCTTTTATAACCAGGATATATAGGATGCCTTCATAAGGCTTGAGGTCCATATCAAACCTCCAATGAGCTATCCCAATATGTAAGTACCGTATCCATAAGAAATTGATTGATCACTTGTAATACCTTGTTTCTCACACTGATCATAGGTTATGTGGCCTTAGGGACTTGCAATAATCATATCATTTGAATCATAATCCTATACAAAGGAAAGGGCAGTGCCAGTATGTAAGCCCGGACTAGTGAACTACGAGTACTCTAATTCCTACCATAACCAGGATATATAAAAAACCTTCCTAAGAACAGATACCAAACCTAAATGGGATTCCAAATCAGTGTATTTCCTACCATGTCTCTAAAATTTCAACAATCAAGACCCAATCATTACCATGGGCTGATCATTTTTCCTCATCCACTAATAGACTGAGAACCAAATGAACTACAAGGAATATGATTCCTTCTATATATTGGATATGTAGGACGCCTCCCTAGGGACCAAGAACCATATTAAACAACCCAAGGGAAATCATAGCACATAAACCCCACATCTATATGCAATGAGGTTGTTCAATTTGTATCCCTTGATTCTCACACCGAGCATAGCTCACGTGGGATTTTGGATCCATAATAAATACCTCATTAGAATTATAAATCTCCACCATCTAAAAAAATATCATTACATAAAGACCTGATGAGTATAGCAATATGAATATCCCTCATATAACGGAAATCTTCCTTGGTGACACGCCCAAGGGTGTAATCAGACTACAGTAACTCCGATTCTTTCCATAACTAGGATAGATAGGACGTCTCCTCAAGACTCAAGCTCAAATATTCATTGCCCAATTTTCCTCACATACATCCTATCTGCGTGATGTTAAACTGAATCAGTTTCATAAAATATATGGATTTTGATTCATTCAACAAACACGATATTTAGGATTCCTCATAATGGCTAAATAACCTCCTTGAAATATTAGCCGCCTCCCTCTATGGATTTTTTTCCAAGTTCTTGGTTATATGACTTAAGCAAATAAAGCAGCTATTCATCACTCAAAATTGGATGAATAACCTTGGATATATAAATTTGAAATCATTAATGATATCCCCTTTCCCTTGTTCAACAATGAGATCCACTTTCTTTTGCACATAAAGAGAGTTAACCTGTGATCATTTTATTAGGGTAGCCAATACTATATTAGAACTAAGAAGATATTCCAAAACATATCTTAAATCTATAAGAGAGTCTTGGAGTTGGAAAAAATTCCCCCCATATACCAATACTCACATGTTCTTGAAGTTCCCAATGGATTATGTAGTCATACTAAGAATGGTTGAATCTAGTGTGAATATTTTTACTCAATTATTTTCTTTTTCTTTTACTACTTTCCAATTAAAACCTATATCACCTGTTAGGATGAGTAGATCTTGTATAAAATATAGAAAGTAAATGAAATAAAACACCCAATATTTTTACCTGGTTTGGTTAAAATACACACACCTTGATGTAACTGGTTCTCCCCCACGATTAGCGATTCTTCACTATATGCAAGTGATTACATCCATGGAAAGTCCCATTCATATCAGCACTAAGTCCCATAGAGCTCCCACTCTAGAGTCGCCCTAGAGATCAAAATTTCCCACGGACACAAATGTTCGACTCTGTAAAGACCCAAGCTTCTCATACACAGATATTATATCTTTTTAGATGAATATTTATTACATTACACAAAAACTCTCCTGAAGACCATAAAGGTATAGTTCCTTTGGAAACATGGATATATAAACAACCAACACAAATGTGAACGACATCATATCCCACTAAGTTCCTTAAAATTAAAAACCTTATTATAAATATCATACATAATAAATTTATTCATAACCCAAGGAATGAAAATATAAAAAGGGTGAGCTCATATGTTTAGTAAGGGTAAGAAAGGGAGATGTGTTAGCATAACATGAGAATAAGGGTATGAAAACATGAGAAATATTTTTGAAAAACATACCCTACATATCAAAGATCATAATTTTGAGTCATGATTTAATGATCGTCTATTCATAAGACATGAATCATATAAAAATCAAAGATCACAATCCATGAGAGCATAACATTAGCATAATACATAGAATTATAGAATTCACATATGTATAGAAAATAATTTCCATAATAGTCAAGGATCATTTTCAAGGCCATCAAAGTAGAATGAGTTCACTCCCCAAACCATTGTAGTTTTCAATGTTCACTCCCAAGATTATCATAGTGTAAAAATTACCTTACTGAAATATGTTCACTCCCCATTCTAGTCCTGTATATCTCATGAGATATAAATATTTACCCAATGCATTAGAAGGAAATATAGGTCCAAAACATTACATAATCCATACATTTATTCATGAAAATATTATAAAACATTCATCATATCATAACCCATGAAATGAAACGGTCTTTATAAAAAAAGCATTATATCAGAACCCATGAAAATAAATGAGTTTCATAAACATTTCATTATATCATAACCTATGGAAAAGAAATAGTTTTCATAACCATTTCATCATTTTATCATAGCATAACCCATTGAAAAAAGAAGTGGGTTTCATAATAATGATGTAATTATAAATATAAACCATTAATAGAAAGAATAAGAATAGTATCCTTGGATCATATCCCTAGTAAATCATAAGAAACATTAAAGTATTTCAACTTATATGGAAAATAATTTTTAAAGATCACTTTGAACATCTCTTGACTAAAATAACCTTTCCACTATGAAAAACACTTTAAAACATAAAATATTGTCAAAATCATTTTTTTTGAAAATAACCACGAAAAAATATAAATGAGTCTTTATAAACCATTTAAAACATTTCATGGGGAAAATATCATTACCACATTGAAAAACGCTTTTTAAAACATAAAACTTTTTTAAAATCTTTTTCTTTGAAAATAAACTTTGAAACTTATAAAGTAATTTTCAAAATTAATTTAAAACATTTCTTTAGGAAAATATCCTTTCCAATTTGAAAAATAGTTTTAAAACATAAAAAATTTTCAAAATATTTTTCATTGAAAACAACCTTGGAAACTTAGAAAGGAAGCTTAAAAAATAATTTAAAACATTTCTTAATGAAAATATCCTTTCCACTTCGATAAAAAGGTTTTAAAACATATATATATATTTTAAAATAATTTTCTTTGAACATAACCATTGAAAATTATAAATGAATCTTTAAAGAAAACAATGGTCATGATGGTGGGAAATTCCACTCTTGTTAGAAACTTTAAATCAAATATTCCTTTCATATTTTCAGTAAAATCCAAATGAGTCTTGTTTGGAAAACTAAATGAATATTCATTTTAAAAAACTTTTTAGAAGTAAAACATGGGTAAATTATTATATTAATAAATACTTTGGAGAATGTTAAAATATTTTGTAAAAAATTTTTAGGAAAAAAAATATGGAAGAATATGGGTTTTCAAGCAAAGAGAGAAATACCGATTTTTTTCTTAAAAAAATTATTTTGAACTCTTGAGTACATAAAGAGAGGAGAATCAAGGGAAAACACATATTATAATGACCTAAACTGTGTAGAAGAAAATTAATGAGTTTCCTGAGATATGGATCATAATATTTCATCATCACAAGCATAAACATAATCCATCCCGATAAACTATGAGACTATATCATAAAACCCTTACCACTTTAGTACCATTGAATCATAATCCCCATGAAAGAATAAAATTAAATGAAACTTAAAATATCATGATAATAAATAAATTAATAATATTACATATGAAAGGGACTATTTTTTATACCTCATAAAAAAAAGATTTATAACATAACATATGTCCCAAAGAAGACAAATTGAGAAAAACATTCCTTACCACTTTGGTAATCCATTGAATTGTAATCCCCAATAAAGCATAACATCAAATGAAACTTTAAATATCATGAAAATAAGGATATTAATTATATAACATGTCAAATGTCTAGTATATACACTACACAAAAGAAATAAGTGGTGAATATATAATACAACTCCCAAAAATAAAATAGAGACAATAAATCTTTTATATTAAGTCTTGAGTTCCTTCATAAACATTTGTTTATGCCCACCAAATGAGCATTGAAAAAATAAAAAAGGAGGAAATACCGAAATATGAGTATTATCTTTCCTACAAAACAATGTAGGAATAAGGTTTCCAAAGACTTGTGGATCATGTGAGCCTATAAGAGACACAAGATCATGTGACCATCATAAAGTCATGTAAAGGTGTATTGAGAAACACATATCCTACTTAAGACCTTATAACATCCCTTTGACAAGTCATTTTTTGATTTTTCAATGGTTCCCCAGACAATCAATGATTGTGTGATGACTTCTAGTAAATCACACCCAAGACATGTGTATTTTCATCTAGTGTATTCCTCATAAACCATCTTGAAGTCCTTCAAAAATAGCAGGAAAATATCCAAAAAATGGGTGCCCCTTGAGATCCTATAGTTTACGCGACATATCACTAGTGAAGAAAATGATTTTCTTTGACAATATTCAAACAAACTCCTGAGATACCAAAAGCCTTTGTAAAATAAATAAAGGAAATAAATGGGTAGAAGTAGAGGGCCTCTCATGGTTATAAAAGTTATGAAATGCACCCTTGGTGATCCATAAGACACCGCAAGCACCTGATAATATTCCCACCTCATATCAAAAAATCCCTTTTGAATTTTTATCCTCATCACATGAAGGGCCATGGGTATGTCTACACAACTGTGTGTTACACCTTTGGATTCTTAAGGACAGGAAGATGAGATTGTCTATAAAATTCTTGTGTATCTATATAGGACCTTTTGTGGCCACATGATACATCACCAGGAGGTATAGTGATTGTTCTTGACAACCCCCAAATAACCTCATGAACTCACCAACATTTTAATAATAAATAAAGTAAATAAAAAATGTGAGGAGGTGGGACGCTCTCATGGTTTTAAAATTCACATGACACACACATAATATCCATAGCATAGTCTCATGAAGTCCCCTTTACTATCCATCCTTTTTTTGTAGAAATTCCCAGAAAAGTCTCCTAGGATCATGAGAAAGACTTTTAGAATTTACCCTAATCTCATGAAGGCCCTTGGACGTGTCAAAATTGAAAATAAGAGGATTCCTTAGAATTTTTTCGAGATTAAATATTACCCGATTAATTGGAAATAATCCAATATGTGATGTGATGATGGTACGGTATTGCGATCGTTGAAAGAAATGCGATGCCCCCAGAGTTATTTATGGAAGGAATTTGTGACGGCATGTGATTTAGAGGCCCTCTTCGGACTCCATTCTAAAGTTTTGTGATATGTGACACAAAAAGTAGTGAACAAATTGTGTAGAGAAACCTATAAATCCCCCACTATAGCCTTAAAAAAGGGGTTGACCTTTTTTCATCTAGACACACCGCCCTGAGTGGATTTCTCGGAGCGGCTATTCTCACGACTGGAAAAACTTCCTATGGGATAATATCTGGGGAACAACTAGAGCGATCATATGGAATGCATAATACACTTCGTGGGACAATTCATAGATTACACGAACTCCTATCAGAAAATGTGAAGAACATCCCTCATATCTGTTAGATCACGTAAGTCTTAAAATAAGCTAACACTAAACAAACCTAAGGGACTTGCGATGAAAGAATATAACCATGACTAAATAATGTGAGACTTAAGAAAATAAAATATATGCTAACCCTCATTCACTTTGTATGAACCAACCAGGACATGCGACAACACCATGTCATGTCTCCCAGATCTCACGATGTGCCTTTGGAATACTATTTGGGTCATGAGAAGTCCCCTGAACATGTCAAATCAAGTCACATGGTTCTCCCCCATGCATTCCACCCAAGTCTCACAAATTCCTCTAGGACATCCATCCAAACCTTTTGATTTCATTCAACTATGTTTTTAGACTCATATAACAGCACCCGTACATGTTAGCTGAGTCTCATGATAGCACTTGGGAATGTCGAATGGTTCCTGAGATGTCCTAAAGGCATGCCAACTACGTCTCATGAAGGCCTCTAGGAATTTCATAATGGATCACGTGTCACCCTCTAATACATGTCACATTGACTCTCACAATGCCCTCCAAAATTGTCATATAGATCTCATGATGAAACTTGTGTGAGTTGACCTGATCATGCGATGCCCTATGGACCTGTTAGTCGGGATCATGCGATAGATTCCAGGGAAAACCATATGGGTCTTAAGATGTACTCTGAATGAGTTATCCTCGATCATGCGACAAAATTCAGACATTCCATCTAGGTCATGCGTCATCCCTTGGACATGTGAACTAGATCACACGATTGTATTTTTACATATTAGGAAGACGTCCTCTGACAGGTCAGATAGTCAACCAAGGCATTTTGAGCAAACAATAAACACATGTCAGGAAAGCAAGTAGGACAGGTCATAAGGGAATCCTAGGAATTTATCATCTTGTTCTTCCTCAGTGTGTAAGCCCCAATCAATAGCATAATATGATATGTAACAACAATAAGGGTATCCTTAGTGATTAATCCCCAACCAATGAATTATTGGAACTCTGATTCCTACTATTACCAAGATATGTAGGACGACTTCATAAGGCTTGAGCTTCATATCAAACCTCCAACAGTATATCCCAATATTTAACTCTCGTATCCATAAGAAATAAGATTGATCACTTGTAATCCCTTGTTTTTAACACTGATCATAGCTCATGTGGCCTTAGGGATCTGCAATTATCATATCATTTGCATCATAGGCCTCTACAAAGGCAAGGGCAATGCCAGTATGTAATCCCTAACTATTGAACTATGAGTACTCTAATTCCTACCATAACCAGGATATATAATACACCTTCTTAAGTCCTGATACCAAACCTAAATGGGCATTCACATCAGTGTATTTCCTATCATGTCTCTGACATTTCAACAATCAAGACCCAATCATTACCATGGGCTGATCATCTTTCCTCATCCACCAATAGACTAAGAACCAATTGAACTATAAGGAATCTAATTCCTTCCATATCTAGGATACGCATGACGCATCCTCATGGCCCAAGAACCATATTAAACACCCAAAGGGAAATCCCATCACATAATCCACACATCCATATGCAATGAGGCTATTCAATTTATACCCCTTGATTCTCACACTGGGCATAACTCATGTGGGATTAGGGATCCACAATTAACACCTCATTGGCATTATAAATCTCTACCATCTAGGTAAATATCATTATATAAAGACCTGATGAGTATAAAAATACGAATATCCCTCATATAAAGGGAATCTTCTTTGGGGATAGTCCTAAGGGTGTGATCAAACTATAATAACTCTGATTCTTTCCATAACTAGGATACATAGGAAGTCTCTTCAAGACTCAAGCTCAAATATTCAGTGCTCAATTTTCCTCACATACTTCCTCTCCGCACGCTGTTAAACTACACAAGTTTCATAAACAATATGGATTTTGATTCATTCAACAAACAAGATATGTAGGATTCCTCATAATGGCTAAATAACCTCCTTGAAATATTAACCACCTCCCTACATGGATTTTTTTCCATGTTCCTGGTTATATGACTTCAGCAAATAAAGCAGCTATTCATCACTCAAAATTGGATACAGAACCTTAGATACATACATATGAAATAATTAATGATATCCCCTTTCCATTGTTCAACAAAGAGATCCACTTTTCTTGCACATAAAGAGAGTTAACCTGTGCTCATTTTAGTAGGGTATCCATTCCTATATTAGGACTAGGAAGAGATTAAAAAAATATCTTAAATATATAAGAGAGTCTTGGAGGAGGAAAAAATTCCCCCCAAAAGGTTGATATGAGACCGACCTCCTATGCTGTCGACCAATGAGAATCCCTAAGCGCCATTGGGCCCAAAACCCCAATTGACCACCCACCTTTAAAAAGTAGGTCTGTACCCAGTTATGGATGAGGGAACCCTTGGGATTTCCCATTAATAACGACAATGGAAACCTAATGTTAATAAATTTTCAATAAAAAAACCCCCCACAATAAACCATTGGGACCAACCGAACCCTCATCAATGAGGGTTTCCTGGTCATCTCTTCTCCGATGAAAGAAATAGTGAACCTGATATGAATCTATCCATTAAAAAAATTATTGGTTATTATATGTTAAACCATTTTGGTTTTCCACTATATGAAAACAAAAATAGGGAACACGATGTGAATCTCTCAAATAATAAAATGATTGGTTATTTTCCCTCAGACCATTTTTCTTGCCCACTATATGCAAACAAAAAAGGGGGAACTTTAAATGAATCTCTTAAATAAAATAATGACCAGTTAATCATGCGTCATATCACTTTGTTCGATATATCCTATAAAATAATATAGATAATCATGACAAAAATCTTATAGTTGATCCACTGTAACTAGGGTTCTCATGAAATAAGTCCATTCTCATGTCAGTAATTCCACATGAGTAGAATTTTTAGATCTGAAATAAAAGGACAATTGTGTTAACCATGAATATCTGATTATGCACATCATGCCTATGATATTTCACTAATTGGTGACCTTTTTACATGTTATCTACATGATTATAGATACATATCTCATCCACAACATCCTAATCTGAGATAATGTTATCATCTAGAAACCATTTCAGAAATTTATCTATGGATGCAACCCCCATAGGTTGAAAAATGATCTCACATGACCAACAGATTCAATGTTAGGTGGAAAAAATAATGGTTTGGGAGTACCATAAATGTGGTACAATATTGACCCTTGAAACTACTCATGAGGGTCTCTAAGCACTGAAGTCGATGAGAACACATCGTTTAGGGAATGTTGCAGCTAAGAAAGTGTCCCTCGTTTCCACAACCAACCGCTTCAGGAGATTATCCTTGGATGACGACAAAAACCACCTTCAATATCTAATGAAGGTGGAACAAGAAGCCAAATACACCTCCCTTTTGGTTCAGGGGCCACCCAGGAAGGCTCCTATAAACTTCTATCACCAGTATCATCCCGCCGGTACCCATCAATCACCTAATGAGGGTACCAATCGACACACTGCCACCTATGACGCCCATGCATTGACATCAAATAATACACATTGGGGGAGGAAGGTTCTAGATAACCATGAGTGTGTTCATATCCTCACTATCGTTTATAATTTCTACCAACATATTTTGGAAATAACTAGCCAGCAGGCTTATATCCCTACTCACTCAGAACAAGTCCGCATGTATTTTCCCACAACAGGAATGGGGGAGGCAGATACCCCTACCCCCATGAATGAAGTCCATCAGCATATTCCAGTGGAATAAGGAGGAAATAAGTGGGATCATATCCCTGCATCAATTGAATACATCTTTCAGTACATAATGGATATGGAATATTTGAAGTGTTTTATCCCCGCACACACACTGATAAAATTCTAATACATATTATAAATAGCTGAATAAATCTTCTAAAAAATTCCAGCACTAGTTTAGATTTAGGGACAAGCACATATTCCTATCCCTACAACCGGGACAACTCAACACTCTGATCACCATGAACAAGTGGCCGCTCCAGAGTAAGCACAGAGTCTTGATCCCATCCATGAGGAATAATTTCATATTTTGGTAAAGGACAAGGCATTATAATAAGATCATATTACCATTCCAACTAGGGATCACTTGGTGAGAGCATTACATGACTTGGGACAGGGGGACATTCCTATAGAAAAAGTCCACTAGCATATCACAAAGGTTTAGGATCAAGCTTATATCCCTGTTATGGATGGAGATCACTAACTTAGAGGGGAACATGCCTTGGGAAAGGATTATATTCCTACCGTATAAGTCTAACGAAAAACTCCAAAGTCCCATGGGTGGACATATATCCCCATTTTGGCTAGGAATAACTAAGTGAGAATGGAACATGATTTAGGACAGGTTCATATTCCTATCAATGAATCTACCAGGAATATTCCAGCAGATCATGGAATCCAGACACATATTCCTACTTTCACTGAGTAATGAATGCACCAACATCATTATGAGAAAATACAAAATGAGGCTCATATCCCTTCTCCCATTCCATAGGTACACTGACATATTCTGGCAGAGAATGCATATTTGTACCAGGATCATATTCATGCTCAAACTGAAGCTCACCAAGTGAGAGTGGCACATTCCGTGAGGTGGGATTATACTACCACCAAGAAAGACCAGCGATATATTCCAAAGACTTGGGATCAGGTTCATACTCTAGTTCTAATTGAGTTTCAATTAGTGAGAACGACACATTCCTCAGGATAGACATATATTCTTGTCAATAATTAAGAATCTCACGGTCATATTCTGGAAGATTCTTAGTTGCAGGATCATACTCCCACAACACCAGGTATTTATAAACAAGTTCTAGAAACTGTTATATAGAAGGTTCACATCCCTGCACAATTTCAAAAGGAAGGTTGGCATATTCTGACCATGACATATAATGTGAACCATATTATTAATATGCTCAATGTTAGTGTCCTTGAGGTCATTTGAGAGAAATTATCAGCATTATAAGGGTTTGTCAACTCTTCAACCAAATAAGAAGATGATCATTACCATGATAAACATCCTTGTGGTAGTGTAGAGATGGACCACACAAAATATACTCCTAACATCCACCGCTGTCAACCTTCCCACGATGATATCTCCCATAGGCAAGGAAATCCTCCCCTTGCCTATACACCTAAATATAGAGAGGCGTTCAAAACTCAGATTCCTTTATATAGAGAGGTGCTCAGAACAATAGGGTACTGCATATAGTTCCCCATCAACTTCCAGCCGCACTCCACTTCAATCAGCATGCATCCCTCAGAATAATTTTCTGTTGTTTGACCAGATGGAGGTTTGTAAGTTCGATGAAGAGGAGGAATACATAGACATATATAGAGAGTTATCCCAAAACAACCTCCCCATCATGTTCTGGCCCCTCTCTAATTTTTTACTATAAGGTCCCAAATGATCTAGAAAAGGAGTACATGCCCTATATATGCCAAAATATATGGGATAATCATCAGAGACTAAAGAAAAAACACACCCCTTATCCAGGATACGAGGGCCACCTTCATACCATCAAAATACTCTATTGTTAGCTAGACCTGGTTTCTATCTCTTTAGATCGGGATCCAAAATTAGAAACGCAAAATGTGAATCTGCAGTATGCTTGCTTCCATTGTATAACAACCCTTCAACAACTAATCTATAAATCCACTTCATGCATTCATATTTGAGGATGGGGAAAGTATGGGGAATTACACTTTTTATCACCCTTGAAACAAAAGAACCCTTCATATACGGTGTCCTATAATTTCATAGCCTCTAGATAAATTAGGGGATCGGGTAACATTTGGTCTATTTGGTCACTACAATAGAATGTCCTGACTTCAATGGTGCCCAAAAATCATGAATGGAGGGAGAGGATAGCTATCAAACCTTTGATTGGGTCCCTCAAAGCAACAGGAATACACTTGAGACATGGAGACTGATGTTGTGATCAACCATAAAACTTCTTGTAAATAATAATTACCATAATGGGTTTCCATCGCACCCAGATCCTACATGAAACAAACTACAGTGCATCAAATGGGCTGCAGTAGCAGTTTCCATATCAAATATTCAGAAGCTGACCCAACTCACCGAGTCGGGGGAACATATATCACCACCTCCACCTATCAAACCATAAATTATTGAGAAGATTTGAGACACATCGGCAGCAGCTGCGAACAAACCCCAGCCGACCAGGTTGGGGGAATTTATATCTCAATCACCATCTCCAAGTTCATCCTCCTGTGAGAGGTTCTTGGGGAAATCAACAGTGATTCTAGATCAACCCCATCCTGCTGGGCTGGGAGAATTTATATCTCAATGTCCATCCCGAGAGTAATAAAATCCCCGACTTAAATCATTGTATCCTCAGCAAAAGGATCAATCAATGCCAATTGTGACCCCAAATAACCCCCATCCCATAGAGATGGGTTAATTTTCATCATCATCATCATCATCACCATAGAGAGAATCATACTTCTCCAAGTTGGGAGGTAAAGTTTAATGATCAACATTCCACCTATTCCTCCCACTGTAAGGAAAACCCCTACTATTTGAGGCTCATTTGACAAACATGACTGAAAACCCCCTCAAGGTCACTATTCATAGACCAAGATGGGAGAAGTGTATAATAAAGAAAATCAAACCCCATTGGGGTTTCAAGCCAAAATGGCCGAATATGGCCATGGGTTCAAATAACGACCCCGATTAAGGTAGTAGAGAATCAGTCTATTGCGTCTAAAGTATTGGTAAAATAATCATTACTTGATATGACTATATGAATTCTGTCAATTTCAACATGGTGAACATTGTGGATGAAGACACAGATGTAGAGGGACGCAACATAGACAACATACCCCAGGAGGAGGGTTATTTTGATGCACCAAATTAGGCTACACACACTCAGAACCAATGAAGGCTCCAAAATCTGGTACCTACAAATACCAAGTTTCCACCTACACTATGGAACAATGCCAAAGAAAAAGGGAAAGGTATGGATACATCCTGATAACCACCTAGAAGATTCGAAGTTCCTTCTATAGAGGAATAGTTGTTATAATATGATAGTGAGATACAAAATCTCATACAAATCAATGAGGAGCTACTCAAGATAAATATTCCCATTGGTTATCATCTTTAGGAAGATATGAATATTCTCTCTCCCATAGTTGATCTACCAGTAAGAGTAGTACCGGAGCATCAGAGTAGTTATAGATATAGGCAACCAGTATACATAAATGAGGAAGTCGAAAATGATTGTGACGTCCCTCCATTACGGTGACGACCTCTCCCTTTCTAGGGTGATCATTCAGTCATAATACTAATTGAGAACCAATGGGATAAAAAGGTAGGGCCACATAATCAACCCCCACCCACTCTCTATAGATGAGAGGCAGATCAGACAATAGTGCCCCCAGAGCTGATTAATGTCATTGAGTCCCTGGATACCCTAATGGAAGCCATATAAGTGAGATGCACACCTATGTAGCCTAATTTGAAGCCATATCCCAAATGGGTGGAAAATACTCCACATACACCCAATTTCAAAAATCCAACCTTCTTTACCTTTGACAGTGCAGGAAACCTAAAACATCATATCACACATTTCGTATCCCGATGTGGGCTGATGATTGGCCCTTGAGATCAATAGGAGGTGACTAAGATGATGTTTTTTATAGACACTAATAGGGACACCTTTTTTGGTGCATTAGTCTACCAGTAGGATCCATTGTAAGATAAGAAGACCTTCTTCATCAGTTCCTTTATCAGTTTAGCTCCATGCTGAGGAAAACGAAAATCTTTGACCTAACGAACTACAAAAAATGTGAAAATTATAGGGTTTCTGACTTCATATCCAAGTGAAAATGTTTAACCTATTCAATTAGCATCTCTCTCTCTCTCGTGGAAAAAAATGTTGGAACTTTGTGTTGAAAATCTCCAGGTTGAGTTGCAAACACCTCTGATACCAATGTAATATCTAGGTGGGTTTTGCGAGTTCATTTAAATGTAATAATGTCTTGAGGAATCCATTCAAGGAACCCTATCTAAACCTCAACTCATGAGATTAGCAGAATGGAAAAGGAAAGCCAAAGCAGAAGCTGCAACTTTCACTCTCAATCTAGCAGCAGTGCTTGTCCAAGCACCTAGGCTGGTCCCGAACTACCCAGTACCTCCTATCGAGTGGAGAAAACAAAAAAATCACCCCTTAATAGAATCACACATAAACTAGGGTCACCTAGGATTTGAGGAATAGATGAATAAATTATATTCCTTCCAAAATGAACAAGTCCTCAATTATTTATTGTCAGCCATAGAAAATAACCTGATCTAGATACCATAGCCCAGGAAGGATGATGAGGTCAACCTCAATAACCATCCAAAATACTTCCATTTCCATAGAATTCTAGGTCATAATATCCAAGAATGATTCATATTCAAATACACCCTTCAAGACATGTTCAATTCTAGACAGGTGGTGTTAGATAACTCCTCAAAGTAAGTGACCTGTATAATCATTGCCTAGTCAGAAGAGGAGGGTGATTTGCAGAAAGTTTTATCCAAGTGTGAGCGGAATTTTAACAACTATACGACTCCAAAAATAGTCATTTGAGATCATTCCACCAAGAGATAATAGATATGAAGACCCTCAATAGATCCACCACCCAAAGACGAAACATTAGATATGCATCCCAAACATGGACATAACCACTAGAAGTAGGAAGAAACAGAAGAGTAAGAGTTATATTTTTCCCAAACGCAAGCTCCAAATCTTGCATATTTCTTCCCTAAAAAATCCAAAGAACAATCACTTACCCACCAAATGAAACCCTCATTGAAAAAAGAGCTTATCTTTAGTCCTATCAATATGATACACTTGGAAGACCCCTTCTCCAATGATGAATATGACATAGAATATGAGTTCCCCACATATTATCTAGGAATAAGAGGCCACATATGTAGGAACTGAGGATACAAGAGAAAACATGGATGTGGACAGACCCAATATTTTGGTCACATACCCACAAAGAACATATATGTAGTATAGACCCATGGGCAGGAACTTCAGCAAGCCCAAAAGATGCATGAAGATGTCCCAAAACCCTCCAGCAATCGCTCACACCCAATTGTCTTGCATGACTTCCTAATGGGGGTTTGATTATTTGATCATCCCAAACAAAGAGGAAGGTTGGAAAAACCCATTTCACTAACAGAAAATTCTCCCATGACCTCTGCACAAGTTACATGACCTTCCACCTTAAATGCCACATCTCCTGAGCCACATGTCTAGGAGAATCCCCAAATCGGGAAGCACTGACCTCTAACACAAAAGTACGACATTATAAAGTACCTATAGTAAGTACCATCCAAGATCTCAATCCTTGATGTGGTCCATAATTCAAAGGAACTCAGGGAGGATCTTGTTAAAGCCCTCTGAAGCCCTATAACATCCTGGTTCTAGAAGCTTCCTAGAGGTGCCCCGTACCCAGTTGGTCACATGGCCTCAAGCGCATTTCCTCGAATGCCAGAGGCTACCGACTAGCAGCGAGGGACTTGGGTGTGATAGTGGGAAAACTATGCCCTAATTGGAAGAGTAACACAACAGAAGTAAAATAGATAACAATAGTGGAAGAAGTAATTATACCACACAAAGTAAAGAGAAGGTGACTGGAAGAAATAAACTGGAGAACACATATATAAATGATGCATGATATATATTTCTAGGAAATCAGACAAAAAATCACAATTCTGGAATACAATACTAAACCGAAGTACAAAGGAAAAGTAAGTAAATAGCTCCATAGCATCACAACCTCAACTTGGTCCCATGCTCCCCAGCTCCACAAAAATCAAGTACCTGAAGTATAAGGGTTCTTGACCTTATCTATACCTACATCAATATAATATATTTGTGCCCAAAAGCATGACCTAAATATGGTCTGAGACTAATCCGAGTAGGCAACCACTCAAAGATCTGTGCCTAATAGTCAGTGAATATATATGGAATACAATAAACAAAATGAATCAGTAAACAAGGAAGTACACATAGTGACAATCCTACAAATTTAATTTCATTCATTTTCATATATCAAGTAAGAAACTAATCAAATGTTTGTAACCCTATGGGATGTACTCATAGCCTAACCCCTCTGGTTCAATCAAACAAACACAAGAAACCTTATAGAATGTACTCATAGTCTAACCCCTCTGGTTCAGCTTTAGAAAAGACACTCTGAGGAAGCACTCACCGTCAATTCCCCATGTGGACTTATATCAGCAACTAATAGAAACTTTGAGGAAGCAATAAATGTCCAATTCAACCTATATCCCATATAGAGGAAACTACATACTCTCTGAGGGAGCACAATGTCCATCCCCCTTATGGTCTCACAACGTAACAGTAAAAACAACACTATGGGGAAGCCCTCAGTGTCCATTCCCTCTATGGTCTACTACACCAGGTTCCCACAACCCAGTGTAAGTCAATCATGCACAAATTATACATGGAAGCAAAAGTAAACCTCAATAACTACTTGGATAAACAATATATAACATATCATAGCATGATAGATAATAATCACTCCAACTTAACAATACTAGGCATGGAATGCAGGAAGCCTAATAGGAAAGTTAGACCAAATGGTCAAAACAAGAAATCATGGGGAAAACATCCATAAAATTGCAATGTTAACCATATTAACAAAAATTTAATCTCTATCCAAACAAACAAGGCATAGTAGGAAATAATAGGGCTAAAAACCATAACCACGTAATACGCCGAATGAGGGTATTGGGCACTTTTTCACCTAAAATTCAAAGACTATCTATGGAAAGGCCCAAAACACCTACCTAGGCATCATGAGATCGATATATGTGAACCTCATGCCTTGAATCAACCTATAATTCCATAGATATAGAAAAATGTTAAAACTTTTCAACCTAGTATATCTCATGAAAGAGAATAAATCAAGAGATGAGGTTCTATAAGAAGGAAGAACTCATCGATGTGATTCCAACACAATTGACAGAGTTCGGATCAGAGAACGGGCGACTAGTTAGGGGCTCGGCCAAGATCCGATGATCTTGTTCACTAATAAAACACTATTTTATTGAATATTTTATTGATAATAAATGATATAATTTCCTAAAATTTTGTTAAATATGTTTATTTATACAATATTTGGGATTTGATCATTCATTTGAAAATTTGGAGAAAATTCTAGTTTTACCCTTTATAGTGAACTGTAGTATTTCGAAAATAAATATTTTAATATTTATTATTTGAATTTGAAATTTTGTAACAGTGTTAACAACTTAATTCTATACAACTTTAATTCAGGACACTAGAGCTAAAGAGTGTATTTGGATAGAGTAATGGACTATTAATCCAATGGTGGGCTGGACTCGGCAGAATGGACATGGGTTCTGTATTTGGGACATATATTCTTCATCTACGCTTGGATGGAGCCCAAATTTTGATGAAAGCTCGGGGATGTTATTTTAAACAAATAATACTTCTGGAAGGCCGGTCAATTCACGCGTTTTGGAGGTCAAATGGGCAGTGAAATTTTCATTAAAATATTTGGCCGAATTTCCACATTCACACTTGAAACCACTTGTAACCTCTCTTCCCCTCCCCTCTATAAATTATAGTTTTTCTCATTTGGAGGGGTTGGGATGTTCCTTAGAGGATTGGGAGCATAGATGAATTGGTTACTTTCAATTTCAATTCACCATTGGAGGAGGGAATCTTTCAAGCTATAATCTCCTCCAAATTGCTCTTCTCTTCCTCCTCTTTGTTGTAATGTTTTTGCTCTTTCAATAAACTTCTTAGTTCCTCTTTAATTTCTTCTGTTTTCCTCTGTTTTGTTCATTTTTATTCTTCATTAATCTTTCTATTTGGTCTATAACTCATGAGTAGAAGCGTGATCTGGTTATACCCATTCTAAACCGTTGCAAATGCAATTCGCTTCTACGATGAGTACACCGCCCACATAAGAGTAGTTATTTTTAGTAATCGATCTACCTATCACCTTATTAATTCATTTATTTTGAATAAATTTTCTAATTTAATTCAGTAAACATGATCCATTGATTGAGTTTTAAAATTATAAGAAACTAAGTGAGCACTTGAACAATTAACACAAAACGCGCGAGATCGGGATTTGTGTGAATTGTGAGAGCGCGATCTTAATCGGCAATACAAGACCACACGGGATCAATTTGTAGAGTTCAAATAAAATCCCTAAACTCAACTAATCCTCATTTCTAGAGTGGAAATGTGCCTTAATTTACCATTTACCATAAGCTAATCTTAGAACATCAATCAAAGCAGGGTGCTGTGATTGCATGTTCCGAAGTTAGCCTAAGGTAAAATTCACTTCATCTTTGTGGTATGGTTAATTATCCTAGGGTTCGAGGGATAACATATTAAGGGATCATAATGAAGTGAATATTAATTTAAATGATAATGGTTAATAAATGATTGAATAGGTAGAGTTAGATCGATTACTTATTTTAAATATTGTCTAAAAAACATCTTTTTTGTTGTGTCATTTTAATTGAACTTCATTTCAAAACTAAAAACCAAAAAATATACAATCTTCTTCTTGAAAAATTCTTCTAGATTCATAAACTATAACAAACCCCAATACTTTAAAGTAGTGTTTTTATTCTATTCTATTTTATTTTTTTAGAATACCTTTAATAAGTTGTTAAATTCACTTCCTCCTTTAAGAGACGACCGTGGTCAGCCACTCTGCTGCACCTAAGTACCCCAAAATCACATTAATCATTTGAGGGTGCTCACGACAGCACTATATCAAATTGGCGCCGTTGATGAGGAGGCAAGTAATTTATTCAACCATTTAGAGATATTTCTTTTATTTTCCATTTTATTATTTTCTTCCCCTCTCTCTTTCATCTTTCCCCTTTCTCAAGTTGTCATTTTTTTAATCATCTTCTTTTCTTTTTGGACCATTAACTCAACTTCTCATTTTTATTTTACTATGGTGCACTCAATTTCTTTTCATTTTTTATTTGATTTTTTAAATGACCTAATCCCAAAGATCTCTTAGATCTTGACCCTGAGATTGAACATAGCCTTAGGGCTCGAATAAGACATTCTCAGTCTATAGGATGTTTTAATATTCAACTAGTTGGTGAATTACTCTCTTCTGGAAACATTGAAATTGTAAGAAATTAAATTTAAAACATAAAAGAGGAACCAATGGATGGAAATAATGGAAATGAACTTAATAGATCCATTCTATAATTGGCTGCATGAGATATTAACTATCAACAAAATTGTATTGCATACCCGAATCTCGAATCAGACTTTGAGTTAAAATCTGGGTTAATTCACCTTCTTCAAAAATTTCATGGCTTATCTGGTGAGGATACCAAAAAAACATTAAGGAATTTAATGTGGTTTTCTCAACCTTAAAACCAAGAAATATTTCTGAAGATCAAATCAAATTAAGAGCATTCCCATTCTCACTTGATGGAGCTGCGAAAGACTGGATGTATTATTTACAACCCAAAGATGTAACTTGTTGAAACGATTTGAAATGACTTTTCTTGCAGAGATTTTTCCAGCAACAAGGACCACTTCCATTCGAAAGGAGATCTCAGGGATCAAGCAAGAACAAGGGGAGTTAATGTATGAGTATTGGGAGCGATTCAAGAAGTTGTGTGCAAGCTGCCCACATCACCAAATCAGTGAGCAATTACTCATCCAATACTTCAACGAAGGACTCACACCTATGGAGAGAAGCATGGTGGATGCTGCAGCTGGAGGAGAATTGGTGGACAAGACACCAGAAGATACACAAGCATTGATTGAAAAAATGACCAAAAACTCCCAACAATTTGGCGATAGAGGTACACCACATGTCAGGGGAGTACATAAGGTAAGTGCTTCTTCTCTTGAAAGTCATTTGATTGATACCAAGTTGGAAGAAATGACCACTATGGTGAGGCAAATTTCTTTGGCACAAAAGACATCCCAACCCCCTCCTTCAAGGCCTTGTGGCACTTGCACTGAGACAAGCCACCCAACTGACTATTGCCCACAACTACAAGAGACAGAGGATTGCGCATCAGTATTCCCAGGGAGACCATTTCTGCAGCAACAACAACCATATCCCCAAAAGAAGTTTGATTCATTTGCTTCAACATACAACCAAGGGTGGAAAGATCAACCAGACATGAGGTATAGCTCTGGACAACAACAAAGGCCCCCTTTTCAATAGAACTTCCAGCAGCCTCCACCTTACCAACAGGGTTTCCAACAACCCAAAAGGAGATTCAAAGATCAAACATCAACAAGTCAGAAACAAGGGAATCCCCCACCAAAGGTAGATTCTAATACTGATGATCTTTTGAAGAAAATTGTTCTTAATCAACAGAATGAGCTGAAGAGTCAAATTTTGGAGTTGAGGGAGTTGAAGACTCAAATGAGCCAGATTCCCACCGCCCTCCATGAACTTGTGAGTAAGAATTCTGGAAATCTACCTTCCCAACCCACTCCAAATCCAAAGGGGAATTTTAGTGCCGTCTCATTGAGAAGTGGGAAGCAAATGAATGATACATCTGTACCTACCATTCCACCGAGATTCACCTCTACTCTAGTGAAGCCGCATTCCATACCAACTGATGAGCAATCCAAGGATAAAGATAAAGGTAAGAAAAAGATTGACGACGTTCCTCTTAAACCCCTTCCATTTCCAAACAGGGTTGTTCAAACCAAGAAGATGGCTGAAGAAGCAATGTAAAAGGAGGTTTAGGACAAATTCAAGCGTGTGGAGATCAACATTCCTCTACTTGAAGCCATTAAGAAAATCCCAAGGTATGCCAAATTCTTAAAAGAACTCTACACCAATCGAAGAGGGCTCAAGGGAAATGAGAGGATCAATCTTGGAAGGAATGTGTCAGCACTCATTACACCAACTCTAGCAATGCCGACAAAGTGCAAGGATCCAAGGAAATTCACTATCCCATGCACCATAGGGGAGTTACACTTTTCTGATGCACTTTGTGATTTGGGAGCTTCCATAAATGTGATGCCTCACTCTGTATTCTCTTCTTTACAGGTTGGTGAGTTGAAGCCGATGAGAGTAGTGGTGCAATTGGCGAACAGAGCTACGACATATCCAGTGGGAGTTCATGAGGATGTACTTGTCTGGGTAAGAGACATGATCTTTCCAACAGACTTCTATGTGCTTATCATGGAGGATGATCAAGTAAGTTCTCATGCCCCCATTATCTTAGGTAGGACCTTCCTCAAAACTGCAAAAAATATCATAAATGTCAATTAGGGTACACTTTCCATGGAGTTTGGAGATGAAGTTGTGGTATTTAATTTCATGGAATCCATGAAGTACCCCTCAGAGGACCATTCTGCTTTTGTTATCTCCCATTTTGAACCACCAAGTAAAAACTCCCTAGATTTTTATTGTCCTATGCTTTGGGAGATTATGAGTGTTGGTTCTGGTTTAATGTCTAAGAGAACGTCCACTCCTGATTCTAATAAACAAGACTCTCTAAGATTTTATTTTGAAATGGATTCATATTCTGATCTTGATCATGTGAACTCTGATTATGACATGGCTATTGAGTATGCTGATGGATTTGGTGCTTTATTCTCTGATTGTGATGATCTCTATTATGATACTAATGTTCATTGTGCAGATATGTCTATTGCATCAATTTATCCATCCATACATCACCCCCTACATTGGAACTCAAGCCATTTCCCCAAAATCTCAAATATGCATACTTTCTCTGTGGTGATAGATTACATGTCATAATTTCTAACAATCTCTCGTTTGAACATGAAGAAAAACTTTTTAATCTTTTGAGAGATAACATTAGGGAAATTGGTTAGACATTGGCAGACATATCAGGTATTTTCCCCTCCATTTGCATGCATAGTATTCTCTTGGAGGATGGGGCTAAACTAATGAGGTAGCCACAAAGGAGGCTTAATCCAACACATTTTAAAGTTGGTAAGAAAGAATTTGAAAAATTACTTGAGGTAGGTATAATTTACCCTATTTCTGACTCACAATGGGTTAGCCCTGTCCAGGTTGTACCAAAGAAAACTGGTTTCACTGTTATAAAAAATGAAAATGAGGAGTTAGTTCCAGTGAGAGTAAAAAACAGTTGGCGAGTGTGTATCGATTATAGGAAACTAAATCAATCCACTCGTAAGGACCATTTCCCACTTCCATTCATTGACCAGATGCTTGAGAGATTTGCAGGTAGGACACATTATTGCTTCTTGGATGGTTTCTTTGGCTATTTTCAGGTTCCCATTGCAGTAGAGGACCAGGAGAAGACAACATTCACCTACCCATTCGGTAGCTTTGCTTACAGAAGGATGCCATTTGGACTTTGCAATACCCCAGGTACCTTCTAGATATGATGGTGAGTATTTTTTAAAATTTCATTGAGACCTGCATGGAGGTATTTATTGATGATTTTACAATTTATGGATCCTCATTTGATGAATGTCTCTCTAGTTTGGGTGATGTGTTGCATCGTTGCATTGAGAAGAATCTGGTCTTAAATTTTTAAAAATGTCATTTCATGGTCGAAAAGGGAATTTTCTTAGGTCATATAATCTCACAACATGGCATTGAAGTTGATAAATCTAAGGTAGACATTATTTTATCCCTGCCATATCCTACATGTGTGCGTGATGTTCGATCATTCCTTGGACATGCTGGATTTTATCGACACTTCATCAGAGATTTTAGTAAGATCGCTCTACCCTTATCTCTATTGCTTCAAAAAGATATTAACTTCAATTTTGATGATTCGTGCAGGGTATCATTTGATGAGCTAAAGAAGTTTCTGACCACTCCACTGATCATACAACCCCCACGGTGGGAGATACCTTTTGAGCTTATGTGTGACACCTCCAACTTCACGGTTGGAGCTATCTTATCTCAAAGGGTGGAGGGACATTCACATGTCATTGCCTATGCATCAAGTAAATTGGATTCAGCCCAATCAAACTACACTACCACATAAAAGGAGTTTCTTGCTGTCATATTTGCTTTAGATAAATTCCGTTCATATTTATTGGGATCTAAAGTAGTTGTTTTTTCTGACCATGAAGCTTTGAGGTACCTCCTAAAAAAGCCAGATGCAAAGCCACGACTTATCTGTTGGATGGTCCTTCTTCAAGAGTTTGACATCGAGATAAAGGAAAAGAAGGGGTTAGAGAATTTGGTGGCAGACCACATGAGTAGGCTTACTCACACACTAGAGGATGAAACCGTGGATCAGGTACCACTTCAGGACACTTTACCTGATGAGCATCTTTCTTCCATCTCAGGTACACATCCTTGGTATGCATATTTAGTGAACTATCTTGTTGCCTCTGAAATCCCTACAAATTTAAAGAAACATCAAGTCCAAAAATTAAAAAGCGAGTCTAGGTTTTATGTGTGGGATGATCCTTACCTCTGGTGCATGTGTAGTGACCAAGTCATTAGGAGGTGTGTTCCCGATCATGAGTTTGAGTCTGTTTTGCATTTCTATCATACACTTGCTTATGGTGGAAACTTTGGACCCCAACGGATAGCTAGGAAAGTTTTAGACTCGGGATTATATTGGCATAGCTTATTCCATGATTCCCATGTGTTTTGTAAGTCATGCTCTCGTTGCCAACACACTGGAAATATTTCAAGGAGACATGAGATGCCCCAACAACCCATTTTATTCTGTGAGATTTTTGATGTTTGGGGAATTGAATTTATGGTCTCTTTTCCTAGTTCTTTTCGTTTTTTGTACATTTTGGTTGCTGTTGATTATGTGAGTAAATGGGTGGAGGCTAAGGCCACTAGGACTGATGATTCTCATTTTGTTGTGGACTTTGTCAAAGCATAGATTTTTTGCAGGTTTGGAGTTCCAAAGTCCATCATCAGTGACCAAGGGACACACTTTTGCAATAGGAATTTTTCTTTCCTCCTTCTAAAGTATGGGGTGACACACAAAACATCAACACCATACCACCCCCAAACAAATGGCCAGGTTGAGGTTTCAAATTGTGAGTTGAAACAAATTTTGGAGAAAACTATGCAGCCAAATAGGAAGGCTTGGAGCAAGTGCTTGGATGATGCATTGTGGGCTTATAGGACAGCATACAAGACCCCCATTGGTATGTCCCCATTTCGGATTGTTTTTGGGAAAGCATGTCATCTCCCAGTGGAAGTCGAGCATCAGGCATATTGGGCTATAAAGAAATGCAACATGGAATTGGCCCAAGCTGGAATTCAAAGGATGTTGCAAATTAAAGAGCTTGAGGAGATTCGACTGTCATCATATGAGAACTCAAGGATCTACAAGGAAAGATCAAAAGCAGTTCATGATAAAATGATCCAACAAAGGGAGTTTCATGTTGGAGAGAAAGTCCTTCTCTATAGTTCACGACTGAAGTTGATACCTGGTAAGTTGCATTCCAGATGGTTAGGTCCTTATATTGTATCTAATTTTTTTCCTTATGGTGTAGTGGATATCACACAAAAGGACACTATAAGAAGCTTTACGGTCAATGGGAAACGTTTGAATAGATACATTGATGGAATTACTACTGATGTAGTGGATTTTATCACACTACATGACCCCATCATCACTTGAGCACATCAGGCTGTTCCTAACCCTTTCACTTTTATATTATTTGTCCTATTTAAAAATTCTGCATTTCATGTGAATATATCATCTCATGGGTTCACATTGAGGAAAATGCAATATTTTAAGTGTGGGGGAGGGAACCTTTTAGTTTAGTAATTTCAATTGTTTTCCTGTTTAAAAAAAACCCAAAAAAAAATTGTGTGTTTTTCAAATTTTTTCTGTTTATTTTATAATTTCTTGTGTTTTTGAAATTTTTGAGATGAAATGATTCTCATCACAATTTTTAAATGCATATCAATGAGTGAAACAACTTATCCCTTGAAACTAAGCTTAAATTAATGTTGAAAATGACTTTGTTTCATGTTCAAATATTTAGTAATTTCATGAAAGGTACACTGAATTTTGAATCCCATGCCACATCTCACTATCTTTATATTTGAAATCACTTTCTTGTGAGGCTTCTGAACCATTATTTTCATATTCTTTACATTCACCTCACTTCTTGAGAGAACCAAACCATGCTTGATTTAACCAGAATTTGATTTATTCTTGTCAAAACTTGAGGGTTTTAGGTACTTATGTTTAAATGATTGAGGAATTTACTTGGTATTAAAGCCCATATTTCAAAGAATCCTTTTTATAATGGCCTACCTTGAATATTTAATCCTTGTAGCCCTTAGAAGCCATGCATATCCTGTTAGGTTAGCCACATTACAAGCCAATTTTCCCTATCCAACTAACTCTTGAAGTGAAATTGTATAATCTAGTTGAGCTTAAGTGTGGGGGAAGCTATGTTGTGTTGTGCTACCACATTCTGTGATAATTTGGGTGGAAAATTAAATTTTTAATAGATGTGTCTGCTGCTGAAGAAATTCATTATATTGAAAGCTGTGCCTTTTCTGGAGCTTTCATGACAAGTGAAGCTGTGCCTTTTCTAGAGCTTCTAATTGATGTGGAAAGTTGTGCCTATCTAGAGATTTCAAGAAAATAATGTTTGAGAAGATTGACATTTTTGATGTTGAAATGATGAATGGTGTAAACTTTTCATGACTTTTCATTGATGATGGAGCTGAATTGATACTATGAGGATTGTGGAGAAGACTATATTTAAGTGAAAATTAGATTAATGCAATTTTGATTCAAAAATAGTCAAGCCCTCCTTATTTAGCCTCATAATTTTTCACATCTAAATCCTACCAACTGAAATCCACAGAACAACCCTAAAAATTACTCATGATAAAAATATGTACTTGACTCACATCGGGTGGAGATGTAGGAATTTATCAAGCCTATGGTGACCCTTGTATGAGTTTGGATGAGAAATACATTGCAAAAAAAAATTGATATTTGAGTGATGAGAGAAAATTCAAGCGAGGTAAGTGTATTATGAATGGGAGGATAAATGAAGTGGAAATATATTGAATGATATTAATAGAGAACTTGAAATAAGATTTTTTATGAGGAATGATATCTTTTGAATCTTGGTGCGGAATTGATGGATCCCAATGATATGTGTTTTAAAATTGGGTTTGATTTGATATTGATGTTTACTTGACATGAGGTTTTGCCCAGGAGTAAAAAAGGGTAAGTGTGGGGGAGTTGATAAAACATTATTTTATTGAATATTTTATTGATAATAAATGATATAATTTCCTCACATTGTGTTAAATATGTTTATTTATAAAATATTTGGGATTTGATCATTTATTTGAAAATTTGGAGAAAATTCCAGTTTTAACCTTTATAGTGCACTGCATTATTTCAAATATAAATATGTTTATATTTATTATGTGAATTTGAAAATTTTTAAAAGTGTTCCTAACTTATGTTTCTACAACGTTCATTCATGACACTAGAGCTAAAGAGTGCATTTGGATAGAGTAAATGAGCCATTAATCCTATGGTGGGCTGGACTCGGCAGAATGGACATGGGTTCTGTATTTGGGATATATATTCTCCATCCGGGCTTGGATTGAGCCCAAAGATTTATGAAAGCTCGGGGAAATTATTTTGAACAAATCATCCTTCTGGAAGGCTGGTCAATTCACGCGTTTTTGAGGTCAAATGGGTGGTAAAATTTGCATTAAAATATTTGTCCGAATTTCTACATTCACACTTGAACCCACTTGTAACCTCTCTTACCCTCCCCTCTATAAATTGGAGATTTTCTCATTTTGAGGGGTTGGGACGTGACATAGAGGATTGCGAGAAGAGGTTAAGTGGTTCCTTTCCATTTCAATTCACCATTGGAGGAGGGAAGCTTTCAAGCTTGGATCTCCTCCAAACTGCTCTTCTCTTCCTCCTCTTTGTTGTAATGTTTTTGCTCTTTCAATAAACTTCTTAGTTCCTCTTTAATTTCTTCTTTTTTCCTCTATTTTTTTCATTTTTATTCTTCATTAATCTTCCTTTTTGGGCTGGAACTCAAGAGTAGAAGCATTATTGGGTTATACCCTTTCTAAATTGTTGCAAATGCAATTCGCTTCTACGATGACTACACAGCCCATGGAAAAGTAGTTATTTTTAGTAATTGATCTACCTATAACCTTCTTCATTCATTTATTTTGAATCAATGATCTACTATAATTCACTAAACATGATCCATTGATTTAGTTTTCAAATTATAAGAAACTAATTGAGCACTTGAACAATTAACACAAAACGCGTGAGGTTGGGATTTGTGTGAATTGTGAGAGCGCGATCTTAATCGGTAATACAAGACCACATGGGATAAATTTGTAGAGTTAAAATACAATCCATAAACTCAATTAATCCTCATTTCCAGAGTTGAAATGTACCTTAATTTACCATTGACCATAAGCTAATCTTAGAACATAAATCAAAGCAGGGTGATGCGATTGCTTGTTCTGAAGTTAGCCTATGGTTAAATTCACTTCATCTTTGTGGTAAGGTTAATTCTCGTAGGGTTCGGGGGTTAAAAAATTAAGGGATAATAATAAAGTGAATATTAATTTAAATGATAATGATTAATAAATTATTGAAGAGGTAGAGTTAGATCGATTACGTCTTTTAAATTTTGTCTAAAAAAACATCTTTTTGTTGTGTCATTTTAATCGAACTTCATTTCAAAACTAAAAACAAAAAATATACAATCTTCTTCCAGAAAAATTCTTATAGATTCATAAACTATTACAAACCCAAATCCTTTAAAGTAGTGTTTTTATTATATTATATTTTATTTTTTTATAATATCTTTAATAAGTTGTTAAATTTACTTCCTCCTTTGAGAGACGATCTTTGTCAGCCACTCTGTTGCACCTAAGTACCCCAAAATCACATTAATAATTTTAGGGCACCCATGACAGCACTCTATCATTCACTCTCGGACAAGATAGGTCGAGAAGAAGATGTTTATGTCCATCATATGTGACCCCAATCTGTTTAATAAAATAAAAATAAAGTACAAGACATGTTCTTTAAAAGTACACGACGTGTACTTTCCTTTTATGGCCACCGCTTTAGGCGGTCTCCAGGTCACCACACATGGCCATGTACTCAGCCATTACATGGCCAGTACACAACCACCCATGGAAACTAGGTACATAGCATGTACTTAAAGTACACGGTGTGTACTCCTGAAATTTCCAGAAACTCCACTTTTTCTAAAAAACAACCAGAAAATAAAAAATCTACCTAAAAAGAAGATCTGGGTTCTTACAAAATTCTCCCCTTAAAGAAATCTGTCCTTGAATTTCCCTAGAAAGGTGGCGTAGAAGAGGAATCCCCAAACAACTCTGGCCACTCTGATCATACATCAGCCTCCCTCTCCCATGTTTCGTTCTATACTCACTCGTTCTGCCATAACACTAGTACCAAAGGAATAAACTAGCCAAGGAGAACCTTCACACTGCGATCAAAAATCCGAATAGGTTGCTCTTCAAATGATTCATCCACCTATAACTCAACCTCCTTAGGTTAGAAAACATGATATGGGTCTGAGAAGTAACGTCAGAGCTGAGAAATGTGGAAGACATCATACAAAGCCTGATACTTCTGAGGTAACTTTAACTGATAGGAAACCAGCCCGACTCTCTCCAAAACCTCAAATGACCCAACGTACCTCGGAGAAAGCTTACCCTGTCTCCTAATCCTCTTTTGTCCCAACCTCAGTGTGACACATAGGAAAACCTGATCTCTGACCTCTAAATCCAGAGGTCATCTCCATCGATCAGCATAAGACTTTGTCATGACTGTACAATAACCATCCTCTTCCGAATCAAATCTATCTACTCTATGGTCTCCTAGAAAATATGAGGTCCTAGCATAACTACTTCTCCTGCCTCTATCTACAAGCATAAGGGTGATCGGCATGGCCTACCGTACAAGGCCTCATAAGGTGCCATCTGAATAGTTGTTTGAAAACTATTATTGTAGGAAAACTCCACGAGAGGTATGTTCTTCTCTCAAGAACCTCCAAAATCCAGGATGCATGCTCGAAGCATGTCCTCAAGCACCTGAATTGTACGCTCAGACTGTCCATCTGTCTAGGGGTGGTATGCTGTACTCAGAAGTACCTATGTACCCAAAGCCCTCTAAAGTCCCTGCTAGAACTGAGAAGTAAAACATGAATCCCTATCTGAAAAAATGGAGTGTAGAACCCCATGCAGATGTACAATCTATCAGATGTACAACCTTCCCATCTCATCAACACTGAAGGTATCCTTGATCAGTAAGAAGTGGGAAACCTTTGTGAGTATGTCAATGAAAACCTAAACTACATCATTCCCTTGAGGAGACCTAGGAAAACCTATCATGAAATCCATTGTGACATCATTTCATTTCCACTTGGGAATGGGTAACTACTGTAAAAGCCCTACTGGTCGCTGATGCTCCACCTTCACCAACTGACAGTTGGAACACCTCATGATGAAACCTGCAACATCTATCTTCATACCTGGCCACCAATACTGATGATGTAGATCACAATACATCTTGGTGACACCAGGTTGAACTTCCCAAACTACGGAATGAAAGTCTCACATCAGCTCCTCACGTATTCCTACTGGAACCCACACGCATCCATGAAAACAAAAGATCTCATCCTTACCTACTATCCATCTAGGAATAAGGTCCTCTCCAGACACACTCTCCCATAGGACTAGGCCTTCAGAATCTTATAGCTCCCTCATTCGCACTCGGTCAAGTAGAGTAGAGGTAATATCCATAGAAGAAAGAAATGTTTTCCCCTGTCTGTTGTGAACCTCCAAATGCATCTCAGAGAATAGAGCCATAAGCTTCCACTAATTGTTGGCCTCTTGAAATGCCTGTATCTGATTCCTCCTTCTCAATGTATCAGCCACATTGTTTCCTTTCCTAGGCATGTAGGAAAGCTCAAAGTCAAAGGACTGAAGTTACTCAACCCACATTCATTGTCTCAAATTTAGGTCACGTTGAGTGAAGATATAATTGAGACTTTTATGGTCAGTGGAAACCAAAAAATTCTCTCCTAGAAGATAATGTCTCCAACAACGTAAAACATGAACAACTACAGCCAGCTCATGATCGTGTGTCGGGTAGTTCCTCTTATGTGGCCTCAACTGCTAAGACCCATATGTAATGAATCCTTCTCCCTGCACAAGCACTACGCATAGCCCGATACCTGAAGCATCATAGTACACAGTATAGCTCTTGACCAACTCTGTAAATACTAGTATCGGTGCTGAATTAATCCTTCCTTTCAGCTCTTGAAAGGCTGACTCACAAGAGTCTGACTACAAGTACTTTGCACCCTTCAAAGTTAGACCCGTCAGTGGCACTGCTAAACATGAAAAGTCCTGTATTAAATGCCTGTAGTAACCTGCCATCCCTAGAAAACTCCACACCTCAAAGAAGTTCTTCAGATGCTCCAAGGAAACTACTACTCTCACTTTATCTAGGTCTACTGGTACTCTTGTCTCTGAGATAACATGATCGAAGAAGTGAATCTGGTCCATCCAAAAGTGGCATTTTGAGAGCTTAGCATATAACTGATGCTCTCTCAGTGTACCCAAAATGATCTCAAGATGGGTAGCATGGTCATGTAGAGTGTGAGAGTACAACAAGATATTATCCATGAAGAATACCATAAAAGAATCCAAGTACAGATGGAACACTCAGTTCATTAGTTCCATGAAGACTATAGGCACATTCATGAGACAGAACGACATGACCGCAAACTCGTATAGACCATACCTGCATAGAAAAGATATAAGAGGTATATCAGAAGGGATAACGTGCAAATGATGGTATCCAGACCTCAAGTCAATATTCGAGAACACCTGGTATCCTCAAAGCTGATCAAAGAGATCATCAATCCTTTGAAAGGGATATCGGTTCTTGACTGTCAACTAGTTAAACTTCCAATAATCCACATAAGTTTTGAGGGTACCGTATGCCTTCTTTGAAAATAGGACAGATGAACCCCAAGGAGAAGTATTGAGTTGGATGAAACCCTTTACCTAAAACTCTTCCAATATCTTCTTGCGTTCTTGTAACTCTGGTGTAGCCATCATATAAGGAGAAATGGACACCGATTCTGCTCCTAAAACAATCTCAAAAGAAAAGTCCACCTCTCGATCTGAAGGAAAACATGAAAAGTCTGCTGGAAAGACATCCCTGAAATGATCCACCACTGGAGGAAAGTCCATCTGTGAAGTCCCCTGGTCATCCAGATTTAGAATTTAAATTTGGGCTATAACTCCTCCCAACCCATGATGCTCGGGTCCCGCTCTACTCAACTAAACATCCCATTCGCCCTTATGATGAAATGATCTTCCTTATGGTGATGTGAAACTCACCCTATGATGATAGCAGTCAACAACTGCCTAGAAGGTAACTGACCAGTCCATTTTGAGAATGACATCATATACTATCTTCTCCAGGACATAGAGGTCCCCTAAGAAGTGACACCCACCAACCTCTATAGGGAACTCCTTTCACTGTTGTACACTAACAGTTCTTCTCCCCAACGGAGTGTCTAATGTCAATATATCAATAGAAGAAAAGATACAGAGCCCAAGGCTCTCCACAATAGCAACAAATATAACAATATGGGAAGACCCTATATCAAAAAGTGTAGAATCTAAAATAGAGGCAACTAGGATCATACATTGAACTATAGATGGTCCAGGATCCGTCCCTTACTGGGTCTGCTCCACTACAAAAGTCTGACCTGCACGCGGCCCTGTGACCCTACTTAAACACCCTGAGCTGATCCACCCTGTTGTCGCTGAAATACCAGAGACTAGCTACCATGACCATGACCTCCACCTCGGCCTGAACAGCTGAAAGAACTTTAGTTTTCTGACTGATGAGAAACTGGTGATGCTCCTGAACTTGGAGTCACAGAATAACCCCAATCACTAGCTGCTGGTGAGAAAAACTGATAAAAACTCTAAATGTGGTCCATCTTTCCACAAGATTGGCACTCCAATAGGTCTCTTAGGCAATGTGTCCTCGTATTCCCGCTCTTCCTACACTGGTAGCACACCACTTGGCTACGGGAATATGTCTCTCGTCTCTTTGGATCTCCACATGTAGACTCCCTACAATGCTTCCTACTGTCAGTAGAAGGGATACCAACTCCGGATGTCGAGCCACCCTGACTCACAACTCCAAAATCCCTCATATTTCAGTCCATGATCAGAACCTAGTTGACTATTGAAGTGATGGAATCCAACCTGAAGATGTTCACCTAAGATAAGATGTTGTGCCTAAGACCATCCTCAAACTTTCTTTCCAGAAATAACTAATCACCTCCTAGGATGGGTGTGAAGCACTAAAGCTCTATGAAGTGATTAGAATACTCCATAATTGAAAGAGTACCCTTCTCTAGACTCATGAAATCTCTGGCTCAATCAGCCCTCAAAGTATCTGGGTAGAAGTAATCATAGAAGGCACACTATAACTCATCAAAAGTCATAACCTGTTGGAATTCTTCCTGTGAGATCACATCCAACCATATCTTGGCAGAATCCGGAAGAATTTATGTAGAGAGCTTCCCTCTCCTCTCTAGAGGCATCTCTATATGCTCTAAGATAGAAAGCATGGATTCTAGCTATGACTCTATAGCATGAGGTCCTCCTTCTCCAATGAAGGTGGGAGGATGTTACTGCTGGAAAACCCGCGTCAACTCTTCCATATATGGGCCATGATGAGGTGATCCATGGAAGTTATGAATAAACCTCATAAATACCTCTAAAAATTGTTCTTTATCACCTGTGTCTAGAATAACGGCTGGTTCCAAGACGGGCACGACTGGAGGATCTTCTGGAACTTCCTGATCTGCCATGTTCGGTGTCTGGTCACTGCCCTACAACTGGCAGACAACCGGAGGACGTCTTAGTGGAATGAATCTACAAGGTCAAGCACACCATTCAGATCAAGATTAACAATGAATGAAACTTAGAAGTGAAAGAGGGGAATATGAGAAGGAAATCATTCAAGTTTTTCAAAACATAGATACACAGTGTGTATAATTCCTACACGGTGTGTTTCCTTAAGCCTTCACATGGGGGTGTACCTTTTCCAACCTAGGTCATGTAACACCCCATACACACAGTGCGTTGTCCTAACACACAGTGTTTACTTGAATCCTCTTCACCTACCCGAGTCCTTCTATACGGCAAAGACACACAGTTTCTATAGAACAATACTACATGACATGTTAGTGCCAAACACAGCGTGTACTAGATTAACTTCACCAACCTTTGTTGTTAGTTGCACGAATAGTTACACGGATGACTCTACACAGTGCGTTTATGCTAGACACAGTGTGTACAAGAAGGATTTCTACCGACCCGTGTTGTTCCCTACACGACCAGATACATGGGTTACACTACACAATGTGTTCAAGCTTGACACAACATGTATAACTTAAGTATTATCCATCCATGTCATTAGTCAGATGGGTAGACACAAGGTCTAAACACACGGCATGTATGTCTGGTACACGGTGTGTCCCACCAAGATTTTCCAACCCTGTGTATCTACCCACACAACTAGTAACATGGTTAGAGACTACACGACGTGTACATATAGTACACGGTGTGTACTTAAGAAAAATAGTTCCTTCCCGAACAGAAGGACACATGACATGTATTCATCATTACATGCTGTGTATTCTGGGTTTTTCTAGACAATAAGCCCATGAAACTACACTAGAACCCAAAAAAATACTAAAAAAAACATTAAAGTGCCAAATTCCGATCCATGAGGGCCCATACTCCCCGAAAATCAAAGCTTGGCATCTTATACATGTCATATACAAGAAAAACAAGGCAATGATCCACCAAATTCCGATCCATGAGGGCCCATAACACCTCAAGAATAAAATTTTGGTATTCATTCAAACAAAACCTTACACAATTAAATACCCTATCAAAAGCAGGTATTCTATAAAGGCAACTATCACAACATCATGAATATCTAGCACAACATCTATCACAACAACATGCAATCACTAATGCACCCTAAATGGCATGATAGGAATGCATGACAAGTGATTTCTAACAAGTGCCTATATGATTTATGAGATTGAATACCCTCATCTGATTGGGTTGGAACAAAAATAGAACCTCAATATTATCAACAATAATAACACAAAACATGTGAATCACCCAATGGTGAAATCAAATCAACTATAAAATTACAAAACCATAAAAATTGAAATAATGAAGTAAATTGACTTTTCCCTGTACACGGGTTAGCTACACCTAGGCACAAATTATTACCAAGCACCAATTCCTTCCAATCACTAGCTATAGGCTCCAAACAATAATTCAAGAAGAAAATAATCTTATGATTCCACTTTGTAACATCCCGATTCTAGGAGCCACCTAGAGGTGCCCCGTACCTGGTTGGTCACATGGACTCCAGCTCATTTCCTCGAATGCCAAAGGTTGCCAACTAGCAACGAGTTCTTTGGATGTGATAGTGGGGAAACTATTCCCTCAATGGCAGAGTAACACAATGGAAGTAAAACAGATGACAATAGTGGAATAAGTAATAATACCATATAAAGAAAACATCAGGTGACTAGAAGAAATAAACTGTAGCACACATATATAAATGATGCATGATACATATGTCTAGGAAAGCAGCCAAACAAGTCACAATGTAGGAATATAGTGCTAAAGCCAAGTACAAAATAAAATCATGTAAACAACTCCCCATCATCGCAAGCCTCAACTTGGTCCTATGCTCCCCACCTCCACAACAATCATGTACCTAAAGTAGAAGGGTGTTTGCCCTTATCTATAATTGCAATAATATAATCTATTTGGACCCAAAGCATGACCCAAACAGGGTGTAAGACTAATCCTAGTAGGCAACCACCCAAATATCTATGCCAAATAGTCAGTGAATATATATGGCTAGCAATAAAAAATGAAGCAGTAAACAAGGAAGTACACATAGTGACAATCCTACAAATTCAATTGCATTCATTTTCATATGTCAAATAAGAATCTAATAAAAATAAAGTAACCCTCTAGGAAGTACTCATAGCCTAACCCCTCTAGTTCAACCAAAAAAACACAAGAAATCCTATGGGATGTACTCACAGTCTGACCCCTCTGGTTCATCTTTTTCAATGACACTTTGAGGAAGCACTCAACATTAATTCCACCTGTGGTCTCGTATCGGTAACTAATAGAAACTATGAGGAAGCACTCAACATCCAATTCCCCCTGTGGCCCATATCGAGGAAACTAAAGACACTATAAGGGAGCACAAAGTCCACCCCCTATGGTCTCGCAACATATTAGTAAAATAGATACTTTGGGGAATCCCTCAGCATCCATTCCCCCTATGGTATACAACACCAGATTCTCACAGCCCTGTGTAAGTCAAACATGAACAAATGATACATGGTAGCCAAAGTAAACATCAATAACTACTTGGATAAACAATATACAACATATCATAGCATGTTAGATAATAATCACTCCATCCTAACAATACTAGGCTTCGAAAGCAAGGAGACTAATAGGAAAGCTGGACCAAACGTTCAAAACAAGCAATCATGGGAAAAATATCCATTGCATGGAAAAGTTAAACGTATTCATAAACAATTAACCTCAATAAAAAAAGGCATTCCAGGCAATAAAAAGTCTAAAAACTATAACCATGCAATACCCCGAATGAGGGTATTGGTCACTTTTGCACATAAAATTCAAAGACTATCTACATAAAGGAACAAACCACCTGACTCGGCATCATGAGATCGATATACATGAACCTAAGGCCTTGAATCTCCCTAGAATTCTATAGATCTAAAAAAATGTTAAAAATGTTCAACCAAGGATATATCGTGAAAGAGAAGAAATCAAGGGATGAGGTTCTAGAAGAAGGAAGAACTCGCCAATATGATTCCAACACAACTAACAGAGTTCATATCAGAGATCAGACGACAATTCGGGGGCTCAAAAAAGATTCGTAGGTTTTGTTTTCTCCCAGATGAGATAGGTTGAGAAGAAGATGGTTCTGCCCATCAAACGTGACCCGGCCCATTTAATGAAATAAAAATAAATTACACAAAATTTTCTTTAAAAGTACACGATGTGTACTTGCCTTTTCTATCCTCCACTTTAGGTGGTCTCCAGGTCACGAAACATGGTCATGTACTTGGCTATTATACGGACAATACATGGTCACTCACGACAACTGGGTACACGACGTGTACTTAAAGTACAGGTGTGTACTCCTGAAATTTTCAAAAACTCCTCTTTTTCTCAAAAACAACAAGAAAAGAAAAAACATACCTGAAAAGAAGATCAGGGTTCTTAAAATCCCACAACAGTTTGAGAAAGAATTTCCTGCAATCAAGGTTTATCAAGTGGAGACCATACCATTAGAATTCCTTGTCTTCATCTCTTTCACTGACCAGGATTAGGAAGAGGTCATCCAAGGGAACATTAGGACCTTATATGTTTCAGGAAGATTAAATAATGTCGATGTCCGAAGGGATCTGATAAAAAATGGTTTAAGAATCAGTCTCATATCGATTCTAACTCTTTGACGTTTGGTATATGGTGATGGTAATTTTTCTCCCCCAAAGATGACCATTCAAGTGTATGATAAACATGAGAAAATACCTCTCGAGAAGATCAAACTTGTAGTTCAGTTTGGGGATCTCACATCTAATGCTGAGTATATAGTTATCTAGTAAGACACCTCATATAATGTCATGTTTTGAAGTCCCTGGCTCCATAGCCACCAGGTGGTTTTTTCAAAATTCCATTAGTGCTTAATGTAACCCATTGATGGAAAGGTCGGCATACTAAATGGTGATAGTTCCCCATTTGATACTTGGTGAGCCACATATACTGAAGCATATTTTTATATAAGGAGGGATAAACAACCAATGTTGGATGAAGATATACAGGTTTTATCCCCCAATGGATTGGGGACCTCCCCGGTGAATCCCTGGAGTATGTTCGATAGTGACTATATTCTCCCCATAAATCTATTCTAGGTGATAGACTTGACCCCAAAGGACCAAGACCCTACTATCCCCAGTGAGAGTGTAAAATACAATCAAATATAGAATCTATCTATAATGATTCATGTATCAAGGGATGATAATGTCTCTTCTCATGACCTCTCTCACCCAGATAGTTATAGTGATTCCCGCAGATTTCCAAATTCATTTAGAAATGTCTTCATAGACTCAAGGGTGGAAGAAGATGAGGATAACCTCAAGAATTTCCATCCAACATTTGAAGAATGCATCTCCACCACCATCGATGAGCTCTAGAAAATAAATATGGGAACAAAATAAGTCTCATGACATAAATTGATTACTGTTTCCATTCCACTTGAAGAGAAAGATATGTACATTGAATTTCTAATGAAACACCGATATGTGTTTGATTGGAAGTATATAGAAATTTTTGGACTAGATCTAGATGTGGCTATGCACCATCTCGGATCACCTAAAGAAAATCATGGCTTCTAGAAATCAACTAGGAGGATTCACCCTTCTCATGCCACCAATATAGAGGTGTATGTTGAAAAATTGATCAATGATAACTTTTTTCCTAGAAGTTCAATATCCAATATGAATTTCCAACATCACCACAGTCAAGAAAAATAACAGGAAGATTAGGGATTGAATTAATTTTAGAACTTTAATCGGCACTACCCAAAGGAAAATTTCCCATTTCTGATCATAAAACTCTATTGATTAAACTATTGGCTCCTAGGACATTTAAATTATGTATTGGTATTCCCGGTACAATAAGATAAAGATGTCCCCTAAAGATGAAGAATACACTAGCTTCAGAGTACCTAAGGGGATCTTTTTTTATCAAGTCATGCCCTTTAGATTAAATAATATTGGTGCCACATATCAACATGCCATGCATCATATCATTAGGCCGTTCTTGGGAAGGATAACTGGATGTTATTTCAATGATATAGTGGTCAAATCATAATAGGGAAGTGATCACTTCACAAACCTTCAAACAATCTTTGACAAGATACAAAAGAACATTATAAAGATGAATCCATTCAAATGCGCTTCCGAGGTAACACCAGGGAGTTCATAGTATTTGTGGCATACCACAATGACATTGAGTTCGAACCCGAGAAGACTAATGCTATTTTAGAAAATTTCCCCCAAGAAATCTCAAAGATATGAGGGGGATCCAAATGAAAATCACCTACATTATACAATTCATAGCCAACTTGGATGGAAAATCTCTCTCCTTCACTAGGATAATGAACAAGGGAATAACCTATAAATGGGATGATGACTTCCAAGAATCCTTCAAAATTATCAAGCATTATTTACTGTACCCATCGATCATGATGCCTTTGGTGGAAGCGAGGCCACACATCTTATATGTGGACACCATGGAACTCTCATTGGGTAGCCTTCTCACATAGAAAAACAATGCGAGGAGAAAAAACAATCTATACTACCGTATCAAAATGATGTTTGGTACTGAGACCTGATACTCTGATGTCGAGAATAAATGCCTTGAACTCATATTTACAGTGTAAAAAAGGAGGTATTACTTGTATAACCATGAAGTCCATCTGGTCCCTCCTATTGATCCGTTAAAGTATATCCTTGGATGTATTATGTTGACAATGTTATTAGAAAGATGGTAGATCATTTTGTAGAAATATGAAATTCAATTAATATCACAAAAATTAGTGGAAGGGAAATCCTTAACTGATTTCTTCATAGCACATCCTTCCCCAGAGAATACACATATAGACACCGAGCATCATGACCAGGATGTATTCTATGCCCATGAAACTCCTTAGACATAGGAGGTGTATTTTGATGGTGCCTCCAAGAGTCCTATTAGAAAAAGGATGAAAAAAACCAAATCTCAATAAGGTTGTATTAGGGATTGTGTTTGTCTCTATAGACAAATAAGTTTTACCTACTCTTTCTCACTATCTAGAGGCTACATGAATAACGAGGTAGAGTACCAAGTCCCCATTGGGGGGTTGGAGCTGGCCCTACATCTGCACAAAGCCAACCTGAATATCAAAGGGGAATTAGAACTAGTGATAAAGTAGATCAATGGATAGTATTCCATTAAAAATTAATAATTGACCTCTCTCACTGGCTATGTTAGGGGACTGAATTTAGAGTTCCCCTTTGGTCCCAAATTACATCATTCTCCCTGATCATAGAATTCTCACACCAATTCATTGGCTAATGCAGCCACAGTCTTGGCTGACCCTAACCAAGAGGAAGAAATCTTCCATATCATGCACTGAATAATGGTCTCATCGATAATCGTTTGTGAGATAAAAGAAATCAATTAGTTCAACACTACCCCAGATCACGATGAACTGGTATCCACCCCTCGATGGATGGATCCCATAATTGGTTATCTCCAAAACAGATCTCTCCTTACAAACCAAGCTGGGAGGGAACATATTTGAAATTGTGTAGAGAAATTTACCCTGCACTCCAAATGAGCAGAAGGGCCTCTACAAGCAAATCATTGATTTGATTCTCATAATATTAATAGAAAAAGGAGATATTCTCAGTGTCATTGAAGAAGTCCATGTAGGCTCTTGTGGTGCTCATCAATCTGGAACCAGGATCTCCCAATAAATCAGAATATTGGGATATTACTGTAAGACCATGATATTGGATTGTGTTAAATACACCAAGAAATTTCATGTGTTCCAAATCCATGAAAACTTCATCCATCAACACCCGTAATTGCTATATACATCTAAATATTTCAGTCAATTTTCCATTTAGGTAAAGGATGTCATGAGGCCATATCCACCAACCACAACCAAATAGTTCAATTATATCCTTACCACCACTGAATTATTTTCCAAATGGGATGAGGAAATACCCCTCAAGGAAGTCAGGATAGATATTATCATCAACTTCATGAATTCCCATATCATTATCAGGTTTTAAGTCACTCACATAATATTGAAAGATAATGACACCAATTTCTGTTCTATAAATTTGAAGAAATTATACCAGGAGTACAATATCGAGTCTAATCACTCATCTCTATATCATGAATTGAAAAATGGATAGATAGAGGCCATCAATAAGACGCTATCAAATATAATCTTGAAGATGGTGAACTAGGATAGAAATTCATGGATGGAAAAGCTTCTCCATGCTTTATGGGCCTATCATACCACCATGTGTACTGCTACACAAGAAATTCCATACTCATTAGTTTATGGGATTGAGGTAGTGTTACCCATAGAATTCCAGTTGACTTCACTCCAAATAGAAATTTTAGGATAGCTTTCAGATAATGAGAGATCACAAAAGAGGCTAGATGAATTGGAGCACTTTCATTAGAATAGGTTGTGTACACTACACAACCTTGAAGTCCATCAGAATCAGATTGCATGACACTTTAATAAAAAGGTTCCCATTCATCATTCCTGCAAGGAGAACTGATGTTGGTGCTTATAAACCCAATGATACTAGGTAAAAATCCTCTAAAGCTGTAACCCAAATGGGATGGACCTTACATCATATATAAGGTCTATCATAATGGAACATACTCATTGGCCACAAAGGATGAGGAGAGTGTTACACCACCCACCAATGCAATATATCTCAAGAAATACTTTTTAAATCTATCATAAAATGGGAATCCACATCAGTTTAGGTCCCCCCATTCATCCTTGTTACATGATGTTATACTTTATAAACTCATCCTGGTTATATGATGTTAATCTTTATGAGCTCATCCTAATTACATGTTGTTAAATTTTATGAAATCATCCTAGTTACATGATGTTAAAATATACAAGATTGTCCTTAATACATGATGTAAAACTGAATGGATCCACAACATCCATGTTCATTCACACTGGGTGATCCATGTCATTTCCGCACAATATTAAACAGTATTGGTTATCTAGAACTATGTGTGGTTTGATTCCTGCCATCACAGGATACATAGTGACACTTAAACCTCTTGTCTCAGATCCAGCCACAATATTCCTTTCTTTCACATCGACTGACCCGCATCCTCATCACTTGATGTTAATTTTTATGGTAGATATCCTTAACAAAATACATTAAACTGCATGATTGATATCCTTTCCACACAATATTAAATTGCATGAGTATCCTATAACTATGTATGGATTGATTCTGACTTCTAATGAGATACGTAGGGATGAATCGATCCTATATCTTGGTCCACCAACCAAATGATACAAAATTCCCTTATCCTATTCTTAAATGCCTCTATATGGTGAGAGGAACCCTTGACATTCATGTTTTCTCACACTGAGCATAGCTCACATGAGATTATAAGTTTCAATAAGGGTTTCCCTGCACAAACATGATATCACAACTTATGATAGGCTCATTGTGGTCCCAGATGCAAGAACATAAAAGGTATACCCTGATTCCCCGCTGCACGACATTAAACTGCACGGTCAATGTCCCTTAGACGACATAAAACTGCACACTCTTATGGACCTCACCCAAGAGGACCATTTTGGTTGGTGTTGTTCTCCTACCACACTTCCATTAAAGAACTATGTGTGGCTTGATTCCTAAAATCACAGGATATGTAGTGATGCCCGAACCTTCAATCCTGAGTCTAGTCACAAAAAAATAAAAGATGAACCCTCTCTACATATAGGCAAGACTTATATAGGAAGGTCCTTCCTTAAGAAATATGTATGTATTGATTACTACTATGATAAGATATGTAGTTATTCACATATCTTCATCCTTAGGTCTATCCACTACATCCCTTTTTCATGATGAGAAACCAACATCCTTTCTACAAGATGTTAAACTTCATGGTTCCTCAATAACTATGTGTGGATTGAATCTTGTCCTTATAGGATACATAGTGACACCAGGATCTCCAATCCTGGGCTTAGATACAACAATCAATAGAAACAATGCCTATATATTTGTATGGGTTAGACCTACATGGAGAGTTTCCCATTTAATAACTACATTTGGATTGATTTCCATCATCATTGGATATATAGTGACACCCAGAATTCCATTAATGGGCCTAACCACAACATTACCATTTCACATTGGGGAGTCCACATCCTTATCGCATGATATTAAAATACTCATCCCCTCAAGAACTATGTGTGGTTTGATTCTTGTCATCACAAGATACACATTGATGCTCGAATCTCCAATACTGGGCTCAACTACAAAAACCGTTAAAAAAAATACCCCAACTATATAGAGTTTGAGTTATAAAATCTCATTTGGCCTTTGTTTGATTCAAATTTTCATGTAGATTGGTTGCACATGTGATATATCATTCACAAACTTTCACATCGGTTCCCACGTCCTTACCTTATGATGTTAAACTGTAAGACATACATCTTGGTTGGATGAAATCAAAACTGAACAATAAGAGCATCCTTACCACATGATGTTGAACTATAGGGAAATAGAATTTCCTTACTGCATGACAATAATCTACATGGAACACACCCTTACCACATGATGTTAAAATTAATGGAAACATAATTCCTTTACTGCATGACAATAAACTATACAGAACATATCCTTAATAAATAAAGTTAAACTACATGAAAAAAATGTCCTTACTACATGAAAATAAACTACATGGAACACATTTTTACCGCATGACATTAAATGTCATAGAATAAAATAAATCCCCCCTACATGAAAATAAAATGTGTAGACCACCACCCATGTTTCATCTTTTATCAAAGGACAATAAGAGACTCACCCCAGTCATCCAGAGTATGTGGTGTTTCCATCATCTTGTAAAAACATTAATTCATAAATCATAATTAATTCCTCAAAAAACATAGGTTTTCAAAAATCTTTCATGACCCTTGGAAGAAGAAAAATGACTTCAAGGGACCCCTTGTTTGACTATGAATTTATGTATATGTCACCGGTATATCTGCCTATGGTCATCAACCAAATGCGTCACTCTACAAAAATGGATTTCTGATCCTTATGAGCCTTGACATCACTATATTAGAACTAAAAACCTCAGTGTGGTATTAACTACTTCCTATATTATTTTCCCATATGATTACTCAGGACCTAAGAACATCGATCCATGAATTACCGTATTTCCATATCTTACTCGAAAGGATGATGGGGTACTCTTGACCTTGGGTATCCTAATTAGGCTATTGTGTATCATTCCCCATATTAAGTCCATGTGATTCATTAACTTAAACTGCTATCACTTTGGTCAAAGCTTTATGACATTAAACTATAACCTATAGTGGACTAAATTCCAAGACCTTAAACTATAGGAAAAAATGATACAAAACCTGTCAGGTTGAAAACCCACAAAGGGTAGTCTGATAAATATTCAAGTCTTTTCTAACTAAACTTTACATCTCTAGTGTATAATAAAAAATTAGGGTGAAAATAAATAAGGAATTAATCTCATAGGGTAGCCCTAGTAAAATCCAGGATGTGCTTACTAGACTGCCTGGTTTAGGAAAAAGTTAGAGTTATGATTTTTCACATATCTTTTCCATGAGAATGTGTTCGCTATGTGGTATTACAACTTTTAGAGTGATCAAAACCTTCTTGGATATTAAACTTTCCACAAATTACACTTCATGATTTGGGTTACTCGGAACTCCACAACCTTCTATGGCCCTTAGAATCAATATCCAACTTTAAAGGTATAATAACCCAAACTTTTATCAATGCAATTTCTCCCGTCTTATAGTAATATCATATCGTATAATCACAGAAAATCCAATTAGGAAACACAATTCCACATCATGATTTTATGAACTAATAAATTCTATGTGACATTTAAACATAATTGTGCCACTTTTATGTTTTGAATTTAAAAAATATGACATACACAGTTGTGATCAGTAAGATGTTTGGAGTCCAATAGAACAAAATTTATTTTTGGTGAATAGTAACATACCCTTATGAATAGTAATTTTAATATTATGGATAATAATATGACCCTTATGAGTAGTAAATTGGTAATGTGAATAGTAACATTACCAATTATAGTATAAATAAAATTTATCCATCCTATAAGTGATAATATGATATAATTATATTATAGTGTTGTTAGTTTTGAAAGTCATGAATATTTAATGAATAATTAAATAATTTAAAAGAAAAGATATTTTCATAAAATGTATTCATAAAAAAATATTTTGATGTCTTATTATTATATGATAATTTTTTGAGACCTTAATTAATTTTTCAAAGTGGTAGAAAAGCAGTTTTAATTTTATATTTTTTATTTTTCAAGTAAATTATAATTTTAATTAAAAATTAAATAAAACATATTTAGAAAATTATTTTCCTAAAATGGAGTATATTTTTTAATTCTACTTGTCAAAAAATGGTTAGGGTAATGTTTTGAGAGTTTTCTGAAATATTTTAATTTTTGGTGAATAGTGAAATTCGATAATTTACAAAATATGCTAAATAAATGAATTTATACATCATTATTGAGTAATAGATGATGTAAATGGCCATTGGTTCTAACTAAAATTCCCTATTTACAGTATTTAGTCATGGAATCATCACTATTTCTTGTCTTGAGGGAAATTAAGAAACTAATAAATTAAATATTGAGAAAATACCCCTCCCCTCCACTATAAATACCACCCCTCACGACCTCATTTCCTCACACATCTAAAGCATAAATATGTGTCCAAATTCTGCCCAAAAATTTTCCTTATCCCCTCCCAAACGTCTGGGAGCTCTTGGTGTCATCCAAATACCTATGCTATGTGCCTTGAGGAGGATATCAAGAGGAGAATTCAAGAGGTAATTTCTCTCTCTATTTTCTTTCAAATTCCGTTCAAATTTCATTTCTTTTCTTATCTTATCCTCAACTTATCTTATCCAAATGTCATGATAACTCCATTATTATTTATATAATGGTATTATATCATTTTAATGGAATATTATTCATTATAATCCCCCCTCTCTATGATTATAAAAATGAAACCATCACCCGTGATGTGTTAATTTACCTACATCGTGGGCGATGCACTTCCATTTTCCTTCAACACCTTAATGGATGTCAATAAAACCATTAATTGTTTGAAAAAATGTTTTAATATTTATTATTTAACCCCTTTTATGTTATATAAACAAATTTTATACATAATACTAAATGATAAAACAAAACATGTTCGTTGTGATCCAAAAACCGCCCAAATTAACCTAAAATGATCATCATTAAATTTAACTAATGATTCATCCGCATGGTATATAAAAAAGTACATTATAATATCATTTAAACTCCTAGTAGATCATTAATAAAATTCAATAGAAATTATGTATGTTTATCCATGTTCTACATGAACTTCCATTAATGTGCACAAGTGAACCGTTCGTGAAAACTAAGAAAAAGAACACTCCCAAACAATGACTTTAAACTCTACAACTAATCAAAAGGCCCATAAAAGAACTTAATAAAAAATAATGAATCAATTACATGTATAAAAGGTTATTTAAGTGTTAATTAATGAATATAATATGATTATATAGGAAATTAAAGTAAAGAAAGCGTTCAGACACAAGGTAAGGGGAATTCTCGAACCCAAATTTCATTCTTCGGGTTTTATCTCTTTCACTCCATTTTCAATATGGTTATTCCTTAAAAATTATTTTATCATCATTATATTACCTTTTCTATGATATAAATTTTTTCCACTTTAGTTTATTTTAAACACAATGTTTTCCAAAAGAACTCTTCTTTCAAAAACACACATTTTACTTCTCACTCAAGGTTGATGGTTCTTGTATCCAGAATGTTATTCCCTCTTTAATTTGGGAACCCAAAGTTTATGAATGTACAATTTATTAAATAAAACCCATTCCTTTCCATGGGTTATTTATGTCTATGATTGATATAATTTCTATGTGGCATGCATGATAATGTTAGCGTTATGATGTGATGGGTGTGCCCAAAATTATATAGCGCAATGTTGATGTTATGATGTGACAGGTGCACTCGGAATTATATAATACTCCAATGAATTGGGTAATGTTATTAATATCATTATTTAGATTGAAATATGTACTAAAATGATTCTATCTTTTTTCAAAACTATGTTTGGTAGTTGACCACTAAGACATAAGGTTTCATTTTTATGCATTGCCACTTTTCAAGCCTTTTATTAATTCTTCCTATCATGTTTATGATCCTATGCCTATGTTATGATGATGATGATTATGCTCACCCCATATTTTATTGTCTCATGTTCTTATCTACTTAGTGGTCTTTTAGATCACCCCATTTTTATGTATTACATAGGAGATTACATGTACTAAGTAGAACTCAAGGGCCAACAAGAACCAAGAGAAGAAGGAATTAAATAAATGTTTATGTTTTATGTTGTAAAAGTCATGTATGGTATTTGTTTTCCCAAGACACTAAACCTTTGGATCCTCATTATGTAATTTTTTTTATGTTTTTTATCATTAAAATGATTTAAAAGTAATGTAAGAAAAGTAGGGTCACTATAAAGGGACCCTTTTCTTGACTATTCATGTACACCTATGGCTTCTATATATCTTCCTATGGTCTTAAACCAAATGTCTCCCTCTGTAAAAAGGAATTTTTTATCCTTGTATGCCCTGAAATAACTATAGTATAACCCAACACCTCAGTGTGTTTTGGGTCATTCCCCATATGATTGTCCCATATCATCCTCCTGAATCGAACACTCTGGACCATGATTTACAATCTCCATACCAAACTATATGAGAAAATTCAACATCCTTGATTTTAAGTCACTGTGTTTTGAACTATTTCTCAAGTTCATAGTGCAACACTTAATTCCTAAACCTTTTAGGTCCCACACCTCATGATTAAAAAACACATGGTGTAGGGATTGATCTTCAAAATTTAAGAACTGAACTTCCCTAGGGTGATAGAGCCTTTCTGGGATAACTTTCCTCCCATACCCAAACTCATTATCTGGATGTTTGAGTCTTTAACAATCTTTCCTGACCCTCAAAAAGGAGTGGAAATCATATTTTTTTGACCATACTACCAGTATATAAGGGCCTTGACCCACTAACTAAATGCATATTCTCATTTCTAGAAAGGAGCTTCAATCCTTGCAATCCCTAGGAACTCTGTGGCGGAACCTGGAACCTCAGGGTGTTATGAGCCTTCCCTGACATACCTGACCCATCCCATATTCATCTACTCAAACTTTTAGGTTATGAATTACATCACCCACATTCCAACTATCCAAGAAGACCTATCATCCCTCATATTTCTCCCCCAACCAATATTACTCCCATAAACCATTCATGACCCATGGAAAACAGTGAATATACCTCTATTTGGCAATGATACTGATGCATAATGGTTATGAACTAATAACCATTAGCATATACTCCTTATAGTAAAAGAGATCTAATCCTCATGACCCTTAGAAACACAATGGTATAACTCAATACTATAGAGGTTTTTGGGTCATTCTTGGAATGTCTGCACCATATTCCATGATCATTGACCAGGTCCAAGCTAAAAGACCCTACAATACAACAATAAAAGGTCCGAGATAAAAGACCCCAAAATATAAAAATTAAAGGTCCTAACTAAAAGAAACTAAACTACAATGATAGAAGGTATGATCTAAAAGACCCTAAACTATAGAAATAGAATGTATGAACTAAAATACCTTAAACAATTGAGATAGAAGCTCCAATCTGAAAGTACCTAAACTACCACGATAGAGGGGATAAAATAAAATACACTAAACTACAGTAATAAAAGGACAAAGATTAATGTCCTTAAACTACAATGATAGAAGGATTGAGCTAAAAGACCCTAAATTACAGTGATAGAAGGTATGAGTAAAAAGAACCTAAATTACAGTGATAGAAGGTCTAATAAAAAATACCCTAAACTACAACAATAGAAGGTCTGAGCTAAAAGAATATAAACTAAAAAAAATGTAAAATCTAAAATAACTTAAACTACAACAATAGAATGTCTAAGATAAATGACCCTAAACTACAGTAATAGAAGGTCTAATCTATCAGACCCTAAACTACAATGATGGAAGGTTCAAGATAAAAGACCCTAAACTAAAACAATAGAAGGTCCAAGGTAAAAGAACTTAAAATATAGAAAAATGATGATATAATATTTAATAATGAAAAATATTTTAAGATCCACCATATGACCTTAGAAAAATCAAGCTATACTCGCCATACCTATCAACTTTGGAAAAAGAAGAGAACTCACCAGATGCGACATATATTCTACCCAATTATTCTTCTATGAACTAGGTAGGCTTAATGTAACTAGATAAGATGTATTAGTAAAGAATATTGTGTTCCTGGGAATTCATGATTACTTCTAAAAAATAATCTGTTATGATTTAAATATTCATATCCAGTCATTTAGTTTTACATGATATTATGTAAGGGATGGGTATCATTGGTGATTCAAAAAATATCAGATCAACGAACAATCATGCACATCACAAATTAAAGAAAATTATACAACAATATATAAAGTTTAGTAGATCTACTCATCTAAAAAAACTTGAAATAAGAGGAAGAATCTCCATATATCAGCATCTTTCCTATGAACATGAAATCCAAAGAATGATTTCAAAATTATGATTCCATCACAGTATATGCTCAGATGAGTCCTTCAGTTCTACAAGTATCTGATCTAGTAAAGTCATGAATTGGTGTATTTGATCAGCAGATTTAGTTTCTTCCTCCATAGCTTACCGAAACTCCTCAACCTTGGAAATGGATTCAAGCCTTTCCTTTTATACCACATCGATAAGTCCCTATTGCTTCAACACATTCTTCTCTAATATCTAGAGTGCATGTTGAAACTGGGATAATGATGATTGAAGAAAAATAATCTCAGACTGAAGCTGAATGATTTCAGTTTGAATATAGTCAGTTTCAACCTTCCTAGAATTGAATACGTATTAGTGAGTGGACTCCTCCATCTCATGCTAGGAAGATTCTTTTATGGCCTCATCGTCCATGTTTTTCTTCATAGAAGAAGAAGCCTTATCAGCTACCACCCTTGATTCTAGGGCCCTCTCCTAGTATCTCAGAGAGACCAATTCCTTCACATGAGCATGAAGGGAGGAATATTCAAAGTCCTTATAACCAAGTGTATTAAACATAAACCAAAGGTGGACTAACCAGTCCTTCAAATCCTCCAAGAGGGTATCTGAAACTAAGGCCCAAACCTTCCCCACATGTGTCACCTCATTGACTGATAGAGTTACGTAGACCCCGAGCCTTCAACCAAGCCCATCCTAAGAATGAGAACATATTCTCGGATTGGATTCTTAGGGAAAGAGTTTTACTCAAAGTCTTTGATGACATGGAGATAGAACCAGCCTCTACATTAGTTTATCTAGTCAGAGAAACTCCCATGGTATTAGGGTGCAAGAGCTCTAACGATCGAGTAACTAGTGAATGAAGATGATCTTTGATCCCCTATATATATTGAATTCAGTGGAATACCAAGAGTCACCTAGCAGACCAAACATCACCCAGACACAAGTTTCTGACAGTGCCAAAGAGTCAGGTGGAAATTTAATTTTCTTAGAACCGAGATCTTATCCCCATAGACGTTTCTTCTAATGGGGGGGGGGGGAAATTTATTGACACCTTCCATAAGAGCATCAGAAAAATCAAAAAGGAGGAAATAACTGAATATGAGTATCATATTTCCTATACAAAAAAGGTATAATAATGTCCAAAAAGACACATGGATCACATGATCCTCCAAGATACATGAGATCATGTGACCGTTACGAGGTTACGCGAAGGAGCCATTAGTAGTGCATAACCCATGGAAGGCACCTTAAAGTCCCTTCAATAGGTCTTTTTTTGATTTTATGATGGTAACCTGGAAAAATAGTGATCATGCAGTGGCTACTAGGAAAGAACCCCCAAGACACATGAATTTTTAACTAGCGGACTCCCAAAATACCATCCAAAAGTCCTTAAAAAATAGGAGGAAAATATCCCAAAAAATGGGAGACTCTTATGGTCATAAATCTTACGCAACGAATCACCAATGAGGAGAATTATTTTCCTTGAAAACATTCAAACAAAATTGTGAGATACCAAATAATTTTTAAAATAAACAATGTAAATAAATGGGGTGGTGGATGGATCCTATTGTGGTCATAAAAGTCTTGAGATGCGACCCAGGAGATCCTCAAGACACCGCAAGAACCCGATGACGTGCCTGCCTAATATCAAGAAATACATTTGGCTTGTTATCCTTATCGGATGAAGGGACTTGGGTCTATCTAGGGAACCGTGCACTCCCTATTTGGATCCTTAAGGAAAAGAAGGTGGAATTGTATATGAAATTCTCACATATCTCTATAGGACAGTTTTTGGTCATGCAACACATCACCAGGAGGTAAGGTGATTATTATCAACAACACCCAAACACCCAAACAACCTCACAAACCCCCCAACCTTTGAAAAATAATGAAAGGAAATAAAAAGGAGGAGGAGGTGGGAGCCTCTCACAGTTATAAAAAGTATGTGACACACCTAGGCTGTCTGTAACATGATATAATGAATCCCCCATAACAATCCATCCTTGTTATATAGAAATTCCCAAACAAGTCACCTAGGATCACATGAAAGCCTTTCAGTAGGCACCCTAATCTCACGAAGTCCCTTGGACACATAAAAAATGAAAATACGAAGGTAACTTAGAATTCCTATGAGATTAAAAAATACCCCATTAATTGGAAATAATCCAATAAGGTAGGGGATGATGAGATTGTCTTTCAGTCACTGAAAGACATATGATGCCCCCATAGCGATTTATGAAAGAAATTTGTGAAGGCGTGTGATGTCAAGGCCCACTGCAGACTCCATACTAGAGTCGTGTGATACGCACTATGAAAAGAAGTGAAAAAATGAGGTGTTGAGGTCTATAAATACCCCACACCAACCACAAAAAAGGGGTTGGACTTTTTTTCATCCAAATTCACCATCGCACTCAATCACCAAAGAGGATTTCTTGGAAGAACTGACATCACAACCAAAAAAACTTTCTTTCAGGTAAGATCTAGGGAAAAACAGGGTGATCATTCACCATGCATAATTCATTTTTCATGATAATTCATAGATCATGTGAAGGAATCCTAGGACATGTGAAAAACACCCCATATATCTACTAGATCATGTGAGACATAAAACAAGCTAACACTGAACAAACATAAGGCACCCATGCTAAAAGGTTGGAAACAAGTCTAATGAATGAGAGACTTAATAAAATTATTTATACACTGACCCTTATAAAATTCTCATGAACCACCAAGGATATGAAACCACACTAAGGAATGTCACCTAGATCTCACGAAATCCCTTTGGCAAACTATTTGGGTCACGTGAAGTCCCTTATACATGTAAAATGAAGTCACATAGAACCCCCCTAGGGAATTCCTCCCAAGACTTGTTAAGCACTCTAGGATCACTATCCAAACCTTGTAATGTACTTTATACATGTTTCTTGAATCATATAATGACACCCACAAATGTTAGCTGAGTCTCGTGATAGCACCTGAGCATGTCAACTAGTTCTTACAATGCCCTTTGGGCATGCTAGAAAGGTCTTGCAGAGACCTCTAAGAATGTCAGCCTGGATCATGTGTCACCCTCAAAGACATGTCACATTGACTCTTGTGACTCCCTATAAGAGTGTTATCTATCTCTTGCGATGATACCAGGGAGAGTCAATCAGATCATATGACGCCCTATGGGAATGTCAGCTAGGGTCATGCGATGGATTCCAGGACAAACCATCTGAGTCTTGAAATATCCTCTATAAAATTTATCCTAGATCATGATAAAACCTTTATACATTCCATTTAGGTCATGAGATGTCTCTTGTACAAGTAAAATAGATCACATGATTTTCTTTAGACACATCGGGCAGGCATCCTTCAACATGTCAAGTAGAAAACCAAGCCATATCGAGCAGACAATCAACACATGTTAGGAAGGAAAGATGTCTAAGTCATAAGGGAATCCCAGGACTTGATCAATTTTTTCATCCTTAGTTTGTAAGCCCTGATCATCGGCATAATATTATATGTCCCAGTCATAAGGGTATCCCAATGTCTAAGCCCTGACCAATGAATTATGAGAACACCGATTCCTACTATAACTAGGATATGTAGGATTCCATCATAAGGGACAAACTCCATATCAAACATCTAAAGGGCTATCCCAATACATAAGTCCTGTATCCATAAGAAATGATACTGATCATTTGTCATACCTTTTTCCTCTCACTGAGCCTAACTCACATGGGATTAGGGAGTTGCAATAATCATATCATTTTTTTACAAGATTTTGCAAAGATAAGGGCAATGTTAGTATGTAATCCCCGACCAGAGAACTATGAGTAATATGATTCCTTCCATAAGTAGGATATGTAAGATACCTTACTTATGCTCAGGACTAATATCAAATGGGAATCCACATCAGTGTAAGTCCTGCCATGTCTCTAGAATTTTAACCATCAGGGCCCAATCATTCCCATGGGATGATCATCTTTCTTCATCCACCAACGGACTACGAACTAATTAAAATACAAGGAATGTGATTACTAGAATAACTAGGATATTTAGGATTCCTCCTTAGGGCCTAATAAGCATATTAATAATTATAAGGGCAGTACCAGTTCATAATCCCCACATCCATATGTAATGAGTCTAATCACCATATATCCCTTGTTTCTCACACCGAGCATAACTCACTTGGGCTTAGGCAGGCATCATAAATCTCCACCATCTGTGTAAATATTAATATGTAAATCCCTAATGAGTTGAATGATATGAATATCCCTCATATAAAGGGAATCTACCTTGGGTCTATGACCAAGGGTGTAATCAAACTAAGATTAATTTGATTCCTGCCATAACCAGGATACGTAGGACATATCCTTAAGAATCGAGCACAAATATTTGGTTCCCAAGTTTCTGAAAATATGTCCTCTCCATGCGATGTTAAACTACATGAGTTTAATGAACTACATGGGTTTTTATTCTTGCAATAAATAGGATATGTAGGACACCTCATAATGGATCAATCCACTCCTCAGAATATTAACCGCCTCCCTGCATGGAAGAAAATTTTGAAGTGATTAGTTATATGGATTCATAACATAAAGAAACTATTTATCATATGAAAACATATGAATAACCTTGGATATATACATATGGATTCATTAATGAGATCCCCATTCCTCTGTTCACTAATAAGATTCCCTTTCTTTTGCACATAATGAGAGTCAACATATGATCAATTTATTAGGGTAAATGATATCGTATCAAGATTAGGAAGATATTTGTGAACATATATTAAATATATAATAGAGTGTTAGAGTAGGATAAAATTCCCCCCTTAAAGGGTGCGATGAGCCCGACCTCCCATCATGTCGACCAATGTGAGTCCCTAAGTGTCATTGGCCCTAAAACCCCAATTGACCACCTGACTTTTGAAATTAGATCTTTACCATATTATGAATAAGGGAAATATTGGGATTTTCAATTAAGAACGATGATAGATACTCAATGATAATGATGTTTCAAGAAAAAAAAACCCCCAGAATAAACTATTGGTCCCAAGGAAACCAACATCAGCAAGGGTTTCCCAGTCATCTATTCCATGAAAAAAATGTTAGAACAACTATATAATAAATATAGTTTCATTATATATCTATTATAGAACCATAATTAATATATCTTACCATATATAATTTAATTATTACCTTTTATTACCCGTTTATTATTATATACTTGCTAAAATCATGTTTCGGGTAATAATTGCATTGTTTTTCATGTATGTTTTGATTTGATATTTTTGGTACTATTACTTTGATCAGGGTTAAATAATTAATATAATGTTAACCATGATATAAATAACATATATATATATATATATATAGTAATCCATAAAATATAGAGGTAGATAATTAGATACACCATTGATGGAGAGGGTAGGCTGTACATACACATGAACACAGTTTCCATTTTCTCAAAAAATTGAAAGAAATGATGGTAAATAATTTATCACCTTTAAATATTAATTTTTATATCATATATATCACATATGTGCATTAAAACTATCCTTATTACTTTCCATGTAAATCGTATGTGAAGAACAAATCACTTCTCTTCACGAGGTAGTAGTCCCCCTTATACTCGAGTGACATTTTTTTATCCCCATGGAGTGTAAATTAAGAAGGTATATATGAAATTATAATTATAGAGGTATAATAACATCATAAATATCATATATAAACATTAAATACATAATTATATGTTTTTTTGGGTTCCTTATACCCAACTCCTTTATATACTTTGATTACTATTACATGTATACATTTTGATATATACATGGGATTATTTTTTACCATAATAGTGTTAATACTTCTACACTCACTGTTTACATGGTAATGTCCTTAGATTATACGGTGTATCAAAATGTTATAGTAGTTCCCATCTATAGTGAGAACCTTGAGATACTATAATATAAATCTTAAAGTATATATCCTATGGTCTAGGCACATCATACTAAAATGACATATACAATTTATGACTATCTAGTGTTGAGGGATTATAATAATTGAGAATTCTTATCATGAATTTGGAATTTGTGTTCTCAAGTAGATGAGGACATGAGAATAAACCAAACAATAGGAACAACACTTGTTTCAGTTTTTATTGGTTGTTCCTATATAAAAACATGTGTATTGGTCTTTGTAATTGAGATCATTTTTAATATTCACCATTTGATATTGTAATTTGATGTTGAAAAAAACCAATGAAATTGAAGTTGTGGTGGGTATATTTTGTTGGGTGCATTATTGGTGGTATGACATTGGGTAAATGATCAAGATATAATTTTTATCTTCTGAGTTGAGGAAGATATATCTCATCGACCAAGGCTGTACAAGATGTTAGTACCTTCATTAAATCCATGGCCATTGTACAGGAAGGTAATTCCATCTAGTAATGTTGTGAAACATATAAAGAAACAAAAGGATGATGACACATTTGTGCATCATGCTTTATGGGATATCACGACACAAAGAGATAATATTACACAAAACATGTTTATAGGAGGTAAAAATAGATATTACATTCTTTATATCCTCAGTGTCCATGATGGGTTGCTAGAAATTGTTCTTGGTTTGTAGGCTAGACTCATTGTTGTTGAGACAAGGACCTATAGGGTCACACACTAAGTGTATCCACAAGTCCCACATATTCTAATGAATAGGAGTTTAGGATGAAGTTCGCCCCATGTGAAGGGGCCAATGAACGTCTAAGAATGATTGATTTTAAGTAAAAATAATTCAATTATATTATTCAAGTTAATAATAATGATGATTTAATTTATTTCTCAAGAAATTCACAAGTAGTTTGATCATAAAAGTTAATATGGTAAAATATAATTTTTCAAATAAACATAGGATGTTCAAGGTTTGTTAAATAATTTTTGGAGATTATGGCATGATTTAATTGTTTTTATTTTATCATGTAACATTTTGTTGTGTTACAAGTGAGTTATAATATATTTGCGTCATTTATGAAAAGTTTATTAAGTCATATGCATGCACAAAGTTCTAAAATGACGGTATTAATTTTCAGGGATCAATGTGAAATTTTGGAAAGTATAACCTATGCAAAAAAGATCATTTTAGCCTATTTAATAGTAAGATCTTCCATTTGGACTAATTTAGTGATAAAAGATCCCCTCTCTTATCCTCTCAAGTTCTTAGAGAGAGATTTATAAGAAAGACCAAGTGCTGATCGATCCCATATTCTCAATTGAGTCCACATTATTCACATTATCAATGGGATATCATAGAGATCTCAGATTTTGCATGCTAGCACCCATGAAATTTAGATCAAAGATCCAGGAGTTGTGGTTCATGTGTGGAGGATCTAGAGGATTCCCATCTTAGCACCTTTGAGCCATGACATATTAATACTGAGGAAAACAAACTAATGACTTCAAACAAACAAGGTACCATTTATGCTTTCATTCAATATTTTAGTGCTTATATTGAATTACACTTGATATTTCATAAAATACAGGTAGTTTTTTTTGGATTCAATGTTTTTGGTATGAATCAAAACCCCAAATTTTAAATTTGTCATTTTCATGCTTCTGTTTCACCTTGGGTTCCTTCAATTAGTATCCGAGTGAACATGTAATTATTTATATTGAAAAATTTAAAATTTTAATTAAATTTTCTATGATCTGGTAAGAGGTTTTTGATATGGTCCCATCTCAACTGATGGTGCATTGATCCGAGTTCGTATCTCCAAGACATTACTGATCGAAGAAAGATGGGTTTTATGTATGAATTGTGATGAAAATTATAGTTTTTTTTTGTTCATTTCAATGGCTACTGATGTGCCAAATTTTTAGCCGTAGAGTGATTTTAGTATGTTGTGTGTTATCCGGATATACCAGAAGTTGGTTGGCATAGTCCATTGGTGATACAAAAATGTTGTGGAAGATTGATTTAATTTCCAAAAATAAAAAAGGTATCAGATTCATTTGAAAGATTGTTTAATTAAAAGGAAAATTATTACCTTAGAAGATTGTTCGAAGCTTCTCTTGGATGTTTGTTTAATTGAGAGGATAAATTTTCCCTTGGAAACTTCATTATAAAAGGAAAAATATTTATTTGGAAGATTTTTATCTTTTTATATTATATATATACATATTATATGTCCTTTAAAGTGATTCCCAACTAGAATTGGATCGAACCAGTACAGTCCGGGTCCAACCAGCTCGACCCTTCACTAGCCCTCATTTAATTTTTGGGGATATCCATTAGGTCCAAATGGACCTAAAAAATTATGAAAAAAATCAGAAATTAAATTTAATTGTATATGATTTAATAAAATTATTTTAGGTGTTGTGAGACATATAAATATTTAATTAAAATTATTTTAATGCAAGTAATCACATTCAAAATACCCTCAATTTGAATTTAATAAAATCTAATTTTTATGAACTATAATTTTATGTTGAATGATCATGATCTGTGACCAAACCATGCATGTTTGTATTATTATTTATTTTATTTAATTATTGCATTTATGATTTTAAAAATTTAATAATTGTTTTAATTTGATGACCTTCATATTATCCCTCCATATTTTATTTCTATAAGGGTTTGAGTGTCCACATTTAAGTGATAAAATGTAAGTTCACACCCGGAGTTTCCCTCACATATGTGTGAGTATACATTGTAAATATCAGATGAGTTCATGGCAAATTAGTTTGAGTCAAGATCCAGTGTAGGCCAAACAAGTGAAATGCAAAGGAGTTATAGGTGCTTTAAATCAGGTCAGGTATTGAATTAAACAATTTAACTTGGGCCTTGGTTAATTCATTATTCACTCAATGAATTAAATAATAGTTAATGACTCATGATCATTCCATTATTTATTTATTTTATCATGTGCATAGTTTGTTATTTTTTTAATTTATATTTATTATACACAATCACATAATATAATAGTAACCAAGAATTCAATGATAAAATGAACATGTGTGGTAAATTTTTTCTATTTAAAATCATTATTAAGTTGAGAGTGTGGTCATATAGAATAGTAATGTTAAATATAAAAGGATTTCATTTTCCAAGATAAATTAATTAATCCCTTAAAAAAATATTAATTTATCAAATATCTTCCATCAATTGAATTTGGAAACTATTGATTGTTTGAGGTGCTCTTCAGCCCTAGTTAAGGGCGCCTCTTATTAATGGGGAGTTATTATTAGAGTGGTGGGTAAACTTTACTAGATTTTACTTAAAATGAATAGCCATATTTACCTTTTTCAAATCTTAGAGGAAAATTGTTGCATAATGAAAAGTAATTCTTTTCATGATATGTTACTCTACTCAATAGATAAAGGAGATGTAATTTAATGATATTATACAGTCAAAAAAATACCATAAAATTCTCTAATTAGTGGCATATCCATATCTTGTAGACTTTGCGGAGAGGTTTCAAGGATTGATGACACTAGAACACTCAAAAGATATAGTATTCTGAATCTAGCGGTTGAGGGCTACTAGAATTTAATAAAATAGTGGGAGAAATTTTAAAATAAAAAATTTGAAAATGTATAATGGTAATCAAGATAAAGTAATAATATTCTAAGTTTATTTTTATTGAGGAAAATGGAAACCACAACCAATTCAATTTCACTACAATTAATATTAGATAAGAGAATATGATGATTAACCATAGATTTTAGGAGTGGTACAGATGATTATATGTTGTACTGCACCAAGAGAGGAATCATTATGTGTTGGAATAAATAATTCATACTGACCCCCCTCAAGGGTCAAGTAAGGTGGATAAAGATAAATACAAGGACCATATAGATGATTCACTAGATGTGTAGTGTTTAATGTTGTCATTTATGTCTAGTGAGTTGGAGAAAATTCATGAGAAGAAAGATGCTTTCCAAAAGATGTCTTATCTCCAAGGGTTATACCATGAGATATTTCAATAAGAAATATATGAGATATCAAGTGCAATGTATAGATTTAGGCTAGAAGAATGAAATAAACAGGAACTCATGTACTCAAGATGATCAATTACATTGAGAGACTTGAGTCCCTTAGGTTCAAACTGAACTAAGATATATAAATTGATATCATTATTGCCTCTTTACCGCATAGATTCTTGAATTTAATTGTTAATTATAATATGAATTATATGAATAAGTTACTCCCATGTTTTTTGGATTTAGATCACCAAGTAGATAAGTATATGAAGAATTCTATCTCTTTGGCCCTTATAGTGATAATAGGGGGAAATGAATGGCTAAATTGTCTAGGGATAAGTCTAATTCAAAGGCACTGATGCACTTACCTTTCAAGAAGCCAAAGATACAAGGGGAGGGAAATGAGAAGGTGGTAGTTTGCTTTAAACGTGGAAAGAATGGCCACTAGAAGAAGTATTGCACAGTTAGGAAAAAAGAAGCAAGTTGAAGCTTCTTCTTCAGGTATATTTATCATTGAATTAAATGTATCTATTTCTATAAGTTGGGCATGGGACACTACATGTAATGCACAAATTTATATTAAAATAAAATAACCAAGTAGATTCAAGAAATTTGAAAATGGTGAAGCTGATATATGATCTATAAATGGTGTGAATCTAGAATCCATGTATGTGGGATATTATCATCCTATTTTTCCTAGTGGGATGGTTCTTATACTATATAATTGTTATTATGCACCATCTATTACTAGAAACATAATCTCAGTGTCGAGTTTAGACACTATGGGATTTTATTTCAAGTTTGGAAATAAATGTTTTCTTATGTTTAAGGATATTATATGTTATGGTATAACGCATATTAATAATGGATTGTATATACTTGAACTAGAAAATAAATTATTGGAAATTATGGACATATCTAGATATAACGACTCAACTCCCACCCACATATGGAACTTCAGGATAAGTCCTGTAAATAAGAATAATTTACACAAAATATATCAAGTAGGGCATTTATACTCCCTAGAGTTAAAACCCTTGGATGCATGTCATAATAATTTACAAGTTAAAATGACCAAGTCACCTTTAAATGTGAATGGATAAAGAGAAAAAGAACAAATAAAATTGGTTCATACTTATGTATGTGGTCCATTTATAGTAGAGGAAATGGGTGATTGTCCATACTTCATTAATTTTTTTGATGAATATAATAGATATGGATATATCTACATAATAAGTTATATGTCTAATTCCTTTAACATATTTAAGGATTATTGAAATGAAGTAGAGAATAAATTTTGTATGAATATTACCAAAATCCACTCAGAATGTAGTAGAGAATATCTTAACCAAGATTTCATTAACTATTAAAAGGAGTATGAGATAATTTATTAACTCACTACTCCTTTTACACCTTAGTGGAATGGTATTAGTAAAAGGATGAATCAAACTCTTCTTGACATGGTCAGATCGACGATGAGTCATGCAACACTACCATTATCCTTTTGGGGATATGCACTACAGACCAAAAAATATAAACTAAACTGAGAACCAAATAAATAGAAATATGGGATTCCATATGAGTTGTGATACGTAAAGTAATCGTTTTTGTCACATATATGTGTAGGGGATGCAAGTATTTTTTTGGACTATACCTAGTGAAAAATTAGTATCTCATATTAATAAGTACATCTTTATAGGTTATCCTAAGGAGACAAAAGGATATTACCTACATTTACCTTCATATATAAAGGTGATTGTTGCAAGAAATGATACATTTAAAGAAAGGGAACACATTTTCAATGGAAATAGTTGGAGGAAGATTGAATTTTATGAAGCTGATGCTTTAAATGCATAATATTTGGTACTGGAACAATATCCACAAGGGATAGTGGGAGAGAAATATGTTCCCAAGTAAAAAGTACTATGTATACCCACTAGATAAGTTAGAGAACTCAAGAGATATCATTTTCTTATCATTGAGTCAGGTGACCCATTACTCCCAAAGAACGATGAACCTCTGAACTACAAGGAAGAAGTATATGAAAAGGATTATGGTAAATGGAAAGAAGCCACACATTAAAAAATGGATTCTATGTAACAAAATTATATATGGATTTCAATAAAACCACCACTAAATGTAAAGCCTATTAGATGTAAATGGGTATTAAAGAAAAAAGTAGACAAGGGTGGTCATGTTAGAACCTATAATTCATGACTAATGGGGAGGGGTTTTAAGAAACATCAAGGAATCAACTATGATGAAACCTTATCACTAATCTCTATGCTAATATATATAAGAATATCACTTGAAATAACAGCCTTCCATGATTATGAAATTTGAAAAATGGATGTCAAAACTTCTTTTCTAAATAGGAAGTTAGTTGAATATGTTTATATGACACAACCCAAAGGTTTCATATTTTCAAAGAGTGATAATAAAGTGTGAAAGCTATAAAGATCCATTTATAGATTAAAGAAGGAAACGTGATTATGGTATATCTGATTTGAGGATACTATAAGAGAATTTAGTATCATTAATAATGAAATCGATCCATGTGTCTATAATAAGGTTAGTGTAAGTGACATCATTTTCTTAATATTATATGATGATGTCATATTATTAATGGGAAATGAAGTACAAGTCTTATAGTTTGTGAATAATTAGTTAAATGAATTATTCTCCATGAAATACTTAGGTTAAAAAGCATATATACTTGGGATCAAGGTATATAAAAATAGATATCAAATGCTACTTGGGATAAGTCAAAGTATATATATCGAAAAGGTACTCAAAAGGAAAAATATAGAATAATAAAAGAGAGGATTATTACTAGGGTCACATGGAATTAATCTCTCAAAGAATATGTGTCCACAAACACAAGAGGAGATTTAAAGAACGAGTATAATAACTTAATATTCAGAAGTTGGATATATCATGTTTGTCATTCTATGTACTAGGTTTAATGTTTATTTTATTTAATAATGGTGGTAAGATATCAAGCCAGCAAAAGAGAGTTTCATTAGGATGTTATAAAAACTATACTAAAGTACTTGAAATGTACAAAGGATATGTTCTAGGTGTATGGAGCATATGGGAATCTAGTCTTGAGGGGATGCACTACGATTAACTTCCAAATAGATCATGATGATCTGAAATTGTAGTCAGGATATGTCTTATGCCTAAATGGTGGTGCAGTGAGATGGATGAGAATGAATAAGTCCTTGGTTTCTAGTTATGCAGTAGATTATAAGTATATAACTGCTTTCGATGTAGTAATGTAGTAGTTTGGATATGAAAATTTATTTATGAGCTTAGCATTGTATCTAGTATTTCAGACCCTATTATGGTATACTGTAACATCCCAAGTAAGTAATGAATAATAGATATTTTTATCTATGTCTATTAATGAATTATATTGTGTTTTATAGTCTTAAAATAAAAATAAATCCAATCTTAAGCATGGAATAGACTAATATTTTTATAAGATTGTTTTACTGCCTTTTGATGGAAAACCATTTTTGAATCTATATTTTGAAAATTTTATAAACTATGTTTTTCAAAATAAACTTATTCTTTATGATTTGGACATAAAATTTACTTTGTGTGAATTTTTGGTATTTTTCTGACAATGTTAATTTTTTAATGAATAGTGAAAAATACTGCATTTTACATCAAAACTGCTTTTTAATCTAATTTATTTATATGATTAGATTATCTTTTGAATTGGGTTTAAAGTGAAATTACAATATATTTTTACCATTTAATCCTATAGTGGTCATTGGAATTAAGTTCACTTTGAAATCAGACTTAAACTAGTGTCAATCTTTTGATACTTACTGTTTCATAAAAACACGCTATTTGTCATGACAGTAGGAATTAATTATTAAATTAATTAATGTGACTTATATGTTTTGAATTTTGTAAAATAGAATTAATTTTTGAATTCGGAATATCATATATATATTAGGGTGAAGTTTTGGTATTTTTCTGAAAAACTTCAATTTTTGATGAATAGTGAAACCACTAAGTGGTACTTATAAAAACTGATTTTTTGTTTAAATAAAATTTTACAACTTCGGTGTTTTGAATTTCAAAAATACGACATTCATGGTTGTCATTAATAAGTAAAATGTTGTTCAATGAGATTAAAATAATTTTTTGGTGAATAGTAATGTTATTTGATCTTAATCACGATTAGTGGTAATTAGTGTAGTTTAAGGTAAAAATAATGTTTTAATAGTATGAGATGAGCTTGACACATGTTCTACCCTCATTGGATGTGTCATGGCCGACCATGAAAAGCCCTGGGTCAACTTGGAGACCCCATGGAGCCACTTTGGTTGGGAAATGACATAAATAACTTTTTATTTAATGTAAAAGTAAAAATGACACAAACATGAAATGATTTACTAAAAATTTTTTAAAAGGGGTCATACAAGTCAGATTTTTTACTATAAATATTCATTGGAAATATAAAAATATTTCCTACATCATAGTATTTTTTTATAATTTTTTGACATTAAATAAATAAAAGTATTTATGACATTATAATGATGTAGCAATTACCTCATTAATAAAATATTTAAATAAAATCAAAAGATAATGTAAAATCTATGACCTACACATGTCCAAAACCTATTTGGTGGGTATATTTCGAACCCTTATCACCATATCCTATAATTATATCAATGTGGGACCTTTTAAATCCGAAACTCATTTTCAAATAAAGTAATAATTCTTTACTTTCCAAGAGTGCCCCTCCTCTCCTCTTATAAAAGGCCCCCACCTCTACCTCCATACCCACACTTCCAAAGCCTTTGGCTCAGAAAACCCCTGCTCATTGTATCATTAAACTTACCTCTCTTACTCCTTGAAGCCTCACTTTGTGCAAAAGTCTTCCAAGAAAGCCTTTGAGCTCAAACCAAAGGGAGTTACCCGATTTTTAGGTAATGTCTTCTTTTGAGTCCTTTTGAATTATTTTGATTCTCCAACCCCCTAAAATCTTTTTATTATTTTATTTTGTAACAACTCCAGTATCCTCAATATAATAGGATGTTTTTATAAGAAGGATTCGAGGTAAACTTACACACACCTACATCTAATGGTTAAAGAATATACTGTTTCCGTGGATGGTGAATTTATGCCTCCCGAAACGATGATTGTTCAACATTATTTTAACACCTTCAAAGGTGGCCATTAAGATGAAACTATATTTTTATATGATATATAATATGTTTACGTTTTCCTTAAGCTTCTGTATTTTTTATTTTGGGCATACCTTTATGGTTTCCATTATGGGTAAATGTGATATCTTCATTTAAGGAAGTGCAGACTACCGCTCCCTCAAAGTGATTTGATTCGTTAAATACCATATGTGGGACGTATAAAGGATGGAACTATGATATTATATTTGATATTATACTGGAATTATAATATACCTTTATATCATTATTATTCCATTCTATAAAATACAAAATAGAAATGAAAGTAGCGTTCATGCGTACGTACGACTTACCGTCTCCATGAACGGTGCATTTCATTTCTTACCTCTAAATGATTATGTAATATTATAAATGCATGCATGTACTGGATATATATTACATATATAATATATACATCCGGAATACCATTTTGGATATAATAGATACATGAACAACTTGTAATTGTAAAGGGCTTATTTTTGACTCAAGTACGAATGATCGTTAAAACGACTGTTATTAACTTAAATAATTACATAGTGTTCATGAAATGGAAATAAGTTATATAAAAGGAATAATGAACTTAAAAAAAGGTTCTTAAGAAACCATAAATTAACTCAATTTTATTATTCAGGACATTAAATAATGATAGAATCAAGTCGGACCCGAGGTATGGGACTTCGTCTCAATCTCCTTTCATTGATGCATATTTTGTTTTATACCCAACCTTCAATTATATGGTGTATAAACCCCTTTTAATTTTACATTTATCCAAAAGGAATATTTTTTATATGAATCGTTTTACTAAACGACAAAAGGCAATGTTTTGTCATACGTATGCGGCGATAACGACTTCTCCGCCACCGTGACCATTATTTGAGTTTCGGCTTTCTCTAAAAGTCATTATTTTTTTTAAAAGAAAAATAAATACCATTTTTTACTTTTTTTTTATTTTGGTATTGAAAATGGTTTTCATAATATTTTTATATCAATGTGTGGTATTTATATCTTGTGATTGAAAGGTGGAAATGTTATGTTTCCTTTATGCATGTTTTATGTGATATGATTATGTTGAGGTTCTTGGGCATTGTTATGAAGACGGGTGGTTCCGTGATAGACTAAGGGCAGGTGAGCCCGATATAGCTCTCCAATGCATTGGGTAACGCGATGGAGTGAAACGTTAAGGTTTCTCCAAAGTGATTCAGGGAATATACTGTGATGGGTATTCCAAACGTAACCAAGAGGGTTACTCCCTACGTAAGAATGTTATGAATGCCTAAAGTTACCTTTATGTCTTATGATTTCTATGATTTATTCATGATTTGATGAGGTATGTTAAAGTGCATATGTTTTATGGGTAAAGTATGATTTCATTCTTATGTATATATGTACCCATGTTTCCTTTCCATATATTTTTATATCCCTTACAGAGCTTTTTATGCTCATCCCAAGTTTTTTTGAAATGTTTTTCACAGGTCAAGGTAAAGGTACATGATATGATGATAGTGTCAAGGAAGTGTCAAGAAAGAATCCATGTTTTATTTTAAATAAGTTTCCATTGATGGGAAAAAAGAATACTATCTTTATGTAACCACTTTGTTTATATTTGGAATGTAATGCAAGTTTTATGGTCTAATTCTCTAAAACTCTAAACCCAAAAAGATCCTCTATGTGTAATCTTGTAATAACTCATGATTAAATATGGTTTAAGGCTGGGGCCTTATAGTTGGTATCAGAGGTCGGTTTAAATAACATTAGGAGTTAGAATTATATTAAATGATTATCCAAAAATATTTTTTTATGGTCAAGTTGAAATGATATAGTATTTGAAGATTACCATGTCGCTTCATCTATGACATGTTTGTTCAAAATGGTTTTCCACAAAGGAAACATGGAAACAGTGCTAGGAAGGCATGTAGAAGGAAATAACCTTCCTAATCAGCATCCTGAGATGGTCGGAATTGGAACTGAACAGTTTGTTGCAGTAATGGTGCAGTTGACTCAAGCGATAAATGGCGGTGGTATCCATGCACGAGATCAGCCAGATCAACCGCAGAGGAACATGTCAGTGGTGGTCGATGGTTAAAAATATCAGGGATGCTGATGAGATTGATGCTCTTGACTGGGATAAATTCAAAGGTATGTTTCTTGAGAAGTATTTTCCTAAGGCTGTTCAATTTAGTATGGAAAATCAATTCTTGGAATTTAGGCAAGACGAAGACTCAGTGGCTGCCTATGAAGAAAGGTTCACTCGATTGGCAAGGTATGCTCCAAATTTTATCCGAGACCTTGATAGTAAAATCAATCATTTTTACTTAGGATTAAAGCCAAAATATCGAAGGGCATTAGCTTCTCGTGAGTTAAAAGTTATGAAAAGTTTGTTAGATGTGCTGAGAAGGTGGAAATGGAGTTTGCCGATGATCAAGTGTTCTATAACAACAAACAGAAGAAGAGACCGAGGTGGCAGGAGAAAGGTAAGAATTCATCAAAATAGTATGATGGTAAGAAAACTAAGTTTCCAGTTTGTGATAAATGTGGCAAAAGGCTTGCTGGGGAATGTCTTATGAATTCTGGAAAGTGCTACCGATGTGGTAAGATGGGACATAAAGCTCGTCATTGCACTGAAAAAGATCAGGGTGATGGTAAGACCATTTTTGATTTACAGTTAGTGAAATGTTATAAGTTCAATGAGATGGGTCACTATGCAAACGAGTGTTCGACAAAGAGCTTGAGTGATGGGAATCAGTTAGACTACAAGCAGAAAGGTGAAATCCTTTGCAACTACTTCAGCAGATGTCAGGCCATCAAATGAAGTTGTATCAGGTAATTTGTTTGTTTTTTCAGATTATACCAGTGTGTTGTTTGATTCGGGGTCTACACTTTCTTTCATCTCTGAAAACTTTTATAGTAAAATGGGAATACCATCTCAAGAAATGACTCCTGAACTTTTGGTAAAAACACCTAGGGGAAATGTTGAGGCAAAAAGAATTTATAAGAATCTTGCTATACTTATCCGTGTAAATAACATACTTGTGAACCTTATTGTTCTACCTCTAGTAGAGTTTGATGTTATCCTGGGTATGGATTGGCTCTATATTTACCAAGCTAAGATTGACTGTAGAGATAAATAAGTTTCTTTTCAGAAAGACTTTCAGTTTTTGTACAAGAATGAACCCTTACTGTTGATAACTTATCAAGAGGACAAGAAACTTGTAAAAGATGGAAATTAATGTTACCTTGCACACATCGTTGAAAATAAAAGAACTGTTCAGATTAATGATGTGCCAGTGGTAAATGAGTATCCTGATGTTTTTCCTGATGAGTTGCCTGGAATAATACCAGATCAGGAAGTTGAGTTTACTGTTGACTTAGTTCCTGATGCTAAGCCAATTTCAAAACCCCCTTATTGAATGGCTCAAATTGAACTTTTAGAGTTGAAGGAGCAATTTCATGATTTATTAGAGAAAGGTTTCATTCGACCTATCACATCACCATGGGGGTGCTCATGTTTTATTTGTTAAAATGAAAGATGGTCTATGAGACTTTGCATTGATCATAGAGCCTTTAATAACATCACTGTTAAGAAAAAATATCCTTTGCCTTATATCGATGATTTGTTTGATCAACACCAAGGAGCTCAGTTTTTTTCAAAGATTGACCTGAGATCGGGGTACCATCAGTTGAAGGTAAAGGAGGAAGATATTCCGAAGACTGCGTTCCATACAATATATGGCCATTATGAATTTGTAGTAATGCCTTTTGGGCTAACCAATGTACCTGCTGTATTCATGGACTTAATGAATATAATTTTCCATGAGTTCTTGGATAAGTTTGTGGTTGTTTTCATTGATGATATTTTGGTGTTTTCTAAAAGTAAAGGAGAGCATGAAAGACATTTAAGGGTTATCTTGCAAACCTTAAAAGAAAAGAAACTGTATGGAAAATTCAGCAAGTGTGAGTTTTGGTTGCAACAAATTTCTTTCCGTGGTCATATTTTTTCTAAAGATGGAATAACTGTTGATCCTTCAAAAACAAAAGTTTTGGAAGAATGGACAAGAACCACAAATGTGACCGAGATTCGTAGCTTCCATGGTTTGGCAGGATATTACCAAAGGTTTGTTAGAAATTATTCAAGATTATCTAGTCCAATGACTAAGCTGACTTGGAAGGGTGTTAAGTTTATCTGGACAATAGAATGTGATGATTGTTTTCAGGAGTTGAAAAGGAGATTGGTGAATGCTACAGTTTTGGCACTACCTTCCAAGAATGGTGAGTTTGTTATATACAGAGATGGTTCATTGAAAGGACTTGGTTGCGTCCTAATGCAGAGTGATCAGGTAATTGCTTATGCTTCACGACAGTTTAAAACTCATGAGGTAAATTAACCTACACATGATTTGGAATTAGCTGCTGTTGTTTTCGCTTTAAAAATCTGGAGGCATCATTTGTATGGAGTAATGTGTGAAATATATACCGATCACAAAATTTTAATGTATATATTCACTCAGAAAGAGTTAAACATGAGACAAAGGAGATGGCTGGAATTAATCAAGGATTATGATTGTACAATTCATTACCATTTGGGAAAAGCAAATAAAGTGGCCGATGCTTTGAGTAAAAAAAGTAATGCTTCATTAGAAATGTTGTGTTTGGAACATGATCCTTTGGTTAAGGATTTGATGAAATTTGGAATAGAAGTTTTTGGTGTAGGATGTTCTTCTGTTTTGTTTCAGGTATCAGTGAAATCTTCTCTATCAGATAGAATCAAGCAAGAACAGAGGGAAGATAGTGAGTTGCAGAAAAAGGTAGAGCTGGTTCAGAAAGGTATGTTGCCTAAATTCAACACTGATAATGATTGTGTTTTGAGATTTGGGAAGAGATTGTGTGTGCCTTGTGATTCACAGTTGAAGAGAGAGTTGTTATGTGAAACTCATAGTTCTCCGTTTTCAGTTCATCCTGGCAGTACTAAGATATATAGAGATCTGCGGGAGTATTACTGGTGGGATGGAATGAGAAGAGATATTGCTGATTTTATTGTGAAGTGTTTGACATGTCAACAGGATAAAGCAGAGCGGCATTTACCGAAAGGGATGCTTCAGCCTTTACCAGTGCCATAGTGGAAATGGAAGAATATATTCATGGACTTTGTTGTGGTATTACCAAAGACGTCTCAAGGTAATAATACAATCTGGTTTATTGTTGATCTCTTGACCAAATCTTTTCATTTCCTTGCTATACGAGATACTTTTTCCCCGGATCAACTTTCCCATTTGTATCTTAAAGAGAGAGTTATGTTACATGGAGTTCCTCTCTCCATTGTATCTGACCGTGATCCCAGGTTCACTTCTAACTTTTGGAAAGGCCTTCAGAAGTTGTTGGGTACTGAATTATATTTTAGTACAGCTTTTCATCCTCAATCAGATGGGCAGTCAGAACGAAAAATTCAGACCTTGGAGGATATGCTACGAGCTTGTTCGATGGATTATCAGGGAAGTTGGGACCAACATCTTTCTTTGGTTGAATTTTCATATAATAACAGTTTTCATTCGAGTATACAAATGGCACCATTTGAGGCGTTATATGGGAAGTGGTGTCGAACACCAGCTTTCTGGGATGAATTGGGTGAAAGGAAGTTAATGGGACCAGAATTGGTAGAAGAGATGGAAGAAAAAGTTCAGTTGATTCAGAAACACATGAGAATAGCTCAGAGTAGGCAGAAGAGTTATGCGGACAACAGGAGGAAGGATCTCTCTTTTGAGGTAGGTGATCATGTTTTTATCAAAGTATCACCATGGAAAAGTGTGATGCGGTTTGGTAAGAAAGGAAAGCTGAGTCCAAGGTTTATTGGACCATATGAAATTCTGGAGTGAGTTGGATCAGTTGATTACCGAGTGGCTTTACCTCCAAGTTTATCTCAGGTACATAATGTTTTTCATGTTTCGATGTTGAGAAAGTATATGCAAGATCCATCTCATGTTTTGATTCCAGAGGTAGTTTAGTTGGAAGAGAACCTATCTTATGAGGAACAACTAGTCTAGATTCTTGACCACATGGAGAAAGTGTTACGAAATAAGGTGATTAATCAGGTAAAGGTTTTGTGGAAAAACCACATGATGGAAGAGGCAACATGGGAATCTGAAAATGCAATGAGGGATAAGTACCCCCATTTATTTGATAAGTAAATAAATTACGGGGACGCAATTTTCTAAAGGGGGGAAGGTTGTAACATCCCAAGTAAGTAATGAATAATAGATATTTTTATCTATGTCTATTAATGAATTAGATAGTGTCTTAGAGGCTTGAAATAAAAATAAATCCAATCCTAAGCATGGAATACACTAATATTTTTAAAAGAATGTTTTACTGCCTTTTGATGGAAAACCATTTTTGAATCTATCTTTTGAAAATTTTATAAAAAATGTTTTTGAAAATAAACTTATTCTTTATGATTGGGACATCAAAATTTACTTTGTGTGAATTTTTGGTATTTTTCTGACAATGTTCATTTTTTAATGAATAGTGAAAAAGACTGCATTTTACATCAAAAACTGCTTTTTAATCTAATTTATTTATATGATTAGATTATCTTTTGAATTGGATTTAAAGTGAAATTATAATATATTTTTACCATTTAATCCAATAGTGGTCATTGTAATTAATTTCACTTTGAAAGCAGACTTAAACTAGTGTCAATCTTTTGATACTTATTGTTTCATAAAAACACGCTATTTGTCATGACAGCAGGAATTAATTATTAAATTAATTAATGTGACTTATATGTTTTTAATTTTTTAAAATAGACTTCATTTTTGAATTTGGAATATCAAATATATCTTAGGGTGAATTTTTGGTATTTTTCTGAAAAACTTCAATTTTTGATGAATAGTGAAACCACTAAGTGGTACTTATAAAAACTGATTTTTTGTTTAAATGAAATTTTACCACTTCTGTGTTTTGAATTTCAAAAATACGACATACATGGTTTTCATTAAGAAGTAAAATGTGGTTCAATGAGATTAAAATAATTTTTTGGTGAATAGTAACTTTTATGTTCTTAATCGCGATTAGTGGTAATTAGTGTAGTTTAAGGTAAAAATAATGTTTTAATAGTATGAGATGAACTTGACACATGTCCTACCCTCATTGTATGTGTCATGGCCACCAATACAAGCCATGGGTCAACTCGGGGACCCCATGGAGCCACTTTGGTTGGGAAATGATATAAATAACTTTTTATTTAATGTAAAAGTAAAAATGACACAAACATGAAATGTTTCACTAAAACAATTTTTAAATGGGGTTATACAATTCAGATTTTTGACAATGAATGTTCATTGGAAAGATAAAAATATTTCCTACTTCATAGTATTTTTTTTATAATTTTTGGACATTAAATTGGAAAAAGTATTTATGACATCATAATGATGTAGCGATTACCTCATTAATAAAGGATTTAAATAAAATGAAACGATAATGTACAATATATGACCTAAACATGTCCAAAACCTATTGGGTGGGTATATTTAGAACCTTTATCACCTTATACTCGAATTATATGAATTTGGGACCTTTTAAATCCGAAACTCATTTTCAAATAAAGTAATATTTCTTTACATTCCAAGAGTTCCCCTCCTCTCCTCTTATAAAAGGCCCCCACCTCTACCTCCTTACCCACACTTCCAAAGCCTTTGTCTCGGCCAACCCCTGCTCATTTTGTCTCTCCACTTCCATATCTTACTCCTAGAATCCTCACTTTGTGCAGAAGTCTTCTCAAGTAAGCCTTTGAGCTCAAACCAAAGGGAGTTACCCGATTTTAAGGTAATGTCTTCTTTTGAGTCCTTTTGTTTTATTTTGCTTCTCCAACCCCCTAAACTCTTTTTATTCTTTTCTTTTGTAACAACTCCAGTATCCTAAATATACTAGGATTTGTTTATAATAAGGATTATAGCTACACTTACACACACCTACATCTAATGGCTAAAGAACATACTGTTTCCCTTGATGGTGAATTTATGCCTCCCGAAACGATGATTGTTCAACATTCTTTTAACACCTTCAAAGGTGGCCATTAAGATGACACTATATTTATATATGATATATAATATTTTTATGTTTTCCTTAAGCTTCTGTATTTTTCATTTTGGGCATAACTTTATGGTTTCCATTATGGGTAAACGCGATATCTTCATTTAAGGAAGTGCGGACTACCGCCCCCTCAAAGTGATTTGATTTGTTAAATACCATATGTGGGCCGTATAAATGATGGAACTATGATATTATATATGATATTATACTGGAATTATAATATACCTTTATATCATTATTATTCTATTCTATAAAATACGAAATAGAAATGAATGTAGCGTTCATGCGTACGTATGTCTTACCGTCTCCATGAACGGTGCATTTAATTTCTTACCTCTAAATGATTATGTAATATTATAAACGCATGCATGTACTGGATATATATGACATATATAATATCTACATCATCAATACCATTCTGGATATAATGGATGCATGAACAACTTGTAATTATAAAGGGCTTATTTTTGACTCAAGTACCAAATATCGTTAAAATGACTGTTATTAACTTAAATAATTACATAGTGTTCATGACATGAAAATAAGTGATATAAAAGGAATAACGAACATAAAAAAGGTTCTTAAGAAAGTACAAATTAACTCAAGTTTATTATTCAGGACATTAAAGAACGATCGAGTCAAGTCGGACCCGAGGTATGGGACTTCGTCTCAATATCCTTTCATTGAGGCATATTTTGTTTTATACTCAACCTTCTTTTATATGGTGTATAAACCCCTTTGACTTTTACGTTTATCCAAAAGCAATATTTTTTATATGAATCATTTTACTAAACTACAAAAGGGAATGTTTTGTCGTACGTATGCGGCGACAATGACTTCTCCGCCATCATGACCATTATTTGAGTTCCAGCTTCCTCTACAAGCCATACTTTTTTTAAAAGAAAAATAAATACCATGTTTTAATTTTCTTTTATTTTGGTATTGAAAATGGTTTTCATAATATTTTTAAATCAATGTGTGGTATTGATATCTTGTGATTGAAAGGTTGAAATTTTATGTTTCCTTTATGCATGTTTTATGTAATACGATTATGTTGAGGTTCTTGGGAATTGTTATGAAGACAGGTGGTTCCGTGATAGACTAAGGGCGGGTGAGCCCAATATAGCTCTCCAATGCATTGGGTAACACGAAGGAGTGAAATGTTAAGGTTTCTCCGAAGAGATTTAGGGAATATACTATGATGTGTATTCCAAACGTAACAAAGAGGGTTACTCCCTATGTATGAATGTTATGAATGCCTCAAGTTACCTTTATGTCTTATGATTTCTATGATTTATTCATGATTTGATGAGGTATGTTAAAGTGCTTTTGTTTTATGGGTAAAGTATGATTTCATTCTTATGTATATATGTACCCATGTTTCCTTTCCATATATTTTTATATCCCTTACTGAACTTTTTATGCTCATCCCAAGTTTATTTTGAAATGTTTTTCACAGGTTAAGGGGAAGGTACATGATATGATGATAGTGTCAAGGAAGTGTCAAGAAAGAATCCATGTTTTATTTTAAATATTTTCCATTGATGGGAAAGAAGAATACTATCTTTATGTAACCACTTTGTTTATATGTGGAATGTAATGCACATTTTATGATCTAATTCTCTAAAACACTAAACCCGAAAAGATCCTCAATGTGTAATCTTGTAATAACTCAAGATTAAGTAAGGTTTAAAGGTGGGGCCTTATATATACTATGATAATACTGTAGTAGTGGTTCTTAACAATGATACCATGTCACACCAGAGGATAAATAATATACATCAAAAGTTTCATCTTTTGAGGTATTTTAATCAAAGAGATGAAGTCAAGGTTAGTAGAGTATCCACATAAGATATCATAGAAGACCCCATGTCTAAAGAAATGTCTCAGTAGAATTATTATTCTCATGTGAGAGTAAGTAGGTTGAGAATTTTTAGCTGTTGGATCTAGTGGAAGTGGGAGTGTTGTGAGTGGGTGCCCTAGACTGAACTCCTTTATGTACTTTTATTACCATTACATGTATTCAATTATACATATACATGTGTTTATTCTTATATTAATAGTGTTGATACTTTTGTATCCATTGTTTACATGGTAATTTCCTTAGAATACATGTCATATCAAAAGGCCATAATATTTCCCAGCTATAATGATAACCTCAAGATACTATGACCATAATCTCAAATATATGTCCTACAGTCTAGATATATCATACTGAAAGAACAAAGATGATGTATGACTATCAGGTGATGAAGGATCATAATCATTGAGAAATATTCTCATGATTTTCACACTTGGCGATCTCAAGTAGATGAGATCATGATGAAAGACATGCTAATAGGTACACAACATGTTTTAAGTTTCATTAGTTGTTCATATCCATGAACATGTGTATTTTTCTCTGGACTTGAGATTATTATCAATGTGTGCTATTTGATAACATACTTTGATGTAAGGTAAAAACTATGAAAATAATGTCGTGGTGAGGTATCTTGTGTTGCGTGCATCATTAGTGGTATGACATTGGTTGAATGATTATGATAATTTTTTCCTCTGAGTTGAAAAAGAGATATCTCATGGGAATACATTGACTAGGATGGTAGTACCTTTATTAAATCCATATCCATGGAAAAAATTTAATTCGATCTAGTAAGGTCATGAAATATATAAACACAACAAAATAATGATGATACAGGTGTGCCTTCTACTTTATGAGATATCAAGAGAAAAAGAGATTATATTATACATAATGTGTTCGTAGGAGGCAGACATAGCTAGGAAATTCCATATATCCTTAGGGTCCATTATGGATTTCTAGACTCTACTCTTGGTATGTGGGTTGTACTCACTCATATCGAGATATGTACTTAGATATTCACACACTAAGTGTGTCCATAAGTTCCACCTATTCTAATGAATAGTAGTTGAGGATGAAGTGGGACCCACATCTGGAGGTCGATGAATATCCAAGAATTATCTATCATAATTAAAAAAAATTAAATTATATTATTAAATTTTAGAATAATGATTATTGAATTTAGTTCTCAAAGTATTCAAATGCTGTTTGATCGAAAAAGTGAATACAAGAAAGTATAAATTTTAAAACAAAAATAGGATGTTAAACATTTGTTAAATTACTTGGAGAGATTAAAAGATGAGTTAATGGTTTTTTTTATCATGTAATATTTTATAGTGTTATTTATGACAAGTTTATTAATTCATACGTGTGCTAAAATGTCTAAAATAAAGGTTATTTTTTTCTAGAGACAAAATTTCAATTTTGGAAAGTATAACCACTACTACAAAAAAGACTTTCAACATCACTAGAATAGGACTTTATCTGTACTAAAAATTCACTGATAATCAGAGTATATTTATTAGACTAAAAATTTTTACAGTGATTTTTTAATCCTGATAAAAGCAGCACTCTTATAGGGGTAAAAAAATTTAGACGTCCATGAGTTCCTGAACCCCTTTATCAGCGCTTCCACAACCCATTTATCAGTGCTTCATCCCCCCTTTATTGGTTCTTTTCACCCCACCACCCCTTTTATCAACACTTTTAAAATTTCTAATCTTATGAACACCTTCATAGATTCGAACCATGCACCTCTCCTTCAAATATGGAACACATTTACCACTACACCATGTTGTTTTGCAATCTGTTTAATGATATTTCTATTTATATATATATATATATTAACATAAATATTAACATGTATTTATATAATTATTTTGAAATAAATATATAAAATATATATGTGTGTGATATATATATACATATATTTATTTAAATATATTATATATTATATTTATTTACTTATACTAGAATATAATCTAAATATAGATATGTTAATTAATACACACATATATGTATATACAAACATTATAAATATATTTTTATAATGTAAAAATTGGTTTGATATTGATATAATTACTTTTTTTAGAATATTTATTAATTTAGATATATTATAATATACATTTTTACATAAACATGTTGATATTTTTATTTATATGAGTGATTTATTATAAGTAAATATAATAAAACATGGATATATTAAATTATGAATAAAATTATGTTATAAAAAATGATAAAATTTAAAAACAATAATATCAATATAAATTAAATACCTAGTAATAAATTTCTTCCTCATATAAAAAGGGCAAAAGACCCGCTTAAATGCGGCTAAAAATCCATAAAATGTCAAAAAATCGGGGTGTCTCGACTAAAAACTCAGTTTTTGAGGCCTTTTGGTCTTATTTTATCCTAAAAAAATGTGAAATAGGTTTACCTCTCTTAAAAAGGTCATACTTATTATCTTAGGATTCGATTTGATTTGTGGTAGAGCCCAAATAGACTCCCGGATCAAAAGTTATAGCTGTTTGAAGTTCGGGTTATATTTTCAAATTATTTTAGATTTTTATTGATTTTTTAAATTTTTTTAATCAAATTGATATTAAATGACTATTAAGATGTAATAATGAAAAAATTATTATTTAAAAATATTTTTTTAATTAGTTTATAATTCATTTTTACTAAATATCTTATATATTAATTGTAAATGTTAATTTACCTTATCAAAAACATATTTTAAAAATATATATTAAATTTATATAAATATAAATATACCTATATATTAATATAATACATTTCATGAAATATGTTTTTGAAGTATACTTTTATCAGCACTTGTAAAAAAGTGCTGATAAAGGGGGGTCTTTAACAGTGCTTCTAAAAAAGCACTAATAACCCCCCTTTTTCAGCACTTTTTTACAAGCACTGATAAAAGGAATCATTTATCAGCACTTGTAAAAAAGTACTGATAAAGGCCCCCCTTAAATAGTGATTTTTTAGTTTGTTAAATCCCCCCTTTAACAACACCTTTTTTAGCACTGACAAAGGGGGTCTTTAACACAAATTTTTGCTTGCACTATTAAATCCCTAGTGCTTGATAAACCTAGTTTTATAATAGTGGACCTAGGTATAAAAACTAATTTTAACCTATTTAATAGTATAATCCACCATTTAGAAGAATTTATAGAGTGAATATCTCTTATATTCTCTTATCATGTTCTTATTGATAGATTTCAAAGAAATAACAAGTGTCGATCAATCCAATCTTCTCGATCGAGTCCACATTCTTCACATGATCAAAGGGACAACATAAAGCTCTTTAATTTCCTATTATAGCACCTAAGAAATGTAGATCGACAATATAATAGTTGTGGTGAATGTGTGGATGATCTAGATAATTTCTAGCTTTTCACCTTTGAGCCACAACACATCAAAAATGAGAGAAACAAAACCAGCGAATTCAAATGAATAAGGTACCATTGACACGTTCGTTCGATTTTATTTTTCATGCTTAAATAGAATTACACGTGATACTTTAAGAAACCCAGGCAACTGTTTTTTTAATTTTATTGTTTTAAACATGATTCCAAAACCTAAATTTTACAGTTCATGTTTATCCCACTTATTTCGCACCTTCGGTTCCTTTATTATATCCATCCGTGAGAGGTGGTGATGTAAAAAAAGTACATAAGTTTTCAAAGCATTAGTCCATCGTACACATTATTAAAAATTTAATTTTCCATTTTATGGATAAGAAAATAGATATAGGTTATTATATAAACACAATAAAGTATTATTTTATGGTAGATACTAGTGCTATTACGTTGGAATTAATAGAACAATAATGAATATGGTAAGAGAAGAATTAAAATGTAAGAGTTTAGTGAATACAATTACATTTTAGTAGAATAACCCCATTTAGATATATTATTAAGGAACCTAGGGATGGTTTTTTGGGATGAACTAGAACTCTATAACAAGGATAAGTATATTTTGGAGGTATTTTGAGAGGTTTTGATTGATCCAAAGGGCTTAATAGGTATGGGTAAGTGAGGGGAGGATGTGGCCTTTTATAATGGAGGAGGAGTGACATTTTTTCAAATACCAAAAATTATTCAATAATATAAATTCTATAGTGCCCCAAGTGCCTCCAAAATAGATAAATAATGGTGTGGAGGTATGATATGGTCTATCCAAACCTCCAGACCAAAATAAAAACACATTTTTCAAAAATGTTAATACTTAGAATTTAAGTTTACTTAATTTAACAATTTTACTTTCATCATAGTAACTTATATCCTTTTAATTAACTTGGTAATATATCCTTTAATAATAAAATTAAAATTAGAATAATTATATAATTTGAACCCAATTATTATAAATATGAAATTAATTTATTAAATAAAATTTTGATGTATGTGGAAGATATATTTCAACACAAGCACATGGAACACACAAAACCCCATTTTAACCTTAATTGCGGTAATTAATTTTTATTGTCTGTATTAATAGTTATGAACATAAATTAATTTAAAATTATTATATAATATAAATTATTATTATTCCAAATATTTAATCTATTTTATAAAATTAAAATCACAAAAGTGGCATAAATATATTTAAAATTAATCCCACAAACGTGATGAAAAAGTGGTTTTCCAAAGAGAAAATTTCATAAATATAGAAAGGTTTAATATCATAATTAAATATAAAATTGATTAAAATGACATAAATTATATTATTAATTATATAATTGAATTAATTATAATTTTAAAACCATATTAAAACAAGTTTTATATTTTTATATTCATTAGAATAAATGACAAATCTTCATAAAAACCAATTTTAAATATTTATTTAGAAATTTATCTTTCTAGAAAATTCTCGAAAATTCAAGCTAAGGTAAATTTTACATGATGATTTCAAAAATTAATTTCATTATCTAAAATTAAATTTTTAAAATTTTCAAAAATTATATTTTGAAAAATAAATGTGAAAAATTTATTAAAAATGCATTTAAAAAAATACAGGTTTTAAGTGTAAAATTGGATATATTGTTATCTAATTCCTAGGTAACACATAATATGAATGTTAAATTTTATTATTGAATATATAATACATAAATTTCATTAATATAATTCACAAAAAGTGATTTATTTCTTTTATTTAGATAAAACACATTTGTACACATAAAAATTTGTTTCAAAAAATAATTTCCTTTATTTTAAAACTATTATTATTTTCATTTATAATTAATTTGTATCCAAAGAATTTATTTTATATATAGTTGTATAACATATATTTTCATAATTTGGTTAATCCTATTCATACCTTCCATTCCAGCAATTAGATGATAATTATCATATTAAATAATAAAATTTTAATAGTATGTTGTGTTTCATTTAAACTCAGTGTTGTATGTAATGTAAGCTAAACTCGGTGTTTCATGTAACAAAATATTTTAAAAAAAATTAATTTTATTTGATTTTATTTTTCACAAAATCTTTGGGTGTTATATTCTAACCCCCATAAAATTAATTTCACCCCGGAAATTATATCACTTTGGAAAAAATAACCAAGTATAATTCCACCTCATTATAACCTTAGGATACCACATAGCTCCCTCAATATGGTGGGTTTTCCATAAAACTTTGACTAGGTTCCTGGTTTTGTTTCATAGAAATTTTTCTCTAGGATCAAAAATCACCATTGGTTATTACTCATAAGAAATATCATGCTTTAGTGGTATGACCTCTATGTTCAATACATGTAAAGGATTTGGTATATAATTTATCAAGAGAGAAATGTATAACACTCCATGAACTTGAGAGAGATTCAGTGGAGACACCAAATGATTAACTACTATCCTGATATGATGAAGATTTTCAAAGAGACCCAAATATCTAGTGATAAAATTTCCTTTATATTATAATCACAATTGCATCCTTTGTTTGGGTTTTTAACAATTCTCACTTCATCCCTGAAGTGAGTTTTCATGATGATTTTTTTCATGCCTAAATCACTAAAATCATTATAAGATCCTTAAGTCATTCCTCCAACCTCAAAATATTTACCAAAACCAAAATGGTTAGCACAATTTTTACACCAACATCCAAAGTTCAACTTAATCCATTCCATGAATAGTTAAACAAAAGGCTCCTCTAAGTCCAACCAAAATTGAATTCTAAAAATTTAAAAAGGCAGTTACTATGTTTACAAAACAAACTTATCATTAATCCATAAAATATCATTATGTATATACTAATTTTCAAATAAAAAATATATGAATACTTTGGTCATGTATTCTCTTGAAACCTGGTAATAATAAGAATTACCATAAAATCTCCATGAAAACATCCATTATTCATCATTACATAAATTAATCCACAGATTATTGAATCTATTTTTCAATAAAAAATAGTATTAAATTCATTAATGATAACGTAACCCAATTTTTCATAAAATCAAAAATCAGTCCAAAGGTCATCAATACTTTCCAATTTACTTTATCTATATCAATCATATATTTATCCAAAATAAAAACCATTATCTCAACATTAGAAAAATATTATGGGTTATATTTCCCATAATCACGTGTTTTCAAAAAAATATCACCTTCCTATTAAATTCCCTTTTTAGGTCATCAGTACCATCCGCCATATTCTTTCAATTCCTTAAGGAAAAACTTCAACATAAAAGTCCCTATATATTTCATATTTCCTAAATTACAATAAATAAAAAATTCAATCATTAGAATTAATTATTAAACAATTAATGAGGATTTATCATCTTATTCCTTAATACCTCCTTCCTTTCATATATCATTTGCAGTATTTTCACCATCAATAGAAAATCCTTTACTTGTACTACCTTGCCGATACTCCTCTTGAGCATTCCCCCAAGGATATCAATTTTTATAATTCCCATAAATTTCAACCATTAATGATTCTTTAGGGAAATCATTATTCTCATCCATTGCATTAACTGAAATTTTCATTTTACTCAGAAATTACTTGTTATGTGTTATTCTTCTCCACACATAAAACATCTTCTCATTCTTTTGTGGAATTCCATTGAGTGATTCTTACTATATTCATGAAATTTAGAAAGCTGAATCTTCTTTCCCACTTGGTATCCACCACCTAAAATCTCAGTTAATTATATCTTTCACTTCTTTAGCGAGCTCGAGAGTTGGTTATAGAGATGGTTTTTAATCCTATATTGTGATAAATAATTAAGCATAAAAATAATATCCTTAACTATATTCATCATCCCATTTGGTTACTCATTAATAAATTGTATATCAAATTCTATGTTAGTTCCTTCTCATTCCCACCATTGACTAAAGCCAAAACATATAGTCTGAGAAATAATATTTATAGTGGGAAACCACATAATCATAAAAAAATCACTTATAGGATATCTAAATCATGACACATTCTTTTCAATACATGACTCCTTAGGCTTAACCTAGTTTATTCATGGTCATTATTTAAATCCTTCATAATGTTTTGTAAAAATTCTGTGAATTTACAATGAATATCCCCCAGGAGTGTCAAACTAGGTGTGTAGTAAGGCATGTTTTCATGTACCTAATAATTCTCGATTCAATATCAACGTACCTTTTTCATAGTTATGACCCATAGGTACATCTGGGACAAAACCACATCCACTTATACTATCCATAAATAGATATAATTTCATGGAAACTAATTTCTATATCCTTCAAAAAAATTCCTATATATTTTTGTATAATTAATTATCCTTATACTTATCTTTAGAGATATCCCTAGACATATCCCTAGAAATATCTGGAGGAATATACACAGGGGTCTCAATAAATTTTTCTCATCCTAGTTTCAAAAGGTTAACTAAACCTTTCCTCTAACACTAACTATTAATACGCAAGCCTCTTATACAAATATATTACATCTTTTTAGATGAATATTCATTAAATTACACAAACACACACTAGAGGATTGTAAATGTATAGTTCTGTTGAAAACATGGAAACAAAAACAACTGGTTCATATGTGAACTAAATCATCTCCCACTAAGTAATTCATAATTTTCACCCTTCTTAGACATATAATATATAATACAGTTCTTTATAACCTAGGGAAAGGAAACATAATAAATATTGAGATAAGATCCTCAGTAAGGGTAAATAAGGGATATACATCTGTATAACATGACTATGAAGGTATAATAACCTGATAATAACATTTGAAAACCACACCATATAATTCAAAGATTATAATATTGACTCATGGAATAAATATTGGAATTTCATAAGACATGAATCATAAGAAAATCAAAGAACATGAGCCATGAGAGAATAAAAATGTCATAAGACATAGAATTGTGGCATACACATGAGCATATAAAATCATTTCAATAGTAGTTAAAACTCATTTAAAAGGCTATAAAGTGGAAAGGGTTTAATCACCAAAACATATTAGTAGTAAAAGTTCACCCAAAAACTATCATAGTGTAAAAAGTACCTTATTGAATTGTGTTCAATCTCCATTCAAGTCATATTTATCTCATGAGATATGAATCGTTACCTGATGCATTAGAGATAGATATATTTCTCACCAATCACATAATACATAAATTTGTGTCCCACAGGATCATAAAACATTAATCATATCAGAACCCATGAAAGTAAATGAGCTTCATAAAACATTCATTTTATCGGAACCCATGAAAATAAATGGGTTTCATAAACATTTCATCATATAATAACCCGTGGAAAAGAAACAGGTTTCATAATCATTTAATAATTTCATCATATAATAACCCATGGAAAAATAAGTTGGTTTCATAAGCATCATTCCATCATAAACATAAACAATTAGGAGAAAGAATAAGAATGGTATCCTTGGATTATATCCCCAATAAAGAATAAGTAACATCAAATTATGTCATATTTGATGAAAAATGATTTTTAAAGATCACTTGGAACATTTGTTGAGGAAAATGACATTTCCAATTTGAAAAAAACTTTTTAAAACACAAATATTTTTTAAAATAATTTTCTTTGAAAATAACCTGGTAAAATTATAAAGTTAGTTTTAAAAATAATTTTAAACATTTCTTGAGGAAAACAACCTTTTCAATTTGAAAAAAACTTTTTAAAAATTATATTTTTTAAATTATTTTATTTTAAAATAACCTTCCAAAATTATAAAGTAATATTTAAATACAATTACAAAAATTTCTTTAAGAAAATATTCTTTACAATTTGAAAAAACTTTTTAAAACATAAAACAATTTAAAAATCAATTTCTTTTAAAATAAACTTTAAAAATTATAATGGAAGCTTTAAAATTTATTTAAAAATTTTCTTGAGGAAAATATCATTTACAATACAAAAAAAATCTTAGAACATAAAACATTTTCAAAATAATTTTATTTTAAAATTGTATTTGAAACTTATAAAGGAATATTCAAAGAAAATAATGGTTATGATATTAGGAAATTCCATTCATATTGTACATGTTAAAACAAATATTTCTTTCACATTTTTGGTAAGATCCAAACAGGACTTGTTTGGAAAATAACAAGAAGATTCTTTTTAAAACACTTGGTAAAAATTAAAAAATGGGTGAAAATGTATTTAATAAATCCTTCGGGGAATATTAAAATACTTTTTAATTTTTTATATAAAACATGGATATAGAAGAAAATGGGTTTTTGACTGAATATAAAAATAAAGTGAAATTTTCTTAAAATAATTATTCTAAAATCTTGATTATATAAATATAGGAAAATTAATGGAAAACATGTATTAAAATGAAATAACTATAGGATGAGAAAATTAATGAAATTATTTATATATGGATTATAATATTTAATCATCAAAAGCATAAACATAAACAATCCTGATAAACGAGGAGATTGTATCATATAACCCTTACCACTTTGGTAACATTGAATCATAAGTCCCATGAAAGAATAAAATTAAATAAAACATTAAATATCATGAGATTAAATAAATTCATTATATTATATGTGAACGGGGATATATATACTCCTCATAAAAAAGGATAGGTGCATAACATAACGTATATCCCAAAGAAGAGAAATTGAAACAAAAAATCATTACCGTTTTGGTAATCTTTTGAATTTTAAGCCCTAATAAATAATAACATAAAAAGAAAATTTAAATATCATTATAATAAAGATACTCATGATATAAAATTTCAAAAGGGTAGTATATACACCACCCATAAGAAGAAAGTGGTGAATATGGCATACGTTTCCCAAAAATAAAAGAGGCATAAGAAATTGCTTACCTTGAGTTTTTAATTACTTTGTACACATTAAAAAATTTTATATAATAAATATAGGTTTATTATACATCTATTATAGAAAAATATTTATATATATTAAGCCATATATCATTTAATTATGAATTTTAATTACCCATTTATTAATAATTCCTTGTTAAAATTATGTTTTGGGTAATAACTACTTTGTTTTATCATGTATGTTTTGATTTGATATTTTTGGTCTTATTACTTTGATCATGGTTCTATAATATATATAATTTTAATCATGATATAAATATCATATATCTGATGAATGAATCAACAACAAGTGAATCACAATCAATTAGACATAATCAATATGGCATGGTGAATAATTGAAAAACACACACCATAAATAAACTAATAATGTAAATGTATCCATATATTTTTTCATAGTGAAAATACTCTGGATAATGATATATTAATATTGAAAAAAATGATTAAGTATTGGACATCATGTATTTGGAACATAAACCATCATACCATTAAGACAATTTAAGTATGTGGTTAGTAACCCATCTGATTCTTTCATGGAAAGAAACACAAAGGGTTTGTCACCAACTATTTTTTCTCACAACACCTGTCGATGCATCAAGGGGATATAACAGACCCTAACCATAACTAAAAGTCTAAATAATTCTATATACATAGATTTAGTTCAAGAACGTTATGCCATATCAATATCCATATTGAGTAGAGGATATAGATTCATCAATATTTCCCCAGTTAATACTACATTCAAAATAAACACCATATATGAAATGGTATACAACTACGATAATAATCATATCCATGATACATGAGTATGGGTATTTAATAAAAATATAATTCCAAATTAGAAATTATCTCAATGAGGAAGTATATGCACCACTTAAAAAATCATTAGGTGCACAATACCAAGTAAGCATTAATGAAATGGAAATTGAGAAGAAGTCCCTTACCTTATGTTTGCATGTGTTCTGAAATTGATCTTAATGTCCCATATAATCATATTAAATATATTAATTAAATAATTTATATCCTTTTATACATGTTTTTGGTTTATTATAGTTTTATTAAGTTCATTTATGGCCTTTTGGATGACTTATAAGATAAACTTTTATCATTTGCGAGCGCTTGTTTCCTTGGTTTTCATAATAGGGTTACCAGTATATATTTATAGAAAATCATGTAAAATGAGAATAGTTGTCTTGAAAGAATTTTTTTTATTATTAAAAAACTTCCAGAATACTAAATTTTTATATATTTTATTTGGTTATATGTTATGAGGATGAATCATTAGATAAAATATTAGTGATAATCGTTTAGATTATTTTTTCTTTTTTTCGATCATCACGAACTGCTTTTATCTTATGAATTAATATTATGTATATATAATGGTTCCAGAATCTTATATAAGTTTTAATATATATATCATAGTATATTTTTACCATAAAAAGGGTTTTATGACCATCCTTGAATTCCTAAATGAAAAACAAAAACTCATCATCCACAAAAGCGGTAAATCGACACCTCATGGACGATGTTTTCATTTTTAGAATAAAAAGGGGAAGAGAAGGGGTTTGATGATGTATTTTACATTAAAATAATAAAATTAAATAATATATAATATAATATATTTATAATGTTACTTATGATATAAGAGTTAAGGATAAAATAATAAGAAAAGAAATTAAAATAGAATGAAAGAGAATGATAGGGATTTACGACTTGAATTCGTCTCGTTGAGAACCTCCTTAAGAAAACAGATTTTGTTATTTTGTTGAGACCAAGGGATTATTTAAGTTGGGGATAGGTTTGTAAAGATTATTATGAATAAATTGGATAAACATCAAGGATTAAGAGGTGTGTGGAGAAGAGGTGGTGAGGGGTGGTATTTATATTGGACGAGAGGGGTGATTTTGATTATTCTAATTGTTATTTTATTATTTTGGCTCAAGACAAGAAATAGTAATGATTCTTGTGACTAAAAATAGTAACTAGATTATGTGAGTTCAAAAATATGGGGCTCAAATTATCCATAAATCATCTATGACTGAATAATTCATGTATTTACCGCATACCATAAATTACCATATTACACTATTCACAAAAAATAAACTATTTTAGAAAAATACCAAAAATTCACACTAACAATTTTTTGACATGTAGAATTAAAAACTAAAATCAATTTTATAAAAATAATTTTATACATATTATAAATTTAATTTTTAATTAAAATCACTATTTATTCAAAAAATATAATTTTTAAAATTATAACTGTTTTTAAAACACTTTGAAAAATTAATTATGGTCGCATAAAATTATATTATAATCATAAGGAATAGAAATATTAATTTATAGATATATTTTATGAAAATAAATATTCTTTTAAATCATTATATTAGTTATAAAATTGCAAATAAACATTTACATTTCACAAAAAATACCAATAATTAATTTATAATTTTTAACACATTTATTTACTTAATAATTGATACAGATTTATTATATTTTAATTCATAAGATACCTAAAATTTATTTATACTTTAATAGGTGAAATTAATATTTAATTGGTCATATTACTATTCCTAATGGTCACATTATTATTCTAATGGTCACATTATAATTCATCAAAAATGAAAGTTATCAAAAAAATTACGAAAAATTAACCAAAGTAAATTTTGATATTACGATTTAAAAATTATTTTTTGTTTTGTTTAAGTATAATTTATAAATGTTTCAGAATTTATTATTAAAACATGTGTTCTATTAAAATGTGGAAAAATTGACTTTTTGAAAAATATAGCTTTTATTCTTAAAATTGGTTTTATTCATATTTTACGCTAATAAATTTATTGAAGGAATTTAAAAACATTTGATTGAATATATAACATATAAATTTCATCAATATCTTTCACTAATTAGTGACTAATTTATAAAATGTCATTGTGGGAAAGAAATATTATTTTTATAAAAATACATCCTTTACGTTAAATTCGTTTTTATTTCTAATTAATTAGTAACTAAAATGTGTAATCATAATTTACTGAATCTCATTCATTACTAACATTACAAAAATCTGAAATCATAATATTTAATCATTTTTAACCACATATTCTATCAAGTAAGATAAATTTAAAAGGTACATACTATATAATATTGGGATTTTACATTTCCCCACGAAAAAATTATGTCCTCACAATTTGAAATTGATCTTAATGAATATTAAATGATTAAAATTAAAAATTAATTAGTGGTAAAACCACATCAGAAATATGGTTAAAAAATATCCTCTTAATAAGAGGGAAAGGTAAAAGTTATATTTACCCCAAAACTAAGAATTCGAATAGCATAACATTAGTGTTAAGTCAAAATATGAACATAGAAGGTTAGAATATGTTAACAATGAATAATAATTTATAAATTTTAACTCAACCCATTCCGTAGGTATTTAATCTTAAGACTCATCTAAAATATGCGTGTCCACATTCAACGACCCTAAATTTAGAAGGAAGGTTTCTAGATTTTCAAAATCAACTTAATATAAGATTTATCCAAATAATGTACATCTTACTGTCACATACTAAATATATGAATACCTTAATATCCTTTAAACCTTTAGGAAAACATACATTCTTCCAAGAGTGAAATATCCTGTTGTCAAATACATTCCTTAAATCCAAACGTGTAATAAACATTAAAAAGATAGAATAAACTATCAAATCACTAATTAATTTCTTGGTCACCAAAATTTTTGCATAAAAATAAATTTATCATTATTATCTCAGTATCTAGAACATGGTAAGGGTTATCTTTCCCTTATCCATGTATTTTAAAAAATGTTCCACTTACTACTGAATAACGTTTTTTCATTGCATTTAACATATGCTTTCAAATCCTTAAAGAAGAATTAATGCACTAAAATTCTTATATATTGCACGATTATTATAACCAAAATATCATAACATAATTATTAAATCCAAAAATATAGATATATTAATCATTTCTCTTTGTTTGAGGTAGTAACATAAGCTTAACCATGATCCTTTATCTTCTTTTGGTGTATATTCCTCTAACGTTTGAGACATTGATTCAAAAATTCCCCAATATCCTTGCAGTTGAATCATTGCACATTGGAAACCTTTTTATTACTCTTATAATCATAATCATGGGGTCATTTCTCTCAACACTTATTTCATACTCCCATTCCATTTATGAAAGCACAAGGATATTTCTTTCCACAATTACCACATGTGAAAAAATTCATATTTCTCTTCTTTCCATTATCTATATTTTTTAGAAGTAATCTTGTTATCATTTTTCTCTACGAAGTCATAATACTTAAATAATTTGTTATTTGTCTTTATAGCATATGATACTATGTCCGAATATGATGAGAATGTTTGAGAGACATGTTCCCTTTGAAATAATGGCACAGGACCATAAAATATATGACCCTACTTGATCTTTGGATCATGTTCATTGATGAAGTTACCATTCCTTCCACTAGTCACCACTTCTAAAAAATGTCATACACTAAATTAGGTAATGAATCATAATTCATAATTTCGAACAAGAAAAACACTTAACATAATTTGAAAATTTATGCGTAGCTAATCTTATAATCATAAAAATGGGTTCTATTGGGACGTATTTACTTTTAAATCATTAATATTGGTTTTTAAAGAGAATTTTAATTATCCTATGAATATACCCTAGGAGTGTTAAACCAGGTGTGTAGTAAGACTCGTTGTCATGTACCAGGTTACCACGACTCAGGCCCAAGTCACCTTTTCAGAGTTGTTAGCCACATCCACTTGCCGTATCCATAAAGGGATACATTTTCTTGATAAACCACTTACTCTATACTTACCAAAATTTTATAATGTTATTCTATGATTATCCCCAAAGTCCATCTTAGGGTTATTTTCACTAAACTATGTTTTCTAAATCTTGTTCCCAATATTTCTACTAAACTCAATCTAATACCAACTACAACAACCCCAAACCCTGTAGTACCATGTTGATGGTCATTTCATTAGAATGGAATAAATAAAATAGATAAAATCCCAAACTAAGGATCAATTTATTAGTCTTGAAGAAACTAGATATATACATGGCTCCCTTATTAGAATGGTAATTAAACATAGTAAATAACAAAGGAAAAATAAAATGCTTCCTCAAAACTTATTCAAATATCACATCTTTATAACCTGGGGAGGGAAAAAAATAAAAGAGTGAGCTCAAACACTTGGTAAGGGATATATATAGAATAATTATGAATAAATAATAAGTTAATCACATTCAGTTAGACATAATAAATATGGAATTCTGAATAACTGAAACATACCCTCCATCAATAAACTAAGAATGTAAATGTATCTATAGATTTTTTCATTGTAAAAATCCTCTGGAAAATGATAAATGAACACTAAAAGAAAATTCCTAAGTATTTGATTTCATGTATCTATAACATGAACCATCATACCATCAAGATAGTTTATGTTTTTGGGTAGTAACTATTCCGATTCTTCTTAGAAACAAACACAAAGGGTTTGTTGCCAACTATTTTATCTAATGAGAACTATCGATGCATCGAGGGGATATAATAGCCCCCAAATATCATTGCAGGTCCAAATAATTCTTCATACATAGATTTAATTTAAGAAAATTATTCTCTGTCAATATTATTATTGAGTAAAGGATACAGATTCATCGATATTTCCCCAGTTATAACAACATTCCAAATAAACACTATATGTAAAATGGTATAAAACTAAGAAAATAATCGTATCCATGATATAAGAATATTAAAATTTAATATAAATATAATTTAAAAGGAAAATAATCTCAAAGGGGTATTAGATACACCACATAAAATTTATTTAGTGCACAATACCAAATAAGTCTCAATGAAATGGATATTGAGGTGAAGTCCCTTACGTTATGTCCAAATGTGCTCTCCACTTCATCTTAATGTCATAGATAATTATATTAAATCCATTAATTAATTAATTAATTAAATTTTTTCCATATTTATTTTATTTAGTATAATTTATTAAGTTTATTTATGTCCTTTTTCATGAGTTTTAAGATACAATTTTATATTACGGGAGTGTTCATTTCCTTGGTTTTCATGATCGGTTTACTTGTATATATATATGGAAAATCGCATTAAATGATAATAGTTATTAAAAATTGATATTATATGTTGTTAATGTACTTAAAAAAATATTATGTTATTATATATTTCATTTGGTTATATTGTATCCGGGTGAATCATTAGATAAAAGTTTTGTGACAATCGGTTAGATTATTTTTGGCATTTTTTTTATAATCACGAACTAGTTTTATCTTATGAATTAATATTATGTATATATTATGGTTACAGAATCTTAAATAAGTTTTAATACATATATTATATCCTTTTTTAATGATAAAAATGTTTTTATGACCAGAATTTCAGTCAAAAATGAAAAACTAAAACTCATCATCCACAAAGGTGGTAAATCAGCACGTCAAGGATGATGATTTAATTTTTAGAATAAAAATGGGAAAAGAAGGAGTTTGATGATGGATTTTGCATTAAAATATTATTTATATAAGATAATGTGATTATAGTGTTACTTTGGACAGAATTGGTAAGGATATAATAAGAATAAAAGAAATTAAAATAAAATGAAAGTGAACAGAAAAGGATTTACCTCTTAAATTCTGCTCCTTGAGAACCTCGTTAAGGAAATTTATTTTCATATTTTTTGAGAACAAGGTAATATGGATGTAGGGTAGAGGTTTTATAATATTATTGGGTAGAAATTGGGCATGCTTTAAGGATTAAGCGGTGTGAGGAGAAGATGTGGTATTTATAGTAGATGAGAGAGGTGTTTTTTGATTATTTTAACCATTACTTTATTATTTTGGATCAAGATAAGAAATAGTGATAATAATTTTGAATAAAAATAGTAACTAGTGCATTTTATTTCCAACCAATAGTTATTACATTAGACATACATTTTCTATGACTCAATAATTCATGTATTTAGCTTATTTTGAAAATTATGGTATTTCACTATTCACCAAAAGTTCAACTATTTTAAAAAAAACCAAAAAAATAAACCGAAACATTTTTATACATGTAGAATTAAAAAACAAAATCCATTTTATGAAAATAATTTTATAAATATGATAAATTTAATTTTTAATTAAAATCACCATTTATTTGAAAAATATCGATTTTAAAATTATAACTGATTTTATAACACTTTGAAAAATTAATTAAAGTCTCAGAAAATTATCTTATAATCATAATACAACAAGATATTAATTTATGAATCTATTTTATGAAAATAAATATTCTTTTAAGTCATTATATAAATTATAAAATTGAAAATAAATATTTATGTTTCACAAAAATTCTAATAATTAATTTATCATTTGGAACACATTTATTAACATATTACTTGATATAAATTTATTATATTTTAATTTATAAGATGCAAAAATTTTATTTATAATTTTATAGGTAAATTTACTATTCTATTGGTCATATTACTATTTATAATGGTCACATTATTATTCCAACAGTCACGTTATTATTCATCAAAAATAAAAGTTATTAAAAAAATAAAAAAAAATTAACCAAAGTAAATTTTGAGATTAAAATTTAAAAATATTTTTTATTTTTTCAAATATAATTTATAAAAGTTACGAAATTTAGTTTTAAAAATAGCGATCCATTAAAAGGAGGTAAAATTGGGTTTTTAAAAAATATATCTTTTACTCTTAAAATTGGTTTTATTCTTTTCAAAATTATTGAATGAATTTAAAAAAATTTGATTGAATATATAAAATATAAATTTCATCAATATATTCCACTAATTCGTGATTAATTTATAAAATTTCATTACAGGAAAAATATTTTTTTTATAAAAATACATCCTTTGAGTTTATTTGGTTTTTATTTCAAATTAATTCGTAACTAACATGTATAATAATAATTTTATTAATCTCATTAATTCCTTCCATTCAAAACATATTAAATAATAATATTTAATGATTTTAAAGCATGTATTCTATATAAGAAGTTAAATTTAAAAGATACATATCTCAATGTTGGGGTGTTACAATATGTATTTATATTAATCCATAAAAGTTAGAGGTTGAAAATGAAATACGCCATTCATAGAGATGAAAAGTCATACATACACATGAATTCTATTTCCATTTTCTTGATGGATTGAAAGAATGGAAGGTAAATAATATATAACCTTTAAATATTAAATTTTTTATCATATATATCACATATTTTTATTAAACCAATTCTTATTACTTTCCATGTACATCGTAAGTGAAGAACAAATCACATTGCTTCGTGAGATGGTAGTCTGTCGTACACACAAGCGACATTGTTATAATTTCAAAAAATTGAAAGCAAGTAGATATATGTGATATTATAATTCTATAAGTATAAAAATATCATAAAATTTATATATAAATATTAAATTTACCATTAAATCAATACATGAGAGGTGCTAATGGAAAAAAATTACATCGGTTCACGAGGCAGTTGTCTGCTGTACACACGATCAAAAATTTCATTTTCCATTTGATAGAGGTGGAGTTGAATATAGGTTATTCCATAAACATAAAAAAATCTACATATATGGTATTTACTGGGGCTATTATATATGAATTAATATAATATTAATGAAGGTGGAATGAGAATAATTAAAAAGAAAGAGTTTAGTGATGATAATTACCTCTACTTAGAACAACCCCATTTGGATCCGTTATTAAGGACCTTATGGATGGTATTTTGGGATGAAAAGAAGATATAGAACATGGATAAGGATGATTTTAGAGATTTTATAAAGTATTTTTGAGCCAAAGAGATTAATATGTATGAGAAACTGATGGGATGAGGTGTCCTTTTGTAATGGAGGAGGAGTGACATATTTATTAAAACCAAAGACAATTAAGTAATGAGAAGTCACTTTCACCCCAAGAGCCTCAAAATTTTATAAATAATGTATTTGATGGAATTTATGGTTTATAAAAACCTAAAAAAACATGTTTCAAACATGTTATTCCTTATCAATTAAGTTTATATAATTTGACTATTTTGGTTTTCACCATCGTAACTTGTATCTTTTTATTTACCTAGGTATTTTACCCATAAAGAATAAAATTTAAACGTGACATAAAATATAATTTCTAAAAAATTATTCTAATTATTAAATAAAATTTATTAAATAATAATCCTATGTGTGTTGAAAATTAATTTTAACACAAACACATGTAACATGCGAAACCCTGTTTTAACCTTAATCATAGTAATTAATTTTTATTGTCTTTATTAATCATTGTGAACAAAAATTAATTTAAAATTATTATTTAATATAAATTATTATTATTCCAAATATGTAATTTTTTTTATCAAATTCAAATCACATAATTGGTATAATTTAATTTAGGATTAATCCCATTGATTCGATGAAAAATTGGTTTTCCCAAGAGAAAATGTTCATAAGTATAGAATGTTTTAGTATCAAAATTGAATATAAAATTTATTCCAATGATATAAATTTGATTAATAAATATATAATTGAACTAATTTTACTTTTAGTACCATACTAAAACATTTTTAATTTTTTTTAAATTATTTAAAAGAAAAGATAATTTTTAATAATAAAAAGTATTTTTTACTATTCATAGTAACATTTATCTTCTAAAACAATTCTCAAAAATTTACCCTAGTATAATTTAACATACTGATTAAAAAAATAAATTTAGTTGTTTAAAATAATTTATTTAAAAATGGGGGTTCAAAACCCATTGGGCGCAGGTTACTGTAGCAGCACTATAGTGGCACTGTAGCAGTGACGGTGTTATTGATCGGTGGGTACTATAGTGGTGATGAGGCACTGTAGCAGCGGCCGTACTATCCAGGTACTGTAGCAGCAGGGTTACTATTCACAGAATGGAAATTGGGCCAAAAAATTTGGCCTACGAGCTTCGTATTGGGATATAAGCCCACTGGGCCTTCGGGCTATGCAATGGGTCTCCCTCTACCGAGTTAAAAGAGGTCTTTGATTTGCTTTAATAATAAAATGAGGCTTTGGCCCCAACCTTTAAAAAAAGAATATGCGATAAAACCGTTTAAAAAAATACAGTTTTAAGCATAAAATTGGATTTATTTTTATCTCATGCTTATAAAACACAGAAGGTGAATGTTAATTTTTTTAATGAATATATTGTATATACATTTTCTTAAAACCATTCAGTAAAAGTTATTTTTTTAAATTTATTGAGATAAAACATGTTTGTGCACATAAAAACATTTTTTGGAAAATGATTTCCTTTGTTTTAAAATGATTCTTATTTTCATTTATAATTAAATGGTAACCAAATAATTTATTTTATACATAGTATTAAACCATTAATTTTCTTAATTTAGTTAATCCTATTCAAACCCATCATTACAACAGATATGTGATAACTATTATATTAAATAATAATATTTTAGTAGTACGTTGTGTTTCGTTCAAACTAGGTGTTTCATGTAATGTAAGTTAAACTCAATGTTTCATGCAATAAACAATATCAAAAGAAATTAAATTTATTTTATTTTTTTAATAAAATATTAGGGTGTTACGAAAACTGAGTGCCACTATGTCCTTGCTAACTTTTGATCCCCACATGAGGATCTTTATACTATATACCACAGTGTTACCAGCTTCCCACTAGCCTTCACATACTTCATAATCCGCATGAAGCCTTTAATTTAATAAAGTATTATACACAAATATAAATATCTATTCTGGATTTTGATTTCTTTTCCACTATATTGATATGTAATATTTCTCTAGAAACAAATCATATTATCTGATCTTCTCATGTACACTACTTCAAGAAATTTAAAAACTAATTATAAACCACATGATCTTGATCACTATACACTAATTTTCATGATCTAGAAATTTTTAGTTCACTAATTACTTGGATATAAGTTCCTTTTAAAACACTACCTTGTTTAGTCTCAATCATCATTAGACAATATTCATGTGAAGTATATTTCATGCACAGATCTGAAAATTCTTTCATGTATGATACAATTTATGGTCTTCCTCAATTAACATTGTGTAAAAAAAACATGTTCAAGCCACACACTTCGTTACTATATTTTATCCATACAAGAAAATATCATTTCATATGCACTATTTAAGAAATTGTAAGCTTCCTTCATGAAATTATATCACATGATAATCTTACTTATTTTCATAACTCACCTAACAACCATCATATATTCACATTGTTTCAGAAAGGGTTTAATAAAGTTATTTACATAACAAGGGTAAACATGAACTCTTCCTAAAAACATCATCGTTAAACGTTGGATTTTATAATAGTTTCTCTCCAAACCATGCATGAATTTTATCACATTCATGCAAATCAAAGTCCTTCACATGACATAGTACACCCCATTTTTTATTTCTTATTAATGTATCATTCCAAAAAAAAATATATTCCCATGAATATTAGTGAAGGTGCTTCAGATAAGCACAATCCCACAAAATTCAGATAGTCATCATGTGGTTGTAAAGTCCAAGGCATAAAATGATTTCCTGGAACCCTATTAATGAATACAGACCACTTTATATCCTCTTTTTTGGTCTCTCAAATCTCTCAGTTTTTCATTAACCTCATATCTACAAAAAGACCTCTTATAAGGGTATTTATAGATATTTCCCACTATATTACTCCACTTATTTAACTCTTCTATGTGTATAGCCTCAAATCTTTATGTTCACAATGACTCCCCTCATGAAACATTGTTTAAACAAATCACCATCACCAAAAAACATATCAACCATCATAAGAACCGTTATGTTATTCAACATTAATTTTCATTGCATGTATTTTATTTATCTCCCCCATGAAATATGAGTTGATTGAATAATATTTAGCCAAAATTTTCATTCAAACCTCAATGTTACATTATTTCGAGGAACTTATTTCATGAAATAAAACATCAAAGATCTCTATTTATAATATTCAATATACTTATATTCCCATGTTATTGACAACATCATAATCATGAGTTTAGTTCAACCATGAGAGATTATTTTATGAAAAAATTGAAGAATATAGAACCCTCAACATAATCAAGGAATAATTTGATTGAGATTTTTGATTAAATTGTGAAGATATAATGGATGTGATGAATGAAGTTCATTACATAAAATTTAAAATGGATGTAAAATATATCCTTCCATGAGATCCCACATTGAAGACATATTTTCCTTCTTTACACTTAATTTTACTCCCTGTTCTACTGATGAATCAATCTATCACTACAGTTGACACTCAAAGACACCTTCACACAAACATATGGGGTGAACACACCTTCTTTCCCCATCCACACCATCATTTCACATCCTATGAGCAATATGAATCCACTATGCTTGTTCACTCCCCTTTGACACCCTATGGGTGATATGTATCCTCTTCTTCTACCATGGCTGGCTAGGGTTGACCTAATTGACCTATTAAGAAGTGGTTCACGAGTCCATTTTAAACCCAATCATTGAAAATTTTATTAGTAAACTCTTAGAAAAATAGTTAACAAAAATTCACATATGATTCTAATCCAAAATACTCAGCTCTTCATTTTACAATATTTATTTTTTATTTATATAATTATATTAATTTCGAAAAATCAATTCTGAAATTCAATTCCCAACTTCTAGTTAGCTCCTTTAAATTATATAAAATATGAATTCTCTAAACATCTCTTACACACATCTTAGGCATTAAGACCAGTTCAAAAATCATCACAATCAGAACTCATTGAATTTTTATCTTCAGAACTCATTGAAAAGAAAATTCAAATTCAGAAAAACTTCAATAAAACAATTGGGTTATTCAATATATTCCTTCGGATTTTTTGTCAATACTCATGAAATTTATAAAGTAAATTTTATATTACACCCCTTATTGATAATAATTTTAAATTCAGAAATATGGGAGGATTTTCTCATTAATATATTTCAAATTTGAGAACAACATATTCACATATTTTGATAATTATAGTCTGATTTACTCTAGAGAAGGATTAAAATATAACTAACTTAAGAAAGAGATTAAATTAACTAACTCTAATTCTATATGATCCATTATCAATGTAAAAAACAAGATTGAATAATTTTACCATAAATTCCATCAATTACTCTTAAATATATGATCCCAATAACTGAATAATTGTTTATAGGTTGTTAAAAAGATTTTTAACTAATATCTTACATTCATCTGAACAAAAATATTAAAAATATTCAAGTGTAATAATGTATTTCCCATTTTTAAATTTATTTTCCTTATTATTATAATGTATAAGGTATCTCCCTTTTAGAGTTAATTTTCTAATATAGATATAAGAAAATGAAATAAAAAAACCCCGATGATGAAAATATTTATCAGATATATACCTCAACAGTACTTTATATATTCATGATATATAAACCATGAAATAGATATTTGGTGGTTCTTATTCTATGAACCCCTTAAGATATTTACTCTATACTTATTCATAATGATTATATTTATTCAATAACAAACTCCAAGAACCTTTTAATATTAATTTAAGTGTTTCAAAGTGGCAATGTGATTCCAATATTATTCCATGATGGATAAATTTATAAATATAATATGTTCATATATATTATCAAAATTTGGTCTCCCCCTCAATACATTATTTATATTTTATTCCATATAAAAAATAATCACAATATATACATTGGAATATGGTGGTTCTTTAATGTTCCTTAGTTATAGAAATCAAGATGATGGTTTTTTGTCAACTTATCTATATTCTTTGATGATATAGGATTCTTCAAATTTTTAGAAATGAATTTTCATTCTCATGTTATTGCCCCATATTCCTAGCCTCTTATAATTTTTCTATATACATGATCAAGAATTTTCTAGGAACATTCTTAGTCTCTATTTTGTGTATTGAATCTTTTTTTCACAGTAACATTTTTAGAATAAGAAGTCACAGGTGATTTCCATTTCTTATTAATGGATTCTTCTTATCTAGGAAGCCATGATAAGCATTTTTTAGTTGAATTATTAGACATATTACACCCTTCACAACATATTTAGCAATAATTAAGTTCCCCTATTTTGTAATCTTTCAAGATTATTCATTAGATATTTATTGTAAAAAATTAATCATATCATTTATTTTTTTCATTGATTCTTTATTTGATTCTAGATCAATTTATTTAGTACCGATGTTCATGGAAAATTTAAAATGGTCCATGATATGACCTTTCCAACCACAGTAAAATAATATTCTATTTTTTATGACACCTTTCACATAATTCTCCTCTAAATTTTGGGGATTTATTTATTTAAAAATCTTCTTCTTTTATACACATCCCAAGTATAAATTGTCATATTATTTTTCTACATGATTTCATTATTTTTTTGATCTTATCTATAAATCAAAATTTTATTTGTGCATAAATTTTACATAATAACACCCATCATATCAATTACCACATTTTTTGTAATAATCACATAAATTTTTAATGTATTAATATCTATTCTTAATATACTGATTCCTTTTATGTGAATTCTAATTCTGCTATACATTTTTCCTATTTTATTCAGTTATACTCCCCTAGACATTTTATAATTTTTTTACAATGTCATATTATTCCAAAAATTTGTCTCCCAATTACTGAACTTCTAATACCACCAAAAGTACCAAAAAATATTTATTTATTCTTTTATGAAATATTATGACTATATTCAACAGCTTATTATTTTTGTATAACATAGTTCTTATTTTTTCCTTTCTTTAAGGAATAATAATTCTTGTAATTATTCACATCAATATTTGAAGATATAGTGGATTCCTAAGAATTTTTCATCATTCATTTTTTCCTGATTTTATAGTTGAATCTTTACTAGTCAAGAAAATGACATTAGCACACCCATATTTATCAGGACAAGGGTTTAACATCTTCAATGAGTCTGGAATAGATTTATCCTTAGATAATATCAAGATATTATTTCCACTAGGTTGATTATTTTAAGAAATAAGACTTTTATCCGATATAGTCTGGATAATACATCATTTCTTAGCAGCTTGGTAAGTCTCTACTTGTATACCTTCCATATTTTTAAATTTCACTTCTAATTCAATAAATATTAAGTTGAAAGAAATCTTCTCTTCTAAAACTAATTTTAAAATTTATTACCATTAAATATTTATCTTTTTAATATCATATTTATGAAATGGACAAGCCTTTAGTAACAAATTTTCAATATTCTTAATTATTTTTTTCTTTAACCTCTAACTAATATTCTTCATCATTCATAGATGTATTATGTAGCTTTTCTAGTGCATGGATAACATCTATAAGAAAAATTTATTTTACTTGATTCTCACATAATATTCCTTTCAATTATTCTTCATCCATGAGAAACATTTTTTTATATAAAATCAGATTCTCTTAATTGACTTTATCAAATTTTAAGTGAGTGTTATTGTTTCAAAATTTATTAGCAAATGCTTCTTCTATTTCATCAGTTTTATATTCCAATTGTGAATTTTTATCAAGATGTTCCTTGGAAAACCTATATATACAAGTAACCACTTCTTTAGAAACCTTATTTACATATTCATTGATTTTAGAATTAGAAACATCCTTATCACAAGTTGAACTTGATTTATCTAAATTATAATAAAATAATTTTACCAAAAAATTACCACTTTGAGTTCCCTAAGTTATTAGTTGATCTTATTTTATCTTTGAGTAATTTTTAATCTTATTTTCCACTCTTTTCTTCCTATTTTTCTGAGTCTGGACTAAAACTTCAACATTTTCAACATCAGGAGTAGTGGTTGGATTTTCAATCTGAAGCACTTCAGGATATTCATCAAAACTAAAATTTATTATCCAATAAAAACACATATTTTGATTACATTTTAAGGGTATTAAATGTTCATTTTTTATCTAATGGGCCTGAGTTAGTGGATGTTAATTTTGAACATCCATTCTCATCATTTGTGCACTTCATGCCTAATATGCACTAATTTAGGACCAATGTTTCATCTTATTTTAAGGAATGTAATTATCTATATTTTAATTTGATATTTTGTGAAATGGATCTTAAATTCAATTTAAACATTTTTCATTCAGGGATCAATGGATGATTCATAAAGTATGATGAAGATATTTGGCGATTAAAGGAAACAATTCTGAAGAAGGCAGATTGGATATCATCCCACTAATCAGACTGTGGGTCTGACAATATAGGCCCAATGAATCCCAAAATTCATTGGAGGATAGAAGACATATATAGGAACAAATAATTCATCTGGAGCCAGTGCTAATTCGTCCTCAACGGTGGTGATTAAGGCAGACCAATTTGAAGATTCAATTCTGGGCCAGATTGTACGGCCCAAAAAAACATCCCACTATTTCAATCATATCTCCCGAACCAAAAAGTATTTTGGGATGATATATTACAGTCTATTAGGGGACATTCGGGGGTTCATTTAATTCTTCTATGGCCCACTCCAATTCTACCTTCTAAATGGTTGTGCTTCTGCTAGGTGTAGAAAGATGGCTCCCACTTCGAGGAAAGAGTTGAAAAGTCTCTTATGCATTAAATGTCCACCCACCTTTCTCCAACAAAATTAATTAAATGCACATAAGATGATGGGAGCTCGGCCAAAGGCTTCAAAAATACCTATTTAAGGTAGTAGGAATGGATTATTTGAGCATCTTGGTGCTTTCTTTTCATTGTAATGTTTTTATGCCAATTTGCCTTTGTAATGTTCTTCCTTCTCATGTAAGTTGTTCCAATCAACTTAGTCTTCAATAAAAGTTCTTATTATTCTCTTGTTCTATTCTTCTACTTATCACCTTGATATCGTTGCCTCAAGGTGTGAATTTATTCACACCAAACCTTGTGATTTTGTTCACACAACGGTGGAGTGATCGTTATTTTTTTTGTTTTTACTTCTTCAATTCCACCCTCGTAAGTCTACTTTCCTCTTCCATTGAGAACTTTTCATCAATGGAGGGGTAGCTATTTTATGGTTTGATCCAAGGGAGTAGCAAGGTGCTGGATTGAATGTTATTTCTCACTCCCTAAATGTTATTAATTTCTTTTAATTGAGCTTCTTTCATTCAATGATTTTTATTCTTCCTCTTCCTTATTGAATTTATTCACCCCGCTTTCATGTGCTAATTACATCCTTTACCTTGGAGTGCTCATGAAAATAATCCTACAGGTGTATAGGTGAATATAATGTGTTTTGAAGGTGTTTAATCAGTATGTGATGAGGTTAGTTTGAATTCATTGCATGAATCCTTCTCGAGTTAATGAAATTAAAATCGTAAAAAAAGGAATTCATTCAATCCACCCCAAGCAATAACCTAGGATCAACTCATTTTATCATAATTTGAATTCACATAGATCCTTTAGTGCTCTTTAAAAACCATCTAAAATCAACCCAAGTTGGCCACTTCATAGCCAAAAATCCATCTCTTTTTATTGAGTGTCTAAATGTTCTTCTTAGGTCTCTGAGGATTCGACAACCCAAGCTACACTACAAGCGACCGCTTGAGCCTTAAAAATTGGGTAAATTTGGGCGCAACCAAATTTTGGCGCCGTTACCAGGGACCAAGTAAGTTCCTTAGACAAAAACGTTCTTTCCTCACCCCCATTATTCTATTCTCACCCAAGATCTCTTATCTTTTCCCTTTCTTGCTTTTTTTTCTTTTGGCGCATGTCCGCCTTCACCCGCGATAACTCAAATAGACTAGTTAGTGTGGAAAGTCATAGGATAAGGGATTCAAGTACACCATTAGATCCTAATCTTCCTTATACCCTAGAGTTAAAGATTGAGTCAATTTTAATGGAGGGTCTTCAAAGAAACCAACTCATAAAACCGGGTGGGAACCAAAATGGAAATCCAAATGAGGCAGCCCCAAATTTGGGGAATGCAGTCGATCAAACCATGAATGACTACCTTACACCTACCTGGACCAATGCACCCTCTTAAATTAGGCATGCTACCCTAGGAGATGCCCACTATGTCTTTAAACCTCATGTCCTAAACCACCTTCCAACCTTTCATGGGATGGAGTTAGAAATGCCTTACCATCATGTCATAGAGTTCAATGACATTGTTGAAACCATGTGCTCACCAAATAAACTTGAGTAAGCTAAGATGTGGATCCTTCCTTTCTCACTTAAGGATCGAGCAAAGAACTAGTTAAATAATCTGAGACCTTCATAAATCCACACTTGGAACCAACTTCAAGGAGAATTATACCAGAAATAATTTCCCCAACACAAAACAATTTCACTTAAAAAGTGTTTCCAAAACGTTTTTGAAAAAGAGGGAGAGTCATTCTATGAAACATGGGAGAGGTTCAAAGTCACCTCAAACATCGTTCCACACCATGGTTTTTCCATTCCTGAATAAGTAAGAATCTTCTATGACGGTTTGGGCCCAGTGAACAAACAATTCATTGACATGATGTGTAATGGGACCTTTAAAAACAAATCCCCAAATAATGCTTACTAGTATCTAGAAATCCTTGCTGAACAAAACCAAACATGGGAAAGATCACCTTATTCTGAAAAGCCTCAAAGAACAGCTGGAATGCATACACTTAGAGAAGTGGAAAGCCTTAGGGCGAAACTTGTAGCACTCTCTAGGAAGGTTGAAGAGATAGACCATAGGAAAATCAATGAAATCCAAACTGTAGATCATGTCTGCACAATCTGTGATAAACATGACCACACAACAGACAACTGCCCAACCATTCCATCCATCAAGGATGTTCTTTTAGGAGGACCACCTGCTGATGTCAATGCCCTAAACTTTCAAAAGCCTCAATACCCAAACACATTCAACCCAAGGTATAATGACCACCCAGGCTTCCAATGGAATGATATCCAAAAACCTAGCCAACCACAAGGACCAAACCCCTACCCTACACAAAATTTTCAAAACCATAACCAATTCCAACCACAACCAGTCCAATTCGAACATCCTCTAACCCAATACCAACAACCCATCCAACAATCAAAGTATCCCCCTGGGATAACCCAACCAACAAAAAACCCTTCCCAATCTGTCCCTCTCCCAATCCTTGAACAATTGTGAAAACAAATGGAAAGGATGAACTCATAAGTCTCTTCCCATAAACAAGAACTTCAAACCATCAATACTGGAAAGGAACCCATGCCTACACATGATATTCCACAAAAAATATCAAGGGGGGAGACAAGTTGCACTCAAACATCTCATGAACAACTAAAGATTGTGACGGTTTTAAGAAGTGGGAAATCAATTGAGAAACCTGAACACAAATTTCAGAACCCACCTGAAGATTCAAACTCTAATGAAAATTCAAATGAAACACATGAAAAAACTGAAGATACTAATAAAAATGTGAAAGAAACAACTCTTCAAAAAATAACCCCACAACCTGCCCCATTTCCTCAATGCATGAGGGGGAAAACCAAGCCTGAATTGAGTGAAACATTGATGAAAATATTCTTACAATTCAAGTTGAACATTCCACTCCTCGATGCCATTCAAACCATTCCTACATACTCAAAATACCTTAAGGACCTCTGCACATTTAAACGGAAATTCTCACATAAGAACCAATTCCTTCTAGCAACAAATGTTAGCACAACAATCCAAGGAACCCTTCCTCCAAAGATGAAAGACCCAGGATGCCCTTACATAAATGTTGAACTAGGAGAGAACAAAGTTGTCAAAGCCTTGTGTGATCTATGAGCCAGTTTGAACCTCATTCCTTATGCTATGTATTTTCAGTTAGGGCTCGAAGAACTCCAACCCACATCAGTCACTCTTCAACTTGCTTATCGTAGTATTCCAGTTCCAAATGGGATCTTAAAGGATGTTTTGGTGAAAGTTGAAAATTTCATTTACCCAGCTAACTTCATTTTTATAGAAAATCACCCAAGCTTAGGTCCTAGGGAGAAAACCCCAATCATCCTTGGTCATCCCTTCCTTGCAACAATCAACTCTGTTATGCGAGTCCGAAATGGGAACATGACCATCACCTTTGGAAACATGAGTCTAGACTTGAAAATCTACAATGAAAAATATCAAATGATGATGAGATCTATGAGGTTAATTGGATAGGTAGTGTTGATAGTGAACTCAAGGAACAACAAGGAATTATTGAATGATGTTTAAGTCAAGAAGGGATTGATTTTCTTTGTTCACATGAAGGAAATTTGTCTCCTTGGTTTGAATCTATTTCAGATAGCTCTATTGATGATTTTATGGAATCACCAATCAACGATACCATGGTTGAAATCAATAACATCGAGTCCATACCCATTCATGAAACTACTCTAGCAAATTTAGTGGATGATTTTTTTTACAAGGAACCAATTTTGTCAAGAAATATGAACAAAGAAATTGAGTTCAATACAAAGTCCCATCCTCTCTTGGAAAGTGATAACCACTCTGATCTTGAATTTAAGGTTTTACCTTCATCACTCAAGTATGCATTCTTAGGGGAAAATAAATCCTTTCCTGTTCCTATTTCTTCCCCTTTTGAAGCCAATCATGAGAGGATGCTTCTAGATGTCCTTAGGAGACACAAGAAATCCATTTTATGGACCCCATCTGATATTCTTGGGATTATCCCACTTATCGGGACACATATAATTGTTCTAGAATTCGATTCAAAGCCATGTCATCAACGTCAGTGGCGAATCAATCCTAATCTCATGGAATTAGTGAGAAAAGATGTTTTGAAATTGTTAAAAGATGGTATCATCTATCATATATCTGAGAGTGAGTGGGTTAGCCCAATCCATGTGGTTCCAAAGAAGGATGGAATCAAAGTAATAACCAATAATGATGGAGAGATGCTTCCAACAAGAGTTATTAGTGGATGGAGAGTCTGTATTGACTATAGGAAGCTCAACTCTTGTACCAAGAAAGACCATTTCCCCTTGCCCTTTATTGATCAAGTCCTCGAGCGAGTGGCGGTTCATCAATTCTATTGATTCCTAGATGGATTCTCAGGGTATAATCAAATCGAAGTCTCCTTAGAAGATCAAGGAAAAACAACCTTCACCTATCCATTCGGCACTTTTTCCTTCAAGCGCATGCCCTTTGGGTTATGTAATTCCCCTGGTACCTTCAGTGGTGCATGATGGGAATCTTCTCGGACATGGTGGAGGATTGTTTAGAGGTCTTCATGGATGATTTCTCCATCTTTGGGGATAATTTTGAGGGATGCCTTCTAAATGTTTAAAATGTTTTATCAAGGTGTGAGGATAATAATCTCATACTAACTTAGAAAAAATGCCATTTCATGGTAAGGGAAGGACATGTTCTAGGTCATCTGGTATCTGGTAGAGGTATTGAAGTTGATAAAGCTATGGTTGACATCATTCGTCACCTTCCCTCTCCTAAAACTGTTAAGGAAGTGAGGTCCTTATTAGGACATTCTGGATTTTATAGAAGGTTCATTAGGAATTTCATCTCTGTTTCTCGACCACATTGTGCTATATTGGTAAAAGATGCTCCATTTTTATGGACAGAAAGTTTTGAGGAATCATTCTCTACACTCAAGTCAACTCATATTTCTCCACCTATCATCCAATCTCCAAATTGTAAACTTCATTTCGAGCTCATGTGTGATGCAAGTGACTTCGCTGTAGGGGCAGTCTTAGGACAATGGTGTGAGATAACTCCATGTGTCATTGCTTATGCAAGAAAATCTTTAAATGATGCACAAACAAACTACACCACCACTGAGAAAGAGCTGCTTGCTGTTGTCTTTTCCTTAGAGAAATTCAGGTCTTATCTCTTAGGATCACCCATCATTGTCTTCACTGACCATTCAACCTTAAAATACCTTTTCCAAAAACAAGATGCTAAGGCTAGATTGATTTGGTGGGTCCTTCTTCTTCAAGAGTTTGATTTAACCATTAAGGATAAAAAGGGTGTTGAAAATGTTGTAGCTGATCACCTCTCTAGGATGGAATTCAAAGACAATTCAAACCGCCTCTCTGTGTTTGATTCATTTCCCAATGAGCACCTCTATTCAGTGAGTGATTTCCCTTGATAAGCTGACATAGCAAACCATTTGGTGACGGGTGACATTCCAAAATTCTTGGGGACCCAAGCTAAGAGGAAATTCCTTTCTGATGTCAAACACTATGTGTTTGATGATCTTTACCTCTTCAAGTTCTGTCCTGATCAAATCATCAAGATATTTGTTCCCGAGTCTGAACAAGAGTACATTCTAAAGTTTTGTCATGGAGAGGCATGTGGAGGCCACTTTTCTACAAAGAAAACCACTTCAAAGGTCCTCTAAAGTGGTTTCTATTGGCCGAACCTCACTATGGATTCCTTCAAATTCTGTAAAAGTTGTCCTCAATGTCAGCAATTAGGATCCATTTCCAAAAGGAATCAAATGCCCATCACTCCCATTCTGGTCGTTGAAATCTTTGATTGTTGGGGAATTGATTTCATGTGACCCTTTCCAAACTCAAGGGGATACCTCTACATCCTCTTAGCTGTTGATTATGTCTCAAAATGGGTTGAATCCATTCCCACCAAGACTAATGATCATCAAGTTGTGATCTGATTCCTAAAAGAGCATATCTTTTCTAGATTCGGAGTTCTGGGGGCAATAATCCGTGGTCGTGGAACCCATTTCTGTAATTTCTCATTCTCTTCACTCATGTATAAGTATGGAATTTCTCATAAATGTTTCGCCGCTTACCATCCTCAAACCAATGGTCAAGCTGAGTTAGAAAATAGGGAGATTAAGAAAATTCTTGAGAAAACTGTCAACCCCTCTAGGAAAGATTGGTCTGAGAAACTCTTGGATGCTCTTTGGGCATATCTTACAACATTCAAAACCATCCTAGTAATGTCACCATATAGGTTGGTTTATGGAAAATCATGCCATTTACCTGTTGAAATTGAGAATAAGGAATTTTGGGCAATCAAAAAAATTAATTTCGACATTTCTTTAGCCGAAGAAAAGAGAAAATTAGATCTTAATGAACTTGAGCAACTTAGGGTGGAGGCTTATGAAAATTCCAGGATAAATAAATCTAGATTTCAAGCCTACCAATCTAGGAATATCAAATCCAAAAAATTTGAACTGGGAGAACCTGTGCTCTTGTATAGTTTAAAACTTCATTTACACACGATAAAGTTAAGGTCTAGATGGTCAGGTCCATTCATAGTGCATCATGTGTACCCTAATGGGGCATTAGAGATTCAGGATCCCACTAGTGGTAACATTTTTAAGGTCAATGGTCATTGGTTAAAACCATTCATTGAATCATTCAATAAGCAGGAAATAGAGGTAGAGTTAACAAAGACAACCTATGAACCAGGAAGAAATTGATAGATTTAGGATCCATGTCGGGCTAACGACATTAAACAAAAGTGCTACATGGGAGGCAACCCGTGATCTTCATGTTTCTAATCTTTGTGAATCATATTTTTCTTCTTCTTCTTCATTTTGTTATTTAAAAAAAATAGAATGTTGACCTGTTCTTCTTTTATGAGTAAGGATGGGTATGAAAGGGGAGCACCGTATTCATCCGTGTCACGCGGTGTGATCCCTAAGTAATACCTTACCCAGAAAATATAAAGAAGACAGTGTATCATTAGTTTATTTTATTTTATTTTATATTTTTGTTGGTATTTTAAAAAAAATAGATTGTTGACATATTCTTCTTTTATGAGTAAGGATGGGTATGAAAGGGGAGCACCGTATTCATTCGTGTCACGCGGTGTGATCCCTGAGTAATACCTTACCCAGAAATTTAAGAGAAGACAATGTATCATCAGTTTATGTTAATTGTACCTTTTTTTAGGTTAAAAAAATACAAAAAATATATATATATTAAAAAAAATTTAAAGGCATATCATAGGTCATTGGGAAAAGCTGGTCACAACTATCCAAGCCGTTGGGAGATAAACCAGAACTGAAGGGAGACATGGGAATGTATTTTCAACATCAACCACCAAGTGACTTCATTCCATAATTTTCATTTTCAATGTTTTCGTTGAACTTCTATCCTGCCCCTTCTATGTTTCAATTCTTTAAACACTGGGGACAGTGTATTACAAGTTGGGGGGGGGGGGAGATGAAAATGTGTGGAAGGAAAAATGTCATTAACCTTGAACATGATAACACACATTCCAAACTATGAAATTGGATATCAAATAATTTTTCATGCCTTGATTCTGATTTTAATGCAAGTTTATGTTCACGTGCATAGATATTGGAAAGTGTGGTTGTCCGATGTGATTTTTCACTGTTATATTTTCATCCATTTAATAAAAAAACACAATGCACGTCCTCTAGATTGTGGGGTTTTAGTTTGAGTTCTTGGGGACCCATAATAAATAGCATAGGATTGGAGATCATTTTACTTTTAACATGAGTATTAAAAAAAATCAATTGCGTGTAGAGTAATGAATTGACCTAATGTGTGGCTTTCGGCACTTGGGGATTGTGACTCCATTGTTTTCTGGCCCCGAGTTGGGCATTTTATCTCTATTTGTGTTAATTTGAATTTGTTTTTGATTGAGTTAACTCGAGATGATGCCCGATTATGTGAGCTTCAATTGGTGCCCTAATGTCTTTGAGCCTGGGAGTCATCGGCAAAGTCTTGCTACATGGGTTGACTCAATTGAGTTCAATTTCAATTACCATGGAAAAATTGAAAAAAACAAATGAGTACTCATCTTATTATAACAATTTTATTTCTCCTAGCGCTTCCATCTTTTCTCCCTCGAATGATAATGAACCCCCATGTCTATTGTGACACACAACACTTGATCATGCTTAATTGAATTTGGATGAAATATGGTGATGAATTTGAACAAAGGAATGGGCTTGGGATTGAGATATTCTTATGAACATATATTTTTTTAAATGATTTTGATGGGTTTCATAATTGTTTGGTATGTGATCTTTGTGTGAGAAATGTGTATTAAAATGTTTTTGGAAAAGGTCATTCAAATTTCATTTTTGTGAGATATATTTTGCTCGGGACTAGAAAAACTCAAGTTGGGGGTGCGATTAGCCAATAAAAACAAATATTTTGATTACATTTTAAGGGTATTAAAAGTTCATTTTTGATCTTATGGGCCTGAGTTAGTGGATTTTAATTTTGAACATCAATTCTTATCATTTGTTCACTTCATGTCTAATATGCACCAATTTAGGTCCAATGTTTCATCTTATTTTAAGGAATGTAATTATCTATATTTTATTTTGATATTTTTTTAAATGGATCTTCACTTCAATTTAAACATTTTTCATTCAGGGATCAATGGATGATTCATAACCGATGATGGATATATTTGGAAATTAAATGAAACAATTCTGAAGAAGGCAGATTGGATATCATCCCACTGATCGGACTGTGGATCCCACAATAAAATCCCAATGAATCCCAAAATTCATGGGAGGCTATAAGACATATAGAAAAACAAATAATACTGCTGGAGATAGTGCTAATTCGTCTTCAATAGGGGTGATTTACCCGGCCCAATTTGAAGATTCAATTCTGGGCCAGATTCTGCGGCCCAGAAAAATAGCCCACTATTTAAATTATATCTCCCGAACCACAAAGTATTTTGGGATTAAATTTACAGGATATTAGGGTACATAAGAGGGTTCATTTATTTATTCTATGGACCACTTCAATCCGGCCTTATAGATGGTTCTCTCGGCGCTTCTGTTAGGTGTAGAAAGATGGCTCCCACTTCGAGGCAAGAGTTGAAAAGTCTCTTATGCATTAAATGTCCACCCACCTTTATCCAACAGAATTAATTAAATGCACATGGGATGATGGGATCTCGTCCAAAGGCTTCAAAAATTCTTATTTATGGCAGTAGGGATGGAGTATTTGAGCATCATGGTTCATTCTTTTCATTGTAATGTTATTATGCCAATTTGCCTTTGTAATGTTCTTCCTTCTCATGTAAGTTGTTCGAATCACCTTAGTATTCAATAAAAGTTCTTCTTCTTCTCTTGTTCTGTTCTTCTCCTTATCACCTTGATACCGTTTCCTCAAGGTGTGAATTTATTCACACCAAACCTTGTGATTTCTTTCACACAACGGTGGAGTGATCGTTATTTTTGTTGTTTTTACTTCTTCAATTCCACCCTCGTAAGTCTACTTTCCACTTCCGTTGAGAACTTGTCATCAAAAGAAGGGTAGCTGTTTTATGGTTTGATCCAAGGGAGTAGAAAGGGGATGGATTGAATGTTATTTCTCACACCCTAAATTTTATTAATTTCATTTAATTGAGTTTCTTTCATTCAATGATTTTTTTCTTCCTCTTCCTTATTGAACTTATTCACCCCACTTTCATGTTCTAATTACATCCTTTACCTTGGAGTGCTCATGAAAATGATCCTAAATGTGTATAGGTGATTATCATGTGTTTTGAAGGTGTTTAATCAGTAATTTATGAGTTTAGTTTGAATTCATTGCATGAATCCTTCTCGAGTTAATGAAATTAAAATCGTAAAAAAAAGGAATTCATTCAATCCACCCCGAGGAATAACCTAGGATCAACTCATTTTCTCATAATTTGAATTCACATAGATCTTTTAGTGCTCTTTCAAAACCATCTAAAATCAACCCAAGTTGGTCACTTCATAGCCAAAAATCCATCTCTTTTTATTGAGTGTCTAAAGGTTCTTCTTAGGTCTCTGAGGATTTGACAACCAAAGCTACACTACAAGCGACCACTTGACCCTTAAAACTTGGGTAAATTTGGGCGCAACCAAAAATCTAAACCTCGTATATTTTTTATTAAAACAAATAGTCAAGTAAAATAGAACCATCCATATGAGGAACCATAACTCTGATACCAACTGAAATTTCCAATAGATCATGTAGTCACACTAATAGGGGAGTGAATCAGCTATGAATCATTTTTATGAATTTTTTTTATTATACCCCCTTTCAATTAAAAACTCCTTTAATTGTTAGGATGAGTGGATCCTATATAAAATATATAAATCAAATGAAAAAAAACAAATAGTATTTTACATGGTTCGATCAAAAGACCTGCAATTTGTTGCAACAAGTTATTCCTCCCATATTTAGATTCTTCCCTATATATAGGTGGTTACATCCACAAAAAATTCCATTCCTATCAACATTGATTCCCAATTTTTTCCCACTCTAGAGTCCCACTAGAGATTAAAAGTTCCCACCTAAAAAAGTGTTTGACATAGAGTCCCACTGTGTCCTTGCTTACTCTTAAGTCCAACCTGAGGATCATTATACTATATCCCATAGTGTTACTAGCTTCCCCTAGTCTTTATTTACCTTATATTCCCACTAAAATCATAAACTTCTTTAAGGATGATCCATAGAGAGAAAGTTGTATTTCAACATCTAATTTCTTTTTCAGTTCCTTGAGATGTTTTCTTTCACCACAAACAAACAAAATCACTTGATCTGATCATGTACACTACTTCATAAAATTTGAAAACATATTTTCAACTACTATATTTTACTTACTGTCCACTTATCTTTAAGATATGGACCTTGTCACTTCATTGAGTACTCAGATATGAATGCCTTCTGAAACATTACTCGACTTCAGTCTCAAACTTCACATCACAATATTCATGAAAAGTATATTGCAAGTGAAATTATATAAATTCATGAATGTATGATACAATGTATGGTATTATTCAATATATTTTGTTCCAAAATACACATTAATAGGCCTCACACTACCTCACTATATTTTCTCCATGCATGCATAAATAATTCCATGTGTATCATGTAGGAAATTCATAGCTTCCATCACACAAGTATATAGCATGATAGTCATACTAATTCATGTACATTACCTAACAACCTTCATGTATATACACTACTTCAACATGGTTTTACTTAATATATTCACATAAAAAGGTATATATTGAATCTTTCTCAAAACGCCCCCATGAAACCCAGTCTTGTAGAATAATTTCTCTATAACTCTTGCATGCATATTATCACATGAATAAAACTCAAAACCCTTCACCTAAGAGAGTACATGATATTTATTATTTATTATTCATGTATTAGTATTTGCAGAATCTATTCTAGTGAATATTATTGAATTTGTTTTTTATAAGAATAAGATCATGGAAGTCATACCATAATCATGCATCCATGAGGTATAAGGAACAACACGAACACATGAGACCCTCTTCCCAAATATAGAGTAGTTTATATACTCTGTTTTTGTCTCACAACTCTCTCAGTTTTTCTTTAAGATCATATTTTCAATTTGGATAATCTAGGGGTATTTATAGATAACCCCCACTAACATACTCTACCACCTCAAATCTTCTAACGGTATAACCTCATTTATCCTTGTGTGCACCAAATCACCTCACGCAACATGGTTTCAGGAAATCACAATCCTCAAAAAACTTATCCTATTTCAAATACTTCTTCATTAGTTTTTTCCTTAATTTTGTTACATGAATTAGATATATCTCCCCTTGATAATACATGTGGATTGAATAATATTCAGACACAATTTGTGTACTATTCTCATAGTTACTTGGGTTTGGGGAAATTATTTTATAAAATAAATCATAATATATCTTTGTCCAAAATTTTAATGCTACTTATGATATAACGTGATTTTCTACATCATAAAAATGAGTTCAGTTTGATCACCATAGTTTTGGACACAAGGAACCCAATGAATTCAGAAGCCTCATTTTACTCAAGGTAGAATACAATCAAGGAAATTGATCAAACAAAAATGATACAATGGATAAAATGACTGATTTTTTTACATAATATTTTAATTAGAGTTAAAATATAGTGCACCATGGGATCCTACATCATTGTTTTTTTTCATTATATTAGCTTTTAATTACTCCCTACACCACAGACCACTTGAGCCGAAACTGTGGTCGACACCCAAACACACCTTCAAACACCCACATGGGGAGAGAACACCTAATTTCTCAATGATTAACATCCATGCACTTCCTGTGGTCTCTATATTCCCACCATACTTGTGTACTCCCCTAGATTATCCCCATGGTCACTATTCATGCTCTCTTTCCACCATGGATGCTCAGGGTTTACCTACTTTCCCACTTAATATGTTGAGCATAGGTCCCTTGGCTGGTCCATGGTTTGAATTTATTTAGTAAACTCTTATAAAAAGAGTTAACAAAATTCTCATAAAATTCCCAAGAAAAATACTCAACTTCATATTTCCAATCTATCTTTTTTATTTCTTGAATTACGTAAATTCCAAAGATTCATTTCTAAAATTAAATTAACCACTTCTAATAAGGTTATTTAAATAATGTAACAATTTAAAATCTCCAAACATCTCTTGCACATGTCTTGGGTATTAGTACCAGTTTAAAAATAATTATAATTAAAACATTGAATTTTAATATTCATAACTAATTGACAATAAATCCAACTTTAGTATGACATCAATAAACCACTTGGGTTTTTCAGTTCTAGGGTTGTGTTATGAAATAACCATATGAGATGAATGAATGAATTATTTCCACCTCTTCCCCCTCTTCCTTTGATAGTAGTGATGATGAAAACAGAATCAATGGTGATATCTGTTAATGAAGGGAGGATGTGATATGCAGTGGGGGTCATGCATGGTTGGAAGATAGAATGAGTTTAATTTCCTTAATGTTCATGACACCTTACTTACCTAGTTGTGAGCATGTTGAGATTGATTATAGCACGAGATGATGGATCTTATGTGACATTGGGATAGGTATGGATTTTTTTAGACCCACTTCATAAATTTATGAATATATAATGCGATGAAATGGAATGGATGGGAGCATATGTTGCTTGACGTTGGTGAATGGGAGGGAAAAATACATGGAGGAAGTGGATGCGGTCCACCATTATCGATGTTCTACTATTATTATCTTACTACATTCTTAAGTTATTTAGTGAGTGGGACATGGTGTGGTTGGGATGGATAGTTGGCATGTTTAGGTGATTTTTGGTTCTTTTGTTTGTTCAATAGTTCTAGTCACTAACCCAGGGGCCTATTGGAGGTGGGACATAGGGAATCACTCCTTCTCTTCACTAATTCCCTAGGAGGGGTACCGGTGGAGGGGGAGGGTCATTATAGAGTGGTATCAAAGGTCTTTGATGACAAATAAAAAGGAGTTGAAGTTAGGCGTTGGCATGTCTTGTATGAGAATTGATGGTTAATAACGTTATTTAGACATAGTGTGATGTATAAAATGATACTGGATAGGTCGCATAAATTTAGGAACTGCTATGGAAAAATGAAAATACCTTAATCTTAATGAACATACTCTATGAGATAATGAAAATTGCGGGGTAGAGACCCATGGGATGTGAATGTATCATTCTTGTTTTAGTTTTTGATTGAATGAGGTTTTTTCATGAATTAAAACAAAAATTAATCTATTAAGCTAAATATATTCCATGATACAATATTTGAGATTACTTCCCCTTCATTTGTCTAAGGATGGCACCTAGTTATCCTTTTCATACAGTTTAGAAGATAGAGGCTCAACAAGCTGACCCAATCATTCTTTGGAGTGTCAATAAAATAAAGGTGGATGAGATGTGGCAGAGGTAACTGTGTTCTTTTGACCATTAATGTTTGGAAAAGTAGGTAGGGAGTGCCTTGGATCAAGAAATTGAGTGTTGGATGGAGGTGCTAGGCCTTTTCTATATTCTAATCTATACTCATGTTGATTACTAGTATCCATTAGTACCATAGAGAGAGTATGGAGGAGGATGTTTCTTGGGCCGAATTCCAGAAGGAGTTTTATCTTGAGCACTTTTTATTGATGATAAAGGAAACAATGAGGTAGGAGTTTCTCTATCTTTATAAAGAGCATATAATTGTGTGATAGAGATTAGGTTTAAGGATATGTATGTTTTTATCCTAATTAATTTTTTGGTGGTGAGTCTAGAACATAGAGTCCTATGGAGGCGCTATGTCTAGTGACTAGATACGAATTCTAGCCATTTACACTTCCTACATATCTAGCTGGGTAAGGTAAGGAAGAAGTGATTAAAAAGATGCACTCGTAGGGAGGAGTTCCTCAAGAGGGAGGTTAGTAGAGTTTCTCAAAGAGTAAAACTTCAGGTAGAGGATTGTTGAGTGGATCCATGAACCACTATATGTTTTGACAATTTAATTTTTTTATTAATTTGAATTGTGTATTGATTAATTTATATTTAACTTTGATCATATCATAATATATCATTTCATTAAATATCTTTTGATTTCATGTTTTTATTGTTCATATCATGTTCTATAAGTTTTATATCGAGTTATTAGGGTTAATAAGTCATTTGGGATCATAAAATATCATTTACACATTATTTTCACTATTCTCAAGAAAAAAAATTAATTTTCACCATGTATCCAAATGCTTAAACACGCAGCTGATTAGTGAACCACCTATTTGTTTTGAAATCCACATAGCCAATTTTCTTGAATCATTTACCCTTTGTATTTTGAGAATATATTGAGCTACAAAAAAAAGATGAGTTATTTTTTTTTGTAAATATAATAAAATAATATACATTTTATTAGAATAAGTAAACATATGGATCAATCTCTATCTTGTTTGATATTAAGATATAAGTTAAATTATGTTTTTAGATATATTTCTATAGTTTTTCTAGAATTGTTATTTTACTTTTGTTTAATCATAAAACATGTTATATAAATATGATTAAGGTGGTTATCAATTCTTTATAAATATAATTAAATTTTATAAATATAATTAACATGATATTAAAGCTAATTATAACATTTAGATGGTCTGTTTTATGTATGAGATTTGAAAATTCAATCTATTTATAGACTTCCAGATTTAGGATATGTGAATTTTAATCATAAAGATCTTGATTATGTGAATTCCTTATGTGAATCACGTATGTGGTGAATCAATTATATGAATATCTTATGTAGATTAAACTACTTGGTTAATTTAATTATGTAGAGAAAAAATCCTATGTGAAAAAACACTTAAATGAATTTGGCTACATAGTTCCGGGAATTTCTAGAGGTTTTTCTAAAATTTTGAAAAAGACCTATTTTACATTTTTTTTTCATATATCAATTTTCTTTACATTTATTTCATATATTTAAATTATTAGAATGACTTTATAAATTTATTTTAATTATCTATAAACTATGAGAACAATTTTCATCATTTTAAATATGTTTTTATGAAGATCAAAGTGTGTTTTATTTTCACGCATGAAACATATAGATTAAAACACAAAAATTATTTTTATTATTTTATTTTGTCTTATTTGATTATATCATTTATAAATCTATATTAGTTGATATTAAACTCATTAATTTTTTTTAATATATTTAATCTGGAGTTATTAATTTTTGATATTCTCCACATATTTACTGGGTATTTTAAACGAAATGATTTTTTAATTTCATATTTTAAATTTAAAGTTGCTATTTTCATGGGATCTTTCATGGGACTATTATTATGGATCTATTTTGAACTATTCATTCCAATTATTTAAAATTTGTTTGAATTAGTCTTTATTGTTTTAAATTTTGTTCATGAGTTGTGCAGTATTTATTAAACGATAATTTATCTCTTCTCTCTCTCTTTTTGATAATCCAATTTTATTGTTTTTGAATTTTGAGTTCTCTAAATTCTATCAAATATTTTGAGTTTATTTTTTTTATAAATGATTTTGGTGCTTTCATCTATAGAAGGCAGGAATGGGACATAATTATAATATGATACCTTTCAACAAGAGTTTTCTTTATTTACAAGTGATACAATGTGATGAGTGTGACGGTGTTGATACCGTGTAGTGATGTAAATTTTTCCTATAATGAACATTTAACAAAATTTTTGGATGATATATCATTGGATGAACTAAAATTTATCTGTATTATTCTAGTGCCTTGACGATACAATCATGATGATCAAACACTCAAGAATTAGTACTAGTGTTTTTTTCTTCTTCTATCTATTTCATTCAGGTTTTGTTGAGTCTGTAACACTTCTTCCCATCTATTACATACTTTCAATTTTTATTTATGATTTTATATATAAAATAACTTACTATTTTTAGGTTGTGACTACTTGATTCTAATGTTAGAAACATTTGTGTAATATCCTCTTACATTATTTATGGTACTTCTCAACTATTGTTTTGATTCCATTCGATTTGGGTGAGTTTCATATACTATGAGGATGAAGATCTTTTTTTGGGGAAAATGACCTAAATTCCATGGATGTATGTTTATTTGAATTAGTGGATTCTAGTTATAAATGTGTCAAAGTCTTTATATGGTTCTTTGGGTCCATGTTTAATTGGAGGCTTTATGGGTGGTTCTGTAGGGGGGTGCTCTTGGGAAAAAGTTACAGAATGAGTTTATGCCACAAATCCTTAGTTTAGGATATAAATTATTCAGTGGACACAATCTGTGATAATGTATTATGGCATACATGACTTATTACATGAAATATGAACTTACACTATAAAAATTATCCTATCAAGATTTTTAACCTTATGCGATTCCATTTTCAAATAATGTGACACATGATGCTTTTCCACTATAAAACCTTGATTTTATACATAAATGCCTCATACACAGTGATTTTATTTATGCTACTTGGAAGATTATTTTTGGATCATGTAGGTGCTCCTCCTAAGAACCCAAGGTTTCCTCCTGTATTATTTGAGTAACTCTAACCTTTTCATACATCTTGGTTTGAAGTTTGATATCCAGAGATATTACTTGCATTGTATTTCTAATTCTCTCCACTAAAATTCTTTGAAAGTTGTGTAATATTGGGTTTGTAATTTATTTTGTGTTTTATCTTGATGGTTTTTGTTATAGGGTTTCCTTTTTGGAACCCATCACCTTAATTATTTGTTGGAATTTCCTATTGCGGATGTTGATTTTATCTCTTAATAAAGGTAGGTGGTTCTGTATGATTTTTCTATATAATTAAATCACAATTTTATTGATTAATTTGAAAGTATTTTTAAATGATTTAAAATCCCGTATTTTTTATTATTGACCGATAGTTTTGAAAAAGGCATAAAGATTGTGAAAAATCCCTAATGTCAATGGAATTGAAATTGTTTAGCTGATTTGAGAAAAAATGATGGCTTGATTTGGAAATTTATTTTTATATAAATTGATAAAATTGAAAAATTATTTGGAAAGTAATTAATTAATGAGAACCTCTGATTTGGTTTTGAAATAATATAGGCATGTTAAAATCTAGCACTCGGGTGATTATATTTTTATCAAATTTAAAATGATTGATTTTACTTTAATTGATTCATTTATTGAATGAATCACATGTGAGAATATAAAGTTTGTGGGTAATGAGGACAAGAATTTTAGATTCTGACCATTTAAAAAGGATTGACAATAAAAAAACTGATATAAACTTACTGAATCATGATTTTTCATGATAGAGAGTTGTGACTTGATGGCTTCAGCTGAGGGACGTGTGCACACACTGAGTCTAGATCACCGATTGAGTAGTGTGGTTATTCTCTTTACATGAAAATAATGTTCCACATGGCTTTGTACATTGGTTCATGAGAGTTTTTATTTAATGATTGCATGCTATTTCTTTTGCACTATTTTATTCATGCCAACTACTTTATATAATTTTTTTACAAAATTTTCATTAAATCCTATTTTGATATATCTTACATTTTTTTATAATGGAATCAATTTTTTTGAAAATATACAAAGTTCACACCATGTATTTTTTTGTTTAAATTGAAAAAAATAATGGTTTATTTTTATGGTAATAATTATGGAAAACATGGTGAGACCATAATAGTTGTTATCCCACACCCTAAATTTTCCTTTGAGTGATTGTATATTATCTTGTGCCTTGTCTTAGAAAAGTAAAAGATACACTTGTAGGTGTTGTATATTCTCGATCCTTAGGACCATGGAGTGAATATAGTGACTGGTGGAGCTGTTTTCCAATTTTTATATTGGGATTTGATATGTTTCTTCAAGATGATATGACCCTTGTTTATAAGGACCCGACCTTAAACCTTACTTAATCTTGAATTAAATTGAATAATTCACATTGAGGATCTATTCAAGTTTATAGTTTTAGAGAATTAGGCCATAACTATTACATCTCAAAGATTACAAAGTAGTCACATCTACTCAGCTTCCATTTTTTTCGTAAAATAAAAACTCTTGAACAAAAGAGTCATGTCTAGTTCCTTGTTCTAGACAGCCTGACATTTCCATGATCCTGTCCTTGACCCTATTCAACTTTATGCCTTATGAATAACATTTCAGAAAAACTTGGGATGGGCATAAAAAGCTCAGTAAGGGTTATAAAAATACAGAAATAAAACATTAGTCCATGTATACATAAGAATCAATGAAATCAAACATTACTCATAAAACATACGCAATTTAACATACCTCATGAAATCATAAGATTTGCGAATAACTCATAGAAATCATAAGACATAAAGGTAACTTGAGGTATTCATAACATTCTTACGTAGGGAGTAACCCTCATGGTTACGTTTGGAATACCCATCACAGTATATTCCCTAAATCTTTTCGGAGAAACCTTAGCTTTTAACCCCTTCGCTTTACCCAATGCATTGAAGAGCTATATCAGGCTCACCCGCCCTTAATTTATCATGAAACAACCCGTCTTCATAAAAAATGCCCAAGAACAATAACATAATCATATCACATAACTTAAGCATAAAATAAAGATAACATTCCCACATTGCAACAACAATATAACATTTTAAGATATTGAAATAATGAATCCATTCTAAAAACCATTTTCAAAACCATTTAAAACATTTTATAAAGAGATTTTTGAATCAAAGTGTCCCATACCACTTTGAAGCTTTTAACATTTTAAATTATCAATATCCATATAAATAAATCCTTAAAACCATTTTGAAAACATGGATATTAATGAAAATATTTATAATATTAAATCATTAAAACATTTGAAATGATATTTTAGTTAAAGGGTTTTTAACAAAATGAGAGACATTTGAATACAATAATTGAGGAATAACATTTAATCATAACTTTATTAGGTCATGATAATAAAGGTATTCATGATATAATATTCCAAATGATAGTATATACACCATATAATAGTGAATTGGTGCATAACAACAATGAAGTCTCAATAGAAATGTAAAATGAGATGAAATCCCCTATAACGAAGGTATCCTTAAATTAAGGATAAATCAATCTCATAATTATGTGTGCAAAATATAAATACACCCAATATAAGTGGATATTAAGTGTAAAACAATAAAAGGTCATTAAAACATATTCAAAATATGACATATTCAATAACTACATGTTGAACCCAAAGAAATCGAAATTGGGTTAAGAAGTTCCCTTCGTAAAATTTGACAGCCTAACGACGTCACTTTAAAATTCATAAAATTAGTTGATGAGAGAAAAAATGGCATCTCATCACTTGGAAATAAAATTTACATCAATAAGGATATATAAGAACATATCCCAACATAAAAAGATGTAAATTAAAAGACATAACAAAATAAGTCTTTTAAAAAGAGGAGGGTGAAAGGTTCTCTTACCGATTTGGGTAACTTTTGAAACGTACACCCCCTGAAATAAGAACTATACAACATTCATGTAAATAATAATAAACAAAATTATATTACCCAAAGAGGATAATAATGGGCAGTACATATACCACTCAAAGGAAATGGTGGAAAATGTAGAATAAATCTCACGGGAATAAAAGTGAGATGAAAAATCCCTTACGAAAACTCGGCAGCCTAACGACACCACTTAAAACATCCATAAAAATGGATTGATGAAATAAAATTTGGTCTCTCATCATATTAAAATATAAATTAATGTAATATGAATATAAAAGATCATCCCCCAACTAATAAATAGGATCTTAAATGAAACGACATAAAAGATAGTACTTAAAAAGAAAGAGAGAGATAGGATCCCTTACCTCAAGTCCGACTTGTCTTGTTCGTTTCTTTATATTCCTGAATAATAAACTTTGGACCATTTAAAATTTCTTAAGGACCTCATTTGAAATTATTATTCAGTTCATATCACATATTATAATTTTATAATAATTGGTTAATAATGTTAGTTCATATCAGACGTTTTTTTGCCGATGTTTCGTACATGAGTCAAAAATGAACGTGTTTGAAAATTATTGCCCATGTAGTTACAAGTAAATAATTTCCAGAATAGTATTAATGATTAAAATATCATACATATTCATTAAATATTCATTTTATACTATTCCATAACATTTTGAGATAAAAAATGAAAAGCACCGTTCATGGAGATGGTAGGTCGTACGTACACATGAATGCTACTTTCATTTTTTTTTCATATTAATGGAAATAAAAATAAATGAGATATATATATATATATATTATAATTCCAGTATAATATATATTTTATATAGGTCACATATTTTCATTAATTTAATTCTTTATACATTCCATGTATTGCATGAACGAGTCACATAACATGAGGGGGCGGTAGTCCACACTTCCTCATATGAAATTATCGTTTTTGAACAACAAGGAAATAATAAAGGTATGTTTTAAATATAAAATACAGAAGAATATAGAAAACATAAATACCATATAAATCATATATAAAATATATTGACGTCATAATGTCCACCTTTAAAGGTGTTAAAAGAATATTGAACAATCATCGTTTCGTGAGGCAGTAATTCGCTATCCACAGAAATAGTGTGTTCTTTAACCATTAGACGGATGTGTGTGTAAGTGTATCTCTAATCCTTCTTATAAAAACATCCAATTATATTGAATATAATGGTTTTTTTTACAAAATTAATTAATAAAAAAAGTTTATGGGGTTGGAGAAGCAAAATAAAACATAAGAACACAAGAGAAGACACTACCTTTAAATCGGGTAACTCTTTTTGATTTGAGATCAAAGGCTTCCTTGTAAATACTTCAACCCAAAGTGAGGCTTCTAGGTGTAATATAGGGATGTGTAGAGAAAACATGGGTAGGGGTTGGCCAAGACAAAGGCTTTAGAGGTGTGGGTGAGGTGGTAGAGGTGGGGACCTTTTATAAGAGGAGAGGATGGGCACTCTTGGAAAGTTTTGAAAAGTAACATTATTATAAAAGGATTTTCGGATTTTAAAGGTCACAAAATTATATATTTTGAGGATAATGTGATAATAGTTTGAAATCCACACATCCAATAGGTTTTTGACAAGTTTAGGTCTTATATTTTACATTATCTTTTCATTTTATTTAAATCGTTAAATAATGAGGTAATCACTGCATCATCATGGTGTCATAAATAATTTACTTTATTTAATGTCTAAAAATTATAAAAATACTATAATGATGTAGGAAATATTTGTATCTTTCTAATGAATATTTATTGTTAAAAATATGACTTGTATAACCCCATTTAAAAATTGTTTTAGTAAAACAACACATGTTTGTGACATTTTTATTTTGACTTTAAATAAAAAGTTATTAATGTCATTTTCCATCCAAAGTGGCTCCATGGGGTCCCCAAGTTGACCAATGTATTTTACTGGTCGGCAATGATATATCCAATAAGGGTAGGACATGTTTCATGGTCATTTCATATTATTAAAACATTATTTTTACCTTAAACTACACTAATTACCTCTAATCGCGATTAAAAACTTAAAAGATACTATTCAGAAAAAAATTATTTTAATTCCATTGAACCAAATTTTACTTCCTAATTAAAACCATGTATGTAATATTTTTGAAATTTAAAATACAGAGGTGGTAAAATTTCATTTAAATGAAAAATCAGTTTTTTAAGTACGACTTAGTGATTTCACTATTCATAAAAAATTGAAGTTTTTCAGAAAAATACCAAAACATCACCCTAAGCTATATTTGATATTACAAATTCAAAAATGATGTCTATTTTAATAAATTCAAAACATATAAGATAAATTAATTAATTTAATAATTAATTCCCGCTGTCAGGATAAATAGCGTGTTTTTATGAAACAATATATATCAAAAGATTAACACTAGTTTAAGTCCAATTTCAAAGTGAAATTAATTCCAATGACCACTATTGGATTAAATGGTAAAAATATATTCTAATTTCACTTTAAAAACAATTCAAAAGATAATATAATCATATAAATAAATTATATTAAAACGCGGTTTTGAATTAAAATACAACATTTTTCACTAATCATTAAAAAATGAACTTTATCGAAAAAATATCTAAAATTTACACAAAGTAAATTTTGATGTCCCGATTCCAAAGAAGAATTTTATGTGGTCCAATATAATTTATAAGAGTGAACAAAACTATATTTAATGACGGTTTTCCATCAAAAGGTGATAAGTGGTCCTTTAGTGAATATTAGAGTGTATATGCCTAAAATTGAATTCTTTTCATATTTTAAGCCTTTATCCTTTTTTGAAAAAATGTAAAAACATTTTACAAACATATATATACATATTTTAGTTATTCATATTCATCTCACCAATACAATGGCTACGTGTTAACTACAATTTAAAATAATACTATTTTATTACTAGTGTGCAATGTAAGATTTCAAAGAATATCTTTGTTGCATATCTGGTACGATATCGAACATAGAAACCCCTTTAAAGTAAAAGTAATATTTAATTAAAAAATATTAATATATATGAAAATGTTTTATTCTTTATTTACCTGGGATGTTACATTGTTGGTTAATGTTCTATCTGGGTATTGTTTTACCTGTTGATTCTAGTACTTTATCCCTTTGCAGTGTTAAAAATAAAAAATATTATTATTTATCTTATACTTTTTTGTGGAAAAAATCATTCCCTCATTATTCTTGTATGATTATAGGTGCAAGTCTCCAACCCATGGGGAACAAGAATCCCATTCAGATTATGCCAAAGCCATATTTGGTATCAAAGTACTAGGGTATCTGGGATGGTTCATGAAAAAATGGTATTAGATTCAGGTTTTTCATCATTCCATTATGCAGGTATATTGTCCGGGTTTTCCAAATAGACAAAATATAGGATTAGGGGGACTTAATATGTATTTGTGAGTGAGTTACTAGTTATCTCACATCATAACAAGACTTAATTCACTATAGGTGTTTAAGGAAAAGTTCCTATGAGTAATTTTTTGATCTGAATTATATTATTTTACCTACCTTTCATCTAAGTATCTTGAAAAACCCCAATTTTGAACTATATCTGATGGAAATGGATTTCTTATATCTATTGATTAAATTGTTGTTATGTGTATCCCTACAGATATTTCAATGTTGCTTGTTGATGTTGTGTAGCGCCATGCCTCCAAGAATATGTTTCAATAGACTGTAGGAGGAATAAATTTTTTAACCATAGTGGGTGAATATTATAGTAGAAAAAAATCTTATTAATATATTGGTGTGTGTTGACTAAGCTCTGGGATATAAAACTACACTCATTCCCATTCAGTTTTCTATAGTGAAACATCAAAGGGATGAATCAATAGATAATGATCAAGAGTTAATTCACCAGATGCCATTGTATTTACAAATATCATACAATCATCAATAGGTATAGTATTGGTTGAAAATTATTGTGTTGTATTTTGAGTTCTTGGAAACACCTGATTCAATAAAGGTAAAGTGTGCTACCTTTAAACTGGAAGGACCAAGAAGGATATGGAAGGATTCTATGGTGATAGCTAAAAAAATAAGGGATTGGAGTGTAAGGAATTAATATTTTTTACACTTACTATTTCAATCCATAGTTTATGTTATTGGAAAAATCCATAGATTTTCTCAATATCTAACAGGGTGACATGATCGTTATATAGTATAAAATGTGTTTTGATAAGATCGTTCAAATTTATCATGGGGTGGTGACTAACGAGAAGTTGGAGGAATGAATATTTGATATGGATCTTCAATTTTAAACCCAACCATTAGTTTTCTTGCCGAATCACACATATTATGTTGATTTTATGGATAGAGAATTGATGGTTGATTTTTTCCTAGCTGAAAAGTCAGGGTTGTCAGGATTTCTTTTTTCTCCTTATGGTAGTTCGGTTAGTCCCGTTAAAGGGAGGAGGAATAATTATGAGTTTCATGGTGGTTCTAGATAATCAGAATTTTACAAAACATCTATAATTATTGGTATATTACCTTTGACTTTCTTTCAATATGGAAAGTTTGGTAATTTTAAATGAGTTTGTATCAAGGCACCAAAAATCTATAGTTCTTATGGTCACTCATGAAATCTACAAAAGTTCTTCTATATATTTCCTTCTTCATGTAGTGGAATGAGATCATCATCACTAAAAAGTACCACAGTTCAATTATATTCTTTAAGAACTAAGTTATTCTAGCCATAGGAATCTGTAACTAATCTTCTTCACATAGCGTAAGAGTCTATAGGGGGAGCTGATGCAGGTCTAGTGACTATGAGAGGTGCCATCACTATAACATCATCTTTAGTGACTGATTTATTTAATATTATTTCATATCACTCATTTATATTGAATTGTATTGGTAACCTAATAAATCTTCCTATGAATATTTTTACTTATGTAAGGGATATTACTATTCCCTCTAGAACAAAGAGAATGTCGAGTTTTCGATGCCTTTCTTGTGTTTTCTCTTTATCTGAGTTTGAGATTACCTAGAATTTAATTTTTCTTGACATGAAATCTATTTATTATATTTTTTATATTGGTTTTATGATTTATCATTAGTCCAAAAATGAATATTTTATTCAATGAGTCTATTATAACGTGCTCGATGGGTTGTGTCGGTTCTTTCAGGGTGAATTGGATCAGAGGTTTAGTAGAGTTATACATTCTATTTTGGAATTGGGTAGGGTAATATCAGTGTTTTTTTTACTTAAAGAAAGAATATTTGAGTAATGATGTTCCTCTAATTGTTGTTGAGTTTCCTGACATTTTTCCTTATGATTTCCCTAGATTTCCACTGATAAGAGAGGTGGAGTTTTTGATTGATCTAATAACTTTTACTCATCCAACATCCATTCCTTCTTATCATATTGAGACAACAGAGTTGAAATAATTGAAACATGAGTTGATTTATCTTCTAGAGAAACGTTTTATATGCCCGAGTGTGTCACCTTTGGTGGAACCTGTTATCTTTTCAAATAAAGATGGAAAAACAATTTTCCTTTGTGTTGATTACCAGAATCTCAATCGAGTCATGTTAAAGAAAAGATATCCATTTCCATGTATTGATGATTTTTTGGACTAGTAGAAATGGGAAAAGTGGTTCTCAAAGATTTATCATTGATCTAGTTATCACCAATTGAAATGTAAAGATACTAAAATTCATAAGACCACCTTAAAGAGTAGTTATAGCCATTATGATTATCTTGATATTCCATTTGGTACAACCAATGATCCTATAGTATTCATGGATTTTATGAAAAAGATATTTCATTAATACCTTGACTCATTTGAGTTGGTATTTTTGGATGGAATCCAATTTTACTCTTAGACCAAAGAGAATCATGTGCGTCATTTGAGAGTAGTTTTTTAAATCTTGATAAATCACAGAATTTATGCGAAACTTTAAAAATAAAGTTTCTTAATTTGAGATGTGAAGTTCTTGGGACACATGGTAACGGAATATGGGATTTTAGTTTCCTTGATAAGGTTAAATCTGTGATGACATGGGAGAAAATGTGAAACGTTTTCATGATTTGGAGCTTCATGGGAATGGTAGGGTATTTCTGAATATTTATTACAGATTTTTAAAAGATGGATTCTTTGATGACTACTATCACTTATAAATGAGTGTAATTTATTTTGTATGATAAATTTTATAGTTATTTTATTTATTTTAATTTTATTTTAATTCATTTTATGGTGTTGAATATTCTAGAGGTTGGGTAGGGCTTTTTGGTGTTTTGTGATGCATCGGGATCATGTTTGGGATGTGCCCTTATGTATGATGATCATGTGGTCGACTATGGTTCCGGAAATCATAGAACACATAAAAAGAAATATCCAAAACATGTTCTCAAACTTTCTTCTATGATGAATTATCTTAAGAGTTTATGGAATTAAATTTTTGGTGATAGTTTATTTTCTTTTATGACCACAAAATCTTGAGTTCTATTATCTCTCAAAATGATTTAAACCTCCGATAGAGGCATTGGGTGGAGTATGTGAATAATTGTTTTTTGACATTTCCTATACCCATGGAAAGTGGAATTTCAATTCCAATTATTTAATTAGGGAACTTCTAGGCCAAGATGTGAAAAAATCATCAAAATAGTGGAATCTGGTGGCCCTCTTTACTCAGTTTCATTTCGGAGTGTGAGAGTTTTATTCTGAGGTTGGTATGAAAATCATGCAGTTTATGTCCTCTATTCTCAAGATAATTCTTCAAGATTAGTATCTTGATGATAATTTATATGGAATTAGGGACTCTCTTTATGGTGAGGAGACCATTGGTGAGTGGTCGTTCTCTTATGAGGTAATTTTATGCTTTTAAAATTGGTATTTTGTTCCCATTGTAATGGGAAAGGCCATGATGGGGGATTTCCACAATTCCCATTAGGTTATGAATCAGGGTATCATGAATATTTTCTATGATATGAAGAAAATATTCTATTGTCTAGGTATGATATAATACATCTCTATCTTTGTTTGTTATTTTTATACCTACCAACATGTCAAAACTGAACACTAAAGACCTTTAGGTTTTATTACGCAAATTCCAGTGCAGACATGGAAATGGGACATGATTCTTTTGGACATTGTAGATGGGTTATGATGTACCCATCATGGAAAAAATTTGATATGGGTCATGATCAATCGGCTGACCAAATCAGATCACTTTATACCTATTTGAGATACAACCAAAGTTGAGGACTAGAGATATCTCTACATACAGAATATTTTCTATTTACATGGGGCTCTTCTACTATATTATCCAATTGGGATCATAATTTTTATTATTGATTTTGGAGAGGACTCTAGGAAGAAATGGGATCCCAGGAACATTTAAGCATGAAATATCATCTATAGAGGGATGGCCAGATAGAGCTGGCTCTACAGATCCTTGAGGACATTCTACGTGCTTGCGTTCTTGACTTTAGTGAAGCTTGGGATATCCATTTGGGACTTGTTGAGTTTTCCTAAAACAGAAATTATTAATATGATATCATAATGGATCATTTTGAGGCCTTGTTTGGTGGAACATGTAGATCTGCATTATGTTGGTCAGAGATTAGTGAAAGTTCCTTGATTGGACCAAGTTTGGTCCAAGATACGTTGATGAATATTCAGTTGATTAATCATAGAATATTGATGGAAAAGAGATAATATAAGTACTACAATTGTCATCATTGATTATTTTTTGTGATTTCTATTTGTGACCAAGTGTTCTTGATAGTTTCAACCCAATTGGGTCCCCAAATTATTTGAAAATAGGGAAAGATTGTTCCAAGGATTGTGGGTCCTTTTGAGGATATCGAGCATGTGGGAAACATGGGTTACCATTTAGAACTTCCACTATAGTTGACATTAACCCTAACACATTTCTTATATCATAGCTTCATAAATATATTTATGACCCTTCTCATATCTTGATTGGGGAAGATATCAATATTAAGCCTCATTTTCTAATATTTAGTATCCAATTTATATTTTTGATTCTAACACAAATGTTATTCATGGGAAAATGATACCTCTTATATGTGTTCCATGGAAACATGGTTCTGATTGTGTCAGACTTAGAAGAGCGGGGAACTAATGAGAGAGAAGTGGCCTCATATGTTTAATATGACACATATTAATAGGATTTATCAGGACATAAAATGTTTATAGTGGGGATGTTGTAACATCCTATTACATTATTTCAGGCACTTCTAGTCTCTTGTTTTGATTCCCATTGGTTTGGTGGCATTTTAGGTCTTTTAAGGATGAAGATATATATTTTTTGGAAAATGACCTAAAGTCCTAGGACTTATGTCTGTATGAAATAGTGGATTCTGGGTATAAATGTGTCAAACTATTTATAGGGTAGTTTGGGACTAGGTTGAATTAGAGTCTTTAGGAGTGGTTCTGGAAGGTGATGTTGTTAGGTATGGGCTATAGAAAGAATTTATGCTATAAAAAATTGGTTTAGGATATAAATTTTTCAATGGAATTAATCCATGAGAATTGGTTGTGGGATAAATTTATTAATATATAAAATATTAAATTACACTGTAAAAAAAATTTAAATTGGGACTTTTAACTTGAACCGATTCCTTTTTCATCATATGTGTAACATGATGATTTTTTGATGCAAAACCATTATTTATGATGTAAATTCATCTTTCACATTTATTTTGTTTGTTCTTGTCAGATGATTATTTTTGGATCATTCAGTCGCTCCTCAAAAAAACCATAGGTTTCCTCTCATAAACATTGAGAAACTCGGGCCAATCTTTGCATCTAAGTCTAATGTTTGACCTCCAGTGAGTTTATTTTCTTTGTTTTTCTATTTCTATCCACTTAGTTTATTTTACACTTATGTGATCTTATGTTTACAATTAATGCGGGGTTTGATCTTGATGGTTTGTGTTCATGGATTTCCTATTTGGACTCCTTCAACTTCGTTCTTTGTTGTCATTTCCCATTATGGGTGATGATTCGATCATTAAATAAAGGTAGGTAGTTCCACATGATTTTCCCTTCAATTTAAACCCATATTTTCTTGATTGATTTTAATGGTTTTTTTAAATGATTTAAAAACCGATATGTTTGATGATGGATGTATGATTTTGAAAATGGATTGTAGATTGTTAAAACCCCCCAATTTCATTGAACTTTTAATTAATGGGTGAATATGAGAAGAATTTATGGCTTGATTTAGAATATTTTAGGTTAATGGATTAAATTGAAAAATTATTTGAAAAGGAATGAATTCTTAAAAAATTATGATTTGGTTTTGAAATGAGTAATTAATGTTGAATATTGAAACTTGGGAAATTATATTTTGAACTATTTTGAAATGATTGATTTTCCCTTGATTGATTAATTGATTGACTGAAACACATGAGATCCTAGGTAGTTGATCTGTAATTAGAAAAAAATATCTTGGATATGACCCCATATTAATTTATTGATGATGAAAAAATAGACATAATCATACTGTGGCATGATTTTCCCCGATAGGGAGTTTACTCCCGATGGCCTGAGTCGAGGGACGTGTGAGACCATTGATCCAAGATCACAGATTGAGTAGTGTTAGGATCCTTATTACTAGAAAATAATATACCATAAATATTATTTCATAGTTCTATGAGATGTTTTATTTTATTATTGCATGCCATTTATTTTTAACCACTTTATTCATGAAAACTACTTTTTATAAATGTTTAATATAAAATGTTCATGTAATCATGTTTTGATATAAACAACATATTTTGATAATGGATGCGTGTATTGTTAAAAATATGTAAATTTCATTCCATGTCTTGTTTTTTTAAAACTAAAAGTATTAATGGTTTATTGTTATGGTATTGATTGTGGATCACTTGTTGAGACCCTACTTGGATGTTATCTCACACCCTATCTTTTCCTTCATGCCTTTATAGATTATCTTATGCGAGGTCTAAGCAAAGGGAACGTACCACTTGGAGGTGGTGGGTGTTCTTGATCATTGGGACCATGGAGAGATAATGGTGACCAGTGGAGTATATTTCCACTTGTTACATAGGTTTTGATCTTTTTATTGGAGATGATGTGAACTTTATTGGTTGATGTTCTTTTTGGGTATTATTTTACCTATTTATTAAGGTATTTTCCACCATTAGAGTGTTGAGAATACTGAATTTTAATAATTATCTTCCACTGTTTTGTTAAAAAATTCATTCCCTTATGATTATTGTATGATTATAGGTGATTTTATCTAACCCATGGGGAGTGAAAATTTCCTTCAGGATATGTCAGAGTTGGATTGCATATTAGGGTACCTCTGTATTAGCGCTAGTTCATGAAAGTCCAGGTTGTGACACCCAGTATCAAAATTTGGGGTTGTAGTTGGGTTATGAATCCCCATAAAAAATCCAGGTGAATATTTGGTTATTATTCCACTATAAAAATTATGTTTTTATTTAGATTCCCCTTACAAAATAAGTATAGTTTAAAATATATATATTAACGAGTAGAGAAGTATAGGAGCAGACTATGTCAAATTTATACTAAACTACTACAAAAAAATTATTTCATTATTTATTTTTTTCCTCTGTTAATTAACTATTTTAAATAAATTTTATAATTAAATTAAATCATTAAAAGATTCATTTTAACTAATTTTAATTTGGTATGTTCACCCTCACTCTATACTATCTGTTATCTTAAAATTTTACATAATAAGGGTCATATATGATATAGAAATAATGGTTCCTATCAGGAGGGATTCAATCATATAAGTTTGATAACATATTTTATAGGGTTGTTGGTTATCGAGTATCTACTAGTTGCATTACATGCATATACTCTGCCAGATAAGGTTATCAGCAACATCATCTTTAGTACTTGAAAAATTTTCAAGTTCAATTTGGTTTGGTTGGTCTGAATCCTCTACATCTATTATAATAGTACAATCCTACAATATATGTTTATTAGATGTGGGGAGATGGAGATGGTAGGGGAAAACCTCATGATTTTCCACTTCCTTATGGACTTAGGTCGGAGCATGGTCATGGAAGTCATCAGTAATGATGAAAAGGAACTAAATGTGGGAAGGTACATGCTATGGAGGCTCCAACCCTAGAGGGGATAAAATTTGTTCAAGTTATGATCAGTTAATCATTGAACATAGTTTATGCTTTTCTTGATTCTGGTGCTTCGTACACTAATATTACAATGAACGTAGTCTACACATTAGTAATAGAGGTGGATTCAATTCCAGTGCCACTAGTGTTATCCACACTAGTTGATGGTCAAGGTTACATGTTTGACATGTTATGGGGATGAAAACTAATAATGGTACAGTATTAATTGGTGGGGAGTTTCTTCTTATTATAGATACATCCATATGATGGAATCCTTAGCATGGAATAGTTTTATTACATGCATGGTTTTTGACTATTTTCATATGGGAGTCATGTTTTTTGATGAGGGTTAGAAAGCAGTGTTTATTGGTGAGTGGGGATATTATATGTGCGGAAGACATGAAGAGATTCTCCTATCCTAATTAAAAGAGTTTTTAGTAGAGGCCCAAGTTGTAGAGATCCCGAGAGTTATTAAGGAGTTCATTATTTATTCCTCAATAAAGTTATATCACTACCCCATCAATGTGATATCATGTTTGGGATAAAGTTACAACTGGGAGACTATTTTATTTAATTGGATTCATGCCATATAAAACCCATAGAGCTACAATATTTGAGACTGTAGATCGATAATTTTTAATAGAAGGGCTTGATCTTACCAAGTGTATCTTCTTAGAGTTCTTCAGTGTTGTTTTATAAGAATCTAGAAAATAGTCAGAGGTTGTGTGTGGACTACTAGAAATTAAATCAGAAAATAATGAAGAACCATTACCCTCTTATTGAGAATATATTATCAGTTCGACTAGTTTATAGTGTATAGTTGTGTTTCAAAGAGCAGTTTTCAGTTTGGGTATCACAAAATGAGAGTAATAGAGGATGATATTTTGAAGAATACCTACCGATGTAGGTATAGACACTTTGAGTTTGTGGTTATACTGTTTGGTGTCATGAATGCATTTTTCGTGTTCATGGGCTTAAGAACTCTATTTTATATTTGTTTCTATACCATTTTATAGTCATGTTCATTGATAACATCCTTATATAATCATGTTCATAGGTGGATCACTACACACATCTCAGAGCTATCATGTAGGTTCGTATACACCGTCAACTCTATGGAAATATTTTTAAGTGCATGTTTTGGTCTTAATAAGTGCATTTCCTTAGCCATGAAGGGTCTCAATAAGGGTGTGGCTATGGAAAAGTAAATGATAAAGGCAATTGTTTCTTGTAAAGTGCATAATAATGTGTTAGAGGGTCATAGTTTCCTTGTTATTGTGCCATATTACTAGGGTTTTGTATTTTAATTTTCTTATATTTCATCTACTGTTAATGTATTTGACTAGGAAAGACCATGAATTAAAGTGGAATAATTAGTGTCAGGCATCTTATGAATATTTAAATAAAAGTTTGATCAGTTCCCCTAAGCTTCATTTTCTAGAGGTAGGGTTGATGTTTGAGGTCTTTTATGGAGCTTCCTATATGGGATTGGGATGATTCATAATACAGTCTAGGGTAGTGATCTCATATGGGTTAAGGTAGTTATGTCCCCATGATTTTAACTATTCCACTCATGAATTATATTTTGTAGTATTAGTGTTTACCCTAATTTTGTTATGGCATTACCTCATCAGTGAGTGATTTTATGATCTTTAAAGTCCAAAATAATCTATAATATGTCTTCCATCTGTTTGACCTAAACTTGTGTTACTAGAGATAAATTATGTTTCTATAGGATTTCAATTTTGTGATAAACTACACCCTAGGAAAGTGGAATGTAGTTGCTAACACTTTGAGCTATAATTTATAGGGAGATATTATTTAGGAGTCTGAGGATTCAAGGAAAGGGATAGGAGATCTTGTCGTGATGCATCTCAATGTAAAGGTATTCCATGATAGAGGTTGTACCTATTAGATGATGGTGGATTCATCTATGATATAACAAGTGGAGGAATCTTAGTGGGAAGACTCAAATGTGGAAGTGATTCAAGACCATATCCATCATGGTGAGGCTCTAGAGGTTTGGTCCAAGGATAATCATAATCCAATTTTTTTCCAATATAGGCAATTTATTATATTGATAATGCTAAAGGTATTTCTCCAAGAGTTTCATATATTACCATTAGTAGTGTATCTTGGTGTATCCAAGATATACCATGGATTGAGAAGGAAACATTTGTGTCTTGGGTTTATGTGTTCAGTGGCGATGTTCATGGAACAATGTATTGTTTATCAATAAGTAAAAGTAGAACACCATTTTCATGGTGTTTTTTTGTAGCACAAGGATATACCTGAGTGTAAGTGGGAGAAAATATTGATGGATTTCATCACCAGAATATGTTGGTACCATAGTTTTTGTGTTACGATTTGGGTAATAATGGACCCACTAATGATGTCATTCCATTTTTTGTGGATCAGGGAGTCGAGTGTTATAGATTATCTAGAATGGTGTTAAATGGATGAGGTTATTAGACTCCATAAGGAACTGAATACCATTGAATCCAACCATGATTCCAAAATATACCTCACATGTCTAGAGAGTATTTAAATATGAATTTTTCTCTTAGCTACAAATTAATACTAATTTTCATACCCATATGGATGGGAAAATAGAGAAGACCATCCTAATACTAATGGTTATGTTTCAATCTCAGAGCCTGAACTTTGGAAGATCATGGGTGAACTATCAACCATTAGTTATGCTTGCCTACAAAAAATTCTACCACTCATACATCTACATGGATCTCTTCGAGGCATTTTATAAGTGGCTGTGTCATTCTCCATTGTATTGGATTGAGATTGGGGATTTAGCAGTCCATTGTGCAGATTTTTTGTAGTGCATGAACGAGAATATCCAGGTGGTCTAGGAAAATATGGAGGCATCAAATGTATTTCAATTTTCATATGTTAATTTTAGGTTGTGGACCCTATAGTTGGAGACTAGATACCACACGTTCTTGATGGTTTCACCTTATTAGGGGTGTTAAAGGTTTACCTGAGGGCATAAGTTTTCTCCAAGGTTTTTAGGGAGTTTAGAGGTGTTAAAGCACATTGGAAAGGTGGATTATCGGTTAGTGCTCCCACCATGGGTTAAAAAATTTAATTAATTACTTCATGTGTCTGATATTTGTCATTATCTTAACAATGAATCTCATGTCATTGATTGGGGGAATTTGAGAATCAAGGATGGTGCCACATTTTTTGAGGGGATGATTGAGATCCAAGAGCATTGGAAGAAAGTGATGCGTGGGAGATTCATCCCCTTTATCTTTTATTTTTGAGGAATGATGGAGTAGAGGAAAATACTTAGGAGTGAGAGTAACAAATTTATTCTTAGTACCCTAAGTTATTTTTATGTTTCACTTATTTTACTTTTTTATAGATGATATTTTTAACCTTATTATTTATATGTTAATTAACAATATCCCTAATTTTATTATATATCTTGGATATATTTTTTCTTCCTCTCATGTGTGGATTTTTTATTTTTATAGAAAGATAATTGGGAGGTTTCTCTCGAGTGATTGTTCATAACTACTTACCCTTTCTTTTGATTTCTACTTTGATTCATGATGAAAAGAATTGTTTGCAAGGTATCTGATGTAATAAACAAGGTTTCTAAAATCCTTACTTTGTGTTTTTCCAAGTCTAGGAGGTGTCAAGGGTGTGCTTGGGGTCTTTTTCCCCATATAATTTCTAGTTTTTTTCATGGTTGGATAGTTTATTCAAATAGTCACAGTTTGTTATTATAGACATACAATTTATTTTCACAATCATATTTTGTTCTCGTGGTCAGAAATTTTGTTTTCACGGTTTTAGTTTTTTCTCATACTTGGGTAATTTTTTTGCACAGTCATAATTATTTGTCATGGTCAGAAAATTTTTCATCATAGTCACACTATTCCTCGGCATAGTCATACTTTTTTTCTCGTGGATGAACCCTACATGATTTCTCTAATAGTTTAGAAAATTTATAGTTTCTCAAAATTCCAATATTTTCCATAGTGTAATAATAAATGTTTATAATTTAATATAATTAATAAGGATTAAATAAAGGTTTATAAAATCCATTTTTCAGGTTTAAATATAGAAATTTAATTCTTTAAACCCCATGGTTTTAAGAATAGTCATTCCACATTTTTTAGATGAATCAAAATTAAATGAAAATTTAAAATGAAATTTGACCATGATAATCATTAGGAAACAATATATTTAATCTTAAAATTATTAAATATTTCTATTTAATTATTTTATTATTTATTTTGAGACTAGAAAAACCATAACCTTTCTCTTGAACCTTGATAATTTCCTATTTCCACCTAGAGCTTTCTTATTCATAGACATTGGAATATTCAACATCTTTGTTCCCTCTCTATTTTATATAACAGTGTATCTAATTTGATGTTGTGAAACTATATTCTTTCCCCTATTTTCAGTGAATCTTATTTTGAAACTTCATTTATAGGTCAGTGATCCATGTTTTATATTATTTTGTGTATTTGTGCAAATAATATGCTTTTGTTTTCTAGTTGGGGTTAGGGGTACAAAGTAACTAACAAAGATAAAAAATATGATTAAATTTATTTTAATCGAATGGGGTGTATTCACATGTTTTAACATCGTTATTATTTTTTCTATGTGATGATTTTTATACATGATTGAAAGATGTTGTTGTGACATCTGTAAATTTTTGAACAAATAAAATGTGTTAATAACCAATGTTCAATTTTCTGTTTTAACCCTCCAATCATAAAAGTATTAATATGTATATTTTTATCAAAACTGGCTTCTCATGTAAATATATAACTGTTTGAAAATATCTATTTACAGAAATATGATTTAGTGTCAAAACCCCTATAAATGAATTGTGTAAAAATATCAATTTTAGAAATCTAATGTTGACTATTTCTAGTATGTTTTTTGATTGGACTTATGGTTTTTTGAAATTTATGGGGTCTATATGATAACGTTCGAGACTGGTTTGGGTGTAGAATGTGTTGTAGGAAGTGGAATTTTGGTGATGGATATGTGTTTACTATTGTAGTGATATGGTTATTGGGTGGTTCCTTGTTCTAGTAGCTGAGTAAAAATGTAATATATGGTTGTTAATAATAAAAATTGAAATAATATGGAATAGTTTCTAATGAAACTGGAATTCAATTTATATATGGTAACTAGATTAATAATTGATTGATTATGAATTTGGGTTGTTAATGTAAGAATCTAGAAAGGTTGGTGAATGTGTAATTGAAAGAAATGAAAACTATGGGTTATTTATGATTGTTCTATGAGTGGATTGTATCTATTTGGTGGAAACACATGGGAATGTTAGTAAGGTGTTGATGTTATTGTTAATTTTATGATATTGTGATATAAATACTTTAAGATGGGCTGTGTGTTGTTTATTTATATATTCTTATATTTTCCTATTACTTTTATACTCACCCCACTTGCATCGAGTACCATGTATTGACACCTAGATGTTCAAGGGGTGTTTTCTAAACATCCTAATGATGAAGAACAAATGGATTACTAACCCATATTCCCTGATATTCATTTGGTATTAATAATGATGATGAAATATTAGGTGGTGATTCCTATTGATAATAGGAGGATATGATATATAGTTGTGGTCATGCAAGATAGGAGGAGGGAATGAGGTTGATGTCCTTCATGTTCATGATACCCTGCATCCCTGGTGGTGATGTTGTGGATAGATGTATGATAATGTGAAAGTGTAAAAAAGATGTTTTCATGTTGAAATTGATCCCTGATCGTGGTCCTAGGCCCTTTAAGATATTGAGAGAGGTAGGGATGCATCCCAATGCACATCAATGGTTGCTGGATATGTGATATGATGAAATGAAAGGGATGAGTGCATAAAACGTTAGATGTTGGGGTGTGAGAGTGGAAACTCAATAGGGGATGTGGATGCATGATACCTTTATTGATTTTATGCTATTATTATCATACTACTTGGTTGTGTTATTTTGCGAGTGACTAATGGTGAATTTGGGATGGATAGTTTACCTATTTTGGTTATTGTTGGTTCAACTATTTTTTCACTAGTGTATTCGTATTATATTTTCAAATTTAAATGGGGTACCTTGAGTATGATCTTATTGAGTGTACTTGTTATTCTAACCATATGTATATAAACATATTTTGAGGTTTGTAGGAGGGTTATGAGGTTTGATCTAGGAATTACTAGCTTGGATATCCGATCTACTGTGGGGTTTTTCCTTAGTTTTTCTTTTGGAATTTAACTTTGATACATTATATTTATATGAACATTTGGTATGTTTTGGGTTATTTTATATTATGTGATAGAGTTTTTTGGTGGGGTTTTATCTTATCTATAAATCCTTTCATATATTAAGGGAAATGCCTCCCATTTGAGTGGTTTACACTCTCGATGCTATTCATAAACCCAATTCCTACTGGTGGTGGTAATCAGGGGTATCAAATCCTTCTCTTCACTAACAACCTAGTAAGGGCATCATTTTAGGGTGGTTGGGTGGGTGGGTGTGGAGGGTGGGGGTTATGAAAAAATCCCAACCTAGAAAAATATTTAGACTAAATTATTTTTTTAAGAGTTTTTTAATTTATCAGAGGAGTTGGCTATAATTTTTAGCTTAGTAGATATTTTTAAATCTATATGATGGTGTTTGTATATGTTTATGATATAATATTTCAATGATATCTTTTTAATATTATAATTTTTTACCGTGATGGGAAAACCCTTATGATCTGCCTATACTTGTCAATATCAGGGCTATATATATTGTTCTTTACATTACTTATAATATTATTTGAAAGTGATTCAAACTTTATTAAAATTATGCATTGAAAATGTATTTATACTATTAAGTATGCCTCATTTTATATTTCCAATGATAAAAAAATCCAAGGGACTTTACTAATAAAAATTGGGCTGTCTCTGTATATGATAAAAAACATACCTATTAAGGGATATTTAACTTGAGGAGTTGCTATGTATCTTAATTTAGTAAGGGTAAATACAGTATTTATCTATGTACAAATTAACTAGAATATATCATTAAAACTCATGGCTTAATATTGTTATTATAGATGAAATAATACTTGAATGATTTGGGAGAATGAGTAGAACATACAATCCATGTGTCAATAATGTTTTAACCAACTTTAAAAAATATACCATTAGAAAATTAAAGATAAATCATATTGAAGTTTTATAAAATTTTAATAAATTGAAAATTTAATAGATTATGGAAATGTCATATTGTTTTATAATAAATGATCTAGTTTTTTATATACCAAAAATTTCATTCTAAATTCATATTTTAAAAAAATACATTTTCAATCTTGGTTTTTAATCCCATGTGACACTTAAAGAGTATGAGGTACACTATATTTCTTTTTTAATTATTTTATATGTTTAAACAATGTTTTTTAAAGTTTCTATGATGATATATAATGTGTTTCATTATTAAAAATGTATATATTTAATAACCACGAGTTAATTTTTCTATATATAATTTAATAGAAAATAAATATTATTTTATTAACTACTCTTTTTACCTACATTAGTCATGAATCAAGAAGGATTTAATATAACTTAATAAATTTGATATCTATGAGATGCATTTAGTTTTATAATTAGTTATTTGGAATTGAAATCTTTGAACTTTTTGTCAATGGAGTAGAAATGTGTAGTTATATAATGAAAACAGGATCATTTAAAAAAATGATGAAGTTCTCAAAAATAATGAATGCAGGGGGAGTTTATATTCATATATATTTTTTAGATTTTTTTTAAATAAAATATTTTTTTTATTTTAATATGGTTTCCAAAAAAATTAAAGGAGGATGTTTATTTATTTTAGATTTAATTGTGTTGTTATATAATTATATATATATATTCATTCATAATTATTGTATAATTTTTTTGTGAACTATTTTTACTATTTTGGATGTGAATTGGAGAAGTTTTAAAAGTTGTAACAATATTTAAAATGGATTTTTATTTAAGTGAATTATATTATTTATCAGTAATGACTACATGGTAATTCTAACAAAATAAAATAAACTATAATTATTGATCTATAATAAATGATCAATAAACCATGGTTAAGAATTTTGGTTACACAGTCAACAAATCCCAACAACTTGGTTTATGAAAGAGAATAATTTTCATTGTATATTCAATCCAATATAATTGCATGACTAACCTTGTTAGTGGAAATGAATTACAATCACTGTTTCTCCTCTCCCACATAAAAATATTTTATATAATGGGGTTTGAAAATAATACAAAATAAAGATATATAAATTTAATAAATATTAAATGAGTCTTAAATGTAAATCTACTCATTAATCATATTTAGAATAATGAATAAATTTTGTTTTTTGTTTTTTTAAATTGTGGAAACTTATTTATCCATATAAAATAATGAACACACATGAATAATGTATTTATTGAAAAAAAACTAGTTAGAGAATAATGTGGTTATATAAAAAGAATAAAATAAGTATGATAAAGAGAAAATCATTAAAAATACTTTGGAACTTTAGTTACTAGATTAATAATAAGTTAATTCACCATATAAATTTGGAGGGATTATTTCATCTTTTGAGAAGTATTATTTCATTTTTTATAATGCATATTTTTTTTTTGAAATTTATGAAAGTTAATTAATATATTTTTATTATGAAGCATTATAATACAACATTAATGATTAATTTATGGTCTTTAGGTTTAGAAACAAAGGAATAAAATATGGGTGATGTTCTAGGATAGTTAATACATCATACCAAAAATATAAGTGAATATAAAGTGGGTTATTATTGAATATCAAAAAATAGAGATCCATTTTGAGAGGTAAAAAATATTATTACTTGATATTATTGATTGTTTCTGTAATTATTTGAATACTTGTGCATATTTGGGGAAGATTGAAGTTACACTTTAAATCCATATTTAATTGGTGTTCACATTGTTTTTATTTTGATTGGTTTTCTAGAAGGGAGAATTTTATTAGGAAGCTAACCTTAGATAAAAGTGTCTTAGCCCTAAAATTTTATAAATAAATTTTTAATATAATAATATGTACATGTAAGTAGTAAACTATAATTTTACCCTAGATTATCATAAATTAAAAATTCAACTAAATAAACCATTATGTATTAATTGATTATTTTACTATATCTTAGGTTAGTTTAAAAATATGGAAAGGGTTTCTCTTTTACAACCTGAGAAACAGATTCATATATAAGAGTGAATAATTTATTTTAATTTAGTTATTGCTTGGATTTACCACATTCTTAGGACATCCACTATTATTTTGAACTTGGTGTTACCATATACAAGAATATAGATAATGGATATAAAATTTTATTTGCATTCATGAGAGTTCATTTACTAGATTAATGGAATAATCATGGGAGTATTTAAAAACATATACAAATGAGATTTAACTCACTCTATGTTATATGTATCAAATTTTATTCCCTTTGTAATAATGAAATTCTTAATCTAATAGGATTTCTTTCAACATGCATTACTATAATTTTTGGATTTTTCCATGAATTTATCACTAAAATTTTAAAAACTACAGTGGTAGGAAGTTAGTACTACAGTTTTCAAAAACCATAGTTGTAGGTTGGACCTAACTGGTTACCCTATGGTCTCTATATCCATGATTTTTTATAATCGTGTGTAATATTTGATATAAAAATGTCTTTAAAAATCCATTATTATAACTTTTGTCATTTTTAATTATTTAAATATATAATAACAAGTACAATAATATGTAATTATTAGTAAATAACAATTAATATTTAAAAATTAATATTTAGTGTTTAATAATGAATATTTAATATATTTTAAGTATTAATAAATAATAATTTATTAATTTTTATTGATTTATTAGTGCTACATATTAAATAAGTAACAACAGGGTATAATATATATCAAATGAATGAATAAAGATCAATGGTTATGCGGGTTGTATATTTATAAAAATCCATATGTTCAAAAATCACCATTTTATTTTTTTACGTAAAATTATTGCACCATGATTCCAAAAAAACTATGTTTCAAACTCAGAAATGTGAAATCAAACTCAACCATGATTATCAAAACAATGAAAGTAGGCTAAGTTTTCCTCTTCCCAAAGTTTTAAGGCTTATTACCTTGGTTTTTAATTGTTGAAGTATTTAAAATTTATTATTTTGATCATTATAATTATAATTTTAAATTTTATTATGGGTTGATGGAACTATAAAATGGTCCAAATGAGAGGATTTTAATCTAAGTGATTTGGGATTATTGTAATACTGATATAAGGATGGACCTTTTAGGTATGTTTTGATTTTTTAAATGGAAGTTTTAGAAGTTCCATTGATCATAGGAAGGCATGATAAAAGAATTTCATCATAAGTAAGAGAACTCAAGCATGGTGGATTGTATCAGAAACAAATTAAAATTCCTGGGAAAACCCATCAAAAGTTTGGTGGGTTGATTAATAGTGTTCTCCCATTTATCATACCATTAAAATCTTGATGGAATGCCATTGGGAATACAGTCTTCTTACTTTGAGTCTCATGAGATCCACTTAATCTATAGTGGGGATCTGCAAGTCTGGGGGGGGGGTAACTATTTGATAGTTTCACTAACATTATTTTAGTAAATTAGGGGAACCAGAGAGGACCAATAAAACAAAGACCTCTAATATCTTTTATTCTTTTATTTCCCCTGAATTTAGAGGTGTTTTTATTCAATTTCACATTCTAAATGTGGAATTAACAATCCATGATTTCCCCTTTCACCACTATCTTGGTTTCCAAAATTTTTAGGCCATTTCATTTATGGATTTGTTGATTCATTTCACTTGAGCATGGAAAAATATGTATTTAACAAAGGGGATTTTGTGTACAGTGCCTGAAAGATTCTAAAAGAGGAAGAACACAACCCATCACTCACACTTTCACTATAGAAAGATTTATTAATGAGTTTCTTAGGGATTTAATTATTTTTAAATAAGATTAACATTCTAATTAGAGTAAATTCAAAGGATTTTTTTCATTGGAGTATCAATGGAATTCAATGTGATTTTCACACACCATTGGTTATAATTTTGGTATCTCTATTCTTTTTAGTTATTTTTCATATTTGGTGCACAATTAAATTATTTTTGAAGAATTAATGATATATTTTTATAATTAATAAGTTAAATTTTTTGTAATGAGATAAGATCTTAAGAAATTAAGGGTGATTTATGTAGGATTAGAGCATGGTTGGATGATCATGGCTAAAGGATGGGAAAATCCTAAGTAGGGTAGGTGGTTTCATTAACATTAGGCTATATACTAGGTTTTATATGAGTTAGAATGTGATTTCAAGGGGATTATGGTTTAGGTAACTTTAATAGGCAAAGAGATTTATTTTTTCACGAGATGTTTTAGGTCGGGGCCCTGGTATTGGAATAGGTTCACTACACTGGGTTTAGTGCTTTTAGAAATTCCTAACAATTATGTCATTATGGGATTCGTGTAATAGTTTGGCTCCATGAACTCAAAAAGGGTCTTCAAAGTTGGGATAGAAAACATGTGGCCCATGTCCCTTAGGATTGATTGATATGTCTTGTGGGTTAAATCTATATAATTTACCTATGAGTGATTGTCTCTCTTATGTGTTGAATAACATTTATATTTCAAGTGATAATTTCAGTTTTGGGTCGGAATTGGTTTTGAAAATCCTTATAAGGATTGATATATCCTGATGAGGAGGTTTCTTAAGAATGGTTTAGTGGGTTTGTTTTCTATGTTGGTCTTGTGTATGGGATTTATCAATGGGTTCAAGACAGGAGGTGATTAATAGGACTTGAGTCCCATTTTTGGAAGGGAAACATATTATCCCTATAACATGAACCTTGATAGGGAACCATGATTGGAATGGGAAGTTGGAGGGAATAACCTATTAGTTTTAATTCCATAATGTTCTACTAATAACAAGCTAGATAATATGACTCTTATAGGACTCGATTGAGAATATGTTCATTGGTTATAGTAGCCATGATAACCATGTGAGAAATTTGAAAGGGATAATTTTTAGGCCTCTTGAGACCTAATTGGGTATGGTTTATGGGATACACCTAATAATGTGGGATATGATTTAGGTTCTATGTAATTGAGTAACATGTTTTATTTATGTGACAATGGATAGATAACTGATTAAACTAAATGACATGATAGTTGTATCGGGTTATAATAGCGATACTCTTATTTTTTAAAAAGAGTTTGGGTTATGTTATGGGTAAGTTAAGATATATGAATGGTGACCAGATCTTATGTTTTAAAGACCCAGAAATTTCAAGGAATTTTTTTTCTTAAATACTTTGAAATTATACGAGTAGACAGCTTCTGACAGCACCTGATTCCGAGGCCCGGTGTGCCCGAAATCAATTTCCAAAGTTTACATCGGGTACATTCAATGACAGAACGAGCGGTTTTTTCTATCTTATTAAACGGTGATCAGAATTGAAACCGAGGGCACTGACGAAACCACATCTCCGATAATTTCTTAAGAGGAACTTTACCATAGTTGTGTTTGTGCGGGAGGTGAAGTTAAAAATTGTGGTTTAAATAAGAAGAGAATAAAAATATTGAACAATTTTTATTCTTTGACTAAGGCGGTTTTATCCTACATGGGGGAGTTAGGGTGGGACCCACTGGAATCCTAACTACCCATGTGAGGATAAATGTGAGGTGGGGCCTGCACGATCCCCAACCCCTCACATTCCCTAAAACCCCTTAAACCCCCCCATTAAACCCTGGTATTTAATTGGGTAACTCCTCCTCTCCCCACTCTTCCAATTTAATTCATGCCAACACACATTAATTTAATTAATCGAACCTCATCAATTAATTGAATTAAGTATTTGAATTTGTAATTTCTAATGCATGGAAAAGTAAAATAAAATAAGGAGAAACCTTATTTTATTTTTGGTTGGCTGGTAGTGTTGAGAATTGGAGGAGAAAGAGGGCAATTTTTTTTAAAGAACTTCATCTTCAAAGAAGAACACCAAATCACCGACGAAGAATGTCGACTCAACGGTCCCAGTTTTCTCTATTCTTTTCTTCCTCCGTGACAAGGGAGGAGACACCGACGACGATGGAAATGAAGCCATAGTCTGCGACACTTGACATCCACGAACTTCTTTCGAGGTAGGGGTGTGTTTTGTTTGAGCAACATTGATTTTCCTTCTATGTTGTTGTTTCTCATAAAACCACTTGATATCAGACTAATGCGGAAGGAACCATACCAAACTAACACAGTCTGATTCCTCCATCTTTCTTGTTTTTGTATGGTGTTCTCCTACCATTCGTTGAGCGGTGGATCAAGTCATGTTTTCGGAGCTAATCGGAGCCCCAAAAACATCGAAAAAGGCCTCAGAGCATCGGGGAGACCTAGAAGCGGAAGTTACGTAGAAAATGGATCATCGGAATGAAGAACGGACACCTCTGGGGGCGTGCTGGCTAGAGGTGTCGTTTCTAGAAAATTCCAGAATACACAGCGTGTCCTCCAGAAGCACACATTGTGTAGTACAAGCATACTGTGGCTTCCGTTTCGAACATTAGAAAAGTAGTACACGACGTGTGACTCTAGACACACGACTTGTACTCTCCACACTGTTTGACAGAGGAGACTTCTATGGACATGGCGTGTATTCAGGAAAAATACACGGACACAAAGAGCAATACACGACCAAGTAACACAGCGTGTATTCTCTTCATACAATGGGAGAAGAAGCTTTACGAGGCTCGCCGTGTTATCTGGAAGATACAAAAACACGAGCAGAACCACACAGCCAAGAGGCTCGGCATGTAATCCGGAAGATACAAAGACATGGACAGAACCACACGGACAAGAGGCCCATCATATAATCTGGGAGATACACAGACACGGGAAGAACCACACGTCCAAGAGGCTTGGCGTGTAATCTGGGAGATACACGGACATGGGAAGAGCCACACGGCCAAGAGGCATGACGTGTACTTCCTTCACCATGGAAAAAGCGGATTCATGATGACTCGACATGTATTCCGAAAATAGACGGTCATGGGGTGGAGTACACAGGCATGTACTGCACCACACGGCCAGTCACGGCCATCACACATGGAATCGACCCTAGAGGTTTGGACACAACGGGTAACCATACTACACACCGTTTACTTACTTATCTACACGACCAGCCCTGCGACACGGGCCGTATCACAAAGGCAGTACCTGGTGTCTGATGACACGGCGTGTATACCTTACCTACATGCCGTGTACTTTAGGAAAATGGTCTGGTCGTCTTGTTCTCTGTGACTAGGGCACGTTTTTCTTGGTTTTTCCCCTATGTCCTGGGACAGAACTACGGGATACATCAACTCTGGTCTTAATGACAGTTGATGTGTCGATCTTTGACTCGAGGAGCAGACCCTCCGAAAATCGAGCGTGCTATGTGCGGGAACCCTAGAACTGGCTAAGACTGCAAGGACAATGACGACTGTACTTGGATCCTCCGTGGGTTCGGTAGCGAGGATGACTATACTTGGATCCTCCGTGGGTTTGGCAGTGATGACGAATGTACTTGGATCCTACGTGGGTTCAGCAGCAATATTTACTATACTTGGATCCTACGTGGGTTCGACAGCGAAGACTTATGTACATGGATCCTAAATGGGTTCAGCAGGGGACATGATTCATAGACCACATCTATCATCTCCACCCCTTTTCATGAGTAGTATACTTGTGTGAGATGTGTCTTGACCTTCAATCAATATCATCGATATTATTAACTTACCTTCCTATGTGGATTGGGATGTGCTTTCCTGTGTGGACTGGGTTGTACTTGGGATCTTGAGTTGGATCCGAACTAGAATTGATGACTTAGGTATATGTATGGGCATATACCTAAGTCGAGTTCGATGATACTTCATGTTTAAAACTTTTCTTTGTGGTATATCCTTTGTGGATTCTGGGAGACCTTCGGGAGTCTCAGGGTCCCCACTGAGTATCGTATACTCACCCCTACATGGGATATGCCCGAACTAAGTTGTGTTGGATGTAGATGACAGAAATCCCTGATAGAGGTGGAGTCTAGTAGAGAGGGATGGTACCTAGAGGTGGACCACTTGGCGGGACGTACACGGAGCGGACGACAAGACCCGAGGAGTTGAGGAGACAATCTGTACCCACCCTTTAGGTGGGATATCCGGAGGACGACTCAGTGGTTGTTGGATTACTTTACTACAACTGTTCTATCATTAATGTTGTACTGTACTTTCAGTTGAGTTTGTATTCTGGCCCATTTACCTTCCAACACTTACTTTTGTACTCAGTTTACTTAGTGTTTACTTCAGCTTGCGTACTCTATTGCGTTTGTTTACATATATTAAGGCAATGCCTTCCCTTTTATCGGGATTTATGCCTTTGGTTCTAGTCGTCAGCCCCTGGCCTTTTGAAGGCGGGCTTGGGGTAGTCACGGAACGGGCCCCGAGGATGGGTCGTGACAAATTGGTATCAGATGATTCGGTTCTACCACAGAAACCAGGACTCTGATAATTTCTTCTATGTGAAGTAATAGTGTTAAGGGTAATGCGTGTGGTTATCAGTCCAGGGAGTCCAGTGTTGGTGCGGCGGCAGATGTATCCATACACTAGGATGCTGACATCTGATTTCTGATTCAATTCACAAAAACATTGATTGCATGTGTGATTTAAAAGTTTTCTTTTTGATTACTTTTTGTCAGATCACCAGGTATAATTTATTAACCGTGGTGCACCTGTATCTTTTCACGATGGCCCCATGATGGCAGCTAGATGGGGATCTGAGCTTTGTGAGTGATGGAATCCCACTGAGCGATGAGGCCTCAGTGTAGGGCCCCATTACAGCGGAGGCACCGACGATACCTCTACCCATCGATCCACCGATGCCGTCAGCCCCAGCAGCTGAGAGTGCACGATGCCTGAGTGCGCTGTATGAGTTTTAGCGTTAGAGGCCGCCCAGGTACCATGGAGAGATGGACCCTTATGAAGCCGAGGATTGGCTGGAGGCTATCGTCCGAGTCTCCAGATTTTTAGTGACACCAGCTGACCTCATGATGATCCTTGCGGTGAGTCTCATACCCGGAGCAGCAGGTAGATGTTGGAGCCTGATTCTATAGGTGCATGACTAGGCATCACTGCTTTGGATGGACTTCGAGAACCTCTTTTGCTCAGAGTTTGTTCCAACCACCTTCCATGCGGTGCGCATCCAGGAGTTACTACAACTGCGGAAGGGCAACATGACAGTAGCCCAGTACTCGGTGAGATTTACTGATCCCTAGATCTAATCCACAGACATGGTATGAGACCCATTCTTCTGGACCTGGACCTTCAAGTAAGGACCAATGCATGAGATTCGGGCTTCAATGATCCCCCTCATCATTCCGACATAGGTAGGAGTACTGGAGAGATCCCTTCTTATGGAGAGCTTTCTTACTGAGCCTACACCAGCTGCGAGGCCTACCGTAGGGAGACACGTAGCAGAGTCCTCTACAGCCGGTAGTAGGCAAATGTCTCAGAGGTCCTTGTGGACTAGACCATCAGGTGGGAGACCTCAGGATATTGGTTCGGATGTGTGTGGCACACGCAGAAGAGCCAGTCATATGAGAGGCAGACAGTGCTATTCATGCGGCGGGCAGGGCCACATGGCTCGTGACTGCCCGACCCACCATGCAGAGGAGTAGCAGATGGTTGAGGGACCACCCAGGCAGAGGCAGAGGTTCGACCGTGACAGTCCGTAGGGAGTAGACGGACGAGGCAGAGGAGCTGGCTGAGCAGTAGGTGGTGGACAACGATTCGAGGCTCTACCACCACCACCACCACCAGGAGGTCCACCCCAGCCATAGGGAGCTGGTGAACAGAGACATGCTCAGCTTCAAGCAGTGAAGTCTTATGACCACGAAAAACCTGAGATGATTCGAGGTACTATATGGGTATACTCCACCCTTTCTTCAGTTCTTATAGACACATGATCAAGTCATTATTTTATTGCCGCTGCCCTTGTTCGGTGCTCGGAGATTCCGACGGAGCCATTGGGTCGCTCCTTACAACTAGAGACTCATATGGGAGCAGACTCGATGATTACGTGATGGTGCCAGTAGTGTGAGATTACTCTAGGAGGTGAGAGATTCGGCAAGGATCTTCTTGTAGCGGCATCGAGGCCTTACGACGTCATCTTGGGTATGGATTGGTTGTCTACAGTCCATGCTCATATATACTCTATTAGGCACAAGGTGCGGTGTGTCCACACAGATGGGAGCAGTTTCACCTTCACCAGCGAGAAGGGAGCCTTTTCAGTGCAGGATGGACTCACGCAGAGGAGAGGACATCCGATCACCTATCAGTTGGATAGTCTTATTCTCGGAGCAGTTGATGTGCGGAGTCCGAGTTTTCTTGTTGTGGTGGATCAGTTTGCGGACGATTTCCCTGATGACGTTCCAGGACTACCTCCTCACAGAGAGGTAGACTTCAACATTGACCTGTACCCTGGGACAGCCCTGATAACTACTCCAGTATATCGGATGGAACCCGCTATGCTTCGAGATCTGCGGGTATATCAGGGGGACTTTCAGGGTATGGGATTCATCCGACCCAGTGTTTCACCCTAGTCTTCTCCAATTTTGTTCTCCAAGAAGGCGTATGAGATTTTACGACTATGTGTCAATTACTGTCGCCTGAATCATGTGACCGTAAAGAACAAGTATCCACTCCCGAGGATTGATGTCCTCTTTGATCAGCTCAAGGGGTCACGATGGTTCTCGAAGATAGACCTCAGGTCAGGCTATCATCAGCTCAGAGTTCGAGATGAGGATGTGCAGAAGACAGATTTCAGGTGTCGGTATGGCCACTATGAGTTCTTAGTTATGCCTTTTGGTGTAACCAACACTCTAGAAGTGTTCATGAGTCTCATGAACATGATATTCCTGCCTTACCTCGATCAATTTTTCGTAGTCTTCATCGATGACATACTGATTTACTTGACTACTAAGGAGGATCATGCCTACCACTTACAGATTATACTGGACACACTCTGAGAGCATCAAGTTTATGGTATGCTCTTGAAGTGTCAGTTCTAGATTCAAGAGGTCCACTTATTAGGGCACGTAATCTCTAAGGCGGGAGTTGTGGTGGATCCTACGAAGATCAAGGCAGTACTAGCTTGGGAGCCACCCAAGACCGTGACAGAGGTGCATAGTTTATTAAGTCTTGCTGGGTACTATCAGAGATTTGTGTCAGACTTCTCCATAGTTGCAGCACCAATTTTATCTTTGACGAAGAAGGGAAAAACTTTAGTGTGGTCAGATAGATGTCATCAGAGATTCTAGGAGCTAAGACAGATATTGACTAGTGTACCCATCTTGAGGCTACCGGAGGAGGGCGTAGGGTACGTAGTTTACTACGATGCATCAGGGACCGGACTCGGGTGTGTCCTGATGCAGGAGAAGGCAGTGATCACCTATGGTTCATGATAGTTGAGACAGCATGAGCAGAACTACGCTACCAATGACTTGGAGTTAGCAGTAGTGGTCTTCGCCTTGAAGATGTGGTGACACTATCTAATTGGAGAGAACTTTACAGTCTATTCTGACCACCAGAGTCTCAGGTATATCTTCTCACAGAAGGAACTAAACCTGATATAGTGGCGACAGGTCTAGTTCCTCCAGGACTATGACTTTGAGATAGTCTATACTCCTGGAAGGGGAACATAGTAGTTGATGACCTCAGCAGGAGGATGGGCATTTGGCTACTTGGAGAGGCGATATAGCAGTTAGCCACTTTGCAGGTATCCTTCGTGGATAGAGATGGGGAAGCCTTCCTACAGTCCCTCACAGTCACTCATCCACTACTTCAGCGGGTCAGAGAGGCACAACGTGGGGACGTTGACTGTGAGATGCGACGTGCACAAATATCCACAGGATAGGAACCTGATGGATTTTATGTAGGAGGAGAGCACTTCATGGTTTTCAGAGGATGTACCATGGTACCAGTTTCATTACAAGAGAAGGTGCTGAGGGAGTTTCACACTTCCCCATTGGTGGTACATCCAGGAGTAGTGAAGATGTACCAGGATCTCAGACAACAGAACTGGTGGCCTGGTATGAAGAAGGATGTGGTAGAGTTTTTTTTCCCGAGGCCTCACCTGGCAGCAGGTGAAGGTGGATCACCAGGTACCAGCAGGCTTGGTTCATCCCTTAGAGGTCCCGGAGTGGAAGTGGGATGGGATATCTTTGAATTTCGTGACAGGGCTTCCACGTACATCCATAGGACATGAATCTATATGGGTGATCATCGACCGACTCACCAAGTCATCCCACTTTCTTCTTATCAAAGAGAAGGGCTCAGTGGAGAACTTGGTATGCCTCTACGTTCAGGAGATCATACGGCTTCATGGTGTGCCATCGTCAATCATCTCCGATCGAGATGCTCGCTTTACTTCCCGACATTGGAAGGGGTTGCAGGAGGCATTTGGGACGTAGCTACACCTGAGCACTGCCTTTCACCCTGAGACGGATGGCCAGATGGAGAGGACCATTTAGACTCTCGAGGACATGCTCCGTGCATGTGTCCTCGACTTTGGTCACAGCTGGGAGGATCACCTACCTTTTGTGGAGTTTGCGTACAACAATAGCTACCACTCCACCATTGGGATGGCACCATACAAGGAATTATATAGAAAACCTTATAGATCACCTCTGTGCTGGAATGACCCTGTGGAGTCAACACTTGTAGGACCAGAGATGGTCCAGGCCCTGGCGGAGAAAGTGCAGATCATTCAGGAGCAGATGATGACTGCACAGAGCCGACAGAAGTCATATGATGATAGGAGGCAAAGACCACTGGAGTTCGAGGATGGCGACCATGTTTTCTTATGGGTCTCACCTTGACGTGGATTATGAAGATTTGGCCGGGGTGGCAAGTTATCTCCATGCATCATTGGACCATTCCAGGCTCTCAGCAGGATAGGCAAGGTGGCTTATCACCTGGCTCTTCCACCTCAGTTGCACTGGGTGCACGACGTCTTCCACCTATCTCAGCCAAGGAGATACATGCCTGACCCAACACATATCATTGATCATGGAGAGCTGGACATCGATGACGGGGAGACTTTTGCAGAGGTCCCAGTGGAGAATGAGGATCAACAAGAGAGTGTCCAACGTGGATGGTCTATTCCTCTAGTGTGCATCTGGTGGCAGCACGAGAACCTCCAGGACAGCACATGGGAGCGGGAGGCTCAAATGCGTGCACAGTACCCTCATTTGTTTCCTTAGTTCAGGATTCATCTTTACAGGGACGTAAATCCCTGAGGTGGGAGTAATGTAAAGACCCGGAAAGTTCAAGTAATTTTTTTCTTAAATAATTTGGAATTATATGAGTACGCAGTTTCTAATGGCACCTGATTCCGAGGCCCGGTGTACCCGGAATCAATTTCCGGAGTTTAGCTCGGGTACGTTCAGTGAACGAACGAGTGGGTTTTTATATCTTTTGAACCGGTGCTTGAAATTGAAATCCGAGGGCACCGATGAAACCACAACACCGATAATTTCTTAAAAGGACCTTTACCGTAGTTGCGTTTGTGCGGGAGGTGAAGTTATAAATTATTGTTTAAATAAGAAGAGAATAAAAATGTGGAACAATTTTTATTCTTTGACTTAGGTGGTTTTATCCTACATGGGGGAGTTAGGGTGGGACCCACTGGCATCCTAACTACCCATGTGAGGATAAATGTGAGGTGGGGCCCGCATGAGCCACAACCCTTCACATTCCCTAAAAGCCCTTAAACCCCCCATTAAACCCTTGTATTTAATTGGGTAACTCCTCCTCTCCCCACTCTTCCAATTTAATTCATTCCAACACACATTAATTTAATTAATTGAACCTCATCAATTAATTGAATTATGTATTTGAATTTGAAATTTTGAATGCATGGAAAAGTAAAATAAAATAAGGAGAAGCCTTATTTTATTTTTGGTTGGCTGGTTGTGTTGAGAATTGGAGAAGAAAGAGCTCTAGTTTCTTTTGAAGAACTTCATCTTGAATGAAGAACGCCAAATCTCCGACGAAGAACGTCAAATTGGTGGTCCTGGTTTTGTCCATTCTCTTCTTCCACCATGACAAGGGATGAGACACCGACGATGACATAAATGATGCCATCGTCCGCGTCACTTGACAACCACGAACTTCTTTCAAGGTATGGGTGCGTTTTGTTTGAGAAACATTGGTTTTCTTTAAATGTTGTTGTTTCTCATAAAACCAATTGACATCGGACTAATGTGGAAGGAACCAGACCAAACTAAAACGGTCCAATTCCTCCACCATTCTTGTTGTTGTATGGTGTTCTCCTACCGTTCTTTGAGCGGTGGATCAAGTCATGTTTTTGGAGCTGATCGGAGGCCTGAAAACATCAAAAAGGCTTCATATAATTGAGGCGACCTAGAAGCGGAAGTTTTGTAGCAAATAAATCATCGGAATAAAGAACAGACACCTCGGGGGGCATGCTGTCTAGAGGCGTCATTTCTGGAAAATTCCAAAATACACAACGTGTCCTCCAGAAGCACACACCGTGTAGTACATGCGTACTTTGGCTTCCATTTAGAATGTTAGAAAAGTAGTACACGATGTGTGACTCTAGGCACACATCATGTACTCTCCACATTGTTTGATAGAGGAGACTTCGATGGACATGGCGTGTATTTAGGTAAAATAAATGGACACAGACATTAATACACGACCAAGTAACACGGCGTGTATTCTCTTCATAGAAAGGAAGAAGTGGATTCACGAGGCTCGGCCTATAATCTAGAAGATTCACGGATCCGGGCAGAACCACACGACCAAGAGGCTCGATGTGTAATCTGGAAGATACATGGACACTGGCAGAACCATGCGGCCCAGAGGCTCAACGTGTAATTTGGGAGATACATGGACACGAGCAGAAGCACACAGCCAAGAGGCTCGGCGTATAATCTGGGAGATACACGGACACAGGAAGAACCACACGGCCAAGAGGCACAACGTGTACTACCTTCACCATGGCAGAAGCAGCTTCATGAGGACTCAAAGTGTATTTCGAAAATACACGGTCACGGGGTGGAGTACACGTACATGTACTCCACCACATGGCCAGGCATGGCCAACGCACATGGAACCGACCCTAGAGGTTTGGACACGTCGTGTAACCATACTACACACCATGTACTTACTTATCTACACGACCAGACCTGCGACATGGGCCGTATCACACAGGCAGTACCCGGTGTCTGATGAAACGACGTGTATCACTTACCTACACGCCATGTACTTTAGGAAAATTGATTGGTGATCTTGTTCTCTGTGACTTGGGCATGTTTTTATTGGTTTTTCACCTATGTCGTGGGACGAAACTACAGGATGCCTCAACTTTGGTCTTCGTGACAGTTGATGTATTGATCTTTGACTCGAGGAGCAGACCCTAGGGAAATCGAGCAAGCTGTGTGCGGGAACCCTAGAGCTGGCTGCGACTGCAACGACGATGACGACTGTACTTGGATCCTCCGTGGGTTCGGCAGTGAGGATGACTGTACTTGGATCCTTTGTGGGTTCGGCAGCGATGGTGACTATACTTGGATCCTATGTGGGTTCGGCAGCGATGGTTACTGTACTTGATTCCTATGTGGGTTCAGCAGCGACAAATTCTGTACTTGGATCCTATGTGGGTTCGACAACGACGAATTCTGTAATTGGATCCTATGTGGGTTCGGCAGGGGAGATGATTCAGAGGATACATCTATCATCTCCACCCCTCTTAATGAGTAGTATACCTATACGAGCTGTGTCTTGACTTTAAATCAGTATCATCGATATGATTGACTTACCTTCCTGTGTGGACTGGGTTGTGCTTCCCTATGTGGACTGGGTTGTACTCAGGCTCTTGAGTTGGAGTCGAACTGGAATTGATGACTTTGGTATATGTATGGGCATATACCTAAGTAGAGTCGGATAATACTTCATGTTTAAATATTTTCTTTGTGGTATATTCTTCATGGATTCTAGGAGACCTTCGAGAGTCTCGGGGTCCCTACTGAGTATCGTATACTCACCCCTACATGGGCTATGCCCGCACTACGTTGTGTTAGATGCAGACGAAAGACAACACTGATCGAGGTGGAGTCTAGTGGAGCGGGACGGTACCTGGAGGTGGACCACTTGGCCGGACGTACATGGAGCGGACGGCCGGACCCAAGGAGCTGAGGAGACCATCTGTACCGACCCTTCAGGTAAGATATCCAGAGGACGACTCAGTGGTTGCTGGTTTACTTTACTATAACTGTTATATCATTACTGTTGTACTATACTTTCAGTTGGGTTTGTATTCTGGCCCATTTACCTTCCAGCACTTACTTTTGTACTCAGTTTACTTAGTGTTTACTTCATCTTGCGTACTCTGTTGCATTTGTTTACTTATATTAAGGAAATTCCTTCCCTTTTATCTAAATTTACGCCTTTGGTGCTAGTCACCAGCTCCTGGGATATGGAAGGCGGGCTTGGGGTAGTCACGGCACGGGCCCCGAGGACGGGTCATGACATATGTAATGAGTCAGAATGTAATGTACATAAGATGTGTGAGATTCTATAAATGAGTACTAAATTGGGTTGTGTATGCCATTAATGCGTTTTTATTATCATCTTTTCTATGTTGATATAGTGTGTATGTTAGTTGATTCTTGTTATTTGATGGTGGTTTAAACATGAGAAAAAAGGGTAGAATCAAGGTACACTAATTCTACAATTCTTATAGTATATTGTTATATACTATCTAAATTCTTATTTATCGAAGCATGGTATGATATGACCTACCCTTAAACTATTTAATTTTCTCCAACTTATGTTTCATGATCCCCCATCCTGATATTCTCTAGTTTATATATTGGATATAATGATTATTTTATCAGTACTTCTTTATAGGTAGTGGATTGGATAGACTAGTTGTGTTTCTAGGAATCCTTGATAGTTTGTGGCTTGGATATATAGGTTATGCTATCAAGACTCTTTTCTAGTTCATGGATTATATAGAATAGTTGTGTTATTGAGACTCATTTCTAGTAATTGTCTTGGTTCGACTAATTGTAGGATGGAAAAAATTTCTCATCTATATAATGACTTGGTATGAAGTTAACACTACACTATATATGATTAAACTAGGTAAGTTTTGGTTTTAAGGTATCCTGGTTAGTAGATGATGACCCAAACTAATTCCTTATATGTTTTTTAAGACTTATTTACTTTTCTCATATACACGGGTAGATTAGGGAATATATTTGGGGAAAGGTTATAAGTGTACTACTAAGTGTTAGATTTACACTTTACATGTGAACATTATTGTATGTGTAGATCATATATATGATATATAGGTCTGGGAAGATGTAGTATAATGGAATGGGCTAGAGTAACTCAACAGAGTTTTGGAGGTGGGTTTTTGGAGAGTTTTGTTGGATTTCAGTGGAGACTCTAGATTTATTTTTCATTATATTTAATATTATATATGTTCAATCTTTTAAGGGATGGTATTGGGATGTATTCCTATATGAGCTACATTGTTCATTAAAAATTACTTATGTGTATTTTTTTATTATGATATATTTTAGTTATATATAAATGCATCGATTCTATGTTACGTATAATATTTAAATTATTTATTCAATATTTATTTATATGACACTAAAATTATTGTATTCCTTACAATATACATAGACTATCACTACTAGTAGGTAGCCTTTGGAGCGTAGATAACCATGTGAAGTTGGGTCTTGGCTTAGTGTTAATAACCTCGTAAACTCAAATGAAATACCTAGGTTCAAATTTGGGAGAGGGAGTATTTTTATGTTATTTTAGTAATACTATAATAAATACTAAAATGGTACTAAATTAGTGTGACTAGTCTCATGAAATGGTCCTTTGGGCTACAGTCTTGTTCCATCTATCAACTGGGCCTTCAAGACATCCATGGGCCTTTGGGACATAGGGAATAAAAGCCAATATATTAATAACTTTGGGTCATAGGGCCTCCTTTCCATGAAGAAAATAAATTTGAACATACTAGAGAAATCTGAGGATAATAGATCAGAGTATAAGTAGTCAATAAGTAGAGAAAGCTGAGTGTAAATTTGAATGATGGATATGGTTCCAACCACTAACCCATACAACTATGCTCATGGGAACTATAATTCATTAGAAACATCATGTGGTTAGCTGATGAAGACATGTAATGGGTAAAGTGAGGGGTTATTCCAATGTAGTAAGGTTATAATGATGTAAGGGTTTGAGACCATAGGATTATAGGATTCGTAATTCATGATTTTCGCCTATGGGTCTCTAGGTCATGTAAGGATTCCATATCAACCTAGTTAAAAAGAAGGATTATTAAATAATAATAAAAATATTAAATTAGAGAAACATGGAGAGGTATTCTTAAGCTCATATAGTACCATCAATCTTAGAAAATGTTTGAGTGAGTCAAGAGAAGGGATTAAAAACTAAATTATATACAATGTTTTGATTTATCTTACTCTTTAGAGACTTGGTGGTGAGAGATATGACTAGTCAGAACTTAGAATAGATACCAGAATTATAATTCATGTACACGTGTTAAGTGAAAAGTCCATGTTATTTAGATGGTGAGATTGTGGTTGTGGTTTTATCTATTATGGTTTAAATTATATTTTAGTGTGATTTAGTTATTATATCATTTAATATTTAGATATTATATTGGGATTGAAATAGGTGTGTTTACATACATCAAACTTGGGAAATAAGTTTACAATATATATGAATGAATATATATTCAATATGGTTCTGAAAATGAAAATGTTTTTGAAAAAATATGTTTTTGAGGGAAATAAAATGTTTTGGAATGATGATTTGGAATAAATTATTTTTTAAATAAAAAATTAATGATAAGTTATTAATTATCTTTCCAAAAAACAAATTGGTTTTATGTAAATTAATTAAATCTTATTGGGACAGTTTTCATGTGTTATTATCTAATTATGAAAATACATTCAACTTGGAGATGTGATGCATGAGAATGCTCATTTTGTGAGTACTATAAATAGATGCTTTAGGTATGGATTTATATAGGTAATAAATTATTGGGATATAAGTTAGGATTGGAATAGGATGTATTGAGTTTCTAGACACCCTTTAATGGGTAGATAAAGGTATGTAGGGTTCCTTGGGGGTGTGGGATGAAAAAAAATAATAGTTTTTATGGTATCATAATTTCATTCATTAGGTATTACCAAATAGATACATAGCCATATGGAAATTTATATGGTAGTAGGGTAATCTTATTTATTACTCTGGTAGGCTAGATTTTTGTTTGTTTTTTATTAAGTGGGTTCCTTTATTCTCAATTTCTATAACAGAAAGTGAGTATGTTTTATATGAAATGTAACGAAAACATGATGGTTTGATTTTAAATGTTTAGTGTATGGGAAAATGAGTTGTAACTTTCAATTGATGCATAGTGATATTTATTTAGCCATGAGATATTCCTTGGAAAAAATTTGGAATGAAAAGAGAGTATTGTACTGTGAGAAGTGAATTTGGCATGCAAGGAAATCTCGATTAGTTAGTTAGGTGGGAGGGTATAGAATTGATGTAGTGATAATAATGAGGATTGATTCATGATGTATGATTGGGTTGTATAAGAGTGTATAACCAATCATAGTAATATATGGGTTGATATTGTTATTAAATAAGATCCTTGGAGGGTTTTTAAAATTAACTACAACCCTATGAGTAAATGAATGAGTTCTCTTGTTACTTCAAGGTTAAAGTTATGATTGTTTTATGTAGTGTTCATAGGGTGAATTACAGATATTCCTATTTTAGTGGTCATTTAATAACAGAACATGTGATGGTATTTTAGAGAAGTAAGGTTCTTTGAAACTTGAAAGATATAGTACGACCAAGATACAGTTTTAAACTCCATAGTTCAAAGATTTTATAGATTCATTTGATAGAACATTATTGAATTTTAGTTAATGGAGAAACTTGAATTGTGATGAAAGGAAAGGTGAGATAATTAATAAGTATAGTGGTATGAAATAAAGGTAAAATAAAGAGTTTCCTGTCTATGATGAAGTTTCTTGTTTAGAGAAAAGTTCATTATAAGTGGGTGTTATAGTGATAGAACCTTAATGTGTTGAGAGATAGTATTATGGAATACTATTATATACTTATATCCTAGTATATGGTGTGTGATAGGTATATTGGAATGGAACAATCATGACTTATGGAAAAACAATTTCAGGTAATTTTGGGATCTAATTGAGTTGGTTCTTAGAGATTTGAGATATATTCATTCATTTTGTGGGGAGCACACCATAGGTTTTTTGAGGGTATAAACCTTATAGAGAGGAAATGTTATAACATAAATGATGACTAATTAGATGAATAAAATTTATATGGATAGAGGTTTGTGATCTATTCTGAAAAATAAGATGGTATATTCTTATTGGTCATTTATGTAATGTCCTAGAATTTATGTATAATATTTTTAATTATATGGAATTATTTTGAGACCTCCAAATCTGACGGTGCGTGATTCCAAGGCCCAAAGTGCCCAGAATGATCCGTCGAAATTTTGTTAAAGTTTAATTAGCACGCATAAGCTGTTTTTTTGAAGACGTGGAATAACTCTTAAACGGTTTCCCGGATCAGAAATCGGAGGGCACCGTTGCGTTCAGGATGTCGATTTTACCCAAGGCATGACTTAAGTTTAGATAGTGCATGCCTCCTCTGAGAAAACCCGAAAATGGAATAACCATAAATAAAATAATAAAATAATGTTATTTTATTTTTCGAATGCTTATAACTCATGAATGGTGAATTAGATTAAAAATCTGAGACGACCGCAGATCTCGTGGGGGTATGCTTGATTTTGGTAGATACTAACATTGGCTGAGGCAGACCAACAATGGAATTTAGTTTTTAGTCTTATATAAAATAATTAAGTAACAATTATTTTATTGTTAAAATCTATAACATATAAACAGTAACTCGGATTGAAAATCCGAGAGTAACATTGAGTTTTTTGGGGTGTTTCCTTCTTAGGACAAACCTAACCTTGACTAGCATGGGTCAAGGGTGAGCATTAATAATTTATTAAACTTTTTTTAAAGTACATTTAGTAAACGCGCTTGTGACGTTTTCTAACTTTTCAACCGGTGCTCGTATTAGTAATCCAAGTGCACCATTGAATCCGCAACACCCAGATTTGCTTAATGGGGGCTTCACTTCAACCACAATAAGTATGGAGAAAAATTTAGAATTTTGGACTTTTTAAAAGAATAATAAAATAACTTTCTTATTTTATTTATTTATTTCTTTTTCTCCAATGGAAAAGAGGTAGTGGGGGGCCAGCGATGTGTCAAGACATTAAATGGATTTACCCTTCAAATCCTAAGTAACAACATCATTGGGATTTAGGAAGATTCCAATTAAATGAACACCCATAAATTCCACGATCGTTACTTACCCTCCCCCTCTCCTATATATATAGAGCTTGGGGGGAGGTATTGGCACGACTTCACCAAGAGAAGAAGCTCTGGTAAAGTGTCATGACACCCAACACATGGAGGATGGAGCTGGTTCCTACTAGCAGTGAAGAGCGACACTGGACCCTGAACCGAAGAATGATGATTGAGCGGCATCGTTGGCAGCTTGTTGCGGGGACGACAAATGCCGACTCTTCCTCGAATGCGACGTTCTCCAATGATCTTGAAGTAGGGTTCATTTCTAGATTAATTTCAAGAGTTGAAAAATCGTTTTACCACCCTCTTTCTATCAAGCTAACACGGAGGTCAGAGGACAAACAAACAAGGCCCGGACCCTCCATCATTTTGTTGGAAGTTGACGTGTCCTTCGCTAGCAATGTTTGGGTTAGACGAAACCTGAAATGGAAGGTGACGACAACGGCCGACAAAGATCGGTCGTGGAGGAGATAGTGGTGAAAAACCTCACGCCACCGGAGAAGAAAGTTGTGGCTATAGCCACGATGGGTGGAGACGGCGGCCAGCTCGGCCGGCCGTGAAGAAGGGGGAGGCGTGCTATCACGCGCCGTCAGACAAGGGGGTCGCGACATGTAGGGGTGGCGAGTAGCGGTGGCCGGAACCGACCATCTGCATAGGAAGGAAGAGCAGCGCGCAATCGCGCACTGCTGGAGAAGGCCGCGTCTTGAAGCCGCGACAGGTGGAGAGCAGCGTGGCCCTCACGTCGTGCCAGGTTGGCAGACCCCATGGTCCGCAAAAATGGCTTACCGGTAATTGCAGTGGGGTAGCACCCCACCGGTTGGCTGAAATGGCCCCGCACCTATGAGGACAACTGAGAAGACCAGTCTGCCTACTGGCAGAATGGGCCGGATGTGGGCTGACCGAGCTGGCCGAACCGGCCAAGTGAACTAGACCCACCCAAAGGGCCTAGCCAAACCTGCGTCCTAGTGGGCCAATGCGGGTGGGATGTGCCCCACCCAAAGGGCCGGGCCAACCATGGCTCGGGCCCACGAACCGAACCGGGCCGAACCTGATGGGACGGACCTAGTGAACCAGGCTAATGCTTAGCTGACCAGACTCGAGCGGGGTCAGGTAGACCCCGGGACCCGTTGCATTAGGCTGACCTGACCGAGTTAGACCAAGCCTAGACTCAACCCTTCCATGAATAAAGAAATGCCCATAACTGACAAACCGGGTGTCTGTTCGACACACTGTTAGTGGAATTGGGATCCCTTTTGGAAATATTCTACTTTGGAATATTCCAGCGGGCCCGACCTAGTCGGGCCGGACTCGGGTGCGATCACCCCCATTTCACAGAAAGGGGTGTAACTAACAGACCAAGCGTCTATTTGAAAAACCATCTACAGAACCAGAACCATTAGGAAAATGCGGTCCTCTTGAGATACTCTACGATAGATTTGGAGAAATTTGGTGTTTGTCTGGGTTAGATCATACCCAAATCCAACCAGGCCCTTTGAACTAAAACGCTTATAAGTCACAGACCGAGCATCTGATTGACACATCGTATGTCGCATTAGAACCCTTACGACATGGTGGCCCTTTGTAATATTTATTCATGTAGATTAGTAGAGGTTGTGGTATGACCGATTTATTGGGGAGAGGTTCTCCCAGAATCAAGTGTACTATGAGTGGGAATCTAGTGGCTGGCAGTGAGGCAGAGGTTGGAGACAGATCATAGGGAGGTTAGTACCGAGCGATCCTCTATGGGTCAGCACCGATCCTGTGTGGGTCATATCCTATGTGGGTGACTACTTAGTGAACTAGTGTGGGTCAAAGAATATCGATCCTGTGTGGGTGAGATCTTGTGTGGGTTAGCGCTCAGGGGTCCTATGTTGGTCAGCGCATATCGATCTTTTGTGGGTCAAATCATGTGTGGGTCATTGCGGGAGGGGGGGGGGGGGGGTTAGTACCTATTGACTCTGGGAGGGGCATATATATTTTAGATCCTTGCGGGGGTTAGTACTTATCGATCCAATGTGGGCCAGAGTCCATATGGTCAGCAGTACTGCCTCTTGACAGAATAATATGATCTTGCTTCATGACTAATCATCTGTACTTTTGTGCCATACTTATATACCTGGTGTGAGATGAGTCTTTTACCTTCGCGGTGATATCTTCATGGTGATACCTTTGAGGTACTTTTACCTTCAAGGTGATATCTTTGTGGTGATACATGTGTGGTACTTTTACCTCCATGGTGATATCTTCATTGTGATACTTGTGTGGTACTTTTACCTTCTAGGTGATATCTTCGTGGTGATACTTGGGTGGTACTTTTACCTTCATTGTGATATCTTCGTGATGATACCTGTGTGGCACTTTTACCTTTGTGGTGTTACCTATGTGGTACTTCAACCTTTGGGGTGTTGCCTTTGTGGTGTTACTTATGTGGTACTTATACATTCATGGTGTTACCTTTGTAGTATTCTTCCCTCATGTATGGGATGAGTATATCTTGATAACTTAGGTATATGTATGGAAATATACCTATGTAGAGATGGTGTCTATCGCTTCATTCTTTGATCTAGAGGTCTTGTTTTGTTTTTTTCCTTTGTGGAACTCTGGGAGACCTACGGGGGTCTTAGGTTCCCTACTGAGTATCGTTATACTCACCCCTGTATGGGCTACACTTGCACCTTTTTGTGTCTTGTGCATATGACATACAAAATTGATTGAGGATGAGGGGGAGAGGATTGAACAGTGCACAAAGGTGGACCATTTGGCATGATGTGACGGAGGGAAAACTGATTGTGAGTTGTACCTATCCTTCAGGTAGGATCCTCAGTGGATGATCCAGGAGCTAATATTCACATTCCAGTTGTATTTGTACTTTTCAGTTGTAGTTTTACATTTCAGTTGGGCTTGTATTCCGACCCCTTTACCTTCAACACACTTTTACTACAGTAGTTTACTTCATGTTTTCCTCTTGTTCTGCTCTTGGATTTCTGTGTTTGTACATGTTTAAAGGAAATTCTTTCCTATTAAGGGATATTCAGTTACTGTGCTACTCTCTAGTCCCTGACCTATGCAAGGTGGGCTTGGGGTTGTCATGGCATAGACCCTAGGGGATGGGTCATGAAAAAGTGGTATCATAGGAGTCAGTTCTACTGAAGAACTAGGATTATGATCTTTTTAATGGAGCAATAGTGTTATGTGTTTTGAGTGTGATTTTCAGTTTAGGGAGTCCAATGTTTGTGCAGCGACCGATGTATCCATTTACCAAGACCTTGAATTCTGATTTCTAACTCGGTGCACGAAAAAACTAATTGTGTGTATTTTGAAAGTGTTTTTCCTTGGTTTCTTTGGATTCATCTCACTAGGTACATCTTAATGACCATGGCACACCTGTTCCTTATCAGGATGTCACCTCATAGACAGCCAGCTAGGATTCCTAAGAGAGTACATAATGGCAGCCCACTGAGTGATGAGGCCTCTGTGTAGGGCCCTCTTATGGTGTTAGCACCTTCAGGTGGTGTTCCAGCTATATCATTGCCTGTTGGTCAAAAGTTACAACCGGTGGTACCGGTAGAGGACACATGTAATCCTAGTTCTTTACAGGTGTTTCATCATCAGATAACCCCCAGGTTCCGAGGTGAGCCCAACTCACAGGAGGATAAGGACAGGCTTGAGGAAGTGGTCGAGTTTCCATCTATCCAGGGAACTATTTGATTAGATGGTGGTCCTGGTAGAGAGCCTTCTACGTGGCTCATCAAGATGATGACAGTGTTTAAATTACCCTGATCTTACGAAGATCTGACTTTTCTGTGGACAATATTAAGAACAATTTTTAGAGAAGGCAGTCTCTTTCCATAAAAATATAAGGGGTTTGTGTTCCCTAGAGCTTCTACAGCTTCGGAAGGACGACATGTCTGTAGCTGAGTATTCATCAAGGCATAACAACCATCCTAGGTAGTCGATGAATACATTACGGTTAGTGCTCCAGGGATTGGGCCTCCGAGCGAGGTGTGTTTAGGGACATCTGAGCCAATAATATTCCTATATGAATTCCTTCTTATATTAGAGTGCTAGAGAGAACCATTGTGGTTGAATGTTCTTAGATGAGCGGATACATCTAGTGAATGTTAGAAATGGGAAAGCAGAAATCTGACGCCAGTACTAGAGACTTGGGAATATAAAAATTTTCAAGAATAGGAAGTGATAGGGACAGATGAATCTATAGGGTAGTAGTCGTAGAAGTGGAGCTAGGAGAGTAGTATGAGGTGGTATACATTTCTACATGTTACAACCACCCCCCAATGTGGTCACCACTAGGCTTAGGGAGCTAGAGGATAGGGGAAGGGAGTAGCTGTAAGCGGTCAAGGAGTGGGACACAAAGGCTCTAAGAATGATTCTAGGTATGGCATGTGTCTAATACTAGCTTAAATATTAATATACATAGGTATCAATCATTCATTATTCCCATAAATATTGTTCAAGACCTAGAGTTTCATGTTAAAATGTTGAATTGACCCTTACGTATGGAGATACCTTTGGGAGGAGACTCTATAATAACACCTATGCCGATGGTGTGATCTTACCCTTGAGGCGAGAGTTTCAGTTAGAACCACTTGGTGGCAGCATCAGGGCCTTACGACGTTAGTTTGGGTATGGACCGGACATCCATAGTTCATACTTAGATTGATTGTATTAGGAAAAAAGGTTTTGGTTTATCCACAACTTTGGAATGGGGTTTTCCTTGGTCGGTGAAAAAGGAAACCCATGTAGTATAGGATAAACTCATGCATTGGAGGGTGTAGCTGATCTCTCTTGAGTCAACCAACCTTACCTTCATGGAATCAGGAGTTTTGATTTTTCAGTTCCCAACAGGAGTGGTAGAGTGTGGGGACATCTTTTCAAATGTTTTTCCCAAGATTACCACCATGAAGGGAGAAGATCTTCTAATTTGGTTGGGTACTACTAGAGATTTGTACCTGACTTCTCTTGGGTAGTGACACCCTTTCAATCTTTGACGAAGAAGGGGGAGCCTTTCTTGTGTACGGGGAAGTGTCAGTAGAGCTTTCAAGAGCTGAGACAGAGACTGATGAGCATAACTACGCTAACCATGACTTAGAGTTAGCAGTAGTGGTATTTGCGCTGAAGATGTGGTGGCACTACTTGATGGGTGAATGATTTACTATTTACTATGATCACAAGAGTCTCAGGTATAACTTCCCACAGAAGTACCTGAACTTGATACAACAATGATGGATAGAGTTCCTCCAAGACTATGCCTTTGAGATAGTCTATACTCCTGAGAAGGGGAATGTGGTAGGAGACGCACTCAGCAGGAGGTCTGGTCTATAACTACTGAGTGAGGTGTCAGAGCAGCTAGTCGCACTGAAGATATCCTTTGTAAATAATGATGAATTATATTACCTTTAGTCAATGACTGTCACTCTCCCAATTCTTCTGTGACTTAGGAAGGCACAACTTAGGGATGTTGACTGCGAGGTTGAACAAGCTCAGTTATCCTTAGGATGCTCTAATGAAGGACTTTATGATGGTGTGGAGCACATCTCTCTCTTTTAAAAGGATGCACCATGGTACCAGTGACAATTCAGGAGGAGGTGTTGAGGGAGTTCCATACATTCCCATTAATGATACATCCTAGAGTGGTGAAGATGTACCAGGACCGCCATCGTTAGTACTGATAGCCAGGGATGGAGGAAGTAGTGGCATAGTTGGTATCACGATGCTTCACTTTTCAGAAAGTGAAGACTGCAGAGAACCAGCAGAAGTCTTATGCCGACAGGGGATGAAGGCCCTTGGATTCTAAGGAGGGAGACCTAGTCTTCATACGGGCCTCACCCCAATGAGAATTGTAGAGGTTTGACCAGGGAAGAAAACTATCTCCAAGGTTCATATGACCTTTCTAGATTCTTAGCAGAGTGGGTGAGGTGGTTTACCGTCTATCTATTCCGTCACAGATGCAACACATGCATAATGTTTTCCATGTGTCGTAGATAAGGAGATGCGTGCATGATCCATCACACGTTATCGATTAGGGAGAGTTGGACTTTGAAGATGGGGAAACTTTTATGGAGTTCTTGGTGGATATAGAGGATTGATTGGAGTGAGTCCTTTGTGTATGGTTAATCTCTCTAGTGTGAGTTCGATGGCAGTACAGAGACCTCCAGGAGAGAACATGGGAGTGGGAGGCTTAGATTCATGCTCAGTACCCTCATTTGTTTTATTTACCATTGTTTTGGATTTTGGGGACGTAAATCCTTAATGCAGGGAGAATGTAATGTCGTAGAATTTCTGTATAATGTTTTTAATTTTATGGAATTATTTCGAGACCGTGAAATTTGACAGCGTGTGATTCCGAGGTCCAGAGTTCCTGGAATGATCCGTCAAATTTTTGATAAGCATTAATTAGCACACGTAGGCAGTTTTCCTGAAGAAGTGGAATAACTTTAAAATGATTTCCCATATCATAAATCTGAGGGCACCATTGCATTCATGATGGCGGTTTTACCCTAGTCCCGACATAAGTTTAATCGGCGCATGCCTTCTATGAGAAAACTTGAAAATGACATAACTGTAAATAAAAAAATTAAATAAAGTTATTTTATTTTTTCAAATTCTTATAACTCACGAACAGTGGCTCAGATTAAAAATATGAGACCACTACTGAGCTCATGGGGTTATCATTTCTTTAGGAAGATACTAACATTGGCCATCATGGGATAAGGATGGAAGTTAGTTTTTGGCTGTAAATAAAATAATTAAGTAACACTTATTTTATTATTAAAATCCATAACTTCTTAAAGGTAACTCGGATTGAAAATCCAAGAGTACCATTTAGTTCTTTGGGGCATGTTCTCCTTAGGTGAAGCCTAACCTCGATCGGCACGGGTTGAGGGTCAATGTTAATAATTTATTGAACCTTTTCTAAGGTATGATCTGTAAATGCTTGGGCGGCATTTTTTAAATTTTGAACTGGTGCTCGAATTAAAAATCCAAGGGTACCATTGAATCAGTAGCACTAGGATTCGTTTAATGGAAGATTCACTTCAACTGCTGTGTGTTTGGAGAAAAAGTTATATTTTGGGACTTTTTAAATGAATATTAAAATAACATTATTATTTTATTTATTTATTTATTTTCTTCTAAAGGACTCAAATTAGTGTGGGACCAACAACGCGTCAAGCCATTAAATGGATTGAACCTTAAAATCCTAAGTAACAACATCATTGAAATTTAGGAAGGTTCCTATTAAATGAACCAACATAAATTCCAGGATCGTTACTTACCCTATCCCTCTCCTATTTATATGAAGTTTGGGGGGAGGTATTGACAAGACTTCACCAAGCGATGAATCTCTGATAAAGTGCAACAACTCCTGACACTTGGAGGACAGATCCAGTTCCAGCGAGCAGTGATGAGTGACACCAAACCGAAGAACGAAGATTGAGTGGCATAATTGGTGTCTTTTTTTGGGTACAACGAATACCAACTATTGCTCGAACACGAAGTTATCCAACAAACTTGAAGTAGGGTTTATTTCTTGTTTAAATTCCAGAGTTGATAAATCTTTTTACCACCCTCTTGTTATCAAGATAATGTGGAGGGAGAGGGAAAAAATGATCAAGGTCCAGATCCTCCACCCTTTTTGTTGGAAGTTGACGTGTCCTTTGCGAGCAATGATTGGGGTGGATGAAACCTGGGATGGTGGGTCACAACGACATCCAATAATGATAGGCCGTAGAGTAGATAACTGTGCACCATTGTGTGCCACCGATGAAGAAGGCTGCGGTTGTAGCAATGCTAGGTGGAGACATCGGCCGACTCAGCTGGCTGTGAAGGAGGTGGTGGCACACCGTCGCGCGCTTTCGGATAAGGGGGCCACAACATGTAGCCGTGGTGAGCAGCGGTCGCTGACACTAGACTGTTGCGGAGGAAGGTAGAGAAGTGCACCATTGTGCACCATTGTAGGAGGCCATGGCTTGAAGTGACGACAGGTGGAGAGTGGCATGGCCCTTATGCCACGCTAGGTAGGCATACCCCCCAGTCAGAAAAAATGGAATAACAGTAATTGGGGTGGGGCAGCGCCCCACTGGTTGGCCGAAATGGCCTCGCACCCGCAGGGCCAGCTGGGAAGACTGATCAGCTTTCTGGTGGACTGGGCTGGGAGTGGGCCAGCTGAGTGGGCTGGACCTGCCTAGTGAATCAGATCCGCCAGCGGGCCAGGCCGAACCCGTGACCTAGTGGGCCAACGTGGGTGGGCCGAGCCCCACCCTACGGGTCGGGCCAACCATGTCTCTGGGCCGCGAACTAAACCAGGACGACCCCGATGGGCTGGACCCAGTGAACTAGGCCAACTCTTAGTGGGCTGGACCTGAGCAGGGTTAGGTAGACCCCGGGACCTATTGCGCCGGGCCAACTTTACTGAGTCAAACTGGGCCCAAACCCAACTGGTCCCCAATAAAGAAATGCCCGTCACTGACAAACCAAGTGTCCATTTGACATGTTATTAGTTGTGTTGGGATCTCTATTTGGAAGAAATCGCTTTGGCATATTCCAGTGGGCTCGACCATGTCAGGCCAGACCGTGGTGCGATCACCGCCGTTTCATGAAAAGGGGTATAACTAATAGACCTAACGTCCGTTTTACGAACCGTCTACTACACCAAAACCCTTAGGAAGAGGAAATACTTTTGAGATACTCCATTAGAGATTTAGAGAAATTTGGAGTTTGGATGGGTTGGATCGTACCCAAATCCAATCGGGCCCTCAGAACTAAAATGCTTATAAGTCACAGACCGGTCGTCCGATTGAGACGTCGACTTTCATGTTGGAACCATTACGATATGGCGATCATTAGGAATTATTTTTTTGTGGAGATTTGTGGTGGTTGGGGTAGGAATGATGGCTTGAGGAGTGGTTCTCCTGGAATTAAGCGTATTATGAGAGGGAATACAGTGGCTAGAAGTTAGGCGAAGGTTGGAGATATACCATACTAAGGTTAGTACCGAGCGATCCTGTGTGGGTCAGCATAGATCCTATGTGGGTCAGATCTTATGTGGTTCAGTTCTCAGCGATCTTGTGTGGGTCAGCGCATACCGGTCCAATGTGGGACAGATCCTGTGTGGGTCAGCGCTCAGTGATCCTGTGTGGGTCAGTGCATACCAATCCTATACGGGCCAGATCTTGCATGGGTCATTGAGGGTGTTAGTACCTATTGACGTTGGGTGGGTCAGATCCTGTGTGAATCATTGCGGGTGTTAGTACCTATCTATCCTATGTGGGTTAGACTCCATATGGTCAGCAGTAGTGCCTCTTGACAGAATAAGTTGATCTAGCTTCAAGACTAATCATCTGTACTATTGTGCCTTACTTATATACCTGGTGTAAGTTGAGTCATTTAACTTAGAGGTGATATCTTCATGGTGATATCTGTGTGGTACTTTTACCTTCATGGTGATACCTGTGTGGTACTTTTACCTTTGTGTTGATACCTGTGTGGTACATTTACCTTCATGGTGATATCTTTGTGGTTTTACTTATGTGGTACTTCTACCTTTGTGGTGTTGTCTTCATGGAGTTACCTGTGTGGTACTTCTACCTTTGTGGTGTTATCTTAATGGTGTAACCTGTGTGATACTTCTATCTTCGTGGTGTTACCTATGTGGTACTTCTACCTTCCTGGTGTTACCTTTGTAGTATTTTTCCCTCGTGTATGGGATGAGTATATATTAATAACTTAGGTATATTTATGGGAATATACCTATGTAGATATGATTTATATCACTTCATGCTTTGATATGGAGGTCTTACTTTGTTGTTTTTCATTTGTGGAACTATGGGAGACCTACAGGGGTCTCAGTGTCCCTATTGAGTATCCTTGTACTCACCTCTGCTCGGGCTATGACCACATGTTTTTGTGTCTTTAACAGATGATGTATGACGTTGATCGAGGCTGAGGGATCCAGGACATGATGGTGCTCGGAGGTGGACCATTTGGCATGGCATGACGCAAAGACTATTGATCGTGAGATGTGCCTACCCTTTAGGTTGGATCCTCAGTGGACAATCTAGGAGCTGTTTTTCACTTTTTCGTTGTATTTTTACTTTTTAGTTGTACTTGTAATTTTCAATTGGGCTTGTATTTAGGCCCATTTACCTTCAACACACTTTTACTATAGTAGTTTACTTCATGGTGGCCTCTTGTTGTGTTCTCTAATTTCTGTGTTTGTACTGTTTTAAAGGCAATGCCTTCCTGTTAAGGGATATTCCTTTCTGGTGGTAGTCGCCAGCCCCTGGCCTATGGATTGTGGGCTTGGGCTAGTCACAACATGGGCCCCATGGGATAGATTTTGAAAATTTAATTTGATAACTGATTGGATGAAAGGCAAGAGTGAAAAACTGAGATGGTTTTATGGAATTAGAGATCAGGGAATGACCCTTATGCTTGGTAGATTATGAAACATTTAGAGTGATGTGTATAGTAGACTAATCCAGTTGATAATTGGCATATCATTATTGGTATGAGGGAAAAATTTAGATGAATCATATTTAACCCCATGATAATAGTAGATTAAAGGATTTTTCTATAGGATTCATGTAGATTTATTATTCCTATGATTGAATCAAGTTATAATTTGATGAATGATTAAAGATGAACTAAGATTTAATAGTTATGTTATAACTAATAAAGATATCTTGATGTTGGAGTTTTCAAATTAATTACATATTCAACATTTTTAATTGAAATCCAAGGGTGTACATCGCGTCTAGTGATCGAGTGTTTTAATGATGTCTCTAGGGTGTAGAAAATTGGGATTAATATTAATAATGAGGTAGTAAAATGAGATTTATATAGAAGATTTAGTGTACGTTAGTATAGTTTAAGAATGACAAACATATTTTATGCATAATTGAGTACAAAGTGGAATATTTTTCAATAGATATGATATTTCAAAAATTATAGATGTGGTTATTTATTAGAGTTAGTTTTTTATATTATGTATAGTTGGTTGAGATTGAATGCCCTAAGAGATAGTTTATGTCCAATTTCAATTTTTGAATGGTAGGTTGTATTAGATTCCAAAATATCAAATGGAATTTGGGAGATAATCACATATGCCTCAAGTGGACGAGATCCACATGGTTGGGAGTTTATAATGACATGAATCATTATCTATTGATCAATTACCCAGATGAATAAGAATAAATAAAATTCCAAAATTGGTATTTGATATAAAACTCATGTAGAATGAAATAAAAATAATTTGTGTATTTCAAATGATAATGGAAGAAATATAATACCCATATTAAATGGGGTATTTAAAATGATAATATAAATATAACACCCAAAATTCATGTATTTATATTTAAAGAAGAAAATTAAATGTGTTTAATTCCGAAACACATTTAATTTAGGATTTAAATTAGGGAATTTAAGTCATGTAATTATTGATATCCCAGGCACTATATTATTTGTGTATAAACATGTGAATGTAGGTGATGAGTAGTACATACATAATTTCAATATCCACTGAAACCCATTATATCCATTATGCTTGATAATTTTAAGAGTGTTCCAAAGTCGATATATTTCTGAAGAAGGAAATTACAGTACATAAGAATTTTAAGAAAATAATTTAGATCATTCTTGATTTGAAATAAGTCTCAAGACCAGCAATTCTGAATTTCTTGAGAGAGTACATAAGAAATTCAAATCCTACATGATCATAGAGGAAGATCAAAGATCATTCTATAGTGAATCAAGCCTCAGAGAAATGTGAAGTCTTTTGGTTTGTTCCACGAGTAGTTAAAGTCTTCTGGTAAGAGCCATGAGTATAAAGAGTCTCTTTGTTGGATTCATTTCAAGAAGTGTTTTTGTTAGAGCCAAAAGAAAACGTAGTCTCTTAGTTGGAGTCAGATATAGAAGTCTTTTTTTGGAGATAAAGAAACTGTATGGACTTGTTTATTAGGGAAGAATCCATGTTGGGGTGTATAAATAACATGGAAAGGAGTAGGCCTTTCATTTTTAAACCTTGAAAATACCATGTGCTAACCTATTTTATTTTACTAATACAAACCAGGTGATGTTTGGAGATACTATTGAGTGGATTGATAACCATAACAAGTTCAACCAGTTAAATTCAAAAAGAAATAATTTGTAAAAAGAAAACCACTAATTCAACCCCTCTTAGTGATCAATCTGGCCGAAGGATCTATAATTTTTTCAAAATATATTTCAAAAGAAGATAATATCCTCAATTAATGACTTGGGAAAATTGAGAGGCAAACAATTATGAATTATGACTGGACGTAACTATTAATATAAAATTTATTTTTATAAATCATTAAACACTATAATGCATTGTATGGATTAGGCCTACTCAAAATTATATGGGAAGTGTTTCATCAAGCCTTAGTCTTGATAATTAAGCCATGCAATAACACTATCTTTGGATTTTACCATTAGAACTATAATGGGCTGGAATATATTTTTAGATAGGTTTTTATCAATTTGTACAACATCCTATATGTTCGTTAATATTTTATGTTTCTAGTATAGTAGATTTATGATAATATTTTTAATCATTAAATGATGATCATGATTTCTATTCATTGAATGACTATAATGTAGTAGAGGGGATAATTGTTTTTAAAATCATAAATTTAGTGGTTGTTATATTCCTCCCCCAATGATAATATCTAAACCCTTGTAATTATATATGGATACAATTTTTGTTTTTTAGTATTTTAAAATGAAGCTTATTTCCTTATAAAACTATGAAATTGAGTAAGAATGTTCATGCAGACAATTAATTAAAATATTCTATAAAATATAATATTTTTTTTTAATTTTATTAAAACACATATAAGAAATATACCATTTTTTTACTCCAACTTAATAAATTCACATTCACATGAAATCCATCCATTTCTAATAATAATATTGTATAAAGTCTCAATATTTCCTTATCTTTAGTATTAAAATGCTTCGCATCTTCAACCAATGATATTTTTCAAATAATTAATAGAAGGTTGTCTCAAAAGTTTAATTTTATACCTTGGGCCCCTTACTATAACAATAAAGAGTAAATAACACTAAAAAATTATTTTATATAGTGACCATAATTTTTCTTATATGACTTTTACATAATTTTAAGATAAATAACATAAAATTGTTACCATTGAGGTTTCAAAGGTTTAAAATCTTGGGAAGATTATGACCAAACATCACTTATGAATAATAATACATAAATAGTTATTTCAAATCCTCTTCTATATCATTCTTATGGTCACTTTATCCTTATTACATGCAGTCACCTAAGGATATATATCAAATAAAGCGGTGATTTAAAATCCCAGTAAGAGGATGAATAAGAAAACGAATCAATAAAATATGGATGAGAATATTCATAAGTATCATAACATAATCATAGGATCATAATAATAATCAAGATAGGAAAAATTATATAAATGAATGGAATGTTGAAATGAATAAAAATGAAATATCATGTCTTAGTGTTTAAAAACCACACATAGTTTTGAACAAATCTAGCATCATGTTCATGCATAACAAATGTGTATAGTCATAACATCATATTTGTGAACAAATATAACATCATCTTCATGAATAATAAAAATTATATCATGAGATACATATCATTACCCAATAATTTAAAGGGATATATAATTCTAGGCCCACCTATCACATCATAATATTTACATAGTCATGCATGCCACATAGAATGTAGAACTATCATAGTCATGATATAGGGGATATGAAAATAATGGTTTTCATAAGGATTTACTCAATCATACATTCATGAATAAACATTGAGGTTAAAAAATGAAAAAAATTAAAAACATATTTGGTATAAGAATCATCAATCTTGGTTAAATAACAAACAATATCAAGATGATTCAAGATATATTTTGGAAAGAAGGGTTCTTTTGGAAAATTTTTATATTTTTCATAAAACCAATTTGGAAAAATATATATCATCGAAAAGAATAGGGGAGAACAATGAAATTATAATTAAATAACACTAATGGAATATCCACACTAATGTTTTTCATGAATGTCGTATAAACTAAAGATTGGGGGTCGGGTTAGAGAACCCCCTTACTTCTTGTCTAAATGCATTATACACTTTTAGTTAATGTTATCTTGAATATAATATCCTTGAGAACCTCAATAGGGAACATGGATTTGATCTTTTGTTAATACCAAAAGATCTTAGATGTGTGTAAGAGTCTTGGGAAGAGAATAGGGAAGAATTTACATAATCAAAAAAGTCACAGTTTTCAGGGGAGCCTTATATAGGAGGACTTCCTAGGCTGAATGACGTACTGTTTGGGGGACTCTGAAAATGATTCGGTGTCGACTCTCCCACTTGAGAAATAAATCAAGGACACAGTTTTCAATTTTCATCATGAAAGATCTCTTAGACCAGATGGATTCCCGGGAGTTTTTTTGTGGCGATGTGGGAGATTTTTGGTCCACTAGTCGTGGAAGCAATTCAGGATTTTTTTTCATGGAGGCCCCTTTAATAGGATGATCTACGACTCTAGAATTTTTCTTATCACAAGAAAACAAAATACCACTAGAATTGATCAGTATCGTCCAATATGTCTTTGAAATGTATCATGCAGAATTCTGGCCATGCTCATCTCTAATAGGCTGAGTAAGTTCATCCCTCATCTTGTCTCAAAGGAGAAGCATGGTTTCACCAAAAGTTAGAACATTCAAGGAGATATCATGATTGACAGTGAAATGATCAACAATATCAAATGAAAAAATGTGGGCTCGAATGTCATCATCAAAATCAACATGGAAAAATCCTATGGAAAAATGAAATGGAGCTTCATCATCTAGGTTATGCAGAGGTATGGTTTCTAGGAATGGTTTTGTGACCTTTTTATCAGGTGCTTTTCCTCACCCTGGCTATCCATTTCATTACTGGGTAGATGTTTTTATTTCTTGAAGTCAACTAAGTGGTACAACAAGGGGACCACCTATCTCCAGGTCTCTTTATTTTGGAACAAGACACCCTTTCCTGAAACCTGTATAGAGAAGTGGAAAATAGTAATCTGGTTCCTTTTCGCAGAAAGTGAGATTCTAAGAGGCTATCCAATTTAATATTCATAGATGACATTCTGATCTTCACCAACGAAAGAAGAAATTTGTTGCTCAAACATAGTGAGTTCCTCAAATCCTATGAGCACTTGAGCAAATGGGGAATTAACTCCTCCAAGAGCCATGACATCATCTCCAATAAATGCTCTCATGGTCACTGTAGGGGCATTGTGAACATTTTGGGGTTCCAGTAGAAACAAATTCCCATTATTTATATTGGGGTTCCTCTATCCTATGACCGCATAAAGAAAAAACAATTATAAGACATCACCAACCAGCTGGTTGGAAGCGATCTCAATTGGAAGTCCAAATTCATCTCATTTGGTAGGAGGGTAACACTGGTTAATAGTGCTTTGATGTCCATTATGATGAACATCTTCTCACTTCTCAATCCACCTAGAAGAGTAATGAGATAGATTGAGAGCATTATCACCTTATTTATTTGGGATGCCAATCAGACGGGAATAAGCCATTGGGCCTCCTGGAAGCAAATGGACAGACCAGTTGAGGATGGTGGTGTTGGAATCACGATATCAGGGAAGCCATACATAGCATGCAAAGATGTCTGGCTTGGGATATCATTTTGAACAATTTGCTATGGGATAATTTTTACATGAGTCGATACAAAATTCAGTGGGATACGATTAGTGGTCCTGGATCCAGACCCTCTCTCTTGGAGCGATGCATGAACTCCCACCTCGAACTCTTCTTGGGTTCTACTAGATGAATCATTGGTAGAGGTTTGGTTAGCTTCTGGAAAACTAACTAGGTGGGTGGGAATCCGTAACACACTGGGTGTCCCAATCCAGAGATGTCTTTCACAGAGGCCTACGATCGACCTCATTTCATCCAATCTATTCTCTACCATGATCAGATGACGGTTTTTGGAGATATCATTATGAATGATGAGGAATGAAAGTGCTACTTTATAGGCTAAACTTCAGGAAAATTTACTACGAAAGACTATAGGGACATCATGCATTCGAATTCTATCCTGAATGTGTGGACTTCCATTACATGGTGCAAGGAAATCCTAACCAAAATTAATTTTCTCACATGGAATATCTAGAACAAAGTGCTCCCAATGGATGACACTATCTAAAGGAAAGGAATTTCCTTGGTGTCATGGTTCCATTATTGCGATAACCCCTAGACCGAATCCATCATTCATATTTTCTTCCAAGCACTTGGGCTCGACTCCTCTGGTCCCTTTTCTCTCCAAAACCACACCTTGAGGTGACTCATAATTCGATGAAGGAGGCTCTGGGACCCTGGTTCAATGAGAGTGATAGTAGGAGCACTAAAGGCATGACACATGCCATCATCTTTGTAGCTCTTTCTTGGATGATGTAGGAGGCACACAATCAGGAATGCCTGGGCGTCTGAAGATCACACCTGTTCCTACAAATGCATCTGAAATACCTGATCGTCAAACTAGGTTTTCTTCTAAAACCAAAACAATTATTAGTGACCTTATACACCCAATTCAGTAGATCAGGCATGCCTAACTGATTGAGGGGACCCTGGGTTAAATGGGCACCTCCAAGTGAGGGATTGAAGCTCAATGTGGATTGATTTTTTAGGGTAGGTGTTATGAGAGGTGGAGGGGTGCTTCAAGACTCATTGGGTTCAGTTATTTTGGGATTCAGTTCTTATTACAGGCCTGGTTCTTCAGTTTTAATAGAGGAAAATAGCTCTTTTATCAGGAATTACTCTTTACAGGGATCGAGGGTTTCATACGGCCGAGGTTGAGTCAAAGTATGAAGTCTTGGTGAAAGCCTTGAATAGATTCAATGAGGTGTCATGGGACATGATCTAATTAGTTTGAAGATGCTCTATTATGACAAGCACTCAGAGGAGGGTTGAACACACTTGTAGAGAATCCAACTTTTCGGCGGACTCTCTTCAACAGTTCAGAAATTTGACATAGTAAATGATCATCTCTGAAATCTTAGGGTCCCTCCCTCCTCTTTGTAGGGTTATCACGGAGGTAGATTCCATTATGAAACACCATTTTTGGCCTCCTTAAGGAGTTACCCTACTCCCCACCCAATTTTTATAATAATAAAAAAGAAATTGTCAGTCAGGGGTGGTATTTATATGTGATGAGAGGGGTGTTTTTTGATTATTTTATACATTAGTTTATTATTTTGAATCAATAAAATAAATAGTGCTGATTCTTATAACTAAATAAAATAAATAATGAAGGTGAGTTAGAGATAATAGTGCTTACATCATACAGACATCAACCATGACACAATAATTCAGGTATTTGTTAAATACTATAAATTTTTATATTTCACTATTAAGATAAAACTCAACTATTTTGGAAAAATCCCAATAAATACAGCTAAATATTTTTCAATTTGTAGATTTAGAAAATGGACTTCATTTTATGAAAATAATTTTTGAATTATGATAAATTTAATTTTTAATTAAAATAATCATTTATTTGAAAAATACAAATTTTAATATTATAACCAATTTCATGGCACTTTGAAAAATTAATTAAGGTATCGTAAAATTATATTATAATTATAAGAAAAAAAATTATTAATTTATGAATTTATTTTATAAAAATAAATTTTATTTTATGTTTTTATATTAATTATAAAATTGTTAATAAAAATTTATGTTTACAAAAAATATAAACACTAAATTCATCATTTTTAAAACATTTATTTACTTAGAGAATGACACAATTATATCATATCTTCAAGTATAAGATCCCTTAATTTTATTTCTACATTAATAGTGAAGTTTAATATTTTAATGACCATATAAATATTCCCAATGGTCATATATTTAGTGGTCCTAAAGGTTTACTACTTTTTATAAATACCTCTTATTCCATTCATTAATATCTTTTATTTTATCTTAAGGTTATATATACTTTTATTATTTAAATGAATGTTTTCTTCTTATGATTTATTTATAAAACTTTTTTTGTTAGTGTATTCATTATAGTGTATCGAGAAGATCCAAATTTATCCATTTTTATTATCTTATTTTCTATTTATTATCTCGCTGTAATATTTGGAATTCTTATTGGTTTATTTTCTCACTAATACATCATTCCTAATTTATGAGAATAAAATAATTTTTTTTTGTTTCTCTAAGTGATGTCTTTTATTTATAATTACATGAGATAATTATAAGAAGGGAATTTACATTGAATTTTTTTGGGTCAATACAATTTATATGGAAGAACATATAAATCCAACAACACTAGTCACTTATTATGAGTTTCATTAACCATGGAATTGAACATGTTGACACCATATGGTTCCATAGTAATTCAAACATCATGAATTTATTGGGAAAATGTTTTATGTTTTTGATCATACATAGACAACATTGGAGAGTATATTAGGTTACTTAATATATTATATAACTATTTATTTTTTTATATGTCAACCTAACAATTTATCTATTTTAAAGAATATTAAATTTTCTTTCATTATTATATTTAGTAAACAATATTTCCCTATATTTTTAAAGAACTATATCCCTTTTATGAGACTACCCAGTCCACCCCTAAAACGGGCACTCAAGCTAGCCCATGAAATGACTTGAGGTATGTTCTTGATCACCTTGGGCTAGAGATATGAAAAAATCGATAAAAAATAAGCATATGGGAATTATTTTATATAGATGAATAATATTCAAAACACAACTAAAATATATTGAGAATATAGAATGGTGAATCCATACCTTGGACTTCCATGTATATACATAATAATATGTTTCAAATAAAAACCAAACAAAAGTTGTATAAAAATAAAAAATACCATCTAAAAATTAATATAAAACTAAACCATATCAAAAGATACATCAGAAATGCCAAATTTCCTAGAAAATATATGAGATAAAATAAAACAAAAGTATCAGGAACCATATCATCATGACTCCAAAGTCACTCTATAACAAAACATGATCACTCCCTGAGTGATACAAAACAAGAACATGATCCTAAAATAAATAAACTAGGTCTACAGACATTTATTTGTATAATTAGGGCATGAGACAACAACCTAGTGAGATTTTTCCAAATATTCCATGAATTTCATTTTTTATAAAAGAATATAAACAATAGCTCAAAATAAAGTAATTCAAAATCGGTTTTAATCATTTCAATAATAAAATAATAAAAGTTTTAAAAATATACTATTGAAACATAAAACATGTTTAAGAAAGATTATTAACTTCCATTAAATTTTATATTTAAAAATTTCCTTCGGAAACACACACTTTAAAATGATTTCTATAAAGTTCCTTAATAAAGAACTCATAATTGTAATCAAATAGACATTAAATAAATAAATAATCTAGAAATTAAAATGTAAAATTAAATTATCAAGATAGATTATCTACCATGTAAGAAATAAAAAAGGAAAATAGTAAAAAAAAGAAAGGTACCAAAAGTACCTAAGTGTCATTAAATAAATGAAAAAAAGATATGAATCCACAATGCAGTAAAAATGGAAAATAAATAGGGTATATAAAATCCAAGGGAAATAAAAAAACAGTGATACGATCCCATATATACTCAATTGGAACCATATATTGACCTATCAATGCATACCTACTCTATAACCAACTGTCTTCTTTAAACTTACCTCACTTATGTCACTCCCCCAGGGTTAGGATATATCCAAAAAAATGGTGATATTGCAATTATAATAACTACCAGATAGTAATAATCTATTAATATCATACTATGACACTTAGGGTCCCCATTATATTATAAATATAGGGTGAGGAAGGACCTGTGCCACATCAGACACACACTAGAAACAAAATTCAAGGCAAACCATTCCCTTGTAAAACCTCAAACCACACTCTCAAAATTTCCTCACTAATCTCCCATTTTAAACACAAATAATTTAATTAATATTTAAATACATTACAAATATAGATCCCTAAATCTTTACATAAGTTTTTTTTTGTGTATTTTTGAGAAAAAACACCTATATAATGTACCAATCAAGCCATTAATTTTGAAACAAAAAATTTATTTTCTAAAATATCCTTGAAAATTGATTTAAAAAAATTATGTTTTAAAATATACTTTCTAATAACCGAACATGCCTTTATTTTACAAAAAAAAATTATATATATATATATATATATAACCTTTTTGTACTTCTAATTTTAAAGAGAATAATAATTGAAAACACCTTTGAAACCATGAAGTAAAAACTTATTTAAAAACAAACAAGATTAATGAAATCATAAATCTATAGGACACAAAATAATTAAGTAATTAATAAAACATCATATACATGAATAAAAAATAAATAAAATAAGCATAAATTAAAAACACATAAGAGTCCACTAAAGTGAATTCCCAAAGAAAAATCCCTTGACATTCATGAAATTCTTCCACATAAACCATTACAAATTTAAAACAACCACTTTGAAACACTATTTAATCTAATAAAACCCTTAATTGAATTTCAATAAATCTATAGAAAACATAATTTCTAAAGGATAACATTTAGGAAAACCAAGAATTACAAGGTTTTATAAGAAAAACATAAAATCATGGAAAAACCTACCAAGGTCAAGCATATATGATAGGAATATTTATAGAACATAGAGAAGAAGGTAAGAAAAATAATGAAAACACTAGGGGGAAAATCCATAAGTGATTAGGAGCGAAGCTCACATAGAGTTTGGTTAAGACTGAGATACCCCTGACTTGCACTCCCAGTCCTGATGCAAAAACATATTATTTATAATTGACTTTCATACTATATTTGATAACCTAATATAAAAAAATATATTTCAATAATTTCAAATCAATATATCCCAATATTCCTTGATCCCAAAGGTTTTGTGTATTTGGAGATTAGATATATAATAAATATATTTTACAATACTATGACCATTTTTTCATAAATCACACCACACCAGAATTCGTTATTGAGATATAATATGTTATAATGATATTCATAAATAGTTTAATAAAAAACATAATAATGGGTGAGATCAAATTATCAGTATGGGAAAACTTATCAATATGTCATAAAGGATTAGATCTTAACTATTTGATAAATCATGTGAAAAGGATAAATATCTTTTTAAAAGGAAAACAAAATAATAATATTTATCCATAAGGCATAATAAAACAAACTATGACATCAAATTATTAAAAATATACCATGGAATTAGATTGAAAAATGATCCGATAAAAGTATTGTTACATGGATCATAAAATTGGTATATAACATAGAAATACGGAATAAGAATAAGAATTTGATATCATAACATTGTGTGAAAATTTAACTTTAACTGATTACAACCATAAATTTTTAAAATAATAATATTGTACTTATACCATGATGTAAACATCATCATATCCCTGGTCTATGTTATGAAGATAAAAAAAGTACAAACCTCATGTTTTAAATAAAACAATAATGTCCAAAACTCATGTTATGAACAAAACAATAATGGAGAAGCATAATCATCATCTCATGAGACATAAAAACTTTACCAATAAATTAGAAGTAGATATAGTAACCCACCAGTCAACATCCATACATATCTACTATATAAGATATCCTTCAGTCATAATTTCATGAAAACCCATGGAAAGGAAATGTAGTTCAAATCAACACCAAATGACGTCACATAACTTGATATCAAAAGTAGATTAGTTGATAAAAAAATTAAATCTCAAAAACAGGTATTTCATAATGGAATCACGATGGTATTCATGAAACATTAAGCCAAAGGAGATATATATCTTAGAAATAAATAGGAAAATTAATTTGAAATATTTGAGATATATTTTATAAAACATATTTAACATATTTATAATAATTTGAAGTTAGTAGTCATTTTCAAAAGTTACATTCAATAATCTGAAAAGATTTTTTTTAAAATAGTATTTTTTTGAAATAAAATTGAAATTATGGATTGTTGAAAAGGTAATAAACTTTTTCCAGAGGAAATGTGAAGTGAAAGACAATATACAATTGAGTAAGTAACAACCATTTCAAATTTTTAAAAAAACACATTTATTAAATCAAACATCACAAAATGGGTTAATAAAGTTTCATCTTTAAAAATGGAAAAGATAAATATAAGGATAACAAGAAATAATACATACATATACTTCCAAAAATGGTAACATAATAATAAATGGAAGAAAGAATATATATATAAGAAAAATATTCTTTAAGGAGGATGCAAATTATTATTAAAATGTCGAATTTTATGAGAAAGAAATTCATCATGGAAAAATATTTGGAATAAAAATACTAATTTAAATATATATAAAGAAAAAATTTTATAAAATAAAATCTTATGGTGGAAGAAACCGAACATAGAAGAAATAATTTCAAGAGGAAAAATTATATCTCAAAAAAGAGGTTTGTGTTAACAAAACCCTTTCTGGATTTAGTAGAATAAAAAAATTTGAACAAAGGGAACTTGTGATGGATTTAAAAATCCCTAGAATATACTAAAAGGTATGATTAAAATAATCCATACGATAGTATATACAACACTAAAAATAAAACCAGTGGTGAATATTTCATATTTCACAATGAAATAAAATTGGAATGAGAAAAACACTTACCAATTTGGTATTAAATGAAATAAAACATTATTAAGTATGGGTCATGAAAATAATCATAAAATCAATGAAATAATTACAAATAATGATAATAGAATATATTTGATAGTATTTTAACCATATAAAAGAATAATAGGTGCTTTATATGAAAACGTGACTTAAATATGTGAAATTGAGACGAAAACCGTTATCTTGGATTCCTACTTGGTTAGAAACACTCCAACCACATGTATAATAATCATAACTATGTTAATAAATTATTTTATAACATTATTTATATACATAAAAATTTATAATATTTGAATATTATAATTCATATACCTTAATTAGTTAGTTATGTTTTATTTTCATCATTGGATGTTGGAAATTTTCGATTGTTTCACACAAGTTTTGTAATAGTGGTGTCGAACACCATTATTTTATACAAAGTCAACCATTAAAAAATTATAAATGATATTAAAATATATTTTTTTAAATTATTTATGCATCCCCATGTTCAATTTATGGAAACTACAATGTGGTTTGAGAAAATGAGATCCATGATGAGCATATTTCCATTAATTTATTGATATCAATTGATTACATTATAACGATCATGAATTTTTGTGTCAGTATTTCAGAAAAATATTCATGATATATATGGCTCAATAATATCATATATATTCATATAATATATTTTATAACTATGTCAATAATTTGGTGATGAAAATGAAACATTTTTCCCATAGTGGGGATATTCTACACAGACACACGAGTGACATTTTCATTTTATAAAGAACGATAGTGAAGAAGACTTAAATAAATAGAAATAAAAAAGGAGTAATTTTAGAATGTTTACCATACTCATTAGAATAATTCATTTTATAATTGGATTAATCCTTTGAGGGGGTAGTTCTTTGAAGTGAAAAAAACCTATGGGATATTTATAAGTGTGATGGGTATGGATTTGGTTAGATCTTGGTTGAACTAATGGGCCTGTAGTGTGGGGCAAAATGGTGAGTTAATGAGATATTTTTATTTGTGAGAGGAGTGAAATTGTTTTAATAAGAGTGACACTATTCAAGGAAAGTGGCACAAAATGTGGCAAATAATGGATAAAAGATGATATATGTTTTATAAATACCTAAGCCACTTATTTTTAGTCATTATTTTCATGTTTTATGTATTTAACCCTTTATAATTAATCCTTTTTAATTTTTTGTTTTTTAATTTGGTAAATTTTTTTTAAATAAGTTGTTTATTTTTTTAATAAAAAAAATAAAATGTAACTTATTACATAATTTGGGCCATATGATTCAAAATATCAAATAAATTATATTACATACAATTTTTATAAGTGATAAAAATTTCTTATAAAATAATAATTCTATAACACATTAAAAATGGTTTTAGAGAAAAATATAACTTAATTTTTAAAATGTAAAATAGGAGTTTAAAAATTATAATAAACTTTTTTAAATGTATAATTTTAATTATAAAATAAATAATCATCCATTAGAAATGTTTCCTAAATTTTAATTTATGCTTACAACCTAATGAGGTCATAAAATTAACAGTAATAATAAATAAAGTATTTTTCACTATTTACCTAAAAACAATTTTTAGAAAAATTTAAAAAAATAATCCTAAGATAATATTTCTATGATTAGTATAGAAAATTTATTTCATTTTTTAAAATTAAAATTCTGAAATTTAATAATTTTACTATAAATTGGAAACATAAAATATAATTTAAAATATTTTTATAGGAAAATTATTATTTTTTCAAATATTAACCATTATTATTATTATTATTTGTAAATAAATTATTAAATTACTGTTAATATATAATTAATATCAATAATATATTTTATAACAATTAAACCGTAATATATTTAGTTTTTTAAAATAAAAATTCTTTGCATATAATCAAAATTTTTTATAGTAAAATACCCTTTTTAGGAATAAAAAGAATTTATTCTTATTACTTTCATAATGATAAATATTATATATACATTAATATATTTTAGTAAATATATTTTCTATAAATATCATAATTATTATTCATTAGTCAATGTTAATTAAAAAATCCCCAATACTTACCAAATAGTTCTTTGAAAATTTTTACTTTTATGTTAATTAATCTTCACCAAATACCCATAAAAGTAATTTTTTATATTTTAAGACTTTAACATTAATTATAAATTAATATTAAAATATTTATTTGAATCATATAATAATACAAAATGATATATAAAAAACTATATTTTTCACGATAAAAAGTCTCAGTTAAATATTATTATTTCAGTTTGTTATTGCATTGTAATAATTTATTAATGTTTATCTTGCATCATAATATTTTTTATCAATAAAATGTATTGTGGTTTGTTTTAATTCGGTTTTTTATATAAAAAATGATATTAAACATATTAATTTTTTTGAAATAGATTGAAGTGTGATATGAAAAACCATCCAACACTTCTCAAGAATTTATTAAAACATAAAAGCTTACAATGCTTATACGAGGTGAAATGATATTACACTAGTAGAAGATTAACTAAAAGTGACAAGAAAACATTGAGAAAAAACCCAATGAAAATATATCAAAGGAAAAAAGGAGAAGGAAGACCATCACCTCAACAAAACTTTCCACTATGATGCAACTAGATGCTTATTCATGCTCTTAAACAAGTGTAATACTAGATTCAGTATTTTGGTTACATGTCACTATAGAATATAAATCCATCTACACCTGTTAACCATGCAGTTTACTCAACTACATTTATAATACTATTAAGAAACTCTCTTGGACCCCAACAGATAAACCTATAAGCGAATACAATCACCATCCCTCTCTAAGGACTTCATTATACCCCCCTCATCAATTAGTTTCTCAGTAAGGAGAATTATTTCATCATGGTGCTAATCAATGAATTAAGTTTTATCATGTTAATAACTATGAAACTCTTAAAACCAAGTTTTCTTCAATTCAAGTGATAATTTAAGCTTCTAAATAATAGTATAACTATCTACTCCATGCCCTCCAAAACTCTTATGAATCCATAATTCAATAAATGAAAGTTTAAAGTGATCCCTTTAATCCATGAATGATGAAAAAGAAGAAAGAGAAGTGAAATATGACCCAAAATGATTGGTTGAATATACTTAGAAGGATTAAAGATTCCAAAAAATAACGATGATGAAACATTATTCCAAAATTCATTAAAAAAACTAACAACAATTAAAAACATAGTTGACTGGAATAACTTAGACAAAATATACTACATTCAAATTAGAATTCACCTTATCAAATAAATTCAAAAAATACAAGTGAACACAAACAATTCAAAAAAAAATCTGAATCCTCAAAGAGGCACATAAAAGAGAGCATAAAGATGCATCAACTAGCAGAAAAGACTGATGTGTTGAGTGATAAGAATCTACTACATGGATGAAGCATCATAGAAAAGAATAATCTCATCAACAAAAATACTATCAACTCTAAGTATTTTCCATCTCATAAAGGATGGATACATAGAAGCATAAGAATAATTCCAAGAAAATCACATCATTTTTAAAATCCACAAAAAATAAAAAACCCATCAAGTGTAGTACCTCAGTCTAGGAAAAAAACACTCAAAGAAAATATGTTTCATTATATTGTACGTCTATTTATAACACATTCACACAGTAAGAACCCCAAAACAAGAAAAATATAAATAAAAAAGAAGATTCATTGCCAAGGAAATTCCTTGTACTTAATTACATTATTTATTTTAAATTCTTCGTTCATTTTAGAAATCATTCACTCTCTTATTTAAAGATTCACATCCACATGGACTTCCCCATCTTTGTATTTTTTTTCAAAACTGCATCTTGATCCTCCTCCAAAGAAAAAATTTAATCCCCAAAATCCACTCGAATCATATATGAATCTTTCAAATTTGGATCAATATCTTGGTCAAATATGTAAAATTTTTAAGTAACATCATTAATAGGTGTGTAATAAGGTTCAACATTAGTAGGCTATGGGGGGGGGGTATTTTTGGTGTCATAGTGGAATTAAAAAGTATGGTGACAATTGATATTTCTGTGATAGAATAGTCTCTACATTTCCGAGTCTTCCTTAGGTTTAGTGTAATGTAACTGTCTAAGTAAATAATTGTTTTTTAACTTTCCTGGATCTCTAATTTAATTAAAAATCCTCAATATGAAATTCTTGATCATAAGAATCATGTAAAGAATCACTAGAGTCAGAGTGAACACCGTCATTTACCTCTTTAGAGGCTTCCTAAGGCACACTCGATTATTCTTAATTCCTCGCCCATGTAGGGGAATCAGAAGTGACACCAAGAGAAATGTGAAAAATGTTAAAAAAAATTGAAAGGTCATTGGCCTCAAGTGAGTTGTTCACAAAAATCTAAATCCGATCAATGTACACATCTTGAGTTGTTACCTCATCTTTCATGACTCGACCCTACCTGATCTCGAGCCGCAACTACCCCAAGCCCGCCTCCATAGGCTAGGGGCTGGCGACAAGCGGCGAAGGCTAAACAACTCGGGGAGGCCTTTGCCTAACTACCTGTATAGACACACGTAGCCCACTCAATGCAATAGTGCAGAGTAAAAAGAGAAGAGGAAAATAAAGTAAAGTGAAACTGCTATAAATAAACCAAAAAGTGCATCGACCTCTAAACAGTAAAAAGCAAGTGCTGAAGGTAAACTGAAAAAGAAAAGGGGAAAACACGCGCCCAACTAGAAAAGGTGCCACAACTCGGCAACAGGTAAACAAAAGAAAAACAGCTGGAAGGGTACCCCACCTGGAACCTGACTATGACCACCACATGCGGTCCAAGCTTCTGAACTCCTAAGCTCCACTAAAGGCACGACCAACCTGTCCATCATCTGCAGGGGCACACCAAGTGCGGGCAAAGCCCAAGAAGGGGTGAGTATAAAAATACTCAGTAGGATACCCCGAAGGCTCGAGGGAGAAACAAAGGAGGTACCGAGGGGTGAGCAGTAGAGCGAACATGGAAAATTAAAGAAGTACAACCAAGAGTGCAGTAAGAGTACAACAAGGAATGTAGTAGAGAGTCCAGCTCAACCCAACAAGAGAAAGGAGGTAGACTCATCCAGACACAAGGAGCTGAAAATGGTGAGAAGATGAACTTCTCTTCAAGTATTCACTACCTATAGTAGGAGAGTAGACTCATCGAACCACGAGAAGCTAGACACGGAAAGCACATGGCATACCCCACGCGTCTTCACCTCTCCTGGAGGGAGAGTAACCAAGCCAAGAAGTGGGTACTGGAACAAGGTATATACATATTTTTATGCTCAATCAAGAAGGTCGAACAAGATCATAAGTGGATATCCATCCTGTAGCTCAGCCCAAGAAAGTGATTAACCAACAGTCCCAGAAGGAAACACCATCGATGCCCAACATCCCGCACGTCTGCCCTGAACTGCAAGTCAAGGGAACAAATCAGCGCACCTCAACACTATCCGCTTTGGGCGGCATTGACTCGCCCGCACGGTTTTAAGTCACGTCACAAGGAGGCATCTCGGTGGGGAAAGCGCCCCTCGTACTTGAGAGTTCTAGGGGAAAGTCAAACCACACCTCATCACTGTCACATAGTCGAGAGGTCTTCAAAGTCAAGCTGTCACATCACTGACCCGTATAACCAAGGGTCCCACTACGGTAGTCATGGAGAAAAGTCACCGACTAACCTCATAAGGAGCCCTGAGTCTGAAATTCCAACGGGTGACCCAATACCCAGCTCTGCTGGAGGGTAAACCCTAATACATCATCAGGCAACCCACTACCCAACCTTGGTGGAGGGTAATCTTGGAACAAGTCGACAGGCGACCCACTGCCCAGCCCTGCTGGAGGGTAGAACTGGAAGAAGTCCACAGGCGACCCACTGCCCAGTCTCTCTTAGAGGGTAAACCCTAATACATCATCATGCGACCCACTGCCCAACCCTGCTGGAGGGTAGACCCAGAACAAGTCGACATGCGACCCACTGCCCAGCCCTGCTGGAGGGTAGACCTGGAAGAAGTCGATGAGCAACCCACTCCCCAGCCCCGCTGGAGGGTAAGCCCAAAGATGCCGATGAGAAACCCACTGCCCAGCCCTGCTGGAGGGTAAACCCGAAAGTGATCCTTCCATCCTTACTGGAAACAACCTCCTAAGTAGAGGATCAGTGCTCGTGTAAAGTATTGGTCACACTAAAATCCACAAGAACTCTACCAGGGAACACATAGGGATGGTAGAAACTCCCCGGGACTCTCAGGGCGATCACACTTCAATCTGCTGAGTCACTGTCAAAGCGGACCGAGTCAACCCATCTGAGAAAGTGGGAAAACACCCATACAGAATGAACACCTATAGTCATAAACGGTACTGTAGTCTGGTGAAACAGGAATGATACTGAAACCCCTCCCTCTGGAGAAACAGATCAACCAACCCATCTCTTCCATCCAAACCATCGAGATCAGAACTAGGGGAAAACTCAACCCTGCTAGTCAAACAAACAAGAACGGAACCAGGGGAAAACTCAACCCTGCTGGCCAAGAGTACGTGAAGCAGAACACGACACGTAGATGGGGCCCACACGACGTATGGACCCAAGTCAACTCCAACCAAGCGCAAAAACGTTCTCAGGTATGAACAACCACATGTACCTCCAAGCGTTCCAATATACTCCCAGAGTATACCCCATTTCCAGCCCAGAGGCTAACGTGCACACGGAACCCAACGTCAACGTGAAGGCGTAAACGTAACAATTCAAAATTTCCACCCTATCTTCCCAAGCACGGCCATCTACAACTCTTCAAACATATATTTCACTCACATAGGAGTGCACGCGATCACACACCATGGGTCCTCTACAAACACGGTAGAAGAACCGCCACCGGGGAACCTTCATAATTCCACATTTAATAAGATCGTGCAAGAGGCTCTGCTCGCCTGAACAGATTACACCATTGTAATACTTGCGAAAAAACATGCGAGATAGACTACTTACTCGCCTCAAACGGATATCCGACAGAAAAGTCACCAACACCGCTTTACGCCCGAACGATGTCCCGTGATCCCGAGTCTTGGCCCCGAAAACAGTCGGGCGCATCGCACCATTTCAATCCCCTCAGGAAAACACGTTAAAAGGAATGATCACTTGAGTGGAACAGAAATCCAGTGAAAAAGATGCATTCCGGTGCACCGCACACGAGTGGTGCTACGTGGGACCCACATCCTGGTCCCAAAGAACAATGAACGGATCGCACCATTGCGATCCTCTCGAAAAATTACAAAAGTTTGACTAATCACTTGACCGACACCCGGTGATAAAGCTAGAAATCACCGTCAACTCCCAAAACGACCCCCGTGGGGCCCGCACCATCGTACAGAATTAATGTTGGCAGATTGCGCCAATGCAATTCCCTTTGAAAAACACCTAAAATTGATTGCTTGCACGCCCCGAACAACCATCCAATGAAAAAGTTATAAAGCACTGCACGCAGCTCGAAAGACGGGGCAGGGGGCCCATGCCTCAACTCTTGTTTCAACACCCAAAATCACACTGGAAAACTCTGGCTCGACGCCAGGGTCGCAACGCCGCTGATGGCACTCAAATCAGACGTCGAATGTGTCCGCGCCGCTCAAACACGAACCCTCGCAAAAACGCCAAACCACTTAAAGTACATATCGTGGCACCGAACCCCTCATCTCGGGAATTAAAAATTCCCGAGACCATCTCAAAAAGTTCACCTCAGTTTAAGGGACGCGTCGCCGCAGACAGTGCCCAAAACGGACGCCCTGCGGATGATTTATCAATATAAATCATATTTCATAATAATAATAATAATATTATTATTATTATTGTTATTGTTATAAACTTATTATTAATATTTATTTTATTTTTATTTCTTTTTTTTCTTCTAGCTGTCTTTTCCCTCTTCAAGAACAGGACCAGCGTTTGCAGGTCCTCTGTCTGCCAGCCGGGGTCCAAAGACCCCGGTCTTCTCCGGCAACGACCGACCAAAGGGTCGGTCTGCCCGTGCTCCGTGCCTAGTGCCTGCAGCCGACGAACGCAAAGACGACGCCGCCTGGCTGCCTCACCCCGCCTGGAGCCGCCACCTCGTGCTGATCCGCCGCCTGTCGCCACGCTCGCTGAAGCTGCCATCGCCCATGCCCGGGTGACTGCCCTGCTCGACCGCGAGCCGCCGACGCCTGCGCCTAGCCGACCGCCCTGCTCGACTGTGAACCGCCATGCCTTTGCCGACGCCGGCTGCTGCCGGAACTCCTAAAACCGGCCGGAGAACTCAAAAAAAAAACTACTGGAAAACACCCTTTAAACCCAAAAACTTCGACGAACAAATGCGGGTTCCTCCGAACTCAGATTTATAAACCGAAAAGAGAGATGAAAAGCTCATAAAATATACTACACGATTATGGGATTTGCTCGAAAAATAGCAAAAATTCGACACTATGGTTTGGATTCAAAGGAGGCTTGGGAATTAAAAATGAAAACAATATCCGCCTACCTCGATGGGCTTCGCCCGAAGCTTCGCAAAGGTTCGCTGGAGCTGCTGCACCTCGCTAGAGCTGTTGCGCCTCACCGTAGAGGTGGAGGAGAGGAGGAGAGGTTGAAGGGTTCGCCATGGGAGAAAAAGGGGAGGAAGGGGATGGAGAAGGGTTTAAATAAATAAAAAAAGAATTAATTAAAATTTTAATTAATTTAAACCCATAATTTAACCTGCATCCGAAACTCTCGATGGGGTCGAGGTTAAGCCTCCCCTAGGGTAAAAACCACCTCCCGAGCAAAAAGGAAGTCTTAGAATTTTAATCTGAGGATCCGTTCAAAATTTATCAAATTTAACGTCCGAAGCCGCTAAATTACGAAAACGCCCCTGGCGGCATTTTTCACAGACGGGCCGCGCCCGCAAAAGTTACACCCCTCCTAAGGTAAAAGACACACTCTACTCAATGGTTCCCTCATTTTCCCAATTCGACCCACCGTTTAAGAGATACTTGAGTTAAGCCATTAAACGAATAAATTAATTATTTAATTTATCTGTTTAACGTTCTGATAGAGAGCAAGGGGTCCAAACGTCCCGCGCCGACATGTTTTATGTCATTACTAGAGTAAAAAACCCATTACGGACCCATCCGTACACTTGGATCTCTAATCCGGATCACCGTTTAGGATTTATCTCATTTATTTGGCATGTCCAGTGTGAACGTACTGAAAATTTAATTCCGGCCATACCGGGGCTCAGAATTGCACGCCGTCTGAAGGAACTGCTTTGGAATAACATAAATAATATTCCAAAGTCTTTTATATCCAAAAACAGGGTTCTTAGATCATTCCCCCCTTCAAGATTTTCATCCCCGAAAAGTAAAAATAGGAAATAACTCAGGGTACTAAGCCCGCACGTGGCTCTCCCATACCCAGAAGAACTCTTGCACAGTTCTGCGTCACCACACACATACCAAAGGATTTTATCTGTTCATGCGAGGTCATCCCTCTCCGATGAAGTGCATAGGGGCATGCACACATCTCCTCAGGTAAGCCACGCGGGATACGTCATGCACCCACTCCTTAATTTAGGGTTAGGGCAAGGCGGTAGGGAACCTCGCCATCCCTTTGCACGGTCTCAAACGTCTCGAAGGCTCTCGAGGGTAGCTCACCTCCTCGATCGAACCTCTATGTCAGACGCTGTGACTGGAATCACCGCCTAGACCTGAGACAGAGAACGGTGATTCCCTCCTTCAGAATATCCATAGGGTGAAACACCCAAGGGTATCTGGTCATGCAAGATTTCACAGTCGATGTGACACAAGAAAGACACTCTTACATGCTCGAAAGGCGAAGGAGTCGCTACCATCAACTAAAGACGAAGGTTCAACGCCTTATACCCTACCAACACAGGGTTACCCTGACGCCTCGTGTCACCCTGGTAACAACCCAAGCAAGGAGTAGAGAGAAAAAGAATTTCACACGCAGAGCCTAACAATTCTACTGCATAAAGTAGAAGAGCTTTAGAGCATACCTATTATCACCTCATCCTCTGCAGGATCATAGAAATCCAAAGCTCACGGCTGTCCGCGGTCCCAACCGTCAGCTCCCGGAGCCTGACGTGGATCACGTATTGGTGATGGGATGACCTCGCAATGTCTTCCTCCACTTCCAGATCCTCCCGCTCCTCTACTAGCACCACCTCTCTGGGTACTACTCTGAATATGGAGTTGCCTCCGCCGTGGTGGTGCACCTGATGCCTGCCTGATTCTCTCCCCATGCCTGGTCGGGCAGTCCTATACCAGGTGACCTTGCTCATCGCAAGCATAGCACCAACTCTCTTCGGGCTGCACTGGTGCCCTATGGCACAACTGTGGTGTATGACCATGCCCCTGAGTCCGGTTGTCAGAAATCCACCTACGTCGAGGTCCTACTTTTAGATGCCCGCTAGCTGCGGCAGACGTCTCAGCTCCAACATGCCTGCTGCCACCATCAACTCTAGAACGTGACAAGAAGCTCTCTGTCACCAGCGCCTGCTCTAGAACCCCAGCATATGTGGAAATTTCCAAGGGTACTATGACAGCACGAATCTCTCGGCAGAGACCCTACTCAAAATTCCACGATCAGATGTTGTCGTCGTGGACCATGTCTGGGTAAAAGTGTGCACAGTCTGTGAAACTAGCCTGGTACTCGGCCACCTTCATCCCTCCCTGCTGAAACTGCAGGAGCTCTTGAATCCAAATGGAGCGCAAGTAGGAGGGAAAAAACTCCTCACAGAACAACAACTGAAAGTCTCCCCATGAAGGAAAAGACTCGTCAAGAAACTGAGTAACCAGACTCCACCAACGCCATGTTAATCCACGAAAAAGGTTGTCTTCCAAAGCCACTCTCTGATCTGTCGGCGTCTACACAAGCCTGAAAAGGCGAACCACAGTCTCTAGCCAAACCTCCGCTGTCTGAGGGTCTGGATCACCACTGAACTTCAGCGGTCTCTGTTGCTGGAACTCACGGAGCGTGCTCAACCCTTGCTCAAGCTCATTCTGCTCTACTGAAGCTGTCTGCTACTCAACAGGTGGGGGTGCTGCTACCGGCCCACCCGGAGAAAGGGGCTCGCATGATGGTTCCTGGACTAAGGCCTTGTAGCTCACAAGGTTGTCATCGTGCACCAAAGCTGGTATCCTAGTTAGCTATCTTCACGGAGACATCCTGAATATTATCAAGGAGTTCCACGGTCAGATGAGCATATATGTATATCGCAACAACAACAACGATGAGAAGCTGACTCAAGAAGGACACTCAAAGACTCAATCTTATGTGATGCACAAACCAATTTTCTGTGCAACAATTGTCTCAGCATGACTAGTCGACAAGCGGGTTATCAAGGTCCTGGTGAATGGATACATCAGCCGATGCACCATCACTGGACTCCCTGGCCTGAGATCTGCTCTCGAGACACGTTAACACTGTTTCCCTAAATCCCAACCAATTACTTTTTAGGGACGTTCGAACAATGTCCCAAGGAACGAACCACCTTTTATACCACTGTTTCACGACCTAACCCTACCCAGGCTCGAGCCACAACTACCCCAAGCCCACCTCCATAGGCCAAGGGCTGGAGAAAAGCGCCGAAGGCTAAAAAACTCGGGGAGGCCTTTGCCTGAGTACCTGTACAGACACACACAACACACTCAATGCAATAGTGCAGAGTAAAAAGAGAAGAGACAAGTAATGTAAAGGGAGACTGCTATAAATAAACCACAAAGTGCATTGTCCTCTAAACAGTAAAAAGCAAGTGCTGAAGGTATACTAAAAAAGAAAAGGGGCAAACACGCGCCCAACTTGAAAAGGTGCCACAACCCAGAAACAGGTAAACAAAAGAAAAATAGCTGGAAGGGTACCCCACCTGGAACCCGACTATGACCACCGTATGCGGTCCAAGATCCCGAACTCCTAAGCTCCACTGAAGGCACAACCAACCTGTCTGTCGAATGCAAGGGTACACCAAGTGTGGGAAAATCCCTAGCAAGGGTGAGTATAAAAGTACTCAGTAGGATACCCCGAAGGCTCGAGGGAGAAACAAAGGAGGTATTGAAGGGTGGGAAGTAGAGAAAACAGGGAAAAGTAAAGTATTACAACCGAGAGTGCAGTAAGAGTACAACAAGGAGTGTAGTAGAGTGTCCAGCTCTACCCGACAAGAGAATGGAGGTAGACTCATCCAGACACAAAGAGCTAGAAATGGTGAGAAGATGAACTTCTTGTCGAGTCTTTGCTACCTATAGCATGAGAGTAGACTCGTCCAACCACGAGAAGCTAGACACAGAAATCATGTGGCATACCCCGTTCTTCTTCGCCTCTCCTGGAGGGAGAGTAACCAAGCCCAAGAAGTGGGTACTGGAACAAGGTATATACATATTTATATGCTCAATCAAGAATCCCGGACAAGATCGTAAGGTGATCTCCATCCCATAGCTCAGCCTAAGAAAGTGACAACCAATAGTCCCAGAAGGAACACCATCGATGCCTAGAATCCCACACATCTGCCCCGAACTGCATGTCAAGGGCACAAATCACCGCACCTCGACACTATCCGCTTTGGGCGACACTGACTCGCCTGCACGGTTTTAGGTCGTGTCACAAGGATGCGTCTTGGTGGGGAAATCGCCCCTCCTACTTGAGAGTTATGGGGGAAAGTAAAACCACACCTCATTAATATCACATAGTCATGAGGTCCTCAAAGTAATGTTGTCACATCCCTGACCCATACAACCAAGGGTCCTGCTCTGGTGGTCACGGAGAAAAGTAACCCACTAACCTCATAAGGAGGCCTGAGTCTGAAATGCCAATGGGTGACCCACTGTCCAGCCCTGCTGGAGGGTAAACACTAATACATCATCAGGCGACCCACTGCCTAGCCCTGCTGGAGGGTAAACCCAGAACAAGTCGACAGGCGACCCACTACCTAGCCCTGCTGGAGGGTAGACCTCGAAGAAGTCGACATGCGACCCACTTCCCAGTCTCTGCTGGAGGGTAAACCCTAATACATCATCAGATGACCCACTGCCTAGCCCTACTGGAGGGTAGACTTGGAACAAGTCGACAGGTGACCCACTGCCCTGCCCTGCTAGAGGGTAGACCTGGAAAAAGTCGATGAGCTACCCACTACCCAGCACCGCTGGAGGGTAAACCTGAAACTTCTCTGGCCATCTCTACTGGAAACAACCTCCTAAGTAGATGATCAGTGCTCACGTAAAGTATTGGTCACACCAGAATCCATAAGAAATCTACCAGGGAACACAAAGGGATGGGAGAAACTCCCCAGGCCTCTCAGGGAGATCATGCTCCAATATGCTGAGTCACTATCGAAGCAGACCGAGTCAACCCATCGAAGAAAGTAGGAAAACATCCACACAGTATGAACACTCATAGTAGTAAACGGTGCTGTAGTTTGGTGAAAGGGGCATGGTACTGAAACCCCTCCCACTGGAGAAACAGAAGAACCAACCCATCTCTGCCAGCCAAACCATCAAGATCGGAACCAGGGGAAAACTCAAACCTGCTGGTCAAACAAACAAGAACAGAACAAGGGGAAAAATCAACCCTACTGGTCAATAGTACGCGAAGTAGAACACGACACATACATGGGTCCCACACGACGTGTGGCTCCATGTCAAATCCAACCAAGCGCACAAATGTTCTCAGGTACGAACAACCACATGTACCTTCAAGACTTCCCGTATACTCTTAGAGTATACCAAATTTCCATCCCAGAGGCTAACATGCACATTAAACCCAACGTCAACGCGAAGGCGTAAATGCAACAATTCCAACTTTCCACCCCATCGGCCTAAGCACAGCCAACTACAACTCTTCAAACAAATACTTCACTCACATAGGAGTGCACTCGATCACAGGCCAAGGGTCTGCTACAAACACGATAGAAGAACTTCCACCAGGGTGCCTTCATATTTCCACATTTAATAAGATCGTGTAAGAGGCTATCCTCACCTGAACAGATTACTTCATTGTAATCCTCGTAGAAAAACATGAGAGATAGACTACTTACTCGCCTCAAACGGATATCCGATGGAAAAGTTGCCAACACCGCTTTATGCCCGAACGACGTCCCGTGATCCCGAGCCTTGGCCTCGAAAACAGTCGGGTGCATCTTACAATTGTGATCCACTCAGGAAAACACGTCAAAAGGACTGCTCACTTGAGTGGAATGGGCATCTGGAGAAAAAGATGCATTCCGGCGCACTGCACACGAGCAGTGCTACGTGAGACCCGCATCCCGGTCCTGAAGCACAATGAACGGATCGCACCGTTGTGATCCTCCTGAAAAAGTACCCAAGTTTGACTAATTAGTTTTCCGAAACGGACACCCGGTGATAAAGCTAGAAATCACCGTCCACTCCCAAAACGGCCCCCGTGGGGCCCGCACCATCGTGAGAAATTAAAGTGGGCAGATTGAACCAATGAAATGCCCTCAGAAAAGCACCTAAAGTCGACTGCTCACACACCCCGAACGGACATCCGATGAAAAAGTTGTAAAGCACTACACGCAGCTCGAAAGAATTGCCATGGGTTCCACGCCTCAACTCCGGTTTCAATGCCCGAAACCACACTGGAAAACTCCGGCTCGACGCAAGGGTCGCAACACCGCTGACGGTGCTCAAATTGAACGTCAGATGTGTCCACGTCGCTCAAACACGAACCCCTGAAAAAACATCAAACCACCTAATGTTTGCGTCGTGGCACCGAGCACCTCATCTCGGTAATTAAAAATTTCTGAGACCATCTCAAAAAGTTCGCCTCGGTTTAATGGATGCGTCACAGCAGACGGTGCCCAAAACGGACGCCCTGCGGATGATTTATCAATATAAATCATTTTTCATAATAATAATAATAATAATATTATTATTATTATAAACTTATTATTAATTATTAATTTATTTTTAATTATTTTTATCCTCTTGCTGTCTTCTCCCTCGTCAAAAACAGGACCTGCATTTGCGGGTCCTCTTTCTGCCAGTCGGGGTCAAAAGACCCCAGTCTTCTCCGGCAACGACCGGCCAAAGGGCCGGTCCACCCGTGCTCCGCACCCGGTGCCTTCAGCCGATGACCGCTGCGGCGACGCCGCCTGGCCGCCTGGCCCTTCCTGGAACCACCGCCTCGCGCCGATCCACTGCCTGCCGCCGCGCTCGCTGAAGCCGCCGTCGCCTATGCCCGACCGACCACCCTGCTCGACTGCGAGCCGCCGACGCCTGTGCCCGGCTGACCACCCTGCTCGACCACGAGCCGCCACACCTTTGCCAACTCTGCCTGCTGTAGGAACTCCCAAAACCGGCCGGAGAACTCAAAAAAAAAACTACTAGAAAACACCCTTTAAACCCACAAACTTCGACGAACAACTGCGGGTTCCTCCAAACTCATATTTACATGACGAAAAGAGCGATGGAAAGCTCATAAAATATACTACACGATTATGGGATTTTCTCAAAAAATAGCAACAATTCGACACTATAGTTGGGATTCAAAGGAGGCCCGTGAATTAAAAACGAAAACAACAACCACCTACCTCAATGCGATTCGCTCAAAGATTCGCAAGGGTTAGCCGGAGCTGCCGCGCCTCGCCGGAGCTGTCACACCTCACCGGAGAGGTGGAGGAGAGAATGAGATGTTGAGGGGTTTTTCCAAGGGAGAACAAGTGGAATAAGGGGATGGAGAAGGGTTTAAAAAAATAAAAAAAGAATTAATTAAAATTTTAATTAATTTAAACCCATAATTTAACCCGCATCCGAAACTCTCGACGGGGTCGAGGTTAAGCCTCCCCTAGGGTAAACACTACATCCCGATCACAACGGACGTCTAGGAATGTTAATCCGAAACCCCTTTCAAATGTTATCAAATTTAACGTCTGAAGTCGCTATATTACAAAAACACCCATGGTGGCATTTTTCACAGATGGGACGCGCCCGCGAACGTTACACCCTTCCTAGGGTAAATGGCATGCTCCAGACTCAATGGTACCCTCAGTTTCAAAATCCGAGACACCTTTTAAGAGATACTTGAGTTAAGCCGTTAAACGAATAAATTAATTATTTAATTTATCTCTTTCACGTTCTGATAGAGTGCAAGGGGTCCAAACGTCCCGCGCCGACATGTTTTCTGTCATTAATAGGGTAAAAACCCCATTACTGACCCATACGTACACTCGGATCTCTGATCTGGATCACCATTTAGGAGTTATCCCATTTATTTGGCGTGTCAAATGTGAACACACTGAAAATTTAATTCCATTTATACCGGGGCTCAGAATCACACGCCGTCTGAAGGAGCTGCTTTGGAATAACATCAAGAATATTCCAAAGTCTTTTATAGCCAAAAAACCATGTTCTTGCATCATAAATATTTTTATTAGCTTAATTCTTCCATTTTGGAGGATCCTGAATCCCATAATGACTATAAATCTCTATATGACTATCATTTCACTATTTTAGACCTATATTTTTCCCATTTTTGTCCCATGTCTCTTTTCAAACCAGAGGGTGACTTGCCTTGTTGTCATAGTCCTTCAAATATTGTCCAAGTTTAAACCAGACATTTCAACCGTCAGTTATATTCTCTTAAATCTCTTCTTGAAAAAATCCATTGTTTCCATTTTCAATCCAAATTTGGGATAACAGGTGTAGTGTAATATCAATCTTAGCACAAACCTTAGAAACCAAGGGTATTTAATCGTTCCATGTCAAAAAATCCAACTTTAATGGTTTACCAATACAGATAGAAATTGGAAACTGGGTAGCATGTATAAACTAGTGAAGTTGAAGTCCCAAAAAACCAATCTAGACTGGAACGATAGGGGACTTGGTGTAAGTATCCAAGTCTATCATCCAATTGAGGAATTTTATAAAACAACCTATGAATGACCATAAGTGTCTCTCCAAAGGACTCTAGTACTGACTTTTAGATTAGAGGAAGAAAACGACATTGGGAGAGTTCAACAAAAAAATATAGAAACCCAAAAAACCAATTTATTCAAGGTATTTACTTATGAAATTAAAATTTTTCCTTTGCTTGATAATTTTAGCAATGAGGAGAAAATGAAGATCTTCAGAAATAAAGTTTACAACGTTTTTTGAGAAAGAAATTACTAGATTTCCTTTATAGTGAAAATGATTTGTATCTATCCGGACATCGACATACACTATAACAATTACAGGTTTGGTAGGCTTGATTGATCTCTCGGAAACAACATTGATGAAGGATCTAGGATTTTTATTATGTCTTCTTGGTTGGTCACCCAAGAGCGGGATGAACATCATTAGGGACAACTCCATTATATCAATAATCCTTGGATTATTTCTACATAACACATATGATATTCTCTTAAAAATAGTATTTATTTAATTTATTTTTTTATTAAATTACACGGTGTTACATTCCCCCCCCCTTAAATGGATCACATCCTCACAATTTTAATTATCACCTCTTAATAAAAACAAACAAGGGTTTATAAAATATCGACATGAATGAAGATATTATTTCTAATGAGATATCAATAATAATACTTTATATAAGGATATGAAACAAAGCCTTTATCTCATTGTAGTTATATAACCAATATTTAGTTTCTCTCAAATAATTTTTTCTAAATACCCCTCATGATTGGGCATTGAAACCTATATAATAAAAGTAGTTTTACAAAATATTTCATAGAATCTTCCTTATTCTGTTAGACTATGAGGTTTTGATTCATATTATCCTCGATAGACCATGATTAACAACTCAATTTTTATAATGCCCAAAATCCTTACATTTAAATCATTAATTAATGTATTGGAAATTGTATGGGTCTTTATTATCCTTTATTGGGTTTTTTCTTTAACAATCATTAAAGTTATGACCGACCTTTCCACAATTGAAACATATTCTTATTCCATTAAAGAAATTGTTTAGGGGATTCTTCCTATAATCTTCATATATATGAAGTGTAATTCTGTTTCTTTGATGGTTTTTATCCCCATAAATTCTATTAAACACATCCCTTATATTATTTGGTGTGTTTTAAAATTCAACTAAGTTTAAATGATTAATCATAACTCAAGATTTTTGGTTTGACATAACCATAATATTTCTCACTCTAGCCCCTATCTCATTTAGTTTTTTATTAGGAAAATCACCACCTTAACCATCATATCCATTGTTAACTCAGATTTGTTTCTACATACATTAATTAAATAAGAAAAAGTTGATGAGAATAATTAAATTAATATATTTTTAAAGTAAAACTTATGAACATAAAATAAAAAACTCATAGATGTTATATATACTCTAACTTATGAATATCTAGGTACCAATCTAGATTATCCATATTCTATTCCATATTAGGTTCTATTACTTAAATTTATACAAATTTCACATACTAGTTGGTATAGAGTATTTGAATCATCAAATAGTATACCTAAAGAGTGTCAAACAATGTGGTCAATTAGACCTCTTATCATATATAAGATACAAATCGAGTTAAAACCTAGCCAACATTTTGAGGATTATTACCACTAGGTAAATCTATGCCAGAGACATCATCCAATTGTTTATATCTAGATTGATATTTCATTGTTATGAAAACACACAAAATCTACATTACCATATTTTCAGGATGTTATCCTATATTTAGACTTATTCTTAGGGTTTTAAATAATATTTTCTAGCCCAAATCCCCCTAAATAACAAAACCTATCTCCGATACCGACTGATATAGTCAAAAAATGAACTCTTTGGTCTGGTGCTAAAATATATTTTTTAAAACTAGATTCATTATCAAGTGAGATAACCCTAAATGAACTTACATATATTTCCATAATTTAACATAAAATATCACAATAATACTATAAAAAAATGTTTTATTATCTTTTGAGATTAGAAACAAAAGACATTTTTTACAATACTATGATTTTTTTCTCCATTAGTTGAACCACACTATACTTCACTGTTGACATCTCATATGTTACAGTCATCTTTATAACCTAGTGAATAGAAAACATAAGAAGGTGTGAGTTTAAATGTTTAGTAAGGGAATTTTTTTTCAATATCTAACAATGAGTTAGATTATAAGCATGTGATAAAACATGAGCATGTGGAAATATTTTATTAAATGAATATGGAATAATAATAGTTTTTTATAAGGATTAATATAGTGAAATAAATCTCAAATAATATGACATAAACCCTGGAATAAGAGTGCAGAATCATGATACAATAATCATGATCCATGGAGCATTATATAGGAATATAACATAGAATTTTGGATTAATAATATGCATAAGAAATCATAATATTATGAGAAAATATTTCTTTAATTGAGTATATGAATAAATTTTTGTACATAATAATAATTTCCAAACATCATGGTGTGAACATAATAATAATTTTCATTACTTATGTTGTGAACATAACAATTTTGTACACATATAATGTTGTGAACATAACAATAATATCCACTAATAATGTTTTTAAGATAATAATAATTTTCATTCATTATGTTTTAATGTACACACATCAAGTTGTGAACATAAAATAATTTCCACACCTCATGTTGTTAAGATAACGAACACATAACCTCCTAATCTAGCAAGACATAAAACATATACTAATGAATTGGAGGGTGATAGTGGACTCCAACCATCAACACATATACATATGTGTGGCATAATATATATCAATCATTCATCATTTCATGAAAACACATGGAAATAAAATTGGTTTCATATCATTTCCAAATGGTAAAACATAACGTGATATCAAACATAGAATGATTGATACCAAAAATTAAATCACTATAAAGGAATATTTAATAAAGGAATTTAATGGGTTATTCATAAAACATTAATCCTAAAGAGACTTATATCCTATAAATATATGAAAATTGAACTGAAATCATGAAAAGAGATTTCATAAAACAATTTTAACATTATTGTAAAAATATGAAGTTATATGTTACATTAAAAGATTCTTTCAAGAAGACGATATGGTCCTTTTTGGAAAGTAATATTTGTAAAGTAAATAAAAATAATTGATCCTTGAAAAATATATGATGGTTTTCTAGAGGAAATTTATAGTTGAAGATAAAATTTATAATTATGAAAGGAAAAACCTTTTTTGAAATTTGAAAAAATTATTTTATTAAATCTCCCAACATAAAAAGGGTTAAAAAAATAATCTTAAAAAAGGGTAAAGATAAATTTTTATATCATATGAAATATTAAATATTTATATTTCATGATAAATAAGTAGAACATTGGTGGGAATAAAAAATATTTATATAGAGTAAAAATAGTTAAAGAGGATGTGAATTATTCTTAAAAATATTATACTCTTATTAGAAGAAAATTCATCAAGGAATAATATTAGGATTAAATATGTAAATTTACATTGATAAAAAAATATATAATATAATAACAATAATTATAGAAGAAACTAAACATAGGATAAATACATTAATGAAGCAACATTGTAACTAAAATAAAATATAATTGATTTAACAAAATCCCATACACCTTTAATAACAGTTGAATAAAAAAATCTTAAAATATAGATATTATGATGGATTTGTAAATAAAATTAATTTCACTAAAATTATGATACAAACCATCCATAATGAAATATATAAATCACAAAAAGTAAAATAAGTGGCGAATATGACATATCTCTCAAAGTAAGAAAATCAAGATGAGATAAACCCTTACTACATTGGTATTAAAAGAAATCAATGATTATTAAATAAGGGTTATGAAATAACTAGTAAAATAAATTTAAGGGTGATTAATAGTGATAATATATTCTATTTGGTAGTAATTTAACTATATAAAATAATAATTGGTGCATAATTTTGAAACATGCCTCAATGAAGTGAAATTGAGATGAAAACACTTACATCAGATTCCAACTTGGTCTGGAACACTCTGGCCTCATATATATGATTCTTAATTACCTTAATAAATTATTTAATGAAATTAGTCATTTATAGATATATATATTTGTAAAATATTTAATTATATTAATTCTTTATAAATTCATTAGTTAGTTATCATTTATTTTCATCATCAGATGTTGGTAATTTTAAATGTTTTGCATGTAATCAGGACATGAAAATACCATCATCGATAGCAAGATAAAAAATATAATATAATAAAATATATTTAAAATGTTTTTTTCAATATCTATGTATCCCCATGTTTAAGTTATGTAAAATATGGTTATGGTTCATGAGAACGAGATCCATGATTGCTTGTTTTGGGTAATTTATCGATATCAATTGATTACCTTATAATGATCATAATTTTTTTGTAGAATAGTTTTATAAAATTATTAATGATATATATTAATACTTAATATCATATATAATCATAAAATATATTTGAGATCAATCCATTTAATGTGATGATAAAAATAAAACATATCGTCTATTGAGAAGGTAGTCAACAAATAAGCATGAGAGGAATTTTCTTTTTATAATGAATGAGAGGGAAGAAAGGTAGGAGATTATTTATATTTATAAAATATTAATTATATTAAAAATATAATATTTATTTATTAAATAAATTATTATAACCATCCACATGAGGTAGTTATAAAAAATTAAATATGTCGTTCATTGAGTCAATAGTCTGTGCGTACTTATAAATGATGTATTCATTTTTATATGGAGAAGGGGTGAAGGTAGATAATATTGGTTTCATAAATATAATTGAAATTAATTATATTAATGGTAATTATTTTATTATTTATGATTATATAATATACTTTGACATAGAATAAGAATAAATAAAGAAATAAAAATAGAAAGGAGAAATTTTTGAATTTTTACCTTACTCCTTTTAGAATTGGATTAAGCCTTTAAGGGGTGGTAATATGAAGATAAAAGAACCTATAGGATGTGGATATAAGCTTTTTGAGTTATTTTGGTGTATTTTTTCAAATAACAGTCTTATATTGTGTGAATAATTGGAGTGGTGAATGTCTTCTTTAATAATTGAGAAGTTTTACATGTTTTCAAATAAGAGGTGAATTATTAAAGAAAAGTGGCACAAAAAGTGAAATTTTTTTTCATGATATTTGTTAATGTTGATAAAACTAGAAAACACTAAATTTTATTCATTTTAACATGTTTTAGTTATTTTAACCCTTATATTTAACACTTTTACTATTTCTTACTTTTATCATGGTAATTAATTTTTACATAATGATTTTATTTTTAAATTAAAAAATATAAATTATTAAATAATTTTAACCTTATGGTTAAAATTTTGAAATAAATCTAATTAAATAAAACGTATTAAAGTGAAAAACTAATTATAAAATAACTAATGTATAATGTATTCAAAACAATTTTGTAGAAAAATATAACATAAGTTCTAAACATGTTAATTTTTATTTAACCCAATACCTCTATAGGAAGAGATAACACCCAAAGAAAAACTAAAGTATAACACATTCAAAACATTTTTGTAGAGAAATATAACATAAGTTCTAAAATTGTTAATTTTTTTAACCTAATACCTCTTTGGGAAGATATGACACCCAAAGGAAAACAAATGTATATCGCATTCAAAACATTTTTTGTTAAGACTTCCGATTTCATGATATGTATTTTGATCTTTGTGTTATTAAAATCTAACCAATTATTGATAGATTTATTTATATTTTTATGGAACTAGTAATACAGATATGTTTTTTTATTCTATTCAGTTCCCTTAGTTGAAATGTGAAGGTAGAATTTTGTTGTGTATTTACCAAGGTTTATCAATCATTTTTGATTAACGGAGACAAGTGGAAGGATTAAACAGTGGGTAACCTCTTAAAATTCTCAGTTTTTGAATTCTACATTTGGATTTGTTCCCTCTGATTTTATTCTTAGATATTTTATCCATGGGTTATGGCTCAAGGTGTGTTCTGTTTTCCTTTGGGTGTCATCTATGCCAAGAGAGGTACTGCGTTATCTCCTATGTTTTGATATTTGTGTCACTCTCTGGGACTTCGGTGTATTTTAGGGGGTATAAAGTTTAATTATGGGGATAATTGTCACACCCAATACCTCTCTAGAAAGAGATGACACCCAAAGGAAAACAAAACACACCTTGACCCATAACCAATGGATAAAGGATCAAAGAATATAATCAAAGGAAACAAATCCAAATGTAGAATTCAAAAACCGAGAATTTTAATAGGTCATCCCACCATTAATCCTTCCACTTTACTCGGTGGATCAAAAAGATCAATAAAGATTGGTAAACACACCTCAAAATATTACCTTCAACTTTCTACTAAGGGAACTGAAAAGAATAAAAAAACAAGCTCTATTAATAGTTCCATAAAAATATATATAAATCTATGTAAAATTTATTAGATTTTAATAACACATATATCAAAACACAGATCAAGACATTTTCAAGATTAAAAACAAAATTTATAACAAGGGGTGGCACCTTAAGGAATATTGGCTAGACTACCTATAATATCTTTTTTAAAATATCAATTCCTTCCTTAATCAATGCTATAAACTAAATAAATTTTGTATATGTACCAGGTGACCAAAATTATAGAATATATTTGTGAAATTTGAATAAATGAGCTTATAATTCCCAATATTATCATACTTAATGACTCATGAGAAACCACTTCTTTATTAGAGGAATGAGAACTGAAAACAATAACTCTCCTAGATCCATTTGATTTCTTAACACGAGATCATCCTATTTTTCTTCCCAATATATTTTTAATTTTCATTTATATCGAGAGATATTGGGGCTACAACACCTCAATATTTTATATTATATATTTTCTCTTTTGTAAGTGTTTGACAACTTGCTTTACATGCAAAAAAACTAATATGAAACATGATATATATTATTATTAAAATTGACTGTTATAACCAAGATGTTAAATTAGATGGTATAAATAAGAGCACCCACACTAAAAAATATTTTTAGGAATTTATTTCATTAATAATAATTACTGATTAATTGTGTGGAAATAAGAACTCAAATCTTAATAATAAGAATCATATATTACTTGATTTTTTAACAAATGTATTTTCTATATATTATGTATTTTTATCTAAATAAAATTTATAGATCACTACTAACCAATGATAAAATATATTAGTAATTTATATAACCAAAAATTATAATAATTTATATAAATATTATTAATTTAATATTAATGGATATAAAAGCATTTGAGGGTAAAAAATATATTTCTCATAAAGCTGTTTTTATTGGGCGTAATATATTTTATCTTAATAAATTTAACTAGTTAATATTTAATAGTGATTTTAATGAAATATGTAGATTAGATATTCAATAAAATATATTAACATTCATCTAATGGTTGTTACTAGGAATTGAATGAGAATAAATCCTGTTTCATGCTTAAAAAATATTTTTTTTCTAAAAACGATTTTCATTGTGATTTGCAAGCTCATATTAAATTGAATTCCAACCATTTATAGAAATTGAAATTAAAAAAATGGTTTCATTGTTTGGGATAATCATTTCCAAATTTATTAATAATGTTAATTCTAATATTGGTCATTATGAATATCAAGCATGGTAAAAGTTTTTCACCATATTAACATTGGATTTAGTGGCCTAGAACCAAATAATTATTACTTTATTCATTAATAAAGACCTTATCACATCTTGATTGTTATTCTGCGTGACAATGCATGTGATTATGTCCTAAAGACAGTTTTTGCATTAAAGGGTCATAGTAGATCCCTGCTATAATGGGAACTCGGAAGTTCCATAACACTATTCATGAATATATGTTATATGGCCGGATGGAGTTATTTGAGGGACACAAATAATACAAGACATTAGGGGTGAGGACTCATAAAACTTTGAGGCACCTTCTCATGGTGTGCACCCTTGGTAATATCCAGGAGGATATTTTGAGAACGAAACCTGCCATTTGGAAATCCACATTTCATAGTGTCATTGGATGTTCCTATATGCAGACCTGTGTATTGGTCCTTAGACTTTAAGATTATTGTTAATTGGTATTACAACTCTCGCACTTAGATGTATTGATAAAAACTATGACGACACATTATTCGCAGTGAGGTAGGATACGTTGGGTGCATCACGAGTAAAACTACATTAATAGATAATACGAGAAAGGATTTGTCCCTTATTTTCCACAACAGAAGTAGATATCTTAGTCCCTTTGATGGAATTGATATATCGTAAATAAATCCATTTCCATGGAAATTTATGGAAGAATTCAATTATAGAAAGACAATGAAAGGATAATCGAGCACATGGGTTGATAGAACTAGCATGAAACCCACTTGATTTGAGATATCATGACAAAGGGATTATATTACACAGTAAGAATTCGTATGAGGTGACACGTCAATGCAGTGTCAACCTCTTTCTCTTGGGTGCCTTAACCCATTGCTAGATAGTAATCTTGGACTTTAGGCAAGCCCCCCTTATGCCAATGAGAATGAGACCTAGAGGGTCACACACTATGTGTATCCACATATCTTAGTTAAACATTAATTTAATAATTTAAATAAAGATTATTCCCGACTGTGGTTTAATAATTATTTAAGGATGCCTGATCGCATTTATTTCGACACTAGTTATTCAAGACAATATATTGTGGTTGAAATAATATATATTTATTAGCGAGTAATGACGTTACATTTATTTAACAAATAAATATCCATTACTCAAGGTCTAATAAATGTGGTGGAGGAAATATAGAAAAATGGAAAATAAAAGTACACACCGTGTATATTGAATATACACGCCATGTAGTTTTATGGAAAACGAGTACACACCTTGTATTAATGATTACATGCCATGTAGTTTTTCCAGTCAAGACTTTGAGGAAATAATATCATTTTATTAAATGATATTTATTATAATTAGCGTGGGTGCATGTCAAGGAATTAATCATTCGACATGGGGGTTTTCAATGAGAGTTATTGAAATAAATAAAATGTGTACCGCGTTTATTTATTGTCATAACTCTATAACCTCAAACACGATTATAAATATCCTCACAACCACAAAACATTTCCATCAATCATTGTGAACAACAATTATGGAGAGTTCCCTCAAGGTCAAAAGAACTCCTTCCTCCAAGAACGCTCTCAAGACCAAGAGAGATCCACCACCACCGGACCAAGGCGATCGAAGGTGGACATCGCAAGCGAAGGTTCTTCCGCGCTAGCACCCGAAGATCCCTTCAGTAATGTCTAGAGATATGTGAAGCATGTGTGGATCACCACTAGAGGAATCCTACACTTGAATTCTAGGACACAACGACGGATCACACCAGATCGTGACCAGAGACATCAATGAAGAAAGAATTCTATCATGGTAATTCTTATCAATTAATTAAATTAATTATAACCAACATATGATGATCCTATCTCTATGGTTTCGGGACTCCCTCTTTTGTTTTTCGTTCTTCGTTCTATTATGAAGATCCGACATTTTACATCATGACGGATCTCGGATTGATCATTGTTAACACTAAAATTAATGTTGGGGACTCCCATCAATGTGCTTCCGCTGTGCCCGGAACCTACAAGTGGTATCAAAGTGGTCGCATCGTTGATTATAATTATTTAGTTTTTTGTTGGTGGTTTACACATTTAATAATTTAGTTGTTTCAATTCAATTTAATCATTCTTAAAAATCTGAATCTCGAGATCTGTTCCTCCCCTCTTATTTCTCGTTCACCTTACATAAAGGATTTTTTTTAATTTTGATTAAAATAAAATAGAGGAACTCATCCGAAGGTGCCAAACATTCCTAGCTGTACGACACTAGAATACATGGTGTGTATTCAGAAGTACATGCCATGTAGTCTAGGTTCAATGTATTGGACTGGTCTGCCAAATCAGGCCTTGTATTGGATCCTATCTAAGTCATTTATGACACTGTGTGTTGACCAAGAACAGGTGGAACACGGTTTCCGGATTACATGTTGTGTGGTCCATTGAACACAGCGTGTAGTCCCTTTGGGCTTAGATTGGACCGTGTACCCCGTACACGGCTTGCCCGACTGGAAACCATGTAACGCGAATACAACATGGCGTGTTTCCAACTGAACACGCCGTGTACTTCGAAAATTTCTGAAGTACATCAACACGAAATTTCCCCAGCCGTTTACTTCAGATGGACGTTGAAGAAAAGTACGTGCTGTGTAGTCAGAACTACACGCCATGTACTCACCCAAATTACACAGATTTATTTAAATTTATTATTATATTATACAAACCCTTGAGATGTATACCATGGTTCAGGCGTAAAGCTAAGGCACAACACGTGATATGTGTTTTATATATATGTGTTTGATTTAACATCTTCTTAATGAACGAGAATTCACTGCGTTGGCTCCCGTGTACAAGTTTATTACAAGGATAATTTTAATTTAATTAAAATTATGATGGATGAGAATCTAAAGGAAATTCAGAAAAGGGTTTAAGATAAAAAGATTGATTAATTAAAGATAATTAATGGATTCGAGTGTGATTTATCTTAAACAAGAACGATTAAATAATTGAATGCTAGTTTTATTTATGTGTAAATATCATTGGATGTATGGATGATCATGAGCTAGACCAATACCTTTGTATATAAATGGTTTCTCTTATATATTTATTTAAATTAAATTTGTTGGCCTGCGAGCCTTCTCCTCATTAATATGTAGGGCCTGCATGCCCAAGGATTCTTTTATGTAAAAACACCTTTTTACCCCTCACCTGCATGTGAGATAAATGCATATGTAATGGATGGAGCTCCCAAACTAGTGGTGGGGGCTCAAGTCAAGAGCCAAGGTGAAACCCATCCAAGGAGATACAAAGGTGGACACATGGAAAGCTGTAAACACGAACCCGAAAGGTTCAAGGTGTTTCTCCCCTAGGTATTGGGTTAGATTACCAACCACTAGATAAAAATACCAATAGAATAAGAACATGATCATACCATTTATTTTATTTCTGTCAGTTTCATGGTTTATTTATTGTGGATGTGTTGTCACGATCACACAATTAATGAATTAAACAAGCATGCAATATAGAACTAACATAAAGACCGACTTATGCGTCAATATTATCTTAGACATAGTTAATCACTTAAGTATATCCCACTTAATATTAACAATCATGTAATCAAAGCTAATTAAATGGAAATTTATGTATAAGGATAAAATCCCTCAAAGAAATATTAAGTCGGTATAGCCTTCCATAATCTTCGTTAGAATCGAACTATAGTTCAAAGTGATTGACCAACCCTAGTTTGGGTGCTTTCAATTATTGGGAAATTATAATTAAAGGTTTTGGGTTGACTTGACATGGTTTTCATCAAGGGATGATTGCCACAGCAGGACTTGGTGTGACCAAGAGGAAAAGGTTGAGAAAATCCAAAATAAAAGGATTTCAGGATTGGGGAGTCCACTCAACGGATCAAGGAGCTGCGAGTTAATGTAGTTGGCATTTGGAATGACTACCTAAAACCCTTCATGTTGCTTGACCAACCCTATTTGAGGTAATTCTAAGGTAAATATGGATCCTTTCCACTAGAATATTCATGCAACAAAATATTTCAAATTCAATGGTGAGGGATATTAAATTTTGATAAAATAGTGGGAGACTAGTAAGTATTAATTTATTTATTTGTCTTAGTTTTTATAATAAAGTAATAAAACCTTTATCATTTTAATTTTTAGAAACAGCAAGAAAAATGACTTCAAAAATTTCATTGTGCACCATACATGAGAAGGAAAACCTTCTCACCGGCACCAATTTCCTAGAATGGTAGAGGTGTTTACGCGTCATCCTTTACCACGAGAGGAAATTGTATGTGCTAGAAGAGCCAATTCTAGTTGCGCCTAGAAATGAGGACAGTGATGAGGAACTACCTCATTATATGAAACATATGGATGATGCCACATATGTCCAATGTTTCATGCTATCGGCCATGTCTAATGAGCTCTTGAAGCAACATGAAAACATGGACGTGTATACAATGATGTCTCACCTTAAGGATCTCTACCAAAAGAAGGCGAGACAAGAGAGATATGAGATCTCCAATGCTTTGTTTACAACTAATCTTGGAGAGTCTAAACCAGCTGGGCCTCATGTAATCAAGATTATTGGCTATATCGAACACTTAGACATCTTAAGGATTAAATTCCCGGATGAGTTGCGTACATATATCATCCTATCATCACTGACCAAGACCTTCTCAATCATTATTGTCAAGTACATCATGAGAAATAATGAGAAGAGTCTATTAGAAATTCTGACCTTGATTCTCTAGGTAGATAAGGACATGGGGCATGAAAAACTCTCAACCCTTATGGTGAATAAGAAAATGAAAGACAAGGGAAAGGGGACAAAGACTTATAAATGGTCTGAAGCCCCCAAGCACCATCCCTCCAAGATGGGGAAGATCTAGAGGCAGGGCAAGGAATGGGAGGCGGTGTGTTTTTCATGTGGCAGGCAAGGCCACTGGAAGAGGAACTGCACCCAAAAGCTTGGGGACACTAAAGGTGCATTCGTTATCGAGTGTAATCTTTTTATTTATACACATTGGGTATTAGATACAGCTTGTGAGGCTCACATCTACATTCAAATGCAGGAACCAAATAGATTTAGAAATATTTCCAGAGGAGAGGTGGATCTTCGAGCTGCCAATGTCGCAAGGATGGCTGCACTGGCCATTCACGATTACCACCTCTCATTGCTGACTGGGATGATTTTGGTTTTTCATAACTATTATTATGTTCCTAGTGTTACCAAGAACATAATTTTTGTATCTTTTTTTGGATATGGATGGATTTATTTTCAAGTTTGCAAATAATGGTTGTCTCTTTTATAAGAACAATGTATGTTATGGTATGGAACATTTAAATAATGGAATGTATGTATTAAATTATGAAAACCAGGTGTTATAAATCGATAACGAAACAAACTCACATTACTCATAAATCACCCAGTTGTGGCATCACCATCTCGGTCATGTAAATGAAAAGCGCTTGACAAATCTCTGCCAAGATGGTTATTTGGACTCTACTAAGCTAAAACCACATTATATATGTCACAATTTTTTACAAGGAAAAATGACCAAGCTGACCTTCACTGGATATGGTGAAAGGGCCACAGAGCTTCTAGGGTTGGTGCACACGGATGTGTGTGGACCATTTCCGGTAGAAGCTACAGGTGGATATTCTTAATTCATTACTTTTACTGATGATTTGAGTAGTTATGGATATGTATAATTAATGAGGTATAAGTAAGAATCCTTTGAGAAATTTAAGGAATTCAAGAATGAAGTATAGAATCATCTTGGTAAGAAGACAAATGAACTTCGATCGGATCAAGGTGGAGAATATCTGAACCAAAAGTTCATTGATATTTTACGGGATTCTGGGAATATATCTCAGCTCACTCCACCTTATACACCATAGTGTAATGGTGTTAGTGAAAGTAGGAACCACACCTTGTTGGATATGGTGAGGTCGATGATGAGACATGCAGACCTTCCATTAATCTTTTGGGGATTTTCATTACAAACTGCAACATAAACATTAAAACGAGTACCAACTAAGGCGGAAAATGGAATTCCAACTGAGTTATGAAATGGAAAGAAACCCATTTTGTCACACACATGTGTATGGGGATGCGAGGCATTTGTTAAGGCCTTCTCAGGCAACAAACTAGCACCCTAGGGCATGGAGTGTATCTTTATAGGATATCCCAATGAAATGAAAGGATATTACCTATACAAAATTTCAGAAAATAATGTGACTGTCACGAGATAAGATATATTTCTCGAGAGGGATAACATCATCAAAAAGGATAGTGGGAGCAAGATTGAATTCGACGAAGTTGATGCTCAAGATACACAAGAGTAGGTAGAGGAAGAAGTTCCATAGGTCCCCGTGGAAGAGGTTCCAGAAACAAAAGTACTACGTAGGAGCTCAAGAGAGGTAAGAGAACTAGAGAGATTTGGTTTCCTAGTCACTGAGGATGGTGCATAATTATTGTTGGAGAATGATGAACCTCTCTCCTATAAGGAATCAGTAGAAATCTGAGAAGCTGCAATCTGGCTAGAAGCTATGAATTTTGAGATGGATTCCATGTATCAGAACCAAGTTTGGGTTCTGGTCGATGAGCCAGTTGATGTAAAGCCTGTTGGTTGCAAATGGGTATTCAAGAGAAAACTGGACATGGACGGTCATTTTAGAACCTATAAAGCAAGTATATTGGATAAACGATTAAGATAGCATCAAGGAATTGACTATGATGAGACCTTTTCACCAGTTTCCATGTTTAAATCCATAAGAATCATACTTTCCATAACAACTTACCATGACTATGTTATTTTGAAAATGGATGTCAAAATAGAATTCCTTAATGGGAACCTTCAGGAAGATGTCTATATGACACAACCAGAAGTGTTTGTGACACCATATGAAGTAGAACGAGTTTGAAAATTGTAGAAATCCATTTATGGATTAAAGCAAGCATCTAAGTCATGGAAAATTCAATTTGACGAAGCCATAAAATAATTTGGATTCATTAAGAAGGAATGTTAGCCATGTGTTTATATGCGGTTTAATGGGAATGCGATTGTTATCCTAGTAGTATATGTTAACAACATATTGCTTATTGGAAATGATGTACCAGTCTTACAGTCAGTTAAGGACTGGTCGAACAAGTGTTTCTGCATGAAGGTCTTGGGTGAAGCAGCCTACATTCTAGGGATCAAGATCATTCGTGATAGATACAAGAGGCTTCTTGTACTAAGTTAGGGAACATACATTGACTAGATACTAAAGAGATTTATTATGGAACAATCCAAGAGGGTATTCGTTCCAGTGTCACATGTCCTACATATTTATAAGAAAATGTGTCCACAAGCACAACCGGAGAAATATAGAATGAGTATGATCCCATACGCTTCAGCTATAGGATCTATCATGTATGCCATGTTATGTTCTAGGATTGATGTTTCCTATACACTGAGCATGGTAGGAAGATATCAAGAAGCTCCAAGAGAACAACATTGGACTTCTGGTAGGACTATCCTTAAGTATCTGAGAAGAACAAAGGATATGTTCGTGGTATATGGAGGAGATGAGGAGCTTGTCATCAGAGGGTATGTTGATGCTAGTTTTCAGATAGATCAGAATGACCTGAAGTCGCAATATGGATATGTTTTCTGTCTCAATGGAGGAGCTGTGAGCTGGAAGAGTTCATAGCAGCCAGTTTTCACCAATTCTACAGTAGAGTCCGAATATATAGTGGCTTATGATGCAGCCAAGGAAGCCGTCTAGATTCTTAACTTTGTCTAGGAGCTTGATGTGGTGCTTAGCACTTAAGATCCTATCACGTTGTATTGTGATAATACTGCAGTGGTGGCTCTTACAAAATAACCAAGGTCACATCAACGGACAAAGCCATACTCTAAAAGTATCACATATTGAGGGATTTTTATCAGAGGGGTGAATTTGTAGTGAGTAGAGTGTCCACGGAAGAGAACATGGCGGACCCCATGACTAAAGGCATATCTCAGAAGAAGCCTGAATATCATGTGAGAGCTAGCAGGTTAAAGGTTTTTAGCAGTTGGCTCTAGTCCAAGTGGGAGTCTGTTGGAGTCGGTGGCCTATAACCAACTACTTTGTACTTTATTTATTAATAAATACCTTATCACATCTTGATTGTTCTTCTTCTTGACAATGCAAGTGATAATGTCCTAAAGATGGCTATTGTATAAAAGGTTCATAGCAGATCCCTACTATGATGAGAACCCGGAAGTTCCATAACAAGATTCTTGAATATATGTTTTCTGGACGAATGATTTTTTTTGAGGGACACAAATAATACAGGCCATTAGGGGTGAGGACTCATAAAACTTTAAGGCACCTTCTCATGGGGTGCGGCCTTGGTAATATCCCGGAGGATATTATGAGTACGAGACCCGCCAGTAGGAAATCCACATTTCATAGTGTCATTGGATGTTCCTATCTACGGATGTGTGTATTGGTCCTTATACTTTAAGATTATTATTAATGGGTATTGCAACTCACGCACTTACATGTATTTAAATGTTTTCCACCCACATCACCTGAAAAATGAAACCTCATCTCTTAACTTATTCACAAAATATGAGCACTATATATTAGAAAATCCCTATCCAATTACCTTATTAACTTTATTAAAAAGTACTATATTTTTATATCTTCCCATAATACTAATCAAATAAAGATTAAGGTTCAATTCAAAATAGGTTTTTAAAATAAGATGCAATTGTCTTTACTGATATATTTTGAGTTTCATTCTCTATAAAACTCATATAAATTTTATATAACCATATTAAAATGGATAAATAGTTATATTTAATATAACTAAATGTTTTTATATTAATTTTTAAACCATTTTCATTATTTTTTATATCTAACAAAAAATAAAATTTCACTAATGCGTACATTTAGACTTCCCTTTCGACGAAGTGATGCATTTTATTTTTCTTCACCATCTTTCATGGATTTTATATTCATATATTTAATGGATATATATTTTTTTTATAAAATTATAATTATTTTATATATATAAATTATTTTCTACCTTATAACCTTCCAATCTGATTGAAAACTGTAATGTCACTCGTATGTATGTGTGGATTAGCACATACACAAAGTGTTTGATTTTTTTTAATTTTCATGTAAAATTTTTGTTTATAAGAATATATTCACTGAATATATATGATATTCATGATATTATTATGATTATTGAATATATATTTTAATTTACCTTTAATTATTTCCATTAATTGGAAATGGAAATCATTACTTTTGCGTACATAGAGACTACCACATCCACAAAGTGAGATAATTAATTTTTAATCACCACATTGTATGAATGATTATAAAAGTTTATATAATGAATAAATAAGATAATTATGAAATTATAAATATTCTAGAGATGATGAAACCATGAATAAGGTGCCCGTATGAGAATTGATTAAATAAAACATATCTTGGAATGAGAACATTTGACAACCATTAAATGATTTTTATGAAGAATTGTTAATAAAAAATAAATTAAAAATAAAATGGTAATAATATATTTATAAATAATTGTTAATATGATTTTTAATATATTAAAAATAAATATAAATGTTTATATATAGAAGTTTAAGAGTTAATACGATGAAATTTAGGACTTTAGGTAAGATTTTATGTAATAATCACATTTATATTAGAGATTATCTATGTTAAATTTAAAATGATGGAAATTATATGATCATTTTATTTTAAACCCCAAATAATTTTTTATCTAGGGGTTATTTTTGGTGTTTTCATGATTTACTTTAATTCTTCTCTATTTATTAATTTAAAAAAGTTAATAAAATGTTTTTAATAAAAGGTGACCTTATTTCCCCTTTTTAGCCAGAGATATTTCACTTCTATATCAATGTTTTTTAAATTTTTATATGGAATTTTTTACCCATAATTATATATTTTAAAAAATTCATTTATCTACCATTTAATTTATTTATAAATTATGAAATGGAATATTTTAAAACTTTTTTCATATGACTAACTTTTGAAATTTTTAAAAGGCTTGGAACGAAGGTTTTCTTTTTAGCATATATGAAATAAATGGATATTAAAACCATTATGCCTTTAGTTCATCATGAATATTATTTTATAAGTTTCAATGGTTTTAAAAAGAAAACTATATACCCATTTTCCTAATAAATTTTATTTTAAAAAGTCACCAAAAGAGAAGAGATGGTTTCTATTGATTTTCAATTTTTATTTTAATGCTTTTATTAAATTTTTTTTCGTCTATGTCTACAACCTTTAATAAATTTTATTCAACAACGATGATATTATTTTATAATATGATCCAATTTATTTATATTGATGGATTATGATGATTTTGTTTTAAGGATAATTTTATGAATCCCATTTCTTTTCCATTAGTTAACTATGATAGGGTGAAGTGATGAATCTTTTTTGATCTTGTGGCACACTATATATGGTTTTATTTATGTTATGGGTGGGAATGTAATTTCAAATCCCTATAATGCATTGGGTAAATAGTGATATCATGTGAGATAATATTAATGAGTATGGGGAGCATACCCATTCCAATAATGAAAATAGTTTGGGGAGTGAACCTAATACATTATGGAACATTGTAAACTATATAAAGGTGTTCAAGGTAGTAAAAATTGACCAATAAAATGATTTTATATGATTATGATTATTCCACACACTTCTATGAAACTTTATTATTCTTATGATATGGTTTCATGACTAATTGTTTATTATTGATGATTCCATACTATTAAAACTCATTGATATTTTTTTGAAAATTTTTTATTCCATGACTCATGATTCGTGATATATGAATGATTGGGAAAGAATTTATGTAAGTTTTGGACGTGAAATCAGGAACATTTTTATAATATTACAATCACTTATTATATTAAATTTATGTCTCTAATGCTTACCCTTACTGAGTATATGTGATCACTATTTCTAATGTTTCCATTTTCCCTAAGTTATGATTAATGGTTTTATGTAGGATAAATCTAAAAAGGGTATTATGAGAGAAGATATTTGTGGGAAATTTAATAGATCCTTCATGAAATAATTTAATAACATCCCTAGTACACAAAAAAATTAAACCTTTATGGTTCCAAGGTGTGAATTTTTATGTAATATATTAAGTTTTCATCTAAAATGATGAAATAGGTATCTAGTTTTTCTCAGGTATCCCTAATTGGTATTATAGAAAGGTTTACTTATTTTTCGAAATCAGGTTATGGGGAATATATTGGAAGAACCTAATACAAACTATAATGAACCTAAAGTGTCATATACTGATAAGAATATTTCAAAATTTTGGAAATATTTGGAATTATATATATGTTTAAATGATTTCTCACGATGATTAATGGTGATTGATACTCACAATATGTTATTTTTGGTTTTAGTCAATGGATGAAACAAGGTGGAATCAAGTTGATAATGAATTTGATAGACATTGTAATGACTGTACTCTTGATAAACCAACTGAAATGGGAACTAGGATGAAAAAGCTTCCAACTTTAATCACCCCACTCTACCAATCTATAAATAGTAACATGAATATTTCTGAACTTCCAAACATCCAAAGGAAAGAACAAATCAATATTAATTATTTTATATAGAAATTTCCACCTTACATCAGTGGTTCCTATGATACACTTATTTCTATGTAAAGGATCATTGTTATTACGATGATATTTTTCATTATCAAATCCTCATATCAATAGAAGGTTGTTTTAGCTATGTATCATTTGGAAGGTGAAACTGATCAATGCTGAAAATCTTATAAAGAATAAATGGAGAAATAAATTGGTTCCATAAAATTGAAAGAGTTTAAGAATATATATTTTCAATATGTATTTTACACAAAATATTAACCCTAAAATGTTGAGGGAATTCCTTGAATTTAAGTAGAAGGATGAAAAATCTATTAGAACATATGAGGAAAATTTCCCAAGACTTGAAATGTATGCATAAGGATTTACCATCAACCATGGGATTAAAATTTATAAATTCTTTATTCTATTAATTCCAAAAATCTAAAAGAAATTATCTATATGAGAATTTTATAACTATGATGTTATCTTTTAATGAGATCTCAAGTTATAAATATAGAGTGGAGACACACATTATTCTCTTGGTTTTGGGGAAAAGATGATAATTACATATCATTAAGTAGATACAATAATAAAACCCATGGAGTAAAGAAATTTAAACTTTTTTTGTGTAAAAATTATGGAAAGAAGCATGGGGTAAATTACATTAAGGGGTCTATTAAATATTTTAAGTTTGTAAAAAAATATATCAAGAAAATGAATATTGAAGTGATGTGAAGATGTCAACCAATAATATAAAATTGGATAAATATCAACTGAATACACCACTCACAATCCAATGATATAATTATATGGAGTATGAAAATTATGAAAATCATTTTACAATCCTAATGGTTAATGATGAAAATTGACATCATTAACCTCTTAAGACAATATTTAAAGGGAATGATCATGAAACCACATATGTCAAAGTTGGTAATGAAAACAAAGTGGGGAAAGGTATAATTATCATCCACTATAGAAATCTAACTGTCTTTTTTGATATAGGTTATACACACTGTTTTATGTCTAAAACATTATCTAAGGGTATCACATCCCCACCTCAATGATTAGATCTTGAGTTATTGTTTGAAAATATAAATTGTACTATGATCACATATATTTTATTTATATCCTCTCCAATATAAGTTTTTGGGAATGTGCTTACTATAAAACATGTTATTATTCCTCTAATTGAACTCGATGTGATTTAGGGGATGGATTGGATCTCTCTATATAGATCTCATATCAATTTATGATAAAGGGAAGTGAATTTTGATATTCTGAACCAACCAATAACTTTCTATAGGTATGAGGATGAACATGAACATCTAACAGAAATAACTTCCATTATATGTGTGTTATTACATATTTATGTGGATACTTTTTCTGAAATGGTTAGATAGAAACTAAACATTGAATATGTTTCTATTATGAAAGAATACACAGATGTATTTTACTAATATTTTCCTAGTATTCCCTCAAATTGTGAAGTTTGTTTTTCACTAGAAATCATACCAGGTGAAACCAATTTTTCATCGAATACTTATAGAATGGACTTTATTGATTTATATGATTTTAAGAAGAAACACCAAGATAATCTTGATAAAATATACATATTATCAAGTTCCTAACCATGGGGTTAGCCTATTATTTTTATTAAGAAAAAAAGGGTCAATGTTTATCGGCAATTATTATCAAGAACTTAAGAAGATCACTATCTTTAATAAGTATCCTCTAACCTATATTGATGTCGTGTCTAATCAACTACATAGAGATAAATACTTTTCAATGACAGACCTTCATTATGGATATCATTAATTTTTCTTCAAGAAGGAGGATATACCTAATACAAACTTCCATATAAGGTATGATCACTATGAGTTTGTTTTAATTCCATTTAAACTTTATATTTCCCCCACTATCTTTATAGAGAAAATGAATATATTCTTTATATATTTTCTTAATAAATTTGTGGTAGTCTTTATTAATGATATTCTTATATATTCAAAGAGAAAAGATAAGCCTGAATATTATTTGAGGATTGGTTTTAAGAATAAAAGGAAGGTAAAACTGAGTGAAAAATTTAGAAATTGTGAATTTTGGTTATAGAAAGTGTAAATCTTGGTTGACATGATAATAAGATAGGGTATATTGGTGGATAACTCAAATTTAAAAGTTATTAAACAAAGACCCAAACCATCCATGATGACTAAAATACATAGTGTTCTTTGGTTGACCAGATACTATAGATTATTTGTGATAAGTTTCTTATAACCATAAAATAAAAAAACATTATTGAAATGGAAGGTATCCAAGTTAATTTTGAAATAGTAACGTGGAGAAAATTTCAAGGAGTTGAAGAGAAGGTTGGTCACTTCACCTGTCTTACACTAACCTATAACGGAGAAGGGTTTTTGATTTAGAATAATTCATCAAATAAGAGACTAATATGTGTTCTCATACAAAATTACACGTTAGTAGTGTATAACACATTAAAATTTATGATTCCAGAGAAATATTACCCGACTCATGGTTTGGAGTAGGTTGTAGAAATATTTTCATTGTAAATATAAAGGTGTTATCTATATGGTGAAAAGTGTGGTATATATAACGATAATAAAGTCTTGAAGTATATATTTACATAGAAAGAGTTAAAAATTATCTCATGGATATGGTTGGAATTGATTAATGATTATGAATAGTCAATATATTACCACCCTGTAAAGTTAAACAACATAGATGATTCTATGAGTTGTAAGGATAGTGTTAATTTATATATGACAAGGATTTAAAGAGATACAATACTTATGGATTTTTAGAGAATGGTATATGAAATATTATGGAGAAAAAAAATACTATCTTTCTTAGATGAATTTTCAACCATCACTTCATGTAAAAATTAAAGGGGAATAGGAGGAAGATTTAGAGTTTCAAAAGATGGTAAAGATTGTTTTGGAGTGTAACCATGACTAATATGGAATGATCAGTTTCAAGAATTGAGTATGTGTCAGATTAATATGAGAATTAAAATGGTGGATATTGGATAATGCACATAACGCATCATTCTCTGTTAAACTTGGAAGTATAATGATGTTTACAGATCTCAATAATTATTTTTAGTTGGAAAATATGAAGTGGGTAATTACGAATTATGTATCCTGATGACATGTGTGTCTTATTTTTATGGATAAATATTAGAATTATAATGGGATTTCATAACCATTACCCATAAATACATGGAAATGAGAAACAATCATCATGAATTTCAACATAGGACTCCCCAAAAACATCTAAAGTGTATAATTTTATTTTGGTTGTTGTAAATATAATTACAAATTCAACACATTTTATTGATACTAGAGAGGATTTCTATATTGTTTAGCTTTCAAGGTTATATATCAAGGAATTGGTAAGGTTGCATAAAGTATCATATAATATTGTTTCTAATTAGGATCTATGGTACCTCATTGTTTTGGAGAATTATTTGATAATATTTGAATACATAGTTGAGCTTTAACACTACATATCATCCTTAGATCGAAGGTTAGTTTGAGAGGACCATTCATACCACATAATACATGCTTATAGATTTCTATATAGATTTCAAAATAGGTTCGTATCAACAGAATACTGTGTTAAAATTTTCTTGCAATAATATATTTTAATCAATCATTCAAAAGGATCCTTATGAGGCCCTCTATGGAAAGAATTATATGACTCAGACACACTAAGATGGAGTTATAGAAAGAAAGGTATTGAAACATGAGCACGTTCAGGAAACACAAATCAAATTTTGAGGTATTGAACAACACATTAGGGTAGTGCAGAGTTCACATAAGAGTTATACCAATAATTGTCAATGGGATTTAGAGTTTAAAGTTGGTGAGAAGAAATTATTATAGATATATCTTTGGATGAATGTAATGAGATTTGGAAGGAGGGGGATGTTGAGCCCTAAACATATTGGTTCATATGAACATTATCTTTTTACATGGAACTTCCATTCAACCACTCATAAGGGAATGACGTGCAACTTATATCTATTTTGAGGAAGTACGTACCTGGTCCTTCAATGGTATTAAACTAAGAGGTAATACCTATAACACCATATTTTTCACTCAGGTATAGATCTTTTATATTTTTCTCAAATTTACTTTTATGGACCTAATATGGATGCCTAATGAGTTAGAGAAGGTCTCGGGGGGGGGGGGTGTCTCAGTCTTGTTCGGGGTCGGGAACCTAGATTTTTGGGAGAAAATGGAATGTCACATGGTTTGTTTTAACCATGAGAGGTAGGATGCATGGTTAGATTTTACAATGCAGTGCTGGATAGTGAGTAATAGAGGGGCACACAGTTTGATATTACTAGGAGAAATGGGCCATATAGTTGTGTGAAATTTTCTGTAATTTTGATAGAGGCACTTCACATTTTCGGAACACAGTTTCCCAAACCATGTGGCCTAACCTTGAATTATTTCCCTTCACTACTTTAATTTCATGTAGTTGTGATGGGACATTTGAGATGGACAAATTTCCCAATGAAAATAGTCCACAGAGAACACTTATTTTCAATGGAGGTAGAATTTTGCTATGAATAGTAACTATTTGTGACAAATTTATAAATCCTTCGCAAATATTTTTGGCATGATTTCCCACTTATTAGAGTAAAAATCATTTGCAATGGGTATTTGAGATTGATTGAATAATCCATCACAAATTCACTTTGAGTTAACAGTATTTGCAATGGGAATTGAATTCTATCGCAAATAATTCTCAATGAAAACATTTGTTGTGACAAAATTAATTCCGCCGCAATTATACCATCGTCAAAAGTATCTAGTTTTAACAGGCTGCACCACTCATTTCTTCTTCCTCCTATTTTCTTTCTTACTTCCCTATCCTCAAAGTAGTGGAACCCTACCAGCCTATCCAATTTTCACAGCCCCAGAAAGATCCGTTTCTTCCAATTTTTGGGTGATTTCACACCAAATATCCAAGGTATGGACTCTTCTTCTGTCCTTTATCAATTTTTAATGCGTATTTTAATTATATTGATAAATTAAAAAAACCCAGGTTTAAATTTTATCATATTTTAATGATTTATTTAATATGTAGGGTTAGTCTAAATTTATTATTGCATATTTGAGTATTTTTATTACGCACAAATTGTTTTAATTTTATTTACATTTTTTTTACAATTTTTGATCTTTTAAATGTATAGATTTTTTTCGGTGTTTAGTGTTGTTAGAAAATTATTATTTTATATTATATAAAATTTTATTGTTATTAAAATATGGTGGAATTTTGTATTTGTTTGAAAATATACTAGTCTCCTCAAAAAATAGATTTATTTTAATTTTCTTTATGTTTTAGGGATGCTGGAAATTAATTATAATTTTACCCTTTATTTCTTGCTTATTGATTTTTTGGTTTTTTTATTCCTTTAATTTGTTTCCATGTTCTAATTTTTTTATTACTTGCGCCTATATGTATGTCTGAATATTTTTATGTGTAAATATTTTTTAGGTTAATTTTTTTTGCGCACGTTCATAATAATAATATTCGCATGGAAATAATATTTTTTTATAATTATATTTGTGCAAGCAAAATATTTGTTTACAATAATATTTGTTTATAATAATATTTTTTCGCACATATACGTGTTTGTATGTATGTCAAAATATTTGTATGCCTAAATATAGTTGATTGATTTTTAATAATGATGATAAAATTAATTTAAAGAAAAAATATTAATAAAAAATTATTTATAAAAATTTTGTTTTATAAAGAAACATTTAACAATTGTATAATTGAAAAAGAATAACCATTTAAAATATCTAAAATTTAGTAAAAAATTATTTAATAATAATTATGATAATTGTTTTTGTAATAGTTTGTAAAAAAATATAACAAATATAAATAATTATTATAAATTCGTAAAAAAACTATTAATTATTAAAAATGCAGTATTAATTTAAATAATTTGTAAAAATCAATAAATTATTTATAATATGTAACAAATATTGAGACTTTATTATTAATAAATTGTAAATATTAGTGATAATTATAAAATTATAATAATTTTTAAAAAATTTATAATAAAACATAACAACGATTAGAAATTCATAATAATTCATATAAAATGTTATATTAATTAAAATAATTAGTATTAAAATTTCATATAAATGTTGTAAAAACACCTGACTCTCACAACTATTATAATACATTTAGGGTAAAAATTATAAATTCAAAAATTATAAATTTTAATTAATTATGAATTTAAATTAATTTTTAATTCAAAAATTTGAACTCAATTTTATTTATAAATTATTTATGTAAATTATAAATTCAACGTAATCATGTTTTATTTATATATATATACATATATATGTTTATATAGATTTGATATTTTTATATTTTTTGAAATATGAGTTAGAGTATATTTGATGTATTTATATTAATTAAGAAATTGTGATATATATATAGTAATTATTAAAATTGTAATAATAATTTAAATAAATTAATAATAATCATTACATATTTTATAATAATTTAGATAATTTATCAAATTTTAATAATAATCATCATCACATAATAAAATTGTAATAATAAAATTTCAATAATAATTTATGAAATTTTGATATATATATATATATATATAATCATTAAATAATTTATACTAATTTAAATAATGAATAATAATAATTACATAATAATAATTACATAATTTATATTAATTAATAATAATTAATAATAATTATTACATAATTTATAATAATAACCATTGTGTAATTAATAATATTCATTACATAATTTATAATTAATTGTGATATATATAGTAATTATTAATTAATTAATAGTCATTTCATATAAATGTTTAATTTGTTAAAATAATCTATATTAATAATTTTTATTAATATTTTGATATATATTTATATATAAAATTAAATAATTATATATATAATATGAATGAAATATTAAAAATGATACCCCTAGTGCGATGTAATGAAACTGTTGATACTGAAAAATGTCACGTCGTGCCTAGGGTAAACCCCACATCCCAGACCCAATAGTGATCTCTGATTTATCATAGGATATATATATTTTGAAATATATTTTGAATTTTTTATAATAATTTATCATATAAATATTAAAAAAATTACCATCACCTGCAATGTTGCTACCCAACCCTCACAAATCTAATGTCGTGTCTAGGATAAACCTCTCATCCTAGATCCGGTGGTGCTCTCAAATTTGTCACATGTGATACTATTCAAGAGATATTCTATTATTTTCAAAAAATAGAATGTTTCTTATAGAATATATAGAATAATTTTATTTTTATCTACATCGAGCCTCTACGGACCCTGTAAACTAGTGCTAACCCAGTGCCTCATTTTTCTCATATTTCACAGAATATTTTAAGATGGTAAAATTTAATAATAATTTGAAACTAGTGAAAATTATTAGTAATAATTATTCTTATTATTTGTGTTTTTTAGATAACTATAGACTCGAGAAGTAGAAAAATATATCTATTACATGATCCGAATTTGATAAATAATCACAAAAATCCAAACAGATTTGGATTAAATCCTTTCTACATCAAAGGTGTTGAAGCCTTTATATCATTTTCTTCGTTAAATTTAGATTTTGTTTTTAAAGGAACAATTAAATGTCCATGTCAGAAATTCTATCTTAGGGTATTCAAAACATTTGTAAATGTTTAAATTTATCTATTGTGTTATGGTTTTAGGAAAGAATATATTTTCTGGAATAAACATGGTGAAAATAGTTTAGTATAAAATATATTTTTTTTGGTTCTAGAACCATCATTTAATAATTTAATATTTGATATAGCTGTTCCATCTATTCATGAAATAAAAACATGGAATAAAATTCCAAATCATGAATCTCAACATTCTCAGTATTACAATTTGTTGCAATCTGTTGAGGAGGCCTTATATCCGGGAAGCCAGATGAGAAAAAATTGAAGCAGTTCCAAAATATATGGCTATTAAATTAGATTTTGGAATGTATTATAGTTGTCTCGATCAAATTTTTTCTTTGTTTTAGTCATTGTTTCCTAACAGAAATACATTACATGCAAGTTTCCATGAAATTAAAATGTGGGTTCATAATTTGGGTCTAAGTTATCAGAAGATCCATGCATGTTCAGATGAATGTATCTTATATTATGGTGAATATGAATCATTGGTTAATCTTCCAACATGTGGAGAATCGAGGTATAAAGAGGCACAGTAAAGAAAGTACGTAGGTCTCATGATACAGGTGATATATTTTTCAATTAAACCTCATTAACAACGATTAGTTATGTCTCACAGCATAGTTAGATTTATGACATGGCATAAATCAATTATTTCCATCAAAAAAAGATAAAATCATCCATGTGATGGTGACTCATCAAAATAATTTGATTAGATGCATCCTTATTTTTCTATAGAACCTCATAACATACAACTGGGCATTTATACAGATGGTTTTTTTCTATTTGGTGCTTACAATAGTCAATATTCTTGTTGGTCTGTTTTTATGACTCCTTACAACTTGCCTTCTTAGATGTTGATGAAGGAACCATATATTTATTTGATGGTTTTAATTACAATAAATCCAAAGAAGAATATTGATGTTTATTTTAAACCACTAATTGGTGAGTTAATTTTATTATGGAACAATAGTGTGACTACATTTGATATAACTGAAGATCATAATTTTATATTGAAGGTTGTGTTTATATGGATGATTAGTGACTTTTCGACATATGATATGTTATCTGGATGGAGCACACATAGTCTAAAATCATATCCATACTGTATGGATGAGAAAAAAATATTTATGATTTGTAATGGGAGAAATGTTATCTATTTTGATTTTCACCAGAGATTTCTCTCTATGGATCACCCTTTTCGAAGAAACAAAATTAATTTTACAAAAGGTTGAATTGAAATAGATGCACCTCTATCAGTTCTCCTAGGTAATCATGTAAAATCAATATTCTCTGCATTACATCATGTTACTTTTGGACCAACCATAAATGAGAAAAAGATTACTGGTTTTGTGAGAGATCACAATTGGATAAAGCAGAGTAGTTTTTAGGACCTTCATTATTGCTCTGATTTGTTGGTTTGTCACTTGTTAGATGTAATGAATATTGAAAATAATTCTTTTGATAACATCTTTTATACCATGTTGGACACATCTGATAAGACCAAAGATAATCTAAAGGCATGATTAGATCTTGTGTATATTTTTAGACATCCTGAACTTGAATTATTTGAAGATGAAATATTACACAAATTAATGAATCCAAAAACAGCTTACTCACCTAGTTAAGAAAACCTTTTATTATTTTTTAAATGGATTAAATATTTGAAGTTACCATATGTTTATGCTTATAATTTTCCTCATTGCGTCATAATTGGGCATATTACTAGGTTACAAAGTCATTATTGTCGTGTCATAATTGAAAGAGAACTGCTTACTTCTCTTAGAGAGCTATTGAATTCTTCAATATGGGATGTGATGAATGAAATATCATTTTTTTGAGATATTTTTGTGGAAACATTGGATTATAATGAATTTAATTCTTTGTAAAAATATGTTGTTTTAATTTTTGTTAAATTGGATAAAATATTCTCATAGAGCTTCATTGATTCCATGGAACATTTATATTTACATTTTCTATATGAAGCTAAATGTGGCGAGTCAACAAAATTCTAGTGGATGTATCCATTTGATATATGTATACAAAAATTAAAGAAGAAAGTACGTAATAAAGAATCAGTTGAAGGGTCGATTTGTAGAAGAGTTCTTGCAGGAGGAAATCTCAAATTTCTGCTCTTATTATTTTCAGTTGAAATATACTTTAAAACATAATCGGATGGGTCGTAATGCGAAAAATGTTGATGATGTCAAAAACCATAATTTGTTAGTTTTTAATCTGCTTGATCTTGGTTTTGGTGGTTGTCATGAGAGATGACTTATAAATGAAGAATTGTATAGAGATCATAGTTATGTTTTGCTAAATGATTAAGAAATGACACAATTTATTCAGTAAGTAATACCTTTTCATTATTTAGATAAGTATTTATAAAATATCTCTTTATTTACATTAATTTTTTTAGACTAGATGATGACCATATCAAAAATGAATTTATACAAATTACATCTATTGCTCTTGAGGAACTTCAGCAACAAATTTTTTTTATATTGGTTTCAAAGACTGGTAAGTAAAGTTATTCTTGATGGAATAATAAATCAAATTTTAAATGATACCTATTATTAATAATTTTTATTTTTTACAGGCAACACAACATGAAAATAAAATTTATATTCAATTATGTGTACTCAAAAACCCTCTATCAAAATTGGAAAAATATTATAATGGGTTTGTGGATAGTGGACTTTTTATTCCATACACACATATATGGTGACTCAAAGAAATAAATGAGTAGTGGTGTTTTTTTGAAAGGATACCATCATAAGGAAAGTGGAGTTGAATTTTATGGTATGATAGATGAAATTATTGAGTTATGTTATCTTGGACCAAATTATATTATAATGTTTAAATGTCATTGGTTTGATACTGAACGAGGGCTGTGAGTTTATCTATGATATATAATCATTGACATTAAATATAACAGTATTCTTGTATAAAATAAACCATTTATGTTAGAAAATAAAGTGAACAAAGTTTACTAAAAAAATTAATGTGATGTTTTAAGAGATTTGAAGGACTGATGGAGTTTTTTAAATATGAAATCATGTGATAATCAGTTTGTTGAAAATTAAAATGGTTCTGTGGAAGTGCAAAATATTGAATTTATTCAAGAAACATCCCAAAATATATCTCTTACCCAACATGATAGAAATAATTATGATGAAACCCCTCAGTTAAGGGTCAATTATATATATAATGTTGATGAATTAATAAGGTATAATGAAACTGGAAGTTATATGGAAGTTGACAATGATAAAGATGAGGATGAAGACATTGATGTCGATGAAAATGGTGATAAAGTTAAAGATTTATGTATTATATTCAGCTCTTTAGTTACAGGTAATTATCATATTCTTATATTTATTAGTTTTCTAAATTTCATATTTGTATTAAAAAATGATATAAGTAACATTATTTTATTCTGACATTCATTAGTTTTTTATATTTAATATCTGTTGTAATAATGTCTTAATGGTGAGAAAGTTTATTTCAGATGGATAGAGATTATCCTAATGATGATTTATTACATTCTATCACTAATACCGGACTTCCAGATGATGAGACCAATTCAACTGCTCCTGCTCAGGCAGGTGTGTCTACTAGGAGGGGGTGCAGTCTTGCTCGATTATTGATTCCAAATCCTACTCTAGAGAGCCGACCATCTACTAATTCTGATCTACATTTACAGAGTTATGTTTAATTTATAATAAGAAATTTATTTTTTATTAACTAAGTTTATTAATTTTGATAATACATTTATGATTATATATTTATTAAATTTTCACAGCGTTTTACATTTAGCCATTGGCCAATCAGGTGCGATTCTATTAAATTGTCTTTCTAAGACATGGGTGTCATTGGACCTGGTACCCATCGCCGTTTGTGACCAGATTTTCGACCACTGAATTGTATGTTATTAAATAATATATACTTTTTAATAATTTATTTAGTTACTAACATATTTTTTTAATTTCCTTGTAGAATTTATTTTCTCTGACTTCTTATAGTCAAAGATGTCCTATCTGAAAGACATGATATAGTTGTATACCCGAGCACTTTTGTCAATTTAAACACAACATCAGAATGTGAGCTATGGAAATTGCTTGTGATACCTTATTCAATCAGTCTTGCATCTCCCATCACCCCAAATATATAACATATCCGGTATAGGATTGGTTTTTCTCTTTATGTCTAGGAGAGACTTTTAGGAGGAGATCAGCATTTGGACATCAGAGATGGGGGAGGCAAGAGGTCACCCATAGGATCTTGATTCATATATTTGGCATAAATAAATGACATATGGTAAGTGATATTATTTATTAATGTATATTTATATTAACTAAAACATGTTTGTTTAATTATACATGCCACGACTGACCCATCTATTACAGAGTCTGAAGTTTATAAGATTATGTATTTTGATCCCCGTATAAGAGAAATTCTAGGTGAATGATAGCGCCATATTTTGGTTAGTGATTTTTTAAGAAATGTTATCAATATTAACATTATTTTTATTCTAATTTGTAATTATATTTAAAGGAAACATATGAGGTTGTGACTTCTCATTAACGGGAGAGTCAAGTAGAGGGAAAAAAGATGTCACTACTGATTTAGGTTTTGATGAGGGGGATTGGATACGGGTGACTTCACAGGGTGTTGATAATGGTTGAGTGATTAGTATTGGTTCTCCACTAACACCTATGAGTTTTTATCATACGTCTGCGATGGAATCAGTGAGCGCGAAGGGAGCTCATGGAGAGTCTTCATCGATTCCATCATCCGCTGCACATTATGAGGAGAGGTTAAGATATAAGGATAAGATGTTACAATAGATATAAAAGTAGAGGGTGGAGGAGCATGAGTAATAGCATCTGAGATATGAGGAGATGATGAATTATATGCAGTGACTATAACATGGCGTTGGTATGGAGTTTCCTCCCCATGGTCCATCTAGTGATCCTCCTCCACCTGATGCCACTTGATGATTTCTGAAGATTTTCCAGACTATTTTGTAATTTGGTATGGTAGATATATTACATTTCAAATGATGTATTACTTTTATTCTTGTTTTAATTTTTTTAAATCTTTTTTAATGTTATTAAATATTTGTAATTTTATAATTTTTTAAATATTTTTATTATTTTTATTTTTTAAATGCTTTTTTGTGATGGATTATTTATCTGTAGTAAAAGGGTTTTGTGGCAGATCATCACAAAGGGTTATAAATAATATTTTATGATTTTTTTTGTGGTGAACTGTATGTCCATTGCAAAAAAGGTTTTCTATGATGGACCATCACAAATAATTGTATTTTTGATGCCTTCTTCCACGACAGTCAATTTGCGACAAACACACGTCTCAAAAAGTCATTTATGATGTGAATCTGTCACAAATCCACCATTGAAATTATTATAAATTCTTGTTTTTCTTACTAAAGCTACCTTTTCATGGTTTGTGCATTGTTTGGCCAAATCATGTAAAGGATAAAATTGTTTCAATTAATGATTTTCCCTTAAATTTATTTTTAACTAAAAACCTCTCTCTCTCTTCTTCTTTCTACGGGACAAAAACCTAGTTTTCCATCCGTTTAAAGATAAAAAATAATATATTTTAGGAATCAACATCGATCATCCATCTAGAGTTTGAATCAATCATCATTTATCTCATTGGATTCACAATAGTACATTCTTTATTACTTTTTAATCTTTAGTTGTTCTTCTTCCTATCAACGATGATATTTAGAAGTAAAATCATATGAACAACTTTTAGGGAATTGATACATTCTCCATATATTCTCCAATCCAAGAAAAACTAGAGGATGGAACGGGATGATGAGAGTCATAAATGTATAGGGTAGGTGATATATAATTCATCCCTTGAGTTTAGTCATTTTATAAATTTTCATATCATCGGGCCGATTTCATCAGGCATCATTTATTTAATTTATATGTCATGGTTGTAGTCCTTAAGATATTGTTCTAAGATCCATTCCATATATACTTATCACTATTGGTGTTTACATACATAACACCATCCATCTCATGTAGGGTGAATTACCATATTTTTATTTTTAGTGTTTTGACACGTTTTGTCCACTATTTAGGTGTACTTGAGATTGACCACTATAATGGTAAGCCACATTTTATTAAGTGGAAATTTAATTATTGAATGACTAGTACCATGTTTATGACAACCCTGCTCTTTATTACACACTTAAACATGATTTATTATATAAACTTCACTTGATAAAACATAGAATATTGAGAGGTATAGTGTCTTTGGGGCTTATGTTCTTTATATAAAAACATATAACATGAAATACAACATCTTTATTGTAAACTTCCTTTACATGACCACTACATTGCCTTGTACATAGCATTGCATAGGATAACCTAAAGACATGCATGAAAAAAGGGTGAGATATAAAGCCAAGTAAGGGAATAAAAAAGGAACAACATTAGTAATATAGTACATGTTATAAAATAGGCATATCAATGGAGGAAAAGAGAAACATTAACATAAAGGTATGATAAAGAATGATAATATTAATATGGAAATGTGGCAACAAAATTTAACATGATTTTAGCATGTGCCAAGGCTCATTGAAAATGGAGCATGAGTAAACCCTCATTTCACTTGAATTAGCATTAGAAAACCGTCATTACACTTGATGTATCATGATACTAATCTTTACCCAATGCATTGGAGCGTTATCAGGGCGCACCCTTCTTAAACATTTCATTTCACGCATAAATGTTCCACATGGATCATATAACATGGATTCATTAAAATTCATCATTTATTCCATGATAATGGAAATGTAGAATTCATACATGAAAAACTATAATCTATAAGTAAATGTGGATAAAGGTTAATACCCTTGATATCGAAATGGGTATGGTATTCACTACACAGTGACATTGGCTAGGAAAATCGCGGTGCAATTTTGGCAGCGTAATGGCATGACATAAGAATTCATAAAATGGTTGATGAGAGAGAAATGGGTGTATCATAATATTTACATGAAATGGACAGTAATGGGGTTATATAGATACATGTCCCAACATAAGTAATGGAATTTATATTCACAATACAAAATAATTTCATGAATGTAAATGAGGAGAGAGAGATTCCATACAGAATTTCGACATGGTAATGGGTGTACATGAGGGGAATTTAATGAGAGATAATGGGGTCTCTAATCATTCAAAAATAGAGAGGGAATTATGGGGGAGGTGAGAAATAATACCCCAACATTTATAATTGAAAAAAAGGAATAACAACATAATGAAATTGAGATAAAAATGAGAAAAGAGGAAATCCCTTACTTGGAAGTGTGATTCAAAGGTTTGATAGAGGCTTGAGAAAGGCTTCTTGGGAGCTTGGGGAACCTTGGGAGGATTCTAGAGAGAGGAGGGCATGGTTTGGTTGAACTCCAAAGGCTTTGAGTTAAGAGTAAGTGGGATATTGGATGGGTTTATATAGGAAAGGAGAGGGAATTATTTGATATTTAGGTTTGGGTCACCACACATTAAACTAATCAATACCACAAACTAGACCATAGTTTTTGCCCACTATTTTCTCCAAAGGGTATTGGAAAAAAATATTTTATATGTCTAATGGACGAAATTATTAAAATATTGAGGGTTCTTATGTGGAGGTGAGTCACACTATAAAGGAAAACAATTTAAAATTATAAATTGTTTTATAAGTCTTGGAGGGTCCACTAATGCTTTGTAAAATAAATCAGAGAAAAATAAAATAACATTTTTTAATGGTAAAACACATATTTTCTCAACATATCATTTATAGTGTTTTATTACATCACTATTGGGTCATTATGATGTCAGAAAACAAATTATATTTTTAAATGATATTTAATTTTTACCCAAACATTCGACTATCTCCGAAAATTATGAAAAATTTAACCGTTGGATAATTTCTAAATCCTAATTCCAAAAATAATATTCATTTTATTTAAATAATTTTTTTAATATGTGAATTTTTTCTCTTAAAATAAAAACCGACATTTATCGAAAATTCAAGGATTTTGAAAAAAATGGCTTTCAAACCATAATAAAAATTACAATTGCATTCATAAAATTATATAATCATTTATATTTAATAAAAATTAATTTAATTATAATATTTTTTTATTAAAATATTATTTAATTAAAAAATCCATTAATTCATCAAAATAGATTTCTTAGTTTAATATTAACTAAAAATACTATTTGTGCTTTAAAAACTATTTACAAAGTAACAATAATAAATTGAATGCACATTATTTATACAAAAATAATGTACATAGTAATAGTGCTAGGGTATTGTTACATAACCCCTTATAACACCCGCATAAGACCGAAGGGTATGGTTTGTGATGGTGACAGACTCTTAGGGTGGACCAGATAACATCGCTCGAGTGGTAATCTCTATTAACATCTATTTCTCCCGTAGCCAGTTCCGATTAAGATTAAAGTGTTCAAGCATAGCTTGGGAATGGTCAACAGCGAAGCCCAATGAAGTCACCTCCTTTTCGAGCTCCAAAAAATGGGTTTCATATGGGGATAGTCTACGAGATGAGGCCATCGCTGCCTTTGTTTGAGTAAATCAGATTTGTTAAAGCCCTATATTTATACTAATCATGTGATCACTATTGAATGACTATATTAGAAACGGTCACATTTCTTAATGATATTTTAAAATTCCAAATCATAAAACCAAAGAATTTCACAAAAAATTTTACATAATGAGACATTTAATTAGATCAAGAGGGATTTCCATTAATGAAATTTTGTGTCGTTAGAATCTTCCCCCCTTAAGAAATTTCTCCCTCGAAGTTTCCTTTTCCCACACTAAAACAGATGTGGGTAAATCTGCTTCATTAATTCCTCCAATTCCAACGTCACTTCTTAAAACTTTTTGTTTCACCACAACACCTTGACGAGAGGCATTGTATTATTTCGTAGAACCTTCCCTCTATGATCTTAGATCTTCAGTACTTTGTCCATGGTAGGTGGATGTGCTCTTCGATAGGCCCCAACCCTGACACGATCAAGAATTTCGGAAGGGCCGATGTACCTAGGACTTAACCTTCCATTCATTCCAAACCTCATGACCTTCTTCCATAGAGATATGTGTAGAAAAACCATATCTCATACTTTAAACTCAAGGCCTCGTCGACGGTTATCTGCATAACTCTTCTATCGACTCTGGGCTGCCTTGATATGATACTGAACGATTTTCACCTTCTCCACCATCTCTTTGACCATTTCTGGTCCTATCATCTTATGCTCACCAACTTTATCCCAACATGCCAGTGTTCAACACCTTTTCCCCTGAAGGGCTTCATATGGTTCCATTTGGATGCTCGAGTGGAAACTATTATTGTAAGAGAATTCAACTAGTGGAAGATATTGGTCCCATACTCCTTTAAAGGTCATTGAGAAAGCTCTCAGCATATCTTCAAGTGTTTGTATAGTCCGCTTAGATTGGCCATCAGTTTGAGGATAACAGGCCGTACTAAAGTTTAGTTTAGTATATATTGAAGACTCTTCCAAAACATAGAGGTGAATCGTTGATCTCGATCAGATACAATAGATAGTGGTACTCCATGCAGCCTTACCACTTACATGATATATATCTGTGCAAGTTGATCAAGTGAGAAATCCTCCCGAATAGTAATAAAGTGTGCGGACTTGGTGAGATGATCCACAACAACCCAGATTGCATTGTTGCCTTTGGATGTATTTGGAAGTCCTGGGACAAAGCACATGGTGATGTTCTCATATTTCCATACTTGTATGGGTAATGGTTGCATCATCCCCTTGGACTTCTGTCTCTCTTCCTTCACTTGAGGACACACTAGGAACTTTGATGTAAAATCTGCAATCTCCCTTTTTATATTTTCCCACCAAAATTTTTCTCAGAGATCTCTATCACTACTGGAATTAGATGTATTTGTGACATGCTATTTGCGACGAGATCCCGTTGTAAATAGGCTTTAGCAATGGGGCCCCATTGCAAATAGCCCGTTGCAGAGAATGACGCCCCAAAGATTATTTTTTATGACGGGTCTGCAGAAAAAAATAGTATTTGCGACTGGAAAAGTCCCCGATGAAAATAAGCCTCTAATTATATACATTATATATAAATAAACCTTTTGCGACGGGCCCATCACAAATATTATTTGCAATGGGTAACTACCCCGTCTCAAATAAGCCTCCAATTATATACATTATATATAAAAAAATCTTTTGCGACGGGCCCGTTGTCCCGTCGCAAATACTATTAATAAAAAATTAAATTTAAATTATTTTCAATGGGAGACCATCACAAAAGGTCCCGTCGCAAATACTAAACTTAATAAAAAAAATATTTAATAAAATATGATTAATGAAAAAATTATATTAATATTATTAAAAAAATAATAAAATAAAGAATATTATTATTAGTAAAATAAATAAACACTAAAAAATATAATAGTAAAATAATACTTAATAAAATTATGATTAATAAAAAATTTATATTAATTTTATTAAAATAATAAAATAATAAAAAAATATTACAATTCTAAATTTTTATAAAAAAATATAAAAAATCATAAAATGTTATTATTATTAGTAAAATAAACAAGTATTAAAAAATATAATACTAATAATAAATAATAAAATATTAAAAAAAATTAAATTATGCAATATTTACACCAATATAGAAGACATAAACTGTAAATAGTTGATATTACAATAAATCTTAAATTCAAATGTTTTTAACATAAAAAACAAATAACTGAGTGGGGTCATCTTCTGGAGGAGGTGGAGGAGCTGTAGGAGATGGTTGAGGAAACTCCATCCCTAAACTACGAGTCAGACGACGTATGTACTCTATCTGCTCGTGATGCTGCTGCTAATGCTACCATCGATGCATCTCCTCCTCGTACTACTGCTGCTATTACTGCTGCTGCTGATGAATCTCTTTATACTGCTTATGAAAACTGTCTATCAGTACAGAATGAGTTCGCAACTGCTCATGATACTGTGAGGCAGAAGATGATGCCTCTCCATGAGCTCCTCTCGAGCTGGATGCCAAGATCATAGCAGTACCATAATAAGTACCAGGAGTCAATTGAGAGTCAATACGAAATACTTGGCCTTTCTCAAAGCCATACTGATTTGCCTGCATTCAGGCCGCCTCATCAAAATGGTGGGCACTGGTCTGTTCAGTCATCTCGTCCTGACTCTCAGCCTGTTTCTGAGTGGTCATAGCCTCATATGACTCCTTTAATTCAATTTTGAAATTAAAATGGTGATAATATTATATGAAGTTAATTATCAAACTGAAAAAAATAAAACTAACCAAAATCTGACGCTGGAGATCACCTCTAATCTCTCCAGTGGCTGGATCACTGTACATCCTCTGATAAACGTCGAACTCCGTAATATCGGGATGCTCGACTGCCTACAGAAAAATAAAATAAACTGTTTTTATTTAATGTTATATAAAATATTTAAAAAATATACTTACCATCTTCTCTTTATGTGTACAGAATGTATGACTACCTACTCGATGTGTCACCTCCTGTCTCCCCCGGTTCTGTCGTCCCACTAAATATCACCTCTGAAATCCACTACCCAACTGGTGTAAACATAATCCATCCCAAATGTGAGATAAAATGTACTCTGGTTGGTGGGCTCTACCCGACTCATCAAATTCTATCACTCCAGCTTTCTTAATGGCTATTCTTCTCAAATTGTGCCAAAACTGGCGGAAGCAGTCACACATAGACACCTTCCATGCCGCGTGGATGGCGTCACACATGCTATCATCGATGGGATACCATAAAACCTAAAAATAATTTATAATATCAAGTTATTAACAAAATAAATATCAAAATAAATATTATTTATTTATGCACTAGTAAATGATCGAACAAGTCGCACTACACATCAATGGGAATCTATTTCCATGTGATCCATGGCTCAGAAAAATAACTGTTCAAGATAGCACTCCCTTGTCCAATAAATACATGAAAACAACTATAAAAAAGTAATAAATAATCCAACAATTAGTATATATATAAATAAATTAATGAAAGCTAACTAACATATATAGGTTTCCATAACTCCGTATGCATGGATTGAAGCCAAGATGTTGCTGTCACTCAGGGATAAGGTCAAGAATCATCATTCGCACAAGACCACACCCCCTCTGCGTACCCCCAGAACTATTAGTAGGCCGAGGGTAATGTTGATCCCTCTGGAATATTGTTGAATTCTTCCTATGATTTCTGTTTTAATAATCCCAAATCATCTGTTACTTAATCCGGTTGGATTTCTCATATACGTAATCACAATCTCTTAATGAATCTGTGTATATTGGTTGGATATGTTTTTATCTCTTTGTTATTGATTTACAAGTATTCTGGAAGTTCTTTCGATCAAAGGACAATAGTCGCACCGATCCATAACAAAGGACAATGGTCGCACCGATCCATATCAACAGACAACAATCGCACCGATCCATATCAAAGGACAACGGTCCCACCGATCCATATCAAAGGACAACGGTCTCACCGATGCTGATCAAATGAGTCACCGAAGATGTCTCACCGATGCTGATCAAATGATTCACCAAAGATGTCTCACCGATGCTGATCAAATGAGTCACCGAGGATGTCTCACCAATGCTGATCAAATGAGTCACCGAAGATGTCTCACCGATGCTGATCAAATGAGTCACCGACGATGTCTCACCGATGCAGATCAAATGATTCCCCGAATATGTCTCACCGATGCTGATCAAATGAGTCACCAAAGATGTCTCACCGATGCTGATGACCCACTGATCACTTGACACACTAATAGTCATAAACAACTATTTGAATTTCTTTATCTTTATTTAATCTAACCAACAGTCATATTATGAATATTTTAAATGCTCTGTCATTTATTTAATGTGTGTTGTTGGATGTCAGGGAACCGTACCTCGTACCTGCAAAAAGAAATTATTTCTTTTGCCGGAGCACGTGCTTTAAATAAAGGAAGGATGTGCTACTGCAAAGAGAGAGAGACACACATTGACAAATAGAAAGACCGCAAGGTGTACTGGAAGAATAACCAAGTGTGAATGCAAAGAGACTACCGAAATTAAACGAGGAACTCATTCATCACTAATCATCAGTGAAGAGCTGAGAAAGTGAACATAACACAAGAGCTTCATCGACATTCTCTACACCTGGAAATCAAGGAAACAGACGATACTCTGTTTTCCAGAAAAAAACCAGAAGAGGACTCAGAGTGAATTCTGATCAATAAAAGGAGTCCAGAACTGCACGACAATCACTAGAACCATTCCCAAACTCTAAACATTTTCTCTATGATTTATCTTTTTACATTTTGAGTAGTGTGTGTTATATGATACATTTTTACACACACTGTCTCATGTACTCTAACTGAAGGATTTGTAAATCCTCACTCACAACTCTTACATTTTGTATTTCCCACTAAAATAGTGGTAGAGGTCGTGTGACCTGAACAACTGGTTGCTATTGTGTTTCTTCCCAAGAATAACTGTGGTAGAGGTCTTGGACCTGGACAGTTGGTTTTTGTTGTTATCCCCGATCCAAGGTGTGGATCATCTTTTTATAAAATCTTTTGAGAGGAATAAGTCTCACCATGAGACTGAACCTCTTGGTTATATCTGTTGTGCTATATCTTTCAAAGTTATTCTTTTATTCCGCTGCAAATCTCTTTAAAACCAAAACTGTTTTAAAGTCACTTTGATAAGTAAATTCGTAAGTGTTTATATCAGTTGTAAATCAGTAAGTTGGTTTAAAAAGTTAATCAACCTTTCTGTTTTTATTAACTGAGAAATAATCAATCCCTTGAGAACCCAACCTAACCCTTACTTTGATATAAATTCACTACAGTTTAATTCAGTATTTTATTTGGGGGTTTTTAAGAAAAAATTTTTAAAACAGAAATTTTAATTGGAACTCAATTGACCCCCCCTCTTGAGTATCCACTCCGACCAACAATTGGTATCAAAGGTAGATTTAAATGTTTTCTAAAAGTTTTTTTTATTGTGATTTTAGTTGTATTTTAAAGTTCATAAAATTTCTGTTATTTCTAAATTTTTATCTCTTTAAAATCTTTGCCTTAAGTAAGATATCATGGATAATAGAGTTAAAGGTGTTGCTACCAATAGACCACCATTTTTTCAATGGCACTAACTATGCTCAGTGGGAAATCAAGATGAAAAATAATTTAGAAATCATGGGTTTTGATATTTGGACTACTATAGAATCTGAATATAAAATTCGTACTACTGTTAGAACTACTTGGAATGAAGCTACTAAGACATCCTACAATAATAACTGCAAAGATATGAATTCCTTGTACTGTGCTCTAGGAGATGAGGAATTTAATAGAATATCTACTTGTAAAACTGCTTATGAAGTTTGGGATACCTTAGCTATTTCTCATGAAGTAACGACTAATGTTAAGGAAATGAGATTGAACACTTACACTCTTAAGCATGAAAATTTTAAGATGAAGCCTGATGAACCCATTTCTGAAATGTATCTCAGGTTTAATGAAATTATCAACACAATGACTTCTTTGGGAAAGGATGTTCTATCAAAGGAAGAAATTATGAGAATTCTGAGATGACTACCTGAAAGATGGAGGGGAACATCTGTCTTAATTAGAGAATCATGTGATATTGGTGAACTACCAGTCAAGGAACTAATTGAAAAGTTGATGATGTACGAAGAGGAACTCAAGGTTAACAAAGAAGAAGAAGATGAACCAAGAAGGAAGTCTGTTGCCTTCAAAACTGTAACCTCAAAGAATAAGGATAAGGAAAAGCTTCAAGCTATCAATGAAAGTTCATGCTATGAAGACAGTTAGAGTGATTCTGATTGTGATGCTGAGATGGCTCACATTGATAGAAGATTTAAAATGTTTTATAGGAAGAAGAAGTTTTTCAGAAATTCAAACAACAATGGTAAGTATGACAACAAGGGACATTGGAAAAAGGATTGGATGAAATCTGACAAATAAAATGAAGTTGTCTTCTATGAGTGAAAAAGGAAGGGACACATAAAAGCAGACTGTCCAAAGCTGAAATACAAGAAGAAGTATGAATACAAGGATAAAAAGTATAAGAAAGCTATGAAGGCTACTTGGAGTGCTTCTGATGACAGTTCTAGTGAATCTGAAGTTTCTGAAATTGAACACAAAAACAAGGCAAACATGTGTTTTATGACAAACACTTCTGAGGTAACTTTAGAAACTCTTGCTTCTAATTCATATTATTCTGGAGATGATTCTGAATGTGATAACATGTCTAAATCTGAACTGTTTGAATATTGTGATATGTTAGAAGAAACCAGTAATGAGATGAAAGACAAATACAAAGGTTTAAAGAAACAGTATGCTTTAACTGTTAAACATAAATCCGATCTTGATATTGAAGTAGAAAAGAATGTTCAGTTGCTTAAAGAGAATACTGAACTAAAATTAACCAATGAGCAACTCAAGAAAGACTTAGAGAAATTTACAAATGGTAAATATACTCTTACTAAGATGCTAGGTAAGCAAATAGAACCTAGATACACTACTGGTATAGGATACCAACCTGGACAAAGGAAGATTACCAAAACTAAATTCATTCCTAAATCTGGACAAAATGTAGCTAGTTCTGAAACTTCATATGCTTCAGCTAGATATATTCATAGTTATGGATCTAATAAAGTTTATCTCTCAAAGTCTGTTGATTCTACAACTCTCGTGAGACCCATAAGACAAATTTCGGTACCAAAAGCTCTGATTGCTAACCTGTTTAGACCCAAGAAGATCTAGGTACCAAAATCATTTCCTATCTAAATCTGTTTTGTAGGGAACCTGCTTAAAGAGCTCCTATAGAAAGTCTTGGTATTTGGACAGTGGATGTTCAAGACATATGTCTGGAGACTTCTCATGATTTAAAAGCTTAGTCAGAGTTGATGGAGGTTTTGTCACCTTTGGTGATAATTCTAAAGGGAAAATCACCAGCTTAGGCCAGATTGGTAACATTGACTCAGTACTAATTTCTAAAGTTTTATTTGTTGATGGACTTAAATACAATTTGTTAAGTATTTCTCAGTTATGTGATGATGGTTTTTCTGTTAAATCTGAAAATGATTCTTGCAATGTTTTTAATTCTAAAAATGTTTTAGTGTTTTCTACTTTAAGAAATGAAAACGTTTATGCTGTTGATTTAAATTCTTTAGCTAAGCAAAATATTACTTGTTTAAATGATTTTCATAAAGTGTCTTGGCTCTAGAACATGAGATTAGGACACTGCAATGTGCATTCACTTAGAAAACTTGCTAGGAAGAACTTAGTTAGAGACCTACCCAAACTTGAATTTCCAGCAGACAAAGTTTGTAATCCCTGTCAAAAGGGAAAGAAACATAAAGTTTCTTTTAAATCAAAGAAATAAGTGTCAACTTCTCAACCTCTCGAGTTGGTTCACATGGATTTTTTTGGACCTTCTAGAGTGTCTAGTTTAAATGGGAATCATTATGTCTATGTTCTTGTAGATGACTTTTCTAGATACACATGGGTTTACTTTCTATCTCACAAAAGTGAAGCTTGTTCTTACTTTGTTAAATATTCCAAGTCTGTAGAGAACCTTAGTGGACATAAGATTAAAACCATGAGAAGTGATCATGGTCGTGAGTTTGAAAATCATGAGTTTGAATCTTACTGCTCACACTGTGGCTATAGTCACAATTCCTCTACCCCTAGGACACCTCAACAGAATATTGTAGTAGAAAGGATGAATAGAACCCTGCAAGAAATTTCTAGAACTATCATTAATGAGTATGATCTACCTATTTATTTTTTGGCTGAAGCTGTAAATACAGCTTTTTTTGTTATCAATAGAGTCTTGATCAGACCTGTTCTTAAGAGGACCCCTTATGAGTTACGGAACCATAGAAAACCTAAGGTTAACTACTTCAAAGTTTTTGGCTGCAAAGTCTTTATTCTTAATACTAAAGATAATCTTGATAAGTTTGCATCCAAGAGTGATAAAGGAATTTTTCTAGGTTACTCAACTTCCAGTAAAACCTATAGAGTTTTCAATAAGAGAACCAAATGTGTGGAAGAATCTGTTCACATCAAATTTGATGAAACTGATCCACATGAACCTAAGAACTCTTTTGAAAATCTTGAAGATGATCTCTCTGGTTTGAACCTTAATGATAAAAAAAGTGGACCTGTAGTTAAAACATCCAGTTTTGGAAATTTTCCATACCCTGCTTCTGTTGAACCTCAACCTGTAGATGAACCTAAAATCTCAAGCCCTACCTTTTCTAGGTCAACTAGAATTATGAAGAATCACCCTTTAGATGATGTTGTAGGAAATCTTGATAGAGGGACATAGACTAGAGCTTCTCTTAGAAATCAGGTTGAACATCCAGCCTTCTTGTCACAGCTAGAACCTAAAAATATCAATGATGCTATCAATGATGAATCTTGGGTAATGGAAATGCAAGAAAAACTAAATCAATTTGAAAGAAACAAAGTCTTGAAATTAGTAGAAAGACCTAAGGACACTATAACCATAGTCACAAATGGGTGTTTAGAAACAAAGTTGATGAATCTAGAAACATCATTAGAAACAAAGCTAGGCTAGTTGCACAAGGTTACAATCAAGAAGAAGGAATTGACTATGAGGAAACCTTTGCATATGTAGCTAGATTAGATGCTATTAGAATCTTACTTGCCTATGAATCAAATCTGAATTTCAAATTATATCAAATGGATGTGAAAAGTGCTTTTTTAAATGGTTTTATTGTTGAAGATGTATTTGTAGAACAACCACCTGGTTTCACAAATTCTCATTTTCAAATTCGTGTCTTTAAACTTTATAAAGCTTTATATGGTTTAAAACATGCTCCAAGAGCTTCGTATGAAAGACTTTCAAACATTCTTATTTCAAAAGGATTTACAAAAGGAATAGATGACCCCACTCTTTTTATAAAAAAGATTTCAAAAGATGTGTTAATTGTACAAATCTATGTTGATGATACTATTTTTGGATCTTCTAAAAATTCGTTATGTACTCAATTTTCACAAGTTATGAAAAATGAGTTTGAAATGAGCTTAATGGGAGAACTTAAGTATTTTCTTGGATTTCAAATCTTTCAAACTAAATATTGTATTATTCTAAATCAAAGTAAATATACAAAGGATTTATTAAAACATTTTATTCTAGATAGTATTAAGGAAAGTGATATACCTATGAGTACTACCTGTAAATTGGATATTGATGAAACCGGTAAACCAGTGGATCAAACTAATTACAGAGGTATGATTGGGAGTTTACTGTATCTTACTGCTAGTTGACCAGATATTATGTTCAGTGCATGTATGTGTGCTAGATTTGAAGCTAATCCTAAAGAATCACACTTACTGGCTGTTAAAAGGATTTTTAAATATCTTAAGTATACCGTGAATTTAAGTTTGTTTTATCCAAAAGTACAATATTTTGACCTAACTAGTTATTCAGATGCTGACATTGCTGGATGCAAGTTTGATATGAAAAGCACATCTGGAACATGTCATTTACTTGTAAAATTTCTAGTATCATGGTGTAGTAAGAAACAAATCTCAGTTGCATTGTCTACTGCTGAAGCAGAATACATCGCTGCTGGTAGTTGCTGTGCACAGATTCTGTGGATGAAACACACATTATTGGACTATGGATTTGATTTTAAACAAGTTTTAATTAACTGTGACAATACTAGTACGATCAACATATCTAAGAACCTTGTGTCTCACTCTAGGACGAAGCACATTGATATCCGACATCACTTTCTAAGAGATCATTATCAAAAAGGTGATATTTCTCTAGAATTTATTAGTTCTGAACATCAATTAGCTGATATTTTTACAAATCCTTTATGCTCTGAAAGAATGAATTTTATTATACAATAATTGTGTATGAGAGATCTGTGAAACTGATCTGTGAAACTGATCTGTGAAACTGGTATGTGAAACTAGTCTGTGAAGCTGATCTGTGAAACTGATCTATGAAACTGATCTGTGAAACTGATCAGTTAAACTGATCTTTCTTTATATTACTTTTTATTTTGTGATTAATTAACTACATTTATCTTTATTATGGGAACCCTAAATGATGAAATAAATGATACGTGACTATTCCTATTCCCCAAACCGTCAACCTTTCATTTCTTTCCCGCCAAACCTTAATTCCTCTCTTCTCCTCCACTTCGAACCTTCGAACTCCTGCTTTCCCCAGAATCGTCAAATGGCTAAGCAGAAGAGACCGATAAAAGGATCAGAAAGTCCTGTACCTTCAAAGCGTGCTCGAGGCGAGTCGAGTAGTACCACTCAATGATCATTAAATCTGAACCTGGAAACTCGGATTATTGTTGTAGAAAAGGAAGTCAGCTCCGCCTGGCTTTTGACAAGTAAGTTGCTACTGTTACAAGGATTAGATTCGCAAGGATGGAAAGCCTGGTTCACAGATAACACTCGTATATACTACCCAAAGGTAGTGCATCAGTTTTATATAAATCTGCAAGTTACTTTAGGTGGTGTTGAGGCTCCCAGAATGTCTTCTGTAGTGAAAGGAAAGAAAATATCTTTTTCGTCTAAACAATGGGCTGAATGTTTGAATGTACCCCACGAGGGTCGGTATGAGGATTATGCTGGAGACATTCCTCCAACCACTAAATATTTCTCTTATGAGTTAGCATTAGAACTTTTGACTGGAAACAAAGAGTCAAGGAGAATCATAGCATCAGAGATGTATGGTCAATGTAGACTTCTCTTTAAGTTTATTCAGCACCAAATTTGCTCCAGGAAAGGAGATTTTGCTGCTGTAAGATACCAGGATGTTTTTCTACTGTTTTTACTAAAGACCCATGAGAAGATAAATTTTTGTAGATATCTAATGGTGCACATAGCTGGAATGGTGAAACCTTCTAAGAAATCCACTGCCCTGTTCTATCCCAAAATGATCTCTGCTATGTTAAAGAATCTGGAATGTGTTGATGAAGCTGATGATATAGCTGAATCTGATAGTGCTTTTTGTATTACCAAAGAAATTTGTAAACGGATGAAAATAAACTGGAACCCATGGAAAAAATGCTGGGTTGCTGATGAGGATAAGTTGTATGAATCCTACAATCCCACTGATCATGGAAAGAGGCCGAAGGGTTTGAGAGACGCTGGTTTGAAATCAGATTAGGAGCCAATTTATTCTGATGATGAAGAAGAAGTAAATATTGAAATGAATAAAGACACTTAAGAGTCTGGTAAAAAAGGGATAGAAGATGCTGAAACAGAAGAAGGAAGTATGTCACCTCCAGATTATAGGAGTGATCCTGATACTGTGAGTCCTAAGAGAAGAATAGACTTTGGATCTGCCGGTCCACCTTTACCCTTACCTGAATCAGAACTAGTTCTTGGTGATGAAGAAGCTAGTGACATTGAAGTATCTGACAGTGACATTTCTGTGAAGAATGGAAATGAGAATGGAGATGATGATGATAATGATGATGATGGTGATAACAGACCAGTGGATGGTCTCGTTGTACCTCCAACGGAAACACATCAAACTGTACCAGAAACAAATGCCAATGGCAAGAGAGAATCTCTTGAAAACAGAGGAAAAACAAGTTATGATAATATGAAATATACTCTGTGTGCTGCTATCTAGGATGATTACCCTGGTTTTGCTATTTTTGGTTTAGAGTATTCTGAGGAAGAAGAAGAAGAATCAGAATCTACTGCAGTTATGATGGAAATCCAACCAGTTGAGGCAAGGTCTGCTCATGTTGTAGATGCTGCAGGTGCTCATCTACCTAGTTCTACTATCTCTCAGTCTGATTTTGACAAGTTCAAAAGGGAGTTTCTTACTGTTGTGAGAGACAGAGTTAGAGAAGAAATTTCAAATGCTATTACACCAGACCTGGCCAATACTGGTGAGTTCATTGGCAGGCACATAGCCTTTCTAAATCAGATTATGAAGGATCTACAATTTGGATTAGTTTCTTTATCCAATGAATTTAGATCCACCATTTCTGGTATGAAGGAAGTGTTGAGAAATCTGATTGAATATCTTAAGAAGTTTGATCTGAGAATGTTGAAGGCTGAGATAACTTAGATATTTTCTCACGCCAGTACAGCCAAAGTAACCAAGATCACTACTCGTGAGCAAGAGGCTCTAAAGCAGATTGTGCATGATGAATTGGCCGCCATTATGTAAGTTCTTGATTTGGACTCGTTGAGGAAGATGAAGGAGCACAGTGATCACATTCATATTATGGTAACAATATATTCAGCAGATGCCACTAAAGCTCAGAGAGATATCAAGGAAAAGGTTGATCACTACTTTTCAAAAATCTATACCAAGCATGAGATGACCGCAAATTTCAAAGTGTTAGCTGAAAATCTTAGACTACCTCCAGTCACTCAAGCTTTCAAGACTCAAGTTCGACAATTTCAAGATTTTACTCCAACCTTGGAACGTTTCATGGAAAATAAGGATGATTTTGAGAAGGCTATGTGGTATAGTGCAGAAGTTATTCAGAATTTCATAAATCTTTTGAAGCCTTATCTGAATGCACAAGCCACTGCCATTGTGCTTCCAACTACTGACCCTCTCGATGCCTCTGATGTTGCTCAAAATCATATCTCTATTGCTCAAGATCTTTCTCAACTCCGACCAGTTCCTCAGTAATCTTCTCAACCAGCTCCTACAGCTCCACAGCAAATCCCGGTGGCATCCTCTCCTCCAACCTTCAGAGTCATCTTACCACCGTTTCAAATTCGCCCAGTTCAACCTACCTCCAAGCCTTCCAAATTACCCACCATTGATCTTTCCGACAAGGGAAAAGCCACGTTACACCCCCATAAATAGTTGTGCGTTGTTTTTGATAGGGTGAACCCTGTTGTGATTGTACTATGATGTCTTATAAACTTTATTCTCTTTTCTTTTTATTCTCACTACTGCCTTCTATTAATCTCTTCTTTATCTGTTTTCCCTCCTTTTTATTATCCCAAAGGGGGAGAAATCTGTATATCTGTATATCTATGGATCTATGGGAGATATGGGAAAGATGGGAGAAATCTATATATCTATGGATATATGGGAGATATGGGGGAGATGCATCTCTAAAGGGGGAGATTTATATCCTTGTATGGAAATGCTTGCATAAGTATTTAAAAGACCAAATTTCAGGGGGAGATTTATATATCATTATTTTTTTCTTATTATGCCTTACTATTGATGATATCTTATATTTACTAATGGATAAGCTTTGTGATTGGCTAAGAGTTGTGATTATCAAAAAGGGGGAGATTGTTGAGCCCTCTGGACGATTTTTGAATTCTTCCTATGATTGCTATTTTAATAATCACAAATCATCAATTAATTAATCCGGTTGGATTTCTCATATACATAATCACAATCTCTTAATGAATCTGTGTATATTGGTTGGATATGTTTTTATCTCTTTGGTATTGATTTAAAAGTATTATGGAAGTTCTCTGGATCAAAGGACAATGGTTGCACTGATCCATATCAAAGGACAATGGTCGCACCAATCCATACCAAAGGACAACGGTCGCAACGATCCATATCAAAGGACAACGGTCGCACCGATCCATATCAAAGGACTACGGTCTCACTGATGCTGATCAAATGAGTCACCGAAGATGTCTCACTGATGCTGATCAAATGAGTCACTAAAGATGTCTCACCGATGCTGATCAAATGAGTCACCGAAGATGTCTCACTGATGTAGATCAAATGAGTCACTGAAGATGTATCACTGATGCTGATCAAATGAGTCACCGAAGATGTCTCACTGATGCTGATCAAATGAGTCACCGAAGATGTCCCACCAATGCTGATCAAATGAGTCACCAAAGATGTCTCACCGATGCTGATGACCCACCGATCACTTGACGCACTGATAGTCATAAATAGCTGTTTGAATTTCTTTATCTTTATTTAATCTAACCAACAGTCATATTAGGAATATTTTAAATGCTCTGTCATTTATTTAATGTGTGTTGTTGGATGTCAGGGAACCGTACCTCGTACCTACAAAAAGAAATCATTTCTTTTGCCGGAGCACGTGCTTTAAATAAAGGAAGGATGTGCTACTGCAAAGGGAGAGAGAGACAGATAGAAAAATAGAAATACCACAAGGTGTGCTGGATGAACAACCAAGTGTGAATGAAAAGAGACTACCGAACTTACACGAGGAACTCATTCATCAATACTCACCAGTGAAGAGCTGAGAATGTGAACATAACACAAGAGCTTCATTGACTTTCTCTACACCTAGAAATCAAGGAAACAGACGATACTATGTTTTCCAGTAAAAAACCATAAGAGGACTCAGAGTGAATTCTGATCAATAAATGGAGTCCAGAACTGCACGACAATCACTAGAGCCATTCCCAAACTCTAAACATTTTCTCTGTGATTTATCTTTTTACATTTTGAGCAGTGTGTGTTATATGCTGCATTTTTACACACACTGTCTCCTTTACTCTAACTGGAGGATTTGTAAATCCTCACTCACCACTCTTACATTTTGTATTTCCCACTAAAATAGTGGTAGAGGACGTGTGACCTGAACAGCTGGTTGCTGTTGTGTTTGTTCCCATGAATAAATGTGGTAGTGGTCCTGGACCTGGATAGCTGGTTGCTGTTGTTATCCCCGATCCAGGGTGTGGATCATCTTTTTATAAAATCTTTTGAGAGGACTAAGTCTCAGCTTGAGACTGAACCTCTTGGTTATATCTGCTGTGCTATATTTTTCAAAGTTATTCTTTTATTCCGCTGCTAATCTCTTTAAAACCAAAACCGTTTTAAAGTCACTTTGATAAGTAAATTTTCATGCATTTATATCAGTTGTAAATCAATAAGTTGGTTTCAAAAGTTAATCAACCTTTCTGTTTTGATTAACTAGGAAATAATCAATCCCTTGAGAACCCAACCGAACCCTTACTTTTATATAAATTCACTACAGTTTAATTCAGTATTTTATTTGGGGGTTTTTAAGACAATGTTTCTAAAACAGAAATTTTTATTGGAACTCAATTCACCCCCCTCTTGAGTATCCACTCCGACCAACAGGTAAGATGGTCCACAATTCCCCTCATCCAATGGTAGATCAGCCTCTTGCAACTCACGAAATAGACCAGGATCCATCTGAAACACAAAATGATTGTTGTTAGAAGATAGTTGAAAATAACTATTATATATAGATATATATTAGTTATGATTATAACTAGCTTTTAACTATGTCAATTTCCATCTTCATCCTCATCTCTATAATGGTCAATGTTAATATCTTCATCTTCCTCCTCAAAATAATCAATATCCATATGAGTTTTAGTTTCATCGTCTCTTGTCATTTAAAATTCATTTGTAATTTCATTAACATCTTCACCATCATTGATCCTTAATTGAGAATTGTCAACATCAATATTCACGTCTCTTTGTGAAAAAGATGGATTTTGAGTAGTCTCTTGAAAATTTTCAATTCCTTCCACTTCAGTGGAACCGCATTCAGTTTCAGTAAATTGATTTTTGTGTGATTTCAGTTTTATTATGCTCCACCAATCACTCAAGTCTCTTGAAGTAGCATAGTACTTTGTGTAATAAATTTTATGTTCCTGTTGAGACAGTAAAAATGGTTCATTTACTTCAAGAATACATTTATATTTAATATCGACGATTCTATGAGTTAGATGAACATGCAAGATTATCTCGGTATCCAACCACCGACATTTAAACATCATTATGTAATTCTATCCTAGAAAACACAACTCAATTATTTTATCCAGAATACTATAAAAGTCAACTTCAGTTTCTCTGTGATTCGATCCTCTCAGGAAAACTCCACTGTTCATTTTTTTTTGTTTCCTCATATGCACATGTATGAAATCGAAAACCATTCACCATATATGCATTATAAGAATTAACCATTTTGGATAGTGGATTACTCAATATACACAATCACTTATCAATTTTATTATCATGTTGAGACACCCGAAAATTTGTAAAACAATTATCAATATGATAAATAATAAATGGAATTGATATTAAACCATCAATAATTTATGTTACCAGTTTTTGAAACCATTGATAATTTTTTTTGTCTACGTTCTTCATGAGCAGCTGCTGTAATTTGTGGAAGTTATTTGTTGATATGATTATCATATAACCAACAAATAAAATAAGTTTACATACTATAACATAAATTATAGAATAAGTGATAGAAGCACTCACAATACAAATGATTTCATTCTTCACAGTTGAGCAGAACATATGAATGAGCTATGTGATGTTCATCATCTGAAATCCATCGTTTAGGAACTCCACTGAAACCATGATTTGGATGATTAAAAACTAATAATTGATTGTCCATTTCATAATTAACATTCCCCTTGTTTCATCCAATATAGTTGTGTTTTTAGGGATATTGAGATTCAAAATAATGAGAGCAAGAAAAAAGAATATTCCTCTTGCAAATAAGCTTCAAAAATTGAGCCTTCAATTGATGCTTTGTTACATACTTTTTTCTTCAATTTCTGTATGCATCTCTCAAATTGGTACATCCATCAAAGCTGTATTGGACCTCCAAATTTAGCTTTATGTGGAAAATTCAATATCAAATGTTCCATTGAGCCATAGAAAGCCGTCATAAATATTTTTTCCAATTTACATATAATTAAAACAATATCTTCTTCCTGTTTTCTTAGCGCATCGTAGTCTTTTATCACTGAACAAATGTTTCAAAAAATATATGATATGTCTATTATCGAATCCCAAATCATAGAATTAAAAAAACCACTAAATCCAATTAGCATATGATTTTCCATTATAACATGACAATCATAACTTTTTAATATTTTAATATAACCATTCTTAACAAATCTACCCATATTGGAAGCATAACCATCTGGACGTCTCAAATCAGCAATCCACTAACAAAATAGTAAGCGAATCTCTTTGGACAGTGTATAATCTACTTTTGTCTTCATTAACCTCTATCCGAATGTCCCGGAGGCCTTCATTTTTATTGATTTTTTTGATAATCCCCATTTCTAGTGATAAGGGGGAACCCTTACAAGGCCCGTAGGCTCAGAGATTACATAGCCCGTAGGCTTAGAAGATTACATGTCATGAATGTCTTAGGGAATTAAACCAGACTATCTACAAAGAACTGCCCCTCCCCAGCATTTGCATCATGATAACAGCTCTCCACCTTCGCATATTCGTCTGGCTAGGCTTCCCGTGCAAGTACAGGCTAGTCCCAATGGCATAGCCATACCCTCTCATTCTGATAAATCCATTTGGCAATACCCTGCTGAGTGCTCCATCTCTGAATCCTTTTCTAGGGCTGCTCCTATTTTTGTAGTGTGTATAGGGCAACTACATGTGGCCCAAAGGCCTTGAGGAGGCTCGAAGGCCTTAAAGGTGGCCCAAAATCCCTACTGACCCGAAGTCCTGGGTGGCCTGAAAGCCTTATGGGCTCCAAGCCTAAACTGATGGCCCAAGGTGAATAGTTCCAGCCGCTATAGTACCAAACCGTACCTAATATAGTAACTGCTACAGTACCAGCTACACTACCACACAGTGTAAAGTTCTGCTATAGTACCTGTACAATGTACATATCTGCTACAGTACCTATATAGTGTACAGTTATGCTATAGTACCACATAGTGTACAATACTTCTACAGTACTGCTACAGGGCCTGATATAGTACCTGCTACAGTGCTGCTATAGTACTGGAAAATATTCCTCTTCCTGGATTTGAACCTGGGTCTTGTGGATTCATTTAAGGATACCTCACCAATTGGGCTGATGCTCTTGTGCGCTTCATTAACATCTGTGATCTGACATTTTCAAATAGTTGAAGTTCTGGTCGACTACAAATTTGGGCAAGATCTAATCATGCCTTTATAGTATATTAGGTCTTACCTAGTGTATCCAAAACTGTATGAAATAAATTATCAAAACAGTTCTTCTCAATATGCATGACATCCTACATGGGGAGGACCAACAAGTCATTCCAATATGGAAGATCCCATAAAATTCTTCATTTTATCCAATTATGTTCTTTCCCAAAGCCATGATTTTTTTTGTTGGTTTATTGTTGGCCCAAATGTGATGGGAGGTAATGAAAATATAACTGATTTTAACTCTATAACTGAGATCATTTTTGTAGGTTAATCTCATTGAATTGTACATTTTCTTATATGAGTTTTTTTCTTTCGAAAAGGATCATCGGTTTAAAGAAATATGCGGTGACATTCAAAATAGCAAGTTTTTTCCATTGATGAGAATAAAGGCTTTGTTGTCTTTCATACAGTAAGAACATGATTTCAGACCATGTGTACTTCAGCCAGATAACATGCCATATGCCAGAAAGTCACTAATCATCCACATCAATGCAGATTTTAATATGAAATTTCGTTTCGCAACAACATCATATGTACTAACACCATCACTCTACAATGAAATTAACTCATCAATCAATGGTTTCAAATAAACATCAATATTATTTTTCGGATGTCCTGGGATTAATAAGGTCAAAAAGATATAGGGCTCCTTCAACAACATCCATGGAGGTAAATTGTACGGAGTTATAAAGATAGGCCAACATGAATACTGACTACCATAAGAACCAAACAGACAGAAACCGTCAGTAGAAAGATCCATTCAGAAGTTTTTGGCTTCTAAAGAAAAATATGAATACAGACGATCAAAATGTTTCCATGAATCACCCTTAGATGGACAAATCAATCTTTTATCAGTTGAAATCTTGGTTTTGGGTCATGACATCATTGACGCTGTGTTCTAAGACATAAATAAACACTACAACCTGAGTGTAAGGGGGAAATATCTCAACTATTTTACTGGAATTGATCTAGACTTCCCTGGTTGAGCTTCTTTATACCTCGATTGTCCACATGTGGGAATACAATCCAACAAATCATTTTCACCAGAATATAATATGTAATAATTTGGACATGCATGAATCTCCTGATAACTAAGGCCCAGATTACGAATCATCCTAATTCTCTCATAGTAATTTGTGGGAAACACATTTCCTTCAGGTAACAATGTCTTAACAAAATAAAATATCTGATTAATATAGTTGTTTTACATTGCATTATCTGATTTAAAAACTATAAATTTTTCAAACACATCTAATTTTCATATCATACAACCGGGATATAATGCATCCTTAGTAGATCTCAACAACTCATAAAATTCAGATGGTGCTAACTTAGGAGTTAAATCAATACCATCTTGAGTTTCAGTTTGTTGAACAGATGGACCTGCAACATCATGTACTAAATTTTCAAACCGTAATGGATCTAAAATCAAGTTATTAGTATCGTATCTTGAACTAAGTTCACCATGTTGATACCAGAAAACATAATCTGGTTGAAAAAAAACCCGTAAGAGATGCCCCCAACCTTGTCAAATGTGTCAAATGTTCTCAAAGAACATTTTTTACAAGGACACTTTATTGTTCCTTCTGAAACATATTCTAGTTTTGAAGATGAAAATGATAAGAAAGATTCCACACCCTCAATATATACAGGATTTAAACTAGAACCATTTAGATTTCAACTCTGATTTATCCAAGCGTGATCATCAAATAATGACTATTGTCGAGTTCCTTGTTCCATCTTTTTCTAAAAAATATAAAATCATTAAAAGTTTTGAATAATTTGAAATTATAAAAACACAATATAAAAAAAAGATAAATAATTACCACTACTTCTCAATAATTACCATTACTTACGGGCGACACAATTTACAGTGGATTGGCGACTACTCTTCTGTCTGACATCTCATTTACTTGCATCTTTCTCACACTGAAATTACGATGAAGAATCTACGTGGTGGTATGCATATTCATTATCATGCGTACCTCTGAGCAAATTCTTCATCGTGATTTTTGTGTGAGAAAGTTGCAAATAAATGAAACGTCGGACAAAAGAGATCCCTTTTCTTCGATGAATCATCTTCTTGCAACTATCATCCCCTGAACACATTATAAAAAATGTGGTTCTGTGAATGCATATTCAAACTCGTGCATACGAGATTGGATATGCATACGTAGAAGCATACTTTTCATAATGTTTTGAGTCGGTGAAAGTTGAAAGGAGAAGTGTCATCGAGCAAAAGGAGTTTGTTCAATCCACAGGAAATTGTGTCAAGTTAATACAAGTTTGTACAAGTTATTACGATTGATTTTCTTTTTAATTGTTCCCATTTATTACTAATTATTACTAATTGTTCCTATTTATTACTAATTGTTACTAATTGTTCCTATTTCCTACAAGTTGTTCCTATTTCTTACTCATTGTTACTAATTGTTACCAATTGTTACCAATTGTTACTAATTGTTACTAATTGTTACTTATTGTTACTAATTTATACTAATTGTTACTAATTGTTACAATTTGTTAGTAATTTTTAGAAATTGTTACTAATTTTTACTAATTGTTACTAATTGTTAGTAATTATTACTAATTGTTACTAATTGTTACAATTTGTAACAATTTGTTAAAATTTGTTAAAATTTGTTACAATTTGTTAAAATTTGTTAAAATTTGTTACAATTTGTTACAAATTATTACTATTTATTAATATTTATTACTATTTATTACTATTTATCAGTATTTATTAGTATTTATTAGTATTTATTAGTATTTATTAATATTTATTAGTATTTATTAGTAATACTATTTATTAGTATTTATTACTAATTTTTACTGATTATTACTGATTATTACTAATTATTACTAGTTATTACTAATAATTACTAATTATTACTAACTATTACTAATTATTACTAATTAATACTATTTATTAGTATTTATTACTAATTATTACTATGTATTACTAATTATTACTAATTATTACTATTTATTACTATTTATTACTATTTCTTACAATTTGATAGTATTTTTTTACTATTTTTTACTATTTATTATTAATTGTTACTAATTATTACTAATTATTACTAATTATTACTAAGTATTACTATTTATTTCTATTTATGACTATTTATGACTATTTATTACTAAATATTACTAATTATTCCTAATTAGTAAGTATTACTAATTATTACCAATTATTACCAATTATTCTTAATTATTACTAATTATTATTAATTATTCCTAATTATTCTTAATTATTCCTAATTATTCCAAATTATTCCAAATTATTCTTATTTACTACTAATTACTAATTATTATTATTTTTTTAGTTATTACGAATTATTACTAATTATTACTAATTATTACTAATTATTACTAATTATTACTAATTATTACTAAATATTACTAATTATTCCTAATTATTCCTAATTATTCCTAATTATTCCTAATTATTACTAAGTATTCCTAATTATTCCTAATTGTTCCTAATTATTTCTAATTATTACTAATTATTACTAATTATTACTAATTATTCCTAATTATTACTAATTATTCGTAATTATTACTAAATATTACTACTTATTCCTAATTATTACTAATTATTAGTAATTATTACTAATTATTACTAATTATTACTAATCATTTCTAATTATTTCAAATTATTCCTAATTATTCTTAATTATTCCTAATTATTCCTTTTTATTTCTAATTATTACTATTTCTTAATAATTAATCCTATTTATTACTAATTAATCCTATTTATTACTAATTATTCCTAATTATTACTAATTATTCATATTTATTACTAATTATTCATATTTATTACTAATTATTCATATTTATTACTAATTATTCATATTTATTACTAATTATTCATATTTGTTAGTAATTATTAATATTTGTTAGTAATTATTCTATTTATTATTAATTATTCCTATTTTTACTAATTATTCCTATTTATTACTAATTACCCGTAATTATTACTAATTACTCGTAATTATTACTAATTAAACATAACTATTACTAATTAAACATAACTACTACTAATTATCGTTAATTGATATTAATAACTAAAATTTACAACTACTAATTACTAATTACAAGTAATTATCTGTAGATAATACTGATTTTTGTTAATAATTATTAATTATTACTAATTTTTAAGAATTGGTATTAATAATTTCAAATTATTATTACAAATAAATACAGATAACAAAACAATTTAAATCAGATTTAATTACAACTAATCAACAATAATTAAAATTATCATAAATAAAACAATGTAAATACTAAATTAAATTAAATATAAATACCTTTAAACTTGATCTCCTATTGATTTCAACGACTTCACAACTTCTCCATCAAAAAAACCTAACTCTGAGAAACTTTCATGCTAAAAATAGAGTTTAGAGAGAAAGAGGAAGTGAGAATTGAGGGGAAGAGAAAGAAAAATAGAGGGGGGTATGTATAGGTTAGATTAGTTGCAACGAGACTGTTTGCGACGATAATCTAGTTGCAAAATGTTCTTTTTTCGATGGGGCCCATCACAAATACCTTTGCACACATTAATTGCTATCGGGGGTTAAAAGGGTATTTTTGATGGGGCCCATTGAAAAAAGTGACCTGCCGACATACTTTTTCAGACGCGGAAATATCCTGTCGCAAAAACCCATTTACCACCACCGGTATTTGCGATGGGTCCCGTCGGAAATACCATCTGACTGATACACTATTTGCGACGGGGGGATCCCCCCGTCGCAAATTACCTTCCCGCACTTTGGCTTTCAATCCGCTCCAAACCGTGCAAAAAGTTATTGTGATGAGACCCCAAACCTAGTCACAAATAACCTCTGGGATGGACTATTCGCCACCAGAATTAATCCCGTCGCAAATAGCCCGTCGCAAAAGCCTGTTTTTATGTAGTAGATACATCTTTGTGCTCTCCCGGTGAATAGAGAAGATTGCGCTATGTGGGTCATCCAGAAGCTACTTCTTTATCTCTGGATTAGATGGTACTCATAATCATGACCCAAATCTCACAATTCCATCCTTTTCAACCACGAACTATGAGGATTTCCTATTTCTAATAGCTTCCACCCTTTTCATAATTTCCACATCCTTTCTTTGAGCATCCTTTATTTTCTCCAAAAGAGACGGTTGTGCAATAATTTCTGAAAGGATTGATGATGTTCTCTTCTTTATCATTCCCATTTCCATCTTCATCAAATCTAAGTAGATTGGATCCTTCTCAATTCTCATAAATGATAGAATTGCAGGGTCCTTTCTACATAGAGCATTTGCCACCTTTTTCGCTTTCCCAGGGTGGTAATGGATTGAAAAATCATAGTCTTTGATCAGCTCTAACCATCTTTGTTGGCGCATGTTCAGCTCTTTCTGTGTGAATATATACTTGAGGCTTCTGTGGTCTGTATATATTTCACACTTCTACCCAAAGAGATAATGCATCCAAATTTTTAAAGCAAAGATCACAGCAACCAACTCCAGATCATGTGTTGGATAATTCTGCTCATGAACTTTCAATTGCCTTGAATCATAGACAATGACTTTGTTATTTTCAATCAACACACATCCCTGGCCCTTCTTTGAAGTATCACTAAATACCACAAAAAGATTTCAACTTGTGGGTAAAGGGTTCACGGGCGCAGTGATAAACCTCCTTGTCTACTCTGTGAAAGTTTCTTCAAAATCATCACACTAAGAAAACTTTACTCCCTTCCGAGTCAGCTTGGTAAGAGGGTTGGACAATCGTGAGAAATTTCTCACAAATCGTCGATGATATCATGCTAATCCCAAAAATCTATGGATATTTGTTACCAATGTTGGTCTCGTCCATCCCTCAATTGCTACTGTCTTGGAGGGATCCACAGATATCCCATTACTTGTGATGATATGACCTAAGAATGAGGCCTCCTTCAACCAGAACTCTCACTTGCTGTACTTTACATAAAGCTTCTCCTTCCGTAAGGTATCTTGTATAGTTATTATATGCTCCTCATGATCCTCCTTGGTTTTGGAGTATATTATAATATCATCTATAAAGACTACCAATTTTTTTTGAGGTAATCTCTAATGACTCTATTCATCAAGTACATGAAGATTGCTGGAAAATTAGTGATTACGAAAGGCATTACTATGAATTCATTGTGCCCGTATCTTATTCGAAACGCATTATTGGGGATATCTTCCTTCTTCACCCGTACTTGATAATATCCCTACAACAAATCCACCGTGGAGAATTATTGTTCTCCACGCATCTGATCTAACAATTCATCAATATGTGGGAGAGGATACTTTTTTATCATGATTTTGTTAAGCTCACGATAATCGATGCACATGCGCATTGATCCATCCTTCTTCATGAAGAAGAGGACTGGTTCACCCCATGGTGAAGCACATGGTCATATAAACCCTTTATCAAGATTCTCATGTAGATATTTTTTCAGCTCCTCAAGCTCCACAAGAGCCATTCTATATAGAGTCTTGGATATTAGCAACTCCCCAGGTATAAGATCAATTGAGAATTCAACATCTCTTCTAGGAGGACGTCCAGAAAATTCCTCAGGAAACACTTTATAGAATTCCCTCACAATAGGAATGTCTTCAAGGAAGGTTTCTTCCTTGGACTCAATCATCTGAGCTAGATACACATGCTCATAGGGTAGTAATATCCATGCTTGAGAGGATGGAGCTAAAGAAGATTCATCTTCCTCCTTTCACTTGTATAGAATCAGGGGTCTATTCTCCATATGGAGAGTGATTTCCCTCTCATGATAATTTATGTTGGCTCTATATAAGGAAACCCAATCCATGCCGAGAATTACATCAAATTCCACAGGAGGGAGTACGACAAGGTTCTTCGAGAAGTTCAATCCACAAATTATGACATGGGATGAGTTATATTCATGGGAGGCAATGATTGCCTGATTTTCCTTACTCACTGACATCTTTACTTCCATGATTTGCGGTGGTGTTGGGAATTTTCGACTAATCTTTTGGGATATAAAATAATGTGTAGAACTAGAATAAAAAAGTAAGTTCACTATTCTTGAATGAATAACTATCGTACCTGTTACCACTTCATTGTCGGGGTTCACTTTGGTGGTAGTGATGGAAAAAGCACGTCCTTTCTGCCTTTATTGTTGTGGGTTGCCTCCGAAAACCCTTGTCTTAAGGAACTAATTTGCAAAGTCCACCAGTTCTTTGTAGTTGAAGTAATGAAAAATGTGTTGAGGGTCGAGTGGAGTGTTCCTCTCCTCTATCGCATCCGCAAGTTTTTATTACCAATAGTTAATAGCTAGGTTACCTTTTCTTCCACATCTAAAGCATTTCTTCGTCCCCTTCAGGAAATTTCTGGGGTGCTTCTTTCCACACCTTTGGCAAGTGGGGTACTGGACCTTCTTAGCATCATTGGATTTATCAATCAGACCGCTAACATTGAAGTCCACCTTATGCTTCTTATCCCCATGATACCCCTAATATTCTCCAATCTCCATTTCAAACTTTTGGTCACATCGGACAATTTCCTCATAGCCGTCGATGTCACGGATCGGTAGTGCTTTCCGTATGCTAGGTTTCAGCTCACCAAAGAAGCGGTCAAACTTGAATTTGGGGGTAACGACAAAGCCATAGGCATATCGTGAAATCCTTGTTAATTTTTCCTCGTACGATCCAATAGATTATTTATCTTTTTTTGAGGGAAAAGAAGTCACATTCCATCTTATGTCAGAGGGTACACTAAAAATATTTATCAAAAATAATCTTCTAGAAATCCTTCCATTCCAATGCCTTGATCTCCTCCTCAGGATTCATATTTTTTATCAACGTCCACTATTGATCAGCTTCACCTTCCATACAATAAGAAGCTAAAAGAATCTTCTCTTGTTCGGAACATTTTAGGATGGAGAAGATCTTTTCAAAAAAGTTGATCCATTGTTTAGATATTGAGGGATGAGATGATCCATTAAAAGTTGGAGGCCTTTATCTCATGAAGATCTAGATAGAGACTTGTTCTTTCTTGGGGGGGGGGGGGGGGTTGAACGTTCCTCTTGACCCATATTTCTATTCAAATCTTGAGTTAACTGAGAGAAAAGCATGAAAAAGTTCTCGATTCCCACTCCCATCGGATTGGGCATCTCATTAGAACAATCTTCACATTGATCTTCTCATCGGTTGTTATCCCAAGTCCTCATATTACCGGACATTGGCTGGAATAAAATGAAATTTAGGGGTAACACATAAATCGTAATCCAAAGAAAAAACAGATGACATATACATTACTTTTATTTCCTTAACTTATGAATCTATAGGCTTGAATCTATGTTATCCATGATCTAAATTCCAACATATATTCTTGGGGGAATTTTTTCACATTAATAATGGTTCATACTAAACTTGTGAATTTACCAAAGCATATCCCCCAGGAGTGTCGTAACCAAGCGTGCAACAAGACCCGTTGTCATGCACTGGTTCTCGATTGAGTCTATCTCAAAGTGGTGTTTTCGGGTTTTACCCATAGGATTCATCTGGGTATGAGCTAACTCTACCTACTCATATCCATACAGGGATGTATTTTCTTGATTAAACACTTACTCAATAATCAACAATACTTAGGGATGTTTTTATTATACTTATTCTTTTCTCTAAGTCTGCACTAGGATTTTCTAACCCTAATCCAAAAAACAACTAAACCTATCCTCTGATACCGACTATGATAACCCTACTATTAATTACACACTTAAACCTGATTTAATACATAAACTTCACTTGATACAATATAGAATATCGATAGGTCTAGTGTAATTGGGTTTTAGGATCTTTACATAACAACATAGAACATGAAATACAACATCTTTAATGAAAATATCTTTTACATGACCACTACATTCCCTTGTACATAGCATTGTATAGGATAGCCTGAGGACATGCATGAAAAAGGGTGAGCTATAGAGCCTAGTAAGGGAATAAACATGGAATAACATGAGAAATATAGTACATGTTAGACAATAGGAATATCAATGGAGCACAAGAGAAACATTAACAGAATGGCCTGATAAGTCATGATAATCTTAATATGGAAATGTGGCAACAACATTTAACCTAATTTTAGCATGAGCCAAGGCTCAGTGCATATGGATAATGTGTAAAACCTCATTTAACATTAATTATCATGAGTAAACCCTCATTTCACTTGATGTATCATGATACTAATCTTTACCCAATTCATTGGAGAGCTATCAGGGCGCACCCTTCTTAAACATTTCATTTCAGGAATAAATGTGCCACATGGATCATATAACATGGATTCATTAAACCGCATCATTTATTCAATGATAAAGGAAATTTGGAATTCATACATGAAACACTATTATCAATAAGTAAATGTTCATAAAGGTGAATACCCTTGATAGGGAAATGGGCATGATATTCCCTACACAATGACATTGGCTTGGAAAATCGGGGTGCAATTTCAACAGCGTAATGGCGTGACATAGGAATTCATAAAAATGGTTGACGAGAGAGAAATGGGTGTATAATAATATGTATATGAAATGGAAAGTAAGGGGGTCATATAGATACATGTCCCAACATAAGTAATGGAATTTATATTCACAATACAATAGAATTACTTTAATGTAAATGAGGAGAGAGAGATTCCTTACAGAATTTCGACATGGTAACGGGTGTACTTGAGTGGAATTTAATGAGATAGAAAGGGGTATAAAATCTTTAAAACATATAGAGGAATGTGTTGGGGAGGTGAAAAATCTTACCCCAACATTTTTAATTGAGAACAAAAGGGCATAACAACATAATGAAATTGAGACCAAAATGAGAGGAGAGGAAATCCCTTACTTGGAAGTGTGATCCCAAAGGCCTAAGAGAGGCTTGAGAGAGAATTATTGGGAGATTAGGGAACCTTGGGAGGATTATAGATCAATGAGGTTAGGGGTGGTCGAACTCCAAAGTATTTTAGTGAAGAATAAGTGGGAGCTTGGGTGGGTTTATATAGGAAAGGAAAGGGAATTGTTTAATATTTAGGTCTGGGTCACCACACATTAAACTAATCCATACCACAAAACATCCCACAGTTTTTGCCCATGGTTTTATCCATATATGAGTGGAAAACAATATCTTATAATGAGAAGATCATAACTTCTTAAAATATTGAGGGTTCTTATGTGGAGGTGAGTCACACTCTCAAGGAAAACAATTTAAAAAGACAAAATGTTTTATAAATCTTGGAGGGTCCACTAAAGCTTTGTAAAATAAATCAAACAAACCTAAAATCAAATTATTTTAATGGTAAAAAATATATTGTCCTAACATATAATTTATAGTATTTTATTACATCACTATTGGGTCATTATGATGTCACAAAACAAATTATATATTAAAACGATATTTAATTTTTACCCAAAAATTCGACTGTCTCAGAAAATTATGAAAAATTCAGCATTGGATAATTTGACGTCCTGATTCCAAAAATAATATTAAATTTATTTAAATAATTTTCTAAATATGTGAATTTTTAATTTTAAAATAAAAACATACATTAATTGAAAATTCATGGGGTTTGACAAAAGCAACATTCAAACCATAATAAAAATTACAATTGCATTCATAAAATTATATGATCATATATATTTAATAAAAATTAATTTCATTACAATAATATTTTATTAAAATATCATTTAATTAAAAAATACATTAATTCATCAAAATAGATTTCTTAGTTGAATATTAACTAAAAGTACTATTTGTGCTTTAAAAACTATTAATAAAGTAACAATAATAAAATGAATGCACACTCTTTATACAAAAATAATGCAGACAGTCATAGTTCTAGGGTCTTGTTACATAACCCCTTATAACACCCACATAATACTGAAGGGTAAGGTGTGTGATGGTAACAAACTCTTGGGGTGACTCGGATAACAACGCTTGGGTGGTAATCTGTATTAACTTCCATTTCTCCCGTAGTCAATTCCGCTCAAGCTTAATGTGTTCAAGCTCGGCTTGGTCTTGGTCAAGAGCGAAGACCAATGACGCCACCTCCTTTCTGAGATCATAAAAATGGGTTTCGTATGGGGAAAGTCTACTAGATGAGGCCATCGCTTCCTTTGTCTGAGTAAATCATATTTTTTAAAGCCCTATATTTGTACTAATCATGTGGTCACTATTCAATGACTATATTAGCAATGATCACATTTCTTAATGGTTTTTTAAAAATTCAAATCATAAAACCAAATAAGTTCACAAAACATTTTACGTATTGATACATTTAATTAGATCAAGAGGGATTTCCATTAATGAAATTTTGTGTCCTTACAATATTGATACACAATTGACCCACCTAAGTTAAGTTCTATAAATTTATGAATCAATATGAAATGTAAATGGAAAGTATATGTTATATATATGAATTGGAATAATTGAATATAATTTAATTATTGGTTTCTTGTCTATGTAACCCCTTTCCACTTATTATGGAAGGTAAAAAAATAATCCTAATAATTTAAATATGACTTAAATGAATGGAATTTTTGCATTCACCATTGCCTCATAATGAAAGGAAATGTTTGAACCTCTTGAACATATTAAGTAGTACGACCATAATATGACCTTATTGATTAAATGAAGTGATGTAAGGTGCCTAATAAAATATAGTTGTTGACATATTTATAGGTGTGTCTTGACTTGGGTTATATTTTGGATTCCCAAGGGAATGTATTAAGCACTCAAGGATTCCATTCTGATTCAAAGATGCTGGCTTCCATAATTGAGTCTCACCTTGGTACCTGATCCTCATCTATTAGTGGATGCCTGATATGACACTATTGGATCCCCTGTTACTGTTACAGTATTCCTTTGATATACTCCTTGGAACTATCATGACTTTTATGGACATGAGGTGCTTTGGTTAATTCCTTGGGCCTATCCATAGCTTATCCCTTTTTAACATGGATGTACTCATTAGACTCATTTAGATATAAATTATTACAGAATGTCTTGGATAATGATCCTTGAATTACACTCTTACCTATTTATCCAATATGTTTTTACTACTAAGTTAGTGACCCTTGAGGTATCAACTACCTTAGTCATTACGTTAGAATAGTTTCATTATTAATATCAATACATGTTTCCTTGTTAAATCTTGGAACCCTTACTAGTACTACAACTATGTGATTTCAGACCTGGATATGAATCAAGTGACTTAAAAATATAAGATAGAGCTAATTTATTAACAAACTGGTTAAAAGTTTAGACACCATCCAATGACTCAATAATGTACTTGGGTATTTACATTACTGTACTTATTTACTATTATATATTCATTCTATCACACCATTTTAGTTTATATTACACAAACATGATGTTATAGACACCATTAGTTGTGGCCTACTGAGATTTATCTTACACCATACCTGGGTGCCATTGGAACCTAGGAAGACTATATGTATGCATGTGTTGACAAATGCAATCAAGATTCTTCAGATACATGATTTCTTGTTGGTTAGGATGGAGATGGTAGAAGATGAACAAGTTGGTTCTTAGGATATTGGGGATAGTTTCTGGTTTATTTTTTCTACTTTTATATAGGATGATTTTCTACTACTTTGAATCCGTTTTTTCCTTCTTTCTAGTGACATGACACATATCATCACCATTTTTTTGTGAATTATTTATCATTTATTTAGTTGTTTATTGACTTCTTCACCTATGGTATTTATTTATATTTATTCCAATACTTATCTCATATTTTGATCATCTATTATTATACTAATCATATGTGACTCATTCCGGTAATGAGGGAGTATTCTCCCCATGGACACACCCTAGGACCTCAGTACTGTTCGATAACATCTGGAATTTGGTGAGATGCGCTTGTGGCCATGTGGCCAACTAGGCTCGGGGAACCTCCTAAGTGGAATTCGGGTTTGGTACATTAGATAGTGGTATCAGAGTGGATTACTTTCTTAACTTAATATTTGGAGACAGTACATTGGATATTGGGAACACTTGGAACATTGTCATAAGCAATTCTTAGGCATCGCGAACCCATGTTCCAGGTAAATACTAAGTTGATTGAATTAAAATTGTTCTATTTTTCCTATTACATTTGATATCATTTCACCATTGGGTGACTCACATGATTTGTGGTGTTGTTTATTGTTAATCTGACTAGGGATGCTATTTCATCCTTGGAATGATGATATGAGGGCAATGAGAATTGTTACATTCATCATTATAGGAAGTAATAATTAACATTCCATTAATATCACTATTCTATATAGGATCATTTTACTTATTTAATTGATTGATATGCTTGTGATTATTGACTGATGCCACAATAGTTATATTATTCATATTATTTTATTTGTATATGATTGGGTAACTGTTGGTTTCAATACAAGAGGTGTTATGGGCCCTCATGGGTTGGGTTTATAAATTTACTAATTGTATCCATTAGATTAAAATAAAATGGGTGTCTCTTTCTTAGATAAGGTTTATGGGACCAAATTCATGGGGAATGGATATCGATTTTAAATGAACTTTGATATAAGTTATGAGAAACTGAATATTTTGAAAGTGAAAAATGAATTCGAAAATGAAATGGTCGCACGTCTTTATACTACCTTCTCATGTCTATGAATGGTAAAGGATTTAACCTATCAATTAAACATAAAATGAATGAAATGGTTTCCAATAAATGATGATCTAGGTTACTATTAACCGTTCATCTACTGGAACCCCTACATTTTATACTTGAGCACTTGTCAATACTTGGCATTATAAGTGGGAATTTGGGGTAGTAGACTATGGGTGATAATCTCTTTTCATTCACTCAGATTTCATTAGTGTTTATATTTAAATAATTTATGCATGTTCTGAGGAGTGTGCTTGGATTTTGTAGACTAATGCCACTACGATGTCCTTGTGTCGTGCACAATGATAGTGGCGATGACTATACACTAGATATGGTGGGCAATGAGCTTCCAGCCTTACCTTTGGGAGTTCAAATTGAGGCATCTCCTGTTGTATCTGATTTTTGAACTAAATCTCAATTATTTGATAGTTTCTTACATCGGATGTAGTCCATGCATGGTGCTCCACGACCTTCACCTATGGTGGATGGTTTGACCCATGAGTTCTAGAAGAAACATCCTCTTAAATTCATAGGGTATGGTGGTCCACATAGTGCTGAGCCTTAACTAGAGGCCACCTTTTTTATCTTTGATCATGTAGAGATGACTCCATAGTGGAGGGTCAAGCTTGATACTTACATGCTATGAGATTCAGCCAAGAGCTTGTGGGATGTGGTTATCTAGGCTAGTCTCCATCATGGAATGACATGGTATGATTTTCAGACCACCTTCTATGATCATTTCTTTCATCAAACACATAGATTTGACTGATCTAGAGAGTTCATGATTATCTATTAGGGTTCTATATAATTTATGGAATATTAATCATGTTTCACTGTGTTACAATTCATTTCACAACTTCTACATGGTGTTGAGATTTATCATGATATAAATTTTGAGGATGGGCTTTTTTATTCCATCCATACTCAGGTGAATGTAGTTCTCTAACCAACTTTTTATAAAATACTCAATCGGTCTCTTATAACTAAGAGTATCCTGAGGGATGATGATAGTTCTTGATATATAGGACTAGCATCAGAGTAGTCCGATAGTTATTCCAAAAGTAGGAAACATTCCTTTAAGGTTTCTCATTAGGGTAGAGGTAGCTAGAGTACCCGTACTGGTATCTCTATAATGTGTCACCAATGTGGAGCCAACGAGCCCGTACCCGTGTGGTATGGGATTCTGCTTGGCATCCAAGAGACCCAAGTTCAAAACTATGTGGAGGCAAATTTTCATGGTACTGTAGCAAGTGCTGTAATAGTTACTATTTGGTACTGTAGTAGCCAGAACTATCCACCCGATTTGGGCCTTCGAGCCACCAGTTTAGGCCTACGGGTCTCCCGGGCCTTCGGATAATCAAAAGCCTTTAGGCCACAGGGCCTTCAGGCCACAAAGACCTTGGAGTAGCCCAGTTCACACAGAATAGGCCATAGAATAGGATCAGAGAAATAATAGTAGGAGCAACCAGATGGAGAGCTAACTGGATTGGAAGAATGAGAGGGTATGGTAGCCGCCATCGGGACTAGGAACCATGAATCTTTGTACGGTGCAATTCTAGCTGATCTGCAATGCGAGGTGGGGAGCTAGGTGATCAATGATGCAAAAGCTGGGGAGGGGCAGTTCAGGTGGGCTGGGCCTACAGGTCATATATTGGGCATGGTATGCCTTTAGGCCTTCGGGTCATGTATTACGGGTCAGTCGGGCCTTGTGCCTTAAGCCTAAGGCTCATGTACGGGTTCCCCTTCAACCCTTAAAAGAGTGATTATCCATAATAAAATAAAAATGAAGGCCTTTGGGCCATTCAGGGGGGAGTAAAAAAATGTGTCACTAATGTGGATGAAAGGGGAAATTGAAGCCTTAGTGTGGTAGAGACCCACTAGAATTCTAGGCTTGGACCATACGGGAAATATGTAGAGATTCTGTCAGAACATTCCATTATCGTCTTGTGGAAGAGGATCCGCACCATCTCCACATTCTAGAGCATGTTCTTTTATGTTGTGTTAGGATGGGAGTTAAAGTAGAACCAGAAGGACTGGCCGAGGAGGAGGTTGATTCAATAGGATCCAAAATCCTTATCTCCAGTAGAACTGGAAGAGTGGTTTTGATCTTGGTAGTTCAACTGGTGCATATGGACATTGATTAGGTTAGTTTCATGCTTTATAGCCAACACCCAAGGATTAGGATCCATGAATATATATAGTACGAGGTATTATTATAATAGAATCCACTATAGTATCTGCATTATTTGATACATGTGCTTTAAACTCTTTCATATATTTATATATTATGTAAATACTTGGCCTATAAATACAGTATTAATGATACACAATTGAGAGTACGATCAGTGAGAAAATTCCAATATAGAGATTGTGTCCTTGAGGTTGGTATTTATCCTTTATTATGAAACCTATTTGTTGTTTGAGAAGATGATCTTAGATGTCATTATCAGGATGGATTTTATGGTTATGTATCACACATTTGTATAGTGATATCACTGAAGGGGACCATTTAAATTACTATAGGGAAACCGTTATCTTCACAAGGATGAGTGGGATGTCTAGATTAGTAGAACCAGACTAGAGCTTCATGGGATATGTGGAGTGACAACCCATATTTCCAATATCTTCATGTGGTATTAGGGTCTACTTGAGGATGAATTCCTTTCCATAGTAGATTGCTTCAGGGGCAACATTCCTAATGATTTTTCTAGTTTACCTCCTAAGAGAGAGGTGAAGTTTATGATCAATCTTATTTGAGGGGTAGATACCATTTCCATTCCTCCATACAAGTTGGAAAATACTCAGATCTAGGAAATCAAGTGGAAGATAGAGGACTTAGAGGCCAAAGGTTTTATTCAGCCCAGTACTTCATCTTGTGGTTATCTTGTGATTTTCTTAGAAAAGGTGGATAAGTCCCTTTGTCTATATATGGATTAAAGATGGTTGAAGAAGATTATAGTCAAGAACCAATATAAACTACCTTGAGTAGATTAACTCTTTGACCATCTCTGGTGAGCTAGGGTCTTCTCTAAGATCAACTTGAGATCAGGTTATCATCAGGTGAAATTCAGGCCATCAGACAAACCTCGTATAACTTTATATAATTGGTATAGTCTATATGATTATATCATTATGCTATTTGGTCTCATGAAAAATCCTTTCATTTTCATGGATCCAATGAATAACATGCTCTACCACTATCTATATAACTTAGTTGTAGTGTTTTTGGATGATATCTTGGTGTATTCTTACACTCGTAGTGACCATGCTAAGCACCATGAGATCATTCTGAGTACATTGAGAGAACATCAACTTTATTCCAACCTTACCAAGTGACACTTATGGATTTAAAAAGTTAACTTATTGGGACATTTCATCTTAGAATCAGAAGTCTCTATTGACCCAGAGAAGGTTAGTGCTATAGTTTCCAAGAAGCATCCCATGAACATGTTCGATATATCGAGTTTCTTTGGGCTGGATAATTGTTATAGGTATTTTATACAAGACTTATAATGCCTTTCTTCACCTATTACTAGTCTTACAAAGAATGGTGTTCAGTTCCTGTGGTTAGAAGCATGCAAGAAATCCCTTCAGGAGTTGAAAGGAAGGCTTTTCTCGACACCTATACTAACTCCGATAAAGCCTAAAAAGGATATACCATCTTTTGTGATGCATTGGTCATTGGACTAGGATCCATGATGATGTAGGAGGATAGAGTATTTGTGTATGGATCTCGGTAGTTTGGGCCTCATGAGAGAAATTAATCATCAAATGGATTTGAACTAGCAGCAGTCGTCCACGCCTTATGTTACTGGAGAAATTATCTATTTGGTGACCAATTTTTGGTGAATAGGGACCACAAAAGCCTCAAAAATATTTTTACACATAAATAATTGAATCTTATATTGTGAATATGGGTCGAATAACTTTATTAATTAAATTTCAAGCTTACCTACATGCCTATAAAGGGAAATATAGTAGCTGATGCATTGATTTGGAAAACTCAAGCACATGCCATATGGGAAGCCATTGATGAATGGAAATTGATGATCCTCTTTTCTAAGTTATATCTATAGTTTCACTACCATAAAGAGTAGTCCTATATCCCATCCTAGACAATTTCTTATTCCCTCTTTCATAAGGTGAAGAGAAGATGATTTTTAGATACTGAGGGCTTGGTTCTCTGTGAGAGTATTTTAAGAGATGACCTACCTATGGATTCATCTTTGGATAGAGAAAACATCCTCCATATACATGGGCGTGTCTAGGTTCCTACATATGTTATATATGAGTTGATTCAAGAGTCCTCTGATTCTTAGTGGTAAGTTCTTCCATGTATCTCCCAAATGTATCGAGACATGCGACACTAGTATTGGTGGATTCAGATAAAACGTTAGATAATAGTCTTTATAACCAAGTGTTCAACTTGTTAAAAAGTGAAGGCGAAGCACCAGAGACCAAAATTCTTGTTATATAAACTTCCAGTCCAAGAATAGAAATGGGAAGATGTTTCCATGGACTTTGTTGTCAGTTTACCTAGGTCACATAGAGGAAGTGATTCTATATGGGTTGTCATTTATAGGATGAAAAAAGTATCCTATTTCATTCCTATTAGGGAAACTTTATCAATTGATGATTTTGGAGGACTATTTGTATGTGAGACCATACCACTACATTTGGTCCTTGATACTATCATATTTGATAGGGATTCTTGTTTCATGTCACGGTTTTGGAAGGGGTTACATAAGGATATGGGTACACATGCACTTCCTCCTTTTACACTCATACTGATGTATAGTTAGAATGGATGATATATGTTTTAGTGGACATGATCTGGGCATGCATCCTTGATTTTAGTAGTACTTTGAATAAAAATATCCCTCTCATCAAGTTCTCATATAATAATAGCTTTCAAGAGACAATTCAGAGGGTTCCTTTTTCGGCCTTATATGGTAGGTTGTTCCATTAACCCCTATGCCAGTTAGTGGTAGGTGAGGTTTTCCTACTAGGTCTTCATCTTTTTCAGGATAATTTGGAGTTGGTTTAGCTGATTAGGAAGCATATGACAACTTCTTTGTCTTGAAAAAAATCTTATACCGATCATCGTCGATGAACTCTGCAGTTCAAGGTTAGTGATTTGTTTTCCAATGAGTATTTCCCAGGCTAGGGAATATATATATAGAAAGGAAAGGTAATTTTTTGTCATGCCATTTTGGCCCATTTGAGATTCTTGAGAGAGTTAGGCCAATATCCTACTGGTTGCTACTCCCTCAAAGGTACCGTGTCATGCACAACACCCTCCATGTTTCAAAACTTCAAAATTATCAAGTCAAACCCTCTCATACTTTTGATCCTGAATATGTTGAGCTAGATGTCGATGCATATGTGGAGGATTATGCTATATGTATCATTGAATAGATACTTAAGGCTCTCTAAATCTGGCCTGTCCCACTAGTATGGGTTCTATGGAAGAACAACCATGTATAAGATGAATCTTAGGAGTTGGAGGCCGACATTCGTGCACAGTGGCCTGATTCACTCTCATACAGTGTTTCTCCACCCTTGGAAGGTGAACTCAGGGATTTAATTTAAGTGTATAACACTATAAGAACCCATTTTTTACTTAGGTATGGATCCTTTAAATTTTGGCCTAATTTACTTTTATGGACATAATATTGATGCCAATTGAGTTAGAGAAAATCTCAAGGCTGTACATGGATTGTTCGGAGCCCGAAAACTAGATTTTGGGGGAAAATGCTCTACCACATAGTTTTTTTCCACCATGTGAGGCAGGTTGTTTGATTAGTTTTAACCATGTGATGCTTGAAAGTGAGTAGCATAGGGGTGAATAGTTTTATCTAACAGCAGGAAATGGGTCGAAAAATCATGAAAAAGTGTCTAAAAATTTGATATTGGAATTTCACATGATTGGCACATGGTTTCCCTAACCGTATGGCATAACCATGTGGTATACCCCTTCATACAGATTTTCGTGCATGGTTTATGCATAATTTGTCCAAACCATGTGACAAAACCATGCAAAGGATAAAATTGGGGGAATTTACAATTTTCCCTTAATTTGTTTAACTCAAACTCTCTCTGCCTTCTTCTTTCAAGTGGATATCATCTTTTTTCACCTTTTGAAGCTAAAATCCCATATATTTGAGCAATCGCCTATGAGAATCTATAAGGATTCCGAATAAATCTTAATTCATCTCATTGGATCCACACTAGTATGTTATCAATTCCTTTTTAATATTTTTTTGTTATTCTTCCTACCAATAACACAATTTAGATACATGATCTTATACCACCATTTGATGGAATTTATCTATTCATAATATCTACTCTAATATAGGCTAAACTAGTGGTTAATAATTGATTATGAGAGTCATACAAGTACGAGGTATGTGGTCTATAATTCATCCCTTGAGTTTCATCATTTTAGAAATTGTCGCGTCGTCACGCCGATTTCATCAAGCATTGTTTTTTTTATTTTTTTCATTCTTATAGTCATTAAGACTGTGTTCTAATAATAATTCCATATATTCTTATCATCATTGGTGGTTACTTCCACAATTACATTCATATCATATAGGGTGAATTTCCATATATGGTTTTTTAGTGTTTTGATACATTTGGGCCACCGTTCGGGTGTTCCTAAGATTGACCACTCTAATGATAAGCCTCATTGTATTAAATGAATATTGAATTGTTGAATGGAAATTACCATATTGATCCACACTTGACCCCATAAGGTAGGTTCTATAATTTGATGAATCATTCTTAGATGGAAATGGAAAGTATATGGTATATTAATGACTTAGAATTATTGAATATAATCAAATTCTTGGTTTTATGTCCATAACACCCCATTACACTTAAGATGGAAGGTATAAAAATGATCCTAATAATTTAAATATTACTTAAATGAGTAGAATGCTTTCATACCCCTGGGCCTTGTTAAACTAATGAAAGGAAAGGCTTGAACCGCTTGAAATTATTAGATGCTATGACCGTAATATGGAATAATTGATTAAATGAATTGAAGGTAAGGTTCCTTATCATATATGGTACTTGAAATATTTACTGGATTGGTTTGACTCGGTTTAGCATTTATATTCCCAAGGGAATTACATGAGAACTTGGGGGTGTTTTTCCGATTCAAGGATGATAGTTTCCTTGTTTGTGACCCACCGTGGAAACTAATCCTCATCATCCATTGGATGCCTGATATGACACTGTAGGTTCCCATATAACTATTAAATGATTCCATAGATACACTCCTTATATCTAGAATAGATTTTATAGACATGCAATTCCTTAGTTATATCCTTGGTCCTAGCTATAGATTATCCTGTTTTACCTTGGATGTACTCGTCGGACTCGGTTAGACATACATTATTGTGGAATGCATTGGATGATTCTCTTTGAATTACACTCATAGCCTGGATGCAATTACTACTAAGTTGGAGACCCTTGATTTCTTGGTTTCCTTAGTCATTAACATGGAACCCTTTTATTATAAATATCAATATAGGTTTCCTTGTTACATCTTGGAGCCCTTAATAGTACTATCACAAGGTAATGTTAGTGATGGATATGATTCACATGAATATAATATATAAATAGGAATTAATTAATTAATGACCTGGTCATATGTTCATACACCAGCCATGGGATGAAGCTGGTACTTGGGTATTTATATTACTGTATTGCTTTAGTTTTATATATGCATGATTTCAATCTATTTTATTTTTTATTACACAGAAAAGATGTTATATAAACAATTGGTGGTGGCATAATGAGATTTATATCACACCATATCTAGGTAAAATTGGTACCCGGGTAGACCATATTCATGTGGGTGTTGACAAAAGGAAGTGAGTTTCTTATGATACTTGATTTCTTATTTCTTAGAATGGAGATGGTAGCATATAGCCAAGTTGGGGATCAGGATGCCGGGGATTGTTTTTGGTTTCTTTTTTCTACTTTTTATATCACGATTGTTTGCTTATTTGTATCCATGTTTTTTAGGTTTCTAGTGTCATGAAAGATATCATCACAAGTTGTTGTATATTTTGACCTGTTGTTCAGTTGTTATTTCAATTGTCTGTTTCTTCTATGCTGTTTACTTATATTGGTTCTGCTACTTATCTCTAATTTTTATTATTTGTTATTATACTAATATGCTTCAATTCACTCTGGTAATGAGTGTATAGTATCCCCACAGATAGACCCTCGGCCGTCACTGATAGTCGTTAGCCTTTTGCATTCGAGGAGATGCACTTGAGGCCACATCACCAACCAGGCTCGGGGAACCTCCTAAGTGGCATATGGGTCTGGGAAGTCATAATAACACTAGAACATGATCTTATTTATTAGGATCATGCAATAGAGATCATGGATCATACATATAATGTGATAAATAATAAGACCACTCACCTTGTTATGCTTTTGTGGAGAAATCATAAATTCAAGGAAGAAATGGGGGAACCTGAGGATGCGATCAGGTAGAGGTATCCTCATTTTTATTTAATAGAGTAACATAAGTATGTGGGAGAAATTATTATAAGGGGTGTAATGAAACACCCCATGATTTTAGAAAATATATCCTATCTTTAATAAATTTTATGTGTTCAATATCTATCTTTACATGTAACACTGAGCATATAAAGACCAATATATTTTTTATTATTAAAATTGGATATTTTAGTATAGCTGTTAAATTGGTAGGTATGAATAAGTGTCACCAAATTACAAAAAAAATTTTGTAAAAGGTTTTCCTTAACAAAAAATTATTGATTTATTATTAATAAATAAATTCTTAATTTTTATTAAAAAGACTAGAATCATATATGGCCCATGTTTTCAAGAAATGTATTTTCTATATATTATATATTTTTATCCAAAATAAAATATATTAATCACCACTAAATAATTATGAAATATATTGATAATTTTTATAATCAAAATAAATAATAATTTATGCATTTATTATTTATTGGTTATAAATATTGATAAAATCATTTGATGGTAAAACATATATTTCATAGAAAATAGTTTTTATTATGCATGATGTATTTTATCATAATAAATATCTATTTAATAAAGATTTTAATGAAATAATTGGATAATATTTTCAATAAATAGTATTTATATTCTTATAATGGTTTTTACCTGGTAAGGAATGGTAATAAATTCAATTTTATGATTTAAAATCAATTTTTTCTAAAAATGGGGTTCAATGTGTTTTTAAGCTTATTTTAGCATAGATTTTTTTCCACTAATAGAAATATAATATTGTAAAATGGTTTCAATATTCTTAATAAAAATTTATAAATTGTGTAATAAGTTCAATTTTTTTGGTTATTATGTAAAGAAATCATGGTAAAAGTTTTGCACTAAATTAAAAGGAAAATCAGGTTAATTATAGTTAAAAAATGTAATAAGGCAACCTAATTTAACTATAAAACTTTTTAAGTGAGATTATTTAAACCATTATAATATTATAATAAAAGATTTATTGATTTATTTCTAGTTTTAATTGAGTAATACATATATTAAAGAATAAAATTTCAAGTATTTACAAGATTTCCACCCACCTCATTTATAAAGGTTCACCTCTTATATTCACTTATTAGAATGTTTTTTTCACTATAAAATTAGAATGGAATACCCTAATACCTTTATAACTTACATTCCAATTTCCTAGAGTTTATTTATTCCTCCAAGGCCAAACTAAGAGGAATTAATGTGTAATTATAATGATATTTTCCAAAGAATATGTAATTGTCTTTAATAATATATTTTTGAGTTACTTTCTTCCTTAAAATAATAAAAATATTATATAACTATATTAAATTTATGAAATAATTTCCTTTAATATATTTATTTTTTAATTTAAAATAAAATAATATTATATCTTCTTTATATCTAATAGAAAATACAAACATCACTCATGCGCAAGTACGAACTACCATCCCCATGATGGGATGTATTTTATTTTTCATCATCGTATCTCAAGAATGGTTATTTAAATGGATTTTATGGATATATATATGTGGTTTATTACTTAATTATGATTATTTATTTTAAAAGTTTTACGTACCTTCTTTCCATACAATATGTTTACAAATGAAAATTTTACTTATTCGTACATAGGGTCTACCACATCCACTAAGCAATGTGATTTATTTTTCTTTTTCATGTATTATGGATGGTAATAAGTGTAAATTTAATGAATTTTGCCATATAAATATTATATTACTAATATTATAAAATGAAAAATTATTATTTAAATTTATTTCTATCTAGTCATTGGAAAATGAAAACATCACTTGTGAGTACGTACGATCTACCTTCTCCATGAAGTGATGTAATTCATTTTTCAAAACCAATTTATAAGATTGGTTATAAAAGAGTATAAAATTAATTAATATGATAAATATTAAATGATTAATATTATTAATATGTTTAAACAATGATCATGTTACAAGGACTATAACTATAAAAAAACATGCATGGGAAACAGAATAATTAACACCCAAATATTAATTTCAATGAAGAATTATTAATAAATGGGTTATTTTAAATTATAATGGAATGATATATTGTATGATATTTATTAATATTATTATGGAATATATGTATAATAAATATTAATTTATTATAAAGGAGGTTAATAGTGAATATGAAGGAAGTTAGGACATAAGGCGAGGTTATATTTTTGAAATCTCTGAACGGGATTAACGTACGTTCACTCCTGGTTCCAGTCCTATATCATTGAACCAGATTAACTTACCATTCTAGCCATGTCTATATAATGAGATAAAAATATTTACCCAATTAATTGGAGGGAGATATAGTTCCCAGCCATCTCATATTTAAATCATTCTTACGTGTGCCACAAAACAATCATAAATCATTCATAATAACCCAAACAATAAAATGGGTTTCATAAACATCATCCCTTCATAAAATAATACATATAAAACAAATGGATATCATTTCATCATTAGAAAAATCAAAACATGTAAATAATAGAGACATTATACTTGAAACATAAACATACTAAATAATGTCATCTTAGATGGGAAATATTTTTGATAAAATACTTGAAATTAATTCTTGAGGAAAATATCCTTTCTTCTTCAAAATCATTTTATTTCCTCAAAATGTCATTCAATTTTAAAAGAAATGTATTTTGTTGTAAATAATCATGATATATTGTAGAGTATGCTTAATGAAAATAAGGTGTTATTAACCCGTAAAAATCTGTCCATTCCATATAAGTTAAAAAAACATTCTCCCCATACTTTTAACAGAAAAGTCAAAAAGTACCACAAATGGTAAAGAAAAGAAAGATTCCTTCCATAACACAAAGTAAAAGTCAAAGAGGTGTAAACATGAATTTAAACATACATTGAAGAATATTAAAAACTTTATGAAAAACATTTTTTATGGACATGGATGAAAAATATAACCCTAGTAAATACTTACGAATAAACAATCTCAGATAAGAATGAGATTGGAATAGTTATCCCTTACCTTAGGTCTGATATGATTTGTACATATATGAACCTCCTATATAATGATTTAAATAATGTCATTGACTTATTACAGAATAATATGCATTGTTATGATATCATATATGGTTCACTTGAGACTTCATATTACCCGTTCTTTAGTAAATTTTTTGTTAAAGCAGCGTTTTGGGGAAAATCATTTTATTTATCGTATGTGTTTGGACTTATTGTTCTTGATATTATTATTACTTATATAATTATTTAATTACTTATATAATGTAAATATTTATTTATATATCATATATATTCAGTATATATATATATAATAGATAGATGAATGAAATGGAATACACCGTTCATGGAGACAGTAGGCTGTACATACGCATGAACACTGTTTTCCTTTCCTTATTGACGTTAATGGAAGTAAGTAGATGACATATATATATAAAAAAAATCCAGTAGCTTCATTATGTCATATATTTCATTATTAGTCATTATATATACTTTATAATCATTCTTGAATGGTTGACATGGAGAATGAATCTCATCGCGTCGTGGAGACGGTAATCCATACATACGCAAGAGTGATGATATCGTTCTCATAATTATTGAATAAAATTGGAGTGGATGATATATTATCTCAAACTTAGTATGATTTTATAATAAAAATATATAGTTATTCTTTACACCATTATACCCATCCAAGTAAGGTGGTGGTGGAAAAACAGATTACACCACGGCGTGGAGACAGTATTCTGTATGTACGTACACGCGGTGATTTCATTTTTCGTAGGATGGATAGAAGGTGAAATAGAGCTGTTTGATATTTATAATAACATATCAGTATATTATTGATACATAAGTTATTAATTTAGGATTAAAAAAATAAATAATAAGATGTTTAAGAAGAGAGAAACTTGAAAGAATCGGTAGAAGAGATTACCTCTTCTTCGACGCACCCCTTTTAAGCTTCCTCTTAAGGCACTAGAGTTGGCATTTTGAGGAGACCAGAATGACTATAATTTTTATAGGTAATTTGATAAGGGAAATTGGCAGGGGTTGGACGAGATTGATGGCTCAAAATTGTGTAAAGAAAAGAGGGAGGAGGTGCCCTTTTATAAGGAAGGAGAGGGGCACCTTAGGGAAAACTTATAATATTATTTTATAATAAAGTCATATTCAGTTTATAAAAGATCTAAATTGATTTATTTAGAATATAAAGTTGGTATGGGTCTAAATACTCTCAACCAATATGTTTTATACAAGTTTAGGTTACTATTTTTACCTTATCATTTAGATTTATCTCTAAGTTAAATAATTTAACTTTTACCATGTCTTCTTGTTTTCTTAAACTATATGGTTAATAAAATTACTATAACAAGTAAAAAGAACCCCAAGTGGTTCATTATTAATATATATAACCTCATATATGTAATTTTTCAAAAACTTATATTTTTATTAATTTAATAACAATTAATAATATAATATTTGTTTTAAAAACTATTTTATGTCAATTTTGAAACTATTTGGTAATTGATTTTTGTGAAAATCATAACAGCATGATTAGTTCGAAAAAAATTAATTAAATAAATATTAACATGTCATATTAACCTATAAAATTAGTGGAATGCATAAAAAGTCTCAAATTAAGTTTATTTTGGTATTTATAACATCAATTATGTTAATATTTCATTAATAAGGTAATTACTACATCATAATTGTGTCATAAATAAATTAAATTATTTAATTTTTAGAAATTATAAATAAATTACCATTATGTATGATATCCTTTTAGCTTTCTAAAGAATATTTATTATCGAATTTATCTTATTTTTAACCCTACATTAAAAATGTTTTAGTTATTAAACATTGATTTTAACTCTTTTAACTCTTCTTTAAATAAAATAATAATAAGTGTCCTAATCTAATCCAAGTGGACCTAAAGGGTAATATTTTATTCCTAAGGTTGTTTTGGGTCGAATTACACTTATCCAATAGAATTAGGAATGTGTTAGGGTAATAATAATACCATTTTACCTTTAATTACCCTATTTGCTGTTAACTGTGGTAAATAAAATTAAAAAGTTACTATTCACCAAAAAATATTTTTTTCTTATTGAAATATATTTTACTCCATGATATTAACCATGTCTCTCAGATTTTTGAAATTCAACTCACAGAAGAGGTAAAATTATGTTTTATGTACAATTACAAATGCTCCTAGGACGTGGGCAAAATACAGTGAAAAGTTTAATAAAATTTTTATATATCTAAATTTATTATAAAATGACTCCAATGAATTAAATTGAACATATATAAGTATTATGTATCCATTTTGACCTAAAAAAAGTTTAAATAAAATAATTGATTATTTAAATAAAAAGTCGGTTTTAACCAATAACTTAGTCTTTTCACTATTCATCAAAAATTGAAAGTTTTCAGAAAAATACAAAAATTTTACCCTAGTCTAATTTAGATATTCCAAATCTAAATATAAAGTCCATTTTGAAAGATAAAATTTATTAAATTCCAAAAGTGGGTATTACTATTCATAATGGCTAGTTTATATAATATTTTAATAACATATCGTTGTTTAGTGAACCTTGGTATTGCGTATAACAGACGCTATCGTGGAAGGTCACAATTGCATGTAAAGAAAGACAAGTCAGGGTTGCGTGTAGTGAAATATGCCTTTGATTTTGTGTATAATAGAATCCAACCATGTTTCATTTATACATTTAATATATATATATATACACTCAATTTTACATAGAATAACATCTATCAAATGAACTTGAAATTTTGTGTAACACGATCCAAGAATAGTGTTGCGTGTACTGTAAGATAACACAGTGTTACATATAGCGCAAGATAATCTTGATGTAGCATACAATACAAGATATCAAATAAATTAAAAATAATACTTCTCATAAAATCTCAGGGTGTTACATTCTACACCCCTTAAAATGAATTTCTCCCTCGAAATTTGTAAGGGTTATAAATGGTTTAGTACTTGAAAGATTATTTAATAGAAACCCACATCATAAAAAGGACTACCAAAATGTAACATTGAAAACTAAATTATGAAACGTAATGGGTACCCAAATTAACTAATCACTGGGTTTCCATATAGGAGAACATAGGTGAAAATATGTATATGGAGGAGAAATCTAACCATCAAGTTCTGTTGGAGAGTGGTAGAGAACAAGGATATGAAAAAGCCAACATTCACAAAGCCATAAATTTGTTATGATCTAAGGTACCACCTGTTTAATCAGATATGAGGGAAATAGGAAAATATTTTTAGTTTTTAAGATTATTTCCCTAAAGTTGAAAAAATTGGAATTAGAAGAAATACTTTTTTGATTTTGGTACAATCTCACCGCTGGTAACTCCTTGAACAATTTCCTCTTCATCTCTTAAATAAATGAAGTTGAATTTTTCATTCATGAAGTGTTAACAGATCATGTGATAGAATGATAGTTCATTCCATCTGTCTCAAACAAAAGGATAGCAAAAGTTATTAAATATACATAAGTCCATCTATAGTGATATTAATTGTATATGGTTACTAAATTGGACTTATAATTCATATATCATACCACTTAATAAATTAAAACTAATTTATACTAACCAGGGACTTTCTGTAGGCCATTGGTATGTGATAAAGGCCTGTCGCACTTCAGTTGGGGTTCAATTCCACATCCTCGTCCGACGTGACGGGTTATCGCTCGTCATATGTGTTTTCCTTTTTGTAAAACTATACTATTATAACATTTCAGAAATAATATCGAAAAAAAGTTCTATCCTTAATTAATACTATCTGATGTCCAACATAATCCATTACAATCATTAGGCTTATCCAAAATACATATTTTCAATCTCATAGTTTAAAGAAAATGATTACTTGAAAGGTTACATAACAAGCACGTGAATACCATCATTTATCCCCCATATATCATATGATATATCTTGTTTGTCACATTCCAAACAAGTAAATACCTTAATCATGTATTCTTTTGAAACATGAATTACCATAGAACCTTAGTGAAAACATGAGTTCTGTCTAAAGTTAACTCTTTCCACATACAAAAATCCCAAAATTTCTATATGCTCAAACCATGATATCACTTTGTGCTTATATCCGTCATGAGCTCATTAATACTATCAATCATTTAATTTTCTCCTTATCTCATCATTATGCGCATATCATCCGCTTTCCAAAGATATTTCCATCACTTTTCATGGTTACCAGTACTATACAATTATTGAAAACAAATACATAGATATTCCAAAATTCCACGATACTATAAATGAGATTCCATGATACTATTTTGAAATCCCATTACATAAACACTTAATCATTCCAGAACATCATTTTCATACTCAACATCACAAATAGTGATCGCGTGTAACTTCCCTTTGTACATTTCCTTAAGAGGTTTCTCACGTCGATCATCATTAACCCTTGGATTAGGGCATTGATTAGCATAAGGGCCCATTTCCTTGCACTTGAAGCATTGAAGTGTTGGTGGAGCACTCTCTGTAGTCTTTTCTCTATACACGTCATTAGAAACCTATTTCCCATTACTACAACACTCAGCTGCTCGATGACCTTCTTTTCCACACTTGAAACATTTTCTAGTACCTTTTAGACAATCTCCACCATGCTTCTTTCCACACTTTGAGCATAAAGAAACATTCACCTTCTTTTCACCATTGTTCTGAGATTTTTCCTTGAACTCCATCTTTTGGTTCTTTTCAAAACCATGATATGGATATGTAACACCAACTTTCAGTTCTACCTTGATAGCACAATGCACAATTTCTTCATAGGTACTGAAGTCTCTTATAGCTAATGCCCTTCTAAGACTTTGTTTTAAGCCACTGAAGAATCGATCAACTTTACTTTCAGGTTGGATGATAAAGCCAGATGCATACCTTTCATGCCTTGTAAAATTCACTTTGTATATAACAAGAGATTCATCATCCTATTGCATAATCTCAATTAACTCCTTTTCTATATTTGTTCGAAGAATATGAGGGATGTACTTATTGAAAAATAAGTTCTTGAACTCATCCCATTACAGGGATTCAATTTTATCTTGGGGCCTCGTATTCTTAATTAGATTCTACCACTGGTCTGCTTTACCTTCTAACTAGTAAACAACTAAAATGAATTTTTCATGTTTTGAATAGCTAAGTATCGAAAGTATTCTTTCAATGGTACTAATCAATTGTTCGGCAACAAGTGGATCAGAAGAACTACTGAAAGAAGGTGGACGTTGCCTCATGAAGGACTCAATAGATTATTGTTCCTTTCTCTCCTCATTTGAATGTCCAGAATGATTCATAGATTGTGTAAGTATAGAAATAAGATTTTTCACTCCATCTCCCATAACATTGGTTTGTTCAGGAGGAAAATCATTGCATTGTCTATTACACTGATCAACACGGTTCCTTGGGGTTCTAGCCATTGCCTAAAACCCAAAAAGAACAGTGTGAGAGGCAAAAATCATGCTAGGAAAACAACATAATAAAGGGGGATTACTTTAAATATATAACATCTTAGGTTTAATTCTAATATTATTACGGTAATTCTAGGACTATATCCTATACGTATACTTATCCTTAGGGACATCCCTAGACATACCTTAGAAATATCTCTAGGGATTTCACTAATGTTTTTGCATCCTAGTTTCAAAGGTTAACTAAATCTTTCCACTGATACCAACTGTAGAGACCCATACATGAAGTACATGGACATTACATTACTTTTTTGGGATACTTAATACATAACAAAAAACAAACACATAAGGACCGTAATATTTTAGTGTCTTTGGAAACTCGGAACATAATCTTCTTATCGTGGTGAAAGATCTTTAACATCTCCCATAAAGATCCTACCCTTTTGTTTTCTTACATAAAACCTTTCATTATATCCTGGGGAAATGAAAACATATAAAGGGTGAGCCCAAATTCTCAGTAAGGGTAAGCGTGGAGAAAATAAAACAAACCATATACATTTGAAATTCAAAACATGAACATAATGTTTACACATCAAAATATTGAGTTGTGAAATAAATCTTGGAAGTACGTAAGGCATAGGTCATAAAGGAACATTAGTCACGATAAAATAGCATTGTAATTAAACATTTAATTGTGTAAAACCATTAAGCACATGATATGATTTCCATAGCAACCAAGGCATTTCTTCCAAGACCATCTTAGTGGACAAAGTCCCTTTCTGAATCAATTTCACTCCTCGTTCCAGTCCTGTATCACTGAACTGGATTAACTTACCATTCCATCTATGTCTATCTCATGAGATATAAATATTTACCCAATGAATTTGAGGGAGATATAGGTCCCACACATCTCATATGGAAATCATTCTTATGTGTGCCTCAAAACAATCATAAATCATTCATAATACCCTAATGAATAAAATGGGTTTCATAAACATCATCCCTTTATAAAATAATTCATATAAAACAAATTGATATCATTTAATCATAAGAAAAATCAAACCATGTAAATAATAGAGACATTATACTTGAAACATAAACATACTAAATAATTTCATCTTAGATGGAAAATATTTTTGATAAAACACTTGAAATGAATTCTTGAGGAAAATATCCTTTCTTCTTTAAAATGATTTTCTTTTCTCAAAATGTCATGCAATTTTAAAATAAAGGGATTTTTTGGAAATAATCATGAAATATTGTAGAGTATTCTACATGAAAATAAGGCGTTATGAAACCATAAAAATCTATTCATGCCGTATAAGTTAAAAAAAACATTCTCCTCGTACTTTTAACGGAAAAGTCAAAAAGTACCACATATGGTAAACAAAAGAAAGATTCCTTCCATAACACAAAGTAAAAGTAAAAGAGGGGTAAAAATGAATTTAAACATACATGGAAGAATATTAAACACTTTATGAAAAACATTTTTTATGGACATGGATGAAGAATATAACCCCAGTAAATACTTAGGAATAAACAATCTCGGATAAGAACAAGATTGGAATAGTTATCCCTTAGCTTAGGTCTGATATGCTTCGTATGTATCTGGACCTCCTATATAATGATTTATATAATGTCATTTACTTATTATAGAATCATATTAAATGTTATGATATCATATATGGTTCAATTAAAAATTTATATTACCCGTTCTTTTGTAAATACCATGTTAAAGCAGCGTTTTTGGTAAATTCGTTTTATTTATTGTACGTGTTTGGACTTATTGTTCATGATATTATTATTACTTATATAATTATTTAATTACTTACAGAATGTAAATAATGATTTATATATCATATATATTCAGTATATATATATATATATAATAGATAGATGAATGAAATGAAATACACCATTCATGGAGATGGTAGGCCGTACGTATGCATGAGCGTTGTTTTCCTTTCCTTATTAACTTGAATGGAAGTAAGTAGATGACACATATATATATATATATACCTAATTATTGTAGCTTCATTATGTCATATATTTCATTATTATTCATTATATATACTTTATAATCATCCTTTAATGGTTAACATGGAGAATGAATCTCATCGCGTCGTGGAGACGATAATCCGTACGTAAGCACGACCGATGATATCGTTCTCATAATTATTGAATGAAACTGGAGTGGATGATATAATATATCAGAATCCGTATGATGTTATAATAACTATATATAGTTATTATTTACACCATTATACCCATCCAAGTAAGGTGGTGGTGGAAAAACAGATTACACCACGACATGGAGATGGTATTCCGTACGTACATACGCGCGGTGATTTCATTTTCCGTAGGATGGATAGAAGGTGAAATGGGGTCGTTTAATATTGTCATTACATTATAATGAAAGAACTAAATAATAAGATGTTGAAGAAGAAAGAAACTTGATAGAATCTGTAGAAGAGATTACCTCTTCTTCGACGCACCTCTTTTAACATTCCACTTAAGGCACTAGAGTATGTATTTTGAGGAGACCAGAACCTCTATAATGTTTATAGGGAAGTTGATAAGGTAAATGGGTAGGGGTTGGAAGAGCATGAATTCTCAAAATTGTGTAAAGAGAAGAGGGAGGAGGTTCTTTTTTGTAAGGGAGGAGAGGGGAACCTTAGGAAAAACTGAAAATATTATTTTATAATAAAGTCATATTTGGCTTATAATAGCTACAAATTGATTTATTTCGAAGCTAAAGTGGGTATGGGTGGAAAGACTCTCAAAAAATAGGTTTTAGAAAAGTTTAGGTTGATATTTTAAAATTATCATTTAGATTTAACTCTAAGATATAAAATTTAACTTTTACCATGTCTTCTTGTTTTCTTAAACCATATGGTTAATAAACTTACTATATCAAGCCAAACGAACCCGAAGTGGTTAATTATTATTACATATAACATTATCTATGTAATTTGTCTGATCCTTATAATTTTAGTAATAGAATATCAATTAATAATATAATATTTGTTTTAAATCCTATTTTATGTCAATTTTGACACTATTTCGTAATTGATTTTTGTGAAAAACATAAAACCATGAATAGTTCGAAACCCATTAATTAAATCACAAATAACATGTAATATTAACCTGTAAAATTAGTGGAATTCATTAAAAGTCTCAAATTACATTTATTTGGGTATTTATAACATCAATTATGTTAATATTTCATTAATAAGGTAATAACTGCATCATGATTGTGTCATAAATAAATTAAATTATTTAATTTCTAATGATTATAAATAAAATACCATTATTTAAGAAATATTTTTACATTTCTAATTAATTTTTATAGTCGAATTTATCTTTTGTATAACCCTATATTAAAAATGTTTTAGTTATTAAACTTTGATTTTAACTCTTTTAACTCTTCTTTAAATAAAATAATAATAACTGTCCTAATCTAATCCAATTGGAACTAAAGTGTATTATTTTTTTCCTAACATTGTTTTAGGTCGAATTACACTTATCCAATAGAATGAGGACATGTGTTAGGGTAATAATAATATCATTTTTACCCTTAATTACCCTATTTACTTTTAACTGTGGTAAATAAAAGTAAAAAGTTACTATTAACCAAAAATTATTTCTATCTTATTGAACAACATTTCACTCCTTGATATTAATCGTGTCTCTAATATTTTCAAAATTCATCTCACAGAAGCGGTAAAATTATGTTTTATGTACAATTGCAAATGCTCCTAGGAGGTGGGTAAAACACAGTGAAAAGTTCAATAAAATTTTTATATATCTAAAATTATTATAATATGACTCCAATGAATTAAATTGAACTTATATAAGTATTATATATCTATTTTGACCTAAAATAAATTTAAATAAAATAATTGATTATTTAAATAAAAATTCAGTTTTAACCAATAACTCAGTGTTTTCACTATTCATCAAAAATTGAAATTTTTCAGAAAAATTCCAAAATTTCACCCCAGGATAATTTTGATATTCAGAATCCAAAAATGAAGTCCATTTTGAAAGATAAAATTTATAAAATTTCAAAAATTTGTTATTACTATTCATAACGGCTAATTTATATAATATTTTAATAACATATCATTGTTTAGTGAAACTCAGTATTCCGTACAACACACACTATCTTGGAAGGTCGCGATTGCATGTAAAGAAAGCCAAGTCAGGATTTCGTGTAGTGCAAGACTCCTTTTTTGTTGTGTATAATATAATCCAACCATGTTTCATTTATATATTTAATATATATATATATATATACACTCAATGTTGCGTAGAATAGCTTCTATCAAACAAACTTGATTTTTTTAGTAACATGATCCAAGAATAGTGTTGCGTATACTACAAGCTAATACGGTGTAGCTTATAGCGCAAGACAATCTTAGTGTATCATACAACACAAGACATCAAATAAATTAAAAAAAACTTCTCATAAAATCTTTGGGTGTTACAAGGATTAAATGGATAAAATAGGTGGCATAATCCATCACCATTTGAACGCCCTCATTGTGGTCCATGGGCTCCATCACCACATTATATTTCACCTTCTCATGAAACTTACATGGAATAAATGTGGTCTTAAAGAATTCCCAAGACATGATACTTTACAGATGAATGGAAAGGGTGATCCTACACCATTCTAGAATAATCCCCTCAAATAGATTCGAAATGAATTTTACTTGGAAGTATTCTATATATTAAATGAATTAATGTTCTATTAAATACTGTTTAGGAAATCTATAAACTCTTGAGGTTATTTTTCACCATGTAAGATAAGTGAAAATTGAAGAGGGGATGGCTCTACAACCTTATCTACAGTCTAGGTCGGGTTTATAGATGGAATAAATTCATTTGATACCTGAGATACACAAGGTTAAAGAACAAACATTGATATTGACTCTCTAAAGTTCATAAAAACTTTTCTAGAATGCATGATTAAAACAAAAAATGAAAAAAACTTAAAAAAAATTAAAATTGAAATTTAAACTCAACCAATTAAACAAACCCAAAATAATCAAATCAGATAAACTATTTGTAAATGTATCACACTAAACAAATTTTTGAATTTCTACTTTAAAGAAAATTTCAAAATAATGGTATTTTTCTTCAAATATGTTCTAAACCACACAATCAATACTATGATTATTTTAAAAATCCAGTAAATTCATTTAATCTTCATTTGTTTTGGTAAAGTTACTTTATAATCTTTGGAAAACAAATTTTAAATCTTTTGAATCATGTTCAACATCATAGAATATCATTAAATATTACAAAATAACATTAAAACATCATAAAAATCCCAAAATTCTATCTGATATAGTTACAACACATTATCATAAATAATAAAAAATGGAAAGGAATAAAGCATGATATCAAGATTAAAATACTAACATCCCATTATATCTCGGGTTTCATCATGAGATGTGTTTACCAATAACTAACTCATGACTTATATAATGAGCTTCAATTATCATATCTACCACCGAAATGACATACCAAATAAAAAGGGTTCTTTATGAACCTATGACCTCTCAAGGACCTAGGATCTGATATAATTTTTTCAAAAACTAACTCGATCCAACTTTGAATCGATAATTCATGTCGGCCCATGAAAAAAATAGTGGCACATTCCCAATCTCCCCATATTATCAAAAATTACAATGGAATCAAAAATATGAATATGATAATGCTGTCACATAGATGAATCAAATTCAACATGCAACAAAATTATACTAGGAATCTGGCACAGTGCATCCATACCTTGGTTGCATATGCATAAACACAATAAGTGGTTTTAAATATAAACCATCTAAACATGGAATAAAATTTATACAAACATCATCTTTAAATAAATAAAAAAATGAAATAGACCCAGAGATACATAAAAAAGTCCAAATAGGCTAGTACATCTAGGATATATTATAAAACCAATGTATCATGAATCAACGCCTCATGAATCCATTGGGACTCTCTAGAACAACATACCTTCTCCACGAGTGATCTTAAACTAGAACCTGGACTTATTAGAAAGGCACCTAGTATATAGACATTGAGTGATACAAGTAGTATAACACCATTATATTTTTTTATGTGTATTCCTTTTAAAAAATACATTATTAAGTATCTTGTATCACACAAAACATTGATTTAAATTTAATAACATAATATTTAATTAAGTTAAAATATGAAAAAAATAGAGAATAATAAACTATGATAATTAAACGGGAAAAATCATTAAAAAAATTAAAATAACTCTAAAATATAAATTAAAAAAATATAATAATTAATTAAAATGATTTATTATAAGAATATCTATTATAAATATTTACATATTTTTTTAAGGAATGATTTTTTATGTTCTAATACCATTGAATTGATGAAATTTAATTATTAGAAGATAAAAAATTATTATTATATGATCAAAATCATTAAATGCTCGAAAGGTATATTTTAATAATAACCTTTTTTAAGTGTTGGGTATTTTATCATAATAAGTTAAATTGAGCAATTTTAAAAGATAATTGTAATAATAAGTACTGTTTCAATGTATAAAAAATTATATGAAGACTAATTTAATTATAATTTATTTGGAAATATTATTAATAACATTTAATGTTTTAAGAAGGTCAATTTTTTAATATCCCGACTCAAATCACTAAGTCCGAGCTAGAATGCCACGTGACCTCACGCACGCCTCCCCTTATGCAAGAGGCCGCTGACTAGTAGGGTAGGTCTGATTCCATCATTGGGAGGCTATAACCTTCATATCATGTCATATAACCAATAATAAACAATAAAAAATAAACAATATAAAAAATAATTATAGTAAACATGTGGAAGAGTGAATAAATTACATACATTTAAAATAAATAAAAGTAGCTCCCATATGTAGATAGTATTTCCAAATGAAATAAAACGTATAAATTAAATAAATAAATAGAAGGGAATATATAGTATATATAGGTATAAAACTATCCCCATGTTCCTCTATTCAATTTTCCCCCATGGGGCCCTTTCCCTTCACAGGATCCCTCATACAATCTACAAGCACATCGAAATGCCTGAGTCGGGTGTGAGTACAAGACTCAGTAGGATACCACCAATGTGTTATTAAACTAACATGATCAAGTATAATAGTGTAATCCATAATAATTATCAATTTATAGAAGGGAAACCATACAATCCAAAATTTAATGGTCTTACGTTAACCAAGCCCCCACAAACACCTGATCGTACCTACTTCGGATCCCTGGTGGAAAATATCATACCAATCATGTAAATTTATCAACATGATTTCAAGACTACAACTACTCAATATTCATATAGGTCCTTGGAATATAATTCAATCCACACTAGGCCATCATGCCCTAGTGTTATCTCCAGTTCATGTCAATTATACCTCATGCCCCACTGTTGCCACATAGGTCTAATCACTCATGATCATCATGCCACACAGTCATCATATATGGGTTTGATCAGTCATGATCATCAATCACATATGATATTCTACACTAGTCTTCCATTCCCCATAATCCATATTAGTCTTGTTATTAAGTCACATGAAGTGTCTAAAAACAATCCCACCTCTTGGGCTATCGAGCCACAAAAGGTCCACCTGTTAAATAGGTACTATACAAAAGAAACCACAACAAAACATACAATAGACATATCTAAAGGAAATAATGAAATTATATGAAGGTCACAAATCAAGGAACAAAAATCAATTCACAAAAATCAAGGAACACATAATTAGAGTATACAAAATCATTACAAATAAAACATGTTAATTAAATGTTCACATGGAATCTAGTTGTCTCAACAATTCTCATAGAGCATGGTCATATGGCGTAATGAGATACACACACCGCCACAATCAATCAAAAGTTAAGAGTGGATTTCAAATATGACAACATAATAATCATACCATGACAACATGTATACTGAGAGTCCAATAAGGTAAGGAGATTCCTACCTCAAGGTTGTCGATGCCAATAGAAATAATAAACCACATTATACGGTTTGAAAGATAAAGTGGAAACCTCAATATTCAATAAAATTTCATCATGTTCCATATTATGATAGTCATCATCTTGATAAAGTTTGAAGTTCATAAAGGGTTCTTATAACCAAAAAAATCTATTTTATTTCAAAAATATATAAAATATCACATATGATGATACTTTATCTCTCCTAGATAATATCTGAATTACTGTTCTAGGTAAGTGCATGTTCTAGGAAAATTGTCCACAAGAATATTTATAAAACCACATTCTATAACTTATATCATAAATTATTTAAATAAGACATGTGATATTCCTTATAATTAAAATAAAAAAATAATTATCCTTGAAAATTTCGTAATTATCCTTTTATAGTTTAGTATCTTCATCACATGGTAATTCCATTATAATTACAGATGCATAATTTTTCTAATTATCTTATAATAATTTCTTTTACAATTTATCCATGTATAATTATTTTATGACAATTTTTCATAAATTATCTATTTATAATTCAAAAATTATCCTTTTATAATTTTGTCAATATTTTTTCTGGAAAATTATATTATATTTCATTTGATATTAATATTTATCTTTACCCATTTTTAAGATTATTTTTAATTAACCCTTTTTTTGATGGGGGATTTAATAAAAGATTTTTTTAAAATATCAAAAAAAGATTTTCCTTTCATAATTATAAATTTTATCTACCCCTCTAAATTTCCTCTAGAAAACCATCTGATCTCTTTTATAACCTATCCCATCCCATGGAAATGAGAAAAAAATGTTTGTGAATCCCGATCCTCTGATACCATGTTTTAACATCCTGACTTGACTCACCAGGTCTAAGTTGGAAAGCCACATGACCTCATGCATTCTTCCCTATACACAAGTGGATTTCGATTAACATTGAATGTCTGAGTCCATCAGTGGTTAGACTGTATCATCAATATCATGTTATAAGATCAATAATCAATAATAAATAAATAGCTATAGTAAAAATATGGAAAACTGAATATATTTCATACATGTAAAAAAATCATCTCCTGTAAGTGGAATGTTTATCCAATGGAAATAAAGGAGAAAAAATAAATAAATAAACAGTGGGTCCTCTATATTCTATCTGTAGTTTCTACTAGATCCTATATCCTTTTCTCATCTTTCCACCATAGGGTCCTTGAACATCATTAAATCCCTCATGAAATCTAAAACATCATCAAAATTCCCAGGTAGGGTGTGAGTAAAAGCCTCAATAGAAAAAATATAATACATCATTAAACTAAGATGACCAATTATAATAGTGTATTCCAAAATAATGATCAATTCATAACAACATAAATATACAACCCAAAACACTGTGTTCATGCACTAAACAATCTACCACAAACCCTAGACCGTACCTACTTAATCTCCATGATGAAAACAATTGGTGATTCTTAGAAAAGTATCAACATAAACTATAGCCTCAAGATTCTTGATAATTGTATAGGCCCGAGTCCTCAATATCAGGCCACACTTGGCCATCATGCCTAAGTGTTATCTCTAGTCCATGTCACATAGACCATCATTCCCCACTTGCCACATCTGTGATTTTATTTTGAGGTATTTTTCTACTTTATTTTGGTCTTATCTTGGTTTGTTAGCTTTTACAAGATTTTTTATGTGAAAATAAATTTTGTTTCCCAAAAACAGGTGGTAGATGATTGGTGCACGATTAGGGGAAACTGTGTACCATCTCAAGAGAGACTAGGTTCCCTGGACAATAGCACTATCAAGGCTACACAACCTACCACATAGGCATGTAGCATCCCCCAGGAAACAGTGTGGCCTATTTCCTTTTAGATAGATGAGACCACATGGTTGTTTCAAGTTTTTGAAAACCATGGAGCCTTACCATGTAAATTGTCTTGGTCATCAAAAATATGAAAAATTAACTGCCTACCTTTCCAAAATTTTAACCCCAAGCCCCCACTATTTCATGCTATTATAGATTTTTCATCCCTAGGAACCACCTCCTCTCCCTCTAGGACCCCTTGAACTTCAATTTTTATGTGGATTTGGAATTAGATCATTAATAAATCATCGTGTAACCCCCTTCACCCTCTGTTTCTTCCTTCTTTTAGGGTTTTACTCCTCTCTCATTGAGTTATTCCTTATCCAACATATTGGTTCACCTTATAAGGGTTCAATCTTGATTTGTTGGGTAAAATATTTTTGTTTATGGTTTGATATTTCTTTTATAGGGTCCCCCTGAGGTGCAATTGTGGTTTCCACTAGATTTTGATTGTTTCTATGCTTGAGGCAGGTGATTCCATGATTTATCATTATTATATGATTATGGTATGATTTATTTTCTTCTTTAATGTGTTATATGAATTGTTTTAATGGTTAAAAATGCGTTTTAAAAAGGTTTTGAGGTGCGTAATGGTTGAAGGATGTTTCTCTAAAATACATTTATTAGGTTTCATGTGTTATTCCTTATTATACTTCTTAAATGTGTTCCATAAATTGTGTAATTGGTGGAAAAGAAGTTTTCAAATAGATTTGGTGTGTGTGTGGATTTGAAACAGGGTTTTATTATGAAAAATTATGATCTTTCATGTTTATTTATATTTCTTGGTGTGTGTATGTGAATGTGGTGATATATGTGACACATGAAATAGAAATTGAGAACAGAGGGAATATTAGGTATCTTGGTGGGAAGACTAGGACTATTATGCTAGTTGTATTGGCAGGGTTGAGGCCCACTTTATTCTACAGGGATTGACACTACAAAACTAAGTAAACTATGATAATTATTGGAGACCACTAGAACTTTGGATAGATTCCCATCAAATGGATCATGCATGAGGAAACTCTGGGTCATAGATGCTATACTATTATCACTGAGATACGATATTACTAGGGTCCCACTAGTTCTAGTGAATTTAGAGATTACCCATGGTACACTTTTGTTATGTGGTAATTATCATTGTAATAAATTTGACCTTACTCTCATGTTAATTTTCAATGCATGCTTATTTTTAAAATTCTTTCCTTAAATTTTTTTTATAATGCTTCAAACTTATTTATTAAAACTTACATGTTAATTTTTTTTCTAATGTTATTACATGGAATATTTATTTTGGGTGCAATTCTACTGGGAAATGGATCACACCCTACATACACACTTGGGTTTATGTAGATCTTGTTATGTTTGACTTAGGTAAAGGTAAGATGTATCATAATGGTGATAATGGATATGATTGATGGCGTTACTCTCTTATAGGTGTTGGTGAAGGTGGATTAAGGGTGATAACCCTCTTGTTTCATGGAGTTTTGGGGTTTTTGGTATAATTGGTTCCCCTCCTGTTTTGATATTTTTGGTTTTTGGTTAATGTTGTAAAATGATTATCTTTAAATTGTTGTATCTCTTTTCCGTATGGATATTGATCTTGGTGTGATATATCATTTTTATTTTTTGGTGTTGGTTGGATAATATGGGTGATATCATTCCCAAAAGTGTATAGTTGATACTCATGAACTATCCCATGAGGATCAGGAGTGCCCTTCAAGCCATGTCACGTTGTGGTCAGGAACCTATTTGGATGGATTCTCAGAATGGTTCGTGAAAAAATGGTATTTTTGAGGATTTCTCTCTTTATTTGGGTCATGATATTTGGCAAGAGTCTGGATAGAAACGGGCTAGGATTGTACAGGATTGAGGTTCTATATGAGAGTAGGGTATCTGGCCAACACAACTCATGAAGGACCTTAGGTCTCTTTGAGATGTTGGAAAATTGTTTTGAATTCTCCTCTAGGTGAGACGTATAGGCTCTAGACTGTGCATAGATACCATTATGGGGTGAATCATTTTTTCTTGTTTATGTTATTGATATGGTTCTATTTGTATATATTGAAGTGTTTGGGATTTTTTTTGTTACTAAATATTTTCTACATGGTTTATTGATGTTTTTTCTATATAGTTGTTTCTATATGATGTAATATTCCTCCTTGGATACTTTCTATGAAATCAAGAGAAGTGGCTGTAGAGAGTTCTCCATCACTAATTGATTAGAGACTTTTGGAGGTAGTGGCTCGGGTTTTCCACACATTTGGATAGGGAGCATGCTTTAGTTATGATCATTTTGGGGAAGCTGAACCATGTCTTAGAAAGGACGAGGATTTGGATTTCCTCAAGAACATTACTCATATGTTCCGAGGTAGCACATATCCCAAGGAAGCAGAGTATTGGATCGAAAAGATCAAAAGGTTGTTTATTTTTCTTCATAATCTTTAGGAATTCAAAGTAAAATGTGCCTATTTTCTGTTGGATGGACCATGTCATAGGAGGTGGGACTCAGTGGTTCAGTATGGGAAGCATGAACAGATGATTTGGAAGGATTTCAAGTTCATATTCAATGATAAGTGTTTCCATGAGACCTTGGCCTTCACCAACACCAAATATTTTTTGTATATTCATCAAGAGGATCGAACCATGATAGATTCCAACCAATTTGCATAATTGGTGTGGTTTTTACCAGAGCTAGCCTCTAATGAGAAACTTAATTCCTAATGGTTTGAGATGGGGTTGTATCTAGACATCTAATCCCATTTTTTATTTTTAATTTTAAGGCTTATACTAAGGTGGCTGATCGTTCTTTGATTGAGAAAATCTATCAGAGTGGAAATTCTAGTTTCTCTGGAGTAGTGATAGTGGTGGTCTAGGGAATTTTCAGTTCATTTGAGAGAAAGAGGAAGCATGACAAGTAGAAGAAGATGTGAGGTGATAATTCAGGCCATCCTTCCCAACTATCATCATCAGTGGATTTAGACACCAGATTAGTCTTGTGCCATTAGTGTGGGAAGGTGGTTAATATGTCGTCAATGTATCTACCTCCACTGAGACCTTTCCATCAATGTGTACCTATGTGGAAATTAAAGTAGTTTTACATAGCTATGTGCCCATATCTAGGTGTGGTAGGTTATATGGCCTTTAGAGGGATGCCAACCTAATCAAATCCATCAAGGACAACATGCTCTATGATTGGTGGTCATGGTGTTAGGGATGAATCTTCTTTAGGTAAAAGTCATATTAAGGATGAACCATAGACTAGTGGTCATTCTCAAGCTTAGGCAGAGATGAGACACCTTCGTGTGTTGGATCAAGAACCAAAAGAATCAGATGGAGGACTAGTGGAAGTTAGAGGAATGATTCCTATTGAACCCTCTATTTATTCTATTTAGTTTGATATAAGTGCCTCTTTTTCTTTTATATCTAATCATTTTTTTTGGATGTGTTTATTTTTTCAAAAAATCTTATTAAATATGCGATGGAGTTGGCAATGTTGGTTGGTAATAAGTGAGAGTAGGGTTTTGGGTGTTCATCTTGTGTACTCATCATGTCATAGGTCAATCTAGAATGTAATTTCATGGTTTTGGAATTAGAACTCTTTGATGCGATCCTCAGTATGAATTGAATGGTGCATTTTTAGGTTCACATTGATTACTATTGGCAGCGAGTGAGTTTTATGGAACCGGATGGGAGTACCTGATTTTTTTCTTAGTAAATGGGACTCTCAGTCAGATCATGAAAGACCTACACATATGGATTTGAGACATTCTTTCTTTTTATATCTCATATCTCATGTTGGAGGATGGTGATTGAGACATTGTGGGTGTATTACCTCCAGTGGTGGATGAGTTCCCATATGTGTTTCTAGATGATTTCATATAACTACCTTCAGAGAAATATGTGGAGTTAACCATCAAGTTAGAATTGGGATGAAAAATGATATCTCTTCCTTAATACTATATATCCCCTCCTTATTTGAGGGAATTAAATGTACAGATAAACAATTTAAAATATTAATGATTCATTCACCCGAGCATCCCACCTTGGGAAACCCCTATTGTCTATAAAGAATGTTGATGGATATATCTGGTTAGGTATAAATTAACAAAACCAAAATAAGTTAAAAATAATGATTAAATATCATTTCACCCATATCTATGGCCTCTTTGATCAGCGTAATGGGGAAAGGTGGTACTCCAAAATCAATTTTCCTTCTGGGTATCACCAAGTCAGAGTCAGAGAGGAGACTATTCTTAAAATAGCTTTCTGAAGTAGGTAAGACTATTATGAGTATTTGGTAATGGAATTCGGCTTAAAAAATGATCCAATATGATTTATAGAACCCATGAATAGGTTTCTCCATCTGTATCTTGAATCCTTTGATGTGGTATTTTTGGATGACATTATAGTCTATTCAAGGACCTAGGAGGAGAATTAGTAGCATTTTAAGATCATGTTGGGAACTCTTTGAGACCATTTCATCTATGTTATGTTCTCCAATTCCACCTTCTAGATTCTATAGGTGATTTTTATGGGTTATGTGTTCTCAGAACATGGGGTTTCAGTGGATCACAATAAGATTTGGGCAGGGATGTAATAGGAGTAGTTGAAGAATGTTTTTGAGATCAGAATATTTCTGGGTTTCGATGGGTATTATATAAATTTAATTAGATATTTATCTCATCTTGTTTCACCCATGATGGAACTCAACTAGAATAGGATGAAGTTTGAAATGATCTCGGAATGTCGAGAATCCTTTGAGGATCTTAAGAGACGATAGACCATGGCTCCTATTTTGATCTTGATGGAATCTAGGAAAGGGTACATGGTCTATTTTGATGCTTCAGGTATGGGTCTTGGGTGTTTTATAATACAAGATGAGCATATGGTGGATTATGGTTCTCTCTATCTCTGATTACACAAAAATAATTACCCCACCCATGATATGGATTTAGTAGCGGTGATGCATTCCTTGATGATATAATATCATTATATATTTTGAGAGAAGTTTATAGACTATTCTGATATTAAGATATTGGCCTATATTTTCTCCCAAAATTATTTGAATCTATGGTATAATTTTAGGGTTGAATAAATTTAGTGTTATGATTTTGATATTGTCTATATCCTAGGAAACAGTAATGTGGTAACAGATGATTTTAGGACTAAATTTCCAGTGAAATCATTGAAAGAGTCCTATGACAAGTGAACCTTGATGGGGATTTTTGCTCAGATTCATCTCGAGACCATTGGGTATAGTCGTGGTGTGTTATTGTCCAGTTCTCAGTTGACACATTCCCTTATAGATTTGATTCTATAGAAGCATACTGGTGACAAGTTGTGTCAGTATTCTACACAGTTCCTAAATCTCGGGGGGAGGTTCCATGTGAATGGTCATTGTCTCTTGAGTTTTTTTTGTGTTTTAATGGTCACTTCATTATGATGTTGTTGTTATATAAGGTGGTAATGTAGGATATACCCAAGGCATAGTGGTCCATTCATCCATGGGATACAAAAATGTTTTATGATATTCTCTGTCAGTTCTGGTGGCTAGGCATTGGATGAGATATTGCTGATTTTGTATCTCTGTGTTGTAAATGTCAGTATGTCAATACAGAACACCAAAGTCCCTCTAGATTACTTCATCCCTTACCAATTCCTACTTGGAAGTGGGACTTGGCCACCATGGATTTATGTAATGATGTTCCTCATACAGCCCATTGGGGGAACATGATTTGGGTTGTGATTAACCATATAACTAAATCGTCCCATTTTATTTTAATCATAGATTCAGCCAAAGTGGATGAATTGGGTCGATTGTATGTTCAGAAGATAATGAGGAATAATGGTGTTCCATAATATATAATTTCAGATATGAAACCCCATTTTACCTTACAGTTTTGTGAAGTCATTCAAAAGGAATTATGGTTGTAGGTCAAGTTGAGCGTGACATACCAACCTCAAACGGATGGTCAAACATATTAGGAAAATAAGATCTTGGAAGATATGCTCCAAGAATGAGTGCTGGACTTTACAGGATCATGGGATATCCATTTAGTGTTAGTCATGTTTTCCTATTATAATAATTACCAATCCTTAATAATAATGAATCCTTTTTAAATTCTTTATAGTTATCTATGTTGGTCCTCCTTATGTTGGATAACAGTGCGTGAGACTTTGTTGTTGGGACCGAGTCTCATGTGTGAGATGTATGAGAAGTTATGTTTGATTAGGATGAAATTTATAATGGCATAGAGACTTCAAAAGACCAATACTTATAAGAATCTCCAAGATTTAGAGTTCCCTATGGGTGATCGAGTGTTTCTGAAGGTGGATCCTCTTCTGAGACACCATCATTTTGGGAATAAAGGGAATAAAAATCTAAGTAATTTTATACCTTTTGAAATTAAAAAGAGGCTTGGTAAGGTGGAATATTAGTCATATTTTCCATCCCACATTATGTCACTTAATGATGTGTTCCATGTCTCCCAACTGAAAAATTATAATCTAGATCCATCTCATGTGCTTAATTGGGAAGAGTTAGAATTTGAACCTAATTTTTATTTCATTGAATGACCAATGAATATATTAGATTCCTAAGATAAATTGATTTAGGGGAATTCCATACCATTGTTATAATTTCTTTGGAATCATGGGAATGATGAGTATGAGACATTGGAGTAGAATTATTGGGTTGAATAATAATATCCATTTTTTCTCTTCGGTCAAACTCTTGAATGACTTTCCAAGGGTGGAAATGTTTCATGGTGGCGAGAATTATCACATCCATGATTTTATTTTGAGGTATTGTTATGGTTTATTTTTTGTATTATCTTGGTTCCTTGGGGTTTTAAATAGCATTTAGGGCAAAATTTAATTTTTGGACCCGATAATAGGTGGCACAAGGTCGGTGCACGGTTAGGGGAATCCATACGCTAGCCTAGGAGAGACCGTGCATTCTTGGAAGTGGCACTTTCTAGGCCACATGACCTACCACACGGGCATGTGTCCTCCTCCAGGAAATCAGGAAGTTAGATTATTCTTAGACAAAAGAGACCTCATGGTTACCGCATGGTTTTGGAAATTATACAGGCTAACTATTTGGCTTGTCTAGGTTATTAAAAAATTGAAACTAAACCTCCAACCATTCCCTATTTTAACATTAAACCACCCCTATTTTGATACATTCAGGATTTTCATCCCTAGGTTCCTCATCATCCCTCTTGTGGACCCCTTTGATTTCATTTTTTGTGTGGATTTGTCCTTGGATAATCATGAAATCATCAAGTAAGTCCCTTCTCCCTTGGTTTCTTCATTTTTCTAGGGTTCTTCTTCCTACCTATTTGAGTTTTTCTTTATTTATTGAATTAGATGAACTACTAAGTGTTCAATATTGAGTTATTGGGTAAAATCATGATGTTTTGTATTCAATATTTCCTTTATAGGATCCTATTGAGGTGTAGTTTAGGGTTTCCACTGGATTCTGGAAGTTTACAAGCTTAAAGTAGATGATTCCATCCATAAGCATTTTTAGAAGATTGTGGTATGCTTTATTTGCTACTCGAATGTGTTTTATAGTTTGTGTGATAGGCTAAAAATGGATTTTAGAAAGGTTTTGAGGCATGTAAGGGTTGAAATATGGTTTTAAAAAATAAATTGGTTGAGTTTCTTGTGTTATTCATTATTTTGTTTCATAAACGTGTTTTATAAATTAGGTAAGTGGTATGGAGGGTGTTTTCAAATGTATTTGGTTAGTGTGTGGATTTAAAAAAAATTCTTATTAAAACTGATTTTATTTCATGTCTATTCATATTTCTTGGTAGGTGTATGTGAAAGTGGTGATATATGTGACATGTGAAATGGAAATTGAGGAGATAGTGAATCCTAGGTATCTTATAGGGAAGACTAGAACTAGAATGGTTGTTGGATTAGTGGGGATGAGGCCCAATTTATTTAAGAAGGATAGAAATTACAACACTATCTAAATAATGATGATGATTGAAGACCACTAGAACATTGGATAGATTCATCATTGGTGGATCGTTTATGAGGATGTTGTGGGGCATAGTTTCTAAACTATTATCAATGATATAAAAGGTTCTTGGGGTACCACTAGTGTAAGTGTCTATAGGGATTACCCATGCTTTTCTCTTGTGATGTGGTTATTACCGTCGACATAAGGTGGGAATTACTCTCATGATAATTTCAAAATAATACTTCTTTTGAAAATTATTTCCTTAAAAATGTTTTCTTAAATGTGTTTCCAACTTATTTGTTAAAATTTACATATTAATTTGTATTCTAATGTAATTTCTTAAAATATTTTTTTAGTGTGGAATCCAACTAGGAATTATATTTTCCTTTACAAACACCCTTGGGTGCATGTAGTTCTTGTTATTTTAGACTCCAGTAAAAAAAATATGCATCATGTTAGAGATGGTGGATCTGGTTTCTAGCATTCATCTCTTGTAGGTGTTTGTGGAGGTTTCTTGAGGGTGATTTAACTCTTGTTTCATGATTGTTTTGGGTTATGGTCTAGTTGGATACCCTCCTATTTTGGTATGTTTGGTTTTGGGTTAAATTTGTAAAATGTTTAGTTTGAAATTTTTGTATCTATTTTGGTTATGGATATTGATCTTGGTGTGATGTTTCATTTTGAGATTTGGTGATGGTTGTTTATTATGGGTGAAATCATTCCTAAAAGTGTATTGTTGATACCCAAACACTAGTTCCAAGCCCATGTGGATTGGGAATTCTTTTCAAGACATACATGGGTTGGGTTGGGTTCCAGGTTGGATGGCATTCCTATTTGGTTATTGACACCGCTATTTCTATGAAATTCTGTTCACTCATGATAGTTATGCCCCATAGTCATCACATATGGGTCTAATCACTCAATATTGTTTTACCCCCAGGTCAAGAAACACTATGACATCATGACCCATTGTCTATTTTGGAATCATCAAGTCGCATGTAGCGTCTGAACACACTCCCCCCTCTAGGGCTACCACGCCATGATGGGTCGAACTATCACATTGGTACCATGGACGAGAAACCACAACACTATATATATCAGACATATATCAAGGAAACAGTAACGTTATATGAAGGACACATATCATGTCACACAAATCAAGGAACACATATCAAGGAACATATTTTGAGAATATATTGCATCATCATAAATACAGCATGTGAATTAACGATCAATATGGAATCTAGCCATATCAACAATTCTCATGGAGCACGGTTATACCATGTCAGGATGTACAGACAAATCAAAAAGCAATTAAAAGTTAATAATCAATATAAAATATTTAAACATGATAATCATACCATGAAAACCTTTATATTGAGATCCAAATAAGGTAAGGAACTGTATACCTCAAAGTAATTGATGTCAATGAAAGATAAACCAGTCAGTGTGGTTCCAAAGTTAGAGTGGAAATCTAAAAAGTCAAGAAAACATCCTCAGAGGCATTATTATTATATTCCTCATCATGTCAATGTTTGAGATCCATCAAGGGTGATTAGAACCAAATCCATATATTTTATTTCAAAAAAGAAATAAAATATCACCTGTGCTGATACTTTCTCTCTCTTGGATAATTTTTGAATTATCAATCTAGGTCAGCGCATGTGATAGAATAATTTTCCTTAAGAATAATTATAAAACCACATTTAGAAATTTATATCCTAAATTATTTTGAGAAAAAATGTGGTATTATTTATAATTATTCTTAAAAAATAATAATTACCCTTGACAATTATATAATTATCGTTGGATAATTTATTATTTTTGTCACAAGATAATTTCTTTATAATTATCCTCAGATAATTTTTATAATAATTTTTTAATAATTTATTTTAAAAATTATCCCTCTATAACTATTTTATGACCATTTTTATCAAATTATCCGTTTATAATTCAAAAATTATCATTTGATAATTTAATAATCTTTTTCACATGAAAATTCTCTTATAATTATCATTGGATGATTGTAAAATAATTTTATAATAATTACTTTTAGAAATTATGAATCTATAATTATTTTAGGATAATTTTTCACAAATTATCCATTTGTATTTCAAAAATTATCCTTTCATAATTTCAATAATCTTTATCTCATGAAAATTCTCTTATGATTATCCTTGGATAAATGTACAACTATTTTTTGAATAATTTATTATAGAAATTATCAATCTATAACTATTTTATGATAATTTTCTACAAATAATCCATTTGTAATTCAAAAGTTTCCCTTTGATAATTATAATATTATTTGTCCCCTGAAAATTCCCTTACAATAATCCTTTCATAATTTTTATAATAATATCTTCGATAATCATGTGAAATTATAATTTAATAATTTTTTATTATTATCGCTTGATAAGTATTTATAATTATCCTTTGATAATTAATTTTAATTGTATTTGGATAATTATAATAATTTATCTCTTGAAAAATCTATATAATAATATTTTGATAATTCTTTTCAATTATATTTTGACAATTCGATGAAATTATCATTTGATAATTATTCATAATTATCATTCAATGATTCGATGAAATTATTTTTTGATAATTTATTGGAATTATCCTTTAATTATTCTTAGTTTTATTAATTTAATTTAAATTAAAATTTTATAGAATTTTATACATAATAGTAAAAGAATAAAGAGAAAAATTTAAAATAAAACAAAAATAAAAACCACTTATGCACAACATTTAGGGAGAAGAAATACTTCCTGTTACGTGCCATGAACAAGAACATGATACCGATTCTAATCATTTAAAGTTCCCCATTCATGTTTAAGTAAGTCTTGGGGTCACTTAGACATCGAGAGATCAACCAAAATCATAATAAGAATGGTTCAACTATGTGGAACCCCAATATCACAACATTTAAAATACCTAATTAAAAAACATTATTTATTAAATGATTCAACTAAAATTCATTGCAGAGTCACTAATTCCCCCCTTTAAGATGTTGAAACTGAAATGGGTCATTTCAAAGTTTATTTAAGATCTTTTGAAATCTTTCGGCATCGAAAATGGAGTTAGGAATTCATAGGAATGACAAGATGGAAAAACCATTTTAATAAATAAATTAAAAATTATATAATTATAAAGGGGTAAAATAAATTACCCTCACATGCGATGTTACCAAATACCCAACAGACACAAATGTTTTGTCATACCAAGGCAAATCCCTCTTCCTAGAACTAAAAATGGTATCATATTTATCATATGATGCAACATTTTAGATATATTCAATTATTTTCCAAAAATAATAATATAATAAAAATACTAGATAAGTTATGTTTACATGAGATCTGACCAAACATCCAATGCGAATAAAAGTTATTACCTACATTGGGTAAACCTTGCACCCCAAAATTAACAGTGATATTAGATTTATCATATGATGAACCATTTGAGATATATTCAATTATTTCGAAGAAATTATCTAGTATAATATAATGTATTTAATATTTATATTTCATATGTGCCGAGGCTCTATGGGACTCAAAATCATGCACTAACATTGTATCTATCTCTAATAATATTCCATATAATATTACAAAGTGTTAAATAATTTTTTACCATTATGAAAATTTCATTAATCATTTATTAAGTGATTTTTACTAAAAAATTTCATTTTCACATAAAACATCATTAATTAATATCAATGTGATTATTTTTATTGACATTAAAAATTTTGGATGTTTCTAATTTTCTATAAAAAAGCATTTCATAAATTTTTAATGAATCTATTTTTTCCTTGTAAAAATATATAAAATTTTAAGGAATATTTTTCAAGGCTGGACACCGACTCAGTGTGGGATTCCAAGGCATGGGGATGCTCAATATTGATATAATAAAAATATTAAATATATTTTATAATTCAAGCACAACTTTATAAAATAGTGGAATAAATCCTGAATGGAGTCTTGGATGGAAAATTTGAGTTAGATAATAAATCCAAAATGCCGTTTTTACCATTGGAATGAAAAACCCTTTGTGTGTGTGAGTTGATTGGCCTAAGTGGAATTGTGGGCCAATAAATAAATAAATATATTATTTATTATATTCCCCACAACCTAATATCCTATATTTAAATGCATTTAGGTAAAATCCATACGAGTAGACACATATCCCTATGTATTAGAGAGGAGTCATTAAAGAAGAGTTCCTGGATGAGAAAAAATTGATCGTGGTGAAGCAATCATTCTGCCAATGGAGTTCATATATCTCACCAAATATAGTGATGTGGAACCATTTTTCATATGTTATTTATCCAAACACAAGGTAGGTCATTTTTTTACTTGATTAATCCAATTTAATTATCCCATGTTGAATGTGAATCAATTAACCCAACAATAATTGATTTCTTCATTGATGGTTGATTACAATTGATGTTTTTATCTTCCTAGAATTAGGAATTGATATTTCTTTGTTGATTAATTTTTATTATTTCATGTTCATCATTTACCTCATAATCTAATGAATGTAAATCTGAAAAATGGCCAATTTTCATTGTCAATTTTGGTTTATTCTGATTTTCTCCCAACATTCTTCATATATTCATCAATCACATTTCATTTGGATAATGTTTTGACAAGTATCCAGAGAACCTTCACTGCATGTTCAATCCTTAGTGAAATGAATTTTTTCCATGGGTGTGTGTTTAGGATTGAGGGAACTGTCGATGTGTGATGATGAGGATGGATGATCCAGTGATTGATTAGAGGATGAAAGTTTATGAGGATGGTGCTTCGGTGATGTGGAGTCACTACGAACGATTCATGAGTGAATCTATGGTTGGAATCAAGGTACTGAGGAAAAATAGGCTCAGTTAATTCTATATCTAGGTTTATTAGTGGATTTTGGTGTAGAATATGATATTATGGAGGCACAAGTAGAACCACATTAAAAAAGGGATCTAGAAAACTCGACACACACAATATATAGTACAAATAACACACTCAATTTAGTACATTGGATGTGGTAGATAGGGTTTTAGAAAACAAAAAATACTACATGCCATATAGGAACTTCTAAACACCTTGTGACCCAGGACTGGTGACTCCGCATGTACCCTTAATGCACACAAGCACAAACATGGCTAGTTACATGGGCATGAACAAATTATATGGGAACAACCCGATACATGGACACATATAGGTAAAAAAACATGACCAAGTGAATTTGAGAAACCATAGTACGTACACACAACTATAGTACATGGACATGACCCAGTAATCAGACATGTCTAGGTACCTGGACATAGGTGGGTACATGGGATGACCAGACTACACAAGCACAACCCAAAATATATGAGCAGAGGTCGTAGTACATAAAAATACCTAAGGTAACCAAGATACATCATGTACTCATAGTACACTCTATGTAATTTTATCAGATATGGTTGAGTTAGTCATTATAATTAGTATATAATGATATCTATAGGGTGAGTTCCCTTGGTTTTTCCCTAAGAGGGTATAGTGAGGCATCACATCCTGAGCATAGGGCATGTTCCCCTCTACAGGATTAGTCTCATATAGAGATCATTAATCTCTCTCTATGGCCTAGGGAGTGATCCCATGTCATTTATACAACCCTAGGTATGGTCAAATAACATATAACCTATATACTAATACATTCAATACCCTGGATAATGGGACACCTAGTTAGGGTTAAAAATCCCATGCATGCCCTATTTTAAATCCCCTATATGTGTATCAATATCTTTAGGTTTTCAAGTTGTACTTATTCTTAGCGTGACCCAATGATAAATACCTCTCTAATGGGCACTATCAGTGTTATGATACTGTGGAGTGAGTTATCTCGGATGAATGTTACCTTGAATCCCTGAGAATAATCACTTGATGATTTATGTTTGGGAATTTTTGGGTGTCCTATTGGGTAGGTATATATTCACCCCTGCATGGGATTTCCTTGTGTAGGTTGTGTCTTATTAAGATTATGGGTATTTTTTCAAAGTCTTAACCAGGAGAGAGAAGAAAATAGTTGAATGAGATAGATTATGGTTTATACCAGGTGTTTCATTTGACAACAGTCCCCTCCTTCCTAGTAGGTTGGACTATTTTATAGGTTTTTTGAGATTGTATTTAAAACTTTATGGTTTCTAGTACTTGTACCATACTCTGATGTGGGATATAAATGTATGCATTCATTTTTTATACTAGTTATATATTACCTTTCATAATTGCATGGGGATTTGAGTTTTTTTTCATATGTACATGAACCTTAGGATAAGGCATCCCATGTGTGTGATATGACTACTCAATAATAGTTTCCAATACCTAGCCTATTGGAGGTAGGATTGGGGTTTCACTGTTGGATTACCACCTCCAAAGTAGGGCTCAGCGGGTTTAGGAATGATAGAGTGGTATCAAAGGGTGTTAGTATTAGAATCAGAGCTTGTATATTATCCTGTCGTGAGGTTTGGTTTAGGAACTATGGAAATAATGTTAAAGTGTTTCAAGTTTGGCTTCATGCCAGGGAATATAGTGTTGGTATGTTGAATAATGTGTCCATTAAACATGTTTATGAAAAACTTATTATTAGATCTATATATTTACAAATTGATTTTAGGAAAAACATTGGTACACACATTTTATAATAATGGTTTGTGTTTTCCATGTCCTTATTAGGTCATCTCCCCAAATATAATATTTGACTATAGAACATATTTAATTTTTAGGATTCCTCTATGGTGACTGGAAGATTAGGATTCTAAATAGTACCATGAGGTTGATTCTCATAGTGATGAGACTTCCATACATGTTCTTATACAATAGGTGGTACCTCCAAGTGGTTTTCTAATTTTATTACCTCCCATTGAGAAACAAGTTTCACTAGTAGTACTGGATGAGGATGTGCATAGGTTGAACACCCTTTATGAGTTTTAGAGACATAGACCCCTTAGTTTTTTGGGAAAGCTGGACCTCCAAGAATATGGGGACTAGTTTGAGGTTTTTACATGGGGTTTATTCCTAGTTAAGACCCATCCAGATTATATGGTGGTTTTATCAGTGAGAATTATTCATGTCTCCAGATGTTGTTGGTAGATTTTGGTGACTCTGATGTATGACATGGGGAATCCTTCATCGATAGAGTTCAAGCATCTCTTTTCATTAAGTGTAATCCTATGAACTAGAGGCTCAAAGGATCATTAAAGGTATGAAAAGTGTCTTCTCTATTTTAATAATAGTAATGATAGACATAGGTGAAAGAAACTCATTTCTTTACACATCCCTTGTTTGATATCTAGATATCCTAATTGATCTTTTGGATGGACCACTATGATTATAGACTCCTACCAGAGGATATTCAATGATCACACTCTTCTTCTGATAATGTTTCCTAACTCTTAGAGGATAGAACATAATTTTGGATCTTTTCATTGAGATGATGTGGCATTATGACATAATACTAGGTATGTAATGACTATCTGTAGTTTACACATAGATTTACTATTTTAGGAAGAGGATATAGTGTATTTGTATATATGGGATGGAGTTTTTCTTAATTGGTGATAAGGAAATCCATGGAGAGTAGGATGTACTCTTGTGTAATAAGATACAACTAATTACTCATCACTTGGCTAGTATAAACTCAAGAGTAGTAGATGTTATGAGTTAAAAATTTCATATAGTTGTGGTAGAGTATGAGGATGTATTAATTTAGGATTTAATAGGATTATCTACCCACCAAGAGATATACTTCTATATAGACTTGCACCTCAGTAATGATATATTATATGTGCCAATATATCTAATGGATCCCATAGATCTTCATGAGTTAAAAGTGATGTTGTAGGTGTTGCAGATTAAGGGATTTTCTTGACCCTGTGTTTCCCCCATGGCAGCCCTCTTATTGTTTTCCAAGAAGGAAAATGAGAGCCTAAGGTTGTGTGTGGGTCATAGTCCCCTAAATTAGGTGAATGTCTAGAAAAAAAATATTCACTCTCAAGAATCGACAACCTCTTCGACTAGTTAGGAGGGGAGAGATGGTTCTCAAAGATCGACCTTATGTTAGGCTATCACCAAATACAAGTTCATGATGACGATATAATAAAGATGGAATTTTGATGTTACTAAAATCACTATTAGTACATGGTGATGCACATAGGCACGGTGAATTCCCCAATAGCGTTCATGAAACTCATAAACCAAACCATTCATCCCATCTTGGATCAGTTCATGGTGGTCCTCATTGAATATATCTGAGTGTACTTAGAATCAGATGAGGCACACATGAGACCCTTACGGAAGGTCCTAGACACACTCAAAGATTAGCATTTTTAAGGGAAGCTCTCAATGTTTCAGTTATATATTTAATATGTCCACTTCCTTAGACATGTCATATTAATAGAGGGAGTAGTAGTGGAGCCATCAAAGGTTGAGGCATTGCTATCTTGAGATCTACCCAAGAGAATGTTTTAGATGATTATATTTCTTAGTTTTAAAGGATACTATAGGATATTTATACCCTATTTCTCTTTGATTGTTGAACCTTTGACTACTTTGAATCAAAATGAACAACCTTTTTTGTGTAATAATAGGATCCAACAATATTTTCACGAGTTATGGTAGAGGTTGAAGAGCCCCCCCATTTTGAGATTGACAGAGTAAGGTGTTGAGTGTGAATTGTTCTATGATGCCTCTATAACTTTTCTTGGATGTGTTCTAATGTAGAGTAAAACAATTATTTCCTATGTGTCCTATTTGTTGAGACCACATGGGAATAAAAATGTGACACATGATCTTGATCTAGCAGTAGTGGTCTTCACCCAGAATTTAATATGTAACCAAATTATTGGTGAGTGGTTTGTGGTCTATTATGACCAAAAGAGCCTCTCATATATCATATCACAAAATAATATCAACATGAGATCTGGTTTTTGTCTATAGTTCTTCCAAGATCATGAATTGGAGATATTTTATAATCCAAGGAATGGGAACATGGTGGAAGATGATCTCAACATGAGTTCCTATTCATAGTTATTAAGAAAGGTTCCTGAGAAGTTGGACTCATTGCAGTTGTCTATAGTGGATGAGAAAGGTAAAAATTTCCTCCATTCAATGGTTATTACCCCTGTTATTTTAAAACATCCCAAGTAGACTCAACTTTTTGGATACTGAATGTGAGAACTTTCATGTTCACATTTCTGCTAGATATGATCATGATGGATTTTCAGAAGTTGGGGTGCATGTCATTCTTTTATGATGATGGGCGATGCTACTAGTGGCAGTACTATAGGATGTTTTGAGGCTATTTTAGATAGAACCCTTATAGGTACATCCAAGAACGATGAAGATTTAAATAGAACTTCATCATCAGTTTTAGTGGCCATAAAAGAAGAAGTGAATAGAAGAGTTTGTCACATGATGCCTAAATTTATAATAGGGGAAGGATGAGCACTAGGTTCCAATAGGTTTTTATCAAACCCTTGGTGATTCAAATTAGATGTAGGATGATATATCTATGGACTTAGAAATAGGAATTCTAAGATCATATAGAGGAAACATTGAAATTTGGGTGATGATTGACCAATTCACCATGTCGTCCCACTTCCTAGCCATCAAAGAACATAGTTTATTGGGGAACAAGGTATGGATTTACATATATTAGATAGTCTACCTTCATGGAGTTACCTTGATGATCGTTTCATAGAATGAAACTCTCTTAATTTCGTGATTACGGATAGTATTTTAAGAGTCCTTTTAGACAAAATTATGTTTGATCGTGATGTTTTACCCCCAGATAGATAGTTAGACTAAGTAGACTAATTTGGTTATGGAATATTTTCTCCAGGATTTCATGTTATACTTTGGTTACAGTTGGGGAGATCAACTGTCCTTAGTGGATCTTCCATATAACAACAGTTACCACTCTAGTATTGACATGTCACAATTCAAGTCCTTGTACATGGGGTACTTTATATCACCACTATACTGGACTGATCTAGGAGTTTCATCACTCATGGGCCCTTAGTTGGTTCAAGCTATGATAGAGAAGGTGAAAATCATCCAATGGAGGATGTGGACTGCCTAGATCTATAATAAGTCTTATGATGACCAATGAAACATTTCTTTTGAGATTGATGAGTGAGACCATGTGTTATTGAAGGTCTCACCTTAAAAGGGATTATATAGATTTGGCTGTGGTGGAATGTATCTTCGAGATTCATTGGACCTTTCTAGATACTGCGTTGGGTTAGTGAGGTGGCATACCACTTGGCCGTAGATCCACATTTTGACCGGGTACACAATGTCTTCCATGTGCTGCAGTTGAGGAGGTTTGTACCCGACCCGCCATATGTTATTGAAAATGGAGACTTAGAACTTGAGTATGTGACTAAATTTACAGAGTACCCAATAGAGATGGAGGATGGGATAGAGAAGATCTTTTGTGGATGAAAAATTCCCTTGGTGTGAGTCTGGTGGTAGCATGAGATTATTCTTAAGAGCACTTGGGAGCAGAAGAACTAGATGCAAGCTCAGTATCCTCAAAATTTTGAGTTCGTTTTTTATTTTTGGGATGAAAATACATGAGGTGAGGATAATGTAACAAATATATTTTTTCCTTGTAAATTTTATGACTATTTTAATTAATATTTTTTAGGATAGTTTCTCATTCCGTATGGGATATACAGGCTCAGAGAGGCTTGATATTGATATAATAAAAATATTAAATATATTATGTCACATGTGCAATGTTTTATAAAATAATTGAATAACACCTAGATGGTGTCTTGTTTGATAAATCTAAGACCCCCCCATTAAATCGAAAATGTGAGTTTTACCATAGATGCGATATAAACTATGTGTGCATTAGGTGTTTGGTCTATGTAGAATCATGGGGAGATTAGTAAATAAATAAATAAATATATTTTTTTATTAAATGGACAAAAACATAATATCCTCTTTTTAAACCAATTTATGGAAAATACCAAGGGTAATCCACACAACCTATTGATTTGAGATGATCGGTTTATGGATAGTTTATAGAATAATGACAATGGATCGTGGGGTAGTGATCAACGTTCAAAAGGAGATCATCTATCTCTCCAATGACAACAAAGTGGAACCGTTCTTATTTAATGATTGATCCCAACTATAGGTTGGGGGGTTTTGTATTTGTTTCAAATATATTTTATTTTTCGATGCCAAACATGAATCAATTAACATTACATTAATAGATTCAAATATTGGTAAATGATTGTAGTTGATGTTTTTATCTTCCTAGAATTTGGAATTAATACTGTTTCTTTGATTCTATTTTATTAATGCAAGTTCATCATTTCCCAAAACTGTGATCATAATATAATCTGAAAAATTGTGGACATTCATTCTCACCTTTGCTGTTTTTGGATTTTATTCCCATGTTTTTCATACATTCATTCACGGAATTCCATTTATATCGTGGATAAATAAATAAGTGGATAATGATCATTGTGCATTCGATATTTGTGGCTATAGATTGTTTCTTTTGGTATGGGTTTCGGATTTCGGGTATGGTTGAGGTGTGATGATGATGGAGGATAATCCAGTGATTTATTAGAGGATCCAAGTTCGTGGCTTTGACGTTTTGGTGATGTAGTGGGATGAATGATGATTCTGGAGTGAATCGGTGGATGGAATCCAACCACCAGTCAGGGTTAAGATCGGTCACATCTAGATATATGTATTTCATGAATATATTTTTGGGTGTTTTAATAAATTAATTTGTGTATAAAATTGATATTCATGCGAAATTTTTTACTATTTACCTTTTTCTTGTGATATATGATAGGATGTAACCAATAATCAGAAAAGGAATAAAATGAGAAGAATTTGTGGAGAAAGAGGCACTTCACACCATGATGGTTCATGTCACGACATGATAATGGAAAATTGTAGAAGGATTACCACAATGTTGACTATATATTGGATGCTCCTAGGTCATGAAGTTGAAGAAACAAGGAGGAACAATGATTATGGTAATGAAGATTGGGAAATCATGTTGTGTAAACATTAAATGACCTGATAACATTACAAAACTTGAAAGCAGTTAATGACCTAAAGAGAGAAAAATTTATTCAGAGGAGTCCCTAATACTTTATTATCATGTAAACACATTACACAATGTGAATATTTTAGACAGTCACAAAAACAAGTCTTTTATGGGATTTAGCCCCACATAGGACCATTTTTCAAACTAGACCATGATTTTATTTATAAGGTGGACCTACTATGAATAATAGTTTATATTAATGAGGAACTAAATGCAACCCAATCCCCTTGGATTTCTATAAATATAGGGAACTACCTCTTCTACTAATTAGTGCCAAATACCAAAGTCTAGGGTGAGAATCTATCTTGATGTAGGATACTCTACCACTTTCACTCCGATTTTAATAATTCTTTCTTTATTTTTCCTCCGTCATACTTACTCTCTTATCACTAGTATAAGAGGGTAAAACCTACCTTGTGTTAGTGTTATATATTCAAAGGGGGAAGGTTCCATTAGATATATTTATTATTCTTATTCATGTATTTTTTTCTATAATTTATTTATAAAATCCCAATCCATTTCATTTTTTTAATTCCTAACCATATTAGGGAGGAACCTTTTAATTGCACAACTATGTACCCAAAATTGAGGCATGACCATTATAACATTCAGGGAAACCATGTTTAAATATGGTATCAAGGAAAACTCAATTAAAAAAACCCAAAATTATCAAACCTAGGGAAATAAGGGATTTAAAAGTTGAGGAGGGGATATAATGACCATTGGATCTACCTCATCTCATCTCCAATCACAAACATGGATGAATTATTATTTTTTTTTCTAAAATCAAATTACACCTAAAACCTAAAATTATAAAACCCTAACATTCCATTCAAATATAATTTCAACCTAAACAACTTTTTGTTCTTTTATTTCTTATTTTGTTTTCCAAAAACAATTTCCAAAACAAAAAATGTTCAATTATTTTCTTCTACATATTTTTCAAATATTGTTTTGTTAAAAACATAAATTAATTAATTTTAAAATATCTACGGTCTTGACCCACTACAATTTTAATTTTAATTAATTGAGTAGAATAGATATTAGTTTTATAAATCTTAATTTTGATTAGATCCATGGTATGTTATGAAAACCTTTGGGATTATCCAAACTCACACCGTTGCTAGGGATGGTAGTCATTTTTTTTTATTTTGTTAATTTTTATAGTAGTTTTGTCTCATATTTAAAATTATCCATTTTCACTCGTATGTTCATGATATGGATTTCATATTTTTAATTTTTAAATGCATGACCACCAAATGCATGAAAAAGTTAAAGTGGTTTTTGAATTTAATACCAAAATGGAGAAAATATTAAGGATGAATAAAGAAGCTACAATCATGTCCAATATAAAAAATCATCAATTCCATGCTGGAGGAATTTTTCAAAGAGATCCTGACTTATGCACACTTGTAGACTATGGGAAATCATCAAACCTAGTATTTCATCCCAACATCATGACACCCCCTATTATTTAAAATCACTCTGAGATCACACCTACAATAATTTCATTGATCTTAGAAAGTTTAAAATTTATCAAGTTACTTTATGAATATCCAAATTCACACATGGGAAGATTACACAGGATCTATGACATATTCCAATTCTATAATATTTTAATTGAAGTGGTAAGGCTCTATTTCTTTCAAATTTCATTATGAGATTGAGATCATGAGTGGATTCAATGATTTTCAATGCATTCCATCGTGACATAGCATGAGTTGTTATGACACATTCTCTACCAATTTTTCCCATTTTCTATGTTAGTTGATATATGGGGAAATATTCTAAATGTTTTTCAATTTGAGGGTTAATTACTCTAATATTCATTGGAATAAAACAAAGATATAGATTGTAAATGGATCCATCATGGTATTGAAAATTTTATTCTAATACAAATCTTCTATAAGGTACATGTGAAAGGAAATAAGTTGTTTATAGATGATAAAACAAGAGGATCACTGATGAATAATTCTCTTAAAGAGGGCTATAACTTATTGAGTGAAATAGTGAGAAATATTTTCCTGCAGCAAGGTGAAGGGATACAATGAAAAGGCATTCCCATAATCAATAACAATGAATGGATAATAGTATATATGGAATCACTAACCAAGAAGATGGATATGATGATGGGATAGAAGAAAACCCCCCAAGGTATGTATATGAGAGACAAAAATTATTTTTATTCCTATCATGGTAATAAATTTTAGGGTTGGCAGCTACAACAACAATAATGGAATCAATATCAACAAAGATAACATGGATACAAACAACAAGTACCCCAAGGAAACAAACTAACATGTAATTCCATATGTTAAAAGAGACACTGGCCACACTCATGACTACATTTGGGAATATAATTAAATGAATAAAGGAAGACTCAATATTCCACAAGTCCGCATTACAGAATTTAGAGGTTCAAGTGGTCCAGATCACTGAGAAACTCAGAGAGTGATCCAGATGAGTACTTCAAGGACTCCCAAAACTATTCCCATGTGAATATTTGAAACTTGTATTATATAGAATTGGTAATAATACAAAATAAAATTATATATAATTTATAGGATTTAATGTAGAAAAAAAAGTGTGAGAAAGTTAGAAAGAAGTTGAAAAGATAAACAATAGAAAGGAACTAGAAGCTGAAGTTGAAGTAGAATAAGAACCACAATAGTAAAAAACATGACTGCTATTTTGAGTGAAACTAAGTTAAGATAATAAAAACAAACAAATAGGTAAATTTATGGAACACTTAAAAAAGGTTCATATTAATATCCCTTTTTTATAGGATCTCACGAAAATTACAACCTCTGAAAAATTCATGAATGATTTGGTAAACAATAAGAAGATGCTGGAGGAAATTAGATTTATTCCACCCACATGAGATTGTTCAGAAGTTGTATCAAGGGACTTTACTAAGAAGTAATGTGATCTAGGTATCTTTTCAATTCCCATATTTATCAGATATAATAAGTTTAGAAAATCATTTTTTGACTTTTTTGAATGTGTCAATATCATGACATACACAAATTTCAAGAGTTTGGGAATTGTAGGACTGGAGCCTATAAGAGGTTCATTTCCATTAGTAGAATTGATAGTGAAGTACCCCTAAGGGGTAATTGATGATATTATTATAAAATTCAATAAATTATAGTTTCTTGTTGAATTTTTAGTGTTGGATATAGAATAAAAAAAAGAATCCACTCATTCCTTGTAGTCCATTTTTTCCCACTAGGAATGTGTTGATCGATGACTAAAGTTGAGAACTCTGTATGAGAGTTAGATGTTATTAGGTAAGTTTCAATATTCATCAAGATATAAAGAAACAAAGTGTAAGAGAAGGTAATGGGTTTGTAGAAAACAAAATACCTGAAGTTGATGGTATCAATTTAGTTGAAAACGTACATGAGATAGCTATAGTTTTTTCAGAGGATACTCTCAATAAAAGTTTTGATAATAAGAAACAGATCATAAAGACTAATATAACTAATACTAGATGAGAGATTTATGATACCAAATTTGATAATGGGAAAAATGTATAGATGGTAAATAACCTTACATTTAGTTCATCAATATTGAGAAAGAAATATTTATTGGACCAATAGAAATAAATAACGTGCAACCATTAGGGAGTGATAAGATATTTAGAGTGAATGGAAACACATGTGGATAAGACAAAACTGAGGCCATTTATGGACACTTATGAAGTAAAAAATATTCAATCATCTACACCTTCAACCTAATATTTTTAGGACCAATCTAATAAAAAAGATTATCATATCCACATATTGTTTTTTATTGTAAAGGAAGTTCAAGAAAAAAAGAAATAACCTCACATTATTTTTAGTGAAAATCAAACAAACAATCATATTCAGCAAATTAGACTCAAAAATATTAAGAAAGTCTATCAGATTAGGGATATGTTTTCTAGAAGAAATAATCACCAGACTCACTTTTACTCTAGAATTAAATACTTGATTGTAATAAGGAAGTGAATCCGATTTAGCACGGATCCAATATAAATTTGACGATTCCTTGCTGATTTTTATTTGACAAATATCATAAGTAATTTGAAAAAATTGTGATTCTAGATTGATAAAGGAAGGGGGGAGAAAAGATGTTTAAAATCATATAAGGGAAATTGTATTCAGGCTGAGTAGGAAAGTCAAAATGTTAGGATGATAAGGAAGTTACAATACATTTCGTAATACGTTAGACGATGCTAATGCTTATATGAAATGTTTAAAATTCATGAAGAATTGATTATTACAAGAAAGAAGCAGAAAAATAAGAATTAAAATTAGAATTTTTTCCATGTGGGTCAAGATAAAAGAAGAAGAATAATCTATTGTTTTAAATTCATCTTCATTTTAATGAGGAAAATCGTAATTGGAATCAGACTAGAGTTTTATTAAGCCTGTAATTTTGGTTGAAGAGTTTAAAAAATATTAAAAAGTGTTGTCAAAGGGGAACGTGAAGCTCAAAGAATATTTTTGTTTTTTTCATCAATTTTTATGGAGAAATAATTTTGAGAAATCAGAATGAGGAATCTAAGAATTGTAATGAAGAATCAAGAGAAAGAAATCTTTGTAAAATAATTAAAATATTGATTTGAGATTTAAGGAGAATTGAAAATTATAAATCTGGAAAATATTGATATGAGATTTAAGGAAAATTTAAAGCATTGAATATTTCAAATATTGATCAAATATTTAAGAAGAATTGGAAGAGTTGAAGTATTTAATGAATGATCCACGATTTATGGAAGATTGAAGATTCATGTAATTTTGTTAAGTGGGAAAACCTTTTCAAAATCCTAATTGAACCACTATTGAGAGCCTGTAAATATTAGAAGTGTAATTCATGTATTCTATAACTTGAATTTTTAATTAAAGAAGAAATAGAAGCTCCACATTAATTTAAATTAAAAAAGGGTTCTAGATTGTGCTTTCTTAGAGAAGTTAGTTGGATAGAGGTAGAAGAAGATAAAAATCATATTCAGTTGTTTATTATATTGGATTGGATAAACACACTAAGAAAAACATATTGAGATTTACACATTAAAGAATAAAAATTTTAGATTTATTTTAAGTAGTTTTATATCAAAGTTACATTTTCCGTATTGAATAATTGTACTTGGGAATCAAACTGAAATTATTAGACTCAGGTTAGAAGTGGTTTAAAATTGTCTCAGTAGTATTCAGACAGAAGTGTTTTTTCATATTGAGATAATAATACATGGGAATTGTACTGGGGAATTAGAATGAGTATTATTATGAAGTACATGATGTTCCTAACTACTCCTAGGTAAGAAAGTGAAGAATTGTTTTGAAATTTTATGTTTTTATGAAAGTTGATCAGGATGCAAAAAAATTTATTACGTCATTTCTTGATACTTGAAGAACATTCAATATTGTGTTAAACATAGTGATATATGAGTGTAAGGGTATATCCTACTCACTACATTCCACACAAAAGGATTTTTTTTAATAGTGCGTTGTGTGGTATTGAATATTTTCCAAACCATAGAAAAAATGTTGCTACTCTTAAAAAGTAGAAAACCTTTTAAATTATTATGTTCCTATAGATGTGTGTTTGAATTTTTTTTTCAATCAGGAAGGAAATATTTAATAGGAGGTGAATGTTGTTTCTTAAGGAAACATAAAAGCAAAATATATCACTCATTCACCCCTACCCCGCTCAATGATAGAATAATCCTACCTATGCAATTATAATTGGTATCAGAGCCAAGTGTTCCCTTTATTTTCTCCATGATGAAGTTTTGAAAGAGAAGTTGTGATGGAGAATCTGAATTATGTGAATAGTAAGGGGATTCTAATCTTCAATGGAAATAATTATCATATCCAGAAATAAAGAATGATGCCTTATATTATTTTCTTGGGTATGATGTTATTAAAGCGACAACACATGGATTTACTCCTATTGATGATAAGGTTTATATTACACCTATTGATAATAATAATCGTGATAATAATGGAAGAGAAAACATTATTTACTATCATCACTTTTTGAAAGTTAGTTTTATGTGTGAAAGGTATTTCCACTACCAAAGGTCTCTAGGATAAGTTGTAAAACAATTATAAAGCATATAGAAAGGTAAAGAAGGAAAAGTTACTTTTATCGAGATTGAAGTATAAAGATATCAACATGGGTGAAAAAGAATCTATTGGGGAATTATTTACTAGGGTGAATGAAATTGATAATACTATTAGATATCTTGGTTAAAAGTTCTAGGATTCCATATTTGTTGAAAAGATCTTAAGAATTTTTCTCTTTAAGTTTGATTAAAAAGCTTATTCATTGGAATCTAGAGAACCTAAAAGACTATCCTTGAATGTTCATCACAATACTCTCATTACTTATGAAATGATAATGATACAGATAATGATGAGAAAAAAATATGATTGATAAATTTCTTCCAAAGCTACTAAGAAATAAAAGCCTAAGAAGTTTCTTATGGAAGATGATATTTCTAAGTTATTCTCCGAAAATGAGTTATGTATAATTCTTGATGAAATTTTATGCCTATTTTATAAAAATGTGAGAATAGGTATAGATAAATACAAGGGGAAACTTTCCTTAAAGTGGTTTGTATATGGATCCATTAGGATCTTTGGGGTAATTGACCTCAAATAAAGAAATAAGAGGATAGTGATGAAGAAGAAATAAGGCCAAGAAGATCATGGAATAAATAAGGTGATAAGGAAAAATCATTTTCTATAAAAAATAAAAAATTATTCAAATCCAAAATAGAAGTTTCTTATCTAAATATGATAAAGAAGAATAAAGTGAAACTGAATTTGAAGAATCTTTTAAAAAAGATAGAGAGAATAATTTTAATTCAATAGTGAATAATGAAGAGTTTGGAACTAGATATTTAGAAGGAGAAGAAGAAACTCAATTATAATATCATTTGAAATAATAGATGAAGGAATTCATGAGAAATATTGGAAGGCAAGATAAATAATCAAAGAAGTTGAAAAATGAATGTTCCTTAATAAACAGAGAAGAATGTTTTCCTGATGAAAAACTAAGTTACTAAAGGATATTGATAATTTGAAGAAATATATTGAGGAAAAAATGAATTGTAATGAACATATAGAAGTAAAGATGAATAAAAAATAAGAAGATTTATAAATTTTACAATAAAAACTTTCTAAAGCTGATAAAAATGGATAATGTTTAAAAAACTCTATATATGAATTTGGTGAAGGTTCTCACAGGAAGGAACCTAAGAAGGATAAAAAAATTCACCTTCAAAGGTTCAAAAGAAATATGATATTGTTATTTAGAAGAAAAAATGAAATGTTTATGAAAAGAATAAATCTGGGAAAGTTATGTTTGTTTCCAAGACCAACAATGTGAATAATTCAGAAGTTCGTAAAAATCATGAGTTTGAAAAGGTTTCTAAAAAACATGAATCTGAAAAATTTTCTATTAATTTGGGTTTTGATATGGATGAAAAGAAATTTTATCTAAATAATAATGTTTTTTTTAAATAGAAAGTTTGGTGGTTAACAAAGTTATGATAAGAATGTTGAGAATGTTACTAAGAAACATGTTCACAACTCCCATCAGTATAGAAGTTTCATAAGATGTTATTATTTCTATGGATACTGTTGGTGTTGTAGTGGATTAAGACAAACGAAAAATATGTTTTGGTTCAATAAAAAAAATTACTACTATTTCACAGGTTATAGAAGGCATGGTTTGAGGGGAAAAATCCTATCAAAAGAAGAAGTCTAAAGAGGAAGTTAGAAAAAAACTTGAGAAGGGTAGTGTGAAAGTTGAGAATAGTTTCCAAAGACTAGAAAAGATTTGTGAAAGGTGTGGACAACCTGTAAATATTTATAAGGTTTTTTTGTTTTTTTATTGACATATAAAAAGTTTCATAATAATTCTTAGAAGCCTATGGTGAAGAAATAAAAGGGAGGAGAAAAATCTCTTGTTGTTGAAGTTGCTCTAAAATCTCCTAAAGGAGAATGAAATTGGTACATTATAGTGGTTGTTGTTCTTATATGATAAGGGAAATAATGTTTTTTAAGAATTAGAAAGACTTCAATGAAGGAATTTTGGTATTTGTTAATGATGAATCTATGATAATTAAAGGTGTTAGATCAACCATTATTGGGAAAGAAAAGTTAAAATCCAAGAAACATTATATGTTGATGGGATGAAAAAAACATTATAAGTGTTTTATAACATTGGGTTATGAGTAACAAATTTTTCTTCATAAAATATGGGGTTGTTGTAAAATATTAGGAATATTGAAGGATTGTTATAGGAGGCCAATATTTTAAGAAAAACTTGTTCCAATTTGGTGAAATGTAAAACAATTATTACTTGAGTATGGTGGAAGAGAATCAATTGTGGCTTAAAATGTTGGGACACATGTGTTATAGAAACATTTATAAGTTATCAAAGAGACATAGTTTCCTATATATTCTAGATTTTCCAAAAAAAAGATATTGGTGTTTGACTATTAGGTATAAGGGAAAAATTACTAACCCAGTGCATAAGAAAGTTGAGATATGTTCTAAATGACCCATGAAACTTATTCATTTAGATATCTATGGGAGAATAAGAAAACAAGAAACTAATGAAGATAAGTACTCCATTACTTTAATTGATTAATTTACTCACATTACTTATGTTATGTATATGAAACATAAGTCAGATTCTCTGAAAATATTTAAAAGTATCAGGAAGAAATCTAAGAAGGAATGTGAGTATTCAGTGAAGAAGTTGAGAACTGATAATGGTGGTCTGTATAAAATTGAATAATTTTAATTCTATCTTGGAAGCATGGAATCTGGTATGAGTAAAATTCTCTATACACACCTAAAAATTGGGGTTTCTGAAAGGAAGAATAAAATTTTGGTGGAAATGGGGAGAACTATATTACTTGAACATGGTCTTTCTCGTTACTTTTGAGGGCATTCCATGAGTACTGCTGTGTATATTCCAAAACAATGCTTCTACATGCAATGTTTTTGATATGAATCCATTTGAAATGTTCTATGGAAGAAATATAAGTTTTAATAACTTAAGAGTTTTTTGGAATTCCATGCCTCGTAATGAATAAAGGTGGAAACATTTGAATGTTAAAGAAGAGAGGTGAAGATAGAAATTTTCTTGGTTATTCTTCAGAAGTAATTGGATATAGATGTTTCAGTAATGATACATAAATTTTTTTTGATTATATTGATGTGAATGTTATTGAAAAGGATAACAAATAAAAACATACTTTTTCTAATAAGGAATTTGAGCAGGATAAGGAAAGTTTTTTTAACATTTATGATAAGTATACATACATTTTTAATCATACTGAAGAAGAAGAATCTGGATCTACTATTTCAAGTGATGAAGATGAAACTCAAATGACTCATCATAGGATGAGGAATTTAGTGGTTGCTCAAAAAATTACTGGTGATCAATTTCAGGAAATAAAACAAAAAGAATATAAAAATTTGTTACACATACTTCCTTGTATTCAAAAGTAGATCTGAAAAATGTGAATGAAGATTTTGAACATCTAGAAGGGGTCTAGGTTCTGAATGAAGAGATTGATCAGATAGAAAAAAAATATTTATTCTGAACATGTTCCCAATCAGAATAAAAAAATGTTATTGGTACAAAGTGGATTTTCTAGAACAAGCAGAATGAAGAAGGTGACTTGATAATGAACAAAGATTAGTGTGCAAATGTTGGTCACAAATTTATGATGTTTATTTTGATGTGACTTTTTCTTATATAGAAAGATATGAAACAATTAGAATCATTCTTTCTATTACTTCACAACAAAGTTACAAATTTTTTCAAATGGATGTAATGTCCTTATTTTGGAATGGGGACCTTGATAAGGAAGTTTACATTAAACAAACTTGTTTCTGTGTTATTGGTATAGAACAAAGTTATGTTTGAAGGTTGAAAAAAGCCTTTTATAGACTGAAAGAAGCTCTAAGGTCATGATATTCCTAGTTGGATACTTTTTTAAGGAAGATGAGTTTTAAGAAAGGAAGATTTGATAGAAATATTTATATCAAAAAGGGTAAAATGTTTTCCTCATCATAATTGTTTATGTTGATGACATTATATTTTCTGGGAATGATGAAAGAAGTTGTGAAAGATTTACTGAAGAGATGAAAAAGTTGTTTGAGATGTTTATGTAGCTAAAAATGAAATATTCTATTGGGTTACAAATTTTACAAAAGAAGAAACACAATTTTATTTCTCAAGAAAATTATCCTAAATAAATTATTTAGAAGTTCGACATGGAGAAATTGAAACTTGTTTTCACACTTATTTATTTGGAAAACAAGTTGAGTAAAGATAGATAAAGAAAGGAATCTGATTAAAAATATTTTTGGAAGCTGATTGAAAGTTTGTTATATTTTTCTACCTCAAGACCCATCATTTTTTATGTTGTTACCTTATGTTCAATATTTTAGAGTGATCCTAAGGAATAAAATTTAATTTCTAGAAAAGGAATTCACTGATATATAAAAGTCAAATATTTTATAGGAATCAAGTATGATATCTTATAAATTATTGATTTTTTGGGTATTTAGAAGCCAATTAGGTAAGAAATGTTGAGGATATAAGATCCATTTATAGTGGAGTTTTCTTTCAAGGGATTTTTTTTGTTATTTGTAATAAGAAGAGAAAGAATTCAGTAAATCTTTGTATGACTAATGTTGACTATATTTATCCTGCTCTAGACTCCACCCAACTTATGTGGAAGAAGTCTCAATTACATGATTTACTTTTTGAAATGGAGTTAAGCTTTCTCTTGTGGTTATAATATTCAATGTGAAATCAACCACACCAAGAATGTAGTGAAGCATTATCATTAAACACATATTTATATCAAATATCATTTCATAAAATATTATTCAAAGAAAAATGAATTGAATCTAGAGTATGTTCCTACTTCAGAACAAGTTACTGATATTTTCATAATACCTTTACTAAAGGAATATTTTTATAAATTGGAGTTAAACATGGGTGTATAACCTCTTTCTCATCATGGTTTTGGCATGTGTGTTTGTCCCCTATATAATATTATCTTTTGATATTGTTTTAAAAGGGGAGAATTGTATCATAAATCTATCCTTATAGAATAATTCATCAAGGGGGAGTTTTGGGTAAGCTACAAATTGAACATGTATGTGTGTGAACTATTATAACTGTTTGTTAGAGTGATTGTATAAAAAAAATTAAATCCCAAAGATGTCTAAGAAATATGGAAAATATGTGGAAGAAAAGATGAGGTATAAAAATGATGAAGAATAATTAAGGAATAAAAGATGATAAAGTATCATAATCATTACTCATAGACATCATGGTTTTTACTTTTAATAATTCTTGTTTTCAACAAAAAATTAGATCAAAATTGGATTAAAATTATTGATACATAATCTGTCGCTTGAGGGTACAAATTATTGCGATATATGAAGCTTGGTTGAAAACAAAATCCAAATAGGAAGATTTTTATAATCAAGAAGATAAGTATGATTATTGTATCAAGGTATTGTTTTTTTTTGTTAAGGAAGTTCCAGAATAAAATAAATCACCTCACTTTGTTTTTGGTGAAAATCGTACAGACCATCATATTCAAAAAATCGAACTCACAAATCTTAAGAAAGTATGAATGATTAGAGATATGTTTTCATGGAGAAGGAATCATCAGACTCACCTTTAGTCTACATCGAAATATTTGATTGCAATGAGGAAGAGAATTTGATTCAGCATGGATCTAATATAAATCTGATGATGTTGTGAGGATTTGAATTTCAAAAATATCATAATTACGTTTTAAAGTTTGTGATGATTGTTTGATGATGGAAAGGGGGAGAAAAGATGCTGAAAGTCATATTTAGGATAATTGTATTTAGGTTTTGTATGAAAGATAGAGGTTTCTGAAATATAGGGAAGTTACAATACTTTTGTTAATAACTCATAGGATACTGATGCCAATCATAATTTTTAAATAGAAAAAGAAGTCATACTTAAAGAAGAAGAAATGTTGAATTCTATTCCAGGTGGGTAAGGAGAAAATAAGAAGAATAATCTATTGTTTTATATTACTCTTAATTCTAACGAGGAATATCATAATTGGAATTGTACTGGAGTTTTCTTGAGCCTAGAATTTTGGTTGAAGAGTTTAAAAAAGATAAAAAAAGTGATGTCAAATGGGAACTTGAAACTCAAATAATATGTTTGTCTTTGTTTTCATCAGTTGGTAAAGATAAATCAATTTGAGAAATAATAATGAATAATTGAATAATATGTCTAATGAATCAGAATGAAGAAATCTTTTTAAAATAAGTCAAATATTAGAATGCGATTTAAAGAGAATTGAAAATGATGAAGAAGGAAACAATTTATCCAAGATTTAAGTAGAATTGAAAGCATTGAAGAACTCAAAGATTTATTCTATATTTAAGGAGAATTTAAAGAGTTTAAGAATTAAAATAAATTACCAATATTGAAGGAAACTTAAATATTTGGGATATTTGGTATATTAGGAAAATATTTTCAGAATCTCACATAAACCATTATTGTGAGCCTATAAATGTGAGGAGATTACTTTATGTATTATATGACCTGAATCACTCATGAAAGAGGATATAGAATCTCAACATTTATAGAAAGTAAAGAAGGTCTCTATATAATTATTTCTTAATGAAGTTAACCAGATATATGAATAAGAAGAGAAAGTTCATATTCAATTGGTTATCCTATTGGGATAGATAACAGGATGGGGAAAATCATATTGAGATTTCCAGACTAAGGAAGAAGAAGTTTATATTTGTTTCAAGTATCATTCAATCAAAGTTAAATTTTCCAAATTGAATAATCAGACTTGGGAATTAGACTGGGGAATCAAACTAAAATATCTAGACTCAGATTAGAAGTGGTTAAGAATTATCTCAATAGTATTCTCAAATATGTATTTTTCTGTATAGTGAAAATCAAACTTAGGAATCAGAATAGGGAATCAGATTGAGTATTATTTAAAAGTCCATGAAATAATTACCTTCTCCTGGGTAATAATGTGAATAAATTTTTTGAAATTTTATTTTTTTGTGAAAGTTGATGAGGAAGCACAATAATTATATTAAATCGTTTCGTGCTACTTGAAGAACATGCACTATTATATTGAACATAGTGCTATACAAGTGTAAGGGTATAACCTATAAATTGTATTCCACACAAAAGGATTATTTTCTAGTGGATTGTGTGGTATTGTATCATTTAAAAACCCTACCAAGTATGCAGTTACTCTTAATGAGTAGTGAATATTGTAAATTCTTATGTTTCTATGGATGTGTGTTTTAATTATTTTCAGTAGGGAATGAAATCATTAACTATAGGAAAAGGTTGTTTCTTAAGTAAGGAAACAAAAATGAAAAAATATCACTTATTCACCCCTCCCCCTCTCAATGATACAACAATCCTAATTGGGTGATTACAAATATGACATAGGTAAGTTAAATTCAATGATGGTATGCAAAAGTGATTCTAGGAGGAAACATGGATTTCATTGTAATTTTATTTTCTTTTGTTTTTAAAAATGAAAGATATCGCTCTAAATATTTAAAAATTTATTCATAATGGTCTATTCTTTCAACCATTTGTTTTTATTTTTCAGGACCATCAAGGAAAATCTTGGAAGCTGTTAGTAGAAAGAAAAAGAAGAAGCAATTGGACAAATACACTTTGTGGACCAATATGCATTGTGAGTTAAGATTAGATAGAAACTATACTGATGTATTCAAATAAACATTCAAAAAGGGATTAATCATTTCAATTCATAAAATTTATACTATATTTCCAACATTTAATTTATTTAGAGGTTTTAACTGGAAATTGAATTCCACATATTGGATTCATGCTTTAACGAATTGAACTAGGTGACATAAAATACCTTGTATTTTTAACATTATAGGAATTTGAATTTATTTTAAAAAATTTGAATGATATGAATGGGGAAAATAATTATTTGGGATAAACATGTGGATTATGATTTAGAAAATCATGATTTAGGGGGGCTGTGTTATTCGTGTAAATGAAAATTTTATAAGATTTTGTTATTCTTTGAGTTTATGATATCTATAATAATTGATTTTATTATTCATATGAATTTAAATGATTAGTTTTTCCTAACCCTTCATTATCACTCCCAAGAAATCCAATGAGCCCAATAATTTACATTATTTATAGAGTATAATTTTGAAGAACTTGAGCATGTTATCTTCTTGATCTTTCTTTTCATCCAATAAAATCTATGAATTAATATAATTAGTTTTGATATGATTGAAACATATTTTTTAACCCCACATCATGGGATATAAGTTAAATTAATCATTTTTAAATCCCTTAGAATCCATGAACAATATTTCTATGCAAGTGTTGAGTTACCAGATTATTTTATAAATTCCTACCATCCTCTAAATATTTTCCATGATTATCAGAAATTATACTGATGGAGATAAAGGTTAGTGGAAGGGATACACATTTTGTAATGGATAACAGTGGGGGGATTTTCATGAGACTTTGGGAAGTCACATTCATTATATTTATAACACACCATCTTGTAAAAAAATAAAAAAAATGAAAAAAATGGGTTGTGTCTAGTGAAATTCAAAAACCACCTTTTCTTGACCAGTGATATTGTTATAACTATTGAAAATAGTGTCGTGAGGAGATCATTTGGAGTTGTGTGGGGGCTGTGAGATGTTTCCCCCAAATAAATTTTGAATAATAGAAGGAAAAAAGGAAAAAAAATATAAAAATAAAAGAATTTGTTTCATTTATTGCATTTTATTTATTTATGATTCTACTTTAAGATACTAGGGGGGAGAGGATAATTTCATCAAGCTATTTTGGATTATCATGAAAATTAATTTAGATTAAAAAAATCATTTCGATATTTACTTGATTTATAAATCTTACCTCCCCCCATAAACATCAGTGTCGTTTGATCCTAAATGGTAAAGACCTTCTGATTATTTGTGATTTTTTCTCTATGTAGTAGAGAAAATATATGCATTAAAATCCTATTTTAAGTGAAATTTTCTTAAGGAATTTGGTGAAATGTACTTAAATCATTTACAAGATTATGATCAAAGAAAATCGTGAGAGTTTGATTATAAATGGCACGCATATTAACAATTAATTGAAAAATAGAAAAGGATGAATGAAACAGTGTAACTACTTAAAAAGAGAAAAAGTAAAATACTTGAATGATTAGTTTCTTTTAAAAATGAGGTGTTGATGAATTTTTATAAGTGATACTTTAACAATAAAATTCCCATTTAATAAAATGATTTAATTAATATTAAATTTAAATCATGGTAAGGTAAAAATCCATTGAAGTGTGTTGTGATTATATTCTTGATGAAAAGGTTGAATTAAAGTATGAGGGGATTTGACAAATTTATTTGATGCATATATTTAAGAGTGGTTTAATGAAATATTTTGTGTAATATAACTTATATTCATGCCAATATGTAGATTGTTTTACTTTTTTATTTTGATTTATTGCAGGATATAACCAATAATCAGAAAAGGAACAAAGAAGGCTGATTTTTTTGGAGAAAAGGACACTTCACACCATGATAATTCATGTCAGGGTGAAACGCTATAAAATTAAAGATGAATCCCCTTGATGTTCAATAAATTTGGGATGCTCTTGGGCCATGAAACTGATGAAACATGGAGGAAAAAATATTATAACATGGGAGACTAGAGATTCACATTGTGAAAACATTACATGATGTGGGAAATTTAAAAAGAGTGGAGATAGTGCATGATGAGAAGAGAAGAAAAATAATTCAGAGGAGTCCCTAATAGTTTCACATCATGTAAACATATTACATTATATGAACATATTAGATAGACTAAAAAATCCTTTTATGAGATTTAGTATGAAAGAGGGCCATTATTCAAACTAAAATTCTATTTTATATTTGAGGCAAACCCACCACTTATAATATTTCATATTAATAATGAATTAAATGAATGATGACCCCCTTTAGTTATATAAATTGAGGGACATGATACTGCTACCAAGAGGATCTTGAGACCAATGTCTAGGTTGATAAGTTTCACTATTGTTGGATCCACCACCATTTTTCTTCGATTTTCATTATCTTTTATTTTTTCATCATTGCTCCATAATCTCTCATCATAATGATAAGGGGTAAATACTGTATTTTTATATTGTTGTGTAGCTAAAGGGGGAAGGTTCTATTAGATATATTTCTTATTCTTATTCATGTATTTGGTTTTCCCTAACCTATTTATTTAATTCCAACTAATTTATTTTTGATAAATCATGAAAATTGAAAAATCAATAAAGGACAAATCATTTAATTGGGTAACTAGGTACCCAAAATTTAGGAATGGAATTTTTGAATTTCAAACAAATAAGGTTTAATTAATGTATCAAGGAAAACATGATTTTGAAAAACTCTAATTTATCATACCAAGGGAAACATGGGATTTCCATGTTGAGAAAGGGGGTACCATGACCACTGGATCCACATTGTCTTAACTACAATTCCAAACATGGATTAATAAATTTGTTTTATAAAATATAATTGCCCTTAACCCCTGAAACTAAAAAACTCTAGAACACATTTGAAATATGATTTCAAACTAATCAATCCATTACACATTTCTTTTTCTTTAATTTTTGTAAAACTATTCCCAAAATCCAAAACATTTCATTATTTTCTTTTCCCTCTTTCTCAAATAAAAAAATTTTCTTTAAAAAATGATATCAAGTAATTTCACCATCTCTATGGTCTTTTCCAGAAGAATATTCTATATTCATTTTAATTAATTAAATGCAATTGATCTATATTTTATAAATTTTTATTTTTATTAGACTGAAGGGAAATAACAAAACCATTTGGGCCAGTCAAAACTGGCACCATTTCCAGGAATATTCACAAAATATTTTTTTTTGTTTTTAAAAATTATTTCATTTTTTGTTTCGGTTTACTTAATTAATTTGTTTTTGAGGGTGTGTTCATGCTGTGTATTTTATATTTTTAATTTTTATATGAAGGAACATAACATACACACAAAAAGGAAATATGTTTTTAAATTCAATCTTGAACTATAGAAAATAATAAGGAATAAATACAAAGATAAAATCATGGAAGGCATAAAAAATCATCAATTTCCTAATAGAGGAGTTTTTTAAAGTGATCGAGAGCTACGTATGGTCACAAACTATTGGTGACCATCGAATAAAGGATTATTACCCAACATCTTATAACCTTCTATTTCAAAAAATCACTTTGATATCTATCTTTAAATAGTATCAAAGATCTAAAATTGTGAATAGTTTGTTTGACTACTACATGAAGATCCAAACACACTCATGGGAAGGTTACCTGAGCTCCACGACACATTCCAATTCCATAATGCTTAGAGATACATGGTAAGGCTCTGTTTCTTGCGATTTTTTATGATAGAAAGATCAAGAGTAGATTCAAATCTTTCTAGTGCATTCCATTATGAAATGGGATAAAATGGAATGAAACTTTCTCTCATACTTATTCCCATAATCCATGTTAACGGACATATGAGTAAATATTCTAGAATTTTTTAAATTTTATGATGGATTACTCTAATCTTCATGGGAATGATTCAAAAATATGACTCCGAAATAACCCAATCATGGTATTGAAATGTGGATTATAGTCCAACAATTATATAAGGGACTTTTTTATGGAAACAAGTTGATCCTAGAGGCTGTAGATGAAGAATCACTAATGAAGAAATATCTTGAAGAGAGCTAAAACTTGTTGAATGAAATAATGAGAAATGGTTTCTAATGAAAAGAATAAGGGATGTAATGAAAAGGAACTCTTACAATCAACAAAAATGAATGGATGGTGGTAAAGATGGAATAAAAAACCAAGAAGATGGAAATGATGATGGAAAAATAGAAAAAAAAAACCTACGATATATATATTGAAGATGAAAATTATGTCGATTACAATCGTGGAAATCAATTTCAGGGTTGGAATCTGCAACAAAAACTAGGGAAAGGGTACCAAAATTAGCACAAGTTTACCAAAAATAATAACCCCAAGGGACTACACTAAAGATACATGTCCATATACTAGATGATATGTTGGCCACATCCATGTATACATATTAGGATATAATCAAAGAAATAAAAGAAGAAACAAAAAACCATAAGGATACACTACAAAATATAGTGATTCAATTTGGCCAGATCACTGAGAAAATTAGAGAGAGACATAGAGGATTGCATCAATTATTCCCTAATGTATACCCATGTAAATATTTTAAAGATTTATTTCATAAAATTGTGAATAAGACACAATGAAGTTATATAGAATTTACATGACATAATGAAGTACAACAAATGGGAGAAAGTGAAAAATAAGTTAAAAAACTAGGAAACATTGAGGAAAAAGAAAATAAAAAAGAATCACCATAGTAAAAACCTAGAACACCATTACTAGAGAAACTAAGAGGAGAGAATATAAACACAAAAAAGTAAATATTTAGAGTTATTTCAAAAAGTTTCATATTGATATTCATTTTGAAGAGGTTATCGCAAACATTCCTACTAATGAAAAATACATGAAAGATCTGAAATCCAAAATGAAGAAGCTGGAGGAAACTGGCACTATTCCAGTTAAATGAGATAGTTTTGCAGTGTTATCAAGGAACCTTCATAAGAAGAAATTTGATCCAGGTATCTTTTTAATTCCCATATTTTTCAGATCAATTAAGCATGCAATATATTTATATTAGGTAGGTGCGAGTGTCAACATCCTGTCGTACCTAAATTTTAAAAGTTTGGGACTGGATGGATTGAATCTAAAAAAAGTTTCACTTAAATCAGTTTACTTAGTAGTGAAGTAAACCTGAGGGATTATTGAGGATATAATGATAAAATTAAAAAAATTATACTTCCCTATTGATTTTTTAGTATTGTACATGGTGGAAGAGAAAAACACACTAATTCTGTACATAGTTGTTTCTTCTAATAGAGTGTGATGATCGACATCCAAAGAAGAGAGCACTATCTGAGAGTTGGTGATGAGCAGGTAAATTTCAATATCCATTAAGTGATAACAAACTATTATGTAAGGTACAAAAATGAATTTTTAGAAGAAATAATACCCAATGTTGAGGGTATCACTGCATTTAAAGAAGTACATGAGATATATATGGTTGTGGAAGAGGAGACTCCCAATAAATGCTCTAATAATAACGAAGAGAATATGAGAACTAAGACCATTGAAAATGAATGACTAATAAGATCATACACATTTGATAAAGGGTAATAGGAATGTATTGTACATGACCGTTCATTTAGTTCATTAGGATTAAGGTAGAAATGGTGGATAGAACCAATGGAAACCAAGAAGGTGCTACCATAAGGGAGAGTAAAGATGTTTAGAGAGAATGGAAAAGGACTTACCTACATAGATAGGACACAAGTGAGACCATTTATGGACCATAATGAGGCAAAAAATTTCCAACATTTGTCACCTAAACTGAATCTAAAAGAGGCAAGGTTGAGCCCGAGATGGTAAAAAAATGTGATTCTAGGAGGAAGCCTGAGTTTTTTGTATTTTTCTTTATTAGGTTTTTAGGCGTGTAATATCTTGCTCAAAATATTTTAAAATTCATTGATAATTGAATGTTACTTAACCTGTCATTTCGTTTTATAGGACAATCAAGAACAAGGATGTAATAAAGCAACAAAAATTGCATGAATAATCTACAGGACCAATCCATGTCCTTAACCCACACACATCATGAATTAGAAGTAGGTAGAAACTATGTAGCTGACATCAAAGAAACACTAAAAAGTGGACTATGAATTTAAATTCATAGTTTTTATACTATATTCCCCACATTTAATATCTTTAAGGGTTTAAACTTCCAATTTCGTACCCCACCTTTGATTTTTTTAATCAATTGAACTTGGAGACATAAAATTCCTAGGATAATTACCATGAAATAAATTCTAATTTCTTTGTTAATAAATTTTAATGATAATAATGGGGAAATAATTAGTATGGATAAGCATATTGATTTCATTTAGAAAATCCTAATTTATGGGGGGCATGTTAATTATTGAAAATGATATTTTTCTATGATTTTTTATTCATTGAATTTATTATATTCACATAAATTTATTTTATTATTCATATAAACATAAATTAGTAGTTTTTCTATCCTTTAATTATCATTATCTAGACATCCACTAAGCCTAATATTTCCCATTCTTTCTCCAGTATATTTCTTGAAATACTCAAGAGTGTTCTATTCTAGAAGTTGTTTTCATCTTATCCGATCCATAGCTGAACATAATCAGTTTTGATATGATTAAGGAATCTTTTTTCAAACCTATATCGAAGGACCCGCCTTAAAATAATCATGTTTAAATCCCATAGAATTCATGGGAATCCCTTCTAGGGAAGATCAAGGTTATAATACCTTTTTTTCATTCCTTACTTTTGTCTAAATATTTTCCTGGATTATAAAAAATAAGAGTCGTGGAGATTATGAATGGTGGTAGGGATGCACATTTTGAAATGTATTAGTGTGGTGATATTTTAATTAGAATTTTGGAATGAACATTCATTGTATTTTTTGTGCAACCCATTGTAAAATAAGTTTAAAAATATAAAAAATAGGTTTTTTATTTGAAAGGAAAAAATCGCCATTTCTTGACCAATGGTCTTGTTATAAATATTAAAAATATTGTTGTGAGGAGATAATTTTGGGTTGTGTGGTGGAAATGGTATTTTTCACCAACATACATTTTGAAAAATAAAACAAAAAGAAAAAGAAAAAAATATAATAATAAAAGATGGTGTTTTTTTCATTTTATCTCTTTCTGAGCGTTCCTTGAGATACTAGTTGGAGAAGAGACATTAATTGATCAATTTTTTATTATAATGAATATTATTTTAGATACAACGGCCCTTTTTAGATTTACTTGATTTATATCATATACCTACCTACCCTAAGACTTAGAGTTGTTTGATACTAAACAGTGATGCCCTCATGATTATTAGGGACTTTTTCTCTATTCTCGAGAGAAATTAGATTCATTAAAATAATATAGTAAGTTACATATTCTTGAGGTATGTTATGCACTAAAATTACATATTTAACATGACTATGAGTGAAAAAATAATGATAGTTAGATTACAAATGGAAATCATGTTTATAATTAATTGAAAAATGAAAATGGAAGAATGAAATCACGTGGCTATATCAAAAGTATAAAAGTAAAATACTTTATTGATTTGTTTCTTCGAAAAGTTTTTTGAAACGTTAGGCATTGATGAATTTTCATATTTGACGCTAAAATATTTAATTTCTCATTTAATCAAATTATTGTATTAACATTAAATTTAAAGCATGGTAAGGTGAATTTTCTTTGTAGTATGTTGAGATTCCATCATTGATGAGAAGTATGAATTCAAGTATTGGGGTATTAGATTCATGTATTTAATGAATATAATTTAGGGTGTTTTAATAAATAAATTTTTTTAATATAATTTATATTCTTTCCAATATAGAGACTGTTTAACTTCTCTTGTGATTTATGGAAGAATACAACTAGTAATAAAAAAAGAACAAAAATGGATGAATTTGAGGTGAAAAAACACTTCACGCCATGACGGTTCATGTCATGACATGAAAATGGAAAATTTGAGAAGGAATCCCTACACATTGAATATATATGGGACGCTTCTAGGTCATGAAACTGAAGAATCAAGGAGGCACAAAGCATCTAAAAATAGACACTGGAGATTCACATCAAGTAAATATTACACGATATGAGAAATTTACACATCATGAAATAAATGCAATACATGAAGAGAAAAAAAATAATTTATTAGAGGCCTCGTCACTTTCATTTCATGTAAACTCATTACACAACATGAATGTGGCAGATAGACTAAAAAATGAGACTTTGATGAGATTTAACACAACAAGGGACCATTATTCATACTGTATCACCATTAAATATTCAAGGAGGACCCACCAATCATAATGGTTCATATTTATGATGAGTTAAATGAAACCCAAGCCCCCTAGAGCTATATAAATTGAGGTCTATGTTGCTATTTCCAAGGAGATCTAGAGACCAAATTCTATGGTGAGAAGGTGTTTTTATGTAGGTATCTCTATCACTTTCTCTCTAGTTTTCATTATTCCCTCTTTTGATTTCCACCATCCTCTTTATGATATCATCACTATGATATGGGGGTAAATCATTCATTATTATAGGTTTATATAGCCAAATTTGAAAGGTGTTATTGGATCAATTTATTATAATTTTTCAAGTATTTTGTTTGTAGAAATTTATTTATCCCATTACAGTCCCTTTATTTTTGTTTAATCATGAAAATTAGTTAATTTATCAAGGAAGAAATTTTTAATTGTTAAATTGGGTACACTAAAAAAGGAATTACCATTTTCAAATTTAGGGTAACCAGGTTTAAATATTTTTTCAAGGAAAACTCGATTTGGAAAAACAAAAAATTATTAGACCAAGGGAAACAAGGGATTAACAAATTAAGGAGGGTAAAACAATGTATTTGGAGCCAAATTGTCTTTAATTTGATCAAAAATATAGATTTATAATTTTATTATAAAATTAAATTCTACCTAAACAGTGAAACTACAAAACCCTAGAATGCCATTCAAATATGAATCCAATCTAAATAGTATATTATGATTTGTTTTATTCTAAAACTTTCCCAAAAACTATTTATACAACAAAAAATCTTCCATTCCCTATTTATCAAATAAAAAAGTTTCTTAAAAACCTAAATTAATAAAATTCACCAAATCTATGGAATTTTTTATATTTATTTTAATAAATTAATTGGAACTGAACTGAGATTTATAAATTGGTATTTTGATTAGACCCAATGGATGTAACTATTACTTTGGGGTATATTAAGTAAAAATCCTTGTTTACCAATATATTTAGTGTAATAATAAATAGATGTGATGGAGAAAGTGGAATGATGTGAAAAAATAGCAGGTCCTGAAAAAACCCAACATAAATAGCATGTAGTCCGAAGAACACACGTTGTGCTGTCCCCTAACTATGGTGGCTATCATTTTTGAAAAAATAAAATATCACATCTTGTGTGGCCTATTACTAGATAGTCATATTATACCCTTGAGGTACATGGGTATAACCATGACTAGGTATAAGGTCATGGCCAGAGTACAGTGGCATGAACAGGTACTCTGACATGACCAGGTACCTAGACATGTTTAGTTACACTAGCAGAAAAAGAGTACATGTGCACTACCAGAGTACATGGGAATGACCAAGTACTCGGACATAGCTAGGTACCCATACATGGATAGGTATATGGTCATGACCTGAGTGTACGGGCATAATCCAATGTACATGAAAATGGGTCATAATACATGGGAATACTTGGAGTAACAGAGACACACTGTGTACTCGCTGTAAAAACCATGTACTTATCTCAAGGAAGGTTAAGGCCATTTTTATCTTTTGTATAAGAAAGTATCAATTTGGTGCGTTCCCTTGCTCCATCCCTATGAGTGTACAATGAGGTATCACATTCTAAGAATAGGGTGTGATCTCTTCTATGTGATTAGTCTTGTATAGAGTTCAGAAATCCCTTAGTGTGGCCTGAGGAGTGATTCTATATTATTTATTCCTCCCTAGGTAGGTTCAATAATCATTTAACCTACCTACTAGGATATTAAATCCCTCTTCCCAGTAGGTTTTCACATCCTAACCTAGGTTCCACTCAAGGTGCCCTGAGCCGATAGTCCACATGAACTCAATAGTGCCTCTATTTATGACAAAGATTTATAACTAGAAGAAGGGGGCCAAGGGTGTGTTCGTGGGGATACTATGACCTTAGGTTATAGTGGAGAAAATAGTATAATAAATATATTAATAGAGGAATAACGATATCAATGAATAAAAAGTGAAAAATAGGAATAAGCATCCAATGATAATAATCAATTGAAATGATAAATAGTAACATATAATAAATGATAATGTCATGTCAGGTATTTTTAAAACTAGAAAATAGGTATACATGGAAGCAACCAATACATGTTATACAAAATAATTCAAAAGAAACTAAAAACTATCCATCATACCAAGAGCTTCCTCATTCATCTACAACCAAGCTCCATCCTATTGCAAGAAATCAAATCAAGTGTCCAAAGGAGGATACTTACCCTTATCTAAACCAACATACATATAATCTTACCAGGTACCATCAGAATATCAAATAGGCTATAACATAAATCTTAATAGACCACCACTAACTAATTATATACAAATCTATTATGTGAATATAAACTGAATAGTATAATGGTTTATATACATGTAATGAAATTCCCAATACAAAAACTCATACCTGCTTTAGGATTATCCAGCAACATCCCTAAACATGTAACCATTTAATTGATTAAGTAATGTATGTTTCATTTATATAGATAAGTCATATGAGATGTAAAAAACATTTAAAATATATTATGGTAATAATAAAAGAGCATCCAAGGTAAAACCAATGCATCATTGACGTTAGAGTTTGGCTAACTCATAACACTAACTCATTTTGTCTAGAAATAAATGCGTATGAGTGTAATCCAAGGGGAATCACACAAGTAATTATATTTTAAATGATTCTAGTAATTTCCTAGGATCTCATACAATATAGTCATTGGATAATCATGACTGAGTCCAATGGGTTGAATCCATGGCTCCACATATATGAATACATCAATCTAGATCCAAGGAGCGTATATAAGGAATCCTTATATCTGAAAGATAGTGAAGGTATCCCATGAATCCATTCTAGGCATCCATAAGTAAATAAAAACCATGTTCCGAGGTGGGTATCTCCCTTGGAAATCATATCCTCAAATTGGAATGGCACCCTATGAGTGCTCAAGTTCCCTCGAGAATCTATGGATGACTCAAGTTTGAGGAATCCTATAAAGATAAAAACGTCCATATATAATAGGAACTTTATAGATATATCATTATTTAATTTAGGACATGTAATACTCATTACATTTAATAATTCAATAGGTTCATTCCATTACCTTTAATTAATGTGATAAGATATATCAATGACATGAAACCATTTATAATTTTAATTACATTATAATTTACTCATTTCATCCATTTAACTTTTATAGACATGATAAGGCATGCTACAGACATGATGCCTACTACCACCCGATTATATTAATCTAGGAAAAGTGACATGTAATATAATTTCCATTATAAATTTAAGATTCATTTATTAGATTTAATAAATACCTTAGATTTTTTAAGTGATAATTGTATACGCTATATATGTTTTAGAAAAAGTGAGTTCATAATTCATTTTAATTAAAAATGACTTAAAATTATTAGGGTCAAGATAACACACCTGAACGATGTCTTAGATATTTATAGCGATGGTCAAAAGGCTAATGAGGGAATAAATCTACTTTTTGTTGATGTAATTGAGGTATCAAACACCAATAAAATGAAGATAATGTATATGAAGGGTTCTAGAATATTAGCACAATTATTATAATGAAGTCATATGAATTTAAGAAGCAATTCCTGGTGAAACCAGTGTGCGCACATTGATGGAAATTTATAAATGATGATAATTTTAGGAAAAATTCATAAACCACCAACCATATTCCTATATAACCCTCTTTGTCTAGTATCGAACCTTAGTTTTGCATAGATAAAAAGAAAATAGAAGCATAGATCATTTCCCTCAAAATAGGGCATATGAACCTATATTGAATTAATGTCATCGAGAGGAAGCAAAATGATGAACTGAGGAAAAGGATTAAAGAGAATAACTGAAAGAATTAAACATAATGATTGGAAGTCAAATAAAACATCATAAAATAAAAAAATCCAATAACTTAGGTTGAAGGGAGGACGATCTCTAAATGAATGAAGAATATCCCTATGTATACTAGAAAAAAATGTGGGATGGGGGGTAGATTTATTATGAATTATATGGAAAAATATTAATTTCAACAAAAAATTACTAGGTTTCATGGTTTGGACACATGGTTGGCCAAAATTTACAACAACCATTTGCAACATAAAATATCAAGAGAAACACTGCATGGTTTGGTTGCACAATTTGAGAAACTGTGTACCAAACATGCTATATAGATCTGCTAAAAATAATAGAAAACCTGCAAGAGCATGTATACCTAGGATAATGTTTAGGGAAAACCATGTCCCCTAATTTTACCTATGGAATGCGCTGTATGGTATGTGAAACTAATAGTGTGTCCCATTCTTTCTCTATTAGCTAGGGTTCTGAGCTCTGAACAAGCCTCAAACACTACAAAAACACCTGTGACCTCATTCTGAATCCATAACAAGTACAAGATAATGAATTAAAATATTTTTAAAAGGATATATACCTCATTGAAAAAAATATTTCTGATAGAGCTCCCCCTTTCAGGAACTCTTCCCTGAGTTTCCCTTCCAAGGGTGAAAAAACACTATCTGAGAACAACTCTGGCCACTAATCATGTGCCTCCACCTCTCTCTCCTAGTTCTGATCCCATAAATGAGAATTATACCATTCCACCCAAATTAATGGGACATACCAACCTCATAGGGCCTTTATGCTCTAGTCAAAAAATTTTATAGGACCCTCCTCTAATGAAGTATCAACATCTAACTCAACCTCTTGAGTATTAAAAGTATAAGATATGTTGAAAAGATAACAATGAAGCTATGAAACATGGAAGAATTCATGTATAAAATGGTACCTACGAGGTAATAGAAACATATATGATACTGGATCAACAATATCTAGAATCCAAAATGGACTAAAATAATGAGGTGTTGACTTCCCTTGCATCGGTATCTGTCTATGACCAAGTTTGGGCGATACTCACATGAAAATATTATCCCCGAACTCAAACTCTATTGGTCCTCAAAGGCGATGGGAAAATTATTATTTTTCTATACTAGAAGTTTATATACACTTTTTGATCAACTAAACATACTTTTAAGTCTCTTGTACAAGATGAGGATCTAGTAACACTGCCTCTCCTACCACTAACTAGCATTGGGGTGGAAAAAATAAACTAACCTATAAGGCCTCATATAGATCCATCTTAATCATCTCCTAAAATATGTTATTTTAGGTGAGATTTAATAGAGGGATATGCTTCACCCAAGAAATTCTCAAATCAAGGACATATGACTGAAGCATGTCCTCTAACACCTATATCATTTTTTCCAAATAGTATTTGGTCTAAGGGTGAAACACTATGCTCAAAATCAACTATTTACCCTTATCTCTATGTAAACCCTTATATAAACTCATTGTGAAACAAGAATCCATATTAAAAATTATAGTAAGAGGGACCTTGTGTAGCTCTATAATCTCATGGACACACATTCTTCCCAACTGATCAATTGACAAGGTCTCTCAAATAGTAAGAAAGTGGTCTTCTTTAATCAATTGGTCCACAACTACCCATACAACGTCACTTCCTTGAGGTGAACATGGTACGATGACTATAAAATATATAGTAACATCTTACCATTTCTATTTTGGGACCATAAATGACTATAAAAAACCAACAAGTTTGCAGTACTTTTCCTTCTCCTACTAGATGGTAGAATACCTAGTGATAAAATATGCTATCTAATGTTTCATCTTTGGCCACCAATACTGGAAATGCTTATCATGGTACAACTTGGAGAAACCTGGATGAACTACCCACTGAGATGCATGGGATTGTTGAACTAGTTTCTCTCTCATATCAGTAGGAACCCATACATTCCCATGAATAGGTAGGATGCCATTTCTATCAATAGACCAATCAGAAGGCGGGTCCTAACTAGAAATGTCATCCAGAAGAACAAATCCTTTTGAATCTAAAAATTTCTTTATCTAAATCCTATCCATAATTTAATAGGTTAATAATAAGTTCATAAGAAAAGGAATCTCATGACTCCCTTGAAACCGTAGATGTATCTGAGAAAAAAGGCCATTAATTTCCATTTATCACTGGATTCCTTTATGTCCTGTGGTTGAGTTTTATAACTGATCAAATGAACTACTACATTTACATTTCTATGTGTATAGGAAAGATTAAAGTAAAAATACTAAAGGTATTCAACCCATATTCTATTTTTGAGATTCAATTCATGCTGCATGAAGATATATTTGAGGCTCCTTTCATCTGTATACATCAAAAAGAACTCATAAATTATACAATGTCTCTAATAGCATAAGTCATGGACAAAAACTACTAGCTCAAGGTCATGCATCATGTAATTATTCTCATGGGGTCTCAACTATCTATACATGTATGCAATGACTAGATTCACCTATATAAATACTTCACAGATCCAAATGCTTGATGAATCACAGAAAATTATAAAGCCTATGTGAGGCTCTGGAATAATATGAATTAGTTCCAAGGTAAGACTTCCTTCCAACTATGGAAATGAATTCTCACATGCTTTATACCATAAAAACTTCACACCCTTCTTTGTAAGACAAGTAATAGGTACATGAAAAAATGAGAATTCCTATATGAAATTTCTAAAATATATATCCAGACACAATAAAGTCCATATTTCAAACACATTCTTGATCTGTTCCTAAGTAACCACAACAATCACATTCCTTGGGTCAACTAATATTCCTGGTTATGAGATAATATGACCTAAGAAGTTGATGTTATCTATTCCTAAGTGGCACGTAGCAATTTTATCATATAGATGATGATCTCTTAGTGTTTTTGAAATGATCTCAATATGGTTATATTGGTCACATCGAGTATGAGATTCCAAAAGGATTTTATCCACAAATTCCATGAAAAAGAATACAGATAGGGATGGAAAACCCTATTCATCTTGACCATGAATATGGAGGATGCATTCATGTTACCAAATGGAATAACAAAAAAACTCATATAAACTATACCATTTATAGAAAGTTATATGTGGTATATCTAAAGTCCTGAATCACATAGAGTGGTATTTTGATCTTAGGTCGATCATTTAGAATACCCTTATTCCTCAGAGCCAATAAAAAAGATCATCTATTTGAGGAAATAGAAATCGGTCCTTTACTATAATCAGGTTCAACTATATGAAATCCACACATAAATGAAGGGTTCCATCTCCCTTCATGGAAAAAATAATGGGTGAACCATAAGAAAATGTGTTGGTTAAGATAAAAACCATGGCCACTAAATCCACCAACTATGTCTTGATCTCCTGGAGCTCAGTAGGTTCTGTACTGTATAGAGGAATGCATTCTATTTATACTACTGGTACAAGCTCAATTGTAAACTCTAACTCTCTCTCATGAGGTAATCTAGAGAAATCATTCGGAAAGTGGTCACAAAAAAAATCTACCATGGGAGAAAAATCAATCAGATATATTCGATGACCCTCCATGAGAAGAATAGAAATGTTCTAGGATACACAACAATCCCAAGATTCATTAGCGTAGATCTACCATATATAAAAATACAGTTACCCTTGAAAAGATAACTACTCCTCTATAGTGATATAAATGATACCCTAGAGCAATAGTAGTCCACATAGGTATGATATGGAACCAAAAAATCGATTCTGAGAATGACATCAAAACCCGATAGATCAAGTATGAAGTGGTCCCATAAGAAGGGATAACTGCTTAGCTCCAGGGGAAAGTCTCTGGATTTTCATATTCACTCTAACCACACTCCCAATTATGTGTCCAGGGTCATCACACCACAATGGTATTTAATTTTCAAAATAAGACATTCCACGATCAATAAAGAGATAAAGGAGAGAGAAAAAACTGTACCAAACAAAACTGATACAATAGTGGAATATACTAGAATATTACTTCATATAATATATGGTCCTACACTTAGATCCTCAGGTATTGGTTTTAAAGTATGAAACTGACATGATCAATAGCCTTCTGTTATAACTAGACTACCCTAATAATGTTTGCTCTAAGGGCACTAGTAATCATAAACTTGGCTTCCATAAACATGACATCCTCCTTATTCTATCCTACCAGTGCTACTCCAAATTCTTTCCTAAAATGGAATAACTGATCCTACAGTAGAGTGTGGAGTTTTTGAAGATCATATTCCACTAGAATCAGGTGGAATGTTCTGTAAGAATCTCTATGGATGTCCGATATTGACATAGGTATGACAATCAAGAGGATCACTATCACATTGAGGATTCAAATGACCTTTCCATCCACAATAATGGCATATAACCGATCTTCCAGTGAAAATCCTCTAGACTTCACTACTCTAATGCGAATCCTCATGGTTACTTTTCTTGCTACTAGAATAAGTACTTCCCTACTTCAGCACTGAACCCCAATGCCCGGTGCTGCTGGCTTCTCTTATGCTGTTCTTAGTGATAAGAGTTTGATTAATGATCTCATAAAAGGTAGGTAGGTGGAATACATTATCCTATGACCAGATGTCATAATTGATCCCATCCTCTAAATATATAACTTATTATAGCTCATCACCATCTAAAAGTGGTGAAAAGATTCGGAACTCAATGAAAAATGTTGGATAGAATATTAAAGTCATAGAACCCTACTTCAGGTGGTAGAACTCTATGTCTCTATCAGCTTTCAACGTATGAGGGTAAAAGTAATCATAGAAGTTAGTAAGAATGTCTTTCTAGGCCATTCCTTGAGGAAGAAAATCATGATTAATTACATACCACTAGAATATGGTAGAATCATGAAGCATATAAGGTGAAATATTAATCCTCCTCTCTGGAAGAATATGCAGATACTCAAAGATAGAAAGAGTGTCCTCTATACAAGACTCAACAACCTGAGGTTCTTTATGCCCTGAAAAGATGAATGGATACTGCTATTGGAACTCATGAGTTAGATCATCCATAGTAGGTGCAGGCCATAAAGCACCCTTCATGGACTATTAAATACATTGAAAACCCTATCAAAGATGAGTGTTAGTGCTCCGTTTGGGTATAGTAGGTTGTGCCTCAGGTGGAACTAATAACTGTAGGACTGGCGGCTAAGGGCCCACCATCTCTAGAGCATGGTCATTTCCCCATTCTTAATGCATGATTCAAGGAAATTGTGGTGGCATAGATATTAAATTTCCAAGCACACACCTCATATCATGATTTTGAAATAGATAGAATCACCAGTAGTATCAGATCACCAGAATTAGGGATCACTACCCATGTTGCTACCCAAACTACTTTCTTAGAAGGCCAGGGTATTGGTATGTGTTTGAATTTAATTTACATGGGTTTTAGTAGGTTACGATTATAGTGAACATTACCTATTCATTTATTGTAAACCATTTCATTTCTTATGTAAATATTTTCATTTAGAGTTTTTATTTTCTTATTGACATATAACAAGGTTCCGTTAAATGGATTATCATCCATAGCTAATAAATTCCCATAAACTTTATAACTGAAAGAAACACCCATTTAATTTTAGTCAAACACCTCTAAATTTGTTCTCAGAAAGTAATAGGTAATATAAAATGGCTTGAATTGGTAAATTACCCCTTCCAATACATTAGGGATGATACACCTCATAAATTGAAACTGGTAGTCATTAAACCACAACCAAATTCTATCCCATGTAACCAAGGGTACATAGTTGATATGTGTAGAAACTAGATATTTAAGATTCCACGATCATCCTTTATAGGAAAACATAAATTATATTGGTAATGACAATTTAAATAAACAATTCCCTTACCCAATAAAATATTTAATCATTACATGAATATTTAACAACCTTGGGTCACTCAATATTCACAAGAAACATAGGTAATGCAGTAATGAAATGCACCTATATGGCATGAAATATGCATGGAATGTGAATTCTAGGTACCAATATTGATTCATGTAACAACAATAATTTTTATAATAATCCATAATAAATATCAATAAATCATATCAAATAGCAGAACTCTTACGCATTACCCAATACAAAAGGTATATCATCTATAATACATAAAAATAGAACAACAATTTCCCATTCCTAGGAAACTCGATATTACCTCAAATGTGGGTTATCTACTTCGAGGAATGACTCATTAAAAAGATCCATCATATTTATAATCTTTTATCTATATCCCCAATAAACAAGACAAAATAAGAGGAGCTCCTTTGATACCACTTTGTGACATCCCAACCTAGGTTCCACTCAAGGTGCCTCGTACTCGTGGGGCACATGGCCTAATTAATTCCTCCCAACATGCTAGAGGATGCTAATTAATAGTGAGATCCTAGGGTGTATCCATGAGGAGACTATTCCATCACGTCAGAGTAGAGCACAACATTATAATAAACAAAAAAATAGCAGAAGTATGGTACCAATAAATAAGATGCAGAAAATAGGAATAAGCATCCAATATTAATAATCAACTCAAAAGTTGAATAGTTAAATATAAAAAATAGTAAGGTCATGTTATATTTCTATAAAAATATAAAATAAAAATACATGGAAGTAGGAAATACATGCTATAAAAAATAACAAAAAAGAATCCAAAAACTATCTAGTATTCCATGGAATGTCTAAGTCATCAGATACCAATCTCCATCCTATATAAAGAAATCAATTCGGGTATCCAAAGTGGGATGCTTCCCCTGATCTATACCTATATAAATATAACTAGACTGGGTACCATCAGTGGCCTTGATAGAATTTGTGATAAATCATAGCAGGACACCAGTGATGGAGTCTATAAAAATCAATTTTGTGAATATAAACTGAATAGTGTGCAGTTATTTATTAATAAAAATAAATTACCAAAATAATAAATCATTCCCGCTCCATCCTTAGTTGGAAATGTCTATGAACATGTTACAATTTAATTGATTATTTCTATTAAATTTTGTTTATATATATAAGTCACATGCGGTGTAAAAAAACTATAATATATATAATAATAATAAAATAGGATCCAAGGAATAAACAAGGAATCCTTAATCTCAAGGATTGGCCAACTTATATTAGTAACTCATAGTCTGTAAATAAAGGGCTTTGAGTGCAATACAAGGGGAATCGACCAAGGAATTCCACTATAAATGATTCTAACTATGTCTATGGATCTCATACAATGTAATCATGGGATAAGAATGATTGGTCCCAATGGGGTGTATAAGGTGTTTATTTTATATATGTATAAGGTGATTACTTCATATGGACTTTCATATCGACTATATATCATTATTGGGGACCAATAATTCCCTTAGGAATCTAAGGCTGTCTCAAGTCTGAACAGACCAATAATGATAGAAAGTCCATATGAAATAAACACCTTATACATATATCATTATTAATTTAGTCCATGTAATATTCATTCCATTTTATAAGTTATGAGGTTCATTCCATTAACTTTCATTAATGTGAAAAGGTATATCAATGGCATGAAACCATTTAACATTTTAATTACTTAGTCATTTATTTAGTCCATCCCTTTACCTTTCATAGATATGATAAAGAGTGCTAAGTTAATGAAACCAATTACCATTTTATTATATTTTACTAGGACAAGTGATATCTAATATACATTCCATTAATAATTTATGATTTATTTATTAAATTAAAACACTCACTTTAGAAGGGTCAAGTGATAATTTTATTCACTATACATGTTCTAGCGGAAGTTAGTTAATAATTCATTTTAATTAAAAAGGACTTACCATTAGTATAGAAAACTCAAAACAATTGAATGGTGACTCAGATATATATAACAAGGTTCAAAAGGATAATAAGAGAATAACCCAACTTGGGGTGGATGAAATTGAGGTATCAATCTACAACGAAAAGAAGATCAGGTATAAGAAGGCATCTATAATACAAACACAATAATTTTAATGAAGGCTTATGAATTTAATATGGAATTCCCAATGAAACCAATTTGTATACATAGATGAAAATTTATAAATGATTATACTTTTAGGAAAAATTCATAGAATACCAATCTTATTCCTATATAACTCTTCTTTTCTAGTATTTGCCCTTAGTTTGGTATCGATCAGAAGAAAACAAAAGAATAGATCAAAGCCCTAAAATAAGGCATATGATCATACCTAAAAATAGCATCATAAAGATAAAGAAAAATAAAGAACTGAGCCTACAGATTGAAGATCTTACCAATGTAATGGTAAAAATTCAAATCTGACATTGGAAGATTAAGACATCCAAGAAGATAGGTAAAATGGAGGAGGAGATCTCAATAGAGGAGAAAGTTCCCTCTCTACAATGGAAAAGAAAATATGGGACGTGTCATAGTTTTATTAGAAATTTAAAATGAAAATATTAATTTCATCTATAAATCAATGGGTTTCTTGGTTTGGTCCATCCTTAGCCAAAACCATGTGCCAACCATTACCACCTCACTAACTCAAGAGGTAGCTCGCATGGTTTGACCGCACAGATTGAGAAATTATGCCGAAAACATGCTATATGGATCTGATAGAAATGACATAAAACCTAAATTTTCATGAAACCCTTGGAACATGGTTAGGACAATCCGTGTTCCCTTCCATTCCTTTTTAAATTACCTAAACATTTTGGAGAAAATATATGGTCTGGGATGCATATTTTCTACGAACTGTGTGGTCCAGTTCGTTCTTCCATTGCCTGGGGTCCCGAGCATTGAACAATCCACAAACACAACAAAACCTTACATAACATCATTAGTAAAACATTAGAAGTACAAGATAAATAATTATACCTAATTTAAAAGGTTCTATACGACATATAAAAATTGGATTCTTACATTGGTTATCCCTATTAATGTTATGAATCCCCCAAAATACCTGGGTGAGATCCCCTATCTTGGTACCACTATCTTCAGAGATCTAGTGTGTATCTCTTCTTAGAGAGACTTGATGAGGAAAACCTCTCATTTGAGTTCAATTAGTGTTATTAGACTCATGGAGTGAATTTTATTGGATCGACATTACCTAGAATCCTTAATCAAAATTCTAGGATGATGGTATGGTTGGGACCATACCTTGAGACTTAGTGTCTATCTAGGTTATTATTGTTACTATTATTTGTTTTTTCTATAGTTGTTTTTGTTGTTGTTGTTGTTGTTGTTATTATTATTATTATTTTTCTTGTTATGTCTAATATTCTGATTGATATGATTTTGAGATGATTAGATAACTAATATATTGATATGTTATGTTAAGTGATGTCTAGATGCCCTAATGGGTATGTATATACTCACCCATACATGGTCTATACCCGCACTTATGAAGATGACATGCCATTTGACAAAGTCATAGGTTGACCAGGAGAAGGATGAGAATAGTTGAACTAGATATACCATGGCATATACTAGTTGTTTTATTTGATGTAGTTCTCTCTTCTCAAGATAGTTAGAATCAATTACAGTTTTTTGATCTTGTATTTTGACCTTTATGATTTCCTGTACTTGTGTCATACTTTCATGTGAGATATAAATGTATGAATGAATTTTTTGTTCCAATTTTATTTTAACATTTATCATTGTGTGGGTATTTGGAAATTTATGAGTATGTACATGTACCTTAGGCGAAGTCCTCCCATGCCTGTGATATTCCTACTTGGTGTTGTTCACCAGATCCTTGCCTATTATAGTCACATTTGGGGTGTCATTCTCGATTTACCTCTATCCAAGTGAGACCTAGTGGATTGGGTGTGGACAATATTTTTTGTCTTTATTTAAGAGTTACATTATTAAATTTTATAATTTTAATCTTATATATTGAAACTCATTTTTGGATTCATAATTTCAAAATTATCTTAGGGTTAATTTTTCGGTTTTTTCTGAAATGGTTGTATTTTAGGTGAATAACAAAATGTTCTATTTGAAAAATATCGATAAATATATGAAATCCCTAAGATATAATCTCGTATTAAAAATTTAAAAAACATTTATCTTTAATAAATAATTATTTAATGATAAAAATTAAAATTAAAATTAAATTATGTTGAATTTTGAAATCTATGACTGAATTTTTTCCAAATTGGTGAATGTTTATTCTATTAAAAAATATTTTGGTCATTTTTCATTAACTATGTATTACTAATGATCCATTTTTAATGAGAATATGAAAATTAAGTAATTAGGACGATTTAATTTTTATTCATTAAAATAAGTTACCATATTAAATATTTGTCACCCCTTTAAAGGACAAAATAAGGTAATATTGTAAAATAAAGAGGTAGAAACATAAAATATAATAAACTATTATCATGAAATGAGTTTATGTTCTATGTATTGAACTATTCATTATTATATATTTCTTTTTCTAATTTTTACTTACTTTCCTATAAAATTACTTTCCTTAATATATATATAGTTATATTAAAAAAATTACACTCCTATCAATTATAATATGACCCCTCTTATAACCTCACAAAATTACATAAAAATTTAAAAACCATCCATCCACTTTACCATATTTACTTGCATAAAAACCCTATTATATGTTATTTATCTTTTAGTCCTAAGAAGAATCCCTAAACCTATCATTTATAGGAGTCTATTCAAGGGGATATTCATGATCTCAATGTAAACGATATATTCTTCTTGATTATTATTACATATCTTCTGCATCTACCTATTATTAAATCAAATTTATCACTCAATTTTTTTTGAAATTATTAATTTTCTCTAAAATTGATATTATCATTTTGAAATATATTGTTCTTACTCATCTAGTAGTTATCATGATCTTGTCTGTGTTAGTTTTAACATCTACATCATTGAGGTTATATATTGTTTATGTCATGAATGGTTAAGGAATGCAATAAAATGGTAATATTATGTAGCGTTAATTAATTTATGATTTTTAATGATTATATAATGGTTAAATACATATTTTTATTGACTAATAAAATCAATTTTTTGGAATAAAAATGTCTAAAAATGATATTTTTAAGACTTCCAGGAAAAACATCACCATAAGATCAATGAAATGATCATCGGACTCAAAATAAAAAATAAAAAAACATACTATACACCATCATAAACATTATGTATATGATTAAACAATGTACAAAATACATGATGTAGAACCTATGAATTAAAAAATGTGTGGAAATATGAATAGTTAACAAAAAAATATTGATTTTAACAAATAATTATTACAAAATGGGAAATAATAAATTATATGTGAATGGTATGAGACATGATAAATTTAATTACCTAAACAATTATAAATAAAATTACCCTTACAATTTAAATGAAATGTTATATTATGTATTAGTGTTACAGAAAGCACATTCAATTCATTGGTTTTATTATATCCTATCCGATTTAAAAGTCTGTTAAGAATCATTACCATTGATAGTATAGTATTTGTATAGTGATCTTATGATTAGTATAAATATAGTGTTTTAACAAATCTTACTAACATAAAAAATGAAGTGATGACTCAAATTGTAGGATTGTACCCTATGTATCCCATTTATCAAAGATTTAAAGGGAGAGAGAATCACTAGGCATTTCCTTTGACCAAGACTAAGCTAATAACCAGTAACTTAAGCATGAGGGAAACCATTTAAGGTAGAAGTTAAAGCTTATTGAGATCATGACCCAAACCATGTACGTCGAACCACCCCATCAAAGTCTCAAAGTTGTAAACCTTTACCTAAGGGTCTTTTCTAGTGTATTAATGATATATGTACCATGACCATAATAATATGAATATGTATATTGTATTTTTAATATAATAATGTCTATAGTTTTTTCTTTTTATTCCATTATAAATGTTTTTTTATTTTTATACAATAAAATAGAAATTGTATTTTTAATTTATATTTAATTTCAATTATGGTGTTTGTTGTGATGAAATCATGTATTTTTGAAACAAATAATATTTTAATAAAATATTATAATTAAATAATTTTTCTTAAATATAAATTACCATATAATTTTTACGAAGTTAAACGCAAGTTTTATAGGGGTTCAAAAGCTGTTATTATCAATAAATCCTAAATTTTATCAATAAACATCGATTCTTATTTTAAAAGTGGGAATAAAAATATTTAAAAAAATAATTTTGATAAAATGAATAATTTTTTAATAAGAATGTAGAAATTATCTAACAGTGAATGATTCATAATTTTCTGAAATAATTGAATTTTTGGGTAAAAATTAAATACTGTATAAATATATGGAATGTATTATGACATTATAATGACCGAAAAGTGATGTAATAAATACTATAAAGGTTATCCAGAATAAAATATATGATTTCCATGTAAAATAATGTTATTTTAATTTTTTGATTTATTTTATAAATCCTTTTTGAATCCTTCAAAACCATTAATATATTTTATGGTTTTATAATAATTTCTTTAAGGGTATGAGTCACTTCCACACCAGAAAGGGTATTAATTTATTGATTTAAGACATTAGACTTATGAAATAATTAAATAAACTCCCCTTTGGTAAAAATAATTGTAAAAAACCATGGGAATTTTATTGGTTATTTTATTTTATTATATAGATTCCAAAACAATTGTTTAAGAAATGTTAAATAATTCCCCACTCATTTCCTATATAAAACCACCCATGATCCCATTTCTCTTTACTCAAAATACATATAGTATGTCCTTACTATGGCATCCCCTCTCTAGATTCCTCCCAATGTTCCCCCAGGATCTTAATAAGACACTTCAAAGAATTTTGAGTCACACTCTCTGGGTAAGGGTTATTTTCTTTCTCCTCTTTATTAAAGTATCTTTTTTATATTATTCCATTTTTCTCCAATTACTAATGTTGTTATATGATCTTCCATACCCCCAAAATACCCATATGGTTCCTAAATGATGAAAGACCCCTTTCACTCTCATAAATCCCTTCTATGATAAATTATACACCCCCTTTATGATGTAGAAACTCGACTATGATTTTCTATGCTAAAAAATTCTCTAATGAATACCCATACCCATTTCCTGTAAATGGTGTTCACATTTTCACTTATAATTATTTTATTTGGGACTTAAATGTAATTATTCCACACTCATTGAACATGGAATAGAATTTTATTATGACTTAATCCATGTTGTATCTTCAATGTGGGACACATAAGAATGAGAGTGAAATGAAAGTGATGGGCACACCCAAAATTATATAGCGCTCCAATGCATTGGGTAATATTTTAGTATCATGAGATGTCATGAAAGGGATTAGAGAGTGAACCTAATCCACCACAATAACTTTTCCATCATGATTTCTTGGAAGTTAACCTTGAACTATGCTTATGATGCAATGTTATAAGTTGTTTCCACATTTCCCATGTTTTATTTATGTTATCATTTTATGTCATGCCTCATTTTTCATGTTTATGATTATCACCCCTTTCATGTCCCATTTATATGACTATTATGTAACATGTATTAATTTCTTCATGTGATGCCATGTTTATAACCTTACTGGGCTTTATAGCTCACCCCTTTTTTGTGTATGTCCTGAGGTTATCTCAAGTCGTGTTAAGTACGAAGGAATAATATGATCATGCTAAGGAAGTTTTCAATAAAGATGATGTATTTACTATTTAAAGTTTTTATGTAATTCACCTAATTCCCTAGTAAAATATACTTCTTGATATTCAAGGTTTTATTATGTGAAATCTTATGTAATAAACTATGAATTAATGTGTAATAAAGAGAAGGTTTTTCATAGTTGGTATCAAAGGAAAAGTTTAGTTATTTTTGGGATTATGATAAGTATAATATAGTGAAAGTCTTATGTATAATAATAAGTGTAATAAAAATACCTATATTTTAGTAATTATAGAGTATGTGGTTAATCAAGAAAATACATCCCTGTTTGGATACTACAAGTGCATGGGGAATTGATAGATATGTAAATAGGGGTAAAACTAAAAAACATTGTGATGAACTAGAATCTACAAGGAACCGGTGTATGAACACAGGCCTTACTAAACACATAGTTTGACACTCCTGGGGATATGTTTTAGTAAATTCATAACATCATTAGAAAACATTATTAATGGAATAAAAAATATACATAAAAATATATGTCAGGAAATAGATAATGGATAACATATATTGAAGCCTAGAAATTCGTAAGTTAAGGACATACATGTAATTTATAATTTATATCATTAATGTCATTGGATTCCCATTTATGTGATTAATATTTTAAAAATAATCAACTATAATTTTCCCTTTATTCTATCAAATTATCAAAAATAGGAGGAATCAGGTAAACAGCCAATGGGATGAGAAATGTCATGACTACCCAAATGAAATGCCCAACTAGATGGGAGTAGGATTCATAGAATTTGCAGTGATACTCTCTCATATAAATATAGTTTTGAATATAAACTGATAACAGGAGGGGTGAACCCCCTAATAAAGAAATAGGAGTAATTGAGACCTTTATATGACAAAGGCCTCTAACTTTTAATGGATCATTTGATACCTTAATCTTGTAAAAATGGATCAAATCCTTTCAGAAGATCTTATATATCCTTCAATGTTTCGAACAAGAGTAGGTTATACCGGCTGTTTATTATATAGAGGGACTAATCACTGGTGGACATTTATCAAGAATACAAATCCAAAGGAAGGTATCGAAGTGATGGGGTGGATGGAATTTTGTAAATGTTTTTTGATAAATATTTTCCCCGCACTATCCATCTTAAAATGTAAAGGCTTTTACTTTCCCTCATGTAAAAAGATGATGAATATATCAAGGCATTCGTGGAAAACTACACAGGACATGATTGATATTATTCCATATTTGTAGTTACCCTTGAATTCAAGGTTGATCAATTCTTTAGGGGTATAAAACCTAGTCTGTGAAGATACCTAGTGATCGAAGGTTTTGATAGCTATGAGAAAATTGTCCGATGTTCCCTGAAATTAAAAATAGAGATCATAAAATCTCAAGGGTATCATGAGGATAAGAATATTAAAGTGGAGTTTAATTCTTGTGGTTTGATGGGGAAATATAATGGTGCTATGAAATTTCAACATACCACTTGTAGAAGGTGTGGAAAGAATTTCCTTAGAAATTTCCTAAAGGGAATGAGGAAATGATTTAGGTGTTGTAAGGAAGGTAACTTAGCTAGTGATTGTGGATGGGAGAACTACAAAAATATGATGGAGGAAAGGAATGCTCCTATCAAACACCAGTGCAATGTTCATTGATTCAATAAAAAGGAACTAGGGTACTTTTGAATCCAATTCACTAATCCAAGGGTTTTTGGAGACAAACAACAACCCCAATAGTAGCAAGGGCCGATATTTTTCCATCATAATATATGAGGTGGATCCTGACAATGAAGTGGTGATAAGTACACTAGTTATTCATTCAATAATAGTGAATATAACTTTTCATTTTTGGTTTGTGAATTCAGTTATATCCAGAATGTTTAGTAGAACTATTCAAACACCACCACAAATCATGGAAATAGAGGTTTCTATGAAAATTGAAAATTGGGTAGTTATTTGATCCCAAGTATATAACTCCCCCCATGTCAAAATTTGTTGATTGAACTTACCAGTGAACCTTTTTATACTTCATTTGGTGGAATTTAAGGCAATTCAGGTCATGTATTAGCTTTCCCTTACAGAGACAACATAAATTTCATTGAGAAGGAAATCACTCTCGGTATCGCGAATCGACCCCCAATTATATACAATTGAAAGAAGGAGGATGAATCTTATTTATAACCAATATCTCAATAATGGGTATTATTTGACTAAGAGAAAGTATATCTAGATCAAATAATTGATTCTAAGTGATGAATCATCCTTGAAGACATGCCCATTTTGAGGGATTAAATTGATGTGTTTCCCAAAGTACTTCATGGTCATCCTCCAAGGTGAGAGGTGGAATTTTCAATTGATATTATACAATGTAAATTACCATTATCAAATACATTGTATATAATGGTTTTTTTGATACTTAAGGAGATAAAGAAACAACTATAAGATAATTTGGATAATGGGTTCATACACCCAAGTGTTTCACCTTGGGGAGAACCAGTCCTCTATATCAATAAGAAGTATGGGTCAATGCACCTTTACATTGATATCATGAGGTCAACAAGATCACGATAAAGAAAATGTATCATATTCCATTGATTTATAATTTTTTTGATCAGCTGTGTGTAGCACAATACTTCTCCATGGTGGATCTGCAGTCGGGGTATTACCAAGTTGGAGTGAAGGATTATATCCCCAATATTATTTTTCATACAAGGTACGATCAATTTAACTTCATAGAAATTACATTTGGACTCACTAAATCTCAATAAATCTTCATGGAATTAATTAATAGAGTCTTTGGATATTACCTTGAAATTATATGGTAGCCTTTATAGATTATATTATAATATACTCCAAAATCAAGAATTAGAATGAGGAGTATTAGAGAACTATTATAAAAACATTATGAAATGAGAAGATTTATGAAATGTACAAAGAATGTGATTTATTATTGAGGAAAGTCTCATTATTGAAGAATATTATCATAAGAAATGGGATAACTATATTCCCTTAAATTATTGAATCAATTGAAGGATATAAGAGAACAATATATATGAAATATATATGTAGTTTCCTTGGATTAGCTGGGTACTATAATTGATTTGTGAGAAATTTATTATGATTGTAAAACCCTATAACCAAGATAACTCATAACAGAGTCATATTTTCATGGAATTATTACTTTTAAGGGAGCCTCAAGGAGTTAAAAATGGAGGCTTGTCACTTCACCTATACTCAGAATGAAGTGGGGAACTTTTTGTGGTATTCAACAATTAGTCGAAGAAGGGATTGAGATGTGAGTTATTGAAAAATGAAAAATTGATAGCCTAAGCTTCAAGGAAGTTGATGGTTCATGAATATAACTACCCAAACATGATTTGTATTTAGATGCCATTATATATACATTGAAAATATGGTGGCATTACCTCATTGGCAAGAATTGTGAAATATATAGGAATCAAAAAATCCCTAAGTTTATATTCACACAGAAATACCTAAATATACTCCAATGAATATAGTTAGAGATGGTCAAGGACTATGACTGTTAAATTTACTACCATCATAGAAAATAGATATATTCTTATATTCTATAAGTATAATGGATGCAACAATTTTATCATTGATGAGATTTGAAAATGATATGATATTTTAAGATGTAAAATGGTTGGTCACTGGATTTATAAAGGGAGGAACATCATCAATCATTTGAAAAATTATTTCTCAATTGTACCTTTTTAGAAGATAAATGATGCATAAAAAGATGATGTTGGAATTCAGAATAAAGTTGAAGGAATAATATAAGATAAATCCTCAGTGATCAATTTTAATGATGAAGGAGTTGTATGATTTGGGTCATGACTATGTGTACCATAAAATACCGAGTTAAATAAGGAGTTGTTTTATGATTCACAATTTCTAATTTATCCATCCATCAAGGAAGAAAAAAAATGTTGAGATATATGAGAGAACTATTGGTGGAAAAATATGTAGAAGATCGATGAATATATTTCAAGATGTCTTGTATGTCAGTAAGTGAAGGAAGAAAGGTAGGAATCCAAGGGGATGATGTTACAATGACCCATACCTATATGGAAATGCGAAACAATCACCGTGTAATTTGTTACTAGTCTTACAAATACATTTAGAGGATATAATGATATATGGGTTGTGTTGGATCGTCTAAAAAAGTCTTCTCAATTCATTCAAATTTGAGAAGAATTATGCCTTCATCAAATTGAAAGGATATACAATATAGAAGTGGTAAGGCTGCATGGAACTCCACTATAGATTTCATCTAACTGAGATCCAAGATTTACCTCTATGTTCTAGAAGAATCTACAACATGCTCTAAATAATGATTCAAACTTCAGCATGAATCACCCTAAAACTAATGGAAAATTTTAACAGACTACCCATATACATGGAGAAATGTTGAGATCATGCTCAGTTGACTTTAAATGAGTGCAGAATCAACATCTTTCTCTTGTCGAGTTATCATACAATAATAGTTTTCACTCATGAATCCAAATGGATTCTTATGAATACGTTTACGGAAAGAGGTAAAGAACACCTATATTTTGGGGAAGAAGTTGGGGAACACAAATCACTCTATATTGAAATGGTAGAGGAGATATTGGAAAATATCATTACCATTTAACAATACAAAAAGGCTTCTTAGAGACTAAAAAAAATTTACGCTGACAATATTTTATGAGAACTCGATTTTGATGTTGGATAACTGGAATTTCTATTTATATCACCATGGAAGAAGTTCATGAGATTTGGGAATAATGGAAAATTTATTCCAAGATACAATGTTCCCTTTGAGATCCTTGATTTTTTCAGATTAGTAGACTATCAAATAACACTCCCACATAACCTATCTCAAGTACATTATGTATTCCATGTATCCCTCACGAGGAAGTGCATACCAAACCCATAACATATACTCAACCCAGCAGTGGTACTATTAGAGAATTACCTTTCCAATGAGGAGCAGTCAGTGAAGATCTTAGATCAAAGATACAAAGTTCTATTGAATAAGACAATACACCCGGTCAAAGTGCTGTAGATAAACCACAAGTTTAAAGAAGAGAGATGTGAACCATAGTAAGTGGTGAAATATAAATACCCTCATCTAGTTTAGCGTGTGAAACGAAAAATTCAGGGGAAAAATACTAAAGGGAGAATATTGTAATGACCCTAAATTTTGTAAATAAAATTTCCATTATGATTTAAATTCGATGTATTATTATGTATTATAGTTATATAAACACATGAAATTATTCGATTTTATTATATCCTATCAAATTTAAAATATTTTTAATCCTTATTACCATTGATAATATTGTCATTATTCAATGAACACATGATTTGAATAAATATTATATTTTAACAAATCCAATTGACACAGACAAAGGAGGTGATGGCCTCAATTGGTAGGATCATACCCTATAAAGCTCATTTTAAGATTTAAAGGTAAATAATATAAATGGGATTTTTCATTGAACAATATAAAGATAAGATCCAGAAACTTAATCATGAGAGAAACAGATTATGAGAGAAGTTCAAGATCATCGAGATCCCGACCCAAACCCTGTACGTCGAACCACCCAATGAAAGTATCAGCATCGCACACCTTACCCTTAAGAAGTATACTTGTGTGTTAAAGGGATATGTATCAAGAGCATAATAATATTAATATGTATATTGAATTTTCAATATAATAATGTCTATATTTTCTTCTTATCATTACTTTATAAATTATTATTATTTTTATACAATAAAACACAAATTCTATTTTAAATCGGTATTCAATTTCAATCACAATGATTATTTTGAATAATTAATTTGATTTTTAAATAAACAATATTTTATTAAAATATTATTATAAAATAATTATTATTAAATAAATATTATTAAATTTAAATGATCATATAATTTTTATGAAGTCTAATGTAAATTTTATAAGGATTTTAAAACTATTATTGTTAAAAAACCTAATATTTCTAAAAAAATGTTTATTATTATTTTAAAAGTTAAAACACTCATATTTAGAAAATTATTTTGGAAAATGAATAATATTTTTTGAATTAGAGTTTATAAATTATCTAATGGTTATTTTTTAATAATTTTCAAGGACATTAAAAATTTCATGTAAAAATTAATTATTGTATATATATACAATGAATATTGTGACATTATAATGATCAAAAAGTGATTTAATAAATACAATAAAGTGTATACAAGACCAAATATATGTTTTAACTTTAAAATAATTTTTTTATGTTTATTTTATTAATTTTATAAATCCTTTATGAATCCTCTGAAACCATTAATATATTTTAAGGTTTTAAAATCATTTCTATAAGAGTATGACTCACTCACACATCAGAAAGGTTATTATTTTATTAATTTCAGACCTTTTACTTATGAAATAATGAAAACAAATACACTTTGGAAGAAATAATATTAAAAATACATAGTAAGGTTTGTGATTTTGGTTATTCTTTTATATAGATTCCAAAACCTATATTTGAGAAATGATAGTGAATTCCCTAGTCATTTCCTATATAACGCCACCCAAGATCCCATTTATCTTCACTAAAAGTTCTTTTATCATGTCCTTAATCTTCCCTCACCTCTCTATAGACCTCACAAGGTTTTCTCAAAATCTCAAGAAGCATCTACCAAGCATTTGGAGTCATAATCTCAAGGTAAGGGTATTTTTCATTCTTCTATTTATTCATGAATATTATTTATGTTATGCCTCTTTCTTAAATTAATAATTTTGAGGTAGTCTCTTACATATCCCATTACATCTATTATGATGAATAAATGATGATAGGTACATTTAATCTCATCAATCCCTTCTATGATCATTTACACACCCCCTTTATGCTGTCGAAATTCCAACCATGATTTTCCATGCAAAACAATTGTGTAGTGAATACCCATACCCATTTCCAATCAAGGGTGTTCACATTTCTTCACGTATAAATCATTGATTGGTGAATTACTTGTATTTATTACACAATAATTTAACATGAAATAAAATATTATTATGAATGAATACTTGATGTATGATCTAAGTGTCGCACTCAATAAATATGACGTATTTCTTATTTTAATTTGTTATGTAATGTACCTAATTCCCAAAGACACTACAATTATTGATATTATATGATGTATTATGTTTAAAATTATATAATAATCAATTAATTAATGTGTAATAAAGAGAAGGGTCGTCATAAAAAAAAAATATTTTTGTTATATATATTTATAATAATTCTAAATTTATTATATAGGAGTCTAGAGAATTTTTGACCAAGTGGAATTCCAAGGTATGGGGATTATTAAGTCAATTTAATTTCATTGGGTGATATTACATAAATTGAGATATTAATCATATCCAACACATGTATTATTATTAGTGGTGTATATAATACTGATGTATTTGTTTCATCATATGTTAAATAAAATTAAAGGTATTAAAATTTTATCATAGTTTTTCTCATTCAAGATGTTTTTATTCAAATGTTATAAAAGTAAAAAAGTGTTAATTGATCTCAATTTCAATTACCTAAAATATATTTCATTTTTTATACTTAGTTTTGATATTATTATGATTCAGTACCCATGAATTAAATAAAATATAATTTTCATATAATTCATGGAACTTAAAGACCAAATCATGTTCTTTTGGTCAATTTATTTTCATTCAATTATTATAAAAACCACACGGCTTTCTCTATGTCAATTTTATCTCGCTAAAAAATATTTCAAGTTATGACCCTATTTATTTTATATGGTGAATACTCTACCTATTCAAAATATTATATCACAATTTAATATTTCATCATTGTATTTAAATTTCCATTTCCAGTTCTCTATAGCAAGTGATTTTTAATCTAATGTTATATAATTCAATAAGGATTCTCTAGTCAAATTTTCTTCTTTGATACATATTTAATATTATACATGTATTTTAATTTATATGATGTATATATTGACACTTTTAAATAGAATATCATAACATAGTTCATACTTATGGTACTTTAAGTTCTATCTCAAGTTCATTATTTTAAGGTGTCTTTTATTTTTAAAATCCGTAAGGGGGTTTATTTAAAATCATTGCTTTAAATGTTTGAAACCTTTTACCCAACACTTTATATTTTATTTGTAGGTTCATTTTATTTCCAAAATAATTTTTTATCTACATTTACATGATTTATCAATAACCTTTTCAACTATATTTCATTTTTTATAAAAATTTAAAAAATAATTTTTTTGAAGATTTCTATATGGATAATTCTTGAATCTCATTATGAAGAAGTGAAATGATTACTTTTTTCTTCCATGTATCACTTGAATACATTATTCCAATGTTATGGACATTTATAATAATAATTATTATTTCTTTCCTAATTTCCATGGGGTTTCAATGAAAATCATATTTTGATTTTTTTTGGAAGTTTCATTTTTTAAAATTTACCTAGTGAAAAATATATTTCATCTTATATTTAGATTATATTTTTAATGATTTTATAAAATTATTTTTCATATATATAAAAACTCATTAATTATTATTTTTCTCAATTATTGATGTTCTCAAATAATACCATCCACATTATTTTTTTTGTTAGCTTATGAGGATGTTTTAAAGAAATTATCATTTAACCCATTTATTCTCCATATGTGAATTAAGACATAGAAGAATAAGGAATGCACTGATGTTATCATGTAACACATATTTATGGTTTATTATTATGTAATGGGTGTACTTGTTATAGTCTTCCAATGCATTGGTAATTTTTTTTTCTCATGAGTTAAAAAGGGTACAAGATCAGTTATCCTAATGGAGAAGGTACATGATTGGTTAACCAATGAAAAATATTATCTGGGAAGAAGGTTATACCAATCCATTATGTGATTAAATTTTTGGTAGTAATACATGACATGTGTTATAATTTCTATTTATACATTAATGATATTGTTTTATGCTATATTATAATGCCTATATTATGTGCTTATCGGTCGTGGTTGATGAATATATTATGAATAATGTTTTATTTTATGACAAATATTTATTTCATTAATCATGGTTGATGATCTATGTTTTGTTTCTAATGAATATCTTATGTTTTTTCCATGAACATTGATTATGTTCCTATACCCATATGATAATCTTATGCTCACTATAATTATATAATTTTTAATGAATTTGATTACCTTTGCTATGTGTTTGAGACCACACTTATTTTATTTTAATTTCCCAAGGTTACAAGGAATGATATTATATGTGATATTTATATAATGTAACCATGTGTGGAGAATTTTTTGGGAGATGTTACAGATTTTATATAAAATAGTGAATTTTTGGTTTAGTTGTAAAATATCTATTAAGAGGGAGATACATCATTTTTGTTATGTAAATAAATTTCTTATTTATATAAAAAAATAATTCAAAACGTTCATGGGTATGTTATAAAATAAATGTTGGTTGTTAATAATTTAATTATGGACGATTACATTTTTTTACTTTTTTTTGTATCAAAGTCAACATGTAAAGAGTTTGTTTTTAGCACCAGATCCAGGTTTATGTATCTAGGGCATCCCAATTGGTATTCGAGGTGGGATTATATAACATTATATGTTAGGATGTTATTGGTTATGGATATTTAAGAGTTTTTATACCATTATGGGTTGATAATTGTGTGGGTTATCACATGTTTAAAGGAAAATATACCACTTTTTAGGTAATATATCATTGTACTTTGAGGTGATTAATGATATTTTGGGAAATATTTTTTTGGATTTTAAAATAAATATGACTGAGTTATAGATAATATATTTTATTTATATATAATTTAATATAGAGGAAATTACTTTTTTAGAAAAATGTGTTAACTTATTTTGGAAATATATGTTATGAAGTGTAGGTGATCTTGGGGATTGAAAATTGAATTGTCAACAAGGAAATTCATGTTATATTTGGAAAATAAAATTATGTTTTTAAAGGTATCTATGATTATGTTATATATTTTTTGGTATGTGATTGATATTTTTTGGGGATAATGTAAAGTTAAATTTTAATATTATAGGTTTATATGATTTTTGGGTTTAAAATATGTCAAGAAAGATCATGATAATTTTGGTTTGGTAATTTTTTGGTATTATTGGATAAATTATAAGGAAATTTGATCTGAACTAAGAGTGGATTATAGTTTCATTATTAAAACCAATTTATTAATAGATAACATTAAGGAATTTTATGAAAAGACGTCTTAATATTGATTTTACTCATGATATGAATTCTTACTAACATTATTTTCTTATTCTCATAATATCATTTTTCCTTTCAGTCAATGGATGTAAGTAAGTGAGTTTCTTTAAAAATGATTGTGATAGGAAATGTAATAACCATACTCATATATAACCAATTAGATTTGGAATAAAAAATATTATAATTATTCTTAACTTGGTATATATTGTTAAGATTATCAAAATATACATTGTTGATCCTCCAAGAAAATATGAAAAGGAAGAAATAGAATTTCATGAAAATATATAAGATATAACTGATGTGGGAAAGATTATTCATCATCATATATGTTCAGAATATGGGAAGAATCATTGAAGGAAGTAACTCTATTGTATATGTAAATTCATCAAATGTAAAAGATAAGGTCATCGTGAACATGAATGTCAAGGAGATATGAAGAGTTCAACTAATGAAACTAAAGGATGGAAATCTTGTCCTATAGTGCCAAACATACTATAAGGATTCAATTTTCATGATAATGTAAATTATTACAACATGTGTACCAAATTAGGGTTAATGAAGATAATAAATATTAATAACCCGCTATGTCCATGAACAATGTGAAGGTTTATGAAATGACAACTTCTAAAGTGGTTAATGAAAGAAAAGTAGTGTTAGGTACACTCATTAACCATTTATGAACTTAAAATGAAATACTTTATTATGGTTCTACTCACTCATTTATATATATAAATATTTATAATGTAATAAAATCACGAAATAATGAAATTGGTAAATAATTATTAGTTAAAGATCTTAGTGTTATAATTTTTTCATTAAAACAATATAAATAATATATAATACAATTTTTTTTGGAAATGTGCCTCCTTTAGATATTATTATTCTACCTTTTTATAAAATTTTGGTTATTTTAATAATGGATTAGATCTCTATACATAGATACTATATCAATTTATGAGGTAAGGAAGTCACATTTCATATCCTGAATTAACAGTGATCAACTATCAGTGAAAATATTATTATGAACTCCCAGTGGAAATTATTTTCGTTTTATGGGTCTTAATACTTTTCATGAGGGGTATTTGGTTTAAATGGTTTTGGAGACACTCAATATCATAGAATTTATATTATAATGGGGAAAATGAGATTCTTAGTCTTACCGATGATAGTAAGGATGATATATTATAAGAAATTATATCTTGATTATTGAATATCTTATGAATACACTTAACTACTTTCACTAGTTTGATAATTAAAATTAAGAGGGTGAATTTATTTGATGGAGTTAGAATAAAACACCCTGATCTTTTAGTATCTGTTTTCCTATAAATAAATACTTTTTTTTAAGTAGCTCATATCACACACAACACTAAACAAAAATGAAAAATAAATATTCTGTTAAAATAGTACATTAAAATATAAGATAAACATTAATAAATTATAGTAATACAATTTGAAGAATCATTAAGAAAATTATATGATGTGTTAAACCTCAGGTAAATAAAAAAAAATTAGTTAAATTAATTTATTATAAAAAATGTATTATAATTAAATTATTATTATTATTATTTTTAAGGAATAATTTAATATTTTTTAATATAAATTAATTTATTAAATTTAATGATTCAAGGATAAATATTTAATGTGATATGATAAAAATCATTCAATGTTAAAAGTGATATTTTTCAAAGAACGTTTTTCTTAAAGTGTTGTGTATTTTATCATAATAAATTAAATTGATCACTTTTAAATGATTATTCTAATTATATGTAATATGTAAGTGTTTTATAAAATATATTAACATTAATTTAATTATAAATTGATATGAAATAATATTTATAACACTTTAAGTTTAAAAAAGTCAATTTCCTATTAAAATACTTTTAATATATTTTATGTTTTTATTCAAAAGTTATATTATAAAATTTTCAATTTTGAATTATTTATAATTAGACTCATTGGTTGATTTATAATTTCAAAATTAGATTCTGGTGAATTTTTGGGTGTTTTATGAAATGGTTGTTTTTAGATGAATACTAAAAATATACAGTTTTATATATACCGAAACATTTGTGTCATCATTATTGTATAAAAATGAATTCAAAATTTATAAAACCTAAATATAAAACAAATTTTAATTTAAGGTGTAAAATAAATATTTCTTAAAAATATTACCTTAAATTTAGAATCCTATGTTTGACATTGTCAAACCTAGGAAATATTTTATTATAATAATAACTAATTTTGTCATTTTACTTAAATTAAATATTCAAAATGATCCATTTCATTTTTATAGATTTGAAAATCACATAAATATTATATTTTTATCCATAAAAAAAATATCATAGTAATCTATAATATAAATGATTTTGGTGTAAGTTTATTTTTAAGCTTAGAATGGAATTTTTCAAAAAAATATTTCAGTTTTGTTAAACACAGTTCTATTAAAATTAATTTTTACCCCCTATAAAACTTGAATATTTTAAGGTTTCCCCATATTTTTAATCTTCATATTGAAATTATATAATAAGTTACACTTCATTTTTAGTTATAATAAAACTTTAGCATTAAACAATCTAGAAACCTTTGTTAAACATAAAATGAGGTAAAATTTTTAAATCAAGAGGCATAAACATAATATGTCATAAATTATTTTATTTTAATGGCTAAATGTGGTTTTTATAAACCTCTCCCTTATTTTTTCTTCAATTTGTTTTCAAATTAAGACTTACTTTTCTTGAGAATGAATTTATTTTTTTTATTAAAAAATTAAAATTAAAAAGATTCCACTCCTCTCACTAATAAAAATATACCATCTCCAACCACTCAATACTACCAAAAACGATTATAACTATTCCCAATAATATTTCATATTCTCTATACTATAAATACTATCCTAGTTTGTTCAACTTTTTTCACATGAATATTCACTAAATATCTCATTTCTAAGAGATCATTCAAGATAAGATTCTAGCTCTCAATGTAATCAATATCTTATTCATTATTATTATTATTTTTAATCTTATTCATATGCCTCTTCTTAAATTACATCTATCACTTTCATATTTATTTTAAAATAATTAATCTTTTTTAAAATTGATATTGTCTTTGTAAAATAACATGTTCTTACTCATTTTTTCATTATGAAACACTCTTTTTTGGAATAATTTTATCTCCTATATGAATATTGCCATAATTTTTACATCATGAATGATTAAGTAGTGTGACATACAGGTATGACTATGTAAAATTATACGATTAAATATCTTTTAATTATTTTGAATTGGTGATTTCTGTAATGAATCTTATTTTGATGCAATGATCAATTGAAATTTTTCTTGATGACACATTTCCTTTATTATTTTACTGAGACCTTCCCTACCCTTAATAGGATGTGTGTTGGGTATTAGGGGTACCTTGAGGAATTTTAGGAGGATAATGATCAATATTATCTAATTTAATATGCAACCGGTAATTCAATACTTTAATACATAACTAACAACATTGATTTTTATGGTAGAGTTTTAGGAGGTGCTAGATCTAAAGGATTCACAGTGTGAATATCTATACTCATGGTGTGAAATTATTCCAACTATTATAGATATAGTAATGGGTTTTTTTATCAATGTAATCCATATAATGTTCATTTATTGAACTAGGGATTCATTTCATCAATTGTTTTATCCCTAAAGGGTCTATAAGTATCCATGAAATTCAATTTTCCTAATTGGACCTCAAATAATCTCAAACACCATGTTTCTACAAGGTTATTTTCAGAGATACTATATCCATATAATCTGGGTCTTGATCTCTAGAATCCAAAGATCATGTTTTTGGAACTTGAATCTATTTGGGGATTTACATCAATGAAAAAAATATCAAAAATATTTAACAATATCACTATATATTTGTACTTCATTAGTGATCAATCCAATGATGAGGTTGAGGTTCATTATTTATTATTTATTTCCCTATTGTTACATATTCTTGAATATGTTGGTTTGTTTATTAAAAATCCATAGATTTCACTCATATATTGGCACAACCTAGTTTTTTTATCGATGGAATCATTTCCCTATTATTAGGATTTTCAATGATGATAATTGGACCAAATCATATTAGTAAAAAATCAAATTAACTTCGGAATTTTATGGATTTGTACCCTATTCATCATCTCCCATTATGGTCGGTTATTTAACATTTTCTAAATCAGTTTATGCATGGTTAGACATCTGAATTCCTTCCATGGTTATGCTGGTGATGCATGGAACCCTATAGAAATGGGTATTCATGGATACTGATGAATTCATGTCTTGTAGGGGTGACATATTGGAATATATGGGTTAGAAAAATGGGATCTTTAATGTGAAGCACATTACGGATGAAAATTGTTACATGTAGAAGAAAAAATATTACCTTTTCAATTATGGGTGACCAAAAACAAATGTTTTCTGAGGGGAATAACCTAATAAATGTTTCTTGAGAGGATTTAAACATAAAATATAGAAAAATTATAAAATAAGATGAATCCTAGTGGGATATAGAGGTTCATGATGACTTTTTTATGGTGTTAAATTCTACTTTAAATGATAAATGTTTGGAGAAAATTCAAGTCACATTTTAAAATTTTCATTCACGGTTTGAATGGATCATTAACATCATTAATTAGTTTGGGAATACTCATGGTGTGAACTCCTATTTCACATCATAAACCGTGTATGCTTGGAATTTTTGGATTCATTATTTTATGATGTGATCCTTTAGGCCAACCTAAGACATCTGTGAGACATGAAAAGTAGATGTTCAGTTCTATAAATATGTTGTGGGAAATAGATGGACTCCATTAAAATTATCATATTTGATACTAGGAAATATACTACCATAACAATGGAACTTTTAGGGTTTGGGTATCCCATGTCCTATGTACAAGTAGATTCATTTTCCCCATAATCATCTGATCATTGGTCTTGTATCTATGGAGTTAGTTCTCCCACATCACTAAGATTTTTCAAGTATATAATACTCCACCAGATTTATAAATCCCTTAGTTCGGGAATCTACTAAGATGTAAAGGGCTATACACTATTTTCTGGTGATGTTTAGATAGGATTTTTAGCATTATGAAAATAATACCATAAGGAATTTGGAAAAACTCATTATTCCTTGCAAACTATGAATATAAAATTTTCTCTCTCCATGATCAGGGTATACTTATGGGAATATATATAATGTTGGGTTTCAACCTCCCTACTTCTTCATGGGTTAAGATAACCGTTTCTTTTAATGTCACTTTATCTTTTTATGGAGTATCCTTCGTGGTTTGTTTATAGTCACCCCTTTATTAGCATTACCCACATGTGTCATGTATTATTCATGTGATAGATATATTGGTGAATACTATGGTAGATATGGTGTTGGAGAATCATAATAGTAAATGGATGTAATTACAATGTTTTGGTGCTCAGTCTCCAAAACTGTGAGCTAAGATCTCTCATAATTTCCCCTTTTTTATATGAGGTTAGGTAACATCCTGGCTAGGCATGTATGTTACCCTTTTTACTATCTTGATAGTGCAATGTAATATTTTATAAAGAGGTTTTTTCTTGTATTCTTTACAATATAGAGCCTATATTTTATTTTTACAATGTTTCATAGATCTGGGTAGTGAGAATGTACACAAGTTAATTAGGTTGTAACCTTTCATTTAAATATTTTAACTACATGGTGCTAGACCTAAAAGAATGTACTATTAGAGGAGGGATTGGGATGTTACATTAAGGTTACTACTAGTATAGTCAAGTCAATGGTAGGACAGGTCATGACATAGTGGTTTCTAATTAGTTTGCCTCTTTTCATCTGACCCTAGAATTTGAGAGATGGGTAGCTTATCTGTAGTTGATGGTAGTGACTCCACTACTTATTCAATGTGTGATAGAGACTTAGTTTGTTGAAATATATGTTTAAATTATTTATTTACTAGATATCCTTAGTATATTCATCATATAGAGTATCTATAGGTGGGGAGAATGTTATCCTTTTCTATGGATAGACGATAATCCCAGTCACGTTGTGATGGGAGGTGCTAAGGGAGTTTCATACCACATAGACATACATCTTTGAGTGGTGATGATGTATCAGGAACTTTTATGTTTGTTTTGGTGGGATATCATGAGATAGAATATTGTTGAGTTTGTTTCTATATGCCTCACAAGTTAGTAGGTGAATAAGGAACATCCGGTTCAAGTGGGTTTGGATCAACCTCTTGAGATCCCAAAATGAAAGTGGGATGAAATATGAATGGATTTTATGATATGGATTCCACATATAGTGATAAGAACAACTCTACCTAGGCGATTGTTGATTAAGTTACCATGTTAAAAACATAGTTTCTATCCTAGATTGTTATTTAGTCTTGAGTTTGGGTAACTTATATGTTAAATATATTTCCTATCATTATGGGGTACCCAGGGAAATTGTCTCTAGGCTTGATTCATTGTCCATGTCATAGTTTTCTATGGGTTTATAGGAGGCCTTTCAAACAAAGTTACAAATGAGAATGGTGTCTCACCCCTATAAATATGTCCAGAAAAAGAAACCAATAATTTTCTGGAAGAAATTATGAGATCTTTCTTGTTAGACTTTGGTCCGAGATAGGAGGATCACCTAACATTGGTAGAGTTTGCATATAATAATATCTATCAATCCAATATCATAATAGAACCATTATAGGCTATATATGAGTGACCTTGTGGGTCACTATTATTTTGAACTAAGATTATGGAGACATATCTTTTTGAAATAGAGTTGGTGTAGTTGAAAATAAACAATGTTTAGGTTATCCATGAACATATGGGGACATCTCAGAGTTGAAAAAATTATGCGGATGATATTATAGGCCATTAAAGTTCAATGATGTAAAACCATTTCTTCTTTAAGGTCTCTCATTTATTTATTTTTAAGAGTATTAGTTGGGGTATAAAGTTATCCCTAAGGTTCTTCATGTCATGGAAAATACTACACAAGGTTAGCGAGGTCTCATGCCACTCGAATTTACCCATGTAGTTGGAAAGAGTTCATGTAATCTCCCACATGTCAAAGATGTTTAGATACATAAACTTCCAATCAGATATTATTTATTGGGATGAGAAAAATGTTAAGGAAACATCCATTTTTTTATAGTACCCTGTGGTGACTGAGGATTGACATGAGAGGATCCTTCATGGAAAAACAATTCCCTTGGTTCACATCCTTTGGTATGATGATAATCTTTTAGAGAGCTTGTGGGAGCCTAAAAGAATTTTGTAGGCACAATACCATCACCACATTGATTAGTTTTGTCTTTTTGGGGTAAAAATACATAAAGGTAGGGAAAAGTCACTGACTCTAGTTTTGATTAATGTATCCTTTGAAAATTTTCATTATGACACCTTTTATTTAGCATTATACCAAGACCTTCGTAGTTCATTTTCTAATGTGTGTTGGGTACTATGGGTTTCTAGAGGGATTTTGAGGAGGATAAGGATCAAGTTTATATATTTTAATATGTAAATGGTAATTCATAGCATGAATACATAATATACATCATGAATTATCATGAAATATGTTTTTCTGTTGTAGGATTTGAAGGATTTATAGTGTGAGTAACAATGTTCACATTGGGAAATACTGTTGTATATTTTGGATTTAGTGATAGAGTTTTTAGATTATTTAAACCATGGGTATACAACACGAATTTGGCCTTCAAAATATTAGATGGTCGATAACTATCCCATCTATAACTACTTTATTCATATAATTTTCTTTATTTGACCTTGAATCCTCATGCACTCTAGGTGAATCTATGGAGATTCTCATAGATCTTACATCCCTCGATTTGTGGATTTTATCCCGGGTACCGAGAGATCATATTTGGATAACCTAAAGCTATTTGGGGATCTTTATCAGTGATAAAATTATTATAAATCACAAAAAACATAATCATTGATTCATTCTTCATCAATCATCAATCCAATGACATTTTTCATATTTTTTATTTATGATTTATTTTATGGTTGTTATGAATTCTAGAAAATATTGGTTTAAATGTTAAAAATACCCTAATTTCTCCCGCGTATTTGTATAACCCATGTTTTATTTTTTGATAGTATCATTTCCCTATTATTCAATTTTTATAATAGTGATATTTGGACAAACTCATGTTGGACAATAATGGTACTAAATTTGTTGTTTGATTAATTTCTCCCCCATTATTCACGCTCTTTATCATCATCCCAGGGGGTCAATGATTTGACTTTTTCTATATCAGTTAGAGCATTATATAACATCTAGATTCATGATACAATTATTTGGGTGATGTGTGGAGCCATTTCAACATGGGTTTCCATGATTGGTGATGATATTATGGATTTTAATGGTACCGTATGGGCATTTATAGGTGGGACCAATGAATTCCTGAACTAGAAGTGTGTTTCAGAGGAAGATGATACCATGTGGACATTTAGAGATCACTGTTTCCACAAATGGTTGATATAAAATTGACATCCGTTGGGGGAGAAGGCATGATCGATGTATTTAAGGAGGATTTTAGTGGCGAAATAAATGAAATCAATATATAATTAAAGTCTAGTGGGAACCTAGCGCCATGTATGTTATGTTCAGGCTGTAAAAAACTACTTCACATCATAAATGTTTGGGAGAAATATTATAATGTATTCAGAAGTTAACTCATGTACTGAATGGATCTTTAACACAATTAATTGGTCAGCCCATACTGAAGGGATGAAATCATCTTTCATGCCATGAACTATGAATTCCTTGTAATCTTAGCCATATTGGTTTATGAAATAATACATTTGGAAAACCATGGATATCTATAGAACATGATAATACATATTTTGTTTTGATAACTATATTTAGGATGATGATAGGCTTTAGGTGTGATTATTAGAGTTGATTCTTGGATTAGTACATCCCTAAATAAGATACTCTTAGGGTATGAATCTACCATATCCTATGTAAAATTAGTGTCAGTACTTCCCATACTGATTAGGGTGTGGTTTCTCTACCTTTATAGTTGGTACTCCCCCATCACTATTCTTTGGTGGGTATAGTGTTCTCTACTAGTGTACGAGCTCCCTTAGCTAAGCCATATACTAGTGAGGTGAGTTCCATGGAATATATTCTGGTGATATTTACAATGGATCTCTTGCATTGGGATAGAAATTGATAAATTTGTAGTGACATACTCATCATTATTTACTAGCTTTGATGATCAAGTTTTATCTCTCCTCTATTGAGGTATCCTTATGGGGACATCTATATAGTTGGGTGTGTACCTCACCATTTATGGATGCAATTAATTTACCATTTCCTTTACTATTGATTTGTTTTTTTAGGGTTTCCTACAATGTATGATAATATTGACCCCTGAATGAGGTTTTTCCACACATATCGTGTCTCATGCATACAATAGAGAGACCAATGAAGAGATTGGTGGACCTGGTGTTGGAGGATAATTGTAGTAGTTAGATTCATTCACCATGTATTCCTGGTTATACTAAGAGAATGTGAACCTTGATATCTTCTTCTTTTCTTGTTTTTCTATTAGGTTGGGAAAAAACTTCGTTCGGGTGTGTATTGTTACATTTTTACTAATGTTGTACTCTAATGTTTTTCCTAGAGGTCAATACATGTATTGTTTATGTTGTATTTGTTTACCTCGAATAAACTTTCATGTACTTTATTATATCCTTTATTCATTGTTTTTAATATTAATAAACATATTTTCATATCGTGATTTTTCTTCTATGTGGTATTGTAAGTGATAATTTCTAAAGAGTAGCTATCATACTAAAATCCCACAACATTTTAACACTATGATGAGAACCTAGAAGTTCCAAAAAAATATTCATAAATATATATTCAATAGTTAAATGAAATAATTAGAGGGGAACCAATGATACAAAATATCATATGTGGTGACCCATAGGACTTTGATCTACCGTATAATAGTATACGCCCTTGGTAATATTCAGGGTAGGGTATTATGAGAATGAGACCCACAAGTAAGAAACCACATTTATGTGTGTCATTGTATTTTACTATATGTAGATGTGTGTATTGATCGTTTGACATTACAATTATTACTATTTAGTATTATAAATCACATACTTTGGTGGGTTGAAAAAAAAACTATTATGAGATAAGTTCGCGGTGAGGTTGGATACCTTGTGTGTATCACATGTAATATTTCATTAATGAATAATGTGAAAAAGGATTTTTACTTAATTTTATTTAACACAAGTTGATATCTTATATACTTTTATGGAAATGATATATCCTAAATAAATCCATTTCCATGATTTTCTATAGGCATGTTTGATTTCCAAAAATTCATATAAAGATACATCGAGTACATAGGTCGATGTTACCTGCATGTAACCTGCTTGATTAGAGATATCAAGATAAATGGATTATATTACATAGTAAGAATCCATATGAGGTATAATGTCATTATGGTATTAAGTTATTTACTTATGGGTTTCTTGGTGTGTTATAAGATGATAACATTGGACATTCGGCGGCTTCACCTAATTCACATAAGAAAGAGTCCTAGAGGGTCACACACTAAGTGTATATAGAATCCCAGTTAAAAAATATATATTATTATATATTATTTATAAAGTTGAGTAAATATTATTACATCACATGGTTTAATAATTATTCATTTTTATTGATTTCATATACTCTATCACCAATTATTCGAGAGAATATTATGTGGGAATAATATTTAATAAATATTAAATATCTAATTAGGGAATGTAATATTTATTTATTTATTCAAAAATAAATCATAGATGTTTATTTATTAAAAAAATATTCTTTATTCATGTCCCAATAAATATTATGGAGGAATTAGAAAATGAGTTTAATTGTTCGATGAGAAATAATATATATTTAATTATATAAATTTAAATAATATTTAATTTTAATACTCAAGATAATAACATGTTGAGATATAATAATAATACTATTATAATAGAAATGCAGTTTCATAGGGATTAAATAAATATTAAAGTAAAATTTTGTAATTATTTATTTCTAACCCTAGTGGTATATAAGCCTAAGTATTTTATTTTTCTATAGAGGTAAATTTTTTGTGTTGTCTATAGTGAAAAATGAGGAGAATCCTCTTAAGACCTAGACATATCTCTCTCCCAGAACATTTCTAAGAATATAGAGAAATATTTATCCACCTTCCACCCTCAATTCTAGAGAGATCAAGGAGAATCCTTTGGAAGAGGTTCTAAACAGGACCAAAGGAAGAAGTCAAAAGTGACAAGATCTACCATGCTAGCAGCCAGAGACTCTTATGCTGATGTTTAGAGATTTTTGGAACATGTGTTAATCATTTCTATATGGAATAACTTCTTGATTCCGTCAGTGAAAAAAAGTATGATTTACATACATAGTTTGATCTATAAAATAATAAAGAATATCTCAAAATGTAATTATTTAATTTGTAAAATTAAATATATATAATATGAGAGATCCTATGCTTTGATTCTAGAGATTATCTATTTTATTTACTCTTTGATTTATTTCCACTGATCATGAAATTTATCATTTTTTAAATCTAGGATTAATCGCCGATCATGATAAAAATAAAATTTGGGCATGACCCATTTCCTGATTTCATATTGTCTAGAACCTACCATTGGTTCCAAAAAGAGTACATAATTATTTATAATTATTTAAATATCATTGATTTATTTATGTATTTTTAGTTAGTTCTCAATTTTGGTTTAAGCATTGTTTAATACAAATTTTTAGATCCGATTTAATTCTCTTAATTTATGATAAATGTAATGAAATTGAATAGTTTTATTGGAGAAGTAAATTCAAAGAAGTTATCTGAAGATTTTGTGGAATCTAGTTGGATAACATAAGAGTACATGTTGTGTAACTCAGAGGTACACACCATGTACTAGTGTTTAATGCACCATGAAAAAATTTTGAATTAATTCAAGGCATGTAAATTTTTTAGTGGCGGTGAATTTAATTATACACAACCTGTTGAGCGTGCTATCTGGTTACACAACCAACCAGAGTACGCACTATGTATCTTCTTATACATCCCACCATAATGGTTACTGTGTATCTCTGAGACCACATGCTGTGTATCCAATATACGCAACGTGTACTATAGTATTTTCTATAGAATGGTTGCATGCTGAGTTTGGAGGCATGTGCCTCAGATAGACGGTGATAATAGTACACCCTATATAGATGGCTTGTACAAACTCTGTACATATATCAAATTATGAAGAGTTGAAAATTAATTTTTTATACTATGTGAACCTTATAAATATTATATTGAATGTGGTCATTAAGTTGATAGTACATACAATGTGATTGGTTTATATATATATATATATACATATAAATATAAATTCCTAATTAATTTTTACATATTGTTTAGATCAACATATCATGTATAAGTTATATCATTGTTATTACTCTATTCATTAAAATATTACACACTATTTTTTATAAAAGGGAATCATGTAAACTGTGTGATCATTAAGTCGATGTACAAATCATGATATTACATGAGAATTCATACATGTCATATATCACAATAGTAAATAGTACACGAGTATAATACAAACTAGGTAGTTCAGAAGGGTACTCATTGTGTTGTTTCCAAGGTACTTATTTATTGAACATAGTTGATTTTAAATAATTTTATTTAATTTGATTAAAATTATGATGGATAATAATGTCATTGAAATTTTGACGAGAATTAAGATAAAATTAATTGATTAATTATAGATGATAATTAATTAATTCAAGCATGATTTAACTTAAACAAGAAAGATTAGGAATTGAATTCTAATTTTAGAAAAATTCCTATATAATTTCATATATATAAATGATACAAATATTAGACTAGAAATTTGTATGTTATTGATTTATTATTAGATTAAATTTTTAGTCTGCATACCATATTTCCTCTAATTATGCAAGGGCCTCCATGCCCATGGTTTCTTTTATGTAAACCCCTTCCCCTCACTTACATGCAAGTAAATGTATATGTAATGGAATGGTCGTTCAAGCTTATAGATGTGGTTTAAGTTTGGAGATCAGGTGAAACCAATCCAACAGTTATTCATTGGTGGATATGTGGAAAATAGAAACATGAACCACAAATGTTTCAATGTTTTTCCCCTAGGATTAGGGTTAGTTTATCATATTCTAGATAATCTTACCATTAGTGAAATATCATGATCATACAACTTTATTATTTTATTTATATTATGTTTCATGGATATTTCATTATAGATTTTTTTCAGGATCACATGAATTAATTAATTCACCATCACACCAAATAGAAATAAAATAAATTATGTTATGTGTAAATATTATCTAAGACATGGTTAATCACTTAAGTTAATAAACTTAATATTACGATGCGAGTAATAAGGATAATAATTAGAAATTTATGCATAAAAGATAAAATAACTCAATTATAAATATTAAGTCGATACATCCTTCTATTTCTTTAGTTATAATCAAACTATAGTTCAAAGTTCTTGGCCATCCAAATTTGGGGTGATTTCAATTATTGGGTAATTCAAACATGATGTTTTTAGTTGAATTAATTTATTTCACATCAAGGACTGACTTTGAAAGCGGGTCTTGGTGTAACTGAGAGGATAACATTTAAGAGATAAAATTTATGGATTTCAGGTCTGGGAGTCCACTCTAAAGGTCAAGGAACTATGAGTTAATGTAGTTGGAATTTGGATTGACTACCTATAACGATTCAAATATCTTGACAGGACAAAGTTGTAGTGATGAGAATAAGAATATGTATCATTTTCATTAGAATGTCTAATCAACAAGATATTTTGAATCCAATAGCGAGGGAAGTTAGATTTTGATAAAATAGTGGGATATTAATAAATATAATATTTATTTATTTTTATAAAAATTTTCAAATAAATTATTAAAACTTTTCTCTTATTATTTAGAGAAATAAAAATTAAAATGACTTCAAAATATCACTACGATCTATACATGAGAAGGATGACCTTCTCATTGACACAAATTTCCAATAATAGAAAAAGTGCTTATGCATTATCATATGCCATGAAAAGAAATTTTATGTGATGGAATAACCTATTCCGGATGCACCTAATAATGAGGCTGTTAATGAAGAGTTAACTATTTATGAGAAACATTTGAATCATTCCATAGATGTTCACTGTTTCATGTTATCATCCATGAAAATTGAGTTTTTGAAGTAACATGTGGACATTGATGTGCATATCATGATGTATCACGTTTGGGATATCTATCAAGATAAGGTGAGACAAGAGAGATATGATATCTCAAATTCTATATTTTCAGCTTAACATGGAGATTTTCTTCCAAGTGGGCCTCATGAAGTCAAGTGTATTGGCTACATTAAACTCTTAATCATCTTAGGGATTAAATTCAAAGATGAGTTGTGTATAAATCTCTAGAATTCCTCACTACCCAAGACATTCTCCTGTTTTATTATAAATTATAATATTAGTAATAATTAGAAGTGTCTTTAAGAACTTATAACTCTGATTCTCTTTGTGGTTAAGGACATGGGTTTTGACAAACCCTTTGTTCTTATAGAGAATAGGAAAAGGAAAAACATAGAAAAGGGGCCCCATACTCATAACAAATATAAATATCCATAGAAGTATCCTTCCATGAAGATGAAGATCTAGAGTTAGGGTAAGAAAAATGAGGTAGTATGTTTTTCATATGGAATAAAAGGCCATTGGAAGAATAATTACACCGAGAAGAAAGACAAAGATAAAGGTTCATTCATTATCAAGTTTAATATTTCAATGTCTACAAATTGAGTTTTAGATAAAGCTTGCAGTGCTCACATATGTATCCAAATATGAGAACCAAGTATATTCTAAAATATTTTTATAGAATAGGTGGATCTTCGGGCTTTCAATGGTGTGAGGATGCCTGGTCTTGCCATTGGTGACTGCCAAATTTCATTACCAATAGGAATGGTGTTTGTTTTATGGGATTATTATGTACCAATTGTTTCTAAGAATATAATTTATGTATCATGCCTTGATAAATATGGTTTTGTTTTCAATTTGGAAAATGAAAGTTGTTTCTTTTATATAGAATCTATTTTTTATTGTATGGCATATTTAAGTAATGGTATTTATGTTTTTAATTTTGAAAATAAAGTGTTGGAAATATACAACTAATCATGTTCCTAGGACTCATATAACACCATATTATGTCATCGATTTCTTGGTCATTTAAACAAGAATCCTTTGACAATGCTCCATGAGGATGGTTATTTACACTCTTCTGAGCTATAACAATTTTGAAGATGTTGTGGTTTTTTACAAGGTAAAATAAACAAAATAATATTCATTTCATAGGGATAAAAGTACATATTTTTGTATTTTTGCACACTAATGTGTGCAAAACATTTCTAGTAGAGTCTAGTAGTTGTTATTCTTACTTCATAACTTTTATTGATGACTTCAGTAGACAAGGATATTTCTAATTAATAATTTATATGTCTGAGTCCTTTGAGAAATTCAATTAATTCATGAATGAAGTAGGGAATAAAATTTTAATAAAGATAAAGAATATTTGATCAGATCAAAGTGCTGAATATCTTAACCCATAGTTTATCAAATTTTTATAGGTGTTTGGGATTCTATCTCAACTCATCCCACCTTACGGACCACAATGGAATAGTTTTAGTGAATGTATGAACTATATATTATTAGAAATTATAAGGTTAGTTATTAGTAATAAAGAAATTAAATTGTCCTTATCGGGATATTCATTATAAAATGAGGAATATATATTATATTGTGTACCAACTAAAGTGTAAAATGGAATTCACTTAGAGTTATAGGGTGGAAAGAAACCTATTTGGTTTTATGCGCGTGTATGGGGTTAAAATGTATTTGTTAAGGTCTTGTCAGGTAAAAAACAATAAACCTTCGGAACAAAGTGTATATTTATAGGTAATTCTATGTAAACAAAGGGATAATACCTATATAAACCCTCAGAAAAGTATGTTACTATCACCAAACAAGCCGTATTTCTTGAGTGGGAATACATATTCAAAAAGGATTGTTGGAGAAATATTTAATTATATAAAGATAATTCTTATGATTCAAATGTGTTGGAAGAGGAATAGATTTGATAGCTCCCCATTGAATAAGTAGTTCTTGATACAAAAGTGCCATCTAAGAGTGTAATAGAGGTAAGAGAATAAGAGAGATACAATTTTCTTATCACGGAAGATGGTTACTCATTATTAGTTAATAATGATGAAACTCTATCCTAAAAAGAGGTCATAGAGAGAATATAGAAGATATAAATAATCCATGAATTTCAAAATGGATTCCATGTATGTGAACTATGTTTGGGTTCTGGTCAATGCACCAGTTAATGTAAAGCACATAGCATGTAAATGAGTATTCAAGAAAAAACTGTACATGGATGGTATATTAAATACCTATAAATAATAGATTGTGTCTAATGGGTTTAAACGATGTCAGTAAATTGACTATGATGAAAATATTTCACTAGTTTCTGTGTTTAATTGCATCATAATTATAATTCTCAGAATAGATTACCATTCCTATGAAATATGGAAAACTGAAAATTAAACTGTTTTTCTTTATTGGGAACCTTCAGTATGATGTCTATATGACACAACCAAGAGGTATTTTTACTCTAAGTGACTCCAAAAGGATTTTAAAGTTATATAGATCCTTTTATTGATTGAAGAAACTATCCAGGTTTTGGAAAATTTGATTTGATGAAGATATAAAAGAATTTTTCTTCACAAAGAAGGAATATTATACATGTGTTTACAAGAGGCTTAGTGTAAATGTGATCCTTATTCTAGTATTATATGTTTATGAAATATTACATATTGGAAATGTCATACCAGTATTACAGTTTTGAAAGAACTATCTAAATAACTATTTCTCCATGAAATCCCTTTGCGAAGCAACCTATATTCTAGGATTCAATATCATTCATGAAAGATCCAAGAGGCTTTTTAGAATAATTTAATGTATATACATTGACCGGATACTAAAGTGATTTAGTATGAAAAAATGTAAGACGATATAAGTTCTAGTGTCACTTGGTATTCATATTTCTAAGAAAATGCATCCATAGAGACAACAAGATAAAGAGATAATGAGTATGGTACAATACATTTCTGTGATATGATTAATCATGTATGAAATGTCATGTACTATAATTTATGTTTCCTATGCATTGAGCATGGTAGGAAGTTATCAAGGTAATCTTGGAGAACAAAATTGTTCCTCTGTTAAGGATAACCTTTAGTATCTAAGAAGAACTAATGTTTATACTGATTCTAGTTTTCAAATATATTAAAATGAACTGAAGTCAGAGACAATATGTTTTCTATCTCAGTGAAGGATGTATGATCTAGAAGAGTAAAAAGCATCCAATGGTTTCTGATTTTAAAGAAGATTCCAAGCATATAATAGCCTCTAATAAAGACAAGGAAGTCTTTGTGATATGAAACTTTTTCTAGTAGCATTATTAGGTACCATGTAGTAAGGACCCTATCACAATTTATTGTTATAATATTACAATCATAGATCTTGAAAAAAGCCAAGGTCACACCAACAGACAAATCACATACTAGAAAAGTATAACCTCTTGAGGGATTTTTATCAAAGGGGTGAAGTTGTAGTAATAAGAGTTTCCATAGATGAAAATATTGTGTAACCCTTAAATAAAGGCCTTTATCAGTAGAATCATGTGTATCATGTGAGAGAACTGAATGCTGTTTGTAGATGGATCAAGTTCAAGTGAATGTTTGTTAGAGTTCATGCCCTAAAACTATATTCTATTTACTTTATCATAACCTGATTTAATTTTTTTCAATATCAATAAACTCTTTATCATATCATGATTTTTATTATTCATAACATAGTATCTGATAATATCCCTAGCATAGCTTTTGTACTGAAAGATCATAATAGTTCCCTGTTATGATGAGAAGAGGAAGTGCCACAACAATATTTTTAAATATATGTTCTATATCTGGATGAAATCCTTTTAGGAACACAAATGAATCATGATATCAAGGGTGGGGACTCATAAAACATTAAGGAACATTCTCATGGTGTATACCCTTGGTAATATCTAGTGTAGGATACTTTGTGAATGAGATCTGCTAGTAAGAAATATATATTAATATATTTAATTGGATGCTCCCATCTAAAGATATGTTTATTGATCCTTGGAATTTAAGATTATTATTAATGAGTATTATAATTCATGTACTTTTATGTTTTATGTAAACCATGAGGACATATGTTTGAGGTGAGGTAGGATATTTTGTGCAGCTTTCGAGTAATATTTAATTAATGAATAACATGAGAAATGATTTGACCCTTTTGTTCTCTAACAGAAGTTTATATCTCAGGACCATTGATGGAAATGATATATCATTAATAAATCAATTTCCATGATTTCTATAGGAACATTTTATTTTTGAAAATTCAAAAATAGAGACATCAAGTACATAGGTTTATGGCACTAGCATGAAACATTCTTTATAACACCATGAAATTCTAAAGTAAGAATCTTGTATTAAATAGCGTGCATGACACACGACACCAAGAACATAAGGGAATATAATATTTGGATACTTTAAATTATATTTACTATTTAAAATATATTATATATATTTAAATGCATGAAATAATGAGTGATCTTACATTACATGAAAGACCGACCTTCCTTGATAGATTTCATTATATGCAAGACCTAGTTTCACAAAATAACAATGTATTATTAAAACATTATTATCTAATATAATATGATATAAACTAGACATTATTTTAACAGTTATAAATAATATTAACTAATTTATTAATATTTACAGTTTATAAAAAAAGAAAATGAATTCATTAGCTACCAGTTAATGAGAAACAAAAATAAGAACTAATTGGATATAAAAATAAATATTATTATTTTTCTGATTCCAAAGGATTTTTGACATGTTAAACATTATTTATTACAATTAGTTAATTATTTTAATGAAATACATATGTTATATATTCAATAAAATATTTTTTATATTCATCCATTGGATTTGATATGCATAAGATAAGAACAAACTCTATTTTACGCATAAAAACCTATATTTTTATAATGATAATTATATCACCTTTTAAAGATAAACCCATTTTTAATCAAAATTATAAAACATTAACCAATTAAATATTTCAAAATAAACTTCATCTTTGAAATGTAAATTTAATTATTGAGCTAGGATGAATTTTTGATATTTTTCTGAAACATTTAAATTTTTAATGAATAGTTAAAAATACCAAATTTTAGTTCAAGAATGCTTATTTCTATATTTTATTTAAATGTATAACTTATACTTTTAATTGTTTTTAAAGTTTAAACCGGTCATATTTTTATCAATTATTAACATTTATTTCATTTAAATAAATTCTCTTTGAAATTTACTATAAAATCATAGTAATCTTTCAGATGTTTTTACATTAAAAACCCTCATTGTCATCCAGCCTATAGTATGAATTTTAAATTAAAATTTTCCACTTAAGTGATTCAAGTTTTGAAATATTGATTCCATATTTAGAATAATAATGATATATAATGTAAAATAAAACCAATTATTTTTACCAAAATGATTAGTGAAAGTAATTCAAATTTATTACAATTATTAAGGTAAAATTAAGCATAAAAAAGGACTAAACCCTTAAATTATGGGAAAAATGACTTAGACACTTTTCCAAAACCCATTGGATGGAAATAATTCAGCCATTAAGATTTTTTATTGATTTTTGTTTGTTTATTATGTCTTTTTTAGGTAATTACATATGTACACCTAACTTGTTTTCAAAAATCCCAAGTGAGTCCTTTTCCTACCCTATAAAAGGACACCACCTCTCCCACTTTTTGACAGCTATAAAACCATTTAGGTTCTGAAAAGACCTACCTAAATAGCTTCCCAATATCCCTACCCTGGACCTTGAAGTCTATATTTGGGTATAAATACATCCAACGAATCCTTTTGATATAAACAAAAAGAAGTTACCAAATTAAGAGGTTACATCCTCTCTCAAGCTTTTTTAGTTTCATTTCTATTCACCACCCCTTTATTGTTATTGTTCTAAGAAAACAAAAACCAGTATACTAAATATACAAGTATTTTGTTTTATGGTTATATTTTTACCTACACTTACACACACATCCATCTAATGGGTTACGAACATACTATTTCTGTGTACGGTGAACTACTGCCTCATGAAATGATGATTGCTCATTTTTCCTTTACAACTTTCATGGCTATCCATTATGATGGAAACTATATTTATATTTAATTTATATAATATTTATTATTTATTTATACTTTTTTAATCATTTTATTACACATACATTTATTACTTTCCATTTTATGTTAACATGATAACATCGTTTGAGGAAGTGTGGACTACTGCCCCCTCAAATAGATGTGATTCCTTCACACGATATATATAATGTATAAATGATGGTTATAATTAAACATATGAGACATAAAAAAATAAACTATATTTAGTACATAATTAAATTTTTGGATATATATATATATATATATATATATCATTTTCTTTATTATACTTTAACACATTAAAAAGTGTTAATGTCGGTCGTTTACATGTGGACCACCACCTCCTCGACACGATGAGATTCATGTACATAAAAATAATTATATATAAAAGAATATATGATTAAATAATATGGTATTTATGATATAATTGTCATTTTGGATGTAAGAACCCAGTTTTTGCTGCAATCGACTTTGGAATATTTTTGATGTTATTCCAGAGCAGCGCCTTCAGACGGCGTGCGATTCCGTGCCCCAGAGTGGCCGGAATTAAATTTTCAGTGTGTTCACACTTGAAACTCCAAACAAAGGAGATAACTTCTAAATGGTGATCCGGATCAGAGATCCGAGTTTATGGATGGGTCCGGAATGGGGTGTTTACCCTAGGAACGACATAAAAATTGCCAGCGCGGGATGTTTGGACCCCTCGCTCGCCTTCGGAACGTTAAAAAGATAAATTAATTAATTAATTTATTCCTTTAATGGTGAAATACTAGTGTCTCTTAAACGGTGGCTCAGATTGGAAAACCAAGGGATCCTTTGAGTTCAGAACGTACCGTTTACCCTAGGAGGGGTATAAGTTTCACGGGCGTGGGCCGTCTGTGAAAAATAGCCCCAGGGGCGTTTTCGTAATTTGGGGGTCTCGGGCGCTAAGTTTAATAACTTTTTAATGGGGCCTAGGATTAAAATTTTTAGAGCTCCGTTGTGCTCGATAGGTGGTGTTTACCCTTGGGGAGGCTTAACCTCGACCCTGTTGAGGGTTCGGGTATGGGGCCCATGAGCGATAGATTAAGTGTTTTTTTTAAACACTTCTCCCCCCTCTTGGTGGTTCTCACTGGCGCGAAAACCCTCCCCACTCCTCCATCTCCAGAGAGGAAGCTCCGGCAAGGCGACGACTTGGCGGCGGATCCTCCGTGACGCTCCGGGAAACGCCCAAGATGTAGGCGGTGTTCGCTAGAGTTTAAAATCCCGAACCCCCAATTGAACCCCAATTTTAGAGTCTATTTGTTGATTTCCCTTTGAGAAAATTCCATGGTCGTGTAGTAAATATTTTATTCTTTCCATCGCTTCTTTCGGAATCAAAATCCGAGTTGCGAGGAGGCCGCAGAGGTCCGGATAAGATTGCGGGAATTTCAGGAGTTTTGGAGGTTTTCTAGCTGTTTCCGGCAGCTCCAGGCGGCGGCGGCGGCTCGGGCTTCAGGCGGAGCGGCGGACCTTGGTGGAAGGAGGTTGGCTTTAGGGTGGCTGCCCGCTTCCTCAGAAGGCGGCGGTGGGCTGGCCATGCTTTGGTGGTGTACGCGGGAGAGGAGGGGAGCCGGGCTGGATGGCTTCACCAGTCAGCGGCACGCACAAAGACCTGGGGTCGTCGCGACCCCGGCCAGCCAGCAGAGACCCACGTCCCGCGGGTCTCGTGGATCAAAAGTGGACCGGCTGAGCCGGTCCAGGTTGATGCGGTGTGGCCCGCATGGTGAAATGCGGGCCGCGGTGGACCGGTCGGTCTGGGCAACCCAGTCGCGGACCTCCGGCTTGGAGGGGGTGGGCCGGCCTAGGGCCCCCCGTCTTCGTCCGATGATGTTCAAAACATCATAACTCGCAATCTGAGTGTCAGATTCACGTGCCGTCAGTAGAGACGCGCTCCTTGAAATGAGGCAGACCTTTGGATACGGTTTTGGGAATTTTTAATTTACGAAACGAGGGGCTCGGGGTGCGACACGATGTTAAGTGGTTTGACGTTTTCTTCGGGGGATCTTGTTTTGGACGGCGCGGATGCGTCCGACGTCCGATTTAAGTTCCGTCAGTGGCGTTGGAACCCTGGCGTCGAAGCAGAGGTTTTTACGGTGGTTCGTGGCGTTAAAGCCGGAGTTGTGGTGTGGGCCCCACAACCCGTCTTTTGAGTTGCGTGCAGCGTTTCACGACTTTTTCACCGGAAGTCCGTTCAGGGCGTGCGATCAGTCGTTTCTTGATGTTTTCCAAAGGGATTGCAACGGTACAATCTGCCCGATCTAATTCGGTACGAGGGTGTGGGGCCCACGAGGGTCGTTTGGCCGTCGACGGTGATTTTCCATATTTATCACTGGGCGACCGTTTTGGACAAGTGAATAGTCCATTTTTTGTGCTTTTTCGAGAGGATCACAACGGGGCAATCTGTTCGTTGAGTTTAGGGACTGGGATCCAGGTCCCACATGGCACCGGTCATGTGCAGTGCACCAGAATGTATATTTTATTCCGGATATCTGTTGCCCTCTAGTGATGAGTGTTTTTGACGTGTTTTCCCGAGGGGATCGCAATGGTGCAATGCGCCCGACTATTTTGGGGCCGAGGCTCAGGATCAAGGGATGTCGTTCGGGCGTGAGGCGGTGTTGGTGCCTTTTTCGTCAGATATCTGTTGGAGACGAGTAAGTAGTGGATCTCACGTGTTTTTCTGCGAGGATTATAACAGTGCGGTCTGTTTTGTTGTGCGGATCCTCTTACGAGATCTTATTAAATTTGGAAATGTGATGGTGCCCTGGGGGCTGTTCTTCTACTGTGTTTGTAGCGAACCCTTGGTGTTTGATCGTGTGCACTCCCATGTGAGTTAAGTAATGCTTGAATATATGTTGTTGGTCGTGCCCCAGTCGTTGAGGAGGCAAGTTGGAGATGTTACGTCACGCCTTCGCGTTGACATTGAGTGATGTGTGCACGATAGCCCTTGGGATGAAAGTGAGGTATACTCTAAGAGTATATGGGAGCCCTTGTAGGTACGTGTGGTTTATACCTGAGATGTTTGTGCGCTTGGTTGGGGTTAACTTGGGGCCACATTTTGTGTGATCCCCAGGTGCCTACCATGTTCTGCTTTGCGTACTTCTGACCTCTCACAACATAGAGGGTCCCTTGGTTCTCATTTGTTGACGAGCGGGGTTGTGTTTTCTGCTGGATCTGTGCTCAATGGTTTAGATCAGCATGGTTGAGTGGGTTTTCTTGGTTTGTTCCGGAGTCGGGTGGTTGCATGATACCCACTCTGTGTTTGGTTGGCCAATGTTGCACCATCATGTAGAGAGGGCCAGATCAGTTTTGGGTTTACCCTCCAGTGGGGCTGGGCAGTGGGTTACTCATCAACTTCTTCGGGTTTACCCTTTAGTAGGGACTGGGCAGTGGGTTGCTCACTGACTTATAGGGTTTACCCTCCAGCAGAGACTGGGCACTGGGTCACCCGACGACCTCTTAGGGTCTACCCTGCAGCATGGCTGGGCAGTGGGTCGCCCGTCGTATAGTTCCAGGTCTACCCTCCAGTAGGGCTGGGCAGTAGGTCACCTGCCTACTTATTCCAGGTCTACCCTCCAGCGGGGCTGGGCAGTGGGTCGCCTAATAATGTATTAAGGTCTACCCTCCAGTAGGGTTGGGTAGTGGGTCTCCTGATAATGTATTAAGGTCTACCCTCCAGTGGGGATGGGCAGTGGGTCGCCTGATAATGTATTAAGGTCTACCCTCCAGCGGGGATGGGCAGTGGGTCGCATGATAATGTATTAATTTCTACCCTCCAGCAGGGCGGGGAAGTGGGTCGCCTAATAATGTATTATGGTCTACCCTCCAGCGGCGCTGGGCAGTGGGTCGCCTGATGATGTATTAGGGTTTACCCTTCAGCAGAGCTGGGCAGTGGGTCACCCGATATCTAGTTATGAATTACCCTCCAACAGGGCTGGGCAGTGGGACACCAGTTGGCATTCCATGCTCAATCCTTTCTACTAGGCTAGTCTGTGGCTTTCCTCTGTTATCTCTGGAGCGAGACCCTTGGTTATACAAGTCAGTGTTGGAACGACTTTGACTTTGAGGAGACCTCTCGACTGCGGGGTAGTGACGAGTTGTGTTTTGACGTTCCCCCAGAACTCTCAAGTACGAGGGGCACTTTCCCCACCGAGACGCGTTCTTGTAACTCATTCTAGAACCGTGTGGGCGAGTCAGTTCTACCCAAAGCGGACAGTGTCGAGGTGCGGTGATTGAGCCCCTTGGCCTGCGGTTCGGGGCAGACATGTGGGATGCTGGGCATCGATGGTGTTACTTCTGGGACTGTTGGTGACTCATTTTCTTGGGCTGAGCTACGGGACAGAGATCCCCTTACGATGTTGTTCAAGCTTCTTGATTGAGCCTATGGATATGTATATACCTTGTTTTAAAATGTAAAATGTTTTTAAATATGTAACATATTTTCTCCAAAATAACCTACATGAAGTGGGTTTTCATATAGGCCAAAAATAAAAATTATATTATCTTAGATATGTTAAATATAATGATTAAAAGGGTTGAATTGAGTATAAAATGTTCAACTATTAAAAATTATACTTCCCTATTCAAACTATTCTTTCAATTGTATAATTTATATGGAATTGTTTTAGTAAAATTGAAATAACTATTAATAGAAAAGAACAATATGATTTTTTAGTGGTTTGGGTTCATAATGATAATCCATTAATATATTTATCACACTCTTAATATATGTTTGAAGATTTTGTGTGGATCTATTCCATACAAACCTTAATGATTTAGTGTGGGAATATGAATCTTAATGTTTACTTAATACAAGAGCATTATTAGCTTGGCATCATTCCCATGATTCATTGAAGAGATGTCCAGTCATAAAATATAGAAGTTATTTAGTTCTTACTGATTATATATGGTCACTATATCACTGATCCATAAATAAAGGATAATAAAATTGAATAAATTATTTTTCTTAATAGTGAAAATTTTGTAAATAAGTTCAAAGGAATATTATGACTTGATGAAACTATATCACCAATTGTAATGTATATATTATAAAAAAATGGTGACTAGTTTAACAAATAAGTCACATGTGTATATATATATAAATCTTCCATATTCAAATGATATATTTAACTAGTAAATCGAATATAACAAAGTAAATATCATTTCTTATTTTTATAATTGAATTTTTATAATTTTATAACCATTAGTGATAACTATGACAATATATGATAAAAACCTAGAATAAGCACATTCAATATTCTCCTATAATCTTCCACTTTTGAAAAAATGAATTTTCATTTTGGAAAAATCCAGATATTATAAATTTATAATTGGAATCACCATGATTATATATTTTTAATTCTAACAATATATGAATAATAAAAATTAGAGTCTTCAAATAAGATAATTCTTATAACAAATACGATATGTATGAATGAAATTATTTTATTTAAGTATACATATTAATAAATGGGTTTAGGATCACAATTTAAATAATTAATTATTTATATAATTGTAACTTAAAAATAAAAATTTCTATATTAGATTCTGTATGTTATTGAAATCGTAGTCATGTGTGAGTAAACTAAATCTTGAAATGATCACATAGGGATGAACTAAAAGTTTTTATTTTGATTTCATAATTTTATGAATTCTATTATGTATGAGTAATAATTGATTTATAAAACTCACATATGAATCACTTGTGGATGAATAAGATTATTCAGAGCAAACACATTATATGAGATTAATTTTTTAACTGACAACATAGGGATAATTTTTGAATCATTTTTTCTTATGTAAAAATTACCCAAAATACACATAATGTATTATAGTTGTGAAATTTTCTATGAAAATTTAAGGAAATGTAAAATAATATTAATTATAACTTGATAAATGTTTTAATAATTAAATAACCCATCAATCACCAAATGTAAAATAATATTTTAAAAAATAATTCGTTTTGAGAAATAAAACATATGATATGAAGGAGCCCAATAATATTCCAACAAAATTATCCGTTTTGATGATCAATGAAACCATGAAATCATATTAAAAAATTTAATAGGTTATGAACATAATAATATAAAAAATAAATATTATAAATAGGGTTTTCTAAGATGAAATGGAAATTAAATGTAATATTATGCGTCATAAAAAATATTATACCATGATTTGTGAATTGATAAATAATATTAAAATATATATAAAGAAATGTATATTTTACAAGTAGATTAAATTATAAGAATAAAATATTTGACTTGGGTAAAATATTTTATTTGACATTATGAAATGAAAATAAACAACACCATCATAAGATACAAAGTAATTTTAGAGACATAAATATAATTAAAATAAATGATACCAACAAAAAATAATTGGAATTAAAACTTGAGGTATTTAGTTCAAATGGTTATTGATATTTAGGTTTAGGTGATATAAATGAAATTTATGGTTCTATAATTTTAATTTCAAAAAATATAATGGGAGTATATTATTGTATAGGTAAACATATTTTTCACTAAAAATTATAATGTTTTTTGAATTTTTTATGAAAGTATTTAGAGAGATTTATATTTTTTAAAATATACATCTTGATATGATAAACCACTATTTTAATTCATTTTTTTTAAAAAATCCTTACCACAATTTTTATTAATAACTGCCAATGATATTTTATGGTTTAGTTTCATGGAAACTTGGTACATAATAGAAAAATTTTAAAAAATTAAAATTTGTGTAATCATTTGAAAAGATTATATATTAAATTAATCCCATTTAACTTAAAGACAAATGATTTACTTGGGAAATACATAAAAATAGTGAGAATAAATCCCATTAGGGTATAAAAAAATAAATGGTATGTAAGTGATCGTCATTGATAAAACATGAGACAAGATATAACAAAACAAAATCGTTAATATATGCTTCATATAATGGAAATTTGGATAAATTATAAAAATGATGCAGTCATAAATACATCAATAAGGTTTTATAATATATATTACCAAGGTTACTCACCATGGTATCATGTAAGATTACCAAGAAATTATTCCAAGGTATTATATCATATAATATAGGGAGATTAATTCATTACCAAATTCAATGTAGTGCTATCAGGGAATACCATTCATATGAATTAATTAATGTTTTCTAAATATATCATATATAATAACAATTCATTTCATCATTAAATCATGGAAAATAATGAATGGATTTCATTTAAAAGATGTATTTTTATAAAAGATTAAACACATGTAATTATCATCATTATTAATTCAGAAGAAGTATATGTGGGTTTCATATATGGAAATACTGTGTAAATTTGTTCTAAATTTATCTTAATTAATTACCTTGAATGAAAATGATATTGGGTATTCACAATATAAATGCATGATAAAGAAAATAGAAGAATGATATTGGAAGCAAAATGTGTATAAAAAATGATTTTTGAATTAGATTAATGTTATGGAATGGTAGCCCCTCATTAATTAGAATTTATTTGGATGATAATTGAGTTATATAAATAAAAGAATACATAAAAATTATAATATTATAATCATTACTATAGTTTTAGTACATGAATTAAAATGAGTAAATATACATATAATCACTTTAATTAAGTATCTCTTCCTAATATTTAATGGTAAATACTTTGAGATCCTAAGGAATTTTCAAAAAGATTTAATATTAGTCTAAGAGAGGAATAGACATGTAAATGTAAATGGTATTGAAAAAAATTGGTTGCATATTTTTAATAGAGAAATGAATATAATTGATTAATATTTAAAAAATATAGACATTGGAAATCATGGACTTATAAAATACATTTTCAAAAGGCCATATATGGTTTTGGATAATGGTTTATGTGAATATGAATATTGTTTTGACATATTTGAGTTTGATAAATGAAGAACATTATTTTTTGTTACTTTAGAAATGGGTTTTATAATGTTTGTACAATATAATTTTTTAAAACCATAAATTCATTATAGACATTCAAAAGTTCTTAACAGGTGTAGAAAAAAATAAATAAAATAAAATACTATATAATAACTAAATAGAATATTTCTTGTTGTAGACTCTATTATATTTATTATTACAAATTTTTTAAATTATTATGAATTGATAAAATATATTTAATATAGAGAAATATATTTTAAATATTCACCAGTATTATTTAAATATATAAAAAATTACATAATATAATATAAAAATTATGATTTAAAATATAATTTTTTAAGAAGATAAATTTTTTATGTATGATAAATAACTCATTAATGTCAAAATCATATTTTTATTATTGAATACAATTTTTAAAGGGAAACACATTATTTAGCCACATCATAGAATTTTAAATTTTGTAAAATCATATATATTTAATTATTGACTGTATATAAACAATGAATAACATATATAAAATAAATGTATTATATGTAATAAATTGTAATTTCTTTTTAAAACTATATTTTACTCTTCTATTTTTTATTATTACCATTCCAATAGCTATATAATGATCACATTATATCAGCTACATAACTATCACGTAATAGTCATTTAATATCCTAGTAATTGTTTTTAGGAACTCTCTAACCCATATAGTGAAGAGGATTGGGGTAGGGTTTATATAGGGTAGTTTTGGGGAAATTTTAGATGTTTTGGGGTTATTCTATGATGTGCATTATTGGCGCATGGTTTTCCTAAATCGTGTTCCCCTATAGTGAAAGCCATGAAATCATAGATTGTGATGGTCTACATAGTTTTCACACTATTTTGAAAAATACGAGCCCACCTAGTTGAAATAGTGAACCTTATTATAATGTCACATAGTTAGGGTCTGGGGGTTCCTTAAACAAGTTTCCCTTCCTAGCTAACCATGAGTGGGGGTACCTTTTGATTTAATATTTTTTTTTAAATTTTAAGAACCCCATTTTAAGATCCCGGAACCCCTATCTTGGCTATATATTGAATTATAAGGTTTATAAGGCTCCCTATAAGAAATATTTGATACTCTGATCCCCTCCTTTGATGAATCAACTCACTATTAGATGAAATGATCTCACTCTGGTAAGTGGATCTCCAATCATTCAATCTTTTCAGATCGCTCCATATTTCCTCCTTAGAGTTTAATAGATCATCACATATTTTATGGATCTAAAATCCATTTAATTGGATCTTGTATCTAAGTATTAATTCTTGATATCTATTTCCATTATTCTTAGTTTTTTAATCCCACTATGGGTATTGACATTCAAATAGATGATTAATGATTTGTGGTTCAATTAAGATTTTCTACAATATAAATCATTTTTATTGATTATTTTGAAATTTATTATAATTTATTTATGGAAACCCAATTTTACATGATTTAGAATTATATTCTAAAATGTCATAGATTTTGGGAAAATCCCCAAATCCAATTGAATTGGAATTTTGGGTGTATATTAAAAATGATTGAAATGATGAAATGATTTGAAAATTGATTTTATAAAATGGATGAAATTGAATTGATAAAAACTTATGATTTTTTTTGTATTAATATGGAATGAGTTGATGAAAAACCCATGTTTTGGTTTTGAAACTAAATTGGAATATTAGAATTTAAAATTAGACAATTGAATTGTCAATGATGTCTTATTTTAAACGATAAGATTTTATATTTTTCTAATGATTTATTCGGAGAATGCACTCCTGGGTAGTTATTGGATAATTTGGGATAACCATTCTATGATGATTTTCCCATGAATTTTGTTTATAATGAAAACTCTAACAAAATCCTAGTTTTTCATATCTTATCCCCGATGGGATATTAATGACAACTATTCATATTGAGAGGGATATATGTGTGTAATCATATTTACATGATCATTAACGTGAGATGCTTGATGATATTATAACTAGAATCTATTATACCATCGGGATGATTATGATAGTTCATTTTTTGATTGTTTTGATATATATAATATAGATTAAATTTTTTTTTCTCCATTCAACTTGATTCATATAAAATATTTTATATATAATTTTTATTTAATCAATGTTTCAATTGTTTTTCATCCTTCATAAATGAAGGCATGTTTTGTATTAAATATGAAAACGAATTGATATGGTTTATTTTTATTTAAAAATGAAATCATGACTTGGTTTAATTTTATAGAATCTATTATATAACACATGGTGGGAACCTACTGATCTTTATATCTCACACCCTACCTTTTCTTTTGGGTATTTTTAGATTTGCTTATTCCATTTTTGTGAAAAGGGGAAGGACCAATTGGAGGTGTTTGTTGTTCATTATCCTCTTTTAGTGGAGGGATGTTCCCTTTGGGATGTCTTTATTTATAATGTTTACTTTGATGAAATTATGTTACATATTTTTGACATATATGTTTTTTTGGCACTTTATCCCTTTAGAGTTTTGGGCATCTGACTTGTATCTTTTATATTATGATATTTTGTCAATTTTTTCCCATCATTTCTCTTGTATTATTATAGGTGATAGTCTCCAACCCATGGGAAGCAAGAATTAACTTTGATAAATCTTGATCCTGGATTGGGTGTCAGGGTAATATGGTATCTAGGCTGGTTCATGGTAAAGTGGTATCAATGGTTTAGTTTTATCATGTTTCCTTTATGTCAGTATGATATTTAGAGTTTCTTGTTGGGACTAAGGAGATAATTATGGGAAAATACCTGTCCATATCTCATCATAATGTTCCTTGAGTTCTATGGGTGGTTTGGTAATGGTGACATGAAGAATTATTTTTTCTAGTTGAAATATTTTCTCTACTTTGTATTTGGATTGGTCAAAATAAAATTCATATCTTTTCTAATGGGATTAATTATTCTAGTTTCTCTTGTTTGAGTTGTTGATCTGAGTAACATTATAATGTCCTGAATTTTTTGTGAAGGCTATGTAGAATTATTAATCTAATAATATGATTGAATTGGTTCCAAGAGGAATATGATAACGAACCATAGTGAGGGAATCATTCCATGGAATTGAATATTATTCATATTATTGTACATTCCATCCATGTTTTGGAATTGGGAGTTTCACATTACCCCATTAATGTTCCATAAATTGATCCTCATAGTGTGGAATCTTATAATCATTCTCATGAGTTACTTAGCATAATCATATACTGTTCTAAGGATCAAACGGTTAACAAGAAGCTGATGGTTTGTTGAGAAAAATATAGCTTATTTTATTGTTCTTCGAAATTCCTAAATTAATTAATGTTAAATTCGCCACAATCAAGCTATAGGGACATAACCAGAGATGGTGAAACTCATTGGTGACAAGGAAGAACTATGAGGGTTTAGTGTGGAAGAAAATTATTATTATTTTAGAAGATCATCTCTATCAGGATTATATAGTGCTATCCAAGGCTATAGAGTTTTAGAAACTCAAGCAGGGTGATAGGAATGTGACAGAGTATAAAAATTTATTTGTTATGCTAGTGCAGTTTGAACTTGAGATTGATTGTATAAGATTATAAATAAATGACTATTTGTGACTGGACATCTATTGGATATTCTTTATCAGTTTTTCTATTTAATTGTCTCTAATTATGCTAATGTGTTGTGTTGGAATCACCTGTTTCGATAATCCCAAATCATGCTTAAACATTGATTATGATGTATTAAACCTTTGCATTAATCTTATTATTCTATGCGTAAACGTATTTTATTCTAAACAGTTCATAATCTTACTCTCATAACTTTACTGTAATAGCTTACAGTAGTGGTTACATAAGTTTGGTATTGTTAGCTAACAGTCAGCGCTTTCTTCTCAAAGTCACAGTTACAGTTAACTGTCACCTTAAGTTACTGTTGCAATAAGTTCACAGTTACAAGGTTACAGTCGAAGACTAATACAAGCTTACAGTTACGAGTCTACTGCTATCTATTGTCAAAGCTCACAGACGAAGGTCACAGTTACAAGACTTCTGTTCAAAGCTTTCTCTGCTCAAGTTCACAGTCGAACAAGTCTACAGTTGGAACAAGTTCACAGTCGAACAAGTCTACAGTTGGAACAAGTTTACAGTCATAAGCCTACAGTCATAAGCCTACAGTCAAGGTTACAGTTAGACAGCTTCTGTCTACTAAGTTTACTGATGATCGAAGTCTACAGTTGACAAAGGTTACAGCTCTACAAATTTAATGTTACAAGTCTACAGTTAGAGAGGCTACAGTTACATGGAGTAAAAGCTACCATTGCAAGCCTACAGACAGCAAGCCTTTTGTTGAAATCATCAGTCAGAAGGAAGTCCACAGTTGGAAGTCCACAGTTGGAAGATCAGAGTTGAAGTCAACAGTGACATACATTCTCGACTCACTATTTTAATTTCTTTATTTCCTACATTTAAACTATCTAACGGTCATATCACACATTTTAATGTTTTTTCAAATATCTGATAAAGGTTGTCGGATGTCAGGAACCCGTACCTCGTACCTGCTGAAAAGAAATCTTTTCTGTCCCCTGATGGGAGATAAATACGAGAAGACTACATACCAGAAATAGAGGCGCGAACGTGTGAAGAATACAAACAACGAGAAGTGAACCAGAAAAGTGTGGTGCATCCAATATACCAAAAACGACACAAGCACAAGAGGAACACAGAGAAGCTCATAGACAATCAAGCATACTCGAGGAATGTTCTGTGCATACAAGAAGAACTTCATCGACTACATTCTCACCACCTGTGAACCTGGAGTTTACGACACTCTGTTTCTCAACAGAAACAAGAAGAGGACTCAGACTTACTTCTAATCAAATTCAAAGGAGTCCAAAGCTATACTGAAATCACCAGAACAATCTCTAAACTCTACATCTCTTGTTCTGTGATTTATTACCATTCATTTTGAGCAGTGTGTGATATCTGCTGTATTAAACACACACACTGACTCCTGTACTTTCACTGGAGGATCTGTAAATCCTCAGCAAATCTTTCTGCACTCCATTTCCCACTGTGGATAGTGGTAGAGGTCTTGTGACCTGGACAGCCTGCTGCTGTTGTTTGTTTTCCCACGAAGAACTGTGGTAGAGGTCTTGTGACCTGGACAGTGTGTTCACTGTTGTTAACCCCGATCCAGGGTGTGGATCATTCTTATATAAAATTTTGAGAGGACTAAGTCTCAGCTTGAGACTGAACCTCTTGGTTAATTTTCTGTGCTTATAGTTATACTCTATATCCATACTATACATATTTATTTCATATTCCGCTGCTATTACTTTGAAATATAATCTATCTTCAAAGCTACTTTGATAATTAAATTCGCAAGTGTTTATATTTGTTATAAATCAGTAAGTTAGTTTCAAAAGTTAATTTAATCACAAGATTAAGTTAACTGAGAATTAATCAATCTTTGAGAAACTAATTGAACCTTTATAATCTATATAAATTCACTACAGTTTAATTTGTTTTTAAAATTGGGGGATTTTAATAAAAATTGTTTTTAACAGAAATTTTAATTGGAACTCAATTCACCCCCCTCTTGAGTGTCCACTCCGACCAACATTTGGTATCAGAGGTTGTGTTTAGCTCTGTTATACTTGCTCAAAGTTTTATTTTAACTCTGTTTTTAAACTGTGATTGTAGTTTTATCTAAAAGATCTTAAATTTCTGTTAGTTCTAAATTTTATCTCTTTAAAACATTTTCTAAAATTTCCTTATGGATAATAGACTAGAAGGTGCTGCTACTAACAGGCCACCCTTCTTTAATGGTGTGAATTATGCCCAATGGAAGCTCAAAATGAAAATTCATTTGGAAAGTATGGGTTTTGATATTTGGACTGCTATAGAGACTCAATACAAGATTCCAGAAACTGAAAGAATAACTTGGGATGAACCTACTAAAGTAGCTTACAATAATAATTGTAAGGCTATGAATGCTCTCTACTGTGCTCTAGGAGATGAGGAATTCAATAAAATTTCTGCATGTAAAACTGCTTTTGAAATTTGGGACACCTTAGCTGTTTCTCATGAAGGAACAACTAATGTCAAGGAAATGCGGTTAAACACTTATACTATCAAATATGATAACTTTAAGATGAAAGCTGATGAACCTATTTCTGATATGTATCTCAGGTTTAATGAGATAGTCAACACAATGAGATCACTCGGGAAGATTGTTCCAGCAAAGGAGCAAATCATGAGATTATTGAGATGTATGCCTGACAGATGGAGAGGCACATCCGTTTCAATTAGAGAATCCTGTGATATTGGAACTTTGCCTGTCAAGGAGTTAATTGGTAAGCTGATGATGTACGAAGAAGAGCTAAAGGTGAATAAAGAGGAAGATGAGGAACCAAAACGAAAATCTGTAGCCTTTAAGTCTACTGCATCAAAGAGCAAAGACAAGGAGAAAGTGCATATACCAACTGAAAGCTCATCTAGTGAAGACTTAGATTCTGACAGTGATGCTGAGATGGCACAAATAGCAAGGATATTCAAGAAGTTCTATAGGAAGAAGAAGTTCTTCAGAAAACCAAACTACAAGGGTAAGTATGATAGACAAGGTAAGTGGAAGAAAGATTGGAAGAAAACTGATAAAGAAGAAGACATAGTTTGCTATGAATGTAAAAGGAAAGGACACATTAAAGCTGACTGTCCTAAGTTAAAATTCAAGAAGAAATATGAGTACAAGGACAAGAATTATAAGAAAGCTATGAAGGCCACCTGGAGTGCTTCAGAAGACAGCACAAGTGAATCAGAGTCCAGCGATTCTGAAAGAAATCGTGCTAATATGTGTTTCATGACAAACACATCTGAGGTAACCTTAGACACTCCCACTTTAAACTCTTATTATTCTGAAGGTGAAGCAGAATCTGGTTCTGATTCTGAAAATATGTCTAAAGATGAATTGACTGAATACTGTAATATGTTGGAAGAAACGTGTAATGAACTAAAGGATAAATATAAGTCTTTAAAGAAACAGCATGCTCTTACTGCAAGTGTCAAGTCTGCACTTGATGTAGAAAAAGAGAAAAATGTTCAATTATTAAAGGAGAATACAGAACTGAAACTATCTAATGAACAACTTAGAAAGGACTTAGAAACATTCACAAATGGAAAAGATACTCTAACCCAACTGCTAGGAAAGCAAGTTGCACCTAAGTATGCTACTGGCTTGGGATACCAACCTGGACAAAGACAGTTTACTAAAACCCAATTTATTTCCAAGTCTGGAAAAAATCATGCTAGTTCCAGTTTTGGAAATTCGTATGCCTCAACTGGTTATTTAAATAGTTGTCGATCAAGTAAATTATATCTCTCTAAATCTGTTGCATCTATTAATTGTATGGGACCCATAAAACAAATCTGGGTACCTAAATCCTTGATTGCTAACATATCTGGACCCAAGAAAATCTGGGTACCAAAGTCATTTCTTGTCTAATCTGTTTTGTAGGAAATCTGTTTGAAAAGCAATTACAAGAAGGTATGGTACTTAGACAGTGGATGTTCAAGACACATGTCTGGGGACTATTCGTGCTTCAAAAGCTTAATAAAGGTTGATGGAGGATATGTCACTTTTGGTGATAACTCAAAAGGAAAAATCATCGGCTTAGGCCAGATTGGTAACACTGACTCAGTATTAATTTCCAAAGTTTTATTTGTTGATGGACTTAAGTACAACCTACTTAGCATTTCTCAATTGTGTGATGATGGCTTTAATGTCAAGTTTTAAAACAACTCTTGTGATGTTTATAATTCCAAAAATGCTTTAATATTTTCTGCCTTAAGAAATGAAAATGTTTATGCTGTTGACTTGAACACTTTAGCTAAACATAATGTTACTTGCTTAAATGCTTTTCATAAAGAGTCTTGGTTGTGGCATAGGAGATTAGGACACTGCAACATTCACTCACTTAGAAAACTCTCTAAGAAACACCTAGTTAGAGACTTACCTAAGCTTGAATTCCCAAATGACAAAGTGTGTAATCCCTGTCAAAAGGGAAAACAACACAAAGTTTCTTTTAAACCAAAGAAAGAAGTTTCAACTTCTCAACCACTTGAACTGGTTCACATGGATTTGTTTGGACCATCAAGAATTTCAAGTCTAAATGGGAAGCACTATGTATATGTTCTTGTAGATGACTTTTCTAGATATACTTGGGTATATTTTCTAGCTCACAAAAGTGAAGCCTGCTCTTCCTTTGTTAAATACTCTAAGTCTGTAGAAAATCTTAGTGGACTTAAGATTAAGACCTTGAGGAGTGATCATGGCCGTGAGTTTGAGAATCAAGAATTTGAATCTTACTGCTCACACAATGGCTATTCTCATAATTTTTCTGCTCCTAGGACACCTCAACAGAATGGTGTAGTAGAAAGAAGAAACAGAACCCTGCAAGAAATTGCTAGAACTATGCTTAATGAATATGACCTGCCTGTTTACTTTTGGGCTGAAGCTGTAAATACAGCCTGCTATGTTATTAATAGAGTCTTGATTAGACCGATTCTTAAGAAAACCCCTTATGAATTGTGGAATAATAGGATGCCTAAGGTTAATTACTTTAGAGTTTTTGGTTGCAAAGTCTTTATTCTGAATACTAAAGATAATCTTGATAAATTTGCTCCAAAAAGTGATGAAGGAATTTTCCTAGGTTACTCTATGTCTAGTAAAGCCTATAGAGTGTTCAATAAGAAAACCAAATGTGTGGAAGAATCTGTTCACATCAAGTTTGATGAGACTGATCCACATGAGTCTAAAACTTCTCTTGAAGATGCTGAAGAAGACTTATCTGTTCTGGACCTAAATGACAAATCTAAAGAACCTGTAATAAAAACATCCAGTTCTGGACTTTTTCCAGAATCTTCCTCTGTGGAACCCGAACCTATAGATGAACCTGAAATCTCTAGTCCAACCTTTACCAAATCAACTAGGATTCTAAAGAATCATCCTTTAGATGCTGTTGTTGGTAATCTTGATAGAGGAACACAAACTAGAGCTTCTCTAAGAAATCAGGTTGAACATCAAGCTTTTCTTTCACAGCTTGAACCCAAAAATGTCAATGATGCTATCAGTGATGAATTATGGGTAATGGCTATGCAAGAAGAACTAAATCAGTTTGAAAGAAACAAAGTTTGGGAATTAGTGGAAAGACCTAAAGACACTCTTACCATAGGCACTAAATGGGTGTTTAGAAACAAAGTTGATGAGTTTGGAAATATAATCAGAAACAAAGCTAGGCTAGTTGCACAAGGGTATAGTCAGGAAGAAGGAATAGACTATGAGGAGACCTTTGCACCCGTGGCTAGACTAGAGGCCATTAGGATATTACTTGCTTATGCTGCTCATCTGAATTTCAAACTATATCAAATGGATGTTAAAAGTGCTTTTCTAAATGGATATATAATTGAGGATGTATTTGTGGAACAACCTCCTGGTTTTACAAATCCCCATTTTTCTAATCATGTTTTTAAACTATCTAAAGCTTTATATGGTTTAAAGCAAGCTCCAAGAGCTTGGTATGATAGGCTCCGCTCTTTTCTTATTTCAAAAGGATTTACTAAAGGGATAGCTGATCCTACTCTTTTCATTAAATGGATTTCTAAAGATGTCTTAATAGTACAAATCTATGTGGATGATATTATTTTTGGATCTTCAAAAAATTCTTTATGTGTTGATTTTTCAAAAATAATGCAAAATGAGTTTGAAATGAGTTTAATGGGAGAACTCAAATTTTTCCTTGGATTTCAGATCTTTCAAAATAAAAATGGTATTATTTTAAACCAAAGTAAATATATTAAAGATCTTCTAAAACGTTTTTCTTTGGATGGCACCAAAGGCAGTGACACACCTATGAGCACCACTTGCAAGTTGGACAGTGATGAAACTGGTGAACCAGTGGATCAAACCAATTACAGAGGTATGATAGGTAGTCTACTGTACCTTACTGCCAGTAGACCTGACATCATGTTCAGTGTATGCATGTGTGCTCGATTTCAAGCCAATCCAAAAGAGTCTCATTTGACTGCTGTTAAAAGGATTTTCAAATATCTAAAACATACTCCCAATTTGGGATTATTTTATCCAAAAGGACAATCATTTGATTTATTAAGTTATTCTGATGCTGATTTTGCTGGCTGCAAGTTAGATAGAAAGAGCACCTCTGGAACGTGTCACATTTTAGGCAAGTCACTAGTATCTTGGTGTAGTAAGAAGCAGAATTCTGTTGCATTGTCTACTGCCGAAGCTGAGTATATAGCTGCTGGTAGCTGTTGTGCACAAATCTTGTGGATGAAACACACTTTACTAGACTATGGATATCAATTCAAACATGTCTCTATAAGGTGTGACAATACAAGTGCTATTAACATTTCAAAAAATCCAGTATCTCATGCTAGGACAAAACATATTGATGTGAGACATCACTTTCTGAGGGATCATTATCAAAAAGGTGATATCACTCTTGAGTTCATTGGCACTGAACATCAGCTAGCTGATATTTTTACAAAGCCTTTGAATTCTGAGAGATTAAGTTACATCAAACATGAGTTAGGTATGATTAACTATAGCACAGTTGAAACCTCACAGTTAGACCTCACAGTTGAAACCTCACAGTTGAGACCTCACAGTTAGACCTCACAGTTGAAACCTCACAGTTGAGACCTCACAGTTAGACCTCACAGTTAGACCTCACAGTTGAAACCTCACAGTTGAAACCTCACAGTTAGACCTCACCGGTGTACCTCACTGTTACATCTCTCTGTAGGCTGTTTCGCTGTTTAATCTTATTTTATTTTTGCGTGAATTCGAACCGTTTCTTTTCTTTATTCTTTTATTTCTAAATCCCTAAATGATAAAATTGAGAACATCGAACATATCTCAATCCAATCATCTCGACCTTTGCTCTCTCAAGTCCTAAACCCTAAACCTTCAACCGAACCTCGAAACCTCATTCAGTTCCAATGGCCAGAACAAAGCGACCCCCGACTGTCAACGAAGATGCACCAATGCCAAAGAGGACTCAAGTCGAATCCAGTGGCACCGGGAACGCCTCGATAAGACCTGTTAATCCACATCTGACTATGAGAGAAATAGTTGCTGAGAAGGAGCTAAGTGAAGAGTGGATTTTATCGAGCAGATCATTAGTGCTGGCAGTGCTTAATGATCAAGGATGGACCGAATGCTTCGCAAACAATAATGGACCATACTACCCGAAGCTGGTGAAGGAGTTCTATGAATATCTACAGTTCGAGGAAGAGGATGATCATCATAGACTGGTATCCAGAGTAAACGGCAATGAAGTCAGTTTTTCATCCGCTGAATGGGCTGCTTGTTTACGAGTTCCTCATGAGGGTATTTACAACTACTATTCTGGAGCGGCTCCTCCAAATAGTAGAATCTTTGATCATGAGACGGCTCTGGAAGAATTGACAGGCAATGGCACTATAAGGAAGATTGTTGCTACTGAAATGAATGGAGAGGACAGGCTTCTGTTTAAATTTATCCAGCATGTACTAAGTCCTAGAAGAGGAGATTTTGCAACTCTGAAGCATCAGGATATTTACTTGATGTACTTATTAAAACATGGAAGGAAGGTCAACCTTTGTAGGTTGCTGATGGCTCAGATGGAGGACATGATAAAGGCAAGCTCAAAATCAAGTGCCTTGTTTCATGCTAAACTCATTTCGGTTATGTTGAAAGTGAATGGTGCAGCTGGAAGTCAGGAAGAGTTGATAGTGGCAAAGAACAGTGTATGTATCTCGAAAGTAATCTGCAAATTCATGAAGATCAGTTGGAATCCCTGGAAGAAATCATGGGTGAATGATGAGGAGAGAATCTATGAGATTTTTAGCCCTTCTACTCATCCCTCTAGACCGAGAGATAGGAGAGATCCAGGCTTAAAGCCTGATGAGCCTGAACCTGTATACTCAGATGATGAACAGACTGCAGTAGTTGGTAACTCTGCAAGAGAGAACACTCCAATTGATGAAGGGAGTGATCCTGATACTACTCACAGTCCTGTCAGGACAGTGACGTTTGGAGCAGCAAGCCCTCCAAAAGAACTACCTAGTAGAGAACCTGTTCTAAGAGACAGTGAGACTGAGACTACAGAAGAAGAAGAAGAATCTCAATATTTTGTCAAGGACACCTCTGATGAGGGTGATACAGTCGAAGCAGAAGAGGCTGGAGCTTTAAATGAAAATCAAGAAACTGTTGGAGAAGAACTTAGTATGAGCCCTCTGATAGGGTATACAGACAAGTCAGTGTCTGACCAGGAAGTAGGAGTGGTCTCTACTACTGTTGTCATGGAAGTGGTTGACGACCCAACAGAGAAGGAGGCTAACCTCACTGCTGAACCTACAGAGGAAGCAAGTATGGAACCTGCTAGAGCTACAGAAGAGAACTTAGAATTACCCAGAGTTGAGCAGATAGTAGAAAGTGTTCAGGAAGGACCTCCAAGTGAGGGGGAGCGTGTTGGTTCAGTCTCTGTACTGTATGATATAGAAGGATGGACCTCAGATCCAGGATACATGGTGTTAGGACTCAATTATGAGGACTCAGATGAGGAAAACCAACCACCAAGAAATCCAGTCATCCTACCTAACAGCTCTCCAGTGTTAGAAACTGAAGGATTGGCCACCAAGGAAGACCTTGAATCCTTAAAGAATGAAATGAAGGAGACCATCAGACAGTCTGTTGCTGAATTGAAAACCAGTCTTTTTGATGAGCTGAAAAATGTAGAACAATCCTTAGAACTATCTCTAGGATGTGTTGTGGGAAGTCCAATCAAAGAAGTGATGGATGAAATGAAAGTGTGCCACACCCAAATTGAAAGCTGGACTGGAGCAGTAGTGGCCCTCAGACAATCAGTTTCTTCTTTAACTGCCCTGAGCAGTTCTCAGACACAAGTGGTCAGTGATATTCGATACATCAAAGAAGTGGTCAAGCAGTTTGTGGAAGTATTTGAGGCTTTCAAGAAATCAGTAAAAGAACACTTTAGTAATCAGGATGCTGTCATTCATAAAGTGATTGGAAGTCTGACTCAGTCTTTCAAGGAGACAGTGGCATTCTCAGTCAAGTCCCTTCCTTCATCTAGCTCTCCTGTGGACCTTGAGCAGTTTAGAAGCCTGCTCAGAGAAGAGCTTACTCAGGCCCGTGCAAATGACACATCAGACCTACAGATCCTTGCTACTACAAGAGAAGTCAGTGGCTTTGTTCGTGAGCACCTGCAGGCTGCTACTGCTTCTCAGGAGGCCATCAAAAGTAAAGTGGATTATTACTTTGATCGGATTTTCACCAAGCATCAGTTGAACAATCACTTCAAGCTCATGCTAGAGACTATGAAGCTGCCTCCTGTAACTCAAGCTTTAAAAGAACAAGTTAGCAAGCTACGAGAGTTGACCCCGGCTTTGGATAAATTCTTGGAAAACAAAGATGACTTCTTATCTGCCATGGACAGAGGAGGAAACATTATCATGGATTTCAGAAATCTGCTCCTACCTTTTCTTCATGTGGACTGCACACCTGTTATAGTTCCTCCTGCCCTACCTGTCTCCAACCCCAGTGGTTCTTCCATAATGTCTCCTGCTGATGCCCTCAGAAGCCTTAGACCACTGATCCCTCGGCAAGCTACTCACTATCGGCCTTCAGGAGCATCTGTTGCTGCCCCTCCAGACATTCCTGCTGCCATTCCTCAGCCTGTTGATCATTCACCTCCTGCTCCATCTTCTTCCTCCAAAGGAAAAGATCCCTTACCTCCAGATGAAGAGGATTGAGTCTGTTTATTTTTTTGATAGGGATCATGTATTCACATTTTGGGTCATGTATTGTACTCCTTATTAATACAATGTTTCTTTTCTCTCTCTCTGTCTTTCTTTTTGTTAATCACAAAGGGGGAGAAATAAAGAGAAATAGATAGGGGGAGAAATGGGGAGAAATAGGGAAACTCAAGGGAGAAATGAACCTATACAGAGAGGAGAAATCCTTGCGGATTATACCTCATTTTTGCGCTCATATTGCTAATACTGTGTTTTGCACACTTCTCTATGATACTTCTATATTTCATACTGACATAATTTGTGATTATCAAAAAGGGGGAGATTGTTGGAATCACCTGTTTCGATAATCCCAAATCATGCTTAAACATTGATTATGATGTATTAAACCTTTGCATTAATCTTATTATTCTATGCGTAAACGTATTTTATTCTAAACAGTTCATAATCTTACTCTCATAACTTTACTGTAATAGCTTACAGTAGTGGTTACATAAGTTTGGTATTGTTAGCTAACAGTCAGCGCTTTCTTCTCAAAGTCACAGTTACAGTTAACTGTCACCTTAAGTTACTGTTGCAATAAGTTCACAGTTACAAGGTTACAGTCGAAGACTAATACAAGCTTACAGTTACGAGTCTACTGCTATCTATTGTCAAAGCTCACAGACGAAGGTCACAGTTACAAGACTTCTGTTCAAAGCTTTCTCTGCTCAAGTTCACAGTCGAACAAGTCTACAGTTGGAACAAGTTCACAGTCGAACAAGTCTACAGTTGGAACAAGTTTACAGTCATAAGCCTACAGTCATAAGCCTACAGTCAAGGTTACAGTTAGACAGCTTCTGTCTACTAAGTTTACTGATGATCGAAGTCTACAGTTGACAAAGGTTACAGCTCTACAAATTTAATGTTACAAGTCTACAGTTAGAGAGGCTACAGTTACATGGAGTAAAAGCTACCATTGCAAGCCTACAGATAGCAAGCCTTTTGTTGAAATTAGCAGTCAGAAGGAAGTCCACAGTTGGAAGTCCACAGTTGGAAGATCAGAGTTGAAGTCAACAGTGACATACATTCTCGACTCACTATTTTAATTTCTTTATTTCCTACATTTAAACTATCTAACGGTCATATCACACATTTTAATGTTTGGTCAAATATCTGATAAAGGTTGTCGGATGTCAGGAACCCGTACCTCGTACCTGCTGAAAAGAAATCTTTTCTGTCCCCTGATGGGAGATAAATACGAGAAGACTACATACCAGAAATAGAGGCGCGAACGTGTGAAGAATACAAACAACGAGAAGTGAACCAGAAAAGTGTGGTGCATCCAATATACCAAAAACGACACAAGCACAAGAGGAACACAGAGAAGCTCATAGACAATCAAGCATACTCGAGGAATGTTCTGTGCATACAAGAAGAACTTCATCGACTACATTCTCACCACCTGTGAACCTGGAGTTTACGACACTCTGTTTCTCAACAGAAACAAGAAGAGGACTCAGACTTACTTCTAATCAAATTCAAAGGAGTCCAAAGCTATACTGAAATCACCAGAACAATCTCTAAACTCTACATCTCTTGTTCTGTGATTTATTACCATTCATTTTGAGCAGTGTGTGATATCTGCTGTATTAAACACACACACTGACTCCTGTACTTTCACTGGAGGATCTGTAAATCCTCAGCAAATCTTTCTGCACTCCATTTCCCACTGTGGATAGTGGTAGAGGTCTTGTGACCTGGACAGCCTGCTGCTGTTGTTTGTTTTCCCACGAAGAACTGTGGTAGAGGTCTTGTGACCTGGACAGTGTGTTCACTGTTGTTAACCCCGATCCAGGGTGTGGATCATTCTTATATAAAATTTTGAGAGGACTAAGTCTCGGCTTGAGACTGAACCTCTTGGTTAATTTTCTGTGCTTATAGTTATACTCTATATCCATACTATACATATTTATTTCATATTCCGCTGCTATTACTTTGAAATATAATCTATCTTCAAAGCTACTTTGATAATTAAATTCGCAAGTGTTTATATTTGTTATAAATCAGTAAGTTAGTTTCAAAAGTTAATTTAATCACAAGATTAAGTTAACTGAGAATTAATCAATCTTTGAGAAACTAATTGAACCTTTATAATCTATATAAATTCACTACAGTTTAATTTGTTTTTGAAATTGGGGGATTTTAATAGAAATTGTTTTTAACAGAAATTTTAATTGGAACTCAATTCACCCCCCTCTTGAGTGTCCACTCCGACCAACATGTTGCATACGATTTTGATTGTTGAGCTTTACCTGGATAATATGTCATCATTAAATAGAGTTCCCTTTCTTCTTATTTTTAGTTCTATGAGTTCCTTTAATAGATATAGGAAATGTGATGAGTCTCATAATGGATATTGATGGGAGGGTTCTTCCAAAACACCTTCTATTCCCAAAAGTGGCCCATTTTCATGATTCTAATGCATAAAGCATGTGAATTTGAAATATATTTTGACTGATGCACCTAAGATCTATAGTTCATGTGGATGTTCAGAACACTTTTATAAATTATTTTATATATTTTAATCCACACTTATTGAAATTTGATCATAAGAACTAAAATTTTCTACGGTTAACTCATATTATTTTTGATATAAGGGGTTACAACCATAGGCCTCTATAATGAAGCTTCTTCATGAAGTACAAGAATCTCCTGATGAAGAAGATACATATCTGATGATTGTGTGAGGTAACATCACTATAGATTCATCATTAGTGATTTTTTTATTCGATACTAGTTTATCTCATTCATTTTTATTGACTCATATATTGAATCATATAAATCATCATACAGATCTTTTATCTTATGCGATATATATTATGACACCCATCATAATGAAGGGTGAGTAGGGTAATCATTATCCTGCATGTGTTTTCTATTTATTATAAATTGATCATTTAAGAAATTTTCTATATATCCATATGGAACTCTTGACGTAATTCCAACAAAAGCATGGATCACTTCTAATATAGCCCAAATTGACTGTTATCTTCAACAGGTCTCCTTTTATTTCATTTAGGGAGAATGAGACTCATGTTTGAGTAGATCTAAGAATTATTATCAATATTTTCAAAGATTAATATCATTTTTCGCTTTTTATTTGGACTGGTAATATTTTATTTATAATCACCGTCTTCTTTTCATATCGTTTCCTGATATTTTCTCTTCTGAATTCTCAATTTTTCTACTCGTAAGGGAGTTATAGTTTTCTTTTGATTTAGTGAATGTTACTCATCTAACATTTATTCTGTCATACAATATGGAACCTGATGAAATAAAATATTTGGATATATTATAAAAAGTATTTATATAACATAGTTTTTCACCTTGTGTGGTTCCTATTGACTTTTCTAAGAAATATGATGAAACTCAAAACCTATGTGTTGATTGTTGGAAACTCAAATGAGTTATAGTGATGAACATGCATATATTTTCTCAGTTAGATGATATGTTTAACCATTTGGTAGGGTCAAATTACTTCTCTAATATTGGTCATTGATATGGTATTGACTAGTTTTGAATAAAATAATCTGATGATCTAAAAACCTCATTCCCAATATGGTATATCCATTAAGAGTATCTTTTCATTCCATTTGGTCTAACAAATTCTCATGAATTCTTAAGGGATTTGATAAAATTGTTGTCCCATGAGTATCATGATACATTTTAAGTTGTCCTTTTTATGGCATCCTATTTTACTATTACTTAGGTGAAGATCATGTGCGTCTTTTGAGTGTATTTATGGAATTTTTTAGGAATCATCAAATTTTTGTAAATATATAAAAATCTAAATTTTGGATTTAGGAAGTGAAGTTATTGGGACACATGGTCTTATAATAGGGTATCCTAATTAACCATGATATGTTTAATGTAGTTATGAAATGGCATAAACCATGTAATTTTTTCAAGATTCATAACTTTTCTGGTTTAGATGGGTATTACAGTTGGTTTTTAAAGGATTTATCAAATTTACCATCTTCAATGACTTCTCTCACTCCAAATGGAGTGATGTTTGATTATGATGATAAAAATTAGATATTTTATGCCGATATTAAACTATTTTTCATTATTTAATGGTTGTGAATCATATTGAGGTTGAGAAAGGATATGTAGTCTTATGTGAAGTATCAAGTTCAAATTTTGGATGTATTATAATAAAGATTGATCATATGGTAGAATATAGATATTAGAATCTTAGACCAAATCATAATAATTATCTGACACATTACATTGAAATTATATCCATGATGCATGGGATTTAGAGTTTTTTGATACCTTTTCAGAGAAAGGTTCACCATTTATTTTGATGACATGATCTTGAGTCACATAGTCTCTCAAAAAATATTTAATCCCCTCCATAAGTATTTAGTTGAGTACCTGTAATTTTTTGAAATTGATATTTCTTATACCCTAGGGATAGTTAATGTCATTTATAATGTTTTGTGAATAATTGTTTCCAACTATTTCATTAAATGATCATCAGAATAGTGGAAGTTGATAGCCCTTTTCACTGTTGAATATAGGTGTTCTACAAACAGGGGTTGAGATTGTCTTGGATAGTGTTATGTTGACCCCCCATATTTTTGAGATGATTATTTATGATAAAAATATTTATTGTGAGTTCCTTAATATTAGAGACTCTCATTATGGCGGGGGAGACCATCGTTGAATGGTCATTCTCCTTATAGGGTATTTTATACCTTTTCAATCGAATTATTGTTCTATTTTTGATTGGGGTATTCTATAATGGTGGATTGTAATAATTCCCATTAGGATGTGAAACTAGGCACCAAAAAAAATTCATGACAAGTGGTGATGATTCTGGTGGCTATTTATTTGATGGAACATGAATTACTTTTTTCACGCTGCATTACTTTCTGATTGTTCATTAATGAGAATCAGAGACCTTCATGTTTAATTCATCCACTTCCAATGACATCATGAAACTGGGATGAGATATATATGAATATTGTGGTTGGTTTTCCACATACCCAATGAATGAAAAACGTGACATCGGTTTTGATCATCTGGCTAAACAAATCTTCTCAATCTATACCAATTCTTGATACAACCAATGTTATGGGGTTGGAAAACAGCTACATGGAAAGTATTATTTATTTTCATGGAGTTACATCAATTATTTTCAAAGATAGGGATCCCTATTTCACTTCATCTTTCGAGGAGGCCTCTATGAGGCACTAGGATTATAGGATGTTTATGTAAAACATTACACCCTTATACGGATAACCAGATAGAGAGAGTAATGAACATTAATGAGTATATGATTGTTGCCTTCTTCCTCATTCACTGGTGGATCTTGGATTGACCATTTTGGTCTCTATGAGTTTTAATATAACAATATTTATTAGTCTACAAACATAATGTATCCTTTTTAGGACTATTATGAGAGACCTTGTAAATCTCGTTTGGGTTTGTCAAAGATCAGTTAAAGATATTTAGTTAGAATAAACTTGGTTCAAGAGATTTCAGTAATGATTCAATTGATCTGTTAGAGAATATTTATTCCACATATTGCTTTTAAATATTATTAAGTTCTTTTTCATTGAAAGTTTTATTTTTCAGGTTATGAATGGTGTTCGTGAAACTTTCACATCGTCTTGGTCATCTAAAAAATGTGAGGTATGGAAGGCTTGATCCTTAGTATGGGAAGCATGTGTAAAAAAGGAATAATTGTAATTAATTATGATTTATAACAATATCATATAAAAATAAATATGTTCATATTTTATATATGGTTTTGACACATGAATCATCAATGGTTGCACCAGATGAAAAGTGACATTCAATAGCTTTGAAGCTGCCTCAACAATATGGCTATGGTAGAGGATTAGGTTTTGGAGTCTATCATTAAAAATATTTCCAGAAGATAAAACTATATGAAGATTAATATAATATAATGAGACAAATTTAGACACAAATAGACTCACTGAAAGATAATATTTTGAGGTCTGGTTTGGTAGACCAATGTATATGAAAGGATCAAAGAAAACCAGTGGTGGAGAAAAGATCCGCACATGATCCAAATGATCCCACTAGCTCCGAGTCTAGTTATTCCCCCCAACCACATACCTTAACTGGGGTAATCAAATTTTTCATTACTCATTCTACTAAATTTGAATCAAAAAACTTCTGATAAATTTATATTACTAATATTATATAGTGTACATTTGTATGAAATTCTTATCTATCAACACCCACGTACCACTGTGTTGCAATGGGTATAGTGTATAATATACTGGGAGACTAGCTACACAATCAAAACCTCCCAAAATCACACGAGAGTGGGGATTATGGTTACATCTTAGTTGACTACTATTTTTCCTATTCCAATTAATGGTATTGATATTACCACGTTCGAAGCTTGTGTTAAATCATTCATCGCATGGATGTCTAATCATATAAAGATACATGAGGTACATATTCAACAAATTTTTTCATAATAAAAATGTTTAACTATTTATGATAAAAGGTATGAAGTGAGGTATGATTTTTTAAATTGATAAAGAGGATGAGAAACGTAATGTAAAATCATTAAAATCTAGTTAATCGACCAAGAAAACAAAATGACCTTTAGAGAGTACGTTCTCTCTGCTAGTTCCAGATAAATCTTTATTATCATTTCAACATCATGAGGAGGCCATATTTTAAGATAAAACTATGTATTATAATGAATATAAAGAAGAAATATGTTGAGATTCATTGAGATATGGAATTGGTCTCAAGACTCTAAAAGAGATTCTCAAGCATGAATGATTGGGCATCTCAGTTGTGAATACATTCATAAGGTACACATTCCTAATATTTATGTCTAAATAGTGAGCTAAATATGTTTATTAAATTTAATAACTATTCATATATTTTAGGGTTTTATATTAAAAATGTATAAATTGATTATTGTGCATAGCATGATTTGGATTTATTAATCCCTATATAATTTCTACACCAAAAATTAATTTGAATGATGATGTAATTAAGAAGAAAAAAAATGAGTAAATCAATGAGTTTAACAAAAAATCATCAGAAGACGAACACTATTTGATCCTTAAAATTAAATGGTAAAACTATACGATCTAATCACATAAAATATAATTTTTTTAATTTTTTAATAACTTAATTGTTTTTATTTTATTTGGAATCACTAGATGTTGACAATAGTCAACGTAGACACCCTAAATGTGTATTTTTTGGATTCAAGGATTATATTTCCAACCAACCATCCACACATGATGTGGATTGTGAATATGTTACACACTATAATAAAAAATTTATAGATTTACATTGAATTATATTTTTTTCTGTGTTTTAATGAAAATTTTGTTATGATAGGGAGGTCGCTAAATTCAGGCAAGATCATGGCACGAAGTCGGTGTCTGAAAAGATAAAGCCTATAGATTACATAAAATTGAAAAAAATAAGGTATATATAAAAAATATTTATCTATCAAAACATTTCAAAATAGTTTACTTATTTTGGCCAATGTTTCTAAAATTTTTCAAAAAAGATAATGCAATTGATTGTGGATATTCTATTCAAAAATTTATGAGAGAAATCAGAAAGCATAAAAAACTAGCATCCCCCAAGAGGTAATTTATAAAGGTAATTAAAATTTCATTAAATATATTTCATAATCCTTTTTAATCTATATTTTCTCAGTAATATAAATATTTACAACTAAAAAAGTTACAAAAAATAAGAAATCAAATTGTTTAGAGATGAGTAGGCGATATACTCTGTTTAGAATTTATGATGACAATAAATGTAGGCAATTACCTTCGATGTTTTTGATCTAGAATTATTTATGAACTTTGAACGATATATTGGTTGTGAAGAATTCATGTCAGAATGCTTATATATTATTTTTGATATCTTTCTCAAGGAAAAGAGTAATGAAGGATGTCAATTTGTTTAGAACTGATGACCTAAAAATAATAAAATTATCTAGAAATCCTGAAGGCAGAGGTAGAGGTGGAGGTAGAGGTGAAGTAAGAGGAAAATATAGAGTTATAGACCAAGGTAGAGGAGGAGGCAGTAGCGCAGACTAAGGTGGAGTCTGATGTGGTAGAGGATAAGAAGCGTTGGGTTGATAATAATACAATTTTTGGGAAATGAGTTAGAATTAAGATCATACCAAGATTTTTTTTTAGAAAAACTATTTAACAATGCACCCAACAATTTTCACTTAAGATAACATCCACTGTGTGTCTTTCTAGTCGAAAATGGCATTTTAGTAATAACACACATGGCTACGCAAAACTGATTAACCCCATTAAGATTATTTTGGTACTTTAGGAAAATGATACATATGTCATTTGTGATTTGTAGGGATTATCCACACCATAATCCAATGAACTATTTGACCGTTAACAATCCATGTGTCTGTTATGAGTTTAAAATTGATATTTTAATACAAAAAGATTCAATCACAAAAAAATGTGAAAATGCACTAATATTGTCTTCATAATTTTGGAATATTATACTTATCATTTGTGATGTTTATGAATTAGTATAATGTAAAACCCACACATGATGCCACCTATATGGCTCAAATTACATGTTTCCAGTTTAAACTGACATTTCTATAAATATCACACATGGCATACTCAGAACTAAGGAAACAAATTCAGATTATTTTTGATAATTTGAAATAATGATCCATGAGTCATTTGGGATGTGCATCATTCAATTGTGCCTCAATCCGACATACAATGTGACTTGTATGACTCTATGTGTGTTTTTTTATTCAAAATTCACATTAATCTTAATGAAAAAATAACTGAGATACTAAAAATTGAGAAAATAAATACATATTGTTTTGGTTCTTTAGAAAAATGATCCATATGACATTTTTTATGTGTAGGGATTAGTCACACCTCAATTTGACATATATATTGACCAGTATGACTCTAAGTGTATGTTATCAGTTTAATATTTTCATTTTAATACAAAAAGTGTCACTCGATAAAAACTGAGCAAACACACCCAGATTATATTTATAATTTTTGACAAAGATTCATAATTAATTTATGATTTGTATAAATTAGTATCATGTCAAACCCCCACATGATTCTACCTGTATAGATGAAAGTGTGTGTTTCTAGTTTAAAGAGAAATTTTAGTAAAAAACACACATGGCATACTAAAAACTAAGGAAAAAATTACAATTATTTTGAAACATTAGAAAAATGATATGTGAGTCATTTAAGAAATTTATAATTCTTCCAAACCACAATCTGATGCACGGTGTGACCGGTATGACTCTAAGTGTTCCTTTTATATTCATAATTGACTTTAATTTTAGTGAAAACAATAACTGACATTCTAAAAACTGAGAAAATGCATTTAGTTTTTTTTGGTACTTTATTAAAATGAACCACACATCAATTGAAACTTGTTGTGATCAGTCACCCATCAATTCGTTGCACGATGTTTTCGGTATGACTCAAAGTGCATCTTTTTATTCAAAACTAACATTAATTTTAATCAAAAAATAAATGACAAACTGAAAAATGAAAACATGCATTCCGATTGTTTTTTTACTTTAATAGAATGATCTATATGACATCTGTGATGTGTATAAACAATTCAAACCTCAATTTAACTCATAGTGTGACTAGTATGACTCCAAGTGTGCCTTTTTATTCATTATTTGCATTAATTTTAGTAAAAAAACAATAAAAATAGTTTATAACAGTGTTTTTCTTGTATTTGGGTTATAAATTTTATTTCATTTAAATTCAGTATTTGTATCTTATTTTGGTAATGGTTTTTTCTATTTTCACAGATACATTGTGTTGTTTTTTTACACTACACCTGTTTCTGGTGAAGTAGTGTGCTGCAACATTACACAACAGTTTTCACCTTTTTTAGCACTACTAAATTCACCAATAAAACAACTCTTCATTAGTTATTTTAAAATTGATGATAAAGGAAACCGTTATAAGTGATTATACAGGCGTTGGTAAAGTCTATCTTAATTAGTTTATTAAAAAATGCTGAAAAAGAATACTTTTATCAGTGATGATAAATTATACTTTTATCAGCACTTTTTAATGTGCCGATAAAGGGTATATTTATCAGTGCTAAAGAAAAAGTTGATAAATGGGGTTTTTTACATTTATTTTAAAAGCACATATATACGTATTATTTATCATCAATTTTATTTTCACTAATTAATATAACCTTTTATCAGCGCTTTTTTGTGGCTGATAACAGCCATTGACTTTTAACCAGGCTAAGGTAGTAACCACTTTTTTAGCACTGATAATGGATGACTCAAGTGATTTAAAAGGCATGTTTTGTAGTAGCATAAACACATGTTGAGAAAGAATCATAATAACATTATTATAGACCTGATTTTACATAAGGAATAAATAAATATTAAATAAATCTTGTGCAATTATTTGTTTCTAACTCTAGAGGTATATAAACCCAATTATATTATCTTTCAACAGAGCCAATTTTTTGTGTTGTGCAAAACAATAGCTAGAGAAAATCCACCCAAGCCCTAGATAGATCAATATTTGAAATTTCTCCCATGAATGAAGATCAATCTTCCCCCCTTCCACTCTCAAGTCTCTAAAGATCAAAGTGAATCCTATGGATGTGATACTCAAGGCGATCAGAGGCGGATGATGAAAGCGATATGATCTACTATTATAGGACCTAGAGATTCCTTATAGAGATATTTAGAGATTTTTGGATCATCAGTGGATCACCGCTTGAGGAAATATATTCATGATTCCTTCATTATAATGATGGTACAATGTAGATCCATGTTCATATCCACAAAAAATATCTCAAAAGGAAATTTGTTAATTGATTAAATTAATTATATATAATATGTGAGATCCTTCACTTCTGTTCTAACGATTATCCATTGTCTATACTATTTTATTTAATTTCACTAATCATGAAGTTTATCATCATGTAAAACTAAAAAAAATCATTGACCATGAAAAGAAAAGAAAATTTGGTCATGACCCATCACATGCTTCCTCTATTCCCAGAACCTTCATTTTACACTCTATATGATCCAATTTTTTATTACTATTCTTTTTTTTCTTGGATATTAGAAGTGGGAATATGTATATGTACATTTGGTTAAGGCCTCCCCTTTTAGAGTTATAGATAATTCATGTTAGCATGCACCCATTATCTTATTATAGGTGGGATTGAGGTGTCACACATGAATTAATTCTATTCATATAGGGTCTTAGTTTTTTGGTTCAGAGAAAATATACATATTTTTATTGAATAATGAATTTAATAATTTTCATGGAATCCAAATTTCTCAAAAATAATATTTTAATCATTCTATGAAAATAAGAACCATATGTTCTATAAAATGACCATTGTACTTTAGAATTACAATAAAAAAACATTCAAATGCTTCATGAGAATATAGAGATGTGGGAACCATGACTATGATGTAAGAACTAAAATCACTGAATCAGAATATTTGTCTAAAACTAAATCGTTAACACAAAAATATTGATTTTAACAAAGAATTATTACCAATGGGTATTTTAATATTATTTGTGAGTGGTATCTAGTTGGATATTTATTAATATTTTTTCTATCATATATTTCTAATAATTCTATATTTATTTTATATAAGGTAATTTAATGAACAAAAAATTAGTAGTCAGAGGTAAGAGGCTTTTTAACTCAATTTCCTTTCATTGGGTTATATTAGTTCTACATAGACTATGCTATACCAATATTATGTGTTTTATGACCTATAATTGTTTTATATTTTACTTAAAATTATTTAATGTGGATTTAAATATTTTCACATAATCAATTCCTTGATTGATTCTCTTTTCAAATGTCACAATCATTGTATGGTGGTTTTCATCTCAATTTTAGTCTATTAAGATATGCTTCATATTAAACATTTGTTTTCTTTTATATAGTGAATATACTTTCCATTGATGTATTTAATCATAAGTTTAATATAATTAAAGTCAATTAAAATAAACCTGGGTTACCTCTTCCAATAATCTTCAATTCAATTATAATAATTCATAAGTGTTTCTTGGTCTCAATTTTAATCCCTCAATACATGTTTCATTTTGTGCACCATATTTTGGTTTTATTTTGATTCACTAACTCATAAATATATTTTAATAATTCATTTAATTTATGGGATATATGAATTAAAATCATGTTCTATATTTGAATGGATTATGATTCAATTTTTATAAAAATAATAAGGGTTTCTTTGTCTCAATTCTATTCCTTGATACATGTTCCAAGTTATGAACATATTTTCTTTTATATAGAAAATAAAAAACCTCTTTAAAATATTATAACTTATTCAACATTTAATTATGGTATTTAAGGTTCCATTTATAATCATCTCTTTCAAGGGGATTTTATTCAAATTTTATAGAAATCATAATGGTACTTGCATATATCCCCCAATTTTTCTTTTTTAAGTTAAATGATTTTTTTTTGGAATTTTGATAAGTTTTTGTGGTAAATTAGGAAACTATTTTAATTCCATAATTCTTATGAGTTTACAGTACTATTATTTCTAGTAGATAATTTTCAACAATGATTTAATTTAAAAATAATTTTTCAGTAGGATCCTATTATTTCTAAGATTCATTTATTCCAATTGGTTCAAGTTATTAATCTATCTACATGAGACAAAATAAATTTTTTTAATTTAGAAAAAATTTTGGCCAACAGAATTGACCAATTTTTAATAACTAATTAATAAATTTTTTTTTATGCCTCCAGATGATGTTAATCAAGATGGATAATATATAGGACTCAAGATACTATCACTACATTAAATATCACATTCAAATTCATTTATTAAGGTATTCTATGGGCACATTAAATAGTGGAAATAGAACATTCTATTTGTCATTAAATTTTATCAAGATTAATTTGAGCATAAACTTTTCACCATGTGTTGAGTGGATCTAAAATTTTTCGGGTGAAGATTTAATATTCCTATGAAAAATTATTAAAAATTATATCTCTGAATATTCTACCTCCTACTAAGAAAAATATGAGGAAACTTTCAATAGACAGAAACTGGACAACATATTTTCCACCCCTAGTCATTATAAATTATCATCTACACTTATATTAAAAGTGGATAGTTATATAGGGAGTCCATGGATATAAAATAATATAATTATAGATGAGGTATGATTTAGAATGGAGTAATCAATCTATGAAGTTTTGAACTTGTAGTGGTAGCGGTAGTAGAGATGTGAGAAATCGTCCATTTTGAGTTTGGTACTTCAATATATTCTTTTTATATATCAACAGAAACTATTTTCATGATTTAAGAAGATCTATTTTCACCATTGAATTCATTTTATAATTTTTTTTATTGATTTTATTCCAACTTATAACTTTTAAATAATTATCATGTTGTTTAAACTTGTTTGGGTGATGTCTCAACATTGATCACAACAAGATCAGTTAGTTTTGATTACTCATAGGTATTTGAGAGATGAAATCACATTAATTTAAGGATAAAAAACAAATTTGAGTTTTATATTTGGTTTATTGGAAATATAGGTGTCATCTTAGAGGTATTTGAGTGATATTTGAGAAATATAATTTTATAATTCAATTAGAGAGGTATGAATGGTGTATATAAGGATAAAACCGTATCCATTGATGTGATATCAATTATAGATTCTCATCTATTTTATAGTAATTCTTATCTCTGAATTATATCTTAAATTTTTAAATTATTTTAAGTTTTATTAATTTTTATTACATGAAAATACCCAATTTTAACATTAAATTTAACAAAAAAATTAACAAAGTTACAATTCTTAAGTGATCCTGAAACCTCCTCATGAGGCAACCCCATAGAAACTATTATACTACATTTTTAATGGGGTACTATTTATTGAGGTAACATGACTAAATCCTCCTCATAAATTGGATCTCCCCATACTTATCACTTCTAATCATAGAAAAAATAATAAAAAAATCATATCCCCGAAAATTTAAAAACCAATACCTATGAGATCCACCAATTTTACACTATGAAACAAAAAATTTTCACACCTCACCAAAAAAAAGTATTTCCATCTCTTTATAAAAATAAATAAATTTATTATCAATTTATTTGTCCTCTAATTTATAGAAAACACTTATTACACATTCATTTTCACTGATCACACAAATATATATATTCAACAAGGCTTTTATCATCCAAACACTTTCAAGGGTCACTATATTCATGATAAATTACTACTTAACCACTCAATATAAGTTAAGGAATTATGTATATCATGAAGATTAATCAGTGTATTTTTAGTCGATTAAAGATGGTTTCATTTTGATGTTAAAAATTTTAAGTTATAATAAGGAGGTTTTGGATCTTTTAGAAGGAAAAAATGAATGAATATAATTTATAGTCAATTATGGGTTCCTCTTAAATTCACTTAAAAAAATTAAAACCCAAAAATCTTTGAAAATATAGGGAAAATTCACACCATCAACATTGCAATAGAAACATTATGTCTACTCAAATTCCTTTAATATAATTTATGTTTTGATTGAAATTTTTAGATTCTGCATAAATTAATGTTTGATGGAATGTAATGATTCTTCAAAATTAAAAAAGTGGGTGTAAATTCAATCCCTTATATTGAATTATAGTTGTTCTTCTCATCTTTATATAGTTGATATTTTTAAAAAGATTTATCACAACTGTTTTGTTTTTTAATTATGATCTTGAAAACTCTAACACTGCATAAAATTGTACAAAATCAATCTTTTAAGATATAAAATAACCTTAGGACCCATGATTTATTCTCAAAATTAACCTAAAAAATAGTATAAGATCATAATACAACCTCTTTTAGTTGAGTTCAACTATAACATTCACTATTCACTTCCAATGTATGTTATATAGGGAAAATGTGCTAATAATGTGGCTACCTATCAAATCCATTCATTTATTTCTAAAGGATTTTTAGGATAAAATGTATAATTAGGATTGAATAAAATGTATTTTCTTAAAAATTGTGTTTTTAAACCAAATAAATGAATCAATAATTTAAAACACAAGTACCTAAAACCCTCAATTTTTGAATGAAAAAAATAAAATTCTAGTTCATGAAGAAGTGTTTGGCTATATAAAGATATGATTTGAATGTAACTAATTTGTAAAAAGGGTTCATAACCCTCAAAGGACGGTGATTTTAAATCCAAAGATAATGAGTTGTGGCATGGGGATCATTATTGATCAGTCTGTTTATGAAATTCTCAAATATTTAAACTTGAAAAAAATATCATTTTAAATTCATTTAATCTTAGTTTCCTAGGTAAAATATGTTCACTCATTGTGACAGGTTTCAAAAACAAAAATGATATTCATTTTTGGATCACTTGTTTAAAAAATACATAAAATATGAAATAAAAGACAAAAAAATTGAAAGAAAAACAAAAAGATAAATTTGTAAAGAAAGTACATAAAATTCGAATCTAACCATTATGTTCCTCCCCAAAACATATCTTTTACAATTTCATTATTATATAAGAGTTAATAATTTTAAGTGAAAATATTTATATAGTACATGAAATAAAAAGTAGAGTGGAAATAAAAGAACCTATTTTTTATTTAGTAAAAGTATCCTTGAGACAGATGTATAAAAGAATCCACTTGTAAACAGACGTGAAAAACAAGAAATAAAACATCAAAATTTTATTGAAACCAATGATATAAAAAGAAATTGTAGGGGTAAAAGTATATAAATCTTGGTTTGAACCACCCAAGTGGGAGCTAAGATTTCATGACACTAAGTTAAGATGTTCTATTTGGTCATCCCCAACCAGTTGTTGGGTATGATTTATTTCAAAAAAACGAAAAATAAATAAATTTATAGAAACTTCTTCTACTCCCAATGCTTATAGAATTCCCCAAATTAATATTTAATCATGTAAAACTCAATGTTTTTTTATTATAACGATATATTTGGAGAAAAAATATATAAGGGAAACTTCACGAAAATTTATCTTCATAAATGCTCTCCACTAGTTTTGGAAATTCCATTCTAGGATGTGGTTCATCATTAATTTCATCATGAAAAATGATTTATTATTTGAAAAAAAATATTAGTAACACTATCTTGAAGTGTAACATTTTACACTTCAACTAAGAACAACATTATTTCTTCAATTTCATCTTTCACATCCTATTCAAATGAAACATCAGTCTATTCAAAATCTATATGAAAAACATTTACATAGGGATAAGTATTTAAATATTTTTTTCAAGATAATATTAAAAAGTGGATTGATATTTGAGAATTATCCTTGTGTTTTATCAGGATAAAACTTTTTTTGGGAGTGAAAAAGTGGTGTGTTGAAAGCTATTAGTATATTAGGTTTCTCTAAATGTTCTATAAAAATAAATTCCTCTAGTTTATATTCCTATTTGATAAAAGTTTGATATAATGGATTTGTTTTTTCATCTTTTAAATAAGGGATTCCATAGTAAAATAAATTTTCAAAAAATTCATCCAAATAATTTTACAAATAAATTTGGTTAAAAATAATAAAATCAATAAGAAATTCAAGAATTGTGTTTACCATTAAATCTAAAATTTAAAAATAAAAGTCCAATTCTACTAATAATTCATCAATAAAAGGATATTTAAGATAAAAAATAAGTTAGAAACGAATTCATTTTTTTGGGGATTCTTTTTGAAATTCACTCAAAGGAGTAAAAATGGTTTTATTTGTTTATGAATATGTTTAAAGAATATATCACCAACTTTCGTTAGATTTTCCAAATAATTATTATTAATAAACTCATGATGTCATTCCTGAAAATTATAATGATATGAGTAATAACTCTAAAAATCAATTTTTTAAACTTCTATGTTAGTAGTGAAAATCTTGGTGATACAAAAACCAATTAATGAAAAGTTTGGAATCCTCTACAGAAATGATGAAAATTCGTGATGAGGATTTAGTCACAATACCTCAATAAATAATTTTCCATTTAAAATGTTTCATATTTGTTATCGAGAGTATGTCTAACAGGTTTGATGAAGGATAAGTTACAAAATTAAACTTTTTTAATTTTTATTGTTAAATTTACAGTAAAAAGTGGGGATTTTTAGTTTCCAAAAAATATAATAAAAATTAAAATAAGTTAAAAAATAAATTTACAACATTTAGATAGGATAGACTATAAAAGAGAAAAGATTCAAGAAATGATATAAAAACAATGGAAAAGATTTATTCATTAAATAATCCCTTCATCCTTGTCTAATTTAATTATCAAGTCATATTTCTCAATTATCACTCAATTTACTCCAGTTGGACACCTATATTTCCTAGAAAAAATATCATAAAATCAAATATGGGTGTTTAACCCCTTACTAAAGTTATTATATTTCCTAAAGACCTCCAATTAACCAAAATGAATTTAATTAATTGTGATCAATGGGGAGACCTTTCTTGAAAAAAAAAAAAAACAAAATTATTTTACAGTCATGTGTTTGTAAACCATTTATGAAACAACTGAAGAAATTTAATTCAATAAATAAATCTCCTTCATTCATGAAAACATTTTCAATATTAACTGAATAATAATACATTAAATCACCAAACTCGAAAGGGATGTCTCCTTGGATCTCTGCTACCATTGCCACATGTAGTTTATCCCATCATGGATAAATTGTTCCTTTGGAAATACTATACCTAATAGCATGATCCTATTTTATATCTATCTCCAGTATCCCTAACCATGGCCTTTTAATAAAATCATAGATGAAATTATATAACGAATTGGGATGAAAAATATGATGTCATGTCTCTACCCATCTAATGATAGATAAAGTTTTTCCTTTTAGGGGGATAAATGTTGTAAAAGTGTCCTCTTGAAAGTTATTTACAAACATGTTAAATCCTGACCCAAAAATATTTGACATCCATTTAACACTTAGTTAATAATTTATACCCAAATTACAAAAGATAAAATTCTTAGTCAACCAGTCTATTTAGTTTCCCCCTATTCCACACACCCATTGGTAACCTTAGTTAATGTATATAAATGTGATATTTAATGTATATTTTATTTGACAACTAATATGTATTTTCCAGCTATAATATCTTCATTTTGAGTTATATAACTCTATTTATGCTTCATTTTCTAAATATTGATCAATTTTTTTGTTAAATTATTTTGAAACTTATATAATTTATTGGAACCTTGTGCACATCGATTCGTCACTTGGTCTAGTTAGAAGAAATTAATTGAGAAAATAATTGGAACCTACCAATAAATAATATAAAAAATTGTATCCGTATTTAAAACTTCATGCTTCGAAAAACGATGGTGATAATAAAATATTAGAAATCAATAATTAAGAAATTTTCATAATTAAATAGCTCAATATTTTAAAAATGATATAATTTAACATAAAAATAATAAGTGGTGGGGACATATTCATTAAATTAATTATTAAATGTATCAAAAATATTATCTTAGTCACTTTCTCTTATCAAATTTCCTTCATTAAGATATGTTTCGTGTTATGAAAATATTTTAATTATATAGTGTATAAATGAACTATTTAAAATATTATCTTCAATATCATCAGACACATGGTACTTTATGTTCCTTATAAAGTTCTTTATTTTAACAGTTTATTTAAATTTGTAAGGGGTTTTATTTAAAATAATTTCTTTAAACCTTTAATGATCTTTACCCAACTATTTATCTTCAATCTCTGTGTTGTTTATATTATTTAAAAAATGTTCTTAATTATACTTCAATGACTACTCAAGTACATTTTCAACTATATTATACTTTTTAAAAATGGTTTAAAATTTAAAATTTTAATGTTTTAAATATGGGCTAATTTTTAATTTCATTGCAATGGTGTGAAAGGTATATATTTTAACATTAATCACATGACTAAATTTTCCAACCAATATTACTATTCATCATTATTATGATTTCATTCCAAGTTTCTTTGGGGTTTAAAAGAAAATTATAATACCATTTTTCTTGTTAATTCTCATTTTATAAAATTCTCCCAATGAAATGTATATTTATCCTGGTTTCTCAAAGGTTATTTATAATGATGTTATGAAATAATTTTTCATCTATGATATCACCTTTTAATTTTTATTATTATTCAATAGGTGATATTCTATAATGATACCATATACCATCTTTCTCTAGATGGATTATGACGAGGTTTTAAGGAAATTGTCTTGAAACAAGTTTCTTTTACACGAGTTAATTAAGTTATGAAGGAATTTTGAATGCTCTTTTGTTAGTGTGGATACATATATATGATTTTTTATTATGTGATGGGTTCATCCATTATAGAATGCCAATTCATTAGAAAATGTTTTATATGTCATAAGCTTAATAGGGTACACAAGATGTTATCCTAAGCTCAAAAGGTACATTGGTGGTTAACCCAAGCCTAATATTATTTGGGATAGAGGTAATCCATGCACAATATATGATTAATGTCTTGGTAGTTAGCAGGGAAATGTGTTATGATTTATAAGGTTTTTCTTTTGAAAACGTTTATACCATATTTTTATTCCTATGTTTTCATCTTAAGGAAAATGTTTGATGATTATATTTTTAATCATGTCTTATGCTATTAGAAATATTTATGAAATGACTCATATTTTATGATCTATGTTTAATTGGGTATGGGTATCTTAGTTTATGTCTATACAATTTGTTTATCTTCCAATACCCATATGATTATCATATGATATGTTATTATCTTTGCCTGTTAATTTATTTGTTTACTTAGTGTTTGATCTAACACTTCTTATGTTTTTATTTCCATACATTACGAGAAATAATACTATGAAATATATGTTTAAAATTCATTCATGTGTGGATAATTTTATGGGAGAATATTGAATACTTTATGTAAAAATAATGAAATATTTGTTTAGTGGAAGATGTGTCCTTTAATTGAGAAATACAAGGATTCTGATAAGTAAAGGATTTTATTAATTAATTAAAACTCGAAAACTATATTTTTTTGAAATTTAAGGAACTTGATGTTTGTTTTGATATTATAATTTTGTATGGCTAAATCTAGGTCACCATAGTTGGTATCAAGTCTAATATGTTAAGAGTGTTTTTTATGAACCTAATCCAAGTGTTTAGATTAGTGGATTCTTAGTTTTTATGAGCACCATTATATGAATTGTATAAACTTTTATCATTGGATCATGGTTTATGGATCTAGGTAATCTCCTGTAGTTTGTGATCTTAAAACCCTATAATATTTCAGCAAACATTCCATTTATTTCAATTTTCAAAAATATTATGTAAACACTAGTATGATATATAGTAATTTAAAATATATTTTACAACATTTCTAGAAGCAAAACCCATACACTATTTCCAAATACCCTTCTGAAATCCAAAAATATTCTTTAAGAAAACATAATAATTTCCCTTTAAAATTCAATTTTTGACATCCCTTTGAATGTAGCACCTTTAAAACCATTTAAACAAAACAACCTAAGAAATAACTTAGAAAGATAATAAATGAGTCATTAACTATATAACTTAAAAAATTGAAATGTAGAATTAATGTATCAAGATAGATTAGATACTATATAAATAATGATATAAATAAAAATAGTACAAAAATAAAGGCACCATATGTACAATAGTGTCATAAAATAATTGAAAATAGAACTAAAACCATAATGTAGTGAAAAGGGAAAAAATGGTATATAAAATCATGGGAAATCATAAAAATATATTGATATGTTCCTAGAATTAGTCAGGTGGAACCAAATAGTGGTGCATCGATGCATTCCTATATTATAACCAATTGATTACTCTCAATTAGCCTTACTGGTTTCACTCACCCAGGGTCAAGATGTATCCCAAAAAAGAGGAATCAAGCTAGTGTAATCATGAGAAGAGAGTAAATTTATCTCAACATCTCAATATGAGGCCTATGATCTCTATGATATTATAAATATAAGGTGAGTAAGGATGTGTTCCACATCAAACACACACAAGTAATATCATACAAGAAAAATCATTACCATGTTAAACCTTAACCCATATTCAGACACACTCATCCATAATTCTACTATTCTAGATCACAAAAGAGAATACAAATAATAATATCTATCATTAAAAATATACCAAAAATAGGTGCCAAGGGATTTAAGAGATGGTTCCATGCATATTGGAGAAAAAACCACATACTTGAAGTGCCAACTAGGCCTTCAATGTTGAAAATTATAATTTTTTTTTTCAAAATTTCATTGAAAATAAATTTCAAAAAATAATAAATATTTTATGTTTACTTTCCAAGAACCAAATGGGATATTTTAAACTAATAGTTAAAAACATATAAACCTCCTTTTGAAACCTAATTAGAAATATAATAGTATTAAAATTCACATTTTAAATCATAGGGTAAGAATTTTTTTAAAATGTACCAGATTATTGGATACATAAATGAATAAAACATGAAATCATTATGTAATTAGTAAAACATCACAGCCATGTATAATGAATAGGTAACATCAATAAAAATTAAAAACACATTAGAGTTCACTAAATAGAATTATAATAAAAAAACCCCTTTAAACCCGTGAAATTATTCAATGTTAACCATTAGATATTTTAGAAACCCCCTTTGAAACTCTATTTTTTTTATGATATTTTATCGAATTTTAATAACTCCATTTAAAATAAAAATTTCTAGAGGATAGAATTTATAAAAAACGATCATATCCATGATTATTAATAAAAATATAATAGCATTAAAACGCATACCTATGTCAAGCACATATGATGTGAATCCTTTTGGAATAGAGAGGTGAACGTCTAAAAAGGATTCTTTATTCCCTATTAACTGAGTCCAAAATACAATTGAGCTATAAAACAACTTGGTTTTATCCAAAAACAACCAAAAAAAATAAGAGAGAAAGAAATTAGTGAAGTAAGGAAGGAAAGGGATAAAAAGAACCTAAATCCAGGAATAACTCCCCAAAACTAAAGAAGAAGACAAAAATATTGATGGAGACAAAAGGTAGAGTGAGCATTGGGATCCTCTTAGGATGGTGTAAAATTTAATGCGAGATAAGAGGGTTTATTTATGGAAAAATCAATGATGGTAGTATGTTTATTTCACCATTAAAAAATTTTAGGCAAACTTTATTTTTTCAACAAAATTTACTAAACTATATTCCAACTATTCTCTCTTCATTTTACACATTAAGAGAGGATGTATGTTTTAAAAAATTGTTCACTAAAAATAAGAATCTCTATCAAAATGGAAGACCCACCCACATGGCCTTTATATGGTTATCACTAACAATGTTCTAACTGTGAAATGGAAAAAATTACTAAATATTCCAAAATTTAGAAAATACAAGGCTTGGATCTAAAGGAAAATAATTAAAGTCTTATAAATATTAAGAATAATTTATAAATTGATGGTTGAGGTTTGACATTACCATTTTTCAAAACCATAATTGAATATATTTACATAATTTTATGTACCAATTATCCATCAAAATGAAATCGTTACACATTAAAATAGTATGATGGTGTGTATTCAGTTTTCTAAATAATAAATGTATATTGTTTCATATATTAACCCTAATTTTTTCATCTTAAGGGAATCATAGATTTACTAGAGAATCATCATGTAAATAAGAAATGTTCTATGCAATAATTGAAAACTTACATCAAAATACATGTCTATCAACTGGTTTATATAAATCTAAAGAAAAAATATAATAAATAATAAATTATGAATGTTAGTATAACTATGGTATAATTAAATCCATGAATAATTAAGGATTTTAAATGACTATCAATTCTCTATTTATATTCTATAAATAATTAATACTACTATTTTTTTAGCCTTAATGTTAATGCCTTTAGGTTCCAATCTATTTACCATATTATTAATCATGGAATTCAACAGATCTATTTTCATAATATCAACCACCATGATAACACATTTTTTTAATGATTGGAAACACAATATACTAAAATCCATGTTTAACCACTTTAGTTTTAAAATAACCCATTTAGGATTGACTGTATCTTAAGATTCAAATAAAAAATATTTATAAACCACGGTGTGGTGTTATTAACTTTATAATGGCTTTCATTGGTGTAATCTATAAAGCTGTGAAGGTCACTAAACCATGATTTTCAGAATAGGTGTTAATTAATTATATGACAATTAAAACCAACTAATTGTTAACTTAATATAACCTATTTATTTTAGATTAAACATCAGGTGATGATGTTTAAGTACTATTAATCATCTAAAATAATTGATTCACTTCTACAGAATATGCCTTTAATAGCACTGATATTTATCTGCGCTATAAAAAACTGTAGATAAATTCCATATTTATTAGTGATAAATAAAGAAATGATAAATTTTACCTTTTATCAACATGTATTTTTTACAATTAATAAAAGAAAACCTTTATCCACACATTATTTTTAGCACTGATAAATGTATTCTTTATTAGTGTTTTATTTTCAGCACCGATAGAGGGTATCCATTGTTAGCGCTTTATTTTTAATGATGATACATGATATCCTTTATAAGAACGTAAATTTTAGCACTGATAAAGGGTATCTTCTATCACCAATTTATTTTCAGTGGTGATTAATATTTATATAAATAAAATGAAATTATTAAATAAATAAAAATTAAAAAATGTTTTTTTAAAGAAAAAATAATAAACTATTTATTAACTAAATAATTATTTATTTAAATGAATAGATTGATTATACATTATTAATTTTTAATCATTTTATTAATTAGATAATTATGATAATTAATGTTAATAAATTGTATATATTAAATATATAGATATATATTAATGTATATAAATATGATTTATATATTACAAAATATTTATTCTCTTTACATTTAATAGTCATATGTTTATTGAATAATGGATTATAATTAAAAATTAATATGAATTAAAAATATTGACAATAGTTTCATTGTACTAAAATTAGAATTGAATGTCGTTTGATTTTTCAATTTAACTTAAATAAAATGTTTCTCATTTTAATTTTATATATACGTAATTAATTAATTTATATATATAATGTACACACACAAAAATTATACATTTTTTCAATATTGATAAAGTGTACTTAATCTTAATTTATTCAATTTCACTCAATTTTTACATTGATGCATGTAATTTGATGGAGACATTCATTAATAATGTTAAAAATGTATTTGTAAAAAAAATATTTATAAATAAAAATATTTATAAATATACAGTAAAAATATTTAAATAATTATGAAATTTATAATAAATTTACATAAATAATGAATATATTTTGTATATTTATATATATATATATATATATATATATATTTATTAAATATATATGTATAATTATATAAATATATATAATGATATAAATAATATTTTTTAAAATTTTTTCTATAATTTGAAATAAATAAATTTTAAATTATAATATAAATATTTATAAGGGAATATATTTACTATATTGATATTTATATATATTTATAAAGTTTTTATAATTTTTTTCAATTTTTTATTTATATTTATAGTTATAATTTCTTTAACAGTGCTTCAAAAGTAAGTGATGATAAAGAATCTTTATCAGTGCTTTTTCTACGCAGATAAAGATGAGGATTGATTAGTGCTAAATAAAGCGCTGATAAAATGAAGATTTATCAATGCTCTAATTTTAGCGTAGATAAATATTGGTTTTATCAGTTTTTTAGTATGGATAGATATAGTTCTTTATCAACACTTATTTGTAAGTAGTGATAAAAGTATCCCGATCTATTTTAAAAACCATAACCATTTTAGAACTCCTCACGATATCAGGAGATTTTCACGGAAGCCACCAACTACCCGTTCTCATCCATAGTGCATTGAAGCTCGGATCACACCACTCAACTATTGTCAGCACTCTAGTTTCAAAGACATCTCGTCCGAAATCGGGTTTATGATTTTGGTTACGATGTGGGTGGGGTTTCACATCACTTTTCAGCAATTACTCTATCCGAGGTAGGTGGTTCCATGCCCTTAAAATATTAGATAGTTTAATTTGTTCACTTCGTTAATTTTCACATTTTTTGTAGTTTATTTTGGTGGTGCAAACATGTTTTGGAAATTCTTTCACATACTCATTTGTTGAAAATAAATTTTATAAATAGAAATTGTTATGTTTTTATATGGACCTTGTTATGAAAAATCATTGGAATTTCTCAATTAATATTTTGAGTAGTGGAAAATGTGTTTTGAGGGTGCTTAAGGTGTGTGTGTGTTGAAAACGGATTTTTGATGGGAAATATATCATTTGCAGCATGTTTTCCTTATTGTACACTTTTCATTTTGAGTTGTGAAGTGTTTAAATAATGAAGAATTGTATTGAAATAAAACATGGGATGTGGAAATGGTTTGAGTGATGTGAAATGTGTTTTCAAAGGGTTTACCATACATTATGTTGGGTTTGTGTTTTGTAACAGAAAATGGCTATGTTACGTGTGTGTGTTTTAGTGTGGTGTTCAGTGGAAGTGTTTTATGGGTTGTTTGAAAGGTGAAAATCATTTTTTTCAAAAGCGTATAAATTATGATTGGTTTGGAAGTAAGTTCTTAAAGGAAAGAGACATACATTTCCATGTTGGACATATTGTAGCTTTTTAATACGAATTTTAAATTTTTATAAAGTTTGGAAGACATGTTTTGAAAATTATTTCGGGTTCTTTATAAATTTGTAAAAATGGGACTTTCTAGGGAATTGGTTTAATTGGTGGAAACTCTAGTTTTATTAAGTGGAAGTGTTCTATAAATTAGTTAATAGATTTATTAAATTATATATGCATTTCAAATTAGGTTTGATGAGGTCATACAATGATTTTGATTTTAAAAGTCTCATTTCCATGTGAACTTGGGTGTGTTTTTGATGTAAATCCTTATGGTGCCTCTCAGTGTTATTATAGAATAATTTTTAAATGAATTATTAATATACATAATAGCTATGAGGTGTGTTTGATAAATTATTTGGTATGTGTATGATTCTGAATGGGGGTTGGGTGTGCATGTAGTGGCACACTATGTGTACTTTTTTTATAATGACTTGTGTGTGTAAATGTGTTTTGTTAGTGACATGTGAATGTGAAACGTGATTGAGCACAAATAAAAGGGAATCATGGGTTATTGGGAAAATTTCTTATGCTTTGTTAGGGAATCCTGAGGTTTTCATAGTAAAATTATTTTTCATAGAATTAATTTATTGTTTCATATTTATGTTTAATTCATTTGTTTTTTGTATTACTCAAATAATAATTGTTTTCTTATATAGATGAATTATTTTATTTGATTTTGGGTGCCCTATCAAACTTTCATACTTTTCTCCCTTAAAATATTTTCAACCATGCAGTGATGCATTTATCACATTCTTTAGAGTTACCTCCCCTTCATTTACAGGAAGAGGAACAGCGCTGCCTCTCCTCAATCACATTGGTAATCTTGATGTTTTTATAGAAAATTCATTGTCTATAGAATTAATTTATTGTTCCATATTTATGTTCAATTCATTTTATTTTAGTATTTAACACATAATAATCATTTTCTTATATAGATGGATTATTTTGTTTCAGTTTTGGGTGTTCTGTCCATCTTTCAAGCTCCTTCTCCGTTAAATTATCTTCACCCATTCAGTGGTGCATTTATCACTTTCATTCATGTGAATTATAATACCTTTGTAATAAGAGAAAAAATGTTTCCTATGCTCAATCATAGAGTTAATTTTGATGTTTAAATAGTAAAATAATTTTCCATAGAATTAATGTATTGTTTCATATATATATTTATTTAATTTGTTGTTAGTATTATTCACATCATAATTATTTTCTTATATAGGTGGATTATTTTGTTTGATTTGGGGTTCTCTATCCAAATTTCTTGCTTCTTATCCCCTAAAATCATTTCACTCATGCAGTGGTGCTTTTATCACTTTCTTTTAAGTTACCACTATTTTCTTTATAGGAAGTGCAACGACACTACCTTTGATCAATCCCTAATGTAATCATGATGTTTTCAAAGTAAAATTATCATCTATATAATTAATTTATTGTTTCATATTTATGTTTAATTTATTTCTTCTTATTTTTAATCACATACTAATTCATTTCTTATACAAGTGGATTCTTTTGTTCGAGTTGATGTGGCTTGTTCGAAGCTGCGCATGCAGTGTTGGCAGTTCAAAAAATAAAGTAAATAGAAATTATGGTAACATTGATAGTTAGGATTGTTTTTGAATGTATGTAACAATTTGTATTTATGTAATTGTATAAAACAATGTATGAAATGTCTATAATATAGTTTTTTGGTATTAGGGTTTTAAACTTCATTTCATTTAAATTCTATAATGGGACTCTTTTTTATATATCTAGTCTGTCTTTTTTGTTTCTGGTGGTGTGGTGTGATGTAACAGCCCACTACAGTGGTGATACGGTGTGCTCTAATAGAATACTAAAGTATGGCCTTTTATCCACACTTTTGAAAGCACTAATAACGGTCTACTTCATCAGTGCTTCTACAACACTGATATATGTGTTATTTATAAGTGGTTTTGAAAGCGTTGATAAAGGTTACATTTATCAGTTCTTTTATTAGCGCTGATAAATGCCCCTTTACATGCATTTTTTAGTGCTAATAAATGTCCTAGACTTTTAACATCGCTCACGTTGTCAACATTTTTCTAGCGCTGATAAAGGGAATTTCTTGTGTTGTTAAAGGTCAATTTTGTAGTACTGATTAAAAATTAAACAATCTGTTGTGGGATTAAATAATAAGTTACTAAGAGCCTTAAAATTTAAATTTTTTATGAAAAATAAACATTAATGGTTGAAAATTTTAGAAATGTTTGGGATCTAAGGGGTGTCCTTGAGGCCTATATATTGATGTTAAATACATTTTAAAGTGTTTCTTTTATATATCATTGTACAATGTATGATCCTATTTTATCCAATTCTCTCTCCCCATTTCATTATATTTATTAAATATTCATGTAGATAATTATGAATAAGGATTCCTCTCAAAGTTTTAGAATATCCACCAAAACCCATGTATAAACTAAGAGGAAGGTGTCCTTTGTCTTCTTCTTGGGGAGATTCCCCAAGATTCAATAGAATATATTTGAAATATTGGTTTATCTAAAAAATATAACATTATTCACTTTTACTTATTTAATTCAAATGAATTTGTATATCTTTTATAAATGTATATTTTAGTGGTTTGTTCTACTATGTTTTGGTAAGATTTGGCCTATATAAAACCATTCAGTTGTATTAGATCCAATTCTATAATATTTGTATTAATGTTTTTAATAAATAAAGAATATTTGAAAATGTTATTTTCTAGTACCATGATGTATTTTAATAGATATTTCTTGTTGGTCACATTCCAAACACTCGAAGGCCTTAATCATGTATTCTCTTGAAAAATGAATACCCATTGAATTTTAGTGAAAACCTGAGTTTTGTCAAAAGTTATATCTTTCCACACACCAAAATCCCAAAATTTCTATATACTCAAACCACAATATCACTTTTTCCTTATTTTAGTCATGAGCTCATGATTACTATCATATTATTTTCTCCTTATCCCTTCAATAGGCGCATTTCATATGCTTTCCAAAAATATTTCAATCACTTTTTCATGGTTAGCAGTACCATATAATAATTGAAAACCAATACATAGATATTCCAAAATTACACAATACCATAAATGAGAATCCATGATACTATTTTGAAATCCCATTACATAAACACTTAATCATTACACAACATCATTTTCATACTCAACATCACAAATAGTGATCGCATGAGACTTCCATTTATCCTTTTCTTTAAGAGGTTGCTCACATTGATCATCATTAACCTGTGGATTAGGGAATTTATTAGCATAATGCCCCATTTCATTGAACTTGAAGCATTGAAGTGTTGGTGGAGAGTTCTCTATAGTCTTTTCTCTATTCACATCATTAGAATCCTTTTTCCCATTACTTCGACAATCAACTACTCAATGACCTTCTTTTCCACACTTAAAAACTTTTTCTAGTACCTTTTAGGTGATCTCCACCATGATTCTTTCCACACATTGAGCATAAAAAACATTCATCTTATTTTCACCATTGTTATGAGATTTCTCCTTGAACTCCATCTTTCATTTCTTGTCAAAACCATAATATGGATATGTAACACCAACATACATCTCTACCTTAATAGCACAACACACAATTTCTTCATAGCTACTAAAGTCTCTTATAGATAATTCCCTTCGAAGATTTGGTTTTAAGACACTGAAGAATCGATCAACTCTACTTTCTGGTTAGATGATAAAGCCAGCGCATACCTTGCAAGCCTTGTAAAATTAGTTTCTTATATACCAACAGATTCATCATACTTTTTCTTTAGTTCAAGAAACTCCTTATCCATCTTTGTTCAAAGAATACGAGGGAAGTACTTATTGAAAAATAAGTTATTGAACTCGTCCCATTCCATGGACTCAATTTCATCTCTTGGCCTCGTATTCTTGATAAGATTCCACCATTGATCAACTTCACCTTCCAAACGATATACTGATAAGATGACTTTATCATGTTCATAACATTGAAGAACTGAAAATATCTTTTCAGTGGTACTGATCCATTTTTCAGCAACAAGTGGATTAGAAGACCCACTGAAAGAAGGTGGATGTTGCCTCATGAAGGACTCAATGGAATATTATTCCCTTATCTTCTCATTTTGAAGTCCATAAGGATTCATAGCTTATGTAAGTATAGAAATAAGATTTTTCACTCCATCTCCCATAACATTTGTTTGTTCAAGAGGAAAATCATGACATTTTCCATTACATTGATCAACACGATTCCTTCGGGTTCCAGCCATTGTCTAAAACCCAAAAAGAATAGTGTGAGAGGAAAAAATCATGCCAGGGAAAACAACATAATAAAGGGGGAGTACCTTCAATATCTAATATCTTAGGTTTAATTCTAAGATCGTTACCATAATTCTAGGACTATAACCTATACTTATACTTAACCTTAGGGACATACCTAGACATACCTTAGAAATACCTCTAGGGATCTCACTAAAGTTCTCACATACTAGTATCCAACGTTTGACTAGACCTCTCTATGATACCAACTGTAGAGACCCAATGCTTGAAGAACGTGGAAATTACATTAATTTTTCAGAATACTTAATACATAACAAAAACAGACACCAAAGGACCATAATAGTTTAGTGCCTTTGGAAAATGTGAACATAATTTTCTAATCTTGGTGCAAGATCTTCAACATCTCCCATAAAGATCTTTATCGTTTTTTCTTACCTAAAACCATTCTTTATATCCTATGGAAAATAAATCATAAAATGTGTGAGCTCAAATGCCCAGTAAGGGTAAACATAGAGAACATAAAATAATCCATAAACATTTGAATGAAAAAACTTGAACATAAAATCTAAACATCAAAATCTTGATCAAAGACATGAATCTTGGAAGTGTGTAAGGTATATATCATAAGGGAACATCAATCGTGATAAAATAGAATGGGAATAAAACATGTAATTGTGGAAAAACATTAAGCACATGATATGATTTCCATAGTAGCCAAGGCATTGCTGTCAAGACCATCTTAGTGGACAAAGTCCCTTTCTGAATCGAGTTCACTCCTCGTTTCAGTCCTGTAACACTGTACCAGATTAACTTATCTTTCAAGATATGTCTATCTCATGAGATATAAATCTTTACCCAATGCATTGGAGGGAGATATAGGTCCCACACATCTCATAATGAAACCATTATTATGTGTTCCACAAAATAAACGTAAAACATTCATCATAACCCAAAGAATACGATGGGTTTCATAAACATCATCCCATCATTTCATAATCCATATAAAACAAATGGACATTTCATCATAAGAAAAGAGAACCATATAAATCATAGATACATTAAACTTGAAACATACAAATTTGAAATAATGTAATCTTATTTGGAAAATGGTTTTGATAAAACATTTGAAATGAATTCTTGAGGAAAATATCCTTTCTTCGTCAAAATCATTTTCATTTCAAAAAATGCCATGCACTTTTAAAATAAAATTATTTTGTTGAAAATAGTCATAAAATAATGTAGATTAAGCTTCATGAAAATGAGGTATTATAAAACTGTAAAAATCCGTTCACGCCGTATAAGTTAAAAAAATAGTCTCCTCGTACTTTTGTTGGAAAAGACAAAAAGTACCTCATATGGTAAAAACAATATTCCTTAAATACCATGTAGTAAAATTCAAAAATGGTTAAAAGGAATTTAAACATACATGAAAACACTTTTATAAAACGTGGACATGAATGATATAAGTAACCCCAATAAATACTTACAAATAACAATCCCAGATAAGAACGAGATTGGAATAGTTATCCCTTACCATAGGTCCGATATGCTTTGTACATATTCGAACCTCCAGTATAATTATTTAAATAATGTAATTGACTTATTAAAGAATAATATTCATTTTTATGATATCATATATGGTTAACTTATGACTTTATATTCCTCGTTCTTTTGTAAGTTCCATGTTAAAGCAGCGTTTTGGGTTAAATCGTTTTATTTATCGTACGTGTTTGGACTTGTTGTTCTTGATATTATTACCTATATCCTGATTAACATAATTCCAGAAATTAAAACATGATTATTATATAATATATATTCAGTATATACATATATATATGACAGATCGATTAAATGGAATGAAATACACCGTTCATGGAGATGGTAGGCCGTACGTGCGCATGAACGCTGTTTTCGTTTCCTTATTGAATTGAATGAAATTAAGTAGATGACATACAAATATATATATACATATAAATAAAGTATCATTTTTATGTCATATATTTCATTATTACTTATTCTATATACTTTATAATCATTCATGAATGGTTAACATGGAGAATGAATCTCATCCTGTCGTGGAGATGGTAGTTCGTACGTACGCACGAGCGATGATATCATTCCCATGATCGTGGAATTTCATTGAAGTGTATGTATAATATTTAAGAATTAATATCACTTTTCAATAATCATATATAGTTATTTATTTACACCATTATACCCATCCAAGTAAGGTGGTGGTTGAAAACATATTACACCACGGTGGGGAGACGGTATTTCGTACGTACGCACGCGTGGTGATTTCATTTTCCGTAGGATGGATAGATGGTGAAATATGGTTTTTTAATACCTATAATAACATATCAGTATATTAATGATACTGATGTTATTACTTCATAATGAAACAACTAAATAAGAAGAAGTAGAATAAGAAATAAAGTTGAAAGAATCGGTAACAGATATTACCTCTTCTTTCAATACGCCTTTTTGAAACCTCCTGTTAGGGCACTATGATTGGTATTTGAATAAGACCAGAACCTATAAGATGTTTCTAGGGTAGTGGAGAAGTGAATTTTTCAGGGGATGGCCGAGCATGAAGGCTAAAAGTGGTGTGAGGAAGAGAGGGAGGAGGTGCCCTTTTATAAGGGAGGAGAGGGGCACCTTTGGAATAACAAAAAATATTATTTTATTATAAAGTCATATTCGGTTTTTAATAGATCAAAATTGAGTTATTTAGAATCTAAGGTGGGGGTGGGTCTAAATCCTCTCATCCAACATAATTTAGACAAGTTTAAGTTTCTATTTTAACCTTATCATTTAGATTTTACTTTAAGTTAAATAGTTTTTCTTTTACCGTGTCCTCTTGTTTTCTTACACTATTAGGTTAATAAACATACTATAACAAGACAAACTATCCCGAAGTTGTTTATTATTAATATAAATAACTTTATATAAGTCATTTTGATGAACCTTATATTTTTAGGAATAAAATAACAATTAATAATATAATATTGTTTTAAAAAACTATTTTATGTCAATTTTGACACTATTTGGTAATTGATTTGTTTGAAAATCATAACAGAATGATTAGTTAGAAAAAAGTTAACTACATCAATACTAACATGTCATATTAACCTAGAAAATTAGTTTAATTCATAAAAAGTCTCAAATTATATTTATTTGGGTATTTATAACATCAATTATGTAAATATTTCATTAATAAGATAATTACTGCATCATCATTGTGTCATAATTAAATTAACTTATTTAATATCTAAAAATTATAAATAAAATACCATTACGTATGAAATCTTTTTATATTTCTAATGAATATTCATATTCAAATTTATCTTATATATAACCCAATATTAAAAATTATATATTTATTAAACTTTGATTTTAACTATTTTAACCCTTCTTTAAATAAATTAATAATAAATGTCCTAATCTAATCCAAGGGGGCCTAAATGTTCATATTTTATTCCTAAGGTTGTTTTTGGTCAAATTAAACTTATCCAATAGAATTAGGACATGTGTTAGGGTAATAATAATATCATTTTTACCCTTAATTACCCTATTTATTTTTAACCGTGGTAAAAAAGTAAAATGTTACTATTCAAAAAAAATTATTTTCATCTCATTGAACCACATTTTAGTCCTTGATATTAACCATGTCTCTCGGATTTTCGAAATTCCACTCACAGAAGCGGTAAAATTTTGTTTTATATGAATTTGCAAATTCTCCAAGGAGGTGGGTAAAAGACGGTGAAAAGTTCAATAAAATTTTTATATATCTAAAATTATTATAAACTGACTGCAATGACTTAAATTGAACTTATATAGGTATTATGTATCAATTTTGACCTAAAATAAATTTATATAAAATAAATAATTATTTAAATAAAAAGTCGGGTTTTGAATAGTAACCTAGTGTTTTCACTATTCATCAAAATTGAATGTTTTCAGAAAAATACCAAAAATTCACCCGAGTCTAATTTCGATATTCTGAATCCAAAAATGAAGTCTATTTTGAAAGATAATATTTCAAAAAGAGGGTATTACTATTCATAACGGCTAGTTTATATAACATATCATTGTTTAGCGAAACTTGGTATTGCGTACAACACACGCTATCGTGGAAGGTCGTGATTGCGTGTAATGCAAGCCAAGTCAGGGATGCATGTTGTCCAAGCTACTTTTAGTGTAGCGTAAAACACAAGAAATTAATGAAATTAAAAATAATATTTTTTATAAAATCTCGTGGTGTTACATTCTACCCCCTTTAAAATGAATTTCGCCCTCGAAATTTGTCGGTGTTACGTATGGTTTACTACTCAAAAGTTTCTTTAATAGAAACCGACATTGTAAAAAGGAATACTGAAACTTGGATTTAAAAACTAAAGTATGAAACATAACAGTTACCCAAATTAACTAATAACAGGGTTTCCACATAGGAGAACAGAGGGGAAAATATGGATATGGAAGAGAAATCTAACCATCATGTTCTGATGGAGAGTGGTAGAGAACATGGCTATGAAAAAGCTATCAATCACAAATCCATAAATTTTTGATGATCTAAGGTACCATCTAACTCATCAGGTATAAGAGCACTAGGGAAAAAATTTTGGTTTTCAATATATTTTCCCTAAATTTGAAAATTTTGAATTAGAAGAAATACTTGCTTGACTTGGGTACAATCTCACTGTTGTTCGTGCTTTGAATAATTTACAATTCATCTCTTAAAGAAATGAAGTTATGTTTTTTATTCGTGAAGTGTGAATGGATCATGTGATAGAATGATGGGTCATTCCATCTGTTTCAGACAAAAGGTTAGCAAAATTTATCAAATATACATAAGTTCATCTATGGTGAGGTTAATCATGTACGATTCCAAAAATGAACTTATACATCATATATCATACCGCGTAATAAAATAAAACTAGTTTCTACTAACTAGGGACATCCTATAGGCCAGTGGTATGTGATAAAGGCCAGTCACACTTCGGTTGTGGGTTCGATTCCCACAGCCTTGTCTGACGCGACAGGTTGTCGCCCGTTTTGCAGGTTGTCCTTTTTTTTTCTAAAAATACAATACTAACTTATGTCCAACATAATCCATTCCAATCATTAGGCTTATCCATAATATTGCAGTCCATTCTCATATTATAGTGAAAATGATTACTAGAGATTTCATATAACAAGCATGTTAATACCATCGTTGATCCCCATATATCATAAGATATGTCTTGTTGTTCACATTCCAAACATTCGAAGGCCTTAATCATGTATTCTCTTGAAAAATGAATACCCATTGAATCTTAGTTAAAACTTGAGTGCTGTAAAATGTTAACACTTTCCACGTACCAAAATCCCAAAATTTCTATATACTCAAACCACAATATCACTTTGTCCTTATTTTAGTCATGAGCTCATGATTACTATCATATTATTTTCCCCTTATCCCTTCAATATTCGCATTTCATCTACTTTCCAAAAATATTTCAATCAATTTTTCATGGTTACCAGTACCATATAATAATTGAAAACCAATACATATATATTCAAAAATTCCACAATACCATAAATGAGAATCTATGATACTTTTTTGAAATCCCATTACATAAACACTTAATCATTACATAGCATCATTTTCATACTCTACATCACAAATTTTGATCACATGAGACTTCCCTTTATCCTGTTCTTTATGAGGTTTCTCACGCTGATCATCATTAACCCGTGGATTAGGGAATTTATTAGCATAATTCCCCATTTCATTTCGCTTGAAGCATTGAAGTGTTGGTGGAGAGTTCTCTATATGCTTTTCTTTATTCACATCATTAGCAACCTTTTTACCATTACTTCGACAATCAACTGCTCGATGACCTTATTTTCCACACATAAAACATTTTCTAGTACCTTTTAGGAAATCTCCACCATGCTTCTTTCCACACTTTGAGCATAAAGAAACAATCATCTTCTTTTCACCATTGTTCTGAGATTTCTCCTTGAACTCCATCTTTCGTTTCTTGTCAAAACCATGAGATGGATATGTAACAACAACTTCCATTTATACCTTGATAGCACAATGAACAATTTATCCACATCTACTAAAGTCTCTTATAGCTAATGCCCTTCAATGATTTGGTTTTAATCCACTGAAGAATCGATCAACTTTACTTTCAGGTTGGATGATAAAGCTAGATGAATACCTTGAAAGCCTTGAAAAATTCACTTCATATATACCAACAGATTCATCATCCTTTTTATTTAGTTCAAGAAACTCCTTCTCCATCTTTGTTTATGGAATATGAGGGAATTACTTATTGAAATATAAGTTCTTGAACTCGTCCCATTCCATGGACACAATTTCATCTCTTGGCCTTGTATTCTTGATAAGATTCAACCATTGATCAGCTTCACCTTCAAAAGGATATACAACTAAGATGACATTATCATGTTTAGAATATTGAATAATTGAAAATATCTTTTTAGTGGTACTGATCCATTGTTCAGCAACAAGTGGATCAAAAGACCCACTGAAATAATGTGGACAGTGCCTCATGAAGGGCTCAATAGAATATTGTTCCCTTGTCTACTCATTTGGAAGTCCAGAATGATTCATATCTTGTGTAATAATATAAATAATATTTTTCACTCCATCTCCCATAAAATTTGTTTGTTCAGTAGGACAATCATTGTATTTTCCATTACATTGATCAACACGGTTCCTTCAGGTTCCAGCCATCGTCTAAAACCCAAAAAGAATAGTATGAGAGGAAAAAATCATGCTAGGGAAAACAACATAATAAAGAGGGGGTACCTTCAATATCTAACATCTTTGGTTTAATTATAATATCGTTACCGTAATTCTAGGACTACAACCTATACTTATACTTAACCTCAGGGACATCCCTAGACATACCTTAGAAATATCTCTAGGGATCTCACTAAAGTTCTCGCATCCTATTATCCAAAGGATGACTAAAACTCTCTCTGATTCCAACTATAGAGACCCAAAGCTTAACGTTCATGGACATTACATTACTTTTGAGGAATACTTAATATATAACAAGAACAGACACCAAAGGACCGTAATAGTTTAGTGCCTTAGGAAACTGGGAACATAATCTTCTAATCTTGGTGAAAGATCTTCAACATCTCCCATAAAGATCTTACCCTTTTTTTTATTACCTAAAACCTTTCTTTATATCCTGGGGAAAAGAAAACATAAAAGGGGTGATCTCAAATTCCCAGTAAGGGTAATCATAGATAACATAAAATAATCGATAAACATTTGAATGCAAAAACATGAACATAAAATCTAAACATCAAAATCTTGAGCATAGACATGAATCTTGGAAGTACGTAAGGCATATATCATAAGGGAACATCAATCATGATAAAATAGCAGGGAATAAAACATGTAATTGTGGAAAAACATTAAGTACATGATATGATTTCCATAGTATCCAAGGCATTGCTGTCAAGACCATCTTAGTGGACAAAGTCCCTTTATGAATCGAGTTCACTCCTCGTTTCAGTCCTATAACACTGAACCGGATTAACTTACCATTCCAGCCAGGTCTATCTCATGAGATATAAATCTATACCCAATGCATTAGAGGCATATATAGGTGCCACCCATCTCATAATCAAACCATTATTATGTGTGCCACAAAATAAACATAAAAAATTCATCATAACCCATAGAATAAAATGGGTTTCATAAACATCATCCCATCATTTCATAATCCATATAAAACAAATGTACATTTCATCATAAGAGAATTGAACCATGTAAATCATAGAGACATTAAACATGAAGCATACACATATGAAATAATGTAATCGTAGATGGAAAATGGTTTTGATAAAACATTTGAAATGAATTCTTGAATAAAATATCCTTTCCTCATCAAAATCATGTACTTTTCAAAAAATTCCATACACTTTTAAAATAAAAGTATTTTTTTTTTTGAAAATAGTCATAAAATAATGTAGAGTAAGCTTCATGAAAATGAGGCGTTATGAAACCGTAAAAATCCGTTCACGCCATATAAGTTTAAAATAACATTCTCCTCGTACTTTTGTCGGAAAAGTCAAAAAGTACCTTATATGGTAAAAAATGATTCCTTACCTACCATGTAGTAAAAGTCAAAAATGGTTAAAAAGGACTTTAAACAAACATGAAAAGACATTTATAAAACATTGACATGGATGATATTAATAACCCCAGTAAATACATACGAATAACAATCTCGGATAAGAACGAGATTGGAATAATTATCCCTTACCTTAGGTCCGATATGATTCGTACGTATCCAAACCTCCTGTATAATGATTTAAATAATGTCATTTACTTATTACAGAATAAATTCATTGTTATGATATCATATATGGTTCACTTATGACTTTATATTACTCGTTATTTTGTAAGTTCCATGTTAAAACAGCGTTTTGGGTTAAATCGTTTTATTTATCGTATATGTTTGGAATTGTTGTTCTTGATATTATTACTTATATCCTGATTTACTTAATTATAGAATGTAAAACATGATTTATATATAATATATATTCAGTATATACATATATATATGATATATTTTTTAAATAGAATGAAGTACACCGTTCATGGAGACGGTAGGCCGTACGTACGCATGAACACTGTTTTCGTTTCCTTATTGAATTGAATGAAATTAAGTAGATGACATACATATATATACACATAAATCCAGTATCATTATTATGTCATATATTTCATGATTAATTATTATATATACTTTATAATCATTCATGAATGGTTAACATGGATACTGAATCTCATCGCGATGTGGAGACAGTAGTCCGTACGTACGCACGAGCGATGATATCATTCCCATGATTGTAGAATTACATTTAAGTGTATGTATAATATTTCAGAATAAATATAACTTTTCAATAATCATATATAGTTATTTATTTACACCATTATACCCATCCAAGTAAGGTGGTGGTCGAAAACAGATCACACCACAGCGTGGAGATGGTATTCCGTACATACGCACGCGCGGTGATTTCCTTTTAAGTAGGATGGATAGATGGTGAAATAGGGTTGTTTCATACATATAATAACATATAATTTTATGACTGATACTGATGTTATCACTTCATAATGAAACACCTAAATAAGAAGAAGTAGAAGAAGAAATAAAGTTGAAAGAATCGGTAACGGATATTACCTCTTCATTCGACAAGTCTTTTTGAAACCTCCTCTTAGGGAACTAATATTGGTCTTTGAAGAAGACCAGAACCTCTAGGATGTTTCTAGGGAAGTGTAGAAGAGAAATTGGCAGGGTTTGTACGAGCTTTAAGGCTCAATGTGTTGTGAGGAAGATAGGGAGGAGGTTCCCTTTTATAAGGGAGGAGAGGGGCACCTTTGGAATAACTAGATATATTATTTTATTATAAAGTCATATTCGGTTTTTAATAGCACCAAATTGTGTTATTTCTAATATAAGGTGGGTATGGGTTTAAATAATCTCATCCAATAGAATTTAGACAAGTTTCGGTTTCTATTTTAACCTTATCATTTAGATTTAACTTTAAGTTAAATAATTTTTCTTTTACCGCGTCTTCTTGTTTTCTTACACTATAACGATAATAAACTTACTATAACAAGACAAACGAACCCAAAGTTGTTTATTATTAATATATATAACCTTATATAAGTCATTTGGCCGAACCATAGATTTTTAGGAATAAAATAACAATTAATAATATAATATTTGTTCTAAAAACGTTTTATGTCAATTTTGACACTATTTGGTAATTGATTTTTGTGAAAATCATAATAGAATGATTAGTTTAAAAAAAGTAAACTAAATCTATAATAACATGTAATATTGACCTATAAAATTAGTTTAATTCATAAAAAGTCTAAAATTGCATTTATTTGGGTATTTATAACATCAATTATATCAATATTTCATTTATAAGATAATTACTGCATCATCATTGTGTCATAAATAAATTAAATTAGTTAATGTCTAAAAATTATAAATAAAATACCATTATGTAGGAAATCCTTTTATTTTTTTAATTAATATTTATATTCTAATTTATCTTATGTATAACCCTATATTAAAAATGATTTAGTTATTAAACATTGATTTTAACTATTTTAACCCTTCTTTAAATAAATTAATAATAAATGCCCTAATATAATCCATGTGGGCCTAAATGGTCATATTTTATTCCTAATGTTGTTTTTGGTCGAATTAAACTTATCCAATAAAATTAGAACATGTGTTAGGGTAATAATAATATCATTTTTAACCTTAATTACCCTATTTACTTTAAACCGTGGTAAAAACAGTAAAAAGTTACTATTCAGAAAAAATTATTTTCATCTCATTGAACCAAATTTTAGTCCTCGATATTAACCGTGTCTCTCTGATTTTCTAAATTCCACTCACAGAAGCAGTAAAATTTAGTTTTATGTGAATTTGCAAATTCTCCTAGGAGGTGGGTAAAAGACGGTGAAAAGTTCAATAAAATTTTTATATATATAAAATTATTATAAAATGAATCCAATGAATTAAATTGAACTTATATTGGTATTATGTATCAATTTTAACCTGAAATAAATTTAAATAGAATAAATAATTATTTAAATAAAAAGGCTATTTTTGAATAGTAACCTAGTGTTTTCACTATTCATAAAAAATTTAATGTTTTCCGAAAAATACCAAAAAATCACTCTAGGCTAATTTCGATATTCTGAATCCAAAAAATGAAGTCCATTTTGAAAGATAAAATTTCAAAAAATGGGTATTACTATTCATAATGGCTAGTTTATATAACATATCGTTGTTTAGCGAAACTCGGTATTGCGTACAACACACGCTATCGTGGAAGGTCTCGATTGCGTGTAATGCAAGCCAAGTCAGGGATTCATGTTGTGAAAGCTCTTTTTGGTGTATCTTACAACACAAGACATTAATGAAATTAAAAAGAATATTTTTCATAAAATCTTGCGGTGTTACATATTTGACCTGGTAGAGACCCCTAAGGATTGAAAAAGTGATTTTCGCTACCTTTATGCTTGAAGGATGAACCTGGATGTGGTGGGCAATTATGAGACAGGTAGACAAGTGTGATGGTCTTACTTGGGAAGCTTTCAAAGAGTTTTTCTTAAAGGAGTTATTTCCCAATATGCAGAAACTAGAATAAGAATAGGTGTTTATAGATCCTTAGTAGGGGATAATGGTTGTTTATACTTTATCATATCCATTTATAGAGTTGATATCCTTTTCTCTAATTTTGATATGGAATGTTTCTCAAAAGTATTGGATGTTTGAGATTTGACTTTGACATGATATTTTGGGTAAGGTATGGGAATTGACCTGATAACATTTATTAAGGTGATTTGTGAGGACCTAAACATTGAAAAAGGTATTTAATAAGATAGAGTTACATGTCTTCTTCCAGCTATTGGTGTATTAGTTAGTGGACTTCCTAGTGTTATAGCGAGTTCTTTTACAGATAATAAGAAGAGGAATGTTGAGGAGGTATATTAGGGTGTAGGATAAGAATACTAAAGTATGGATTCTTTTAGATCATCTATTAATGTTCCAGGTTCCCAATGTTTAAACTATGAATAGAGTGGGAATTTTCAAACAAATTACAAAGACCTGAGATGATGTTTCATGGATGTTTAAAGGTGATACATCTTTAGCCGTTTTATTTAAGGGAGTTCTAGATAGGATCTAAAAATGGTATAGGGATGATGTGGGATGTGAATTCAAGATCTGGATAGTGTCCTTCATATTAGAACCAAGAACTACAAAATGTGATCAATCATGTGAGTTGTACAACTCAGGGGTAGGCTTGTGAAGCTATGGTAGGAAGACTGTATACAATAGATTATGTTTTAGATAGTGAATCATGTGGACCATCTATAGTAAGAGTTATGATTTAAATTACCTCTATGTTATCTAAAACATTATTTGATTTGAAATATTATCATTATTTTATATCTTCTCAACTTATTATAGTCCTACACTTACCAGTTAACCTATCCTTTGAGTTACTCTCTCTTTAAACATCATTTGGAACAAAAGTAGACTATCCCCAATGATATCCTATGTGTATCATGGATATTTCTAGATAAATACACTTATTTTAATTAATGATATTAGATATTAATAGTTTCAATGTGATTTTTGGAATGGATTGGATGACTATTTATTGAGCTCATATCTACTGTTACTAGGGATGGGTGTCTTTCAACATGATTAGGTGATAGAGGTTTGGGATGGCTAGTGAGTGGGAACTTAGAGAAGGTAGTATAGAACCATACCTCAACAAGATTTTAGTGATTACAATGAAAGTAATGGTCTTGTTACATTTAGTGTATTTAAATTAAACAACCTATATAATTATTAAAGTAGTGGATTGTTATCCAAAATTTCTATAGATGACTTTGTAGTTATTCTTCCAAATAGAGGAATTTCATTTTAGATTGATATTATTGTCAGGGAACAACCAATATCAATTCCTCCCTATCTTATGGAAATAGACGAGTTAAGATAGGTGAAGGTGAATTTATAGGATTTGATGTTGAAGGGGTTTATAATAAATCTTAAATCTCTTTAATGGTACTCTAGTTTTGTTTACCAAGAAAGTGAATAGTAGTTTACGACTTTGTGAGGACTACCGAGTCAGATAACAATGAAGAATTAGTACCCGTTTCCTATGATCAATGATTTGTTTGATCAAATATGGGGATCCCAGTCAGTTTCAATGATTAATATTCATTCAAAATTACATCAGCTACAATATATAGTAGAGGATATTCCCAAAACAAAATCTTAGTGTAGATATAAGTGTATGATAATCCCATCATGCCTTCTGGGTTACAAAATTCTCTAGAAGTGTCCTTAGCTCTCATAAATAGGATTTTCCATCCATCTCTTGATTACTTCATCATTATATCTATAGAAAATATCTTGGTATATTTGAGGACTTTTGATAGGAACAATAGCCACATAGCGATCATATTGAGTATTGTACGAGTGCATCGTATATTTTCCAAATTTTTGTGGTTACACTTCTAGATTCAACAGGTTTGTTTCCTTGGAAATTTTCTTTATGGGACTGGTATTTTAGTGGACCCAAAATTGGTATATTCCATGATGTATTGTTAATTTCTTAGGGTCATGTTTGTGATCCAAAATTTTCCTTGGGCTTAATGGGAATTGTCGAGGTTTCATCAAGGGCTTCTCCCATTTGGAACCACTGATTACTAATTTGACCAAAAAGGGATGAAGTTTGAGTGGTTGGATCATTTTGGGGATTTATTATTATAACTAAAGTGGATATTGACAAAAAATGCAGTTTTGGTCCTTTGGGAGCTTTAGAATGGATACACAATGTACAATGTTTCCTTAGGTATTGGCCTATTAGCTGTGTTGATGTGGATAGAACTGGTAGTCACTTATGGGTTATATTAGATGTGACTCCACAATAAAAACTACCCCTCAAATGAAATAGTTTTTTCATTTGTGGTCCACACTATAATGTGTTGGTATAATTATCACTTCAGTGAGGGATTTATCAATTATACAGACCAGAATAGATTGCAATACATCTTTTTTCAGAGGGATATTAATATGAGATAGAGGATTTGGGTGGATTATATGTAGAAATTTGAATTTGAGATGGGCTATTCTCTAGTGAAATGTAATGTCATTATGTATACTTTCATTAGAAAAATGATGGAGATGATAGAATTTAGAGAGAGGCCTTCTCAAGAGGAGTGTGGTCTAATGAGTTTGATTACAGAGTGACTACTGCATGCATATGTGGATCATGGAGTTAAGACATGTGTCCGTTTGATTACCATGTATTTTTTAAGAAGACTAGTGAAGGAAAATCTAGGAGTATTCTATCAATTTTGTGGTGATATATGAATAATATGAATGGAGTGACACAGTCCTAGGGTTGTACTTAGATGATGATGATATGATAAAAATTCAAGGGAATTTCCTAGTGTCATTTTTGTTAAGGGAGAATATGGTGATAGAATATGTTTCTTCATAGTGCGCAGTTCATCCATGGTTGATGAAGATATACCATGACATCTTAAATCAATTTTCGTGTCCATGTATGAAGAGTTACATTACTGGTTTTGTTTCAGAATCCATTACTTTCCAGAGAGTAAAAGTGGAGAATCATCATCTTGTGGGGTTACTACAGTCACTTCTAGCTACTATGTGGAAGCTTTAAGACATTATTATGGACTTCATGATTGGGTTACGCACAATCCATAAGATTCATGATGTTGTTTGGGTGGTAGTCAATTGTATACCAAAAGTATCTCAATTTTTACTAATTTGAGAGCCTATTTTTTTGTATGATATTGAGAAACTAAATTTCTAATAGGTTTTACAACCACATATAGATCCTTTCAGAATTTTTATAATCATAGATGTGAGATTCACATCATGTTTTAGGAAGGAATTGTAGAAGTATTTGGGTACCCAACTAAGATTGAGCACACCATATCTTCCATCGAATAATGGAGAGTCATAGAAGATGGTGTAGATTTTCGAAAAAATGATACAAACATTCATCTTTGATATTAATGGATCTTGGTATGATCATATATAATTAGGGGAGTTCTTTTACAAAAATAGTTTCTAGTATTCAATTTATATGTAATCTTATGAGGCTCTTTATGATTTGATGTTTTTATCAGCTTTTTATTGGTATGAGGATGGCCAAGAAGTATTTGTGGGATCAAACATGGAACATGAGACATATGAAAGAGTGTATTTGATCTGGAAGTGGTTACTCAAAACTCATTGCATACATAGATTATATGATGATTAGATAAGGAAACCCATAAAATTTATTGTGGGAGACCAAGTTTTCTTGTGGGTTACATTATGAATTGGGTATTGAAAATTAAAAAATAATGTGAAGATTAAATTGATATTTTTTGGAAATTCTAAGATTACCAAGCATATTTGGATAGTGCCCTACTATTTGGATAACGTCCCATGATACTGAAGAATTCATGATGTGCTCCATGTCACTCAACATTGGAGGTATATCATGGATACTACAAAAGTGGTAAAAATGATGATATTTGGCTTAAATATAGAACATATTATTTGGATATCTTAGTATAGATCATATAACAGTTCAAGAAAGCGTTTTGATGAAAATAAGTTCCCCTAGGTGTAGTCCTATGGAAACATGGAAAAATATAGTAGGATATAACAAATAGGGAATTTGATGTTCAGTTCTTATGTTCTGAGTTTTTTAAGATGGAATCCAAGAGGGACTTCTTGAGGATGAAAATTTGTTAGATAGGTAGAAATGTGACACCCTTGATTTTAGGATATTTCATAAGGTTGTTTCTAGAGGAAAAGTGGGAATTTGAGTTCATTCTTCTAGTGAAATTATGTTTTATGATATGGTTCTTATCTTGTGTTGTGGATTATATGATTATGATGTTGTTGGAGCAGGTAAACATGGAGAATACTTTTTATGGTTATTGTTATTTTGGAATAGTTGTGACATGGAGTTTTGGATGTGCTATAGAGAATTGATGGTGGAGTTTGTGATGTTTTTTCAATATTGGGGTCACAACACCATCCATAGATGGTTGGGACAAACCATTTTTAGGGATTGGTCAATACAGAGTAGTGATGGACATTGTTCTAAAGTATTTTACACTAGTTTATAGGATCTCTTCATTAACCAAGATTTCGATTCAATATGTTCTTTTTACCTGAAACCACTACAACATCCCCATGTCCCTTGCATTGTAGTCCTTTAACTTTTGTGATGCATCACTACATAGCCATATGTGTTATTTCATGAAACATGTTTTTCATGTTTTCTATGAATTACATAGGATCCTAAAACCTAACATTCCCTCAATCATCCTTATTGAACCTTGGAAGGATCTAAGTCTTATTTTATTGGTCTTCTATCCACCAATCTCTTGGATTCATCCCCAATATTAGTGGATAATAATTTTTTAATTCAAGGTGAGTTACTAAGCCATTTTTCATGTCTTTAAACTATTATATTAGGTTAAATTTCACATATAATACTATTTATGTATCTTTGTAATGGGTCATATTTTCTAGAATTTATTTTTACAAATTATTTGGGAAAATTTTGAGACCAAGAACTCTGATGATGTGTGATTCTGAGGCCCGATGTTTGAAAAACCGTTTGTTAAAAAATGTTATGTTTTTAATAGCACGTGCATGAGGTTTTAATTTAAAATTTAAATAACTATTAAATGGGTTCCCATATCAGAAATCCAAGGGAACCATTATGATTAGAGAAGTAGCTTTACCTTAGGAGAGCCATAACATCAGTCAGCGTAAACTGACTGTGGAAGATATTTTTTGGATGTAACCGTAAATAAAATTATTAAATAATTTTTTATTTTCATATCCAAATAAATCTTGAAAGAAGACTCATATTTAAAATATAAGAACACCATTGAGTTTGAAATGAGGTGTTTTCCATAGGCACGACTGAACATTATTCGTCACGGGTCTTCTGTGGAATTAACCAAAAAGGACGTAATCATCAATAAATAATTTAAATATAAATTATTCGGTTGATGCATCGATGATTTACATTAAAATCATCCTTATGTAGAAATCCAATGGTTAGCTGCATAAGCTAAGGAATTCAAGAGAATTAATAGAGGTAGATTGAAAGATTTTATCTTGATGAATGATGACCACATCATGGATCGACAATCGGTGCATGATGAAATCAAAGGAACTTTCCAATGATCACTACACAACTCCATTTTTATTGGTGTTAGAACCCAATGAGGTAGGGAATTAGGTTTTAAGTAATTTCTTTCCACATTATTAGAACTTGAGACTAACATGGATCAACCAATTAATAGATTGACTCGCAGTTCGGTCAGTCTTCAGGGATGGGCTTGATTTGCAGGGATTTAACACTATAAGAAAATCACTAAATTGTGATGCTTTAAACCGCTTCGATATGGGTCATTGAAGGTATTATAAAATCACCACTAAACCTGGTGTCAAAATTCAATATGAGGTTATTTCTTCCATTTTGTATCAGTTTTTGGTAATTTTCATCGACACCATATTTTGCGGTGGTTTTATTTGTTTTAGCGGTGGTTTTAGCTGCGGCTAAATATTTTCATTTTTTACATGGAAACCACCTCTAAAACCAATAAAACTACCACTAAATAATTGTGCTTCATTTTTAGTAGTGGTTCTAACCGCTACCGATATAAACTATCAACATATTGTGGCAATTATACTACTTCTAAAAAATGTACCATATTTAGAAGTGATTTAAACAACCACTATATGTTGATTTTCAAATAAAACCAAGCTACAGATTCTGTTGCCCCAATACCCTAATAAACTTTTGTAGAGAACATATAACCTATGGTGTGCTCATATCAAATCTATTCATAACTAAATATGTCAATGGAAACTATTTTTCATATTATAGAACCCCACCACACCTATAAAACATGGAAAACAGACTAGAAGGTAAACCCACTATTAAAACCATATTTTGATTAAAACACAATGAATAAGAATTTTTCTAAATGAAAACCACCCTTGGAATTTTAAAAAACATGTAATATGCATAAAAACCATTTAAAAACAATGAAATCTAATTTATCTATTCCATTTTACAAATTTTACAAGGGAAAAATCCAATCATGCATGGAAAACCTTTCCCATACCAAACTAGCTTCAATATAAATCTTCATATTAACCCAAACACCCTACAGAAAATCCATAATTACTGAAAACTTATTTAGAAGTAAATAAATTTGAAACACCTACCTCAAATGGTGGAACTTTTTTGCTTTTGATGAAATATACTAGAAAAGAGATCATATGAGGGTTTATAACTACTAAATACTAAAATACCCATATCCTTGTAACAATAACCTAGAAAATAATCCAAATAAGCCCACTAGGTTTTTCAAAACATGTAGAGGAAGATATAAATCCTATAAAAAGGTAAGAGATGTTCATAATTCTTAAAATAAGTGAAGAATCACTAAGAAACCAACATGAAACCACAAAAGAGGTGTATATATGGAAGGGAGAGACCCATTTGAGGTGTTTTGGTTGATATGGATGAATGAGGAGGCTTTTGTTGTAATGCACCCTTTAAAAAGAATAGAAAGGGAAAAATAATCTGTTATGGTTTGGCCACATCGATTTCTAAACCACATCGAAACCATGAGGTTCAGAGGAGGGAGACTCATAGAAAGGTAGGTTACTAAATATGTTGTAGGAGTTATATGTATTGGGGAAACACAAATGAGATAATTCTAGGAAGATATGATACTATTTCAGTGAGGATTAGTTATAAGGATATGCGTCATGAATGATGATATAAAGTGATTGATGCCAAACAGTGAGTTGTTGCAGCTTAATGGGATGATGGAACATAAATGAAGAAAGGGGTTTGGGGCCTATAGGATATAAGGAAAAACTATGTTAATGAGAGACATGCCCATGTATAGGATTGATGTAAAAAAATCAAGCATGAAAATTTAAAAATGGGGAGAAGACTTATAACCATAATGATTGAACGTTACCTTGTGGGATTCCAACAAGAATGAAATGCCTCTTAGGTATTACTATACCTTATTAGGAAAATAATGTATTTTGATGTTAAAATAAAAGATAATGTGGATTTTACTAAATATTAAGAATACCACTACAAGATAGTTATTTTAATCATATTCGATCCTATATTTCTATGAATTGATGACTATCACTACATCACTAAATTTTTTTCTTCCTCATCAAACATGGAAAATCATGAAAATGTTAGGTCATAAAAATTTCAGGTGAATACTCTGTACCACACATGATACATGAACAAACCCCCTCTTTCCATAATTGTCTGAGACATCAAAAACACCACTAATCACTATCCCGTGATGAACATCGCTCGTCAACCTCTCCATCTCTGTCTCATCTTCCTGCATCCTACACCTATATGGAAATTATATTGAAAATTAAATAATTAGCCATATTTATATTTAAAATTAAAACCAATAAATGATTGCAAACTAAATGATTTTGATATTTCTCGATTTACCATCTCACTCGAAGTCATCGATGCAATACCTTCATGGAAAGATCTTGTCATATTCGGATATAAATCAATCAAAACTTTCTGGAAAATAGATATCTGAGCCTCCTATTCTTGAATTGTAGTTTTTATAGAAAAAACACTCTCTAAGTATCTCGGGGTAGGGTGTTACAAAAACCAAGAGTAGATGTTGTTGCAATCCCTAGTGTCCTTACAAAGACCTCAGATAGTAATGGCCCAAAACCGATCTCATGAAATCAACTAGGATGCTCCTTCCTAAGGACATTACCAACTGGATCATCTTGGGAGCTTGAGTATGACTGCACAAGATTCGAATCCCATAATTCTTTATGTTTTACCTATAAATCAAGTATCAATCATATTATAATCAATGTATATTAACATAGTGAAAAATGGTAATAAGTTATTATAATGAAAAATTAATTCATACCCCATCTTCTTTGGTAGGATCATTAACAAAGCTCCTATAAGATTTTTTATGTACATCCAACCAAACATCTATTCTGGAATCTTGGTGCCCTAAACTCTATGACTTCATTAAAAGATGATAAATCAAAAATTCAATATAGTACATAGATAACATTTTCTTGTAAATATTTAAACTAATAAAATGATTACCCGAGTCATTCGTCTTCTGGAAACAATATTTGACCCCATAGAGTGATGGATGATTTGATTAGCCCAACAAGATTCATTCTTCCTTGAAGGATCTTGAAAAAATAAAATATAATTTAATTGTAATGTATTCAATGTCATATCTTTTTCATATAAATGTGTAATTGTAAAATGAGATTAAAATAATAATATATATTTAAAGACAAAATTCTTCTCATCCCAATTGCTATCAATAAAAATATTCTATTACTCTATATAAACCATATTTGGTACCCTATCATACATTTTTTAGGCAATAAACGAAGTATTGTTGACTTCAATCCATAATCTCTATTTAAAATCTTTCCATTTCTTTCCCAAAATTTTCAATGTCCACTTTTGTGCTTGCATATCAACAACAATAAAGTGAAAAACATATGTATATATCAATCAATTTTTAAAATATTAGATTTTAATAACACAATGACATTCAATTACACCATAATGTATTAAAATGACTTTATTTTTGTATGAAAAACATCAATTTCCCAATATTAAGTTATATGCATCCAATCATCATACATAATGAGAAGGGCAACCAGCTTCGCCACCAGTTTTCCTAGAATATAGACAAGTAATCATGAATCATCATCTGTAGGGACACCAAAGGAATCAAATTTGAAAACTGTCTTTAGTCCGGTCACATTCCATAAATTTGAACTTTTAATATTTTTCTCTGTAGTATCAATCTTTCCATATTTTATGAAAAATATGTACTAGTATAAAAACATGTGATAAATTTATTCATATTAAAATTTCTACATATAACAATCACCCTCCAATATCCCCATGAATAACTAAGTGTGAAACCATCCTCCCTTACTACTGAGGCTACTAAATTCAATGGTGTCAACTGAGCTTGTGACGAGATGTTGGCAAAGAGTATGAGAAATGGTGCAGGGGGAAATAGGATGGTGTCTCAGATATTATAGGGAGGGAGACATATGGATCATCATCTATCAGTGTGGTCAGTGTAACATCATCTGAGAGTTGACTGACATGGGTATAATGCTTCCTCCTGGGAATTCATGTCATTTAATCAAATAAAATTAAGTTCAGAACATAAATTTCAAAAACTTCATGTAGAAAAAAATATAAATGATAATAGATGCATAATACTAGAAAAACAAATATACAAAACAATGATAATAAATGGCTGTACAAATGAAATAAGTGGTTGATAAATGAATTGATAACTCCACATAAAATCATTTAATCCTCCAATAACATTGTTTCTCTGCACAATCATTACCTCATCTACTTCACCCACCCTTACAGGACTAATATGTTCAATATCACGATAGAAAAATAATTCTAATTCTTGTTGTTGATGAGATTAAATGTCAGAGGTTAAATCTTCCACCTCATCACCCATATCATTCAAGTATCTTTATTTTACATGAGAATCTAAACTCCGCCCTTCATCCATGAAATCTTTCTCATAATATACCATTTTTATGATGATAAGATATATGAATCATCTAGTTCATAGTCAGCAACGTCCAACGAGCGAGAAAATATCACAGTAGTAAATTGAATGGAATCTATTTAACACCCCTTATAATATCCACCAAATTACATTTGAATAAAACATTTAAAAAAATATCTATGGTAGTTAATTTGATAATATCAGTCAAATTTCTATAGTATCCCACTTCAAGTAAACTTAAATATACCACTAATATATGTTTTAAAACCCTCTTCCCGATCGACTATATTGATTCTAAATACATTCATTTTGTAAGCGTAGAACGTTATAGCTCGTTTTAGAGGACCTAGAGAGAGAAACATCAAATCTTCTAAAAAATCTTCTCATGTTTCACTATTCATGATCTAAAAAAATAAATAGACATTATTATAGTTAAAAAATATATGTATCAATCGAATATTCAAATTAATTTCAATATTTATGAACATAATCATCGTGAAAACCGTTCTACATGCTCTTTATTAATAGATTTTGTTATATATTTCTCATTTCATGTTCATCCTCTCATTCATTTATTTTTTTATCCTCATATATTCAATAAATGGATCGTCAATTTTACTATTCAGAAGCACATATCTATTTACCTGTAATAACTCTATTTTTGTAAGTGTAACATTTGAGCTCCTCCCAACTGATCAGCCAATAACAAGAAAGACTATTGATTTCCCATGTATTTGAGATTATGTATATGTGTCGTCAACACATCCAACTTTATTGAATCTTGTCTCAATATCATTAAAGTATCATGAACAAAAGTTGATACACTACTCTTCCAAATAGACTTCATAAATAGATCCTTACAATTGAGTTTTATTTTTCACATATGATTTAAAATGCCCATGATATCTATGAAATAAAATAAAATAAACATAATTATGTATTTAATAAAGTGAAAATAATTTTTTTATTGAAATTAAAAACATATAAATAATGTACCTCTCTATTAGATACAATCATCGATAATGTACGGGTCCTCCTAATTCAGATTCCTCAACAAAATGCATAGTTAAATTCATCATGATAGTTAAAAATGATGGAGGAAAGATCATCTGCATTTCAAAAAGTGTGATTAAAAATCTCTCTTGAAGGTTGTAAATCTCAAATAGATGTATGTTTTTCTCACATAGTTTTCTGAAAAAATGTGCATAATTAGAGCACAAGAGTAGTAACCTTTTCCGGTAATAATGTAGGCAATGCCAATTATAGTAACTGCTATAACAAAATAAATGAATCGTGGATTTTCAATCGATGTAACATATGATGATTTAAGTAAACACACCTTGAGATGTTACTTGAATACCCATCGTATACCTTCACTTATTTTAAAATTGTATGGCATGTATCTTTATATTTATTTTTCATTAAAAAAATTGTTCGAGCATACATTCCATTCTCATTTGGCCAAAGATCCCACTTTATGTTCAATTGTTTTATGTATTTTTGATCCTTTAGATGATCCTTCAACTTTCCTTGATCATTAATAAATATGAATATCAAATTATCACAACACTTCTTCCCAATATGCATCACTTAAAGATTATTCATCAAAAAATTAAATTTCAAATACGAAAGTTTGAATAATATACTATTTTTATTCCATTATTATGTTTTTTATTTCACATTATAATGCACTTCGAACTCATTTTCACTATCATTCAAATGATGATCCTTCAAAAATTATATTTCAACATTTCCAAGTTATTCCAATTTTTTTGATCCTATTAACAACTTTGGAGGTGGTCTATGATCAATGAAGGCATTGAATTTTGAATTGTTCATCCGAAATAAGTGAGATGCATCGAGAAATCTTCTATGACACAAGAAGAAACATTTTCTATTACGAGGTAGTCGTTCGGGCACAAAATAAATGTTACAAACATGACAATCCAAACCTGTGTAAGTGTTCCAACTAGGTAAATTCCCAATTCTAGGTATGTCACTAATGTTACACATTATAGAGACTTATATTTTGAAAATTGTTCTAGAAGACGCATCATATATATCATCATCATTGCTCCTTTCTCCTATAATTATTCAATTAAAGGCTGAAAATATACATCTATATCATTTCCTAGATTTTTTTATTTTAATAGTCATCAAAATGATAAAATACGTTGTTTTGATACACATATATGGTGGAAGATTGATAGGTATAAAAAAACTGTGCAAATGCTATAGCTGGTACTCAATGTCCCAAATCAGATGAATCCATCTACAGTTAATCCCAATCAAATATTCCTAGAATAAGATGATAAATCTGGATGTAAAGAATCAAATGCCTTCCATGATTGTGAATATCATTGATGTTACATTAACCATTCAATTTTATTATCTACATAATGCCACATCATTTGTTCTATGGTTTTCAATGACAGGAATAATATTTTAAATATAAGCTTTAAAGGAATGTAACGCAAAACAATTGTAGGTGTGTTTCTTTTATTCTTATTATTCATGGTAGTATGTTGATTTAGAATTCCTTCATCACCCATTAACTCTATCTATAAGAAGAACATTTTTTTCAATCTTGTTTGCTTGAATTCTTTCTCCAACAAAGTATAAAATCATTGGGACACATGTGTATTTTTTTATAATTCAGACCAAGCATGCTAAAAAAAATTTTCATATCATAAAAAGACTCAGGGATATTTTCTTCAGAAAATGCATCATGAAATAATTACAATATCATGGACATCTCATTATTTGTTATTCCATATAGGCATTTGATATGATACAAATTTAGCCTAAAAGATAGTTTTGAATATTTCAATCATTCATTATACAACTCCGGATTTCCATATTCATCTAAATTATGAAACACAATTGTCTTCTCAATGAATTTTTCTCTTACATTAGTCTTCACAAAATCAAGAGTAGGATCCAATGATATATTGCAATCTTGATCTGGTAGTCCTATATTATAAAAAAGATCACTTGTTATGTTTCTATTTATAGAACCCTCAAATGGTTGTTCTAATATGTTTTGATATTGATGTTGGTGTCTTTCAATACAGAATTCATTATTTATAAGGTTTTTAATTTCATTATCCATTTTATACAAAGTTGGTAGTACATTCTTGTAACACCCCAAGATTTCATAGTACGTTATTTCTTGAAAGTAACTCAATAAATTGCTTTACATGCAACACTGAGTACAAGCACACCACAACTTACCAAACTAGCCGTTCAAAAGTGGTTATGAATAATATTAAATTAATTTTGAATTTTATATATTTTTATAATTATAACATCCATTTTTTTTGTTTCTCAGACATAACAAAAGAGCAAATTCAATTTTTCAGATAAAAGAAGTATTTTTCAAAAAAATTGCAATTTTACCACATTTTAATGGAGAACCTTTTTTAAATCCAATATTTGACACTTTTATATATTAAATTTGAGAAAATAAAAATCTTCTTCAGAATTGGGATATCAAAATTTACTTTTGATGAAATTTTTGTATTTTTTTGATAAAGTTCATTTTTTAATGAATAATGAGAAATACTGTATTTTAAGCCCAAACTACCTTTTAATATAATTTATTTATATTGTTAGATTATATTTTTAATTGGGTTTTAAGTGTAGTTAGATTATATTTTTACCATTTAATACAATTTTGGTCATTGGAAATAATTTCACTTTGAAATTGAACATAAACAAGTGTCAATCTTTTGATAGTATTTATTTCGTAAAACAGACTTTTGATTTGAAAATAATTTTAAATTAATAAATGAAACTTCAATGTTTTGAATTTGGTAAAATGGTCTTTATTTTTTAATTCATAATATTAAAATTATCTTAGGGTAAATTTTTGGTATTTTTCTGAAAACTTTCAATTTTCGATGAATAGTGAAAACACTGTGTAATTATTTAAAACTGACTTTTTATTTAAATAATTATTTATTTTATTTAAATTTATTTGAAGTCAAAATAGATATATAATACCTATATAAGTTCAATATAATTCATTGGAGTCGTTTTATAATAAAATTATATGCTTAAAATTTTATTGAACTTTTTAACGTTTTTTAACCACCTTCTAGGAGTATTTGCAAATTTGAATAAAATTTAATTTTAATGATTCTGTGAGTTAAATATAAAAAATCCAAGAGACACAATTTACATCATTAAGTAAAATTTGGTTCAATAATATGAAAATATTTTTTGGTGAATAGTAACATTTGACTATTATTTACTGTAGTTAAAAGTAAATAGGGTAATTCAGGGTAATAATGATATTGTAATTACCCTGAAACATGTCCTAATTATATTGGATAAATTTAATTACACAAAAAACAACCTTAGGAAAAAAAATATGATCCTTTTTGTTCAACTTGGATTATATTATAAAATTTATTATTATTTTATTTAAAGAAGATTTAAAAGTGTTAAATTCAAAGTTTAATAATTAAACAATTTTTAATATAGGGTTACACACAAAATCAATTAGGCTATAAATATTAGTTATAAATATAAAAATATTTAATACATAATTTTATTTAATTTATCAATTTTAGACATTAAATAAGTTAATTTAGTTATGACACAATGATGATGCAGTAATTACTTTATTAATGAAATATTAAACTAATTGATATTATAAATATCCAAATTAATGTAAATTGAGACTTGTGATGAATTAAATTAATTTTATAGAATAATAAGACATGTTAGGGTTGATTAGATAAATTTTTTTCTAAGTGATAAGGTTGTTATGACATTCACAAAAAAATACCAAATAGTGTCAAAATTGACATAAATTAATTTTTAAAACAAATACTATATTATTGGTTGATGTAATATTCCAAAAATACTAAAGTTCGGCCAAAAGGCTTAAAAAATATTATATATGTCATTAATGAACCATTTTATGTTCTCTTAGAAGTTTATAGTATGTGTATTAACCATATAGTGTAAGAATGCAAGAAGACATGGTAAAAGTTATACTATTTAACTATGAGTTAAATCTAAAAGATAAGGTTAAAATGGTAACCAAAGCATGTCTAAAACCACTTTTTTGAGAGTATTTAGATCCATAACCGCCTATGGCTCAAAATAAATTTATTTTAATCCATTATAAACCGAAAATGATTGTATAATAAATTAATATTTTAATCTTTTCCTAAAGTGACCCTCACCCCTCTTATAAAAGGGAACATCCCATTCTCTCAAAATCACCCCTCCAAAGCCATTTGGCTCGGACATACACTACCCAAATATCCTCCCAATTTCCATCAATTCGACCTAGAGGCCTTAGTTTGGTCATAAATCCAACCTAATGAGCCCTTTTGATCAAATCAAAAGGAACAAACTGCATAAGAGGTAAATATTTCATCACCTCTTTCATGTTCTTTTTCTTCTTCCACTTCCTATTCCTTTGTTGTTTAAATTATAAAATAATAAGTCCAGTATCATATATATACTATGAAGTTGTTGGTACTACCTTATTCATTATTCTATACATCATATGATTGAAAAAGTCACGATATGTGCGTACGTATGGCTTACCGTCTCCACGTCGTTGTGAAGTTTGTCATTCAAACACTTAATTATTTGGATGGGTATAATAATGAGTATTACTGCTGTAAATAATAAATATACCATGTTATTGATTGTTTATATATGATATACCATCCAATTACATACGATTTTACCGTCAATATAATGATATTGTCGCTCGTGCATACATATGGATTACCGTCTCGACGACGTGATGAGATTCATTCCCACATTCACCACTCAAGATGATTATAAAAATATATATTATTAATTAGTATGTAATATAAGACATAATAATTCTAATGGATATATATATATATGTACTTATATATATGTTATTCACTTACTTCCATTTAATACGATATAAAAACGGAAACAATGTTCATGCGTACGTACGACCTACAGTCTCCATAAACGGTGCCTTCCATTTAATATATATATCTATTATAAATATTTATATTCTAAATATATATGATATATAAATCATGTTTTATATTTTTGACGTATTTAAATCAAGATCTAAATGATACGATCAAGGATAACAAGTTAAAACACATACAATAAATTAAGCGATTGTTACCCAAAATGATAATTTAACATGGAAATAATTATTAAATGGGTAGTATAAAGTCAAAAATGAATCATGTATGATATAATAAATATGAATATGGTTCTATTATAATTTAATAATATACATTGTTAATTATATAAGAGGTTAAACACACCCTTGACCAACATAATGTGAAATGTAAGAGTTAATTCCTCAATCTAATTATTATTCGAGACTGTTTATGTGAAAGTTTTTAATGGGACATATTTTTTATCCATTTCCACATTTCAAAAAAGTGTTTTCAAATGGATTCTTTTTAAGGGACTCTTTTATTAAAACATCATTTTAAATGTTTAAAGTATTTATTCTTCTTAATCATTCTCATTAATGTCCATGTTTTCAAAATGGTTTTTAAGGATTTATTTATATGGACGTGCATGTTTTTAAAATGTTAATTCCATTAAAAAGTTTCAAAGTGGTATGGAACACTTTGATACAAAAATATATTTAAATGTCTTCCTTTCTAAATTGTGTTAATTTTAAATGTTTTCATGAAAATTGGATATTTCTCTCATTGATTTTTACAAGTAATTTTCATCCATGTCAATATCCATTGATGCATTTTAAACTTGTTTGATGTAAATTTATTATGATAAAAATCTTCCATATTGTATTGAAGGTTTTCTGATATGTTTTATTGTCACCCCGAATAGCCCGAAGGCCTTAATTGTTTTTGATTTTTTCATAACCGCCCTTTCAAGGGATGAGGGGAACCCTTATAAGGACAGTAGGCTCAGATATTACATGACCTGTAGGCTTAGGAGATTACATGACTCGACTAAATTAGTGAATTCAACCAGACTATCTACAAGGAACTTCCCTTCCCAAGATTTACATCATGATACTGGCTTTCTACCTTTTGCATGGCCGTCTTTCTAGGCATCTTGTGCAAGCACAGGCTAGTCCCAATGGAATAACCATACCCTCTCATTCTGAAAAATCCATTTTGGTTCTGCTCTGGTGAGTGCACCTGCTCTGAATCCTCTTCTGGGGCTGCTCCTTTTTTGTAGTGTGTCTAGGGAAACTACATGTGTCCCGAAGGCCTTGTGGTATCCTGAAGGAATTAAAGGTGGCCCGAAAGCCCTACTGACTCGAAGGCCTTGGTGGCCCGAAAGCCTTAATGAATCCAAACCCAAAATGGTGGCCTAAGGTGAATAGTTACAGCTGCTACAGTACCGAATAGTACCTGCTACATTACTACTACAGTACTTGCTACAATACCCACATAGTGCACAGTTCTGCTACAGTCCATATACAGTGTACAATCTGCTACAGTACCCACACAATGTACAGTCTGCTACAGTACCTTTACAGTGCCTATTACAGTACTGCTACAGTATGTTTGACTGTGGATGTGTTATTTTTATACCATTCATGGTTTATGGATAAGGTGTTTACATTTCGTATTCTAGTTATAATACGAATGATTATGTTATGTTTAAAACTTTTCATATGAGGAATGTATTGGACATATTAAGTGATGGGTGGAGCCTGCTATAGCACCTCGATGCATCGGTAGGTCTCATGATAAAATTAGATGTGGAATTGGACGAGGCCTTTCCCAATTTGAAATATGGTTTTGGATGAGGCCTTAATCATTTTTAGACGTCTTGGCCGAGGCCCTAACAAAATGTTTCAGAATGTCTGGCATTATACATTCCCTCATTATGAAAATAATATTGATGGTTCATGTGGTTATTTGAATAATAGAATACCCATGACTATGTTTTTATTGTAGCATTATTTACTCAGATCATATTTCTTCCATATAGTGTTCAAGTTTATTATTTTTAAAGGCATGCGTTTTCAATTATTCACCAAGCCTATTATTTATGTTATCTTCCACTAAATTATTTACCCTTGCTGAGCATCTAAGCTCACCCATTTCTTATGTTTTATTTTCCCAAGATTTCCAAGAAGTGTATTATTATTGATATACAGGGATAAGCTAAAAGGGAATAATGGAATTATCAAAGAACTATCTAAGAAGTATTTTATATTTGAAATTATAATGTGATGTTGACGTATGTAATATATTTACAAGGCTGCTAAGCTGATTGGTCTTCCGAGACATGATTTCCTTGTATCATTCCAATATATTAAAATAATGCACCGACTCTGGGTAACTGGAGTTGGGGTGTTATAATTATATGGATTGAAATCAGTTCTCAACCTTTCTATAATGTTAGATTCTCCATGCCAAATCCCACGAAAATATTGATCATGGAATTGCTTCAATATCAAGTGTTCATAAACTTAATCGCTCTTCAACAATCTTCTAAATTTACATTTAAGACATGTAATTTTTATTCTCCCATAAACGAATCAATTTTAAATTGAAATATCTAAAAACACCTCCAAACCCTTAGAATACTATGGTGTGTTCCTCAGTAATGTGATCTATCTTTTGTCCATATATATCACAATGTGCCTACACATTATTAAAAAAAATTACAACACATAATAATTAATAAATAGGAAAAGTTATTCATATATAATAGTTTAAAATAATATGATTATATTAAATAAGCTTTTCCTATATAAATACATATGTTAAATAATTAATCATTTTAAAAAGGATAATTGAAATACATAAAGTCTAGTTGTGACTAAAATAATGTGTAAAAGAGTTACATTTTTCATTTAAAATTTTTTAAGAAACTGAAGAAGAAAATTAAATGTTGAAATCCTTTTTTAATAGAAATATTATTTTCATAAATCATTGAAAAAATATCACAATCCAATTTCAGTAATTTATTAGAGGACCAACATGATTCCTAAAAAATGTTAATCTACTATCATGATACTCTTTTTTATTTAATGGATACATTTTGTAACATTTTTTTTCATTGATTGAATTGGTGGATTGATGATGATAGAGGATGTGTTATTCAAATTGTTTCTATTTTATGTATATCTATGATTTTATTTATCTTATTTATTTTAATTTCATGAATTTCCTTCTCATGTATGGATGAAGATACCATTGACCTTATCAGTGGATAGTGGTAGTGAACAAAGAGACAGTAAATGATCTAGTGTTATGTGGGCTACATTGATTCCCTGATGACGATTGGGAAATGATCAATGATGTGTATTATGAAAAAATTAACATCATTGATGCCAACATTGAAAATTATGTTGATAATGATGAAGACTTCATGGGACATGATAATGAGGTGTTCAGCTGAGAAATGGACTGCTCTAAAGATGATGACATGAGTTCATCAAATCAATGTATTTATAATAATATGGTTACAATAATGATTTACTAGGTACCACCAAAATAATTTTCCTTGGACAAAGTGAAACAAAAATGATTGACTACATTCATTTATCACTCACTACTTATGTAAATTGCAAATCTTTCATAGAAGATATATTCAACCAATTAAATATAGAAGTATCATAATTGAGGATGATCAATGTTAAATGACTAATTAAATATATTATAATTGAGTATAATTGTTAGGTAAAGACATCCTCCAATACATATTTAAATATATAGAACCACATAACCCATAAGAGCCGAGATTACTCAATAAAACACCTCTTCATCTTATCTAATGATTTATGGAATCTAAATAACATAATGATAATAAATATATATATATATTTGGTCAAAATAACAATCTAATTAATTCTACCACTTTTCATTTAAAAAATATATTAGAAACAAGAATTATTAGGTTGAACATATCAAGATACGCCCCAATTCCTTCGAGAACCAACCGACAATGTATAAATTATTGTATAACAAATCCAAATATTACCGTAGAGGGAGGGGTATTAGCGGCTCGGATCGGTACAGGCGGCAATTTGCTAGGTTGGGACCGGCGGTGAGGGGCGGAGAAGAGGTCGGTTGTGACTGGTAGGGAGGGGAGATGAGAGGTTATTCCAGGACAGATAGCGAGGGGTTGTGTGGGTTTGGGGGTGGGGGTTTTGTGGGAGAAGTGTTGGGTGTGCTAAAAAATTAAAAGGTTTAGGGGACATTTTTAATAAACCAAAGAAGAATTATTTAACAAAAATTATAGGTGTTTTAATAAATATCCACTAAAAAACTTCCCCTAAAGTATTATTTTGGTGTAAAGTAATGAAAGATGAATCTTTGTGACTATTAGTAATTTTTTCATCCTTCTAACAAGAAGGAATTGAGGCTGAAACAATCAAAGGCCAAGATCCATTCTTCATATGTTCATGTGAATTTATTTTCTCCCCTCCATCCCTCACATTCTTCGTATGATATTTTCTTTTTTATCATTCATTGTGACTTTAGGATAAGACGATTGTCACATATTAATTCAGGGCCTGATTATTTGAGACGGAAGATCTGGTGCCAGGAGGACACCACGAAGGTGCAATAGCATACACGGTGCAATTTGGACAAGTCAATGGATTATAACAGTGCAAGTTGGTGTCACGTGATGGTGACTGGAGATGATGGATCCAGCCAGTTTAGGTGTGCTAGTACGGGTCCAAGGGGTGTTCCTAGAAGATGATGATCCAATAAGGAGAGGATGTTGGCAAGGTGGGTGATGGAGGTGAAATGTGGTTGGAGAACACGTTAGGGCCGGCGTGGCCGAAAGGAGTGGTTTGCGGTAGGATGTTGTAGTGTTGACTGGGGTATGTATTGAAGGGAGGCAACATTTGTGGTAGCTAGGTGGAATGCGACTCGATGCTGCATTGGAGGAGCCTGCAGCAATGAAGCCACATGGAAGGCGGTGTGGTGATTCGGCCACATGAAACGAAGGTTGACACCATGCCAGCATGGGAGGCATGCAGTTAGGGTAGACCACAATTGGCATAGTGTTTTAGACCATTGTGATATCTGTACTAGGGGAGATGGGATGGTACAATAGCCAAAAGGGTCACAATCCAGTAGACCCAAAGAGACGGGGTTCAACATTCCTAGAGGGATATGATCTAGTAAGCCCAATAGGCTGAGTCCAACAGTCTGAGATAGTTTGGGTTTGGTCTAGTGGGTTGTGTTATACTTGAACTAGACCCGGGTCAGACCGTTATTACGAAAATGGTTGTAAATTACAAAAGGAAGGTCCATTTGATGAGATGTATGTGGAGTTGGGACCCTTGAGATGATTTGGTATTTTGGAGATGGATTGGTGGGTTTTTTCCTAGACCAGTATAGGTGTAGAGTTTCCCTTGGTTCTTTCCTTGAGGGTTTATTATGGTATTACATCCATTTCAATGGATATCAGTCCCCTCTAGAGGACGAGTCACAGATAGAGTTATGGTATCCCTCTTTAAGACTGGAGCGATCCTATATTACCCATGATGGAGTTTTTTAGGAATTTATGTGACCTCCATGTGTAGGGTATTATTCCTCCATCTACTGGGATATATCAATAGGGTTGTTGGTATTCTTTGAAAAGGAACCCCTATGTTATGAACCTCATCAGTAGGGTTGTTAGTATTCTCTGAGAAAGATCTCATGCATTGTGGGCTAATAAATATTGGGTTTTTGGTATTCTCTAAGAAGGACCCTCTCTCTATATGTTATGATCTTTGTCTAATATATTTCTCTTTGGTTAGGACCAAAATTAGCAGGACCTCTTATCGATGGTCTTCGATGATATTTTGGATTGATGAGTGATTTCTCCCAGAATGAGCATGCCTTGAGCAGAATCCTGGGATAATGATTGGCTGTAACTTACCTCTTTACCTTATTACTAGTTATTAGCATACCTTGATATCCTTGGTGTTTGTGTTAGAGGAAAATACCTGTGTAGAGATTACTATACTTTGTGTAATTCATTGTGGTATACTTTGTTTATTTCTTGGTGGTATTACTTAGTTGTTTTAGAGTGTCCTACTAAGTATTGTATTACTCACCCATAAACGAGATTTTCCTGAACATGTTGTGTCTTGTGAAGATTATCGACACTTTGACAGAGCTCTAGGTGGGTGAGGACGAGGTGGTGGTTAGAGAGATTAGAAATCTGATGCATGATCATATATCTTTAGACAATTGTCCTACACCTACCCTTCAGGTAGGGTTTTCTTCAAAAAAGTTTCAAGAACATGTGTGTTCACTTTTACAGACTCTTTCTTTTGGTGGGCTTGTATTCTAGCCTTATTTTCTTTCCATTTTCTGACTGTCATACTCTATGGTTGGTATCGTAGTGCATACATGCATTTTCTACTTAGTGGTTTTTTACATTTCGAAATTTTGGGATTGAAGATGTGTGCATGTGTATAGGTACTTATGAAAATTACTCCCATTTGTGGGATATTACTACTCAGTGCTAGTCGCCATCCCCTAGCCTATCAGAGGTCGGCTTGGTGTTGTCATGGAATGGGCCCCTCTAGGACGGTGAATGATAATCTCCACCGGGATCTTGATTTGAAATCTATTTTTTATGAGTTAAAATTTGTTTTATGGATCATTGGAATGTGGGAACCGATCCTGTTGGTGTATGAAAGTGATTTGGTTATCATCTGTAGAAACTCTTTACTTTTAAATCGATTTTCTTCAGATATGAAGTTCAATAATATATAGAGCCCTTGTATTTGATTTTTGTCTTGATATGATGGTTTATTATTGTTTAATGATAACCATATTTGAGTTTGATCACATATGTGTGTGTAGCCTGTGATACTGTTGTTTGATGTTGATCACATTTGTGTGCATGTTGAGTCCGCGAGTCCCCTATTTGATGTTGATCACATGTGGGAGTGTATGGTTATTGGAAAAAAAATTTATTTTATATGTTGTGACTATATTTTTTTAGCCATTTTGTGTATGTATGTTTTCTATATAGAGGATTTACTTATGGTAATAAGGGATAGGTATACTATCCTATCCTAAATGTTCCTTAGAGGGGTAGAATGTAAAATATATAATGATAAATACAATATATTGAGACACAAGTTTGTGGTGTGATGGAATTGTTTCCTAACCCAAAGAAGCATTGGGATATAAAAGCCTTGTGGCTTGAATTGATTCAATGGTGGGGTGTGATGACCATATAACATGACCTCTGATAAATACTAATCATGGAAACCTTAAGGCCTGAATCTATGCTCATTATCAATGTGGATCATTAGATATACATGAGGCGGTATGTTGTTCACCATTTTTTCTAAATTCAATTATGATTAGATTCCAATAGTGATCCAAAACAGGTGTGGATAAGGTTTATGGAGCCTTGTTTGGCACACAACCTCTAGATCCATGTTTATTGTTTCTTTATAATGAATATCCTTATGATCATTCCATACACCTCTTATTCATGTGACTTTATGGTATAAACACATTAGTAAAGTCCAACTAGGTTTATACTCACAATTTCATAGGAATCTTGATGTGAATATATACTTCATAATCATAGATCATGGTAAGGTAATGGTCTATGTGATAGGGAGCTGAAGAAGAAGATAATGGGTTAAAGAGGTGTTATCCGAACAGGATTTAGTGTGTTTCCACAATGTATCTATTTATTTTAATGTTATTTATTTTACTCTATTTGACCTCCCTCTTTTGGGGTCCTTGGTTTATTACATTTATGAATTGATATACCTTCCATGTTGTCTAATATATCATTGTTATTATTTTTAAACTCTATTATTATTTTATATTAATTTATACATATTTATGGGTATGATGTTCAACTTTGGATATTGAGGTTATAGTCCTCTCATTGGTGATGTATGGACACTCACTTCATTTCAAAAAAATTATTTCTTATGTGAATAAATTTATGAGGTTTTTATGGAACTTAGTACCAGATAGGGTGATTCGGGTTGGTGTGTTATGATAATAACTTAGAAAATAAATTCGTTCATGGGATTATTTTGGATTGGTATCATCATATAATCAAGTCATAAAAAGTAAATGTTTAATATAGTTCTTATAATACATATAAAAGATGATTATTTATCATATATAATATTATTTAACAATATTAAACCATGATTAAAAAGTTTCATAACGAAACAACTCATTATTAAATAAAATTGGATTGAATAGAAATCTTCTACCTTGGTATGGTATAATTTTAAAAAAATATACAATAAAATAAAATGGAAGGGTTTTTATGGATAAAAAACAAAATGGTTGATAAGAAATGGAATTATATTCTTAAAATCATATAATGATGTATTTTATAAGATTTTTACACTGAAACATTTACTTTTTAAAAGAAAGGAAGAGGATTTATAACCCAAAATCCATCAATGTAACTGATTAGAATAATAAACCATTGAGAGTGGAACAACATCAACTTTTTAATGACACATAAACAGGTCAATAATATTCTTTAAATATAATAAAATTATAATAATAAATTAATTTTTATAGATTTATAATAAAATAACTACATTAGAAAAAAGGGATGGAGGGGAATTAGAAACCTCACATTAGAATAATAAAAAACATTGGAAAAGGATAATGATGGGAGTGAATGAATCATATCTCCTATAAAAAAGAGAAAAGGGTTGATAATATTCGGTAAAGGGGATTATATTGTCAAATTATATTTAATTGTAATGTTAGGATAATAAATAAATCACAGTTAGAAATAAAGAGAAACAAATTGGAACCACTTCTCCAATGTGGTAACAATTTGTGAAAAGTAATAAAAAAACTGAATGATTAATATACAATGTTCAATAGAATAAAGTAATGATAAAATTATTATAATATAAGTATGTCATAAAATGAAAAAAAAATTTAAAATACAATACAGTAAATTAATTATAACTGAAAAACTATAAGGATTAATAACCCTTACCTTATATGGAATTCTTTTCTTAGAACTGACCCTTCCAAACACCAAAACACTTCATTACTGAGGAGAGAACTATGGGATAAACACCACGAAATATAAATTAATATATAACATCAGTAATGGAATGAGATAAATAATATAGGGTCAAGGTATTTATATATGTGGTTGGTAGTATTCCACTGTATTATTTTTTAAATTTTTTATTATTCCATTATCTCATGTACTCCAGTAATCCCATAGTGCCCCATTAAAACATATAATGCAAAAATATAATGGTTAGTGCTAAAATTACTCCAAAAGAAGTAAATTAGTTGATTTTTGGAATTATTACATACAAATGATATCATATTTACCGTATAATTCTTGGGCTCACTTTTTTTTACTATATATTTCTATTTTCAAAAAAAATTAAAAAATATAACTTCTTAAATAATTTTCATATCCCGATTCAAACTATTAAATTTGTTTTTTAAGTTATATTATCATTATTTGAAATAATGTTTTTAAATAAATACTTTTGAAAAACATTCTTGGTGAGAGTCAAGTTATTCAAAACCACTACATTATTTTTCTAATGATTTCCTCTTCCAAATATGGAATCTATTTTATGGTAATAAATGAAACACCAAAATTTAGTTCATGTTAATGGACTAAAAGGGAGATAAAGTTCTAATGAGCTTGAAACCAGGACTAATAATAATTTTTTGGATTCTTATTGATAATTTGTGTATCTTGTCCTAATTCAAATGGTTGAGAGGATGTTTTTAAGGTGGTATGTTGGGTGGAGGAGTATTGTAGAGAGTTTGAGTGTCTCTTCTAGATGCTTCCCTAGATCAAGAAAAAAAATGTTTAATATAGTTAATATATCACACCACAAAAAGAGGCGTTGTTGGGTGATGTGTGTCTATCTAAGATAATGTTTTTGATTAGGTGCAATGTCAAACTGAAATGATAGTAACGATGTCATGAATATTTTTTCCATGAATAAATATAGGCTATGATAGAGGGTCTTGTTCTATGATAATAGAAGATAACACCATGATTTTAACCTCTTAAAATTAAATTTCCAATTGAAATGTTACATCAAACTACAATGATAGGTATTCTACTTTCAAATCGAGTTTACATAAAAGTATGGTTTTGGGATCATGGTGAGGTCTCCCACTATGGTTAAGATGAATTCACCATAGAGTCTGGTCGATATGGGAGTTATGCTATGGTGTGGGTGGTCACATGATAGTGTGACCTGTTCCTAGGTTATCATAATTTTATAGTTTTTCTCTAGAGTGGAGTGATGTTCCATGGGGAACATGATCATTCCATAATGGGTGGATGGAAAGTTTTCAGGGTGAGATAAAGATTGGTGTTACCCCATGATTGGAAGGGTCACCCGTAAGGATCCTGCTGATCTATTTTATGAAAATGGGAATAATTCTCAATTATACCCCTATTGTAATACCTTAGATGTGGGTGTTCTTTCCAAAAATGTATATGGAAGGGATAGTAATAACACTCCTCTATATATTCCCCTCCATTATTATCTTTGATACTAAGTGAATCAAATGACTGTTCTTTGATGATTTTAGGTATAATATAGTTACCTATTTCATCTTATCTTACCATTATCCTTTTATATAAATTTTATTGGGTTTGAGGAAATGTTTTGATGCTGATTCCACCTGATAATGGTGGAATCTAGTCATGATGAGGGGGATTTTCATTAGGGTTGATAATATAGGTCTCAAGAGGATGCTCACTAAATATTTATCATGGTTTTAGCTAAGTTAATATTCTACCACAATTTATTTTAAGTATTAAAACAAATTTTAATAGAAATTTTTTAATTTAGGGTGTTGGGTGTTTGGAATTTTTTTATTCATGGGATCAGAAGTGTGTTAGGTCTGTACCATACTTTGTTCGATGAATTTAAATGTTGTGATACAATATGGTAAGTAATTTTTAACTATTACTAATTCAAATTTTTATGGATTAATTTTTTAAATTAATGAAAATTCATTGTAGTTAATTTTAATGGATATTTGGTAGATTTAGGGTCAAATGTGGTTGGATTATGGCTTATGGAGCCTTAGTGGGCTTAAATAATCTTTTAAGATGGTGGCTGAGGACTGTTAAAATGTCATTACTCCATTTTGTAGTAGGTTGTCCCAAAAAATTATAAAAAAACCATTCATTCATGTGACTTGTGATATGTGGTATTGTTTCTCATATTAAATCAAGCTTAAATAAAATAAAGTTGTTCTCCTCTGACCCATATAAGTGGATTAACAATTTTAGAGCCATGATATAATATATATTTTTCTATTCCTTGTTGTATTTACTATTAATGGCCATAGAATTAAATTATATTTTCTTCAACATTGTACTTGAGACCCCATGGGGTATTCCATTCATTTATCCTATGATTTTGAAGGTTATTGGATTTCATCTTGGGATATATGGAGGAGTTAAATTGATAGATTTCATTATGAGCCTTGCACTTTGATTGTTTTTGACCACTTATAGAGAGAGCATAGGTACTATTTGGGATGAAATTTGGAATTCATGTGACATATGTTGCTACCATAACCATTGAAGGACATGGATGAGAATTAAAATGTTTTAAATATGTTCTCTAGATCCAAGATGGATGTCTTCATGATCATACATGATATTGAAGACTGGGAATTGGTCCCCTTATCATCCTAGAGTTTGATATATGTGTGTTATGTGAGTTAGTGTAAGGATTGACTAGAATGGGACTTAATATTTCATTTTGGTCTTTTCAACTTATGTGATTTATATATGGGGTGAGTGTAATTCCCCCCTTTTGAGTGAAAATATCTGACTGAGTGGTACCACATTTTTTAATTTTGTATATAGGTTGGGTCTGTATGGAATTGCCTTGTTTATATTTCAAGTGAGATATATTTAAGTACAATTGACTCATGTATTTTTATAGCCTAAATGATCTTTTAGTTATTTCAGGATGTGTTTGTGTTTATGTTATGATATTCTATTACTTGTTGAATTTAAAATGTTGTGAGGTGGATGAGATTCCCCTTTTTTGATATGATCTATTGATGTGGGATGACCTACCTAGTCACTATGCCAATGCGTAACATAAGGAATGAATTGAAAAATGGGTTATTATGACATGTAACATAGAATTCATTACCCTCTTACCATATTAGGATTCATATTGAGATGTCATCCCATTAAGTGAGGTTCTTATGGCTTAGTATATGCTTCCTCACTACCTTGTGAATGCAACTAAGGGATACCATGCCGATAATGTATTGATCACATGATCAATTATTATATGATCAATATAGTAGGTTATGATATTGATAAGTCCATGAAATTTAATAGCTAATGGAATTAATGATGATGGTAATGGAAAAAAAGTAATTAGATAAAATGTTGAAACCTGTGGTATGGGACACTTTTCCTATTCTATTTTAGTTTTCAAGGAATAGGGATGAACTACCCATGTTGTGATACCTCTAGGTAAGGGGATGAGATGCTCAGGATAGAATTCCTAATTAATTTTCATTTCCATTATAGGTGGGATAAATTTATCATGTTTTGATATTTTATGGAAGGGAAAAATATTCATTAAAAAATATGGATAATTAATTTTTATTTCCATTTAAGTGGGGTGTATTTTCCATACTATGATACTCCCAAGGATGTGGATGAGATATTCATGATGTTTTATTTGTTATTTTCCACGGGAGTGGGATTTTCATCAAAGGATAAGATTATTACAAGGAAGTTGTTGATATGACTATGTATATTGGTTATTGTGGTATGTGATTCTGTCTCTTATGATGTGGCCTAAAACTAGAAATTTCTTTGATACTGTATTGATTCCCATGGTAAGTAAAGTTACTATTTATTATGATGTTATAGTCTGTACATTATTCTCACTTGTATATGATTTATAGTCATTCTATATACACTAATATGACTTTGTAATAGGGACATACTATACTTTTATATATGATTTAGATATCATAGGGATGTTATGATATTTATTCTAGTTATATTATTGGGTTTTATTGCCTATGGGTCTGTCATAATTCATTGGGGATGTTTTACCTATTTTATATGACTTGGTGTGGGTTTCCTAGCTAATTGATGTGTAATATGATTTGAGACACCCTAACACTCACTCAAACCGTTATTCTTCACACTGGGTGACCTTGTAGAACTGAAGGGTGTGTCATACTTGTTATTATTTATATTATAAGTTTACTTTTATTTATAATAATATCACACTATATATTCAACTTATTATTGATTATATTTTTTGAAACACCATAAAATATTTTTTATTGAGTTATACTCGCAAGTCTTAGGTTCGTTGAAACCCAAGCATACTTGGTAGTTACATGTACAAGTAAGGGAATGATACTTGTTATGGATATTTGAGTTGTGGAACTTTAAAGGAGATGGGAGATGGGACTAGAAATAGACTTAAGACAATTTATTTTTCATCTCCAGTCATTTTCATGGTTTGGGGTGTGTAGTTTGTGATCTCCCCATGAGAGATACTATTTTCATATTTATGACTTCAAGACATTAAAACTTCTTATTTGGTTATAACATATGGTTAATTTTTTGATTACTGATTCTATATAGATGTGATGTATTCCTCATTTTGGATTTCCCATATTGGATTATTCTATCTTTCATATCATTGGGATTGTAGTTATTTTCACCCTAGGGTACAATTTCCACTCAATTATCAATAGACCCTTGCCACAAGTTGATATCCACTAGATCATGTGGAGGCATTATTGAGGTCATATGGTTCTCTAGTTAGGGAAATTTTGAGTGAGATAAACTATAAAATTACAAAGTTGTTTCAAAATATTTTATTTCTATTTATTACTATTTTGGATATGGTTGATGTAAAAAAGAGTAGCATGAACATGGGATATACACTATGTCTTGTGCCTAGCCATCATCTGTATGATATAATATTCAGGTTACCATGGATTTGGGATTGTTGTTTTTCGTATTTCATATAAATAATCGAGTTTTATTGATTATTAAATGTGTAATATTTTTATATTATTGATTTCATAGTTTTTCCCTTATATCAAGGTGGAAATTGGTGTGATTTCATGCATTATATATGAAACATGTGATTCTATTAACCTTCAAGAGATTAGTTATGATTATGTGACTTGATTATGATATAAGGTACAATTATTCAAAGGTTAAACAATAAATATAACAGTTATATATATTTTGATTGTGGTATTCTATTTAATTTCACTTTTATTATGAATAGTTTTTACTATTTAGTAATTAATTAGGTGAATCCGTTATATATATAATACCAATCCTAATAATGGGTAGGTTTGGATAGTCTTATGACCTTGAGATGTAAGACACTTATATTATTGGATGAGTATGGGTTAGTGGGATGTATTAACTTCCATTACCCCTTTTCAATATGAGAGGGTATGATGGGACTTTTTTCATTTGTTAACCCTTGATTTTCCTATTTCTGTGATGTATATCCCTAAGGGGTTGACAGTTATGTGGGTTCTTAGTAAGGACTATCCCAGAATAATAGGTGTCTTAGTATGGGCATAAGAATTCAATCTATTAATAAATTCATTGTATGAGTTGATGGAATGTGAGTGGAAATAAAATTTTAAGTCCAACACATGATATATTCATTGAGGGTTTTAATCTTTGTGGGTTATTATATATCGGTTAGGTATTATATCATAGTGATGATTCTATAGATTAGGATCATATTGATTCGATTTCAATTCATTTGGCTTGGTTATTTTTATGATTACACATATGATAAGTAGTGATGATGTATGTGTAAGTAAATAGGGGTGAGAACCAGGCATGTGGATTCCTCCTAAATGATTAGCATGCGTGAATTATTTTTCATGATATGTACGATAGGAGAAACATGTGAGAGAAGTGTTGTCATTTATTATCATAGTTTGTGATATTCAATTAGGGGGCTTGACATGAAAAAAAGAGTAACAATTTGTATAGTGATATGACAAACATGATTGTGAGGACATAACTTTTATTGATTAGGCTATTGATCATAGTATTATTAGTATGTGATTCATGAGGATGTGAATTTGGTTACCTATAGGGTAACACTAGAGTGTGTTCCTGTTTGTTTTTTAAATTTTAACTAACCATGACATCTATAGACATCATCATTTGTATGTATTCAAGAATTCTTCTTTGATTTTGGATAACTAGATTGTTCTACATGATATGTTTGCATCCCTTATAATTGATATAATCTAAACATAGCCTGTAGATAATGAAAAATGTATTTTGATATGCATAATCTACCCTACATAGCATGTGAGAAACGATAATGAATATATTTTTGGAAACACTTTAAGTTAAGTAGGGTTTGTGTGGGAATTATATGGATGAAAGGGTGATTGATGGTTTTTCAATTTTTTCTATTTTGATCGAGTATAAGAAGTATATTATCAATAATTCAAGATAGTGTTCGGGTAGATCATTGCGATGTCATAAACCCTGAAGTGAGGATCCCAGGGAGGAATTGTTTTAATGTTGAGAACATGATTCTGAAAAAAATACTGGTTGGTTGATTATGTTATATAACGGAATCTGTATTAGTGACCGATAATGTGGGATGTGATATGGTCTGGTGTATCTGTTGAGGTTTCCGGTATTTTGAGCCATTTCTAAGAAGAGTATGGTGATCATTAGGTGTGATGTGTATGGAAAAGGTAGACAGATATCATTAAAGATTTCACATTGGTGCTTAGGTACATGTGTCAAATTTGTGTGTATGTATGTTTATATATATCAAGTCACATTAGTTATTGGGTAAAATTTCATTAAGGTTTTTTGTACCTAGTTGGTGGTAGAGAACTTGTTTTTGGTAGTGGATCATGACATTTGAGTATGTTAGTGAATTTAGTGACTAACTGGTGAGACTTTAATAGTTTATTATTATAGAACTAGGTATATAGGTTTTAATACTCATCAGAAGTAGGAAAAAACTATGAAATATATAAATTCTTCATCATTTAGTAAATTATTGAGTGTAGAATGGTGTTTTTGGAGGCCCTTGGGTGAGATGTTCGGAAAGTGATGGTCTAATTTGTACTTGTACAATATGTATTGGGTGTATGAAATTTATTATTTAGGAATAAATATGTGTCACTAGTGGTGGGTAACTATTTTTTAATTTTTATATTAGATGGTACTATAATTCTTAGGTCGTTGATTCTTTTAGAGTTTGATGGTGCAGTAAGGAACAAGCTAGTGCATTTTCCTCAAGATCTAGAGCAATGAATTAGATAAGGATTTATTTGTATCATTCAGCTGAATCCCATGATTAATGATAGGTTATATAATGAGGTATATATGGATTTATGAATTTTCTTTGGATTGGGTGTGGGGTCAACATGTTCATATCTAAAGAGAGATAAAAATTTTGACCATGCATCAGTCTTTCGTGACTATTGTAGATTATGAGATGTGTATGTGGAAACTCATTAAGGATGAGATGTATTATGGTGGGTACATTTTATTCCCTACACTAGTTCATATCAGTTGATTCAAGGGAATTATAAGTTCTAATGAGTTTTAAAATGAGGATGATTTGAAATTTTGGATTGTGATAGTTATTTGGAATATTTAAAAACATTTCAAATAAATGAGTGGATTTTTCAAAACTGGTATCTTAGGTAGAGGAGTCCCAGATAAAGATTGGGGTTTGATTTGTGAGTTTTCCAATGACAAAATTGAAAATTTTTCTGCTAGTCGAATCTCATGTTGCAACATGAGTTGTTATGGTGAGGCTATTGTCTATATAAGATATAAACTATTAGATCATGTGGATGTTAAAATAGTAATAAAATTTAATATAGTATTAATGTTCTATTTAATAATAAATCATGTCTCTTAGGGAGAGTATTACACTGTGATGGTAGAGGATCATGATATGATTTTTCTTATGAAAAATTTAGTTTTCATTGAGGTGAAATTTTATGCGATAATGAGAGGAATTGTTCCATCAGATGGAGTATGTTTGAAATCATAGTTTTAGGGGTGTAGTGAGGTATCACAATATAGCTTTGGTGCTGATCTACATAGCCTTGAAAATGAGTTTATTGTACCAGTTTTTTTGGTGTCAAACCTCAGTATGACCCAGGTACTAGGAAATCACAGTTTATCTTTCACCCTAGAGTCGGTTGTAGCACCATGGGGTAAATGGTAATGATTAAATATGTTCCTAGAAATTTATTTTGGTAACCTGAGCATGGGTGTTGTACCATTATGGGGATGTCCACTCTTTAATTTCCCCCATAATTTATTGTTTTTAAGAATGTATAGAATAACAATTCTCCATTTATTTTAATAACATTCTCAGGGGTGTTTTCAATTGGCTAATAGAGGTAATGGGCAAACCAATATATCCTATCAATCATCCCTAACTTTTACACATTTATAAATGGTGAATCCATAGGTTCTTATATTGTGATGTGAGGTAGGATTTTGATCCATCTTCTTCATAATGTCCTCAATTTTATTTTCCTATGTTCTTATTGGGTTAGAGGTAGGGTTTATATTCCAATTATATTGGATCATTGTGTAGTTATAATGGAATGAGAAGAATCTTTCTTGAGTTGGATAAATGTGGTCTTCAGCAAATGAACTCTCAAGTTTTTATACATTATTGATTGATTTAAGACACTACCATGATTTATTTTTGTTATTCTAAAAATTTCTAAGGGAACTAGTTGATGCTTGGTTGTTGGGTTTTATAGATTTGGTTCTCTATGGGTTTATAAGTGTTCTAGGGGTAAACCCACAATGTTTTATGAGTTTATGGCTTCATGGCATTGTCCATTGAGTTATTATTCAATTATTCCTAATGGAGTTTAAAATGAATTAATTTTATAAATCTATAAAATTTACATTTAATTAATTAGAATAAATGTTTTATGGATTAAATTATTTTGTTATTGGATGATGGTATATGGATCTTGATCAATCATGGAAATTCTTCATTGATGGTTAATGAGTGTTAATTACATGGGACAAATCCATTCTGATATAGGTATCCCCGAACAATTCCTAAAAGATATATACTGTTTCATTTGATATTTTATTTTGTTTATTTCTTCCCATGTGGGAATGACCTAAAATTAAATTTAACTATCTCCATATTACCTGTATGAGTGGAGAATAGATTTATTGGACTATGACAGTCCTTTATATTTCAATTAAATGATTCGTTGACCATCAATGTTTAAATCCATAAATTATTGTGTGCTAAACATTATTTGTGTAACACATTGGGGGTTTCCCTTTTGTTATGATATGATTCCTAGGATAATGTTTAAGTAATTTTATTTCATAAAATGAAGTAAATGTTTATAATTGAAAGAGGATGGTGTGATACTTTGACTGGCATGTTTTTATGACACCTCATGAGAGTGGGTAGGTTACATTAGGGATATAATTTGTCCATCTCTGTGACGTAGATTGATACCATGGACACTGAGGTCGATGTGTGTGAATTATAGTGTTATAAATTATGGACTCTAGAACCAAGAAGGATATATCATTAGTTAAACATGATATTAAGAACATGGGATTGGTTATATTATCCTACTCGAGTGAGCAATGTTTAAAATTGCGAGGTCTGTGTGGGGATTGACTAGATTATAACTTAACATTTCCTTGTAGACTTTTCAAATTAAGCAAAACATATATGGGTTGAGTGGTCTCCCATATATTGTCATGTAATATCTTAATGGGTTATACCATAGTTTTTGATTTTATTATAGGTTAATCATGAGAGGGATAAACTTTATTATATTTAAAATTAACTCAATATAATGAAAACCTAGTCATTTTTGCTAATATATCTTTATAAAGATGTAATTTATGTCATTATGTGTTTGTTTTCTATGCTATGGGATGTTATTACTAGTTCTATTGTTAATTCTGTTTTTACACGAGATTACCCTTGTATAATATGTTTTTTGGGTTGGGGATGATCGACCCAACAAATCTAATATTGACTAAGGCATGGGGTGACTTTCCAAATGGGATACTGCATCATGTGGTATGTGACATATTTTACCCTTACCATATGATGAATCATCCATGGATATTATACCTGTTAAGTGAGGGGCTAATTACTTTGGAAGCACTTCCCCTCGACCTTATAAATGATTTTGGGTTATTCCAATCCAATTATATGTTCCAATCATGATCAATGATATTATTCCCAATATGGTGGGAAGAGATACTCCCAAGACCATCAAATGCAATGCCTGTGTTCCCTTGATAATGATGGAAATGGGATTGAATCCATAACTAAAGAGATGATGCTAATGAAATTGGTTTACATTATGTTTATTTATTATTTCCCATGGAAGTGATATGTACTCACCTTATGATTATTCTTCTAAAAACGTTGATTATAACCCTAGTATGAGATTAAAAATTATTTGTTATTTCCCATGGAATTGGGGTCTAGTCCCCAAGATATTATAATTTAAAGGAAGGAAAAAAGATTCCTAAGATGATATGACCAATTATTTATTATTTACCTTTGAAGTAGGATGTATATCTAGTAATGTGATACTCCCAAGTAAGAGGATGAAATAAATCAGATATAATTCCATGTTATTTTCTATTTCCCATAGAAGAAGGATGACAAACCCATAATTTTATGATTCCATATAAGGGGATAATATGCCCATGTGAGATTGGTTATTATGGTATAACATTCACTTATTTAAGATATAACTTGGGGTTTGTGATTTTTCCCTCTTATATATGAACCCGTGGAAATAGAAGTTTTTCTCTGTATTGAAAATTTAGTTAGGAGGTGTTTCACACTTGTATATGATATCATGGGATGCTATGACCACTATTCTGACTTTTTTATTTGGATATACTATCCATGTATGGATTATTGTGATATATCAAGAGTGTTATTCCAATTATTCTAATTATATTTTAAGGATGAATTAAAAATGTGTTGGCTATTTTAACATGACATGATGATCTGACCATTTTATAGGATAAGAGATACATTTCACTATTTATTTTTATACCATATGTCCAGAGACATCGTGACACAAGTTGAAGAAGATATTCATCACATCAGGTGACTGTGTATAAAAAATGGGTGTGATATAGATTTCTTTATTCCCATCACCTATTTACTTTAATTTAAGATAATATTTCACTGTACATGCACCTTATTATATTGGATTTTTAGGGTCACCATTGGTGGTGGAAAACCGAGTTTTACTCACACCCTTCTTGCACACCTAGGTACACGAGCAGACTTCTTAGCTATACGACTTGGTAAGATGAGGGTAGTTTCATTGGATGTTCAAACCATAGAGTTATATATGCATTGGGAGATGGGATTGGTCATGGAGTCAACACCATTTTTACTATTATCTTATGTCTTTTTATGGTTTTGGGGTGTGTTGCAAGGTATCTTCAAATACGAGATCCAATTTTTCTCTTTATAGTTGCATACCAATATCGCTACTAATTTTTTTATAACATATGAGTAGTTATTTGATAACTAATGGCATGTAGATATGATTTATAATTAATATTTTTTATCTCAAGGTGTATGCTTTTATATAGTTTCTTCTATTGATTACAATTATTTGTACCCAAGGGTGTGGTCTCCCCATAATCATCCCAAGACCCTTGATGTAGTTGGCATCCTATGGAATATGGGTACGCACACTTGAGTTACTTGGAACACGAATTGGTCACAATAGAGGTATAACACTATGATATTTTAATATATGATTACATTTAATTAAGTTAAAGTGTTTGATACCATTCTCGAAACACACAATCGAAGTTAAGCGATACTACGTTATGTTTAGATACAATATAAATATTTAAGTATGACCCTTAAAACATTGTTGGTGAATTATTGGGAATGAATAAGAGATCCAATATAAAAAATATTTATAGGAATAAAATAAAGGTTACTTTTAATATTAATAAAATTTAACTAGTTTACATAATATGACTAATAATATAATTTATTATTAAAAAAATTTAATTTTTTTTCTTTATATAAAATGAGAATTTTTATTTCTAGAAAAATATGATTAATGTGGAAAAATTATAATTTATATTTTATTAACACCAATTTATTGGGTAAATTATATTAAATAAGTATAATAACAATTAATATTTGAAAATGTCATTATCCAATAAAAGAAAAGTTTTATTATATTTTATTATTTTAACAAAAACTGAATTTATAAATTTATATATTTATAAATTTTAATTTTATGAAATGAAAAAAAAATTATAATAAAAATTTTACATAAGATTAATTTTTGGTATTTTTTGGAAATAATTGGTTTTTAGGATAATGGTGAAAAAATACCGATATTGCTAAAAATATAAATTTATTACAATATCATAATAAAATAACGAGTTAAATTATTTTGAAACATTTATATATATATATATATATTTATAAGAAAAATAAATCAATTTTTAATACCATGTATATGTAATTAAACTCATATGTAATGTTTTGGAAACTCAAGTAACATTTTACTCTAAAAACTCTTTTTATTCACTTACATTAAAAATTATATTTCATAACTTGTATAAAATTAATCAATCAAAATGGAATCATATTTTAAATAAAAAATTTCATATTATGTAATAAAGTTAATTTTAAGTTGGGGTATAAATGTCTAATTAAATGAATGAAGTTAATGGCCACGATAATGCTAAAACTATTATTTTAAAAGAATTGTTTTATTAATATTGTGAAATTTTTATCTCATAAATTAAATTAATATGTTTCAAAAAATTAATTTAATATTATTTTTATAAATATATATAAATTATATTGACAAATATTTAACTAGTAATGAAATAAAAATTATTTTAAGAACACATAATGAATAAAACACCATTTTTCAAGAAAAAACTATTTATATATATATATATAAAATATTTGAATTTAAAATTTAATTATATATTTTATAGAAATTGAATAATAATAAATGTATATAAAATTATGGTTTATCCCACCTAAATTTTTTATATAGGTTATAATTTATTTTTAGTAAAACTTGAATTACTTTGTTAAAAACTAGTAAACAAGGTAAAAAAACGGTAAATTTAAAAACCTATGAAAACATTATATCTAACATGTTTAGAACATGTATGTAAATACATGGTTTTTGATTTATTAATCAAATATCATTTAATAATCATATATTTATAATTCTTTTTCATTTTTTTACCATCTAATAATGTAATGATATAATTGAAAAGAAAAGAAGTATTCACAAAATTTATTTTTTCTTCAATTATAGAAGGGTACGCTTCCTCAAATTCAAACCAAACCCATTAGATTGAATATAATATAAATTTTTTTAAAATTATATCCTCCCAAAACAATATAAAATGTTTCTAATCCTCAAGTCTCAATTATATTTCCTAACCCCTTTATTTCCATGTTGAATTTCAATATAATGTTCAAAATCTAAAAGTGAGTATTACTTAACCATTATGTTTTTATTCATAGTATTTATTTTCCAAATGAATCCTTACAATAGTAATATGGTAAAATAATTATCATTAATTTTATAAAGGGTTATTATATTATTGTAAAAACATATATTTATTCATTCCCATTCACTTATAAAAATAAAATAACTTTAACCGTGCATTCCAAAAGTTGAGTAATATATTTTTATTATATTATAATTAAATTATAATGTTTCTTAATCACACTCACCCATATAGAGAGAGTGTGTTTATGTTTAGGGTTTTTAAGAACCTACTTGAACAATGATTCCAAAATCTTTCATTGGTGACTCTGGGAAATTAAATACTAATGTTATTATAATTTAATAAGAAAATAATGATTGTTTTTTGGTTATAAAATTGTTATATTAATTATTTATCTTTATATTAAAATATCATATTGAAACATTAAAATCACCTAAACAATCTGACCATAATTCAACTTTCACACAAACATAAGAAAAAACTACGTAACAAATAAATATCATATAATTATAAATGTTTTATATTAAATGAATTATAGTTGGATAAGTTTCCTAATAAGGTATATAATAATATTAATTTTATTACTCACGAAGTGTAGTGTATGAAAAAAATGAATCTAGAATAAGGTAATGGTTTTCATCTCAAAATTTCTCTCTTTGAGACATGTTTTTGTATTATGCACCATTTTTCATTTATGTAGTGTATATACTATATATTTGATATATTATATCATTTAGTAAATCTTATTCATGTCGATATAATCCTTTTTTAAGATCAATATTTCTATAGTTTTTTATATAAATTCTCATCAACTAGTAAGTGGTTTTCTTGAATCCAATCTTTTTCATGAGTAATAATTACTCCACTTCAATTATAAAATTTAAGGATTGAATTATCCTACCCAATGGGGTTTTAATTTTTTTTATATATATATATTTTGGGAAATGATGCTTCACATTGAATTCTTCCTCCAGGATGAATCTATTATTTTATAAAAAAATATAATTTTGTTATGAATAATCGCTATTTATTTTAATGGATTCTTTCTACATATAAATTTTTATACCTCTAAAAAATATTCAACTTTACTAGAGTAAATTATTTTTTTTATCGCTAATGATAATTTTATTCCTATTTATTTATTAAAAAACATGGTTTTATCCATTTATTGATGTGGGGTTTCAATAAAGGCAATTTAAAATCTTTAAAATGACTTTAGGATATTGTATTCATCCCTTTTACTTCACATTTCTGACATATGGATTATTTATTATCAATGTTTCTCTTATGGAATTTTTCTTGAAGTAATGTTTTATGATGTTTTCTCCTCAACTTAAAAAAATAGTTTTTGGAATGTGCTATGAAAATTATATACTTTTTACTTGATATTAAGAAACAATTTTTATGTAAACTACTTTTGTGATTACTCTTTTGTTTTAAAAGAATTATTTTCAAATTATGTAATGGTTAAAAAATTACCTTATATGTGTCATTTTTATATAGAGGTGTTTTGGGATCACATTTTTGGAATCAAATAACTTTGTTTTATTAAATGTAAAACCATTTAGAAAAGTCTGTTACTATTTCCTTCCCATGGGTTATTTATGATTAGATTAATGATTTAATTCTAAATGGAACTCATATGTATGTATGATGATGGATGGGGTCTTATATCTCCATCCAGTGCATTGGTCAATGATTTATATCTCATTAGACAAGGATTTTATGTATGGACATTTTTTCCTTAAAAATATGAATCATGAACATTTTATAGAACATAAAACATGAGGTTTTTTTGGCCTCAACATAAATAATTGTCATTTGTTTCTTCAGGTCTAAATTATGTGATTGTTTTAAAACCCTAAAAAGTGGGAATTTCTTTTGTTCACAATATAAATCATATTAATTTGGTTTGTTTACACTGTGATGTTTGGATATTTTATTTAACAATGTAATAATTTTTATATGAATATTTTTATACAAAATTTAATTGTTATGATATTTTTCATGGGAGTATTATAATTTCATTATAGACTTATGATCATTCTCCATGTTTCATGTTTATTGTATCATGTTTTAGAACTCTTATCCAATTAAAAATATGTTTTATATTGGGAGATTACATGATTGAAAATCATGTCTTATAGAAAACTCTTATAGTTTCATGTTCTTTTAATAATATATTTCTATCTAGATAATGTTTTATCACATTAATATTATCTAACCCATGATAACATGATGATAGGACTTCCCATACTATCTGTTTGTGAGAACATATTTCTTTTATTTTCCTTCCCCATGTTATGAACTCATTATGACCTAATAGATTTCAAGAAGTGGATCTAGCGAGGTTTGAATGTAGATAAATGTTTACATGTATCGTAAAATATGTCTTTTATATATATGATCTTAAAAGACTACAAAACATTTAGTCCTCATGTTGTGTAACTATTTTTGATATTTATTATCTAAAACTAGGAGTCAATGTATTATTTATATATGGTTATATTGGGATTCCATTGTTGGTTTCATAGTAGAGATCAGTTATTTTTGAGGATTAATATAGATATTTTTAGATAAGGGTTTAGGAGATTTATTGAAAAATATTGGGATAAGGCTATGTGGTAATTTCAAGTATAGGATAACATCATTAAATTTTTGGAAAATTTTGAGTATTTGTTTTATTTGTAATGAAACCCCAATTAGGATACTAGAACATGGATGTTACTATGGAATAGATTAACCTAGGTGTAATAACTCTAGAAAGTTACTGAGTGTCTTATTAAAGTAATTTTTGTTTTAATAATTACAAATAATTAGTTGTTTTACTCCCTATTACATGTGAATTTACTAAAATGTTTTACTTTAATTATATCATATATTTTTTTCATAAAATATTTCTAGATTTGATGTTTTGATTATTATTTATGTTCCTTGTGATATGTTATGCCGCTAAGAGGGGAAGGGGATGTTTAATTTGTGGTGGTTTTAAAAAATTTTATTTCTTTTGATATTAATATCTATTAATCTATTGAGATCCAGTCCACTCTTGTGATTTCATGACCTTTCTCAAATGATGTCATATAAAATAAAACATGAACATGAAATTTCTATAAGGTTCTATCTCAAAATGAGCATACTCCTTGTTGTGATAGTTTAAAATCCCAAATCATATATTCTCTACTGTAATCAGAAGTGGTTACAACATAAAATTATTCAATAACACTGAATAAAACTATGGTTCCCATTCTCCCACAAGAATAACTACATCATACTTCATCAAATAAATATGAACAAAAACAACCCAAGAAACATATCTTCTAAATATTGCATGAACCTGAAAATGTTAATGAAAATATTTATTTTGATACTTTAAGTTAATTTAATTAGAAACTTTTCACTATATAAATATTCCAAATAAGAAATATATTTGATCTTGTACACAATATTCTTTCACAATGTCTTATAAACTTCTCACAATCCAAAATTATTCTTGCACTATCTTTCGGCTTCATGCAAGAATCCCACCCCCCGTATGTTAAGAGCATGATCTGTCAATGGTTATGAGATTTCATGATAAAAAAGTGTTAAGAACCATTTTATGTTTCATATTTATTTTTTATTCCAAACCATTGATGTTTAATAGATATGGTACATAGGGTGTATGAATTTCATGAGTTTCATGAAAGGCTCATCAATAACTCCCTTCACATAACCAAGAAGGATTCCCTAGAACTGTCTTCCTTAAATCCCACTATTCTCATGAATAGATGGAAATTATTGTGATTATTATTCCTCATTCATGTGATTATGTTACAAAATTTCAACTTTTCTTCATGAAAGTTATGTACAAAACCTCAAGACACTTTGTACGGGTCTTTCACATGTCCCTAGTTTGTCATCGGATTTATTCACATAGATGAGAGGGGATTTTCATAATATAACATTGAAATATTAAATCATAATAACTTTTTTTTCAATTAATATATCATTTAGGCATGTGGGTTCCTTCTTAATACCTTTGCACGAAAAGGTTATGTAACGACCCAATATGTTATAAATAAAAAATCAATTTTTATTTAATTAAATTTCTTATTTTGAAAAATGGATATAGAAAACACATGAAATCCATATTTTTTATTATAACCAACTTTATATAAATGACCATTAATTATTTTTACCATTGATAATATATCCTTATAACAATGATGAAATGACTAGTATTAATATAGTGTTTTAAAAAAATTATTTTAGCATAGACAAAGAGTTGATGACCACAACCGGAATGATAGTTTCCTATAAAGCCCAATTATCAAAGCTTCTGAGGGAGATAAAATTTTTGGGCTCTGCACAATACTAATGCAAATATGAGATCTAACAACTTAATAATTAGTGAACTAGTTTACGAGAGATGTTCTAGCTCATTGAGATCACCACCCAAACCATGTTCACCGAATGGCCTCATGAAAGCCTCACTATCGCACACCTTAGTAATAGGGATTATGCTGGGGTAATTAAGGGAAATGTATCAAGAACCAAGCATTATGATTATATACAATATTTTTTAATATAATAATGATTATACATTCATTTTATTATTATTTTTAAAGAACAAAAAATATTTTTGGTTAATGTTCAAATTGAATTAAGAAATATATTTTTATGAATTAGTAAATAATATTTCAAGAAAATATCATTATTTACTTAATTTTATTAAATATAAATGATCATATAATTTTTATGAAGCGAAATAAAAATTTTATTAAGGTTCAAAAGCTGTTTTTATCAAAACCTGTAAAATTTCAATAATTTTTTTTTTTATTTTAATCATGAACATTGAACTATTTAGAAATTGTTTTGGTTAAAATGAATATTATTTTTCGAATCAAGGTGTTGAAACTATCTGATGGTTAATTTTTCATAATTTTCTAAGACTGTTGAATTTAAATGTAAAAATTAAATACCATATAAATATATTGTATGTTTTATGATATCATAATGGTATAATAGTGATTTAATAAACAATATAAAATAGATATTATACGACATATAGGTTTTAAATTTAAAATAATGTGATTTTAGATTTTTTAACTTATTTTCTAATGCCCTAGTGAATCATCTATAATGTATAATATATTTTCAGATTTTAGGTTCATTTCATTAATAACTTAACTCACCTCCACATAAGAAAGACTAATATTTTAATATCATCAGCCCATTTCCATATAAAATAATTTTCTCCACTTCTATTTGGAAAAAACGATGGTATGAAACCAAGGTTAGGTTTTTGGTTTGGAATATTTAATTATATAGATTCCAAAACCAATATTATTGAAATATTATGGAATCACCCTCTCATTTCCTATATAAACCCACCCAAGCTCTCAGATCACATTAAAAAAAATCATTGGAGCACATCATTATGATGTCCTCCCCTCGCTATATTCCTCCCATGTCACCCCAAGCTCTCAAGAACCCCCTCTTCAAGATTTTGAAGTCACACACTCATGTTAGCGTTACTTCAATTCTCGTTTTTATCCAAGTTTCCTTATATTATTACAGCCATTTAGTTTAATTTAAAAATTGTGGGGTATTATTTTTCACCTTCCCCATACTCCCACTATTATATTTTAATGATTATAGACCTAGTTTCTCTCATTATTCCCTCCTATGTACACCTATTACCATGCTGATATTTGATAAAAGTTATTCTATTTCTCCTATTTCTTTATATTTATTTATTATGTTATGACTTGTATCTAAATAATTATTTATGATTGGAAAAGCATTTATATGACCCTATTACTTTACATTTCATTTATATATTATTAAAGACCCATTTCTCTCTCATCAACCCATTTTATGAATTTTTAGGACACGTCGTTAAGTTGTCGAAATTGCATCGTGAATTTCCATTCCAAAACAATTATGTAGTAAATACCATACCCATTAACAATCAAGGGTGTTCAATTTTATGAGAATACACTTTTTATTTAGGAATTATATGTATGTACTCCACACCTCTTGATCATGGAATAAATTATGATGATGAAGGAATTGATGTTTTATGATCTATGTGGAACACTTAAGCATTACAATAAAATGAAACTAATGGGTGCACTTGGAATTATATAGTGCTCCAATGTATTGGGTAATATTTAGTATCATGATATGTCATTTTAAGGTAGGGTTTTAACTTATTCCTCTATGGGAATTTTTCTAATATGATGACTTAGAAGTATTATCTTGAACTATAATTTAGTTTATTAAGTTGTTGCCACATTTCCATGTTCTTAACATTATGTTATCTCATGCATTATGATTTATGTTATTTTATGCCTCATTTATATGACATTACTAACATATATTAATATCTTCATGTTATTCTATATTTACTCCCTTACTGGGATTTATAGCTCAAACCTTTCTTATGTATATTCTTAGATTATCCTATGTAATGTTAAATATGAAGGAACATTGCGATAATGAAAAGTATGTTTTCAATAATGATTTTATATTTCATGTTTCAAGTTGATATTTAATGTACCAAATTCCCAAAATCACTAGAATTATCAATCTTTCAGGTTATATTAAGTGTAATATTATGTAATTAAATCATGTATGAATGTAATAAAAAGAACAGAGTTTTCATAGTTGGTATCAAAGGAAAGTTTAGTTCTTTTTGGTATTAGGATTACAAAACTATAGTGAATGCCTTAGGGATAAGACAATGTATAATAAAAACATCCTTAAATATTGGTGAGTATGGACTAAGTGGTTTATCAATAAAATGCATCCTTGTCTGGATACAAATAAGTGGATGTGGCTTTGACATAAATGTATCTAGGGGTAGAACCTGAAAAAAAAATCATTTGAGCTAGACTCGAATGGGAACTAGTGCATGAAAACCGGCATTTTTTCACTCATGGTTTGACATTCATAGGGGATTTTAGTTGTTAAATTCATAATATTAGTACAAAACATTATTAATGGAACAAAAAAATCCCATAATAAAATATGTTAGGAAATATATAATGGATAACTGAGATTGAAGCCTAGAAATTCATAAGTTAACGAAATAAATGTAATTTATAAGTTATCACATTAATATATTTTTATTCCCCTTTATGTGTTTAACATTTAAAAAAAATTACCCCTAATTTATCTTTTATTCTATATAATGGAAGGTAATATGAGGAATCAAGCTCACAACCGATATGAAGATCAATGTAATGATTTCCCTAATGAGATTCCCAATTAGATGGGGGTGTGAATCTCCAACTTTGAAAAGATACTCTCTTATTTAACACAAGTTTTTAATAGAAACCTGGATTAAGATGAACATCCAACACCCCTAGGAAAGGAAAAGATTCCATCGAGAGTTTCATGAGACAAAGGCCTCTTACTTTCAATGGATCATCGGATCCCTCAATCATTGAACAATGAATCAAATCCGCTAAGAAGACCCCAAACATCCTTCAATGATCCGAACAATAGAAGGTTATTCTTATATGCTTATCGTATGGGTGGTGGGAGATGATCAAGGGTAGATGTTGATCAAAAATATAAATCTTGAGGAATAGATCAAGGTGATTGTATGGAAGGATTTTTGGGAAATGTTTTTTGATAAATATTTTACTCGCACACTCTGACTTATGATAGAAAAAGATTTCCTTAAACTCAAGAAAAAATGACACTGAATCTTTTGTAATGTACAATGAAAACTTCACAAGGCTTACATGATATGACTACAACTTTTTCATTACCCCCAAATGAAAGGTTGACCACTTCTTCGGTGGTATAGAACTTAGCCAATTTAAAACCCAAGAGATTCATGACTTTGTTAGCTATGAGGAAATATTATGATGTTCCCTTAAATTTGAAATGGAGATGGTCGAGTCTTAGGGGTTTCACAGGGATAAAGAGTGGAAGGTTGAGTAAAATTATGGAAGTCTGATAGATAGATCTAATTGTGATAAGAAATTCCATCATCCCACTTTAAAAAGGTGTGGAATAAATCATCCAAGAAATTGCATGAAGGGGACATGAAATGATTTAGATGTGGGAAGGAAGACAATATAGATAGTGATTTTTGAAAAAGAAAAACCTACTACAGCGACAGAGGAAAGGTATGTTCTAATAGACCCTAATCACATTGTTCATTGTTACATCTTCAAGGAACTAGGTAATTTATCAAACCAATTCACTAAGACATGGGATTTTAGAGGAAACCAACAACCTCCAAGGCAGCAAGGGAGGGATTTTTCAATCACTACTTCTGAAGTGACTCCCAAAATTGAAGTGGTGAATTATACACTAGTTATTCATATAAGAATAGAGAATGTACATTTTGATTCTAGATCTATGAATTTTTTATATCTATAATGTTAATGTGAATTGTCCAAACACCACCACAAAAGCACGGGAGTAGAGATGTTGGTAAAAATGGAAATTAGGGTAATTATAACATCCTATTTATATAACTCATCCTCTATCATACTTTGTTTATTGAACATCATTAATAACCTCATCATACATACCTTGGTTAATTTTGATACAATAATTTGAATGGATTGACTTTCCCTATATAAAGCCAACATAAATTGATTTGAGAGGGAAATCACTCTCTATATGGAAAATAAACCCCCAATTCGATACAAGTTCTAGGAGGAAGACTGATATTCTTTAGAACCATCATCCCAATAATGGATATTACTAACATATGAGCATGTGTATCATGTTCAGATGATCGAGTCTTAGGAAGGATCCATCCTTGAAGACATGTATATTTCGAGGGAAATCACTGATGTGTTTATTGAGGAATTTCTTAGTCTTCCTTCTAGAAATTATTTTGAATTATTGATTGATCTCATACCTAGGAAATTTCTAATATACAGGACTCTATATAGAATGGCTATTGTGGAACTTGAGGAGCTATAAAACAACTACATGAGAATATGTTCAAAGGTTTTATACAATCAAGTGCTTAACTATGGGGTTCACCAGTACTCTTTGTTAAGAAGAAGGATGGGTCAATGTGCCTTTGTATTTATTATCAAGAGATCAACAATGTCATGATAATGAAAAATTATCCTTTAACATGAATTTATGACTTGTTTGATCAGCTATGTGGAGAACAATAGTTCTCCATGGTGGATCTGTGGTTGGGATATTACCAAGTAAGGGTGAATAATGATGATAACCCCAAGACTACTTTTTATACATTGTACAGGTACTATGAATTCATATTAATTCCTTTTAGACTCACTAATTATCTATAAATATTCATTGAATTTATAGATAAATTCTTTATATATTATCTTGAAAAAATTATGGTAGTATTTATTGATAATATTCTAATATAATTCAAAATTAAAAAGAAGAATAAGAATAATTTAAGTACTGTGATCAAGACCTTACAAAAGGGAATGATTTATTCCATATATAGAAAATGTGAGTTCTTGTTGAAGGAAGTCTCTTTCTTGGGGAATATCATCTCAATCAATGGGATATCTATGGACACATTAAAGATTTAGGTAATTGAGTGATGGTCAAGGCCACCATCTATGAAATATATATGTAGTTTCCTTAGATTGGTCAGGTACTATCATTTATTTGTGATAAATTTATAATGATTGTCAAACCCTTTAACTAATATAAATCAGAATGTATTCATGTTTTTAGGGATTTAAGAATTTGAAGAGAGCATCATGGAGTTGAAAAAGAGTCTTATCACTATGCATGTGCACACACTACCTAATACTAGAGAGCATTTTGTGGTATTAAGTGATTCTAGGAAGAAGGTCCAATGATGTGTGTTGATGAAAAATGGAAAATTCATTTCCTATGCTCCAAGGGAGTTGAATTTTCACGAGAATAACTATCCAACACATGATAAAGAATTGGTTACTGTGATCTTCACATTGAAAAATTGGTGACAATACCTCTTTGTGGAGAAGTGTGAAATATATACAGAACACAAAATTCTGAAGTATATATTCACACAGAATGAGTTGAATATTGTAACGCCCGACCCCAGCTACCCAGAGTCGGTGCATTACTTCGTAAAATTGGCATGATCACAAAAGATGAAGTCTCGAAAGACCGATTAGTTTAGTAGCCTTGGAAACACTAGATACATTCATAAATGTTACATTACAACATAAGGTGAAAAACTACAATAACAAAGTCTCCATAGTCCAAACTGATATCCTCTTCTGACTATCCCTGCAGGTCATTCATAAAATACTTATTTACATCCTGGAAAATATTAAAACATTGAAAGGGGTGAGCTCAGATGCTCAGTAAGGATAACAATATTGCGGAAGCTTTCATAAATAAACATTAACATTTAAGGAAATGTATAACTAAAACAAAATCCTTTCTAAACATGAACTTTAGCATAATATGGAAAAAATAAAATTCAATAATTCCATTTACTTACTCACATGGATATTCTACTAATCGAATAATCCCATGCAATATCGATAACCATTTTCATAATGATGGAATGCATAATGCCAGACATTCTGAAACATTTTGTCAAGGCCTCGGCCAAGACGTCTAAAATGATTAAGGCCTTGGCCAAAACCATAAATCAAATTGGGAAAGGGCCTCGGCCAATTCCATGTCTAGTTGTCTCATGAGACCTACCGATGCATCGAGGAGCTATAGCGGGCTCCACCCGTCACATGTTAAGTAAAATGCATTCCTCATATGAATAGGTTTAAACATATCATAAACCATAACATAATCGTATCACAAAAAACATGCATAAAGGAAACATAACATTTCCACATTTCAATCACAAGATATCAATACAACACATTGATATAATAAAAACTCATTCAAAACCATTTTCAATACCAAAATAAAAGAAAGTTAAAACTTTGTATTTATTTTTTATTAAAAAAATGATGGCTTGTAGAGGAATCCGAAACTCAAATAATGGTCACGGCGGTGGAGAAGTCGTTGTCCCTGCATAAGTACGGAAAGAAAAACATTCCCTTTTTGTCGTTTAGTAAAACGCTTCGTATAAAAAAGATTCCTTTTGAATAAACGTAAAAGTCAAAGGGATTTATTCACCGTATAAAAGAAAGTTGTGTATAAAACCAAATATGCCTCAATGAAAGGAGATTGAGACGAAGTCCTTAAAAAGATCATTTTTAAAATAAAATAGATCTATTATGTGTATTCACTGTAGGTACACATATAGAAAGTAAAAATACAATATAATACATAATAATATCATGACATAATTTGAAAGTAGGAGATTAACCCAAAGAATGGAAGTTGGGTTAATAAATTCCCTTACAAAGATCATTTTTTAAATAAAATAGATCTATAATGTGTATTCACTATAATTACACATAAAGAAAGTAAAAATTACAAGATAGGACATAATAATATCATGACATAATTTGAAAGTAGGAGATTAACCCAACGAATGGAAATTGGGTTAAGAAGTTCCCTTACAAAGATCATTTTTTTAAATAAAATAGATCTATAATGTGTATTCACTATAATTACACATAAAGAAAGTAAAAATTACAAGATAGGACATAATAATATCATGACATAATTTGAAAGTAGGAGATTAACCCAAAGAATGGAAATTGGGTTAAGAAGTTCCCTTACCTTGCATCATGTCCTGACTCGACTATTCTTTAACCTCCTGAATAATAAACTAGAGTTAATTTCTATTTACTTAAGAACATTTTTCATGTTCATTATTCCTTTTATATCACTTATTACCATGTTATGAACATTATGTAATTATTTAAGTTAATAACGGTCGTTTTGTCGATCTTTGGTACTTGAGTCAACAATAAACTTCTTATAATTACAATTTGTTTATGTGGTAGAATATCCATTATCTCCAGAATTATATTCATTATATATATATCATATATATCCATTATATACATTCATTCATAATATTACGTAACATTTAGAGGTAAGAAATGAAATGCACCGTTCATTGAGACGGTAAGCCGTACGTACGCATGAACACTACTTTCATTTCTTTTTCATATTTAATGGAATGAAATCATAATTATATAAAGTTATAATATAGTTCCAGTATAATATCATATATAATATCATTTACTCCATCCTTTATACATCCCACATATGGCATTAACGATTCACATCACTTTGAGGGGGCGATAATCCGCACTTCCTAAAATGAAATTATCGCGTTTACCCATATTGGAAATCATAAAGTATGCCATAAATGAAAAATACAGAAGCATAAGGAAAACATAAACATAATATATATATCATATATGAAAACAGTGTCATCAAAATGGCCACCATTATAGGTGTTAAAAGAATTTGAACAATCATCGTTTCGTGAGGCATTATTTCGCCACCCACAGAAACAGTATGTTCTTTAACCATTAGACGAAGGTGTGTGTAAGTGTAAACCAAATACTTATCAAAACAACATCCTAGTATATTTTAGATACTAATGTTGTTACAAAATAAAGGAATGAAAAGAGTTTAAGGGGTTGGAGAAGCAAAATAAAACAAAACAACATTAGAGAAGACATTACCTTAAAAATCGGGTAACTCTTTTTGATTTGAGCCAAAGGCTTCCTTGGGAAGAATTCTGCCCAAAGTGAGTTTTCTAGGTGTAAGGGAGGGAAGTTGGGAGAGTATTTGGGCAGAGTTTGGCCGAGCCAAATGGATTGAAAGTGTGAATGAGGTGGTAGAGGTGGGGGCCTTTTATAAGAGGAGAGGAGGGGCACTCTTGGAAAGTAAGGGAATTTTACATTATTATACAATGCTTTTCGTATTATAAAGGTCCCACAATAATATAATTTGTGGATAAGGTGATAAGGGTTCGAAATATACCCATCCAATAGTCTTTGGACAAGTGTAAGCCTTGGATTGTACATTATCTTTTCATTTTATTAAAATCATTAAATAATGACGTCATTGCTGCATCATAATGATGTCATAAATAATAAAATTTATTTAATGTCTAAAAATTATAAAAAAACTATTATGATGTAGGAAATCTTTTTATCTTTCCAATGACTATTTATAGTCAAAAATATGTCTTGTATAACCCCATGTAAAAATTGTTTTAGTAAAAAATTTCATGTTTGTGTCATTTTTGACTTTAACATTAAATAAAAGGTATTTATGTCATTTTCCAACAAAAGTGGCTCCATTGGGTCCCCAAGTTGACCCATAGATTGTCTTGGTCGGCCATGGCACATCCAATGAGGGTAGTACATGTTTCAAGCTCATCTCATATTATTAAAACATTATTTTTACCTTAAACTACACTAATTACCTCTAATCGCGATTAAGAAATTAAAATTTACTATTCACCAAAAAATTATTTTAATCTCATTGAACCACATTTTACTTCTTAATGACAACCATTTATGTCGGATTTTTGAAATTCAAAACACAGAAGTGGTAATGTTTCATTTTAATGAAAAATCAGTTTTTAACAACCACTTAGTGGTTTCACTATTCATCAAAAATTGAAGTTTTTCAGAATAAGGCCAAAATTTCACCCTAAGCTATAATCGATATTCCGAATTCAAAAATGATGTCTATTTTAAAAAATTCCAAACATATAAGTTGCATTAATTAATTTTATAATTAATTCCCGCTGTTACAACAAATAACGTGTTTTAAAGAAACAATTTATATCAAATGATTGGCAATTGTTTATGTCCAATTTCAATATTAAATTAATTCTAATGACCACCATTGGGTAAAATGGTAAAAATATATTCTAATTATTCTTTAAACCGACTAAATATTATAATTTATCACAATAAATTATTTTTATTAAAATAGTTGTTTTAAGTATTTTTCACTATTCATAAGAAATTTGATGTTCTCAGAAAATTACAAAAAATTCAACTTAGGGTAATTTGATATTACGAATACAAAAATGAAGTCCATTTTGAAATATAAAATTTCTATAATTTTAAAAAGTGGTTATTACTATTCATAATGGCTACTTTGAATAGTTGTGGTGTGTTAGAACTCGAAGTTGCGTACAATGCAAGCTATTGCATTATTGAATGAGAAGCGTATCATGGAAGCTTGGGGTGTTACATTATCCTCTCCTTCAATAAATTGCATCCTCGCAATTTGAAATTTTTCTTTGAAAATAAGAGGTTGAAAATAGAAAATACCTTTGTGGAAAACCCACATCGGAAATGAGGTTAATAAAATTTAGTCATAATAAGAGTGAAAGGGAAATGAAAAAGTCACCACCAAATTATGATCTCGATTAAGAGAACATTGGTGGCAATTAGAGATGTATAATTGGAGGAAAAACGTAAATATTTGTAGGGAGTGATTGAGGTCATCAATCACAATCAACTGTCAAATTGAGGGCCTCAAATCCTTAAATCTATGTTAATTTAATATATCATCAGTTCAACAAGACATAAGGTATTATGATAAAACGTTTTTTTTGTTTCAATATCCCTTTACTAAAGATTAAGAATTAATTTATTCATTGATTAAGAGATAGGTATATATATATTTATTCTCGACAATTAGTGTTTCAACCTTCAACTCATCTTTCACTCAAAAAGATAATAGAACTCAAAAATATTATACTTATCCTAATTGTATAAGGTTCAAAATGTTAACACATACCATTTAGATTAGTAAAATTATTTTGTAACAACCAGGGACTTCCTGTAGGCTAGTGGTAGGAAATAAAGGCTTGTCGCAGTATGGTTGTGGGTTCGATTCCGGCAGCTTTGTCCGACGCGACAAGTTATGCCCCACCCTGCAGGTTGTCCTTTTCCTAAAAATATAGTATTATAATATTCCAAAAATAATCTTCATAAATTTTTTAACCTTAAACAATACTATCCAAAGTTAAACTTAATCCATTCCAAACATTATAGTTATCCAACATACCTTTGTCCAGACTTTCTCTAAAAGGTCTCTATATTCCAAAATCAATTGTATCATAAGATTACTCAAACAAGGAAAAGTTTCTCTTATTGTAACATACTAAAAATATGATTACCTTCATCATATTAAAACCTTAATGAAAACAACAAGTACTGCAGTACAATCCTTATATTATATATCACACTATTCTAATAACCAGAATATAATCCATGAGTCCAAAAGCACCAATACATTAATTATTCCACTTCAACTGTAGTAATAGCATAAGATTGTCCTTGATCCCATAACCTTTTCTGAGGTAAGTTTCCCTGATGCTTAGGACATTCATTTACATAATGCCCCATTTCCCTACAATTGTAGCATTCAACATTGATAGCCTCTTTCTTTCCCTTGCAATCACGTGCCTGGTGACCTTTTTCTCCACATTTATAACAAACTCCCATTCCTTTTAGGCAAGTACCAGGGTGATTCTTCCCACAATTATCACATAATGGAAAATCCTTCTTTCCCTTTTTCCCTTTATCTGTCTCTTGTTCCACCATTCTCTTCTTCTCTTGCTTTACTTTATTGTCATAAGACATAGAGAATTCCTTTTCTGTCTTGATAGCGCATGAGACAATATCTTCGTATGTTGAGAAATATTGTGATACTAAAGCTCTATGAAGAAATGGTTTTAACCCATCAAAGAAATGATCAATCTTACCTCTTGGGTTACGTACATAATCTGCAGCATACCTCGCCAACCTTGTAAAGTAGGCCTCATACTTTGCGACATTCTTATCCTCCTTTTGTCTCAGACTCAGAAATTTCCTTTCCATATTTGCTCGATGGTCATGAGGAAAGTATTTTTCTAAAAAAAGCTCTTTTAACTCCCTCCATTCCATATTCGATACGTCATCATCTTCCTATGTATTTTGAATCAATGACCACCATTGATCGGCATATCCAGTGAGGCGGTAAACTGCCATGATAACCTTCTCCCTTTTGCTACTCACCAAGGCGTGGAATATTTTCTCTAAGGATTTTTTCCATTGCTCAGCTACTAACGAATTTGTACCCCCATTAAATGTTGGTGGTTGTTGCCTCATGAAGCGGTCTAACATTGATCCTCCACGTTGTGGATCAGGGTGCTCCATACGAGTAAGGTTATTATTCATAACCTGAGTGAGTTGTCCCAATATGGTAATAAGTTGATCAGCACCAGTTGTATCTCCAGATCCACAATAATTATCTTCAGCAGGAGGGAAATCCCTACACGGAGTGCGTGTATTGATATAGTTTCCATTCCTTCCACTAGGTTCCATTTCTAAACAATGGCATAAACTAGATTAGTTTAGGAATCAAAATACATAATTCCATTCTTGTAAAATACTTAACATAAATTGAACTATTTATGGACATAATCCATAATCATAAAAATGTTTTCTTTGAGGAATTATAAACTCATAACCCTTTATAGTGGTTTGTAATGAAAATTAGAATTATCCTAAGCATATCCCCCAGGAGTGTCGTAACCAAGAGTGCAGCAATGCCCGTTATCATGCTCCAGTTCCCGTTCGAGTCTATCTCAAAGCGGTTTTTTCGGGTTTTACCCCTAGGTACATCTCTGCCAGAGCCGCCTCTACCTGCTCGTATCCAGACAGTGATTTATTGCTCGGAAAACTCACAAAATCTCTACAATAAGAAAATTCTAGGAAGTTCTTCTATACTAATCCTCAAACTCTATCTTTGGGCTATGTGCCCTAATCAGATTTTATCTAAATCCAGCTTCCAAGGTTAGTACTAAACTGCCTCTGATACCAACTGTAACACCCAGAACCCAGCTACCCAGAGTCGGTGCATTACTTCGTAACATTGGCATGATCACAAATGATCAAGTCTCGAAAGGCCGATTAGTTTAGTAGCCTTGGAAACACTAGATACATTCATAAATGTTACATTATAACACAAGGTGAAAAACTAAAAATACAAAGTCTCCTTATTCCACACTCATATCCTCTTCTGACTATCCCTGCAGGTCATTCATAAAATACTTCTTCACATCCTGGAAAATATTAAAACATTGAAAGGGGTGAGCTCAGATGCTCAGTAAGGATAACAATATTGTGGAAGCTTTCATAAATAAACATTAACATTTATCGCAATGTATAACTAAAACAAAAGCCTTTTTAAACTTGAAATTTAGCATAATATGGAAAAAATAAAATTCAATAATTCCATTTACTTACTCACATGGATATTCTACTAATCGAATAATCCCATGAAATATCAATAACCATTTTCATAATAATGGAATGCATAATGCCAGACATTCTGAAACATTTTGTCAAGGCCTCATCCAAGACGTCTAAAATGAATAAGGCCTCGGCCAAAACCATAAATGAAATTGGGAAAGGGCCTCGGCCAATTCCCTGTCTAGTTGTCTCATGAGACCTACCGATGCATCGAGGAGCTATAGTGGGCTCCACCCGTCACATGTTAAGTCCAATGCATTCCGTATATGAATAGGTTTAAACATATCATAAACCATAACATAATCGTATCACATAAAACATGCATAAAGGAAAAATAACATTTCCACATTTCAATCACAAGATATCAATACAACACATTGATATAATAAAAACGCATTCAAAACCATTTTCAATACCAAAATAAAAGAAATTTAAAACGTTGTATTTATTTTTTATTAAAAAAAATGATGGCTTGTAGAGGAATCCGAAACTCAAATAATGGTCACGTCGGTGGATTAGTCTTTGCCGCCGCATAAGTACGGAAAGAAAAACATTCCCTTTTTGTCGTTTAGTAAAACGCTTCATATAAAAAAGATTCCTTTTGAATAAACGTTAAAGTCAAAGGGGTTTATACACCCTATAGAAGAAAGTTGTGTATAAAACCAAATATGCCTCAATGAAAGGAGATTGAGACGAAGTCCTTAAAAAGATCATTTTTAAAATAAAATAGATCTATTATGTGTATTCACTGTAGGTACACATAAAGAAAGTAAAAATAGAAAATAATACATAATAATATAATGAAATAATTTGAAAGTAGGATATTAACCAAAAGAATGGAAGTTGGGTTAAGAAATTCCCTTAAAAAGATCATTTTTTTAAATAAAATAGATATATAATGTGTATTCACTATAATTACACATAAAGAAAGTAAAAATTACAAGATAGGACATAATAATATCATGACATAATTTGAAAGTAGGAGATTAACCAAAATAATGGAAATTAGGTTTAGAAGTTACCTTACAAAGATCATTTTTAAAATAAAATAGATCTATAATGTGTATTCACTATAATTACACATAAATAAAGTAAAAATTACAATATAGGACATAATAATATCATGATATAATTTGAAAGTAGGAGATTAACCCAAAGAATGGAAATTGGGTTAAGAAGTTCCCTTACCATGCGTCCTGTCCTGACTCGACTGTTCTTTAACCTACTGAATAATAAACTAGAGTTAATTTCTATTTACTTAAGAAACTTTTTCATTTTCATTATTCCTTTTATATCACTTACTACCATGTTATGAACATTATGTAATTATTTAAGTTAATAACGGTCGTTTTGTCGATCTTTGGTACTTGAGTCAACAATAAACTTCTTATAATTACAAGTTGTTTATGTGGTAGAATAACCAATATCTCCAGAATTATATTCATGATATATATATCATATATATCCAGTATATACATTCATTCATAATATTACTTAACATTTAGAGGTAAGAAATGAAATGCACCGTTCATGGAGACGGTAAGTCGTACGTACGCATGAACGCTACTTTCATTTCTATTTCGTATTTAATGGAATGAAATCATAATTATATAAAGGTATAATATAGTTCCAGTATAATATCATATATAATATCATTTACTCCATCCTTTATACATCCCACATACGGCATTAACGATTTACATCACTTTGAGGGGGCGGTAGTCCGCACTTCCTAAAATGAAATTATCACGTTTACCCATAATGGAAATCATAAATTATGCCATAAATGAGAAATACAGAAGCATAAGGAAAACATAAACATAATATATATATCATATATGAAAATATTTTCATCAAAATGGCCACCATTATAGGTGTTAAAAGAATTTCAACAATCATCGTTTCGTGAGGCAGTATTTCACCACCCACAGAAACAGTATGTTCTTTAACCATTAGACGAAGGTGTGTGTAAGTGTAAACCAAATCCTTATCATAACAACATCCTAGTATATTTTATATACTGTTGTTGTTACAAAAGAAAGGAATGAAAAGAGTTTAAGGGGTTGGAGAAGCAAAATAAAACAAAACAACATTAGAGAAGACATTACCTTAAAAATCGGGTAACTCTTTTTGATTTGAGCCAAAGGCTTCCTTGGGAAGAATTCTGCCCAAAGTGAGGATTCTAGGAGTAAGGGAGGGAAGTTGGGAGAGTATTTGGGCAGAGGGTGGCCTATCCAAATGGGCTGAATGTTTGAATGAGGTGGTAGAAGTGGGGGCCTTTTATAATAGGAGAGGAGGGGCACTCTTGGAAAGTAAGGGAATGTTACATTATTATACAATGCTTTTCGGATTCTAAAGGTCCCACACTTATATAATTTGTGGATAAGGTGATAAGGGTTCTAAAGCTACCCATACAATAGTCTTTGGACAAGTGCATGCCATGGATTGTACATTATCTTTTCATTTTATTAAAATCGTTAAATAATGAGGTCATCGCTGCATCATAATGATGTCATAAATAATTTAATTTATTTAATGTCTAAAAATTATAAAAAAACTACTATGATGTATTAATGCTTTTTAGCTTTCCAATGACTATTTATAGTCATGAATATGACTTGTATAACCCCATGTAAAAATTGTTTAAGTAAAACATTTCATGTTTGTGTCATTTTTTACTTTAACATTAAATAAAAGGTATTTATGTCATTTTCCAACTAAAGTGGCTCCATGGGGTCCCCAAGTTGACCCATGGATTTTATTTGTCGGCATTGGCACATCCAATGAGGGTAGGACATGTGTCAAGCTCATCTCATATTATTAAAACATTATTTTTACCTTAAACTACACTAATTACCTCTAATCGCGATTAAGAACATAAAAGTTACTATTCACCAAAAAATTATTTTAATCTCATTGAACCACATTTTACTTCTTAATGACAACCATGTATGTCGGTTTTTGAAATTCAAAACACAGAAGTGGTAATGTTTCATTTTAATGAAAAATCATTTTTTTAACAACCACTTAGTGGTTTCACTATTCATCAAAAATTGAAGTTTTTCAGAATAAGGCCAAAATTTCACCCTAAGATATAATTGATATTCCGAATTCAAAAATGATGTCTATTTTACAAAATTACAAACATATAAGTTGCATTAATTAATTTTATAATTAATTCCCGTTGTTACAACAAATAGCGTGTTTTTAAGAAACAATTTATATCAAAAGATTGGCAATTGTTTATGTCCAATTTCAATGTTAAATTAATTTTAATGACCAACATTGGATAAAATGGTAAAAATATATTCTTATTATACTTTAAAACCACTAAATATTATAATCTATCACAATAAATTATTTTTATTAAAATAGTTGTTTTAAGTGTTTTTCACTATTCCTAAAAAATTGGAAGTTCTCAGAAAATTACAAAAAATTCAACTTACGGTAATTTTGATATTAAGAATACAAAAATGAAGTCAATTTTGAAATATAATATTTCTATAATTTTAAAAAGTGGTTATTACTATTCATAATGGCTACTTTGATTAGTTGCGGTGTGTTAGAAATCGAAGTTGCGTACAATGCAAGCTATTGCATTATTGAATGAGAAGTGTATCATGGAAGCCCGGGGTGTTACAAATATGCTCCAATGAAGATAGTTAAAGATGATCAAAGACTATGACTTCTCAATTCACTATCTTCGGGGAAAAGTTAATAAAGTGAAAAATTATCTATGTAGAAAGGATCCACAAACACTATCATCGATGATAATTGAGAATGGATGATCTTCTTAGACTTAAAGAGGATGGACATGGTAATAATAAAGGAAGGAAAATCGTCAATCCTTTCACAAATTATTTCTCAGCCACCTATTCTGGAGAGGTTAGAGGATGATCAATGATATGATGTAGGAATTCATTATAAAGTTGATAGTATTAGAAAAGGTAAATTCTTGGAGTTCAGTGTTAATGAAGAACATGTAATAATATCTGGGTTTAGACTATGTGTACCATAAAATCCTGAGTTAAAGAATGATTTTTTTGGATGAATCACTTAGCTCAACCTTTTTAATACACCATGGAAGTAGAATGATGTATAGAGATCTCCAAGAAGACTATTGGTTGGAAAATATGAATAAGGATATTGATGAAATTATATCATGATGTCTCGTATGAACACAAGTGAAGGTGGAATGGGAAAAAATATAAAGGGATGATGCAACCATTACCCATACTTACATGGAAGTGGGAAAACATCACCAGGTACTTTGTCACTAGGCTTCCAAAGACTTTTGAAGGAAATGATGCTATATGGGATGTGGTGGATCATCTTTCAAAGACTTCACATTTCATTATTATTTCATAGTATTCATCATTGTATCATCTTTCATGGATATACATCATATATGTGGTGAGGATTCATGGTGTGACACTATCAACTCTATCCTATTGAGATCCAAGATTCACCTCTAATTTCTAGATGATTCTCCAACATGATCTAAATACAGAGTTAAACTTTAGCACATCCTATCACCCTCAAACTGATGTCTAATATGAGTTGACTATCGAGACACTTGAGGACATGTTGAGAGCATGCTAAATGTACTTCAAATGAGGATGGGGTCAAAATACTCTTATGGTTGAGTTCTCTCACAAAAATAGTTTCCACATAATCATGCAGATGTCTATCTATAAAGCACTTTATGGGAACTCTTTCAGAACACATGCATGATGGGATACAGTCGGGAAACAAAAACTATTAGGTCCTGAAATGGTGGGGGGAAATGATTGAGAAGGTTAACACCATTCAATAGCACAAAAATTCTTCTTAGAGTCTACATAAATTATATGTTGGCAATCATCAATGAGACCTATAGTTTTATGTTTGATACAAGGTTTTCCTCCACAAATCTCCATGGAATTATGTGACGAGATTTGGGAAGAATGGAAATTTTAGTCCAAGATACATCGACCCCTTTGAGATACTTGATCACAATATAGCGGTTACTTACTAGCTAGCACTACCAATTAAACTATATTAAGTACATTATGTATTTAATGTATCCCTATTGTGAAAATACACACAAGACCCCTCTCTAGTACTTAGTCTAGAAGTGATACCATTAGAGAATGAACATTCTTATGAGGAGAAGCCAGTGAAGATCTTAGATCATAGATATAAAACTTTACAGAATAATATAATGAACCCGGTCAAAGTGTTTTGGAGAAAGCACATGTTTTAAGATGAAACATGGGAACTGAAGGAGGTGACGAATCAGAGTTACCCTCATATATTTTAATGTAGGAAATCAATATTTCGAGGGTGAAATTTTTTAATAGGGAAGATTTTAATGACCCGAACTGTTATAAATGAAATTTTCCATTTGATTTATTAAAATTTCTTAATTAAAAAATGGATATAGAAAACACATGCAATCTATTTGATTTATTTTATCCAATTGGATTTAAATGTACATAATGTATCTTTATCGTTGATAATATAGCTATTGAATAGTGATCACATGGCTAGTTAAATATAATGCTTAAAAAAATCGATTTAAAAAAAGGAGGTGATGACCTCAACCAGTAGGATTGTTCCCTATGAATCCCATTTATCAGAGCTTCCAATGGAGAAGGAATTTTTAGGGTTTCCCCTAGACCAATCCCAAGTATAGATCCGACAACTTAAGCATGAGTGGAACTATTTATGGGAGAAGTTCAAGATCATCGAGATCACGACCCAAACCATGATTTCTGAATAAAACCATGAAATCCCCATCATCACAGACCATACTCTTAGGGATTATGATGGTGTAATAAATGGATATGTATCAAGACACTATAATCATGCTTATGTACAGTATTTTTGTATTTAATAATGAATATACTTTCATTTTATTATTTTTTTAAAGAAAAAAATAGTATTTTTGGTTAATATTCATATTTTATTATCAAATATATTTGTATGAATTAATAAATAACTTTTTTTAAAATATTATTATTAAATTAATTTTAATAAATATACATGAGCATATAATATTTATGAGTCGAAATGAAATTTTCACTAAGGTTTAAAAACTGTTTTTGTCAAAACCTATCAATTATAAATAGATATTAGTATTTATTTTAAAATTAAAAATTAAAATATTTATAAAATTATTTTGATAAAATGAATACTATGTTTGGAATCAAGATGTCGAAATTATCCAATGGTGAAATTTTCATAATTTTTTGAGGCATATGAATTTCTGGGTAAAAATTAAATACCATATAAATATATAGTTTGTTTTATGACATCATAATGGCACAAAAGTGATGTAATAAACTATAAGACCCAGCCTTAAAAATTACTTAATCTTTAGTTACATCAAGAATACATGTTGAGGATCTTTTCAGGATTAGAGTTTTAGAGAATTAGATCATAAAACATGCATTACATTCCACATTTAAACAAAGTGGTTACTTAAAAGGTAGAACTCATTTTTCCCATCAACATAATCATATTTAAAATAAAACATGGATTCTTTCTTGACACTTCCTTGACACTATCATCACATCATGTACCTTTACCTTGACCTATGAAAATCATTTCAAAAACATGGGATGAGCATAAAAAGCTCAGTAAGGGATATAAAAGTACGAAATGAAAACATTAGTCCGTGCATGGAATCATACTTTTGTCATAAAAAATAATCACATACCTCATCATATCATGATTAAATCATAGAAATCATAAGACATAAAGGAAAATTGAGGCATTCCTAACATTCTTACATAGGGAGTAACCCTCATGGTTACATTTAGAATAACCATCAGAGTATATTCCCTAAACCTCTTCGGTGAACCTTAACGTTTAACTCCTTTGCGTTACCCAATGCATTGGAAAGCTATATCGGGCTCAACAGCCCTTATTTTATCATGGAACCACCCGTCTTCATAATAATTCCCATGAACAATAACATAATCGTATCACGTAAAACATGCATAAATGAAACATAACATTTACACATTTTAATCAAAAGATATCAATACAACACATTGATATAATAAAAACATTATGAAAACAATTTTCAATATCAAAATAAAAGAAAATTAATACATGGTATATATTTTTCATTTCAAAAAAAAGTTAGGTTATGGATTGTAGAGGAAGCAAAAACTCAAATAATTGTCACAGTGGAAGAGAAGTCGCTGTCGCCGCATACATATGACAAAAAAAACATTCCCTTTTGGTGTTTAGTAAACGCTTTGTATAAAAAGATTCCATTTGAATAAATGTAGAATTTAAAGGGGTTTATACACCGTATAAAAGAATGTTGTCTATAAAACAAAATATGCCTCAATGAAAGGATATTGAGACGATGTCCCTTACATCAGGTCCGACTTGACTCGATCGTTCTTTAACTTCCTGAATAATAAACTTGAGTTAATTTCTAGTTTTTTAAGAACCTTTTTCAAATTAATTATTCCATTTATATCTCTTATTACCATGTCATGAACACTATGTAATTATTTAGGTTAGTAATAGTCGTTTTAACGATCATTGGTACTTGAGTCAAAAATAAACTCTTTATAATTACAATTTTTTCTTGTATCCATTATATCCATAGTTATACTAATGATTTAGATATCATATATATCATATATATCCAGTATATACATGAATTTATAATATTACATAACATTTAGAGGTAAGAAATGAAATGCACTGTTCATGGAGACGGTAAGCCATACGTACACATGGACGCTACTTTCATTTTTATTTCTTACTTAATGGAGTCAAATCATAATTATATAAATGTATATTATAATTCCAATATAATATCATATATAATATCATTAAATCTATCATTTAAATGTACCACATATGGTATTAATGAATCAAATCACTTTGAGGGGGTGGTAGTCCGCACTTCTTAAAATGAAGATATCGCGTATACCGATAATGGAAACCATAAAAGTATGAAACAAATGAAAAATATTTAAGCTTAAGTAAAAAATAAACATATAATATATCATATATAAATATAGTGTAATCTTAATGTCCACCTTTGAAGGTGTTAGAAGAATATTAAACAATCATCATTTCGTGAGGCAGAAACTCTCCATCCACGGAAACAGTATGCTCTTTTACCATTAGATGAAGGTATGTGTAAGTGTAGCCCGAATCCTTCTTATAACAACATCCTAGTATATTTAAGATACTGTTTTTGTTACAAAAGAAATGAATAAAAAGATTTTAGGGGGTTGGAGAAGCAAAATAAAACATAAGAACACAAGATAAGACACTACCTTTAAAATGGGTAACTCTTTTTGATTTTAGCTCAACGACTTCCTTGGAAAGACTTCTGCCAAAAGTGAGGCTTCTAAGAGTAAGAGAGGGATGTGGACAGACAAAATGGGCAGTGTTTGGCCGAGCCAAAGGCTTGATATGTGTGTGTATGGTGGTAGAGGTGGGGGCCTTTTATAAGAGGAGAGGAGGGGCACTCTTGGAATGTTATAAAAGGATACTTTATTATAAAATGATTTTCGGATTTAAAAGGACCAAAAATTATATATTTCGAGGATAAGGTGATAATAGTTCTAAATAAACCCATACAATAGGTTTTTGACAAGTTTAGGTCTTAGATTTTACATTATCTTTTCATTTTATTTAAATCCTTGAATAATGAGGTAATCGCTGCATCATCGTGGTGTCATAAATAATTTAATTTATTAAATGTCTAAAAATTATAAAAAAAATATCATGACATAGGAAATCCTTTTATATTTATAATTAATATTTATAATAAAAAATATGACTTGTATAACCCAATTTAAAAATTGTTTTAGTAAAACAACTCATGTTTGTGACATTTTTATTTTAACATTAAATAAAAAGATATTAATGACATTTTCCTATCAAAGTGGCACTATGGGGTCCCAAAGTTGACCCATGGATTGTATTGGTCGGACATGAATCATCCAATAAGGGTAGGACATGTGTAAAGGTAATTCCATATTATTAAAACATTATTTTTACCTTAAATTATACTAATTACCTCTAATCGCGATTAAAAACTTAAAAGTTACTATTCAACAAAAAATTATTTTAATCCCATTGAACCAAATATTAATTTTTAATGAAAACCATGTATGTTGGATTTTTGAAATTAAAAACACAGAGGTGGTAAAATTTCATTTAAATGGAAAATCAATTTTTTATGTACCACTTAGTGGTTTCACTATTCATTAAAAATTGAAGTTTTTCAGAAAAATACCAAAATTTCACACTAAGAAATATTTGATATTCCGAATTCCAAAATGATGTCTATTTTAAAAAATTCAAATCATATAAGTTACATTAATTAATTTAATAATTAATTCCCGCAGTCAGAAAAAATAGCGTGTTTTTATGAAATAATATATATCAAAAGATTGACACTAGTTTAAGTCCAATTTCAAAGTGAAATTAATTCCAAAGACCACTATTGGATTAAATTGTAAAACTATATTTTAATTCCACTTTAAAAAGAATTCAAAAGATAATATAATCATATAAATAATTTATATTAAAATGAGGTTTTGAATTAAAATACAACATTTTCAACTATTCATTAAAAAATGAACTTTATCAGAAAAATAACAAAAATTTACACAGAGTAAATTTTGATGTCCCGATTCTAAAGAAACATTTTATTTGGTCCAATAGAATTTATAAGTGTGACCAAAAATATATTTAAGGAGGTTTTGCCATCAAAAGGTGATAGTTCGACCTTTTAGTGAATATTAGAGTATCTATGCCTAAAATTGAATTATTTTCGTATTTTAAGCCTTTATCAATTATTGGATAAATGTAAAAAAACTTAACAAACATATATAATCATATTTTAGTTATTTCTATTAATTCCTGCCAATACAATGACTATGTGTTAACTACCATTTAAAATAATATTATTTTATTACTAGTGTGCAACATAAGATTTCAAAGAAAATCTTTGTTGTGTATCGGGTACGCTACTGAAAATAGCAACCCCTTTAAAGTAAAATTAATATTTAATTCGTAAATATTAATAAAAATGAAAATGGTTTATTCTTTATTAACCAGGGATGCTACGTCCTTCCCCCCTTTTGGGAATTGCGTCCTCGCAATTTTATTCACTTATCAAAATAAGTGGGGGTATTTATCCCTCATAGCATTTTTAGATTCCCACGTTGCCTCTTCAACCATATGGTTTTTCCACAAAACCTTTACCTGGTGAATTACCTTATTTCGCAACACTTGCTCTCTTCGGTCAAGAATCTAGACTGGCTGTTCTTCATAAGAGATATTCTCTTCTAACTAAACTACCGCTGGGCTCAAAACATGATATGGATCTGGCATATACATTCTCAACATCAAAACATGAAAAAAATTGTGTACCTGAGATAAACTCGGAGGTAAAGCCACTCGGTAAGAAACTGATCCAACTTTCTCCAGAATTTCATATGGTCCATTGAACCTTGGACTCATCTTTCCTTTCTTACCGAATCTCATAACACTTTTCCATGATGAAACTTTGAGAAAAACATGATCACCTACCTCAAAAGATAAATCCTTCCTCCAGTTATCCTCATAACGCTTCTGCCTGCTCTATGCTATTCTCATGTTTTTTTGAATCAACTGAAAATTTTCTTCTATCTCTTCTACCAATTCTGGTCCCATCAACTTCCTTTCACCCACTTCATCCCAAAAAGCTAGAGTTCGACACCATTAACCATATAATGCCTCAAATGGAGCCATCTGTATACTGGAATGAAAAGTGTTATTATAAGAAAACTCAACCCAAGATAGATGTTGGTCCGAACTTCCCTGATAATCTATCTAACAAGCATGTATCATATCCTCCAAAGTCTGAATCGTTCTTTATGACTGCCCATCTGATTGAGGATGAAAAGCTGTACTAAAATTTATTTCAGTACCCAACGACTTCTGAAAGGCCTTTCAAAAAGTTAGAAGTAAACCTGGGATCATGATCAGATACAATGGAGAGAGGAACTCCATGTAACCTGACTATCTCTTTAAGATACAAAAGGGAAAGTTGATTTAGGGAAAAAGTATATTTTATAGAAAGTAAATGAGAAGATTTAGTCAAGCGATCAACAATAACCCAAATTTCATTATTACCTTGAGATGTCTTCGGCAATCCCACGACGAAGTCCATGGATATATTCTCATATTTCCACTCTGGCACTGGTAAAGGCTGAAGCATCACTTTCAGTAACTACCACTCTGCTTTTACCTGTTGACAAGTCAAACACTTCACAGTAAAATCAGAAATATCCCTTCTCATTCCATCCCACCAGTAACACTCCCGAAGATCTCTATACATTTTAGTACTGCCTGGATAAACTGAAAACAGAGAACTATGAGCATCACATAACAAATATCTCTTCAACTGTGAATCACAAGGCCCACACAATCTCTTACCAAATCTCAAAACATAATCATTATCAATGTCGAATTCCGGAAACATACCCTTCTAATACAGCTCTACCTTTTTCTGCAACTCGCTGTCTTGCTTATGTACTTGCTTAATTCTGTCTGATAGAGATGATTTCACTGATACCTGAAACAAAGTAGAAGGAAATCCTGCACCAACAACTTCTATTCCAAAGTTCATTAAATCCTTAACCAAAGGATCACATTCCAAACTCAATATTTTTAATGATTCATTACTTTTTCAACTCAAAGCATCAGCCACTTTATTTTCTTTTCTCGGATGTTAATGAATTGTACAATAATAATCCTTGATTAATTCTAGCCATCTCCACTGTCTCATGTTCAATTCCTTCTATGTGAATATATAATTTAAACTTTTGTGATCAGTATATATTTCACACTTTACACCATACAAATGATGCCTCCAAATTTTTAAAGCGAAAACAACAGTAGCTAATTCCAAATCATGTGTAGGGTAATTTACCTCATGAGTTTTCAACTTTCATGAAGCATAAGCGATTACCTGATCATTAAGCATAAGGACACAACCAATTCCTTTCAATGAAGCATCACTATAGATAAAAAACTCACCATTCCTGGAAGGTAGTTCCAAAATAGGATCATTCACCAATCTTCTTTTAGGTTCCTGAAAACAATCATCACATTCTTTTGTCCAGATAAACATAACACCCTTCCAAGCTAGCTTAGTCATTGGACTCGATAACCGTGAAAAATTTCATACAAACCTTCGGTAATAGCCTGCCAAACCAAGGAAGCTGTGAATCTCAATTACATTTGTGGGTCTTGGCCATTATTCAACAACCTTTGTTTTTGCAGGATCAACAGTTATCCCATCATTAGAAACAATGTGACCAAGGAAAGAAATTTTTGCAACCAAAACTCACACTTTCTGAATTTCCCATACAATTTATTTTCTTTTAAGGTTTTAAAAATAACCTTTAAAGGTCTTTCATGCTCCTCTTTACTTTTAGAAAACACCAAAATATCATCATTGAAAACAACCACAGACTTATCCACGAAATCATTGAATATTATCTTCATAAGGTCCATGAATACAGTAGGAGCATTGGTTAACCCAAAAGTCATAACTAAAAATTTATAATGGCCATATCTTTTACGGAACACAGTCTTCAGTACGTCTTTTTCTTTTACTTTAAACTGATGGTACCCCGACCTCAAGTCAATCTTCGAAAAAAACTAAGCTACCTGGAGCTGATCAAACAAATTATCGATATGAGGGAAAGGATATTTGTTCTTAATAGTGATGTTATTCAAGGCTCTATAATCAATGCAAAGTCTCATAGAACCACCTTTCTTTTTAACAAATAAAACAGGAGCACCCCATGGTGATGTGCTAGGTCGAATGAAACCATTATCTAATAAATCTTGCAATTTCTCCTTTAACTCTCAAAGTTCAGTTTGAGCCATTCGATAAGGGGGTTTTGAAATTGGCTTAGCATCAGGAACTAAGTCGACAGTAAACTCAACTTCCTGATCTATTCTTATTCTAGGAAACTCATCAGAATAAAATCAGGATAATCATTTACCACTGGAACATCATTAATCTGAATAGTTTCTCTGTTTTCAACAATATGTGTAAGTTAACATTCATTTCAATCTTTTGAAAGTTTCTCAGCCTCTTGATGTGTGATCAATAGTAAGGGTTCATTATTGTACACAAAATGAATGTATTTATGAAAATAAACTTCTTTAGCTCAACAATCAATATTAGCATGGTAAATAGAGAGCCAATCCATATCAAGGATAACATCAAACTCTACTAGAGGTTAAACAATACGGTTTTCAAGTAGGTTCTTTCCACGGATAAGGATATGAAGATTCTTATAAATTCTTTTTGCCTCAACATTTCCCCCAGGTGTTTTTACCACATGTTCAGGAGTCATTTTTGAGATGGTATTCCCATTTTACTAGAAACATTTTCAGAGATGAAAGAATGTGTAGACCCCGAATCAAACAACACACTGGAATAATCTGAAAATACAAACAATATACCTGATACCACTTCATTTTATGCCCCAACATCTGCTGAAGTAGTTGCAAATGATTTCACCACCCCTTTCTACTTGTAGTCTAATTGCTTCCCATCACACGAGCTCTTTTTCGGTCACTCGTTTTCATAGTGACCCATCTCATTTCACTTAAATCATTTCACTAACTGCAAATCAAATTTGGACTTACCATCACCTTGATCTTTTTTAGTGAAATCACGAGCCTTATGTCCCATCTTACCACATCGGTAGCAGTTTCCAGAATTCATAAGACATTCCCCAGCATGCCTTTTACCACATTTATCACAAACTGGAAACTTAGTTTTCTTACCGTCAGACCTTTTTGATGAATTCTTTCCTTTTTCTTACCACCTCGGCCTCTTCTTCTGCTGGTTGTTATAGAACACTTGATCATTGGAAAACTTCATTTCCACCTTTTCAGTACATCGAACAAGATTTTCATAACTTTTGAACTCACAAGAAGATAAATCCCTTCTATATTTTGGCTTTAATCCTGAGTAAAAACGATTGATTTTAATATCAAGGTCTTGGATAAAATTTGGAGCATACTTTTCCAATCGAGTGAACCTTTCTTCATAGGCAGCCACTGAGTATTCCTCTTGCCATAATTCTAGGAATTGTTTTTCCATACTAAGTCAAACAGCCTTAGGAAAATACTAATCATGAAACATACCTTTGAATTCATCCCAGTCGAGAGCATCAATCTCATCAGTGTCCCTGATATTTTTAACCATCGACTACCACTGATCTGCTTCACCCTCCAAACGGTAAATAGCAAGACTAACCTTTTGATTTTCTGAACACCCAATGACATTGAAAATCTTCACAAGTGCTTTAATCCACCCTTCAGCTAGCACAAGGTCAGACGATCCTCTAAATGATGGGGGATGTTTCCACATGAAATATTCCACCACTGACATGTTCCTCTGCGGTTGATATGGCTGATCACGTGCATGGATACCTGTTGGCGCCAAAAATATGGCCCGAAAGGAAGAAACGAAAAAGACAGCCGGCGTGCTGCATCGCGAAGCACAGCCGCGAAGCACAGCCGCGAAGCCCCTCCGCGAAGCGCCCCAGCCCTGGCGGCGCCGCGAAGCACCAGAGGCGGTGATCCTCCGCGAGCGCGTTTGACGTTCGCGAGCCGCCGCGAAGCACCAGAGGCGGTGATCCTCCGCGAGCGCGTTTGACGTTCGCGAGCGCGCCGCGAAGCTCAAGAGGCGGCGCGCGAGCCCTGCTTCGGGGCGCCCCTTCCCTATAAATACTCGACTCCCCCTGAGTCCCCGGGACGGACAATCCGACCTTTCGGCTTCTCCTCTCCCGAATCGCGAAGCAAGCTTTGCCCCGGGAATCATGAGCTCTGCGAGGTATTTCTACTTCGCGAGACGACTCTGATTTGTTTCGTCCTGAGCCCCTCTTCCGAGAGGGATGCCCTTCGCGAAGCCCAAGGGCGTTCGCAAAGGAAGGGGATTCCCAAGGGATCTCGGGCAGCCGCGGAGCACTCGTGCTTCGCGAAACACCCAACCCATGCTAGTAATCCCTATGCCAAGGCAGGATAACTATGCATCGCGAAGCACTTTGCTTGGCAGGACCCTGCTTCGCGAACCACTCCTTCGCGAGGCAGTGCTCCGCGAACACTGTTCCACTTCGCGAAGCACCTCCCACTTCCACCTATGCCCCATGCTAAGGCCAAGGCACCCCACTTCGCAAAGCACACTCCTCTGCTTAGCGATTCCTCTTTCCGTGCGACCCTCCAGGTTTGCACGATGTGATTTCAAAGTCCCATGGACAACACCTCCCGTAGCGTTGCTTCGCCCAATGCTCCTTCGCATAGGCACGCTAACGGGTATTGCTTCTTCGCATAGCCACGCTAACGTGGACCCCTCGGTGGTTCCTCCCGCGACCCCCCTTTACCATGGCCTTACTGGTACCTTCCCTTCCCCAAGGACCAGAGGGTACCAGTTATGTAAGCCCTAGGGGTGTGGAGTGAACCCACCTCGTCCGAGCTGCAGGACGTTAAACTGCCAAGCACCACGTCCTCAACACATGACGTTAAACTGTGACCCAACCTCGTCTCCCTCACGAAGGGTCCCCCCAACTCGAGCATTCATTACACCGCTCGTCTCCACGGGAATGGAACTCTTCCGCACATGGAATGAGATCCTCCTTGTCGGAGTGGTGTATGTTCGCAGGGGAAGGGTCGCCTCAGAGCGTAAATCCCTAACCTTTGGTACGGATGATTGCACCCGTGCATCTCGGTACTTCCCCACTACCAAGGTCAGTGGAGGACGTGATAGGGAACGAGGCACCTCCCATTGTCGGACCAAGGTCCATCTTCCCCGCGCTTTGTCGCGCCCTGGGCCTCCATCCTGGAGTAAGTCCCAACACCATGGGCCGCTCAACGCGTAAGCCCCTCTTCGCTTCTCACGGACGCACCCTTCGCGAGGTGATCGTCAGGTCCTTGCAACCTCTTGTTTCTCACACCGAGCATGACTCACGTGGGCTTAGAGTGAGCACCGACCCTGACCAAACCCAACCTGAACTACGAGGTCTTTGATCCATGTCAAGGCATGGTACGTAGGACGCCTTTATGAGGTTCAAGCCCACCATCAGCGGACCAAGGTCTGCTTTCACGTCGGTTTACCGACAAACCCCTTCCGAACTACGAGGACTTTGATCCGTGTCAAGGCATGGTACGTAGGAAGCCTCCACGAGGTTCAAGCCCACCATCAGCGGACCAAGGTCTGCTTTCACGTCGGTTTACCGACAAACCCCCCACCTGAACTACGAGGTCTTTGATCCGTGTCAAGGCATGGTACGTAGGAAGCCTCCACGAGGTTCAAGCCCACCATCAGTGGACCAAGGTCTACTCCCCACCTGAACTACGAGGTCTTTGATCCATGTCAAGGCATGGTACGTAGGACGCCTTTATGAGGTTCAAGCCCACCATCAGTGGACCAAGGTCTGCTTTCACGTCGGTTTACCGACAAACCCCTTCTGAACTACGAGGTCTTTGATCCGTGTCAAGGCATGGTACGTAGGAAGCCTCCACGAGGTTCAAGCCCACCATCAGTGGACCAAAGTCTACTCCCCACCTGAACTACGAGGTCTTTGATCCATGTCAAGGCATGGTACGTAGGACGCCTTTATGAGGTTCAAGCCCACCATCAGCGGACCAAGGTCTGCTTTCACGTCGGTTTACCGACAAACCCCTTCCGAACTACGAGGACTTTGATCCGTGTCAAGGCATGGTACGTAGGAAGCCTCCACGAGGTTCAAGCCCACCATCAGCGGACCAAGGTCTGCTTTCACGTCGGTTTACCGACAAACCCCCCACCTGAACTACGAGGTCTTTGATCCGTGTCAAGGCATGGTACGTAGGAAGCCTCCACGAGGTTCAAGCCCACCAACAGTGGACCATGGTCTACTCCCCATTTGAACTACGAGGTCTTTCATCCATGTCAAGGCATGGTACGTAGGAAGCCTCCATGAGGTTCAAGCCCACCAACAGTGGACCAAGGTCTACTCCCCATCCGAACTACGAGGACTTTGATCCGTGTCAAGGCATGGTACGTAGGAAGCCTCCACGAGGTTCAAGCCCACCCGTCTTTCACGTCGGGTTTCACCCTCGTCCAGTATGACGTTAAACTACATCCCGGTCCAGTGGTAAGCCATTGCGACCAAACCACCTGAACTACGTGGTCTTTGATCCATGTCAAGGCATGGTACGTAGGAAGCCTCCACGAGGTTCAAGCCCAACAATAGTGGATCAAGGTCCCTCACTTATGTCGGCTCACCGACACCCACCACCCGTTGTTTATTCACGTCAGGGTTCATTACCGTCCCGCATGACGCTAAACTGTATCATTTGAACTACGAGGACTTTGATCCATGTCAAGGCATGGTACGTAGGAAACCTCTACGAGGTTCAAGCCCAACCATCACTGGACCAAGGTCCACCCTCATGTAGGTACGCTGACGATGCCCATCGGACCAAGGTCCACCATCACGTCGGTTTACCGGCACCATCCCGAACTACGCGGACTTTGATTCCCTGCCACGGGGATACGTAGGAAGCCCCTTTAAGGCTCAAGCCCAACTTCGTCGTCACCACCCCTGCGATGGTCCCATTCCATTCTCAACCGTCTCCGCGAGACGTTAAACTCGCGACCTACCTCGTGGTAAACATGAGATGCCTGAGGAAAACCTCGGATGGAACGCCTTTGGCGTAACCGTCTTTGCTAGACGTTAATCTTGCAAACATACCCTGTGTTGAACACGGGAAGCTGAGGAAAACCTCAGGTACGTGTCTATGACATGTAACCCCCCGCGCTCGATGTGGGATGCCTCGGGTTTCCACGCCCTCGAGAAGCCTTGTGATCAAGGACAACAGACAGACATGCCAGGCACCCCAGCATCCAGACACGCTACCGATGCCTCAAACGTGATTACTCCCCTGACCGAAGGTTGCTGACCTGACTGGACCCTTTGGAATGTCCCGACAGAAGCAGCGTAATTAACCGGCGCCCATGGAAACATGGCACTGGGAAGAGTTTCACGAACTACGTATTAAATCTATAAGGGAGACCCGGACTAGGTGACGAGTTCTGAGGAGGAATCCACAGGAGGAAGAACCGACATCCCATCATCCCGTTTCGATCAAGGAGCAGACGTACCTGAACAAGGAACGAATGCCGCCCGCCTTTGGAAAGCGGGAATGCGGGGCAACAAAGCCGCGCGTCCCCCCCCCCCCTCACAGACGGATGCGCGCGCGCCCCGGCGAAAGCGTCGGAAACAGAAATGGTGAACCCGACGTGAAATTCTTCTCCTCAGCATGGAGATTAGTAGCGTTCGAGACACCGGTAGATTGACGTGTCACCGGATCCAGGTATCCGGTGCCTGGCCCCGCCAAGCAAATGGCGGGCCTATCGTGGAACTCACCGGAAGTCGGGGTAGTAGAACGTGGGGCGCTCCGCTCTGCAGCGTGTTGGCGTGGATCCTTCTCACAGACATGGGGATGGAAGAATGCTGGGGCACTGGCTGTCAATCACTTTCCTCTCAGTACTGATGAGTTGATCCCTTCGTTTGTCAGGAATCAGATTGCTATGCGATCACCATCCGCTCCTCGCCCGCGCAGGGGCAGGGGCAACACCACTACGGCCACTCCACATGGCACCACTACCGCCACGACGGCTGGCGCGTCGCGGGATGCGGGACGTCCACGTCCCCTTTCCCCATCAGAGGTCATCCAACGAAGGGTGATCAATAGCCTAGTGCGCAGGTATGAGGAACAAGGGGTCATCCCGACCAGGGATATGGCCCGTTTGGACCTGGAGGCTTCCAGGCCCCGCCGTCAACGCCGCCCTAACAGGCCGCGCAGGGAGCCCCCGCTTCCCACCCAGACATTCAATCGTTTCGGGAGCCTATCCCCGGAACGCCTTGACGACTCTTCGCCTTATGCTGAAGAGGCAGGTGTTGTCCGGCTCAGTCCGCTCAGGGCCCCGACCCAGGACTCCCAGGCTAGAGCTCCCGTCCGGCCACGTCAGCGCCGCCGTCCGGCCCCGCAGGAAGAACAGGCAGACTATGTCCCTGCACCACCTGCACCGGCCCGCCTGACCCGACGTCAGCGCCGGGCCCGGGCTGAGGACGCTCGCCTAGCCGCGTCCACGTCGACAGCTACAGTGGCCCGAGCCACCACCGACGTACATTACGAAGCCCCCGCCTACATTGAGCAGGGGCACCCCTTCGCTCAACCAAGATTGAGACCCCAGCCGCCCCATGGGCAGGCCGGGTTGACTCTTCGGGTTGCAGGCCCAAGTAGTGATCGTCGCGAGCTAACCCGCGGTGATGCAGGTCCTCCCCGTACCACCACTCCACAGAGCGTGGGCCTTCCCCGCTCCGAGGTTCGTCGTGGAGGCATGCCTCATGCTGCCCCCATCCTGCAGGAAGACCTGCCCCGGGGCAGTGATGCTCAGCGCGGAAACACTTCCCGCGCCCGCTGTACAGGGTATGAGGCCCATCCGTCCGAAGGCACCGTCCATCCGGTCCTTCGACGTGGGGGTCCCCCCTACGTCCTCTCTGCGACTGACGAAGGTCCTCCTCGCCCCAGCAATTCGAGGAGTGAAGGTCAGCCTCGCTCCACTCGCATCGACCGTGGAGGCCTTCCCCATGCTCCTGCCGGTTCCAACAGAGGCCCCGCCCACGTGGGTACTGTTCATGGAGGTCCTCCCCATGTACCCTTTGATATTTGCCCTGGTGCCCCTCGCACCCCGGCTGTCTCAAGTGGGGGCCCTCTCCGCCACGGCGCTAGCGCCGCCCCAGGGCTGCCTGATAGGGGTCAACCCTGTCCCGAAGAGCCACCCAGGGGCAGAAGAGCGGGTCGTCGCCGCCACGGGAAGAATCTTGGGAAGGCCCAGGGGGGGATCAAACCTGCCCGCTTCTCCGATTCGGAAGCGGAATGCGATTCAGCGATGGAACCTTCTCCCAGCTCCTCCGTATCAAGGACTGGGGCAGGAACCAGACGCGTCAGCCTCGTTCTCCCCGAATTTGAGGTCCATCGGATTCCCGTCTCTCTCCGCAGGTACATCCAGGAGGAAGAAATCCTGGGAATTCCGCAGGTTTCGACTGCGCAGTCACCGCCACCGTCGCCCGAAGTGCCCTCTTCCTCTATCCGGGATCCCGAGGAGCTGTTTTGGGGGTCAACGGTGGTAGAGCCACGACATGACCGGACACCGGTAACGGCGATTCCCGTACCCGAAGTAGCGGCTATTAGCCCGTCCTATCGTGACATCGTGGTCAGGTCACCTCGCTCTTCAGAGGAAGGCCCAGAGTACGGTGGCCAGTCTGCCCGCTTGCCGTATTCTCCACCGCCGAGTTTGCTATCCCAGAGGTCCGCCTCGGTGCCGCTACCGGTCCCTCAGCCACCCCCGGTTGATGAGTGGGGAAATGTAGGGCCGAACTCCGAGGATGAATCCAGGAGCTTCTGGAGTATTCTTGCAGCGGGCTATTTCCCAGAGAAGTTCTGGCCCACGGCAGCGTTGAATTTCCGCATACCCGAGTCGCTTACCCCTGAAGAAGTGGGATGCCTTTGTCGGACCCTGTGGGCGACGCACTTCCGCCTCCGTTGGGAACGGGTAGTGTACCCCAGGAGTCGGGAGCACTTCGAGGAGATTGGCAAACAGTGCCGCCTGATTGATGCAGCGGTGCTCCTTGTGGCCCAGCACCCCGAGTCGCCCGGTCATCAGGGTGCCCTCCAACGAAGATGTGTTCAGAGTTTCAAGGCACTCCGCAAGATTGTCAGGGAAGCTACCCCCCATGTGCAAGTCCGTGGTTGGGGACGCTATGCCGCTCTCCTCTTCGACCCTATTCTACGACAGCCTGATTCGCTATGCGACATTGAGGATATGCCCTCGAGAGGGGTCACAGTCCACATGGCCGACGTTGTGGATAAGGAAGACGAGCTTGAGTTCCTTGATGGGGACTTACCATCCGAGGGCGTACCGCCACTACTCGACCCATCAGGGAGAGTCACCCGTCATCAAAGGAACCTGCTAGGCCTCCCTGTACCCACCGAGTCACTGGCGCTCGGTCGAAGCACTGGCAAGGGTAAGGAGCACGTCGGAATAGCCAAGCACTCCGACCCGTCCGCCTCTGTGCAGAAAACGGACGAAGATCCTGAGAAGGCCACGTTGCGCCAGCAGCTTGCTGAACAGAAGAGGCTGGTCGACGAACTCTTGGCTGAACGCGCCACAGAGCGACGACCCGACTATGGTAATCCCAGGCCGGGACAGCAGGGGCAGGAACAATTTCCCCCCGGTGAGATGCCTCCGGGCAACCCTGATCATGCTACTGCCGCGGACAGGGCGGAAGCCGGAACGTACGGCAAGAGAGCGCGATACGTCTCGCCAAACCCCCCTGAGCGACGGGGCAATCTGAAGAATCCAATCCGGGTTCCCCCAGTCGCCCAACAGGTCATTCAGCCAGTTGACCCGCGGGCAGCAGAAGCCGTCTACCGCGTTGAAGAACCTGGCAATGCGCTTGTGGTTAGGGATCCCCGTCAAGACAGGGACCCCCACCCGAAGGACCTTATTGCGGCACTCACAGCCCGCCTCGAGGCGTTGGAGACACGGCAGGTGGCGGTCCCACCCGATGGCAAGCCTTATCCTGCGTGGGTGGATGATATGCCCGCGCCTCCGGGTTTTGGGAACCCCACTTTCTCGCCTTTTAACGGGACAGGGGACCCACCCCAGCACTTGGCTCATTTCTCTTCTAGGTGTGGCCCCATGTTGGGGACCCCGGCTCAGCAAGAAGCTGCTAAGCTCCGATGTTTTGTACAGACGTTGGAAGGTCCGGCATTCGTCTGGTACAGCCAGCTCCCCATCGGATCAGTGACCGGTTGGGAAGATCTTCGCCGGCAGTTCTTGTACCAGTTCAGCTCTACCACGCGGAAGACCAGCATCGCGGACCTCTTTAAGTGCAAACAGAGGCCTGATGAGCGGGTTGCGGACTTTATCGCCCGGTGGAAAGGACTTACGTATTCTCTCGATATGCCACTGACTCAGGAGCAATTACTGACGATGTGTGTGGGGAACGTAAAGACAGAGCTGGTACCCTCCTTGATTACCCAGAATTACCCTGGGGGGTTCAGAGATTTCTCGGATAAGGCCCAGCGCCTCGAGGAGGCCCTGCAACAGGCTAGTCAGGCACGTTTGCTGCCCCCAATGATCCCAGCCAGGAGGGCCGCCAGGGCTGAACCCGCCGCAGTGGCTCAAATAGAAGCCCCGAGGCAGCTGGAATTGCTACCGGCGGTACCACCCCCGCAACCTCGCAGAGGTCCTCCACCTCAAGCACAGGCTCCTGCCCAGCAGCGACCGCCTCAGAACCGACAGGTTCCCCCGCGCAACGCGCCACCGCCACCTAGGCGAGACAACCAGGCGCCGCCTCCTCAGCAGGCCCCTCCGGTCCCTCGACAGGATCAGGCCCCCAGGGCTCCTTACCCGGAAAGAAAATACCATACCTATTCATTCAACGAAAATCAGGTCCCTGGTTACTTCCGAAGTGCTCTAGAGCAAGGGATTGTGCGTCTGCCTGAGTGCAGGAGGCCGGCAGAGGCGCATCTCACTGATCACCCCAACTACTGCCCTTATCATCGGATCCTGGGGCACACCCTCAAGCGATGCTATGTGTTTAAAGACTGGCTTCAGGACCAGGTCAACAACAACATAGTCAAGCTGGGCCCAGCGCCAGCTCAGGTGGCAGGCATCTTTGCGGGATCAGAAATCGGCAGTGACAGCGAGGGTGAGTGGCAGCAGGTCCCTAGCCGCGGGTCCCAGAAATACGACAACTGGATGGCTCGAAAAACTGTTGTCCGTGCCCAGGGTATCATCCGGGCACGCCTGAAGCAGCCGGAACCTTCAGAAGAAGCAGCCGGTGCCTCAGCATCGTCCTCACAGTCGACCTCTACCCAAAAGGGCAAGCAGCGGCGACGTAAGAAGAAGCAACGTGCACCGCCAGTGCCGTCGTCATCCCGCACTCTTGGCGACTTTATGCCTCCTGAAATGGGCATTCCCCCCAGAATCCGCCCAGCGGTGGATGACTCTTCGAGTGATAGTCAAGGGTACGCTTCGGTTAACACCGTGGAGCTGGTAAAGCCCTATATGACCCCCGATGAGGGGGAACCCCAGGCAGACCGCCCCAATGTTTCCAGCCGACGTCAACGTCGGCGGAATCGCAATCGCGCCGGTCACCGAGGTATGTCAGCAGGCACTTGTGACCAAGCCGTGCACGCTACCGAGACGAGGCAGCAGGCTCAGCGCAGATCTCAGCGCGCGCAGACCCATTCAGCACCCTCGGCTCTACCTCCACCGCCATTCGTGTTGCTGGATCAGGGAGAGCCGCCTCGTTCGTATCACAGCCAGTCTCGCCCGGCGACGGGCCAGCTCCCGCTGTTCGACCTTAGCCCGGCGACTACTCCCCAGGCTTCTACTAGCAGGCAGCAGGATGTACCCAGTGCTAGCCGACCGCCAGTTCAACCAGCAGGACCCGCTATGCCTCCAAATGCCGAAAAACCCCCTGTAAGCAGAGGTTCGCGTTTGGCACGCAAGTATGATGTCCTAAAGCACTTAGCCGGCATTCCGGCGAGGCTTTCCATCCTTGAGGCCCTGCGCTTGTCATCCGAGATGCGCGAGGCACTTGCCGAGGCCCTAAGGAGCCCCCTCCAGTTCGAGACGGAAGTGGCAGCCGCGGAGGCCTTCCATACCGAGACGATTGAAAACGCCGAATGTCAGGCGGTTATCTCGTTCTCTGGTGAAGACGAAGACCCTCCTATACAGGGGCACATTCGCCCACTGTATGTCACTGGCCACTTTAACGGTGTGGAAGTCCGCCGCTGCCTCGTTGACACGGGTTCTGGAATCAATCTAATTCCGACCCGGACGTTGCGAAAACTGGGTTTGTCTGAAGGTGATTTGACTCCCTCTGACCTCAGGATTCAGGGGTACGACAGGACAGAGCAAACCCCGGTCGGCAAGATCCTCCTGAAGACCCAGTTCGGTGGCTTAATTGCCAGCACCGAGTTCATGGTTGTTTCTCAGGACACCGCCTACAACGCACTGATGGGTAGGCCATGGCTCCATCTGCATGCTGCGGTCCCCTCATCGTATCACCAGTGCCTTAAGTACTCGCTCAACGGTCGAGTAGGCGTGATCCAAGGAGACGCGTCCCCCTTTGCTTCTTGTGAGGCCCGCTATCTGGATGCGGGTTATTACAAAAGCAAAGACAAGCAGATCCTGGTCAGCGAGGATGAGCCCGCTCCAATCGCAAGTAATCCCTGGGCGAGCATGGACGACGCCTACATCCTCCCGATGCACCGGTTGGAAGCCACGACCCCCGACATGGGACAATGTTTTGTTGTTTCGGGTACGCAAGGAAGGCATGTTCCCGCGTCCAAGCGACGGCGGAGAATCACCTCGTACTCCTACACCAACCAGGCTCGGGTCATCCCGGAATCTCCTACCCCTGTACGGTACCGGGATGTCAGGCTCATGACAACAGCGGTGCGCCATACGTGCCTATTTCGCCGGGATGGAATCAACCGACTCTGGCCGACACGTCACCACTGCTTTGATATCGTCAAGCGTGGCCCCTTAGGCCGAAGGCCGGATGGGATAGGGTCAAATGCATTCATTGCTATGGTCTCCATGACGAGTGAGTCTCCTGATGTGATGACTGCTGCTGCCCAAGCCGGCACCAGCTGCCCCTCGGGTGTTGAGAGCCCAGAAGCACCTTCCGTCACGGGAAGTCCCCCCCCGGCTGGAGAGGAAGACTTGGAGGATGCTCCCCCAGCCTTTGAAGAAGGCGTCTCTACCACGGTTGATGAGCTGGTGCAGGTGAACCTTGGCAGCGAGGCAGATCCAAGACCCACATTGATCAGTGCGGCCATGTCCCTCGAGGAGCGACAGCAGTATATAGACTTCCTCAAACAGCACCGCGATGTGTTTGCCTGGAGTTACGATGAGATGCCAGGACTGGATCCTCAAGTGGTCGTCCACCGTCTGGGCCTCCCGGTAAAACATCGTGGGTTTAAGCAGCCTCCCAGGAAGATGCACCCATCCCATGGTTCCATGGTTGAGGCCGAAGTTGACAAGCTTATCAAAGCCAACTTCGTCAAAGAGGTCCAGTACCCCAAATGGCTCGCCAACATTGTGCCAGTCAGGAAGAAGAATGGGCAGATTAGGGTCTGCATTGACTTCCGCGATCTCAATCGCCACTGCCCAAAGGATGACTCCCCACTTCCAGTGACGGAGCTGTTGATTGACGCCACGGCCGGGTTCCAAGCCCTCTCTTTTATGGACGGATATTCCGGGTATAACCAGATCCGGATGGCCCCCGAAGATGAGGAGTCCACTGCCTTCAGGGCTCCCCAGGGTACCTTTTGCTACCGGGTAATGCCATTCGGTTTGAAAAATGCAGGTGCCACTTATCAGAGGTCCATGCATCGCATATTCAAACCGATCCTCGGGACATTGGTGGAATGCTACGTGGATGACCTTGTAGTCAAATCATATTAGCGCCAGGACCATCTCAAGGACCTTGAGAAAGTGTTCGGTTTCCTCCGTTCCCGTCACCTGAAGATGAACCCGCTGAAGTGTGCCTTCGGAGTCACCTCCGGGAAGTTTCTGGGCTTTGTTTTCAGATACCGAGGTATCGAGATCGACCCGGAGAAGATCAAGGCCATCAGCCAAATGCCTCCCCCGAGCAACATTCGGGAGCTTCGAGGCCTGCAAGGCCACTTAGCCTATATACGCCGATTCATTGCGAACCTGGCCGGCAAGTGTAAGCCCTTTTCTCGGCTCATGAAGAAAGGCGCTGCCTACGAATGGGATGAGGAGTGTCGGATCGCCTTCGAGGAAATCAAGCAGTATCTGCTCCAACCTCCGGTCTTGATGCCACCCGTCTCTGGAAAGCCGCTGGTCCTCTACGTGACCGCCCTAGAGAGATCCCTCGGCGCGCTGCTCGCCCAGAAGAATAACGAGGGCACTGAGAACAGTCTCTACTATCTCAGTCGCATACTTCTCGATACGGAGGTCAGATATTCCCTTATCGAAAAGAGCTGCCTTGCGCTCGTCTTCGCCGTGCAGAAGTTGCGACACTACCTGCAACACCACGAGGTGCAATTGATCTCTCGAGTGGATCCGCTGAAGTACATCCTGAACCGCCCCATGCTGACCGGCCGGCTAGCACGGTGGGCGGTGATTCTCCAGCAGTTTGACATCAGGTTTGTGCCTCAAAAGGCCGTCAAGGGACAGGCATTGGCAGACTTTTTAGCTGCCCATCCAACCTCCGCGGATCAATCCCTGGACCTGGATTTCCCCGATGAGACGATTCTCTCGGTCGATCACGCTGTCCCGTGTTGGCAAATGCATTTCGACGGCGCCTCCCGGAGCCCCACCGGTAGAAGGCTCAACGACCCCAAGCTCAACAGAGTGGGTCTGGGTATCGTTTTCATTACCCCGACGCAAGCCGTCCTGCCGTACTCCTTCCTGCTGTCAGAAGGTTGTACGAACAACGAGGCAGAGTACCAAGCTCTCATCACCGTCCTCGAGTTGGCCCTCGAGATCCATGTACCCCATCTACATGTGAAAGGAGATTCTGAGCTGGTAGTCAAACAGGTTAATGGCGACTACGTCGTCAGGAAGCCAGAGCTTGCACCGTTGCTGGAGTACACCCTCCTCCTGATGGCCCAGTTCTCTTCTCGGCCAGAGGTTACCCATGTCCCGCGGTCGCAGAACGGCCAAGCGGACACCCTAGCTGGCTTAGCCGCATCGCTCGCAGAACCCGAGCAAGATGATTTGGTCATACACGTGGCCCACCGGAGAGTCATTGCTCCCGTCACCCAAGAGGACCGTGATAGCCTGCGGGTAAGTCATCTCACCGCCGGACCCTCCGTATCGGAAGTCCCGGGTTCGTCGGATGCGGTGGTTGAAACGACCCCCGATTGGAGAGCACCTTTTGTCGAGTATCTCCAAAATGGTCAGCTCCCAGACAACCGGGCCGAGCGCGAGCGAATCCGACGCCGCGCACTTCAATTTACCCTCCAGAGCGGCCCTAGTCTTGAGCAGACCCTCTATAAACGGAGTTTTGATGGTGTCCTCCTTCGTTGCATCCATGGAGTAGAGATACCTCAAGTTATGCAAGAGGTTCACGCCGGTTCCTGTGGCGCCCATCAAGCTGGGCCGAAGCTGTCCCATCAAATCCGGAGGCTAGGGTATTTCTGGCCCTCCATGATCCACGATTGTATTGGATACGCCAAGAGATGCCACGCGTGCCAAGTGCACGCCAACTTCTTGCATCGGCCGCCAGAACCCCTCCACCCCACCAAGTACTCTTGGCCATTTGCGGTATGGGGACTCGATGTAGTGGGACCGTACCCGCCGGCAACAGCCCGCCAGTGTAGGTTCATCCTGACTGCTACAGATTTCTTCTCCAAGTGGGCAGAAGCAGTTCCGCTCAAAGAGGTCAAGGCCCGTTCCGTCGTTGACTTTGTGAGCTCCAACATCATCCACCGGTTTGGGGTCCCTCACGCCGTCCTCACTGACAACGGCACCAACTTCCGAGCAGCTGAATTGAAGAAATTGTACGCTAAGTACGACATCCGGTCAAACCATACCTCTCGCTACCACGCACAGGCAAATGGACAGATCGAGGCGTTCAACAAGACCCTCTCTAACATTCTGCAGAAGATGGTTGGTCAGAACAAGAAGAGTTGGCCGGACAAGCTCCCCAACGCCCTCTGGGCTTACCGGACGACGACTCGCAACTCTACCCAGGTGACCCCATATTCCCTGGTGTATGGAGCTGAGGCCGTCCTACCCATTGAGATCCAGCTGCCGTCGCTACGCACGGCCGTTTATGATCACCAGACATCAGATGAGGTAGCCGAGATCCGTCTAGCTGAGCTAGAGGCACTGGACGAGAACCGGCTTCGTGCCCTGCACAATATGGAAAGGCATCAGGACAAGATGGCAAGAGCTTTTGACAAGAAGGTTCGTCTCCGCTCTTTTCTACAGGGTGACCTGGTGCTGGCCCTGCGAGCGCCAATGATTCCCGGAAGGAAGCCGCCCAAGTTAGAACCCAAATGGGAAGGGCCTTATATCATCCATAAGGTTTACCCCAATGGAGCTTACTCCTTGGTGACCACAGATGGAGAGCGTGTAACCCCTCCCACCAATGCCAGATTCCTCAAGCGATACTTCGCCTAGGGCAAAAGATGGTCCTGCATGACCCTAAACTGCGAGAGGGTCCTGCATGACATTAAACTGCATTGGTCCTGCATGACCCTAAACTGCGAGAGGGTCCTGCACGACATTAAACTGCATGGGTCCTGCATGACATTAAACCGCATTGGTCCTGCACGACCCTAAACTGCGACTTGGTCCCGCATGACCTTAAACTGTATCTCCGTCCTTACTGCAAGACGTTAAACTGCAAGTCAGTCAGTTCTTCCTGACCGAGGCTCAGCCTCAGGCCCCTCGGCCTCTTTGGGCCCCTGGCCCCATCTCCACCGAGGTCTGGCCCCAGGCCCCCCTCGTTTCTCTCCGACTTACCCTCTTACGGGATTGTACGGTACAGTGTAGGACTACGTTCTCACATTGGGATCATGTACCATGCCGCACACATCCCTGAACGAGATGCCCCTCGTCCCGCATGACGTTAAACTGCATGTCAAGAACTACGTACGGCTTGATTCTCATCTTTATGGGATACGTAGGAACGCTCAGACGCCTCGTCTTGAGGCCAGCCCCGAGCTTCTCTCTTCCACTATTCCCCCTGGGAATGGTCTCCTTGGAGGATCTTTGTGTAGCAGGGCGTCGGCCTTCTTGTCCCCGCTCATGCAACCCCATTCACGCAAAGATTGTAAAGGTCGCACCATGCGCCCGCTCCGTTCTTCTACCCTCCCACGTCCTTACCGCATGACGCTAAACTGCATGGCCTTCAAGAAATACGTATGGCTTGATTCTCATCCTTATGAGATACGTAGGAACGCCCAGACATTTCATCTGTTGGCCCAGCCCAAAAGCCGAAATCTTCCCCTCGGGTTAAGACACGGCAGGGTGCACATTTTTGCCCCGACCCACGTCGAGCAAGCCTCGACCCGGCTGCACATTCCCCCCTGGAGGTGTTTGCCCCTTTCGTGGATGGATTCACACCCGGAGGGGCCCCCAAGAACGGCCTGGATACAAAGCCCAAGGGCTCTCCTACCGATACGGGCCAACGCCCCTGAGGGTTTCTCAAGCAACAAATTGAAACAAGTCCCGCGTTGCGAATTTGGTCAGCGGTTGACCCTCATTTGTTGCCCCCATGCGGGTCACCATAGGAACGCTGTGTTTTGACTATGGTCAACAGTGATTCATTCTGCCCCATCCTGAGGTGATAAACTTCCCCCAGGTGGTGCTAGTGATCGGGACCGCAGCCCACGATTCCTCACCCGGAGCGTACGGTGTGGTGTGGGACTACGTCCTCATTCACGTCGGGATCATGTACCACGTCGTACAACTCCCCTTACGAGGCCCAGCCTCAGGCCCCTTGGCCTCCTTGGGCCCCTGGCCCCCCGTCCTCATGTAAGACGTTAAACTACAAACCAGTCAGGCCTTCCTAACTGATGCCTGATCTTGGGCCCCCTGGGCCTTCTCCCCTATTTCTCACCTGGAGTGTACGGTGTGGTGTGGGACTACGTCCTCATTCACGTCGGGATCATGTACCACGCCGTACAACTCCCCTTAGGAGGCTCAGCCTCAGGCCTCTTGGCCTCCTTGGGTCCCTGGCCCTCCGTCCTCATGTAAGACGTTAAACTACAAACCGGTCAGGCCCTCCTGACCGAGGCTCAGCCTCAGGCCCCTCGGCCTTTCTAGGCCGCGGCCCAGGACCTATCTTATAGGATTGTACGGTATGGTGTAGGACTACGTCCTCATTCACGTCGGTTTTTCGCCATACTATACACCTTGCTCAGGAGTATATCGCTCCCCACCCAAGTCCCGCATGACGTTAAACTGCACTTCAAGAACTATGTGTGGCTTGATTCCCATCATAATGGGATACATAGGACCACCTGGATGTCCAAAATCCGGGTCCAGCCCCATCTCTCGGGAATCCTCATCCCATCTTGGCCCCTTGGCCCATCCTTTCTCCATGAAGAGATCATATGGTGCGGTGTGGGATTATGTCCTCATTTACGAGGGTCTTGTAGTGACCACGCCATGTTTCCCGCACCACCGAGCTGTTTCGTCGATCCCTCTTTCGGCTGTTCACCAATGTGCTTAAGAGTACTCTGGTTCATTACCTGGAATGCCAAGCTTTACTCGGACACGTCCGCGCCCGCTTTCCAGGCTTTGCGTATCCCCGCATCAGGGCTTTCACCATTTTTCACACCCGGAGGGACCCCCAAGTACGGCCTGGATACAAAGCCCAAGGGCTCTCCTACCGATACGGGCCAACGCCCCCCAGGGTTTCGGACGACAAATCGATAAAATCCCGCGTTGCGAATATGGTCAGCGGTCGATGCTCGTTTGTTGCTCCCACCTCAGGCTAACGCGATACAGACGCTGTGTTTCCTTCATGGATAACAGTTTTCCTCTGTCGTCACGCCAACCCATTAAGCCCAAATGCCGGGTACACAATTCACACCCTTCATTACTTCATCGTGTCCAAGTAGAATTTCGGGACTCTCGGTACTTTTTCCCCCGTGCACGTCTGCGCGTTTGAGGAACAAGCTACATAAAAGGTGTCCTTCGGAACTCTCTGCTGACTCCCCTTTAATGGATGCCCCAAGTGTTGCAATGAGGGTCCCCCCCTTGTTTCCCACACCGAGTTTATCTCACGTGGGCTTAGGGATTGGGTTGACCTCTGTGCTTACTTGGGAGTGGTCACCATCCACGGTCCGAGCTCTAAGACCATAAACTAAGATTCTCATCTGGAACTACGTTCAAGACCCCTTGTCCTTGGACCCAGCTTGAGCTTAGCAAATTTACCCCTCTAATCCTGCCTTCAGGACCCTGATCACAGGACTGCGTGGCGCAGTGTGGGACTACGTCCTCATTCACGTCAGGTGCGCAATAGCTGCACCACGCACGCCCCATTCTGAGGTCCAGTCCTTCTATCCCCTGTCCTGCATGACATTAAAAGTCACCCTTTCAGAACTACGTGTGGCTTGATTCCCGTCCTAATGGGATACGTAGGACCACCTGAATGTCTAAGATTCGGGTCCAGCCCCACCTCGGGGAGATCTCCTGATTTCCCGGTCACCTAGGCCACTTGGTCCATCCCTCTCCAGCAGGGGGGTGCGTAGGTATGATACAAGGTTGTGGGCATCATGCTCCCCCTTCCCCTGGGAATCTGCCATCTCTCGATCACCCTCACGGTTTAGTCCCTTGGCTCCCTGTAGTGGTTCACCCATGTGTTGAGAGTACTCTGGTCTAGGACCAAGAGTGTCAGATTCAACTTGGTCAAGTTCCTTCCACTTGTCAAGCTTCGTGTTCCCCTCTATTCGGACTTCCATCATCTTTCACACCCGGAGGGACCCCCAAGAACGGCCTGGATACAATGCCCAAGGGCTCTCCTACCGATACGGGCCAACGCCCTCCAGGGTTTCGGACAACAAGTCGATAAAATCCCGCGTTGCGAATATGGTCAGCGGTCGATGCTCGTTTTGTTAGTCCTCATTTCAGGCTAACGCGACAGGATGTTGTGTTGCGAACATGGTCAGTAGTAATCCTCTGTCGTCACGCCAGCCCCTTCAGTCCTTGAATGTTGGTTGCATGATTCACATCATTTTCCACCCCATCATGTCCAGGTGGAATCTCGACACTTTTGGCGCTATCCCTCAGTGCACCTTTGCATGTTAGGGGGACAAAGCTGCAATCTGGCGTCCTTCGGGACTCCCTGGTCCGAGCTCTAAGACCATAAACTAAGACCCGTTCGGGACTACGTTCACATTCCCATCCTCATGGGACACGTAGGACCGCCCGGACGCCCTGTCTCCGGGTACAACCCATTCAGGAAGCCAGTCTCTTCCCCTGTTTTACCTCTGGATGGCGTACAATTTGATGTGGGATCAAGTCTCTGTCAAATGTGTTTTATTAACACTGCGCACATTTCCCGCCTAGCATCGTCTCTGCTACGTCTGCGCTGCATGACGATAAAATGCATGCTTGGTCCTATCATACGACCCTAAACTGTGACATTATCGTCCTGGCCGCACGACGAAAAACGGCACCGCATTGTGGTGACCTCGCTGTAGAGGACATCACGTTGGGTACTGGCCACGCGCCATGCTATTTGTCAACGCCCATCACGGCTTGATTCTTGTGGCGACATCACGACCTACAGTTCTAGGCCTGTCGCTTCACAAAAAAAAAACCATTCACCTCAAAGAACAAACAAGATACATCAAATTCCGCTTCTTTTAGTGCAAGGGCCACGTCCGCACTTCCCCTTTCCCCTGGCACTGGTACCTTACCCTGCCACCTTCCAGAACTACGTATGGCTTGATTCTCATCCTTATGAGATACGTAGGAGCGCCCGGGTACTTCCCCGCGGGTCCAGCCTAACCCTTGAGTTCGGTCCCTCGACTCGAGCTCATTCACGTCAGGTTGTGATGTCATGAGTCCCCTGATCCCCTTTTTCCAATCCATGGTCCGAAGTCTATGACCATAAACTAAGATCTCCCCAAGGGAAAGGAATCTGCTCCCTCTCTAATACGTTTCGTTGACGTATCCAGATGTGTTTTGACAAAAAGCCCGAAGCATGGGATTTTCACGGGGACATTCCCCTCATCCCATGACCAAGCTTCGTGAGCTCACTATTTGGATCCTCATCCTCTTCCACATCCAAAAGGACCCTCGGACGACGTGGATACTAAGCTTAAGGGCTCTCCATGAATGCTGGACCTAAGGGCCCTACAATCGTTTCGGGCCAACGCCCCTGCGGATATTCGACAACATTTGTGACATGGTCCCGTGTTTCGAACATGGTCAACGGTCGACCCTCATTTGTTTGTCCCCATTTCAGGCTAACGCGATAGGATGCTGTGTTGCGAATATGGTCAGCAGTAGTCCTCTATCGCCACGCCGTCACCATCGTGATCCGAATCTCGAGCGTCATGATTCACACATTTCCACTCCCTCATGTTCAAGTGGAACTCCACCATACTCGGCTCTTTCTCTTCGCGCATCTAGATGCGCTGAATGATCATGTTAGTGTCATTGGGCCGGTAATCACCGAGCATCCCTTTGCCCCAACCTGCCCCTCTCTGCGTCAGGAAATTCCCACCACCACTGCTTGTTTCCCACACCGAGCACGACTCACGTGGGCTTAGTAGTTTTGGCTGGATGTGTACTAACACAGTCAGGCTGCTCCTCGTCCTGCATGACGTTAAACTGCACTTTCAGAACTACGTATGGCTTGATTCCCATCGTCATGGGATACGTAGAGACACCCAGGCATTTCACCTAGGGTCCAGCCCCAGGAATCGCAAAATCCTATTCCTCCTCATTTCCAGCCCTCGCCAGAGAGGCCCTATCTGGAAGAAAGAATGATCCGGGATCAGACCGATGCGCCCATCTGGCGTACACCCACCACGGTGGTGTAACTACTGAAGTGTTGGATTCTGTTTGAACAAACCATCACTCCATATTCCACGCTTTGCGTGCCCCTTATTCGGACCCTCGTCTTCTTTCATGTCTGAAGGACCCCCTAACAGTAAGGATGTCTGACCTATGGTCCACCAACTGTCCTGGGCCAACGTCCCGAAAGATTAATCGACAACAAATTGATAAAATCCCGCGTTGCGAATACGGTCAGTGGTCGATGCTCATTTGTTGTCCCCGTTTCAGGCTAACGCAGTAAGGATACCGTTTCTCCGCCACGGCTAATGGTTGTCCTTTATTGTCACGCCGCCTCCATAGTATTCCGAATTTGGGCATCGTGATTCACACTCCCCATTTTCATCTGTTTGAACTGATTTCAGCGCCCCTGGTGTTGCCCCAACCGTGCATACGAGCACATTGGATAAACGGTAATTCGGCTATCCCGGAAGTTCCTCCTCCGATCAAGCCTTCCCCATCTTTCGGGAATCTGGGCTGGTTTGAGGGAATTGTCGTCAAACGTCCCGCAAACATTGTAGGGATGCAACAAGACAATTCAACAGTGGAAATCCTGCGTGCTACGGAACTCAAAACAAAGGAGAAAGGAAGAATTGAAGCACAAAAGTGTTAATAAAAGTTTCTTCGGGTTCGCTACAATACTCGGGGGTTGACTTCCCCCATGGACGGGTTGACTCCGTCGAAAGAGCGTTGCAGCTCCGCCACCCGTTGACTTGCGGCGTCCAGAGCCTGTTGCCGCTGATTTAACTCCCGCTCCTCTTCAGCAGCGGCGGGGCGTAATCCGTCAACCCTGGCCCGGGCCCTTTCCACCTCGGCCTGGACGACAGCCATCCTTCCAGAGGTTTGCCCCATATGTTCCTCAGCCTCCGCTAGCTGAGCCTTCAAGTGTGAGACCAGCTCAGACTGCGCATTGAGAGTGGCTGAAAGCTCGTTGGCCCGGATCTGCATCTGTTGGGCCTCGCCTTCAGCCTCCTGGAGCTTCCTAATGTTGGTCGCCTTCCTCCGCTGCCATCCTACGCTCAGCCCACGATCATGCTCCCGGATCTTCTCAGCCATGAGGTCTCGGACGAGCGCGTGAGGGCGTTGGGCATCCACTCCCCCGGCACACAGCTCGCGCAACCGCGAGCGGAGCCTATCCATTTCGGCCAGCCATTGCACCTGGGGGGTGTCCCTGATAAAGCGCGTGATCAGCTTCCACGACCGGCGACGGACTATGCTGCTGTCTTCCTCATCAGAGGCCGTTTCGTCCCAATCCGCGCGGTCAGCAGGCTCGTACGCGGGATATGCCTGCAGGAATTCCTCAGCGGGATCCGCATCTGGTGTTGAGTCTGGTTCGACGCCTGACGCCGGCGCAGGCACGACAGGACTGGGACTGACCGGTTGATCCTCTTCCTCAGAGTCCACCTCGATGACTTCAGGTATGGCTCTACTGGTGGTCCCACCAGTGATGGTGTGCACCGCAGCTGGAGGAGGTGAAGGGATTATCGTCACCATCACCGGCATGCCCCTGGGAGGGACGCCGCCAGACATCCCAACCAGCCTCGCTGCAGCAGCCCACGCCAGTCGGAGAACTGTATGACAGAAAGAGAGAAAGAGACATAAACGTTAGTTGGCATGGCCCACGTGTGGCAACGAAGAGACTGGTGAAGGAGACTTACGAAGATCAACCTCCGAACACTGCTCCCGGGCCGGTACCGACGGGACTCCAAGACGAGGCCCCCCGTATACTGTTGGAAGGCCCGGAGAGTCCGGAGGAGCCACCTCAAACCCCCCGGTTCCACCAGGTGCAGAACTGGACGCAGCCATAGGCGCGGGTTCTGAAGGCCCCGCATCGTCACCCGCCGAGGAGCGAGAACGAGGCCTACGAACAAGTTCCTCCTGCATGACCCAAACATTGGTGAGAAGTCCGTATGGATTCAATAACAGATCGTAAGAAGAGAGGTTCGGAATGCTACCTCGAGAGCCTCCGCGGAGTCATCGGATTCTGAGCTTCGGTCTCCGACCTCGCCCTCCTCCAACGGGCTCCCTTCTCCCGCCTCATCCTCCCGAGAAGAGCCCCCTGATTCCTCCGGCAAGGGGAAGCGCTCCCTCAGGTCGGCAGCCGATAGCTGTGGAGGGACCGTCTGATTCAACAGTACCCTCACCCGGTCTGTCATCGGGCGAGGGGCACCACTGGAGTGGATGTAATCCTCCAGTTCGTTCAAGTATTGCTCCGCCTCCGCCGAAGACACCATGAATCCGGCCCGGACTGGGCCTATGCCCGGCAGTCTCATCCCGAGGCGATTCAGGTGGGCCCACACCTCAGATGGGCTGAGGAATTGCCGGTTGACGTCCCAGATGTCCCAGGCTTCCGGAAAGACAGCATCTTCTGCCATGTCAATGTGACGCAGCCGCTTCCCCGGAGCCTGAGCAGATATCCGACGGAATCCCCTCGGTGGCCGCCCCTCTGGATGACCCTGCTCTCCCGGAACCACCGGATCCGCCGCTGCTGCCATGCCCTCGGCCGGTGCGGGTCCCTCTGCCACGGCAGCCCCGCTGCCGCGGGCGGCCCTAGCTGCCCTCTTACCCCGACCTCGAGATAAAGGAGGCCCACCGTCACCAACCCGGATCGTTGGCTGCTTCAGCATCTCCCCGGGATAAGCAGCCTCCCAGCTGATGGCGTACTCCTTCACTAAGCCGAAGGCGGCGGTGGGTGGAGGCAATGTGATCTGCATCCTTCCATCCTCACGTGTGAACATGAGCCACAGCTGCCTCATCACACACGGGTGCTCCTCGTGACGCACCTCCCAGTATACCTGCGGGGTCAGCCGCTGGAGGCACCGGAACTGCCTCGCAAAACGGTGCGGGGTGTATGGTTCACAGATTGGCTCACGATCTATCCGAGCCACCAAAACGCCACCTCGGAAGGCCAGGAGGTAAGCCCGATGCTCTTCCGTTCCCCGTCCATCATCGGTAAGCCTTCCCGTCGGCAGTGGAAAGGGATGAAAGTTGAACTCGTCCGCCCTCCACACCCTATTCAGCACCATCGGAACAGCCAGTTTGAATGGGAAGCTCCCAACTGCGTTCAGGATGGAAGGGCGAAAGTCTGATCCCGGCGGCGAAATAGGGTTTGGATACTCGTAAATCCCCCTGATGTGCGCCGCGATCCACCCATACAGGAGGTGGAAGGGCCCGCATATTCTTGGCGGCTTCTTGCCCTCGCTGATACGTCGCAGCAATCTGTATAGCTTGGCGAGCATCGGGATCCCCAGGTTGATCCGCTGCCCCATGGACAGCATCGATGCCATGATGAACGAGCTGGGCCGTACCCCCATGCTTGTATCTCTCACTGGTAGGATCCACCCACATATGAGGGCCGCGATGAACGCCGCCAGCCTAACTATTGGCTGTTGTTCGGTGCTGACGCTGAAGCCCCAAGTCTTCCATTGGCTGTCCTCCAAAACCCGCCAATACGAGTGCCCCTTACCCCGCTGGGCTGCCCTCGGACAAGTCCGAGGCCTTGGAGGGAACTCTCGATTCTCTGGAAAGTTCAGGAAGCATTTGAACCATCTTCTGAAGTGGACGTCCCTCACTGCTTCCTTGTCATCCGCGGGGACAAACGCCATCAGCGCTGACGCCAGTCGCGGCATTTGCTCAGCATCCCCCCACGCACTGATGATGGGGAGGAACTCGTCGTACATGGCCCCCAAGATCGGGACCCCAGAAACCTGGTGGACATCCCACAGGCTGATGCCCACCTCCCCGTGATGCAGATGAAAAGTGTTGGTCCTGGACGACCATCTACTCAGCAGTTCCGGCATCAGCTGCTTTGGCTGGTAAATGTGGAACTGGGAGGCCCATGCCGCCTCGTACAATCCCACTCTCCTCAGTTCAGCCTCGAACTCCTCACATGAGGCGCCTACCCAGTAGGCCCAGGCCCAGTCGTCGGTAAAATTGCCGCCCTGGCGCAGGTCCCACTCATCGGACCATCCCTTCTTCGGATCCTGCAGAGCCGCCTTCAGCATGGTGCGGTAGAGAGGAGGGGACGTCTCCGGTTGCAGTGGCCTCCCATCAATGTCGTTCACATGATTGTAGAGACAATCGGCGGTGACGGGTGTGAAATCCTCCCCCGCGTGACCATCGGCCGCCCTGAACCATTGGTGTTGGCACGGTGTGCTCCTGAACCAACAAGCTGGTTCATCCCTTCCCGCCTCAGGGATGAAGACGTCATCCCTCAGCCCAAAGCCGTACAACGGCAGCTTTTTGCACTGCGGATAGTCCTTCTGACCTTCCGACAGCAGATCTGTCAGAGAAGTGTGGTCTGAATGGCTGCGAACCATTTCCCCCAAGCCCGGGCGGTTGGCCATCTCATCCCGGCGAGCAGCATCTGCAAGCACTTCCCGCACAGCTTCTTGATGAGCCATGTTAACTCTGGCCCTCGGAAAAGGATTCTTCCGGATGAATCGCGAAGCTCGGTCGCGAAGCTCGGTCGCGAAGATGGATTGCGAAGATCGGTCGCGAGATCAAACCGCGAAGTCCGGCCAAGGCAGGCACGCAAAGATTCGCTTGGCGCGGACGCAGAGTCAGAGACTCGCGGTTCGCCGCGAAGCTCGATTCGCGGAGAGCTGTCGCGGAGTACGCGGAGCTTCGCGAAACCGAGAGCGCAAGAAGACAAGGAAGGCGCGTAAAGACAAAAGAGGGCGGACCCCCTATTTATAGACGCCGACCCCGGAGCATCGCGGCGCGCCTCACCCGCGCGGAGCATCGCGGCGCGTCCGGATCTGCGGCCCCGACGAGCATCGCGGGCCTCCTTCGCGATGCCGCATCGCGAACCACCGACAGTTTTGGCGATCTTCCCTCAGACTTCGACCCTTCACCCTCCGCGGCTCCAAGTCTGAGGGGGGGCATTTGTTGGCGCCAAAAATATGGCCCGAAAGGAAGAAACGAAAAAGACAGCCGGCGTGCTGCATCGCGAAGCACAGCCGCGAAGCACAGCCGCGAAGCCCCTCCGCGAAGCGCCCCAGCCCTGGCGGCGCCGCGAAGCACCAGAGGCGGTGATCCTCCGCGAGCGCGTTTGACGTTCGCGAGCCGCCGCGAAGCACCAGAGGCGGTGATCCTCCGTGAGCGCGTTTGACGTTCGCGAGCGCGCCGCGAAGCTCAAGAGGCGGCGCGCGAGCCCTGCTTCGCGGCGCCCCTTCCCTATAAATACTCGACTCCCCCTGAGTCCCCGGGACGGACAATCCGACCTTTCGGCTTCTCCTCTCCCGAATCGCGAAGCAAGCTTTGCCCCGGGAATCATGAGCTCCGCGAGGTATTTCTACTTCGCGAGACGACTCTGATTTGTTTCGTCCTGAGCCCCTCTTCCGAGAGGGATGCCCTTCGCGAAGCCCAAGGGCGTTCGCAAAGGAAGGGGATTCCCAAGGGAACCCGGGCAGCCGCGGAGCACTCGTGCTTCGCGAAACACCCAACCCATGCTAGTAATCCCTATGCCAAGGCAGGATAACTATGCATCGCGAAGCACTTTGCTTGGCAGGACCCTGCTTCGCGAACCACTCCTTCGCGAGGCAGTGCTCCGCGAACACTGTTCCACTTCGCGAAGCACCTCCCACTTCCACCTATGCCCCATGCTAAGGCCAAGGCACCCCACTTCGCAAAGCACACTCCTCTGCTTAGCGATTCCTCTTTCCGTGCGACCCTCCAGGTTTGCACGATGTGATTTCAAAGTCCCATGGACAACACCTCCCGTAGCGTTGCTTCGCCCAATGCTCCTTCGCATAGGCACGCTAACGGCTATTGCTTCTTCGCATAGCCACGCTAACGTGGACCCCTCGGTGGTTCCTCCCGCGACCCCCCTTTACCATGGCCTTACTGGTACCTTCCCTTCCCCAAGGACCAGAGGGTACCAGTTATGTAAGCCCTAGGGGTGTGGAGTGAACCCACCTCGTCCGAGCTGCAGGACGTTAAACTGCCAAGCACCACGTCCTCAACACATGACGTTAAACTGTGACCCAACCTCGTCTCCCTCACGAAGGGTCCCCCCAACTCGAGCATTCATTACACCGCTCGTCTCCACGGGAATGGAACTCTTCCGCACATGGAATGAGATCCTCCTTGTCGGAGTGGTGTATGTTCGCAGGGGAAGGGTCGCCTCAGAGCGTAAATCCCTAACCTTTGGTACGGATGATTGCACCCGTGCATCTCGGTACTTCCCCACTACCAAGGTCAGTGGAGGACGTGATAGGGAACGAGGCACCTCCCATTGTCGGACCAAGGTCCATCTTCCCCGCGCTTTGTCGCGCCCTGGGCCTCCATCCTGGAGTAAGTCCCAACACCATGGGCCGCTCAACGCGTAAGCCCCTCTTCGCTTCTCACGGACGCACCCTTCGCGACGTGATCGTCAGGTCCTTGCAACCTCTTGTTTCTCACACCGAGCATGACTCACGTGGGCTTAGAGTGAGCACCGACCCTGACCAAACCCAACCTGAACTACGAGGTCTTTGATCCATGTCAAGGCATGGTACGTAGGACGCCTTTATGAGGTTCAAGCCCACCATCAGCGGACCAAGGTCTGCTTTCACGTCGGTTTACCGACAAACCCCTTCCGAACTACGAGGACTTTGATCCGTGTCAAGGCATGGTACGTAGGAAGCCTCCACGAGGTTCAAGCCCACCATCAGCGGACCAAGGTCTGCATTCACGTCGGTTTACCGACAAACCCCCCACCTGAACTACGAGGTCTTTGATCCGTGTCAAGGCATGGTACGTAGGAAGCCTCCACGAGGTTCAAGCCCACCATCAGTGGACCAAGGTCTACTCCCCACCTGAACTACGAGGTCTTTGATCCATGTCAAGGCATGGTACGTAGGACGCCTTTATGAGGTTCAAGCCCACCATCAGCGGACCAAGGTCTGCTTTCACGTCGGTTTACCGACAAACCCCTTCTGAACTACGAGGTCTTTGATCCGTGTCAAGGCATGGTACGTAGGAAGCCTCCACGAGGTTCAAGCCCACCATCAGTGGACCAAGGTCTACTCCCCACCTGAACTACGAGGTCTTTGATCCATGTCAAGGCATGGTACGTAGGACGCCTTTATGAGGTTCAAGCCCACCATCAGCGGACCAAGGTCTGCTTTCACGTCGGTTTACCGACAAACCCCTTCCGAACTACGAGGACTTTGATCCGTGTCAAGGCATGGTACGTAGGAAGCCTCCACGAGGTTCAAGCCCACCATCAGCGGACCAAGGTCTGCTTTCACGTCGGTTTACCGACAAACCCCCCACCTGAACTACGAGGTCTTTGATCCGTGTCAAGGCATGGTACGTAGGAAGCCTCCACGAGGTTCAAGCCCACCAACAGTGGACCATGGTCTACTCCCCATTTGAACTACGAGGTCTTTGATCCATGTCAAGGCATGGTACGTAGGAAGCCTCCATGAGGTTCAAGCCCACCAACAGTGGACCAAGGTCTACTCCCCATCCGAACTACGAGGACTTTGATCCGTGTCAAGGCATGGTACGTAGGAAGCCTCCACGAGGTTCAAGCCCACCCGTCTTTCACGTCGGGTTTCACCCCCGTCCAGTATGACGTTAAACTACATCCCGGTCCAGTGGTAAGCCATTGCGACCAAACCACCTGAACTACGTGGTCTTTGATCCATGTCAAGGCATGGTACGTAGGAAGCCTCCACGAGGTTCAAGCCCAACAATAGTGGATCAAGGTCCCTCACTTATGTCGGCTCACCGACACCCACCACCCGTCGTTTATTCACGTCAGGGTTCATTACCGTCCCGCATGACGCTAAACTGTATCATTTGAACTACGAGGACATTGATCCATGTCAAGGCATGGTACGTAGGAAACCTCTACGAGGTTCAAGCCCAACCATCACCGGACCAAGGTCCACCCTCATGTAGGTACGCTGACGATGCCCATCGGACCAAGGTCCACCATCACGTCGGTTTACCGGCACCATCCCGAACTACGCGGACTTTGATTCCCTGCCACGGGGATACGTAGGAAGCCCCTTTAAGGCTCAAGCCCAACTTCGTCGTCACCACCCCTGCGATGGTCCCATTCCATTCTCAACCGTCTCCGCGAGACGTTAAACTCGCGACCTACCTCGTGGTAAACATGAGATGCCTGAGGAAAACCTCGGATGGAACGCCTTTGGCGTAACCGTCTTTGCTAGACGTTAATCTTGCAAACATACCCTGTGTTGAACACGGGAAGCTGAGGAAAACCTCAGGTACGTGTCTATGACATGTAACCCCCCGCGCTCGATGTGGGATGCCTCGGGTTTCCACGCCCTCGAGAAGCCTTGTGATCAAGGACAACAGACAGACATGCCAGGCACCCCAGCATCCAGACACGCTACCGATGCCTCAAACGTGATTACTCCCCTGACCGAAGGTTGCTGCCCTGACTGGACCCTTTGGAATGTCCCGACAGAAGCAGCGTAATTAACCGGCGCCCATGGAAACATGGCACTGGGAAGAGTTTCACGAACTACGTATTAAATCTATAAGGGAGACCCGGACTAGGTGACGAGTTCTGAGGAGGAATCCACAGGAGGAAGAACCGACATCCCATCATCCCGTTTCGATCAAGGAGCAGACGTACCTGAACAAGGAACGAATGCCGCCCGCCTTTGGAAAGCGGGAATGCGGGGAAACAAAGCCGCGCGTCCCCCCCCCCTCCGCGGACGGATGCGCGCGCGCCCCGGCGAAAGCGTCGGAAACAATACCACCACCATTTATCGCTTGATTCAACTACGTCATTACTGCAACAAACTATTCAGATCCAATTCCGACCATCTCAGGTTTCTGATTTAGAAGGTTGTCTTTCTACTGATGTCGTCGCAACATAGCTGCCTTGTCTCCTCTGCGGAAATCCATTCTGAGTAAAGAAATATCATAGGCGATGCAAAATGGTATTCTTTAAATGCTATATCATTTCAATTTGACCATAAAAAACTATTTTTGGATAATCATTTAATAGAATTCTAACTCTTAATGTTATCTAAACCGACCTCTGATACCAACTATAAGGTCCTAGCCTTAAACATTACTTAATCTTGAGTAACTTCAAGAATACACGTTGAGGATCTTTTCAGGTTTAGAGTTTTAGAGAATTAGATCACAAAACATGCATTACATTCCACATTTAAACAAAGTGGTTACATAAAATATAGTACTCATTTTCCCCTTCAATGGAATCATATTTAAAATAAAACATGGATTCTTTCTTGATACTTCCTTGACACTATCATCACATCATGTACCTTTCCCTTGACCAGTGAAAAACATTTCAAAAACATGGGATGAGCACAAAAAGCTCAGTACGGTATATAAAAGTACAAAATGAAAACATTAGTCCATGCATGGAATCATACTTTACTCATAAAACATAATCACATACCTCATAGAATCAGGAATAAATCATAAAAATCATAAGACATAAAGGTAACTTGGGGAATTCATAACATTCTTACATTGGGAGTAACCCTCATGGTTACGTTTGGAATACCCATAAAAATATATTCCCTGAATATCTTCAGAGAAACATTAACGTTTAACTCCTTCGCGTTACCCAATGCATTGGAGAGCTATATCAGGCTCACCCGCCCTTAGTTTATCATGGAACCACCCGTCTTTATAACAATTCCCAAGAACCATAACAAAATCGTATCACGTAAAACATGCATAAATGAAACATAACATTTCCACATTTCAATCACAAGATATCAATACAACACATTGATATAAAAAAACATTATGAAAACCATTTTCAATACCAAAATAAATTAAAATTAATACATGGTATTTATTTTTCTTTTTAAAAAAAAGTTAGGTTATGGCTTGTAGAGGAAGATGAAACTCAAATAATGGCCATGACGGCGGAGAAGACGTTGTCGCCGCATACATACGACAAATTTTTTTCCCCTTTTGTCCTTTAGTAAATGCTTCGTATAAAAAAGATTCATTTTGAATAAATTTAAAAGTCAAAGGGGTTTATACACCATATAAAATAAATTTCTGTATAAAACAAAATATGCCTCAATGAAAGGAGATTGAGATGATGTCCCTTACCTCAGGTCCAACTTGACTCGATCGTTCTTCAATGTCCTGAATAATAAACTTGAGTTAATTTATACTTTCTTAATAAATTTTTTCAAGTTATTATTCCTTTTATATCACTTATTACCATGTCATGAACACTATGTAATTATTTAAGTTAATAACGGTCGTTTTAACGATCATTGGTACTTGAGTCAAAAATATACTCTTTATAATTACAAGTTGATCATGTATCCATTATATCCGGAGTTATACTCATGATATAGATATCATATATATATCATATATATCTAGTATATAAATGCATTTATAATATTACATAACATTTAGAGGAATGAAATGAAATGCACCGTTCATGGAGATGGTAGGTCATACGTACGCATGAACGCTACTTTCATTTCTATTTCTTACTTAATGGAGTGAAATCATAATGATATAAAGGTATATTATAATTCCAGTATAATATAATATATAATATCATTAAATATATCCTTTATATGTACCAAATATAGTATTAAAGAATCAAATCACTTTGAGGGGGCGGTAGTCCCCACTTTCTAAAATGAATATATCGCGTTTACCCATAATAGAAACCGTAAAGGAATTCCAGAAATGAAAAATACAGAAGCTTAAGTAAAACATAAAAATATTATATATCATACATAAATATATTTTCATCTTAATGGCCACCTTTTAAGGTGTTAAAAGAATATTGAACAATCATCGTTTCGTGAGGCAGACATTCACCATCCACGGAAACAGTACGCTCTTTAACCATTAGAAGAAGGTGTGTGTAAGTGCAGCTTGAATACTTCTTATAAAAACATCCTAGTATATTTAATATACTGGTTTTGTTACAAAAGAAATGAATAAAAAAAGTTTAGTGGGTTGGAGAAGCAAAATAAAATATAATAACATAAGAGAAGACACTACCTTTAAAACGGGTAACTCTTTTTGATTTGTGCTCAAAGGCTTCCTTGGAAAGCCTTATTCCCCAATTGAGGCTTCGATGAGTAAGAGAGGGATGTGGGGATACAAAATAGGCAGGTTTTTGTCCATAAAAAGTCTTGAGAGGTGTGGGTAAGGTGGTAGAGGTGGGGGCCTTTTATAAGAGGAGAGGATGGGCACTCTTGGAAAGTTATAAAAGGATACTTTATTATAAATTGCTTTTCAGATTTTAAAAGTCCCAAAATTATATATTTCGAGGATAAGGTGATAAGAGTTCTAAATAAACCAATCTAATATGTTTTTGACAAGTGTAGGTCTTATATTTGACATTTTAATTTCATTTTATTTAAATTGTTAAATGATGTGGTAATCACTGCATCATCATGGTGTCATAAATAATTTGGTTTATTTAATGTCTAAATTTTTTTAAAAAACTATAATAAAGTAGGAAATAGTTTTATCTTTATAATGAATATTTATAGTCAAATATATGACTGGTATAACCCTATTTAAAAATTGTTTTAGTAAAACAACTCATGTTTGTGACATTTATATTTTAACATTAAACAAAAAGTTATTAATGACATTTTCCTACCAAAGTGGCTCCATGAAGTCCCCCAGTTGACCCATGGATTTTCATGGTCGGCCATGACACATCCAATAAGAGTAGTACATGTTTCATGGTCATTCCATATTATTAAAAAATTGTTTTTACCTTAAATTATACTAGTTACCTCCAATCGCGATTAAAAACATAAATGTTACTATTCAACCAAAAATTATTTTAATCCCATTGAACCGAATATCACTTCTTAATGACAACCATGTATGTTTTATTTTTGAAATTCAAAACACAGAGGTGGTAAAATTTCATTTAAATGGAAAATCAGTTTTTTAAGTACCACTTAGTGGTTTCACCATTCATTAAAAATTGAAGTTTTTCAGAAAAATACCAAAACTTCACCCTAAGCTATATTTGATATTACGAATTCAGAAATTATGTCTATTTTAAAAAATTCAAATCATATAAGTTACATTAATTAATTTAATAATTAATTCCCGCTGTCATAACAAATATCTTGTTTTTATGAAATAATATATATCAAAAGATTGACACTAGTTTAAGTTCAGTTTCAAAGTGAAATTAATTCCAACGTCCACTATTGGATTAAATGGTAAAAATATATTCTAATTTCACTTTAAAACCAATTCAAGATATAATCTAATAATGTAAATTAATTAGATTAAAAAGGGTTTTTGAATTAAAATACAACATTTTCACTATTCATTAAAAAATGAACTTTATCGGAAAAATACCAAAAATATACAAAAAGTAAATTTTGAAGTCCCAATTCTAAAGAAGAATTTTATTTGGTACAATAGAATGTATAAGACTGACCAAAACTATATTTAAATAGGGTTCGTCATCAAAAGGCGATAGTTCGACCTTTTAGTGAATATTAGAGTATCTATGCCTAAAGTTGAATTATTTTCATATTTTAAGCCTTTATCCGTTATTGGATAAATGTAAAAACATTTAACAAACATATATAATAATATTTTTGTTATTTCTATTCATTCCCTCCAATATAACGACTGCGTGTTAACTACAATTTAAAATAATATTATTTTATTACTAGTGTGCAACAATAGATTTCAAAGAAACTCTTTGTTGCGTATCGGGTACGCTATCGAACATAGCAACCCCTTTAAAGTAAAATTAATATTTAATTCGTAAATATTAATAAATTTGAAAATGTTTTATTCTTTATTTACTAGGTATGTTACATAAACACTATAAAAGATATATTTGAAAGAATGTTTGTTTTAACTTTAAAATAATGTGATTTTATATTTATTTGACTTATTTTATAAAGCCTTAGTGAATACTCCAAAAAATATAATATATTTTATGATTTTAAGTTCATTTAATTAATAATGTGGCCCACCTCCACATAATTATGGATTATATTTTAATATATTCGGACCATTTCCTTATAAAATAATTTTTCCAGTCCTCTTTGGAAAAAACCATGGGCAATAACCATGGGAAGGTATGTGATTTTGAATATTTAATTATATAGATTCCAAAACCTATGTTTGTGAAATATTGAAGAATTCCTCACACATTTCCTATATAAACCCCCCCAATATCCCACCTCGCTTTACTAAAAATCCTTGTATCACATTATTAATCTGTCATACCCTCTCTATAATCCTTCCAAGGCACCCTAATCACTCAATAATACCCTCTTCTGGATTTTGAAGTCACACACTAAAGTAAGGTTTCCTTCAATTCTCAATTTTATCCAAGTGTCCTTATATTATTACACCATTTTACTTTCATTTAAAAAAATGGGGTATGTCTTAATTTCTCCACCATACTTCGCTTATTATGTTTTAATGAGGATATACCCCTTTTCCTATAATCAATCCCTCCCATGTACACCCGTTAACATGCCAAAATTTTGTAATAGTTATTCCATTTCTCCTCTTTCATCAAGTTTCTTTATTATGTTACAACTTATATTTCAAAATTCATTATGTTGGTACATGAATTTATATGACCCTATTACTTTACATATCATTTATATATTATTAGAGACCCATTTTTCTCTCATCAGACCTTTTTATGTATTTTTATGTCACGCCGTTAGGCTTCCAAAATTGGACCATGAATTTTCATTCCAAAATAGTTATGTAGTGAATAATATACTTATTCCCTATCAAGGGTGTTGAATTTTATGCACATATACATTTTTATTTTAGAATTACTTGTATGTATTCAACACCTGTTTATCTTGGAATAAATTATGATGATGAATGTATCGATGTTTTATGATCCATGTGGCACACTTAAAAATGAGAATAAAATGAATGTGAAGAGTGAGCCCAAAATTATATAGTGCTCTAATGAATTGGGCAATGTTTAGTATCATGATGGGTAAAATTGGGAAACATGTTTTCATTATTCCTTTTTGGGAATTTTTCTATTATGATGCCTTGGTAGTTAAGCCTTGATGTATGATTTGGTGCTTTAAGTTGTTTCCAGATTTCTATGTTATGAAATCATGTTATCTCATGCTTTATGATTCATTTCCCTTTATGCCTCATTGATATTCCTTGCCTAACAAATATTAGTATCGTCGTGGTATTCCATATTTATTCCCTTAATGGGCTTTATATATCACCCCCTTTTAATGTATATCCTCATGTTATCCCATGAAATGTTAAGTAACAAAGAATATTGTGGTCATGTATAGGAAGTTTTAAATAAAGATGTTATATTTAATGATTCAATTTGATATGAAATACACCTAATTCCAAAAGACACTATAATTATCGATATTTTGGATTTTATTAAGTTTAGTATTATGTAATTAAATCATGTATGAAAGTAATAAAAATAATAAGATTTTTATAGGTTGTGTGATTGCATGTTCTTTCATGCAATGAAATCACACAAGCTTCTTATACTTTATAATAATGAATCAATAAAACCTCTATTTTCATCAGAGGTCAAGGTTTTTAAATGATAAATCTTTTGGAGGTTCCTCTATTTATATAAGAAGGTTAACACTATTTATCATATATGTAACGATTCAATCTTTTATCAACAGAAATTCCTCTTGTTCTAGTTAAATGTATTATTATGAAAAATGGTTATATAAAATATGAACTTCCTTGGTTATTATATTTTTTTTGATTTCAAAATACTGTTAAGAATTTTTACCTTTGCTAATGTTGCTGTTGAAATGTGATAACATGATTAGTATAAATATAGTGCTTTAACAAATCCAGTTTACTCAAACAATGGAAGAAATGGCATCATCAATTAGACTTTATATAAGGATCCATCCTTAAAAATTACTTAAACATGAGATATTTCAAGAATACACCTTGAGGATCTTTTCAGGTTTAGAGTTTTAGAGAATTAAATCATAAAACATGCATTAAATCCCACATTTAATGAAAGTGGTTAAAATAAAAGATAGTTTTCATTTTTTCCCATCAACAGAAACATATTTAAAATAAAACATGGATTATTTCTTGACACTTCTTTGACACTATCATCATTTCATGTACCCTTCCCTTGACCTGTGAAAAACATTTCAAAAACATGGGATGATCATAAAGGGCTCAGTAAGGGATATACAAATATGGAAAGGAAACATGAGTTCATGTATACATAAGAATCAATGAAATCATAATTTACTCATAAAACATAAGAACTTTAACATACCTCATCAAATCATGAATAAATCATAGAAATCATAAGACATAAAGGTAACTTGAGGCATTCATAACATTCTTATGTAAGGAGTAACCCACTTAGTTATGTTTGGAATACCCATCACAGTATATTCCCAAAATCTCTTCAGAGAAACTTAATGTTTAACTCCTTCGCGTTGCCCAATGCATTGGAGAGCTATATCGGGCTCACCCGCCGTTAGTTTATCACAGAACCACCTGTCTTTATAATAATTCCCAAGAACCATAACATAATCGTATCACATAAAACATGCATAACGGAAACATAACATTTCCACTTTTCAATCACAAGATATTGATACAACACATTGATATAAAAACAATATGAAAACCATTTCCAATACCAAAATAAAATAAAAGAAAAACATGGTATTTAATTATCTTTTAAAAAAATGTATGGCTTGTAGAGGAAGCCGAAACACAAATAAAAGTCACGGCGGTGGAGAAGTCGTTGTCGCCGCTTACGTACGAAAAAAACATTCCATTTTTTCATTTAGTAAAACGCTTCATATAAAAAAGATTCCTTTGGGATAAACGTAAAAGTCAATGGGGTTTATACACCGTATAAAAGAAGGTTGTGTATAAAACAAAATATGCCTCAATGAAAGGAGATTGAGAAGAAGTCTCATACCTCAGGTCTGACTGTTGGGTCGGAACAAAACGGGAATGATGGCAAGAGGGGGGGTGAATTGCCTTTTAAAAAAATGATTGAAAAATTAAAATCAAAGTAAAAAATGCAGCGGAAATAAAGAGGCAATCACACAAGAAATTGTTAACGGAGTTCTGCCAAAACCCGGCCTACGTCTCCGCTCCCAACTCAACCGTTGAGAGATTCTACCGCTTGCTTTTCAATGGTTTTAGCAAGAAACCCACTAGGCTTTGAGGTAGCACTAGGACCTATTACAGCTTGCTTTTTGTGGTTTAGCAAGAACCCACTTGCTTTCAATGGAATAGCAAGAACCCACTAGCCTTCTTACAGGTGAAAGCTAGCTCACCTATGTCTCAAGCTTTTTAGAGGAAAAGCTTGTGAACCTCTTCACACCTTAATGGTGATGTGAAACCCAAAAGAAAGGGAGGATGAGAAAAGATTTGGGGTTTGTAGGCACAAACCCAAGTTTAAGCTCAAAATAAATAAACAAGAAAAACCGTATTGGAGGAAGACTTGGGCGCCAATTGGATGATGGAGTTGATGTAGCGTGCTCTCCCAAGCTTCTTGAGGTGCTCCTTGGATTGGAAATTAGATTGGAGCACTTGAGGATCCTTGAAGGTGGAGCGCCGGAGGTTCGCCAAATGTGCAAAAATATGTCCGGGCGCTTGGTATATGATCCGATTAGTGTCCGGGGCTTCCTTGGCCTTTATTTATAGGCATGGAACCCTTGGGGAGGCTTCGGAGCCGTTGGAGAGGCTAAAAGAGCCGTTGGGAGCCAAGTGGGCCAGCCTGGTCAAACTGCAACGGCTAGTTTGACTGGGCTACCGGCTGGCCGGTGCAGGGCCACCGGCTGGCCGGTGCCTTGGATGTTGAGAAGTGCTTCTGCCCAGGAGCCACCGGCTGACCGGTGAGAAGGCCACCGGCTGGCCGGTGGTGAGACAGTAGGTCTCACTATTCATCTGGGTGCCACCGGCTGGACGGTGACATAGCCACCGGCTGACCGGTGGAACCTGGAAGTGGGAAATGCCTCTGCCAGGTCCACCGGCTGGCCGGTGATATCACACCGGTTGGCCGGTGGACTGAGTTTCAGTCCACTTGATGTTCTTTCTTGGGCCAATCCTTGGCAATCTTTTGCCTATAAAACAAAAACACTTAAAACAATGTTAGACACATATGAAAGTGATTGTGATCATGAAAATCAAAGAGTGTGGGGTACAACAATCTCCCCCTATTTTGATGATCACAATCACTTATCTAAGCAATGTAAAAACTTAAATGAAAGGCATGCTTTAAATGATGAAAAGGATTCTCCCCCAATCAATCAAAAAATTTCTCCCCCTTTGTGATTATCAAAATAGCTTGGGGCATAAAACTTGATTGAGGGAAGCCGTTGAAAAACAAGATCAATTTGAATTGAAAAATTTGAATAACAGTTTGAATTGAATGTTTTGAATCAAAAACCAATTGAAATTTTGGAAATAAAAAATCGATACCAAGAGTTGAAAAATTTGAAATGAGAATTTAATAGAAAATATTGAATTGAAAAAATTTGATACCAAGTGTTGAAATCGAAAGTTTGAATCTAAGACAAGGTTTTGAAAATTCTCCCCCTAAATGAAAACAATAAGTCACCGGGGGTAGGAAATAAATTTTGGCCCGGAGAGACTCGCAAGAAGGGATTTTTCAATCCAAACTTGTCTCATAGCGGGTCTTCTCCTATAGAACTCATCGGAATAGAAAATAGACTTGGGTTGGCCATACCGGGCATTTTTTCAATCACACTCATAAATGAGGTGCCCGGGTTTTTTTCAATAGTTACAAAATTTAAAACTAGAGCTCCCCCTTACAAAAACAGTTGGAGCATGGGAGGAGGAAGCTACATTGTTATATCCTAGCCCTTGGGTGGTTCTTGAAATTCGTTGGGAACCAAGCAATTTTGAATGATTTTGTTCCCCTTGGGTGAATTTGGCTAGGGATTCTTTTAAATCTTTGATGGTTGATTCCATAGAATCAACATTTGGAAAAATTTGGATTTTAAGGGTGAGTTCCTCCTTCTCTTTGAGAAGTTGTTCTTTTTCGGAGGAATGTTTTTTGAAATTCTTTTTTAAAGCAACAAATTTTGACGATAAAGCATGAAAACCATTTTCAAGTTGGTCTCTAGCGTGTGAGAGTTCTTCATAAGAAAGATGATTTAAAGAATTTGAATTTGAAGAAGAGGATGAGGAGTCGGAAGATGTTACCTCATGACATGCCATTAGGCATTTCGTACCGTTGTCGCTCGAGGAGGAGGAGGAGGATGAGGTGTCACTCCATGTGGCCTTGAGGACCTTTTTCTTTCCTTTTTCCTTTTGCGTGGCCCGTTTTTTGTTGAGTGGGCAATCGGGCTTGTAATGGCCCTTTTCGCCGCACCCGTAGCATTTTACCTTGGGCTCAGATCTTGCGGTGGGTTCTTGCTTTCGCGCCTTGTGAGATTTCTTCTTCTTCTTGTGCTTCTTCATAAATTTGTGCATTTGGCGGGCGAGATTCTTCATTTCCGAGTCGCCGCTTGAAGATGATGAAGATGAGGAAGATGAGGATGATGAGGAGGAGCTTACTTCTTTTTGTACCTTGACGGTGATGTTCTTTGGTGTCTTGATTGGTGTGCCCTCCTTTTGAGCTTGCCTCCTCATCGTGATCTCATAAGTCATGAGAGATCCGATGAGCTCCTCTACCGGCATAGTTTTGACGTCCTTAGCTTCTTGGATCGCCGTCACCTTTGGTGCCCATTAGCTCGGAAGGACCCATAAGATCTTCTTGACCATCGTCTCGGCTGAAACATCGTCACCAAGAGATTTCCTTCCATTGAAAATGTCAGTGAAGCGTGTAAACATATCGGAAATTGATTCATTTGGGTGCATAGAAAAAGACTCAAAATCTTGACGAAACATGTCCAATCGAGTGTCCTTGACTTTGTTGGTCCCCTCATGGGTAACCTCCAATAGTTTCCAGATTTCATGTGCGGAGGTGCATGTGGAAACTCGATTGAACTCATTTCGGTCAAGGCCGCAATGTAGAGCATTCATGGATTTTCCATCAAGCTCGAAATTTCTAATGTCGGCTTGGGTCCATTTGGATTCATCGGAAGAGGAGAAAGAATAACCATGCATGACAATTTTGTAAATCGGATAACCTATGCTTCTTAAAAAAGTGGTCATGCGGGTTTTCCAATAATTATAGTCGGTCCCATCAAAAAATGGAGCCCGACCCAATGAGTAGCCCTCGGGGGAGAAAGAGGTGGATGCCATCACAATGGATCTTTGAATTTGAAACCTTTTAAGGTATTACTCAAATTATCCCTTTGATACCAATTGTTGGGTCGGAATAAAACGGGAATGATGGCAAGAGGGGGGGTGAATTGCCTTTTAAAAAAATGATTGACAAATTAAAATCAAAGTAAAAAATGCAGCGGAAATAAAGAGGCAATCACACAAGAAATTGTTAACGGAGTTCGGCCAAAACCCGGCCTACGTCTCCGCTCCCAACTCAACCGTTGAGAGATTCTACCGCTTGCTTTTCAATGGTTTTAGCAAGAAACCCACTAGGCTTTGAGGTAGCACTAGGACCTATTACAGCTTGCTTTTTGTGGTTTAGCAAGAACCCACTTGCTTTCAATGGAATAGCAAGAACCCACTAGCCTTCTTACAGGTGAAGGCTAGCTCACCTATGTCTCAAGCTTTTTAGAGGAAAAGCTTGTGAACCTCTTCACACCTTAATGGTGATGTGAAACCCAAAAGAAAGGGAGGATGAGAAAAGATTTGGGGTTTGTAGGCACAAACCCAAGTTTAAGCTCAAAATAAATAAACAAGAAAAAACGTATTGGAGGAAGACTTGGGCGCCAATTGGATGATGGAGTTGATGTAGCGTGCTCTCCCAAGATTCTTGAGGTGCTCCTTGGATTGGAAATTGGATTGGAGCACTTGAGGATCCTTGAAGGTGGAGCGCCGGAGGTTCGCCAAATGTGCAACAATATGTCCGGCGCTTGGTATATGATCCGATTAGTGTCTGGGGCTTCCTTGGCCTTTATTTATAGGCATGGAACCCTTGGGGAGGCTTCGGAGCCGTTGGAAAGGCTAAAAGAGCCGTTGGGAGCCAAGTGGGCCAGCCTGGTCAAACTGCAACGGCTAGTTTGACTGGGCTACCGGCTGGCCGGTGCAGGGCCACCGGCTGGCCGGTGCCTTGGATGTTGAGAAGTGCTTCTGCCCAGGAGCCACCGGCTGACCGGTGAGAAGGCCACCGACTGGCCGGGGGTGAGACAGTAGGTCTCACTATTCATCTGGGTGCCACCGGCTGGCCGGTGACAGAGCCACCGGCTGACCGGTGGAACCTGGCAGTGGGCAATGCCTCTGCCAGGTCCACCGGCTGGCCGGTGATATCACACCGGTTGGCCGGTGGACTGAGTTTCAGTCCGTGATTGACAAATTAAAATCAAAGTAAAAAATGCAGCGGAAATAAAGAGGCAATCACACAATAAATTGTTAATGGAGTTCGGCCAAAACCCGGCCTACGTCTCCGCTCCCAACTCAACCGTTGAGAGATTCTATCGCTTGCTTTTCAATGGTTTTAGCAAGAAACCCACTAGGCTTTGAGGTAGCACTAGGACCTATTACAGCTTGCTTCTTGTGGTTTAGCAAGAACCCACTTGCTTTCAATGGAATAGCAAGAACCCACTAGCCTTCTTACAGGTGAAGGCTAGCTCACCTATGTCTCAAGATTTTTAGAGGAAAAGCTTGTGAACCTCTTCACACCTTAATGGTGATGTGAAACCCAAAAGAAATGGAGGATGAGAAAAGATTTGGGGTTTGTAGGCACAAACCCAAGTTTAAGCTCAAAATAAATAAACAAGAAAAACCGTATTGGAGGAAGACTTGGGCGCCAATTGGATGATGGAGTTGATGTAGCGTGCTCTCCCAAGCTTCTTGAGGTGCTCCTTGGATTGGAAATTGGATTGGAGCACTTGAGGATCCTTGAAGGTGGAGCGCCGGAGGTTCGCCAAATGTGCAACAATATGTCCGGGCGCTTGGTATATGATCCGATTAGTGTCCGGGGCTTCCTTGGCCTTTATTTATAGGCATGGAACCCTTGGGGAGGCTTCGGAGCCGTTGGAGAGGCTAAAAGAGCCGTTGGGAGCCAAGTGGGCCAGCCTGGTCAAACTGCAACGGCTAGTTTGACTGGGCTACCGGCTGGCCGGTGCAGGGCCACCGGCTGGCCGGTGCCTTGGATGTTCAGAAGTGCTTCTGCCCAGGAGCCACCGGCTGACCGGTGAGAAGGCCACCGGCTGGCCGGTGGTGAGACAGTAGGTCTCACTATTCATCTGGGTGCCACCGGCTGGCCGGTGACAGAGCCACCGGCTGACCGGTGGAACCTGGCAGTGGGCAATGCCTCTGCCAGGTCCACCGGCTGGCAGGTGATATCACACCGGTTGGCCGGTGGACTGAGTTTCAGTCCACTTGAAGTTCTTTCTTGGGCCAATCCTTGGCAATCTTTTGCCTATAAAACAAAAACACTTAAAACAATGTTAGACACATATGAAAGTGATTGTGATCATGAAAATCAAAGAGTGTGGGGTACAACACTGACTTGAATCGATTGTTCTTTAACCTCCTTAATAATAATCTTGAGTTAATTTATACTTTCTTAAGAACCTTTTTCATGTTCATTATTCTTTTTATAACACTTATTACTAGGTCATGAACACTATGCAATTATTTTAGTTAATAACGGTCGTTTTAACGATCATTGGTACTTGAGTCAAAAATATGATCTTCATAATTACAAGTTGTTCATGTATCCATTATATCTAGAGTTATACTCATGATTTATATATCATATATATCATATATATCCAATATATACATGCATTTATAATATTACATAACGTTTAGAGGTAAGAAATGAAATGCACCGTTCATGGAGACGGTAAGCCGTATATACGCATGAACGCTACTTTCATTTCTATTTCATATTTTATGTAATAGAATCATAATGATATAATGTTATATTATAATTATAGTATAATAGCATATATAATATCATTAATTAAATCATTTATAAATCCAACATATAGCATTAACGAATCAAATCACTTTGAGGGGGCGGTAGTCCGCACTTCCTAAAATGAAGATATCGTGTTTACCCATAATGGTAACCATAAAGGTATTCCATAAATGAAAAATAAATAATCTTAAGTAAAACATAAACATATTATATATAATATATAAATATAGTGACATCTTAATTTCCCCCTTTGCAGGTGTTATATGAGTGTTGAACAGTCATCGTTTCGTGAGGCAGAAATTCGCCATCCACAGAAATAGTATGTTATTTAACCATTAGATGTAGGTGTGTGTAAGTGTAGCACTAATAAATCTTATAACAAAATCCTAGTATATTTAAGATACTGTTTTTTGTTACAAATAAAATAAATAAAAAAGAGTTTAGAGGGCTGGAGAAGCAAAATAAAACATAAGAACACAAGAGAAAACACTACCTTTAAAATGTGTAACTCTTTTTCATTTGAGCTCAAAGGATTCCTTGGGAATAATTCTGCCCAAAGTGAGGCTTCTAAGAGTTATAGAGGGATGTGGAGAGTCAAAATGGTCAGGGTTTGGCCGAGCCAAAGGCTTTGGATGTGTGGGTAAGGAGGGAGAGGTGGGGGCCTTTTATAAGAGGAGAGGAGGGGCACTCTTGGAAAGTTAGAAATTGTTACTTTATTTTCAAATGAGTTTCGAATTTTAAATGTCCCACATTGATTTATTTCGAGGATAAGGTGATAAGGGTTCTAAATATACTCATACAATAGGTCTTTGACTAGTGTATGTTATAGCTTTATCATTATCTTTTCATTTTATTTAAATCCTTTATTAATGAGGTAATCGTTGCATCATCATGATGTCATAAATAATTTAATTTTTTTAATGTCTTAAAATTATAAAACAAATACCATGATGTAGGAAATATTTTTATCTTTCTAATGACTATTTACAGTCCAAAATATCATCTATTTAGACAAAATTAAAAATGTTTTACTCAGGTGATACATTCGTTGTTATATTTACTTTCTTTGAAAAAAAAAATAAAAAGATATAAAGTCACTTTCACACAAAAGTGATTCCATGGGGTCCCCAAGATTGGAAAAAGGCATCCCATGGTCGGCCATGAGACAAATAGTAGTATTAGGACACATTTTGGTGTCCTTTTGTATTATTATGATACTATTTTTTTATCCTTAACTACCTGATTACTCATTAATCAAGAAAATTAAAGATAATTACCGTCGTTACTATTCATAATGTCCAAAAACAAAAGTGTCTTGATTACATAATTTGGAACTTCTGATCCAAATATGTAATCCATTTTACCAAATTCTAAACACAAAAATTGGAATAATTATTTTAAAAATAATTCCCGTTGTCAAAACAAATAGCGGGTTTTTTTGAAACAATATCTATGAAAAGTTTGACATTAGTTTATGCCCAATTATAAAGTAAAATTAATCCCAATGACCACCATTGGATTAAATGGTAAAAATATATTCAAATTACACTTTAAGACCAATTAAAAAGATAATCTAACCATATAATTAAATTAGATTAAAAAGTAGTTTTGATGTAAAATGCAGTATTTTTTCACTATTCTTTAAAAAAATGAACATTGTCATAAAAATACCAAAAATTTATCCAATGTAAATTTTAATGTAACTATCATAAATAATGTGTTTATTTTGACAAATATATCTCATAAAAGTGTCAAAAGTTTCATTTAAAAATGGTTTTCCATCAAAAGGTAGTAAAAAAATCTTTTAAAAATATCAATGTATTCCATGCATAAGATCAGATTTATTCTCATTTTAAGCCTCTAAAACACTATCTAATTCATAAATAGATATAGATAAAAATATCTATTATTCATTCATTACTTGGGATGTTACATCCTTCCCCCCTTTAGAAAATTTTGTCCCCGCGATTTATTTACTTATCGAATAAGTAGGGGTATTTAGCCCTAATTTCATTTTCAGATTCCCATATTGCCGCTTCAATCATGTGGTTTTTCCACAAAACCTTTACATGATGAATCACCATTTTCCATAACACCTGCTCCCTATGGTCAGGAATCTGGACCGGTTGTTCTTCATAAGATAGGTTCTTTTCGAGCAGAACTACCCTTGGACTCATAACATGAGATGGATCTCGCATGTACTTCTTTAACATTGAAACATGAAAAACATTGTGTACCTGAGATAAACATGGAGGTAAAGCCACTCGGTAAGCAACTGATCCTACTATCTCTATAATTTCATATGGTCCAATGAACCTTGGACTCAGCTTTCCTTTCTTACCAAATCGCATCACACTTTTCCATGGTGAGACTTTGAGAAAAACATGATCACCTACCTCAAAAGAGAGATCCTTCCTCCTGTTGTCCGCATAACTCTTCTGCCTGCTCTGAGCTGTTCTCATGTGTTTCCGTATCAGCTGAACTTTTTCTGCCAACTCGTCTACCAATTCTGGTCCCATCAGCTTTCTTTCACCCACATCATCCCAGAAAGCTGGAGTTCGACATCGCTTCCCATATAACGCCTTAAATGGTGCCATCTGTAAACTGGAATGAAAACTTTTTTTACATGAAAATTCAACCAAAGAAATATGTTGGTCCCAACATCCTTGATAATTCATCGAACAAGCATGTAGCATATCCTCCAAAGTATGAATTGTTCGTTCTTACTACCCATCTAATTGAGGATGAAAAGCTATACTAAAATTTAATTCAGTACCCAACGACTTCTAAAGGCATTTCAAAAAGTTAGAAGTGAACCTGGGATCACGGTCAGATACAATAGAGAGGGGAACTCCATGTAACCTGACTATATCTTTAAGATAAAAATGGGAAAGTTGATCTAGGGAAAAAGTATCTCGTATAGAAAGGAAATGAGCAGATTTAGTCAAGCGATCAACAATAACCCATATTGCATTATTACCTCGGGGTGTCTTTGGAAATCCCACAACGAAGTCCATGGATATATTCTTCCATTTCCACTCTGGCACTGGTAAAGGATGAAGCATCCATTTCGGTAACTTCGTCTCTGCTTTAACCTGTTGACAAGTCAAACACTTCACAGTAAAATTATCAATATCTCTTTTTATTCCATCAACCATTAATACTCTTGCAGATCTATATACATCTTAGTACTGCCAGGATGAACTGAAAAGGGAGAACTATGAGCTTAACATAACAACTCCCTCTTCAACTGTGAATCACAAGGCACACACAATCTCTTCCCAAATCTCAAAACAAAATCATTATCAATGTTGAATTCGGGCAACTTACCCTTCTAAACTAGCTCTACCTCTTTCTGAAACTCGATGTCTTGCTTCTGTGCTTGCTTGATTCTGTCTGAAAGTGAAGATTTCACTGATACCTGAAACAAAACAGAAGAACATCCTGCACCAAAAACTTCTATTCCAAATTTCAGAAAATCCTTAACCAAAGGATCACGTTCCAAAAGCAACACTATTAATGAAGTATTACTTTTTCAACTAAAAGCATCATCCACTTTATTTTCTTTTCCTGGGTAGTAATGAATTGTACAATCATAATCCTTAATTAATTCCATCCATCTCCTCTATCTCATGTTCATTTCTTTCTAAGTGAATATATACTTTAAACTTTTGTTATCAGTATATATTTCACACTTTATTCCATACAAATTATGCCTCCAAATTTTTTAAGAGAAAACAACAACAGCTAATTCCAAATCATGTGTAGGGTAATTTACCACATGAATTTTCAACTGACTTGAATCATAGGAAATTACCTGATCATTCTGCATTAGGACGAAACCAAGTCCTTTCTATGAAGCATCACTGTAGATAACAAACTCACCATTCCTGTATGGTAGTGCCAAAACCGGAGCAATCACCAATCTTCTTTTCAATTCCTGAAAACAATCATCACATTCTTTTGTCCAGATAAACATAATACCCTTCCAAGTTAGCTTAGTCATTGGACTAGATAACCGTTAAAAATTTCAAACAAACCTTCAGTAATAGCCTGCCAAACCAAGGAAGCAATGAATCTTAGTTACATTTGTGGGTCTTGTCCATTCATCAACAACCTTTGTTTTTGCAGGATGAACAGTTATCCCATCTTTAGAAACAATCTGACCAAGGAATGAAATTTGTTGCATCCAAAAATCACACTTGCTGAATTTCCCATACAATTTCTTTTCTTTTAAGGTTTGAAAAATAACCCTTAAATGTCTTTCATGCTCCTCTTTACTTTTAAAAAAACCAAAATATCATCAATGAAAACACCACAAACTTATCCAAGAACTCATGGAAAATTATATTCATTATGTCCATGAATTCAACAAGTGCATTGGTTATCCCAAAAGACATTAATAAAAATTCATAATGGCCATATCTTGTACGAAACGTGGTCTTCAGAATATTTGCTTCCTTTACCTTCAACTGATTGTACCCTAATCTCAGATCAATATTTGAAAAATACTAAGCTCCCAAAAGCTGATCAAAAAAATCATCGATATGAGGCAAAGGATATTTTTTCATAACAGTGATATTATTCAAGGCTCTAGAATCAATGAAAAGTCTCATAGAACCATCTTTCTTTTTAACAAATAAAACAGGAGCCCCACATGGTGATGTGCTAGGTCGATTGGAAATTTTATCTATTAAATCTTGCAATTGATCCTTCAACTCTAAAAGTTCAATTTGATCCATTCGATAAGGAGGTTTTGAAATTGGCATGGCATCAAAAACTAAGTCAACAGTAAATTCCACTTCCCGATCTGGTATTATTCCAGGAAACTTATCAGGAAAAAAATCAGGATACTCATTTACCACTGGCACATCATTAATCTGAACAGTTCCCTTGTTTTCAACAATATGTGCAAGGTAACATTCATTTACATATTTTACAATTTTCTTAGCCTCTTGATATGTTATCAGCAGTAATGGTTCATTATTGTACACAAACTGAAAGTCTTTCTGAAAAGAAACTTCTTTAGCTCTACAGTCAATCTTAGCATGGTAAACAGAGAGCCAATCCATACCCAGGATAACATCAAACTCTACTAGAGGTAAAACAATAAGGTTAGAAAGTAGGTTTTTTCCACAGATAAGGATCGGAAGATTCTTATAAATTATTTTTCCTCAACATTCCCCCCAGGTGTTTCTACCAAAAGTTTAGGAGTCATTTCTTGAGATGGTATTCCCATTTTACTAGAAAATTTTTCAGAGATGAAAGAATGTGTAGAACCCGAATCAAATAAAAAACTGGCATAATATGAAAAAACAAACAAAGTCCCTGATACAACTTCATTTTAAGGCACGACATCTGCTGAAGTAGTTGCAAAGGATTTCACCACCACTTTCTGCTTGTAGTCTAACTGCTTCCCATCACTCGAACTCTTTGTTGGACACTCGTTTTCATAGTGACCCATCTACATGCACTTAAAACATTTCACTAACTGTAAATCAAATTTGGTCTTACCATCACCCTAATCTTTTTCAGTGCAATCACGAGTCTTATGTCCCATCTTACCGCATTGGTATCACTTTACAGAATCTAGAAGACATTCCCCATCTTGCCTTTTACCACATTTATCACAAAATAGAAACATAGTTTTCTTTCTGTCAGACATTTTTGAAGAATTCTTTCCTTTCTCCTGCCACCTCTTTCTCTTCTTCTCCTGGTTGTTATAGAACACTTGATCATTGAAAAACTCCATTTCCACCCTCTCAGCACAACGAACAAGCTTTTCATAACTTCTGAACTCACGAGAATCCAATGCCCTTCGATATTTTGGCTTTAATCCTGAGTAAAAATGATTGATTTTACTATCAAGGTCTCAGATAAAATTAGGAGCATACCTTTCCAATCAAGTGAACCTCTCTTCATAGGAAGCCACTGAGTCTTTATCTTGCCTCAATTCCAAGAATTGTTTTTCCATCTTAAGTCGAGTAGCCTTAGGAAAATACTTTTCAAGAAACATACCTTTGAATTCATCTCAGTCGAGAGCATCAATCTCATCAGCATCCCTAATATTTTTAACCATCAACCACCACTGATCTTCCTCACCCTCCAAACGGTAAATAGCAAGACTAACCTTTTGATTTTATGAACACCCCATGACATCGAAAATATTCTACAGTGATTTAATCTGCCCTTCAGCTAGAACAAGGTCAGATGATCCTCTGAATGATGGGGGGTGTTGCCTCGTGAAATGTTCCACCACTGACATGTTCCTCTGTGGTTGATCTGACTGATCTCGTGCATGGATACCACAACCATTTATCGCTTGAGTCAACTGCACCATTACTGCAAAAAAAACTATTCAGTTCCAATTCCGACCATCTCAAGATGCTTATTCGGAAGGTTATTTCCTTCTGTATGCCTTCCTCACACTACTTCCCTGTTTCCTCTGTGGATAACCATTCTGAACTAACATGTCTTAGATGAAGCAACATGGTAATCTTCAAATGCTATATCATTTCAAAAAAATATTTTTTGATAATGATTTAATAGAATTATTACTCCTAAAGTTATCTAAACCAACCTCTGATACAAACTATAAGGCCCCAGCCTTAAACATTACTTAATATTGAGATATTTCAAGAATAAACCTTGAGGATCTTTTCAGGTTTAGAGTTTTAGAAAATTAGATCATAAAACATTCATTACATCCCACATTTAAAAAAAGTGGTTGCAATAAAAGATAGAATTCATTTTTTCCCATCAACGGAAACATATTTTAAATAAAACATGGATTATATCTTGACACTTCGTTGACACTATCATCATATCATGTACCCTTCCCTTGCCCTGTGAAAAACATTTCAAAAACTTGGGATGAGCATAAAAAGATCAGTTAGGGATATACAAATATGGAAAGGAAACAAGAGTACATGTATACATAAGAATCAATGAAATTATACTTTACTCATAAAACATAATCACATTAACATACCTCATCAAATCATGAATAAATCATAGAAATCATAAGACATAAAGGTAACTTGAGGAATTCATAACATTCTTACGTAGGGAGTAACCCACTTGGTTACGTTTGGAATACCCATCATAGTATATTCCCTAAATCTCTTTAGATAAACCTTAACGTTTAGCTCATTCATGTTACACATTGCATTGGAGAGCTATATCGGGCTCACCCACCCTTAGTTTATCACGGAACCACACGTCTTCATAATAATTCCCAAGAACCATGACATAATCGTATCACATAAAACATGCATAAAGGAAACATAACATTTCCACTTTTCAATCACAAGATATCAATACAACACATTGATATAAAATAATTATGAAAATCGTTTCCAATACCAAAATAAAATAAAAGTAAAAAATGGTATTTATTTCTCTTTAAAAAATGTATGGCTTGTAGAGGAATCCGAAACTCAAATAATAGTCACAGCGGCAGAGAAGTCATTGTCGCCGCATACGTATGGAAAAAACATTCCCTTTTGTCATTTAGTAAAATGCTTTATATAAAAATATTCCTTTTGGATAAACGTAAAAGTCAAAGGGGTTTATACACCATATAAAAGAAGGTTGTGTATAAAACAAAATATGCCTCAATGAAAGGAGATTGAGACGAAGTCCTATACATTGGGTCCGACTTGACTCGATCATTCTTTAACCTCCTAAATAATAAGCTTGAGTTAATTTATAATTACTTAAGAATATTTTTCAAGTTCATTATTCCTTTTATATCACTTATTACCAGGTCATGAACACTATGCAATTATTTAAGTTAATAACGGTCGTTTTAATGATCATTGGTACTTGAGTCAAAAATATGCTCTTTATAATTACATGTTGTTCATGTATTATATCCAGAGTTATACTCATTATGTATATATCATATATATCATATATATCATATATATCTAGTATATCCATGCATTTAGAATATTACAAAATGTTTAGAGATAAGAAATGAAATGCACCATTCATGGAGACGGTAAGCCGTACGTACGCATGAATGCTACTTTAATTCTATCTCGTATTTTATGGAATGGAATCATAATGATATAAAGGTATATTATAATTCCAGTATAATATCATATATAATATCATTAATTAAATCCTTTATACGTCCCACATACACAACTGGAAAACGGGCATATACCCACGGTTCAAAACCGTGGGTATAGCCCCCAAAACCATGGGTATGGACTATACCCACGGTTTTGGGAACCGTGGGGCTGAGTGGCGTCGCAATAGGGGTCTTAGGCTATCCCCACAGATTGGATGAACCGTGGGTATATATAAGGGTCACTGTGTATATACACCGCTGCACAGGTGGCATAGGACTGCCCCCACGGTTTGAAAACCGTGGGAATTTATATCTAAAAAAACGGAAGCCAGGAATCGAACCCGGGTAGCTGCACAGCGGTACAAGGCCTCTGACCAACAGATCTACCAGCTCATCTGGTATATAATTATATATTTATATAAATATACTAATATTATCAATTTTTTGAAAAATAAAATGCGCCCAAGTAATAGACGCCGGCGAGATTTGATCCCGGGGGGATGCATAGCGGCACAAGGCCGCTTACCAACCGATCTACCAGCTTATCTGGTATAAATGTATATATTTATATAAATATATTAATATTATCAGTTTTTCATAAAATAAAATGGGTCGTAGTAATTGATGCAGGCGGGATTCGAACCGACGACCCAATACCAGCCGAACTACACCCCTTACCAACCAAGCTATCCAGTAATTTGTTATATACCTATATATTTGTATAAATATATTAATCTAACCGGTAATCGAAAAATTGTAAAAAGCGACATTCGAACCCGCCACCAGTGCGAATTTAATTTTTGAACTAACATACTAAGATGGAAAAATATTATTTACAATTTCATATATCTGTGTACTTATATTTTTAAATATATTAATCCAAATTGTGTTCCCGCCAATTTTTTTTGGTGTCCCGCGTAATTTTTTTCCCTACACCAGCAATACCCACGGTTTTTTAAAACCGTGGGTATAGGTCTTCAAATAAAATACTCCAATACCCACGGTTTTTCAGAACCGTAGGTATAGATATTAAAAAAAATTCCCCTATACCCAAGGTTTGGCCAAAACCGTGGGTATATGTCTTTAAAAATAAGCTATACCCACGGTTCTGGGAAAACCGTGTGTATAGGTGACCTATACCCACGGTTTTCTGAAACTGTGGGTATAGGTCCACATTTTAACCCTATACCGACGGTTTTTTGAAAAACCTAGTGTATAGGCCCGTTTTCCCGTAGTGATATGGCATTAACGAATCAAATCACATTGAGGGGGCGGTAGTCCGCACTTCCTGAAATGAAGATATCATGTTTACCCATAATGGTAACCATAAAGGTATTCCATCACTGAAAAATACAGAAGATTAAGTACAAAATAAACATATTATATATAATATATAAATATAGTGACATCTTAATGGCCACCTTTGAAGGTGTTATATGAGTGTTGAACAATCAGCGTTTCGTGAGGCAGAAATTCACCATCCACAGAAATAGTATGTTCTTTAACCATTAGATATAGGTGTGTGTAAGTGTAGCTCGAATCCGTCTTATAAAAACATCCTAGTATATTGAAGATACTGGTGTTGTTACAAAATAAATGAATAAAAAGAGTTTAGATATTTGGAGAAGCAAAATAAAACATAAGAACACAAGAGAAAACACTACCTTTAAAATGGGTAACTCTTTTTGATTTGAGCTCGATGGCTTCCTTGGGAAGACATCTGCCCAAAGTGAGGCTTCTAAGAGTTTGAGAGGGATGTGGAGAGACAAAATGGGCAGGGGATGGCCAAGACAAAGGCTTTGGAAGTGTGGGTAAGGAGGTAGAGGTGGGGGCCTTATATAGGAGGTGGGGAGGTGCACTCTTGGAATGTTACAAAATGTTACTTTATTTTCAAATGATTTTCGGATTTTAAAAGTCCCAAATTGATGTATTTCGAGGATACGGTGATAAGGGTTCGAAATATACTCATCCAATAGGACTTTGACAAGTGTAAGTTATACCTTTAACATTATCTTTTCATTTTATTTAAATCCTTTATTAATGATGTAATCATTGCATCATAATGATGTCATAAATAATTTAATTTATTTAATTTATAAAAATTATAAAAAAATATAATGATGTAGGAAATAATTTTAGCTTTGCAATAAATATTTATAGTCCATAATATCATCTATGTAGAAAAAATAAAAAAATGTTTTACTCAGGTGATACATTCCTTGTTATATTTACTTTCTTTAAAAAAATAAAAATATAAAAAGTCACTTTCACACAAAAGTGATTCCGTGGGGTACCAAAAATTGGCACAAGTGTAACGACCCAATCTTTTTAAATAGTATATTAACTACTCTTAACGATTTAATAGAGATGCTAATGGTTAATGAAGAAAGTGGAGTTGATGGCTTCATCTAGTAGACTCGAACCTTATGAAGCCCACTTATCAGAGCTTGGGAAGGAGGTGGAATCTTTGGGCTTCGCGTTGGACCAAGCCCAAGCCGAACTCCAGCGTTTCAAGCTTGAACAGAAATGCCTATGGGAGAAGTTCAAGTTAGTAGAGATTAATATTAGGGCAATGTTATCCGAGCCTCCCTCAGATTCTCCCACCATAGCACACCTTACACTTAGGTCATATGCTGGTGTTATAAGGGGCTATGTGATGAGACCATGGCTTCTTTGTGTAATCCTTTGGGAAGAATTAATTAATATTTCTTCCTTTAGAGATGTTTGTGAAATTTCAAATGTCTGGATAATTTTAGGATGTATTTTATTGATTAATTTTGGAAAAAAAGATATTTTAAAATATTTATGTAAACCTTAAATAATTAATGATGTGTAATGATTTTCAAAAAATGTTCTTCTGCAAAAGTGTTCAGTAAGGAATTTGGAGTCTAATAAGATCAACTTAATTTTTGATGAATAGTAAATTATGAATAGTGATTTTAGGCTTAGGATTAGTAATGTGACCAAATGGATTATTAATCTCACTTAAAGAAAGTTTTAATATAATTTAGACACCTTGATTAAGTAATGAGATTCAATAAAATGGGTAAATAACGGTTTCATAAATTATTAGTCAAGTATTAGTTTTTTCAGGTGAATAGTGTTTTTTAATTAAAAATTTATGTAAAAATATTTAGAAAATTATTTTTATAAAATAGAATATATTTTTGAACTCAGAGCATCGATATTATGTTATGTTATTTTTTTGGGATTTTTCTGAGAAAGATGAATTTTTTAGTGAATAGTAAAAATGCAGTTTTAGGGTTTCTGTATGTTTAATGACATCATAACTGTGTCATGATGATGTCATGAGATATTTTAAGGGTTGTCTGACCGAAGGTGATGAATTATTGTATTGGGGGCCCCATGTGGCCTAACTCCATGGTAAATTCCATGGGAGAGCACATGGTTTTGAGAAAAGCACATGTGAGGTGTCCCTTGGCCATTAATGCCTTGTCCCCTCACTTTCCCTATAAATACCCACCCTTTACTTATTTCGTTTTCAGTCCCAACTCTCCCCCAACTAAGTTCTGGTCTCCTTACCTCCCAAGGAGTCCTCCAAAAGTTCCCCCAACCCCTCAAGGTCCAATCCTTTGAATTTTAAGAGTTATGTTTTAAGGTAAGGGATCCGACCTCTCTCTTTCTTTTCAAGTAATCTCTTTTATGTCATTTCTTTTATGCTACATGTTCTTATGTTGGAGGATGTTCTTATATATTTACATTACTTCCCTTTTCATGTCCACATGATTAGGGACCCCATATTTCTCTCATCAATTCTTTTTAAGAATGTTTAAGTGACGCCGTTAGGCTGCCGAATTTTTAAGGGGATTCTTTCACCCTCCTCATTCTTTTCAAAATTCTACTTTCATGTCAAGTCTTTCAAGTTATTTTTTTGTAATGTTGGGGTATGATTTCTATAGCTATCATACTGAAATCTTATGTTCACATGATGAGAGACCCTATTTTATCTTTTCAAATCATTTTATTGAAGTTTATTTGACGCCATTAGGCTGCCGAATTTTTATAAGAGAAATCTAATTTTTGTCTTCCTTCCATGTTTTTTTTATTTCAAATGGTATATCCTTAAAATTTCATTACCATGTTAATATATCCTTCTTATTCTGTTTCTATACTGTTTTATGGGTCATTTATGATTGTTTTACCCATTTCCCCTCTCCATTCAATGTATTCTAAAACCCCGAAACATAGCCATTATGTTGCAGGATTTTCATCTCAAAATGCCTCTCTCTTTTCTCAAAATTATTTTATTTTATAAAGTGAATACTCAAAGATATTATTTATACAAGGGTATTCACATATATATCAAAATTTTATATTTTAAATTCTGGGATTTACATACATGAGATCCTCTTTCCCTTTATGTGGGTTTAAAGTGACATTAAGATCATGTCTTTAAAGCAGTTTTTAAAACGTTATGATTATGAAATGAAACCCATTTATTTTATTCTATATGGGTTATTTATGAAATGTTTGATGATTATATATGTGGCTCACATTATTATTAATGAAAATTTAATGGTGCACCTAGATAGCGCTCCAATGCATTGGGTAATGATGTAACCACTAGAGATTACAATTTTCACGATACCTTGGTGAATAACCTTGGTAATTTTCAAATTACACCTTGGGGATGGATCTTGGTGATATGTTCATTATTGTCTATGTTAAATGATGTAGCCACATCTTCAAGTTATGAATAATTTTATTTTTATTATGGAATGAATCATGATTTCTTTCTCATGCGTTAATGTTCTTTTCTTGACCTTATTGAAGTATCTCAAGTTCACATGTTAAATGTTTCTCTTGTTTCCCTTACTGGGCCTTCTGCTCACCCTTTCTTTTGATGTATGTCCCCAGGTTATGAGATGCAGTAATGAAAATAGGATGAACTTAATGAGAAGCCTTTCAAGTGTTTAAGAAGAATGTTTTATGTTGTTTTCATGTATTATGTTCCTGGTTTCCAAGACACTAAACCTTAAAGATCCTCGGTTTTGTGTAATATAATGAATGTTTATATTATAAAAAGGCGAGATCCTATAGTTGGTATAAAAGGATGGTTTAGTTATTTGTGGAAATTAGTATATAAAAACATTAGTAAGAACCCTATACAAAAGTTTAAATATAGGAAAACATCCTCGTATTTTGGTAAGTATTGAGTTTGTTTTTTATCAAAAAAATACATCCCTGTCCGGATACGAGCTGGTAGAGGTGGCTCTGGCATAGATGTACATAGAGATAATTCCCGAAAACACCGCTTTGAGCTAGACTTGAATGGGAACTGATGCACGATAATGGGCCTTTCTTCACTCTTGGTTACGACACTCCCAGGGGATATGTTTGGTTAATCACATGCTTTTTATGAATCATTATGATGGAATTATAGAGAAGTGTAATTATCTAAGCATGAAGTCTTAGTTAAAAGATTCATAAATGAAATAAGTTTCTCCCTAAGGTTTTATTATTTTAGAAAATGGCGGTCAATAGGAGGAACCGTGCAGATGGTGACCGCAATGCGCCATGTGCTGACGACCCTCTGATGGAAGCCGGAATGGAAATATTCATACGAATGATGAACCAACTGACTCAAGTTATGAGTAATAACTTGAATCAAGCTGAGAGGCCGATCTCACCAAGAAGGGATCAACATTCTGTTGAGTCCTTTATGCATCAACGACCACCAACATTCAGTGGATCTACTGACTCATTGGTTGCAGATCAATGGATAAGCTCCACTAAAAAGATCTTTTTTGTACTTCATTGTTCAGAAAAAGAAAATGTCAACCTTGCTGTTTACCGCCTAGAGGGAGAAGCTGATCAGTGGTGTTCACTGATCAAAAACACAAAGCCACGAGGAGAGATGGAAGCTATGGAGTGGGACGAGTTCTGAGGAATATTCTTTAATAAGTATTTCCCTCATTCGATGAGAACAAGAATGGAGAAATAATTTCTCGAGCTGAAGCAGAAGGAGAATGAATCAGTTTTAACCTACGAGATGAACTTTACAAGGCGTTCCTGTTATACCTCAAGCTTTTTCAGGGACCCTAATGGGATGGTTCATAGATTCTTTGGTGGACTACGACCTCATCTACGGAAGAATCTATCCAACATGGACTATGATAGCTATGAAGAAATAGTTCGAAGTGTTATGAAAGTTGAACTAGAGTTTGGGGAGACACAGTGGTCTCACAAATCTAATGAGAAGAAGAGAACTCTAGAACCATGCCTGGGGAAAATTTCTGATCAGGAAAGAGGTCGAATTCATATGCAACATTCCACATGCAATAAATGTGGGAAGAAGCATTCAGGGAACTGCTTGATCAGAAGTGGTAATTGCTACAGGTGTGGAAAAGAAGGCCATATTTCTTGGAATTGTCGTAGTGGTGTGAAGCCTCAACTTCCCAACACTAACGACCGAGGAATGATGGTTCTGGCCCTACCTGAAGTCACATTCTTCAAGTGTGGATAGCTTGGGAACTTTTCTAATCAATGTCCAAATCTGAGGGTGGTGGAGGGGAATCACCATCAACCTCATCAAAGGACAAGGGAGCAAGGTCGTGCTTTTGCTATCACAACAACTGAAGTTGAAGCTTCGAACGATGTGGTTGCAGGTACTCTTGTTTTCCTCTCAAAACTAGCAAATACTTTGTTTGATTCTGGTTCTACGCATTCCTTTATTTCCTCCATGTTTGGAAGGAATATAGAATCAATCCCAGAACTGCTTGAGGTAGAATTTTCAGTCAAGACTCCAAGTGGGATTATCCATGCATCAACAATGTATAGAGACTCTAGTGTTTACTTTAGTGAGCACAATTTTATCATAAATCTAGTAGTCATTCCCATGTTGGAATTCAACATTGTACTAGGGATGGACTGGCTCTGAAAGTATTATGCTAAGATAAAATGCAGAAGTAAGGAAATCTCAGTAGTCTTGAATAAATGACCTACGGTTATCTTCCAAGGAGAGATATCCTGAATAGATCCCTATCTATAAGAACCTCCTATATCTTTCTTTATGGAGTTAATTGGTGATGATGAAGAAGGAAAAGGGAGAATACGAATAGAAGATGTTCCGATTGTTTAGGAATACATGGATCTATTTCCTGAGGAGTTACCTTGACCTCCCCCAGAAAGAGAGGTAGAGTTCTCTATTGAACACATACCTGGGTCTCAATTGATATCAAAGACTCCGTATAGAATTGAAAATATGGAGCTAGAAGAGTTAAAGAAATAACTCCAAGACTTATTGGAGACGGGGTTTATCCAACCGAGTGTGTCTCCTTAGGGAGCACCAATTATTTTTGTGAAGAAGAAGGATAGATCAATGCAGCTATGCATTGATTATAAAGAACTGCATGGGATCACCGTGAAGAACAAATACCCTCTTCCACGAATTGATGATTTATTTGAACAACTTCATGGGGCTCAATTCTTCTCCAAGATTGACCTTCGACCTGGTTATCATCAATTGAGGGTGATGAAGGATGGTATTCCAAAGACTTCTTTCTGATCAAGATATGGGTATTATGAGTTTACTGTTATGCCCTTCGGCTTGACTAATGCTCCTGCTATTTTCATAGATTTGATGAATAGAGTATTTAAGGACTACCTTGATAACTTTGTGGTAGTTTTTATTGATTATATTTTGATATATTCAAAAAGTCACGAGGAGCATGAAGATCATATGAGGGTTTTTTTGAAAACTCTGCGAAAGGAGAGGCTCTTTGGAAAGTTCAGCAAGTTTGAGTTTTGGTTATAACAAGTGTCTTTCTTGGGGCACATCATAACCAATGAAGGATTCTCGGTTGACCCTGCAAAGACAATGGTTGTGAAGGAGTGGCCTCAACCAACAACAGTAACTGATATTTGTAGTTTCCTTGGTTTAGCAGGATATTATAGGAGGTTTGTGAAAACAATTCACACCATTCTAATCTGCTAACCATGTTGACTCGAAAAGGGGTTAAGTTCATCTGGACAAAGGAAGTATTTCATGAGATGAAGAAGAGATTGGTTACTGAACCTGTGTTAACACTACCCTCTATCGGAGAAGGATTCATTATTTTTAGCGATGCATCTCTGAAAGGGCTTGGATGTGTCCTCATACAAAATGACAAGGTAATTGCTTATGCATCTCAACACTTGAAGATTCATGAGAAGAATTATCCTACGCATGTTGTAGAGCTAGCAGCAGTTGTTTTCTCTCTAAAGATATGTAGGCACTATCTTTATGGGGAGAAATGTGATATATACACCGACCAGTAAATTTTAAAGTATATTTTCACTCAAAAATAATTAAACATGAGACAAATGAGATGGTTGGAGCTTATTAAAGACTATGATTGTTCAATTCATTATCACCTTGGAAGAGCAAACAAAGACGCGGATGCATTAAGCAGGAAAGATCCTATTGTTCTAGAAACAATGAGGATCCTAAGAGATCCCTTGATTAAAGATCTAGTGAAACTGGACATGGAAATTGTAAGGGAAGGGACATCATCAAACTTATCCCAAATGATTTCTCAACCATCATTACTAGAGAAGATCAAGAAGGCTCAAAAAGAAGATCCTTTTCTGTAAGAGAAGTTTGAGGCTGTAAAGGATGGGAAGTTCCTTGATTTCAATATTGATCAAGAAGGTGTATTGAAATTTCATACGAGACTATGTGTTCCATCTATTCCGGAGATAAAGAAAGAATTGATGGATGAAGCTCATAGCTCTACTTTCTCTATACATCTGGGAAGCACTAAAATGTATAGAGACCTTCGTGATCATTATTTGAGGGATAACATGAAGAGGGAGATTGCTGATAACACTACAAGGTGCCTGGTGTGTCAGCAAGTAAAGGAATAACGACAACTTCCTAAGGGGGTATTACAACCGCTACCCATACCAGTATGGAAGTGGGATAATATCATTATGGACTTTGTAAATGGTCTCCCGAAAACATCCAAAGTAAACAATGTTATATGGGTTATTGTGGACCGTCTCACCAAGATCGCCCATTTTATCTCTATTCAGGAAGATTTCTCTCTAGATCAACTTTCCAAGATATACGTGAAGGAAGTGGTAAGGCTGCATGGGGTACCACTATCCATCATGTCTGATCATGATCCAAGATTCACATCAAAATTCTGGAGAAGTCTTCAACATGCTCTGAATACTGAATTGAATTTTAGTACAGCCTATCATCCCCAAACTAATGGCCAATCTGAAAGGACTATTCAGACACTCGAAGACATGCTGAGATTATGCTCAATGGAATTTAAAGGTGGATGGGATCAACACCTCCCATTAGTTGAGTTCTACTATAACAACAGCTTCCATTCGAGTATTTAGATGGCACCCTATGAAGCTCTGTATGGAAAACGATGTAGAACTCCTACCTGTTGAGATGAAACTGGTGAGAGAAAGCTTCTTGGGCCTGACCTTGTGAAAGAGATGACAGAACAGGTTCATGCCATCCAACAACACATAAAGGCTACTCAGAGTCGGCAAGAGAGCTACGATGACAACCATCAAAGGGACATGGAGTTTGGTGTTGGTGACAAAGTCTTCCTTTGAATTTCTCCATGGAAGAGAGTCATGCGGTTTGGGAAGAAAAGGAAGCTCAGCCCTAGGTACATTGGACCCTATGAAATACTTGATCGCATAGAAGCAGTGGACTATGGTCTAGCACTTCCACCAAACCTAGATCAAGTTCACAATGTCTTCCATGTATGTCTCTTGAGGAAGTACATACCCGACCCTTCGCATGTACTGAACCCAGAGGTGGTACAACTGGAACATGACCTCTCTTATGAGGATCAGCCAGTGGAGATCTTAGACCATAGAGACAAGGTTTTACAAAACAAGACCACCCACCTTGTGAAAGTTTTGTGGAGGAATCATAAATATGATGAAGCGACTTGGGAGCCTGAGGACACAATGAAGAAAAAGTTCCCTCACCTTTTCGACTAGGACTCAAGTATAAAATTTCGGGGAAAAAATTTCTTAAGGGGGGAAGAATGTAATGTCTTAAACTTTTTAAATAGTATATTAACTACTCTTAACGATATAATATAGATGCTAATGGTTAATGTAGAAATAGGAGTCGATGGCTTCATCCAGTAGACTCGAACCTTATGAAGCCCACTTATCAGAGCTTGGGAAGAAGGTGGAATCTTTGGGCATTGTGTTGGACCAAGCCCAAGCCGAAATCCAGCATGTCAAGCTTGAACGGAAACTCCTGCAGAAGAAGTTCAAGTTAGTAGAGATTACTACTAGGGCAATGTTATCTGAGCCTCCCTCAGATACTCTCACCATGACACACCTTACACTTAGGTCATATGGTGGTGTTATAATGGGCTATGTGACGAGACCGTAGCTTCTTTGTGTAATCCTTTGGGATGAATAAATTAAGATTTCTTCCTTTAGTGACGTTTGTGAAATTTCAAATGTCCGGATAATTTTAGGATGTATTTTATTGATAAATTTTGGAAAAAAAGATGTTTAAAAAAATTTATGTAAACCATAAATAATTAATTATGTGTAATTATTTTCAAAAAATGGTCTTCTACAAAAGTGTTCAGTAAGGAATTTGGAGTCTAATAAGATCAACTTAAATTTTGATGAATAATAAATTATGAATAGTGATTTTATGCTTAGGATTAGTAATGTGACCAAATGGATTAGTAATCTCACTTAAAGAAAGTTTTAATATAATGTATACACCTTGATTAAGTAATGAGTTTCAATAAAATGGGTAAATAACGGTTTAATAAATTATTAGTCAAGTATTAGTTTTTTCGAGTGAATAGTGTTTTTAATTAAAAATTTAATTAAAAATAATTACAAAATTATTCTTATAAAATGGACTTTAATTTTGAATTCAGAGCATCAATATTATGTTATTTTAATTTTTTTGGATTTTTCTGAGAAAGGTGAATTATTCAGTGAATAGTAAAAATGCAGTTTTAGGGTTTCGGTATGTTTAATGACATCATAAATGTGTCATGATGATGTCATGAGATATTTTAAGGGTTTTCTAGACAAAGGTGATGCATTATTTTATTGGGGGCCCCATGTGGCCTAACTACATGGTAAATGCCATGGGAGATCACATGGTTTTGAGAAAAGCACTTGTGAGGTGTCCCTTGGCCATTAATGTCGTGTCCCCTCACTTTCCCTATAAATACCCACCCTTTACTCCATTAGTGTTCACTACCAACTCTCCCCAAACGAATTTCCGGTCTCCTTACCTCCCAAGGTGTCCTACCAAGGTGCCCCCAAGCCCTCAAGGTCCAAACCATTGAGTTTTAATAGTTACGTTTTAAGGTAAGGGATCTAACCTCTCTCTTTCTTTTCAAGTAATCGCTTTTATGACATTTATTTTATACTCCATGTTATTATGTTGGAGGATGTTATTATATATTCATATTACATCCCTTTTCATTTCCATATGATGAGAGACCCCATCTTGCTCTCATCAATTCGTTTTAAGAATGTTTAAGTGACGCCGTTAGGCTGCTGAATTTTTAAGGGGATTCTTTCACCCTTCTCATTCTTTTCAAAATTCTACTTTCATGAAAATTCTTTCAAGTTCATTTTTTTGGTATGTTGGGGTATGATATATATATATATCATACTGAACTTTTATGTTCACATGATGAGAGACCCTATTTTATCTTTTCATATCATTTTATTGAAGTTTGTGTGACGCCGTTAGGCTGTCGAATTTTCATAAGAGAAATCTAATATTTGTATTCCTTCCATATTTTTTTTATTTCAAATGGTATATCCTTCAAATTTCATTAACATGTTCATATATTTTTCTTATTCTATCTCTATACTGTTTTATGGGTCATTTATTAATGTTTTACCCATGTCCCCTCTCATTTAAATGTTTTCTAAAATCCCGAAACATAGCCGTTATGCTGTAGGATTTTCATCTCAAAATGCCCCTCTCTTTTCTCAAAATTATTTTATGATATAAAGTAAATACTCAAAGATATTATTTCTAAAAGGGTATTCACATATATATCAAAATGTTCTATTTTATATTCTGGTATTTACATACATGAGACCTGTTTTGTTTTTGTATGTTTAAAGAGACATTATGATCATGTCTTTAAAGCAGTTTTTCAAACGTTATGATTACGAAATGAAACCCATTTATTTTATTCTATATGGGTTATTTATGAAATTTTTTATGATGATATATGTGTCTCACATGATAATAAAGGAAAATTTAAGAGTGCACCCTGATAGCGCTCCAATGCATTGGGTAATGATATAACCACTAGAGATTAAAATTTTCACGATACCTTGGTGAAGAACCTTGGTAATTTTTAAATGAAACCTTGGGGATGGACCATGGTGATATGTTCATGATTGTCTATGTTAAATGATGTATCCACATATTCATCTTATGAAAAATTTTATTTTTATTATGGAATGCCTCATTATTTCTTTCTCATGCCTTAATGTTCTTTTCTTGACCTTATTGAAGTATCTCAAGTTCACATGTAAAATGTTTCTCTTATTTCACTTACTGGGCCTTCTACTCACCCTATCTTTTGATGTATGTCCCCAGGTTATGAGATGCAGTAATGAACCTGGATTAACTTAAGGAGAAGCCTTTCAACTGTTTAAGAAGAATGTTTTATGTTGTTTTCATGTATTATGTTCCTGGTTTCCAAGACACTAAACCTTAAAGATCCTCAGTTTTGTGTAATGTAATGAAATATTATGTTATAAAAAATCGTGATGCTATAACAAGGAATCCCATGGTCGGCCATGAGACAACCAGTAGTATTAGGACACATTTTGGTGTCATTTTGTATTATTATGATATTATTTTATAATCCTTACCTACCCGATTACTCATTAATCAAGATAATTAAAGATAATTACCGTCGTTACTATTCATAATGTTCATAAAAAAAGAGTCTTGATTACATAATTTGGACCTTATTATTCTAAATATGTAATCAATTTTACAAAATTCCAAACACAGAAATTGCAATAATTAATTTAAAAATAATATCCGTTGTCAAAACAAATAGCGGGTTTTTTTGAAACAATATCTATGAAAAGTTTGGCATTAGTTTATGCCCAATTCCAAAGTGAAATTAATCCTAATGACCACCATTGAATTAAATGGTGAAAATATATTCAAATTACACTATAAGACCAATTAAAAAGATAATATAACCATATAATTAAATTAGATGAAAAAGCAGTTTTGATGTAAAATGCAGTATTTTTCACTATTCATTAAAAAATAAACATTGTCAGAAAAATACCAAAAATTTATACAATGAAAATTTCAATGTCCCAATCATAAAGAATATGTTTATTTTGAAAAATAGAGCTTATAAAATTGTCAAAGGTTTTATTTAAAAATGGTTTGCCATCAAAAGGAAGTAAAACAATCTTTTAAAAATATCAGTGTATTCCATGCTTAAGATTGGATTTATTCTCATTTTAAGCCTCTAAAACACTATCTAATTCATAAATAGACATAGATAAAAATATATATTATTCATTACTTACGTGGGATGTTACACTTTACCCATTTGAATCCCATTTATCGGAGCTCGAAAAGGAAGTGGAATCATTATGATTTGCTCTTGACCAAGCCTAGGACTAGCTTGAATATGTTAAGCTTGAGCGGAACCGACTACAGGAGAAGTTAAAGTTGATAGAGATTACCACCTAAGCGATGTCATCTGAGCCATCCCAAGAGTCTGTCAACAACGCACACCTTACCCTTAATTCTTATGTGGGTGTCATAAGTGGTTATTTAACAAGACCTTATCATAATGATTATGTGTATTGTTTTTGTATAGAATAAAGAATATACATTCATTATATTGTTGTTACTTTGTAAATAGTTTTTAAAGCACAAATATTATTTTGGTTAATATTTAACTAAAAAATTTATTTTAATGAATTAATTTAATTATAAATTATATAATATTTTAATAAAATATTATAATTATTAAATTATTTTTTATTAAATATAAATTTTCGTATTATTTTTATGAATACAAGTGTAATTTTATTATGGTTTGAAATGTATTTCTGTGAACATCCATGAATTTTTGATAAATGTCAGTTATTTTTATAGTGAAAATTAAAATATTTAGAAAATTATTTAGAAAAAATTAATATTATTTTTGGAATCAGGATATCGAAATTATCCAATGGTGAATTTTTCACAATTTTCTGAGACAGATGAATTTTTTTGTTAAAAATTAAATACCGTTTAAATTTATACTATGTTTTATGAAATCATAATGACCTAATAGTGATGTAATAAAATAAATTAAACTTTATGTTCGAAAAATATATGTTTTAAAATTAAAATAATGTGATTTTAGGTTTTTTTGATTTATTTTACAAAGCTTTAGTAGGCCCTCCAATACATATAAAAAAATTTAGATTTTTAAACTGATTTCTTTGAGAGTGTGACTCACTTCTGCATAAGAAACCCTATTATTTTAATAATTTATGCCATAGCCCTTGTAAAATATTGTTTTAAAATCCCATTTGGAAAAAACCATGGGAAAAACCATGGTTTGGTTTGTGTTTTCGATTTGTTTAATGTAAGGTGTCCCAAAACAAAATAATAAAGAATTCCCTCTCCTTTCCTATTTAAACCCACCCATACTCTCACTTAGTCTTCACTAAAATCCTTTAGATTTCATAAAAACTCTGAAATCCTTTCTCTAGAATCCTCCCAAGGTTCCCTAATCTCCTTAGAAGCCTCTCTCAAGCCTCTCCTAGGCCTTTGGGATCACACATCCAAGTAAGGGATTCCTTTATTTCTCATTTTTTTCCGAATTTCATTATGTAGTTATTCCATTTTATTTTTAATTAGAAATATTTGGGTAAGATTTAGAACATCCAAATACTATAATATTAATGTTTTAATGATCAGAGACCACTTTTATCTCTCATTAATGCCGCCCATGTACACCCATTACCATGCCAAAATTCAGTAAGGGATTTCTCTCTCCTCATTTACATTCAATCAATTCTTTTGTATTATGAATCCAAATTATATTAACTATGTTGGAACATGGGTCTATATGACCCCATTACTGTCCATTTCATGTACATATTATGAGACACTCCATTCTCTCTCATCAACCATTGTAATGAATTATTATGTCACGCAGTTATGTTGCCTAAATGGAAACACGATTTTCCAAGCCCAAGACATTGTGTAGTGAATACCATGACCATTTCTATATCAAGGGTATTAAATTTTATGCACATTTACTTATTTATTATAGAGTTTCATGTATGATTTCCACATTCCTTTATTTTGGAATAAATGATTATGTTTAATGAATCCAGGTTTTATGATCTATGTGGCACACTTATGCATGAAATGAAATGATTAAGAAGGATGCGCCCTGATAGCAGTCCAATGAATTGGGTAATGTTTAGTATCATAATTGGTCAAGTGAAACGATGGTCTTAAAATTATAATTCATGTTCAATGAGTTTTTATTCATGCCCCAGGTTTAATGAGCCGTGGATCATGCTAATACCATGTCAGTTGTTGTTGCCACATTTCCATGTTATCAAGCCTTTATGTTCATGTTTGTTTTATGCTCCATTGATATGCGTATTTCCCAAAATGTATTGTATTCTTCATGTTATGCCATGTTTACTACGTTTCTAGGCTTTATAGATCACCCTTTTCTTATACATGTCCTCAGGTTATCCCTTGCAAATTTAAGTACGAGGGAATGTAGTGGTCCTATAATGGTGGTTTTCAATAATGGTGTTATGTTTCATGTTTTAAGTCATTATTTAATGTTCCTAATCCCCAAAGAAACTAGACATCAGGATATTATTTTTTTATCAGGTGAATGTTTTATGTAATAAATCATGTCAAAGTGTGTAATAAAAAGTAGGGTTGTTATTGTTAGCATCAGAGTATAGGTTTAGTAATTTTTGGGATTAGGATAAGAAAATCCTAGTAAAATTCATAAGGATAAGACTATGTATAATAAGAACATCCCTAAATTTTGGTGAGTATTTAGTAAGTGGTTTATCAAGAAAATACATTCCTGTCTGGATACGAGTAGGTAGAGTCGGCTCAAGCACAGATGTACCTAAGAGTGAAAACTCCAACAAAAAGTTTCATGCATGACCCAGGGTATCTCAGTACACGAAAATGGGAATTGCTACACTCTTAGTTATGAAACTGCCATGTGATATTCTTTGGTCAATTTAGAAGCTTAGTATGAACCATTATTAATGGAATTAAAAAATACTCTAAGAATATATGATAGGTTATAGATCATTGATAACATTGATTGAAGACTAGATTCATAAGTTAAGGAAATAAAATTAATTTATAAGTCATCCATTTTTCCTTGGTTTACCCTTTAGGTGTTACCCTAACATTTCATTTATTCCAGCCAATGGCCAGAAATAGGAGGACTCGTGCTAACAACCGATGCGAAGACCAATGTGATGACTGTTCTAATGAGATTCCCAATATGATGGGAGTAGGATTCGCAAACTTTGTCACAATACTCACTTTGTTAACTCAATCTTTGAAAAGAAAAATGGATCAAGAGGAACATTAATCACCCCCATATAAAATAACATGTCACTATCGATAGATTCGTGATACAAAGGTCTCCTAATTTTAATGGATCATCTGATCCCTCAATCGCCGAACAATGGATCAACTCCATTGAAAAGATATTATCCTTCCATCAATGTTCCGAATAAGAGAAGGTTCTTCTAGCTGATTATCATATAGAGGGTGAATCTGATCATTGTTGGAAAATAATATAAAATATGAAGCCTGAGGTGGAGATCGAGGTGTTGGAATGGAACGATTTCCAGAAAATGTTTTTGGATAAATATTTTTCATGCACACTATGGATTAAGATAGAAAGGGACTTCATTGCCTTCAAGAAAAAAGAGGACGAATACATTGAAGATCAAAATGAAAACTTTTCAAGTCATGCCCTATATTCCTCTGGATTTGTTGTTACCCCCGAATGAATGGTTGACTGCTTCTTTGGTGGGCTGAATCCTAGCCTTCGGAAAGCCATGGAGATCCATGACTTCAAAAGATATAAGGAAATTGTATAATGTTCCCTGAGGGTTGAAATGGAGATCAGATAATCTCAGAGGTATCATGGGGATATGATGTTGATGGTGTACTTCAATTATGGATGTTTGATGGATAAATATAATGGTGCAAAGAAAATAAAGCACCCCACTTGATAATGATGCTGAAAGAAGCACCTCAGAAATTTCCTGAAGGGGATAAAGAAATTCTTTAGTTGTGGAAGAGAAGGAAACCTAGATTTTAACTACCGACAAGAAAAAATTGCAGCTATAACAGAGGATAGTAATGATTCATTCGACTAGCGATGTGTTGTTCAATGATTCAACTACAAATAACCAAGGAACCTTTCATATCAGTGCCCCAAGCCAAGGGTTTTCAGAGGTAACTGATAACCTCCAAGGCTGCAAGGGTGATCTTTTTTCCATCACTACAACCGAAGTGAATCCTAAAAACGAAGTGGTGATTGGTACACTAGATATTCATTCCATAATTACGAAAATATATTTTCATTATAGTTCTACGCATTATTTTGTGTCTTGAAAGTTTATTAGAACATTCCCAATACCACCAAAAATCATGGAAGAGAAGATGGCGGTGATAATGGAAAATGGGGAAATAATTTCTTCCCATTAATATTAATCCACCCCTATCATAATTTGAGGATTGTACTTACCGAAAAACCTCATCATGCTCCCTATGGTGGAATTTTATGAAATTCATGGAAAGGATTTTCTTTCCCTATATAAGGCCAACACTAATTGTCGTGGGAGGGAAATCACTCTTCATATAAAGAATTGACCCCTGATTCTATAAATGTGTGAGGAGGAAGATGAATATTCTTTAGAAGCATCATCTCAATAATGGATATTAATTCCCTATGAGCATTCATATCTTGATCAGATGATTGAGTTCAGGAGGCAACCATCCTTGAGGACATGCCTATTTTCAAAGAATTTGCTGAATTATTTCCTCAGGAATTGCCTAGTCTTTCTCTTAGAAGAGATGTTGAATTCTAAATTTACATTATACCTAGGAAATTTAAAATATCCAAGACTCCATATATAATTTCTTTTTATGGATATTGAGGAGCTAAAGAAACAACTATAGAAAAATTTGGATAAAGGGTTTATATGACCAAGTGCTTCACCAAGGGGTGAACCAGTCCTCTTCGTCCAGAAGAAGGATGAATCAATGTGCCTTTGATTTGATTATCATTAGATAAAAAAAATCACAGTAAATAAAAAGAATCTTCTACCACGAATTAAATAATTGTTCAATTAGATACATGGAGCATAATACTTTTCCAAGGTGGATCTGTAACTGAGATATTACCAAGGGTGAAGAAGGAAGATCTCCCCAAGAAAAATTTTCGTACAAGATATGGGCATTATGAATTTATAATAATGCCATTCAAACTCACTAATGCTCCAAAAATATTCAAGGACAAGATCAATAGAGTCTTTAGATATTACCTTGAGAATTTTTTGGTAGTATTTATAAATTATATTCTAATATACTCCAAAACCAAGGAGGATCCTGAGGGCATCTATGAACTATATTGAGACCTTGTGGAAGGAGAAGCTTTATGAAATGTAAAAGATGTGTGAGTTTTGGTTGAATGAGGTCTCATTCATGGGTCATATAATCACATATAATGGGATATATGTGGATCCTTCGAAGACAAATGCAATTGAGGGATGACTATGGCCAACACTAGTAGCATATATCCATAGCTTCTTGGGGTTAGCTGGATATTATTGCTGATTTGTGAGAAATTTATCATGACTGCCCAACCCCCTTAATAAGAAAACTCGGAAGGGAATAAAGTTTTCTTGGAGTGATTAATTCAAATAGAGCTTAAAGGAGTTGAAAATGTGGATTATCACTACACTCATGCTCACATTACCCACAAGTGGAGAACTGTTTGTGGTATTCAGTGATGCTTCGAGGAAGGGGACAAGTTTTGCTTTGACACAGAATTATATAGTGATAGCCTACACCTCAAGGATACTGAAAATCCATGAGAAAAACTATCCCACGTATGATATGGAGTTGGCTATTGTGATCCTCACAGTGAAAATCTGGCAGCATTATCTCTATGTGGAGAATTGTGATATATATACTGATCACAAGAGCCTCAAATATATTATCACCGAAAAAAGAGCTCAATATGCACCAATGAAGATGGAAAGAACATATTATGAATTATTACTACTCGATCCACTACTATCCCGGTAAGGAAAAAAAGGCCGTGGATACTCTTAGTATAAAGAATCATATATCTTTATCAATGATGTGAATTGAAAATGATCCAATCTTCTTAGACGTAATGAGTGTGGACATGGTAATAATTAAGGTAGGAACACCATATATCTTTTCTCAAATGATTTCTAAACCATCCCGCAAAGAGAAAATAAAGGATTCTCAAAGGATATGAAAATTATGAAAAAGGTGGATGCAATCAGAAATGGGAAATACTCAGAGTTTGTGGTTGACAAGGACGGAATTGTGAGATTTGGGTGACGATTATATGTACCATCCAATCCAATGATAAATAAGGATCTTGTAAATGTCCCACATAGCTCAACCTTCTCTATTTTCCCAGAGAGAAAAAATATGTATTGAGATCTTCAAGAAAACATTTGGTGGGACAATATGAAAAGGGAGATTTCTGAATATACATCAAAGTGCCTGGTAATTCATCAAGTAGAGGCTGAGAGGAAAGAGTATAAAGGGATGATGCAACTACTACCCATACCAACATGGAAGGGGACAACATTACCATGGAAATTGTCACTAGACATCCAATGAAATTAATAGGAAACCATGCTATATAGGTCATTGTGGACCGTCTTACAAAGACAACTCACTTTATCACGATTTGAGAGGACTTATCATTGGATTAAATTGCACATATTTACATCAAAGAATTTGTAAGGAATAATGGATTACCACTATCAATTGTATCTGATTGTGAACCTATATTCACATCGATGTTCTGGAAAAGTCTCCGGCATGATCGAAGGACTAACCTAAACTTATGTACAACCTATCATCCTTAAACTGATGGCTAATCTAAGCGAACAATTCAGACACTGGAAGATATGTTAAGATCATGTTCTTTGACCTACAAAGGAGGATTGTACCCACATCTTTCACTATCTTAATTCTCCTACCATAAAAGTTTATTATAGAGCATCCAAAAGGCACCATATGAAGCCCTTTATGGGAAAAGGTATAGAACACTAGCGTGTTGGGATGAAGTCAGTGAGCGTAAGCTTATATGACCTGAAATGGTCAAAGAAATGACGGAGAAGGGGAAAACCATTTAGTAGCATATCAAGACAGCACAAAGTCAATAAAAGAGTTATGCATATTTCCATCAATGAGAACTTGAGTTTAATGTTGGTGACATTGTATTTCTACACATATCTCTATGGAATAAGGTCATGATGCTTGTAAAGAAAGGGAATTTAATTTGTAAGTACATCAGCCCCTTTGAAATTCTTGATCATGTCAGGGCTGCGGCATAACGACTACCTCTTCTACCCACCATGGCCAAAGTACATGATTTATTTAATTTGCACCTCTTTAGGAAGCACATACCAGAGCCTTCACATGAAATATCTTTAGTGGTATTATAGTTAGAGGATGATATTTCTTATGAGGAGCAATAAGTGAAGATCTTAGATCATAGAGCAAAAGTTCTACAAAAGAATACAATGCCCCTCATCAGGGTTTTGTGGCATAACCACAAGTTTAAAGAGAAAATATGGGAATCAGATTATGTAATGAAGTTGACTTACCCAAGTCTATTTTAGTTTTGGAAAAGAAAATTTCACGGTCAAAATTTATTAAAGGGGGAATATTGCAACTACCCAAACTTTTATCAATGGAAATTATTCTTGATTTAATTAAATGTTTTATTATGAAAAATGGTTATATAATATATGAAATTCTTCAGTTTTAAATATTTTTTGGATGCTAGAATATCGTTAAGAATTTTTACCATTGCTAATATAGCCGTTGAACAATGATGACAAGATTAGTATTAATATAGGGGGTTTAAAAATCCAATGTACTCAGACAAAGGAAGTGATGGCCTCATCCAATAGACTTTCCCAATACGAATCCCATTTTTATTAGCTCGAAAAGGAGGTGGAATCATTGGGATTCACTCTTGACCAAGCCCAAGCCAATATTGAAAATGTAAAGCTCATTAGGAACCGCCTACGGGAGAAGTGGAAGTTGATAGAGATTACCGCCTGACCGATGTCATCTGATCCAACACAAGAGTCTGTGACCATCGCACACCTTACCCTTTAGTTTTATGCGGGTGTTATAAGGGGTTATATAACAAGACCATAGAACTATGATTATGTGAGTTATTTTTGAATAGAATAAATAATATTCATTAATTTTATTGGTTTTACTTTGTAAATTGATTTTAAATCACAAATAGTTTTTTAGTTAACATTAAACTAAAAAAATATATTTTGATGAATTAATGGATTTTTTAAATAAATAATTTTTTAATAAAATATTATTATTTATAAATTACTTTTTATTATGTATAAATTATCATTTAATTTTTATGAATACAATTGTAATTTTTATTATAGTTTGAAAGATATTTTAGTCAAAACCATTGAATTTTCAATAAATGTTAGTTTTCATTTTAAAAGTGAAAATTCACATATTTATAAAAAAATTTAGATTAAATAGATATTATTTTTTAAATCAAGATGTTGAAATTATCCAATGGGGAATTTTTTATAATTTTATGAGACATTCGAGTTTTTGGGTAACAATTAAAAACCATTAAAATATATACTGTGTTTTATGACATAATATTGACCCAATAGCGATGTTATAAAATAATATATTCGTTATGTTCGTCCAATATTTGTTTTACCTTTAATATATTGTGATTTTAGTTTTATTTTTATTTATTTTACAAAGCTTTAGTAGAGCCTTCAAGACATATAAAATATTTTATCTGTTTAAATTGATTTCCTTGATACTGTGACTCACCTCCTCATAAGAAACCCTATTATTTTAAAATTTTTGGCCATTTTCATATAAATATTATTTTCCACTCCCATTTGAAAAAAACATGGGCTTGTTTGTGGTATTGATTAGTTTAATATGTGGTGTCCCATACCTAAATAATGAAGAATTCTCTCTCCTTTCATATATAAACTCACCCATGCTTTCACATCCTCTTCACTAAAAGCCTTTGGAGTTTGTCCAACTTCTATCATATGCTATATATAATTCCCCCAAGGTGCCACAATATCCCAATAATCCTCTCTTAAGCCTCTCCCAAGCCTTTGGTATCACACAACCAAGTAAGGGATTCCTTCCTTTCTCATTTTTGTCAAAATTTCATTATGTTGTTATACCCTTTTAATTTCAATTAAAAATTTTTGGGTATGATTTCAGACCTCTAAAATACCATCATCATAGAGTTTTAATGATGAAAGACTCATTTTATCTCTCATTAATTCCTCTAATGTACACCAGTTACCATGCCGAAATTCCATAAGGAATTTCTCTCTCCTCATTTACATTCAAGTAATTATTTTGTATTACGAATCCGAATTCCATTACCTATGTTGGCACATGTATCTATATAAACCCCTTAATATACATTTCATGTACATTTTATGAGACACCCCTTTCCCTGTCATCAACCATTTTTATGAATTCTTATGTGAAGCCATTATGCTGTCGAAATTACACCGCGATTTTCCAAGTCAAAGTCTTTGTGTAGTGAATACCATGCCCATTTCTCTATCAAGGTTATTAAACATTATGCTCATTTACTCATTAATTATAGAGTTTCTTGTATAAATTCAACTTTCCTTTATTTTGAAATAAATGATGATGTTTAATGAATCCCAATTTTTGGATCCCTGTGGCACACTTATGCATGAAATGAAATGATTAAGAAGGGTACACCTTGATAGAACTCCAACGCATTGGGTAAAGTTTAGTATCATTTCACGTCAAGTGAAATGAGGGTTAACTCATGATAATTCAAGTTTAATGAGTTTTTAATTATTCTCCATGTGAAATGAGCCTTGGATCATGCTAATACAATGTTAAGTGTTGTTGCCACATTTCCATGTTGTCATGCCTTTATGTTCATGTTTCTTTTATGCTCCGTTGATATGCCTACTTCCAGACATGTATTGTATTCTTCATGTTATTTATTGTTTACTACCTTTAAAGGATTTATAGACCAACATTTTCTTATGCATGTCCTCCGGTTATCTAATGCAATGCTAAGTACGAGGGAATGCAGTGGTCATGTAAATGATGTTTTCAATAAAGATGTTGTGTTTCAGGTTTTATGTCATTATGTAATCTTCCTAATCCACAAATACACTAGACCTATCGATATTCTTTTTTGTATCAAGTGAATTTTTATTGTAAAAATTCGTGTCTATGTGTGTAATAAAAAGCAATGTTGTTATAATATATTTTTAAGGCTCATCGAGGATTCTATTTGTCACATGAAGATCTCAAGATATATTTTTTGTCAAAATTCTTGACTTCTTCGTGCCTCATAACCCACTAGATTGATCATGAAATTCACATGACATCTTCACATGATTATTTAACTTATCATGTTATGCCATTGTTATTTTCAATTGTTCATGATGTGTCTTCTCGTTAGACTTTATCTTGACAAACATAAGATAATTCACATTAAAATATCCCTAAATATGAGGGCTTCTCAGGATCATTGATCTTCATGTGACAATGTTAAGGTTGTACTCATACAATCATATGGTCCAAGATCATCACAATACGACATTGTGATAATTTTTTATGACTTCTTGTGATTCCTCATTTATTGCCTCTCTTTGGTAGAATTATCATAATATCATCATGCGATGAAATCATGATATCATCACTGATTCTTATGATATCATCTTACGAAGACCTCTTTTAATCATATACGTTCAATACAAAGTTTCATTCCTTGATTGGTTCTGTTTTCCTAATCCCAATCTATCACTTTCATGCCATGAAAACACATATTGGCTAATTATCTCCATTCATGTAGGTAGAAACCTATTTTATAGTTAGGAAATGATGTGAAAAATCTAATATAAGTGGAGCGAGATATCAGACAGTGGAGATATCTTATATCAGATAATTCCCATTTTGTCTATATTTTTAATAGATCGGTGAACAATATCTATAATAGTGCATCCCACATGGAATCTCAAAATAGGATTATCTCTACTTTGTAACCAAATCAGTGAATGTTGGTCTGTTATGCTGGCTATAGGGTTCATCACCCATTACATATGTATAAACCATCGAGTTCATCCCCTGTGGGATTCTGGAACATACTTTGCATATAATTGGGAGTTCACTTTTCCTTGGCCTTACACATAAGTCCAACCGTCCTGTGGAACTTATACCTAAGCCCACTCAAGGTTCTTTCCTACATGCCACTATATGTGGGATCCGATAACAAGCTCTACCATGGGGGTTTTCCATCGGGCCCCCTATATGTGGTTGAGGGAGAGAGCTTTCTACAGGTTATATGTATTTTTAATATAAGGTCTACTCGTATATACTTACTAATAATCTACGTGTAAAAAATAAAATCCAATCCTTCCTTAAATAATATTCTCATCCAATCATTACTAAATGAGAAAACTCAAAATAAATTCTTCAAAGATTCAATAAAACTATTATTTATAATGGAATCAAAATTATTCTCAACAAATTTTTTAACAATGTGTAGTTTTGAAACAAATATTGTACGTATATTTTGAAATAAGAATACCTCAACAAACTTCATAATATTAACATAGAAAGCTTTTTATGTTTGACACTTCCAATTCCATCACATGAATCCATAAAACATTTCCAGGCATCACCACATCATCCAAAAAGACATATTGATTTTCAAATATCAAATGCAACATAAGATCAACAATCACCCCTTTTATTTTGTATTCAATATCACCACATAGTAATCAAGTTAATACATGATGCTAACATTCTCCCTCTTACTGTCAGTCAATTTTAATGCGTACCAGGAATCTTATAATGTCAAATTTAATCAAAAAATTCTGTTCTCATCACTTTTAAGACTATTTTTTAACACATACTATAAATAGAAGATATAGGGACCATGATTTTTTTTACATGACTATTACATAATTATAAATATAAAATATATGATAATGTTACATAACTAGGATCCAAAGGTTTATTGTCTTGGAAAATTAGGTAAAAACATAAAATTTACATAATAAAACATAAAAATTATTCAATTTATTCTTCTCTAGATACTAGAGGCCCTCAATTGCTCTTTATTATAAGTAGTCACCTGAGGATATACATCAAAAAAGGGGGTGGTATAAATTCCCAATAAGGTGATAGTAAAGAACAATAATAAATGTAACAACTTGTGATCATAATAATAATCATCATAACATAACCATATAATCGTCATCATAATCATTAGAGTAAGAATTAGATAAGGGAATGGAATGTGGAAATGAATAAAAATGAAACATCTTGTCTTGGTGGTCAAATACCAACATAGTTGTGAACAAAGATAATATCATGTTCATGAATAACATATTTAAATAATAATAAAATAATAATTTTGAACAAATATAGCATCATTTTCATAAATATTGCACCTTATATCCCATGATAAATCACATTAACCAATATATTAGAGCTCTATAGAATTATGGGTTCACCTGTCATATCATAACATTTACATAATTGTGCTATCCAAATAGAACATATATCAATCATATAAATAAAATAACGCATGGAAAAGGAATGGTGTAAAATGGGGATAATTTTATACAATTGAAATTATATATTATTAGTGAAATTATATAATTGTAATTTGTCTTATATATTAGTTTTTTCTCTATGTGAGGATGATTTATTTGATAAAATGTTAATGATAATCAATTTGATTAATTTAGACAGTTTTCGATCACAATGAAATCATTTTGTTTTATTATTTAATGTTATCTATTTCTGTTAGTTCCAGAACATAAAAATGTTTATTACATACATTTTAATATATTTTTCAACCATTATAATTTTTTTATGACCATACTTGTAGGTGGAAATGGAAAATTAAAACTTGTTACCTTCGAAGGTGACAAATCAACACCTCATAGTTGATATTTTCATTTTTAAAATAAAATGGAGAGGAAAGAGGTTTGATGATGGATTATTCAATTATTATAATAAAATTAAATTATATATATGATACTAGAGTTATCATTCCAGTTGGATGAGGGGATGTTAGGTGAGAATAAGAAAACAAAATAAATTGAAAAAAAAGTAAAAGAAAAGAAATAGAACTTTACATCTGGAACTTATTATCATTGAGAACCTCCATAGAGAAATTTTATTTGGTATTTTTTTGAGGGTAAAGGATCTTATAAGTGGGTAAGGGACTTGGGAAGAGTATTTGGAAGAAATTTCACAAGCTTCAAGGCTTTTGAGGTGTTTGGAAAAGAGCTGGTGATGGTGGTATTTATAGGGGAGGAGAGGGGTGTTTTTTGATTATTTTATTCTTTCTATTATTATTTTGGATCAATAATATAAATTTTTATAAACATATCAATATATATATATATTAAAATAATGTATGATAGTTTAATATAATTTGACTTCATCATCCATACATCAATTATGACTCAAAAAATCCAGTATTTGTTAAATAATGAAAATTAAAGTATTTCATTATTCAAAAAATACGACTATTTTAAAAAATAACAAAACTAAACGCTAGCCATTTTTTGATGTGTATAATTCAAAAATGAACTCAATTTTATTAAAATAATTTTATAATTATAAGAAATTTTAATTTTAATTAAAATACTCATTCGTTTTAAAAATGCTAAATTTAAAATTATAATTGATTTTGTGACACTTTGTAAAATTAATAAAGTTCTCATAAAATTATCTTATAATAATAATAAAAAAATATTAAATAATGAGTATATTTTTTGAATTTTTTAAATCACTATATTAATTATAAAATTTTATATAAACATTTATGTTTTTTAAAATTGACAACACTTAAATTATAATTTTTAAAACATTTATTTACTTATACTATGATATAATTGTATCATGTTTTAATTTATAAGATTATTAATTTAATTTTTAATTATATATGTGAGATTTCTATTCTATTTTTTAGATTACTATTACAAATTGTCAGATTATGATTCCAAAGGTCAAGTTATTATTCCATTTGTAAAGGTTCCTTAATTTCTATGAATTCCACTTATTTCATTCTTAATTCATGGAAATAATGTTTTTAGTAGGATATTAATTCTATTAATGTTTTTTATACTATATAACATAATTATAATAAGAGACAATTCCATGGAAAAATATTTTGGTTTTTACATTCTCCGCCTTTTGAAATTTCATCCTTAAATTATCATTTTACATAAATAGGTGAGGGTATTTCTCCTTCATTGCTTCTTTGGTTCTGGTGTTTCCTCTTCGTACATATGGTTTCACCATAGTAATTTGACTATGTGGGTGGTATTTTTTTTATCACTTTATCTCTATGGTTTAAGATCTTCACCATCTCATCTTTTTAAGGGAGAAAATTTTACAACTGTAATGCCTCTGGATTCAATAAATGTGAGGGATTTGGTGTGTAATTCGTCAATAGGGATACATGGAAAACATCAAAAACTTGATACATGGTAGGTGAATGTTATAGTCAATAGGCCAGTGTCATGAAAAAATAAATAATATATAAGGGGCCTACATTCCTGGGACTCAGCTTTCCCTTCTTTCAAAATCCAAAGATCCTCTTCTATAGAGATATGGAGAGGAATTCCATGTCTCCAACCCCAAACTCTAGGTCTCATCGATGATTTTCTACATAGATCTTTTATTGAATTTGGGATTCATTGATGTTCTTTTGAATGTTTTTTACATTTTCCACCATTTCATAGAAAATTTCATGTCATAGTAGCTTATGTTCACTAACATCATCCCAACATGCCAATGTTCCTCATATTTTCCCATAAAGGGATATATATATACGGAGACATTCGAATGCTCGAGTGGAAGATGTTTTTGTAAGAGAAATCTGATAGAGGAATATGTTGGTATTATCCACCTTTAAATTCCATATAACATTATCCCAACATGTATTCTAGTTTATGAACATTCCACTATGATTTTCCATTAGTTAGAGGACGATAAGATGTTCTGAAGATCATATAATTGTTTCAAGAATGTTGGAAACTTTTCTAGAACTTCGAGGTGAATATCAGATCTCTATGAGACACAATTTATAGTGGTACTATATTTATCCTTGACACTTATATAACGTAAACAGATGCAAGTTGATCCAGTGATAAGTCCTCTAAAATTGCGATAAAGTGATCTACCATTGTAAGACAATCCACAAAAAACCATATAGCATTGTTTCCTATAGATGTCTTCAGATGTATCCTAAAAAGTCTATTGTGATGTTTTTCCATTTCTATGTGGTACAAGTAATGGATTCAACATCCCCTTAGAACATTCCTATTCCACATCAACTTGATAACATACCAGACACATTTATGTATATTAAATGATCTTTTTCTTCATATTTTCCCACCAACTGTTCTATAAGAGAGATGGAAACATCTTTGTGCTCCCTATGTGAATGGAGATTGTTGAGTTTTATGAATCACTCAAAATATCTTTATTTATCTATAGATTGGATAATATACATATTCGTGACCCAATATTATAACTCCTTCCTCATCAATTTTTAACTGTGATGATTTCTCATTTCTAATAGCTTATGCCTTCTTCTGAATTTCCACATCGTTTCCTTGAGAATCCATTATTTTCTCTACGATGGATGGTTGAGAAATATTTTGAGATAGGACTGGTGATGATCCTTTATTAATTATTCCCATGTCCATACTTTACAAATCTAAGAATATTAGATCTTTCAAAATTCTTATTATTGATAATGTTGGATTATAATTTCTACTTAGTGCATCTGCCACTTTATTTTCTTTTCCAGGACGGTAGTGTGCTGTGATGATATAGTCCTCGAGGATCTCTAACCATCCTCATTGGAACATATTGAGATACTTATATGTGAATATATATTTGTGTCTCTTATGATCAGTATATATTTCACACTTCTCTCCATAAAGATAAATCTGACATATTTTGAATGTGGAGATCATAACTGCCAACTCCAGATAATTTTTGGGATAGTCTTCTCATGAATTTTCAACTTCCTTAAGTCATAGGATACCACTTTATCATTTTCATCAGTAAAAAACCAAATACCTTCTTTGAATCATCATTGTATACCAAAAATAGTTCCCGACTAGTCAGAAGTGTGAGTACTAGGGCCGTGATAAGACTCTTTTATAACTCTGTGAAGAAGTATTCACATTCAATGGTCCAAACAAACATTTATGTCTTCTGAGTTATCTTGGTTATTGGGTTTTAAAATCATGAGAAGGTCTTAAAAATTCACCTATAATACACAGCTAGACAATGGAATCTATGGTTCTCTTATAAAAATGTTGTCATGGGCCAGTCTTTGAATCCCTTTTTCTTGAAAGGGTCCATAGATATTCCATTCCTAGTGATAAAATTCCCTAATAATGATACATCCTCCTTCTAGAAAACACATTTTTTGTATTGTTCATAATGTTTATACCTTAAAAAACTCATTAAAATAATTTTCAAAAGATCCTCATTACCCCATGATCTTGGATTTTATTATAATATCATCAATAAATACTACCACAAATTTATCAAGGAAATATATGAATAATCTATTCATTAAGTCCATGAATATTGTTGGATAATTATAAATTCCAAAAGGAATCACTATGAAATCACAGTTTCCATACATCATTTGAAAGAAAATCAATGGAATATCTTATATCTTAACCATTAATTCCTGATATCCTGTATGAAGGTCCACCTTTAAGAAATTCCTATCGCCACATAGTTGATCGAACATGACATCTATCCTTGGAACACACTATAGAGAAGCACTGAAGTGTATAGAACTGCCATCTAGATTCTCTTGTAACTAATTTTTCAGTTTCTCCAAATCAATGGTGCAAATTCTCTAAGGTGTGTTTGATATAGTTATAGATATAAGAATAAGATAAATTAATAACTCAAACTCTTGTCTAGGAGGAATGCCAAGTAATTCATCAGGTAACACATCACTATAGTCCCTAATAATGGGAATGACATCGAGCATGATTCCCTCCATTGACTTATCATATGATCTAGATATTCTTGCTAATATTAAAATAATAACCACACATTATAATATGATTTTAAAAGAGATTCATCATCATTTATACAATTATACCGAATTGGAGGATCCCTTAGGATGTGATGAGTTACACCCCTTTCCCCACATTTGATGTTGTATTTGTATAAATATTTCCAATTCATGCCAAATAAAGCACCAAACTCTAGAAAATTAAGTAAGACACGATTTTATAGGAGTTTTATTCCACATTCATTAACCGGGGAGGGGTTATATACTTTGGATTCAATAATTTCCTCATTTTCTACTCTCATAGATAACTCAACATCTATATTTTGAGGTGGTGTTTTAATAGTTATACTAAACATGCAAGATATAAAACAATTCCTAGAACTAGAATCAAAAAGTAAGTTTGATATTCTTGAATGAATAACCAACATACCTATCACCAAATAATTGTATGCATTTATGTCATTTGTAGTTATGTCATAATATTTCCCTTGATATTTTGTCTTTGGTGGATGCAGACTCTGATTACCATTGAGGACTCGAGGTTTAGTTCACTAACTTTCATAGTTCCATTCCTCCCTATAGTCGAAGAATTGAACCATGGGTGGTGATCTCATTTCTTTCCCCACATTTTTCAGTATCCTAATGACTCTTAGACATTCATGGGCTTCATGTCCTTATCTCCCACAATTGAATCATTTCCACATCCCTTTGAGGAAATTCCAATGATGCTTCTTCCCAAATTTCTGACATATGAGTGGTTGAGTTTTATTTCCACTATTGTCATTAAATCCTACATATTGAAACTAAATAATTCATTTATTATCACCATATTCTTGATAAAACTCTCTAAAATCCATCTCCACTTTGAGATAATATCGAACAAGTTCATCATAACTCCTAAAGTCTCAAATTTCTGGTGCCTTTAGAAGGTTCAATTTTGAACAACTAAAGAATCTATATATTTTTAAATCATTGATGTTAACAAATCCCAAGGTTTACCTTGAAAGGATTGTGAAATTTTATTCAATATACATGATAAATTATACTTACTTCTTCTTTCATCTTAATGAAATATGTGTCCATATTTGTATGAAGAGGTCAAGTGTAAAGAACCGAACTTTTGAATAATATTTTGTTTCCTGAAAATTTATGTCATACCATGTAATAATCAATAAAAATATATATGTATAAATGAAATGTGACAATCGAGTTTTGACCATTATATGACTATTGGACAATATGACCATTGGAGATAATATTATTTTTTTAAAATTATTATTTTTGATTAGAATAGAAAAAATAATAGACAATTAATGAAGAAAGATGCATCGACAGCCTCGTCCAGTAGACATAGGTCGTATGAATCCCATACGTCGGATCTTGGGCAGGAGGTAGCGCCATTGGGACTTTCTCTAAGAAAATCCCAATCAGATTTTTAACATGTTAAGCTTGAATGTAAAACCTACAAAATAAGTTCAAGTTGATAGAATCACCACTTAGGAAATGTTGTCTGAGCCACCCCAAGATTCTATAACCATTGAAAACCTTATTCTTATGTCCTATATAAGTATTATAAGGGGATATGTAATGATGCCTTAGTTTCTTTTTGGAATCCTTTTGTACAAATAAAATTTTATTTCTTATTATGGTAAAATAATTATTTATTTTTGAATTTAAAATGTCAAAATAAATATAGGATGAATTATTAGTTTTTTTCTAAGAAGTTACATATTATTGATGAATATTGAAGAAATAGTATTTTAAAATATTTTTTTAATAATTTAAATAAATGATAATGTGAAATGATTTTAACGAATAGACATATATGATTATGATTAGTATGAAATTTAGAGTCTGATAAGTTCAACTTAATTGTTTGTTAATAGTAAATTATTAATATTAATATTACCCTTACGAATAGTTATATGACTAATTGAATAGTAACCTCATTCAAGTAAGTATAAATAAAATTTAGGTATCTTGAATGGAAATGTGATATAATAGTATAAGAAAATAACTATTTTAGAAATTATTAATTACATAATAGTATTTTTTAGTTAAATAGGGAATTTACATAAAAATTAAATTTCTCATATTTAGAAAATTATTTTCATAAAATACAGTTCATTATTGATTTCAGAACACCTATATTAGGTTAGGGTAAATTTATGAGATTTTTATAAAAAGTTTTGTTTTTTAGTGAATAGTAAAAATACAGTTTTTGTGTTTTCAGTGTGTATTATGACATCATAATGATGTAATATATAATTTAAAATTCTGGTAGACTCATTTGGATAAACATATTATATGAGGTGTCCCAAGTGGCCAAAACCATGGTCAAATACCATGTAATATCACATGGTTTTTCAAATACAATTGATGAGGTGTCCTTGAAAATTAATAAAAAACTCCCTCTCTTTTACTATAAATACAAAGCCATTATTTTTTATAATTAATAAAAAATTAATTACCCTAGAAGTTATGATAATTGTACCTACCTAGGAGTCCTCATAATGTGTCCCAAATCTCTCAAAGTCCAGATTCAATAGTTTTAGAAGTTACTCTTCATGGTAAGGGAACCTTTTACCCTCCTATTTTAGTCAAGAACATCTTTTATGTTATGAATTTTAATTTCCATTTTTATGTTGGGGGTATGTCCCTATATATCCTTATTTCATTTCATTTTATTTAAAAATTATGATAGACCCTTTTATCTCTCATCAACTCATTTTCTAAAATTTTATGTGTTGTCGTTAAGATGTCAAATTTTCGTAAGGGAATTATGAACTTCTTTTTTTTCATTCAAGTTATCTTCTATGTAGTAGGTATTTAATGTTTCCATATCATTTTATTATTTTAATTTTATTATGTTACTATACACTATTATGATTATTTTATGAATGGGTTACCCCTGTTCCCTCTATTTTTATTGTTTTCTAAAAAATGTTTCATAGCCGTTATGCTGTAGAATTTTCATATCAAAATCTCTCTCTTTTTTCTCAAGAAATTATTTTATTTTATTTATGTGAATACCCAAAACTATTTCATTTCTAGGGTTATTAATAAATACAAAACTATTATATATTTTATTTTGTAATTTACATACATAATGCCCTCATTCCCTTTCCGTGGGTTATGAATGTCATAATGATCATGTTTTTAATCATGTTTTAAAACGTCATGATTTTGATATGAAACCCATTTAATTTATTATCGTGGGGTTATTTATGAAAGTTTTTATTATGATATATTTGAATCATAGGTAAATAAATTTATATTAAGGTTTCACCTTAATATAACTCTAATGTATTGGGTAAAAAATTTAATCTCTCGAGATGACATGTTTTATGATACCTTGGTGAATAACCTCGGTAATTTTTATGACACCTTGAGGATGGAACTTGGTGATATCATTATGAATTTATAAATTAAATTTTTTAGCCACATAACCAATATATTATTCAAGTTCTTGTTACCATGATATTTTTCTCTTCAAGGCTTCCATATTCTTGTTGTATTATCTCATGTTCACATGTAAACCGTTTTCCATAATTTACCTGCTTTCCCTTACATGGCCTTATGATCACCCTTACCATTGATGTATGTCTTTAGGATATGAGAGGTAGTAATTGAATATAGGATTATAATTTCAACAATCATTTAAATAGGATTAAAATAATGTTATATATTTTCATGTATTATGTACATTTTTTCTGAGACACCAGATTTTAAAGATCATCTGTTTGTAAAATGTAATGTAAATTTATGTAATAAAATTGTAGGATTCTATATCGAGTGAAATACTTATTAAGATATATTTTCTTAAATTATTCCTACTCCATATCTGCAATTTCATCCTTTGTATTGTTGTTATTAATCAATTCCCACCATTGATCTAGCTCTCTATCTAAATGATACATGACTATAGTCACCTTCTCCATCTCAGAACAATAAAGCATAAAAAAGATATTATTCATTAAGTTGACCCACTATACCAGAACTAGTGGAATAAAAGATCCACAGAATGTTAGTGATGGTTGGCACAAAATTTACCCAATATCTTGTTTCTCCCTCTACGGTGAAGGGGAAAATTCCACATTGTTCAATTTATGGTTCATAGCATGATATAGTAGGGTAATGATAACCTGAAATTTTGAACACCACCTCCCAATGCATTGGGGATGTCATTCGAGTAATGTATGTATTGTACCTCATATAGATTGTTAACCTTGATTCTATTGGTTCCCACCAATTTATAAAATATAAATTTTTTGAAAAAAACATAAGTCAACATGTATTGAATAAATAATTTATTCTTTTGTGAAATTAAAACTAAAGACATATATTGTAGGATCTATATGTTTATCATTTTTCTAAAACGAAGATTATTTGGCGCTTAAATATCCATTGTCTCATACTAATGGTTTTCCATAATGTTCTATAACCATTATCTATTTAATTCTTCTATATCTTTTTAATGTACCTCATGTAATCCTTAGTGTAAGTAGTCACCTGAGGATATACAAAAAAAATGGGTGATCTAAAAGCTCAATAAGATGATACATATGAACATGAGTCAATGTAACATGGGGTGAGAATAATAATCATCATCATAGCATAATCATAGCATCATCATCATAATCATGAAATTAAGAATTCGATAAATTCATAGAATTTGGAAATTCATAAAAACAAAACATTATTTCCAAGTGGTCAAATGCCACCCATAATTGTGAAAAAGCTAGAATCATTCTCAAACATATCATATGTACCTAATCATAATTTTTTTAACAAATTTATCTTTTTTTAATGGATATTTCATCTTATCTCATGAGATAAATGACATTTCCCAATGCATCGGTGCACTATACAATTCTGGGTGCACCATTCACATCATAGCATTTACATAATCATGCTTAAAACATAAAAGTTATAGCAATAATAAAAATAAAATAACCCATGGAAAAGTAACAGGTTTCACTTAATACATTCATGAACATTATTTTTGGTTCCAAAATTGTAATATCATACTATTATAGGAATCATAAATATTTAGTTAAGAATAAACGATATCAAGAGGATTGAAATATGTTTTTTTGAAAGAATTAATTTTTTTTGGAAAATTATTTGTATTTACCACAAAATCATATAAAAATAATTTATACCCCAAAAAAATTTAAGGAAAAATAATTTATATTTTAGGAATTTTAAAGGAACATTCACACTAAAATTTGTCATGAAATTAGAATAACCCAAAGAATGAAAATTGGGTTTGAAAGTCCCCTCAAGTTATGTCTGAATGCTCTTGCAACTTTAATACACTAGGTAATCAAATTAGTCTCATTAATTAAAAAATAAAAAACAAATTCTACATGAATTTTATTCATAATAATATTACAAAGTTCATTTATGACCATTTTTTGAGTTATAGTGTTCAATTTCATCATTTCGGAGTTTTCATTTTCTTGGTTTTCCGGATAAGTTCACTTGTATACATGTATGGATGATTGTGTAAAATGGGGATAATTATCCAGATTTAAATTATATGTTATTAGTAAAATTAAAAAGGTTAATTTGTCTTATATATATAAATATATATGAGGATTATTAATTAGATAAAATGTTAATGATAATCGTTTATATTAATTTTGACGGTTTTCGATCACAATGAAATCATTTTTTATTATTATGTAATGGGTTGTATATATGTTAGTTACAGAACAGAAAAAAGGTTATAAAAAATTTAAAATTATTTTCAACCATTATATTTATTTTATTCATATCCATGAAGTTGATAAAGGAAAATGAAAATTTTTCATCCTCGAAGGTGATAAATCAGCGCCTCACGGATAACATTTTCATTATAAGAATAAAATAGAGAGGAAAAGAGGGGTGATGATGGATTATTCTATTAACATAATAAAATTATAACATATATAATAATCTGGAGTTATCAAGCCAATTTGATTATGTGAGGTGAGGAGAGAATAATAAAGAAAAGAAATTGAAAAAAATGAAAAGAAAAGAAAGATGATTTTTCCTCCTGAACATCTTCTCATTAAGAACCTCCTTTGGGAAATTGGATTTGGTATTTTCTGAGGCCAAAGGATTATGGGAATAGGGGAGGTACTTGAGAAGATTATTGGGAAGAAATTTAAAATCATCAAGGCTCTTGAGGTTTGAGGAGAAGAGCTGGTGATGGGTGGTATTTATAGTGGAGGAGAGGAGTGTTTTTTGATTATTTTATACATTATTTGAATATTCTTGGATACAAACTGTTAATAGTTTGAACCTTATCAATAAATATTTTAAAATATTGAATTATAGTTCAATATTATGTGCTAAAATTATGTATACATATATATGACTAAAAAAATTCATGTATTTGTTAAATACCAAAAATTACCTTATTTCACTATTCACCCAAAGTAAAACTATTTTAGAAAAATACCAAAAAATCACTCTAACCATTTTTTGGTGTGCAGAAATAAAAAATTAAAACCATTAAATAAAAATAATTTTAAAAATATGGTAAATTTAATTTCTAATTAAAATCATCATTTATTCGAAAAATAATTATTTCAAAATTTTAACTGATTTTATGAAACTTATTAAATTAATAAAGGTATCATAAAATTATATTATAATCGTGAGATAAAAAAATATAAATTTATGAATCTATTTTAGAAAAATAAACTTTATTTTAATTCATTATATCAATTTTAAAATTATAAATAAACATTTATGTTTTATGAAAAACCCAATACATATTTTATCATTTTAAAACATTTATTTACTTATAATATGATATAATTATATCATATTTTTATTTATAAGATGGTTAAAATATATTTATAATTTCCTAGGTGCGGATACAAGTCTATTGGTTAGATTACTATTCTTAATGGCATATTACTATTTTAACGGTCAAGATACTGTTCCCTTGGTATGGGTTCCTTGGTTTCTATGAATAAAACATATTTGAATATAATTTAATGAAAATAGAATTTTTATCGGGACATCCATACTATTTATGTGTTTTATACTATAAAACATAATTATAAGAATGAAAAATTTCACTGATAAAAATTTGGGTTGTTACAAATGATATCACAAGGTTCTATTTGCAAAGAGCCTTTAGTTAATTTTCTCTAAATATACAAGGGATAACCTGGAGTAGAAAACAATAGATATATAAAAAATGATCTCTATGAAGTCCATAAATACCGTGAAAATTAAATATTGATCATAGAATTTCAATTTTTCCGTTTAGGGTTTTGAAATAATAAGATTTATCAATGAAATAGTAAATCCTATACACTCTATAATTGACAAATTAGAAAGATCAGGTGAAAAATATAGAGCTATCCCTTTTCTCATCCTCATCTCATGAAATATGCCCCTCAAGGGGTGAACTCATTTTCACCATCATGAAACATAATGAACTCCCCGATGAATCAAAATTCTCTTAAAATCCCCTTCATGTTTGCTCAAGATATATAAAAAATAGATAATAATGTGGAATATTTTAATAGTCATCATGTGATATGATAATGATGAAAATGGATTTTTATCCCGAGTTACACAAACCTCCCTCTTGGAATAACTTTGGTGAAAATTCATGAAACTTAGTCATTTTTAGGAATGTATTTTAGATTCATATCTCCACTATCCACATTTTTTTGATAAAATTATATTTGATATCAATAAACATCGGTATTAAATGTTGAAATGTTTTTTTGGATAACCCTGTAGAACTGTTATTATCATAATAAATTTCTAGTGGTTTATTACTTTAAATTTTCAAATCCTCTACAATATCATTCAAATCATCTATGTACAAGAATGTGTACTTACTACATATTATGACTTAGCTATTCTCAATGTCACTGAATTCCATTTCTTTTTATACCAACTAACAATACCCTACACTAGAAATAATGTTTCACTTGAATTTTATCTTCTCTTTATATAATCAACTTCCCAATCTACAACAGTCAAAACCCAACAGTTTGAAATCAGTACAACATCTATACAGTATCCCATATTTCAAAGTTCCATTCACATATTAGGGAAATATATTAGTACCTAATAAGTGACACTATTTATGATCACTTTCAATTCCTTTTATTTCTTTATAGTTAACACTTCCCCTGCATCAACATTTCACATTTTGGTTCTAATAGAAATAGGAGTTGAAATATCTATTTTGTTTTCTATTCTACATTTTTTCATTAATTTCCAAGCATACATTTCATGTTGTAGAAATATGTAATTTGGTTTCTTATCAATCAAAAATCCCAGAAATCATGTCATCTGACAAAGAATGGACATCTCAAAAATACTTATAGTATTCTATTAAATTCATTACATAGTAATTCCATTTTACCAATTAATATGATGTCATCCACCTAGAAAATGACAATGAGTGTTCTTTTTAGAATTTATATAAAATTAATGTTATTTTCATCTTTTTATTTTATAAAATTCAAATCCCAAAAACAACTATCTAATTTGTAATACCAGGGTCTAGGGGATATTTTAAACCATACAAGTCTGTCATCAATTTTCATACGATGTTTCCATCAGTACCTATAAAAAACCACTAGGTTTGTCAATATTGACTTCTTCCTCAAGGTGAACATTTAGAAAGTAATATTTTACATCCATTTGATAAAATTCAAAAATTTTGAATGTTTTAACTACGAAGAACATTATAATATTTTCCAGTATTACTACTGGTGAAAAAGTTTCTTCATAGCCAATTCCTTCCACCTGAGAGCAGCATTTTCGCACCAGACTTACTTTTGTACTTGTTACCTCACCTTTGTCATTTTTCTTATATTTTAAAACTGACTTGGTTCCAATAAAATTTTTATTTTTTGGTCTTAAAAAAGATCCCAAGTGATTTTATTCTCAATATGATTAATATTATCATACATAGTTTGTATCCATTCCTTATACTCAATAGCTTCTATAACTCTATGAGGTTGAATTTGATAAATATGTTTAGTATTAATTTTAATTCTCAATCATATTCTAATTTAAATTGGATATCATTGAATTACAATAATATTTTTAGTTATAATATTTATCTTCAATTTATACTAGATGTTTTTCTTACTTTTATAAACTTCATCTTCATCACTATTCTATTCAGAATCAATATCATCAGTGTTTGTCGCTTTGTTAGTAACTTCATCATTCTTATGTTCCATTTGGATACCATTTTTTATGAGTCTTTAGTATCTACATCAAATGATATATCTATTTTTTTTAAAAAATTACATCACTACAGTAAGCTTTCTTATGTAGGAATTTGTTTTAGCTTATGTATCCACATCCATTTGATATATATCCCAAGAAAAGTTCTTCCTATTATTTATTCTTAAAATTTTCCTGGATTGATGTTCATGATCTTTATAATGTTAGGATACCATAAACATTGAATTATTTTACAATTGTACATTTCTTTAAACAAATTTCATTTTTATTATTTTATGTTTCTAGTCCCAGAACTCATTTATTATATATATGTATAGTAGTACATTCAAATTCCCTCAAGAAATTCCTTGAGATGTTATGTTCAGATAATGCAGTTCTTCCCATCTGTAGTATGTTAATATTCTTTCATTAAACTACCCCATTTTTTTATGTGGAGTATATAGTGTTCTATAACGAATCTTGATTATATTTTTGTAAATATAACTTTAAAAATCATTACAAATAAACTCCTTATCATTAAATTATCACAATTTATTATTATAGAGACCCATTTCTTCTCATCTTGTTTTCTAAAAATTGATAACATTTTAATTACTTCGGCCTTGCATTTGATAATCATGAAATTAGTAATCCAATTATAATCATCAATAAACGCAATGAAATATAGATCTCAAAGGGTAGAATTTTGTCTCATTGGACCACATAAGATAGGATGAATAATTTTGAGGGGTCTAAAAGGTACTATATCAACCACATTGCGTGAAAATGGAGCCAATGTTACTTTTTTAAAGCTATCATAAATTTCAACCCTTTATCTATTTATATTGGGAAAATATCTCACAATATCTATCATCAATATTTTAGTTATACTCATTTGATTGTGTTGGAAAAGACTTATATGTCGTAGGATATTTTCATCTTTGGAAATCAATTAAAAGGAATTGGTAGAATCATCAATTTGAAATATATTACCCTTGGTTCTTTTCTATTGAGTGATAACTATTCCATCCTTTATGGTTTGGATGATTCATGAGTCCTTTTTGAACAACACCTCACGTAAGTTATTGTAATGTTGTTTGACACTAATAAAATTATGCTCTATTCAACAAACAATAACAAATTTTTAGACTTTATATTTTGTGATTAAATCCCCCCTTTTGAAACTCCCTTAATTTTTAGGCGAAAATAATTTTCAATGTTTACTTCACCTCCTTTGGGTTTCTAAATGTTTTTAAGTATATTTGTGTCACTTATTATGTGTGAGGAACGTCCACTATCATGATTCCATGACATGAGTTTTCTACTAGATTTCAATGATACTTCAGCGATACATGTTTTTTATTAATTTATTTTTTAAATCCCTTTAATTTATCATAATTTAATTGTTTTTATTGGATATTACTCTTGAACATATAAGAAATATGTCCATGATGATCACATCTCCCATATATTTATTCTAAATAGTAAAATTTGTTTTGTGCTGGTAGATTTGATGAATTCCTTTTGATTGTTTTCTTACATTGAAAATATTGTATCTTTTTCTTAGAATATATCCTCATTTTATATATATCATATTTTTATGGAAAATTTTTCACTATAATAAAATAAAATTTCTTCTGAAAAATCCACAATTCTAATAGTTTCCTCCAAACCTTGATCACTATAACTGATAATAACCATATCATGAATATTGTTATTATTGTCTTTCCATATACTGATTTTATATCTACATTGGGGGAAATGATATTCTTTGATAATTTCATTCTTAATTGGATGATTTTTCACTATTATTCATGATCTATACTTGTAAAATAATTATTTTTGGTCCTACATTATTAGAGATAATAGATTTACTTTGAAATTCCTAGGGTGCTGAATTAACCTGATTCCTTGATCCCCTTTCTCTGTATTTCATGATGATTGTTCCTTGAAATCAATAGAATTTATTGAATTTTATCTAATCATTTTTATTCTATTAGTTTATTTAAAAAATATATATTGAGTATTAAATGGTTCTTCTTTTTTTAGAGAGTGTTTTTCCTTATGGTCATTTAATTTTCCCTTTGGGCCACTTTCTGATTGTGTCTTTTCATTTCTTTAATTTAACAAATTCTATTCATTGAATATTATTCCATTACCTCAGTTGTATTTTCCTTTTCACTAAATATAAGTCTCTTTTAGTTCTTTAGATTCCTATTTTTCACAATAAAATATTATAATTTATTATTCAAGATGTGCTCTATATCTATTCATTCACTTTATCATCTTTACTGCCTCAAGTGTCAACACCTTTTCCCAAAATATCCATGATGTTAGTTTCATATTCTGATTTAATGCTCAAGGTGGAGTTATATTCTGCTAATTTTCTCACTAAACTAATTCTTTTACTTTTAATGAATTTTTTCCTCTTCCCCTAGATCTTTTTCTATGGTTTATCATTATCTATATCAAGTTCCAAAGATTTATTTTTAGGAAAACATAAATCAAAATTTAAAATGTCATTATAGTTTTAGACCCATGGTTGAAATTTTACTTTACCCTTAAAATTTAAATTAATTAAATTTTTATACAAATTAATTTATTTTTTTATAATATTTATCTTCTACTTCATCATCGAATTCACTTGATGCTAAAATTTCTTCATCTCTGATTTTGTATTTTCTCATGGCCTTAAAATCCACATCATCTTTGATCATCTTCTTGATAATTTGGATCTATCAGAATTAATATTTAATGTTTGTTCTATGTAATTCATTTAGATTAGGATCATCTGTATCTTCCAAAGATGATACATTAGGATCAAACCTATCTATAAAATTTCTCATTAGTTTTTTGTATAAATTGTTGAATCATCTTGATTTTCTACAAAACCTAAAATATTACCAATAATTTCATTTCCTGTTATAAGTTATTCATCAAAATTCTATTCATTACACTTCTTTATATATTCAAATCTTATCTTCCAATTTTTTAGTTTTTCCTCCTTGAGTTTTATATTTTTTTCATAATTTACTTCCAATTTATCCCAAATTTAATTGGCATTTTGAGTCCCACAACCATTGTGTAAATTTTTCTTAAAAGAAAAATTAAAATGAAATTTTGATATTAGACATCGAATTCAAAATTTATGTTATCGGTAAAGGTCATTAGAGCATCTTCAGTGGTAGGTGGGAGACACATAGTAACTGCATCTTTAACTTCAAGGCCTAGAGATAGAAGATAACGAAACATACTATTCTTAAAATTGTGGTAGTACCTTCCATAAAATATAAAAACACCCATACTACTTATCGAATTAAGATTATCCATATTCAGTACTTAGTAGAGCCTATCAAAGGATCCTATGGTCTGATATTAATTGATGTACCCAGTGAGATGCTGCACCACTAAAAGCGGGGAAGATGAATCAGTGGTGGTATTTAAAATTTATATTTATTTTAAAATTAATTTTTGTTGACACATTAGGATTCAATCCACTTTGTTTATTGCATAACCTTTCTTGAATGCAATAAATGAAAATAGAACATGAATTTGAAATTTTCACATGATTCAATCTCAAAATGTGCCTACTCCATGTTGTGAATAGTTACAGTCCCCGATCACAATAGTATCACACTATGATTTCCATTGCCCCACTAGAAAAATATCTTCACACTTCCTGAAATAAATATGAACATAAACAACACATGAAGTATCTATTCTAATTATTTCTTGCTCCGACAATTATTCATTAAGATCATTCTTTTGATCATTCAACATAATTCAATTAGAAAGTGATAACTTTATTAATATCCATGACAAGGAAAATATTTTATCTTGTACATTTTCATCTTGATCATTATGTTAAAAACTTCTCAAAATCCACAATGATTCTTGGACTGTTTGTCCTCTTCAGGAAAAAATTCACTTCCTCATGTGAAGTGAATGATCTATCAAAGGTAATATGATCACATGATCAAAAAAAGTCTCAAGCAACATTTTAAGCCTCCTATTTCTTTAATCTTATAATACATGTAATATTAAGAGATATGTTACATAGGATATATAGATTTCATAAGTTTCATGTATTTCTTTTCAATATCTCCTTTTGAATTACCTAGATGGATTCATTCGAATTATATTAATTTAATCAAATTATTCTCATGATTTCCTAGAAATGATCATGACGGATTGAAATAGATTCTATTAAGAGATCATGAAATTTATACTATTCTTCCCTGATGAATAATTATGATCCTAAGAAACAAGGTGTGGGTCCTTGATGTGACCTTTGTTTGTCTACAGATTACTTCTTATGAATGAGAGTTTTTTTCCGCAAGATAACACTGTGTGATTTCATAATGATAATACCATCTTTATTTCTGAGACTTTGATGGATAATGGGTTCATTCCGAATAAATTTTATTTATAAGAATTCATTTTCACATGTTCTTTCACAAGATTAAATCACACAACATCCTCTACATCATGATAATTAATCAAGTAAAACTCTATTTTCACAAGATTTTAATATTTTTCATTTGTCAACATTTTGGAGGTGCATTAGTTTATATAGGTGAGTTAACACCATATATACATTATTTGAAAGTTTTATCAAATAATTATTTAAACACATATGAATATTAGGATCTATTTAATGATGAAACTCTGTGATTCTTTGAGCATCACGCCTTGTTGTAATGATTAGACGATTTTCATGGTATCATTGCATGATCACTTCATTTACCATGGAATTCCTAAGAGGTTGTTAGTTTTTCATTTAGTGGATTATATCATTAATGTATCTTGAAAAACAAATGATAATTCAGCATAAAATATCTGTAAATATATAGGCTTCTCAGGATCATTGATCTTCACGTGATATCATCAAAGTTGTGTTCCTACAGTCGCATAATCCATGATCATCACTTGATGTAATGTATATTTTTATTAATAAATCACAAAATGCACCATTGATCATATACCTTATATAAAATGATCATAAGATCATTAAACTATGACATCATGTGATTGTCTTTGGTTCTTGCAACTGCCTTTTATGGTGAACTATTTTTATAGAATTCATGTAAGAAGAAGTTTCATGCATTGCTCAATTCATTATAAATTATCTCAATCCATCACTATCATATATTGAAAATGAATTGTGGATGAATTTACATATTCACGTATATTGAAACCTTATCTAGAGGTAGTAGGAAATGGGTGAAATCAAATATACACAATGTGGGAAACTAGATGGAGGAGATCTCTCAGATTAGATTTCACTCATTTTTTTCCTCTTTTTAATAGACCATAGAACAGTATCTGTGGGATCGCATCCCACATAAAATATCCAATGATGATTCTCTCTACTTTTTAAAAAAAATTGATGAAAACTGATTGGTTGGTCATTTTATGGGGTTCAACACCCTTTACCCAAAGAACAAACCACTAGGAGCATTCCATAGGGGTATCTAGCCTGAGATATGTGTGCCTTTAGGTGTGAACTCTTCTCTAGTCTTACAGAAAAGAGGGACCAACCCAAAAGTTATACATAATAGCACTATGGGATTTTCTGTGAAACAACTATGTGTGGCCTCCTATAGAAGGCTCTCCCATAGAGCATGACCCTCTAAACCCTCTTTATGTGGTTGAGGGATACCCTTGGGTGATTCTCAGGGGTTGGAATTATTTTTAATATGAGGCCTAATCGTATATAATTACAAATAATACAGGTATAAAAATAAAATTTGAAGCCTTCTTTAAATAGTATTACATGACAAAAATTACTTAAAACTAACCCTCAAAATATATTAATCAAATATTCAAGAAAACTATCATTTTCAATGGCCTTACAATTCTTCTCATCAAATTTTATAACAATGTGAAATCTTTAAACATTTATTTCTCATTGATTTGGAAATAAGAATAGTTCAACAAACATCATCCTTGTTTCATATATAATTTTTTATTGGTGACACATCCAATACTATTACTAGAATCCATAACATTATTCCAAGCATCAAAATATTATCCACCAACACATATTTACTTACTAACAATAAATGAAACCCAATATCAATAATTATTAACATGTTCACCATGTTTCATTAAATGTTTTTACATTAAATATATCAATTATGAAATTTAAAATTAATTTATACATATTTTTTAGTATTCCAACATATCCAAATTTCTATTCTTATGTGGATAAATGTTAATCCACAAATCCAAATTCTGATCCACATATCTAAATTTTTAGATTTAGTTACCTTATTTATTTTTACCATATCATGTGATAAAAAAAATTTAGTGAATATTTATGAGGTGGAAAGGAAAAATTATTACTGAAATTGTATCTAGAAAAAATGAAAGATGGATCAATATTTAGAATTTTTAAAATTGGATATGATATAATTATAAGTTTTTAGTCCAAATTAAATAGTTTTTCATAATTATTTTTATTCTATATTTGAGTGACAACTGAAGATAATTATGACCATTTAAGGAGTTTTTTTTCATGTTTTGGTAAGATAAAAAAACATATAAATATAATTAAATTAGAATTAATAGAAAACTTCTTTTTAGAAGGTCTTATTTCAGTTTAAAATTTAAGAAGTTTAGCTATGAATATTTCTAAAAATTTTAATTACATACATAATTCCTTTATGTAAATTGTTAACTATGTAAAAAATTACATTCTCCAATTTGGTTGTGTAGTAGATATATTTATATAGTATTTTGGTTTCTAAATTTTAATATGTGATAAATTAAGATATATATAATCAGATAAATGATATCTAATATGAAATATAATTCAGTCACAAAGAACTCGGTTATAAAGATTAAGTAACATGATATTTTGGATATGTTAAATATTTTAGGTAAACAAATTTAGTTACATGAATTAATTTTTATTACATGAAATATACCTATTTAGACATGTTTTATTACATTATTTGTGAGCTTTTACTGTATGTTTATAAAATTGGAATCTATACTCTGTTTTTTTCTTATCATGTTATATTTCTATTTAATTCAAATTCATATTGTTTATTTTACTTATTTTATTTTTTAAAAGTAAATATTAATTATATGGAATCAATGAGGATATGTTTATTATGTATTTTTAATGAAATAAAAAACATCCATATTGTATTAGGCATGTATAAATATTCATACTGAAATTTTACCACTTGAGATATTCAAACTCAAAGTAGTTGAAATTTGATGAGTTAGACTAATATATTTTTACATAGTTTTACAATAAAATTAATACTCATAATAAATAAATAATTTAATACTTTATTAAATATTATATTAATTTCCATTGTATAATGTCATTTTTTTTAATAATATCAAGGAGTACTCACATGAATACTAATTTTCACTTATAAAAGAGATACACTTAAACCATTATCTTGGGAATAATCATGGAAAACTATGAATTAGTTTCATATCAATAAAATAGAGATTTTACGATTAATTAGAGGAAGTTTTATATTGGATATGGATGAAAAAACTCTTTATATAAGAGTTTGTAGAATATAGTTCTGTTTTACAGGGTAAGGTTTTATATAGGAAGAATAATCTATAAATGATTTCTGACAACGAGGAACACTTTCCAAACTTCATCATTAAACACTCATCTGCTAGAGTGATCCATTCTTCCTCAAAACTCACAAGCTTCATTGTTCTACTGGTTTTTTTGGTGTTGTTATTCATTATATTAATTTTCTATACACAAGTGTGTGTGGTTTATACTATCCAGAAAAGGTCTGAAGTTTGGTTATACTACCCATTACAAAATATACATGAGGTTATGTCCAAATTAATAAAAGGTAAAGGGTTGTTAGTTGTTCCTTGGTCTGGTTATGAGGGACCTATGTTTCTTCCACCACCTAAAATGTAAGATAATGGGTTGTGGCTCTAGGTGGGAAAATATTATTCTTGGGTTGTGCCTCTTGGGTTTCAAAAGGTCATTGAATAGGGTTGTGACTCAGTTAAAAATTCAATGATTATATAGTTAGTGGGTGAAATATCTCTCTTCATTTTGGTGGGGTCAAATTACGGAAGAATCATTTGGATCATAAATACTTTAAAAATTATCATTTTTGTTTTATTTTTATTTATGGTTCATTAATCATTTAAATATGATATAATTAATTTTAAAATTTTAAAAATTCCAATTCACCCCTTTTGTATATTGGGTTATTTTCCCCCAGAGAATAATTATAATTATTATAGGAGGAACCCTATATTGATATATATTATTATTTTTACCAACCATTTCCTAAATTATCTATCAGGGGGGAAAGATTTGTTTGTTGTGGAATGGATAAGTTCAGATGATGAAGGGGTTTATCAAAGATTTCCGAATATTAATGGTACAAATTGTGGCTACTAGAAATCTCCAATGGAATAATTCATAAACCAATATAGCATCGATAACTATAAAAGAGTTGAAAAACTATACAGACTATTGAAAAGTGAACTCTGATAATTATATGGTAATGATGTGGTAATGTATGTGTTATGTTATAGGGTGATAGATATTATATATTTTTTACTAAATAGATAAGCGTATAGTCATATACCTACTTGTAAAAATACACTTTTTGTTTGGAATATTATGAAAATCACACATTTTGGCTTAGATAAGCTCATTAAAACTGTGTTTGAAATATTAAGAGTTGAATATAAATAATTTAAAATGGGTAAAGAAGAAATTTATAATGAAATGTTACATAGATTCTCTGATATTGTAAGTGTAATGTGTTAATTATGATATACTAAATAAAACATTTTTCATGCTAAATGAGCAGTTAGATCACTTCCTATGAAGTGGAATTCTAAAAATGTTTTTATAGATGATATTAAAAAACATGAGGAATATAAAAGTATTGATATTATGGGATCATTGTTACAATATAATTTTGAGATAAAAAACATTTTCGAATAATATAATAGAAAGAATAAATGAATTAATTTTTAATCAATTTTTTTACATATTATTCTAATTCAGACTTATAGAGAAATGAAAATAATAGAACTATACATGTTATAAAAGGTGGATATATAAAGAAGAAATGATATTCAATAAGATTTAAAAATATTAAACCAAATTTTACTTGAAGGAGAATAATAAATGAAATATTATTTCTATTTATCCTTAAGAAATAATCTATAATGAGTATTGAAATATCGTTAAAATCAATCTTGATTTCTCATGACTAAAAAAGAACAAAAAATGGGAGGAGGAAATACATTAAGAGAAGAAATAAATATTATCTAGATGTATTTTTTCTAAAGATTCATGTTCTAATGAATAATTTCTTTCATATAATGATGTTGGAAACTTATCCTTAATGGATTCATCAAATGAACTGTGTGACTCTAAATATTATTCTTCCTTTGAACCTGATCCAGCAAAACTCATTGTAGAGGAACTAATTAAAGGGGATTAAATACTAGATGATAATATTGAAAAGATGATTGGTTTTTATAATAAAGTTAATTGTCAACATAAATATTTTTTATGTAAAGTGGATAACTTAAAACTATTTTGAAGGAATACTTAAAAACTACAAATATAAGTATAAAGTTTACTCAAGAAAATATACAAACTAATCATAAAAAAAAGGTAAAATTAATGAGAGAAATGGATTTCGTGTGAAAATTCCATGAGTATAATGTTTAAAATTTTGATACAATTCATGAGAAAAATTAGTAGCTTATAAGTGAAGTTGAAATGCTAAAATTTGATATGTACAAAATATCTCAATGAAATGATGGTTATGATAATATTGTGTGGATGAGGAAATTGTTAAAAATTAAATACCATTCTAGGTTATTAAAATAATTTGAAAAAAATGTTTAATACATTCCTTGTTAATATAACCAATGAAATTACATGTATTTCAACATGTTTTATAAATAAAATGAAATGGAAATATGAAAATGACTTCACCTTTATATTTCTAAAATTACTTGAACATACGAAGGTTTTTATTTCTAAATTTCTATTGTCTAGATTAGCTGTATCCAGGTTTTTTATATATTTTTTCATTTTAATAATTCATATGATAATCCCATTGGACAAAAATTTTCATGGATACCAAAATGCTTCAAAAATCTTTTTTATGAAATGTGTCTTGGAAGAATTAAAAGTCTTTTTTATATTGATATAGTGGATGTGCATGACATACTACTTGTGATATATCATGTTTATTATGATTTAATAAATGTGATATAGGTAATATAACCTTTTGTGATAATTCAAAAGGAAATGTAAAAGTTTTTTGTGAGATTGGAATTTCAAATTCTATTACTATTTAAAAAGATTTATATATTCAATTATTGAAATATAATTTAATAATAAAATCATAATTATGTGATTATGGTATTTAAAAAAAATTAAATGATAAGTTAATTTTTATTAAAGAAAAATATGACTTATTATATAATAATATAAAATAAAAAATTTAAAAAAATGTATTTTACTTAATTTAATAATAAAAATTCAATATGTTTAGATGATATTAAATCTGATGATTTTAGATGAATAGAGGATTGAGACAAGATAATTTTAGGTTAATGTACAAGCCATCGTTGGACTAATCAGTTTTGTATCTACATGTGCTCAAATAAAGCACAAAACGTGTATATTACTCATTTATAGAAGGATAACCTCATATAAGTAAGTCCAGATCAATTAAATATATTAGCAGTATAATTTATCTTGATATTATTCATTTATACTTATTTGTACATATCAAAACTACTTATTTTGGTGGTAAGAGATCTCAATTCCTTCATTATGGATTTTACTAGATACACATGGGTTTATTTTCTTCCACTTAAATATGAAACATTATTTAAATTTGTCATTTTTTCTAAATTTATTCAAAAAGATAAAGGGAACTAGACTAAATAAATTTGAATTAATCATGGTGGTGAATTTCAAAATATATTATTTATTATGTTTTGTGAAGAAAAATGGTATTTTCAAAATTTTTATGCCACTAGAAAACAACAACAAAATTTTGTAGTTGGGAGGTAATATAGAACACTTGACGAAACTTCTAAGACCATGTTAAATGAGTTTAATCTATGTAAATATTTTTTAAATGAAGATGTGAACATGAATTGTTATGTTAACAGCTGAGTTTTCTTAATAACATTTATGGTAAAGTATATTTATAACTGTTGGAAGGGGATACAATCTGAAATTAGATATTTTAGAGTTTTTTTGTGTAATTTTTTCATTATTAATACTAAGGATGACTTTGATAAATTTGAAAAGAAAAATATGATGAAGGTATTTTCAATGGATATTATGATAATAGAGGGTAAAAATGAGTTTATAAATATAGAACCGTGGTTTTAGAAGAATCTATTCAAGTTATATTGGATGAAAAATCATTGAATAAATGTGATGATGATATTGATCAACTTGAGGATTAATTTGGAGAAATAAATTTTAAATAGTAAGACTCTCTTGGTAAAAATCTGTATATTTAGGGACGAATATTCATTCTTAATACAAACCTATCAATAATATATCTTAGAAGACTAATAGAGATCAACCTATAGATAATTTGATTAGAAATATTGTGTTACATTTTTAAACAAGAAAATTTACTATGAATATTTTTATTATAAAGATTTCATTTTTATATTATACTTAAGGATGTTAATGAAGAATTAAATGATTCCTATTGGATCGTGGCAATACATGATTAGTAAATTTAGTTATCTAGGGGTAATGTGTTGACGTTTTTTATTCCAATAAATTATTATACTTTTATTCGTTCGAAATGGATCTTTAGAAACAAACATGATGAATATAGAAATATAGTTAAAAGCATAAATATATTTGGTGATCAAATTTGTTATAAATAAGAAGCTACTGATTTTGAATAATCTTTTACACATAATATAAGATTAGTAATAAATAGAAAATTATTATTTTATGTTAATTTTCATGGGTTTATATTATTTCATATGTATGTAAAAAGTGATTTTATAAACGGTTATTTTTTTAAATAATTATACATTAGAAAGACCCTATGTTTTGAAAATGAAAATCATGTAGATCATGTTTTAAAAATATAAATGGATTTTTATTGTTTTATATATTATCCTCGAGCTACGTATGAAAGGATAAATGGTTTTATTTTGAATTTTTTTGATAAGGGAATGATTGTAACTACATTATTTACTAAGAAAAATTGTATATATATTTTGACTTTTCAAATTTATGTCGTTGAAATTATTTTTGTTTATTCATGTGAAAATAGTTGTAATGAATTTACCAAATTAACTACATATTAATTTGATATGAATGTTATTGATGAATTGAAATTCATTCTTGTTCTTCAGTTTTTTCAAATAAAAGAATGTATTTTTATAAATAAATCCATGTATTATAATAATCCATATACTATATTTGGTATATACTCTCATGAAATTAAAAAAACTACCAAGATAACTACTTGTAAATAATTTTTAAATACATCTAGAAAATACATTGATATTAAATCATTTAGAGGTATGATTGGAATTTAATTATATTTAATTAGTTAAAGGCATGATCTTATGTTTTCAAGTTTTATGTGTTACAAATTTCAAAGTGAATCTATAGAAGTTAAATTCTAGTTAAGGGGTTTTTAGATATGTTAATAGATATTTAAATCATTTCATATTTTACCCTGCTAAAACATATTTTATTTTTATAATCTATTCATATTTTTATTTTGGTATATGCAATATAGATTAAAAATACACTTAAGGTATGTATAATTTAATTGGTATATCTCTAGATTCATAGGATTCATAATAAAAAATTCTATATATACATGAATTAATAAATATGAATACATAGATACAACATCATGATATGTTGTATAATTATGGATTAAATAAAAAAAATTAATTTTGGAAAGATTATTATATTATCTAATAATATTTTTTTGTATTTCCAAAAAATACTTTACAACACTATAAGACTAAGAACACTAATGTTAAAAATAATTTTCTTAGAGATCAAATTTAAAATGGAAATATATATATGGAATTCATGTGTTCTGAAAATCATCTTGGTGATATGTTTACTAATATCTTGAACTCATATATGTTTGAGAAAATCAATTTTGAACTTTGTATGATGAAAATTTAAATATTTATGTAATTAATTTAGGGTTATTTTCTATGTGTTTATATACTCAAATTTTGAGGTTTACATAAAATATATAATAATATGGAATCTATTTTCTTTGAATAAATAATTTTTTTAAGAAATAAGGATTTATAGTGGATCCTTGAGGAATCTAAAATATTTTTTTTATGAATTTATAATCTTATAAAAGAGAAGTTTTTTTTAATTCTTCTCACTCTCTTTGAAAATGCACGAATTTATGAGTTTCGAAGTAACATGTTTAATGGGATTTTAGGGGCTAATTGTTTTCTCAGTAATCATTAAGGGGGATATTTTTATGTTAGATAATAATACTATAACGGTTAATTTCTTCCCCATTAATATATCTGAAACTATTGACACATTTTAAAATGTTATATATGTTGATAATTTCAAAAAAGTGATAGAATTTTTAAATTCAACTTGGTTTGTTAATTAACAAAAAGGGGGATATTATTAAGTTCCTCCTTAAATAACTTCTTATATAAAAAATTACAAAGAATTACTTTTTTATTCCCTAAAATATGAGTATTTAAATGAATTTCCTATGTTTATTATATCTTATAAATCTTTTCATAAATTATTTTTTGAAATATTGTTTTGATTGTTAATAACAAGTTCTAAAAGTTTCATGAAATGTTATCATGTTAAATATTTTATTGAGAATATTTGAAATTAATTTATATGTATTGTTTTCTATTCCAATATAGAAAAATTACTATTACCCCATACCCCAATGTTAATCCACATAAAAAAAATGGTGATCCTTGTATCCAAATTTATAGATTTACATACCTTTATTATTTTTAAAATAACCTGGGATACAAAAAAATAGATTTATTGTTGATCTTTAACAAAGCTAAAAATAATTATATAAATTTATTTCAACTATAAATAATATAAACCTATATTTATCATGTTTTAAATTGGATATGAAGTAACAAAAAAATTTCAGCAACAATTAATACATTTTTTATAATTAATTTTCAATTGTTTTGAGTTATAAATGAAGATAAAAATGTCCCATTATGAAATTTTTTAATTCTGTGGAAATATTGTAAAATTATCTAAATATAAGTAATCCAAACTAAAATATAAAACTAAATTTAAAAGTCAAAATTTAGGACATGAGTTTAATAATTCAAGTTGTACAGATTTTAGAAAGTTTTCATTAAATATAGAATTATCTTACATAGTTTTTTCATACATAAATAATATTAAGACAAAAATTTGGTTACATTTTTTATATGATTATATGGTATTTTTTTAAGTAAATTTGAGTTCATAGTCAATTTAGATGAATAGAATCTGAAAAGTTAAATCTCTTCTTAAAATTGATTTTTTACAAATATTCTATTATATGATATTTTGGTATGATGAAACCTGTTATGTGAAAAAAATCTCTAAAATGATTTCATTTTACATACATCAAATCAGACTATATAGTTAAGTTTTCTTATTGGATTTTTTATTTTCTGTTATATATTTATAAAAATAAAAACTCAACTCTATTTTTCATGTCATTTCATATTTCGATTTACATGAAGTTTGTATTATTTATTTTATTTACTTATTTTAAAAGATTAATGACTTATTTGGAATCCATAAGAATATGTTTTACATTGTTTTATTTGGGATAAATAATATCCTCATGGTATTAGGAATGTATAATTATTCACAAAAATATTTTGATGCCTGGGACAATGATGTTAAAAATGGATTAAATTTAACGATTCAATATAGTATTTTTTAGGTGTTTTCCGTAAACATTAATACTCAATATTAAGAAATATTTTAATACTATATATAATTTTTAAATAATTTCCATTGTATTTTTTTTAGAAAAATATTTTTTATGTCTCAAATTAATATTATTTTTTCAATTTTATAAGATATATATGTGATCCATTATTATGGGAATGAACATGAATAACCATGATGCAGTTCATTATCCATGAAAGTGAAAATTATAGCTACATTGAAATTGATATTTTAAGAATATATGCATAAGAAATATCTTTATATAAGTGTTTTTTAGATGTAGTTTAGTTTAATATGTTGAGGAATTTTATAAGAATAGTACTATACGTTTGATTTTTGATACTGGGAAAAACTTGACTAGACTTCCTCATTAAATATATTTGTGTAAGGAAAGAAATCCTCAAATTGAGGATATAAATATCATTCAAGAATAAATTGATGTATTCCCAATGGAATTACCTGAAAATCCTACAGAGCATGAAATTGAGTATTCTATTGATTTAATCCCTTGTACAAGGCCTATTTCAATGAACCCTTATAGAATGGACATAGTGGAATTTGTATAGATGAGGGAAAAACTATCTTAATTGTGTGATAAAGGATTTAACAACTCTAGTGTTTTTCCATGGAAATCCCATGTTCTCTATTTCAAGAAGAAAGATGGTTCCATGATGCCTTCCATTGACTATAGAGAAATTGATGCTATTACAATAATGAACAAGTATCATGTGTATCAGATTGATTATGTATTTGTCAAACTTCATGAGGACCAATATTTTTAGAATATTGAGTTTCGATATGGATATCATCAGTCGCGTACAAGGAAGGAATACATTCCAAAGACAGTTTAAAATGAGGTACATGCATTACGAGGTTATATTAATGCCTTTTGGACTGACTAATGCACCCTCAGTTTTCATAGATATAATGAATAGTGTTTTAGGGAATATCTTGATGACTTTATTGTAGTATTTATTGAGGATATATTGGTATAGTCAAAAATATATGAAGATTATGAGAATCACCAGCGCATTGTTATGAATACTCTTATAAGAAATGAGTTTTATGGTACGTTTAGAAAGTTTGAATTATAACTTCAAACAGTTTCTTTTCTTATCCATGTTGTCTCAAGGGATGAAATCTTAGTTGATCCTACAATGAAAAAGGTAGTTCAAAAATTTCCTTCTCAAATAAACATAACTGAGTTATATAGTTTTATTGTTTTAAAATGATATTATCAACATTTCATGTAGAACTTTTACATGATTATCTAACCTGTTAACCAAACATACTCATAAAAGTGTTAAGTTTTTATAGACAAAATAATCTGGAGAATGTTCTGAGGAATTATAGAAGAGGTTATTGAATTCTTAAATCTTTACTCTACCATCAGTAATTGGTGGATTTGTGATTTATAGTGATTCATCTAATAAAGGACATGGTTGTGTCCTTATGTAGAATGTTTGAGTTATTTCGTATGCATAAAAGGCCATTAAAAACTCATGAACATAACTATCCAACTCATGATATTGAATTAGTAGCTAAACTATTTTATTTTAATATATGGAGACATTATCTCTATGGTGAAATATGTGAGATATATATTGATTATAATATGTTGAAATATATCTTCTAATAGAAAGAATTCAACATGATGAAAAATCTATGGCTCGAGTTACTGAAGGATTGTGATTGTTCCATACACTACCACCCAAGAAAGGAAAATAAGGTATATGATGCATGGATTATAAGGGATCATGGATTCCTAAACCATATTAGGATTTACAAGGATCTTATGTACATGGATCTAGTTAGGTTAGATATGGTAATTATCAATGAAGGTGAAGCATAATTACTCTTTCAATTGGTTTCCTATCCATATTTATTGAAAATAATTAAAATGACTCAATATGATGATGAGAATATTCAAAAGCAATTTAAATCATTGATTGGTGGTGAGTTTCTGGATTTCATGCGTGAATATTGAATTATGAAATTTGGGAGAAGGCTATGTGTTCCCTCAATACTTGAGCTAAAACCGGAGTCATTGGATGGTGCCCATAGTTATAATTTCTCTATACACCCTGGTAGGACTGAGGTGTATAGATATTTGAATGAAAATTTCTAGTGGGACGACTTGAAAAATGAAATTGCGGTTTATGTATCTAGATGTTTAGTTTGTCAATAGGTGATGTCTAAAAGACAACATCTTAGAGAATTCATGTAACCTATACCTATTCCTACATGGAAATGGGATGAAATCATCCTGAATTTTTTCACTCAATTAAAAAAAACTCCTCAAAGGAATAATGATATTTTGGAAATTTTGGATTGACTTACCAAATTTTATCATTCTATCATAATAAGAGAGGAATTTCCACTAGAGTTCCTTTTACAAATATATATTAATGTTTTTTTATAATTCATGGAGAATCTCTTTATATTGTTTCAGACCGTGATAAACATTTTACATCCAAATTATAGAGAAGTCTCCAGAAAGATTTGGTTACTGAGCTTCAATTGAGTACTACTTATCACCATCTAACTAATAGTTAGTAAGAAATGAACATCCAAACATTAAAAGACACATTTTTATCACGCCCATTTGACTATCAAGTTATGTGGTATCATTATTTTCATTAATGTAGTTTTCATACCACAATATTTTCTATTATAGAATTCAAAGGGCACTACAAGAAGCATTTTATGGAAATTGATGTTGTACACCAACATGTTCGGATGAAGTTTTTGAATGGAATCTTCTAGGTCTAGATGTTGTGAAGGGATCAATAATGAAGGTAAAATCAATTCAAACCCATATCAAACCACGTCAAAGTAGTAAAAATCTCTATGATGATAATCTAAGTAAGGATTTAGAATTTCAAGAGAGATATTACATTTTCTTGAAATTATCCCTATATAAGGGTGTTATATGATTTGGGAATAAAGGTAAACTGAGCCCCAGGTACATTGGACCTTTTGAAATGCTAGAGGGAATTGGATTTTTTGATTTTTTTAGTAATACTAACTAGCCTTTATAAGGTACAAAATGTGTTCCATGTCTCATTGTTGAAAAAGTACATGCTAGACCCAACACATGTACTCACTTCTAATGGAATATAATTGGAACATGAACTATCTTTCTATGAAGAGCCTATCCATATATTGAATACTAAAGAACATGTTTTGATGAATCAAAAGACTTGGCTGGAAAAGTTACATTGTAAAAATAATAAAATCGAAGAATTAATAAGGGGGCCTGAGGATCTTATGATGAAGAAATACCCAAATCTTTTTATAAGGTAACATCCTAGTAATTTCAAGGATGAATGTTTTGTAAGAGGGGATGAATGTAACACCCCAATGTTTTAAAATATAATTTTATATAGAATGAATTGTAGGAAACGTTGATTATATATGATATAACACTTTGTTTTTATAGCCTAGCCATTAAACATAACTTTTTCACCTTTGTGTTTTGAATTTCGAAAAACAGACATACACGATAGCGATCAGGGGGAAATTTAGATTCTGATAGGGCCAACTTATATTTTTTGGTGAATATTAACTTGACCCTTATGAATTGTAATATACCCTTATTAATAGTAATATAACCTTAATGAATAGTAACATAACCCATTTAATTATATATTAAATTTAGGCACCGTATATGAGAGAGGGTATTTTTTAAAAGATAGTAATTAAGTGTTGGTATTTTAGTGAGTAATAAATATTTAATTAAAGTTTTAAATTAATAAATTTATTTAAAAATAAATATTTTTATACAATAAATTCATAAATTTATATTTTTTATGCTATTATTTCAGTATAATTTAATAAGACCTTAGTTACTTTATGGAAGTGTTATAATATCTATTTTTAAATTTAAATCAGTATTTTTCATATAAATAATTATTTTATTTAAAAATTTAATTTTACATATTTAGAAAGTTAACTTGATGAAATGGAATCCATTTTATAATTCTACACATTGAAAAATAGTTATGATGATTTATTTAATATTTTTCAAAGCTAGTTGAATTTTTGTGAATAATAAAATACACTAATTTACCTTATAAATCCATTAGAAGCTAAATAAACTATTCATTAGGCATTCATTCATGTAATAAAAAATTTTTCTAATTACCATGAAATTATTAATATTTTCTTCTAAAGAAACAACACTATTTCGTGTCTTGATCAGAATAATAAAATAATGAATAAGATATTCAAAAATCACCCATCTCCACCACTATAAAACCCACCCCTCACTCGTTTTTCTCCTAAATTCTATAAGTCTCGATGATTCACAGAGTTCTAACCAAATCATGTTACGTATTCTCTCCCCATATCTAACAGCTCTTTGTATTTCCAAAATACCAAAACCCCTTCACTGAGTGAGGTTCTCAAGGAGGATATTTCCAGAGGTAAACCCTCATCCTTTTTCTTTTAATTTCATTTTCAATTTATTTTCTTTTCTTATCATATCCAAAAATAATATTTCAAAATGATCATGAATAATCTAGTATAATTTCTATACGAGAATGATATCAATTTAATGGAATATCCTTCCTCAAACTACTATCTCTATATCTTTTATTTGAAAAATGAAATCATCATTCGTGAGGTACTGATTTACATCATTCATGGACGAAGAACCTTCATTCATAAATTTCATATTCAAGGATGTTCATGAATCCATTTTTTTGGTTTAAACATATTATAAATTTTTTATCATGTCTTATATAATGTTTTGAAACTAGTATACTTATTCATACGACAACACAAGTTTGTAATAATCAAAATATAACCAAAATTATCAAAATGATTATCAAAAATGTTCTATCAAATAACTCATCCTCATACCATATAAAAAAGAAATTATATCACAATTTAATCTTTTATGTATTAATTAGTATCATATAAATTCAATTCTGGAGAAGTATACCATTCCCACATGAACTTCCATACTCATATACAAGTATACCGATCATGAAAACCAAGGAATCCAACGTCCCCGAGCAATAAAATTGTATCTAATAACTCATCGAAAATTTCAAAAATAAAATTAATCAAATTATAATAAATTAAATACATTTAGATAAGGTTTTAAATTAATTAATTAATAGATTTAATTTTATTATCCAGGATGTTATGGTCTAGTTAAGAACTCATTCAGACATAATGTAACGACTTTCTACTAGAACCTCCATTTTCTTTCAGGTTAATATTTGTCTCTCTTAATTCAAATTAAAATCTTAATTATTATTATGTACTACTCATAAATTCTGTTCTTTTTTTATATATTTTTTTTATAATCAGAATCATTCTTTATTTTATGGAGATTTAAATATTTTATAAAGATCTTTATAAATTCTTCCCATTAAACAAGCACTATTCAAGGTAACTTCTCAAGTTTTTACCTATTTTCTAGTGTAGACTATTATCTGTTTTATGTCACTAATATTTTTCTAAAACCACTCGTTTAATAAATGAAAAAATAAATTATTTAATTTCTGGTTTTAAGCATATATTTTTCGAAAATGAGTCTTATTTTCAAAGTAAAAGTGTATTTCTCTCTAAAATTACTCGATGATTTTATTAGAGTATTTTTGTCTATTTCAAAACCCATGTTTAATTTTATGTCTTATTGAGAAAAATTTATTATTATTAACATCTACCATATTTTATTAAATGGTTTATTTTTTATTTTACTATGGATGTTATATCTTGATACCATTGACCATACTATTTAGATTGGTTAGTGTTTATGTGCACAAATTGGGGAAATTTATTTCATATGTTCGTGTTGTTTATATTTAGCCCCATTCATATGAAGAATGCATTTGACCTAACATGTGATGGGTGGAACCCAATATATCCCTTCTATTATTTGGTAGGTCTCATGAGGCAAAATAGAATTGGATTTTGGTGAAGTTCTTACCCTAGTATTTTCACACGTCTTGGATGAGGCCTTAATAATATGTTTCAGATGTCCGACATTATTCATTACATAATTTGGGTATTAGTAATTGGTACACCATGTGATTATTCGACTAGTAGAATATCAATGGTTATGGTTCATTATCATATTATTATTTATATCACCTTATTTAATATGTCTTCATTCCTACCATATTATGGTCAAGTATATTTTTAAAGGCATGTGTTTTTAGTTGTTCATTGTTCATAGTGTTTATGTTTATGATAAAATAAATTGTGTTACATACCCTTAGTGAGAATCTGATCTCACCCATTCCTTATTTTTTACTTTCCATAGCTTGTGAATATTAATATTATGAATGATTTTCAGTGATAATCTATGAGTCATAGATTTTTCCAATGGAATTATTATTATGTATTTCATTTCAAGATATAATGTTGAAGTTATGTTGTATCTTGTTTTCCAAAAATACTATACTATTTGTTCCTTCGGGATAAAAAATTCTTATAAAAATGATAATGTATTACAATAATGCACTAGATCTAGGAAACAGGGGTCTATATCCTCACCTAAAATCTACAAAAAAACTGAAGCAGTGAAGGTAGTATTATCCGAAAAAATCATGTGATGACCATGATGAATAAAAAATGTTCACTTACAGATATTTCAAAAATGTTCAAAGAATCAATAAGAAAATTTCCTGAAGGGCACTAGAGGATTCATTACTTGTAGAATAGGGGTCACCTAGAATCGATATTTCAAAACAAAATGATGAATTTTGTTAACAATATTGAAATAAATAGATTTTATCATAACGTACCTTTAATAATTAAATGTCTTATTTGTGGGAAAATTTTTCATTATCATAGTCAATACACTAATATGAGGAAAAACCATGATGATGAGTATCACCAATTTAGTATATCAAATCGACTGAATACTAAGACGATAGCTAGACCAGTGGGTCACATGGCCTCATGTGTGCCTCCCCTTATGCCAGAGGCTACTAATTATCAGCGTGGGTCTATGGAGGTTAGTGGGGACACTATACCCTCATGATCAGATTATCACAACTGTATATTAGATAAAAACTAATAGGAAATAGTAGAATCAGAAATAAATGGAAGATATAACAGCATAATAATAATAAAAACTGAATATAAATGATGGTCATTACTAATGTACATATATTATTGAATGTACATATATTGATAGATAACTAAAACAATAGACATACGACATCAAACATTACAATACAGCACAAAAAATAATGAAAATACGTAAACTCCACAAGGGATATCATCATTAGAATCATGGGCTCCATATCAATCTTGTTTTCTTAATTTATAGGTACAAGCATACAACACACGAAATGGTCCATTGTCTTACGAACAAATGGATGTACTCGGGTACCCCAGTGCAATGGAAGCTCTAAAGGGGCATGAGATATAAATTCCAGTAGGTTACCACCCATGTTTTCAAAAACTAATCATGAATATGTGTATAAATTAAATTAGTGTGCAGGTAATATGAGTAAGTACAATTATTGGACAAATAAACAATACCTTGCTCAGGTTCCTTAAGAACACCCGGTAGCTCAACCTTCTTAGGCTCATGGCCAGAAATAATGTCTGTCTGTGACTATATATATATAGTAATGATATATATATATATAGTATAGTAATATATTTCGTCCACCTATATCAACATTGTATGTATGGATGTATGTGGACATATACCTGAAATACTAGTTGCTGGCTAGATTGGGGCATAACTCAGTTATTCATAACCAATCTGAAGAGCCTATAAGAACAAGCCAAAGGGAACATTCCCTAAATCTCATAATGTGTGGGAGATGTCATTTTTGTTACTCAAGATAGTGAGTGTGCCTTAATGTCCATACTTGAAGTCCCGAGGGTGTCTTCGTTCCAACACTCAACAAGGGACGTGGAAGATAACGCCCACCATCCACATATTATCCTTGGTGTGAAACACTATGGATCACCACCTGATATAGGAGATCATGCTTTCTTTATGCTAAAGTGAACCCTTACAAGCATTCCATGACCTATGTCAAGGCGTAATCATATAATAATAAAAATACATGAGGCAATACCTCTCATTCTTTGTATTTACTAATCCCATTATAATCAAGGAATAACATTTCAGTTATAGAATGTTCATAATCCTGGAATGAATGGTGTTTCCTTTCCACCATTATGACACATTACATTTATATTATTTAATTAAATTCATATACCTCGTGATTATTCTATTATATCAGGGGGATTTTTCATACAACCAAATTAAATTCCATTACAATTTAACTATTCAAAACATTTAAGGAATGAAATCCATCTGGAACAAGCTAAACGAACCCACACAAGACATTTAAATTAATTTATAAATTTAATGATGGAATTATAGCATTACAAGCCAATATATTTAGAATCACGTCATTTAATATACTTATGTGTGTCAATTCATGAACATGGCTAAAAGGGGTACTTAGAAGGTACCACGGTCGATTTGGGTATCACTTACATGGGTAATTCCATTTACCAAGGAAGTTAAGTTATTAAGAGATGCTTGGTCCAAAATTAACCTAAAGAGAAGTCGACCATGTCATGCAATTAGGTGGTTCATTAATTCATCCAATCACTTAGATGATGGAGGTCTATTCCATTTTATAAAATTAATAAATACCATGCATGATTTCAATCCCTAATAAAAAATTTATAATTTTAAAGACAGTGCATACAACACCCGAGATTTTTATGAGAAATATTTTGTTTTTATGTTATATAAATCAACAAAGTAATTTTTCACTACACACAACACTATCTTGGCTTTCTTTACACGCAATCTCAGCCTTCCTTGATAGCTTGCATTGTATACAATACCGAGTTTTACTAAACAACGATATGCTATTAACATATTATTCAAACTAGCCGTTATGAATAGTAATACCCCGTTTTTGAAATTTTATAAATTTTATCTTACAAAATGGACTTCATTTTTTGATTTTGAATATCGAAATTACCCTAGGGAGAATTTATGTTATTTTTCTGAAAACTTTCAATTTTTGATGAATAGTGAAAACACTAGGTTACTATTTTGAAACCGACTTTTTATTTAAATAATTATTTATTTTATTTAAATTTATTTTTGGTAAAAATTGATACATAATACCTATATATGTTAAAAGTAATTCATTTGAGTCATTTTATAATAAATTCAGATATATAAAAATTTTATAGAACTTTTCACCGTCTTTTACCGACCTCCTAGGAGAATTTGAAAATTTACATAAAACATAAATTTACTGCTTCTGTGAGTGGAATTTTGAATGTCTGGGAGAAATGGTTAACACCAAGGAGTAAAATGTGGTTCAACAAGATAAAAATAATTTTTGGTGAATAGTAACTTTTTACTTTTATTTACCGTAGTTAAAAGTAAATAAGGTAATTAAGGGAAGAAATGATATTATTATCACCCTAACACATGTCCTAATTCTATTGGATAAGTTTAATTCGACCAAAAACAACCTTAGGAATAAAATATGACCATCTAGGTCCACTTGGATTAGATTAAGACATTTAATATTATTTTATTTAAAGATGAGTTAAAATAGGTAAAATCAATGTTTAATAACTAAAACATTTATAAAATAGGGTTATAAATAAGATAAATTCGACTATGAATATTCGTTAGAAAGATAAAAATATTTCCTACATAATGGTATTTTATTTATAATTTTTAGACATTAAATAAATTAATTTATTTATGACACAATGATGATGCAGTTATTACCTTTTTAATAAAATATTAACATAATTGCTATTATGAATACCCAAATAAATCTAATTTTAGACTTTTTATGAATTCCACTAATTTTATAGGTTAATATGAAATGTTATTATTGATTCAATTAATGTTATATGAACTAATCATGCTGTTATGAGTTTTACAAAAATCAATTACCAAATAGTTTTAAAATTGACATAAAATAGTTTTTAAAACAGATATTTTATTATTAATTATTATTATATTCCTAAAAATAAATGGTTTTGAAGAATGACTTAGATAAGGTTATATATATTAATAATTAACCACTTTGGGTTCGTTGGTCCTGTTATAGTTTGTTTATTAACCATATAGTATAAGAAAACAAGAAGACATGGTAATAGATAAATTATTTAACTTAGAGTTAAATCTAAATGATAAGGTTAAAATAGTAACCTAAACTTGTCGAAAACCTATTGGTTGCGAGGATTTCGACCCATCATTATTTTATCTTCGAAATAATTCAATTTTCAGCTACTATAAACCAAATATGACTTTATTATAAAATAATATTTTAAGTTTTTCCTAAGGTGCCCCTCTCCTCCCTTATAAAAGGGCACCTCCTCCCTCTCCTTATCACACCACTTTGAGCCTTAAAACTCGGCCAAACCCTGCCAATTTCTCTTCTCCACTTCCCTAGAAACATCCTGGAGGTTTTGGTCTTCTTCAAAGACCATCATTAATGCTCTAAGAGGAGGTTAAGAAGAGGCGCTTCAACAAAGAGGTAATGTCCACTACCGACTGTTTCAAATTTATTTCTTCTTATACTTCCTCTTATTTAGTTGTTTCATTATAAATTTATAACATCAGTATCACTATTATACTGATATGTTATTATAAATATGAAAAAAACCCTATTTCACCTTCTATCCATCCTACGGAAAACGAAATCACCGCGCGTGCGTACGTACGGAATACCGTCTCCACGTCGTGGTGTAATCTGCTTTCCTCCACCACCATACTTGGATCAGTATAATGGTGTAAAGAATAACTATATATGATTATTTTAAAGTTATATTGATTCTGAAATAGTATACATACACTTTAATACAATTCCATCATCCTGGGAACGATATCATCGCTCGTGCTTACGTACGACCTATCGTCTCCATGATGTGATGTGACTCATTCTACATGATCTTAATTAAATAATGATTATATAAATGAATTGAATAAATAAATATGACATATATTACACTAATAAAATTCCGGAAATGTGGTATCTATAACCTAAAAAAATAATGAGAATTTATTTGACAAAACACACATAAGAACCAAAAGAAATAAACACCCGAATAACAAGTAACAATGAAATATTACTAATAAGAAGCTAAGAATATGACCATATATGATATCATAACAATGCGTACGATTCTGGAATATGTCAATAACATTATTTAAATCATTATACAGGAGGTTCGGACACGTATGAAGCAAATCAGACCTAAGGTAAGGGAAAATCTCACAATCTCATTTTTAGCCAAGATTGTTTATACTTTGGTATTTACTGGGGTGTATTTATCATCCACATCCATGTTTCCTCACTATGTAATAATATTTATATCCTCCTAAATTTTTTTAAATCCAGTATTACTCATTGGTGAGTTTTTAGTAAAATATATGAAAGGAATATTTTGTTGTTTTTAGTACGAGGTACTTTTTGGCTTTTCCCGCCAAAGTATGAGAAGAATGTTTTTTTAACTTATACATAATGAATTGTTTTTTATGATTTCAGAGAACATTATTTCCATGAATATTACTTTACAAGTTTTCAAGTTTATTTTTAATTAACTTCTTTTAGTTTAAAATTTTATGACATGTTATGAAAGGAAAAAAAATTTTGAAGTAGAAATGATATTTCCTCAAGAATGGAGTTCAAGCAATTTATCAAAATTATGTTCCATTTAAGACAATATAGGGTTATGTTTCTATCTCTATTTTTATACTGATTGGATTATGTTATGATAGAATTATTTTTATCATTTCCTTTTATCTTAAATGGATTCTGTTATGATGGCATGACATTTAAGAATCCCATTTTTATTACATGGGTTATGCTATGATGTATGATTTATGATCTTTTGGCACACATAAGAATGGTATCATTATGAGATGGGTGGGACCTATATATCCCTCCAATGCATTGGGTAAAGATTTATATCTCATGAGATAGACATGGATGGAACGACAGGTTAATCCAGTTTAGTTATACAAGACTAAAACGAGGAGTGAACTCGGTTCAGAAATGGACTTTGACCGCTATGATAGCATTGGAAATGAGTCTTGACTACTTAGAAACGATTCTCTATGATTATGTGTGTATGCCACAAAGTTTCATGTTATGATTACATTTCACTACTATTATTTATTCCATGTTATGAAAATATGATCTCTTTTGCCGGTTATGATTTCCAAAATGTTATGTTCTTATGAATATGATGTGATTGATATTTCTGTTGTTTACACTTACTGAGCATTTGAGCTCACCCTTTTGTATGTTTTCTTTTCCCCAGGTCAAGAAGAAGGTTATTAAGTAGAATATGCCAGAAAGGGATTCTAGATATGATGAAATAAATGGGAGAAAATGTAGATGCTTTATGAACTAGTTGTTTATGTTTCACAGTTTCTAAATACACCATACTTATACGGTCCTACTGCAGTTTTTTTATATGATGTAATAAGTGTGCTTCGATTTTGAAGTAATAACAATGTATGTAAAGTATGGGTCGTTATAGTTGGTATCAGAGGCATGGTATAGTCATCCTTTGGAAACTAGGATGTGAAATACTTAGTAAGAACCCTATGGATATATCAAAGCATAGAACACAATCTTAGTGTTTTATAAATGTCCAGGAACAACCTATGATAAGACATTAAGTGTGAAATTTTATTATTGATTATGTGGTTTTCCTATTATAACTAGTGTTGCTCACACTATTCTCCTTGGTTTTAGTCAATGGATGGAACCCGAAAGAACCGTGTCAATGTGGAATGTGACGGGAAATGCAATGATTGTCCCCCTGAGCAACCAAACTTTATGAGAGCTGGAATGAAAAATCTTACAGCCATGCTCAAAAAACATTCTCAAGCTATGAATCAAGTAGGACTTCCAAACAAGGAAAGGAAGGAGCAAAATTATTTTGAATCCTTCATGAGGCAGCACCCACCTTCATTCAGTGGGTCTACTAATCCATTAGCGGGTGAAAAAAGGATCAGTACCACTGAAAAGATATTTTCAGTTCTTCAATGTTCTGAACATGATAAAGTCATCGTAGAAGTATATCGTTTGTAAGGTGAATCTGATCAATGATGTAATCTTATCAAGAATACGAGGCCAAGAGATGAAATTGAGTCAATGGAATGGGACGAGTTCAAGAACATATTTTTCAATAAGTAATTCCCAAGTATTCTTTGAAAAAAGATGGAGAAGGAGTTTCTTGAACTGAAGCAAAAGGATGATGAATCCGTTGGTACCAACGAAGCAAATTTTACAAGACTTGAAAGGTACACTTCTGGAATTATTATCCAACCTGAGAGTAAGATCGTTTGATTATTTAGTGGCTTAAAACAATGTCTTCGAAGGGTGTTATCCATAAGGGGATTCAATAGCTATGTGGAAATCATTCAATGTGATCTCCAGATTGAGATGGAGATTAGAGTAACCCATCAGTCATATGCATTTTATAAGAATAAGAAAATGGACTTCAAAGGGAAATATAAAGACCACACTTAAAAGAAGATGAGTTTTCCATTATGCTCAAAGTGTGGAAAGAAACATGGAGGGAGTTGTCTTAAAGGGACAAGTAAAAGTTTCAAATGTGGAAAAGAAGGTCATCAGGTATTTGAATGTCGCAATGATGGGAAGAAGATGTCTAGTGATGTGAACAATGGAAAGGCTACACAGAGCGCACCAACTACACTTCAAAGTTACAAGTTCAAGGAAATGGGGAATTATGCTAATCAATGCCCTAATCCAAGGGTTATAGATGATGATAAACGTAAACAAACTCTTAAGGCTAAAGAAAAAGTAAAGTCACATGCAATTTTTATCAGCGATGTGGAGTACGATAACGAAGTAGTGAAAGGTACACTTACCATCCAATCTAAAGTAAAAAATGTTTTATTTGATTCTCTATCCACCCAATCTTTTATTTCTGAATATTTTCCTGAGGGTATCGATGTATTACATCAAAAATTAGATGTTGAGTTAGCTGTGACAAACCCCAATGGCACAACAGTCACATCAAAAGTTTATAATTATTCTCTGATTGATGTTTGTGGGGAAGTGCTTCTTAAAAATCTTGTGATCCTTCCTATAGTGGAATTTGATGTGATTCTTGGAATGGATTGCCTTTCTTTATATGGAGCTAATATCAATTGGAAAATAATGGAAGTCACATTTCATATTCCAGATCAATCTATGATCATCTATCGATGCATGGATGAACATAAACTTCCTGTGGAAATTTGATCCATCTTTTGTGTCTTGATTCCACTAAATGAAGGTTATTTTTCTCAAATTGTTGGAGAGAAACTCACGATTATGAATATTCCAATTGTATAGGAGTTTGATGATGCCTTTCTGGAGGAATAACCAGGTCTTCCACCAAATCGTGAAGTTGAGTTTTCAATAGAACTCATACCAGGTGCTATGCCTATTTCAAAGACACCTTATAGAATGACCGCAATCGAGTTTCAAGAATTTAAGAAGTAACTCCAAGAGAATCTTGATAGGGGATTCGTACGCCCTAGTGCGTCACCTTGGGGAGCACATGTTCTGTTTGTTAAGAAGAAATATGGATCAATGAGACTCTACATTGATTATCAAGAACATAACAAGATCACTGTCATGAACAATTAACCTCTCCCTCACATTGATGACTTATTTGACCAACTACACAGAGCTCAATACTTTTACAAGATTGATCTTCGTTCAGGGTATCATCAATTAAGGGTCAAAAGGGAGTATATGCCAAATATGGCTTTCCATACAAGGTATGGACATTATGAATTTACAGTGATACCATTTGTTCTTACTAATTCTCCTTCTATCTTCATGGATCTAATGAATCGAGTCTTTAGAGACTATCTTGATCAGTTTGTGGTAGTCTTTATAGACGATATTCTTAATTATTCAATGAGTAAGGAAGAATATGAAGATCACATGAGAATTGTATTAAAGACCCTAAGAAAGGAGAAGCATTATTCCAAATTTACCAAGTGTGAATTTTGGCTTCAAAAAGTTTCATTTTTGGGTCACATAATCTCAAAAGAGGGGATATCTATGGATCCAGAGAAAATAGAGGTCATTGAAAGATGGTTGAGACCAACAACAGTAACTGAGATCAGATGTTTTCTTGGTTTGGCTGGATATTATCGACATTTATGATTTTTTTCACAATTATCTAATCCAATCACCATGTTACCTCGAAAGGGAGTTATGTTCGTTTGGACGGAGGAATTTGAAGAGAATTTCAAGGAGTTAAAAATAAGGTTATCCAGTGCACCTGTACTCACACTACCTTGTAGTGGAGAATGATTTTTGATCTATAGTGATGCATCCAAGATGTAATTGGAGTGTGTTCTCTTGCAAAACGATATAGTAATAGCTTATACCTCACAAAAATTGAAAATCCATGAGAAAAATTACCCAACTCATGATTTGGAGTTATCTTCAGTAATCATTGAATTAAAAATATGGAGTCATGATCATTATGGTGAAAGTTGTAATATTTATACTGATCATTAAAGTTTAAAGTATATTTTCACACAAACGGAGCTGAATATGCACCAAAGAAGATGGTTTGAGCTGATTAAGGATTATGACTGCTCAATTCATTATCACCCTGGGAAAGAGAACAAGGTGGAAGATGCATTAAGTCGAAAAGACCATGCTAGCATATCCATGATGAGGATCACAAAAGATCCAACATTTATGGATTTAAAAAGGATGGATCTTGGAATTGTAATGAAAGGGGAGAAATCTTATCTTTCTCAAATGAATGTTCAACCATCTATACATGTGAATAATAAAGAGGCACAAAAAGAATATGTAGAGTTACAAAAGATGGTGAGAAATGTTCCTGAATTCAACCTCGATTATGATGGGATAATAAGGTTTAGAAATCAGGTTTGTGTTCCTCGCATCCTAGAATTAAAGAAGGAGCTTATGGATGAGGCTCATAGTTATTCATTCTCTATTCATCCTAGAAGCAAGAATATGTATAGAGACCTGAAAGAGTACTTCTAGTGGGATGGCATGAAAAGATATGTTGCTGAATATGTCCCTCGATGATTGGTTTGTCAGCAAGTTAATGCTGAGAGACAGAAGTCTAAGGCGATGTTATAACCATTACCCATACCCAAATGGAAATGGGAAAGCATCACTATGTACTTTGTCACCGGACTTCCTAAAAAATCCAAATGTAATAATTCTATCTGGTTCATATTTGATCGTCATACAAAGTCGGCACACTTCATTGCTCTTAGAGAGGATTTCTCTCTTGATCGGCTTTCCAGGATATATGTAAAGGAAGTGGTAGGATTGCATGGAGCACCACTTTAAATTATATCTGATCGGGATCCAAGGTTTACCTCAATGTTTTGGAAAATTCTTCAGCATACTTTGGATACAGAGTTGAGTTTCAACACTACTTATCATCTTCAGACAGACGGTCAGTCTGAGAGAAAAATTCAAACTCTAGAAGATATGTTAAGAGCATGCTCTATGGATTTTAAAGGTGGTTGGGATCAACACTTACCTTTGGTGGAATTTTGTTATAATAATAGCTTTCACTCCATTATTTAGATGGCTCCTTATGAAGCTCTCTATTGAAAGAAATTCAGGACTCCAACTTGCTGGGATGAAGTTGGGGAAAGAAAGCTATTAGGACCTGATCTTGTGGATGAGATGGCAGAAAATGTTAGATCTATTTGACAACACATAAGAGCAGCTCAGAATTGACAAAAAAATTTATGCCGATATTCGATGAAAAGACCTAGAGTTTTAAGTGGGTGATAATGTGTTCTTACGAATATCTCCTTAGAAGAGAGTAATGAGATTTGGAATGAAGGGAAAGCTGAGCCCTAGGTATATCAGTTCTTTAAAAATAGTATATCATGTTGGGAAAGTAGCTTACCGATAAGCCCTTCAACCAAATCACTCTCAAGTTCATGATGTGTTCCATGTATCTCTCCTGATAAAGTACATACCTGATCCTTCACATGTACTCAGCTCAGAAGTTGTACCGCTGGAGCAAGATCTTTCTTATGAAGAACAGCTGATAGTGATTCTGGATCATAGCAAAAAAGTCCTATGGAACAAGACCACTTTCTTGGTGAATGTTTTATGGAGGAACCACCAATTATAATAATATACATGGGATCTTGAGGATATGATGAGGGATAGGTATCCTCATCTTTTTGTTACAAAGTGACGAATTTCGTGGGAAAAATCATTTTAAGGGGGGGGGGTAGAATGTAACTCCCATGATTTTTTTGAGGAATATTTTGTTTTTATGTTATATACATCCTCAAAGGAATATTTCACTACACACAACACTATATTGTATTCCTTTACACGCAATCACGACCTTCCTCGATAGCTTGCGTTGTACGCAAAACAGAGTTTCACTAACCAACGATATGCTATTAAAATATTATTAAAACTAGCTGTTATGAATACTAATACACACTTTTTTGAAATTTTATAAATTTTATTATTCAAAATGGACTTCATTTTTGGATTCGGAATATCGAAATTAGCCTAGGGTGAATTTTTGGTTTTTTCCTGAAAACATTCAATTTTTGATGAATAGTGAAAACACTGGGTTGCTATTTAAAAACCAACTTTTTATTTAAATAATTATTTATTTTATATATATTTATTTTAAGTAAAAATTGAAACATAATACCTATATAAGTTCAAAGTAATTCATTTGAGTCATTTTATAATAATTTCAGATATATAAAAATTTTATAGAACTTTTCACCTTCTTTTACCCACCTCCTAGGAGAATTTGAAAATATACATAAAAAGTAATTTTACTATTTCTGTGAGTGGAATTTCAGAAATCCAAGAGACATGGTTAATATCAAGGAGTAAAATGTTGTTTAATAAGAATAAAGTAATTTTTTGTGAGTAATAACTTTTTACTTTTATTTACCACGGTTAAAAGTAAATAGGGTAATTAAGGGTAAAAATTATATTATTATCACCCTAAAACATGTAGTAATTCTATTGGATAAGTTTAATTCAACAAAAAAACCTTAGGAATAAAATATGACCATATGGGCCCACATGGATTAGATTAGGACATTAAATATTATTTTATTTAAAGAGGAGTTAAAATAGTAAAAATCAATGTTTAATAAATAAAAAAAATTTTATATAGGGTTATACATTAGATAAATTAGACTATAAATATTTATTAGAAAGATAAAAATATTTCCTACATAATGGTATTTTTTTTATTTTTAGACATTAAATAATTTAATTTAATTTTGAAAAAATGATGATGCAGTAATTACCTTATTAATGAAATATTTACATAATTGATGTTATAAATACCCAAATAAATCCAATTTTAGACTTTTTATGAATTACACTAATTTTATAGATTAATAGGACATGTTTTTATTGATGAAATTAACTGTTTTCGAACTAATCATGTTGTTATGAGTTTCACAATAATCAATTACCAAATAGTGTTAAAATTGACATAAAATAGTTTTCAAAACAAATATTATATTATTAATTGTTATTATATTCCAAAAATCTAATTCTCGGAAAAATGACTTAGATAAGGTAATATATATTAATAATGAACCAATTGGGGTTCGTTTGGCCTATTATGGAATGTTTATTAACCATATAGTATAAGAAAACAAGAAGACACGGTAAAAGTTAAATTATTTAACTTAGAGTTAAATATAAATGATAGGGCTAAAATAGTAACCTAAATTTGTCTAAAACCAATTTTTTGAGGGGATTTAGACCAATACCCAATTTATAATAGAAATAAATCAATTTGGAGCTACTATAAACCGAATATGACTTTATTATGAAATAATATTTTTAGTTTTTCCTAAGGTGCCCCTCTCCTCCCTTATAAAAGGGCACCTCCTTCCTCTCCTCGTCACACCACTTTGAGCTGTGATGCTCGGCCAACCTCGGAAAATTTCTTTTCTCTACTTCCCTAGAAACATCCTAGAGGTCCTGGTCTTCTTCAAAGTCCATATTTAGTGCCATAAGAGGAGGTTAAGAAGAGGCGCTTCAAAGAAGAGGTAATGTCCGTTACCGATTGTTTCAAATTTATTTATTCTTCTACATCCTCTTATTTAGTTGTTTAATTATGAAGTAATAACATCAGTATCAATAATATACTGATATGTTATTATAAATATGAAACAACCCTATTTTAGCTTCTATCAATCCTATGGAAAATGAAATCCCCGTGCGTGCGTACGTACAGAATACCGTCTCCACGCTGTGGTGTAATCTGTTTTCCACCACCACCTTACTCCGATGGGTATAATAGTGTAAAGAATAACAATATATTATTATTTTAAAGTGATATTGATTCTGAAATAGTATACATACACTTCAATACAATTCCACGGTCATGGGAACGATATCATCGCTTGTGCGTACGTACGACCTACCGTCTCCACGATGTGATGCGACTCATTCTACATGATCTTCATTACATAAGGATTACATAAATGAATTGAATGAATAAATATGATATATATTACACTAATACAATTCTGTAAATGAGGTATCTATGACCTAAAATTAAGAATAAGAATTTTTTCAAAAAAACTCGTATAAGAACAAAAAGCAATAAACACCCGAATAATAAGTAACAATGAAATATTACTAATAAGAAGCTTAGAATATGACCATATATGATATCATAAAAATGAGTATTATTCTGGAATAATTAAATAACATTATTTAAATCATTATAACGGAGTTTCAAACTCGTACGAGGCAAATCAGACCTAAGGTAAGGGAAAATCTCACAGTCTAATTTTTAACCGAGATTGTTTATACTTTTGTATTTACTGGGGTGTATTTATCACCCACATCCATGTTTCCTCAATATTTAATATTATTTATATCCTCCTAAAATTGTTTAAATACAATATTACTCATTGGTGAGTTTTTAGTAAAATATATGAATGGAATATTTTGTCGTTATTAGTACGAGGTACTTTTTGACTTTTCTAGCCAAAGTACGAGAAGAATGTTTTTTAACTTATAAGACATGAATGTATTTTTATGATTTCAGAGAAAATAATTTACATGAAGATTCCTTTACATGTTTTCATGTTTAATTTTAATTAACTTATTTTAGTTTAAAATTTTATGACATGTTAACAAAGGAAAAATAATTGAAGTAGAAAGGATATTTTCCTCAAGAATGGAGTTCAATAATTTTATCAAAATTATTTTCCATCTAAGATAATATAGGGTTCTGTTTCTATCCATATTTGTAAATTTATTGGATTATGTTATGAAGGAATTTTTTTTATGGTGTCCTTTTATCTTATATGGATTAAGTTATGATGACATGATGTTTAAGAATCCCATTTTTATTACATGGGTTATGTTATAATGTATGATTTATGATCTTGTGGCACATATAAGAATGGTATTGTTATGAGATGAGTGGGATCTATATATCCCTCCAATGCATTGGTTAATGATTTATATCTCATGAGATAGACATGGATGGAACGGCAGGTTAATCTTGTTTAGTGATACAGGACTGAAACGAGTAGTGAACTCGGTTCAGAAATGGACTTTGTCCGCTAAGATAGTCTTCGAAATGAGTCTTGACTACTAAGAAATGATTCTCTATGATAATCTGTGTATGCCACAAAGTTTCATGTTATGATTATATTTCACTACTATCATTTATCCCATGTTATGAAATTATGATCCCTTTTGCAGGTTAATATTTCGAATATGTTATGTTCTTATGAATTTGATGTGATTGATATTTCTTTTGTTTACCCTTACTGAGCATTTGAACTCACCCTTTTGTATGTTTTCATTTCCCCAAGTCAGGAAGAAGGGTATAAGTATGATATGCCAAAAAGGGATTCTAGATATGATGTAATAAATAGGAGACAATTTAGATACTTTATGAACCAGTTGTTTCCCAATTTCTAAAGACACTATACCAATATGGTCCTACTGTGGTTTTTTATATGTTGTAATAAGTGTGCTTCAATTATGAATTAATAAAAATGTATTTAAAGTGTGGGTCTTTATAGTTCACCTCATTTATTTGGTTTTATTACAAAAAATATACATTATTTATTAAACAAATCATTTATCATATTTAGACATCATATTCCAATATTATCACTAAATTCACATTAATGAATCATATTATAAGAACTACCCAACATGTAAAAAATAAATATAAGGATTAAAATGGAACTTAATAGGTGACATAATCACTTGGTAAAATAATTACAAGGGAAATTAAATTTTATTTCATAGATGAACTATTAAAAGGCATTACAGGATTTCCATCAATTAATTTAAATAATGTAAATTCAAGATGGCACACCCAAGGGGTGTTTGAAAACAAGGTTTATGACCTGAAACTATGAAAAAGGTATAGAAGGTTTAAAAATATATGTATAAACCTATTTAGATTGAAGAAAATATTTTTCAAGGAAATGTGCGGTAAAGGCTGACGTGCAGTGCAACAGTTCTATTTATAAAATCGTAAAAAACTAATGAAAAATTCATAGACCACCTACCTCGTATTTAAGATGATATACTCATCCAATATAATTCTCCAATTTGGTATATTTTGAATGAAATCAACAAAACCAAAAATTTCCCTAAAAATAGAGAAAATGAGTTTGCACTATTATAACTCAATTGATAAGATATTAAATCAATAAATATTCAAAAGGAATTGAGTTCTTACTGATGTGGATCCATAAATGATAAAAATGTTTGTTTCTCACGATGGATAGAGGAGATCTCATTAAGTCCATTATAGGTGTTGGGGGAATCCATGGAGCATGAGTAAAGGCTACACATGCTATAGAATAAGAAAGAATAGAATAACAAAATATATACATAATCTCATTAAGTGAGTATTCACAATTTCACCCTAAAAAATGTGTTATACAGTTTAACAGCATGATTTTTCCAAACAGTACATCAAACATGAGACACCTGCTACCTAAGAACCCCACCTTGCATGGTTTATGCCACACAGTATCCCTATTAATGCACCATCCATGTTATGGATTGTGTGAGGTTACACCATAAGTGTAACTAACCAACCAGTCTAGGAACATGGTTTGGGTTTACGGTGCATAGCCTATGTCACACCTACTAGAGTTCCGGTTCTGGGAGAACGGGTTTCTACGAAGGGCACATGATTTTTTAAAAATAGTACACCATATGAAGGCCTTACAAACATGTTATTTTTGGTCCCTGGTGCTCTCAAAAAAACAAAGAGACACGCAAGGGATTCCTCAAGAATCTACCCAAGTCTAAAAACAACAAATTGAAGTGTTCCAACTATCATGATTATGTTTTGATGCTTGGTTCAAATGACTGATTGTCCACTAAATGTCAAAATTGAAATTCTCATAGAATTTGTCTGAGGCTCAAAGCATGAGTCCTTACAACCTCCCCACCATAGAACATATCATCCTCGATAAGCCTTTAGGAACAATGAAAATATCACTTGACCTAAATAGTTCATGAAATATCATTCAAACGATAACATTTCATTTTAAACGCCCAACACACTTGTAATAATTTTTTATGAATATGAAATTTAATCCATGAAGACCAAACCCATCACTCATTTCCTAACCGAGACACAAAAATGGTGCTTAATAGATCATGTTTAGTCAAAGACATGATTTCGATGTTGTCACTTTAAACATCTGGTCGATGGTTCTCACCGCCATAGGTCTAATCACAAAAGTGTCCAATTCTAAGTCAACTTACCCCTACCACCATTACTTACTTACATAGAATCCCTATAATCATTCCAGCAATGATCCCAATTTTATTCAACATTATTAAATTCTAGGTAATATTAGGGACCTCATCATAATGAAATGGTAGAATCTTGATCTACCTTACTGAAAATTTTCTTGAAATATTACTAAGAAGAAACTGTCGAACTTTGAACCACACCAGCCTTACCCAGTCAACGTGTTTTAAAAATGGAATGTCAATGATTTTATTTATAATACAAGAAATTAAATAGTTTGACCCAACTTTAGTTTACCATTTCAAGATACTCGACTTAGATAGCTGGCGTATCTCAAATTTATCCAAAATACCTTCCTATAAGGAATTTCACATTTACAAAGAGCACGATCAATGGAGCCCACACCTAACATTTAATGACTTTATCTGGTCAAACCATCACCTAACCATTTGATCTATTATGAATCAACATGAATAATTGTATAAACTAGATCCAGCTGACATGATTTATCACCAATTTAACAGACCACTAATCCCGAAAAAAATGTATGGGATAACCTTGGATTCATTTGACTGGAGTCCAGGGAACGGACCAAAGATATTCCATACTCTATGATTATAAGAGATAAATTGGTACAAAGTGATAATGACCATATATAAACATTTACTGATCCTAGAGTGGCATCCACCTGGTAGTCATGTCAGAGAAGAACACATGGAATCCTTGAGTCCATCCAAGGCATTCCACACCGGATCCCAGGTATTACTCAAGACTAACCATTCATCAAAGATGAAAACCATGAATCCATCATGAAAATAAGATACATATCACTTATTAAGACCAATATATTTTAAAAAATTAGTGTGGTGTAAGACAGATGCTCTCTATGTGCATCAAAGACGATGTAAATATAGGGGACAAGCTCATTGCTAAGACAGAGTACACTAAGAGGAAATCAGGGGTTTCCAATAGAGGTGAGACACTGTATCACATCCCGGATGTAGAAATCAGTATGGATCTAGATGAACCACGCCCAAATATAAGAAATAATAATGGTCGAACCACTAGAGGTCAACTACTTTTGGAAGGTGCTACGTTTCACCTACCTACACATCACCATTAACTGAACCATGATTCCTTCACCATTGGGGGAATCCCATTATCTTTCAATATCCACTATCGAAGTACATCTAAAACCAATGGTGTTTCTCAAGGGTTTCTTACATAACCAACCACATCTATGTCTTGATTCTAAGCAACCACCAGCATGATTAAAAACTTTCAGGCCTCAAGGGCCTTCAAGGGAGACCAACCATTCCCAAAAGGTCCTCATTAGTTGTGTTTCTTCTACCTGTAAGAAATCTTATTTACCGGAAATGATGTGATTCTCCCCACATTATAAAATTCATTGCTATTAAAAAATACATACCAGCTACACAAAAGAACGCTAGATCAGATTTTCCTTAAAAGAAAATTTTAATTCATTTGGTCTGAAAACCTCAACCAAATTAACTGACATTCCAAACACCTGATTCTCTCAAAATCTATGCTGTGCATTGGGATAATCATGATTAATTTAATTCCTAGGTCAGTATACTGTAGATAAATCCTGATAACATACTCAAAATCAGAAGTCTCAATTATTTCAATGAACTCAACTGGTTTATAATACAACTAAACAACTCAACATCCGCCACATTTATGAACATCCACTACCCAGAGGTTCCCAAAGAAAGATGAAGAAAACTCTAAAATATTTATATTTTGTTTGACTTATGCATCTAAGAATCAGGTGGTTCATATAAGATATTTAACCCAATTTCAAATTTCCCTATATGGCCATTAACCTGGATAAAGACATTTTATGTCGTCCATCACTAAAGAAGAAGAGTGGGTCATGAATCCTACTAAGTATCTGATCACACCCTAGGCATGTCTAACCAATTTAACTAAGAATTACATGATTCTCAAGACAACAATAATGGTTTAAGACACCATGAACATCCATCCAAACAAGGGTGTCATTTAAAAGCTAAGAGTCCCAATAAGGACAACGACATGTGAATGACACTAAATGTCAGAAAAACTCACAAATTTAGCAAGAAATTTACACTCTAAGGGTTATACCTACCTTGGGCTATCCCATTAGGAGGCATGATTTTCGACCAAATCATTAGGTCACGCAAAACAAATTTCACTAGTACCTACACCTATCATTTACTACCTTTATAAAAAATAAAAAGTCCTACAGAAAACACTCACATTTCCACTCCTTGAATACTCAAAGAATATATTTGACTATCCATAAAAGAGGGTTTAAATGAAGTAAACATCATTAGATTACATTTTGAAGTCATTAAATTGATTCAAATTCATGTTTTAAAACATTTAAAATATTTTAAAATAGAGCACAAACTACCAGTTATGAAATAAATCACTTGGAAATGCGAAGGTGACCTATAATAGTCCCATTTTTGCCAACCCGGGTACATCAGAATGAAACCCAATAGCAGTTTCTTAATTATTAGGATTTCAAGACACCCAAAATGGGTTTTTCAGATGAAACATGCCTCAAACTAACCTACATGGCCCCAATTTTGCATTTTGAAAGTTAACCAATTCATTTCAAATTAGATTTAAACTGTCTTTAACATTATCACCATTTAAAAATATTACATGGTAATAAAAATAATGGTTTGATTATAGGAATTTACATCCCCAACCTATAAAGTACTCATACAATTTATAGATTGGAATTCGGCTCCCATTAATCAAAACCAATTTTATTTAATTTTTGAACTTTATAATCTTTTACATTTTAGAAATGGTCTAAATGTATGTACATGTTTAATAATGGATTGAGTACATGGGTTACATTTTCACAATTATAAGGAACCCATTCACCTTATAAGTGTTAAATGGTTTGAATTTATTTTCAACCAATAAATTCATCCCATGTATCCATTTATATATATCAAAAATCACACTAAGCAAGTTATCATAAGAAGTAAACATAGAAATAATGTTAATAAGTACTAAAAAATGTACATTGGAAAACGTAGTTAATAAACATGCATCTTGGAATAAAATTACCAAATAATGATATAAAAAATGAGTGCTGAAGAAAACAAAATAATGATACATCACTCAAGGAACACAATCACAATAATAAGGAATCCTATAAATTCAACTACATGGAATGGAATATGCATGGAATATTAATCTTTATCTGCCTAAATTGTTTTATGTGATGTTAATTCCTTTCCGTACATGGACCGGGGTACAATAACATAAATTTCATAAACCAATATGTATGGAAAGTACACCTGTCACTCAATGTAAAATATTAATCAACTGTAATAGAAAACTGCACAAACAACAATCCCGACCATGGACACTTATAATTTTCCCCATAGGTGGGTTCTTTAGTCCAAGACATGAAAATTAACCAAGCACCCACACATTCCTAATATCCTCCCTACCAACCCAAAATAGTAAGATAAAGGAAATGAAATAACCTCTAATACCACTTTGTAATGTCCCAATCTGATTGAACACTAAGATGATAGTTGTACTATTTGGTCACATGGCCTAAAGTGCTCATCCTCGTAAGCTGGAGGATTCTGACTAGCAGTGAGGGTATATTGAGGTTAGTGGGGATACAATACCCTCATGATCAGAGTAGCACAAAGTTATACTAAATAATAAATAACAAGAAACAAAAGAAGTAGTATAATTGCAAGAGAGAGTAGTAAAATAATAATATAATCTGAAGCTAAATGATGTCCATTTCCAATTCAAAAATATTCATAAATGTGGTTATGTTGATAAATAACAAAAATATTAAAAATAAAATAGGTAATTGTATAGTACAATACAAGAATAATGAAAATAAGTAAAATCCATATGGGTTATCTCCATGAGCATCCTTAGCTCCAGCTCAGTTTTGTTCTCCAAACTCCCAGGAAAAAGAAGACATCATAAGCAATGGTATGAGGTCCATTAAACATAAGGATCTTTGGAGGTAGTCCATTAAAATGGTGGAGTAAGTAGGGTGTGAGATATAAATCAAAATACATTACCACCCATGGTGTCTCCAAAAAATCCAGTCTGTGAATATAAAGTAAAGTAGTATGCCTGTAATATGAATAATAAAAAAGTACAAAACAAATAAACAATTGCCCCCTTAGGTTGCTTAAAGACACAAGGAGGGTCAACTGGCTTCAGATCATGGCAAAAAACAATGTATGATAAAAAACTATATATATAGTAATGATATATATATATATATATTTATTTATAGTATAGTTATATATATAACCCACATATATGAACCAAGTATGTAAAGACGTAATTAGACTTATATCAGCAATACTAGGTGCTGAATGAACCATGGCGTAACTTAATCATCCATAACCAGTCTGCATGAGAATATATGATCAATCCAAAGGTTTCATTCCCAAAAACTCATAATGAGTTGTAGATTCCTTTCTCATCACTCGAGATGGTGAGTGTGTTTTCATTTCAACACTTGAAGTCATTAGTGGGCCTTAATGAAAACACTCAATAAGGTAAAAGGAACATAACATCCACCGTCCACATATTATCACTGGCGTGAGACACCACTTCTCAACAACCAATGTAAGGGAGTGTGATTTCACCATGATAAACTCTACCCATATCATTTTCCATGACCTATATGAAGGAGTAATCAAAAAATAATAAAAAACCACAATTAAGTACCACTCTTGATTTACATTTACTAACCCTATTATAATCAAGGCATAACATTTCAATTATTGCATGTTCATAAGAATGCGATGAATGAAATTCTCTTGACTCGCTTTAAAACTTGTTCCATTTATTTCATTTAATTTAATTCACATAATCCATTGTTATTCAATTATACATGGGATGTAGTCATAACACCAAATCCAATTCCATTTCAATTAAACCATTGAAAACATGCTTGTAAAAAATCTATTATGAGCATGCTAAACAAACCAACATTTGAAATTTAAATAAATTTAGACATTTATTTATGGAATTCAATTATGAAAAGAAATACTATTTAGAATATTATAATTTAATCTACTTAAGCATTGAAATTCATTTATAAGGCACCAAGGGGATCTTAGAAGGTAGCATTTTATAATTGGGAAATCACCAACATGGGTAATCCCATTTAGAAAGAAATCCAAGCACATAGGAGGTGAATTAATTCAACCAAAGAAATTGAATGAAGGATGGACATTCCATTTTATTACATCAATTAATACCATGCAAGATTTAAATACCTAATCATTACTTTTTAATTTTGAAGATAACACTCCTCATTCAAGGGGGTTTATTATAAATACTTGTAATTTTTTTTCAAACAACTAATTTTTCATATTTAAACATAACATTAATATATAATAACTCAATACACATTAAAGAATAATTTTATAAGAATTAACCAATGTGGAAGAACAAATATAAGGCTTAACATGGAATATATGAGGTAAAATGACCACTTGGTCAATTACTTATAGGGGAAATTCAATTTTAATTCCATGAAGAACACTTAAAATGTGTTCTAGAAATTTAGTAAATTAATTTAAATTTCATAAATACAATCCATCACATGCAAGGGTTGTCTTTTATCAAGGGTGAATACCTCAAACTACCAAAAAAGGTATAACATGAGTAATAAAAGGTGAGTAAAACAATATAGAATGAAGAAAAGAAATTTATAGGCAACGCATGAAAAATGATGGAGTGCGACACAACAAATTTAGTTATAAAAGGATGGAAAACTGAGGGGAAAACATTAAACAACTACCAAGTACATATCATGACACATTCATCCAATGTCAAGCTCAGACTTGGTCTAGTTTTGAAGAAATCGATGAAACCAAAATTTTCCCTGAAAATTGGGAAAATAATCTTGCACCATGATAACTCAATAGAGATGGTTTTAAATGAAGAGATATTCAAAAGGAATCAAGAGATTACCGAAGAAGACCTATAGAGAATGATGAAGCTTTATTCTGATGAATGGTAGAAGGGATATCTTTAAGCATTGGTTAGATATTAGAGGAAGTCACAACATAAGAGTAGAGGATACACATGTTGTAGAAGAATAAATAAGAATAGAAAGAGAAAAGAAACCTAAAAATCAATACAAGAATTCTCATAATTTAACCCAAAAAACTAGGACACATGGTTTGGAAAAACTATGCACCAACTGTGTGGTACCCACTACCTAAGAACCCCACCTTGAATGAATTGGCTACACAGTTTGGCCAAACTGTTTGCCTACTGTGTGGTACCCACTTCCAAAGAATCCCATCTCGCATGGTTTATGACACATGATTTCTCTAATTTTGATCCAACCATGTGATGAATAGAGCAAGGTTACTTCCTATGTGGCACTAAACATGCTTTCTAGGTGCACGGTTTGGTCAAACTATGTGCAGCCCATGTGAGGCCAACTACACCTCTGGTTTAGGCCGCATGGCTTTCTGCTGGGGGGCACACAGTTTCAAAAAATCCATGCTCCCAATGAAGACCTTCAAAACTTGTGATTTTCAGGCCCTGGGCCTCTAGAAACTCAATGAGACACCCAAGGGACCCCTCGGGAATTTTTCCTTGGCACAAAACATAGGTCATTACAACCATCCTCCAAGACCACGAGGATAATAAAATTCCTATGAAAGAAGTAATCCTTAATTGGATTATAATAATTAATGTATGAATACCGTCCAATCACGTGTCGTAGATGTATTTTTTTTGAATTTGAATCATGGAATACTTTCTTTTATCTATGATATATTCTATGTTCAAAAATTTATCACCCTGATTATTTTTTGAAGAAATATTTTAGTTATATGATTATTTTATTCCATGTCGGTGTGTTTGAAAATTTTTCTTTTAGAAAATTTTTTATCTTTTAGATAAATTGAACATGATTTTACTAATGGATTCGTCCCTCCACTAAAGGGAACATTTATCAATTGTAAAAAAAATCATTTGATATTACCCTAAGATATTATATCAATTAATGGATAATAATTAATACCATAATGAATAAAATCCTATTATTTGTGTCTTGATAACAAATAATGGCTGACCGTTGGCCCAAATAGTTAGAGAAAAAAATTTGATGACAACCTATTATAAGGAATGATATATGTTTCTCAGGTTTGTAAGGTTGATATCTCTATAGAAATTATATCCTAAGTCATCCCTATAATTTATAATCCCTCATATATCATTGATGGTATGTGATAATTAAAATTAAGAGGATGAAATTTATTTATGGGAGAAAAATGTAACATCCTGATATTTTAATATATGATTAGTTTTATGTAATTCAATTTTTTCAATTTCTTTGTCCACACAGAACACCATAAAAAATGAAACCACAATATAATTAGATAAAATATAATTATTTAATTATAAAAAATAAAACCTAACTTTTTAATTAGATATAATGAATAATATAAATAATTTATGACATATTTATAGAAATAAAATACATGATACATATAATTTGATTGAAATTCCATTAGATTACATTAAATTAATAATATGATCATTTATTATTTTGAAAACAATTTTTCTATGAATTGAATATAATATAATGTGATGTGATGTTTTATTTTATGAAATGTATGATTAATAATGATAATTCATGTTCCATATTTTTCTAACACCAATTTAGTTTTTAAATTCTATGCAATAAGAATAAAAAAGTTAATATTTGAAAATATTATCTTCTAATGAAAACAATATTTCATTTTAAAATATGATTTTATTAAAAAAATTGAATTTTTATATTTAAATATTTTAATTTAAACAAATATAAATATCTTTTAGATTTATAATTACAATATTATATTAAAATTAATTTTTAGTTGTTTTATGAATAAATTATTTTTTAGTTGAATTGTCAAAAAAATACCGATATAGTTGTAAAACATCTCTTTTATTACATTATAATAACATACTAATGACTTAAATCTTTGTGAAAACTTTTTATATAAAATAAATTTATATTTATAAGTGAAATATATAATTCAAAAATTATATTTTGATCTCATAAAATGCAGGTGTAACTTTTGGAATCTTTAGTAAAATTTTTAAATAAAATCTTTTTCCATTCAATTATATTGAAAAATTATTTCCATCACTTGTATAAATTAAAAAAATAAATAAGAATTTCATATTTTAGATCAATATTATAATATTATAAAAAATATAAGTTTCAATTTTTTCTTAAAAATATGATTACTATGATCAGTTGTTTTATTGTGATGATGGTAAAACTATTATTTAGAAAGAATTTTTTTAATATTTTGTAATCATTATAAAATCAATAAAATTAATATATATTATATATTCTAACTAATATGATATTTTAGAACAGATATAAATTCTATTTAAAAATATTTAATTGGTAATAATTCTAAATAAGATCGAGAACACATAATGTTTTAAATATTACGTTTCTAAAATTACTTTTCCTATATATAAAAAGTTTTAATTTAAAAGTTAATTTTATGTTTTTTAGATAATGAATTGTATTAAATGGATATTTAATTTTATCTCATCACACCTAAAATTAGAAATTGGGGTTATTTTATATTTTTGGAAAAACACAAATTAATTATTTAAAAAATATTTATCAAGGTAAAAACTAAAAAGATAAATGTAAATACATATGAAAAAAGTATATCCAAAATGTTAAAAACATCTGTATAAATACTTTTTTTAGTTTTTATTGGTTTAATATCACCACAAAAATTATAATTTATAACTTTTTTAGTATTTTAAACTTGAATAGTTTAATGATATCATTAGAAACTAAAGGCTTACTCATTAAAGCTCCCTTTTATTCATTAACAAAAAGGTAATTTTCTTCCACTTAATAAAAAACCAATTACATATAATTTCTTTTTGAAAACATTAATTTTTTCTCCAAATATATTTGACTCTTATATTCATATATATAGTGTCTCAATTATCTATCCTAAACGTTTTATTTTATTTGAGACTTTCAAGAGAAAGTCCAAAATCCCATAGTGAGTATTACTAAATCCTTTACTTTTTTATTCTAAATATATCTCACTAGAAAATATCTTAACAATAGTAATATTAGAAATCATGTGGAATTATTATATTAAAGTTTAATTATATTAATTGAAAAAATATCTATTCATTTCCATTCACATAGAAATATTAAAGAATGTTAATAGCACCTTGTGCTGTTTGGAGTTCGTTTTACAACCTACTTGAAGAAAGACACAAAAGTCAATAAATGTTTTAGATGGGAATAAAATAATAATTCTATTATAATATAATAATAAAAATAAATTGGGTTTTTATTACCATAATGGTTATATTAAGTATTTAAATTGATTTTAAAATACCATATTCAATTTCTAAAATCATCGAAATAAAACGACAATGATTCAAATTTCGTAGATATATAAACAAGGACCGTATAACAAATAAATAAAATATAATAATAAATGTTGTACATTAAATGAAATATATATGTATAAGTTTACAAATAATTTATCTAGTTGACTTCAATTTATTATTTAGGAGGTTTAGCACAAGCACAATATGAATCTGGAACTAAGTAACAATTTTCTCCTAAAAATTACTCCCATTGAGAAACATTTTTGTATTATGAGCACATTTTAATTTATGTAATGGATATATTTACTACGTGAGATATTATATCATGAAATAAATTTTATTCCTTTTGATTGAATAATAATTTTTATATCCCTCTTTGAATAGGGTTTTAATTAAATTCTCCTCAAGTTAGAAGAGGTTTTCAAGACTCAAATCCTTTTCTTGAGTCATGATCACTCCACATAAATTATAATATTTAAATATTTAATTATAGTACCAAATTATGATGGAATGTTATTATACATATTATCTTTTGGTGTAATATTTTTTCACATATACATATTTTTCCTCGACGTATATACTGTTTAATAAAAAAAATATAATTTTATTACAAATAATTTTGAAAAATTTTATTTCCAGTTTTATGCATATGCAGGTTTATAATTTATTCCATTGTTCTTCTTTACCTAGTTTAATTTTTTTATCTCCAATAATTATTTTTTCCTTTTATTAATTTTAAAATTAATGTTTTTTTAACCTTTTAATAATGTTTGATTTCAACAAAGCAGTTAAAAAATATTCAAACGGAATTTCCTTAAAACAATCATATATTCATACCATCTGATTCACATATTAACATGCGTTTTATTTATTATCTTGGTGAATTTATTGGAATTTCTATTGAACTAATGTCTTTAGAACTTTTCTCTTTATTTTAAAAAATGGGTTTTTCAATGTTACTTGAAAATCATTTTTTTAAAGATGATATTAAGAATTAATTTTAAATAAAAAATAATTTTTTGATATATCTTATATTTTTAAAGTATTATTCTCTAATAAACTTACATTTCATAAATCACCAAATATTTTCCCTTTGAAAAAACTACATTCGGTGGATCATATTATTTGTATCAAATTATCAAGTTTTTTAATGTGATAACATTTAGAAATGTAACAATCCAATTTTATTCCCATGGGTTATTTATGATAAGATGAATTATTTAACTCCAATGTAACTCATATGTATAGATGATTATGGGTGGGGTTTTATATTTCCATTTAGTGCATCGGTTTGGGATTTATATCTCATTATAAAATGATTTAATGCATGGACATTTGGTTTGTTCATAATAAAATGTGTGAAAATATTGTTTGTTCACAAAAAAACACAAGGAAATTGTTTTTTGTTCACAATATTAAATGACATAATTTTAATTTTTTCTGAAAATAAAACATGGGAAGTTTATTTTTCATATCCTAAATCATGGTCATTTTCTTGTTCACAACATGAATCATGGGTTTTTTTCATAACATGACACACATACAATTTTTATTCATAGTGTTATAATTTCCCTATGATTTTTTCAAAAGTTCATTTTTATGTTATGTGTGATGGGAATATTTCATTATTATCCCATACTCATATAACTATTCTCCCTAGGTCATGTTTTTCCCGTGTTTCTACACTCTTATCTGGTGGAATATGCTTCCAATTATGATATTAGATGTTTTTTAACATGTATTATGGAAAACTATCATTGTTTCATATTCTATTAATCATATATTTCTCACCAACTCTTATTTAATCATATTCTAATCATCCAACCCTTTATTACCTATTGATAAATCTTCTCTTAGTGAGAGTTTCAGCCCACCCCCTTTTTAAACTTTCTTTCCTCATGTAATAATGATGTGTATAACCTTAGAGAAGTCTAGAAGAGGATATAGTGTGGTTTTGATGTTGATAAATATTCACTGATATCATAAAATAATTTTCTTATATAGTTGATTGTTAACTACACTATATTTTTTATTCCTTGAGTTTTCAGAGTTTTAGTGAGATTTATTTTCTAAAATAAGGAGTAAATATATTATTTTTATATTCTTATCGTGGATTTTTGGGACTAGTGTTTTATTTCCTATTAATTGTGTTTCAATATGCATTTAGGGAGATGTGATTGAAGTGATGATTCATAGAGATTTTTTATGGATTCATCTAATAGAAGTGGATGTCACACTTGGAAAATTATCCTTTCAAAATCTAACAATAGTTTGAAGTGATCTTATAGGAATAAAAAATGTGAACAAGTATTTTTTACATTGGTAAAATGATTAGAAGTGAATAATGTCTTGAAAAAATGGAATTTATTAATGCATGAGGAAGAAATTTATAAAATAAAATTAATAATAGTTGACGAAATTTTAGAAAGGTCAGGTATTTTATTATTTAGGGAGATGGATTTGTGGAATTTAATTTCTACACTTATATATTTTTCTAATTATTTTTATGGTGGACTCATATTAAAAATATGGGACAACTAAAAAATTACCTAAGCCACTCAACCAAGGGAACTTGGGGGACATACTGGTCAACCATTCCCAAAGAAGCATCCTTGGTAAATCATATGGGTGGTAGGAGGCATAATTCCAACTAGTTGTGGGGAGGGCCTAAGGGTATTTACAACAAAGTGAGTTAACATATAGATGAGCATAGTGTGGGCTATAATCATCATGGGCCAAATGCCTTGGTGATTTTGGGCATGTGGAATGGGTATAGAACCCCAAATCATGATAGTGAAAATTTTAGTCACCATTTTGATTATAATGTTGAGTAAAGAAACTATAAAAGATCTATGTGGGGAAGATGATGAGTGGGGTATTTTTCACATTTCATAAATAGTTATGGACATAATATAGGTCTTCAGATAAATTGATATGATCCATCCATTGAAATCCTACTCCCCATTGGGTTAAATGAGGTCATCGTATCCTACCTATCAAGGCAGAACTACTCATGTAAGATCATGACAATCAACCGTAGTGAGATGAAGTAAACCAATCAACTCTACTTGATATGTTGAATAATTGGGATAAGTAAGAACAAAATGAAGAAATAATGAATCTTCATATTGTATGTTAATTATATTAAGTAAGCTCTCTCATGAATCTTGTCGTAAGATTCAGTGGTTGTCTTAAGAATCAAAATTAGTGAATGAATCCATAATGTGATGATCTTTGGACGACTTTATCATGTGAAGATAGCTATTGAAACCATCACATGATGATTTCGGATCGTAATGATATATATTAGTTTTTATTAATTATTATTTTGATTATTTGTATATTTGAGATGATGTCGACTGATGCATCACATGATCAATATAGTGTTCATGCAAAGAAGAGTAGTTATCATACAGATCTCATGATCATTCTAGTTGTTAATAGATATTCTGAGAGTTTCATCAATAAAGATCCCAAGATCATTGAGCCTTTTAATAGGTCCTCAAAATGGTATAAAATGTGGAGGAACTCTTTTCCATAAAAATAGAGGCTCGGATGAGCGAAAGTGATGATGAAAAAATTTGAGAGCTCTCATGAAAATATATCACCTCCACCAATCATTCACAGGAAGCCATATCGCGAAGCACTTCTTTCTTATATGAAGGATAACCCAAGGAAAACATCTCCTATATCATAAAGATCTTGAGATATACTCATGGACTCCACCTGTGTTATGAGAATGAATGAGAAACCTGAAAGACATAAGGTCTTCAGAAGAGGTTAATGAGAACTTAGAAACACACTTTATGTCATATAAACCGTCACTCGGAGGAAGAAGTGCACATGGATGACTATTTTCTAAAAATTATAAAACTGTCAATACACACTAGCATCATGAATTTTTTGAGGATAAACCATGAGACACTAGGTCTTGAGAAGTAATGGAGGGATAAGAATCCATATAAACAACCTATAATATGAAATCTTACACATAATACATCCAGGTCCTATGAAGAAATTGATACAACTACCCTAATATTATGCTTGAGATATTGTGAAGTGTCTACTTTATTATGTCATGAAATTGCGTGACCCACACTTTTGTCACATAAAGATTGTGAATAAATCACATAAACTTGGTTTAATCATGTGCTTCGGTTGATACTATGAATAATAGGAGAAGAAAAAGGTTTCATAAGACTCATGATACCCATGAAATCCATGAAAACATAATTGAGATACCCAAAATAAGACTTTAAATAACATAATTACATTCGGCTCATGTAAACTTTCTTTTGATAAATTTTGTGCTATGGCCACTTAGGTCACGACATCATCCTCTTAAAAAAACATTAAATAAAACATTAAGTAAATGATTATATATACAAGCATGTTAATGTTTCAGATTTCATGAAACCTATGCATGATGTTTAGATGAATGGATTGGATTTATAATATTAGAATAAGAAGTTTACAATTTTTCAAGGTCTGTATTACATAAAATGTTAAATAAAATTGGGTGATACACTTACACACATTTGATTGCGATCAAGACTTCATACAGAAGGAATCATAGCCTTGGCATTGTTGTAGTTTGGCATGTAGTCATTATCGGTGATCATAATTAATTAAGCAATGTCAAAAAACCTATTTTGTGGTTTTCAAATATACTTGAAGTCTATATGAGTAACTTAAATCCTACAAGATCACGGAGGAAGCATAAATATCACCCTATAGTAGATCACAGCTCTATTATCGGTGAATTGTTCTAGTTGGTGCCCGAAGAAGTTGAAGTCTATTGGTTTGGGCATAGAGAAGGAGTCTCTTGATTAGATCCAGAGCAGAATTCTTTCATTTGGATTTGCAAAAAAACAGTCTCTTGATTGGATATAGAGTTCAGTAATAACCTTTATGAGAGAGAATACTCTATGTTGGGGGACCAACATAGAAAGGAGTGGATCTTTATACTGGCCCTTATGAGTAATGTGCGTTTCTCTATCTATTACCATCACTACATGATAAGCGATATTGATTGATAATATTAAGTGGATCAAGAAACTTAAAATGTTTGACATGTTGAATTTCAAAGAATAGTAATTTTTTTAAAAAACCCACTGATTCATCCCTCCCCTCTCAGTGGTCAATCTGGCATGGGGAAATATATGGTTCTCCATTGGAGCAGAACAAAAAAACGTACGATATAACAAGGCGTAAAATATGATAAATTAGTTTTCAAATTGTAGAGAACCAAATCTTTACGTACATGGACATTACATTACATTTGCGGAATACTTAGTACATAAAAAAAACACACACACAAGGATCTAAATAGTTTAGTGTCTTTGGAAACTCGGAACGTAATCTTCTAATTGTGGTGAAAGATCTTCAATATCTCCCATAAAGATCTTCCCTCTTTTTTTTACCTAAAACCTTTATTTATATCCTGGGGAAAAGAAAACATAAAAGGGTGAGCTCAAATGCTCAGTAAGGGTAAAAAAAAGAGAAATCAATCACATCATATTCATAAGAACATAACTTTTGGAAATCTTAACCTAAAAAAGAGAGCATAATTTCATAACATGGGATAAATCATAGTAGTGAAATGAAATCCCAATAATCATAACATAAAACATGAAACTTTGTGGCATACACCCATAATGATAGAGAATCATTTCTTGTTAGTCAAGACTCATTTCCATGACTATCTTAGTGGACAAAGTCCCTTTCTAAACCGAGTCACCCTCGTTTCAGTCCTGTTTCACTGAACCGGTATAACCTACCATTTCAGCCATGTCTATCTCATGAGATATAAAATCTTTACCCAATGCATTGGAGGGATATATAGGTCCCACCCATCTTATAATGATACCATTCTTATGTGTGCCACAAAATCATAAATCATACATCATTTGATAACCCATGTAATAAAAATGGGAATCTTAAACATCATGACATCATAAAACAATTCATATAAGATAAAGGAATTTATAAAAATAATTCCATCACAACATTATCAAATCAATGTAATGATAGAGATAAAAACAGAACCCTTTATTATCTTAGATGAAAAATAATTTTGATAAAACACTTGAACTCCATTCTTGAGGAAAATATCCTTTCTTCTTCAAAAACCTTTTTCCTTTCTTAACATGTCGTACAAAAAGAAGTTGATTAAAAATAAAAATGAAAAATTGTAAAGGAATATTCTTGGAAATAATGTTTTAAAAATCCATTCCTGCCGTATAAGTTAAAAAAACATTCTTCGTACTTTTGTCGGAAAAGTCAAAAAAGTACCTCGTACGAAAAACGATAAAAGATTCCTTTCATATCTTTTACTAAAAACTCACCGAAGGGTAAAATAGGATTTAAAAAATTGTAGGTTGATGGAAATAACATTACATATTGAGGAAACATGGATGTGGATGATAAAATATACCCCAATAAATACCAATGTATAAACAATCTCGAATAAAAATGAGATTGTGATATTTCCCTTACCTTAGGTCCGATTTGCTTCGTATGTGTCCGAACCTCCTGTATAATGATTTAAATAATGTCATTGACTTATTACAGAATCATATTCATTGTTATGATATCATATATGGTTCACTTATGATTTTATATTACCCGTTCTTTTGTAAATTCCATGTTAAAGAAGCGTTTTGGGTAAAATCGTTTCATTTATTGTAGGTGTTTTGACTTATTGTTCTTGACATTATTATTAGTTATATCATGATTTAATTACTTCCAGAATATAAAATATGATTTATATATCATATATATTCAGTATATATTTGTATAATAGATAGATAAATGAAATGAAAAACACCGTTCATGGAGACGGTAGTCTGTACGTACGCATGAATGTTGTTTTCCTTTCCTTATTGTCTTGAATGGAAGTAAGTACATAACATACATACATATATACATTAATAAAGTAGCTTTATAATGTCATATATTTCATTATTATTTCTTATATATACTTTGTAATCATTCTTAAATGGTTAACATGGAGAATGAATCTCATCGCGTCGTGGAGACGGTAGTCCGTACGTACGCACGAGCGATTATATCGTTCTCATGGTCGTGGAATTGTGTTGAAGTGTATGTATACTATTTCAGTATCAATATAACTTTATAATAATCATATATAGTTACTCATTACACCATTATACCCATCCAATTAATGTGGTTGCGGAAAATAGATTACACCACGGCGTGGAGACGGTATTCCATACGTACGCACGCGCGGTGATTTCCTTTTTCCGTAGGATGGATAGAAGGTTAATTAGAGTTGTTTCATATTTATAATAACATATCAGTATATAAGAAATACTGATGTTATTACTTTATCATAAAACAACAAAATAAGAAGAAGTTGAAGAAGAATGAAATTGAAAAAGATCGGTAATGGATATTACCTCTTTTTGACACGCCTTTTCTTAGCCTCCACTTAAAGAACTAAGGATGATCTTTGAAGAAGACCAGGACCTCTAGGATGATACTAGGGAAGTGGAGAAGAGATTTTGGCAGGGTTTGGCTGATCTTGAAGGCTCAAAGTTGTGTGAGGAAGAGAGGGAGGAGGTGCCCTTTTATAAGGGAGGAGAGGAGCACCTTAGGAATATCTCAAAATATTATTTTATATTAAAGTCAAAATCAGTTTATAATGGTTCCAAAGAGTCTTATTTCGATGCTAAAGTGGGAATGGGTCGCAATCCTATAAACCAATAGGATTTAGACAAGTTTAGGTAATTATTTTAACCTTATCAATTAGATTTAACTCTAAGTTAAATAATTTAACTTTTACCGTGTCTTTTTGTTTTCTTACACTATATTGTTAATACACTTACTATAACATGCCAAACGAACCCCAAATTGTTTATTATTAATATATATATCCTTATCTAAGTCATTTGGCTTAACCTTTAGATTTTAAGGAATAAAATAACAATTAATAATATAATATTAGATTTAAAAACTATTTTGTGTCAATTTTGACACTATTTGATATATGATTTTTGTGAAAGTCATAACAGAATTATATGTTCGAAACAAGTTGATTAAATCAACAATAATATATCATAGTAACCTAGAAAATTAGTGGAATTCACAAAATGTCTTAAATTACATTTATTTTGGTATTTATAATATCAATTATGTCAATATTTCATTAATAAGATAATTACTGCATCATCATTGTGTCATAAATAAATTAAATTATTTTATGTCTAAAAATTACAAATAAAATACCATTATGTGGGAAATCATTTTATCTTTCTAATGAATATTTACAATCGAATTTATCTTATGTACAACCCTATATTAAAAATGTTTTAGAAAATAAACTTTGATTTTAACTCTTTTAACTCTTCTTTGAATTAAATAATAATAAATGTCCTAATCTAATCCAAGTGGGCCTAAATGATAATATTTTACAGTTAAGGTTGTTTTTGGTCGATATAAACTTGTTCAATAGAATTAGGAAATGTGTTAGGGTAATATTAATATCATTCTTACCCTTAATTACCCTATTTACTTTTAACCATGGTAAATAAAAGTAAAAAGTTACTATTCACCAAAAATTATTTTAATCTCATTGAACCACATTTTACTTACTGAAATCAACCATGTCTCTCGGATTTTTGAAATTCCATTCACATAAGTGGTAAAATTATGTTTTATGAAAAATTCAGTTTTTTAACTACCACTTAGTAGTTTCACTATTCATCAAAAATTGATGTTTTTCAGAACAATGCCAAAATTTCATCCTAAGCTATATTTCATATTCCGAATTCAAAAATGAAGTCTATTTTATCAAATTAATAACATATAAGTTTCATTAATTAATTTTATAATTAAATCCCGCTGTTAAAACAAATAGCGTGTTTTTAAGAAACAATATCTATCAAAAGATTGACACTTGATTATGTCTGGTTTAAATGTGAAATTACATCCAATGACCAACATTGTATTAAATTGTATAAATATATTCTAAATATACTTTAAAACCACTCAAATTAATAATTTATCACTATTAGTTATTTCGATTAAAAAAGTTGTTTTTAATTATAATTTAGTAATTTTCACTATTCATCAGAATATGAAACTTATCCGAAAAGTACCAAAATTTCACCTTGGGCTAAATTCGATACTCTAAATCCAAAAATGAAGTCCATTTTGAGAGCTAAAATTTCTAAAATTTTAAAAGTGGTTATTACTATTCAGAACGGCTAGTTTTAATAATATTTTAATAGCATATCGTTGTTTCGTGAAACTCAGTACTGCGTACTACACACGCTATCGAGGAAGGTTGCGATTGCGTGTAATGCAAGGCAAGTAAAGGATGTGTGTTGTGAAAGCTCCTTTTGGTGTAGCATACGACACAAGACGTTAATAAAATTAAAAAGAATATTTTTCATAAAATCTCGGGCTGTTACATTCTAACCCCCTTAAAATGAATTTCTCCCTCGAAATTCGTCGAGGTTATAAATGGTTTACTATTCGAAAGTTTCTATAATATAAACTCACATTGTAAAAAGGAATATCAAAACCAATATTTAAAAACAAAATTATGAAACGTAACGGTTACCCAAATAAACTAATCACTGGGATTCCACATAGGTGAAAATATGGATATGGAAGAAAAATCTAACCATCATGTTCTGATGGAGAGTGGTAGAGAACATGGCTATGGAAAATCCAGCAATCACAAAGCCATAAATTTGTGACGATCTAAGGTACCATCTGATTCATCAGATATAAGATCACTAGGACAACATTTTTGGTTTTCAAGATCATTTCCCTAAAGTTAAAGAATTTGAATTAGAATAAATACTTACTTTATTTTGGTAAAATCTCACTGTTGTTCGTGCCTTTAACAATTTCCACTTAATCTCTTAAATAAATGAAGTTGAATTTGTTATTCGTGAAGTGTTAGCAGATCATGTGATAGAATGATGGGTCATTCCATCTGTCTCAAACAAATGGTTAGCAAAACATTATATACATAAGTCGATCTATAGTGAGATTAGTCATATATGGTTCCTAAAATGGACTTATACATCATATGTCGTACAACTTAATATAATAAAACTAGTTTCTACTAAACAGGAACTTCCTGTAGGCCAGTGGTAGGCTATAAAGGCCAGTCGCACTTCGGTTGTGGGTTCGATTTCCACAGCCTTGTCCGACGCGATGGGCTGTCGCACGTCCTCTAGGTTATCCTTTTTCTAAAACTATATTACTATAACATCCCATCAATAATATCGAGAAAACTTCTATCCTTAAACAATACTAACTTATGTCCAACATAATCCATTCCAATCTTTAGGCTTATGCATAATACTGCAGTCCACTCTCATAACATAGTGAAAATGATTACCAGAGATTTAACACCATCGTCGATCCCCATATATCATAAGATATGTTTTGTTGGTCACATTCCAAACATTCAAAGTCCTTAATCATGTATTCTCTTGAATACCTTAGTGAAAACATGAATGCAGTTAAAATTTAACACTTTCCATATACTAAAATCCTCAAAATTCTATATACTCAAACAATGATATCACTTAGTCCTTATATCAATCATGAGCTCATGAATACAGTTAAACATTTCATTTTCTCATTTTCCCTTCATTATGCGCATATCATCTTATTTCCAAAAATATCTCAATCACTTTGAATACCACATTAGACCAATACATAAATATTCCAATACTTTATGATACAACATTATTATGGAATTCCATTACATAAACACTTAATCATTCCACCACATCGTTATCATATTCAACATCTCCAATGGTGATCGCATGTGACTTCCCTTTGTCCTTTTCCTTAAGCGGTTGCTCATGTCGATCATCCCTAACCCTTGGATTAGGGCATTTATTAGCATAATGGCCCATTTCCTTGCACTTGAAGCATTGAAGTGTTGGTAGTGCGTTCTCTGCAGTGTTTGCTTTATTCACATCATTAGAATCCCTTTTTCCATTACTTTGACACTCAGCTGTTCGATGACCTTCTTTTCTACACTTAAAACATTTTCTAGTCCCTTTAAGACAATCTCCACCATGTTTCTTTCAACACTTTGTGCATAAGGAAACATTCATCTTCTTTTCACCATTATTCTGAGATTTCTCCTTGAACTCCATCTTTGGTTTCTTGTCAAAACCATGAGATGGATATGTAACACCAACATCCATTTCTACCTTGATAGCACAACACACAATTTCTTCATAGCTACTAAAGTCTCTTATAGCTAATGCCCTTCGAAGACTTGGTTTTAAGACACTGAAAAATCGATCAACTGTACTTTCAGGTTGGATGATAATGCCAGATGCATACCTTGCAAGTCTTGTAAAATTGGCTTCGTATATACCAACAGATTCATCATCCTTCTGCTTCAGCTCAAGAAACTCCTTTTCTATCTTTGTTCGAAGAATACGAGGGAAGTACTTACTGAAAAACAATTTCTTGAACTCGTCCCATTCCATGGACTCAATTTCATCTCTTTGCATCGTATTCTTGATAAGATTCCACCATTTATCAGCTCCACCTTCCAAATGATATACTGCTAAGATGACTTTATCATGCTCAGAACATTGAAGAACTGAAAATATCTTTTTAGTGGTACTGATCCATTGTTCAGCAACAAGTGGATCAGAAGACCCACTGAAAGAAGGTGGACGTTGCCTCATGAAGGACTCAATAGAGCATTGTTCCCTTCTCTGCTCATTTGGAAGTCCAGAATGATTCATAGCTTGTGTAAGTATAGCAATAAGATTTTGCACTCCATCTCTCAAAACATTTGTTTGTTCAGGAGGGAAATCATTGCATTGTCCATTGCATTGATCAACACGGTTCCTTCGGGTTCCAGCCATCGTCTAAAACCCAAAAAGAATAGTGTGAGAGGCAAAAATCATGCTAGGGAAACCAACATAACAAAGGGGGAGTACCTTCAATATCTAAAATCATAGGTTTAATTCTATGATCGTTAGCGTAATTCTAGTACTATAACCTATACGTATACTTAACCTTAGGGACATCCCTAGACATACCTTAGAAATATCTCTAGGGATCTCACTAAAGTTCTCGCATCCTAGTTTCCAAAGGTTGACTAAACCTTTCCTCTGATACCAACCGTTGATACCCGAAGCTTGACGTACATGGACATTATATAACATTTGAGGAATACTTAGTACATAACAAAAACCCACACACAAGGATCGTAATAGTTTAGTGTCTTTGGAAACTCGGAACGTAATCTTCTAATCGTGGTGAAAGATCTTCAATATCTCCCATAAAGATCTTCCCTCTTTTTTTACCTAAAACCTTTCTTTATATCCTAGGGAAAAGAAAACATAAAAGGGTGAGCTCAAATGCTCAGTAAGGGTAAACAAAAGAGAAATCAATCACATCATATTCATAAGAGCATAACATTTGGAAATCTTAACCTGCAAAAGAGGGCATAATTTCATAACATGGGATAAATCATAGTAGTGAAATGAAATCCCAATAATCATAACTTAAAACATGAAACTTTTTGACATACACACATAATCATAGAGAATCATTTCTTGTTAGTCAAGACTCATTGCCAAGACTATCTTAGTGGACAAAGTCCCTTTCTAAACCGAGTCACCCTCGTTTCAGTCCAGTTTCACTGAACCGGTATAACCTACCATTCCAGCCATGTCTATCTCATGAGATATAAAATCTTTACCCAATGCATTGGAGGGAGATATTGGTCCCACCCATCATATAATGATACCATTCTTATGTGTGCCACAAAATCAAAAATCATACATCATTTCATAACCCATGTAATAAAAATGGGAATCTTAAACATCGTGACATCATAAAAAAATTCATATAAGATAAAATAATTTATAAAAATAATTCCATCACAACATTATCAAATCAATGTAATAATAGAGATAAAAACAGAACCCTTTATTATCTTATATGGAAAATAATTTTGATAAAACACTTGAACTCCATTCTTGAGGAAAATATCCTTTCTTCTTCAAAATTTTTTTCCCTTTCTTAAAATGTCGTACAAAAAGAAGTTGATTAAAAATAAACATGAAAAATTGTAAAGGAAGATTCTTGGAGATAATGTTTTAAAAATATATTCATTCCGTATAAGTTAAAAAAACATTCTTCATACTTTTTTCGGAAAAGTCAAAAAAGTACCTCATACGAAAAACGATAAAAGATTCCTTTCATATCTTTTACTAAAAAATCACCGAAGGGTAAAATAGGATTTAAAAAATTGTAGGTGGATGGAAATAACATTACATATTGAGGAAACATGGATGTGGATGATAAAATACACCCCAATAATTACCAATGTATAAACAATCTCGGATAAAAATGAGATTGTGATATTTCCCTTACCTTAGGTCTGATTTGCTTCGTATGTGTCTGAAACTCTTGTATAATGATTTAAATAATGTCATTGACTTATTACAGAATCATATTCATTGTTATGATATCATATATGGTTCACTTATGACTTTATATTACCCGTTCTTTTGTAAATTCCATGTTAAAGAAGCGTTTTGGGTAAAATCGTTTCATTTATCGTAGGTGTTTTGACTTATTGTTCTTGAAATTATTATTACTTATATCATGATTTACTTACTTCCAGAATATAAAATATGATTTATATATCATATATATTCAGTATATATATATAATAGATAGATAAATGAAATGAAAAACACCGTTCATGGAGACGGTAGTCCGTACGTACGCATGAACGTTGTTTTCCTTTCCTTATTGTCTTGAATGGAAGTAAGTAGATGACATACATACATATATACATAAATCTAGTAGCTTTATAATGTCATATATTTCATTATTATTTCTTATATATACTTTGTAATCATTCTTAAATGGTTAACATGGAGAATGAATCTCATCGCGTCGTGGAGACGGTAGTCCGTACGTACGCACGAGCGATGATATCGTTCCCATGGTCATGGAATTGTGTTGAAGTGTATATATACTATTTCAGTATCAATATAACTTTATAATAATCATATATAGTTACTCATTACACCATTATACCCATCCAATTAATATGGTGGCGGAATATAGATTACACCACGGCGTGGAGACGGTAGTCCGTACGTACGCACGCGCGGTGATTTCCTTTTTCCGTAGGATGGATAGAAGGTTAATTAGAGTTGTTTCATATTTATAATAACATATCAGTATATAAGAAATACTGATGTTATTACTTTATCATGAAACAACTAAATAAGAAGAAGTTGAAGAAGAAAGAAATTGAAAAAGATCGGTAATGGATATTACCTCTTTTTGATGCGCCTTTTCTTAGCCTCCACTTAAAGAACTAAGGATTATCTTTGAAGAAGACCAGGACCTCTAGGATGATACTAGGGAAGTGGAGAAGAGATTTTGGTAGGGGTTGGAAGAGCTTGAAGGCTCAATGTTGTGTGAGTAAGAGAGGGAGGAGGTGCCCTTTTATAAGGGAGGAGAGGAGCACCTTAGGAATATCTCAAAATATTATTTTATATTAAAGTCAAAATCAGTTTATAATGGTTCCAAAGGGTCTTATTTCGAAGCTAAAGTGGGTATGGGTCGAAATCCTATCAACCAATATGATTTAGACAAGTTTAGGTAATTATTTTAACCTTATCAATTAGATTTAACTCTAAGTTAAATAATTTAACTTTTACCGTGTCTTTTTGTTTTTTTACACTATATGGTTAATACACTTACTATAACATGCCAAAAGAACCCCAAATTGTTTATTATTAATATATATATCCTTATTTAAGTCACTTGGCCGAACATTATATTTTTAGGAATAAAATAACAATTAATTATATAATATTATATTTAAAAACTATTTTGTGCCAATTTTGACACTATTTGATATATGATTTTTTTGAAAGTTATAACAGAATTATATGTTCAAACCAAGTTGATTAAATCGACACTAATATATCACAGTAACCTATAAAATTATTTGAATTCATAAAAAGGCTTAAATTACATTTATTTTGGTATTTATAATATCAATTATGTCAATATTTCATTAATAAGATAATTACTTCATCATCTTTGTGTCATAAATAAATTAAATTATTTGATGTCTAAAAATTACAAATAAAATACTATTATGTAGGAAATCGTTTTAGCTTTCTAATTAATATTTACAATCGAATTTATCTTATGTACAACCTTATATTAAAAATGATTTAGAAAATAAACTTTTATTTTAACTCTTTTAACTCTTCTTTGAATTAAATAATAATAAATGTCCTAATCTAATCCAAGTGGGCCTAAATGATAATATTTTACACTTAAGGTTGTTTTTGGTCGAGATACAGTTGTCCAATAGAATTAGGACATGTGTTAGGGTAATATTAATATCATTCTTACCCTTAATTAACCTATTTACTTTTAACCGTGGTAAATAAAATTAAAAAGTTACTATTCACCAAAAATTATTTTAATCTCATTGAACCACATTTTACTTACTGACATCAACCGTGTCTCTCGGATTTTTGAAATTCCATTCACAGAAGCGGTAAAATATTGGTTTATGAAAAATTCAGTTTTTTAACTACCACCTAGTAGTTTCACTATTAATCAAAAATTGATGTTTTTCAGAACAATGCCAAAATTTCATCCTAAGCTATATTTCATATTCCGAATTCAAAAATGAAGTCTATTTTACCAATTTCATAACATAGAAGTTTCATTAATTAATTTTATAATTAAATCCTGCTGTTAAAACAAATAGCGTGTTTTTAAGAAACAATATCTATCAAAAGATTGACACTTGATTATGTCTGGTTTAAATGTGAAATTACATCCAATGACCAAAATTGTATTAAATTGTAAAAATATATTCTAAATATACTTTAAAACCACTAAAATTAATAATTTGTCACTATTAATTATTTCGATTAAAAAAGTTGTTTTTAATTATAATTTAGTAATTTTCACTATTCATCAGAATATGAAAGTTATCCGAAAAGTACCAAAATTTCACCTTGGGATAAATTCGATACTTTGAATCCAAAAATGAAGTCCATTTTGAGAGCTAAAATTTCTAAAATTTGAAAAGTGGTTATTACTATTCATAACGGCTAGTTTTAATAATATTTTAATAGAATATCGTTGTTTCGTGAAACTCAGTATTGCGTACTACACACGCTATCGAGGAAGGTTGCGATTGCGTGTAATGCAAGGCAAGTCAAGGATGCGTGTTGTGCAAGATCCTTTTGGTGTAGCGTACAACACAAGACATTAATAAAATTAAAAAGAATATTTTTCATAAAATCTCGGGCTGTTACACAAATTCTCATAATAAACATTTTATAAAATATTAATTTATAATAAAACATGATATTAAACCCTCAAAAGGGATATTTACAGCATCATAACATGAACAAGATTGTTTTTTTATAAATATTTAAAATATTATATAAAATATAAATTAAATATAAATTGATCATAAAAAACAATCATTACATAATTTTTTATTTAATCATTCCAGGATACAGTTTACTATATTTAATGATGTGCATAAAAGACCATATGAAATTAAAATTCATTCCATATATTATGTTATTTTCAACTGCTACATGTTTAGATTATTTTTCTTATATATATTTTAATATAATATTAAAAAATTAGAATACATTAAATATATTTCTAAAATAATGACTAAAATTGTAAATATAAGAAATTGAGTTATTCAATGAATCATTAATTATGTCAATGATATTTTGTAAATTTTTTTTATAAAATACAAATATTAAAAAAAATGAAATTATGATATATGTTTTAATAATATATATATATATACATATATTAATCACAATATCATAATGGTTACATATAAGTATGTTAGAAATTTTATGAAAACCTATAAACATATAATAAAATGTGGAATATAAAATCATGAATTCAGGATCTAATATATTTTTCCTACCATTAATGAAATTTCACAACCCCATTTTTGTATAAACTATAGGATCATAAAATTATTCAAAATAATATAAGAGGGGGATTGGGGGGGGGGGTGAATTTTAGTTTATAAAAATTTATGCTTATAATTTCCCAACTGATTGTTTATATGAAATCTATTTGAAAAACAATTAATCTGCTATACTTTATAAAATTCAGAGTATGAAATAATTTAATACTACCTAGTATAATATTTATATAATGTTTCACAAATAAAATATAAAACTTGTACAAACATGAATAAAAATTATTATAACAAAACTTATATAATCTTATCAAAGCGAGGTATTCAATTTTGAACAAAGTGATTAGGATTTTTGTAAACATATTATTAGGTATCCTTGATTTTAAACCTATTTGAATACAAGTGTTCCAAACCATTGAAGAACATGATCTACTTGATCAGATAAACATATATCTCCTTAATTCTTTTATTCTATGATACAACTGATCATAAAAACCATTGTCTCTCTATCCTTGAGGTCCCTTGATGAAAAAAATAAGAAATAAATCGAATAATATGAAAAAATATTAAATAATTTAAAACAAAACATCACAAAAATATGCTCAAAAGAATAATCTATAAAGTATAAAATATGAATCACACTGAGTATAATGACATTGAAATATCTTCAACAACACACTTTAGATCCTATGCAGTCAATTACTTCTTATCACTCAAAATTAAGTTTTTATTATCAAACACTTTTAAGGAAAAAGTGGGAAACCATTGTTCATGCACAAAGGGAACTAACCGAGCCATTAAAGTAAAATTTCAGCCTATGAATTTTAGTCTCCCTAAACAGTTTCCATGAGATATTGTTTACTAGAGAAACTCCTTCCACCATCAGAAGACCTTGTAACATTTATGCCATATTGTCCCAAGATTGAATGTAATCCACAAAGCCGATATTTCCCTTGTTGAATCCCCTTATTAAAATCAGATCCCGGTTATCAATCCAAGTTCCCAAATCCTCATTATGAGTCACCATTAGATCCATTTCCCTCATTACTTCAGCCACTTTGTCAGGTGCATTAATTGTCCTAACAATTTCAACAATTACCTCTTCTGAACTGATGAGAAATTCCAAAGACTATTCTGGCATAACACCATACTCTCGCTGTTGGGAAAGCTGACATTGAAAAATGGTGTTCACTAAATACTGGTTTCCTCTATTAGAAAGCATCCGTGGATATATATTGGGTATCATTGTCCATTTTTTTAGTTTTTATATTCTTTTCTGATCAATTCTTCTTCGGTAGAGGTAGTTAAGAGTATTCCTTACTCTCTTTATAGTTAACCCTCTTACTCTTGCTCCTCCTCGGGCTTGGGTGATTATCACCTGATACCTCATCCAATGAATCTCTTATATTGAAGTTAGAGAATCCATCACTGAATTAATTTCCAGAAACCTTCAGTCCATCCATGGATTCCCTAACCGTACCTTAATCCAACAACATGACCTCATTCGACAGCTGTGAAAAATGATTGCACAACACAATAGTAGCAACCTCTAACCTGGGAATTACCCTAGTCACATCCTTACACTTTGTACCAGTAATAAAATTAGAACATCATATATGATCTTCCCCGGTTACCCTATACTAATCTTCTTTGTCATTAGTGGCACTCCCTGCAAACACCACTTCAGTATATGAGGCACCCAGTTTGTGACCTCCCTCCTCAATCCCACTACCACTTGAGGGACGTTATGATACAGTGATTCCAAATATCCTACATTTCTCTCCATATTTGGACTCATTTACTCCAAGGGGACCCCCATAGACTTTTGGGGTTCTAGGTCCTTTCTCAGCATGTTTAAGAAATCTACTACCAAGGTGTTCTCTTGTGATCCACTATGTGTTTCCTTTGTCTAAGACTCCACACCCACTTGTCCCATACTATTATGCCTACCCACATTACGTGGCACATAATCCTTACATAAACTAATACATACAAGCTTCAGCTTGTTGTTTTGGCAAGACCGACGTCTATAATTCATCTATGAATATCCCAACTACTTGGAATCATAATAAAAATCAACCCAGAAATAATAAACCACCTACTTCGTACAACAATATTCATCTTTTACTATAATTAAAATGAATTTATAGGGCGTTCATGAGGTATCTACTTCCACACATACTCGAGGATTAACAGGATGATAGAACATTTTGTTTCAGTTATCAGAATAAAAATACCTACCGATAAGGTTCCCAAGCATCCTAATAATCGAGTGATTTTGAAATGGGAGAGGAGATTTGGAAAACTCATCCAAATCACCAACGATGGGGAGTCCTACATCATTTGGATGTCATAGGTCCATCTATGGAGATAAAAAAGGGATCCATTCTAGTTGCGGGGTGCATTAGACTATGCTTTGATCATTTTATCCTCTGACGTGAAAAGAAACATAATATTCTTATTATTGAGTAAACCAATAATAGCTCTATCTTATAAATTCCAAGAATAGAAAATGAACCTAGAAACGTTTTCCACTGAATGTATCCTATGTGAATATAGAGAGATCAAATTATTATTGAGTAGTGATGATGCTTCATTAATCCTTATAATCAACAGTGGAAGGTTCAAGCATACTTCATAAATATAGAGCACCTTTGGACATAGAGGGAAATTCAGAAATTAAGGAACCTTCTCAGGGTTAGAGAATGGGGGAAATTGAGATGCCTCTCCCTTGAAGGAAGACAAAGGTCACTCCCCCATCATTGGGGGAAGGACCAGCATTGATTCCACCTCCATCATGATGCGAGAGAAGAAAGAAATGATCCACTTGGGTTTCGTCCTCCCTTCAAAATCTCTTATCTCAAACAACCGACACCATCAGGTACTGCTTCTCATTAGTGTGACAATCCTATTTGTATAAAAACATTGGATGTTCATATTCCAAACTTCTCTAGAAATATTATAATGGAATCAGACAAAAAATATTCTTTTCTCAATGATTAATGAAAAAAACCACTATGAGTGATGGTCATTAAATAAAGATGCAATACAATGCTTCAAATAATGTTCATATGGTTTCACTAGAAGATATCTATATAGTATACTTTGTAAATCTTCATCTGATGAAATTTTTATGTGTATATATGATAAAATCAATATGCATTCATCTGATTAATCTTTTTACATAACCATTTGATGGATTTTATAATACATTATCTAATAGAATTTAGAAGTATTCATCTAATGGACATTATAGATGTTTATCTAGTAAAACTCAGTTCCTCTATATAGGAAAATTGAAATATTTTCACCTATTGAACATCCTGAAAGGATTTTTACTTTGGAATAAAATAAAGAATAGTAATAGACACAATGTAACAGTGAATTATAATTTTCAAAATCAATGTTAGAATGATATCTTTCGACACAACAATATAACCCTTTTGGAAAAATAAAATACAAAAAAAACTATGATTTTTTTAAAACATCAAAATCATCCCCCGTTACTTATAGATTTCTCAAGTGATATAATTTTCTCCACCTTTTTTATTTTCAAAAAGAATCTTAAGGTAAAATAATTAATTGTTAAAGGTTTTTAAATGTTTGAAAACTATATACAAAAAATTATGTTGAATAAATAAGTATTTTTCAATAAATTAAATATCTTTTAGAAAGGAATATGTGCATAGAAAAGTAAATGTTGGAGGTTTAATTATTAAAAAAAGAGTTAAAGAAAAATATATTTATTTCATAGAGATTTTATTAATGATTCTATTCATATTCTTTAGATATTTGTCTACCTTCTTTGAATTTTCATCCCTAAATTTAATCATTTAAAGTATTTCCTCATGAAACACCATAATTTCATGATATTAGAAAATTATTTAATTTTGTGGATAGAATAACTTTTTAGATCATTGATATCTCTTGAAAAATCACCAACTTCTATGTTGATATTTTAAAAACACATAAATACTAACTTTTTGGAAATTTTAATGTATGTGATCTAGTCATAAGGAAACTATATATATTCTTCTATCTAATTTATCCACTTGATAATATTATTCGACATTCAAAATTGAACTGATGGATTTCCTTTTAGATTTTTTTAACAAAGATTTATTTTTGATAATGATGTTAGATAATTTAATAAGAGCACACAATCCTTTGGTAACCACATGTTTTCCATGGATATAAATTCACCTTTCTTTAATTTAAGAGTATATAACCATGATTCCCTTAAGCCTACTGACCTATTAATTGAAATAGTTCATTTCAGTTTCTATTCTTTTTTGTCGTATACCCAGATGATAATTTGGTAAATCATTATAAAAATATGGAAAAAGAGTTTATCTAACTCTAGGAAGTGAATTTTCATTTTTTATTAAACCTATATTAAAATAATTCTGGTATTTTGAAATAATCACTTGTGTATTTTTTTTATGATTTTATAGTTTATGTTTCCTTTTTCAATTTTTGTTGAACCTTCACCAATAAAAAAATGACTATTTATATTTTGAATATTTTGAGTTTAAAAAAATTGAGGTATGCATAGTGGTTTACTTTGGAGAATAATACTATTAATATAAATAATTCGTTAGAGTTTTAAAATTTCCTTAAGAATTTTTACATTCTTTATTCATCCTAATACTTTTTGTCTCTCTATTTCGGTGAAATATTTTTTAACAACTTCACCAAATTAGTTAGATTTTTTTAAAACTAATTGAAGAACATCATTAATAATGTTTCTCTTTTATCTATAACACTAGATTAAAGAATATGATTTTCTTCATATACTATAATTAACTAAGTAATAGTATAATTAATGAAATGGGAAATGTTTATTGGATCAGACTGAGAATTTTACTTCTAATTTTAAAGAGCATAGTGTGATTTATCAATTTCCACAAGATTAAGACCATCGCTTGTATATCCTTCCTTTTTTTATTTTTATTCATCGTTTCAGAAAAGGAATCATTTGATATTTACTTTTTTTACGGAAGCACATTATATTTTTTAAATGTGTCAGGACCTTATCTTTTATCAAAAAAAATATATCTTCTAAAAATATTTATTTCCTATACTAATAATATTTTTTATGCCTTATCAATGAACCAACTTTTATCCTGGAAAATGAATAATCTCATTTTTAAAACATCAAATAGAATGAGGATTATTTTTATCTAATTTGGGACGCATTATTAATAATTTGTTATATTATGATGAACGTTAAAATAGATATATTAAGAATATTTAATCAGATATAGATCCTCATATTTACTGTTCATTTTGTAATGTATTCAATATAATTTAATAATAATTGCACCAAGTAAAATTTCATATTATTTAAATAAAAGTTAAGAATATATATATATATCTAGAATATTAAATAAATTTTAATCCATAAAAAAAATTTATTTCATTTTCATACAAATGTTATATCTCCTTAACCATCTCATTTATAAAAAAGAACTTTTTTCTAGTGTAATTTCCAAATAACTAAATTTTCATGGATGTTTATGTGTGAAAAATAATTCTTCTAATTCAAGGGGAATACCTAATAGATTAGAAATTACATTCACTTTAAGTCTATTAGTCATTACTAAAAGAAAAAATGAAATTCATTTTAATCCAACCACATCTTTAAAAAATGAAGTAAAATTAAATTCATGAAATATGCTCAGATTGAAAAGATCAAATTCATATTTGCTATAAAAAATATTTTTCTATAATAAAAATGATAGATGATTTCTAAAAGGAGTCATATATTTTAAACAATCCACAACCAATAAGTATTTCCTTTACTTTCTCCCCAATTGAAAATTATCGAAAGGCTACCACAAAAACTTTATTGGATGAAGTTGTAAGATTTATAAAAATATCAGAAAAAACATGAGGTCAATCAGATAGAATAGAACAAAATTAGAAAGAAATATTCTCTTAAATGGTCAGTGAGGAAAAAAACCCATGTCACTTCATCTTTATATAGGAAATAAGAGTGATGTTTGAAAGTGTATAAGACCCCATAGATGATATTTGATCACAAAAGACGATGGTGTCAAAAATTTAGAGTAAAAATTTTAAACAATTGGTTTTTATAACTAAAATTTTAGACTATTTTGAGGTTATATGATGAACATCATTCCTGTAAACATCAAAATTTAGAAAAAATATTTTTTAAAAAATCTTCTTTAATGTTACGAATGAGAATTTAGAGGGTAACTTTGATAATGTTTATAAACTTAATTTCTTAAGGAATTATGTATATTGAGTATAGAACATAACTATATAAAAAGTAAGAGGAATATGTTTTTTTTATGAAACCTTACACGAAACCCAAACTAAAGAAATGAATAAGATTTATAAAATAACTTTATTAATATAATCAAGTAATAAAAAGATAGAATATAAAAAACAAAAATAATTTAAAAAATTTACTACCCTCTTTCAAAGAGTATTTCTCTATAAAAAGATAGGTAAAAAAGAAGCAGATCAACGATCATTTTATATTGATCTTTCCAAGAATCAATTTAATATATTAAAATATATATGAATCTAGAGGTTTTGTAAAAATATTATTAGGTTGATCTTTTATTATGATGAATTAAAGAAAAACATCTTCTTCAAAATTATAAAAAAAAGTTACTTTACCACCTTTTATCCTTGGAAATTTATGGAATAACTTTTTGTTTCCCATATTATGACTTTAGAAACCACTATCCATGTACCATGTATTTTTCTTACTTGTTATCATCCTTCCTACCTCATATAAAAGACAATGTTTTTAGTATATACACTTTCTTGGGATCAGAAGTATTATCAAATAAAACACTAAGAATACAAATATATCCAAATTCTTATACTGTACAATATCTAATTCTTTTGAAAGAAATTCTCTATAAAAAATCCAAGGATGGAACATGATTTAAAGAAAATATTTTTTCTAATTTCGTCATTTTTGACATTTCACACAAAAGGGTCTATTTTTAGGTACAAAATTGTTTAACTGAAAAAGATGTTTTTTGAATGCAAAACTATTTCTATAAGTTGTTATTTAAGGTCTCAACTATCTGTATGATTATAAATTTTTTTATTCTCCGAATTAAAATTTTACAAATGTTTTTCATAATTAGAATCTTAGAATTAAGTTTTGCAACTAAATTATTTTCATTAATAGTTTAGATAAAATTATATTTTTTATCCAACATTGATATATGTTTAGAAACATTATACTTTTTTATGAAAATCAATTTTTTGGATCCAAAAAATTATTCTTTGGAAAAATCACATTCCATTGTAACTTTATAATTCTTATTTCTCTGGTAAATTTGAATATATAGTTATTTCTCAATGATTATTCATACCATGTTTATCATTAAATGTAAAACTAGTTTCATATTTTATGGAGGTTAAACTATATTTATCATCATAATTATTAGGGTAGTTAGCATTTATAATCATGTTCATAAGAGATTCAACAAATATCTTCACCATATAAAAATTATTTTTATTTCGAATTCCATTGTAAAACACCTCAAAATTTTCTTTGTTACTGGTATCATCAAAATAATTATTTGATTTTAGATCTCTTCCAATCACACTCGATGTGTATAGTTAATTAAAACATTTGATTCCCTGGAATTATTAAAGTTTCTCTAAATAATTCACTTTTCTTATCAACATTGGATAATATGGTCTGATATATACAATTTTTTTACAATCATAATATGTCAACTCAAATGTTTTATCTTTAAAATTAAGACCTTATGATTCTTCTTATAATTATAATGAAAATATTTCGTTCCTAAAATTCTATTCATTAAGTTAGAAAGTTGAGCATTCCCATTTTCACATTAATCTAAAGAACTACTATCCACCTCAGATTTAAAGTTATTCATAGACATATAACTTTTTAAAAAATTCTTACTATTGTTAGAATTCATAGCTGCAACTATTCCATGGGTAGAAGAAAATAAAACAAAAATATTTTTCTTTTCATTGATTGAATCTTTTTTTAATATACTATAATATTATAATTGAGCTTAATTAAATAATCTAAATTCAAACTTTTTATATGTTTTATTTCATTTATCATTGTCCTCTTTGATTCAAATTCCTTGGGAATGATCATAATCTTTTCAATAATATTTTTTCTTTCAACTATTTCTCTTAAAATTACTATATGTTTTTCACAATGGTCATGAACCGCTGATACATATCTGCAATCAATTAAACTAGAAAGATATCCAATGCATGATAATCTATAAGAATAATTCCCGTTATTGTTTTTAAAACATTTCAAATTCAAAATTGAGTTACATACATCTATCTATAAATATTGATAACTGTATAACAAGAAAATATTTGAATGTAGATATTCTTAATCGTTGAACATAAAAAATTAGTTTGAAATCTGTAGTTTAGCTGATATTCTGTCTTTTATTCTACTAAAAAAGCAACCAAAACCTTATGAGGAATTTTATAATCACTAATTATCAGAAAAATTTCTCAAAACATGTTTTTATCACAAAATGAATCATAAAATATCTCCAATACTTCTAGTTAGAATAATAAAATCTGGTGTTCTTTTATGATTAATATTCTCTAAAGTACCAAATGATAATCCTACAATCACAAAAATTGTTTTCTTTACTAACACTATTAGTGATCAAGAAATATACATAGACCTACTTTGATACTAAATGCAAGATTTTAAATATATTGAATATACCAAAGGAGGGGGGGGGGGTTAATTATATATTAGAAAAATTTAAATAATCAATTTCCCATACCCTTATTTTTAATAATGTCTATCAAAAAAATTGTTTTTCCCATATTCCATAAAAAAATTAGATTATTAAATAGATTAATACAACCTAGTATAATTTCTTATAAAAATGAAAAAATAAAATATCATTAAAAAAAAGAATAAAATAGTATAAAAATATTTTACAAAATGTTAACATTAAAACTTATTAATCCTAAAATAAGTGAGGTCTTCACTTTCACCCAATGTGAAAATGAAGTATGAAATCCTGAAATTAGGTATCTCCAATTTTCATCCTATTTGAAGATATATATTTTAAACCATAGAGTCCCTTTATCCATCTAATCATGATAACCTTTTTCTCTCTATTTTTGGGAGCCCTCGATCTACCTAATTGGAAGCACTACTATTTCCATATCCTTGGGATACCTTGATGATCATGATTGAAAAAAACATAAAAAAGAACACCTGAAATAATTTATAATGATAAACTCAAAAATATATTATTTAATGAATAATTAAATTATATTATAATATAATGTACACTCAACAATAATACATTGCTAAAAACATCAACAACAAACATTTGATCTTATGTAGTCAGTCGATTCATCTCCTCTAGGTGGCTATCTTATTTATAGAAAACATTTCTATAGCTGGATTCGATACTTATCAAGATAAATTACAACAACATCAAGAAAAAATATCCTTCTCTCTATGAGTTAATCACAACATCACTTTATCCAATGGACATTTAATAAAATACCATAATAATGATTAATATAATGCTCTATTTTGTAGGATTATAAGATATATATGATATATAATTTATATATATGCATCTAGTTAATTTTGTATGTTTCTAGGTGATAAAATTTATAAGTAGCCATTCTAGGAATATTTTTAAGTTACAATATGATGGATTTTATAAGACATCGTCCAATAGACTATATATGTATTAAACTGGTGAGATTTATAAATGTATCTTCGATAAAACTGATTTTATCAATTCAGTAAAACTAAAAACATTATTCCAAAATAACTTCCTATAATAATTTAGTCTTTTTAAGAAAAAATTATTTTTAATAGAAAAAAATTAAGAGTGAGTAGTGATTTTCAAAAGTAAAGTTAGAAGGATATATTTAAACTCTACCTAGTTATTATATCATTTATAAATATAAATATAAAATGATTTCACTTGATGATTATATAAATTCTATATAACATTATATTTTCAATGTTATTAATCTAAATATCATTTTTTTATAAAATATATATTTCTTGACTTAATCCATTTTTTCATAAAGTATCATTCTTCTTATAACTATAATTTTTTTCTTGAGTGATTATGAAGTATATGATGTTAAATCTAGTTTTTTTTCATTTTTCTATTTATTAGATTCCTTAAAATTGTAATATATGAGAACATTTATTAATTCATGATGTGATACCGATGATAATATTTAGATTTAATAGATAATATTTTTCATCCTTAATAGTAAATATAGTATTCATGGTGAGTATGAAATAGTTTTATATTTATATCTCTTAGTCAAGGAATTTACTTTTGTTAATTTCTTATTCCCCAATAATCATGGTTAGTGTATATTATTCATTATTACATATAAAAATAAAGAAATATTGTTTATCATTTAATATTTCGACATGATGTTTTTTTTCATGAATTTTGTTACATTAAAATGAAATGTAAAATAAAATTTATCCTGACATAGATGAATGTTAAAGGAAAAACAATGAAAAAAATACACGCACTAAAAATATAGATCGTTACATTTTACCCCTTAACAAAATTGCAACCTCTCAATTTTTAATTTTTGATAAATAATTTTTGTTAGTTTTATTCATACATTGAAATAAAAAAATAATATGGATCATATATATTTTTGGTTATAATAGGTGCTCCATTTTCTAAAATACCTTATGTAAGAAATTTTGGTAAATTTTTAAAACTCATCAAGATATATTCCCATATATTTATGTTGTAAATATCTAGATAATAATATATATTCTTAAATTTCAATAATCCAATGAATCCTTTAATTTATTTTAGAGGTTTTAGATATGTAGAAATTTTTTATAAGTAATTTGAATATTAGAAGATGAGTTAAAATCATTTGAATTGTTCCTTTTAATAATAACTGAAATATGTTTATCTGGAAGAGATATCATGGTGGTGTGAAGTTTCCTCCCAACCAACTTAGAGAAAATCTTTATTTTATTTAACATATCAACTAAAAAAATCATAACATGTAATTTTTAAACAAAAATTACATGTTAAATTCGTGTTAAGTTCTCACAGTAGTATTTACTAACCAACATAAAATTAATTAAACTAATTATTATCATTTCATAATTTTAATTATCATAAATAGTGTAAAGAAGTTATCTATTTATGTATATAATATTTATAATATAAATTATTCTATAAAAGTAATGGTCTTCTATAATAAGGTTTGTTGTGGATTGAGGCCCCACTAGACACACTGGGGGGGTTAATTCTAGTGGATTGAAATATTTTCATAAATCAAGTTTATTGTATCATGTCCATTCATTTGAAATGACAACATGAATCATTCACGATGACCAGACATATGAAAAACCCAATGATAACCTTATTTTTATATACTACATATAAATGCTCTATATTTGATGACATGAAAAGGGATTCATGGTGTGACCTATTTTTTTGTTTCATAACATCCTAATCCATAACTTTAATAGTTTTAGTTTTTTTATTATTGGTATAAACCTCACAATTTGTTTTATTCAATCACAAACTAACATCCTTATCATGATGTCATCTTATTATTCATTTAGAAACAACCATAACCATTACTTACCTAGGCTTGGTCCTTTATTTATTGACAAAACATAATGAAATGGTTCCATAAGTCAAGTATTTCCCTTTGCATCATGACACGATCAATTTCAAGATATTCTCAAACGGTATACATATTATGGAATTACTTGATTCCATGGCGTGAGGTTATCCATATTAAAAGTAATAAATAAATATTCCCAATTTCTCTTTACATAATTTCAAATATTTCACAGCGTGAATGAACATTAGATATAATGAAGACCCCTTAGTTATGAAATATTCATGATATGGTACTTTTGTTCATGTAGTGATCTATTTCATAAAACAAAACCTCTAGTGCACATATTGGAACAACTTATGTAAACTAAAAACTACTTATTAGATATCATAACCCTAGAAAATTATTTTTATGAACTATTATATGACTAAAAATAAAATGATATAACCCATGGTTGTAATGTTCCCTCCCTTTGGTTTTTAAATTTTCTCAATTATTCCTCTATATATAATCAGTCTTTTTAAGACCCCTACTTGGGACACACTGCCCTATGCTCCCCTACAGTCATTATACCCCTTTGATAAAAATGTTAAAAGGTTTTTTTCCTCCTACACATATTTGATTTATGAAATATAGTCACTAGGAATAAAATATTTGAAAAACTATGAAAAGATACATTAACTAATTTTGAAATCTTACAGAAGTAAATAATCAATATGGGAAACAAGAAAATATGTCAACATGTGAAATTATTTACATTTGTTTTTCTAGACCAATATTATTTATACTACTAAGCCCTCATGGATTATGTCTCTCACTAACTTCTTACACCCATGAACTAATAAATCGAAATAACAAAAAACAATATAAAAGTATTACACTATGTAAAAATGGGAGTGGGGATATAAAAACTCTTAAGGATGACGAGATTAGTCAATCTCTAGGGTAAAAAAAATTATTTTTGAACACACTTATATCCAAATAATTTGTAATTATATCTTCCACTAGTTATTGAGTTAAAAAAAAATCCAATTTCAAAATATTTTTCTCCAACATTCTCTTTATAAAGTTGTGAATGATCTTAATGTGATTTTTATGAGAGTGCTATATTTTATTCTTCATTAACCCAAAGGGAACTTATTTTCACATTGAATTAATATTGATTGTTATACCACTTCACTAAAATTTACCAACTATTACTTAATTGATATAAAATGTGAACCGTTTCTGACAACCAAAATATATTATGACTTTATTGTAATAAATAATTCATATTCCAACTTCTTACTTATTCATATGACACTATTTATTCTAATAATGAAATCCCAGACACTTGTAAATTATTAATCCAAAAAATCGATAACCAATATTACATCAGAATAATCTAAAAAATAATGATGTTCACCTACTATTAAAACTAGAATTTTGTTCAAAGATCATTTTATATTCTTCAGTATCCTCATTACAATGGAGTGGGGTTATTCATTTTCAATAATTTTTAGAAAAGAGTCCAATAACATTTCCTAGATGATATCTGGCCTTGTTTATATAAGATAAATTGAACATATAATGAGTCTTTTATACAATGTTGAATCTAATCCAAAACTATCGTCATTCTTCCCATGTTTTATTCCGAATACTATTGAATTTTTAACTTTTTTTCATCCTTCCATTATGAATTTATTTATCAATTATGTTATATATCTCAATTGTGATATGTATATGTATCTTTAAATTTTATGTACTTACAATATAATAAAATAATTTAATTATCTCATCATTGAAATATAAAATTATGAATACGTTAATTTTAATAAATTTCTATATAATTATAATTTTTTTCCATATATAATATAATCCATATAAACCATCACCCTTAACTAGTCTTTATTTTTGAATTAAAAAATAGATTTTGATCAAAACCCCCTAAACTGAACTAAAATGTTTTTAGATAAGTATTAATTTATGTGTACCATGAAAAATGAGATTGTTTTAGTCCATATGATGCCTTTTTTCAGTATGTAATATTTTGAATCATCCTCTCTAATAAGAGATACCACCAATTGTTTGATATATATTTACTCGTTTAATAATCCATTTTGGAATTTTTTCATAAAATAATTTTGATAAAATATGAACTTAGGTAGAAAAACACTAACATACATAGTATTATTGATTTAATTCTTATTACTAGAGAAAATATATTTTCAAAATCAACTCATTTAATCTATGCATTTCTTTTACACACTAGCTTTAATTTAATCTAGACCACTTATATGATCATCCACATTATTTTTTCTAGTCCATTTTTGTGATAATCACATTAGGATATCGACTTTAACGCATAGATTACCAAGGTTCATTCTTATTATATTGGTATAACTATTCATTAATGGATTTCACCCATTTTTCATACATTACTGCTTCTTCGAATGAAGTTGGTTCTAAAAAAAGATGTTTTCTCCATTATTATCATTCTCTTGGACTATGTTGGATTATATTTATCTCCAATAATATTTATTAGATTAGTTTCAGCTAAAATTATTTTTAATTGAATAATATTTTTACTCCTTTCATTACCATTATCTTCCTCTAATTAAACATCATCATCTTATTTGACCTGGAATCACTCTGGAACTTCTGAATCCATAAATATATATTCTTATATATAAAATAATTCTTGATTATTTTTGTAATATTATATATATCTACATATTAAGTAATTTTCGTCCTATTGATTTAAATTTTTTTGTTGTTACTTCCACTAAAATAGCTAGAAGTTTTACCCTTTTATGATTTTCCTAGAAAGTCCACTATATCACTATACATTCAAGGATTTACCTCTTTATTCCCAATAATACATTTACATCCAAATATTATGAGATATTTTAATGGGGGTTTCATACTATACCATATTTAATAACAAATAATATCTTTTACATAAAAAATTAGGGCTTCATTCTATATGTACAAATTCACTTGAATTTTTTTATCTAATAGTGGTGAGAGATTCGATAATAAATCTATAAATCCTTGGACATCTTATTTACCATATTGATAATTCTTTCAATAACTCTATTATATTGAGTTTTTTTTACCTGTAACACCCAATTATTTATTCCATGCCTATCCAAATAATTTTAAACTTTAGCGTAAGTTTATTCCGTTACATTACTAGACGTTATGATCTTTATTATTCATCTAGTTTCATTCTCTACTATTCTTAAAATAATTTTATCTAGTCCAACACTTCTCTCTTAGACTAAAAAACAAAAAACATCATATACTACTATAGGAATTTAAAATTAGAATAAACTATATTTCTCACGATGTGTAAAACCATTCGATTTAATGAAATATTTTTTTCAAATAAATCTAATTTCATTTATAACTTTCATTACAGGTAATAAGAAGTTTTAACAAATGACATTATACTATAGAAATATTATTATTTGGACATGAATATTATAATAGAGTCATTAAATTTTGTGTTATAAATAGGAATAACAAAATTATGAAATACTGATAATTTTTCTACTAAAACAATGTGATGATTAATTCATATTAAATATGTACTCAATTTTGAGTATAGTCATTTAGGGATAAAAAATTCATTTTCTTCAAAAATAATTTAATTTCATTTTTTGTGTCAAAAATATAATTAATTTTTTCCACTTTTAGAATTTTTATTTTACAAAAATGAATAATTTTTTTTAATCATCATTTCCAAATAAAAATCGAGTGATATTTTATGATTTTGTTTGAAAATGATGATTTTTTAGTAGACAGTGAAAAATACTGATTTTAATAAAACTGTCATTTTATTTTCATTGAACAATATACATAATATTTTGAATTATATCATAAATTAATATAATTATAAATTATTTAAAAATAATCTTATTAATTAAATATGAATCAATAATATATGTGATCATAGTATAAAAAACATTAAGACCTAACAGTTCATTTCTTAGAAAATCATTTTTCAGCACGCATTACGAGATAATTATAAAATGTGTTTATATAAATTATAGTGATAAAATTATGTAAATTTTTTTCAATATTTTTAATAATAGAAATTTTTATTATTTAATAAGGAGAACTTAATTTTGTGTCATAATTAAGAGTAAAAACAATACAAATTCATTAACATAGTAAAATGGAAAATCAGATAAACTTATGCTATAACCAAGTGATAATGCCTTTATTTTAATCTTAGATCTTATTTAATGATTTTATTTCGACATTTATAACCTAAGGATCAATTTTTATTTATCTATGGGAAAAATCTCTATGAAGGTTACCTATATAAAATTTTATGTAATGAAAAATATAGAATGAAACTTCTTTGATTTTAAATACCAAATATGTATTCACATATGAACAAAAGAATGTTTTGAAAACATATTAATGGTTTATTTGGGGATAATAAAATTATTTTATTAATGTCCACTTACTTATTAATAATATCAATTATATACTTACTTTAAATGGTTATTGAACGCCGACATGACATTTCTTCAATTAATAGTAAAATTAAATAAATGGATTTAAAAATAATAAAATAAGTTTATTTTGATAGTGTTATTTTATTATATGATTTTTATACAAATATAACGTTATTGAGAGGTTTTAATGGTTAATTTTATAATTCATTATTTTTTTGTTTTCAATGTCAAATTTAATGAATACTTCCAATATTGACATTAATGTTATTTTATAAAAAGTTATATTTTATTAAAGGATTTAAATTTCATAAAATTCTATTAATCCGTAAAGTAATTGAAATATTTTTGAAAGTATTAAAAATTGTCCATTTATGATACATTTTACTATTTCTGTTAACATTATTTACCCTTTAATATTGAAGTAGTTATTACTATGGTTAAGGTTAAAATAGGTTAACTAAGGGGTTAAACCAAATGATAAGGTTGAAAAAACAATTTAAACTTATATAAGTATTATCTTTTGATGTTATTTAAACCATGTAAATCCTATTATTTTTTTATATCTATCCATTTGGAAGCATTTTTCTAGAAAATGTCCGTCTTACATTTCATTCTATTATGAAATTCCAAAAGTGAACCTCCCCTCATTTATAAAGGGAACCCTTATTTCTATTATATACAACAAATTGAGACTTATAACATAACCAAACCATAAAAATACATAATAAAAACCTTATCCCCTTTTTAAATGTGGTGGTATTCCTAAAAGTCCAACGGTAATATACTTAAGATGACATATAAAAGAGTTCTGTCCAAAAAGTGGTAGTCACCTTATCAGATAACATTCTTATTAATTATTCATATACCTCCTATAATTATATAATAATTATCATAAAATAATAATATATGTATCTTAAATTTACTAATTTGTTTTATTATTTTGAAACCACAATTATCCACCCTATTTCATAACAAATGGGATGTGAATGTATCGCTCATGTGCACATACAACTTACCATCTCCACGCAGCGATACAATTAATTTTTCATCACCATATTTGATTGATGGTTATTTTTATGGGTATAATGTTTATATTTGATATTAATAAAATAATTAATAATTAGGAATGATAATTTCATATTTATCTTATTACCATAAAATTTGATTAAAAATGATAATGTCCCTTGTGAATACTTGTGGAGTACCATCTCCACAAAGCGAAGTGATTCGTTTTTAATTTTCATTTTACATGTACGTAAATAAGGAGGGATCTTATTAGTATATATTATTCATAAAATATTAGAATTATTTTGGATTGGTGAATTTTTATTTACCTTTATTTCATTTCACGTGTCAAAAATTGAAAACAACTTTCATGCATATATAATACATATCATCCCTATGATTTGTGTAAATAATTTTTCTGTCTATATAATTTCTAGATGAAAAAATATATACATATATTTAGTGAATATATATGATATTTATTTCAATATTAAATTTTTTTAAATGAAGGATCCCTGATCAAATTACAAGGTCTGAAACTACTAAACTGAAACTCTCATGAAAAATGAAATATTTAACACATAAAATGAATATTTTAATAAGGAATAATTAATAAATGGGTTTTGAAATATTATAAGTTGATCATATATGATATTATATGTTTATATATTTTTATATTATAGAATAATAATGAAATTTAATTTATTATACTATAGGTTACTGTTCTTTTAAATCATGTGGAATTCGAGGTAAGGGTTTTCTCGTCTCACTTTGGTTTCGATGCGACATATGCTATAATCACCACTTATTTCCATTTTGTGGTGTATATAATTAAAATTAATATATTTAATGATTATTATAATAACAATTATGGAGATTTAAAAATCCTTATATGGTTCTCTCTTTCATGAGATTCTAATTTAGATATTACCAAATCACTAAGTGTTTATCCTCCCAAATTGTCTTCATTGGGAAATATATTATATTATACACCTATAATTTTTTAACAGTTGTATGTAAAACCTATTTAAAATGTTAAATCCAAAATTCACTTATTTTCAACAAATTTAAATTTAAATTTTATGTTATTCTATTATGGGGATCATGATTCAAAAGGTACCAATGCAGTAATGGTTTTGTGTTACAATATCATTGTTTATTGGAATTTTTATGATTAAGTTCCAAATGAAAAAAAATTGTTATCTATATATAAAGAAACTATTTAATTTTATTATAATATTTTTATGTCTTGATATTAATTGTTTTCATTTTTTTCCTCTCATTTAGTACTCAAGGGACTAGAATATTTTTTTAAGGAAAACTAACTTTATTTCCATCTTCAGTTGAAAATACATTCTCTTCCATGTCCATGTTTTATAAAAAAATTAATAATATATATAATATTGTTAAAGGGATATTTAAATTCATTTAATTCCATGGTTTAATTTGTATAATTGGTTTCATTGGAATCTTCATTTCATTCATATAATGATGATATTTTGAAATTTTACATAAAATGTGAAAGGAATCATTTTTTAATGCATATGGCATGAACAAATTTTTCTAACATCATAACCATTCAATGTTTTGATGATTTAGTTACATGTTTCCATCATTATTTTAAATGAAATTTTTTTCATTAATATTAGGGTTTTTTTATTTTAAATAATTGGTTTAAATGTGAAAATGGTATTTTCCTCAAAAAATGATCCAATTGTATTTTAAAATTTTTTCCCATCTAATATGAAATAATTTGATGTTACTGAACAATTCTTAGGGATAATATCTAATGATACATTATTTATTATATATTTTTATGTTTTATGAATATAATGGAAAGATATTTATGAAACCCGCTTCTGTTATAAGGGTTATGTCTTGATAAATTAGTGTGAAACCCATTAATTTTTCTTGGGTTATGATACAATGAATGTTTCACAATATTGTGCTAAAAAATTTAATGATTTTAATTATTTTTTGGGTGGTAATATAATTATATATATCATTTTATTGCAATGGGTAATGATGGACACCTCATTAAATAAATAGGTCATGAATGGGTAGAGAACCATGTTCAATAAGGGATTATATCCACTAGGATCGTCTGAGGAGTGAACCTTAACTAATATGATTGGTTGGGGATGGAAGCCATTCCATAATGATAGTCTGGTCAATGATCCTTGACTAATTAGGAAAAGATTTTCTATGATTATGTGTATGCCAGCGATATATATATTATGCCAATGTTATGCTGTCTTGGAGTTTTTTTCTTTGATTCCTTTTTGATTCATGTGTTATGAAATACTATAAATTATTCCTTATCTGAAGATATTTATATATGATATATATGGTATGGAATTAAAATGTAGTTCTGATGATCTTATACAACAGTGTTTATGTTATATTTAATTTATCATTGAAAACTCTCTCGTTTACCCTTACTAGGAATTAGGGCTCACACTTTCATTTGTCCCCTTTCCTCAGGTTATGAAGAAAGGTATTATATATGATATTTGTAAGAAGAGTTTTAGTTTTTATGAACAAAGAGGGTGAAGATGTTGTTCACCAATGAACCAATGTTTTCTTATCCTTGTTTCAAAAATATTATACCTATAAAATTCATGAATAGATCACTATGTTATGTAATAAATATTCATATAATTTTATGTAATATCTACATATGAAAATTATGGACCAATATAGTGGTATAAAATATTTCAATGCATTCATATAATGTTATAAAACTGGAACAACTACAAAAAAGAAAATAAATGAACCAAAAGAAAAACCTTGACTGTGTCCTAAAAGCCCAAATAGCTTATGAAAATCACTATGAGGTAGTAATGTCAAACAAAAATAGAAACCAACATTTAAAGACATGAACAATAGTTTATATAGTCCTAGGTGATAATAATGGGTATACTTAGTATGATCATCTCTGGATTTTCTCATCTAATTGTGAAAAATGAAAACTAAAGACCATTGAATAAACATTAATATAAAATTATCACCTTATTAGGTATTATATGTTTCCAGCTTCATTTGGGATCATTAACCATGTATCACAAACATGTAATAATATAATAAGAAATATAATATAAAGCCCTATGAAACATATTACCACTTCCTCACAGGCTTTCTAACCTCATCCCAATGTTGAACATCCTGAGCCATCTCTCTCCAGTTTTCCAAATTCGTCACATGAAACTACATAAAGAAATATTAACCCCATGAATAAAATAATTACATAATAAATATCCTCAAATTTATATAACAAATTATTAGATTTCTAGAAGCCACCACAACCCATAAACTATGTACCTAAACTCAATCCATTATAGAATGTAAATAATGTAACAATAATAATCCCTATGATACAATATCTAGAGATACATGTGTGTGAAATAACTTCAAGAAGTTACATCCATCAACACACACATAATGGAAGGTATATTTTGTGTAAACCATAACAATATACTAAACATAGAGATGATATAGGGGGAGATGGGGTAGTCAACCATACATCCTTACTAAAATAAATGTGGAGGAAAACACCCCCAAAGTCCACTAGTTTTTGGATTACTTACTAATTATTTGGGGAAGCATATGGAATCACATTAATTAAGTAATTTATAAATATATAGATAATTAATAAACCATATTAAGGGAAACTCACAATCCTTATCCTCAACTCTAGATATCACCATTTAGGACACCCAACTACTACAAAAAATGACTAGATAAACTATAAGAACACATGAAAAAAAAATTCTTTCAGTTGAACTTTTAATATTCATAATTACCAACTTATTATCCTATGTCAACAATTGAACTATGATCCCCATGGGTTAAATTATTTTATATTCACTACCATTCTATTATTTCTAGAACATTAGGACTCATCCTAAGCTACCATATAAGATTCATAGTCTAAGAAAAGCATGATTCATTAAGTAGTGGAGAAATGAATTCTAGAAATAATAAATTTGGATAACCATCAATCAATGAAAAAAGGAAAATACCATATTCAAATTGCTCCATCACTCTTGGTTCCATCCCTGACACCACTATGAATATCATCATTTGTTCTTCCATCAATAGTGAAAACTACTACTACGACTTAGGGAAACCTTTCCCATTTCTCTCCGAATAACTAGCCATCCTAGCCTCACATCATTTATCATATCAATTATCTATGTCTGGATCAATCACTCACAAAAATAAGTAAAAAATAAATTGTTAATAGTGAATATAGGCCTTAGAACCAAGACATCTAAACTTTATAAGAAAACAATTTTTCTCAACCACAAATTATTATATTTGACAAATAATCAATTCATTACCATATTAAATTAAAAATTTCATTTAACATAGGATACAACCACATGTAACCTAAAGCCTAAACTATCAACATGTAATATTTTTTTAAACATTCTATAAACATAACATCAGTTTCTTTCAATTATAAGAAATAATAACTACTATTAAACATAACTATTTATTATTTATTCATCAAGAATTACAAGCTTTATGTTATTTATCTAATCTAAAATCACAATGAACATGCTAAACCACAAAACTAACATGATAAATCACAAAATCTTCAAAATCAAAAGGAAAACCAACAACATGACATAAACACATTTCATCCTTACAATGGAAAACCACAATTCAATTTTTAATTCGGGTTTAATATTCCTTAAGGATAATTATAATGTTAAAAAATAATATAAAGAATGATTATTAATAAATAAAATTAAAATAAGATAATAAATAAATCACATGCCTTAATAATTTCAATGTTATTCAAACAGGAATAGAATAATAAGTGGAGATCTGTGATCCACTTTTCCATAAGGAAACTATACGCTTTCAATGATTTTAAACCAATAAATGAAATATTGAATGGGTGAGAATAAAAGTTAATGAAGACTAAACTCTAGGTTGAAGGGGAGGATTTATGCGGTCTTGCTGCTTTTTTCCCTACCACTGATGGCATTGAGATGGGCATCATAGCCCCATTTTAACCCCCCTCCACAAGAGGTTGGAGGAAGGCTTATACCCAACTCCTCTAGTCACTCATCTTCAACATTTTTCCACATTCACTAACCCATTACATCTTGCCATTTTCCCATAATGTGAATTTTTCCATAAATTTCAATCCTACATATATGGCATTCCATTGGTCCCCATATCCTATCTGGAGTTAACGCACGTTTCCCCTCTGTTGTATTTTACCTTGGTGGGTCATTTTGGCAAGAATCAACCTATGATTGAAATATTATATTATGTTGTCTCCAGATATCAAGGTTTGGAAGATCACGAAATCATTATGATTATTGATAGAAAAATTCTTGGTTCATTTTTTTCTTTGAAGCCAACCTCATATCTCCACTCCTTGGGCTAATCCAGGTTACTACTTCTATCTTTTTCTCAGGTTTCATGATTTTAATTTTAAAAATGATCCTCCATCTACTCATATCTATATCTCCCTATCTGTCCTTCCATGCCCGTTACATAAAATGGTTATTCTTAGTTTAATTAGTAACATAGTTGTTCCATTAGTTTGTTTTATTATCATACTCAAGATCTTTGATTTATTTTATATCTTTGGATTTGAATCAATGTGGATATATCAAATGAACCTATATAGTTTGTTTTTGATGAGATTTAAGGGGATATTCAGTCAAGGAAAAAGGTTCAATTAGATTCATGGATTTTTTTTCTATTCATGTTTTAGATTGATGGGATATGAATCATACATTTTTCAAAATAGAGAGAATATCATTCCTCTTGTAGTCCTATCAGATGTACATATGGGTACTAGAAAAGTAGCTAATATAGTCCTTCAAAAGAAAGAGGCGAGACTGTTCAATTATGACCTGAGGGTTGTAGATATTTTTTCCCACCAGAGAATTGATTTGGATGGATTCAAGAAGATAGTGTTGATTTGAGGAGTAGTATAGATGATCCATTGAATCATCTCATGTTATATTGCAAAAAAATTTAAGGTTGATGGATATGTAAATGTTTGGGTGTGTGATGTTGGACCTAGTGGATGCATCATACTTGTCAAATGGGCCAATCTAGGCCATTATCCCTTGTTACATGTTTCCCTTGAGTCAAATGTGACTACCACTCAGGTGTGGTGGTCTTCTAGAATTTAGGATACCAAGAGACTATTTCATATTCACTATATTTTTACCTAATTGAATTGAAATGAATAAGAGTTTGCTGACATTGAAGGATGGGAAAATTTTCGTCCCCACAGAAAAAGGAATTAGTCTTGGTCAAGGACCTAGGGGGACTCTAATATGAGTGATAATGAATCAAAAACTTTTTAATCATTGATCTTTAAGATGGATCAAAAGGATTAAATGAATGTTGGATCTGGCCCAATGAATGGGAAGTAAGGAAATGTTTTGTCAAAAATTTTCAGAAAAAAAACTAACTAACAATGAAAAGAATACTCCAACCCATCGATTCCCATGGACATCAGATTAGAAAAAAAACATCAGAAAATTATGGCAGAGGTAAGGTCGGATCTAGAGATGGTTCAAGAATCTCATCGATGCCTTCAGGTGATAAAGATGAGGCGGCAACTAATATATTCAATGATACTAATTTTGGTAGGTAAAAGGATCCTTACCAGTTGTTGGAACCAGAGGCCTTTAATGATGTCCAAAAGGATTAAAGGAAGAAGGAAGTTAACCTGAAGTTTCTAATACATTATAACAAAGAGGTAATGGAGGAATATTTCAATATCAACATTTCAAATGGGGATACTGATATAATGTATGAGATATGAACTCATATCAATCTTAATAAAGATTAAATTAATTGGGTCGAAAAAGTGGTTAAGATATTTGCATGAGGAATTAATGATGGGGAAAATAAATCTGTATTAATATAATCAAACCCGGGACAGGATGACCTACCACTTTGAGGATCCTTCAAATACGATCTGGATACAAAGGAAACCTATATCACTGGTAGTTTACACAGGGTGATTGATTCAAACCTTTTAATTGTATTGGAAAAGCATGGAAATTTATTATGTTGTATAAAACATAGTGATGTATGTTACTTTTCTAGGTTCTCAGTTTCCCTTAAAGGTATTTTATGAAATAAGCACTTAAAATTGTCAGTCATAGAAGAAAGAGGGAAAAACCACCTTATATAAGCACATATCGGTAATGGGAAGCTTGGAATCAATCCCAATTGAAAGGGATAAAAAAATTTAAATAAGAGCTTTGTCCCCTGAGGGTTTAGAGGATGAATACATGGTGATAAAATATTTATTGGTATGATTCCATAAACACATTCATGAAGTGATTTGTTCATTCACAATGTAAATGGCTTGAGTCTAAGGCTCTCCGAAACCACCTTGTCCCTATCCTATAATCCTAGGATCAACCCATGTCATAAAGTACAAGTTCAGATTGTGAATTTTTAAGGTTGGATTCACAGAAGCTAAACCTTTATCTATTCTTGCTATGAAACATTGCCCAATTCAATGAATCAAGAACCATAAAATAACACCCATCAGTCTTCAAGCTACACTATCATGTCATGAAAATAACTTCATTCCATTAATTTCTTTTGAAATTAGATTTTATGATGGTTCCAGGCATAGTTGAACCACAGTTAGGTCAGTGCCAAAATTTAATTTTTACCATGATCAATGATTATTCTAGGATCAATACGACGATGAAGGTCGGTCTCCATGGAATTAAGTAAATGATTTAGATAAAGAAGGAAGAGGCCTGAATCCTTTAGAGAGGATCTTTAACATTAGGTTTATAATTAATTTAATTAATTTCATAATCAAAAAAAATACTTGGATCATTAGTATTTTATTCTTTGATGGTGTTTTTGTCTTGAATAACCATTCTGGATTATCTCATTGCACTTGAGAGGAGTCAAACTAGAATCCATCTAACAATGATCCAAACGTACTTCGATGGCCTTCAATCGATGCTACTCGTTCTCCGGGTGCCAGTTTGGCGAAGCGAGTGCCTTCTGGTGTTTGTTCTTGATCGTTTGTTCTTCATCCTGGAAGAACATCTATTGTTCATGAGAGGGGAGGGAACAGGATTTGATAGAGAAATTTTTTAGCTCAATAATTCTAAATTCACGCAGTGTGTAGTCTGATACCTGGTATAATAGACGTACATGTTTATTTATTGATACGAGGTATCAATTACAATATTTAATGGCGTAAAAAAAATTAAATATATTCTTAATTTTAGAGAAAACCCATGTTATTAATAATAATACAACATCATTATTTATGGTGCGCCATAATGCGTAAAACAGAATTATAAATAAAATTTTGCATCACAAAATAATTGTGATGTCATTTTAATTTGTGTCAACTTGTTAAATAATTATTTTTCATCTGGAAAATAATTGTTTTATCACTAGACAGGACATGGTCCACTTGAACTCCACTTATATTTATTGAACACCTGAATAAATAAATATATAATTTATTCTCTTAAATAAATATTTTATTTACAAACTAGTGAATAAGTATTTATTAAATGTTCAATAAAATAAGTAAATATATTTTACCCACATTCCAGTGAATAAATATTTATTTAATTTATAACATCATTTTAACACGAATAAAATTATTCCACAATCTTGTAAATAATTTTTATTAATTAAATTCAAATAGAATATAATAAGGACCACTAGAAACACTTAATGTGTGACCCTCTGGGATTATTTATCATTAGAATTAGGTGGGCTTGCCTAAATTCCAAGTGTACTATATAGGAATAGGTGAAGGAACCCAAGAGAAAGAACTTAAAGTCATAAAAATTACATCTATATATGAATGCTCACTCTGTAATATAATCCATTTTTCATCTTATCTAATCAAGAATCCTTCATGATAGTGTCATCAACTTTTATGCTTGATACGTCATTCTTTGACTTCCTGAAATAAACTCGTCGTTACATCATGACCATAAAATTTCGCATGATGGTTCTATTTCAATCAAAGGGCCGAGATATCAATTTTCATAAACAGAAGAGAAAAATCCTACCTTAACTTCTCCATTAATAACATGCCACTTATGATACACCCAACATACCCTAATTCCCACCAACAGTCTGCATGACCGTTTTATTTAGTAAATCAAAGTACGCAAGTCATGAGACATATTAATAATAATATTAAAGTCTAATGATAATTACACATGCTCTTAGATAGAAATATATGATGACACCAAAACATGTTGAATTCCTACTAGCATGTCTATTCTCATAATCTTCTGTCTTGGAGATTACCAAGTGTGAACTTAATGAGAGGAAGTCTCATATGCTTATTAGTACTGACACATGATGGTCTACATGCTATGTGTCTCATAATAGTATGTCATCCAATTTTAGAACTATATTTTAGAATATTTTTATATCATTTCAAGGTTCTCATCATAGCGGGGAACGTCTATGACCTTATCAAAGCAACAAATACTCTAGGACATTATTACATCATTGTCATTCAGAACAATGAACAATATATAATAAGATGTTTAATATTTATATACATTGAATATCCATGTAATAAAATTACATCCAATTTTTTCAAGGACACCAAATATTAAAAAGTATCACTTGAACTAGATCCAACTTCTTATGACTTTCAATTACCTAGACTTCACATGATGATCAAGTTTCTGCTGAGTCAAGGCTTTAGTCAAGGGGTCCACCACATTGTCTTCTATGGAAATACTTCTCACTGGAACTTCACATCAATGAAAAACACCTAAATATATAATACTTATGATGTATGTGCTTCGTTCGATGATGTGACCTTGTCTCTTTTATGAGAGGCACCACTGCAGTATTACCATAGTATAGTGTGATGAGATATTTACTGCTAGGTGTCTCATCCTAGTCCTGGATGAAGCTTCAACTCCAAACTTCTTATTTAGAAACATCAGAAGCTGTGATATACTCAGACTCTACCGTATAATATGAAACCACTCTCATCTTTGAGCTCTTCCATCTAACTACACCTCCATTCGAAGTGATGATATATCCCATTTCCAACTTCATGTCATCTCGATCTATAAAATAGCATCTTTAAATCCTCAGATGACGAGTTTGTCATATCCTCCAAAAACTAGGAATATTTCCTTATTACACCTCAGATACATTAGGATAGCCTTGACTTCCATCAAATGGTAGTCACCTGGGTCAGGTTGATATCTGCTAACCGTAGTCAATGCGTAGGGGAAATATAGCCTAGTACATAGGATGACATAAATTTCTGACTCAATTGCTCACGAATATAGAGTCCTTTCCATTATCATTCTTTCCTCATGTGCCTGAGGACACATTTTCTTGGAAATATGAATGCCATGTGACACTGGCAACAATCCCCTCTTAGATTGTTCCATAATGAATCTCTTCAGTATCTTATCAATGTATGTACTTTTAATTAGTCCCTACAATCTCTTGGATTTATCATGATGAATCTAGATCCCAAAAATTAATGTTTCCTCACTGAAGTCCTACATAGAGAAGTAGTTATTCAACCATGCCTTAACAGACTGTAATACTGGTATCTTATTTCCAATAATTAATATTTCATCAACATATACTATTTGGGAAAAAATCACTCACACAAAATCGTTTGTTGAGACAAGGATCACATTCATTCTTGATAAAACCAAATTTTGTTATGGCATTATCAAAATGAATGTTCCATGACCTGGATGCTTTATTTAATCAGAAAATGGATTTCTATAACTTTTATACCTTATTGGAATCCTTTGGAGTCATAATACCTTAAGGTTGTTTCATGTAGGCATCTTCCTAAAGGATCCTATTAAGGAAGGACGTTTTGACATCCATTTTCCAAATCTCATTGTCATGGTAAGAGACAATGGCCAATATAATTATGACAGATTTCATCATTGAAACTGGTGAAATTTTTTCATCATATTCAATTCCTTAACACTGTCTAAACCCTTTTACAACCAGTCTTTCCTTGTAGGTACTGACTAGTCCTTTCATGTACAGTTTCTGATTGAATACCCATTTTCAACCAAAATTCTTTACATCAATTGGTGGATCTACCAAAATCTAGATTTGTTTTTGGTTCATTGAATCCATTTTAGAATTCAGGGATTCATTCCACATGGAAACATTTATTCCACATATTTCTTCATTTTAGGTTTGAGGATAATTATTATCAACTAATAATGAGTCACCCTCCTTAATAACTAGAAAAATGTACTGTTCTGGTTCTCTAACCTCACTTGTACTCCTGCACAGTTATTGCGTCTCTGGAACATTTCTTTCTTCCACATGTCTTTGTCGAATCTACTCTTATACAAACTCTTGTGTACCTTGAGCCACAACTTCATTAATGTATATCTTCCACCAACTATCTATTTTGGAGATGTGATCCCTCTCAAGGAATATGGTGTGTCTTTTTACTATAACCATTTGTTATGTGGGGTTGTATAGGTAATACACATTATTTCCTTAGGGAATCCTATAAAGGTACATTTTGTTCCTCAGGGTAGATGTTTGTTACCTGAAGAGGCCTTAACAAACACATCTTTTCCCCACACATGTAAATTAGATAAAATGGCTTTCTTTCCACTCAAAAACTCTTATGTAATTAAATTTATTGATTTTTTGGTACTTGGTTTAGTATGTGTGCTGTTGTCTGTAATAAATATCCTTAAAAAGAATAATGGAAGACTCGAATGACTCATCATTGATAACAACATGTCCAAAAATGTGTGGTACCTCCTTTCACTCACACCATTCCACTGGGGAATGAAAGGAGGTGTGAGTAGGGATAGAATCAAAAAATCTTGTAAGTAATCAATGAAATATTGATTAAGATATTATCGACATCATTCCAAGTGGAGTTTCTTAATCTTCTTACCTAACTGGTTGTCAACTTCATTCTCGTATTCATTGAACGTATCAAAAGAATCCGACTTATACCTCATTAAGTAGATACATCTATATCTACTAAAATTATTAGTAAATGTTATAAAGTATGAGTACCATAACCTTGATTTTATTGTAAATGGTTCACACACATCTTTATGAACCAATTCAAGAAGATCTTTAGCCCTTTCACCTTTCCCACTAAATGGGGATTTAATCATTTTTCCTTGTAAACATGCATGACATACAACGAGCGGTTTTAGTTCAAAAGAATCTAAATATCCATATTGATGTAACATTGTCAAGTGTTTCTCATTTACATGACCTTAATGGTGATGGAAAAGTTGGGTTTGGTATGAGTCATGTGAAGTATCATTGTAATCGATTTCCATCACTTGGTATTTTTAATCGAACACGAAATGTCTGTTGTATAAATTTTCCCTAAAAAAACAAATGATGTCTTTGTAAAAGAAGCAATATTCATTTCTAAATGTGAAAAAATCCACCAGTATATGATTTGGATACAAAAATAATGCTTTTAGTGACCAATGACACATAATAACAACCCTTTAACACCATGATCATCCCATTTGGAAACATTGGGTGGTAATCCCTGATAGCTACCACAATAAGTTCGGCTATGTTTGATGCTCATAGATCTACCTCCCTCAATCAATCTTCCTGAATCTACTTGGTTCCTATATTTAGATATACATTTTAGAACCAAAATCTATATCTAATACCCAATTTATAGGAAAAAATATATTACATTTGATAAAAACACACCTGAAGATTTCAATTTCTTCTTAGGCTAGGTGGCATTTTTCTTCCAGTGGCCTTTTTGTCACAAACTAAACAGACAAGCTAATGTTCCCTTACCTCCCCATTGATCTTCCTTTTATTGGATGGCCGTGAAGAAGCTTTTGGATTAATTCTCTTCACCTTCCCATTCATTTTTTTTACTATTAGGATAGAAGGATTTTCAAGAATCATATCTTGATCCACTTGGATAATGAGGATAATAAGATTAGATAGAGACATATCAATGTTTTTCATGTTTAAATTGAAAAAAAAGTTGGGGAAGCTATGAAGAAGTGATGCGAGAATGAGATCGGTGGCCAGTTTTTTAGGGAGTATAAACCCTAGAACCTCCAGGCGCTCAATGTAGCCTATAATCTTGACTACATGCGGCCTAGTTGGGACAACCTCTCCATGATTACTCTAAAAGAATTCCTTCGAGATCTAAAGCATTTCCTATCTTGATCTCTCATGGAAAAGAACGCTAAGGTGATCGAGCATTCTCTAAGCATCCATGTTTTCGTGAGACTTCATGAGATCACTATACGTTGATGATAGAATCAAACAATCAATGTCGATTGCATCATTATCATGTTTCTCTTAGACTAAAAAATCCTTATCACTCACCTCTCTGGTAGACGGATGGGGTAATGCTGACTCTAACAGTTAAGACTTCCATTTATGGCGTAGGATAACCCAAACGTGTCTAAATCATTACTAGAAGTTACTACCATTGAAGATATTTAATTTATATAGAATTGATCAGAGTTATAGTGTGTTTGTAGATCTTTTCATTTTTATTATACAATTAAAATAGAAGATCATTAGCACTTTATTTATTACATTTTTATGATAAATAATATAAAAATTATATTAAGTCTCCAACTATTTTATCAAGTCCCAATGACTATCACCATTGAACACATAATGTCCAGTTGTCATGAAATACTAGTGTTAAAGATCCATATTCTACTTCACATAACCCCAACAAGGGTTTTTCATGATAATAAAAGGTATTTAGGTAGGAAGGTCTTTTCCAAATGCGGGATTGCAACTCCATGATCTATTGAGTGGACCCCCCAATCTAGAAATCCTATCATTGTATTTTCTCAACTCTTGATTCCAATATTACACCATGTCTAGAAAGGGATACTCCCCTTACTGTAATATGATTACATAATCCTGAAAACATTCATAATGTATTATTATATATAAGTATTTTTCCCACAAGTGTTTATAAAACACATAGTTTTATTGAGTTCATCCCTTAATCAAGAAACACAAGGCTTGGTCTGACTTAATATTTCATTTGAGGGATTTTTATCTCTTATGTGTGAATTTTTTATAATCACTGTCACATTATTTTTAATATAAAGTAGAAATTACATATTTTATTAACCATCCCTTGATATTATTTACACATAAGATTAGTTTATTTTAGTTACATCATGCATGCTTGTTTAATACATTAATAATGTGATCATGAAATCACATCCATAATAACAAACCATGCAACTGACAGAAATAAAATAAAGAAAAGGTCATGATCATGATATTTTCAAATGTTTATTTTATCTATATATTGATAAACTAACCCCAAACTAGGGGAGAAACACCATGAACATTTTGGTTTCATGTTGAAAGATTTCCACCTATCCACCTTTGTATCTCAGGAGATTGGTTTCATCACAGCTCCATCTTGAACTGCTTCTTATAACATGGGAGTTCAATCCATTACATATTCTTTTAAACTAAAATGTAGGTGATGGGAAAAAGGGGGTTTACATAAAAGAAAACTAAAAAATTAAGACCCTACATATTAATTAATAAAGATGGCTTGCGGGACATAAATTAATTTAATAAATAAATTAAAAAGAAACCAATCACATAAAAAGGTATTGGTCTAGTTCATGATCACCCACATACATCCAACTAGTCACACATTTAATAAAAATTGTTTTCAATTCATTAATCATTTTTAATAGGATAAATTGCACTCTAATTGTTATTTATTATATTTAATTAAATAATCATTTTTTATTAATCATTTTTTGAATTTCCCTGATATTTTCCTCCATCATAATTTTAAAAAATATATTCATTTAAAATTATCTTTGTATGTAACTGCTAACATGGCGGAAACCCTATTAATTCCCATTCATAACTACCTAATGAGTAGAAATGAACATTACACAGACATTTAATTAAACACACATATATAAAACACATTTCATGTGTTGTGCCTCAACTTTATGCCTACACCATAGTACACATCTCAAGGGTTTGTATAATATAATAATAAATTTTAATAAATCTGCATAATTTGGATGAGTACACGGTGTGTAGTTTAGTCTACACCATGTGTGCTGTCATTCACCATCCATTTTAGGTACTTGACCAGGGATACATCTTGTAAATATACATCAGAAATCCTCAGAGTACATGGTTTGTCCAGTGGGCCACACACTTTGTTGTATCCGCGGTACACAATCTCTAGCCAGGAAAGCCTTGTACAGGGTACACGGTCTAACCCAAAACTGAAGGGACTACAAACTGGGTCTAGTGGGCCACACGACATGTAATCCAGAAACCATGTGCCTCCTATTCTTGGTCAACCCACAGAGTTTTTAAGACTTAGACAAACTCCAATGTCAATGCTTTATTTAGCGGACTAGTCCCGAATCATTATACCATGATACACGATGTAAGAACCGTTTATTTGGGTGTTGTATGATCAGGAACCTTTTTCACCTATATATGAGATCCCATATTTTATTTTAATCAAAATTAAAAGAAAAGGCTATTTCTGTAAGGTGAATGAGAAATGAAAAGAGGGAGAACAATTCTCAAAATCCAGATTACAAGAACGATTAACATTGAAATGAAAAACTAAATTATTAAAATATAATTCAACAAACAATCATTTAAATAGTAATAAAATATGATGTAACCCCTCTAATACCACTTTAAGGTACTTGGCGCAGCGAAAGTGTGATTGGGTTAGTGGACAAAATTGATTTTTACCATGATGAATGATTATTCCAGGATCAATACAACGATGAACGCCATTCTATATGGAATAAAATCAAAGATTTATATAAAGAAGGAAGAGTCCTAAAACCTTTATAGATGATATTTCACATCACGTTTCTAACTAATTTAATTAATTTAATATAGAAAAAGAATACATGGATCTTCAATATTTTCTTATTTGATGATTTAGATCATCCGGAAGGACCCTTTCAGATTATCTCCTTGCACTTGTGAGGATCCATAATAGAATCCCTCTTGCGGTGATCCAAATGTGCTCTAATGGACTCTGATAGATTCCACTCATTCTACAAGTGATAGGATGAAGAGGTGAGTGACTTATGTCAGTCGTTCTGGATCACTTGTTCTTCTTCCTTGAAGAACGTCTCTCCTTTTTAAGAGGGGTGGGAAGAGGTTTCTGGAGAGAAAATTTTTATCTCAACAATTCTCAATTCACCCGGTGTGTAGTTCGGTACCTGGAACAATAGATGTACATGTCTATTTATTGACATGGGGCTTCAGTTATAATATTTAAATATAGAAAAACAATTATATACATTCATAACATTAGAGAAAACCCATGCTATTAATAACAATACTGCGTCATTATTTATGGCGGGCAACTTGCGCAAAACGAAATTAAAAATAAAATACCACATCACAAAATTATAGTAGTGTTATTTTAATTTGTGCCAACTAGTTAAATAATTATTTACCAAATTACAAATAATTATTTTACTACTAGACTGGACTTGCTCTGCTCAAACTCCACTTCCATTTATTGAACACTCGAATAAATAAATGAATATTTTATTATCTTAAATAAATATTTCATTTACAAAATATTAAATTAAAATTTATTAAATGTTCAAAAAAATAAATAAATATATTAAACCCACAATCTAGGGAATAAATATTAATTTAATTTATGTAATCATTTTAACGTGAATAAAATTATTCCATTTTATTGAAAATAATATTTATTAATTAAATTAAAATATAATTTTACAGAGATGACCAGAAACACTTAGTTTGTGACACCCTAGGGTTCTTTCTCATTGGCATTAGGCATACATTCCTAAAGTCCAAGAGTACTGTCTAACAACTGGTCTAGGAACCCAAGAGAAAGAACGTAATATCAGAAAAATGACATCCACATATGAATTCATAGTGTGTAATATAATCCATTTGTTGCAATATCTCATCAAGAATGTTTCATGGTAGTGTCATCAATATTTATGCCTGATACGCCGTTCTTTGACTACCTGAAACAAACTCATCCTTACACTATGGCCATGAAATTTCACGTGATGGTTCTATTTCAATCAAAGGGAAAAGATAAAGACTTCCATAAATGGAAGGGAAAAATCCTTCATTGAATTATCCATTGATAACATGCCACTCGTGACGTACCCAACGTACCCTACTTCCCTCCATAATTCTGGGTGATATTTTTAATCAGTAAATCAAAGTGAGTGAGTCATGAAATGTATTTATGGGAGACTAGTTTCTTTTAGAGAAATGGGTTTAATCCATAAAAATTTGTTCAATCTTGATCCTTGGATTATGTATGTAGTCTGAGACATGCCTTGCTAACCTTCAGAATTTAGCTTCATATTTTTCAACATTCTCATTGTCTTTTTTATTCAGATTCAGAAACTAACATTCCATATATGCTCGCTGTTCGTGAGGGAAGTATTTTTCTAGGAAAATTTTCTTAAAATGCCTCCATTCCATATATTCTATTTCTTCATCCTTATTTTTGTTTTGGATCAATAACCACCACTGATCCACATCTCCCGATAGAAGGGAAACTACCATGACAACCTTCAATCTTTTGTTACTTCACAAAGAGAGAAATATATTCTCTTGGTAATTTATCCACTACTCAGCTACAAATGGGTTTGTAGTCCTATTTAATGATGGAATTTGTTGTCTCACAGAGTTTTCTAACATATTTCATCTACTTTGTAGATCTAGATGCTTTATATGGGTGAGGTTATTATTCATAACCTGAGTTAACTGACCCAATATAGTTATAAGCTACTCAGAACTGGTCACAGCTCTAGAACCAACATCATTATCTTTCATGGGAGGGAAATACCTACAAGGGATTCACACGTTCATGTGGTTTCCATTCCTTCCATTAGACACCATTTTGATATAATGGAATACAATAGATTAGGTTATGAATTATAATGTACTATCTCAACTTAAAAAAATACAAAACATAAATTGATATCTTATGCATGGATAATCCTATTATCAGAAACACGATTTTTTGAGGGAAAATTTACATTTAAATCCTTCATAATAGATTGTAATGAAAATATGAATTATTATAAGCATATCCCCTTGGAGTGTCAAACCAGGCATGCAACAAGGCCAATTGTTTGTGTACTAGGATTCCCCAGGTGAAGCCTAAAACTATTTATCAATGTTTTTACTCCTAAGTACATATGTTCCAGAACCACCTCTACTTATAGTATCCATACAAGGATGAATTTTATAAAAATATCCACATAATATACCCTTACCAAAATTCCAAGATGTTCTTGTATACTTATCCTCAAAGAATATATTAGGGTTTTTTCTCTAATCTATATTTTCAAAATCTAGCATCTATGTTTTGTACTAAAGTTTCTATGATACCAACTATAGGGTCTCGACCCCAGTTGCCTAGAGATGGTACCTTATTTTTTAAAATTGGAATATAAATAATGAATATGAATCCCAAAGGATAGATTTTTTTTGTAGACTTGTAAACAAGATACATACATACGTTCAACATTACAACTTGAAATGAGAAACAACAAAAAATTTCTATTGGGAATATCCACCACTCTAGGATTATCCCTACAAGTCAGAAATAACATACCTCTTTATGTCCTAGAAATAATGAAACATAATAAGGGGTGAGCTCAGATACTCACTAAGGGTAAAAATTAAAAAGAAGATAACATAAAAATTAGGAATGGTGAATAATTCAAAATACATGCCTTTAAAAATAAACTTGAACCTAATATGACAGAAATATGTACTGATTAAATATTTCCATAATAGATCATAATAATGGGTGTTGTACTAGTCGAATAGCCTCTCTAACTATGAATTTATATCTTCATAATGTGGGAAATTCATATTCTTGGTATTTTGAAACATATAGTCAAGGCCTCAGCCAAGACATCTACAAATTATTTAGGCCTCGACCAAAACCATATCAAAAAATGGGCAAGGCATCAGCCCAATCCATATCTTTTTGTCACATGAGATCCACCGATGCACCATGGTGCTAGAGAATCCCCCACCCATAACTTAATAATTCTAATTTATTCCTCATATGAACGAGTATAAACATTAAAAAATATACACATGAGATATAAATAACATTCCCCAATCTGTAACATAATCACTTACCATTCTGAGTATTAATATGAATGGCATCAAAACTGAACATCCACATTAAAATTGATCATAATCCATTAAATATAATATGGAATGTGATATCATAAAATATTAGTTCCACTAGTACATTATAATCAACAAGAGTGTTGAAATAGATAAATACACTCTTACAATATCATCGAGTAATTTTTTAAATAAATAATCTTTTACTTTTAAAAGAAGAGTTCTTTTGGAAAAATATTTGACTAAAAATAAAAGTGAATTAAGATATAATTTTATTAATAAAATAAGTGATTTTAAATGAATAATTATTGTTAAAAACATATTATAGTGTTCTCTAGAAAATTGGTAAGAATTTGAGAAATTCCCTTGAATTGGGCATGTATTTTGGAATGAATTTTCAAATTTCTTTTTAAAACTTGTAACTCCCATGATATAAAGAAGGATTATAGTCTGTAAAAATACATATAACATTCATAAATAATTTATTAGGAGTAAATTACAATAATTAAGAAATTAATTGGGATGAATAGAGATAAAGAGTAACCAAAAAGAAAATGGATGTTTAGGTAGAAAACTCTTACCTTAAGTCCGAGGGTGTTCCCCACATGATATAAATGAATTGAATAATAAAATTTAGGATCATAAATTAATGTGTCCATAAAATAAAAAACATTTAATTTATTTATCATAACCTTATTAGGTTCATTTATGGCCTTTTTATGGGTTAAGAGATTCAATTTCATTGTTTTTGTTCGTTTCTTCCTTGGTTTTCATGATCAATTTACATAGATTTACGTACGGATAAACATTTATAATGAGAATGGTTTTATAAAATAGAAGTTTTATGCTATTAGTGAACAAAAATTTGATTAAATAGTTATATTTTTTTTGGTTTTTGGGATTGAATATTAATCATTATATAAAACTTTAATGACAATTTTTTGGGTTAATTGGTTGTTTCTAATCACAACGTACTTATTTTTATTTATAAATTAGTATCTTGTCTAAAAAAGGATTCTAGAACCCTAAATAAGTTATAATACATATATTTTATTCTCATTCAACCATCCAAATTGTTTGATGACCAGAACTGAAGATGTAAAAAAAAATTAAAACCCATTATTCTTGAATGTAATAAATTGACACAACTCAGATAGTGTTTTCATTTCCTTTACAAAAGAAGTGGAAAAGATAGATGATGATGATTTTTTATTTTTTTCAAAAAAAAATTCCATTACATGTAATTTGATTCAGTAATTTAATATTTTGTGTGAAATTAGGGTGAGGAAAGAAAAAGAAAAGAAAGGGATTTGAAATAAAAGAAATGAGAAGAGGAATTTACTTCTTGAAGTTATCCTCTATGAAAGCCTCTTTAGGATAGAGGTTTTGGTCTTTTTCTTGAACAAGGGCTACTGGATTAAGGGGAGGTGATTGGGAGGTTATTTTTTCAGTATTTTGAAAAGGATAAAGACTTTATAAAAGTGGAGAAAAGTGGGACTGAGGGGGTTTTTTAGTGGGGGAGAGGTGTGCATTTTGAAATTTTAATTCATTTTGTATTTATTTTGCTCAAGAAAAGAAATAGTGTTTGATTAATGTGAAAAAATAGTAATAACTGCATGTATGTTATAACCCTAGTTGTACTAGGTTATGATTGCATCACTTATGACCTAATAAATCATGTATTTAGCATTTGACGTAAATTATCATATTTTACTATTCACCCAAAATTCAAGTATTTTAGAAAAAACCCAAAAAATAACCCCATATATTTTTTGATGTCTAGAAATAGAAAATAAAATCCATTTTTTGAAAATAATCTTCTAAATATTTGTATTTTAGTTATTAAATAAAATTATAATTTATTCTAAAAAACAACATTAAAATTACAACTCATTTTATATCACCTTGAAAAATTAATCAGGGTCCCATAAAATTATATTATAACCAAAAGAAAACAAAAATATAATTTATGATTACATTTTATGAAAATAAATTTCTATTTTAAAATGCTATGTTAATCATAAAATTTTAATTAAAATATTTATAATGTGAAGAAATTACAATAGTAATATTACGATCGCTTTTCACTTATAAGATTTCTAAATTATATTTATATATTCATGGGTGAAGTTTTATTTTTGGGCTGATTTACTATTCATTAGTATTTATAAGAGTAACATTACTATTTATAATGGTATGCTACTATTTGTAAAAAACTAGGTTGATTCTATCAAACTCTAAATATCACCCCAAATGAAACAATTAAAGTAAATTCTTTGAAATTCAAATCATATAATTTTCAAAATTATGTTTACTATATAGGTTATAACAAAGTGGTTTTTTTGTGGAAACTTAGTGTTTCATGAATTTATTTATAAATCCTTAGTGTGTTACAGTATAAAGGGAGTGGGCATGTTCTGGATTTCAAGACTTAATGGTTAAAAAGACACATCATTATATATTGAATTTTATTAAAAAGATTATGATTTTAAATCCTTGTTTGATCCCGGTGTATTAGAATACTTTTTGGGTTAATTCAAATTATTTTTGGAGGATTTTGGATGCCTTTGTATGGAGTGGATGACTTGAGAATAGTTATGTCGAACTATGTGATTTTCTAGGGTATTCATATATACTCTAGGTGTAACCACATAGAGTCTCACAATTAGGCACACTATTTGATAAACCATGAGTTCTTTCCTAGAACCTCATGTAATAAAATTAAAAGAGAAAATAATAGTTGGATCATGGTTTGAGAATACATGCATCCAAAGAGTGTCGGGTCACTATGAAGGTAGTGTGCCACCCAAGATTTGTATAAAATTAATACCAATCAATTTGTGTGTATGTCAATGATATTAAACTCTATTAATTTCCCATAAACCCTCCTATTTAAATGGTTATTCCTCATACTTTTTAGGACTCTTGAACCTATTTACTCAGAAATTTGACATTTATGCTTGGTGGAGTTTTGATTTTTTTGTTCAGGTTAAATCCAACCTTCTTCCCCAAAAAAATCCATATATCTAGGATTTAGAATTTGAATATGGTATCTTGGGATTGATTCGATGTGATACTCATGGTTTTGTGATAGATCATTTCCGAATTTAGCATATTAGAGGTCCTCCGTTTGGTCTAATTCTATATCTAGCACCAAGGTGGGTCTTAAAGGGAATCATTTGGGTGAGTAGGATTGGTTAAGGATTCCCATGGTTTATAAGAGTCTAATTAATACTTTCAAAAGGCTTTCATGGTCTCTATAATTATAGATTCAATCATGGAATTAGGTGTCCCCTTTCATACTCACTCACATATGTTCTTGTAGATTGAATTTATTTCATGCTTCTATATTACTCTAATTCATTCATATTAATTTTATCCCTCTATATTTCATGTGTGGACTTTATTATTGATTGGGTTTGGATATTATGGGGATAAATTGGGAGACTCTTATAAAAAACAAAGAGGTGATCATGGGGGTCTACACCCATGTTGAGTGTTCTTATGCAGGTGGGGTGTACTAGTATAATTTGGAAACTATAACTCCCTGAGTTGATAATTTATGTTTACCAGATGAATGGCCATTGTAGGTCGTTTATTGAGTAAAGATATTTGGGTAAACAAGGCCATGTTCCCTAAATTATAATGGATCCTTATAGACTTTCTTCTGACGATGAAGGGGAGAACACCCTTTTTCTATTTGATTGCGCTCCCTCTAGAAATGTCTGAGATAAAAAAATTGAGGTTTTGGGTTATGATCTTGGATTATGTAAGCCCTATATTTTTTTTCCTATATTAAGGGTGTTTCAGCTGAGTGATGATTCATCTTCCTTGAAAAATGGGGTGATACCCTAGCATAGTTCTTGAGAATTTACTAATTACTTTTCCATAGGAACCGAGTTTGGTTTGGTTGGTAGTTCACTCTTTCTGTTGGGGGATAATAGTTCGGATGGTCATACAGATTGTAGAATCACCATGTGCTTAATTTGGGTGTTAGTATAAGGGGGTGCGGATCATGGTTGGTTAGAAATCCATGGTAGTTTTCCATTAGGTGATTGTGTGATCCTATGACTTGAGTAATTAGAAGAGGTCCATAATAAAATATGTGAGCAGTAAAGTAGTGTGTTTAGTTTTGACCAATTTTCATGACATTATTCTAGTTAATAGTGTGTTATTATATTATATAAGGATCACCTTTCCCTTGAACCTTAGTGGCTGCTACATGAAATAGTGTCTGTGTGATTACCATAGACCTCGGTGGATGTTTCTTGCCCTAGTGTGTGTGGATTTCCCTTGAAACTTTGTTGAAGGACAATGATACAATGTGCATGAGATTACCTTAAACCATAGTGGACGTCAGATGCATTATGCACATGTATTTTCTGTGATACCAATATTTTCAATGGTGCATCTTGATGTCCAATCATGATTGTTAATGCATGTGTGTGTATGTGTGTCCCATGAGACCAATATATGATTCTTTATTCAATGAGTATGCCTATATAACTTGTTATAAAATGTTTAATGTCAATAAAATGTGTATATACATTTCTACTAAATCACATAATGATATTATAAGTTTTGACATATATTCTATACCCTCTTATGTGAGATTATTATACCCTTGGAGGCATTGCTACTGGTATTTTGAATATGTGGACCATCATGATATGGATATCCCATAGAGTGGGAATGTGAATGACAAGAAATGATGATTATGATGGTCCTAACCATAATGTTGGTCCATGATGATCTTGAGGACAATCTAGTTGAAGTGGTAATATGGGAATGAGTGTCTTGTGGGATGACCCAATGCAAAGAGATCATATTATGACCCTGAGGCCCGACCAATGATCAATATGGGGTTTGAAGCTCTTGAGGCATGACCCGTGATGGAGGTGGGATATGAAGGCCTTGTAGATAGATCCAAATAAATACATTTTATATGATAAGATACATGGTCACCACCCTTGTGGCCAAAACATGATAAATTTCGGCAACCATCCCCACTTCTGACTTTGATTACAAGAATGTACCCAGGCAGGTAATATTTGGATTTCTAGGGGCTTGGGTAGCATATTATAACCCATCATATGATTATTTTTCATTACATGTTCCTTATTTATATATAGACATATAATACTATGTTTACTATGGCAACTTGATGAAACCCTACTGAGGTTATATTTCATCACCCATCACAGGAACCTCGATGCACATAGAGACCTTAAATATGGTTTTTTAGGTTGAGCACATGGATGTATTGTAGATGGAGCCTAGTTAGCTCTGTACATACATGTAGATTAGTATAGATTGGATTTTTTTGTTTTCATTGAGTCTCCTTCATGTTTTAATTACGATTATATATTATTTGTGTATGATTGAACGATACGATGATTTGTGGTATGTCATATTTTTCAATAATATTTTGTTATAGATTTATATTATTTCTATTTTTCTATACTCTATTAATTATGTTAATGTTACATGATTTAGTTATTTCAACTATTATTTTTCTATGAGTGAAGGGTATAGTCACCCAATAGTTCACATTAGACCCCCTCTTGTTGTCGAAAGCCTCTGGTGTATGGGGACGTGCACTTGAGATCTTGTGAATCTTCATCCTGGACCTAATGGATTGGGTTGGGGTGTTACAAAATGGTATCCAAGTATGTTTTTCTTATTCATTATTTTGATTATAGTGGAGAATAGTTCTAGGAATGCATTGATTCTTGTGTTGGATAGTAGACTAATGAGTCATGAACACTTTTATGGTGGGCTGTCTTGACTTCTAAGGTTATGAATTTTTGGTGGCTATGAACAACCCTTTATCATGGATTGGGAATGAAAACACTTTGTGATCACCTTGGGCTCTTGATAACTTGTTTAGAACATGGTGAGAAAATGAAATACTAAGAAGTGATATGAGGATGACCAGGAGTGGTACTGGAGTCAAGAAAATCCTTGAGGGTTAATATTAGCATGATAGTTATTCTCTGAGATATGGATATTGAATGATTTATGTGACTGGGTGTTGATGTCTACTATTTTTGATAGATCATAATGTTTTAAATCTCTCATAATTATTCTATGTTACTTTAGTTGTATTTGATTGATAATGCTTCTAATTGATGAGATAGGATATGAGAGTACTCCCGGTTAAATAGGAAAAATGCACTTGTTGTAACTTCCATGTGTTTTATGAAATATTTTTATAATTTTTATTCATCAGTGGCTTTTTTTTCATGTAATCGTTAGTTGAAACAAACTGTGAGAAACCCTTAATATAAAATTTCCATTATAACCTAGCCATTATGTTAGCGGAAATAAATGTAACTAACTTTCTAAAATCTATGATAAATTTAAATCAATTATATGTCATATTATTTATTCTAGTGAATTAAAATAATAAGATATGTATGTTATATAATTAAAATGATATTTTTGATATTCATCAGATAGATATTAAAAGAATGTTTTTCTGCCTTTTAATGGAAAACCCTTTTTAATTTAAGATTTAGGCACATTAATAATTTTAACATTACAATGTAATCCTTTTATTTGGAATCAGGATATGAAAATTTACTTAGGTTAAAATTATGATATTTTTCTGATAAACTTCATAATTTGATGAATAGTAAAAAGACGCTAAATTTTAATTAAAAACAACTTTTTTCATCAAGAAAATTTATATGGTTACTTTATAATAATGAATGGGTTTAAAGTATAAATATAATATATTATTTACTATTTAATATAATTTATTTCATTATCATTAATTTTACAATGAATTCATAGGTAAAATCATTTCAATCTTTTGCAATATTTTAAAGACAACCCATTTTTTCGACAACAAAATTAATTTTAAATTATATTTATGAAAATTGTGTGTATTTAATTTATAAAAATGGATTCCATATTTGGAATCAGTATGTACAAATTATTTTAATAGGCTACATTTATTTTTGGGCATTATGAAAGCTAACTATAGTAACTTTTATTTACCACAGTTAATGGTAAATCTTATAATTAAGGGTAAAAATAATATTATAAAATTACCATAACACTTGTATTAATATAATTGGATGAATATATTTCATCTGAAAAAATATTTTGGCAGAAATGGTATTTATTTCAACTCACATGGATGAGATTGAGACAATTAATTTATTTTATTTAAAGGAAAGTGATATATGTCTCACTCAAAATTTAATAATTAAATTATTTTTAATATAAATTTATACAGAATATAGATTGGATTATAAATACTCATTTTAAAGATAAAATGTTTTTATTTATCATGGTAATTGTTTTGTAATTTTTATGAAATATATAATTACCTTAATAGCTTATACATTAATGATGCAGAAATTATTTATTTACTTAAAAATCAACAATATAGATTTTCATAAAATAATAACACACATTAAAGGATCAAAACATGACCAAAACTTATTTTTAGAGTATATATAAACCATAATAATCCAAGGGTAGACTTTTGGACCATTTGGAGCCTTATAACAAGGATTATGACACATATAGTGTTTTATTTTAAATAATGTCAAAATTGTCACCTTCAAAAGTTAATAAACAAAACATTCTCAAAGTTGGTTTTTTTAGACGATAAAATCGAAAAAAAAGTATTATTATTAAATTTATTAGATATATATTCATCATATAATTTTAGATTTAATTTGTATGCAACAAATAAGTTGATTAAATAATTATGAAAAAATGTAGTAGTAATTATTTTATCAAGATAAATATATAATAAATAGTTTTAATAATATTAAAATAATTACTATATGATATAATTAATGTTATCCACGAATTTTATAGATGAATATGACTTTTTAATAAGCTATTAAATATTTTTTTTCTAAAATATATTCTGTGTGGAATTTAATTAAATTCAAATAAACAAATTATGTTAAAATTGACAGTATTGATATTTTATGAAAATAACATATTATTAAATTGTTTAAAAATCACAAAAATATTTAAAAATTACAAATTAAAATTTATATGGTCTTCCATGTAATAAATTATCCAATAATATACAATTAAAAACACATAAGTTAGTATTTATAACCATTTAAAATTTATACCATTATTACCACAAATAAAATTAAATAGATTAAATAAGGATAAATCCAAATGATAAGGTTTAAAATAAATTCAAAACATGTATAAATTTTATTAGTTGTTGATATTACAACCATATATAATCTCATATTATAATATGAGTCATTTTTTGGGGTTTTTATGTGTGTCTGGTTTTTATTATCAATTAATATTTTTGAGCTTTCCAAAAGTTCCTCTCTCCTTCCTTATAAAAGGGAACCTCTTCCCTCTCCTCTTCAATAACTTTTGAGCATTAAAGCTCTGCCCAAACCTACCAAATACTCTTCCCAACCTCTCTATTAACATTATTGAGGTTCTTGTCTTTTCAAAAGTCCAACTCTAGTTCCCTGAGAGGAATTTTAAAGGAGGCACTTCGAGGAAGAGGTAATATCTTTGGCTGATTCATTCAAATTTATTTCTTCTTAAAATTCATATTATTTAGTTGTTTCATTATAAATTAATAACATAAATATCACTCATATAATTATATATTATTATAAATATGAAACAACCCTATTTTACCTTCTATCCATCCTACGGATAATTAAATCACAACACGTGTGTACGTACGGAATACCATCTCCACGCCGTGGTGTAATCATTTATTCTCATCACAAAAATACATGGATGGGAATAATTATGGAATAAATATCTATATGTGATTGTTTTTAAGTGATATTGATTATAAAATATTCTACACCATATACATTAACACAATTCCACAATCATTGGAATGTTACAATCGATCGTGCGTACATACGACCTACCGTCTCCACGATGTGATGCGATTCGTTCTACATGATCTTCATTTAAGAATGAATACATAAATGAATTTAATGAATAAATATGATATATATTATACTAATATTAATATGTAAATTATATATCTATAACCTAAAAATAGGAATAATAATTTATTTGACAAAACACGAATAAGAATATTAAGCAGTTGACACCCGAATAACGAGTAACAGTGAAATGTGACTAATAAATAGATAAGAATATGAAAATATATTATATCATAACAATGAATATGATTATATAATAATTCAATGACATTATTTAAATAATTATACAGGAGGTTCAGATACATACAAAGCATATCAGACCTATGGTATGGGAAAATCTCCCAATCTCATTTTTTTATCCAGGATTGTTTATACTTCAGTATTTGATGGGGCATATTTATCATACACATAAATGTTTCATCAATATGTAATATTATTTTTATCCTCCTACAATTTTTTAAATCCAATTTTACCTATTGATGAGTTTTTAGTAAAATAAATGAAAATAATCTTTTGTTATTTTCAATACGAGATACTTTTTGACTTTTCCAGCCAAAGTACGAGAAGAATGTTTTTTTAACTTATAAGACATGAGTGGATTTGTATGATTTCATAGGAAATTATTTCCATGTAGGATTCCCTTATAAGTTTTCAAGTTTATTTTCAATTAACTTTTTTTAATTTTAAATTTTTTGACATGTTGAGAAAAGAAAATGTTTTTGATATAGAAAGGATATTTTACTCAAGAACTAAGTTCAAGTGTTTTATCAAAATTATTTTCCATCTATGATGATATTGGGTTATGTTTATATCCCTATTATTACATTGATTTGAATATGTTCTAATGGAATTATTTTTATGAATTCTTTCTATCATATGATGGCATGAGGTTTAAGAATCTCATTTTAATACGTAGGTTATGCTGTGATATATGATATATGATTTTTGGGCACACATAAGAATGGTTTCATTATGGGATGGGTGGGACCTGTATCTCCATCAAATTAATTCGGTAAATTTTGTATCTCATGAGATAGACATGGCTGGAATGACAAGTTGATCTGTTCTAGTGATACAGGACAAGAATGAGGACTGAACTCAGTTTATTAATGGACATTGTCGCTACGACGGTCTTAGAAATGTGCCATGACTAATATGAAATGATTTTCTATGATTATGTGTGTATGAAACAAAGTTTCACAACTTCTTTTTATATGATTGGGATTACATTACAGTTCTATGATTTATCCCATGACATGATATTATGACCACTTATACAGGATAATATTTTTAAACGTTATGATCTTAAAAATATGATAAGATTGATATTTCATTTGTTTAACCTAACTGATCATTTGAGATCACTCTTTTGTATTTTCTTTTCCCTAGGTCAGGAAGAAGGGTATTAAATATTATATTCCAAAACCTAGTCTAGATACAACCAAATAAAGCTGAGAAAACATAGATTCTTTATGAATCAGTTGTTTACGTTTCCCAGTTTCTAATGACACTATACCTATTCAGTCATATCATGGTTTTGTTATATGTTTTAATACATATACTTAAATTATGAAGAATTAACAATGTATATAATGTATAGGTTTTTATATTTGGTATTATAAGAAAGATATAGTTAAAATTTGGAAACTAGGATGTGAACGCCTTAGTAAGAACTCTAAAGATATATCTATCTATAGGAAAAAGTCCTAGTGTTTTAGAAATTTCCATGAATAACCTATGATAAGACATAAAGTGTGTAATTTTATTCTTGATTATGTGGTTTTCCTATGGTAATTAGTGTTTCTCACACAATTCTTCTTGAATTTAGTCAATGGTTAGAACTCGATGGAACCGTGTTAATACTGAATGCGACAGGAAATGTAATGATTGTCCCCCTGAGCAATGAAGCATTATGGGAGTTGGAATGAAAAATCTTGTAGCCAAGATCACACAACATTCTCAAGCTATGAATCATGCAGGACTTCCAAATGAGCAATGGATGGAGAAACATTCTGTTGAATCCTTCATGAGGAAACGTCCAACTTCATTCAGTAGGTATTCAGATCCATTAGTGGGTAAACAATGGATCAGTACAACTAAAAATATTTTTTTAGTTCTACAATTTACAGAACATGATAAATTCATTTAAGCATTATATCATTTGGAAGGTGATGTTGATCAATAGTGTAATATTATCAAAAATTTGAGGAAAGTAGATGAAATTGATTCCATGGAATGAGACGAGTTCAAGAAATTATGTTTCCATAAGTACTTCCCTCATATTCATCGGACAAAAATTGATAATGAGTTTCTTGAACTAAATAAAAAGTATTATGAATCCATTGGTACCTACGAAGAAAATTTTACAAGACATGAAAGGTACGATTCCGAAATTATTATCCAACCTGAGAGTAAGATCGATCGATTCTTTAGTGGGTTAAATCCAAGTCTCCAAAGGGTATTATCCATAAGGGACTTCAATATCCATGATGAAATTGTTTGATGTGCCCTCAATGTTAATATGAATATTGGAGTAACCCATTAGTCATATGGGTTTGATAAGAAAAGGAAAAAAAATTCAAAGAAAAATATAAAGACCACACTGAAAAGAAGATCAGATTTCCATTATTCTCAATGTTTGTAAAGAAACATAGAGGGAATTGTCTTAAAGGGACAATTAAATGTTTTAAATTTGGAAAATAAGGTCTTCAAGCAATTTAATGCTGTAGTGACGGGAAAAATACATCCAATGATGCGAACAGTGAAAATGCTACACAGAATGCACCTCCTACAGTTCAATGTTAGAATTGAAAGGAAATGTGGAATTATTCCAATAAATTCCCTAACCAAAGGGTTGTTGATGATGATCAATGTCAATAAACTCTTATGGCCAAAGCGAAAGGAAAGTCACATTCAATTTCTATCGACGATGTGGAGCACAATAACGAAGTGTTGAAAGGTACACATACCGTCCACTCTAATGTAGAAAATGTTTTATTTGATTCTAAATCCACCAACTCTTTTATTTTTGAAAACATTTCTATGGATATAATCATACTACATCAACAATTAGATGTTGAGTTAGTTGTGACAACTCCTAATGGCATGCCAGTTGCATCAAAAGTTTATAATTCTTCTCTAATTGATGTTTATGGGAAAGTGCTTCCTAAAAATCTTGTGATCCTTCTTATATTGGGATTTGATGTGATTCTTCGCATGGATTCCCTTTCCATATATGGATCTCATATCAATTTCCAAATAAGAGAAGTCACATTTCATATTCCAGATCAATCTATGATCATCTATTGTTGCAAGGATAAATATAACCTTCCAGTTGAAATTTATTTCTACTTAGGGGTCTTGATTCCAATAAATGATGGTTATGTATCTCAAATGGTTGGCAAGAAACTCACAATTAAGAATATTCCCATTTTACAGGAGTTTGATGATGCCTTTCTAGAGGAATTTCCAGGACTTCCACAAAATTGTGAAGTTGAGTTTTCAATAGAACTCATACCAGGTGCTATGCCCATTTCAAAGACACCTTATAGAATGGCCCCAATTGAGTTGAAGGAATTGAAGAGGAAACTCCAATAGAATCTTGAAAAGGGATTCATACATGCAAGTGCATCACCATGAGGAGCACCATTTTTGTTTGTTGAGAATAAATATTGATCAATGAGACTCTGCATTGATTATCAAGAACTTAACAAGATCACTATCAAGACCAAATATCATCTCCCACACATTGATGACTTATTTGACCAACTACACCAAGCACAATACTTTTCAAAAATTGATCTTCATTCAGGGTATCATCAATTAAGGGTCAAAAAAGAGGATATACCAAATATGGTTTTCTGTACAAGGTACATACACTATGAAATTATAGTGATGCCATTTGTTCTTACAAATTAACCCTCTATCTTCATGGATCAAATGAATAAAGTCTTTAGAGTCTATATTGACTAGTTTTGGTAGTCTTTATAGATGATATTGTTTTCTATTCAAAGAGCAAGTGAGAACATGAAGATCACTTAAGAATTGTATTGAAGACCCTAAGAAAGGAGAAGATTTATGCCAAATTTACCAAGTGTGAATTTTGGCTTCAAAAAGTTTTTTTGTGTCACATAATCTTGAGAGAGGTGATATCTATGGATCTAGCAAAAATAGAGGTTATTGAAATATGGTTGAGACCAACAACAGTAACTGAGATCTGATTTTTTCATGGTTTGGATGGATATTATCAATGTTTTGTAAATGATTTTTCATGATTATCTAATCCACTCACCAGGTTGACTCGAAAAGAAGTTAAGTTCATTTGGACTGAGGAGTGTGAAGAGAATTTAAAGGAGTTAAATAGAAGGTTATCCCGTGCACCTGTTCTCAGACTACCTTGAGGTGGACAAAGGTTTGTGATCTAAAGTGATACATCCAAGAAGGTATTGGGGTGTGTTATCATGCCAAATTATATGGTAATAGCTCATGCCTCATGACAGTTGAAAATCCATGAGAGAAATACACAAGTCATGATTTGGAATTTTCTGCGGTAATCTTTGCATTAAAAATATAGAGGAATTATCTTTATGGTGAAATATGCGATATTTATACTCATCATAAAAGTTAAATGTATATTTTCACACAAAAGGAGATGAATATTCCCCAAAGAAGATTGATGGAGTCGATTAAAGATTATGACTGCTCCATACATTACCACCCCGGGAAAGAGAACAAGGTGGAAGATGCATTAAGCCAACAAGACCTTGCTATCTTATCCATGATGAGGATCATGAAAGATCCAATATTTATGGATTTTTAAAGGATGGATCATGAAATTATAATGGAAGGGGAAAATGTTATCTTGATCAAATGAATATTCAACCATCTATACATGTGAAGATTAAAGAGGCACAGAAGGAAGATGTAGATTTACAATAGAAGGTGAGAAATATTCCAGAATTTAACATTGATTGTGATGAAATAATAAGGTTCAGGAACCGGGTTTGTGTTCCTCCCATACAAGAATTAAAGAAGGAAATATTATTCTCTGTTCACCCAGGAAGCACGAAGATGTATAGGTACCTGAAAGAGTACTTCTAGTGGGATGGCATGAAAAGAGATGTTGCTGAATATGTCTCTCGATGCATGGTTTGTCAGCATGTTATGGCTGAAAGACAGAAGTCTAAGGGGATATTGCAACCATTACCCATACCAGAATGGAAATGGGAAAATATCACTATGGACTTTGTCACAGGGCGTCCCAAAACATCCAAAAGAAATAATGATATCTGGGTTATAGTTGATTGTCTTATGAAGTCATCACACTTGATTGCTATTAGAGATGATTTATCACTTTATCATCTTCCTAGAATATATGTAAAAGGATTGGTAAGTTTTCATGGAGTACCACTTTCCATTATATCTGATCAGGATCCGAGTTTTACCTCGAGGTTCTAGTGAAGTCTTCAGCATGGTCTAGATACAGAGTTGAGTTTCAGCACTGCTTATCATCCTTAGACAGATGGTCAATCTAAATGGAAAATTCAAACACTATAATTTATGGTGAGATATTTATCCATGGATTTAAAAGGCTATTTGGATTGACACCTACCATTGTTTGAATTTTCTTACACCAATATCTTTCACTCTAGTATTCAGATTGCTCCTTATGAAGCCCTATATGGAAAGAAGTGAAGAACCCTAACTTGCAGGGATGAAGTTGGGGAAAGAAAGCTATTAGGAGATGATCTTTTTGATGAAATGAAAGAAAATGTTAGAGCTATTCCACAACATATAAGAGCATCTTAGAGTTGACAAAAACATTATGATGGCAACCGAAGAAAAGACCTACAGTTTGAAGTAGGAGATAAGTTGTTCCTATGAATATCTCTTTGGAATAGAGTAATTAGATTTGGAAAGAAGGGAACGTTTAGCCAAAGGTATATCAGTTCTTTTGAGATTCTAGATCGTGTTGGGAAGGTATCTTACCGATTGGCGCTTCCACCAAATCTCTCTCATGTTTATGATGTGTTCCATGTATACCTCCTAAGAAAGTATATTCCCGATCCTTCACATGTACTAAGCTGAGAAGTCATACCGCTGGAGCAAGATCTTCCTTATGAAGAACAACTGATAGAGATTCTGGATCATAACAAAAAAGTACTATGAACCTAGACCACTCGATTGGTTAATGTTTTATGGAGGAACCACCAATTAGAAGAAGCTATATGGGAACTTGAGGAAATGATGAGGGAGAGGTATCCTCATATATTTATTTCCTTGTGACAAATTTCAAGTGAAAAATTCAGTTTAAGGGGGATAGAATATAATGACCATGTGTTTTATGAAATATTCACATATTTCTTTTCATCAGTAGCTTGTTTTTCATGAAATAGTTAGTTTAAACAAACTGTGAGACACCCTTAATATAAAAGTTCCGTTATAACATATCTGTTATGTTAGCGAGAATAAAAATAAATAACTTTTAAAAATATATGATAAATTTAAATCAATTATATGTCATATTAGTTATTTTAGTGAATTAAATTAATAAGATAAGTATGTTATATAATTTAAATGATATTTTTTATATTCATCAAATAGATATTAAAAGAATGATTTTCCGCCTTTTAATGGAAAAACCTTTTTAATTTAATATTTAGTCATTTTAATAACTTTTAAATTAAAATGTAAAATGTTTCTTTGGAATGAGAATATAAAAATTTACATTGGTTAAAATTATGATATTTGTTTGATAAACTTCATAATTTGATGAATAGTAAAAATACTCTAAATTTTAATAAAAAAAACTTTTTTCATCAAGATAATTTATAAGGTTAAATTATAATATTGAATGGTTATAAAGTACAAAATAGAATATATTTTCACTATTATATATAATTTATGTCCTTATCAGAAATTTTACAATGAATTCATAGGTAAAATCATTTTAATCTTTTACAATATTTTAAACAAAAACACGTTTTTTCGACAACAGTATTAATTTTAAATTAAATTTATTAAATTTATGTTTTTTGAATTTTGAAAAATGGATTCCATATTTGGAATCAGTAGGTCCAAATTATTTTAATAGGATACTTTTATTTTTTGTGAATTATGAATAGTAACTACAGTAAATGTTATTTACCATAGTTAAAGGTAATTCAGGTAATTAAGGGTAAACATAATATTATGAAATTACCCTAACACTTGTCTTAATATAATTGGATGATTATATTTCATAAAAAATCCTACTTGGGTATAAATGGTATCTATTAGAACCCATTTGGATGAGATTGAGACAATTAATTTATTTTATATAGAGGAAAGTGAAATATGTCTCACTCAAACATTAATAATTAAAGAATTTTTAATATAAGGTTATATAGAATATAAATTATATTATAAATAATCATTTGAAAGATAATATGTTTTTCTTTATCATGGTAATTTATTTGTACTTTTTATGAAATATATAACTACCTTAAAAGATTATACATTAATGATGCATGAATTATTTATTTAGTGAAAAATCAATAATAAATTTATTATTAAAATAATAATACCAATTAAAAGGACCAAACATTTGACCAAACATTATTTTATGAGAATATATAAACCATAATAATCCAAGGGTCTAAATGTGTACCATTTTGAGCTTTATGAAAGTGATAATGACACTTATATATTTTAATTTTAAATAATGTCAAAATTCTCACCTTCATAATTTAATAAATATAACAATTTAAAAGTTGGTTTTTTAGAAGAACAAATCACGTAAAAGTAATATTATGAAATATATTAGATTTATCGTCATCATAGTTATTTATTTTTAATTTTTTTGCAACAAATAAGTCAATTGAATAATTATACAAAAATGTTGTAGTAATTATTATATAATGAGAAATATCAAATAAATAGTTTTATAAATATTAAAATAAATATTATATGATATAATTAATTTTCTCAACAAATTTTATAGATTAATATAACTTTTTAAAAATCTATTAAATATTTTTTAAAAAAATATCTTCTATTTGGATTTTATTTAAATTCAAATAAATGAATTATGTCAAAATTGACACTATTGATATTTTATGAAAACAACAAATTATTAAATTGTTTAAAAATCAAAAAAAATTTATAAATTAAAAATTAAAATTTATATGGTCTATAATGTCATAAATTATCTAATTATGTACAATTAACGACGCATAAAAACGTATTTATAACCATTTAGAATTTATAACATTATTACCAAAAATAAAATTAAATAGATTAAATAAGGATAAATAAAAATTATATGGTTTAAAATAAAATAAAAAATATCTAAATTTTATTAATTTATAATATTAAAATCCTATATCATCTCATATTTGATGTTGGTTCATTTTGGATGTTTTTATGTGGGGTTGGTGTTTATTATAATTTAATATTTTTGAGGTTTCCAAAAGTTCCCCTCTCTTCTCTTATAAAAGGGATCCCCCTTATCTCTCCTATTCACTCAATTTTGAGCCTTCATGCTCATCCAACACCTTACAATGACTCTTCTAAACCTCTCTAGTTAAATTATAGTAGATCTGGTCTTCTCAAAAGACAAACTCTAGTGCCCTAAGATGAAGTTTAAAGGAGGCACTTCAAGGAAGAGGTAATTTCTTATACCATTTCTATTAAATTTATTTCTTCTTCTACTTATTATAATTTATTTTTTTCATTATAAAGTAATAACATAATTATCTCTAATATACTGATATGTTATCATAAATATGAAATAGTACTATTACACCTTCTATCTATCCAATGAAAAACGAATTCATCACGCGTGCGTACGTACGAAATGTCATCTCCACGCTGTGGTGTAATCTTTTGTTTTCATCACAAACATACTTGGATGGGTATAATGATGGAACAAATTACTATAAATGATTATTTTAAGTTTATATTTTTTCTAAAATATTATACACCATACACTTCAATACAATTCTACCATCATGGGAATGATATCATCGCTCGTGCATACGTACGACATACCATCTCCACGATGTGATGCGATTCGTTCTACATGATCTTCATTGAAGAATGATTATATAAATTAATTTAATGAATAAATATAACATATATTATACTAATATTATTATGTAAATGATATACATATAACCTAAATATAGGAATAATAATTTATTTAACAAAACGTGTATACGAATATAAAGCAGTTAACACCCGAATAACGAGTAACAATGAAATGTTACTAATAAACTGATAATAATATGACCATATATGATATAATAACAATTAATATGATTCTGGAATAAGTCAATGACATTATATAAAACTTTATACCGTAGTTTTGAATACGTACAAATCCTATCAGACGCAAGGTAAAGGAAAATCTCACAATCTCTTTTTTTATCTGAGATTGATAATACTTCAGTATTTATTGGGGAATATTTATCATAAAAATCCATGTTTCCCCAATATTTAATTTTATTTTTATCATCCTACAATTTTTTAAATCCAATTTTACATATTTATTAGGTTTTAGTAAAAGAAATGAAAAAAATATTTTTTTTGGTTTTCAGTACGAGATACTTTTTACTTTTCCAACCAAAGTATGAGAAGAATTTTTTTAACATATACAGATGAGTGTATTTTTATGATTTCATAGGAGATTATTTCCATGTAATATTCTTTTAGATGTTTTCAAGTTTCTTTTCAAATAAACTTTTTTTAATTTAAAATTGCATGACTTTTTGATAAAAGAAATTTTTTTTGATAAAGAAATGATATTTTCCCCAAGAACTAAGTTCAAGTGTTTTATAAAAATTATTTTCCATCTATGAAGATATAGGGTTATTTTTCTATCACTATTATTACATTTAATTTATTATGTTCTGATGGAATTATTTTTATGAAGTCCTTTTATCTTATGATGTCATGATGTTTAAGAATCCCATTTTATTATATGGGTTATGCTATGATGTATGATTTATGATTTTGTGGCACACAAAGAATGTTTTGATTATGAGATGTGTGGGAACTATATCTTCCTCCAATTAATTGGGTAATGAATTGTATCACATGATATAGATATGGATAGAATGGAAAATTAATCCAGTTCAGTGATTCAGGACTGGAATGAGGAGCGAACTCCGTTCAGTAATGGACATTCTCCGCTACGATGGTTTTGGAAATGAGCCATGACTATTATAAAATGATTTTCTATGCTTATGTGTGTATGCCACAAAGTTTCATGTCTTATTTTAGGATGATAGGTATTTTATTGAAGTTCTATTATTTATCCCATGACATGATATTATGACCTCTTGTGCATGATAAGATTTCCAAATGTTATGATCTTAAGAATATTATATGATTGATATTTCATTTGATTACCCTTACTGAGCATTTGAGATCACCCTTTTGTATGTTTTTCCCCAAGTCAGGAAGAAGGGTATTAAATATGATATGTATAATAGGAGTCTAGATATGAACAAATAAATGGGAGATAATGTATATGCTTTATGAACCGGTTGCTTATGTATCCCAGTTTCTAAAGACACTATACCTATATGGCCCTGTCATGGTTTTGTTATATGTTGTAATACATATCCATCAATTCAAATGTGATAAAAATATAAGTAATGTTTGGGTTGTTATACTTGTAAACTTAGGTCTACGAGTTAAGTCTATAAACCATAGACCTAGTGAGGTGTGTGTCTATGAATCTTGATCTAGTTTCCTAGGAGTGTGCAACCATTAGTTTTGTGTGAGACCATGGGGGGTTTTTGGAAAATAGTTTGTTCAAAATGTTCCCTAGGGATCACCCTCTCATTAGTAGAAGATTGATGTTGTGATAGCTTACATGGAGTGCATTAAGGATTGAATGTTCATGTGTGCAAGTTGTGAGCATGATAGATGGTTTACGTACTGCTAGGAATACGGTGTTGAGCTATATTTTGGTGATGGTTTAGGAGTTTCAGATGAATCTGAATGTGTTATTAGAAGTCTGTCACTGGTCCTTTTGGGTTCGAGATAAACATTTTGTGTAAACGATCTATGAATTTTGAAAATTAATTAATAAATATAAATGTTCCCATGGTAGAAGGTGACATCAATATAGTTATGAGTAACATTTTATGGTTTGAATGGGTGTAAAAAATTGTTGGTAGAATCATTTTATGACGTGAAAGAATATTATAGATTGAGAGGGAAACATACACATAGTGCTAAACTAGTTGGGGTTTAATATTGAGGTGAAGTATTTGGGAATCACAATGGTGATGAGAACACCAAATATTTGGGTTGGATAATATTTAATTTTTAGTAGATGTTGTGAATCTATAATTTTAGACTAAGTGTGATCTATGAGTGATGGAGGTTGATGTTTAGATGGAAATCAGATATGAGAAGATGGTCACGCCTAATCATTATGTTCAGTGATGAGCTTCTCATGAATTGAATCAATTATTGTTAGGATATTCCATGGTGGGTAGCATCAGATCTGTCATGGGTGAATGAACTACATTTGAATGTTTTTGGTAGGGATTTAGATTGACCGATGAATGGACCTAGTAGCATCAAAAGTTGATGTGTTGGTGGATCCATCGGGATCTTGTGCTGCAATGAATAACCAATTTCTGATTTAGATGTGATGTTATATGGAGTTTGTATATACATGTTAAACGTGTGTTGAGGTGGAGTGAATATTGTGTTGAGTTGGTTTAGCTATTCTCATTGCTCAAAATGAAACTGTGATCCTTTGCATAGATTACTGATAACCCAACCATGGAATATGAACTGCGAGTTTTTATCAGGTTTCCATGTTGGTGGTAAGATGATATGACAATAACCTAAGGTGTTAAGGCTTGTGGATATGATGCTTTGTGGAATATCATCTTTGAAGTTGAGTGATGTTGGATATACCAGAATTATTGGGCGTGGAGTTGTAGTTTCACATCAAACGTGTGGTGGGAGTTCAACTATAGAATGTTTCATTTGATGTTTGTGAATAATATGGAGTTTTGGAATGATGAAGGTAGATAATTTATGAGGATAAGATGATTTGTGCTGTTTAGAATGTAATGATCCAAACTATTTTGTGTGGTATTCCATGTACATTTATTTTTTTCTTCATCTTGGTATGGAGCCCTGGTTATTTGAAATATGTTTCAGGATAACTAATGGTGTTTTGGAGGAATTCAAATTACATTCTTAAGATTTCATGGTTTTACCATGGTTAGGGCAAACCAAGTAGTTTTCAAGCGTAACTATGTGACCAATGGGTGTAGTCTCTTGGTGGGGAACATTTAGGCGCACTATTTAAAAATTTGTCTAACCCTTCCTATGAACTCATGAAATAGAATAGAGACCCAAATTCATGGTTTGAATATAGTTTGATAAATAGTGTGACCACACCATGTGGGTTCCCTAGGCAGTGGACTATGCACGATTGACACAAAATTTATATAAAAATGTTACAAAACCATGTGTGAATATTTTAATGATATGAAACTTCATTAATTGGAAATTAACCCTATATTTTTAACGGTTATTTCCATTAATATAAAAACATCTAAAATATATGGAGCCTATCTGATTCACATGTTAATTATATCCCCAATGTAGAGCAAATTTGATGGATCAGGAGAGATTAGATTAGATAAATTCAATGATTGTTCTTGTTTACATTCCATTCAACATGTTCATGTTAGAATCTCCCATTTTCGTTGATTATAAACCTATATGTGGGTTTTTATGTTTTTATATAGAGTTATGTTTAGATAATGATGATATATTAACAATTTTGTGATATATCATCTTAAAATACATCATATTTGAGGTCACCTTGTTGGTCGAATTCCACATCAGTCATTAGTGGTGGGTCTTAGAGGTAATCATTATTGTTTGAAATCATTAATGAGTATGTATATTAAATAGATGATTCATTTAAATTCTAGGTGAAGTCATACATGATATTTATTCTCAAAGATTCCATCCATGAGGTAGGTGGAACTGTCGATACACAATCATATATATATGTGTGTGTGTGAATTTATTTTCTTATATATTTCTTTGTTTCTGGTACATTTTCATATTTATTATATATATCTATATTTTTAATATGTGCATTCATGATTTCATGGGGTTTGGTTGTTTGGGGATATATCTATTCACTATTAGAAAAAAACATTAAGTGACCATAATGATTTAGACCCATGATGTGTTAACTTTTTAATATAGTGTGTGCTAGTATCATTTTTTAAATAGGTTTCTATGAAAAAATGATGCCAGTTTACCTTATGAGAGTCCTCGGTAGGTCCTTGTTTGAGTAATGAGATTCAAATATATTTGATTATGTTCTATAAATTAGAACAGATCCTTTGAGGCCTGGTTCCCAGGATGAGGACGTGTAAGCCCTTGTTTCATTTGAGTGGTCTCCCTTAATAGATGTTCGAGGTAACTAACCATGGGTTTAGGGTTATAATATTGGGTTAGGTAATCCCTTGATATTTCAGGTTATCTTGAGTTAATTTTATCTGAGCACTGGTTATTCTTCCTTGAAGACTTGGTGTTAGAACTTTACATTGGTTTCCAGTGTTTCCTTGTAACATTTCCTCATGAACTAAGCATGTCTTGGTTGGGAGTTGAATCTACTTGTTGGAGTCTTAGAGTGAGGACTAGCCTATAGTTTATAGAATCACCATGTGATGATGTCGGGTATTAGTACCAATGATCATGGATCATGGTTTATTAATAATACCTGGTAGTTTCCCATTATGTTATTGTGTGATGCTATAAATTGAGTCGTTTAAAGAGGGTTATACCAAAATATGTGATCAAGGGAGCAATGTGTTCATTTGAAACCATGACTCACAACATAATGATAGTGACCGATATGATTTTTAATTCTAGTTGGAGGTCCTTGACCTTAGACCTTGTTGAATCTTCAATGAATTAGTGTGTGAAATTCCCTTAGATATTATTTCAAATAACCTGGATTTTTAGGAAGGTTTTTATTTTTTGTTTTCCAATTTAAATTACATGTTTTATCCTAGTGGGTGTTCTAAATGGGGTAAGGAAGTAATAATGAGCATATAAGGATTTTTATGTGCCTAGACCTCTATAATATGGAGGAAACATGCCAGAAATATTGTTTGATAAAACTATACCCCTGATCCCGCACGCTTTGTTCAAATTGTATAGTGTGTTTAAGATGGTTTAAGAGGGGAACACGTTTTGACTAAAACATTTGACCAAGGATGAACACTCATGTGTGTGATATAGAATTTATGACCATGAGTTTTTTCATAGTTGGAGTAAAATTAGTCAAACTATGAGACTAGACCGTGTTAGGTGTACCTTGGGGGAGAGCCAGGAACATGGTGGCCGCGTGATTTGGACTAATGTGCTTCCAAATTGTGGGCCTCTTAATGAAGTGGGAGAATATACCCTTTTAGCCTAAAATATTTTTATCCATCAACCCTTCATCCTCTTTTCTATAGGCATATACATGGATACTATGTGCTTTCGGGACTCAAGGTGTAACGCGGGAATCCGTGAATTAACCAATTTGTCTCATGTTTGAGCCATGACACACTTGTTTCAAGGGATAATACATTATAATATTGGATTACATTTATTCCTTTGGTAAAAATCAAGTATTTTTAAAATTAGGATTGGGAATTCATGTAATCAAGTCATTTTATAATACATGTTACATTATAATACCTGAGGTAAAGGGAATGAAATAGTTACATGATAGGCTAATTGAAATTTATAAGAGTATGGATTTTATAAATTGGTAATAGTGACACATTTAACTAGACTATGTTATATATAATTATATGATAGTGTACAAACATAAAATAAATTAAACCTTTAAATGAAATTGTTACTGCTAAATGGGGATTCCAATTGCAAAGTATTTGGTGTTTTCCTCTATACCATTCAACCGACACTCTATCTATCGTAACCCCTAACATGTGATGAAATAACTAGACCCGAGCCCATCCATAATAGTGGATAGTTGGGGGGTGTCTCTTATGGTTATTACTTCATATAATGCTATTCTTTTATCACAAATACCTAACTTTTGGAGCTGGTAGATAGGCGTGACATTTTTCTTATGTTGGCTTATACCTGTCCTGATTTTTTATCTACAATATTTTTAATTATTAAATTATTTCATTGGGAATTCATTTTGAATTTTAGTATCATTACAGCATGATACCCTTGAGTCATACCCCAAGAGGGAATTAATGACCACGCATAGGAGGTGGTGGGCTTTGAGCCCCCCGAACTACCTCTAGTAGTTCAACCTATGGAACCAAATTCTATTTCATATGTTGGCACTGGTTCCTAGATTCAAGAGGTTTTCCTTTGTATGAGATATTTTATGTACATTTTTTCTTGACCTACCTCAACTATAGAGGAGATGATGTGGGAGTTACAACAACATCACTCTCCTACATTCTTGGGTGACAGTGCCCCTCAGTCTTCTGAGACATGGATTGTGTCCATGATTTATATATTTGAACATCTGGAGAAGCATCTGGAGAGACGTTTCAAACTTGCTACTTATATGATATGTGGTTCTGCCAATTGATGGAGGGATGTGATTACCCAGGTAGAATGACAGAAATATTGGATCTAGAGGTACTTCCAGACAGTCACCTTTGACTACTTCTTTCACTAGACATTGAGGAATGATTGAGCTAGACTATTCGTAAATTTATAGTTGGGAGAAATGACTTTGATGGTGTATTCTTCATGTTTTATTGAGCTTCATCATTTTACATTTACTCTATCATGAAATGATCTTACTAACATGAGGAGCGTTGAGAATGGGTGGGAATACAACATCCAATCAATGGTTACTATTTTGTAATTGGCTAATACTTTAAGAGATAATTAACAAGAACCTCAATTCTGACATGAATTTGATGGATACCTATAGTGCGAGCTAGCGATGTTCTGAACACCGACTTAATTTTGGTTCTTATGGTAGATGGAATAATCACAATGATTTTTTTCATCGGTGAAGTGATGGGAAAAATAATCATATGGACAACTACATTATATTCCACCTATTCGAGAATATGGGGAACTTAAAACCCCAATGCGTGTGGGATCTTGTTGAATATAGAGGTTGTGGAAGGATGTCTCTTATTTGGAGTTTCTATAGGACCTTTATACCAACTACTAGTGAGATAAGATATACACCAATCCAATTTTCTAGAGAGGGGCCAAAGGTATCTTGCCAGGAAAGTAGTTGGAATACCACCATCTACCCAGAACAAGGGGGTAGTTGATGTAGATGGAGTCGGACTTAGTATTCACAGTTCTAGAAGAGTGGGCATGCTTAGGGAAGTTAGGTTACAACTAAGGGTTTTCATATGATCCATTTATATGTATTGAAACCTTTTACAAAGGATCAAAATGCTAAAACTTCTACTGTTTATAGTAATATTATAGTATCTTCTACTTTAGTGTCCACCTTATACAACATAAGTGTATCACAATATTTTATATTCATGGTAATTATGAGAGTCTAGGACACTAAATTTAGTACAACTGTAGAATGATGACACTCGATTTCTTGTTGGGTGTCTGATCAGAGAGAGTTAACCTATGTAAGGAATTTCCCCTAGAGATGGTTGATTATATGTTCATGTGAAATATGTTTTTCCTCAACATGAAAAGGTTTGATTAATTTATTGGGATGGACTGGGTAGATCTCTATCATGATCGTATTTATTTTTATCTCTATAGGGTGATGTATAGATCACTTGAGGGTGGAAGTAATGTTCAAAAGGGAGAATAATATTTCCTTGTATATTGAGCTAGACTTAAGCATCAAGGGTTAAGAAGAGTGATAGCCCCGATTACGAGCCTCTTCTTGGATGACATGATGATATAACTTATTATTGTCCATCCTGTGGTGAATCGTTTATCGGATGTATCCCCTAATGAATTTTTTGTGATCCCTCCATTTATAGAGTTATAATTTTCTATTGAGATAGTGTTTGGAGTGACACTAGTGTCCATTCCAACTTATAGGATGAAACCTATGGAGCTTCTAAGGATCAAGAAGTAGTTGTAATACATTCAAAATATAGGATTTATTCATCCTAGAACCTCAACATGAGGTTCACATGTCATTTTTTCCAAGAAGGAATATGGTACCATCAATATTATCATGGATTAGTGATGGTTGAAAATGTTTATGGTAAATAAATTGTATACAATTCCTCAAATAGATGGCTGATTTGATTCTCTCTAAGGGGATAATGTTTTTTCAAAGATCAATTTGAGGTCAGGTTTCTATAATGTGTGTTTAATAAATTCATACATACCTCATACAACATTCTAGAGTAGGTATTCTTTTTACGAGTACCAAGTGATTCTGTTAGATCTCATGGATATGCCATCTATTTTCACTTCCATGATGAATTGGGTCTTCTGTCTGTATCTGGATTCATTAATGATAGTCTTTGTTGATAACATATTGGTGTATTGTCTCAATAAACAAGACCATTCACTTCATCTTGAGAAAATGTTGACAACATCTAGAGAGAACCATATTTATGCAATGATCACTAAAAGGCAAATTCGCACTAAAGAAGTCCACTTTTTTGGGTCACATCATCTTAGAGTTAGAAGTATTAGTACACCCAATAATTGTGATAGATGCAGTATCATGGAATATTCCTATGAACATAATTGATATATGGATTTTCTTAGGTCCATATAGGTATTATAGATTCCATGCCTATCATTTTTCACTCCCAAAATAACTTCTTATGATATTGACTATGAAGGATGTTAAATTCATAAGGTCAAAAGCTTGAAAAATTTCCTTTCAAAAACATGAATGGTATGTTCACTTCATTGCCGATCCTTATTCTGTGAATGATAGGAATAAAAATTATAGTTTATTATAATTCATTGAGAATATGTTTGAGAGTAGTTCTGATGTAGGAAAAATAAATCATGGCGTATGGTCCTCGTTAGTTGCATCCTCACGAGCATAATTTCCCATTTCTTGATATCGATCTAGCTACTATTGTTCATTCATTTTTATTTTGGAGGAATTATTTAATTGTGGATAATTTTGTGGTATTTACTAATAATAAAATCCTCATGTATATCTTTATGAAACATGATCTGAATATGTGGTAGTGGTGATGGGTGTAATACCTACAGTGGTTTTATTTCAATCTTGCCCATACGATTAGAAAATGAAATTTTATAGCCAATGTTATGAGACAGAAGACTCAAAAGAATGTGTTTTAAGAGAAAATTACTGAGTGTAAACTTAGGTCCTTATTTTCAAAGATGCATGTTTTGGTTTAGAAGGATCACAATCAAAAATTATTCATAGTTCCAGTAGTAACCTCTACCATTATGTAATGGGTAAATACAAGTCATCTTTATAATTCCAAGGGTGAAATATTAAGGGAAAGTATATCATATGAGGATTCATTTCAAGGTTGGACCATGGATGAGGATGAGATCTTATGCATACACAAGAATGTCAATTTCTTAGATGACATCCAAGATGAACTGATATGGGAATCTCATGCCTCCACATGTGTAGTACATCCTGATGCAACCAAGATGTATCACGACTTATGTTACCAGTATTGGTGTCCTCGTATGAAACCAAAGATAATTAGATTTATTACTCAATGTTCCACCTGTAATCCAGTGAAGGCAGAACATCAGTGACTGGAATGAATCTTATTTCCATTGCCCATTCTCATATTGAAATACGACGATGTCACAATGGATTTTTTGGCAGATTTACCTAGATTTTATTATGGAAATGATACAGTTTGAGTGTTCCGTGGCTGGTTGATGAAGGTGTCCCACTTACTACCTATTCCGGAGACCTTATTAGTAGATGAGCTTGGTATGTTATAGGTTAGGGAGATAGTATTCCTTTATGAAGTTCTATGATCTATCAAATCAGACTTGGATTCTCATTTTACCTCACAATTTTGGCTGGGGTAGTAGAACGTCTTGGTTAAAAGGGTTATTCTGAACATGAATTATCATCGTCAAACCAATGGTAAGATAGAGTGCACAATTCATATGTGACAGGACATGATTTTTTCACGTTTCAGTGTCTTTGGTTGCCTTGGAAGAAACACATACCCCTAGTTGAGTCACTTAAAATAACATTTTTTTGGATATCAAACAGAAGGATCCTTATAGTTCCTTATATGGTAGGTTATTACAGTCACCATTGTGTTGGTTATATGTAAGGGATGTGTCACTACTTAGAACACATCTCATTTAGGAGAATTTAGAGAATGTTTAGATGATCAAGAAGTGCATGTTGGTAGCCCTCTATATGTATTAGTCATATGTAAATCACCGATGATGACCTATTGATTTTGAGGTTATATGTCACATTTTCATGAATGTTTTGCTAAGGCTAAGCCATCAATGGTTTCAGAGACATGGTAAGCATTTATCAAGGTTCTTCATACCTTCTGAGGCCCTAGAGAGGATCGAACCCGTGGCTTATATGATATCATTTCCATAGTGATACATGTGCATTCATGATGTTTTTTAACATGTATTAGCATTTTATAGGAAGTTTTTAGACCCCCTAGCATTGAGGTTTGGTGGAAACATGGAAATTTCACGGTTTGATCAAATTATTTCCTATCGCCCGCATGGTTTGTCCAAACAGTGTAGGGTGTTTCAGATAGATGCATAGGGGAACGAAGTTAGACTCAACCATGTTACCTAGTACACTTGCCCATGATCATGCTGAATACCTCTAAATATATGTTTTTTATGGGATATTCATGGTTAGTCGAACCATGAGACCATCCGATGTGAGGTGTTCCTTGGGGTAGAGCTAAGAACACGATTGGTGCATGGTTTGGTTAACAGTGTAGTAAAACCATACACCTCTTATAAAGTGGGTGAATTTAACCTTTTTTTCCTAAGTTTTTTAATCCCTCAACTCATATTACTTTTTTCTCTAGGGTACATGCATCCATTTCATCTCCCTTGAGCTCTCCCTTCTCCATTCTGTTGGATTTTGATGACTCCGCACCCAAACTCTATGTTATTTTCTACTAGGTGTATTGAATCCACAATGGTAAGCTGTCTAATCCTTCTCCTACCATTATTAGTTTTCTCCCTATATCTTGCGATAATTTTTGTGACATCATATGCCTTATTTTCATTGAATTTCTCAATTATTTCGATTTATTTTGTTCCACTTCAAACCTAAAGCTAATATCAGTAAAACAGTTGTCCACAGTCCTATTGTAGGTGGTTTATAAAATTTGGATAAATATTTTCTATGTATTGTAGCGTATACATTAATGTCATACTCCAGACCACTCCACACATTTACTTAATATTTCTTTCCTCTTTATATTAATTTAACCATGAATTTATGAATCCCTTTATGCTATATTAAATTGTTAGAGGATGAATACCTCATTGGTTTCCACCCCCTTGGGTGTGATAAATTAAATTCCCTATTAAATGAAAATGTGTATATGACTAAACTCCTCCTAGGTGGGTTGGAATGACCTTGAATTTTATTTTCAATTAATTATAAATTAAATAGAAAATTTTAATTAAATTAAGGTGGGTTAAAGGGAAATGCTATGAGTTATATATTTTGTTGATCCATTATAATTATGAAATCCATGGATAAACTAGATAAAATAAATATAAATTCTTAATAGGTGATGTCTCATGTTTATTATAATTGGACCATTGATATTGGTTTGTAGAAAAATCATAAAGGATTTTTGAGCATTGTATTTCCTTATCCCTTATGTTGGGTTTTGGGAATGTCATCTCACACCATTTACTATTTCTTATATGATGGTCTTGAAGTTACAGATTCCCGTGTATTAGGTTTTGATAATGATGAGTCACCCAACTATCTCGAGGGATAGGTATAACATATCATATTCAAATTAGATTATGGTCATGTACCATTATTGGAGGATATATCTCGTTAGCCTATGCATGGTTTCCTCAATTATGCCCTAGGTCCAGCTATAACATATTTTTTCATATATATGCCTATAAATTTTCTTAAATATATACTATATATACATGTATACATATTATATATGGTTATATATAGGGATTAACAATGTATTCTAAGAAAAAACTTATTCTGGCCTATGCCGAAGTAGGTAAATTCATCCAGGTGTACAATAGGAACCTATACTAGCTAATATTTATTTTCCACACCTTTTATTATCCGTTATACATTCACACTAACATGCTATATACACTTGTTGGTTTTTCCTACATGACATTGGTGGTGGCCAGTTGAGTTTATGACACACCCTACTCATGACACACTTGGTACTATATTAGAACTTATTATTGTAGGTGTGGAATAGGGAAAGGGATCTACACTTATTCTTTTATTCTTTTAGTTATATTAATCTTATTCTATTTCTAATATTTATTATCTAATATTATTCTACTTTGATACGCTGGTGTAGTTTCCCCAATATAACAACTCGGAACCCTCTGTATGATGTTATCTTATAGCATACGAGGAGACACGTGTGAGGTCATGTGACCCACTAGATAAGTGCACCATTTAGTGGCTCCTAGATTGGGATATTACATTGTCGGATGTTTCCTACACTAGTGAGTATGGTATTCCTTTATAACATAGAGGATGTACCATGAATTGTTGTGCATGAGATTCTCTTTAACGTCATTGGATGTGTAATTCATTGTATTCATGTGTTTTCCACGAGATATATATAATTGGCATATGTTGATTACAATGCGATATTGTAAATAGATGTTTGGGCGTGTGAAGTCCATGAGGCCAATATATGATACTTGAGTCCAATTGTATTTCTACGTAGCATGTTAGACCATATTTTATATTGATTACATGTGTATTTATTCCTATACTGACTCTCATGATTGTATGAGATGTTCTACCATATATCCCCTTCCCTATTATGTTTAATATCATACCGTTGTACATTTTATTACTAGTATTTAGTATTGTTGAACCCCCATGAAATGGTTATCCCTTAGAGTGATAGTGAACATGACTTGTGATTATGATGATGATGAACATTGTCCTAGGGTAGGGGCATGTTGGACGTGAGACCAGACCAATGTAAATTGTGTAGGGGTATGACAACCTTGTCTCCTAAACCAAGGAATGGATACGATACAATTCCCTCAGGGCGAGACATTTGAGTGAGATGGTATTTCATGGTCCTTATCCTTGACTAATGATAGATGAATGATAAGATGACCTTCTAGACTGATTCAAATCAATGTATTGTGATTATAGAGAGGCATATTCACCAGTATTATGGCTAGAACTTGATCACTTTTGGTGATAATCCCCACTTTTAAATTTTATTCCAGTATAGTGCTGAAGCATAAAAAGTTAGGGTTCATTTATTGTTCATCAATACATGATATCCCAGTATATGATTTGTTTTTTATGATTCTACCATCCCTAAATATACAGAAATATTACTATTAGTATTTGGGAAACATGGAGAGACACTAATAATTTTATATTTACAAACCCATTATGGTCACATTAGTGCTTGTTTGGACCATACATCTAATTTTTATGTTGAACCTAGGGATTTGTAGTGGTTCAAGTGGAGTTATCCTCATGTATATAGAGATATCATGATTGAATAGGACTCAAGGTTTTCATTGAGTCTCTTACATGTTTTTATTTCAGATTTATCTTATATGATTATGATAAACCCATTGGAAAAAATATGGCATGTATGGTTTGTTAGCATCATTTTTTATAGAATTATATTACTATTATTTTTTATACAAACTAGTGGTTATGAGAATTTTATATGATTTGGTTATTTCAACTGTGATATTACTATAAGTGGAGGTTATTTACACCCCATAGTTCACCTTAGACCAAAAATACAAATCAATAGCTGATAGTGTACGAGGAGGCGTGCTTGAGATCATGAGGCACTCTAGCATGAACGTAGTGTTTTAGTTTGGGGTGTTCCATAATAATACGGAAAAACATTCCACTCCAGACTCCTTATCTAGAACTAAGTATGACGTATATTGGATATTTTTTCTAAAATAGTTCTTAAAATCCTACACATTGGAACTCTACCATTGAAGTATAAGTTGCTCCTAAGGATCAGTTGAAATTACATTCGAAGAGAGAAAAATGTCTTTGAACTGATCTCAAAACCCCTCTAATGAAATAATATAACCATTGTGATCCCCTAATAATGAGAACCATAACTACATAGCTTCCCCATGATTCATCATAAATGAAAAAAAACTAGTGGACCAACTAACCACTAATCGAACTGAAGGATATCTCCTCTTTCTCTAATCATTCATCTATAAATAAATCCAAAATGGAGCCCTAATACTTATAAAAACTCTGGAACTAAAACTCTTGGAGTTTCCTCCTCTATGTTTTTTCATCATTTTCATTAATTATTTTTTAATTAGATAACACATCGTTTTGAACATCTTTGGTATGAACCTGATGACAACTTCAATATAGAGTAATTCATAAAAAATAACAAATTCATGGGGAATAATGAAACCAGAATATGGAATATATAAGTTTAATTAATCAAGGGTCAATATAATATTATAATCTAACACATTTAAACATAGGCACAAAAAATATTGATGGGTAATACATTCTTAGGTGTCTACAAAAAACATGTATCACTATACTTATTATGTTAAATAAACTTGAAGTTCATTACATCAGATCATAGAGGCCCAAAATATTTATTTCTTAAATGGTCTACATTATTTACATCACTTACTATGTTAAACTGACACTGTATCCCTTCCAAAACATTCATTTATCTCCAATTCCTACCTAAAAAATTCAACATATACCTCAACATCCATTTGACACAAGTCTCTCATGACCCCCACACCAAAGATACCCGTCTCGGGCTTGTAATTAAGGAAGAGGGATGATTCCTGAAGCCTGAATCTAATACGCCATAGTTTTAAGACTAGCACCAAGGTGATATCATACCTTAAAATGAGAGAAATTATAATATTATAAAATTATGATAAATGATAGATATTATGAGACCACCAAATAAATCCTAATCATAATAAATAAAAGATACCACAGAATTATTATAATGTCATAAAACATGAATAATAAAAAAATGAAATTAAATGAACCAAAATAAGTTCTTGAAAAAATGAAATTATATCCCAAACATCACATAAACAACTCCAATTTATAGTATTGTATAGTTTTACCACCCATTGACTCATATTAATGTGAAAAATAGTTTAGGTTTATAGGGAGTAGTATAAAAGGTTTACTCAATATGATCCTCCTCAGCACCTCTCTTGAAAATGTTATGAAAGTATACTAAAAATCGGTGTATATCCAATGAATGTAACATATTTCCAAATCGAGTATGGTATGTTCCAAAACATACTATGGATCTCTCATAGAGTTTCACATCAAAGTATTAATAAATTATCCTATATAATATAATAGTGAAGCTTCCCCACTAGCACTTCCCTGCTAGTTTTATTCACTTTCCCCATCATCGCATTCCCTGAGCTATTTGTCTCTAAAAAACCACATGCATAAAAGGAAACTATATAACATAACATATAACCTATATATATATATATGTATATCAAAAAACCACATTATCAATATCCTTATCTATATACAGTAACCGATTAGTTTTCCTAAATACACCACCACTCATACATACAGTATTGTACCTCAATCCATCACAGCATGTACATAGTGTACCTAAAATAATCATTAGGATACTATATCTAGAGATAAATGTGCCTAAAATAACCAAAAGATATTAAATATCTCTACTGAAACATAAAATAATTTTACCTTGATGCCTACCAACACGTAACACTATACTAGAAGAAGAGAGCAGCGGAGAGTGGGTATTCATCCATCCAACCTCGCCAACCTAGATATTAGGGAAAAACCATTAGATTTCACTGAGTGTTAGTTTTTATACTAAATTTGAAGTGGTAGAGTATGAAATCACATGAAATATGGAAAATATGTATAATTAAAAGAACACACAAATGGAAAATACCAATCCCTAACCTTGGATGTAGCTATCACCACTCAGAACACATATCATGAACCCCTAAGGATGAGATAACCCCTAAGAACATATGAAAAAAATAAATATTTTATCTGAACATTTCATATTCATAATTACCAAATAATTATCCATAATAATATTTCATACTCCCAAACCCATTAATTACATAATTTAATATTCATTATCAATCCATAATTATTGGTACTCTAGGTTTCATCCTAAGCTACCGTAAAAGATGCATGAATAAATAAAAAGTAGATACATTAAAGAGTGGGGAAAGAAGTATAATATATAAGAAACTCATTAAATTATCCTTCAATACCACATGCAATTGGAAAACCATATTTAAACAACTACATCATTTCAGAGGATATCCCTGACACCTCTATGCATATCACCATCCATCTTGACATCTCTTGTGCTAACTGCTACTATAACCTTTATCACTCCCAACCATTTCTCCCTCAACCAACGTCCATCCCAGGCTAACATCATGTCACATTAGAAGGCTACATGTCTATATAAAATCACCCAACATAGAAAGGAAAAAAATTAAGTAGATAATTTAGGCCCTATAAGCAAGACATCCAATCTTCATAAACTATCATGTTTAATAAATCAAAAAATATTTTCTTTAATAAATAAAAAATTCATTACCTTCCAAAACTAACTATTTAATTGAACATAAGTTACAACACATGAGACCTAAGGCATCACCTATATTAACTAATAAATTATTTAAACAAGATTCAAACACATCTTCAATTTCCATAAATTATAAGGAATAGAAATAATAATTAATCACTCTTATTTGTTATTCTATCATCAAGAATTAATAGATTTAATTTACTTATCAAATTTCAAAGAATTAAATAAATTATATAATATATAACTGATAAGATAAGACACAGTATCAATATAATAATGTGGCAAACAATCAAAAAGTCATAAACACATGCGATTGTTACAACCCAAAAACAAAATTAATTCTTTAATTAATATTTAATTTTCATTAATTTGGATTACAAAATTACTAAATTAGATAAGAATGATAAATTCAAAATTATAATTAAAATATGAGAAACAATTAATCCCCTACCCCAAGGCTTTCAACATTATTTTAATATGAAAAAAACAACAAGTGGAAATCTACGAAAAATCTCCCTCTAGGAAACTAAATACCATTAATGATGCCACCCCCAAACATTCAAAAATCATCAAAATAACTACATAAGAATCCAAGGAGATAAAACACCATATCATCGAAGATATAATGGGAGAAAACAAAATATAACAAAGAATAAACAAAAAGGGGATGATGCAAAAATCACAAAGGATCGCCACCAATTGATCATGGGAAGCCGAGAACAATCCCAAAGAAATGGGTTTCAAAAAACTATAAAAGTTGTTCTTTTAATTATTATAAATTCAATAAAAATATATTATATAGAGAGAGTTTGAGTGAGAAATATAATTCATAGTTAATATTATAGAGAGGTAAACACAATGTCAATGTTCCATTCATGGAGTGAATGGGTCATTAATATCATGAATGGATCAAGTGTAAGGCTCATTAATTTACTTTCTAATATCCACCATACAAACTCTAGGATCCCTCCAAGAACCCCATACTTCTAAAACATGAATACGAATGAGCTAAAAGGGCCCAATCACTTATATTAAAAAAAATATTTCAACATTGATAAATTATTTATAACTAGATGATGAATGTGACCAAGAATTAGTTTCCCTAAATTTTATTCTTATTCTATAGTAATGATACAAGTATTTTCATTAAATTGAATATTATATAGGTTACCATTCCTTATTTATCTTTGTATAAGATCATTTTTTAATACCTTTTTACTACATCATTTTTAGTTTAATGAATATTCAAATATTGAGTCACACTACTAACATAAAATCAAAAAATTATTCCATAGGACATTACACAGTGATCATAGAGGTTAATCTATTTATCTTTAGTTTGGTGAGTTTCATAGTCCTATTTTATTTTTAAATCTCTTTTATTTTGAAACATAGAAGTTACATCAACTATTATATTCACATTCCTGTGAAAATTTATTTTACCTATCAAGTATGATGAGAACCCACCATCAAGAATCCATAGAGTACATTTATTTGTGTCTTTTAATGAAGTATTATAATGAAAATATTCCTCCTTCATCTTCAAAATCTTATCTTTCCACGAATATCCACAAAAAGTTAAGACATATGTCAATCCCTTCTCATTTTTAGCATAAATAATCATGTCACATTTTTTTTATTTAATTGATAAAATAAAATTCTTAGTGGAATTTAATTGGATTGAATTGAATCCATATTTTTTTAACCCTTAGGATAAAATTTTAGTACTTTCCACACAATTTCATATTTATAATTAAATTTAGAAAGAACTGAAATAGTATTCATAGAATAATTTTATATTACAATATAAAGGATATATTTCAATTCTCATTTTCTAACATCTTATTTATTATCCTTTAAAGTAAAATTTAGCTTCAAAAAAACAATTCATGTACTATATAGCCAAAAATTATTCAGTTCTTGAGAAATGATTTCTTTTTCTTCCCATCTCACTATAAATCCTCTAATTTTGAACATAACCTTGACTCTTGGTAACTTCTTGATGAATCTGAACTTCATTATTTCATATTATTCCATTCATTCATTAAGTATAGTGGATTTTATTTTTTGATCCAGTATCATTTCTAAGGCCACATTTATACATAAAATTAAGTCATTGAGCATTTGGAATTTCTTCAAAATAACTAACGAAACTTTTATCACTTTCTTTCAATACTTCATCAAAAAAAATTACACTATAAAATCTTCCATGATATGTCAACTTTAAATTTCATAATCATGAATCTTTCTCAATGACATTACTTCCCATTTTAGTGTTTCAATATTTTTTACATATTCCTTATTGTGTATATTTAGATTCTCAATGACCTTATTATATTCTTCAAACATTAAAAAATAGTTCACTTCTTCTTCTAGATTCACTCAATCATTTTCATATTCTTCTACACCTTTTTCTAGGAAATATATTTATTCTTTATGATAATTATAAAAATTGCCGATTCCTCTAATATTCCCCCAATATTTCAAGTATTCACTATATTAAAAGAAGGAATCTCTAGAGACCCTTCCTATTTAAGCTTGATATTAATAAATCCTTTAGCTGGTCCTCAAATTCTAATTTAACTTTATATTTTTTCAATTGAAGTTATCATAATATATTATATTTCTGAGAAAAACTCAGTTTTAATCCCATGTAAAATTTTTGTCATAGTATCTTCTTCCCATTTCTTTAAAACCAAGTGTATATGAAATATTATTCCATTTTCAATTATTGAATTAATGTTTCTTCTAGATGATAAAAGATTCCATTAATTTTATTGAAATTTAATACATAATCTTTAATATAATATATTTTTGTACACCTAAAAAATGTACCTAATAGTTACACAATGAAAAATATCTAAATATATATTACCTTTGAAACTATAGATACCAAACTAAAATTTCCACAGAAAAAGTGATACAGAATCATCATTAAGATATTTTTCTATCTTAGTTCATTGAAATTAATAATTCTCTACTCATATGAATGCAATTTATTTATAAATTTGTTCAAAATAACATTTCACGACGGCTTCATTTTAAAATTCAACTATATTTCAATATATATTGTCAAGAAAGAAATCTTAATATTTAATTCTTCATGTTTTAAAACTGTGGATTATTAATTAGAGGTAATGAAAATATGATATTCTTTTTTAGATAATTATTTTTTATATAATGATCGAGTCCACAAAAATATGTATCCAATTCTGTATTATGGTTTAAAAAACCATCCACATTTTCACTTGAACTGTCATTCAAATAATCTAATCTATTTTAGAGAACAATCCAGCTTTCATCATTCACATTGATGCATCCTTAATAAATATTAGAATTCCTATCCCAAATTCCTTTTTCCATTTTACAAAACAGAATTTTAATTAATATTTAGATGTAAAATTCACTATAAGTGTAATTCCATGCCTTTTCATCATTATTTATTAACTTTTTATCCACTTTTTCATTTAAATTCCTATATAATTACATACAATAATTCTATGGATTTCTATAAAGGAAACATTAATACTGAATAATTATAAGTAACATGTCATTATATTATAACCATAATAATAAAATCCATAAAATTAAAATTATTTTACCTGAATTAAAAAATATACATGAAAACATTTGGCTTTTAGATTCTTTAAGAAATAAATTGTGGATCTTATTATTGTATCATGTGGTAATAATAAACATGTGGGGGATTAGGGGGGTTGAAATATTTTATTAAATCAACTTTATTAGAAATTTTAATCATGCTTAAAAAGATAAATTTAATTTACATGATTATCGTACACATGAAAACAAAATTTATTAATATAAAGAAACAAAAACACAATTATTTTTTCTTGGTTCACTCATAGAAGGATACATTCAGGTGGCCCTAAGGCCTTGAGTTTGACCAAAGGCCTTGATATGGGACAAGAGCCTTACTGTTCTGAAGGCCTTTGGAGACAATATGGCCTTAAAAGACATGAGGCCCAAACTGGTGGCCCAAAAACCCAAAAAGATGAATAGTTCTGGTAGCTACAATACTGATCATTATCTAATACAATGACTTCTAAATTACCCTAATATGTTTTCTCCACCGGATTTTAACTCGGGTCCCATGGATGCACTTTTTGAGTCCTCACCACCTCGTCTGAGGATCTTGTGGCCCATTAAAACCTTTATAAATAACATTACCTAGACCCTTTAACACATTGTCCTTTTACATGCCTTAATCCATTAAGTATACACAACAATTACCATATATTATAAAATTTAACACTTTACCATTTCATATATCTTAATCCATTAACTCATTTCCATTAAAAATTCAAAAGTCACATGACATATTCACATTAACCCATTTAACCCATTTACACAATATGCCAAACAATCCACTATTCCTTTCCAATAACTAGAAAAAGTACCATTAATGCCTGTTTATAATTTATCCTACAAGTAACCACATTTATCATGTGATATATTTCAATATATGTCAACTTCATGCTTAACTTCACCATATCCCTGTTTTGGGAATGTTGGCACACCCCATGGTTGGACCTAAACTAGGCAAATCAACCTCAACGCATCCCAAAAGGATCATGAGGGGTTAAAATAATCATTTAAAGAACCATTTAACCAAATATAACTAAAGGAAAGAAATTCACATCAAGAAACAACCCTTAACACAACCACACAAGCACAAATCAACTTCAACAATATGATATATAACTTGTAGACCACCTACCTAGAATCCAGTAATGAACAAACCCTTAACCTTAGTATTAGATCTAGATTCTAGCACCCTTATAAGCCACATACTAAGATCCATTGGATAAATGATGATCTTAGGTATTAAAAATAATAAGAACAAAGCTACAGGACAGAATCCTGAAAGAAGAAGCAAAAGGAGTGTTAGGCTTACTCTGAGCTTCGATCCATAATCAAAGTTGCTTTAAATGGTCTTGAATCAAAAGAGAACCAACCTTTGGGAGGCATGGGAGTTTATGTTTTTCACTAAGGTTAAAATAAGGGAAATAAAAATAAAATAGGGTGAATGACTTAAAATATTGATAGGACGGTTTGGTAAATTTTAAATTTTTAAGGGGACACATATTTTGGCCGTACCATTTTCCAAACTATACGATAACAGTGCACCCACCTCTGTTTTAGAGGGGTGAAGTTGAACGATTACTTGGGGATTGTGAATGCTTTGAAAGGACATCCACTAACCATGAGAAATGCTTCCATCCATATTCATGTGGTTTTTCAATCCAACATGAAATAATTTCTTAACCGTACACCCCTTATCCGAGATAGCACAGTTTCCTCTAACCATGTTCCAAACATGAAACTTGAATTGGATGGACATTTTTCTTTTGAATAATTCACCAAATCATCAGAACGACCAAAAGCCTCCTCATACACCCATTAAACATTCCATTATACAAAATTATCTTATTTAAACAAAATTTAAGAAGGTACATATATCTATTAATACAAATATCTTAAAATTTAAATTCAAGAATAAATAATTCTGAATAAAATGATTTTGAAAAATAAACCATTATCAGTTTTGTAATTTTTGAGTAATAACCCCCTTGAATGAAGGAGGTGAATTATAAATAATAATACAACTAATTATTAAGGATTCATGATACAATATAAAGAGGTCAGTATATACACCTTATAAAATATACCAGGTGAATAAAATAACAGGTTTTTCTAAGAAGAATGTTTGGATACCAATCCATTAAAAATTTGTATCATTCTAGTGAGAGTTAATACACAAGGTGATAATGTGTAATAAATATATATCCACACATATTCTAGTGTAAATAAGAAATAAAAAATCATTTCATATATATTCTTTTCATAATATAATAAAAAAGCACATGTATAACCCAATGAATTGAAATTGAGTTAAGAAACCCCATACCTCATTCTCCCCTTATGTTGAGCACTATTTAAATTCATGTGTAGTGTTTTTAGTCATGTTATTAACTTATATGTAAATGATAATAGTATTTATATTTTCATATATTATTCCTTTTATAATATCATATAACCCATCGATTAATAATATTTTACTATCACTATTACTTTGAGGGATAATTTATTTTATTATGCATGTTTTATCATGAATGATTTGGATCTCAAACAATGGATGTAGAATCATCATCTCCATAATTATATTAATGTTTAATTACAAAAAATATTTAGAATCATTATTTAATTTTTAACATGGATAATGAATCACATCAACTCAGGGAGATAGAAGGTAGTACATATGCACGGGTGATGTTACTATTTCATTAATGGGTGAAAGGGTAATGAATGATATTTTATATTAAAATTATTTAATAAATATATTTTCATATATATTATATATAATCATTAAATTTAACCTTTATTACCTTATATTTAATGAATTAGTGAGAGATAGAAAACATTTCTTCGCGTCATGTTATTCCACCACACAAATAAACCATTTAATAATTTATTGAAGGGTTAGTGAGGATAAAATGTATATGATTTATTTCTTATCCATAATGGTAAATATTTTATGAATTTTACATATAAATATAAAATTATTCCTTATTACCTTCCACGTAATGTATAATTAAAAAACGAATGACATCACTTTGTGAGTTAGTTGTGTACTGTACACAAGGGATACATTATCATATTCTCTATTGAATGGAAGGTAAGAATTTTTTTATTAAATTATAATTTAAATAGACTAGTTATATCATAAAAATTTATATATAAATATTAAATATATGATTATATCCACCATTTATGAGTCGTGGTGGAAAATGAATTACATTGTTTTCTGAGGTGGTCGTCCGCTATACACAGGATAAATAATTTCATTTCTAGTTCGAGAGATGAAGAGATAACTATGGGTTGTGGAATTAACATAATATATATATATATATGATACTGAGGTTATTATATCATGAGGTTTTAATAATACTTTAATGAAAAAAAAACAATAAATAAAATAACTAATTTTTCACTAAAATTCCTTATATTAGGGTATATAATATAAAAAGGATTATAAGATTATTTTAGGGAATTATTTATGTGATTTGATTAGGTATTGGGTTAAATAATGGGTTCTAGAAGTGTGAATATGAGATGAGAGTGGGTGTAATTTTTTAAGTGGGCAGGAGGACACACATAGAATTTTTTAGTAGAAAGAATTCCACCCATATTTTTATCATTTCAAAAGGCTCCCAAATTTACCATTTTATGAAATTAGTGAATATAGTTTCTAAATATTACCATAAAATTGGAATTATATTAGTTTTGGGTCATTTTTAAGCCTTATATTTCTATTTTAACCCCCAATAAATATGTTTTTACCTTAAATATGAGAACTAATTTTTACTGGTTTCACTATTCATCTTGTTAAAAAATTAATTTAAACCTATTAGATAATATAAAATATGCTAATCCAAAATATGGAAATAAATTTTTTTAAATACAACTCACATAACTGTATGAATTAAATTTAAAATTTATTTGACAAGCATGTCGAAATAAGGGTTTCCTAGAAGAAAACAATTCAAAAGTTTAAGACATTTTTATATTAAAAATAAATAAGAAAATCATAAAAATGAAATAATATAGATTAATAAATGTACAATTATAGTTATTTTTATTTCCAATTTATTATAATATAAAATTATTCTTGTAAAATCATTATTGTAAAATGAGGGTTTAATAAAAATTTGTATTTTACAATATTTAAACGAAATGATACTTTTCAAAAGAAAATATAAAAATTTACCATAATATAATTTTTATATAATGATAACAAAAAATAAGTTCATTTTTGAAAATAAATTATCAAAACTTTTATAAACAAATAAATAAGTTTTTTCCCTAGAAAGCAATAAAAATCGTTTTTTGAACAAAAATTATTTTTGATGAATAAAATCACTTAGTATAAAATTTGGTGATTATTAAATATTAATTTGTGAAAATAATTATCTTTAGTAGTCACTTTATATAAATTTTATAAATTATTTATTCACATTCATACCCTCTAATTTAAAAGTTTGGTTATAACAATCATATTTATGTAGTAATGGTAATATTATATAATAGTTGGTTAAAACATTACGTTCTGTGATATACAGTCTATTGAAAAAATTGAATTTATTTTATAAAATTAATATTATATAAATGTGTTAAATTATCATCTAGTACTAGTGTTGTGTTTCACATATTATATCAAATATACTTTAATTATCTTAAAATCCCAATTCATTACATTCTACCCTATAAATAAAATGAATCCTCGCAATTTAATCATAATCTCAGTAATCAAGGGTTTATATTTTAAAATAACTCTTTCATTACTCACATCATAAAAATTATTAATTAAAACTGCTCTTGATAAGTGATAGAAGGAATTTTTATGTTCATTTAGAATAACATTTACTAGGTTTCCTAGTAGAATAATATTAGTGTCAAGTGAAGATATTGAATTATAATTAAAGAGTAAATTATTGAGGGTAGTGATTCAAATAATTGATCAGAATGATGTGAATGATTAATAGAAAGTTAAAGACCTAAAAACCATAAATCCATAATGATTTAACTGATCATTTATTTGACTGATATATAGGTAGTTGGATGAAATTGTTGTTTTAAGATACTTTTCATAGTGTTGATGAATTGCATTACCAACTAGACTATGTTTCCATGGAATTATACCTCATTGATGAGTTTGATTTTTTCCTTGAATCAATTTCCATCACAATATTATATTTTATTCCAAATAATGGGTATTCATGGGGAATTTTATTTTAGCCTAAAGGAAAAAAAAATTCTTTTATGGAATCAAAAAATCCACAAAAGCATAAAAAACAATTCCACATATCTCTATTAAAAATTTGGATAGAACATGTTATCCAATATAATACATTAATCTCTAATACGTCAACACTAACTCACAAAGTTCAGATTAATCCATTCCGTAAGAGTATATCCTTAAAACCCTTCATCTTAAATATCCAAAAAATAATATAATACTTCCAAAATATTTCTTTACATAAAACTAAAATTTTATATATATCCCAACTTAATAAAATATTCCCAAAATATTATTAATCACTGAAAAAACTATAAAATCAAAAGGCATTAATTCGTAAAAATGTATCCCAAAATAAAATTTCTATTTATGTAAAAAAAATTCATGGTATAAAAAGATCATAATTTCTTGTACATCATAGAGGCCAGTGGTAGGTTTTTCACCCTTGTTAACCTTTGGCTGTATGTTCAAGCCCTGCTGCCTTGCCGGATGTGATGGATTGTCACCTAACATTAAAGTCTTATTTTTTATAAAACCATTGAAAAATAATGAGAAAATTATATTTATAATTCTAGATTATCCTATAATATTTTCAATAATATGATTAAAATACATTATTCATAAATTAAAATTTCTTAAAATCGAATGATTTCTATATAACTCACTCATTTTTTCAAATTCATCTAATTTTAATATCCTATAATTATCTCAACAAGAAGCGCATATCAAGAAGTTTATTTTCCTAAATTATTTGTCTTTTAATTGAGTATCACCATGCAATTAAATTTTATTTCATGATTATTAGTATCATTCAATGTATTCTTGAAAATACTTATAGAAAAATTATTTTTGAAAACTCATTAGATGTTTCATGATTAATATAACAAGAAAACCATTGATAAAAAATACTACAATATGACTCCCATGTTTAAACACCTAAAAACATCATTCAATCAACTTAATTAATTATCATAAAATAGAAACATAAGAATTAATATTATTATTATGGAATTGCATCATATAATGGCTATGTTCCCCACATTTACAACATTGGACTATTAGTGGTGCCTTAGGCTAAAATATATTTTCCTTCATCATGTGAACCAGACTCTTCTTTTTTCATTTAAAATTAGATTATTTTTCCCACCATTCCCTACATAAATCATGTTACAGTTCCATTATTTCATTTTCCATCGTTCAGCTTCCATTAATTTTTACATGTAACAAATTGATACTTATTTTAATTTTTCTATTTAACACATTATCCTTCATGAGTCACTATCTTTCTATACTTTGATGCATTTCTATATTTGAATATGCTATAGTTTTTTATTTTAGTTTTAGATAACTAATTTTTCAGGATCATAGTATATATAACTATCATTCCCATTAGTTTATACATACCATTATGGAAATCATTACATTTCCCATAAAATTGGTTTTTAGCTTTCTATCTATTATTTCCAAACATATAATAAATAAATAAATAAAAAATATGAGAATGCCTTAAAATAGAAAAGTCCATAGTAATGATCATTTTCATGTACCACATATTGTTCGAGTCAAGCCCGATGTACCTGTTCAGTGATTTTTCATATGGGTATATAGGTTTCAGAACTAAATCAACATTTTGTATCCCAGGATGGATGTAATTTCTCAGAAAACACTGACTCTACACTTCACCACCTCCAATTTTAGTACCCAATGGTTATATAAATATTTATTTTAATGTATACTATAGATAACCAAGACTTTTTTAGATATTATTAAAAAATTATAAAAAATATCAATAAATAAAATTTGAAGATCATAAAAGAGAAAATTTATTTTTAAAACTACGTTGATAATACATAAAAATAATCCAAAAAAATAATCCTTAATTTATTCTCTATAGTGAATTCATAAAATCCATTTGATATATTAAATAATTATGGAATAATATAAGGAATATTTTATATAATAGATTGATCTAAAAATACTAGTAATCGAATTAACATTATAAGGATTCATAAAATCTAAGCCAAAGGTATAACATGATAGCATAAAAGAGAAGAAAAATGATTAATCACATTTAATAATAACATAGATAACATGGTATTATAATATCATGAAATCATATGAAATGTGGAATCAACATAAAACCTGAAATATGCATATGCCAAGGCTAACTTCTAAGACAACATCACATGGTTGAATGTTCCCTATAATGGAATAGGTTTACCCCCAAACACCATACATGGACATTCATGAGACTAAACCATTACAAAATTTATTTAAGGGGTATATAATTATGGTCACACCTATCACATTCCATTCATGTACATTTATATTTCAACCAAATTATTAAACTAATCATATGATATAAATATAAGAGTTACCGTTGTAATGTAATTTGTTTACATAATCTTTACTCATATCAAAATCAAAATAAATTTCACAATAATGAATTTTTATAAATTAGAATAATGAATGTGTTAACTAATTAAAGGAAGGCAGAGTAAGTAGGTATACATGTGAGGGACATATATATAGAATTTAGAAGCATTAAAAACATTAACGGTTTTGGTATTTTATAAATATAAAAAAATTTATAAATATTATAACATTGTCTAGAAAAATAAACTTTTTATTTTCAAAACAACTTCTTAATAAATTAAATTCAAAAACTATTATGGTAATCAATTTATATGAAAATATCCTTGTAAAATTTTAAATAACTCTTTAATGGAAATAGTAGTCATGATGGTAGAAATTACTATTGATACAATACACATTAAAAAAATATTTCTTTCACATTTTTATATGAAATGGAATGTTATTTAATTACCAGATGATAATAAAGTATGATATTTTTATTAATAAATGATCCAATATTTTCCAACAATAGAAATTCAGTCATAAATAATTACGATTCTATTTAAATTAAACATAAACCCTTACTACATTGGTAATTATTGAATAATAACCCCCTTGAATGAAGGAAATGAATTGTAACATAGAAATACAATTAATTATTAATTTTATATTATAGAATATGAAAATGAGAAGTATATACACCATAAAAAATAAACTATGTTTATAAAATAATATGTGTCTCAAAGATTAATGTTTTGAGATAAAACCCTTACAAAGTTCATATCATGTTGGTTAGAATTATTCCATGAGGTGATTATGTGTAATAAATTAATCTAAAAACAAAGATAGGTGGAAATTAAAAATAAAATAATCAAATCTAATCTAACAAAAAATCTTTTTATAATATAATCAATTATGTATATGGATAACCCAATGAATGAAAACTGATCTATGAATAACCATACATTAAACTCCCTTTTAGTTAAGAGGTCTTTAACATTATATATAGTGGATTAAAATTTTATATTAACTTATAACAGAATCATCTTGATATTTATAATATCATATATGATCCCTTTTATAATATCATATCACTATTTTATTAACAATCTTTCATTTTCATTGTTTTTTCAATTGTCAATTATCTTGTTTTCACATGTATATTTTATCAAGAAAGTTACAGATCATAGAAAATGATATTGTAATATTATATATATAATTATATTCATAATGAAATGTCATTTTTTCTCATTATAAATTTCTTTAGAATCATTATTTAATTTTTAACATGGATGATGAATCTCATCACTTCTTGGAGGCGATAGGTATTACATACAAATGAGAGACGTTGTCATTTATTTAATGGGTTAAAGGGTAAGGAACTGGATTGTATATTAATTTTAACGAATAAATATCATGTCAAAAATATAAAATATATTCATTAAATATATCATATTTTACCTTCCATGTAAATCATTAGTGAATAAAGAATCACACCGCTTAATGTGCCAGTTGTCTGCCTTAGACATGAATGTTATTATCATTTATTTAATGGATAGTATGATAAAAAACCATATAATATATATATTTTCAATAAATATTAATATTTAATTAATATAATATAAAAACAACTAAATTAATCCTCATTACATTCCATGTTATGATTGGGTGAAAAATGAATCATATCGCTTTGTGAGGCGGTAGTCAGCAGTACAGACGACTAATGTTATCATATTCTCTAAGGAATCGAAATTAAGAAGTTATATGTGATATTTAAATTCCATAATGTAATTATATCCAAAATATAATATATATATTTACATTAATAACATCATAATATCATGTTGTGATAATTAGTTTTTTAAAATGAATTACATCAGTTCGTGAGGTGGTAGGTCATCATACATACAATCATCAATTTCATCTCCAATTTGAGATTAGAAGAGATTATTACAAATTATAACTGTAAAATAAATACATATATTTATATTTATTATAATTAGGTTATTATATAATAATGGTTTAATAATATATTAATTATTTGGAAAGAGAAATAAAATAAAATCCCTTCTTTTAAACGTTAATTCTTCTTCAAAACAATTCTTTAGGTTTCCACCAAAATTTTTTATAGGATGGATTTATGATAAATATAATTACTATATGAATATTTTAGGGAATTGGGGATGTGATTTAGGTAGGTATTGGATGAAAATATTTGTTTTTGGATGTGTGAAGAGAAGAAGTGAGTGGGTGGACTTTATTAGGGGGGGGGGAGGACACACATAGAATTTTTGAAAATAAATAATTTCATACACATTTTTCTCATTAAAAAAGAACAAATAATGAAAAATTTAAAAAATTTATAATCTATATGATCTATATGTAACCATAAAATTTTATTTAGAGTAGTTTTGGATCATTTTTAACACTTACTATTTTAGTTTATCCCATAGTTATCCTATTTTTACCATAAATCTGGTAAATAATTTGAAATTTTTTCAATATTCATCATGGTAAAAAATTAACTTTAACCTAATAATTAATAGATATTATTATGAATAAATAAAATTTATATATTTTTATAAATTAAACTCAATTTAGTGGAGTAATTTAATTTAAAATTAAAAAATTTGACATGTCAGAAAAATAATTTTCCAAAAGAAAACATTGAAAACGTTAGAAGATTTTTAATAAAAATTAAACATGAAATTGATTTCAATGGATGAATATAGATTAATAATATATAAAAATAAATTAATTTTTATTTTGAAACCATATTTAAATAAAATGGGTTTTTAAAATTCTTTAAACTAATTTCACTCTCTTAATAAAAAACAGTAGTTTTCACAATTCATCAAAAAATTAATATTTTTAAAAAAATATAAAAATCAACCGTTAGATAACATTGATATTATAATTAAAATAATGAATTTAATTTTTTGATGTAAATTTTCAAAAATTGATTAAAAAAATAATTATATTATTTTCACACAGAAATTAGTGGAGATCATTTTATGATGAAAACATATTTTTGATGAATAAAATGTCTGAATACAAATATAGGTATTTTTCAACAAGAATTTATAAATAAAGTTATGTTGAGTATGAGATTTATATAAATTTTATTAAAAGTTTAATCCTTTTTACACACATAAATTTGAGAGTTATGTTATAAAAATATTTTCAAAATAATATTGTTAATAATATATCATTATATGTTAAAATTCCATGTTTCATGTTACAAAAGATATGAGCAAAATTGAATTTATTTAAAAAAATAATAAATAATAGTTCAGTTAAATTTTCTTATAGTATTTCATTTCCAAGTAATATAAGCTATTGGATATAATTTTATTCTTTTAGAATATTAGGATTTTATAAACACTTCATAGGGTTTTAATTCTATGTCATCTTATATTCAGTATATTTCTAGCATATTTTGCATAAGTGGAAAAATAATCACTTTTATAAGAATAGGAAAATACCAATATATTTCTTGAATAACCATCAACTATAACATAATCCTAATTTTTTACTATTAAACTATAAAATCCACAATGACTTAAAAATCAATGTGAACCAACTCCGGGGTTGAGAAGCATACATTTGTTTATTTAATTTTAAGGATATCTTATTCGACATTTACTTTTGAAATATATTACAGATCATGTATATTGGAAATTATAGATTATTTATATTATTCACTAATACATTCCTAAGTATCTTTCACTGTGGGTATTTATTACTATGTAAAATTATCCAATTCTAATAAAAACATTCATTTCGATAGGAACCTAAATAAGAATCATTTTTAGAAAATGATGAATTCAAATAAATAACGTAAACATTACCAATGAAAAAAATCTAAATCATTTTTTCCACCATTAAATTTAATGTCATTATTCTCAAAAATAACATGATATCTTGCATTACATAATTGTGATATGCTCAGAAGATTACATTTTCATGCTTATAAAAATAATAAATTAGAAATTATAATTGTAGTAGAGTTACCAATTTTACTGAGTGTGATTATAATCCCTATAGAGTTTTCATTAAAAGTGGCATATCTGCCATCAACTTTGCTAAGGTTCTTGAAACTCGAGTATCACCCAGATATATTTCTATGAAATCAATTTTCTATATACAATAGCTTATTACTGTAATTTTTCTAGTATGTTCCCTAAAACAATGTTAAAACAAGAAAAGATTTTTTAACGCATATTTTATTAGGTCAATAAAATGGTAGTTATGCGAGAATTAAGAATCCAAATTTTTTTAATTGGATTCCAATTAACATATTTTATGATTTTATAAATGAAATTATTTTTAGTTCTATAAGAATTAATCTAACTAACAAGATTAGAAGAAATAGAAATATGAATATATTTTTTCTTTTATATTTTACTCTTAAAATGTTAGTAATCAATTATTGTAGTTTATTTAGCAGTTCTTTTTTACCAAGAATCCAGGTTAGATATTTATTAATATTAGAAAATATTTCAATATCCTTTTAAATTTCTCATTTTAACATTTATGTTTATTTATATAGTTTAAAAATAAAGGATGATTATCCATTTCAAAAAAAATCACATTTAATGTGAGTAGAGAAAGAATGTTTATTATTTAAACATTTTTTAATTTTTATTTATGTTTATTAATGTTTTACTCTAGTATGTTATATTATTTCAAAAAAGTCATCAATTTACAATTTTTCACCATTGTTTTACCTATCATATTGTTTAAAAATAAATTTAGGATATTCTGGATAAATATTTGATAACTCAGATGTTTTTTTCAAGAAAAACAAAGTTTTATTAACATTATTGTCTTATCTATTGGAGTTAGTGTAACATGATATATCTTTATAGGAGCTCTAGGTTGATATAATAGCATTTTAAAACCCTCTAACTTTTCCCTTAAATTTTTTATTATAAATTAAATTGATAAAATATTCTTTTATATTTACTTTTATTTTATAGTTGAAGCTGGTCACTTCATTATTATAATCATCTTTTTACACAATTTCCTCCAATTTCTATTATTATCATACATACGACTATAGTTTTATTTCTGAAAATTTTTATTATTCTTGGAAAATTTATTCAATCAAATTTCTAGGTGATCCATTTCCCCACCACTATCACCAGGTGGTTACTCATCAATGAAGCATCCATATTATACTTTTTATCCAGTTTTGTGTGAGAAGTTTTAAAGGATACTATCTTCATCTCTGTTTTATACTCATCTTCTTTGATAAAATTTTATTCCCCCTCTAACATAATTATCTTTAAAATGAGTTCCATAATAAGAAGTGAATTGATGAAAATGAATTATTTAATAGAAATGGATGTTCCTCACCTTCTATTAACAAGACATATTAGCAGCCACATCTTTATCTTCTTTAGAAACTGTCTTTCTATGTGGATGAATAATTTTAGTTATTCTATTGAACCTAAAATATATATATGAGAAATTAATTCATCCCAATTAATTTTTAATGCATCAAATTTAATGGTATAAGTATTTACGTTATTTTGTTTAACATTCTATGTTCTATCATGAGATATAGAAACAATATCCCAAATTTTAAATAAATAATAAAAACAAGATATTCTATTAAACTCATATCCTCATAATTCAGAATATAATTAAATAATTTGATTATATAATTAATCATATGAATCCTTTATCGTATAATCCCATGTATGTCTTAGTGTTTTGGGTATTTTATATTTTTCAACAATTATGATACATATATCAAAAAAATATTCTATATATGTATTTTCATATTGATCTTAAATTTATCATAATTAGTTCTACTAAAACAATTAGTTAAGTTAGTAACACATCCCTCTAGATTATTATTATCCATAAAGGAATGAATTTATAACTAACATAAATTAATATCTTTTATCAAAAAAAAATCATAGTAAAAATATATTTTAACATCCTCTGATGCCAAATATTGGTCAGAGTGCAACAATCAATAGGTGGATAATTATGTATCCAATTAAGAATTTAAATCGAAATGACTAAAAATATAAATCCCCCAATTTTATAAAAACAAATTTAAATAAAATCATATAATTATATAATTTATCCTTTCAAAATGGTTCTCAATAGTTTGATATGAACTAATTTAAACTAATATTGAAATACATTAACTTTTGAAACTAATCTACAATTAAAAAACACCGAATATAATAAAAAAAGTAAATCAAAATATCAATTTAAGGTTTTGTTTATAGATTTAAAACTTATATTGTTTTATATTAAAATAAATAATGAAAAGTAGAAAAAGGAAAAAAGGTGTCTAGTATTAAGCCAATACCTAACCAAATCCACTTGTAAATCAACCAATTCATTTTAGATTCTTACAATATAAATAGATCCATAAACTGTATCTTGTTTTACACAAATGTATAGAGGGTTTTCCATGCATATAGCTTTTTAATGTTTTCTATGTGGGAGAAAATATTTCCATGTCATACATGAAATCTCCCATAGTCATATGTGGGGGTTTAAATGAATTGATTTTTTAGGAGTTTCTATCACTCTCCAGTGTAGAAAAAAAACCACATTTATAGATAAACATTGTATAATGAAAAATAGATAAACACAATAAATAAAATATAAAGAGTAAATAATAATAGATATGAAAATTTTGTGAAACTAAATATGACAAACTAAAGTTAAATAGATTCAATTGAATTTATAATTGACAATCTTCGACCAAGTTTCCATATAATTCAAAAAAAATTAGAGTGTAATGGAAGTATAAGAAATACATTATTCTCATTTTTCAAACAACTTATATCACTTCCACATACATATGTATATATATGTATCTATTATTTGTTTACTTGTGTGTTTCTGTGTCTCTATACCCATCATCGGTAACATGAGTGATATATTTGGAATTTATTTCATTCTATATGGTCTAATTATCCATTTTAGGATAATATTAGAATAATAAAAATCCCTATAACGAGATGTAGATCTTGAAAGTTTGACAAGCCTTTAAAACATATATTGAGTTTTTTAAAAATAAGAATTCTTAAATCAATGTTATACGACATTAATTGAATCGATTAATATATTAATTGGATAAATTATCTTTTAAATTTATTTTGAACATCTAAAGTAACATACATTTATGGTGGTAGATCATTTAGGATGTAGGTGCACTGTATGGTAGCATCACTCTATAGTAAGATAACTTAATGATAGATTATGATAAAATCAATAGATAAAAGTTTTTGTAAAAACTCTAAGAGGATAATATTATGGTCTTATATTCTTATACTTTTGGTATCCTTACTCGAAAGTTGTTTCAATTAGCAGTATCATTGTTCGATAGTATTAGTTTCTACTTAAAGAAGAAATTGCAATACTCGATGGTTGACGTTCTTGGAAGTAGTGGTATATCAATCTGATGGTAGCACAATATGATGGTGTATGATCTTGTGCTTGCTGAAAATGGACTAGTGGTAACATCATGAATAGTTGGTAGCGTAGAGCTGTAGCTGAGTTTAACTCACTGTATCTTGAAAAAACTGACCATAAATAGTTATAGTTGATCAAGACATAACTGAATATTATTATTTTGGATAAATTTGGTTGACTATCATAAAACATAAAACATATTAAAAAGATAAAAAACATGCTTTGGGATTATTAAAATAAATATGTGTTGGGCTAAGACAATAAAAATATTTATAAATAAATCATATTTAATTGGATATGGATTATCAAATTATTATTATATATAGTTCCATTGATAATTCAGGGGTTGTACATATCTATTATTAAAATTATTAATTTCTATCAAAAAAATTTATTAAAATAAATCTTTTCAAATATCAATAATAATATTTAACATATTATTAGTGTATTTCTATAGTAATATTTTCAAAATTATTTTTTATCATTTTGTTTCATTGTTTATCATTTTTGAATTATATTTCATTCACATTTTTACTAACAATTACACATCTTCAATATAAATATTGGACGTATTCATAAACATTGACCATATATATGTTTAATATATTTTTAAAGGCCATATATATAATGCTCAATTTTAATTACGATATATAGCTTTAAAAAATCACTAAAATTATTAATCAATTTTACAAATCTATCAACATGTCTATTCTATTCATAACGATGAGTCTCCTTTCCATAGTAACAATCTATGTGATGATCTTTCTGGAATACATTGATGATAAAGATTACATATTCATGTTTTTTATTTACATGTGTATTTATTACACTTTTTATTTTCTTGATGTTGTTTCAAATTTAATTTTCATAATGTATTAATTTTTACCATTAATTGTAATATTTTATCTCAAAAATATGTTGCATAGTTTTTTATTATATGTTGTTTGTGAAATAATCTATTAACCATAATATTTATTCAAATATAAATTCATACTTAAATATTTCGATGATATAGTTTACCCCTTAAATAAATTTCCTCCTCAAAATTTAAAATAAATCTCTTAAAATATAATATTTGAGGGTATCCACAAGATAAAACTTACTAAATATATAATTTATTTTTAGATATTAACCCCACTATATTAAGAAATACCAGGAAGACCATATTTTTCCACATAGTAGGCATATTCCCAAAATTGAGTTTATCCTGTATAATATGAGATAAATGCACCCTGTTCTTTTGTGGGAAGACACATATAAAAGAATTAATTCCAATAGGGAGTTCATGGTTAGACTAACATACATAGATTATCATAGGTTGATATGATATATGGGATTTGACATTATGATTTTAGAAATTAATATGGAATCTTTGTGTAGATAAAAAATAAATTCCCAAAATCAAATAAAATTTATCTTAATAGAGAATGATAATATTTTAAAAAGAATAATCCAAAAAAAATATATTAGATAATTGTTATATACATGCGATAAAATCGTCATGCCATTAGTGGTACTCATTGATAACACTTTATCTAAACGTTGATGTTTTGATTGGATGATCTTCAAAAATATCCTAGATATGAAGGATGGGTTGGAACATAAATCAAATAATAAATTTTTAATTATTGTGTGGTTTATGGTTCTACATTACATTACATATGTTTTTTGATCTACTTTTGTAGTGAAGACTAAATATTTATTCCCTTGGTTCATTTTATTATGAGGTTTTTAAGGATTATTATCATCATTAACCCTTGGATTTGTTAATTGATTTTCATGGTGCCTAAATTCCTCACATTTACAGTATTGAATTAATTGTTTTACCTTTGTAATAAATCAATTTTCAACCATAATATTAACTAAATTATTCATATTTCCTCAATATTTCATTACTCTATGACCTCTGTTAACCCACATATATAATCTCTTAGTTCCTTTGAGATATTCCCCTAGGTGATTCATTCTTCATTTTTTACATGTCTAAAAAATAACAATCATTAATCAATGGTATTTATCACCCAAAATTCCATAAAAAATAATATTTATCTAATTTAGTGTTAATGGGAGTTTGATATGGTTCATGTTATTTACTCAATTCCACTTAGTTCAAAAAATGTATGAAAACTGAAATCTTATTTAGAGTATCAAGAAACAATAGTTATAGTAATCAATCACATGATAAAAAAATAAATCCTAATATTTCCTTAATTAAGACACAATTATTTAACCATATATATTTTTAGGTTAATATCACGTCTCTTTTTTATTATTGTTTTATTTTTGTTTTTATCCCCAAATCCTTCATAACTAGACCCACCAAAATTCCTCAACCTCAATTTTGTTTCATAATGAACTACTACAGACACCCATTCAATGATCTATTGATATAAATAAAAATATTACCTATGATTTGCTTCCAAGTGAGATAAACCGACCAGAATAAACATATATATCACATAATTATAAATTATATCTAAAAAATTCACATAAAATCCCTCAACCAAACGGATTATGACACATAGAGATTGGATACATGATATACTTTTTTTATAACAATCCTTCATCATTTCCCATAATATGGTGATCTCAGATGCAATGTATTGGTAAAAATTATTGATAATAATCACTATTTTTAATTTAGAATTAAATGAGCATGTTGGTATTAGAATATTAAAATGTAAATGAACCTTTCATAAGAGAAATCATACGTGAATAATCATGGATTATAAATCATGGATCAAGACATAAGGATTTAGTTAGATCATAAAACCTGATTCTTGGGTAAACCATTTGTGGTTATATAATAGGAACAATGCATAACATTACAATATGGAATGAATATTTCAAGAAAAAATAACAATAATCATTTCAGACCATAAATACATTTCTCACATAATGGACTAGGATAACCACATGCACCCTTGGATAAAACACATGTGTAGATTAATGGCCTTGGGTTTACCACTCTTGCACCCTTGGATAAACATACCACTCATATATATTGGGCTTGGTATAACTACACATATACACACATGATTGGAATAACAATGCATGTTCCCTTAGTATTAGGATCACTACCAGTTTACTATTTTTCATGGTTTAAAAACCCATGAATCATTTTAATCTCATGAGATATAAAAAATTACCTAATGAATAGGAGGGATATAATAGATAAAACATTCAAAATATGATATTCCACACACACACACACACGTATATATATATATGCAATCTCAACATGAATTCATGAAAAATACAAGGGTATAATGAAAATTTTAATTTTGCATAATAATATTCCATCCAAAGAAACATGGTGTATGGTATCATTATATAATAAAACTATTAAGCATATAAAAATATAAATGTATTTAATATAGATTAAAACCCCAATTTCTATATTTCTTAGGAATTGCATTGAAAAAAATAATAAATTTCATTTTATTTTGGAAAATTTTATTTTAAATTTAAAATTCAAAGAAATGGGAATTTATTTTTTAGTAAAACCCTGAAATCATAGAGAGTATTATTCATTAGAAAATATTAACAATTTATGAAAATATTTATGTGTGTAAAACATTAAAAAGGTATATTGTTTTCATAGTTTTCTAAAGAGAGTCAAAGATGGTGGAAAACAATAGTATCGAAAAAAGTAAAAGAATAATAATTTTCTAATGAAAGGATGGTAAATTTAAAAATACATTAATAAATAATTGAATAATAGATAAGTAAATCTATAAAACCAAATAATATTATTCATAAAGAGGAAAAATATTTCCAACCAAAAATAGCTGATAATGCTTATTTATTTATAAATGTAAATTTGATAAACATATCACCGAAAGGGAGAATAAATGGTTAGAAGACATATACAACCCATTAATAATAGGAATATTAGAATTTTTATTGGTTTTATGTAGGATAAAATATTATTTCATAATATGGAACTGTAAACATAATAAATCTTTACTTAAAGTTGGGGTTATTAAAGAAACTATTACAGATTTGGAATGCATTGAATCAAAATAATTTGAAAACATTAATTGATATTGACATTTGAAACCCATGGATTACTTGAAAAATGTATATAATTAATTCATGGTTTATTATACAATCCACATTAAATAATTATGGATTTGAATATATAAAATATCTAAATGAGAAAAAATTGAGATGATAAAATATTTACATTTACAGCCAACTTACACGAATCAGATTTGACATCATATTTAATAAAAATAATAATCTCAATATGTTATTATATGATATTGTTATTATATTTTAATTTTAATAATAATATAAATTAATAATTCATTACTAAAGTATTTGTCTATTATTATTGATTTTCAACAAAACATGTTACTAAATTTGATTATTATGCCACTTTCACAATGGGGATGCCAATTCTCATTCCATGATAAAATGTTAATTATTAAAAAATTATACAATGTAGTGGAATAATTAGTTTTCAATTATTTATGCAGTCTACTATTCCTTTTAGGGAATATATAGTCATGTTTGATGAGAAAAAAACCCATGGCGAACATTTTTTGGTAATTTCGGAATAACAAGGAGTCATTTAACATTGATCATTAATTTTTAGGTTTTCCTTGTTGAAATATATTATTGAAATATATTAATTAATAATATAATATATTACCATTATTAATATCTTTATACTTATTTACATTGATTAATGGCGATTTCAGTATATCAACATTAATGTATGGGGTTGAACCAACCAAAACAAGAACATGATATACTATTGAATGAGAAAGTGTATAGAGTTATAATATTGGAGGATAATTTTATAATTATGTTAATTAGGTTAATATTAAATTGTTACTATGTGTAATTTCATTTATAAAGAGTGTATATGAATAGTTAATTAAAAAATATAGATATGAACATAGATACTTACTTCTTGAATTATATCCTTCTAGACATATGTTCCTTTAGAATAAAAGATTTATGCTTCTATATCAGTACTAGAATATATTAAAAATATAATAACAATTTAGGAGATGATAAATTTATATTTATTGAACAGGTTTTTTAATGTTTCAAGTGAATTTCTTAGGGGAACAGGAGGGGTCCATTTACAGGTGAGTTTTTAGAAGAATTTACAAAAATATTTATTTATTATGGTGTAATGTTGTCATTTAAAATTTTAGGTCCATATAAAGTGGAAAATAATGGTTATGAGATAATTTATGGTTGTAAAATACCATTTAATAACATTTATATATATGTATTTATTACATTTTATGTAATTCCACTTGGTTTAACCCTTTTTTGCACCTTTTACCATTACCGTGGAAACTCCATTTCTATATATCGGTAACTTCTATATATGACCAAAAATAAAATTTAGCACCATAAATAATTTAAATGTTATGATTAAAAAATATCAATCCATTTAATCTAATTCACTATATAAATATAGAAAATATATATTTCAAATGAAAATTTGACATATGTTAATATTTTTTTTTAATTTTTTTATCCTTTGGTATTCTAAATCCTATTTTATAAGAATTACTAATTTAAAAAGAGTAAATATATTTTTATATAAATCAAACATTTTTTATTATATTTATCATGTATTTTAATTTTCCTTATGAAATTTTCAATTAGATTATGTGTTGTGTTACCTCATCTTGCAATTATCTAATGATCAATGCTGGGCCATGTGGTTATTTTTATGGATGGAATGAATTGATGCCAGGTGACCCACTATAACCAATTATCTCATCTTGGTGATGGTTTAATTTTATAAATTACTTATTGAGGATACGTCAAAGAAGGGTTTTATATTTATCAATAAATTTATTAAGATGACACATCCAATGTGCTGTTTTTTGATCATCTTGTTTTTTTGACTTATAAAGATGATCCATGTCCAACTAAACATTTTGATATAGGCATGAAGTAGTTTTGTTTTGTTTTTGGACCCACTATTAATGAACATAAAATTTATATTTTCTTTAAAGGCATATCTCAATAGATTAGAATGAAAATTACTAAAAATATTAACTTTTCTAAATACCTTCTTCCTATAAAGTATTTGATAGTTTCCCTATCCTTTATTAATTGAATATCTTGGACATATTACCTTAATAGGAAAATGTCACTTCTAAATCCTCCCATGGTCATAAATAATTCTAATAAATTTTGAAATAGTGGTATTAGTTAATTATATTTTCATATTATTTTTCTTATAATGGGGTTGTATCATCACTCTCCAAAAAATATATTCCAAAATGGTTAATTACTTGTGTTGATGCTTAATTTATTCTGGTCAGTATAAATATAAAAAATAATCATATTATTTAGAAGCAGTTGACCATCCCTCTAAATTTGGATTATTTGGTATTAAATGATCAATGTGAACTAATAACATTCTTATGATTCGATAAATTTTATAGTTTGATTTTTTGAAGAACCTCTATGGGTTTATTAGGGGTTTTAATATTATATTTTGGATTCCTCTTATTATATTATTCGATTAAATCTATTTCTCTCTTACGTGTTTGATAGTTTATGAATATTTAGAAGAAAAGAAAAACATTGTGTATGTGATACTAATTCCAATGTATATATTGATAAATGAGAAAAATTTACTATAATTACTATAGAGTCAAATATATTTCCTTTAAATATAGTTGATATTACTAAATAGAAGTTGATTTTCTAGGGCCATTTTGTTAATTCAAAGAATGTGGTTTTAATGGTTCTACAGGATCAATATATATTTTACAACTTGGTAAATATTTCCAGTTTTTTCTTATTTATTATATTATGTATTATTTTTTGTAATTTTGTTACTGAGACCAAACATAATTCTTCTTTTGAAGTCCATATTTCTTCTTAGTATGTTTTCATTTTGAAAATTATTTTTCATATTTCCTTGCTTTATAGTTGGTGGAATTATTTCTTTAAGAAAATTTAATTTCCAATGGGTTTATCATATTTCTGTCACCAATGATGATGAATATTTATCATTATGGAGAAGAATGTAGAAAAAAATGTTATGAATAATAATATTTTCATTAATAATGAGAAATATAATTGTAACATCCTGACCAGGTTTACACTAAACTAGTTTCCAGACCTGTGGATCACATGGACTCCAATACATCTCCGTGTATGCCAGAGTCTTCCAACTAGCATAGAGGGTCTCAGTAGATGATATTTGGGAGACTATATCCTCTTATCATATATAAAAATGGTACTATAAGAGAATAAACAAAAGAGAATACTAGAAATTGTAAATAACTGGATGAAAAAGAAGCGGGTGAAAATTTTGATAAAAATGAAAAAATTGGCTAATTCCAGTTTATACAAAGGTTCATGCATGGAATATTAATGATAGATAACTGAATACAAAACACAATACAATATTTATTCAAATACAATACAGTATAAGAAAATACAACATGCCCCATGGGTGATCTCCCTTGGCATTCCAAGCCCTAGCTCATTTCTTTGCTCCCAACTCCTATGTATAAGAAATACATCCAAAAACAAAAATTATACAAATATAAGGTCTACTTGGGTACCAAGAGTACCAGATAATGGTGTGAGGTATCAATCTTAGTAGGCTGACAACCATGATATCCAGCACAATCCTGGTGGTGAAATATAAATTAAACAGTGTGGAGACATGTATATACAATGTAAAATAGTACAACATAACAAAAAACATAGGTACCTACTTTAGACCTTGGATGGTGTCTAAATATGTAACCAGTCCTTTATTTTTGTGTTACCAGTTTATAAATAAGTCACAAGATAACAATAGTGACGGTTCTAAGATGTAATAGGTTAATATTTATTGGTATTTAATAATTAATTTCCAAGGTAATAACCAAGGAAATTCCAAACATAAGGGTTTCAAACTCATTGATACAGTATCCTAGCATGGGGGTAAGAGTGTAATCTAAGGATCATAGTACAAGGAATTCCACAATAAGACACCTATCGAGTCCAATGATTTCATCCGAGGTAAAATGAGGATAAGTAAGGACTAGGCTAGATTGGCTCTAACCATGGAACATACTTGTCAATGCTTGATCCATGGAGTGTATGCAATACATCCTGTAGTTCTACAGGAGGGATCCTAGTTTCTTATACTAGGCATTAAAAGTTACACAAGGATCAAAATCTAGGTGGGTCTGAACCTAACCAAGCTAGATCCTGGAATTCGGAATGGTGTCCTTGACTAGTCAATACTTTTACTTAAGAATCAAATTTGAGCTAGAGTCATGACACTTCTATTTTAATAAATGAGTTATATATAATTCAAAATGTTCAATTAATTACCTTTCATTATTTTGACAAGAATAACTGGGAATATATCCATTTAATCAAGTCCATTTGATTCAAGACTTTCCTTTCATTAGTGTGACATGGCCATGTAGAATGAAACCATCCATTGAATCCATTTAAGGAATTTTTAGAATTCAATGTTCACTCTTCTACCTTACAATAACATGGTTAGGGGTGATAAAGTCATGTAAATAATTATTGATTTATGAACCTGAGTCTATCCCTGGATTTTCTACAAATGGAATCCATGTATCACCTAAGGTATAACTATAATAAACCATTGAGTCTGTCCATTAAGCTCCTCATTGGGAATTAATGTATCACCAAATGTATAAAATCATTCAATCCATTTGAATTTTTTTTAATAAATTCATTTGAAGGATAATCATCTTGAAGTAAACATTTCATTTAATTCAATCCATTAAATTTACCAAATCATGAAAATTGTATTCATAAGGATTCATGGGTCACTATGGTGGTGTTAATGGAAAAATAAAATCACATACATTGGAAAATACAATATAAAAACTGGACAAAACACTCAGATGGTTTGTTGGTTTTATACTCATTTAATAAGGGAAACACTATTCTTCTAATTCCATTGGGGGTCATGTTCTAAACATTCCATATCTCAAACATAATGTCAAGGAATAATATATATATATACAACAATTCAAGAAAGAAGAGAAGAATAATTGCTTCTTTTTATCTTGAAGGTACTACACCTATATTAGATGGGTTTTATTATAAAATCATTGCTTTTTATGAACAAATGGATTATCACATTTAGTATTTTAATCATGAAACATACTAAATTAAAATCAAGGGGAATTTAATCTAAATATTTCACTAAATCGATTAAAATCTAACAAAAGTGCAACAAATAATTTATTAATGAATTTTTAAAATTTGAGGACTTGGATAGGGACCATACCTCAGTGTGCAACCAAGACAAACACTTCAGCTCTTGATGATTTGTAACTATAATCTGATGCTACCCACATTCATGCCCTTACATTCATATATATATATATATAATATTAACCTAATACACATAGTTCCACAATCTATGAGGGAACACATAAATTGAAGATATATATATATATATAAATATATAAACATACCTATGTATGTGAGTATGAACCATAAAAGGTCATCAAATATCACTACAACAATACTAGGAACTCAAAATTTAAGCGGAATGGACCAACATACCAACATTAAAATACTAGGAACGCATACACAAATAAATACCCTATTTTAGAAGGTGAAAAAAAAGCAACAAGAACAAAACCTCACCTAGGATGCCGGTGAAGACCCAAATCAAATTGAAACTACCTCACCATTGTTGGTTGTTGTCGTAAAATTCATGATAACACCTATAGAGACAATTTTCAAGCACTAATACTGAAGAAAAAACTGAATAAAAATGGTTATACCTAAACCTAGGCTTGGGATGATCCTCACTTTGTGATGAGTAGACTGAAAAAAGCAGGAAATGTAGAAGAGGAGGAGTAGAAATTCATACCTTGGTGATTTGAAGTATAAATCAGAATAAATCAATCCAAAAAAGGAATATCATAGGAGTATCTAGGTAGGGGGTCACATGCGTCGAGTGGGGGAACCCCCTTAGCATGCATCATGTAAGTAAGTGTTGTGAGGGGTGAGGATTTGAGTATTTTAATTTAATTTTAATTTTTTATTAAATGAAAACATTTTTTTAATTAGGGTGTCATGCATGGTTTGGGATACATGGCTTGGAAAACAATGCTCCAATAGTGTGCCTAGTTACTAGGTACTTGGGGATCCCACATGGTCTGGCCCCACAGTCTACAAACCCTTTAGCAACTGTGCATTGAATAGTGCTTAGTTACTTATTACAAATGAACATCATGTGATCTAGGCGCACAGTTGGGAAATCATGCACAACCTAAGGAAAACACCTCCGAATTACCTTCACAAGGCCGCATGGTATCCTACAGTGGGTAACAAGGTTTCAGACAAGCCATGAGCCTTCTCGAGCTTTTCAAAACAACAGTTTTTTGGGTCCGATGATTATGAAACTCCCTCATCCTCCTGGGGAACTTCTCAGTCTTCTCCCAATTCCAAAAACATCACCATAAATTGTTCCTATTCTCATAATTCCATTTTGAGGCTCAGTTATAAATTCAACCCCATCTGTATGTGAAAATATTTAAAACCCTTTACATATTTTTCAGGCTTAAAAATATGTGACAAAAAAATCTCCCCATCTTCAAACTTCTCACCCATGAGATGTATTAATAAACAGAAAAAAATTCACCTAACCTAAAAGGGTTTTGATGTTTATTTCAAATAGATTCATTCCATGTCCAACTCCAAAAACACATATAATCACTTCTTATGTATTCCACACTTAATCCTTTACAACCCGATCCAATGCTCATTTTACAACTGAAACTCTGAAATAGAGCATTCTAATGCCTATTTAGATAGAGTTATGATCACACCATTTCCTATTTAAACATCAGTACTAAGATATTCCCCACCATAGGTCTTAACTTAAGTAAGGTGATAATTCCAAGACTTGATACCTTCACCATCAAAATATTTATACCAAGCATACCTTTTTTGCATCATAATGATTCTACTAACATTATTACACTAAAAAGGAATGGTTGATTCCCAATCGATATAACAGAAACTGTTCACAAAATTTTTCTTAGAAGATACTACCAACCACAAAACCACACATTCATTCACCTAGAAATATGTTTTGAAATGGTTCATTACAGTTGTTCACATTGAACTAGAAGAACTGAGAATGAGATGAGCCACATAGATGACTTATCTTAAAGATGCCTAGCTTAGGCTTCTAATGCAATTCAAATGAAATGGCTAGATTCTGTTAGACCAAACATGGATTTCCTACTTGGGTACCTAGGAATCACTCACGACTTACTATGCCTCAATAAGAATGACTCTACAGCATGTACCATAGATAATGATCACCAAACAAGATCCACAACATAATGTTTTAGCACATTGTAAGACCAAAGATCTCTTGGTGCATCTTGGACAATGAATAGATATGGGAAATAATATTATCTTAAGAATAAAACACTTATAGGATTGAAATAGTTTCTAGTCAACACACCCAACTACTAGAAGGAAAAACTATAGAACCAAAATTGGTCGACATCAAGGAAGAAGCACCAATTTACCTACTGAAGTGTCATTACAACCAGACACAAGAATTTACCATTGAAGGCATTATTTGGTCATTCAACAAACCACCAAAGTCCATCCAAGACCAATGTTTCTTCATAAGGGTTTAATACACCACTAACCTCCTCTTCACCATTCTTCCGAGAGAGCACCGACAATTACATAACCCAACAGCCTAGGGATTTTAAGAAAACCAGAAATTTCTAATTTGTCTCTCTTGATTGTGTTCCTTCTGCATTAAATGACACATTTACTGATTTTAACATAAAACTCCCCACCTTTAGAGTGTTCTTATTTCAACATAAAGAAAAATAGATTCTCATAAGAACAGTAGATAAAAAAACATAAACAAATGCACAAGGTTCTTCTGGGCCACGATCATAGTGTCAAAACATACATATAAAGTGAAAAAATGAGACTTGTATGTTAAAACACCTGATCCATATGAAATACATCATGAGAATTGGGATGAAATTGATTCATTAATGATAGGGAACTCTACTACAAAGATGACTTCATACTGCACTCAACTGCACAAGAGATTTATCCCAACATCGTATTTCCTTATCCAACCAATAAACAAGATGAAAAAATATCTTGTCACCTATCAGTGAGGAAAAGAAACAGATAAATATCATATGAAGTAGCTGACCATTCCTGAGTCATGTCTAACCAAATTTATTTGAGCATTACCCAATGCAAATGCTTGTAAAAAGTATCAATGAAAAATATTAACACCCATCTGAAAAAGGGTGTCATTAAAAAATGAAAGTTCTACTAGTTACAAAACCACCAAAATGGAACCGAACATCAGAACTTTGATGGTAAAATAAAGGCATCAAGCTCTAAGGATCCTACCTTCCACTATCTAGACACCTTACGAAGCACAACATCGACCCTAAAAATGGGTCATGCAAACATAAGTCACTAGACTCAAAATTTCACCATCAAAGCCAATTCTAATGAAAAGAAAGCCTTTAGAAAATGATCTGGCTTCCATTCCAAGGAAAATCATAGAGATGCATTTAACTTCCCATACACAAGGGTTCTAAATAGAGGAAACCACTATAGGTTCCATTTCAAATCCCTTTATATTTAATCACATTTAATATTTAATTAGTAGAAGATCTAATAAAGAATTCAAGTACCATTTTTCAAAAAAAATTTACAAGGTACTTGATTTGAACCAAAAACCCATGGAAAAACAAGCGCATTTTATAAAACCCCCATTTAGACCATTAAATATTAATTAAAACACTTAAAAAATTGGAAATTTAGAATCTAAATTCATTTTTAGAAAAAAAAAACTTAAAAAGGTTTAATTTGAACCAACCTAGGTTCAAAATAATTAATCCCAATATTAATTTTAAGTGTTTAAAACTATAGACACCCATATTAGGGAATCACATACAAGAATTTTCCAACTGAACTACTTGGGTTTAGTTTCTCGTAGTCATTAACCAACACATTTTAGATTCAAAAAAAAACATATCTTATGTTTATAACTATTTCAAACATAACATGTTCGTTACATTAAATTTGGGTTTCCATTTTTCAATTCATGAATTTCCCATACACTCCATAGATTGAAAATTGTATCAAAATTTTTGATAAAAATTTCAATTTAGAATTTAACATGATCACATATAGTGGTCGAGTTATATGGGTGACCATATATCAACCTATAAAGCAACCATACACTTTATAGATTGATATTTGGATACCATTTATTAACCAATTTATCTTTTCATTTTTAATTTTAGATCCTTTAAAAAGGATTGAATAAACGGGTTACCTTTTCCTAGCTATAAGGTTCCCTTACACCTTACAACTAAAAACTGTCTCCCAGTGTAATTAAAACTAATAAAATTATCCCAGGAAACCATTTACTTGTGTCAAAACAAGCTCGCATGAAACTCAAGGAACATAATCAAAAACTACAAGTAGGGTACATATGAAACTACATGAAATGAATTTGAATGAAATATAAATTTAATACATTCCTATTATGATTAATTCAATGTTTATTCCTTTCTATGGAAATCCAAGTGTAACACCCCAATATTTCATAGTATGTTATCTCATAAAAGTAATTCAATAACTCGCACTACACGCAACACAGTGTTCAAGTACACCACGACTTACCAAACTAGATGTCCAAAAAGTATTTATGAATAATATTAACTAAAATTTGAATTTTGTATACTCCATATAATTTAAGAGTCCTTATTATGTGTCCCTTAGAAATAATATAAGAACAAACTCATTTTTTCAGATAAAAGATGTATTTTTCAAAATATGTAATTTTACCACATTTTAATGGATAACCCTTTTAGAAACCAATATTTTACAACTTTATATAGTAAATTAAATTAAATTAAATTCATCTTTAGAAACGGGTCATAAAAATTTATTATTGACAAATTTTTGGTAATTTTCTGATAACTTTCATATTTTGATAAATAGTGAAAAATACTAAATTTGAATTGAAGAAAACATTTCAAATCGTAATAATTTATAGTTTTAAAATATTCAGTTGAATGGTTTGGAATATTTATTAGATGGTATTTTTATCATTTAATATAATGTAGGTTATTTTATGTAATTTTACGTTAAAAATTGACTTAAACACATGTCAATCTTTTGATAGTTTTTACTTTTTAAGAACCAGCTTTTTGGTTTTGACAACAGGAATTAATTTTCAATTAGCTAATTCAAATTATATGTTTAAAATTGGTAAAATAGAATTCAATTTTTAATTCGGAATTTCAATATTATCTTAGGCTGATTTTTTGGTATTTTTCTGAAGACATTCAATTTTTGACGAATAGTGAAAAACACTGCGTTATTGTTTAAAACTGACTTTTTATTTAAATAATTATTTATATTATTTAAATTTACTGTAGGTAAAAATATATATATATATATATAATACCTCTATATGTTCAATTTAATTCATTGTAGTCATTTTATAATAAAATTAGAAGTATAAAATTTTATTGTACTTTTTAATGTCTTTTACCCACCATTTAGGCACATTTTCATATTTACATAAAATGTAATTTTACCGATTTAGTGAATTGAATTTTAAAAACCTGAGATACATGGTTTAAATAAAAAATTAAAATTCTATTCAAAATGATGAAACTATTTTTTGGTGGGTAGTAACTTTTGTCTTTTATTTACAACGGTTAAAATTAATATGCTAATTAAAGATGAAAATTGATATTATAATTACCCTAAAACATGTCCAATTCCAATTTTATAAGTTTATTTCGACCAAAACCAACCTTAGGAATAAAATATTATCCTTTTTATCCACATGGATTAGATTAGAACATTTATTACTATTTTATTAAAGAAGAGTTAAAAATGTAAAATTCAATGTTTAATAACTAAACCATTTTAAATATAGGTTTATACAGATGATAAATTCGACTATAAATATTCATTATAAATATGATATTATTTCCTAAATAATGGTATTTTTTTAAAAATTTTAGACATTTAATAATTAAATTTATTTATGAGACAATGATGATGCAGTAATTACCCGATTAATATAAGAATAAAATAAATGATATCATAAATATTAAAATAAATATAATTTGAATGTTTTGAGGAATCAAACTAATTTTTTATTTTAATATGACATGTTAGGGTTGATTAAATACATTTTTTTATATGTAATAATGTTGTTATGAATTTAAAAATAGGTAAATACTAAATAGTTTCGAAATTGACATAAATGAGTTTTTGAAACAATTATCATATTATTAAATTATATAATAGTCCTAAAAATCTAAGGTTAAGAAAAAGGACATATATAATAATATATATGTTATTAATGAACCTTTTTGGATTATATTGGCATTTTATAGTAGGTTTATTAAACATATAATATAAATATACAAGGACACATGGTAAATGTTATACTTATTAACCAAGAGTTAAATCTAAAAGATAAGGTAATATGACAACCTAAAATTGTCTAAAACCTATTTTTTGAGAGTATTATGACTCATAAAAACCTAATAATCTATATAAATTCATTTCAAGCCATTATAAACCGAATATTATAGTATAATAAAACAATATATCATGTTTTTTCTAAGGTGCCCCTCACCCCTCTTATAAAACAGAAATTCCCCCTCTCTCAAATTCCCAACTCCAAATCCATTTGGATCAGCCAACCCATGCCCAAATATCCTCCAAAATATTCTCACTTTACCCTAGAGGCCTTATCTTGATCACTAATCTATCCTAAGGATTCTTTTTGTTCAAATCTAAAGGAAGCACCCGATGAAGATATAATAATTTCACCACCTCTTTCAATGTTATATTCTTCTTCCACTTTATAATTTTTGTTATTTACAAAAAAAATTAAAACCTCTAGTACCTTATACATACCATGATTTTATTATAAATATGGTAAACCCATGTTCATTATTCTATCCATCCTATGAAAAATAATGTCACCATGCGTGCGTACGTACAACATACCATCGCCACATCGTGGTGTAATTTTTTATTCAACACTATGTTATTTGGATGGATATAATGATGATTAATATATATATAAATAATGAAAATGACCTGATAATGTCAATGTTAAATTAATATAGCATCCAATTGCACACATTTTTATCATTCAGTTAATGATATCATCGCTCATGTGTATGTCCGGCTTACTGTCTCTAGACGCGTTGAGATCCATTTCCACATTCACCATTCAACGATGATTATAAAAATATATATATATTTAATAATTATGTAATATATGACATAATAATGCTAAAATGTATATATATACATATATAGATATATATTTATATATAGGTATTTACATATATCTTATTCACTTAGATCTATTCAATACAATATGAAAACGGAAACAACGTTTATGCTTTTGTACGACCTACCATCTCCATAAACTTTGTTTTCCATTTCATATATATATATATATATCTACTATAAATATTTATATTGTAAATATATATTATATTTAAATTAATTTTTTATATTATTTAATTATTTAAATCATAATCTATGTGATACTATCAAGAATTACAAGTTGAAACACGTACAATAAAGAAAGCGATTATTACCATAAATGTTAATTTACCATGGAAATTATTATTAAATTGGTAGTATAAATTCATAAATGAATCATATATGATATCATAAATATTTATATTTTTCTGTTATAATTTAATAGCATACTATGGTCATCATACAAGAGGTTATATGTACCCTCAACTAAAGGAAAATACAATGTCAAAGTTAAATCCTCAATCACTTTATTATCCGAGATTGTTTGTGTGCAAGTATTTTCTGGGAAATATATACTATCCATGTCCATGTTTTATAAAATACATTTAAAAATGATTATTTTAAGTTACACTTTAAGTAAAAAATCATTTTAAATGTTTAAACATTTATTCTTCTAAATCATTTTCATTAATATTCATGATTTCAAAATTGTTTGAAGGATTTATTTATAAGACATCAATGATTTAAAAAGATGATTCCCATACAAAGTTTCAAAGTGGTATGGGTCACTTTGAATAAAAATTATCATTTAAATATATTCCTTTATACATTGTGAGACATTTAAGTGATTTCATGCAAAAAATATATTTCTCTCAAAGGGTTTTACTAATTATTTTCAACTATGTCAGCAACGATTTTGGATATTATTCTTGATTGAGGTTGATTTTTTATAAATAAAATTATCAATATTGTATTGAATGAGTTAGGGCATGTTTTACTGTGAATGTGAAATTTTTATACCATTCATGGTTTATGGTTAAAGTATAGACATTTTGTATGCTTGTTTTACGAGGAATGTATATGTTATGTTTGAATATTTTTATATAACGAATGAAATGGACATAGTAAGTGATGGGTGGATCCAACTATAGATCCTCGATGCATCGATATATCTCATGAGACAAACTAGTGTCTTGGTATAAGGCCTTGACAAAAAAAAATTTTGTTTTCTTGGCACGAATCCTAGAATATGTGTTGATGATGTCTGCCCGTAGGTATTCCCTCATTATGTAATTAATTATTACGTGTGATTATCCAAATAGTAGAATATCCATTTTAATGTTTATATAGATATTTTTGACTTATTTTCTCCATATTGTGTTCAAGTTTATGTTTAGAAGTATGTTGTTTTTATGACATATCTCTCCTTAAATGATTATAGCTTCTGCTAAATTAATGACCCTTACTGAGCATCTATGCTCCCCCATTTCTTATGTTAAATTTTACCAGGATTTTAAGAAGAGTATTATGATTGATATGAAGGGTTAAGAAAAGAAACTAATGGTGTTATTAAGAGATTGTTTATGATTTGTTGTATGTAAAAAGTTTAAATGTAACATTCATGTATGTAATCTATTTTCCAAGACTGCTAAACTGATCGGTCCTTCAAGACATGATTCCTTGTAATCATGCCAATGTATTAAAATAATTCACTGACTCTGTACTTCTGGGGTTAGGGTGTTACATTTGGTATTATAAGAAGTTTATAAATATCATTGGAAACTAGATTTAGAAAATCTCTGATTTGGGAACATTACCAAAAGATAAAATTTTAGGATTAGTATAGAATAACTTTCTAGAATTTTGGTAATGTAGAGATTTTGTGAATTTTTGAAGTAATACATACCTGTCTAGTTACGAGCAGGTAGAGGTAGATTTGGAATAGGTACACCTTGGAGTGAAAACTCTAACAAGGAGTTTCAGGCTTGACCCGGGGTATCCTACTACACAACAATGGGTCTTGTTGAACTCTTGGTTACGACATGCCTAGGGTATATGCTTATGATAATTCTCTTTTTAATTATAACATATTATGAAGGATTTAGGAGTAAATAATTCCAAAAATAAAAACTTATTTTTATGACTATATATTATATGCATAATTTTTTCAACTTACATTAAGGATTTTATATGTTTTGAATTATACATTGTGATTCATAAACCAACCTAGTGTATGAAATTGTTTATAAATTGGGCCTAGTATATGGAATGAGAACTCTAGAAATACACATAATCCAAGGAGTGAGAAGGATCATATCTTTTATGATATTAAAAAACATTTAGAAAAGAAATAGTCTTCTACATATTCTTATGATATGAAGAAATAATATCAAGTGTTAATAAGATAAGTAAATAATTCTCTGAGTCCTATGACTTTGAAGGGAAGCAAGAGATGAAATGTATGGTAGAGAGAAATATGGATAATGGGAACATGGGAATGATGGATTTTCCCATATGTGATAATTGTGGAAAGAATCACCTTAGTAAATGATAGAAGGTAATGAGAGTTTGTTATAAGTGTGGAGACAAATTACATCAAGTACGTGATTTCAAGGGTGAGAAAAAGGATTCAAATGTACAATGCTTCATCTTCAAGGAGATGGGACACTACACAAATCAATGTCCAAATAATCAGAGTATTTACCAAATGATGATATTGGGTAATAATAAAATAACGATTATACCAAAGACGAAGAGGAATGAATAGTGTTATTATGTTGTTATTAATGAATTATTTCATTTGAGTGTTGTATCAATGATGTACTAAATATATTAATTAGGGAAATAAATAAGGATTGTTCTGCAATACTATTTAATTGATGATTTGTGATTATATGGTTCTAAGAAAAGTGACTCAATAGAATGTTAAATTTTTTGGAAAATAAATGGTTGAAGGAAAGATAAACAATAACATGGTTCCGATACAAAGGAATTTATTTTCCAATATGATATGATTGATTTGGATAAATTATATTCGTTATTTTTGACTACTTTGAAACTAAATATTTGTTTTTTTTATTCCATTTTTGTTGGATTTTACATCATTTTTGGATATACGGAGTATATCTAGTATTTTATAAGGAATAAGGGATCATTAATGTAATCTATAAGGTTTTATGGTAATTTATGGTGTTACAATGTTATAAAAGAATACATGATGATGGTATTCACATGTTATTACAAGGCAAAAAAGATCTCTGTTGTTTTACCTTATAAATTTTAGATTGTGAGTTTGGACAGAAGTATTTTGGATAAATATAAATGTTTGAATGGATTAAGTATTACATTGGATACTATTTTAATGGTTAAAGCATTTCTTAAGATTATATTTGAATTGTTATAAAAAGGACAACCCGGAGGTCAGAAGACCACCCGTCGCACCCAGCAAGGCTACGAGACATGTACCCGAAACCGAAGGACAACAAGGGGGTATCACGTACCACTGGCCTACGTGATTTCCTAGTTTGATTAATGTATTTTTTCAAAATATTTTGACAAATTAATTATAAATTCATTATTTTTGGAACCCTATACTATTTGGATAAATATAATATTTTTGAATTCTACTATCACTTGGAGTGATAGTTGAGTTTGTGGTAGGAATTAGTTGAAGGATGAAACTCTACCTGTCAAGTAAATATTTTTTCTCTTACTGTTTGAATAAATTTATTCTTAAACATTAGGGAAGGGATATTAAAACCAAAAAAGTTTAATCCTAATACCTTATGTTTTGTTGACCCGATGATATTTTAAATCATCATAAACTGATGGATTTGAGGCCCTCAATTTTACTCTTGTTTGTGATTGATGAACTCAATAACTACTTATAAATATTTACATTTTTCCTCAAATTATGTGTCTCTAATTTCAACCATTTTTCTCCTAATCGAGATCATAATTTGGTGGTGACTTTCTTATTTCCATTTCCCTCTTATTAAGACTAAATTTTATTAACCCAATACTTGATATGGGTTTTCCACAAAGTTATTTTTCTATTTTTAACCTTTTATTTTCAAAGAAAAATTTCCAATTGTGAGGATGGAATTTATTACTGGAGGGGAAAATGTAACACCCTAATATTTTAGAGTACATTGCCTCTTCAAAGTAATTCAATAACTGGTGCTACAGGCAACACCGAGTTCGAGCGCACCAAGACTTACCAAACCAAACGTTCAAAAAGAAGTTATGAATATTATTAACTGAAATTTGAATTTTATATACTCCACATAATTTTAGAATCCATATTACGTGTTTCTTAGACATAATAAAAGAACAAATTGTTTTTTCAGATAAAAGAATTATTTTTCAAAAAATGAAGTTTTACCATCTTTTAATGGTGAACCCTTATTAAAACCGACATTTGAAACATTAATATATTAAATTAAATTATTTTAAATTATTTTTTAAATGAAAAACATAAAATTTTATTTTTGATAAATTTTTTGTACTTTTCTAATAACTTTAATGTTTTGATGAATAGTGAAAAATACTGAAATTTAATTGAAAACAACTTTTTTAATCGAAATAATTTATATTGTTAAATTGTGAATTTTAATGGTTTGGAAATTTTATTATATTATATTTTTATCATTTAATACAAGTTAGTTCCTTATAAGTAATTTCATTTTTAAATTTGACAAAAAGACATGACAATCTTTTAATAGTTTTTACTTTTTAAAAACCTGCTTTTCAGTTTTGACAACAGAAATTAATTTTAATTTAATTAATTCAACTTATATGTGTTGAAATTGGTAAAATATAATTCATTTTTGAATTCTTAATTTCAAAATTAGCTTAGGTTTATGTTTTTGTATTTTTCTGAAAACTTTCAATTTTTGATGAATAGTGAAAAACACAATGTTATTATTTAAAACCGACATTTTATTTAAATAATTATTTATTTTATTTATCTTTATTTTAAGTCAAATTAGATATATAATAACAATATAAGTTCAATGTAATTCCTTAGAGTCATTTTATAATAAAATCAGATGTATATAAGTTTAATAAACTTTTTAACGTCTTTTACCCACCTTCTAGGCACATTTGCAAATTTTCATAAACTGCATTTTTACAGCTTCTGTGAATTGAATTTAAAAAATTCGAGAGACACGGTTTACATTAGTAAGTAAAATGTGACTCAATTGGATGAAAATAATTTTTGGTCAATAGTAACTTTTGGCTTTTATTTAACACATTTAAAAGTAAATAGGGTAATTGAAGGTGAAAATGAAATTATAATTACCCCAACACATGCCCTAATTCGATTGGATAAGTGTATTTTGACCTAAAAACCCTTAGTAATAAAATATGATCCATTTGATCCACTTTTATTACATTAGGTCATTTATTATTATTTTACTTAAAGAAAGTTAAAAGTGTAAAATTCAATGATTAATAACTACACTATTTTTAATATAGAGTTATATATAAGATAAACTCGACTATAAATATTAATTATAAATATGAAATGATTTCCTACATCATGGTATTTTATTTATAATTTTTAGACATTAAATAATAAAATTTATTTATGACACAATAATGATGCAGTAATTACCTGATTAATAAAAGAATCAAATAAATTATATTATAAATATTAAAATAAATATAATTTGAAAGTTTTGATGCATTACACTAATTTTATAAGATAATATTACATGTTAGTGTTGATTAAATAAGTTTTTCGAAGTGATAAAATTATTATGACTTTAAGAAAAATAAAATACTAAATATTGTCAAAATTTAGATAAATGAATTTTTGAAACAAATACTAGATTATTAAATTATATAATAGTTCTAAAAATCTATGGTTCCGCAAAAAGACTTATATAATAATTTACATGTAATTAATAAACCTCTTGGGGTTCATTTGGTATTTTATATTAAATTTATTTACCATAAAATATAAAAATAAAAAGAGACATGATAAATGTTAAACTATTTAACTAGATGTTAAATCTAAATGATAAGGTTAATATGGTAACCTAAACTTGTCTAAAACCAACTGTATGAGATTATTTCAACTCACAACCATTCATGTCTCGAAAAAAATTCATTTGGAGCTATTATAAAATGAATATGATTGTATAATAAATTAATATTTCATGTTATTCCTAAGGTGCCCCTCACCCATCTTATAAAAGGGTACTTCCCCTTCTCTCAAATTCACACCTCCAAAGACATTCGGGTCGGCCAAAAACCTGAAAAATATCATCCTAACAATCCTCAGTTTAATCTAGAGGCCTTACCTTGATCAGAAATCCATCCTAAGGTGTCCTTTTGTTCAAATCAAAAGAAATCAACCTAAGAAGAGGTAATAATTTTTTCACCTCTTTCAAAGTTATCTTCTTCTTCCACTTTCTATTTATTTTTTATTTACATACCAAAAAAATAAATCCTCTATCTTCTACATACTATTATGTTATTATAAATATGGCACAACCATATTCATTATTCTATCCATCCTCTGAATGATAATGTCACCATGTCTGCGTATGTACGGCTTACCGTCTCCCCGCCGTGGTGTAATTTTTTATTCGACAATTTTTTATTTGGATGGATATAATGATGAGTAATATGTATATAAATGGTTCAAATGACATGATAACTTCTTTTTAAAATTAATATACCAACCAATTCCCCACATTTTAATCATTAAGGAAATGATATCGTCGCGCGTGTGTACATATGGCTTACCGTCTCCACGACACAATGAGATTCATTTCCACATTCACCATTCAATGATGATTATAAAAATATATATATTTAATAAGTCAGTAATATATGAAATAATAATTCTACTGAATATATATATATATATATATAGGTATTTACATATATCGTATTAACTTAGTTCCATTCAATACGATATGAAAATGAAATCAACATTTATGACTACGTACGGCCTACCGTCTCCATAAACTGTGTTATCCATCATATATATCTATATATTATTCATATTTATATTCTAAATATATATTATATATAAAATATTTATTTTATTTTGGATGAATTTAAATCATGATCTAAGTGACACGATCAAGAATAACAAGTTAAAATACGTCCGAGAAAAAAGCGATTATTACCCGAAATGTTAATTTAACATGGAAATTATAATAAAATGGGTATTATAAAGTCATAAATGAATCATGTATGATATCAAAAATATTAATATGGTTCTGGTATAATTTGATAACATACTATTGTCATCATAGAAGAGGTTAAACGTACCCTCAACTGAAGTAAAGTACAAGGTAAGGGTTAATTTATAAATCTCATTATTATCTATGATTGTTTATGTGTAAGTATTTTCTAGGAAATATTTATTATCCATCAACATGTTTCATAAAATAATTTCCAAAATTATTTTTAAGGTACACTTTAACTAATAAATCATTTTTAATGTTTAAAATATTTATTCTTCTAAATATTTCTCATTAATGTCAATGATTTCAAAATTGTATTAAGGATTTTTTTTATATAGACATAAATGTTTTAAAATGTTAATTCGGTTAAAAAGTTTCAATGTGGTATGGGAAACATAGATTCAAAAATATCATTTAACCTTCTTCCTTTATAAATTGTGATACTTTTAAATGATTACATGAATAAAGGTATTTCTCACAGTTATTTTCAACTATGTCAACATCCATTTTAGATATTATTCTTGATTGAGGTTGATTTATTATAAATACAATATTAAATATTGTATTGAATGAGTTATGATATGTTTTACTATGAATTTGTCATATTTATAGAATTCATGGTTTATTTTTAATTTATAGATATTTCATATTCAAGTTTTTATTAAAATTTCTATGTTATGTTTCATCATTTTCTTATGAGGAATGGAGTGGACTTAGTTTGTGACGGGTGGAGCCCGCTATCCCTCCTCGATGAATTGGTAGGTCTCATGAAACAAACTATTGTCTTCGCCCAAGGCCTTGGAAAAAATGTTATCATTAGTCTTGGGACGAGGCCTTGACAATGTGGTAATGAGCTTTAGCGTTAGAAATTCCCTCATTATGAAAATAATTATTGCATGTGAATATTAAACTTTTAGAATATCCATGTGCTTATTTATATAGTAATATTTGATTTAATTTAAACATATTGTCTTCAAGTTTATGTTTAAATGTTTTATGTTTTTATTATACATCTTGCCTTAAAATTTTATAGCTTCTGCTAAAATAATTACCCTTACTGAGCATCTGAGCTCACCACATCATTTTGTTTTATTTTCCCAGGATTCCAAGAACTGTATTATGATTTATATAAAGTTTTAAGATAAGGGAATAATGTAATTATTATTGGATTTTTATGTTGTGTTGTATGTTATAAAGTGTAATGTAACATTCATGTATGCAATCTAATTTCCAAGATTGCTAAACCGATCGGTCCTTCGGGACATGATTCATTGTAATCATGACAATTTATTAATATAATACACCAAATCTGGGATTTTGGGGCTGAGGAGTTACACTAAAGGTAAAATTCAAAATTTCATAAATAATAAGTATTGTAATGTATATAGATCACTCTAGGTAAAATTATATCAATTTTAATAGAAGACAATGTGAACATCAATTCCCAACCTTGTTCACTTTTTCATTTCCCATACATGTGGTTATGAGTCCCAAGAACTACTATTACCAAAGTACAGACACATTCCTAATATTCTATCTACCAAAACAAAATATTAAGACAAATGGGAAATACCCTTTAATATGACATTATAACAATCTCACCCAGCATTCAACTAAACTGGTTTATGTACTGGTGGATCACATGGCCTCTAATGCATTTCCCCATATGTTAGAGGATGACGACTAGAAGCGAGGGTCTCAGGAGATGATAATGGAGAGACTATACCCTATTATTAAAGATTCCAAATAGTAATGTTAGAGATTAAGCAACATAAAATAGTGGAAATAGTAAATAATTAGATGAAAAGTAGTGGAAGATAGATTTGATATAACGAACAATAGTGGTCAATGCCAAATTGTACAATAGGTGAATGCATGGAATGGAAATGATAAATAACTAAAATAAGTAAACAATACAACATTCCTTTCTAAAAAAATACTATATAAGAAAAGGCGGAAAACCCCACGGGTGGTCTCCATGAGTATCTTGAGCTCCAACTCGGCCGTTTGCTCCAAAGTTCTAGGTATAAGCAATACATAAAAAAACATTAATCATGAAAATATAATGTCTACTCAGATACCAAGGGTACTCATGAAGGGTGTGAGAAAATAATCTCATTAGGCCAGCACCCACAATGTATAACCCAAACCTAATAGTTCAATATATATTAAATAGAGTGTAGACATGTATGAAAAAAGATAAGAGAAAAAATGTAACTAAAAACCCAAGTACCTACTTCATCCCTTAGATGGTGTCTAAATATGTGATTAGTCCATTATTTGATTGTTACCAGTTATAAATAAGTTACATGATAAAATTTTTTAAGGTACTATGATGTAACATAGAAACCAATAATGGTATTTAATAGTAATGATCCTAGGTACTAACAAAGGCAACATAGACCTTAAAGGACACCAACGTAGTAATAACTGTATCCTAGAAAGAGGTTATGAGTTTATTCCAAGGATAATAGTCCAAGTAATTCCACGATAAGACACCTACTTGTTCCAAGGAGTTTATCCAAGGTAATAGAGGTCTAAATAATGGATGGTCTTGATGGGCTCTGACCATGGAACCTACATGTCAATGCCGGATCCATGGAGTATATCCAAGACATCCTGTAGTACTACATGATGGATCCTATGGTTTTATACCAGGCATAAAATTTTAGACAAGAATTAGTTTCCAGGTGGGTCTCAACCTAAGAAATCCTCATCCTTGAATTTGAATTGGGGACATCAAGTGCTGAAGACATTCCCTCGGGAATCCAAGGAGAGACCGAGTTAGGCCACTCTTATTTTAATAAATGAGTCATATATAAATCGTAAGGTTCATTACATTACCATTAATTACTATTGTAAAGCCCTTGATTTTTATGTATATTTTTTTAGTTATATAGAATCATTACGAGTTTGTGAAAATTGACAGCACGTGATTCTGAGGCCCGTTGTGCCTGGAATGAATTTCTAAACAGTTTTTGGTACATTCAGTAAATGCACGAGTAGAGATTTATAACACTTGAACTGGTTCTCAGATTAAAAATCTGAGGGCACTGTTGAATCCACAGTGACTGGATTCACTTAAGGGAGGACTCACTCTAGCCGCAACAGATTGGGAAAAAATGTCATATTTTGGGACTTTTTAGAAGAATAAATAAAATAACATAGTAATGTTTTTCATTATTTTTCCTCCAATGAAAAAAAGAAAACGTGGGACTAGTGACATGTCAAGCCATTTATTGTATTGAGCCTTCAAATTCTATGTAACCGGGTCATTAGAATTTTGGAAGGTTCATAATTGAAGAACCCTCATAAATTCTACGAGAGTTTGACACCCCCACTATTATTTATATAGAGCTTTGGGAGAGGTGTTAGAACTAATTCACCAAGAAACAAAGTGATGTTAATGTGAAAAGATGCCAAAACCTTGGAGGAAGGAGCCAGTTCCAGCGATTGGTAACAATCATCACTGAAACCCTGAACCGAAGATCGACGATCAGGGGATTTCATTGGAGGCTAGTTGCAGAGGACATCGAACATTGACCCACTTCCTCAACTGTTGGCATTTCTCCATCATTCTTAAGGTAGGGATTAATCTTTATTTGTTTTTAAAGAGTTATTTGAATCCTTCCTACCTTCTTGATTCCAACATAATGTGGTGGGTGTGGGCTAAACGAACAAGCCCTGATCCCTCTGCCCTTTTATTGAATGTTAGTGCATTCTTCGCTACCTTGGCCTTAATCTTAGATGAGCCTCTAGGTGATAAATGATTATCATGGCCGGCACCAACCGACCATAAAAGAGGTGCATCATGCTATCATGAACCACTGGTGAGAACAAGGCCATGACCAAAGTTGCGGCAGTCGAATGAGGTGGTCAGAACACCGGCTGGCCGTGGGAGAGGAGGGAGGCGCGACCAGCGCACTAACAGAGGATGTGGGTCACGACTCATCTATCGCGACATACCGAGGGAGGTGTCCAACACACTAGCTGGCCACAGGTGGCAGAGAGGCATGCAATCATGCACTGCTGGAGACAGCGGCTGGCACCAGTCAACCCTGACGGGAGGATGGCCCTACTTCAGCAGGCCCTGCACGCCACTGGGTGGCACCATGTGATACCGCAGGAGCGGAAAAGACAGAACGACACTCATGGGCATTTGGGAAGATCGAGGTTCCCACCCCCCATGTTGTCTAGGGTAGGGCTTGCTCTAGCCGGGCCACGCCACCTACGGGTCGTGCTCCACCACGAGCTGGGTCGTGCTCCACTGCGAGTCGGGCCGCGCTCCACCTCGGGTCGGGCCGCGCTACACCATGGGCTGGGCTGCACCCCTTTGTGCTAAGCTGCTCAAGCCTAGTGGGCCATTCCCCCATGGGATAGTCCATGTGAGCCTGGCTAGCCGCCCACCTTGTGGGCCTGGCAGGACCATGGGTCGAGCCCACCACAGCCCAGAACAGCAGGGTAGGGTCAGGTGGGTCCGACCGGGTCGAACTGGAACCAGAAATGCTAAAGGGTTCATATATTGAGAAGCAGACATCCATTTATTGAACTATCTATGGCTTTGGGATCCTTGTAGCGATTATATCAAATTGGTATGCTCCACTTGTGCTTCAGAGATATTTGGAGTATGACTGGGATGGATTGAACTCGAATCCAACTGGGCCCTCAGAACTAAAACACTTATAACTCATAGACCGAGAATCTAATTGATGCAGTGTATATCGCATTGGAACCCTTATGACATGGAAGTACATTGGGTAAATCCTTTTTGGAGCTTAGTGGTGGTTGAGGTACAACTGATATCTTGAGGGGAAGATTCTACAAAACTCAAGCGCACTGGGTGCGACGAATCCTGTGGTAGGCTGTAATGTGACGGAATAAAATCAATCATGTGTGTGTTAGTATCCATAGATCCTATGTGGGTTAGCTTCTATCAGATCCTATGTTGGTTAGGGATCAGTGATCCTCTGTGGGTCAGCGCATATCAATCATGTGAGGGTCAGTGGGGGTTAGTACCTATCGATCATGTGTGGGTTATCAGTAGTGATTCTTAACAAAATAAGATTATCTATCCTTGCGAATAATAATTTGTACATCTATACTTAAGTTATTCCTGATTTTGGGCTGAGACTTTTAACCTTCATGGTGTTATATTCATGGTGTTATCTTCATGGTGTTTCCTGTGTTGTACTTCTATCTTCCTAGTGTTACCTATGTGGTACTATTAACTTCTTGGTGTTACCTATGGGGTACTTCTACCTTCTTGGTGTATCCTTAGTGGTGTTACCTATGTGGTACTTCAACCATGGTGGTGTTTGCTTCATAGTGTTACCTGTGTGTTACTTCTTTCTCAGTGCTATTATATGTGTGGTATTTCTACCTTTGTTGTGTTACATTTGTGGAATTCTTCCCTCATGTATGAGATGAGTATATTTAGATAAATTAGGTATATGTATGGTAATATACCGTGGTAGAGTTTATGTCATGAGTTTGTTTTTTTTACATAGTGGAAATCTAGGAGACCTACGTGGTTCTCAGGGTCCGTACTGAGTATCGTTATACTCACCCCTGCACAGGCTACACCCATACCTTGTTTTTCTTGTGCGGATGATGTACAACATTGATCAAGGCTGAGTAATCCATGCCTAGACCATACTCTAAGGTGGACCATTTGTTGTTATGTGACACTAGGACAACTTATCATGAGTTGTACCTACCATTCAGATAGGATCCTCAAGGATGATCCATTAGATGTTTCCACTTTTCAATTATGTTTATACTTTTCAGTTGTACTTGTACTTTTCAGTTGGGTATGTATTCTGGCCCATTTACTTTTAGCACTCTTTTACTTAGGTAGTTTACTTCGTGGTTTCTCTTTGTTTGGTTCATGGACTGTGTGTCAATATTGGTTAAAAGGAAACACCTTCTCATTTTAGGGATATGCCTTTCTGGTGCTAGTTGTCAGCCCCAGGCCTATGGAAGATGAGCATGGGGTACTTACAGCATGGGCCCCAGGGGACGGGTCGTGACAACTATGATAAGGATAATTGGGAACGCAACTATTTAATCAAATACATTTGCTTCATACCTTTACTTTCATTATTGTGACAAGGCCAAATTTCATGGAACCATTCATTTAATCCATTTAATGCATTTTCATGAGACAAAGATGACTATGCTTGATTCTATTAAGATGGTAAGGGGTGTTACATACATTTAAACAATTATTCAATTTTGAAATTGAGTCTTTCCATGGCATTACTACAAGGTAATCCGTATATCACCCAAGGTATAATTATAACAAACCATAATGAATGCCCATGGCATTCTTACATGAGAATTAATGTATCATCCAAATTATAAAATAATTCAATACATTCGAAAATTATTTAATAATTTCATTTGAAGGCTAATTATCATGAATTATCCATTTTATTTAATTTGACCCATTAAATTTACCAAATGATGTTAATTTTATTTATAAGGATCCATGGGTCACTTAGGAGGTGTCAATGGTAATATGAAATCACCAAATGGGAAATTTCAGTATAATAATTGGACTGAGAACTTAGATGATACCTCGGTTCTTAAATCAATTAAAAAGGGATACTTAGTTTTTATAATGCCATTTGGGGTCATGTTCTAAACATTTCATGTCTCAAATGTAACATCAAGGCATAAGAAATATTAATACAACCTGTTCAGAATGAAAAAAGGTCTAATCACTATTTTTTATCATGATGACAACACACATTTGTTGGAGGGGTTTTATTAAAAAATCATGACTTTTTTAATCAACCAATCACTTACTACATTTAATATTTATATAATGAAACATGCTAAATTCACATAAAGAGGCATCACTACCTCAATTAAAATACAATAAAGGTGCATTAATAAATTAATCAATTTATTTATAAAATTTGAGGAATTGGAATGGGAATGTACCTTAGGGTGGAACCAAGCCAAATGCTTCGGCACACGATGTTTTCTTACTAAAAGATATTTCAACCAAATTTCCCACACATTCATTCATTCATATATATATATATATATTTCCTTAACTAAATGCATGCAGTTACTCGTTCCATGAGGGATGACATAGATGGAAGATATGTATACTTATATCTACACATAGCTATGTATGTGAGCACTGGCCATCAAAGGTGATCAATTATTGCTAAAAATTTAATAGGAACTCAAAATTTAAGTAGAAAGGACCAATTCATATCCATTAAAATACCAGGAACCCATACAAAAATATAGACCCTAATATAAAAGGTACAAAATAATGAAAAAATAAGAAAAACTCACATCAGATGAAAGTAGTGGCCAAAATAAAAAATAATCCGCCTTTCCTTCTGTTGCGGTTCCCAGAACACACAAGAACACACATAGAGAGATGATTTACATGCAATAATATCAGAGAAAAAAAACTCGTTTTTCAAAACCCTAGGGGTTTCTTGAGCCTCATAGGGAAATACATAGACTGAAAAACAACCAGAAATGGAGAAGAGGAGGAACTGAAGGTCATACCATGGAGACTCAAATGAGAAACCATAAGAAAGTTTTCAAAAAATAAAATATCGGAGGAGGTTCCTTGGAGGGGGTCAAACACATAGAGTGGGGGAAGTCCCTTTTGGTTCATCATGTAGATTTGGTGGAGGAGGATTGAGGATTTGAGTGTCTTAATTTTATTTTAAATTTTAGATAAAATAACCATTTATAAACATGGTATTAACCATGGTTTAGCCATCTTGGTTTGGAAAACTATACACCAACCATGAATCCCTTAACAAGGAATCTGGGATCCCCTCATAAGATGGCCACACTGTCTGCAAAACAGGTTCCAATAAGGTGGTGAATAGTTATTAGGTATTCCCTATAAAGTCACAGAGTGCTGTGTAGGTGCACGGTTTGGAAAACCAGGTACAACCCATGTGAAATTCCTCTACCTCACCAGCACAAGGCTGCACGACCACCTATAGTGGGCCACATGGTTTTAGAAAAACAGTGTGCCCTCTGTAGCTTTTCAAAAAAAATTCTAGGCCTGACACTCATAAAACTCCTCGGGCCAACTTGGAAACTTATAGGTCTATCTCCCAAGTACAAAAAAACACCATGATGTGATCCAACTATGTAAATTCTATTTAGAGGGTTAGTTTTAAAGTTTTCCAATTCAATAAGTGACAAAGATAAAAAAACATTTCATTTTAGTTTGGTTCAGTAACATGAGACTCTAAACCAATATAAGTAGTTTATAGGAAGCCTTTCACTTCACTTTTAGAATGATGATATCCAAGACATCTATGCTCAATAATGGAAAGTTGAATAGAACATAAACCAGAAATAAAAAATAAACCATTATCTTATACCAATTGGATTTTATTTAAATGTTATTATTTTTTGGTGGGTCTGATTGTTTTTCCATGGAAAATATTTGGCTGTGCTGTTGATTTATGAGATGGGTTGGTTTTGATAATACCCTTCTAGTAAACTTCTTACTAGTGGATTGAATTTGATATACCATTTGGTGGTGTCAGGTTCAACATCTGATATGGCGTTCTATGGAACTACTTTCATTTACATTCATTCTATTGTTTGTGGATAATGGGGTCACTTTTTATACTATGACAATCATGGTCCCATTTGATGTAGGGGATCAGGTGATAGAGTTGCAATCTAACGATAATATTGAGGGTGATATTTTTTCTTGTAGTGGTTTTTCATGTGGTGAATTGATATATTGGTTGAATCCTACTACTTCAAGTTGGATGGTACCATTATGTCCACCTAATATTATTGGATTTTTGTTTGATGCTTTTTGGATTCTAGTTTGGATCTCATTTTGTTTTTGGTTAGGGAATTCAATTTTGTGTTTTAGATAACTGTTTGTCCTTGTTGAGGGTTTGGGTCCCAATTCTCATGGGCCTCATTTTATTGGGTTTTGAAGCCTTATTTAAAATTATTTTATCATTTTTTAGAAATTTATTTTAAAAAAATTCTGCTGAAAGATAGGAATTTAATTTACTTTTATACACAAACATTAATTAAATACCTATTTTTAATATTTTCCTTTATTTATTATTTATTGAAAATTGAAAATAATTGAAGTAATTTTAATTATAATATATATATATATAATTAATGTAATTAAAATTATTAGATGAAGTGAATTTTTTGTTTTAAATAAAAACATATAATTTATAACAAAGCATTTTTTTAATTAAATAACATTTAATGGGAGATGAACAATGAAATTGGTATTCTATATAGTAATTTCAATATTTTATGGAATATATTTATTTACATTACAAATTATTCATTTCTAAAATCTATTTTATTGAAATTATTTTTAATAGTAATAATAATAATATTTAATATAAAAAAATATTTTTTATGATGAATTTTTCTAACTAAATTTTATATTTATGTTTCATTATTTTTCATTTCTGAGTTATATTATTTTTACTTTGTTACTTATAATTACACATATTTTATATAATTTTTGGATATATTCTTTCCCAACGATGATATATCCAATGACTATATTTTTGATAACCATGCATATAATGATCACATCTCATTCCAATATATTACATTTTAAACATCATTAAAATTATTCTTTCTATTTAATTCTATGACAATATATAAATTATATTTAAAATTATTCTCCTTCATTAAATATTTACATTCGGGTTGGGGATATTAATTGTAAACCAATATGAAAAATATTATATGTTCTTGTATATTTTATTTAATTGTTTATTTACTGTTATTGTTATTTTATTATTTTTATTTCATATTAAATTATGAGAATTCATTAATGTTTATCTTTCGTTAAAATATTTTTATTCGATAAAATGTACTATGGTTCATATTTTTTTGGTGCTTCATGTGAATCAATCTATATAAAATTATTTATTTAAATTTAAAATCATAAAAGGATCTCAATGTGTAACGTTAATGTTAAGGATCACATAAAAAGGGAATGTACCCTATAGATAATTGAAAAAATCACCAAATGTTTTTATTATTCGTATTAAATAATATTAAACTAATTTTTTTAAACTAATTTTAGACTCTAGATCATATTGAATTTTACAATAACAAATTTAAACATGAAAAACATGTGGTGATAATTCTGTAATAAGGAGATTCACACATAAACTCATTATTTTAAAGGATTTTTTTAAAATTTATAATCATTTTTGAATTCATTTGATCATGGTTTACTTGTAAAAATTAATTAGTGATTATTGGGATGTTTGAAGACCCAATTAGTCTGTGGAATGTGGTGATTTTATAAAGAATATTTATATGGATTTATCCTATGATGTTTAGGAAATTGTAGAAAAAATGAAGAAGATAATAGATTAGAATATTTATAGTAATGAATTATAGAGTAATTGTTGGATGTTATAATAAATTCTATTGGAGATCCTGATTTTATAATAGATCATAGGAAAATCAATAGTTCCCTTGTTGATTTGGTGTTTGAATTTTTAAAGACTCATTTTAAGTGACTATCATGTCAAATATTCTTGTATAACTCATCTCTATGATATATAAAAAGAGATAACATAAAGGAGTGGCCATAGGATTGAAATTGTGTCCATTATAAACCTTTGTAGAATTTATATTGGGTAGTATTATCCTTTGTTATGTAGATACACCATCATCATATGCACCTTGTATTAGACCATTATCATGAATGATGCTAAATCTACATTCTATTGTTCTTATTTTTAGCATGCCGACATATTTTGTGCATTAGGATTGATTGTATCAAAGTGTTTTTGATTTCATAAGAATAATACTAGGTTTAAAATTAAAATAATTAAACACTTTATTTCACCCCTTTATTAAAATGTATTTTTATTCTTGTTGGAATAAATTAATGTTATCTATATACAATGATTTATGTTTTGGATTAAACAGGGGGAAAATTTAATTAGATTAACATATGTCATACAGTAGGAAATGAATAATTGTAAACTATGATATAGTGTGTTTAGCTCATATATCGAACACATTCATCATGTATTTAGTATAATAGTGTTGTAGGTATCATATGGAATTCTGATCACCAATGGTTTACAAGAAACAGAATATAATAATATTAATTATTTTATACATTCCAAACATTTTACTTAAGTATGAGCTAACAAAGGGGTGGATGGGTTTTCTAATGATTATGTCATCAATTGAGGTTTAACCAAGACTTGATTTTTCCACTCAATTGATGAGTATTACATATATTAACCTTGTTTAGGATAAAACTAAGAAGTGTATGACCACACCTAGATAAGTTACATGGGGGGTTATTATCTATTTGGGTGAAGGGTATGTTATAAACTCATCCATATTAGTGAAAAAATAATATTAGTTTATGAATTTGTTCTGTTTATACTTCAACAGTAAAAATATATGATTTGACAATCTGGGATTGACACAATCAGAATATAATTTTTGTACAATGTCTTGACAAAATGGGTTATTTTCCTATGGAAATAATAAATGATCCAACTTCTAGGAAAATTTATCGATATACATTGGTTTTATAGTGGTCATGATATATCCCTTTGTAGCCTAAGTAACACTGATGTTTTTCAGGAGACTATAATTTTCATTCAACTGTTGATCAAGTAAATAAAAATAGTTTCCAATACTACAAAGACCCAAGGGGTTACACTACTATTTTCATAATGGGGATTATGTTTTTTTATAAATAGTTTGTATAATATTTTGACACACATATCAAAAGTGTTTGGAAGAATACCCAAAATGAGTTTTTAATGGGTTCTAAAAATCTCATTCATATGATTAAAATGAATGATTAATTTTAAAAAAGGATTTTGGATGTTATTTGAAATTAATACTGTTTATGGTTTCAGACATTTCTTATGATGTGATATAAGGTGAAGGTGTACTATGTCTATGAGTTTTTTAGGAAGGACTGAGATTATGTTGGTCCCACACAAAATATATACCTTGGCAGGGTGGGTGTGAATTTTGGTATGACAATTTTAAAATGAAACCTGAATATAATAATTTCCCCCATTAATAGCAGCACTCTTCACTGTCACATAATGAATATGTATTATTAATACGGTAAAAAGAGATGAATTAAATGTTTCATGGTTCATTTTAACTGGGTATTATATTAGGAAAATTAAATGGTGATATGTTGATATACCAAATAAACTAAACACACTAATTTTCTTTAAAAATTGGGGCATACGTACTAACCCTCATATTTTACAACCATTCAATGAAAAATTGAACAGACTTCCCACCTTATAGTAAAGAACTCACTACTCACCCTGTGAACTAGTTATATCATCCATGAATAATGAATAGAAATTACAATCATGATACTACAAAAATTATGTTATATCAATGTAATTATTCATAAAAAATTCCAATGAGTCATGATATATGAATAGTCCCCTTATTTTTCTAGTAAAACAGTAATTTTATCACCTCTTGTATTTTCATGCACACATATTTATTCTTTTATTTTTTCATGTTTCATCATGTTCACTTATGGGTGTACTTATACATTATCTCTCCAATAGAAATAACTCTGGAATTAAATTGATTTTTATACCAATATTTTCTCATACAAAACCCATTAATATAGATTGAAAATTTCAATAAAATCATCCATGATTTACATTTGACCATCTATTAAGAAATTAAATTTTTATTCTTTATAAAGTTTAACCAAATCATCAAAAAAATCACACCATGAACCAAGGGTGACGATCTTGTGATAATATCCTTGATTTTATTCCTTTTTGAAATCCATGATTTTTCACCAGTAGTATTAAACTTACATCCTGTAGTATTATTTATACTTGAACCAATACCTTCATATATCTCATCCATTCATTTAGATATGAATTTCTATCCATATGAATTATCTTGTTTATTCTTACATATCAGTTGAAAGATGATGATGAATATTGACATATCTTTATACTATTCCAAAACAAGATGAATTTTTTTTATATCTCTAATATCAATATTTTATATCCAATTATTTCTAAATGTTAATATTACACATCACCATGATTAATCATACATATCACCATTTCTAGAATATTACTATTATTTATACAGTGTAACTCCCTTGTTACTCTTATGTATAGCCAAGTAATTCTTACCCAAGGATGGGATTTTCTAATATATTCTATTTATAGTATTCGTTCATATTTATCCATATTAATATTTAATATAATGAATAATTATTCTTCCACCTCCAAAATTATCTTACATTCATGACCTCAATTATCATTAATTACATGAGTATGTTTAGAGTATTTAAACATTACTTTATCAACATACAAATTTATGTAATAGTTAGAAATAAATTTTCTATAATATTAATAGAAATATACATAAATTGAAAACCAAAATGTAGTTGTATAAATTTAATCATTGTTTGTGATACTACAATAATGACATAGTTAATGTCATTAAGATGTGTTTCTCTTCAATTCCTTTAATGTAATATGAGAAAATTCTTACTTATTTAATGGTTCTATTACAATGTGTGATTAGAATAAATTTTTTTATTATATTTTGTTTTATATTCTATAGTATTTTCTGTTTTAACTAATAATTTCAATAGTTATATTTTTTTTTATTTTCAAAAACCCTCGAGTGTACTTATTGAAATATGTTTAAATTGATGAATTTCATTAATTATTTTATTTTTTATTTATTAATATTTAATAAGGACACTTGTATTTGTTTTTATTATAAAAGTCATATAGAGGAATGAGTATTGAACCATTAAATGAATAAATACAAAGTATTTTAATTAATGTCACTATATGGTTAAGAAAATGTTTTGTTGAAACCTTATTACGATTTACAACTTAATAAAAAACCACCTTACTAATACTACATATTACCACGACATAAAACTCAATTAACATTCCAATGTAGCTTGAACATTCCTTTGGGATTGTACCTGATTGCAACATAGCCTCACATTTCTATTTGAAACAAAATTTCACATCCATTGTGACATTGATAAAAAATATAAAATATGAAATACCTCTAATGTACCTAATATTATGACATTTTGATTTTGAGGTATTTAGAATTTTATTATGACAATATATGGGGCAGGAAAATGTAGCATTTTGGGCCAACGTATAATGTTTCAGAAATCTAGATTTGTATTCACATCTAATGAAAACAGTGTTATCCCATATTTAGTGCCAAAAAACCGACGTATCTTATGTTCACCAATGAATATAGCTTTGTAACAAGCCTTATAATATTTTCATTCAGAAAACACTAGCATAATATTAAATGACACAGAGACCTAAAAAAAATAATATATAACCTCTCAAATCCATACAATTTTTTTTAAAAGATTGAAGACATGGTGTCCATGTTAGGAATGATAAAGATTATATCTATCATTAAAGAAAATTACATTCCACCTGGCTTACCTACATAGCATGAGGGGACTACCTTGGAATTCTTGTATTGATATTATTATAGAAATCAAACAATCCATCAACATAATTCCACATAGAGTAATATTATGGAGAGAGTATTCGGAATTGAAAACAAATAAAATAGTGTTGTCATCACCTCTAATGAAAACAATGTTATCTCATTTTTTGTGCCACATAACCAATGTATCTTATGTTCACCAATGAATATAGTTTTGTAATAAGACTTATTATATTTCTATTCACCAAACACTATGATAATTTTAAATTGCATTGAGACCCATAAAATATTTTCTATAACCTCTAATATCTATCCAAGAAAATTTTAGAATATTAAGAACATGGTTTCCATGTTAGGAATGTTGATGAATAAATCCACCAGAGAAGAAAATTACATTCCACCTGGTTTAACAACACAACATGAGGGGACTTCCTTGGTATTTTTGTATTGATATTCTTATGGAAATCAAAAAATCCATCAAAATAAATCCACATGGAGGATTATTATGGAGAGAGTAATGGGAACTAAAAATAATAATATAGAGGGGTGAATCAAGCATACCACAAGACCATGATAAAAAAATTTCTTCCATATTCTTATATCACACAAATTAGAGTCAAATAAAATTTCAAATCAAATATAATTGGTTGTCGAGGGATACCAAAAATATGTTCACCCTAACCAAGTATACAAAATATATGAAGAAGTGTTGGACATATGTACAAAGTCATATATTAACGGGAGGATTATATAAGTAATCAATGCACAATTGATCCATTGGATATTTCTAAATATCATAATAATGATTCACTGAGTCTTTCTATTCATTGTTCATTATTTCTTTTTTTTTATTTCATGTGTGGGTTGGGTCTTGTTTTGAAATTAGAAATACTAAAATTAGTTTTTAATCAAATTTTATTATTACTAATTAAATTTGATTCCACATTTTTAGTATTCTATCTTTTATACATATTACCTGTTCTACCCTTTTGGTAGATTGTTGGTTGTAGTGGAGTTATTAAATATACATGTGTTAAATATTTCCCAAGGAACTATGGTTAGGACAAAATAACATGGTTATGAGATGTGTAAGAATGTTACAACTGATACTTGGGTGATTCATAATTACCTTGTTATCCTTAAAAATCACAATATTAAACACAACTTCATGAAAAATTGGCAGAATAATTCATCATAGAGGGTGGGATATTAATAATGATAGAGTACCATGAGGTGTCTAATTATGGGTTATCATATAATATATATTATCAAATAAAATTATTTTATAATCTAGATAGTTTCACTTCCACTATATGTTAATAAAACTTCAGTAGATGTTAAATATTGGGTATTTAAATCGATGTAAATTCTATAAACTCATTATTTTACCATTTATCTAGTATGGGATTGACACCCGTTTACAACCTATCTAATTCAAGCCTTTAATTCAAAACATTACATTAAAACCAACCATGATCAGTTGTTAAACACCACATCTTTGCACTCAACATGGAAACTCAATATGAATTATTTTTGGCCTATATATTTCAATTAATAAATCAATGATGTTTCTATAAATAGTTATTCGATAAATCAATCCCCTTAATGGAAAATTGTAATATAAAATAATAAAAATCTATAAATAATTAAAAAAATAAAAACTCACTATAATATCATTATAACAATAACTATTCATTTCATTAAACTCCATTGTTGATTTTATCAATTTATTGTATCATATTTCATGAAATTAACCCAATTTTATCTCACTTATATAATATATTTTGTTGAATAGTGAATATTATTGGATAAAGTTATTAGTGGGAGAAATATTATATATGTGAAGGTTCTAGACACCCTTATTTTGTTGTAACGTATTAATATAAAAAAACCCCAACCCATGGATCAAGAGAATAATTAAAATATTTCAAGGGGGAATAAAATAATCTTTTAAATTATTTAACATATTAATGAGAACTATACCAAGTGGACTGAAAAAATAAATGAACATAACTCAAACATCACACCCAAGATACTATAATGGAAGATTACTTGGGATAATAATCACCATGATTCCACAATATATAAAGGAAGGTCTAAATTTTGGCATAAAAATTAAAAGGGAGTTAGAGAAAATTGTCAAAATCATTGGTTTTGAGCTATATTTAGAAGAGGATGTATGAAGAAGTGTATAAGAATGATACCACATCAAAATTAAAAGGTGGATATACATTACATGAGATGATCAAGAAGAACATATTCTACATTGTACCACCCTAATTGAACATGATTAAAACCACTAATATAATGAAGGAGGTGGACCAACATTTATAATTCAGAAGATTTGGAAAGTTATAAGGTTCTATTTCCATTCATGAGTCTATAGTTTATGTCATTGAGCCTCTTATACATCAAAAATCCATATGGTGAATTAAAGGGGTGTAATGAATGTGTTGGTTAAAACTCATGAAGAGACACCACTATAGCATTGTGGATTGATTTTCTAGAGAGACTGGATAAATATTTTAATACTAAATTCCTTTTTAAGAGGAATCCTAAAACATTGAATGTTTTTAAATTATTTATAATTAATTTATATTTTAAAATTATTCATTTTTTCTGCTGACTGTTTGATTTTGAAATTAACAAGATAAATACTAAAGTAAATAAAGATGCACAATAGAAAGTAAAACATATGGAATGATAAAACATCATGAAAATGGAGTATTCTATTATTCCCTACATATTATTTTAATATCATTGACATATCATTAACCACCACACTATTTTTCAAATTGATATAATGAAAGATCCAATCATGTGTGGGGGGGTAGTGATTATGGATGTTTCTATGGGTGATTATTCATACTATTGATGTTTTATGGACATGTATCTTCGAGAAATATTTTCTATGAAAATATTGAACTCCCAAAGACAGAGCCAATACAATTTGAATTGGCTAAATGTATTTTATTGAATAAAATATGAGACATGTTTTCACTATATTTTTTTAACACAAACATAGATGAAATATTTAATATAAAATAATAACACCTCAAGGAGCATAATAAATAGAAAATATCACAATTCATATGAACTAGAGTAAAACGAGTATTCGGGAACACAAAAAAGTTTCCTAAGAAATCATGGAACTATGTGCATGAGGGATGATTCAAATCCATAAATAATAATCAAGGGATATATAATATATGGGATACCTTAAAAATTTTCAAAAAAAATGTTATCACAAAAAATATATGCCTAATACAAGGGATGATTTTATTCTTGAAAAGTTAGAATCATTGAAATTTTTCATTTCAAAATAAATGGAATAATAAATAGTGTATGTTAATAATTATTAAATGATATAGATATTAACTGAAATACTAAAATCAAATGAAATATGGGATGATAATTTATAAGATAATAATACATCTTGAATAAAATAAGTGTAAAAAGAGATGTAAATTAGAATGATGATAGGGTGGGATTGATGAAGGTTCCAATCATTAAAATATTGAATGAACTTATCTATTATCATTTAACATTAATTGTCAGGATATTTATGTTTTAAATGAATTGAGGGGGTAGGGATATAGTTTTTACTAATAAATATAGAAAATTTAATTTATCTATTGTAAGATAATGTGATCAGAAAAAACATTTCTTTGTTTTTTCACAATTTTTCTGTTGAATTATGAGTTTTTTTAGTAATATTAGTTGTTATATTATTCTATTTTTTATTTTCAAGAAATTTTTAGCATACATATTAAACATGTCCTAAAGCGATTAATTTATTTTATTTATTTTATATTTTTTTGAATGAGTTTTTGTAGATGACCAATTTAATTACATTAGTTATTAAATAAATGAAGAAGTATTGGATATGGAATATTAGATGTAAATATAAAGAAGAAATTTTGGATGTTGTTTGGATAAGTAAAAAAGTCTAAGGCGAAGAAATTTTATGCATGTAAAAAAAAGAAAGTTCCACTTTGATATCATTTATTATGTATACCATATCAGAATCCACTACCATGCTAATCAAGACTGAAATATCCATAGATGTTAGGTCTGATTAAAAAATATCATTTCACTTGAACCTAAGGCTATATTACATATCAATCATATTGTGCATCACCAATTCAAGATACATAAACCCCATAAACTTTCATAGTATTTCATCTACTTGTTTATGGGAAAATAGCATCTCAATAATGACAAGATCTATGGAAGTTTACCATATCCTTATGATTCAACACTTGAATCTTTGACTAGATAATGTATTTTAAACCTCAAACTTAAATATCATTATACCGGATATAAAATCTTATAAAATGTATGTTATATTCATCAATGAGTAATATCCCACAACAATCATTAAGGAAATATTATATACCTAACACTTACACAATTTTAGATCACTCTTGGTCTATCAAATTACATTATAGAACATCCTGATGCAACCCATTAACATTATAGTGGAACAAAACAAGGAGTCTATTTAGGGGTTGTTAAATAGTATCTCTACCATGTATTAAAAGTACATTCAAATAGAATAACATGAATGGACTGAGAGGACCATTTAGGAATATCAATAATAATATTACTCTAAAGAATTAGGAAAGGATTAAACAAAACATCATATTGAGGAAGGTTTTTTAGAGAGGATTGGGTGCCAAATGAAATGATTATATAGAAATCATCCAACAATACCATATTTTCTAATGGAAACATTTCCAAGGGAATGGTAAAAAAAGGAGTGCATATGAGATCCAGAGGACATAGCTTGAAATCCTCATAAGAGTTTAATAATCTATTAAATTCCATGCTAGAAATCGTTATTTTAGTTTTTTTATATCTCTAAATTATTTATAAATTAATTAATTAGGTATGTTTATATTATCCAATTTTTCTTAATTATATTTAATATGAATTATTTTATGTATATTTCATTTCTTTACACATTTTACATCGTACACAATACAGGTGGAACATTAATCATAAGGGTTTGGGTGATGAAACAAATGTTAATGTTCACCCTTGGAATTATGATTAGTATAGTAAAACATGAAGGAAAGAGGTGTTGAGTAGAAAATAATCAATAGTTGGGTGATTGGAAATGCACTATTGAGTCTGAAAGCCTCAAAAGAATCCCAAATTCTTGGGAATGTATTATCACACATCGTTATTGAGAGTGTTATTGTGATATTATAAAATTTCTTAAGATTGTACCTTTATTTTTCTAGTTAGTATTTAACATAAAATATGAATTATTAACAGAAAGTACTTAGTGAATTAGTTGGATTTAATTCCCCTATATGTGAAGGAAACATTAATTGACTCAATCTTTTGGGTAGTTGAATCCATGAAAATGTTTTCACCTTATTACAATCCATTTTATCTAGTGTTGGATTAACACTAATGAAAACCATACCCATATCCCTCATCTAATTTCCTATTACACATTTAAGGAAACCAAGAGTTCTGATACAAAAGTCATATCACTATTCATGAATTGGAATCCATCTATAAATTTTATAATATTTTAGTGATATTCAATGATATATGTTATCATGATAAAATAACATGTGATGTAGTTATGTTTAATTGTTTTTAAATTCCCAAAATGAATTTTTAAAATTTATTCAATAAATTGGATAATAGAATAACATATTACAAAGAGTTATAAAATTTAAAACATTTTTGAAGTATTTCATTAATATGAAAAATTCTTGAGAATTGTTTATAATCCATGGAATACCATTATAGAAATATATAAATATATTAACTAATTATCTAAATAGTTCACTTTGAATAATATTATATAATTTTTAATTGTTCTTCATCTAAAAATATATCTCTATGATTATCACTAATTAAGGATCTAGAAGACATAAGAAAGATGAAGTCCTTCCAAAGTGTTGAAAGATTCAATATAGTTGATGGATGTCATAAGAGGAATGATTTATTTGGGTAATTCATTGATACCATTAACATGATTATATAAAATAACATAGAGATAATGGATCATTATAAGGGTGAATGATTCATTTATAATTATTTGATTCAAATGAATGGATAGATTTTATAGAAAATCAGGTCCTGTTGATACATCTCTACTGTGTTTGAACACTTATTATTTCCTGGAAAACATATCCCCATATATATATTTTGTTCAATAACAACTATTCTCACATTCTCTAGATGAAAATTTTAACTGTTCACAACCAAATCATAGAAAATATTGATAAGATACTTAATATCCACATAATATTATATATATATTCACAAACTAAAATCAATTAGTCTTTTATCTATATAAATATTTTCAAAATAATAATATTCAATATATGGGAACCGTAATTATATATTTCACTCTATGATCATTTAAAAAATCATACTTTTATCAACAAGATTAATCAATTATTAATCTCACAGATTTAAATAAAAAATTGTTAATATTATTTTATGAACAAATATGACTCTCAAAAAAATTTATTTGTGAAATTAAATATATAATACTTATCTTTAACTATTATTTAAAAAACTATATAAATGAAAAAGATGAAAAAAAAAATAAATTTATTCAATATGGAAAATATTTTCTTGATGTACATGATAAAACATATTGACAAAAAAAAATCAAAATAATAGTTTTTAATCAAAAAATTCATGAATATTAAATATATATCAAATTAATAATAATAATTCAATAAAATAAAGGAATGATTATCCAAAATATAATTGAAATTAATTGAATATATAAAATAAAAATGAATATAAAAAATAATAAGGTAACAACCAGTGACAAGAAAACCTAATAAATAAATAGATGTTTCAAATTAGAATTCGTATATTTTAAATAGATAAATTTTAATAACATTAAAAATAAATTAATATAAATATGATCAAAACAATTATCGAATAAATTTTATATATTCACGAAACCAATATTGAAAAATAGTAATTGAATCAAAATTTCACTCGTTAATAAATTATACTATAGAACTAATTAATTAACTCTTAGATAAATTATTTGGATAAATATTCTAGATAGATGATATTGATTTGAATTCGACATAACAGATCACTTGATATGTATACCAAATCATTAAATAATCTACAATGTAAAAAAATATTATACATTTTGATGATTAAATTCAAAAAACAAACATAAGATAAGATTTAATTTAATTAATCCTATTGTTTCACAAAGTCAATAATTAAAATAATATAATGCATTAAAACTACTAAGTTATAAATAATAAATAATAATTATTAATAAAAATAAAATTTATTTTCATTGGGGGCGTTAATGGAAGGAGGATATATTTAACAGGGGAAACATTAAAGATGGGACGTTAACTAAGAAGGGAGGGTTTGGGTCACATAGGGCTCTATATTAGAATATGTCAACACTGACTAGAGGGGGACTCAAGATAACAATATTTAAAGGTATAACCAATTGAAATGGGTTGGAGATATTAGGTCTGGGTGAGAGAGATTAGTGAGTTGGGATTGGGGTCATTAGTGGGAGTTTGGAATCATATCAAAGGGTGGGACATGAATCATTGTTGAGAATGTAAGAATAGTATTGATATTTTTTTTGTTTTTCGTCTAAATCCTAAAGAAAATGTAAAAATATTTTTTCATGGAATAAACAAAACTTTATTTCAATTGTCACATAGTTCCCCCTCTTTAAATATAAAAAAATATGGCAATACTATTAACTAGTAAAAAATATATTTTATACATCACCTTTATTAGTTTCATTCTTTTTGGGTGCATGTTATCTTATTTATATAGGTTTTTTTATGGCATAATGATATATAGTTACACCAACTCTTATGGGTGACGTTGTGTGATTCTTGACATGAAAAGAATGTTTTTGTGGATAATATGTTTTTTAGGATTTTTAATGTAGAATTTTCCTTGCAATGTTGATGTTGCATTACATGTTTGATCTTTTACTAGATTGAAAAATCAAGCTCTACTAGAAAAAGAATTTTAGTTTTTGACATTCCTCTAACATATTTTTTTACATAGTGAAGGCATTGGTATGTAAATTACTTGGTCGTTTTTGGGATGTTATTGAATAACATTTATTTTTTATGTTTTTCATTAACCTCTTACTGTAGTTTTTTGTTTCTCTACATTACTCAATTTGAAGACTACGGATGATCCCTTGAGAGATATTCCGTGATTAGAAATAAAGATTGGAATTTCTTAAAGAACAAGTGATGGTTATACTTGGAATAATGTTGAACTCATGTTTTTAGAGTGCACCTTTCAGTGTATTATACATGTCGGCTTGAATATGTATCTTTTTTTTTCTTTTTGATGATGGGGTAATCTCATTACACATCATGTGTTAATTTTAACTTTCATTTTCTTTAATAAATTTTTGTGGGTATGGACTAGGTGAAAAATCCATATCTAATTCCATTTTAATAAAATTAGGAACATGAAATATATGTTTCAATGGAATTACAATGATTATTTTACATCATTATTACCAAAAAAAAATTATATACCATGAATGATGATTATGAGAAAAAATGACCCTCAAATAATATAATGGATATTTATAAACCTCTGTTTTTTATTTGAAATTTGTATTTTAGAAATATAAATTAGGGAAATTATTTTTATTTAGTTTTTTAGTTAGATAATATTTCCGTCTTATGAAAAAAAAACGCACACAATCATATATAGAAATTTAATTTATTATAGGAAATAATATATCAATATTTAATTTTATTACGAACTCAATAAAAAATTGATACAAAATTTATCAATAAGATAATAAATAAATTAAAATAAAACCATGAAGAATCATTAATTTTTGATATATAGAAATTTAACACAATAGATTATATAACATCCCATTATAAATCAACTACTAAGAAAAAAAATAAATGATGCCAATATGGATTTGATAGTTGATATCTTTGTTATATATTTCAAAACACTATTCCATTTATATGTTATAAAAAATGTATATGTAATTATTTTATAATAATATATATTAATATATTGACCAAATTTCTTTTAACCTTAGTGATGAAAAGTCTATATAAATTAATGATAAAAAGAGTAAGAATAAATGTATTGTTTATGTGATGATTTATAAAAACATTGTTATGAATTTATTTATACTTTAATATAATTAATTACATTTTTGTAAGTTGTTTGTGAAAACCCTTCAATGATATAATAATTTTAATATGAAATAAAATATATATGAAACATTTAAAATACATTTTTAGTTAACTTGTACTTAAAAATTACTCATCATTTTTTAAAATATCATCATATTTTACATCTTAATTTTTATAAGTAATATAATTTAATTTTTTTTATAGATTCAATTTAAATATCATCCAATGAATACTAAAAAATATTCTAATTTAATATATTTTATATATTTAAATGGAATTATTTATTCATAAATTATAATGAAAAAATAAATTATTAATAATTTTTAAATATAAGGAAAACATAATATTGGTTGTTTACAATTTCATGTTCATCAATAAAATTTTAAATACACTTTTCTAGAGTTAACTCCATAAATATTTTTATCGAATAACATATATATATCCAAAAACTAACATGCTCATATTTTTTATGTAACATATATTTTTATTATTTATAAAAATATGTAATTGTTAAATAATAAGTAAAAATTTAGTTATTTACATTCTAACAACATATGACATAAAAATTCATAGAATATAACCTATGAAAAGATCCATGAAACAAATTGAATTTTTGAAATTATTCTTTCACTATAATATCTAAAAGATATAAATATTTCATAAAATTTTTGGTAAATTGAAATGACACATATCAACGGGGCATGACAGGTTGATAATCGCACAAGTGTTCAACCCCAAGCATGCATAAAATATGGTAGGGATTTTTTACTAACACTATGTATTTTTATCTAACATATTGGTGTACATATCCTAATGTACATACACACACATGAATCTAAAAACACAATAGAGTGGAATAATAATCAGAAATAATATAAATGTTTGGAAAACCTTTAACAATTCATAACTGAGTGATACAACATAACCAGTGTACCATGGGGAAATAAATTCCAAATTACAGTAAATTAGTTCTAACATTACAACAATAGAGAATAATGTTCCAACATGAAGATTCGAGTATTTTGTCATGGTCCCACTATTAGAGGCTCTTAAAAAATATTCACCACCTTGTCTAAGTTCACCCATATCTCAATCGAAGAGCTAATCATTTCTATAGGATTCAAAATTTGATGGAATAGACCATGTAGGTTTCAGTATTTACATACCTAGTGGGATACCTTCGAATCACCAAGAAGTTAATCATCAACTATATAGTAATTCATTATCCATAACTATGATGGAAAATAATAGAAAACCCTTATTTTCTCATAGAAGATTCACAACCATAGAGTATGTTTTAGTCTTAATATCCTTTCTAATGATTCGAAACGTCTCATTGGATCTCTTGATGATTTGATCCTCCAACCAACACAACCACTTTGTATCTTTAATGAAGTATCCCACACCCTTAGTAGTCAAAAGTATTACAAGACCCAATGGAGGATCCCATAACCTATCCGAGATCATTAGATATAGGTGATAATAAACTTGAGAAATATAGTATCCTATTCATTGTAAATATAGGGGGAATATCAATACTATCTTATCCATAATGAGTGTATTTGGAACCATAATCATGTAGAGGGGAAGTGAAGACCCTACACAGGGCTTGAGAGATGTTAATTCTTCCTGACTCAATTATACATTGTCACGACCCGACCCTACCCGGGCTCGAGACGCAACTACCCCAAGCCTGCCTCCATAGGCCAGGGGCTGGCGACCACCGCCGAAGGCACAACAACTCGGGGAGGCCTTTTCCTAATTACCTATACACACACACACGCAACCCACTCAATGAAGAAGTGCAGAGTAAAAGAAAAGACAAGTAAAGAAAGGGGAAACTGCTATATATGAACCACAAATGTGCATCGACCTCTAATCAGTATAAGCAAGTGCTGAAGGTAAACTGGAAAAAAAGGAGAAAACACGCGCCCAAAAAGAAAATTTCCACAACCTGGCAACTGGTAAACAAAAGAAAAACAGCTGGAAGCATCCCCCACCTGGTACCCGACTCCGATCACAACACGTGGTCCAAGCTCCCGAACTCCTAAGCTCCGCTGAAGTCACGACCAACCTGTCCATCATCTGCAAGGGCACACCAACTGTGGGAAAAGCCCAAGCAGTGGTGAGTATAAAAATAATCAGTAGGATACACCGAAGGCTCGAGGGAGAAACAAAGGGGGTACTGAAGGGTCAATAGTAGATCGTATAGGGAATAGTAAAGGAGTACAATAGAGAGTGCAGTAAATAGTACATATCAACCCAACAAAAGGTAGGAAGTAGACTCATCCAAATACAAGGAGATTGAAGTGGTGAGAAGGTGAACTTCTTGTCGAGTCTTCGCTACCTATAGAAGAAGAGTAGACTCGTCCAACCAGAAGAAGCTAGACATGGAAATCATGTGGCATGCCCCACGCATCTTCGCCTCTCCAAGAAGGAGAGTAACCAAAACCCAAGGAGTGGGTTCAGGAACCAGGTATACATATATATATGCTCTGACAAGAAACCCGAACAAGATCATAAGTGGATATCCATCCCGTAGCTCAACCCCGGAAAGCGATTAGCCAACAGTCCCAGAATTAAATATCATCGATGCCCAGCATCTCACATGTCTTCTCGGAACTGCAAGCCAAGAGGCTCAAATAACCGCACCTCAACACTATCTGCTTTGGGCAGAACTGACTCGCCCGCACGGTTTTAGGTCGCGTCACAAGGACGCATCTCGATGGGGAAAGCGCGCCTCGTACTTGAGAGTTCTAGGTAAAGTCAAACCACACCTCATCGCTGCCCTGCAGTAGAGAGGTCTTCTCAAATTTAAGCCGGCACAACACTAACCCGTACAACCAAGTGTCCCGATCCAGTAGTCGTGGAGAAAATCCACAGACTATCCTAGTAGAAAGGACTGAGTCTGAAAAGCCAACAAGTGACCCACTACACATCCCTGCTGGAGGGTAAACTATTATAAGATATCGGATGACCCACTGAACAGCCCTGCTGGACGGTAAACCCTAATAAGATATCAGGTGACCCACTGCCTAGCCCTACTAGAGGGTAAACCCTAATACATCATCAGGCGACCCACTGCCCAGCACTGCTGGAGGGTAAACATGGAATAAGTTGATAGGCGACCCACTGCCCAGCCCTGCTGGAGGGTAGACCTAGAACAAGATGACGGGTGACCCACTGCCCAGCCCTGCTGGAGGGTATACCCTCAAGAGTCATCAGGTGAGCCACTGCCCAGTCTCTACTGGAGGGTAAACCCGGAGAGGTTGTCGGGGAACCCACTGCCCCGTATCTGCTGGAGGGTAAACCCTGAGAATTCAATGAGCAACCCACTACCCAGCCCTACTAGAGGGTAAACCAGAAACAGTTCTGTCCATCCCGGCTGGATGGTGCAACACTGGTCAACAGAACACATAGTGGCTATCGTGCAACCACCCAACTCCAGAACAAAACCAGGGGAAACCACTCAAGCCTACTGGTCTAAACCAATGAGAATAAAGAGACCAAATACGTCGCGAGAGGTCAAAAGTACGTAAAGCAGAACACGACATGCACATGGGGCCCACACGATGTGTGGCCCCAAGTCAACCCCAACCAAGCACACAAACATTCTCAGGTACAAACCACATGTACCACCAGGCGCTTCTGTATACCCCCAGAGTATACCTCATTTTCATCTCAAAGGCTATCGTGCACACGACACCCAACGTCAACGCAAAGAGCGTGAACATAACAACTGCAACTTTACACCTCAATGTCTGAGGCACGACTAACCACATCTCTTCAAGTATTTATTCACTCACATGGGAGTGCATGTGATCACACGCCAAGGGTTCTCTACAAACATAGTAGCACGAACAACCACCGGAGCACCTTACTTGATTCCACATTTTATGATATCACGAAAGAGACTCTACACAACAAAACGGATTGTACCGTTGTAATCCTCGCAGAAAAACATGCGAGATAGGCTTCTTACTCTCCTGAAACGGTCAACCGGTGAAAAAATACTATTCACCGTAACCAACCCGTGTGGGGCCCACTCCAGGATCCTGAAACTGAACAAATGGATCACACCACTGTGATCCCCTCGAAGAAACACTCGGGATTGACTACTTAATCGCCCAAAATGGACACCCGGTGAAAAAGGTACTATTCACCGTAGCCAGGTCGGTTGAGACCCACACCACGATTCTGAAAAAGGTTGGGCGAATGGAACATCACGATGCTCTCAGAAAAACACGTCAAATTGACTACTTGCGTGGAACGGATATCCGAGAAAAAGATGCATCTCGCTGTACCACACATGAGCGGTGCTATGTGGGACACGCATCCCGGTCCTGAAGCGCTATGAACGGATCGCACCATTGCGGTCCTCTCGAAAAAGTACACAAGAATGAATATTCAGTTGTCCAAAACGGACACCCCAGTGAAGAAGATGGAAATCACCGCCAACTCCCAAAACGACCCTCGTGGGGCCCGCACAATCGTGCAGAATTAAAGCAGACGGATTTCTCCATTGCAAAGCCCTCAAAAAACACCCAGAATCGACTGCTCAAATGCTCCAAATGGACGTCCGATGAAAAAGATTCAAATCATTGCTCGCAGCTTAAAAGAAGGGATGTGGGGGCCACACCTCAACTCCGGTTTCAACGCCTGAAACCATACTAGAAAACATTTTTTCATCGCCAGGGTCGCAATGCCACTGACAGTACGTCGATCGGACGTCATACACATGCGTACGGTCTGACAAAAGTTTTTCAGACAATAATATTTTTATAAAAGACTCTGTGTTTCGTTCTCCCGAGATAGGAGTCCGAAAAGAATATTCAATATTGGATTTAAAATGACTGCCTCAAAAACAGGGTTACATTGCCGCTGATGGCAGGTCAATCGGACGTCGCACGAAGGAGTTATGACTGAAAATAATATTTGATAACAAGATAATAATAATATTATTTTATATTATTATTATTATTATTTATTAATATTAAAATTTTAAAATTCAATCAATCATGCCCATTAAGATTTTCCACCCCCAAGAAAATCCTCCCCTATCCTTTCCACGCATCACCTTCCTTTGCCCTTTTATTTTAAATTACATTTTATATTTATTTCCCTTCTCTCATCTATCCCTCACTCCCTCTCTACTTCTCTCCCACTCTCCAATCAAGGAGATCCCCTTCTCACGATGGCTGGTCGTCTCATCCCGCAAGACCCGAATTCCTCCTCCGAGCAGCGACCCAGGTCGCCACCTGTATCCTGCACCCACCAGAACGGCCGACCCCCCTCCAAGCTTTGCCTCCCTACACCGGCTGCTGCACCACCTTTCCTCCGAGATGTGCACTTCCTGCAGCCGGTTGTCGCACCCCTACATCCCCTCATACCCCCACCGTCCCAAGCGGCACTCGAGGCCGCCGTCCAGATCTACTCCACCTGGCTAGACATCGACCGTCGTTCACCCCCGCACTGGTCGACTACCGCTACCGCGAACCCGCCGGAACGCCTCTTCTCCTCCTGCGCACAGGTCACCAGAAAAACACCCTCATAATCAGAGGTCCTCCTCGAACACACTCATATTCAGAAAAACGATCCAAAATGGGTTTCATTAACCCCTTAAAGAGATCTACATGTGTGTGGGATTCGCTCGGCGATTCGACACAATACATGGATTTCACGGAGGGTGAAAAAAACGAAAACGGTGTCTAGGGCTCAAAAATAAAATCCACCTACCAGTGAGGGCATAGCCGGAAGTTTCAAAGCTGAACCGCGCCTGCAATCGTCGTGACCACTGCTTGACACCTTGATCGAAGGAGGGAGGGGGAGATGAGGTGGGTGAGGGAGGTTGCTTGAGGGAGGGTGGGGTTCTCTAGGGGAGAAGGATGGGGGAAGGAGATGGAATAGGATTTTGTAATGAAAGTCAAACTTTAAATAAAATAAAATAAACTCAGCCAAATTAAATCCGCGCCCCAAACCCCAAACGCTATGATAGTTAGGTCGCACCTCGGGTAAATACCACCTCTCGAGCACAACGGTGGTCTCAGAATTTTAATCTGAGGCTCCTTTTGAATGATATAAAATCTAATTTCCAAGACCACTTAATTATGATAACACCACTGGTGGCGTTTTCCACAGAGGGCCCATGCCCACGAAGGTTACACCCCTCCCATGGTAAAAAACACTCTTTGGAATCAATGGTGCGCTCGGTTTCCCAATCCGAGCTACCGTTTAAGAGATACTTGATTTTAACCATTAAAAGAATAAATTAATTATTTAATTAATCTGTTTAATGTTCCGTTAACGGGCGAGGGGTCCCAGTGTCCCACGCTGACATGTTTTATTTCGTTCTTCGGGTAAACACCCCATTTCAGACCCATCCATACTATCATATTTATGATCCTAATTACCTTTTATGAGTTTTTCAATTTATTTGTTCTGCCTAGTGTGAATGCACTTTAAATTTAATTTCGGCCACACTGGGGATCGGAATCGCACACCGTCTGAAGGCGCTGCTCTGGAATAACATCAAGAATAGTCCAAAGTATTTTATAGAAAAAAGAACTAGGTTCGTACATCATTCCCTCCTTCATTCTTTTCGTCCCCAAAAATCACGACAAGGGAACAACATAGGGTAATAATCCCACACCTGGCTCTCCTGTACCCAGAAAAACTCTTGCACAGTTCTGCGCCACCATGCATGGACCAAAGTATTTCTTTGGTTCACATGAGGTCTTCCCATTCTGATGATGTGCATAGAAGCACACACATTTCTTCTTAGGTATACCCCATGGGAGACGACCTGAACCCACTCTAGACATTGGGTTTAGGACAAAGAGGTAGACAACCTCGCCATCCCTTCACACAAACTCAAACTGCCCGAAGGACCTCGGGGGTAGCTCACCTCCCCGGTCGCACCTCTATGTCGCATGCTAGGACTGGAATCGCTATTTCGACTTAGAAAAGGTCCCGACGATTCCCTCCATCAGAATATCCATGTGGTAAAACACCAAAGTATATATGGTTACAGAAGATTTGAAAGTCGATGTCCCATGACCAAGACCCTCTTACACGCTCGGAAAATGGAAGATTCGCTACCATCGACTAAAGAAAAATGTCCCACGCCTTCTACCTTTCTGACACAGGGTTACACTGACGCCCCGTGTCACCCTGGTAACACCTCAAGAAAGAAGTATCGAGAAAAATAGTACTTAATAAAAAAATCCTAACAATTATACCACAAAAAGTAGAAGAGATGTAGGGCGTACCTCCTGCCACCTCATGATCTACAGGATTGTAGACATCCAAAGCTCGCGGCTGTTCGCGGTCCCAACTGCCATCTCCAATAGTCTGAGGTGGACCACCTGGTGGTGGTGGGAAGACCTTGTAAGGTCATCCCCCACTTCCAGCTCCTCCTGCTCCTCTGATAGCACCACCTCTCTGGGGGATACTTTGACCACGGCGCTGCCTCCATCGTGGTGGTGCACCCACTACCTACCCGATGCTCTCCACATGCCTGGTCAGGAAGTCCCATGCCAGATGACCTTGCTCATCACAAGCATAGCACCGACTCTCTTCGTGTTGCACTGGTGCCCTCCGTTACCACTGTGGTGTACAACCACACCCCTGAGTCCAGTTGTCATAAATCCACCTACGTCGAGGCCCTGCTTGCCGACGCCCATTAGTTGTGGCAGACGTCTCGGCTCCAACGAGCCTGCTGCCACCACCAACTCTAAAATGTGACAAGAAGCTCTCTGTAACCAGCGCATGTCCTAGCACCCCAGCATATGTGGAAATGCCCTAGGGTACTATAACAGCATGAATCTATCTGCAGAAACCCTAATCGAACTTCCATACTCGGAAGTTATCATCGTGGACCAATTCCAGGTAAAAGTGTGCACGATCTACGAAACTAGCCGCATACTCGGACAACGTCATCCCTCCATGCTGAAACTGCAGGAGCTCTTGAATCCGAACGGAGTGCAAGCAGGAAGGGGAAAATCCTCATGAATAAACAACAGAATGTTTTCCCTTGAAAGCGATGACTCGTCAAGAATCTCAGTCACCAGACTCCACCAACGCCAAGCTGCTCCACGAAAAATGCTGGCTGCCAAAGACACTCTTTGATCTATCGGCATATTAACAAGCCTGAAAAGGCAAACCACTGTCTCTAACCAAACCTCTACTGCCTCAGGGTGTGGGTCACCACTGATACTCTGTGGTCTCTACCGCTGGAACTCACGGAGCGTGCTTAACTTGTGCTCAAGCTCAGCCTACTCTACTAAAGCTGTCTCCTGCTCAAAAGGTGGGGGTGCTACTACCGGCCCACCCAGAGAAAGGGGATCGCATGATGGGTCCTTAACTGAGGCCTCGTAGCTCATAGGGTCGTCGGCACGAACCAAAGCTGGTATCCTGGCTGGCTGTCTTCACGGAATGATCCTGAATGTTATCAAGGAGAGTCACGATCAGATGAGAATATATGTATACAACCGTAACAACAATGGGGAGATGACTCAAGAAGGACAATAAAGACTCAATACTATATGATGAACGAACCAATTTTCCCTTCAACAAGTGTCTTATCATGCTGAGTCGACAAGCGGTTTATCAAGGTCCTAGTGAATGGATACGTCGGTCGCTTCACCATCACTGGACTCCCTGGCCTGAGATCCGCTCTCGAGACACGTTGAAACTGTTTCCCTAAATCCCAATAAATTCCTTTTTAGGGACATCCGAACAACATCCCAAGGAAAAAACCACCTCTGATACCACTTTTTCAAGACCCGAACCTACCCGGGATCAAGCCGTAACTACCCCAAGGCCGTCTCCGTAGGACTGGGGCTAGCAACCGGCGCCGAATGCACAAAAACTCGAGGAGGCCTTTGCCTAAGGTCCTGTACACAAACACTTAGCCCTCTTAATGCAGAAGTGAAGAGTATATGAAAATATAAGTAAAGAAAAGGTAAACTGCTAAATATGAACCACAAATGTGCATCGACCTCTTATCAGAACAAGCAAGTGCTGAAGGTAAACAGAAAAAAATGGGGGCAAACACGTGCCCAAACAGAAAAGTGCCACAACTCGGAAACAAGTAAATAAAAGAAAAACAGCTGGAAGGGTCCCCCACCTGGAACCCGACTCCGACCACCGCACGCAGTCCCAGCTCCCAAACTTCTAAGCTCCTTTGAAGTCACGACCAACATCTCTGTCATCTGTAAGGGCACACCAACTGCGGGCAAATCCCAAGCAGGGTTGAGTATAAAAATACTCAATAGGATACACCGAAGGCTCGAGGGAAAAAAAGGAGGTACCGAAGGGTGAGCAACAGATCGAACAGGGAATAGTAAATGAGTACAATATAGAGTGCAGTAAATAGTATATCTCAACCCAACAAGAGGTAGGAAGTAGACTCATACAAACACAAGGAGCTAGAAGTGGTGAAAAGGTTAACTTCTCGTCGTGTCTTTGCTACCTATAGTAGGAGAGTAGACTCGTCCAACCACGAGAAGCTAGACACGGAAATCACGTGGAATACCCAGCACGTCTTCACCTCTCCTGGAAGGAGAGTAACCAAAACCCAAGGAGTGGGTACTGGAACCAGGTATACATATACATATGCTCTGACAAAAAACTCAAACAAGATCGTAAGGGGATCTCCGTTCGTAGCTCAGCCCAGGAAAGTGAGTAGCCAACAGTCCCAGAAGTAAACATCATCAATGCAGAGCATCCCACACATCTGCCCCAAACTGTATGCCAGGAGGCTCAAATCACCGCACCTCGACAATATCTGCTTTGGGCAGCACTGACTCGCCTGTAGGGTTTTAGGTCACCTCACAAGGATGCGTCTTGGTGGGGAAAGCTCCTCTCACACTTGAGAGTTCTAGGGAAAGTAAAACCACACCTCATCACTGCCCTGCAGTCAACAGGTCTTCTCAAATTTATGTTTTCACAACACTAACCCGTACAACCAAGGGTCCCGCTCCAGTAGTCATGGAGAAAATCTATAGACTAGCCTAGTAGAATGGACTGAGTCTTAAAAGCCAACGGGTGACCCACATCCCAGCCCTGCTTGAGGGTAAACCCTACTGGAGGGTGACCCACTGCCCACCCCTACTGGAGGGTAAACCCTAATAAGATAATGGGTGACCCACTGCCTAGCCCTGCTGGTTGGTAAACCCTAATACATCATCAGATGACCCACTGCCTAGCCCTACTGGAGGGTAAACTTGGAATAAGTCGACAGGTGACCCAAAACCCATCCCTACTGGAGGGTAGACCAGGAACATGACGACGGGCGACCCATTTCCCAGCCTTGCTGGAGGGTAGACCCTTAGGAGTCGTCGGGTGACCCAATGCCAAGTCTCTGCTAGAGGGTAAACCCTGAGAGGTCATCGGGGAACCCACTACCTAGTCTCTGCTTGAGGGTAAACCTCGAGAAGTCAATGAGAAACCCACATCCTAGCCCTACTAGAGGGTAAACCCGAAACTGTTCTGGCCATCCTGGTTGGATGGTACAACACTGGTCAACAGAACATGTAGTGGGTATCGCGCAACCACCCTACACGAGAACAAAACCAGGGGAAACCACTCAACCCTAATGGTCTAAACCAATGAGAATAGAGAGACCCTCTACGTTATAAGAGGTCAAAAGTGCGTAAAGCATAACACGACATGCACATGGGCCCACACGACGTGTGGCCCCAAGTAAACCCCCACCAAGAGCACAATCATTCTCAGGTACAAACCACATGTACCTCCAAGCGCTCCTGTATACCCCTATAGTATACCTCATTTTCAGCCAAAAGGCCATCTTGCACACGACACCCAACGTCAACGCAAAGAGCGTGAACATAACAAATCCAACTTGCCACCTCAACGGCTGAGGAACGACCAACCACATCTCTTCAAGCATTTCTTCACTCACACGGGAGTGCATGCAATCACACGCCAAAGGTACGCTACAAACATAGTAGCACGAACCACCACCAGAGCACCTTATATGCTTCGACATTTTAGAATATCTCGAAAGAGACTCCACACAACCACAGAGATTGTACCGTTGTAATCCGCATGGAAAAACATACGAGATAGACTACTTACTCGCCCGAAATGGTCAACCGGTGAAAAAAGTACTATTTACCGTAACCAACCCATGTGGGGCCCACCCCAGGATCCCGAAACTGAACAAACGGATCACACCACTGCGATCCCCTCAGAAAAAAACACGGGATTGACTACTCAATTGCCCAAAATGGACACCCCGTGAAAAAAGTATTATTCACCATAGCTAGGTCGGGTGGGACCCACACCATGATTTTGAAAAATGTCGGGAGAACTGCGCCATCGCGATTCTCTTATAAAAACACATCAAATTGACTTCTTACTTGTGTGGAACAGATATCCAGAGAAAAAGATGCATCTCATCATACCGCACATGATTTGTGCTACATGGGACACGCATCTCGGTTCAGAAGCGCTATGAACGGATCACACCGTTGCGATCCTCTCAAAAAATTACACAAGATTGACTATTCACTTGTCCAAAACGTACACCTCGGTGAAGAAGATGGAAATCACCACCAACTTCCAAAACGGCCCTCGTTAGGCCCGCACCATCGTGCAGAATTAAAGCGGGATGATTTCTCCATTGCAAAGCCCTCATAAAAACAGCCATGATCGACTGCTCGCATGCCCTGAACGGATGTCTGATGAAAAAGATGCAAATTGATACTCACATCTTAAAAGATGGGATGTGGGGCCCACACCTCAACTTCGGTTTCAATGCATGAAACCATACTGGAAAACATCTTCTCAACGCCATGGTCGCAACGCCGATGACGGTACATCGATTGGACGACATACACATGTGTACCGTCCGACACAAGTTTCCTGAACAATAATATTATTTTTAAATACTCAGTGTTTCATTGACTAGAGACAAGAGTCCGAAAAATTCATTCAATATTGGATTTAAAATGACTGCCCCGAAAATAGAGTTACATTGCCGCTGACGGCGGGTCAATCGGACGTCGCACAGAGGAGTTATGAATGAAAATAATATTTGATAACAAAATAATAATAATAATATTTTATATTATTATTATTATTATTTATTAATATTAATATTTTAAAATTCAATCAATCAGCCCCCATAAGATTTTCCACCCCCAAGAAATTCCTCCCCCATCCTTTCCACGCATCACCTTCCTTTCCCCTTTTATTTTAAATTACTTTTTATTTTTATTTCCCTTCTCTCATCTCTCCCTCACTCCCTCTCTCTAATCAAGGAGATCCCCTTCTCACGTTGGCTGGTCGTCTCTTCCAGCAAGACCCACATTCCTCCTCCTAGCTGCGACCTAGTTCTCTTCCTGCATCCTGCACCCGCCGGAACAGCCGGCCTCCCTCCATGATCCGCCTCCCTACACCGGCTGCTGCACCACCATAGCTCTGAGATGTGCACTACCTGTAGCGGGTTTCCGCACCCCTACAGCTCCTCGGACCCCCACCGTCCCGAGCTACACTCAAGGCTACCGTCTAGATCTGCTCCACCTGGCCGTTCTCCGAATGTCGTTCGCCTCCGCACTGGTCGACTGCCACTGCCGCGAACTTGCCGGACCGCCTCTTCCCCTTCCGCGCACAGGTCACCTGAAAAACACCCGCATATTCGGAGGTCCACCATGAACACACTCAGATTCAGAAAAATGATCCGAAAGGGGTTTCATAAACCTCATAAAGAGATATAAAGGCTTGTGGGATTCTCTCGGCAATTCGACATAAATCATGGATTGCACGGAGGGTGAAACAAACCAAAAAGGGGGTCGGGGCTCAAAACTAAATCTGCCTACCTGCGAGGGCATAGCCCGAAGTTTCAAAGCCGAACCGCGCATGTCGTCGTCACGACCGCTGATTGTCGCCTTGATCGAAGGAGGGAGGAGGAGATGAGTAGGGTGAGGGAGGTTGCTTGAGATAGGGTGGGGTTCTCCAGGGGATAAGGACAGGGGAATGAGATGGAATAGGCTTAAGTAAAGAATGCAAACCTTTAAATAAAATAAAATAAAATAAACTCAGCCCAAATTAAATTCGCGCCCGAAACCCCAAATACAGTGAATGTTAGGTCGTGCCTACAAGTAAACACTGCCTATCGAGCATAATGGTGGTCTCAGAATTTTAATCTTAGTCTTCGTTCGAAAGATATAAAATCTAACGTCCGAGACAACTTAATTATGATAACGCCACTGGTGGCGTTTTCCACAGAGGGCCCATGCCCACGATAGTTACAGCCCTTCTAGGGTAAACCAAACTCTCCAGACTCATAGGTGCCCTCAGATTTCCAATCCAAGCTACGGTTTAAGAAATAGTTGATTTTAAACATTAAATGAATAAATTAATTATTTTATTTATCATTTAATGTTCCGTTAACGGCCGAGGGGTCCCAATGTCCCGCACCGACATGTTTTATGTCGTTACTGGGGTAAAAACCCCATTTCAGACCCATTCATACTCTCAGATTTATGATCCGAGTTACTGTTTAGGTGTTATCCCATTTATTTGGTGTTCCCAAAAAGAACTCACTTAAAATTTAATTCTGGCCACAAATGGGGCTCGGAATCGCACACCGTGTGAAGGCGCTGCTCTAGAAAAAACATCAAGAATATTCCAATGTCTTTTATAGAAAAACACTAGGTTCTTAAATACATCAAGTGTGGTTTTCTACTCACTATTTTTATATAAAATGTATTCCAAATCTTAGGGTTACAAATATGGAAAATCATTCTCTTATTTCATTGATTCATATGTTTTTTAGAAATAATTGCAAAATAAGATTATATGTGGAATAATACTCATGATGGACTACTTGAAGGACCAAATACAAGAAAATGGGATGTACATGACATGTCCATGTGGTACATTGTGTGTCCTCCTATATCAACATCCAATCCATGTACCGTGACAAAATATTTTGTCAAAGATCCCACTAAATTTTGTGCGTGGAAATTCGCATGGTGTGTGTAAATGGGTTCAAAAATCATGGTGTGCCTCCCTACTCAAGGCAAATTCATCATATGGGTTGTAACCTAGGAAATCATGAAATGTAGGTCCCCTAGTATTTCCTTGGTGTGTACATCTTATACATGATGAGTAAGATATTTTGGGTCACGTGAAATATGGTCTATGACACATGACCATTTGATATTTTTCATACTAAAAAAACCCAGTGCTTCATCAATGGGAAAAAGAATATATGTTCTTTCAAACTACATGCCATGTAGTCATATATTTTTTAAAAACATAATTTCCTCATGAAGCTTCACTATATTCACTTTCTTCATCATGTTTATCACTAAAAGACACACTAGACCTATTTACTGACATCAATTCCTTGCGAAAAGTCTAGTTTTGGAAGCCATTAATCTGAAGATGGACCTACCATAATCATTACTGGTTTTCACAAACACCCCCTTAAAAATAGGTATCCTTGAACTCATCATCCTTATGCAATTTGTTTTTTATTTTCATCACTCATGAAATCATCCTCTATTCTAATGGTTAAATAAATAAATATGAATGTGAGGTTCTATGATGATTTAAACTAGATCTATTTTCAAGTAATTAGCATATTTCATTCCAATGATGAATGAGAATAACAATGGGGGGAAACTATAAACACCAAAGTGAATAATCAGTGATGGTAATAATTTATTTAGTAAAAAATTATAGGATATTATGCCAATAATAAAATAGATCAAATATTCATCCCAAGAGTGATAATTAGGAAATTCATAAATCAAAATAAAAATAATATATAAAGAGGGATTGGCAATGGTTGACTATAGATTAGATTATTATGATATATTATATAATTAAAATAAATAAAAATTATAGATAAATCCAAATTAAAAAAATTCATTTCATTTTATTTAGATCAATAATTGATGAAGAAAAATCTTGTGCTATTGTCTTTGAGGAGGCAGATGATCTGAGATGCTTTCATTATTGATCCTTGAATCCTTGATTCCTTTCCAATTCTCCTCCACATGGCTAACCATTCTTAAATACTTCATGGTTAGGTAGTTAGAACTAGAGTATCTGGTAATAAAAGACAAAATATATCATTGTTAGGGTTATACATTTAATTAGCTAATTGAATTAGTTATTTAGTTTAACTAATTTAATTATTATACTATCTTTCAATGAATGCGTGTCAAACATTGGTTTGAGTTGAATGAACCTTATATTCTGGATTGGCTAAAACATGAGTTCTTGATTCATCTATAATACCATTTTTCCTATCCACGAATCCTCCTAAGAGATAGAAAATTAATTTGAAAATTTTAATACTCAGATGTTAAAACATTTAATATTTTTATTTATCAATATTGTGGCTCTAGGTTTCCGAAAAATCATTGTCAACTCTATAAATCACCTTTTTAAGAGTATTTAATGTTTTATAGGGTTTGGTTATAAAAACCGAATCCATTACACCCACCCCACCTTCATGGATATTCATCCTAAAATGTATGGCTACAAGAATATGTAAGGGTACCATGCCCACATCTAGTTCTCCCATTCCCATGATATTTATGGATGATTAAAATGTTACTATATAATTTGAATAGGGGGAATAGTTCTCCCATGAAGGATCCTTTACTGCTAAGTCTATATCACTACTAGGTAGTCATAAAAAGTGTCTCAATATTCATTTTCATCACTCCCTGTTTAATAGCATGTGATAGATAATATATGTACCTCCTCACCAAATACACATGGAATATTTCAAGAACTTGGGCTAACTAAAATGGTAATGTTAAATTATATTAACCTTCTTATATCATATAAATAATTTAAAATGGACATATGAACCTCATAGATTACTCTCCTTTTAATCCAATCCTTCAATAAAAATGTAGATGTATGTCCTACTAGAATACATGGCATCCCTAGGTAAACTATAAATTCCTCCGTAATCAATCCCAATTGGGATAACGATTTATTTAAGCTATCCTAACCTTCTCCCAGATGATCTATACATTATTATTTATTAATCATATTGACGTGATTCCCATGACCACTGATTATATGATCATTGAGAAGAAAAATAGTAAACTACATGATTTACCATAAAGGGACTTTAATGAATCCCTACAAATAGTTGAGTGATAGATTTTTCTATTTTCGAACTCTTCTAAATGTAGTTTATCTTCCCATAACTACCAATGCACAACATGAAAATCCGCCACATTTCCTCTAGGAACTAAATGTGTCTTTTTTTTGGCCATATTTTTATGGATGGAATGCTATGATCATCAAAAAATGTGTCTTGAGATCGTCATATAATACACTCTATAATAAATATGTGAATTGATATTTACTCTCTTAGATAATCAGCAAGGTATCTCCATAAAGATGGATTACTTCCTACTAATATTAGAATTCTATGATATAAATTGAAATATTCTCTATAATGAAGGAGAAGTGGAAAATCATAGTGATTCAATCAATGATAAACCAAATAGAATAATGACATCTCCCCATCCATGGAATCCACTTCACAAAATCCTTAAATATAGAATTCAATTTCAATTCTAGTACCTCATGTGTTTAAAACAACCATTATAAAAAATGGAGATCATCCTTCCCCTATGGATAAGTGAGGAATAAACACTTCTCTTCATTAAGGGGCACAACATCCGACACTAAAGATCTTGGTACATCATTTATACTCTAGGATGAACCAATAAGGGAGATTTATGAAACTCTATAAATACCTCCTCTTATAGCATAATTATTTCAATCACATGTAATTGGAAGAGAATGATGTGGTTCCCTAATTTAAGAAATCCTTTCAATGAAAACCTATGAACATTTAGTAACCTAATACCTTGCTATAAATATAACAAATCTATGATTCCCTCATGTTAATCCGAAAAATTAGTGTTACAGACATTGAATAGATGTATTTAAATCCTCCCTTATCCACTAAGGACAACTGCATTAAGGGTAATTACTCTGTTAAGATATCCATCAACTACATTTCCCTTTCTATGAGAATAAAATATCTCAACGTCATAGTCCTATAGTAACATTATCCATCTCCTCTATCTTAGTTGTAGATATCTCAACGTGATGATTTATCCAGGATTTGTTTTTCACAATAGACAGTGAATCACTCCCCTACAAGATAGTGTATCTAGATTTTCTAGGTAAACAACATAACTACCAAATCTAATTCAATGATTGCAAAATTTTCCCATTAGTTATTTTTTTATTTACCCAAATTAATTCACTAACTATGCATCAACACAAAACTAGATCAATATTTTGGGGAACCACAGAAAACCACACAGTCAACTCTTTACGTTGATATTTTTATGATAGGTGTGATAATAAACCTCTAATATAACTATTAAAAGGATTTATATCACTTTTTATACTAGATAAAAGGCTACCCATTTTTTTATCATAGTAGGCAAGGGATATTTGATCATTTATAAATCATAACTAAATTTTTCAATAGATTTCTAAATAATGGAAGCACAAAACATCTAAATTTCTATTGGGTGGCTCCCATGAACGAATTACCTTGATCATCATGGGGTAGAAAACTACTCATTTTTCTAATATTACATGTCTTAATATGCGGACATATAAAATATAATACTAATGTTTTAATACTTTTTAATATATTAGACTTCTTAAACATGAATCTATGACTATCATTAAATGCTCTATAGGCATAGACTGTGATACTGAGTAAATTAAAATTTACACACCAAATACCTCTAAAGAATGGTGTAATATTGGTTGAAATATTCTTTCCCACAAGTCCAAAAAACAATGATGGGTAATACATTATCACTAGGTACATATATTAACTATAGTGAAATTAGAATAATATCATAGGTATGTCATTATCATAAAACCACAAATGGTCAGATCTTGATACATGGTTGACATTTTCAAACCACTTTTCCCATACTAGTTGATCAAAAAGGTAATTTGTTCTCAGTAGTGGATACTTATTTTTTCCCAATACCTTTTTAGTAGATTATTATCCAAATACAACCTCATGTTCCCATTATCTTACGTGGAAAATAATAATTGGGCTACCCAGGGGACACAATAGGTCTAATAAAACTATTCATCCTATAGTACTTCAACTGTATCATTATATCTCAAAGATAAGTGAAGGACATAAAATATAATACCAATTACATATGTATTATCCCAAAATTAATTTTAATGTAATATTCATACTCTCTACCAGGTAGTGAACCAGTTAATCCTCTATTGAAATAAGAAACCAATCATATTATAATTCTATTATACTAAGAATTAAAAACTAACAATGATTCAAAGTTTGATGGAACATTCTTAACATGAGCCTAATGTATATGGACTGGAATTTTCTTATCCCCAACGATGGAAAATATAAACCTATCATCCAGATAACACCACATCCTTCATTAAAATTAACCAGTCTGGGCATGGATGTTATAATTCCCATAATTGCCAAGAATATCATCATGTTGTATCATCAAAACCATGAAGAGATCCCATATTAAATTATTTACACTATTAGAAAAGAAAATATTTTTATAGAAAAATTTCATCACATAATATCTAGAGTAGGAGTCTCTAATTATAACGGTTGTTCTAATGGTTGTACTAAAATATCCTACTCTCAAATTAAGGATCAGACCAAGAATGGGTGGTTAATTATTGTGTCTATAAACAATAACTCAAAGGTATGGGAATAATATATCCTTAAATGTATCTTGTATATGGTGTCAAGGACATAGGAATATACTACTTGCGACTGACCATATACCTTTCCTCGAGTTCCTTGATCCTAACATGGACCACTTAGAGGTGGATTAGGAAGTATTAGAACAAAACATTGGCCAGCTTTTGTATATATCCTAGATCCTCAACTATGACTGACTCTATGTAGATCACCCTACTCTCATCACTTCCTCGACATCAGTGACCTATCAGTTATATAGATATATTTTTTCTCAAGATGGGTCATTCAGTCTTGTGTAATATAATCCCAACCCTTATAGGGGAAGAAACACATTTCCCTTGGATTACGTAATCTGTAGGATCATTTCAATACTGATATATGTGTAAAATATTAAGGATGAAATTAATTATTATGTCATGGTCCACAACCCTTTATTCCACTATATGACAATGATGAATCTAGAACGTGATGTCTATAGAGCACCCCTTATATTGGTAGACTTTTAACCAGAATGTTCTCAACTACTAGGGCTTTCTCCAACACCCCAAAAAAAGTTAGAGATGTGTAGGGGTAATAATATAACATGAGTATTTAGTTGAATTACATGTCTTAACATCCATTCAAGGAATTATCCATCAAAAACCATGTCCATATTATTTGTTGTTGTCAGTAAACCATGATGTATACTCATCAACTAACATGCTTTCCAACCATATCTCAATATGCTCCTATATAAAAACTGATCAAAAGATCATAAGGAAATGTTCCCCACAGAAGAGACTCTTGAACATAGTATATATAATAAAAATATTACATCGACCTTGATCAGTACAACAATATTTATCATCGATAATAGTCGTACAAAGGAATGTAAATACGTGGTTTGGTTGTAGTTCAAAATAGATCATTGGTTGAGTCATCATCTTATAGCAAGACAACTATGAATGTGATCAATGGAGGGGGTAAACCATAAATCAACAAAGATAATGATATATGAGGACATATTCATATTGGATATCTATTAAAAAATATAAAATGATGAATAAATATGACAAAATGATCAACAAATGAATGAAATGATAAAATTCAAAAATATAAAAAAAACCAAAAACTAATGGGACCTAAAAATGGTTAATTTCAAATTACATTTTAATTACCTAATAAATAATAAGAATGATATTAAAAAAGGGTATAAATACAAAAAAATATTCAAAATCCAAAAATAATGTTGTGATCGATGAACAAAAAATAATATGCTCATGCCATTATTTTTTGTGATGTGGTTGATCTCCATGGCATTCTTCATCAATCCTCAAATCCATGCTTGATCCCCAATTCTCTTTCCTATAGATACCCTCTCAGGGCTACATATAGGTCATGTGATAAAAAATATATGAGTCAATAATGAGAGATTACATATATATTTTTATGGTTAGATGTTAAATTAGGCATTTATATTTATTATTTAATTTAATTAAATTATTCCCAAAATTATCCTCCCAAGACAGCTCCTAGACCAGAGGACGGATGCGAACAAACCAAATATCACACTTGGGGTAAATAATTTATTTCAAATTCAATAGTTGAATTTTCAATACAATATGATAACCTATTTATTATATAAACAATTATTTATCAAATTATGTGTGTGCATGGGTTATGATTTTATATATTTTTAATATATCATCATCAGAGAAATAGATGCACAAAAAAATATGACTCACTTTGGAAATATTATTTGAAATTTCTAAATGGTTATATTATAAAAAATAGAGTATATAAATTTATTAATATACATGTTTCAAATACAATCATATTAAATATATTTCAAATCTATATGGGTACAAATATTTGGAAGCAGGATTGATCCCTATATAACATTTACCTATTATAATTTGGAAATATAAATAAATATTTTTCAATTTTAAGGTAAATATAATATTTTTGTTATATTATTTTATGGTTTAAATTTTCTTATTTTAGTTTATTCATTTTTTATTTAGTTCCCAGGATCTATAGTTTACCCTACAATCCACGGTATGAAATAATTTTCAATGTAGTTGTTTTTTCATTTTTTTAATATTCTTATATTACTTAGTGATATTTTGATATATGGATTACTGGTGATGTGTTAAGTGGTATTTAACACTTTCCCAGTGAATATTCTTTGAATTATAATGATGAGGAGGACCAAAATTAGTATATATTGGAATAGAGTATTTATATTTTTGCAATGATACCATTTAAATTTCTCTAAAATAAAAAAAATATTTTCTATTATGGGAGACGAGTTATCAATATAGCATATAAAATTCAAGATGAGTGTTATTGTTTGTACCAAGTTGTCTAGAAGTTTTTTGGATACTAAAAGAAGTTTGTGATGATTGTTTTGTTTTTATTATTATTATTGGAAATCAACCAACATTTTCAGTTTTTGTGATGAGAAAAATGTAAGGAAAATTATATCATAATCATAAAACATGACACATTATTTATTATAAAATATATATGTTTATGTTTTCTACTCTGAAGAGGCTTTTTGGATGACATTCATGTTCAAACTCACATTCAACCTAAAATTTAAGATTCAATCAAGATGATAAGTTGAATCAGAGTCCGAATGTCTCCACACTAAATCTATGGATGATTTTATTCTTCCCATGTTTTCAAAATTTTTGTAATATATAAACTTATGATCCCATATTTTTAAAAGGAAGGGATAAATGGTAATAGGGTTCTTTAAGGGGTTTTAATTAGATCGAGGAAGGTTCTAGAATTATGGGAAATCATAAAAATTTATAATGAAAGTTATATGATTATATACCTATCAATTTGTTCATAACATCATAAAGTCTTCATGATAAAATAAACGGGGTTTTGAAGAGAGTTTTCAAATACTGAAGTTGTAGATACATTGATCAACCAATCCATCATATTACCCGATTCATTGGAATATAAGATAAACTAAACAAACCAATTCATAAATAAAAATCAATAGTTTCATATAATTTATTAGAAGGAAGTGAATTCTAACATTGGTCCACCAGATGTGGGGTACAACTAATCCTTAAGACGTGTCTTGACACCGATCTATCAAATATAGTGTCGGTATAAAAATAAAATCAAAAGCAGAGATGTATTGGAGTCAGAATGTTTTCAAAATTAGGAATTGTTGAGACCAGTTCATGTGAATAACACTCGAGAATGATTTGTTTGATTTCATTAGGGAACAATAAAATGAATGAGTTTAATGACCAATAAAAAAAGGATGTTAAAATATTTTGTAAACAATTTTCATCAAGTTGTGTTGTTTTCAATTTGGTTGATATAAAATGAAACTATATTTTATTTTTGAGTTGGTCAAGAGGAACATAAGACATGATTAATTTTCATAGAACAAATTTGATGTTTTTTCAAGTGTTTCAATAAACATTGGGCTAGAATTAACACTATTCCACCAGATAGAAAATGAGACTACTCCATCACATGTAAGATTAAACTAATAAGTCATTAGACAATGTACTTCATCAGATGTAGGATCAGTGGTCTCAATGTTTGTTGAACAATTGATGAATAGGTAGAATATTGTATATCTATTGTCGATGTTTTGTTTAGGGGTTATAGATTATTTATATGTTGAAATATTTTTTATTAAAATCAACTAAAGTCTAAGAAATTTGAAATAATGATGAATGGAGAACAATTTCAATGATTTATATCTTTCATTTTGTATAAAGCATAATAATAATAATAGTTCAGTTATTATATGTTTTCATGTAGATTTATAATGTCATAGTTCCCATATTTTCCATCATAATAAAGAACTATATCTGAATTACCATGTTATTAAACTGAAGGATTCATAAGAAGTTTGAAATTAGCTAATTTGTTGAGGATATTCGAGAATTTTTGAGAGGAATATAGATGAGTTCATAAGAAATGGAATAGTTAAATATAATTTTAAAATTAATGTGAAATTCATGTTTATGATAATTTGGTTCAGAGGGAAAATATTTTGAGATTCCCTCCAATTCCACTATTGGATCTCCTTTAAATATATGAGATTATATTGTACTTTATGAAAAAAGAACACTATTCACATAAAGAGATATAGAGAGAAAGACTTGAATTTTTTGGAATTGTGAAGATGATTCATAATAGTGTTTTCTTAATGATGTGTTATGTACAAAAGAAAAAGAAGGAAGAGGATACAAGATGTAACTAATCCATCATATAATGATTTTCTATGGATGTTTGAAGTTGTCAAAAATAGTTTACATAATATATTTTCTTATTAGGTTTCTAAAATGAAGAATCGTCCATAAGGAACTTAACTGAGGAATCATATTGAATTATCATACAAAGAAAAAAAAATTCCTTCACCTACTATTGGTTAGGGAAGTGAATAATTTTTTTTGAATATTAAATATGTGTATGTTGATAAAGAAGCTTAATAACATGTTTTGAACCAAAAAATGATGGTTTATTAACATGTTACACAACCTAGTTTTATATCATTCGTTCTAGAAGAAGCACATGCATTATTATATAGATCATTGTGATATGCTAGCGTAAGGGTATATATTTCTTATTTTATCCACAGAATATGATTTTTTGTAGTGGATTTTGTGGTATAATATTCTTTATGAACCATTCCAAGGAATAACTACTCTTTTTGTGTAGTTATCCTTGTGGATACTTTTGTTCCCATGGATGTGTAAAAACATATTTATAATAATGTGAAAGATATTTAATAAGAGGTTAATGTTTTTAATATTTAATGATATAATAAAAGCAAAATGCATAACAGATTCACCCTATCCCCCTCTCAGTGAAGTATTTATCATGGTTGGGTTTTTTCAAGTGGTATCATAGAGAAGGTTCCCCTCTTTTACTCTGTGATGGTGTTTTCGGAGAGATTATGTTATATAGAATCTAAATCGTGGGAAACATATGGGGATTTTGTTGTTTTATTGAATTACATTTTATATCAATAAGAATAAAATGTCTTCATATCTTATTTTCCATAGGTCTGATGTTTTGGGAGCTCCTATAGAAGGATTTTATCATCCTATTGAAAATAATCCTCTAAGGTCATTAGATAAGAAGCATCTAGAGAATTAAATAAAATATATGAATTAATTAATCTAATCACTTACTCAAAGTGAGTTTGTATGAGTTAAGGTAGTTTCTACTACTAATGGTTTTTGTGAAAATTTTAAAATAATTTATAAAGTCAATACGATGGTTAAGATAGAAGATTTACAAATCTAGAGTCTATAGTATTAATATCTAAAAATAGTTGAGTATGAATCTGTTGGTGACATATATATAGGGGTGAATGATATTTTTACAACCATATGATATATTGGTGATAAGTTGGAAGTATAAACTATTGTATAAAAGTTGTTGAGAATTCTTCTTAATAAATTTATTCCCACATTTCATCATTCAAATATAGAAATCCTCAAACTCTATCGTTGAATGATCTTCATAGTAATTTCATTACCTCTTGAACATTAAGAGAGAATGATATGAAATGGAAAAAAAGTTGATTGAGAAATTTCCATTAAATATGCCTAGAAGGGAATGTCTTATAAGATTATCTATGAATAATAAGTTTTTGAATCTTAATTCGGATGTGAGTTATGTAACAATATTCTGGAATTTTTATCACTTTTTTCAAAAAATATAAAAAGTGGTATATTAATGAAAAAGGGGAAGACACCCTTAAAATGTTTTTAATGCAAATTTACTAGGTAATTTTCTAAGAATTTCCTTCAAAGAATGAATGAAAAAAATAATGATGAAGTTGATATAAGGAAAATAATATCTTATAAGAATCATGGTGATAAATTAAAATCTTATTCTATGGGGAAAGATAAATAATTTTCCAAATCCAAAAAGATATGGTTTTTTCTGAAGATTATGAAGAAAAGTCATTGATGCTAAGGCCAAAATGTTTATTAAAGTTGTTGGAGAATGTACTATCACTGTAATAGTTACTGATGAAGAATTAATAAGTAGTAGTTATGAATAATAAGAGACCGAGACAGTGCTTTAACTTAAGAGATAACAGATATAATTATTGAGAATAATTGTAAGACCTCATAGAGAAATCGAGAACATAAATATAAAACTTCATAGAACAAAAAATAATGAAATGCTTCTTGAGGAGAATGCTATGTTTCTAGAAGATGATGATAAACTAACAAAGTCTCTTGATGAGGAAAATAATCACAATGAATATCATGCAGTAATTTTGAAGGAAAAAGAATAATTGTTTGAACTTGTTCAAAAAATTTCTAAAGGAGAGAAGGGAGTTATAATTTTCAAGAATTATATATAAGGTTTTATTGAATGTTTTGGGAAGGGTGATCCTAATAAAAATAAAAAAGATACCTTCAATGATTAGAAATAAAGCTGAAAGTGTTTATAAGAAGAATAAGTGTGAGAAAATGGGGCATATGGCCAAAAAAACTAATTTAAGATGTTTGTATGTATCTAAAAATTCATTTTATGAAATAAAAGTTTGTATTATTTATAATTATGATAATTATTGTAAGAAATCAAAATTAAATAATAATATTCCGGGAGATTAGATAATTTTTGGGGCTCAAAAATGTTTTGATGCGAAGGATAATAAGATTGATGAGAAACAAGTTCACAATTCAAGATAGTATATATGTTATAGAGGTGAATATTCATTCTATGGATACTTTCTCTTATTATGGTGTGTTGGGTACATTAATATGTGTTCATTCAGTCAAAAAAATTACCAATACACCATGAGTGTTAGTAGTTAAATCTAAAGAGGGATTCAATCCTCTCAAGTAATGAAATCAGAGAAAGATGTTTGGAATGCTGTTAATAAGTTCCAATATTTGGAGATATTTTGAGAATGATTTGAACAACCTATACATCTAAAAATATTGGGACTTGTTTTGTTTGAAAAAAACAACATGTTTATAACAATTATTAGAAGCTGGATGTGAAAAATGATAAAGGAAAAGAAAAAACTCTTATTGTATAAAATTCATACAAAACTATAAAAGGAGAATAACCATAGATCAGAGATAGTTGGTGTTCTTGTCATAGGATAAGAGACCTGAAATTTTTTAAAATATTGAAATATTTAAAATAAGGAAAAATGAAATTTGGAAATGATAAATCCTACAATATTAATGGTATTGTATCCAATAATTATTTGGGTAGAGAAGTCAAAAAAAGAAAAGTTTATTTTTTTGATGAGTTAAATCACAAATTTTTGTGTGTTTCGAGACTTTTTTATGAAGGGAATAAATTTTTTTTTCTAAAATCCATATTTTTGTGATCAGTGAGGAATATGGGATAGTATTTACAAAAGTCCAACACACAAAAGGAAATTTGTTTCATGTTGGTTATGTACAAAGTTCTTGTGACATATGCATGATGGAATAAAATAATTTATTTCATAAACATTGGTAAATATTTTTTATTGAATCATGAAAATATTATCAAATAGATATAGTTTCAATGGTTTTTTTATTCTAAGAAGAATTCACTGGTGTTTCATAATGTTTCAGAATGGGGATATTATGAACTCTGTGCACAAAAAGTTAATATTTGTTCAACTAGACCCCCAAAAAATATCCAATACAACATTTTTGGGATAATTATAAAACAATAAAATTTTGGAGATTATTACATTATTTTATTCATTGATGATTTTACTTGAATTTCATGTTTTATGTGTTTGAAACATAATTCATATGATCTGAAAATTTTTATATGTTTTAGAAGAAGAGCGGAGAATGATTTTGGGTATTCAATGAATAAGTTAAGAATATATAATGGTTGTGTATACATGAAAGATGAATTAAACATTTATGTTAAAAACATGGAGTTCTTCATGAGTCTAGTATAATATACACATACAAAAAATAGTGTTTCTAAATGGAAGAATGGATGTTTATTTGAAGTAGAATATACTATATTACATGAACATGGACATTCCCTTTATATATACTGGAATGTTGTGACCATTCCTGTTTTTATTCAAAACCAGTGGTTCAAATGGCCATGTTTTGTTATAACTCCTAAAATATATTTTATGAAAAAACTCCATGTTTGAAAAACTGAAGAGTTTTTGGGAGTCCCTACATCATAAAGAACAAAGATAGAAACCTTGGAATAATTCCTCACTGTAGTGAAGATTAAATATTTAATAAATTTGCTCTAGAAGAAACATGATATAAATGATTCAATAAAGTGATAAGAATATTAGTTGATTCTATTGGTGTAAAATTTCTTACAAAATCGTAGGAGCATATAAAAAATCACATGAAAATGAGGATGATTAACATGATTAAGGAATTTTTTTAAGCTATATGAGAAGTATTACAATATCTATAATGAAACTTAGGTGGAAGAATATGACTCACCTATTTCCAATGATAAGGGATATTTTTTTACATCTCCTCCCAGGATGATTATGAAAGTGGAAGTTCTAAACATAATTGGGTACTGAAATAAAAATGTTTAAACAAGAATAAAATAAAAATTAATTTCACATACTTATTTAAATTTGTAATATATACTTAAGGATGTTAGTAAATCCATTGAGGATCATGAAGGGGTTTATTCTATGAATGATGAATTGGATCAGAATGAGAATAATGATATTTGAGAATTTATACAAAATCCAAATGGAAAAAATTTCATTGGTACAAATTTGGTGTTTTGAAACAAGTTAAATATTTATGGGGAAATTATAAGAAACAAATAAGTATTATTATAAGAAGATACTTAAAAATTGAATGTATTTATTTTCATGAGAATTTTTTAGTAGTATAATGGTTATAAAAAATTTGAATCTTTATTGAAATTATATCACAATGAAGATATAATATTTTTTATATGGATGAGAAGTTATAATTTCTAAATAGAAAACATTACGAAGAAGTTTAAATTAAATAAAGTGTGTCTTTTTTGTTGGAAGGATGAACATAATTTTTGAAAGCTGAAGAAATCCTTGTATTGGTTAATGAATGAACCTAGGAAATTATTTTCGAATTTGGATAATTTATTAAGGAAGTTGAACATCACGAATGAAAGATTTGATAATAACCTGTACATCATTGAAATTCAAGTGACTTCACTCACTATTATTGTATTTTTTGATGATATTATCTTTGTTGGGAATGATGAGAATAAGTGAAGAAGTTTTTTGAAATATCGATGATTTGTGAAATTAAATACTTTCTTAGGATAGAAATCTTACAAAAGAAGAAACATATTTTATATATCAATAAAATTATGTAAGGAAACTTTTTAAGAAGATATACATGGAAAAATTAAAACCTGTTTCCACACAAAATTATAAGGGAACCATGTTGACTAATGATGGAGAAGGTAGATAATTTGACTCTAAAGTGTTTCAATAGGTAATTTGAATATTTTTGTATCTCACTTCATGAATACCTGATATCATTTATGCTCTTACCTTATGTAAGATATTCAAATGTGCTCCAAACAAATGAAATCAATTTTCTGGAAAAATAATTTTCAGTTATATCAAAAGAACAATGGATATTAGAATCTGGTATGATAGCTTTGAATGAATTGACTTGTTTGGATATAAAGATGATGATTGGGTAGGAAGTGTTTATGATAAAAAATACACATCTTATATAGTTTATATGTATGAGAATGTTGTGTAAGATTGTATACTATGAAACAAAATTCATCAATTCTTGTCAAAAATGAATTTGAGTATGTCGCCACCACTCAAGCTATATCACAATTTATGTAGATGAATTCTCATTTGGAATAAATAATTTTTAATTGAGTTTTCCTCTACTCTTTGGAAGCAATAATCAAAATACTATTAAAAGAAATACAATGCAACATTATCATTTAGACACCATAGATATCAAATTTGATTTCATCATAGAGAATTTGGAGAAGAATGAACTGAAATAGGAGTCTATAACTACATTGGAGAAAGTTTCTGAAATTTTAAAATAACCATTACTTAAATAATAATTTTTAAAACTAATTATGAACATGGGAGATCAAATTATTTCTTTTAATTATTGGGGTATGTGTATCTATCCGATCTATTATCATGTCTTTTGATAGTGTTTTTAAAGAGGGATTCAAATAATGGTTCATAAATCAATACATTAGTATGTGTTAAACCTTTTAAGGTAGAAATTATTTATGGGGGTATTGGTAAGATATGAATTCAATAAGTTAGTGTCTGAAAAATTGGAAATGTTTTTTTGATAGTATAGGGAAACAATTTTTATTGGAATAAATAAATTAAAATATTTTAACGTTGTAATATTGAATAAAATGTTTCTTAAGTCACTACTTATGGGAATCATGATTTTTATATCAATGATTTGTGTTTCCTGCTATGAGTTTGATAATATATGCATAAAAGTTCTAATTAGTGATCCATTACTAGAGATTATAATTTTAGTGATTTATGAACCTTGGTTGACAACAAAATCAACAGGGGAGAATGTATAGACTAGGTTGGATAGAAGTTGTTTTTGGGTGTCAAATGAAATCTATTTTGATTTCTTTGTATTTTATTGTCATTATGAAAAATAAATTATCTTTTTCTGTTTTAGTAATTAGAAAAGATGTAAAAAATGAATTGTAATCAGATTATCAGAAAAATTCTTGATATTAATGTCTAACTATTTCAATTTTCTTTTATGAATACATTTTCTGGATGAAGTTATTACTCAAACTCACAATGGGATGAAAATGAATGTTTTGATCATAATGATAAATTGTATCTTAGTTATAATGTCTCGACACTATATCTAACAATAATTTTATTGTTTTTAAGTTTTCAAAATCCTTAGTTATCTTTAATCTTGTTATGTAAGATTATAGAAAGAAAGGAAGAAAAGGTGTTCGAGTTTTATAAGTGGTTTCAATCAGACCGAGGAAGGTGCTAGAATACTAGGAAGTAATATAACTCTATAATGAATGTTAGAAAAATATAAAATGATATCAATGTCATTATGAACTCATGATACACCCATTGGTTTATATAAGGTAGTATTTAACGTTTTTAATTAATGATGAGTTGATTGATTGACCCACTTGATTAGAGGATTCATCAGACTGTATAATCAATAGAAAAAACTAATTAATAATGATAAACATATATTTGGACTGAATATAGAAGAAGAATGTTTTTTATGGAATTGGTCTATCAGACATGAAGTGTCACTAATCCATTAGAGGATTTCTAACACTGATCCATCATGCATAGTGTTGGTATAAAAAGATAATCAGATTAATTTTTTATTTGAAGAAGAATGTTTAAGAAATGGTGAATTGTTGAGACTGATTAGTGTTAATAACACCAAAGTCTGATCAATCAGATTAGATAATGGACCAATAAACTGGATGAATTCAGATACCGATAAACCGAATGATATTTTAAAAATGTATTAAACCATTTTCATCAGGTGGTGTTTTTTTTAATTGGGTAATTTGTAAAATAATCTATAATTTATTTTTTAGTGGGTCAAGAGAAAAATAATCCATGATTCATTTTCAAAAAAAATTATGTTTTTTTCATGTGGTTTTAGACTCATTGGAAAAGAATTCAAATTGATCGAACTGAAATAATCACTGACTGATCCATCTGGTGCGTGATATCATTGATACATCATCATATGATGGACTTCACCAGACATTGAATCAACAGTCAAAGTGTTTGTTGAATAATTAAATAAAAGGTGAAATATTCTAAAGCATTTTCTGAAGTGTTATTAATTTGGTGATGTAATCATTAGAAGAAAAAAATGATGTTTATTAAAATTTACCGAAGTCTAATGATTTTTCCACAAGGTTTTTGGAATAATGGTAAGAAAGGATTCTGTTTTTTAGTTGGTATAGAGAATAAAAATGGTTAATCATTATTTATTATATGTATTCAAGTGGGTCAAAAAAATTACAGTTATAATAGGTTCCAATATAATAACGAACAATATCATAATGAACATGGTATTGATGTAATGAACTATTATGAAATTCCATTAATACTGAATCCTTGAGGATATTCGAGAAGTTTTTAGAAGAATTGAGATGAGTTTAGTATCAAAAAATAGTCAAAATGAAGTAGAAATAAATGTGAAATTCTATTTTATGGAAATTTGGTGGAGAAGGAAAACATTATCTGGTTCCCTCCCATTCCACTATGGGATCTCCAATAAATATAAACACATATATTGTAATTTTTGATGATAGAACACTAGTCACATGTTAATAGATCGAGTGTGATGAGTGTTTTGGAAGAGGGGATAAGTTTATTGATAGTGTTTTCCAGAGGATGTTTTCAATAAATAACTAGAAGAAGAAGTAGGTTACCAGATTAGACCGAGCCTTTAGATGCATGTTTTCAAGGGTATTTTTAAGTTGATTATAATAGTTTCAAGAATATTATTTCTTATTTGTTTTCTAGACTGAGACATCATATTATGATTTCTTACAAGATTAATAATGGTTTTTTCTAACTGCTACTGGGTAGAAACCTAAAGAATTTCGTTTTTAAGATTACAAAAGTGGAGGTTGATAAGGCACCTGAGTAGCATGTTTTGAACCAACTGGTAATGGTTTCCCAACATGTTTCACAAACATGTTTTACACCATTCATTCTGGAAAAATCACATTCATTATTGTATTGGTTATAGTGATACACAAGTGTATGGATATATCCTAATTTTTGTACCCTCACAATAGGATTGTTTTCTAGTGGATTTTGTGGTATTGTATTATTTCCAAACCATGTCAAGAACTAGCTACTCTTGTTGAGTAGAGAACAATTAAAATAATTATATTCTTGTAGATGTGGGATTATTTTTTTATTAGTAAATTTATATATATTTAATTATAAGTGAAGGTTTTTATAAAAATAATGATATCATAAATGAAAAATAAATCACTAATTCACCCCTCCACATCATGGTGATGCATTGATCCTTGTTGAGACTTTTCTATTATAAATTAAACATGGTCTCTTGAATTATTTCTTAAAGTGTATGATTAATAATAAATGGATAATAGGGATAATAAATCATAATATTGGGTGGGAAGTATTTAATTTAGAGAAAATATGAAGAATTTATTATAATGATAGACAAACAAGATATAGGGGATCGATATGTGAAACATGAAAATATATTGAGTAATAAAGAGATGAAGAATACAATAAAAAGTTGGTATTCATAACAGTTATTATTGAAATAATTATATATCATTAATGCTTGTACTCCCTTTTTTATTATTCCTTACTGGAATAACTATTTATAAATTATAATTACGATGTTATAGTTAGGTTTCAACTCTTCCAAAACTAACGATAGGTTTTTAATTATTGAAATTTTTATTTTTTTAAAAAAATTACATATTTTTTGAATAAAAAAATTATAATATTTTCATATATTTTTTGACCATTCAGTGAGAATATATTTCTTTTATAGTATTTCTTAATGATATAAATTTAAAGACCCATAAAATAAAGGTAAATATTTTCTTTATTTTCTTTGGGATTTTACAAGAACGCAGTTTCTGACGGAACCTCATTCTGAGGACTGGTGTGCCCGAAATCATTTACCGAAGTTTAGCTCGGTTAATTTCAGTGAACGAATGAGCGGGATTTTCCTAACTTTTGATCCGATGCATGGAATCGAAATCCAAGGGCACCGACGAAACCGCAACGCTGGTAATTGCTTAAGAAGACCCGTACTAGAGTTGCGTTTGCTTGGGAGGAGTTGTTAAAAATTAGGGAATTAAAAGTTATGTAAAATAAATTATGTGCAATTTATTTTATCCATGGTAGTTTAATTCTCTCATGGGAAGTTATTGGTGGGGCCCACAACCACCCAACATCCCATGCGAGGTTATGAGGGAGGTGGGGCCCACACGAGCCCTCATCCTCCAAATTACCTATCTCCTCACCTCCCACATTAATTCATGCCACCTAAAGGCTAATTAATATGATAACTTAGGATCAATTAATTAAGTACGTTAGGTTTTGAATTTTGTAATTTTGAAAATCATGGCATTAGTAATAAAATAAGGAAACACTTATTTTATTATGGTTGTTTGGTTGTGCGAGAGGATTTTGAAGAGGATTTTCTCTATCTCTTGAATAAAATCTTCTTCCTAGTCAAAAAACACGATGAACACCGAGCCTTCAAAGAAGAACTCTCTCACCGCAAAGGGGAGTTCGTCATATCGTCTTCTTCCCTCTCCAAAACCGGTGAGAGAAGCCATCCTTAGAGATCGACGACATGACGCCAACGATTCTATTCTCCGCAACGCCGATGAACCTCCTTCTGCGATGCCTTCTTCTGCGATGCTCTTTTCCACGACAAATCAACAACGCTTGATGTAAGGGTTATTTGTTTTATGTTCGTGAATACTTTTGTCACTGTTCTTCATTTTCAAATTAGGCCGCCTGTTATTGCAATAACGGGAGGAGGTCGGACCGCACGAACAAGGCCGACCCTCCTCCCCCCATGGTTGTTTGGATTTGATGTGGCACGAGTAAAGGCAGCGCGGTTCCATTGCACCGCGCTGAAATAATGAAGGACGGGAGAAGAATAGTGGAGCTGTCGCACCGCGCCGTTGAAGTCGAACAAAGCCGCAGTGCCGTCGTGCCATTCCGGAGAACATCGAAGAGGCCACAGCCAATGCGGGGCCGCGGTAAAGGGGTGTGGCGCTGTCGCGCGGTGCTGATCGAACAAGACCGCGACCTATGGCCATGGTGGTGTGGGGAGCAGCGGCTGGAACCGCCGGCCGCCGGAGCAGGAGGGCGGTACCTCGCCGGTCCCATGGCAGCAGCAACCGGCCGGCCGGATTGGGCCAGCCGTTTCAGGGGGAGACCGATGGTTCGTAACCTCAGGCTGGAAGCAGGAGCAGCCCCCCCACGTGGGGGCCACGTTTGTCAATGAGGGGGGCAACGCCCCCCCCCCCCTGTCCGCTCAGCTCGACACCGGTCGAGCTCGCCACGCAGACCGCATGCGCGCGCCCGGCCAGGCCACCCAGGCCGGGCCGGGCTGAGATGGTTGGGTCGGGCCGCACCCAAGTGTGTCGGACCCGGACCCGGGTCGGGTCGAACCGGTTCGGGCTGACCCATGGGGTCTCGGGCAGGGTCGGTTTGGGCCCAAAACCCCCATTTTCGGACCTCTTTCAGTCTTTTGCCCATAACTTGGGCTACGGACCTCTCATCGACACACCGTCAACTGCGATGCGATCCTTGGATTGAGAAGGTAATTTTGGTATATTACACTCATGTTTTCGGAGAACTTGGGTTCGGTCGGGTTTGTTCAAACACGAAACGAACAGGGCCCTTGGAGCAGAAACGCTTATAACTTGAGCTCCGGACGTCCGTTTGACGTGCTGTCGACTTTGTTGGATTCTTCTTAGTGAGACTGACATTTTGGATTACTCTGCTCGAGGTATGGATGCAGTTGGAGTACAGTCAGATTAGTTTGGACTTAAAAACCAACCGGGCCCCTCGGACGAAAAAACCAATAACTCTCAGACTGAGCGTTCGATTGACGTGTCGTCTGTGATGTTGAGTTCCTGTTGACGATACAGAACTTTTGGATACATCAACTCTAGAATTAATGTCAGTCGATGCATTATCCCTTCGACTCGTGGAGCGGACCCTCCTCGAATGACCTTGCTGTGTGCAGGAACCCTAGAGCTGGCTGCGACTGCGATGACGATGAAGACAGTACGAGATTCCTCCGTGGGTTCGACAGCGACGACTACAGCACTCAGTGATCCTCTGTGGATCAGTGCTTACCGATCCTATGTGGATCAGATCCTGTGTGGGTCAACTCTCAGCAGTCCTATGTGGGCCAGCGCATACCGATCCTGTGTGGGTCAGATCCTGTGTGGGTAATTGCGGGGGTCATTTACCTATCAATCCTGTGTCGGTCATTGCGGGGGTTAGTACATATCGATCCTGTGTGGGTCCAACAGCTTAGATAAATAAGTGGCTACATATGATCATCTCTATCGTCTTATGAAGAAGTATACCTATTGAGCTGAGTCTTGTCTTTCAATCTTTATCTTCGATAAGATCGACTTGATATCCTGTGTGGATTACGTTATGCATCCGACGGCTTAGATGAATCAATGTTTTATTTTGGTTTTCCATTTCAGGGAATGAAACTATTCTAAATTAAGGAGATTGTACTCCAAGAGGATATTATAAGGTTAATTTTAGTGTTTAGCACACATTTAATTATAGAAAGTTATAGATATATATCCAATGATTATTTCATCAATTATCTCATTTTTTGGTAGAAAAATTTGATTGAGCTGTTAAATAAATTTTCATTTAGATTTAACAAAAATCATATCATTTTAGGATGGTTAGAACCAAGGTCAATGGATTGATGGATCCATATGGAAGTTAGTGGATCCTTATTATTTCTATTACTTTATTAATCTTATGTTTTATTGGGTGATTTTTTGAAATAAATAGATTGTCTTTTTAAAAAAATTATTATTTTATTTAGTGTTTATGGTTAATTTTCATACATGCTTAATAGTTTAATAATTGTAAACAGGGTTGTAATTTGTTTAATTCTCAAAAACATGTGACAAGATTATGATTATGTTTCAAATGGAATCATTATTTGTTTTAAGGTGTTGAAACCACATATTGTTAATTGTGAGATATTTTGGATTTTTTTAAAAATGTTTTAAGGGATATAAATTGTGTTTAGGTTATAATTGAATGAAATAAACATTCTATTATCTATGTTTATTATTAAAAACTATTTTATGTTTTTAAAAAATTTTATGGAATGAGTGATGTCCTAACCCTTGATTCAAGGTACCCTATATGAGATTAGTTTGGGAAGGTCATCTGATGGGTATGTTATTCCATACTTATGGGATGGATTGAGTTTTATTTTGTGACCAATCGTGCGATTTTGATATTAATGTTTCCTCATAAAGTCCCAATCCATTTTTGTACCCCTACTAGTGTTCTCTGCTTTCTAATTATCATCGTTGAACATGGTTATTTGAATTATCAACTCTTTAGAGCCTAGTTTGGAAGGAGAAATTTAATTAGAAGTGTTTCTGAAATTTGTTTCTTCATAATGGATATTATTCATTATAAATAGTATATGTGTGATTTCATGTGTTATGTTAAATATTTTTTAGGGTCCTGATATATATATATATATATATATATTATTTTTAAATTCATTATATAATTTTTATTTAAGAAATTATTTTTATCTGACATTTTTTTAAATACTACCAGGAATCACATAGAATCTTATAGGGAAATCCTATTATGTTTATGTATATAACTAAAACATCTATGTGTAACTCAATGTTCATGTAGTATTATTTACACACACACACACACACACACATATATATGTATGTGGGTTTGGTGATTGATGCATATCCATCAATTAAACATCGTTAAGAAGAATATTTCATTAATGTATATAAAATATGCATTAAATATTTATAAAAATATAGAGAACAAATATTTCAAGTGTATCATGATATATAAAGTAGACATTGAATTTTATTTAAATATATATAAAATAAATATTTAGTTTTAGAAAAATATATTTGAGGGAATTTTTTTCCATTATAGTGTTTTATCATTCTCCACTTCACTACAACACCCAATAAATTTGGGGTATTCCTCTAAAATTACTGATATTTTTTTCATTATTATAGTAATTTGGTCATAACAATTAAAAATAAAATCATAGTGTGTTTTGGTAGTTGAGTAAGTGGTGGGAAAAGGGATTATAAATTTGGAACTAAATTGGTATATTAATCAACATTTCTAGAAAACATAATTAATAATGAACATTGAGTTTTTTTTGAATTTAACATTGAGTTAATTGTTCATTAAATAATACCGGTTACCCATTTTTGTTTACATCACTTTGATCACAAGGAAGTTTCATGTCACAAAAATGGAAATGATGATTTTTTTTATTTCTATACCATTAAGAAATGACTATGAATCATATTTAATACACATAAATTCATATAATCACTTATAAAAATATCTTATTGTAATAATTTTTTTAAAACATATATGAATTAAAATACCCTCTATTATTAATTTAAATGAAAATAATATTTGGTTCTAGTTATGTTTTTCTTGAAATATTATTATTATTTTTTAAAATTTCTATTATTATCTATAGGAACAAATAAATTTCAATGTGATACTATAAAATAAATATTAAACTAAAAACATTTCTGAGGTTAAATAGTTAGATACAATGGTGACCTAATTGACCAGGGGATGCCAATTCACTATATTGGTAACCTGGTTATAGTAATGTGTTTCCTTTGGTAAATTTCAATTAATTTTTAAATGGGTATTATTTTATTTATAACCATAATCAATTTTTCATCATTTCATTAAAAAAGAATAGTTATTTGACATGATTTCTTTTATTATTCCTTGATTGGGAATTATTGGTAATAAATGGTTTATTTCTGATAAATTTTACTTAATTTAATATATTTTAAGTCATTTTTTAAATATGTTTTATATAGAATATTTTTAAATAAATTTTCAATATGTATAATGAAATGAGTCACAACAGAAAACAATAATTGTGTTCACATGTTATATTCATTGAAATGATCAAATAAACTATTTTGGATGTTCTTTTGAAATCATAGTTTTATATTTTATCTTCCAATATCATATGAATAAAGTAATTTATATTCCTATTTTTCATTGGTATTAATTGAAATATTATAGATTTATTATTGATAAAATAAGTCATTAATAAATAAAGTTTTGATAAATGTGGGAATTTTTTGATGATTTTCTATTTCTCTATGGTATTACTACAATGTTTTCATTTAAAAGAGTGAATTCATTATTTATTAGTTTATTAGAAATTATTTTTATATAATTTTTTATTATGTTTGAAAATATGAAGTTTTTATCAATCTTTAAACTGTTTAAATTTGATTCACTTGGGGTGATTAATTTGAAATAGTTCATTATTTTTTCTTCTTGTTTTGGTAACTAAGGTTTTCTAGGTATACTATTTTTGAATTTTCAATACAATTTATCTTGAGGGAATCAAATTGATTTAATGTAGGTTTTGTAGAATAATTACTATTTACACTTAATGTTTTTTGGTTAGAATTTATCAAATCTATTTTTCCTTATACATAAAAATATAAAAATACTTGTTATGGATTCTATAAAAATGATTAATGAATTTTCTTATAGTGAATAAAATTTAAAAATATAATTATTTTTCAAAATAAATAATATTTTTTTTAAAATAATCTTTGTTGATAAGTTTAAACATAGTAATTTTGAATTTTGTTTTGAAAATGTTTACTTATATATTTGTGGGTGTGTATTTTAAAGTAAAAAAATTAATTTTTTCATGGATGGATTATAGAATGTATGATTATGTTGTTATAATTTTATTATTGCATAATTTGATTATTATAATTATTCAATTTGGATTTTTATATCTTATTTTTTAATTTTGTTAATGTAATTTTTGGTGCATTATAATTATTAAAATTTCAAGCATTTATTTATATACAGTAGTTTGGGTCCCATTTTCATTCAAAAAAATTATTTTCATTGGTTTAAAAATTTTCATATTTCGAAATGAAAATGGATTATTTCCAATCTGATTGGGATTGAATTTCTTGATTAATAAAAAATATATAGAATTGATCCAATAGGGAAGGTATTAAAAATGGAAATATCTCAATTCATTTCAGGATAAATCATTTTTGTTAATTTTTTTAAATATTTTTTAAATCCAATTAACCTCTTTTATCATGACGTTTTTGTGTCAATGTGATTTTAATGAATTATGGTTTATTTTTTAGGTTGAGGTTATAATATATGTGATATTTTATTTGTAAATCTATATATATTTGGGTATTATTAATATTTTCTTAGTTAGATTTAAATTATTCTATTGATTTTAATTATGGTTTATTTTCTTGTACTATGTTATTTTGGCTTTAAATTCTTGAATTTGTCCATTGTTTTGAATTTTATACCTGGGTTATATTATTATATATTTTTAATGTAATGGAAAAGATATATTTTTCAATTGTTATTCACGGATGATTTGAATCTATTTAACAAATTAATTTATTTTAATAAATAAAACTTCTGGGTTTTAGTCTCATTGGATGATGTTTTGGAATTTGGAAAGATGCATTCTTCCACTATATTGATAGTCGTTTGAAGGGAAATTTTGACTGATTTATGTTAATAGATATAAAAAACCTTATAAATACTCATAGGTCTATATCATATATCTACCATGCCTCATGCATGCCTCCCCACATGTAAGAGGTTGTAAATTGACGATAAGGTATTGGACCATTAATTAATGAGAATATGTTCTCAATATATGATAAATATCAGAAATATAAATACTATAAGAAATAATAATAAATAAACTGGTATAATTGAACAAAATATATTATCCAACTATAAATACATCATCACATTATATGATAAAAATTAGATACATGTATTTAAAACATCAATAGCACATAGGTCCCCACAGGTAGTGGACTAATATAAGAAAATTAATAAAGGAATAATTGAACATAACAACATAAATACAAATAAACATGTAAAAGTACCAGAGTCTCTTCTATCTATACACAACTTCCCCTGATTAGGTTTCTAACATAGGGTCATAACCCTTGGATGGATTCCTGAAAAAAAAATATTTACACACACTTGGGTTCCTATATAGGGTGTGATTTATAAATCTAGTAGGACACAACCAAAACTTCCTTATAATAAAACTCATTGATATATAAGAGTGCATACACTGATTAAATATAAATAATCAACCAATCATATATCTAAATTGATTCACCGAGCACCAATGAGGCAACCGTGAACCCCAACTACACCGTCTTCATCCACATAACATAAGAAAATTCATTTTATTCGTAGAGTATAAATCCTGACATTACTCATACCTTATCACTCAGGTAACATTACCACATCTATTCCAACACCATCATACTCACATAAGGGGAGGTTACACATTGTTATCAGAGTGAAACATCCATCTCACTCATGTTGTGGTTGAATTAGCACATCCCAAGCCACCATCCTCTTATATAGAACAATGATAGACAACGTTATAATGGGAATTCATCATCTCACGTAATATGTGGACAAAACCATTGTAATTATATAACAAATATATTAGGATTTTTAGGTACCAAGACTTAACTCAATACTAAGAGGTAAACCAATAGACTAAACATCACAAAATATACCACAAAATTACATAATTGTAGCCCATTTGATACTTCTTACTAAACCCTTATAAGTTACTCACACAAGAAATTTTTCACACCCAACAACATCACATTTAATGTAATTTATCATTAAAACCCATATGATAGGCCATAATAAAATTAACCCCCCCCCCCAAAAAAAACATTTTACCATATAACTGTCTAATAAAAGAGGATAACCCAATATTTATCTATGAAACATGGTGTGGTGCTATCATACCTACAACCTTTAAAAGAAATATACCCTATATAGGGTCAATTACATAAATAAAAACTCATCATCTATTTTAATGCATATAGAATAACTTCCACATATATCCCGTTGTAAACAACAAAAAATTGAATGACATAAAAATTCCATTACAAGTTATTAAATTCCTAATTTAATATTAAAAATTATCACTCAATTTGATATACCTTACGAATCAATAAAAATTCAATAAATCCATTATATTAGACAAAAAAAATTTGAATTATGGATTTAAAACGTAAAATACTGGAAGAGTGAGGGAAGTATAAATCTATGGTACAAGAGGGGATAAAATCAAAAAATGGTAACAAACACAATTAAAAAAGAAAAAACCTTTTTTCTTAAAAGTCCTTAAAAAGAATAAAGTGACAAAAACTAGGGTTGACATTGAGTGAGGTTCACGTGTGAAGTAAAAGAAGTTTAATGGAAGATGAGATAAATTTAATAAGTACCTCTAAAAATGTGCCAAAAGGCCACCTAGTTCTTGATTCAGCTCATTAATGCTCTCTGTATACCTACTAATAAGTTTTTAACCCCCACCAATAACGTTGTATGGAACCATATCTTATAAGGCTACATGCCGATGCATTGGGAACGTAGTTTATTTTCACTAAGTACTCATTACCTTCTTACATTATTTCATTGGTGTGTAACTTGATAGAATTTTTTAAGTAACTATTCATCAAAACAAACTCATATTATATTTTTAAACAATATGTTAGTTAAATTCAAAATAATCCATGAATTTATACCTGAAATTTTCTGGTTATTAACAACTCCCCCTATAAGGTTTTATCATCCTCAAGAAGCATATATTGGAATCCATAATGAATAAATCCAACTACTATGATTTATACCCATGTTTCACTCCCTGGCCTCATCCTAGATATGTTCATGATACAACAACACCTAGATAAGAGGTACTTACTTTCCCCATAATTCCTTATCGATCAATGTTTTGATATACACTAGGTGATCTCTAAATGATACATCCACACATAAATCAATGTCATCATTATCAATAATATTCACCTAGTCTAGATTATACATTCAAATTTTTGAAATGATAAAAGCATCATACATACCCTAATATCATGGTTTAATAACAAATTATCAATCTATATTCATGATACATTCCACAATGTGAAGCAAACTGATAAAAAATGTCATGAGCATCACCTGTATCCCCAAACACCAGTGGCCCAACTGATTTAATACATATATAAATACAATATCTTCCATAGAAAAATTAAATTAAAATTATATCATTTCCTAATATACTCTTTATCTATTCTTATTAATACCCAACGGCTTCCAAATTAACAATATTTAATTGGTGGCATCTCATACCATGCATAGCTAAATCACCACCAAATCAACTACCTATAACTAGCTCTAGGGGTGAGCGGTATTGTCTGTGAGATAAATCATAGAAGGGAGACGTTTGTATTGAATCCATAATGTTATTTATATATATAAACCACTCAAAGGATAATTAGGAATTTGAGATACTATTAAACAGATTACACATGGCAAAGGAATATCATCATGTATCCAAATCATACACTTTGACAACATATCTATCTATGGGTGAGATGTTGTTCCAAACTTCAATTGAGATCCATTTTTCAGTAATAAGACATACTAAAATATGAATTTGAAACATTCATGATTATCTTTGTTTCTTGTTAGCCTTGTGATTAAGTCTTGTGTTAGTTTATCCCATTTTCATAGTTGAGGGATAAAGGGCTGAATTTACCCACCTAGTCACTAGTAAAACACTATTATCTTATGGATGGTGGTGAAATGACAAATGAAACCATAAAAATACTTCCTCTTGAAACGAAAATTCTACCAATTCCTCATATCATGGTACGTATTATTTCATCTTGGTTTTAGCACCAAACCTGATATAAAAGAGTCCCTTATCAGATCCACCCTTATGGAAGTATGAACTACCACCATATCCAGGGTTTCAATAAGCCCATTGTAATCCTATAATCATGTTGAGACTTTGTAATATTCCATGTGTCATTTTAGCACCAAAATAATATAAAAATGAAGTTTTTATATTGAATTTTAATGGTCATCCAACATTGGGTTAATGAAAAAGGGTTATATTTTATTGACTCTTTTCCCTTTGATATGTCAATTGAGAAGTTAGAGAAAATTTAATGAAAATATACTCTTTAATAAATAACTAAACATTATACTCTTATGTATTTATTTTGATATTGTTTTCCATGACATTCCACTTACATGAGGGATGATAAATATGATAATTTATATTATATAGATACCACACACAACACCTCTACTTCTTATTCATTTACTACTAATTTAGAATTTACATAATGATCTTTTTTTTTCTATGTATAAAATTATGTTCTTTTGAAATAGACAATGATTCTAAAACATTAAATATTGAATCATCCTAAATATTTTGATATCATGAGTAAAATAGTTTAATGTATGGGGTTTAACATGATGATACTAATAAGAAACCACACAACCTCCTCACAATGAGTTTTCTCCCATAACAATGCCAAAGTGATCATAATACATGGTATAACTCTTTCCTCAGTTTCATAGAATCAATATATTAGCATAAGTAAATCATATCTTCAACTCTGAGTAAGAAACTTCGCTTCAGTAAAACCAGTTGAATTTCGTAATTGTATTGGATGGAATTTTAACAATCCCATATAAGTGATGGAAATCAAAAATGAATCACATATAATACCATGCTCTGAAAAAGAGACATATATTAATTTACACATAAATAGGTTTTTTTCAATTCACCATTGACTATTGTTTATATTGGTCAACTAAAATCTCAACGTCTGATATAATAGGACTGAGGATGGGAACCTCCAAAATCTATAAGATACATTTAGATTTGTTGAAATAAATCTGATATACAATTAGTGTACCAAATAAAATCTCTAGTTAATCAATATATAAATCACGTTCCCTAAATATAACATAATATCATCAATTAATGACATGAAGAGTGGTCCATGGAGCTTTTGATAATCTAGTTTATGAGATCCATGAACATCAGCATCTCGTTTGTAAGACTGAGTGGAATTAAAATGTACTTATAAAACCCATGGAAAATAAAAAACACCATATTCTATATATCCTCCACCCTAAAACAAAATTAGAAGTATCCCAACTATAACTCGATATTATTGATCCCTACAACAATATTTAACTAGTCAAATAAGATATATATTTGAGGAAAATGATACTTTTTCTTTATTATAAAAATGTAAAACATCCATTATTTCATTCACAATCTCATTATTATATTTAAAATCGTTATGAATAACGTAGTTTCACTCCTATAGAGTGGTATTTGATAAAATAAAATACTTCACCTCATAACTGTTTATATGCATCTTCATATATCACAACTCAGCTGCTCGTACACAGTAAGTAGAAATATATATAAGATATTCGAATGAAATGAGATCTTTTATCAACAAAATATAACTCTTAGGAGTAAAACCTAAAAAATCATCCCAAAAAAACCATAAAATGTTCCACTACTATTGTAATAATTGCATAAATTGTCACACAAACCAGTATAAGGACCATACCTAGAAGGAATTCTCTAATGGTTCCAAAATGAATGAATTAGAGTCCCAACATTCTATCCTCCACATTACAATAACCAATGAGGACATACTACATATCTATTAGGAATGTAACGAACACCTATCTATGGTAGTTTTCATTGCCAAGCAATAATCATGGTAGCCAGTGCATCCTAATATGACACCCAAAAATTCCATTTAAAAACAACAGAAACAAAATATCTTATCATAGTCTCCATCCACTATCGTAATCATTTGAAATAACGAAATATGATCTAAACTCTTCCAAAGAGGTCGATCATGAACTTACATTATATAAGTGAAGAACCCAACTAACCTAATTCTACATGCTACAATAGTGATAATGAAATAAGACTTTAATATAAAAAATAAGGAAACAAATAGAGTTTATGTATACAAATCCATATGTATCAGAGTAAAAGGTCACTATATTCCGTTAAATAGAACAAGATCTAATGAATATTCCAAACCATTCACATATTTATAGACCTAAAACCACGATACCTAACTCAATGGGTCAATTAATCCTTGAGGAATCTATGAATATGAATTCCTCATTGAAACATAATCAGCTATTTGGAATGACTTTCTAGATAAATCCTTACTTTCTGTCAGCTAACCCCCCCCCCCCCCCACGAGTAGGTTTGAGATGCTTATATTTACCTAGAAAACATTCCTCAACACAACTGATGCATATTCAAACAAAGCTGTTAAAGTTGAACCATCCAACAAAATTCATAGATCTATCTCAATAGACTATAACAATAACTACAAATATTCTAAATTTTATTTCATTTTCAGATTATAAGCGGTGCTCCCCATAAAATAGGATTAGTGAACTTTAACCATTCCCTAAATTTTCTTGCTTTCTAGGTTTATCTCATAATATATCTTGTCTATAACAATAGAAAAGGCTCTTTAATTTCTAATAGAAAGGACAAAAATTGGGCCACATAAGATGTGAAGAGAGCCTCATGCACTATCCTTAACAATGCACTTCCCAATAGTGGGAACCTTGTGAACTAAGATGAAATAAGATGTTAGATTAGACATATTCACCTGGTAAATTGTATGTATTCAAAGGATAATATCACACTAATGTGCCTTTTAGGTCTCATTCATAAATATTAATGCACCAAAACATTTTTCCTCAATGAAATTGGTAGCATAGATTTCTATAGACTTCATCCATTTAAAAATCTATATAATATATTAGGACCGATCTAAATTGTTACCAAATAGAATATATCAGAATATCCAAGTGGTGAGGGAAAATTACAATTTTAAATAAATTTTAATTGTATGTATTAGTTTCAAATAAAATTTAGTGAAAATAAAATATATATGCAGAAGATATTTTTATAGTTGTTAAAATCTAAATGATATCGCTGCTCTCTTCACCCCTATCATGAACTAAGAGTAATGAAATCAACTATAATGGAATAATTCAAAAAACATTACACACTTAAAGCTATAACATAATGAAAAAAAATATTCCAATCGAGGATTAAGCCCAAATTCTATTATACCTTTTTCTATATGGAGGCACAACTAAATAATCCTACCTGTTCCCGAAGAGGTATTACCCAATGATTGAATTTCGGTCAGGAGACACCACCCACAATACTAAAATTTAATTGGTATTATAAACCATTATAATTACACACATAGAAAATAATTATTATTATTAAAATTATATATCAAGATAAACACCTCTAGGTATTTGTGACATGGGAAAACGAACTCTATAGTATAAAGTTATCTAAAAATTGATGTTCAATTCAGAGTATTAGTTGATCATCATAATATGTATCACTTGTATAGTTAAAGAATATCCTCAACCTAATTAATTTGAACTGGTTTTATTAACTATATATATATATATATAAATATAGAGTTTCCTCATATAGAATATCTTCCAAATTTTAAATCCCGTTTGATTCTTAATTTTCCCAATGAATAAGTTCAACCTATGATCTCAATGAATTACTTCATAGTTTTCCACACATATTTCAAAAATAATATTCCTCATTTAAATATTTCAGAAACAATACATAATATTGTTGCGAGCCCTTGATATTCATTAAAACGAATATAACTATACAATATAACTCATTAAACTGTTAAATATTCTAGTAAAAAATAATAATCAATAACCTAGAAACAACCCCTATAAAATATTCAATATTGAACCTTTATATTTTAGATGATTTGAATTTAAATATCAATAGTCACAAAATTTCAACATGAATATTTATATATAAATAATCCGAGGAGGATCTAATTAAATCAATCATAAAAAATATAAAAAATTTTCACACGATATATTAATAAATAATATGTAAATAATATAATAAATAAAAAAATAATAATATCCATAATAACCTTGAGGCAATCCGAAATATAGAATAAAATGAAAAAATAGTATATTTCTAATTCATAGAATAAAATATTTAAATATTTATAACCACAGAAGAAAATTCTTGTATATGATTTGTGTATGAAAATATAATCACATAGCCATTTATTCACTACATTGTTGACTTTTTACCACATAGGAATTTAAATTCACATAAATGAATTATTCATACAGGAAGAATATTCACGTCGGAAAATTTGTTCCACCATTAAGTGAAATATATACAGAATAGAGGGGTATTAACGTTTTTACTCTGACAACAATTAGAAAGTTTATATATCTTTTAGAGAACCATATTTACCATTATGTGAGAACTGTGAAACCCTTATATAGATTTTGGGAATACACCAGTACCATTAAACATGTAATGAAAATAAGTTTGTATCAATACACATGGTTCAAGATATCCTTAAAATTGTATTAAATGTGTTTAGTAACATATACACAAATATTAATGAACCTTACTTGAGCCTGGAGGTACATTTATGTGATTTAATCATTATAGATTTTTTGTTATGTACAAAGAGTTTACCTTAAGTGAGGTACATGTTACCTTTACAAAAGTATTAAAAGTCATGGGTTACCTTTATCGATGAATGAAAGAAATTTTACATAACTAGTAGAAAGTGCATTTTACCTTTACGTAAAAAATTTAATGTTTGAGTTATCTCCATGTAAATATTAGAATTCACATGTTACATTTATGTAACTCTATAAAACACACTCAAACTTTTTTAAATCCATTGAATCAAAATGGTTACATTATTTCACCAATAATACAACATTATTCCCATATGAAACCTATTTAAAAATAGTTTCCCCATATTAAATTGGAAAAAACACTATTTAACTGTCCAAAATGACGTATGTTTCATAAGATCTATTCGTAAAACTTATAGAACATGTATTAAAAAATTACAAAAATTTAATATAACGATAAATTATGTAATAAAAAACTTAAAAAATAAGACAATTATACTTTGATCAATTCATAATATAACAAGATAATGTTAATTCTTAGTAATCGTGTAAAAATTATAATTACTCATTTTAGTTCATTTTCTAATTATAATGACATAATTAGTGAATTTGATCTATGGATACACTTCCTAATTCTCCCCCTTTTTGATAATTATAAAAAACTATTTTAAACAAATCTCCACATTTTTTAAGATATGAAATAAATAATGGAGTAATAGAAGAATTTTATCTTTTAAATGATAATATTTCTACACCGTTTATTTAACACACTATCACATTTCCTTGAATTGATACTCAAAAATTAAGGCCCCTTAAATTTAAGGGAGATAGAAAAACACATTATATTTCCTAAAACATAAAATAAAAATTATATAAATCATTCTTATAAAATATTATTTATGAAAATGTGTTATGGATCCATTATAAATCCTTCCATTTATAGAATAATAGTAGTATATGTGGATAAAATTTAACAATTTTTATAAAAAACAATGAAAAACACATTATAAAATGAATTTGTATGAATTCTCAAAGTTTAAATAGTATGTATACATCACATAATATGTATGAGAAAATATAAAATTATAATATAATAAAGAATTGTGTACATGTATTAAAATTAATGAACTGAGATATGGATTCTATGAAACAACATATTTATTATTAAGTTGAAAATTTCAGCATATAAACTAACTAAAAAATCACTTAAATACATAAAATAAAAAAAATGAAATTTACTTTATACGAATTACAAAAATGATTTTTTTTTAAATTATTTAAAGTCTATATGATTGCTAAGGATATCAGCAAGTCGAATTTCTATAGAAAAAAATTATAGATTTATATTCCTTTTTTGAACATGATGCCTGAAAATTTATATTTCCCAGAAATGGTCCATGTAATAGAGTGGTAGAAGAAAATTTTGGAAATCCAAAATGATTTTTTTATATAGAATAAATGAATATTATAAAAATCAAATGTAAAATGATAATGTGTTTTTTAATCCAAAATGATTGAGCACAAAATTTGCAAAAACTAGTTTTTCTGCTTCTACAGTTAAAACACCAAGAACATTTTGTTTCATTGAAGATGAGGAATACAAATATATTCAACGTAAACTAAATATACTTTATGTTTGAATTCTATCAATAAGCCATCTACAAAATTCAGAAATGGAATAAATTATGAAATAAAAAATAGTTTTTATAAGACAATATAATCTAATATTGAATTATTTATTAACTTATAAAATAATCATATTTTAAAAGTTTAATGATACATTACATACATTTTAATTATAATAAAGTATACATGAAAAGTAAAAGCATTAAATTAGGCATAGAATCATTAAATTATAAAAAACTTCTAATCATGTCAGCAAAATATTAATAATAAATTGATTTTATAGGCTTATATAAGATCTAATTTGTAAGCACTAGTAGTGCCGATATTTTTAGTTTTATAAGAGTCTAAAATAATAACCTGACTGGATATTTACAATAATTTGGTTGATTTAGAAGAACTCCATCATTCCATGAAATATTATGAAAATAAGAAACAATTTCTATCCTCACATCACAAATATATCATATTTAGATGTAATTAATTAGGAAAATTCATTACAAATATTTTCTCATGGAGATAAAAAATAATTTCATCCAAATAAATTTTCACTTTCAAGATGTCATTACAATATTTCTTAATAAATAATGTAGGATCCAGATTTCCCTCCCCAATATTATTTTCAAAAGAAAACCTATCAAAACATTCAAATCAAGCTTAAGTAGATTGTTCCAAACAAAACTAATCCTTTTATATATTAAAAACATGATTAGGATTCATTTAATTTTCAAAACCAGTTGGGATTTTATGATATAATGCTTCATAAATATGACCATTTAGAAAAATTATTTCGATATCCATTTAAAATAATTTCAATCCATTAAAATAAAGAAAAGATAACTATACTATAATAATACTAATCATGGAATAGATAAAAATTATTCTTGAGAATAAATAAATTATTCATAATAATTTATTTTAGAAATTAATCATTTTTTGTTTATAATAATATTTCACGATTTATCATGTTTTTTCTTCTAAAGTTATATTTTTTCCATATAATATGAGAATCATTTAGCAGAACAACAAAAAGATATACATTATTTATAGTAAATGTATTTGAATAATCCTGTATAACTATTAATATGCTAGAATCATTTAAATCATCATTAATATTCATTGGTAGAAAATTATAAATGATATCCTGATATGATAAAATAATCATAATAGATTTTCTAGTTTTTACCATTTACTCAATATTTACAATCACATGATCGATATGATTATCCCTATTAATTTTTCATGATATTTTTAATAGGTTTTGATTAGGAATAAATGTCCCCCTCAATATGTGTATATTTATATTAATTTTATTCCAATTTAATATTAGAATCTCTAAATTCAACGTCAAGTTGATCAATATGATCATCCATTTCATTCAAATATTTTTCATCAAAAAAAACATGAAATGATTCTTCAAAAACCAAAGTTCAATTATAATATGCTCTCTCGACATTACTATTATTTGAATATCCAGGGAAAATTCATTAATCTATATTGGATTAAAATTTATCTAGACCATACATATAATTTATAATGAAATATTTGTCCCAAAGACTCTAAAAATGCCAATTCTTGGATTTCACCCCTTCCAAAGAACTGTGATTTCATTTGGAAAATGGTATTAGATTTTTTCTATTAGTAACATAAAAATATATATTCATATCATTTGATTATATATCATGTTATGTTAAACATATTGAACATAGTAGGTGTCATTTTATGAAGATTTATATTTTCCCGTTTCAATTACTCCATTTTCAGGTGGGGTTATAGTGGATGAAAACACAAAAGTGTCCATATTTTTCATGAAAAGTTATAAATTATATATTCTCATTTTTAAAAACCATGATCACTAATTATTTATTTAATTATGTGTATATTTTACTTTGAACCAATTTATATAAGGTGATAAACGTAGTTAATGTTATGCATATAAGTGTAATAAAATAAACCAATGCGTATATAGTAAAATCATAAATAATAAAAAATAAATCTTACCACCCAAAATATAAAATTTTATAGGACCAAATAAATCCAATTTAAAAATAATAAGAATTAGAATAGTTTTTTACTCCTTAAATTGACTTGAAACCACTTATGTGTTGTCTATATTTTATGTATAATTCACAAAAAAGGAGATATCATTTTTAATTTCTGGGTAATTATTTAAAAGTTTGGTTCTTATATAGCTTGTGAATCCATATTTAATTATAATTTACCAAAATTATATTGTATAAGATGTTATCATATTTTATAAAAATAAAACATTTGATATTTTTATTACTTAATTCAACCAAATTAATGAAATAAATGTTTCCATTTGTAATTTTTTAAAACAAAATAGATTGAACCATAAATAAATTTCATTTATCATTTTTTAGTGGACTAAATATTCCTTCATAAGATATCTAGGAAATTAATATTAAATTTTGTTTCAAAAATTTAATATATAAAACTTTAGAAATAATAATATAAATCAAATTTCCAAACTCATCAAAACATATTAACTTCCCATTATAATTATCACCAAAAGATACATCAAATTCATAACTTTTATTGAATGTTATAAAGTTTCATATATCCCAAATAATTTTTATTGAGTAGCCACTATCCATTTAACAAAATTCATTATTGATTATCCCAAGAAAATTTCTACAAAATATATTTTATAATGTTTTAGTAACAATGAAAATTTACATCTAAATAGATTAACAAATGAATTTTCATGAATCCAATATAATTACAAACACTTTTTTATATTTAATATTAAATAATTTTTTATTTAAAAGATTTACTATATCTAATAGATTGTGGAAATCTCAAAGAACGATCATTTTATAATAAATTTTCATTTGAAATTAATATAATGTAGCAGTATATGTACTTCCAATAGTTCTGATTATAAAAAAGTCTAATACATTTTATGTAAATTATTATCATAACCATATTGGTATATTTTTGTTTATTTTCTTAATTCCCATCATTTTAACAAATTTTTTATCTACCTTCAACAAAAATGGATAGATTAAAATTTATTAATTTCATTTCATTTTGTTCTTTACATTATCTTTAAGAGTTGTCTCAAAATTATTCACATAAGAATCGTGAAATTTTAACATCAAATAAATATATCTTATTAATTTATCATTTTTAGTAAGATCAAATTACGTATTTTATTGAGACGATTCCATATCAGTATGCTCATATTTTATATCATCCATGACATATTTCTTCAGTTCATAATTTTCCTTTAGAATAACTTTAAATTTAATCGTAAGGGTTTTATATAAAAACAAATAAATTTAAACATTATGATCAATCTTTTCAGCCTCACTGTGAAATATTTATTGAGGGGGTTTTCCAGATTAGATTTAGAAGAAGAATTACAAGAATAGTTACTTACTTTATTTGATGATAATATTAATAAAAACATTTCTGCATTCTTTTAAGAAAATTTGTTTCACCAATATATTCATCCCTAGTTCTACTCCATTCGACATTTATTTATTTATTTTTATTACTATATCACATTATCTTGTTTTTTCCATCTTTAATATTTCCCAATCAGGATTTTTGTACCCCTTTTATCTCCAATCATAATAGATTACATATTAAGTATCATTATAAATAATATTACCTTTCTTATTCTCATTGAAATCATCTCTATGATTGTATATTCTTTGATATTCTTGTGTATAATTCTTTATTATATATTCACCCTATGTAACATATGATATAGTATTAGCATCATTTATTTTTAACATATATTCAAAAGTGTATGTAGATATATATAATATAATTAAAATTAATTTCTTCATTTTATTATATTCAGAAGAATATTTTTTATACTGTAAGTCATTAAAGTATTGATTAAATAAGATCATCAGGTTTAAATTACGTAAAGTTTTTTTTTACTTTCACCTACTGAAAATATTTCTCATTTCAATTATTAGAATATACTATAATCACTCCCTTAAAATGAAAATAATTTTCAAATGTTTATCCTAAAGAACAAAAAAAATTTAATATACCTATATCTCTAGAATATTTGACTAATATTTTCTTCTATAATAATTTTAAATTCTATATTTTCATCTCTAAACATTACTTACTTTTTTTAATAATATCACTAAATCTAGGATAAGTAACTTAATTTTCTTTTTCCAAAATGATGTGAATGTTTAAATAAAAATATAATATTATACAAATTTATATTTATTTCACAATAAAAATTTACATCACCTTGTAATTCAAGACATAATTTACCACATTATTTACAACTAATAAATAAAGGTCAACTTCAGGTACTTTTTATAGTTTTTAATGAATATCTATGAATAAATTCTTAGTTGTTTTATGAATGATTCAATTTATGTTTACCAATATTTATAATTTTTACTGTCAAAATGAGGTGGTATTTTATGTATCCAACCATCATTCAGATTTGAACATTCCATATTAAACATATCATTTCCCATTGATAGTTACATGAATAATTTTTTAGCATTAAAAATATATATATTAATCATGGGATAAAAATTTTATAAATAAGTGATGATAGTGGAATAAAAATAGAGTGTGTGAATTTTAATTTTTAAATAAAATTTAATACTATATCCATTTTTTCTAGTAAATTCATAACACATTAAATATATATAATAAATATATATATTCAATGCTTCTGATAAAAATAATACAACTCAATTCATCATCCCTCTCATGAATTAAAACTTATGGAACCTACTATAACAGAATATTACACTAAAGTTTTCATACATATAGATAAAACATAAAAATAATGAATATTTCAACTAGAGGATTAAACATTAAACTATCTTGCCTTTTTTTACATGGAGGCACAATCCGAACAATCATACCTTTATTATCACTTGGAGGAACAACACAATTCTTGAATTTGTTCATGTGTCACAACCTACAATACCATGTTTTAATTGGTTTTATAAACCATTACAATTACCATCATAGAAAAAAATATAAGTAATTAGAAAAATAGAACCATATGATCACTTATAGGACTGAGTTTTGAAGGCAAAAAATAACTCTACAATAGTAAATGATCAAAACATTGACATTCAATTTAGGTCATTAGTTTATTTTGAAATTTATGTATTACTAATATAGTTAAATTATATCCTTAAACTCATTAATTTACCCCTAGTACATTGTAATATATATATTTTATCTTTATAGTAAACATTATTCAAATTTTAAGACTTTTGATTCTTTCTTCTTCTAGAAGCATGAGTTATGCATGTGAAACCAAAAAACAAATTTATTTTTATACATTCTTATTTCCTAGATAATATTTAACATGAAAATACTTTATAAATGAAAAATAATATTCCTTTGAGTCCTTATTAATATTATATATGAAAATTTTAATTATACAGTTGAAATCATTTTAGAATTTAGTAAAACATTAATTAATAAGTATTAATATCCTATAAATAATCCCATATAATATTTGATAATCACACTTCATATTTTGGTCAATTTGAAGTTGAATATCTATAATTCCAAAAAATTATATTGAATATCTACTCATGCTTAATCCCATGAAAAACTGATTAATTCATCATTAAATAATTTAAAATTTTTTCTTATATATTATACATAATAAATAAGTAATTTTAGAATGAATAAAATAAGTATAATTATTCATAAGAAACATCATAAGAACAAAAATAGGAAATAATATCAAAAATAGATTATATTTCTAGTTCTTAGAATAACCTACAGAAACATGAATAACCTCATCAGAAAATTAGTATTGAATAATTTATTCACATAGATGATTTTCACTATGTTTTAATTTAGCAAACACATATCCAAATCAATTCATGTATCCAAATTGTTCACCTATATAAAATATCAACATTGAATGAATATTCACATAAACCAATTTTGACCACCACTATATGAAATACACACACTGTGTAGGGGTATATCTTTTACACTTATGAGACTAAATAATCATGAATAGATTTTGTGGAACCCTTATTACCTTTATGTGTGACCCAATTTACCCATATGAGTGTTTTGAAAAGACACTTGTATCCATATGAAAGTAATGTAAATTGAATGGTCCCCTTACAAAATGTACCTTTAAAATTTGGTCAATATCTTTACACAACATGTAGAAAAAATGGGTTACCATTAAATAACTAGAAAATGATTGAGTTACCTTTACAAAAGTTGTATAATAACCAAGTTACCATTACGTAACTCTTGAAAACTCACTCTACCCATACATAACCCATTAATACTTAAGGTCCCCTTTACATAACCAATAAAACAACATTTTAACCATATGTAACTTATATAAAAATGTGTTACCAATATGTAATACTAGGAAACAATATTTAAAGGCCAAGGATAACATTTTTATCCTAAGATGTCTTCATGAAACATACATAAGATGTTATGAAAAAAAAACATGAAATATGATGATAAATATAGTAATAAGAATATATAAACAAAATTAAGTTTTCTTTGATCAGTAGATAATATAAAAAGATAAAATCATTACTTCGTAATTTTTTAATATTATAATTTATCATAATATGATATTTTTTGTATTTATCAAAACATAATTTCAAATTGTGATGAAATGTGTCACATAAACAATAAATTTAGTGACATGGGGGAAATCAACTCAATGAATAAGTCCTTGAAGACTTTCCGTGTTAATTAATTTTCCCTCATAGATGAAAATATTAATTCTCTCAATATATTAGTGGGTATCAAATGAATCTGAGTTACCAAATTTAGCCACCAGTTATTAGGAATATCTACCAGTATATAGAGACCATTTATGATCTTTTCAATTAATCAATAATCTAAGAAATATACACTTCATAGAATAGTAGATTATCAAATAAATGGAAATATCAAGAAATTTATACCATGGTAGATTTTCCATGATGTGTTCCTTCCACCCAAACAAGTCTGATAAAATAATCCCCTAGATAAATTTGATAAATTAATATATCACTTGGTAGTCCTTTTGGGTAATCTTACTTCCACCCTTTTATATATATATGTATGTATAATGATATCCCTACGAACCTTGGTGGCATACTTGGGCCAATCCATGTGTGGAACGGTTGATTTCATCAGGGTGTAATGTATATAAAATAAAAATATAGAGACTTATAATTCCTTCAACAAATTAGAACTTTTTTAAAAATTATCATTAATTGGGAAACAACAAATAAGATATACTTGTAGAAATTCCTATACTTCCTACCTAAAAATCCCCATACATCCCAACCCACTAGATGACATTAAAAATTTATATAGTAAATTTAAGAATATATTATAATTAGTATTTTGTTAATTTAATCCATGAACTATCACATACAAGCATACACCTGACATGCGAACATTCATGGGGAGTAATGATATATAAACTCACATTCACTTAGTACCATAAGGAAGTGAAAAAACCCAATTTTTTTGATCAAAATATCAATTTATTGAAGACATAAAATTTTAATTGTATAGAAAAAGTAATTATAACATCCTTAGAAACTCTAATTCCCACTATACATGTGATAGAAATACAAAATATGATATTTCTACTAGATAATTGACTATATAATTCCAACATGAACAATACATAAATAATAAAAAATAATAAAAAGTGTTCTAATACCATTTTCAAACTCCCTGAATCGATTCCTTGGGTTAGACTTCAAGTTACATAATGCCATATACATACTTCTCTTTACCCATGAGACTGCTAGTTTATAATGAGGGATATGATCATACAATGGGGAAACTACTCCTTATAGATCAGATAACAATCAATTATATAAATATTTTAATAAAAAATAATAAATAATTATGTTTAATTAAATAACAGTTTTAATCCATCATATCATTTTAAGTAGAAAATGATATATATACCAGTCAAGAATTGACAGTTAATTGGTCTCCATAGGTAGAGGACAAATACATGTGAAAAATAAAAATATTAAAATATTAATAAGATATAGATATAGAATATACACAAACAATGCATTGAATTAACTTTAACTATACTTCAATATACATACAAAGGATATCGACATTGGTCACTTACCCTTTGTTGGTTCCTTTAAAATGGAATACACACATGTATTAAGGAGCATTTTGGGGTGAGTGTATTGAACCCCATAAAAACCCACTATAGTGATCATATAATATGTGAAAAAATATAAGAGACTATATGAAATAATTAAAAATAAATAAATAGTAAATCATATATTTTCTTCGGGTCACCATGTGCTAGCCATGACACCACGATCCTCGACTATACCTATATTAGGTACATATCAAATGAATTTTCATTTCATTCCATAAGTATATATATGAACATGATAAGAATAATTTATCCCAAGGAAATATCTCAAATAAATCACGATAGAATCAACCTATCACTCGAGGGGTTTATACACCTAACCTCTTATTGAGAAGATCCTCCCAATAAATTTGAGGATACATCTACATATCAAAAACTATCATCCTCTATCCTAGGACGTGGTTAGAAAACCTCATCATAGAATACGATGATCTCTCTTAGTATATGATTTCAACCGCATATATTCCATAAAATTAAAATAGGATGTAGTGTTACCAAGAGATATCTCAACCCCATAGAATTAACCACAGGAACCAGCAAGACATCAAATATATAATGATTCTATAATGGTAACCCATTGGGTATATCCTACTCAACCCATGTTTTTCCAATCACACTAGCCATGTATAATCACCAAAATCTACAAGCTTGGATTGAATTTATTACTTAATCTCATGAAAAATCCAAAATAACACCCAAATATCAAATTATCCTAGAAAACTCAATTTTTTCCCGACAAACCTATTAATAAAACAAATTCTAAAGATAAAAAAAGGAGTGGTTCTTTAATTCCCAAAATATTTCATCCAAATTTACACTCTTTGAGGCTAATTACATAAATCCAGACTAAAATACACTTTAATAACTATGATATAGAAATAATAGACACTATATGTTGTTATAGGTATGAAATACTACACCAATACATACAAAATCTATAACATTATAAGGACTTCCTCTCTTGAGCTAATATAATATCACTTCCCAACTACATATTTGTATTAAACCCTAATCCATGAAATAAATTATATTATGAAAACACCTAAATTAATGGTTTATATGAGAAATGGTGAAACATTTATATATTGATACATTTTGGGTGTAAAGGGAGCTAAAATAAATAAATTAGAACAAACTAATGGAAAAATAATTATTTGGTAAAAAATGTTATTGGGGGATCTTAAGGAGTACCAAAGGGAACCAAATGTGGCTTATTATTGAGTAAAGTTCAAGGGTATAAGATAAATGAGGTTTAATGAAAATATTGGTGTAATACTAGAACTCAACAAAAGAAAAATGTAACCATCACCCCATCAGGTACTTATAACAACATTTCCCAGTACCCATTTTCCATACAAAGAACCCATTATACAACCACCCACCACTTATTAGGTATCCAAATATTAATGGGATATTGGCCTACCATTGGGTACCCGATGTTTATTCAATGGGTTCCCAATACCCTCTTGAAACATTTCAATGGGGGGGGGGGTACACAAGTACCATTATTTGAATAATTCAAAAGTATTTTTACCCTTGACCACATCTTATATCTTTCATGGATATTAATTTAAATAAAACTAATAATTATAATCCTAAATGAAAATTTTGAACTCTTACAGTAATCATGACACATCAGTAAAACTCTATTATATAATTAATTCTTTTTATTTTGAGGAGAGATGAATGTAAAATTTTATGACTGTGTATTGATTTATTGTGGTTATATTTTTTTCTGTAATAAATTAGAGTTTAGAGTTGTAAATTTTATAAATTTAACCTAATTGAGTTATATAGGATGGAACTAAAAATATATAATTATTTTTTCAAGATAATTAGATTATAGCTTGGGGGTTTGAATATGAAAATGTGTGGTCAATCTAAAATTGTTAAGTAGTGGAATAGTTTGTTCTTTCAATATAACTATTTATTATCTATTATATATGCTGTTTTTATTATAGAATTCGTGGAACGGTTTTAACATTTTATGATGTTATTTTATTAAATATTATATGATATATTTTCGATTGATACAAATATATATATATAGAAAAAAACTATATATAAAATCATTAATAAAATATTACATAAAAAGTATTCATTGATAATTATCTTAAATACCTTTTTTTAGCTATTCACTGAATCTATAATCCATTTAATATCCTAAAAAGATTATTATATATGTAATTGGACATAATATAAATTTTAAATATAAAATCAACATGAAACAACAATTTTTTATCGAAGTGTCAATTTTTTTAAGCAATATTAAATAAATAAAAATTGAGTGATTTACAACCCCAAATAATACGTAATCCCATATATAATGATATTGATGTGAAAAGTGGGTTGAAAGGCCTAAATAATTTAGCTTAATGTTCATTATTTGTAGTTTTAGACAATAAAAAATTCTAGCACACTCAATTATAAGACATCATAATTCATCAAGAAAATAGGACCATAAATTCATTAAGGTTAATAATATTTATGGATTAATTAAGTAATGTTTATGATTTATGTATTTAAATTGTTCATTTATTTCGTAGTTGGTAAACTTGATATTATCATATTATGACACAATTAAATTATATTTTGGGTTTGATAAAAATGAATCATGTTCTTTCGACATATATTTAATTTCTTAATGTGTTTTGAAATTATATGGAAAATCATTTATGTTTGGAACTTTAGATAAATGAATATTACTATTAATGAATTTATTTAAAATAATAAAATTTTCTTAATGTTTTTAAAGTTTATTTTTAATGTCTATTTAAAAGGAATTTAATATGTAATTTGATTTGTTTTAAAGTTAATAATATTAGAAAATAACATTAATGATGAGTTATTAGTATATGTGGAGGTATATAGGGATGTATAAATTTGAGAAATAAGAAAAAATGGTATTGGGGACATGATCATTTGGTGGATATTTAAACTATTCGGGTGTGTCTGAATACACTTTCAGGGTTATAAAACTAGTTTGTGTTTCAATACTCTTTTTTGATAGTTTATAAAATATTCCAAAAAATATTTCTCTATTAAGAGAACTATATTTTTAACTCAAACCCCTCACTATCCTCTTAATTTTACAAATATTTAAACCAATATGATTTTCCTAACAATTCTCTTCATTCTACTACCATTTAAGGGGCATGAAAAAATTACTAAATTATTTTTATTCTTTAAGTTATTAAATTCTATACCTTATTACTTTTCATTTCTTATTCAAAATATTTTTTTCTTATATTGAGTGGTGTGTTTTTTGGATTCACGTCAAGAGATTTTCTTTTAAATGGAATTACCCCTTTAAATTAAGTGTCATTTTAATGGGGAATAAATAATATTATTCCATGAGGTTTTTACAAATAGTTTAATATTAGTTAGGTATTATTATTCCATTAGTAATAATTTTATAATTTTATTCTATTTGGGGTAAGTATTCTTTATTGTGATGTTAAGTTAATTTGATTCATTTGGTTTAATGGAAACCCAATGATATTTTTGTAGACATTCTAAAACAAGTAATTGGTTTTATATAACTATATGAATGTTTTTTATTCTTTTTATTCATATTAATTGTATAATATTATGTTTTTCATGAATTTCTTTATGATATAAGGAAATTAAAAAACTTAAATAATTGTTGATGGGTGTATTTTGTGCGTAAAGTTAATTTACTAAAAGTTTTACTTTTATAAAAATTTAAAACATTGTTGTAATTATTTTAATAACACATGGTAAGCATTTTTTGAATATGATAATGTATTTAAATGGTATTATGATCTATTTTAAAGGACTAAAATAATTCATTTTGTACTATGAGATATTATGTAATTAATGATATTTTTAGGGTAAATAATGGTATTTTATTATTGATTGAATATAAAATATATTTTTGAGGAAAAAAATGAGTGTAAAATATTTTTTTTGGTTATTGGAAATTAATAGTGCATGAGAAATTACGTTCCCCTAGATGAAAGTTAACCCATATTATATTGGAGTAGATATTTATTGGCGTTGGTTTCAAATCACGTGTTTACTACTTGGACTTATTACCACAAAGTAATGAATCATTCAATTTTGGGTGTGATATATATTTACATGATTCAAACCCGGTGGTTTACTCTTATTCATGCTTGAGATTGTCTTAATATTTATTATAGAATTGGTTGTTTTAATTAACATCTATTTTGATTATAATTACTCATCATAAATTTAAAAGGGAATGTTTTTTAATATTAATTACATATTGTTTATTTTTTTCATCTAAATGGTTAATGTGTGAGTTAATTTGTTATGTTTTATATTTTTAGTAACTCACTCATAAATTATTTTTAATTCAAATACTTTATTTATATTTATGCAACTAATTCTGACTAACATGGTATAACTGTGCATGGGAATCATAGAGAGGAATATGGAGATATATAATTTATAATGCTTATATTGTCACCCCCTTCATGTTTAAATCATTATACATGAAGTATAATAATAAAAAATATTTTTAATTACCATTTTTAATGGAAATTGTTGGTGACATTACACATCATTCAAAAGTTTTTGGAATTTATGTTTTGATGGGATCTTTAACATATTTATGTCTATATTTTTTAGTATATTACAAACTTTTATTATAGATTTTATTAATTTATTTTTTTTCCAATGTTATATGTTTAAATGATACAATAGTTTTTAAATTTATTTGAGAAATGAATTTATTATCATGTATATTTTTCTATTAAAAAAATAATATTTTATTTATTTATTATGAATAATTAAGTCATGATGTAACCATTCCCCCTAATAATGATTTTATCATTGTGTTATTGTTAGAAGCCTTTGATGAGACATGGGAACTTTTTAGGGGTCAGTAGTGGGTTTTTTTTGGTTTTGAAATTATCAAGGCCATGTTATTAAATGAGATCAAGGAATGAACAAATCTAAGACGTCCCATAAAAAATTGAAAAATTATTATAAAAATATTGATATAAAAAACACTCATTATTAATAATAATTCCACAAAATAAGATGTAATTGATCATCCATTTTTGATTATTCTATACTATTTTATGTTTGGAAACTAATTTTTTGTTGGATGCGTGGACTAGGGGTAGTTCGAAGATGAAATCACAATAAAAGATCATTTATTTGTTAGATTATGTTAAATGAAATATTTATAAATGATATATGAACAGAAATATAAATTATGAAAGATTAAATATTTATGATCATTAAATAAGGATTAGATATAGAGTTGGGGAATTAGAAAATAATGATACCTCAATAAAAATGGAAAAAATGGAAGAATAGTCTATCAAATTAAAATATTATAATGATTGTGGTTGAATATACACACAAATATATTTTTTATATAGATAGTAAAAAACACTCACTGATCTAAGATAAATTCTTGATATATGATATATCCATAAAAAATACCTTATTGGAATTAACACAATCAAAGATAGAAGAACCAACCAAATGATTTGGGTTTTTGGAACATCGATTCTAATGAGAGGTCAATGAACTATAAATTATTAGAGACTAATAAATCGATATAATTAAACTTAGAGAGATAAATATCAACATCAATAAAAATCCAAAAACTAATACCATGTCTTAATAATTCTATGGAATAATTTTTTGACACAACATTATTTTCATCACGATCAAGGTAAATGCATTATAAAAATTCTTATGAACCAACCAACATATAAAAAAAACCTAAAGAAAAATATAGAAAAAATTAAAACTCAAATATAAGAACGAAATATAGGAAATATACTTGATAAAATTAAAACCAATTTACAAGAGGAAATAAATATTGTAAATATAAGAAGGAAAATACAAAAAATAGGAGATGGTTTTTATTAATTAAGTAAAACATGCTGTCATTGATGATAAAATTGTATTTCATAATCGTATGAAAGAAAATTTTAAAAACGTATCTAGAATCTATGAATTTAAAATTTTAATAAATAACCAAAATATTTAAATACAATTATTTATAACATTACTTATAATTTTAATAATATTAAATCAAAGTGTTATATTTATGATATTTGGTATTTTTTATATGTTTTCAAGAAATTATATATTAATGAACCTATTTTATAATATATAGATTTAGTGTAAAAATAAGAATGTGTTTTAAATGATGTCCTTTTGAGAAAGGTGAATATAAAGGTCACTGGAATTGTGGAAGCATTAAGATATTGGATTTGTTAAAAATATTGAAAAATTACTTTTTTTATTTAGAATTATTTTCTATGAAATAATTTCCATAGAAGGGATTTATCCATTCCATGATTCATTGAATCATCAAAGTATAAAAAATGTTTTAACGGAATCAATGTGCGTATAAATATTATTCAATTAAATATTTTAAAAGAATATGTAATCGAGAATTTATAACCATATACAAATATTTTTATTAAACAGTTTTTTACTTATGACATTCTAGGATGCTTCCACTAATAACATTATAAAAAATTTGAAAACGCCTTATCTCAAATTTTTTAAAAGTTAATAAAATTTAATGTCTAAGAATCATAATATTCAGAGGGTCATGATTTAGGAAATTATCATGACTCATTCAAAATTGAAATAAAATCATTCTAAATTATATACTATGAATATATGGTATGACTATTAGCCTAAACTAAATTTTATCTTATATAATAATAAATTTCCTTCAATTATATACTTTCTTATATCACAATATCATTGGGAATATACTCTCAAGGTGATGGTATTTTATATATAAATTTTCTTAATTATTATTCTAATAAATATTATATTTATAAAAATTCTATTAAGATATTTTTAACATTTTTATTTTATATTTTTATTAATATTAATGTGTTTTTTTCTCTGTGTCCTCCCAATATTTTATTTTATTATAAAGATTTTAATTATTTAATTCATTTTCTTTTTTAAAGAAATTTAATTTATATTTCCATATAAATAGATTTCAATCATTAATTAATATTTTTTAAAATTTTTAGCTGTATTTATATTTTTATAATTTAATTGAAATACGATTTCTTTCTATGAATAAAATTAATCTTTTTAATTATTTATTTACAACCAATTTTTTATAGAATTATTTCATTTTATTTAGTCATTTTCATTAATAAATTGTCTTATCATTATATTTATTATCATTGTATTATTATCATTTTTTTAATTTCAATCTTGTAATATTTTTAAATAAATATATAAACACTTTTATTTAAATATAGATTCAACTCAAATGATTTTCATTTTGTTTTTCTACTCTCTTCTCATATTCAAATTATTTAGAATGAAACAGAACTGAAGGACCCTAAATATTATCATCAATATATCCTTACATTTTCATGTTTTATAAGGGAAGATATTTAGTATTTTGAATAAAATAATTAAAGGAGTCCCATTAGGATATGATATACTTATCCGGAGAGATATTGGTTTCCCAGAAATAGTTCAATAGTTAGTGGGGCTATTTATAGAAATAATTTCAAATCCCATATAAATACATTTATCTAACATTGATATTAATAAATCCATAAGTGGAGAACAATTTAATTATAGGCCATTGTTCCATATATATAAAAATGGAATATATTTAATATTTGTATAGAAATACCAAATAAGTATAATACGGTTACAATGTAGCTATTAAAATATATTTTAGTTGTGAAGAAGTTGTTTGAGATTTAGTGGATGTAATTATATTGATGTTTTTTCAAAAAAATAACTACTAAATTTATCAATATTTGACATCAGAATTATTGATTTCGTTACCAAAAAAATTGAAAATGAATTGTTTAATAATGGGGAAGAAGAAAAAATGGTCCAAATTTTGAGTGAACTACTCTCTAATTTTGTGATTTTATCATGGATCACATGTTTGAACATGAATATTGGAATATATTAGTACATAGAAAAAGAGGATTATATTCTGGGTTGAATAATTATTGAAATATCTATTGAATTTTATGTATATATACTCATGTCATCTTATAATTGAGATTATGGTCTTCATGTTTCATTTTAATCTAAACATGTAAAGAGATATGTTGAAAAATGATAAAAATGTAATGAAGTTATTCATAATGACTTTTTTTATGTTATGGAATTCATGAGATTAATTAATAATGTTAAATTATGATATAATATGTGCTCAATTTATCATCCTTAGATCCAATTAATGTAGTTTGGTATGAATCGAAAATACGAAGGAAGAGAAATATAACAATCTTATATAAAATCAATTTCCTAACATAAAATATGAGATAAAAGTACACTAACAACAATGTAGGGATCTCAATAATATTTATATACACTGAAAACTTATATCAATGTGATATCATTTGTGATACAATTACTTGGGAATGTTACACTCATCGTCATTTCTCTTTTCTTAAAGGATACACATAATGAAACCTCTTGATCATTAAAATAATCTATAAATCTTAATGGTAGATAAATAAATAATATTATGTTTTAATCATTGAGAGTAATAGTGGATTACAACTTACATGAAATCAATGAAGTACTTATTAATTAATCTTGGAAGGATGAATTTGATTGGGGTGCCATAATCCTGACATTATCAGTCAAGAAAATTTATGTGATGTGAGTGATGATCATAAATTGGTGGGGTGTAATATCCCCATAGAATTTGGTTTAAATTTATCTTAAATTTGTATGTTAAAACATACTTATATTATATATTATTCACATAAAAGGTTTAATAGATTAAACAAACCTTATAGTTTAAATATATCATTGTTAATAAGTTAAAATTTTTATAATTATTTTATTACTTGCAACACTAAAATACTGAAACATGATAAAATATGAGTTGATAAATAAACTCATTTATCCAATTGAATATGTCCTGAACATTTAACAATGAATATTCATTAACATTTTTTGTATTTATATTAACTTTTGTAAATTTGAATTATTCTTTTAAGTACAACACTTATTATTCTATTCTAAAATATCATTGGATTTATTTATTTTCAATTGATTAATCAAATATAGACATTACCCAATACCCTCCATGGACCCCTCCACCTCCAAAATTTAGATCTAAGAGTATCATAAATTTCTTTATGTAATCACAATGAAGTTGTATTTTATATTATATTGATAGCAATTAGTGACACTTAAAGACATAAATTAGTTTCTAGAAAAACATAAATTCTGTTAAGGATACATCATCCTAGAATATCAATGATTACCTCTCTAGAAAACATAAATGATGTTATAAAATATCATTTTAATGGGATATCTCTAAATATTGGATGCATATATTGTGTAAATCTCCTAGTAAATATGTTTTTTTATATCTATACCTATAATCATTATTGCAAAACAAATAATTGATTATTCGATAAATTTCATATCATATATATCGAACTTGATGCCAGTTACCACAAAATAGATTTGAACTATCATGGATTTCATCACAGATGAATGCACATGATAAGTGATATAATTTAGTAATAATATAATGTTAGGAGACCAGTACACTTGTTAGTATATAGGAAAAAACAGTGATCCCCAAAACCTATGATGTTCCTATTTTTAGATCATTCATCATGATCTTATATACTAGATATCAGCAACAACTAAATTCACAAGGATAATTATAAATTCTTATGATATCCCAACACCTTATATTCAAGCATCATTGTTTTCACTTTTATAATTATCTATCTAGACCATAATGTCATATATTTTTTATTATTTTCAATGTATCAAGAGGTTATCATTATAGATAGAAAATTATATAACTTCTTGATACACTATTTAATATAAGGGAATTGATATATATATATATATATATATTATGTCAGTATGTAATGTTACTATCATGTTAAGTGAACAAAATCAATTGATCAAGATGTATACATGTAATCGTAATAATATTACACATTCTTGTTTCATTAGGGGAAGAAAATCTAATAACAAAAAAACTTTTATTGGTGAAAAGTCCTAGAAAACATAATACAAAAGCACCCAAATGAGACTTTTTATTCTTATATGATATGTAATTATTTGAGGGTTATATATTGTTATCCCTTTTCATTACACTATTAAATGCAATTTAACCACTTTGGGAAAATCCTTATAGACATAAAGTTTCTAAATATGATAATGTGCTTTTTTTTAATCATGGGATCCTTGGAAATAACCTATTAAATATTATTATCACAATATGTAATAAAATGGTATGAAATTATAGGTACAACAGCAATATCTGAGTAATTGATTCATATACATACTTACTTCTTAGTATCATCAAAACCCACTATATACATGGATTCTGCAATATAATTGGCGACCACTGGTTTCTTATTCCCACACTATCGTACAACTATAAAATTTAGTAAAAACAAAAAGTCTGTCATTGATTTTAGATCATTATGATCATTCTTTAATCTATAGTCACTTATCTCCTAGACAGTATCTCTTAATCAACTCCATATATTAGGATTGAATCCTATGTATATATCATGTACTTTAGGATAGTTATAAATGTTTTCTAGTTAAACTGTCCTTAATTTTTATGGTATCATCCCATAATACAAAAATACTAGACAATGTAAAAACTACTCTAAAACATAAAAGATTTTATATATCCCACTACTGATGAATAAAGAACTCTTCGTAAGGTACTTATCTCATTCTCTGTTTATGTGAAGGAATTATTGGAGAGATTAATTCCATGTGACATTGGTAAATGTAATTTTTTGTATTGTTCTAATTTTTTAGTTTTTTTACTTTGTAAATTTATATACATTTACATATTCCACGTAACCTTTGAGATATCTCTCAATAGATCACTATTCATAGTATATAGGCCAGTACACCTAAATATATCATGGAGAAGAATTAATTTAGTGAAATATTAACTGATTATTCGATTGATAATTTATTTTTGAATAATAAATTTTCATTTTCATATAATACATTGAAAATGATAGCACTATCAACAATATTTTTATAGAAAAATTTACCACATTCATTTGTATTCAAAAAAAATCTTCATATATCCTCATTATAATGATCATTACATGATCATGATTTAATCTTAATTACTTATATGGATCCTTGAAGCCTCCATTCTTTATTATAATAATCATATATTCCAAACTATTATGGTTGAGTCCTATATATTCCTTCAATTCTTCCGTTATTATAATTATTAAATATTCCAAACCGTTTGCGATATCCATTTTCCAAAAAAATAATATTGAAAAAATCTTATTACATATATTATTCTAATATATTTTAGAATTCCCACTAGTGAAATTGTTTTATTGTACTCAATAAATTTATGTTCTCAAAAAACATCAAAAACCATGCTTTATATGCATTTAAATTACCAAAAAGCTTCATCTATTTCATGAATAACCATTTTTACAAAATTATTTTCATCCGTTAGTGGGTACACCAATGTCCAAAATTGATTTTGGTCTATGGAATACAATTTAGCATTCATATATTTTTTTCATTTAGAAATAGATTTTACATTTATCACTTCCTTATAAAAAATAGATATGTTATTCCTAAAGAATAATGTGTTTTCTAAAACAATGATAACAAAACCCTATCTATTTGGTCCCATAACCTTTTCTATAGACCAATATTGTACTTATTTCTCAATATATTTTTCATTTATCACTATCCAGTATAGAGTTTATTCACATAATAACTATTGTGCATTTACTGAAGTTACTTAATTGAATTTAGTCATTATCTCATAATTTATATGGGAAAATGTTCGATTTCAAGAGATATACAATGAATTTCCACAATTACATTCCTTTTTAAGTGGTGTAAAGTAAATATTCCTTAGCTTCCTTAGTATAAACCATAATTATGCAATAATGCTTCGAGATACTAGTTTATCATTATGAATTTACATTTCAAACTCTTTGGATCCACATGGATATATATATATATATATATATATATATGAAAAAATGAGTATAATTCCAAACCAAAACTCATATAGTGTCTAATCATCCACTCTTGTTGGAACATAGTTTTGTGTTTATAACACTATCTGTAGTACATGTCAACAAAAGTATAAAAGTGTAATTTAATGAGACCTCATCAATACTTATATATATTTTATGATATTATTACTCCATTCATTAAAACTATTACAAAAAGTGTATATTGTTGATTTAATTTGGGTAGTATCCCAGAATCCTTTAAATGACCTATAAATGCATGGTTATCATGTTATGAACCGTTATCTAATATTTGTTTCTTGACATTCATACTAGTTAATTACCTTCTAAAATAGGGAATTCCATAAATATATTAAATAAAATTTATTATGTTTCATTATGTATAAAATTAATATCTTCTAAATTCATTGGTAAAATTAATGCATTAAAAACTCACACCTTCAAAATAATTCAAATGAACCATATATATATGTATGAATCAATTAGATAAGTTATTATTATCATTCTATTTTCCCACACAAAGGTTATTTGGCCATTTTTTCTTATAAAGAAGTATGCCATACATAAGTAATTTTTATGTAATTTATTATAAATACCCTTCTTGATGTAGTTTATTTGAACAATTTTTATTGACTTGACCAAGTCTAAAATCTATATATTAGAGGAATATGAATCTTGTTCACTAGACAAGTAATTTATTAAAAAGGATGATCTTTAAATTTTTTTATTTATAAGAAATTATTAATATGTACCATAAATTAACTTATTACATCCTTATTAATGAAGCAACATTTATTTCAAATAATTAAATAAAATCACATAATGCCTAGAATGGAAAATGGGATACATATTTGGGTTATTGAAGGTATATAAAACTGTTATTTTCTAAAAAAACTTAATCCCTAATAAATTTAAGATATATATCTATATCTTTCAATGCTTCCATTATTATTATATTAAATTCCTATATATCCTCAACCTCTGATAAAATATTATTATATCAATTTAGTTGAAGTATTTGAATAAAAGTACATGGGCCACAATTTGTTTCCAAAACCCATTTTAAATAATTATATAGATTGAACTAAATGAAAAATGAATAAGAAATATAATTGTCACTGTTATTCTTCTACGAACTACAATGTTATTCTCCCAATGACCTTTCTTTCCATGTGATAAGAACACAACATCCAACTCATTTATTCGACTATGTATCATTATTTTATTGGATAGAAAATTTATTGCTTCCCATTGAATTGGTTTAATAATTTAAAAATATTCCATTACCTTCCCTATCACATTGACCATCATTCCAAAAGAATTTATGTTCTTCATATTGTTATATTCATTTTGAACATTAAGAAACCGATTAAGAAGTAACTTTTTCATACTGTTCTTGTCATAGTTAACAATAAAGCCTAGAAATATGGGTTGTAGAGTGGAAAGTATGAGATCAATATATAGTTCATCATTCAGTTAAAAATATATGGAATCAAATCACTCAATATACCCAATCATTTTGATCATATAAGATATTATATGATTCCCTTCCCTAATATTTCATCTAAATAGTGAACCAGATAACACCAATCTATCAAGCCTTTATCACATCAGATGTTATTCATAGCGATGCGTAATAATAAGGTATACATTTTTTTCTCTTGAAATATATATAATAACTTATATACGAATGAGAAAATATTCTATTAGACATCCAACACACCATTTTATTCTTCATACATTCTTAATTTTTAATTTTTGTGCTCCCTAAGGAGGTTTAGAAGGATATAGAAACTCCAATAGACAATACACCCTTTCCATGCATAGTACTATGTTCATGAAAGTATTCCACACATGGATGTTATTACCAACCAAGATATTTTCAATATTTATAATTCATTTAAGTGATAATGATTTGGTGGTAGTGATTTTGGTTTGATCTATAAATAATTAATTTAATAGAATATTAATTTATTTTATTACCGATATTAAATAATTTTTTTATTTTTGAATATCCAAATGTCTCACACTATTTTATAATATAATAATGAAAATAAAATACATGATTTGGAATATCTAGTCACTTAAATATTAAAGAGAATAAATTCCCTAAAACATATCTTTTGAGTGTAATCTATGGCTATGTCACTAGTTATTGAGTTTTAAGGCATTCCTTTGGCTAGAAAAACACATTTAATTATGGATGCATGAATATTTGTATTTATTCTAGGATCGTTCAAATATAAACCATGTATTTACTAAATTATATACCTTTAAAATTGTGACATGTTGGAAGTGACTATTTATTTAAACTTAAATTTTGTTACGTTGGCCCATTACACTCAAAATAACTCACTAATATTATTATTAAATATAAACTATAGATATAAATAACATATTTCATGTTATTTGTATATATGTTCATGTGTTGGATGGATTTTAACAAAATATTACTTTGAACAATTTTAGTTTTTATTTTTTTCTCAACGAATAACTAATTTTCCTATTTATCATGATTATTATGATATGATTTCACTCAAAACATTAACAATTAATAGAAATAAAACATTAATTGTTCTTTATATTATTCCATTTAGGTATTCTTTTCATCCATTATATGTTATTTTGTATAAACCACTCAATAAAAAAAATAATTAAGTGAAAATAAATAAAAATTAATTGACATGGCTAGGATTTGTTTCTAATAGTCAATACCTCAAGTCAAAGAAGAAATATTTGAAACCATATAGGGAAGTAATTTAATCATATCTTTATGAAGTTACAATTCTATACCATCCGATGCATTTTTATTATTTTTGTACCGAACTAATTTTTTGATGTGAATTGTATCTTATTCTTCCTTTAGATCATATAATAATACAAAAAAATATGTAATGGGGTCTTGGGATTAAATGATATATAAAAATAATGATTCAAATAAAAAATTATACCCTTATACGTATATTTACATAGAGAGATGGTGAAAATATGTTCAATCACCATTATATTTTTATAAAAAACTATAAATTGATATATATATATATAAATAAATGATAAAAATCCAACATACAATGACCGGTATCTTCTCATGATAAATATATATTTAATAAGAACAAAACAAATTATTTCAATATGAATTTTTATGAATATAATTAATTAATAATTATATTATATTAAAGTACATTTAATTATTAATTTACATGTCTAATAACCCAAAAATAGGTTTTATAATTTTTCTTTAAAAAAAATATTTTTACTTCTTTTTGAAGAAAATTAGGTATCTTTTTTCTTCCCATGTGCTCTAGAAAGGATACTAGGACATCTCTAAGATGTATGGGGTTTGGAATTTTAGGATGAACTTGACCATGACCTATGTTAAATTGACCAGATAGGGGATCCAAATTGATTTTTGAAGAATTTCCAAGAAGGTTCATGCAGATCTGTGGGAAAATAGTGTTGGTTGTGGGGCTCTAGGGATCCAATATTATTTTAATAATAATTAAATTTATTTTCCAAATTAGAACTTAAATTATATGGGAACTATCTATTAATCTTCCCCTATTCAGGGGGTATAAATCTTCAATGGTCGCTAATTACTACCAATATAATATATATGTGTTTTTAATTGTTCTAAAGTTGAATGATGCAAGCCCCATAAGAATACCTTAATCCCACCTCTCATACCGACCAAAATATACTATATATAATATATAAAATGACAATTTTAACACCCTAATATATATATATATATATTTACCATCACATTGAAATATTTTATCCCTCAAACATCTTATCAACGTATGGTCATTTGGGTTTGGATCATACCATCTCTCGATACTTGAATTCTTATAAATATAACTTAATAACATCATTAATAAATTACAAGACCAAACTCTCAACAATTGTTAGATCTGGGTGTTCGATAAAATTTTCAATGTTTGGGAATTAAATATTTCTTCTTTATTTTGATTTCATAACTTTATATCTAGTTTAAAAAAAATTGCATTGTGAAATTATGTAATTATTGTAATTATTAAAAATTAATTTATAGTTACAGTTCATTAATTTTTAAAGAAGTCAGAGTGTTCTACCCACCATAAATGACCATTACATGAAGAATCAAATGTAAGAAACAATATATCATTGATAAAATATTTAAAATACATCTAGTATGTTGATCTCTAATCTTTCTGTGCAATCAGGGAGAATGACAGTATATTTCAAAATACATGTCATCATCAGAGAACCAATTATATGACATAGGAAAGTAATATTGGATAAAGGTGATCCAATCCATTCTTTCTCACTCTAGGAAATGAGATTGATGGGGGAGAGGATCTTAATGTCATTGGTTAAAAGGCCCACCAAATTTTGGACTATGTTAGATTAAATGGGTAGATTAAATCATTTTAAATTTTTACATTAATACTTTTATTTGTTTATTGTTCTAAATAAACCAATTAATATACTAATTACAATGTAAAACTATTCATTTTTTTTGAAACGTATATATATCATAACCGGAGACAATCTAAGAGGAGAAGGGTGAATCATATTTTACTACCATTTCCTTTTGAATATTTGGATATTTTCCAAACTTTGGTTGGAAGTTAATGATCTTATTTGGATTATCCACATATCTACCACAATAGAAAATGAAAAATAAAAACAACAGAAATTAATTTTAATTTCATCACCACAAATTAAAAATCCAATTTGTTCATATCGGTGGTACATTAGTTAGACCAAAATCCACTATTTATCTACAATTTTGGTGGATTATAATTTCCGATCATGGTTATATTTTGAAATGCTAATTTACTTTAGGAATTATTAATGGATATAATACTTCCTCCCATGGATCACATTCATAAAGTCCTCCATAGATACAACTTCAGATAAAGGCTTACTCAATCAACCATAATGAATGTGTACTCCATTTTTTATAGAATGTACGGAGTTTTTTCCTCATGAGTATTTAAATATGATACTTTAATTATTTATAATTAATCATTCAAATATAACCATTCACATAATAATGGTAGTATGACTACCATCACTCATGTTTCAACCATCAATCAGGATAGCCTTACCCATGTGAAACCTTTTTCAATTGTAGTTCTCACCAAAATAGCATTATAAAACTACCTTTCCCAAAGAATCATCACATAGGTGAGTTATCTTATATCAATATCATTAAGTACTATTCATAAAAATCACTTCACAAGTGTTTGTTCTCCCTACTAGATTCACCCTACCATATTTATGAAAGAATATTCACACTACTACCTAATAAAATTACATCATTAAAATTATTTAATATATCATTACCTTCCTTGATTTTCCTTTACCTAGATTATTTTATCATGTATAGTTCATAAAAGTAACACTTATGCAATAAGAGATCCTGTAATCCTCATCCTAAACATTATTAATTGCAAAAGGGGTTATGTTATAATTTATTTGAAATAGTGATCATTCACACAACATATCAAACCTACAAAAAAAATTCACATCTACATAAAAAATATGATCATTACATAAAAACTACAAAAGATTCACTCGACCCTAACTTCAACAATAATCCCAAAATTTTACCGGAATTTACTGACATAATGTGAGGCACATTATGATTGGTGAAAAATAGTATAACATGTTAAAAATGATCAATATTAGCATGAAATGTATGACTTGATTCCAAAATAAACATTTAACATTGTCTAAAAGTTCACTCACAAAAATTTATAAAAACATAGAAAATTATCAATTTTCAAAGATCATAAATTTTTATTATGGACTTCCATTTTAAAAACTACATGATCAACAAAGAAATTTATTAATAATAATGATAACACCCTATCAGTATTCTAATTGGATAACTTTGGTTTGAATATTCTCCCCCGTTAGAATTTCTAGAAATACCGTGTAAAATTTAATTCCACGTATATTATCTACATCTTTAGGGAAACAACAAAAAATATCATCTATCACTTTTATTCTTCAAAATCAGTTATCAATGTAGAAACAAATAGTTCAATATATAATTCCATGTCGCAACACATTCATCATTCCATAATTTCCCCAATCTTCCATACTATAAATATCCACTTGTAAAGAGATTCTTAATAGAAAAAATAATATTTTGTAAATAATATCATGTTCACCCATTGATATTCAGTATCTCCATTTTATTCAATTAAATTTCACCACCACTTCTATTGATCTAACTATAAACACAGACAATAATATAATTCTATTAAATTCTTATAAAAATATTTTCTTGTTAGTGAATTACACTCCTTTTATAGTATCTTTCGTATAACTCAGTATCACTTCAAAAGAAATTAGAAATATTTAAATTCATGGGGATATGGTTTCTTTATTAGCCTTCCCAAAGACAGGGATGCGATTGAACACTATGGATATAATATTTATTCACAAAAATAAATTTTTCCAATTGATTAATAAAATTTTAAAACCTATTAATCATTCCCAACATTCTCAATTTTTATCATTCCATTAAAATCATATTCTCTAAAAAAGTGATACCAGATCTCAGTATCCATGGGATTATAGTGATGTAAAATCATCATAATGAAATCAATTAGACTATTTTTATGATAATTTTTAATCAGATGGGTTTTCACCTCTTCATAATATCATCAAATCATTGTTTCATCTAATGAAGTTGAGTACATTCCTTGGTCATTAAGATATATTATACTTTTTATATACTCAATGATGGTCTTTCTTATTTTTTAAACATCCATCTAAGAAACTAATTTTCAATGAAGAATGCACCAACACTTGGGGACTATTGGTCTACCATATCACTTGCCCGATAAATATTACAAAAGTAACATTACACATGATTCATTAATTAATTAATGAGTAAGCAATAATTGAATGTATATTGGATATTGAAAATAATTTATTTAACAACTATTGGATTATTTTCCTTTGTAATAATCTATAAATAAGTTACAAATCACATTGACAACACAATATCAAGCTTCATTATATTCAAATACAGAAAATATGAAATTATTCTACTATAAATGGTAGGTGATAGTGATTCCCCATCCTTCTACATTCTATCATGGGTTCAATATTCAATTGGAGTTGATATTTGTTTGGAGCAATTCATATCATACTTCATTCCTATTTTTCATGTATACATAATCTAAGAGATAAAGGTATATCCCTCATTTTGAATTAATTACATCCCTTCTAGGTAATTTATATCACTAATCATGAAAATTTGAAATTTCAAACTCATAAATTTTCAAACTCTAATAAATACATAATTCTTTTTCTACCAAATATGATGTCATCATCATAGAAAAAAACAATGATTTATTCATTATAAGAAGATATTACTCTAGATTTTGGATGAAACTAAATCCATTTAATTATATATTCCTTAAATATGATCATATCAAGGTATATTATTCCCATGGTTCCTAATTTAGACAATAAAAATACAAAAATGTGCAATCTTTATTTTCATTAATTAAAATAAAGAATCCCACTAGCTATTCAATACACACCATCCCTTAGGGAAAAAGATTCATAAGTTGTTTTTTAATATACATATTAAATATAATGAAAATTTATTAAATCATTATTACTAAGAAAATCTTGATTGGCTCATATTGGTCCATTAGAGAAAATATATATTTTTAAGAAGACTTTTTTATCCTATGAATATCCTTTACATGCACAAAAATTAATTATTTCAGATCATGTTTGCATCCTCATTTTCTAAACTTTATGATATACTTCATTTTGATCTTATTGTGATGGTTGGGCTTCTTTATTAGTTCATATGTTTTATTTTCAATATATTTTATTAAGTTATTATTTCATGGATCTAACTCCTGATCCATGCATTTTTACTTATTGGAATGATTATGGTACAACCATTAATAGTAGATAATGTTGTTTTAAATTCCTTATTCTTCATGTTCATGTGGGAGTAGTTTTATATCTAACATTGTATGATCTATTGATTTCTCTTTGATTTTTGTTTCTTCTATAAGGCATTGGGTGGATTTATTGAGCAATCATCAGTTTTTCTAAGTTATTTATATAATCTTCATCATTTCAAGAGTATTTTTTGGATTGAAAGGTTTTATATCAACCTCAACCAATTTCTTAATATATGTCATCAAAACATACAATCTTTATATTATTTCAATAGTACACTTTAGTGAATTTTATTTCATCAATTTATAAAAAATGAACCATTGTTTGAAGAATTTTATTCCTTTAATATTTTTGTGTAGTCTAAAAATACACCTTCATTAGCAGAATCACAATACTTACCAAGATTTCCTTCTTTGTTTCTATTATTTCAAATGATTTTGAATAACTGAAGGTGTTTTAGTGAGGGATTCCATCCATAACACTTTTTATAAAAAATCTTCACTTCCCACTGATTAAGAATGAATTGATTTTGGGTATATACTGAAACCTTCCCAACCTCATTCTATTAGTGTCACGAGACCCCAATTTCATTTAGTAATGTTTCATCCATATTATTCACTAATAAATTTTATAATTCTAAAGGGCCATTATATTGTGGAGTAATAATATCTAATAATATATATTTGATAATATGCTTCTCGAGGAAATTTTTCAAAGTGATGGACATATATTAAATTTTATTATCAGGTCACAATATAATGATGGTGAAAATATATTTATTATTCATTCTTCTCTTATACTATTTAATTTATTCTATAACTTCACTATTACATTTAATGTACCAAATGAAATCCATAATACTATAAACAATAACAAAAAGTACATAATACATTTACTTATATTTTCATGATATATTTATCAAGATAAAAACATTAGTATGCTTCATATCAATTACATTGGAGTCCATTTTTTTATTTTTCCAAAACATATTTTAGGTTGTATCACCCCGTTATTAACATAAAAAATCTTCTCTCAATTTGGTTTAAGATTTGAATTATAGATTCCAGCCTTTATCTAGGATAAATCTTCTATTAGTAGTTAATGAACACTATATATCCTGCGATGATATAATTTTTTTTCCAATTATAATATGAAAAACATGTGTTTTATTTTCTATCCTCCTATTTTAGATTATAATTCATATTATATAATTAAATTAATTATTACCCCAACTTAACTTTTTTTAGAAACACCTCATGATTAAATATCTCCTCAAGTCTTGAGTCACATTGTTTTCTCACACTAAATAGGTTTTTCCGCTAACATTCTACATAATAGAATTTTTTTTGACAAATAATAATATAATAATCAATTGTTTCTACATACTATGATTTTCAAGGCTCTATCATTACTATGATTCACTGTTCAATAATCGTTCTTAATAATATTTTTCCATGTGTTCCAATTCCTAGTCATGTGGGATGAGTATACACTATCAAGGATCAATGTACCATTATTCTTTATATAATTGAGAAAAATTTCTAGGATATTGGTTTAATATCTATTATTCTCTTTATTCAATGAGATTCTAGGTTGATTTGAGTTAAAGTAAGCAATCACCTATTTCACATTGGTGCAAGTATTATCATTATTGTCATATTTTTATTCCAATAGATTGTATCATTTTTTACAATTAATCTTGATCGATCAATTTTAATTAATTTATTAATTCCTTACAATGAAGTAAGAATAATTCTTTTCATTTTTGTAAAATCATTACCTTTATGTCTAAAACTATAAAAAAACAGATTTCAATAAAAAATATTTACTCTATGAGATTATGGAAATGGAATCATTCACCTTTGTAGACTTCCAATTGTTTTCCATATCAGATAACACATCACCTCAACATATTAGGACATGGTGTGCCAAAAAAATACCTAGACTTTAAGTTTAATAATGTAAAATACCTTCTCTCCCACATTCTTCACTATATCATTAGTCTTTATAAAAAAACCTTGGTGATTGATTTAACCGATAGGATCGATACATTTTTTCATCTCACTGATTTCCTTTGATTAGTGTTATCTATATCTATTCAACATGTGTCTTAATTATGACACATGAATATCATACCTTAAACATTCTTTTTTCTAATAAAATTTGGTTTCACATTCAATATATCATTATGAAAACTAGTTCCATATTTAAAAAATGATTTTTGAATTAGATAACTCGTATATTTTTTTATTCCTATTAACTACCACTTTTCCTTTTATACATTTTCTCAATCTATCAATATCCCAAAGTGTAGCTTCTTCTTTGAATACATGGATTTAATTTATTATTAAAATTTATTCCATAGAGAAAATAAATATTTATAATGATATTATACCATACTTATTCCCTCAATTACATAATAATTATGGAGATCAATTACCTTAGCCTTTTCATCAATCTACAAATTTATTTTCATTGTCTATTTTAAGATCAATTGACTGACCAATTAAGATTATTATTATTTTTCTTCATAGACATTCTCAAAATAATAGTGATCATCATATTACAATTTTTCATTCACAAATAAATTATTCTTTTAATTTTTTTAATATTTAGATCTTCAAAAACTATTTCTTATTACACCGTGATATTTTCTTCTCTATTTGGATCATCAACAATTTCTCATATAGGTTCATAATTTATAGAACCTCCCATTCAATAGTTTCTATCATAGAACCTTCTATTTTAAATTTTAATTCTATTATAACATGTTGAACATCATATTTATTATTAATATATTTATTTCATAAAAATTTCTTCCTATGATATTTCATTTAATGTGAACATTATATTTCGGTGTGCCTTCCAAGATAAAATCATTTTCAAAACGTAGGTAGAATATATACTTCACTTTCTTCAATATAAAATATTCTCAGGCACCAAGATGTAATACTCCCAGCATTACTATTTATAGATAATTCCAAAGGTTTATTTCCTTTGAATATAATTTTTTCTCTCAAGAACATTTAATAATTGAGGTAAATTGTATTTTAATTTATCATCTTCCTCTTTACCTCCTTACATAGTAAAAATTTACTTTTTTAATATAAAAAACACCTTTATGGGATAAGTGAGAACCCATTAATGTAAAAAGTAAAAAAAAACAAATCCTATAAATAAATTATGACCCATTAATAACTATGCTGATCCTATATGACATGTTATCCATAAATAATTTCCAATGAAAATTGATTACCTCTGTCACTAGGTCCCCTTTGATAAGGTCTTCAAACTAATATGCCATATTTTCCCACATTTTAATTTAATAATCCACTATTAACATCCCTATATTGAAACTAATTACCAAAATAAGGTCCTTACTATTGATCCAAAACATTTTATCCTTATTGGTATCCTTAAGTAGTAGTTTCTAAATCATTATATCCACATCCTCTGTTGATTCATTAATAATGTGCGAGTCTTCCATCATTTATTCCTAAAAATGGAAAATAAACTCCCCGTGTTTGGATGGAACCTCTTTGCTAGCCGGCATATGTTGGTCGATAAGAGAACCCATAATAAGATAAAATTAGAAAGCAGTGTTCTCAACAAGATCTATTGTGGCTTCTTGAATAGAACTGTATTCTACAATCACAAATCTAACTTCTTATAGAACACTTTCAAACAATTGGGTTTCACTTTGAACTGTCATAATGACCTCTCAATCATCTTCATTTTATTGATATTCAAGTTCAGTCTCCTTATCACTCGATTTCTTTGCAGTACATGTCTCCCTTGGTTTAGGTAGGTTTGAGTAGTCCATTCATCCTTTAGGTTTTTATTTTTTTAAAAGAATGCAGTTTCTTGAATCATTATTTTCTTTCTGCCCCTTATTCCATCTTGGGTTTTAAAGCCCTCTTCCATGGTGACCTTCTTAACTATCCTCTAATAAAATAATTGAGAATCCATCACAAGACACATACCGAATGATGCATCAACCTTCATCATAACCCTCATCCTGATTTTTTTGGTTTATTGTGATCCCATACTTCCATAAATATTCCTTCAAGTCAATTTCCCAATAGGATCAATGGTCTGATCATTGGATCTAAAAATTTCTCACTAGCAATAATACCCCATGTTACATAAAAATTTAAAATTGGGTAATCTTTTGCAACATTTGAAATTGAGACCTGGGTAACCACATCGTGTATAGTCCCTTATAGACCATTCTAGAAAGAGGTACGACTACCAGGTTGTATGACTTCAAAAAAGAAGATGAATTGGATATGGTAGGAGGAAAAAGAATACAATTCATTTTTCCCATAGCCTTGGAAAATCTTATTTAACTAACCATACATATCATGATGAAATATTCAAAATACATCTGTAACATTAGGATAAAACTGACTCAGAGGAACATCCTTCAGAGGGGAAAACTTGTTTGAAACTTCACCCACATCTTTTAGACTGGCTACCTTGATAGATGTGGGAGGTAGATGATCATATTGGGTCCCCACATAAAAACTAGGAACCTCCACAAATATCAATTGAATACAGTCCTTCACTTGATATGTTCCAATATCTTCACCCATATTCATATAAATACCATTATAGATGAATCCCCTCCATCATTGGGAATCCATATTCCCGAGGTACTTACACTTAGTTCAATAATCCAACCATGATTCGAAGAATACCAGTTCTTTGCACCTGAATTCTTCACTAATAGTGACCCACACACACTATATTAGTGGGTTGTAAATATTGACCTCTACACATATCCTTAGGTTAATTTGATTTATAACTGATCATGTTCTGTTGTCAAATCACAATAAACGACCTACCATATTTCCTATTTTTCAAAGGATTAATGGGTTTTGACACGAAAATGGGTGTTTTGGAAAACTATCCTTGATTTAAATAGAGGGAGAGACTCTCTTCATATGAAAATTATTAGATGAGTGGTAGATGAAGAACCTATAGCCTCGACATCTACATAGAGCACTAGACCATGGACAAATTAGATCCTCCTCTGAGATGAAACAAATCATCAGATGATGATTATTGAGAATAAATAAATCATCACACTCTTGCAACCCCCAAGATCCAAAGATGTATAGATCAGAGTTTTAAAAATAATTTCTTTGGTGCCAGAATTGGTTTACAAGGGTCAGATCCAAGAGTCTTGTAGAGTGAATGAATGCTCCATAAAATCCTTGGGGTTGAGGCCCTTGTCTTTATTATTTGCAGGATTTCTATTTTCTATGGCCTAGAGTGATACATATCCCTACTTTAGGATAATAATATCCAGATTATATTACACAATTAATTCCCAAGGGAGTATAGGTAGGGACCATTGACGATGTAATCCACTATGATTCATTATAATGTTGCAAGAAACCCTATCTCTTATGGCATGATATATGGTGTTTCATTATGTTATATTAAATATTTAAAACAGTATAAATTTATGCCTTCCCTAAATCTAATTCATTCTTATGTACTTCTCAAAAGTATTGTGATACTATAAGGAAATGTATGGAGATATTCCAACACCTCTTCCTTGGATTTGATCCTTGGAAAGACACGATAGAATATATGTGATCTTAAGTGAGTATTTAACCTTTTTTATCAATTATTTATTACAACAAATTTTTTCCTATGTGATGTGGATATAATATGTAATTTTTAATAGAGTTATTTAATTTGGATGATCTAATGAGGCATTTTGAAGCTTTCTATTGTGTGATCTCAATCTTGGGATCATCTATTTCTTTCTTGTTTTCAGAAAACATATTTTAAATCAACTATTGTTGTAAGAGATTCAATAATTGATATATTATCTATATAAATTTTGGTATTATATTTTTTCTTCTTGTCATAAGTAATATAAATATAACATGTGAATATAATGGAATTGTATAATACAATAGGTGTTAAGGGGGTGAATCATATGAATTTACAATCCTTTAAGATATTTGTCACACACTCTCATATTATTAGATATTATTACCTAAATTCATTGATATTTTTTAAAGATTACTTATAAAATAGTGGTTTTGTTTTGAATCCGCATTATAAGAGGTCTAATAACTTATAGAATGTAATGAACTGAATTTTTATAAGAAGCAAATTATACAAAATCATATTTGAATGTGGAAAATTGTGATAATGAAAAATATTAAAATTGTTGTTGTGTATGATAGTGTAACTTGTTATTGTGACTATGTTTTTTTTATTTTTATGGGGGTTTTCATGAGGTTTATTTAATTATTGATGTTTTTATTCCATGGGTTGTATAGTGGGATACAATAGTGGTTTTTGTTTTTTAGTGGTTTTGTGGATTTCGTTCTATTATTGGATGGAAAAAATGAGCATGTTTTATGGGATATAGATTATTTAGATGACATGGGAACCTATCATAGTATCTAATGGGTATAGAATATAGTTAGTAATAGTGAAACTAAAACAGGGTTAGATGTAATTTATAAACATAATGACTATGGATGAAAAATCGATAAGTTAAATGAGTAATTTATGGATGGCGATTAATGCATGTGATGTAACGAGTGATTTTTCATTAAATATCTTAATATAGATATTAATGAATTTAAATTTTGTGGTAACTAGAAAATATAGGTGTGGGAGGATAGTATGATTAAATAGAAATTATACATGTTGAGTGTGACCGTATGTAAGGGATGTGGGGCTCATTTCTTTTTTATGGTTGAAAATGATGGTAGCATGAGGTGGTGGTAGTGTGGTGGTGTTTGTGACATGTGGTAGTGTTGGTAGGTGTAAAATCCATTACTTTTAGGATTTTTTGTGTCATATCTATATATGATGTGGTTCATTTTTTTTCAATATAGGCCCTACCATAGATGGATTTTGTTTTGATTTAACCCATAGGGGCCACTACTAGACCAGAAGTAAGCCAAAGGTGACACCGCAATTCCACCTATAATAATTAATGGGATAAAGACTAGTTTTTATTAGGCATAACACAAAAAAGGGAGACCATAGACTAATTTACATATAAAAATAACACCACAAAACTCTATATAAAGAATCATAGGTATAATAACTAAAACCAAATATAGTTTGTAAGTGATTTAAAAACATCTTGGAACACATTTGAGTATGAAAAGAAAGACTAGTATAATAAAACTGAAAAAATATCTACCAACCATATAAACAGACCTATCATAGGAACTGTTGTAATGAGGGAAAAATAGAGAGCCTTACTCAAAATTGCTAGAAACTGACCATCAAAAACATTCTCTTCCACAAGGTACATTGACCCTCCATCAACATATTGACCACTAAAGATATCTTATAATATAATTTCTTCTATATAAGGCAGCTCATTCATGGGAAAACCCCTTGTAGGTGCGTGTATATACATATTCACTAGGAAAACCTAGAAAACAAAAGGATAGAGGAATTCAATGGTCAAATTAACCCATAGGAAAAACTTGATAAGATAACACAGGAGGTACATTTTCTCCAGGAAACCTAATCGAAGAGAAAATTAGGAACTCTAAATTCAGATCTAGTTATAAAGACAAGTATATAAGAAACTCCATGTGTACCCATTGATTTGCTACCAGAATCCAAACATAAACCTCAATATATATATTTGGGACCCATATCATATTGATGGAACATAATAATGTGCATTTCTAACCCAAAATGGTGTAGGTGAATTGCCCTATCCAGTACTCAATTATGAGGGGGTACCTCACCAATGATAGGGGACCCCTACTCCGAGTTCAGTATAGTGGTGTTCCATCCAACCAATACAAGGAAACAAGGGACCCATTACCTAACCCAAATATTCATTTATTTCATTAGAAAACCCTTATGTCTATAAAGATATCAAAATTGAGTAATAGACTTCATTATCCAAGGAAAGAGAATCAAAAATATCACTTTCCCTCATGCCGCAACTCTGATAGTGAAATGATGTCCCCCATCACTTCATACGTGGAAATATTCTCATAAAAAACTTCTCAATGTGAAATATTTGTGAGTCTAATTAGTGATATATGTGAGGTTGAAGTTACTAAAAAACTATATGGAATATTTTTGTGAGGTACATAGAGTGCACTCCAAATCATAATCATATTTATGTCCTATTTTTATACTCATCATGTTATATTTCAAATGGATGGTTTTTCATAATGGTGACATGAAACATTGAACCACTGAATGATCATGGAATATACATCCCTATACACTAATTCACTAATTTTGTTGGTTGTATAGTGTATGACCGTGATATATGACATGTAAGAGAATTAACTGCCTCATAATTTACTTTCTTTATATGGATTGGCTACAGAATCAAGGTCTCATGGAACATGGACATGACACATGAAATGAAATTTTTTAATGGGTTGAGAAACTATATTCCATGAGATATGAAATTCATGGTGTGTAATATTTCAAACTACACCTCATATAGATGATAAATTTGAGATACAATTGCTTCTATTACTGGATCTCATTTGTTTCCACATTTATTACACCAAAAACTCTCCCCAATGCTCAGTTCATGAAGGTAACTTGATATAACATCATCTTCCAGCCTCTGATGGATGGAAAATGAAACATCTTAGGACCAAAATGATATCTGTCTTGTATCTCATCATCACAAATGGCACGTGATCCCAAAAATGTTCATCTATGATACATCATTGTGCCTTAATCTATCTGTAATCCATCCATTTAAATATTTCTCCCATATCCATCATAAATCTAGAGGTTCAATCTTGATCAAACTGGTCCAGTAATGTTTAATCATTAAGTCCTAAGAAATAGTGAAGTATGCGAATAATGCACTCTAGATACATATAATAACAAAGATATATTTACTTTTTTTACTGTGAACCAGACAATGGTAATAATCAATGAATCAAGAAGTGGTGAAATAAAATTGGAACAATAAAAGAATTTTTATGGATTTAATGTTCAGAGATGTTAAAAATAAACTTAATGGTAGAAAAAATAAATTAATGTAATAATTAAAAAACTAGGGAACAAATTCTTAAATAATGATTCATACTTATAGAATAGATATAAAACTAGTGAATAACATGTTTTTATGAAATATAATTTCTTTTTGTAATACATTCATCATTCATCCCATGAAACTCTTAAATTTATTTATATCCATCCATGATCTGGAGATCATTTTTGAATTCAAATAAATAAAATTCTTCAGAATCGCTAATTTCATAGTGTATTATGGATAACCTTATAGATTTAAGATAACCAAGAATTTACAGAGGAAAATATAGGTTATGTAAATTAATTACATTATTTAAATTAAATAAATTATTTATTTTATTTCTTTAATATTTCCCCCAATTATTTTACATCAAAAGAATGTCTGATACTAATAAAATTATGTAGAACCCAGGGTAAATCATGAAGTCAAAATTCAAGCATGGTTATTGATTATCCATATGAGGATTCCATTAGTAGGAATTATGTTTATTTATAAATTTCAATTACACATAACATAAGAAATATTTAATATTTTTATTAAATTCATACTGGGTTCCTACAACACCCAAAATTCCATCCCCACTCTGAAATATACTCGATGATAAATCCTATTAAAACTGAAAGGGTTTATGTGTGAAAATTGAGGTTGTTAAAATCATTCCACCTTTGAGGATTTTAATTCTAAAATAAAAAAACCTACTCTATTAGGTGAGACTAATATTATCACACCTAACACTCATTCCCTCAGTATCTATCCTAAATGATCCAGTGTTTCCAAATAAATCACACTAGTGTGATGTCTCATCGATGAAAAATCCTATACAACCAATCCATAAACACTATATGGTACTCTAAAAAGATGGCTCTATCCTTGATATCCAGACCAACTGAGCCAGTATCATGAAATGGTTTGGGAATATATTTACTCACCTACAAAATGTTGAAGATACTATCTACTCTTCCCTTATATTACTTATTTTCTAGGTGGTTGGAAAAATTTCCAACGATTATCCGAATCTAGAATGGCCTGACGAACCTCAAGGATAAATTTTTATCCTTTCTAAACCCCCAAAAGATTTACCATGGAGATACCTTTATAAACGTTTAGTTTTTCTTATCATAGTAAATAAACCTATAAGATTAGTTTTCATTGGATTTATACTGATGCTATGTAAACTTCATCCTATGTTGGATCACCTAAACCTTATCTATCATCAACATAACATACACCACAACAATGAGATATGCCATTCCAACATTTTCCAAACATGGGGGTGTTCTGAAAAGATCTTGTATATTTCCTCAAATAAATCCATAATGATTTATGGGTGAATAAAAATTATAAGTGAACACATCTAAAGGAAAAAAAATAAACATAAATATATCTAAGGATTATTGATAAGATATCTTACTTCCATTCTTAGATATTAAGAGGTTGCATGAGGCCACTTGAAACCTTGTGATCCTCAATTAACTGAAGATACACAAGACATTAAGAAAATAACTCAATATAATTTCATTCAATATCATGATACAAATTATTGGCCAAAATATCTTGGTACATATTATATACAATAGGATTTAATGCATAATTTTAGGTTTAAAAATCCCTCATCACACCATCAATGTTTTCAACGAGATCCACAATCTATCCTTAGAAGAAAATTAAATTTTCACCACCATTAAAGATACCCAAAGGTGTGTCTTCTATCTATATTTTTCATGCATAAGTTCAGAGTCAGTGTCACCTAACTGATCATCTCTCACATTCTGAAGAAGAAGTGGAGTCACTGCCATCGACTAAAGGAAATCCGACCCTCTCTCCACCACTTATGTTAGCTAAAAAGAGGCGATCTACTCTATCTCCTGCTCCACCAAATGATATAGTGATTTATTTTTTTTAAGATTCCACAAAATTTTTTATCTTCTAACCTATATAGACTATTTTGATTTCATAATCCTAATATAAATCTAATAAATTAATTATTCTTATCTGCACAAAAACTCTTTATCACTTTTTTGGAAAGATGAAATGTCTTCCTCTATGAGTCAATATAGCCAAAGGGGAAAATATATAAGATAATTTGACCATAATACTTTAATAATACCCTTTATTTCCAAGAGAAAATTCTACGTTGGTCACATTCTGGGGTGGTTCTCAAAATTATTCTACCTTTTTATTTGTGGGATCCAAACATAGTTCAGTATATGAAATAATATTCCAAAAAATTCCTCCTTAATCCATAATTGATAATTCAAAAATATTACAATATATATGTTGTTCTGTGATTAATTCCAGAACCATTCTCATATGCTCCACATGATCCTCCTCCAATGAAGAGTAGGTTAGAATGTAATTGATATAAATTACCTTGAACCTATCCATGAAGGGTTGGATGATTTGGTTCATGTGTCTTTTGGACATAGAATGTATATTAATCATATAAATAGGTGTCAATATGAACTCATAATGAATGTTAAAATATTTTACTCTCGTATTTAGGATATTCTCCAAATGAACCTTTAATTGTTGATATATGTAACTGAGGATAAATTCTAGAAACATCTGTCACCGTTATAGAAGATCTCAAATACCAATTATAATATTCACTCATAAAAATCAAGAAAGCCCATTTGTATGAAAACATATTTTTGAAGAATTATGTAACATTAATAAAAACTTAGTACATATTTCATTATAATTAATATATTAAATTGTATTGAGTAGGTAATTTAAATATATATATATATCATAATTAATTTAATACAATTAATACCAACAAATTCAATGGGCATGGTATAATAGTCATATTTAAATAATAATATTTTGGGGTTCATTTAAGAATGATGTCAGACATCGTATTCTTGATTGGATATATAATTATTTCAAAATCTTAGGGATTTAAATCTACAACCTGATCTTCCACAATTTTATAGGGTAGAAGGTCTTGTTTATTGCATCAAATAATTTTGAAACTATTCTCACCCTTGAGAATCAAAACTTACCCAGAATGAAAATGGGAAAATTTCCAAAAAATAATCCCTTAGGATACCACACATGGACCATCTAATATCTAAAAGACCACTACTAATAAAACAAACTAATTAAAAAATATCAATAATATCTCACACAATACCAATTTACCTATCTTCTCCCTAACCATTTGAGCAACACATTAAACACCCGCAATAAAAAAATACAAAAAATTCCACAACCAACAACCAATAGATACCCATGTGAAAAAAATAAAGGAACTAAATATACCATATCAAGAGATTATCCTCTTCTGGATGCACTGAGTCTCCCACACAATTTCAACCTCATCATAGTAAAATGTTTCATTTTTAGGGATCATTTTTTCTATTTTCTCATATTCCTTTAATATTTAATCACTTATTATATATGTAAGTAAAAATAAAATATCTCATAAAATAATAAGTTTCAAAGATCATATTTTAAACAAAACAATGAGAAAAAAACAAGGAATGATAAAATATTTAGGGTAATGGGAATGAGTCTACATATCATGTTCCCATGTACTCAAATCTAGGCCACTATGCCACAACAAGACACAACCCAACAGAATTATTCATTATTTCATCTTGATATCTAGACAATCCTAGATATCTGATATCTTCTCCACAAAAACCACATTGTCTCCAACATCTTTCTCACCCAAGTCAATGATGTGGGAGTAATAAAAAGGTTAAAAATGAACATACGAGATGTATAATATGATATGAATCTATTATATTGATAGTTTATGTTATATATAATAATACACCCTGATAACATGCACAAATATATGAAAAGGACCAATAATATTGAATGATATCTTACTCCACCAACCAACCCTCCGATATCTATATTGAGAGGAGACCATAAAGAACATGCGTTATCAAGCCACTAAGTCAACGATTAAACATATTAGATTAGCATAAGTATTATTCTGATCCAAAAAAATTATTATTCCACACATGAAAAAGATAACCATTATCTATCTTTCTCTACACCACATCGGGACATGAAACTCATGAGTCTATAATCACAACCCAACTTGATAGAGAAGGAAATGAATGCCCATAAAAAGAATAAAATGGGGAAAAGTTGTGGGATGAGTTATATATTATACTATAACAAATCAAAACCATGGGATATTTGTATTCCCAAGAACCTCTTATGTCTTATAAGAATGCTTGAAACATGTTCTATAGTATCTAAATAGTCCACTCTATATGTCCATCAATCTGAGGATGAAAATTTGTTGTGATGCATAAATGAGAGAAAAATAATAATTCACAAATCCTGTCCCTAATCACAATGTAAAACATGCATCCTTATTTGATAAAATGGGCCTTGAAAATCCATTAAACTAAACTACCTCATCCATACAAATATTCACCAAAACATCCATGGCCCAGACTCCTTTTTTTTATTAAAGGTTGGGGTCGAAGCCTCATTTATTATTAAAGCAGGAAAAGACATCTTTAATTTGGTAGAGGGAGACCCATTACATAGCCTGAAGGCCCAGTGGCCATTTTATCCCATTACATGGCTCGTAGGCCCATTTTTTGGGACAAAGCCCATTCTATGAATAGTACTACTACAGTACACACCACTACTACAATACCGCACAGAACCATCGCTAGTACAGTACTCTGCCGCCACTACAGTGATCTACTGCCGCTACAGTGCCTTTCGTTGCTACAGTGCCGTCACTGCTACAGTAACCTATGCCCAATATTCATTGGGTAACAGTATAACAAATTACATATATAATTATCCAATTTTCACTCATAAAAATCCATCGGATAACACAAACAACCCAATACCTGATGCTCAACTTTACCTATTGGAAGACCTGACACTAAGCCAAAAACTCTTACACATCCTATTTAATAACAATCTAAAAGAACTATATCATCATGCCACAATTAATAATTTAAAATTCTAGGTATATTAACATGATTAAGATATGAAACACACAGATATCCCTCATGCATTACCACAAAAAAACTTCCCCCCAAAAAATATCTAGTTCCCACCATCCATCGACCATCCTTTATGAGAATATTCATAGAAAACACGATTATGATTCACCTCAACCTCTGAGTCTCCCCATTGAGACACACCCTACCGATTCATTAGGGATGACTTCACCGTCATCTAAATCGAACAACCTCCACTATCAACCATCCTCACATCTAATTATTGGCCTCAAAACTCCTATATCATTCTCTAAGTATGTATACTCTTCTTAATAACATCTTCAAAAGATTTCATGACAAAAGTGTTGAACAAAAACCCCCCAATCATTAGGTGTGGGAGATAACAAATCCATAGAGCTAAATAAACTCTATAAACATTTATTATCATACATTTAGGTCATATTTAGAAAATATATACCACAAGTTCTTGTGATTGGTGAAGACCACAAAGCACTACCCAATTAGATAATTTCAACACAAATTTAGTGAAGAAAAAAAATATATTAGCTTGAGATCATGGGTGGCATAATTATTATTATAGTACTGTGACTAACTATTCAAATAAAATATCATTTCCCTATTCTATATTAGCACACATGTTAAACCTAGAAGAGAATCATTATATAACACCATAAAAAACATATCCACCTCAGGAAAGTGATGTAATGAATCAGTAGACAAATTATTTTTAAAATATCTAAATTATATAAGATACTTGTCAATATATGTAAAATCTTGGTATTTATTACACAATACTATTAGTGTCACTAATAATCCAGAGACATCTGGTACAACCCTCCAATAATAGCATTCAAGACCAAAGACACCGTGAACCTCCTCCATTTTCATGGGAACTACAAAATAAAAAAATATCATGGCCATTGATGGGACATGACCAAACCACACTAGGACACCACCTAAACAAGTAAATTAACCTCTTATTTCTTGAAAAAGTTAATTTTAATACTTCCCAAATACCTGGTGGAATCATAGAACCTGCAACACAACTCTGAGGGTATTGACATGATGCTCCTTTGATTTCAAGTAGATCAATACGTCATCAATGAAGATGGAAATGAAATGGTTGAGGGATTCATAGAACACTAATATCATGAGCCCCATGAACTCAAATAGGGAATCTATGACACTGAATGGCATGACCAGAATCTAAAATTTCCCATACCTAAATTAAAAGATAGTCTTTAGGATATCATCCACCTTGACAATCAAAATATGATATATATACCACATATCATCATAGAAAACCATATCATCCATTTACATTAGTTGGAATGATCATAAATCCTTATCAGAGGGTAATTAATCTTGATCATTACCCAATTAATTATCTACTAATATATACACAATCTTGAAGTACCCTCTGCCTTTTTAGATAAAAACACTGATGAATTGAACGATACAAACTATGCTATATGAAACATTTCTATTTGATATAATATATCTACTCCTAAAATCCAATAAAATAAACGCAGTCATTCAATATGGATCCATTGAAATGAAATCAGCATTGGGTCTTATGTCTATCCCAAAAACTGATATCAAATGGAGCGATTAGCATTACAACCTCCTTAGAAAAATTTTCCCAAAATTCGATATCTACCATGGATCCTCCACAAAAATAGTGCTATCTAATTCCATAGAGACATCATCCATAATAAAAACAAGGGTCTCCACTAATATACTACCCACTTTTAGAATCCAATCACTAATGAAAACAACATGATTTCCATCCAGTTCGGAGAAAACGACTCCCTTATAGAAGTAGTTGATAATTGAAAAAACAAAATAAAGCTATTATATATTGAGGATGACATCATTAAATTTAATATAAAGAAATAATAGGTCCCCAGAAGGTTTATGTGGTTCCATCATCAGTTCCTAGCCCCGGAATGCATCAAACAAGTTGCTCAAACCTCTAACTGGTGTTTTTAACAATAGAGGCTTGAGAATCCCCAGTATGTCTAGTCCTCGGGTATATAGTAGAGTGGATGAAACAAAGGATATAAATGCTCCTAAATTGAAAAGGGGTAATATTCGATTACCAACTAATAATATTTTTAATGATATCTTGCCTCTATGGTTTAGGCACCTATACTCAATACAACTGACCATGCCTAGCTGATCCACACATCTGATGATGGATACCTTAGTGACCATGCTGATTTTTTGGAACCTAAACTCAAGTAACATACTAAGTTCGGACATTAACTTCTCTACCACCTCTACAAGAAGTATAAGCATGCTTCACCCATAACTGAAATGACCAAAACGATAACTAGTGTTTGGCATGATTCTGATCCTATCCATCTCTACCAAATTGAGCATGATCAACCACTGATAATTAATCCTAATGATGTCCATAAACCCAATAGATTAATCAATGTGTACAAAATTCATCAAGAAAATCATATCATCCACTTTCCCTAGAAGCCTAGAATGCAGACATTGAACACATGTTGGTCCAAACCATGAAAAACTAAGCTCTCAGAAACTATTACTGGATACCCTTATACTTGTGGAACCATATAGGTTCCCCTCTCATGGTAAACTACCACCGAAGAACACATGATCGTTTACCTTTTCCTAATCTTGATCCTCATGATATGTCGTCAAAATAAAGGGAGTAACCACAATCACGATAGAAGGATGAAGTGCCTTCATATTAAGTAACACACAGGACACCTCATCTGGAAAAAGGGTTGGGGAAAATGAAATAGATCCTTGAAATTTATACCCAAATCCTACCCAGACATGATCCCTCACTGATGAGAGATAATTTATTACCTTTTAACCTCCCTCATGGTAGATGAAATAAACTATTACAAAAAATTATTATAAAATCTAACACACAAAACATCCACCACTTCAATTCACCAAGATACAACAGCTGTCATTGAATTAAAAATCCTCACTTATAAATTACTTTCAATGGGTCCCAATACCCCCAACAGCTCTATGATTAAATAGAAATAAATATTTATATTTTCTATCCATGTTCATATATCCACACCAAATACACTTCTGTCACACGTTTACAAATATGACCTTTGAAAATATCAAAATTTCATATTCTATTGGTCATCCTCCTCGACCAGATCAAAACATAGACTATCAACCAAATTAGATTGCTGAACCTATATTACCTAAGACACATACATACAATGGACATGATCCCTATATGAAATAGTGAAACGTATTTCCTAAACCATATAGTACTGTATTTTATTATGGATCATTAAATTTGTTTTAATTTTCCATAGATAACTTAATTAAAAATAGGTCACATGTCAATCCGAATTCATGTACATGTAAATGTTTATTGGGTGCTTCAATGGAAATAATTTTCATTTAACATTAAATTGAATGAAAATAGGTACATATAAAATGTTAAAAGGAATTTATTTTTAATTAATTTACTCTTTGTTCATTTTTATTCCAAAAAGGAACTGTTTAATTAAAAAACCATATTTTCTGATAATTTGGTAGTCTTCATCTATCCTCAAATTATTTATGTTTTTATGGGAACTAACATTTTCATGGTCACATTTCCTATAACTCTTTAAAATTTGGTAAGAAATTATTTTTTTCCATGCCCAAATTTTAAATATCAGGAATTTATATTGTATCATTTCTTTTATGATGATTTTGTCCTAGCAATATATCCTTTGAAACATGTTATCAGTTCATGAATTCTAATTAAGAAAAATGTTTCATTGAGTGGGAATATATTTTATTTCTAGGATTCAATACAATTATTTTATTTATAATGAATTTTGAGAGTTAAATATATGGATAATTAAATATTTATAGAATTGATTGGATGTTTAGGGGATGGGTGTCACCCAATATTGGCTTTCCCCAAGATGTATCAATTAATGTCAAGAAGATAAATATTAGGCATTCTATATTAGATAGATATCCGATTTACACCAGACCTTTTATTAATAATTCAATGGTCTAAGCCATGATGGTAATACTAATGTTACCTTTGATGGGGCCTTATGTTTTAGATCGAGAATTTATAGAATTGTGAATTTCTTATGTTAAGAATTCTCCTTCCAATATACATATGATATCTATGTTGATATTGGAATGATATGTAATTTTCACAGTAGTTGTTTATTGAGTGGAATGTTTCTTGATTATCCAAACTATCATATTGATTATTTATCATTTACTTGTAATATATTCTTATATATGTACCCATCAATATGAATCATATCTCATACATTATTTTAATGCTTTTCTCAAGATATGATGAAGTATTGTTTGAATGATTTAATAATGAAAGTACTTTTCTTATAATTTTTTTTATATTTACAATTTATTATGGGACTCATGTATACATTTAGATTTCCATGACCAGAAAACCAATAAATCATTTATGATGTGATCCCTTCCACATATCCAAATGTAATAATGTAATAACCAGTTGCTTGTTTTTATAGTCAAGGTAATTACACTTAGTATCCAAGGATGTTTATGGAGACCCTCTGTGCTCAATTTTAAAATAACATAGAATGAATTCTTATTAATATAAACCCATAAAATTATTAATAAATATAATGGATTTTTATTCATATTAATTAATATTCATTATTTTATAACATAATTATATGTGTACCATTGTTTTAATATGGATCATAACAGAAGAAATGGAAATCCTGTCAACATCAATATTTTTTACAGGGATTCTTATACAGAGTAAACCAACATAGATGGTGTTAGTGATACAAATTAATATTTTCTAATCCCACATATGATCTTCAATGTTCATGTTGTGGTCCATATATCATTATTTAGGTTATATTATTTTGGACAAATTCATGTTCTCACCTCTGAGGAAATTGAATTGGAACCTAATTTATCTTACTATGAAGTCCCTATACAAGTTTCCAACAATATGGAGAATTTTTTATGGAATATAATGAATGAATTATTAAATTTATATTGGAAGAATCAAAAAATTTATCAGGTAATGTGGTAACCTGAGGAAATAATGATGACAAACTATCTAAATTTTTTAGGAATTGATATCTGTGATTATTTTGAGGGTGAAATTTTGTAACAAGGGTGGAATGTAATTTGAAAGATTGAATTATAGTAAGTGGTATTGTAATTTTATAAAAACAATAGTATAATGAACATTTTAATAGAACATAATTTGTAATTTAATAAGATAAATGTAATTTTTTACCTCAGTATGTCAAAATAAGTGAAGAATCATTTTTTTAAATTTTCCCAAGAAAATTAATTTCTATAAATAATTGAATGTTTTAATGAATAATGTCTTAGCACGTTAATAATTAATCATTTAACTATTATCTATGTGTTATAAATTAATATAATACTAATTTAATGTAATTTTTTTTTATTTTTTTAAGTGATAAATTAATTTATATATTATAATAATCACTATTGATGAAAAATTTTAACGAAATTTGATTTTTATATAATCAAATAAATAATTTTATATCATTCTAAATAGGATTACTATGAAAAGAGTGATAATAAATTCATCCATCTCTTGAAAAATTCGTTTTCCTAAAAAAAATTTCATCGCATTTTATGGGTTAATTTTTACATGAATTTATGCCACTTAAAGAAATTTAATATGATGAATATATTTTATTTTTTTTGAAACTAACATGCCAATTTTTTTGAATATGATACTTTTTTTATAATGAATATTAATTAAGGTATAAATTAATTACTATGGTAACTGTTATAATGGGTTAAAGGGGTAGAATATTAAAATTTAAGTGTTAAAATGAGCTAAACGTATAAATAAATTCTACCGGTTAATCATATTTATTCGAGAATGTGACACATTCAAGACCTTTGACCTAAGTATGTTATATAATATATTCAAAAAATTTAGTCAGTTATAATATGGACACCCACCTTAATTATAAATGGCCAAACACTTTTAACTCTTATTTATAAACTTTGTACCACATATCTAGAAAAATATATTTGATAATACCATACTATATTCCATACTTACAAAATTGATATTATATACTTATACTAAGTATATCCTAATAATAACTACCTTGTAATCTGATGAAGGTCTCTCAAGGAAGTGGTAATTCTATTAAACGACATTTTCAAAATATACTTCTTATTATACCACATTAAAATTAGTTGTATCCATCCTAAAAAAATTATATAAGTGACCTAAATATACTGATATATTTTTATTCTTATGTAATAACTAGTATCCACGTCCTTCCAATTAAATGTGGGATAAAATCCTAACATGTGAATAGGTGCAGACTACCTCTACCACAATGTGATCTATTTCGTATTTAATCACCATTATTCATTACAAGTTATTATGATATATATATATATATATATATATTGTTTTTATAATCAATATATTATATAATTATGGTTCTTTAAATATTATATATAATCTACCTCAGTAATTTTTCTTCTAATGGAAAATGAAATCACCGCTTGTGCGTACGTATAGACTACTGTCTCAGTATAGTGATGTGGTTATTTTTTCATCAGTGTCCATGATGGAGGGATAAAATAAATGATTAAATTATTATATATAATAATAACAATATAAATATTATTTCGAAATGGTAAAATATTTTTTTCCATCATTTTCTTCTTCTAATTAGAATATGAAAATAATGTCCACGCATACATATATACTTCCATCTCCATGAACAATACACATTATTTTTCTATTGTTTACTTGAATGGATGGCTACAATATTATATATAATGATTAAATATGATATATATATCATGACTAGAATTTAATAAACTACTAAAATCTGATCAATATGTCAGAACCAAAACAATAGAATTGAACACACATGAGAAACAGAATTGGTAATACCATGAAAGATGATGTAAACTACTGTCTTGAGTTATCCACATATAGGTTATAATAAGGTGTTCTTTAAAAAAACTCGCTAAGAGTAATATATGATATGAATGGAATGATGAAAAAATTAAACAGATATTTCATATGATAAATTCTGAAGTGGCCCAATTCATAGTTTGATATAGAACATGGGAAACTAATTAGTATGTGGAATACTAAAAGTGGTTATTATTTTAGTGGGACCCATTTAGTAAAATACCATATTAAATGTATTTAAAAAATGATGCAATATTGATAAAATCGTATGTCATATATTAATGTCCTCATTATCATCATTAACTATTACTATGAGACCGATATAATGGAAATGATAATCTTAATTAAATAAATATATTAGACTTGTAGGAGACAAAAGAATCATTCTAAAAAATAATAATTCTATGTGTTATAAGAAAAAACATATATGTATTATACTATTGAAATTTGTAACCAACAATCTTAGTTAGACCTAAAACATCACCTGATTTGGCTCACCTAAAGGAATCAAGCACATCGCCCCAAAAACCAGAGGCTTCTGACCAGTAGTAAGGGTCTAAAAGGTGCAGTGTGGGGACTATACCATCTAGATAGAGTGAAGTGGAAATGGAAAATAACTAAACTTAGATATATGGCTACAAATCAGAGTATTCATAATAAATAAATAAAATAGACGCATGATGCAGCAAATCTAATCTTGAATACCTACCTTCATATTCTAAATATTGAAAAATAGACACAAATTAGTCTCTCAATAGGCCAACCACATATAAAAATTTGAAAACTAAAATTATATAAATAAAATATACTACCAAATTCATGAAAACACACATACCTATCTCCATGACGTTCTAGACTATCTAGAAATATCTTGACACTCCACATGAGTTTCTCCACTCGATCATGAAATAATGGGTATCAATCCCATCCAAAACAAAACTAGTGATCCGACATAAATGAAGAAATTTAGTCCACACACACAACAAGGAGAACATATAGTATATTGGAAATAAATCTCAATAAGCTACCCCAAATAGATAACATATAAATCTAATTTTATTACAATTTCAGGAGTACCTGATAATCCCTACCTTGCCAAAAAAAAAAATTGTTTACATACAATTAAACGAAATTATAAAAATGTGTAAGATACCAAAAAAAGAAAAATAGTAATTGCATGTTATTTTATGATACCTAAGGTAAATATACCCCCACTCTAACCAACAATAGTGGATTTACATAATGTGGACAACCCCACCACATGAAAAATGATATTTCTATAATATATTCCCAATAGATCCATGAATTATAATCACAAAGGCATACATTCTACACCATATGGCATAACAATATGAATCCAAAAAAACAATGAACATAAAATGTGCGATAAGATTATAATAGTTCTATCTAATTTGGTTACAAGAAAATCTAGTTTCACACAATACCGACAGCATAATAAAGGTAGGATCCAAAAATAAAATTAGGATCATAATAAAACCCACAAAACTAGTATAACAATTGAAATCATGGATTATAAAACCCACCCAGTAAGTGCCTAGACATCACATGATCTTGAAGCCTCTCAGGTTTTGGAATCACACATAACTAAAAGGGTGTAACAACAATCTAGATAATCTATTTACTAACTATTATTATTTAGAAAAAACCAACTAGTGGATGATAGATTTATTTCAGAACTCAGGAACAACTCCAAAATGATGATTTCCAAAGGGTCTCCTCCTCAAACTAAAGTATAGAGTAAAAAACCTTCATGAATCATAGACAATGACCGAAAAAACATTGGAAGATCTAATATATAACTAAATATCTAATCCACTAAACTAACATCGTCGATTAATACTCTGCCAAAAATATACCAGGCCTTCCAATGATTTAGATAAGGGAAAACCCCAAACATAGATCTATTATAGTCCCTAGGGTCATATCATAAAGCGACATCTAATTGGGGACTCCCCTTCCCCACAAAATAACTTAGGACACAACCATCCATAGAACCACAATATACCCAAAGGACACAATATGAGTAAATAGACCTATGAGGGGTTCCTATAGCTCATCCAAAATCATTGTAAACTCCCATTTTTTGAGATTCCCAATGGACCCCAATGACCTCCAACTGATCCAAGATAAACAATAACCTACAAGGGGAGATAAATACACAATCCCTATAATAGGGGAATCCACAACTGTCCTCATAACCACATAAAAATTTGGTCCAACATGGATCCTCAGCACTAGCCAATCCTCACGTAGAATCCCATAAATGAATAAACATAACTGGCCTTTCCAACACAAAAACCATACATGGTTAAAAAGATTTTCCCCCATGGTATCTATAATGGTCCATAATACTAATCTCAATAAACAAAACATTAACTTATCACAACCACCATCCCATGGTGTCATCTCGACCAAGAGGATCCAACAACTAATTTTCTTAATCATAGGAGACAAAACTCAACCATTAAAACCATGAAAAAGATGTCCCAACACACAGTTAAAAACAAAGATCTAATCAAAGATACTACTCATTCCCACCTTCCACGATCTATTATTAAGAGCTACCAAAAACACTATATTTTCATTCACAATCCATGACATCTAAGGATCTCAAAACCCTCTCAGAGGACCCACATCTCACAAACAACCCCCAAGAGTATACCAAAACTAAAACCTGAGGAAATAATCATTAAAATTATATCCCATCCCCAAACCCATCCAAACCATCTCAAAATTATAAAAGTATTCCATCATTATGATCTACATAAATGTTTTTTTTCAGAAGGGACTATTCAGAAGTCCTATTCTAACATCCAGGTGAAAACAATGAAATTTTGACAATAAAAACGTACAAGATGAGTACATAATGTACACAGAATTTACCCTCATAGGTCCTCCCTATCAATTTTACCGTTGAAAATGGATGTAAAATTTTCTTATGTACATGGAGTGTCGCTCTAAGTATATGATTAGTAACCACACTTAGGTACCTGGTCTTGTACCTCATCAACAATAAGTTTGTAAAATGCCTGAGTACATGGTGTGTAACAGATATAGATGGTGTTTAACATGAAATGAAGTACCCATCCATGTAACAATACATGTACACTACCTAATAATTTATAACTACATTGCATTCACCCAACATTGAAACTAGCCTTATACTTTGAAAAATCCTTGTACCCCCACAATGGTTGTCTTGTCGGGTACTTTACCACATTATAAAAACACATTACATGATGTGTACCATGATGTATATTATTTTTAGTGACTAAAACATCTAATTCCACAAAATGAATGAACAAAACAATTATTGTTCATAAAACCAAACTGTATATTAGTATGTATCCCCCAACTGTATTCCCCAAAAACGATCTGAAAGAGCTGATATATAACTGAAAGACACATATCGTCCCACATGGGGTTCTTAAAAATACATTTAGGGATTTCAAAATTAAAAACTAAACCAAGGTGTATTTTTAGAAAAAACTAAAACTGGGAAACCTCAGGGAAGAAACCACCCACGCGTGAGTTCGATTTGTGATACATAACATCCACATAATGATTTGGCATGACCCGAGCTCCACAATGAGCCTCCTCTACTCCATATATCCCTATTATCTCCATCTTTGTCTCTGATAAGATGATCTAAAATGGGGATCCCCATGATTGTACATTGAAATTTAAGGGATAATTTTTTTAAAATGAAGAAAAAATAAAAATAAAAGACAGAAAAGGAAAATGTTCTCAAGCCTATCCATAATGCCCAATGTAAGGATATGCCTCTTCAACGGAAAACCCACATTAATTTGTTAACCATAAAGTCATAATTGAAATATGACACTCCATTTAGAATATATGAACCAATATACACATGTGATAAAATTAATTTTTGGTTAATAAACTAGTAAATATTATATGAAAATTAAAACAGATCAGTATTTCTCCAAACTTCGGTCCTAGGTTAAAAACTACATTCTAGGACTAATGGAGTGGTAAATAAAATTAGATGAGATCATATAATGGTATAAATAATCATTTTCCCTTGAAACAATTTTGGTAAAAAAAATTAAAATTCATTTGATTTTTACAACATGTGATGATGTGGGTCCTCATGTACTCTCCACCAAAATGCTTTTCACCCTCATGAATCCTCACTGGATAATCCTCATATATGATGTCCCCAAATCACAATTTCTACCAACACTATGAAAAATATCTAATGATATGTATTAAATATTCTACAATGCTCTCGCAACATGGGAGATATAAAAAACTGATATGATACTCCCCACTATAGGAGTTTCATTATCATCACCCCATATACGAAAAAAACACTGTCCACAATCTGTCCATACCCAAGAACAATTGATAAAAATTATAAAAATACTCACACCTGTGAACCAAAAAAGAAACATATAATATATATGATAAAAAAACAACACAAATGAGATTCCAGACCTTCCAAAATCTTTAGTGTACTACAAAAAACAATGATTTCCATACACCACTACCGAACTAGGAATATGACTCATTCTCAAGCGATCCTTGTATTAATAAAATGAGGCTAATGTTTATAACATTACTTACCGTTCTCCTAAAATCGGTCCATTCAAAAAAAAATTGAGAACCCTTATGCATCATCATAAAAAATAAGGCATAACTCCCATGTCATGATAAAGTATATGAGAACCCACCACTTCACAATTGGACCAAATCCAATAGAATCCAACCAAACTCCCACTGTGATACCCATGGAACAACCCAAATATGAAAGGGTAGGGTCCATGAAAAACTTCCCATTCAAGGCAGCCATGAGATATGGAGTTCTCACAGGGATCAAATTCTAAAACACTATACTTCTTCATGCCTAACCACATCAAGGTGATAAAAGATATCAATAACCCCATCATGTATAAACATCCATACCCATATAATTCATAAAGGATAACATGATAAGGGGATCCATGGCCCATTAGACAAAATATGGTAAGAAAAAGTCCCTCCCAAGGAATAAAAACATGGGAATTCATGGGAATCACCATCTAAGGGAAACCTGATTCCAATCCAGATATTAAATAGGAATCATTTCCATCGTCATTCAAACAAAAGAGAACTACCTATAATTAGCCACCTTGGTTTTCATTCATCCCTCAAAAAAAGGACTTCATATCCATCCCCTATGAAAAATTAATATTAGGATCCACATGACCTATCATTGAGAGAATATATATACATGAGGTTCATTTGAGTATAGTTTCACTATTTACATATTTGAAAAAACAATGTATGAGATGTTTCGGACAGTTTAAACATCTGAAATCCATCCTCAATGAAAACACCATAGATTGGAATATGTCATGTGAATTTGAAATTCCTAGAATGATTCAAGAATACTAGCCTATTTCCCATGAACCAAGATCTAAAAACAAAATCAACCTTAAATACAAAAACTCAAGTGCATCACATCAGGTGAAATCACAAAAAAATGTAATCCAAGTACAATAATCCCATGCCTTGGAACATAGAATTTATATGGGAAACAATATTCATGAAATGCCATTCCAATATTCAACACATGTTTTGAAACATTGAAATACCTCTTATCTACCATCTCCCCAAATCATAAAATCATAATATGTCTCTAATAACATTTTTTTAATGAAAAATTCTAGTTTAACCCACCACATCACTTGATATATAATTCAATATAGCCTAAAATATTCCTACCCAAACAACAGAGTATGTTGACTAGTATTTAGGGTCTAAAAGGTGTAGTGGGGAGACTATACCCTCTTTTTATAGGGATAAAATATTAGAAAATAAATAAATTCATAAAAAAGATACACATCTGAGTACTGATAATAAATAAATCAAATATTTGTCATTCTATAAATAAATTAATGTGGTTTATAGTAATATAGAATATCAAGCATGAAAGATAAACAACATTTGGTCTCCCAATGTTACAATAGCATATATTAAATATATACAATGAAAATAAGGAAAATAGGATCTATTATAAAAAATAAGAAAAATGACATAACCAATCACTATTATGCTTGAGATTCTATTAAATAATCATGAGACTCCACACGAGTAGCTACCCTCAATCAAGAAATGCTAAAACTCATCTCCATATACTATGAAACTTGTTATCCAACCATAAAGATGACATTATGCTTGGATTCATAATGTTTTTAATGTATGCATGGATAAATAAAACTTAGTTGGCCACCCCCTATGGTAAACCTATAAATCATATTTCCGTAAATCTGCAGGTACACATGATATTCCCAGTCTTTCCAAAACTAACTTAATTTGAAATAAAAAAAACCTAAAAAGCGGGGAAAAATAAAAAAAGGGAAAACATCCAACCATGGGTTTTATTGTTTTCACTTGAGGTTAGTAAACCCCAACTCTGGACCCAAACAGAGTATTTATTACACATGGAACACCCATAAACATGATAATCTCTATATCCACCCAATATATATTGGATATTCAAGATGTCTAAACAAAAAAGGAACAAATTATAGACCACAGGGTGTTACTACATGAATCCACATGAAAAATACCATTTACCAAGTTCTAGGACCCCAATACACGATCAAAATTGCTGAAAGGAATATAATGGTCATTATAATTGGAGTGATTTATAGCCCCATTATACATATAATAATAAATTGGGTATGAGATATAGACCGAATAATTTTGGGAACCATACATAAAATTTAGATAGTGAACAACACGTGTAGAAAAATGATTCATAAATAACCACAGCTAATAAAATGAACTCGATGAGTTCCTTAGAACCTTATAATCTTGAAGCCTCTCTAGATAATGTGTAGTACAATACTATTAGGTGGTAATTATCATCCTTATTTTGTGTTATCTTCATAATCCCATTTATCCCCAACCAAAAAATGGAGGATAGAACAATAACAAAACTCCGGGACAACAATCAATCCATGATATATCACGGGCCACCTCCTCAAACAATAGTCCACTATAAAAACTGCTTCAATCACCAAGAACATCATCTTACCAAACAAGGGATGATCCAAAATGGATCCCACTATACAAACTATAGAACGAGCAGTTCTGATTAAATTGAATAAAAAAATAACTGGGTCTCTAAATGAACCACCTTGGGAAAAAACAAAAACTCATGTCTACTATAGTTCCTTCGGTTAGAACCTAAATAAAAATCCATCAAGGGATTACCCGACTTCACCCAAGCTCTTGGGCCTTGTCCATCCGCAAAACCACAATAGTTACAAATACCACAACAGGAGAAGAAGACCCTATGAGGGATTTCTCTCGATCATCCTAAATTCAAAGACAAACTAAGGGAATCTATAAGAGTTCCTCAAAATTAACTAAATAGAAATTATTTACCCCACCGTAACCAATATCACATGATGTTAATGCATCCCATACGCTCTAATAGCTCAGGTCCTTGAACATACACCAAAACTACAACCACTCTAATCACAAAGATCCAATCCCAACCTACACTGAAAAACAATGATATAATCGTAGATTCTACTAATTCTAAACATTAGGGATCTTTTAAGAAGAACCTCAAAAAATAATTTCCTTGCATAAAAAAAATATGAAAACCAATTAGCAGATAACCATAACGCAAAACTCACAGATCACATCCCAACCCCCCTTGTAGGATTCTTAAACTAAATCATAAGTAATTCCCCTTAAAAACATTTCCATAAAAACCATCCAACTGACCTTTAAATGATGAAATTATTTCACCATTATTATCTATGTGGAAAAAACTCAAAATGTAATACTCACAATCCTAATTGTGACATCGGGAAAAAATAGGAGAAATTGGCCAATGTAGAAAAAGTACATGGTTTTTTTCCAACAGATGTACTCCCAAGCTATGTTCCTTATTCCACTCGGCATGTATTTTCCCTATGTACATAGTGTGTTTCCCTTGGTACACAATGTGTAACCCCAATTGGGTATCCTATCATGTACCTCAACCCCACTTGATATGTGAAACGTCTATGTACAAGGAATTTACCACCATTAATGGTGTATAACCCAAAAAAGGTACCAAAACGTATACCTATCCACGTACATCCCCTATGTGTGTGTGCCTACATTTTTTGTACCAAACATGGTAATTTTCCATGTTTTCTGAGATGGCCAAGTATCCTTACATGGGTTTCTAGGCCGAGAACTCAGCCACTCCCAAGAAACCCACTATATTGTGTGTACCCTGAATTAAATATTGTATAGTATAAATACATAATCTTCATTCAAACCATATGAAAACTGGTAGTGTGTTCATAAAATCTCACACCATATAAATGAGGTTCCTCAGATGAGAATCACTCGAAATAGCCTAAAATAATCAACTCTCCCCCGAAAGAGATAGATCATCCCAAAAGTGTCGCCAATAACCTATTTAATGGTTTAAAAAGTTAAAAAAGCTAAATAATTGGGATGTGTGCTGAAAACAATAAATTTATCCTAATTACCAGTAGAAAATGTGGATTTTTCAGTCTCATCCATGATCTGTAGCCTCTGCAAAATGATCCAGTATGACCTATGCCCCATGACAGATCCTACTATCCTCATTTACCTCTCTTTTATCCTACTATTTTTTTCTAAAAAAGAATAAAAATTGGGATCTCCATCGGAAGAAAGAACAATATATATGATAATAGAATGATAAAAAAATGAATAAAAAAATAAATTTAAATTGAAATGGGGATTGGGCACAAACACATTTCCCGACACGATGATATATCTCGGTTAGAAAATCCACAATATTAACTTAGTAGTAGAGATGTAATATCAATACAATCATTGATTAAAATAGGCGATCAAACACACATGTGGGGAAAAATTTAAACTTTAAACAATTGAACATTAAATATGTAAAAAAATTATATCATTTCATATTTACCCCAAATTTATTTACTAGGACAAAAATCCTATCTCAAAACCAACATAGTGGTTGGAATAATTATCTAATATCAAATCTGAAGATAAATTACCAATTTTTCCTTGAAACACATCTAGGAACAATTTTCAAATTTCCCCTGTTTTTTACCACTCGTTACGACATGGATCATTAATATATTCTTCAGTAGGTGAATCCTGATGCCTATTGGAATTGTTAGGAAATTAAGATAAGTAAAAGAATAGCTTCAAAATAAATGAAGGATATTATTCTCTAACCATTTACTCATTGCAATTGTTTGTGTTTACAACATGGAGAGACAAAAGTATTCCATTAGGACTTGATTTGGAAATAGAATTTTTTATTTGATTAGCATTATAATTTTTTTGAGAATGTTACTCAGATTCCGGAAATAATTTTTACATTTCCTCAAAGTTCTTATATAAATAGAAATAGATAATGTAATGTTTGGTTTTTGGTGATATATTAATGGTATTGGTGTGTAAAATATTGAATTGGGAGAAGAAAATTTATATTGATAATAAAAAAAATATTTTTCAATTAAAAAGGAAAGTTGATTGAGACCTAGTGATGGTGTTTATAAGGAATGTGGATGTTTTAATTTGATTTAAGTGTGCATGATATCGAAAGGGGTTTGATAAACTCAATTTAAAATCTATATTATATATTTTTTCTATAAAAATAAAATCATTGATTTTCATGGGTATATATCATATGTATACATTAAAAATATTTTAATAACATACTTTTTGAAAATAATAGAATAAAATAGCAGATATTATAGTTTTTATTAAAATTAATATTAAAAGGGATCTTAAATCATTAATGTGAAATCTAATGGAATTTAATAGGAATAGATGTATGTAAACAATGGATGTTTTTTATGTTATTTCTTCTATTTTATAAGAGAACATTTTCTAACAATACCATTTGTATGAAAAATATAAAATTATTAATTATATACAAATGATTATTATTCGATGCAATTTATAAGTTTTATTCATTGAAATACAACCACTAATTGTGTTATGTTCAAGAAGAAATAATTTATCTTCATGTTTTTAAAAATATGAGTGATTTGGTCCCACTAACAGTTATTGGTATGTTTTAAAGTATATATGATTCTATTTAGAAAAATCCTCCACATACATAATAGAAATTATATGATAAGGTTACAATAGTATATTTTTTTATTCCTATATAACAAAATAATTATTATATTCCATTAAAAATAGAGTATGAGTAACAAAGAAATTTATTATGAAAATTATATAGTAACCAAGATCCCATTAATAATATGTTTATACCAAGTGATGATAAATCATAAAAAATAAAATGTGAATATCACTTAATATCAACAATGGATTCAGGCATGGCTCTAAATGAATAATTTGAAGTATAATATTATTTTTCAAAATATTTAAGGTAAACGTTTTTATGAAAAATACTCATAAAATGTTGTTGTTGTTGATGATGATGATCTTATAAAGGATTTCATGTACAAAATATGTTATTAACATTATAATGTTGCAAATTACAAACAAAGAGAGTTTTAATACTATATTTAATGAGTTGAATATTAGGAATATGATTCCTAAATCTCATTATTTATTTAATATATTATGTCATAATAGTGAATCATTAAATAATTGTCTGAGATTTTTATTAGATGGTGACATTGAGATGTGATAGGAATTGCAAGGAAATATATTAAGAACAATAAATACCAAAACTTTTACCTATAATAAGGATGATATAACCGTGTTTTATATGATTTATGATGATACAATTTCATGTTAATGTTTTGAAAAATTTATATAATGTGTTTGATAAAACAATATATATCATCTTAGTGAAATGGTATTCTCCACTTTTCATTCTGTCATGTTTGATTTTTATAAACATGAAGCAAAATGTTAATTGACCTATCAATATGATACATTGAGTTATCATTAATTGATATTCTTTATGGAGTGTTATAGGATGTTTTAAAATGACTATGTTATTATTGGTATGATGTAATGGTTTGACACACTGGGGCCTACATGGCTGATGGAAGACTCGGCCACTATAATCCCAATCCCACCTCTATAGTCTTTGGGTTAAAAAAATGTGTTGAGTTAGCAGAACTAAAATTAGATGCCTCTTCTTAAATTACATGTTCCCTCCCAGCCAAACTATCACCATGAAGGTGTGTACAGGAATAATAACAAAAAACATTAAATTGTAGTGTAAATACAGCGACTGTATTAACCTATATGTATTAAAAAACATTGTGACCATGAAATCATAAAATTAAGGAAAATTAAATGCCCACCAAAAAAATATGCCCCAACAAAACAATATATAAAATATAAAATATCCATGAGAAGCCAACTCCTAATCTCTAGGACCTGACCAACTTACATATTCTATACTCATGAGTATCCCTATTCTATTATAAAATCACTGATTATTTTTCAAGTGTATGCATAAGACATGAAACATATATGAAAATACCATTCATGGGTGAGTATACATATACCCATTATGACACTGAAAAATATAACTTGGATCAATAGAATACATGATAAAAGTACTCTGATCAACCCAAAGCAAGATGAAAATCAAACCCAGCAACACATATATATATTCTTATATAATAAATCCATAGAATAGATAAATTTGATCTCTATATCACATCCCAACATAAGATAATGAGTCTACCTATAGCTCCAAATGATTTAAATTGATGCATAACAACTCGCTTGTCTCAATGAAGAAGGCATGAGGAGGGCCCGCACCTTGCCAATACTCCACAGGCCAAGGGAGCACAATCTCTAAAATATAGTAGACACAGACCCATTTAGGATAGTATCATATATATATATATATATATTGGGAATAAAAAGTCTATGGTACTAGTGCTTTGGTATGGTAGGGGAGTACAATCCCAAAAGATAGAGGATGCAGACCTAGGGGAGACAGGGGAGTACTATCTCCATGTGGAAAATGAGTGTTCAGGAATAATGCACTATTTAGACAAGGGAGTACCATCTCCATGGATAGAGGTTCAATTCCTCGGTGAAAAAAGGTTTTACCAACTCTACCTATGTAAAGAGTATGGGGAACCCATTCCTTGGTGTGAAAATTGAGTATCATCATTAGTAATAGAGGAACCCCATCCTAAGGTGGAAGTGGAGTACCACCTATTCCTTGAATAAAACATATATAGGACACATACATCGGTGTGATAGGGTGTACCATATATTTTGATAGGGGACCCAAAACCTAGTACAATTAGGGAGTACCACATCTACCAGTAAAATGTGTATGAAGGACCTACCAACTTGTGTGACATGTGAGTATCTTTTCTAGATGAACTTCCGAATGATCCTTCCTGATCACTGACATCATAATAAATTACCAAAATAAATTTCATTAATTTAATTTCACACATCATGTCTCAAAGGACACTATGAATTCTACCACTGTGTTCTATGTAGAAATGAAGTCGGGATTGGCTACTCACAGGCCAAAATTCTAGTCCAAACGAAGGAGATACGCGAGAAACAAAATGTTGAGGGAATTACACATCTTGTAATGGGTACATGTGATGTATTACCCAATGAATTCTCGAGATATTTTTGTTTTGTAAAAATATCAGTTTCTATATCATATTAAATGGCATGTACATGGACCATATGACATGTCTCTGTGACATGGGGCCTTCATATGTCATTTAGGTGAATACTATGTACCAGTTCATGTAGTTGGATGCTTATACGGTTGTGTACTTTTTTGGTTACTGAGCAATTTCTAAACATAAAAACATTGATGTTCATGTCTTTATACTCTTTGAATACATTACGGTCATCCGAAAACAAGTCATACAACATGGGGGTCCCAGACTTCATGTCATACTTAAATACATCCAGAAACTATCGCAACCATAGCTAGGGGATTGAACAATATGTGTTCTTTCAGACTACATGTTGTTTAGAAAAGTTTTCAAAGAAATATATTATATTTAATGCAGTATCAATAACAATTGTTAATTCTATGATTTACACTTGTTTACCTCTTCAAATTGGTGAGAATATTTTATTGCCATATATTTGTTTTCCTTAAATGGCTGAAGTCAGATCCCGTTATCCTAGGTAAGTTGGTCACAGATCTCACATGCCACTAGTACTAGTTACATTTCTACATTAAATCCATGATCAAAGAATCAATCATTTCTAGACCTAATCCTCTCTAATATATCTATAAAACTCTAATTTAGTCATTGTCCATGCATCCCACATGAATCATGTAGTTCGATCATGCATGAAATAACTCAACAATATTGAAATCATGACTATATGGTCCACCAATGAATAACGTGAAACATAGTAGGGGGAAGGAATAAGAAAAATGGTTTGTTGTCATTATCCTAGGTTTCATGTCTAATAATCAAAAAATATAGGAATTTTTGTGGATATTTCATGCTATATAAGATTATATGAAAATGAACCATTTAAATTTCAAGAAACGGTCTCATGTGAAGTGAAGATAAATCACCGATTGATAGTTGATTAATAAAATAGACACTCAAATGCATCATTAAGTGAGGAAACCACAATTTATGAGATATTCCTACATTATATAATAGTAATTAGAAAGGAATTAATTCTCCATTGATGGAGAAGATATGATGTATTCACTATCTCTCAATATAAATATATTTGGTCTTTGTTCACCATTTCATGTCAATCAACTAATGAAGATTTCTCTCATCCTCCTCCCAGATATATTAGGGGTTATGTAGCTAAAAAATGGAAAATAATCATAAGGGAGTATTTATAGATGATTTAATTAGGTTATTTAATAAAAAATTAATTATTTTATTTATTTTAATTAAAATCACCCACCAATTGCTTACTCAACTAGACGTCTTTTGTTGAAAAACATAATGTTAATCTCCAATAAAACCCATGGTCTAGAATCAACCATAGAATCCTATTTTTAATTCATTAATATATTTGTTATATGTTACATTATTTTTGAAAAACTATACACACATCAAATAAATATGATTAATAGGTTTATAAAATTAATTTGTGGCCCACCATGCTCAGATTGTAGCGTTGTCTTACTTCACAAATTTTGAAATATCTCTTAAAATATTTCAATATATTAGATGAAAAAAATTCTTTAAATTTTTATATCCATAAAAAAATTTAAAAAAATTCACAAACATAAAAAAAATGTGTGTATACTAAGCCTAAATATTGATCTACCACTCCCACAAGCTCTCCTACATGATCTTATAATTCCATAACACAAAAATAAATGGAATGGTATGTTCAAATAGAATCCACTGTTCTGATCTTATATCACCATTGGGTAATCCATGAAGGTGGGTCCATCCTAGATGTGAAAATTTACCATTTCAATAACTTTCATAAGAACAATAAAATATCTCTTTGGAATTAATGCATGGAATACATCATGCACCAACTCAAACTATGGGGGTATGGATAGGATATAAGAAACCTTTCCATCCCTCCACAAGATCTAAAATTTCTCAATAAACCTCCAAGATAGCATTCCTCAATGGGTGATTATCTTAGATGAAGATCCTGGGGAGACATAGGAAAATAAAATCTCTTTCGTTGAACTCCAATGGACTTTGACATAGAGATGCATATAATATCCATCAGATGCGGGTGATCCTTATTCACTCACAGATCACCCAGACATTCTCTGTTGTTTCCTAAACCATGTCCAACCCAATAAGTTATGCCTCATGTGTCTAGTTAATGAAAATGGGTTGACCATAGGGAATCCCATTCATGTCCTCAAAATGATCCATGTTTATAGTCGAGTGTTATCTATTATTATAATAAAACTATACCAAAGGTATGTGATCCACCTAGATACATCTGAACTCTAACACATTATCCCTTAACCTATAATCCAACAAATGAATCGTTTAATTATGTTATCCATCCATATGACGGTGAAAATATATACTCATCCTCAACTATGTCCTAATTACCTTATGAAGACCTCCCTATAATTTGACATGAACCATGAAACATAGTTAGATATAATCATCAAGGGAACCACGTGATAGAGGATGATCTCCCACACATACAAATATCCTAAAATCTCCAAAAAAATATATTCTCTGATATCATGGAAGTGTGCTAATATGGTATGTCAATCAACTATCACTAATATTGAATCATGACACCTCACCATCTGTTGAACCACTATCACAATGTCTAAGGGTATACACATGAATTTCCACTCCAGGATCTCAAGAGGTTTCAAAAATCTTACCAGAATCTAGTGTTCAGCCTTCACATTATGACATTGAAGAAATCATGAGATTAAATCAGCCATATTACACATCATTATAGACCACAAAAACCACTAGTGAAGGCCTCTGTACATCTTCCCAACCTTAAGATTTACATCCAAAAGAGAAGAGTGGAATTCTATCTTCACCTCTTATTGGAAAGTGACCATAACCACTATCCATCGCTAGAAAAGGATTATATGATTATTCACTTTAGACAATCCATGTTTTTAATATTCTATAGATATTTATACAAGAAAGAACTCATAGTTAATATTTCTTAAGTGACTCCCCTCAGATGCAAGAGAAGATCAACATTCAAAACCGTCAATTGAATATAAGTTATAGCTCTATTATCACTTAGGGACAGATGTAATGAAGCAAACTACCAAGAATCCTACTCTAGTATATCAAAACAAGACATCAGACCAAGGTAATATTCCACCATGCTCCCCTTCATTGGAGTATAAACAATCTCGAAGTCATTATCCCAAAAGCAATCTAACCATCTCCTCTATCTTAGGTTAAAAACTCTCTATGTGGAACCGTATTTGAGACTTTGATTGATTTAATAAACAAAAAAAATACCCCAAATGATAATGCCTCCACAGCCTTTGATAATGTACAACCACTAGTAACTTCAAGTCATGATGAATGTATTTTTTATCATAGAGTATCAACTTTCTCGACTTATATTAAATCACTTCCTGCTGTTGCATCAACGCAAAACTGAATCTATCTCCTTAGAAATCACAATACACTATATTCTCCATGCCCTCCTTTGGTTGCCTCAAAATAGTATCACTATTTAGTATCATGATCAACTTCTCAAAATCTATATTATACTACTAAATCCAGGTAAATGACTACAATTTCCATGACAAGGAATTTAAATGGAATGAAATCCAAGATAAGTCCATAAAAAACCTCCTCTAGTGTCACACTGCAATAAGAAAACTCAAAATCATTTAAATGTTCATGGGGTGATCCCAAGAAATAATTTCATCAATAATTTTTTGGAAATTTCTAATCTATTATTAATATTGATATTTCCTAGAAACCAATCCATATGGATCTAGAACTAGCACCTCAAGTGATTTACATAAAGCTAGTGCTCCTAGAAATATTATAGAAGAATCCCCAACTTCTCCACATATTCCCCTTCAGATTTAGAGTAGATATTTAAGTCATCAATAAAGAAAATAAAAAATATTTCCTTTTAGGGTTGGATGATCTAGTTCATTAGATCCATAAACAGAACTAGGGAATTTATCAAACAATAATTCATCACCAAAAACACATAGTGTCCTGAGTGACATAAGAATACCATATTAAAAATACTAGACTCCTAAAAATTAAAATGGTGGTATTTATAAAAGAAATCTATCCTAGAGATTCAGTTGACACATCACACATCATATAAGAGGTCATCAATCATTAGAAATAGGTACTTATTCTTAATAATGTCCCTATTAAGGTGGGGATAGTAAACATAGATCCACAATATCCCATCAACTATTTTTACAAATAAACCATAGAATCCTAAGGGGAAACATTATATATAAAAATAATACTTCCCTCAAATGAATACAAACCACACCCTCATATTGTAGATAACTTTATAGTTTGTCCGATATTCTATCTAGGATATCAGAGTAGTCCAATGGTGAATATTGATATAGAACTCCATCTCTCGTCCCCAGAGGTAGTCCTATAACATCATCTATAACATCAAACAAGTAATTAACCTCATCTAAATGGACATTGATTCTTTATGTGAAATGCATGATGGTAAAAGAATTCCAACTACTTAGTGAATGGTTGAAGCTTCCAGATCACAAGACCCACTCATTTCACCATGAGATATCTCTTTCTTATCGAGGGAAATATCATACCTAATGTATGAGGGCATATAACTCATCTGCGGTGAAAATCAATATGGGATAAGAACATGGAAAAATAGTTTATATCAATGATGAAAAGAAATAGTTTAAACCTGATGACCATGAAGATCCCTAAGAAACACTCTCCACCAAGTGACATCTTCCACTACAAAAAAGATAATTGATATTGATGAAGCATTCCCTATAGACACATAAATCAAAAGATACTGGGATAAAGATTCAAATGGGAGATCCATTTCTTATACATGAGTAAAGAGATGATAGAATGGATCATAGATTATTATACTAGAAATGAAGTAAGGGAAAAATAAATACATATCATACCACTACTCATATTTTGTGCAATGAGTTCATAATTCTCTATGGTATGAAGATTCCAATGGCCTCATCCACCAGCTCCCCGAGCTTGACGTGGGCCTCCTAATGGCAGTTGTTGAAATATCTCTTAATACTACCTTCCACCCTCAGATCCTCCTCCTGGATCAACCCATGCACCTCTGTGATCCCCATCTCTGTAAGGGATTCATTGTTTATGCCTTAGAGAACCCTGATCATAGTGTTTCCTCTATCGTGGTGGTACATACACTATCTTATTTCACCCCCATCTCATTGGGTTGGTATATCACATTCTATAAAAAATTTCCCATCACATTAATAGAATCAAAAATCTATTGTATTCTTTGGTCCTGTAATATGTCCCTAAGACACATGACCATGTGCCTATGTCTAATCATAGGTAAGCCTCCTCTTCCTCAATGCCTATTATCTTATAGTTTCTACAGATGACTCAACCTTGGAATTCTACCGATGGAACCATCCACAAGGATTATCTTAGATAGAATGTTCTCTATCACTAGTACCCTCTCCACCACTATGTCATATGTTGGAATTCCCAGGGGTTCCATACTAGACAACACATCGCTGCTGATACCCAACTCAAAATTCCATGATTATAAGTAACCATCACAAATCATGTCAACGGAGTACCACATATGGTCAGAAAACCCAATGAAATACACCAAAAATAACATCCCTCATTTATGAATATCCAAAATACCCTATATTTGGATGGAGAACAATTATGAGGGGTAGTAATCATTACAAAATATATACTGGAAATTAAAATATGACTTTTTTAGTCATTATGTATCTTCCTAATTATTGTATACAAGTTCCTAGCTATTATACTGAAGTGTATGGATATATACACAACAATATGATCAGTTAGGTTTTATACGAATTTGAAAACTCTTATCACCGATACAACAGAATCCTCTAAAACATGGGTATCTTGCTCATCATGGAACTGCGACAACCTCTTGCTCTAGAACACCTAAATATGTCCCTGTCTGATTTCAAACTCAGCCTTCAATTCTATTATAATATAATTCTCAAAATGTGGTGGTTCTATTACTTACTTTCATATAAGAATGATCTAGCACCATGTCACCTGAATAGGGGAGTCATTAATCGTTGGAATGTCATCAAGAACCTAAATCGGTAACCTAACCAGGTGTTTTCATTGAGGAATCCTAAAAGTAAACAATATGTTCCATCCTTATATTATTATTTATATATGTAGATATATATCTCAAAAAGGAATGAAAATTGACTTAATTATATTTGATTAAGGTAAAAATGTTCCCTATAACCAATGTATTAATATTCTGATTTGAATAAAAGATAGTCTTATTTATGGATAATTGATATGTCGGATACCTCACTAATAGTGGGTTACATGGCATGTAAACCGCACTCTAGAAACTGTGATATTATTTCCAAAATTCCCAACGAACCCTCATATTGAAAAAAAAATCCAAACATTGTCTTGTAGTCAAACCACCTCCAAAACAACTATGTAGTGACATGACCCACCGAGGCCGACCATTGTGGCATTAGTTGAGGACACCACATCTCCAAGCCTACCACCATAGGCTATGGGCAATAAATGATTGCCGAGAAGGAATAATTAAAATGTTAGTCCATTTAATAACATATGTGTATGCATGTAGCCAACCATATCCCTTCAAACGTACAGAGGAATAATAATATATGATAGTAACATCTGAAGTAAAATACATGTATATACTAACCTCTAGGGACTTCAATAGTGAGCGTCAATTGAATTTAAAAATTTAAGGGAAAATATAAGGCCACCTAGAAAATATGTCTCATCCCAACAACAAGTTAAATAGAAAATAACTGAGAGAGCCTATCACTTAATCCTATCTCCCAACCATCATATACGATCAATGCACTTGAGTTTCCCTATGATTCTATAAAAGCATCACTAATTTATCTATTGTATTCATAAGACATGGAATGTGCATGAAATTCCAATAGATAAGTGTATATATAAATACCTAGTAGAAGATTTTGACAAATTAAGAGGTGGAAATATATGCCACAATAAGTATAGTCAAATCCTACCAAAGAAATATGGAAACAATAACCAAGGATACCCACATATATATGCTTGAATATGTAACCTAGATGAGAGAGAATGAGATTTATCATCTCATAGGCCAACCGAGGATGATGATTCATTATGTAGCTATAATGGTATATCATTAATACCCAACATCTTGGGTGTCTATCCAAATATGCTATTAGGAACTACCACATCTTTCCCCTACTCCACTGCATGAGGAAGAAAAATATAAAAATTATATAGGTCTCGCGAAAATGTAGAAGACTACCCTATCTATATATGTAATAATGAGTATTGGGGACCTACACACTGATGTGAGAGAAAAGTATATACCCCATATATAGAGGAACCACTCCTTGGTGTGACATGGGAGTATAGTCTTCATCTGAAAGATTAGTACAAAGGATACAAGTAATATTTCTACAAGAGAGTACCTTTTATAGGGATATATGAACCACACCCTATTTTGAAACGGGAATATGACCATTTTTTGTTCAAAGAGTGTGTGGGAGCCACACCCTTATATGATTGGGGAGTACCATCACCAAGTATAGAGGACCATCACCATGGTGAGACATGGGAGTACCATATCTTCTAAGAATAAAAACTATCGGGGACTTGATCCTTGTAGTGGTAGGGGAGTACCATTTCCATGAATAGAGGACCCACACCATGGTATGATAGAGTAGTTCCACCTCTCCCTATGCAAATAGTGTTGAGGAATCACACCCTTGTGGTACAAGGGAGTACCATTTACATCTGAATTATTTGTTGAACCCGACCGATCATTTACAACATCAAGAATCACTTAAAGAGGCATCTCAATCTAAAAATATCACTACATATCTCAAAAAAATTATGAAGGCTATGATCATATTCTATATATTAAAAACAAAGGATAGAATCTTCGTGGGAAAAATTACACTACAAATGATGTAGATACATGAGAAGAATGTATGGATGGAAGTACATGACATGTACAGGGGTCCACATAGTGTGTGGCCCCCATCATTCCAGAACATGTCAACTATGGACAAGGAATGATGTACATTTCTCCATACATATAGCGTATGGGGACCACATGATAGGTATTGGACCCATAGTTCATTCCCATGTCTATCGGGTCTCCCCCAAGTACCAGGAAATGTTCCTAGCCATGTAGATGGTTATGTACTGGACCGAATCCCCGAATGTGTCCAAGCCGGTGAACCTTTGCATTTCCATTCCCAAATACTATGGCAGTACATTCCCTGATTCCATCATCAAGTCAAACGAATTGTGTAGGTCTTGTACACTATGTGATACTAATCTTACCTCCAAAATCCTAGAATCCATAGCATGGGGACAATACAAAGTGTGTTATTCAGTACTACATTCGCTATAGTTGGGTTTTTATAAGAATGAAATGATATGTCACACAACCTCAAGATTAGTGGACACTTCCATTATTCATGATTGTCAGAAATCCAAAATTTGTGAGAAATGATTCTAACTATCAATTATATCCCTCCTATGAATGAAATTCACATCCCAATACTTTGGAGTGGTCTATCGTGTGTCTCGTATGCCTCATGAGGCCACTTCCATCACAACATTGGATCCCGAATTGATGAATTCATCACCTCTAAAAACACTCATCCCCGATTAATCCAAAAAAGCTGTAACTTGGTTGGTGGGAATATATACAACCTGAATTAGATGGTTAGATCATGCTTGAATTCAACTAACAATAGTCAAATAGTGAACCTATGATCGAATGATGAAGAAAGTGAAGCACAAGTGGGGGAAAGGAATAAGAAATGGTGATATAAATAATTTACAAGATTCATTTCCTACAAAAAAAAAATTGAGGATTTTATCGAATGATTTCATGAAATAGATTATAAAATTAAAATTGATCATTTAATTTACCGAAAATGGTATCATGCAAAGGGAAGAACAAATAACATTTCAAAATAAAACGAATAAAAACCATGATCAAAGCATTAATCAAGGGTTTAAATGAAATTAAAGAGACCAAAATTTAATATAGATAGATAATTGTTATTGAATGTTTTACCTAGAGATAATGAAGATTTTCTATGTTCAGTGTCTCTCAATCATCCTCAATCCGGCAATTGTTTATCATTCGATATCGATCTACAAATAAGGAACACAATCCACCCCTACTATATATAAAATGATTGTGGTAGATCTCCCCTAAAATTTTATCATATTGGAGTATTTTTATAGGGTATAATTATTATTCTTAAAAAAACAAATAATTAATTTGTTTATTTATTTTAGTTAAATTCCCCCACCAATGACTACCTTAATCGTGCGTCTGGCATTGACCATCCATAGGTCACACATTGGGTAAACCATATTCCTTAGATTCAACTGTGGTATTAGATTTTTTGATTTAACAATAAAAGCAGTTTATATTTCATTATTTATAAAAAAACATGCGACATTATATATATATACATATATATATATATATATAATTTTCCTATACAATTCATTCGTAGATGACTTGGTCTTGGAATCTCACATCATATTAATCCCTAGGATGAAAAACATATCATAAAATATTTTAATTTTTTAAAAGGAAAAAATAGTGTATCTACATTGAATTTCTTATAGATTTACAAAAAAAAAAGATAAAGAGGCAGTAAATGTGTTTTGGGTGCTAGATGAACAATGATGCGTACCACATATTTTGTAAATAACTGTGTATTTTTTATATAATGGATACATATTGAATCTTTTAATTTACCTAAATACGATGATGGTGTGGTGCCTATAATGAGAACCATAATACATTGATACATCTCATAAAAATTATATGAGCATTATATATTCACAGGGTGGTGTGTCTGTTTCTAATCATATATTCTGCATGAGGTCAATGAAGATGGGATTTTTCCTCTTAGATAGTAAGTATGACAAATGGTCCTTTAATTGAGATAGTCTAAGGAAGTGTATGAAAATTCCTAGATATGTTATATAATGTTATTATCTATTTAGGTGAATGGAATATGAAATGATTATCCATAATGGTGAATTACATGAGATGTTTTCATAATTATGGTTAATCAATACATGGAAAACCTAAACATATGACTGGTTACAAAAATTCATATACTCTATGTTCCATGATTACATGAGGTCTTAGAAAAAATGACTATATGAAAATTAATTATTTTATATGATATAATGTATGAAAAAAATTATAAAGAAATGTGTGTTTGAAAGGGTTCATGCCAAATCTGTTTATAACATCAGTAGTAAGGATATTTCTTGATAGTCCCATCTATTCATATATTTTTAAATTTATGAACTCATAACTATTTTAATTGATAAAAATTCTCATGAGGTCACACATTATGATTGATTATAAATTGGTTGATCTTTCCAATAAGATAAAATAAAACGTGTTCAAGAATTTATAAAAAGGAGTTTTGGATTTTTATTCAAAAGTTATTGAATATGATGTGATACAAAGATCATTTAATTATAGATTTACAAAAGATTTTAGTATATAAAAAAAATATGTTTGGATATGGATTGATATGTTATTATATGAGTTAATATATAATTCAAAATTACGTGTAGTTTATGATAATATTTTATGTGAGTTATTGATATTGATAACCCAAAATCATTGTACATGTGATGTATGAATATATATATTATTCTGTAATATATTTATGTATCATATGGACTATATTATAATGCATCTTCCTTAACTAACCATATTATATAAAAAAATTAAATTGTGGAATGAGTGTTTTTATTAATTAAATGAACATTAAATTAAAAAATAGAATTATGTTAAATGGTAAAGGTTGATAAATATTCTATGTAAGGTTTCACCTTATTAGAAATTTTATAACATGACACATGAACAAGTAAATAGCTGATGTATTAAAATTATTTTTCAACTCGTGGAATTAAAAGAACATTACAAAACATCAGAGTGAATGAACATGGGATGAGGCTCTATCCCTAGGGGTTATATAAAAGATACAAAGATCATGGATGTGTGATTTGAAATTTTATAGATGAGCTATCTATGATTTCTTACTCTATCCCCTGCACAACAAGAGATACTATAATATCATGGGAACTTAGGAGGATCCAACCCAATCATTGTTTAATTCATTTAACATATAGATATACTATAGAGGATGGATTATGATGACTAAATCACATATATCTTATTAGAATTTATTAATTAAGATAGTGGAATTGGAATTCATCAATACAATGTATATTTATTATTCTTCATCTCAATTTTTACATTGTTTGGCATCATGCATTAATCATCCTAGGGTTTATGGATTTTATTTTCTTAAACTACCATGAATGATTATTTTATCCCTAAACACCTTAAATGAAATTATAATATTCATTTTAGGTAAATATAATAGTCATGTAAATAATTTATATTTTTGTAAATAATTTTTTATGTTATTGAATAATGATTCATGGTAGTTATAGAACATTAAAACTACTAGAACAATGAAATGATAAAGTATTTTGTGATCATGATAGAGATTGAATTTCTCTAGATTTATATATCTCCATAAATATATGATATCAAATTGACATGATTATTAATCCTATATATAAAGAGTTTTATATGGTGTATTATTATACTATGTGCTCATGTGGTGAATGTTTTGTTGGAAAGATAGACTATGTTCTCTATTGGGATAAATATCAGTAAAAGTAATAAAAATATTAAGGGTGTATATGAGTGGTGTAATATATTTAATGATGATCAATGATAAGTTCATGAAATGATATTTATATATTTTAGATAGATTAATTTAGTGTATCATGGTTTTCAGGATGATTGGATTAAGAACATTGATAAACAATTTATTTTGTTTAAAACATATCAATGAACTTTTAACAAACCAAAATTATATAAAATAAATTCTATTTTGAATGAATAAATACCTTACTATGAAATCTATTTATAGAAAAACATGCAATAATTTAGTTATTTTGGACCATTAAAAAATATAGACTATCAGATTTAGAAGAGTGTTATGAATCATTACCATTGACAATATAGAACTTGTGTACTGATTATTAATGTTAGTATATATTTATTATAATGATCAAGTCCAAATAAAACATAAAAAACAAGGGAAGGTCTCAACTAGTTTGACAATACCATATGATTCCCTTTTTTGCACCTTCTAAGGGAAATTTCACCATTGGGATTTTTCCTTCACTCATCCTATGTTGATATTCAACAACTACAGATCAATAGAAACCATTTTTAGAGAAATTTGTGCTTATTAATATCACAACCCAAACCATGTTTTCTATATAATACTGAGAGAATACCTCTATGGAACACCTTAACCTTAAATTTTATTCTAGTGTAATAGGGGGTTATTTGTTTAGAACCTTGTAATATAAATTTCATTATTTTATTTTTAATGGGATTGGGATTATATTATACAATTTTTATTATAACATATATAAAGTAATATATAGATAGTTTTAGAAATTATATATTGATATGAAGAAACTAAAATTTAGTTTTTGGGGATTATATATTTTCAATTAAAATGATATTTTGATAAAATCAATAATTTTTAAAATATAAGTTCATTTAATAAAATTTTCCTATATTTGTTTTATTTAAATATCGATGCTAATATAATTTAATGAAGTGCAATGTAATTTTCGTATGGGTTGAAATGCTATTAGTGTCCTAAAAAATAGTATTTTATAGATAATAAGGGTTTTTTTGAAAAGTGTAAATTTTTATATTCAGTGAATTATTTTTGTAAAATTATTATTGTTTTTTAAATTAATATATTGATATTATCCAATGTAATATTTTACAAAATCTACTAAGATAGTAAAAATTGTGGAAAAAATTAAATATGGTATAAATATATAATATATATTATGAGATCATAATAGGCTAAATGAATGTAATAAATAATATAAAGGGCATCAAGAACCCAAAAATAGATATTTCTATTTAAAAAATTGGTTAATGATGTTATTTGATTAATTTTATAAACCGTTAATGAATCGTTGAAAACCAATAATATATTTTAAGGCTCTCAAAACAATTATTTATAAAAATTAAACACTTAAATATCACCAATGATATTATTTATGTTTTTTGGTTCTTGTACTTGTAAAAGATTAATAACCACTCCTATTAGGATAAAAATAGAAGAACAAGCTATGGTATGGTTTTGATTTTGATTATTTTATTATATTGATAAAAAATCACATGATAAAAAATTAGTAAAAAAGTCACATCACTTTTTCTATAAATACCCATCGAACTCCCACTCCACAGCACTTAAAACCTACTAGGAAAATGTTTTCTATCCTTCTACCGTATAAATTACTCTAATGTTTTTATCAATATCTTAAAGCGATCCTCAATTTATTTTAGAAGTACCCTATCACATTATGGTATTCTCTTCCTCCCCCACTTTATTCAGGTAAATAGTTTGTATTATGCCGTTTGGTTTCAATGTTATCGTGTTGGAATGTGTATTTTGAGAATATTTTACTTATCTTATTATTTCCATTTAATTAGGGATACCATTTAACTCTGTTAATACCCTTCCATGAAACATTTTACACCCATTCAACTTCCAAAAATATCTCATGATTTCCCCGGAAAAACATTTTTGTTCTATATACCAATCCCCATTTCCACAAAAGAAAAGTCATATAGTTCTAAATTTTATTAATTTATTTATTAGTACCATGTGTGTTATACAAACTCCATAATCATGAGATTATATTGGATGAAAGAAATTATTATTTTGTATGATCTTTATAGAATACAAATTTAGGAAAATGATATAAATATGATGGGTAAGCACTGAATTATATATAATTCAAATGAATTAGCTAATGTTTTTATTTCATGATACAACATGTATGGTAAAATTTAGGTTAAACTAATAACATTTTTTAGGTTGTCTCACCATTTAGCATTGAATTATTCCCATTGGTCTTTCCTATAGTTACCCATGTTTTTAGTGTTGACGCAGTAATTTGTATTGTATCTTGGGTTGTCGAATCCTCAGAGATCTAAGAAGAAACATAAAGACACATACATTATAAGAGGGGTATTTTTTTATGAATTGGAAAACTATGGCTTTTTTGAGATGGATTAAATTAATATTGAGAAAATTTTATAAATTCAATTGATAATAAAGGGTTGTTTGTTGGTTATTATAATGGATGTATTGAATCAAATGTTTTTGAAATTAATTTAATTTCATTAAATTTATAAGGATTCATTCAATGAAATAAATATACACTCCCCAATAACCATTGTTAAATCTTACTATACACATTTTAATCACCTAAAAACATGGAGTATCATTTTTCTGATGACTCTCAGGTAAAGGATCTTATTAGAACATGAAATGTGTGGTGAAAAAATTCAATAAGGAAGAGAAATCAATAAAATAATCGAATGAAAAACATAAATAAAATAAATGATTAAACATTTAGAGATTGTGAAATTAAATCCAAAGAATAACCTTTATAATCCCAAATATAAACCCCCGAGAGTTTTATCCTTACACTAATGAAAATATTTCAATAAAATATGACATTATACTCATGAGGGTGGAATTGTAGAATTAAAAATAATGAAATAAAAATAAATACACTATTGTGTGATGAATTTCTCTCATTTTTGTGTGAATCAGTTTACAACCCAAGGAAATGGTATCAATTTGATATGAATAATTAAATAATAAGAGGATACGAAGAACATTTATTAAGAACGAAATTGAATTTTAACCACTTTCATGTGACAAAATAAAAACATGAATAAAAAATGGTGTCATAAAATTATATTTGAACTAAAAAAATACATCCTATAAAACCATTACCACCACTACCTTAAATAGATATTTTTTAATAATTGATATAAACAAAAAAATATTATATGTATTCTGACATTATTATAGTTTTTCGTGGGTGATGGAAAGTTTGTGGAATTTGGAATTTTTAACCATTTACTCGAAATGGGAGATAGAATGAACGAATATGATAGATGAGTCCAAACAAGATTCCAGATAGCCATATTTTATTGTTCTATATAAAACCAATTTATTCCATGTTATACCCTAACATCCTATAATATTTGATAAAAAATTATTTTTGGGATATAACCAAAATATTATCCTAGAATTAAAAACATGTCCTAGAATTTCATGTACAAATTGGGCCACATAAGAAACCATTGAAACCTCATAACTATATATTGAAATTATATAACAAAACATTCCCCATGGCTTCTGCATTCTCTAGTTCATACATGATCATTAGCGGGTGTGTATCATTGTCATTGGAGTATTTTTTTTGCTACTCTCCATTCAACATTTCATAGAATATTCTTGTTTCGAGGACCATGTTGGCTGCTATAACAATTGAATATACAATTTCTCCACAAATATATAATATTCATCACAACATGAGAGTCCTGAAAATAAAAAATAAAAATATAATCAAGACCATTTGGTGTTTTAAGAGTGTTTCAAAAATGTACCATGAAATAGAGAATTTTAATAAGGAATTAAAAACATGTCAAAAATTTGAATTTAAAGTTTTAAAATTCACCAGTACATGTGTTTCGGAATCTTGAATCACATAGAAAATAATAAAAATAATTACAAAAAATTAGGTGCAAAATCATATCCCAATACAATTCCCATTTCTCTTTTCCAATTATTAATCACAATTCATCAAGTTTCAATTAATCATGTTGATGCGATGTGCTTCATAATATACTTGTGAGATAATTTAAATTCTATTGGAAATGTGAATGTGCTAGGAAAATTAAAATTTTAATATTAATATGGGTATTTAAATTTTCTTCTTTATATGTTTTTTGTTTTTACAAATATTACATGGTAATTTGAATTTTAGTCAATTGATCCGAACCCTTTAAAAAGACATTATTGATGACTCTCATGCACAATGACCTTAAGGAACCATGTGAATTTCACATTATCAGGCGTCATCTCAAATTAACTAAGTCAAAATGAAGTTATAATTAAAAAATGGTATAGAATGCCAAAATATAGGCTAGAAAACTCTAGAGTCAAGAAACCAATTTTATAAAATACACACATTAGGTCAATATATTTTCCTACAAGAAAGGTTATCATTTTTTAATTAATAATTTTTTAAGACATATTTGTACTTTTTGAAAAATCCTTTAAAAATTTAAATGATAACCTAAACATGGATATTTATTGAGGTGTCTCATGGTTTAAAACTAATACCCCATGGTCCAAAGGAAATAGAAATTTATATTTTGATTAAATATGTTGAAAATTTTAATATTGATATATCACATTGGACAAACACACCTTCCATAATCTAGAATCATGAATATAAACAATCATTAAAATAAAAATAATGAAATGAAAAATCATTTGGTATTTGGTTTTAATGTTTTCAACTCATATAATCACATTAATTATTGAAGAAATATTTTCTTCGATTTATATACAAAATTTTATATTTGACATAAATATTTTTATTTCCTTTCACACCCAACATCGAATTACATTGTCCATAGTGTTTAATGAAAATAAAATATAAAATGGGGATCAATTTGATGGGAGGAGTTCCAAAATTAAAATTTGAAATTTTTTTAAGGAATAATGTCCCTGAGTGGTGTACTAATAAATGTCATTCCAAAAATATTAGATCCTTCATTCTCCATGTAACTCATTGAATCCCAAATATTTATGGTTGAATAGTGTGGAATATATATATATATATATATATATATATATATCTGTGTGTGTGCGATTTTACTATAAATAAATTCAAACTCTACATCCAATGAATCTCACACAAAAAACTAAATCTGAAACTACGGAAACACTTAGTGGTTCCCATAAATAAATACAATCATAATAAATGGAAAAAATGAATATAATTATTATAGAACTCAAAATATCGATACGAGGAACAAGTAAAAATAAATATAATAACAACATAAAATAAAAATATATATATTATTAATTTTTTGTTTATAAATATATATAAGAATTTTTTAGAAGCATTTTACCTCATAGGTCAGTAGAAGGTGCAAGTGACTCTTTACAAAAAGATGCGAGTTTGAGTCCCACCGTGATTTCCATGGACATACAGGGTATTCTTTTGTGAATATATATATATATATTAACATTATTTTTAATATTTTTGTTTTTATTCTTTTCCTTATAACTTTTTATAAATAAAATTATATATAAAAGAAAAAAAATTAAAATTACATTACATAAAGTATGTAAAAAATTAAACAGAATAAAAATAGAACCAGAAGAAAAAAGATGAAAATTAAAATAAATAAATTATTATTATTATTATTATTATTTAAATTTATTTTATATAAGTATAAATTAACAATAAAATATAATAAGATGAACTAAAATAAATGTGATACTGATACTAGGTTGCCCCCTTAAAATTACTCAGTTTAATGTTGTTATATTGACATAGAAAATAAATCTATCATCTTTGTTCTGGTTAATAGGTTGTCTTAGTTAACACCTTCTCTGACTATTATTTGTTAAATTATACAATGAATAATTTTATCCTATGGCCATTAACATTAAAAACATGCACACTAGTGGGATCCATACTCTCTACAGCCCCATGAGGGTATACATGATGAAATGTGCAAGGACCTGACTATCTAGACCTTGACTCTCCTGGTAGTAAATTTATTCTATAACTATAAAAGAGAACAAATACTCCCATTCTAAGGTGTTTGACTATGATATTTATTTATTTTTAGGATTTATCTTTAACTTTATTAATCTTTGAGTGTTCATAACCCTCTAGTATATTTCCAACAAGTTCATTATGGTCTAATTTATACTTTGTTTCGGACAAAGATATCTCAATGTTCATTTTTTGATTCCCAAAACTCCGTATGTTCATTTTAAACTGGTAAATGGAAATAATTTAGATAAAAAATATGTACAGTTACATTCCTAGTATGGTTTGGAAAATAGAACGATATTTTGATAGGGAATCCAATTGTTTTTTAGAGAAATATTTACTTGTGGGTTTGACAGTTTTTCCAACAAAATTTATTAATTTCCCCATTTTCATACACTTCATTGAATTGGTTTGAGGATTCTAGGTAGTGGAAAATTGATGATAAATACCATACAAAAAATGAGTCAAAATAATGGAAAATTGTAGAAATGGGTTCAACAACCATTAATGACACCAATATGAACTATGAATCTTGAAAATATTTTCTATATTAGGAATAAGATCACAACATGATGGTCATTGGATATGATGTGAATGTAATTTTGTCATTTTAGTACTTAATAAACAACTAATAGTATGTAAAGATATCCCCTAATGTTTGGCAATGTTCCATGGAAATATAATCCACAAAATAATGGATTTCTATTACAATGATTGGATTAATGGGAGTTCGATTACTTTTGGATATGGAGCCCAAGAGTTGAAACTCATTAAAACCATGAAAGAATGTTTTTGAATACTAGTGATGTTATGAAAAAATAAACCACGATGGAGGAGCTTTAATTTTGTTTTATTTTTATAAAATTAACCTCTCTATGCCTCTTCCGGGATGAATTTAATAATGCACTCTTTCCCAGACTCAGGAACACTACTATGAATCACATGAATAAGACCTTACATATAGGGTAATGAATCACCAATAAAAAGTGTTTTACATAGTAAAGGAATTTATTATTATCATGCGTACCAAATAATTATGTAATGAAACCCATAACCAAGTCGTTGTCTTTGTTAGCATACTATGGTAAATCACATAAAGAATAAAGGTTCTCACTTGGGAAATAAATTTGATGTAGCAATGTGATGTGAGATGTCTTTGAATTCTATCCTACATATGTGAACAAATAGAACACTTCCACACCTTTTCAAAACATTATTTTCATACAAAATAATTAAATAAGAAGAGACCACCTAATCAATCTATCCCTAACATCTTATTTTTTTAAAATGTTTTTTCAGAGATGAATGGTAAATGAAAAAAATGATGGGCTCCTTAGAGATAAGACTTCGATTTTTCTAACAACAAGGAGGTGTAAAGATAATATTTTTTAGTTCTAGTGTTGTTTATTTTTAAATTATTTACTGATTTAATTACATAATAAATCAAATATTGAGTTTCGTTACAACATTATCTAAAGAAAGATCCTACATCGGAGACACTCACATAATACATGGGTTTGAATGGGTGTTTACAAATATTATATTTCTTGATAGGTGGGGAGATATGAGATGACCTTAGTGATTATAATTTTTCTGCACATCTTTATATCCTTATAAATGGAAGATCTATTTCAATCATAGTGCAAAGTGTTTAGAAAATGAGTTGAACTTCCTAATGATCCTTCTATAGAACTCGGCATGTCCTTTTGAAGACCTCAATTCTGTGAGTGTTTGTTGGAGAGGTAAGGTAATGAATAATATCAAACATAAAATTATCAATATCAATCCCTCTACTATAGACCATATGGACAGAAATAGTCCTTTATTATTAAATGCATTTTCAATTCTATAGGATGAGATTATTATCCTCACATATAGACAGAAAAATTTCAACATTTAAGAGGAATCCCTCAACCATATCTAGGAAGATGAAGAAGTTATACATAAATACCTATAATAAATCCACCACCATGTTAGATAAGATTGCAATGATGCACCAATAGAATATACCAGGGGATTACATAACCAAAAGGGCATGCACATGAAGGAAAATGTGCCAAATGTATAAGTAAAGGTTATTTTTCATTTATCTTGAAATTTGAGATCAATTTTATTGTACCATGAGTATCAATCTAGGAAAATGTAGAACTGATGAGCCACTACTCACTTGGGGAGATGATAAATGAAGGGAAATTGGAAATGGTCTTTATTATTACATGATAATAGCTTCCTATAGTCAATTCACACTATCCATACCGAACTCAACAATTTTTGGAGAAGATCACCATCCTTATTGGTAAAGAAGTGATTTTAGACTTCATTAAAACAACATGAATTGGGATCAACCACTCACACATAGTAATAGGGTTAATGATACCTAATTTAAACAATAATATAAGAAATTTCCTTATAACATCCATGAGAGTGATATTGATTATTAACAAAGAATGAATAATTTAGTGGGGAAGGTATGACCACGAATTCATGTTAAGTCATAAAATATTCAAAATAAGGAACGAAATTTTCATTGATCTCATTTTCGATTTCTAAATTTCATTACAGAATTTGTTTTTTTAAATATATTTTTTAGTCACAATATTTTCTATATCAGTGTAATTATTGGGAATTAACTCAATGTTTTTTAGTTATCAAATGGTTTACAAAAAAATATTATCTTCAAAAATCATTAATGGAGTTTTCTGAAAAATATTCAATCCAAGGATAAACATTACTCTCATGTGAAAAAAGGAAATCAATATCATCATGACTGAAGAATAATTAAAAATTAGTTGATGTTTTTATAGTTCTCTATCAAAATTACTTATCCAATTAACATCTATAATATCTTCATCCTCCTCATATTTAATGATTTATTTATAAATTTCTTTATCTAGGATCATGTATTTGAAGGTTATGTGCATGATCACATTCATTAATTAGATAACCAACCTGAATTTTTTTAGAAATATTCCACCAAGGATGATTGTAAAATTTTCCCTAGTGCATAGGAGAAGATTATTAGCAAGGAAAATGAAGTTGGTAGGGTAGATAATATTTTCATCTTTCATAAGAACATTTCTTAAGATCCCTATAGAAACCCTAACACTACACGAAACAATTTAGAATATAAAGGATGTAGGTTATAGGTATTAAAGACCTAATTTGAAATACATTCCATATAGAGTGAGGTAAACCCAGGATCCATGATACCAAAGGGATTTTCCAACATTATTTTCTCATAGTTTGACATTAATGTATGGAAAACAATGGTATTTCAATATAGGAAGAATTTTTACATGGGTTATACTACTCACATTATCATTAAAAAAGATAGGTGTTTGTGTGATAACATCCATTTGAATTTACATAGGTCCTCCATGATCATGAAGTATGTAACTAGAGTTTGGATTAAATTGAAAAGGTGTATGTTCAACATACCATTTGAGAAGATATCCCTTAATGTTTAATTCAGCTCACATTTAGATTTTTCTCTCATGAGTTGATGGAAGGGATAATGTTGTATTACTATTTGGTGTAGCATTGATTCATTGAAATTATCATTTTATTTTCATAATTTGGGTATATTTCTTCATAATTGTCATTTAATATTAAACCTCTTTTTTTTAGAATATGTTGTTATGTTTTTCAATGGATTTCCCACTTCTTAGGATGGTAATTGATCATATTTGTTCAGGAGTGGTTTGTGTGTGAATGGATTATAATTTCACAATTGAATATGGTTTCACCGAAATATGAATGGGTTCCTCACTAGTTTTAATGGTTTTAAATTCATATTTAAGGGATGACCCGTTTGAATTAATTCTTTCGAATTTTTTCACATTCTTTTAAGGATTGAATGTGTAATAGATTGTGTAGGGGGTTGAGTATGTTTATTTATCCATGGTTGATATTTAGGTAGTTGGATGAGCTATTTAATTGGTTGTTGGTATTGTACAGTTGTATTTTTGTATTAGACCCGTATTTTAGGTAACTAGTTATGGGATTTAAAATTCAATAGAGGGAAGGGTTTCATCTTAGTGGTTGAATGGGTTGTTGGTTATCTTTCTAGTGAAATTAAGGATGGTCAATGTACCTTAGATAGAATTTTTTTTCGATAATGTTGTTTTTTCATGTATAAATAATTTTCATATGATGGGTTTTCTCACAAAACAACATCCTTTATATAAGGTATTATTCACAATTTGTCAGTATTATGGTCATGTATGTTAAAAATTTTACAACCAGGGTCAATAAATTAGACTTCATGGAACTTTTTAAGAAAAACATCCTTAACGTTCATAGTGATTAAACTATATTTTTGACTATTACATTATTCACACCTAAGATTTTTCATTACACTAGATTTTTGTGTCCTTTCAATTTGTTCAGCCATACATTCCATATATTGGTAAGCATCATTTGGGGCTTCATTTTTTCTCGTTCCATTACACAACATGTCAATGAAATGTCTGTTTCCCAGATCGAACACATCATAAAAAAATTAAAAATTGTTTTTAAATTGAAAATATATTGTGGGATCCCTTGTTATGTGTGTCTTTGAACCTTTTCTAGTCTGTAATAAAATGAATCCCCTTTTACAAAACTATTTAATACCCTTTTTTATGTGTAATTATTTTTTACGGGGAATGTTTTTTTATGTAATTCTGTTTTTAATTTGTCCCATGAATAAGTATATTATAGTTTCATATGGTTTAACAAATTATTTTCTAAATCATTCAATGAGAAAGAAGGAGCCTAATCTGATTTGACTCAAACTGATGTGGTAGACACATGGTTTCAATAATGTAATTGAATTCCTTGACATGAAGGTATAGAAATTCGAACTTCATCCCATTAATGGTTAGAAGGTGGGTTAGGGTATGATTTTTGAAGACATAGTGATATTATTATAGGGAATCATGGAAAATTTAATAGCTTTCATTTTTCTAATAAGGTGTGAGGTAGTCTTTCATGGTTTAATTGAAAACAGTCCCCATTTTTGGGGTGGCCTCATTTGGTTTTCTATTTTTGTTACTTCATGGGTTTATCAATCACTTTCTTTGAGAACCCACGATTGAATGGGCTCAATTTTAGAATGACCGATATTAAGAAGATTAATATTTAATGGGAAGATACCCACATTTATTGTTAGATTAGGTTTTGGAATCATCAGAGACCTAAAAATAAACCTACAAATACATATATTGTTAGAGTGAGAGTTGGATATGTAGTTTCCATATATGGTTTCTTTTGAGATTGTTTAAATTTAAAAAAAAGACCTTAGGGATTTCAATTTATGATAAAGGGGGGATCCTAGGTTATTAAAGGGGGTGTATTTGGTGGAATTGTTTTTAAATTATTTCAATTTCATTTAAATAAAAAAATAATTCTTTAAAATAAATATAAACTATCCCCATACTAGATTAACACGTTAAAATACACATTCTAATTTATTATACATATGTTGTGTCCTTTTTATGATAAATCCAAAGAAATGGATCATATTATAACTTTAAATGTGTGGTAATAAAATTCCATAAGGATGAGGAAGAAAGAAAATAATTGAAAGAAAAATGAAAATAAAAAAAATTATTAACCATTTAAAGGGTGAGAAATTGAATCCCATCCATCCCCTTTATAATATAAATTATCAAACTCTGATAAAGATATCCTTCCATTTATACAAATGTTTTTTATGGAAGACAAGAGTAGAATCATGAGGGAGGGTTTTATGAAGTAAAAACAATGAAATATCTATCACTGCACTATTTTGTGAAGAATTTCAGAAGTGTTGGTGTGAATTAGTTCAAAACTAGAAGAAATGGTATCAAATATATTTGAATAAAAACATAATAATAAGATATTAATAACATCAAATTTTAACTAATGAGATTTTATAACTTAAATTTTAAAAAACAAACACATAAATACAAAATGGATGCATAACATTTCAATTTAAATTAACAAAATAATAAATTAACTAAACTACAAAAACATACATAAAGAATCCTTTTAGAATCCTTTGGCCTAGACCAACATATTACACATCTTCCCAGTATATTATGTTATACCTATTTTTATGGAATGTTTGTGGAATATGGACTTTTCCACCCTTAACCTCAAATGGGTGCCAGAATGTATTCCTCAAAAAATTGTGTTTGAAATATCATGAGGATGGATGAATTTTTTGGGTCCATAAAAGAAAATTTTAATGCAAGGATTTCCCCAAATATCTAGAAATGTTTTAACCCAATTGTATTTCTGGTTTCTGGGATATTATAGAAATGGTTTACTATAATTTGATGCCACAAAATCTAGCCCATAAATTCATCTACAACATATACTACATTGAAATCACTTAAAACCTTATAATTATTTCTTGAAAAATTTAATGTAATGTTCTTCATGGTATAATTTATTTCTAGTTTAAATTTGAGAATGATTAGGATTTTATCAATGACATTTCAGTTATTTTTTTTTGGTTTTCTATGCACTTCACTTCACCTAGAATGTTTATGGTTCAAGGCCCACTTTGATAATTATCCCACTGTAATATTCAATAACTATATAAAGATAGAATTCATTTGATATAATTTAAGACCTTAAAAATAAATATAAAAATAAAATTTAATAATTTGGTGTTTTTTGTGGTGTTTAAATATGTAACATGTAATAGTTCATTTCAATAAGGAATTATGAACATGTCAATAAAAGAAGTTCTAATTGTAAAATGTACTAGTATATGTTTTTATGAAAATTAAATCAAAATAATACTATAATATAAGAAATTAATTTTATCCTTTTTTAGGGGATAATCAATCATGATGTCATGTTTTTTTATCCATATTCCATTGCTTTCTTTGTGTTATTATCTCATTCCATGAATCAATCCACAAGTTTATGATTTTTTACCTTTTGTGTCACCATGATATTATTCTTGACTCGAATGTATTGTTTTCAACATGTAATGATTTAATTATTTTTTATAGGGCTCTATTTCTCAACCCTTTCTCATGTAGATCCATTGGTTATCCCCTGAATTATTGAAAGAAAAATGGATTTTATTGGCATGTTATATAGTTTTAAATAGTGTATTTGTATCCATGTTTCATGTTGATGTTATTTTTATTTAATATCCTAAATACCATAGCCCTATAAATATTTTATATTTTAGTATGTGTATATTTTTTTGAAAATAAATAAAATAAGGTGTATGAAATATATTTATTGTAATAGATTGAAGTTTTGGATTCATGTAGAATGATTTTTCAATGTATATATTTTTATTAAAATATATTTGGGAAAAGATAATGTTTTAATTTTTTTAAAATAAAAATATGTTTAATTGATTTAATTATATTATATTAAACGAAATTAAATATTAATAAATTATATATATTTAATTAATTTTATTCCCTTTCATTAATTAATTTTTACATTTTCAGAGTGTTTTATAATTATAGGATCCTTTCATTCGATTTTAAAAATATTTCATAACATGTTCATATTTTTTGAATTTTATTTACATTATCAATATATATAATTACATTAATTTCTATACTTCATAATATGTATTTTTTTGATTTGATGTTCTATTAGAAAACCTTAAATATGTATTGTATAATATATAATAGTTTTTCAATTAAGAGAAAATGTGTCCCATGAAAAAATTATTGGATCTGTAAGTGATTCCACTTGATTAAAAAGTGTATCCTTATCGATTTATATGCATTTCTTAACATGTATGAAACATTCCATTGGATGAAACAAATTATAACTTTATTGATTCATAAAAGACATAACTATTAAACATGAATACACTAATATGTAATACTATTTTCCCATTCAAATTAAAGATAATTGACAAGTGTTTTAGAGATATATAAGTGTTGTTTACACATACATAAAGGTTAATTGAAGAAAAAATGTGATAAATAATGGTTATTAAACTCAAATCTAAAATTATGTGTGGGTTAATTAAAAATAGTGGATGATAAAAAAGGCTTATTTATTTCAGAAATGTGTATATAAATCTTCTATCTATTCCATAATATAAATAATTTCATGTCACTTGGGAATCTAATAATTTGAAAACACTCTACATAATTTCTTTCATAGAGATTATTTCAATTCTATGTAGAGTTTATGAAATTAGGGAGGAATATAAAGAGAATATAAAGAACCTAAAATTTTGAGGGAAATATTTATTATTCAATTGGTGTTTCAACTTAAAATGTATCTACACGTAGAATTTTTCTTAATCTAAGTAAGGAAATAATAAGCAATTTAAAAATATGGAAGGCAATAAGGTTTTTTGTAATTCCATGACCCTAATTCTACTAAAATGTTGCTCTGAGCTGGTTTTCCACAATGACTCATGTGTGCCTCTCCATATTCCAAATGATACCAACTTGAAGTGTGGGCCTTTGGTGTGTTAATAGAGAGACTCTTCCCTCATATCACTGTAAACACATCATAAATGACTAGATATGATATATAGAATAAATAAAAGAAGTGTGGAAGTAATAAGTAATATGAAATAAAGCAACATCTTCATAATAAATAAAATCAAATAAAACACCAAACATCCATGCCATATATACAACATTGATCACCCACAAGTCCCATCATACATGCAAATGTACATAAAATAAAATAAAATAAAATTTAAGACTCTAGTACTAACATTGATCAAGACCACATATCTGGTCTCCAAGGAACATTTATGGAACCCCTACCTAATCATATGAATCCACATGAGTATATCTGCATGATAATTCTAGTGTTGGCCTCAATATTGTCCATCATGCATTTATACTCATCGTGAAATGAAGATATATGATCTAATTCACACTAAGGTGCACATATAGGGGCAAGAAAATTTTATATATCATCCACCCCCAAATGATTAACCTATAAATCTTCAATCATAAGTTAATGGTCATTAAATATTCCCAACCAATATGAGATAGAGATGAAATAATCAATGAACTAAATGTCATGAAGCCATAGTCGAACCCTAGGTCCACGATCCCGATAAACTCGGTGATGCTCCATAATTTATATATTTTTATATGTGTATATATATATTCTGATAAATATAAATATATACATTATTTTCTATATAGATGAGTAATGTGAAAATAATATAATCAACAGTAATTGATCCTTGGGTATGTAATCCCAATCATCTAGATGTCCTCTAAAAATGGAAATTATCTAGATTTCATACCTCTAGAGATGTGAATCTTTGATTCAATCTCTATGGTTATAAACCTAGTAAATATTACATGCTTTATATAATGAAATAATGGTCTCTGAACTAGCCATGACACCGCATAGGGTACATTTCCTATCTTGGGGTTCACTGGCACTCTCCTCCAATCACTATAGTAAATGATGTTTTACATCGATAGAAAATCATGTAAAGGCCAATAAGTTGGATGTTATGTCACTCATTCCATGTAAATACAGTTTGACATTCGATCCCTAAGTCCCTATATATAGGTTTCCATGACTATGGAACTCAGATTCACCATTAATGGTTTAACACTTAGGTGATCTATAATTGATCAGGGAGATAATAACCACCCCTTCAATCAAAAGAGCATAATAATCCAGCTATATATATAACATCAATAGTTAGGTTCCCTATACCAACCAGGGAGAGAATAGTCATCCTATATTTTAACGAATAGGTATGTCATGAATGTATATCTTAATCACAGGGATTGCATACCCAAATAACAGAGATCATAATAATCATCATTAAAAATTAAGTTCAGGATTTATGAATCATACTTGTTATATAATAAATTGAGGTGAGTAGAATCATCCTCAACAAAATCAATTGGGACGTGAAAAAAAATCCAACAATATATGGCTGAAAATATAGATACCAAGAAATACATCTTAACATGAAAAATATTTAAATAAAATGGATTAAAATATGGAAATGAAGAAATACATTTGGTAATCCCATTAAGAAAATACTATATATCTTAAAAAGGACATCTAAGAATCCAAATGATATTAATAATTTTGCTTAGATGTTGGACCCCAAGAAATAAGACCAAGTAAATCAAAAAATTAATTCACATCACACATGGATTATAAGAGAAAAAAACTAGAAAACACCTATAATAAACATCACATAATTAATAGTAAAACTGTGATTGGTTATGTTAATGTTTTAGGGTGGACAAACACCTAAACCAACCACTCCTTCCATAGAACCATTTCATTTCAAGTTCAACATGGGTTCCATGGTGATACCTTCTACCATCACTATAAAAACCATGAACTCATTAGCTCAGGTCTAGTAAAAATTTAGGCCACCCATTGAGTTGCGCATGTTATAACACCGGAGAGGCATCCTACTTAGGATCATTAGTACTGAAGGTAAAAGGATGAACACTACATGGAATCCAGAGTGGTAAATTGGAGGACACATCCTACCTGGGACCCACAATAACATAGTACATAGGCTGATCCATATGGAATGTGATCCATGGAAATAGGTAGTATATGTAGGAATCATACACATGATCATAAAGGAGAGTAATTAGTTAGATTGATAATTCAAGGGATTCCCTAGGTCAGAATCTATGAACTTTAATTCTATAGGGGACCATTTTTCAGAAAACGAATGGTGAAACATCCTACATGAGACCATATATATCAAAATGTAAAAAGAGGTATGCTACATAGGATCCTACGAAACAACTAATATCCTAGACTCCTAGGATAGAATGGAACATCTCACATAGGAGACATCCCAAAGGGGAAACATCTATAATCATATTTTATAAATGATAAATCATGGCCCACCATAGATCAATGGTATCACTATGAGGAGACATGTGGATTCAATTACTAGAGGAATAACATATGCATTTAAGAAAATTCATTAAATGCCATATTGGAGTACTCAAATCAACTCAATAGTATCATGATCAAAATGTACATAGAAATATAATAAAAATATACTAATCCTAGGTCCATTTTGTAATACTCAACATAAAAATGTGAATAGCCTAAAAATTGTAGTAAGGGTTAGTACACAGAATGTATATCTAGTACCAAAAATGTTCTCGCAAAGATCTACCAGGCTGTGTACTCTATCAAGACATTGCATGTAAAATTACAAGTAAAAGGAATGTTGATCATGGAAATGGTGTATACCTTTCACAGGTTTCCTTATTATGTACTCAAATTCCCTAGCCATGTACCTCATCATGCCATGTGCCCCTAAATGTTGTACGACTAACATGGGATCTGGATGTGTACTTCCCATGACCATGTACCTCAACAGGGTTTATTTGGCCATGTATTCAGTGACATACCCAATTCCCAAAACATGTTTTGTACTTTTAAAAATATCATTTTCACTACAAATGATGATCACATTATATTTGTTCCTGAACTACATGTCATGTGATGTGAATTTTCTAACCGGAAAACCCAAAACATTGCATGAATCCATTTTTTTCACCTCAGAAATACATATCAACATTGAAGGGGTCCGACTCAGTGATAAGAAGACAATAAAACATGAAAATACTAAATATATGTTGATTTAAAAAAAATGGAATACCTTTTCTATAATCTATCAGAACTTATTCTATTTCTATGATCCATGACCACATCCAGAAGATCTAGCTCATCCCGATGATCTAGCTCATCCCGACCTCCATGGTGGTTCCTCTCCTCAACTATCTCTATTTCATTCTCTCCCACTACCCCTTATGTATTATTCATGTGAAGTAATAATTCTCTTATAAGAGTACATTAGAATATAGGGAAATAAAATGAAAAAAAGAAAATAAATAAATAAATAGAAAATAAAAAATTAAAAAAGACAAAAAGGGGTTCAGGCTGACATCGGTGACCAACCTGAAATTATGTACCTCATAGAAATAACTCCATGTTCTAAAATCAATATAGTTGAAGAATCTATATCATATTATATTTTTAAATGATATGGCAAAATGAACCTATGAAAAAAATTAATATGAAATTAATTAATTGTTAAATGTTATTTCTTCAACTAAAATTGGAATGGATTATAATTACACAGAAATCCTATCCGAAGGTAAAAACTATATTCTTGTCCAATATAATGTGAAAATAAATTATCCAAGATCATATGGTAGGGAAATGACTATTTTACCCCTTATAAACATCTGAAAAAAATTAAAATTTTACATAATATTTTATTATGGAAAACCCATGATCATACAATATCCCCACCATTAACATTTACATAAAAAAGAAGCCATGGTTTTAAAAATAGAATACATGCACTCATCCTGAGGATATATGAAACTACATTGTCTTTAATTTCCATTAAACAGTCTCAGAACATCAACAACCGTCATTTATATGGGAGAAATTTAACTTTGATCGATATTTTACTCCCACCATAGGAGTATCCTTTCCAGAGTTTCTTTATATCATCCATTAATACTTCTTGAGAATGGTTTCCAAGATAATTATAGAATTGAATAGAAAATGAGGGTAACCAACCACAAATGGCTAAAAATTCACTCCCCACTTAATGGATTACCATATTCCACTCTATGAGTGTAACCTCAACTAGTTCCTTCATCAAGGGAAAAAATTATTTAAAAGAATAGAATATTGGTGTAGATGCAACACTCACTAAGTATACTCCAGATATTTTAAAGATAGAGAACAATCATTACTAAGTATGACTAGTTCTAAATTCTCATTAAAGGAATGTGTATCTATGTTGATCCACACTTATGTAAAACATTGAATTCTTACATTTAACCAATACCTGACCCCATGCCTCCAAAAAATCTGTGGCCATGTACAAACAGAGGATGTATATCTCACATAACCCGATTCATTTCTGATGTCACCTCAACAGAAGAGGGTCAGTCACAATTTTACCCTAACTTATAGGAAACCATTCCGATGGAAATTATTGAAAACATTTTCCCTTTTCTCATATATAACCACTCATAAATTTAAGATTTAAATATAACCACCTGTAAACATTGTATACCTTTTTCACCTGAATCAAACATCAATGAGTCACCTTCTATTTAAAGAAATCTGATCATAATACACATCACGTCTATCTCATCAAACTGGAAACTCCATTGTAACTCTTATTTAATTTTGGAAACCTTACCCATAACATGATTTATTTTTGGACCACCCATCCCACAACATTATTTTAGTCATGAGAATCTAACTCCACTCCAACTATATTAGAAAAAATTGAAATATGGGAAACCAATCTAGGCACCGAAACAATCATTAATTTCAAGGATAGTCTCAAAAAATAATTACCTAATGTGTTTCAAAAAAATCCAAAGCTATCAACATGCCTATATAACAATTCCCAAGCACTAACCATGAATCCTTCATAAAAGATAACATAACCATGATCCTTGACAAAATGGGTATCAAAAAACATGGTCCAATATCTCATAAAGGTTTCTATTGATTAAAATAAATCATTGACCTACAAGTATTTTATTCAAAACTAATGGATTCTAAGTCTCCCACTTATCCCTATTGATCACATTTCAAAACTGGGTCCCATGGTCTTACAACCTAGCCCAAAATATAAATTCACTTTTAGCGAGGTAATGGTAACACTGACCAATGGGGGTAAAAACTATAAAAATTGGTATACAAGGGCTCGATACTCTTTGGGAATACTCATAAGGAACAACTCTGTGTATGTCATGATACTAATATAGGATTTATGATGAACTAAAACTCATTGGAAATCTGTGTATGAAAATACCCCCTTAAGGTCCAATTCACTAGAAATATCACAGTACCTATCAATATTGTATAGATTTACATGGCCTGATAACCAAAAGCAAAGGTTAGTTAACTATAATTTCATTCCAAACAATGAATGAAAAAACTAAAAATGTTGTTACTGAAAATTTTAAAAACTTATTAAATAAAAAAACACCACATGATGGTTCCAATATTAGGGAATTATGTTCCCAATTGACCTAACAGGGTCACTGGCCTCCTTTGCGCAATTACTAAGTCATCATCCTCACCATCAAATGTCTCACTATTGGTCAATCTCGCCTACCATCAGAAGAAAATATATATATTCATGTTGGCTAAACTGAGTATAATTTCACCAAAAACCAATACATGAAACACCATTATGGTATATTTTTACACATTAATCAATTTTTATCCATCTAAAGTAAAATTACACATTAGATTGTCTATAATGTGTTAATTATATGTACCAAATATGATGACTTAGATGTCTATTGACTTTGCTGGAAATGTGTCAAAATCCATCACTAAATATTAGTTAATAGGGAAAGAGTCATAAATCTATAATAGATCTTAGAATTCTAAAATAATTCATTCCAAATTAACATAATATATGACTATAATAGTACAAATGATAACAAAAATCCCATATCTTGCTAAGAAGGACTTAATCCGAGACCAAGTGTTCTGGACACACTAGTTTGATATCCATCACACGTTCTGACAGATACCAAATACTCTTGCCTACCATATCCTAAATAGTAAATCAAAAGTAAATGGAAACCTATGACACTTCTTTACAACCTCCTTATCCATATGCCACTAAAACAGTTCTTTGAGGTGGTTCTATAAATGGCCTTGACCATACCTCTCTATACACTAGATGATGCAGATTCTTAGTGATGGAATATGGCGTGTCAGTAGGCAATATATTAACTAATATTAGAGTAAACATAGAATAATTAAATATATATAATCTATAGTTGTAAAATGATATTTTGAATGAAATAAATAAACTGAAATAAAAGCATGATATAATAAGAAATTAAATGATATAAAATCTCAAAAAACCTTGTTATACAAAAAACACTTGTCCCCACCTAGGACAGCCATACAAGAATATGTAAATAAATGAAAATAAACGAAAATTATATGGATACACTTATAACACTGACCCATTAAATATTCCTAGTCTCCGAGACACTGTCTAGATTCCACATCGCGATTACATGATTTGACATGAGTGGCTTCACATGATCATACAACTTTGTGTTTTAACAATATCCATAATGAATCCATGATAAACCTAAAAAAATATATTTGGTATACATGGACGTCGAGGTTCACATATACGGTGCAGATAAAATATTAGTATGATACGCTAAAGATGATCCAATAAACATGATGCCATAAATGGATCCTAATGATATACGTTCAGCATATCTGATACATGACTAAGATAACAAAGAAAAAAATAACATGAAACCACTTTCGATCCTTTGGTCTGTGATTCTGGTCAACCAGAAAATGAGGCATCATGCATATATATATATATATTATATATATATATTACTATAAAAAAATATAAATAAATATGTATATACATGAGTAAGGTGAAAAATAATACATTCAATAAAATTTGATACCTAGGTCTATAATCCTAATCATTTTGACATTCTAAAAAAAGTAAGATGGATGTTTTACCACTCAAGCGGTGTATCCTTGAGTTAATCTAATGGTCTGTAATCCCAGTCGATAATAAATACTTAAAATAGTGCTAGAAATTTGTCAATGAAATATATGTAACCTTAGGGGGATGCATTTCCTTGATATGGTTTCACCCTTAGTTACCTCTAATCACTATAATGAGACATTCCATATGATGAAAGACAATCCTATAAAGTACACTATGTTGGATGTCGTGCCACTCCGGCTATGTAAATCCAGTCCGATGTCTGAGACTTATGCCTTAGTCCATAGCTGGTCACCACATTTGATCATAGATTATACATTAAGGGTCAAAATCTTATGTAATATCTTATTGATCAAGGAATGTATAACCATACCCATTCATTAGGAGAGTGAATCTATCATTCAATACATGTCACATAAATAGTGAGTTGTACCATGTCCACCACCATGATCAAATAATTGACATGGGAAAGCATAATCATCCATATCGATCAAGAGATAATAATCATCCTTGAGTATAATTAGAAGATATTCAATGATCTTATATCATAATCATAGGGATTACATTCCCTAATATAGGAGAACAAAATTGTCATCATTAAATGAATAGTATAGGATAGCAGAATCATACTCATTTTATAATAAATCAAGGTGGGTTGAATCAACATGAAAAACATTTATATGAATGTGAATAGCATCCAAACATATACTTCTCAGAGTCTGGATCCAAGTAAATATTCTTTGGTATCATAAAGATGTAAATAAAAAGACTCAAAAGCTAAACCCCATTAAATACATCTGATAATCCAAATAAAAAATACTTCAGATCCATAGAATCATATCTAGGAATCCAAAAGATATAAAAATGGATCAGAAAATTGACCACATGAAATAGAACTGCATATCCCAAAAAAAAAGTCACATTACACCAAGATCATGGGATATTAACAAGAAGCACCGCTGGTAAACATGAATACATCCACAGTAATCAAGTGAATGGAAAAGTAAAAGGGTGATGCCAGAAAAATTCCTAAAACAACCTGCAATTCCGCATCCATATAATCTTATATGTCTAGAATAGGTTCTAAGGTGACATGAACAACCATCTCCTCCAAACCCCCAAATAATAACCATGGGTCACTTAAACATATGGGTTTATACTAGGTCCCTCTATTAATAACACAAGAGATAAATCCTACTCTGAATCATTAAAGTGAACATAAAAGAAGGAATTCTACCCTTGATCATTGAGTTGTACATAGGATGACACATCCTATTTGAGACCCACAAAAACAGAGTACATAGGTTAAGGAATCTAATACGGGATCCACAATAATTGTAAGTCCACCGACGCATCATATATGATATCATCAAAAAGATTATGTTGGTAGAGGGATATTATAAGGGAATCCCAATGAAAGTGTGAATGTGAGTGAATCTAATAGGGGAAATTTTGTAAAAATAATAAGGTGGATATATCTTACATGGGATCCTATAGATAGAAACACAAGAAGAAGAATCTTACAGAGTATCATCAGAAACAATTATCCTCACAACCTCCTCAGCTAGAAGTTAACATCTCACATTGGAGAAATACTTCAGGGAAAATATATATAAGAATCTGTGAAGAATGATATTTCATTTCCACTCTTAGATCAATGATATGACTCTAAAAAGGCAATTAGTCTCAATTATCAGAGGAAGAACCAATCCTTTTTATACAAAACATGAAAAGGAACCTAAGATTCCTCAAATCACCTCAATGGTTTAAACATAATGGTCTATTTGGGAAGATACTCAAAACAGACTACATATGTCTAGTTATGACTTCATGGTAAAAATATATGAAAAACCCAAAAAAGGGTAGTAAGGGGTAGTACACGGTGTTTATATGTAGTACACAACTAGTTCTCCCATGGATCAACCAAGGCGTATACTCGATCTGGACATGGTGTGTAAAATACCCAGTACACATCATGTTGAAAAAGTAAATATTGTTTACCCTACATGATGTACCAACCAGTCTACCTCATGTGAACATGCTATATACTTTTATTTTCCATGTACCTCTACATAAAATACGACCCACATAGGATCTAGAAGTGTACAGTACATGACCATGTGCCCCTACAATGTATGTGTGTCTAGGTACTTGACTATACGGTTAAGTCTCATGACATAGTGGTTATACCTCATTCATTTAATGTACTAATGGAAATACTATCTTCCTTAAAGGGGAAGAACATATGCCCTGTGTTTTTGAACTACACGTTGGGTGATCTGGATTTCTAAATAGGAAACCCTCAAATAACCCAATAATATAGTTTTCTCCTCAAAAGTAATAACTTGAACCAATGAGAGTCCTTGTAACTGATAATAAGACAATATAAATTTATGACCATAAATATATAGGTATTTATGTAAAAATATAAAAATGGAATATCTGAGGCCAGAATCTACAAAATCTTATCTTGTTTCTAATACCCACGCCTACCACACTACAATTCGGCTCGTCCCGAACTCCACGAAGGTACCTCCCTTACACTCTATCTATTTATTTCTCCCTGTATCCCAATTATAAATTTGTTTTATCAATGAGGAATATTACTGGGGTTGTATTCTCGAATTCGTAGATGGAATAGAAGAAAAAAAAGAAAATAAAGAAAATGGGGAAATAAAAGAAAAAGGAAAAAAATGGTCTCGACACATACCAAACCTCATACCCAAGTTTATACCCCACATATGAAAAATAAGCATTCAAGACTCAATATAACAGATTTCATCTCAATATGAAAATTCTTTAAATGTTATGGCTAAACAAACCTATGTGAATAAATTAATATTCAACTAATTAGATGATAAATATTATTTATTCTTCTAAAATTAGAATAGCTCAAAACTCCAAAAAAATCATGTACTATGTTAAAAACCATATTCTATGACCATCAGAGTGTTTGTAAAAATTCTCTAAGATCATATTCTAGGTGAAAGACCATTTTACCCCTTATAAGTAACTGAAATAGAAAATTCTTATTTCTGCTAAAATTTGTAGTGTGGAAAAATAGTGGACCATATATTTGGGGGTGTGATAATATGATTTTGTTGAAAATCCAAATTACTAAAATGTTTTTTGTTTATATATTAATTTTTATTTATCTCAAAATATTTTTATTTGGAAATTCATTTTCTTTACCTTATGTTGTATACCTCTCTCTTCCACATCATCACATTAATCTCTTATATTTATGATGGTGAATAAAAAATAGAGATCTTTCCAGGTGGAATAATACAATAATGAACTAAAATACATAATAAATCATTTTTAGCTACGTATTATATTTTTAGGTTTATTCTAGAATCATATGTGGTGGTTCTTGTGGATAGTTTCTTCAATATGGTTGTCTTAGGGCGAACATTTTATTCTAAAAATATTTTTTCCCATTAGAAGATATTTAGGGTACATGATGATTCCATTATGTTTGAGTATTAAATGGTTTCAATTATATATATGGAACATGGTTTTTGGGTTATCTCAGTTTAGGTAATGTCTATCACTCTAACCATAGAGGATTTAGACAAGTAGTGCTCTTGGTTATGGTTTCATGCACAATATATTTACACAATGGGGTAGAAGACTATGGAAATACATATAATTGATTGTGATAATCTTTTTATCATACAATAAAAAGGAAAATTAACGTTCAATAAGGATATTTATCTAGGTATTATTTTTATTCTTCTTTACCACTTTCTATTTATATCTACACTTTATGTATATTTACTATTTTCATCCTAACTGAAAACCCTTCCATTTGTCTATTATTTCATAAGACTATAAAAAAATATTATTATATTATTTAGATTTGTTAGTAATTGGAAAATATACTCAAGATATATGACCACGGTCTTATATTGTATTGTTTTTTTTGGAAAATAAATATTATTTTTTACCACCTCATGATAGGTCTGTTATAACACGATGTTATATTTAGGTATCTAAGTCAATAATTTAATATTACTATCACATTTTATAATTACTTTCAATTTTTATAAAAAAATAAAATAAAATTCTATTTTTGTATGATATATTTAAATATATATTATATGTTGGCATGGACTAGAAAATATTAATTGTATGAAGAAGAAGTTCACAATTCAAGAGAAGCTCTATTATGAGGTCATAAAGAGAAAATTAATGAGATAAGGAAAAAATTATAAAAGTTATTTGAATACATCCATGAATAATATGAAGAAAAAATGATGTTTTAATTATATGAATAAAATTAGGAAGATATTTCATGAATTATTTTAGATATTAAGGAACTTTATGAGACACCGAATAGGATAGTGGAAGATTTATTCACACACCTCACACCACCATCACGTAAAGTTTGTCTTGATGCAGGCCTACCTATAAATGTCATTTCGGGAGATGAAGAATTGCATAATGAATTATTCTTAGATTTAATACTATGAGAAAATATAGGGGTCTCTCCCATATTTGAAAATAAAAATTAGAATAACTATATATCTCTCTCTGTATATAGAATAAGAAACCACCAAAGTCTAAGAATATGCAAAAATGATAGTGTTTGTTAAGTAACTACCTACATCCATGATAAAAAAAATTGAGAAGAAATGAACACATAAGAATAGTTAATGGTCTACAAAATAGGGGATAAAATATAATATTTAATTCCATTTTATTTAATTTCCATTAAATAAAATTTAATATTTCCCCCCACAATTATGAATTTATAGATTCAAAAAAAAATTATTTCCATAGAGAGTATCGATTATAAAAATTTAACATGAATAAGAAAATATGAATCTATATTTCCACATTAAATATTTCATATATAGAGTGCATAAATTAAATAAATGCCCAATTTACTTTCCAAAAGTGATAGAATAGATAGTTATGTTGATTGGGGTGGAAACATTTGATGAAATTCATAACTATTTAAATTAATTAAATATTTGAGTTATTATTAATTTTCTTATTAGTGATCATTTTTAACTAGAATCATAAATGTGGTCACTAGTGGAAGAATCAAATAGAAATTTTTTTTATGTTAATCATAATCCTTTGTTACCCTCTATAAAAAATAATGAGAAAAATAATATACTCATAGTGGATATCACAATATGTCTATTGGATTCTATAAATAACACCTATTTCCAATCCTAACTCTTATTATAAAATTGAAGTATATAAGTTGTGGTGTGGATAAAAAATATAATCTCAAAGGAGGTTTCTAAAAGATTAATAATTCTATTAAAATTGACATAAGTACAGAAGTGTTGAGAATAAATTAAAATAAATTCGACTCTATACCTAATTAGTGATAAACAAAAGTCTACCATGACTTTTTTAGTATAAACATATCACCTCTAATGTGATTACCTATATTTATCATTAATTTTGTAAATTTTATTATTTTATCTTTTTTTATATTATTACTAATTTAACTATTTAATTCAATAGGTTTTATAAGGTATTATTTAGAATATTAACATTGGATACCTATATAGAATAAAACTGGGATTTATTTCCCAATAACAATATATTTTTTCATCATCTTTTCACTTTTATCCTCATGGATGCTTTGTAACATTTTATCGTGGGGAGTGATGTCCAATATTAAGAAATTTTATGTTTCTGTTGATTCTTTTTATTTATTTTTTGAATCCTTTTATGCACAATTATAACACCTCTATATGTTTGGAACACATTCCAAACTATGAGAAATTAATTTCACCATAGAAAATAAACATTCATGACTATTTAAAAGAAAATATTTTCAAAAAAAATTATTATTAAAATCATTGAAATGATTATGGTATTTTAAATATCATACCATGGAATAATTTCCCACATTAAAATCACTTACCCAAGTGGATTAAAATGATTTTTACCTCCTTATTACAATTCCCTCATTTTTTGAGACAACTGATGTATTCTTGGAAATAAGAATTTTATTGGAATTATAGTAAATACCATTGGGAATTGATTATATTTTTTTAACCAAAATTTAGAAATTTTGTTGAAAATCGTATTTTTACAAAAATAGTCCATTCTATACTATTATTACATTTTACCATTTTAATACAATAACAACCATAGATATGATAGATAGATAGATAGTGAAAATAAAATATTAAAATATCCAAATATCCAACTCGATAATAAATACAGGATAACAATTATAATCATGTTTAGAGAGAATTTTCTTTGTTAGTTTATTTGGGGATTCAAAGCATGTCCATGATATATAAAAATGAATACGTACTATAAAACTGAGTATGTAAATTTATTCAACATCTTTAAATTAAAATAACCATGTATACCGTATATGTTAAAAATAAATATAGAATATGAAAAAGGTGAAATAGAAGATAAATAAAAAATTGAAAGGAGTATAGATAAGGAACTATTTTATAAAAATGAAATGATTATTGCAGGGACATTAAATGGGACTCCAAAAATTATATTGGAGAAGGATCATGTATGTAAGATTGAGTGGGTATGTCATTCATGATAATAAACTAGAAATTATACATTGTACTATATTTAGAGACAAAACCTACTCATTTCCCCTCAAATTTGAGACCTTAGTAACAACCAAAATCCAGTCATATAAAATCCCAGAATTTTCCACATGATAAATACAATTAAATGACTTATTAGGTGTATGTTTATAAATATATAAATCTAATAGTGACCCTTGTGTGAGTTTGGAATGAAAAATACAATGGTATAATTTATAATTTTTCTAATGATGGAAACATATCTATTAAGGTTGGTTTAAAAGAGTCTGGGTGGATAAAAAAAGTTGAAATAAATTGTATACACCTCATGGAGAACAAATTATTTTGAATAGTTAGGTGGCATGATAATCATGAGTGAGATGGATGTGGAGAAATTAAATCACATTTACTAGTGTTTTAAGGATTTCGTTGGTACTAATTTTGATGTTCACGAAACATGGAGTCCATGGTCCTTGTGGGGGTATTGAAAATGAAAATTAAATAATTATGTTTTTTATATTTATTCTCTTTATTACCAATAATATATTAATTAATTTAGTTTTAAATAAATTTTAAATAATGGACCTTTTAATTGGATTTTGTGAATTTTTAGTAAAATGGATGTAATTGTGGATTTAACATATTTTATTGATATCAATAATTAAAAGATTGGACATAAATAATAATATATGTTTTTCACATTTTATAGGTTAGGTGGAAAACATTACATTTTGGAATTCAGATACATTTGAGTTTTTAATTGATATAAAATTAAGTAGAAATAGAAATAGAATAGATTAATTAAGTGTTACCCATGGATATAAAAGTGTCCCCAAAATACATTCTTACCTATAATATGAAAGATTTTTATGCTAATAAATAATTTTTAATGGCCACAAAGGTCATATATATACGTTAAAATCAACTTATAAACTTATGTATGAGTTAAATTGAATTAAAATGTAATTTGTATGGGTGAATTCAGGTCAAAAGGGGTATGAATTAGTTCCATCCATTTCAAAATAAGGGGAAACAAATGCTATTAAATATATTTTAATAATTTTAAAGAACAACTTTTCTAGATATTATCTTGATGAAACGTGGAGCCCATGAAATCTGTGGGGATTACATAGAGACTGTAGGACTGACTAAAAATTAAATACTTATTATTCAAATTTATTTATAGAAATACTGTCAAAAATCTTGGGTTAAAAAGATGCAGCTGACATAAAATAGTAAAAAAAATAATTAAAAGTATATTTCAGTTTACCAGAAGATCTATCCCTATATAAACTTTACTGAATAGTATAGAATTTCATACCGACATCATCACGGAGGTAGGCTCTATTTTCATAAATTTAAAGGTACTATTCAATCATTATGTAATAGATATCACAAAGCAATATTTATGTGAAATTATCATTCCCCTCAGATGGAAAGTAGAATGAATTTTATAATAAGGCTAGATGGATAAAAGGGGTTATGAGATATTTCATGGAATATATGTGATTTTAAATTTATTTTTTATTCATCTTTTCCATTTCCACTTTAAAATAGATTTATTAAATGTTTCAATTTGTTATCATTATGATAGCTAACACTTTCTTCCCTAAATCCACTATGATTAACATTATTTGATATAGTGAATAACATTAATGTGGAATCTGCTAGATGAAGCTTCTAATGATGAACCTAAGTTCTTTCTCACTCATTTTCGTTATCTATTATATAATCTTACTTTATTATGTGATAATTAGCTGGGATGATTAGAGATAGTGACCTCAATGAAGTTGTATTAGCATGTAATCCTTCATTTAAAACTATTTTCTATCTATTAATATTATTATCTAGGTACGTAATAAATCCATGATTGTTGATTGTTGTATTAGTGTAATTTCATATCCACAATGTTATTAGGGGTGATTGTGATTATGGATCCCTCATACATTGTAATAATTTTGGAGGAGGATGTATTTATTTTTTGGAGGGTTTTCAGTGCATTATATACTCACACAAAGGTGTATAAAAGGATAAATGAAAATATTATAGAGTGAAAATTGAGTAGATAAAAAATCACGCAGTGATGCAATAAAGGATTACATAGTGCAATTCATATTATAGTATTTCCTTTAATCTAAAAATTAATATATTTTCCTTTTTATTTCATGTTTATTTTATTTTTTTCATCCACATTGAAAATCCTTTAATATTTTTATTTATTTATAAAAATATACAAAAATTATAAATAAGTGAATTAGAGTAGTATATAATTGACAAAGATTCTTAAGAGACACAAACATGGCCAATAACTATAATAAATTACGTAAATGTAAATATTATTTTTTATAACCCCATAATATGGGATATATATTCTCAATATATCAATTTAGTTGAAGTGGAATAGTTTCTAAATCTTGGGTTATGTGAGAAAAATTATTATATGATATTTTTTCAATGATATAGACTTCTTTATGTTTTTTAATTTATAAGTCGAGGGACAATTATTGTTACTAATTATTTATAACAACATGATATTTCATTAATGAGTCATTCAAGTTACACAAAAAAATTTAATTATTTTATGTTTTATGTGAATATTTTTGTATAGTTTTTTTGATAGTGATAGTAATTAGTCATCTGAATATTTGTGGACTATTTCCAAATTGGGTGTTTTTTACTAAAATTGAAGCGACTAATGAAATTTATTAGAAATGGTTTATTATGATTGAATAAAAATAATATTACTATGAATTGGGTTTGTAGAATGAGTTTTATTCTTCTAACAAATTATAATATAAATGATTTCTACCAAATATTATTTGAAAATTTATTATCCTTATTTATAATATATTGATATATTAATTTATTTGGGATTAATAGAAACATAAAATAGATATCAAAAATAGAATTGAGAATTCTATAAATGGAAATAGTTGAAGAACATTTCTAGTGTATATATATTTTCACTTGAGAGAGAAGATTCTTTTGGGATATATTTAGAATATTTATTTGTATAAGAATACATGATCATAATTTTACTTTATCAAAGATTGTGGATATTGTATAACCTTATTTAGAATAAAAATGACAATCATATGTCATTTATAGTCTTTTTCTAAATAATATTTTGTACAGAAAGAAAAAAATATTCTTTGAGAATTAATTGTAACACATAGATCTATGATTGTATTAAAATATAATTCAGGTCAGTATAATCTATAATTTAGAGTAAATATATTTTGGTGATAGTAATACCATGTAGGCATAGTGGGTATAACCATACCAATGTAAAATAAACTATTAATTATTAGTAGGCATTGCATATATTTGATTTCTCTTTGATCATTTTTTTCTTATTGTGAATTATATGGTGATTCCTTACATTTGTTAATATCCATTAATTGTTTAATAATACCAATCAGTGTTTATATCATTCATTTTAGGATGTTAAATGATTCATTTAGTAATAAAATCATAAATCTATTAAAATAAATTGACAAATGTATTAACCCAGACATAGTTTGAAAACATTCATTTAGGGAACTCTCTATTAGTATATTAGTGTGTTGCATTCCCTTTGGTGATCTATATTGTTTAATAATAATTCACCATTATTCTAGATAAAATTGAATAAAATAAAATTTATAAGAATTCGTGATATATTTATTGATTTGGTGGAAAATGTTAGTTTTTTTATTTTTTATTCATTTTCATTGGAATTAGAGCATTTATAGTGTCAAAATTATAATTGATTATATGTTATTTTTTATAATGGGAAATAATATATATATATATATATATATATATATATTATTTTTTGGGGGAATTTTTTGTTCATTTAAATTATTTCATATTCTATGGTAGATTTATTAAAGTTATTATTAATAAGAATAGGTAATACATATATGGTATAATCATTGAAAGAATATAAATTTTCAAGGCATTATATAATAAATGAATAAATTATATCCATGAAATGAGAACAAAAAATGATGATTTATAAGATAGATTATTTGAGTATGGATGCTATATATTTATACAAACTAGTTAATTTGAATATATTTGAGATGTTCATAAAATAGAATGTGAGCTATTTTAATTACCAATGAAATATAAATTATTTAAAATTAAGATAAAAATAGATTCACAGAAATTAATGATGAAAAATCATGTAAAAAATAAAATGAAAATATTATTGAGTAGATTAATGATTTATTTGACCAATAAAAATATGATAAGTGAAAGGTTTGAGCAAAAAAAATTCTGAGGTTAATAATCTGTGGGTCTTGGTCGGATCCTCTCCTAGTTGGTTCAAGCAATCAACATGTTATGTGTTCCTTTTCTGATTTGGGAATCAAGCAGTTTTGTTCTTTCATTTATTCTAGTAACAGATATCTGGATAGTAGATCTCTTTTTGCTGATTTTTTTTCTCTCAAAAGATTTATCAATAATCCATGGATCATTATTGGGGATTTTAACACAATTCTTAATTCGGATGAAAAAATGGTTCCTAAGACTTGTTCTATTTCTTATAGTGAATTTAAGGGTTGTATTGATCAAAATCAGTTTTTTCAAGTAAATCTTGTCGTGGCTAGGTTTACTTGGTATAGATGGAACCTTAATGGTATGGTGGCTATTAAAATTGACAGGGATTTTGTTAATGTCTTCTCTTTACATTCTTGGGAATATATTACTTTTATGCCTTTATCTCGGTTTAAATATGATCATCATACAACTATGATAGACCTCTCAGTAAAGGGTATTAAATATTTTTTCCCCTATAGATTTAATAAATCTTATGTTCATCATCTTGAATGTGACAAGATTGTTTAGGATGTTTGGTGTTCGTTTGGTAGAAAAGGGAATTTTTTTCTTGTATTCTTAAATTTATGTTTCTCAAGGGATACCCTAAAGTTTAGATTAGGGTTAGGTTCTATCATCTTGACTCGAAAATCACCAATCATGAAGCCTCTCTTCATAATTTCTATGAGTAATATACTTATGCTGATTTCTCCCTTAATGTTTCTTTGGAATCTGAGTTGACACTTAAACTTAATAATTTTATAAATATTAATGATGCAATACAAAACGATTCTTTAAAAGAAAATTGGATCAAGGATGGGGATAGAAAATCCAAATTCTTTAATAATATTCAAAGAGTTCGGAAAATTTCTAGGCCACTTGCTTTACTAAAAAGAGGAGATCAAATTTTGGATAATAGAAAGGATATTTCACAACATATTATTTCTTATTACAAAGAGCTCTTCAATGGATCATCTACCATTTCCCTCCATATATAGGGTATTATTCCAAAATTGGTTAACCAGGATGATAAATCTAGATTTTCTTCAATTCCATTGGAACCTGAAATCAAGGATACTGTTTTCAGTCAAAAGCTGGACAACTCTCCGGGTCCTGATGGCTTTATAATTTTTTTCCAAATTTATCAAAAGATCATTAGTGATGATGTTTGAAACCTTGTTCTCCATTTATTTAAGAGGGGAAATCTTCCTCAAGGTTTAAATTCTCAATTTCTTTCTCTTATTCCAAATATTGAAAATGATAATGATATACATTTATTTGGGCATGTTGCTCTTATCAATACATTATACAATGTTATCATTAAGATTCTTTCCAGTAGACTTGCACCCATTTCCAATAAAATTATTTATTCAAATCAATTTGTTTTCATCAAATGTAGGTACATTCAAGATTGTCTTGTCATGGATTTCTATTGTATCAATTGTCTTAAAAACAAATTTTTTTTGTGAGAAAATTTCTATCAAATTAAATATTAAAAAGTATTTTTACATAATGGATTGGAGTTTTATATTTAAAATTATATCAATGTTCGGTTTTGGTGACACATTCACTAATTGGAATAATATCATTTTTTCTTTTGCCCATATATCGGTTCTGGTGAATGGATCCCCAAATGGGATATTTCTCTTATTCTAGAGGATTTAGGCAAGGTGATCCTATTTCTGATTTTTTTTTTGCTATTTCAGAATATTATCATAGTATATTGTTTTCTATCATGGCCATGAATTGAATGATAAAGGCTATTGGTGTTGGTCGTTGTCTCTCTGCTCCTACCCATCTCAATTGTAATGATGATATTATTCTATTTACTCAAGGGGATAAAAGAAATATCATGAATATCAAGAGGACCCTTCATCATTATGAGCATGTTTTTTGGAAATATGTTAGTTAGAATAAGTCATTTTTCTACTTTGGTAGAAATATTTATCATACTAGGAAATCAGAAGTCATCACTGATTTGGACATTAGAGAAGGTTTTCTCCCTTTTACTTATCTTTTTGTTCCCATGTTTTGGGGTTGCCCAAAGGCTTGTTATTTTTTTGAGATTATTAGTAAGATCAAGAATCAGTTTGCGGCCTAGAAAGGCAAGTCCCTATCAAAGGATGGTCGTGTTTGTCTGGTCAAAGCTGTTGTTGTTTCTAAATTTTTATATTCGTTTATGGTTTGTAAATGGCCTTCTACTCTTATTAAATTAATTAACGTGACTATCAAAATCATCATTTGGACTGGTAGTATTTCAGAAAAAAGACTGGTAACTATGTATTGGAACACTTTTTGCAAATATTTTCGGAAAGGGCGTCTTGGAATAAAAAATCTTAATATTTTTAATCAATACCTTCAGGCTTCTTTTGGTTAGAATTCAATAAATGAAAAGATAGAAGCTACTTCTTTCCTGAGGTCTATATTTCTTACTAAACTCAAATTGGCCACATTAATTATATGGATTCTTCTGTTTGGTCTTCATTTTAATATTGTTTTTCTCTTATTGATGTTGATACTATATGGTTTATCTCTCCGGATTATTCTCTCAAGGTTTGGAAAGATAATTGTACTTGGGTTTCTTTTATTGATACTCTTAGTCATGACATTTCAAATCTAGATCATTAATTTTCTATTACGGATCAACTAAATAATATTTCTACTGTTCTGGATCATCTTAAACAAATTATTAGTAATTAGTGTTTTTCCGCTATTGGTGATTTTTGGATTTGGGAACCGCATCCCTCTAGTGTGCTCATTTCTATATTCTTCTCCTCTCATGAAAATACTTCTGTGTTATGTTTTGATTGGATTGGGAAGTTTAATAGGATAATAATTCCCCCTCACAGTTCATTTTTTTGTTGAGACTGGCTCAGGGTAATGTCCCTATTGATTCTTATTTACTGGTTTTTGGTATTTCTCTTTGTTCTATTTGTATTCTCGGTCATTATCACAGGGAGGAATTGGATCATCTTTTTTTGAGTTGTGATATATATGCCCCATGTGGAAGGCACTTTATGATATTTTTGAGGTTAAAATGCATAATATTTCTACTATTCGAGGCATCCTTGATGGGTTTTTATGTCTTCTATTATCTCCTATGTTGTTGATTATTTTTCAAGTTGTTGCAACTAAACTTTTTCATTCCTTATAGATGGCGAGAATCAAGGGTCTTCAGGATGGAACTGGTTTCAATCCCCAGGCCTGTCGTACTGGTATTTTTTCAGTCATGAAACAAGTAAATCTCCCTTGTGAATTTTATTGTAATGACTCAGTGCAAGATTTTTCGGTTTTTAGGGGTATTAAGGTTAAAGGTAATTTTCATTCTTTGTTGGGTACTATGGATGTTTTTTGGCATCCAATTTTGTTGGATTAGATTAAAAAGAATTTCTAATGGATCTTCCAGAGAAAACCCGAGTCCATCAGGTTATGGATTAGTTTTCAATAACAAATTTGGGGATGTTTTGGGTTGATCATACAAATCTTTTTGTTTTTCCTTGTCTCTTGAGGCTGAGATTCATAGTGCCATTTTTGCACTTGATATTTTTAAAAATAGGGGTTTAAATAGTATTTGGTTGGAGTGTGACTGCACTACGGTTGTACATGCAATTAGAACCACTTCTACTCATATCCTTTAGAAACTTAAGAATATATGTATTAATTATTTAAATTTTCTTTCATCTATTGAATTCATTATTACACATGTTTTCTGGGTGGTTAATGCTTTGTCTGATAGTCAGTATAATAAAGAAGTTGATGGGGGGAATTATTCTTGGTCTGATAAAATCACAGAGGATTTTATCCATATTTTTCAAAGGTAGAAATGTTTTTTCATTCTTTTATACTTTTTAGACATATTCCCTTGTTTGTTAATAGTTCTCATCATTTAATTTGGTTGCTGTTTTTTTTGTTTTATTGTGTTTTTTATGTTTTCAGTTATTGTTGGAACCTATCCACAGGTTCTTATTTTGGTTATTTCTAACATTGTTATTTCTTCTAATTTTGTTCCTTCTGGGGATTACTGTTCCTATGGATCTGTGTCATTTCTGCTAATCAGGGGGTTGATATGGCTTTGTTTTCTTTTCAATATTCTACTCATTATCGCTAATGTTGTAGGATATTTGGGCGCTAATGATAGATTTAGCATAATTTATTTTCCAACGTATTCTTTTTTCATTCAGGATGTTGTCAAAGATGTTGATGAGTCTAAACATGAGGGATCCAGGTTATCTCTAGTTTTGTTTGTAGGCCCTGGATCGTCTTCAACTGGAGTTCTTCTATTCACTACTGGTGTGTTTTTGATGTCTACGACATTGTGGGGGAGTAAAAAAAGCTTCTTGTACTACATTTTCTACCCCTTAGATCCTTCTAGGGGTGGTGCAACAGGACTCAGCCTTCGATGGTGGAAATTATCAGATAGCAGCCTTTAGTGGCTCTCTCCTTCCTTGGCAAGATCTGGTGAACTATGAGGTGGCTTCTTGTTCCCCTTGTCCTGATCAGGATATCACTAATTCGTCTCCTCATGGAAAATGGGATGATTTCCATAATCATTTTATGTACTCCTCTATGTTTATGATATTCCTCATTTTCTCCACTTAGTGGAGACATGTTTCAGATCTATATTTTTTTTATTTGGAATGTTCTGTAATTGTTTGATTTTATATAAAATTAATAATGAATTGTGTTGAATAAAGATAAGTGAATTAATAATTAGGAATTTTAAAATCATGGAAAAAATAAATTTGTTTTTATAAATCATAATGATATTATGATTTTATAAAGAAAACTATATTTTTGGATGAATATTCTAACTCTAAAATTAACATATAGTAGTTTCTAAGGAGAAAGTAAGTTTTCTATATAATTGAAAATATGATTTTAATATAATTCTTGGAAATGATATGAATAAATAGGACATATATAAAATTTATTTATATTTTTTATAAAACATTTAGTGTATATTACAAAAGTAGATGAATTAGATTTATTAATGGAGGATTACTAATTTGAAAATTAAATTGTATTACAAATCATAATTTCATAACTAAGGGGAACCATGTGGCTATTTTAGATTCTAGGATGGAAGAGTGATGTGAGACCATAATTTAGGTTATTAATAAAGTGGGGGCATGATAGATTTAATAGTTAAATTAGTCTTAAGGTGTTGTTGTGGGTAGGATTTGGTGTTGCGAAGATGAAGTAGAGGAATTTCACTAGAAACATTGGATTATATATACAATGCTACAAAATAGGGTATTATCATTGTATAAAAGACCATTATATGTGCTCAAAATGTGCGGATAATCAAGGAACTATTAATTAGGGGTTACATTTATCAACCTTAAAAACAACACTGATAAATACCACTTTTATTAGAAATATAAAAATCAATGATAAAATGGGTCTTTTATTAATGCTAAAAAGAAGCACAAAGGAAAGGGTACTTTATCAGTGATTTTTCTAGAGATGATAAAAGTTAGAAAAATATTTTTTTCAACTATGAGGGTTTTAGCTGCGCTTAAACCCCATTGAAAGCACTATGAAAAACCCTTCCCAGAATCCCTAGTGACCCCTACCTTTTAACAGTGCTAGAACCACTAATTACCAACCCACGAGCACTCCCTCGCCTCCCCCTGGATTCAAACTCGATACCACCCTTTACCACTCCTCCATGTTGGTTTTCACTTAATTTATTGATATATCTATTTATTTATTTATATAAATATTTAGTTATATTTTTTTTCTATATTAATATATATATATATATATTGGTATATTTACATATATAGTTATATATTAATATATTTATATATTTATTCATATATTAATATATATTTTTATCTATCAATTTATAAATATTTTGTTATATATTTTTATCCATATATTTATTCTTATATTAATATATATTTATAAGACTGGTTTTAAAAATAATTATAAAATATGATTTTTGTGTGTTTATAAATAAATAGATACATATATAAAACTTACAGATACACACACAGACACACACACACAGATATATATATATTATGTATATGCATATCTGTAAGTATATTTATACATATTTATATATATTTAAAAATATTATATATTAATATGTCTATGAATATATTAGAATATATAAATAATATATATCAGTTTGTTAGTACAGTCACACAAAAATATACACAGACATACAGATACTCTATTATGCTATATAAATATTCACAAATTTTTATTTTAAATTAAATGGATATTAATTTTTATTTACATATGGATTATATATTTAGAAATATTCTTTATATGTAATTTTTTAATTATTTATTTAATGAAGAAAATTTATTCGTGAATATATAAAAAATATATATTTATTGTTATTTATTTGACTATAAATGATAATACACTGTGAAAAAATAAATTTCAAATCCATAATATCAATATGAATGAAATCCCTCAGAATAAAATCATTCACCGCTAAGAAATGCAAGAAGACCCCCTTAAACGAGGATGAAATTCCATGGATTGTTAAAATATTTAGGTATCTTGACTACAAACCATGTATTTGAGGTATTTTAATCTTATTTGGCCTCTAAAAATATCATTGAATGTACTATTGTGACCCCAATGAATAGATATTGTCTCATGCTTTGAAATGAGAAGTGGTAGAGCTCAAACATACACCCATATCAAAATTTATGGCTGTTGGATGTTCGAGTTAGGTTTTCAACTTATTTTAGGAAATTTAATATATTTTATGATTTTTGGTACTTTTAATTATTATTACATTATTATTAATCAATCATAATTAAAAAATTATCAATTAAAAATATTATTTAAAATATTATATAATATATCTTCACTAGATATCTTAAATATTAAGTGTGGTCTATTTATAATTGTCTAAAACATATTTATAATATATATATTATATTTATATAAATATGAATAAATTTATATATCTACATATTAGTGTAATATTTTTAATATTTTTTTGAAATATACCCTTTATTTTTGCTACTAAAAAATCACTCATAAATACAACTCTATATCAGCACTACTAGAAAATGAAAATAAAGGGGGTCCCTTTAACATCACTCAAAAAAGAATTGTTAATGGGGGTACCTTTATTAGCACTAAATTAATCTCTGATAAAGGGTCACTTTTAGTAGATATTTCTTAGAAATTTTTAAATTACATTTTCTCAGCTCTTTTTTAGTGCTGATAAAGGTACCCCCTTTATCAGTTACTTTTTTACCACTGAAATAGTACAGTGTTGTGAAAGCCTGTTTTTGTGGTAGAGTAATCTTCTCCTAGTGACATGTGGTGTAATTATAACATCAACAATGGGACCCTATAAAATATTTGAGAGACATCAAATAATGTGGGTCAAACCCCCACTATTTGGTTTCAATATGAAACGCTATCATAACACATTATGGATATTCTACATCATTAATAGGCTTGAAATTAATGATTAACATTACATATTCATAAAAAGAGGTTATAGTTTAAGGAATGGTCTAAAATATTTAATATGAAATATCTCCCAAGTCTAATGATGATTATGTTAAAAGTAAATTTAATATATTTATATTAATTTATTACTAATTCGAGGAATAATATAATTATATTGATTACAAACTAATGAAATGGAAGAAGAAAAAATTTCATCGTACTTTTAAGTGAAAAAATCATAAATGTATAAATATATATTATTAAGGGTGAAAAATAAATTTTGAATTTTTTATAGAGAGTTTTAAATACCAAAAAGGACATATCTAACATATTTAGAAAGTATTGTAAGAGAGTAAGTCTTATTGAAGTTTTCTTTCCTATAATATTACGTGGAAAAGAGTGATTTACATCATGTAAAGTATAAGTTTCATTAGAAGAATAATCCATTATAAGTATTCTTCAGAAAAATTGTTATTAGAAAAAGATGCTCAAATTATATATAGAGGAATGAACAACATAAAAATATAGAGAAATCTATATTATTTAGAAATAAATTCCATGGGTTTTCTCGTTATTATTATAAATCAATATTTAAGTGTACACATATTTGTAGGACAGTTGGATAAGATTATTGGAATGTTAAATGAAAAAAAATAAAAACAATATTGTAAATGGATAAATTAAAATAATTTATGTATAAATAAAGAAACATTTATTGGTTATCGTTCATAGTTTGGAGACTATGGAACCATGTTTATCTTTTTATGTATCATAATTGATTTATTGAAACTTATAGAAGAACAAATAATTATATACTAATTGATGTAAAATTATTATATATATATATATAATCTCAAAAAAATCATCACAAATTTAATTAAATAATATATTTCATGTTCTAAGGATTTTTGTAGGAAATATGCTAATCAAGGTTTTAGTTATATTAATTATTATATAGTGTCTCTAAATCAGAAGATTAAATATTGGTGTTTTGAAAGAAATTTAAATCAGGAATATTAAATTATAATAATTATTTCATGTCATCGTAAAATATTAAGGAAGTGTTGGAATGGGAAAATGAACATCATAATTTAAATGATTCAATGCAGTTATAACTACAATTTTATTTAAAATAATGGTGGAAAGACAATATGAGTTTGAGAGTTGTTAAAAAATGATGATTATTTTTTAATTAAAAATTATTTTATTAAGAAGTATCCAAAAGATGAAATATAATGAGTAAAATAAAAACTAGTTAGTGAAAAAGAGTTCGTTGGTGGAAAGATGTATATATGGGCCTCTATATTGAATGAACATGTGTTAAAATTGAATGAGAAATATAGGCTGAGTTTTAGAACACAATATATTCTTTAACATGATGAGATATGTGAAGACCCAAGATCCCTATTATATTACTGCATATTATTCAAATTTCATTAAGGGTGAGTCATTATAGTTATTTTTATATTATATTTGGATATTTAATTTTTTAATAGAAAACAAATTATCTTATATCCCATGGTTGAAATTTAGGTATATTCTCTAAACATTGGGTTTCAATATTTTTTTGAGTTATAATAACTATATTAATTGAAGTATGAATTTATAATTTTATGGAATTAATTTTTTTTTCTATTGTGTTCATTTATTTTAGTTAATTTCATTATGTAATTGAGGTATTGTTTTCAATTAAACACATATTTCATTTTATACATATTTTTTTGAATGTTTTTTTTATTTTTAAATGATTATATATTATATATAAAGATATAAATTTATAATTTAATTTAAACATAACCAATTTCGATGAAGAAACTGGTGAATGGTTCTAGGAATGAAACAATATAAATTATGTTTTGAGTCCTTTACAATCTCTTTATTTTGATAATGTTCTCAATATGGTGAAATTATTTGTAAAATACTCTGGTTATATGACACACATGGCGGCTGTTGTTTTATTGAAAATCCAATGAGAAAATTTATGAATTTAATATAGTGAAATTTAGGTGTTAATATAAATTGTAACTATTTTCATAAGGGGTTCTCAATAATGGTGATTTTGGAATTATATGAAAGCGACATTGATGATTTTTAAATTCATATGTACTATATAGATGAATTGATTGAATATTTAAATTTTTTTGAAAATAAAAATATAATAAAATTTTATATATTTATATTTAAATTTAATGGTTTTATTAAGTGTATTTATAATTATTGATGTTGAAAAAAATCTATATTATATCTAGTTGAAGTGATTTTTTTTCAATTATAGATATGAAATTTTATTACAATTTGAATTGGGATAAATATTTAATAAATTAAATTATGATATGTTCTATATATGATGGATTAATTATAGAGGTATAATATAACCAAAGATTCATTTGGAAAATATCTTATATCCTTTGTAGCTAATTACATGTTCAATGGATTGTTTGAAAAAATTTAATTATTGTTCAACTAGATATATTCAATTTTTATGACGTGTAATGATGTATGATCTAGTTGGTATCTAATGAAATATGTTATTTGTGTTATATAAATGTGTTATGTTAATTTTTTTAAGAATGTTTTATTTTTTTTGGAATTTTTGTAATGAGTTTATTAATTTTTTTTTCTATAACTAATTTTTTTTTGAATTTTTGATGACCATAATGTTGATTAAAATTTATTATATTGATGATTCTTTATAAATATTAGATATTTACAAGATGCATTCGATACACTTATAGATACAATGATTTAATTTCTAAGGTAATATATTCTATAATATAATAATTTTTCTATAGCTAAAGAATAGCATGTTCTTTACCCAAATGTATATTGAGAATAAATACACATGTTTGAGGTTTTTATTATTAATTTAGTCCTTTTGGATGTATTTTATGTTTTTTTTAAAATTATTTCATGTGTTTTTATTTCATTTTTAGAAAACAATTACGATTCATTCAAAATATTTAGTGGGGTTGTTTTTAGGCCAAAGAACATGCATTACTAACCTGATATTTACACATGGTTTCGTTTAGAGGATTATAGAATTATTTTATCTAAATATTATATAATAATATATTAGAATTATTCAAAAAATAAATATACCTAAATAATTTGATGATTTAGAAAAAAATTAAATATAAATCCATGAAATTGATGACAAATCGAAAAATGATAAAATTATAGAAATGTGACACCAATATTTATATTATCATTTTATAGATAAAAATATTTTGTATTGTACACTTGGATTTCACTAAATAGGAACAAGACATAATTTTTTTTCTAAAATTATTTCTACTAAAAATTTTACCTCTTCATTAAAAATATCCATGGAATTCAGATATCATTGAATATGTTCCAGATAACAAAAATTTATTTTTAAATCAAATTACCTTCATTTTTTTTAATTTAAATAGTAAAAAAGGACTTCTGTAATTTTAATCTTGTATGTATAGTTTCTATTTGATCTTAATACTTTCATGATGGAAATGAAATGGTGTTGTACATAGAGGTTCACTCCATACCAAGGATGTATCAACATATAATAAATCTTCATCATCTTAAATCTTGATGTGTTATATGGTATTCTTATTTCTACATACCATGATTATTCTTAGGTTAAAATACATTAATTGAAACCTTTATGTATTAATATTTTTAAAAATACAATATATATCATTAAAATTACTATGTTTCAAAGTATGATTAGCAATAAAATATGAAATTTAATTTAGAAATTGATTCATGAATTGTACATACTGTTAATTTATAGAAAATCACAATAGGGAATGTACCAATTCATCTTATGAGATCATTGACTTTTTGGGGGTTTAATATTGTTACATTATTGATTGAAATTTTTTAAAATTTTCATCAAAATATCATTGAGAACATAACGATTAATTAAATATATAATAATTGTGATATAAAACATTCATTATTAGTTTATACATATACCATTGCTTCTAAATGAAAAATAAATAATAAATAAAAGAATTATTTTTATATTTTTGTAAAATGAATACATAATGTAATAATGAAAATAAATTATATTTCATTCATCCATTTTTTACATATATATATTTGAAATCAATAAAATGTTCTAGACACTTTCTAATAATAGATTCTATCTCATCAATAATATATTGTTGGAAAATCCATTTTCCCAACAATTTTATAGTGTCTTAAGAGGATGGTGGAGATGAATTTAAATAAGGAAAAACTCTAAACATATTTATAATATTTTATTTTCAACTTATTCATTAGTTTATATTTTATTCATGTTAAAAATATTAACGTATAAGAAATTATATACATGTTTGATGCAAAGTAAAATCAATATAGCCACAATGGTTACTAGGTTCAAATCTAACAAAGAGGATTGTGCCAATTTGTCTTGATTGCTCAATTATCCCTCACAGAACACTAGGGTATCATTCAAAACCCATGATTTTCTATTCACATTACTAATATTTTAACAATCTTCATTTTCACTTCATGGTCATTCGGTGATCATAAAATTTGAGGTAAAAAAACTAGAATATGTTTTTTACAATGATATAGTAACAATTTTGAATGAAAAACTATAAAAGTTTTTTCATAATGTATTTTTTATTTGGGAATTAATTGGATAATGTGTCTTTTTTATATAAATATAATAATAAAGTGAATAAAAAACTGGATATATTTAATAAAATATGAAATATTATCATTGATGTTTAATTAATATATTCAGTTTAAATTTTTAGAAACAAATACTGATATATAATATTTTATAACATTTTCATTTCATATTTTAAAAATAAATCATTATAGGACTAAAAAATAAGTCCATGACATTTTCCAATGATATCCATAAATTTATATGAATATTAAATAATATGTGTTCCCTATGATTCAAAACATTTTTATAATTACTATAATAAATTTATTGTATGACACAAATTAAGACGATTAAAAGAATAAATCCATTACTTTTGTATTACCAAGAAACACTCACAATTACATCAAATAATTGATAAAACCTTTTGTAGTCATAAGAGGGAGTATTTTTTTAGTCCATATATACTCAATATATATTTTTTGGTAAAATAATGTAATTTATTTTTTATTTAATTTTATCCATGTTTATGTGTTTTATCCTTCAATATCAAAATCCCATTTTTTTTAATAGGGTGAATGTATCTTTAAAGATACATTGAATGATTTTTCTAGTCAGCTATACCTATGAATCTGTAAATTTAGTATTGTAAACATCAATTTAATTAATTAGATCCGATATAAATTTATTATAGAATATATAATATCTTAATTTATTTTTAATATTTAATCACATTTGAAGAAATAAAAAAGATCAATTGAAATATTGAATCACCCTAATGAAACATAATGAATCCAATAGGCCTTAACAAAAAATGTTTTTTAAAATAATAGATGAAACATTAAAAAAATTAAAAAAACACACCAAGAGTAAGTTAAAATTTCTTCTCTAAAAAGTGATAATAACATCGATGTCTTGGAACCAAAATTAAATAATATCCAGTTTATGAATAATAGAGATGATATGAAAAATAACAACAAATAAATTACAAAGAATAATGAGAGATTGATCAATAATATAATTTTTTTTCCTAAAGAAAAAAATTGATCAATACAATATCAAGGTCTATATAGGAATCCATGTATAAGACTTTATTATAAAATAATCATTGGAAAAAAATAGAAAACCCCATTTATAAATGGGCATGTCTTAAAAACATGGTGGGAAAACCAAATTTATCTTTTAATTCACAAACCATGCACAGAACTGATAATATTTCTCTACTATTAATATATAATTAAATAAAAACGTTTTATTAAGACATGTACTGAGCATGATAAACATCATGTAAGGATATATTTATACATACTTTGGTATATTATACATGTTTATAATAAGAGAACATATTTTCTATGAGGGTATATATAAATGTGCGTGTGTGTGTTTTCGTGTATATGTGAGAATGTATATATGTTAACCAGGTAATATTTTTACATAAATAAGAATAAAGTTTTTTAAAATGTAAACAAATAAAAATAATTAATAAATTTTTATCCTCGTATAGGTGTCTTTTAAAGAATTGGGTCATTAAAGGATTGATTCAAATTAAACATGTCAGTGATAGAGTCATTCATTTTCATTTATGTATATTTAGGTATACATGTTATATGGTTATTTATATAAAATAATATAGTAAACAAATTAATAAACATATTGGTAGAAAACGTAAACTTATAGTTGGGAATGTTTTTATATGGAATTTTTCTTGTGTTTTATTGAAAACAAGGAGTAGGTTTATAGATTGATTGTTTTTATTTTATGAACATAGTGTTTTAGAAAAAATAATCTTATAATAAAAATTTCAACAAAAAAATAAAAATATTATGCAAAAAATTTAAATGGACATATGAGTTTTTATCTGGTAACTACTGATTACCTGGATATCTCTACAGAAATTAATATATATTGCTTTTTATGAATACATAATTAAATTGCATGTTATAAATTATTTTATATTGACATGTTTGATTATTATAAAAAAATATACATTATGAATGTAATGTGTAATGGTGACTATGTTCATTTCATGGTAATGAGCTGTTGTAGGTTCAAGCACAAGACAAGGAATCTATGAATATTTTAATCATTTTAATTCAATATAAACTGTTTACATGTATTGTTCTTATCTGTTTTATAGTTATATAAGGTTAATTAAATAATTATTTATACTTGTTTTTAATAATTTTTTTATTATATATATATATATTATTCACAAGATATTTTTGATTGATTTTATCTAATTATAACATCAAATTATTAAAGAGTGTAGTGAAATGGGTTCCAAAACATACAATATTATATTTGAATTTCCCTATCTGGTTCTTAATTTGGGCCATACTCTTATTTTATTTAAATAATAAATAGATATAAAGAAGAAATAAAGAATAGGAGAAAATATATTTTAATATTTTTTTGATTTTTTCGTGTCAATACACTACTCTACTTGACCAACACCTAAAGTATGCATGGTAATTTTATTTATTTTATTTTTATAAATGCATATTAATTTCCTATTACAAGAGAATTAAATTATTTTTTTAATTGATTTTTTAATCATGATCCTTAAAAAAGAAATCCCATTATATTTTATTCAATATTGAATATGATTTTTTCGCATAAATGAAATAGAGAATTTAAATTTTTGGAAATAGATTGAATATTTGAATGGTTTTGAATTAAAATTGATAGGATAAAAACCCATTCAAATAAAAATTATTACGAAAATGTTAAAAACACATGAATTAGATATGAGAATTTAAAAAATATGATAATTTTTTTTTGGAAAGTATTTTTACTCTAATAAATAACAAATAGACCAATAATCAATTTAATCTTATTTTCATCTTTATTTCTTAGTAGAAATTGTCACTAGAAAGAAACAATAAGCATCATATATTGTAACAGTTCTTATTCATGTCATATGAAGAAGATATTATAACATATACATACTTTAAATTGTTTTTTTAATAATAAATTATAATTTTCCATCATTTTTAATGTTATACAAAAATACCTTAGAAAATGAATAACTTATTTATGATAAAAAATAGATAAAAAACATAAGTTATTTTTTAAAAAATAGTACAAACGTTAAAAAACCCTAACATAAATAAATATATTTCATTAATAAATATATATATTAATTTAATCATATAATTAGAAAAAAAATTAACACCTTCACATATCATTCAATTAGAAATGTATAACCTTTTATAAGGTTAAAATAATATTTTTAAAAAATATATAAGATTGATTTTAAAATAATTTTACTATGTTATTATTGGATATTCACCTTATCATTTAATATATTATTGAAATCAATATCAACCATAATTAATAATATTAACAAATCCATGTTAGATTGTATCCATCATATGGAAGAGTTAAATTACACTTTAACAAATTAAATAATATTGTCTTCAACATTTTACTACATATGTAAAGAATAAAATAAAATTCATATTTCTCATGTAAAATTTAATTCTAGTCTTGTACGATTGGACAATAGCTTCTTTAGATTTTATTGTATGTTAACAATTTATAATAAGATATATTAATTAAAAATAAATCATCCAAGAGAAAATTCGTAAAACCATGAACAATAAAAATATAAAATACCTACTTAAATATATGTATTAACAATAATAATTAAAAAAGTTAATAAGTAAAAAATATTATTGGTTATTTTTGATAAACAAAACTGAGATATGTTGGGTTTAGAAGCACCTGAAAAATTTCTCCAATAATCTTAAACTTTATAATTATATAAAATGACATAAAATAAATTTTTTTTAAATTTATTGTATCATTTGTTCTATTCAGAGTCATCTATATTTTATAATATCTAAATATGGGATCAATTAAAAAAAATTATATATTAAATCCTTCACAATAATTTAAATTTAATTAATCAAATATTGAAGTATTTTGAAATTGTAAATAAATGTAATTATCAAAAATATGTAATGAAATTAGTAGATATAATTTTTAAAATTAATTCATATTTGGCAATAATGTTTCAAAATTTATATTTAATATTAGATAACAATAATTGATGATGAGAAATATACTCAGAAGGATTATAAGTCAGATTTTTGGTTTATCCTAATAATTTTCGTTGATATTCTATGATTCCACTTGAATTTGTTTCAATACTTGTAAATCATCCAAATCTAGTTTTTCTTATAGTGGGAAATCCATTTTTCTTCTAGAATAATGTATATGTATAAAACCGTTCATATCAAAAAGCACTCAGGTTTATCTGAAATTAATATTATATAGTATATTCCAATATTATCTACTTCATTATTTTTCCCCCACATATTTCATAAGAATTTATCTATCATCTAAAAATTTGAGATGAATAGTATTAATTATTAGGAGACCATCTAGAAGCATAACTCAAAAAAAATAGATATGATGATAACCCTCTAACAATGTGAATGAAACCAATTAGTGATAAATATTGATGTGTTCTTAATAATGTGTCAACCCATCCATCCAATAGATTACATAAATATTGTGCATATCAAAGAAAATTTATTTTAAGATAATCATACGTCTACTAATAATTTTATATCAATGTGGGAATCAATAGATACCCATATATTACACCCTTAGGGTGTATTAGTAAACGTCACCCCATTCATATTCATTATAGTATGCCAAGATCACCATTAATCTGATCAGATATAAATAAGTGTGAAAGATATATATTAAATGAAATATATTATAAGGCAGACACCATAAATGTTATACCTTATGCTTTAAACAGATTCCTTCCCTACATGGTAGGATCTTTCTCAATTGGATGAAGTTTTCCTAAACCTCAAACACAAGATCCTAATGTATAATTCAAATTTAGGGAATTTTCACCTCCCATAATTTCCAAATCATCTAAAATGACATAAACGATCCATGTAACCCTAGAAAAATATTTCTTTTATTCCCTTGGCCCTTGAACTGAGACCCATGTCTAACTATGTCCACATCTATTAGAAAAGAATGGTTGTATACCATATAACCCTTATTGGTGCCCTATCTCCATTCTAGAATGACTCAGCCTTGGTTTTCTATCATAATCCATTTAAATAATCAGTGAATGACCACATTTATATCACTAGTATATTTTTTACCCTAAAGAAGGATGTGAAAAATCGCTATATTGGATGTATTTACAGTTCGTGCCATAGAAATACTATGAAAACATCCACTATATGACACACTATTATCCTAGATAAAAGATGAATGACACCTAAATGATTCCCCCATTTGGATTCACAAAGTAATATGGGATTGAATCATTATATCATTGAATGATATTAATATATATATTTTCAAATGTGGTCAAATTGAATTCCTCATCTTTTAACCAAAATGTAAAACATTAGAACTCTCATTACCCACTAGTATAGGTGAAAACTATAATAGATTCTTAATGATTGAAGAATAATCTATTAATGTTATTCCACCCTGTATTACAATCATAAAAACATTCCCTATATCAACCCATGTATTTTGGTTGATAAATTTTATTAAAAAATAGTCTATACATCATTCTAGTTTTTCAATAATTGTTGTTATAAATATTCCACCACATTTCCTAGGGTGCCTCAAGATGAAAAAACATATTATCTACATTGTCTCAATCAAAATCTGTTAATCCTATGGAACAGAATCATTTACAATGAAATGTTTATCTTATAGGTCAAAATCTCTAGTAAGATCTATAATGGTTATCCCAACACTCGGTCCCATATTCCACATTAACTATAACACCTAAAGAAGTGTCATTCTAATCTATATAATGATATTATTGAAAGGTTCCATAAATATATCCATTTCCACTATTGGTGGGGCATGCTTATCCCCTCCCTTCGGGAACATTTTAAGAGGTCATTATGGTGTAATTTTAATACATTTCTAAGAACATTATTTAGAAAACATTTATCATATGTCGATAGTATATATTTTTTCAAATAACAGTAACATTGAACTATTTCCTAAATACAGAAACTATAATAAAAGAGTGTCCAATATCTTATATTAATTCTTGGTAATCCTTCCCACTCATGGGTAAGGTAAATAATCATGTAGGATCATGAGACAGTAGTAGTATATCAATAGTTTTAATTATAAATAAAGGTTTATTCAGGAAAAATGATTAAAATAAGTTATACAGAAAAATAATATATAATATCTTCTTGACATAATAAATAATAATTATTTACATATTTTCCAGTATATTAATCCATATAAAGATGTTGAATATCTTGTGAACCATTCATTATAATGATTTCCCAAGAAAACACACACTAAGAAAACCTAAGTCCAATGGAGAAACAAATAAACTATAAATACTATATAACATTGTGAGAAAATCATAAAAACCTAATGCTTGAATAATAAGAAAAATAGTTCAAATACTAATAACATGGAATTAACTCATAAATGGTTTTACTTATCAAAGGCACAATTTACATATTGAGCACCTAAAATACCGTATCTACTTTATATAATATCCAAAATAGTAATTCAATTGGAATAAGGATATAATATCAGTTTAAAAAATCATTAATTTGGTTAACCTTTACCATGATTAAAATGTGTGACTACTTACATCTGGAATTCAATCCTATAATATAGAAGTTTATAACATGTTGGGAGAGGCTCTACGCAAAATAAAAAGACTGTACAATCTACAGTACAAATAACTATTAGTCAAAATTGATGAAATACTAGAAAATTTAAATCAAAACATAAAAACGATATTTGGATAAATATATCTTCTAATGTCTACCCTAATGTAATAACAACCATTATGATTAAATAAACGAGATACTAAAAATATCATATATGGTATACAAGCATAACAAGATCTTCACTGGATATACCGAATTGAACAATATATAAAAAGTAAACCAAAGAATCAATGTATCAATGAATGATAGTTTTGAGTCATGACTCTGTACTATCTCTCACCTCTAATCTAACTTCCCAGCTCAACCCTCTATAGAAGTGGGGCCATTTCCCTGTCATAGGTCAAGAAACAATATAGGAATAAAGGAATATCTTTATGGTGAGAGTAAAACTCAGTTGTACACCACCAATGGTTTCTCTGAAATTTCTAATTAATATATGTTCATACTAGATATAGAATGTTATTAAAGTAGTAATTATATGACCCACCACATATTTGAATGCTCTAAATCCATGCAACATGTCACTATAGAGATAGGTACATGTATTTACTAAGTACCAGTCTGCCAATCTAGAAACATGACCCATCCATACACATGAAATACCATCATTATTTAATTCTATAATGAAATATAAGTCATTATATCCCTAGAGATATATACCAGAACCATCTTTCTTGTTAAGGTTCATCATTCCCATCATTAAATAAATAACTATTTAAATCTATCCTTGGGAGACCATGGGACCATAATATATTTCACCATCATAAATAATCATTAAGAGATCACACCCTATATCCCCAATAATTCTCACTCAACTATTAACCACTTGAATAATATGTCATCTAACTTTTCATAGAGGAAAAAAACTAAAATACATTCAAAAATAGAAATCCTTATAAAAAATCCAATAAAATGACATAAAAGAATGATCAACAGTTAACTAAAGAAATTAAATAACATAAAAAGTTAGTTAAATAAGTCCTAATGAAATCAATACCATTTTAATAATGATTCTATATAAAGTAAAATTACAAAGTAGAGTTTACCTTAATGAAATAAAATAAAAAAAGCCATCTCTATTGTGATAAACTAACTCACCTAACCAGTCCTCGCTAGAACAATTCCAAAAAATACCTGTAATGATAATTTGTTTCTATCACATGTATTTTAATTTTATATATGTTCTAGCTCTCACTGCATAATCATTTAATCCTATGTCCATATAATGTTCGCTTAGATTTAGAAGAAAGAGAATTGTAAAAACCCCTAATATTCCATTTCTATAAGGTAACAATGGTATTTTTTTTGGGAAAGACAATCATTTATTATGATATGTATTATATAAACAATTATCACTATTACCATTCCCTATTAAATCTAAATCTTCCATTACACTACATATAGTCAAGTAGAAAGAATTATCCATCTATAAAGGGAAAAATCAACTAAGAGTGTTGTTATCCATGAATGGGAAATTATAATAAAACAATTCATGGTTGGGATGATAATAAAAATTATATAGTTTTTCATATATATATTTTACCTGCCTTAGATAATTATTAATACCGTTTTAGACAAGAAATCTAGATTATCCTTTTCATTGGCATATATAAGAAAATTCATGAAAAACTAAAAATGCTGCTGACTACACAACAATCACATTTTATATATGTACACAGCCTTAAACATAAAAATTCTATGGTTTTCAACTAGAATTGATATTTTGGATCTTTTGATGATCTTTTATAATTAGAGTATTAGATAATTCAGATAAACTCTTAAAATTTAAACTCATACATTACAAGTGACCACTTATACAAAATATAATTGTTTGAAATAGAAGAAAACTTTTTAACATAAAGTACTATTTCTTTTCATGATAAATCATTATATATTATTTCATGAACTTATCCTTGTACTTAATAATCTTTAACACATTGGAAAGTCATTTTGAAGACATGTTATGGCGAAAACGATAAGTAGGGTACAAAAAAGAGCGAGAAATATTAGTTCACTAAAAAAGATTAAAATTGATAAAATAATTACCTTATCACATTATTAACCAGGAATGTCACCAGAGGAAACACCATTAACCATTTATTAAACAAAATAAATGTTCAAAAAACAAGTGACACCGAGCAAACATAACAACTTCATACCTCCAAAATCAATCCCATCTCCATCACCATTATAAAAGTCTTCCAGCGCAGTCGCCGACTCTCATTCCGAACATTCATAAGGATTCGGGACATTGGAATATTTCATTAGAAGGATGAACAGCTCCAATGAAATAAATTCATTTTTAATTGGAAAAATTATAGATCTAGTGGACATTGGATTCGGAAGATAGGGGTAATCCTTGTGGAGACCGTGACCAATACACAACCATCCACATCAACCTGTCCATAGAGCCCATTCTTCGCTACATTAGGCAGTTTGATGTCCTCCAAAGTAGAACCCTGCTTCTCTTCAATCATACAAACATTGCTGCACCATTCCACTAATCAGCCACAACCTCATCTCCCCACAAAATATCATCCTCCTTCAATCTGACCTCAAGAGTAGCAAGGCCATCATAATGGGCCATGTTCTACTGCCTAGCCCCTGCAACTACAAACCCATTTGAGGTCATTCCATCTGTCCCGACTGCATTCATAATAGAATTTTCTTCACCACCATTCTCAACAGCACCCATGAAAGAAATTCCCTCAACCCCATCCCCCTGATTCAGGTCTTGTCTAAACTTGTTCAGAAAAGTAGAAACCAACGGATACTTTGGAACATTTTTCGGTTGTTCCAGAACCGCTGCTACCCGAATTATCATATCAGGTGAATTTCCAATTTCACCATAGGCATCAGGCATCCTCCTCCTATCAGCATTTTCTCCTAACCACCTCTCCAAACAAGGCGGCCTCTTGTTCACAGCTCTATTATGACACCTATCTTCCAGATTCCCCAATCTGTTGCAAGGTGAGCAATAATTTTTCCATGATTTATATACCACTTCCTACTTCCAATGTTACTATGTAATATACAATTACATAATAAATTAATTTAACACTAGACTTTTTTGAAGATATTCGAAACATAAGTCCAAAATTACATCAGTAGGTTGAATAATGTCAATCTAGACATAATTCCATCATCTAAGAAATAATTATAATAAAATTATAATAATTTTTATTCATATATTTTTCTTTTAAATTTAACGACTACATATGTTTATGAAAAATTAACTACCCTACAATCATGGAGATAGTAGTTTGTACGTACACATCAGTAATGTTTCCATTTTTTAAAGATCATTATGAAAACACGATAATTATTATTATAAAAATATATAATGATGATAAAATCATATATATCATAATAATTTTTTAAATATAATTATATATATCATCCATATGATGTGTTCATGAATACCAAATCACATCACATCATTGAGGTGGTAGTCTGCACGTACAAACAAGTGACAATATCACTTTTCTCTACACCAGAAGGTAATAATTTAAGTGATATATTATCTTATAAGAATGATAAATATGTCATGAATATCATATAGAAATATTAAATCCCTCATTAAAATTATTCTTGAGAGATAATAGTGGAAAATAGTTTATATCAGTTCAGGAGGTGGTAATCCTCTGTACAGAGAGATGATAAATTATTTTCCCATTTTATAGAAGAGGAGATGGATATGTTAAATTCCCAAACAGTAATAATATCTAATTATATATAGGATACTAGATTTATTATTTTTTCATTACTGAATAATAATTGGAGGTGTAAGAAGAAACAAAACAAAAATATGATATTGAAAAATATACCTCTTATTTGTTGAACCTCTTTTTTTAAACACCTTAAGCCTTAACTGGTTGGTATTATCCATAAAAAGAGTCTTATATAATATTGGAGTGGGTTAATATTATAAAAATTTATTTATATAGGAATTTTTTGAAACTTATAAGTATTTTTGGGAGAAGAAATGAAAAGAGATTCCCTTTAATAATAGAGTGAAGGGGGAAAATTGGAATTTATTTAAATATTAAATTAATATAAATTAAATTTCAATTTCAAATTGTATAAAAGTGTGTTATTTATAATATATTATAATTTTGTGTAAAAAATGACCACTAAAATAAAAAATAGGTAATTTTTGACAATATTTCATCCCTTACCTTGTGGTTTAAACCTTCATTTAACCAATTTAACACTCTTTGTGACAACATGGTGTTTTTACAAATTGATGGTTAATATAATTATGATAAAAAACAGATCCAAAAATAGACTATTTTTTATATTTTAAACATTATAATAATAAACTAGAAATATTTTATACTGTTATGAATTTTATATTATTAAATGAAAAATATTTATCATAAAATACCAGTAATATCAATTGTCAGATCTATTCATTACATTGAATGTAATAATATAATGATACTATATATAAATCTATGAAAATATTTCATTAAATCCTTAACATGTTAATGTAATATATAAAAATATTTGATCAAATTATTTTCCTAAAATCTTATTTATTTTAATATTTTTAATATTATTTATCTTATTTTTTCAATAATTTAATAAATACTATTTACCAGCTATGTAAATATTTAAAGAAATTATTTAGTAAAAAAAAATTATAAATAAATTTTCATGATGGAGATAAAAATATTATTTTTCAAAATTCTATTTATAGTTGAACATATCTTCTACATATCACTATATTAGAAATATTAAACTTATCAAAAACAAGAGTGTGACATGTTTGACATTTTTTATCTAAAATTATATAATGTTCATAATTTTATACATGTAGACCCAAAAGATCACAAATTGGACCATTGAATGATTAATATTTATCTAGTCTGGTTTATGAAGATTTATCTAACTATTTGGGTCATTTCATGGTTCTGAACATTTCATTTTTAACCTTAATTACATGATTTTTCCATTATCATGGAGACCAAAATTACTAATGTGAAAATTAATACTAAACAAAAATAAAAGAGAACTATTAAAAAAATGCACCAAATAATTCAAAATATGGAAAAAATTTTTAAAAATTTTAAACACAAATGTTCGAGAATTTAATTAAAAATAAAACTAGAAAAATGAAATAAAAAATGTTTTTCTAAAAAAAATTAATTTTTAAATATACAATGTATTTATAAATAACTAACATATAAAATCCATTAAAACAATTATATTATATTAAATTAAAATTAACTACCTGAAATTTTTATTTAATCCAAAACATAAATTTACCATGTAAATAAATTAAAAGAAAATACATTTTCCAACAAAAAGGAGTATTTCTCACGATTCCTTGAAAACAAAATTCACAAAAAATTATCAAAAAAATATCTTTAAATAATCCTGAAATAATGAATTAAAAATTGAAATTTATGTTTTAAAATAAATTTTCTAGAACCTTTGGCAATTATATTATTCACTCATAAAACAATAAAATCTCAATTTGACGAAAAAATATCTATGAAAAATAAAATGACGTTAATATTATATATTTTAAAAAAATAATTAATTTGAAATGTGTAGGACCATTATATACTTGATAATTCTGTTAATAATATTTATTCCGTCCAATTTAACTCATATTTTACAATGTTAACATTTAAATTATAATATTGTTTATTTCATTAATCCTAGTGATGCATATCTTATATAATTGAGAACATAATGTTTCCACTTTATATCTTAGGATTATACATTCTAACACCCTTTTTGAAAATTCACCCTCACAATTTGAAGTCATGTTTGGTTACCTGGGTAAAATATTTAAAAATTTACTTGTTTTAATACCACATCGTAAAAATGTTAAAAACATATTCCACTTTATATAAGAGAAATGGATGTACAAAGGTGATCTTGAATGACAAAAACTAGGTTTTCATATATTAAATCTTTTTTAGGATTTGAAAATATGGATATGAAAGAGAAAAATAACTCTAAAGGACTAATATAGAGTTATAGGGAATATATTTATCCGAAATTTTACCATAATAAAATTGTAAATATGTGATGGGTTAAATCTTCATTGATTTATTGGTAAGAATATTTAACTTATTAAAATTTAATTTAAATATCATTTTCCAATATGTGATGAATTCCATTACATTCTATCCAAAAAGAATAAGTAAATATACTTAATTGAAAATTAGTGTGTCATAAATTAATAAATTTCATCCTCAAAATCATATCTTTCTCCAAATGATTCGTATATATTTTTTATGTGTGAATAATTAGAACTAACATTCATAGATCACAAAACACAAAAATTTAAAACAATATATTCCTCCTAAATTTATTAATTAAAATAATAAAAAATGGTTAGATTATGATAAGATAATTTCTAGTATTATTAAATATTAATATAAAGAAAAATTTCATTCATATACAAAATTCAACAATAATACAAAAATTTCAACTTCAATTATTCTATAAATAACAATACATTTAATTATTTAAAAAATACTCTCGACTACTATTGAAACCCAAAAATCAAAATGACTTTATATCATAGTCATCCTACATTATCTTTTAACTGTTATCTCCAAATTAAATCAATCAAACTTAATTTATAATAGTAAAAATAAAATTACATAAATCACATAATCTATATAATACACTAACAGTAACCATAAATAAAATGAATAACCTATAATACACAATAAAATAATATATTCTTCAAGAAGTTATTAAACATTTAGTCCTAAAAATCCTGTAATATTTAGTTTACCTTAATCCAATAATATTCCAAAAAATTTTAGTGATTATCATCCAAAATAACATTAATCACTTACCCAAAAAATCATTTCTCACCCCCATTTTTATCTATTAGAAAAAAAATATGTCAAAAAAATAACCTTTATCCTTAAAATATTATAAATAAAAAACTTCATTATCACAGGGTTATCATGTAGGCAAGTGGTAGGTGGTGAACCCCTTACACACCTTGGTTATGGGATTAGTCCCCCTGGAATTTCGAGGCATGATGGGTTGTCACCCATCCATTGGGTCGTCCTTATTCTAATATTAATTTATAATAATCTGTACAAAATTAAAGAAACATAAAAAAATTCCTCAAAAATATACATAGTATGTTCAAAATTATTTTTTTATCCTCAATGGTTATCTCATAAATTTTGTTTATCATCCCAAAATGATGTTACTCTTAATAACCACAAAAATAAATGGCTCAAAAATCATCATTTTTTGAAAAATAACACAACATAAAGACTCTAAAGGGGTTTCCAAAACATTAAACTTATGATCAATGTTAACATTACAAAACCATGATGGCATCTATAACTCTTAGAAATACCACACAAGAAAACATCATAATCTCATATGTTTTCTAAATCCTCATCTAAAACAAAATACAAGGACTGCACTTATAAAATTACATATTTAATAGTTTTTGAACTAGAATTCACTTTATTAAAATTTCACGGTTCTTTTCAGTTTATATTTAGAAAAATTAGGATAAACTCTTACAAAGTAAACCTTTACATTACAGGTGAACATTTATAATCAGTATCCATTTTTTCCAAAAAACAAAACTTTTATAACAAAACAAGGTTTCTTTTCAATATAAATCATCACAACTTTTAATATAACCAAATATTTTTTACTAACCATCAATAGATCATGTTATTTTTTTAAAAAATGTGGTATGAGGATAAAAAGCTTAATAAGGGACTTAAAAAAGAAATAAAAACCTTCATATAGTAAGAAATGTAGAAATTAAACATATAAATACTTTTATCATATTAATATTTGATCTTATGGAATTAATAATTCATATAGTAAAATATTTGACATTTTACTCTTATAAAACTTTTAAAACCCATATAAAAAATAGATAAAACATGTTGGAAATGTGGCACATTATAAGAGTAACCCCCACATCAACTAAGGAAATAAATTCATAGTTAACTTCTAATAATTACCTAAGAGTAACCATAATATATACTATTGATTAAATATAAATTTTAATGTTGGAATAACCCCTGTAGTATACTCCCATCATCTCTTAGGAGAAACAAAATCATTTGAATTCATCTCATAGATGGAATAAATATACAGTTCACTTCTATTTCTAAAGTACCCAATTTATTAGAGGTTATCACATTATCACCCATACAGTTTTTATAATGGACCATAAAATCAATAAAATAAGGCACGAGAACCACCAAATTATCAAAAATTATGTATTATTTTATCATAAAAACATTATTAATTAAAATAAATTTTTTATTTTAAAATAATTTATTAATAGAAAAATTTCACACATACAAAGGAATAATATTATATTTGATAACAACCATGTAAACTTTTAAAGGATCTTTCAATGAATTGTGTTTTCATGTAAAAAACATTCCTTATGTATTTTTGTCGAAAACATTACAAAGTACCTCATTAGAGTAATAAAAAAAGGATTTCATTCAATCCTTTTTTATAAAAGGTCAAATATTTTTATAAGGTACTATAAAAAATAATATTGGAATTTTAAAACCATTATTTATAAAAATTATAAAAATTATTTCAATATAAAATAACATGATAGTTAAAGGGAAATTTTTTAAAAATAATTTTTTAAATAATGCCTGTTTCCTTGAGTCTGACTAATCATGTGTGTTATTTATATTCCTAAATAATAAACATACATTAATTTATAATTTAATAATTAAAATGCACATTTATTATTACTTTTATATTACATATTTCAAAGTTATATGCAATTACTTAATCACTTAAGTTCAAATCAGATGTTTTCTTGATATTCAATACCTAAGTCGAAAATGACTTTGGTTGGATGACAATGTTCCAAGAGGGAATTATTCCATAATATCTTGAATAATATTCCTTAAATAATTATCATTTTTATACATAAATTAAACATTTAAATTTAACTATTACATTTGGTTGTGTAAAAATAACTACATTACATCAATGGAGATGATAGATTGTACTAACACAAGAGTAACATTTCCATTTTTCAACGATTATTATAGAAATAAGTTAAGTATTATATTAACTTTCTAAAATGATAATAATATAATATATTTCATATTAATTCCTTAAATATACTTATATAAATCATCCATTTGTGGATACATGCCCACTGGGCCTTCAGGCTATGTACCGGGTATCCCTCTACCCCGTTAAAATAGGTATTTTCTTTTCATTAATAATAAGTTGAGGCATCGGCCCTAACCATTAAAAAATCGACTATTTAATGTGGTGATGAAAAATGAATCACATCACTTCGTGGAGGTGGAATTCCACACGTATGAACAAATGAAATTTTAATTTTCCTATTCATAGAAAGGTAAGAATATAAGTGTTATATTATATTTTAATAATGATATAAATTTTAGGAATTTAATATATAAACAATAACTAATTCACTATAACCAGTCTCGATAGATGGTGATGGAAATCGAATTACATCAGTTCGTGAGGTCGTAGTCCACTATACACATGGACGATGAATTATTTTCTCATTTTATTAAAAAGGATATGAATATGGTTTATTATAAAAACATAATAAATCACAATATATTTAAAATAATGGATATAAAATTTTATTATTCTTGAAGAAGATTTTAAAGAGGTGGGGAATAAATAAAAATAAACCATGTAGTTGAAAACTATACCTATTTTTTGTAAAACATTTTTTTCTTTACAACTTAAGCCTAATAAGATTGGTTTTATACATAAATAATGATATTTTGAATTTTTGAAAGTTTTATATTAAGGGATTTTGGTTGGTATTGAAAATAATTGGGGATTATGTGTGAAAAACTGAGAGTAATTTGTTCTCTTTTATAATAGAGGGGCATGCCATTCTTGGAATTTGTCAAAATATTATATTACATAAATTATTTTTTAAATGAAAATGGTGCCAAGGTGATTTATTTAATGTATAAGATTTATTTTGGTCTAAATACCATCATCCAATAAACATTATGTAAAATATTAATATATTACTACCCCTATCTTTGGTTTTTAACCCTTATTTAACCCCATAAACTCTTCATTTGAAAAAATATATTTTTACAATTTGAGTGTAACACCCCAACCCCTCTAGACCAGATTCAGTGCATTGCTTTTTATATTTTCATGTTTAGAAGGAATGAAAATGCTAAAGTAATGATCAGTTTAGTAGTCTTGAAAAAACTAGATACATAGATGTAACTAAAATTATATTGGAAAAGGGTACAAAATACAAAACATATCAAAAAATAAAAACTGCATCCACAGAAATTCAATAAACGATCTCATATTCAAAACCTATTGAGGGTAAAAAAATTTAATGGGGTGAGATCAAATGCTCAGTAAGTTTTACAAGTTGTGGAATAATTAATCAATAATAACTAAATCACAATCAATTTGACATATCAATATGGCATGGTGAATAAATCAAAACTCACGCCATTAATAAACTGAGAATGAAACTGCATCCATTAATTTTTCGTTGTGAATATATCATGGATAGTAATAAATAATAATGAATATAGAGAATTCTTTATAATACCACATCATGAATCTAGAACATAATACCCTAATACCGTTAAAAGAGTTTAGTTCTGTAGGTAGAAATCTGTCTGATTTTTGGAAACAAACTCGTAGGGGTTGCCGCCAACTTATTTGTCTCATGAGACCTATTGTTGCATATAGGGGCTATAACATATCCCACCCTCCACTTAAAGTCTAAATATATCCTTATACATTTATTTAATACAATACATATAGTACTTTTTAATACTGGTATAGTGTAGAGAATACATATTCATCAATATTATCATAGTTAAAATAACCATCCATATATACACTATTTGTAAAATGGTATATGGTTTAGAAAATAAACATATCCATGACATAAGATTATGAATATTTAATATAAATATAATTTTAAATGAAAAGTGATCTAAAATTGGTAGTAGGTACACCACATATGTATTACTAGGTTCACAAAACAAATTAGGTCACAACAAAATGGAAAATTTACACAAAGCCCATTACCACATTATAATTAATCATTTCGTGTGACCAAGAATTAATAATTATAAAATTAATAATTTAATACCATGAAAATATAGAGAATAATTGTATTATAAATCAAATGTCAACACACATATACCACATTCAAGAAATAAGTGGTGAACAATGGAAATCTCACAAAATTAAAATTGAGATGAGAAACCCCTTATCTTATGCTCAAGTGTGTCCATTGTTTGTTTTAATGACATGAATATTAAAATTTATCTTCATTAATTAATAACTCCTAAATCATAAATACATGTAATTGGTTTATTATAACCTTATTAGGTTCATTCATGGACCTTTTTATGGGTTTAAGAGGTTCAATTTTATTTTTTGGAAGCATTTTCTTCATTGGTTTTTATGATATGTTTACTTGCATTCATGAAAGGAAGTTTGTTTGAGATGTGGTTAAAAACTCAGAATTGTTAATATATATTATTAGTGAAATTAAATTGATATAAATTATTTATAATGATTTTGGGTTATATATATGAGGATGAATAATTAGTTAAAAGTTATTGATAAACGCTTGGATTTAACTTGGCAATTTTATGTAAAATGAACTTTTTTGTATTAATATTCCATATTATGAGTGTGTAGCGATTCCAGAACATTGATGGGATGAAATAAATATATTCTGTTTTGTTTCAACCATTAAAGTGGTTTTAGGGCGAGAATTAAATATGGTAACAAAAATTGAGAACACATCGTCCTTGAATGTGATAAGTTAACACATCTTACTTGGTGTTTTTATTTTTTGTATAATAGGAGGGGGAAAGATAGAAGATGATGAAATATTCCATTAGAATAATATAATTCCAGTTCATTTAAGGTAATATAATTATCATAGCATTTGGATGAGGGGTTATTAGGAATGATTTATAAAATAAAAGAACTCAAAATAAGATAAATATTGAGAAATATCTTACAAAACTTCGATAGCCCAACGAAATCCCATTATATTTTTAATAAAATAGTTGTTTCTGATGATTTCATTGGGGCACGCACTTTTGTATGATTTGGGGGATGGAAGAACTATTTTCTACCCCACATTCCTGCTTTCCAAAGGTGGGCGACATTCGATCCTTATTTAAGAACGTTTTCTCCTATATCAAAACTGGATGATGGGATGTCGGTTCTTCCATTCGGGGATTCCTCCTCAAAACTTTTCACCTAGTCCGGGTCCCCCTTGTAGATTTAATACTTTTTTTTTGAGAATCTCTTCCCGGTACCATATCTTCATGGATCCCGCTTAATTACAATGCTTCTATAATGACATTCTAAGGGTTCAAGTCAAGGCAGCAACCTTCAGCCAGGGGAGAAGTCACATTGGGCACCCCTGGCATGTCTAGATGCTGGAAAACTGGCACATCTATCATTGGTTCCTTATTATAGTGATTATTGAGGGCTCATAATCCTGATACATCCCACTTCAGATTCAAGGAATCGTATTCCCTTGGCATATCTCTATACTTTTCCTCAACTTAACACAGGTTATGCAGTGAGTTTAACGTCTGGAAGAGACGGATCAGACTACAGAGAACACAAAATAGAGTGTATCAGAAGACTGTAACCCCTAGAGGAAACACTGATGATGGGGCCATCATGAGGTTAACGTCTTGATTTTTGTTAAGTGGAATAGGGAATGTGGTGGCTTGATCCCACCGGGATGTGGCGGCCCAGGTATGAATCGACATGGATGATGAATGGTCGAATGAAGTGGATGGTGAATGGTATAGAACTGCCATGAGGATGACGATAATGATGGGATTGAATCTCGAGGAGACTTCCTAGGTATCCCTATGGTAGGTAATAGAAGTCCGTGTAGTTCGGTAGGGTAGTTGGGACACCTGAAGAGGTGACCCGTGAGAATGGACGCATGGATGATATCTGGGGGAAGTGAAATCCTCTAGGTTAAGGCCTATCCTTCCCGAGACACATAGGCTCGAGGGAAAGGCCAGGAAAGGGAGTTGAATTAGGGTTTACACATAGGATAATAACCCGATGATGTATATGGGGGATTACGCATGGTTAGCATCCCGAGTTGGTCTGACACCACTAGGACAGACCAGTGAGGTGGGTCCCAGCAAAGGGAATTACAATGGCTTGACACTAAATATGGGACAAAATGGTTTACCGTTGGAAGGGGAACAATGGATTACAACTGATTGGAGCCTACAGTTTAACATTATGAAGGACGTGGGTGAATCGATGTGAATAAGGACCTAGGGTCAAGATGGATGGTGTTGGGCCTGAGCTTCATGGAGGTTTACTATGCACATTTCCATAGCAAGGATCAAAGACCTCATAGTTTGGAAAGGAGTGAATGAAGTTTAGTGTCTTTCTAGATGATGTGAACCGATGTTAAGGGGGTAAGAATAGATCGATAGTGGTCTTGAACCTCGAGGAGGATTCCTACGCACCTTTCCTTGGCAAGGATCGAAGTCCATGTAGTTCGTGATGGGTGTTGGTGAACCGAAGTTAAGGTGGTCGGGACATATGGATGGTGTGCTTAAACCTCATGGAGGCTTCGTACATACATGGCCATGGAAAGGATCAAATTCCTCGTAGTTCAGGAATATGTTGGGCTTGAACTTCAAGGAGGCTTCCTACATACATTTCCTTAGCTAGGATCAAAGTTCGCGTTGTTCGGGATGGGGGCATTTGGGGCTTATGCTCTGAGGCAGCCCAAAGTTTTGGTGAAACGACGTGAAGGGAGCCGGGACCAATGGGTGTTGGGCTTGAACCCCATAGAGGCTTCCTACATACCTTTCCTTCGAAAGGATCAAAGTTGTCATAGTTCATGATGGGTGTGAGACATACACTCTAGGCAGCCTGGAGAGGATGTCATGGTCAATTATTACTCTAAGCTCACGTGAGTCATGCTCAGTGTGAGAAATAAGATGCAGAAAAGACATGACAATCAGATCGCAAAAGGAGAGTCTGTGGGAAGTGGAATGTGGCATACACGTGGTTGGCAGCCCAAAGAGGAAATAGGATATTATGCGTGGTTTGCATCCCAAGGAGATAAATATTGGGACATACTCAGGCATGGAGGCGTAATGGTGACAAATCCCAGTGAGAGATGTATTTGGCATCGAAGAGAGGAGGAGCACTATTCCCTACCATGCCCTTTGCTGGCCTTTGGCACCAAAAATGAAAGAAAGAGTAGGGGTAATACCTTCTACATGAAAGGCTAGTGGATTACACCAAGAATGTTTCCATTTCCCCTCATGTAGATTTCGGGGTGAGGTTATAGTTTACCATCATGTGTCGAGGACAATGGTGCTTGGTTGTTTAACATCCTGCAGCTTGGACAAGGTGGGTTCACTCCGCACCCCTAGGACTTACAAAACTGGAACCTTCTACAGCTTGGTGAAGAGATGGGACAGGAAACGCCATGACTAGGGGTTATTGAGAGGTGATCCCATCGGAGGTCCACATTAGCGTGGATATGCAATGAAGCAATAGCCGTTAGAGTTCCTATACGAAGAACCATGAGGCAAAGCAACAGAACAGAAAGTATCACCCAAGGGAATTTGAAATTGCTTCGTGAAAACCTGAAGGGATGCATAAAAAATGAGTTTAAGGAGAATTTGGATTATAAGTAGAAGCCTTGTGAAGATATGGTTCTCCATGAAGTGGAGGGGCTTCTTGAAGGGACATGCTTCACGATGTGCAGCCCCCCTTGTTAGGGAGAGGCCATAGGTGCATATGGGAGGATCTTCACAACGTATACAGTGATTTGTGAAGCAATGCCTCCCGAACCAAAGGGGCATTGTGATGCAAGTTGTTTTGATGCAATGTGCTTCACGAATCAAAGGAACCCTGCCTTAGTATTTGGGTCGCCTGTGTTCTGAGGCTGTTTCAAGAAGCATAAATGCCTTGCAATGACCTGAGGCCCCGTGGGGATCTTCCTTAGAGAAGTCCTATGGGCATCATGAAAGGAATCCCTTTCACAGGAGGGGTTCAATTAATGCAAAGGGGGAGGTACTTCGCAAAGCAAAATTACCTTGAAGAACTCCTAGTTCTTAGAGCAAGAAGTGCTTCGCGATTTGAGAGGTGAGAAGGTGAAATGTCAGATCGTCCATCCATTGGGATCGAGGGGAGCCCTGTATTTATAGGAAAGATGCACCGCGATGTAGATCATTCTTGGCATGAATATATGGTTTTCTCCATAGTGGGATCACGAATGAAAAAGGGGTTCATAGGGCGTCCTTCCTCCTTGCTTCGTGGAGGGCTCGAGAACGTCAAATTCATTTTTGTAGCATCCCACCACCATGCTCAACGGTGGGCTCATGAACGTCAAATTTTTTCGCAAATCCTCTCACCTCCTAATACAACGGTGGGATCACGAATGTTAAATTACCTTGTGGAGTGTCTCTCCTCCTTGCTCCGCAGCGGGCTTGCGATTGTCAAGTTCACTCGCGGAGCATCCCATCTCCTTTCTCAATGGAGGGATCACGAACGTCAAATTTCCTCAAGGTTCTTCCCGTCTCCATGATCTATGCTAGGCCCACACATGTCAAAGGGGTTCACATGGCATCCCGCCTCCTTGCTCTATGGCGGGAGTGGTGCCATGGGGCTCCGTGAAAGGGCTACACAAGGCGACCCCAAAGATTGACATCTTATTCTTCTTAATCCTAACTTTTTGCTTCAACGAATGCTCCCCTTCAAACATGCAATTGAGGAGAAATCAAGGGTCAATTTCTGAGGGTCAATATCCACAATTCCTCCAGCAATCTGCGAAGCTGTTTCAGGAATCCTGCCCGTGGGACGGATTGTCGTCGTGCAGGCTAAGTGCGTCATGAAGCTCAGCGCCATAGGGACGCACCGTGATGTTCTGAAGGTTGCTATCTATAAATATTTGATCTAACATCTCTTTTTTCCTTTCTTTACACTGGAAATATTTATTTTATATCTCTCAATTAGTGAAGCTCCCTTGACTCCGTGATTACTCTCCCTAAATTGGGCCTTCTACTTCGAGGCACATAGCGATTCCTTGACATCACGTCGGAGTGCTTTGCATCTTGGCATTGGTAGGCCAGGGAAGGGTTCCACGAACAGTCTTCGTAAACTCACTCCACTCACAAGCTTCGTGAAACAACCCAAGAAATCACCCAAAATCAAAACTGAATGACTCAGTAAGAGGCTTCTTGGGGGTCCATGTGGACGCTGCCCAAAGGGAGGATAATGTGAATATATTAGGCCGAGGAGAGCTAATCTGGATCCATTCTGATCATAGTTTGTAGGTGGAGCTGCTATCGGAGAGCCATATGAACTATCCTCTATAAAGGAAGCTTCCCCTATATTGCTTCAGGCTGAGGGATGACGTCGTAATTCCTGAAGAAAGTAGGGATGAGACAGCTAACTGGTTCAGGAGTATGCCATGTCATCGCCAATGGTTCAGGGCGGCTGACGACCATGGCTGAGAGAGATTCACGCTTGTCAATGTTGACTGCCTGTATAACCACCTGGAAAACATGGATGGGAAGGCACTGTAGCTGGAGACGTACCCCCTCTATACCAGACAATTTTGAAGGCAACCTCGAGGAACTCGAGGATGGGATAGTCTGAAGAGTGGGACCAGCACAAGGGAGAAAACATCACAGATGACTGGGCCTGGGCCTACCGGGTTTGTTCCTTGTGAGAGGAGTTCAAAGAGGATTTGAAAAGTGTGGGCCTATATGAGGAGGCTTAGACATACCAATTCCACATTTACCAACTAAAACAGCTATTGCCGGAATTGCTGAGTAGGTGTTCATCGAGGGAATTCACCTTCCAGTTACACCATGTGGATGTTGGCATCAGCTAGTGGTATGTGCACCAGATATCAGGGGTCCCGATATTGGGGGTGATATACGATGAATTCCTTCCCCATTATGGGTTCTTGGGAGTATAAATAGAATATTTTGTTGGTGGTGATGGATTTGATGAGGTTGGTGCCTAGAGAGGACAAGGAAGCATTGAGGGATGTCCATTTCAAGTTGTCGTTCAAGCAGTTTCTGAATTTTCTACAAGATAAACAGTTTCTGTTGAGGCCTTGGACTATCCCTAATGGGGCTCAACTGGACAAGGAGCACTCGTACTAGAAGCTCTTGGAGGACAACCAGTGGAAAACCTGCGAATTTAGGGTCTGCACCAGGGAGCAGGTGATGGTCAGGTGGGCGGTATTCATCTTGATATCATTTGGAGATGGATCCTTCTAGTTCAGGATACAAACTTGGGCGTGTCACCCTGAACATTCATCATCGAATCGATGTTGACAACAGTAAGGCGAGTGAACCTCATAATCCCGATGCTCTCTAAGCTATAAAAGATCATGTGGCATGTAAGCGAGGGGAAGAGGCCGCAAAGGATATTCGGGCCATTCCATCTCCCGTATGGGTGTATAGAAGTGCATGTTAGGGGGGTTTTTTAATACCTGAACCCCATCTCACCTCCAAAATCAAAATCCCCCCCCATCAATCTTGATTTTCGCTGAATTCTTTCTAGAAAATCTGACCACACTGTTGGTACTGAACCGGGTGTCGAAGGTAGAGGAATTTGAGTTTCACCTGTTTCCTTTGCCAACAAGTGCTTTTACAAATAACGACCAAGCAACGGAAGAGAAGCAGTCTTATCTACTGGATTTTTGAGGTGGAGTGACTGTGGAATGGGTGGACTTTGAGCCCCTCTGCAATCTATACTCCCCGCACCGATTTTCCAGGCAATTTCGATGTCTTCAACAACGAACACTGCTTGACTATCTAGTGGTGTGTCACGAGGAATAATCATGCGTGATGAGGCAGATGTGGCTTATGTTCACATGGGAAGACATGAAGATGCAGAACAAACTTCCTCCACCCACCATTTATTTCGGGTTGCTAATAGTGTATTCCCAATTCAGAGAGGCGGCCTATCAGGGGGAGATACTAAAGTAGCCAACCATTTGGGCCAGTGATGGAGAGCCTTCCCAACATCGGAGCTGGGGCTGAAAGGAGGAAAGTGCATCTCGTGGTGGTGGGTTTGTTGTAACGTTGAGGCCCACACCGATTAAGGAGCTGGCAGTGGCAGCAGATCCTACATTGGTAGTGGACCCGGTGGTCCTAGAAGAACAGGGCTATCCAGAAGGGAGTCCACAAAGAGGATTCTATAGAATATCCATCCCGGATCCAAGGAAGCGGTTCCACCATATAGACATGCTAGGAAATGTTTTATTCCTAGGGGTTTGGGAAATCTGGGAAGACAAACGGCAATTCATCGGCCCGTCTGAGATGTGGCAACAGTTGAACCATCTCAGGATGGATTTTCTAGGGATATTCCCTATCAGATCTGACTTTATGGTGTCCCAGGCGGAGGCAGAGCTATACCTGACAGAGCTGGAAGACTTTGTGCATTCCCAGGGTGCCCTGCACCCATGGATAGATCATGTCATGGTGTTGTTGGATCGTACGAGCCCTATACAGTTATTGGCCACTGAACTGAGAGATTTCTTCCCTCTTTTAGAAGAATCATATTTTTCATCACTGGAGAGGACGATGGTAGGGAGATCACATTAGAAGAAGGATAAGTTGGTGTTCAGGCATCAGACCTTGAAGAATTTTCTGAGGCCCTTGTGGTAAAATGCCAAGCCCCTTCCTCAAGGTCTGCTCCCAGGTCTTTCTGGACTCCTTCATAATACATGAACTGTGTAGAAGAGTCTCATAAATAGAACCCATTCTCACCCCTCAATAGATAAAAATGTAGGAAATTCATGATCATTATCTACGACTTCATTGATTACTACATCCAGTAGGTCCCGTACACCTGAGGTGACTTCTCCGGTGCTTTCAGGCCTTCTGACGATATACGTGGGGCCACACGTCGGGGTTCCAACAACGTCAAACCAAGAACGGGACTAGGAATTTGGCCAATGTATGTCTCCTCTACTAAATTCATTATTTTCACTCATTTACCATGTCAACTGATATCCAAGCCTCTTTTTAGTATGCACATTACTTCAATTGGCGTGGGCTGCCCTAGCGGGGTTGGTCGGGGATTCTGATGATGTCTTTCCCAGAGGAATGTCAATGATCATAGAGGTGGATAGCCAGACTAACCAAGTTGTGGCACTCTCAATCACTGGTGGGACCGTCAGCAGGGCTGAGCCCAAAATTATTAAGGCAGGTTCTGATGATAAGGATCAATCATATGGCCCGGGTCCCTCGATACTCGATCAAACGCCATATGTGGACCCTGCTGACGAGTTCTAAAGGGTCGTTCCTCACATATGAGCCTGCCAACCGTTCCTACTTGGACGAGATGACCTATGATGAAGAGGATAGAAAAATAGGCCATTGTCGATCGTGGTAGGTGATTAGGAGCCTCATCGATGATACCCCCCAAACACGATGGCTGGATGACATGGGCAGACAACACTCATGACTGCGTGAACTGTGTCCTGGGGGAGTGGATGCCCGACATCCCCACCTACTTGTATGAGATCTTATGGTGGAGATGATTCATGAGTAAGATAGTGGCCTTGGTGTGGGATTAGAACATAGAAAATAATTGAACATCAAGAGGCTCAGAGAGTCTGAAAATTAGGTCCAACGGCTGCCGTGTCGGGCAGACGATCACTCATCCTTACTCAACACACAATATGAGCTAATATTCTGATTCAAGGCCCAGCTGACAAATTTCGGAGAGGGAATGAAGCGAGCCTCTGATGAAATAACCATTATATGGACCGGTGTGGAGTGGGCCCAGATTGCAGCTGATGAATTGCACCCCATATCTACTGAGGAGGAATGAGAGCTAAGCTGAAGGAAAAAAATCTTAGATGCTACAAGCCAGATGGTAGCGGAGCTGCAACTTTCTTTTGATGGCGATAGTCCTTCCATGGGAGGGATAGACCCTCAGGTGCTGTAAACATTACAAATCCTCTAACGTACTTTCATTCTTTTATTATTTGATGTCATGACATGCATGAGTCCTTTTACTAGTGTTAGTTTTACACAAATCATCTATATTTGTGAAATGACCTGTGATCAATCCCTAAGCTCACATGGGTTGAGCATAATGTGAGAATCAATGGATGATCGCTATGTTATTCCATAAGAGTGATGATAAATTTTCAGGCATCTGGGGTTTGAACAACCAACCCGGATTTTCGGGAAGATATGGGGAAGACCTAACTGGAGAACGAAGCTCTTAGAACATTCAAATTACCTTTTTCCCATTATTCTCTTTTGCACGAATAGGGTAATACTAGGGGTAGTGGAATAAATCCGAATAGGGGGTGGAAAATGTGAATCACGATACCCAAAATCTGGAACACTATGGGGGTGGCAAGACAAATATGGAAAACTATTTACCATCTTCAAAACAAAATATCCTTATTGAATTATCATGATATGGGGATAAGAAATGAGGGCTGACTGCTGACAATGTTCAAAAAATAGGGCCTAACTCAAAATTTCATCTATCTGTCTTCCAGAACATTGGCCCTGGACAGTATGCGAGCTATAGGATGAGCATCCATACTATTATGGGATTCCTTTAGATGTATAAGAGGACGAGGTTCTGAATGAAGGGCAAGAAAAGAATTGAGAGTGGAGTGACATGTTGTTTGAAATGTAGTACATCAATCTTGAAACTACGCCACTGTGGTGAAGACACTCTAGGTGGGTACATCTGTCTGATAAGGGATTAAAACATACTTTTGAATAGGACCACTCCAGTAGGGACCTGGAAGGACTGGTAGTTTTATGTCGTATGGTAATGATGGTGCCCATAATTTAAAGTTCATAACGCCTGAACCATGGTTAATAGTTTAAAGTCATGTTACTTGGACTATAGGCTCTAAGTTTAAGGTCATAGAGAGTCGACCCTGATCGTGGAAGAGGGGACGAAATGGTTAATAACCCTAGGGCTAGGACCAAGGATAAATTCCTGGGTATCGCTATGTATCTCATAAATATGAATATCAATCCAAAAATAGTTCTTGGGGAATAGTGTGGGCAGAGACCAACACTGGTATGGAGAATCCTTTCAGGAGAGGAAACTGACGCATCCCATGATTAACATAGGGCATCCGAAACATGTTCGGGGTAGAACCATAGTTTTAGTGTCTTGCATTGAGGACATATGGACGCGTACAGTTTAATGTCATAAAATAGTATGCATAGTTAAAGGGGAGATCCCAAGGACGGAGTATGTGTTGTGGTGGCAATATACCCAGCATGAATGAGGACATGGAGTCCGAATCACATTGCGCATCCCTGGAGGAAGCTCTTCAGGCCAAGGGACCAAAATTGAAAATATGGTTGGGCCCAAGGAAAGATGGATGGTCATTCCTACATACCCCATTAGGATGGAAATCAAGCCACACATAGTTCCGAGAGTGCAGTTTAACGTCATGTGGGACGATGAAGGAAATGCATGGAATGGCTGTGCCAGCACAAGTCCTACTAGAAATACTAATCCCACATGAGTCATGATCACTGTGAGAAACAAGGAGTAGTGAGGGGACTTTCCTAGCACATGAATTCACATGTCAAGGGTGATGGTATTCAAGGTGAACGACTTCCCAATAATTTTGACCCACTTTCTTGACGCACCTAGATGCGTGAAGGGGTAAAGCTTAGTATGTCAGAATTCCACTTGAATATAAGGAAGTTGGGATATGTGAATCATGATGTTCAAGTTATGGACCACAATGATGGTGGCGTGACAATATGGGATGGTTTTTTGCCGTGTTCGAAACACTTCATCCATATCACCTTATCCTGCTATGGGGACAACAAGATGAGGGTTGACTGTTGAACATGTTTGAAACATGGAACCTATCACAAATGTTGCTCGGGGTCTTTAGAGACGTTGGACCATGATAGTAGTTAAGTAGAGGTATCATGAGACTACGGTGTGAAGGGGGTCTCTTCAGATGTGAAAGTGGTTGAGGATCCAAATAATGGGTTTCATAGAGCTTGGACATGGAACGAGGGGAATGTACCTTAGAATGTTCCACACTTCAGATTCCATGTCAAAATGCATCTGAGTATGATAATGAGACGCATTAGATAGAGGGAGTCGAGTCCCTTCCAATGGACAGGGATCCTGGGGTCACACGCTTTCAACTTACGTTACTTGGGTGACACTTAAGGGGGGATTGATTTATTGGATTTTGCACAAGGTGGCGAAATAGCCACACGTGACACGTAGTTCCCATCGGGAGATATTAGTTTTGGGTCATAGAACATGGACCACACTGGTAAAAGATATGGGAATCACATGGTGCAACTATTGAAAAACCTTATATAAATGAGAAACTAAGAGGTAATCGCCACACCATATGTTCCCAAATGATTTCGGGCCATGTGGTCGAAAAAGAAGGTACAAGATTTGTAGATTCCTGGGGATGGACCCAGAGACACAAAAAATGCTTGGGTGTTCCTACGTATCTCATGGGGATGGGAATCAGGCCAGATGTAGTTCTGGAAGATGTCGTGAAGTTTAACGTCTTACAGAAAGGATGTGGAGTGGTCTTAGTTTGTGGTCATAGATCTTGAACCATGGATAATAAGAAATAAGAGACACATGATGATGTAATTTCAAAACATGATGCGAATGAGGACATGTTCATGATCAACATGCACTTTTTGGGGGAGGTTTCAGGTCGTGGGACTGAAAATGAAACTTAGGCTAAGCCCGAGACAAGGTGCACATAAGTTGCTACATACCCCATGAGGATGGTGATCATGCCGCATGTAGTTATATGGGTGGAATGGTAGGATACTGGTGATAGGGATAATGAGGTTGTGCGGGTCTGGACCTTACACCAATAAAAGCGGTATTTGATATATCTTGTTTCTCTTTTAGGATGAATTGTTTTTTTTTGAAGAAACAGGCCAAGATAGAAAATCCAAGCATCGTCAAAAGAATCAAGCCATATGCAGGTGTTGAAAAATGGTATGGCATGTGACCAATACCAAACATGATGTCCCCTTGAGTGAGGAAACTACAATGTAGCACCATTTTTCGTCGTGCGGCCAGGACAATATTGTCATAGTTTGGGGTCATGTGATGGGACCAACCAGGAATATTTAATGACGTGTAGGATAGACACAATAGTTTAATGTCATGTGGGACCAGGTATCAAGCCTATCAAGGGTTCTAAAATTTTTAAAACCAAGGTTTTCGATCTAAACTAATCTTTTATACGACTACGAAGTCTCAAAGACAACCTAATATTAGGACTTCAATGTAACACCTGAGATTTTTATGAGTAATATTTTGTTTTTATATATCATCAAAGGAATATTTCCCTACATACTAGCTTGGATTACTTTACACGCAATCGCGACCTTCCTCGATAGCTTGCGTCGTACGCAATACTGAGTTTCACTAAACAACGATATGCTATTAAAACTAGCCGTTATGAATAGTAATAACCACTTTTTAAAATTTTATAAATTTAATTTTTCAAAATGGAATTCATTTTTGGACTCAGAATATCGAAATTATCCTAGAGTGAATTTTTGGTATTTTTCTGAAAACTTTCAATTTTTGATGAATAGTGAAACAACTAAGTGGTAGGTTAAAAACTGAATTTTGCATAAAACTTAATTTTACCGCTTCTGTGAATGGAATTTCGAAAATCCAACAGACATGGTTGATATCAGTAAGTAAAATGTGGTTCAATGAGATAAAAATAATTTTTTGTTGAATAGTAACTTTATACTTTTTTACTGCGGTTAATAGTAAATAGGGTAACTAAGGGTAAAAATGATATTACTATTACCCTAACACATGTCCTAATTCTATTGGATATGTTTAATTCGACCAAAAACAAACTTAGTAATAAAATATGATCATTTAGGCCCACTTGGGTTAGATTAGGACATTTATTATTAATTTATTTAAAGAAGGGTTAAAATAGTTAAAATCAAAGTTTAATAAGTAATTTTTTTTATATTGGGTTATACATAAGATAAATTCGACTATAAATATTAATTAGAAATCTAAAAAGATTTCCTACATAATGGTATTTTATTTTTAATTTTTAGAAATTAAATAATTTAATTTATTTATGACACAATGTTGATGGAGTAATTATCTTATTAATGAAATATTGACATAATTGATGTTATAAACACCAAAATAAATGTAATTTGAGACTTTTTATGAATTCCAATAATTTTCTTGGTTAGTATGATATATTAGTGTTTCTTTAATCAACTTGGTTAGAACATATAATTCTGTTATGACTTTCACAAAAATCATATATCAAACAGTGTCAAAATTGACACAAAATAGTTTTTAAATCAAATATTATATTACTAATTGTTATTTTATTCCTAAAAATATAAGGATCGTCCAAATGACTTAGTTAAAGATATATATATTAATAATAAAAAATTTGGGGTTCGTTTGGCATGTTATAGTATGTGTATTAACCATATAGTGAAAGAAAACAAAAAGACACGGTAAAAGTTAAATTATTTAACATAGAGTTAAATCTAATTGATAAGGTTAAAATAATACCCTAAACTTGTCTAAATCCTATTGGTTGATATGATTTAGACCCATCCCCACTTTAGCTTCGAAATAAGACCCTTTGGAACCATTATAAACCGATTTTGACTTTAATATAAAATAATATTTTGAGATATTCCTAAGGTGCCCCTCTCCTCCTTTATAAAAGGGCACCTCCTCCCCCTCCTCCTCACACCAATTTGAGCACTCACGCTCGGCCAACCCCTTCCATTTTATCCTCTCCACTTCCCTAGAATAATCCTAGAGGTCCGAGTCTTCTTCAAAGACCAATCTTAGTTCCCTAAGTGGAGGATTCAAAGAGGCGTTCCAAAGAAGTGGAGGTTTAGACACATACAAAGCAAATCGGACCTAAGGTAAGGGAAATATCACAATCTCATTTTTATCCGAGATTGTTTATACTTTGGCATTTACTGGGGTGTATTTTATCATCCACATGCATGTTTCCTAGATATGTAATATTATTTCCATTCACCTAAAATTGTTAAATCCTATTTTACCCTTCGGTGAGTTTTTAGTAAAAGATATGAAAGGAATCTTTTGTCGTTTTTCGTACGAGGTACTTTATTGACTTTTCCGAGAAAAGTACGAAGAATGATTTTTTAGCTTATATGGCATGAATGGATTCTTTAAAAAATTATTTCCAAGAAGCTTCCTTTACATTTTTTCAAGTTTATTTTTAATCTACTTCTTTTAGTTTATAATTTTATGACATGCTAAGAAAAGAAAAGTTTTTTTGAAGAAGAAAGGATATTTTCCTCAAAAATGGAGTTCAAGTGTTTTATCAAAATTATTTTCCATCTAAGATAATAAAGGGTTCTGTTTTTATCCCTGTTATTACATGTATTTGATTATGTTGTGATGGAAATATTTTTATGAATTCCTTTATCTTATATGGATTGTTTTATGATGTCATGATGTTTCAAGAATCCCATTTTTTGTTACATGTGTTATGCGATGATGTACGATTTATGATTATGTGGCACACATAAGAAAGGATTCATTATAAGATGGGTGGGACCTATATCTCCCTCCAATGCATTGGGTAAAGATTTTATATCTCCTGAGATAGACATGGCTGGAACGGAAGGTTATTTCGGTTCAGTGATATAGGACTGAAACGAGGAGTGAACTCAGTTCAGAAATGGACTTTGTCCTCTAAGATAGTCTTGGCAATGAGTCATGACTAACAAGAAATTATTTTCCATGATTATGTGTGCATGCCACAAGGTTTCAAGTTTTATGTTATGATTATTGGGATCTCATTTTCACTTCTATGATTTATTCCATGTTAAGATATTATGATCTCTTTTGCAGGTTATGGTTTTCAAAAAGATATGATATGATTTTTATTTCCTTTATTTTCCCTTGCTGAGCATTTGAGCTCACCCTTTTATGTTTTCTTTTCCCCAGGTCAGGAAGATGGATATTAAGTAGAATATGCTAAAAGGGACCCTAGATATGATGAAATAAATGGGAGACAATGTAGAAGATTTATGAACCAGTTGTTTATGTTTCCCAGTTTCTAAAGACACTATACCTATACGGTCCTTTGTGGTTTTGTCATATGTTGTAATAAGTGTGCTTCAATTTTGAATTATTAACAATGTATGTAAAGTATGGGTCGTTATAGTTGGTATTAGAGGAAAGGTATAGTCAAACATTGGAAACTAGGATGTGAAATCCTTAGTAAGAACCATAAGGATAATTCTAAGCATAGAACACAATCTTACTGTTTTAGAAATGGCCATGAATACCCTAGGATAAGACCTTAAGCATGAAAATTTTATTCATGAGTTATGTGGTTTTCCTATTATAATTAGTGTTTCTCACACTATTCTTCTTGGTTTTAGTCAATTGCTGGAGCCCGAAGGAACCGTGATAATGCGGAATGCGATGGGCAATGCAATGATTGTCCCCCTGAGCAACCAAACGATATGGGAGCTGGAATGAAAAATCTTGTAGCCATGCTAACACAACTTTCTCAAGCTATGAATCATGCAGGACTTCCAAACGTGAAAAGGAAGGAGCAACATTCTGTTGAATCCTTCATGAGGCAGCGTCCACCTTCTTTCAGTGGGTCTACTGATCCATTAGTTGCTGAAAAATGGATTAGTACTACTGAAAAGATATTTTTAGTTCTTCAATGTTCTGAACATGATAAAGTCATCCTAGCAGTGTATCGTTTGGAAGGAGATGTTGATCAATGGTGGAATCTTATTAAGAATATGAGGCAAAGGGATGAAATTGAGTCTATGGAATGGGACGAGTTCAAGAACTTATTTTTCAATAAGTACTTCCCTCATATTCTCCGAACAAAGATGGAGAAAGAGTTTCGTGAACTGAAGCAAAGGGATGATGAATCTGTTGGTACCTATGAAGAAAATTTCACAAGACTTGCAAGGTACGCTTCAGGTATTATTATCCAACCTGAGAGTAAGATCAATCGATTCTTTAGTGGCTTAAAACCAAGTCTTCGAAGGGCGTTAGCCATAAGGGACTTCAATAGATAAGAGGAAATCGTTCGATGTGCTCTCAAAGTCGAGATGGATATTGGAGTAACCCATCAGTCACATGGGTTTGATAAGAAGAGGAAGATGGATTTCAATGGAAAATATAAAGAGCACACTGAAAAAAAGATGAGCTTTCCCTTATGCTCAAAGTGTGGAAGGAAACATGGAGGGAGTTGTCTTAAAGGGACAAGTAAATGTTTCAAATGTGGAAAGTAAGGTCATCGGGTATTTGAATGCCGCGATAATGGGAAGAAGATGTCTAATGATGCAAACAAAGGAAGGGATACACAGAATGAACCTACTACACTTCAATGTTTCAAGTGCAAGGAGATGGGGCATTATGCCAATCAATGCCCAAATCCAAGGGTTGATGATGATGGTCGACGTCAAAAAAATCTTAAGGCTAGAGACAAAGGAAAGTCACATGCAATTTCTATCAGTGATGTGGAGTATGATAACGAAGTGGTTAAAGGTACACTTACCATCCACTCTAAAGTAGCAAATGTTTTATTTGATTCTGGATCCACCCACTATTTTATTTCTGAAAAATTTTCTAAGGGTATCACCGTATTACCTCAACAATTAGATGTTGAGTTAGCTGTGACAACACCTAATGGCACATCAATCGCATCAAAAGTTTATAATTCTTCTCCGATCGAAGTTTGTGGGAAAGTGCTTCTTGCAAATCTGGTGATCCTTCATTTAGTGGAATTCGATGTGATTCTTGGCGTGGATTGGATTTCTTTATACGGAGCTCATATCAATTGCCAAAGAAGGGAAGTCACATTTCATATTCCAGATCAATCTATGATCGTCTATCAATGCAAGGATGAACATAACCTTCCAGTGGAAATTTCTTCCATTTTATGGGTATTGATTCCACTAAATGAAGGTTATTTATCTCAAATGGTTGGTGAGAAACTTGGAATTAAGAATATGCCCATCGTACGGGAGTTTTATGATGTCTTTCTGGAGGAATTACCGGGTCTTCCACCAAATCGTGAAGTTGAGTTTTCAATAGAACTCGTACCGGGTGCTCTGCCTATTTCAAAGACACCTTATAGAATGGCCCCAATTGAGTTGTAGGAATTGAAGAAGCAACTCCAAGGGAATCTTGATAACGGATTCATACGCCCTAGTGCATCACCTTTGGGAGCACCTGTTCTATTTGTTAAGACGAAAGATGGATCAATGAGACTCTGCATTGATTATCGAGAACTTAACAAGATCACGATCAAGAACAAATATCCTCTCCCACGCATTGATGACTTATTTGACCAACTACGCGGAGCTCAATACTTTTCCAAAATTGATCTTCGTTCAGGGTATCATCAATTAAGGGTCAAAAGGGAGGATATACCAAAGACGGCTTTCCGTACAAGGTATGAACACTATGAATTTATAGTGATGCCATTTGGTCTTACTAATGACCCTGCTATCATCACTGATCTAATGAATAGAGTCTTTAGAGACTATCTTGATCAATTTGTTGTAGTCTTTATAGACGATATTCTTGTCTATTCAAAGAGCAAGGAAAAGCATGAAGATCACATGAGAATTATATTGAAGGCCCTGAGAAAGGAGATGATTTATGCCAAATTTACCAAGTGTGAATTTTGGCTTCAAAAAGTTGCATTTTTGGGTCACATAATCTCAAAAGAGGGGATATCTGTGGATCCAGCAAAAACAGAGGTTATCGAAAGATGGTCAAGACCAACAACAGTAACTGAGATCCGATGTTTTCTTGGTTTGGCTGGATATTATCGACGTTTTGTAAAAATTTTTTCACGATTATCTAATCCACTCACCAAGTTGACTCGGAAAGGAGTTAAGTTTGTTTGGACAGAGGAATGTGAAGAGAATTTCAAGGAGTTGAACAGAAGGTTATCCAGTGCACCTGTGCTCACCCTGCCTTGTAGCAGAGAAAGGTTTGTGATCTATAGTGATGAATCCAAGAAGGGATTGGGGTGTGTTCTTATGCAAAATGATATGGTGATAGCTTATGCCTCACGACAGTTGAAAATCAATGAGCAAAATTACCCAACACATGATTTGGAGTTCGCTGTGGTAATCTTTGCATTAAAGATTTGGAGGCATTACCTTTATGGTGAAAGGTGTGATATTTATAATGATCATAAAATTTTAAAGCATATTTTCACACAAAAGGAGTTGAATATGCGTCAAAGAAGATGGTTGGAGCTGATTAAGGATTACGACTGCTCAATCCATTACCACCCTGGGAAAGCAAACATGGTGGCAGATGCATTAAGTCGACAAGACCATGCTAGTTTATCCATGATGAGGATCACAAAAGATCCAATATTTATGGATTTACAAAGGATGGATCTTGGAATTATAATGGAAGGGGAAAAATCTTATCTTTCTCAAATGAATGTTCAACCATCTATACATGTGAAGATCAAAGAGGCACAGAAAGAAGATGTAGAGTTACAAAAGAAGGTGAGAAATGTTCCTGAATTCAACCTTGATTGTGATGGGATAATAAAGATCAGGAATCGGGTTTGTGTTCCTCCCATCCCCGAATTAATGAAGGAGTTGCTGGATGAGGCTCATAGTTTATCATTCTCTATTCATCCTAGAAGCACGAAGATGTATAGGGACCTGAAAGAGTACTTCTGGTGGGATGGCATGAAAAGAGATGTTGCTGAATATGTCTCTCGATGCTTGGTTTGTCAACAAGTTAAAGCTGAGAGACAGAAGACTAAGGGGATGTTACAACCATTACCCATACCCGAATGGAAATGGGAAAACATCACTATAGACTTTGTCACAGGACTTCCTAAAACATCCAATGGCAATAATGCTATTTGGGTCATAGTTGGTCGTCTTACAAAGTCAGCACACTTCATTGATATTAGAGAGGATTTCTCTCTAGATCAGCTTGCCAGGATATATGTAAAGGAAGTGGTAAGATTGCATGGAGTACCACTTTCTATTATATCTGATCGGGATCCGAGATTTACCTCGGAGTTCTGGCGAATTCTTCAGCATACTCTGGATACATAGTTGAGTTTCAGCACTGCTTATCATCCCCAGACAGACGGTCAGTCTGAGAGAACAATTCAAACCCTAGAAGATATGTTGAAAGCTTTCTCTATGGATTTCAAAGGAGGTAGGGATCAACACCTACATTTGGTGGAATTTTCTTATAATAATAGCTTTCACTCCAGTATTCAGATGGCTCTTTATGAAGCTCTCTATGGAAAGAAATGCAGGACTTCAACTTGCTGGGATGAAGTTTGGGAAAGAAAGCTATTAGGACCTGATCTCGTTGATGAAATGGCAGAAAAGTTCAGATCTATTCAACAACACATAAGAGCAGCTCAGAGTTGACAGAAAAGTTATGCCGACAACCGAAGAAATGACCTAGAGTTTGAAGTGGGTGATAAAGTGTTCTTACGAATATCTCCCTGGAAGAGGGTTATGAGATTTGGAAAGAAGGGGATGTTGAGCCCTAGATATATCGGTCCTTTCGAAATACTGGATCGTGTTGGGAAGGTAGCTTACCGATTGGCGCTTCCACCGAATCTCTCTCAAGTTCACGATGTGTTCCATGTATCTCTCCTGAGAAAGTACATACCAGATCCTTCACATGTACTCAGCTCAGAAGTTGTACCGCTGGAGCAAGATCTTTCTTATGAAGAACAGCCGATAGAGATTCTGGATCGTAGCGAAAAAGTCCTACGAAACAAGACCACTCACTTGGTGAACGTTTTATAGAGGAACCACCAACTTGAAGAAGCTACATGGGAGCTTGAGGATATGATGAGGGAGAAGTATCCTCATCTGTTTGTTACAAAGTGACGAATTTCGAGGGCGAAATTCTTTTAAGGGGGGTAGAATATAACACCCGAGATTTTTATGAGTAATATTTTGTTTTTATATATCATCAAAGGAATCTTTCACTACATACTAGCTTGGCTTACTTTACACGCAATCGCGACCTTCCTCGATAGCTTGCTTCATACGCAATACTGAGTTTCACTAAACAACGATATGCTATTAAAACTAGCCGTTTTGAATAGTAATAACCACTTTTTAAAATTTTATAAATTTTATTTTTTAAAATGGACTTCATTTTTGGACTCAGAATATCGAAATTAGCCTAGGGTGAAATTTTGGTATTTTTCTGAAGACTTTCAATTTTTGATGAATAGTGAAACCACTAAGTGGTAGGTTAAAAAACTGAATTTTGCATAAAACTTAATTTTACCGCTTCTGTGAATGGAATTTCAAAAATCCGACACACATGGTTGATATCAGTAAGTAAAATGTGGTTCAATGAGATAAAAATATTTTTTTGGTGAATAGTAACTTTTTACTTTTTTTACCGCAGTTAATAGTAAATAGGGTAACTAAGGATAAAAATGATATTACTATTACCCTAACACATGTCATAATTCTATTGGATAAGTTTAATTCGACCAAAAACAAACTTAGGAATAAGATATGATCTTTTAGCCCCACTTGGGTTAGATTAGGACATTTATTATTAATTTATTTAAAGAAGGGTTAAAATAGTTAAAATCAATGTTTAATAAGAAAATATTTTTTATATGGGGTTATACATAAGATAAATTCGACTATAAATATTCATTAGAAAGCTAAAAATCTTTCCTACATAATGGTATTTTATTTGTAATTTTTAGACATTAAATAATTTAATTTATGTATGACACAATGATGATACAGTAATTATCTTATTAATGAAATATTGACATAATTGATGTTATAAACACCAAAATAAATGTAATTTGAGACTTTATATGAATTCCAATAATTTTATAGGTTACTTTTATATATTAGTGTTGATTTAATCAACTTGGTTCGAACATATAATTCTGTTATGACTTTCACAAAAATCATTTATCAAATAGTGTCAAAATTGACACAAAATAGTTTTTAAATCAAATATTATATTACTAATTGTTATTTTATTCCTAAAAATCTAAGGTTCGGCCAAATGACTTAGATAAAGATATATATATTAATAATAAACAATTTGGGGTTCGTTTGGCATGTTATAGTATGTTTATTAACCATATAGTGAAAGAAAACAAAAAGACACGGTAAAAGTTAAATTATTTAACGTAGAGTTAAATCTAAATGATAAGGTTAAAATAATACCCTAAACTTGTCTAAATACTATTGGTTGATAGGATTTCGACCCATCCCCACTTTAGCTTCGAAATAAGACCCTTTGGAACCATTATAAACCGATTTTTACTTTAATATAAAATAATATTTTCAGATATTCCTAAGGTGCCCCTCTCCTCCCTTATAAAAGGGCACCTCCTCCCCCTCCTCCTCACACCAATTTGAGCACTCAAGCTCGGACAACCCCTGCCATTTTCTCCACTACACTTCCCTAGAATAATCCAGGAGGTTTTGGTCTTCTTCAAAGACCAATCATAGTTCCCTAAGTGGAGGATTCAATGAGGCGTTCCAAAGAAGAGGAGCTTCGGACACATACAAAGCAAATCGGACCTAAGGTAAGGGAAATATCACAATCTTATTTTTATCCGAGATTGTTTATACTTTTGAATTTACTGGGGTTTATTTTATCATCCACATGCATGTTTCCTCAATATTTAATATTATTTCCATTCACCTAAAATTGTTTAAATCCTATTTTACCCTTCGGTGAGTTTTTAGTAAAAGATATGAAAGGAATCTTTTGTCGTTTTTCGTACGAGGTACTTTTTTGACTTTTCCGAAAAAAGTACAAAGAATGTTTTTTTAACTTATACGGCATGAATGTATTCTTAAAACATTATTTCCAAGAATCTTTCTTTACAAGTTTTCATGTTTATTTTTAATCAACTTCTTTTAGTTTATAATTCTATGACATGTTAAGAAAAGAAAAGTGTTTTTGAAGAAGAAAGGATATTTTCCTCAAAAATGGAGTTCACGTGTTTTATCAAAATTATTTTCCATCTAAGATAATAAAGGGTTCTGTTTTTATCCCTGTAATTACATGGATTTGATTATGTTGTGATGGAAATATTTTTATGAATTCCTTTATCTTATATGGATTGTTTTATGATGTCATGATGTTTCAAGAATCCCATTTTTGTTACATGTGTTATGTGATGATGTATGATTTATGATTATGTGGCACACATAAGAAAGGATTCATTATAAGATGGGTGGGACCTATATCTCCCTCCAATGCATTGGGTAAATATTTTATATCTCATGAGATAGAAATGGCTGGAACGGAAGGTTATTTCGGTTCAGTGATACAGGACTGAAACGAGGAGTGAACTCGGTTCAGAAATGGACTTTGTCCGCTAAGATAGTCTTGGAAATGAGTCATGGCTAACAAGAAATGATTTTCCATGATTATGTGTGCATTCCACAAGGTTTCATGTTTTATGTTATGATTATGGGGATCTCATTTTCACTTCTATGATTTATTCCATGTTAAGATATTATGATCTCTTTTGCAGGTTATGGTTTTCAAAAAGATATGATATGATTTTTATTTCCATTATTTGCCCTTGCTGAGCATTTGAGGTCACCCTTTTATGTATTCTTTTCCCCAGGTCAGGAAGATGTATATTAAGTATAATATGCTAAAAGGGACCCTAGATATGATGAAATAAATGGGAGACACTGTAGAAGATTTATGAACCAGTTGTTTATGTTTCCCAGTTTCTAAAGACACTATACCTATACGGTCCTTTGTGGTTTTGTCATATGTTGTAATAAGTGTGATTCAATTTTGAAGTATTAACAATTTATGTAAAGTATGGGTCGTTATATTCAACATATCATTCACTCATTCCAAAACCATTATCTTTGGTAATCTATGCTATAAATCTTTTAATCACTCTCACAACCCACAAAATGGTATTAATACACATATCACTTTTGAAGATTCTTCATTTTATTATCTTATGGAAATACATATTATTCAAATATAATCAGCCCTAACTCATTAAATATAGAACTACGGCCCTACTAGGGTCCCACCATCACATCCTACATGAAAAAATAATTATAATGGACTCCAATTATGAAATATTCCATATCAGGTGTATTAAATCACAAAATACATACAATAGAATTATGTAGGGCGGGAAATTCAATTATTATTCATGATTCCTATTACATATACCAAAGTTCAATGTTATACACCAAGTACACATAATGTGATCCAAATTCATGGCATGGACACTAATTTGGATACCTAACCACGTATCTTATATGGTTTGTGTAATATCCCAAGAAAATATAGAATTTTACATTTTTATATTTCTTAATATTTGTGAATTAAATATTAATTTTACATTAAATGGGATTCCATGTTCGATGGCATACCTGATACATAATAATGAGTTTCTTTGAAATATTATATTACACACAACGTAATGTTATAATGAAAAATAATATGATAATATTATTATTTTACATAGAAGTTAACGCATAGATGTTTTATTAGAGATAATGAACATGACTAACTAAAATATGTTTATACATGTTTGTTTTAATTTTTTTTACATTTATCAAATAAATTTTAGAAGCTTCAAATGTGAATAAATCCAATTTTAAGCATAAACATTCTAAAATTCATTAAAAGGTCGATTTATAGCCTTTTGACGGTGAATCCATTTTAAATCATGTTTTTATCACTTTTATATGTTTTATTTCACAATATAATATTCTTCTATAGAATCAAGACAACAAAATTTACATTAGATGAAATTTTTGATATATTTCTGATAATGTTCATTTTTTAATGAAATAGTGAAAAATAATGTATTTTAATTCAAAATTACTATTTAATATATTTTATTTATAGGGTTAGATTATCTTTTTAATTTGTTTTAGAGTGTAATTAGATAATATTTTTACCATTTAATATATTGTTTTTCATTGGATGTAATTTGACATTGAAATTGGACATAAACAAGTGTCAATATTTCGATAGTTATTATTTCTTACAAACACGCTTTTTGTTTTGATAATGGGAATTAATTTTAAATTAATTTTTCCCAGTTATATGTTTTGAATATGGAAAAATTTATTCCATATTTGGAATTAGTATGTTTAAATTGTGTAAATTGTAAACATTTCTTTTTATACATTATGAATATTTACTTCGGTAAATATTTTAATTTTCATCATTAAAGGGTAAACAAATATTATTATAATAATATTAAATTACCCTAAAATGTTACTTAAAACTATTTTTTAATAATATTCCGACCATGGGAATACTGGGATTGATTTCGGGACCTCATGGAGCCACTTAGGAGTGATAATGGCACTTTATATTAATAAATTTATTGTAATGGGAAAAATATCATAATCATATATCTATTAGTAAATTAATTTTTACATGGGGTAATATAAGGTGTCTCTACAACTATAAATATTCATATGGAAGATAAAATGATATCATAAATTATGGAATTTTATTTATAATTTTTAGTAATCAAATAAATATAATTATTTATGACACAATGATGATGAAGTGATTACTTTAGTAATAAATGATTTAAATAATTGATATTATAAAATTTAAAAAACTATCCAAAACCAGTCCAATTATTATTGGATGATTTTATTTTAAACAAGATTCATCGTATCATGAAATTTAATTAGTTTTTGACCTTTTGAAACTGAAACTATGTTTATAATAAAATAATGTTTTCAATATTTCCTAAAGCGCCCTCCTCCCCTTCATAAAAATCCATCAACTATAACCCACTAATGAAACCTCTCATGCCCCTTGGGTCATCCAAACTCTACCTAAATAATCTCCATGCATCCCTCTCTTCCATGTAAAAGCATTCCCTTAGGCAGAACGCAAGTAATGTATACTTTGTGGTTCAAACCAAAGGGAGATACCCGACTTAAAGGTAACGTCTTCTCTTAAGTTGTTTTCTTTTATTTTACTTATAAAACCCCCGAAAATATTCTTATACATTTACTTGATAAAAACAAAAGTATCCTAAATATACTAGGATGTTATTATGATAATTATTTGAACTAAACTTACACACACCTCCATCTAATGGGTAATGAACATATTGTTTTTTTGGATGCTGAACTACTACCGCACGAAACGATGATTGTTCAATATTCTCCAACCAAATCATAGGGTGGCCATTATGATGTAACTTTATTTATATGAGATATATATTACATTTATATTATCTCTATACCTCTTTATTTTTCATTTATAACAAACCTAGATAGTTTCTGTAATCGGTAAACACGATAATTTCATTTGAGGAAGTGCGGACTACCGCCCCTTCAATGTGACATGACTCGTTTATGCCATATGTGGTAATATAAAGGATGGGGTTAATGAAATTATAAATGATTTTATACTATAATTATTATATACCTATGTATCATTATTTTTTCATTCCATTAAAAATGAAATAGAAATGAAAGTAGTGTCCATGCGTAGGTAAGGCTTATCGTCTCCATTAACGGTGGATTTTATTTCATACCACCAAACATTATTTATTATTATAAATACATATATATATATATATATATTAGATATATATTATATATATGATATCTAAATCATTAATACCATTTTTAGTTAATGTTATATTGATAACTTGAACAACTGGTAATTATAAGAAGTTTATTTTTGACTCAAGTACAGAATATCTACTAAATGACCATTATTAATATAAAATACTATTTAAGGTTTATAACATGGTAATAAATAATATAAAAGGAATAATAAACCTGAAAAAGGTACTGGAGAAATTAGAAATCCTGTTTAGTTTATTAATCAATATATTAAAGAAAAAATGGGTCATTTCGGACATGAGTTAAGGGACTTCGTCTCAATCTCATTTCATTGAGGAATATTTTTATTTACCCACTACATTATTTTATACTGTGTATAAACCCCATTTAATTTTCAATTCATTAAAAGGGAATTTTTTTTACATATATTTTTACTAAACCAAAAAAATGAATGTTTCTTTTTATCGTATGCGGTGAAACCAACCATTCCACCTTTGCTAGTTGTAACACCCCAAGCTTCCACGGTACGTTTCACTTCGAATAATGCAATAGCGTGTGTTGTACGCAACCTCAAGCTTTAACACACACCACAACGAATTAAACTAGCCGTTGTGAATAGTAATACCTACTTTTTGAAATTTTATAAATTTTATTTATCAAAATGGACTTCATTTTTGGATTCAGAATATCGAAATTAGCCTATGTTGAATTTTTGGTATTTTTCTGAGAACTTCTATTTTTTATGAATAGTGAAAAATACTTAAAACCAACTTTTTTTAATCAAAATAATTTATCGTGATAAATTATACTATTTAGTGGTTTTAATGTATAATTATAATATATTTTTACCATTTTATCCAATGGTGGTCATTATAATTAATTTAACATTGAAATTGGACATAAACAATTGCCAATATTTTGATATAAATTGTTTCTTAAAAACACGCTATTTGTTGTAACAGCGGGAATTAATTATAAAATTAATTAATGCAACTTATATGTTTGGAATTTTGTAAAATAGACATCATTTTTGAATTCAGAATATCAATTATAGCTTAGGGTGAAATTTTGGCCTTATTCTGAAAAACTTCAATTTTTGATGAATAGTGAAACCTCTAAGTGGTGGTTAAAAACTGATTTTTTCGTTAAAATGAAATATTACCACTTCTATGATTTGATTTTCAAAAATCCGACATACATGGTTGTCATTAAGAAGTAAAATGTGGTTCAATGAGATTAAAATAATTTTATGGTGAATAGTAACTTTTAAGTTCTTAATCGCGATTAGAGGTAATTAGTGTAGTTTATGGTAAAAATAATGTTTTCATAATATGAGATGAGCTTGAAACATTTCCTACTCCTATTGGATGAGTCATGGTCGACCAAGACAACCCATGGGTCAACTTGGGGACCCCATGGAGTGACCTTGGTTGGAAAATGACATTAATATATATTTATTTAATGTTAAAATTAAATTGACACAAAAATGAGTTGTTTTTCTAAAACAGATTTTAAGTGGAGTTAAACAAGTCCAAATTTTGACTATAAATATTAATTAGAAATATAAAAATATTCCCAACATCATAGTATTTTTTTATTATTTTTAGACATTAAATAAATTAAATTATTTATGAAATTATTATGATGCAGCGATGACCACATTATTTAACGATTTAAATAAAATGAGATGATAATGCACAATACAAGGAATACACTTGTCCAAAGCCTATTGGATGAGGATATTTAGAACACTTATTACCCTAGCCATGAATTATATAAGTGTGGGACCTTTAGATTCCGAAAAGCATTGTATAATAATGTAACATTTCAATCATTCCAAAAGAGCCCCTCCTCTCCACTTATAAAAGGCCTCCACCTCTCCCACCTCATTTACACTTTCAAGACATTTGGCTCGGCCAACCTCTGCCCAAATACTCTCCCAACTTCCCCCTATTACTCCTAGAAGCCTCACTTTGGGCAGAACTCTTCCCAAGGAAGCCTTTGGCTCAAATCAAAAAGAGTTACCCGATTTTGAGGTAATGTCTTCTCTAATGTTGTTTTGTTTTATTTTTCTTCTCCAACCCCTTAAACTCTTTTCATTCATTTCTTTTGTAACAACACCAGTATATAAAATATACTAGGATGTTGTTATGATAAGTATTTGGTTTACACTTACACACACCTTCGTCTAATGGTTAAAGAACATACTGTTTCTGTGGGTGGCAAAATACTGCCTCACGAAACGATGATTGTTCAAATTATTTTAACACCTATAATGGTGGCCATTTTGATGACACTATTTTCATATATGATATATATATTATGTTTATGTTTTCCTTATGCTTCTGTATTTCTAATTTATGGCATACTTTATGATTTCCATTATGGGTAAACGCGATAATTTCATTTTAGGAAGTGCGGACTACCGCCCCCTCAAAGTGATGTGAATCGTTAATGCCATATGTGGGATGTATAAAGGATGGAGTAAATGATATTATATATGATATTATACTGGAACTATATTATACCTTTATATAATTATGATTTCATTCCATTAAATATGAAATAGAAATGAAAGTAGCGTTCATGCGTACGTACGGCTTACCGTCTCCATGAACGGTGCATTTCATTTCTTACCTCTAAATGTTATGTAATATTATGAATGAATGTATATACTGGATATATATGATATATATGACATCTAAATCATGAATATAATTCTGGAGATAATGGATATTCTACCACATAAACAACTTGTAATTATAAAAAGTTTATTGTTGACTCAAGTACCAATCATCGACAAAACGACCGTTATTAACTTAAATAATTACATAATGTTCATAACATTGTAATAAGTGATATAAAAAGGATAATGAAATTGAAAATGGTTCTTAATAAGGTAGATATTAACTCTAGTTTATTATTTAGGAGGTTAAAGAATGGTTGAGTCAAGTCGGACACAAGGTAAGGGAACTTCTTAACCCAATTTCCATTCTTTGGGTTAATCTCCTACTTTCAAATTATGTCATGATATTATTATGTCCTATTTTGTATTTTTACGTTCTTTTTGTGTACCTATAGTGAATACACATAATATATCTATTATATTTTAAAAATGATCTTTTAAGGACTTCGTCTCAATCCCCTTTCATTGAGACATATCTGGTTTTATACACAACTTTCTTTTATACGGTGTATAAACCCCTTTGACTTTTACGGTTATTCAAAAGGAATCTTTTTATACGAAGCGTTTTGCTAAACGACAAAAGGGAATGTTTTCCTTTCCGTACTTATGCGGCGACAACGACTTCTCCACTGCCGTGACCATTATTTGAGTTTCGGCTTCCTCTACAAGCCATTTTTTTAATGAAAAATAAATACAAAGTTTTAACTTTATTTTATTTTGGTATTGAAAATGGTTTTGAAAGTGTTTTTATCAATGTGTTGTATTTATATCTTGTGATTGAAATGTGGAAATGTTATATTTCCTTTATGCATGTTTTATGTGATACGATTATGTTATGGTTTATGATATGTTTAAACCTATTCATATGAGGAATGTATTGGACTTAATAAGTGACGGGTGGAGCCCGCTATAGCTCCTCGATGCATCGGTAGGTCTCATGAGACATCTAGACGTGGAATTGGCCGAGGCCCTTTCCCAATTTGATTTATGGTTTTGGTCGAGGCCTTAATCATTTTAGATGTCTTGGCCGATGCCTTGACAAAATGTTTTAGAATGTCCGGCATTATACTTTCCCTCATTATGAAAGTGGTTATTGATATTGCATGTGATTATTCGAAAAGTAGAATATCCATGTGAAGAAGTAAATGGCATTATCTCATTTTACTTTTGCCATATTATGTTGATGTTCAAGTTTAAAAGGATTTTGTTTTAGTTATACATTGCCATAAATTTTTATGATTATTTATGAAAGCTTCCGCAATATTGTTATCCTTACTGAGCATCTGAGCTCACCCCTTTCAATGTTTTAATATTTTCCATGATGTGAAGAAGTATTTTATGAATGACCTGCAGGGATAGTCAGAAGAGGATATGAGTGTGGACTATGAAGACTTTGTTATTATTTTTTCACTTTATGATGTAATGTAAGACTTATGAATGTATATAGTGTTTCCAAGGCTACTAAACTAATCGGTCTTTCGAGACATGATCTTTTGTGATCATGCCAATGTTACGAAGTAACGGACCGGCTCTGGGTAGCTGGGGTCGGGGCGCTACAGTTGGTATCAAAGGCAGTTTAGTACTAACCTTGGAAGCTAGATTTAGATAAACTCTGATTAGAGCACATAGCCCGAAGATAGACTTTGAGGATTAGTATAGAAGAACTTCCTAGAATTTTGGTATTATAGAGATGTTATGAGTTTTCCGAGCAATACATCCCTGTCTGGATACGAGCAGGTAGAGGCGGCACTGGCACAAATGTACCTAGGGGTAAAACCTGAAAAAACCGCTTTGAGCTAGACTCTAACGGGAACTGGTGCACGACAACGGGCCTTGCTTCACTCTTGGTTACGACACTCCCGGGGGATATGCTTAGGATAATTCTCATTTTATTTACAAACCACTATGAAGGGTTATGAGTATATACTTCCTCAAAGAAAACATTTCTTTTTATGATTATGGATTATATCCATAAATAGTTCAATTTATGTAAAGAGTTATGTATTTTGATTAATAAACTAATCTAGTTTATGCTATTGTTTAGAAATGGAGCCTAGTGGAAGGAATGGAATCCGTATCAATGCACGATCTCCGTGTAGAGATTGCCCTCCTGCTCAAGATAATTATTGTAGATCTGGAGATACAACTGGTGCTAATCAACTTATTACCATACTGGGACAACTCACTCAGGTTATAAATAATAACCTTACTCGTATGGAGCACCCGGATCCGCAACGTGGAGGATCAATGCTATACCATTTCATGAGGCAACAACCACCAACCTTCAATGGGAGTACAAATCCTGTAGTAGCTGAGCAATGGATAAATTCCTTAGAGAAAATATTCCATGCCTTGGGGAGTAGTGAAAGGGAGAAGGTTGTCATGGCAGTTTACCACCTCACTGGAGATGCCGATCAGTGGTGGTCGCTAATTCAAAACACAAAGGAAGATGATGACGTATCGAATATGGAATGGAGGGAGTTAAAAGAGCTTTTCTTACAAAAATACTTTCCACGTGACCATCGAGCAGATATGGAAAGGCAATTTCTGCGTCTGAGGCAGAAGGAGGATGAGAATGTCGCAAAGTATGAGGCTAACTTTACAAGGATAGCGAGGCATGCTGCCGATTATATACGTAACCCAAGGAGTAAGATTGATCGTTTCTTTGATGGGTTAAAATCATTTCTCCGTCGAGCTTTAGTATCACAATCCTTCTCATCATACGAAGATATTTTCTCGTGTGCTGTCAAGACAGAAAAGGAATTCTCTAAGTCTTATGACAACAAAGTAAAGCAAGAGAAGAAGAGAATGGTGGAACAAGAGACAGATAAAGGGAAAAAGGGAAAGAAGGATTTTCCATTATGTGATAATTGTGGGAAGAATCACCCTGGTACTTGTCTAAAAGGAATGGGAGTTTGTTATAAATGTGGAGAAAAGGGTCACCAGGCTCGTGATTGCAAGGGAAAGAAAGAGGCTATCAATGTTGAATGCTATAATTGTAGAGAAATGGGTCATTATGAAAATTATTGTCCTAAGCATCAGGGAAACTTACCTCAGAAAAGGCCAAGGGATCAAGGACAATCTTATGCTGTTACTAAAGTTGAAGCAGAATAACTAATGTATTGGTGCTTTTGGACTCATGGATTATATTTTGGTTATTAGAATAATGTGATATATATATATAAGGATTGTACTGCAGTACTTGTTGATTTCAGTAAGGTTTTAATATGATGAAGGTAATTATATTTTTAGTATGTGACAATAAGAGAAACATTACTTTGTTTGGGGAATCTGATAAATTGATTTTGGAATTAAGAGACCTTTTAGAGAAAGTCTGGACAGAGGTATTTTGGATAACTATAAAGGATGGAGTGGATTAAGTTGATCTTTGGATAGTATTGTTTAAGGTTAAAAAATTTATGAAGAGTATTTTTGGAATATTATGATACTATAGTTTTAGGAAAAGGACAACCTGCAGGGTGGGGCATAACCCGTCGCGTCGGACAAAGCTGCAGGAATCGAACCCACAATCATAGTGCAACAGGGCTTTTTTTTCTACCACTAGCCTACAGGAAGTCCCTGGTTATTACAAAATAATTTTACTAATCTAAATGGTATGTGTTAACATTTGGAACCTTATTCAATTAGGATAAGTATAATATTTTTGAGTTCTATTATCTTTTTGAGTGAAAGATGAGTTGAAGGTTGAAACTCTAATTGTCAAGCATAAATATATATATACCTATCTCTTATTCAATGAATAAATTAATTCGTAAACTTTAGTAAAGGGATATTAAAACAGAAAAATGTGTTATCCTAATACCTTATGTCTTGTTGAACTGATGATATTTTAAATCAACATAGATTGAAGGGTTTGAGGCCCTCAATTTGACAGTTGATTGTGATTGATGACCTCAATCACTCCCTACAAATATTTACGTTTTTCCTCCAATTATATGTCTCTAATTGCCACCAATGTTCTCCTAATCGAGATCATAATTGGGTGGTGACTTTTTCATTTCCCTTTCCCTCTTATTAAGGCTAAATTTTATTAATCTTATTTCCGATGTGGGTTTTCCTCAAAGGTATTTTCTCTTTTTTAGCCTTTTATTTTCAATGAAAAAAATTTCAAATTGCGAGGACGCAATTTATTGAAGGAGGGGAGAATGTAACACCCCAAGCTTCCACGGTACGTTTCACTTCGAATAATGCAATAGCGTGTGTTGTACGCAACCTCGAGCTCTAACACACACCACAACGAATTAAACTATCCGTTGTGAATAGTAATACCTACTTTTTGAAATTTTATAAATTTTATTTTTCAAAATGGACTTCATTTTTGGATTCAGAATATCGAAATTAGCCTATGTTGAATTTTTGGTATTTTTCTGAGAACTTCTATTTTTTATGAATAGTGAAAAATACTTAAAACCAACTTTTTTTAATCAAAATAATTTATAGTGATAAATTATACTATTTAGTGGTTTTAATGTATAATTAGAATATATTTTTACCATTTTATCCAATGGTGGTCATTAGAATTAATTTAACATTGAAATTGGACATAAACAATTGTCAATCTTTTGATATAAATTGTTTCTTAAAAACACGCTATTTGTTTTTTACAGCGGGAATTAATTATAAAATTAATTAATGCAACTTATATGTTTGGAATTTTGTAAAATAGACATCATTTTTGAATTCAGAATATCAATTATAGCTTAGGGTGAAATTTTGGCCTTATTCTGAAAAACTTCAATTTTTGATGAATAGTGAAACCTCTAAGTGGTGGTTAAAAACTGATTTTTTCGTTAAAATGAAATATTACCACTTCTATGATTTGATTTTCAAAAATACGACATACATGGTTTTCATTATGAAGTAAAATGTGGTTCAATGAGATTAAAATAATTTTTTGGTGAATAGTAACTTTTAAGTTCTTAATCGCGATTAGAGGTAATTAGTGTAGTTTAAGGTAAAAACAATGTTTTCATAATATGAGATGAGCTTGACACTTGTCCTACTCCTATTGGATGAGTCATGGCCGACCAAGACAACCCATGGGTCAACTTGGGGACCCCATGGAGCCACTTTGGTTGGAAAATGACATTAATATATATTTATTTAATGTTAAAATTAAATTGACACAAACATGAGTTGTTTTACTAAAACAGATTTTAAGTGGGGTTAAACAAGTCCAAATTTTGACTATAAATATTCATTAGAAATCTAAAAAGATTCCCTAAATCATAGTATTTTTTTTATAATTTTTAGACATTAAATAAATTAAATTATTTATGACATTATTATGATGCAGCGATGACCTTATTATTTAACGATTTAAATAAAATGAGAAGATAATGCACAATCCAAGGCTTACACTTGTCCAAAGACTATTGGATGAAGAGATTTCGAACCCTTATCACCTTAGCCACGAATTATATAAGTGTGGGACCTTTAGAATCCGAAAATCATTGTATAATAATGTAACATTTAAATCTTTCCAAAAGAGCCCCTCCTCTCCACTTATAAAAGGCCCCCACCTCTCCCACCTCATTTACACTTTCAAGCCATTTGGCTAGGCCATCCTCTGCCCAAATACTCTCCCAACTTCCCCCTCTTACTCCTAGAAGCCTCACATTGGGCATAACTCTTCCCAAGGAAGCCTTTGGCTCAAATCAAAAAGAGTTACCCGATTTTGAGGTAATGTCTTCTCTAATGTTGTTTTGTTTTATTTTTCATCTCCAACTCCTTAAACTCTTTTCATTCCTTTCTTTTGTAACAACACCAGAATCTAAAATATACTAGGATGTTGTTATGATAAGGATTTGGTTTACACTTACACACACCTTCTTCTAATGGTTAAAGAACATACTGTTTCTGTGGGTGGCGAAATACTGCCTCATGAAACGATGATTGTTCAAATTCTTTTAACACCTATAATGGTGGCCATTTTGATGACACTATTTTCATATATGATATATATATTATGTTTATGTTTTCCTTATGCTTCTTTATTTCTCATTTATGGCATACTTTATCATTTCCATTATGGGTAATCGCGATAATTTCATTTTAGGAAGTGCGGACTACCGCCCCCTCAAAGTGATGTGAATCGTTAATGCCATATGTGGGATGTATAAAGGATGGAGTAAATGATATTATATATGATATTATACTGGAAATATATTATACCTTTATATAATTATGATTTCATTCCATTAAATATGAAATAGAAATGAAAGTAGCGTTCATGCGTACGTACGGCTTACCGTCTCCATGAACGGTGCATTTCATTTCTTACCTCTAAATGTTACGTAATATTATGAATGAATGTATATACTGGATATATATGATATATATGACATATAAATCATGAATATAATTCTGGAGATAATGGATATTCTACCACATAAACAACTTGTAATTATAAGAAGTTTATTGTTGACTCAAGTACCAAAGATCGACAAAACGACCGTTATTAACTTAAATAATTACATAATGTTCATAACATTGTAATAAGTGATATAAAAAGGATAATGAAATTGAAAATGGTTCTTAATAAGGTAGATATTAACTCTAGTTTATTATTCAGGAGGTTAAAGAACGGTTGAGTCAAGTCGGACACAAGGTAAGGGAACTTATTAACCCAATTTCCATTCTTTGGGTTAATCTCCTACTTTCAAATTATGTCATGATATTATTATATCCTATTTTGTATTTTTATGTTCTTTTTGTGTACCTACAGTGAATACACATAATAGATCTATTATATTTTTAAAATGATCTTTTAAGGACTTCGTCTCAATCCCCTGTCATTGAGACATATTTGGTTTTATACACAACTTTCTTTTATACGGTGTATAAACCCCTTTGACTTTTACGGTTATTCAAAAGTAATCTTTTTATATGAAGCGTTTTGCTAAACGACAAAAGGGAATGTTTTTCTTTCCGTACTTATGCGGCGACAACGACTTCTCCGCCGCCGTGACCATTATTTGAGTTTCGGCTCCCTCTACAAGCCATTTTTTTTAATGAAAAATAAATACAAAGTTTTAACTTTATTTTATTTTGGTATTGAAAATGGTTTTGATTGTGTTTTTATCAATGTGTTGTATTGATATCTTGTGATTGAAATGTGGAAATGTTTTGTTTCCTTTATGCATGTTTTATTTGATACGATTATGTTATGGTTTATGATATGTTTACACCTATTCATATTAGGAATGTATTGGACTTAATAAGTGACGGGTGGAGCCCGCTATAGCTCCTCGATGCATCGGTAGGTCTCATGAGACATCTAGACGTGTAATTGGCCGAGGCCCTTTCCCAATTTGATTTATGGTTTTGGCCGAGGCCTTAATCATTTTAGACGTCTTGGCCGAGGCCTTGAAAAAATGTTTTAGAATGTCCGGCATTATACTTTCCCTCATTATGAAAGTGATTATTGATATTGCATGTGATTATTCGACCAGTAGAATATCCATGTGAAGAAGTAAATGGCATTATCTCATTTTACTTTTTCCATATTATGTTGATGTTCAAGTTTAAAAGGCTTTTGTTTTAGTTATACATTGCCTTAAATGTTTATGTTTATTTATGAAAGCTTCCGCAATATTGTTATCCTTACTGAGCATCTGAGCTCACCCCTTTCAATGTTTTAATATTTTCCTGGATGTGAAGAAGTATTTTATGAATGACCTGCCGGGATAGTCAGAAGAGGATATGAGTGTGGACTATGAAGACTTTTTTATTAGTTTTTCACTTTATGATGTAATGTAAGACTTATGAATGTATCTAGTGTTTCCAAGGCTACAAAACTAATCGGTCTTTCGAGACTTGATCTTTTGTGATCATGCAAATGTTACGAAGTAACGCACCTGCTCTGGGTAGCTGGGGTCGGGGCGCTACACTAGTGTTATTTGATTATTGGATTCCATAACAAGACATAATGTTTTATAAAGGAAAATAACTATCATATACTCTTTTTATGTATATTTGTATTGAAAATGGTTTGCATAATGGATTTATTATCTCAATATATTGAAAGGATATATTTTTACTGAAATATGGAAATTTTATTTTTCTTTTATGTTTTTTCTATGTGTTATGAATATGCTATGGTTCTTGGGTGTTGTTTACGTATATAGATTGTTTTGTGATAAACATATTGTGGGTATTCCCGAGATAGCGCTCCAATGCATTGGGTAATGTGATGGAGGTAAACATTAATGTTTCTCCTAAGATATTTTGGGAATATACTGTGATGGTTTTTCAAAACGTAACTCCCTATGTAGCAGTGATGGATACAATGTATGTATGATATGGATGAGACAAGGTATCTTTTTGATTTATGATTTCTAGGTGTTATTCATAAAACTTATGATTTCATGAGGTATGTTAAAAATATTATGTTTTGATGGACTAATGTTTCCTTTCATTATTCAATAACCCATAATGAGATTTTTTATGCTCATCCCAAGTAATAAAATATTTTCACAGGACATAATGGCGAATAGGAATAAAGATGGGATCAAGGAAAAGTCATTCCGTCTAAAACATAGAACTATACATGACTCTTTTTTCACAATTTTTTATTTTTGATTAAAATGGACACTTAGTAGAAGTGTATACTTTTTAATATTTGAGAAGTAATTTAATAGTTATTGACTATTTATATTAAACTCTAAAACTGAAAGGATTCTCAATGTGAATTATTAACTTAATTCAAGATTATTTAGTATTTTTTAGGCTAGGGAATTATAGTTTGACCATGTAGTCTTCTTGGGGATTCACTTCTATAGTATTTCATCAATAAATAATGTGTATCCTTATACCTTACAGGGTTATGTACACATAAATTACCTCAGCTACAAATCAGGTGACCCTAAACAACATTTCCTTTTAAAAACAATTTTTTCCGATCACCACTCTTTTTTATAGGAAAAAATGGATTGAATGTCATGTATTATTCAAACTATATCTTGTTTAATCATGTTTTTAGAATTGAGAAACCGTATGATCCCCCATAAATTCATATATACTTAATAATAAACATAAATCAAACCTATGGGTCCCATTAAACTAATATTTCTATTAGAAATTTAAAAATAATGGAATAAAAATATAAACCTCTAGAAAACTCGATTATGGGATACCTCAGGTGAAATCTTCTACATCTTCAGTATAATCAATGATTTATCATCACAGTAAACTGATTCAGATCATATAGATCTATATATAAAAATCTCCCAAAATCTATATACCTTCCACCATATCCCCTTTTATTTTATAAGGATTATACACAAGTGTCATTCATGATATGTAGCAAATAGGGTAGATATGGAATAAAATGAAAAAAATAAAATTGGAAAAAAAGAGAAAAAAACCAAAAAGGAGATGGGGATCAGACCTAGCCCTTGAGGCTAACAACATGTTTCTTCTTCAACAATATATAGAACCATATTTTTAAATCAAATACAATGTTATAATTCAAATATATTGTTCGAAATGAGAAATATCACCAAATGAACATTTTTAATGGAATTAATTTTTCAATAAGGAATTATTCCATAAAAATTTGAATCGACTAGATTTCAACAAATCTACTTCCTTAAAGAAATCACCAACTTTCAGGACCCATGTTGTTTTTAGATAAATTATACAAGATAACCTACTTTTAAAAAATTAACATTTCACACCACGTGAGTATCTGAATAAGAAAATATATTTCCTCTAAAATCATAAATATGGAAACACGTGTATTTTCATACTCCCCACCACAACACTTCTCATCATATAGATTATTTTTTTGTCTTTAAACAACACATCTCTACCTACCTAGGTCATCAAATCATCATCAACTCATTTAATCCTACTTTTAATAGTTTATAAATTTCAAATTTCCAATCTCCAATACCTGGTTTCACTATTTATCTAAATCCGAGAAATCCCATTCCAAAATGTCAAAACAATTTTGACAAATTATGACTATACTATTACATTATAAGAAGACACAATTCCACTAATTATTTTTCCTTAGGTTCAATGTTATCCGTGTCATATAAGTGAACTCAATATGGAATATTACAATTGAATATATTCTATACCATTAGAATCACCTTTCATAATAATATCTTAAGTTTCCTCTCGTGAATCATGATATAGATCCCACCACACCACATAAAATCTATGTATGGATACTAATAGACACTTCTATAGTCAATATTTCACAGTAACACTTGAAAAAATAGACATCATCTCTAGAACATCATATCCATGTTACGAATCATTGAATTGAAATTCATATTATCATATTTTATTTCCAATTTCTATAGCTTGACTAAATTACAAGGGAAATTCAATTTTAGGATCATTTACCAACAATCAAAATCTATATTCCATTATGAATGAAGGTAAAAATATTTGATTTCCATAGGATCAATCCCAAAAATATGTATTTAGTTATACCTACACTTGAGTTATAAATCAATGTGTCTCATTATCCATATATTCATTCCACTACTCCAAATCCATCGCCATTCACTATCTCCCCTAATGTCAGATAATTTATATGATCATCATTATCAAGAATCTATCAAATCTATATTCATTAAAACTTATATGATTCATGATCCAAAAATATTTCATCAGATTTAGTATTTTTTATCCTTAATGTGGAGATCACTGATTTCACGTTAAACAAAAATTGTATGTAAAATAATTTGTTACCTAAATTTAATCCCAGACCAAGGGTCACACTAAATAAAAGCAATCAAATCATTATACCGTGTGTCCCAAATAACCAAACCTACACTATCATGTTAATTAAACTATTCAAACTTCTCCACCATATTTTTTCATGCATGGAAAGAATATCCAAACATTTATCTTCCAATGTCCTGACATTCCTTCAACACACATTCCCGAAACATGAAAGCCACTAACTTATGAAACTCCAAATAAAGGGAATCATCACACACTATCAACATGATGTAATTGTACATACATGGACATCAAAGATAGGCACTAAACTATAAAATACCCCCATTTCTACCTTTATATCAAAATCAGAAAAACACTTGTTGTATTCCTTGCAATAATTTCATATGAATCTAATGAAACATTCAATACAATACTTCTATGAGTATTCTTATATCTAGGACAACCCCTATTGTGTAATTCCCTTGAATAACAACAAGTCCCAATTCAATCAAATAATATTCCAAAAATTAATGTCTATAGGGTCTTCCACCTAGGGAATACTTTAGATCTCTCACATATAATAATCGAGAGGGAAACATCCTTATTTCACTCTCAATTATCGCTCGACATGAATGTGTCATTTTCCCATGCTAGGGTATCATGTGATTCATTTTTTAGGAACATCATGCCATGTATTTGGTATACTAGAGCACTGAATTTACCAATAATCTACCTACATTTACACTCCCTTAATGACAAAAAATTCATTGGATATTAATGTTATAATTAATTATATTATTTTATGTGATCCATATTATGAAAAAATATTTATTTATTTAATTAACGAGATTTTCATTCCAGACTATAGGTGAACACAACTATATATTGTTATTGGTTTATTATGTAACATATTTTAATAATATAATCCCATAATGAGTTGACAATCAAGGGATAAATTTCAATTACCGACCTATATTGGTCAACCAAAATAACATTCATTTATGGATGGATTCATCATCATCAATAAGAATATCATTATACATCAATATATCCTCCCATAAAAACGAATATATAAATATATATAGATATATATACATTTTGGTGTGGCTGATTAAAATTCCTCCTACACCACATATGGAAAAAATTTCATATATGCTATTGTGGAATCTTTAAACAACTAAACCTCATTATCAATGAAATCACACAAATCATGAATATATATATATATATATATATATCACGTTAATCATATATGTCAAATACGATGCATGATATGCCTCCTTCTCATATAGAATTGATACAAATAATTAATAAATGAAATATCATAACATAATGTGATGCTCTGATACTTAAATCATATGACTATAATATGAAATAATAGAAACATCAATCCCATGCACTACTTACCGAAAATTATGCATGAAAAGTGTATGCGATAAATAAGATCTTTTTTCAGCACAAGAATCAAAATATTCAAATTTCACATATCTAAAAACCACAAAATTGTAACTAAATAAAATAAATAAATAATTGATAACACTTTTCAATATTCCAGGCTGGATCAATAAATATTGTATCCTAACAAGTTTCTATGCATCATCATGGACTCCTCTTGTATATGATATGATGCTTGAAAATACAAGGGGTCAAATGATTATAATGTGAGGATAATATAACCTCTATATTAGAGTGTGTGACAATGATTAAATACCCCAACAAAGCTATAGTAATAATCTAAAAATGATGGAATAATAATATAAAAAAGGTGAAATATATAAAAAATTCAGTCATATTGACCAAAATTGTAACACTAATTTTCAGCAACTGATTGCACACTAGTACAAAACAATATATAGGTATAAATATAGTAAAATAATGTACAATGTACTTCATTAATTACTCAAAGACATACCTTATACTTTTCCACAATATCTATTTATATTTACCATCCTTGTCAATAGGTACTACTCGAGAATCCATGTTTAATTTTTCAACTTTAGGCCTCCTCTATGTCCATTGCGAATCCTTGGTAAATTATGAATGTAGACATAACACATACATGATCATGAAGGATCCCATTTATAGGTTGAGAATAAATTCATCTCTGAGGTACAACGAACACTATACATATAATCAATATTCACAAGGGAATCCCAATTTAATATTCCCAACCTAGTTGATATACATATGATTTCAATAAAAATACCACCACCATCTAACCATGGTTTTCTACATGACACCCGAGATTGAATATAAACAATTTATTTAGTTTAAGAATGTCTCTAAGTACATCTAATTTTGTTTAAAACCACAATGATCCAAATGCCAAAGAATTGTATGATCCCTATCCATGGACCCATGTTACACATATATAGCATCACAATATGATCATTTCCTAGTATTATATGTCATTATGTTACCTCCCCATATTCCCAAGGTATGAATCAAAAATATCTCCATCACTAAATATTAGTGTTTGGGGTGTATTTTACTAATCCACAAACCTAATATGACTTTTATTGGAATCATTATATCATTTATCCTTATTTATGTGATATATTCTCCACCAATAGAACCAATGAACTTGACAAATGCATTCTAATATTATGTATTCATGTGTGTGTGGTTTATAAACAACTAACGGACCCAAGGGACATGTATATTGATTCACAATATAATGTATCAACATGTGGGGGGGGAGGTATGTTCCATACCAACAATTTCAAGGATTTTGACCAAGGAATTATAATAACTAGTATTAATATGTCTGCCTACGTTCCAAATATATGGAATCAAGGGGTTTATCATCGTTTCACATTCACGGGGAGTGGGATTTTTTTTAATTTACCCTACCTAAATAATAATGGAACATGTCCCTGTAAACCTAGTATAATTTTTTTATTATGTATCAATTAATTTATTTCCCATTATCAACCCAATGCCTCACACTACAATTCTTATCAAACTATTCATCAAATCTATGATATATGAAATGTCCAGCCACTCCATGATCCTATTAATTACATGTATATTATGATATAACCAATAAATAATTTTATATTTAATTTATCAAGACCCCCTCTAATGGAATTTATATAACATGCATATCAATTGTATCATTATTATTTTTATTTAATTAATAACATGGCCACTCAATTTTAATTTATCCTTGGAAACTTACCACATGTCTGTAAGATCATGTCATATCAAAATAACCCTATATTTAAACCAAGATCAAATTAAAATTATTAATAAATTTATTACACTAAGAGGAAACATGTTGCATGACATATTTACTATATGTGTGACCTCACTGGCCTCAACGAAAATTATCACGTGGGTGATGGCATGAAGTACAACCCCATTGAAAAATATAGTAATTCATCCAAAACCCCATCCAATTAATTAAACTTTTTAGTATCTCCCCACCAAGTAATCACTTCTCAGTATTGTAGTAATAGTCCCCAGAAATTTAACTAACTCACCTAATGTCTCTTAAAAAATCACGGGCTTTCAATGGGAAAACATTTATGGATTCCATCTCAATTGAAATCCACCTCCACCCGAATGAAAATAAGGGAACCCAACACTGGGGAAGATTTATATAAACCATTTATGTATCATAAATTTCCATGGTAACTTTATTTATATTTTTGTAACAATTCTCAAAACCCACAGAGTTTCTTAATCTACATTTCTTATCCGAATATATATTAGTTCAATATTTAATGGTAAAACTTCACCCAAAAATATAATCATCCTTAAATAATTATACAGGATATATATAATGATAAAAGGGTACAACTATCAATTATTATGTGGAAAATGACATAGAATTTACTCATATTTTATCCAATTCTATATCTATAATGTAGAATCAGTTATATCTATATAAGGGAGTAATATATAGCATGTACCTAGAGTATTGGACTTTTACTGCAATAATAGTTTTGTGGATGTGTACACTATCCGAACCTATAATGTATTTCACTAATTACATGACATGCCCAACTCAAACATATTTTTTTCCCAACAAGTTTTTCAATACCACATACATATCAGGGTCTGGGTGTGTACTTCAACTCGCATTGTACTACTACATTTGTTGCTTCATACATATGGTCTGATCATTTATCATCCATGTACATTTTCCCTAACACAGTGTGTGTCCATGGATTCGACCACATATATAACAAAACAACATTGAATCTCCATTAAACTACACTTTGTGTAGTTGATCGACATTACTCTCCCAAAATAGTAAGAACACAAAAAATGTGTTCCCCAAATAATATGTTATTTGATTGTGTTTTACGTGCAAAAAATACATGTGACACCCCCTGAAATCTATAGTTGGTCATAAATTGAAATAAAAAATCTAATGGGAACCCAATAAAGTTGTATTTTAAAAAAATAATTCAATATGAAAATAAAGAAAAAACCATATCTGTCTTAAAATGTTAGTAAATCATTATATATATATTTTTTAGATCCATACTCTACAGATAAAACAATTTCACAAATATCCTCTCTATCTCTGAGGTGGATCATTACATGATCCCACTCAATCCCATATACCCTCTACTACTCCACACTTTTCTTCTGTTTTTGATGACATGGATAATTGGTATGGGTAATGAATGATAATTAACCCAAACAAGAGGGGATAAATTTAAAAATTATATTAAAAATGGATAATGTAAATGAAAATTGAAAAGTGGACCAACCCCTGGTTCCCAACTTGAGTCTATACCCCTCATAAAAAACTATTTATTATAAAAATATATGTGGTGGTATATATTTTATTTTGAACCACCATATATTTATATCTGCAAAAGAATATTAATGAACAAATTAATATTAAATAAAATAAATTTTCAATATTCGATTAAAAATTGAATGAAATTTTCTTCAAAAAACCTCCTACTATAGGGTAAACACGCTATTAAAGGACCAATAGAGTGGTTATAAAAATAATTTGAGAAGACCTCCTAGAGGAAATTGAACATTTTACACCTTAAAATATTATAAAATCAAAACTAAAAATCAAAATTATACAGAATTCATTAGTGAAAAAAATTGGTCTTTAAAAAATAATTTATGTGAAAAATATTTAATATAATAAATAATATATATATATATATATATTATTTTATTACACAATAATTTGAGTAAAAAATTTATTTTTATGATTTCGTATCAAATAAGACCTTGGGTAAATCCAACGAAACCCTCAGTTCAAACTTGGATTCATCATTATACTTCATAACATACAACATAAGTCTAAATAATCCTTTTTGTGATATAAACTAAGAAGACCAAAAATAACCCATACACATATATATTAAATTATTTTTCATATTTTAAATATAGTACAAAAAATTTTATCACACAACTAACAGACTTTGGTTTTGTTTTATTTAAGATTCACAATAAATCCATATCATCCTAAAATTCATTATATATTTCATCTATAAAATACCTCATACCGAATTCCCTTACTTTAATATCATAAAATATAAATATATTCAATAATACATTAAAAAAATGATCATATAATTTATTAGTTTTCGAAATAAATTAAGGGAAAAATAATTCAATGATTCATGCAGAATTATTTTTTGTTGAAAAAAATGTATGCATGTAAATATGGATAGTATTTGAATGATTGAATAAATATGATCACTGAATCTTATGATGTAATAAAAATAAATTATATAATAATAAATCTATCATGGTATTGAAGTATAAAAATATAAAAATATTTACCTTGAAACTACGTCATGTCCCACAAATACAAAACCTGGAATCCATATTCAAAACTATTGTAATGTAAAATATTATTAGGGTACATGAATTATTTCTGGAATTCAAAACATATTTTATGTTAATAAATTAAACCAACATTAAATAGTGTTAAAAATTATTTTCATCATGTTACTGAATTGTTTCAGGGAATTTTATAACCTCCAACGTCCCATAAAATTCACCTCGATAAGTATAAAAATAAAAAATTAAAATATAGGGATATATTATTTTGATCTCATCTGGAAAATGATTATATGAAATTACATATAATCACCAAATAAAATAAATCAATCATCCATAAAAATTATTCCTTAATTAAAAAATAGAATCCATATAGGTTATATATATCGAGACTCTATCAAGGGACCATGAATGTAAAGGCCATTTTGACACAACCACATGTACTGTAGTATGTTATTAAATTTCCTTGGGATGAGAAAAATTTATGAATAATAATAAAAATTATATTTAAATTTTTATGACACAAATAATATTCTACTACATGAGATAAAAATATGTTTTTAACTACTTTTTAAAATAACTATTGAAAATTGATGTATGGTTTACTAAAATCCAAATAATGTGTATGAAAAAATAAAATCCCTCATACCCCAGAATAACAATATAATATATAAGATCATGAACATAAAATTGGGATATTCCAACGATATTTTTTAATGAAAAAATTCAAATATATATATATATAGTGAACAAATATCATATTACAAATCATTGAAAAAAAATATTTATTCATTTAAATCCATATTGTTGTATGTCATATACACATTAAAATAGATGTATGTATAAGTGTTAGTATGAATGTGGAGTTTGATTTTATGAAATCAGTTTCATAAATTCGAAATCAAATTAATTAAAAAAATTAAGAAACTACATAAAAATATGATAGTATATTCAATTTAATCCCTCATGATTCCATCTAAACCTAGAAAAAATAACCAATAAAATACAATGAAAGAATACTTGATGCATAAATAAGTATATAAAATCAATTCTTATCCCTGATTAAATAATACTCTTATTTTGGATCATCACTGAGTATATTATTTCCAAAATTTCATTAACCATCCAACATTAATAGAAAAAATACGAATCATCCCATCCTTCTAAAATTCCCAGACCATTGTTTACATAATACATCTAAATGAATACATATTACCAGCATATTTAATATTTCAAAATTGTTTATCATTGTGAAAATAATCTATAAAACTAACCCATTAAAATATTGTAACAATTTTATCATGTTAATGATTGTATTATAACCAATTTCTCCAAAAAATTAGCATTTAAAAATAAATTACATGGATGATGTTATCACAAGAATCACAATTTCATTACTATAAAAGAAAATTTATTTTCCTTCTAGAAACCCAAAATATATTGAATTTTTAAAACATTAAAAAAACATATTATATGTCAGAAAAACCTATAAATATACCTCAAATCACATCAATCATATAATATGGGACTATGATACCATAATAAATGAATATAATAACCAATATTAGATTATGGCTAAACAATTAGAAGTATCCTGATACCCATTTTTAGAAATACAAATTTGATCCACCAATCTCGATATGGAATGACATGTTAAAAACATTTCTCCATAAATTATTTAATAAATCCAACATAATCGATAATAATTATTTAATTATATATATATATTCAGTTTAATGGGAATTTAAAATTATATAAATCAAAATTTTAATTATCAGGTAAGTCCAATATTATTAATAATATATTCCAGTGATGATCTATTAATTCCAAGAGTGATATTTTTCACTTGATGATTGATAGTTGACAATTTTGTTCATAAGAAACACTGCGTGTTTTTGAATGTAAAATTTAAATTCATAATGAGGAATATTTTATGATGTTTGTGATTTTATAAGAAAAGATTTTATATCGAGATTTGAATACTTGGTCATGATATGTAGTTAGAATAGTACATGAAATGATCACGAAAGAGAATAAACCTGGAGGCCTTGACTAGTATGATATGTGAGCACTGACCCATGATACCATTAAATGACCACACACTCAAATATTCAACCCCAAATAACCTTCAAGATCATGTGGCATTCTCCCCATGATGGTTCACCATGGTTGTTGATTATTCATTACTACACAAAAGACTACAATAGAATGTCTAAGAATAATTGATAATAAATCAGGGAATTATATATCAAACATGTAACATAAGAATATTCCATGACCATAACTTTTCATCCTTAAAATGATATATGGCCTTGAACTCTTCAGTCTACATCTGTCATAACTACTGCATCTAATCATATCTCTCTAAAATCAACAAATGAATCAAACAATTGTCCCACAAGACATTCAAAAGCATACATGATTATCCATTAAATATTTTACTCTATGTATAACATACCATAAATGGTCTCTCAATAAAATCATCTTTAAGATTAAATTCCAAAAAATCATACAAACAAAAATTTTACAGAACTATTTGTACATCCAAGGTAGAGATACATGAATCATATTTTTTTTCACTGATGAACCCATTAGTTGAAAAACCATGTAATAATCTATAATTCTTCTACTATTGAAATAATTTAATTGAAACAAATATTGGAAGTAAAAATCCCTTTTTTATCGAGAAATATATGATCATACTAAATGATAATCACAATATGACATAATCCCTAACCAAAAACACAAGTTGTACCTGATGAAATTGATCACCCAAATTTTTTTGTTTAATTAAAATGTAATATATTATATATTAATTTAACCTTGAAAATAATCATCTACACAATGTTATTAAATAATAGGAATATCTAGAAAATATCCCCAAAACACAATTATGATCATCATTATTTCCGCAGTTATGCTCTGAACTAATTTAAAATAATCATTTCTTGAAAAAAAAAATTTCCAAAACACTCAATAATCTATGTGATCGTACCCGGGCCTCCAAATATCAAGCACACAAGCTCAACTCTCATCCTCCAATATTTGTAAAATATATTCGATTTAGTGATCTATTTAATTGTGGTATGGTGTGATCATCTTTAGATGGGTACCAATTTCCTCCTAATAACCTCACTAAAATCATGATGTAAATAATTTATAATTATTTTAATTTGTATCTAATAAAGGACCATGATTCCTTCCCATTATATCCATAACATGTATATATATAACGTAAACTAAATAGGCCCTGAAATATAAATTAATTGGTCTGGAATCATGATTTGATCCCCACTCGCCCATAACCCCGTAATTTCACTTGGGGACTTTAAGGGAACATCCATTGAATCCATCTTGAAATATTCCCAATTCGATAAAAACATATTAAAAATTTCAAAAAACATAATTGGGCATTGATTATATGAAATTTCACATTTATTTTTCAATAATTGAGAATGACAGTCATATATATCTCTACTTTTCCCTACATGCTGAAACATCCATTTTATTTCGTAATACATATTCACCACTAAAGGATGAACTCCCAACTAGATCATTGGAACATATATATAATTCATTTCCCAGACTCAATTAAACAAACACCATATTAGGAAAATAGAGTGTAACTTTTTTTTCTAGAGAGATCCCTTGAATGGCCTACATATGATATAAATCATCAATAGTCATCATACATAAATCATTGATATTGTATAAATTTATTAAATGGTCCACATGTGTTATTCCAAAAAAGTTATATACAATAAGAGGGGGTATCTAGGTATGTTGATTCAATTCAAAAAATAGTCACCAATGATCTTATTATACAATAGAATGGACCAATTCAATCCCACATCATGAAATTGAAGTGAAAAGTAATGTCATGAGTGGTAAAATATCATTTTACTTAGTTCAGTCAAAATAAATACATCAAATATTATATAAATAGGGATATCAAAATTTACTAAATTCACTATGTGAAAATATTATTTTTATATAATTTATAGAATCATTTATTACTATCTGTGTTTATAACCCTCAATAATTGAATAACACACTACACTATATCACCAGGAATGATCAGTATTCCAATATAAAATTATATCCACATTTTAAAGAACATAGAAAGAGATTAGATCAGTTAGGATGTAGAAATAATCACCTCCTCTTTCAATATTATAAAATTTATTAATCATATATAAAGATAACTAATCAAATAAATTTCAATTATCCGTTATTTGATACAATTTATAAAAATTTTGTATCAATTACTTTGTTGATTATCTATTTGACTATCATTTTTATAAATAAAGATATCATTTTCTAAAAAACGTTCAATCTCACCCCTTTTAGTCATTATACATATATTATATTTACTAGATTTTTATTAATAATACAACTTTAAATTCAATCCAAAATTCACCAAAATGATAATAAATTACCTAAATAATAGAAACATTTAATATTTAAAAAATACAAATCATCAACTTAATGTATTCAAAAACCTTACATTGTATACCCTCCTTTAATTGAGAAATCATGATTCTTTTGTTATAATTATTATATCGTGATAAATTTTATTACAATGCAGTACTATTCTCCTACAATATTCACAAATAAAAATAAAATATATGGGGAGTACATAAATATTAGTAAAAATCATATTTCATGTAATTAATTATTAAAAAAACATTCATGAAAAAATTCACCTTAACTAGTGGTACAATAACTATTTTTTACATTCAATTAAGGGTGTGGTGTAACCCATTATGGTGAAATACATATATTCATGTTGAGAAAATCGCACAAAATCAAATTTGTAAGGCATAAAATATTCATGATAGTTGTGTCATGAAATAGCCATTACCCATGATCCAAACCCATAATCACATGTATATAAATTTACTCATAACCTCGTACCATGATATTTAACTATTTATTTTTCCTATGAAAATAATGATTCATTGTGCCATGACAAAATTTTAGCCTCCAAATAAAACTAATTTCACATCTAATAAAAAAACAATATTTTTATGGATTTTTATTTCCTAAAACTCATTTAAGATTATTAAAAATTCAAAATAGTTATCCTCATTCCTAAAGTAAAACATATAAGGTCTTTTTTCAAACCACATCCCCCTTTTATTTATAAAAAACACCCCAATGAATTTCAACTAAAACATCCATGTGAGTTATTAGATATTATATTGTTTATTAATGAATAAATAACCATGCACAATAAATTCACAATAATTATTCATAGTAAGATACATAATATTTTAATGATATATTTCACATAAAAATAGTTGATTTATAATTATAGTCTTCAAAACTCCACAGTCCATAAAAATAAATAAAAATGACCGGCTAAATTTATCTTCAAATTATCTCCCTCAAAAAAATTATGTCTTCACTATGATAGTATGTGATAAATCTGCCCATTATTAACAAAAGTTATCATTTCCATCCATATCACAATCTTAAGAAATGGATTCATCATTGTCAGTCATCCTATTGATTACATCCCCAAATGATCACCAGATAGAAACATAAATCCAATAAAATATTCAATGAAAAACATCAAAAACATCCATGCACTAGTCATTGTCAGAAACCTCTTGTGATGTGGAATAATGAAATAATAGTCATCTTATAAAAAATATTATTCTAGGGAGTGGGGGTACCTTATTAAAACCTACTTATTAGATGGATATACATTGTCCTAATAAACCACTAAATTTAATTAAATTCGATCAGTTTCTATTTTAATTTTCACGAATTACACAACATGATTTTTTAAATATATATACTCAAGTATCCCTTGTATTTATTCAGTATTATATTTTTTGGATTTATAATATATCTCAATTGTTATTTCCCTTAAGGGAAGGAAATAACTAATGATAATATTAAAATCACTAGTTTTATAACACATTGTTAACGTATTAGATTTCACATCATTATTAATATCCTAAGGTTTTAGATTTATCAGTAGAGATTAAATATATTCATAATATGTATCAATGTACTTAGATTCAATAGTGATCAACATTATATAATATTAATCAATCTAATATATTAAATGCATAATTTCTCTATATATAATTATGAACTTCATATTGAATCGATAAAATCCATTGAAACATTAAATAATTTTCCTCTAAATCCCAATTAAAAATGTTAAGTACTATTATAAAATAGATCAAAATACACCTTCCTAGGTTTAAAGCATTGTATACTACATACAACATACATGTTGAATTTTATGGGATATTATTAGTATTGTGTATCTTAGAATGTTCCAAAAAACAATTAAATGTTATGTAGCATTAATTATTTTTATACTCCAAGTGATTTACTTAAATTTCATCAGCTAAACTATTTTCCACCACTGTCCCCTAAAAACATAATTTACTATATATAAGTGTTTTCATTTCTTTATAATCATACATTATTAATAATGTAATTAAATCTTTTTAATGTTTATATTATAAAAAAATCATTATTTATTTTCTTTTTTTGTAATCAAATGAAATATATTAATTATCCATTTATCATCATTTTTAACTCAAACAACAATAATTATGTAAATGACATGAAATATTCCACTTTTGATCCTCTAAATATTATTTCATAACCATTAATTCATACCCTGATTGTTTTTTCATTCAACTTTGTAATGTCCAAATTGAGATCAACTCCTCCATGACAGAATCCTAGATTTTACACTGTATAATAAGTCTTGTAATTCCAATACCATGGTTGTTAATTCATCCCATAAAATGCATTTTTCAACTATAATAATGTTTTTTGTAAATGCTAAAAATAAATGGTTATATTTTTTGATCCTAAATTACATGATCAATGTTATTTATTTATAATTTAATATTTATTTGGAAGACTATAAATCCCCTTGGATATATAAAATCTAGAAAAAAAAATTATTTTTCTCTAGCCATTCCCAAAAATAAAACATCTCATAAAAAATAATTCTGTAAATAATAAAATACCTGAATACTATTATTTATCAATTATTCTTAAATATATATTACTATAAATTGCGTTTGTTATGGATAACCCCCATAATCTTGATGAGATTATTATATTATTATAATGTTACAATTTCTAATGATTGATTATTCTCAACTAACCCAATCCATTCAAGAATCAAATTGATTTAGTTTTAATTTCTGAAAATTCTTCTAATTATTTGTCTCATCATGAAATTGGTTATATATTTTTCCTAATGTAATTATCTATCATCTTTGGTTCGGATTTTTCATATGAAAAATTTTATTGTCTTGATTTTATCAACACTTCTAGAATTAATTTCGATTACTAATGTTTCATGATTATCTACATATTTAGCTTCTTTTTTTAATCTTCCACATCTCCAATGATGTTTTCATAGTACTTTAGAAATTCAACAAAATTTTCAAAATAAATAATTTTTTATCTTGTGTTATTCCATTCTATTTGATTAAACACTTCAATAATTTGATCATGTATGAGTATCAACAAAATATGAGTTTATCCTATTTATATTCTAATAACTAATTATTATCCTCATTGTTTTTAAACCAATCCATTTAAATTATTTCAATAAACATTATGTTCATAAAAAATATATATTATATCTAATAGGGGTACATTATTCACATAAACACAAAAAAATCCTTATTTTTAATGTAAACTAGTTATTAGAATACATTTTTTGATAACATGCCTAATAATAGATTAATAGAATTTTATTTCCTATATATTATTTTAAAAATAAAATTACTTCACTCAATGAAACTATTTTAATAAAGATTCCTAAAAACCAAGATAGGGATACTTATAGCATGAATCCTCAGATAATAGATAACATTATTATTGATGAATATCCTAAAATGTTCAATAAAGATTTTCAAAATTTTCAAAAGAACCACATTCTCCAACAATTTTTGATATCATGTAATACACATATACACATTATATTTGTGATTAATTATCAAAAAAAATCCAATATGTTGTATTAATTAATCAGAATTATAAATTATATGATTTTATTGGTTTATTTAGTTAATATTAGGAATCTTAGATCATTATGAACCAACTAATAAATGTTTTTTCAAACATTTTTCTCTATTTTTTTTATCACTTTAAATAAATAATTATATTTTTCTATATATCATATTAGTGAGTATGATCAAATGAATTATTTGATATTTCATGAGCTTATTCATTTATTATTAAATCTTCCAAGGACCTTTTAATTTTTTATCCAACCATTTTGTTCCAAAAATTTCCTTCTTCAATTGATAATAATGACATGTACTTTTTCCAAATAATGAGGTAATGATTAAAATTTGTGTACATCCCTTGGATACAAACTGAAATACAAATTCCTTTGATATTGATGGTCTGATTTCTAAAATTAGTTGTATCCCTGAGTTATGAAACTAGATTACTTGTAGAATATTATTCTCATTTGCTTTGAGTAGCATGATATAAATTCAACTCATTTTTAATGAATATTTGTTTCCCTCAACAAGTATTTTTTTGGCATTCCTTGTTTCAAAAATATAAGACACCTTTTATTTCAAACATTGTTCAAATAAAATTTTTTTTAGTTATTTTAATTAATAATAAATCTCATATTTATGAATCTATAATACATCACATCATATCACTTTCTAAAAATTTAATATAATAATATTATTTTTATAAAATTCATTTTAACCTATAATTATAGAATAACCACTATGGGTTTTTGAATATTATTGTACCTCCTCCAGATATAATGGAACAAAAATATCATACATGGATAAAAATTTATATTTTTTCTATAATGAACTAATGATTCAAACTACTATGAATCATCTCAGAGGTTCTCCATTAAGACACTGTTTTTAATTCCAATAGTGAACATCAAGTGTTTTTATACTTAAAATTAATAATTTAAATGATATTCATATATAAAAAACATAGTGGAATAATTTTTATGAGATAATTTTTCTATTCTAAATTTATGTTCCAGTTTAATATAGAACATAAAACAATATTTTATTAAATATTCAAAGAATATAACACATCAATTTTGGAGAATTTTCTTATATGAATATTTAGTATATCTAGGATTTTGTTCATTTCAATGTCTTCTAGATTGATCATTTTATAATGGGTCATCCCTTGAAACATTTCTTTTTCATTAATACATTTTTTATTTGGATAAATATCTAAAACAATTTCAATAATATAAATAATTACTCATATATAATAAATTCATAATTCAATCAATTAAATCACTATATTCCATATAAGATTTATCAATATCCAATATGTTAAAACATCATTATATCATTTAGGATGTCAAGATAATACTTTCATATTCATATTTATAATATATACATTCTATTTTTTTCTTTGTAATCATTGATTTTACGACATTATCGTTCACTATGTTAAAAAAAGTCACTTATAATTATGATTTGTCGATTGTTCTTTAGTTTAAAAATATCTCCATTTTCAGGGATTTTTTATTTTTATACTTAATTAATTCATGTAAAATATTATTTTTGATTTCACCAAATCTTATTTCTATATATATTTATTTTTATTATATAAAATTATGTCTTTTATTAGTTTTTTCCCTCCAAATATAATTTTATTATTGTATATTTTATCCCTATATTACAGTCTACCCTTTCATCAATATCAAAAACTCCTCATCAATCATATATGAATATGTTTTTTCGATGATGTCCATAAGGAAATATTCAATTTTTTTATTGATGTGGAAGATGTTTTCCTCCTGTATCTCTTAAATTCTTGCATCCTTAAGTGAAAAAAATATTTTAATGATGAAAAAATTCTTCAATAATCTCCCCTTTAACTTCAAAATAGTTTATGATTTCATTTTTTTAGTTCAACATTATCATCATCTCAATACATTCTAGAATAAATTTTTTAATTGTTAAAAACCTTTCCACTTAAAAACACGATAGTGGAAGATCACCATCAAAATATCCATGTTTAATCTTTAAATATAGAGAGAGGATAAAGATATCTACATCGAAGTCTCTATCTTTTGGGTCCAATAGAAATGAAATATTCCCCATTACCTTCAACTCAACATATTATTTAATATCTATTGTTAAGGAATTATATTCACTATTCCTCATCTCATATAAAAAATTACTAGTAAAATAGTTGTCAAATTTTTATTCTATTGGTTCATTATCAATGATAGAAACACAATTACTTTGAATAATTCAATAATTCCATTTATTCATTAGAATTTTTATATCAATAGTGGCCCCTCCAAATATTTTACACTCCCTCATAAATAATTTTCATTTAAGTGAAAAATAATTCAATGAATTCATACCGGTGTATCCTTACCAAGTCACACATCTACCAGAGAACCTAAAATGTACGATTAATTTGCAAGTAATCAGCCTCATAGATGATGAAATTATTTTTCTACATTGAATTTTCTAAATTAAACAACCCCACATTCGTATATATATTGTATAAAGAGGTAACACTAAATAATGTACTATTTTAGATAATGAAAATTACCTCCTTCAAACTTTCTTTGATAACTCTGTCCTTTCAATGATGACTAAGATTTAATATAATAATGTCGCGATGAAATCAAGCCCATGTAATATGAAATAATATTGAATTTTGAATATTTTAATAAATTATTTTCATTGTCAATCATAATATGATTCTTTTTGGTGATTATTTTCATAAATTTCAATATTTATTATTAATACATCTAATATTTTATGTATGATACCAGTTATTTGAAATTTAGAAAAACTAACATAATATAATGGACAATTTTTTATTTTTTTCATTAAATAAAAACAATGTACTCAAATAATATTTTTCAACATTATATATGAATAAATGTATCAATAATAAATTATGTGAAGTAATAAAAAATTTAATTTGATACACAATATATAATTTTTGAACAACATCACCGAGATACATCAATAGATCAACAAATATGATTTAAAAATATACTGAAGTAATTGTGTGCTATATTTCAATCATTAATATATGATTGTTCGGATAACCATCTATTTATATAACCCTAATAAAGTATTTATCATTATAATATAAATCACTCATAAATCACAATTCACATTTAATAATTTATATCATAATAATAAGGAACCACAATTGAGATTACACAATTGAAGTTGTACTTGTTAAATATTCCATTATTTATAGATGTAAATCCTTAAATGATGAGTGAGAAAGTATTTCTTATATACCACTACATTAAATTCGTCCGATAATTATTTTCTTAATATGTAATGTATAATTATTAAATTAAAAATAATAAAAAATTTCAAAAATTGAATATTTATCTATTTTGTAGAGTCTTTACGTTTCCCTCGATTAATTTTCAGACCAAAATTATATTTAAGCGAAGGTTTATAAAAAACATGGTATTTATTTTCTTTTATCTTCTACTAAAATTTCTATCAAAAACTTTAAATTATTGAAGAATTTAATATATAAAAAGAGAATTATTTTGATAATGTTTCAATTTATCCAACAACATCATTATTAAATGGATATTTCAATTTGGAAATTGAACTTCAACCCGGAGAATCATTTCCATTTGATGAACTTTGTTAATACATAATGGTCTTCTCTTCCAAGTCTCATGAATTAGAATCCAACCATCACATTTCTGTTATATAATAATAATCTATGATTTCAAAATATATATCTATCAAAACCATTCATTATGAAAAAATTGATATAAACCAGTTTTAAATAAATATTATATTGTCTCCACTTTGTTGTGTAATTTCACTATTCTTTTTTCATTCTAGAAAATTGTGACCGGAACCAACATCTAATCAAGATAGGGAAACATCACATTTTGATAGTGTCAATTTTGGGACATAATTGATTTAAATAATCCACTTTATTAATCATATATATCTCTTTTTTCGAATGAATAGTTTACAGAATACATGCCTATTCATCCAACATAATTTGATTTAAATTATTCATTTTGTGGATAAGTAACATATTCTTCTAGATATAAAATATTAAAGACCTTCAAAAAACATTAGTTGTAATGAAATGTAGTCTTCATGATCATATAACTCTTTTAAACAATTAGTAACATTATTTATCAACAATAATAACCCAAACATCCATATAGATTCTTGATAAAAAAATTCAAAAATCATGTATATAATATAATATCATGTTGATTCCTTCATCATGAGCTTAAACATGAAATCTCCTCATTAATACCCTCAGCTAAAATATCTACCAAGATCCTTCACAACATATAGAATTTTACTCGATGAATCTTCCATCACATTTACAAAACATAGTATATAGGTTAACTCACAATCAACGGTTGAGATGTCACGAACCAAATTTGATTGCCACCAAAATCGGCACAAAAAACAGCCCATGATAAGGCCTGAACGGCGTTACCGATCCCAACGACCTGGAACAAGTGCCTGGTATCATAAAATGTGAATTGGGAATGATTTACCAGAGTTTATAAATTTAAAACAACAAAAGAATCCAATAAAACGAATCTGGATTTTTCAAACAAAACAATATTTTACAAATATTCAGAACTGAATTACATATTTTAAACCAACTCAAAAGGACTATAAATAATGTATAAAATTAAAATTAAATAACTCAAGAACCCTCATTGAAATGGGAACCACCCTCATGCCATCTCCACAAGACGTCACCACCATGGACCTGCTAGAAACCCTAACCAATGGAACCAAAAACTATACCAAACCAACAACAACAAAAATAACCATGTCTACTTACACCCAAGAGTGTAAGTAGGGTGTGATATAATTCTCCATAGTATGCCACTACTAAGAGATTCCATGCGATAAACATTCATAGATGAAAAGCATGGAAGTTTCCAAATACATGTACTTTCTAGTAACAATTTCTAAAAGATGCAAATTTTAAAAAATAGGTTTCAAGTGGGATAATTCATAGAATAAACACTTTTAAAATAAATTCCAAAGCTACTGAATTTTTCAACCAAATATATCGTATGTCGATGGTATGTATAAAGGATCTAATGAGCACAAGAAATAGGAAATAACTCCTAGGAACTAGCTCGTTGTGGGTCCATAGTACCTTGGATCTTGGTGAGAGTAACCATGAATAACATCTGTTCTCATGCATGAGGCACTTGTAGGGAACATACCAATAACCTAGTGGTACCCAATAATCATCATCAAAGTTTAGTTAGAGTTGTCAACGTAAATCTTACTATGTTAAACATAGGCCAAACCCCATGGATTCACTTGCATACTAGTACATGTCCACCCACCTAGATACTCGGGTTTTTCCTTTATTATCAAACAAGTTCAAAAAGTCCTGAAATAAACATTGCACATGAAAATACAATTTCCTCATAAAAAATGTACCAAGAAGCCCACATTTATACCACACAAGTCATGAAAGTCCACTTTTCATTAAAATATATTTGAAATCCGACTCACACCAAAATAGCCTACAACAAATTTCACATTTCTTTAAAACATCCACAAATACATTAAAAAAATTTATAAAACCAATCCAATATATTACAAATCACATAACATCCAAGTAAAAAGATACATAATACCATTTTTCATAATCAAAATCCATTTTTCCCTTCACACACACACAAAACATCCCACATCACTTTCACATCTCTTACACACTTTAGTAAATCCTTCAAACATTTTTGTAAAATATTTCCATGATGGAAAAAATAAAAAAACAACACCTATAATATTTAAAATGAACCATTTCAAAATATAAACACTCCAAAATATTTTTAAAATATGGATTCACCACTTACAAAATCATTAAATAATTAAAATCATTCATAAAACAATTCCAAATAGTATACCCCATCTTTGCTCATAAAACCCATTTGAAAATCATATTTCAAGGACAAAAACCACACCAAAACACTACCAATGTAGAATTTGAATCCCCAAAGACATCTATAAAGCCTCTTTCAAGTGTTATAAAATCACCATGGATAATACTACGAAAGATACAAATGAAAACACCAATTTTCATAAAATGCCCTCAAGAAGTATAAAAAAGTTTTACACCACAAACCTATTCCAAAAACCCACTTCCAAGGCCCACATGACACTAATAAATTACTAAACAAGAATTGGCAGGCCTAAAAGGATATATTAAACCAATTCCATATGTTTTCAAATACACCCAAATAATAACTCATGAGTTACACATGAAGACACCCAATTTAAATTTTAAAAAATATATAAAATTAAACACTTAACCAAATCAATCATAAACAGTTTTTACAGCACACCCAAAATATGAGGAATATGAAAAAATGAGTAATTAAAACAAGCTAACTTATGAATAATATATTATACATGGAATCACCTAACTAACGTGTTGGATGCCTCAAAACTAGGTGCAAAACATAAACTTCCCCACCAATGCACCATAAGGAAGCTAAATCCAGACCTAGACCACAATATTCGACCAAAAATTACCCAAATCATACCCTACAATTGAACCCTAACTCCTGGACATTTTATTAAATCATGAAAGAGGTGGGAAACCCCATGGCGAAATGTAGAAACCAAGAAGGAATCACATACCTTGAAATATATTGAAGAAATCACCCCCAATACACAAGTATCTAAAATTTAAAATAACCAACCATTGAAGGGAGATTATAACAAGGTTTAGGAGATCATTTAGGAACTGGAATGAAGTAAAAGGGTGTTAAATGATGGAGTTATGAAATAATCAATTTACCACTTTAAATCTGGTGGATTTGAGAAATTCATAGCGGTTTCATCCAAATTTGCAATGAATCTGAGCTCCAAAGAGGGGGATGAGAGCATGGGGGCATGCCTTGGGTATGTGGGATTGAGGGAGAGTTGTAATCACAAGAAAAACGTAAATATTTAAGGGGATATTAAATAATTAATAAATATTTTTAATGCATGAAATGGGATTTTGGGCATGCTGAATCCATTAAATAAAAACCCATTTCTACCAAGATCATGGATTCCTAAATGGTTCAAATTAATATTGTAGGGTTTAATAGGTTAGGGGATGAGATGTATTAATTTGAATGGATGAAAAATGTTTAAAATTAAAGAGTTATAAAGGAATCAATATTTATTTTTAAATCTTGAATTTCTCTCACGGTTTGGCCCATTTCATGGATACTCACCCATTCTTCAATAAAAGCTTGGGAAACCCCCAAAACAAATCCTGAATAGGAATTAAATGAAATTTAACCTTAAAATAATTCATTTATGTGACAATTATTCCTACCATGAAAACATTCCATCCCTGGAAAGCCACAGCAAGGCCAGATACAAAAACCAAACCCAACCGATAAACCAAGATATACTTCTTTGCCAAGATTCGCCCCCAAGGGCCAAAACACCTCTAATGATCAATTAAAGAAAGATTATTCCAACAATCCAAACATACACAAATTTATTTAAATGATCAATAACATTCAGAAATTATCCCAAATTAATACTCCTAAAATACTATCTGAACAAAACTCATGCAATTCACCCAAATGAAAAACAACTTTGAATAAGGTTACCCTCACCTTAATTTAACTAAACCATTGGGCGCTCAACAATCCCAAAGTTTAATCAAAAAATATGTTGGTATATAGATTGTTTCGAATCATAAAACCTCCCTCCAATACATGACCATGGATAAATTTGAGCTATTGGAACAAGGGAGCGCCAATAGGCACCCCACCATAAGAGACAACCTATATTTTTCTGAGATAGAATTAGGACACAAACAGGGGGAGGCCTAAACGGAATCCCTAGTACAAAGGGTATAATTCCATTCAATGTTTATGAATAAATGAACATGAGAATCATAGTGGGTCTCCAAACTATAAGAACCAACAATCTTAAATGACCAGCATGGGCCGATATTGAAAGACCCAAAAAAATATAATGATTTGGAAAGGGTGCATGGTTAGTCCGTATGTTTTGGGAAACCATACACTAACTGTGAAAATCATTCATTCCACATGGCTTCCTAGAACGCAGTCACTACTAGTCGTGCACAAACTATGTCCTTAACACGTCTATCAAAATTTTTAACCATTCTCTAATGAGTCAATGGAAACCAAAGGGGAAGGGAATGAAATTATGTGATGACATGGGTACAAGGACCACCACCAATTTACACCAAACGAGAACAGCATAAGAAATATGATGAAATCTGGGGTTTAAACTCTTCCTATTTTTTATATAGAGAATAGTACATTATACAAGGGTTTAAACGACCCTGAGATATCCCCTGACTATGATCCATCATCTCTCCGAGGCCGATGACTGGAGCTTGAATGATTGGAGAATCTTGGGCCTCACCGTTAGGCACTGGAAACCCCCTAAATGATAATTCTTCTTTAGGTTCCACCAAAAACTACACTGCAATCCCCTATAATATTTCCAGTACATAATGCATTCCAAACTCACTTTACCCTATCCCAATATTTCACTAAAACATGGTCTTAGAAGATGCACACACTTCACATCATGTGTCTTCAGGTGGGAAAAATAGAAGTAAAGAACACCAATACTCACCATCCTTTAAAATGGAATATTTGAATGTTTTTCCAAGGAAGACATTCTCCCAAAAAAATAGGGACTCTCATAGGATTGCACGACTTTCACCTTTATGGTCAATTGAGCACATGACATCACAAGCCGTCACCGAACATTACCATGGCGACTGATATAAACAATGCATGGAGAGTGACCTCATACAACATCCCAAAACAACACACAATTTAAGAAAGTGGCCATAATATCATCTCCTGACCCGATTTCACACACTGGTAGTTTATTGTTAACTCCTTCACAGAGAATACGAATGACTGAGAGGACCTCTTAGACACCATCCAGATACTCATCCATGCTAACAACCCCTGACCACATCCACCTTCATCAAATCAAGAAACTTAAGAAGATACATTCTCTTTCATACTTCCATGATCACTCTCCCCCTATAAGAGGATACAAAAATGCAAGAATGGAAAGGGTGTAGAATCAATCTAAAAGGCTCAAGAAAAAGATTCCTTACATTGATCAACTAGGGGATTATCTAATGATGAAACAACCTGGGATGCACTTCATTTGTGCGCTAACCCTTAATCGGGAGTAACTTATCCAAATATTGATCCCAAGGACCCAACCAAGCTGGTCCATTGGTCAAGATATACCAGAATACAGATCTAAAGACATGAAGGGAACCAATGTAAAGGTGTCCCAAAACATTTCTTAGAAGAGACCACTAACAGGCCCTTCCACACCACTTACCGACCAAACACAAAACCAAAACATAGTTCAAACAAGAGGGGTTATTCAAATCAAAACATCCCACAACATCAACATTTTCAAAAACACATAATACACACCATCCCAAACCACTCATCAAGACTTCATGTTTTCCTTTTAATAACTTTTCTCTGAAAACAAACGGTTCATCAGTTAGCATATTCTCCAATTATACCCCACGGACCCACACATGCATGTTTCTGTGCCACAGTAGGCACCCTCATCATAACAATCCCGACACTCATCTAGTCATGCCATTACCCATCCATCATCCCATATAACCCCATACATGAGGTTTCTAAAAAATACCAAAGGTTAATACAAAAACTCATTCCACTTTTCAAAAAAAAAACAATCAACAAATACATCCTTTTTCGCAAGACCGATAGCCATGAAATCAAACCCAAATTGCAGTATTTAAACCAAAATTTCAGAATGGCACAATCATTCGAATGAAAAATAACTTTCATGTTATTCACTTTAATTTCAAAAAATCTCATCCCATTAAAAAACTATTCAATAATTTGGAAAACTCTATTGGAAACACTTTTTCAAAACCAACCTTGACATAGTTTTTGCCTCTTAAAGAGGTGAAAACACACCATTTTCCATTCCAATTAAATTATAAAAATTCAGTTCTTCAATTTAAAAAGTCAAAACATTCCCATTGTATTAGATAATAATTTCCCAAAAGCATAACACTTATTAAAAACAATTCACTTTAAAACCAATGTTCCATGATTTAAAAACTACAGAATACAAGATAATGCGAGAGGAAACTAGTTTATGTGGGTGACTTGGAAATATGGTTAGCCTCCATATTCCAATCACTTCACCATCACAGAGATTTTTCTAGGGAAATATCCTTGGCTCCACATGGATTTCTAGACCATGTGAGGTCATTTATACCATTAACCCAACCCTCTTTTAATTTCCACTAATCATCATCAAACCAAGAAAACCGAAGGACTCAAAAAGTTCACGACTTCCCATGGCAACATAAATCCCATAATGAGGTGTTGTGATTATCCAAACTACTCCTTACCATAATTACAACTCCCGACAATCCTAACTTTAGACTATCCTCACTGTTCCCCAAATAACATGACACAAAGAGAGCTAACCTCCTTTGATAACATTTTGTCACAAACCAAATCTGGTCGCCACCAAAACCGGCACCAAACACAGCCTGTGACAATTCCCAAAGGACTTTCGTTATCCCAAAAGGCTATAAGAAGTGCCCAAGTAACATAAAATAAGAATTGGGAACAATTTACCAGAGTTTATAAACTTAAAACAACAAAATAATCCAATAAAACGAATCTATATTTTTTCAAACAAAATAATCTTTTACAAAAATTCAGAACAAAATTACATATTGAAAACAACTCAACATAAATATAAAAAAGGTAAAAACCCAAAATAAAACATCCCAAGGACCCTCATGGAAAGGGGAACCGCCCTCAAACCATCTCCACAAGAATTCACCACTAAGGACATGTTAAAATCCCGAACCACTGGAAATAATAATTGTACCCAACCTACAACAACAAAAATAAACAAGTCAAATTACAACCAAGAGTGTAATAAGGGTGTGAGACAATGCCCCATAGGATATCACCACTAAGAGATTCCATGCGATAACCATTGAAAGATGAAAAGCATGAAAGTATTCAAAAAAATGAAATTTCTAGTTACAATTTCTTAAAGATGCCACTAAAAAAAATCAGTTTTGAAGTGGGCTAATTTAAATAATCAACTCGTTTAAAATAATTTCCAATGATACTGAATTTTCTAGACAAATATAACATATGCAGACTATATGTATAAAGGATCTAATGGGAACAAGCAATAGATAATAACCCCCAGGCACTAGCTTGTTGTGGTTCCCAGGTACCTAACATCTCGGTGGGAGTAACCATAAAAAATATTTGTTCTCGTGCACGATACAGTAGTAGGGAACATACCCATAACATAGTGGTCCCCAATAATCATCATAATAGTTTATTTAGAGTTTTATGTGTCAATTTTTCTAAGTGAAACAGAGGAAAAACCCCACAGATTCACTAGAATACTAGTACACGTCCACCCACCTAGATACTCGGGTTTCGCTTTTTTCGAAAACGAGTTCAAAAGGTCATGAAATATATTTTTCACATGAAAATACCATTTTGTCATCAAAAAATTACCAAACATCCCACATTTGTACCACACATGTCTAAAAATTCTACTTTTAATTCAAATTGATTTGAAATCCGACTCACACCAAAATAGCCCAAAACATTATTTATATTTCTTTATCACTTCAATAAATCTAGTAAACAAATTTATAAAACCATTCCAATATATTAAAAATCATATAAAATCCCACTCACATGTTGAATAATACATTCTTTTATAACCAAAATCATTTTTTCACATCACACTCCCACAAATCACCCCACATAAGTTTCACATCTCTTACACGCTTTAGCAAATCTTTCAAATATTTGTGTAAAAAATTTCCAAGATGGAACACATCACAAAACTGCCCGTCTCACATTTAAATGTACTGTTTCAGAATATACACACTCCAAAACAATTTTCCAATATGGTTTCACCACATACATAATTCATTAAATGATTCAAATCTTTCATAAAACAATTCCAAAGAGTATATCCAATATTTTCTCATAAAACCCATTTCAAAACCATATTTCAAGAGAAAAACCACACCAAAACACTAAAAAAGTAGAATTGGGAGCCCTATATATAATTATAAAACCACTTTAAAGTGTTATAAAATCACTATGGATTATACCATGAAATATTAAAATGAAAACACCCATTTTCATAAAATGCTCTCAAGAAGTATAAAAAATTTTACACAACAGGCATATTCCAAAAAAACCCCTTACAAGGCCCACTTGACACTAATACATTATCGAACTAGAATTGGAAATCCAAAAAAGATTTAGTAATTCAATTCCATAAGTTATGAAATACACCCAAATAATACCCCATGAGTTACACATGAAAACACCCTATTTCTATTTAAAAAGCAACTATAAAATTATCCACTTAACCAAATCATTCATAAATAAAAATTTGGACCACACCAAAAATATGAGGAATATGAAAAATGAGTAAATACCAAATTCTAACTTATCAATAATTTTTTATACATGGAACCATCTACTGAACGTGTCGAATCCCTCAAAACATGGTTCAAAACATCAACCACACCACCACGGAACCACAAGGAAGATAAATCCCGCCCTAGACAACAATATTTGACCAAAAAGACACCAAATAAAACCCCAGGTTCGAACCCTAAATATTGGGAATTTTAGAACATAATGAATGAGGGAGGAAACCCTAAGCGAAAAGGAAGAAACCGAGGAGGAATCACATACCTTGGAAAATATTGAATAAATCACCCTAAATACACCAGTATCGAAATTTTAAAACAACCAACCATTCAAGGGAGATTAGATCAAGGTGGAAGAGATTGTTTTGGAACTAGAATGGGGGATAAAGAGTGAGAAATGAAGGAGTTATGAAATAATCAATTTACCTCTTTAAATTTGGGTGATTTGAGATATTTATAGAAGTTTCATCCAAATTCACGATGAAACTGAGCTCCAAAGAGGGGGAGGTGAGCATGGGTGTGCGCCATGGGTATGTGGTCTCGGGGGAGGTTTTTAATCACAGAAAAACCATAACTATTGAAGTAGACATTAAATAATTAAATAATATTTTTAATCTAGGAAATGTGCTTTTGGGCAGGCCCAATCCCTTAAATAAAAACCCATATCTACCAAGATTATGGATTCCTATATGGTCCAAATTTATATGTTAGTGTTAATGGGTCAGGGTTGAAATTTAGGAATTGAAATGGATGAAAAATGTTGAATAATGTAATATTTATAATGGAATCAAAATTTATTTTAAAATCTAGAATTACGCTCATGATTTGGCCAAATTCATGAAAACTCATTCATTCCTCTATAAAAGCTTGGGAAACCCCCAAAACAAAGCGTGAATGGAAATTAAATGAAACTTAACGTTAAAATAAGTCCTCCATGTGACAATTATCCCTACCATGAAAGATTTCCATACTGGGAAAGCCACAACAAGGCCAGATACAAAAACCAAACCCAACCGATAAACAAATATGTACTTCTTTTCCAAGCTTCGCCCCAAGGGCCAAAAGACCTCCAATGATAAATTAAGGATGGATTAATCTCACAACCCAAACGTACACCAATTTCTTGAAATTATCAATCACATTCATAATTTGTCCCAAATGAAAAATCTTCAAACACTATCCGAACAAAACTCAAGAAATTCACCCTAATGAACAAAATATTCAAATAATGTTACACTTAACTTACATTAACTAAACCATTTGGGGTTCTCCAATCCTAACATTTTATCAAGGATGATGTTGGTATCTAGATAGTTCCAAATGATACTACCTACCAGCAAGCCAGGACCATGGATAAATCTGACCTATTGGTAGGAGGGGACACAAATAGAAACCACACTATAAGAGACCACCTATATTTATCTGAGATAGAATCAGGACCTAACATGGGGTGGCCTGAACAGAGTCCCTTGTACAAAGGGTATAATTACATTCAATGTTTATAACGGAACGTACATGAGAATCATAGTGGGTTTCCACACCATAAGAACCACCCATCTTAATAGGCCAGCATGGGCTGACATAGAAAACCCCAAAAAATTTAAAGATTTGGGAAGGGTGCAGGGTTAGTCCACACTTTTTGGGAAACCATTAACTAACTGTGACAACCGGGTCCCTGTGACAGCATAGCCACCCCGCCTTAACATGGTCGTTGGGTCCTGGCCCACCAGGTACCACCAGTTGCCCCTGCAGACACGTAGGGTCCACCCCAGGGTCCACCCACGTGCCTGAACCGGTCATCTGACTAATGACAGTCCCCACAGGCCAACACATGTCCTTCCAGTGTGCTTTTTCCTCACTCACACACACCCTGAGAAACTTTCCAGGAGGTCACCCATCCTGATCACTACTCTAGGTCAAGCACGCTTAACTGTGGAGTTCTAATCAGACAGGCTCCCGAAAAGGAAGATGCACCTTGTTGACATGAGTCATATCATTTAGTCATTTAACCCTTTATCATTTGGGGATGTTACATTCACCCCCCCTTTAGAGCACAACGCCCTCGTTGTGGGCCCTACATCTCAACCCAGACAGTGCACCGCACTTAAGGCTGGGTACCACCTCTGATACCAAATGTGACAACCGGGTCCCGGTGACAGCATAGCCACCCCTCCTTAACATGGCCGTCGGGTCCTGGCCCGCCAGGTACCACCAGTTGCCCCCGCAGACACGTAGGGCCCACCCCAGGGTCCACCCATGTGCCTGAACAGGTCATCTGACTAATGACAGTCCCCACAGGCCAACACATGTCCTTCCAGTGTGCTTTGTCCTCACTCACACACACCCTGAGAAACTTCCCAGGAGGTCACCCATCCTGATCACTACTCCAGGTCAAGCACGCTTAACTGTGGAGTTCTAATCAGACAGGCTCCCAAAAAGGAAGGTGCACCTTGTTGACATGAGTCATATCATTTAGTCATTTAACCCTTTATCATTTTGGGATGTTACACAAACTATGAAGATCATTTTTCTCCCTTGCTTCCTGGCACACGGTCACTCCGAATCGTGCACAAAATGTTTCTACTGCATGTCTATCCAAATTTCCAATCATTCACTAATGACTCAATAAAAACCAAAGGGGGAGGGAATGACATTAGGTGATGACATGGGTACAAGGATCTCCGCCAATTTCCACAGAATGGGAACAACAGAAGAAAGATGATGGCACCCAAGTTTTAAACTCTTCCTATCTTTCTTTCTAAGGAAAAGACATTGTACAAGAGTTTAAATAACCCAAGGAGTTCCCCTGACTATGAGCCAGCTTCTCTCCAAGACCTATGGCTAGAGCTCAAATTATTGACGCATCTTTAGCCTCACAATTAGGCTTTGGAAACCCCCTAAACGAGAATTATTCTTTCGGTGACACCAACAACTGCACTGAAATCCCCAATAAGATTTCCAAGACATAACACATTCCAAACTCACATTACCCTAACCCGATATTTCACTGAAACAAGGGATTAGAAAATGCACACACATCACACATTGTTTCTTGGAGTGAGAAACAATTGATGTAAAGAACACCTATACTCATCTTTCTCTAAAATGGAATATTTGGACGTTTTTACAAGGGATACATTCTCCCAACATAATAGGGACTCTAATAAGATTTCACGACTTTCACCTTTATAGTAAATTGAGAAAATGACATCACAAGGCATCACTGAACAGGACCATGGTGACTAACATAAACAATGCATGGAGAGGGAACTTATAAAACTTCCCAAAACAATACACAATTCTAAAAAGTGGCCACAATGTCCACTCGGACCAAATTTCCCACACTGGTAGTTTAATGTGAACTCCTTCTTCTAAGAGACTATGAATGACTAAGAGGACCTCTTAGAAACCATCAAGATACTCATCCATGCTAACAACTCCAAACCACTTCCATCTTTAGAAAATCAAGAAACTTAAGAAGCTAATGTCTCTTTCAACCATCAATGATCACTATCCCGCTACAAGAGGATACAAAATAAACAAGAAAAGAAATGGTGTAGACTCAATCTAAAAAGCTCAAGAAAAATATTCTTTACATTGATCATCTGGAGGATCTTCCAATGACGAAACAACAAGGGATTCACTTCAGTTGTGCACTAACCTTTAATGGGGAGTAACTTATCCAATGATTGAACCCAAGGACCCAACCAAGATGGTCCATTGGTCAAGATATAAAAACAAATCAGATCCAAAAACGTGAACTGAACCACCGTTAAGGCATCCCATGACATTTCTTAAGAAAAGACCACTAATCGGCCCTTCATCACAGATTAACGACCAAACACAAACCCAAAACACGGTTTAAACAGGAGGGATTCTTGGACTAAAAACATCCCACAACATCAAAATTTTCAAAAATAGATAATACACACCATACCTAACCACTCATCAAGACATCAAGTTTTTCTTTTAAAACCATTTCTTTGAAAACCAACAGTTCAGTAGTTAGCGTATTCCCCAATGATAACCCATGGGCCCCACACATTCATGTTTCCATGCCACACCGGGCACCCTTCTCATATCCATCCCGGAACACATCCATTTATTCCATTAACCATCCATCATCCCATATAACCCCAAGCAATGTGGTTTCTCACATAAATACCAAATGTTAATACAAAAACTCATTAATCTTTTCAAAACAAAAACAATCAACCAATACATTATTTTTCTCAAGTTTGATAACCACAAAATTGAACCCAAATTACCGCATTAAAAGAAATTTAGAATAGAATAATCATTCTAATGAAAACTCACATTCACGTTATTCACATCAATTTCAAAAAATCTCATCCCATTAAGTCATCGTTCAATAGTTTAGAAAAATCTATTTGAAACACTTTTTCAAAACCAACCATGACATAGTTCACGCATTAAAAAGAAGTGCAAACACACCATTTTACATTCCAATAAAATTTTGAAAATTTATTTCGCCATTTTTAAAAATCTAAACATTCCCCCTTTGTTAGATAATCATTTCCCAAAAAACATTACACTTCATAAAACCAAGTCACTTTAAAACCAAAGTTCCTAAATTTCAAAACTATAGAACATAAGATAATGGGAGAGGAAACTAGTTTAAGTGGGAGACTTGGAAATTTTGTTGGTGTCCATATTCTAATAACATAACTATCACTTTGAGTTTTGTAGGGAAATATCCCCAGCTCCACATGGGATTCTAGACCCTGTGAGCTCATTGAGACCATTAACCCAACTCTCTTTTCATTTCCACTAATCATCATCAAACCAAGAAAACCAACGGGATAAAAAAAGTATCGACTTCCCCTGGAGACATAAATCCTGTCAAGAGGTGTGGTGATTAGCCACAGTAATCTTAACTAGAATGCCATGTCTCGACAATCCTAACTCCAGACTATACCGATAGTTCCCCAAATAATATGACCAAAAGAGAGCGAACCTCCTCTAATACCATTTTGTCATGAACCAAATATAGTTTCCACAAAAACCACCACCAAACACAACCCGTGACAAGGCCCAAAGAGCATTTCCAATCCCAAAGGACTGTAAAATGTGACTATGTATCATAAAATGATAATTGGGAATTATTTACCCATATTTATAAACATAAAACACCAAAATAAACCAATAAAACGAATATGGAATTTCCAAAAAAAAACATTCATTTACAAAAATTCAGAACAGAATTACATATTTCAAAACTACTCAAAAAGATTATAACAAAGTTACAAAACCAAAAGGAAACAACCCATGAACCCTCATGGAAATGTCCACCACCCTCAAGCCATTTCCACAAGACTTCACCACCAAGGACCTGGTAGAAACCCGAACCACTGGAACAAAAAACTGTACCCAACACGCGACAACAAAAATAACCAAGTCTAATGACACCCAAGGGTGTAAGTAGATTGTCACCCAATACCACATATAATACCTCCCCTAATAGATTCTATGATATAAACACTCAATGATGAAAAGCATGCATGTTTTCAAAAACATGTAATTTCGAGTTACAATTTCTAAAAGCTGCAACTTACAATATCAGTTTTCATGTAGGATAATTTAAAGAATAAAATATTTTGAAATAAATTTTTAATCTATTTAATTTTCCATCCAAATATACCATTGGATGATGGTAATTATAAAGGATCTAATGAGAACAAGAAATAGGAAATAACCCCGAGGCACTAGCTCGTTGTGGGTCCCAGGTACCTCGTATCTCGGTGAGAGTAACCATCATAAATATTTATTCTCGTGCACGAGCCTCAAGTAAGGAACATACCAATATCCTAGCGGTCCCTAACCATCATCATCATAGTTTAGTTAGAGTTGTAAGCATCAATATTTCTAAGTGAAACTGAGGTCAAACAACATGGATTCACTAGCATGCTAGTACCCGTCCACCCACCTAGATACCCAGGTATTCCCTTTGTGCTAAAAACATCAACAAGTCATGAAATATACTTTTCACCTGAAAATACCATTTCCTCATAAAAAACTAACCAAAAAATCCTCATTTATACCACACAATTCACAAAATTCAACTTTTCATTCAAATTGATTTGAAATCCGACTCACACCAAAATAGCCCACAACATTTTTCACATCTCTTACACAATTTTGTATATCCTTTAAACATTATTGTAAAACACTTCCAAGATGGAAAACCTCACAAAACATCCCCTATCACATTTAAAATAAACTATTTCAGAATATACACACTCTAAAACATTTTTCCAATATGGTTTCACCACTTACATAAATCATTAAATCATTCAAATATTTCATAAAATGATTCCAATGAATATACCCAATCTTTTCTCATAAAACCCATTTCAAAACCATATTTAAATGAATCAAACCACACCAAAACACTTCCAAAGTAGAATTGGATGCCTAAGAGATATTTATAAAACCACTATCAAGTGTTATAAAATCACCATAGATAATACCACGAATGATACAAATGAAAACACCCATTTTTGTAAAATTCTTTCAAGAAGTATAAAAATGTTTTACACAATAAACCCATTCCAAAAACCCCCCTTCCAAGGCCCAAATGACACAAATGCATTACATAAATAGAATTGGTACGCTAATCAAGATTTAGTAAACCAATTATATATGTTATGAAATACACCCCAATAATACCGCTTGAGTTACACATGAAAAACCCCAATTTCAATTTAAAAAGAAACTATAAAATCAAACACTTTACCAAAGAAATCATAAATAGTTTTCTCACCACACCAAGAATATGAGGAATATAAAAAATTAGTAAATACAGTAATATTACTCATCAATAATTGTTTACACATGTAACCACCTACCGAACATGTGGAACCTCTCAAAACATGTTGCAAAACATCAACCACACCACCATTGCACCACAAGGAAGATAAATCTAGCCCTATACCACAATATTTGACCAAATTGACACAAAATCAAACCATATGTTCTAAACTTAAGTTATGAATATTTTATAACATAATGAAAGAGGGAGGACACCCTAAGGGAAAAGGATAAAACCAAGAAGGAATCACATACATTGACAAATATTGAAGAAATCACCCCAAATACACCAATATCTGAATTTTCAAACATACAAACACTAAAGGGAGATTATAAAAAGGTTTAAGAGATTATCAATGAACTATAATTGTGAGAAGAGTGAGAAATGAAGTAGTTATGAAATAGTTAATTTACCTCTTCAAATATGTCCGATTTTGAAAAATTCAAGGATGTTTCATATGAATCTGCAATGAAGCTGAGATCTAAAGTGGGGTATGAGAGAATGGGGGAACGCCTTGGATATGTGGGCTCAGGGGAGTTTTGTAATCATAGAAAAACAGTTAATATTGAAGGAGATATTAAAGAAATAAAAAAAATTAATTCGGGAAATGGGATTTTGGTCAGGCCCAATCCCTTAAATAAAATCCCATATCCACCAAGATTATGGATACCTAAATACTCCAAATTAATATGGTTGAGTTAATTGGTCAGGGGATGATAATTAGAAAGTGGAATGGATAAAAATGTTTAAAAATTAAAGATTTATAAAGGAATCAACATTTGTTTTTAAATCTGGAATTGCGCTCATGGATTGGCCCAATTCATGAAAACTCACTCATTCCTCCATAAAAGCTCGGGAAACCCCCAAAACAAAGACTAAATGGAAAATAAATTAAATATAACTTTAAAATAAGTCATGTATATGACATGAGAGATATTCTCCGAATGAAAAATGTATTAGGATCGAATCTCATTGAGATAGTATGTAACTCATATAACTATGATCCAAACACATCACTAACATCCACCGTAGAACGAAAATTACTCCATAAATTCAAATAAATAACCACAGGTTCTAATTATATATTCAGTTGCGGATAATTTGATCTTGTTTTCATATGTATCTTCTTCCCATTAGAAAAAATATTTCTCATTTAATTAGATTGTACACATTGTGTAGCGACATAATTTTTTATATTAAAGACTTTGAAATATTTCTCTATATATTACCAAAGCTATGTGCTGAGAAGGTATGTCATTCTGAGCCATAATGTCCATGAAATTAATTTTATACAAATATTATGTATATTTTATACTTTCCATGAAATATAAACATGATAACTCTAAAAAAAGCACAGATGTGAAATATGAGTCCACAATTGAGTTTGGCGGATGAATTTTACCCAAGGAAAGATATAACTTTGTTCGGTGTGAGTAATCTGTACAAAACTTTATTGGGGGATATAAATTTAAATAAAATAATTAAATTGAAATATTTTTAGACGTTTTTTCAAATTACTGTTGAAAAAGGAAACATATTGGAAATTTGAGACCACTATTGAGTTTGTAATGATGTATGTTACCTATGTGCAACCTTATGTGAGTGGGTGTGTGATTTTCAGATTCCACGACCATTGGGGGGTGGTGTTAATTAGATAACCATAACCTAATAAATATTTATAAATAGGTGAAAATGGTTTGTGTATTAGGGTTTCCTAATATTCCTCCCACCAATAATGACAAATCTCCCTCCCATCCTCATATGGGGAATTAATGATAAATCATCAATGAAGCTTTGGTAGTAATTATTCAATGAAAAATGGATCTAAATCAAGGTTGTATTCTTTATTTTTATTCCTTTTCTTTGATTTCAATTCATGATTTCAAAATGTATTTGATGTTGATTTATTTTTCCTTGATCATTAGTGTCGATTGCCAAACTAACATGTCCATTGAGTGATCTATATCTAGATCCCATTTTGTTGTGTTCTTCCTTTGTTCTTCATGAAATAATCACAATCTTTTTGGCCGGACAAATACCTAATAGAATGTAGAGAGGGAAATTGATCTTTCTAGATATTGGTCCATGAATTCCATATATGTGTTTGTTTTAAATTTTAGGCATCGTAAGAGGTGAGATGGTCTGTGGAAGGGACCACCTTTGAGGCTATGGCCGGTGGCAGTGGGCCGCGAGCCATGGGAGAATCAGTGTGTTGTGGGGAAGTGGAAGATGGATGCAGATCATGGCAGGTGGCCATAAGATCCACCAAAGGTGGCAATCACATCAACCGATATAGTGCAGGATGGGGTGAGGGGGGCCCATTGTGTCGGACAATGGCGGGCCAAACCAAGGAATGCTATGTGGGCTAGACCGAGATGAACCCTTCTCAAATTGAATGTGACTAGGGTAGAGCCCTGTTCTTTTAGACTATGGTGGTCGACCATTTAGCTATGGCAGCTCAATATTCCATCGGTACACCAACGATGCAACCCTTCATCAAGTGGTTGACTATGGTAACCTGTTTCTACAGAAAGAGGATCGTCCTAGGTGGTCGATCAAAATATGGTTGTTCTGCATATGGTTGACTATGGTGGTAGCTGAATGAACCGTGGCAGTCAGTCCATGGTCGGTCAGTCACATGTCCTGGCAGATCATTGAGAGAAAGGTTCCAACTATAATATCCTCTAATTTTAGTGTGAAATTGATGTTCAATTAGTGGATTTGTGATCCTTTTTTAATACAGTCATTTTGAGGCTAGTTTGGGAGATTTATATTTGGAATTGAGGCGTGGTCCCCATGACTTCCCATTCAGTCATGTTATAATTAAATGTCCCATTTTCTCTAGTTACATGATTAATGTGAGTAAATAGTCAATATATCATGTTTTTATTAATAGATGGGTTGGTCATCATTGAAAGATCTTTAGAGTTACAAAACGAGTTGTTTTGAGGACGAAACTTATTCATGCAATGTTTCATGACACTAGTTATCTAGAAAGGATATTAGTGATTTCTTAGGAGAACCCCCCTAATGCACTAGGTTGTTGGTCTATTAAGATATCAAAGTGGAACACCCATATCATCCATGGTGTGGGTACTCTATATCTATATAAAAGTGGAAACCCCAACCCAAATTGGTAAATGGTCCATGATGACCTAGAGAGGAACCCCCTTGTGATACCATGGTGTGGTTCCTCAACCATTAGAGTGGAACCTGCTGACGCACAAGGTAGTGGGTACTATATTTCAAGTATTCACCATCTGAAAATATTGATCAGTGGAAATATGTTGTTTCACTTACCATTGGACTCAAAAAAAAGGGATAAAACATTCCCTGCCAAGATGTGTCCTTGTGACAAGACCTTAAACTATGCAGGTGATTTAGTACCGCTAAAGAAGATAATAAAAGTTGTGGTGATTAAGTACCTCTAACATGCATGTACATGTTAGATGTTTGGGATGCTCAGAATCATTGAGGGATACTCTGGGAAGTGGTGGTGACTCTACATCTTCGACTGAGCATTGAGATGTCGATCCCCTTACTATCTTGATTGGGTCAATTTTAACTTTTAATATATATATATATATATATATATATCGTGTTTCTCAGTCTTATTTTTTGGTGTTGAGATGATCTCTTTCACTATACCTAGTTCTTTCTATGGCTTTCCTCTTCATTTTTTCTCTTACTATACCCCCTTCATCTTTCAGGGAATCATACTGGGTATTTTCTCCATATGTTTTGTGCCTTTTATAGATGACATACAGGTTGGTCATGATTTCAAAGGAGCATAGGGATATCGTGTTCTTGGACTACATCCAATGGTTATATATTGGGATCCAGGAGTAGGGCTCTCTCAAATATTTTACTTTTATTATTCTTGTTAGTTTGGGTAACTCTTTTGGCTAGCTGGGTATTTCTTCCATTATTATTTTAGTTTATGATGTCGTAGTTATATAGTTTTGATGTCCATGCATGTTTGGTTTACTTACAGTAGTGTATCATCTTTAATACCTTCCCCTCTTCACTTTTTCAATGATTTGGTTGTGTGTGTGTGAATGTACATAGGCAATGGACTTACAATGTTTGTTGGGACTTCAATGCTCACCGCCACCCCCATGGAATCTTGAGTCGGGCTAGGGGTAGCTTTGGATAGAGCCCCATCATGGGATGGGTCATGAATCATTGATATATCACCACGTATCACAATATATTAATAATAATTCACAAAACTCATGCATGATCTAAATTTATAATTGAGGTCAGCCTCTTCTTTAGAGTAATAAATTATCCTTGTAATATCCCACACCATAAAGATCTCACATCTTTCAAAGTCAATCCCATAAATATAAAAGTTTAATTTAAAAATCATTTATGGAGTCCACTTTAGTATCTAGAAAATGTGATAATAATATTAATATAAGAGTAATTCATTAGTTTAATTCTATGATATGACTTCCTTAACATTCTCTTCATCCACTCAAACATAATTCTTAGAAATCATGTTCCCCAATAGCATTTATTCCCGTATAGAAAAAGAATAACTAGAATAACTTCATGTATATCATTTCATGTAACAATATGTCTACAATAACTCTTAGTATTCATTATGATAATCCACAAATATCAATATAATTAATTAAAAAAGACCATGAAGGAAAATTAAATGTTTATATGGACCATGGGATATATTTACCACATTAAGTAATCAAGATTATTAATGAACCAAATTTTCATATTGCTAAACTCATAATTATTTTACGACCCTATAGACACATCCATTATAATTTCAAATGAAATTACCATTAGATGTTGATTTTGTAATAGTAAATTGATCCCATAATGTGAATTAAGTCACTCTATCAGACAGAATTTATTATAAATTAAACATATGGAATAATGATTCATTGTTATTAATTTATTTAAATTCATGTAGGAATTTTTGTTGTTGTCTTGGACCTTGTTACCTCAATTGTAATAAAACCCAAATGTCCTCATAGCCTCATGTGTACCTCCATGTATGTCAGAGGATACTATCTAGTAGTTAGCATTTAAGATGGAACACTAGAGAGACAAAACCCTCATGGTCAGAGTGTATCATAGAATTATATTCATATCAATCAATATTGAAATCATACAACTAACTAAACAGATATATAAAAAATATCCATCATATAAATAACTATGTAATATCATCAAACGGTGTCATCTACAATTGATGAACATGAAAATATATATAAAAGATAGGCATCCATCATTTAAAATTTATCAAATGTATAAAAATACAAATTGGAATAATTCCCATATAGAATCATGAGACATATCCTGGTTGTGTGCTCCCAATATATTATGAAACAATCTTTCATGCATTAGAAGGTGGGCACATTCCCCTGTTCAAACATGCATAAATGATGTATTTCTAGGTACCCAACGGTGTCCCAAATAGGGTGTGAGATAACACTCACTGGTCCACAACCAATGGTGTCTATAAAAACTTATTTTTTTCTTATAAACTGAATTTTTGTACATATATATTAAGTGTACAAGTAAAATAGTTGATCTTTTGTAGTGTTGTCTATCATGTCCCATTGTGATAAAAAAAACCATAATGGCTAAATATAATGATCATAGAGAATCAAAAATGTATTATTCCATGTAATCATGTGTTAGTTATACATGGGTCTAGGTCCAAGGAGTAGTAATATCAAATCAAATAAAATAATCTATGTAAAACAGGTGCCAAAGATCCATGGAGAAGAAATTTCCAAGGAATCCTAGCATGATCAGTAAATAAATTAATCATGATCTAAGGAGTATAAATGGCCATGGAATCCTAATGGGTCATACTTAATCACTAGAAATAATCAAGATGTCATTATATGTTATTCAATCTAGTTAAATTAGATCCATAGTGTATAAACATCCCAAAAATCCATGTAAATTATATAAATAGGATCTAAGGACTAGAAATGTACCATGAATCCTAACATGCTATGTAACAAGGATCCAAGGAGATGAAATTCCCAAGGATTCCTATTTTTTCCTCGCATCCCAATAGTATAAATTTATATGTATTCCTAAAATACCTTGTAAATAATTTAATTAGATCCAAGGATTAGAAATGTATAGGAAATCCATGTGAGGGAATTAAATGAGAAACAATCAGTATAAATTTATAAGTCATTATAAAAAAGTAATTCATCATTTCATATATCACTCTGTAATCACATACAAGTCAGGGTATTAACCAATATATCCCTCATATATTAAAAATTAAAGGTGCTACAAGGTGCATAAATCCATTAACAATTCAATTTCAACATTATCTAATTCACAATGACATGAGGCATTCTCAATGTACCCTAAGGATAGAATAATCAGGATAAAAGTTAATACACACTCCATTGGTAATGAAGATAAGTTATAAAACATCCAACAATGAAAATGGTATAATAACATGCCTCAAACATGTTTTTATAAATTTAATCATGGTTCAATTAATTTAGGAAGCCTTTCCTGGAAAGTCCATCTTGTGACACAAAGAAAACAATATATGTATAATGACACAATTAGTTAAAAGTTATAGAACACATACCATAACCCAAATAATAACACTCTCCTAGTATCGACCTCTAATTTTCATTTATTCAATGAAAATGAAATTAAATAAAATGGCCTCAAAATTTCGCATAAGATCCAGTAACAAAATAACTTCATTGAGGGAAGAAAAATTATAAATGAAAATATAGGAATAGATAAATCACCATCATAAATACAGTGTGATTAATGATGAATGAATGAGACTCTATATTGGGATGATATCACAAATCCTATTTTAGGAGTCCATGGGAGAGTGGATTATTGGATATCCTATGAATGCTGGATGTGGGGTGAGGGTTTTGTCTAAATAAAAAGTCCTACTACATTTTTAAAAAACTAATCCTTGTAATTTAAAACATGTATAATAATGAAATTATTTATATTGTTTAGGTTTTCACCCACTTAGTAAATACCATTACATGTCATGAAATGTTATTTTCACACCATTACTTGTCATATAATGAATACACTATGCACATTCTAAATAGAAACGGTCTATTTGGCCAAGTGTCAACCTTAAATCCCCTTATTTCCTCTTTCTGAAAATAATACAACCAACCTAAAGGGTCAGAATTCAATTTTATTCAAAAATATTTTGTTAAAAAAAGTGTTTAACCAAAGTGAAAATGATCTATACCGCATATGAAATATATGATTCTTAAAATCTGTCCTCATAAATCTATTTATCCAGGAATTTCCCATCTAACTATCCTGATGAATCATACGAGAGTAACTCCGTCCACTGGGGACATATGTTTCCCCCTCTTCCAAAGTGTCATCTTATAAATAACCATATTTCAGTTTTACCTATACAAATGGCCCTGAAAAAAACACATAGAACCATCATTCCATGATCAAGAACTAAGATATGATGCTCCTCAATGGAAAAATTTACATAAAACTCAAAAACATCCAAAAGAATAAATTTAAATAGAAAATAATGATATCGTTGATGCTTAGATATGTGGAATAATCCATTCATGTCCTCTTACCTATATGTTTATATCACCAAATATTCTACTAGCATGAATCTATTTTAAATCTCAATGTTCCTAACATAATATGGTGATTTCTTCCATCATTTTAAAATTATTCAATGCCCTAATATAAGAATCCTTCCTAATAAAACCTAACTCCCCACCTAAAAATAAAGTGGTTGATGGTGATTACCATCATATGAATTCATTCTAGACTATGCTATAAACATCCACTTCTTATTAAGATGAACTTAATCTAAAATCTCCTGAATAGGAAAAGGACATGTTTCACTACATATCATACCTCTAACTAAAATATTGGTGAATAACAGTGCACAACATATAGGCCCTCATATCCATCCATTTATATGGTTTTTTGAATATTTTTATTTTAAGTGAACAGAGAATGTGGTCAATGTTTCTCCAAAGAACATTCAAAATCCATGATACATGATTGATGAATATCTTCTAAAACCATTATAGTATTCCTTGGCTAACCATTTGTCTCTGGTCTATGGGCTTTATTTAACAGTACCTTTAAACCAAAGGCCCTCTACAACAACATATAGAAACATGATGAAAAAATGCATCTATATCCAATAAGAGAGGACATGGGACCCTATGTATGAATGTGATCTCATGAATTTGGATCCCCATGAATTCATCCATTTAAAGAATCACATAAATATGTAGAATATGTTAAACCTCTGTCTACCGATCTATTATCATCCATATTGCATCACATCATAGAGGTGATCTAGGAATTATAATGATTAAATACGTTGTCATTTCATCTCATATAGACAGAGGAATAGGTCCTAGATGTAAAAGAACATATAGTCTCTTTTGTTACACCTTAACATGATGATTGGTGGCACATAGAGTAACATACCCAATTATGTTAAGCTTTATCCCAGACCACCAGTATTGATGTAAACTTTCATGATGCATATCTGTAGGAATTGGATGCACAATCCATTGAGAGTAAAGTATTATCAAATCAACTCCTCTTTATTCTTTACTAGAAACTAGACACATCCATGGTTGCACCAGATAACATCCAAACCAACAATCCAATTATGTGGCAGGTCTTCACATGTTATTCTAATCTGTAAGAAGAAGACCTCATAATATTACTTATGACTCAACCTCACCATATATAAAATAGTGGTATTCACTTCCAAATATGATAATGATCTTTTCCTCTGATCACACTACACATAAAAGTGCTTCTACAAGAACAAGACCATAAGATAACACTAACTACTAGATTCCTAAACTAACTATATCTATGTCCTCTTTATATGTGCATCAGCAACTATATTTGACATTCTTGTCATATAGGCAAGATCATTGTCAAAATACATTAGGTATTCAACCCACCCACATTTTCTATGATTCATGACATCACATTTAAATATGTAAATTTTTATTATATGGTTAGTTTAAAATCACAATTGGTATCCTAATCAATTATTCCTCCTACAATACAAGTAATGAACCACAATGGCTAACTCAAGGTCTATTTTGGGTAGTTCCTCTCATGTTTCCATTTCTCACGAGACCCATATTGTTCAAATATATCCTCATGCGTTAAAAATATAATACAACCATACTTAATGAACCACAATCTACAATATTTTATATGCGCAACATTAGATGAATCTGGAATAGTGAATAATCCACTATCCCATTTAGCTATTGAATAGATATTTCTCTAGTATCTAATAATGATAATGTGAATCCCGTATTTTTAATGCATGTAATAGGTAATTTTAAGCCTTATATGTCTTGTATGAAGCTCCTTTAATAACAAGATATCCCCATGAATCTCTAGATACCAAATATTTTCATGGGTTACTCCCCGGAAACTACTACTCTAACCTTTTATGGGTCTGTTAATACTCATGTATTTAGGATAATATGTCCCATTAATCGAATCTTATCAGTTCAAAAGTGGTACATTGTGATCATAGATTATAAATGATGCTCTATCAGGGTTTCTAATTTGATATCAAGATTTGTTTTCTAGTCATGTCGAGAGTGATAATATAACAATATATCTTATATAAATAAAAATGAATCTAGATATTTATTGAAAACCATGTTCATCAGTTCCATTATATTATATAGTGAGTTATTATGAAAAATGGCATAACTAGATACTCGTATAGACCATAATTTATATGAATATCTATTATAGGTATGTTTTTTGGCCAATCACACAATTGATGATAACCCAATATATAATCAATATTTGAAAACACCTGATCTTCTTAGAGATGGTAGAAAAGATGGTATATATATGGATTGGTATAACAGTTTATAATAGTCAAGTAGTTTAATTTCTGTTAATTCCTACATAAAATAATTGTTCCTCCCACCTTCTCGGTGAAAAGGTCGGTCGAATCCAATGAATAATATATGTTTGTACAATCTTCTTCTCCTAAAATTCCTTTAGCATCTCCTTTCACTATTTACTCTTAGTACTATCCATAATATAAGGATAAATGAATTCTAGTGTAGATCATAGATAATGATCTATTGAAAACCCTATCTCTTCCTTTGTAGGTAGTCTTAAAAACTATTCACGGAAAATATACTTTAAATGATCAACCATTAGAGGCCATTTCACTTAACGTGGTCAGTAACCATCATGATATATGTTATAATTATGGAATATCATATCTCCTAAACCAAGATTCCTGGGTCGAGTTCTATATTCCTTGACATACTAGTAAACATTTGGATTGAAAACCCAACCTCTCATGTTGTGATAATGAATATATGGTGTTAGAAATCAATATAATCATAATTTGGAACCAACTAATCTATGCTGATAATGAAGTAAAATCATTGTTATGTTGAGGACAGAGTGGTACCATATGAATGATGAACTCTTAACTCCTGGGGAACTACCCACACTGGAATAAACTATCGACTTTAATCCCTAATGGAGTATCAAATATAATCCATCCTCTAGAAAATAGAATACCGAGCCCGATGATCTCCACAACAAGAACATATTTGTAAGAATGATATGAAACATTTTCTAATAGTGATGATAATAAAATAGAGTCTACTATTACAGTTCTTGTAACTATTGAAGGTTTATAACTCTTATCCTCATGCATTATTTTTCAATTTATACATATGGCTTGAACAACATCCATGTGACATAGACTACATACCTAGATTAGGTCACCTCTACTATTTCAAAAAATCTAGTCTCTGGCATCCCCAACCACGACCCCCTCCAAATCAAAATCAGTTGATCACACTCTTAATCCATTCCATATGAGAATATCCTGACCCTTACCCCAAAGATATAGTTGGAAAAAACCCCTCTCTCACTAGCTACAAAAAGAAACGTATTACCAAACCACTATAGATGGACCATCCTTCCACAAGATCGACACTCGACTAGGTCTCAATCAAAATTATTCATTATATGTTTGTGCCTCCATAAATGAAGAAAAATATAATAACTAATATAAATAAATATACGGTTGATATTACCCTCATTAGATACCTCACAACAACAACTCCTACCAACTGACATGGAACCACTCGGTTGAAATAATGATCTATGATACTTTATTCCCCCTGCTTCTCTTAGAATTTATTCAATTACCAGTTCATGATTTACAATATTTGACTTAGAAGTAAGCCAAAAAACACTCACCTAGGATTATATATCATACCTTATTCCATATTAATTATCATAGCTTTTGATACATCATCAATTATTTGAATATGTTTTGAAGGATAGATCATTGTAAATACAGCAAAATAGTCATTGTATGATAACATGTACTCCTCCAGATGCATAAACCCCCTATCTATATTAGACCTCATCATCTCAGGATAAAATTAATCGTAAAAGTATTTCTAGAAAACCATCCAATATGTATCCCACTAACTATCCATTTGAGTAATCAAATACCACTATCTCTTGGGGAACCCCAATACATATATATATAAAGATTTACTCCCCACTTAGAAGGTGTCTAGAGTTTCTCAAAAAACAATAGAATGGACTATAATATTTAATCTATATCTTGTGGTCCAATATCCTCCGAAAACCTGAGGGGAAGCTACAGTCGAAATTCATGCATCAAATTTTCTCAATTTGGGGAATTTCATAGTGCTTCATGAATGGTATGAATGAAACACAATAAGACCTCTCAAAAATGTACTTGAAAACCATAATCATGTATAATAGGGGGTGTCTGAAGTGGCACAGTGGCAGGTTCCACTAGTTTAACAATTCCCACCCCCTTGAGAGCATGGTTGTTGTCACCCCCATGAAATCCAACTGTAGTTTGTTACAGTGGAATATCAATTCAGATACCAAGACCACTCATCATTCATGGTTTGATACTAACAAAATCAAGGATATTAATGTATTAATGGAATGTGGATTCATAAAAATAAGTCATAACCCTCTAAATGATCCAAAATCATGGTCTTGGTGACATAGAAGTCATGAATAAAATCCAGATACACAACCTAATACCCAATACTATGGTCAGGTTAGGGTCATGTTCTCTCTTATAAGTCATGGGTTATGATATACCGAGTTTCAATTTACATTTATAGTAGAATAAATAGATTAAATTTTAATTTTAATCCCCATTTAATGGAAACCATTCATTTGAGAAATCAATTTTATTTAATTTCATTCACATTTATAATGAAATTTTCTTTATAAATGACGAACAATATAGATAACCACATCCAATTTACAATAACCCCTACACCTTATAAATTGAAATGTGGAATATATTTATTTAAAAATGGTTATACATAAATTCCCTATATGAAATTTAGCACAATATTGTTGACATGTCAATAAAGGATTTAATCATGATGCATGTAATGCACATAGTAATATAAATGTGGAATGTAATGATTCATTATATATAAATCCTAAATTACCTATAATTATGGATGATGAAATATTTTGAGGACATTATAGACCAGGAAAATAATCCTTAATTCTAAGGAATATCAATCATCATGTGTTCACCCAACCATGAAGTCAAATCATATGTAATAAGCATAAGGATATCATATCCCATCATATGAAATGTGGCATTTTCCAATACATTGGTTAGCAACTCTCAAGCACATATCATTATAAAATATCGACTACATCCTTATATCCTCATTAATATTAATAAAATATAATATAAAATAATTTAAATTCCACTAATACAAATTTTTACATCCTAGAGCTAGTTTAGTAAATAGTAACCAAACCCAGTTAGCTATAGGGCCTCAGGCGTGCCTCCCCATATGTTAAAGGCTAATGACTAGAAGTGAGGGTATAATGAACCATTCCTTTCGTCAATGTATGTTATATATAAATTGATGTATATAGATTATACAAAAAAACATGCGCTAATTTTTTGGGATTAGTGACTCTGGAAATATAGAATCATAAATAATTTGTTCATAAAACATATAAAACATCTTCGTTTTATTATTTTATAACTATAACTTTTTGGGCATATCATTCTTAAGAAAATTATTCATGTACTATGGAAAATAAACATATGCTAATTTGGAGATCAAATTTTCCATAAGTATAAACAACTAAGATATCAATAATATCATAATCATAACGGCATAATAATATAAATATTACATTTTAAAATTACACCCTGCTTTTCAAAGATAATAATACCAAGATAGGGAATAAATCATAAAAATTCATAATTTGTGAATCATGATAGAACATGATCCATGCGAGAATAAGATTAGAAAAAATAATGTAATGTGGCGTACACATTAGTGTTGTAAAATATTTCATCATGAGTCAACCATCATTACCAAGAAAGTCCATATTGAATGGGTTTACTCCCCAAACCATTTTAGTATTCAAGGTTAACTCCCAATACTCTCATGGTGGAAAATATTGTTTATTAAATTCATTTTACACCTCGTTACTATCATGTCATACATAAATTAGTTAACTTCCCATTTTAGTCATGTTTTACTTAATAGAGTTCACTTCCCATTTTAGTCCTCTTTATCTCATGAGATATAAATCATTTCCCAATTCATTGGAAGGAGATATATGCCCCTCATATAATTAGTTATATTGTACAAAATTTCTTTGGTTATAATTTAACCACCATTACACAATGAAAACAGTTCATATTTTTCCCATAATAACATAATTTATTCATCATATCAGAATCTATGAATGAAATGATTTTCATAAGAATTTCAGTGTAACATAACTCATCGAAAAGAAACAAACTAAATAAATAGCATTCCATTATAAAAATAATACATACATAAAAAAATAAGGATATTAAACTTAAATAGTATCACCAATAAAGCTTATGTGATATAAAATAATGTTATCTTTGATGGTAAAATAATTTCAAAAAATCTATATAATTATTTATTAAAAATAATATTATTTTAAATATTACATAACATCTATTTAAAGAGATGCAAAATTATATATTAAAAAATTTTCTTTAAAAAAAAAATTAATGATTGAAAAGGAAACCTAAATTGATTATTGATCAATGATAGAACATGAATCCAGCCATTTAGTATATGTAAAAAAAGTCCGTTTATATTTATTTTCAGAAATTTCACAATTAAAAAACTTTATAATAAAGGAAAAAAGAATCTAAACAATGTTCTAGCTAAAAAGTAAAACAGCTATGATAATGAATTGTTATTATCACAATATAATAGTAAAAAAATTAGGAAAAAATTTCATAAAATCTATTCATGGAATAAAAATAGTGTTTTAAGGTGTACATTAAAAGATAAGTTTAAAAATAATCCCATTTCCAAATATCATATAATTGAATTGAGCATAAATCAAGTTAAAAGAATATGTTTATAAACTATAAATTCAAATAATAAAATATGAAATAAAAAATAATATATTCATAAATCATTTCACCTATAATATTATCAAGAAATAATCTTCATATAGAAGTTTAACCATATAAATTTAAATTAGTTTAAGAATTCCATTAAACTATATAATCAGGTGAATAATATGCACTATATGATTTATAATTATAAAATAAAAAAAATAATTCCATGAATAAAATGAGATTAATGATATGATATATGATATATAATTATATAATAAAAATAAATATTTATTGAATAAGTCATATATCTCACAGAAGTAAGGGAGAGAAGAGAACTCCTTACCTCACACATCCATTTATTTTTCAAGTCCTTAACCACTAGGTTAAAGGTTTAAATAATTTTATTAATTCATTGCATATTGATTCAAATATTTATAATTCCTTTTATAAGAAATTTATAACATCTTATCACACATCACATTTTAATATTTCATTATTTTTATTGTTTTGGGTGTTTTTGATTCATGGTTTCATAATAAGTTAATTTGAGTATAATTATTGATATTCTACTAATATATAAATGAATCTATTTATGTGAAATGGAATGGTATTAATGAGGATCATTTTTATTTTAGATATTAGGATTATTCAATTGATAAAATAATAATGATAAATATTTTGTTTAATTTGGCGGTTCATCCGACCATAATGAACCCATTTCGTTTCATTTAATATTATGTATTTACATTAACTATTAAAAATTTAAAGGGATAGAATATACCTATTACAGTCATATTTAACCAAATTAATTGTATTATGATCATCGCTGATTATGTTATGGAAAAAGAAAAGATTCATTATTCATTGAGATGGTTAACCTCTTATATTTGGAAAATGGTTTTATTTCATTTAATAATGGGATGAAATAAGTAAGACAGATATAAGATATTACATTATCAACACAATGCTACAGTATATACCTTAATCATGTTTCACTAATATTTTATGGATGAAGAATTTTTTGGGGAATGTAGATAATGAAATGAAATTTGAAAAGGTTTTTTGAGAAAGTTACCTTTGGAATATTACTTCATTAAAGCACCCATTAAGATACATGGAATTGGTATTCGAGTAAAGAAAAGAACACATGGACATGGGGGAGTTGGGAAAAGAGGGTGTTGTATATATTTGAAAATATTCATTGATTTTGAGGAGAAACTAGGCGATTATGTGTGGTAATTGTATTTGAGGAGGGGTTGTTTCATGTTATTAAATAATGATTATTTTTTTATTAAATCCAATCACATTTGGTTGAAATTAGTTACAAAGAATATGGATGATAATTAATTTTATAAAGGATATATATTTTTAATAAACACATAATCTACCCAATTAAATTTTTTATATATTATAATCTTTTATCTTTTAACATTAACAATCAATATTATTTTACCTGTATTGTGGAAAACCTTTTTTACCACGATAACCTTTTTAAGCCTGAAAAAAGAATATAAAATTATAAATTATTTTCTAAATTTCTATTTCCTGATATTAAATTTATTTTTTAAAAATAAAAACATATAATTTTCATAAGTTCATTTAAAATTTATCTTTCATAACATAATGATAAATATTTTTTTGGAGAAATTGTGTTTTTTTGCCAAAAAATAAAATTATTTTAAAATATTGTTTAAATATTGTTTAAATGTAATTAATTAGATTATATATAACTAAAATGTACTAATTAAACATTGATATAAATTTAAAATAATAAAATTATTTTTAAATATAAATATAAGGAGAGTTTTAGAAAAGTCATAATTTTTTACTATTCAATTTGAAATATTTTTTTTCAGAAAAATCTGTAAAATTAATCGTATTATAATTTATAAAATATTAATTAAAATTTCATTTCATTTTTAATTAAATTTAATAAATGTTTTTTAAAAAATATTTATATTTATCATATTTTGTAAAGGAACAAAAATAACTTTTTGAAGAAAACATATCATTGAAGAAATTGGGTGGTTATATGTGGAACACAAGATGTCAAAGTGACTGAACTTATTTAAAAATGTGACATAGATAAAAATCATGGACTATTACATTATATTCCCCATGAAAATTAATTTCTTTGATTAAATTCATTACTTAGACAGAAATAGATCATGATACTTCTACCTCATGACATCCTCATGTTCAAACATAAGTTCATTTAAATGGTTGTTTCACCACCAGAATTTAATCCGGTGAGTGTTCATATTTAATAGAATATTTTTTCTATGGTATATAATTATTACTAATTATTATTTATATGAATTAAAATTTTCCAACTGTTTGATCTATGAGTTTATTCCTTATAAATGATCAAGTTTATAATTTTTCATGGGGGATATGTGGAGCGCCTCATGAACATGAGAGTGATACAATTAAAGATCAAACTAATAATATACTATCTGAATGTGATAAAAAATTTCAAGAAATATCACCTTATTAAATATTAATTTCATATATCAAATAAAAGGTTGATGTTTGAAAATTATATTGTTGGAAACCCACAATAAAAAAAGGATGAATAAAACATTCTCTTTAAAAGAGTGAATGTAAATGGAGATGAACACCACAAAAATATGATTATAATTATGAAAATATATATGGAAGGGAAATTTATTAAATGGACAATATTTATAACAATAAATTTCTAATGGATAATAATAGTTAAAAAATTCATTTAAAGGTTAATTAACAAAACTTGTACACCAAATCGGTCTAAAAAATATCATTGATATCATAAAAAATGATTAAAATAGGATAAAATAATATTACCCAATAATTTAAGAAGATATAAATAATTTATTTAATATCATAAGTACGATATCATTCTTTTGTTTTTCCTTGTGAAATTTCCAAAAAAAATCATACTCCAATGAATGAATTTTAAGTTGTAATCCATATTGAACTAGTGAATCGTTCGATCCAAAATGGGATGACAATTCATTACTTCTATCTACAAATATCATTATTATAGAATGGCCATCATATGTTATTCAATAAAAAAGATTCATATTGTTATGTAATACATTAATCTCAAAAAACTAAAACATGATAAATGTAAACAATTTAATAAATGTTTACCCTTATGAACCATAAAATATAGAAAAATCCAAAACATTACAAATAAGTTCACTAAATATTTGAAATCAACATATCATTATTCCTGCAAAAAAAGAATAATATAGGTTTTAATTTTCACACATAAATAATATGAATATAATTATAATGTATATAATAAAACATTAATGTTCTCTAAAAACACTTATTGAAATCATTAATTCATTCAACAATAAACTATTTCATCATATAATTAATAAAAAATCTATAATGCACCTTTATTAAAAACCATTGTATCATATTACTAATGAGATACAAGGACATCAGTACTTTCAAATCTATTTTATCCCTAGAAAACATATCATTATATAATTATTATCCCTATACCATTAACATATAAAAGGTCATCTATCCCTTAATCATGTCTTCTCTAAAAATAACACCTTAGTAAATTTTCACGGTTACCCATATCCTTCCATGTATACATTAAAATTCTTATGGAAATAATTTAGTGGAAAAATAGTTAAATGTTTTATTTTTCAATAATAAATTAAAATCTATTCTATTAAATTTTTATTGTATTTGAATACATAAACACTCCATCATTGAAATTATTTATAAAATTTTTACCAACATTTTTACTTTTAGTTAGAAACACTTTTTTCATCTCAAATGTCATTTATAGTCTTATCATCATCTGAAAAAACCATTAATCGTACATCCTTACTAATTGTCTTCACGATATTTCCCTATTAGTAATTAATTTCAAAAATTCTTATACATTCAACATTTAAGACATTTTATTTTTGATGATTCCTTATGAATACCATTCTTCTCATCTCTTTCATAAGCAGATCCTTATTTTTTTTGAAAATATTATATATGTTCTAGTCTTTTCCTTACCAAAATAATTTTCTATTTCCCATGAAACATTCTACTTGATTCCCCATACCACATGCTATTCATTAAGAAAATAGTACTTTACTCCCAATGTGGTCTTTAGGAAACTCCATATATATATATATATTATATGGATTAGGATACTGACCAATGTTTAGATTAATAATAATATTTGGATATTTTTTATTATATATAGTTAAAGGATCTTACATTAAATATTAATTTCATTTGTTTGGACACATGTAAGACCGTTCAATTGTCTAAGACATTCACTATTCTTAAAAAATCTGTTGGTTACAACAATTGTGTGAAAACTAAAAATCATATTATGAGCATCAATAATCTGAATGAGATTTTATATAATCATAGTAAATATATTATAAAATTTTAATAAGTGTCACTATTGTATTAATTATAGTTTATTAGTGATCATTTCAAAATTCTAGTATTACAACCTATATGTAATCAATTATTTAGTTCTCATACATTAGTTTTTATCATCCTAGTTCATTGTGGTTTAATACTCCATTCTCTAATACTAATTACAATGATCAGCTCTTTTTTTATATAAACATTACATCCATATTGATGAATATTCATATTACAAAGAATTCTCCCTTGAATAGTATGTATTTTGTGTCTTTGGGGACATGTAAACAAAGCTAATTGCTATATAAAACCTTAACTCCATCTCCACCGAACTCCTTCATAATTTGTTTTTGACATATCAATATATATATATTATTTTTCTTCATGTCTTGGGGAGAAGAAACATATAAAAATAGTTAGATTATATTCTTTTTCAGGGTAAAAAATTCAGATATCAATCATAACATAATCATAAATGCATAAAATCACAGTCACGATGTTTGAAAATTAGGCAATGCATTTCAAATATCATTATATTGTGTCCGAAAAGAAACACTTATTTTAATAAGACTACAATAATAAAATAACAGGAGACATGCGAGAATAATATTGAAATAAGGCATGAAATGTGGAACACACATAAGAATAACAAATTATTTCATTGGTATTCAAGGATCTTTTCTATGACTATCATAGTGGAATGGGTTCACTCCCCAAACCATCTTAGTATGAATGGTTTTATCTAATGAATATTTTTGTGTAAAAAGTTTTTTACTAAACTATGTTCACCCTATATTTACATTGATATCTTCTGAACCATGTTCAAATCCAATTATATTCCTCTCCTACTAAACATAGTTAACTTCTCATTCTAGTCATATATATCTAATGAGATATAAATCATTACCCAATGAATTTGAGGGAGATATAGGCCTCACCCATTATTAGATATAGTGTAACAAAAATCCTTTTTTATAATGTAACTACTATGATATAATGAAAAATATTAATATGTTTTCTACAACCACATAAGTCATTCATCATATAAGAACACATGACTGAAATTATTTTCATAAACATTTATTCCTAACATTACTCATCAGAATGAAATGAAATTCATAAATATCATTCCATCATATCATAAACAAAAAAATTTAATATAAAGATTGTGTCCTCAAATAATATCCCTAGTATATAATTTGTGATATCATATAATTTTATATTAAAATAAAAACTAATATCAAAGGATCAAACAAAATAATTATTGAGAAAAATATCATTTCTAATTTTGAATATTTTTGTAAGAGACATGAAATTACTGATGAAATATTTTTATTCGAAAATATACTTGTATTATTTAAATAGATTACTCAAATAATTAAAATAACATGGGAGTGGGTAATTCTACCCATATCATATAAGTAAAAACACATTAATTTCGTATTTTTATATGGCATGGAATAAATAAACTCATTTGTAAAAAAGAAAAGTGAATCCTTTCAAAGAGTTTTCTATAATGTAAAACATGAGTAAACCTGAATTTTAAAACCATTCATTGAATATTAGAAACATTTTAGAATATTTTTAAGACATTAAATTGGAAGAAAATGAATGTTTTAAGGGAAATAATAAAATATTTTTTAATGAAATTCTCTTTTAAATTATAGATCTTTGATATGAGAAATAATAAAATGAATTTATTATGTGTATCTTAAATTAATAAAAATTAAAATGTGTACATAAAACATCATATATTTAAAATTTATTTCAAACATTATCATATAATTACACAATCAAGAAGTATATGTTTAATCCAAATAATTGAAATTGGGTTAAGAATTCTTTTACACATTCTAATCAGTCGAATAATATGCATTGTGAAAGTAATAATTATCAAATTAAACATTTTATTGAATTTATATAATGAAATTAATGATTTTATATACCATGTGGAATTATATGTACTAGACTAAATATATAAGTTTTGAATGAGGAAAATATCTCAAAAAATTAAGTGTGTGATGTGAAACTCTTGCTTCACACTTCCCTTTATATTTACATAGTCATCCTCATTTATAAAGGTTTAATGAATGTTATTAATTAATTATATAAATATATTAATAATTATATTAAAATTTATGAAACTTTTATAACATCATACAACTAATTCCAAATTTATATTTCATAATTTTCATTTTTTCAGTTTCATTCATTTCATGGTTTTGTGATCAATTAATTTGTGGATAATTATGGATTTCCATTTAAATTGTAAACAAAACTCCTGATATGAAATGAAATACTATTCATGAACTTCCAAAAGTTTATGTTCTACTATTAATAATTTTTCTTTCTGACAAGTTGATGATTCAATTAAATTTTTTTGATGATATTTGATTTGTTTAATTTTGTGATTTTTTCAACCATCATGAACTACATTCATTTTACTTAATATTTTACATATATATTATTTAATAAACATGAAACATGTTATAAAAAACCTATTAATATATTATTTAAGAATTATAATTATTTTTATGACCCACCAAGATAGTGGTAATGGAAAAAAAATTATTTATTCATGAAAACGGTTAATCTCCCTAATATGGACAATAGTTTCACTTCTTTAAAAAATAAGCTGTAATAAAATGAATTTGATATATTATATTATATTATATTTGAAACATATAATTCAAATATATAAATTATCCTAGAGTTATTATTCTGTTATCAATGAAGGAGTGTAATAGAAGGTAGAAAATTAAACAACATTTAGAGAGGTTGTTTGGGAATGTTACCTCTTTAAAATCACCTCCATGAAAGACCCCTTAAATAACTAGAAATTGGTCTTTGAGTCATACCATTAGAACATGGATGTGGGTAATATAGGGATTAAATGTTATAGATGATATTTGAGATGTCTTGTGGCCTTGTAAGATAATTTTGGCGGTATTTAAGGTAAATCAACATGTTAACATCCCATTTAATTATTTATATATTATGTATTTTAATATTTTTCATTTTATCATGAACCACCAACAATATATTACCGATACTTTGGTAAATTCTTCATTACCATCATTACTATTTTCTGACTAAAAAATTACCTTATAATTTTATTTGAAGTCCTGATTCCAAATATCTAATACCTTTCAATAATTAAAATGACATTAAATTCAAATTTACACTTAATAATAAACAATGAATATGAAATTACAAATAGTTTTCAAAAAAATTGTTTCTTTTATCCAATGGTTTTACAGATACCAAAATATGGTATAGATATAGGTTAAATTAAATTAATTAGATTATATCTAACTAATATGTAGTTTCCTTACATTTAGAGAAATTTTAAAAAATAAAAATATTTTTAAATAGAAATAATATTATAGTTATGTAAAAATCTTAATTTTTTACTATTCAGTCAAAATTTCAAATTTTCAGAAAATTATCGAAAATTCATCTTAGGATATTTAGTATGTGGCTAATAAAATAGTGAAGGTAATTTTATCAAATATATTATATAAATGATTCAAAAAATAATAATATTTATTTTCTCATGGAAATAAATAGAAAACAATATTTGAAGAAAATATATATTTGAAGAACAAAATGACTTTTATGTAAATTAAATCCATAATCCCAAAAAATTAATTAATACATTTTCAATGATTTGGAAAATTATATATTTTATATTGTGGTTAAATATATTCACATCTTTCAATTTAGTATCTCTGTTATAAAATAATATTTTGGAGTTTGAGTATGCCTAGTGTTATGTTCAATGTAAATTTTTTTAAAATTATTAAATTTAAAGAAAAATGAGACATAGCATAAAATAATGGTGTCTTATATAGGTTATTTGGTATAATAGTGTGGAGACTATACACTCATTTTTATAGTGTTCCACTATTTTCTAATCAACTAAATCAATATCCTAATCCTAAAAATAATTAAACAGTTATAGAATAAGTATCTATCATACAAATAACCATGTAATTTCATCAAATATTTTCATATAAATACAATAAACATGGAATGAAATAAAAAAGAACAGAATTTTTTATAGTACATATCTCAAAAGTACAAGATACAAAAAATAAATTTCCCCAGATAGCCTCATGTTCCATATCCCTGTATTTCTCTCCCTTAATAACATTCAACAATCTTCCAAGAATAATACAGAGAGTTATTTCCCTTGTCCCAACATTCATCCATGAATAATTTCAGAGTACTCAATGGAGGCCCAACCATGATGTTATAAAACAATCATTTATCCCCTAGTAATGGTGTTTATGACAAGTTTTTTAAATGCATATAATCTGACCCATTATATAGATACGATTAGAATACATGTAAAATAGTATATGTGATGTTATATAGTCTTTAAATGATTATATTTATCACTTAACTAAATTATAATGGATATCTATATTGTATATCATTCATTATCAATGAACTATTCCATGAAATCATGTGTCATTCCTACATGGTCCATGTTTCAAGGAGTAGTAGTTTTTATGGAATCTGTTTAGACTGTGTAAAATAAGTTCTCATGATCCCAATAGTAGAATTATCGAAGAAATTTTTACAGGATATGTATATCAAGTAAACAAGTTCCAAAGAGTATATATTTAAAATGCATCCTATTTTTTAGATATAAGGAGTCACAATTTCAAAGGAATCAGATAATTTAATGAAATCTAATTAATCAAGATCCATGTAGTAGAAATCTCCAAGCCTTCAAAAAAATCATATAACTAGGATCCAAGGAGTGGAAAAGAATGAGGCATTACAACATGTCATGTAACTGGATTCTAATGAATAGAAATTTCTATGTAAGTTTATTAGTATGTGGGATAAAATTACTATAATTGTACGTGGAATCCTAATATATAATTTATATAAAGAAATTGGTTCCAGGGAGTAGTAATGTTTAAGGAAACATTGTGAGCTAAATAAATGGGATCTAAGGAGTCGAAATGTACATGAAATTCTAATAAGGTTTTTCACCATTTCATATATCCCTACATAAAAAAATCCAATGGATAAAACAATTTTTACATTCCATATATAGATTACAATGTTCTACAATATTCTTAAATTTTTAAAAAATTAACTTTAATTTCTCATTCCATTCTCAATTATGCAAGGAGATCTCAACATGTCTCCAAGGAGGAATAATTCTGAAAAAAGTTATTATGCACCCCAATGGAAAATCAGGTTCATTTTGACAACCACCAACCTTGATGAAAGGTTTCATAGTATTTACTTAACAATTTTAATCAATTAACTCAACTTTCAATTAATTTAGGATGCATCGCTCTAAAATTACAGCATGAAGAACAATAGAAAAATCTATAAAAAATGATACATTGAAAGAAATGGAATTACTACCTACCGGAAACCTCTATAAGATAACTCATCAACTCTCATCATCTATTTTTTCTATATTAGATGAAAATGGATGAATGATCAAATACCCTAAAAATATTGCATAAGTGCCTACACAAAAAATAGTTCATCAAGTTGATGGGAATGAATGAAAGGCTATAGAGGAATAGAGAACTCATCAATGTGCTTCAAATGGTACAGTAGGTGAAATAATAAAATTCATGATAGGGGTGATATCCTAAAGCCAATGTTAGGCTTCCATGGAAGATTGCATCGTGGAAATCACATCCATGAATGAAGAGGGGTGTGAGATTCTATTAAAATAAGAGGCCATTAAACATTTATTAAAATAAATCTAGGGGAAATAAAAGGATTGTAAATAGTAAATGCCAAATAATGTTCATGTTTTCCACCTCTAGGAAAAAACCATTACATTCCATGAAAATTTCTATCTATCCAAAAACGCATGAATTGTTGAATACGAATCATTTATTTGTAATAGAAAACTTCTTTTTAATACACAATGTGTATTAAAAAAATGTTCCATGCAATTGGAATAATGAAAACCCCAATCCCCCTTTATTATTGTTTCAAAAAATCAACTAATGCCTAAAGGGTCATCTTTCTAGTCTAAACAGAAAGAGAGTTTTGTGAAAAGGGTTTAACTAATGAAAATAGGATCTATAAATAATATTAATACACATTCATTCAATACCCAACTACATGACATGATTTATCATCATGGAAAAAATAAAATCTTCGCATCTCATATTGAAACATGGTCAATTAAATCACCCATAATATAAATCTAGAAACTCAATCTTACACTCAAAAAAATCTATAGGTTCTATACAATAATATTGGAATGATATAGAATTCAAAATTATAATAATTTTGATATATAACTATATATCTCTCTTTATTAGAATCCTATGAAATTATTCCACAAAAATATAAGAAATCCATCACCCCTAATAGTATCTTAAATTAATCCGATGTAAGTACTTTTAAAAAACTATCATAGATATTGGTAATATTTGAACCATAAATTATTTAATGATAATACTATCCCTACAAGAGTTTTTTTACTGCTCCCCATTATATTTTTAAACACTCCCATCATCTCATGTAATGGAAACTATTAACTGATTTCATTTATCAAGGGAATTGAACATCACCTTACAATGAATCCCAATTAAGACATCAAACATGTCTATAATTAAAAATAATTAATTCCATTAATATCCATCAAAATCATAAAGAAATTTAGTTGTATTTTATCATAGAACCTTATTTTATACATTAACTAAGATGCCTCAATATATTGATATAATTTGATATTAAATCAATAAGAATATTTAGTAGGTCTAGTATTCATTAAGGTATTATGTAGTAATATTCACATATATCAAATAATGATGTGATTTTATTTGAATAGATATGTGGACTAATTATTGTTAATATATGTCTTACCTCTAATTAATCATGAAAATGTTATATAAAAAACTAAAACATGTCCCTCTATGTTAGACAATGATGAGGAATGCCATAGATCAGCGCATGAAACTCAGCTTCATCACACTCCAGATTCCTAAATTACATGTTTGATCAATATGATAAATTTAAACCAATAAATATATCACCATAATAAAGAGATAAAAATATTTAATATTTGGGTTTCATATATTCATAATCATGTGACAACAAATATGCATCATCAATATGTAAAACAAAATCTGCATCATCCATAAATAATAATAAGAGGTCACAAATATAATCTAATTTCATCTCACATGAAAATATTCTAATATCACTCTGAACATTGAAAAAATGCATCCCCCACACATGTTGGGAAATATGATAATTCGTTCCCTTTATATCCATCTTGAATTCCTAATACAAATATTCATTTTAAACATAATGAAATTATATGGGAAAAAATAAGGATCAATATTGATTATATCTTCATTAAAATATTAATTAAACAAAAATCATTAATTTATACACTCATAAGTGATCAACATCAAAAAACATTGAAACTATTAAAATTGATCTTCATTAAAAATGTCGTAATAATTTAGTAATCATACTCCATGAACTTTGTTAATTTTCTTTCCACAACTATATATAGTGATAAATACTATCATAAAAAAATTTAAATTCAATCCGAGGTTTGATCAACTTCTAGGATTTATTCCACAACCATATCCCACACTTAAGAGTTTCTTCCTAATCATTTAGTGTAAAAACTCCAATATAGAAATCATAGTTGTGTGATTTGAATTTTTTCTAGTCCAACAAGTTTTACATTTTTATAGTCCAACACCACCAATAATGAAATGAGGATTTATAATTTGAAAATCAAAATAATAGTCTTCATATATTGTTTACTTCACTTTAGGTTCCTTTTCATTTACCAAGATTACATGATCTATTTTTTTTAATAGTAAAATAATTTATTCCATGTTTTGAAATAATTTCATGAATACATTCCATATTATCACATTTTAATATTCTTACCCCAAAACAAGTATCATATTTGTCTACATAAAATTATAATAATATTATATGAATGAAAATCACATAAGACACTATATAAAAATTCCATATCTATAATAAGTAAATCCCATAACATAAGAACTCAATTATATATAACTGTGACCCTAATCACCTAATAATAATTTACTCATAGATAATATTTTAATAACCATTAATATGAAATTTATAAAAATTTGACTGATAAGAAAAAACATAAAAATAATTTTAAATAACCTATATGTAAGACATTCATGAAACGATAATGTTTCAAAAAAATAAATTCATACATATATCAATTCCATAAATTAATATTATATTATAAGAAAACTCTTACCATTCAAATCTATAATTTTTTGGATAGTAATAATACACCAAATAATTACATGACATATTGTTTCCTTTTGATTACAAATCCAGTTAAAACTCCATGGAAACTAAATTCAATACACAAGGTTGTTAAAATTTCCTTTTTATTTATTCTACTATTGTTTCCACCCCCCAATATCTTGGATTAAATACTTTAAATTATTTAATCATTAAAAACCTATTATTATACTATTTTCATGAAGGATATATATTAGAAAACTAATTATAAATGATTGATTTGCCTTCTATATGGGATCTGGTTTTTTAATTCAATTCTCGAGGTAGTTATGAAATGTAAATGGGAAAAAATATTTTTGCATGATTTACCCCCAAATAAAAATAAATAACAGGTAACAAATATTATTATTCATACATCCAATCAAAACATAAAAAAGTTATTGTAAAATGTCATCCAAGAAGAGTTTTATAGAAAATAAAATGACCCATTTCACAGTATAACTCAAACACCTAGTAGATAGTTCACATTATATGTTAATAGTCATTATTTTCTAATATAAGGTCAAATAATGTCATGTATATCAATATCTAAAATACTATTATAGATAATCTAATACCATCGAAGCCTCACACATACATGTATATTGTAAATCATGTCTATAAATACAATGATATATGAATTCATATGTTTATGAATACAAGTAATGCTTCAATTAAGACAATTTCATGAAACAAAATGAAAAACAATTCCCAATAAGGTAACTCATTACATGAATTTTTTTTGGCATAGTTAAAAACAGAATACTTTACAACTTTACAAGATGACTAATGGTACTGTTTAATATAATATGAATAATTATTTTCCCAAAAAATTGAACATTACTATTTATACCATAATATGAACTGCAATAATTAAAAAATATAATGGTGTATTGATCTATAAATAAATATATAACATTAATATCCACCTTTGATAATAAAATGAACTCATTTTGGATTATCAATATCTAAAGTGGATCATGAATTTCACATTCATTCCTATATATATTAGGTAAAATTATATTAATTCACAACCATGAAAAATACTAAAACATTCTTTTTATGATCTATATTTATTTATTTTTATCATGAAAAATATAATCAATTATGAAAATATGTTTCATTTTCAAAAATATTTTTTAATCAAAATTTATATTAAGAAAATTAATATATCAATAAAATACGATTCCTAGAAATCAATTTATATAAAATATTTCCATAATTTAATACAGTGGCTTATTATAAAATAAAAAACTAAATTAAATCCCTATAAAGAAATTTCATAAAAATTTCAATTATAAAATTCACACATTTATCAATTCAAATATGATATTAATATCAAAAATCCTATAATTTAGGTTGTCATCATAAATTTACATCAATATCATTATATTATATCATAATTTGAAGAGGGAGGAATAAGAAAAATACAACATAAATTATTCTTATAAGTTGATCCTAAAATCTTAGATCCAACTTAATGAACAACAATATGAGAAATCAAACAATACAAGAATATAAAAGAATTTTAATTAATTTATTATTGATTTAAATATAATTAATAATTATTTATTTATTATCAAAAGGGAATGGCCGTGAATTGAATTAAGACACGTTAAAAAATTTATAAATTGCTAGATTAAAGGAAATGAGTTATTGGAGAGAATAATCCTCAAATTATGATTTGATTTGTTCCATTATAGATTGAGTCAAAGAATCCAATGACTAAGGAACAAAAATTTCTCTATTAAGGATAAATAACCCCATATGAAGATGATATGTGGTTATAATTCCGGATTATGGTCGGAAAATACTTATTAATGTAAAAATTGTCTACAATGAAAAGATACACTACTGGATTGGACTCTGCGTTGATCGTTCTGTCCCCTCTACCCATTAACCCTAAGCAGTACAGTCACTCAATCTTTTCATCTAGTATTTAAAAAAAACGATGAACTCATCACAACACTAACTAGTGACATTCGTTGTAATGTTACACAGTCCCACAGATTGAGCACGTTGTCTATTAAGTGATCACCAGTTCCCCAAAAACTAAAATATTATTCAATTAAATTTTTTAATATTTGCATACATACATATCTAACCTTTGATGTGAAAAAATTATATTTCTAAAAACTACAACATAAAATGAAATAAAAAATATGGATATCTGGTATCAAAATTAAAGGCACCAAAACTGAAAATCATAATACATAAAACATATTATCAAATGATGAACATAAACTATAATAAAACTAGAAGACATATATTTGGAAAATGAATGGAAAATTATTGTTAAACCATAAAAATTAGATTAATTATTGTTTAAATTAATTTTCATTAAGTCAAATGTTTATGACACATTGAAATAAAATTTTCAATTATTAGAGAATAACTTATAAGGAATTATATTAACAATAAATTTCCAAATGATGGATATTTGAAATGAAATTACGTTTACATAAAATAATCTTACAGAGAAATGTATTAAGTTCTATTGAAATTGAAATATTTAATTTTTATCAATTTCATAATCTTTTTATGAATCAAATAAATAAAAATGTATATAAGTTATCGCCAAAATAAAAAAAAATTAAAATTACTTTTAATGGGTAATATAAATTATTATTTAAAAATTTAAAATAAATACATAAAAAATAATGTATAAACAAATATAATTGAACTTTAAAAAAATAGAAGGCCAAAGTTACTAATTATAGAACATTGTTTTCACTATGTGGGGATCATAATAAAACTATATAACAATGATGGGTAAATATATGTAATTTAATAAAACAAGAAATACAATATAATAAATTTCATGTGTAAAATATAACCATAAAAAAGGTTATAGATAAAAAATAAGTCATATAAATATATTAAATTATAGTCAAACATAAAAGCCCAAAACATATATTCCAAGACTCTCAAACATGCTCTCCTTTTCTCTTTCTTAAAATTGAATTCCACACATATGGCATTTTCAAACCCTCCAAACTCGGAACCTCCCCCCAATAAGAACATAAACATGCTCTTTCATAAGGTTTTTAAGATTATTCCCCTTAATAATTATTTCTTGATTATCATATATTAAATTCTATAACAAAATACTATGATAATTTAGTAAAATAAATTATCCGAGATGTTTTTCATTGTTGTTAAAATTGATAAAATATATAATAATAACTCATTTTTTATAAATATATTTATAATAATATATACATTTAATATAAAAAATAAATTATCAATCTGGTATAAAAATATATCCTAAAAAAATAAAATCAAATTTTTTACTAATACAAATTATATTTATGTGAATTGTAAAACTAAAGGATTTGATAAAAACTATAAATATTAAGATATTGGAATGAAATAATGGTTCAATAAACAAATTATATAAAAATATATATTTTTTCATATAATAATACTAGTCTAAATTTATAAATCACATTTTTAACTTTTTTCAAACTCATGTAATATTCATACTAAAGATAGTTTTTACTCAACTATATATAAAAATTGGACAATCACCTTTAGAAAATTCATATAAAAAAGGATGATTTTATATGAGATAAATATTACTATATTACCTAGAAAATTAAATTTCAGTTTTAATGTAAAAAAATTATAGTAGTATGATTACTGATAATTAAAATGATAATGGTCAATTAATTTTTTAAAAATAATTAATTTATTATCATATAACATTTTCATTAATCAATTAAATTTTTATTATTTAAATTATGAATCAAATATTATGTTTAAATATATATAAAAATATGGACAGTCAATAGATTTATAATTAATTTTAAATAATATTTAATAATCATGAACCCTTAAATTTTATTTTCTAGAAAAAATTATTTAAATGTATTATAGATTTTTATCTAAAATAAAATTTCCCGATTTATATATATTTAATTAGTTTAATTTGATATTAAATTTTAATTCAAAAATTAAAAAAAATTATAATATGCCTTACCTTATATTTTTATATAAAATATACATAAGATTGTTAAAAAGGTGCATTATAATTTTAAAACTATTAATGAAAAAAATGTAAAAACCTTGGTAAAAAGACTTGAAAATGTTTTAAAAATGTTTGAACATTAATTTTAGAGGATATCTAGGCCCAATATCACTGAGAAAACCAATAATTTTACATTTTTTGTGTTATTTAACATGGATTGAGGTAATATTATAATTGAATTATATTATGTATTCCCAAAATTGTTTTTCAATCACATATAAAAGGGTATCACTTCTACCCATATATAATTACACATACGAATAGAATTTATAATGAAAATATTTCACAACTATATATATCTCATAATTCATTTTCCCTTCTATAATCCACTGGTCTCCTGAAGATATCTTAAGAACATCACATCCATGGAAATCACTAAGAAAAGATAATGAATTCAACATAAATATTACCTTTTTCATAAAATATTGTAGTTTATATATCTTATAACCGTACAGATATAATCAACCCATTTTAATTATTACAAAAATTAGTTATTATATTAATAGAATAAAAATTATTTATTTCTCATTAATCTCTAAGAAAAATATATAATTCTCTATTGTGATGCACGATATAATTTCTCCCGAAAGAGATGTTTCCATTTTTCATTAACAACATTAATGGATGAAAAGATGTATGTAATTGATGAAAAAACACAATATTTGTAATATTACTATGATTCTAAAATGTACAATTAAAATTAACATTTCTTCCCTATCATTCATTGATTAGTGGAATCGTTAATCTTATATATGTGTTAACTATCATTTCCATATTCAACGAGATACATTTTTCCATCACCACTCATGATGGTTAGAATTAAAAATTTATTTACTGAACAAATATTAACTCTATAACACTATTATATTTTTGGATATTATGAACCTAGTTTTTAAATATTTATCCATATTCCATCATATATATGGAGTAAAGAGATAACCAAAAAACATAGATTCACAATCATAAGAAGAATAATATATTAAAATTAAGTAAATAATAATAATTAAAGGCCACCGTATATGAAAAACAACTGAATATGGAACTAAATATATTGTTGAAAAAATTTAATTATCTTATTCAAGATGATACACATGTGTAAATAATGAATCTGAAACATCAGGTAAGGGGTTTTATCTAAATTCCAATCATTGAGACATCCTTTTTTATGGAACAGTATATTTTTTCTATAGGTTATATATAACGTAATAGTTAACATTGAAACAAAATTATTTTTAATTCAAGGTATTTATAGAACCATATTGTTTTCAATATTTCAATGAAAATATATTCAAAATTAATATAGTTGTGGGGGTAAAATCTAAATAATCCTTTATTAGGGGAAATATTTTAATAAGTGTATATTCTTTTATATAGTCCTTATACCATCATCTGGATACATAAAATATATATTGTCATTATAAAATGTATTTTTTAAATAATTTTAATCTCACTCTCTTCTAAGGATTTTAATATTGTCATGTATCTTAGGTTGTAAGGGTACAGTATTATTAATACTTCACTATTTCCTGATATGATATTATAACCTAATCATCATTTTTATAGTGTATATAATACCCCCTTGTAATATAATATCATAAATTGTTATATAAAATGTAGTTTTCTATTTCATTCATAATCTTTATTAGTGACCACTATTATTGATATCTTCTCTAAAATTAAACTATATTTAATTACTCAATATTATTTCTATTTATATAATGTTTCTCTACTCATTTAATTATTCATTTCATATAGTGTACAAATATATATATATTGATATATTATTTTGATTCAAATTTTAGTTATAGGTGTGTTCTAATCCTTTTTTATAATGAAACTGTGTTATGAATAATTCTCAACCATTAAAACTACAATTTCCAATTATTGTATATAATTTCCATTTCTTCTAATGTTTTCTATTTTATTGGGAAACATAATTATGTGTAATCTCACATGAGATTTATATTTCAATTCTCTTCTTTTTTGAATATTTATTTAATGATGTGATATTTTCACCAAAGGTGTTTTAAAACATTGTTTGGGATTATCCATACCACCTTTTTGACTAGTCGGTTATACATTCTCTTTATTTTTCTCATTTTTTTTAAATTCCTCTCAGGTAAATATTAAATTTTTTTACATATGACATTTACATAAAAATGATAAATATTTTTTCATTATATGGTTTAGAATTATTATAGTTTCACATAATAATATATCTTTTATGTGAACCCAGTATTAGGGAACACTAATATTTATTATCTCATATCCAACATCATACCCTTGAGTTGGTTTTAAACCGTGAAATGATTCAAAAATACATTTTTATTGTATATATTACACAGTTGTATAGTAAAGTATTTATTAAAAATAACATGGTTTTTTAATTTAAAATATATTTTAATAATTTTATAAATTATGACTAATGTGATACATTTTTATTCACCCTTCTCTTATATCATTCTCTGGAAATCTCAAATTTGGAAATTAATCATCAGATAAAATTTTTTTTTTTAAAATATTAATATCTAAATTATTTTATTACATATTCTCTTATAAATAAAAATTATTTACCCTTTGGTTATCCATTTAATAAAAAATTTTAGCCCTACATCCTTCTCGTGGGTTTGATTGTTATAACGGTTTATATATGGATCATTTTTCACATGTGCAACAAAAAAGAATGATATTAAAAAAATTTAATTGATTGAATGATGCAATATAAACTTAAAATGCATTTTGTAATGACTTATATATGATGATATTTTATGAATGTGATTTGATGGACCATGGGACTTTTTTTATATTTTTTCAAAGAATGGAGAGTGAACCTAATCCATAATTATAAATTTAAAACATTATGAATTATTCCTTAGGCATGGATCATGTATTCTACTTATGATATCAATTTTTAGGATTCTTTAACATGTTTATGATCTTATAATATTATTCCATTATTTTATGTCTCCATTATTATGATAATAATTTTTATTATATCATGTTATTCCTCATTACTATCTTTTCATGCTTTATTATGATGCTTATTCACATACTCATATTTCAATATCACCCTTTTTATTATTTGATTCCCAATAATATTTAATTATTTTTTGGAATATTAATGGATGTAGTTAGGACATTGTGGAATCTTAAATAAAGATGGTTCTTTATATTCAGGATGATGTATTTTTAGCTCTAATAATTCAAATATAATGACACATTCAATCCTATTATTGATTTTTTTGGAAATATATATTAGAAGTAAAAAACTTTTATTTTTATCAATGATTGGATACTCATGTTATGTATCAATATATTTTTTTTTCTATTTTTGGTTATTTGGATGATCGAAATTTAGTGAAAATACTAGGGATAAATCCATGTTATAAGATTAAATATAAGAAAGGATCATAATATTTTTGAAATGTTAAGATTTAGTGTTCATAATGGAAACAATACAATTTATAGATACTATTAGTTGAAATGGTTTTGAAATAGATTCATCTAGTGAAAAAACCCCAAAAGTGATGGTTGAGTATTTTATAACCATCAATCTGGTGCATGGTTAATTGGTACATATCATGCAACTAGATTTATGCTTCAGAGGATAAGATTTGTAAATTTAAATTCTAATTAAAAACCATTATAATGGATGTGAACACATTTTATGGAACATAATTAGGATAGAGAACCTAATTGTGATATGAAAATTGATAATGTAGACTGAATCCTAGTGATTCAGAAGATATGTTTAGTACATGATGTATGTGTTACGTATTTCATGATTATGGTATTCATTTAATAGATAGATTCATTAATTTGTTCCCATTATTATTTATTAATTAATTTATAAAATGGTTGATTATATGTGGAATTATGATAATGAAATGTAAAATAAGCAAAGTTATCAATAGAATAGTGAAACTCTTCATATGATGGGATAAGTAAATGAGATCCTAATTATAGTACAAGGAAAATAGAATCAATTTATAAATACTAAACCCAATCTCATAAAATAAACTCGTCGAAAGAAATATTCAAATTATTATTTGATATATAAGAAATTTTAAAAAATAACACGATCATATGACCCCAAAATAACAACATAACATACTAGATCATTGGAAAAAATATTCGATGTTCATTAATTCTCTAAATAAGAGATTTTAATACTACCTATTTACTATATTTAGGGATAAGATTTTCATTGGTGGATATTTATCAAAGAAACAAATCGCATGGAAGATATATAATTTATGAAGTTAGTTTAATTCAGAAGCCTATAAATATAAATTAATTTCTTTCAAACTCTCCATATTAAAATGTAGAGGTAGATCCATACACTAATGAAGCATTATGTTGAATATATAGTATAATATGTGGTGAAATTTAAAATTATTTCATGATAGGCCTCTGGTATATTCATTTACAACAAATGTGTAATTGACCCCTTCTTTTTTGTTATATGTATGATTCAACAAAGAGTAATGGAATTTGTGGAATATGAAAACTAGAATAAAGTTTATATCTATAAAATCATAGTAACAATGGAAAAGTAAACTTAATATTGGTCTCATGGGATTTGACATATGAAGTATAGGCATAATTCTATTACTATTTTAGATATATATAAAAGGAAATGATATGTGGATATATATGCTAGTAGTTCATTGATGAATACTAAATGTACTTTTTGAGTCATGGTTATAGAAAATATTATATATCATGATGGATTAGTAGAACTATTAAAACACCACAAAAAAACATATCACATATGTTATCATTGAAAAAAAATAATGAAGACAATTTTTCATCTCAATTACAGAACTCTGACCTTAGTTGATATATTTAGGATCAATCTTCCATTAAATAATTTCAAAATACTTTTTTTAGATTTATTTGTTATTAAGGAGATAGACTACTTGTATCTATATATTTCCCAAATCAAATTTAAATAAAATAAAATCACCTTCTATATATCGATTTAGACTCCGATTCTGTACAACAGAATGACAGAAGGATGAATATCCCCTTAATTTTTATTTAAAGCATGTATATTGTTTCAATATGAGAAATAATATCTTGATAAAATGGGTGAATCAAAAGTGATTATATGTCCTAAGGACATTCCCATTTTAAAGGATTATTAATATGTATTCCACAATGAATTTCATATTCTCCCTCCTATTTGAGATGTTGAGTTATCATTAGAACTAATACTGAGATATCTAATGATACTGAATACTCCACATAGGATGGCAGTCGTAGAATAGGATGAAAAAAATAATTGTTGGAACATATGTACATTGTTTTTATATGACATATGGATTCACAATGTGGTATATCTATCAAAATTTTAATGAATAATTAAATATGTATGCTTCCCTTATCAATTATCATTAATTCAACATGATCCTGATAAATAAAAAGTATTAACTTCCATGTATTGAAGATTTATTCGATCTGTAACAAATTGATATAATTTTCTCAAAATGTGACCTTCAATATGGATATCATTAGTTATATTTCAAGAAAGATTATATTCTAAATATCACCTTCTATAAATGTTTGATGAATTGTATGTTCACCTGAATTCCATTTGGACTCATGAATTCTCTTATGATCATAATGATATTAATGAGAAGTCTCTTCTGATATTACCCTTAAATATTTTTTGTTTGTATTCATATATTGTAATCATATATAATAAAAATAAATTACAGTATATGAGGATAACATGAAATTTTTGATGACATTTTTTAAAAAAGGATAATTTATAAAAAAAATTACTGAAAGCAAGAATTAGGGATTGATGATATAGTATTCAAGGGATCTATAATCAGATTAAAGGGGATTTCTATAAACCAATCAAAGAATAAGATGAAAGGGGGTCATCCTAGGCTATCATTTTTATGAGGATCATTTTTTTACTCAAATTTCATGGGTACTATAATTGGTTTTAGACATAAATCTCATGACTATCAAACCAATTAAATGATATTTCCAAGATGGGTGTGACTTATGTCTGGATAGGTGACTGTGAGGGGATAATCAGGCACATGATAGATAAGATCAGTAAAACACATGTCCACATCATACGCACAGATGTGGAAGTATTATTTTGTGTTTTAAGCCATTTCAACAACTTCTTCTGTGTTTGAATCCATTTCAACCCCATCCTGCTCTGAACTCAACTCTACCATTAACCCAAGAGGATTTATAACATCCTGCAAAGCATCCCTGCAAGGCCTTGTTGTTTTACTCTCCACAGCCAAACCGAACTCACATGAGACCTTCCCTCTTATACTAGGTCCTTCAAGATTCTTGTCCATATTCATATCCAAATCATCCCCCATGGTTTTTCTTCTAACATCGACACATGAGATCACATGAGCACCATAAGTACATTTCCCCTCCCTCAATTGTGATGGATAACCACCTCGGAATAACTCAACCAAGTGGCCCATCCTCTTACATGAGCCACAAAAATTGGTCAAGTTCTCATAGATAAGCCTTTGCATACAACGGTATTACTCATGGTTGTGGAGAATATTTCTATGGAGGAGGTGTGTCTCCCTTTGAGAGAGAATAGAACGCCAGATCAAAGGAGGGACTACAATGTTGAACAATACTGGGTGGGGAAGGAAATTTTTAAGGGTAAAGAGATCCTGAGTGCTCCGGTTGGCCAGTATTTCTTTGAGATTGTTCAAAAAGGGATTCTGAAAGAAAATGCAGGTCAAGGACTTTTCACTGAAACTGCAACTAGGAGATCAAGGAAGGATTACTCCTATATCCCACGACCAATCCGGACTAGGTCTTCTTCAAAAAAGAATATCCAGGTGGTTCTGGCAGTCATGAAGGGCAGCGGGACTAGGAAGACATCACCAGACATGGATGCCTTGGAGAAACTTAGAAATCGTGTTCAAATTGTGAGTTTTTCGAGAAGCCTGGAGTGGGAATCAACCACTAGGGAAGAGAAATCCAGTTTGGGTTGCGGCAACGACTACAGGTATTACGATGTTTAACTTTGTGTTGTTTAGTTTTCCTCTTTTTAATGTTTTGCTGGACCTTGTTTTTTGGGCACTGGACACCCCTAAGCTGGCTATTTTAAAAAATAAAAAATGATTTGCAGTATTGGAAGTACTCTATTAATATATAGTGATTCCAAAAAAAATGGGCCGCGTTTGTGTACTCATGAAGAATGATAACATGACAACCTTTTTCATAGTAATGTTGAAGGTTACTAAGATTATTTATATGAGTAATGATCCTGATTCCATGACCATAATATTAAAATTTTAAATCTGGATCCATTTCCCTATTAATATTAGTTTGATACATATTTACCATAAGACCCATAAATTTATATTCACACAGACAAAGCTTAACATGCACCAACCCGACTTGTTAAATCTAAACAAGGTATATAATTAAACAATAAACTACTATCTAGGTGAGGAAAATAATGTGGATGAATCTAATTATAAAATATCACGAATCATGATATATGATGTGGATTGAGAAGATTAAAATCATATTTTACATGGAAATGATGGACATAAGAATGTTGATGAATGGAAGATCTTTCTACCTTTTTATAATGATTTCTCAGCCATCACAACTTGAGAAACTAATAAATCTCAAATAAACATAGAGTAAATATAGAAGATGGTTCATTCCATGAGGAAGGAATAAAAACAAGAATTCAATGTTGTTAATGTGTTTTTTTAGATTTAGGAGACTTATTAATTTTTTATCTGATATAGAGAAAATGAATGTACTAGTGGATGATGCATAAGTCTTGACATCCACCATTAACCCAATAATCCTGAATGTTTATAATGAAATTAAAGAAATATATTTGTTTGAAACTATAATAAAGGATATTGTGGAATATTCATCAACGTTATTTTTGTGGCACTATGTAACTAATGAGAGGGAAAATCTGAATGTAAGATGCAACCATTTCCCATACTAATATTGGAATAGTAAGTTGTTGCGATGAATTTTTTCATTGGTATTCTAGATACATCAAAAGGGTACCAATATAAATGATGTGTGGTGGGATATCATACAACATTGTATCAATTTATTTATATTAAAGGGGTCTTCTCATCAGATCATGTGAAAAAATAGACATAACAGATGATGTGAGGCTTCTTAGACTACAACTATCAGTTGTATTTGAGCATGATATATGATTAATCAATTTTCTATAAGATTCATTATCATCTTATAAACACATGGTCACACATCACACATTAATATAATTATGAAATTGATAACCAAATAGAAGAGACTATCTAGACACATGATGATATATTTAGATCATTATAAGTGTACATCAAGGAAGGATACAGACAACTTCTTCCTATAGTTGAGTTCAATTAAAACATTAGTTTGAAATAAATATTGAACAACTATGGTTTGGGTTTAATTTGGTGATAATGTTATATTTGGAATGATATAGTTTAAAAATGTTATTAAATTTCAAGACCTATAAAAAAAATTATGGTAGTGTAGAGTCAATAGAAGTGTTATTTTGATAACTATTCATTGTACCAATATTTTGAGGTTAATGATAACGTTTTCTTAGGTATATATCCATTGAATAAAATAATGTGATTTGGGAAGAAGGTAATGATAATACCATGATATATTATCCCCATTAATATTCTTGATCATATTGGAGTTTCTATGGAAATGACTATAATTATCACCAAACCAATCCAACGAATATTAAATTTTATACATATTCCACCCGAGAAAGTATATACCAAATCCTTTAAATGATTTGACTTTAATGTTGGTATATTTGGATAATTATCTCCCATAGTATGTGTAGTTTTTGAATATCATGGAACTCTTCTGAATTGTTATGATAAAAAAATAAAATATCCTCAAAATTATACTTTAAAGGAACCATGTATATTGAATGGAAATGTTGGATCATGGGGTGACCATGAAACAGATGTTACCCCATTTTTAGCTTAGTGTATGAAATATAATTGGAACAATGATATTTTTTAGGCGATAAGAATGTAATGAACATAGATATTAATGATTCTTTACACATAATAAGTATTTTTTGGAATATTTTATGTCTCATTTAATAATATAATAGAATTAAAAATAATTAACCTTTGACATAATAATATTTTCACTATGACAATTATAGTATTTAAATTATGTGGAATTTTTAGTAGTGAATAAAATTTAAATTCGAATATTTATAAGACATTCATAATTCAAATCAGACTGTATTAGCTTAAATGTTTATCTATTATATCATTATATCCATAATCTAAATCTTTAGGGGTTATTGTAAAATAATTTTATTTGGTGAATAGTGGCAATATCCATTTTCATAAAAAAATACCATTATTAAAATGCATGTGTCAAATAATGGTTTAAGAAAACATTTTCAAATAGAGAAAATATATTATATTAATTTAAAAATACTTTTTTAAATTTATAAATCACATATCAAACATGATGGAAACTCGTGTAATTTTTTACACTAAAAAAATTATACATGCATATAATACAAATTATACATCATCAATTTTATGAATTAAATATAAAAATCTAATTTCTTATTAAAGTAAAACATGATATTACTATATAACATATTAATTTACATTTTTCGATAATAATGAAAATATTAGTATGATTAGTGGAAATAACTATGAAAATGGTAAAATATTGACATAAATATATCTCTATGGTGGTGGATAATAACTTTATCCAAAAAAGAAATTTTTAATTAGGAGGATATTAGAGGTTATCGATATTTGATTTTTAAATACATATCGTATATTTAAATATTAAATATATTTTGTCAAATCCATTTAAATAGCCCATAAATTGTATATGTTATCATAAACATAAATTTTGAAATGAAAGAACCATTCATATATATATATATATATACAACACGAAAACATTGGGATGTTACAAATAAAACATATTCAAGGAAACATAGAACGAATGGACTAAACATCCCGCATTTGGAATTATAATTTCTGGAGTTCATTTTCTATAATAATTTCCATCATAATACATTTAATAGACTCCACCATGTTCTCATATTTGGGGTGTTTGTTCAATCAAATCATTATTACACTTTTATTTATGCCAATAACTTTGTTGATGTCCATGAATCCCACACAAATGAAAATGAAATATTCTTTGTTATTTTGGATGCACATTTTATACTCCCATAATTTTAATAGCCTCCATATGTTTCTATGTGATTATCATGTTTTATTACCCCCACATAAAAAAATTATTTCCCCTTCCAGTAACCTTGAGGTATTTTACTTGATAATTCTTCAAAAAAATTGAAATTTCGGTAATTGAGTATTTTTTAATTGGTAAAATTTATCACATGATCTTTCAAGAGACTCCATGTGTGATTAAATTTTTTTATTAATTTTACAATGTTCACATTATAAGAAATATATTTTAATAACTAGCTCGAAACAATACATATTGTATATTATTTGAGACCCTATTATGGTGGATTTTTTCTTAGGGTAATGTTTATGTTTTCATTCTCACACATCATTTCATATAGTTCAATCCCCTACTAAAACCCAAATGGGTGATATTAGTTATAAACCATTAACTATTATAGATAATTATCATAATAAAAAAAATAAATTCACCCATAAAAAACTTGTTCGATGAAATTATCATGTCATCATACATTTTTTTTATCTCAACATATATCAATCAATTTTTTATGTAGGTTACATTACGTTTGTAAATCTCATGATTTAAAAATAGACAAAATATTTAAAATAAAAACTAAATCATTAAATGTTGGTTATATTGAGCATATAATCAACTAGGGAATTTCCCCTAGGAGTGACAATCCATGTGTAAAATTAGTTTTAATTTTCATGAATGACATTATTATTATTTTAATACACTATATTACCTTTTCATATTTTTTTATACATATGAACAACATTAGAAGACCTCATATCCACATGTATTGTTAATACAAGGATGTATTACCTAGGAGGACAATCTACAGAAGACTCTACATATATTTTGTGGCATTATCCTATGAAATGACACATCCTAGGAATTCTTACTAATGATATCAAAACAAAAAACAAAAACATAAAAGAATTATCTTAATAAATTACATAACACTCCTGTAATACCAAAAAATGAATCCCAAGAGAAAAGTGAAATAAATGATACATAAATATCATGATTTACACAATACATCTAATGAGTAGTCTCTCAATACAATTACTAGAAGGAATAATGTATTAGATATTAACTACATAAAAAGTTTAATTTACAACACATGTGAAAATATATCCATAATCATGCTCCTCTAGAAGAACTCTTAAATATCTCACAATATATAACTGAGTTTCCAACCTTGGTAATTGAATCAAATTAAAGGGGTGAGATCAAGAACATAGTAATTAAAATACATACAATGAAGTATTAGATTATAAATAACAATGAATGTAATAGAATGATCTAAATATTATAATTAGAGATCATAACTCCATATATTATAATAATAAAACCTGATAAAGCAATTTAATATCATAACATGAAGGTAATGTATAGATTACATTTATGACTTGGCTCATATTACACGTCAATAACCAATAAAACGTGAGAATCAAATAATGTTTTACAATACATTCTAATATGAATATATTTGGTAAAATTGGATTCATATGATAAATATTATGAAATTTTTTCCTCATCTTAATCATATGATTTTTTATTATGGTTTAAAATTGTACCTTCCAACCTTTTCACATGTAAAATTTTGGAAAGATCTAAATTCATCCTAATCCACCCTTTGTGAACAATTCTTCTCGCTAAACATTTCAATTAATACTTCAACAAAATTAGATGCATGTCTTTTCCCAATGCATTTAGTAAAATTTGGGGCATAACTATCTTATAAAACACACATTTCTACACCACATGAAAATAAAATATTAATCATCTCTTCATAATTTCCTTAGAAATTAATTATTTAGATAAAAATATAAAAAAATTACATAACATCAATTAATGAAATAATAAAATATAAAAAATATAACTTTCCAAAATAAATATTTTTATAGTAAAAAATAGAGTGTGATAAAAAAATCACATCCATGAAGATAATACTAGGAGGGAAATTAATGTGAAAATATATATGTTTTAAGAAATCAATTTAATAATTATTATACAATATGAAGGAAAAATTACATTAAAACATTAATTTGGGGAAATGGAACATTATTAAATTCAATATTTTAAATATTTCATCAAAACATATACATGAAAATAATATATTTTCAAAGGACACATGTATAGACATTGAAAAAATATTGTTTTAAAATTATCATTATTAATTTTGACAAGAAAAACAAAAAAAAATCAAAATTGTGATGCGAAAATAAATTGAAATATTTTAATTTTAAAAACAATATTTAATAATGTAACATTGAAAAAGACATAAAATTTATCCAAATAAAATAAATAATTCATGAAAAATATTAATATCTTTAAAAGATTCAAATCATTTTAGACATTTTCAAACAACCATGTTACAAACAAAAATCATTAAAAGAACAATGAAAACATTAAATTAAATTTATTTAAGAGGAATAAAGAGATCATTTTAGATATAAATTATTTTAATTCCCATTACATAAAGTGGCAAATTTTTGGGAAATAAAATAATTTATATGGAATAGAAATTCTTTAAAAGTAATGGAAATTGATCATAAGTAATTGCATTTTAATGAAACAATGGAACCATTAATGATAAATAATTTGGTTTGAAGCATTATTTCCCCATATTTGAAATTTTAAAAGAAAAATATCATTACTATGCCTTATAATAGAATAATTTAAATACATAATAGTCAAAGAATAATGATGATGATGTAAGGAATAGATTTTGAGTCTTTGAAACCATTAGGACCTTTCAAAATTTAGATCAATACCCCAATTATATGTATAGAAATACATATATAATCTCAAATCATGAATATTAATAGTATCATGATAAATAATAATAATAATATTATAGTATTTTCACCATTGAAAATGAATCATGGTGTGTATCAAATTCATATATCAAGGGGTTTAAATTAGATACAGATAATCCTTATCCATGTTTCCCCAATTTGTTAAATGTGTTTTTACCATTAGTAAAACATAAATTAATATCTTAATATACTATTTCATAAACATTATCCTACAGAAATAATTTAATGAAATTAATTTATTATCCAAATATATATGTAAATTTGTTAGTTTCTCAAATTTTACCATAACTTGTGTATGTATTTGAGTACTTCTAGTAGTTTAAAAGGAGTGTGGTTGTTATTCATTCATATTATAATTTTAATAATTCAATGTTCATTGAAGTTAAAGCAATTTATTTATTATAATATTTATCAAATTCTAAATTTAATCCCATTAGTATATTAAATTTATCATAAATTATGAAATCAACAATGAACATTTTTTCGTGAATTTTAACATAAGATTGGTGTTCATCAAATTAATTATTTAACTATGTTTTACATTATGGAATCAAGAGAAAATTATTTTTTAAATATTTATATTTTATTTTATACGTAATTTTTTTCCTTAATCATCTATGAAAAAAATTCATAACATTTTACATTTTGGTGGTCAAACCGACCAAATACATAAACACAGATTTACTCAATTAGTTAATATAGTTACGGTGTTGTTTATTTTGACATAATATCATTATACGAGAGAAATAATGATATTATTTTTATGGTTTTTATGATATTGAAATAGATTTTTTTGGGTAAATGAATGAAAAACTACATGAAATTTTAGAATTCTATTCATTATGGTGGTGTTAATTTACAGAAAAGCATGGTTGATCTTCCTAGGTTTTCATATGTGGCTAGAAGAGAATTATTAAGGTGTGTACAATTATTATAATAAAATATTAGTATAGTAATTTTTCATATTTTATATTTTTATAATTATATTTTAATTTTTATAATATAATTAAGAGGAAAACATAATGAAGTTGGTAATAATTATGTTGTAGATGTGAAATTTCGATTGAGTACACCATTTTAGAAAAGTTATTATGAGAAAATATATTGAAAAATGGAATAAAATAGTGTATATTAATTCAAAGGGTTGATATTTGGTCATGTTTTATTGAGATTTCAATATATGAGGTGATTATCGAATGGTTGGATGTTATGATCCTTTCTAAGAGAAAAATATGGCCACATTCATTGTAAAAGATGGTTATATAAAAAGTTGAATTAAATTGACTAAAATTTAGGTTATTTTGTTGAGAGATTATTGGTATAAGATGTAGGTAAGAAATTAAAACATAATTTTTTCATTTGATTATTAATGTCATATTAATTTAGTAATATTCAAGCCACATTATATTATTCATTTAATCACTTATTACAAATTATTAAATATTAATAAATTCATTCACTAAAATATATATATAACTATAATACCAAAAAATAAACTATTGATTCATAATTTTGGAACTATTTTTTTAAGTCTAATATTTAAACATTATATATGACCTTTCATTATTATTGAAATAAAAATCACATTTATAAATCCATATTTTAATAACACTTTATTTCCAAAGTGTATTAGGTTTTTATTGTAACATCTATTTCTATTAAATATATAAATAGATTCTATATAAATTAATATAAGAATTATATTCATTAATATGACAAAATAGACTAACATAGTGTATATTACATTAGGCATTCTTGTGGGTTTCCTATCAGACTGACTACAATTTTTTCCATCGGAATAAACAAATTCCTATCCATCAGACTGACTGTAGTTCAGATCCATCAAAAAAACATAGTTCAGTTCATCGTATTAACTTTATTTTTGTTCATATGACTAAAAAATTATTATTATAATAGTTTTTGAATTTATATCATTTGAAAAAAAAACTATTACATAATTGTAATAGAGCTATCATAATGACATTGTATAGAAATATTTCACTGATCTTCCTAGTGATGGAAGTCCGTAGTTGCTACAACGAACACCAAGATTTATTTAAAATAGGATTGATGGAGAATGTATTATATATATGAGTGCATTAAAATATCATGGAGCTATTTAAATTAAATCTCATAATATATATGCTAATTTTCTACTCCATAAATCTCATTATTATAATTTCTAATCATTTAAATAGTTTTGTTCTAATGATTCAATGTGGGGAATTTTTAATATCCATATATGTTTGTAAATTTGTATTATCTTATCATAATATGGGATTAGATCATGTGCCAATAGGGATAGGAACACTGGCGATACCGATTAGGCTGATCGAGGGATTCCAGATCATCATAAGAAAGGGTTGACACAGATGATCAAATCAAGGGCTTCTAGGGGTTTGGATGTAAATTTCATTCTAACATTTATATTTAGATATTTCTTAATGTGTAATAATAGACCTTACAATTTTGCTGAAAACATGGGATATCATATGTCAGGATTTTTGGCATCATCAATAATTACATTTAATGAGTAGAATCACTTTTATAATGATTTTAATTATTTACTTCATTATTACTAGAAAACATATTAATTTTTAATTCATTTTAACTTCCACTATAAAATTTATATTAGAATGTTTTATTTACTTATTCATTCCTATATCAGTTTTATTAGACTTTTAGTGATCTCTATTAATAATACCTAATTTTAAAATTTGAGAGTATATATATTAAATTATATATGAATAACATGTAAAAAAATTAGATTATTATTATATATTTAAAATATTTATAAAAAACTATTTTAATGGTAACTGATTATCATGATAGTAATAAATATTTTATTATTAAAATTAATGGTATGTGTATTTTAATGAAATAACAAACTGAATTTCACAATGAAATTAATTAATTAAATTAAATTAACAAAAAAAGACTCCAAAAGTGATTCGTAATTCATTATCTATTTCAAAAAAATTATATGTTAAAAATATTAATTTTTTTAATTCATAATTAAACAAATGTAATATATACAAATGTGTTATCAAATAAAATATTTTACTAACTATCAATCGTTATAAATTTGCTAATAAAGTTATAACATTCACCATTTGATAAAACAATATTTTATCAATATTCACATAAATAACAATTATTATTGAAAACTATCTCACAAACTCACCATCAGATAATATAAAAATGATAAATCCCAAAATTAAGGTAAATAATTATATTTAATATTCTGGAATATATATATTTTTTAAATTTGTTTTTGAAATGTAGAAAAAACTATTTTTTAGAATACTAAAAATATGGATATTAATGATTCAATTCAAATAAATTATTAATCATTCTTATATTAATGTATATTGTTATTATTCTATCTAAAAAATTACTTCCTTTAAATAAAATTACAATTTATGAAAAAATACAATTAATCAAAATATGATTTTAGAAAAATTGACTTCATACAAAATTATTAGAATTTATAACATATCTATGAATATTTTATTAAATTTATGTATAATCCTAATTATTACACACATAACCTATTATTACTTATAATTAGAACTTATTTTTTAGATACTGATAGGTTTCTTTTTATGGTGGTGATTCTTCTACAACAGAACTTGTTGTAATATCTATAATCTTGAATTTAACTCACATAAAATTTATCTCCCCCCATAAATCATTCAGTACATATATGGACATGTCTAGAAAAAATACTACTAAGGCTTCCTCCCTCCCTAATAATGAAAAATAGCCTTTATAAGAATGTTTTACACATTCAGATTCCATTTCATGATTCTTGGTTAATTGATTTAGAATTATCAGAACATTACATTATACAAACTAATTTAATTTCCATTTTTTGGAAATGAAATTTGATATTAATATTATATATTGTTTTTAGTATGGTTTTTTGGGTGATTATTGACATTAAAAAATATTCATTTAGCTACGTTATTGTAAAATCTTATGTCATTATAAACATAAAATGTTTTAACGATATACATTATAAAAAAATGATTAGAGTTAGATTTCAAATTCTAATTAAACCTCAAATCCTTGCCAATGAATACAACATCCATGAGAAAAGAAAATAGATACATACATCAACAAACTAACATTATGAAAACCAAATTACATTACACTAAACACAACAAAACCTTGATTAAATGTTTTTTATTATTATTAATTCAATTTCGACTGGTCTCCCCATTGTATTAGCATTAACTATATATTTTATTATTCACTATAGTACATATATTTTTTATATTTTCCTAATGATGCTATCATGTGAATAATTATTCATTTTAAATAGAATTTTGTAGGAGATGTACACATGGAATAAATACGTGTTCATCAACCTAGTTACTTTTATCTTCAAGTTAATAAAGTAAATAAATAACCCTACTAATTATCATCAATAAAAAATTTTTAAATATAAAACAATAACATAATGGGATAATTAAAAAATAAGACCTTAAATGTGATAAAACACACTAAAGAATATCATATTCTATCTTGACCATAAAATATTCCATCTCTCATAAATTAAAACACTTTGATTAATCTATATGGAAGGAATTGTTTATGGAATATGGTGTATATAAGGTCCCCTTACATAACAAAAAAAATAATTTATTGGTAAACAATTATGATAGTGATACATAAATAAACCACCAATAACAATCCTTGAGAAGAAATAATTGAAAAACCCCAATGGGAGAGTAATTCCATAACATGTATTAAGGAATTCCTAGTGTAGGATGACAAAAATACATTGGAGTGATATAATAAATTAGATCACAGGAATAAATCTATTGGAATAAAAAATTGTTTGACGATTTGTGGTTCATACAATGGGATGAAAATGAAAATTAATGTCATATCTATATTCATTTATTTTTATGTTATTCGAGTAATGGAATTCAAGAATAATCAAGAAACTCATATTATCATAAACAAAAAATGATACCTATATTTTAAGATGATAGTGTTATAACCAAAATCCCCTACCTCAAGGAAGTGATGAAATTATATTTTTTAGAGAAATGATGTTGATCACAATCAAATACATATGAATATTACATGAATCTGAAACATCAAATTATTCATCATGGCCTCACCTTTTAACATTTTATTCTTCTATTCACTAAGATTACATAATTCTATGTATAATGAAAAAGAATATCTAATTGGTTATTATTAAAAAAGAACCTAAAACCAATATAGAATTTAGCACCATGTATAATGAAGTTAAAAAATCCTTTTATAAACTAAAAACACCTTAAGAAGGAACCATTAATTGTATAAGGGTGTTAAACAATTAAACAGATGAAAAATAGAGAAATTGTTCCCGACATATTCATTTAGGGTTGCAATCAACCCCACTATTATGAGGATATACTCAAAACATACATAGTGGTTGTAGTTAATGAGATAAAATAGAATGCCCAAAATTCAAAATGATTAACACCCCCATTCAATATATTTTGTTTTGCCTAATTTATAGATTTTCTAAAACCAGCATAGGAAATAGAAATATCGTGAGAAAAGTTTCTCACAATTTCATTCCGCCTCACCCAACACAATGACATGGTGACTCCTAGAACATTTATTTAACAATATATAGAAAAACTCACCTCATACACAATTTCGTCTCCATTAATATACACATTGTCTAGATGCTTAATAATTTTATTAAATCCATTTTACATTGGGAATGTTGTTAAACACATTAATTAATTACTAAATCAACAATTTACACCACTATGTTGTGATGTTATTTATACAACTCCACAAAAAGGCTATATAGGAAGAATTTATAAATACGAAGGAAGCATGTCTACTTCTATTTTATATGAGGATTCACCTCAAGGCATCACACTTTCTCAAATTCCATCATCAATGGTTTTATGACAACTCATATATACTTAATCTAATAGTATACTTTATATAGAGCATTATATGTGACATTATTTCACACAGGATAATGAAAAAAAATTCATATAGCATATCCATTCAGAACCCAAGGGGTAAAATAATAAACAACCCAAATCCCTAGATAAAATTCTAAAAGGTTAGTAAAATAGACTCATTAATAAACAGGAGCTAATAAAATTATACTAAACATGGCCAGGTGAAAATCATGCAAGCCTAAATCCCAACTCCCTTATCATTAACCCCTCCATTAATATTATCAACACCAAGAAACCAAAAACTAAATATACGATGGACTAAAAGGGTCGAATAAATTATATTAGATACCCATTGGAAAATTCAAATCCATAAAAATTAAATTAAATCACTATAAAATTAAAACTTGTCCTAAAAATTTAAATAAAGAACACATTAACCACACTAAATTAAACATGATGATGAATATTTACATAATCCATGGAAATGTGAGGTGGAATATATGAATAAATAACATATAAAAGATGATGACTCAAAAATAGATAGAAATTACATTTCTATGTCTATTCGAATGAAAAATATGTGGAGTATTAACTAGAAATTAACATAATTGATTAGTTATCCTATAATTTCATTCCCAATAATCCATTGAGTCATAAAACCATAATATATTTCCACAATTAAATATTAGGTCATTATATGTATAATTTTGAGGTGTAATTAAGAACCCACCATCCCTACAAAATATTGGTCCACTCATACGTCCTTTTTTATTTATCACCCCCCTCGGGGAAGTGTTGTTGGATCCTTATTTTTTAGAAGATATATTGCGTGATTAGTTTTACTAAATGGTTAATTGAATGAATATTAGATGTGGGTAATGAAAATATAAATGAAACTAATAACTCATTTCAATAAAAATTTATAAAATAAGTGGCAATCTATAAGATTATATATCACAGTGTGTGATCCTATAAACTCTAATTCTCCTCTAGAAATAGTTAGAGGATACATGATTATTAATTATTCAATGGTTTATTACTATTTTATTTTAAGATAATTATATTGATTTATATAATCTAAAGTGATTTATTATGTGAGTTTTTGAATAGAAAAATTGATTTTTTCTACAAAAAAATTCCCCTCTATGAAATAGGGTAATGATATTGAAATTTACTTTATTTTATATCATGTTTGTTGATATAGGGGATGTATGTGAATTTTATGATCATTATTTAAGAAGAAATTAACATTATATATATTAGTTATTTAATGATCTACTCATTGGAATTTATTTAATTTGATCAGTTGAAGGTTAGTTTCCTTTCTCCTTGTAGGATCACTAATGTATTCTAAAGTGATTTGGATCATAGATACTGTTGATAATGAATATTTTTCATAAACATTAATGTGAATTGTGCTATATTTAATGCATGATATCAGATGTTATTATGACTATATTTTATGATTTATAAGCTTTTATGGTGAAAATATATCTAAATGTAAATAGAAATTATTTTTCAAGTCATTTTAAGAATTCTATATCGCAATGTACATCAATATGGTTCTAAGATCACATACCTTCTATTAGAATCAATATGGAATTGAAAAAATTAATTTTATGAGAAAATTACCAATCATGGAGATATCATGATATTTGGGTTTGAAACAATAGAGTTATTCAATATAGCTGGCCCTGAATGTTTTTTCACAGTAGGAGGTGAAATCCATTAAAATATAATTATATTTTAGATAAAAAATTAAACAACCCATTATTGTAGAATTTATTTTTTTAATATTATTATTTTATAAATATTTGTACCCAAAACATTTAATAAAAAAATATTAAATTTAAAATTAATATTTATGATCAATAAAAAATATCTATTGAATTGGTACTTATAAAATAATTTTATGCCTTATGAAATCAATGGATGTGGAATAACGTTTTAATAATCCTGGAGAAGATAATTTTTTTGAAGCATGGAAAGGAGTTGTCATAACTAGTTTTTTTCTATACTAGTATTAAAACAAACTTCCATAAGTAGTACATTAGAGAAATAAAATTTAGTTTTTGTTGAAGATATTGTACATCACTATAATATCCAAGATATCTAAACGACCACCCATGTTTGAACCAATTCATATTATACACAACAGCCGTTTGTGTAGGCCATTATTCATTTTTAATAAGAATTATTATAATATATTTATGTAATTATTTACATAGTATATTATAATTATAATCATTATTATATAAATTTAATGTTTTTATGAAAAAAAATATATTTAAGGAAAATTGTGTTGTTAGTTTAAGTGGAAAAGGAGAATATATATAATCAAAAAAGCTTAAAAAACTAATTCCACCCACTTAATGAATCTATTACCTAGAAACCATGATTATTTAACAATAAAAAATGATTTTTTACTTAGTAAATTTAATAGAATATATTTGTAATAAAAGTACATATTTTTAAAATCAGAAGAGTGGTAGTGAAAAAACATTATAATATCCATTTCTTGTGTGAGTAGAACAAAAAATTTAGATTAATTAACAATATTCTCATCATTTTTTAATTTATGATGATCCATGGTCCTCACATACTTCCTATAAATTACTTATTCAATCAATATATGGTATGCTACATAGATTCAAAAATAATTTTGGTGATTCAATACCATGTATAAGAAGTGAAATTCTAACCTAATCAATCTTCATTTATGGATTACAGTGATTATTTGTCTCTTGAAAAAGAGAATTCTATTTCATGTAACAGTGGTAATGGTATAAGAAATTTAAAGTGAATAATTTATAGTTAAAACAAACAACCCGATCATACTGAAAAACTAAAAAGAGTATTCACTAACACCCCCCCTTAAGTATATTACAACTCATATAAAACATTCACTCCCTCATTCAATCAATTGTAAGAAATAAAAACTTATATTAAAATCTATTAGAGAGAGATATTGGGAAGCACTTCTGTGTTTTTACTACTCCAACACTATAGTCTCTTTTTTATTACAATAAGATAGATATATCTATTATAGTAGTGTTTAATATATATTAATTGGAGATAATGTTACATCATTTATCTTTCATCCCCACATAGAACCCCTTGAATATAATAATTTTATCCACATTTTAAAAATCATTCAAAAAAAACATTCATCCACTCCTTAAATTTTATCATTCCTATATGAGATTGATCAATATAAAAATTAATTAACATAAATTTCCTTACTATTTCACCATTATGTCATTTCACGGAAGCACCAAATCCATTTCCTTCATCATATAAAGATTTATCAATCATGGAAGGTACCTTTAAATTGATTAAACCATGACATGTTCATCACATAGTTGTTCTACTTACAATTACACTAATGGAACAACATCCTTACAATTATATATATTCAAGCCATTGACTTTTATTTAGAAACATTCCCTTATCATTATGTGAACCAATATAATACTAATATAAAGGTTGTACCCATATAATAACATTACACATTTTTACACTTCAACACATATATGATTAAATTTTAATAATTTTTCCATACACACATTATTATATCTCTCATTGTCAACTTTTATTGAAAATATTAGATACCATTAAATTGGGGTAATATTAAATATTTTTCAATTTTTTATTAAAAGTTATAAAATATGTAAAACAAAATCTAAGAATATTTCTATGAAATACAAGATATTAAATACAAAAACTATTAAAAAAAATTAGTGTACTTCAATATAATATCTCAACATCCATCTTTTAAAGAAATACAATGGTATCAACAATTATATATTAAGAGAACAACATTGAATAATTATAATTGTATATATGAAAAATTAATGCTTCACAAAGATATGTTGATCTAATTCCTCAATTTTCTATGAAACCTTTCGAATAAATATGATTACATTATTACATGAAATATGATGAATTTTATTTTATCATCCATTTAACTATATATTGATATTTATACTTATAATTACATTGGTGATCTAAATTATTTTTATTTTTATTTTCTACCAATAAAAGATAATAATTTAACATATCAATTTCTATGACCAAATTACATGTCTGTTTTTATAGACCTTAGAAGACCACTAATATCTTTTTTTTTAAATAAAATAATCAAAAATAATAATGATGACCTTGAAATAAGGATCATATTACTATGATTCATTGGGTATGAATGTATTTAAGGTACAAAAAATCTACGTATTCAAAATGGATTTAACTCTATATCATAATTCATTATAATAAATAATATTTAATGATAATATATTATTTATTGTGAAACAATAGAACATCAAAAAAACAAAATGTATGGTCAGTATTCTCATGGAATATTAAAGAATGTTACACCTTATATGAATTATTTAATCCTTGTGTGACGTGATTTTTTCGTGATAATTATTTTCAAAATTTTGTTTCATGAAATGAAATAAAACCACAATTCAAAACCTAATGATCAAAATCAACGTTTAAACAATGGTTATTTTTGACCTTCAAAATACACAACAAAAATTTTTATACATTTTTTCATTTATTTTTTAATTATTTTTAGAACTATATATTCTTTATAAAAACACATATATTTAATCAATGCCATATAATGAATGATATATTCATAATCCTTCCCAATACCCATGGAATAACCTCGCACCTCCCATCCCATGGATATATAACCCTTTGTAAAAATAATCACCTCATCCCATATATAAATATTTAGAGTCATGTAAAATATAAAAACTATGAGTAGGAAAACATAATGTAGTATTATATGGTTGTTATTTCATATGAATGGAATTTCGGAGATGTTATGGTTTATATAATTATAAAATACATGATTGTCCTCAAAGATAAAATGATTCTAAAAAAGTCAGCAATCATCTGATATGTGACATTGTTTAACCATGAATTGGGAAAGAAACAAATAAAAATTTTAGAACGTATAATTGAACCATGATGTATTTAAAAAATTTCTCGTCAAATAAATAAACTATTTTATTATAATACTCTTAGAAATAAGAGAATATATATGGATCTGGGAATAAAAATTGTATAGTACAGTGAATATAGAAAATAATTCATTATAATTTATTCCCAATGATATATTTGGATTCATGATTAAAAGAAATAAACCCTAACTCTTATATAACAACTCCATTAATAATAATGTGGACATATCCACATAGTATTTGTTTTTTCAACAGAATAATACTTCTAAAATGAAACTGGTTTTCTTTTATGGACATGTCTTCAATAATTTATTCATGACATATTAATATTTATTACACATCCTAAGGCCCTAAAAATTTCATTTAAAAACAATTTATATGAACTAAAAATCCAAGTAAGGGGATTAAAAGTATAAAATATAATAGTCTAGTAGAACAAATAAAACCCATTAAATGATTATCTTTATTTAAAAAATCACTTCTAATAGGAAATAAATCCTATTAATATGAAAAAAACACACCATTTTCTAAAAAAAACCCATAAATCCCACTAAAACAAACAGAATCCCTTGTAGTGAGCATAGTAATCTAAATTTATAATCAGTATTAGAAATTAATGGATACCTAATAAATATATTAAATAATCGTCCCTCCTTAACTCCCTCTTTCTTTCATATAAATTCAATGAACCCTACTCATTTCATTGGAAAGCTATATTAGTATCACCCTTTGTATAAACTATATCAGACTAACCCATTGAATAAAATGTATCTATCTTACCAATTCATATATGTTGTATCGGGCTCCACCATCATCATTTATAGTGATAAAGTACCATATCATTAATAAAGTACATTATTATGAAAATATAAATCATGAAACAATTAAAATCTCTTTTGAAACGATATGAAAAACATTTTTGAATATTGATATATCTCATTCATTTAAAAACTATTTTTTGAAACACAAAATACAACTAAAAAATGAATGAATAGTAATTCTATGAAGAATTAAACAATATTGTTATGGAATAAAACTATCAAATAAATATTTTTAAGTAGGAAATATTTTGACATCATATATGTTATAATAGATCATTCCTTCTTCAATTTATAATTAACATCCAAAATTATTATAAAATACTTAAAAATGCTTATTTTGAAGTCTTTTTAATGAATGTATTAGTGATAAAATTTTAAAATGATTCACTAATTTCCCGATTAATAAATCAGTAATTGTTTTTGATAATTTTTATGAGTCATAGTAGTATTAAAAAAATATTAAAACATTTAAAACGAGTTTTTATGTTAATGTTCCCCTTACCTTGAGTCTAACTCATAATGTACACTACTTACCATCAAAAATAAATACAAAAGTTAATTATTACATGTATTAAAAATGTTTTTATTGTTTTTTATCCATTATATTTTATTACTCTCTTTGATTTATTCATTTAGTTAATAATTTATATTCATGTCATATGCCTGATGATATTCATCTCATATGTTAAAAATGACCTCTATAGGCCGATCATAGTAAAAGAGGTCATTATTCAATCTTATCTGGAATGATATACCATTTTTTTAAAATAGATATGAGAAATTTCCAAGAAAATTAAGGCTACATTATTTATATTAAAAACATCATACACATGTCAACAATTTGTTTTCATATCTGAATCCTTCTTAAGAAAGGGGAAAAACTTATTGGGAAGATGATCACACCACAGACAAATCAACACCAACATTTCTGTTGGTTTCAAGTCCATCGTCCAATTATTTAGATTCTCTATTAGAGTGAGTTATGATATGAATTATATATAAAAGAGAATCCAAACAGTTGATCCAACGATTTCTGAGCTTCCAAGATATGTAACTTGAGCCCATCCTGATTGCAGAAACTATAACAGTTGAGTCACTCTCCTGCCAAATGTTATTTTACCCATAACTCTTTGCCTCATCCACCCCAACAATAATACCAAGCATCTCAACAAGAATTAAAGAGGTAAAACCACCAGATCCATGAAGTCATCCAGGATATTCTCCTCGAGTATCCCTGAAGATAACATAATAGCCAAAGGGACCCGATTTCCTCGAGAGGCTCCATCACAGTTGGATTCATTCCATTAACAATATAAACCTAATATAAACATCCAAAGTAGAATACAAAGGACAAAAATAACATTTGACTACAATTTATGTAAGCACAATCAAACCATGAATTGAATTTGAGCAAAAAAAAATTCTCAGAATGCTGGTCCCCTGAACAATAGCCAAAATACTGGATATAACATCACTGAACAAAAAATACTAACCCAAATGGATTACTTAGTATAGAGCATACCTGATGGAATGCATAGCTCTGTTGTGACAATGATATATAGTTGAATCCATTAGATGGAAATGTTATGAGATCCCCATCTCCCCATAATGGCACAGATGGTAGCCATCTGCGGTAGAAAGAATTCAAAAAGATCACCCACAAGTTTTAATATTGAGGTTGCAACAGGAAACATAAGATAATGTTGATCTGCATCCTCCCTGTTCTGGTGAAAAAGATCACATGAGGAGAAAAAAGATATTCCACATGTCTAGAGTTAAAAATCTGTTGGGATTTTCTAATGAGAAACTCATCAAGCCAATCTAGACCGATTGGTCCGGAAAATGTACTTGTGTAGCCCTCCTAACCACCAAGATTCAATATTTCATGGGAAAGATAACCTGTAAAACAAACTATAGGAAGGAAAACCATTACATGCTGGCTCCCATTTCCATAAGACCTCTTTGCTTGAGAATCAATAATTATTAACAATGATAACAATTAGATTAGTAAGATCATCCAAGTTAGCAAGATGACCCTTGATTGAAAAACTCAAATAAAAAACAGTGTCCTCATCCACCATCATATTAGAAAGGAGAATTCTATTTCAATTATCCCTTCAATATTAAATGGGTGAATATCTGGAATAAAACCATCATGAGTGAGAATCAATTGAAGAAATGATGGATTTAAAGGATGGCCATAAAGATGAACCAAAATGATTGAAAACCCCAATCAGAAGCCGATTCTTGAGTTTATACCATAAGAAATAAAGAGCCTATAAATTTCTATTTAAAAGTCTCCATGTCTAATAATATTTCAAGGAATCATTAAAAATATTGATATTCATCATACCGAGACGCCATACATAATAAGGCTTAAAAACATTATTCAATGAAACTGAAGGATGTTTCCTCTCCATATCAATCCCTCTATAGATAATTGTTTTGATAGATACATTGATACTCTTTATGAGAGTGATAAGCCACTTGTAAACCATATATGAGTAAATAAACTTGAAAACAATGACATATTTAACTATGTTAACATTGTCATCTATATAAAGTATTTTTTTTTCTTTCACGTAGCATGTTTCCTTCTTACATTACTATCAATTATAGAGAAATATCAAGATTTGGGTCTTCCGCAAAACAAAGGAACCCTCAGATAGTTCAAAGGATGTTCCCCAACATGAAAACCCAACTACCTAACAATATTAGAATTCTTGGGTTTAGACATATTGCTTTTAAAATAAATAATGGATTTGTCTCAAATTGTCTCCTAAACACACACAATAGGATAGTGTTAAAGTGCCCATTTAATATTCTCGATATTTCAATTATCCCCATGTGTAAAGAGAATATTGTCATCAGTACACAAAATATTAGTATGAGCATCCAAACATCTATCAACATTAATAGCCTTCATTTTCTCATTGGCAATAATATTAGAGAAAGGTATACTTAGATAATCCCCTACAATAGAAAAATGATAACCGTAAGAGGATCACCTTGTCTGACCCCTATAGATAAATCAAAATACCCATCAAGATATCAAATAATATGAAAAGAGATGTGTGAAGAGATAAAAATATTTTTTATCCAAGAAATAAAGAAACTATTAAACCCAATCATTTTAAGAACCCTACAAATGAATCTCTAGTCCATTATGTAAAAAAGCTATCATGACATGAAGCTTCAGAGCAATATTTCCACCCTTGGTGTATTTCATCAAATAGTTGACCCATTCCGAGGTAGTGATGACACAGTCATGAATGAATCATCCCTTAATAAACCAAACTTATTGGGGGAGGAATCCATGATCACAATCAAATCTATCATTATTGCCAAAATTATACCAATTATTTTATAAATAATGTTAAATAGAGAAACAATCTTGAAGAGATGGATCTCATTAGCATTCTCCACCTTTGGTTTCAAATAAATAAAGCGAACATTCAAACCATGAAGAATAGAACCACCTTAAAAATGAAAAATAATCCTAAAATCATCTACATGAATTATATCCTAGTTATTTTGGAAAAAAATAATACCAAAACCATATGTTCCCATAGAACATTCAGATCTGAGACTAAATACCACTTCTTTAATCAAATGATTTAATGGAATTTTAGTAAGTATATTATTTTCATAATAATCTATTTTCATGGGAATGATACCCTCTAATGGATCATTAGGGAGTGAAAATCCATTTAAAAAATCATTAAAATAATAATCCAGATGATCAGAGAGATCTCATGAGTTATCAATAATATGATCCCCATTTTTAATCAATGATAAAGGATTGAAGACTTTCTTGATATAATAAAGAGATTTAAAAAACATGGTATTCCTATCACTGAATATAAACCATTTTTCATTGAAAATAACTCTTGGTAAGGAATCAGTGACATTAAATACGTTATTCAGCTTGGTAACAATATAAGATTCCCCCTGAACACCATTAGAGATATCATTCAGGGTACTTTTCTCTTGAATGTTTTGGATAAATGCATAAATGGAAGAGATATCATGATCAGGGGAACTAAATTGTTCGTCACTCCATATTTTTGGACATCTCTTAAGAATCTTAAGTATGATGGCACATGAAAGCAGATCATTCCTGCAATCCTTATAATTCCAAATCTTCTCAACAATTGATCTATACACAGGATGTGTGATGTAATCCTTTTAAACATAAATTTTAAAGGGGACCATGAATCCATGCCCACCATGTGAACCAAAATGGGATGTTGTTCAGAATAAATTCTAGGTAAATTTTTACATAAAATGGATCCCCAAGAGTCAAGACACTCATCCTTGAAAAAAGAACTCTCAATTATCCTAGCCACAATCTTGTTTGAAAATTTCTGGTAACAAGTGTATTTATCTCCAACCGAGTTAACCTCAAACAAACCATTAAAAGCAATACATAAAAGAAAATACCTAGAGGAAAAACTATTATACATTCCCCCATATTCTCATCTGGATTAATAATGGAATTAAAATCTCTAAGGACCAAACAATCACCATGAATTATTGTATTGATATCATCAATATCCTTCCATATATTTGATAGTTCTAAATTTTATTATTAACATACAAAAAGGAACATAAATACATAAATGGAAGATACTTGAAGGTGAAAGTAACATGTTGGTAACTAATATCAACCAAATAGATATAAAATAATCAATAGTTAGCCATAAACCAAAGCCTCTTGAACTCTAACAGATCGCTGCTAATGTAAACTAGATGAAAACCAAAAAATTTTTTATTTGAAATTATAGAAGAGAATTATCTTTTATATTGAGATAAATGAATGGAAGAGGTCTATGATTTTGAATGAAAAGCCTAAGGGACCTCATTGTGTCACGGTTGTCTAGGACCTAGAAATTCCAAAATTGGAGTTTAATTTAAACTTTATGTGGTGGTTAGGGCCACCTTTTTTGGATCCTTCATCTTTCAGCTCTCTTACTTTAGGTGGTGTTCCCACTCTAGCCTGGTATTCTCAAACTATCTTAATATATAGTAATCTTCAATCCCTTTGATATCAAGAAATCCAACGCTAAAATATGGGTTATGCTGCATGCTTTGAATTGGGAATATTAGAACCCTAGGATTATTAATGATATCGCTTCATTCCTATGTACTCCCATATGAACTGATAATTAATTAATAACAATTAATAATAATCATTATTATTTTAAAAACAACTATTACATCTGGTTATGAAAAACAAATTACATTGCAATCATGGAGACAGTAGGTCATACATTAGCAGGAGTTATATTTTCAATTATCATTGTGAATTTGGAAAAACCAGTATGTTTAATTTTATATGTATAGGAATATTATTTTATCATAAATATCATATTATATATTTGAATTCACTCATATATACCATCTATATGATTCTGTGATGAAAAATGAAACACATTGCATCATGGATGTGATAATCAAAACCTACGCACAAAAGATGTTTTCATTTTAAAAAGGATGAATATCTAATAATATATTGGATATATTATGTTCATAATTAATAATTATTACATAAATAAAATACATTCACATTATATACCTCATTAGAACGATCAATGAGAGGCGGTGATAGAAAAATAATTACGTCAATTCGGGTGGCAGTAGTCCAGCTTACACACGAACAACTCCTCTTTTTCTTATTGAATAGAATATTATGTGGAAATAGGTCTAGAAATTTTAATAATTGTTTATTCATATTATTAATATAAAATTATTTAAATGTAAACCACTTTGTGGAATATTTTAATCAGGTACAAAATAAAAATAATGGGAAATATCGGTTATGATTTAGTCCACTTCATTGGACAACCTATTTGGGTCTATAAAAAAATCTTTCAAAGATTTTATTATAATAAAAATGAAACTATAGGACATATGGAGGGGATTTATGATAGAATATGGGTAGGTTTTGAAAAAAAAAATATCTTTTGATGTGTGTAATGGATAAGAGATGTGGTCTCCTTTTATGAATGAGCAAAATTGGAATTTTAGGAAATATTAAAATACACTATAATCCTAAACAAGTAAAATAGTTATACAATGGTTTTTATATATGTCTATGATGATATAGTATAACTAAATCCATAAAATATAATTTAAAAAAGGAATTAGTTCATTTTAACCATTATTATTATAGTTCATCCTTCTCTAAACGTGTTTTATCCTTAACCGTGGTAACTAAATGTAATTTTTTATTACTATTAATAATGATCAAAATTTATGTTGACCATATTTCCTATTATTTCTTATGATGATTAAAAATATGAAATCAATTTTTAATGTTTCGATTCATTGAATTGGAATAATATAATATAAAATTCATCCTACAAAATGTGGCAAAAATTATTTTTTTCTTAAAATAAATTAAATGTATACATTAATTTTCAATTCACATTCAAGTATAATGTTGATTGGAATAATATTTATTCAATTGTGTGTGTTTAAAATATAATAATGAATTTATAAAATATTCCTTAAAATATTGTGACTTCATTAATATATGTAATGGAAAGTCCGTATTAAAAAAAGGATTGTCAATAATCATTAAAAAATAAAAAATTCCAAAAAATTCTAAATAAAATTCTTCTGAAGATAATTTTACATGATAAATTTAAAAAACATGTTTTAAAAGAATTAAAATCTATGTTTTTTGTATCCATATTTTATATAAAATAATATAATACAATAAACCCTTTTTTTAAACTAATATTCTTCCTTTTAACTAAAAAATTATACGATATTCTTATAATGAATATAAATCTATGAAATATAATTAATGATTACTAATAATACATGAACAATATCTATATTAAAATTATATAGGTTTTTAAATTTCATTAATCATAATGGATTACTCATAAAAAAAATAAATGAATGATTTAAATTATTCTGATAAAGAAATTTCTATATTCAGGAATCTAATCAGGAATATTCTATTAAAATAGTTAATTTAACATCTCTACATCAAGCCACTATGCATGATATTTTTCTATCCTGAATTTTTATAACAATGAATCATCAAATACCTCATGTTCTTAAGATAAGATCTATAAATATGACACTTGATAATCAAATGATCAAAATTTATATACGAACATATAATGTCCAATAAACCTATTCATAACTATAATTTTTTAACAATAGAAACAACACATTTAAATTTAGATAAATTCGGAAAAATATGGTCAACTAACATGAAAGGATTAATAATCCAATGGTCATTTTCCAAATTATTATAGATGATCTATATTATTATTATAAATTGTTTAATCATGTAAATTTTATAAACCATTTATTTTACAATCAGTGGTCACAAAATCTTCCATTCACCAAAAGTTCTCTTATAATACATAGTTTAACAAGGCGTAAATTAAATTTCCACTAAAGATAACATCATTATAATGGAATTATAACTATTATAATAATATAAATCAGATAATGAAATATGTTGATCACAAATTACCAAGTTATCCATATAAAAATCATGAAGCATGTGTTAAATGGTCATAATTGTTTACTCATATTATTCATATGTTTCAGGATAAAAATATGCACTGAAATTTTATTCCATACCCAACAACATCTGGTTGGATTTTTAAATATTAGATGTTAAATTGGGGTCATAATCAGTTATAATAGAAATAAGAACTCCTTGTAACAAGATAATACTATTAAGGTACATTCATGAATGTCAATTTGAGGACATGTTATCTCGAATGGGATGGTAATGTGTATAATATATATGTCGATCAATAGTATTTGAAATCACATTATAACCCTATAATGAGTTTGGGAATTCTACTTTGAAATCCTTGGTTATACATTCCCATTTATAAACAAGATATTTTAATGTTGTAAGCATCTACATTTTTAATTAGAAATTTTCAATAAACAATTAAAATGTGAAATGTTTCATGGTATATTCACCAATATCTATTTCTGTTCTATCCAACCAATATTTCAAATGAAGGTCTATGTATATCGTAATACATTCACAATGAATAGATAATGGTGAACTATTAACATTACTAAATATATTATCCCCCTAAATTGAAATCCCATGATACACATAATATCATTATAAATCTAATAACACATTCTTTATCAACCCTAATTTCTTCAAAAAACCCAACTAAATATATTCTAAATTTTTGGTAAAACATGATCCTCATAATATTCATTCTTAATTCATTCTAACATAGTCTAATTTCATAACACAAGAATCAAAATAGATGATGAAAGTTAATGCATAATTTATTGAAAAAAATTTAAAAAATAATTAAACAATGTGTTTTGTTAAAATTACAAAATGGCTAATGTATCATTATTATTTACATTCAATTCTTCATATGTGTTGTATAATTTTCCCACAAGGTAATGAATATTATGGTCATATTCCTTAACATGTTCGATCTAACTTATATCCCCCCAAGATCAACTCTATTATGAGTAAATAAATACATCAAAATTTTTTATCATTATATATTTCACATATTACACCCCTTAAATATTCCAATTATATTTTTAACTAAAACTCATTGTTTCTAATTATATAAAATTTCTATCAAAATATTTTAATGAGGTGTTAGATAACTTCAACAATAATCAATTACAAAATAATTCTGTTTCAGAACAAAACCAATTGGATTCAATAAAACATTATTATAGGTGAAAAAATAACCATTAATTGATGGTAATGATAAAACTAAATGATTCATAAATCTTATTTTGAGTCTATGGATACACAAATTTCACTGTTTCTCCTGGATTAATTTATACCATTATCATGTTGACATAGTCCATGGGCCAAAAACAAATCCATTCATTCCACAAAAACATCATTAATAAAATACTAATGAAATTAAACTATGAATATATATGAAATGTTTTTTGGTCTTTTCCATCCTCAATATTGGTTTTAGCAGGGTCAATAGTTATAACATATTGAGAAACTATATTCTTGTGGAATTTAATTGTTTTAAACTAAAATTAATTTTTAGTATTTTTCATATAGATTCATATATATCATAGTTTAGAAAAAAATCCTCATGTATAATTTATGGTACTCATGAATTTAATAATATACCAGTATTTCATTAATAAAAAAAAGAAAAACACTTATCTTAATTATTAAATAAAAAACTATTCATAAGTTCAACTAATAGGACTGGTGAATTATAAAATCCATAGCTAATAAGCACAATTTCATAATTCCAATATCTATTCTGATACACTGACATTGAAAATTCATCCTACTTAATAAAAACTAATGATTTCTAGACCAGAGGTCAAAATTTGAACAAAATTGTACACATTTGAGCTGATCAATAAAGACACCTATATGATTAAAATGGTACATGTTCTCAATAGTGTTATTATTTAAGGATCTAATGTCATTAAAAATACAAATTGAGCTATCATTAATTTAAACTAATAAAATAGGATAATTTTATTGTAATGTTAATAAATGAATGAATCCATTATTAAGAAATTCTTATAACGTCAATTTAAAATCCAAATTCTTTGCTTGAACCATTTTATAAGTGGTATTATAATTTTAATTATAATTGTGAACTAATTTAATAGTAAATTAAATGTCTTAATTTTGAAGAACACAATGTAAAACCTCACATAATACACCCACATATTCATTCACTTCCAACCCATCAGTAATTTTATAAATATCATAATTTTTAATAACATGATATAGATAAATTTCACTACCATCTATAATCAAATTTTTTGGATTCAATATATGTAATCAATGCATTTAAATCACTGACTATGACATTCATAATATAGAAATATAACCTAGAATTATATATATTATATCTATACATTACCAAAATAATATCAAACTCTACTAATATAAATTTGAAATTATTTTTATTAATGACCATCTTGATGATAATAAATGAAATATTCTTATAAAAATGGTTAATTTAATATATATAACTGATGTTTTCAAAAAAAGTTCAATTAAATTTTAGTGAGATCATATTCCCCTGTTACGTGAAAAATTCTAATAAATGATGGAAAGTGATGAACCATAGAACAATAAAGGATTTAAGTAATTTAAATTTACAAGTAACACACCTACCACCACTTTGTTAGATATCCCAACAGCAACAATTGTTGTAGAAAATGATTTTACACACCTTTTTAAATTTGATCATGATTATTTTAAACATATGTTACCAAAATTAGATATATTCTACTGTAATTTTCGAACAGATTGCATTTCAAAAAATATCCCCATTAGCTGGATATCTTAATCCAATTCATGGATAGTTTGGGAATCATTTATTTACTGTTATGAGAAATATAACCAAAATCAGTACACCAATAAAACATGTTATAACAAAGGAAACAGTCAATGAACATTTTTTAATTCACATGGAACATCAGGGGTGAATACCTCCAAATTTCAAAGATGACATCTTCTTTATTTCTATCCAACTTGACAACCTCATACTATTGTAATCTGGAGAAATTTACGTGTTAGAAAACACCATCCCAACTTTCTAAAAAAATAATCACAATTCAAATTCGTATAAAAGTATTTTAATCTTAAAACACTTTATAAAAATGGTTTCCATATGTAATAATATATAATAATTTAACTATAATGGTATCTAATGAAATTAACAAAAAGATAAATCCTATAAGTTTTATCATCATACCCAAATACTGCACCATCATCCCTTTACCTTAATTACATGAATTATTTTTCCATCAATTATCAAACATAAATTGGGAAATATTTTACATTACACTTATTCTTAAATGAATTATATTCCACATAATCATGGTTTAGGAACCATAATGGGTTGAACCTGAACCGGTCACCCTATTTGATCTGTGGCATAGACCAAAGGGCATTCGTAATCCCAATAGGATGGAAACTATGGCTCAGAATAAATAGAGTACTCAAATAGAAAGATATCACCCATTTATAAATAAATTGACAAAAAATAAAATAATTGAAATATAAACAAGGAATCCTAATGAATTTTATATTTCTATATAAACATATTTTATGAACAATCTATAAATATACAAAAAACATCACTACCAAATCCAAATTACACCAGAAAACCAATATGAAGTCTTCAAGTGACCGCGATGGTAACTCATTGATACCAAAACTGAACATCATTAGCAGTGATCGATACAAAGCTAGATAAACACCATAAAAACAAAATAATTGTAGATGTAAGTAATAAAACTTTGTAGGAGTGCCTAAATAATATATTCCCAATCCATATTTCTTCAATATAAAAAACATCTACTTGAAGTATGGAATACAATATATAAATGTAATCTTTTTCCACAAACTCTTACACATTAAAATAAGTCATGGTTGATTTCCATATTACCATTTAAATCAAAATTCTTTTCCAAGGGGTGAAACGAAATGTATTTTATAATATAGAGGGTGACTTTTCATTTATAATGGAAAGAAAAAGTGTAAAACCTTTCAAAAACATTGTTCCATAAATAGTCAAAACTTTTTATTTGTTTTAGAAAGATTAGAAATTAATCAAGGAAATATGATCAATAAATATAGAAAAAGGGAAATGAAAAAACATTCACACAAGAGTAAGAACCTAACAATGTACCATACTCATTTTCTGTATGAAACTAAATGAAAATAGTTGTGGGTAAAAACTAAGAGCTCAGGAACAATCAAATAAAATATTACAAATGCTTACTCATCTTGGAAAGAATTCACTACATGATGAAATCAATAATTCCAACACAACTAGCCATACCCTACATTTTACAGACTGAGGGGAACAATCCCATAGAAATAATAACACAATATATCCCATTACTATGTGTCACTAGCTACTGGGTAATCAAACTATTGAATTAACCATTTGTATAAAATTATCTCACTATTCCATGTCCCCATGTCAACATATATAATGATAGTAGGCCAACCGATTCTATCCAAGCATCCAACTACATACAAATATAAAATAATTTGCAAAATATGCATTACTCGAGTCACCCTATGGATTGATCTATTTCCATTCAATTCGTAAATCACGAATGATTTTATACTAAGGATATCTCATTCTAAAAAAATAAATTTTTCATGAGGATACCACCATGAGAACATCACACCCATTAAATATATTAAAAAATAAGGAAATATTATTGTCCAATGAGTAGTTTAATAATAAGAAAATTCACCATTTTCCACATAATCCATATTTCCCATTAAGTCCACAAAACCACCACATAAAAAGAACCCTTTATATGTTTCTAAAATGGTGTCAACACACCATTTTCCCATTAATGTAATTTTAAAAATCACTTTTGAACCCTTATATCACTCTTTCATGAAAAATATATTTATATAAAATTCAAAATGGTCCGTTAACCACCATCACATGCCAAACAAAATTTTAATGTCATTTCATAATCCTTTTCAAATACAATGCCACTAGAGGAATCTATATAAGGAATCCAACACATCATTTTACATGCCACCAACATGATCACTATTATAAGACATTATTGTTGTATAAAAAATCACATATAAATGATATTTATTCATTTTATCAAATTCATGGTTTGAAACACTTAAAAAATAAGGCCACTAATCACATAAGATGGAATAAATTACCACTTGTCACACCAAGAAACCATTTCAAAAATCACATAACACTATTTAGAATACCAGGAAGGTGTAAATATGAATTAATTAATTAATATTAAATTTTAAATGAATGTCAAAATGAAAAACTAACTCAAATCAATGGAACATAAGCAAAGAACACTTCAAATCACACCACAATTCTTCCATGATCCATGGTCTACCAATAGGAAAGATAAATGAGAAAACCCACAAACAAAAGAGAAGGTAAACAAAAACCCTATGTCCATATGATCATTGGAGAAATATATCAGAAAAGACCCAAAAATTTTAAGGAATTGTTTTTCATAATTCTATGGAATTTTACGATTCTACGGTTTATAACAGCACTTGATTCCGAGGCTCGGTGTTCCTAGAATCAATTTCTGAAGTTTTGTTTAGGTATGTTTTGTAAACATATGTGTGGGTTTTTCTATATTTTGAACCAGTGCTCGGAATCGAAATCTGAGGGCACCGATGAACTCGCAGTGTCAATATTTTCTTAAGGGGACCTTTACTGCAGTTACGTTTTATGCGGGTTGAGAGTTAATTTTTGGAGATTTAGAATAAAATAAATAAAAAATTTATTACACAATTTTATTTATGTTTGGTGGTTATTTCATCCCAAGGGGAGTTAGAGGTGGGGCCCACACCCACATACCCTCCCATGAGAGGATATTTGTGAGGTGGGGCCCACACGTGCCCTAAACCTTTCGCCTAACTCAACTCCCTTGAAAACCCCATTTAACTCCCCTCAATTATTTTTGACAACTCCCCCCTTTTTTAATTTTAAACTCTCCACCTCCCTCTATTTAGGTTTTCCATCACAAGTAATTAATATCCTTATTAATTAATTACAACATCTCCTCTTTTGAATTATTTTGATTTTCATGTCATTTCTTTATGATTTGGAGAAGTCTATTATAATATATTCATAACAAATATTTTTGGTGGGGGAACCTCTGCATAAATTAGAAGTGCTTCATTATTCAACGAAGAACCCCCGATGAAGGACGATCGTCACCTTCGATCTTCAGCCAAGCCAAAGGAGAAGGAGCCACCTGCAAGGAACGACGACGATGCGCCATCCTCGGTTCCTTCTTCCCTGATGTCAACGAGTTGACGCTGTCTCCCAACGATGCTATTTTCCATGACTCCCGACTACCGCAAACCTTATTTCAAGGTTGGGGTTTGTAAATATTTAAGTGAATATTTGTAACCCTTTCTTCATTGAATTTTTTGATTTGTATTTGGACAACAGCTACCGCCTAACACGGAGGGTGCGGGTTTAATGCACATGGCCCGACGACCCTCCGTAGTCTCTTTTTTTTGTGATGGAGACGTTGTTGGAAAGTTGTCGACGAGTGAAGGCGGTGACCGCATGCCAGCCGCATGTGGAAGAACTGCGACCTGCAACCACGGGCCGCTCGGCCGAAGGAGAACCGGTCGGCTAATGTTGGCCGGGCTGAAATCAGACCGCAGTGCCGCAATGGGCGCCACACTATGGAGAACTGTGGCTTGTGCTCCATGGGCTGCTTCGATGGCGGAATTGTAGCCTCACCAGCTGGCCGGGATGAAGGTGTCGTGACACCCACAGGTGCCTTGCCGAAGGAGTGCGGCCCACATGAGCGGGCCGCTCATGCCTGGAAGACCGGATGGCTTCGGCCGGCTGGATAAGAAGGCGGCGCTACTTGGCACTGTCACATCGAGAGACCGCTCCCCCCCCCCCCATAGCGCTCGGCCGGCCGGGCCGAGCCGGGGCCAGTGGGGCAGGGTCGCACCGCGTCGCGCCGGGCCGCGCCGCACCAAGACGGGATGCGCCGCCCTGCCCCCCGCCAAGCTGTATGGCGCCCCTTCAGGTCGGACAGTGTACTTCATCAGTCCAGTCTGATCCTCTACCGTGTCGGACCCACCGAATCGGGTCGGGCCGACCCACCAGCTCACTGGGATTAACGAGTCGGGCACGTTTTCACTTAAACTTGAATAACTTAAAGACCGCATATCGGATTGATGCGCCGTCTGCGGCATTAAGTTCCTCACGAAGAAAAGGCCCTTTTGTGAAACTCTATGTGATTTTTAAATGAATTTGGAATATATCTAGGTTTGGAACGATCGTATTTCCACCCGGGTCCCTGGAACGGAAAAGCCAATATCTCTCATACCGGGTGTCCGATTGACGCGTCGTCTGTCGCTTTGGGTTTTTTTTGATGAGGCAGAACATTGGGATACATCAACTCTGGATTCATGACAGTTGATGTATCAACCACTTTGCTCGAGGAGCAGACCCTCCTGGAATCGAGAATGATGTGTGCGGGAACCCTAGAGCTGGCTGTGACTGAGACGGCTACTGTACTGGAACCTCCATGGATTCCACGACGATGACTATTGTACTTGGATCCTCCGTGGGTTCGACAGTGATGAGTATTGTACTTGGATCCTCAGTGGGTTCGGCATCGATGACTACTGTACTTGTATCCTCCGTGGGTTCGACATCGACAACTTCTGTACTAGGATCATATGTGGGTTCGGTAGAGGGGATGATTCAGAGGCTAAATCTAATCGTCTCCAGCCCACATCGTGAGTCGTGTACCTGTGTGAGAAGAGTATTGATTTACAATAATTACCATCAGTGTGGATGACTTATTTCCTAGGTGGACTAGGTTGTGCTTGGGGTCGAGAGTTTGAGCCGAACTGGAATTGATGACTTAGGTATATGTAAGGGTGTATACCTAAGTAGAGATGGTTGATACAATGTGGTTGTATTTTTTCTTTTTAGTTTATCATTATTGGATTCTCGGAGACCTTTGGTGGTCTCAGGGTCCATACTGAGTATTGTTATAATCACCTCTGCACGGGATATGCCCGCACCACATTTTTTTGGATGCATATGATGGACAACACTGATCGTGGTAGTGACATGTAGAGATGGACGATACCCGGAGGTGGACCACTCGGCGGGACGTACCCATAGCGGATAGACAGACCCGAGGTGTTGTGGAGACCATCCGTACCCACCCTTCAGGTGGTATTCCCGGAGGACGAATCATTGGTTGCTGATTTAATTTATTGTTGTTGTACTAGTCCTTCAGTTATATTATACTCATTGTTGGGCTTGAATTTCTGGCCCCTTTATTTTCAGCACTTACTTTTGTATACACGTTTTCTTGTTCTTACTATAGTTGCGTACTCTTTTTTGTTTGTTTACTTCTATAAATTCAATTCCTTCCCAGTATAGGGATTTATGCCTTTGGTGATAGTCGCTAGCCCCTGGACTTTGGAAGGCGGGCTTGGGGTAGTCACGGCACGGGCCTAGAGGACAGGTTGTGACAAATTTGTATCAGAGGAGTCGGTTCTACCAAAAAAGTTAGGCCTCTGATCTAACATACTATAAAGAAATAGTGTTAAGAGTATTGATTGTGGTTTTCAATCTAGGGAATCCAGTGTTGGTGCGGTGGTCGACGTATCCATTCACCAGGACCCTGACCTCTAATTTCCGACACAGTGCACGAAAACACTGACTGCGTGTGAGTTTCCATTGAAATGTTTACATTGTGAATACTTTGTGTTAGCTCACCAGTTATACTATTTTGATAGTGGTGAAACTGTTACTTTTCAGGATTTCCACACAAAGGCAGCTAGCTAGGGTTCGGAGTTACGTGCGAGATGGTAGCCCACCGAGCGACAAGGCCTCGGTGCAGGGGCCCATCACAGCGGAGGCACCAGAAGTACCACTACACACTGGGCAATCGATAACACCATCCCTAGAAGTAGAGAGTGAACATTTTCTGAGTGCCTTACATGAGTTCCAGTGACAGAGGCCACCCAGGTTCCGCGGAGAGATGGACCCTCAAGAAGCTGAGGATTGGATGGAGGCTGTTGTAAGAGTTTTCATACTGGTAGGGACACCAGTCAACCTTGTGGAGATCCTTGCCGCGAGTCTCCTTCACACAACAACAGGTAGATGGTGGATCATGATTCTTGAGGTGAATGATGAAGCATTTATACTTCAGAAATACTTTGAGAGTCTAATCTGCTAGGAGATTGTTCTCATCACCCTTCGTGCGGTGTAGATCCATGAAGTTACTTCATCTGTGGCAGGGTAGCCTGACAGTAGCTCAGTACTCAGTAAGGTTCACTGACCTCTAACGCTACTCCACCGACATAGTAAGGGACCCGTTCTTCAGGGCCCACGAATTTCGAGCAGAGACTGAGGCATGAGATCTGGTATTCGACGATTCCCCTCAGCATTTCGACGCCGGTGGGCTTGCTGGAGCGAGCCCTTCTAGTAGAGAGCATTGTCGATGAGCAGTCACCAGCGGAGAGACCCACCGTAGGACGACATGTAGTGGAGTCTTCTGTAGTCGGCAGTATTCAGTTGATGCAGAGGTCCAAGCGTACCAGGCCATTAGGTGGGCAACCTCAGGATACTGGTTCGGATGTTCGGGGCACATGAAACAGAGCGAGCTATACGAGGGGAATGTAGTTCTATGCATATGGCAGGCAGGTTGAAATGGATCGATACTGCCTGACTCGCTGTGCAGATGAGCAACAGACCATGGAGGGACCTCCCAGGCAGAGAAAGAGGTTTGACCGTGGTGGTCCCTAGGGAGAAGGCAGACGAGGTAGAGGAGTTGTCCGAGTAGCGGGTGGTGGACGACGTTTTGAGGCTCTACCACCACCACCACCAGGAGGTCCACCCCGACCACAGGAAGCTAGCAGACAGGGGCATGCTCAGCTCCAGGCACTCGAGGCCTATGACCACGGCGCACCTGAGATGATTCAAGGTAATATCTGTGTCTACTCCACCCTTTCTGCAGTACCTATAGACACAAGTGATTGTCATTATTTTATTTCTGCATCCCTTGTTCGGAGATCGGAGATTCCGACAGAGCCGTTGGCTCGATCCATACATCTTGAGACTCCTACAGGAGAAGACTCGATGATTATGCACTAGTTTCGGCAGTGTGGGCTTACTCTAGAAGGCAAGAGCTTAGGCTAGGATCTTCTTATAACGTCATTAAGGCCTTATTACTCCATCTTGGGTATGGACTAGTTGTCTATAATCCATGCCCAGATTGACTGCATTATGCGCAAAGTGTGGTGTGTCTGCACAGATGGGAGCAGTTTTACCTTCACCGGCAATAAGGGAGCCTTTGCAGCATAGGATGGAATTACGCAGAGGAGAGGGCTGCCGATCACACATCAGTTGGCTAGTCTCATCCTTGGAGAGGTTGATGTGCGGAGTCTGAGTTTTCCTATTGTGTTGGATCAGTATGTTGATGTTTTTCCTGTCGACATTCTAAGACTACCTCCTCATAGAGAGGTAGACTTCTATATTGACATATACCTCGAAACAACATCAATATCAACTCCAGCATATTGGATGGCTCTTTCCGAACTTCTTGATCTGCGTGTATAGTTGGAGGACTTGCAGGGGAAAGGATTTATCTGACCCAGTGTTTTACCCTTGGCTTCTCCGATTTTGTTCACCAAGAAGGCAGATGGGAGCTTGGGACTATGTGTTGACTACCGTCACCTGAATTAGTTGACCATGAATAACATGTACCCACTCCCTAGGATTGAAGACCTCTTTGATCAGCTAAATGGAGCATGATAGTTCTTGATGATAGACCTCGGGTTAGGCTATCACTAGCTCAGAGTTCGAGACAAGGATGTGCAGAAGACGACCTTCACATGTCTGTATGTCCACTACAAGTTCTTGGTTATCCCTTTCGGCATAACCAACAAACCATTAGTGTTCATGAGTCTCTTGAATAGGATATTCCAGCCTTTCCTCGATCATTTTGTCGTATTCTTCATCGATGAAATACTGATTTACTCGACTACTAAAGAGGAGCACACCTACCACTTGTGGGTTGTACTGGATACACTACGAGAGTACAAGATTTATGGTAAGCTCTCGAAGTGTCGGTTATGGATTCTATTGGTTCACTTTCTGAGACATGTCATCTTGGAGGTGGGAGTTGCAGTGGATCCAGCAAGGATCGAGGCTGTACTTTCTTGGTAGCCACCCAAGAGTGTGATGGAGGTGCATAGTTTCCTAGGTTTGGCCAGGTACTATCAGAGATTTGTGCAAGACATCTCCAAATTTGCAGCAACACTATTATCCTTGATGAAGAAGGGGAAACCCTTCGTGTGTTTAGAGAGATTCCAACTGAGCTTTCTGGAGCTGAGGCAGAGATTGACAAGTACAACCATCTTGAGGCTACCAGAGGAGGGAATTTCTTATGTAGTTTATTGCGATGCATTATGGACCGGACTCGGGTGTGTCCTAATGCAAGAGCGAGATGTGATTTTTTATGGTTCACAGTAGTTAAGACAACACGAGCAGAATTACACTACTCATGAACTTGATTTAGCAACAGTGGACTTCGCCATGAATATGTGTCAACAATATCTGATAGGTGAGCACTTTACAGTCTATTCTGACCACCAGAGTCTCAGGTATATCTTCTCGCAGAAGGACCTAAACCTAAGTCAGCGGCGACAACTCGAGTTCCTCCAGGACGATGACTTTGAGATGGTCTATACTCCAGGAAAGGGTTACTTTGTTGCTGATTCTTCTAGAAGGAGATCGGGCATTCAACATCTAGGAGAGGCGACAGAGCAGCTAGCCACTTTATAGATATCCTTTGTGGATATAGATGGAGCAGCTTTTCTTCAGTCTCTCACAGTCACTCCTCTAATTCGTCAATGAGTTAGGGAGGCACAGCATGGGGACGTTGACTGTGAGATGCGACGTGCTCGGATATCTTCAGGGCTGGCACCTAATGGATTTTTCGAAGGTGGGGAGGATTTCATCTTTTTCAGGGGACACACCATGGTACCAGTTTCACTACAAGAGGAAGTGTGAGGGAGTTTCACACTTCCCTCAAGTGTTACATCAAAGAGTGGCAAAGATGTACCAGGACCTCAGAAGACAACACTTATAAGGACCCGCACTTATTTCATAAATAATCATGAATTTATTTAAGAAAACACTTCATTATACATCGAGTATCTTTTCAAGTTTAGAGCTGTAGATAATTAAGACAAAACATTCATAACATTACACATTGTTACATAGTGGATACCATAAAACCAGTTTCCATTATCCTCAGAATATAAAACATTAAAACACAAAACAAGACTCCTTGACAATTATTCAACATTTAACATGTCTTCCTTCCTTGTATTAGTCATCATTAACCTGTGGAAAATCATTTAAAAACTTGGTATGAGCACAAAAGCTCAGTAAGGTATGAAAAAGAAGGAAAAAACACATTAGTCCATGAATACACATGACGTATGAAAACATTTTCAAAAGACATGCTTTCCACCCATAAAATCTTACTTAGCATAACATGAGATTTACACAAGATCCAAACAAACATATTTATAATCATAGAGGTATATTGGGGCATTACTTACATAATCTTGTAACCATATTGGCTACCTTAAAATTTGTAACCCTCACGTCTACCTTACTTTGTGTAACCATCACAGTTACACTTGGAGTAACCATACGACCGACCTCCAACTTACTCATACAAATGCATTAGAGGGAAATATAGGTCCCACCCTTCATCATAAACAATTCCAAATAACCAAAAAATAATCATACAACATAAACAATAGCATAAAAACATTTCTTTTGAATATTTCAAAACAGAATTTTAAAATAGGATTTTAGAAGAAAAGTCCCTTATAAACATCATATACTTGAAGTGAGGATTTAATAGAGTGGATTTAATATGTATATACTCTTTAAATACACATAGTGAAACATAATATAAACAAAACCCATCACACAAACAATTTAAATAGCACATAAATTATAAAGTAGAATGTTAACCCAAAGAATGGAAATCGGGTAAAGAATTCCCTTACCTTGGGCTTGTATTACTTCAAAATTGTTTAAAACTCCTGTATAATGGTTAAAAGAGTGTTATTAATACTTTAAAGAAACATGTTCATGTTTATAACATCTTATATGGTCATTTAATAACCTCATTTCACCCCTTAATTGTTAGTATTTTGTTCCTTGCATTATTTTGGGTGAGTTCTTTTGTGATTTTCACAATCGGTTCATGATGAATCGTTTTTGATGATTGGAAGTGAAACTCCAGAATTGGAATGGAGTAGTATTTACATAATTCCAGTACCATAAATTATACCATTTATCACATTGGTTCTTTATATGATGATGATTTATAAGTTAAACATTAATTATGTTCGTTTAGATAATTTAAGTGTTTCTTTGATAATTACAACTTCATTTAGTCTTGAAAATTTGAATCATGAGTACAAAAGAATTACAGAACCTTATATGATTCTTAAAACATATATTATAACCTGGTTCAACCATATACATGGTTTCATGACCAGACTTGAAAGAATTAATGGAGATTGAAAATACATTGTCCACGATATCGGTAATTCGACACAAATGGACAATGTTTTTTGATTCTTTAAATAACTGAGAGAGGAGAGGAATAATGATTTGTAATTTTCCATAAACATGAAAACATCCAGAATATACATGATTCTGGAGATTTCATGCCTCTTGCATAAGAGGGGGGGGAAGAACGAAGAGAAGGGAATCTTGAAATAAAGAAAACATGAGAAAATTCTTACAAAAATTCGGCAGCCTAACGGGGTCTCTTAAAATTTCATAAAAATAAGATTGATGAGAGGAATGTAATATCTCATCATTCATACGAAATTTGGACAGTAAGGGGAAATATTAAATGAAATATCCCAACAAAAGACAAAGGGAAAGGAAGAGAATAACATAAAATGGAAGGAAAGAATGAAAATGAAAGAGGATGTTTACCTCTTGATCTCTTCTCCTTGAGATCCTTTTTAAGGGCTTTGATTTTGGTCTTTTGGTGAGACCAGAAGATCTAGGAAGTGGGGAAGAAGATTGGGGAGGGAATTTGGCAGAAATTTGACAATGCTCAAGGCTTTAGAGGTGTGAGAGGAAGAGGGGAGTGAGGGTGATATTTATAGTGGAGGAGGGGAGGTATTTTAGATTATTTTAATTATTATTATAATATTTTTATCAAGACTATGAATAATCTACAATAAAGTGGCCTTAATTAGTGAAAATATCAAGTGCGTTCGAGGCAAGTGGCCTTTCATCACTTATGATGTCATAAATAGTGCATATTTATCGATAAAGTGATTATACGGTATTTTATCGTATTTCACTATTCACCGAAAATTCAAGAGTTTCAGACAAATACCAAAAATTTACCCCAACCATTTTTCGATGTGTAGAATTCAAAAATGAACTCCATTTTTCAAAAATAATTTTCTAAATATTATTAATTTAATTTTTAAATAAGGCCACAGTTAATTCGAAAAATAACAAAATTGAATTGCAATTAGTTTTATGTGACATTGGAAAATTAATTAAGATCCCATTATCCTATTGCCTTGGGAAAATAAAATAATAATATTATTTACTATTCATGAGGTCATATTACTATTCATATTACTATTCATAAGGGCATGTTACTATTCACCAAAAAAACAAGTTTGTTTCATCAGACTCTAAATAACATACTGAACCCAATTTTAGATGACAATTTCTTGAAATTCAAATCATAGAAGAAATAAAATTATGTTTAAAGGATACTTATAAATATATACCTTAAACAAAATTTCAAGCATTTTCAATTTATTTTTTAGAAAACCTTGGGATGTTACATTATCCCCACCTTCTTGAAATTGCGTCCTCACAATTTTATTTACTTATTAAACAAATGAGGGTATTTTTTCCTCATAGAATTTTCAGACTCCCATGTTGCTTCTTCAACCATGTGGTTTCTCCACAAAACCTTTACCTGGTGGATTACCTTATTCCGCAATACCTGTTCTCTTCGATCAAGAATCTGAACCGGTTTTTCTTCATAAGAAAGGTTCTCTGCTAGCTGAACTTCTTCCGGCCTCAAGACATGTGATGAATCTGGAACATACTTTCTCAACATCGAAACATGAAAAACATTGTGTACCTGAAACAAGCTCAGAGGCAATGCTACACGGTACTCAAATGTTCCAACTTTATCCATGATTTCAAAAGGACCGATGAACCGTGGACTTAGTTTCCCTTTCTTACCAAAACGCATCACACTTTTCCAAGGAGATATTTTAAGGAAAACATGGTCACCTACCTTGATAGAGAAGTCTTTCCTTCTGTTATCTGCATAACTTTTCTGCCTGCTCTGAGCTATCCTCATGTGTTGCTGGATCATACTCACTTTCTCAGCCACTTCATCTACTAATTCTGGCCCCATCAACTTTCTTTCACCGACTTCATCCCAAAACGCAGGAGTCCGACACCGCTTTCCATACAAGGCCTCAAAAGGTGCCATCTGAATACTGGAATGGAAACTTTTATTATAAGAAAGCTCAACTAATGAAAGATGTTGATCCCAACTTCCCTGATAGTCCATTGAACAAGCTCGAAGCATATCCTCCAAAGTTTGAATCGTTCGTTCTGACTGCCCATCTGATTGAGGATGAAAAGCTGTACTGAAATTCAACTCTGTGCCCAAAGACTTCTGAAGTCCCTTCCAAAATTTAGAAGTGAACCTGGGATGTCGGTCAGACACAATGGAAAGAGGAACTCCATGTAACCTGACAATATCTTTGAGGTACAATCGAGAAAGCTGATCTAATGTCATTGTATCTCGAATAGAAAGAAAATGAGCAGACTTTGTTAGCCGATCAACAATAACCCATATCGCATTGTTACCTCGATAAGTCTTTGGTAGTCCCACCACAAAATCCATGGATATATTCTCCCATTTCCATTCTGGCACCGACAAAGGCTGAAGCATTCCCTTTGGTAACTATCGCTCTGCTTTAACCTGCTGACATGTCAAACATTTCATTGTAAAATGAGCAATATCTCTTTTCATCCCATTCCACCAGTAATACTCCCGAAGGTCTCTGTACATATTAGTACTTCCAGGATGAACAGAAAATGGAGAACTATGAGCTTCACACAACAATTATTTCTTCATATGGGAATCACAAGGCACCCACAACCTTTTTCCAAACCTTAAAACACAATCTTTATCAAGATTAAATTCTGGAAACTAACCCATTTTAACCAATTCTACCTTTTTCCGTAGCTCACGGTCTTCCCTCTGCGCTTTCATAATTCTGTCTGACAACGGAGACTGCACTGAAACCTGAAACAAAACAGATATATTCCCTGCACCAACAACTTCCATGCCAAAATTTATCAAATCATTAATCAAGGGATCACGTTCCAAACGTAGCATGGTTAATGATGCATGATTTTTCCGACTTAAGGCATCCGCTACTTTGTTTGCTTTTCCAGGATGGTAATTAATCGTGCAGTCATAATCCTTTATCAGTTCTAGCCATCTTCTCTGCCTAATGTTTAATTCCTTCTGAGTGAATATATACTTAAGACTTTTATGGTCAGTATAGATTTGGAATTTGGTTCCATATAGACGATGTCTCCATATATTCAAAGCAAAAACCACAGCTGCCAATTCCAAATCATGAGTGGGATAATTCAGCTCATGAGGTTTAAGTTGTCTCGAAGCATAGGCAATTACCTGATCATTCTGCATCAAAACACTACCAAGTCCCTTCAAAGAAGCATCACTGTAGATGACAAACTCTCCATTCCGGGAAGGTAAGGCCAAAACTGGAGCGTTCACCAATCTCTTCTTTAGTTCCTGAAAACAAACATCACATTCCTCTATCCAAACAAATATAACTCCTTTCCGTGTTAGCGTAGTTATTGGGCTTGATAACCGTGCAAAGTTCTTAAAAAAGCATCGGTAATAACATGCTAAGCCCAGAAAACTACGAATCTCTGTAACATTTTTGGGTCTTGGCCATTCATCAACTACTTTTGTTTTGGTAGGATCAACTGTTATTCCATCCTTATTTACAATGTGCCCAAGAAAAGAAATCTGTTGCAACCAAAAATCCCACTTTCTGAATTTTCCATATAGTTTCATTTCTTTTAAAGTTTGTAAAACAACCGTTATATGTTTTTCAGGCTCCTCTTTATTTTTTGAAAAAACCAGAATGTCATCAAAAAATACAACCACAAACTTATCCAAGAACTCATGAAATACTCTATTTATAAGATTAATGAATATAGCAGGTTCATTAGTTAACCCAAATGGCATAACAACAAATTCATAATGCCCATATCTAGTACGAAAGGCTGTTTTCGGGATGTCATCCTCCTTCACCTTCAGCTGATGGTATCCGGATCTCAAGTCAATCTTTGAAAAGTACTAATCTCCCTAGAGCTGATCAAACAAGTCATCAATATGAGGCAATGGATACTTGTTTTTAACAGTGATGTTATTCAAAGCTCTATAATCAATGCAAAGTCTCATGGAACCATCTTTCTTTTTAACAAACATAATAGGGGCTCCCCATGGTGAAGTACTGGGATGAATGAAGCCTTTGACGAGCAAATCCTGCAACTGATTTTTCAATTCAAGAAGTTCTATTGGAGCCATACGATATGGGGGTATTGAAATTGTCTTAGCATTAGGAACTAAGTCAATTGTGAATTCGACTTCTCGTTTAGGTATGACACTGGGTAACTCCTCAGGAAAAACATCAAGGTATTCATTTACCACTGGAACATCATTGATTTGAATAGTTCCCTTGTTTTCAACAATATGAGCCAGATAACTTTCATTTCCATCTTTCAGTATTTTCTCAGCTTCTTGATATGTTATCAATTGTATGGGTTCATTCTTGTATACAAACTGAAACCCTTTCTGAAAAACAACTTCTTTTTCTCTACAGTCAATCTTAGCATGATAATCAGAAAGCCAGTCCATCCCTAGAATAACTTCAAACTCGACTAAGGGTAAAACAATAAGGTTTTCAGGTAAAGTCTTTCTACATACCACAATAGAAATATTTTTATAATTCCTCTTTGCTATAACAATTCCCCCTGGTGTTTTAACAACAAGTTCAGGTATCATTTGTTGAGGTGATATTTCCAATTCACTAGAAAATTTCTCAGAGATGAAGGAATGTGTAGACCCCGTATCAAACAAAACTTTAGCAAAATCTGAGTGGACAAACAAAGTACCTGATATGACTTCATTGGATGGCCCAACATCTGCTGACGTAGTCGCAAAGGATCTCACTACACCTTTCTGCTTGTAGTCTGGCTTCTTTGCATCATTTGGATCCCTCTTTGGACATGCATTTTCATAGTGACCCATCTCACCACATTTAAAACACTTTACAGTATGCTTATCAAGATTAGTCTTTGGATCATTTTCATTGCAATCTCGGGCCATATGTCCAAACATACCACATTTAAAACACTTCCCAGTTTTGATAAGACATTCCCCAGGGTGCTTCTTGCCACACTTTTCACAAACTGGAAACTGTATTTTCTTACCATCAGATTTCATTGGTTTATTATTACCCATTGCTTTCCAATTTGACCTCTTCTTCTCTTTGTTTCCAAATTGCATGTGATCGTCAGCAAACTCCATCTCTACCCTCTCAGCACATCGGACAAGTTTCTCGTAACTTTTTAATTCACGGGAGGCCAACTCCCTTCGATACCTTGGCTTCAATCCTGAGTAAAAGCAGTTGATTTTGCTATCAAGATCCAGAATAAGATTTGGAGCATACCTCGCCAGTCGGGTGAAGTTTGCCTCATACAGAGCCACTGAATATTCCTCCTTTTGTTTCAGTTCAAGGAATTGTTTCTCCATTCTATGTCGCACCACCTTAGGAAAATATTTTCAAGAAAAATACTTTTAAATTCATCCCACACTAAGGCATAAAAATCCTCTCTACCCCTGATATTCCTTACCATTGACCACCACTGATCAGCTTCCCCTTTAAAACGATAAATGGCAAGACTTACCTTTTGATTGTCTGAACATCCCATAACATCAAATATCTTTTCAAGAGCTTTAATCCATCCTTCTACTGCCACTGGGTTGGAAGATCCATTGAAAGCAGGAGGATGTTGTCTCATAAAATGTTCCACCACTGTCATGTTCCGTTGGGGTACCTCTTTGTGTCCTCTTGCATGGATTCCACCACCATTTATTGCTTGCGTTAGCTGAGCCATTACTGTCACAAACTGCTCGGTTCCAATCCCTACCATTCTAGGCTGTTGATCAGGAAGGATGTCATTCTGTCGGTGCCTATCCGCTTCAGCATCCATGTTCCTTGTGCGGACAACCATTCTAAACAAACATTTCTTAGATGAAGCAACATGGTAATCTTTAAATTCTTTAACAAATTAAATATAGGGTAAGAATTATTTATGGTATTCTATTAGCATCACCTTAACCCCTAAAGTTATCTAAACCATCCTCTGATACCAACTATAAAGACCCGCACTTATTTCATATATAATCTTGAATTTATTTAAGAAAACACTTCATTATACATCGAGGACCTTTTCAAGTTTAGATATTTATAGAATTAAGACAAAACATTCATAACATTACACATTGTTACATAGTGGATACCATAAAACCAGTTTTCATTATCCTCAGAATATAAAACATTAAAACACAAAACAAGACTCCTTGACAATTATTCAACATTTAACATGTCTTCCTTCCTTGTATTACTCATCATTAACCTGTGGAAAATCATTTAAAAACTTGGGATGAGCACAAAATCTCAGTAAGGTATGAAAAAGAAGGAAAAATCACATTAGTCCATGAATACGCATGACGTATGAAAACATTTTTAAAAGACATGCTTTCCACCCATAAAATCTTACTTAGCATAACATCAGATTTACACAAGATCCACACAAAAATATTTATAATCATAGAGGTATATTGGGGCATTACATACATAATCTTGTAACCATCTTGGCTACCTTAAAATTTGTAACCCTCACGACTACCTTACTTTGTGTAACCATCACAGTTACACTTGGAGTAACCATACGGCCGACCTCTATCTTACTCATACCCAATGCATTTGAGGGAAATATAGGTCCCAAACTTCATCAAAAAAAATGCCAAATAACCAAAACATAATCATACAACATAAACAATAGCATAAAAACATTGCTTTTGAATATTTCAAAACAGAATTTTAAAAGAGGATTTTAGAAGAAAAGTCCATTATAAACATCATATAATTGAAGTGAGGATTTAATAGAGTGGATGTAAAATGTATATACTCTGTAAATACACATAGGGAAACATAATATAAACAAAACCCATCACACAAAAAATTTAAATAGCACATAAATTATAAAGTAGAATGTTAACCCAAAGAATGGAAATCGGGTTAAGAATTCCCTTACCTTGGGCTTGTATTAATTCCAAATTGTTTAAACCTCCTGTATAATGGTTAAAAGAGTGTTATTAGTACTTTAAAGAAACATTTTCATATTTATAACATCTTATATGGTCATTTCATAACCTCATTTCACCCCTTAATTGTTAGTATTTTGTTCCTTGCATTATTTAGGTTGAGTTCTTTTGTGATTTTCACAATCAGTTCATGATGAATAGTTCTTGTTGATTGGAAGTGAAACTCCAGAATTGGAATGGAGTAGTATTTACATAATTCCAGTACCATAAATTATACCATTTATCACTTTGGTGCTTTATATTATGATGATTTATAAGTTAAATATTAATTAGGTTCGTTTAGATAATTTAAGTGGTTCTTTGATAATTTCAATTTCATTTAGTCTTGTAAATTTGAATCATGAGTACAAAAGAATTCCAGAACCTTATATGGTTCATAAAAAATATATTATAACCTGGTTCAACCATATAAATGGTTTCATGACCAGGCTTGAAAGAATTAATGGAGATTGAAAATACATCGTCCACGATATCGGTAATTCGACACAAATGGACAATGTTTTTTGATTCTTTAAATAAGTGAGAGAAGAGAGGAATAATGATTTGTAATTTTCCATAAACATGAAAACATCCAGAATATACATGATTCTGGAGATTTCATGCCTCTTGTATAAGAGGGGGGGAAGAACGAAGAGAAGGGAATCTTGAAATGAAGAAAAACTGAGAAATTTCTTACAAAAATTCGGCAACCTAATGGCGTCTCTTAAAATTTCATAAAAATAAGATTGATGAGAGGAATGGAATATCTAATCATTCATAAAAAATTTGGACATTAAGGGGAAATATTAAATGAAATATCCCAACAATAGACAAAGGTAAAGGAAGAGAATAACATAAAATGGAAGGAAAGAATGAAAATGAAAGAGGATGTTTACCTCTTGATCTCTTCTCCTTGAGATCCTTCTTAAGGGAATTTATTTTGGTCTTTTGGTGAGACCATCAGCTCTAGGACGTGGGGAAGAAGATTGGGGAGGAAATTTGGCAGAAATTGGACAATTCTCAAGGCTTGAGAGGTGTGAGAGGAAGAGGGGAGTGAGGGTGATATTTATAGTGGAGGAGGGGAGGTATTTTAGATTATTTTAATTATTATTATAATATTTTTATCAAGACTATGAATAATTTCCAATCAAGTGGCCTTAATTAGTGAAAATATCAAGTGAGTTCGAGGTAAGTGGCCTTTAATCACTTATGATGTCATAAATTGTGCATATTTACCGATAAATTGATTATACGGTATTTTATCGTATTTCACTATTCACCGAAAATTCAAGAGTTTCAGAAAAATACCAAAAATTTACCCCAACCATTTTTTGATGTGTAGAACTCAAAAATGAACTCCATTTTTCAAAAATAATTTTCTAAATATTATTAATTTAATTTTTAAATAAGGTCACAGTTATTTCGAAAAATAACAAAATTGAAGTGCAATTAGTTTTATGTGACATTGGAAAATTAATTAAGATCCCATTATCCTATTGCCATGGGAAAATAAAATAATATTATTATTTACTATTAATGAGGTCATATTACTATTCATATTACTATTCATATTACTATTTATAAGGGCATGTTACTATTCACTAAAAAACAAGTTTGTTTCATCAGACTCTAAATAACATACTGAACCCAATTGTAGATGACAGTTTCTTGAAATTCAAATCATAGAAGAAATAAAATTATGTTTTAAGGATACTTATAAATATATACCTTAAACAAAATTTCAAGAATTTTCAATTTATTTTTTAGAAAACCTTGGGATGTTACAACACTGGTGGCCAGGTATGAAGAAGACTGTAGCATAGTTTGTTTCACAATGCCTCACTTGTTAGCAAGTGAAGGCAGACCACCAGGTACTAGCAGGCTTGGTACAGCCCTTAGAGGTCCCAAAGTAGAAGTGGGACATGATATCTATGGATTTTGTGGTGGGGATTCCATGTACATCTAGAGGACACGACTCTATCTCGGTGATCGTAGACTGACTCACCATGTCAGACCACTTCCTACCGATCAGTGAGAAAGGCTCAGTAGAGAGCTTGGAATGCCTCTATGTTCATGAGATCGTATAGCTTCATTGTGTGTCATCGTCTATCATTTCCGATCGTGATGCTCACTTCACTTCTCGGCTATGGAATGAGTTACATGAGGCTTTTGGGATGCATCTTCGCTTGAGCAGCGCCTTTCATCCTCATACAGATGACCAGAATGAGAGGGTCATTCAGACTCTCGAGGACATGCTCCATGCAGGTGTCCTTGACTTTGGTCGCAGCTGGGAGGATCACGTACCCATGTTAATGTTTGCGTACAACAACAACTGCCACTCCACCATCGAGATGACACCATACGAGGCATTGTATAGGCGACCTTAGAGATCACCTCTGTGCGGGACTGACCCAGAAGAGTCAGCACTTATAGGACCAGAGATGGTTTAGGCTATGACGGAGAATGTGAAGAACATCTCGAAGTGGATGAAGACTGCAAAGAGCAGACCGAAGTCTTATGCTGATAGGAGATAGAGACCACATGAGTTTGAGTATGGTGACCATGTTTTCCTATGCGTCTCACCTCGAAGAGGTCTACAGAGATTTGGCCGGGCGAAAAGTTATCTCTGCGTTTCATCGGACCTTTCCATGTCCACAGCAGAGTAGGCGAGGTGGCATACATCCTGGCCCTTCCACCTCACCTGCACTAGGTGCATGACGTCTTCCACATATTTGAGCTGAAAAGATGCGTGCACGACCCGTCCCACATCATCGACCCTGGGGAGCTGGACATCGAAGATGGGGAGACATTCACAGAGGTCTCAGTGGATATCGAGGATCGACAGGAGTGGGTCTTACGTGGGCGGTTGATTCTTCTAGTGCGGGTTTGTTGGCAGCACGAGAACCTCTAGGAGAGCACTTAGGAGCGGGAGGCTCATATGTGAGATCAGTACCCCCATTTGTTTCCCTAGTGTGTGTTTTAGCTTTACGGGGATGTAAATCCCTGAGGTGGGAGTAATGTAAAGACCCAGAAATTTCATGGAATTTTTTTATTAATTCTTTGTAATTTTACGAGTCTGCGGTTTCTGACGGCACTTGATTCTGAGGCCCGGTGTTCCCGGAATCAATTTCTGATTTTTTTTCGGGTATGTTTAGTAATCGTATGTGTGGGTTTTTCTATCTTTTGAACCAGTGCTCAGAATCGAAATCTGAGGGAACCGATGAACTCACAGTGCCAATATTCTCTTAAGGGGACCACTACCCAGTTGCGTTTTATGTGGGTTGAGAGTTAATTTTTGGGGATTTAGAATAAAATAAATAAAATTTGTATTACACAATTTTATTTTTGTTTGGTGGTTATTTCCTCTCAAGGGGCGTTAGAGGGGGGGGGCAGGGGGCTCAATCCCACATAACCTCCCCTAAGAGGATATTTGTGAGGTAGGGCCCACACATGCCCTAATCCTTTCACCTTCCCTCAACTCCCATGAAACCCCCATTTAACTCCCCCACATTTATTTCTGACAACTCCCCCCTTTTTGAATTTTAAACTCTCCACCTCCATATCTTTATGTTTGCCAACCCAAGTAATTGATATCCTTATTAATTAATTGGCACATATCCTCTTTTGAATTATTTTTATTTTCATGGAATTTATTGAAGTGTTGGAGAATTCTATTATAATATTTTCATAGAAAAAAATTTTGGTGGGGGAACCTCTGGAGAAATTAGAAGAGAATCATTCTACAACGAAGAGCCACTGAAGAACGACTATCGTCACCTTCGATCTTCGGCCAAGACAAAGGAGAAGGAACCACCCGGAAGGAATTCCTATGACACATCATCATTAGTTACTTCTTCCTTGACATCAACGAGTTGATGCAGTCTCTCCGCGAGCCCGTTTTCTGTGACACCCGACTACTGTGAACCTTATTTCAAGGTACGAGTTTGTACAATTTTATGTGAGTATTTGTACCCTGTTCATCATTTAATTTTCTTAATTTTATTTGGCCAACTTCTACCGCCTAACATGGATGGCGTGGGCCAAATGCACATGGCCCAACAACCCTCCATAGTCCATTTTGTTTGTGATGGTGACCATGTTGGAAAGGTAGAAACGAGTGAAGGCAGCGACCGTGTGCCAGCCGCGTGTGGAAGAACCGCGGCCCGCAACCGCGGTTTGCTCGACCAAAGGAGAACCGACCGACTAAAGCCATATGGGCCGAAGGGAGACCACAGTTCCACAAGGGGTGCAACACTGTGGAGAACCACGGCCTGCACTCCGCAGTCTGCATCGACGATGAACCGGCCAGCTCACCTGTGGCTAGGTTAAAGGTGTCGCGGCACCCGCAGGTGCCGTGCCGAAGGACCGTGGCCCACCCGAGTGGGCCACTTGCACTTGGAAGACCGTTCATCTTCAGACGACTAGACAGGATTGTGGTGCCACTTGGCATCGTTGGTTCCAGAGACTGTGGGGCCGCCCCCCCTCCCGCTCGCAGTGCCTGGCCAGCCGGGCTGAGCCAGGCGGGCCGGGATGCGCCGCGTCGGGCCGGGCCGCATGCCATCGGCCCTGGTCGCGCCCTCTTCGGCTGGATTGTGCACTTCATCTGGCCAGTCTGACCCACTTCTAGGTCAAACCCACCAAATTGGGTCTGCCCGACCCACCAGCTCACTGGGCTTCACGGGTCGGGCCCATTGTCACTTAAAAGTGAATAACTTAAAGACTGAATGTCCGATCGACTCACCTCTGCAGCATTGGGACCCTAGTGACAAAGAGTTCCTTTTGTGATACTCTAAGTGAGTTTTAGATGACTTAGGAAAATGAACGGGTTTGGAATGACCATATTTCTAACCGAGCACGTGGAACGGAAAATAAAATATCTCTCAAACCGGGCGTCCGATTGACACGACGTCTATCACATTGGTTTCCTTTTGACGAGACGGAGATTTGGGATACAACAACTCTTCATTCGTGATAGTTGATGTATCGAACCCTTGGCTAGAGGAGCAGACCCTCCAGGAATCGAGCGTACTGTGTGCGGGAACCCTAGAGCTGGCTGCGACTACGACCACTACCTTACTGGGATCCTCCAAGGGATCAACGACAATGATTGCTGTTCTATGGATCCTCCGTGGGTTTGGCTGCAATGACTACTGTACTTGGTTCCACTATGGGTTCAGCATCAATGACTACTGTACTTAGATTCTCCATAGGTTTGGTATCAAGGATTACTGTACTTCGATCCTCCATGGGTTTGGTAGCTACGACTTATGTACTAGTATCCTATGTGGGTTCGGAAGAGGAAATGATTTAGAGGCTACATATAATCATCTCCACCCCACTTCATGGGTTGTATACCTATGTGACCAGAGTTATGACTTCCAATCATTACCATTGATGTGATTGACTTCATTCCTGTGTTGACTGGGTTGTGTTTGGGCTCGAGAGTTGGAGACGAACTCGAATTCATAAATTAGGTATATGTATGGGAATATACCTAAGTAGAGTTGGTTAATTCTTTGTGGTTGTATATTTTCTTCGTAGTTTACCCTTCATGGATTCTGGGAGACCTTTGAGGGTCTTGGGGTCCCTGTTGAGTAATGTTATAGTCACACCTGCACGGGCTATGCCCGCACTACATTTTGTTGGATGTAGACGATGGACATCACTAATCGTGGTAGAGAATTGTAGAGCTGGATGGTACCCGGAGGTTGACCACAAGGCGGTACGTACACGGAGTGGATGGACAGACCCAAGGTGCTGTGGAGACCATATGTACTCACCCTTAAAGAGGGATTCCCGGAGGATGACTCAGTGGTTGTTGCTTTACTATACTGCTGTTGTACTAGTCTTTCAGTTGTACTGTACTCACTGTTGGGATTGTATTTCCGGCCCCTTTCCTTTCAAAACTTACTTTTGTATATAGTTTTACTTGTGCATACTACATTTGCGTACTTTGTTGTGTTTGTTTACTTCTATAAAGTCAATTCCTTCCCAGTATAGGGATTTATGCCTTTGGTTCTTGTCGCCATCCCCTGGCCTATGGAAGGTAGGCTTGGGGTAGTCACGGCACTGGCTCTGAGGAAGGGTCCTGAAAAGATCTCAAGTTAAAATGTTAGAATGTTGAATATGGAGAAGAGAGGAGAGTTTTACATAGTCAAATGTCACCCTGAAATCTATGAATCACCATAGATCTACCAAAGAAGGAGGATTGGAAGCTTAGAGAAGGGGGGAGGGGAATCCATTGGGACAAACCTAGTAGAGGAAGAGTGAAATTGGTGAGTTGGGTAAAAAATCAAGGGGAAAACATTGTATTTTCACAATTTTTTAGATATGGGAAGCTCACACAGTTTGGCCACATGGTTTACAGAACTGTGCGCCAACCGTGTGCCCCTCATTAGATACACATGTGCACCTGCAGTGTTTTTCAACATAGTTTGGAAACTATGCACCAACCGTATGATTTGGATCTATACAAGAATGTCACCAAGTGGCATGATTAACTGGGTTGGGCTGCCCAGTTTACCAAACTACATGGAAACTGTGCGCCAAGAGAAAAACACCAAAAACCAAAAAAAATTAAACCCTTCACAACCAAAACAATAGATCCAAAACCTAAGAAATAAATAAACTAGATCATAGGATAAAAATAATAATCTGGGATTCAGAATTATCAACATAATTCACACTTTCTACCCCTGAAAAGCAACATAATTTGACAGTAGATCGATCAAAAGGATTTCAAAAACTATATAATATATCCTCTTAAAAAATCAAAACCACTTCCAAATGAAACATATAACTCCTGACTAAAATAAACATCAAACCAAAACAATTGCCCAACAATCAATAGGAAATTAAATCCACAACATCCTCAACCATGAATCAAAAAATATTATTGGGAATTCTCCAAAACACAATGATTACCCAAAACAAAAGGAAACCTAGAAATCTACAGCATCAAAGAATCCCTTCTTACCACACCAACATCTAAAATGATCCCATGTTCTCATCAAGGGAGGCCAGAACAGACTCCCCTCAATTAAGAAATGACCTGTATCCAAAATTTATAAGGAGACCACAATGAGACCTATTGTGGGTCTCCCCGCTATTAAGAACCTACTAGCTCAAAACCAAAACACATGAACTTCCCCAAAAATTTCAACCACCCCCACCATCAGGGGGCCTTACAAAATAAATTCCATCCAAGAGGTTACAAAAAATAGATAAAAAAATTAAAAAAGAACCTTAAACTATCTTCATTCCCAAAAGGATATCAAAACAAGACCAAGGCCCCACAAAATATTGGGATTCCTAACTATGTGTGTGTTTCACATAAGGGCCTATAGATGGAGACCTTATTTTTGATGCATCACATGTCTCCTAGTGAGAAGATAATAACTTCCATCCACCAGAAAAATAATTCAAAATACGCCTTGTAAAAACCTCAATTGAGAATAGAGAATGATTTAGAATTTCCCAAATAAGTACATAGTTTTCATAAATTATGAGTTCCTAATGGATTCAAAACATCCCCATACTTCTCAAGAAAAATATAACACTAACTTTCAAAACTGGAACAAAAAAATGAAACATTAAAATATAATGATAATTTATGGGAAAAACATCACTCTAATCCTATGAACTGGATCCGCTTCACTTCATTAAAACACCCTAACAGAAGTGTTGCAAGTGTCCTAGCCACCCACAAAAATGATATGTCTATAGTGAAATCAGATATAATGAATTTTAATTATTTGGATTTGCACACATATAGAGCACCATAATCCTACACATAGAATGCTAATATGAAATATCAAATGGAATTTTGATTCCACGTCCAGTTAAAACACTTTCAAGACAGCCCCCACCCCCTTTTTAAAATCCCCATGACCACTTCTAGGAATAGAGAGAGGGGTGACTACCCCAAGAACCCATCCCAACACAATACTTAAATGAATGTAATTCTCAATAAATCATCAAAATAAGTTAGATTGAACTCTTACCCCTCTAATTTTAGATCAGGTCAAATCCCAAGCTTAATGTGTCGAGCCTTCATGGAATTGTTATCAATAAATTCCATATGTATACAAATACTTCTATAAAACTGTGAAAGAACACCAACACTAAACCAATGGATCGATGAAAATAGTCCTTTTCCATATCCTTCCTTACCCTCATCATCTTAGAGATGTACATATTTCAAGATAAATCCTTGAATAACTCCCATGTTATATCTTCACAAGGATTGTTCTGGGAGACTTAATTCCATCACTTCCAAGATGATACTTTAGGAATAAAGGTAGAAAACTTCACCTTTAAAGAATCCGCCAAATCAATGAGGCCAAATTTCTTCTCAATATCCCAAATCAACTCTTGCTCACTGAGAGGGTCTACATTACCATAAAATATATGTGAAATTACACTTTTGTAACTGCAGAACAAAATCTATAGGTTTATCAACATGAGGGCATGTTAGCACAGAACCACCCATATATACACCACAGACATCAATCAAATAACTATTGGGAGAAAACTAGGAGACAATAAATCCAAGTGATTAATAAAAACCATATCATTACCAAAACACATATCAAATAGATACCAACATAATTGAAAATCAGATCCAATATTCCCAAAATATTTACAAGAATCCACAAGACAATGATTAATAACCAAATCACCAATAATATTTTTAACTAAAAACATGTTAACATTACATTGAAATCATTGAAATACAAGCCATATATACATTGGTTATTTAGTCCCCACAATTTGCATCCTGAAAAATTATCAAAAAAATAACAAACTTGGTGGATTTACACACATTCCAGCGGCATTCCTTAGAGTTTCACTAACATGCACATTCGCATGACGCCTCAGGCACCGATCAACCCATTCCATACTGGGAACTCATCCACCCACAACATCATCCAACAACCTTACACACGTATCAATGCATGTGATCCCCCACGGAAATACCAATGGTGAAACAAATTAAAATTTTTATAAATCAATATATTCCACCTATGTTTCACAATATCAACCCAATTCATATTTTAAATTTCATAAAAAAAATTTAATGGATCACTCAATACATAGTCACAAAACATTTCCAAATTCCACCCCTCAATCCATTTCATCTTATACGAAAATAAAATCCCCAAAATTTAAATCCAAAATCCACTTCATATCATTAAAAACATTTTAATAAATTAAAAAAATCCACTTTTTCTAAATAATTTTCTTCTTTTCAATCAACTGATTATGAAAACTCCCTGAAAACCATTAACGAAAATAAATTTCTCTATGAGTTTCTTCAAAATGATGCTAATAACTCAATGTCTATATCCCCAAAAGAAAACCCATCCCCATTTAAAAATATTGCTTTCACAATTCCAGAACAAGATCTACCAAATTAATTTTAAAATAATGTGGAAGTCAAAGAATAAAACAAAGAAAAGTAGTGTCGATGGGTGACTTGGACATATTGTTGGAGGATACATGAAATTCGTACCCCGGCCATGAAGGGCATTTTAAGGCCCTATCCCTAGCTTCACCTGGCTTTCTTGGGCCTACATTCTCACAAAGATCAATATCCCAACTATCATTTTGTAACCCAAAGACAAAACATAGCAGAAAAACCAAATAAACCAACTAAACCAGACTTCCTAGGGAAATCCATGGATCAAAATGAGAAAGGGTTCATGATACCCTTCATATTCTTGTCATTAGACTCTCAGAAGGCATAATATTGAATCTACCTTAATATAAATATGTAACATAAGGTAATCTAATTAAAAATTCCTCTAAATATTACATGGATCTCATAACATTGTTTCTCGAACTAACCTGGGTCGACCCCATACTAGTCACCCAAACCAATCCGTGGAATAGCCCGATGTGTGTTTCCCATCCAGTCTGGCTGTAAACAAGTGACGATCATCAACAGAGTACACAAAGGGAATTATTTCTCTCATTAATAAATATATAAAAAATTGAAAAGTGAAATATACACAAATCATCCCAAGAAAAATTATATTTATAACTAAACAACTTTTATAAATAAACTACAAATAAACAACAAACTCCACAACCAAAAAAAACTCTACCGGATTACCACAACAACCTCTCCACGTGACACCAAGGGTCACTCTTCAATACAAATATTGTCAACCACTCACGGTGATTGATGAAATCAATAACGATCACACACCCACCCACACCCAACCTAGTACAGAATGAGTGGAACAATAACATTGAAATAATAACATAATATATCCACCATTTGTGGTCTACATGTTGGTGTGAAATCAAACTATTGTAGTAATAATTATATGAAACATCATCCACTATAACAGGTTTCCTTGTGAACATAAATAAAGTGGTAGGGAAAACTGATTCTAGTCGGGCATCCAATCACATACACATATAAAATATTTTTTACAATATGCATCACCACAATCACCCCAAGGATCAATCTCTTTCGATTAAACTCGTATATCTAAAATGATTCCAAACCATGGATCTACCAATCCCCACAGATAAATATGTTATGAGGATTCCATGATTGGGACATCTTACCCATTGAATATTTAAATATACAAGGAAATAAGATTGTCAATGGGTAGTTTTCACAATAATAACATCCACCATTTTTTCAAAATTATCAATGGGGACTTTAATATTTTTTCACAAAACCATCACTTTTAAAAAACAAAATCCACATTTTTAAAATGGTGTAAACAAACAATTTTTTCAATTCAAATGATTTTATAAATCACTTTTAAAAACAAAAATCATTGTCTCAACCAAATTCCATTTTTATAAAGATAACAAATTGGTTATTAACCATAATCACATCCCAACCCATTTTTTAATTCAAATAAACATTAATTTTCAAAACCAAAACCACTTGGGGGAGGCCATTTAAGGAACCTGGACATTATTTCACATACCACCCATATAATCACAAATAAAAACCTATATTTTTATATCAAAATTCACTACTAAATACTAATGTATATTTAATGAAATTCTTGCTATGATAAATTAAAAAAAACAGGCCACTTATCACATAAAACCAAATAAATCGAAACATTTCACACCAAACAAGAATTTTAATAATAATAAATCAATTGTTCATTCAATGGTGGTGTAAAAATTAATAAACCAATGAATATTATATTTTAAAGGAATGTTCATAACAAAACATTCTTTAAATCCATAGTGAATCAACAATACATCATGTTTTGTTAACTTAATTTGAAATTAAATGATACCTATATTATATATTAGATTATATAAAATTGTATTCAATACTTGTAATAATAATATTCATAATGACTAATACAAAAACATACATTTTTATTAATAATGACAATTTTAAATAGTATTAACCTCGGTAAAAGAGGTAAAATAATTTTAAAACCAAGGGGTGAAAATTGAAATCACCCTGACAAATGATTTTTTGATTTAATTTTTTATTTTCATCCATATGACTAATGCATGATTGGAATAATATAATTTGAATTTGAGAACCCGAACTTCAAATTTAACAAGGTATGTTATATTTTATTCATATTAAAAACAATTTATGGGTCTTTTTATATAATGGAATTGTTGGAATATTCGAATTTATTTTGGAATCCCAAAAAAGACATTAAATATAAAGATTTTTTTATTTTACAATATAAAATACATGGATTCCTATTTTTTACATCATTTCAAGGATAAATATTTTTTACTCTTAAATATAGTATTTTTCTTCAAAATTTCATTCATCAGTTTTTTATTTTATTAAAATTAAATTCATCCCCCAATAGAAAACAAATATAAAAAAATAGAATATATTTTTTAGATTCAAAATGTGAAAAGTTTTTTAAAAGTACCATTTTCATTTTTTCCTTATAAAAACATCACCATTGTAAAATTTTATATTATCAATGTTAAGGATCAAATGGGTTTAATGTAGTTTAACAAAGAGATAATTCAAAAAACTACCCAAAACCATAACAATTGTGAATAGTGGAGTTTATATCAACCATATAAAGTGTTTTTAAATATTATTTTTTTCATTATTTCCACATAAAATTATATATATATACATTAATGTTTTACATAATTCCTTGTTATCCCTTTCACTCCTCAATAAAAATACTCCACATATCCTCTCTTATCTACATATAATAAACATTGTAGATAAAAAATACCAACCATAACACCTTATTATATTTCATACATACATTTTAGAGTTTCATTTATTTCTTTAAGAACATCCATTTTATGGTCAGGCTGTAAGACACAAGAGGATCTATAACAATAGGTATAACACATAAATTTATTTTCCACTTTTATTTATTATAATGCATCCTATATATATATGTTATCAATTATATAATAATTACATCACTGTATAAAATATTCCTATTTTTTGTTATTATGATTTAACAATCATTATCCACATCATACCCCTCCATTTATGTTTGAAAGTGCTGCCCAAGTATATGCGTGGACTACAACTTTTTTGATGTCGTATGATTCTTGTGTCATTTAATTTTTAGATACAAGTTAATTTTGATACATTTAATGAATATATTTGACATATATAATACAAAAATTATCATATAAACTTGAATTATTACATACCATTATATTTTTACTTCTCTATAGAAATAAAAAGATCATTCACGTATACATTTAACATACCATCTTCATTTAAAGGGTAATTCATTTTTCATATCTCTAAATTTTATGGATGACACTAAATATATATAAATTATTTATAAATAATATTTATATCCAAATTAAAATGATAGAGATTATAGAGACATGATCAATTAACATATACTAGAATTACCAAACAAAAATTCTTAGTAATTGTGAAAGAGTTAACACAAATAAATGACGTTTTTAAAGAAGAATTATTATCAAATTTGTCTTAATATGTGATAATTAAATAATATTTAATATTATAAGTAAGTAAATAAATATTTTATATAATTATAAAAATATTTAATTTATTATATTTGTGCTAAAATCACATTCAATGAAAGTAGTAATTGAGGTAACATATTTTTATCTCAATTTCACATATGTGAGACACATTATCTTTTAATGTCATATATATTTCTTATTAGGTATATCATACAAATGAATTCCATTTGTTATGTATACCATGATTATTATATGGACATTAATATCAATATTAAATTCCCTATTATATGATGTTTTGATTCAAATTTTACCAATGTGGTAAGGGTTTTACGCTAAAATCTCATTTCATACGGGAATTTAATATGATTAATTTTAAAATAATGATATTTCATGATCTACCTCAAAATAATATCATGAAATTTTTACACTTACTAATTATGATGCTTATGTTTTATAAATTAATTTTCTTCTCTCTCACTACTCATAAAACAAAAAATGTATTTTAAGGAAATCATTATTTATTTCCATATTTGGTTAAATATACACTTTGTTCATTATCTACATATAATTCAAATATTTTGAAAAGTATTTTCACCTGTATCTATTTTATGAAAAAGAAATTCCCTATTTTTTAAATTATTTAAAAATTTTTAAATAGATTCGTCGTTTTATTTTCTAAAAAAATGGATTTTTATTTATTAAAAAATTTATGAAGGAAATTGTTTTACTAATGTACATAGATATAATAGAATTTATTTCAGTCATGTTAGCTCAAAAATTTTATTTTTCCATTAAATGATTCTAGGGTTGTTTTTAAGTACATTATTACCGTACTATTTGTGAATATTTTATATTTTAAATTAATTTTTTCAAGGTTAAAAAGGTATTAATTTCAAGAAATGATTATGTTTTATATTAAATTATTTTTCAACTATATTAACATAATTTGATGATATTTTTATTTAAATTGGATTTCATCCAATGTTACCACCCACTTTTATTCAGGGGATTTCATAAGGTGATGATGTAGCAATGACTCAATGAAACAAATTGCATTTCCCATGGTTATTCTATATATGATAATTTTTTTTAATAAAACCCATTTCCTTTTCATGAGTTATACAATAACGAATTGATAAAATGTTTTGGAAAATAATTTCTTTCCCTTAAGTTATGATATGATAATTTTATTCCGCTATTTTGTATCACATATGTATGATTTTACTTATGTGGTAGGTGGAACCATAAATATATATCTGTCCACATCATTAGGTATCAGTTTTTATGTCATCAGATAATAAGTATAAGAATAGATATTCAACCCCATTTAGTATGTTCCAGTTTCCAATATGTTAATCTTGAAAGTAAAACGTGAATAATATAATAGAATGGGGTGTTAACTCAATCCAATATCGTTTTCATTATGGTAATACATCAAAAATATGGAAATGATTTTATATGATTATGTTTATGTTACATACTTATGTAATATCACTACATTACAATTAAATAGATCATGTTATTTTATTTCATTGTGATTTATCTCTTATAAATATATATTTATTATTATATGATTCAATATTACGAAAAATGTTATACTAGGTTTGGTTTTTCAATTGAAAAATCTGATATTTTCATTTATTTATTCTCATGTTATGTTTATGTGATCATTAATATCTTCCTTGTATACCACTGCTGATTACCTAATCTCAGAATTTCATATGATTCCCATCCCTTGTCTATGATAATGATTTTATGTATGATATTATAAGAAGGGTTCTATTTATGAAGAACATTGTGTGATATTTTGTAGATCGCTTATGAAAAAATTGTTTAACTATCAAATTCTCTATTTAAACTAATCCTACAATATTTTTAAAATTAATATTCATCTACTAATATGATATATCTATGTAAGAAAATTATGGTTCATTCTAAACATGGATTAAAAGAAGAAACAAGATAATATTTTAATATTATATTATGAAAACCCTAAATTATAATATTCTTGTGGTATTTACATTCATTATACTAAAATATAAAATAATATAAAACTTTAATATGATGAAAACTATGAGGACCTTTCCATAAACAATTACATATCCCATTTCTATAGATAATAATTATTTTCCTTCCATTTCCAATGATATTTTTTGTTATTTGTAATTGGTAAATAGGCCATGAATATAAGGACTCGGCCTTAAAACATTACATAATATTGAATTAAATGAATAATTTACATCAAGGATATTTTCATGTTTAGAGTTTTTAGAGATTTATGCCATAACTATTAAATTTCATTTCAAAGAACAATACAAAGTAGACACTTCTAATACTTTTCAATTTTTTTCATAAAACAAGAACTCATGAAAAAAGAGTCAAGTCTAGTTCTATGTTTCAGATAACATGAATTTTCATTGATCCCATCATTGACCCTAATCTTCTTTAGGTCCTATGAAAAACATTTGAAAACTTTGGAAGAACATAAAAAGATCAGTAAGGGATAGACAAAGAAGGAAAACTGTAAGTATTTAAAAAAACATGTAAACCATGAATACTTTAACATAAGTAATACTATTCACCTTTATGAATTAGTAAATACTATTCACTGAATAAAAGATCACTACTTACTCATTTGTAAACAAAATATTACCATAAAACACATATAAAGAACACATAACATTTAAAAGTAATTTAGGACATAAACATACATAAATGGATTAACCATACAGTCGACTTCCACAAATATCACTAAATGGAATAGCTATACAGCCGGCATCAATACGCAATGAATTGGAGGTTATAATGTAACCACCCATCCCAGTTTTCACGACACCACCCATCATTTGGTTTATAACGTATCCACTTGTCAAATGTCCAAGTACTATTATAAAATTATAACACATAAAAAAAATATAAATGAATGATAATATTTCCACATTTCAATCACAATATTCACTTAAATATATTGACATAAAAAATCCATTATCAAAACCATTTTCAATACCAAAATACATAAAATAGTATATGGTATTTATTTTCCTTGAAAAAAAGCATTCCCACTTGTTAAGGATGCCAAAGAACAAATTATACTCGCGACAGCGGAAAGGTCGTTGTCACCGCTTATATTGAAAGAAAAATTATTTTTTTCATTTAGTAAAATGCTTCATAGAAAAATATTCCCCTTGAATATTCAAGGGTGTTTATATATTGTATAAAAGAAAGTAGTGTATTGAAACAAAATATGCCTCAAAGAAATGTTATTAAGATGAGGTCCCTTACCTCATGTCCGACTTGACTCGATCATTGTTTAATTTTACTGAATAATAAACTAAATTTAATATATACTTTCTTAAGATCCTTTTTTAGTTTTATTAGTCCTTTTATATCAATTATTACAATTTTATAAACATTTTGTAATCATTTAAGTTAATAATGGTCATTTTGTCGATATTTGGTACTTGAGTCAAAGATAATCACCTTATATTTACATTTTGTCCATGTGGTCGGTTGTCAATTATATCCAGAATGATATTCATTACATAGATATCATATATATCATATATATCATAGATATACAGTATATATATGTATTTATAATAGTAAATAACATTTGGAGGTAAGAGATTAAATGCATTGTCCATGGAGACGGTAAGTCGTACGTACGCATGAACACTACTTCCCTTTCTATTTCTTATTTTAATGAAATTAGAACATAATTATACATAGGTATATTATAATTCAAGTATAATATCATATATAATATAATTAACTCCATCCTATATATGTACCACGTATGGTATGAACTAGTCATATGAATTTGAGGGGACGGTAGTCAACACTTCTTCAAATGAAATTTTCGCGTTTACCCATAATGAAAACCATTAAGGTATGATATAAATGGAAAATACAGAAGCATAAACAAAACAAATATCATATGTAAATACATTTCCATCATAATGTCCACCATGAGAGGTGGTAGGATGTAATTTAACAATCATCGTTTTGTGCGGCGTTAGTTTTCTATCCACAGAAACATCATGCTTTTCACCCATTAGATGGAGGTGTGTGTAAGTGTAGTTTGAATCCTTCTCATAAAAAAATTCTAGTATATTGAGTATACTTATTTTACAATAATATAAAGTAATAATAAGAGTTTTGGTGGTTGTAGAAGTAAAATAAAAGAAAAGAAGTTAAGAGAAACTGTTACCTTTTATTTGGGTAACTTCGTTTGGTGTGAACCAAAATGGTCTGTTGAAGTGACTTATGCCAAAGTTAAGGATTATAGGTAGAAGAGAGGTATGTATGGAGCTTATTTGGGAATAGATTGGACTACAAAAAAGTCTTGAGATGTGTGAGGAATTGTATTGAAATGGTCTCCTTTTATAATGGTGAGGTGGATCTCTTTTAGAAAGCGTGAAAATTTTATTTTATTACATAATGATATTCGGTTTCTAAAGGTCCAAAAATCATTAGCATTGAAGATAAGATATTCATGGTTGAAATGAAATCATCCAAGAAGAATTCGACAGGTGTTGGATAATATTTTAATCATTATAATTTTATTTATTTAAATCATTTATTAATGATGTAAATACTGTATCATTATTGTGTCATAGATAATTTAATTTATTCATTGTCTAAAAAATATTTAAAAAAATTCCATGATGTAAGAAATCATAGTAGATTTCAAAAGATATATTTATAGTTGAAAATATTACTTATATAACCCCATATAAAAATTTATTTACTAAAATATTTTTGTTTATGTCATTTTTGTCTCTACTTTAGGTTAATTAATCTAAAGTTTCATTATCAATCACAAGTGGATAAATGGGGTCCCAAAACCAACCCAAAGATGGCTATGGTTGTAAATTACTCAACCAAAAAGGTTTTCACAATTGTTAAGGGAATTTGGAATAATTATAATATTCCTTTTACCATAAATTTCCCTATTAACCTTTAACTGCGTAAATAAAAGTCAAAAGTTCTTATTCACCAAAAAATATTTTCAAAAGATTGACACATGTTTATGTCCAAATTCAATTTGAAATTAATTCCAATGACCAACATTTGATTAAATGGTAAAAATATATTCTAATTGAACTTTATAACCAATTAAATAGATAATATAACCATATAAATAAATTAAATTAAAACATGGTTTTGAATTAAAATAACATATTTTCACTGTTCATTAAAAAATGAAATTTATCAAAAAAACTCCAAAAATTTAGAGAAAGTAAATTTTGATATCCCCATTTTAAAGAAGAATTTTATTTGGTCAAATAAAATGTATTAAAATGACCAAAAATAGATTTAAAGGTTGTTCTCCATTAAAAGGCGGAAAATCGACCATTTAAAGTAAATTATGCGTAAAATTCGATTCATTCACATTTTAAGCCTCTAACATTTATTGGATAAATGTGAATACATTTAAAAAAAATTTACAATTATATTGTTGTTAGTTTTTTTCATTCTTACAAATACAATGACTAGGAGTTAACTACCATTTAAAATAATAATATTATATTATTAGTGTGAAACGGAATATTTCAATGAAACTCGTTGTTGAGTATCTGGTACACAATCAGACATAGAAACACCTTTAATGTAATATTAATATTTAATTCAAAAATATTAATAAATATGAAAATCGATTATTCTTCATTTACCTGTGATATTATATCCTTCCCCCCTTTTGGAAATTGTGTCCTTGCAATATTTATTCACTTATCAAAACAAGTGGGGGTATTTATCCCTCATAGCATTTTCAGATTCCCACGTTCCCTCTTCAACTGTATGGTTTTCCAAAAAACCTTTACTTGATGGATTACATTATTGCACAAAATGTTCTCTCTATGATCAATAATCTGGACTAGTTGTTCTTTAAAAGAGAGATTCTCTTCCAACTGAACTACTTCTGGACTCAAAACATGAGATCGATCTGGCATATAAATTTTCAACATCGAAACATGAAAAACATTTTGTACCTAGGATAAACTTGGAGGTAAAGCCACTTTGTTTGCAACTGATCCACACTTATCCAGGATTTCATAAGGTCTAATGACCCTCGAAATCAACTTTCCCTTCATACTAAAACACATCACACTTTTCCATGGAGAAACTTTGATAAAGACATTACCACGTACCTCAAAAGAGATATCATTCCTCTGGTTATCTGCATAACTTTTTCGTCTTCTCTGAGCTGTTCTCAGGCACTTCTGAATCAACTAAACTTTGTCTGCCATCTCTTCTACCAATTCTGGTCCCATCATCTTCCTTTCACCTACTTCATCCCAAAAAGCTGGAGATTGACAACTCTTTCCATATAGTGACACAAATGGAGCCATCTGTATACTGGATTGAAAACTGTTATCATAAGAATATTCACCCAATGAAAGATGTTGGTCTCAACTTCCCTGGTAATTTAGTGAACAAGCACATAGAATATCCTCAAATGTCTGAATTGTTCATTCTGACTGCCCATCTAATTGCAGATGAAAATTTGTACTAAAATTTAATTCAGTACCCAACGATATCTTAAGGCCTTTACAAAAGTTAGAAGTAAACATTGGATCATGATCAGATACAATGGAGAGGGGAACTCCATACTACCTGACTATCTCTTTGACATACAACCGACCAAGTTGATCTAGAGAAAAAGTATCTCAAATAGGAAGGAAATGAGAATATTTACTCAATCGATCAACTATAACTCAGATTTCATTATTACCTCGAGATGTCTTTGGTAATCCCACAACAAATTCCGCGGATATATTTCCCCATTTCTACTCTAGCAATGGTAATGACTGAAGAATCTTTTTTGGTAACTTCCACTCTGCTTTAACCTGTTTACAAGTCAAACACATCATAGTAAAATCAGCAATATCTCTTTTCATACCGTCCCACCAGTAATACTACCTATGATTTTTGTATATCTTAGTACAGCCAGGATGAATTGAAAACGGGGAAATATGAGCTTTAAATAACAACTAATTCTTCAACTATGAGTCATGAGGCATGAAAAATATTTTTCCAAACCTCAAAACACATTCATTATCAACATTAAAATCTTGCTACTTACCCTTCTGAACCAACTCTACCTTTATCTGCAACTCACTGTCTTCTTTCTGCACTTGCTTTATTCTAGCTGATAGAGATGATTTCACTAACACCTGAAACAAAACAGAAGAATTTTCTACACCAACAACTTCTATTCCAATTTTCATCAAATCAAAAACCAAAGTCTCTAGTTCCAAACGAAGCATGGTTAATGATACATTACTTTTTGGACTCAAAGCATAATCCACTTTATTTTATTTTCCTGGATGGTAATGGATAATGAAATCAAAATCCTTGATTAATTATAGCAATCTCCTCTGTCTCATGTTCAATTTTTTCTGAGTGAATATGTAGTCTAAAATTTTGTGGTCAATATATATTTTAAATTTTACTCCATGGAAATGATGCCTCCAAATTTTTAAAGAAAAAACAACAGCAGTTAATTCGAAATCATGTGGAGGGTAATTTAACTCATGAGTTTTAAACTAATGTGAAGCATATGAAATTACCTATTCATTCTGTATAAGGACACATCCATGTCCTTTCAATGAAGCATCACTGTAAATAACTAACTCACCTTTTCAGGAAGGCAGTGCTAAAACTAGAGCATTCAACAATCTTCTTTTTAATTCTTGAAAAAAATCATCACATTCTTTTTTCCAAATAGAAATAACCCCTTTTCAGTTAACTTAGTCATTGGAATAGATAACTGTACAAAAGATTCAACAAACCTACTATAATTACAAACCAAACCAAGAAAACTACATATCATGGTTATATTTGTGTGTCTTTTCCATTCTTCAACAACTTTTTTTAGAAGGATCAAGAGTTATGCCAATTTTTGAAACAATGTGGCCATGGAATGCAATTTTCTATATCCAAAACTCACACTTTATGAATATCCCAATTAGTTTATTTTCTTTTAAGGTTTTCAAAAAACCCCTTAAGGGACTTTCATGCTCCTCTTTAATTTTTAAATAAACCAAAATATCATTAATAAATACAACCACAAACTTATCCAAGAACTCTAGGAAAATTCTATTCATAAGATCCATGAATACAGAAGGTGCATTGGTTAAACCAAAAGTCATAACTACAAATTCATAATGGTCATATCTAGTATGAAATGCGGTCCTTAGAACGTCTGCTTCCTTTACATTCAAATGATCAAACCCCGACCTCAAATCAATCTTTGAAAATTAAAGATCTCCATAGAGATGATCAAGAAAATCATCATTATGAGTCAAATGATACTTATTCTTAACAATGATGTTATTAAATTCTCTCTAATAAATGAAAAGTCTCATTGAACCATATTTCTATTTAACAAACAAGACAGGAGCACCCCATGTTGTTGTGCAAGGTCGAATGAAAACATTTTTTACTAACTCCTGCAATTTCTTCTTTAACTCTAAAAGTTCAACTTGAGCCATTCGATAAGGGGGTTTTAAAATTGGCTTAGCATTAGGAACTAAGTCAATAGTGAATTCAACTTCTAGATAATGTATTATACTAGGAAGATCAACAGGAAAAACATCAAGATTTCCATTTACCACTGACACATCATTAATTTGAACAGTTCCTTTATTTTGAACAATATGTGCAAGGTAACATTCTTTACCATATTTTACTAGATTCTCATTTTCCAGATATGTTATCAAAATCAAGGGTTCTTTCTTGTACAAAAACTGAAAATATTTCTGAAAAGAAACCTCCTAGGCTCTACAGTCAATTTTATCATGATAAACAGACAGCCAATCCATGCCCAAAATATCATCAATCTCTACTAAAGTCAAAAAATATGTTTTTCAAGTAGATTCATTCCACAAAAAAGGAGAGAAAGGTTATTATAATTTTTTTTGTCTCAAAATTTCCTCCAGGTGTTTTTACCATAAGTTCTGTATTCATATCATGAGTTGGAATTCCCAATCTATTAGAAATCTTCTCAGAAATGAAAGAGTGTGTAGACCCTGAATCAAACCACACATTGGAATAATCTGAACAAACAGACAATGTTCCTGATACTTCTTCATTTGATGGCCGAACAACTTTTGAAGTAGTTCCAAAGGATTTCACCACCCATTTCTTCTTATAGTCTGGCAGCTTTCCCTCAGTCGAGTTTTTCACTGGACACTCATTTTCATAATGACCCATTTCATTACACATAAAACATATTACCATTAGTTTTTCATTGCCTACGTGATAATATTCCTTACAGTAATGAGCAATATGACCAGACTTACCACACATGAAGCACTTTCCGTACTTTGATAAACATTCTCCAGGATTCTTTTTACCACACTACTCACAAGTTGGATATTTAATATTCTTACCTCTAGGCTTCTTTGATGAATTCATTCCCTTTTCCTGCCAACTATACCTCTTATTCTGTTGTTTTTAAATGAACACTTGATCATCAGAAAACTCTATTTCCACCTTCTTCGCACAACGAACAAGTTTTTCATAACTTTTGTAATCATGAGAGGATAATGATCTTCGATATTGTGGCTTCATTACTGAGTAAAATATATTTATCATACTAACATGATCTCAGATGAAATTTGGATCATACATTGACAGTCGAGTGAATTTTTCTTTATAAGCAGCCACTAAGTCATCCACCTTCCTTAATTCTAGGAATTGTTTTTCTATCCTATGACAAACCACCTTAGGATAATTTTTCTCAAGAAACATACCCTTGAATTCATTACAATAAAGAGCATCAATCTCCTCACTATCCCAGATATTTTTTACCATAGACTACCACTGATCGGATTCCCCTTCAAGATGGTAAACATGGAGACTAAACTCTGGATGTTCAGAACACCCCATGACATCGAAAATCATCTCCAGTGCATTAATCTACCCTTCAGCTAGAACATGGTCAGATTATCCTCTGAATGATGGGGGATGTTTCCTCATGAAATGCTCCACTACTGACACGTTCCTATGTGGTTGATCTGGATGATCTCATGCATGGAGACCGGGACCATTTATAGCCCGAGTCAACAGTGACATCACCGCAACAAACTATTCAGTTCCAATTCTGACCATCTTAGGTTGCTGATTTGGAAGGTTGTCTTTCTCCTGATGTCGTCCCAACATAGCTACCCTATTTCCTCTGTGGAAAACCATTTTAAACATAGAAATATCTTAGGTGAAGTAATGTGGTAATTTTTAAATGATATATCATTTCAATATTAGCATAAATTAATTTAGGGGCATTAATCTAAAAATAAACTAACTACTGAAGTTATCTAAACTGACAATTGATACCAACTATAAGGACCCGACCATAAAAAAATAACATAATATTGAATTAAAATAATAATTCACATTATAGATCTTTTTAGGTTTAGAGTTTTTGTAACACCCCAAGATTCAATGGTATGCGTCTCTTTGAATAATACAATAGCGTGTGTTGTACACAACTTCTAATTCTAACACACCAAAACTAATCAAACTACCTGTTATGAATAGTAATACCCACTATTCTGAAATTGTATAAATTTAAACTTTCAAAATTGACTTCATTTTTGGATTCGGAATATCAAAATTAACTTAGGGTTAATTTTTTATATTTTTCTGAATACATTCAATTTTGGATGAGTAGTGAATAACACAGAGATATAGTTTAAAACTGTATTTTTACTTAAATAATTATTTATTTTATTTAAATTTATTTCATGTAAAAATAGATACATAATACCTATATAATTTCAATGAAATTCATTGGAGTTAGTATATAAATATTTTAGAAATATAAAAATTTTATTGAACTTTTTACCGTCTTTTACCCACCTCTTAGGATCATTTGAAAATTTACAAAAAACTTAATTTTACAACTTCTGTGAGTTGAATTTAAAAACATATATACACAGGGTTGATATTAGTATATAAAATTTGGTTCAATAATATTATAATAATTGTTGTTGGATATTATCTTTTTTCTTTTATTTACCATGGTTAAAAGTAAATAGGGTAGTTATGGGTAAAAATGATATTATTATTACCCTAACACATTTCTTAATTATATTGGATAAGTATCATTCGATAAAAAACAATCATAGGAAAAAAATATGAACCTCTTTGTTCCACTTCGATTAGAATAGGACATTTATTATTATTTAATTCGAATTAGAGTTAAAAGAGTTGAAATCAATGTTTAATAACTAAAGAATTTTTAATATAGGGTTACTCAAAAGATAAATTCGACTATAAATATTAATTATAATTCAAAAAATATTTCCTATATAATGCTATTTTATTTATATTTTTTTGAAATTAAATATGTAAATTTATTTATGACATAATTTTCCTGTAGTAATTACCTAATTAATATAAAATTAAAATAATTGATATTATAAATACACACATAAATGTAATTTGAGACTTCTTATGCATTAAACTAATATTATAGGTTAATATGACAAATAAGGATTAGTTAGACGAATTCTGTTCAAAGTAAAAATGCTATTATAAATTTGGAAAATACAAAATACCATATAGTGTCAAAACTAACATAAAAGAGTTTTTAAAAGGAATATTATATTATTAAATGATATTATATTCCTAAAAATATATGGTTCAGCCAAAAGACTTTTATAATGATATTTGTATCATTAATGAATCACTTGGGGTTCTCTTAGAAGTATATAGTAATATTATTATCCATATAATATAAAAATACAAATAGACATGGTAAATGTCAAAATATTTAACTAAGAGTTAAATCTAAAAGATAAGGTTAATATAATGACCCAAACCTATATCAAACCTATTGGATGAGTGATTTTCGAACCATATCCACCTTATCATAAAATAATCTATTTTAGAGCCATAATAATAAGAAAATGATTTTATTATAAATTAATATTTCTAGCTTTTCCTATGGTGACCCTCACCCCTCTTATAAAAGGGAACTCCCCCTTCTCTCTATTTTACACCTTCAAAACCATTCGTATATACCATCCCCTACCCAAATACCATCTCAAATGTACTCCCTTCAACCTAGAGGCCTTCCTTTAGTTATAAATACATCCTATATATCCTTTTTGGTCAAATAAAAAAGAAGAACCCGAATAAGAGGTAAATATTTCATCACCTCTTTCAAGTTCCTTTCTTCTTCCACTTCCTTTTTCTTTGTTGTTTCCATTATAAAATAATAAATCCTGTATCTTATATATAAAATGTTTTTATAATGAATATGGTACAACACCATTCATTATTCTATCAATCCTTCGAATGACATGTCACCATACGTGCGTATGTATGGCTTACCGTCCCAACGTCGTGGTGTAATTGTTATTCAATAAATTATTTTTTGGATGGGTATAATAATGATGTGTTATTGATTTAATTAATAAATATATCATGATAATGATTATTTATATATTATATAACATCCATTCATATAATATTTTAATATCAAAATAATGATATTGTTGTTCGTGATTTCGTACGGACTACCGTCTCCACGAACGCGATGAGACTCATTCCCCATCATATCCATTCACGAAAAATTTTAATTTGATGATTAAAAATAATTTTTAATGACTTGATATCATTTTGGATATGAATAATATACATCCCATCCATAACAAATATGAATCACATAACAATGAATATAAAATAAAATCAATTCGTTAACACCCGAAATGACGATAATACTAAGATATTATTAACAAAGCAATGTTAAAAGATCATATATTATATAATATTAATGTATATGAATCTTGTATAATTTAATAAAAATTATTTCACCATTATAATTAAGTTTAACCAACACTTGTCCAAGTAAAATTACAAGGTAAGGGTTTATTCACCAATTTCTTCAATATCTGAGGTTGTTTATACGTAATTATCTACTGTGACCTCTTTATCATCAACATCTATGTTTCTTAAAAATGTATTTCAAAAAATTAATAATATTTTATAAACTATTAGTTAAAGTCATTTCTTCCCTTTTTTTAATTTTATAATATGTTTATAAAGAAATATTTCTGTCATTTTCCAAACAAGGTACTTTATGACCTTTCAGACAAAATTATAGTTAGAATGTTATTTAACATATACGGAGGGTGTGACTATGTTCAAAAGTTATAACATAGTCAAAGCTTCCCTCACAATTTTATGAAAATATTATCAAATATAAATGATTTCTTTTATAATTACATGACTTTTAAAAGATTTCAAAATAGAAAGATATATTTCTCTAAAAATGTTTTGATTTCATCTATGTCAGCATCCATCGATGGATTTCAAGTTTGATTGAAGTTGAATTATTATGATACAAAATATCCATATTTTGTTGAAGTTTTTTTTATATGTTTTTACTGTAGATGTGTTATTTCATACCATTCATGGTTTATGGATAATGTATTGACATTTTGAATGGCAGTTATAATATGAATGTTTATGTTATATTTAAACCTCTTTATATGAGGAATGCATTGGAATTAGTAAGTGACAGGTAAGGCCAGCAATAGCTCATCGATGAATCAGTAGGTCTCATTGGTAAAACTAGTGTCTTGTCACAAGGCCGTGAAAAAATATTATTTGTTGTGTTGGAACAAGTCCTGGACTATGTGGTTATAAATGTCGGGCATTATGCATTCCATCATTATGAAGGTGGCTATTGATATTGCATGTGATTATTAGACTAGTAGAGTATCCTTGTGAGTAAGTAAATGGAATTATTTTGGTTTATATTTTCCATATTATGAACATGTTTATGGTGAAAAGGATTTTGTTTTAGTTTTATACATTGCCTTAAATGTTTATACTTATTTATGAATGCTTCTTCTATATTGTTGTCCTTACGGAGCATCTATGATAACCCCTTTCTATATTTTATTTTTCCCAGGATGTGAAAAAGTATATTATGAATGACATGTAGGGTTAGTCAATGGGATCTCATTATTGTTTATGGAATCAATGTTGTGGTAGTTTTCCATTTTATTATGCAATGTAAACATTATGAATGTATCTAGTACTTCCAAGGATACTAAACTAATCGGTCTTTCGAGACTTGATCTTTAGTGGCAATGGCAATGATACATAATAATGCACCGACAATTGGATTTTGGGGTCAGGGTGTTACAGTTTTCATTAGAGTAACTTTAGTACAAACCTTGGAATTTAGATTTAGATAAACTCTGATTAGAGCACATTACCCTATGATAGACTTTAAGGATTAGTATTGAAAAACATCCTAGAATTTTTGTATTGTAGAGATTTTGTGAGTTTTACAAGCAATACATCCATGTCTGAATATGAGCAGGTAGAGGCAGCTCTGGCACTAATGTAACTAGGGTTAAAAACCAAAAACAATACTTTAAGCTAGACTCGAATAGGAACTGGTGTACAACAACGGGCCATGCTGCACTCCTGGTTACGACACTCCCGGGGATACGATTCAGATAAATCTCATTTTCTTTAAAAACCATTACGAATGGTGTAAGAGTATATAATTCCTCAAAGAAAACATTTTTTATGATTATAGATTATATCCATAAACTGTTCAATTTATCTTAATTGTTTTAAAAGTTTGGAATTATTTATTTCTATTCATAATATAATCTAGTTTATGCCATTGTATTGAAATGGTTCCTAGTGGAACGAATTGAAACCGTATCAATGCACACACTCCATGTAAGGAATTCCCTCATAATCAAGATAATTATAGTGGAACTAGTGATTCAACTGGTACTAATCAACTAATCACCATATTGGGACAACTCACTTAGGTTGTTAATAATAATCTTACCCACATAGAGAACCCTGATCCAGAGCATGGAGGATGAATGTAAGATTGCTTCAGGAGAAAACAAACACCAACATTCAATGGGGTTACAAATCCACTAGTTGCTGAGAAATGGATAAATTTGTTTGAGTAAATATTTCACTCCTTGGTGAGTAGTGAAAGGGAAAATGTTTTCATGGAATTTTACCGCCTCACTGGAGATGCTGATCAATGGTGGTCAGTGATTCATAACACAAAGGTAGATGATGAAATATCAAATATGAAATGGTTGGAATTTAATGAAATTTTATTAGAATAATACATTCCTAGTGACCGTCAAGAATATATGGAAAGGCAATTTATGTGTCTGAGGAAAAAAGAGGATGAGAATGTCGCAAAGTAGGAGGCTAAGATTACAAGGTTAGTGAGGCATTCTGTAGATTATATATGAAACCAAAGAAGTAAGATTTATCATTTCTTTGATGGGATAAAAACATTTCTCCATTGATCATTAGTCTCACAATTCTTCTCCTTTTATGAAGATATTGTCTCATGTTCTATAAGGACAGAAAAAGAATCCTCTAAGTCTTACGACTTTAATGAAAAACAAGAGAATAAGAGATCTTCTATATACTCTAGAAATGGAATGAAGGGGAAGAAGGGAAAAGTTGAATATCTATCAAGTAGTAAATTTTGTAAGAAACACCCTGATACTTGTCTGATAAGAATGAGAGTCTATTTACAAGTGTGGTGAAAAAGGCCACCTAGGTCATGATTGCAAGGGGAAGAAATAGTTCATCATTGTTGAATTATACAATTATAGAGAAAGGTTGTATTATGAAAATGAATGTATTAAGCACCTTGGGAACATACCTTAGAAAAGGCCAATGGATCAACACCAAGATTATGTTATCCCTACTGGTGAGGTTGAATATCTAAAATACATAGTGGAAGGTAAATTAATGGTTTCTTCAAGTTTAAAAAATTCTTTATTTGATTTTGGATAATCACATTGTTTAATTTCATCCCAGTTTGATAAGAAAATTAGATATTTCTAATATGATTTAACAATGGAGTTGTCAGTCAAAACTCTTAAGGGAAGTATCATTTCAACATTGTTTTGTGAATCAGTCCCCATTATGTTCATTATCTGTTGATCTCATCATCATACCCATGATTCAATTTTATACAATCCTCGGTATGGACTGACTTTCAGACCATGATGCAAAAATTTATTATAATAAGAATGAGGTTACTATATTTCATAACGATGATAATGAACACCTTATCTTTAGAGCAGAATCATCACCACCTAATTCTTATCTAGATCCACCCCAGTAGGTTAACTATATTCAAATATTGTGGAGGAAGTGAATAAAATAACAATGGGAGAGGAAAATAATGTTCAAATAGAGCATGTACCTATTATGAAACAATATGTTTATGTGATTCCAGAAGATTTACCTAGATATCCTCGAGAACGAGAAATTGAGTTTCCCATTGATTTAATTCTTGGGTCAAGACCCATATCGAAGACCCGTTATAGAATGGACATTGTGGAATTAGTGGAACTAAATAAACAACTAGAGGAATTGAGTAATAAGGGATTTATTCTCCGTAGTGGTTCTCCATGGGGATCCCCTGTCCTTTTTTTTAAAAAGAAAGATGTATCTATGAGGTTGTGCTATAACTATAGGTAGATCAATGATATAACAATAAAGAAAAAGTATCACCTACCTCGCATTGATGATTTATTCGACCAACTCCATGAAGCTCAATACCTCTCAAAGATTTTCATTTGATCTGGATATCATCAGTTTTGTGTGAAGAAGGAAGACATTTCGAAAACAGTATTTCGAACAAGGTACGAGCATTACGGGTTTACAGAAATCCCTTTTGGATTTACTAATGAACCCTTTGTCTTCATGGATATAATGAATATTGTTTTCAAGGAATATCTTGATGACTTTGTATTGGTATATATTGATGATATCTTGGTATACTCCAAAAGCTACGAAGATTATGAAAATCACTTATGTATAATTCTGAGGACTCTTAGAAGACATGAATTATATGGCATGTTTAGAAAGTGTGAATTCTTGCTTTAGGATATTTCATTTCTTAACCATATAGTCTATAATGATGGAATCTATGTTGATCATTCTATGATCAAGAAAATCCACAAATTTCCAGTACCAATGAGTATAACGGAGGTACGTAGTTTTATTTGTTTAGCAGGTTATTTTCAACGTTTCATCTAGAATTTTTCCCAGTTGGATAACCCATTAACAAAGCTCACACGAAAATGGGTTACATTTGTTTGGACAAAATAGTGTGAAGAATGTTATGAAGAATGGATTAGAAGATTAGTCAATGATCTTATCTTGACTCTGCCATTAGGGAATGATGGGTCTATTATTTATAGTGATGCATCGAAGAAAGGATTTGGTTGTGTCCTGATGCAGAATTATAGAGTTATCGCATATGCATTATGATAGCGGAAAATTCATGAGAAAAACTATCCTACTCATGATCTTGAGTTATCAGTAGTAATCTTTGCATTGAGGATTTGGAGACACTATCACTATGGTGAAAAATGTGAAATTTATACCGATCACAAGTGTTTTAAGTATATTTCCTCATAGAAAGAACTCAACATGATGCAATGGATATGACTTTAACTACTCAAGGATTATGATTACATGATACACTACCACTCGGGGAAGGAAAATAAGTTCCCAGATGCTTTGAGCAGAAATGATCATGTAGTTTTGAACAAGATGAGATTTGAAAAGGATCCTATATACATGTATCTAGTAAATATGGATATGGAAATAACCATGGATGTTGAAACATCAAATATTTTTCAAATAGTTTCAAAACCATCTTTACTAGAATGGATAAAAAGTTCTCAGGATGATAATGAGGTGTTTCAAGTGAATATTAAAGCTGTGAATAACGAGATATCGAGTGACATTGTATATGAAGATGGAATTTTGAAATTTGGGAAGAGACTTTGTGTTCCCGATATACCTAATCTAAAAAGAGAATTGTTGGATGATTATCATAGTTCCAATTTCTCTATACACCCAGGGAGTTCCAAAATGTATAAATATTTGAATGAACAATTTTGGTGGGACAACATGAAGAGGGAGATTTCTGATTTTGTGTCACGATGTATGGTTTCTAATGAAGTGAAAGCTAGAAGGAAACAGCCTGGAGAAGTCATGCAACCTCTTCCTATACCAGAGTGGATATGGGATAATATTATGATGGCCTCTATCATGGGACTACCAAAGACTCCAGAAAGGAACGATGCAATATTGGACATTGCTGTTTGACTTACCAAGTCAGCACATTTTCTTGATATAAGAGAAGAGTTACAACTTGAACGTATATAAAGAATATATGTTAATGATGTTTTGAGACTTCATAGAGTACCACTATTGATTATTTCTAATCGCGATCCCCATTTTACAACATGATTCTGGAAAAGTCTTCAGAAATCCCGGAAAACTGAACATCATTTGAGCACTTCCTACCTCCCCCAAACGGATGGACATTCAGAATAGACTATTCAAAACATAGAATACATGTTTAGATAATTATCATTTGAATTTAATTGTATGTGGGGTCAATATTTACCTCTGGTATAATTTTCCTATAACAATAGCTTCCATTCAAGTATTCATATGGCACCATATTAAGAATTATACAGAAAGAGATGTTGAACACCTACCTTTTGGGATGATGTTGGTGAATGAAAAATCATAGGCCCATAACTTGTAGATGAATCAATGGAAAAGGTGAAGGTAATCCAAAACCACATCAAGGCAGCTCAAAGTAGACAGAAGAGCTATATTGATAACCGAAAGAAGGATTTGGAATTTCATGTAGGAGATCATGTTATCATGAAGGTATCTCCATGGAAGGGTGTTCAACGTTTTAGTAATAAGGGTAAATTGAGTCCCAAGTACATCAGACCTTTAGAAAATCAGGAAATAATTGGTGTTGTAGCTTACCGTTTGGAAATCCCTCCAAGTCTCTCCAAAGTCCACGATGTGTTCCACGTATCACTGTGGAGAAAATACATGCCTGACCAAACGCATGTACTAACCTATGAGGAATTACAACCGGAACCCAATCTGTCTTATTGCGAAGAGCCTGACAAGGTTCTTGATACAAGAGAACAATTGTTGAGAAACCAGATGACTCGTCTATTAAATGTTCTATAGAGAAACCATAACATGGAAGAGACAACTTGGGAACCCAAGGAACTTATGATGAAGAACCCCCCGAGTCTTTTTACAATGTAAAACTCTTGAAATTTCAAGGAAAAAATTATTTAAAGGAGGGGAAAATGTTACACCCCAATCTTCCACGGTACGCTTCCCCTTGAATAATACAATAGTGTGTGTTGTACGCAACTTTGAGTTATAACACACCACAACCAATCAAACTAGATGAAATAAATATTTATACCTAATTTTTGAAATTTTATAAATTATATCTTTCAAAATGGACTTCACTTTTGGATTCAGAATATCAAAATTAGCTTAGTGTGAATTTTAGGTATTTTTCTGAAAACTTTCAATTGTTGATGAATAGTGAAAACATTGAGTTATAGTATAAAACCGAATTTTTATTTAAATAATTATTTATTTTATTTAATTTTATTTTATGTCAAAATAGATACATAATACTTATATATGTTCAATGTAATTCATTGGAGTCAGTTTATAATAATTTTAGATATATAAAAATTTTACTGATCTTTTTACCGTCTTTTACCCACTTCCTTCGAGCATTTGAAAATTTAAAAAAAACTAAATTTTACCACTTCTGTGAGTTAAATTTCAAAATTCCAAGATACAGAGTTGATATTAGTAAGTAAAATTTGGCTCAATAATTTGAAAATAATTTTTTTTGTGAATAGTAACTTTTTACTTTTACTTACATTGGTTAAAGGTATATAGAGTTATTATGAGTAAAAATGATATTATTATTACCCTAACACATGTTTTAATTATATTGGATAGGAATAATTCGACCAAAAAGAAACTTAAGAATAAAATATGAACCACTTTGGTCCACTTGGATTATATTAGGATATTTATTATTATTTGATTCAAAGAAGAGTTAAAAGAGTTAAAATCAATGTTTAATAACTAAAAAATTTTAATATAGGGTTACACATAAGATTAATTCGACTATAAATATTCATTATAATTATAATAATATTTCCTACATAATAGTATTTTATTTATATTTTTTATACATTAAGTAATATAATTTATTCATGACACAATGATGATGCAATAATTACCTAATTAATAAAATAATAAAATAATTGATATTATAAATACCGAAATAAATGTAATTTGAGACTTTTTATTAATTAAAATAATTTTATAGGCTAATATGACATATTAGGGTTGGTTAGATAAATTTTTTTCAATGTAATTTTTCTGTTATGAATTTAGATAAAACAAAATACCAAATAGTGTAAAATTTGGCATAAAAGAGTTTTTAAAACAATTATTATATTATTAATTGATATTCTATTCCTATAAATCAATGGTTAGTCCAAAGGGCTTATATAATGATATTTGTATTATTAATGAACCACTTGGGGTTTTCTTCTAATAATATAGTAATTTTAATCAACATATAATATAAAAATACAAAGAGACATGTTAAATATAAAACTATTTAACTAAGAGTTAATTCTAAAAGATAAGGTTAATATAGTGACACAAACCTTTATAAAACATATTTTTTGAGTATTTGTCGACCCATCCCTACGTTATCCCTTAAATAATCCATTTTTAATCCCTTATATACCGAAAATTATTTTATAATAAAATAATATTTCCGGCTTTTCCTAAGATGCCCCTCACCCTTCTTATAAAAGGGAACTCAAACTTCCCTCTAATACAAACCATCAAAGCCATTTGGATCATCCAAACCATAACCAAGTACCCTCTCAACTGTCCTCCATTCATCCTTGTGGCCTTCCATTTGTCAGAATGCTATCCTAAGGAGCTCTTTTGATCAAATTAAAAGGAAGAACCCGAATAAGAGGTAAATATTTCATCACCACTTTCATGTTTATTTCTTCTTCCACTTCCTATTTATTTGTTTTTTCCATTATAAAATAATAAATACAGTGTCTTCTATATACTGTGATGTTATTATAAATATGGTACAACCATATTCATTATTCAATCCATCCATTGTGAAGTGCCCAGATCAGTGTGAATCACTGAGAGGGGGAGGGGGTGAATCAGTGATCCCTTAAAACTTTTTACTAATTGATTCTTTATCAATTAAACCTCTATGGCTTGTTAAGGCCTCGATCCACTCTTCTTATGTCTCTCAACCTTTCCCGGATAATGCAGTAATGAAAAGGCACAGGACACAAGGATTTACAAGGTTCGGCACCAAAGGCCTACATCCTTGCCATGCTCTCCCAGCATGGATTCTCCCATTATAATCGGTTAGTATTACAATGGTCGATACAGAGTCCCACTGTATCTCTCCTGAGTCCCACAGGAGGGTCTTTATACTGCGTCCCACAGTGTTACCAGAATCCCACTGGCCTGCTCCAGAATCCCACTGAAGACTTCTTCTCCCTGAGTCCCAGAGGGTCTTCTCCTGGATCCTCGAGTCACACGAGTAGCTCTTCTTCACTTTAAGTTCTTCAAGTAACTTCAGCAGCCTGGGATAAAGGCTGCTGGCCTTGATCTTCTCTTCTGATCACTTGTGGTTGATCAGGGCTTCTCGTCTAGCTCATGCTTTATCTCCTTCTTCAGGATGACCTGGCTTCTCTCTCCAACTACTGAATACTCAGACAACTGATATCTTTAACTTTGGTCTGGTCCAGTCTCATTTCAAAACATCTTCATGCACTGAATGCATGGCAACTCTTCTTCCTCATGCACTGTTTGCATGGCCTTCTCAAATTCTTCAAGATCTTCTGGTCTTGGACAACTCAGATGCACACAGCCTGATTTAGCTTTGTTCACGTGTGCACGTGCATGCATGCATGCATGCACTCCCCTTCTTCGCTTCTTGGTGCAGTAAACCCACAAAGGGTGTAGTCAATTATAGCACAAACCTTCTTCACAATCTTCACACACTTAATTCTATTTGTTTACACACTTAAACGTGTGTTGTACTTTGTGTGAGGGTCTCCTCTTTCTTCCTTCTTCTAAGTGTGTTCACTTCACTTAGTGCACACACACTAGGTTCGGCCTTTTAGTTCTTTTGCACACACAAATGCCTATGGCCTTCTTCCCTTCTTGTACTCTTCCACTTTGCACACACACTTTGTTTTTCTCTTTTAAACTTCAAGTGTGCTCAACCAACCCGTAGGGTCTTCCTCACTTGGCACACACACAAGGTGTGGTCTCGGGTTCTCCTTGCACACACAAGAGGCAAAGCTTCGGCCTTCTTTGGCACACACACAAAGTGTGGTATTCCACTTCACTTGGAACACAAGGAACTAAGGCTCGGGTATTTTTCTCCACTTGGAACACACACACTGCTTCTTCTGTTTTTACACACACAGCCCGAACACCAACCAACTGAAGGCATGCAAGGTGCAGCTGGCTACTGCCTTGGGTCGCGTAGGTCCTCAGGTGCAAGGCTCCAAGGGCGCGCAACCCTTCGAGCGCGCAAACACCTCTTGCCGCGGGGCGTGCAAGTGCTGCACCTGCGGGAACTTCCTCTTGCCGCACAAGGGTGTGGGCAGAGAGGGAACAAGCCTCGGGCGCGCAGAGTGTTGCGGCCACGAGGTCTTCCTGCCGCGCAAACGATTAGCGTGCAGGGGACTTCAGCCGCGCAAATCTTTGCGCGGCGGCTTCTTCTTCACGAGGCAGAGGCACACGCGGGACTCCAAGTTTTCAACAAAGGATCAGCAAGCATAAACAGCGCTTGTGGTCTTCTTTTTATAGGCGAGGCATAGGTGGTTTATCCGCGTGAGAAAAATCTTGAACCACCGAGATTTTCGGATCTCAAGTTTCTGTAAAATCTCGTTTCTCTCCTCAGTTTCCACCGCGGGTTCTTTCCTTATTTTTCTCTGGTCTTCTTCACGTGCATACGACTTAGAACGCATGCACGGCCTCTTTTCTTCCAATCCATGCAAGGGCATAGACCATTCATAGCCTCGGCAGATTCTCTTGCCTCGGCCGCAACCGAATTCTCCTCTCGTTGCATGCAAGCCCATTTTTAAGCATGGTTCGGTTCGGTGTGGAGAGACGATCACGAGGGACACCTCTGATTCGAAAATGGTGGCCGGGATCTCAAAATCCGGTGGTCGGATGGCCTCTGGTTCAGTGGGGACGTCGCGGGTGGCTTCACATGGCGCGGGGAAGAAGACGCGCGGAGAGCCGTTGGATCAAAGATTTGGACGGCCGCGATCAGGATGGGCCGCGGCGGATTAGATGGGCGGCCGAGATCTGGCGCGCGATTAATCGTGCGGCCAGGATCGCTCCCGCGGAAAAATTCTGCGTCCCACATCGAAACGGCGGCCATTTTCCACGCGGTTTATCAAACACCGCGTGCCGTCCTCAGTTCAATTGAACTTCTCCCCTCCTGGTGCCGCCCCGCACCGGGTTCTCTCTGCGGGCGCGCTCTGCGCCCACTCTCACCTCTGCGGGCGCGCACCTAGCGCCCACTATGCACCTCACGGGAGCGCTCCTCGCGCTCACGCTGCGCGGGCTTCATCACCGCGTGGCCTCGGGGCTTATACACGGCCCCTGCCTTGCCTCAGGGAGCGCCTTGGCCTTGAGGGTTCCCCATGGGCGTGGCGCCTTAGGCCCATATGTGCCTTGGGTGATCCCTCGGCTGGCCTCCTTGGTGGCTAATTTTTTGCTTAAATATACACTAAGTATACAAAGTACTAAGTGTAAAATGCCAAATGCCACAATTCTAAAACATCCTTCTTCTACATTTCTTCCCTTCTCTTCTTCATTAGAATTCCTCAAATCTCCTCAACATATATTCAATACTTAGGAGTGAATTCTTGAAGGTTCTCCATCAACCGAAGCTCTTGAATCAAATAATTCTTCAATTCTCTTTGTTGATCTAATCAGAGATCAAATTGGGACTTCTTCAGATTTACATGCACTAAGTGTTAGTGCATGGATTTTATTAAACCACTTCATCCACTTAGAACATGTGAATGGATCATCTTCAACTCCTCATGCATTGTCACTACAATGCATGGTCTTCTAATCATGTTGTGACATTGTATCCAGTTGATACAAGTTCTTTGAACTTAAAGAGCAGCTCAACAATCGTCAGATGTCCATGGAGAATGTTTCAACCATATTCTCCAATACCACTTAGTGAATCTCCTAAGTGACATGCATCTTAGTACCATGGTCATTCTCCTTCACCACCAACACCATCACAACCTTTTTCATTCACCTCTTGACATTCCTTGACTTCCATTCATTCCAAGACAACTTTATGCCTCATTGACAACAAATGCAACACAGTGCACTTCAATCTCCCCCTTTGTATTTGTTGTCAATATCACAACTTCAGAACATATGAATGGGTCAATATGTGTGCCCAATCTTTTCTCCCCCTTATTGGCAATCAAATGCAAAGGTGTGGTGTGGTTCACTTTCAAAAATATCTTCCTCCCTTTGAATAGCATCTTCTTGAAAATTACTAAGAGAGGGATGATGCCACATGTTCTTCTTAGCAAAGAACCTTTAGTAAATCAACTCTAAGTCTACTTGGGCTAACCCGGTGTAGAAAACAAGAGTGATATAACCAAGATTTTTCAATGCTGTCCACATTTCACTATACATGTGAGATCATGCTTCAGGGGTTTGAAATTTTTCAGATATAACAATGAATTTCTAAATCCTTCATCTTTTCTCAAGATGGTATTAAATCTTAGAATACCATCTTCTCCAGATTGGCTCCCCCTCAAGGGGTGCACTCCGTTCTGTCCAAACCATCCTCCAGATGAGAATGATCATCATCTTCAATTCCCTGCAATGTCAGCACATGTATATACGAAGAGTATAAGGGAATAAGATGGAACCTCCTTGGTTCATCAATGTGAACAACAAGGTTGAGAAGATTCTCTCAACCGATATGTCCCATTTTCACCATTATTCACACTTGCACATTTGATCTTCTTTGATATTTGTGCTGGTGTGGATCTCAACACATCTTCATGTGAAATCTTCTTCTTCCCTTTTGCTTTAGCAATTGTCAGAGCTTCATCTTCAACTCTTTGTAGTTCTCTGGCAAGTTGCAACTGATGTGGCCATATGACAAGTAAATCATTTGGAAGAGTGGCCCCAGTTCTGGAAGTTTCACATGGTTTCTTTGATGCTGTCAAGCTACCACTCTTAGGCAACTTGTTTTCAATCAATCCCTTCTGCTTCTTTTGGATTGATTGTCTGTTTGAGTCCAGTCTGCCTCTATTGAATTTCATGGCTTCTTTACATAGATCCATGATATGTCCTTTCTTTCCACAGTAGAAGCATTTCTTGGTGGTCCTTCTGGATGCATCACCCTTCTTGGATTTAGACTCCAAGGACTTATTTTCCTTTTTCAAAATCTTCTTGGGATCATCTTCCACTTTCTTATGCTTGCTTCCCAAGGATTCTATTTTAGCCAAGTTCAATGATCTTCTCTTCTTTTTAGCTCTGGATACAGTTGGAGATTGACATGTATCTTTTTGATCACTTTTGCAATCATCCCAGATGTAGTCAAGTAATCCAAATCTATTTGCAGTAAACAGATGTCTCTGGACCTGTGGATGCTGCTTCTTTTCTTCTGGCTTGCTCCCCCTTGGCATGGGCTTCCTTTGTGGTTTGACATTTAGTGGATTGTACCAACAATCCTTTGCACAGTGCCCATACTTATTACAACACAAACACTGACCCACAAATCTTGACCTCTTCAGTCCTTCTGATTGTTTGGTACTTTTCTTGACTTGCTGTGTTGTTTCAGGAGAGCTCTGCTTCTTCATTTTCTTCATCCATACTTGTTTGGAATTATTTTTCCATCCTGCACTTTTTGTGGAATCACATTTAGAAGCATCAGTACAAGATGGGATGGATGGTACCTTCTTTCTAGAAGATGTTGCCCTTTTATTAGAGGATGTCTTTCTTTTAGAATCATCCTGCTCAATGCATACTTGAGTAGCAACATTTCTCCTTTCAGCTGACTGGGAGGCTTTGGCTTTGGGTGATTGCAGATTTTTCAATATCACCTCTAGTTCAAAGCATTTCATGTTGAGGGAGTTCTTCTCATCCTCAACAGCTATTAGCTTTCCTTCCCAACTTCCTTTCAGGTGATTCATCTGGTCATCATGCACTTTCTTCATTTCTTGTAATGAATTGTCAATCTCCTTTACCCTTTTTGCTTTTTCTTCGAGTTGAGCATCTCTGACATTCATTGAAACTCTGTGCCTCTTTTCCAGTGCATGGAAAACATCTTCGATTACAGTCTTAAAGAATTCTTTCTCAGAAAGGCTTCTTTTCAATTCTTCAGTAGTGTCTTCATATCTTTCATTGCAAAGAGAAATGGTTTCATCTTTAGCCTTCACCAGCTTTCTGAGAGTGTTGGTTATGCCAACCCTTTTTGCCAATTGATCTTCCATTGCATTGGCTTCTTCTTCTAACTGTGATTTTTCTTCTTGAAGATCAAGGATGCCTGTAGCTATAAACATTGCCACTTCCTTGGGAACTGTCTTCTGAAGATATTTGAGTGCACTATGAAGATCATTCATTGTTTCAACTTCATCAAAGCTAGGACAGGCTTTCTTCATCTTCTTGGCCTGTTTCTTCTTTCTATTTTTCTGAGTCTTGGCAGATATCTCCATTTGAGGCTGGTCGCTCGTTTCCTCAAATCTGAACTTCATAAAGACTCTCTTGGATCTTTTAGAGGTAACCTCCCTCTGATACCAATTGAAGTGCCCAGATCAGTGTGTATCACTGAGAGGGGGAGGGCGTGAATCAGTGATCCCTTAAAACTTTTTACTAATTGATTCTTTATCAATTAAACCTCTATGGCTTGTTAAGGCCTCGATCCACTCTTCTTATGTCTCTCAACCTTTCCCGGATAATGCAGTAATGAAAAGGCACAGGACACAAGGATTTACAAGGTTCGGCACCAAAGGCCTACATCCTTGCCATGCTCTCCCAGCATGGATTCTCCCATTATAATCGGTTAGTATTACAATGGTCGATACAGAGTCCCACTGTATCTCTCCTGAGTCCCACAGGAGGGTCTTTATACTGTGTCCCACAGTGTTACCAGAGTCCCACTGGCCTGCTCCAGAATCCCACTGAAGACTTCTTCTCCCTGAGTCCCACAGGGTCTTCTCCTGGCTCCTCGAGTCACACGAGTAGCTCTTCTTCACTTTAAGTTCTTCAAGTAACTTCAGCAGCCTGGGATAAAGGCTGCTGGCCTTGCTCTTCTCTTCTGATCACTTGTGGTTGATCAGGGCTTCTCGTCTAGCTCAGGCTTTATCTCCTTCTTTAGGATGACCTGGCTTCTCTCTCCAACTACTTAATACTCAGACAACTGATATCTTTAACTTTGGTCTGGTCTAGTCTCATTTCAAAACATCTTCATGCACTAAATGCATGGCAACTCTTCTTCCTCATGCACTGATTGCATGGCCTTCTCAAATTCTTCAAGATCTTCTGGTCTTGGACAACTCAGATGCACACAGCCTGATATAGCTTTGTTCACGTGTGCACGTGCATGCATGCATGCATGCACTCCCCTTCTTCGCTTCTTGGTGTAGTAAACCCACAAAGGGTGTAGTCAATTATAGCACACACCTTCTTTACAATCTTCACACACTTAATTCTATTTGTTTACACACTTAAAAGTGTGTTGTACTTTGTGTGAGGGTCTCCTCTTTCTTCCTTCTTCTAAGTGTGTTCACTTCACTTAGTGCACACACACTAGGTTCGGCCTTTTAGTTCTTTTGCACACACAAATGCCTATGGCCTTCTTCCCTTCTTGTACTCTTCCACTTTGCACACACACTTTGTTTTTCTCTTTTAAACTTCATGTGTGCTCAACCAACCCGTAGGGTCTTCCTCACTTGGCACACACACAAGGTGTGGTCTCAGGTTCTCCTTGCACACACAAGAGGAAAATCTTCAGCCTTCTTTGGCACACACACAAAGTGTGGTATTCCACTTCACTTGGCACACAAGGCACTAAGGCTCGGGTCTTCTTCTCCACTTGGCACACACACACTGCTTCTTCTGTTTTTACACACACAGCCCGAACACCAACCAACTGAAGGCATGCAAGGTGCAGCTGGCTACTGCCTTGGGTCGCGTAGGTCCTCAGGTGGAAGGCTCCACGGGCGCGCAACCCTTCGAGCGCGCAAACACCTCTTGCCGCGGGGCGCGCAAGTGCTGCACCCGCGGGCACTTCCTCTTGCCGCACAAGGGTGCGGGCAGAGAGGGAACAAGCCTCGGGCGCGCAGAGTGTTGCGGCCACGAGGTCTTCCTGCCGCGCAAAGGATTAGCGCGCAGGGGACTTCAGCCGCGCAAATCTTTGTGCGGTGGCTTCTTCTTCGCGAGGCAGAGGCACACGCGGGACTCCAAGTTTTCAACAAAGGATCAGCAATCATAAACAGCGCCTGTGGTCTTCTTTTTATAGGTGAGGCAGAGGTGGTTTATCCGCGTGAGAAAAATCTTGAACCACCGAGATTTTCGGATCTCAAGTTTTTGTAAAATCTCGTTTCTCTCCTCAGTTTCCACCGCGGGTTCTTTCCTTATTTTTCTCTGGTCTTCTTCAGGTGCATGCGACTTAGAACGCATGCACTGCCTCTTTTCTTCCAATCCATGCAAGGGCATAGACCATTCATAGCCTCGGCAGATTCTCTTGCCTCGGCCGCAACCGAATTCTCCTCTCGTTGCATGCAAGCCCATTTTTAAGCATGGTTCGGTTCGGTGTGGAGAGACGATCACGAGGGACACCTCAGCTTCGAAAATGGTGGCCGGGATCTCAAAATCCGGTGGTCGGATGGCCTCTGGTTCAGCGGGGATGTCGCGGGTGGCTTCACATGGCGCGGGGAAGTAGACGCGCGGAGAGCCGTTGGATCAAAGATTTGGACGGCCGCGATCAGGATGGGCCGCGGCGGATTAGATGGGCGGCCGAGATCCGGCGCGCGATTAATCGTGCGGCCCGGATCGCTCCCGCGGAAAAATTCCGCGTCCCACATCGAAACGGCGGCCATTTTCCATGCGGTTTATCAAACACCGCGTGCCGTCCTCAGTTCAATTGAACTTCTCCCCTCCCGGTGCCGCCCCGCACCGGGTTCTCTCTGCGGGCGCGCTCTGCGCCCACTCTCGCCTCTGCGGGCGTGCACCTAGCGCCCCCTATGCACCTCACGGGCGCGCTCCTCGCGCTCACGCTGCGCGGGCTTCATCACCGCGTGGCCTCGGGGCTTATACACGGCCCCTGCCTTGCCTCAGGGAGCGCCTTGGCCTTGAGGGTTCCCCATGGTCGTGGCGCCTTAGGCCCATATGTGCCTTGGGTGATCCCTCGGCTGGCCTCCTTGGTGGCTAATTTTTTGCTTAAATATACACTAAGTATACAAAGTACTAAGTGTAAAATGCCAAATGCCACAATTCTAAAACATCCTTCTTCTACATTTCTTCCCTTCTCTTCTTCATTAGAATTCCTCAAATCTTCTCAACATATATTCATTACTTAGGAGTGAATTCTTGAAGGTTCTCCATCAACCGAAGCTCCTGAATCAAATAATTCTTCAATTCTCTTTGTTGATCTAATCATGGATCAAATTGGGACTTCTTCAGATTCACATGCACTAAGTGTTAGTGCATGGATTTTATTAAACCACTTCATCCACTTAGAACATGTGAATGGATCATCTTCAACTCCTCATGCATTGTCACTACAATGCATGGTCTTCTAATCATGTTGTGACATTGTATCCAGTTGATACAAGTTCTTTGAACATAAAGAGCAGCTCAACAATCGTCAGATGTCCATGGAGAATGTTTCAACCATATTCTCCAATACCACTTAGTGAATCTCCTAAGTGACATGCATCTTAGTACCATGGTCATTCTCCTTCACCACCAACACCATCACAACCTTTGTCATTCACCTCTTGACATTCCTTGACTTCCATTCATTCCAAGACAACTTTATGCCTCATTGACAACAAATGCAACATAGTGCACTTCACATTGAATGACATGTCACCATATGTGCCTACATACGGCTTACTGTCTCCATGTCGTGGTGTAATTGTAATTCAATACATTATTATTTGGATGGGTATAATAATGATTTGTAATTGATGTAAATAATAAATATAACATGATAATTATTCTATATATATGATATACCATCCTATTATATATTATTTTAATATCAAAATAATGATATTGTCCCTCGTGCGTATGTACGGATTACCGTCTCCACGAACGTGATGAGATTAATTCCCCATCATATCCATTCAAGACTAATTTTCATTTGAGGATTAAAAATAATGTTTAAAGACTTGATATCATTCTGAATATTAATAAGATACATCCATTCCATAACAAATATGACTTACATAACAATGAATATAAAGGTAAAGGAATCTCTTAACACCCAAAATGACTATAATGATAAGATATTATTAACAAAGCACTCTTAAAAGATCATATATGATATCATATTATTGAATATTATTATTTTATAATTTAATACCAATTATTTCACCATTATCTAGGATGTTAACCTACCCTCGACCAAAGGAAAATTACACGGTAAGGGTTAATTATACAATCTCTTCTTTATCAAAGGTTGTTTATACAAAATTATCCACTAGGACCTCTTTAACATCCACATCCATGTTTCCTAAAAATGTAATTCGAAAAATTCATAATATTTTATAGACTATGGGTTAAAGTAATTTGTACCCTTGTTTGACTTTTATAAGATGTTTATAAAGTAATATTTCCATCATTTTCCAAACAAGGTACTTTATGACCTTTTCAACAAAATTAAGGTAAGAATGTTTTTTAACATATACAGTAGGTGCAGCTATTTTCCGCCATTATAACATCATCGAAGCATCCCTAAATAGATTATAAAAATATTTTCAAATATAAATGTTTTCTTTTATAATTATGTGACTTTTAAATGATTTCAAAATAGAAATATATATTTCTCTAAAACGATTTAAATTTCATCTATGTCATCATCCTTTGATGGATTTTAAGTTTAATTGAAGTAGATTTATTATGATACAAAACTTCCATATTGTATTGAAGGTATTGTGATATGTTTTACTATGGATGTGTTCTTTCATACCATTCATAGTTTATGGATAAAGTATTTACTTTTAGTATTCTAGTTTTAATATGAATATTTATGTTATTTTTAAGACTTTTCATATGAGGAATGAATTGAACTTAGTTAGTGATTGGTGTAGCCCACCATAGAAACTTGATGCCTCAGTAGGTCTCATGAGACAAACTAGTGTCTTGGCATAAGGCCTTGAAAAAATATTATTTGTAGTCTTGGAATAATGCCTTGACTATGTGGTTATGAAATTCCGGCATTATGCATTCCATCATTATGAAAGTGGCTATTGATATTACATGTTATTATTCGACTAGTAGAATATACATGTGAGTAAGTAAATAAAATTATATTGATTTATATTTTTTATATTATGATGATGTATATGATGAAATGGATTTTTTTAGTTTTATACATTGACTTAAATGTTTATGCTTATTTATGAAAGCTTCTGCTATATTGTTATCCTTACTGAGAATCTGAGCCCACCCCTTTCTATGTTTTATATTTCTCAGGATGCAAAGAAGTGTATTATGAATGACCTGTATGGATTTTCTATGGGATCTCAATGTTGTATATGGAAAAATTTTTGTTTTTGTTTTCGATTTTATGATGTAATGTGAACCTTATGAATGTATCTAGTACTACCAAGAATACTAAAATAATCGGTCTTTCGAGACTTGTTCTTTAGTGATCATTCCAATCATACATAATAATGCACTGACTCTAGGCTTCTATGGTCGGGGAATTACATTTTTATAGAATTAGGCCATAACTATTACATTTAATTTCAAAAAAATTCAATGGTGACACTTCTACTCAGTTTCCATTTTTTAACAAAACAAGAACTCTTAAAAAATTCATGTCTAGTTCCATGTTTAGGATTGCATGACTTTTCCATGATCCCATCATTGAACCTAATCTTCTTTATGTCCTGTGATAAATATTTGAAAACATTGGATGAGAATAAAAATCTCAGTAAAAGATACACAAAGAAGGAAAACTGTTAGTTTTTTAAAACAACAAGTGAACAATTAATTCTTTAACAAAAGTAATAATTTTCACCTTTATGATGTAGTAAATACTCTTCACTGAATAAAATATCACTTCTTTCCCTTCTATAACCAAAGGAATACCATAAAACCCATATAAAGAACACATAATATATAAAGGTAACTTGGGACATAAACATACTTAAATGGAAGAACCATACGGCCGAGTTCCACACATATCACTAAATTAAATATCCATATGGCCTACTTCCATACCCAATGCGTTGGGGGTTATAACCTAACCACCTATCTTTGTTTTCAAGGCACCACTCTTCATATGGTTTATCAATTAACCACCCATCAAATGTCCAAGTAACATTATAAATTCATAACACATAAAACCAATATAAAGGAATGATAACATTTCCACATTTCAATAACAATATATCACTTAAATATTTTGACATAACAAATCCATTATCAAAATCATTTGAAATACCAAAATAGATAAAATAGTATATGGTATTTATTTTCCTTGAAGAAATACATTCCAGATTGTTAAGGAATCTAAAGAACAAATAATATCGCGGCAATGGAATGGTCGTTGTCACCGCTTAAGTTAAAAAAATCATTTATTCATTTAGTAAAACGCTTCGTAGAAAATGCTTCCATTTGAATAGTCATGGGTGTTTATATAGTGTATAAAAGAAATTCGTGTATTAAAAAAAATATTCCTCAATAAAAGGAGATTGAGATGAAGTCCCTTACCTCGTGTCCGACATGACTTGATCGTTCATTAATTTTTCTGATTAATAACCTCAAGTTTATTTATACATTATTAAAAAAATTATTCAAGTTTATTAGTACTTTTATATCAATTATTACCATGTTGTAAACATTATGTAATCATTTATGTTAATAATGGTCATTTTGTCGATATTTGGTACTTGAGTCAAAGATGAACACCTTATATATTCAAGTTGCCCATGTGGTCAATAGTACATTATATCCAGAATTATATTAATTACTTAGATATCATATATATCATATATATCAATTATATATATATATTCATAACATTACATAACATTTGGAGGTAAGAAATGAAATGCACCATTCATGGAGACGGTATGTTTTACGTACCCATGAACACTACTTCCATTTCTATATATTATTTTAATGGAATTAAAACATAATTTTACATAGTTATATTATAATTCCAGTATAATATCATATATAATATAATAAAATATATCCTTTATATTTACGGCGTATGGTATGAACGAGTCATATCACTTTGAGGGGGCGGTAGTCCGCACTTCCTCAAATGAAATTATCGCGTTTACTCATAATGGAAACCATAAAGGTATCATATAAATGGAAAATAAAGAACCATAAAGACAACATAAACATAATATATGTCATATATAAATACAGTTCCATCATAATGGCCTCCATGAGAGGTGGTATGAAGTAATTGATCAATCATCGTTTCGTGAGGCGTTAGTTTTCCATCCACAGAAACATAATGTTTTTCACCCATTAGATGAAGGCATGTGTACGTTTTGTTTGAATAATTCTCATAAAAACATCCTAGTATATTGAGGATTCTGATTTTTCAGTTAAATAAAGGAATAAAATAAGTTTATGAGGTTGAAGAAGTAAAATAAAATAAAATAATATAAGAGAAACTTTTACCTTTAATTTGGCAACTTCTTTTGGTTTGACACAAAATGGTTTGTTGAAGTGCCTTCTACCTGAGGTAAGGCTTCAAGGTGGAAAAAGGGATGTGGGTTGCTTAATTGTGTAGAGTTTGGACGAGTAAAATGGCTTGAGTGGTGTGATAAATTCGATAGAAATGGTCACCTTTTATAAGGGTGAGGAGGGGCTCTTTAAGAATGTGTGAAAATATTATTTTATTATATAATGATATTCGGTTTCTAAAGGTCAAAAAATCATTAGTGTTGAAGATAAGTTAACTCATGGTCGAAATAAAATGATCCACAAAGAATTGGACAGATGCTGGACAAATATTTTAACCATTATAATATAATTTATTTAAATCATTTATTAATGAGGTAAATACTACATCATTATTTTGGCATAAATAATTTAATTTATTCGATGTCTAAAAGATAAAAAAAATACCATGATGTAGGAAATCGTTTTAGATTTCTAAATAATATTTATAGTAAACAATATGACTTATATAACCCCATGTAATGAATTATTTACTATAATATTTTTGTTTATGTCATTTTTTTCTTTAATTTAAGTCAATTAATCTAAAGTGTCATTATCACTCTCAAGTGGCTCAATGGGGTCCCAAAATCAACCCAAAGACTAATATCGTCGTAAATGACTCAACCAAAAAGGTTTTGAAAAGTGTTAGGGTAATTGGGAATAATTATAATATTTTTTTTACAATTAATTACCCTATTTACCTTTAACCGTAGTAAATAAAAGTCAAAAGTTACTATTCACCAAAAAATATTTTCATCTTATTGAACCAAATTTAACTTACTAATAACTACCATTTATGTCGTATTTTTAAAATTTAATTTATAGAAGTGGTACAATTTTATTTAAATGAAAATGTTAGTTTTTTTAACTACTACTAAGTGGTTTCACTATTCATCAAAAATTGATGTTTTTCAGAAAACTATAAAAATTCAACATAATCTATATTTGATATTAAAAATTCAAATTTTTTTATATTTTTCCAAATTCTTAACATAGAAGTTGTTTTAATTAATTTAAAATAAATTCCCATTGTCATAATAAATATCATGTTCTTTAGAAACAATAACTATCAAAAGATTGACACTCGTTTATGTCCCAATTCAAAGTGAAATTAATTCCAATGACCAACATAAGATTAAATGGTAAAAATATATTCTAATTAATCTTTAAAAACAATTAAAAAGATAATTTAACCATATAAATAATTTAGATTAAAACACAGTTTTGAATTAAAATACAATATTTTTCACTATTCATTAAAAATGAACTTTATCGGATAAATTCCAAAAATATACACAAAGTAAATTTGTATGTCCCCGTTTTAAAAAAATAATTTTATTTGGTCAAATATAATGTATCAATGTGACCAAACCTAGATTTATAGAGCGTTCTCCATTAAAAGGCAGTAAATCGATCTTTTAGAGTAAATTATGCTTAATACTAGATTCATTCACATTTTAAGCCTCTAAATTTTATTGGATAAATGTAAATAAATTTAACAAACATGTATAATATTATTGTAGTTAGTTTTTTTCATTACCTTCAAAATAATGGCTAGGAGTTAACTACCATTTAAAATAATAATATTATATTATTAGTGTACAACATAAGATTTCCAAGAAACCCGTTGTTGTGTATCAGGTATGCTATCAAACATAGGAATCCTTTTAAAGTAAAATTAATATTTAATTCAAAAAATTAATAAATATGAAAATCCTTCATTATTCATTTACCAGGGATGTTACAATAAATCCTTCATAAGAAACTCATACATTATAATATTGAAATATCTATTATTTATCCATTTTTTCGACAATATAATTCTTTTGAAATAATACATGTTTTCTTTTCCGGAGGAATATTCATGACATTAAACATGATTTATCATTTAATATTTATCATCATTAAACATAATGAAATAACTGAAACAAATTGGATGATAAAGAAGAAATAAATATGGTATAATAACAAAAGAAATAAATTAATCCAACGAAAAACATGAAAACTCTGCAAATGTTAACCCGTATCGTGATATTATGTTAGCATATTAAATAAATCATAACCACATAAAAGCCACATATATTCTCTTAAAGAAACTATTTAAATCCAATATAAAATAAAATAACACTTGATAAAAAAGGACAGAATTATATTGATTAATTTTTAATAAAATAGTTATATCTCATTCAAATCCATAAGGGAAACCTCCCATGTTAACATCCTCTTTAATTCAATTATGGACAAATAATATTACCCAATGAATTCGGGATCTATAAAAGGCTCAACCATTGTATAAATATATTATCCTCACCAACTATATAATCCATATGAGGGTGAACAATGTAATGACCTTCTAAATATCATTGTCTTGAGAGTTCAATGTTTCATTACTTGGCCTTAGGAAACTTCCCCAACATGACTAAGGATAGAAATAAATGTAGTTGTGTTTCAATGAATGTGGGGAATGATTTACCAATTATTGTGTAAAAAAACCCAAAAAACCATCCCCAAACTGCTCACTATATAATGCATGAAATAAACTAAGACATATAAAATCATTCTCTTTAAAATAACAAACCAGGTATGTTACATAAGAATACAAACTAACATCAATGTAAATAGTGGAATGAAAATGAACAGAGTACACAAAGAGAGTTATTTCTATCATTAATAAATATATAATCAATATGAATTGTCCAAATGTACACAAATCATCCCAATAAAAAGTATATTTTCATCCAAACAGCTTTTTTAACTCAAATTGAAATATACAAAAAAACATCACAACCAAAAAAAACTCCATCGTATAACCATAAAAATACCTCCCTATGACCCCAAGGGTCACTCTTCGATACCAATACTGACCATTGCTCACGGTTATCGATGATATCAGTAATGCTCAAACACCCATCCACACCGTAACCCAGTTACCCCATGTATCAATATCTTTCCATAAAACTCATATATCACAAAGGAGTCCAATCCAAGGAACTCCCAATCCACACAAATAAATTCATCAAAAGGATTCAACCATTGGGAAATCCTACCTAGTTAATATTAAAATATTAAATGAAATATCATTATCGAAGGGTAGTATTCATAACAAGTGATTCAACAATTTTAATAAAATTATCAATGGGGCCTTTAAGATTTTTTCACAAAACCATCACTTAAAATGAACCAAATCAACATTTATAAAAGGGTATAAATACACAATTCTAGGATTCAAATAATTTTAGAAATATCTTTTAAACATTTAAATCATTTTTTCAACCCAAATCCATTTTCATCAAGATACCATATTTGATATTAACCATAATCACATTCCAAACCACATTTTCAGTCTAAAAGACATTCCTTTTTTAAAACCAAAACAACTTGGGGGAGGCCATTTAAGGAACCTAATATTTATTTCACATCCCACCTTATAATCACAAATTAAAATTTTATTTTTTAATCACTAATCTCTTATAAATGATAGATTGAATTTTATGAAATTCTTACTTTGAATAATTTAACAAAAAAGGCCACTTATCACATAACAATGAATTAATCACCACTTTTCACACCAATAAAGAATTTAAATAATCACAAATAAATATTTTTCATTCAAGGGTGGTATGAAAAGAAAGAAACAATTGAATCTTAAATTTTAAAGTATTGATTAAAAAGAAATATATGTTAAATCCATTGTGCATTAAAAACATATCATGTTTTTTGAATTTAATACTAAATTACATGATACCTATTATATCTATTAGATTATTTAAAATGGAATCTAGGATTGTAATTATTATATTATTAAAAAAAATACAGAAAAAGATTATGAATAATGAAAATTTTAAATATCATTCACCTCAGTAAAAGAGATAAAATAATGTTAAAACCAAGGGGTGAAAATTAAAATAACCAATACATATGAATTTTTTTTGATTTCTTTAATATAAATGACTAATGAATGAGTTAAATGTTATAATTTAAATTTCGGAACCCTATGTTGACATTTATGAAGGTATGTTATATTTTCTTCAAATTAAAAAATATTTATGGGCTTCTATTTAAAATGGGATTATAGGGAAATTCGAAATTATTTTGTATTCCCAAAAAAGTTATTAAATATTCATATATTTTTTAATTTTAACAATAAAATACATGGATTCATATTTGTTACATTATTTAATGTTTAAATATTTTTTACTCTTAAATAGTTTTTATTCCTACAAATTTGTTCCATGTGTTTTTTTGTTATTAAATTAAAATTAAATTCTACCACTAATAGAAAACATATATAATATAATTGGAAAAAAATTTAGATTAATCATGTGATCATTTTTCTAAAAGTACCATTTTAGATTTTCCCATATAATCACGTCATCATTATAAAATTTTATATTACCAATGGTATGGTTCAAATGGGTATAATGTTGATTAAATAAGAGGTAAGTTATAAAATGAATCCAAACCCATAACAATTGTGATTGGGTTAGTTTATATCAACCATACAAAGTGTTTTTCACTATTATTTTGTTCTTTAATTCAATATAAAATGATATATATACACACCTTAATGTTTTACATAATTGTATGTGTTCGATTTAACTCCCCAATAAAAGACGCCATATAGAAATTATTTTCCACTATTTTAGATATTCTAATATTTCTTTAAAAACATAAATTTAATGGTAATGTTGTAAGCAACAAGTGGACCTATAAGAATAGGTATAACTCATAAATATTATTTTCCACTTTTATTTCTTATTATACCACATATAAATATATGTTATCAATTATAAAATTAATACTCCAGTGTCTAAAATATGCCTATTTTTTATTATTATTATGTAACAATAATTATCCATATCCTACCACTCCATTTAAATTTGAAAGCTTTACTCAAGTGTACGTGTGGACTACTACCTATTTGAGGCAATGCGATTCTTATTTCATTTCATTTTTTCATAAATTATAATAATGATACATTTCATGAATATATTTGACCTATATAATATAAAAGTAATCATATAAACATGAATTATTACATACCATTCTATTTTTACATCTCCCTAAAAATTTATATATCATTCATGCATACATTTAAAATACCATCTCCATTTAAAGTGTAATTCATTTTTCATATCTATATATTTTATGGATGACACAAAATATATAATAAATTGATTAAAAATTATATTTATATATTGATTAAATTGATAGGGATTATGTTTACATGATCAATGTACACTTACTAGAATTACCAAACTAAAATTCTTTGGAAATTTTAAAGTGTTAACACAAAGAAATATTGGTTTTAATGAATAATTATTATTAATTTTTTCTTCATAAGTTATAATTCATTCATATATAATATTATAAGTAAATAAATGAATATTTTATATAATTATAAAAATATTTAATTTATTATATATTTGGTAAAATCACTTTCAATGAATGTATTAGTTGAGGTAAGGTATTTTTTTCTCAATTTTACATATGTGAGACACATTATCTGTTTAGGTCATTTATATTTCTTATTAAGTATATAATAAAGATGAATTTCATTTATAATGTAAACCATGATTATTATATATATGCTGATATCTATATTACATTCCCACTTATATGATGTTTGGATATTTATTTTACCAATGTGGTAAGGGTTTTAAGATAAAATCTCATTTTACACCAGAATTGAATATGTATAATTATAAAATGATGATATGTTATGATCTACCTCTCAATAATCTCATGACTTTTTTACACACATTTTTTATGATGATTAAATTGTAAAAATTTATTTTCTTCTCTCTCACTATAGATGAAACAGAAAAGTTATTTTTAAGAAATCTAAATTTATTACCCTCTTTGGTTGAAAATAATCATTCTTCACAGTATATATACACATAAAATTTTTTGAGAAATATTTCCACTCGTATCCATTTTTTTAAAAATAATAATTTTCCCTTGTTTTTTAATTAAAAAAAACTAAAATAGAATCATCTTATAATTTTCCAGATATGGTGATTTCTTTTTATAAATGAAACTCTGAAGCAAATAGTTTTACTAACATACATAGATATAATGGAATTGTTTTAGAAATGATGGATCAAAAATTTTATTTTTCATTTTCATGATTCTAGGGTTGATTTTGAGAAATTGTTTACCATACTATTTTTGATTTATTTTTATTTTTAATTACCCTTTTCAAGGTTAAAAAGGTATTTTAATCATGAAATGATTATATTTTATTTTAAATTAATTATCAACTATATTTACAGACTTTTATGTTATGTTCCTATACAAGGGATTTTAAATAATGTTATCATCGAATTTTATTCCTGGGATTTCATAAGGTGATGATATAGAGATGATTCTATGAAAAAAATCTCATTTCACATGGTTAACCAATCTCGGATAACTATTTTATAAAACCAATTTATTTTACATGAGTTATGAAATGAGGAAATGTTGAAATGTTTTGGGAAATCATTTATTTTTTTGGGTTATGATATAATGATTTTTATGATCTTTTTGAAGTCATTTGTATGATTTTAATTATGTGATGGGTGGAACCATAATTATATATCCATACACTTCATTAAGTAAATGTTTATATATCATCAAATAATAAGGATAACAATGGATATTGAACCCCATTTATTAAGGATACATTTCCAATATATTAATCTTGGTTATAAAACATAATAATATAATAGAATGGCGTGTTAATCCAATCCACTATGGTATTCATTATAGTAATCCTTTAAAATATGCAAATTAGTTTATAAGAGTTTTTTTGTGGCATGCATTTGTAATATTAAAATATTATAATGCAATTGCTCATGTTCTTTGGTTTCATTGGGATTCACCTATTATAAACATCAATGTAATATTATATGATTAAATATTATGATATATTTTATAAAAGGTATTTATTTTCAATTGTAAAAACTGATATTTTAGTACCTTATTCTCATGTTATGTTTATGTGATCATTAATATCTCCCTTGTATACCACTGTTGATTATCTCATCTTAGATATCATATGATTCTCATCCCTTGTTTATAGTAATGACTTTTAGTATAGTATGTATATGAAGGGTTTTATTTATGAATAACATCTTGTGAGATGTTGTAGATCCCTTGTGACTAATTTTTTTATGTATCAATTTCTCTAATAAAACTACACCTACACCATTTTTGAATGAATATTAATCTATTAAGACGAGATATCTATGTATGAAAAGTATGGTTCACTATAGACATGGATTTAAAAAAAACATGGTCATATTTAAAAATTATATCATCATAACCCTAAATTATAATACTCCCAGGGTATTTACATTCATTATACTAAAATATATAATTATATTAACCTTTACTATGAAGAAAACTATAAGAACCGGTCCATAACCAATTCCTAATCACATTTCTACAGACTATAATTATTTTTCTTCCATTCCCAATGATCTTTTCAATTAAGTGGTATTGGTAAATATGAAATTAATCTTTAAAAAGAAAATCATACATTATAATATTGACATATCTATTTTTATCCATTTTTTACAATATAATTATTTTGAAACGGTATATGTTTTCTTTTTCAGAGTGATATTCGTGACTTTAAACATTATTTATCATTTCATATTAATAATCCTTAAACATAATGAAAATTGTTGAACTAAATGGGAACAGAATAAATAAAAAAAATATGGTACAATAATGAATGAAATAAATTAATCCAATGAAAAACATGAAAACTATTCAAATGTTAACCCTTCTCATGAAATTTTGTGAGCATGTTAATTAATTCATAACCACATGAAAAACCCAAAAATGTTTCATGAAGAAACGATTAAAATCCCATATAAAGTAAATAAAAACCCCTTGATGAAAAATAAGAGCATTTTAATAATTAATTATTAATAAAATAACTATATCCTAGCCAAATTCATAGGATAAACCTCCCAAGTTAACATCCTTTTTAATTTAATTGAGTAAAAAGAACATTACCCAATTCATTGGGGATCTATAACAGGATCAGCCATTATATAATTGCCTTAGCTAAACCAACTATATAATCTGTAACAAGGTTACCAATGTAATGAACCACTAATTATAATTGTCTTGTGAGTTCAATGAGTCATTACTTGGCGTTATGGGACATCCCCAAGATGACAAAGGATTGAAATAAGTGCTGAAGGTTTTCAAAGAATTTGGGGGATGATTTACCAATTATTTTCATAATCCAACAACCCAAAAAACCATCCCCAACCATCTCACTATATGATTCCTGAAATAATCTATGACATTTCAAATCATTTTAATTAAAAAAAACAAGATATGCTACATATGAAGACAAACTAACATATAAATAAATTAGTAAAAGAAAATCAATAATCTCTATGGAGAAAAGAAGACTAAATTATATTCATTATACATACTCTAACCTCACCAAGTTGTCTAAAGTATCATGACATGGTGCTAAAGAATGGTGATACAATACCTTTTCCCATTCCCTAGATGGTTACATCTGCAAAAGCACCAAATATCCAATGCATGGGTGAGTATAAAACTAAATAGGTTTTTCCAATGACTCTCCTACAAATTCCATTAGGATATAACTGCGAGAACATTATATAAAATAGTTTATATATGACAATTTACCAAAATGGTTTATAACCAAATATAAAAAATTTATATAAGAAATTAAAAAAATGTCCAAATAAAAGTAAAATAAACAAATTTTTAGCCTGTTATTTTCCAAAAAATTACTAATCAATTCTTATAAAAAATTTATTATTATTAATTTTGCATACCCATTCTATAGTTCTCAACACACCCACACATTTATGTTTAATTGACAGTTCCATACTAATTAGTGGCATCTTTTTGAATCACATTTTATTCGGTTGACACCTGCCCTCAGTCCAGGTTCACGTAAATTGTACCCCAATGGTACTCATCCATTATTCAGGGCTTGTTAAGCCTGAACCCACACAGACACCATGTATGAAAAATATTTCCATTACCAAATAAAACATCTTTAATAAAAATATTTTTTTTAAAACAAAATAATAACCAATTTTCAAGAAAAATTTTATTTTAATAAAATGCTGCCTTTTATCTAAAAGATCTAATCCAATTCATGTGCCAACATTAGTGAAAATTATACATTTTAAAATCTCTATTTAAAATTTAAAAAACAAAACTACTTTACCCATTAGCCAAGTTTTCTATATTTCACAAAATGATACTCCTGAATGTTTCCATCCATTTTTCAACAATCATGTCCCAATCAATTCATCATAATATATTCAATTGAAATAATTCCAATTTTTTCTACTAATAGGAGACGAGTGTGAAGCCACCTACCTCAAATGATCGGTCGAAACCCAACAAAAGTCAAATAAAGATCACATAAACTGGTTTGTATCTTTAAAGAAATATCCTTAGATCGTTTCACTTATAAACAATGAATCCAACTCATAACTTATTTAAAAAACTAGATTTACTCATAGTGGGCATTGATTTGGGAAACCATGAGGATAAAATAAGTTGATCTAAATATAACTATCATGATGGAAGATGAACGATGAACATCAATAACGAAACAAATGAGAACCCTTACACAGATGGAGGAGCACCTCTGAATGTCTCCAAGGGCCACCATAGGATCGAGATCTATGAAGAGCCAACCAAAAGAATTATATTAAATCTATACAAACATGATTTTAATCTGGGTGTGTGTCGAGTCAAGATGTGTACCCCATGTCCATGTCGTCTAGGCCATACTGTATAAGTATGCCAAAAAACCCATTTCCATGAGTAAAAAACCAATACATAAACATTGAAGGATGTGTACCTTCGGTACACGATGTGTACATGCTCATGGTGTGACCCCCACATCAAAAACTAATTCATCCCAATGTACACGGCATGTACATCAGGTACCCAACATGTACCAGTCCTGACACTGGTAGTAAACTCCAGAAAACAACTTTTAAATATATTAAATCAAATGGGGCCTTTCATAATGGAGAATCATACCGTATTCAGGTAACATAATGCTACACAATAGATACTGGGGGTACTACATTCTCCACACCATTGGTCTATCCTTCCTTAGAAAGTAGTAATCCCTCCATTCCCTGAAAGAGTTCTGGTCATTTCCCTTCTGTTTCCTTCTCTCATTCCCATGTCTCTTTTTAATCTAACCATTCTTCCATAAAACCCACAACAGTCTGATTCTTCTCCCACACAGACATTCAATTCCTAATCCACAACCTGCACCAAGATATATATCAATGAAGCATCCAGGTCTAGATCAACATGATCCCATCTGATCACATGGTCTAGATTAAGCTAATGTCTTTTGAACTAAGATACATGGAACATATTATGCACTGATCTGAACCACTGTGGTAATACAAGGTGGTATGACCCTCTCTATCCCATTCCCGTATCTCAAAAGGTCTTATGTGTTGAGGTGATAACATTCCACACTTCCCAAATTGAGGATTTCCAAGCCTTTGAGATATAATCCAGAAGACATAATCACCCACATTTATTGAAAACAGTTTTCAATGGTGATCTTCGTATGATTTCTAATGACTGTAAGTCGTTACCATTGAGTTTATAATCAACAAGATCATCTCCATTGTTTATTGGACAAAACTCACCCCAACTAGTGAAGTCTCACAAATTTCCACACAAAACACTAGAGAACATCAATGACACCCATAAAATGATTCAAAAAGAGCCATATTTTTCAAGGAATAATAGTGGTCATTATATTAGAACACCACTAAAGTTATGTACTTGCCCCATGAGCCACCAAAATCCATTAAACAATCCTGGAACATGTCTTCAAAAATTTGTATCTTCTGCTCAAATTGGTCATCCATTTGATAAAGATATGTTGTGCTTATAAGCAACTGAGTCCCATGGGCTTTTTATAATGATTTCCAAAAAGCAGATCTGAACCTCAAATCTCTATTTTATAGTATTGAAACTGTTACACCATGACCATTGACAACTTATTTGATATAAATTTTGGATAGATCCTTCATCGTATGAGTTTCAGAAAGAGGGATGAAATGGGCCAACGTGGAAAGCCGGACCACTATCACTAAAATGAAATTGTGTTTCTAAAATGCTCTTGGGAGAACTATGAAAAAATCCATCTCTATCTCCTTCCATTTACTCACTGAATTAGGTAAATACTACATATTACTCTTTGTCTCTCATGCTCGAATATAACCTAGTGACCAGTTATGCATCGTGAGACAAACATAGCCACATTCATTTTTGTGATGCCCGACTAAAACAACAACTTCAACACCTTATACATATTCTATGTTCCCTGATATACAACTCATCTCGAATCATGGTATGAATGAAGTATTTGTTCCTAAAAAGACATAGGTATAACCATCTTATCATTGAAATACAAAAATATACTCCCATCCAGCATCCAACACTCAATGGTAACCCCACCATTGAGTATTGAACTCATAATTCAGTTTTTTTGGATCATATGTTTGTGCCTCATTGACCATATTTACCAAATAAGGGACAAGAATACCTAAAAAAGATAACTAAAACATCACCTCGATCATCACATTCCATGTGCATGTTTTTTATGACCAACATCAACTACCATTCGTCTGAATATTCTTTCGCCAAATAATCATAATTAATTCACCTCGATGCTACCACAAAAAATTCTCTTTTCTTGGTGTATACATAGAGTCAAAGTCAAAAATCTGGATATACTTCATCCACATCCTTTGCAGATGATTCAAATCTCACTATGAGAAAATATGTTTCAAGATTTTAAGATCCATAAAAACATTAAATTTCTCACTAATGAGATAGTGTATCAATGATTTCAAAGCATGGATGACTGCAGCTAACTCAAAACTATGTTTTCTGTAATTCTACTCATGAAACCTCAACTACTTTGAACCGTAAGAAACCACATGGTCTCCTTGAATGAAAACACATCTTAAACCTGATCATTAAGAATCATAATACACCACATACCACTATCCTGATTCCAGAAAAATAGAGACATGTACGGATGTAAGAAGAACATTCAGCTCTAGGAAATACTTTTGGCATTACACTGTCACTTTGAATGGAGTATTCTTCTTTTCTGTAGCCTTAATTGGTGGGGATATTCATTATAAATAACACAAAAAAGAATTAGTAATAGCCAAAAATACCATGAAAACATCGTATATCAATGAAATTTTTCATTAGTCTGCAGGAGATATCAACTGTATCTTGTTAGGATTAATAGAAATTTCTTTCTCTGAAATGAAAAGGCCATGAAAACACACTTCCTATATCTAAAAATCATACTATGATAAATCGGCCTACATATGGATAATTTTTATAATTTATAACTTTATTGATATGTATTCCTCATGGTCAGCCCCTATCATTGAATACACTATGATGTCATCCAAAAAGAACAAAAAAAACAATCTAGTTATCACTGAAATATCTGATTCATCATAAAAAAGCTAACTGGTGAATTCATCATTCTAAAATGTATGACAACATATTCAGAGTGGAATTATCTACTTCTGAAATATTTCATAGGAATATCTTCCTTTCGAACTCGAAATTGCTAATATCCTAATCGCAAGTCATATTTAGAGAACCATTGATGTCCCTTTAATTGATCAAAAAAATCATTAATGCGTGGAAGTGGATATCTATTCCTTATCGTAACTTGGATCATCTTATGATAATCAATGCTCCACCATAGAGATCCATATATATTATTAACGAACAAGACTGGTGCTACCCACAGATGCGTACTTAGATGAATAAAACCCTTACTTTGCAACTCCACCTACTGCACATTCAATTCCCGTAACTCTGTTTGTTCAATCCTATAAGACGAAAGGGAAATAGGACTGGTCCCTAGAAAGAGGTCAATAAAAAACTCCACTTCCATTAGTGGTGTCAATCATGAAATTTTTTTAGGTAAATTCCTCAATAAATTGATCCAAAAATTCTGGGAAACTACTTTCCTCGATATCTTTCATTGATGCCAAAGTCAATGTTGCCTACTAATAAGAGACCATTCCCATAGTTTGTGCCAAAAATATCTTTGTACCTATCATTACAACCCATTATCCTATGAAACGATTCCCACTACGATCGTTAGTTATAAAAAAAATAGTTATTCCATAACATTCGATGTATTCCTCGAACGTTGTAAACCAATCCATACCAAGGATTATGTCATAGAATTCCATTTCCATCACTGTGAAGTACCATTTCAACTCAGCTCTATGAATAGTTATATAAAAAGTTATACACACAATGGCTTTACATTTTATTTCCCCATCATGAGTTTTCAGTTCTAAAACAGAATGAATCATTTACCACTTTGAACATAGAAAATAAACTGCATGATAATGAATGGATGAATGTGATACACCAATATTTAATATAACTTTCACAAGGGTAGAATTATAAATAAATTTACCTCTCACTGTACATGCTCCATCCTTATCATAGAATATCATCTGGTCAGCCCCATAAAATTTCTTTTTCACTACATTGTTTTCCTTGTTTCCTTTAAGATATTTCCCTAGTTGAGGTGTCATGGAATTTCTAGAATCATGATGGCTAGCTCTGCTCTACTGATGAGACTGATTCTCTTGTGCTTTCCATATCTAATAATACGATTCTTATAATGCTAGAGAAGTGTCTTGAGCACCTAACCATGGAAAACTACAATAATGTCACTAATTTCTCCCCATCTTCTTGTAGTTTTGATAGTTATAGGTTGTGTCGTGCACTCTAATGTTATGTGTTCATGTGAATCACATTGAAAACCACCTACTTTGCACTTGAGCCATGGAGGAAGGTTCACTCATCCATCCATCTAATTATGATTTCCACTTCCACCATGGATATAGGTTTCAATTTGTTTCTTGCAACTATCATTTTATTTCCCACCATTCCCTATTGGTATCATCATACCTCCTCCCATTGATCCCAAGATATCACATTCAGCCATAGTCACTCTGTTCACCATAATTGTATAATCATTCATACAGAGCACTATAATATTTGATCAAATCCATATCCTTAGTCTTGATTCAATGATGTGTGGCTTTAATGATGCACTTTCAGAGACTTATGATGAAAAAAAAATAAATTCATGAATTTAGACACATAATATGTAATAGAGAGAGTTTTTTTCTTTAGGATGAAGAAGTACATCATTTTTAGATCATGAACATTTGAGGATATAATAGTATGTAGAACAGTTCCTCTAAATCCTCCCATGTAAGGACGTCATCCAATATTTCCTACACCATTAAAGTCCACCACTAGCATGCAATATCCTCACGAATATGGCTCTCTAGTATATCATTTATATATTATTGTTTTCCGATAAAATCAATTAAATGATTCATCCTTCTCAACCACACCTCTGCTTTTTTAGGTTCAGTATCACCACATATGTTAGGTGGATTTTTCTTCATAAACTATATATAATTGTCTAAATCATTGAATTATTCCTCTATTTATTCATATCCACAACTTGCAATGACTTAGTAATACTCTGAACCATCTATTTGTTCACCCTTGGTTCAGGTGGAATCACATTCTTCACATCTTCTTCATGTTGGTTTTGATGACAACTACCAAGTTCTATTTTCTACCCCAACAACAAAATCCATCAATATCACTCTCAAGTAACATATGGGATATAATTTTAAATTTTATCACATAATCTATCACAATTTTTTTTTCCAAAAACAACATTTTTCCATGATCAAGCATTTTTGAAAAGATTCATCTTTCATTTTGAATAGTAAACCCTTTTAATAATACAATATGAATTTAATTTTTCAGAATTGTTCATATGAAAAACCATTTCATACTTTTTCCAAAATCAACACATTTTGACAACATGAAACATTACATGAGATTATGTATGCACTACTAGTGGGAATTCATTCTTCTACAATGCATGTCATGCTAGTCTCATTGGATAAAACCATGACAATGAGGTTTCAATATCATAGAAGTGTCTCCAAACACTTATGCACCAAAATCCCTGATAAATTGATGGTCAACATAAAAGGGATATTTATATCAATTTATGTAATACATTTCATTTTTCAACAATACTACTCCTTTCTAACATTTCAACCCGCAGAATAGACAAGAAGGAACATCAACTCCAAGACCATGAGCTTTGATGAAGACTTGTTAGGAAGGAACATAACATGATGATACCATTTGCAATGGACCACTAATTTACATTGTCTTGAGAGTACCTAGTCATTACATGGCCTTAAGAGACATCCCCAAGATGCCAGAGGCAAGAAATAATTGTCAAAGGGTTTCAAAGAATGTGGGGGAATATTTGCCATTTAATGTATAAAAACATCAACCCAATTAACCATCCACCAATAGCTCACTATTAAATCAATGTAATAATCTAATAAATTTCAAATCATTCTATTTAAAACAACCAACTAATGTATGGTACAACAGACGAAAAATATACAACAAAGTAAACAGCAGAAAGGCAATGAATAAACTCCAACATGAAAAGAAGACTCTATTATCCACATGATCTATACTGAAACATCACTAAGTAGTCTAATGTATCATGGCATGGTGATAAAGAAGGGTGATACTTTAACTTTTCCCATGTCCCAGAAGTAGCATCTGCAAAAGCACCAGAGTGCTAAAGAAGGGGTGAGTATAAAATTCTACAAGTTTTCCCAATGACTTTACTACTCATTCCACTATGATAAATAGTTATAATATTATATAAAATAGTTTATAAAAAATAATTTTCAAAATTAGTTTATAAACAAATATAAAAAAGTTAAACAAACAATAATAACCTAGAGAAAACAAACATAAATAAAACCAATTATTAGGAATTTATTTTCTAGAAAATGATTAATCAAGTCTTACAAATAAATTACTATTATTATTTAGGCTTACCCAGTCCAATCCTCACAACACAACCACACATGAATTCTTCATTCGATAGTTCTATACTCATGAACAATTTATTTTCCAATCACTTTATATCCCACTGACACCTGCCCTCAATCCCGAGTCATGTACCTTGTACCCTAATAATACACATCACCTATTCGAATACTAATATGAATGAATTCACACCTACACCATTTATTCCAAATATTTCAATTACCAAAATAAAAAACTTCAATAAAACAAAACTATTTTTGAAAACAAAAGAACAACCAATTTCAAAGAATTATTTTATTTACATAAAGCATTCCCTTTTATTGGTAACATCTATTCTAATTCATGTGCCAACTTTCAAGAAAAATATCCATTTTAAATTCTATTTTTAAAATGTAAAAAAATGGGCTTTCTATATTGACATAGTCTTCTAGATTTCACAACCTGTCACTCAAGAAGGATTCCAACAAGTTTTCAACAATCTAGTCACAATCAATTCAACACAATACATTCAATTGAAAGCAAGTTAATAAGTCCTATGAAGATGATCCATGATTGAATCCACCATCCACAATGGTTTTTACTTCACCCAAACAAGGATTAATAACGCTCAGATAAACCGCTTGATTCTTCAAAGAAACATCACTAGATTCTTTTCATGGAAACAATAAATCCAACTGTCAAATTATTGGAAAGAAAAACCATATATCTACACATAATTGGCATCAATATGAGAAACCAAGAAGAGGGAAGAAGTATATATAATAATATATAAGGTGATGGAAGAATAATAATGAACTATAACAAAGAAATAGATGAAAACTCATCACTGAGAAGGTCGAGCACCTCTGAATGTCGCCTAGGGCCAGCTAGGGTTAAGAACCACGAATAGACAAACATAAGAATAAGACAGAATAGAAAAAAATATTATTTTAATTTGGGCACGTTCTGTGTCATGACTTGTACCCATTGGTCACGTCATGTAGGCCATACTGGATAAGGATGAGGAAAAAACCATTGCCTCTGGTAAAAACACCAATCCTTAAACATAACATGATGTGTACCTTCAGTACACTACACGTACAATATCATGGCTTGAAAGCCACATCACAACGTGAATATATCCCCAATTACACAACGTTTACATCATGTACACAACGTGTACCTATCCTGAAACTAGAAGTAAACCACATGGAACTGCATTTAATGATTTTTAATCAAAATCGTCCTTAGAGAAATAGGAATCCTACCCAATCTAGGTAACAATATGCTACAAACTAGAAACTGGGGGTACTAAAACCAACTCATATAATCTATATTTAGATCAACTTTAACAATTTATAATGATAAGTTTTTATATCACTAATAAAAAAATATTGTATTTATCCTTTACAATATAAACACACAATTTTATTTGAACCAAATGGAAATAATATTAAGGTATTGAAATATACCTTTCATTCAATACTCAATTTTCAATCATATAATTCACATAACAAATTTAATTATTTATTCTCTCAAAGAAAAAAGTGATTTTTATAAATGATGAGAAATATAAAATAATAGGTTAAATAGTCAGACAAGCCATTGATGCTGTATGTGTTAAAATAGAACATTTGATTTCCTTTTATGATTAAATGAAAAAAATTATAATTAAAAGTCATAAAAAGATTAATGATTAATATAATTGCATGAATAATAACAGAGAAATAAAAATTCCTTAATAATATATTTATTTTCATATAATTACAACCATTAAATATTTTTAAAAATATTTATATGGAAAATAATGACTTATAAATGAAATCAGTAAAGCAATTAAAACATGGTATTAAGATAATGTGACAGTTATCTTGATTCCAAATAATTTCGATAGTTATTTATATTAATAATTAGTAAAATATGTTGATCATTTAATTTATTATGAACCATTTCAATTATAATTATTCTATTAATTTTATTAATATAAATTTTCATTTCATTTTTACCGATTTATTTTAATTTATGTCATGTTTTTTATGCAATTTAGGTGAAATATCCAAATTGTATTTTGTAGGTTGAATATGGTCAAAGAGGTGATTATTCCATATTTATTGAACATTATTAATTAAATAATAATTATTTTTATAAAATATTTATAATTTAAAAATGAACCATGAATAATGGTTCTGAAAAATTATTTTGGTTTCAATGAAAGTGATTTTAGTTTTTATATATGCATGAGAAAGTGTTTCATTTTTCAAAAAGAATTTGAAAAAAATGAAGGTATCATTTTATCATCATATATTGATATTATACTCATAAATATAATATTATATATTTATATAATCTAATATGTACAATCTATTTCAGGTTGTGATGAAAATAAAATCAAATTTCTTTATGGAGGATGTAATCCACACATACACACAAAGGAAGTTATGAATTGTCAATTTAAAGAATGGTATGAAAATAGATATATATTTTGATTTTAAAAATTATATATTTCAATTATATAAAATATATAAATTAAGTCAACAGTTACTAAAATCCAAGATATTTAGTGATGTAAACCTTATTACATTGGTTTATAATCGGTGGAGTCTGCTGTAGATATGAACAAATGCTTTCATATTCATTTCATGTTTGAGGATATGGATATATGTTAATATATTTAATGAAAATAATAATTATTAAATGGAATATAATATTGATATTATTTCCCCATGAGTTACTTATATTTGAATGCGGTTGAAAAAGTTATAAGATGAAAAATATCTATTTAGAACTATAACTCCTCTTCTGATGACCCCAATCGGTTTGTCCCAAAGCATTCCAAGGATAGTATTATTACTAAAACAGGTGATCAAAAAAATAATAATTTATGTATGTAAGGTATTTTTTATGTATTATTACATATAAATCAAGATTTAATTACAAATAGTCGAGGTTAGGGGATTTATTTATATATTTGGGGGAGAGGACACAATTAGAATTTTTAATAAGTTTAAAACATATCAAGGTATCACACATGGAAAGAGGCTCTAAAATGAATCATTTAGAAATATTAGATGCTATAAATTAAATATATATGAAAATATAATAGAATTTATAAATGTTTTTGGTTATATTGGTTGTTATCTCATTTGTTTACCCACAGATAAAATGGTTTTAATGATAACCATGGTAATAATTTTTAAACAAATTTCTATTTTGTATTAAAAAAATATCCATGTACATATTAAATATATTAATTATTGGTATTCCAAATATACAATCCATTTTATTAAAATCAATTCATATAATTGGAAAAGTTAATTTTTAAGTTGAACCCACAAAATTTGATGAAAAATCTGTTTTTTTAATGTGTTAATAAGTATATAACTGTTTTTACATCAAAATCATGTATAATATATATTAAAATAATATTTAATGGATTATGTTCATGAAAATGAACTAAAGAAAATTTTAATATAATATAAATATAAATTTTACTTCTTAAATACATGAAAAGAAAATATAATTTTAATAAAGGAATAATATTTATAATTGTTCATTGAAAATTAAAGCATTTTATAAATTATAAAAATAACATACAATGCCAATTTTTACATTCTTAATTAAAAATGAATTTAACTTCTCCACATTGAAATTATATAATTTGGAATAATTAATTAATTTAAATCTAAATATTGAATAAAATCATATTTTGGATTGAAATAATGCTTCTTTATTTTCACTAAAAAATTACCCTATATTCATATAATGAGTAAAACACTTTTAAATTTTATAACATAACATTAATTTGAAAATAAAATAATTTTCCATTCCATTAATTTTTTTTAAGACATATAATATTGACTAAAATCACTTAGGTAATGATTAATAATAACAAATCAGTAATCATGTATCTATATCTAGGGAATTATTCCTTCTATGTAAATCTGGTACATTTAAAATTCATGTTGCCCAAAGGCCTTAACATGGACCAAAATCCTTGAGGCAGCCCAAATGCCTTGCTAGCATGAAGGCCTTGGGTCGCTTAAAGGCCACGAATAAACTGAGGGCCAAACTAGTGGCTCGAATGCCCAAACGAGTAAATAATTTCTTCTACTATAGTACAAAATAGTAACTTATATAGTAACTACTATGGTATCTTCTATATTAATACAGAAAAATGCTTCTTCCTGGATTAGATCTCGGGTGTCCCAGATGAAATTCTGGAGTCCTCACCAAATAGGTTGATGCTCATGTAAAGAATGTGTGTAAGGGTAACAAGCATGGGCTAACTTGGGGCACTTCCAGACCAGCATTTTCTGCACTTTCAACAATTGAGAAACAAATTTGAATCACCATGAGCATAATATGAATAGTATCCGAGTATGGCCAGACTTGAGATTGATACAGTTCCATGAGACATCGAGATGGATCAACTAGTGAACCCCTCAACATATGCCATGGGGGATAAAACATGTATAACAACAACATGTCTGGGCCCATTGTGGCTCTTCAAAGCCAATGTGCACTTCACATTCCCCTGCTATGCAATGACTTTGAGATTCCATATGCATAATATACACAGATTCTGAGTCTAGCATGACTCGAGCCTGAGCCAGTTCCCCTACACAGTGAGATGGCCAAACCAGTGAACAACTCAACATATGAGATTCAAATGCATGATTACAAAATGTTTATCCCAACTCCTAATCAGTTGTTTCCTTAAGTTCATAAATGAAGAATGTTCTACTAAATTCGTTCATAAGGTTTAAAATTATTCATAAAATTTTTCAATGTAGATTTGATATGGGAGTTGGTGATGTGGATGTAACTTAAGAAGGTCCCTAAATTTATCTGATACCTCATGAAAGGAATTATCATCCTCTTGATTAAACCATGTGATTTTAGATCAATGATATCCTGAATGTCATTATGGAAAAATTTTCATTGAAAATGAACTGTAAACATTATCCAATTTTTCGAATATGTTTACATTGTGATTGAAAAAAATATCATGCATTACCATCTTCTCAAAATTGTAAAAATATCACAACATTTTTATCTTATGTGAGCCCATAAAAGAAAAAACTACACAGTGTTATAAATGACAATAAATATGGTAAACGATTATTCATAAAATAATCCATTATACGAAGCAATCATGGATATATTTATTTTCTCATGAATATATATCAGTTCCCCAAGTGTCTATTATATGGGTGGTATATTAGTAGAAAATTGAGGGAGTAGAAAGTCCCTCGTCATATGACTTTTTATGTTGTGTTGTATGATTTTAACTTCACTATTCTACTCATTTTCAATAAATATTTCATTCTATTACAGTTTATATATCAAAATTTTTCTTTTTCTTATAACACTCAACTCTTTTTAAATTTCTTGTTCAATGGACTACATAACATGAAATATAGATATTTTTTAATTGCATTGTATATGGTTTTAGAATTACACAGAAGATTTAGTATTTTTTTTAAACAATTGCTGGATAATTTTTTCATTTTTTGTCCCCTTTTCTTATCATATTTCTTTTATAGATTTTTTATAATTTTTACTCATCTGGATACTAAAATTAATTCCCTAAAATAGAGAAAAGGATTTAATAGATATATCATAGAATACCTTAAGTTAATACTAAAATCTACTAAATATCATCATGTTAGGTCTCAAATCAAAAGGGAATGAAATAATGAGTGATGAGAACTAGAAAAACCAAAAACAAAAACAAATTGAAAAGAACACAAAATCCAAAGGAATGAATATTATTTTTAGTGTCTTAGATTACAAGAAAGAGATTATTAAAAAAGTAAATAATTAATGACAGATGAGTAAAAATAGATAGTGAAAAGAATGAGAAGGGGTGAAAATAAATGGTAATTTCATCTACAGTGTTTAATATATATTAGTTCTTTATAGAACGTACAATTTATATGCAACGGAAAATATGAAAAGTTCAATCATCATTGCCAAGGCACTAAGATACAAAGGGATGATTCAACTATGGGGAAGACGACATTTTTTGAATTGTCATTTGTGACGAGTGGTTAACATGTCGCAAATATTCTGTCAAAATAGACTATTTGTGATTGGAAACAAATCTTCTCACATATAGTCTATGCATGTAGACTATTTGGAATGGGAAACAAATCTTGTCGTAATAACATTTCGCCTGTCTTGCATGCCAAATAGTGCATATGTAATTTGCAAAGGGAATATACCACCATTACAAATACTATCATGTCTTTTTTTAATGAAATGGGAGTTTAACCAGTTAGAAATAATTTGGCAGTAGGAAAGCACTTTTTATGGAACTCGTCAAAAATAAACTGTGATCAGAGGGTTTTTGTGACGAGACCCATAAAAAATATCATTATTTGGTAAGACATTCTGGTCGCAAATGATCTATCCCAAATACCCCCCACCACAATTTTTTTCAATTTCATTGTTTTTTAAACTCCTCTCTCATTCTCTATTATAATATTCCTATCTTTACTTTTTTCAAATTTTTAAATTATATTGTTGACCAACTTTCATGTATTGCATCAACAAAAAGATTCACTTGTAAGGAATTTGTTTAATGTTTTAATTTTATATTTTATTTATTTCTTTTAATATTCGTGACTATTATTATTATTTAGTGGTAATGAAATTTAATTAAAATTATTTTCTATTATTTTTCCTGAATTATATTTTGAAATATATTTTTTATTAGTAGTAATGTACATAATTAAAACTAAATGGTTATAATTTATAATAATTTGGTTCAATTGTCTGTAATACGTAATAATTAGGTGTAATTAATAATAATTAGTTGTAATTAGTTTTGATTGGTAGTAATTATTACTAATTCGTAATAATAAGTACTAATTAGCAATAATTAGTTTTAATTATAAAATATTAGTAGTAATTAGTATTAAGTAGAACTAATTAGTATTAATTATTACTAATTAGTACTAATAAGTATTACATTGTAATAATTATTATTAGTTAGTAAAAATTGTTATTGAATCAATAAAATTAATATATTGATATAATTTACAATAAAATGAAATAAAATTATATAAATTGCTATAAATTATCATCAGTTAGTAAAAAAGTTATAAACTAATAGAAATTAGTAACAAATTGTACAAACTAAAAAAACTAATAAGAATTAGTAATAAATTAGTAATAAATTGTTATACACATATTATAATTAGTACTAATAGGTAATAATTAGTAAAAACATGTAATAATGTGTAATAATTACTAATAATTAGTCAGAATTTGTAACAATTATTAATAATTAGTAATAATTAGTATTTATTCCAAATAATTTCTAATGATTTTAATAATTAGTAAAAATTTATAAAAACTATTATAAATTAATAAAAAATAGTAATAAATTAACGAAATTAATAATAATAAGTAATAATTAATTATAATTTGTAATAATTAGAAATAATTACTATTAATTAGTATTAATTGGTATCAACTAGTAATAAATTGCAATTACTAGTAATTATTAGCAATTATTTGTAATAATTACTAATAATTGGTATAAATTATCAGCAATCAGTAGTAATAATTAGTAATAATTAGCAGTAATTAGAAACAATTAGTAATTATTATTACTAATTAATAATAATTAGTAAAAATTGTAATAAATTATAAAATAGTAATAAATTATACAAATTAGTGGTAATTAGTAATACTTAGTCGAAACTAATATTAATTAGTAACAGTTAGTAATAATTAGTGGTAATGAGTAATATTTGGTGGTAATTTGTAGTAATTAGTAAAAATTATTAATAATAAATAATATTTTGTATAAATTAGTAATAATTATTATAAATTTGTATAAATTAATAATATTTAGTAATATTTAGTTATAATTTGAGTTAATTACGGATAATTAGTGTTAAATAGTTGTAATTAGTAGTAATTAGTAATAATTAGTGGTAGTTACTAGTAATTTGTAATAAAGTAGTGGAAATTAGTAATAATTAGTAATAATTGTTAATAATTAGTAATAATTATTAATAATTAGTAAAAATAACTAATAATCCGAAATAATTAGCAATAATTACTTGTAATTAGTTTTAGTTAGTAATAATTTGTAATCATTAGTAAAAATTAACAATAATAGTTATTAGTTGTTAGTAATTAGTAATAATTAGTAATAATATGTAATTATCAGTATTGATTAGAATTATTAACAATAACATGAAATAATTGGTAATAATTTATAATAATTAGCATTATCTATTTTTCATTAGTAATAAATAGTAATAATAATTGGAAATTACTAATAATTAGTTCTAATTATTAATAATTTGTTTTTATTTAAAAACATTTGTTGTAATTTGTAACAAATAATAATAATTAGAAATAAATAGTAATAAATTGTTTAAATTATTAATAATTAATAATAATTAGTATAAACTACTAAAAAAGTGTATAAAGTAGTAATAATTATTAATAATTACTAATAGTTAGTATTAATTAGCTTAAATTACAATTAATTAGTAATAATTAGTAATAATTATTAATATTTATTTCTAATAATTAATATTAATTAAAAATAATTGCAAATAATCAGTAATAATTTTGTATATCAATTAATAATTATTAATAATTACTCTAAATTATCAATAATTAGTATAAATATGATATAATTTCGAAACATTAGTAGTAATTATTATATATTTATATAAGTTTCTATAAATTAGTATAAATTATTATACATCAGTATAAATTTGAAAAAAATAAGTTATAATTATTAATAATTAGTTGTAATTTATGGTAATTAGAAATAATTAGTGGTAATTAGTTGTAATTAGTAAAATTAGTGGTAATTAGTATTGAATAGTAACATTTATTAATGGATAGTAATAATTTGTAACAATTAGCAACAATTTAAAATAATAAGAAATATATAGTGGTAATTATTAATAATTAGTAATAATTAGTTATAATTTTTAAGAATCAGTAATAAATAGTTGTAATTTTTAATAATTTGTAATAACTAGTGGTAATTAGTCATACTTTTTTTTGGTAAAAAGTAATAATTAATTGAAATTAGTAGTAATTATTTGTAATTAGAAATAATTATAAGTAATGTGTAATAATTATTAATAATTAGAAATAATTAATAATGCATAGTGAAAACTATTTTAAATTAGCACTATTTAGTTATAATTAGTTATAATTAGTATAAATTGGTAACAATAAATATAAATTATTAATAATTTGTATGAATTAGTAATAATTATTTTAAATTATAATAAATTAGTAATAATTAGTAATAATTAGTAATAATTAGTATAAATTATTAACGAGTTTTTAATAATTATTAACAATTAGGAATAATTAGTAATACTTATTAATAATTAATAATAATGTTTAATAATTATTAATAATTTGTAAAAAATTGTTTTTAATTAGAAATAATTAGTATTAATTAGGATAAGTATAAATTAGTTTAAATCCTTATAAAACTTTTCGAATTATTATAAATTAGAACGAATTAGTAATAATTAGATGTAATCACCAATAATTAGTGGAAGTCAATAATAATTTTAAAATATTAGTAATAATTAGTTCTAATTAATAGTAAATAGTTATAATTGTTAATAATTAATTATAATTAGTACTAATAAGTTTTTATTATTAATAATTAGTAACAATTAGTATTAATTAGTAAATATTAGTATTAATCAGTAATAATTTGTTTTATTTGATAATAATTAGCAGTAATTGGTAATAATTATTATAAATTAGTATTAATTAGTAATAAATATTTATAATTTGTAATACATGTTAATAATTATTAGAAGTCATTAATAATTCTTATAAATTATCTTTTATATGTATAAATTATAATATATTAGTATAAATTATTATAAATAAGTCTAAATTAGTAAAAATTAGTAATAAATATTAATATATTGTAATATCTTTTAACTATAACAATATAATTAAAAATAATTAGTATTAATTAGTACTAAAAATTTATAATTAGTCAAAATTATCTATAAATCACCATATTTATTGAAAATTGTTCTTAATTATTAAAAATTAACATCAATTAACAATAATTATAAAAAAAATCTAATAATTAGTATAACACAGTAATGGAATATAATTTTGAGATTAAATTATTAGAGAACTAAAAATGAAATTGGTATTCAATTTACATGTGGTGAGAAATCCAAAATTTTGGCATGGTTTGCATAAATTAGTGTATTGATAAATTTGGACATGGTTGACATAAATTGGATTTATCACCTGAAGATTGTAAAATCTATGATTTACACCTTTATAAAAATTTATAAAACATTTCATTAAATTATTTTTCATTATTAAAAAATTAGTTGTATATATTGGCAATTATTTGGAATTAACACTAATTATAGTTAATTGTTATTATAAATTAATATAACATACTAAAATATATAGAAAAAAAATTTCAGGTGTAAATAATAGAATTTTTAATATTCATGTAATTAAAAATGGCTAATTTAGGCCGACCCCATCCAATTTTATTATTTTGTTTCCAAAAACATGAGAAAAAATATAACGCATCGATGGAAGAATTAATTGTAGATAGAGTAAAAGATGTGTCGATGAACGGACTTCATTGGCTTAATTTGGGGAAAATATAATTGGACATGGTTTGCACAAATTTATTCATCACCTGGAGATTAAAAAAATCAATGAATTACCCCTATTGATTAAATCATATACTTTCCAATAGTCACATGATTATAAATGAACCAAATTTATATCTATATCGACATTTTTCATTTGGTCTCCAAAACTGGGGCAAACATGATGTGACATGTTGATGAAAGCAGTAGCAGGAATATGAGGAGACACGTCGATGACATGAATTTGTTTATATAAATTATTACAATGAAAAATTAGAATACGTTTGGTTTAGATAAGATTCATCAACTAACTATTGTAAAATATATGACTTACACAATTATATTAAATCATAGATTTTACAAACATCATGTGTTTATAAATTACTAATATAGGCCTACCATGTCAAAAAATTTCATTGGGTCACCAGAAGATTGGAAAATAAGATGTGATTTGTTGATTATAGGAATAACAAAAATTAAAGGAGGAGATGCGTCGATGGCAAGAGTAGATACATGAAGGTGGACACAATTAAATTATGAAAATATTAATATATAATATATGTCTATATATAATAATTTTTTAAATTATTTAATGAAAAAATTCATTTTGTTTTTTAGATGACCGATGACCTATTGTTGAATATCTATTGTGAGTCGGAAGAGGTTTTACTACTTAACGATGATCTTGATGTTTTATCAAATAACCCTTATAGTGCTGGAGGTTCAATGATGACTCATGTGGGGTGTGGTCCAATTTTATTGATGATTCCTAACCCTATCCCCAAGAGATGCCCACATTTAGTGTTCAATCCACACATGTAATGGTATGTTTTTTTGTGTTTTTTTAGTTTTCATTTAATTTATATATATACTCATTTTTTTATTATTGTTTTTCTTTTTTAACATATTTTAACACACACTCATTGGATATAGGTTACTATATTACTGAGTTAGTTTTCTAAAGCATCAGTGACGTGGGATTAAATTCTCATTAATGTTCTGCATAACATGTTTGATCATTGGAAGGTACATTACTAATTGATAGTTATCCATAAATTTATTAAATTATTAATATGAGATTGTTATTTATTTATAGGCTTTATAATATCCCATTGATTATTTCATTATGGACTCTATTTGAGTGGTACATGAGACCAACATGAGCATATAGCGAGTAAACATTGGGAGAACGATGAGATCCATCAATATCACCAATAAATGAAGAGGAGATGGGTTGATTGGAGGAGCAATAACATGAGCATATGATGAAGTACTTGGAAATTCTAAATTATCGATTAGGGATTGGGTTATCTCCACAAAGACATACATATAAATCAATAACCTTCATGGATTAATGTAACTTTTCTAAACATTTAAATTTATATATATTTTTTAATATTGTAATTAATTCTTTATTTACAGTTTTATATACTGTGTAGTTTATATTGTTGTGAATATCTTTATTATTATTATTATTTACATTATTAGTGATGGGATGACCCTCTCATCGCAAATAATGTTTTCAAAAGGCCATATCAGATTATTAGTGACGCCGATTTTAGAATGGGTGATTTATGGAGGGTTCCCGTCGCAAATGAACCTTCATAAATATTTTACATGTTTAGAATTTTCAAACAACTTTTCACTATCATGAATCATCTAATAATAAAATGTTTCAATTATTTATAATAGAATAATAATAATAATAATATTTCTCATTATATAATTTAAATGGTGTAGAATCAGACCATTTATATTAATCTATGATGTGATCAAGTGGAAATTTTAATTCACGAAATTAAAATTCCTCAATTATTATATGTTTGGAAACAAAATTTATGATTTATCAATGACTAATTACTAAAAAAATAATTATAATGTAATGTAAAATAGGAAATATGTTTTGTCTTACCCTAATTATCCACTCCAAAAAATATCATGCACTGACTATCAACTATATTTTACTTAACTCTGAGATTATCATTGTTTCCCTTGGAATCGGGGGATGACCACCTTAATGGGAGGTTCAAACATTCCGATTGGTTTCTAACGGGTTTTTTCTTAGAACCGGAAACATCCAATGATTCCACATCCATTCGGACCTAAATTCCAAAGGTAGATGATCATTAGTTTGTGGACTGATGAGGCTCAGGAATTTGCATTGGTCGAGAGGATGGGAGGTCGGACTCATCACACCTTTTTGAGGGGAATTATTGTCTACTCTAGGACTCTCGTTATAGATTTAAGTTATCTTCGTGAATCCTTATTACATTACCAAGTATAAAATGAGCTTTCCTTCAGATCTGACAATCAATGATTAATTATGTAAGAAATTTAGAGAATATTTTGTATGTATTCTAGGTTCTTCATCGATAGAGAATCATCTGTATTTATTAGAGATTATTGGTCAATGGTACCCTTTGAAACAGTTATATAGAAGTCTCTTGGTCATTATGATGACCATACTGTTTTTGAAGCCACTCACTGGGCCACTTTTCATTCAGAAGGACATGTATTAATTTATAGTTGGGATCGAACCCCTAGATGGGCCACTTACGTATCCTTTGTTTAGAAAAGGAATCAGAACCCACGTAGTTCGAGTAAGGGAGTATGATGTTTATGATTTATGGCTCAAAGAAGGATGTCATAATTACTTTTACACTCTATGCTCATGTGAGTCATGCTCGGTGTGAGAAACAAGAGGTATTGGTAAAAATTAGACAATTGTGACATGAAAGACGCAATAATATGAAATAATTTGGGGTTATGTATGTATGACTGCCCAGATAAATGAAGGTTCAGATTCACTTTAAGGAAGAAATCTAGGAACAGGGTCCATAACGGTATATGTGATTCATGGAAATTTTGAATACTCTAACTTGGGGCTTACTCATGAAAAGGATGTCCAAATTAGGAGAAGACTTATTCTTGGGTTTTACTCCTGAAAAGGAATCCCAGATCAAAGGTAATTAGGACTGGTTAAGAGAAATTAAGACTGGGGCTTACTCCTAAGGAGGATGCCCAGAATTGAGACTGGGGCGTACTCTTGAAAAGGAGGCCCAGGTTAAGGATTATGACTGGGGCTTACTCTTGAAAAGGAGGCCCGGGTTAAGGGAATTATGGTTTGGGGCTTAATCCTAAGGAGGATGCCCAAATTAGGGGACTAGGGCTTACTCCTATATAGGATTCCCAAAAATTGAGAGACATGGGGCTTACTTCTAAAGAGGATGCCAAGATTTGGAAACTTTATGAATTGGGGCTTACTCCTAATGATGATGACCATATTTGAGACTGGGGATTACTCCGGAAAAGGAAGCCCATGTTAGGGGATCTAAGGCTTACTCCTAAGAGGATGCACAAAAATTAAGGGACTTGGGGCTTACTCCTGAAGATGATGACCATATTAGAGGACTTACGACTGGGGATTATTCCGAAAAAAGGAGACCCAGGTTAATGATTCTCTCATATAAAAGGATGATGTTGAATGAATGAATTCTCAATCTTTAGTGACATAAAGATGTATAAATCACTCGGTTTTGAGAGATATTCCACAAAATTCCTTTCAGATTAGGATGTCAAATAAAAAAATCATGCCATAAAATGGCTTTGATGAGTGTATTGAAGACTGAATGTTGAATAGGAAAGGTGTAATGGCTTAATGGAGGTGAAATGGGAAAGAAAGGCACCCAAAAAGGCAGGGGCGCACAAGTCTTGGCAGGCGCACAGGTACTACGTGGGCGCGCAAGTTTTGGTCGCGTAGGTATTCGCCTGCGCGACATATGATGTACTTGTGTGACGGTTAATCGTAAGGGTAATACATGAGTGACTCTTCAATAAAAACTTTAGAATCTTCTTGAGGTTCTTCCAGAAGTGGGGCGCACAAGATCTATTAAAGGAGTAAGGCGGCGCACAAGTATGACCACTTTCCCTTAAGGGCTGGCCACTCAGGCGTGCAAGTGATGATGAGTTTAAACACTTAGGCCTTCCTCCCCCTCATTAGATCTTCCTTTCTAGGTAAGAAATTACCTAAAATTGTTTTAGAATCTTTGAGTAGAGACTAGGGCACAGGGAGCTCAAATATGAGTTTCTGGAAAAAAAGTCCTTCCGAAATGGGGGCCAACAGGGTCTATTTATAGGTAGGAGAAGACCCCGGGCGGTTATAATTGTGGGCACGCAAGTCACTTGCATGATAGAAATCGGCGCACAAGTCACTTTAACAACCCACATCGGCGCGCAAGTGTACTTGCGCGACCATTGAGGCATGCAGGTATAATTGCGCGACCATTCTAGAACCTACGCGACCTTTGCGCAATGATCTTCCTCTTCCATCCTTTGTTAATTATTGATATTTGTTCAAAGGATAAATATTCATTGTTCAAGGTATTTCCCTTTTCATTCATTTAGACTCTATGAAGGAAAGGGGCGTCAACAAAAGTCCCCCCTCAGAGTTGGATTCGGAGAGAAAAGAGGATTTGACTCTGAGGTGAGAAGAAATAAGAAATCTGGCAGTTTAACGTCATGCATGTCGGACATAAAAGGGCTAATGTTTAAGGTCGAAATATCTTTGACCTAAATGGATTATAATTGACTCAATTATTTGAAAACTCATCTGAAAACATAGTACCATACTCAAGTATGAGGGAAAATATGTAAGCTATGACTTCATAATATTTGAATCTGAGGAATGATATGAAAAAGAGCTAAAAGGCATTAGAATAAGTAGTTTCCAAGAATGAAGTTACCATTATTTAACAAACCCGTTAGGGGGTTGAATTATGTAGGGCCACCTAAGGGCATTGGATGAATAGTTAAATAAAATAGTATCTTTTGGGTAACAAGTCTATTATGTAGACTGTTTATGAAAGGCCATCTAATGGCACGTGCTGCATAGTCAATAAATATAACTCTCAGAAATTTACTTTCCTACTGCTAAAAGGCAGTGAAAGTTTATGGAGATTCAAATCTTCCAAAGTATAGAGTTTGCTGTATGGAAATAGGTACTTGAATATGGAGAAAATATTTCCAAACAAAATTATCGAAGAACTGGATGAATATCACTCCTACGATGGTCTGACCCAAATGTAGGGAAGGAGAATATAAACCATAGACTTGAATACTTTCAGATCATGAAAAAGTATTTGGGACAAATATGTTAAGGATGACTATTTTTCCAGATCCCTACATACTGTCATTTAAGACAAATAAGGACAAAAGAGGAATTCTTCCAAAGAATGAAGTTACCTCTATCCGACAAACTCGTTAGGGGTTGAATTATGTAGTGCCACCTAAGGGCATTGGCTATATAATCAAATAATAATACCTTTTGGATAACATGTTTGTTATGTAGACTATGTATGCAAGGCTGCCTATGGGCACATGCTGCATAGTCAGAAAAAAGAACTCTCAGAAGATTGACATTTTTGTGACTAGAAGTCATGAAAATGGTTATGAGGATCTGAAAAATATTTATGGTTAGGATTATAACACATAAATATGGGTATTTTTCAATGTGTACAGAGATACATAGATCAATGCTAACCATAATCATGTTGTGGCTGGGTCTTGAATTGAAATGTTGGCCTTCACTATGTATCCCATAAGGATGAGAATCAAGCCATACGTAGTTCTTAAACTGCAGTTTAACGTCGTGTGGGACAAAAGGATTAGAGATCTTAGTATAGGGTCATAGAGCTTGGACCTTTGTAAGAAATACACAGTGTGTGTTTTCATGGGGACTTTTCAGCCAAGGGACTGAAAGTGGAATTTCGGGTTAGGCCCAATGACTTGGGACTAAATTCGAGGGACACTCGAACGTTCCTATGTATCCCATAAGGATGGGAATCAAGCCCACATAGTTCTATAACTACCCTTTGTAAAAATTGTGTTTGTACACATGAAGGGTGAAAGGGGACTTTAGTGCAATGATGGTTTAACCCAAGATAAAATGTATGGGCGTTACAATGTATGTACGTAGTCTTTGAAATGAATAATGATTGAAAAAATCAATGAAAATAATTGTTCCCTCTCAGGTGAGGGTATCAAAGAAATTTGTAGTTTATTGTTATACTGGAAAAAAGGGTTGTATAGTTTAACGTCGTATAACAAGGATGAATGTGAACCAATGTAAAGATATTGATTGTAATGGTAGTTTCACAAGTTATCATCATATGAGATAGAGATGAACAGACATGAAGAGATTGGTTTTGGGCTTCAACCTTGGGAGGTTGACTACATACCCATCCTAGAAGGCAAGGATCAAAGTCCGTGTAGTTCAATTAAAGAATGAATTAATGATCAAGTTGTTCTTGGGGACACTAACCTAAAAAAATGATGTTAGGACTTACACATGGTTAGCGACCCAGAGAGTGTGTTATGGTTGAGGTTTTCTCTAAGCCCACGTGAGTCATACTCGGTGTGAGAAAAAAGAGGTAACAAAAACCTAAACGATGCATAGTTTAATGTCATGTAGGACATATAAAGGGACTATGTAGTTTAATGTCTTACAGTTAGGACTATTGGTGCTGCACAGTTTAGTGTCATATAGCAGGGACAAAATACAGTTCAATGTCATGTAGGACGTATCACGAACATTCTTGTACAGTTTAGCGTCATGTAGTTAGGATGATGGGGACAACAGAGTTTAACGTCATGTTGGTCGAAAGGGGGACTGTGCAGTTTAATGTCATGTAGTGAGGGAAAAAGAGTGCACCATCTTAACGTCATGTTGGACGCATTGGGGATTTTTTCCACAGTTTAACGTCATGTTGGATGAAAAAGGGATGATACAGATTAGCGTCATGTTGGACGAAAGTGCGAATAGTTTAAGGTCATATGCATGGACTGTGGATAGTGCAGTTTAATGTCATACTGGACGGTGGTGTAGTTTAAGGTCATACATATCCTTTGATGATTATGTAGTTTAACGTCTTCCCGGACGTAAGGGACTTTTATACAGTTCAGCATCATGTAGTTAGGATGTCATATTTTAACGACTTGCTGGACGTAAGGGACTTGTAAATAGTTTAGGGTCATATTCATGGACCATTGATGATGTAGTTTAAGGTCATACAGGACCTAGTTGCAGTTTAAGGTCATACTATACCATTTAGGAATCATTTTCACAGTTTAAAGTCGTGTGGGACAAAAGTACAAATAGTTTAAGTTCATATGTATGGACCGTTGCTGTATAGTTTACCATCATATAGCAAGGACGAATCAGTGCCGCACAGTTTAGTGTCATGTTGCGGGGACAATGAAGGTGACACAGTTTAACGTCATGTTGAACGTATGTGAAAATAGTTTAGGGTCATATGCTTAGACTATTGCTATATAGTTTAACATTTTATAGAAAGGACGAACTAGTGCCGCAAAATTTAGTGTCATGATGCAGGGACAAAGTACAGTTTAATGTCATGTAGGATGAATGTAAGGAATTTTGTACAGTTTAGCGTCATGTAGCTAGGATGATAAAGGTGACACAGTTTAACGTCATGTTGGACTTATGTGCAAATAGTTTAGGGTCATATGCTTGGACCGTTGCTGTATAGTTTAACGTCATATAGAAATGAAGAACTGGTGCTGCACGGTTTAGTGTCATGTTGCGAGGAAAGTGTACAGTTTAATGTCATGTAGGACGAATGTAAGGACTTTTGTACAGTTTAGCATCTTGTAGCTAGGACGATGAAGGTGACACAGTTTAACGTCATGTTGGACGTATGTGCAAATAGTTTAGGGTCCTATGCTTGGACCGTTGCTGTATAGTTTAACCTCATATAGCAAGGATGAACTGGTTCCATACAGTTTAGAGTCATGTTGTGGGGACAAATTGAAGTTTAATGTCATGTAGGATGAATGTAAGGACTTTTGTACAGTTTAGTTTCAGGTAGCTAGGACGATGAAGGTGACAAAGTTTAACGTCATGTTGGACGTATGTGAAAATAGTTTAGGGTCATATGCTTGGACCGTTGCTGTATAGTTTAACGTCATATAGCAAGGACAAACTGGTGCCGCACAGTTTAGTGTCATGTTTCAGGGACAATGAGGGACTTTTTAGTTTATACAAAATACTTCTTCAAAAATCTGGCATTGGTTGGAGTAGTGATGAGTTCCCCATCCATTGATATTAATGAATAAGCTTCATTAGAGCAGACCCTATGTATTGAATAAGGTCCTTCCCATTGTGGCTCAAGCTTGGGAAGTTTCTTTCCATGTATCATTGGAGTTCTGAGAACTAATACCAATTCTCCCTGAGTGAATGAAGGAAGACGAAATTTTTTGTTAAAAGCTCGTGCTATTCGATTCTGATAGACTTCCAAGTGGTGAAAAGTGCACAATATTTTCTCATCTAACTGTTCTAATTCATTAAATCTCTTTTGAGATTGTTCATGTGTAGATGATTGATCAAAAATGGAAACTCTGAGCGAGGGTAGTTGAACTTCAATGGGCAATATGGCTTCTGTTCCACATACTAATGAATATGGAGTTGACCGAGTTGTAGTGTGGGTGGTAGTCCGATATGCCCATAAAGCATAAAAGAGTATATCGGGCCATGACCTCTTATCTTTATCCACCATCTTTTGCAGTAAATTTGAAAGAGTCTTGTTAAAGGCTTCTATCTGGCTGTTGGCTGCTGCATGATACCGAGATGAATAGTTGGATTTGATGTTGTATTCTTGATACAACTTCTTCATCTCAGATAATCAGAAATTGGTGCCATTTTCCATCAATATGGTATGAGGGACACCAAATCTGGAAATGATGTTAGACTTGATGAAGCTAACAATGCATTTAGAACTGACTTCCTTGAGATGTATTGCCTCTGCCCATTTGGAAAAGAAGTCAGTAGCAGTAAGAATATACTAAAACTGCTTAGCCGTAGCCGAAGGGTAAGGTCCCACCACTTCCATTCCCCATGTGGTAAATGGCCATTAGTATTTAGCTGTATGAAGAAACTCTGGAGGCTGATGAATTATGTTGGCATGTACTTCGCATGAATGAAACATATTTGTGAAATTGACACAATCTCATATCATTGATGGCCAAAAGTATCCAAGCCTTCAAACCTGATCAGACAGTCTATGTCCAGACTGGTGAGCACCATAGACTCTTGCATGGATTTCTTTTATGAAAGCCATTGTTTCATTCCCATCAATGCATCTGAAGAGAACTCCATCAAAACCACGTTTGTAGAGAATTTTCTCTAGGTGACCTGGGCTATCATAAAGAGTATAATTGACCACACGTCACCGGATTTGTTCTTTCTCAGATCTATTAGGTGGAAGTGTTCCATTTTGAAGGTTTTCCCTGATAGGTGACATTCATCCTGTAGTATGACCATACGGTTCAGGAATGAGACAAATTTCATTAATTTCCTCTGTCCTGATTCGAACATAAGGTGAAATTTCACGACGGTGGGCAATACTGATGGTTGTCTCGTCCCGGTTTGGATCTTCCGGAGCTGTGTCTATATAATACAATGCATCATCTTGAGTATTTTGTGATCTTGGGGCATAAGAAAATGCCGGTTCCAAAGGGAATTCTGCCATTAACTATCTGACATAATCATACAATGGGATTAATTCTTCATTTCTGATGGCATAATCCCTATTGACTTGTTTGATTACCAGGTTTGAATCACCTTTCACCATTAATTGATTCACTTGTTCTTGAAGTGATAATTCCAAACCTACGATGAGAGGTTGGTATTCTACTTCATTATTGGTACCACCTTCCCACAATAAGAATAAATAAGGTAATACTGCCTTTTCTGGAGAAATGAGCAAAATTCCTAAGCCAACTTTGTTTAATTTAGGATTTTCCATTTTCTTCCCTGTTTGACTTCTAGAAGCACCATCAAAATACTTTTCCCAGGCTTGAGGACTTTCATGAATAGAGAATACTTCCTCATCAGGGAGTTCAATATATGAAGACGTGTCTTCCACTAAAGGGTGTTTAACCAGGTAATCAGCCAGAGCTTGGCCCTTTATCGCCTTTTGAGACACATACTAAATGTCGAATTGCTGCAAAATAACTGCCCACCTTACTAGATGTCCTGTAAGAATTGGACGACTAAGGATGAATTTGAGTGGGTTATTGCGATATACCAATTGGACCTCGTGATGTTTCTAGTAATGTCTCAACTTTTGACCAACAATAATTAATTCCAGGAAGCACTTCTCAATACTTGAATACCGGGTTTCTTCTTCAGGCATGGTGCGAATGAGATTGTAGAGGTTGTTTTCATTCCCAGCATCATTTTTTCGAGCAAGAAAGGCACCCAATGATCGCTCTAAAGGTGTCACGTAGAGAATAAGTGGTCTTCCTTAAACAAGTGGCATGAGTACTAGTGGACTCAAGAGGTATTTCTTGAGAATATAGAATTCTTCTTGACATTCTTTAGTCGACTAGTAAGTGACTCCCTTCTTCATCAATTTGGTGAAGGGTAAACTTTTACCTGCTAAATTGGCGATGAAATGCTGAATATAGGCTAAGTTTCCTGGAAGTCCTCTTAATTATTTCAAATTTTGAGGAGGTGACATACCAAGGATTGACTTGGTCTTCTTAGGATCGACTTCAATAACACAATGGCGTACAACAAAGCCACGAAATTTTCTTAAGGTTACCCCAAAAGCACATTTTAAGGGGTTTATCTTCAAATTATGTTGTCGAAGCATGCAGAATATGACTTCCAAATAAGCCAAGTGATTAGAACGTTGTTTGGATTTAACTACCAAATATTCTACATAGAATTCAACAAACTTCCCTAAGAAGGGTTTGAAGATATGATGCATGGCACTCTGATAAGTTGCACATGCATTTTTAATCCAAAGGGCATTACCTGGTAGCAAAACACACCCTGAGGGGCTCTGAAGGCTGTAGATTCCTCGTCTTCTAGGGCCATTCAGATTTGATTATATCCATAATATCCATCCATGAAGGAAAGTTCTTCATAGGCAGCTGTTGCATAAATTAGAAGTTCTATAATCAGAATTGGGAAATCATTCTTAGGACAATTCCGATTAAGATCTCTAAAATCGATGCAAACTCTAATTTGTCAATTCTTTTTCAATACGGGGACAATATTAGCCAACCACTAGGGATACTGAACTTCTCTGACGAAGTTAGCTTTGATAAGCTTATGTGGTTCATATTAAATTTTAGAAGCATAAGTTGGGTGTGTTCTTCTCGCAGCTTGCTTAAATACTCGATGTTCTTCTGGTAAACCCAAATAATGAGTAGCAACATCAGGATAAAGCCCAGGCATTTCTGTATAGTTCCAAGAAAAAATATCTCTATTTATCTTTAGAAAAGAAATATACATCTCTTGGTCATCAAGGGTCATGGCCGCACTGATTAAAGTGGGGGATGGATCTTCCTTTGTACCCAGATTTATTTCTCTGAGGTCATCCACAGTGGTAGAGATACCCTCTTCAAATGCTGGAGGTGAATCTCTGAGAACTTCCTCTTCATCATAATCATGTGTTACTTCTTCTGTTATTACTTTTATAGTAGATGACAAAGAAGAATTTTCATGATCAGAAGAGATGTCAAAATTTGCACATTTTTAAGAGGAAGTCTCTATTTTTGACCCTATTAATGATGAAGGGTCTTCTTTGGGTAATAAAGAGGAGATGATGGATTGAGAATCGACATAATTGTTCACCTCTGATGTTGCTATAACTTCTTCTTGCCTATTTTTCTACGCATAGACTTGTTGTATTTCAGCAGATGAAATGAAGACGTCATCATTTGTGCTTTCATCACTGCTTGGTAGATTACCAATTTCTCCTATGTTGTCTGGCTCGATTGGCGTAATTGACATTATGGATCTTTCCATAATAGCATTTTTATTTCGGTCTATCTTTTCAATTTGACTGATAGGCAACACTAATCTGTACTCACATGTGTAAATGGATTTACTGGAATTTTTTCCAAACCATATGGAGCATTAACTTTGGTAATCTCCTTTGTTATGGATTTATCCTTTTGCTTCATGTGATAGAATTCTGCCTCAATGTATTGAGACTCACATGTCTTGAACGTAGCCTTATTACCATACAACAACCCAACATGACCATCAAAACAATATTTGAGACATTGATGGTATGAAGAAGTGATAACTGCATGTTAATGTAACCAATGTCTTCCAAGAAAAATTTTGAAGGCTGAGTCTAGATCAACAACCATGAAATCCGAATTGGATACAAGATCTCCAAACCGAGTTCTATGTTTAACTTCACCCAGTGGTTCTTGTTAATTTTTATCATATCCCTATAACATCATGGTGGAGGGAGATAAATCAGATTCTGTGAGGCCCAATCGACGAAGTGTACGTAATGGCATGAGGTTGACTCCTGAACCATTGTAAATTAAAACTCTTCGAACATCCATGCCATTGACTTTTCCAGAAAAGTACAATGGTCTAATATGTCAATGCACAACATCATCTTCATCTTCATCAGTAAAGGATATTATTGCATGGCATTCTGCAGGATTATTCTCTATGTGATAGACTTTAGCTGTAGCAATTTCAGTTTCAAACTCATGAGGGCTTGACAAATCCTCGATGATTGCTTCCCGAAGATATTTTGACATATTCAAAGCATCCAAAATTGATAACTTGGATTTTACATGGGCCAAGTGTTTCAATATATCATACTTTTGATCCAGAGGTCTGCATTTCCCAAAAGGAATAGGAGGTTTAGCAGGTACTTTGGAAGCAGATTTTTTGGTAGTTAATGCATCTTGTATTGGGATATGAGTTGGCAATATTACTAGTTTTGGAAGATTATTCTAATTAGATCCATTTACTTTCTGAGGGGAAGAAGATGTAACCTTCAACCGGTCTTCCAAAATAATTTTGCCAGGACTGAATTTACTATTGGTAGAAGAACATGCTTGCTCTTGCTGAGCTCGCTGAAGGGCTCTACCGTGAGTTTCTACTACGTACATAGTTCTAGAAGGTGTTGAATTGGAATAGTGTCTTCTGAAAGATCCACGTCTTCCCCTCTATTTTGAGCCCTTGGAACTTCCTCTGATTCCTCCATTTGATACAGGGAATTCAGGCTCATCAAAATTGAAATTGCGACTGGCATATGGATATGTTAATTGAATCATATTAACAGAACCGAAGATTAACTCTTCATCTGATGAAGACTCTACCTAATTAGCCTGTTTAGGCTGTGCCGTTTAGTGGGGCGGTGCCCATGACTTTGATGTAGATGGCATGAAGTCCTCCAAAGTCAGAGACAACTTAGGATTTGACACATAATCATCTTCTTCTGATTCTTTTTCTTTCTTTGAATCATGTCGTTTCTTTGAGGACCTTCCCTCTGACGAAGAGGGTTTTTCCGAATAATTCATGGAAGAAGACATAATTGTTTTCCTTAATTGTGTTCACAAAATAGCTAGAGTTCGATTGATTGTCATTCTGACCATCCAATCATCATACTTTTGTACATATTTTCTTTTGACTTCCTTCCATTCGTCTTCCTCCTCTAGAACTGTAGAAGTGACAAACGCTACCTGGGCTAAAGATCCTTTCAATGTGACCTATCTCGAGTCGACCTTCTTTTGCAGGAGGCCTTTGAAGACAAAACACTTTTGGATGGGATACCCCAATATTTGATGAAAAGGGAAATAATTAGGATGATATTCATCTCCATTCTTGTTTTGCCTCTTGGGTATTGGCAATTGAACCAAATTGTTTTCGTGAGCCGAAATGAAATAACCAAGAAATTGTTCATTTCAGAAAGAAAATGTTTTGCTCTTTAGATCCTTAAATTGTTTTCTTCATTGATCTTTTTTATCAACTGGATGAATAGGACTTTGTTGTTGGCGCTCAGAAGGTGGAGCCCTTCAAGATGGTGAAGGTTTTGAAGTAGAAATATGTACAGGTGCTTGTTTAAGCATAACTGTAGCAGTTTTTGCTTTACCCATTCCCCTTCTTGGAGCTGATGGAATTACACGAGATTTAGCCTTCGCCTGTATAAGGGAATCTTCAATCTGTTGAGCGATTGATGTAAGGTCTCGAAAACCTCCTGTGTATTTCACTGGGATTAATGGCATGCATAATTCGTCAAGCAGATTTGCCTCACAGATTGGCAATAATTCTTCTAGAGGGAGTGCTAAACTCAAGGAATATGTTAATCCCTTCCATCGATCAATGAAATCAGAGACTCTTTTATTCTCCCTTTGCATAAAATTTGTAAGATCGAAAACTATTGTCTTTGGAAAATTTGAGCTGAACTGAAGCAGGAATTTTTGGTGAAGATCCTCCCATCCAGTAATTGACTGGGATTGCAAGCTTGTATACCAAACAAAAGCTGGTCCTTGCTAGGTTCGCACGAAGCATCTGAGTTTCACTGCTTCTTGCTGCTCCGAAGTTCCCATCATAGGATCACAAAAAGACACGTAATGCATCAAATGCTATTCAGTATCGCCTGATCCATTGAAAATTGGGAATACAAGATTCCCAAAACTGGATGGAGGAGAAATTGAATCTACCCATTTAGGGTAAACTTTCTTTTCTGGTTGAACTTGTGCAAGTTTCCCTTCCATAGATTCCAACCGAGCTATTAATGACTCAATAGTATTTATTAACTTTTGATAAACATCCGGTTGAACTTGGACTTGGGTAGGTGTAATGACTGGATCATGGACAGATGTGGAGATTAGTGCTGCAACTGATGGCAGCATTGCCAACTGTTGTTGCCCTTGAACCATAGGATTAGACATGTGAGGGTGTACTGATTGAGGAGGATATTCTTGATCAATCTCAGTAGCTGCAACAAATTTCTTTGGCTGACTGACTCAATAATGCTTAGGAAGAAGACTACTCTGAATTAGTTCTTCATTCAACCTTCTTAATTCTTTCATTTCTTCCTCCTATTGTGCAAACCTCTGCTCTAGTGAGAGAGATTGACCTTCTCTAGAGGAAGGATATGTAACCTGGTTCTTTCCCTTCCCTTTGCTGGATCCTTTTAGGAGAGGCGTAAGTAGGTTACTCAAAGGATTACCTAAGTTCTGAGCAATCCTTTGACTTCGTGTATGCACACCTTCTTCATTTGTGTCGGTGCATACATCTTCTTGAGCAGGAACCTCTTCATCTAAGTCCCCTGAGTGAGCCTCATCTGTTGGATCATCAACAACGCCATTGATTCCATTTATTAATGCATAACTCATCGCATCCCTTCTATCATCATTTCTTTGATATTGTCTCCTTCCATGTATTTGATGAGACATTGTCTTTTGTTGATTCAATCCCTCAGGAACTTCTTGATGAACCGTAATTTGGCTGGAATCTCCAGATAATTTGGTTCTTCGTTCCTCTTGAGGTTTCTTCCCCAATCAAGAAAATACCAACTTTCTCTGAGGAGGGTATTGATGATTTGAAAAAGTCCCATGTCTAGTAGACTAGGGTTGTTCCTATTGTCCTCGCTCAACTCCCCGAATATTTATTGTTGATTCTGAGGGTTGGATTAAAAGAGCCACCAGTCTGGCGAGCTAGGGTGGTTCTTGACATGCTATGTCGGAGACTTTCTGGTATGTCCTCCTGATCTTGCGAACCTTAGTCCAGAAATTAGCTGGATGCATTAACCTGTATCCACTTTTATCACCCAGTTCAAAAGACCATTGGATGATTTCAGACACTTCTCTCACTTAGTGATGTGTTTTCTCCAAATAAGAGGTCTGTTCAATATTCTCATTTTCATGATGCAAGAGTAATTCAACAACGTGTTCTCTGTATTCTTGATTTTGAGATGAAATAGTTAAATCCTGTTCTTGGGAAAGCCTTTGATTAAAAACAATGCCCTTTGACTGTGGCCGGCCATGGGCAATAACATTTCATGAGACCATTTTCGGCGGGCTTTACTGACTGGAGAGCACCGTGAAATGCAGTGCTCCATGAACACCCCATCCTCTGACAAGAATACCATATGGGGCATTGGCAATTAATTGACGAAATCTTCTTAGTGCGCCAATGCATGAACGTTGAAGGGATCTCTGCTGCTTTTCAGTCTTCGGATATCGAGAGACTGATAGATATGCAAAATCAATCTGATGTTTTAACCCTTCTATTATCTTAAGATGGTTTTCATATTCATCATAAGATAATACTTTCTTTTTCAACTGACAAAGAGTTTTCCATATGTCGAGACGAATATCATGAATTTCATCTTCCGTCAACATTTCTGGAATATTATACTGAGAGTCAGCTAGAGGCCAAAACATGACTGGAACTTCACCTTTCTCCAATTGTTTTCTCATATTCAACATTTCCTCTTTATCATATGATGAAGATTCTTATACCTGATTTGACCAGAGTTGGTGTTTCCTTGTTGCTTCATTGGATTCAACAGGATTGGTAGGGAAATCATTGATCAAATTGGAAGATGCATGTCATAGGGGTGGTTCGGAGAATGACCTACACCCTGGGATATCTTCTTATTGGGAAAGTATTTCACCTGCTAGCGATGAAACTTCAGACATGACTGGTTTCGCATTGGCAAGTGCCTCATGATAAGAGGGCTTTCTCAGCACTACATTGTCCACTGGAGAATTTTCTGGGCAATGTGTATCACTACTGTGGAGAGGTATTTCGCATCAAAATTCATCATCATGGGGAGGACCACCATAATGGGTTACAGCAAAAGATGAGATCTCTTGATCCTTGGTATTCTGACCACAAAGAGGGTTCGTGTAGCTCTCATATAAAGATGAAACTTCGAGATCGACCGAATTTTCATGAAGCAGGCCTTCATGAGGAAGTGTCTGTTGAAGACCTTAGGAATTAATGTTCCCATTATTGGGAACTGAGGGAGTAGAATCTTGAATTCCAATAGATAATTGTCTGAGGGCTTCAAGAACTCTAGCATTGAGCACGGCCTTGTTACAGATTGGATCTTGATCTCATGACTGTGATGGATGGGTCTTTTTCTTAGACGCCTTCTTACTCGCCTTAGAAACCACTTTTTGATGAAAGTGTCTGCTCTGAGCAGGTGTATGTGCCTGATCAGGAATGATGGCCAGGTTAGGCTGACGATCTCCTCTCAAATCAAGTGTATGTGCCTGACTTGGTCGTCCGTATGATATGAGGGAGTATTCCCCATAACCCTCTTGACTGGAACAAATGTGTGTGTCTGTTCCGAAGTGAATTGTTGATGTATCACTCCACTGGTAGGGGTAGATTTATGTGTCGTTCCCTAAGATGCCCCTAAAGTTGTTATATTATCCTGGAAGGCATCCGGAATATGAGCAGGGATTTTCTTCTGCTCTTTCCCCATTGATAGAATATGCTTGGTGACTTCAGCTGCCAGAACGGGAATATACGTCCATTCCGGGCTTGGAGCAGGTGTATGTGCCTGCTCCTATCCTCCTTTTCCTGTCAGTGAATCCAGACAGTACTCAAGTGTGGGGGAAGAGAGTTGAGTCTGCCTCCTATTTGTTGTCGGGGCTTTCTGACTAACTTCTCCAAATGCTACCAAGTGAGACTGTGGGTGGGATTGATTAATACTATTAGGTGTATGTGACTACTGATTGCACTTCTCCAATCGTGGTTGAAGAGATCCATCATATGAAGTCAGACGAGCCTGCTGACTAGCTGATGATGTATAAACAGGTGTATGTTCCTGCCTATAGTACTCTGCCGGAATTGGCTGGTGGGATTGGTGTGATGCTTCCAGATGAGTCTGCTGGACAGCGGAATTAAAATGGGCAAATGTATGTTCCTGCTCGTTTCATGCCACCAAGTTAGGTTGGTGGACTTCTCTGGAGATGGAAAAGATGAAAACCTGCAAACTGTTGACCGGATTACACCACTGGTGGTCTGTCATGATTGCTCGGGTTTGAGGAACCTGAGCCGAATGCCTGGATTCGGTACCCTCATCATGTTGAGGGCACACTACCGCACAAGTCTGGCCGCGATTTTTGGTGGGAGCCCTCAGGAAGGACTCATGTCTGTTTTAATTAAGGTCCTGAGGGACCTGATCATTCTCCTCACCAAAATAAGGGAGCGAATGGTGATTGCGTTCCGGGGATAACGACCTGAAACGGTTGGAGATGGTAGTCAGCACCGCCTGCCTCTTGATCACTGGTCATCATTGTCCGGACGACCGATGTGAGTTATTTACTTGGAGGGCTTGTCGGGCAGCCTCCAGAGTTGGGATGGTACTATGTTGACGGCACTCCATAACCAGTGAGTTTGATACCCATCATTAAAGACGTTGAGTAGGTGATATCGTCCTAAGAGCGGACGACGATCCAACAGGAGTAGCAGTAGTGGAATTTACAGCAACAGTATTCACAGGTGTGAACTTGAGAGAAGCCATTCAAGAAATGAATAATATCTTGGAAATAGAGTGCATGTTTGATATAACAGACATAATCAAGATAAATTCATCCACTACATCTTTTGGATGAGCACATATGTCAATGATTGTTATTGTTTTCCCTCTCATTGAGTTTTAAACAGGGGCCTAACAAATAGGTAAAACATCATTTTAACTTGGTTAAGGATTCACGTAAGGTACACCAATTTAGTTTCCCTCGGAATACATGGTTGACCACCTTAATGGGAGGTTCAAATGTTCCGATCAGTTTCTAACAGGTTTTTTCGTAGAACCGGAAACATCCAATGATTCCACATCCATTCGAACCTACTTTCCAATGGTAAGTGCTCATTAGTTTGTGGACTGATGAGGATTAACAATTTTTATAGGTCGAGAGGGTGGGAGGTCAGACTCATCACACCTTTTTGAGGGGAATTATTGTCTACTCCGAGACTCTCTTTATCAATTTAAGTTATGTTCGTGAATCCTTATTACATTACAATGAATAAAATGATATTTCCTTTAGATCTGACAATCAATGATTAAATATGTTGGAAATTTAGAGAATATTTTGTATGTATTCGAGGTTCTTCATCGATAGAGAATCATCTGAATTTATTAGAGATTCTGGGTCAATGGTACCCTTTGACACATTTATATAGATGTCGCTTGGTCATTATGATGACCATGCTAGTTTTAAAGCCACTCAGTGGGGAACTTGTCATTCAAGAGGACATGGATTATTTTAGAGTTTGGATCAAACCCGTAGATGGGATACCTACGTATCCTTTGTTTAGAAAAGGAATCAGAACCCACATATTTTGAGAAAGGGAGTATGATGTTTATGATTGATGTCTCAGAGAAGGATGTCACAATTACTTTTACACTCTAAGCTCACGTGAGACATGCTCGGTGTGAGAAAAAAGAGGTATTGGTAAAAATTAAACAATTGTACCATGAAATATGTAATCAGATGAAATAATGTGGGGATTATGTATGTATGACTACCCAGATAAATGATGGTTAGGATTCACTTTATGGAAGACATCCAGGAATAGGGTCCATAAAGGTATATTTGCTTCAAGGATATTTTGAATACCCTAACATGGGGATTACTCCTGAAAAAGAGTCCCAAAATTGGATAAGACTTATGATTGGGTTTTACTCCTAAAAAGGAATCCCAGATCAAAGGTAAATTAGGACTGGTTAAGAGAAATTAAGAATATGGCTTACTCTTATGGAGGATGCCCAGATTTGAGACTGGGGCTTACTCTGGAAAAGGAGGCCGAGGATAATGATTATGACTGGGGCTTACTCTTGAAAAGGAGGCCCAGGTTAAGGGAATTAGGGTTTGGGGATTACTCATGAAGAGGATTCCCAAATTTGGGGACTAGGTCTTACTCCTAAATAGGATGCCCAAAAATTGAGAGACTTGGGGCTTACTCCTTAAGAGGACGCCCAAATTTGGTAACTTTAAGAATTGGGGCTTTCTCTTAAGGAAGATGCCCATATTTGAGACATGGGATTACTCCTGAAAAGGAAGCCTAGGTTAGGGGATCTGGGGATTACTCCTAAGAGGATGCCCAAAAATTAAGGGACTTGGGGCTTACTCCTAAAGAGGATGCCTGGATTAGAGGACTTGTGACTGGGGATTATTCCTAAAAAGGAGACCCTGGTTAAGGATTCTCTCATCTTAAAGGATGAGGTTGAATGAATGAAATCTCATTCTTTAGTGACATAAAGATGTATAAATCACTAGGTTCTGAGAGATATTCCACAAAATTCCTTTCAGATAAGGAAGTCAAATCAAGAAATCATGCCATAAAATGACTTTTAAGAGTTTCTTGAATGAATGAATCTGGAATACGAAAGGTGTAATGGCTTAAGAGATGACAAATGGGCAAGAAAGGCACCCAAAAAGGCAGGGGCATGCATGTCTTGGCAGGCGCACGGGTAATGCGTGGGCATGCATGTTTTGGTCGCCCAGGTATACGCATGCGCGACACATGATGTACTTGCGTGATGGTTAATCAGTAGGGTAATACTTGAGATACTCTTCATTAAAGCCTTTATAATCCTCTTGAGGTTCTTCTAGAAGAGGGGCACGCAAGATCTATTGAAGGAGTAATGCGGAGCACAAGTTTGGCCCTTTTTCGTTAAGGTTTGGCCACTTAGGCACGCAAGTGTTGATGAGTTTGAACACTTAGGCCTTCATCCCCTTCTTTAGATCTGCCATACTTGGTATGAAATTACCTTATAAGTGTTTCAGAAGCATTGAGAAGAGACTAGGGCGCCGGGAGCTCAAATCTGAGTTTCTGGAAAAAATCCTCTCGAAATGGGGGGCCTAGAGGGTCTATTTACAGGAAAGAGAAGACCCCGGGAAATTATCATTTAGGGCGGGCAAGTCACTTGCACGACCGAGATCGGAACGCAAGTCACTTGCACAACCAACATCGGCGCGCAAGTGTACTTGCGCGACCATTGAGGCGCGCAAGTAGACTTGCGCGACCATTGTAGAACTTGCGCGACCTTTGCACAATGTTCTTCCTCTTCCTTCCTTTGTCAATTATTGATATTTGTTCAAAGGATGAATCTTCTTAGTTCAAGGTATTTCCATTTTCATTCATTCAAACTCTATGATGGAAAGGAGCGTCAACAATCATATAGAATTTCAACTCTCATAATGTTCTCTCCTCCCATTCTATTTCATCCATCCATCATATCTCAAAATATTGACCATTTTTAAGGTTATTCACTAACACATTTCACTAACTATGTGTTACAAGTAATGGTATTCTATCACCAACGTGTGTCTTAAGAATATATCTTCTATAACCTTTCCATAACCGCATGTGATCTGTTATATCTCCAAAATAGATTAAAAAATCATTGTGATGAATCCTTAATATCACCACCTATTTTTAGCATCCCTCTCCACATTTCATGACCTATGAGTTGACTATTTCCAAGAGTTCCATCAATATCTAGATTTGAGGGATTATAATCCGAATACATAATGAGTATCAAGCTCTTCAGATCCTCAATCATTAGGTCCATGTGAAATCACAAGATGGAAATCCTTTTTACACAATCCGATGTTCACTACTTAAGTCTTTTTCAGTACACATAAATATTAATGAAAATGATATGTTCTATGTTGCTCATCCTGAAATGTGGGATCAAAATAACCAATGTGGGCTCCACCAATAAATGTTAGGTTCTTAGACAAAATTCATGATTCAAGCATGGGATTCATTTTCAATAACACGGGGTTCATCCGTCCAATGTAGGGTACATTCATCCAATATTTGGTTCATCTATACAAAATTTGGTTTATTATTCATTGTATTCATTGAAAATTTATAGTTTCCATAACATAATGAGTAATTCATTCATGGGTTTCATGTAATTTTTTGGAATGATATCTTGTGGTTAAACCGCACCATGAAAAATCACACATTAAATATATTAACATGATGATGAAAATTTAATAAATAGACTAAACACACAAACATGGAAATAAATATTTAATTAAAAATCGAAAAATTTATAAACTATATATTTATAATAATATATTAGAATCTAAATTTAAAAATGAAATAAATAAATAATTCAAAATGTTAATATAAAATAATTTAATCTTAAAAATAATAAATATAAAAACATATAGTTTTAATTCATAAAATAAATAACCATATAATTATAATTTACCATTTTATGTGTAATTTAATCATAAATTAAAATTAAATTCATCATTTAATAATATTTAACCTCATGATATTTAATATCTATATAATTAGTCCATGGAAAGTGAATACCTCATTAATTTTCAAATGAATTGGTCAATCCATCACTACCTTTTTTCACAAAGGATCAGATTTTTTTTTGTCAATTTAGAAAATATTGTCATGATATGAAACATGTTAAATCAAAAAATCAAATATGAAAAATATATAATATAATAAAATTTCTCAAATAGTCTAATGAATGATTCCAAAAATTCTCATATCATTATCAAATCTTTTAGAGTATACAAAGATATCATTAATAAATAAAAATAATTATTCTATCAACATAATACATGAATAATTTTATCATAAAATACATTAATATAGAGGGTGGATTGGAATATTGGAAGGTAATTACTGTAAATTAATAATGTCCATACATCGAATGAAATTTCTTCTATACAATAACCTCATTCTTCACATAAAGTTGATGACACCAAGAGTGATGATCAATTGTTGTCAAATATGATGATCCTAGAATATTATCCAACTAATCATTAATTATGGACATATGATACATTATCCATATTTTATTATGAAATGTTTCATATAATTTATGTATAAAAAAAGCGATTCATCTTTTTTACAAAGGAAAATAATATGGGATAACATCTATTAAACATGAGGGTGTATAAATCACTTAACACACATGTCTAGAAGATTCAAATTTAATTCTATAAATTTCAATATGGTAATCATATAGAGAGTACTAGATATAATTCTAGAATCAGAAATGATATCAATGTAAAAGATAACTCTACACTCAAGTGGATTTCTCGATAGTTTGGTAGGATGCACATCAATTTATTCCTTCATAATAGGTACATATTTTATTCTAAGTATAGAATTCTCATTTATAGTTTTTTCTCTATTAATAAATATTAATTTTATTTAAGATAGATACCATTTTTTGATACTGAAATAACTCAGAAGTTTAATTTTTTCCTTCTTATTTTAAGGGATTCCACAACAACATCACAAATCCAAAATTTCTTACCTTCGAAATAATGTTTTTCATTACATTTTGAATTCCAACTCATACAATATATTATATCAAAATGGGAAATAAAAATAGATACAATATTAAAAATAGGGTATGTATATACATAATTATAGGTACTTATTTAGATATCCTTATTTTAATAATAATTCCATAAGTTGTTAGGATTGAAAAAACCCTTGTTCGGATTCTAGTGAAATATTAAATGTTATTATAAAACTTGTAAGATATAAAATATTTCTATTATTAGAAATAAATAAAAGAATTAGTGATATCTTATGATATGATCAATGTATCAACCATTATTTATTTTAGACCATAAACCTGCAATATAGTTCTTCCATATGATTCTCCTTCCTCAATTATCCAATTTGGATGAATATTTCTATTATTCATTGGGAATTTCATTGAAAAATACAAATTTTTTTCTGTAGTTGAAGCATATAAAATTGGATACATCTTTAATTACATTGTAATCATGATCGTAATTATCTATCTATTAAAACACAAGAAAAAAATATCATTCACCTCAAAGTCATTCTATAGTTTTTCTTTATAACACCATAATATACCTGAATTCCACCATTCACTTATTCCTTTTTTCTATAATTTTATTTTTCATTGTGCTCATACACCCATATAATTACTTATTTTCCAAAAAAAACATATGACTTAGAGTGTTAATTTTTTAGTGATGATTCAAGTTACTATATTTTGACACAATGAATAATATAGATTTACTAATTTACAGAAAAGGATTGGATTATCCTAAAGTAGACATTATCAAACATAATTCATTGATCAAAAATAGTATCTATAATATGAGATGCCAACCATGTATTTTAATCTTAATATTTAGAAACTTTTTCTTCTTCTTTATTTCTTATTATAGGTTATTTTATTTCAAAATAATATAATTTATCAAGTGGAATGTCTTTTATATAGAATAAATTCTTTAAAATCATTCATAGCATAACCTCTATTTCCACCAAAAATTTAGTGTGTAAGATAAATTTCAATAATTGACTTGAATATTCAATTAGATGATTAACTATCATGATAACATTCTACCATTTAGTACTTCACAAAAGTGAGAAATATATTATTTGAGTAAATGAACCTTCACTCTAATAAAAAAGTATTAGTAGTCTCATTGAATGTTAATGAAATTTATCCCATGATGTAGGCAAATATTTTTTCACTATGTTGTGGTTAATTAGGTTTCAATATATATAAATAATTATTAGTTGTGTTCTAGATTATCTCACTGAATATTGTGATAATTGGCTCATCTCTAGCACATCCATGTTGTATTTTTTGACATGATCATTAAGGAAATCCTACATAAGATGTTGTTTTTGATGATGTTTTCATTTATTTTACAAGGTATCATTTCTATATAATATAATTTACTGGATAATCTCATAATATCATTATTATTGAATATAAACCAAATTTGGTTTATATTTAATATATTAATTGGTAGTTTATTTAATATCTTAGTGGAAAATAGGAATGCTCTAATTATTTTCCACTAAATAATTCAAATTCTATATCTTGATTATCCTACTAAACATGATATAATAAAAATAATACAAACCATGACACTAATTCTCTACATACAATTATTACATTATGCATTGGACCTATATATTATAGATCACATTCTGTAAATTAAAATTGTTTAGTATTCATGAGATGCTCAATAAAAATATGATTCCCAAATTTAAAAAAATGAAATGAAGTAAAAAATAAAATAATAGAGATAATGTTGTTGTTTATTCTATAATATCTATGAAATAAATCATATATCACTTTTAGTACCATATAGAGTGATATAAAATAAAATTTTAGCTAGGATCCTTAGAAAGGGAAACCATACAATGGATTCCTTGATAAATTTAAAAAAAAGTATTAATATCGAAGAGAAAAACAATAATAAAGTATTCAATATGAAAAATAGAATCAATGTAGAATGTATCCATGGATTACGTTAAAAAATTAATATTTAAATGTATAATAATAAACAATTTTAAAATAAGATAATTCATAATTCCAAACATTATAAACATACTTCCAATGCTTGTCCCAGAAAATAATATATAAATATGTAAGGCATAAACTAAATAACATAACATGTTTTTTTCAAGAAACATATAAAATAATCGATGGGCTATTACAGGACCTAAAAATCACATGATAAATCCAATTATTTTAATATATCAATTATTTATTAAAAATAGAATACATATAAAAAAAGCTATTTATATTGAAATACCATGTTAGTAAGTTTCAATATTTTCCAAGATTTATAGAGTGAAAAATTGATCACATAACATCCAATGAAATAAGGTGGATGATGTAATTAATATAACTTCCATGTAATGAATAATAATCCATAATGTATTCTTACTTTGAGGAAAATTTTCTATTTCAATTAAAATATAATTTCAATTTGAGATTAAAACAGTTGTCATTTTCTTTTTAAAACATATTAAAACAAAAAAAAATTAGAACATTGATAAAATAGATTTCATTGATAAAAATCTTGGAAACACAAAAATTATGATTCGATGAAAAGAAAATTTATCATAGCTAGAAAATAAATTTATTAGATAGATGTTATAATAATGGTACCATTTTTATTGTTATGTATATTGTGTGAAAAGGGAAAATGGGTCTCTTAATTATAATAATTTTTTTGATCAAAGATAGTATTTTGTAGTAAATAAAATACACGATATATAATTTCCAGTTCTAAAATCGAAATACTATTTTCCAACGAAATTATAATAATATTAGTATTTATGTTTTCATGGTTATTATTTCTAAATTATTATAATATTCATTATGTTTGTTGTTAGATTGACAAAAATAAGAACATTATAAAATTCATTGATGAATATAGTCATGAAATATGTATATATTTAATACTATAATTATTAAAATGTCCTACTAATATTATATTTTTATTTTAAATATTTTTTATCATATTGAAATAGATTTTAATTTGTAAGAATTAATTAATAATAAAACTAAATAATGTTACTTTGTGGAGGCTTTGGGCCCAATAATGCCATACTAATGTATTTGAACCCCAAAAAATGAGAGGAGTGATTCTGAATAATAATTTTTTACTTCTAAATAATAATTATGTTTAAAATTTCTAATTTATTCTGAAATTTCAACCCTATAATTTATCAACGGAGGCTGTGATGAAAAGATATAGTCCTCAGTCACAGGAGGTGCTAGTCAGAAAAAACATATGACCGATATTCATTTGTTTATCTATGTGGATACGAAGAGATAAATCTGTTTGGATCAAATAAAAAAAATGAAAATACAGTGTCTAATTATACTAATTTTATTATATTAGAATTATTCCACAATGTTTTAATGGAATTATTATGAAGAATCATTTTTTTTAATAAATAAAAATCATTTTGCGGGTGTGATTATTATATTAATTGTCTTCTTATAAATATTGAGATTATGTTTTCATATGATGACCATGGGATTTAGTGACTAACAATAATTTTTCCAATATTTTGTATGGGTTTCAATCTATTTTCATATTTATTTATATTTTACCATTTTAAAATTTACATTATTATTTTATTTTTAGCCTTTAAAGTTTTATTTTATTAAATATATAATTTAATCATTCAAACTGTATATTTATTTTCAATAAATATATTTTTAATCCATATAGTTTAATTCAATTACTTTATAATAAAAATAACCTCTAAATTCACTCATCTAATATATATAAATATATATTGAATTTTGAATAAAAATATTTAGGTATAATTAAGTGTTCAAAAAATTATGTAATATTGATTACTAATTGAATTAATATTATGAAACTTATATTTAAGTTTTGAAATTATATTATATTAATTTTTGTGAGAAAATTAATCTTTTCAAATTGATAAAAACGAAAAAATATGAATAAAACAATTCTTTGAAATATAATTTGTTACCATCATAAAAGGTAATTATATTCAATCTACTTAATGAATCCTTTACATATAAAAATAACATTTTCTAAATTATATAATATTAATATAGTTATAAAAAATATTAATGTTTTAATGTTTTAATTTATATAACTGATGAAGAGACACAAATTTATATAATTGATAGAAACATTTTTTTGGGAAAAGTATTTTTGATGTATCCAAAATGATAAAAATGGGTTTATAAAATAAAAGTATATTTATTTTGTTTTAGATTTTATAATATTATATTTTTATATAAAAATATATTTGAAATTTTTTTCTTTATCATATTATGAAAATTTCATATAATTAATGATATTTAAAATATTAATGATTTTCATTATTTGAATAAAATTATTCATTTCAGAAAAAAAAATTCAACCTAAGATAATTATGATTTTATTAATATAGAATTGTAATAATATTTATCAAATTAAAAATATAATATTTATAAATTAATCATTTAAATTAAAAAATGTATATAAATGAATGTAATTTTTTTTTGAAAAAACCCCCCTTTATACATAATGTGTTTGTAAAACTTTTTTGCATAATTTTCTAATAATTTAATATATTTTAATTGAATAATGATTATATATTTCTTATAATTTAAATATTTTATAGTTTTTTAGTCTAGAGTTTTTTTAGATTAGTGATTCATTAGAAACAAGTTATCAGAGATAATATAAATTTAATGGATCCAAAATCGTGGTTCATTGCATCCTACTCCCCAAAAATGATTTATGCCCAAAAAAACTATTTATTTATAATCAATGACTATAGTAATGGTAATTGTTTCTATAATAATCAATTTGGAAATATCATTTAATATGAAATCTATCATATTCTATTTGGATATATTTACATACGTATTTTCCCCCGAATAATGGAAATCTATCAAATATTCAATTATATCAAGTATGCATATACTCTAAATATATATTTAACATAATATTAATTTCAAATCCATATCAGTCAAAAAAAAATTAAACTATAGAAAAACCAGATATTCTTATTGAAACTAAGAATATATGTAATACAAAAATAGTATTAATCTCTGCGATATAAATTCACCACTAGACAATATATCCGAAATTCAAAAAATCAGATAAAAACCACTAAAAATATATCAGAAAAATCCCATTATAAAAAAAATACTATCTAAGATACGTTTTTAAAATAAATAATCCATTTATTATTTTAATATAAATTTCATTTCAAACCTATGATTTATCCATACCTTAATAATATTTCCTAAAATATTTATCCTAAAACATTTATATTTTTAAAAATAATCAATCAAGGATATTGGTTCCATTTAATTAAAATGATTCCAAGCTATTAAAATAAAATATTGTAAATAAATAAACCTTGATATTTCTATATTCATAATATATTTAGGAATATAATCAATTATTATTGATAAATATGAATCTCTAATTAAAATGTATTGCAGTATTATTATTTAATTTCAATGTTGATATTTGCCTCCCCAAATTAGATAGGAATATGAAAATAACCTTTTCTAACTACAATGGAATATAGAAATATTATAATCCATTTAATTATTCTACTAATTCATTTATATGAATTTATATTTATATATAAATATCTTTCTTATATTAATTTATATGATCATGTCTCACCCAAATAATAAATCAAAAATCATTTATTAGCTTAATAAAAGAAAAGAGAAATATAAATATGAAATTTATTTTCTATATTTATTCTCTAATTACACATTAATTTAATCCATTGATATAATAATATTAATAAATTTGGATTTATGTTACATTCTATTTTACTTCAAAACCTAATCCCAAATTGAAATTTCAATAAATTATCATAACTGTTTAAGGTATTGTATGCTCAAATATAATTGGAATGTATTATCTCAATGGTAGACACACATATAATATATTAAATCACATGCACATAAAATTTCACTTGAAATTATTTTAATATATGTTTAATCTATTTTTTTTACATAGTTAGTCGATGTTTTCATTTTTGTTCTGAAAATTTTAGACTCCTAAATAATAGTTAAAAAAGTTAAAATATTTAACAAATGTATATACACAAGGTGTCTCATTATTTGTGGGTGTCACTAGGTCCAGTCATTATCCACCAATGTAATAACTGAGTTTTTTAACAATTTTTTTGGAGTTTATTCCCCATATTTACATTTGTAGAGAAGCCATATCCACTTCCCAATATCCATATAAGGATAAAATTTCTAAGAGCACCACATAATCCCTAATTTTACAAACCATATAGAAGTCATATTAAGGAATAAAATATCTCATAAACTAATCCCTTAGAGTTGTACTAAATTTCCCTTTTCTTAATCTTGAATATATTTAATATTAACGATACTAACATTTTTGTTTTTTATATGTTTGAAATTAAGATAAACCATCACATATTGACACCTAAAAAATCATTATATATCATACTAGCCTCTATAGTTATCTAAAAAATTCCTTAATATCAATAATAATGCACAGTTTTAGATGATAAATTATTTTGAATCATTAATATAATGTAAAAATTACTTGTCACATCTAATCATACAATATAGAAAATTTAATGATTACTTTCCATTGATGATAATCTAAAAAAGATAATTATTTTATATTTTTATCCATTTCTCAATATTCATGATGCACAATATTCACATTATTAAACATCTCATGTTATTTCATCTCTGTAACATAGGAATCGAACATATAAAACGGGATGATATTGAATTATTAGTAATGGAATAAAGCACAATAACATATAATCAAGTCATATATTATAAGAGTTTGAGAAAACAAAGCATTTATAATTTTTTTATTAAAATTAAAACATAATAATAATTTTTCCCTTCAATCCTTATATATGTACATGTAATATAAAATTTTTAAATGCATACCATGGGAAAATTTTGTTGATTCACAATACATTATTTATTATTTTAGGAGCATAATCATTTGCACAAGATAATGATAGAAGGGTGTGAAATAATACATGTTGGAATATTATGTCACGTATACCCACTATTATATTCATAAAAAGTAGTCATAGGATACACATCCATGTACTATCATATGATTGGGATAAACCTCATGTGTAGCCTTCGATAAGGGATTAAACTCCTCTGTATACATTATCTTGGGACAAATACTCTCGCATACCATTTTCCTAGTGGTAGACCATCTTCAATAAACTTTTGAGTTGTGAAATAGTTTTCCATTCACTTTCTAAATGTGATAAATCCTCTAATGTACCCGTTTAATTGGTATATATCCTTACATATACCCTTTATCAAGTGATATGTCTTCTTGTATACCCATTTGAACTACAGTTATCATTATTTTCCCAAAATAACTATTATATTATTTTTATGATAAAACAATAATAGAAATAAAAATATATTATATAAAGGATTATATTAATGGAAAATTTAGGATCATATATAATATATATATACTAAAACATAAGTTATTATTTAAATACTTCTTCTATATACTTATAAGATATTTCATTCTTCTTAGTACATGTAATCACATGAGGATATATATCAACGAAAGGGGTGAGAAAAAATCCTAGTATGAGGATGTTTAAGGGAAATGAATAAATATAATAGGAGTTAGAATAATCAACTCATGATATAATAATGAGGGATTCATTATCAAAATTATGAGGGAAACATGGGATAATGTAATGGAATATGGAAATTAAAAATAATGAATCATCTGGTAATAATGGTTGAATACCACAAAATAATGTCAACATAGCTTGCATCATATTCATACATAATATAAGTGAATAATCATAACATCATAATTATGAACAAGTATTGAATAATGTTTCCAAATATTACAGATTATTTCATGAGATACATCACATTTACCCACATATTGGATGTCTATATAATTCTAGTAACACTAGTCACATAATAATATTTATATTATCATGATCACCACATAGATTGTATATATATCATATTCAGGATCTGAACCATGAAATAGAATCTGATTAAAAAAAATTTCATAAATAGTAAATTCATTTATAAAATTTTGGTTTCCCAAAAAAAGGGACATCATACATTGTAATAAGAGATCATTTTTAGATAATAAACAACACATTATGAGACAACGATTTGTTTATGATAGAATTGAGTTTTTGTAAAATCATTATATTATAATTAAAAATCATCATGGGAACAAGTATGACCACAAATTAAAAGGTAAGAATAATGGAGTCATATTTATGAAACATTAATGGAATATTGATAGTAAAGATTTAATGAAATATGTACATACAAAATAAATTGAGTTCAGTTAAAGAATCTCCTTACCTTATTTTCCACTTTATTTCATTATTATTGTGCATCCTGGGTAATAAACACAGATTTATTAAAATAGTGGTCCAAAAGAGAATCATTATATTTCTTCCACTATTTATCAATTATATTCATTTAATTATATTTCATAATTTCTTTGGCTAAAAGGTAGCAAATTGGATGTCATGTTTTAGTCAAAAATATTTCATTTCACTTTAACTTCTCTGTTTTGTTCAAATTAAATCATATATAGGTATTATTAATTACAGAAGAATAAAATACATGTAATTACATTTTTATATATTTTTCAAAATTCAAACTAACTAAATATTAAGGTGGTAATAATCATTGACTTGGAAATCTCTCTGTAAGTGGTTAACTGAAATTTGAGGTGTCATTATCCAAATATAGGGAGGGAAACTACTAAAATTAATCTAAATAATAAAAATGAAAATTCATGAATAAAAATATAATTTATATAATGTTACAATACTTCATAATTAATCTTATATGGTTTTTTTAACATAACTAATTTTTAAAAGGAAACACTGTGTTTCAAAGTGTATATTATACACCACATTATGTTTAGACAAACAATTAAATATTATTATTTAGCTTTTAAAAAATAGTAATTAGAATGGTGGAAAATAACATGATTAAATTAATTATGAAAATATGGCTTAAAAATGTATTTATAATTAATTATTTTGTAACCAATTAATTATAATTAAATATAATATAATTTATAATATAAAATAAAATGTTTTTTCTTAAAAACTATTTTAATGTGAACATGTTTGTATTATAATAATAAATTAATAAGTTAGTGTTATTTTATTATATTAAAGAAATATATTTATATGAAAAATTTAATTTATTTTAGAACATTCATCTTATGTGTTTTCAAGTATAAATATTAGAGCATGTCCAATTTTACACATAAAACATGAATTTTTTGTAAAATATTTTCCTCCTTTTAATGTAATAGATTTTTTAAATATAGTTATTGAAATTTTATAATTTATATTTCATAAAATAATTATATTATTTTATCTTGAAGAACCAAAATTTACTTTGGTTGATGTTTTGGTACTTTCTTTGATAAGATTCATTTTTTATCATGAATAGTGAAAAAATACTGCATTTTATTTGAAAAACGTTTTGGGATAAAATATATTTATACAATTATATTATAAGTTTGAATTGTTAAAATGTATAATTAGATCAATTTTTAATTATATAATAGAATATAGTTCATTGAAATTAATTAAACATCAATGTTTTTTATAAAAACATTGGGAACTTTTAAAAGTGTTTACAACCAAAAATTAATTTCTTGATTCCATCAAAAAATTAATTTTAAATTAATTTTAGCCTCATAATTGTATTGAGTTTGTAAAAAATTATTTAAAAATTTCAATAATTATGTTTATTTTTATCTAAAAGGATAACCTTTATTTATGGACATTATAAATAATAATTTTATTAATAATATTTATTACAACTATTAAGGGCAATTCGTGTAATTAAGTGTAAAAATTATATTATACATAATATAAAATAAAATAAAAACTTTTACTAATTTATTTTAATGGGGTTTTAGAACTAAAATCATCCTTGGGCCGAAATATAACATTTTGATGCTAGTTGGGTGAGATTATCTCATTTATAGTATTTTATTCAAATAAAAGACAATTTTGTCACAATTGTTTATAACAAGTAAAATATTATTAATATGGGGTTATATTAGATATATCTTTTACTATAAAAATATTTATAATTATAAAATATTTTTTTACATCAAGGGAATTTATTTTTTATTTTTAGGTAACAAATTAACAAGTTAAATTATTGCACAATGATAAAGTCATAATTTATTAATTAAATTAAAAATAAAATAAATGATATTTAATATTATATAATTAATATATTTTGATATAATTAATTCCATAATAAATTTGTATTGATTAATTTGACATGTTAGTGATAATTTAAATGTGTTGGTTTGATGATTTCATGTTTTCTTAATAATATTTAAATCTCATGTAATGAATAATGTCAAAACAAAAAATATTGATATTTAAAAATATATAATATTTTATTAAATGATATCAAATATTTAAAAATCTATAATTATTCCAACTAATTATGGAGAGTCCAAAAATTTCATATAATACACATTTATATTTTGTTTTTCATGTTATTCTAACTATATAACCCTAAAAGTTTAAATTACATTGTAACACTCTAAGATTTTAATGGGTAAAATAATGGTTAAAACATATAGATAAAGAATAAAAAAATAAAAATGTGTCAAATTTTTATTGTATGAATTTATTGAAAACCATCCCCATCCTATATTATAAATAACTGAACTTTGAATTGAGTATTAATTTATATTAATTTAATACATTGTATAATTCCCAGATTTCCCTACCTTATCTTATAAAAGGGAATTACTTCTCGTAATTTATTGGCACATCAAAACCAATTTGGTTAGAAAACTTATCTACAAAAATGATTTACTATAATCCCTAACCTTATTCTAAAGGCCTTATTTTATGAATAACTCTCTCCTAATAGGTGTTAAGGAGATAATCAAAGGAGATTGTCCAAAGAAGATGTATCATTTTTAATTTAGTGTATCTAACTTATTTCTTCTTCCAATGCCTTAAAATGTTTTTAATCCATTATAAATTAATAACTATAGTATCATAAATATACTGATACATTATTATTATTCTATCAACACCTAAATAAATCCATAAACTGTCAAATGAGAAAATAATCAATCATCCGTGCGTACATGTGAACTATCACCTCTATGAACTGATATAACTAATTTTCTATCACTATCTCTCAAGAAATGTTAATATTTTAAATTGTATGTTAATATATAATATGTATTACATTTTTATCATTATAATATAATAATATATCAATTAAATTTTTACATTACATGAACATAAAATGATATTGTTATTCATTAGTATGTATGAAATATCATATCCATTATACAATGTGATTCCTTTTTAAACATAAAACCACAAGGATTATGTATAATAATAATATTTATATTATTTATATAATATTAATTATATTATTATAATTATGGAAGGGAAAAATAATACATTTATCAATTCAATAATAATAATTAGAAAATGTAAACAACACCCATGCGTTTGAATGACTTACTATCTCCATGATTGCACCATAGTTATTTTTTCATATCTATATTATGGAAGGATTAAAAAGATTAATTAATATATATAATTGATTATTATTTGATTAATATTATTCTGGCGATGATGCAATTATGATAATATTTACTATTGATGTTATAAAAAATTCATTTTCATCTCAAGTACCGAATACCATCAAAACAACTTACCAGAACATAAATAATAATTAAATTTTTATAAACTGTTAATAAAGGATTAATATACATGAAAGAAAAGTAAAAAAATTAAATATTTAACCTGATACTGTTATTCATGAATATAAATAACATACATGAAGATTCAAACTCAAGGTAAGGTATTTCATCAAACATGCATTCATTGAGACATTTCTGGACAATATGCACCTTTAATAATTTATAAGTATATATAAATCCCCATTGACATTTAATATCCATGTTTTATCTATACACGTGTTTTTAATGTATATGTAAATTTTATTATTTCATGTGGTTTATGATTTAATTGTTCAAATTGATATGAAATGATATTAACGTATAAAGATGTAATATATTATTCATGTCATTATTCGTGATATTAGTTTACATGTTATTTTTTTGGTTATAATAAGATTATAAAATAAATTTTATTTGAAATTTTAATTTCATTCACATGTTTTTAAAATTAATATTTTAATCTTTTTATATGGAATGTTTTGAAAAATGGATAAATTAATGTTCTTTTTAACATATACGTCGAAAACCCCTTATCTGCTGTCATTACTATTATTTGATATTTGGATTCCTGAAAAATCCTTCATGTTTGTTTTATATAAAGAAAAACCCTTTTACTTTTTTGGGTACATTTATATTATTTTTTTTAATATGGATTTATTATTTTAATATCGTAAAATAGTTTTTCATGATTGAAAATTAAAATTTAATAGTTAACTACTGAAAATTGATATATTTTATATGTTATTTTTATATAATGGTATTTAGGAAATTTACAGAAGGTTATATGAAAAAAACGTATGAGAGGTTCCGTGATAAACCATGTATGGGTGGTTATGTTATAACATCATATTCATTTGGTATGGAAGTCAGTCGTATGAATATTCTATTGGGAAGAGTGACATGAATTGTAGTCGACCGCACAATTATTCCATTTATAAGATAGAAAAGTTTAGTTTTATCCAAATATAAAATTATGTAATTTTTATTATTTCTATGGGTATAATGAAAATATTTTGATTAAATTTTTTTATTAAATGAATTTTTTAAAGGAATGTATTTAATATTAAACATGAGTGAAAAGTATTACATTATGATAAGGGTTTCATTGGTTTTAATGTGTATCATTAGACTAATCATATCCTTCTTTTAATTTCCCTTAATGATTTGTTTATGCTAAACCAAATTTGTTTAAGTTTCTTTCCTCAAACATAAGTATGAGTGAGGATTTTGATATTTCATGTTGAATGTTGTGATGTGTTTTCAAAAACAATATCACGCTTTATTTTCAATGTTTTATATTCTTAGAAATTGGATACTATTTGGATGTTTCGAGTTTTTTTTATGGTTATGTTATAAATGTTTTATGGAATAATTCTCTTAATCTAGAAACAAAAAAATATACTCTATGATAATGAATGTAAAATTATTCAATAAAATTAACATTATGTACTGTTTTAAGTCTGGGTCCCTATAGTTGGTTTCAAATGAATGGTTTAGGAAACTCTATATAATAGGATGTTTTCTTAAGTGTTAAGGATATAATCATGGGTTTTGAATTTTATGGGTGATCATAAGTTCAATTTCATAGAATCCCCTTTTGAGAATTTATATTATGAAATATTTAGGCGAGTAATGGTATTAACTGAGACACTTATATTTGAGTTATTCTTTGTTTTTTAATTATTAGGATGAAAAATGAAAGCTATGAAATAAAATATTAGGTCAAAAATTGTTATATTTACTTTTTTAGTATTTATCAATTTCATTTAATGTTATAAGAATTACATATTCTATGAAAATGGAAAAATTATAGGATGGGTGGAAACTCGACATGTCTGTACTAGATATAAGAATCAAACACACAATCCAAGGGTGATAAGGTTGCATTTCCTTCCACTGGCCTGCATGAATTAATGATAAGTATAATATTTTATATTATGTTAAAATATTTTATGGAATAAAAATCAGTATATTTTTGGAAAATATATTTTATAGAATAGATAACCCTGCGATTGAGAAATGATTTTGTAATTAAGTGATTAATGTTGTTTCTGAAGATATTCTCAATTTTGGTAATCATATTAGATTATGGTAAAAATAACGCTATGGGGATTTTTTAACGAATAAAGTTTGAAATATATTTTGGATGAATCTATGATTTTATTTTCAACTTATAATGATTTTGGTTATTTATAGAAATAATTATAATAACATAGAGATTATGTGATCAAGGAAGTTACATTCGTGGTATGAGATATTAATACTAGTTTATGTTATTTGGGGATAAGTGTTAAAATTATATTGTATGACTTTTAGTAAATCATTCTACATTTTGGGTTTCAAATATAGTTTGGATTAACAAGAGAAATTTTATGGAATGTTATTTGTTTAGTGATATATGTTGAACTTAGGGTATCACAATTTAATTTTTGGGATTCAAGTGGGTATTCATCATATTATAGTTTATTATTTTTAGAGAATTTAATTAACGTAAAATAAACTTTTTTTTTGTTATTATTCCATGATATGATAAATATATAGTCAGTATTTTGAAGATTATGTTATTCTCTATATGTAGATTCTAGTTATATAGGTGGAAAAAATAATAATTCATCTTTAATACTGATAATTTGTAAAAAAATATGTGTTTAGGGTGGAAATTTATTACAGGATGTAACTCTAGAATTTTGTAAAGTATATTTCCTTATTTTTATATACCAATTTGTAAAAAACATTAATCAATATGATATTGTGGTTAGAAAAATGGTATCCATTTACTTTGCTTTTTTTTAAATCATTGGACTATTAACACATCATAGATTTACGGTTCTGTAATAGTGGACATTCTCATAACCATGTTCTCTATCACACACTATTAGAACATGGTAGTAAGATGTGTTTCTTCAATAATCATTTTTCCTACATGGAAACCTCCAATGTTTTATATCATGTGACTTTCATTTAATTTATTTTAAAGTTGGAGTTTAATTAATCCATTTTCCATTATAGAATTTAAATAAAGGTATTTTGAAAATTCAAAACCCCCAGTTATCAATCATGAGTAAAAATTATGAGGATGAAATTTATTAATGAGTGGAGAGAATGTAACATCCTTTATTTTAAGGAAACACTATTTTTTATAGTGTATATGTTACACAAAATCATGTCTAAATGATCAGTTAAAAATTATTATTTTACTATTAAATCCTAGCTGTTATAATGGCATGAATAAAAATGATTAAATGAATTTATAAAATATTGTTTAAAAATTTATTTATAATTAATTTTTTTGTGACCAATTAATTATAAATGAATGTAAACCCATTTAAAATAGAAGGAATCCTTTTCCTAAAAACTATTCAAATTCAAAAATGTATTTTTTATACAAATAATTTAATAAATATAGTTTTTGGTTATATGAATTATTTTTATATATAATATTTATTTTAATTTTTAACAATAATATTATGTGTTTTATATAAAAAATTTATGAACAAGTAATATTTTACATTGAAAACAAGACCTAACAATGACATGATAATTCCAATTCATTTAATATATCAACTATTTATTAAAAATAGATTAAATTTCCAACATTATTATTTATATTGAAAAAAATCTCAAGAAGTTTCAATAGTTTCCCATGTTAATAAAGAGAAAAACATGATCACAGGACATCCAATGAAATATGGTGGATGATATAATTAATATAAGTACCCAGTAATGAATAATAATCCATAAAGTATTCTTAATTTGAGGAAAATTTTCTTTTTCAGTTAAAATATATTTTCAATTTGAGTATAAAATGGATATCATTTTTTTAATAACATATTAAAACCCAAAAAATTACAACATTGATAAAATATATTTCTTTTTAAAAAAATCATGGAAACACCAAAGTTATGATTTGATGAAAATAAAAATTATCATAGACAAAAAATAAATTTATTATATAAATTTTATAATAATTGTTTCTTTTTTTATTATTATGTATATTGTGTGAAAATGACAAAGGGTTCTCATAATTATAGTAATATTGGTGAATAAATATGGTATTTAATAATAAATAAAATACACAATATAAAATTTCCAGTTCTAAAAACCAAATATTATTTTCTAACAAACTTATAATAATATTAGTATTTCTGTTTCCATAGTTATTCATTCTATAGTATTATAATATTATTAATGTTTGTTGTTAGATTGTCCCAAATAAGAACATTCCAAAATTCATGGATGAACATGGTCATGAAATAGTTATATATTTAATAATATAATTATAAAAATGTCCAATTCATATTATATAGTTATTTTAAATATTTTGTTTCATATTTTAATAGATTTTAATTTGTAAGAATTAATTAATAATAAAACAAAGAAACGTTACTTCGTGGAGGCATTGGTTCCAATAATTCAACTCTAATGTATTCTTTCCTAAAAAAATGAGAGGAGTGATTCTGAATTATAATTTATTACTTATTAATAATAATTATGTTTTAAATTAATAATTTATTTTTAAATTTCAACCCTATAATTTATTACTGGAGGATGTGATGAAAAGATATAGTCCTCACTCACTGGATGTGTTAGTAAGAAAAATCATATGACTGATATTCACTTGTTTTTCTATAAATTTATATTTTATTAAATATATAATTCGATCCTTCATACAGTATATTTATTTTCAATAATTATATTTTTAATCTTTATAGTTTAATTCAATTTTCTTATAATAAAAAATAACATCTAAATTCAACCATCAAATATATATATAATGAATTTTGAATAAAAATATTTTGGTATAATTAAGTGTTCTAAAAATTATGTAATATTGATTACCAATTGACTGAATATTAATAAACATATTTTTTGTTTTAAAATTATATTATATTAATTATTGTGAACATATTAATCTTTTCAATTTGATAAAAATGAAAAAATATTAATAAAACAATTCTTTGAAATATAATGTGTTACCATCATTATAGGAAATTATATTTCATCTATGTAAAAAATCTTTTACATATTAAAATAAAATTTTCCAAACTATATATTATAAATATAGTTGTCGAAAATATTAAATATATTTTTTATGTTTTAATTTATAGAAGTGGTGAAGAGAAAAAATTTTATATAAGCGATAGAATCATTTTTCTGAGAAAAATATTTCAGATATATCCAAAACGATAAAAAATGGATTTATAAAATAAAAGTATATTTATTTTTATTTATGTTGTATTATATTATATTTTTTATCGAAACATTTATTGGAAATTTTCTTCTTTATTATATTATGAAAATTTAATATAATTAATGATATTTAAAATATCAATGATTTTAATTATTTGAATAAAATTATTTATTTCAGATAAATATATTCATCCTAATATAATTATGATATTATTAATATAGAATTGTAATAATATTTATCTAATTAAAAATATAATATTTATAAATTAATCTTTTAAATTAATAAAATGTACATAAATGTATGTAACATTTTTTTGAAAAAATCCCCTTTATACATAATGTGTTCGTAAAACTTCTTTTCATAAATGTCTAGGAATATAATATATTTTTATTTAATAATGAATATATTTTTCATATAATTTAAATATTTTATAGTTTTTTAGTCTAGGAAATTTTTAGATTAGTGATTCATTAAGAACATGCTATCAGGGATAGTATAAATTTAATGGATCCAAAATCATGGTTCATTGCATCCTTCTCCAAAAAAATGATTTCTATCGAAAAAATATGTCCATATATAATCGATGACTATAGTAATGGTAATTATTTCTATAATTATTAATTATGATATATCATTTAATTTTAAATCTACCATATTCTATTATGATATATTCACTTACTTATTTTCTCTCAAATAATGGAAATTTATCAAAAATTAATGTACATCAAGTAAGTATATATTCTAAATATATATTCCACATAATATTAATTTCAAATCCATATCAATCAAAAAAACATTAAACTATAGTAAAACCACTTATTATTATTGAAACTCAAAATATCTGTAATACCAAATAGTATTAATCTCTTCGATATAAATTCACTACTAGAAAATATATCTGAAATCCAAAAAATCAGATTAAAACCACAAAAAAATATCCAAATAATCCAATTATAAAAAATATTATCTAACGTATGTTTTTAAAATCAATAATCCATTTATTATTTTAATATAAAAAGTATTTCCAACCTTTTATTTATCCATCCTTTAATAATATTTCCTCTAATAGTTATCCTAAAAAATATAACTTTTCAAAAATAAGCAATCAAGAATATTGATTCCATTAAATTAAAATGATTCCAAGCTATTAAAATCATTTCTTGTAAAGAAAGAAACCTTGATATTTCTATAATCTTTATATATTTGAGAATATACTCATGTATTATTGATAAATATGAATCTCTAATTAAAATTTATAATAGTATTCTTATTAAATTTCAAAGATGATATTAGCCTCCCTACCTTACATAAGACTGTGAAACTCACCTTTTATTACTCTAATAGAATATATAAATATTATAAACCATTTAATTATTATAATAATTCATTTACAAGAATTTATATTTCTATATAAATATCTTTCATAGATTAATTTATATGATCATGTCTCGCCCAAATAGTAAAACCGAAATCATTTATTAGTAAAATCAAATCAAATAACAATATAAATATGAAATTTAATTTCTATATTTATTCTCTAATTACAGATTAATTTAATCTATTGATATACTAATATTAATACATTTGGATTTATGTTAGGTTTTTTTACTTCATAACTTTATCCCAAATTGAAATTTAAATAAATTATCATAATTGTTTATGGTATTCTATGCTCAAATATAACTGGAATGTATTCACTCACTAGTATACATACATATAATACCTTAAATTACATGATCATAAAATTTCACTACAAATTGTTATTATATATGTTTTAATCTAATTTTTACTTAGTTAGTCCATGTATTCTTTTATGTTATGAAAATTTTAGACTCGTAAATATTAGTTCAAAAAGGTAAAATATTTAACAAATGTATATCCAAAAGGGGTTTCATTATTGGTTGGTATTACAAGGCCCACTCATTATCCAAAAATGTGATGACTGAGTTTCTGTTTAACTATTCTTTTTCGAGATTATTCCCCATATATAAATTTCTAAAGAAGCCACATCCACTGCCCAATATCCAGACAAGGATATAATTTATAAGAGAACCACATAATCACTACTTTAAAAAACCATATAGAAGAAATATTAAATAATTAATTATATCATAACCTAATCCTATGGATTTTTACTAAATTTACCATCACTTAATCTCAATTATTTTTAGAATTAAATAAACTAACATTTTCTGTCTTTGATAAGTTTGAAATTAAGATAAGCTATTACATATTAACACCTAAAATATCATTATATAACATACTATCCTCTCTAGTTATCTAGAAAATTCTTTGATATCAACTATAATGGATAGGTTTAGACATTCCATTTTTTGGAACATTTATATAATGTAAAAATTTCTTGTCAATTATATTCACACATTCTAGAATGTTGAATTATTACTTTTAATTGATGATAATCTAAATAAAATAATTATTTTAGATTTTTTATCCATTTCTCAATATTTAAGATGCATTATATCTACATTATTAAATGTCTCATGTAATTTTATCTTTGTAACATTAGAAGATAACTGAAAAATGTGATTATATAGAAATCTTAGTAATGGAATTTAACACACCAACATATAATAAAGTAATAGATTATAAGAGTTTGAGAAAACAAGGCATGTATATTTTTTTATTAAAATTAAAAATTATTATAATTTTTCCCTTCATTGCTGATATATGTACATGTAATATAAAATGTATAAATACATACCATGGGAAATTTTTTTTGATTCACAATAAATTATTCAGGACTTTATGAGAATAATCATTTGCACAAGACAATGACAGAAGGGTTTGAAATAATACATGTAGGAATATTATGTCACGTATACCCACTATGATTATCATAAAAAAGTAGTCATATGATACACATACATGTAATATCATGTGATTTGGATAATCCTCATTTGTACCTCTGGATAACGGATAAAAATCCTCTGTATACATTATCTTTTGATAAATACTCTCGTGTACCATTTTCTTTGTGATAAATAATGTTCAATAACCTTTATATTTTTCAAATCTTGTTCTTTTCACATTTCCAATGGGATATATCTTCTTATGTACCCATTTAATTGGAATATATCCTTACATATACCCTTCATCATGGGATAAGTCATCTTGTATACCCATTTGAATTGTAGTTATCATTCTTTTCATAATATAACTAATACATTATTTTTATGATAAAAAGATAATAGAGATAAAAATATATTATATAAAGGATTATATTAATGGAAAATTTAGGATCATTTATAATATGTATATACAAAGTCACAAATAATTATTTAAATACCTCTTCTATATACTTATAAAATATTTCATTCTCCTTAGTACATGTAATCATATGAGGATATACATCAAAAAAGGGGTGAGAAAGAAGCCCGGTATGAGGTTGTTTAAGGGAAATGAATAAATATAACACGAGTTAGAATAATCATATCATGATATCGTAATCAGGGATTCATTATCAAAATTATGAGGGAAAATGGGATAATGTCATTGAATATAGCAATAAAAAATCATAGATCATCATGTAATAATGGTCAAATACAACACAATTATGTCAACATAGCTAGCAACATATTCATACATATCATATGTGAATAATCATAACATCATAATTATGAATAAGTATAGAATATGTTTTAAACATATGACACATTATGTCATGGGATACATCACATTAACACACATATTGGATATCTATATAATTATTGTCACACTAGTCAAATCATAATATTTATATCATCATGCACACAATATAGATTGTATAAATATCATAATCATGAACTAAACCATGAAATAGATTCTGATTGAAGATAATGTCATAAATAGTAAATTCATTTATAAAATTTGGGTTTCCCACAAAACAGGATAACATAATTTGTAATAAGAGATCATTTTTAGATAATAAACAATACAATAGGAGTCAAGGATTTGTTTATGAAAGAATTGAGTTTTTTTAAAATCATTATATTCTAATTAAAAATCATCATGGGAATAAGTATTTCTACAAATGAAAAGGTAAGAATAATGGAGGTATATATATGAAACATTAATGGAATATTGATACTATAGATTTTATGATATAGTTACATACCATAGAAATTGAGTTCAGTTCAAGAATAACCTTACCTTAATTCCCTCTTTATTTCATTATTATTGTGACTCCTTGATAATAAAAGTATATTTATTAAAATAGTAATCCAAAATATAATTAATATAATTTTTAACATATTTATCAATTATATTAATTTATTTATATTTCATAATTTCTTTGGATACAAGGTAGTAAATTGGATATCATGTTTCACTCCAAAATTGATCATTTTCCTTTAACTTATTTATTTTGTTCAAATTAATTCATACATAAGTATAATTAAGTACAGAAGAATAAAATACGTGAAATTACATATTTATATGTTATTTAAAATTCACACTATCTTAATATTAAGGTGGTAATAATCATTGACTTGGAAATCTCTCTATAAGTGGTTAACCGATATTTAACGTGTCATTATCAAAAGAGGGGGAATGAAACTATTAAAATTATTCTCATTAATAAAAATGAAACTTCTTGAATAAAAATTTTATTTATATAATTTTATAATACTTAATAATTAAACTTATAAGTTTTTTTAACATCACTAATTTGTAAAATGAAACACTATGTTTCCAAGTGTATATTATACGCCACATTATGTTTAGAAAAACAATTAAATATTATTATTTGGCTATTAAAAACTAGCAACTAGAAAGGTGGAAATGAAAATGATTAAATTAATTATGAAAAAATGGTTTAAAAATGTATTTATAATTAATTATTTTGTAACCAATTAATAATAATTGAGTATAAAATAATTTATAATCTAAAATATAATGTTTTTGTTATAAACTATTTTAATGTGCACATGTGTGTATTATAAAAATTAATCAATAAGTTAGTATTATTTGATTATATTAATGAAAAATATTTATATGAAATGTTTAATTTAATTTTTAACATTCATCTTATGTGATTTCATGTAAAAAATATAAGAGCTTGTCTAATTTTACATATAAAACTTGTATTTGTTTTTTTAAATAATATGTTTTCCACATTTTAATGGAATAGATGTTTTATATATAGTTATTGAAATTTTATAATTTATATATCATAAAATAATATTATCATTTTATCTTGGAGAACCAAAATTTAATTTGGTTTATGTTTGGGTGTTTTTCTTATAAGATTCAATTTTTTATGAATAATGAAAAAATACTGCATTTTATTTGAAAAACGTTTTTGGATAAAATATATTTATACAATTAAATTATATGTTTTAATTGTTCCAACATATATTTAGATAAATTTGTAATCATATAATATAATTTAGTTCATTGAAATTAATTTAAAAATGATTTTTTTATTAAAACATTGCGAACTTTTAAAAGTGTTTACTTAAAAAAATGATTTCTTGATTCCCTCAACAAAATTAATTTTAAATTAATTTTACCCTCGTAATTTGTTTAAATTTGTAAACATGATATAAAAATTTTATGTAATTATGATGTTTTTTTATCTAAAAGGATCAAATTAATTTTTGGACATTATAAATAATAACTTTAGTAATAATATTTATTTCAAATATTAAGGGTAATTCGTGTAATTAAGTGTAAACATTATATTATACATATTATAAAATAAAAATAAAACTTTTCCTAATTTAATTTTATGGGTTACTTTAGAACAAAAACCATCATTGGGCTGAAATATAACATTATTATTCCACTTGGGTGAGATTATCACATTTATAGTTTTTATAATGAAAAGTCCATTTTTTTACAATAGTTTTTAACAAGTAAAAAATTATTAATATGGGGTTATATTAGTTATATTATTTACTATAAAATTTATTTATAATGATAGAATATTTTTCTACATCAAGGTAATTTATATTTAATTTTTAGGTAATAAATGAATAAATTAAATTCTTGCACAATGATGAAGTAATAATTTATTTATTAAATTAAATATAAAATAAATGATATTTAAAATTAAATAATATTTATATTTTGATATAAATAATTCCCAATACAATTATTGATTATTTTGACATGTTAGTGATAATTTAATTGAGTTGGTTCTATGATATCATGCTTTCATAATAATATTTAAAAGTCATGTAATTAATAATGTGAAAATAGACAATATTGATATTTTAAAATAAATAATATTTTATTAAATGATATCAAATATATATTAATCTATGATTATTCCAACTAATTATTTTAAGTCCAAAAATATTATAACTTACTTGTTTATATGTTGTTTCTTAATGTTATTATAACTATTTAACCATAAAAGTGTAAATTACATGGTAACACTCTACGATTTTAAAGGGTAAAATAATCGTTAAAACACAACGATAAGGACTAAAAAATTAAAAACGTGTCATATTTTTATTGTTAAAATTTATTTAAATCCATCCCCATCCAATATTATAAAATATCTCAACTTTGGGAAATATGGAACTGAAAATTAATTTATATTAATGTAATGCATTGTATAATTCCAAGAGTGCCCCTACCTTATCTTATAAACGGGCATTACTTCTTATAATATATTGGCACATCATAACCAATTTGGTTAAATAAAATAACTGCACAATTGATTTAATTTAATCCCTACCCATATTTTAAAGGCCTTAATTTATGCATAACAGTCTCCTAATAGGTGTTAAAGAGATAATCAAAGGAGATTATTGAAAGAAGATGTATCACTTTTAATTTAGAGTTTCTATCATATTCTTCTTCCATTTCCTTAAAATATTCGCAATCCATGATAAATTAATAATTATATAATCATAAATATACTAATATGTTATTATTATACGATCATCAACTAAATAAATCCCCACATCTGTCAAATAAAAAAATAATCAATCATCAGTGCATATGCGTGAACTATAACCACTATGAACTGATATAATTCATTTTCCATCACTGTCTCTCAAGACAGGTTTTAATTTTGAAATGTATGTTATATATTATACGTATTACATATTTATCATTATAAAATAATAATAAATCAATTAAATTGATCCATTCCATGAACATGAAAATGGTAATGTTATTCATGTGTTTGTGTGAAATATCACATCTATTATATGATGTGATTCCTTTTTAAATATCAAATCACATGGATTATGTATAATAATAATATTTAAATTATTAATATAATATTAATTAGATTATGATAATTTTATAAGGAAATGAAAATAAATTTATTTTTTCTATAATAATAATTAAAAAATGGAAATGACACCCATGCATTTGTACGGCTTACCATCTCCATGATTGCACCATAGTTCATATTTCATATAAATATTAAATGGATGGATTAAAAAGTAGAATTAATGTATATAATTTATTATTATTTGATTAACATTATTCTGGGGATGATAGAATTATGATAAAATTTACTATTGACATTATAATAAAGTCATTTTCAACTCATGTACTGAATACCATCAAAACAACTGACCTGAACTTAAATAATTATTAAATTTTTATAAAATTTTAATAATGGATTAATATACATGAAATAAACTCAAAAAGTTAAATATTTAAATTGAGACTTTTATTAATGAATACAAATAACTTACACGAAGATTCAAACTAAAGGTAAGGGATTTCATCAAAATCTCTTTCATGAGGATATTTCTTGAAAATATACACCTTTACTAATTTAAAAGTATATATAAATCCCCATTGACATTCCATATCCATGTTTTATCTGTACACATGTTATTAATGTATATTTAAATATTATTATTTCATATGGATTATGAATTAATTTTTCAAATTGATATGTAATGATATTAATATATAAATATGTAATCTATTACTCATGTCATTATTCATGATATTAGTTTACATGTTATTTATTTAGTTATAACAATATTATTAAGTTAATTTTATTTCAATTTTTAATTTCATTCACATGTTTTTAAAATAAATAGTTTAATGTTTTAATGTCGAAATTTTTAAAAAACAGAAAAATTAATGTTCTTTTTAACATATACGATGACAACCACTTATCTGATGTCATTACTATTATTAGAAATTTGGATTCCCCAAAAAGACTCCATTTTTTTAGAAAATGTAAAACCTTTTTACTTTTTGCGGTATTTTGGTAATGAATTTTTTTTTAATATGGATTTAGTATTTTAATATCATAAAATGGTTTCTCATGAATAAAAATTAAAATTTAATAGTGAACTGTTGAAAATTTAAATATTTTATTTGTTATTTTTATATAATGGTATTTAGGCAATTTCCAGGTGGTTAAATGATAAAAAAGTATTGATGGTTCCGTGATAAACCATGGATGGGTGGTTATGTTATAACATCAAATTCATAGTGTATGGAAGTCAGTCATATGGATATTCTATTTGGATGAGTGACAGGTTTGGAAGTTGACCGTACACTTATTCCATTTATTAGAGACAAAAGTATAATTTTTTATAAATATGAAATTATGTATTTCTTATTATTTCTCATGGTATAATGATAATATATTGATAAATAAAATTTATTAAAATGATTTTATTTTTAAAGGAATTTATTTAATACTAAACATAGGTGAAAAGTATTACTTTATGATAAGGATTTCATGGGTTTTAATGTGTATAATTAGACTAACAGTTTCTTTTATTTCTTTTCCCTTAATGAGTTATTTATGCTAAACCAGTGTAGTTTAAATTTTTTTCCACACACAAAAGGATGAGTGAGGATTTTGATATTTCATGTTTAATGTTTTGAAGAGTTTTCGAAAACTATATCATATTTTATTTTAAATGTTTTATATTATGGTAAATTGGATACTATTCGGATGTGTAGAGTTTTATTAATGGTTTTGTTATTAATGTGTTATGGAATAATTTTCTAAATCTGTAAACCTAAAAATATATTATATGATAATGAATGTAAAATTCTTCACTTAAATTAACATTATGTAATGCTTTATGTTTGGGTCCATATAGTTGGGTTCAAATGAATTTTTTAGGAAACTCTATAGATTAAGAATCTTCCATAAGTTTTAGGGATATTATCATGGGTTTTGAATTTTATGGTTGATCATATCTTCTATTTCATAGAATCCCATTTTGAGAATTTTTTTACTTTTGTAGTATTTATTAAATTTTTGTAATGTTAAAGGAAATAACTAGTTTAAGAAAAAATTAAAACCCTTGGGATGGGTGGGAACTCAACATGTCCATAATAGATGTGATAATCGAACCCAAAATCCAAGGGTGACAAGGTAGCATTTCATTCCACTGTCCTACATGAATTATTAATACGTATAACATTTTATATCAGGTAAAAATATTTTTTGGAATAAAAATCAGTATATTTTGGGAATATATATTTTATTGAATAGATAACCCTGTGATTGAGAAATGATTTGGTAATTAAGTGATTAATTTTGTTTCAGAATACATTTTCAATTTTGGGAATCTTATAAGATTATGGTAAATATAACGTTATGGGGCTATTTTGAGAAATAAGGGTTGAAATATATTTTGGATGAATCTATGATTTTATTTTCAAATTATAATGATCTGGGTTATTTATAGAAATTAGTATAATATCTTAGAGATTATGTAATCTAGGAAATTACATTTTTGGTATGAGATATTAATACTGATGATGTTATTTGGGTATAAGTGTTAAAATTATATTTGAAGACTATTAGTGAATCCTTCTACATTTTGGGATAAAATTTTATTTTCGATTAACTTGAGAAATTTTATGGAATGTTATTGGTTTAGTGATATATGATGAACATTTGGTATTATAATTTAATTTTGGGGATTCAAGTGGTTATTCATCATATTATGGTATAATATTTTTATAGAATGGTTCAAGTGGGTATTCATCATATTATGGTATATTATTTTTAGAGAATTTAATTAACATATAATAAACATTTTTTTTTTGTTATTATTTCATGATATTATAAATACATAGTTAGTATTTTGATGATTATGTGATTCTATATATGTAGATTCTAGTGATCTAGGTTTGAAAAAAATAATTCTTCCTCAATTCACATAATTTGGAAAAAAGATGTCTTTTGGGTGGAAATTTATTATAGGATATACATGTACATTTTATTAAAGTATGTTTCCTTATTTTCTTATTCAAAGTTGTAATCTAAATGAGATTGGGGTTAGAAATTTTTTTCCATTTACATTATGAATTTTTAAATCATTAGACTATTAAGACATAATAGATTTATGGTTTGGTAATAGTTGACATTCTCATAACCATGTTCTCTATGAAACACTATTAGAACTTTGTAGATAGATTTTTTTCTTCCATTAACATTTTTCCAACATAGTATCCACCAATGTTTTATCTCACGTGACATTAATACTTAGGATTATTTATTTTAAAGTAGAAGTTTCATTAATCCTGTTTACATTATGGAATTTCGATAAGGATATTTTGAAAAGTCAAAACCCCCAATTATAAATCCTGACTAAAAATTATGTGGATAGAATTTATTAACGAGTTGAGAGAATGTAACATACCATGTTTTTAGAAGAAAACCCAATTTTTTATAGTGTTAATGTTACACCACATAATGTTTAAATGATCTGTTAAATATTATTCTGTTAATGTTAATTCCAAGCAGTTATAATGGCATGAATTAAAAGGATTAAATTAATTTATAAAATATTATTTATAAATTTATTTATAAAATTTTCTTTTGTGATAGTTAATTATTAATGAATGTAAACACTTTTAAAATAAAAGGAAATATTTTCCTAAAAACAATTTAAATTTGAAAAAAAAAATTATAAAAAAATTTAATAAATATACTATTTTGTTTATTTAAATAATGTATATATATATCATTATTTTAATTTTTAACATTCATCTTATGTGTTTTTTATAAAAAATTTATGAGCAAGTAAAATTTTACATTGAAAACAACTATTTTGAAAATAAAAGCAGTTTTCCCCCATTTGATGGTGCACCACTTTTAAATCATGTTTTGAAATATTTATAAGATCCAATTGAAAAAATTATATTTTTATTTTAAAAATATTTATAAAAATTTTCATTGTTTAATTTTCCTCAATTTTTTTGTTCAGATTCATTTTTTGATTAATAGTTACAAAATTAATGCATTTTAATTGAAAAATAAATTTACATCAATTTTGTTTGTTATCTCAAATTATATACCTGATTGCTTTTAATGTATATTTAGGAAATGTTTTTATTATTTAATCCAATTTATCTCTTAATTATCACCCACAAAACATCTTAACAGTAATATATGTGTTCCACTGAAACATGGTAATATCTTAAATTACCACAATCCTTAGTGAAAATATGAATGTATTAAAAATGAACTATTTACTCATAAAATAAATCAAAATATTCTTTAAATTCAATCCATAATTTTCTAAACCAGATTGTCATTAGTTCAAAATTTATAGTTATTATCCTACTTATTTTATCATAATCAAATGTCTTTTTATCTTATTATTTTCCCAAAATCATGCACATATTATGGGTTATATTTCTATAAATCATGTATTATCCAAAACATCACCTTACCACTATAATAAATTTTCATGATTACTAGTGAAATTAAACACATGATTTCAAATACTCATGGAAAAATTATAATATACAAATCAGTCGATGGTTCATTATGTCATAGTACCACAAAAGTAATTCTATAATATTATTCTTGAATTCTAGTTCATAAACACTCATTAATTTCACCACATCATTCTAATAATCCACATATATAGTGGTTATCACATTATATTTACCTTTGACTTTGACATTATATGTGTATATGATGTTGGTCATTTTGGTTAAGCCTTATATTTGGGAATATACAATATTAATGCTCATTTCTCAGTAGATGAATAATTTATATGTGTGTGTGTAGGGGGGGGGGGGGTATTATATGCATCCTTATACCTTTTCCCACAATTAGATTACATTTTCCCATCACATCATTATTCAAATTTCTGATAACCTTATTTCACACAAGTAAAAAAATTTACTAGTCCCCTAAATATAATTTCCTCCTTGTTTCTTTCCACACATTATTCATAAACGTACTTTATCCATGATTTTTATATTATTCATTTAATACAAATCTATATTTATTGTCAAAATAATGAGATTGATATGTAACACCAACCTCTATTTCCACTGTGATAGAAAGACACATAATCTACTCATAGATACTACGGTGTATTTTAGATTGCTCCAGTAGACGACTTGCTTTTAAGCCACTGTTGATTATATCACTCGTACATTCAGTATAAATGATAATACTAGAGGCATACATCCAATGTCTTATAATATTAGCCTAATGGGAACCAATATAATCAACATCCATTTTCTTTTACTCAAGGAAATATTTCTCCAACTTTATATAAAGAACCCGAGGAATGTAAATATTAAATAATAATTTTTTGAACAAGTCCCAATCCATGGATTCAATTTCATCATGTTTCCTCATATTCTTGATTAGATTCCACAACTATTCTTATTCAACTTCAAAATTTTAAATAGGAAAAATTAATATTTCATCTTTAAAACACTAATGGAAAAAATGCATCTATTAGTGGTACTGGTCCATTGTCCAACAACTAGTGAATCAGATTATCCATCGAAATATGATGGACATTGACATATAAAGGACTTAATAGAAAGTTGGCCCCCCTTCCATTCATTTTAAAGTACAACAGTATTGACAGCTTGTGTGAATATAGTGATAAGATATGTAATTCAATCTATAATAATTTTTTTTCTGAGGCCTAAAAACACTTTAATTTCCGTTTCATTCATTATTAACTCGGTACCTTCAAGTTCCATCCATTAACTAAAACAAAAAAATATCATGAAAATCACTAATCATACTAGGAAAACAGGATAATAATTCTAAATGAATTTTAATATATAAAATCTTATGTTTAATCTTATGTTATTCATGATCATTAACAAAATTCTAGGATTTTATCATATTCAATGACTTATACATAGAGATATTATTATGGTTTTCTATTCCTACTTTCCAACGGTTGACTAAACTCGTGCTCTGATACCAACTATAACAACCTAAGTCTAACATACATAGAAATTACATCATTTTTCTAATATCTCATTCATTAGATAAACACATTCCCAAATACAATATTATTTTATTGACATTGGAATCATGGATTTATAAAAAACTAGTTCATAATATATCTATATATTATCATGCCTATTTAATCATATATAGAACATTTTTAAACATATGATACTTAATACCTTTCCATATATCCCGAGGTAATGAATAATAAGAAAGGGTAATGTTCGATTCTCTGTAAGGCTAAACATTTGAGATACATAAGAATAACATGATCATAAAGGTATGATAATAGAATCATAAAATTTTAGGATCATATGCTACATATCAAATATCATTAAGAGTCATGGATTAAATATTTTGGGATTAAAAGACATGAATCATAAGGGAGTCAAAAATATCAACCATGAATGAATAACATATAAATAAGACATGGAATTGTCACATATTTATTAATAAAAAAATTCCATAGTAGTAAATGATTAATGTTAAGGCCATCTTAGTGGAATGGGATCACTCTGAAAACCATGTTAGTAGTCAAGGTTCACTTCCAATACCATATTATAAGTCATGGTTCACTACCAAGACAATATTAGTAGAAAAATTCCATTACAAAAATGGGTTTAATCACTATTTCAACCATGTCTATCTAATGAGATATAAATCATTACCCACTGAATTGGATGAAGATATAGGTTCCACATATTAAAGGATGAAACTTGTGCATTTTCATGCAACAAAAAAATAAACAATTCATCATAAAAATTAACTACAAATGTATAGAATATGGATATAAACCTTGAATCAAAACCCTATTAATAATATTTATGATCAAATATAGTTATCATAAAGTGAAAAATATTTTTAGTGCTTATTTGGAAAAATAAATAAGGAAAACATTCCTTCCACCTTGAAATAATATTTATAAATCAGAAAAACACTATAATACATCTTTTATATAAAATAAAATTAAAAAATGTAGAAGAATATATGAAAACCATATTGAATATCTTTTAAATCCATTTACTTTTATATTTATAAAATAAAATTTAAAATAACGTTAAAACATCATTAGAATGAAAAATTTAAGGGAACCCAAATTTTTGATCGAAGAGAGAATAACATTACATAAATCATGAAATATAAATAACATAAGTAAATTTAGGATACAAAATGTCATATGATATTTTATACACCTTTTAAATGAATTTAGTTTCACAACCTTACATGTGTCTCAAAGAATGATAATTGAGAAAAAATTACCTTACAAATTTGGTAACATTTGAACCACAAACCCCATGGAGGGGAGATCATCAGATATATATTTAAATAAACATAAATTTAAATATATGTATCATATATTACATAAATGGGAATTATATAACCCATCAAAAAATAATATAGGGGTGAATATGGAATATATATTGAAGAAGTAAAAGCCATACTAGAAGTACCCTTTCCCAAAATCATGACATAATTCGTACATTTTAGAACATAATATATAAGAAATATAATTTTATTATAAATATAACAGAAACAATATTCATATATATAATACTAAATACTATTTAATTTTGAATTTTCATTTCCCTTTTATTAACAAATCCATGATAAAGTTATCACATTGTTTTTCTTACATGTTTTGACTTTTTATTCATGTCCCTTATACATAGATCATGATTTAATCATCAATATAATTAGAAAATGATATAAATATCATATATATATAAATATATTTATTATATATTTATTTTAGGGTATTTTTAAAAGTTAATGGTAGAAAATAAAAGTCACAAATCATGGAGATGGATGGCTATATGTATGCATGAAAGAGTATTTCATTTTCTTGTCATATTAAAATTAAAAAAATTATATCAGATGTCATTATTCTAGAACAGTTTTTATTTCCTTTATATTACATATTTTCATTAAACTCATCCATAACACATTCCTTGTAATTGGTGAATGAATCAAATCACTTTTTGCGATGGTAGTCCAATGTACACATAAACAACGTTATCATATTCTAAGGAAATGAAAAGCATGAACATAAGAATAATATAACAATTTCTTAATAATAATTAAATTTTAAACATAATATAAACCATATAAAAATTATGTTTCCATATTTTATACCCAACATGAAATGTTATAATGGAAGCAAAAGTTATATCGGTTTGTGTGGTAGTAGTCCACCGTACACATGACTGATGATTGTCTATCCCATTTGATCTAGGTGTGAGAGGTTTTTGGTAGTAACCTTAACAGTTAAAAATATCCTTATATTTAAGATACAAATTATTTTATATATATAGGGACCCAGCCGTAAACAATACATAATATTTAATTAAGCTAATAATTCACTTTTGGGATCTTTTCAAGTTTAGAGTTTAAGAGAATTAGCACATAACTATTACACTACATCTCAAATATTACAAAGTAGAAACTTCTACTAAGTATAATTTTTTTTCATAAAATTAAAACACGTGAAAAAAAGATTAATGAACATTTCTTCATTTTAAACAGCATGACATTTCCATGATCCCATCATTGACCAAATTCATCTTTATGTCCTATGAAAAAACATTTAAAAAAACCTATCATTAGCATAGAAAGCTCAATAAGGGTTGTAAAATAAATAATGAAAACATTAGTATATCTTAGCGTACAACACATAACCTCTTTAAGACACCTCATGAGATCATGTGATTTATGAATAACGTATATTAATTAGAAATCTGAATGGTAACATGTGGCATCCAAAACATACTTATGTTGTAGCTTTCATAGCTACGTAGAGAGTTGCATCTGGAATACCCATCAAAGTATATTACCTAAATATATTATGATAAACATTAAATTTTACCTCCATCGTGTTTCAAAATTCATTGGAGATATATCTCGGGCTCACCCACCCTAGGTTTATCATAGAACCACCCGTATACGTAAACAATTCCTAAGAACCATAACATATTCACAACCCATAAACAAACGTAAAGGAAAGATATCATTTCCACCTTGAAAAAATAATATATATTTAAATATATTGAAATAATAAATCCATTATCAATACCATTTTCAAAAGAAAAATACATAAAATAGTATAAATTTTTTTTCCATTTAAAAACAATACAACTTGTTAAGGAAGCCAAAAATCAAATAATTCTCGCTGCGGTGGAATGGTCATTGTCACTACGTACGTTAAAAAAATAAACATTCCCTTTCTAGTTTAGTAAAACTCTACATAGAAAAAATATTCCTTTTGAATGAAATTAAAAGTGAAAGGGGATTATACACTGTATAAAATAAAGTCATGTATTATTCAAAATATCCCTTAATGAAAGGCGATTGAGACGAAGGCCCCTACCTCGTGTCTGACTAGACTTGTTCGATCTATAATCATCTAAATAAAAAAAATAAAGATAATATATACTTTATTAATAATCTTTTTTATGCTTATTATTCCTTTTATATTACTTATTACAAATTTATAAACATTAGAAAATCATTTAAGTTAATAACGGTCATTTTGATGATATTTGGTACTTGAGTCAAAAATGAACATCCCATGATTAAAAGTTTCCCATGTGGTAAAATTTCCATTATCACCAGAATGATATTAATGATTTAGGTATATTATATATCATATATATCCAATATATATATTTATTTATAATATTACATCTTATTTAGATATATGAAAATTAAATGCAATATTAATGGAGACGGTAGGTCATACGTACGCCTGAACGCTACTTCCATTTCATTTGTTTTCATTTTTAATGGAATAATATCAAAATGATACATAAATAAATTATTATTATAGTATAATATCATATATAATTTCATTAATTCAATCTTTTATCCATTCTGCGTATGTCATGAAGGAGTCACATCACTATGAGGGGATGGTAGTCCGCACTTCCTTAAATGAAATTATCATATTTACCCACTATGGAAACCATAAAGATATGTTATTAATTAAAAATACAGAAGAATTGATACAATATTAATATAATATATATCATATATAAATATATTTTCATCATAATGGCTACCATGAGAGGCAGTAGAAGAAAATCTGACAATCATAGTTTCATGAGGCAGCAGTTCGCCCTACAAAGAAACAATATGTTCATATACATTAGAGGGAGGTGTGTGTAATTTTAGTTTGAATCATTCATAGAAAAACAACCTAGTACATTTATGATACTGTTTTTTTTATTTAAACAAAGAATAAAAAGATAATAGGGAGTGAATAAGTAAGAAAAAGGAACTTGAGGGAAGACATTACCCTTAAATCGGGTAACTCCCATAGGATTGAAACAAAAGGAATTAATGATGTGCCTTATGACTAAGGTATGGATTCTAGGTGGGATAGAGGGATATTGAGAGCTTAATTATATAGATTTTGGTTTAGATAAGTGACTTGAGTTGCTTGAGTAATGGTTTAGAGGTAATATCCTTTTATAAGGGGAGTATGGGCTCTTTAGGGAAGTTTGAAAATATTATTTAGTTATAATCTAATTATATGTTTCAAAAGGTCCAAAACATATTTAATTAAAGGATAAGGTGCATATAAGTATAAATAATGTCATCCTATAATAATTAGAGAGGTTTTGGATAATTTTTAATCATTATTTTGTTATTTAACCGTTTGTTAACTGATTTACCTTTTACCATGTTACCTTATATATTCATATTATATGGTTAATATAGTTACCATAAAATGACCACAGAGCAAAAGTTGGTTTAGTAATCACATTACCAACTTTACCTAAGTAATTTTGACGAATATTAGATTTTTAAGATTATTATATCATTTAATAAAATATTTATTGATTTGAAAACTCATTTATGTCAATTTAAAAACTATTCATATTAAGATATTTAAACAAATATATAACAAATTAATTAATTTTAAAAACCTACAATAATTAAAAAAACAAGTCATAATCATCCCTAAAATTCTTGGATGGCATAAAAAGTTTCAAAATAAATTTATTTTAACATTTATAATATCATTTATTTAAACCATTCATAATTGAGGTAACCATTACATCATCATTTTGTTATTAATTAATTAATTTATTTATTTTATAAAAATTATAAATAATATATCAGGTTGTTTTAAATAGATTTACCCTTATAATGATTATTTATAATCAAATATATCAATTATATAACCCTATATTAAATTTTTTTACAATATGATATATGTCTATGTCATTTTTCCCTTTACTCTAAATTAATTAATATAAAGTGTAATTATCACTCCCATGTGGCTCCATGGGGTCCCAGAAATTTGATTTAACATGACTATCTAATTCAAGTATTAAATAAACAAATAATTATATATAAATATTTTATGTGTAATTTAATCATAAATTAATTTTAAATACATCATGAAATAATATATAATCTCATGATATTTAATGTCCACATAACTAGTCAAAGGAAACTGAATACCTCATTAATATTCATTAGCATTTGGCAATGCGTAAATACCTTTTTTCATAAAGGATCAATAAAAATTCATTCAATTAAGATAATATTGTCTTGATATCAAACATGTTAAATAAAAAAATCAAATATAAAAAATATATACGATAATAAAATTTCTCAGATGGTATAATGAATGATTCCAAAAATACTCATACCTTCATCAATGCTGTTAGAGTATAAAAAGATATAACTAATAAATAAAAATAATGATTCTATAAAAATAATCCATGAATAAATTGTTCATAAAATACATGAAAATAGATGGTGAATTGGAATATTAGAAGTTAATTTCTATAAATTATTCATGTTCATACGTCGTATGAAATTTGTTCTATAAAATCACCTAATTCTTCACATAAAGTTGATGAAACCAAGGGTGATTATCATGTTTTGAAAAATATGATGATCCTAGAAAATTATATAAATAATCATTATTTAGGGACATATGATAAATTATCCATATTGTATTATCATTTTTTCCATATAATTTATGTATAAGAAAATAGATTCAACTTTTTTAAAAATAAAAATAATACGTGATTTCATCTGTCAAACACAAGGGTGTATAAATCACTTAACAAACAAGTCTCGAAGTTTAAAACTTAATTCCATAAATTTCAACATGGTAATCAAATAGGGAGTACTATATATAAGTCTAGCATCAAAAATGATATCAATGTAAAAGATAACTCTACACTCAAGTGGATTTTTCATTAGTTTGTTATAATCAACATCAATTTATTCCTTTACAATAGGTACATGGTTTAATATAAGTAAAGAATTCAATTTTATAATTTTTTCCATATTAATAAATATAAATTTTATTTGAGAGTGCTACAATTTGTTGATACTAAAATAACTTAAAAGATTAATTTTTCCTTCTAATTTCAAGGGATTCTACAACTTCATCATGAATTCGGATTATCTTACCTTTGAAATAATGATTTTCATTATATTTTAAATTCCAATTCATACCACATATTATATCGAAAGGGACAATAAGGAGAGAAGCAAGATTAAAAAATAGGGTATGTATTTATTTCTTAATGGGGACTTATTTAAAAATCCTTATTGTAATAATAATTCTATAAGGTGTCATGGTTGAAAACACCCTTCTTCGGATTCTAGTGAAATATTATATGTTATTATAGAACTTGTATGTTATAAAATATTTCTATTATTATAAATAAATAAAATAATGAGTGATATTTTGTGATATGATCAATGTACCTACATGTATTTATTTTGGAACATCAACCTGAAATATAGTTATTCCATATGATTCTCCTTTCTCCATTATCCAATTTTGATGAAAACTTCCATTATTCATGGAGAATTCCATTGAAAAATATATAATCTATTTTTAGTTGAAACATTGGATATAGGATACATATTTAATTCTCTTGTAATCATTATCCTAATTTTATATCTATTGAAACACAACAAAAAAATATCATTTAATTGAAACTCATTCTATAGTTTATCTTTATAACACCATAATATGCATGTAATTCTACCATTCACTTATTCCCTTTTTCCATATTTCTATTTTTCATTTTGGTCATACACCCACATAATTACATATTTTCCAAAAAAATAATATGATATAGAGAGTTAATTTTTTATTGATAATTAAAGTTACTATATATTGGTACAATGAAAAATATAGAGTTACTAATTTATAGAAATGGATTGATTTAACCTAAAACAGACATTATCAGCCATAATTCATTGATTAAAAATAGTGTCCATAATATGAGATGCCGACCATGTATTTTATTCTACATATTCAGCAACGTTTTCTTATTCTTTATTCCTTATAATAGGCTGTTTTATTTCAAACTTATCTAATTTATCAGGTGGAAAGTATTTCATATAGATAAATCCTTATAATGTTTCATATCATAACCTCTATGTCCACCCACAATTTAGTGTGCAAGAAAAATTCCCAAAATTGAACTGAATCTTCAATTAGAAAATTAACTATCATGATAACATTATACCATTCAGTACTTCACAAATGTGAGAAATATATTCTCTAAGGAAATGATCCATCACTATAATAAAAATGTAACACTTGTCTCATTGAAGGATAATTAATTTTATCTCATAATGTAGGATAATTTTTTTCACTATGTTGTGGTTCATTAAGTTTCAATATATATGAAATATTCTTAGTCATGTTCTAGATGAACTCGGTGAATATAGTGATAATTGGTTCATCTCTTGCACATCCATGTTAATTGTGTTGAATAGATCATTAAGGAAATCCTACATAAGATGTGGGTTTTGATGTTATTTTCATTTATTTTACTTGGTATCATTTATATATATATAATTTAATGGATTATCTCTTAATATCATGAGTACTGAATATAAACCTATATTTTTATATATTTAAACTATTCATGGGTTGTTTATTTGATATATCAGTGGAATATAGGAATCCTCTACTCTTTTTCTACTAAATACTTCAAATCAATACCTTGAGGATCATATTAAACGTGATATAATAATAACAGTACACGCTATGAGACTAATTCTCTAAAAACAATTATTACATTTCTGTATTGCCACTATATATAAGAGATCACATTCTGTAAATAAAAATTGTTTAGTATTCATGAGATAATCAATAGAAACATGATTCCCAAATTTAAATAAATGAAATGAAAATAAATAAAATAATAGAGAGAATTTTGTTATTTATTATAGAATATCTATGAAATAATTCATAGATCACATTTAGTACAATGTAGAATGATATAAAATAAAATGTTAGCTAGGATCCTTAGTAAGGGAAACCATACAATGGATTCCTTGATAAATTTCATAAAAAAAGTATTAATATGGAAGTGAAAAACAATAATAAAGTATTCAATATGAAAAATATCATCAATTTGTAATTTATCCATGGATTACATTAAAAAATTAATATTCAAATGTATAATAATAAACAATTTTATAATAAGATAATGCATAATTCCAAGCATTATAAACATAAATCCAATGACTTGTCCCGGAAAATCACATATATATATAAGGCATACACTAAATACCATAACATGTTTTTGTCGAGAAGAAAACTAAATACTCTTGGGGCTATAATAGGACCTAACAATCACATGAAAGTTCCAATTAATTTAATATATCCATTATTTATTAAAAATAGAATACATATCCAACACAATTATATATAATGAAAAACATGCTTCAAAAGTTTAAATATTTTTCCAAGTTAATAAAGTGAAAAAATTGTCATAAGGCATCCAATGAAATAATGTGGATGATATAATTAATATAAGTACCCGGTAATGAATAATAATCCAAAATTATTCATACTTTGAGGAAAATTTTCTTTTTCAATTAAAATATAATTTCAATTTAAGAATAAAATAGATATCATTTTCTTTTTAAAACATATTAAAACCAAAAAATTAGAACATTGATAAAATAGATTTATTTTATAAAAATCATGGAAACACAAAAATTCTGATTCGATGAAAATACAAATTATTATAGCTGAAATATAAATTTATTATATAAATTTTATAATAATGGTTCCTTTTTTATTTTTATGTATATTATGTGGAAATGAATAGAGGGTATCCTAATTATATTAATTTTGGTGAAAAAGATTGTATTTTAAAGTAAATAAAATACACAATATAAAATTTCTAGTTCTAAAAACCAAATATTATTTTCCTACGAACTTATAATAATATTAGTATTTATGTTACCATAGTTATTCATTCTAAAGTAGTATAATATTCATTATTTTTGTTGTTAGATTGACCAAAATAATAACGTTCCAAAATTCATGGATGAATATGGTCATGAAATATGTATATATTTAATAATATAATTAATAAAATGACTTATTGATATTATATATTTATTTTAAACATTTTTTGATATTTTAATTGTCACGCCCGGACTTTCTTTTGAGGTATGCATCTAAATTTTAAATTTTTTATTTCATAAATTAATCGCCGATTTATTTAATTGCCTGGTTGAAGTGTCGACTGAATCGACAAGAGGCCTCCGTTGTGGCGCTGACAAATGCGCGTTGGCCTTGCGTCGCTTGGCGAGCGCGCAAGGCACACGCAAGCGGGATAAAATTTATTTATTTTTAAGTGCGATGATATGTGTGTGTTGGCTTCACGTCGCTTGGCACGTGGTGCCGATGCTCGAACGTTAAATAACCGGTAAATCTTTATTATGGTTTTATTGGTTATTATGTTATCGTTATTGTTATATTATTAATATTGTTATTATTATTATTATTATTATTATTATTTTTAATTATTATAGTGTTTTTGTTATTATTATTAATCCTAATAGTATTACTATTATTATTGATTATTATGTTATTTGTATTAATGTTGGTATAATATTATTATTGTTTGATAATATTATTATTAATTTATATTAGTTTGTTGCTTAACTTTTTTCCCGCTCCTGAAACCCTAGCCGCCACCTTCCCCACGTTTTCCTCTTTCCCCCCCGTTTTCTTTTTTTTCTTCCTTCTCCTTGCCCCCGCTGTTTCTCCCGCTCTGTCGAGACCGCGACCGCCTCCTCTGGTGCTCCTCCCGTTTGGCCGTCCTCCCTGCTACCTCCAACGACCTTGCGCCAGCCTGCCTCACACCGGCCCTCCTTCCATCGCCCTGCCCGAGCCGTCGACTTCCCTGTTATTCCCCTTGCCCAGCCGAAGCCCTCCGCCTGCTGCTTCCCGGCTTTCCCTGCTACGCACCCGCTACCCAACAGCCTCTCGCTCGACCGGCCTTCTTCTTTTTCTCCTTGGCCAGCACTAGCCAACCCATAGTAGCCTCTGGTTTGCCCAGCCAACGTCGCGCACCACCTCTGCTCCGCCAGACAGCGTCACGCCGCACCTCCCTGCTCGGTCGGTGCCCATCTCCTCTTCCCTTTTCCTCTTCTTCTTCCTCCCGCCCCTCTCTCCCTCTCCTCTGCATTTCGCCGCTCCTACACCTCCCGCCGGACCTGCATCGGCCGCGCCTCCGCCTCGGCCTGCTGCTCCTCGGCCGGACCTCCATCGGCCTGCTGCTCCTCGGCCAGCCGCCCCTGCCGCTCTTCCTCTCCTCCTTCTTATCTTCTTCTTCTCTTCTTCTTCCCTTCTTCCTCTTCTTTCTTTACTTCTTCTTCTCCTCTTCTTCTTCTTCTTCCTCCGCCTCCACCTCGGCCGACCTGCTGCTCCCCTTGCACCCCAGCCGGCGCAACCCCCTGCCTCATCTCCTTCTCCCCTTCCTCTATTTCTCTTCTTCTCTTCTTCTTATTCTCCTCTTCTCCTCCTTCTCTTCTTCTTCTTCTCCTCTTCCTCTTCTCTCCTTCTTCTTCCCTTTCTTTTTCTTCCTCTTCTTCTCTGTTCCGACGCCCTATTTGGCCTCCTCTGCACAGGTTTGCTTTCTTTTTCTTTTTATTCATTTTAGTTTATTATCTTAACTTATTTAATAATACATTTTGTTCTCTTTTATTATTATTATTAATATGTTAGTTATTATTATAAATATTAATATATTATTATTATAATTATGTAAATAACAATATTATTATTAATATTATTCTATTATTATTATTATTATTATTATTATTATTATTATTATTATCGTATTATTATTATTATTATTACGCTATTATTATCATTAATATTATTATTATTGTTATTACTATTATTTATAATTATTATTATTATTTCTATTATTATTTCTATTGCTCTTATATTATTATTATTATTCTATTATTATTATTATTATTATTATTATTATTCTAGTATAATTGTTATTATCATCATTATTATTACGTTAACAATTTTTTTTTCTAAAACCGTTGAGCGTTATGCTGTTTTTAGGACCTGGTTGACGGCTCAAGACGGTGCGACCGCGGCGCAACTGGAGTCTTGCGCCGTGTCCTTTTCCGCGCCGTTTGAGGTAGGTGGTTCCGCACTCAAGTATGGGTTTATAATCCTTTGCTTGCACTCCTAGTTAATCAAATGTTTTATCCCCTGTTTCCATACTATGAACTTTTTCCCCTTATTAAAAAAAATGTCATGTGTTTATTACTTGGACCTAGTTAAAACTTTGAATGTCTTTCTTTCTCTCTCTTTTAAAATAGTTATCAGTAAGTTTTAAAAGTACTGTTTTGGTTTACCTGATTGAAGAAAATAAAAAAAGATGTTGTTTATTTTCAAACTGTGCTACTGGTTTTATTTAGCGTACTTGCAATACATACTATGTTTTGAAATGCTATGGTGTGAGTGTGGTATTTTCAAAAGAAAGAATATCAGTGTGCGGGTGATATGGCAGGTGTTTTTTTTTCTGAATTGGGAGAGCACAAGGAGGGAAGCCTGGGTATTAGGTGGGTGGACTAGGACTAGTGAGCTGGTAGTCCGGAGATGACTCGACCTGGCTTCACTGGCAGGTTTGATGATTGCAACACTAACTAAACATATGATATCTGAGGGTCGTGGCCTTCTAAGCCACGTGTTCTGAGGGTCGTGGCCTTCTAAGCCACGTTTTCTGAGGGTCGTGGCCATCTAAGCCACGTTTCACTGAGACACGATGTCCTAGGGTCCCACTGTTACTAGTATCCTTAGGGAATTCCCATCCTCTGGTGCTACTGATACTTGTGCGCACACTGATCCGTGATATTTATACCATTTGAATTTCACTCCGGTATGGGACTTGAACCGTTTTTCTTTGAAAGCATTTTGTGAAAATCTTTTATTTATTTTTGCACCTTTTACTTTATACCGCATTGCAAATGGATTTTCTCTTTATACTTGTGCGTGGAATCTTTCTTGGTGATATCCTGCTGGGCGATTGCTCACACCCTACTTACACCTTTGGGTGTAAGTAGATCTGTTTACTTCTGATACAGGTAAGGGGCCGACTTTTGGAGGCAGTTGTTCAGGTTGTTAGCTGGACTGACTATGTGACATTTTGGTGGTGACTTGGAGGCAGTGTTCTCACATCGAGCTGCAGCGCCTAGGTTGGTTGTAGTCACCTTATTTTTAGTCTTGTGTGAGTTTTGACTACTTTGTCTAAAAACCTGTATTGGTTAAATGGTTGTTGACTGTCACTTCTACTTTTACTTGGTTGAATGTTTTACATTTAGTCACTCGGGTAAATCGTTCCCAAGGTTTATTTTGATACCCGGGCACTTGTGCCCGCCCGTGGGGATAGGGAACGCCCTTCGGGCCTTGCCGCGGGCCGAGTCGGGCGTCGGTTCGGATGGAGACCCGATTCGGTTCATGACAAAATGGTATCAGAGGCGGGTTGGTTTTGTTGGTGGTTTATGTTATTTGGGATGAGTTGGGTTGTACATGAGTTGGGTCTGTCGGGGCTCAGAATTAATGTTGCGAGTATGGTGCCTGGCCAGCACGCCTCGTGACAGATACTGAGTCACCATGGGATGTCAGGGTGCTTGTCTCACTTTCTTTCGGGGTGGGACGTGCAGGCTGCAGACTGTGCGTGGACACCAGATAAGGAAATTAAAGCTTTTATATGGATTTGTTTCTGCATGATTGGTTTATTGATGAATAATTATCGTTTTGGAAAAATTTTATTCCCTTTTTATTGATGGTTTCCTTTCTTGATTGCTGCTCTTTTTCAGTAAGATGCCTCCCCGGAGAGTTCCCATGCATCCACGAGAGGAAGCCGAAGAGAGTTCTCCCGCGCCGCTTGATCAGAGATTTGTTGAGGCGATGGTCCGAGCCGTTCAGGCTTTAGGACAAGGGGCGACTCCTGCCCCCGCCCCTGTTCCAGCTAGAGGGGAAGATTTTGGCTCCAGGAAGGATAGAGCTCAGGAGTTTCTGAGGAGCAAACCTCCTTCTTTCCGAGGTGTTTCAGAACCTCAGGAGGCAGAGGAGTGGCTTGAGAAGATAGAATTCATGTTCGATTTCCTTGACACGCCTGAGGAAGTCAGGGTGAAGTGCGCCTCGTTCCAGCTGGAGGGTTCCAGTCGCAAATGGTGGGAATCAGTGGTCCAGGCTGGGAAACATGAGCACATGAGCTGGAAGGATTTCAAGGGTCTCTTCAACGAGCAGTATTGTCCAGAGTTTGTAGCCTATGCCAGATCTCGTGAGTTCATGGAGCTATCGCAGGGGAATCAGACAGTGATGGATTATGCGAATCGCTTTGCTGAACTGGTACGGTATGCACCTGATATAGTTTCGAGCGAATTCTTGAAGGCTCGGAAGTTTGAGAAGGGCCTTCGACCAGAAATTCACTCCCAGGTTTTCTTGTTCAAGCTGAAGACTTATGCTGAGGTGGTCGATCGTGCTTGTATGGACGAGATTGACCAGAATGGAAAGTCGGGGTTTTCTGGATCAGTGTCAGGGCTTGGCAGTGGCAGTTCATCTGAGAAGAAAAGGAAGCGTGATGAGCAATGGAAGAAGGGTGATGGCAGCTCAGGTCATCCTCCCAGGCAGTTTTCATCTGGGGCTTCTGGTGCAGGGTCTTTTGTGTGCCATCAGTGCGGAAGGGCAGGGCACATCTGACCTGTTTGTCCAAACCCTCCCAGACCATGCCATGGATGTGGAGTGGTGGGACATCTACAGCGCTTCTGTAGGACTGCACGCCCTTATCAGAGTGGGGCTGGATCAGTGGCTTCTAGAGGGGTATCAGTTCAGTCAGAGACGACTAGGACGACAGGATCTCGGTTTGGTGGGCGTGGTGGTAGGACCAGATCGTCTTCAGGGCAGAGCCATATCAGGGCAGAGCCTCAGGCGAGCGGTCGCTCTCAGGCAGGGACCAGGCAACTGCATGCTGTGGATCAGGCACCAGCGGAATCTGATGCAGGGCCTTCGACGGTTCGAGGTACTATTCTGGTTGCATCTTCTATAGCTGCAGTTTTATTTGATACTGGTGCTTCAGTTTCTTTTATATCTGCTCGTTTTGTGAATCTGCTGAACCTACCATCCGAGCTTTTATCGTGTGCGATGGAGTTGGTAACGCCGTTGGGGAAAAAGAGGGAGCAAGGCCTCAAGTGCCGATCGTGCGCACTCTCTGTGTCGGTTGTCGAGATGGATTGGGATTTCTTGGTCCTTGACATGGACCTATTTGATGTGATCCTCGGTATGGACTGGCTGGTGCGCTTCCAAGCGCACATTGATTGCTATCAACGCCGAGTCAGCTTTACAGCACCAGATGGGACTCCTCAGCTATTTCACGGAGAATGGGATCCTCGGTCGGGACGTGCGGGACCTCCACTCCCTGGGCTTGGAAATCTTTCTTATCAGTTGTCATCGCTCGCGCTGGAGGACGATGGTGGTATTTCACAGGGCGGGTTACCTCGTGTAGTGGATGAGTTCCCAGAGGTTTTCCCAGATGATTTTTCTGGCTTACCCCCAGAGCGAGACGTGGAGTTCTCAATTGAGTTGGCGCCGGGAACACAGCCTATATCTCTTCCCTCATATCGCATGGCCCCCACCGAATTGAGGGAATTAAAGATACAGCTGGACGATTTGGAATCCAAAGGATTCATTCGCCCGAGCGTCTCTCCTTGGGCCGCACCGGTTTTATTCGCGAAGAAGGCCGATGGAACCCTTAGGTTGTGCATTGATTACCGGAAGCTGAACAAGGTAACCCTCAAGAATAAATACCCTTTGCCTCGGATTGACGATTTGTTTGATCAGCTAAAGGGAGAAAAGTGGTTCTCCAAGATTGATTTGCGTTCGGGATACCACCAGCTCAGGGTGAGAGAAGAAGATATCCCGAAGACGGCTTTCCGAAGCAGGTATGGTCACTTCGAGTACTTGGTCATGCCTTTTGGACTGACGAATGCTCCTGCAGTTTTTATGGCACTCATGAATATGGTGTTCCACCAATATCTCGACTCATTTGTCGTGGTATTCGTGGATGACATCTTGGTCTACTCTGGATCTGAGGAGGAGCATGAGCACCACTTGCGCGTCATTTTGGGCACCTTGCGAGATCACCGCCTGTATGCCAAACTCTTGAAGTGCACTTTCTGGATCAGGGAAGTGAAGTTTCTGGGGCATGTCGTCTCGGAACATGGGGTTTCAGTGGATCCCGAAAAGATCAGAGCAGTTATGTCTTGGGAGCAGCCGAGAAATGTGTTTGAGATTAGAAGTTTTCTGGGCTTTGCAGGTTATTACATGCGCTTTGTCCGGGACTTCTCGCGGCTTGCCTCCCCCATGACCGCACTCACCCGGAAAGGGGTGAATTTTGATTGGAGCCCACAGTGCCAGACATCTTTTGAGGAGCTGAAGTGGCGGTTGACCACCGCACCTGTTTTGACCTTACCGGAGTCAGGAAAGGGCTATGTGGTGTACTGTGATGCGTCAGGTACGAGACTTGGATGTGTGCTCATGCAGGATGACCATGTTGTGGCTTATGGTTCTCGCCAACTCCGGCCGCATGAGAAGAACTATCCGACTCACGACATAGAGTTGGCGGCAGTGATGCATGCTTTGAAGACGTGGCGCCACTATCTTTTTGGGGAGAAGTTTGTGGTCTATTCTGACCACAAGAGCCTGGCGTATATTTTCTCTCAGAGGGATCTCAATTTGAGGCAGCGCCGCTGGGTCGAGTACCTGCAGGGTTTTGATTTTGATATTGTCTATACCCCTGGCAAGGGTAATGTGGTAGCTGGCACATTGAGCAGAAAAGTACGAGTGCAGGAGTTGAAGAAGTCCAGCGATGAGTGGACTTTGATGGGGCTCTTCGCCCAATTGCATTTGGAGAGCAGGGAGCACAGTGGAGGTACATTCTTGGCTAGCATCCAGTTGACTCCTGCCCTTCTAGAGTTGATTCAGCAGGAGCAGCCTGGTGATGAGTTTTGTCAGCGATCTATGCAGTTTCTTCATGGTGGGGAGACTCCTTCTGATTGGTCTTTGTCTTCCCAGAGGGTCCTATCCTTCAAGGGCCGTGCTGTAGTGCCGTTGTCTCTGCGAAAGGTGGTGATGCAGGATAACCACCAGTCTCAGTGGGCCGTCCATCCTGGTACCACCAAGATGTACTACGATGTTCGCCGGCAGTTCTGGTGGCCAGGTATGAGACGGGACATAGCCGACTTCGTATCCCGATGTTACACTTGCCAGCAAGTGAAAGCAGAACATCAGAGACCATCTGGCCTACTCCAGCCATTACCCATTACTACCTGGATGTGGGACGAGGTCGCCATGGACTTCATCATTGGCCTGCCTCGTACACCTCGAGGGAGGAATGCTATCTGGGTGGTAATTGACCGTTTGACTAAGTCTGCCCACTTTATTCCAATCTGAGACACATCGAAGGTAGAGGAACTGGGCCGCTTGTACGTTCAGGAGGTGGTCAGACTTCATGGTGTGCCGTCGGCAGTTGTTTCTGACAGGGACCCCCATTTTACATCACGGTTTTTGGGAGGCCTCCAGAAGGCTTTGGGGTCGCAGATTAAGATGAGCACGGCATACCATCCGCAGACCGATGGCCAGATGGAGCGGGCGAATCAGATTCTGGAAGACATGCTCCGGGCCTGTGTGTTAGATTTTGGAGGCTCATGGGATAGCCATTTGGGGCTGGTCGAGTTTTCTTACAATAACAGTTACCAGTCTTCCATCAGAATGGCACCCTTTGAGGCGCTCTATGGCCGACCTTGTCGGTCTCCTCTATGTTGGGCTGAGGTAGGAGAAGCCTCGCTCTTGGGACCGAGTCTTTTTCAGGAGACGTCTGAGAAGGTCAAGCTGATTAGGCAGCGGTTGTTGACAGCTCAGAGTCGCCACAAGTCTTATGCAGATCAGAGGCGGCGGGACCTTGAGTTTTCAGTGGGGGACAGAGTGTTCCTGAAAGTGGCCCCTCGCTTGGGTCACCGTCGTTTGGGGAAACAGGGGAAGCTGACACCGAGATATGTCGGACCTTTCGAGGTTCTTGAGCAGATTGGCAAGGTGGCATACAGGCTAGATTTGCCCTCGCAGTTGACGTCGATTCACGACGTATTTCATGTCTCCCAACTGAAGAAGTACAACCCCGACCCGTCGCATGTGCTGAATTGGGAGGAGCTGGAGATAGAGTCCGACTTGTCTGTGGTCGAGCGACCAGTGCGTATAGTGGATTCTCGGGAAAAGGTGCTGCGTGGAAAGTCCATTCCTCTGGTGCGTGTTCTGTGGAAGCACGTGAACGATGAACACGAGACTTTGGAGCGGAAGTCATGGGTTGAGCAGGAGTACCCATTTATTTTCTCTGATCAGGCTTTGAGCTGACTTTCCGAGGGCGGAATGTTTTCATGGTGGGGAGAATTGTCACGCCCGGACTTTCTTTTGAGGTATGCGTCTAAGTTTTAAAATTTTTTTTTCATAAATTAATCGCCGATTTATTTAATTGCCTGGTTGAAGTGTCGACTGAATCGACAAGAGGCCTCCGCTGTGGCGCTGACAAATGCGCGTTGGCCTTGCGTCGCTTGGCGAGCGCGCAAGGCACAAGCAAGCGGGATAAAATTTATTTATTTTTAAGTGCGCTGATATGTGTGTGTTGGCTTCACGTCGCTTGGCACGTGGTACCGATGCTCGAACGTTAAATAACCGGTAAATCTTTATTATGGTTTTATTGGTTATTATGTTATCGTTATTGTTATATTATTAATATTGTTATTATTATTATTATTATTATTATTTTTAATTATTATAGTGTTTTTGTTATTATTATTAATGCTAATAGTATTACTATTATTATTGATTATTATGTTATTTGTATTAATGTTGGTATTATATTATTATTGTTTGATAATATTATTATTAATTTATATTAGTTTGTTGCTTAAATTTTTTCCCCCTCCTGAAACCCTAGCCGCCACCTTCCCCACGTTTTCCTCTTTCCCCCCCGTTTTCTTTTTTTTCTTCCTTCTCCTTGCCCCCACTGTTTCTCCCGCTCTGTCGAGACCGCGACCGCCTCCTCTGGTGCTCCTCCCGTTTGGCCGTCCTCCCTGCTACCTCCAACGACCTTGCGCCAGCCTGCCTCGCACCGGCCCTCCTTCCATCGCCCTGCCCGAGCCGTCGACTTCCCTGTTATTCCCCTTGCCCAGCCGAAGCCCTCCGCCTGCTGCTTCCCGGCTTTCCCTGCTACGCACCCGCTACCCAGCAGCCTCTCGCTCGACCGGCCTTCTTCTTTTTCTCCTTGGCCAGCACTAGCCAACCCATAGTAGCCTCTGGTTTGCCCAGCCAACGTCGCACACCACCTCTGCTCCGCCGGACAGCGTCACGCCGCACCTCCCTGCTCGGTCGGCGCCCATCTCCTCTTCCCTTTTCCTCTTCTTCTTCTTCCTCCCGCCCCTCTCTCCCTCTCCTCTGCATTTCGCCGCTCCTGAACCTCCCGCTGGACCTGCATCGGCCGCGCCTCCGCGTCGGCCTGCCGCTCCTCGGCCGGACCTCCATCGGCCTGCTGCTCCTCAGCCAGCCGCCCCTGCCGCTCTTCCACTCCTCCTTCTTATCTTCTTCTTCTCTTCTTCTTCCCTTCTTCCTCTTCTTTCTTTTATTCTTCTTCTCCTCTTCTTCTTCTTCTTCCTCCGCCTCCACCTCGGCCGACTTGCTGCTCCCCTTGCACCCCAGCCGGCGCAACCCCCTGCCTCATCTCCTTCTCCCCTTCCTCTATTTCTCTTCTTCTCTTCTTCTCTTCTTCTTCTTCTCCTCTTCTCCTCCTTCTCTTATTCTTCTTCTCCTCTTCCTCTTCTCTCCTTCTTCTTCCCTTTCTTTTTCTTCCTCTTCTTCTCTGTTCCGGCGCCCTGTTTGGCCTCCTCCGCACAGGTTTGCTTTCTTTTTCTTTTTATTCATTTTAGTTTATTATCTTAACTTATTTAATAATACATTTTGTTCTCTTTTATTATTATTATTAATATGTTAGTTATTATTATAAATATTAATATATTATTATTATAATTATGTAAATAACAATATTATTATTAATATTATTCTATTATTATTATTATTATTATTATTATTATTATCGTATTATTATTATTATTATTACGCTATTATTATCATTAATATTATTATTATTGTTATTACTATTATTTATAATTATTATTATTATTTCTATTATTATTTCTATTGCTCTTATATTATTATTATTATTCTATTATTATTATTATTATTATTCTAGTATAATTGTTATTATCATCATTATTATTACGTTAACAATTTTTTTTCTAAAACCGTTGAGCGTTATGCTGTTTTTAGGACCTGGTTACGGCTCAAGACGGTGCGACCGCGGCGCAACTGGAGTCTTGCGCCGTGTCCTTTTCCGCGCCGTTTGAGGTAGGTGGTTCCGCACTCAAGTATGGGTTTATAATCCTTTGCTTGCACTCCTAGTTAATCAAATGTTTTATCCCCTGTTTCCATACTATGAACTTTTTCCCCTTATTAAAAAAAATGTCATGTGTTTATTACTTGGACCTAGTTAAAACTTTGAATGTCTTTCTTTCTCTCTCTTTTAAAATAGTTATCAGCAAGTTATAAAAGTACTGTTTTGGTTTACCTGATTGAAGAAAAGAAAAAAAGATGTTGTTTATTTTCAAACTGTGCTACTGGTTTTATTTAGCATACTTGCAATACATACTATGTTTTGAAATGATATGGTGTGAGTGTGGTATTTTCAAAAGAAAGAATATCAGTGTGCGGGTGATATGGCAGGTTTTTTTTTCTGAATTGGGAGAGCACAAGGAGGGAAGCCTGGGTATTAGGTGGGTGGACTAGGACTAGTGAGCTGGTAGTCCAGAGATGACTCGACCCGGCTTCACTGGCAGGTTTGAAGATTGCAACACTAACTAAACATATGATATCTGAGGGTCGTGGCCTTCTAAGCCACGTGTTCTGAGGGTCGTGGCCTTCTAAGCCACGTTTTCTGAGGGTCGTGGCCATCTAAGCCACGTTTCACTGAGACACGATGTCCTAGGGTCCCACTGTTACTAGTATCCTTAGGGCATTCCCATCCTCTGGTGCTACTGATACTTGTGCACACACTGATCCGCGATATTTATACCATTTGAATTTCACTCTGGTATGTGACTTGAACCGTTTTTCTTTGAAATCATTTTGTGAAAATCTTTTATTTATTTTTCCACCTTTTACTTTATACCGCATTGCAAATGGATTTTCTCTTTATACTTGTGCGTGGAATCTTGCTTGGTGATATCCTGCTGGGCGATTGCTCACACCCTACTTACACCTTTGGGTGTAAGTAGATCTGTTTACTTCTGATACAGGTAAGGGGCCGGCTTTTGGAGGCAGTTTTTCGGGTTGTTAGCTGGACTGACTACGTGACATTTTGGTGGTGACTTGGAGGCAGTGTTCTCACATCGAGCTGCAGCCCCTAGGTTGGTTGTAGTCACCTTATTTTTAGTCTTGTGTGAGTTTTGACTACTTTGTCTAAAAACCTGTATTGGTTAAATGGTTGTTGACTGTCACTTCTACTTTTACTTGGTTGAATGTTTTACATTTAGTCACTCGGGTAAATCGTTCCCAAGGTTTATTTTGATACCCGGGCACTTGTGCCAGCCCGTGGGGATGGGGAACGCCCTTCGGGCCTTGCCGCGGGCCGAGTCGGGCGTCGGTTCGGATGGCGACCCGATTCGGTTCGTGACATTAATAGATTTTAATTTTAATGAATTAATTATTAATAAAACTAAGAAACATTACTTTGTGGAGGCTTTGGTCCCAATAATGCCATACTAATGTATTTTTTCCCAAGAAAATGAGAGGAGTGATTCTAAATTATAATATATTACATCTGAATAATAATTATGTTTTAAATTTCTAATTTATTCTTAAATATAAGCACTATAGTTTATCAGTGGAGGCTGTGATGAAAAGATATAGTCCTAACTCACTTCAGGTGTTATTTAGAAAAAACATATGACCGATATTCATTTGTTTTTCTATAAATTTTGATTTTATTAAATATATAATTTAATCATTCAAAGAGTATATTTATGTTCAATAATTATATTTTTAATACATATAGTTTAATTCAATTTCCTTATAATAAATAATAACATCTAAATTCACCCATCTAAAGTATATACAATGAATTTTGAATAAAAATATATTGGTATAATTAAGTGTTCTAAAAATTATGTAATATTGATTAACAATTGACTGAATATTAATAAACATATTTTTATGATTTAAAATTATATTATATTAATTATTGTGAACATATTAATCTTTTCAATTTGATAAAAACGAAAAACTATGAATAAAAAAAATTCTTTGATATATAATGTGTTGCGATTATCAAAGTTAATTATATTTAATATATGTAATAAATCTTTTACATATAAAAATAACATTTTAAAAATTATATAATATGAATATAGTTGTCAAAAATATTAAATCTGTTTTTTATGTTTTAATTTATATAAGTGGTGAAGAGAAAAAAATTTATATAAGCGATAGAAATATTTTTCTGAGAAAAATATTTCGGATGTATCAAAAATTATGAAAATGGGTTTATAAATTAAAATTATATTTATTTTGATTTAAATTTTTTTATATTATAAATTTTATTTAAACATTTAGTTGAAATTTTTTTATTTATTATATTACGAAAATTTCATATAATTAATGACATTTGAAATATCAAAGATTTTCATTATTGAATAAAATTATTTATTTGGGATGAAAATATTTATCCTAAGATAGTTATGATATTATTAATATAGAATTGTAATAATATTTATCTAGTTAAAAATATAATATTTATAAATTAATATTTTAAATTAAAACAATTTACATAAATGAATGTCACATTTTTTTTTGAAAAAAAATCTTTTTTATACATAATGTGTTCGTAAAATGTTTTTGCATAAATGTCTAATCATTTAATATATTTTTATTTAAAAAAGATTATATTTTTCATATAATGTTATCATTTTATAGTATTTTAGTCTAGGGTTTTGTTAGATTAGTGATTCATTAGAAACATGCTATCAGAGTGAGTATAAATATAATGGATCCAAAATCAAGGTTCATTGCATCCTACTCCCAAAAAATGATTTCTGTCCAAAAAATAAATTCATTTATAGTGGATGACTATAGTATTGCTAATTATTTCCATAATTATCAATTAGGATATATCATTTAATATGAAATATACCGTATTATATTAGGATATATTCACTTACTTATTTTCCCTCAAATAATAAAAATTTGTCAAATATTCAAGTACATCATGTATGTATATAATCTAAATATATATTCCACTTAATATTAATTTCAAATCAATATCAGTCAAAAAACCATTAAACTATAGTAAAACCAGATATTCTTATTGAAAATAACAATATCTGTAATACTAAAATAGTATTACTCGCTTCGATTTAAATTCACAACTAGCCAATATATATGAAATCCAAAAAATCAGATAAAAACCACTAAAAAATATCCAAACAATCCCATTGTAAAAAATACTATCTATCCTATGTTTTTAATATCAATAGTGAATTTATTATTTTAATATTAAAAATATTTACAATCTATTATTTATTCATCCCTTAATAATATTTTCTCTAATAGTTATCCAAAAATATAACTTTCCAGAAATAATCAATCAAGGATATTGAATCAATTTAATAAAAATGATTCCAATCTATTAAAATAATTTCTTGTAAAGAAAGAAAACTTGATATTTCTATAATCAAAATATATTTGATAATATACTCATGTATTATTGACAAATATGACTCTCTAATTAAAATGTATAGTAGTAGTATTATTTAATTTCAAAGATGATATTATCCTCCCTACCTTAGAAAGGAATACAAAACTCAAATTTTCTAGCTATAATGGAATATATAAATATTAAAAACCATTTAATTATTATACTAATTTTGTTATAAGAATTTATATTTCTATATAAATACTTTTCTTAGATTAATTTATATGATCATGTCTCAACCAAATAATAAAATCGAAATCATTTATTATTAAATTCTGATTAAATAACAATATAAATATGAAATATAATTTCTATATTTATTCTCTAATTACACATTAATTTAATCCATTGATATAATAATATTAGTACATTTTGATTTATCTTAAGTTGTTTTTTAGTTCATAAACAAATACCAAATTGAAATTTCTATAACTTATAATAATTGTTTAATGTATTCTATACTCAAATATAATTGGAATGTATTCTATCAATGGTAGACATAAAAACAATACCTTAAATCACATGCTCAAAATATTTCATAGTTAATTATTATTATATATGTTTTAATCCAATTTTTACATAGTTAGTCCATGTTTTCTTTTTTGTTTTGAAAATTTAGGACTCATAAATAATAGTTCAAACTGTTAAAATATTTAACAACTGTATATCCAAACGGTGTGCCATTCTTGGTGGGTATAACTAGGCCCACTCATTATCCACCAATATGCTGAGTAAGTTTTTTTTAACTATTCTTTTTGAATTTTATTCCTCATATATAAATTTTTTATGAAGCCATATCCACTGCCTACTATCCATACAAGGATATAATTTCTAAGAGAACCACATAATCGCTACTTTAACAATCCATATAGAAGTCATATTAAGGAATTAAATATGTCATAAACTAATCCATTGGGTTTTTACTAAATTTCCCTTTTCTTAATCTCAAATATACTTAGTGGAATGGGTTCGCTCGGAAACCATGTTAGTAGTGATGGTTCACTTCCAATACCATCTTCAAATTCATGGTTCACTACCAAGACAATATTAGAAGAAAAATTCCATTACATACATGGGTTTACTCCCCATTTCATCCATGTTTATCTCATGAGATATCAATCATTTCTTAATGAATTGGATGAAGATATAGGTTCCAAATATCAGAGAATGAAACTTGTATATTTTCATGCAACAAAAACATAAAACATTCATCATAAAAATTAAGTAAAAATATATGGAATATGGATATAAACCTTGATTCATAACCCTATTTATAATATGTATGGTCAAATATTTTTATCTTATAGAGAAATAATATTTTTAGTCCTCATTGGAACAAATCCATAAGAAAAATATACTTTCCACTTTGAAGAATTCATTATAAATCATAAAACCACTATCAAATATCTTTTATATAAAATTGTATTGAAATCCATAGAATAATTATTAAAAACCATTTGGAATATCGTTTAAATCCCTTTCTTTATAATTTCATAAAATATTATTTAAAATTACTTTAAAACATCTTTAGAAAATATTGTTTTAAGGGAACTCAAATTTTTTATCGAAGATAGAATAACATTACATATATCCTGAAATACATGTAACAAAAGTATTTTCATGATACAAAATCTCATAGAAAATTTTATACACCTTTTAAATTAATGTAGGTTCAAAACCTAACATGTGTCTCAAAGAATGAAAATTTAGACAAAATTACCTTACAAATTTGGTAACATTTGAACCACAAACCCCGTGGAGGGGTGATCATCAAATAGATATTTAAATAAACATACATTTAAGTATAAGTATCATATATTACATAAATTGGAATTATATACCCCACCAAAAATTAACGACTGGTGAATATGGCATATATATTGAAGAAATAAAATCAAGACTAGAAATTCCCTTACCCAAAATCATGACATTATTAATAGATTTTAAAACATAATATATAATAAATATAATTTTATTATAAATATAACACATAAAAATATTCATATATAAAATACTAAATACTATTTAATTGTGAATTTTCATTTCCCTTTTATTAATAAATCCATGTTAAAGTTATTGGTTTGTTTTTCTTACATTTTTTGACTTATTATTAATGTCCCCCTCACATAGATCATGATTTAATCATCAATATAATTAAAAAATGGTATAAATATCATATAAATATATTAATTATATGTTAGTTTTTAGGTAATCTTGAAAGGTAATGGTAGAAAATAAAAGTCACAGTTCATGGATATGGATGGCCATGTGTACGTATGGAGGAGTTTTAAATTTTCTTATCATATTAAAGTAAAGAAAATTATGTAATATATCATCATTTTAGAAAATTTTTTAATTCCTTTATATCAAAGATTTTAATTAAACTTATCCATAATAAATTCCTTGTAATTGGTGAATGAATCGCATATCTTCTTGAGGTGGTAGTCCACCATACACATAAATAAATTTATCATATTCCCATGAAATGGAAAGCATGAATGTATGAATGATATATCAATTTTATAATAATAATAAATTTATTAACATATTATATACCATATATAAATAATAATTCCATATTTTATCCCCGTTCTTAAATGATATAATGGAGGAAAAAATTACATCGGTTTGTGTGGTGGTAGTCCACCGTATACACAAATGATTATTCTGTATCCCATTTGATCTAAGTGTGAGAAGTTTTTGGTAGTAACCTTAACAAATCAAAATATCCTTATATTTAATGTACAAAGGATATTATATATATAAAGACACTACCATAAGAAATTCATAATCTTTAATTAAGTTAATAATACACTTCAGGGATCTATTCAGGTATAGAATTTTAGAGAATTTTAGCCTATAACTATAACACTACATCTCAAATTTTACAAAGTAGGAACTTCTACTCAGTATACATTTTTTCATAAAATTAAAACTCTTGATGAAATGATTCATGAACAGTTCCTTTTTTTAGACAACATGACTTTTCCATTATCCCATCCTTTACCATATTAATCATGATGTCCTATAAAAAAACATTTAAAAAAATTGTGATGAACATAGAAATCTCAATAAGGGTTGTGAAATAAATAATCAAAATATAAGTATATCAATGCGTACCACACATAACCCCTTTAACATTTTTCATGAAATCATATGATTTATGAATAAAATATTTTAATCACAAATCTGAAAGGTAACTTGTGGCATCCATAACATACATATGTTGTATCATTCACAAATACATAGAGAGTTGCATTTGAAATACCCATCAAATTATATTCCATAAATCTATTAGGAGAAACATTAAATTTTACCTCTATCATCATTCCCAATTCATTGGAGAGAATTCTCGGGTTCACCTGCCATAGTTTTATCATGACACCACCCATATATGAAAACAATGCCCAAGAACCATAACATATTCACCACCCATAAAACAAACATAAAGGAAAGATACCATTTCTACCTTGAAATTATAATATATCATTTAAATATATTGACATAATCAATCCATTATCAAAAACATTTTCAAAAGAAAAATATGTAAAAGAGTATATATATTTTTTTCCATTTAATAACATTACGAATTGTTAAGGAAGCCAAAAATCAAATAATTATCACGAAGGTGGAAGGTTCATTGTCACCATGTACATTAAAAAAAGAAACATTCCCTTTTTGGGTTTGTAAAACTCTACTTAGAAAAAATATTCCATTTGAATGAAATTAAATGTAAAATGGGATTATACACCACATAAAATAAAGTCATGTATAAATCCAAATATGCCTTAATAAAAGGTGATTGAGATGAAGACCCTTACCCCATGTCTGAATTGACTCGTTCGTTCATTAATAATTTGAATAATTAACTAATGATAATTTATACTTTCCTATGAACCAATTTCAATATTATTGTTCCTTTTAATTTACTTATTACTAATTTATAAACATTAAAAATCATTTATTTTAGTAAAGGTCATTTTGTCGATCTTTGGTTCTTGAGTCAAAAATAAGCTTCCTATAATTAAAAGTTGTTTATGTGGTCAAAAGTCCATTCTCCCCAGAATGATATTCATGATTTAGATATCTTATATATAATATATATCCAGTATATAAATTTATTTATAATATTTCATCTTATTTGGATATATTAAAATGAAATGCACCGTTTATAGAGACAGTAAGCCTTACGTACACATGAACGCTACTCCCATTTCGTTTGTTCATTTTAAATGGAATTATAAAAAAATGATACATAGGTATATTATTATTATAGTATAATATCATATATAATTTCAGTAATTCCATCTTTTATTCCTTCCACGTATGGAATGAATGAGTCATATCACTTTGATGGGATGGTAGTCCGCACTTCCTCAAATTAAATTATCATATTTACGAACTATGGAAACAATAAACATATGTTATCATTGAAAAATAAATAAGAATAGAGACAATATAAATATAATATATAGCATATATAAGAAAAGTTTCATCATAATGGCCACCATGATAGGCTTTAGAAGATAATTGAATAATCATCATTTCATGAGGCAGCAGTTCACCGTACATAGAAACAGTATGTTCATATCCATTATATGGAGGTGTGTGTATCTTTAGTTTAAATAATTCCCATAAAAAGAAACTAGTATATTTAATATACTAGTTTTATTATGTAACCAATGAATAAAAATATAATTTGGAGTAAATAAGTAAAATAAAAGAAGGTAACGTGAGTGAAGTCATTTCCTTTAAATCGAGTAACTCCCATAGGATTGAAACAAAAGGCTTTATTGAAGTGTCTTCTGCCTAAGGTAATCCTTCTAGGAGTAGTAGAGGGATATTAAGAGCTTATTTATACAGAGTTTGGCTGATCCATGTGGCTTGATAAAAGTGAGTAATTGGTTAGATGTGACTTCCTTTTATTAGGGGGAGGATGGGCTCTTTAGCGATGTTTGAAAATATTGATTCATCCCAAACCAATTTTGGTTTCAAAAGGTCCAAAACTTATTTAAATAGAGGATAATATGCATATAAGTATAAATAAAATCATACATGAATAATTAGATTGGATTTGGATAATTATTAATCATTATCTATTTTATTTAACCATTAGTTAACTGGTTCAACTTTTACCATGTTCCCTTATATAATCATACTATATGGTTAATATAGTAACCATAAAGGACAAAAGAACACAAATTGGTTCATTAATAACATTATAAACATTACCTAAGTAATTTGGATGAATCTTATATTTTTAATATTATTATATAATTTAATAAAATATTTATTCATTTGAAAAATCATTTATGTCAACTTAAATACAATTCATATAAAGATGTTTAAACAAATATATAATAACTTGATTAATTCTAACAACCTACAATAATTAAAAAAATCATAATAATCCATATTATTATTGTATGGAATAAAATGATTCAAAATAAATTTATTTTAACATTTATAAACTCATTTATTTGAAACATTCATTAATGAGGTTTCCATTACATCTTGATTTTGTCATAAATAAATAAATTTATTTATTTACAAAACTTATAAATAAAAAACCATGATTTGTTAAATAACTTTATCTTTATAATGAATATTATGAATCAAATATATCAATTATATTACCCCATTTTAAAATTGTTTTAGTAAATGAAATATATGTGTATGTAATTTTTTCCTTTACATTAAATTAATTAATATAATGTGTCGTTATCTTTTCCATGTGGCTCCATGGGGTCCCAAAATCGACCTAAGGATTCCCATGGTCAGAAATATTTCAACTAGTAGGATTAGGACACATGGTAGGGAAATTTTATATTATTATAATATTAAATGTTTACCCTTATTTACTAGATTTTCCCTTTAACCATTGTAAATAAAATATTTAACAAAATAATTATTCATAATGTCTACAAGAAAGATACCTATTTACAAAATTTTAACCTAATAATTCCAAATATGGATTACAGTTTTTCTAAATTCAAAACACATATGTTTTAGAAATTAATTTAAAATTAATTCATGATGTCAAAATAAAATGTGTGTTTTTAAGAAATAATATCTATCAAAATATTTACCATTGTTGAGGTCGAAATTAAGAGTGGAATTACATCCAATGACCAAGATTGGATTAAAATAAAAAGAATATTCCAATTAAACCTTAAAAAAATAAAATTAACAATATATCTATATAAATATATGAGATTAAAAGGCAGTTTTGAATTAAAAGGACGTATTTTTCACTATTCGTAAAAAATGAACATTATCATAAAAATACCAAAATTTTATCCAAAATAAATTTTGAAGTCACCATTCTAAAGACAAATTTTAATTTTTCAAATAAAATATATAAGAATGAAAAAAACAACATTTAAAATGGGTTCACCATCAAAAGGAGATAAATCGACTTTTTAAAGAATATTAGAGTACTTAAGCATAAAATTGGATTCATTCACATCTTATGCCTCTGACAATTATTTCAAAAAGTTAAGGACAATTATCAAGCTTGTATAAACACATTGTATCTAGTTATATTCTTTCCCTCCAATACAACGGTTATGCGTTAACTACCATTTAAAAAAATAATATTATATTATTGTTTTTTCTCTTTATCTCATCATTGTGTGCAATGTAAGATTTCAAAGAAACTAATTGTTGCATATCAAGTATTCTATTAAACATAGCATCCCCTTTCATATAAAATTAATTTTCAATTAGAAAATATTAATAAATATGAAAATATCATATCCTTTATTTACCTATGATGTTACATCCTTCCCCCCTTTTGTAAATTGCATCATCGCAAATTTATTCACTTGCCAAATAAATGGAGGTATTTATCTCTAATATAATTTTTAGATTCCCCTGATGACTCTTCAACAAAATGTTTTTTCCAAAAAATAATTACATGATGAATTACCTTATTTTGCAACACATCCTCTCTTCGGTCAAGAATCTGGACCGGATGTTGGTCATAAGAATGATTTTCTCCCAACTAAAATACATCTGGTCTCAAAACATGAGATGGATCTGGATTATACTTTCTCAACATTGAAACATGAAAACAATTATGTACATGGGATAAAATTGGAAGTATATAAACTCTATATAAAACTGATCTAACTTTCTGTAGGATTTCATAGGGTCCAATGAACCACGTACTCAACATTCCCTTCTTGCCAAAACACTTCACACTTTTTGATGGAGAAAGTTTGAGAAAGACTTGATCACCTAATTCAAATGAAAGATCCTTCCTCTGGTTATCCTCTTAATATTTCAGCCTTCTCAGAGCTATTCTCAAGTTCTTCTGAATCAATTAATATTTTTTTGCCATCTCTTCTTCCATTTACGATCCAATTAGTTTCCTTTCACCTACTTCATCACCAAAAGATGGAGTTTGAAACCACTTTCCATGTAATGAACCAAATGGACCATCTGTATATTGGAATGAAAACTGTTAATATATGAAAATTCATACAAATAAATATGTTGGTCCCAACTTCCATCTTAATCCATTAAAGAAGCGTGTATCATATATTCTAAAGTCTCAATTGTTTGTTCTCACTACCCATCTGATTGTAGATGAAAAGTTGTAATAAATTTAATTTAGTACCCAATAACTTCTGAAGGCCTTTCCAAATGTTAGATGTAAAAATGGGATCACGATTAGATATAATGTAGAGGGTAAATCTATTCAACATAACTATCTCATTTATATACAATAGAGAATGTTGATCTTGAGATAAGGTTTCTCGAAAAGGAAAGAAATGAGAAGATTTAGTCAATCAATCAACAATCACCCATATCACAGTGTTGCCTTGAAATGTATTCAGTAATCCTATAATGAAGTCCATGGATATATTTTCCCATTTCCACTCTAGAACCGGTTAAGACTGAAGCATCCCTTTCCATAACTATCTCTCTACTTTAACCTTTTGACAGGTCAAGCACTTCACAATAAATTCATAAATATCTCTTTTCATTACATCCCACCAGTAATAGTCCCAATGATCTCTGTACATCCTAGTACAACCATAAGTAACAAAAAATGTAAAACTATGAAATTCACATAATAACTCATTCTTCAACTGTGAATCACAAGGCACACATAATCTCTTTACAAACCTCAAAACACAGTCTCTATCAATGTTAATCTAAGGCAACATACCCATCTGAACAAATTCTACCTTTTTCTATAACTCACAATCATATTTTTGCACTTTCAATATTCTATCTTCTAGAGATGATTGTACAGAAAACCTAAAACCAAACAGAGGAATTTCCAGCATCAACAACTTCCAATAAAAAACTCATCAATTCAATTACCAAAGGATATTGTTCTAATCATATCAAGGTTAATGTAGAATTACACTTTTGACTCAAACCGTCATCCACATTATTTTCCTTTCCCAAATGGTAATGTATCTTGAAATCATTATCCATGATTAATTCTAACCATTTCCTTTGTCTCATGTTTAATTCTTTCTGATTAAATATATACTTCAAAATTTTTTGGTCAGTATATATTTCTCAATTTTCTCCAATCATATGATGCCTCCAAATTTTTAAAGTGAAAACAAGAACATCTAATTCCAAATCATGTGTAGGGTATTTTAATTATTGGGGATTCAACTAGTGCAAACCATAAGAAATTACCTATTCATTCTTCATTAGGACACAACCAAGCCCTTTCAACAAAGCATTACTGTAGAGAACAGATTCACCATCTCTGAATGGAAGATCCAAAACTAGAGCATTCAGCAGTATTGATTTCAATTTCTAAAAACAATCATCACATTCTTTATTCCAAATGAACATAACAAATTTTCAAGTTATCTCATTCATTGGGCTAGATAACCATGAAAAAGTTTCAATAATCCTCTGGTAATAACATACTAAACAAAGAAAAATATGAATCTTAGTTATATTTGTGGGTATTTTCAATTCTTCGACAATGTTTTTTAGATGGGTCAACATTTAAGCCCTACTTAGAAACAACATGACCGGGGAATGATATTTTGTGCAACCAATACCCAAACATGCTTAATTTCCCATACAATTTATTTTATTTTAATGTGTGAAAGGAAACATTAAAATGACTTTCATGCTTCTCTTTAATTTTGGAATTAACCAAAATATATTCAATAAACAAAGCACCATTTATCACTTGAGTCAACTGAGCCATCACAAAAACAAAATTTTCTTTTCCGATTTCAACTATCTCTGGATGCTACTTTGTATATTCATTTCCCTCTATATGCCTTCCTAGAACAACAAATATGTTTCCCTTATTGAAAAACATTATTAAAATAGAATCATCTTATGCATATAATGATGGTAATATTTACATGATATATCATTTCAATCTTACCATAAATTATTTTATAGATATTACCTTAACAATACCATACCACCTAATGTTGTTTAAACCGACCATTGATACAAACTATAATGACCCAACCTTAAACAATATATATTATTTAATTATGTTAATAATTCTCATTGGGGAACATTACAGGTTTAATGTTTTATAGAATTAGGCCACATCTATTACATTACATCTCAAATATTACAATGTAGACACTTCTAATTAGTATCCGTTTTTTCATTAAATTAAAACACGTGAAAAAAGTGTCATGTTTAGTTCCATATTTTATATAGCATTAATCTTCCATTATCCTATCCTTGACCCTATTAATCTTTATGTCTTGTGAAAAACAATTAAAAAATCATGTGATGAGCATATATCATAAATTTAAAATGTGGCATACATAACATACAAAAGTTGTATATTTCACAGCTAGTAAGGATGTTTCGTTTCGAATACCCATAATAGTAAATTCCCTAAATCTCTTAGAAGAAACATTATCATTTACCAATGTCATGTTACCCAATGTATTGGAGAGATATATTGAGCTCAACCACCCTTGGTTTATCATGGAAACACCCATATAATTAAACAATTCCCAAGAACCATAACATAGTCACAACACATAATACAAGAATAATGGAAAGATATCATTCCCACACTGAAACCACAATATATCATTTAAATATTTTGACATGAGAAAAAAATTACCAAAAAAATTTTCAATTCCAAAATACATAAATGAGTATATGGTATTTATTTTCCATTTAAAAATATTACAGCCTGTTAAGGAAGCCAACAATCAAATAACGATCGTGGTGGAGGAAAGGACATTATCACCGTGTACATTATAAATAAATAAATATTCCCTTTTTCATTTAGTAAAACACTACATAGAAAAAAGATTCCCATTGAATTGAATGAAATTTCCAAGGGTTCATTATAGCAAACCAAAGCTTGACGTACATGGATATTACATTACTTTAGCAGAATACTTAATACATAACAGTAACAGACACACAAGGATCATAATAGTTTAGTGTCTTTGGAAACATGGAACCTAATCTTCTAATCATGGTGAAAGATCTTCAACATCTCCCATAAAGATCTTCCCATTTTTTTTCTTACCAAAAACCATTCATTATATCCCGGGGAAAAGAAAAACATAAAAAGGGTGATATCAAATGCTTAGTAAGTGTAATCATGGATAAAATAAAACATACCATATACATTTGAACATAAAAACATGAACATAATGTTTAAACATCAAAATCTTGAGCAATGACAAAAAACATGGAAGTACGCAAGACATAGATCATAAAGAAACATTAAGAATTATAAAATAGCATGGAAATAAAACATGTAATTATGGAAACCATTAATCACATGATATAATTTCCATAGTAGCCAAGGCTTTGCTTCCAATACCATCTTAGTGGACAAAGTCCCTTTCTGAATGGAGTTTAATCCCCGTTCCAGTCCTGTATTACTGAACCGGTTTAACATGCCGTTCCAGCCATGTTTATCTCTTGAGATATTAATCTTTACCCAATGAATTGGAGGGAGATATAGGTCCCACCCATCTCATAATAAAATCATTCTTTCGTGTGCCACAAAATTATAAATCATACATCATAGCATAACCCATGAAATAAAATGGGATTCTTAAACATCATGCCATCATAACATAATCCATAAATAATTGATATTATTTCATCATAAGAAAATTTATACCATTTAAATCATAGAGATATTTTACTTAAAACATACACATATGAAATAATTTCATCTTATATGGAAAATAGTTTTGACAAAACACTTGAAATGAATTCTTGAGGAAAGTATCCTTTCGTCTTTAAAATCATTTTCTTTTCACAAAATTCCATGAAATTTTAAAAGATATTGGTTTTGTTGAAAATAATCATGCAATATTGTAGATGAAGCTTCGTGAAAATGAGGCGTTATGAAACCGTAAAAATCCATTCATGCCATATATGTTAAAAATAACATTCTACTCATACTTTTGTCAGAAAAGTCAAAAAGTACCTTATATGGTAACCAAAGGAAAGATTCCATTCATACAATGTGGTAAAAAGTCAATAAAGGGTAAGAATGACTTTAAACATCCATGGAAGAATGGTAAAAATTTAATGAATGCATTTTTAGAAAACATGGTCATGGATGATAAAGGTAACCCCAGTAAATACTTATGTATAAGCAATCTCGGATAAAAATGAGATTGAAAATTTATCCCTTACCTTAGGTCTGATATGCTTCGTACGTATCTGAACCTCCTGTATAATGATTTAAATAATGTCATTGACTTATTACCTAATCATATTCATTGTTATGATATCATATATGTTTCACTTATTACTTTTTATTACCCGTTCTTTTGTAAATTCCATGTTAAAGCAGCGTTTTCGGTAAAATCATTTCATTTATCGTATGTGTTTTGACTTTTCGTTCTTGATATTATTAATTATATCCTGATTTACATAATTTTAGAATGTAAAACATGATATACATATATTCATCATATAAAAATATATATTATAGGTCGATAAAAGGAATGAAATACACCGTTCATGGAGACGGTAGGCCGTACGTACGCATGAACGCTGTTTTCGTTTCCTTATTTAATTGAATGAAATGAAATAGACGACATACATATATATATATATATATACATAAATCCAGAAGCATTATTATTTCATATATTTCATTATTATTCATTAAATAAAATTTATGATCATTCATGTATGGTTAACATGGAGAATGAATCTCATCGCATCGTGGAGACGGTAGTCCGTACGTACGCACGGGCGATGATATCATTTCCATAATCATTGAATTGAATTGTAGTGGATGATATAATATATATGAATTAGTATGATGTTATAATAACTATTTATAGTTATTATTTACACCATTATACCTATTCAAGTAAGGTGGTGTTGGAAAAACAAATTACACCACGGCGTGAAGACTGTGTTCTGTACGTACGCACGCGCGATGATTTCATTTTCCGTAGGATGGATAGATGGTGAAATAGGGTTTTTTCATACTTATAATAACATATAATTATATTAGTGATACTGATTTTATTACTTCTTGATGAAACAACTAAATAATATGAAGTGGAAGAAGAAATAAAGTTGAAAGAATCGATACCGGACATTACCTCTTCTTTGAAGCGCCTCTTTGATACCTCTTTTTAGGGCACTGAAATTTGTCTTTGATGATGACCATGACCTCTAGGATGTTTCTAGGGAAGTGGAGAAGAGAATTTGGAAGGGGTCGGCCAAGGGTGAAGGCTCAATGTTGTGTGAGGAAGAGATGGAGGAGGTTCCCTTTTATAAGGGAGGAGAGGGGAACCTTTGGAAAAACTAAAAATATTATTTTATTAAAAAGCCAAATTCGGTTTTAAATAGCTCTAAATTGATTTATTTCGGAGCTATGGTGGGGGTGGGTCGAAATCATATAATACAATAAAATTTAGACAAGTTTAGGTACCTATTGCAACCTTATCATTTAGATTTAAAATTAAGTTTGATAATTTTACTTTTACCGTGTGTTTTTGTGTTCTTACCCTATAAGGTTAATAAACTTACTATGAGAAGCCAAAAGAACCCCAAGTTGTTTATTATTAATATATATAACCTTACCTAAGTCATTTTTCCGAACCATAGATTTTTAAGAATATAATAACAATTAATAAGATAATATTTGTTTTCAAAACTATTTTATGTCAATTTTGACAGTATTTTGTAATTGATTTTTGTAAGAATCATAACAGAATGATTAGTTCGAAAAAAGTTTATTAAATCAACACTAACATGTCATATTAACATAAATTTTTTTTTTAATTCATTAAAAGTCTCAAATTACATTTATTTGGGTATTTATAACATCAATTATGTCAATATTACATTAATAAGATAATTACTGAATCATCATTGTGTCATTAATAACATAAATTATTTAAAGTATAAAAATTACAAATAAAATATCATTATGTATGAAATCATTGTAGGATTCTAATAAATATTTATAGTCGAATTTATCTTATGTATAACCCTATATTAAAAAATATTTACTTAATAAACATTGATTTTAAGTATTTTAACCCATCTTTAAATAAATTAATAATAAATGTCCTAATCTAATCCAAGTGGGCCTAAATGGTCATATTTTATTCCTAAGGTTGGTGTTGGTCTAATTACACTTATCCCATAAAATTAAGCATGTTTTAGGGTAATAAAAATATCATTTTTACCCTTAATTTCCCTATTTACTTTTAACCGTGGTAAAAAAGTAAAAAGTTACTATTCACCAAAAATTATTTTCATCTCATTGAACCACATTTTACATACTGACATCAACCGTGTCTCTCCGATTTTTGAAATTCCACTCACATATGTGGTAAAATTTATTTTTTTTGAAAAATTAATTTTTTTAACTACCACTTAGTGGTTACACTATTCATCAAAAAATGAAAGTTTCCAGAAAAATACCAAAAATTAGGCCTACGCTATATTTGATATTATGAAGTGAAAAATGATGTCTATTTTACCAAATTCAAAACAAATCTGTTTCATTACTTAATTTAAAAATTAATTCCCGTCATCAAAACAAATAGCGAGTTCTTAAGAGATAATAACTATCAAAAGATTGACATTTGTTTATGTCTGGTTTAAATGTGAAATTAAATTCAATGACCAACATTGTATTAAATTGTAAAAATATATTCTTAATATACATTAAAACCATTCAAATTAATAATTTAACACTATTAATTATTTCTATTAAAAAGGTTGTTTTTAATTAAAATTTAGCAATTTTCACTATTCATCAGAAAATGAAAGTTATCCGAAAAGTACCAAAATTTTACCCTAAGCTAATTTCGATATTCCGAATCCAAAAATGAAGTCCATTTTAAAAAATAAAATTTACAAAATTTAAAAAAGTTGTTATTACTATTCATAACGGCTAGTTTTAATAATATTTTAATAGCATATCATAGTTTAGTGAAACTTGGTATTGCGTACTACACGCGCTATCGAGGAAGGTCGCGATTACGTGTAATGAAAGGCAAGTGAAGGATGTGTGTTTTGAAAGCTCCTTTTGGTGTAGCGTAAAACAAAAGACATTAAAGAAATTAAAAAGAATATTTTTCATAAAATCTCGGGGTGTTACATTCTCCCCCCCTTAAAATGAATTTCGCCCTCGAAATTCGTCGGGGTTATAAATGGTTTACTACTCGAAAGTTTCTTTAATAGAAACCCACATAGTAAAAAGGAATACCAAAACCGATCTTTAAAAACAAAAGTATGAAATGTAACGGTTACCCAAATAAACTAATCACCAGGTTTCCACATAGGTGAAAATATGGATGTGGAAGAGAAATCTAACCATCAAGTTCTGATGGAGAGTGGTAGAGAACATGGCTATGTATAAGTCAGAAATCACAAATACATATATTTGTGATGATCTAAGGTACCATCTGATTCATCGAATATAAGGGCACTAGGAAAACATTTTTGGTTTTCAAGATCATTTCCCTAAAGTTGGTGAATTAAAAGAAATACTTACATGATTTTGGTAAAATTTCACTATTGTTCATGAATTTAGCAATTTCCTCTTTATCGCTTAAAGAAATGATGTTGAATTTGTTATTCGTGATATGTTAGCAGATCATGTGTTAGAATGATGGGTCATTCCATCTGTTTCAAACAAAAGGATATCAAAAGTTATAAGTCCATCTTATGGTTAGATTAATCGTATATGGTTCCAAAAATGAACTTATACTTCATATATCATACATCTTAATAAAATAAAACTATTTTCTACTAACCAGGGACTTCTTGTAGGCCAGTGGTAGGCGATAAAGGCCAGTCGCACTTCAGTTGTGGGTTTGATTCCCAGAACCTTGTACGACGCGATGGGCTGTCAGTAGTCCTGTAGGTTGCCCTTTTTCTAAAGCTATATTACTATAACATCCCATCTATAATATCTAAAAAGATTCTATCCTAACTTATCTCCATCATAATCCATTCCAATATTTAGGATTATCTAAAATACTTCGGTCCAAGCTTATAGTATAAAGAAAACTATTACTTGAAATGTCACATAACAATCACGTGAATGCCATCATTTATCCCGCATATATCATAAGATATATCTTTTTGGTCAAATTAAAAACATGTGAATACCTTAATCATATATACTCTTGAAAAATTAATACCCATTGAACCTTAGTGAAAACATGAATATAGTTAAAAGTTTACACTTTCCACAAACCAAAATGCTCAAAACAATTTATACTCAAACCATGATATCACTAAGTCCTTATATCAATCATGAACTCATGAATACTATCAAACATTTCATTTTCTCCTTATCCCTTCATTCTGTGCATATAATCTGCTTTCCAAAATATTTGAATCACTTTTCATGGTTACCGGTACCTTAAAATTATTTAAAACCACAATAGAATAATACAAAAATATTCTAATCACAAAAAAAGTACCTCAACAACATTATTCTTGAATACCAATACATAAGCACTTTAATCAATCCTCTTCAATTATTGTCCTAGAATAAGTCCTTCCTTGATTTAGAAGTAACTTTTTACGTCAGGGCATTGATTTGGGTAATGCACTTGTTCTCCACAAATAATACATTGAACTCCATAATAGTCTGTCACTCTATGACCCTTTTCTCCACACAGATAACATCGGTACCTCCATTTGAGGTATTCCTTATGGTACTTCTTCCCTTCTTTAGAAATCTCAATCTTCATTTCTTTATGCTCCTCAACATGCGAACTTGCATAATAGTTTATCTTCATCTTCTTTGATGAATTAGGCATACCACTAAATTTCACCTTGTTAATCATATATCGCGATGACTGATTCGGCATAATCACAATATCATTCTCTCTAGGAATTACACAATTTTGTTGCTCATAGTCACCAATTTGTCCATTAGATTCACTGTTAACCGAATTCCTTCTGGTTCCCTCAATTAACTAAAACACAAAAAGAATTCTGTGAGAGGCAAGAATCATGCTAGAGAAAACAACATAGTAAAACTCTCTGATATGATAGAATTTGTACATAGAAAATCAATCTTTATATTAGCCTAATATAAATAAATTAAAAATCATGGAACAACTTTATTGGATATCCCATCATTTTTTGATGTTTTTTCAAAAGATTTTTCCACAATTTTATTCTTATATTTTGGATTTATTCCATCATTTTTAACCCTGTTTGGAAATTTCTTTCATAATTCTCCATCTCTCTACATATAAATTAATTTTATCTTATAAGTTTTAGAATTGAAAATACCACTACCAAGACCTTTTTTATTATATTAATGGGCCATATTTATAGACTTACAATGTTAGAAGTAGTTCCTATATTTGATAAGTCATTCTCCATGAATATTTTTACCACACGTTCCTTAAAATAGAAAGATGACTTTCCTAGCTTTCTATTTATTTTATTTTTTATTACCCATTGTATATGATATGTACCTTTTATTCATCTTAGTTTCATAAAACTTATGATGCATAGAAAAATCCATTTCAACCCTCTCATCCTGTAGAACATTTCTCTCATACTTTTAAATACCTGAGAAGAACATTACCGTTAATATATTTGTTTCAATTTGGAGTAAAAATAATTACATTTTACTATTTGGATCTCAAATAAAATTTCCAATTTACTGTGCCAATATAGAGAATTTTTTTTCTATTTTTAACACTAAATCTATATAAATATATTTTAATTAATTTTTATTTCATCCTATGTTGAACCACCATAAGAAAATATTTCACAATAAAAGAATTCTTAAATTAATATTTTTCTAATGTATCAATATCTTCTTTTAATAATATATTCATGATCATTGACCACCATTGGTCAGATTCAACTTCAAATCGATAAATTTCATGACATTCCTTTTGATTATACGAAAACCTCATGACATAAAAAATCATTTATAAGACTTTTATCAACCCCAAAACAACAACTAAATCATAAATCCCCCTAAATGGCGGAGGGTGTGGCCTCAAAAAATGTTCTATTATTATCAATTTCAATTTTTAAATATCTAGATGACCTCTTAAATGGATAAAAAATCCATTTATATCTTTCTAAAATTGATATTTTTCTTCCACAAATTTCTTAGTTACAATTCCAACCATTCCTGGCTACTGATTTGGAATGATATCATCCTCTTGTTGCCTTACCAAATCATCTTCGTTGTTTTTTATGTGGAAAGGTATTTCAACCATAACGTTTTTAGATAATGAAACATGGTAATCATTAAATTTGATATTTTTATTAATTCAACATAAATTAAAACTTTTAAGGATACTGTATTGTAATTATCCTCCCCAGTTGGGTTATTGAAACTATTCTATAATCCCAACTCTAGGGACTTATCCTAAAACATTACCGATAATTGATTTTTAAGTAATAAATTACCTTTATTATATTCAAGGATCATTTTAAATTTAGAGTTTTATATAATTAGTTAATAAGTAATAAAAAAAATCATACATTACAGAGTTGATTCTTCTAATCATTATACATTTTTTCCATCATATAATACCTTTAAAAAAACAAAATTTATTAGTAATTTCCTTTTCAAGATAATTTTTAGGTTCGAATTTTGAACTTTATTATTCTAAATATGTCCTTTTATGAAAATAAAATTTACATTAAATAATTCAAAAGGAATATTAATGGAAAAATAAAACCCATAATGGTTCCCTTGATTCCATAATATATTAATATATTTTATTGACAACACTATACTTTTCATGTCTCAAAAGGAACATATACTTTCCCTTGAACATAAACTCAATGACATCCTTGTGAAAACCTGAAATTTTAATAACAATTATAGAAATAATAATAAAACATATTGTTAATTTGATAGATAATTTTTTATCATAATGATATATAATATAACACTCTAGGCTATAATAAAATAAAACTCATGGTTACACATTACATAAACCTCATAGTTATACATAGATGTAACCATTAAAGTTACAATTAGAATAACCCTCACTATCAACATTAAATATTCCAAATTAATTGGAGGTACATCAATGAACCACCCATATCTAGTATATAATATAACCACATATCATCATAAAAATTTCACTAAAACATAACATACTCATAAAGAATTAATTTTGGAATCATAAAAACATTTCATAAGGAAAATCAATTATTTTGAAATTAAATTGTACACATACAAAGGAAACAAATTTCTTTCGAAATAAGAATATATTACTATAAAAGAAATCACCAAAATATTATGGCATCATAATGGTAGGAATATACACTCATACTATACATGTTCAAAAAATACTCTTTTGGACTTTTGTGAATAAAAACATTAAATGAGTGAATAAAATAAAAGTCCTTTAAATATTTCAAATCGTTGAATTGATTGTTAAGAGTATATATGGATTTTATATACCACATAAAAATCCACATAAAACATGTATAAAAGAAACATAATATAAATATAATTCATTTGACAAATTAACCTATAATTGAACAATCATTGAATTAGAATATTTACCTCAGGAATGCAAATTGAGTTAGAAATACCCTAACCTCGAGTCTGACAACTCACAAAAGAAATTTTTCATCCAAAATTATGAAATTATGTAATTTATATTATTTATTTTCAATCCTTTTTTAAATTAATTATTCTTTTTATGTCACTTATAATCATTTAATAATAATTATTTATTTTTTTATGTTCACATCAGTTGTTTTGTTGATTTTCGGTTCATAATTCAAAAATGGACTTTGTAATATGACTACGATGAAATATGCCATTATTAAAAATTATAAAGAAAAATAATCATGATATATTTAAATTTTTTATTAATTAATTGTTTTTAAATTAAAATATTGCATATGGTTATGAGAAATAAACTATGGTAAAATCCAGGAGAAGGCATGTCATACGTATGCATGAGTAATGTTTTAAATTTTTTTGATCATTATAGAAATTATATAATTAAAAAATTATCCTTATAAAACAATCATATTATTATATATATAATATGAATTTTTAAAATATACATATATAAATAATAAATTATTTTATCAATGAAAAAAAATATCATCGCTTCATGGAGGTGGTAGTCAGCACATACATGTGGATGATGAATTCATTTCCTAATTTTTGTAAGAGAAGATATATATTGTTAATTCCAGAAAATAATAAGATATTATCATATAAAGGATATTGAATATATTTTTTTATCCTTTTTAAAAATATTTTAAGGATGTGAATGGAGAAACAAAACTAAAACATGCATTTGAAAACAATACCTAGTATTTATAAAACATATCTTCTTTTAAAAAATAATCCTTATAATTTTGGTTTTATTCCAAAACAATAAACCCAATAATTTATGGAGGTATTCAAGAACATGATTTAGGTTGGGATTAATTAAAGAAAAAGGGTAATGAGTTGTGAAAAAATTGAGAATAATATGAGCCCTTTTATAAGCGTGGGGAGGGAAGACTTGGTAAATCTCAAAATATTAAATTAATATAAATTATTATTCAATTATAAATTGATAAATATTTATTTATTGAGATTATAATATAATTATGAGTCTAAATACACACATCCAATACAAATTAGAGTACTTTTGACTACATTTATACACTTAACATTTTTTCTTAACCCTTATTTTACCATGTTCACTCTTACCATGAAAATAGTGGGTTTTACTCTTTGAGGGTCAATATAGATACTAGAAAATAAAAAAAACATATATAGAAAATGATTGATATTATAAACCTTATCCATGAAACATGGTTGAACATAATATTTTCAGTGACTTTATATCATTTTATATAAACTATCCACAATGAAAATTTCACTGACTACTCATTTATTAGATATGATAATATCATGATAACACATATAATTAGAACCAACTATTTTATTATATACATAATATTTAAATTTCATCAATAAAATTCATTTTTAATATTATTTATCAAAAATTATATTTATTTTAGAATTATTATTATAATCTTTTTAGTTTTAAAAAATTGAATAAATATATCATCAGAGTTGTCAAATCATTTAATGTAATTATTTCCTCCATAATAACTAAAAATATTAACAAGATTAAGATAAATATTTTACCATTAAAAATACTATCTATATTATAACATATCTATATCACTATGTTTAAAATATAAAATGTATTGAAAATTAGAGGGTGACATCTTTGAATTTTCATAAAATATACTAGAACAAAGATTATAATCGTATCCAAATTGTATCAATTGGTCATATAACCAAACATTGAATGGCAATTGACACAATTTTCTCATCCAATTAAATTTAAAAATGTTTCAGTGTTTTTTTAATGTTCTTATCATTTTAGTTTTACACTTAATTAGCAATTTTAACCACCACCATGGTAACAACAATTACTATGTTTACTATTAATATTTGACCAAAATAAAACATACCAATTTAATAAATTTGGACCCAATGATTAAAGTTTCAGAATCAATTTTTCAAAATTAAAGGTAAATATGTTTGAGATATCAATTTAAAATAAAAATTAAAAACAAATTAAGAACAACATTTCATAAAAAAAGACATTGTATATTGAAATAAAAATAAATAATAATTTAAAGTATAAAAAACATTTCCAAAAATAATAATTAGGATATTTTAAATATAATTTACTAATTAATATTTAAAACTATTCTAGTATATAATTTCACCTTGTAAATAATATACATCTTTCAAAAGAAAATGAGTATTTTTCACTTTTCATTGAAAAATCAATAGTTTCCAGAATTTCCATAACACTCATCGTGTGATTGGATTAAAAAGATGAAACAAATAAAATCTTTTTTTTGGAAAAAAATTATATAATTTTAATATTTATTTTATATGTATATCATTATATATTAAATTAGTTTAATAAAAATATTTCTATTAAATTTTCATGAATTAGATTATATATTTATAAAGAATATAACTATTAAAATAAATGATACTAATAAATATAAATAAAATATAATTTATTAGTACATGGGTTTGAATATATAATCATGAAAATAAGTTATAGGTTTTCTAAATCATTAAAACACAACTACAATCTAGGAAGACTTGTGTTTATCCTAGGTAATCCATGGTCCTTATTCAAATACTTCATTATGGTTTAAAAATGTTCATAAATATGAAAATAATATCACATCACTGTGTTAAACCAGGTGTAAAACAAGGTCCATTATCTGCATCAAATTAAAATCGAGTCCTGGTAAATTCTCCCTTTATAAATTTATTTACCCTAGATATGTCTATTCTATATCCACATCTACTTATAGTGTCCAGATAATGGAATAATTACTTAGAAACAACACATTCTATACTAGAAAAAAATTCATTGTCATTTTCCAATATATTTAATCACCAGTATACATGTACCTATACATATCCCTAATTTTATCCATATATATCTTTTTAGACAAATCATTATGTATCTCATGATGGTTTTCTCATCCTAGCATATAGTGGATAACTAATCATATCTTCTGATACAAACTATATAAACCCAGAAGTATCATATTAAAATATTATATATATTTAGATGAATATTCATTACAATACATATACACAATCCTATGGATTGTAAAGTCATACTTCCAATGAATACTAAATTAAAAATATTTTTATTCCTTGAAATACATTCATCATCTCCCATAATTATCTTCCCAGAAAGTTCTCTTCCTAGACTTACCCTACATAAAACCATTCTTCATAACCTGGAGAAATAAAATATACTAAATTAGAGCTCGGATTTTTAGTAAGGGTAAAAAAGGGGATATATATATGAATAACATGAGAATAATTGTTTGAGAAATTGATAATAACATTTTAAAACCATACTCTATGTATCAAAGATCATAATAATGTGTTAAGGAAAAAATATTGGATGCTCAAAATACATAAATATTATTGAATTAATATATCACAAGACATATGAAATTAAAATTGGCATAAAGAATAGATTTATGGAATACAAATAAGATTAAAACAAAATTTTCTTAGTAATAAAGGTTCATTTACAAGTCTATCATAGTGGGATGGGATCACAGCCCAAACCATAATAATAGTTAAGGTTTACTCTCATGACTATCATAATGGAAAATGTCTCATACTTAACATGGTTCACTCCACAATCATATATTATCTCTCCCATGAGATATAAATCATTATCTAATTCATTGAAGGGAAATATATATCCCTCTTATAATATAATTAAAATAGTAAATATTCGCACCACATGATCCTAAAAATATCATCATTTCATAAACCATGAAAATTAATGTTTTTCATAAGAATCACATAATACAAGACCACATCAAAAAGAAATATTTTTCATATAAATTTCATCATTAAATAATAGAATAATGATGGAAAAAATATGTGGGATTCATTAAAAATTTGTCATGGTATAACCCATGGAAATTAAATAGTATCCACACACATTTCATTATGGTATAACCCATGTAAAATAAAAAGTATTCACAAACATATTGTCATCTAAAATGGAAACCATTCTGATAAATGATTATAACGATCTACATTGATCATATCATAAGTAAAATATATTTAACCTCAATGGATTTTATACTATATTGAACATGATATTGAGAAAGATAACATGGGACATTTCTAGAGGAAAATCACATTTCCACTTTATGGAAACATTTTAACAAATTAAATATTTTATAAATTATTGTTATTATAAATATCACTTGAAACATATAAAAAGATATTTTAAAATCATTTATGAGATTTTATAAGTAAAATATACTTTACACATTGAAAATAATTTTTAAAAAATAAAAATATTTAAAAATAATTTTAGTGAAAAATAAACTTTTTAATATATAAAGTTTTTTTTTCAAATAATGAATGTTTATGATAATGGTAAATCCCACAGAAAATAAATTATATATTCATTTGAAATTTATAATAAATACCAAATGGGAATTATTTATAAATTGACATGAGTATACCACACATTGTATTATTAAAATTGAAACATTGTTAAAAAAATTATCTAATAATTCAATTAGGAAATGTTATAATCTTTTTTGAAAACATTTTAAGAATTCAAGGTCATGAAAAAAAGGGTTTTGGGCCGAAGAGAAGAATAAATATGATATTTCATAAAAAATTATTTGAATTCATGATTACATAAATATATAAAAATTATTGAAAAAAATGTATTTTCATTAAATAATTATTGTATCATAAAATCCATATGTTTCATGAGATATGATCCACATTATTTCACCACCGGAAGCATAAAAATACACAATCATGATAAATAATGAGATTGTATCATAAAACCATTACGACACTGGTAACATTGAATAATAAGACCTATAAAAATAATATCAAATGTAACCTAAATTATAATTAGAAATATAAATTCATTATATTTCATGTCATGGGGTGTATATAAACCTGATAAAATTAAATATAATCATAAAAGCATGTATATACCAAAGAATCCTAATTGGGACAAAAATCCCTTCCTGTATTGGTAACATCAAAGCTATAAAACCAATGAAAGAGATATCCTCAAATTGATATGTTAATATAGTTAATTTTCAGCATATTAATAAATAAATAATATTATGGTCATTTTATATACTACATAATTTAATCAGTTGGTGAATATGTCATATGTCTCATAAAAGTAAAATATGAGATGAAAATCCCTTACCCACATAGTAATCTGTTGATTCATAATACCTATTAAATAATAATATAAAAATTATTTAGGTATCATGAAATTAATTATATTAATTATATAACATGAATATTAGTTATTCTATTCACCACACAAATGAAATCTATTTTGAATATGTCATAAGTCTCACAGAAGTGATTGAGATTATGAAAATCCCTTATCATATTTCTCAGATTCCATTATACATAGTTTGCACTCTTCTATAATAATTATATTATATATATATATATAATATAATAACAAATATATATTTCATACAATATATATTTTACTTATGACCATTTTTAAAATTTTATCCAAAACTCCTTCATAAAATAATTGTTCATGTAATAAATGCATCGTCTATTATGGATGTTTTGATATTTTTTTTATTAAATTTTGTATCAGGGTTATATAATGTAAATTTATTTAACCATTATATAAATAACAAAAAATATATAGTATATATTAAATTATATTAATCCAAAAAATAGAACTAGAAATTTAAATAAAATATTTATTGAGATGGTACGTCGTAAATATGCCTGAACGTTGCTTCACTTTTCACCACATATTTTAATAATTAAAGGTAAATAATATATTATTATTTAATAATATTGATAATGAAATTTATATATGATGTATTTTAATTTGAAATTTTCATTATTACCATCCATGTAGAGTTTATGTGAATAACAAATCAAATTGCTTCACAATGTAGTAGTCCACCACACACACAACTAATGTTATTTTAGTCCTATAGAATGGAATGTAAGGAGGGATATGTTATATCATAATTATATAAGTATAAATATTTTACCAATATCTTCTATATTTATTTACTATTCTCTTTATTCATCTATGTAAAATAGAAATGAAAAAGATATCATTTAAATTATTGAGGTGTTATTCCTCCGTACACAAGAGTGAAATTGATATTTTCTAATGGTTTTGGTGATAATAAAGTAGATGGAGTATTATAACCCATGAATTATAATAATATAAATAATTATATAGATCAATTAAATCCATAATTTTATCAAGTCCTGAAAGGTGATATGGAAAACGAATAACATTGGTTCACAAGGCGATTGTCCATTGTACTCAGGACTAATGAATTCATATCACATTTTATAGAAGAGGGTAATGATTTTGGTTAGTCAATTAATAGAATAAAATATTATTACATGTAATATACTAAGTTTGTTATATAAATATATTTTTACAAAAAATTTATGGAGGTGGAGTTAGAAATAATATAAAATTCTCGATTGGAGAAATTACATCTTCTCCACAAAACTACTATTGGATAGTACCCAAATGATTATCAGGGTGGATTTCTAAAAAACTCCTCTGTGTATATTTAATGGAATAAGGAATTGATATTCATTGGTAATTTAAAAACATGGAGTTTGGAAGTTTATATAGTATTGGAGAGGGGTGGCCTTTTATAGGTGAGGTGAACTACACACTTGTCCTTTTTAAGGTTCACCCAATTTATTCACATGAAACATGTAAGCACTCAGGATTTATACGTGATATAAGTTTCTTGAATTTATTTTATAAAATTATAATATAAACATACAATGTATACTCGATCTGATAAAACCTTATTTCATTAAGACTGATAATTACATTAGTTATCTATAAAACTAATTAAAATTAGAGACATTGAAATTGTAAAAATATCAAATAAAAAACCTAAAATCAGAAAAATATGGATCCCCCAATCTATTAGAATCATTTACCCATTTTAAAACACTACTGATATGAAATAAAATATTAATAAATTGATCAAAATCTTAAGAAATGAAAATAATATAACCTTTGGATGTCTTCTAGTGAATATTGAGTGAAATAAATAAGTGATATCTATATGGTGTAATGGAAAATGTAATTTTTTTTCGAATCTAGTATTATATTGGTATTGTCTAATATTATTGTATTTCAATATAACATTAGATCAGTTTTAAAAATATTTGATGTGTATATAATTTGTAATTAGAATAAATAATTGATGGAGCAAGGGGACATGATGGCCTCAAGCAATAAATTCAAAAATATTGAAGCCCAATTGTTTAAAATTTAGAGAGAGGTAGTATCACTATGTTTTATCCTTAACAAGTTCATTCTGAGCATTAACAATTGAATCATGAAGGGAATTTCTTATGGGAGATATTCAAGTTAATAGGGATTATAACTCAGTCAATGATAACTAGGCCACCCCTGAAACTATAAACATTTCATAGCTTTTTCTTATGGCATTTATAGATCAAATATTGGGATAAATTCTTATAACATAGTGAAAAAAACTGTAATTTCAGTGTAAAAATTAAATTTTAATATCAAAAATTTTATTTTAGGAATATATTTGTTTAATTACATATATATCAAATTGATAAAAATTGGATAAAATGATTTATGAACCTTAATAAAATATATTTATTTTTTAACAAACATAGTCATTTTTCACAATAAAATAAGGTATTTAAAATTATATTTTATTTAATTAAATATTCTTTTTAAACACTCTTATTTAAATATAAATGATAGAATAATTTTTAATGTCACAAGAATATTTTTTATGTGTAAGAAATATGAGTAAGCATTAACAAATTATTTTTCTACATAAATAAATAATTTAATATTTAAATTTCATATTATCATATTTAAAGTAATATTTTGATAAAATAAATAATATATTTAAATTAAAAACAATGAAATTATTTTTGGTTGAATATATGATAATTCTCTAAAATATATATTTTCCTGTGAATATTTAAAATATTTTTTTGATCATTTTATATATTTTATTACATCATATTGATTTTATAATGATTAAATAACTATTTAACCACAATCTGTGATCGAAAATAAATTATTTTTTAATATTATTTATTTTAATATATTTTAATATATTTTCAAATGTATAACATTTTTCTCATGTGGAGAATGAGAAATTTTATTTTAAAGGCATTATTTTGTGGAATATTGAACTTTCAATGTACAAATGAGTATTAAAAATTTGTTTTTGATTTTGGTGGATTAAAATATCATATATTTTCACTCCAATTTCTAAAACTAAGAGAAAAAATCATGGGTAAGATTTTTTTTTTATTTTCTGAAAACTAAATTTCCACGACCTGTATCTTGTGATTATTAATGATTTATTTGGTTTTTCGAATAAATAACTAACCATTTTACCAATCCATTTCACCTCAAATATATTCTTTATGTTGTTATAGGGATCCCTCAACCAATTTCTCCTCAATCCCCCTTTGTTATAATTCTAAATATTTATGAGTAACACTTCATAGTAAAAGAAATCTTCACATTTTTTTTCAACTCATGTTCTCATATGTGGAATGTCATCTATTTTCCAAAAATATTTCTTTCTTTCCACTATTTATTATCACAATTTTTTAAAAATAGTATTCCATCTATGGAAGACCATTTCCCCAAATATTTCATTCTTTCTTAAATCCGTGTTTTATACATATTACACTATCAAAATTATTTCCCTATTTTACAAGATAAATACTACCTTATTTCATTTTTATGAATACAAAAACCTCGTCCTTTTATATGGATATTAACATAGATGTAAAATTATTTATTGATTTAGTGATTTACATATATGTAACCCACATTCCCTTTTACATGGGGTTTTAATTAAATAATTTATTATGATCAATGGGGATCAAATGAAATTAATACATATTAATGGTAAACTCTAATCATTCTCCAATGCATTGCAGAATTATTTTTACCTTTAAAGAAAACATATTTTGCAATACCTTGGTGAGTAACCATGCTAATTTTGATTTATAACCCCTTCGTGATAAACAATGGTAATATTCTTATGAATGCATAATTTGAATGTTATATCCACATTTCCATGTTACGAATCATGCTATTATTATTTGGATATGCCTCATGTGATCATACTCTTTTAATATTGTATTATCACTTGTTATTATTGATATGTATCTTGATTACATTCTAAATATCACCTTTGTTTATTCTATTTCTAGGATTATAATCACCCCTTTTCTTTTTTATATGTCTCTTAGATATGAGATTTATTAAAAGAGACTTAGAGTGAACCCATGAAGAATCCGATCAAATGGATTACAAGAATGGTTTATTTTTTCATTTAATATGTTACTAACTTCCTTGAAACAATAATTAAAAGATCATTTATTTTGTTATGTGTATGTAAAAAAATTAATTAATAAGAAGGCCCCATTTTATAATTACTATTAAAGGATCAATTAGTCATTTTTAGAAATTGGGGATTGAAAATATTAGTAAAAATTCAAATAGAAAGTCTAAATATTGGAAAATTTCCTAGAATATTGCTGACTATTAATTATGTTGTTTCCATGAAAATATATCCATGTTTTAATAAAATAATATAGTGTTGATTTTTCATATATATTCATAGTCTCTACAACCAAAATCACTATATTATTCTAGTTTCGGTTGGAAAGTAGTGCATGAAAATGGTCCATGTTGTACAAATAGTTTAACATTTCCAGGGTATAAGTTTAGTTAATCACAATATTTTTATGAACCACTATAAGGATATATATATATATAATTTAATTATTATAATATAATAATATATTTAATCATAATTATTTAAGAAATGAAATCCCATTATAATTATAAGAATAATAAAACATACACATTTCAAACAAAGGATTTATTTTTCAATAAAATTGGTCGGAAATTTGAGGAACCTCGTAAATTATTAGCGCAATGGAAGACACAACAAATTATTTTAGATTAAATATTTAATTGAAAACATCTTAAAGAAGATTAATTATATATAATTAGTTATAACTGTTAACTTTAATCATGTTGTGTGATCCTATTATCCGTAAAGAGAAAATGTTCTTTTGATTTATTTATGAATAAATGACAAACATATTTTTGTGGATCTACCATCACAATGATTTTGGAACAATGGATTTCCTCTATAGAAAATATCATTTTGTTCTCTGTTATTCTGATCTAGATATTTTCCCCTAGTAGTATGCAACTTGTAATGAGAAGTTGATTATTGGTGGACATAGATAAAAAAGCATGAACATATGAGGGTAGTTGTGTCCAAGTAGTTTTAAGATTTTAGGGTAATATTTGTTTAATATATATTTCTCAGGTTAGATATGAAAAAATTAAGATTTAATTCCTAGTGTTGGAGTCGAAGGAAAATGTATCAGTGCGAAGGTAAGAAATGATTTTTATAACACATTGTTGATACTCATCTATAAGTGTTATGGATTCTTTTGTAATGGTTCATAGATTAGTTTGTATACTAGGACCCTACATGTAATTGAATTTACCAAATATATGAAATTAAATATATATATTCCTAGTGTGGAGTTATATAATGGTTGAATGGGATTTTGGATAGATTCCTTAGTCACATAATTGGAATGAAAAGAATAGTGAAATGGATCCAAACTCGGGGAAGAATTTTGATCATGGTAGTGGAGGAAAGAATGTCTAACTTCCAACATGAAAAAAATGTGGAAGGAATCATTCAACAATCTATTATCCTTAGAGTGGAATATGATACTGGTGTTATTGAGATTTATATATAGATCATAACTATCTGGGATAGGTGAAGCCTCTACTTTTCAAAATTAAAGAGAAATAGGATGATAGTGCATTCCCAACCGGATGACCAATGCATCATGTCTGGATAGCTTGGAAAATTTTCAAATAAATATCCAAATTACTAGATAATTGATGGATACCACCATCAACCTCAAAATAAATCAAGGATGAATTATCCTAAAATATATATAATAAGGAATAAAATACAAGCCCCAAATAATGTGGAGGAAAATAAACTATTTCTACTCTAAAAGTTAGACTGCACGTTGTTTGATTCTTATTCTATGCATTCCATTATATCATAAATGATTTCAATAAAAATTGACTCAATCCCAATAATTCTATAAGCTTATAGAATAGGGAATAATCAATGAATAATTATCTAGTAATCAACAGCATATAAGAACACTCGAAATAAATTTTGTGAGTATAGTATCATCGAAAAAATTAGTAGTCAATTCCATCATTGAAATTAAAACTATTCTAGGTATTGTATAGATATCAACTTATAATTGTAAGATCATATACTGGATTAAAAAATTTTAATTTCTCTAAAATGGGAAAACTAATTTTTTTTTCAAATGATAGATATCCCAACCTGAGCCCTATCTAGAGGAACCTCTAATAGACTTCATTATAGAGATGATCTATGAAGAGGGAGGATGAAATTGAAATATATTTATTGATATATTCATCATCATCCATGAATACATTGATGTATTTCATGAATAGTTACCAGAAACTCCCCCAAAATGATAGTTATAGTTCTTCATTATAGAAATAATTGGATATAAGCTGATATTGAAGAGAATTTTTATATGGGAAAATATGGGTTTAGATAAATTAAATAAGTAACCTTAATATCTTTTAGATAAAGAATTTATACAAAAAATTTCCTCTCATTAGGGAGAACCTATTTTATTAGTAAATAATAATCATGGATGAATGTAATTATTCAATGATTATAGAGAACATAATCGAATTATAGGGATGAAAATGTACCATCTCCCAAGGATTGATGATTTTATTCACCTACTTCATGGGGCTTAATTATTCTCAAAGATTGTCATATAATATAGGTGTAATAAGTTGAGGGTGAATAAATAAGATAATTAAAATATTAAAATTTGAAAAAGATATGAATATTATGAGTTTTTTTCATGCACATTAGCATTACTAATTCTCCTGTTATATTTATAGTTTTAATAAATAGAGTCTAAACAGACTACCTTGATAAATTTTTATGTTTTTTTATTGATTATATCTTAAAATATTATAATTATAAAAAGGATAATGAGGATTATATGAATGATATTTTTAAAAATCTGATGAAGGGGAATCTATTTATAATATTTCGATAATGTGAATTCTAGTTGAATCAAGTTTTATTCTTCAGGAATATTGTAACCAATTAAGGAATCATAGTTGATGCAACCAAGAAAGAGGTTATAGATTAGTGGCCTCATCCATCAATTGTAAATGAGAATAATAGTATCCTTTGTTTATCAGTATATTATAGTATGTTTGTGAGATATATTTCACTAATTACTAATCCACTAACCTTGTTAACTCGAAAATTAGAAATGATCATTTAGACAAAAGACTGTGAATAATTTTTCCAAGAAATAAAGAAAAGATAGGATATTGCACCTCTATAAACACAACCCTATGTTGTATAAGGATTCATTATCTATAGCGATTCATCCCATAAATGTTTTGGGTGTGTTCTAGTGAAAAATTACTACTTTATAACTTATGCATCTCGATAGTTAATTCTTTATGATCATAATTATCATAAACATTCATTGGAGTAATTTATCTTCATTTTTTTCTCTGAATATTTGGAGAAACAATGTTTACTCAAAAAATGTGTTATATATATAGACCAATATAGATTAATGTAAATATTCATGAGAATTTAATTCAACGTGATAAAAAGTAGATGGTAAAAGATTCTTAAAGACTTTGACTTTTAAATTTATCATCACCCGTAATGAAAAACAAAATGTCGCTAATGTATTTTTTTGATATACTATATTGTCATAGAAATAATTATTGTTTAAGAGAATTAATTTATTAGGGAATGAGTAAGTCCGGACATGGTAATCATAAGAGAAGGGTCATTATCCATCTTATACCAAATGATTTCTAACCCATAATTACCAGATATGATGATGACTGATTAAATAGAATTTGATTTGAAACAAATAATGATAGAGACTGCAAAAAATTGGTAGTCTATTAAAATTAAATTATATCTAGAATATGTAATAATATATTATACCACTCTACATGTCCCATATATCCTGATGATGAAGAATATGTTAATAGATGAAGCTCACAGATCAACATTCTCTACACATCCTGGAATCAATAAGATGTATAGGGACCTTCATTGTTAACATTAATGTTATAATATATAAACTATGATTTTTGACTAAATTGGATGTTTATTGGTGTGTAATTAGTTTAATGTAGATAGACAACATTATAATTGATTATAGAAACCACTACACATACCAAAATAGAAGTAGGAAAATATCACGATCGATATCAGAACTGGTCTCTCAGGAATATCAAAAGGAAACAATGTGATATTGGTTATAGTGGATCGTTATAGTAATTCATCCCATTTCATTACTATTTGAGAGCATTTATCAACTGACCAACTTACCAATATATATATAATGTAAGTGATCAAGATATATGGGGATACACATTCAATCCTATTTGATCAATATCTATGGTTCATATATTAGTTCTATAGAAGTATTTAACATGATCTTAATTTTGAATTGAATTTCAATTCATCCTATCATCCCCAAGAAAGTGGAAATTAGAAAAAAACTATTTAGACACTTTTGGACATGGGGATAATGTACTAAAATAATATTATACATGGATGGGATCAAAACCTCCAATTAATTGAGTTCCTATATATCCAAAAATTCCACTTGAGTATTACAATGGAACTGTATGATTCTATGGATGGGAAATAAGGTAGAACTCTTACATGATGGGTTGAATTTAGTGAGATATAGAGAATTGGGATTAATCTTGTAAAAAATATGATAGAAAAGGTTGATCAGATTCAATAACATATAATAGATTCTTAGATTCAGATAAACTTTTGCGATTACAATCATCAAATGTACATGGAGATTAATATTGGATATAAAATTTTCTTTTAGATATAACTATAGAATACAGTCATGTGTTTAGGAATAAAATAGATTCTCATCCCTTGGTACATTGGCCTCTTTTAATTAATTGATCACATAAGAGATGTCGTGTGTCAGCTAGCCCATTCACTAATTATTTAACATGTTCATGGTGTATTACACATATCTGTTTTGGGGAAGTATTTACCTCATTCCTCACATGTAATGAATACATAGGTTGTAAAAATGTCACATGACTTCTCCTATGGGGTGCTTTCAGAGGAAATCTTAGAACGTAGAGATAATTTTCTACGAAAGAAGACTACCCACCTTGTCAACATGTGGTCGAGGAACCATAAGTTTGATGTTGAAACTTAAGACAAGAGGTATTAATGATTCATAACTACGCTCACCTATTCTCAACTGAGAAAGCGAGTTGAAATTTAAGGGATACAATTTCTAAATTGGGGAAGAATTACACAACCCAAGGTCATTAAATAAATTTTTTCCCATGTATAATGTGTGTTATATTATATTATAAACATTCAAAGTATAATGGAACCAAAAAAACAACATATCATAATTAATGATCATTACATTAGACTTCTATGATGTGAATTAGTATTTCAAACATTACAACTAGACGAGAAACATTAAATAAAAAATATAAAATTAGAATATATGGATCACCCCAATCTGTTATAATCATCAACACCATATGTAACACTACAGAAATGAAACAATTTTTTAAAACCAAAAAACATCTAGTAAAATGAGAATATATAACCTTGGGATGAATTTTAGTGAATATTAAGTGAAATAATGATGTGGTATTTATAGGTTGTAGAGGGAAATGCCACCATTGGGATTTGATTATTATCTGTTTGTTGGTAAATATAACCAATGGTCAATTTTAAATTTATAAATATACACATTGGTGACAAATTTACAATAATAATTATTGTTTAATTTGGTAATGAAAAATTATAATTTATACATTAAACAGAAATTTTGTCTTCAACTAGTCTTGTCTTGGAATATTGGAGACCATTTTTTAAGACATTAGAGGGAGGTAACATCATTTCGGTTTTCCATCAACAATTCTAATGTTTGAATTTAATGAGTAAATTATTAAAAAATAGCCTATATGACTATTTCATGTCTTTGTAGATTGAAACTTAGTCAATGTCAGTCGAGACAGCCCCTGAAACTACTACCATCACTGACCTTACTTTTAGGGCTTTCAAAGGTGTTATAAGGTGTTACATGTCCATAACTTAATTACATAAATTTTAATTCCTCTTATATAAATAAAAGTTTAATTACATTAGATCCATTTCATTAATAGTTTTATTTAATAAAATATATTATTAATTGAGATGAATTCCATAAATGGATATACATTCCCAAATAAAACATAATTATATTTCTATAATTATTATTTTTTATAATAATGTAATATATTTTGAATAATATTTTTTAGGAAATAATATTTTAAATATAACATATTTAAATAAAAATATTAATGTAATTTTATATGTCCGTGAAAATTTGAATAAGTGTTAAAAATATTACTGTTCAATAAAAATGATATTTTTAAATAAAATGTACATTTTTATTTAAAAGATAAAATTCTAATTTTTATATAACTATTATATGAAAATAAAAATTATATTTGAAATCAGTGTTTCGAAATTAGGTTCCATTTAATTTATCATAATTTTATAAATATTTTTAATTTTCAATGAATTGTAATAAATAATATTTTCAGTGTCCAGTATTTTTTATAAATTTATATTTATGTAATAATAATTTGATAATTAATTAACCACAATCCATGAGATAAATTATGATGTTTTTAATATTATTTTTAATATATTTTCATTAATTTCAAAACCTATATATTACATTCCCAATTTTGAAAGGGAAAATTTGATTTTAAATGGATTATTTTGAGTAAAATATATCATTTTATATCCAAAGTAGAATTTAAAAATTACCTTTAGTTTTACATAATTAAAATATGATAATTTAGGATGAAAATTTTCAAAACAATGTAAAAACAATCTTTATGGAAATGGTTTTTCATTATCCACAACATAGATTTCTAAATATTATATTCAGTAATTAATAAACTATTCTTCACTTTCTACGTAAATACTGATCTATTTCACCCAACTCATTAACTCCCAATCCATCCACAATGCATTTATGGTGATTATTCCACAAAAATAGTCAAACATGTTTTCCACAAGCCCCTATGGTTCTAATCATCATTATTAAGGATAAAATATTCATCGTTAGAGATTCTCCACTTATCCTTTTTATTCAGGTACCCTTTTGTAGTATGTATTAAACTCTCCAATGTAATTAATTTTTTCCACTTTTTGTATCTCATTACTATAATAATGGTCCTTTATAAGTGGGATACAATTATCCATTAAAAATATTTCTCTCTTTAATCTATGTCTTATACTTACCAAACATCCAAATTTATTTCACTCTTTTACATAATGAAAAATACAATATTTTTTTGTGTCAATACAAAAAAATAATATTTTATAAATGGGTATTAACCTATATATAATATGATTTACTGATTTGGGTAGTTTCCTACATGTGAACCATATTACCTTGTAATAGTTTATGAATTATGTAATGATCATACCTTTATGCATGTTTCTCTAAAACTATTCTGATAAGAAACAGATTATATATTTTCGATATGTTATTAATGAAATGATTTATTATTATCTATGTGGATAACATGAAATTAAAACTTAAGAATGGTTCACCATGATATTGTTCCAATGCAGTGGGCAAATAATTTAATCACTATAGATGAAATGTTTTATGAAACTTTAGTGAACAACCATGGTAATTTTGATTTATGAATCCTTAGTGAAAAGACATAGTTAAATATTAATTAATGTGTCATTTAAATATTTTACCAAATTTACATTTTATGATTCACTTTTCTTTTATTTTAATATTCCTCAGGTTATCATGATATTTTTATATTGTTATACATCTTATTATTATTTAGATACCACATGATCGCATGCAAAATGTATCGCATTTTTACTCCCTTATTTGTTAATGCTCAACTATTTCCTTGATGTATATACCCACGATATATTATGTAGTAAAATTAACATAGAGAGAACCCATGAAAAATATTTTTACATTTATTAGATGAATTTTTTATGCATTCATGTATTATTTTACTAATTTCCAAGAAATTAAAAATTAAAATATCTGGTATTTTGGGACATGTAATGAAAATTTTATGTTATAAAAGGTGGGATGTTATAATTAAAATATCCAAAATCATCCATTACAAAAAAATAGGTGATAAGGTAGAAATATGTTTATAATAAAGGTTTTGTACATGTCATTATGCAATTTTAAAACATATCGTTTTATTTTAACCCAAATTTATATCCTTTTCACCTTATCCTCGGTAATTAATTTTTTATTGACTTACTATTAATAATCATTAAAAATAAATTACACCTTGTTAGAAAACATAAATTACACATATTTCAAATATAGAAAAAAAATTAAATTTAGATTAAAAAAAGTAAAAAAATTAATTTTAAATTAAAGAGGCATAAGTGATGAATGGGAAATTTTTTAAAGAGAAAATATTTAATCATTTGAATGAATACATAATATATTCATTTTGTTAAAAAATATCACTAAATATTGTTTATTAAATTTATTGAGATAAAATTTAATTTTCCACATAAAAATAGATTTTCAGGAAAAGATTCCCTTTTTTAAAATTGATTTTATTTAAATTTTTTATTAATTTATCAACATATAATTCATTATATAAAAATGTGTAACAGATATATTTTCATAATTTAATAATTGTAGTCATACCCACAAAACCATTGTCTTGGTGATAATGATCATATTAACTAATATTATTTTAATAGTATTTCATGAATCCATTAAACTCAGTGTTGTGTATAACACATGGAATACTATAAGTTACATTTAACCTAAGCTAAAATTAATTATTATGTTACATAAGATAATCTCAGTGTTTTATGTAGCGACATATATTTAAAAGATTAAATTTATTTGAGAAAAAAAATACTTCACCAAATATTGGTGTTATTCAATACATATCATTCCTCTAACAATCCACTAATCCACAGGGATATATGAATCCTTTTCTTATAGTATTCATTATCCGAGAACACTAACATCTTGAGATGGGAATTTAGAACATGTGTATAGTGGATGGTATAGTCCAAAACATTGACCACCTCGTAGTTAAATACCTTATCTTATATCATTGTTTCAACCAGTTTACCTCCCTTTGTTTTCTATTATATCTCTCAAGGTGGTCTATTAACAGCAACTATGTTTGTAGAATCCTACGATAGACAATCCATCAGAAGATTTCACATCAAATCATAAGAGAAACACTACCTAAAAACATGGATGACTCGATTCATCATATGTTTTCAAAACTACGAACCCCATATCCTCATATAAACACTTATAGCAGTCCACAATCTTAGATCACTATATCTTCAAAAATTTACAATATGTCAATATTTGAGATCCAATTTTCCTAGAACATGAACCAATTTTGGGTGTCTCTTAAACCATAATACTATCCACCAATAATTCTCAATCACAAACCCTAACAAAGGTAAAAATAAAAATAGTTATCCCACAAAACATGAAATCTTGGAATAGATCTAGATTGATGGTCTATTTATTGAAGAATTGTTCACGACCCATATCAATGGATTTCAATATAGGTTGGTAAACCTTGTCTAATACCCTAGAATTTCCATGTAATCTGGTCAATTCTCAATAAGATCCTCGATATGAACTGGTATATTGTGGATGGATTGAATTATTTTCTAAATAGATGATATAACTCTATAAAATAGTGATATATTTAATCATTTCTCTCTGTCACTATACTCCACAACCTCCCTAAAAATCCATGAAGAAGATTTTCCACCAGGACAACCGTAGGATATGTATGTGTCCTAAAAAGTTTAAAAAATAATATAATTTCCTCTAACTAGTCCTTGTCACCATGAGGGGTCTTGATTTTCCTAAAACATGAGGTGTCAATACCTATAAAACTTATACAGTTTTCACCACTAATGTATGTCCTATGTCAGTAATTCTGGTGCAATAACTAGATCAAGAGGTGGAATAATAGAAAATTTCCTAGAGGTACCACCTCTAACATTAGTCTCTATATAGAATATGATTTTTTTTGATAGACCATCATTCTGTTCCTTTTATTGAATCATGGATATATATTTATGTGAAGAAATCCTAAAATGTCAATATATAGTTAAATGTGATGATTATATATTTGTAGATGACTCCAAAAGGACAAGAAAACTACCACATATTCATATATGATTTATGTTCCAATATGGTTCTCTATAATAATTGCATATACGTACCAAGATGATGAAAAGGTATTTCACAGTCCTAGAGAATGGATAAATTGAACACCATACCAAAGATAGATTCCATATCCTATGAGTTTAACTAGAAACACCTGATCAATGTTTTCAAGGTCCGCAAACCAAATGAAAGAGCTTCAATATCTCCCAACTAATATCTTAATATGTAACCTCTTCTAACGCATGTCTATCAGGACCTAACCGACCAAGGCCACCCCGCTGGAAATAAGATGTGTGTGACACCAAAATCCCACAACCAATAGACCAAGAGATATATGGAAAACTAGTTAAGAATATTACTCACTTAGGATGTATTATACAAATGTACATAAATAAATTCACACTTCATCAACATGCACGTAATGCTACTTGGTAAAATAAAATGGATATCAGAATCTATACATAAATTTATATCCCATAATTAGGGTGAAAATAGTGGAATTAATAAAGGGAAAAATCCCTCTAAAAATGAAATATAGTCCAATCGACTATAAAGGATAGGAATATTATCAAATGAAACACATGCTATGACCCATGGTCTCTCTACCTCACAATTCATTCCCCGGTCCTGGTCCACCTTGGACTTCATCAAAAACCAACTCATCTACATAGATTATGACATGTGATAAAGAGCCCATGTATGGGTGAGTATACAAACACCTAGTATGACGCAAAAAAATTCACAAAATATAAATAATCATTGGATTATTCATCTTTCTATCACAAAAGTATGTAAATTATTTTATATTCCGAAAAAATAATAACATATATATACACAAGAAAAACCACAAGTATCCTGGAATCCCAATTGAAAAGGGATTCTTCAAAAGGATTATAGGTAATGCTTGTCTATATGATCTCACTGCATAAACCAAGTTACACATACGAAAAATATCAATGAATTTGATCTCTTCAATCCACTGAATAAATTATTTCACACGAGATATCAAAATTTCATGATTAAAATATATGTAATCTCACCCAAGGCATCTTCTGTATATTGAACCCCTGCTATAATAATCCTCTATGATGGGGATTCTATTATAATTTATTTTATTCATCATAAATTCTCCAACACCACATTATAAATAAGAATAAATGATTGAGGATCACACCATGGGGTTCATGGGTGGATTATTGAACTATATCCCGGAATAATCCCATTTATGAGGTCACATCTTTTGATCAAGGTGAGATTCCCCACTTTACCCTTATCAGGATGGACCAAGGGAACACACCTATGGGAAAAAGGTCCACAATAAATAGATATAAGTCCTAAAAAATCCCTATATAAAGTAGAAAAAATGTTATATCAGTACAATACATGTATTCTCAAGCATATTTCTTCTCATGTAAAGAAGAATGTGCTCGTATACTATGGCCCAAGTCTATTTTCTTTTATTGTATCATTGCACCTATCCATTTTATAGTACCTTTTCATTTTAGAGTATATGGTCATTCACATTAACCTATCCATATTTATGGCTTCATTCATCAAGGTTAAACATTGAGTCACAATGCATGGGTCACACAACATATGGGAGGACCCACATGGCCTCTGATAATTTATTTTTTGAAAATACAAGATCCCCACAAATAGGGGATTGTACGATGTTAGTTATTATTAATACAACTCATGTGGGATGTAACATTTGAGGAAAAACTAACATGTATCTTTTTTTCAACATATGTCTTTATATCCCATATTCTCACCTTGATTCTCACTAGAAAACATTATCATTCATTTACTATACATTTCTATCCAAAGTAGCTAGATTATAGTTATAAAATCCTATAAGGAATTATTTTTCATCGCCCCGTGACACCTAAACGCAAAATCTATCTATTGGTATCATCTAAAAAATCACTATATCATATTATATTGTTATTGATCATTTATTTTACCATAGTTATTGATCTACAACCTATTATAATGATTCAACATTCCAAATAATAATTGTGGAAATATCATTCAATTGGTATTTGTTTAATTAGTGGCCAAAATAAATACTAATGATGAACATATAAAGAATGGTTTGGAGAAAAAAACTGAAACATAAGGAATGAACCTAAGACACTATTCAAGTTGAAAGAAATATTATTTTATGAGAACACTGATAAAATAATTAGAAATAAATAAACATCAATTTTTAATTCATTGAAGGTAAATCATCAACTATACTTGACCATCGGCCTTTGAATCATTTATTTTTATGCTAATTCATTCATTTTCAATATAGTATAAAAATAAGATTAATTTACAAAAAAAATAATACATTCCGTTTTGGTAAGCAATTTGTTTGTTATGAATCGTGGTTGCAATTTTGTTCAATCTGCAAGAAGATTGGCCATTTGAAGAAAGTGTGTAGGTGCGGGGGCATGACTGAGTTCCAAGAGCCGGAGGAGGGACTGGGCAGCAGGTTGTCTGTGCCAGGTGCAGGTTCGAAGGAGGTAGTCTTGTTTGGTGACCCAAGTGATCCACTCATAAATTCGGAGGCCTTGCCCGTTACTCGTTTTGAGGATGAGTCTGACCTTCAAATGGGGAGTGCAGCTGACCAGCAGATTTCCTATGGAGCAGCGAAAGATGTTAGCATCCAGCAGAAGGCTCTGGGGCTGTGTTTGGATCCAAATGGGTATGTTGATGGCTGTGAAGGATCCGGTTGAGTTTCTTGCAAGAATACTGGTACAATTTGTTCGGGGGAAGCAGTGAATCAAAAACCAGGTATGGTTTTACCTCCTGAACCGAGGGTATCTAAAATTTTTAATAGGTTGAGGAGCAATCTGGCGAGTCCTCCTAGCGACAGGGGTGAAAAGGGCGATGCGATCTCAAATCCATGCACCTATGATATGGCTGTGCATGCAAGAAGTAGTAACAACTCTGAAAGGGCGATACAACCGAATGGAAGTAATAAGTATATGGTTGGCGAGGTGTGGGAGCAGACGTCGCATGGTGTAAGCAGCCAGAACAATACGACGACTCTAGCCAGTCTCAACATAAACAACTGATTTGATTGTTTGAGTAATGAGGGAGGGATTGAAAGAAACTCCATTTGTTCCACCGAGTCTGATGGAGATGGACAACCCTCAAATGACTATGTTATAGGAGGGTTTGGTAAAGGTCTACACAGTCCGAGAAGGAAGAAAGGAAATAAGGAAAACAGGGACCCAGGGAGTTGCATTATTTTCAAGAAGTTGAAACCAATGGGGCGCAAAGACTACTCCTACCTTCCTAGGCTGATGGAGACTCGGTCAGCCAAAAAAGATTGTAAATCCAAGGAACATGATGTCCAGATAGTGGAAGGTGAGGAGGTTCACCAAGTTGGAGAAATCGGGTCCCAAGAGCACGACAATGAGGCCTCAAATGTAGAAGGTACCTAGGTAGATTTTGTGACCCCTCATGGGGATACTGACAAGATGTTCGAGGACCAGCAAGGGGAGATACATTTGCGATCCGAGGGGGTGATGCTGGTGAAGGAGGATTCTCTCCTACCTGGACAACAGTGTGAGGTAGGGAATCCCAACATCTCATAGAGACAGAAGGTTACAGATCTAGAACATATGGATCTACTCATGCACTCTGGTGAAGAAATGTTGGAGGTCGTTCTGACGATTAAGGCGACGAAGGAAGATGTGGATCAAATGATGGGAAGATTACTCCATGTGGCTACTACTAGGGAGCAATGTGAGTGGATTGACAAGCAAGATCGCATATTGGTTAGAGGCTTCAACATAGGGAAGATTAGTAAAGAAGATTACATGCAAGCTTGGGACTATCTAGTGTCTCATTATGAAGATATCTTAAAGGATGATCCAGATAGCCAGGTAAATTCCTTTCCTTGGAAATTGTTTTGGGAATGTGATTCCAACTGTCTTAGACTTGTCTTTAATAATTCAGTTGTCTCTTTTTCTACTTGATCTGTTTCAAATGTGAGGGTTTTCACATTCCCCTTAAAATTTTTTGAAAATAAAAAAGTTAATTTGGAAGAGGATGTACTCCATTACAACACCAATTGTTGAAGAATAGTCTTTGGATGATCTCCTAATAAGTCACCTCTAATGGATCCTTTGTTGATCCCTATGGTTATAAATCTAATTATATAGATTTTACATATGATTGATTTTATATAGGATGATTAGGTCTTTTGATATAATACATATTTAATTAATTATTCGATTATTTATATTACAAATCCACCCACAACCAAAAATAATCCAAATATTTAACACAAATGATGATTGATTTCATTCATAGTGAAAACCACATTCTTTACATTAAATTATTGTATAATATTTCCCAACTAAGAAATCGTCATGTATTTATTCCATTATTTGGGAAACACAATATTTGGTAGGTACAATATATTTAATATTTTTATTATATCCAAATAGATCCTCCCTTTTACATGGAATGTTGTGATTATAAAGTGATTCGTTTAAAAACTATTTTTATAAATATATCGATGATTTACAGGGAAATAATAGATTCATTTCAATATAAACCAACAAAATTGTCTATTTTTTAAGAATTATTTTAAATTAAACCTTTTATTAATAGGTTGTCATGGTTAATTTTAATATGATATTTTCTTATCATGGAAATTATACATTTGAAGATAAAAACTCCATGAATAATATCAAACAATATTTTATTAAAATATGGAAAACTATAATTTTAACAAGAAAATTACTATAATAATAGAGTAAAAATAGTTGTTTATATAGGATATAATAACCAGTCTATTGGTTATTTTTGTTAATATTTAAAAATCGTGTAATTTTTGACGATATAATATGTTATTTGAAAATATGCTGTGTAAAATATACTAGAATGATAAATATCAAATTACAAAACTTTTGGTTCTTAATTAGATGATATATTTTCTTTAACTCTACATTATTTTCAGGACATATATTATTAGATATTATTCTACATTATTTTCATTGATATCAAATTCTTGGAAGTTTCAGATTCCCATTATCCCCATTATCCCTTGCATTAGGGTGTTATTTCGGGTAATTCCCATGTATCCCACATTTATTTAATTTAAATATTAGTTCTACCAAAAAAATAAGTATATATTTTAGATTATATTTCTCTTTCAATAAATTTTATGTTTTTGATATCATTCTTGAAACATGATGTTGACCTTAAAATGAACAATTATTTATTAGAAATTAATGATAAATTTATTGTTATGAATAAAAGTAACCAAGTTATAAAATATACATATATAACTATTTTATTTTATTTTTATTTTCTGGTTTATTCATAATACATACATTTTAAATTCTGGTAAAGTCATTTTTTGTTAAAAAAATTCATTAAAAACTGTTTTTAGAAAAATATCTTTGTAAATATAATAAATATTTTACAATAATTTTAAAAAATATTATTTTGAAATTTCGATATCATTTTTTGATTAATAAAAAATATTTATCAAAATGTAAATTTTTGGAATCTTTCTAAAAGTATAGTTTGATCATTGATTATTATAAAATATTGATTTCTTAAAAATACTCTTCTCGTTTCAATGATATTTTCCCATAAATTTTTGATTTCTGACCTAAATTATTATAATTATACTATAGATACTAATTATATAATAATATCCATATTAATGATCTTTATTCTTGATATTTCTAATTATTAATTTAAATTCTTAAAAGATATTTTCCTAAACAACATTTTATCATTTTTTAGACTTTTGAATTAAAATGAATACATATAAATTATAGAAATTAATCCTATTAAAATTCATTCAATAAAATAAAACATCCCAATTAATGAAAATTAATTGTGTAAACATATTTCTTGTTCATTATGAATAATTACCATGATAATGAATTTTCACCTCAATAAAAGATGTACTACTGGTTTAAAACTAATTTTTAATGATTTTGAATATCTCTAACACTTTCCTTCAACATTTTCTATTATTTCTATTTATTCGATGATATTTTCAAGGACTTAAATAACTCTTCCATGAAAAGAGTATAAAAACCCATAATATTTAATTTTTTGATAAAAAACAATTTTAAAATAATTTATTACTATATTTCACAGTGAAAATTTTTTGATCATAAAATGTTGTATTTTCAAAAAAAATTATTTTTTTGTGATTTGTGATATTATATTAAATCTTTATTGTTCGAAATATATAAATTAAAACGGAAAATAGAAAAAATATATCAAATCATATTTTTCAAAAATAATCAATGGACCCTTTTATTTTTTTCCTTATAATTATATTATAATATTACCAAAGTAATGTTATCACTAATAAGGTTTAAATAGTTATTAAAACTTTTTGCAAGGTGATAATGTCTAAAATGATTTGAAATCATACCCAAATATGATCTCTTTATTTTTTCCATACCGATCACATTTATTCCACATTTTTTTATTCTTTGGTTCCACATTACATGATAATGATGTTTATATTATTTAATAATTTGTTTCATTCCAATTGATTCATTTGTTTCACTTATAAAAGAATACAACTTATCCGTTGTTATAAAAACATATTGAGCCATATAGTTTAGAAATTCAAAATCATAACATATTAATTTATTCCATAATCATTTCATACATATTTTATTCATTAATAAATTTAATTCTTTCAAGTCTTATTGAGTATTCTAAATGATATTTCTCAAGAATGTTTTATAACTCTTAATCGGGTAATTTAAATTTTAGAAAATAATCTACAAACAAATTATCTATTTTATCAATTAAGAGAAAAATAAATCATTTTATTTAATATAATTAAATGATACTATAATTACATAAAAAAATTCACCTTCTTTTAATCCTATGATAATAGAAAACACCCCTCGTACATAAGTGTAGACTTTAACCACTGCAAAGTGATGCAATTTTTTCATCATTTTTTCTCAATGACTGTTATTATAATGTATTTAATGTTTATATATTATATTTATGACATTATTATTGTTGTATAATGATTAAATATATTTTATCATTCCTCCCATAACTTTCATACATAATTAAAACATCATTCTTGTGAACATATAAAAGTATTTCTCTACAAACTGTGTAAATAATTTTTCTATGAATTCATTTTTCAGCCCATTATATAGAGTTATATAAGTTATATTTTTATGTTTATATTATTTTTAAATTCGATAAAATATAATTCCATGATCCATTTACAAGGATCGTCACTAGAAGACTGAAGCATGAATGTAAAATGCAGCAATTATCACCCAATATAGAGATTTTAATAAATAATTGTTAATAAAATGTCAATAAGATGTTATAAGTAAGTCATATATGGATTGATAGAGACTATTTTGGTTATTTAATATATTTTTAATAATTATTTATTCATTATACATTTTTTTGAAAAGAAAAAAATCAATATAATACTTGAGGTAAGGAATTTAATTTTCAATCCTATTTTAATTAGGGCAAGTTATGCATGAATATCCATTTATAAAATTATAATATAAGTATCTACTAAACCCATTTAATTTTAAATATCCTCTATTAAATCAAGGAACCATAATTTAATAGTGCAATTTTCCTCTCTCTCTAAAACATTAAATGATTAGGAAATATTTATTTCAAAAAAACAGACATTATCTCATTTCTGGTCAGCCGCCTTTTTTCTATAGACATATTTTATTAAATATGTTTTCATGAATTTTTATTATATTATAATATTATTTTTAAGGTAATTTATTACTATTTGATAATTATTATTCACTTGTTTTAAATAAATAATTCTTCAATTTCATGAAGAATTTACTTTTGAATCGTTATCAATATTTTGAAAGGAATCATTATTTCTATATAATTGATGTGAACAAAATTTCCCACCCCAAGAACACTAATTTAATTAAATATAAATTAAATTAATCCATGGTTCATTTAAAATATTTTTTTATAATATTATATAAATATTTAGATTCAATATAAGTTATTTTAATATGAAAATTTTATTTTCCTTAGTAAATATTGAATTCAAAATTTGAAGGAAGTTTTTACAAATAAATAAATTTTTTTGTATAAAATATATATTTAATATGTATATGATCCTTTGATACCATAGTAATTGATTATTTGGATTTTTTATGACTAATATTATGATATTTCTACAGAATTTGAATATTTTCCATGAGTTACTCTATGATGAAATGTTGTAGGGCTTATGAAAACTGTTTCAACTCCATGGGATATGAAATGTTGATATGATTAATATTTTGTGATAAATTGGATCACAAATGTTTAATTTTAGTCATTTGATGGGTAGGACCTGAAATATTTATCTCTCTAATTAATGATTAAAATCCATATATCCAATTATATAATTATTGGAATGACTTTATTTCCTTGATCCACTATGGAAAACATGTAAGCATGTCTGATCCACTGTGAAATACGAGAAATTTAGGGATTACAAATCCACTATAAGAAATAATTTTTTATTCCAAATCTATTATAATTGTTGAAAGAGGTATTTATTTCTAATCCACTATGATATGATGGTCTCATTAGTTAACCTTGAAAAATGATATGGTTTGTATTACTATGATGGTCACATACTCATTGATATATTCTTTTTCTTATCATTTTAAATAATGTATAATGATTGATTTATAATGATTTGTCACTCTTATGATTGATTTATTTATCAATTATTATGATTTAATCCCAAGCCCATAATTTTTTTCTGAATCAGGTATTAGATCTAACATAAACCCTTATGCATAAATTCTACATGCATCAGTCCATATATTTATATCATATATATTCACTCTAATAGATCATCTTATCTCACACTTTCGTATGTTTACTTTCCCCAGGTTATAAAAATGATTTTATATAGGTTATTTCAAACACATTTATATTAACAGAAGAACATTATGTGATATGATGTTAATGTTTAATGAAATAGTGTTTTATTTATCATAGATTCCATTAACACTAATCCACTATGGATGTAGTGTGGATCAAAATGTTATATATTGAATATTGATATAATAGATTTTCATATTTTTTGTAATAAAATGGTCGGTAATTATATATTATTTTTAAGGGTTAATTTAATCATTTTATTCTAGGGTTTGAATTATTTTTTTGAAATCCCAATAGATATTTCAATGTTTTGGATATCAAAATTATGTTTTGGTAAATTATAGATTATGTTTTTTTATAATAAAAAAAATTTGTGTATTGACTCTAAATGTTGATTTGGTTTTGAAGTATTTTACTATATATGTAATTGACCCAAAAATATCTAATCAAGTATTTGTCAAAAATATTTTCGTGCAAGATTATTGTGACTAAGATGAAAAAACAATCTAGACACTCTTGGGTGATGTAATTGGGTGGCTTAAAATTTCAAATTTAAACCATGATAAAGTATTTGTGTGGATAATTAAAATTAATTTCATAGGTTAAACAAATGGTTTATTTAGTGAAAATACTTGTTCTAAATTTAGATATATTTTGAATGATTTCTCAATATTCCTTATTGTTCTTTTTTATTTCACACACTATGGATTTTGGTTTTAATCAATGGATGAAACAAGTAGAAGTAATGTTAATTAGTAATGTGATGTATAATGGAATGGTTTCCCTTATGAGAAACCATGTTAAAACAGACCAATAATGAAAAACAAATTATTTTTTGAAATAATATATCTCATTATATGATAACAATATAAAATTGTGTTAGTTTTTAGACGGACATAGAAATAGAAAAATATGGATTCATGAATACTAATATGAAATAATGATTTAATGTCTTATATCTTTAGTATGTCGAATGAATCTAACAAAGAAATGTCTAAGTGTAATGAAAATATTTTTTTTGTGAAAATAAATTCTATATATCTATTGATGAAAAATTATTATTATGTATTATATTTTTGTAACATGGGAATTATGTAATTCAATTTTTAATTATAATGGATAAATCATTGAAAAATCAAGGGAATTTGTTATAGTGATTGTTGAAATTTAATTATGGATGTTTTTATGTATATGGAATAGATATTTATGATATATAACTGTTTTATATATGATTATTTTTTTATAATATTTATAAAACATATATGGAGTGTTCAAAAAAAATTCATGACTACTTTTCAAATATATATTTACGAGTACCAAAAACAATGAAATGTGATATAGTAGTATGGTGATATTGTATTTAACAAATATTGAGGTCAACAAAACTCTTAATATGTACCTAATGTTGATATAATTATATTTAGATAAGATAACGACATGTTTGTCCATGATTAAGAATATTGGGCAATATTCATGACCATGAAATTCAATAGTGATTTGAGGGAAAGGTCATTTAGGTAATTTTGATAAAATTTATTTTATTTGTTATATTTATGGTTTATATTAAATAGGTAGTTATTTATTTTTTGAAATAAGGATATTTCTAATATTGTGGAAGAATATATTATTTCATTAAGATTTTATGTCGATATAAGTTATAATATTTATTTTAGTGAATTAATGCATTTTCATTTTTGGTATGTGACATTGTAAAAACATCACGTTGTTTGGGGATACATGAAAGAATTATTATTGTAAAAAAATTTATCAAATATTTAATTTTTTTTAATTTAATTGTACATATTTATTAGGATGTTTATGCTAAAATATTTAAAAAATGTATCAAATAAAACATGGAGATTTATTGTTGACGTTTTATATAGTATTTTAAAATATTTAACTATCTTAGAAAAATTAATTTAATTATTTTATTCTTGATAAATATTTATGGTCATAAATAATGACTTAGGGACCATATGACTACATAAAAGATAATTTCAGTGCTTCATGTAATGGAATTTTAACCTTGAATATATATTTCTTATTGTAATGGATGACATAAAATTGGAATTGATTAGAGCCCAACCAAATGATGATATTATTCCTATGAAAAAGAAATCAGTCATGTGTGTATATTTTTCATTTACTCTCCACATATAGAATATGATTTGGTCATATTGAGGTAGGGTTATTGAAATATAAATCTAATACTTTCACATTCATCTGTTATTTTTGATGCTCTTTCCACCCTAGCTAATTTAATGTTTTATAGTAATTAAAATTCTTCTAAATGTTTTCTCTATTATTCTATATTTTTCCATGAATATTAATATCTGTTTATGGGTAACCATTATGTTTACGAAATCCATTTCTCAAATTAAATATTAATATAAGTTTATATGATGTTTCCATTCAACAATGTATTTTAAAATATTGAACATTTTTTTCAAGATAAATATATAAATGGAATGAATCTCATATGTTGGCTGGATTTAACAACATGTGATTTAAGAATAAATATATCATTATATAAATTTTCTGTGTTTTATATGTTTCTTCACAATAAACATTAAACATAAAAATAATGTGATATATTAAAAAATAATAAACAAATTGAATGTAAAAATAGTATTAACCACATTATAATATATATATATTACATAATTAAAATTTATTTTTTCATTCATACTATTTATATACTCAATTTATATTAAAGAAAAATGAAATTTTCAAAATATACAAATACTAAAAAAATACTTTTATTACATCTTGTGTGAAAATATTGTAATTAATTTATACTAATTTTTTTAAAAAAATTGAAAAACTGGATATCGTTTTTGGGTAATGTATATGAAATTTTACACTGTCTAAATTCTAATAATTTTTTCAAAAGATATGTATTTTTTCGTAAATAGTTAAAAATTATTTTTTTCATAAACCTATAATCTATTATCATTATGTTTTTAAAATAACAAATTTAATTTGTCCCTAGATTCAAATAAGTTCTCTTTATTTATAATAAGTATAATTAATTAAATAGGAATCAACTTTAGACTTCATTTTTAAATATTTTTTTTAGGGTTAAAATCATTTTTTCTCAAGTAAATATTTTTAATTGTGTTTTATGTATTTATTTTAAAATTAGTTTCATACACTTTTATGTATTAAATCATTTTAGAAGATATCTAGAATTTTAATGAGAATAATTTTTATAAATTTATTATTTTATCTATCTTCACTTTATATTGAATAGTAACCATGGTAATGATTTTTCACTGTAGTAAAGGTGATGAATCTGTGTAAAAATAAGTGGTTAATGGTTTGAAATCAATACAACACATTCCATGATCCTATTAGATTATTTTTTTAAAACTTCTTTATGAGTTGAATTATTCTTTTAGAACATTTGTTTTATATTATTATCCCATGATTAAATTATTTGAAGATAAGTTATATTTTTTAATATATAATTTTTTGTGTATTTTCATTAAATTGAAGTTTTTCAATATTTCATTCCTATTTTATATGATGAAAAAGTATAAAATTCATCATTTTTAATATTTAATTAAAAAATATTTTATACCAGTTTATTAGGTTATATCACGGCTAAATTATTTTTACTCTATAAATAAGTAATTTTCCTAAAAAATATTTTTAAGTATTTCTTCTTCATACTATATGATTAATTCATCCCACCTATTAAAATTAAAAGTGAATAAATAGATTACATATTTTAATAATTATTAATTAATTTTTTCGAATGAATATTCTATTTTTTCCATATAATTATGTTATCATATTTAATAAGTTTTGTTATCTTAGTTAAGGATAAAATATTAAAATGTTTTAAGAGTTATAAAATTTTAAAAATTTATCCATGACATTATAAATGCAATTTTATGAGTTTATAACATCCCTTTATAATATTATCTTTTATTATAGGGCTTCGTGGTTCCATTATAGATAAATATGATGTTTATATTCTTTAATCATTTATTCCTTCTAAAATTTAGTCTTATACAGGATTAATGTGTAATCTAAATAAGATTTTTCAATAAATTGGTACAACTCTTGACTAGTACTTTTTATTTTATATCATCATATACCACCTCTAAGCATATTGTATCCATGTAAAAATAATGAATTATATAACTTAAATAATATAACTCATTATTTTAATGATTTAATATCCATCACCAACCACATTTTCATCCTTTATTTATAGAATCATCACTCATACGTACATGTTGGCAACCACATCCATGGAGCGATGGGTTTCAATTTTCCCCACCATTTTTTTGTTGTTTTTATGATGTGATTAATGTTTATATATGATATTTATTGTATAATTTTTATCTTTTAATGATTAAATATCCTTATCTACCTTTCCATTTTTTAGTAATTTAATACAGTATTCATGGGTATGTATGACTTACTATATCTATGAATGTTGTAAATTTTATTCATGTATCTAACATTAATTGATGATTATAGTAATATAAAAAATTTATATATAAAAAATTTATATCATGATAAAAATTTGAGATGTTATTTACCCATGATCAATGCATCAGGGTCTGATCATCCAAACTAACAGATGCATGAAAAATGAAGTAGTTATCAAATGGAGTAGTGATTTTAGTAAAGAATTAATTACAAAATGTTTATCAGATTGTACATTTCAATAATATATATTATGATATACATTAGTATTTTTTTAGAATATACCTAATAAATCAATATTTTTAGGATATTATCTTACAACATTGTGATTAAAGATGAAATTTGATATATGGAATTTACATTTTATTCCAATTTTAATAAGGTTTGAATATCATTGAATTTAAACGAAAGAAATAATATGATTCTAACCTGATAAAAATATTTAATATTTATAATCCATGGTATGTCATTTAATTTTATTATCATTGTACCAGTATCCTCCCTGTGGTAATAAACATTATCAAGGGAATTTTTTTTCGTAAATATAGCCTTTATTTCCCCTTTGGTGTGAAATATTTTTTTTTAATGTTGATTTTTTAATTAAAATGTCATCAAGATTATTTTTATTATTATTATAATATGGTTATAAAAATACATTCTAAGTTTTTTTCCATCTATAAAAAACTACGATAGAATATTTTTTCATTTTTTAAGGAGACACTTCTGAATTTTTAATAAAAATGATAATGGAAACATTGTTTTAATATACTAATCATGGATATAATTTACTTCCATCATGAACACTCAATGCATGAAAAAATATTTATATTTTTTCATCGGTGTTTAAAAAAAATTAGTTTCCTTAATTTTTTACATACATTTGGATTTTAAAATAGTTATTTCAAAATAAATATTCTGTTTTCTTTAAGAATTATTTCATTGTCGTTTGGGTATAATTTTTTATCCATGATAATATCCTCTAATAGTGCATATGATTTAATAGGGAAATCATTCTATGATACAACCATTATTATTTATCAAGATGTGTTATGACAATGGAGATGAGATGGTTTTGAAACCTATTTAGTTTCAACTTGTTATCGTATGATGAAATAATGATGTGATTTTGAAATTGGTTTCCCTTCTATGAGTTTGATACATTAATATGATAAATTCATTTTTTTCTTAGGTAATATATATATATGGGGGGGTGTGTGTTTCTGTTTGTGGTTTTCCTCATGATATGTGCAGGAATATAATGCTATATCACACTAATGCATTTCTTATGTCCATATAAATCATGAAGTATATATGGGAACTGAGTCAATGAGCTTTAACCACTATGGAAAATTTATTTGTATTCCTAATCCACTATGATATAGAATGTAGGTAGGGATTTATGTTCCACTATTGGAAATAAGAGGTTATTATTAAAAATGTATTATGGGGGAGAGAATTGTTTTTTGCAGATCGACTATGAATTGGTTGTCTTAATAGTAAAACATGACATATGATATGATTCATATGCCTATGACAATGTCATACCCTTTGAAATGTTTATATTCTTATGATTTTTACTCATAGATCATAATTTATTTGTTATTATTCCTTACACCTATTATTCATGTATATTAAAATTGTAATTATTTATTTCAGGAATCATGTTTATGAGCTATGATAGATTGGGGAATTTATTTTATGATAATCTCATACACTTATTCTTATCTTATGATTTCATATATTCATCAATTGTTATATACTATATCAATGATTACTATGAATTTGTGGCCTCCCATTGTCATATTACATATACCCTGGTTATGAAGAATGGATTTATGTAAGTTATATCAAGTATGGTCATAATTTGAGAAGAAAATTATGGGAGAGAATGTAGATATTTTCTGTTCCAGTTGTTGATTTATTGAAGTTTCCAGAGACGCTGAACCTTAAATATTCTCACATGGACCATAATTTCGTGTATTGATTATTCACTTAATAATATTCATTATTTATTTAAATTCTCTTTGTTTATTTGGTATATTAAATTGAATATTATTTCATTTCATAGTTTATGAAAACCAATTTATTTTTACTAAAAAAATATTAGTTATATTCCATCATTTTCAATAAATAAAACATCTCCTTGTTTGGTTGAAACATTCTCATAGGTTAATAGTACCACATTTTTTACATAAAGGAAATTAAATATTTTTTACTTCATAATAATAATATATAAAACTTTTATAAGAATAAATACATATACATATATATATATATATTATTTTAACTCAACTAAGTCCATATCATAAATAATCACCATTTTTGGGTGATTGTGTATACTTAAAATAAGTCTCTCTCTATCTATTATCCTAGTATAATTTTCATTAGTAAATTCACTGTATTATACATTAAAAAATTAATTAACTTGATTACCTTGATTATAATCCATTACTATGACCTAAATGTTTTAACAATTGTTATGAAAACCATTACCAAATTCTTATAAATCAATTACCTGAGAAATTCAACTTTAAAATAAATGAAACCTAAAAACGTTTAATGTAGTTTTTAGTTAAGCATAAATCACCCTCTTTTACTAAAAGATATATTGATTTTGGGATATTTCATATTCAATAACCACATTCCATGAAATAGTAAATATCTTATAATATAATTTATGGATAATTTTATTACAAAATGTACCCCCAACGGAGTTAAGACATATGTGTAGTCTTATTACAACTCAAGATGCCCAATATTGATGGTCCATTCAATGATCAACCAGACTATTTCAATGAAATTACACAATGGATCATATATAATAGTCCCACATCCACATTCATTTATCCTAAAAGGGAAGTAATTTCTTGGAGTCCACATAATCTATACTAACCAAAACATTAGGATGTTTCCCTTTTAAAAGATTTTTTCATTGGAATTTCACTAATGTTATCTTATACAAATCACCAAAAATTATTTTAACTAGTCCTATAAAATAACCAATATGTTATATGATACCAACTATGGTGACCCAATCCTATAGAAAATTTTTTTTCCATCATTTTCAATGGATAAACATTATTTACCAAAAACATTATTTCTTCATACCATGAAAAGAAAGACATGTTTCATTGAAAACTTGTTACATAAAAAATATATTTTACAAAGATTATGATCATTTCTCAATTATTGGAATATATTATGATAACATAATTACTGTTTATATGATATACAAATCTTTAAAACCCATGGAAATAGATAGATAATAACTCAGTGTGATTCTCATTATGGGTATGATTAAGCAATAACAATCAAACATACCTAGTGAGAATTTAATGAGAATATGGGTACAAGAATGAAACAAATGAAATATATAACTAAACAATTTTTATTCAATATTCTAGTAATATGACATATGATAATAAAAAATATGACTCAAAATAATTTGGAAACAATATTTATTAAACAATATTCATAAGAGTGTAAATTCATAAATCATAAAATCTTCCAAATATAGCACAAATAGTAGTATTTATGGCATTAATTTCTTGAGATAAACCATTAGTTACCTATATTGTGAGAAACTATAAATTAATCAAGAATACATGTCCCATTAGGTAAAATTTTTTAATCGATGAATTGTATTGATATATAGGACCTGAAACATCATTATCGATATATCTTATTTATACATTAAAATCAATCACTTATCACATCATAATGATCCATGATAAATAAAATTGGTTATGAAAAAAGTTGAAATAAAAAGAATTTACATTTTATAGACTTATTAATAAAAAAATGGGGTTTTTATTCTTTTTAAATGGAATCACTTTAATAAATCATCAATACTATTTTTTTGATAGGCCCAACGAAAATAAACCGATATCCAAATAAAATTATCACCTTCTTATGTAAGTACCATTAGACCATGATAATAATGCATATTTTATTAACACCATATAGATAATTGTTATATTATTATGACAATTATTTCAACAATCAAGAGATTTATGGGTTCTAGGTATAAAAAATTCAACAAAAGAAATCAAAAAATATAGTATTCTTATAGTAGAGGTATTTGATGGAATTATTTGGTAATACACTGATGTTTATTTGGTTTGAAAATATATTGATGTATTATTCAACTAAATATTACTATATTACATTATATAACAATAAAATTAATGTGGATATAAATGTTCAAATAATTTTTGGATATATATATTATATATTTAAAAGGAAGTTTATTGTTATATAAAGTAGTTTTTAGGAGTTTTATAAAAATCATATTTGGAAAAAGAAATCTTCAAGATATTGTGAAATAATAATTAATGAAATATTTTACAATAATATGAGAAAAATAATTTCTCTTCGAATCTCTTTAAACATAGTGGGAAGGAACCATAAAAAATGAATATATTTATAGAAATTTATATTCACATAGAAGAAAAACATTAAAATAGGAATAATAAATCAGTTTTAATATTATCATTTGAAAAATGATATTGTAAGTTAATTTCAAATGATAATTTAAAGATAATGTGATGTGAAAACATTTAATCCCATGGTAATGGTAAAAGTAACTCCAATAATATATCCTTACAATTATATAAATTTTATCAATCTAAATATATTCTAGAAGATAAACCATTTTATTTTGAATGGATGGAAATCCAATCTCATTTTTTGAAACATAATTGATGAAAAATGAAATCGTAAAAGAGTGAAAATACATTTTTTAAAGATTAGAAGAAAAATTTTGTGGTCACATAGAATAATAATTATCTATGATTCCAATTATATAGCATAAAATCAGTGGGAATTAGAAATATAGGAAAATAAGTGAAAACATCATTAAAAGGTATAATAATTATTATTAACCATGATATTTTTTGAGAAATAGATTTTATCAAGTTAAAATAATTACATTAAATGTTAATTTTCCACCATTATTGATGATAAATTACAATTAAATGAATATTATGGGGGAGTAAAAACAAATTGATTAATAATGTTCAATTAGAAATATTTCAACAAAATTAAGGGGGTTGAGTTAGATAGATCTCATATGGTAAAATAAACGAAACAATCAAAACAACCTCAGATAGATTTGATTCTAATTCAACATTATAATATCATGATATGAGACTTATTTATTATAACTGAACTTAAAAAGGATTTTATTACAGTATTGAAATAACTTATGTTGTGAAATATCAATCATGTATCCTAAAATTTATTATTGAGATAAAGAACCCCTTACAATATTAGAATCATTAAATTCAAACCCAGTTGAAGGATATGTTTACAAATAAATCTATTAATACCACGATGAAATATTTTTTTATAATAAAAATATTAATAGTTAATTAAATTCATTATTAAAATTAAATAATGGTGTAGAATATAACATATGTCTCAAGGGGTGAAATTATGACACAAGAAAAAATTTCATTTATTCTCCACATAGTTGAATTCAAAATAAACTCATGACTTAATATATTACAATAAAAATTATATATTTAATAAACATATTAAAATATATTACCATTTATAAAAATCATTTATGATTATTCCCTAGATATATCTTTTTTTTAACTTTTTTTATAAATTGTTCGTCAGTATTATTATTCCTTCTGAACTACTTTCATTATCATGGTATTGTTTTTTATTCTTCTCAAAATATTAAACATTCATACATCATATAAGTTACTATAATTTATTCAATTTAATTATTTATAATAATATTATATCACATCATTAGTACTTTAGTTATAATTTACTACTACAATGTCTATGATTAGCCGATTTTTTTATTTTGAAACAAATAAATGATGTTTCATTATTTAATCTGATAAATGGTTTTTTCATCTATCAAAACCAAAATATAAAAACAAATAACACATTTATATAAAATATTATTTTTCTAAGTCATCTATTATATATATTTATCGCATTCTTCATGTAGGTGGAAAAATATACGCAATAAGTACATGTTATAGTCTATGTGTGATTATTGTAATGGTTGAATTTTTTTGAAATTACACTAAAAGATTAACGAAATTTTTTATATATTTATAAATAGATAAATCATAATTTATATGAGTTATATGAATAAAATGTTGTAAAAAATAGTTATTATTAATAAACAAATTTTTTTCCTCTTAGTATGATCATTATATGAATATATTTTCTCAATGATAACATATTGATAATATAACACATAAAATTCTTCATATATGATGATAAAATATAAAACATGGAATTATAAACATTTATATTGAATAAAATTGTTTATATATCCATCCATGAGTGGGGGTGAAAATAAACAAAATGTGACACAACTACAAGCATCTATGTACACACACAAATGATAAAATATTTTATTTAATTAAATATAGTGAGTGGGGTGTAAATCGTTATTTTATAAAAATATAATAAAACATAACCATATTATTTTAAATAATTAATTATATAAATATTTTAGTTAATTATTTAGATGGAGGAGGAGAAGGATAAATAATTGTACTTAATGTAAAAGTAATACTTATATTGAAAAAATTGATCTTATCATGATGTATCTTTTGGAAACGAAGTACATGAGAAATTTTTTAAGGATATAGTCTACCAAATGTATAGTGGGGATATATAATAAGTAAATTTGGTATATTTTCATAAAATTTTAAATATATAGGATGGTATTAATGTTGGTGTGACTAAGATCCATTTATAGGTAAAATAATAGGAACAAATACATGGAATACAATGTTTGAATTGGAATAATAATTGAATTTCATGTGAGATAGGTGAGTAATTTAGTGAAATAGTTTATATAAATTTGTTTATTAATTTACAAAAGAAAATATAAATTCAATAATGACTATGTGTCAAATGCATTTAGTAAATTTTGAGACATATTTGATGAACAATTTTATCACTTATTTATCATTATATAAATTTATCCACAATATTTTTTAATTATTAATAATATATAATGACCCTTTTTACAAATTTAAATGTAATAAATAGAATCGTTAACTCCATTTTATCTATTTCAATTTATAACTATAATAAAATTAACATAATATATATAAAATATACACTAAAAACTATTTATTCTTGAAATATTTTTCATTTTTATTAATCCTTCTTTATATTGTCTAAATTTGATTAAATATAAAATATATACTTACTTTGTCTATATGTAATTTAAGATCATATTATATTCTTTTCGATCAATTTAATTTAAAATTAAAATATTTAGAAAACTATTATTCTATTAAATATATTTGTATTTCATTAGTAACTAATATTTATCACGGTAAATTCATTTTATTCTCGAAACACCCATTTATCCTATTATCTAATTTAAAAATTCTGATTATAACTATTAAAATAATTTTATATGATTCAATTTTTAAATGTCATAAAAATAATTATTAAGATAACCACATGAAAACAATTTCTAGAAACATGTATCTCATATGCATAAAATACATTTATTACATTCTTAGTAATGAATACTGGAAGTTAGTTATAATATTTTTTTATATATTATCAACACATTACAGTTATTAAATTATTTCGAAATAATATATTAACATTTTTGGACGAAAAAAATGAGTTTTTCTAGAAAATATATTTCAGGCTTTTCATGATTTTAGTTTTTATATAACTATAAAATTACAATTTTATAAATTAATTGGTAAATAAAAATGATATTTCAATTTATTTATAAATATATTTAATTATTAAACTACCTCTATATTTACCCACTAATTCAATAAATCCTTCTAAAATTTGATATAATGTTAATTTTTTTTGTTTTGGTTCATTGATGTGTTTAAAGAATGCTATACAATAAGGTTTTTAGTTGAAGAAAATTTATAGTTAAATATCTACTCCTTAAAGACATGATTTTTTTTTATGTTTTATGGAAATTCATAAGAGAAATTTTTTAATGTTAGTAATTTGCATGGATTCATTAACCTCAAATGATGACTGTGAAAACCATTCCAGGGGAATCCAAACGATGATATAGTGGAGTTGGAATATTACATATAATGCTTTGAAAATGTACTTGATTTCAATTATAGAATACATATCTAATATATATCATTAATGTGAAAAATTAACAAAAATTTCTATATATCATGTTAATGAATTTAAATGGTTGTTTTAATATAATTATAATCATTTTTTATTTTTATATCAATCAATTTCAGAATTCATTGAGATTAAATTTCATTATATGGTTTAATTAACAAGGACATTATAGATTCTCTTAAATGGGTATAACCTATATATAAATTAATATATTTTTCCCATTTTAAAATTAAATGATATTTGTTAATGAAAATTCTATGTATTCAGATCATTGAGTTGAAATATATATTTTAATATAACGATGCTAAAAAATAACAACAATAAAGATCATATTATGAAACATATGAGTAAGTTGTGTTGAACTAATTATCAATAAGATATGAAAATATTACAATATTTTTCATTGTAAAATAAATTTAAAAAGAAAGAATATTACTTGTATGGTGTGATATTTACAATTTGTCATAATTTTAATGTATTGAGAGACCATTCATGTAATTTCCCAACCCAGCTACAAAACTCCAGTGTCCTGAGCCAGTCAGTCACATGACAGCAAGAATTCCTCCTTGTATGCTAGAGGCTATTAACATTTTTTAGGGTCTAATATATATCATGGGGAGACTGTACCCTCTTTATCAAAGTAGCACTATAATAGAAAAGAAATAAAAATCAACAATCAAATATAATAAACAAATATAAATAACTCGTATCACATGATGAGTAAATATGGACTGACAATATCCAAAACTCACATTTAGTATGTAATCAAACTATATACTATGTTATAATAAGAAAAAACAGAAAATAATAACCTAGAAAACACCCTAGAAGTTACAGAAACATGTCTGGTTCCCTCATCCATGATCCACACCGATTTAATGTCTAACATAGATTTTATATAATTAATTATATTTAAATAATATAATTTTGTTCAGATATTAATCAGGAATCCTTGGTATGGTGTGAGTAAAAATAAGTAGGACGCCACTAATGTTTTCTATTTCAATATTAAATATATAGAAGTGTAACTGGTTATATAATAAATAAATACTTTCAATAAAATAAAAATTTTACATTTATTTAATTACTATTTTTTAACCACATAACACACTCAATATCCCATGGAATCCTTAAATATTCCATATCACTGAATTCCATTTTTACCAATAAAAATTCTTAATTCAAAATTGAATTCCATTGTCACCATTAATATTTTATAATTCAAGAAATAAATCCATGTTATAACTCATTATTTAATAATTGAATATAATTTTTACCCGTCATATTTTATATTACATGGATGAATGTTATTATTATTATTCATCATTTCATAAATGAATTCCATTATTAACCTTAATATTTATTTTTACATTAATGATTTCCAAAGTTACCACTCATCTTTTCAGAACTAAATTCCATTTTTTCAATTCATATTATATAATACATGACTGAATTCCAGTACTAATATTCATCATTTAATAACTAAATTACACTTTATAATTTATATTTTATAATAAACAATTAAATTCTATTCTTACCATTCATATATTATAATAAATGAATGAATTACATTTTAAACATTCATCATTACATAATTGAAATCCATTTTTACCATTCATATTTTATAATACATGACAAAATTCCACGATTTCAATTCATCATGTAATTCCATTGTGGGAATTCATATCTCATAATATATAATTGGATACCATTTTTATCATTAATATTCTATAATACATGATTCAATTCCACTATTACCATTCATTATTTCAAAATTCAATGATGATTTTCCCATTTAAATTTTATAATACACGATGGAATGCCACTTTTACCATTCATCACTTCATAATTGAATTCTATTTTTATCATTAATATTTTATAATACATAACTAAATCTCACTATTTCCATTCATAATTTCATAAATGAATTCCACTATAACCATTCATATCTCATAATATAAAATTTAATTCCCTTGCTACAATTCAAATTTTATAATACAAGACTGGATTCTACTATTGCCATCGATCATTTCATAACTGAATTTCATTATTATGATTCATATATTTTAATACATGAATAAATACAATTGTTACTATTCTCAAATTCATAATAGAATTCCACTATTATAAGTCATATATAATAATACATTATTGAATTCTGTTTTTACAATTCATATTTTAAAATACATGACTAAATTATAGGCTTACCATTCATCACATCATAATTGAATTCTAGTGTTTCTATAAATATTTCATAATAAAATATTAAACTTAATTAATTCACTGGTTAATTAATGAAAAAAATAATATAATATTCCAATCATTCCATTAATTAATTCAACAAATAATTATTCACATCAATTTTATAAAAAACATAATATCTAGTTTATAATTCAATCTCATTAAATAAATCACATATTAATTAATCATATCAATTCCATTAAATAATTCACCGATTAATTAACAAAATTAAATAAAATTTAAAATAATAAATTCCAAACTAAATAATTCAGAAATTAATTATCCCAATTCCACAATCCAAATATCAGAAGAATTAATTTGAGAAATAATTATTGCAATTTCATAATAAAAATATTTCAAAAAAATAATTCTACAATTAATTAATCGAATATCACATTCCCAATATCACAATATTTAATTCAACAATTAATTCTTCCAATTTCACAATTGAAATTCATTAATACATAATTCAACAATTAATAATTCCCAATTTCACAATTCAATTAATTAACGCAAAAATTAATTTATTACATCAATTTCATTAATTAATTTTACAATTAAATGATAACATAAATTCCATTTATTAACTCCATAATTTATAAATCACAATTCCACTAACTCAATAATCCAATAATTAATTCACAAATTAATTATTCACAATTTTGGTAATTTCAATATCAAGATAATTAATTCTTCCATTAATTATTCCCAATTCCATAATTTCAATATTTATATAATTAATTGAAAATTTATTTAATCGCATCTATATGATTACGTAATTCAATAATTATTTAATCATGTCACTCCCTTAAATTAATTTCCATCAAAAGTTTCATTATTGACTCAAAAATTAATTACTCACGTGATTCCCTTCAATTAATTTATCAATTAATTTGTCACATCAATATAACTAATTAATTAAAAATTTAATTAATCGAATTAATTTAATCAATAAATCATAAAAATATCCCTTAATTAATACAACAATTAATTAGTCAAATTCACAATACCATCATCTTAAAAATTTATTCAATACTTTGTTATTTGGAATAATCAATCTCAATATCCCCAATTTCTTATCCATTAATTAATTATTTTCCCAATTAATTAATTCAATTTGGGAAACTAAACTTCTAAACAACCAATATAAATTCTAAAATTAAACTAATGTAATTTAAATCAATACTTTAGAATTTGAATTATAGTTATTGTAAGTCATGTTAGGCAATGATTAATTGCCAACATAGATCCACAATTTGAAGCAGATTAATCAAAAATGTGAAGAAGAAAATGATATATATATATGAAACCTAGATCCATGATTAAAATAATCACAATCCATCAATCCTAGATCTAGATCGAAAAAATATAGAAATAAATACACTCAAGGATGATATAATAGTGTGATAGAGGGAGGAAACCAAACATGATTAGATTCACATACCAAGAAAGGTGTATATCTTCTATATGAGCTTTGAATCAAGAATAATATATGTTGACAGCCCTATGAATTTATTTGGGAGCCTATTAAAATGAGTTAATTTGATTAATTCCTTGTTGAAGATGATTTTGGTTTTATATGGGGGTTCAGATAATTTTAAAACCAGTTTTTTCAATTATAATTACCATTCGCACAATTTCTTGGGACACTTTGCACAATTAGTACCATCCACGAACATAACCTTGGACCCAAAAAAATCTAGTAGAAGCGTATCACACAATGTTTGAACACTCATATTAACCGCATACAAACCGTGCGACCCCCACTATCCAGGTTACACATATTATTTACCCACGCACAAACCATATAGAAATGTTGTGACCCTTTTCCTTCTAGGTTTCACACATTGTTTAACCATGTAAAAACTGTGAAACCTATCTCCTCCATAGAAAATCATCCATTTTTCACAAAAATACACACAAGTAATGATTTAATCATTTTATACTCACTATAAGGAAAATGAATACATGAAAATGAGCCCGAGATATATCGATAAAATGTCAGTATCATACAATATCCAAACCTTATAACAGCTCATCATCGAGTTCTACTCTCAATCATCTTTAAGATTCCATGTTACAAATATCATTCCACTAAGGCATAATATCCACTTCCCATTTCCATGATTCCTCCTTCACATTCACAGGCTTCCACAATAAATGAATTATTAACATAGTCTTTCCCCACAACATATCCTTATTTAGATCCAACATATAAATAATTTTCTCCTAAATAGATGCATCAGTCTGAAGATACACATCCATAACATAAATTAAGAAATCCCAATCTCAATTTATGCAATAACCATGAGAACGCTATCCACCATTCGCACTCTGATTTTCCATCATGACCTCTTATAATGGAAGTATTTCCACAACCTTGAACTCTTTCCTATCCTATCCCCAAGGAATTTAAAAATGATCCTCACAGGTTCTTCATTGTTATTCCAATTCCTCCACATCCCTACCATTGTCTTTATTCAGACCCCAACAACTAACACATATCTATAAAAATTTAGAGTGATGATGACACCTCTTTTTCACGAAAATAAACTACTATTTCCCACACAGAAATCACATGTTATTACAGAAATCATAAAGGTGGACTTATAAAAATTCATAGAAATATAAAAAAATTCAAATACTACCTGTTTCTAGTGTTTTGAGTATAGAACCCATGATATTCATTAGTCTATAGTCCATCCATAGAACTTCATCTCTAAAATTTTGATGGATTACCACCCACCATCTTTCCTTGAACTTGTCACTTCATAAGATAATCCAATAAGAGGACTCATATCCAACCAAAAAAACATTTATATTTCTAGGAGTAAATATAGAAGTTTATCATTGTACAAGGGATGATGTCAACGTAGTGGAAATGAATATTATTAAATTAATGTATGTTTAGAAGTCCAAAGTGAACAAAACCTCAAATAATCCATCAACAATGTGACCTCCCACTATATAAATGCCATAAACTATCGAACATATCATCCTTCCATGTCATCCATCATCTCACTACACTGATCCAAACCTAGTCAGTCCCTCGCACTACCAACAACTAAGTTCTCAAACATTGGTGTTCTTACATTCCAAACCATCCACATAAAGGGAAAAATAAAAAGAAAAAAAGTATACTCATTTCTCATGCCTCATGGTTCCATTATATATATTAATTGAGAAAGTTTCTCACATATCTTCCCTTCCCTTATATTTCTTGGAACCAATGGTGGCTCTTGTTCCACATGTGGATGCTCATTTCCAACCATATCCTACTTTTTTCCAACCAATAATTATCATTTATATACAAACAACTCTATAATTAAAAAATATCAACATAAGACACATTTTAAAACATTAAAATAGATAAAAAGAGGGATTTATATAATACCATTGCAATTCATTCCCCCTTTTACCTTCCATATAGTCAAAACTAAAGCACTATCATTATCATTAACCATCTCACATCATGGTCATCGTAAATAAAGGGTAGATTCATTGTTATTTTTTATTTCTCAGTAGGCACCAATTTCCTCCAATAATATATCATATTTTAATTTTCAATTCACATGATGCACTTTTTTTTAATTTCATTTACACATGAAAGGAAAAAAATTTAAATTATAAAAATTATCGAGGACCCATTTTCCTATGCATGACTAAAATGATTCATGCCATAAAAATGCTATGTTCTTATAATGATGCATGAGTATTCCAATATTGACCCATACTGCTCCATAAGTCAAAATTAAGAAGAAATATCAGAAACAATAACCAAATCACATAGAAAGTTTATCACTCTAGGTGAAATGTTGTCACTTGTAAAAAACATACCAATAAATGTAATCATGCCATATGTACATGGATTTTTCCCTCACACACAGGTCAGCTATTTTTATTCACAAGATCATGACACAGTTCAAACATATACTATCATCATATCATTATTTTTTATATATTAATTCCGAGGGAAATAAATGAAACGACCTATAATAAGACATTGTGATGTCCCAAACTAGTTTCCACAAAATAGATCCCCAAGCCAGTCAGTAACATGACCTCGGGAGCACTTCCTCCTAAAAATGAGTATTCCGACTAGCAGGGACTATCCAATATCGATCATGATAATACTATACCCTCTTTATCATATTAGTATAAAAATGGAAGAAAATATACTATAAAAATCATATATATCCAACAACCATACATAAATGGTTTCACGTGATGTCAAAATTTGGAAACAAAATATCCAAAACTCACAGAAGATATGACCTTCTAATACACACCACATTCTATTATGAAAATATGAAAAATAAAAACATTGAAAACTCATATGTGGTTCACAAACAATGCCTGATTCAATCATCCAATATCTATACCAAAAAAGTTATCTAATATTGGGAATTTTACATTAACATATACTACAATAAAATAAACTATTAGAGTACATATCAGGAAGATTGAGTTTAGTTAGAGTAATAGTGAGTAGGCACCACTAAAGGTTTCTAAACCAATATCCAGTCTATAACGACATGTGAGGTTGTATAAAAAATAAATAAAATTACTAATATACCTTTATTACATTTATTTAATTTATATTTATTTCACCAGATGACTCCATTAGGTTCTAGAGGACACCTGAATGATTTCATATAACTAAATTCAATTTTTACCATTAATAATTCATTTTTCATAATTAAATTCCATTATTACCATTCATTTTAATATTAAATGACCAAATTACACTTCTAACATTCGTTATATCATAATTTAAAGGCATTGTTAGCATCCATATTTTATAATACATTACAGAATTCCAATATAAACATTATTCATTTCATAACTAAATGACATTATTACCATTCATATTTTATAATATATGAGTGGATTAAATTATAACCATTCAACATTTCATAAATTCTTTCCATTTCTACCATGCATATTTTATAATACATGACGGAATTTCACTTATATTATTAATTATTTCGTAAATGAATGTCATTATTACCATTAATGTATTATAATACATAGTTGAATTCCATTAATACACATCATATTTTATAATAAACTATTGAATTACATTGTTACCATTAATCATTTGATAACAAAATTCCATTATTACAATTCATATTTTATAATACATGACTGAACACAACTATTACCGTTACTAATTTCAGATTGGAATGCCATTATTACCATTTATATCTCATAAGACGTAGTTGAATTCCATTTTTACCATTCATATTATATAATACATATTGGAATGACACTATTTACTTTCATCAATTAATAATTGAATGCCACAGTTACTATTAATATTTTACAAAACATGACAGAATTACACTATTTCCATTCATTATTTCACAAGTGAATTCCATTGTTACCATTCATATTTTATAATACATTTCTGAATTCCACTATTAACAGTAATCATTAATAACTAAATTCCACTATTATAATTAATATCTCACAATACATTATTAAATTCCATTGATTCCATTCATATTTAATAATACAAAGCTGAATTCCACTATTACCATTCACCATTTCGTCCTTGAATTCAACTGTTAACATTTATATTTTATATTACATAACTGAATTCAACTTTTACCATTCATCATTTCATAAAATAATTCCAGATTTATGATTCATATCCCATAATAAAAAGATTAAATCTATTGTTACTATTCATATTTATTGTGAATGAATGAATTCCACGGTTACCATTCATAATTTCATAATTTAATACCACTTTTACTATTTATATTTCATAATATAATATTACAATTATTTAATTCACCATATAATATATCAAATACAAATAAATCATATTAACAACATTCCATTAATAAATTCAACAATTAACTAATCACAACAATTTGACAACTAATTTAACAATTAGTTTATCAAATCAATCCCATTAATTAATTAACTAATTAATTAATCACTTAAATTCTGTTAATTAATTATCCAATTAATTAATCCAATTCAATCAATTTCATAAATACAAAATTTCTTAAATAAATAGGTAAATAAATTATTATCTCAATTACAATATCAAAACGACATAATAATTAATTCAAAAAATACTTAATCCAATTTCATAATAAAAATATATCAATAATTAATTCAGTATTAAAATACCCCAATTTCATGATCCCAATATCTCAATAATTAATTAAACAATTAATTATCGAAATATAACAATTAGAGTTCTTCAATAAATATATAACTAATTAATTATTAACTATTTTAAAATCACAATATTCCATTAATAAATTAAATAATTAATTAAACCACTTCAATTCTATTAGTCAATTTAAAAATTAATTAATCATATAAATTCCATTAATGAAATAAATAATTAATTCATTACATCAATTTTATTAATTAATTCTACAATTAAATGACCAATTAATTACATTAATTTATTCCAAAATTAATAAATCCAAATTCCACAATCTCCATACTCCAATAATTAATTCAAAATTTAATTATTCCCAATTTCCATAATTCTGATATCTTAATAAATATATCATCTATTAAATATTCCCAAGTCTATAATATTAATTTTATTATTTTTAATTGTACAATTAATTAGTCAAATTCATATCATTAATTAATTAAACAAATAATTAATCATATTACTCACATAAATTAATTCATCAACAAATATTTCACATTGATTTCCTTAATTAATTACCTAATAAATTATTCACCTTACTATTTTCAATTAATTTATCAATTAATTGATTATAATAGTTTCATTAATTAATTAAAGAAATAATTAAATTAAATTTAATCAATCTCTTAATCAAAAAATTCTCCATTAAATAATTCATCAAATACTTAATCAAATTCACTTTCCCAATAATACTATAATTATTTAATCAAATTAATAATTCATAATCTACTATCTCAATATCCCCACTTCATTATCTCTTAATTAATTAATTTACATAGTTAATTAATTTGGATTTCATAACTCAATCGTTAAAAAACATTATTAATTCATTAATTGAAGACATGTAATTGAAATCATGAATTTTGTATTTGAAATATATATGATCTACCTCAGGTTTGATGATGAATGATTTCTAAAGAAAATCACTATTCTGAGGTAGATTAATCAAGAAAGTGATGAAAACACGATCAAGATCCAAAACCTATATCCATAGTAAAATGAATCAATATCCATTATACCAATATTTTGATCCAAAAAAATAAAGTAAAAAGCATCATAAAGGATGAGAGAAGAATGGTTAAGAGGGAGAAAACCACATGGGATAATACTCATACATCAGGAGAGGTTTAGATATTTGACCTAGGATTTGAACCCTAAAGAACTAAGGTTGTCATGATCCAGCTTGAGTCAACCCGCAACCGGACACCCGCGTTAGTCTGTGGTATGGCCTGAAGGGCATTCCTAATCCTCACAGGCTGACAAATAGTGGCAAGAATCATCTAAGTTCATAAAGGATAAATTTCTTCTAAAAAATAAACCATAAACAATATCAAAATGAAACCAAATATCCCACTACAAATTTAAAAATACGATAAACATATTTTATACCCAATATGAAAATATTCTAAAATTTCACAAAACAACCAACCAAACAAATGGGAAACATTATCTTTATATGACCTCATTTTTCACTCTCTAACCTAATGAGGACACATTGTAAAAGGTAAAAAACTCAAGACGTATCATGCAAGAGGGCTAAAAAGAGAAAAAAAACTATTGGAATGAGTATTAAAACTCAACATGCTTGCCTGATAATCTATTCCCAATGCACATCCATTAAAAAGGAATCATTAATTTCATGTTTGAACTAAAATATATAAAATTTTGATTTTCTAAAATTTTTTAGAAAAAAATACAACTCGTTTCCCATACTCATTTCTAAAACTAAATTCATTTCATTTGTGTAAAATTTGATTTTTAAGTGGAAATTGATGTCTTTATTTTTCAGCATGCATAGATAGGGTAAAACCCTTTACATGAAAACTATTTTCATAAGACTTATTAAAATCAACCCATCAACTTAAATGAACAAAATATAATAATACACTACTTTTATCATACAACAAGGAAAATTTAAATAGACATAAAAGTTTCACATTCATCACTAAAAGATTCATATGATAGATAATAATGGGTGAACCTATGAGTTCAAGAATAACATTGTAAACAACAACATATGAGACCTCATCTATGGTATCATTCTACACCTGATGATATAAAAAACACTCAATATGACTAACCATCCTTTCTCAAGCTAGGTTGAGGCCTAATCACATACCAATAAACCCAATTTATTCAAATGATATGGGATACTAGTCAATACTGTGTCCTACAAGTGCAATAATCATTCTTAAAAAAATTCTCCTAGTATTACAGTTTCCCATGTCTCAAGTATTTAATGTGGCATAGCCATCTAATACCAGTGGATCATCAAATCACAACATATATATAATAATAATTAACAACATGCACCCCCATCCCTATGTCACTCAATGGACCGATCTCATGACGTATAAAAAATTGAACAAAAGTGTCCAGACTAAGACACTATAATAATGAATCAAAATGATTCTATAGAAATGAAATCCCATCCATTATACACCTACAAGCATGGCATGATAAACATCCAGATGAGGTTACATAATAAACACTTTCACCATTGTTTTACAAAACATCCAAATGGGGCTTTATGAATTGTTCACAAAAACAACATTTATTGTAATATAAATTTCACTCTTCATAAATAAATGTAAACACACTATTTTTAGAAACAAAACATTTACATTGCACCCATAAATCATTCAAGATACACATTCAAAGCCCAACCATTTTTATGAAAATTCCGAAAGGGCCTTTTACTGGAAACTCATTCCAAAACATGCTAAGAACCAATACCCATTACTTTATAAAACCAAAAACACTTTGGAATACCCTAAAAGGACAAAAAAACTCATTTTATTCAATACTAATACTTTTTTAAATTTCAAAAAATCTTTTTAAACCACATGTATCATATAAAGTAAAATCAAAAACTTTTCCAAAAAGTAGATTTGAAACATTTAATAAAACAACTTCTATTTAGAAGTCAAAAGGGTATAAACCAAAATTTTAATTCCATAAGTTTATTTTAATTTATAAACAAAGTTTTAAACATCACAAAAAATGTATAATATATGAAGAAACATTTAATAAAATAAGTTGTGTGCCAATTTATTACAAAACAATATTAGTGTTCACAAAACAAGGAATAAATTCCATTTTTCACATCAAATAAAATATCCATGGGTCAAAAAACAGTATAAATTATATAAAGTATTTAAAAATAAAATGTAAAAGATGAATATTTAAAAAAATAAGTGAAATGGGACAAAAACCTCAAATCAATGGTAGAATTAAAACACACAACTAAAAACACCCATTGCCAGTTCAAAAAACCCAAAATATATGAAGAGAAGCTATAAAAGAACAAATCCCCTCATCAAAAACATTGGTAAAATAGAACCCCTAGTCAAACATGACGAGGGGAGAAGATAAAAACAAGAAGAATTGGAATAAGAAAGAAAAAAGGAAAGGAGAATAATAGGAAAATACAATTTTATATTCATCAACCCTTCATATTCCTAGAGATCTACACCATTAAAGGAAATTTATGTCTTGGGAAGCAATAGAGAGGCTCTATAGGTCAAAAAGAACTAGGGGAAAGAGTATTGATCGAATGTTTGTCTAAAATCCCAATGGGGAAATGTTGGAATAATTAAATTTTATGTTTTGGATAGTTGCACGTGGTTAGACTATATATTTTATCAAACTGTGTAGAAACTATGGCTCGAAAAATAACATGATGCACATTTACTTCTAAGCTACCACACAGCCACGAGCTAACCATGTGCAGTAACATCACATGCCAAACAGTTTTCTCCAAAACTCTCCAAAAATCCATGGACCAGCCATGAGGGGAATATTAGGCCAATAAAGAACTTTCAAACTCAACACCCATCACACCCAAAACCCACGAATATATCAGGATTCCAAATTAATTGGATAGAAACCAAATGTGAAAAACATAGTGCGAAAAATGGCAAAAGCACTGTGAATGTTAATGTGATCCTCAAAAAATGAGATAATTTCTTTATGGATGATTTAGGGTTGGTGTGGGGTTAATACATGGGTTTTGGTAAATTTAGAACCAATTTTATTATCTTAAATTACTATTTACAAGGATTCCTTTGTTAAGTCACACAATTATAATTAACCCTACACCTAACTTTGCACCCAGAAGAGAACCCCTGGAAAATTTCCCCACATAGGTCTCACATTTATTATAATCTTATAAAAACTATTTTACCCTCCTATTTATGGGTTTCTGGCTTTTTATTACCCTGCTAAAATCATGAAACCACCTTTGGTCCTTTTTGTACACTTTTTTTATCCATGCGTAAACTATGCACAAACTATGAAACCCCTGTCATCCTTCTAAAATTAACCAATTTTCACCCCGATTCACCCAAGTAAAGACACAACAACGCTATACTCAAAACAAGGCCAAATAATACCTTAAAAAGAGACAAAGATATCTTCATTATAGGTTGGTATCATGCATCTCATTATATAATAATTTTCTAAAAAAATATTACTAAATAAGTAGAGGTGTATGTGACCATTGGGCTCAATACTGAGTCATTTATAATTCACATAGTCATTCAATATTGCATTAAATTTTCATGGGTAAACTCTTACATAAACTTTTTTAAACACATTATGAAATTTTTTCAGGTCCCAACATGTATATAATTAGAGATAAAAGAGGGTGAATTTTAAATAATTAAAAAATAAATGTTCATTTTTCTAATCTGAGTTAACTGAATATGAAAATTTAATATATATAATGATAAAAAAATTATTATATAATGAACATATATACGAGTGTTATGAAGAAAAACTACCAATGAAATAATACAAATATAAATTAATATTAAAGAATATATATTTTACAGAGATTCAAATTAAACAATAGAATTCTACCATTCAAACCCTCAAACATAGAGGAATTGAGATAATCTCATGGAATGAGAAATTTTATATGAGGATAACACTTTTCAAAACTATATAATTCATTATTTTAGGCTCAATCATAAATTTCATTTTTTAAATTATATAGATAAATTACATTTCCCCAACATTATTTATGTGGAAAGAAGAACTCACATAATTAATTTTCATTATAATTCCATAGAACCATATATTCATGATCATTTTCATAAAATCATGACACATTTATAATTATTTTTATTAAATCATACTCTGATAATAATATTCATATATGTCATAATAATAAATTCTTAATGTAGTGAAAACCCATTGTGCATATATTGTTTTACATAATGGTTTGTAAAGAAGATGCATTGGATAAAATAAAATCCTCATAACGAATATGTTTTATTTTAATATGAGAGAAACCTATAAATTGTGCGGATTATTTTATTTTTTATTCAGTATCCATTAATTCATTTCATTAAATTAACAATTAGTGAAAAACCAAATTATTTCAAATGGTTATGATACAGCCACTCCATCAACTACATTCTCTCATTTCATAGTAATAAAAAACTCCAAGGATCGGGATTCCTATTTGAACATTATAATCTATATCATAAAAATTACAATAATATTTATAATAAATGTGAGGATTGTATCCCTAAAAATTTTCATGGTATAATGTTCTTCAAAATTTCATATATTAACGTTTCATTCAATGATTTATTTGGGGAGATATATGATTTTTCTTTCATATTGGCAGGAAATCATCATGCCATTTGACAAAACAAATTTGAATGTCATTATTCACTTTTCATTATACATGTTATCTATTAATATAGTGATGTGATATTCATGCCCAGTCATTTTGAAAAACAATTTGTTTCTCTTACTATGTAATGAATAGACATTCAAATATTGTATTTCATCATTACAAAAACATTTTTTCATTAATTATTTTTATCTTTTAGTACTTTTAATCTTCATCATTAATCATTTATCAAACATATAAATAAATAAAACTAATATTTAAAATCAATACTATATCATCCATACATTACATAATTGTTTTGAATTATACTATTAACTATAATAAAATTATTATATAATATAAAAAAATCATATAATACAAGTAAATAAAAAATTAAGGGGAAACTCACATTTAGGGAAATTACATAACTTCTATGATGTTTTACACATGATCCAATATTACACAAATTTGATAAGAATACTATTATTTAATAATTAGTTAAACTATATGTGATTTATAATATTTATTTTTAATATTATTCTATTAAAAAATATTTTCTATAGTCAACTAATATTGAAAATTATGAATGAAATGTTTATTCATTGTACATATCTTCTCTTAAAAATATTTTTAACAAAAAAATATCCAAAGTGATTCATAATCCAATACAGTTGGACATCAGTGCTGATTTAGGCCTCATTTCCAAAGGAACAAGATATATATGGTTTTTACCTGTGACATGGGACAATGAAAATTGGTCAATATGATAGGTGGTCGGGGACATTCGAACAAATTAGGTTAATTTATTGCTTACATAGGGTCTTCCATATAGGATGGAGTAATATTAATTAATCCTTCCCAAATAACATTTATGGACATGTTTTTAATTTTATGGTGATTATTTTTCTATATATATAGTGTCATAAATTTATAAAAACATAAAGGGAAACTACAAGTACAACGAAGTTAAACTCAGATTTAATTAACAAGACCAAACAAATCATTTAATACCACAATCTAGAAATATCTTGCTCATCCTCCAACATTATCCTTCAAACATTAAAAAATTATCTATATATATATATATGATGAGAATAATAGGTATAATCAGTAGTATAATCTATTTATCATCTCATAATAATGATAAGTAAATTATTCTAAATCATAGTGAAATTGTTTTGGATCATTCTTGTTACCTAAAGGCATATACTAATTTCTAAGCCTCACTAGGGCATTCTATCACTAAATAATGTTTGTATGTGATCAAATTATTTAATATAAACAAAAAAGGATACCCCACTAAGACATATTAATTATTTTTACACTATTTCCCAACATCATATGTACAAAAAAGTCTATCTCTAAATGTATTCACACCCACCCACCCTTGATAGAAGTTGAGCTAAATTATCGCATCATGATTCTCATACAGCGGATCAACCCATCGACCTATATCACGTATTCATATATAAACTAAGTATATTTTAGAAGCCACCACATCCTATATGATGTGTTTCATATATCAAATATTATATGATAGTCCCTCACATACCATATATTGAGTAAGGTACCTCAAACCAATAAGCATGTACACTTCATACAAATAATAATCTTATAGGTATTATATATAGAAATACATTTTAGTTAAATAACCAAAATCCATTATATCCCTCTAAACACAAATATATTGGAAACTATACACCATTTATAATAGAATTTATTACTACCAAGAGATGATATTGGGGCCAGTATGGGGAGTCATCAATCGATTCTCACCATTAGGGTGTTGGGGAAATCACCCTCCAAGAGTACACTGAGTGTCAGTCACCCTACCAAAATGAGTGGGGTTGAGTATAAAAATATACAATATAATATATATCCCAATCACATAAATAGAAAAAAATATTACTATTCTGAAATAATATTAATTTCACTCCGACACTAAGATGCCATAGATAAGGACTAGATATCTAAAAGGCACAAATGTATTGATGGTGTACCATTAAATTATTCATTTTATTTTTATCATCCAATTTAATAAATAAATTTACAACTAATTAATTAAAATTATTTAATATTTCATTTCATTAACCATAAATAAAAATTTATTTAAACTGTACCTTATTGACCTCATGTGTACTCTATGTCATCCAATTATAATCCAACTAATTTTATAGTTTCTCTAGATTATCATTATCTTTTTCACTCAAACATCATCCAACACCATGAGATGAAAATTTATTATTCTTATACCAATCAATAAGTATTTTAATTCTTCTGTAAAATACTAACATGACACTAATTGACAGAGAACATGCACAAATAGTTTCCTCATGAAGTGGGAAAAAATAAAGATAAATAGGGAACTTGGTTTTTTACCCTTTAAAGTGATTTATTCACAAGAAAACATCTTACATAAGGAATGAAAAATTTTAATCCTAGAATTAACACTTTTCATCACTCCTATAATATCCTTAATTAAATCATGCAATTCAGTAATCTACTTTTTCTCATATAAATCACCTGCTATAACAGTCCCAGTGTCATCCCCGACACCATCATGCCTTTATTGTGCATCTCACTAAAACATGTGTCAATTGATGCAACAACTACATGCCTCTCTTCCAATTTAACAACATCATGTAGTTATCACATAATAAAATCACATCACACTAAAAGTATCATATATATATCATCATATTAAGGAATATAACCCTAATCATGTGAATAAGGAAACTAGGACCAACATATAAGGAATTTATTCATCATAGGAAAACAGGCTTCCACAACCCCAAACACGAGGAAACCAACATTTTTATACAATATCAACTCGTAGACACAACAATTTACCCTTCCCAAAAATTATATCTTTATATCATCAATAATAAACTGATTCAGTTTTCAAAAGTACCATCTATGGGTAACATAAAGCATCAACTATAAAAATCTAAAAAATATCTTAAACTTCCATCCATGAAATTTATAGCTTAATCAACCATTATGGAAGAAAAATTACATTATAATTCCATTAAATATTATTTACATCAATAGTCATTATATACTTACGATCATTATCCAATTCTATTAAGTTATGGCAAAACATGTACAACTAATCATGCACTAATAATCTATTTGAACTATATTAACTTTTGTTAAAAGTAGATTTTTTAAACATACAAGTTTGAATTATTCATTATATAGAGATTAAAATTTACTTATTTATAAAATTTATTATTTCCCATAAAAAATATAATAATACAACAGATTTTTTGATGGATAACATATATAACAATATGAATAAAATATCAAGAGATAAACTTTTATAATAATAAATTCTTAAAAAATTGATTTCTAATAATATAATTTTTTTTAATAACATGGTATACACTTTATATGGTAAATTTCCTCACAACCCACAAGGATAAACCATTCTGAAATTTTGATTTCACATGAATTAATAGGTGATGTAATGAATCCACTACCTAAACATTTGAGATTCTTTAAACAGAAATGTAATGCATATACAGGTCACTGATTACCTCAGCACCAAAGAAAAAATTATTTCCCAATGATGGTGGGATATGAAAATAATAAAATGACATCATAAAATAAATTAGAATAATATAGATAAAAATAAATATCATAAAAAGAATAATAGGGTGTAAATAATATTAAGTGGAGGAGAAACCCCTATAAATAGAGGTGAACAAACCTTGGAATACCTTGTACTTATCTCTAGAATCCATTGATTAATCACAATAAATTGCTATCAATATAACATCACCAATAACTCCAGTGAACCTAGGTTTTGAGTTTATAATTTCGAAAAAAGTGGGTTTGATGAACTTTGGTGTATTTTTAGGCATACGTTTTTTACAACACCACCATAGAGCCACCAAGACTATATCGTATCCTATTGAAAAAAAGATGTCAAATTAAAGGAGACCATGAAAATTATCCTCATTATAATCATAATTCAAGATCCAAGGCATGATCCAGGGCATAAATCCCAAAAATAATTTTAAGATACTATATTGAATTCTTCTACCACACTGTAGAACATTTATCGACTATATAGAGGTTATTCCACTATCCAACAACCACAATATTGGTACCCCTAATTTGGAAGTTGCCTAACAAATCCACACCCCCCATATCCCCTCCTCCATAGCATGGTAAACTAACCTATTAATGTCAGGAATACATTTAGATCTTGGATCCATCTCTCTTTCTTTCCTATTATAGCATCGGAACCCCCAACCCTCATTCCAAACACTATCCAGAAAACATGAAAGTTTCTCTAGGAAACTACAACAAAAAACACAAAACATAATTGATAATATGGTCTATAATCTTATATATAAAACCTATAAAACAATACTAGTACTAAATAATTTAAAACAAATATTAATATAGGTAATGAAAAAGGGTTATAGAAAGAATAACCCTGTGAGATTCTTCATAATAATCATTCTATTACTATAGCTCATGAAACTCACTCATTTGAATCTTGTATAAAACCATGAAACGAAGTTTTCAAGCCCCAAAATGAACTATTTAATAATATATATCTCGAATTATATTAATGAATAAAAACTAAATATGATAAAACAATATTATATACCTTAAATGTTTCAATATCCATAATGATCATTATAATAAGAGAATAGATAAATAATAAAAAATTTGAATATATCATAAATAATTTACCCAAAATCTATGGTAAACACGGTTACACCACCATATCACCATAATACATGAACAAATGGAATATAATTCTCAAATACCATGTTCGCATAGAAATCATGGATTCCTAAAGGCTAGTCCCTGATGTTTTCATCATTATCAACATCGATCAATACCCAATAAATTATGAATGATTCATTATGACGGTATCAAATGTGATGTGAAATGAAAAGGATAACATGTATATGTATCATCTATGGGGGAATTCATAAATAATATTCCATGGCTACAAAAAAAATCGATGACATTAAAGGGACAAAAAAATAAAGTATTACTCTTAAATCCATGAAAAAACCATTTCACTGACCATAATGAGGAATCAACTTCTAGAATAGATAATCTCCAAAATTGAATTATAGAGGTATACTCTTATGATTTTCATAATAATTCTAATAACATTGTGGTTATTTAATCCTTTAATTAGTTACAATAACCTTCTCTATCATGTTCTCTAACAACTCTATCTTGATAATTGAGGACTATCTGAACCTAGTTTAGTACAATTTAGAATAGTATTTTGGTTATAAAAATCATCAAATGATTCCATGATAATGATACAATGAAAAATTATATGTAAGAAAACTCATCCAAAATCTCATCCAAGAATCCCTAAAATCTAACACATAAGATAAAAACATTTCATCAAGAGTCTTGATAATATATGTTATCTTTCCAACAATATATCGATAAAAAAATTATAATCCATATTTTTTATACAAATGAATAATGGATACATAACAACACCCTATATGTGAAATGGGGATCATGATCATATTTGGACATCCTTGGGAATCTATGGAGTCTCACCACCTCCTCTAGGTAATGCGTTGACAAAGACACTACATTGAATGAATCCATGTAGTCTATAATGTGGTTTGACATCTCAAATAAATAAATATCAATAATTCTATGTCAAATATACATTTATATCTTTGTAAACCATTATAAAAATCCATCAATATATCCTCCCACGTCCATTGAGGAACATCTAGTATACTGGGAAATCATATGGAACATAGTACTCATTCGTCACCTTCGGGCATAACAAACATTGAGACACAAATTCAGCTACTTCATTATTTATCCTAAGACAAGTAAAAGTCATATTAGTCCATATTACATCTTTTTCATTCAAGTATGTAATTTATATGGAGATATTTTTACCACACATAAACCCTAATTTTTTATTTCTGAAGCGATGAAAATCCTCCAACGAAACAAGACCGGTTTTTGTTCATACTTAGAACAAAAATCTAGTGAATCATTAAAAGACTTAGTCTCTCTAAAATCATATATAACATATAAGGTACTCTTCCACCTTTAACACTAATTATGAATTCAATATCATCTGAAAAATAAATATTCTTCCTATAACCTCTCCTATATCCAGATGTATCATAAAGAGAGCTTTCATTAGTTTCAGAGAGTCTTCAGATTAATTCATTGAATCACTATAAGAATTATGTCCCATCACATTGACAACAAGATTACCCATTCCTATTGAGTATGAAATATTTAAGTCAAAATAATTCTTACATTATATCATTCATCACTGATGCAAGTTTATGCAATACTAGAATAATATATACCCACATCCTTTTGTGGAAAATTAAAAGAAAAATGTTCTTGATGACGGGGAATTGTGGCCATAACAACATGTAAAACATGACTTCCTCTATTTAGAGATCGTGGGTGTCATAGTTATTCTCATGGGGACATAAACTCCAAAACCAAAAAGAAGCATCATACCTATAACTCATCATCATATATCCCAAAACATGATGAGATGTGTCATAGGATACCTCAAAATGATCCCTAATATTTTTAAACAATAGAATAGTGTTCTTACAAAATTATCCATCAGGTAATCAAATGCTACATGAAACCTATAATTACACATTAATGAATAATCATTTTTAGTCATGGTTTTTAGAGGAGGAAAAACCCAAAAGAAATTTCCTTTTCACCTATTATAATATCATTCATGACTATAGAACCCCCAATAACAAACACACGTATCTTTGAAGGGTCCATAGCTATTCCTTATTGAGACATAACACACCCCAAGAACCAAACTTCATTATCCCAAAACACACTCTCTGAAAACATTAAAAAAATTATGATGTGTAAGAACTCCCAAAATAGAATATAAATTCTCTATATTATTTTCCATAGATATATACTAGACAATGATGTAATTAATGAAAAACACAAACAACTGAAAAAATAACTCTTCAAACACTGCATTCATTAAAATCGTGGTTGGGGTTTGATTGTTGATCATAGTTAATAGATTCATAATAAACTCATAATTCCCAAAAATATATAAGAAAGAAATCATTGATATATCTTCATCTTACACATTCATCGGTTGATTTATATAAATCAGAACAATATTTTAGAACCGAATTTATCCTTTTAGTTTATTGAATAAGTCATCAATCTATGTAATAGGATAGTGATTTTTCTTTGTCACCTACCACAAGATATGATAATAAAAAAATTGCTGAAAGTATCCATCGTGCTTATTCTGAAATGAAATGAGTGCTCCAATTTTTCAATTAGATGCTAGAATAAACCTTGTTATAACATACCATTGATCTATAATAACTTCTATCACAACATATGAGGAACAATCCTATAAAAAAATCAAGATTAAAGAACCAAATTGTTATATATCTATAATTTATTTGATTTTTTTTTAGTTGTAAAACCAATATCTCCTTAGAAAATACATCAGAGTACTCTTTTATAACCCTAGGAAGCACTGAAGGTTAAACCTACAATAAACTGAGCATCATCTAAATCATTGAGGTAGCTTAAGAAGGAATATACCAATTATTTATAGGAAGTTTTCTCTCACCTATGAAAATTTATATCACTTCATCAACGTCATAATCTCTACATACTCTATTAAAATTATTTTGAACTATGACTAGAACAGTGAACACCAAGGGAACTAAAATTCTCTCCACTACAATTCCCTTTTCATGGATGCAGGAATTGAACAAAAGGGTGGTGTAACAACTGAAAAAAAATAAATCATCAATTGATGTAAAAATAATCAATGTTTATCTCCAAAAATATATGAATTTCCCGTTACTAAAATCATTAAGGATTTAATTTGACCACAACCCACTCCACGTCCTCTCTGACACTGATAATGACCCACTCCATGAAAATTCTCTACTCTTTGAGGATAGAGAGTTTCAAGGGGTTGTCTTATAGCTTCCCTATCAACTATATATTAATCCCATGTTTTAGAATCATGTTAATGCAACAATGGATGACTCTAAATTAATGGATGAACCTAAATTGAAACATTTGAGGTTAATATTTCTACTTAGAATGGATAGAAACTATCAACACTATTTACCTTATCCACCGTATACAAAACAAATGTATACTCACTAATAATAGTTTTATGTCTAACAACCCATGGTAAATGAGATATTAAGGTCTATAACAAACACCTAGTATACCGAAAAATATTTTTTCATGGTAACTACAATCCTAAGACCATTGATCATTTTCATATGGAATATTATATACTACTCCATCAGGATGATTCAATTTTGACCAATGTCCCCTTAACAAGCTACTCACTTTCCACCACCATGAGATATGTCTTAAAAATAAGTAGGATAAACTAGAACTAGATCTCTGTATTTAAATAATTCTTAAATGTATTTCCCATTCCCTTCTCATATGGTTGTAGGAATTAATTATTTTCAGGAATCCCCCTGAAACAAATACAAAATTCCCACACAAATGAACTCTCTTATCAAAGTTTAAGCAGCTCCTTGTGAATATCTACATTCAGGTTCAAATAATGAATTTATTCTTTAAATAGGCGTGTAAAAATATATAATGAAATTGTAGACTCCTCTATATCACTAATGGAAGAATCCATCATTTCAAAATTTCTCCCCACACCATCATCAAAACCAATAAAATGTAGTGCTACATCCCTACATGGATTGAACTGAAATCTACCCGAACTACCTACAACCTAACCTCTATAAGGTATTTCAAAATGGGTCCCTTGTACTTCTATAAGATTGTGAAATAGAATTAATGATGTTTAATCTTTAAAATTTCATCACCATAGACCTCAACATAGCATTAAACTACTAGAACATTCTATTAAACATTAGTATGAACATAAATAGGATGCTAGCAAGGATCTATTCATGTAGGAAGAAAAAAATAATAGAGACTTTTAACATTTAATATAAAATATAAAATACTAATTAATTAATTAATTAATGTTTTATCATATCATATGGTAAACCCTTTTAACTAATAGATTCATTGAATAATGATACAAAATCATTTCCAAGGTCCCAAAATCACATCCAGTGTGAAATTTCATATCCAGATTACAAAAATATATGGTAAATTTATCAGATACTAGGATCCTATAAATAATCTTGTTGAAATTTTCTTCCCTATTTTACATCACTTAATTAAAATAGTTGATATTGTTTCACTACTAACCCATATATTCTAACATATAACTAACTCATTATTAAATATTAAACCTATAACTAAAACAATGATACAACTGTGTCACAAAAAATTCTTATAAATAGTAACCCTCCTAAGATGGAAATGAGAGTGGAGTTTATGACCACCAGAGTACCACCTCTAGTAGGCCCAAGTTGGTATCAACCATCAAGGGTGCATCAGGAAAAAAATGGGTGGAATTTCCTCTAAGTGAACATGCATAAGATAGATATAAGAAAAATAAGCAAAAAAACTACACATAAATTTAATTGTGATCTGATTTTCATAAATATAATATCATACAAGACTAAACAACAGAGATGGAATCTATATGTACCAAAACATTAAAGATAAAAGCGACAATGAATTCTAAACTATTTCGGAAAAACCACTTCCAAATAATACCCATATTGATATCCAACACGATCTCGAGGACCTAAAAATATTTTATATATACATTGGGTGAGAATAATATGTATATTTAGTAGGATCCTGAAAATATATTTTCATGAAAAAGGAAATTAAATCATATTAAATCCCATTGAACAGCAAGCGAGCTAACTCGTCACCTAAATAGGTATACTAAGTTATTATCCTTACCATGTATATCTTTATCAAGGTTACAAAAAGAATATATTATATAAATAGACATAAAAAACAAGGGACCAATGTTAAAACTTCTCCAATAGATTTATTTAATGATATATTGTCATAAATTTTGATTCAACTCTATCCAAGAGTAAGACAACCTAAAAAAACATTGGCAACAACACCCATATTGTGTGCATCATCATTTTATCATCCAATTTGAATCTCTATATAGTATCAGTGTAATTTTTGAGAACAAATATAACTCATATAAAATTAATAATAAATAAAGTGGTATACCTCAATCCATAATAACCCATATACAGAGTATATTACCTCAAAACATTGGATCATATACATGTCATACCTATAATAAATTTTTTATACTATATCATGAGATACATGTATATGAAATAACTATAATATATCACATTAATCTAAACACATATATTTGAAATTGTCCATTATGAACACATGAAGATAATTCTACCAACCAAAGTATGTAAGGATTGAAGGGTGAGTCATCCACCAATCCTCGTCATTGAGATTTTTGGGAAAACACCCTCCCAAATTCTATTCGATGTCAGTCTCCCAACTAAAATAGGTTGCATAGTGCTTAAAAAAATACTATAAATAAAATGGATCACAACGATATTTTCTGTATATTCTATTCCTATACTAATGTGTTTCTATTTTCACTTAGACACTTGATTGGAACTACTATGTAATTAATATACAATATATTCAGAAGCATTAAACGAGCTAAAATATATTACATCTTTCCTATTTATCATTTCCATTCATTATTTTTTTCCATTGAATCTTAATAAATATTATTCTAAATAGAATTTCATTAACCATAAATTGAAATTTATTTAAACAACTCATAATAATATTCAATAGATTCTAATTCCATCTAGGCCTAATAAAACTGAGTACACTGTTTATCATGTTTAAAATTAAAAAATTTCATTCTAGAAAGATCTAACACCAAGGTGAATACCATTATTACAATATTATTATTACATAATTATATTAACACTATTAAAAACCCTAATCTACCAACAAGAGAGTTTAATCATAGATACCCATGTTTTCAAATATTTTGGGGAAAATATTATAGACAAACAATACACCTTGTCATCCAAACATTTAAAAGAATTTGGGTTTAATCACAAAATCGTGCCTCCATGCACATATATTTTTTACCAAATCCATAAAAATCTAAAAACACATAACATGGAAATGAAAATAAATTATTAAACACATAATGGAGAAAAACATAAAAAATATCAATAGAGAAACAATGTCGGAAAAACAAGGTATTCATCCTTCAAAAGAAAATAATCTCACATGTCCTCAAATATAATTAATCTATCATTTAAAAATAATGCGAACTCTGAAAAAAAATTATTTATCTTTAAGAAACTTGTTTTTATTTAATCTTGGATTAACCTATTAAATTATTATTGGATCTAGCTATCTCCACACTATGTGGTCATCTAAGACAACCTATCAATCTTAATTAAACATGATTCATTTCATTTTAAAACATTTACAAGATTCTGACAAGAATAATTTTAATTTTCATACATTTTACTATTATTTTAATTAATAAGGATTAGATATTCAAATTCTTTATAAAATTCCATTGACACGTGGAATAACACAGTCAACTAAATATTCACTATGGATCAATTAAAACTTCTTCAAATTACAAGAATAATGTGATTTATTAAACCAACTTATTTAAATTCTTGTTTATCCGAACAAAAAATATATAATATTTACATTCATAAAGATTTTCATTAAAATATGATAATTCAATCACAACATACATGATAACAACAATTACATTGATAGCATAATATCTCGAAAATAAATATGAGTACTATAATCATTGTGGAAACATGAATATCAAATGACTAAAACAATATAACATTTTCATTAATCTAGTATAATAGTTTTTAGTATAATTACCACACCATACACGGGGATAAACTACACTAACATTATGACTACGGGTAAATAAATTTGAGAATTAATGAATCCCCTACCTCAAACATCTGATGTTCTTGAAACCAAATTGGAATACCAAAGGATAGTGTGCCATGAAAACACTATAAAATGATGAAAAAAATCTATTTGAATTAATGACATTAGTATCTATTTCATGGGAATATGAAAACAAGGAAAAAATATAAAATGGATGAGAAAGCAGGATAAACTACGAAGAATCAAACTAATGTCACAATGCAAATTTCTCTCAAAGGCTATGATTTTTCCCTGTCAAATGGGATTCAAAAAAAATTTAAAAAAAAATTATATATTCCTTGTGTTTGAGCCATTAATATGGAAAATAATGGTGGGTTTTAGGTACTAATTTTTATTTATAGGAATATTTATTTTAATAAGACTATAGTCAACCCACCTAGAACATGCTGCATCCTACTCAAAATTAGATGGAATTTGTTGAAATGGAATGTTTCCAGACTACAACCCTTTTTTCATATCCATATCATAGATGTGTGGTTGTATCCATAGTGGAAATAATTTAAACATGGTTTTAAGATTAATATATAGTCTACCACCATACAACAGAATCCACATTTCCAATAGGGAGACTACATGAAAGCCTAACCACAATGACACAACTTCCACCTGATTTTTCAGTATCCTCAAAAAGAATCCCCAAGATACAGTATATTGTAGCATCATATACTGCGTTATAGAATCCATCAATATGGAAAAGAATATTGTTCCAATTTGAATTGTTTCTTAAAATGATAATGGAACAACATTTTCCCATAAAAATACCCAATCAACATGGAACGTTCTATACGATACTTCAACACCCAAAATCCACAATGATATGGATACTATGGAAAGGGGTCATACAAACCGTACAGGTAGGATATTAGGTCATTGGTTTCAATAAATGGTTGTGTGTGGATGAGGTATTGGAGGACCTTAATTGTTTGGATTTATGGGAATATGGGACATAATTTTTTTTTATTTCACATGAAATATGGTTTTATGAGGATATTGGATGGTTAATCAAAAATTGATATAGCCTAAAATGTACCACACATGAAATATGACTCAAATTAAAATGGTTTTCTATGTCTTATGATGATAGGTTTGATCCTTTGATAGGGATACTTGGTATATTTGTTAAATATAATTCAATTCCTATATAGTTTTTGTTTCATATTTTATGGAAACATTATTGGAAAATAATATGATATTTGACATCATATATTAAGGATAAGGTTGTTTAGTTTTACGTCACATGACTACAAACTATTTTCAATAAAATGGTGGAAAATATATGATTTAGAATGGATTATTAATTTTGGAAACCCATGATGCATCACATATTTTTGGATATCATTGGTGGATCCCACACATTGATTATTGATTAAATTTGTGCTACTTAAGAACTGTAAGGGTGTGGTTGGGGCTTAGAAATAGTTGTCTTTATCCCCATATGTATTGTGTAACAACATCCATAAATTTATCCCAAATTTCCTCTCCCCTAAATATCCCATGTTGTTTCATAGTGGTGAAATAATCAAATTGTACTATATTGGGATTTATACGTGAAATGAAATTTCAAACCCACATGGCATATTGATTATAATTATTATAAAAAATGAGCATGATGATCCAGGAGAGACCAAACCAATGTATTTATAATATATACCCTAAATATATATAAAATCCATGATTTTATGTCATATATTGTTATTCTTATCTTAGATGATAACTCCATTTTTTTACATTAATCATGGGAATTACAAATAAAAGTTATTGACACCAGTGTACATTATCTGATCATGTTGGTCTATTAGTTTTGGAGAATGCCTCATTTGTCCCCCTTTTGGGGTTTTTTCATTAGAAGAAGGAAATAATGATGAATATTTGGATTTATAGTACTTTAGAATGTGACATGGGTGATGATATGTCATTGAGAATTCCCCACTCCTCAATTTTACTTGAATGGGTCACATATAATGTGCATTCTCTAGGTAAGAGACAAACACAATACCACTATCTTGTTTTTCATAATATATCTTGGGAGATCCTGAAACAACGATATTAGTTTATTTAATGTATGTATGGAATCCCATCCACATGATGTTCTAATAGAGGATATCATGATTAATTTCTAAATTTCATGCTAGGTTTGGACTATTTGTATGAAATTCATATAGATTACTATTCATATGTTTTACATTAGGTAGAAGAATAAAACGAGAAGGATCAAATGAGGTGTTCTATGACTATGTAATAATCTCATATATTAGACCACATGAGATGTGTTCGTAATATAATTATCACATTATAGATTCATATAGGGATGTTCCCTACTATTTGATAATCTCACGGATGTAATCGTGAAAAACCAATCCCTGTAATTTGATATTTTAACTGTTCGACTCCATACGTACCTACATAGTTTATCAATTTTCTCTAATATGTGAATTATTCAGTATCACATTTTTCATTTTTTCATATCCATTTACCTTATGTCTCTTTGTTCCAGACCCCTCTTCCCTAAAAATTAAAATTGGGGTATTTATATCAAAGGAACATGACACATAATGGAATAATGTTGTAGCCCAGATAGTCCATGTAATATTTCAATGAATTAGGATTGATTCTAATTATATTATTAGACATTCAAAACTGATCCACAAATGACTAGTGAATTAATAGGATTGATAAGTGTTCTACATCTAATACATGGTCATGGGGCTTTATTAACATTGGAATATATATACACCATGAAACCAATAATGAGGGGTATTTTCTATGGGTTTCTTATTAATCAATGTGGAAATTATAATATTTCTTATGTATTCCTCTGTTTTTCAATCCCTGGTGAGTATATGCGGGCTAAATAATTCCCTCATATTTAAAAATGAATAATATGAAAATTTTCATTATTTTATGAATATGAATCAATTGTATATTATTTTTATTAAAAAAGGGGTACACCACTATATATATAATGATATAATACCACAAATTCAAACCATAATACTTGAACAATTAAAAAAATTCCCCAATTCAGAATATTTATACATTATTGTAATGTATGAATTCCCCATTGGAACACCATGCAAAACATTATTATATGATTCTATAAAAATTTATTTTTACATTATTACCCTATATAATAACCAGTGGTAAGATACTTCATATGTGACATTCACTAGGTTTTAAATTTTCAAAAATTCATTCATGTGATTATCATTTGAGTATCTTATTATCATATTTCTTTCTATACACAGTCATTTTTTACATTATATATTTCGTAAAATAATGTTTTTTGATATAGATGATTTCAAAATAGTGGTATCAATAAATTAAGGTGTGGTGATTGGAAATTAAAAAACAAAGTGAATGATAGTCAATAAAAATGTATTCATCTATAACAAATAATTATTACCATCCTCATGAGAACGGTAAATTTAGTTAACCTGGTATAAAATTGGATCCCCCTTTATGGGTTTATAATTTTGAGTGATTATTTAATTCAATAATTATAATATGGGATCTAGAATCCTCGATAAATCACTATATAGTTTTAGGTTATTTAGAAAATTATAGAAAAAATTTGATGTTTTTTTATAGGGATAACTTTTTTGATAATTTCATCATAGGATTCAAAATAATGAATCTCGTGGAGGAATAACATCCTCCTGAGATAAAAAATTATTTTTTTGAATCAATAATGTATAAATGGATATATAATGGGAATCTAAAGTGTACATGGAGTTCAGATATCCTGTTTATTTTGACTTTTGGATTTAATTTTTTATTAACCTTAATGGTATAATAGATCTATAAAAAATTGAGATGGTGCTGTAGATTGTATATTATTATGATTACAACTAGATCTCATAAACTATTTTTCACTGTAAAATCACCATTCTATATACCTTATAAGTATTTCTAATCGAGATGTAAAATCATATTTCTACACTTAGGGGGTGGAATAATTCATCATGGGTATAGAAATGATAAAAATTATTTTACATTAGATGCTTATGATAGGACCTTAAGAACTACCATATAACTATTCTTCTAAATGAAATATGTTTTTAAAGTGGATCTTAGTCTTAGGATTAATGTTCTATTTAGAATATAGGTGGGATTTTTATATTATTACTAGTAAAGGTTCATATTTGAAGAGGTTTAACACCTTAATATTTTATGATATAGTTTTCTCTAAATACATTTTATTTCTTTGATATCCTTATTTACACACAATCAAAATTTTAAATGAACCATTATATAAATATTATTATTAAATGTGATAGTTAAATACTTTCAATTGGATTTAAGCATTTGAATATGAATATATAAGTTATGAATTCTTCTAAAATATTTAAAAAATGAATTCGTTATTTTTCAATGGGGTAGAAATTAAAACTAACTAATTTAATGGTAAAAAGACATGCTTCCCAAAAAATATTTATTATACGCCCAATGTGTATTTTCATTAAAAAACTCAAAATAAACTATATAGTTGAATTCTATTAATTACAATATTTTATTATATTTTAATACATGTAAATTAACATTTATATACTATATTTACATTTAATTTAAGTACTATTAAATTAATTTATTACTTAAAATTTAATTTTCATAAAAATGGTTATCTTGCATTTTATATAATGATTATAAATTAAATTATTTCCAATAAGAGAAATTTAATGTTGTAAAATGCGTGACATAATAGAAATAATAATAATAAATATTATTTAATTTTGTTTGCTAAATTTTTTCATAATGAATGGTAAAACCTGAAAAAGGTGTTCCCATGGTTAAGCTGAAAATAATTTGACATGGGGTGGTGGAAATAATATATCTGAGCTATAATATCAAAAAAAACATGATTTAATTTTATTGGATAATATTATTTCAACCATAATATTCCTATAATTTTAATTTTTTATTTTTCAACCACTATATTTTATTATGAAATTATTATATTGTAATCATTCAAAAAAACTCACGTGTCTTGTCCCCCTCCCGTATAAAAATATATCATAACTCCTAACTTACTCATACTATATGAACCATATATGTTATAAAATAAAAAATATCAATTATTATCTCCATAAAATAAATCCTAGTTTCTTTTTTAAAAATAATAAAATCGTTTAAAGGATTCAGGTGAAATCTATATGAGTATTTTCAACAAAGTTGTATAACTCTTAACTGACAAATTTCAATAGTATTTTTTCTTCTACCTATTCTAAATATATGGTATCAACTATAAAATAATAAATTTTAATACTAATGTTTTTTTTGACAATTTATCAACTATTTTCCACCTCTTTTGAATCAAATTGTAAATGAATGCCTCACTAGTGCATATGTTTTGACTACCACCTCATCATAATGTTACAACTTATTTTAAACCCCCAAAATTAATATATATTTATGATGAGATATATAATATTCTTAAAGGAAATTAATTATAGGATTATTCATATGAAAATATAATGTCTTATTTTTCTTCATACCGTTTATTCATTGTAGATTGTTAACATCGTTGGTGTGCATTTTTTCATTACCAACTCCACACAATGAGGTAATAATTTTTTAATCACCCCATTAAATAAATATTTATAAATTTTTATATAATGTAAAATATGATACTTAGTTACATAATAATATTCTATATATTATAAAACCATGAAACATTTGTGAGTACTAGAACCAATCAACAGAAACATTCATGTATAACAGATCAGCTTTCACCTGAATATCTGTTTTAATAAAGACATTATTAATAAACTGATAAAAATAACTTATAACCTATTTATTTATCATGTGTAATTTTCTAATAAGGATCCAAAATATTTTTATATTAATTATATATTTATTATATTTTGTAATTGGACAAGTATACAAAATGGGGCTTTGGGTATGGAATTTGTTCAATTCTCATTAATTTCGAGGATTTCCTAGAAAAAATATACATTTTTTGTATAATATAGATAATTTTGTTAAAAAGGAATATATTTAATTCTAATATATTTAATTTTTCAAATTATATGTTTTCTAAGCCTTTTCACTCATGGTTATATAAAATGATAATGAACAATTTGTTATTGAAAATATAACCATATTACATCTTCGGTCTACAAACTTTTAATTTGATGTCCATATTATTAAAAATTATCCTATAAAATTTCAAAACTGTACATGATTTTTTAAAAGTTAATATTCAATATATTTTCCTTAATTTATAGTGTTTTATAAAGGAAAATTTATCAAATATTTCTGAATACATTTTTTTACTTCTTATATATTTTTAATGGAATATTATATTTTTAATGGAATATTATATTTTAATTTATATAGAATAAATGGAATTTTATTTTATTGTGTATAGTAATTTATTTAAATATTATAATATAATAATTTAGTGTTCTTTTTATATAAAATATTCTCAAAAATATTTATGAAATTTTTAATTTTAATTCAATCAAACAATTAGGATATTTTTGCACATTTTCAGTGAAAGGCTTGAATGATATTTTAATTAAAATTTTCATCTTTGTAAAATCATATATATATTGTTATTATTGAGTAGGAATATAATATTATAATATCATCAATGTTTTTTCTATATATGGGTTATGATGATGATGAATATATGAAAATAATTTCATTTCCACATGTTATAATATGCTAAAATGACAAAAACATTATTAAACTTGTTTCATTTCCACAATCTTTAATAAGATGATATTTTAATTTTTTAATATTTCTTAAATCACATATACCTAATTAATTATGTTATAGTTTTAAAAGTAAATAAGTATCCCTATAATTTATTAGGTAATAATGGATATATCATTTGATAATACAGACATGTATGGGGATTTAATGAGGTTTCTTATGAGACTATACCCATTATGATTATGTTGAAACTAAACCTGGAAAATGAAAATTATTGAATGGGTAATCATTAAGTATATTTTTATAGCTATGGAAATGAAAATATAATCATTAAATTATTTTATATTATTATCTATATTCCAAAAACAAATTTCATATACTTGTCATATGTTATCATAATAAATGATTGGTTATTGATGTTTCCACAAACCTATGACTTATTCATTTTGTTATGTAAATTATTCTGACAATAATTTTGATTAATGAAATATTTTTTATTAGGTAAGATCATAATAATTAATTATCACGTTCTCATCCTGTTATTCTTATCGTATTCTCACCTACATTCATTGATTGATATATCATGTATTTACTATTATAATTTATATGAGGTCAATGTTTCATATGTATCCATTACTCAGGTTATGAATAAAAAATAATTTACTATATGTTTAGGAATTCAACTATGTATGAAGACCTTTTAGTAAAATTATAAATATATTTCATGAAATAACATGACATAGTGACCTAGTTTCAATGTAAGATAAATCATTAATGTTTTTCAGAATGTTTTTTATTGGATGTATTAAATATTAATAATTTTTTTAATAATATATATGAATGAATTTCAAGGTCATATCAAGAGGATATAGTATTTCTTGAAACAAAAAAATCCTAGGGTTGGGGGTAATTATTTTCCCCTTGAAGAAGAGATTATGATTAATAACTACGGGTGTATAGTCAAAAATAGGGAAAATCTAATGTCTTATTTGGCTATGATTCTAGTATTGATCAGAAAAGTGTATCTTCTACCCATATAGTAATCAAAATCCAAATATAGGGTTATAGGAGAGTTTGTGAGATTAATATAGGATTTTTCCACCTGACACAATAATGGAAATATTTTCTCTACAATATGGAAATATCAATATTGGAATGAACTCATTCATATTTTTAAGCCACTTTTATGTATTATGGGGGTAGATAACCACATATATAAGATTATATGAGTTAATAAATTTTCAATATATCCCTTTTATAATAAAATTTCATTTTATATAAAATATATTACACGCATTATTAAAATTAAAGCAATATATTTTATAGAGTTCTATTAATTATTAATATATTAAGTAATTTTGCAATCCAAAAGGTAATATTTTTATTAGCACTAAATTAATTATCATGTACTATATGAGTTCATATATTATATTATTTTAAAATTTTAATATCATTGTTTTTTAAGGAAATGATTTAATATTTTATCATGTAGTCATTATTATATTAGTTTTAATTATTGTGAATTTTCTAAAAAAAGTAATTTTAAGGTAAACAATAAAAAATATAAAATTTTAAAAACATTACCATTTATTTAATGTATTTATAAATATGCATTATATTTATGATTTTTTATATATCTTTAGTCCCATATCAGTTTTTATAATTGTATAATTCTCAATGGAATCTATATTAAATTGGAATTTTCTATAAAAACAATTTTTATTTAAGAATTCATTTTTCTACAATGCTATTTTTAATCACATATTGTTGCTTTATTTTGAAGGTAATTTATTCCAATTATATAAATTGACTATGATAATATGGATTACAAATTATTATATTGCACGCCGAATTTTATTAATGAGTCTAGTTTCATTTTTTGTTCATTGTGACTATTATCATTATTTAAACAAACAGTGACCATAATAAAATGGTTTTAAAATGGTTGAATATATAATTATGATGTATAAAAAACATAAAAAAAATATAAATGATATTTATATACTATATTTAAAAAATGGGACTTTTTATATTCTAAGATGAGTCAATTTTGATCCATTTAGAATGAGTGTGACATTAATATATTTTTTATCAATTAAAAAATTATAATGTGTCCTCTATCTCACTAATATAAAGAGACCACATCTACTATCATATCTACAAAATAGACTCTATTAGCTCATCCAATCCCTATCCAAATCTATAAGGGGATTTTGAACATAAAGATCACATATTTTTATATTTATATTTAATGAATTTATTAAATTCATGCCCAAAGACAATGACAAATAAGTTTATTTGGAATATTTAAACAAAAAAATATTAATTTTTGAATAATATTCAACATATACATTAATATATTCCCATATAGTAATCCTCCTAAGAATTTCCAAATTAGAAATTTCATCATAACCTAGGGAAGGAAACATAAAAAAGGTGAGCTCATATCCATTGTAAGGTTAAATGGAGGGGATATAAATCTATGATAATATCAAAGCATCAGTTTATATGATTATGAACATATCATAATAATTCTATACAAATCTGAAAATAGAAAAAATACATGATTCATTGAATAAAACATTATTATTTCAAAAGACAAGTGATATAAGAGTTATAATCTCTCTTAAATGAATCATTAATGAAAATATCATGTAATAAAGATGTGGAACCATCACAAATATAATAAAATATCACATATGTCATGGGTATCTTTAATAAACAAACATATTGTTTATCCAAACTCATCTCCTGTTTTGCAATGGGAATCGAGATGCACCCATTTCATAGAGTGGTTGTTGCGTCACCTATTTCTTATAGTGGATCAAGCCATTTAATTTGTTTCCCATTGCAATCTCAAGGGATAGAAATCATTACCCAATGTATTCGAGGGAGATATAGGTCACACACATATCATTATGAATATAAAACTTATGTGTCCCAAAATATCATAAAACTTTCATCATATCATCCCATCATAAACCTTGTAAAAAAGGGTTTCATTAAAATTTTATAACTTCACCATTTCCTATTCCATATTAAATATGTGCTTTTAATAAAAATTTAATCAACATAAATATTAACCATCAAATGAAATAATAATGATCGTACTATTCAATATTATCCTAAAAAATTAAAATTAACATCACATGACACTATCTTAAATGGAAATTGATTTAGTTGATATCTTGAAGGATTTATTGAGGAAAGTATCACTTAAACATTGAAAAACTATTTTTTTATAAAAACCCATAAAATTTTTCTGAAATAAATTTCTCTGAACAAAAAATTTGATACATATAATATAAAATTTAAAAAATTTACAAGTTATTACAAAAGAAAATATCATACATGGTAAGACAAAGACAACATTCAAATTTTCAATAAAATCCTAATGACCCTTGTTTTGAGAAAAACATAAATGTTAATATGAAAACACTTTGTAAAAACATAACAATTGGAAATAAATTATTAATAAAAACCCGTTTTAAATTTAATTTTTTTTATAGAACATAGAAATGGAAGATAAAAATTGTTTTTGACTGCATAGACTAATAATGAAGATTTTTTTAAAAAGTAGAACACATTAGAAAATCAAGATATAAAATTAAAGGTAAAATGTACTATAATAAAATAAACATAAGAGAATAAAATACATGGTCTTATTTAGATATAGATCATAATAATTCTTCATTGGAAGATTAAATATAAATAAACGTGATAAACATTGAGTTTGGGTCATAAAACCCTAACCACTTTGGTGAAGGTTAATAATAAGCCCAAAGAAATTATATTAATACATGAAACACCAAATATCATTATAATCAATTATTTCATGATATTATATTTCAAATATTTTTTATATACACCTTATAGAATATGATAGGTTCATATCATAGTATATTTCTTAAAGAAAAAAATTTAGGAAAAAAAATTCTTTCGTTGAGATGTTATTTCCGAAAATGTACTCTTGAATATTTAATAATAAATTTTTTTTATAATAAATAAATTATATGACCATATTGATATATATTATATAATATATTATTTACTTATACCCTTTTATTATTAGTTTCTTAAAAATTTCTTGTTTAGATCTTGTTTTAGATATTAGCTTCTAAATTTTTCTTGTTTGTTTTGGTTTGGTATTTTTAGACCTTTAACATTGATCGTTTTTCTTTTATTTATATAAATTGAAATATATAATTAATAACATATAAATTCATTATATAGTGATTTATATTAATACACAGAGGTTAGAGACAAAAAATGAATTATACAGTTGTAAAAGACGATATTTATACAAGTGCATGAATGGTGTTGCCATTTTCACTATGTCTGGAACGAAAGGATATTAAAAAATAATTATTTATAATTATTCATCAATATTAATTAAATATCACATATAATCCTTAATGTTATACCTAATTTCCATCTATTAAAATTCAAGTGAAAAACGTATCACGTTTCTTTGTGAGGTGGTAATCTGTCGTACACACATTTGACGCTTTCGTATCCCCCAAAGAATGGAAAGTAAAAAATAGTATATTTTTTAATATATTTAAAGAATTTTATTTATGTAAAAAATATTATTTATAAATTATATCAATAATTATTCCAAACCATGGTACAAATTCATGGAGAACATGTCACATATGTTCATACGGTGGTAGTCTTCCCTACACACGAGTTGTGTTATCCATTACCATTTGAGCAATGAGGAGAGATATGTACTTAATTCCCATTACATAATATAATATCAATATATATAATATTATATTTTTATTAAAATATCATTATTTATTAATATATTTAGGTGGTGGAGGAGGACATAAATATATTCTCATTGAAGGGTGTCGATTATTCTTCTGGTAACCTCCTTATGTTTTCAACAAACTCATTCATCTGGTAGAATTTTTTTAACAATAATTCCTTTAGGATGTTATGAATGAATTAGGGAAGGTATTTGATTAGTTCATGGGTGAGACAATTAAATTTTTATTATTAATAAGACAGAAAAGGGAGAATTCTTTTATAAGTGGGGGAGAGGACACACACGAACTGTTTGTAAAGAAAAAGGTGAAATGACATTTTTCACCTAATACATGGATAAAAATGGACCATTATCAATACTATATGATATTTGGTCAAAATATTTCAAAAAATGGATCTGGGAAAAAAATTCCATCATTTTAACCCTTATATTTTTCATTTTAACCCCCCCTAAAAACCCATTTTCACCTTAACAATGGTAATTAATTTGTACTTATTTTATTAATCATATTGGTAAACAATTATGTTGAACATATTAAAAAATATAAATTATTTTTATTCCCAATACATGATTGATTTTCCTAAATTTAATTAATGAAGAAATTTAGTTTAAATGATAACCTGAAAACATGATAAAAAATGTAGTTTTCCAAAGTGAAAAGTCTCATATGTGTGGATAGTTTTAATATCCAAACTGAACATGGAATTGAGACCAATAGAATAAATTTTATTAAAAAATATTGAACTGAGATTAATTTTAGTCTCATAATAAGAAAATTTGGATGTTTATAACGTTTTTAATGTAAAATAAAGTTCATGACAAGAAAATAATTTTTTAGTATTCGTTATTTTTTTTCATCTCATAGAATTAAAAAAAATTAAATCCATGATAATTTTGGAAATAAATATTGAACAATATTTTTATTTAAAAAAATTATTTTTCTAAATATTATAAAAATTATTTCTATATGTTTTTCAAAAAATGCAAAAAAAAATTTTTGTGAAAGGTTATTATTTTCCAAACAAATAGACCACTATAAAAATTATTTCATCCATATAAATTTTTTTTCTCTATATAAGATATTTTATATAATATTTAAATATTATTTACTACTATTCAAACCTCCATGTTTAATGGCAAGGTTATAAAATTTGGTCTTATATAATTTTATTAATAAAATATCATAGTTAGATTAGACTTAATTTTTTCTGTAATACATAATAAATAAGGTTTTTCATGTAACACAAGATAGAAACGTTTTTACATGTAATATAATATATCAAATAAAATTCATTCATATGAAAAATTAATTTGTAAAAACCCTTTTTTGTTTCATTTAACCGTCTTAAAATGGCGGTTTACCTAAAAATTAATTATACTAATACATAAAAATAGGGATACTCTTGCATAATCATTTTCTAAGTTTACCACATAACTTATTCAATCATGAGAATTCACCAAAAAAAGTCGATAAAGGAGTGGTTTCATTTTATTGCACATTGTCTCTATGATCAATAATCTTGACTTGTTGTTCCTCATAATAATGGTCCTTCATTGTGGTATGACCATTTATTTCATTACATGTGATATATCAGTTATGTAATTCCTCATTAGAGATACATTAAAAACATCTTGAACCTGGAAAGAAATTGGTGCTAATTCCAACAGAAAAGTAATTGTCCTGATATGACCATTATTATCATAAAGACCATCTTATCTTTGTCGTAACTTTTACTTTTTTTCCTAACCTCATAATCTTATTCTATGGAAATATTTATAGAAATTCCTTGTCTCCATGACCATATAATCGAAAACACAACTATTTTTCCTCATATGTATTTTTTAGACTCTTAGCTAAATTAATATAATGCTGAGGAGAAATAACATTTTCATTCATTTCATTATCTTTCTCAGGAACCTATATTTTTTTCTCCTACCTCATTTCGACCCTTTTTTTTACTCTTCCTCACATATATTACAACAAAATAAGCTATTTTAATTATTGAGTGAAATAAATTATTCTTGGAAAACTAAATAATATGATGTTGTAAATATAAAACACCTTTTATATATGCTGAACAACATCTCATCATATCATCTAGGGTTTGATTTATTATTTCAAACTGAGCAATTTTTCTAAGGATGATATACGAGACTAAATTAGAAATTATTTTCTTGATCTTACAGAAAACATCACTAGAAAATTAAGGTAAAAATATAATAATGGTCAAATATAATATTATGTGGTATTCAAGTTATTATTAATACTTCTTTTGTTTATATTTTGAAAAACATATCAAGATATATTTGTTCTCTATTCGCGATGAGGTGTGTTGAATTTATATGGAGATCAAATACAACCCATTTATAATTATTCCCTTTATATAATTGTGTATCCAAATAGAAATTTCTTGTTGATGTATACCCATTTAAATTATGATATGGTTAATGGTTATAACGTCCCATTAGTTATTATTCTCCCATCCTTTACATGCGGACATACCAAAAACTGAGATACAAACACTGCAATATATCTCTTTCTTCTATCCCAGTAGAAGTACTCTTTTGAATCTCTATATATATTTTTACTCCTGGGATGATTAGTTAATTAAGAACTAAGATAATCCTTTAATATATCATTCTTTAAATTAGATATGTATAGACTACATTCAGTGATCATGAAACATACCATTCCTACATGATCAAGTTTAAAATCATGAATATTTCTCACCTTCATTATTATTTTAACATCTATCTTTTTCCCCTCTTTAATTTTTCCTTGGATTTATGCATAGAAACTCATTTAAGAATGTAATATCTTTCTACTTCATTATATTTTCCCACATACTTCCTTTTCAAATCTAGAAATATTGGATCTTTGTTGATCAGTATCAATGGAATGCTAGAATGATCTTTTTGACTCAATGCATTAGTCACCTTATTTTCTTTCGTAGGGTGGTAAGCTGTGGATAAGAAATAATAATATATCAAATCCAACTATTTTATCTCATACATATTCAAATCCATCTTCATCAATATATATATTAAATATTTTTTATTAGTATATTTCTCAAACTTTTCTCTATAATGATTATGTATGGATATCATTAATGTAAAAAATATAGTACATAACTCCTAAAAAAGGGTTGGGTAATTTTTCTCATAAAACATAAATTGGGATGTGGAATAAGATATCACAATATAATTATTATTGATAAAACATCCTAATACATTTTTGGATCCAACATTGTAGACTAAAAACAACTCAATAGTAAAATTAATTGTATGGATCGATGAACTGACCAACCATCCAATCAACTCCTTGATGTTCTCCCCACATTCATCCATCAAAAGTGAAAAATCCCTAACTTGGAAACCACTATAACCAATTCCTAGCATCGGTTAATCAAATGACCTAAGGCATTCCTCCCCATACACCAGTGGCTATCGACTTTAATAGCATATCTAAAGAGGGGCACAAGGAGACTATTCTTGCTTATCATAGTGGAACCACAAAGGAAGAAACAAAAACAGATATAATAAACAAATGAATAATAAATAGAAAACATGAAATACAAATTGAAACATGTAACCAAGTACTCATGTGATAAAAAAATCTAAAGAAAACTACATGCCAAATAGTCCGGCAATATAACAAATATCAAAATTACCAAATACTCAAACTCGGTCCAAAGACCTAACACGGTCCTGACCTCCCAAGATCCAACCCATCACCCCATGCACAACAAAATATCATGTCTCTATCATGAACTTACACTTAAAACAAGTGACATTCTCATGGGTACCAAAGTGCCATGGTGGCAAGAGCATGGTGTGAGTACAACTTAGTAGGCCACTAACAATGATTTCTAAATCAATATCATGTCTGTACAATGTGTATGAATCTAACCTGTGTATTAAATAAACAATTAACAAGGAAAAATTTAAAAAATTATCTAATATTCATTTATCTATTACGTTCTTGAGTTCCATACAATCATAAAAAAATAACTCAGTTCACACCTTGAGTCTATGTCAAGGAAAAATGGGAGACACACACTTTAACGAGCATGTATTTTACTAGTCAAAACCCATAACATCGCCAGAAGAGATAATATTTATTTATTCCAATTCCATCATTAATTCCATTTCATCATTTATGTAATCTCCATTACTAAATTTAACTTCATCTCTTGTTCCATTAGTTCAGAATTTACATCTTTTACACCACGGTCTAAGCAATTCAATTACCATGCATAAGGGGTAAGTAAAATCCATGTCTCAGTATGAAAAAACACAAAACAAATAAGACATTATCCTGAACTCAAAGTATCAGTCTGTGTGGAATAAAACCTTTAGTGTAATAAATATATGCCCTCTTCCATAAAACATGAAATTTGGGGTGGAGTTTAGACCGTAAGTCTTACTCAACCCAATGCAGTAGAACCTCACTCAATACCCCACACTACCAACCCATGTGAACATACTTATTTCTCCATTCACCACACAAAAAACATTTCCTCAACCTAAATCCTTGGTCTAGGTGGAATAAAACCATTTTGGGTATAAATCCATTGTCCCCTTCCATAATCAGTGCATGTTGAAGAGGTGTCTAAAGAATCGATATAACTTAACCCTAGGGCGTAAAAACTCATTTCAATACCCCAAAGTAACAACACAACCAATACCCATAACATTCAGAATCCATAACAACAAACATGGGAATCAAATCATGCAATAACCCATTAATGAATTGTCATTTACATTACATTTCCATTTAGCTCAATTCCCATTTTCTATCATATGTCACAAAGCATATTCAATAATTCACAAACATTAACCCATTATTATAATTTACCATTCTGTTTGTTAACTCACATAATCCATTAGTCATTACCCATCTATTAACCACTTATGCATTTCATGTAAAATCATGTTCCATGGATAATGTTCACATGAAACCATTTTAACACATTTCACATCATATGAAACACCCCGTTATTTAATATAACCATCTAAGATGATTGAGCATTTAGTTCTTTTCACAACCATGTTAACATGAATATATAATTTTTATGGGTATTATCTCATTACCCTTACATCCATTCAATTTCCATGGTCCCATAAGACCTTTATAAAAAACACAAGGAAAATGAAACAATTGATTTAATAAATTAAAACATATTAAAACCACCCTTAAAATCATCAGTCTTCCCATCTAAAAAACTAGAACATTCCCTTAATCTTTTATTTAAATTTTCAATCAAATCATGAAAACCGATGAACAATTTTTACAATAGAATAAGCATTTTCCCCTTTCTAGAACAAATTTATGTCCATTGGAAAACCACCTATTAAAATCACTTTGAGGTCAACAAATCATATTGAATCATTTCTTATTTTCAAACATATTTTTCTATCAATGAATTTATAAATCAAGTCGAAACCACAAACATATCATCTGAACCAAATTAAAACCCATCAGAAATTCCAAAAGAAATCATAATATTCGTTTCAATCCTAACCCTACCAACCCATAAAATAATTATTGACTACCCATTCACTCTTAAAATAAATCTATTGAAGTTTTACAAGTTTTTTTCACCACTTAAAAGGGTCCAAAATACCCCATGGGTAGCCCTAGGTTCATTCACATATCATTGACGAACCTAATGGGGTCTTAGAAGGTTATCACAAATCAATCTACGGTCTAAATCCCATTCCATAGCCAAGAAATCAAGACACAACATTAAAGTGCAATAATACAACTATATATACATATTACATGTCAAGAGTACAAGATATTCTTAAAGACCACATACCTTGTGACCTTTGATGAACACTTGCTTAATCTATAGCCTTTAATCAAACTCAAAAACATACTAAGTATGAAAACTATAATCTTCTAGAAAAGTTATTCTTTATGAATTTAGAATAATAGGGATTCCCTAATCCATAATCTTGAACATATAGCAAAGTGGAGTGTTAGACTCGCCTAAATATTTTTTTCTCACCCAAATACACTCCAAACAAACAATCATTGAAGGAGAATCTTCCATATAGGGACATGGGATTGTTGGTTCATCACATAGGGTAGATGGAGTCGAATAAGAGGATAAATTGGGTGGGATCTAAAATCATGACATAGAAAAACTATATATATTCAAATATTAATGGGGCACATGGTTTTCACAAACAGTTTCTCAAACCATGTGTAGACTGTGTGAAATCCATTGTCCAAGGAAATATTGGTTGTATAAATAACCAGAGACACCCATACAGTTTGGCTAACCATAATGAAAATGTGGGTTAGCCTTTTTCCAAAAATTGCATCCAAACCACATTGTTTCATGGTCTTGGCCCCTGGACTACACTAACATTGCACAAGATATGTTGTCTGAACTATTTGAACACTTTTCTCCTCTTTTTATGCCCCCCATCAAATACTTCTAACCTAGTGAAGCATTCAAGAAACACTTCTTTATCCATAAAAATGAATTTAACGTAAAATTTTCCCAATGAATTACTTTCAATAATTATCGACATTATACATCCTCTCCACCTAATAATAGATTGTCCCTGAGCTGCACTTCTATGCATTTCCAATCCCCCAAGACCAACATGAATTTATCATAGAACCAACAATTAGCCTTCTCCTTCTGAGTATCTCCCTGATCTAATCCATGTCGTAATAACACATTGACCAAATAAACAGAGCTACCTTGTGTATGAACATGCGGACAACTCCTCCTCGGGTCATCATTAAGAACACCAATAATAAGAGAAAGGAATGGTTAACACCACTAAAACACCACATAGAATGTTATAGAATAGGTAGTATATTACCCTATAAGAAACAGCTGAAACACTCTATTTCTGAACCACGTCATTTAATTGACCCAAATCACATAGAACAAACTCACATAGATTCTTTTGATGCATTTATGGTGAGCGGGGGCTGACATCACTGAAGGAAATGTTAGAAAATTCAACCACATGTCACGACTGACCTGCTCTACAACTCATGTCCTAAAAGACTCAGTTTGATTCCAAAATATTTGAAAATTACAAGAAATGATACTCTTCGTCCCAAGTCACTCAATCAGAGAATAATAAATCCAAATCCAATCATAAGCACCATTTCATTATAATGTATTCCATCTCATTCCATCCATATCGAATCATTGATTTTTCCAGTAACCGACCACTTTTCTGCTATGGTTCTCACCACCATATTCATTAACCTAATGCATTTTCCAACTCACCACACTCATACATCCTCATGGAATCCTACAGAATTGGCATTCACAAATTTCATTGAAGCCGCAATGTTTTGAAACATCTATTGTTCATATTCATTAGTGTGTAACATGGTTCTTTAACCTTGCACATTCTCATCCCCAAAACGTGTGTATCCCTCCAATGTTGATTCCCAATCTCCATTATTGGTATGCCCTCACATTACCTGGGAACAACACAATTTTTCACTCAAGGAAGGCCACCATCATCTACACACACCAAACAATGTTATCCCTATCTTCTGGTATAACATCTCCATCACATCATTCACGACCCTACAAGTAGATTTTTTTCCTACAACACCCCAAAACACGTCTCTGATTTGACCTCTCTGATTACCATCATAACATTCCAAAACCGAAATTCATCACTTCACTAATATGATACTCAAACCCAATTCCATACAATATTTCCCCCAAGGGAACCGAACATACACCTCACTTGCATACTATTCACACAAAGATGCAACCATATCTACTACATAGTATTATACACAAATCAATTATTTAACCAAAAACTCCCAACCATAAATGTACCATTGTCGGTGGTTTTTACATGAAATTTTTGTCCTTCAGGATCAAGATAAGTCATAAACTAGACCCCCAAATATTGATCATGATAATCCAGATTCAATTAAAATAACAAAACTACTATCACCCAGTACTCAACCTTTCTCCCACGGAAATCACTGGAAGCATTTGTTAGTATTTGGTTTATTCTAATGACTTTTCATATACCTGATCGTTGGTGTACTCCCCACCCATTTGGCTCCCACACACATACCACTCTCTAATTGTATCCTCCAAGGTGAGAACATCAGACCAAAATACAATCTAACATCTAGTATAAATCCATAGCCTTCCCAGTGCACCTGGAAAATGTCAAGATATTTGTCTTGATCACCTCATGTTTAATAGTTCGCCCAGAATCTTTCAATGAACACCACCCAAACTATCCACTATCAAAGTCACCTCTTACAGAGAATATAACACAACCTACTGAAGGTATTGGGATTCCCTTCCCTCTAATGTGTTATCCAAACAAGAAATCATGATCCTTGTTTTCCCAAACCAGCATTACTTTCCACATCAGACTCCATAGAAACTACTGGTTCAGGTCTTCCAAAGACCCTTCCATTAAAAACTACTCATAAAAACAAATATAAGTACCAAAGTGATTCTTTCTGATGATTCCAATGTAAATCTTTTCACTTTTATAAAAACATGACTCCACCCACTATGAATTCATCTCTCCTCTGAAGTAAACACATGTGCCTCACTTTCTGAGGCACCTTCCACACTGGAGAACCTTCCATTATGCTACCCTTGATTTTATAAGGTTTTCAACTCTTATCCAAAACTCAAACCACATATCACAAATCCATTAAAAATTCATCTCATGACTCTTGGTAATATCCACACTAGAAGACACTCTTTTTGTTCCACTACCGTGGTCTGAAACATCTACATGTTCCACATGCACGCATCATCACTAACACCTCAAATGACTTATATCACTGTTCATCCTCAAAATTTTAATATTATCAACCACCCAAACTAGATCCACATCCTGAAAAAGATCAAAAGATCTATATAAGCCACACACATCTACCCAAATTTCATTCTTCTCATATTGGTCATCCTACAAATGTTCCAAACACACTAAGACTACAACAACAAACAATCCAATGATTTACATCCCACACCAAAGATACCTGCACACATAATTTAGACTTATGATTCAAACATCCACTTCATGGACCAAAAAAAACTCACAATTTCTCTAATCATAAGAGTCTCTATGTTCACATTAACAATCTTAATTTCAAAACATCAATTTCACAACCGAACTGAAGACACAACAAGAAATGTCACATAAAATGGAACACTCAACTCAAAAAAATAATATATTCCTCATATTTGTGTATCAAACTAATGCACACTCACAACTAAAACCACCCACAGACAAGTTAAACCATACACACAAGGGATAACCCCCACTACAATCCCCAAAAGTCAAATTATTATCCCATTTCCATTATTAACTATAATTTTCCATTTAAACACACAACATAACTTTTCAAACTTTTTTTTTCAAAAATGAGGATGTTACACTTTCAAAACCATTTTCAAATTCCCATAACATCAAAAAAACAAGGTTTCTTTTAAAATCACACTTCAAAAAATTTTCATTTTCCAACTGAAGGATTTTCATTTCTCAGAACCCTTCATAACATAATATTCAAAAAACATTATTTCATTACATTTTTACATTTAACACCCATTAGGTTCATCATCATGTCATTCAATAGTAAACACATAGGCTTCATTAGATGATATATCTATCCAATGTGCCTCACATGATCCTTGAACCCACACAGCCTCTCATGTCACACTAGGCCACGAGATAAAACTTCATAAATCAATAACATTATATCTATTTACTCCAAATGAGGAGGAAATATTAATCAACTATAAGATCATTAAAAAAATAGAATTTCCCACCACTAGAAACATGTTATTTCCCTTGTATGTGGGGGTACATGCATCTAGGTATGAGCTCATTACGAAGTCCTGATATGACTCTAGTCTCCCGTATACCAATACCAAATAGTAAGACAAAAGGAAAACTACTCTGATTTCACATTTTTACATACCTAACCATAAAATCATTATAACTAGTTCCATGAGTTGGGATCTCAATTTACCTTATGTGTTCTTTCCTGTATACTAGAGGGTTATGACTAGAAAAGTACATTTAAAGATGTACATGGGGATACTATACCCACTTATTAGTGTGAAGCCATAATGGAATAAACAAAAACTGATAAAATAATCATCAGACCAACAAATAGATGTCCTACAATAAAAAACCATTAAATAACCAAGTAGTCATGCGATTATTAAATCTGTTGAACACAACAAGCCAATAAGTCATAAAATATAACAAAGATAAAAACTACCAATGAATTAAATCCACACATAATCCCAAATATAGTCTTTTTTTACAATGATCCAATACACCAACCCATACACAACTGAATAATAAGTTTATGTATTACAATTTCTCTTGAAAGAAGTGACATCTTCTCGAGTACCAAAGTGCCCCATAGGCTCGATAATGGAGTGATTATAACATAGTTGTCCACCACCAATGGTGTCAAGGGAAATATCCAATCATTAAAAGTTGTATACAGGTAACAAGTGAAATAAATAAACTAGTAATAAGGAAACATTTAGGTAATTATCTTATATAGATTTACCCATTACATTCCCAATATCCAATTAATCAACAAAAATAACTCAGGTTAACCTTGGAGTCTATGTCAAGGCATAGAGGGTAACACACACATTTAACCACTAGATATTTAACTACTCACAACCCATCACATCCCCAAAAGATAAAATATTCCATTAATACAAATTTCATCATTTTTTACATTTCATAATTTACATTATATTCATTGCAAAATTCATCTTCATCTCATGTTCCATGGGATAGGCATTTATATCATTTACACTAGATCCTATGATGATGAATTAACAAGAATAAGGGGTAAGAAAATTGTTTATCTTAATAAGGATAAACACATCATGATAACAAATTATCCTCAAATTTAAGCCTCTGTGTGGGTGTAATTCAAACATTAGGGTAATATATATCTTTCCCCTTCAATAACTCCCGCAATTGGTATTGGAGGTTAGATCCTTAGTCTTACTCAGTCCATGGGTGTAGATCCTCAGTCAATACCCAACACTACCAATCCATTTTCATGTGATTATTTATCCATTCACCACACACGTACCTTATCCTCTCCCTAAAGCCTTAGTCTGGGTGGAATGAAATCGTTAAGGGAATATATCCTTCATCCTATTACCTAACCCATTCATGTTGGGGTCAATTATAGAGCCTCATTCTAAGTTGACCAGTTGGTGTAGAATCTAATGTCAATACCCCACACTACCAAGCCAACTAATATACATAACATTCAAAATCCATGACAATCAACATGGGAATCGACTCATTCTATAACCCATTAATGAATTTTCATTGAGGTCACTTCACATTTCTAATTCCTTACTCACAAAGCATATTCACTAAATAAAATATATTAACCCATTAACATATTCCACCATTATATTCGTAAACTCACTTAATCTATTTCCTCATTTATTAAACACATGTGAATTTTTAGTAAAAATCATGTTCCATTGGGGACAATCACATTAATACCTTTAAACCCATTTTCAAATCATTTCAAACACCAAATTATTTTCTATCACCATCTATGACCATTAATCATTTTGTTCATTTCAGAAACCTAATATCATGCCAATCGAATTGTTATGGGTTCTATATCACTACCCTTCTATCCCTTCAATTCCCATGGTCTCATAAAATCATTATAATCAACATCATGGAAATAATCACAATTCATGTACTCATTGAAAACATCTTGAAACCACCCTTTAAAAAATGGATATCCCCTTTAAAATAATAAAACATAACCCATGGATTTTATTTTTATTTTCAGGAAAATAAATTATCATTTTAAACCATTTTCACAAAAAGAAAACCATATCCCCATTTCAAACACCATTTAAAATCCCTCAGTGAAACCCCCTTTTAAATCACTTTGATTTCAATACCTCCTTCCAAAACATTTCTCACTTTCGATCATCATTTTCCATCAATAAATCCATAATCAGATAAAAACCCCAAACAAATTGTCAAACCCAATTCAAAACCATTCAATCAATGAAAAAATACAATATATAATTCATTTCAAAATGACCATTAAGATTACCCACAAATCAAATACATTTTCACTACCTATTAGCTCAAATAATTTCCGTATTAAATTTTTACAATTTATTTCTCTACTTACAAGGGTCTAGTATTCCCCATGGGTATCCCTAGTTTATGTCCAATATCGTCGATGAACCCAATGAAGTACAAAAGGTTTTCACTCCTCAAAGTAATGTGAAAATCTTATTACATAACCCAATAATTCATGAAATGACATAGAAGAAAAATTCATCAAATATATATAGATATTACACCTCAAGGATATGGGAAAACATAACGACCACCTACCTCATGAAGGTTGTTGAACACTTTCTTAATCTCTTCCATTGATTCAACCTCAATCACCTGAAAAATCCCCATCCTTGAATCTACTGTAATAGTGATAGTTTAAGGGATTTGGATGTATTGGATAGACTCCATAATCCATAATCTAGAAAATATAGAGAAAATGGATTGTTAGACTCAAAGGAATATTTGATTCTAACCCAAACATGATCCACACTCCCAATAATAAAAGGGGAATATTACAAGGAGGGAGAGGGGGATTCTATTTCATCACATAGGGTAGACCGGGTCGAATTGGAGGATAAATTGGGTGAGGATCTACAATTCTCAGATGATATATTTTTTAAATTTTAATCTTCTAATGGGATAAAAAATTTACCCATTGGGTTGGTCAAACCATGTGGAAACCATGTGAATTCAATTATATAAGAAATGTTGGGTCGCATGGTAACCTGGAGATAACCACACAGTTTGTCTAAATATCTAGTTACCATTAATTATCCTTGATCCAAAATTTCCACCAAGACACATTGTTTCTAGGGCTAGTTAAACTGTTCACACTAACTGTGTGCAAACTTTGCACTATGCAAAATTTGGGTACTTTTCCCCTCTACTCATGCCTTGCACAACCTAAGTAATTCTAAAACAACTCAATCACCAGATAGTCACTTCTTTAATGATAAAAGTGAATATAACCAAAAAAATTAATAAGGACGTACTTTCTCTATAGATAAAGATCCTACCAAAAGTAAATCAACTACATTCGTGGTAAACATTGTTATTAGAATACAAATCCCTGAACAATTATCAATAATTAATGGATAATTTCCCAAAATACCAATAAATATATGGATCTCAATCATATTGTTTGGGCTAGTCCAATTATCAAAAACATCAATTGTTGAAGGATCCACCGAAATACCATCACAGGAAATTATATGTCCTATGAGTGAAACATTTCAGCGAAAAGAATTCAAACTTGGTAAAATTTTCAAACATATTTTCAGTCACTGGGGTCCTTACATGAAACCTCAAATGATTTCCAAGATCCTATTAAATTTTTGACAATATAAGAATAGAATATATAAATACTACCTCAAACTGATCAAGGTAATATCTAAATATTTTAACAATTATACATGAATATATCAGTGGAATTTATATGAAAAAATTGAATCCTGATAAATTCATAATGACTATACTTTGAACATAAGGAATTATATGATATTCCATAAATATTTAATCTCAACTAATAGTACCTAAAATGACGAAAAATAATTGAAAAGTATTTTTCTACTCATAATTGATCATGTAATAATTGATACATGGTATACAACACATGTTCTTGAAAGTGATATTGTTGTTTTTTGATAATCAATAAAATGATGCATTGAATCTTATTTCTATTTAATAAATAAAAAATGTTCACTCCATGTTAATGTACTGTATAATATATATCACTTATCATTATTTTCCTATATTTTCTTCTTAAATTATTACAAACTCGATCAAGTCCACTCTATATAGCGTGTTTAAATAGGATTAGAACCAATTAATAGTCCTATCGTGATATAAAATGCATAACATGGTTGAATAGAAGACAATTATAATGAAAAGAAAACAACAAACTCATTTACAATAAAAATTTATTTGATGTTATGTTTCTCTCCAACCATAAGTGGGAAATAGACTACATGGATTGTAAATAAAACCCAAAATGCTTTATTTATTTACATTGGAAGTGGTACACATCATCTCATGTATAAATTATCATGATTTCATTCAGAATATGAAAGTTGACTTCCCTTGCTTGAAAATTAATGGAGACTCCATATAAGTCAACCAAATCACTTCCCTTAATCACATCATATTCAATTATAAAGATAATTAAAATATTTATAGAAATCACATTCCTATTATCATCATTCAAAGAGGAACTATAGACATATGATTTGATCATTATACCATTTTTATTTTTTATATATAACTCGATATCTAATTATTGAGATGGTATTCCATTACCGTTTTAAAATTCATAAATTATAAAAGAGTGGGTGGATATAATATAAAATAATACATTATCTATTCTAGATTTTATTATACTTGTACCTTTCACCATATCATTCCCATAATCCACATCCATATTTTTTATCATAAGATATTTCCCTTTGTCTTTGGGCTGAGGAGGTTGTTGGAACAAATCATCAAATACCATTGGATTCAGGTAGTAGTTAGAATAATTTTCATACTACTTGAATTTTTTGAATTTGGGTATAGATGTTCTTGATTTGGTATCCTCTTCCCCACTATTTAATCAACCATCCTATTGATTGTATTTCAACATTCAAAGGCTTTATATCCCACATTTCATGATCTAATGAACCTATAAGTCCCATTCAGAAAAATCCATTGATGCTTCTTCACTCATATTTCACAAGAATATGCCATGAATATCATTACACCATCTAATTAATTATATGATATTTATCCTTATCTATCTTATCAAATCTAGGGGAATTGTGGGAATATACAATTTTTATTTCGAACATGAGTTCAAAATAATAAATTTTTATATAGATACTAAAATATCATATATCAAATTAGATTTTAGTGAATTGGATTTAAGCCACCAAAGAACCAATCAGTTTTGTATTTGGATAATATTGTTTTCACAAGTATACCTTTCAATACTTTTAAAATTAGTTTCTCATATACAAATATATTCATTATATGTCTACTTAAGCTCTAAAAATTACTCATTTAACCTTGTATATTTAATATGATGAAAGAGGCTACTAAACATTAGCCATATAAACGTAACCAATTCCATGGAGTCAAAATCATCCTCATAAAATGATTTCTTAATTTTTTTCCATAATCTAACTACTTAACCTTCCAAACGATAAAAAAATAAGGAAAACATTTCATGTTATGAGCATTGGAAAATAGAAAATATATTAGCAATGTTGTTGATTCAACTCTCAGTAACAATTTGATTAATAGACTAACTAAAATAATGGTCATGATGTCTCATAAAATATTTAACATAATTTTCATTCCACAATATATCTTTTAGAAACTATCCATGTTTAATTATTTGATAAATTTGTGTTGACATATCAGCATGGTTATAAATCCCAAGTCCCAAATCATTAGGTTGCTTATTTGGATAGTCATATCATTGTCCATCACATTAAGTTTTAATGAATTTGATTTTTCTTACATCCACTGATTGAAATAAAGAATCATATTTTGGGAAACAATAATCATAGTAGAATGAAACATAATTAAAAAATATTTAATGAATAGATAAATAATTACAAATTATTTTATATATATGACACATTATGTTTAATTTTGGTCATTCATCATTATCATATATTCAAATGATTCATAATTATTTATAAAGGGAATGTAAATTAAACAAAAAAAGTACCGCAGCGGTTCCAAGACAGATTCATAGTAATGCTCAATATTATATTCCAAGTAATTTTTAATTAATTCCTGATAAAAATCTTGGTAGTTATTACTACTATGTACTTATGTTCCAGAACCAAATACACTTGTTTTATATTGATGCAGACGTAGTTTTACAAAAAACACATAATCACATTCTTACAAAAACATTAGGATGTTATCCTATACAAATAAATCCCTCTATTGATTTAATAGATATTTTTCCTATCATAATATCAAGTTATTAAATAATTATTTCCTTTGATCATTACCACAATGGTATGTAATAATTTAAATTATACTATTATTAGTACCTTTAATTAGACTCCATGGGAAACTAAACCTTAAATTTTTGATACTCCACTATCCCTAATTGAACACCTTTCCTCATAATTACATTGGTAAGAGAGACATGATTCATTCAATTCTTAACTAGTAGTGTTGCCAATGAATATTTTATTTCTATTTACTTTGATACCAATAACAACAACCCATGATTTTTGAACATAAATATCACAACTTTTAATATCAGTATTCAATATTTTTTAAAAAAATCACTTGTGGACCATGATAGTTGATTGTATTATGATACTATAAATATTGTATTCTTATTTCGTTAAAGATATTAAATATAACCCATAAATATCTTCTCACATAGTACACATACTAGGCATACACTATGCAAACTATTTGTTTGCAACCAAATGAAGGAGACATTATAATGTGTGAGATTAGATATTATATAAGGGTAAATATATGATATATCAATATATGATAATTTTTTTTAAAAGGTCAGCCCGGAGCAAAGCATCTGGCCAATTATTATTCAAAATGACATAAAGAGTGGAGAAAGGGGTCAAACAAACAAAATTGCACTCAATCAGGACTAACAATCATAATATGACCTGTCATTTCCGTAATCATATTCACCAGAAGACCCCCACACCGATTGAGACTGCTCTTGGTTGATCATCTTAAGAAGATTTGCATCAATCTTTTTTGACACCTTTGAAGATAATCTAGTCAACTCGATCTTCGGAAGATGGGAAAAAACCTTGCGAGGTCTCCTCCTTGGTGGAACAGAGGGAAATTCTTCACTATCAGTCATCCTTGCCTCACCACTTAAGACAACATCCTTAAAGGATATAGGTCGCACATTCCCAGAGTAGGGGTTTTCCTGTTTCCCCTTTCATCATTAGAGAGATTCCCCCATTTCCCAAAAACATTAGAAGACTGCAAGAGCTTCTAAAATTCCTAGTAACAATCAGCGTTCTGCAATGTATCAATTTGATGAGAGTCATCAACAAGGGAAGGTGCAGAATTTATATTGTCTATTAAGGTATCCCCCTTATCCAAATCATCATGCAGATTAGAAGGGCCACTATGAACTCTTTTAGGTGAGGCATCGATCATCAACTATTTACCTTTTAAAAGAGAGAGTTGAGAATCAGGCTTCCCTAAAAGCAACCCAACAGCCACACTAGAAGTTGGTTCTTTGGGGAGGTCACATTCTTTATAATTATGTGTTGATAACATTGTCTCTTTCACATTTGGATTTCTTCAACAGAGGGTGGTAGGATGACCATTCATCCCACACTTCTCACTAGAAACTTTTTTCCGCCATAGCTCCACAGAGTGTCCAATAGCCATACATTTAGAGCAGAAGAGGGGTTTTTTTTCATACTCAACATCAATTTGAATATTATCATTTGGAGTAGAAAGGGTTACTTTTTCAATTAATGTGGAGGTGAGATCAACTTCCACCATTATCCTAGCAAAGTGCCCAAATCGAACATCCTTAGTCTCCTTATCAAGACGAATAGGAGTCCCAATTGCCATGCCAATGTCATGCAGAATCTTCGGATGCCAAAGGACCTAGTTAAGACCACGTAGTCAAACCCAAACCTGAGAAAAATAATTTCTTGCACGAGAAACATTGATATCTAATGACCATTCATGTAAATGAAGCCAAACAGGTTTCAGAGATAGTACACCAATTCTCCATGCACGAAGTTCCAAGTCATCTGACGGAATATGATAGTGAAAAAAACCACGACCAAGAGACACCCATTTCCAATTGGAAAATCCCCACAATATCGATGTTCTTCAGAACAGATCATCTATCTTCCATGGTTGAGCATCTTTGGGTAGGACAATGTGCACAATCAATGAGTTTTTTCCCATTTTCAATATCTCAACAAACGCCGCAAGATTGGCCTCAACATGCGCAGACGAACCTTTTTACGAAGAATTCTTCCACTATGTGAGTTTTAATTAAAGACCCATCTGGCTTCGCCCAAGAAATTGTTTATTTCATCACATCCTCAAAGGATCAGAATCCAGGAAGAGTAGCGGCCTGTGATTCAGTCCGCGCAACCCGCAAGGTCTCCGCCGAACCGAACTCAATAGAAGGACTCTTCTCCACTACATCAAGACCCGCATATCCAGTAGAGTTCCGCGTGAAATCTGAATCCTTCAAGGAGTGATAAACCCTAGTACCATCCACGCAGATCTTTTCAATCCTGGATCCTGTAACAGGTTTTGTTGTAGAAGGGAAGCTGGCCTTGCTGTCCGTGTTTTCAGCAATCAATGGACCACAACGACTAATGGAAATTTGTGAGTCACGTGCGCCCACATTTGATGGAGTCACCATAGCGCCGGGAGGCGCTTTCGCTGGAGTCACCTTAGCAGTATCACCAGAAGGCATGAGGAGATTGAAGCCAAGGAAATGGCAGATAGCCATCGCCAAGAAACCCTAGCGTCGGCCATCGTGGGAGAAGGGGGCCGCCCGCTCCGCCATCAAGGCTATTATCAGAAAATATATATATATATGTGTGTGTGTTTGATGGCATACCCAATACTCAACAATGAGTTTCTTTGAAATCTTACGTTGTACACTAATAATATAACAATATTATTTTAAATGGTAGTTAATGCCTTGTCGTTGTAATGGAAGGAATGAACATAACTAACTACAATATGATTATATATGTTTATAAAATATTTTTAGATTTATCCAATAAATTCTAGAGGCATAAAATGTGAATGAATCCAATTTTAAGCATAAATATTCTAATATTCTTTAAACGGTCGATTTACAACCTTTTGATGGAAAACCTTTTTTGAATCTACATTTTGTCAATTTTATATGTTATATTTGACAAAATATAATCCTTCTTTAGAATTAGGACATAAGAATTTACTTTGTGATTTTTTTTTATTTTTTAGATAAAGTTCATTTTATTAAATAATAGTGAAAAATGTTGTATTTTAATTCAAAACCTCCTTTTAATATAATTTATTTATCTGGTTAGACTATCATTCTAATTGGATTTAAAGTGTAATTAATATATATTTTTACCATTTAATACAATGGTGGTCATTTTAATTAATTTCACTTTGAAATTGGACATAAACAACTGTTAATCTTTTGATAGATATTGTTTCTTAAAAACACGTTATTTGTTTTGATAGCGGGAATTAATTATATAATTAATTAATGAAAAATATATGTCTTTAATTTGAAAAAATGGACATCATTTTTGAATTTGGAATATCAAATATATCTTAGGGTAAATTTTTTGTATTTTTTCAAAAAAAAAATCAATTTTTGATGAATAGTGAAACCACTAAGTACTTGTTAAAAACTGAATTATTCGTTTAAATGAAATTTTACCACTTCTATGAATTGATTTTTGAAAATCCGACATAAATGGTTTTTATTATTAATTAAATTTTTTTCAATGGGATGAAAATAATTTTTGTGAATAGTAACTTTTGAGGTTTGTTAACCGCGATTAAAGGTAATGAGGGTAATTTAAGGTAGAAATAATATTATAAAAATATAAAAATACCTTCACAGATGTCCTAACATTATTGGATGAGTCATGTCCGACCAATAAAATCCATGGGTAAATTTGGGTGCCCAATGGAATAACATGGTTATGATAATGGAATTAACAACTTTTTATTTAAAGTAAAAAATAAAAATGTCACAAACATGTATAGTTTTACTATGAAAAATTCACATGGGGTTATATTAGTTATCTTTCTGACTAAAAATATTCATTAGAAAGATAAAAATTATACATACTTCATGGTAATTTTTTTATAATTTTTAGACATCATATAAAGAAAATTATTTATGACACAATGATGATGTAATGTTTAAGTCATTAATAAATAATTTAAATAAATGTGAAGATAAGGATTACAATAATATTAAAAACATGTACAATTCTTATTTTATGATTTTATTTTTAACAAGGGACACCTTATACTCTATGTTATTTATTTTTGGACCATTAGAAACAGAAAATAATTATATAATAAGATAATATTTTCAACCATTCAAAAAGAGCCCCTCCTCTCCCTTATAAAAAGACCCCGGTTCCTACCCATTTATTACAATTCTAAAACCCTCTAGGTCGTCCACAATCAACTAAAATAAACTCCCAATATCCCTATATTCATCCAATAAGCCTTACCATAGGCATACAACACTTCAAGTAACCCTTTTGGTTCAAACCAATGGGAGTTACCCGATTTAAAGGTAATGTCTTCTCTTATGTTCTATTGTTTTATTTTTCTTCTCCAATCCCATAACCTCTTTTTATTCCTTTATTTTATAACAAAACCAGTATCTTAAATATACTATAATGTTTTTTTGGGAATTATTTGAGATACACATACACAAACCTCCATCTAATGGGTGAAGAACGTACTGTTTCGGTGGATGGAAAACTAATGCCTCACGAAACGATGAGTGTTCAATTATATTCTACCACCTCCCATGGTGTCCATTATGATGTCACTATATTTATATATAATATATATTGTGTTGATTGTTTCCCTTTTATTCTGTATATTTCATTTATCCCATCACTTTATGGTTTCCATGATGGGTAAAGGTGATAATTTCATTTTAGGAAGTGCAGACTACCGCCCCCTCCAAGTGATTTGAATCATTAATGCCATATGTGGGATGTATAAGGTTGAAGTTAATGATATTATATGTTATATTATACTGCAATTATAATATAATTTTATATAAGAATGTTATCATTCCATTAAATGTGAAATAGAAATAAAATTAGCGTTCATGTGTACATACGGCTTACCGTCTCCATGAACGATGCATTTCATTTCTTACCTTCGAATGTTATGTACTGGTATAAATATATATATATATATACTGGATATATATTATATATATGATATCTAAATCATTAATATCATTCTGGAGATAATGGATATATTACTACATGAACAACTTGTAAATATAAGAAGTTCACTTTTGACTGAAGTACCAAATATCGACAAAACGACCATTATTAACTTAAATGATTACATGGAAATAAGTGATATAAAAGAAATAATAAAAATGAAAAATTTTCTTAAGAATGTATAAATTAACTTATGTTTATCATTCATGATGAACATAGAACATACGAGTGAGTCAAGTCGGACATGTAGTAAGGGGACTTCTTATCTCGCTTTTAATTCTGTGAGATTTCCATTGTTCGCCACTTATTTATTGCAAGTGGTGTATTTTTTACAGACATTTGATATATATTATCATGATTCTATTTATATTCATGGTATTATATAATTCATTTGGTTTTTATTATCTTTTGTTTATATGAGTCGATTGATTTCAACGAGGTAAGGGGGTTTTTCATCTCACTTATATTCTCGTGAGATTCATGCCACATTTGCCACTATTTCATTTTGTGTGGTGTGTGTACTGCCAATGATTGAATTATTTGTGTAATATAGATTAATTTGTGGGTATTTACATCTTCATTGTATTATCCTTCTTTCATGGGGTGTACGTTTCAAAAGTTACCCAAGTCTGTAAGGGAACCTTTCACCCTCCACTTTTTTAAAAAGACTTATTTTTGTTATGTCTTTTAATTTAGATATTCTTGTAATTCCCCAACCCCAGTTACCCAAAGTCGGTTCATTACTTCGTAACATTTTCATGATCACAAAAGATGAAGTCTAAAAAGACCGGTTAGTTTAGTATCCTTGGAAACACTAGATACATTCATAAATGTTACATTACATCATAAAGTGTTAAACTAGAAAAACAATGTCTCTATAGTCCTCCCTCATATCCTCTTATAACTATCCCTGTAGGTCATTCATAAAATACTTCTTCACATCCTGGGAAAAATTAAAACATTGAAAGAGGTGAGCTCAGATGCTCAGTAAGAATAACAATATATCAGACTCATTAATAAATAAACATAAACATTTAAGGCAATGTATAACTAATCAAAAGCCTTTCAAACATGAACTTTAACATAATATGGAAAAAGTAAAATGAAATAATTCCATTTACTTATTCACATTGATATTCTAATGGTCTAATAATCACATGCAATATCAATAACCACTTTTATAATGATGGAAATCATAGGGCCAGAATATCATAACCACGTAGCCAAGGCCTCATTCCAAGACTACAAATAAGATTTTGTTAAGGCCTCATGCCAAGACACTAGTTTGTCTCATGAGACCTACTGATGCATCGAGGAGCTATAGCGGGATCCACCAGTCACATATTAAGTCCAATGCATTCCTCTTATGAACAGGTTTAAACATATCATAAACCATAACATAATCATATCACATAAAACATGCCTAAAGAAAACATAACATTTCCACATTTCAATAACAAGATATAAATACAACACATTGATATAATAAAAAGTACTTTCAAAACCATTTTCAATACCAAAATAAAAGAAAATTAAAACTTTGTATTTATTTTTTATCTAAAAAATTGTTATGGCTTGTAGAGGAAGCTGAAACTAAAATAATGGTCACGAAGGCGGGGGAAGTTATTGTCACCGTATACGTAAGAAAAAAACATTTCTTTTTTTGTTTAGTAAAAACGCTTCGTATAAAAAGATTCAATTTGATTAAAAGTAAAATTCAAAGTGGTTTATACACCGTATAATGGAAAGTTGTGTATAAAACCAAATATGCCTCAATGAAAAGAGATTGAGATGAAGTCCCTTAAAAAGATCATTTTTTTAAAATAAAATAGATCTAATATGTTTATTCACTATATGTACAAATAAATAAAGTACAAATACAAGATATGAAATAATAATATCATGACATAATTTGAAAGTAGGAGATTAACCCCATGAATGGAAATTGGGGTAAGAAATTCCCTTACCTCATGTCCAACTTGACTCGACTGCTCTTTAACCTCATGAATAATAAACTAGATTTAATCTCTACTAGCTTAAGAAACTTTTTCAATTTCATTATCCCATTTATATCAACTATTAAAATGTTACGAAAATTATGTAGTCATTTAAGTTAATAACGGTCGTTTTGTTGATCTTTGGTACTTGAGTCAACAATAAACTTCTTATAACTACAAGTTATTCGTGTGGTAAAATATACATTATATCCAGAATTATATTCATGATTTAGATATCATATATATCATATATATCCACTATATAAATTCATTCATAATATTACATAACATTTAGAGGTAAGAAATGAAATGCACCGTTCATGGAGACGGTAAGTCGCACGTACGCATGAACGCTACTTTCATTTCTATTTCATATTTAATGGAATGAAATTATAAATATAAAAAGGTATAATATATTTACAGTATAATATAATGTATAATACCATTTTCTCCATCCTTTATACATCCCACATATGGCATTAACGATTCAAATCACTTTGAGGGGGCGGTAGTCCGCACTTCCTAAAATGAAAATATCGCGTTTACCCATAATGGAAATCATAAAGGTATTCCATAAATGAAAAACAAATAAGCTTAAGTAAAAAATAAACATATTATATATCATAGATAAATATAGTGACATCTTAAAGGCCACCTTTGAAGGTCTTATATGAGTTTTGAAAAATCATCGTTTCGTGAGATAGAAATTCGTCATCCCCAGAAACAGTATGTTCTTTAACCATTAAATGTAGGTGTGTGTAAGTGTAGCTCTAATCCATCATATAACAACATCCAAGTATATTTAGGATACTAGAGTTGTTAAAAAAGAAATTAATAAAAAGATTTTAGGGGGTTGGAGAAGCAAAATAAAACATAAGAACACAAGAGAAAACACTACCTTTAAAACAGGTAACTCTTTTTTATTTGAGCTCAAAGGATTATTTGGGAAGACTTCTGCCCAAAGTGAGGCTTCTATTATTAAGAGTGGGAAGTTGAGAAAGTATTTGGGAAGATTTTGTCCGAGCCAAAAGGCTGTGAATGTGTGAATAAGGTGTTAGTGGAGGGGGCCTTTTATAAGAGGAGAGGAGGGGCACTCTTGGAATGTCATGAAATGTTACTTTATTATATAATGAGTTTCCGATTTTAAAAGTCCCACACTTATATAATTCGATGAAAAGGAGATAAGGGTTCCAAATATAATCATCCAATAGGTTTTTGACAAGTGTAAGTCTTAGATTTTACATTATCATATCATTTTATTTAAATCGTTAATTAATGAGGTAATCACTGCATCATCATGGTGTCATAAATAATTTAATTTATTTAATGTATAAAAATTATAAAAAAATATCATGATGTTGTAAATATTGTTAGCTTCCTAATTAATATTTATAGTAAAAAATATGACTTGTATAACCCCATTTATAAATTTCATTAGTAAATTAACTCATGTCTGTGACATTTTTAATTTAACATTAAATAAAAAGTTTTTATTGTCATTTTCCTACCAAAGTGGCTCCATGGGGTCCCCAAGTTGACCCATGGATTGTCTTGGTCGGCCATGACTCATCCAATAGGGATAGGACATGTGTAATGGTATTTTCATATTTTTATAATATATTTTTTACCTTAAATATCACTAATTACCTTTAATCGCGATTAATTAAACTTAAAAGTTACTATTCACCAAAAATTATTTTAATCCCATTGAACCACATTTTAATTTCTAATGAAAACCATGTATGTCAGATTTTTGAAAATCAAACCATAGAAGTGGTAATGTTTCATTTAAACAAAAATCAGTTTTTAACTACCACTTAGTGGTTTCACTATTCATCAAAAATTGAAGTTTTTCAGAACAATGCCAAAATTTCGCCCGAAGATATAATTGATATTCAGAATTAAATAATGATGTATATTTTACAAAATTCCAAAAATATAAGTTGCATTATTTAATTTTATAATTAATTCCCGCTGTCACGACAAATAGCGTGCTTTTAAGAAACAATATATATCAAAATATTGACAATTGTTCATGTCCAATTTCAATGTTAAATTAATTCTAATGACCACCATTGGATAAAATGGTCAAAATTTATTCTAATTATATTTTAAAACAACTAAATAGTATAATTTATCACTATAAATTATTTTTATAAAAAAATTTGTTTTAAATATTTTTCACTATTCATAAAAAATTGGAAGTTATCAGAAAATTGCAAAAAAAATAAACATAGGATAATTTTGATATTGTGAATATAAAAATGAAGTCAATTTTGAAATATAAAATTTCTATAATTTTTAAAAGTGGTTATTACTATTTATAATAGCTAATCTGATTAGTCGCGGTGTGTTAGAACTCGAACTTGCAAACAATGCCAGCTATTGCATTTTTGAAAGAGAAGCGTATCGTGGAAGCTCGGGGTGTTACATTCTCCCCTCCTTTAATAAATTGCATCCTTGCAATTTGAAATTTTTGTTTGAAAATAAAAGGCTGAAAATAGAAAATACCTTTCTGGAAAACCCACATCAGAAATAAGGTTAATAAAAATATAACATTAATAGAAAGAAAGAGATGTACAAAGGTCACCCGAGAGAGCCCATACTAGGAATATATGAAAATATGGATATAGAGGGAAAAAAACCATCAAGGTCTGATGGAGAGTTGTATAAAATAGGATTAGGAGAATTTTAAACACAAGAAAATCACAAACTTGTGATTATATAAATGGCCATTGAATCCCCAATTGGAAAAGATAACCGAAAACGTTTTTGTTTAAAGTTACCTTTCATAAAGTTGAGGAATTTATTTATGAGATTTACTAAGAATGTAAGGAAATATACTTACTTGTCATGTAGACATTCATTATTTAATAAATTTTTACAACAAACCCATCTTTCACTCCAAATGGTAACAAAACTCAAAAATATTCTATTAATCCTAATTGTATAAGCTTCCAAATATGACCACATACCATTTAAATTAGGAATAATATTTTTTAATAACCAGGTACTCCTTATAGGCCAGTGGTAGGTAATAAAGGCCTGTCGCACTATGGTTGTGGGTTCGATTCCTACAGCTTTGTCCGACGCGACGGGTTATCCCCCAACCTACAGGTTGTCGTTTTCCTAACAGTATAGTATTATAATACTCCAAAAATAATTTTCAAAAATGTTTTAACCTTGAACAATACTATCCAAAGTTCAACTTAATTCATTCCATCCTTTATATTTATCCAAAATACCTCTATCCAGACTTTCTCTAAAAGGTCTCTAAATTCCAAAATCAATTGTAACATCAGATTCCCCAAACAAATTAATGTTTCCCTTATTATCAAATAAAAAAATATGATTACCTTCATCATATTAAATCCTTAATGAAAAAAACAAGTACTTTAGCACAATCCTTATATATATCACATTATACTTATAACCAGAATATAATCCTTGAGTCTAAAAGCCCCAAAACATTAATTATTCTGCTTCAACTGCAGTAACAGCATAAGATTGTCCTTGATCCCTTGGCCTTTTCTGAGGTAAGTTTCCCTGATGCTTAGGACATTCATTTGCATAATTCCCTATTTCCCTACAATTGTAGCATTCAACATTGATAGCCTCTTTCTTTCCCTTGAAATCACAAGTTTGGTGGCCTTTTTCTCCACATTTATAACAAACTGCCAATCCTTTTAGGGAAGTACGGGGTGATTCTTCCCACAATTATCGAATAATGGAAAATCCTACTTTCCCTTTTTCCCTTTATCTGTCTCTTGTTCCATCGTTCTCTTCTTCTCTTGCTTTACTTTATTGTCATAAGATTTAGAGAATTCCTCTTTTGGCTTGATAGCACATGAGACAATATCTTCGTACGACGAGAAGGATTTTGAGACTAATGCTCGACGGAGAAATGGTTTTAACCCATCAAAGAAACGTTCGATCTTACTTTATGGGTTACGTATATAATCTACAGCATGCCTCTCTAAACTTGTAAAGTTAGCCTCATACATTGGGATATTCTTATCCTCCTTTTGTCTCAGACTCAAAAATTTCCTTTCCATATCTACTCAATGGTCACGAGAAATATATTTTTCTAAGAAAATCTCTTTGAACTTCCTCCATTCCATATTAGATAATTCTTTATCTTCTTTTGTGTTTTGAATCAGTGACCACCAATGATCGGCATCTCCAGTGAGGCTGTAACACCCGAGACTTTTATGTTATATAAATCATCAAAGGAATCTTTTTCTACACAACACTTTCTTGGCTTGCTTTACACGCAATCACGACCTTCCTCGATAGCTTGCGTCGTACGCAATACCGAGTTTCACTAAACAACAATATGCTATTAAAACTAGCCGTTATGAATAGTAATAACCACTTTTTGAAATTTTATAAATTTTAATTTTCAAAATGGACTTCATTTTTGGACTCAGAATATCGAAGTTAGCCTAGGGTGAAATTTTGGTATTTTTCTGAAAACTTTCAATTTTTGATGAATAGTGAAACCACTAAGTGGTAGGTTAAAAACTGAATTTTGCATAAAACTTAATTTTACCGCTTCTGTGAATGGAATTTCAAAAATCTGAGAGACACGGTTAATATCAAGGACTAAAATGTGGTTCAATGAGATGAAAATAATTTTTTGGTGAATAGTAACTTTTTACTATTTTTAACGCGGTTAATAGTAAATAGGGTAACTAAGGGTAAATATGATATTAATATTACCCTAACACATGTCCTAATTCTATTGGACAAGTGTAATTCGACCAAAAACAAACTTAGGAATAAAATATGACCATTTAGGACCACTTGGATTAGATTAGGACATTTATTATTAATTTATTTAAAGAAGGGTTAAAATAGTTAAAATCAAAGTTTAATAAGTAAATAATTTTTAATATAGGGTTATACAGAAGATAAATTCGATTGTAAATATTCATTAGAAAGCTAAAAAGATTTTCTACATGATGGTATTTTATTTGTAATTTTTAGACATCAAATAATTTAATTTATTTATGACACAATGATGATGAAGTAATTATCTTATTAATGAAATATTGACAAAATTGATAATATAAATACCAAAATAAATGTAATTTGAGACTTTTTATGAATTCCACTAATTTTCTAGGTTACTATGATATATTAGTATTGATTTAATCAACTTGGTTCGAACATATAATTTTATTATGACTTTGACAAAATCATATATCAAATAGTGTCAAAATTGACACAAAATAGTTTTTAAATCAAATACTATATTATTAATTGTTATTTTATTCCTAAAAATCTAAGGTTCGGCCAAATGACTTAGATAAGGATATATATATTAATAATAAACAATTTGGGGTTCGTTTGGCATGTTATAGTAAGTGTATTAACCATATAGTGAAAGAAAACAAAAAGACATGGTAAAACTTAAATTATTTAACTTAGAGTTAAATTTATTTGATAAGGTTAAAATAATATCCTAAACTTGTCTAAATTCTATTGGTTGATAGGATTTCGACCCATCCCCACTTTAGCTTCGAAATAAGACCCTTTGGAACCATTATAAACCGATTTTGACTTTAATATAAAATAATATTTTGAGATATTCCTAAGGTGCCCCTCTCCTCCCTTATAAAAGGGCACCTCCTCCCCCTCCTCCTCACACCAAATTGAGCACTCAAGCTCGGCCAACCCCTGCCATGTTCCCCTCTCCACTTCCCTAGAATAGTCCTAGAGGTCCTGGTCTTCTCCAAAGACCACTCTTAGTTCCCTAAGTGGAGGATTCAAAGAGGCGTTCCAAAGAAGAGGTAATATCCATTACCTATCTTTTCAATTTCTTTCGTCTTCAACTTCTTCTTCTTTAGTTGTTTCATGATAAAGTAATAACATCAGTATTACTTACATACTGATATGTTATTATAAATATGAAACAACCCTAATTCACCTTCTATCCATCCTACGGAAAAATGAAATCACCGCGCGTGCGTACGTACGGAATACCGTCTCCACGCCGTGGTGTAATCTATTTTCCACCATCACCTTACAAGGATGGGTATAATGGTGTAATGAGTAACTATATATGATTATTATGAAGTAATTTTGATACTGAAATAATATATATATACTCCATTACAATTCCACGATCATAGGAATGATATCATCACTCGTGCGTACGTACGGAATACCGTCTCCACGATGTGATGCGACTCGTTCTACATGATCTTCATTTCATAATGATTATATAAATGAATTGAATGAATGAATATGGTATATAATACACTAATACCATTCTGGAAATTAATTATCTATAACCTAAAGATAAGAATAAGAATTTATTCGACAAAACACGCATAAGAACAAAAAGTTATAAAGACCCGAGTAACAAGTAACATTGAAATATTACTAACAAGAAGCTAATAATATGACCATATATGATCTCATATCAATATGTATGATTCTGGAATAAGTAAATAACATTATTTAAACCATTATACAGGAGCTTCGGACACGAACAAAGCAAATCGGACCTAAGGTAAGGGAAATATCACAATCTCATTTTTATCCGAGATTGTTTATTCGTAAGTATTCACTGGGGTGTATTTTATCATCCACATCCATGTTTCATCAATATGTAATATTATTTCCATCCACCTACAATTGTTTAAATCCATTTTTACCCTTCGGTGAGTTTTTAGTAATATTTATGAAAGGAATCTTTTGTCGTACGAGGTACTTTTTGACTTTTCCGACAAAAGTACGAAGAATGTTTTTTTAACTTATACGGCATGAATGGATTTTTAAAACATTGTTTCCAAGAAGCTTCCTTTACAAGTTTTCAAGTTTATTTTTAATCAAATTCTTTTATTTTAAAGTTGTATGACATGTTATGAAAGGAAAAATGTTTTTGAAGAAGAAAGGATATTTTCCTCAAGAATGGAGTTCAAGTGTTTTATCAAAATTATTTTTCATCTAAGATAATAAAGGGTTCTGTTTTTATCCCTATTATTAAATTGATTTGTTCATGTTGTGATGGAATTATTTTTATGAATTCCTTTATCTTATATGAATTGATTTATGATGTCATGATGTTTCAAGAATCCCATTTTTGTTACATGTGTTATGCGATGATGTATGTTTTATGATTATGTGGCACACATAAGAAAGGATTCATTATAAGATGGGTGGGACCTATATCTCCCTCCAATGCATTGGGTAATGATTTTATATCTCATGAGATAGACATGGCTGGAACGGAAGGTTATTTCAGTTCAGTGATACAGGACTGAAACGAGGAGTGAACTCGGTTCAGAAAGGGACTTTGTCCACTAAGATAGTCTTGGCAATGAGTCATGTCTAACAAGAAATGATTTTCCATGATTATGTGTGCATGCCACAAAGATTCAAGTTTTATGTTATGATTATGGGGATCTCATTTTCACTTCTATGATTTATTCCATGTTAAGATATTATGATCTCTTTTGTAGGTTTTGATTTTCAAAAAGATATGATATGATTTTTATTTCCTTTATTTGCCCTTGCTGAGCATTTGAGCTCACTCTTTTATGTTTTCTTTTCCCCAGGTCAGGAAGATGGATATTAAGTAGAATATGCTAAAAGGGACCCTAGATATGATGAAATAAATGGGAGACACTGTAGAAGATTTATGAACCAGTTTTTTATGTTTCCCAGTTTCTAAAGACACTATACCTATACGGTCCTTTGTGGTTTTGTCATATGTTGTAATAAGTGTGCTTCAATTTTGAAGTATTAACAATGTATGTAAAGTATGGGTCGTTATAGTTGGTATCAGAGGAAAGGTATAGTCAACCTTTGGAAACTAGGATGTGAAAGCCTTAGTAAGAACCCTAAGGATAAGTCTAAGCATAGAACACAATCTTAGTGTTTTAGAAATGTCCTTGAATAACCTAGGATAAGACCTTAAGCATGAAAATTTTATTCTTGAATTATGTGGTTTCCTATTATAATTAGTGTTGCTCACACTATTCTTCTTGGTTTTAGTCAATGGCTGGAACCCGAAGGAACCGTGTTAATGCGGAATGCGATGGGCAATGCAATGATTGTCCCCCTGAGCAACCAAACGATATGGGAGCTGGAATGAAAAATCTTGTAGCCATGCTCACACAACTTTCTCAAGCTATGAATCATGCAGGATTTCCAAACGAACAAAAGAGGGAGCAACATTCTGTTGAATCCTTCATGAGGCAGCGTCCACCATCTTTCAGCGGGTCTACTGATCCATTAGTTGTTGAACAATGGATTAGTACTACTGAAAAGATATTTTCAGTTCTTCAATGTTCTGAGCATGATAAAGTCATCCTAGCAGTGTATCGTTTGGAAGGAGATGCTGATCAATGGTGGAATCTTGTTAAGAATACAAGGCAAAGGGATGAAATTGAGTCTATGGAATGGGATGAGTTCAAGAACTTATTTTTCAATAAGTACTTCCCTCGTATTCTCCGAACAAAGATGGAGAAAGAGTTCCTTGAACTGAAGCAAAGGGATGATGAATCTGTTGGTACCTATGAAGCAAATTTTACCAGACTTGCAAGGTACGCTTCTGGTATTATTATCCAACCTGAGAGTAAGATCGATCGATTCTTTAGTGGCTTAAAACCAAGTCTTCGAAGGGCGTTAGCCATAAGGGACTTCAATAGCTACGAGGAAATCGTTCGATGTGCTCTCAAAGTCGAGATGGAGATTGGAGTAACCCATCAGTCACATGGGTTTGATAAGAAGAGGAAGATGGAATTCAAAGAAAAATCTAAAGAGCACACGGAAAAGAAGATGAGCTTTTCCTTATGCTCAAAGTGTGGAAAGAAACATGGAGGGAGTTGTCTTAAAGGGACAAGTAAATGTTTCAAATGTGGAAAGGAAGGTCATCGGGCATTTGAATGCCGCGATAATGGGAAGAAGATGTCTAATGATTCAAACAAAGGAAGGGATACACAGAATGATCCTACTACACTTCAATGTTTCAAGTGCAAGGAGATGGGGCATTATGCCAATCAATGCCCAAATCCAAGGGTTGATGATGATGGTCGACGTCAACAAAATATTAAGGCTAAAGACAAAGGAAAGTCACATGCAATTTCTATCAGCGATGTGGAGTACGATAACGATGTGGTGAAAGGTACACTTACCATCCACTCTAAAGTAGCAAATGTTTTATTTGATTCTGGATCCACCCACTCTTTTATTTCTGAAAAATTTTCTAAGGGTATCACCGTATTACCTCAACAATTAGATGTTGAGTTAGCTGTGACAACACCTAATGGCACATCAATCGCATCAGAAGTTTATAATTCTTCTCCGATCGAAGTTTGTGGGAAAGTGCTTCCTGCAAATCTTGTGATCCTTCCTTTAGTGGAATTTGATGTGATTCTTGGCATGGATTGGCTTTCTCTACATGGAGCTCATATCAATTGCCAAAGAAGGGAAGTCACATTTCATATTCCAGATCAACCTACGATCGTCTATCAATGCAAGGATGAACATAACCTTCCAGTGGAAATTTCTTCCATCTTATGGGTATTGATTCCACTAAATGAAGGTTATTTATCTCAAATAGTTGGTGAGAAACTCATGATTAAGAATATGCCCATTGTACGGGAGTTTGATGATGTCTTTCCGGAGGAATTACCGGGTCTTCCACCAAATCGTGAAGTTGAGTTTTCAATAGAACTCGTACCGGGTGCTTTGCCTATTTCAAAGACACCTTATAGAATGGCCCCAATTGAGTTGCAGGAATTGAAGAAGCAACTCCAAGAGAATCTTGATAAGGGATTCATACGCCCTAGTGCGTCACCTTGGGGAGCACCTGTTCTATTTGTTAAGAAGAAAGATGGATCAATGAGACTCTGCATTGATTATCGAGAACTTAACAAGATCACTATCAAGAACAAATATCCTCTCCCACGCATTGATGACTTATTTGACCAACTACGCGGAGCTCAATACTTTTCCAAGATTGATCTTCGTTCAGGGTATCATCAATTAAGGGTCAAAAGGGAGGATATACCAAAGACGGCTTTCCGTACAAGGTATGGACACTATGAATTTATAGTGATGCCATTTGGTCTTACTAATGCCCCTGCTATCTTCATGGATCTAATGAATAGAGTCTTTAGAGACTATCTTGATCAATTTGTGGTAGTCTTTATAGACGATATTCTTGTCTATTCAAAGAGCAAGGAAGAGCATGAAGATCACTTGAGAATTATATTGAAGACCCTGAGAAAAGAGAAGCTTTATGCCAAATTTACCAAGTGTGAATTTTGGCTTCAAAAAGTTGCATTTTTGGGTCATATAATCTCAAAAGAGGGGATATCTGTGGATCCAGCAAAAACAGAGGTTATCGAAAGATGGTCAAGACCAACAACAGTAACTGAGATCCGAAGTTTTCTTGGTTTGGCTGGATATTATCGACGTTTTGTAAAAGATTTTTCACGATTGTCTAATCCACTCACCAAGTTGACTCGGAAAGGAGTTTAGTTTGTCTGGACAGAGGAATGTGAAGAGAATTTCAAGGAGTTGAAAAGAAGGTTATCCAGTGCACCTGTGCTCACACTGCCTTGTAGTGGAGAAAGGTTTGTGATCTATAGTGATGCATCCAAGAAGGGATTGGGGTGTGTTCTTATGCAAAATTATATGGTGATAGCTTATGCCTCACGACAGTTGAAAATCCATGAGCAAAATTACCCAACACATGATTTGGAGTTGGCTGCGGTAATCTTTGCATTAAAGATTTGGAGGCATTACCTTTATGGTGAAAGGTGTGATATTTATACTGATCATAAAAGTTTAAAGTATATTTTCACACAAAAGGAGTTGAATATGCGCCAAAGAAGATGGTTGGAGCTAATTAAGGATTATGACTTCTCAATCCATTACCACCCTGGGAAAGCAAACAAGGTGGCAGATGCATTAAGTCGACAAGACCATGCTAGTTTATCCATGATGAGGATCACAAAAGATCCAATATTTATGGATTTACAAAGGATGGATCTTGGAATTATAATGGAAGGGGAAAAATCTTATCTTTCTCAAATGAATGTTCAACCATCTATACATGTGAAGAATAAAGAGGCACAGAAAGAAGATGTCGAGTTACAAAAGAAGGTGAGAAATGTTCCTGAATTCAACCTTGATTGTGATGGGATAATAAAGTTCAGGAATCGGGTTTGTGTTCCTCCCATCCCCGAATTAAAGAAAGAGCTGCTGGATGAGGCTCATAGTTCTTCATTCTCTATTCATCCTGGAAGCACGAAGATGTATAGGGACCTGAAAGAGTACTTCTGGTGGGATGGCATGAAAAGAGATGTTGCTGAATATGTCTCTCGATGCTTGGTTTGTCAACAAGTTAAAGCTGAGAGACAGAAGTCTAAGGGGATGTTACAACCATTACCCATACCCGAATGGAAATGGGAAAACATCACTATGGACTTTGTCACAGGACTTCCTAAAACATCCAAAGGCAATAATGCTATCTGGGTCATAGTTGATCGTCTTACAAAGTCTGCACACTTCATTGCTATTAGAGAGGATTTCTCTCTAGATCAGCTTGCCAGGATATATGTAAAGGAAGTGGTAAGATTGCATGGAGTACCACTTTCTATTATATCTGATCGGGATCCGAGATTTACCTCGAAGTTCTGGCGAAGTCTTCAGCATACTCTGGATACAGAGTTGAGTTTCAGCACTGCTTATCATCCCCAGACAGACGGTCAGTCTGAGAGAACAATTCAAACCCTAGAAGATATGTTGAGAGCTTGCTCTATGGATTTCAAAGGAGGTTGGGATCAACACCTACCTTTGGTAGAATTTTCTTATAATAATAGCTTTCACTCCAGTATTCAGATGGCTCCTTATGAAGCTCTCTATGGAAAGAAATGCAGGACTCCAACTTGCTGGGATGAAGTTGGGGAAAGAAAGCTATTAGGACCTGATCTCGTTGATGAAATGGCAGAAAAGGTTAGATGTATTCAACAACACATAAGAGGAGCTCAGAGTCGACAGAAAAGTTATGCCGACAACCGAAGAAAAGACCTAGAGTTTGAAGTGGGTGATAAAGTGTTCTTACGAATATCTCCCTGGAAGAGGGTTATGAGATTTGGAAAGAAGGGGAAGTTGAGCCCTAGATATATCGGTCCTTTCGAAATACTGGATCGTGTTGGGAAGGTAGCTTACCGATTGGCGCTTCCACCGAATCTCTCTCATGTTCACGATGTGTTCCATGTATCTCTCCTGAGAAAGTACATACCAGATCCTTCACATGTACTCAGCTCAGAAGTTGTACCGCTGGAGCAAGATCTTTCTTATGAAGAACAGCCGATAGAGATTCTGGATCGTAGCGAAAAAGTCCTACGAAACAAGACCACTCGCTTGGTGAAAGTTTTATGGAGAAACCACCAACTTGAAGAAGCTACATGGGAGCTTGAGGATATGATGAGGGAGAAGTATCCTCTTTTGTCTGTTGCAAAGTGACGAATTTCGAGGGCGAAATTTTTTTTAAGGGGGGTAGAATGTAACACCCGAGACTTTTATGTTATATAAATCATCAAAGGAATCTTTTTCTACACAACACTTTCTTGGCTTGCTTTACACGCAATCGCGACCTTCCTCGATAGCTTGCGTCGTACGCAATACCGAGTTTCACTAAACAACAATATGCTATTAAAACTAGCCGTTATGAATAGTAATAACCAATTTTTGAAATTTTATAAATTTTATTTTTCAAAATGGACTTCATTTTTGGACTCAGAATATCGAAATTATCCTAGGGTGAAATTTTGGTATTTTTCTGAAAACTTTCAATTTTTGATGAATAGTGAAACCACTAAGTGGTAGGTTAAAAACTGAATTTTGCATAAAACTTAATTTTACCGCTTCTGTGAATGGAATTTAAAAAATCCGAGAGACACGGTTAATATCAAGGACTAAAATGTGGTTCAATGAGATGAAAATAATTTTTTGGTGAATAGTAACTTTTTACTATTTTTACCGCGGTTAATAGTAAATAGGGTAACTAAGGGTAAATATGATATTAATATTACCCTAACACATGTCCTAATTCTATTGGACAAGTGTAATTCGACCAAAAACAAACTTAGGAATAAAATATGACCATTTAGGCCCACTTGGATTAGATTAGGACATTTATTATTAATTTATTTAAAGAAGGGTTAAAATAGTTAAAATCAAAGTTTAATAAGTAAATCATTTTTAATATAGGGTTATACATAAGATAAATTCGATTGTAAATATTTATTAGAAAGCTAAATAGATTTCCTACATGATGGTATTTTATTTGTAATTTTTAGACATCAAATAATTTAATTTATTTATGACACAAAGATGATGCAGTAATTATCTTATTAATGAAATATTGACAAAATTGATAATATAAATACCAAAATAAATGTAATTTGAGACTTTTTATGAATTCTACTAATTTTAAAGGTTACTATGATATATTAGTATTGATTTAATCAACTTGGTTCGAACATATAATTTTGTTATGACTTTGACAAAATCATATATCAAATAGTGTCAAAATTGACACAAAATAGTTTTTAAATCAAATACTATATTATTAATTGTTATTTTATTCCTAAAAATCTAAGGTTCGGCCAAATGACTTAGATAAGGATATATATATTAATAATAAACAATTTGGGGTTCGTTTGGCATGTTATAGTAAGTGTATTAACCATATAGTGAAAGAAAACAAAAAGACATGGTAAAAGTTAAATTATTTAACTTAGAGTTAAATTTAATTGATAAGGTTAAAATAATATCCTAAACTTGTCTAAATTCTATTAGTTGATAGGATTTCGACCCATCCCCACTTTAGCTTCGAAATAAGACCCTTTGGAACCATTATAAACCGATTTTGACTTTAATATAAAATAATATTTTGAGATATTCCTAAGGTGCCCCTCTCCTCCCTTATAAAAGGGCACCTCCTCCCCCTCCTCCTCACACCAAATTGAGCACTCAAGCTCGGCCAACCCCGGCCATTTTCCCCTCTCCACTTCCCTAGAATAGTCCTAGAGGTCCTGGTCTTCTCCAAAGACCACTCTTAGTTCCCTAAGTGGAGGATTCAAAGAGGCGTTCCAAAGAAGAGGTAATATCCATTACCGATCTTTTCAATTTCTTTCGTCTTCAACTTCTTCTTCTTTAGTTGTTTCATGATAAAGTAATAACATCAGTATTACTTACATACTGATATGTTATTATAAATATGAAACAACCCTAATTCACCTTCTATCCATCCTACGGAAAAATGAAATCACCGCGCGTGCGTACGTACGGAATACCGTCTCCACGCCGTGGTGTAATCTATTTTCCACCATCACCTTACAAGGATGGGTATAATGGTGTAATGAGTAACAATATATGATTATTATGAAGTAATTTTGATACTGAAATAATATATATATACTCCAATACAATTCCACGATCATAGGAATGATATCATCACTCGTGCGTGCGTACGGAATACCGTCTCCACGATGTGATGCGACTCGTTCTACATTATCTTCATTTCATAATGATTATATAAATGAATTGAATGAATGAATATGGTATATAATACACTAATACCATTCTGGAAATGAATTATCTATAACCTAAAGATAAGAATAAGAATTTATTCGACAAAACACGCATAAGAACAAAATGTTATAAAGACCCGAGTAACAAGTAACATTGAAATATTACTAACAAGAAGCTAATAATATGACCATATATGATCTCATATCAATATGTATGATTCTGGAATAAGTCAATAACATTATTTAAACCATTATACAGGAGCTTCGGACATGAACAAAGAAAATCGGACCTAAGGTAAGGGAAATATCACAATCTCATTTTTATCCGAGATTGTTTATTCGTAAGTATTCACTGGGGTGTATTTTATCATCCACATCCATGTTTCATCAATATGTAATATTATTTCCATCCACCTACAATTGTTTAAATCCATTTTTACCCTTCGGTGAGTTTTTAGTAATATGTATGAAAGGAATCTTTTGTCGTACGAGGTACTTTTTGACTTTTCCGACAAAAGTACGAAGAATGTTTTTTTTAACTTATACGGCATGAATGGATTTTTAAAACATTGTTTCCAAGAAGCTTCCTTTAAAAGTTTTCAAGTTTATTTTTAATCAAATTCTTTTATTTTAAAGTTGTATGACATGTTATGAAAGGAAAAATGTTTTTGAAGAAGAAAGGATATTTTCCTCAAGAATGGAGTTCAAGTGTTTTATCAAAATTATTTTTCATCTAAGATAATAAAGGGTTCTGTTTTTATCCCTATTATTAAATTGATTTGTTCATGTTGTGATGGAATTATTTTCATGAATTCCTTTATCTTATATGAATTGATATATGATGTCATGATGTTTCAAGAATCCCATTTTTGTTACATGTGTTATGCGATGATGTATGTTTTATGATTATGTGGCACACATAAGAAAGGATTCATTATAAGATGGGTGGGACCTATATATCCCTCCAATGCATTGGGTAATGATTTTATATCTCATGAGATAGACATGGCTGGAACGGAAGGTTATTTCGGTTCAGTGATACAGGACTGAAACGAGGAGTGAACTCGGTTCAGAAAGGGACTTTGTCCACTAAGATAGTCTTGGCAATGAGTCATGACTAACAAGAAATGATTTTCCATGATTATGTGTGCATGCCACAAAGATTCAAGTTTTATGTTATGATTATGGGGATCTCATTTTCACTTCTATGATTTATTCCATGTTAAGATATTATGATCTCTTTTGCAGGTTTTGATTTTCAAAAAGATATGATATGATTTTTATTTCCTTTATTTGCCCTTGCTGAGCATTTGAGCTCACTCTTTTATGTTTTCTTTTCCCCAGGTCAGGAAGATGGATATTAAGTAGAATATGCTAAAAGGGACCCTAGATATGATGAAATAAATGGGAGACACTGTAGAAGATTTATGAACCAGTTGTTTATGTTTCCCAGTTTCTAAAGACACTATACCTATACGGTCCTTTGTGGTTTTGTCATATGTTGTAATAAGTGTGCTTCAATTTTGAAGTATTAACAATGTATGTAAAGTATGGGTCGTTACTGAGGCGGTAAACTGCCATGATAACCGTTTCCCTTTCACTACTCCCCAAGGCATGGAATATTTTCTCTAAGGAGTTTATCCATTGCTCAACTACTAATGGATTTGTACCCCCATTAAATTTTGGCGGTAGTTGCCTCATGAAGCGGTGTAGCATTGATCCTCCACGTTGTGGATCAGGGTGCTCCATATGAGTAAGGTTATTATTCATAACCTAAGTGAGTTGTCCTAGTATGGTAATAAGTTGATCAGCACCAGTTGTATCACCAGATCCACAATAATTATCTTGAGCAGGAGGGAAATCCCAACACGGAGTGCATGCATTGATACAGTTTCCATTCCGTCCACTAGGTGCCATTTCTAAACAATGGCATAAACTAGGTTAGTTTATGAATCAAAATACATAATTTCATAATTGTAAAATACTTAACATAAATTGAACTATTTATGGATATAATCCATAATCATAAAAATGTTTTCTTTGAGGAAGTATATACTCATATCCCATCATAGTGGTTTGTAAACAAAATGAGAATTATCCTAAGCATATCCCCCAGGAGTGTCGTAACCAAGAGTGCAGTAAGGCCCGTTTTCGTGCACCAGTTCCCGTTCGAGTCTAGTTCAATGCGGTGTTTTTGGGTTTTACCCCAAGGTACATCAGTGCTAGAGCTGCCTCTACCTGCTTGTATCCAGTCAGGGATGAATTGCTCGTAAAACTCACAAAATCTCTATAATACCAAAATTCTAAGAAGTTATTCTATACTAATCCTCAATGTCTATCTTTGGGTTATGTGCTCTAATCAGAGTTTCTCTAAATCTAGCTTCCAAGGTTAGTACTAAACTGCCTCTGATACCAACTGTAACACCCTGACACTAGTTACCCAGAGTCGGTGCATTACTTCGTATCATTGGCATGATCACAAAAGATCATGTCTCGAAAGATCAATTAGTTTAGTAGCCTTGGAAACACTGGATAAAATCATAAATGATACATTAAATCATAAAGTGAAAAACTACAATAACAAAGTCTCCATAGTCCACACTCATATCCTCTTCTGACTATCCCTGCAGGTCATTCATAAAATACTTCTTCACATCTTGGGAAAAATTAAAACATGGAAAGTGGTGAGCTCAGATGCTCAGTAAGGATAGCAATATAGCTGAAGCTTTTATAAATAAAAATAAACATTTAAGGAAATGTATAACTAAACAAATTCTTTTTAAACATGAACTTCAACATAACATGGAAAAATTAAAATTAAAAAATTTCATTTACTTATTCATATGGATATTCTATTGCTCGAATAATCACATGTAATATCAATAACCACTTTCATAATGATGGAATGCATAATGCCAGACTATCATAACCACGTAGCCAAGGCCTCGTGCCAAGACTACAAATAAGATTTTGTCAAGGCCTCATTCCGAGACACTAGTTTGTCTTAGGAGACCTTCCGATGAATCTAGGAGCTATAGCGGGCTCCACCAGTCACTTATTAAGTCCAATGCATTCTTCATATGAAGAGGTTTAAACATATCATAAACCATAACATATTCATATCACATAAAACATGCATAAAGGAAACATAACATTTCCACATTTCAATCACAATATATCAATACAACACATTGATATTAAATAAAATCACTTTCAAAACCATTTTCAATACCAAAATAAAAGAAAATTGAAACTTTGTATTTATTTTTTATTTAAAAAAAAGACATGGCTTGTAGAGGAAGCCGAAACTCAAATAGTGGTCATGGAGGCGGGGAAGTAGTTGTCACCGCATACGTAAGAAAAAAACATTACTTTTGTTTTTTAGTAAAAACACTTTGCATAAAAATATTCCTTTTGAATAAAAGTAAAAGTCAAAGGGGTTTATACACCATATAAAGAAAGCTGTGTATAAAACCAAATATGCCTCAATGAATGGAGATTGAGACGAAGTCCCTTACAAAGATCATTTTTTTTAAATAAAATAGATCTAATATGTGTATTCACTATAAGTACACATAACGAAATTACAAATACAAGATAGGACATAATAATATCATGACATAATTTGAATGTAGGAGATTAACCCAAAGAATAGAAATTAGGTTATGAAATTCCCTTACCTCGTGTCCGACTTGACTCGACCGCTCTTTAACCACCTGAATAACAACTATATTTAATACCTACTTGCTTAATAACCTTTTTCAAGTTCATTATCCCTTTTATATCACTTATTACAATTTTACTAAAATTATGTATTCATTTATGTTAATAACAGTCGTTTTGTCGATCTTTGGTACTTGAGTCAACAATAAACTTCTTATAATTACATATTGTTCATATGGTAAAATATCCATTATATCCAAAATTATATTCATGATGTAGATATCATATATATCATATATATCAAGTATATACATTCATTCATAATATTACGTAACATTTAGAGGTAAAAAATGAAATGCACCGTTCATGGAGATGGTAAGCCTACGTACGCATGAACGCTACTTTCATTTCTATTTCATGTTTAATGTAATGAAACTATAATTATATAAAGGTATAATATAATTATATTATAATATAATGTATAATACCATTTACTCCATCCTTTATACATCCCACATATGGCATTAATGATTCGAATCACTTTGAGGGGGCGGTAGTCCGCAATTCCTAAAATGAAAATATCGCGTTTACCTATAATGGAAACCATAAAGGTATGCAATAAATGAAAAATACAGAATCTTAAGTAAAACATAAACATATTATATATCATATATAAATATAGTTACATCTTAATAGCCACATTTGAAGGTGTTATATGAGTGTTGAACAATCATCATTTCGTGAGTCATAAATTCGCCATCCACAGAAACAGTATGTTCTTTAACCATTATATGTAGGTGTGTGTAAGTGTATCATGAATTATTCTTATAAAAACATCCTAGTATATTGAGGATACTGGTCTTGTTACAAAACAAATTAATAAAAAGAGTTTAGGGGGTTGGAGAAGCAAAATAAAACATAAGAACAGAAGAGAAAACACTACCTTTGAAACGGGTAACTCTTTTTGATTTGAGCTCAATGAATTTCTTGGGAAGACATCTGCCCAAAGTGAGGCTTCTAGGAGTAATAGAGAGAATTTTAGAGAGTATTTGGGCAGAGTTTGGCTGAGCCAAAGGGCTTTTATGGTGTGAATAAGGTGGCAGTGGTGGGGGCCTTTTATAAGAGGAGAGGAGGGGCACTCTTGGAATGTCATGAAATGTTACTTTATTATATAATGAGTATCCTATTTTAAAGGTCCCACACTTATATGATTCTAGGATAAGGTGACAAGGGTTATAAGTATACTCATCCAATAGGTTTTTGACAAGTGTAAGTCTTAGATTTTACATTATCTTTTCATTTTATTTAAATCGTTAATTAATGAGGTAGTCAATGCATCATTGTGGTGTCATAAAAAATTTAATTTATTTAATGTCTAAAAATTATAAAAAAATATATCATGATGTATGAAATCTTTTTATATTTCTAATCAATATTTATAGTCAAAAATATGACTTGTATAACCCTATTTAAATTTTTTTTAATAAAATAACTAATGTTAGTGAAATTTTTATTTTAACATTAAATAAAAAGTTTTTAATGTCATTTTCCTACCAAAGTTTCTCCATGGGGTCCCTAAGTTGACCCAGGTATTGTCTTGGTCGGCCATGACTCATAAAATATGGGTAGAACAAGTGTAATGGTATTTTCATGTTTTTATAATATCATTTTTTCCATAAATTTCACTAATTACCTTTAATAGCGATTAATTAAATTTAAAAGTTACTATTCACCAAAAAATATTTTACTCCCATTGAACCAAATTTTACTTCATAATGAGAACCATGAATGTCGGATTTTTGAAAATGAAATCACAGAAGGGATAATGTTTCATTTAAACAAAAAATCAGTTTTTAGCTACCACTTAGTGGTTTCACTATTAATCAAAAATTGAAGTTTTTCAGAACAATTCCAAAATTTCACCCAAAGATATAATTGATATTATGAAGTAAAAATGAAGTCTATTTTAAAAAATTCCAAACATATAAGTTGCATTAATTAATTTTATAATTAATTCCCATTGTCACAACAAATAGCGTGTTTTTATGAAACAATATTTATCAAAAGATTGACAATTGTTCATGTCCAATTTCAATGTTAAATTAATTATAATGACCACAATTGGATAAAATGGTAAAAATATATTCTAATTATACATTAAAACAACTAAATAGTATAATTTTTCAATATATATTATTTTTATTAAAAAAGTTGTATTAAATATTTTTCGTTATTCATAAAAAATTGGAAGTTCTCAGAAAATTACAAAAAAAATCAACTTAGGATAATTTTGATATTACGAATACAAAAATGAATTCAATTTTGAAATATAAAATTTATATAATTTTAAAAAGTTGGTATTACTCTTCATAATTGCTACTTTGAATAGTCGTGGTGTGTTAGAACTTGAACTTGCGTACAATGCAAGCTATTGCATTATTGAAAGAGATGCGTATCATGGAAGATCGGGGTGTTACAATTATTATGTTGGTATATGTTATTATATATCCTTATTGATGTAAATTTTATGTACAAGTGATTAGATACCATTTTCTCTCTCATCAACTCATTTTGTTAATTTTTATGTGATGTCGTTAGACTGTCAAATTTTTGCAAAGAAACTTCTTAACTCAATTTGAACTCCTTGGGTTAATGTTGTACTTCATGAATATGTAGTCCTATGAATATATGTGAATTACCTCTGATTTTTTTTTACTTAATATACATTTATATTTGGTGTATTATTATTTTTCAAACATAATTATATAATTGATTTATCCTTAATCAAAGGATACCATCCTTGTAAGGGACTTCGTCTCAATCTCGTTTCATTGAGTCTTATTTGGTTTTATACACAAATTTCTTTTATATGGTGTATAAAACCATTTGAGTTTTACTTTTAATCAAATGTAATCTTTTCTCTATGACCATTTTACTAAACAATAAAAATTATGTATCTCTTTAATGTACATAGTGACAACGATGTTTTTGCCGCCGTGAGTATTATTTGATCTTTGGATTCCTTAACAAGCCGTAATGTTTTTAAAAGGAAAATAAATACCATATACACTTTTATATATTTTTTTATTTAAAATTGTTTTAATAACATTTTTTTATTTCAATACATTGTGATTGAAATATTGAAATGTTTTCTTTCCTTTATATTTGTTGTATGTGTTATGATTTTATAATGGTACTTGGTCATTTGACGAGTGGTTACATGATAAAAAAAATGACAGGTGGTGATGTGATAAACCAAGACGGGTGGTTATATTCTAACCTCCAATGAATTGGGTATGGATGTCGGTTGTATGGATATTCAATTTAGTGACATGTGTGGAAGTTGACCGTATGGTTATTCCATTTAAGTATGTTTATGTCCCAAGTTACCTTTATATGTGATGTGTTCTTTTTATGGGTTTTATGGTGATATTTTGGTTACAAAAGGGTAAGAAATGGTCTTTTACTTAGTGAAGAGTATTTACTACTTCATGAAGGTGAAAATTATTACTTATGATGAAGTATTCATGAATTAATTTTTGTTTTGAGAAACTAGTAGTTTTCTGTCTTTTTGTATCCCTTACTGATCTTTTTATTCTCATCTCATGTTTTGGAAATGCTTTCCACATGACATAAAGATGAATAGGGTCCAGGATGGGATCAACGAAAGACATGCTATCTAAAACATGGAACTATATATCTTTCTTTTTTAAATGGTTTTTATTTTATGAAATATTGGAAATTGAGTAGAAGTGTCTACTTTGTAATCTTTTGAGATGTAATAGTTATGTCCTAATTCTCTAAAAAACTAAACCTAAAAAGATCCAAAATTTGAATTATTCATTTAATTCATGATTATGAAATGTTTTAATGTAGGGTTTTTGTTTTTGGTATCAGAGGTCAGTTTAGATAAGTTTAGAGGATATGCTATTCTTTAAGCACAAGTGACATTTCTATAAGAAAGAGTCATAGTTTTTTTATATAAAGTAATTGAGTTTATGATAATATGAATAGTTATATATTAGTATTTAACCTCCTTAGAAGATATTATATGATGATTTTTCTAATATACTCACACTGACCTTTTTGGTTTTATTAAATGGATGGATTTAGTGGGCACCAAAGTAACAGTGGATGTGAATAAAACATTGACAGTTTTCTGAACGAGCAACTGAATGATATGGGAGTTACAATAATAACTCTTCTTGTTATTATCAACCAACTATATGGAGTCATGATTGACCACCTAAACCATAGTTATTTTTATAAGGCATCATATATACAAGAACAAAATGCCTACAGAAGTTCAGGTAACAATCATAAAGGTAAGATTGTTCAAAAACCTTTGTTTCAAAGATGTGGAAGGAAACACCTAGGAAAATGTTTCAATGGGACAGAAAGATGCTATAGATGTGGAAATGAGGGTCATAAAGCAAGAACCTGCCGTAGAATAAGGATCTATCTAGTTGACTCTATGAAAGGTTAAGAAGTCCTTTCCGAGGGATCAATTGAATGTTTTCAATGTGGTGTGCATAGTCATTATGAAAACACATGTCCTACAAAGATATTTTGGGAATGGGATCACCAGGATCATGCAACTATTTGATTACCAATACCTAATACCATTCCGACTGATGATGAAGATACTGACAATGAACAATGAACGGTATGGATTATTTCTTAACATATGTTTTCAAATTATTGAAATCCTAGGATATGATTCATTATTTTGTTTATAGGGAAGACGTATTTCAGGATAAGTATGAAAGGAATTGTGAATGGATCATGAATAATGTTAAATGAGTATGAAGTCAACATATAAGGGAATCTAGAGTTATGCTATATTTTAGGATGGTTAAATTCTTAAAAGTATTCAGGATATTTTGATTATGGGATTACATTAGAAGAATTTTTATAGTATGTGTAACCCTGATATTTGATATATGAAAATTTTCTTCAAGGAATAATTATATTTCCTTTTGTGGATATATTTATAAATAACCATTTGGATTTATATGATCCTTGAATTTGAGGTAATTACCGGTTAATACATTATGGGATGCAAAATGAAAGTTATTAGACGACCTTTGTGGTTAAAATATGTTATGCTTATTTTTGATGAATTTATATATTTTTGTGGAATGTTATAAAATTATATAGTTTTTTTTAAGGGGAAACATGCAGACCATGTGACAACCCATCACGTCGGACAAAGCGGCAGGAATAGAACCCACAACCAAAGTGCGACTGGTATTTATCGCCTACCACTGGGCTACATGCAGTCCCTGGTTAGTATGACTTATCCATTTTAGTTATATGATTTTAGGAATCAAGAAAATTTTTATTTTGGAATATCTATGGAAATTATTATCCTATCATGGATAGATATGTGATTAGCTTAATTACTTTTCAATATGAGACTTTAAGTGTAAGTACTGTTATTTAGAGATAAATGTTAAGATTTATCATGGAATACTATGTGATTAAATTCATAGGATATTGGGGTTTAAATCTTATATTGGATTACTTTGAAGAATTTTATGGATATCTGTTTATTGAATGGTCTTTAATGATCATTTGGTTTTGTTGGAAAATTTTTGGAGATTAAGAGTAGTTTTTGTTTTTGTGAAAGATTATCCTTTTTGGGGATTATCTGATCTTGTATTAACCATTTTGGTTTTGGTTAAGGTCTAAGGACATGTGAAATATATAGTTCATCTTTTATGGATAATGTGATTCTCTCGAAGTTGATTTTAGCACTCTTAATGTGAACAAGTCATCTTGAATACTGATTTTTTGGAGAAAATATGAGTTTGAGTTAGAAATCTAGTAAAAGATAAAAGTCTACATGAAAATTGATTATGTTTCCTTATGTTTTATTGAAGCTCATAAATAAATTCCTTAATGAAAAGTAACATAATAAAAAAACATTGTCTATTAACATTTCCTATTGGGGAATCAAATACTGTTTAACCCATCACATGATTGTGATTTTCTAGTGGTTCGCATTCTCCAAAACATGTTTTCTATCACTCTCCATCTAAACATAATGGTTTATCTTGTCTTCCATATCCATTATTTCATAGAATCCTAGTATGGGTTATTTTAAGTGACCATTTTACTTCTTTTTCTTTCCATTATAGTGATAATTTTATTTACTTCTTCTCCAATGTGGGGCTTTCAATAATGTTTCCGAGCCCAATTTTAAAAATTGCAATGTCACAATTACCAAAAGGGGGGAAGGATGTAACATCCTAGGTAAATCATGAATATGAAATGTTCATATATATTAATATTTATGAATAAAATATAAATATTACTTTAAGGGGGATTCTATGTTTGATGGCGTACCCAATATGCAACAACGAGTATCTTTGAAATCTTACATTGCACACTAATAATAAAATAATAATATTTTAAATGGTAGTTAACGCCTAGAAATTGTAATGGCAGTAATGAACAGAACTAAATACAAACTGATTATATATTTTTATCAAATATTTTTACATATATCCAAAAAATGAGAGTGTCTTAAAATGTGAATGAATCCAATTTTAAGCATAAATATTCTAATATTCTTTAAAAGGTTGATTAACTGCCTTTTGATGGGAATCCCTTTTTTAAATATAGTTTTTTTCAATTTTATATGTTATATTTGAAAAACTAAAATCCTTCTTTCGAATTATGACATCAATGTTTACTTTGTGTAAATTTTCTTATTTTTCCGATAAAGTTCATTTTTAATGAATAGTGGAAAATGTTGTGTTTTAATTCAAAAACTCCTTTTAATCTAATATATTTATACAGATAGATTATATTTTTATTTTGGTTTAAATTTTAATGAAAATATATTTTTACCATTAAATCCAATGGTGGTCATTGGAAATAATTTCACATTGAAATTGGACATAAACAAGTGTAAATCTTTTGATATATATTGCTTCTTAAAAACACGTTATTTGTTTGGACATCGGGAATTAATTATAAAATTAATAAATGAAACTTCTATGTTTTGAATTTGTTAAAATGGACATCATTTTTAATTTTGGAATATCAAATATATCTTGGGGTGAACTTTTGGTATTTTTCTGAAAACAACAATTTTTGATGAATAGTGAAACCACTAGGTAGTTGTTAAAAATTGAATTATTCATTTAAATGAAGTTTTACCACTTTTATGAATTGATTTTCAAAAAACCGACAGACATGGTTTTCATTAGTATGTAAAATGTGGTTCAATGGGATGAAAATAATTTTTGGTGAATAGTTATTTTTGAGTTTTATTAACTGCGATTAAAGGTAATTTGGGTAACTAATGGTAGAAAAAATATTATAAAAATATAAAAATATGTTGACACATGTCCTAAACTTATTTGATGAGTCATGTCCGACCAAGACAATCCATGGGTCCATTTGGGGGCCCTGTGGAAACACTTGGGTATGTTAATGGCATTAATAACTTTTTATTTAAAGTAAATATTAAAAATTTTACAAACAAGTATTGTTTTATTAAATAAAAATTACATGGGGTTATATAAGTTATCTTGTAACACCCCGAGCTTCCACGATACGCTTCTCATTCAATAATGCAATAGCTTGCATTGTACGCAACTTCGAGTTCTAAAACACCGCGACTAATAAAAGTAGCCGTTATGAATAGTAATAACCACTTTTTAAAATTATAGAAATTTTATATTTCAAAATGGAATTCATTTTTGTATTCGTAATATCAAAATTATCCAAAGTTGAATTTTTTGTAATTTTCTGAGAACTTCCAATTTTTTATGAATAGTGAAAATTACTAAAAAACAACTTTTTTAATCAATATAATTTATAGTGATAAATTATACTATTTAGTGGTTTTAAAGTATAATTAGAATATATTTTTACCATTTTATCAAAAGGTGGTCATTAGAAATAATTTAACATTGAAATTGGACATAAACAATTGCCAATCTTTTGATATAAATTTTTTCTTAAAAACACGCTATTTGTTGTAACATCGGGAATTAATTATAAAATTAATTAATTCATCTTATATGTTTGGAATTTTGTAAAATAGACATCATTTTTGAATTCGGAATATCAATTATAGCTTAGGGTGAAATTTTGGACTTATTCTGAAAAACTTCAATTTTTTATTAATAGTGAAACCACTAAGTGGTAGTTAAATAACAGATTTTTCGTTTAAATGAAATATTACCACTTCTGTGATTTGATTTTCTAAAATCCGACATACATGGTTGTCATTAAGAAGTAAAATTTGGTTCAATGAGATTAAAATAATTTTTTGGTGAATAGTAACTTTTATGTTCTTAATCGCGATTAGAGGTAATTAGTGTAGTTTAAGGTAAAAATAATGTTTTAATAATATGAGATGAGCTTGAAACTTCTCCTACTCCTGTTGGATGAGTCATGTACGACCAAGAAAACCCATGGGTCAACTTGGGGACCCCATGGAGCCACTTTAGTTGGAAAATGACATTAATATATATTTATTTAATGTTAAAATTAAATTGACACAAACATGAGTTGTTTTACTAAAACAATTTTTAAGTGGGGTTACACAAGTCCAAATTTTCATTATAAATATTCATTAGAAATATAAAAAGATTTCCTACATCATAGTATTTTTTTATACTTTTTAGACATTATATAAATTAAATTACTTATGACATCATGACGATGCAGCAATGACCTCATTATTTAACGATTTAAATAAAATGGAAAGGTAATGTAAAATCCAAAGCGTACACTTGTCAAAAAACTATTGGATGAGTATATTTCGAACCCTTATCATCTTATCCTCGAATTACATAAGTGTGGGACCTCTAAAATCCGAAACTCATTTTATAATAAAGTGACTTTTCTTTACTTTCCAAGAGTACCCTCCTCTCCACTTATAAAAGGCCCCCACCTCTCCCACCTCATTTACACATTCAAGCCATTCGGATCGGCCAACATCTGCCCAAATACTCTCCCAACTTCCCCCTCTTACTCCTAGAAGCCTCACTTTGGGCAGAACTCTTCCCAAGGAAGCCTTTGGCTCAAATCAAAAAGAGTTACTCGATTTTGAGGTAATGTCTTCTCTAATGTTGTTTTGTTTTATTTTTCTTCTCCAACCCCCTAAAATCTTTTTATTCATTTCTTTTGTAACAAAAAAAATATCCTAAATATACTAGGATTTTTTTATAAGAAGTATTCGAGCTACACTTACACACACCTATATCTAATGGTTAAAGAACATACGGTTTATGTGGATGGTGAATTTCTGCCTCACGAAACGATGATTGTTCAACACTCATATAACACCTTCAAAGGTGGCCATTAAGATGTCACTATTTTTATATATGATATATAATAAGTTTATGTTTTACTTATGCTTCTGTATTTCTCATTTATGGCATAATTTATGATTTCCATTATGGGTAAAACGCGATAATTTCATTTTAGGAAGTGCGGTCTACCGCCCCATCAAAGTGATTTGAATCGTTAATGACATATGTGGGATGTATAAAGGATGGAGTAAATGGTATTATACAATATATAATACTGGAATTATATTATACATTTATATCATGATGATTTCGTTCCATTAGATATGAAATTGAAATGAAAGTAGCGTTCATGCGTACGTACGGCTTACCGTCTCCATGAACGGTGAATTTCATTTCTTACCTCCAAATGTTACGTAATATTATAAAAGAATGTATATACTGTATATATATGATATATATGATATATAATTCATGAATATAATTCTGGAGATAATGGATATTCTACCACAAAAAGAACTTGTAATTATAAGAAGTTTATTGTTGACTCAAGTACCAAAGATCGATAAAACGACCGTTATTAACTTAAATAATTACATAATGTTCATATAATAGTAATAAGTGATATAAAAAGGATAATGAAATTGAAAATGGTTCTTAATAAGGTATATATTAACTCTAGTTTATTATTCAGGAGGTTAAAGAACGGTTGAGTCAAGTCAGACACGAGGTAAGGGAATTTCATAACCCAACTTCCATTCTTTGGGTTAATCTCCTACATTAAAATTATGTCATGATATTATTATGTCGTATATTGTATTTATAATTTCCTTATGTGTACATATAGTGAATACACATAATAGATATATTTTATTTAAAAATGATCTTTTTAAGGGACTTCGTCTCAATCTCCATTCATTGAGGCATATTTTGTTTTATACGCAAATTTCTTTTGTACAGTGTATAAACCCCTTTGACTTTTTACATTTATTCAAAAGGAATATTTTTATACGAAGCGTTTTACTAAACGACAAAAAGGGAATGTTTTTCTTTCCGTACATATGCGATGAAAACGACTTCTCCGCCACCGTGACCAGTATTTGATTTTTGGCTTCCTCTACAAGCCATACCTTCTTTTTAAAAGAAAAATAAATACCATGTTTTACTTTTCTTTTATTTTGGTATTGAAAATGGTTTTGAAAGCGTTTTTATTATTTCAATGTGTTGTATTGATATCTTGTGATTGAAATGTGGAAATGTTATGTTTCCTTTATTCATGTTTTATGTGATACGATTATGTTATGGTTTATGATATGTTTAAACCTCTTCATATGAGGAATTTATTGGATTTAATAAGTGACAGGTAGAGCCCGCTATAGATCCTCGATGCATCGGTATGTCTCATGAGACAACTAGACGTGGAATTGGCCGAGGCCCTTTCCCAATTTGATTTATGGATTTGACCGAGGCCTTAATCATTTTAGACGTCTTGGCCGAGCCCTTGACAAAATGTTTCAGAATGTCTGGGATTATACATTCCCTCGTTATGAAAGTGGTTATTGATATTTCATGTGATTATTCGACCAGTAGAATATCCTTGTGAATAAGTAAATGGCATTATCTCATTTTACTTTTTCCATATTATGTTGAAGTTCATGTTTAAAAGGCTTTTGTTTTATTTATACATTGCCTTAATTGTTAATGTTTATTTATGAAAGCTTCCGCAATATTGTTATCCTTACTGAGCATCTGAGCTCACCCCTTTCAATGTTTTAATATTTTCCAGGATGTGAAGAAGTATTTTATGAATGACCTGCAGGGATTGTCAGAAGAGGATATGAGTGTGCACTATGGAGACTTTGTTATTGCAGTTTTTCAATTTATGATGTAATGTAACGTTTACGAATGTATCTAGTGTTTCCAAGGCTACTAATCTAATCGGTCATTCGAGACTTGATATTTTGTGATCATGCCAATGTTACAAAGTAATGCACCGACTCTGGGTAGCTGGGGTCGGGGCGCTACAGTTGGTATCAAAGGCAGTTTAGTACTAACCTTGGAAGCTAGATTTAGATAAACTCTGATTAGAGCACATAGCCCGAAGATAGACTTTAAGGATTAGTATAGAAGAACATCCTAGAATTTTGGTATTATAGAATGTTATGAGTTTCCGAGAAATACATCCCTGTCTGGATACGAGCAGGTAGAGGCGGCTCTGGCACAGATGTACCTAGGGGTAAAACCCGAAAACACCGCTTTGAGCTAGACTCGAACGGGAACTGGTGCACAACAACGGGCCTTGCTGCACTCTTGGTTACGACACTCCCGGGGGATATGCTTAGGATAATTCTCATTTTATTTACAAACCACTATGAAGGGTTATGAGTATATACTTCCTCGAAGAAATCATTTTTATGGTTAAGGATTATATCCATAAATAGTTCAATTAGTGTTGAGTTTTTTACAAGTATGGAATTATGTATTTTATTTCATAAACTAATATAGTTTATGCCATTTTTTAGAAATGGCGCCTAGTGGAAGGAATGGAAACCGTATCAATGCACGCACTCCGTGTAGGGATTTCCCTCCTGCTCAAGATAATTATTGTGGAGCTGGAGATACAACTGGTGCTGATCAACTTATTACCATACTGGGACAACTCACTCAGGTTATGAATAATAACCTTACTCGTATAGAGCACCCTGATCCGCAATGTGGAGGATCAATGTTAGACCGCTTCATGAGGCAACAACCACCAACATTTAATGGGGTTACAAATCCTTAGTAGCTGAGCAATGGATAAACTCCTTAGAGAAAATATTCCATGCCTTGGGGAGTAGCGAAAGGGAGAAGGTTGTCATGGTAGTTTACCGCCTCACTGGAGATTCCGATCAGTGGTGGTCACTGATTCAAAACAGAAAGGAAGATGATGACGTATCGAATATGGAATGGAGGGAGTTCAAAGAGCTTTTCTTAGAAAAATACTTTCCTCGTGACCATCGAGCAGATATGGAAAGGCAATTTTTGAGTCTGAGGCAGAAGGAGGATGAGAATGTTGCAAAGTATGAGGCCAAATTTACAAGGTTAGTGAGGTATGCTGGAGATTATATACCTAACCCAAGGAGTAAGAATGATCGTTTCTTTTATGGGTTAAAACCATTTCTCTGTCGGGGTTTAGTATCACAATCCTTCTCATCATACGAAGATATTGTCTCGTGTGCTATCAAGACAGAAAAGGAATTCTCTAAGTCTTATGACAACAAAGTAAAGAAAGAGAAGAAGACAACGGTGGAACAAAAGACAGATAAAGGGAAAAAGGGAAAGAAGTATTTTCCATTATGTGATAATTGTGGGAAGAATCACCCTGGTACTTGCCTAAAAGGAATGAGAGTTTGTTATAAATGTGGGTAAAAAGGTCACCAGGCGCGTGATTGCAAGGGAAAGAAAGAGGCTATCAATGTTGAATGCTACAATTGTAGAGAAATGGGTCATTAGGCAAATGAATGTCCTAAGCGTCAGGGAAACGCACCTCAGAAAAGGCCAAGGGATCAAGGACAATATTATGCTGTTACTACAGTTGAAGCAGAATAACTAATGTATTGGTGCTTTTGGACTCATGGATTATATTCTGGTTATTAGATTAATGTGATATATATATAAGTATTGTACTGCAGTACTTGTTTATTTCAGTAAGGTTTTAATATGATGAAGGTAATTATATTTTTAGAATGTGACAATAAGAGAAACTTTACTTTGTTTGGGGAATCTGATAAATTGATTTTGGAATTAAGAGACCTTTTAGAGAAAGTCTGGACAGAGGTATTTTGGATAACTATAAAGGTTGGAGTGGATTAAGTTGATCTTTGGATAGTATTGTTTAAGGTTAAAAAATTTATGAAGATTATTTTTGGAATATTATGATACTATAGATTTAGGAAAAGGACAACCTGCAGGGTGGGGCATAACCCGTCTCGTCGGAAAAAGCTGCAGGAATCGAACCCACAATCATAGTGCGACAGGCCTTTATTTCCTACCACTAGCCTACAGGAAGTCCCTGGTTATTACAAAATAATTTTACTAATCTAAATCGTATGTGATAACATTTGGAACCTTATACAATTAGGATAAATAGAATATTTTTGAGTTCCGTTACCATTTGGAGTAAAAGTTTGGTTTGTTGTAAATATTTATTAACGAATGAAAGTATACATAACAAGTATATATATTCCCTTACGTTCTTAGAAAATCTCCTAAATAAATTCCTCATCATTATAAAAGGTAACTTAAAACAAAAATGTTGTCGGTTAACTTTTCCAACTGGGGATTCAATGACCGTTTAACCAATCACAAGTTTGTGATTTTCTTGTAGTTAAACTTTCTCCTAATACTGTTTTCTATAACTCTCCATCAGACCTTGATGGTTTGTTTCTCCTCCATATCCATATTTTCATATAATCCTAGAATGGGCTATATCGGGTGACCTTTGTACTTATCTTGCTTTCTTTTAATGTTATATATTTATTAACCTTATTTCTGATGTGGGTTTTCCTCAAAGGTATTTTCTCTTTTCAACCTTTTATTTTCAAAGAAAAATTTCAAATTGTGAGGACGCAATTTATTGAAGGAGGGGAGAATGTAACACCCCGAGCTTCCACGATACGCTTCTCATTCAATAATGCAATAGCTTGCATTGTACGCAACTTCGAGTTCTAAAACACCGCGACTAATCAAAGTAGCCGTTATGAATAGTAATAACAACTTTTTAAAATTATAGAAATTTTATATTTCAAAATGGACTTCATTTTTGTATTCGTAATATCGAAGTTATCCAAAGTTTAATTTTTTGTAATTTTCTGAGAACATCCAATTTTTTATGAATAGTGAAAATTACTTAAAAACAACTTTTTTAATCAAAATAATTTATAGTGATAAATTATATTATTTAGTGGTTTTAAAGTATAATTAGAATATATTTTTACCATTTTATCCAAATGTGGTCATTAGAATTAATTTAACATTGAAATTGGACATAAACAATTGTCAATCTTTTGATATAAATTGTTTCTTAAAAACACGCCATTTGTTGTAACAGCGGGAATTAATTATAAAATTAATTAATGAAACTTATATGTTTGGAATTTTGTAAAATAGACATAATTTTTGAATTCGGAATATCAATTATAGCTTAGGGTGATATTTTGGCCTTATTCTGAAAAACTTCAATTTTTGATGAATAGTGAAACCACTAAGTGGTAGTTAAATAACTGATTTTTTGTTTAAATGAAATATTACCACTTCTGTGATTTGATTTTCAAAAATCCGACATACATGGTTGTCATTAAGATGTAAAATGTGGTTCAATGAGATTAAAATAATTTTTTTGGTGAATAGTAAATTTTAAGTTCTTAATCGTGATTAGAGGTAATTAGTGTAGTTTAAGGTAAAAATATTGTTTTAATAATATGAGATGAGCTTTAAACTTGTCCTAATCCTATTGGATGAGTCATGGCCGACCAAGAAAACCCATGGTTAAAATTGGGGACCCCATGGATCCACTTTAGTTGGAAAATGACATTAATATATATATATTTAATGTTAAAATTAAATTGACACAAACATGAGTTGTTTTATTAAAACAGTTTTTAAGTGGGGTTACACAAGTCCAAATTTTGATTATAAATATTAATTAGAAAGATAAAATGATTTTCTACATCATAGTATTTTTTTTATAATTTTTAGACATTAAATAAATTAAATTATTTATGACATCATGATGATGCAGTAATGACCTCATTATTTAATGATTTAAATAAAATGGAAAGATAATGTAAAATCCAAAGCTTACACTTGTCAAAAACCTATTGGATGAGTATATTTCGAACCCATATCATCTTATCCTCTAATTACATAAGTGTGGGACATCTAAAATCCGAAACTCATTTTATAATAAAGTTACTTTTCTTTACTTTCCAAGAGTGCGCTCCTCTCCACTTATAAAATGCCCCCACCTCTCCCACCTCATTTACACTTTCAAGACATTTGGCTCGGCCGACCACTGCCCAAATACTCTCCCAACTTCCCCCTATTACTCCTAGAAGCCTCACTTTGGGCAGAACTCTTCCCAAGGAAGCCTTTGGCTCAAATCAAAAAGAGTTACCAGATTTTGAGGTAATGTCTTCTCTAATGTTGTTTTGTATTATTTTTCTTCTCCAACCCCCTAAACTCTTTTTATTCATTTATTTTGTAACAACACCAGTATCCTCAATATACTAGGATATTGTTTTAAGAAGGATTCAAGCTACACTTACACTCACCTACATCTAATGGTTAATGAATATACGGTTTTTGTGGATGGTGAATTTCTGCCTCATGAAACGATGATTGTTCAACACTCATATAACACCTTCAAAGGTGGCCATTAAGATGTCACTATTTTTATATATGATATATAATATGTTTATTTTTTACTTATGCTTCTGTATTTCTCATTTATGGCATACTTTATGATTTCCATTATGGGTAAAACGCGATAATTTCATTTTAGGAAGTGCGGACTACCGCCCCCTCAAAGTGATTTGAATCGTTAATGCCATATGTGGGATGTATAAAGGATGGATTAAATGGTATTATACACTATATTATACTGGAATTATATTATACATTTATATAATAATTATTTCATTCCATTAAATATTAAATTGAAATGAAAGTAGCGTTCATGCGTACGTACGGCTTACCGTCTCCATGAACGATGCATTTCATTTCTTACCTCTAAATGTTACGTAATATTATAAAAGAATTTATATAATGTATATATGATATATATGATATATACATCATGAATATAATTCTGTAGATAATGGATATTCTACCACAAAAACAACTTGTAATTATAAGAAGTTTATTGTTGACTCAAGTACCAAAGATCGACAACACGACCGTTATTAACTAAAATAATTACATAATGTTCATATAATTGTAATAAGAGATATAAAAACGATAATGAAATTGGAAATGGTTCTTAATAAGGTATATATTAACTCTAGTTTATTATTCAGGAGGTTAAAGAACGGTTGAGTCAAGTCAGACATGAGGTAAGGGAATTTCATAACCCAACTTCCATTCTTTGGGTTAATCTCCTACTTTCAAATTATGTCATGATATTATTATGTCGTATATTGTATTTATACTTTCATTATGTGTACATATAGTGAATACACATAATAGATATATTTTATTTAAAAATGATCTTTTTAAGGGACTTCGTCTCAATCTCCATTCATTGAGGCATATTTTGTTTTATACGCAAATTCCTTTTGTACAGTGTATAAACACCTTTGACATTTTACATTTATTCAAAATGAATATTTTTATACGAATCATTTTAATAAACGACAAAAAGGGAATGTTTTTCTTTCCGTACATATGCGGCGAAAACGACTTCTCCGCCGCCGTGACCATTATTTGATTTTCGGCTTCCTCTAAAAGCCATACCTTCTTTTTAAAAGAAAAATAAATACCATGTTTTACTTTTCTTTTATTTTGGTATTGAAAATGGTTGTGAAAGCGTTTTTATTATGTCAATATGTTGTATTGATATCTTGTGATTGAAATGTGGAAATGTTATGTTTCCTTTATGCATGTTTTATGTGATACGATTATGTTATGGTTTATGATATGATTAAACCTATTCATATGAGGAATATATTGGACTTAATAAGTGACGGGTGGAGCCCGCTATAGCTCCTCGATGCATCGGTAGGTCTCATGAGACAACTAGAAGTGGAATTGGCCGAGGCCCTTTCCCAATTTGATTTATGGTTTTGGACGAGGCCTTAATCATTTTAGAAGTCTTGGCCAAGGCCTTGATAAAATTTTTCAAAATGTCTGGCATTATACATTCCCTCATTATGAAAGTGGTTATTGATATTGCATGTGATTATTCGACCAGTAGAATATCCATGTGAATAAGTAAATGGCATTATCTCATTATACTTTTGCATATTATGTTGAAGTTCATGTTTAAAAGGCTTTTGATTTATATATACATTGCCTTAATTGTTAATGTTTTTTTATGAAAGCTTTCGCAATATTGTTATCCTTACTGAGCATCTGAGCTCACCCCTTTCAATGTTTTAATATTTTCCGGGATGTGAAGAAGTATTTTATGAATGACCTGCAGGGATTGTCAGAAGAGGATATGAGTGTGGACCATGGAGACTTTTTTAGTTTAGTTTTTCACTTTATGATGTAATGTAACGTTTACGAATGTATCTAGTGTTTCCAAGGCTACTAAACTAATCGGTCTTTCGAGACTTGATCTTTTGTGATCATGCCAATGTTACAAAGTAATGCACCGACTCTGGGTAGCTGGGGTCGGGGCGCTACATATCTTATTGACTAAAAATATTAATTAGAAAGATAAAAATATATCTACATCATGGTAATTTTTTTTTGATTTTTAGTCATCAAATAAATAAAATTAGTTATGACAGAATGATGATGCTTTGTTTACGTCCTTAATGAATGATATAAATAAATATGAAGATAAAGTTTGAAATAATAACCAACACTTTTCCAATTCATTTTTATGATTTTATTTCAAAAATGGGACACCTTATCTCCGACTTTATTGATTTTTGGACCTATTGAACCTGAAAATCATTATATAATAAAATAATATTTTCAAGCTTTCCAAAAAAGCCCCTCCTCTCCCTTATAAAAAGACCCCACTTCCTACCCCTTTCTCACACTTCTCAAGCCCTTTGGATCATCCAAACTCTACTCAAATAAGCTCCTGAGATCCTTATATTAATCATATAATCCTTACTTTTGGAAGAAAGAATTTCAAGAATCCCTTTTGGTTCAAACCAAGGGGATTTACCCGATTTAAAGGTAATGTCTTCTCTTATGTTCTTTTGTTTTATTTTTCTTCTCCAACCCCTTAAAAACTTCTTATTGATTTTTTTTGTAACAAAAAATAGTATCATCAATATACTAGGATGTTGTTATGAGAAGGATTTGAGCTACACTTACACACACATCCATCTAATGGGTGAGGAACATATTGTTTCCTTGGACGGCAAACTACTACCTCACGAAACGATCATTATTCAATTATCTCTTAACACCGCTCATGGTGGCCATTAAGATGTCACTGTATATATATATGATATATATTATTTTTATGTTTTCATTATGACTAATTATTTTTCATTTATTTCATAACTTTATGGTTTCCATAGTGGGTAAACATGATAATTTCATTTTAGGAAGTGCGGACTACCGCCCCCTCAAATTTATTTGAATCTTTAACATCATATGTGGGATGTATAAAAGAGGTAGATAGTGATATTATATATGATATTAAACGTTTTTTATAATATACCTTTATATCATAATTTTTTCATTCTATTAACTGCGAAATAGAAATAAAAGTAGTGTTCATGCGTATGTACGACCTACTGTCTCTATGAACGTTGCATTTCATTTCTTACCTTCAAATGTTATGTACTGGTATAAATACATTTATATACTGGATATATATGATATATATGATATATAAATCATGAATATAATTCTGGACATAATGGATATTTTACTACATGAACAACGTTTAAATATAAGAAGTTCACTTTTGACACAAGTACCAGATATCGAAAAACGGCCGTTAATATCTTAAATGATTACATGGTAATAAGTGTTATAAAAGAAATAATAAACTTGAAAAATGTTCCTAATCAATGTATAAATTAACTTAATTTTATCATTCATGAAGAAAAAGGAACAGACGAGTGAGTCAAGTCGGACACGCGGTAAGGGGATTTCTTTTCTCAATTTTAATTCTATGAGATTCCCATTGTTCACAACTTATTTATTGCATGAGGTGTATTAGGTACGTCCATTTGATATATATTCTCAGGATTTTATTTATATTCATGTTATTCTGTAATTAATTTGGTGTTTGTTATCTTTTTTTCATATGAATCGATCGATTTCAAGGAGGTAAGGGGTTTTTCATCTCACTTTTATTCTCGTGAGATTCATGCCACATTTTCCACTATTTCTTTTTTGTGTGGGGTATTTACATCCCATGATTGTATTCTTTGTGTAATATAATATAATTTATTGGTATTTACATCTTCATTTTATGATCCTTCATTCATGGGAGTGTACATTTCTAATGTTACCAAAATCTGTAAGTGAACCTTTCACCCTCCTCTTTTTTAAAAAGACTTCTTTTTGGTATGTCTTTAAATTTAAATCTTATTATGAAAAGATATGCTATTATATATACTTATTGATGTAAATTTTTTGTCCAAGTGATGAGATACCATTTTATCATTCACCAACTCATTTTCTGAATTTTAAAGTGACGTTGTTAGGCTATCAAATTTTTTGCAAGGAAACTTTTTAACTCAATTAGAATTCCTTGGGTTAATCTTCTACTTCGTTAATATGTAGTCATATGAATTTTTGTGAGTGACCTCTAATTGTTTTTAACTTAATATCCATTTATATTGGGTGTATTCTTATTTTTGACACAAAATTATGTAATTGATTTATCCTTAATCAAAGGATACCATCTTTGTAAGAGATTTCATCTCAACCTCTTTTCATTGTTGCATGTTTTGTTTTATACACAACTTTCTTTTATATGGTCTATAAAACCATTTGACTTTTAGTTTTATTCAAAAGGAATATTTTCTCTATGAAATGTTTTCCTAAACGACAAAAATTATGTTTCTTTTAAACATACATGGTGACGATGACCTTTCTGCCTCCATGAGTATTATCTGATCTTTGGCATCCTTTACAAGCCGTAATTTCTTTAAAATGAAAATAACTACCATATAATCATTTATATATGTTGGTATTAAAAATGGTTTTGATTATGGTTTTGTTTTGTCAATACATTATGATTTAAATGTGGAAATGTTTTATTCCCTTTATAATTTTTGTATGTGTTATGATTTTATAATGGTACTTGGAGATTTGATGGGTGGTTATGTAATAAACCAAATAACGGGTGGTGTTGTGATGAACCACGATGGGTGGTTACGTTATAACCTCCAATGAATTGGGTATGGAAGTCAGTTGTATGGCTATTCCATTTAGTGACATGTGTGGAAATTGACCGTATGGTTATTCCATTTAAGTATGTTTATGTCCCAAGTTACCTTTATATGTTATGTGTTCTTTATATGGGTTTTATGGTGACATTTTGGTTACAAAAGGGTAAGTAATGATCTTTTACTCATGGAAGAGTATTTACTACATAATAAAGGTGAAATTTATTACTTATGATTAAGTATTCATAAATTACCTATTTTTTTAGAAACTAATATTTTTCCTCCTTTTTGTATCCCTTACTGAGATTTTTATGATCATACCACGTTTTTGAAATATTTTTCACATGACTAAATGATGAATAGGTTCAAGGTTGGGATAACGGAAAGACATGCTATCTAAAACATGGAACTAGACATCTTTCTTTTTAAGAGTTTTTATTTTAAGAAAAAATGGAAACTAAGTAGAAGTGTCTACTTTGTAATCTTTTGAGATGTAATAGTTATGTCCTAATTCTCTAAAACTCTCAACCTGAAAAGATCTTCAATGTGAATTATTCATTTAATTCATGATTATGTAATGTTTTATGGCTGGTTCCTTATATATATCATAAAATATAATGACTTAACCGATGAATTTTATGGAGATATAGGACACACCCATCGCATAAAGGTAACCCATATTTATGTGTGCCCATATATCATAAAACAATCATCATATTATCCATCATAGCACGTGCAAATAAAATAATATTCATAAAATTTACTTAAATTCATTATATAAAATTCCACGAAAAATAAATTGATTTAAAAAAACTCATCCACATAAACATAAACACTTCCAAAAAATAGTTAGGATGGTATATTCAATATTTCCCCCAATAAATTATATGTATCAACAATGTTGTTGTCTTGCATGGAAAATAATTTTGAAATACCACTTTGAACATTTCATGAGAAAATATCATTTCCACATTGATAAATACATTATTAAAAACTAAAATATCATAAAATATTTTAAAATTAATTATTTTTTAAAAAATTGAATCATTTAATGTAATCTCTAAAACATGAGTGGTTATAACAGAGGGATATTCTTAACATGATAGAAAAAATATTACTTTCAAATTTTAAGAAAAATCCCAATGGATCGTATTTTAAAAATATAAAGAATTTTATTTTTAAAACACATTATTACATGTTTAGAATTGGTAAGAATATATTTAATTCATTACTTTTATCATATTATACAATTTTTGAAATCATTTTTAGAAAACATCGATATAAGTGAAAAAAAATATTTTTATAGATGATAAAAATATAGATTAAGTTTATTAAAAAAAATTAACAATTGAGTATATAAAGGGAATAAAATGAAAGAAAAACATATATTATACTACCATAACTTGATTAGAATAAAATTTGTGTGTTTATTGGGATATAGATTATAATATTTACTCTTAAACAGCATAAACTTAAAAAATCCCAAGAAATAATGGTATTATATCGGTAGAGCCTTACAACTATTGTATCATTGAATCATAATAAAATTAAATAATAACATTAAATGAAAAATAAAATATCATGATAATAAATAAATTCATATTATTACATTTCCATGTGGATTTATATAAACCACGTAAAATAATAAAGATACATCACACAACATATATCTAAAAAAGGAAAAATGTGAGAATAAACCGTTATATTCAGTTCATTGTTCCTCTAAAGTGCTCAAGCCTCATGTATAATTAATATAAATTTATTATAAGTTAAATATAGTGTAATAAAAATATATATAAAAAAACATGACAAAAAATGACTTATACCAATAGAAATTTTATTTATAGATAATATATCTATTGGTAAAAATCATCAATTTCAACAAATATTATATTTGATTGGTATTGATTTTAAATACAAACACTTGTTTCTTCCAACGGATATATCTATTGGTATTGATCTCATAACTCCAACAATTTTTTTACCAATAGTTTAATCTATTGCTTTATCATACTAATATAACATTTATCTTACTAACACATTAATATGTTATTAATAAAAAATATTACCAACAAATCTATTTCCTTCAATAAAAAATGTTACAATATACCATTCAATAAGGACATTTATTTTATCAATAATTAATTAATAAAAACAAAGTATGTAAATAAATAAATATTTATTTATTTTTACGACCAAAGTCAATATCCATTTCCTAGGGGGTTTTTAAAAACCAACATATTAATTGATTTTAATTTTCAAACTTATCTAAATATCAATATTATTTATAAATTTTAATATTATATATTTGATAAACATTTAAAATGAAATTTATAAAACTAATAAACCCTAATTCGTGCCTCCACCCCACCACCGCCGCCTCCACCCTTCGGTATTTGGCCTCTCATCCCGGTGCCCCGCCTCACATCCTACTTCCCCGCCTTGCATATATTCCCTCATCTATCATCGCCTTCCAACAGATCACTCCACTGTGCATTAGGATGGCTGGTATTGCAAGGCTACCTACAACTGGAGCTCCGATGAAATTTTTTTCATTCACCCATCCATTGTCATATTTAGAGAAGAGGGATGAAGAATCATACCCAATCATGAATAGAAATGGCCTGGGAAGAAACATATACATCAAAATAGTTAACATAGGTGACTAATTATTGTAAAGCATACATGCTAGAATTTACAATACTATCCCTCAAGAAACCAAAATTGTGAAATATGTAATTTTTGAAATATGAAATTTTCATTGTGGGGAGGGCATAAGCATCGAATGTATGGCCTACACAGTTTGGGATTGTGATGCAACATTGGAAATCATCGTAAGGAGGTGTATGAGGTCACAAAGAAGTGTCTGGATGTCTTTCCCATATGAAGATACATGTTGAACCTATGGATGGATAGTTTATTTGATGGATAAATCAATATTGACATATATTTTACAACTTGCAGGTACAAGGAAAATCCATCCAGGAAAAAAGGTACATTCACTTATCGTTCTCCTATTTAATCAATTGCCCTATTTAGGAGAACCACTAGAATACTAAAATGTGCGCTAGTTATAATGCATACATCAATTGTAAGGCAGAGGTCATATTTTTAGACATGTTCATATAATTATTTGGTATAAATACATTGTGATGTTTTATTTGTTCAATTTATCCCCATGAAATGATTTTCATCCAGGTTTCTTAGTGTTCTACTTTGGACGCATGGCATAACATCTTCCTAGACTGCACGCCTAGAATGTGTGTGAAATCTAGAATCTGGAAATTTTTTCAGTGTTCCCACTTAATTATCTATAGAATTTGGAACTTGTTTTAGTGTTATCATCATCATTGGTGATAGGTCATGTGAATAAGTGAGTGATTTGTAGTAGAGTGAGAAATTTTTTTAGCCAACAAGAAACTAGTTTAGTTATTCAACCAATTAACATGGGAGCACTACCTAGGTCCTTGACATAGAGTTTGGACCCTACACCATGATCATGAAATTGAAAAACCATCACTATCACCATCACCAACACCATAAATGAAAGAAAATTACAACATGGGAAAATAGAAATCCATATAGGTGATGAAATTTCATGAGAACTACTCATGAGTAGAATCTAAATAGAGTACCAAGGATGTATGGAAGAGACAAACCCATTGGCCATGAATAATCAGGTCACCTAGTGTAAAGATCTGCACTTTTTTAAACAAAGAAACTGCAGCTCCATGCTGATGGCTATGAGTGACAGACCAGAATGGAACAGATGGTCAGGGGATAGATCTGTGAATAGTGACAGAGCAGTATTGGATGAGCTGGCTGAATTCACTATGAACAGATTTATGACCACCCATTGTTAGTATTCCCAGATTTTCCAAGATTATTAAGTCCTTTTTTCATTATAGTGGCTTATTATACATGTATAAATCATTTAATTTTAGGACAGGTAACCCAAATGACTTGGGAGGGTGATGACTTATTACTTTTAGAAAAATCAGGTTGAGTGCAATTTAAGAAGAAAATGATAGATGATTCATCATTTTCAAGAGGATAACACAATATCATTGTAGGGAAGTACTTTCTTCAGTTGATGTTATTTTGAATCAAACTTCTCATTAATTTTTTACCTATTTAAATGCCATTTTTTATGATATTTGTGTGTTAGTTCATAATATGAGCATTAAAATAATCACTGCACTAAGTCTGTACAACTTGGTTATTACAAAACAACTTGTTTTCTTGTAAAACATGTTGGGTGTTGAGTCTAAAGGAATCTAGTGTTGTTTTGACATGTATTTTTCATGGGATGTTTGTTGAAAATCAGACTGAATATTCATTTGTTAAAATCAAGTATTCTAAATACCTGATTGCATTCATTTAGAGCACCGTTAAAAGTTAATTTAATGTTCTCTTTATCGTAAAGAGAATTTCTTGCATAATAAATCCATGATTATTGGATATACTCATGTGTTGTAATTATAACATGAAATATTCTCCTTAAATTCATATCTCAATAGTTAACTTTTAACGTTATGGATTTATGGATTCTTTTGTGATAATGTTGATGCCGACTCAACCAGGAGGATAAAGATACTATTTTTAGGGAGTTATTTTGTTTTTTCTGTACGGATTTTTATCTAATCTATTTCTTAAAACTATGTTCAGCATATCTCAGAATATCAAAGGAGTACATGCTTATTAGGATGAATGTTTTATCAGAATTGTAACATCCAACATCATGGGTTCAAAATACCACATATGGGATGTGGTATAGTTCCCTTTCAGACTACAATCTGTATGTCCAACAACATAAAGTGCAAAAAACATTGAATGAGCTCTCTCTTTACTAACATTTTCATTTCAAATTTAGCCAATAAATCTTATCATCATTGGGTGGTTGTGCAGATCCCCTAAAGAAGGATTTTAAGTTGCTTCTTAGTGTTGTGACATGAGCAGACATTCCCATGTCCCTTTCCCTTTACCTCCACCATTCTCTTCTTCACTCTCACTGACTCATCATTATTTTTTATTTTTTTATAGGGTCATGCCCACCGTATACATGTGGACTGGGAGTTGCATAATCATGATGGCATGGGTACCCAAATACCAATCCATGTAGCTGAATAACATGACACTGGTGATAATGAAGAATCAAAATATAACCTTGAGTATTAATTTTCATTGGGCATTGATCCCACTACTTTTTCACTTCATATTGACACAACACGTCAAATGCATGCCCTGTGATTGTGAGACGAGGAAGGATAGAGTCCATCAGCTATTCTCAATGATAATATAGTATAATAAAATTTCAAGGCATTATGAATCGGATTAGAGTGATAAATGAAGAGATGAGCTTCGGATTCAATGATCTGCAAAAAATTTCCAGTTTTTTTTTGGGGAGGGTGGAAATTAGACATTATTGCAGCTTGGAAGGGTGGGGAAATCAAAATATCTAATGGATTACAGGAATCCTTTCATAGGGTATCAAGAATTTTTCATGTTCCTTGCATCAATGGATTCAAATCTCCATTTTACAGTGTAACAATGTTATTCTCTTTGAATAGGTAAGAGTTTCAATATTCTTGTATTTTCTATTTTGAGTTCTATAAATTATTTCCCTATGGATTTCATTTTTTTATAATTTATTATTTTATTTGTTTTACTTTATGCAGATATTTTTCTCTAATTTTTTGGTATGCTTTTGGACTCTGTGTGGTGTAGATCATGTAGCTGAAAGATGCGTCATTACATTGAGTTGAGGTTCCTCAATGATACTAGAGTTATCTTGGTTTGTTTTTTCTAGTGACTTACTTGGGGATGATGAAACATCTTTTGCGGAAGTATTCTTCTACCATGATAAGTACTAGAGGATTGAATTCATGAGACAATAGTGTTTGAGGATTGTAGTCAAGAGATGACATGGGTGGTGGGGGTGTGGTGGTGGCAATGGAATAGATAGATCTTAGATTTTTGTGTTTTTTAGTCTTATGAATCAACTTCAACTATGTGTTGATTTGTTTTGTATTAAATTCCATTATTAATATAACGAAGATTTTTCTAAGTTTTAACATGTGTGAAAATTGCCTTCGTCTTGATAATTAAAACCAGTGTACTATTCATGATAAATAAATAAATATAATATTAATTTTTAATAGAAATAAAAATTTATAATTTTAATTAAAATGTAATTTTTAAATATATAATATATTTAAGTAATATTATTAACAACAGGTATTTTTGTCATATTAATAAATTACTAAATACTTTGACTAACATATATATTATCTGTTCGTATTATTATAATTATAACAGAATTATTTTATCTGTCGCAATAACATTTAGCGACAGTGTTTTTACCAACATTTTAGTAATAGGACAATTTTTGTTGGTAAATCGTTTTACCAACAGAAAATTCTATTTTATAAATAGATATATCCATGTTGGAAAATGATAATTATTTTTTAGTGATATATAATGTACTTATACACTATTATTACCCATTTCATAATAATTCTTTGTTAAATTATTATTCAAGGAATGGATACTTTTATTCTAACAAATGTTTTGGATCAGTTTTTTCATGTGTTTATTGATCATGGTTATATATGATAAAAAAATTAATCGATCACATAAATATAATATTTTTACATTAATATTTATTTAGACTATTTAATTAATGTTGTATGTAGAAATTTAATTACATCGTTCATGGAGACAGTCGAGCATACATATGCATGAACATTGTTTCAATTTTCTCTACATATTTAAAAAAGGATGTTAAATAATAATTATTTCTCTAAAATATTTATTGTAACATCATATTACATTATTTGGGTGTTTTATTGACACTCTTTTTCATTTTTTTGGGTTTTTTTCATTCTCTCTAGAGATGGAGATCCTTTTATTTGGAAATTAACCTAATGTTTGGGGAAGTATGTTTGTTGGAATTAATGGATTCCATGTATATATTCGAAAAGTACTTATGAGAGTTCCTATTGGGGTATAAGATTACCTAGTGGAACTTTTTCTAATAATTTTTCTAGAAACTACATACTGAATTATTCCATGACATGAACGAGTAACAAGACATGGAACTGTTTCCATGTTTATTTCATTAACAGGTTCATATCATGAAATTTTTAATTGTTTTATCTATATATGTGATGAATTTTAATTTTTATATGGATTTCACATATTTCACAAAATGAACCTGAGATTTACATCATGAAATGTATGTGTCCTATATTTGATTATGTGTTACATGCTAGATTAATTTTCATTTATCATGTAGTATCATCTAAAATAATATGGTCACTCCCATGAGATTTTGGTGATCTATACTCATTTTGGATGGTTTTTCATATTGATTGATCATCTATGTGGTTGCACAAATCCTCTTAGGGTATGTGTTATTTTTTATTCTTCATTTACTTTTATTATAATGATGCCATTTTTAATTCAATTTTATTTATATTGTCCATGTGGTGTTGATTCTTATTGATACTTTCTAGATATATTGTGTGATATTCCTCCTGAGGAAGACCTTTGTGTTGGTTGTGTTGTAGCATGCATGGTTCTTTAAGTACAAGTTGTTTTATCTTAACTTCATAATGTTTTTATTATTGAATTGATTATGATATTTATGGATTGGTTTTAGTGAATCTGTTATTTTCATTACATACTTTTGTGTTGGGGGATCTCATTGTGGGATTTTGGAACCCAGGATTGAGGTAGGTGTTTTATTCTCTAGCATATGTTGGATGAAAATTATTTCACTTGTTTTATAAGTTTTTATATAAATGAAATAAAATAATTAAAATGTGTCTGTAATGGAATTTTTTTATAAAGGTGGTTTTCCGATTGTTTTGGAAAAAAATGTATTTTAAAATTATCTTAAAATTTATTTATGTAACATATTTCAATGAATAGTTTTGAAGAATAGTTTTGGAGAATTTAGCTCATGGTAAGCGATGGGTACTTAGGTGGATGGTTTGGTAACATGCCTCAAATATAGATATTATGTGGTGGTTACTGATGGGTTATTCCTTTTCATACTAAGCCCACTATTGTTTGGAATTGATATACATTTTGGGAGGTTAACTTGTTGTGGTCTTACTCTACTCCTCTTATTTGATGTATATATCTAGATACACGATTCTTATGATTTACTAAGACATATTATGAGTGTTCTATATATTTTAACCTGTATTGTTCTGTTTTCATTATTTACATATGTAATGGATTGAACAACGTAGATATAAATATAAATATATATAATATTTATGATTTTTTTTAAAATGATTATACAGAACAATGGAAAAAGACAAAATGTTTTACCATGAGTTTGATATAATTTTTTTTAATTGATTATCCAAAATTATTTTCATTAATATTGAGAATTTTCTGATATTTTAATAGATACTTCATATAAAACAACTAGGTGGTATCCTATAGAGGCTCTTTATCTCACACATTGTGCGCCCATTCAGTATTGCATAGGCCTTGTTATATCTTTTGATGAAGTGAAAATAATGTTGTTTTTGTGAGGAGGTAATGTTTTTTTCACCTGTTTCTGTAAATCTCATGGTGACATTGGGGGTGTCTACCCATGAAATCACATGTAGTATCTATTTTTGTTTTGTTCTTTCCTTTGTTTTTTTAAATTTTACATTAGATATTGTTTATTAAATTTATAGTTTTATATCTTCTATTGTTTTCATTTATCTATGACATATATTCAATTTTTACACAAGTATTGTTAGCCATGGTTGTATATATATATATATATATATATATTGTGAACTGCATTAGGATTTGAGAAATAATTCCCCCATATTTGATGGTAATGTTCAGATGGTACTCACATGTTTTTGGGAATTGCAAATTCAATTTGGGTGTGTAATTGTGATGATGGGATGTGTGACTCGTATTGTGAATTCTTGATCATAATATCTATTATTTCTTATGGTTTTATGGATATAAATGAAATTATTTTTTTGTTTAATCCTTTATTTTTTTCGATTGAATAATAGTATTCCTTCTAGATATTTACATGAGTTCCATATAAGGGTTAAATAGATGATCATTAAGGGAAACCATATCTAGATCATAATCATATCAATGCAATTATACGTGACATTCATGTTTTATAAAATAATGTAATGTTCATCACCCCTGGTTTCACATAAGTACTCCTTCATTGATTTATTTTATGTATACAAAGTGTTTTGGGTGATAATTGGGATGTTTATGTGACATTTTTAAATGGATTTGGGAGATTTATATATGTACACAACTAGTGAATGATTTTAGAAAACCAATAAAATTCTACAGGAAACTGTGCATAGTGAGATATATGCTAGGGGGAAAGAGATCAGGTAGGTGCATGGTTTTCCCAAACCGTGCAGCTAACTTCAAGAAACTGTGAAATTTAGAGTATTGGTCATTTTCATAGCTGGGTAATGGTTTGTTTAATATTAAAGGAAATCCATGTATGTTCCTTATTGAGGTAGTGGTTGGAGAAAAATTAGCACATGGTTTTCCTAACCTTGCCACTAACTGTGCACAGTTAAAAAAATAGATCTTAAAAAAGAGGATCTAGATCAGGATTACTTTTTAAATAATTCATTCTCCGAAATTTACCCTAAATCAAAATTTCAATGTCCCATTGAATACGGAACCCATCTTCCATCGAATTTCAAGTAATCTAAACCAATTTCATGGTTGGTTGACAATATAGTCCCATGGAAAGTCATTTTTTATGGTAGTTTTTTGTGGTTTTTCTTTTATGTACTTACCTCTATCTCTCGGTTTCTTAGATTGAGTCCAATACAAATCTATTTAAAGTATTTTATACCAATCATGGTTATATTTTTCCTTTTTTATGATATGTGGATATAAATAAAGAGGGTTGTTTGGAGACTCAACCCAGTTTTGTGGGCATTTTAACAATATTTTCTGTTCTCTCTATAATTCATGAGGTATGTGGATTTACCCTCTACGGCTCTTGATATAAAAAGAAGGTATAATTTCAGACAGTTTTTTTCAGTTAAATCAATTGTGTTATTATTGTAATATTATTGTTAGAAACCACCTTTTGTGATGGAATTTTGAAAATCAGTTCTTTTGGTGGAATTTGAAAATGGTGTCTTGATTTTAAAATTAAGACTTTGAAATGGTTATTTGGTTCTGATTCATGTAAAAGGTTTTTAAATAAAAATTGTTGGTTTTATTTCAATGGTTTAATCGAAGTGTGTTTCTAATAATAACTTTGGTTTCATTGGAATGGTTTTTTGAAATGTGTTCTCAAACAAAGGATGGTTTTCATGAATTTTTTTTGTTGTTATGGTTTTCAATAAGATTGTGGTTTTGTTGAAATTATTGGATTTGTACAGAAAAGGTTTTATTTTCATGTTATTGGATTAAGTTGTTAATAATGAGTAAACTGAATGAGATTCAAATCGGTTGTGATGTTCCACCAAAAAAGGGATGGGATATGGATGTGAAGATTCAACGTCAATGAGAATAGCTAGCATGTGTGGTTGTTTTTATGGGTGTGTACAACTATGTGATATGGAATGGGTAATGCAAATTAAATTTATGTATTGGTTGGGAGGAGTTATTTTGTTTCATTACATGAAACTTGTTATTGTTATTGAGAAAAATATTTTAGTGTGGGGGACTAATTTGGTGTTAAACGTCATTCTAAATATATAAACTAATTTCAATTTTTACATAATTTATTAATATAAATGTTCTAATGAGTTCTATAATAGTGGTGTGAGTATGGAAGTCATTTTGGGAAATCCTACTGAGTTTCATTACTCCCCCATTGGTAGCACATTGGTTCTCTTACAAATATTTTTTGTCGGGACAAAAAATGTAAAAGAAAATAGAGTGTAATATGTATTATGTAGATATATATGTGTTCATTTAGAAATTATGACTTTAGTTCAGGGAAAATTGATTTTAGATAAATGAAATTGGAATGTGAAGACTGAGGTGATGTTGCAGTTTTTCTTGTTTCTTTCATTCTTGATTTGCTGTAGATGGTAAATGAGTCATTTATTTCTGATTCTGAATTTTTTTCATTGAGGAAAAAATTCAGTAGTGGGAAGACCATTGAGGGATGGAATCATGATGAGGGTATAGTGTTCTATTTGAAAACTTGGATGGACATACATATGGCTTGTCTGGATTAATTTCTTCAAACATACAACCATTCGATATTCGTTATTCATCCTAGAATACAAAATATTTATAAGGTGTTGAAAGCCCAGTGTTTTGTTAGATGTCATGAAATAGAATGTATCTTAGTTTTTTTAATATAGTTTACTTGTTAAAAGGTTAATATAGATCATCAATGACTATTAGGTATGTTTTATTCATTACCAATTCCTATTTTTGAATTGGATATGATAAATATGGATTTTCACATAGATCTCCCATGAGTGGTGCGGAAACACAATGCCAAATGTGTGATAGTAGATCGACCCATGATTTTTGAGCATTTCATCCCTACTCATGAATATAATACTATGGATGACTTATCCAATGTATATATCCAAGATGCGATAAAAAATCATGGCTTACAATGTGTGATAGTATCAGAATAAATCTACGGTTTATGTCTCATTTTTAGAAAACCATACTCGAAGCAGTTGGAAATAAGTTGGTTATGATTAAAATGTGTCATCCTCATTTATAAGGGAAATGCAAATAGATGATACAAATGTTGGAATAAATGTTACAGGATTGTGTATTAGATTTTGGTGGATCATGGGAAGAGAACATACCATTAGTGGAGCACTCATATAACAATATATACCATTCCTAGATACATATGGATCATTTTGAATAACATTATTGGAATATTTTTCATTCACACACATTGTTGGTTGGAAAAGGGTGAGTCAATGGTTGTTTTTATGAGCCTTATCCAAGAAAAAATAAAGAATCTCAGTTGATTAGGAAATGTATAGAGAAGGTTGAGTGTCATTAGAAATTATATGCTGGTCATTATCGACAACTATTTTCATTCTTGATAAGGGGTCATGTGTTCTTAAGGATCTCTCTAAGCCTTTGAAATCATCATTTTGGAAAGAAGGAAAATTTGTCTCCTCAATAAATAGGTCTTTTTGATATATTGGAATGGGTTTTGAAGGTGGAATATTAGTTAGATTTTCCACCATAGTTCAATGCGATGCATAATTGTTTTTATGTATCTTTGTTGAAAAAGTACAAGACAAATAATGACCATGTTATTCAATGATATCAAACATACCTAGAGTCATGAATCATTTTTGGTGGATGTACCAGTACGGATTGTGGGTATTTAGGAGAAATTATTATTTCAAAAATGCATCATCTTAGTGAGAGTTTTGTAGAAACAAGTTCTGATTTAGGAAGAGACCTTGGAATGAGAGAAAGACATTGTCGAAAAATGGACCAAACTCTTTGAAGGGGATATTGGTTTTCTAATTTCTAGGGATAGAAAAGCCAATGGTGGGGAACATTTAGAACCCCCAGTTTCACTTAATTATCCCTTAAATTTTCTATTCTATGTATATAACATGATTGGGTGATGTTTGGGAGGGTTTGGAGTGCTTTTGGAAGGTTTTTTGGGATTTCATTTTACTGCACAGTTGATCATGGTATTGGTAAATAGTGGAACACATACAAGAAATCTTATATGGGGATATGAAGGTTATGAAGAAGGCAAATAGGTAGGTGCATGGATTATTCAAATCATCCAAATACCTATGAGAAGTGTTCTCATTTGGATTTTTCATGGTTGCACATAGTTTTTCTATCCATGTGGGACAACAATGTAAAGTCCCTATTGAGATAGAGTCTATGGAATAGTTAGAACACTATTTTCCAAATCATTCAACTAGTCATTCACTTTTAAAAATCTAGATCCTAAAAAAGTTGATCTATGTTGGGATTTTAAATTAACCATATTTTTATCCAAATTGAACCTAAACCAGGATTTCTCCCTCCCATAGGTTTTGGAACCCCTTCACATTAAATTAGAAGTGATCTGGAAGCATTGGATGGTTTTTATAAGCCTAATCCCCTTGATATGTCATCTTTTATGGTAGTTTTTTCTATTTTTCTTAGATCTACATCCATCTCATTATTTATATATTTCCTTGATCAAGTCTATTGTGGATATATCTAAGGTGTTTTATACCAATCATGGTTATATTTTTACTTTTTAATTTATGGGAATAGATCTAAGATGCTTTTTTTGGATATTCAACCCATTTTATGTGGGTGTTTTGGCTTTTTTGTCTCAATTGTTACTAAGGTAGGTAGATTCACTCTCAACCGCCCTTTCTATAACTATAAAAATCAATTTAAAATTGATTTATTGGGAAATATTCTGTCAAATTGTTTTGAAATTATTTATAAAAACACCCTTTTGTGATGAAATTATAAAAAATAGGTGTTTTTTGGAAGGTAATAATGTTAAATATATTTTAAAATGTTTATTTTTTAATAGTGACATCATTTAGATTCATGGAACATGGTTTTCAAAAAAGTGTTTTTTTTAATGGAATGTTTTTATGTAAAAGTGCTTTTAATAAAACTTGGTTTATTAGGAAGGTTTATTGGAAATGTGTTTGTTATAAAATGCTGTATTTATATAAATAGTTCAATGTTATGTTTCTCAATAAGAGAGTGGAATTATGGAATTTATTGTATTGTTTTGGAATAGGTTGTAATGGCATGTGATTTTATTAATTGGTTGAGAATTAATAAGTGGAATATGATGTATATTGTTCATAAATTACCACCCTAAAAAGGGACAGGTTATGGATGTGGAGTTCCATCGTCAACAGTAACCATAATCTTGTGTGGTTGTGTGTTTGGGTGTGTGACACTGCGTTACATAAACTTGGTAATTAAAATTATATTCATGAATTGGTTTTAAGTACTTGTTTGGTTTCATTCCATGGTAGTTGGTATTGTTATGAGAAAATTGTTTTAGTATGGAGAACTGCATTGGTGTTAAACTTCTTGGTCTTGATATCAACTATTTTTTATTATTTTGTAAAAGTTATTTTAAATACATTTTATAAAATGGTGTATCTGTGATTTATGAGTAGGGAGGTCATCTGGGGAAATCATTATAAGTTTCATTAATCACCCATTTTTTGGAACTTTGGTTCTTTTACATATATTTTTTATTAGGACATAGGAAAATGTAAAGTATCACACTTCTTTAGTGGAAAATCATGATACATCGAACTTTGGGTGGAGTTGGAACAAGGAGTGGTTAATCATTTATGGGATGTTTATTTTATTTTTTATTTTAAAATAGATAATAATCCACCACTTCTATTGAATGACTTATAGTTTATTGATAGCATTTGGTTCCTTAGGATATCTCTTAAGTCCCGGTAATGTATCTAATGTTTCTCAAGATGGTGAGGAGGGCTGGTATGTTACATAATGCAATTCCTGACTAAAATTGTCAATGTTTATCCAGAAGCTGTATGGGAATGACATTGATCACATGAGTGTCAACATGATAATACATCTTCTTTTAATGGTAATAATGAGCCTCAAAAGGTGGAGGTCTGGCTGTAAAAGGTTGAAAAGTTCCCCAACATACTGGATACATTTGGTAACATCCAGGTAATGTGTGTAGATTTCAAAATCAGGTTTCTGAACAAGGTATGGTGGGGTTCAATGGTTTTGGTGGATAGATATGTCAGTTTGTATTGGAAGAGTTCTAATTGCCACTTCTCGGGATAGTTATTTCTACATTCAATTATTATGGATTCTTATTTTGACTTCACATCCTTTCAATATGGAGTGTGTTTTGTATAAGAACCAATCCTTAAACAATACATATTATAGTGCTTTTAAACTAGAATTCACATTCAAGGATATTTTATATTAGTGTATTAGATAATTTGTAAAAAAATTTACAATGTAAACCCATGCATTACAAGTGGACACATATACTCAGTATTCATTTGTAATCAAATTAGTACTTTTAAAAAAATCATGGATTTCTTCCATGATCAATCACTACAATTTTTCTTTGATATCAGTGTTATCTATATTCTCTATTAAATACTTTCAAAAAAATTAAAACATGGGAGAATAAAATAAATATAATGAAGTATTAATAAAATAAGGAAAAAAACTTGTCCTATAAAAAATTAAAGCACCTAAAAACTACACATAATGTAATACATTTCACTATTAATAAATAGTAGATAAACTACTGTGAAAATAAGACAATTTATTACTTTTTTGAAATAAAAAGATTAATATAAAACCCATATAAATAATAGAATAAACATATTTGTATCATGGGAATTAATTTTATATGTCAATATTATAAATGGAATAACTATACGGTGTATATCTAAACATGTCACTCTTAAAAATAAATATTCATATAGTCTATATTCGTACTCAATGGAATTGGAGGTTATAATGTAACCATCCATCCACGGTTTATCATAGAACAACACATCCATGGATTATTATTTATCCCCCCATATAATTTACATGTACAATTATATAATCATCACACATAAATGATCTCAATTTTCATCACATCACTCATACAATTTCATTTTAAATAACAAAACAATAATTCCAAGATATTGAAATAATTTATCCATTTTCAAAAGAATTTATTATAAAAAATAGATAAATGGGAATAACGTGTGTTTTTTATTTTAAAACATGTAGTCTTGTAGAGGAATCCAAATTTGAAATAATGGTCATGACATCATATAAGTTATTGTTTTCTTATACCATAAAAAGAATATTCCTTTAGTAATTTGTAAAGAAAGTTAAATGTTTTGAAAAGAAAGCATACAAGATTACATTTTGGACATATTTAATGGAATTAAAATAAGATATAAAATTTCATTTATAATAGATTTGTATAAATAAATATATAACATAATATGATGAAATTTACTTTGATAAAAGAATGTGAAATTAAATATTTAAACATTTAATGTGTTACATACAATTTTGAAAATTTAAATAATTATCCCCATGAATGAATAATATTTAACAACACATAAAATAACATGATACTAAATAAATTTATGAAATTATTAGTATAAGTGGATATATATATATATATACCTCATAAAATTAGGATGTTTTATAACATCTGATTATTTCTCAATGAAAGGAGATTTAGTCGAATTCCTATACCTTTAGTCAGATTCATCACATATGTCCTTTACATTCATGAATAAAAAACATATTTCAATTATTTAATTACATGAGAACATTTTTAATGTTTAATATTCATTATATGTCACTTAATATCACGTCATAACAATAATACTATTATTAATGTTCATTTCATCTATTTTGGGGATATTCGGTACATGAGTCCAAAAATAAAACATGTATGATGTCAATAGTAAAAGTCGTCATAATTCCATCATGTATAGAATAATATTATTTACTTAATAATGGCATAAAAAAATAAAAAATAATAGTTGTAAATACATTCACTAAATATGAATATGAATAATGAACTTTGTTAAAATCATGGAGATGGTATGTCGTATGTACGCATTTGTAACATTATCATTTTTAAATGATCATTATATAAAGAAATTAACTATTAAATTATCTATTCGGAATAATAATAATATCATTAATATCATATTAAACATTACATATAATTTTATATATCATTCATGTGACTTTATGATGAAAAAAATGACATCACTTCATCTATGTGATAGTTCACACGTACGCATGGATGACGTTATCATTTTTATGTGCAAGGAAAAGAAATAATAAAATGTTAAATTATCCTTTTATAATGATAAATACATCATGATAAACATATATATATATATATATTAATTCATTTATTATAATAGGTCAGGAGAAATCGGGATGGAAAAATAATTACATCGTTTAGCGAGGTTGTAGTTCACTATACACACAAAATATAAATCATTTCTCAATTAATTCATGTGGAGAAGTATTTCTGTGATGATATTAACATAATAATATCTTCGTATAATGAATATAATAGGGATAATATTTCAACAAGGTTTAAGAATATTTATATTATCTTTAAGAGAAAATAAAATATAATCACTTATTTAACAATTATACCCCATCTTTGTACGATCTCATTTAATTAACACCTTAATACCTCTAAGGAGACTTTCATTCCTAAAATAAGGCCTCTAGAATCTGAGGAAGGATTCATGGAATGGATTTTGGTGGATATTTTCTAAACCATAATGGTTTTTAAATGTGTGGAATATTGACGAATGCGTGACCTTTTATAATAGATAGAAGGGGCACTCTTGGAATTTCTAAAAATATGAAATTAATATAAAATAATATTTATTTCTGAATGGATGCAAACTAATTTATTTATAATATACTATTAGTTTGGTTACAATACCCTTCAATCTGTGGAAATCATAAATGTTCTGAATATTTTTTAATTCCTATCATTTAATTTTAACCTATATTTTTCCATTTTAATCCTTATCGGGATATCTTGTAATTTAAACATTGAAGGTTAATATAATTGCTATAAAATTAAAAAAGAACAAAACATGAGACATTTGGTGATATTTTTATCCTTACCCCAATCAATATGATGATTTTCATATTTTTATGAATTTATTATCATTTAATAATTATTCTAAATAACATTAATGCTAATTTTGACAATATTCAATATTTGACATATTAAATATATCATAAAAATATGATATCATCGAAAATATACTATTATAAAATCCCTCACATGAAAAAGTATTCCAAGAAATTCGTTAATAACATGAATTATATTTATTATATTTATTTTTTTAATCTATATATAATTTATTAAATTATTACATTAATTAAACAAATTATATATCAGCTTTATGTCACCATTTAAGGTAATTTTAATATCAGTTAAAATTATCATTCAATTACCTTGATGTAGATAAAAATTATATCCTCTAAGGAAACATTTATAGCTGATAATATCCCTTATATAACCTCATTTAAAAAAATCATTTTGTCACAAATAGAAGTACGATAAAATTTACTTTCCTTTGAATATAATATTATAAATGTTTTATTCCCATATAAGAGGAAATAAATTTACTCATAACCAATCCTTAAATTATTATATTTGAAAAATATTCATCTAATAAAATTATTACAAATGTTAGGGTAATTTTATAATATTTATAATATTATTTTCCCCCTTAGTTACCTAATTTACTTTTAACATTGGTAATAAAAAATTAATAACGTTACTATTAATATATTCTAGAAAATAAAAGAGACATAGTTAATATTTTTTTACCTTTTGAATTTAAATATTTAATACATTTTCGAAAATTTAAAATAATTTAATTGAATAAATCAATTAAAAAATTATCTTGTTGACAGAACGAGAAAATGAGATTTTGAAATAAAAACGTTCAAATGATCAAAAATTTATTGTATCCAACTTCATTATGAAATTGATTTAAATGAACTAAGATGTATTAAATGATAAATTAAATAACAAATCATTCTTGAAAATAGATAAGAAATATTATAAAAAACTGTAAATAAATTTAATAAATATGTAGTTTGAAATATAAATGCATTATGTTTTTAATATACATTGAAAAAAAACATATATGAAAAATAAAAAAAATAAAACCAATGTAAATTTTTATAATTAGATTTCAAATTATATTTTTATAATGTAATAGAGATATAAAAAATGTATCGAAAAATATATATTTAAAACAATTGTTTGATTAAAAGGTGGAAAAACATTGTTCTGTAAAAAGTTCTTCTTTTATTAGTAAAATTGTGTTTGTTCTTATATCATGTCAATAAAATAAATTATAGAAATTTTAAAAATTATAATTTATATATAATATACATATTGAATTAATAAAGTCTAAAAATATTCACTGGATTATTTATCAGTATAACACACACTTGGGCACATTTGAATAGTTTTTTTAACATATCCTTTTTAAAAAACAGTTTTACATTGATTTAAAATCATTAATTCACAAATGAAATAAGTATATTTACATGTGCAAATAATATTTTAATTATTCTATTAATACTAGTCATTCTATATATTTTAGTTGTGAGGTTTTAACGATAACATAATAATATTTAATTGTTTGTTTAAACTTGATGTGGTGTATCATATATTCTATCAAAAATAGTTTTTTCTTTTAAATAAATGTGATGTTAAATTAAGTCCCCCAAGATTAAATATATGTTTCCTCTCAATTAGAAATCATTATTGAAAAATAATAATATTAATTTTTATAATACCGTTATAGAAATCAATATCAGAACAAGGGTCAATAAACCATTCAGATTAATTAAAAGAAAGAGAAATATGATAGTCAACTAAGTTAACACGTACTAGGGTTCCATGTACGAAACCATAAACATACAAGAGAAAAATAAATATCACATAATGTTGGAAAGTGATAGATAACATGGCCCTGAGGAGATTAACAATCAAAAAACCACTAGCCTATGATGGGTTAAATGGTCACTAATATATTGATTTGAAAAGTGAGCAGATAATGTTTTTCTATTACAATCATTTTCATAGAGTTGGAAATCTTATTTATTACCCGGAAAAATAAAATAATTAAACATTAATGTGTTTAATGTATAGTTTCAACTTTTAACCAATTTCAACCACAAATTCATCTTTTTCTATAAATTAGAGTATTCGAGAAACAATTTTTATGCCAAAATAACTAGAGTCAAATTCTAAAATATCATATAATACACTAATTTAAATCTCAAAAATTTAATAGTAATACATGATGTTCAACATAGTTTGATAAACCATCCTTATAATTCATCAATACAATTATACATTGATATTTAAGCATAAAAATGTTTTTATCACATAAAATTAAAGATAAATTTCATGAATTATCTCTAAATAACTTCAACCACATGAATTCTTATAAACAAATTTAAATTTCCCAAATAATATTCAAGATATACTTACCATTTACATTAATAACCTAAATAATCATAAATAGAATGTAAATTCATATATTATTCAAAAATATAATTCAAAATTTATTCCTAAAATTAAATACTATAGTAATATATTTACCTTAGTCATAACAGATTTCATAAATACTAAATGCCTTCAGAAATAACATTAATAACATAATTACTAAATCATTTTAAAATCTCAATGTTATCTATTTGATAAAACATAGGCTACCAAAATAAACTTATTATTCATCTGTAGAATAAATTAACTAAAATAAAATGTCATACTAAATGGTAAATATTGTTGTATATGGATAGGGGATTCATAGTTCTCACCCTTCGATTCTAGGTTCAGAACTCATGGTCTTGCTCGACGTCATGGGTTTCCACCCATCTGGTGGGGTTCTCTTTTTCTAATACTATATAATTTATATGAAATTACAAAAATATTTTATAATCCCAAAAACAACCATGACATATTTTTACTATAAATTGAATCTCACACCTTTCATTTTTCATCCCAAAAATCTCTAACACATAACTACATAAAAATGATTGTTTCCAAAAAAATCAATCACTTTATCATTTCATAAATTAATGAATCCAAATGGATTTATAAGACATTGAACATATGATCAACTTGAAAATTACAAACCAGTGATAATATCCATAATCCTTAATAATAAATCGTAATCTATAAGTTTGTATAAAACATCCTCTAATACCAACTATAAGGACCTACCCTTATACAATACAAATTCCAATCATTTTGAAGTAGAATTCACATTCATGGAATGTTTTAATTTAGTGTTTTAGAGTATTAGGAAAAACTCTTATTGTGTAAACTCATATATTAAAAGGGTAAATATATACATTGTAATAATTTTTTCAAATGTTAATTCTTTTTAAAATAAAGCGTAGATTCCTCCCATGATAAACTTCTACAATTTCACTTTGATGTCATTCATTTCAATATTTTGTGTTATATATTGTGAAAATCATTTTAAAACATCAGATGATCGAAAAATTATCTAAATGGGATAAAAATAATGAAAACAATTATTTCTATGAAAATATGAAAACCCATGAAAACATTATCATAAATTAATAATTTTCATCCACAATAAATAATAAATAATTTACATTGAAAATAATCTCATTTATTAGTTTTTTGAATTCACAATATTACCATAAAACCATTAGAATGAATTGATTAAACATATTGGTATACTGAGAAATAATTATACTTTTCACACATATAAATTAAATAAACATATAGTCGACTTCAAAACATGACACTATTACAAATGGAATATCTATATGTCTGACTTCCATAACAATTTCATTGGAGGTTATAACCTAATCATCCATCCTCATTTTATCACAGATCCACTAATACTTGGTTTATCAGTTAACCACCAAAAAAATTCCCATGTACCATTATATAATCATGAAACATTATATATTAAAATTTTCATCATTTCACTCATAAAATTTCATTTTCATCAGAATAAATCATTTGAAGGTATTGAAATAATTGATACAAACCATTTTCAATACCAAAATACCAAGAAAAAATGGGTTTATTTTTATTTTAAAAACACTGAGGATTTTTTCTAATCAAAATATCAATTAATTGTAATGGCGGTGGAGAATTAATTGTTGTCGTATTCATTAAAAAGAATATTTCTTTTTTGTTTGTAAAGAAAGTCATAAATTCCTATATAAAAATAGAAAAATGATTAGTATTGAATTTTTTTAATTTTAAAATAGATCAAAAAATTAATTTCTAATAACATTAAATATTTAAATATATAAAATAGAATCTATAATATTTACATGGTTGAATGATTTTGAAATTAAACATTTAAACATTCAAGGTGTCCAATAACGCTTTGAATAATTAAATCATAAAACCCATAAAAGAATAACATTCAAAAAATTATTAAATAACATGATAACAAATAATGTGATAACATTTTTATTCAATGTGTGTATATATACACTCCATAAAATAAGGTGGGTGTATAACATAAAATTATTCCCCAATGAAAGAATATGGAATCTAAGTCCCTTTCCAGGAGTCAGATTCATCATGATAGTCCTTTACTGTTCCAAATAATAAACATATGTTAAATATTTAAATTTTTACGAACCATTTTCATGTTTATTATAACTTTTAAATAACATAATATCATCTTATATAAATTATTTATTTTTTAAATTTCATGTTGGATGTTTTGAAGATATTTGATACTTGATTCCAAAATGAAATTGTTTTGATGTATATAGTCAATGTGGTCATAAGTTCATAATCTAGATAATAATATCAATTAAATGAAAATTATTTTTTTGAAACAATTATTCTTTTAAAGATACACTTTAAAAATGATATGAAAATGTATGATGTTACAGTCATGGAGACGGTTAGCCATACGTACGCATGAGTAACATTTTCATTTTTCAATGATCATCATAAAATGAAGGTAAGTATTATATTATCTCCACATAATGGTAATAATATCATAAATATCATATTAAACATTTATATATAATTATATATATATATACACACATATATATCATTCTTATGATTTCATGATGAAAAATGAAACTCGTCACTTTGTGGGGTTGACAATTCACCAAATAATCATGAACAATGTTGTCATTTTTATGTGCATTGGGAGGTAAGAAAAAATTGATATATTATCTTATAATATTGATTAATATGTCATGATAATAATATATAGACATTAATAACATCATTATAACTACTCTAGAGAGATGGGGATGGGGAAAAAATTATATCCTTTCGTGAGACAACAGTTCACTATTCCCACAAATGATAATTATTGTTCCATTTAATGGAAGTGAATATGGATCTGGTGAATGATATTAACATAATAATATATCAGTATATTGAATATTATTATGATATTATTCTATCATGGATGAAGAATATTTTATGTATGTTGGAAAAGAAATATAATAGAAACACTACATTAAAAATGAAACCTCTTCTTCAGATGATCTCCATTGATAAACATTTTAGCAAAAATAATGAAGGGGTTATGAATAAGAAATGTCCTCCATGATGTGGTTATATATTATAGGAAGGTATTTGTTTCGATAGTTTCAAACCAAATTTTTTTATTATAAAGACTTTATAATAATCGATTCCATTATATAGTAGTGGGAAGGGGCACTCTAGGAATTTTGAAAAAATATTGAATTAATATAAATTAATTTGGTATTAAAAATGTCTAAAATGATTTATTTCTATGATAGGAAGATTTTAGGTCTTATAAACCTCACCCATTGAGAATTATACATTTGTAACTATTTTATAATCCTTATCATTTTGTTTTAAACCTTTTTAAAAATTTTTAATTCTTACCATGATATCATGTAATTTTGACATTGAGGTTTAATATAATTACTATAAAATTCTAAAAGACCAAAAAAATGAGTCATTTATTACATTTATATACTTAATCCAATATTTTATCTATTTATAATATTTTTTATGAATTTTTTATCATTTAATAAAATATTAATTATTTTAAAATTTCATGAATTCTAATTCTGACACTATTTGTTATTTGTATTTTCTAAAATATATTAACCGTTATATATCTTAAAAAGTAGATTATTTCATCCATAAAATGAATTTATAACATTAATAATATAAATTATATACATTTTTCTATTTTTAATATAATTTATTTTATTCATCTAATAATTAATCAAATATTGCCTCATCATTGCGTCATTATTTAATGCAATTATAATATCAATAAAAATTATAAATAAATTATAATGATGTATATAAAAATATTATCTTTCAAAAACAATATTTATAGTTGAACATATCCATTATATCACGACATATTAAAATTATTTCTCCCTTTAAAAAAATTGACAAAATTGACATACCTTTTAATATAATATTGTAAAGGTTATATTCCCTCCCAAACGACCAAAAATGTTCTAATAACTAATAATTTAATTCTTAGTGACAAAAAATACTAATATAATTAAATTATTTCAACTATTAGTGTAATTTTATGAAATTTATAATATTATTTTAACCCTTAATTACCAGATTTACCCTTAAGAGTCCTAATAAAAAAATTACTAAAGTTACTATTCATGTTGTCCAAAAATGAAAGGGACCTATTTACTAAATATGGAACATAGGATTCCAAATAAGGAGTACAATTTTCGAATTTTAGAACATATAAATTTGATAGATTAATTAAAAAGTATTCTCAATGTTGGAACGACAAAACATGTCTCTAAAGTAAAAACTTTCAAAAGATCGCAACATTTTTATATCTAATTTGAAAATAAAATAAATTCTAATGACCTTAATTGGAATAAATGATAAAATAAATTAAGTTATAATTTCAATCAATTCAAAAATATTAATTAAAATTATAAATATATTTGATGAAAACTAATTTTTCAATTAATATACATTATTTTTCACTATTCATCAAAACATGAAACATGTGAAAAAAAATTCAATAATTCAACCTAGGTAAATTTGGATATTCATGTTTCTAAGAATAAGTTTAGTTTTTAAAATGAAACCCTTAATAGTGTTAAATATTATCTTTTAAAAAAGTGCACCATCAAAGGGTGGTAAAATTCATTTTTTTAAAATGCTTTTTTATATGTAAAATGTTATTTTTTTATATCAAGTATAGAAAACACATAAGATAAATATTAAACATTAGAATTTATATATTACATGTATATTCTATTATTATAATCCAAAAATAGTGACTTAATTTTCAATTGGTATAAAACACAATGGTGCACATTTAAATAGATTTTTAGAAAGAAAAATTTATTTTAACAATAGTTGTAAATTCATGTCTAATTATTTTTTAACTGGTGAATTAATTATATATACATGTGTAAAAAATGTATTTTTAATTCAGTTAATATTGTTCATTCCTTCCATTATATCCACATCATTTAATGGTTAACTAATTATATTTAATTTTACGTTTAAACATGATGGGTGATTTATCATATACACTATCAAAAATAGTGTTTCCAAATAAAAAAATAGGATGTTTTTTTGGTGTTGACATATATCAATTAGTTCATTGATCTAGATCATGTATCTATAGAGGGTAGTGATGAATTACAAGATGAAGGCACAAAAGTACCAAAAAATGTTTCTACTCTTATATTAGATCATAATCATTTATGGTGAAACATTATACCTTTGTAGAGATATAAAAAAGGGTGATTCTTGAAGTTATTCATATGGATGGAAAGGTTACGTATTCTTCCCATTATCTTTCTCCCAGTGGGAACATTAGTTGCATGAAATGGAGGAAGAGTAATTTGTGTGATCGTTGAAGGTGTGGTGGGGGTGTTTCTACACTATTATCTTACCCTATACATTTATTTATATCCATTACTCATCCAGTAACCATCAATTGGTGTGAAAATGATTCAGCAAACATGGTATATTATTATATATTAATAAATATGTAAAATAGTCGGTGATGTTGTGGGCATCTACAACATTTCTATCATCCTATGTCTCCACCTCCATTTTTATGTATCACTGACTCTAAAGGCTACAGTGGAACAGATAGATGATTCAAATTCTATATGGATCTAGACATAGGACACGGTAGTGAATCACATTTGTGTAATTAATGAGTTAAATAAAAATGTAGATTCCTATCCAAAAATAGTATGATGTTCCATCAATATTGAATCATCAATAGTGACATCTTTATTTGATATTGGTTTTTCTTACTATATTATAACATTATATTCTTTTATATTTATAATATTTTTATGAAAATCATGTCTTTGGATAGAGAGCTAATTAATCCTATTGCAAAGTGAAAACCGTAATTGTTTCAGTTCCCTTAATGTTCTCTATTCATAGAATATGTTGAATTAGTCTTGGATTTTATAATTCATAATCTAAATCTATTTTACATAATAACCGGGTTGTTTTATCTTATCACTCTTCATGCTGAGATTAATTTTTATCATTGTATTTTATCATTTATTATAGTCTATGGTAGGTCTCTAATGTTTTAAATATACTGTGATCTATTTTTTTGTTCATCATAACCATTCACCCAATGATATGGACTTTTTTACTTATTTTTTAGTTTATCTGCATGATGATTCATTTTTGGTTAACATTCCCTTTCTTCTCCCAGATTTTACTAATGTTTTACTAGATGATTTCATCAGTAATTTTTGAGATAGGTCTGTAGGGTTTTCAATTATTCTAGAGATATATACATATATGATCTCAATACGTTATAATATTATAGCTCCAGTTGAGTTAAAAGAGATTAATATTCATATAGATGATTTGTTGGTGAAACTTATCTTTCTTCATAGGCTTTTTCCTTTGTCATACCCTAGATTCTATACCAATAAGGATGAAAGTTCAATCTCCTTGTTTGTAGGATATTATAAATTGTAATAAATAACTTTTAAGAATATGTTTCTTCTTCCCAATTAGATAACATGTTTGATGAGTTAATGGGGGGAATGTGGTTTTAGAGGAACAATTTTATGTCAGATTATAATCAACTCAGAGATTGGGAGTCTCATATACTAAAGATGGTTTTTAGGATCAATTAAGTCCATTATGAATATTTTGTGAGATCATTTGGTCTGAATAATACACATTATATTTTAATTGTTTAAATGAATAAGTTATTTCATGATTACCTCTACAATTTTGGTAGTGTTCTTGGATAACATATTGATTTATTTAAGATCCAATCACGATCATGATAACAATTTGACGTTTGTTCTATAAATCACAAGGAGTCACTATATAAATAAAATTTATTCAAAATCAAATATTGGGATAAAATTTATTATGTTCTTGGGGAACTTGATTTCAAATAAGGAATTAATAGTTGATCCTAAGATGTTAAAGGAATGATTTCTATTCGAAGATCCATAGAATGTCTTCCAGATTAGGAGCTTTGTTGTTCTTACTAGGTACGACTAATAGTTCCTAAATGATAACATAATGTTGATTTCACCATTGACTAATATTCCCATTATGGGGTAAAATTATTATGGTATTAAAATAGTTATTCTTATTTCAATTATTTGAAATTAATTATGACAATATAACTAATTCCAACATTTATTGATCCTGATGAGGGAATGGTTTTTGTATGACTCGTCTAGTTTGGGACTGGGTTTTGTGCTTATTTAAGATGATAATATCATTTATAAGGATATTAAAATCCTTTATCTCATGAGAATAAATACACCACACATAATTGATATATTATTGAATATATACAAGTGATTAATGTTTATGTCACATTCATTTTGGGGAGAGGATCATAATTTTTTTAGGACATAAGAGTTGATTCTATATATATTCATTGAAATACATGAATATTATTAAGAGGAGGTGGGTAAAATACCATTATACATTTTACATCAACATATCTTAATCCATGGGGAAGTATAATTTTGTAAAAAATTTCATTAGTAGGGAAATACCATAATAGGATATTCTGAAATTGAATGTGGAGTGAAACCTTATATGTATCATTACTCAATTTCACCAGGAATCCCAAAAGGATGTTTTAGGCATGTTTAAGAGTAGTTCTCCATTACCGTCATCATTAATTAAGTCAGTTTAAATGTATAATTACTGGCATAGAAAATTAAATGTATTTCCAGAAAACATATATAATAGGAAGCATTTTTCTAACTCGTATCTCAACTCAGATAATATTCATCATTTTGAGGATTTGTTTTTCATCCCATCTTCCATGGAGAGAAATATTTTCATTACTATAATTTTTTTTCAAGGTTCATTTATCTGGGAAATATGATGATGTATTATCCCAAGAATTAGTGATTCTGGTGGTTGGGTATAAAGCATGAAATTGTAGATTACATGTATCTTTGTTACACCAACGAAAATTCAATGCAAGATCTCTTGAAACCTTCTAATGTAAATTTTCAATGGGGGAAGAGGTTTACTTAGATATTTTTTTAATATTACCATCAACTCCGAAAATGTAGATTTTTAACTATATAATCGTTGATCGATTTAATGATTTAACTGAAAAAATTCTGATATAGGGCACAACTAAATTTGATGACATTGGAATGTTATATATATAGGCGCTTGTGACATTTCATCGGGCTCCCTCTATAATTTTTTTGATATGGATCATAGATTAACTCATAGTTCTAGAAGAATCTCCATGAGGTTATGGAAACTCAAATTTAGGTTGAGTGAAGCTAAACGTAGAAAAACATACATCCAGAGAGATAATTCTATTCATATCCTTAAGTATATGCTTCGTGCATGTGTCTTTGATTTTCGTGGATCATAACCACTTACGACTAGTTATGTTTACATCTAAAAACACTTTTCAATCATTGAACATAATTTCCCCTTTATAGTATCTGTATGGTCACCCATATAGGTTAACAGATTGTTGGGAAGAGATGGGTGATGACTCTCCTGTTTGGAAAACTCTTATTCAGGATATGAAAGTAAGGATTCAAGATATATGTTGGAATCTGGTAAAAGTTAAATTCTAAAAAATGATATGTATATCATTGACATCATATTTTAGATTATTCTATTCGTCACTGAATTATTATGTATGTTTATTTTAATATGGGTCATTGTTTTATTATAAAACATGGTAAGATGACTCTATGATTAGTTGGACCATTTGATGTCCCTGAGAAGCTTAGTCAGTTTACTTATCAGTGGTCATTAATGAATTAGTTAAAATGTATTATTTATGGTTTCTATATATTTTTTCATTTGAGCCACCATCCCGGGCCCTCTCATTTTCTATGTTACTTGGAGTCTGAGGTGTAGAAAAACATATCTATTTTACAAAAACATGTTCATATCATGGACTCTCAAGTGATATTTTTGTGTGGGAATCCAATTTCCTTATTCAAAGTATTATGGTGGAATTTAAAAGATTCTTTTAAGACATTGGAGTATGTGTCTTTGATGGTGGAGTAGTAACATAACCTCGTGTTAGACTGCATCCTTCAACGTGACATCATATTGATGAAAAGTCTTATGGTAGAGATTCAATAAACATAATATTACATTCCTCAGGTATTTATCATCTCTCTATTCATTTACCTTTTTATTGTGTTTGTTAAGGGGTACGAGAGGATATAGATCCATTACTGGATAAAATGACATAATGTTCAAGGATGTCTAACTGCTGGAATTAATGGAGTCTAGGTATTAATGTTAAAAGGTCTTAAGAGGATTTCCTTTGGCGTCTCGGATTTCCAAATGGGTATTTTTCTTTGTGTCAATACAGAATATTCCCTATGAACAACTTCACATTCTTAATGAGTTAGGAACATGAATATTTTGACAAGCTGGTTCAAAGAACTACTTCATAGCATGAAAAGTTCACACAACATTAAACATGATCACATCATGAAAATTTTGATATATGTTTTCATAACTAAGGTGATGGCTTTGGTGTATAATCCTTTTTTAGTTTTCATGTTGTAAACCTAAGATTAATTTCACAAAATGTGCGAGACATTAAGGGATTTTATTTTTTTCATGTCCTCTTCATTTTCATCTGGCGCGCATGATCCTCTCTCGAAACCTTGTATCTCTACGAAGATATTTTTATGATCTCTACTACATATGGATTATATTGTTTTGTAATTGATTTTCATCACGGGTTTCTGGTGTTACTTTAGAAAATTTAACATTCTTCATATTTGTATTGATTGGTTTCAATATTTTTTTTGCACTATTCTTTCATATCTATTACCATTATAGTGTGCATTATTCTTCATCCTTCATGAATATGTTGTTTGATATTCATTTGGAGGCTTACCATGTGTTGGTTATGGTGTGGTATGTCATTTTGTTTAAGGAATGTGTTGTTTTATCTTATTCACTAACTATTTTAAATGATTAATTGCTTTTGATATGTATGGATTGATTCTTGGGCCTCTATTGTTTTATATTCATTATTTTATGTTATTTGATGTTAATGTGGGTGTTTGATACCTATGTTTGAGGTAGTTGGTTCCATATTTATCCTACGTTTGGTGAAATTTATTTTTATTATTTAATTGTTTACTTTATAAATTAATTGGAATGATAGAATTGTGTGTTTAGAAATGTTATTTTTTTTTAAAATTGGGTATTTCTATTTTTTAAAAATTAAAATGTTTTTCTGATTCATTGTGTAATGGATATATGAAATTGGTATCAAGGGATGATTTTTTTTAGTTTGTTTGGAAAATGTTTCACATGAGAAGCCTTTTTTACTTAGGAATAATGTGTGGTAATATGCATCATCCATTGATGTCGTCAGTGGGATTACTCATGGGGTGTTCCTCAACTTCATATACCTGTTATTCTAGATACCTGTTAGATCTATTAGGATGTTCACTTTTTTAGATGTTCTCTACTCTCCATATTCAATGCATATATATAAGTAATTAATACAAGAAATTGTGACATGAACCAATTCGGGTACCCTAGAATCCACATAACTAAGCAAGTCCTGGCATTTCCCAATGGGTGTTCTCGATCCACAGAGGATGGAGGCTAGCACCGTGCATCACTAAACGTGAAAGTGGGAATAATTTTCCAACAAAAATGTAGAAAAAAAACATTATATTATTCATAATAATAGAAACTCCACTAAAAGTAATGTAATATAAGTGAACATGTCATAAACAAACCCAAATCACTATAACCAAAGTACTAAAATAGAAAAACAGCCCCAGGGTCTCAACTGACATAACTCACCAAGACCAAAGCTTAGTAGCTGGATCAACCTCTAAGAGATCCATTTGATTTTCTAAAACCCAGAAGAATAATGTCTACAAACACACAAATGATAAATTTGGGTGTGAGCCTAAGCCCATTTGGATACAAATAATGATAACATAACAGATTCCAAATATAGATTATCCAATGTAATGTTTTCAATTTTTAATGCTAAACAGGTTTGGAAATTAAAAATCATTTTTTAAAAAAAATCATGCTATACATTTTCAAAATGATGGAAAATACAATCAAAGCACATTCTTAACTTTACAAGAAAATGAATATTTCTAAAATAATGGCTTAAGTAAAACCTTAATACAAAATAGTTTATATAAATTCAACAGGCATGTAAAGAAGTTCCAACAAACATTGGAAAACATTTATATCTAAAATATAAATAAACAAGTAAGAAACATTGCCATCAACCAAAAGTTATGATATTATTATCCTGCTATAAAATTCCACACTCTCTATGTGAACTTAGAAAAATTTGTACACACACGTCCCTATGACACTGGCCAAAAGAGACTCATCACCAACCCACCAGGGATGTGACCAGCTACATATATGTTTTATAATGTTGTTTTTTTGCATACAGTGTATCAATATAACTCAATAACTACCTAATTATTTCATGCATCTTATATAACATATAAAATACTTTATAGCTTCTTGAAATAGGATCTATCACATTCTTCCATTTCAAAAATGTCAATTTCAACCCAATTAAATCCAAAACAGTTTTTTTCAAAAACATTCTTTTTTCACAAGATAAAACCATTGGGTTTCTATCAACCTATTTTAATCCATTCTCATGTTTGAAATTCATTCAAAATTAATTTCAACCTTTTCACAATTCCATATTTCAATATTAAATTAAACAATTTAATTGAAATTAGTTCAATCAAACCCACAATTTACATTCAACAATTTAAACTAGATGATTTTCCACATACCCACCCCAATTCGATTGAATTGGTGGTTTTCCAAATTTATGTACTAAAACTATTTCAAATCCTCTAATTCAGTGGAATTGGTCTTTTTATCAATACAATTTAAAAAATGATTAAACAACTGAATTTAAATCTGAAATTTAAATAAATCAAGAAATACGATGGTAATGAATTTTCCATGTTGGGACGGAACCACGTACCATAAGGACATCAATGTCAGCGGAACAATAATCCACCTAGTGTGTTTCAATACTCGTCATCAATTACCTATTATCCTAAGCATCAACACAACAACGTTCTCTGTTCATTGAGATGTCCTATAACCAAAACATCTATTTTATTTTACAAGAATGAAAAATATTACATTGAATACATTTTCTCCCTCTTGGATAATCTCTATATTATCCTTTTATGTTAACACATAAAATCGCAAGAAAAATCAATGATAATAATTATAATCATTATTCAATAATTATATCCCTATATTTTATTTCACAAGGAAATAAAATATTATATTTGATTATATTTTTTCTCTCCTAGATGATCTCTGGATTATCGTTTTACATTATCACATGTGTTTGAAATTATCCTCCATTCATGAATAATCATTTCATGAAAATAAATCAATAAAATATCTTATAATTATCCTTTTATAAATTATTATAAATTATCCTATATAATTTGAATAATTATATTCAACTAATTATCCCTTACAAATTAACATTTACCAAATTTTAATATGATAATTTGATTTATACAAAATATCATTTATATTTTGGTAAATTATCCTTTTATAACATGTATAATTATTCAATATATATACTCCATAATGATTATCATTTTAAAATTATTATATAACAATTTGTTTTAATTATCACATGATAATCATTTACAATTATCCTTTGAATAATTTAATAAAATTGACATTTAATAATACTTCCTAATTTTTATTCGATATGACGTAATTATCCTTTAATAATCTCATTAATATTATTATTTAATAATTTTTTGCAATTATCATTTGATAATTATTAATAATTATATTTTTAAAAATTTATTTTAAACTAACCATTTAAAAAGTGTGAAAGAAAATTGAATAATATACTGTTGACTTCAAATAAAAAATATGATTTAGGATCTTCTCGTCGAGACGAGTCCAGTGACATCAACAATGTGTAATTATAACAAATAACATAGATGTTTTTGAATCTTGATGAATGGAAGAAATATTAAATTAAGAAATTTCTAATGCCCACATTTTTTTCTAAATGAAACACGAGGTAGGGAGGAGACCATTCAAGCCTTCCAAATTTGATCTTCAGAGGTTCATCCAACATGAACATGGTAGATATTGAGTTTACCAAACTCATCATGATCAATCAACTGAATGAATCAAGTGGTTTGTCTGTTTTATAACATCAAGCATTTTACGACATATATTTGAGACACAAAACTCCAATCTCTTTTTTTATCAATAATTTCATTCTAATAATAATTAAATAGTCAATAATTAAATTCAATTAATTAATTTCAACATTTAAGAGGTCAAAAATGTTTCAAATCCAGGGTTTCAAATTCCTTTGTGCATTAAAAATGGAGGTTTTGCCATTCATTGTGGAATATAATGAATAGTTCCATTAAACAATTATAATAAAATAAATTAATTAATTATTTTAAATTTAAAAAATTAAAGAACACCGAACGGCTACAGCACATAGATATTATGAATTATAGAGGGTAAACACCTTGTTTTGTATAAAATAACAGTCTCATATATCTCAAACGATGAACAATTTGAGAGATTTGAAGGATTTATTAATGAAAAATCAGAATAATTAATTAATTAAAATAATAGGTGTTATTTTTTAGAGAGAGGCTTCCAAATTCCCAACACATACAATTGTTATAGCCCATATAGTGTAAAAACCTTATTTTTCACCCATCGGTGGTCTTAGATATCTAATACAATGCACAGTTTGAGATACATTTAATTATATTCAATAAATAAAATATTAAATTTTAATTAATTACTTTATCTCATGTGAGAGACATCCATATGTCTGATTCCATTGAATTTTATACCACTCCGTGGGTAAATAACATATTTCATACATTACAGTTGTGTTAAATTTCTCAAACGACGCATCGTTTGGGAGTTATTCAAATATTTTGAATATAAATTGTGCACTTAATATATTCAATTAAATAATTTTATTCTGTCTTCTCTGAGCTTTTGTGGGCCTAAAAAACTCATAATTACTCAGTGTTTTACTTAAGAAATATTTAATTTAATATTATAGAGTGTTAGTTTGGCATTTTATCAATCCATGAATTTTTAAAACAATGAATCCTTTCACTGATATATCATATTTTCCAATTTAACATAAAAATAATTTTACCCCAGAAGGATTAGGAATACCTGAAATAGTAACCGAATGTTACAAATTGTTAATGTCTGATTACTAATGTTCTAACTTTAATATAATATAGTGATCCCTAGCATGATCTACATGTCCGTTGTTTTATCCTTCTTTGATATATATTATATAATATTTGAAAATGTTTTATCTTGTTTTTTTGAACCTAGAAAAACATATTAAATGGAATACCATGATATTGATTTAACTAATTTTTCTATTCATATTTAATTATTTACATTAATTTTTAGAATGTTCATATTTGTTTACATAGACATGATATTGAACACTAGGGTGGGATTCTATTGTGCCTGTTTAGTTCACTTCCCATACAACCCTTCAGTGGTGCGTAGATCCAAGTATGTCTTTATATAAAGTGATAGGTAAGGTGATGTAGGGAGGTGGTGAGGTATTTTTCATATATATCTGGGTAGATAGTGGTGAAATTGTGGGATTCTTCCCACATTATCACATTGATTAACAATTTTTATTTTTTCTAACCTTTGTTGTTAGACTTGTACATTGAAGATTTTTAATCTACATTTGAGTTATATCAATTCTGATTTTTCCTTTTTTCGATGACATATATTTCATATTTTTCACATCCTCTATTTTTTCATTTAATATATATATATATATATATATATCATTATATATACATTATGCTGGTTAAAATCGTTCCATCTTGTTTTCATTAATTCATAGGTTATAGTCTCCATCATCTAGCGATCATGAATGTCCATAATATATATGAAAATTCTCATTGAGTACCATTTCATAGGATATCTGGGTCCATTTTTTAGCAATTTGGATTAATTATATGACACATCTATTCTTTAAATTTACCCCTATTACATTCCATGGAAAATTAAAGTGAAAGAAGAATCAAATTTATTTATGATATTTTAGTCCACCGTACACACGATGGATATTAATGTATCATCCACATAATGAAAACTATTACATTATATGTGATTAAACATTTCTAAAAGTATATTAATGTCACTTATGTGTTAAATACATATTATATCCTTCTTAATAACCAGTCAATATATATATTTAGGAAAAATGTGTCACATCGGTTTGTGTGGTAGTAGTAATCCGTACACACCAAAAAATTTTAAATTTCCCATTTTATGGATGAGAATATGGATATGGAACATCCCTATAACATAATAGAATCTTTATATATATAATAGATTGTGATTATTATATTATAGTGGATTAATATGAATTTAAACAGGTATAAAAATATATAAAATTAAGAAAAACATTTTTTAGATTGTTAGCTCTTCTCCAGCTAACTTTCTTATGTTTGAACTAAAGGCCTTCTTAGGTTTGATATCTAATAAAAATAATGCTTCTCAAATGAAAATAAGGAATAAATGAACTTATTTTATCGTGTCTTTTCTAATATAAATTGGTATGTTTATTTAGATGGAAGATAGTTGCATATTTATAAGTGGGAGAGAGGACACACATGGAATTTTCTATAAGAAAAAGTAATCGCCAGGTTTTTTTTCATGAAACAAGGAACCAAAATTGAACAAGATCTAGAATAGAATATATATGTTCAATATATGGAAATAAAATATTTATTATTCATGTTTCTAGTTCATTTTACCATTTAACTTTTTTTAACCCCCTTATAAACCCATATTCACTTTAATCATGGTAATTGATTTTTATGGGTTTTACTATTCATGATCGCTAAAAATTAAGTTGAACCTACAGTGAAATATAAGTTATGATAATTAAAAATATGGGATACATCAATTCATTTAATGTCTCAACCCGTCCTCGGGGCCCGTGATGTGACTTCCCCAAGGCTGCCTTACATAGGCTAAGGGCTGGCCACTGGAACCAAAGGAAAATCCCTGATAAAATGGGAAGGTATTGCCTTTAAAACTGTAACACACAGAGTCCGAACACATGAAGTAGAAGCAATAAGTACTAATATAAAAAATAAATATGTGCTGAAATTTAGTGGACTAGTATACAAACCCAACTAAACAACAATTACAAGTACAAGTAAAAAGTGAAAACATATCCTTGATTATCTACCAGAAATCCTACCTAATAGGTAGGTACAGATCTCGAAAAACTCATCCCGGAGGTACGTCCTACCTAGTCCACCTCCGTGCAGCCTCCTGTCCTTCTCCCTTATCCTCGATCACTACTGACAGTCGTCTGTACAGATCACATCAAGGTGTGGGCGAAGCCTGTGTAGTGGTGAGTATAAAAATACTCAATAAGGGACCTCAAGGCCCCCAAAGGTCTCCCAGAATCTACTAAGGATAACCCATAGTATTAAGATACAATCACAAAGTATCAAACATCCCTACTTAGGTGAATTCCCTTATATATACCTAAGTTACCAATCATAGTCCGACTCCAACAATCGAGCCCAAGCACAGCCCATTCCACAAAGGAATTAAAGTCAATCATCACAAATGATAACAACTAAAAGATAAGACTCAGCTCACACTGGTATACAACTCATGTAGATGGGTATAGATTAGTAGGTGTAGCCACTGAATCAACTCCTCTGTCAAACCCATGTAGGATCCTGGAACAGTATTAGAGATGTCGAACCCACTGAGGGTCCCAGTACAGAAGTCATCGCTGGTGAACCCATAGAGGATCCTGGTACAGAAGTCATCCCTGTTGAACCCACAGAGGATCCCAGTATAGAATTCGTCACTGCCAAACCCAGAAAGGTTCTTGGTACAGTTGTAGGTCCACGTAGGATCCTATCATCTCAGTCGTAGCTTACCATAAGGTTCATGCACACAGGACGCTCGATTCTAGGAGGGTCTACTCCTCGAGCGAAGTGTCGATACATGAACTAACATTATGTCTTGAGTTGATGTATCTCGTAATTCTTTCTCATCATAAGTAACCCAATGCGAGAGACGGCGCATCAATCCGATGCCCGGTTTGTGAGTTATTGGAATTTCCGTTCAGGGGCCCGGTTGGTTTTTAAGATCAAACCATCCCAGTTTTACTACAAATTCGTCCAATCCTCAAGTGGGGTATTCCAAAAAAACGTTTTGTTCTAAGCTTTCTGTCGCAACAGATGGTTCGTCGATCGAACATACGTAGCCCAAGATACGGATGAAAATGTGATTTTGGGTTAAACGGGTCCAGACAGGGGTCCGACATGGTATGCGGGTTCCGAGCCGACCCGATGGGGTGGCCCGGCCCGAATGGCTGGCCCGCATGGCATGGACGGCGGGCTCACTTGACCTGGTAGGCCAGCCCGCTAGACAATGAGGCCAGGCTGGCCATGATGAGGGGGGGGGGGGGATGCCACGACCCCCAACTTCCGAAGGAACCTGCGCTATGCGCTAGTTCGGTGAACCACGAGACCTAAAGGCTCCCACCTTGTGGAGCGCCCGCCGGCAGCCGGCGTAGCTGGCCGCCCTCCTTCGTCCGTTGCGGTTCCTCCCTGGCGCGGAGCGACGGCGCCGCGCCCATCCCATCCGACCGCCGCGACCTTCGTGGTCGTGGATTCTTCTTCCGGCGGGGTGCGACGACACCATGTTCCTATGGCACAACCACAGTCTGCTTGGCCATGGCCTGAACCTCTGCAACACACAACGGCACCGTGCTCCTCCAGTGACCTGGCGGCCCTTGCACTGCCGGTTCATCTTGTGGCCAGCTCGTGGCCGGTCTCCATCCATATCACCACGACATGTCGGTCGCGACTCCTTTGCACCGCCACCATCACCATCAAGAGAATATAAATAGAGGGGGATTCATGCCGTGTTCGTATGGCCCTCACCCTCCACGTTATGATGATAAACAAAAGGCAATTCAAATTTTGAAATTAGAATGACGAAGAACAGGTACAAAAACTACACAAATACCCAACCTCGAGTTCGGTGATCGAAGACGAAGTCGCGAAAGGCGGACGTTGTTCCGTCAATGCCGGAGGAGGAAGAGCTCGGAGAAGACGAGTCAAGATGACATTGTCTGCGTACTTCATGGATGTCGGTGCTTCCCTTTAATATCCTTGATGAAGAAGGAAGAAGATGGTGTTCGCCGTTATTCAGAGGTGAGGGGCGTTCTTCATATTCTTCGTCGAGAGGATGAAGTTCTCCCAATTCTACAAAGTTCCTCCAAGGATCCACCAAAAGAGATTTTCCAACCAAAAAGAAATAATTGATTTTTCTATTATTTTATTATTGGCATGAATTCAAAAGAATTCAAAATTTTCGAAATAATTAAGTGAAGGGGTTGGCACTTTAAATAGGGGAAGTTGAAGAGGCTCTACACTTAATTGGGGGTTTAAGGGTGTTTAAAGCCTGTATGAGCCCCCCCTCTTTGATTGCAAGAGGTTTTAAACATCAGGTGGGTCCCACTAAAAGATGAATTTTCAAAGTGAATACTAAATATGTGGTCACTTGACTAAATTATTCTCTTTAAAACTATTTCAATTTTGTGATTCCATTAAGATTAAATTTCATAAGAATTAGCTGATGTAAAATATAAATGGTCTGAAACAATATGGTTTCCAAAAAATTATTTTTATAACATAACAAGACACAAAAATGTGAGGATACCATGAACATTGTTTTTTTCATTCTCAAGAATAGAACTTGGGAAACATTGGTAGAAAAAATCTACACAAATAATGTTTTTATAAATATATGACTTTCAGGAAGTCAAAATTCCCAATATTAAATATATTGAAAGGATAAAGAGTCTATATTATAGATAATTAAAATGTGCAAATCATCATAATAAATGATATTTCATTTCATGTAAGAATAATATTTTCAAATTTTTGAAATGTTTTATGACTTTAGAACAACCATTAATTTATAATATAGTAGTTTAATGAGTGATATATTATGAAAATTAGGAAAAAAATGAATTATTCAAGGTTCATAAGGTGTTTGAATTCTATCTATGATTGGGATTAAAGTTCTTACGCACTTCAAATAGAATAATTAGTTCATTAGAATTTACCTTGTATAAGTTTAATCGAATAATAATCCTCATAATGGAATAGGAGGTTATGAAACTAAAAATTACTTATATTAACTAAACATTATAGCAATGGACATGATAATGATATATGATTGTATAATGTTAATACATCAAATGTCTATAATTTTTTTTACTTGGTAAAAAATTAGTAAATCAATATATCTAAAATTGAAACCTCCACTACAGAAGCCAAGAAAATTAGTCCACATGGATCTATATTCTAATAAATAAACTCGAATAATTATATAAAAACACTATGAATATATCTTGACTAATGACTACACCATATTTAATTTTATATTTTTCCTAACACATAAATAAATATATAATTATTTGTTTTAAATAAATTCATGCTTATCATAAAAATAAGCAAAAAATTCATTAAGATTACCCTCTAGAGTGATAATATAATAGATTTTAATACCTATAGTATGAAAAATTTCAATGTAATAATGTATTTCATATATTACTTATTCATAAAAAACAAAATACCAAAGTGTATGAGATGGATAAATAAATAGAATTATTTGGTGAATAATTCTAATGGTGTTATCTGAATTTTATTTTTATATATTTTTTTCGACAGGGGATTTATGTACTTCATTATGTGCTATATATCTAGCTACACTAAAAAATCCTAATAAAACAATTTTTGAGTTGTGGACCATAAGAAATCCAAAACATACTAACTTTCGAGTTTTTTTATGTAAGGTAATTTTCCTAAATAAATAATCATTTATATAAATTTGATCTTAAACTTGATGATGAAATTTTTATGAAAAATTATATAACTATTGAGGATCAAAGAGTTTTAAATATAAAAACTAATTTTTGGGGAAATGGTCAATATAATGAATGTTGAATCTTTTTATTTTTTTTAAACCATAGTAAACTTATAATATCAAGGAATCATCAAAAGATAATTTTGAAACAACATAAGATGATTTTTTAAACCAACTAATTATATGTCCCAACGAAGTTAGACTATAAATTTTTTAATAATTTAATGATACATTAGTAGAAGATATATCAATGAAAGTTTACTATAATCATACAACACTACCCAAAATGTAGTCAATATTGTGGAATTAGCCTTCTAATTATATTTTTTTTTATTCTTCTCAATAGGTTAAAACCATAAATTCCTTAAGATTGAACTAAGAAAGTTATGTCCTTCTATCACAATTTGAACCTATAATAGAAAATTAATCATTAGGTGGTAAAATTTGGATATGTTTTCTTCAATAATAACTCAGTCAGTTTTAATATAGACATTTTTTTATCCTATTTAATCATTCTACTGATCAACTGGTAATTAGAGTAAGATGGGGTTTTGAAAAAAAATGTGAAAAATAGAATCATTATTATAAACAAATATTGAAATTTTTCTAAAAGATATTTTTAAGAAGAAGGAATGTATTGTTGTGAATTATTCATACAAGTGTCATGATGACATTATAAATAATCTAAAATCCATTATAGAATATATTAAATTTATATTATATCAATTATATGTGAAAAGTATCTGCATTAATGGTATTTTTCTAGTGAATGTTTATATTGAATAACCTCTTGGTTTCAAAGCTGTAAACATTCAAAAAAAAATTATTCAAATATACCAAATCACTATATAGACATAACCAATAAATAACATTTTGGTATGAGAGACATACATGATATTTAATTAAAGATATGTTTTTAAAAATTCATTGTTAGTCAAACTCCTTTAATAATAAAAATATGAGGAACCCATATTGTAGTTAAATTACATATTTGATGAAATCATTTTTTTTCAACTCATAAATTCTTTTATTATAATTTTTATGGGCTTTTTATTAACAAGTTTGAAATGATCATCATGAAATAACTAAAATACTTCCTGGGATTCAATATTTTTCGAAATCTAGAATGAATTTTTTTAACATGATATAAAAATATAAATGATTAAATAAATATATTTTGTTTTTATAATGAATAAACCCAAAAAACTTATCATCCCAACATCAATCAAATGTGATCTATATAAAACCAAAAAATAAATATAATAAATAATTATAGATGTACGATGAAATGTGTATTAAATCAATGAGTAAATCAACCAGAAAAAAATTATTAATTTTAATTTGAATGATTTCATTCTAATACAAAATTCTAAAAATAAAAACTAATTAAATAAACTTTTTAATTATTAAAGGTACCTCAAAATTGGGATTATTTTATTCTCCAAAAAATGATTCTTTTTAATTATATAGGGATGATGGATGTAAAACCGAATGATTTTATGATAAGTATTCTATTTTAGTTATTTGATGTCTTGTGTTGTATGATACACCATGATTATCTCACGCTATACACAACACCGTATTATCTTGCAGTATATGCAACACTATTCCTGGATCGTGTTACACAAAATTTCAAGTTAGGTTGATAGAAGTTATTCTACGCAACATTGAGTATATATATATATATATATATTCAATGTAAAAATGAAACATGGTTGGATTCTATTATACACAACAACAAAGGAATATTTCACTACACGCAACCCTGACATGGCTTGCTTTACACGCAATCGTGACCTTCCACGATAGCGCATGTTGTACGCAATACCAAGTATCACTAAACAATGATATGTTATTAAAATATTATATAAAATATCCATTATGCATAGTAATACCCACTTTTTGAAATTTTATAAATTTTACCTTTCAAAATGGACTTCATTTTTGGATTTAGAATATAGAAATTAGCCTAGGGTAAAATTTTGTTATTTTTTTGAAAACATTAAATTTTTGATAAATTGTGAAAACACTGAGTTATTGGTTAAAACCAAATTTTTATTTAAATATTCATTTATTTTTTTTAATTTCATTTTAGGTGAAAATACATACATAATACTTATATATGTTCAATGTAATAAATTGGAGTCATTTTATAATAATTTTAGATATATAAAAATTTTATTGAACTTTTCATCCTCTTTTACCCCCCCTCTTAAGAGCATTTGAAATTGTACATAAAACATAATTTTACCACTTCTATGAGTTGAATTTTGAAAATCAGAGAGACACAGTTAATATCAAGGAGTAATATGTGGTTCAATAAGATAAAAATAATTTTTGGTGAATAGTGATTTTTACTTTTATTTACCATGGTTAAAATTAAAAAGGATAATTAAGGGTAAAACTAATATTATTATTATCCTAAAACATGTCTTAATTTTATTGGATAAGTTTAATTCGACCAAAAACAACCTTAGGAATAAAATATTACCCTTTGGGTCCACATGGATTTGATTAGTACACTTGTAATTATTTTATTTAAAGAAGAGTTAAAAGAGTTAAAATCAATGTTTAATAAATAAATTTTTTTTAATATAATGTAATACATAAGATAAATTCAACAATAAATATGATTTATAAATCTAAAAGGATTCCCTACATAATGGTATTCTATTTATAATTTTTAGAAATTAAATAGTTTAATTTATTTATGACACAATGATGATGTAGTAATTACCTTATTAATAAAATATTAAAATAATTGATGTTATAAATACCCAAATAAATGTAATATGAGACTTTTTATGAATTAAATTAATTTTATATGTTAATATGACATGTTATTATTGATTTAATTAATTTTTTTCGAACTAATCATGCAGTTATGAATTTTACATAAAACATTTACTAAATTGTGTCAAAATTGACATAAAATAGTTTTTAAAACAACTATTATATTATTAATTGTTATTCTATTCTTAAAAATCTAAGGATCTACCCAATTGAATAGATAAGGTTATATATATTAATAATTAACCACTTGTGGGTCGTTTTTCTTGTTATAGTATGTTTATTAACCATATAGTTTAAGAAAACAAGAAGACCCGGTAAAAGTTAAATTATTTAACATAGAGTTAAATCTAAATAATAATGTTAAAATAGTAACCTAAACTTGTCTAAAACCTATAGTTTTAAAGGATTTATACCCATACCCACATTAGCATTTAAATACATCAATATATATCTATTATAAACCGAATATGAATTTATTATAAAATAATATTTGAAGTTTTTTCTAAGGTGCCTCTCTCCTCCCTTATAAAATGGCACCTCCTCCCTCTGCTCTATATAAAATTCTGAACATTCAAGCTCGTCCAACCCCTGAAAAATTATATTCACATATTCCCTAGAAACATTATAGAGGTTCTGGTCTCCTCAAAAGTCCTACTCTAGTGCCTTAAGTTGAAATTTAAAAGAGGCGCGTCGAAGAAGAGGTAATCTCTTCTACCGGTTCATTCAAGTTTCATTCTTCTTCATCTTCTTCTTCTTTAGTTGTTTCATTATAAAGTAATAACATATGTATCAATAATATACTGATATGTTATTATAAACAAGAAACAACCCCATTTAACTTTCTATCCATCATATGGAATATGAAATCATCGTGCGTGCGTATGTACGGAATACTGTCTCCACGCTGTGGGGTAATCTGTTTTTCCAACACCACCGTACTTGGATTGGTATAATGTTGTAAATAATAAATATATATAGTTATTATAACATAATACTGATTCTGAGATATTATATCTCCAACTCCAATTTTATTCAATAATTATGGGAACGATATCATCGCTCATGCGTACGTACGGATTACTGTCTCCACTACGGGATGATATTCATTCTCCATGTTAACCATTCAAGAATGATTATAAAGTATATATAATGAATAATAATGAAATATATGACATAATGAAGTTACTGGATTTATGTATATATATGTTTGTGTGTGTGTGTTTCATCTACGTACTTCCATTCAAGTCAATAAATAAAGGAAAACAACGTTCATTCGTACGTACGACCTTCTGTCTCCATGAACGGTGTATTTCATTCCATTCATCTATCAATTATATATATACTGAATATATATGATATACAAATCATGATTTAAATTTTTTAAGTATTTAAATCATGATATAAGTAATAATAATATCAAAAATAATAAGTCCAAACACGTACGATAAATAAGACGATTTTACCCAAAACGATGCTTTAACATAGAATTTACAAAAGAACGGGTAATATAAATTCTTAAGTTTACCATATATGATATCATAATAATGAATATGATTATTTAATAATTAAATGACATTATTTGAAGAATTATACAGGATTTTTGGATACATACGAAGCATATCAGACCTAAGGTAAGGGATAATTATTCCAATCTCATTCTTATCCGAGATTGTTTATTCGTAAGTATTTAATGGGGTTTTATTTTTCTTCCATGCCCATAAAATGTTTTTCATAAAGTGTTTAATATTCTTTCATGTATTATTAATGGAATCTTTACCCCTTTTTGACTTTTACATTGTGTTATGGAAGGAATCTTTTTTTCTTTACCATACGAGGGACTTTTTTTCTTTTCCCGAAAAAAGTACGAGGAGAATGTTTTTTTCACATATACGACATGAACAGATTTTTACATTTTAATAATTCCTTATTTTCATGAAGTACAATGTAAAATATATCATGATTATTTCCAACAAAATACCTTTCTTTAAAAATCGCACGACATATTGAGAAAAGAAAATTATTTTGAAGAAGAATGTATATTTTCCTCAAGAATTGATTTCAAGGGTTTTATCAATGCTATTTTCCATCTAAGATGACACTATTTAGTATGATTATGTTTAATGTATAATGTATCTATTATTTAAAAGGTTTGATTTTTCTTTTGATTAAATGATATTGATTTGTTATATATGGATTATTTAATGATGGGATGATGTTTATGAAACCCATTTTATTCGTTGGGTTATTATGAATGATTTATAATTGTTTTGTGGAAAACGTAAGAATGATTTGAATATGAGATGGGTTGGACCTATACCTACCTCAAATTAATTGGGTAAAGATTTATATCACATGAGATAGACATGGCTGGATCGACAAGTTAATTCAGTTCAGTGATACAGGACTGGAACGTGGAGTGAACTCAATTCAGAAAGGGACTTTGTCCAGTAAGATGGTCTTGGAAGAAATTACTTGGCTATTACAGAAATCATATCATGTGGTTAATGGTTTTCCACTATTAAATGTTTTATTCCCTTTCTATTTTATCATTATTGATGTTCCTTTATGACCAATGCCTTACGTACTTCCATGATTTATTTCACAACCCATGATTTTGATGTGTAAACTTTATCGTCATGTTTTGATGTTCAAATGTATATAGCCTATTTTATTTTCTCCATGCTTACCCTTACTAAGAATTTAATCTCACCATTTATATGTTTTCATTTCTCTGGGATATAAAGAATGGTTTTAGGTTAGTAACCAAAATGGGAAGATATTTATGGGGGATGTTGAAGAACTTTCAGCACAATGAGAAGATTATGTTCCGAGTTTCCAAAGACACTAAATTATTACGGTCCTTCGGTGATTGTTTTTTATGTATTAAGTATCCCGAAAAAGTAATGTAACGTCCATGTATGTCAAGTATGGGTCTCTATAGTTGGTATCCGAGGGAGTATTAGTTATCCTTTGGAAACTATGATGTGAAAACTTTATTGAAATCTTTAGAGATATTTCTAAGGTATGTCTAGGTATGTCCCTAAGGATAAGTATATGTATAGGTTATTGTCCTAGAATTACGGTAATTATCCTAGAATTAAACCTAATATATTATATATTGAATGTAATCCCCCTTCATTATACTATTTTCCTAGAATGATTTTTCCTCTCACACTTTTCTTTTTGGGCTTTAAACAATGGCTGGAACCCAAAGGAACCGTGTTGATAAATGTAAAAGACAATCCAATGATTATCCTCCTGAACAAACAAATGTTATGAGAGATTGAGTGAAAAACCTTATTGCTATACATACACAATATATGAGTTATTCTGGACTTCCAAATGAAGAGACAATGGAAAAATATTTTATTGAGTCCTTCATTAGGCAACGTCTAACTTCTTTAAGTTAGTCTTCCGGTCTACTTGTTGTTGAACAATTGATTAGTACCATTGAAAAGATATTTTCGATACTTCATTGTTCAGAACATGTTAATTTTGTTTGTTTACCGATTTGAAGGTGATGCAGACTAGTGGTGGAATCTAATTAAGAATACAGGGCCCCCGGATGAAATTGAATCCATGGAATGGGATGTGTTCAAGATCTTATTTTTCAATATGTACTTCCCTTTTATTTTTCAAACAATGATTGAAAAGGAGATCCTTTAGCTTAATCAAAAGGATGATGAATCTATTGGTATATATGAAGCGAATTTTACAAGGCTTGAATGGTATGCATCTGGCATTATCATCCAACCTGAAAGTAAAGTTGATTGATTCTTCAGTAGCTTAAAACCAAGTCGTCGAAGGGAATTAGCTATACGAGACTTTAGTACCTATGAAGAAATTGGGCGTTGTGCTATCAAGGTAGAACTGGAATGTGGTGTTACATATCCATCTCATGGTTTTGAAAAGAAAAAAAATATGGATATCAAGGAAAAATCTCAGAACAATGGTGAAAAGAAGGTGAATGTTTCTTTATGCTCAATGTGTTGAAAGAAGCATGGTGGAGATTGTCTAAAAGGCAATAGAAAATGATTCAAGTTTGGAAAAGAAGGTTATCGAGCAGCTGAGTGACCAAGTAATGGGAAAATGGTTTCTAATGAAATAAATAGAGAAAAGAAACATAGAACTCTCCACTAACACTTCAATGCTTCAAGTGCAAGGAAATGTGTAATTAATCAATGCCCTTATCCAAGGGTTAATGATGATCAACGTGAGAAAGCTCTTAAGGAAAAGGACAATGGGAAGTCACATGCGATCTCTCTTTGTGATGTTGAGTATGATAATGATGTTTTTGAATGATTAAGTGTTTATATAATGTAATTTCAAAATAGTATCATCGAATCTCATTTATAGTATCGTGGAATTATGGAATATCTATGTATTGGATTTCAATAATTTTATTATACTGATAACCATGAAAAGTGATTGAAATATATTTGTAATGCAAATGATATGTGAACAATGAAGGTATAAGGATAAAACGAAATGTTTGATAGTATTAATGAGATCATGATGGATATAAAGACAAAGTGATATCATGGATTGAGTATATAAAATTTTTGGGATTTTGGTATGTGGAAAGAGTTAACATTACACAGAACTCATATATTCACTATGGTTCTATGGTAAGTCATGTTTCAAAAGAATACCTGATAATGGTATTCACTTGATTGTATTTTACCAACAAGATATATCTTATGATATATGGGGGATAAGTGAAGGTATTTACATGCTTGTTATGTAACCCTTCAAGTAATCATTTTCTTTACACTATGATATTGGAAAGATGTATTTTGGATAAACCTAAAGATTGGAATGGATTATGTGGGAAATAGTATTAATTAAGGATAGAACTTGTTTTTAGATATTAGTTATGGAATTTTTTAATAGTATAGTTTTAGAAAAAGGACAACCCATAGGACAAGCGAAAACTCATCGCATCGGACAAGGCTGTGGGAATCGAACCCACAACTGAAGTGCGGCATGACAATATCCATACCACTGGGCTTGTGGATGTCCCTGGTTATTATAAATTTTTTTTAATTAATTAATTGGTATGATATATGAAGTATAAGTCCAATTTAGCAACGATATAAGATAAATCTCACTATAGATGGACTTATGTATATTTAATAACTTATGATAACCTTTTGTTTGAGATAGATGGAATGACCAATCATTCTATCACATGATCACTTAACACTTTACGAATGAAATATTCAACTTTATTTCCTTAATAAATGAAGTGGAAATTGATCAAGGAACGACCAACGGTTAGATTTTACCAAAATGGAGAAAGTATTTCTTCTAATTCCAATTTTTTCAACTTTAGGGAAATGATCTTGAAAACCAAAAATGTTTTCCTATTGCCCTCATATCTGATGAATCAGATGGTTCCATAGATCATAACAAATTTATGGCTTTGTGATTGTTGGATTTTTCATAGCCATGTTCTCTACCACTCTCCATCAGAACATGATGGTCTGATTTCTCTTCCAAATACATATTTTCACCTATGTTCTCTTATGTGGAAACCCAGTGATTAGTTAATTTGGGTATCCAATACATTTTATAAATTAGTTTTCAAGGAAACGTTTTGGTAGTCCTTTTTACGATGTGGGTTTCTATTAATGATACATTCAAGTAGTAAACCATTTATAACCCCAATGAATTTTGAGGGAGAAATTCATTTTAAGGGGGGTAGAATGTAACACCCTAAGATTTAATGAGAAGTATTCTTTTTAATTTATTTTATGTCTTGTGTTGTATGGTACACCAAGATTATCTTGTGCTATATGCAACACTACATAGCTTGCAGTATACACAACACTATTCTAGGATCATGTTACATAAAATTTCATGTTCGTTTGATAGAAGTTATTCTGTGCAACATTGAGTATATATATATCTATATATTCAATATATAAGTGAATCATGGTTGGATTCTATTATACAAAACAACAAAGGAATCTTGCACTACACGCAACCCTCGCATGGCTTGCTTTAAACGCAATTGTTACCTTCCACAATAGCGTGTGTTGTACGCAATACCTAGTTTCACTAAACAATGATATGTTATTAAATTATTATATCAACTATCATTTATGAATACTAATACCCACTTTATGAAATTTTATAAATATTATCTTTTAAAATTGACTTCATTTGTTGGATTCGGAATATCGAAATTAGCATAGGGTGAAATTTCAGTATTTTTTGGAAAACATTCAATTTTTTATGAATAGTGAAAACAATGAGTTACCGGCTAAACCAACTTTTTATATAAATAATCATTTATTTTATTTAAATTTATTTTATCTCAAAATAGATACAAAATACTTATATATTTTCAATGTAATTCATTAGAGTCATTTTATAATAATTTGAGATATATAAAAATTTTATTGAACTTTTCACCGTTTTTTACACACCTTATAGGTGCATTTTCAATTGTACATAAAACGTAATTTTACAGCTTCTATGAGTTATATTTCAAAAATCCGAGAGACACGGTTAATATCAAAGAGTATAATTTGGTTCAATAAGATAAAAATAATTTTTAGTGCATAATAACTTTTTTCTTTTATTTACCACGGTTAAAAGTAAATAGGGTAATTAAGGGTAAAAATCACATTATTATTAACCTAAAACATGTCCTAATTCTATTGGATAATAGTAATTCGACCAAATACAACCTTAGGAATAAAATATTACCGTTTAGGTATACCTGGATTAGATTTGGACACTTATGATTATTTTATTTAATGAATAGTTAAAAGAGTTAAAATCAATGTTTAATAAGTAAAACAATTTTAATATAGAGTTATACATTCCACAATAAATATTCATTAGAATTCTAAAAGGATTTAATACATAATGTTTTTTTATTTATAATTTTTAGAAAATAAAAAATTTATTTTATTTATGACACAATGATGATGCTGTAATTACCTAATTAATTAAATATTATCATCATTGATGTTATAAACACCCAAATAAATGTAATTTGAGACTTTTTATGAATTCTAGTAATTTTATAGGATAATATGAAATGTTAGTATTTATATAAATAATGTTTTTCAATCTAATAATGATATTATGACATTCACAAAAATCAATTACCAAATAGTGTCAAATTTGACATAAAATAGTTTTTAAAACAAATATTATATTATAAATTGTTATTCTATTACTAAAAATACAAGGTTCTGTCAAATGACATAGATTATGTTATATATATTAATAATGAACCACCTAGGGTTATTTTTGTCTTTTTATAGTAAGTTTATTGACCATATAGTCTATGAAAACAAGAAGATACGGTAAAAGTTATATTATTTAACTTAGAGTTAAATCTAAATGATATGGTTAAAATAGTAACCTAAACTTGTCTAAAACCTATAGGATGAGAGTATTTCTACCCAAACCAACTTTATCTTTGAAATAAATCAATTTGGAGCAATTATAAAACGAATATGACTTTATTATAAAATAATATTTTATGTTTTTCCTATTGTTCCCTTCTCCTCCTTTATAAAAGGGAACCTACTCCCTCTTCACTTTAAACAATTTTTAGATTTCAAGATTGACCATCCTCTAGAAATTTCCCTTAAAAACATACCTATAAACATTATAGTGGTTCTGGTATCCTCAAAAGTCCTACTCTAGTGCCTCAAGTGCAATCTTAAAAGAGGTGCGTCGAAGAAGAGGTAATCTATTCTACCGATTATTTCAATTTTCATTCTTTTTCAAATTCTTCTTCTTTAGTTTTTTCATTATAAATTAATAAAAAAAGTATAATTAATATTCTGATATGTTATTATAAATAAGAAACAACCCCATTTCACTTTCTATTAATCCTACAGAAAATGAAATCAGCGTGCGTGTGTGCGTATGTATGGAATACCATCTCCACGCCGTGCTGTAATGTGTTTTTCCAGCACCACCGTAATTGTATGTGTACAATGTTGTAAATAATAACAATATATAGTTATTATAACATCATACTAATTCTGAGAAATTATATCATCCGCTCCAATTTCATCAATAATTATGGGAACAATTCATCGCTCGTGCATACGTATGGACTACCGTCTCCGCGACACGAAGAGATTAATTCTCCATGTTAGCCATTAAAGAATGATTATAAAGTATATATAATGATTAATAATTAAATATATGAAATAATTACGCTTCTGTATTTATGTATATATATATATATATTCCATCTACTTACTTCGATTCAAGTTAATAAGGAAAGGAAAACAGCGTTCATGCGTATGTACTGCCTACCGTCTCCATGAACGGTGTATTTCATTTCATTCATCTATCTATTATATATATATTTATACTGAATATATATGATATATAAATCATGATTTTCATTCCGGAAGTAAGTAAATCATGATATAAGTAATAATAATATCAAGAACAATAAGTTCAAACACGTACGATAAATAAAACGATATTACCCAAAACGATGTTTTAAAAAGGAATTTACAAAAGAACGAGTAATATAAAGTGTTAAGTGAACCATATATGATATCATAATAATGAATATGATTCTTTATTAAGTCAATTACATTATTTAAATCATTATACAGGAGGTTTGGATATGTACAAATCATATCAGACCTAAGGTAAGGGATAATTATTCCAATATCATTCTTATCCGAGATTGTTTATTCGTAAGTATTTAATGGGGGTATATTTTTCATCCATGCCCATAACATGTTTGTCAAAAAGTGTTTAATATTATTCCATATATGTATAATGTCATTTTTACCCCTTTTTTACTTTTAAATTATGTTATCGATGGAATCTTTCTTTTGTTTACCATACAAAGAACTTTTTGACTTTTTCGACAAAAGTACGAGGAGAATGTTTTTTTAACCTATACGGCATGAATGGATTTTTAGGATTTCACAACTCCTTATTTTCATGAAGAAAACTCTAAAAGATTTCATCATTATTTCCAAAAAAATCTTTTTCATTTATAATCACACGACATTTTGTGAAAAGAAATTGATTTTGAAGAAGAAAGGATATTTTCCTCAAGAATTCATTTCAAGTGTTTTATGTAAAAAATTTCTATCTAAGATGAAATTATTTAGTATTTTTATGTTTCAACTAAAATGTCTCTATTATTTAAATGGTTTGATTTTTCATATGTTGAAATTATATCCATTTTTTTATATGGATTATTTGATGAAGGGATGATGTTTATGAAACCCATTTTATTCTTTGGGTTATTATGATTGATTTATGATTTCTTGGGGCACACGTAAAAATAATGTCAATATGGTATGGGTGGGACCTGTATCTCCCTCCAATGAATTGGATAAAGATTTATATCTCATGAGATAAACATGGATGGATCGGTATGTTTATCTGGTTTAGTGATACAGGCCTGGAACGAGGAGTGAACACAATTCAGAAAGGGACTTTGTCCTCTAAGATGGTCTTGGCAGTAATTCCTTGGTTACTATGGAAATAATATCATGTTCTTAATGGTTTTACACAATTAAATGTATTATTCACATGAAATTATATCAGGATTGATTTTCCTTTATGACCCATTTCTTACGTACTAACATGATTTATTTCACAACCCAAGATTTTGATGTGTAAAGTTTACGTTCATGTTTTGAAGTTCAAATGTATATGGTTTGTTTTATTTTATCCATGCTTACCCTTACTAAGCATTTGAGCTCACCCTTTATATGTTTTCTTTTCCCCAGGATATAAAGAAAGGTTTTAGGCAAGAAAACAAAAGGCGAAGATCTTTTGGGAAGATTTTGAAGATCTTTGACCACGATAAGAAGATTATGTTCTGAGTTTCCAAAGACATTGTACTATTATGGTCCTTTGGTGTTTGTTTTTTTAAGTATTAAGTATCCCGAAAATGTAATTTAATGTCCATGTACGTCAAGTATGGGTCTCTATAGTTGGTTTAAGAGAGAGGTTTGGTTAAACTTTGGAAACTAGGATGTAAAAACTATAGTGAAATCCTGAGAGATATTTTTAAGGTATGTCTAGGGATGTCCCTAAGGATTAGTATATGTATAGGTTATTGTCCTAGAATTACGGTAATGATCATAGAATTAAACATAATTTGTTCTATACTAAAATTAATCCCCCTTTATTATACTATTATCCTAGAATGATTTTTTCCTCTCACACTTTTCTTTTTGGTTTTTAGACAATTGATAGAACCTGAAGGAACCGTGTTGATCAATGTAATAGACAATGAAATAATTGTCCCCCTGAACAAACAAATGATATGGGAGATGGAGTGAAAAATATTGTTTCTATACTTACACAAGATATGAATCATTATAGACTTCAATATTAGGAGAGAACGAAACAATATTCTATTGAGTCCTTCATGAGGAAACATCCACCATATTTTAGATGGTCTTATAATCCACTTGTTCCTGAACAATGGATTAGTACCATTGAAAAGATATTTTCGACACATCACTGTTCAGAACAAGAAAAAGTCATTTTGGTTTTTTACCAGTTAGAAGGTGAAGCAGACTAGTGGTGGACTCTAATCAAGAATACAATGCCCCAAGATGAAATTGAATCCATGTAATGGGATGAGTTCAAGAACTTATTTTTCAATAAGTGCATCCCTCGTATTATTTAAACAAATATAGAAAAGGAGTTTCTTGAGATTAAGAAAAAGGACGATGAATCTCTTGGTATATATGAAGCCAATTTTACAAGGCATTCAAGGTATGAATCTGGCTTTATCATCCAACCTGAATGTAATGTTGATCGATTCATTAGTGGCTTAAAATCAATTCTTCGAAGAGATTTAGCTATAAGAGACTTCAGTACCAATGAAGAAATTTTGAGTTGTGCTATCAAGGTAGAACTGGAAGTTTTTGTTACATATCCATCTCATGGTTTTGATAAGAAATGAAAGATGGAGTTCAAGGAAAATTCTCATAACAATGGTGAAAAGAATGCAAATGTTTCATTATGCTCAAAGTGTGGAAAGAAGTATGGTAGAGATTGTCTATAAGGTACTATAAAATGCTTAAAGTGTGGAAAAGAAGGCCATCTAGGAGCTGAGTGCTGAAGGAATGGGAAAAAGTTTTCTAATGATGTGAATAGAGAAAATACTATAGAGAATGATCCACCAACACTTCAATGCTTTATGTGAAAGGAAACGGGGCATTATGCTAATCAATGTCCTAATCCAAGGGTTAATGATGATTGACATGAGCAACCTCTTAAGGCAAAGGACAAAGGTAAGTCACATGCGATCATTATTTGTAATGTTGCTTATGTAAATGATTTGTTAGAATGATTAATTGTTTATGTAATGGGATTTCAAAATAGTATCATGGAATATCATTTATAGTATTGTGGAATTTTGGAATATCTATGTATTGGTTTTCAATAATTGTATGGTATCGGTAACCATGAAAATTGATTGAAATGTTATTGGAAAGAGGATGATATGTGCATAATAAAGGGTTGTGGATATAATGAAATATTTGATAGTATTAATGAGCTTATGACAGATATAAGGACAAAGTGATATCATGGTTTTAGTATATAGAAATTTTTGGATTTTGGTATGGGTAAAGAGTTAAATTTGGACAGAACTCGTGTATTCACTACGGTTCTGTAGTAATTCATGTTTCACAAGAACACGTGATTAAGGTATTCACTTTTTTGTATTTTACCAATGAGATATATCTTATGATATATGGGGGATAAATGATGGTATTCACGTGCTTGTTATGTGACCTTTCAAGTAATCATTTTCATTACACTATGAGATTGGTCAGATTTATTTTGGATAAGCCTAATGATTTGAATGGATTATGTTGATCATCAGATAGTCTTAATTAAGGATAGAAATTGTTTTTCGATATTATTTCTAGAATGTTTTAATAGTATAGTTTTAGAAGAAAAAAACCATAGGACGAGTGACAACCCGTCGCGTCGGACAGTGCTCTAGGAATCGAACCCACAACTAAAGTGTGACATTCCCTTATAACATACCACTTGCCTACAGGATGTCCCTAGTCAGTATAAATTAGTTTTAATTTATTAAGTGGTATGATATATGAAGTGTAAGTCCAATTTAAGAACCATATACAATTAATCTCACAATAGATGGACTTATGTATATTTAATAACTTATGCTAACCTTTTGTTTGAGATAGATGGAATGAACTATCATTCTATTGCATGATCTACTTACACTTCACGAATTACAAATTCAACTTCATTTCTCTAAGAGATGAAGTGGAAACTGTCCAAGGAACGACCAACGGTGATATTGTACCAAAATGAAGAAAGTATTTATTCTAATTCTAATTATTTCAACTTTAGGGAAATGATCTTGAAAACCAAAAATGTTGTCCTATTTCCCTCATATTTGATGAATCAGATGGTACCTCAGATCATAAAAAATTTATGGCTTTCTGATTGTTGGCCTTTTCATATCCATGTTCTCTACCACTCTCCATCAGAACTTGAGGGTTAGATTTCTCTTCCATATACATATTTTCACATATGTTCTCCTATGTAGAAACCCAGTGATTAATTAATTTGGGTACCCATTACATTTGATAATTTATTTTTCAATGTTAAGATTTGGTAGTCCTTTTTATGATGTGGGTTCATATTAAAGAAACTTTCAAGTAGTAAACCATTTATAACCCCAACTAATTTCGAGGGTGAAATTCATTTTAAGGGGGGTAGAATGGAAAACCCAGAGATTTTATGAGAAGTATTCTTTTTAATTTTTTTGATGTCTTGTGTTGTATGCTACACCAAGATTATCTTGCACTATATGCAACATCGTATTAGATTTCAGTATATGCAACACTATTCTTGGATCGTGTTACAAAAAATTTCCTCTTCGTTTGATAGAAGTTATTCTATGCAACATTGAGTATATATATATATATTCAATGCATAAATGAAACATGGTTGGATTCTATTATACAAAAGAACAAAAGATATCTTACACTAAACGCAACCCTGACTTGTCTTTCTTTACACGCAATCTTGACCTTTCACGATAGTGTGTGTTGTACGCAATACCGAGTTTCACTAAACAACGATATGTTATTAAAATAATATATAAACTACCCGTTATGAATAGTAATATCCACTTTTTGAAATTTTATAAATTTTATCTTAAAAAATGGACTTCATTTTTGGATTCAGAATATCAAAATTAGCCTAGGGTAAAATTTTGGTATTTTTCTAAAAACATTTAATTTTTGATGAATAGTGAAAACACTGAGTTATTGGTTAAAACTGAATTCTTATTTAAATAATCATTTATTTTATTTTAATTTATTTTCGGTAAAAATATATAAATAATACTTATATTTGTTTAATGTAATTCATTGGATTCATTTTATAAAAATTTTAGATATATAAAAATTTTATTGAACATTTCACCGTCTTTTACCCTCCTCCCAGGAGCATTTACAATTGTACATAAAACATAATATTACCGCTTCTGTGAGTTGAATTTTAAAAATCCAAGAGACACTGTTATTATCAAAGAGTAAAATGTGGTTCAATAAGATAAAAATAATTTTTGGTAAATAGTAACTTTGTACTTTTATTTACCATGGTTAAAAGTAATTAGGGTAATTAAGGAAAAAATGATATTATTATTACCCTAACACATATAATAATTCAATTTTATAAGTGTAATTAAACCAAAAAAATCTTAAGAATAATATATTACCCTTTAAGTCCACTTGGATTAGATTAGGGCACTTATTATTATTTTATTTAAAGAAGAGTTAAAAGATTGAAGATCAATGTTTAATAACTAAAACATTTTTAATATAGGTTTTTAAATAAGATAAATTGTACTATAAATATTATTTAGAAATATAAAAGTATTTCCTACATAATGGTATTTTATTTATAATTTTTAAAAATTATATAATGTAATTTATTTATGACACAATGATGATGCAATAATTTACTTATTAAAGAAATATTAACATAATTGATGTTATAAATACCCAAATAATTGTATTTTGACACTTTTTATCAATTCTAGTAATTTTATAGGTTAATATGACATGTTATTATTGATTTAAGTAATTTATTTAAAACTAATCATGCTGTTATGATTTTAACAAAAATCAATTACCAAATACTGTTAAAATTGACATAAAAATGTTTTTAAAACAATTATTATATTATTAATTGTTATTCTATACCAAAAAATATAATGTTCAGCCAAATTACATATAAAAGGTTATATATATTGATAATGAACCTCTTGGGGTTATTTTGTCTAGTTATAGTATGTTTATTAACCATATAGTTTGAGAAAACAAGAAGACACGGTAAAAGTTATATTATTTAACTTAGAGTTAAATCTAAATAATATGGTTAATATAGTAACCTAAACATGTCTAAAACCTATTGGTTGAGATGATTTTTACCCATACCCACTTTATCCTCGAAATAAATCAATTGTGAGCTATTATAAAACGAAAATGACTTTATTATAAAATAATATTATATGTTTTTCCTAAGGTGCCTCTCTCCTCCCTTATAAAAGGGAACCTCCTCCATCTTCTATTTACACAATTTTGAGCATTAAAGCTCGGAAACCACCTGCCCATTTCTTTTCTCAACATCCATAGAAACATTATATAGGTTCCTGTCTCATCAAAATACCTTCTATAGTGCCTTAAGTGGAATCTTAAAAGAGGTTCGTCGAAGAAGAGATAATCTCTTCTACCAATTCTTTCAAGTTTCTTTCTTCTTGAACATCATCTTCTTTAGTTGTTTAATAATAAAGTAATAACATGAGTATCAATAATATAATGATATGTTATTATAAATATTAAACAACCCCATATCACCTTCTATCCATCCTACAGAAAACAAAATCACCGCACGTGCGTACGTACGGAATACCGTTTCCACGCCGTGGTGTAATCTGTTTTTCCACCACCACATTACATAGATGGGTATAATGGTGTAAATAATAACTATATATATAGTTATTATAACATTATACATATTCTAATATATTATATCATACACTCTAATTTCATTCAATAATTATGGTAATGATATCATCGCTCGTGTGTACGTACGGATTACCGTCTCCGCGAAGTGATGAGATTCATTCTCCATGTTAACCATTCAAGAATGATTATAAAGTATATATAATGAATAATAAACTAATATATGACATATTTAAGATACTTTATTTATGTATATATGTATATGTCATCTACTAACTTTCATTCTAGTCTATAAGGAAAGGAAAACTTCGTTCATGTGTACGTACGGCCTACCGTCTCGATGAATGGTGTATTTTATTTCATTCATCTATTATATATATATATATACTGAATATATATGATATATAAATCATGATTTAAATTATATATGTAATTAAATCATGATATAAATAATAATAATATCAAGATCAATAAGTCCAAACACGTACGATAAATAAAATGATTTTACCCAAAATGCAGCTTTAACATGGAATTTACAAAAGAACGGGTAATATAAAGTCTTAAGTGAATCATATATGATATCATAACAATGAATATGATTCTGTAATAAGTAAATGACATTATTTAAATCATTATACTGGAGGTTCGGACACGTACGAAGCATATCGGACCTTAGGTAAGGGATAATTATTCCAATCTCATTCTTATCTGAGATTGTTTATTCGTAAGTATTTTCTAGGGTTATATTTTTAATCCATGCCCATAAAATTATTTTAATAAAGTGTAAAATATTCTTCCATTTATTTTTAATGGCATGTTTACCCTTTTTGACTAATACATTTTGTTATAGAAGGAATCTTTCTTTTGTTTACCATACGAGTAACTTTTTTACTTTTTCAGCTAAAGTATGAGGAAAATGTTTTTTTAACATATACGACATGAATAGATTTTTACGGTTTCATAATGCCTTATTTTCATGATTCATACTCTACATTATTTCTTGGTTATTTCCAAAAAAATCCTTTTCTTTTAAAATCGCAAAAAATATTGAGAAAAGAAAATGATATTGAAGAAGAAAGGATATTTTCTACAAGAATTCATTTCAAGTGTTTTATCAAAACATTTTTCCATCTAACATGACTTTATTTAGTATGTTTATGTTTCAAGTATAATGTCACTATTATATAAATGGTTTGATTTTAATTATGATTAAATCATATCCATTTGTTTTATATGGATTATTTTATGAAGAGATGATGTTTATGAAACCCATTTTATTCTTTGGGTTATTATGAATGATTTATGTTTGTTTTGGGGAACACATATGAATGATTTCAATATGAGATGGTTAATACCTATATATCCCTCCAATGCATTGTGTAAATATTTATATCTCATGAGATAGACATGGCTAGATCGGTATGTTAATCCAGTTCAGTGATACAGGACAGGAATGAGGAGTGAACTCTAATCAGAAAGGGACTTTGTCCATTAAGATGGTCGTGGCAGGAATGCCTAGGATACTATGGAAATCATATCATGTGATTAATGGTTTTCCAAAATTAAATGTCTTATTACCATGCTATTTTACCATTATTGATATTCCTTTATGACTTATTCCTTACGTACTACCAACATTTATTTCACAACTCTTGATTTTGATGTGTAAACATTATGTTCATGTTTTTAAGTTCAAATGTATATAGTTTGTTTTAATTTCTCCATTCTTACCCTTACTGAGCATTTGAGATAACCCTTATATGTTTTCATTTCCCCACGATATGACGAAAGGTTTTAGGTAAGAGAACAAAAGGGGATGATCTTTATGGGAGATATTGAAGATCTTTCACCATGATAAGAATATTATGTTCCGAGTTTCCAGAGACACTAAACTATTACGGTCCTTCGGTGTTTGTTTTTTGTTATGTATTAAGTATCCTGAAAAAGTAATGTAATTTCCATGCACGTAATGTATGCGTATCTGCATTGGATTTGGAGGATATATGTTTGATAGTGAATCTATATCTATAACTTGTCCTTTAATGGGATAATATTCAGTCTATAGGACTAGTTTGAATAAAACATTTATATGTATTTAAACTCCTATAGAAAAATATATATACTTTAGATGTTATTGTACTCAAGTGTTGTTGGTGAAACAATCACTTGTTGATTTTAGTTTGAGTTTATCTCAACTTCTATTACTTTTTCTTAGTACATGTTCTATTTATGTATCTATAAATCCATCATATCACCATGAATAAAATCACATATATGAAAGACATCATTTATTTAGGGATCATACATTAAAAATATATATCATTTTTTACATGACTGAAATAGATACTCAGATTCCTAATATTTTCAACATACCCCTTACTCATAATAGATTCGATATGAGAAAAATTAATTTTGGAATGATCGACATTAATTCATCAATAATCAAATTATTTTTTCATCAATTTACTTAATATCAAATCTCCTTATAATATCCCTTTTTTAAAACATTTATCTATTTTAACACATATTAGAATTTTATAACTTATCTATATTAAAAAACACACATATATATATATATCATAATTATTTTAATTTCAAATAATATATGGATTTAAAAACCTATATTTATATTAAAAATTTTCCATATTTGAAAAAAAGTATGTATAATTAAAAAAAATTAAAACTTATCTATTATTTCAATTCTAATAATTTTTCAATGTTTTTAAAACATAAATTATTTTTACTTATTGTATTTTTTAATTCAAAATATTAAAATAAACTTAAATCATATTATAATTCATACATAAAAGAGGAAGATAATCTCTTATTTTTTGAAGATGGATTCATGAAGGATTAATCTTTTAATTTTTATATTTTACTTTTTCCTTAAAATTTTTATTTTATTTATGGGTTTTTATTCAATATTAATTACATTCTTCATTTACATCATATAGAAGTAGTTGTTATTGTTTCTCATAATGATATGTTATTGTTTTCAATTAAAATAATTTTTAAATTTAATTCCCAAATAATTATAAACAAAGTATTTCTTCCCCTTTAATTCATTGAGAAAGTATATGATAAATTATCAAAGAGCAAAGGAAAACAATTAACAAAATATAAATCTTTAATGGCTATATTTGGAATACAATATCTATATTGTTGATCAATAATTATTTTTCAATGTTCACATTTCTATGAGAAAATTAATTTTATAAGTTGTATATTTTTAGGGGTTTATCTGAAGAAGATCATAAATATATCCACAAAAATTTGTGTTTTCCTTTAAAATGAATTAAAATGTAACGTATTTGTGGATTTATATTTATTTATTAGTGAAGAATGGGAAGTTAAATATCTGATAATTTAGAACCACATTTTTCTAATATGGAGATACATAGTAAGAATAATAAGACTATTGGGGAAATTCATGTTCAAATTTTTTTCAAATTGATGGAAGATCTCATCAAATATGAAATCTTGGTCAAACATGAACTGATGAAGAAAAATTTGGTGACATCGACTTTGATAAAAGTTTTTTTTAATATATGAATAAATATATAATATATAAATGAAACCATGACATATGACCAAAAAATTATTAATTTTTTTTATTTCTAGTTATATATTTTTCATCTGTATTAATTTTGGAAAATACCAATGTTTGACAAATTTATGAAATATATATTATTTAAATTATAATTTTTATTTTCAATGATACAATTGGGGAGAAATGATTTTTTATTGATGACACAGTTTTTTATTTTAATAGTCATAAATGATGAAATATGAAATTAATAAGGTATATTTATTTTCAATTTCATTTCCCCTCTTCAAATTTTCTCGGAAGTCATTTATTTTCCAAAAGGGGTATATTTTTTGGGAATATTTTGATTCATTGTATCAATTCAATAATATTTTTAGAATTCACTGTTATCGTCATGTGAAAATGAATTATTTTTATGATGAATTATCTTCATGTAACTCTATTACTGAGGATTTGAATCTTGTGTTATGATATAATATAATCACAATATTCATTGTAGAAAACTTCGACAGGATTTAGAAGCACTATAAAAATTCTAAAGAAAATCATCGGCATATAAATAAACATGGTGAGATCATTTGTGGATGAATATTTTACAATAGATGAAGCTATAAATAACTATGATTTTTTTAGAAATCAGTAATTCTTTTTTGTTATAGTGATTCCTATAAATAAATCCATGCTTAAAATTATGCAATATTAATATATTCATGAAAACTGATAAATCTGAATGTTGATGTTCAGTTTTATGATTTGTAACTTCTTATTTCTAAAAGGACTTCAAATTATAGTATTAATTGAATTTGTTGTTTTTTCTTATAATTGCTACAATTTTTTGAGGTTTTCATTTTATCTCTAACAGTATTTCATTTTTAATAATTTTTATTCTTCTCAGGCATGATCAGAGGTCTGAGGGATATGAATAGTTAGGAATATCTCATTATTGAATTGGGGTACTCTTTGGATTTTAAGACATAACCCAAGTATATATATTGCGTATAAGTTAGATTATTCAAACAGGGTCATTCAAGGGATTCTTGGTATAAAGAAGATATACCATCTAAAAGTTATAATAATTTTTATATGATAAGATATTTTTATCTTTTTTGGATACCTCTGATCAAGATATAGATCTATCTTCCACAATGGTTTAAAAATATTGTTTTAATAAATATACTTTTATTGTATTTTTTAGTTTTCTAACTAATTTAGTGTTTCATTTAATTATTTCATTTAATTGTTTCATGAAACATAATTGTGTTAAATAATTCTTCTGTTATTGGAGTTTAGTTAGTATGAAAATATACTGCATTAAATTTTTCATCATCAACTTGAAATCCCTATAAATTTATTACCTTTTTGTAAACCTTATTTCATGTAGTATATATTGTCATTTATCTAATCGATTATTTCATCAACAACATTAACAAAATATCGACATAATATATAAATAGAATGATAATAGTGTATTTTTTTATCTACATTTCACCCCCACCCAATTGTTGTATTATATTTACAATCAATCCTCTAAACACTAATCTGTCATGGATTAATGGGAATGTAATCTCAACATATTCCAGTAAACACATAATCCAATGATTGGTTTAAACACCGTTTATGATTGTAATTATTTCATTGAAAATTTAGTCATGGTTTTTTTCAATGGATAATAATATTTAGATATACGCTAATTATATATAATCATCTTCTTATTATAACTCCTCTTGTTGAGATAGTCTGTAAATTTTTACAATTGGGATTACTAAAAATATGTATGGAAAAATTATCCAAATGACATTTAAAACTGATATCTTACCCCAATATCACATAACTATCTACTAGATGTGACACTACCCCAAACACATCATTAAAATTTACTACCCCTTGAATTAATAATTTTCTGATTCGACTACTAAAAATATTTACTGGGGTTAAAATAGTATAACATTTTTTTATTTAGAAGTGGAGGATTCATTTCACAGATCACAATTTCCTTTCTCAACAAATATTTTTTCTCAATTTGACATTATATACATGGATTATGTAATACCACTCCTTTAGAACCAATATAATCCACACCAACTCAAACTCCAAATTTCATCTTAAAAAAACCTACTCAGACACAATTATATATATACATGACCTTCTAGAACTCAACATAATAAACAATGATTATAAATTTTACCCATAATGTTTTCCATTATTAGAAAACTAGGTGGTAACAAGAACCAATGTAATTTGAACATATATATGTTTAATATAGGAATAATTGTAATAAAAAATTCATATCACTATGAATAATGTAAATAAATTTTGTAACCATTTTATATTAATAATGGAAAAATATTTCTATCAAGTCATATATTTTAAATTTGCATGCGGTATTATTGGAAACCTTATATAATTCTATCTATATGATTATAATTGTATAACGTGATCATCCTCTTCAAACAAATCTCATATGTCTTGATCAAAAAACCTAGGAACCCACCAAATAAAACTATCTATATCAAAAAAATATTTTAATAATGATTGAACACATAAATATATATAGTAAGTTCCTCAATTAAACCATCATGTGTGCATTGAATGATTCCTTTTAAAATAGTTTTGGATAAGAAATAAAATTAGACAAATATTTTACATCATCGATCCATCCATCAATATCATCTGTATTCTATAAAATATAATCTGTACAAATCCATTTAATAATGTCCCACTTAAAACCAATCATTTAAAGACACCATCACCAAGACAAATCCCAATGACCATATAAGTATTCCGCCCTAGGAAAATCTAATTGTCTTCCACCAATTTGGACCAATCCATAGTATCTTCATGTAATTTTTTTGAAATAAGTACCTCACATTATTATCCTCTCATATTTATCCACCCGTAATGGCATACTTATTATATCCACAGAATATCAAAAAATAATTAACATTAAATTTTTGATCTATACACACATATAGTCAGTAAATCATATAAAAACAACTGTCATATTCACAAAAAATAATTTATCAAAATAAATGAAATGTTTATATGAAATAATATTATTCACATGAAAGGTATATTCTTTTTATCTTCATATAATTATTTCAAATTATGTTTATTATATACTTTCAAACTTTAATCATTGTAGGTTTCTATAAATCTCGTAACTTTTTAATGTTTTCTTTTACTTTGGGAAACATTTAAAATGTAATCATTATTTACTATTTTCCATCCTAATAGTTCAACTCTCTTCATGAAGTTTGTCTTTACAGAATAATTAAATATTTATTATCTTGTTATTAAATTGAATTATATTTTACATAAAATGTAAAATAATAATTTATGTGTTTATAAAATTCTTTAAAAATATATCTTTAGAAGATTATTAAATTATTTATCACCCATTATATAAAATTATATATTTTTATATTAATTATGAAAAGACATGAAAAATGAGGATAATGATGATAACACCGCAGCTTATGTTACCATCATTCAAAGATTATCCTTGTGACTATTCTCCAATTAGTTGATGATTCAATGGATTCAAGTATAAATGAGAAATATATGGAATTTTTTTTTCAAATTATCATTTAGTCAATGTTATTTCATATCATATTTTGGATAAATTTGATTTCTATTTAATTGGGTTTTTATAACCATAACATATCATTTTTTTTCAATTTTAGTTATTTTATCTTTCAAATTTTTATTACTTCTTTTAATTATTTTTTTAATTTCCCTCAATGATCTACATAAGTATCCGAAATAATATATAAATTTCCTCCGTATCAAAACCTTCATAATTTTAATTATGCATACATGAGTAGATAATATTTTAAATTAATTTCTATTTTTTTTATTTTTTCCCCTCATCTTTGTTTTCTAACTCTAAAAAAATATATTGTTTTATCAATCAATATATAATCATAATGTTATGTCAAATTAATTATATTTTTAACAGAAATGTTAAAATAATTCAATTTATTTGTTTTGGATTTCAATCTTGATTCAAACAAAAAATTATTGATAGGGTTTCTCCACATCAAACAATATAGTAAATAATATTATTTAATGGGTGATATATATCATCAATTTTTATAGTTACATTAATTATAAATTCATAGAATTATTCCCTCAATATTCCATGAAATAAAATTTAACCTTATGTCTACCATGATGGGAATGTTATAAAAATATAAAAAAATTATAAGGTGTTATACATATAGAAATATGAATGAAAACATTTCATCTAATTTAACCAAAAACTCTATTGAGTACTATTCAATTAAAATTAGATATATCCAATTCATTTTTATCAAGAAGATTCCATATAATTATATAGTATATTTAATGATTTCATTATATTTTCTAGTATTCAATATATAATTTATTTATGAAACCCTTCCTTTCTAATTATTATTATTTTTACTCAATTTCAATGAAAATAAATGTTTGTAAAAGATTATGCATTCTATATCTAATTGAAAAACAATCAAAAATAGATTTAACCCTAAAACTATTAAATTTATATTGAAGAATTAGTTATATATATATATATATACTCAATGTCACATTAAATTAAAAAATAATAATCTCCAAATGGGAAGAGCTTTAATACTAACGATTAGGTCCCAATTAGGAAAAAAATACACAAGAGGATGGGTGACCTTTGATAAACAAAAAAAGTGTTAATCATAGTTTACTAATCATTAAATAGGTATAATATAGTTAATATAATTGTTAAATAATATTATACCTTAAATGATGTTTCGGATGTTATACTGGTAGTATAACCATACATTTATAATGTCCACAATTATTAGGACGAAAAGAATATTTTATAGTTTCTTGGGTTAACCCATCATACTACACTCTTCCAGAAACATTAATTTAAATGTGTATAGATATACACAATGATCCTCATTTTTTAGATGTCTAATAAAACAATAAAAAACTACATATCTCACCTTGTATAAAAACCTCTCAATAATTATATATTAACAAAATTCAAAAACAACTTAGCTCTATATTTTTTTAACAAAAAACTATATAATATACCTTGTATTTTAATGAATATGATCCTTAATATTTTTACAATATAAGTTTAGTTGAAACATAATTGTGGTGTATTTATTTTTTATGAGAGTATAATAATATGATATAATTAAATATAAATTTAATTTTTAATGAAAATGGTATAGTAAACAATAAAATTAATCATTGATATTCAATATAGATTATAAACTAAATGATAGTGCTTTAGGTGTAAATTAATCCCCTAGACTAGTAAGGGTAGTGTTTATGAAAAAATTTCCAACTACATAGAATGTTTACATGGATGTTGTGAATGATGATGATTGACCTATAGTTTTATTTATTATTTGTTATCTCATTTCATTAAATATATATTTCTATTAGAATTGATGTCATTCCAATGCTAATGATTCAAAATCGTACTTAAGTTGTTTCCTTTTTAAAAAACTCTTCAGATTTTGGCCTTTATATTTTAATAAAATAATATATCATAAAAACATTAAGATTAAAAAATATTAGGAAAATTTATGTTTATAAAATTTCACTATGTGGAAACTTCTTCAAAAGTCCTTTCATTATATTTTAATAAAGCTAATTTATAAAATATGTTTTTACATGTTTTATTCCATCAAAAAAATCATGAAGTTGTTTTTTCACAAATAGTTTTTACAAAACATTTCACTTCACATAATCCTAATTACCTTACTTTACATTGAACTTATCTCTAAATTTTACCATTTCACTCATGATAAATGAACTCAACATAGTGTAAAAATATTATTATAATTTATATATCAAAATTATTTCTATATTTCCCACTTTCATTATTGTTACAACCACATTCGCAAAAAAAACTCAAGATTAGGTTATAGTAGAGAGCTATGTGTTTTCTCAAGCACATCATGTTCTAATGTTGGAATGAACTATACAAAACAATCAAACATTTATAACCAAAATATATATTTATATTTAAATGAAAAAATAACATTAATATTATACATGTTTCTCTAATAACAGATTCTCCCATGAGTTTTGAATGGCATTGGGTCAATATACCATGAGATATAACTAATCACAAAAAGTGATAATGTGGATCATGGAAAATTTAATATATATACAAGGGTTACTCCTATATTTTCATTATCAACTCAGAACATTAAATGGGTGTTGTAAATATTTTATGACATGATCATTTCTCAAAAAAATACAAAACACTAAATATTATACCACCAAAGGTTTTTAAATTTCCATAAATTAATGTCATCACCTCCAGATCATCATTGAAATTAATTATATAAAAATAAACTCTATATAATCTCTAGATATTTGAAAGAAATATTTAAAAACTATACACCATTTCATTATAGTAAATACTGATATCAAGAAATAAAACATCTAAAAATAACCATGAATTTCCAACATGCCACCCATTACATAGGTTTCTAAACCACCAATTCAATTTATATTATTTTTTACAACGTCAAACATATTTTTCCAATAATAAATATGCAGTTTAATTATTAAAACATCCCTGATATACCTTCTCTATGTTGTTGATTCGTTTTTTGTTGACAAATATGCATAATTATATATTGTTTTTTATGTGATTTCCTCAATTATAATATGTGTTTTAGTTGAAAACCAGATATATAGGGTCTTTGTATGATATCATAGTTGAAAAATATATAATAGTACACCATCATGTCCTCAAATATTCTCAAAAATATGTCTCAGTACAATGTGTTCATCCTTTTTTGTTGTTATTCAGTCTATATCTATGTTGTAAAACATCTCCATCATTTCATGGAAAAATAATAAAACATAATATTAATTTTTTTGGTATAATAAATACAATACTATTGTGGTATTCTAATTTTTCAATGAATATTGGTTTTATGTATTCTTTTCTACTATTGAATTATCCCAATTTCAATGTAACACATATATACATTGCCCAATTCATTCTATTACCCAATAAATTATTCTAACATGCCTTCAATTTATACATATACATCCTATTGTCATCATTTATTAATCATAAACCTCATACATAATGGTGTGAGATACAACATTTCACCCTATTAGACGTTTTTTGATGAAGAAAAAACTCAAAAAATTTATTTCATAATTTAGAATAAATTTCAATGTATAAATAAATTTTTTATGAAAAATATTAAAAACAATAATTCCAATGAAAAAACTGCTTATTTTCATGATTATACCTTATAAGATGACAAGAATAATCAATTTCAACCTTCACTCTTGTACTCTCGCATGTTGGATCTATTTTCAATAAAACATGTACTAATAAAAATTCAACTCTATCGAGAACAATAATTCAATTGAGATACCATAAACTACTCTATGTCTAAATAAAATACAATTTATTTATAAAAAAATAACAACATTAAATTATATTTTAATATATCCACTTTTTTTATTCCATTGGACTATATTTTCTATATAAATTATAAAATTGTAAATTCATATTTTCATCAAGATCTCATCCCCATGAAAGTTATCATATCAGTCTTCATGAAACCCCCCCACCACCCACCCCACTGACCACCATAATGGATTATCTAACACTAGAGGTGGAACAAATATTGGTCTATACTAAAATCACATGATTTTAATACCTTTAATTAGACCAAACCTAATGGGTAATTTCATTTAATATATAGGAATCCATGTTGATCATTAAATTTATATAAGGAATGAAAATCTATTTGGGCATCTTCAACTCGAGGGAATTAGTTTAATTCCAATATTATATCATTTATTATCATATTCTGATTAGAATAATAATATTGTATATATACATTTCACTTATAGATTACTACAAACATGATCTAGACTGTTCATCACATTCTATACATTATCCTTATTAAAATAGAATTAAATCAAAATATATGATATGCATGAGTGTCATATTGGAATATTTGGAAAAATAATTTCACTATTTATGTTATAAAGGAAATATAAGGGAATCATACCCTCTTCACTGAAAACATTTAAATAATTTTACATCCAAAAGATTTTGGTATATTATTTTTTGGATGAGATGTATTTTTCATTTTTCATACTATTAGATTTACTCACCTGTTTATTCTTAATCCATCCAATACATGTGGGATCTATAAATAATTCATCTTTCATTGTGAATTTCACTCCACAATATCTCTACCCCAATACACATCAAAATTGGAATATAATTGTTTTTAATTTAACTACACAAAACAAAAAACACCAATCATTAATCATTTTTCAATGAATATTATTTGTGATTAGATTTACAACTATGAGATGCTTCAAGTTATAAGAATTTCTAATTATGATTTGTTGTATAGCGTAAAAACTTCATGTATACTTCTTATTATCCTATAAAATAATAATGTTATAATAATTAATAATATTTTGGGATATAAACTCTTTCCAACTTCAAGAATCATGAATTTAGTATGAATTAAAATTTTTTTGGAACACTATATGTCATTATTCATTTCATATACCATCTATAGTTACAATATAAATTTTTAATTTAAAATATTGGATTTCCCCCTTTTTATTTTTTTGTATCTTGATAAAATATTTAATAATAACGTTGTGTAAATATGTTATAATAAGATAATATAAAGAATTATACATTTTAATATATTTCTTTATTAATTTAATAACACTCTTTGAACTATTATATTGGAGGTTCTAACACATTTGAAAGAATTCATCCTTAAGGTAAGGGAATTTTCTTTAAAAAAATATTTTAGTTTTTATTTTTTAAAAATTCAGAAGGATTTTTTAAACACATATAGAATAAGAGGATTTTTTTCTCATTCCTGATGTCTTAAGTATTTCATGTCTTCTTTACAATATAACATGATTATTTTCAAAGAAATGTTTTTTTGTTTTTATATACAATGTATTATTTTGAATTAAGTTTTTTTACTCAAGGAATGTATTTATGATGGAAGTATTAATGTTTTATGATTATGTTCACGTTCTTGGACAATTTTTATGTTTATGAGAGGGGCCTATATATCCTACCAATTCTATGTGTATGTTTTTTTATTATGATTATTATAAGGTTTATTCAAATTTTTAGAATAATTATTACAACATATGTTAACTGTGAGTTATATATCCAAAGGTATCCTTGAGGGTAACATTTTAAGGTAGTTGTGGGGGGTTAAAAATCATATGGTAGCCCCATGTGATACCATCTTATAAAAGTAATTCCCCGTGTTACCTAAATAATTTATTTAATTTTTCTATGTTTTATGTAAATATATTGTTTTCATAAATTATGTATATGATACCTTATGGATGAGAAGTATGTATTTGTGAAAATGATTTCATATGTTTATAAGTATTCACAAAATATTGGTTTCTTTTTTTATAAGTTCATTACTATGACTTGTTTTCTCATCTTAGGTTTTAAAATGTTTTTATAGGGTTTTAAGTATGAAAAAGATAATTGATTATGGAATGATTAATTTTGTGATGTTTGTCAAAGGAAGAAAACATGTTTTATTTAAGACTTTTTTGTTATAAAAATAGATATTGTATTAGTAATTCCAATTTTAATGATTGTGAATTTTCATGTAAGAATTATTACCTAATCCCCAAATAATATTAACATAAAAGATCATTGAGAAATTAATAGGTGTATTATAATGGAATTAAATATATTATGTAATGATTAAAGTCGTGTCCATACAGTTGGTATCACATCGTGGGTTGGATAACCTAAAGGTCTAAGATGATGTTAATATAATAACAAAAATTATTTTTACCATATTGTAATACTTAAATTTTATATAATTCAATGATTATCATGTTTCTTAATCAAATATATGTATTTTCATAATTTATTTGTAGAATAAATACAAAAAATTAAGTAGGAAGGCACTGAGAGGATTATATCATTCAGAACATCCAACCTAGGATAGGGGGAATTGGAATCATTTAGTTTGTGATAGTAATTGATTAAGTGATGTTGAACATAAATAGTTATTTTTTCCCAACAATAAAATATATAGAGCTACCACAAAGTTACATGATGATGGGGGAACATTATATGAGGTTACATCCTTATAATTTCATTGGATAATGTGACTCATTGTTGGGTGAAGAGTGGATTAAATCCCATGAAAAAACATTTTATGTCATGAGTTGTTTATATAATATAATGTTTAGTCATTATATTTTCTATTTTTATATTGATGCTAACTATTGGTGGTAAATTTCTATTAATATCAGAGATAGTGAGGGTACTGATACCATATAATGTGAATAAATTTTTAATCATTTACATAAAAAATATTTTCATAAGGTGTTTTGACTAAGGATATATAAAAAATTACATGAGTCGAAACAAAAATATGAATATATGATGGTCATTTATAAAGACAACTTCACCAGATTGGCAAGGTATGTTGCAAATGTTATTCAAAGTCTTGATAGTAAAATCAATAGTTTTTACACAAGAATAAAACCAAAATATCCAAGGGAATTAGATTCCACTTAATTCAAATTAATGATATTTTTTCTATTGTTATGGTAGATATGGAGTTATTGGATGATTTTGTATACATTGAAAATAAAAATAAGAAATGTTTCTTATAGAAATAAATTGGTATGAAATAGTCAAATAAATTTTAAAGTATGAAACTTGAGTTTCTACATTATGGGAACTTTGTTAAAGGGATCCATGATTGTTGCATTGAAAATAATTGAAGTGGTTTCTGTATTGTATGTTCTAAAATATGTCCAGATAATGTAATGAAAACATTCGTTGTGATGGTATGATTAATTCGAAGAAAAAGATTATAAAGTGTTTTCAATGTGGTGAAATGGGTCGTTATGAAAATACTAGACCAAATAAATATCTTAATGATATAAAATATCCATATTATAAGCAGAAAGGTGCAGTGAAATCCTTTAAGACTATTTTAGTAGTTCTTGGTCCATAAAATCATGTTGTATGATATACTATTTTGTTTAATCATATTTTGATAATGTCTTATTTGATACAGGGTCAAACCATTCCATTATTTCTTCGAAATATTCTTACAAATTTTAAATTCCATCTCACTAAATTATATATGAATATATTTTCAAAAAATTAGGGGAAAATATTAGGGAAAACATAAAATAATAATCATCCGATTTTTTTCTATGGAAATACATTACCTGTAAAAAAATTGTGTATTTTGATGTTATTCTATATATAAAATAGATTTCTTTTAATCATTCTAAGAATGAATGTAATGCTAAAAATGTTTTTTTAGATAGAGTTTCCATTCGTATAAAATAATGAACCCACCCCACTGATAACCTATCAAGAAGCTTATAAACAGTTAAAATATGAATATTAAGGTTATTATGCACATATTTTTGAAAACTTGGTAACTTTTTAGCATAATGATACGCCAGTGGTAAATTAATACATATAGGGTTTACTTATAATTTTACAAGTGTTATTCATGATCGAGATGTTGAATCTACTAGCTATTTTGTTCATTATGCTAATATAATATCAAAACCCCCTTATTGAATAGCTCAAATGGATCTTCTAGAATTTGGAAAGTAGTTGTAGTAGTTTCTCAAAAATGGTCACATTCATCCTAGAACTTAACCATCAGGTTCTTATATTTTGTTAATTAAAAAATAATTATGTTTCATTGATAATTTTTAGAAGCTATAGAGCGATGAATAAAATTAGTATTAATAAAGAGTATCGACTTCCTCACATTGATGACTTGTTTGATCTGATTGCGGGAGCTACATATTTTTCCAAGATTGAAATGAGATCTAGGTACTATTATCTAAAGTTGATAGATGATGACACTCTGAATATAGCATTCCATAATACATATAGGAATTATGGGTTTTTTATTTCCTTTGGTTTGAAAAATTATCCTATTGTATTTATGGATCTTATTAATATAACCAGCCATCAATATCTGGATTTGTTTTTTGTTTTTTATTGATTATCTATTTCTGATTTAAAAATTTTACAAAGATCATGGAGAATATTTAATTATTTTCTTGAAATATATCAATGAAAATAGGTTATATGAAAAATCCATCAATTTTATTTTTGGTAACAACAAATATATATTATTGGGAACACTGTAAATAAGGATGTAATAGAAGTTTATCCCACCAAAAAAGTGGTTGATGAATGGAAAAGACCTACCAATGATACTCAGATACATATTTTTCTTGGACTATAAGAGTATTACTGATGGCCTGTTGAGAATTTTGAATGGTTATCTTCCATTTTAACTAATTTAACATGAAAAGGGGTTAAATTTATTTAGATAGAAGAATGTTTTTTTTTCAGGAACTGAATAAGAGATTGTTAAATGACCCAGTTTTGGGCCTGCCTTCCAGAAATTTTGATTTCACCATCAATAATGATGCTTCATTGATAGCACTTGGTAGTTTGTTGATCGAGAATGGTAATTTTATTTCTTAAGATTCAAGACAACTGATTCCTCATGAGACTATTTTTTCAAAATATTATTTTGAATTTTTTATGGTTGTTTTTTTTAAAATACATAGGCATTTAAAATATAGATCCAAATGTTGAATATACAATGGCCATAAATGTTTGACATATATATTACTTAGAAATAATTGGATATGAGGCGTAGAAGATGGCCAGAAAAAATGAATGATTATAATTTCATGATAAATTACCATCTAGAAAAATAGAACAAAGTGGATGATACCTGGATTCAAAAACATCATACTGAATTTTCCATGTTACATTTAGAACATGACCCATTAGATATATATTTGATGAATTTTGGATTGGTTGTAGTTGGTATAGGAAATTAATCTATTGGGTCTTAGGTGTGAATGCATTTATCTCCCTCATCCAGAACCATGAAAACACATAAAGAAGACCGGGAGTTATAGAAAAAGGTATAATTAGTTTTTAAATGTAAATGTTCTTGAATTTAACGCTCATAAATAATGTGATTTGAGACTTGGGAAGAGATTATGTGTTCCTTGTGCTTCCAAGATGAAGAAGAATTGATAATTGAAGCACATAGTTCTCTATTTTTAGTTTATCCTTACAGCACTAAGATATATAGAATACATAAAATCTATTAATTCATGGTGAAATGGAAATAGGTTTTACTTTTTTACCATGAAATGTTTGACATGTCAGCAGGTAAAATTAGAGTAGTAACTACCAAAGGGATTGATTCATCCTTTTTGAGTCCCAAAGTGGAAATGGAAAAATAGAACCATAGACTTTGTGGAGGAATATCCAATTAATAATTGAGGTAATAATATGATTTTAGTTATTGTTTATCGACAGAAAAAATCATTACATTATCATCATATTCAAAAGATTATTTATTTAGATCATCCTTCTAAACTATACCTCAAAGAGATTTCTATATTACATTGATTTTTACTCTCCATTGCATCTGACTATGATCTCATATTCACTTTTGTCATTTAGATAGTCCTATAAATTATGATTGGAACTGAATTAAATTTCAGAATATTCATTCATACTTAATATTATGGAAAATCAGAGTGAACTATTTATTCAATGATGGATTTTCTTAAAGATTGTATAATTGACTATTATGGAAGTTTGGATCATCATATTTTTTCTGTTTAATTTTCTTATAATAACAGTTTTCATTCCATTATATATACAGTTCCTTTTGAGGATTCCAATGGAATGTGATGTCACGAACCAAATTTTTTTGATGAAGTTAGGAAAATGAAGTTGATGTATATAGAATTAATATAGGAAGTAGATGATAAAGCGAAGATTATCCTATAAAAATGAGAATATCTAAGAGTATTGAGAGAAGTTATTCAGATAACAATATTAAATACTTTTCCTTCAAAGTAGGTGATCATATATTACTTAAAATAAATCCAAGAAAACGTTTTATTCCTTTTTCTATGAAAGTAGATCTATGTCCCTAATTCATTAGACATTTGAAAATCATTGATAATGTAAGACCAATTTCCTAACGAGTAGACTTGAACCTATTTTTATCTCAGGTGCTCAATTTTTTACATGTTTCAATGTTATGAAATAATGTGCCACATCCATCTCATGTTTTGAGCCTATAATTAGTGTACCTGAAAGATAACCTATCTTATGAAGAGAAATCATATCTGATTCTTGATCATAGAGATAATGTAGTATGGAATAAGGTAAATCATATGGTTATGGTTTTGTTGAGAAATCACATCGTTGAAGAAGAAACATAAGACTATTAAAATTGTATGAGAAAAGGTATCTTCACTAGTTTAATAAGTAAAAAAAATTGGGGATGAAATTTACAAAATTTTGGGAGAATGTAACAACCCACATTCTTATAAAATAATTTTTTTTCATTATGGAATGAAATAGTAAAATTACATATAACTATAAAAATAATAAGTAATATTAATAGAAATTAAAAAAATATATACATTTAGAATAGTAAGCCCCTCAGTGAAAGTATAAATAAAATTTATGTATCTTATAAGTTAATATATGATATATTTAAATCATCTAATGAGTAGACGAATGTTTCCAAAAGATAAATTAATTGTTTTCATTTTTGTGACACATAATTTTTTTATAATGTTATAATCATTTTAATGATTTAATATAAAATTTATCTACAAAAAAATAGACATAGAAACCCTTATTTTGTTATCTAATGATTATACTATAATTAAGTAAGACCATAATTAATTTTTGAATGTGCCATAAACTCTGTTATAATTTTAAAATAAGTATTTTTCTAATAAATGATGATTTTAATTAAAAACAAGATTTATATTATTCAGAAAATTATTTGAATTAAATTTATTTCACTTTTTATTTCTACACAATTAAAAACAATTTAGGTGATTTTTTTAAATTTTCCTATAAACAATAATTTTCTTTGATTAGAAAAATATTGTCATTTATGGTATATATAGATTATAAGTTGAATACATTATTTCATGAGTGATTAATAATGTTATCACTATATTATCTAATTAAACAACAATATTTCAATATATTTTAGTGATAATCCTCAAACAATTCACATTCTTAAACTAAAATAAAAAAATAAGGGAGAAAAAAATAAAAAAACACCTCTCTCCTCCACTATAAAAACCACCGCTCACCACATAAAATCCTAACACCTCAAAGACTGGTAGATAGATTAATTTCCTACCTATTAAATTCACAAGCCAATTCCCTGTGTACATGACTTTATTGTATCATGATACGGCCAAACCCATGTTTCGTAAGGAGGTTATCATGGAGAAGAGTTCAAGAGGTAAAATCCCCATTCGTTAACTTTTATTCGCCTTTTTATTTTCTTTTAATTTCATGTTCTATCCTCACCTACCATAATATAGGTTATATTATAATTATAATGTCATATATGTAATTTTATTTTATTTGTATAATGTAATATCCGTCATCAAACCTCTCATCCTTCCCTCTAATTCTAAAAAATTTAAAAGATCATCTTTTATGGCTCGATTTACCGTCATCATGGAGGATGTGTTTTCATTTTCCATTACCACATTAAATACTAGATTTAAAACAATTATTATCATTAAATAAGATTTTTTAGACATATTATATGTTATATAATGTTTTGAAACCAATATATATACATTGTATTATATGAGATGATATAAGTTTGTGATTGTTGTAAAAACCGCCAATATAAACTAAATCCATTTAAATTATGTTTCATATAATGAATTTCCCTAATATTAAAAAATAAATTGATATATTTTACCTTTTAAAATTTTAATGCATATTAATACCATTTCATTCAACATCCAGTTCTCAACCTTTATTCCACATGAAAATACTCAATGGACCAACCAAGGAAACCTTGAAATAAATGCACACGAAAAATGAATTTTATTTTAAGTAAATGTGTCTAAAGATGGTATTAAAATATCATATAAGAAATTAAAAATATGAATATAGTTCTATAATAAATTTGGAACATTCATTAAACTAGTATAGAGTAGTTATGAACTCATTTGAAGGAAGTGGAACATTAGGTAAAGGACTTTTATTTAAAAATCATCTATAAATTTTTATTTCATAAAATTTTAAAGAGAAAAATTATTAATATAAATGGGTGAAAAATAATTTTCAACTTTCATTAGATATTAATGTTTTTATGTCTTATTTAAAATATTACATGATTATTTTCAAAAAAATGAATTCTTTCTGTGTGCATAGTATTCTTTTGAGTTATGTTATTTTCCTCAAGGAATGTATTTTTCATGCAAATATTCATGTTTTATGATTATGTTCTATTTCTCAGGAGTTGATTATAATGAAGGTTTGTACCTATATATATCAACAATTTATTGGGTATATTTATGTTGTAAGTTGATTGTAAGGTTTATTACAAAAGTTATTATTATTGTTTCACAATAATGTAGTCCTTTGGGTTTCAAAAACATGTAGATGCAATGGTTACATTGTAAGGTAGTAGTGTGGGTTAAAAATCATATGGTATTCATGATTTTTAAAATATAAATAAATAATGCACTATATTATGTAAATGGTTTATTTATGGTTTTTATTTTTTATGGACATATCATGTTTTTTAAAGTAAGTATATGATACATTATGGGTGAGTAGTATGACTTTTTGAAAATGATTTCATATGATTATCAGTATTCATGAAATAATAGGTTCCCTTCCTTTTCTATGTCCCTTAATTTTATTTTGGGCCCATCTAATGTTTTAAATAAAAATTAATATTTTTTCAATGATGGGTACGATAAATTAACATTTGATGCTAAATATTATGATGATTTTTCATGGAAGAAAAAATGATCTAAAAAAACATTTCTATTATAGAAAAATGAATAATTTATTAATATTACAACTTTTTATAATTGGGAATTTTCATGTATGAATTGTGACCTAATTATCTAAAACACTAAATTGAAAATATATTTGGGAATGTAAAAATATTATTGTATTTAAATAAAATAAATTATGTTATGATTAATGTTGAGGGATTATAGACTCCATCCTCCATGATAATAGTTGGAGAGAAACATGAATGCTATGATGGTTATGGGAGTGAACTCATTCCACTATGATAGTTTTTTAAATGTTACATGACTACTAAGGGATTGATTTTATATAATTGGGTTTATAACATAATTCATTTCTATTAAAATTATTTTCTATCATAGTTCATTTTCATTGATTTAATTACAAATCATGTCTTATGAGTAACTAATCATTATTACATGACTCATGATTTTGATCGTTGATATGTAGGGTATGATTTGATATTTTTTGATCACGTACCCATTCCCTTATTCTCCACTTATGTTTATGTATTTCTCATGTATACCGTTACTTAGAATCTAATCTCACCAATCAAAATGTTTACATCCCCAATTTTATAAGGAAATGTTTTATAAAAGTTATTTCTATGAAGAGTGCTAAATGAGATGATCTTTTTGAAAAAAGTTGAATATCATTTAGTAAAATTGAATATTCTATACAAATAATTTAAAGGAACTCACCCATTATGATCATCATAAATTCTTTTGTGTACTATATAGATTTATCACCAAAAATATTTAATATCAATGTTTGGAAGGTTTGGGTTTCAATAAGATAGGACCTATATATCTCTTTAATGCATTGGGAAAATATTATCATCACCTAACATAAAATGGATTGTAATGGGGAGTGATACCACCTTAGTATGATTATATTTTCATTTTCATTGTATTAATTGTGAATCATGACTACTATGATGGTTTTGTGAGTGGACTCCTTCACCTATAAAAGACATGTAAATGAGCCTTAACTACTATGAAAATGATTGAATATGATTATGTGAATAAAAAAAATCTATTTTTCTTCATATTTTATGTTTTCATGGATAATTTTTTTATATTATATTATTATTCATGTCTTATAAAATGAAAAAATTTAAATCCCGGACTCAGTTTTATGATCTATTATATTTATGGTATGTTTTTGAAATGTTATTCTCATGTTCTAAAAATATTATTCTCATTTTTTTCTGATATATACTTATTTTATCCTTACTCAATAACTGATATCACACTTTATTATTTTTTCATTTTTATTTTTTTAAAGATGGCTATAATGTATGATATTTCTTAGAATGGTTCTAGTTATGATGAAATTTGGTAGATCAAATATCTCACTTATGAACCAATTGTTTATATATCCATTATTCCAATTTTACTATACCTAAATGGATATTTTGTGGATCATTTTATTATATAATGAATATTAACCAATTATGATGTAAAATCTATGTATGGTATGTCTGGGCTTCTATAGTTTCTATTGTAGAAATTTTTAGTTTATTCTTTTGTAAATAAGGATTTCAAAACATTAGTGATATCCTTAGGGATATGTATACGGATATATATTATGGAAATTTTATGGATATGTAAATTTATTGGAAAATGTATTTGAAGTTTGGTGATGGTTAGTGTCAGTACATTCAATGTAATTAAATCCACTCCTCAATACTACACATGGATTTGGCTTTTACCTAGTTGTACATTGGTGAAATAACTTCGAAAAAATGTGTATTGAGCTAAAGGTGATTATTACCTAGTGCACAACCAAGTGAATTGCATCAAAACATGTTTGAAACTCCAAGGGGATATTATTTCTAAATTCACATACTATTTACAAACCACATTTAATGATTTTAATAATGATCATGAATGAACATAGAAAAACACCCGGTTTAATTAATCGAAAATAATGTGACACGATTTAGACAACATGTTTTATATTTTTCCAGATTAATCATTGTGACTAATGATTCCACATGGTCATAAAAACATTATTATTTTTTGAAGTGGATTAATAGTACAATAATTTAGTCGGGTGGGGATAGGTGTGCTCAAATATTTGAGTACCTTATTCGATCATAGTTACATAAATTCCCTTATGAAATGAAAACTATCTAGGAATTTTAGTGCATATCCCCAACAATTAGATTATGAATTATTAATGAAACTAAAATAGAATGAAGATCACATATCATGTAAATGATTCTTCTCTAGCAGAGGTTTGTGGGAATGTACTTCCAATAATTCATGTTATTATCCCTTTGGTTGAATTTCATGTTACCATATACTTGAATTCAATTCATCTACATAAAGACCAAATATTTTTCTAAATAATAGATGATGTATTTGATATAACAACCCAAAATATTATTATTTATCATTTTTATGATAACTATGAATTTATAATAGAATATCATTCATTTTCTAGGTCCTGATTTTTATTTAAATTGGTTATTCTTCCCATATGGATTGGGAGAAAATCGGCATCGATGATATGCCTATTGTGAATGATTTTATTGATTTTTCAGGAAGAGATAGACAATCTTCCACTGAATCGTCATGTTGATTTCTCAATATAAGTCATTCTAATGGAAAAATATTTTTTCAAAGAATCTCTATACAATGGACCTAATTGGGTTATAAGAATTTAAAAAGAAACTCTAGGATAATCATGATAAGGGATTCATTTTTCAAGGTTTTTTACCTTGGTGTGGACCTATTGTTTTTTTAGAATAAATATACATAGGTGTAACTCTTAATTGATTATTTGGAACCGAATATGATTAAAATTAAAAGAATCTGTCCTCGACCCATTATTTCTGAAATGTATGATCAACTTCACATATCAAAATAATCTTCTATGGTTGAAATTGTTTTGGATTTCATTAATTGATAGCCATGAAAGAGGATATAACCCAGAAAAAATTTTGTTCAAGTTATCAACACAATGACTATATAGTGAATCTATTTTGTCTTACAAATTCCCCTAATATCTCTATGAATTTATTGAATAAATCCTTTAGAGATTACCTTAATATGTTTTTGGTTGTCTTTATAGATTATATTATTATGTATTTAATCACTAAGTAATATAATCAAGATAAATTGAGAATTTTTTTGACCAAACAATGGACGGAGAAAATGTAAAAAAAATTTAAACAGTGTGAATTCATTCCAGAAAAGGGTTCATTTTTTGGTTATATAATCTCAATAGGGGGTATATTAGTGGATATGTAAAAAGTTTCTATTGAACACTTTAGTTGACCATCCAATTCATTTTGAAATGATATTTCTTGGATAATTTATATATCATGGATTTTTGGTGACATTATATTGACTATATAAAGAACCACTGTGATATATTTTTTTACTCATTTTGTATACATGTTGAAAACTAACCTTTTTTAGAGTGAATGTATTTGATATCTAGGAATCGTACCCAATATATCATAACGATCTTTTAAAAAAATTTAAAGTAGCTGATAGTTTGTATCAAAAAATGAATAGAGAGAAAAATTGTTTTCCTAAGCTGGGTTTCTGGATTTGTATTTTTAGACATAGTGGTAGCTATAACAAAATAGTAAAAATGGTAAATTTGTTGATCATAAATTTTATTGTATTCATGTCAATCAACATGATATTGAATATCATTGGATCTAAAGGAATTGGTGGCAGAAATTTTTTATTTCTATATTTTTTCCCTTTATGTAATTAGAGACTGGAAGATTTTGGTGAGTGAAGAAGTCATATTGTTGCTGAAGAGTTTTAAATGAAAATTGTAATGGTATGAGATAGAATGTTTTCAAAGATTTTAATCAAAATGAGATGATTCTTTTCTGGTGATACCATTCTGACAAATCATGTAAACTATCATAATAAATGATTTTGATTAAATTATGTAGAGGATTGAATAATTTCAAATTCTAATTATGGAGAATCCATTTTAATTGAAATCCCATCATAATAGGAATTTCATCATAATGATAATTTTTTCATTATGAGGACACCATCCTAATGGAATTAGATGTAAATTTATTTTGTAATGAGTTTAGTAGGAAAAAAAATGTAATCAACTAATATGGAAACTGAATTCATAATGAGATGATAAGGAAATAGAATTTATAATGAGATCATAAGAATATTCAATTCATAAAGATTTGGGAGGGAAATAAAATTCTTTATGAGTTGAGGAGGAAATAGAATTCATAATTTGATGAAAAATAAACTGGATTCATAATGATCTAATTACGAGAACGAAAAATAAATATGTTTCAAAAATTTTTTTGAACATTTGAAGTGGTAAAACATGAAATTCATTTGATTTCATAAATCTCAGGGAAATACAAGGATGATTGAAAAATTCAATAATGACGTTTAAATGTGATTGATTTTGATGTTTTCAAAATTAATGAATTAGGGAATGTTTTCAAAATTCCCACCATTTTTTCTAATTCTTATATAAATAGTTTCTCAGCACATTGGTTCGTTATTAAATTTATATAAGAGGAAAAAGAAGAGGACTAAAGAAAACAAGTTTATGTTATTTCAAAACAGAGATATCATGAGTAGGATCAGACAGATGAATTTCTTTTATTGGATTTGGAAATGTCATATTTTTGGAGATTATATTTAGATGATTGGACTGAGAATGATCATTTAGAGAATCTGAAAGGAGTTTAAGTATTACAGATTGAGAATGGGTTCATCATAAATAGTTCATCAAATCAAGCATCGTCGTATTGACAGAATCATATCAAGAGTCATCATATTGGGTTAAATTGATCCTGATATATTATATTGATAGAATTAGATCTAGACTCATCATATTTAGAGAATCAAATCCAAAATATTGAATTGATAGAATAAGATATATACTCATCGGATTGGGATAATCAGATCCAGCCAAATCTGAATGAGGATTCCGAATGAGTAATTGTAAATTGATTCCAAAATTAGACTTTATTATTCAATTTAGATATATATTTGATTATAAAAAATTTAATTTGACAGCTTTTAGTATAATTTTTATTTTGGGGAGATATAAGGTATCTAATGGGAGTTCGAACAATTTGTATTCAGTTATTCTTAATAGTTAATTTCCATAAACCCATGGGTTATTCTATGGAAAGGATGCAGGTCCTCAAAGTTAGTTAAAAAATTGTAAATCTTTTTTTCATTAAATTCATTCATATATTATCATGCATGGGTTTTTATAAGAATATGATAATGAAATTAATCGTAACAGGTTTTTTGGTATATGTTTTGAAAATTATTGAAACTTATAAAAAAATAACAATTGATTACCCCCACCCCTTCTTATTATTACTCAATACTTGGACCATCAACTAGTATCAGATCCGAAGGTTACCATATAGATTCTTTATCATTAATAATATGAGTTCTATCAATAGTTGAGTAATTTTTACATTTAAAAGTAAAAATTATTATAGATCAAAAAATAGGATAATTACTTATCTCATATATCTTGGCATAGAAGTTGTTGATGATACAACAGTTGGTTTTCCACCTATTGAGAATGATTATCCCATTATCATTGTTGATAATTGAAATATATAAGTTTATGAAAATTCTTAACATTATATATTTATGTGAATATCAGAACTTTTTTATCAGATGGTGATGGGTCTTAAAACACCAGAAATTTCATGGGACAATATTTAATGTGTTTCAAAAGGAATACTAATATTAAGGGAGAAAAGATAAAAATTGGTCATAATTTATATGAAGACATCCAAATGAGATATAAAGAAACTGTTGATGAATCCATCACCAGAGTAAATGGAATTGTTTTCAAAGTTAGAGTATTTATAGATTTCATAGAAAATATAATATTATGAAGAAACTTATGGGAAACATTCAATAAAATTTTGATTCTAAAATTTCATCATTATATGATATTGATGATTTATCTCTTGATGAATTACATATATTTCTTGTTTTATATGATTTTAGAAAATATGTAATTTTTAAAAATAATATGAAATATAAAATGAATTTTAAATCTATGAGAAAGATGAACATCTAATATTTTGAGGAAGAAGATCCTTGTGAGCCCAATGATAAATAGGATTATAGAGTTAATTAAAAACTAATGTCTCTTATATCCATAAAAAATCAAAGAGGAAGAGGAAAATATAAAGGGTGACATTCTGTAAAATGTTTTCTGTATGGTGGAATCAAAATCTTATATATAAATTTCCCTACAAAAAAATTTGTTCAATATCAGGATGATTTTGATGAAAAACCTTGATGGAAGAAGAGAAAAATGATAAAGAATTAAATCCATCCAATAAAATAGATGAATTCCTTCAATGGAAACATAATAATAATGTAGAGTAATAAAATTGAATCAGACTAAACTGATAACATTTCTCTAGAAGATGAATGTTAAAAAAATCAGAACCTTAAATGAAATAGTTGAGAAGACAAAATATTCATTATATAGAGAATAAGGTGAGGAATAATCATATAGATATTATCAATTTAGAAAAAATCTTGTTGTATATCATGAGGAAAACAAATAACTCAATAATTAAAATATATTGATCAATAAATATTTGGCAGTAGTGGATGATGTATGAAAAGATGTCATCAATCAAGAGGAATTATACATCAAAGAAATTTTATGTTATAAACTTCGAATTACTGGACCCGGAGAAATGATTGATGATTATTGAAGGAAACTAGAGAATAAATAAAGATATGTTTATAATTTTATATGTAAATTTATTGATTCCTAATATACCTTGAAGATGATTAATGAATACTTTAACAATACTTCTGAAGTAAAATTCGAGACTACTATAGTGGTTGAGAAAGCACAATACGATAATGAGGAGAAGTTTTCTCTATTTAAAAATAATGTTACGTATGATTCCATTAAAATTATTTGTTATAAAAATATTTTTTCTAAATATTATGATGACAAAGGCTATGTGAATATTTTCAAATCTTCAAAAGTTTAAAAATAACACAAAATAAAATATTATCCCCATCTTGAGTATGTTAGATAAAAAATAAGTTACCAAACTCCCAAAGGTTTCTATAATGAATGATATTTCTTAAATAGAAAATCATTGTTTTATGGCTATTTAAAGTGTTGTGGAATTATAGGATTAGGGAATATAATATTGGAAACAATATATCCTTACCTGGAATAATATTTGTGCAAAGTGACAGAAATCATGTAATTCGAATGGGTATCATTCCTAGCTTGTTGAAAGTTAAAAAAGTAAATTCTCAAGATATTGGAAATATTCCAACCAAAAATAATTTTGGATATCTGAAAAAAGATTGTAGAATATGTGATTGGTCTTATAATGATGGAAAATGATGTATGACACTCCTTCTAGTAAAAATTTCTTATGATAGAAAATAAATATAAGATGAAAAGTACAATGTTGGGGAAAGATATATTTTTGTTGATATATTTTCAAAATAAAGTTAAAGGAAAAAAATATGGATACTTTATAGTGGATTTTATTCACATATTAATGGCAATCTAAAAATCATGAAGCATTTTGAAATTCATGATGGAGAAGAAGCTACCTTTTAGAATGATATTTCTCTTAAAAATCAAAGGAAACAGAACAGATGATATTGAATCTAAAAATTTGAAATATAACATTGTTTTATTTGATTAAGTGATAAAACCTAACATAACTAGTGTAATAAAACATTTTAATGATGCGAAAAAAGTTCATTTAAATTTTATTTTTGTGACATCAAAAGTATGAAGGATAAGAAAATTAATACTAAAGGAGAAAGAACTGGTGAGAATGTCGTTAAAATTAGATAATTCAAATTATCATGTTACTTGAGTGTTGAATATGAAAACAAATTGTGGAATCGAATACATGGCCACTATGCGAAGAAGACATGAATAAAACATATAAATTTCATTCAATACATAATTTTCTAGAATTTAAATTAAAAGAAGATGTTGTTTTTATTTCATTCCAAAAAGGAAAGATGACTTGCCTTAAACATGGTTTTCAGACCAAGAAATTCATTAGGGAATGAAGTTATAGCTATGCATGCAAGACTATCATTATGAAAGATACTCCAGATTCCAATAAAAGAGGATGAATTAGACATAGTGGTGTTGGTGAACATGATACATGGGAATGTGGTTGCAGCTTGGAATCCTTAGTATATGATACGTTTGTGCAAAATGAACCTAGCCCAGGGGTTGTAGTGACGCATATTTGGAGGGAGGGTAACTCCACAGTTTATGGTCTTGTGAGAACATGTTGTGCTGGAAAGCCTTTCACCATTTTTTTGTTTGAGTTCTCTTCTTACTCATTATAATAGCATTATTCAATTGGATTCCATTTGAATTCACCACTTCAGGCCCATCTAGGTTCCCCTGGGGGTGGGTTCCTCCATCCTCCCTCCCACCCTCGTTCCCTTATAATAAAAATATCCAATTTTCAGTCAGTCACTCAACCATACCTCTTGAACGTATTCATTCTGATTTAACTATAATGATGAGATGTTAATCAGAAAAAGGTTTTCAATAAGTTATTATTTTTATTGATGATTTTACTTGGATAATAAACATCATGTTTTTGAAGCATAAATTTGAGGATGTGGAAATGTTTATGTTTTTTTAGAAAAGATGTTGATAATGAAATGGGTTCGTCTATATAGAATTTGAAAATAGATCATGGAATTGATTTGAAAATAACTAATTTATAAGTCTATATGGGAAAAATGGTATCAAACATCCGTATATTTCTCCCTATAATCCAAAACAATTGAGTTGTAGAATTAAATAATATAATCTTTAATGAAATGGGAATAATTTTATTAAAATAATAATAACATTAAATGATTTACTAGAAATAAGTTGTTAGTATAGTACTACATCTTATAAATAGATTTTTTATACTGGAATCGAACATGACTAATTATATATTGTGGTATAACAAAAATAAATATTAATTGATGTACTTAAATGTTTATGGAAGTCTATATTTAATTAAAATAAAAAATCTTTACTAGGAAAAGTTTGATGAGAAATTCAAGGAGGGAATTTTTATATTTTATTCGTAAAATGGAAGAAGAAACAAATGATAGAAAAAATTTTCAGATATTTTTATGGACTCAAATGATTTCAATGTAATTGAGAAACAAAATTCATTAAAAAACTTCTTTGAGAATAATGCAGAGGATAAACTGGGACCTTCCAATAATATTGAAAGTAATTCAAAATATCCTTATCATGATTCAAAAAATTCATGTGATAAGGAATGTTTAGTTTAGAAAGAAACATTAAGATTTCTTATTTAGAAAAATATATTTATTATTAAAAAAATATTTTAAATCAGAAAGATCCAGTTCATATAAGAAGAAATTTCATATTAAAAATTCATACTTCACATACCTCATAAGTTGAACCGGAATTAGTGTCATAATAAATTCAACACAATGAATGGGTGGATGATATAAATGAAGAGTTGGATCAAATAGTTAAAAACAAAACATGGAAACATCTTCCACATCATGAATATAAAAATTTTATAATAACAAATTATTTTTAGAAGCAATTTGAATTGGCATGGTGATGTTTCATGAAACAAATAATTACTTGTATGTATAGGATATGCATAGGTGGAAGCTGTGGATTTTGATTAAACCATTCCCCTGTTGAAAGGTTGTAAACTATTAAAATGATTCTTAGAGTTTCTTCTCATTGTAATTAAAGATTCTATTAGATGGATGTAAAATCATCTTTCTAAAAATGTTAAAATTGAGTACGATTTTTACATAGAACAACCTTGTGGGTTTATACTTGAAGAAGATGAAAAAATTATTTCCAAATTGAGGACATATTTGTATGGACAGAATGAAGATCCACATTCAATGTATTCCAAACATGAAAATTCATTAATAATGTTGATATTTCCTAAATGTAAATTTTGTAGAAACATATATGTGAAAAATGTGACTATGAAACTCAAATTATTATTTTTATTTGGATGATACAATTTTTGTTGGGGTTGAAGAAACATTTTTTCCAACATTTTTTTAATAAAATGCAGTAGAATTTTGAAATTGAAATGTTGGGAGAATTAACTTTCATTCTTAGATTATAAGTTAAAATTATACATTTTCTTATCCCAATACATGTATTCTAAGTAATTGTTTAAATTTTTTTTCATAGATGAATCCAAGTTAGTTTATACTTCTATTTCTATGAGAAAAAAGTTGATTTATAATGAATCTTGAATAATTGTGAATCAAAAAGACCGTAAGAAGAAAATATAAAGTCTTTTTTACCATATAGCCTCATGTATAGATTTTGATTATGCTGTGAATTTGTATTCTATGTATCAATGTATTCCAAAATAATCACATATGTCGGGAGAAAATAGTGTTATGAGATGTGATAATAGAACAAATTCACATGGGTTGTTATATAATTTAAAATTTGAAATGATGTTGTCATGGTATACTGATGTAAATTGGTCTATAGATTGCAATTTTATAAAATGAAACTCAGGAGGAACATCATTCTTGGATGAATTTTGTGTGAGTTGGTATAGTAAGAAACAATGTTCAGTAACATTGAGCACATATGAATCCAGATATGTTGCATCTACACTATCTTGTACTCAAATTATATAGATGATGGTTCAGGTGGAATATTTTATTGTAAATGTTTGTATACTATTAGATATAAATAGTGATAATCAGAGTGCAATTGAGGATTCTAAAAATCATTTCCAAATTTCAATATCAAAACACATTGATATAAAAATCTAATTTATAAAAGCGAAATTCAGTGTTGGATTTGTTTTTATTGAATGCGCTTTTTCAATGTATCATATTACTGATATCATTAAAAATAACATCCTTAATAATGGTTTTTGGAATTGTTGATGAAAAATCTTGATCATACTCCTCCAATGACTTCTTAAAACACATAAAGAAGTTACCCCCAACCGTTTTGGGTCATTATGTAAAAGGGTGAGAAAATGTAACTACTTATTACTTTATAATAATTTTCACTTATATTTATTTAACGAATCTAAAGATGTGGTTATAATAAAATGGGTTGAAAAAAAGTGAGAGAAATAGAAAAGTTGGGGATATTTTATCATTACATGGCTATAAAATTTTCTTTACACCAAATGATGGAATTCCATAAAAAAAATTTCATTATATAGCATTGTGGAATCATAAAAATCTCATTACATAAAGGATATATTTTGATAAAAATTAAAAAACATCATTTTTTATAAAACATTAGTAGTGAAAAATATTTTGAGTGTCAAAAATGTTGTTAACATGCTTCGTCATCAAAACCAAAGAGGGATACTAAAGATCCTTTGTGATCATTTTTTTAAAATATATTTTGTTTTTGTTGAAAACTATCCATTTGGTATAATAAATGTTTTTTTTCAATGAATCAAAGCTACTCTATCATAGTTATATTTGTAAAACTTTTATATGTTTATAATAGATTGAATCATAACATAAATGGGTATAAAAAGTGATTATAGATATAGGTTTTCATACTCGGGATTTCAGACTAAGAAGCACCGAATAAAAAAAGTTTGAAAGATGTTGTTGTTGATTAGAAACTATCGTATTCAAGTCTATTTACATCAAATTGAAGATCATAAAATCAAAAAAATGGAGTCATAAATTTATAATTAATAGTAATTTTCCATTTCCATAATCAATTTAAGAAATATGTTGCTGAGTTTGAATGACAGTGGTTGTTGATTTAAGAATTCATATTGTTGCAAAATAATTTTGAATTAAGATTGTGATGTTAGAAGTTATAATGTTTTCAAACATTCTAATAAAAATCAGTTGATGGTTTTATTTTCATAATGTTCAAAAAAACATTAAATCTCCCATGATAAATTCATTTGATGAAATTATGGAGTGTTTTACAGAATTTCATATTAATAGTGTGGAGATTCCATCGTTATGGGAATTCAATAATAATGGAAATTCAATCATAATGATAGTTCTATCATTACAAGAATTCAATCATAATGGGATGAGAATGAAAAATTATTCATAGTGATATAATTGTGATACATAATTTTTAATGACCTAAGAAGTAAACAAAATTAATAATCAGCAAAGAAGGAATTATAATTTTTAATAAGATGAGAAGGAAACAAAGATTTTAATGAGATAAGAAGGAAATAAAATATGTAATGAGATGATATGGAATGAAATTTTTTAATGATATTATAAGAAAAAATAATTCATATTGAGATGATTATGAAGAAAAATCAATTGGAATATTCTGAATGTTTTATGAACATATGAAATGGAAAAAAATTGAAATACCCTTTTTCGTAAATCTCAATGAATCATAAGAAGGATTTATCAAGTTGAAGTTAAATATTAAATTTGAGTGAATTTTGATGTTTTTGAAATTTTTTGGAATCAGGGGGTTGTTTTCATGTTTCCTTCATTTGGTTTCTAAGTCTCCTATAAATAGTTTCTCATATAATTTTTTCATTGTTCACCTTCACAGAAGCATAACGTCAGAGTGCTGAAAATATCAATTGAGTGTTATTTCTGATCTAAGATATCGTAAGAAGGATTAGACAGCTAATTTTTTTTACTGAACTGGGAAATTACATATTAAGGAAGATCATATTGAGTCGATTTTGACAGATAATGGTCATATTGAGCATCTCTGTGGAGTTGGAGTAATGCATATTGAGAATGTTTTCATCATATTCAGTTCAATGGATCCTACACTATGGTGTTGATAGAATCAAATCCAGACTCATTGTATTGAGATAATTAGATAAAGACACATCATATTAATAAAACCATATCCAAACTCTTCCTATTGAGAGAATCAAATCATGACTCAACATATTGAGAGAATTAGATCTAGACATAATGGATTGAAAAATTAGATCCTTCCAAATCATACTAAGGATTCATACTGAGAATTTGTGTAGCAGTTTCGTTATAGTATTTATTATTTTTATTGGCTCAATTTTTTTAAGATATCATTTTAAACTGATGAGATTCATTATAATATTTAATATTGTGAGATAAAATGTTTTCAACGAGAGTCATTACAAGTTGTATTGACTTATTATTAATAATGACTTTCTGTAGACTCACATGAGTGTCTATGGAATGGATTTAGGTTATCACACTATGGTCAAAACATATAAATCATCCGTACATTACATTCTTTCCTATCATTTCATGTGTAAATGTTTATAAAAATGATAAGGATATTTATCATAACAAATTTCAAGTGTTATGTTTTGAAATGTATTGAATCTTATAAAAAGTGATCAAATTATTCACCCCCAGTATTTACTTAATCCTTCATATTTCACTATCTCATACACTCGCCCAGTTAAATCATAAAGGGTCTATATTCCTCTAGAAAAATTATTGTGGAAAACTTTTTATGAAAATGAAGATAATATTATATGGTACACCAATCCTTACATTAACTTGTAGTATATATGAGTATGTAATCTGTAGTGATGGATCTAGGAAGGGATTGGGATGATTTTTCAATTTGAATGAAATTGTTATAGGTTAAGTCTCTAGATAAATGAAGTGTCATGGGAACAATTACCCAAATATTCATTTGGAGTTAGCAGTTGTAGTTTTGGAATTAAAAATATAAAGGCATTATCATTATAGATAAAATATTAACATATATCAATTGAATGATTTTAAATTAGTATTCACATATAATGAGTTGAATATACACAAAAGAATATGGTCTGTTCTCATAAAGTATTCTATCATCTCAATAGATTACTATTTTAGTAAATCAAACATGGTGGTTGATACATTAAGAAGAAAAAATCATCCCATATTTTCCATGAGGATGATTACAAAACATTCAATTTTAATTGATATGTAAATAATGAATCAAGAAGTAATTATGGAAGGGGGTAAATATTATATTTTTCTAATAGTTATTTCACCATCAATTAAAATAATGATCAAAGAGGCATTGAAATAACTCATGGAGATATAGAATATAGTGTGTAATTTAAATTAGTTTCACATGGATTATGATGGTATGATAAGGTATATAAACCATATATTGGATTTGTACATACTAGATTTGAAAATGGAGTTATTATAAAAGGATCAGAATTATTTATTATCTATTCATCCTGAATGTACAAAGATATTTTGATACTTGAAATTGTATTTATTATTGGATGGAATGAATAGAGACATTTAGAGTTAGTATCTTTATGTTTTTATGCATACATGTAAAGGATAAAAAGAAAAAACCTGTATAGATTATTGAACCATTACACATACTAGAATGAAAATGGTTAAAATTTGGCATGTAATTTTTAATTAAACTCTCAAATATATCAAAAGGGAATAATATTATATAGGCTAAAATATATCACCTTATAAATTATGCATACTTTATAACTATCATAAAAAACTATCTCTTGATTAGTGTACTAGAATATCAACTATAGAAGTGGTAGGGTTTCTTGGAGTATTCCATTAAATTGTATCTGATCAGGGTTAGAGGTTTAACTCAATGATTTTGATGAAATATTCTGCATGATACTGATACAGAATTTAGTTTCAGTATATCATATAATCCCCATACTAATGGTCAGCCTTAAAAAAAATTAAAATCCTATAGGTCATGTTGATATATTATTATATGGATTTGAATGGATGTTGGAATTAACATCTTCATCTAGTTTCATTTTCTTATAATTATAGAATTCACTCAAGAATATAGATGTATCTTTATGATTAATTATATGGAGAGAAGTGTATAAATCCAACATGGTTGGTAAAATTATCATGATAGAAAGAAATTGGGTCCTAATGTAGCAGATTTAGTGGACGAAATGATTTGATCCATTCATTAACATATTAGGGCAACACAAAGTGGATAGAGAAGTTAATCTCACAAATGTCAGCGTGATCTAGGATTTAAAGTATTTCAAAATGGGATTCATATAATTTCTCCATTGAATATGTTTTTTATTTTTAAATAAGGTCAAACTAGTCTGTAGGTATATTTTCCCTTATAAACATACAATAGTATTAGGATGATAGCTCATTGATTGGTGTTTCTATGAATCCTCTCCCAAATATATAGTGTATTCCATGTATCTATCACCATGAATTACATAATTCCAATTTGACAATTAATAAAATCAGTGGATATATCACTGAAAAAGGATATTTCTTTTTAGAATCATCTAGTGGATATTTTGGATCATATAGAGAATTATTTATGAAACAAGACCACTCACCTCCTTAGTGTTTGAGTACAAATGCCCCATCTTGAGAAATATACATGGGAATCTAATGATGTAATGAAGTAAAAGTATTCGATTTTGTTTATAAAAGGGTTATAATATCAATAGATTAATTCCTTTTACTCTATATATAATGTGACAACAAATCATTTTATGAAATAAAATAAAATATGATTAACTTCTTCAATAACATGTGTTATATGAAAAATACAGTTATTATGAACCATGAAATAATGTTAATATTATTATTTAAAAATTTTAAATATAAAATTTTTGTTAAAACATTGGTATAAATATGAATAGTCAAATCATGAATAATTAAAAAAATAGTGAAAATACGATATACTGATAAAAAGTACAAAATTTTTAGTGATGACTTTATATGTTTCAAAAATTATAATTCCTAAAAAATAATTTTTTAGATTTTGTGAAATAATTATGTAAGTAAAAATTTTAATTTTTAGAAGATATATTGGAAAAAATAAATTTTTTTCTTTATTTATAAATTACCAAATTATCTTCATGTGAATATTTGATATTTTTCTAAAAAGAATAATTACTCGATGAATAATAAGTAATTACTGATTTTAATTAAAAGCTACCCTTTTATTATAGAATTAAAAAGATCATTTTTATTTGAGGATGATTTTACAATTAATATTAGTTCAATAATATATTTATTATTATAAATTAGTTCATTATAAAATAATTTATATAGAAATTTCATAATAAAACATTATATACTGATGAAAATAATCTCTTTTAAAACCCGCTTTTTCAACGAGTATACAGTTTAATTTAATTTTAAAATTCCAAAATAATATGAATTTTGTTTCTATAAATATATTCCATATTTATAATTACAATATTATTAATTACTTAATAAATCAATCTTAAGTTTTTTCTAAACTGATACATGAGAAAAAAAAATCAATGACCACAGTTAAGGATAAAATAGGTTTACTTGGGGTTAAACTTAAAGGGAAATGGATAAATTAACAGAATTTTTTTCCAATTCTTACTAGATAGAAATATTTATTTATTATCACATATAATGTTCATAAATGATCCATATTTCTGCATTTTTTCAAAATTTGGGTATTACTTTTCATTTTCAAAAATTACTTGTGGGTCCTCTCTACCACATATAAAAGGGTTCCCCAAATCCCCTCTTTTATAAACATAAAAAACCATTTGATTCATAAAATACCTTCCCATATAAAGTTTTTGAATCCATAAACCTATCCTATGTTCTATGTTTTTTTATTAAAAACTATTTTTATATATATAGCTTCTTACCTATGTAGGTTTCTTGAATAAGAGTTAATCTTATTAAGTGAGTGTTTTTATATATTTTTTACTTACAAATCATTCCAATAATATTAATTCATTTTGATATGATGAAAAGGGTATCTCCATTATAATTATATTTTACTATTCTACTGGAAAAAATTAAATATACCACATAATAATAGATTTAATATATGTATAAAATTCATATGAATAAATTATACTTATTCAATTATATTATGAATAAAACTTCTTACATTCCATTTATTAGAAGGACGATAATGTCGTTCGTTTGTATGGTGGACTACCATCTCACAATGTTATCTGATTTATCCATCATTTAATATTTTCAAGGACGTTAATATGGATAAGGTTCATGAATTTTTTTTATTTATGTGACATATATAAGATTATATAAAGGTATTATATTATTTAACCATCTTTCATTCCATCCTATGGGAAACATTAAACAATATTCTGCATACGTATGGCCTGTTGCCTCCATGAACTGTGTAATTCATTTTCTTTCTGTAATACATTGGGATTACTAAAAAACAGATGTAATGAATAAATATGATATTTATATCATTTTTATAATTTTATAAAATTAATATCCATTATCAAATTAAATTCAATGAAATTAAAAAAATCAAAACATACATGAAAAAAAAATTAAGTTATTAAATTAAACCTGATTTTAACACAGATTCATTATTAAATGTGTAAAAAAGGTCATATTTAAAACATATATATAATTATATATCAAGGTATGGTTATTTAATATATTTATAATAAATTAAAATTTTATTATATACTTGGTTTTAATGTATTTGATGTATGTCATTACTTGTGTTGAGGGATTATTACTCTCATTTGTTTCTAGAAGATATATACAATTATTAACTATTATTTATTTTGTATGGTTAATATACTACCAATTAGAAATTTTATATAATTAATATATTTATTTTCATTATATTTAATTTTTGAATTATTTTTGTTATTTAATTTTTCATATAATCCATGAGATTACCAAATGAGTAATGTATTTTTGTATCACTTTTAAGTATGTGGAAAATAATCCTTAGACATCACTTACTACATTATTGTGGTGTATTACATAAAATTCATGTATTTTATGATTTTTCTTATGAATATTCATCGAAAAAAATATCCATATAAGGTTATTTATTTCATGGGGATTATGATTAAAAATATTTCAAATGTTAAAGGATTAATATCCCAATATAATTGTTTATAGGTATTATATATGATTCTGCTTCCAATGAAAATTCATTATGATCTAAATTTCACGAAACAATTTAATTTTTTATTTATATGTTAATTTCATGAAAATATATGTTGATATTAATTTTTACTCTATTAGTGTACTAAAGAATCCAAAATAATATTTTTACAAAATCGAATTTTATTTTCCGATTTGGAAGAAAATTTTTCTTCTTCTAAGATTATGTTTTAAAAGAATTAATAAAATAAAATGTTTACTATTATATAGTGAATTTTTAAATAAATTTTTAACCTTTTTTCTTTTTTAAAAAATAGTTTAAATCTAATCTTCCTATCGTTTTCTTAAATAGGAATATTTTTTCTTTTTATAAAGACTGTGAAAGAAATCATCATTTTAACATGTGGGACATGCATGGTATCGTCCACTATCATGACCACTCAATGTTTTAAATATTAAATTATATGTTTTAGATATTATTTAAAAAAAATATTTGTTTAATGTATTATAGTCCTTTTTTATATGGTTGATTTTCAAAGTGAAAAGGTCGTTTTTCTCAAGAGATGTTCTAGGAAATAATTCAAAATTAAATTCATTCTATGATGAAATTATTTTATGTTACTTAATAGTTAGTGGAGATATGTTACAAATATATAATCATATTTATTTCTTTCAATGTTTTATGATTATGATGAAATGTTGTTTATGAACATCATTCGTTTTCTATATTTTATAATCTGATAAATGGGTGTAATGAATATGAAACTCCTTTATCATCCATGGGATATGCTATGACGTAAGGTTTATTAATCTGATTTATTTTTATGGGATTGAATATAATGAATGATTTATTCTCTTTTAGAACACAAATGTATGGATTATGTGATTGGTGTGAAGTATATCTCTATCCAATTCATTAGTTAATGATTTATATCTCATGAGATAAATAGAAATGGAAGGGGGGTAATCCTTATTCAGTAAGGGACATTATCCCCTTAGTCTTTGAAGTGAACCTTGACTACTACAATGGTTTGAGGAGTGAACACATTTAATTTTCTTAGCATTGGAAAATATAATTGACTACTTATAAAATGATTTATATGTTTATTTTTGTTCTATAACGATGTGTCATACACCAATGTTATGTTCCCATGGATCTTGTTCATTAATTTTATTATGATTAATGTTTTATGAACATCCACACTTTATATAATAAATAATTTTTGTGATATATAATATACATGGAATAATTTTTCAATATTATTATCAATTTTCTATACCTCTATTCTCATTTTCTATTGATATCTAAATTTTTTACCCCTATGGATTATTTTATCTCTCACGTTCTTATGTCTCGTTCTCCCAGGATATGAATAAAGGTAATATGAATGATTTGACTAAGAATGTATCCAGTTATAAAAAATATATTTGGTGATGATATATGTCACATATGAACCAATTTATAATGTATTTGATTTTCTTAAGGAACTAGAACTAAAAGATTATGTAGTGGATCATTATTTAATGTAAATAATTTTCATTTATTAAGATGTAATATTATTTTATGAAATTTATAGGTCACTATATATATATTGTGTATCATTAAGTAATAATTTGGTAATTAAGGTGTATTAAAGATTTGGGTTTTCATATATTGTAATAGAAAAAAATCTTATATTTTTAAGGGTTTGGAATATAAAATATAATTTAAAACTATAGTAATTAGGTTAAGAATATGAATACATCCATAAATTATAATTATTGTTTGAGTTAATGGTTTCCAATTATTATTAGCTTGTAAATTATTTTTTTATGAAATAATGAACAAACTATACTTTTAGTTAATATTAAAATTAAATTAATTAATTTTATATAATGGAATTCTTGAAATAAATAATATTTTAAATAATATTTTTCAATTATAAATGATCGTATAATTTTTATGAGGCCAAATGTAATTTTTTATAAGGTTTTGAAAAAATTTATTGAGAAAAAAATCTAACATTTCATAATAAATTTAGACATCAGATTAGAAGAGAAAGATTTCATGTATAGAAAATTTTTAGATAAAATAAATATTATTTTTGGAATCATACTGTCTAAATTATCCAATGTGGAATTTTTCATAATTTTCCGAGACATTACATTTCTGGGTAACAATTTAACATTTTATAAACATACTTTTAGTATTATGACATCATAATAAACCAAAGTGATATAATAATTCCAATAAATGTGATCCATAACAAATCTATGTTTTCCTTTTAAAATAATGTGATTTTATGTTTAGTTTTTTCACTTAGGAATACCATTATAAATCCCCCAAAACATATAATATATTTTAAGATTATAAAATCATTTTTTCAGTGTGTGACTTACCTAAACTTACATAATTTAATTATTTTATTAACGTCAGAAAATACCTTTATAATATAATTAAAAACACTCCCATTTGGAAAAAACCATTAGAAAATACCATGGGATGGTTTGTGGTTTTGGAAAAAATATTATGTAGAGTAGAAAACATAAATAATAAACAAATACCCCTCTTTTATTATTTAAACCCACTGATGATGACATTTATCTTCATGAAAACTTCATAGAGAATGACCATACTCTTCCCTCCATTATTTTTAGTCCCCCCAATTCACTCACAATCCCTAATTAATCCCCTCCTATTATTTTGGATTCGTACACTCCAGTAATGCACCTTTATATCCTCCTTTCAATTCATGCATATTCATTGGGATTAGTTCTTTAAATTAGAATTGGTTATATCTTAATTCTTTTTTAATCATATCTATACTATCCAATTGATGTTATTTGAATGCAGGTCCATTTATCCTCCCTCATTTAGTCCCTTAACTAAGTCGTTACTATGCTGAAACTCCATAAGGATTTCTCACCTACTCTTATTTATTCAAGTTTCACTTTAAAAATATTACTTTTTTCCATTTACTAATGTTTTTAAAAGTCATTACATGTCCCTATAACTGCCCATTTAATATACAATGATGAGATACCCCTTTCCCTATCATCATTATTTTAATTATATTTTTAGGTAATGTTGTTATGATTTTGAAATTAAACTATGATTTTCCATTACAAACAATTATGTAGTAAATATCATTCTCATTTTTCATTCAAGGGTATTACTCTTTATGCACATATAAATATTAATTTGATACTAACGATGTATGTATTCCACATTCCATGATTGTGAATAAATTATGATGATGAATGATTCATTGTTGTATGATCTATGTGGCACACATAATAATGAGAATGAAATGAATATTATGGTTGCCCATAGATTTAAATCAAATTAATTGTATGAATTTTAGTATCGTGATGTGTCATATTAGGATAGGGAGTGAACTTGATTCCTTTATTGGACTTTTCTAATATGATGTCTGCGTAGGTTTAGCCATAACCCATGTTTATGATTAATTTTTCTAAGTTGTTTCCAAATTTTCCATGTCATGATTATCATGATATATCATGTATTATTATTCATGATCCTATTGTTACTCATTGATATTGTCATGAGCCATTCTGATTCTAACCATAATTAGTCATTTGAGTTGTCAACAACAAGTCCTGAGGGGTTCTCCTGATCCCCACTGGCTGGAAACTAGTGTCGTGCATCAAAATATATAAATGGGAACTATTTCAACCTAAATGAAATAACCAGGATAAAAAATCAACAAAAAAAGACTAACCACAATCTAAAAATCGAATAAATAAGAAAAATTATTCTCTTACAAAACACAAATAAGAAGATAAAAACTAATAATAGAAAAAACAATGGGGACACACTACCACAATCATCATGGGACCACTTGGTCTCCTCTAACCACATGTCCAACTCTGCTCTAACAACAAGCAACTGAACATTGAAAACCTGATAAAAAAAGAACCTAAAAAATAACTCGGGTCTATCGACACCGAGTGGTACAAGTAGGGTGTGAGAAAAAATATCTCAGTATGCAATCGAAAATGAATCCATGTATTTTCCTTTCCTAAATCATTACATTATAAATAGTTTGAAGATAAAGTTACCAAAAATAGGTTTTTCAGAATTTACATAGAAAATATAGTCTTTATCATTTTAAAAACACAATACAAGCCGCATCTCATTTTCAGAAATAGATAATCATTTTGATAACAAAAATCAAACAAAATACATAATCTGAACACTATAGGGTTATGCTGAAAATAAATAAATGAATATCACATACTAAAAACTAAATGTAATAAAAAGTAAATTAGAAGATAAAAAATAGTAAACATTGGATTTTTTAATCATCCCAAGAATACCTTAAGACATACATAGTTCGGAACCACCTGTCGGCGTATGGTGCATCACCTAAGTCTATAACCAACTTGCTTCCATCAACTATCAAATCCAGTGGCATGATCCACTTAGCCTAAAAATCTAGGAGGGTACCAACCCATGTAGTCAGGGCTAGCAAGATACCATCACTCGGTCATCTAATAAATACCAAGGAACGCATGGTAAAAAACATAATCTATGTATGTAGGAGTCCCTTTCAGGCATGAATCACCTTACCTATCATCCCCTCAATTTCATACCCCAAACACAGACATCATTTATACAATATCCCAAAAAAGGAAATCCTATATAGTGGTTCCCACTACATACATATACACATTTACATCACTTCACATAAAGTTCCAACGAGGTCTTTATATCACATGATCAACCAAACTTTACTTTAGAAAGATGAAAAATTCCAACAGGACTTTAGATTTACGCACCAAAAATCCATTTTATTCAAAAACACATCAAAATAAATTTCTAAAAAATTGTGAAACCCCATTTTCATTATGCATTTACCAATAGTCCATTAGATCACATGTTCTAATATGTTTTAATAACAGTATTTCGAACCATTTACATAATTACACAATTTTATAAAACATGCCAATGGATCCATTAAGGAAAACTTATAACAAAACATAATCCATGGGCCAAACTGGAATACCTTTGAGGATTTTATTTATATCCACCTTTTATATATCACACAAAAAAACAAACATTATTTATAAACCAATAGACCATTCATGGAGTCAAGGTTTAAGGGAACACTATTTTATGGGGTCATTTTCGTTGGACGGTATATCCACGTGTGCCCTTCATGCACCCCTAGATGTGCGAACATATAATGAACCTTCAATAAAATTCTCAAAAACACTCCAACACATTTTTAGATATATTTTATAAAAAAAATACTTGCCTTCTAAAACAAATCGAACCATCCCATAAAACTAAGAAATCAGAAAAAAAAACCCCTATCAATAACTTTCCCATTAGAATTTACAAACCATATAAAATAATGGTTCACACATAACTATTAAACAACAATCCAACAAACATTATAAAATATAACAAATTGTAAAAATAATCACAAATCACTGAATTCCTAAATTAAAATACATTTTTAATTTAATTAAAATATTTCTATGCAATCTAACATACTTATAAACATTGAATCCCCTAAAAACCTATTTTTAAAATATTATACAAACAAAAATCACCATAATAATCCTAAAACATACTTTATGAAGGAGGAAATTATATTTTAAAAGTTATAAAAATATTATTTTACATTTTTATCAATGCATTGGGAATATATACATATAGGAATAAAAAAGAAAGTATCTCCAAATCTTTTTTTTGAAAATTATACTAGCATAAAAACACCAACGTAGGACAATTAAGGCCATTGTTGAGGTGTATAGAATATTTAATAATTAATTGAAATCATGTGATATTCAATGGGTTATTCCGAAAAAGAAATACATTGAAATTCCTACATCAACAACGTATGATTGCAACAAATCCTCAATATAAGGGAGAACCAAGCCGAATGTACGATTCACACTCCCTAGACCATGAGGAAAAAGCCCAAGTCGTTGACCCTAAACACTGGGGTTTGACCAAACCAACTCCCACCCATGTGAAGTATTGAAATCAAGAGTGAAAAGCTCATTGGATGGGGAGCTGATCACGTGAGGGATACTTCATCACCAGAGGGAGGAAGTGCATCATATGAGGAATTCATTCACTGGTGGGGGAGATGTTCATAAAATGGCTCTGGTCAGGGTTGTTGCATGTGAGCAAGGAGGAAACACGAGCAAGGAGGTCATGTGAGCAGGGATTGATTCATAGGAGAGGACCTCTGGAGGCAGGGCGGTCACCAGAGGGGGGCTTTCTAAATAAGGGAGGTGCATAAGCGGGAGGGTCGTGCTGCATAGAAAGAGGGAAGGTGGGAGGCATGAGGGAGAGATGGGAAAGTGTGGGAGAGAGATATATACCACTTGGCATTCCCAAAATTATTAAAATAAACTAAACACAAATTATAATAATAATGATAGTAACATAATGATAAAAATAATATTTTCAATAATGTTAATAATTTTAATTATAATAATAATAATTATTATTATAATCATAATAATTATAATAATAATTTTAACAATATTGATATTCTTAATAATAATGAAATTTTTATTATTAACAAAAAATTATTATTTTTATTAATAAATTTCCATTTTTATTATGTTTTAACTCTTTTTGTTTTATTTTTCATTTAATTTAATTTATACAATTTAAAAAACAGGTAACTACACTGTAACTACGGACGGATAATTGTGGCCCGACACAAGGCTGAGCAAGATGTGTTCAAACAAGACCACTCTATACTTCCCATTTATATAGCTAAGATGAACACTTTTCACACTATTTAAAAAACTATTTGCATGTCACACTCCATAACTGTAACCCACATGGCCACATGTTCGAGTACTGCACGATTATCCCCTACCATACTGGCTAACTATGAAACCTTATGAGAACTTCCAAAAAATATAATTAAATACCGCAGCTACCAAAACTCAACATAAATACCAATATTATTAAATATAATAAATATAATTAATTTAAATTATCAAGGTTTGACCATTATCCCCACCAAAGCTTGTTCTTCCCCTATAAAGTCACCAATCCAAAGGATGATCAGAACTCGAGTATGATATAAAAAAACTAAGATAGAGAACATAGAACCATAGGGTGACTATACACTCCACAAGTCATACCCAATCGATATATATGAATCCATGGTGTATGTCTGATGGGAGAACACATGGGGGTTCTACCCACCACAATAACTCAACCAGTATGAGAACATGAAACCCAAACACTCCACCACGGGGAGGGGCCAACATGAGAACATCTAATAGATAGAAACCATCATCTATAGAACTTTTGAAACAACACCACCACTAGAACTAGAATATTTTCACTCACGAACCGGACCCCCAATATTATGGTAAAACTCATGAGAAGAATCCCTGACTAAAAAATGGACCAGGAACACCATTCACCTATCTCACCATCCACAAACATCTCCAAATGAGAATGACTAAATCGAAATCATCCTATACAAGGTCCCAACACACTTTAAGAAAAATTAATGATTCCGAAAACAATATTCAGAATAGATGATACTTCTTCAAATATGATACAGCGAGATCATCACCCTATAACAACAAGAGATGAACTTAAAACAGTAGGAGAACAAAAATAATAATATTTAAAATATGTCTATTTGAAAATGAAAGACGAAGAACCTATGAAAGGTCCCACATACCCCTAGAAACCCAAACTATTCATTATCTTCACCCTAAGACCTATGCCCAGGGAACTGGGGGATGAAACAAGTCATTATTTATATTCAGGTATGAGAACCCCATGATAATATTCCGTTATTCAAGCAATACCACATACAACACTTCTCTAGCTGAACAAAATAGCAACAAGTATGGAAGGTATTCAAAGGGATGTGGAATTATGGCTTTTATATCATGGACCAGCCACACTTTAGAAACACTTGAAAAAGGACTGACAAACTATAAGTCAACCCCAATGAGGTCCAATCCTTATGAACATGTTCATCCATAATCCTCTCTTTTCCATATGGGGAACCTTCTTGAATGAATATTGGCCCTAAGAAAACATCTATATGTGCCCCTGGAACCAACTCATCTAGGAACGCTTCATCCACCATCATCTCAAATCAAACATCATTAAAAGAGAAAACTTACTCCTTGGTCTTTATAAATATACCAGAAAAGAAAATATGAGTCTCTATTAGATCATGAGAGACTACCTCAATAGAAAAGGATCCCATCCCCATGAAATCATTAATTCATGCCATCACCGTCTCTTGGCCATGTTGAATATACCTAATCTCTTCCATTTTATTCATATTCACATCTTTATGTATGAATGGACAATGAAGATAGACTTAAAAAATCCTACTTTATACAAAATTTCAATGATATAAGGGAAAACATCTCCCATTCTCCCAAAATATGGTCCTTCAAATTGACCTCGAACAACACAATATTCAACCACCTCATGAGTTCCCAAAACCCTAGAGGAAATCAGAATTTCATCATTCCAAAAAACAAAGACTATCATACCTCTAACACCACAAAAGATAGACATCATTTAATAAAATTTAGAAATTGGGCTAGGCTCAATAGAGCATTGGGGGGCCTTTCTTGGCAGAATTTGTCGGACAACATGAGAAACATAAAATAAAATCCATTATCTATATGAAATAGAGTCGTAAAGAATATCGCATGCCAAGACAACATGCTGATAAGATAAATAGTCACAAGAATTCAAAAAAATACCTTTTCCAAAATCCCATTATCATATTAATTTTCAAAACTTCCTCATTTCAAAGCCACATTCTACATACCAAAACCCTCTATTTAATCATTTTTATATTTACAAAATTATTTCCAATTCTTGATTTCCAAATGAAAAACCAAGACAAAACATTCATTTCAAATACACACCCAAGTAATCCCATGAACCTTTGTGCATGTGTTCATCTACTTCCATCCATACATGCTAACACAGACTTTCCACACACATGCCCACTTACATGAAAGCTTCCAATAAGAACATGTAGGATTGCACCCAATCCATTTTCATAGAAAATAAAAATATTTTATTAATTCTAAAATAAAAAAAAATTAATTGTAAAACCCATTTTACCAACATAAAGATATTTAAATGAAATAATTTTCATTTCAAAAAAAATCATGTTCAAAAAAAACATACACCAACAAAAACCATGATGAAGAACAACATAAACCAAAAAACCAGAAGGGGGACCTATGTCTATTCTTAACATAAAGACATCGAAGTAGGCCATGGCTAATGTATTAAGAAATAACTATGAGGTATTTGAACTGTGTATTCAGAGTCCACATGGGTCATTACTCAATATGGCATAATGAAATAACATCGACTCACCTTCATTTTCTTCCCTCAATCCAAAACATGGGAAGAAGACTCAAGTATCAGAAAAAGCTTAGTGAATAAAGGTTTGGAATGAGAAAGAGCTCATGATTTCCTTTCTGTACCAACCTACCAAATCCTAATTTACTTAATGTCTATCTACCAGACACCTCAAATAACACGAACCTCCCCCAAAGAACATTTTATCAATAACATGCCCGAGTCAAACCTAAAATGGTCATTTGAGTTGGTCCAGGACAAAGCAAAAGGGTCATTCCCAATCCACATAGGATAAAAACTACATTCAGGTGTCAAAATAATTAAATTAGAATGATTAAAAACCAAGATAAATAACTAGGATAAAAAACCAATCACGAAGTGGATTACAACAATTTGAATCTCAAATAAATAAATAAAATGATTTAGTTACTAAATAAAACTATGATGATTGAAACTAAAAATGACACTGAGAAAAAAACGTAAATTGGTCCATCCTACCACAATTTCTATGTGACCAGATGGTCACCTATAACAACAACTACAACTCGTCTCCAATAACAAGAAACAAAACTAGAAGAGCCTAAGAAAAATAAAACCCAAAAAACGGCTCAGTTCTATAGACACTAAGTGGTATAATAAGGGTTCTAGCTAAAATATATTTTTATGAAATTACCATAGAATCCATATATTTCCCTTTCACAAAACAAAACATTAATAATAGTTTTAAAATAATGTTTTTTTAAAATAAGTGTTTTAAATTTTTACTTAGAAAACATAGACATTCCCATTTTAAAAACTAACTCACACCACATCTCATTTTAAATACTTATTATCCTTTTGATTCCAAAAAACTAAACCAAATATGTAATCAAAATGCTGATATTTTTTTCTAAAAATAAATAAACTAATAAATAAATATTTTATGATAAAAACTAAAAGAAATAGAAAGTAAACAAGAAGATAAAAAAAGTAAGCATATGATTTCATAAACAACCCAATAAGACCCCTGGACATACTTGATACAAACAACCTACTGGAATATGGTGAAGCCCCAATGTCTATAAACATCTTGCCTTTATCTACTAGCCAAATCTAGTTTCAGAAACCTCCTGAGCTAAAAAATCATGGAGGGTACCAACTCGTCTAATCGGACCTGGAAAGATACCATGTCCTGATCATCTAAAAGACACCCACAATCCCATGGTAAATATACATAAGCTGGGTATGTAGGAGGCCCTCTCACACATTACTCACCATATTTGTCATCAATATACTTTCCTACCCCAAACATGTACATCTCATATATGATATCCCATATATTGAAATACTATATAGCCATTCCCATTATATACATATACATATATACATCACTTTATAAAAAGTTCCAACTGGGCCTTCGTATCACTGGAGCATTCAACCCCTTATTTAAAAAAATTGAAAAGTAAAAATCATGCCTTTAGATTTATTATCCGAAATGCACATTTTTCCCAAAATCACAACAAAATAAATTTCAAAAAAAAATTCAAACTCTGTTTTCATTAATCTTTGCCCAATGTTCTTTTAGGTCCCATGTTCCAAAACATTTTCATAAAATTCTTTTCTATATATTAGAAGATTAAAAGTTTTAATCAAACCTTCCAAATAGTACCTTACACCAATTATTTAGAAAATTGGACTCCACATTCAAAATGGTCTTACATTTTAGGATTTCATTAAACCCGCCTTTTAGAAATCACACAAAGGAACCAAAATATTTTAGAAGTAAATGGACAATTCACAGAACCAAGAACAAAGGATACATCATTTTAAAGCCTCATTTTAATTTGAGGGAAAATCCATGTATGCACTTCATGAACCCGTTGATGTGACAACATCTAATGACACTTCTTTAAATTACCAAGAAATATTAAAACCCATTTTCAGATTCATTTTTAATAAACACTTATTTCCTGTTAAAACATACCCAATAATCGCAATAAATTGATAAAACAAAATCAAACCCATTTAAAGACTTTCCCATTAAAATTTCATAACCATATAAATTACCTGTTCACACACAATGTTAAATTCAAAATCCAACCAACATTTTAAAATATTAGTAATTTTGAACATCATCACAAATTACCAAATTTTTCAATCAAAATAAAATTTTAATATAAACCCCATCATTCCATATAAATAAACCATTGCATAAAGAATGAATATTCCAAAACCTATTTTAAAAATATTCTACCAACACTAAACACCTTAACAAACCAACTACATATTTCATGAATGTTCTAATTAAATTTAAAAGTTACTGAAACATGATTTGGAATTTTCTCAACACATTGAGAATATATAATCATAGGCATACAAAAGAAGATACCTCAAAAGAAATTTTTACAAAATTATGCTATCATAAAAATTCCAACATAAGTAAATTAAAGACATAATTGAGGTGCATTGAATTTTTACAAATTTATTGAAAGCATGAGAAAATTAACAGGTTATACCAGAATGGAAAAAGTTGGAAACAATTATCACAATTGTGTGAGATTGCAATGAAACCTCAGAGAACAGGAGAATTGGGCATGAATTGTGATTCGTAGACCTTAAACCAAGAGAAAAATAACCCATGGCATTTACCCTAATCTTTAGGCTTCAAATAAACAAACACCATCCCAAGAGAAACCATGAAATCAAGAGGGGAAATAGATACTCACTAGAAGGGGAGTTGTATGGACGATAGAGAATGTGCCACTAGTGGAATGAGGTGAGTTAGGAGGAAGTCATTCACCGGAGGGGGAATTCGTTCCCTAGAGGGCTCTGGATGTGGAAATTGCACATGAGAAGGGATGATGTGTGAGGAGGGGGCACTGCATAGGGGAGGCCCGCTGAAGGAAGGCTGGTCACCAGAGGATGTCTCACCGGAGAAGGGAGGTGCGCAAGGCGGTGTCGCACTGCACAAGGAGAGGGAAGGGGTGGTGAGAGGGAGATATGGGAAAGTGGGAAAGAGATAGATAGATCCCTAGGGTTTATTAGAAGAAAATTAAAGAAAATAAAAAAAATAAAAACTACAATAATAATAATAATAACAATTATAACATAATTATAATGATAAGAATATTATTAATAATGATTTTAATGATAAAAATATTAATAATAATATTAATAATTTCATTAACTGTAGTAATAATTTTAATAATTTTAATAATAATAATAATAATGTTATTAATACCCGAAATATTAGTATTATTAAGACAATTCCCCTTAATTTTTTTAACTCATTTTGTTGTATTTTTTAATTAATTTAATTATTTTAATTTAAAAAATAGGAAACTAAAATTTCCACAAACATCTACCTATAGATCGACGCGTGTTTTAGAATGTCATGATGAAACCATGCCTCTCAGTACTACCAACTTACATAGCTGAGCCAAATTCTTGTCGCACAGTTTAATAAACTATGTGCAAGTCCTTTGACATAACTCAGAACCATGTGGTATCCCACACCGGCACTACACAGTTACCCACTAGTGAGAGGTCTAACCATTCATCCATAAGAATGTTTTCAAAAAATATATTAAAATTTGACCCTCTAACTACCTAAACTCAACATAAGGAAAACAAATATTTCAAATAATTATAATAATTAATTTAAAATTTCAGGGAGATACAGATATTCCTATTTTCTAACATGTATCACTTATGACATATTTATTCTTATACTGAGATTTATAGATCAACCCTTTCTTATGTATGTCCATATGTTTTCCCATGTAGTTTTATTTTCAAAGGAGTTTTTTGATCATGTTACAGAAGTTTCCTATAAATATTTTTTACATATTTTCTGTTCTTATGTAATGTTACTAATTCCCAAATACACAAAACTTATCAATCATTCGAGTTCTATTAAGTTTATCCATATGTAATAAATAAAGTATTATTGTGAAATAAAGAGAAGGGTTCTCATAGTGGATAACAACATAAATGATTAGATATTTTTGGGATTAAAATTAGAAAACTATAGGTAAATCTTCAAGGATAATACTATGTGTTAAAAAACATCCATAAATTTTGGTTAGTATAGTGTATTGGTATTTTTAAAATAAAACATTCCTGGCTAGATACTACAGTTGGACGGGGTTCTCACTTGAATGTACCTTAGAGTATATACTTTGACAATCTATTCTAAGCCAGACTCTAGGTAACCTGCTACATGTCAATAGACCTTACTACAAATCTGGTTTAACAATCGCAAGGGATATTCATTGTTAAATTCATATTCTCATTTTTATCAATTGTTAAGGGATATAAAAAGTTAACTATACGAATATATGTTGGGAAATAGAACAAGGAGAACATTGCTTAAATCCTATAGACTAATAGGTTAAGGAAATAAATATAATTTAAATTTTTTCTATTTACTGTAATGGTATTCCACATTTTTGGTTTAATAGTTTAAAAATAATCAACCATAATTTTACCATTATTATAGTCAATGGATGAAAATAGGAAGAATCAAGTAAACAATCGACATGTTGGGAAATGTGATTACTTCTCCAATGAGATTCCATACCTAGTGGGAGTAGAAATAAGAAACTTCAATATGGTAATCTCTAAGATAACATTGGTTCTGAATACAAACATATATCAAGAAAGGCACCCAAACCCCAATAAGAGATAACAACCCAAAATTGAGACCTTCATGTGATAATGGCTGTCAGATTTTAACGGATCATTTAATCCATTAATTGTAAAATAATGGATCAAATCCCATGAGAATATCTTCTTTGTCCATTAATGTTCTATGAAATTACAGGTTCTATTGGTTTTTTATTTTATGAAGGGAGAAACTAATAAGTGGTAGTGTTTCATCATGAATACAAAGGTTGAAGTAGAGAAAAAAATGATGTAGTTGATGGAATTTCATAAAACAAATCGATAAATATTTTCCCCGCAGTCTCTATCTTAAAAGTGAAAGGTATTTACTTACCCTCGGGAGACAAGATGATGAGTCTATCAGGTCCTATGAGGAAAAAACCAAGAATTGAACGATATGCATACGTCTTTGTCTTACCACTGAATGTAATTTCATTTGATTATTTGGTAGGAAACATACAAGCCTATAAAAATCATTTAGATGTGTGACTTTGATAGCGTTTATTAAATTTCATGATGTTCCCTAAAATTCTAAATGGATATTGGAAAATATAAAGGGTATTATAGATATACGATGCATAAAGTGGAATTTAAATCTAGTTGTCTTATGGAGAAATTTAATAGGGTTAAGAAATTTCTACACCCCACTTGTAAATTATGAGGAAGAAGCACATTGTAAATTTTTCTAAGGAGAATAATGAAATGATTTAGGTGTGGAAATGAAGAATACCTAGCTAGTAATATCGGACAGGAAAACCCGACTAATGAAATAGAGGAAAGGAATGATCATGTCAACCATAAGCACATTTGTCAATGTTTTTAATGCAAGGATCAAGAGAACTATTTAAACAAATTCTATAATCCAAGGGTTTTTTAGACAACCAATAATCTTCAAGGAAGAAAGGGTGATCGTTTTCCATTGCAACCGCTTAGGTGGATCCAGATAGTAATGTGGTGACATGAATGATATTTATTCATTCATGAATATGGAATGAAATTTTTTATTCTACTTATATTCATTTCTTCACTTTTTGAATGATTATAGAACTATTAAAACATTACCACAAATAAAGGATATAGATATGTCAATGAAAATTAGAAAATGGGTTAATTATTGCATCCAATGTATATAACTCATATCATGTCAAAGTATTTGGGATGAACTTCCTAGAAAACCTTGTCATTCTTCGTTTAGTGGGATTTGATTCAATTTTATATATTTAGTGGCATACCCTATATAGAACTATATTAAATTTCAATGAGAAAGAAATAACATTATCTATTGCAAATCAAACACTGATTCTGTAAAAGTACAAATTTATGATGAATCATCATTAGTACCATTATCTAAATAATGTATATTATTTCCCAATGATAATGAATATCTATCTAAAATGAATTAGTCTAATTAAAGAATAATTCTCGTAGAAATGACTATTGTGAGGGAATAAATTGTTGTGTTTCCTTTGTATTTTTCAAGTATTCCTCCTACCTATGTGGTTGAATTACTAAACTATCTTATACCTGGGGCGTTACCACTATCCTATACACTATATAGAATTTCTATTTTAGAGCATGCGGTCCAAAATAAACAACTACATGAGAATCTACATAATGTTATTATATGACCATGTGTTTCACCATGGGGTAACTAGTCCAACACATCAAGAAGATGGATGGATCAATGGGCCTTATCAACGATTATCCTACGCTGAATAAGATCATGGTAAAAAACATGTATCTAAATCCTCAAATTGATGACTAGTTTGAACTGCTTCATGGAGAACAATACTTCTCCAAGGTTGATCTCCAGTTTGGACAGTATTAAGTAAAGATTAAGAAGTTATATATCCCCAAGACCTATTTTCCTATATAGTGAGAGCACTATGAGTTCATAAGGATTCCATTCAGACTAACTAATTGTCTAGAAATATTCACAGACATGATGAATCGAGTCATTAGAGATTACCTCGAAAAATATGTGGCATTATTTATAGATGATATTTTAATATAATCCAAAAGAAAATTGGATTATAAGGCTTATATGAGCACTATGATAATGACCATATGAGAGGAATAGATTTATGCCAAGTATTAAAAATGTGAGTTATAGTTGAAGTAGGTCTCTTTCTAGGGAAATATTTTAAAATTAAATTGCATGTCTATTGACCCTTTAAAAATGGAATAAATAGAAGTGTAGATGAGTCCAAATTATGTGAAATTTAACTATAGTTCTATTAAGATAGCTTGGTATTATCACTGATTTTTGATAAATTTCACAAGATTGTCAAACAACCCTTCCAAGATATCCCATTAGAGAGTCATGTTTACATGGAATGATGAATATAGAGAGTGATTCAAGGAGTTGAAAAGAAGGCTCATCACTACGCATTTTCTCAAACTATCAACAAGTGGAGAACTATTTGTAGTATTCATCGCTAATTTGATGAAGATATTGGGATATTTGATAATGCGGAAATATAATGGCATAGCCTATGCTTCAATGTAGTTCGGATTTCATGATAAAACCTATCTCATGCATGATCTAATGTTCGCAATTGTGATCCTTTCATAGAAAATCTAGTAGCATTTTCTCTATGCAGATATGTTTGGGATCTATATTGATCACAAAAGACTCTTTTATATATTCACACAAGAAGACAAGAATATGTACCAATAAATATGGTTAGATATGATCAATGACTTTGAAAACTTATCCCACAACCATCATGGTAAATAAAAAAAGTGGTGGGATCTTTATGTAGAGTGGATCCATAATCTTTATGAACGATGAGAATGGAGAAGGATCAAATATTCATATACATAAAAATTGTGGACATGTGAATCATAAAACAAGGAACATCACCAATATTTTCACAAGTTATTGGTCATCCTTCACTTTTTAAAAGGTTAAATGATGGTAACAAAAATGATGTGGAAGATCAGCAGAAGGTGGAATCCATGATAAAGGGTAATTTCTCATAACTTATAATTGAGTAAGATGGAATTGTGAAATTTGGATCATGACTATGTGTTTCGTCAAAAATTGAGTTTTAGGAGGAACTATTGGATGTTGCATATAGTTATCTTTTTCTATTCACCATTGATGCCCAATTATGTGTGAAGATATATATGAGAACTATTTGTGGGAGAATATAAAGATAGATTTTAAAAAATATAAATCAATATGACTTGTATTATAGAAAGTGTAGTCTGAAAGGATGAAGTCAAAATGTAAGATGAAATCATTAACCATACCAACATTGAAATGGTAGAACAGCGAAGTGGACTTGTCACCATACATTTGAAGACATCCAAGGGAACCATTTCGAAATGGGTTGTTATGGATATTATTACAAATACATAACACTTTGTTGTAATTAGAGAGGACTTCTTGTTAGATCAACTTGAAAAAATATACATAAGATATGTGGTAATGCTACATTGAGTACCACTATCTATTATATCGGATCGAGATCCAGGATTCCCATCCTAGTTATGGAATAGTCTCTACCGTTCTCTAAACACTGAGATGAACATTAGTATGGCCTATCAACCCTAAACTAATGGTCAATCTTAGTGGACCATTCTTGCACCAATGAACATGTTTCAATCATTTTCTATGGACATCAAATGATGATGGGACCAACATCTTTATCTAGTTCAGTTCCCATAATACAATAGTCTCAACTAAACCAATATCATGGAACCCTATGATTCACTCTATGGGAAGACGTACAAAACACATGCATGATGGAATTATGTTTGGGATAAAAAACTGATAGGTCATGAAATTGTAGATGAAATTGTTCAAACGGATAAAATCTTTCAGAAGCACATCAAACTACAAAGAATAAAAATAATTGATATACATAAAATCATCATTGAGAACTATATTTTGATGTTTGATAGATTTTATTCCTCCACATATGTCTACGGAATAACATGATGAGATTTCAGCGGATGTGAAAGCATATTTAATGATACATCAACCCCATAGAGATCCCTAATCACATCAGAGTAGTGGATTATCAACAATAACTCCCACCAAACCTATCATAATTATTTGATGTATTTCATGTATCCCTTTTTAGGAAGTATATTCCAAACCCCTAACATGTACTGAATCAATATGTAGTACAGTTGGAGAATGAACATCTATGAGGAGAAGCCGATGACGATATTACATCCTAGAGGAAAATTTCCATGAAATAAGACAATGCACCTTGTCAAACTATTGTGAAGAAACTGAATGCTTGAAAAAGAAATGTGTGATCCAGAAGAGGTGATGAATAAGAGTCACCCTCATATATTTTTGTGCAGAAAAATAAAATATTGAGGATGAAATTTCAAAGGGGGGTGATTGAAACAACTCGAACTGTTATAAAGAAAATTCCCTTTTTTGATTTACTGAAATGTATCATCATGAAATTTGGTTACAGAACACACACAAATGTATTTTGATTTATTACATCCTATTGGATTTATAAATACCATTATGTTTCATTATTATCGATAATATATCCGTTGAACAATGATGGAATGATTAATATAAATATAGGGTTTTAACAAATATTATTGACACAGACCATGGAATTGGTTACCTAAGCCAGTTGGATAATACCCTATGAAGCCCATTCATCGATGTTTCTAAGAGATATTATATTTCTAGGCATTTCCCCTAACCAACCCAATATGAGATCCAACCACTTATTCATGAGAGAAACTGTTTATGAGAGAAGATCAGACCCATTGAGATCATGGCCCAAACCACGTTCACTGAACTGCCCCATGAAAGTCCCATCATTGTAGACCTTACTCATTGGGAGTTTTCTGGTGTACTAGAGGGATATTTTATATGACCCTATATATATGAATATGTACATTTTTATAGAATAATGAATATATTTTTATCTAATTATTTTTTCTTTCTAAATGATTTGTATTTTGATATTATAAATCACAAATTGTATTTTTATTAAATATTAATATTCAATTAATAAATTTATTTATATATTTATTTTTAAAATAAAAAATATCTTAAATAATTTTTATCAAATATAAATGATTACATAATTTTTATGTAGTCAAATATAATTTTATACAATTGTTCGAAATATTTAACTCCAAAAAATATATCATTTCATAATAAATTTGGATTTAAATTTAAAAGAGAAAATATAAATATTTAGACAATTATATAGATAAAATTAATAATATTTATTTTTATAATACTTTCAAAATTATCCAACAGTTAATTTTTCATTAATTTTCAAAGGCATTCAAATATTAGGGTAAAATTAAATATTTTATAAATATTTTTTTGTGTGTTATGACATCATAATTGTAAAGACCTGTAAAATTCAAGGGAAATTTTTTTGTTTATTTTCTTTTGGATTTTGCAAGAACGCTGTTTTTGACGGCACCTGATTCTGAGGCCCGGGGTGCCCGAAATCATTTTCCAATGTTTAGCTCGGGTACGTTCAGTGAACGAACGAGCGAGGTTTTATAACATTTGAACCGGTGCTCGGCATCGAATTCTGAGGGCACCGATGGTATCAAAACACCGGTAATTTCTTAGAAACACATTTTCCGAAGTTGCACTTGATCGGGTGTGGGTTTTAAATATTGGTATTAAGTAAAGGAATAAACTAATAATTGGACGCACAATTTTTATTTTACTTCAAGTTGTTTAACCTAAGCTAATTGTTGGGAGTGGGACCCACAATATCCTACCCACTTGGTAGGATATTTTTGAGGTGGGTCCCACACAAGCCCCATCGTTTCTTTTCTTCCTAAACCCCCTCCTTTAATTAAGTAATGCACTCGCACCCCCTATTCATGAAGTCGGCCCTTACATTAATTCTGGTTAATAAACACCTCATTAATTGGGCGGTTTAAAACTCCTCAATTAATTCTTTTAATTGACTATTTCTAATTGAAATTCAAATGTTGGCTTGTGTTAATAAAATAAGATAACTCATATTTTAATAGTGGATGGTTGTGCAAGAGGGTTTGGGGAGAATTATCTCAAGCCGTGAAGTTCTTCCTCCTCGACGAAGAACACGAAGAACGCGAAGAATGTGAGGAACGCTGACCTCTGACGAAGGTCGACAAGAATGCCGGATCCTCGGAGATTTAAGACGCGACGCCGAAAAATCCTTTCTCCACGATGCAACGATCGTCCTTCCGCGATGGCTTCTTCCGCAATGGTTAATTCTGCGATGAATCATCGCTTATCGAATTCGACGAGGTAGGGATTTATATTAATTGTTGTTCATGAATTCTTCCATTTCCTTTCAGCATTACTATTGTAGCCACTTGATACCGCAATAACGGGAGGGGGTCGGACCGCACGAACACGGCCGACCCTCCTCTCCTCTTCGGTTGTTTGATGTTGTTTGTGGCACGAAAAAGGAAACACGGTGCCGAAGCACCACGCGGAAATATTAATTAAAGGGGGAGAATCGGCATCATCATGCCGCACAGTTGAAGACGAACCAAAGACGCGACACCGTCGCGCCACACCGGAGAGGAAAAAAAGTGTCGCGGCCGGAGCGGGGCCATGGCGGAAGGGCACGGCGTCGTCGCGCCACGCCGGATGGACCAAGGCTGCGACTGAGGCTTCGGCAGAGCGGGGAGACCGGCGGTCGGTTCCGGGCCGCCGGCGTCGGAGCAGGGGGACCGGCCTGCACCGTTCCCGTGGCGGCAGCTGCCGGCCGACCAGAGCGGGCATGCCGGTCAGGGGAAAACCGGGGGTTCGTAACACCCGGTCGGCCAGCAGGTGTGGCCCCCAACATGGGGTCCATGGGTTCTTTAAGCGGGGGGGCAGCCCCCCCCCCCCCTCTTCGCTCTCCCTTAACGGCCGAGCCGCCTGGCCGGATGGCCAACTGGCCAGCGCCACCACGCTAGGCCGAGCCGCCCGACCGGACCTCCTGGCCGTGCTACGCCCATGTCGGGTCGGGTCGTGCCCAGGCCGGGCCGCGCCCAAGCGGGCTAGACCCGGACCCGAGTCGGGTCGACCCGGTTCGGGCCGACCCAGTGGGTACCGGGTCGGGTCGTACCGGGCACGAACCCCCTAATACCAGACCTCTCACGGTCTTTTTCCCATAACATGGGCTGTGGACCTCCGATCGATGCACCGTCAGGGGCGATGCAATTCTTGGATCGAGACGGTCGTTTTGGTATATCATACTCAAGGTTTCAGAGTACTTTGTGTTATGCCAGGTTGGTTCGTACATGAAACCAACTAGGCCCTCAGTGCGGAAACGCTTATAACTTGAGTTCCGGACGTCCGATTGACGTGTCGTCAACTTTTTTAGATTCATCTTGATTAGATGAAACTTTTGGAATGCTTCTCCTGAGTTTCAGTTGCAGTTGGATAATGGATGGGTTGGATTGAACCTGAAAACCTTCCAGGCCCCTGGAACGGAAAAGATGATAGCTTTCAGACCGGATGTCCATTTGACGAACCGTCAGCGGCGTTGGTGATCACATTGAGAAATGGTCCCTATGAGCATGCCCTATGAGCATTCGGGGTATAGACGGATACGGCTGAGTTGGTTCACACACGAAACCAACCGGGCCCTTGGGACGAAAAGGCTAGTAACTCACAGACCGGGCGTTCGACTGACGCGACGTCTGTTTCATTGAGACCCCTATGGTGAGGCGGTACTTTGAGAAACATCTTTGTGGAACATAGTGATACATAGAGTATCAACTGGTAGCTCGTGGAGTGGACCCTCCCGGTGATGAGCTAGCCGAGTGCAGAGACCTAGTAGCTGGCTGGGACATGACGACTGTTGATCTATCGACTTAGTGTATTTCAGATAGCCCAGTGGGGAGCACTTGGTTGTAGCGGCAAAACCCTGGTGGAGGAGATCTTGGTAGTAGTGGCAGACCCACGGTACTAAACAGATTTGAGTACCTTTTGAGGCTATGAGGGGGAGCGTTTGGTTGTAGTTGCAGACCCACGACGGAGGAGCGCTTGGTAGTAGCGGCAGACCCACTGTACTCAACAGAAGGAGTACCTCTGGAGGCTATGAGGGGGAGCGCTTGGTTGTAGCGGTCGACCCATGGCGGAGGAGCACTTGGTAGTAGCGGAAGACCCTGGGTACTCAACAGAAGGAGTACCTCTGGAGGCTATGAGAGGGAGCGCTTGGTTGTAGAAGCAGACCCACGACGGAGGAGCGCTTGGTAGTACCGGAAGTCCCGCGGTACTCAACAGACGAAATACCTATAGATGCTGTGAGGGGGAGCACTTGGTTGTAGCGGCAGACCCACGACGGAGGAGCGCATGGTTGTAGTTGTAGACCCGCGGTACTCAACAGAAGTAGTACATTTGGAGCCTCGGTGGGGGAGTGCTAAGTTGTAGTGGCAGACCCGTGGAGGGATGTGCTTGGTTGTAGCATCAGGCCCATAGTTCTCGACATAGGAGGAGTTCTCCAGTAGTGGTGGTTTTGACTTCATGAAGAAGTATACTTGTGTGAGCTGAGTCTTGATTTTCATTCCTTATCTTCGATAAGTTTGACCTGATATCCTGTGTGGTTTATGTTATGCTTTCATGTGTGTATTTGGTTGTGTTTTCCTGTGTGGACTGGTTTGTACTTGGGCTCGGATGTTGGAGCCAAACGAGAATTGATGACTTAGGTATATGTATGGGCATATACCTAAGTGGTGTCAGATGTTACTTCATGATTGTATCTTACCTTGTGGAGTATCCTTTGTGGATTCTGGGAGACCATACGGGGTCTCGGGGTCCCTACTGAGTAGCTTATACTGACCCCTGCACGGGCTATGCCCGCACTACGTTGTGTTGGTTGCAGACGACTGACAGCGCTGATCGTAGTTGAGGCACGAGGAGCAAGTTGGTACCTGGAGGTGGACAACTAGGCGGAGCGTACTCGGAGCAGACGGTTGGATCTGAGGAGCTGTGGAGGCTATCTGTAACCACCCTTTAGGTGGGACTTCTCATGGACAGCTCGACACAGCGGCTTTACATTTCAGTTGTTGTAATCTCTTTTCAGTTTTACTTTACATTGAGTTTGGGTTTGTATTCTGGCCCACATACTTTTCTGCACTTACTGTTGTACCCAGTTTTTACATAGTGTTTGCTTCTACTTTCTTTCTCTGTGGTGTTTGTTTACTTTACAAAGGAAAAGCCTTCCCTTTTACCAAAAATTACGCCTTGGTGCTAGTCGCCATTCCCTAGACTATGGAAGGCGGGCTTGGGGTAGTCACAGCATGGGCCCCAAGGACGGGTCGTGACAAATTGGTATCAGATGAGTTCGGTTATACTATAGAACTCAGGACTCTGATCTTTATCTATGTGAAGCAATAGTGTTAAGAGTATTGAGTGTGGCTATCAGACCAGGGAGTCCAGTGTTGGTGCGGTGGCCAACGTATCCGTACACTAGGACCCTGACTTCTGATTTCCGACTTAATGCGCGAAAACATTCATTGCATGTGTGTTTCAAGTTTTCTTTGTCATTACATTGTGTCAGCTCACCAGGTATACTGTATAACCGTGGTGCACCTGTTTCTTTTCAGGATGGCCCCATGATGGCAGCAAGCTTGGGTTCCGAGAGTTGTGCGTAACGACAGCCCATCGAGCGACGTGGCCTCGGTATAGGGCCCTTTGGCAGCAGAGGCACCGGCGGTACCTCTACCCGCCGAGCCACCGATTCTACCAGCCCCAGCCGCTGACGGTGCACGTCGCCTTAGTGCACTGCATGAGTTTCAGCATCAGAGACCACCCAGGTTTCGTGGGGAGACGGACCCTAAAGAAGACGGGGATGGGCTGGAGGTAGTTGTATGAGTATTTCGTTTAGTAGGGACACCTGGTGACCTTATGGTGGTCCTTGCAGTGAGCCTCTTGCATGTGGCAACAAAAAGATGGTAGAGCATGATGCTCCAGGCGTATGATGAGGCATCTCTCCTTTGGACAGACATTGCGAGCCTTTTCTGCTCAGAGTTTTTCCCAGCCACCCTCCGTGCGGTGCGAATACAGGAGCTACTGTATCTATGGCAGGGCAGCATGACAGTAGCCCAGTACGCGGCGAGGTTTACCGATCTCTCGCACTATTCGATGGACATTGTACGGGACCCATTCTATAGGGCCCGAACCATCGAGCTAGGGCTCAGGTGAGAGATCAAAGCTGTAGTTGTTTCTCACATCATTCCGACATAGACATTGGTGTTGGAGTGAGCCCTCTTAGTGGATAGTTTCCTTGCTGAGCAGTCTCTAGCAGTAGGACCCACCACTAGCTAGCATGTGGTAGAGTCTTCTGCAGAGAGCAGTAGACAGATGACACAGGGGTCCAAGAGGACTAGACCTACAGGTGGTCGACCGCATGACACAAGATCGTTTGTGTGAGGCACCCGGGGTGGACAACGACTTACCATGAGCGGACAGTGTTACTCCTGTGGCGGGGTTGGTCACATGGCTCATAAATGTCCGACCCTCCATACAGATGACCAGCAGATGAACGAGAGACCTCCCAGGCATAGGCATAGGTTCGATCGAGGTGGACCACATGGAGCAGGAGACCATGGCAGGGGGAGCTGGCCATGTAGCTGGAGGTGGACGATGCTTTGAGGTGTTGCCACCACCACCACCAGGAGGTCCACCCCGACCGCAGGGAACTGGTGGATGTGGGAGAGCTCAGCTTCAGGTAGCAGAGGCCTACAATCATGGAGCACCGGGAGCAGATGGAGAGGAGAAGGAGTAGCTCCAGACCTGGAGACTTTTGTTTATGCTGCTACTCGGTTTTTTGATGTTTGTTTGTAGATTCTTTTTGTCACTGTACTTTGAGATGTAGTAATAAAAGACACATTTCTTGTGGTGTTTACCTTCCTGTCCTCTCTTTATGTTGTTACTAAGAGGTTCCAGTTTAAAAAAACTATTGACATGACCCTCACATTGAGATACCTACTAGAGGAGACTCAGTGACCACACACTGATGCTGACAGTGTAACTCAACCCTTGGAGGTGAGTTTAACAGTTGGATCTCTTGGTAGTAGCGTCGAGGCCTTACGACGTCATCCTTGGTATGGGTTAGTATAATCCATGTTGGGATTTACTGTATTAGCTGAAGAACGTGGTTCATCCAGTGGATGAGACCAGATTTCTCTAATAGGCAAAGAAGAAATCTCAGCAACTCTTGTAGTACCAGAAAGGTCCAAGTCATCCAATAAAGGATGAGCACAACTCAGAGTCGGAAAAATTCTAGTGGTGACAGGAGGCGGAGACCACTAGTGTTCGAGCATGGTGACCACGTTTCCCTACGGGTCTCACCACGACGTGAGTTACAGAGATGTGGCTGAGGCGACAAGTTATCTCTGAGGTTTAGTGGACCTTTTCAAGTCCACAGCAGGGTAGGCGAGGTGGTTTACCGCTTTACCCATCCAACTCAGTTACACCAGTTGCACGAAGACTTCTACGTATCTCAACTGAGGAGATACATGTTAGACCCTTCACATATCATTGACCATGAGGAGATGGACGTTGGAGATGGGTTGAATTTTACGGAGGTCCCGGTGGAGATTGAGGATCGACAGGAGCGGGTCCTATGTGGAAGGTCGAATCCTCTACTACGCATCAGATGACAGCACGGGGACCTCCAGGTGAGCACATGGGAGCAGAAGGCTCAGATGCATGCTCAGTACCGCTTTTATAACACTAGTTTGTTTTAAAGCATTACGAGGATGTAAATCCCTAAGGTGGGAGTAATGTAAAGACCTGTAAAATTTAAGTGATGTTTTTTTCTTATTTTTTGTTTGGGATTTTACAAGAACACATTTTTTGACGGAACCTGATTCTGAGGCCCGGTGTGCCCGAAATCATTTTCCGAATATTAGCTTGGGTATGTTGAGTGAACGAATGAGCGGGGTTTTCTAACATTTGAACCGGTGCTTGGAGTCAAATTCTGAGGGTACTGATGGTATCGTAGCACTGGTAATTTCTTAGAAACACCTTTTCCAATGTTGTGTTTTCTCAGGTGTGGTTTTTAAATTTTGGGGTTAAGTAAAGGAAAAAAATAAAAATTGGACGCACAATTATTATTTTACTTCAAGTTGTTTAACCTAAACTAAGTTTTGGGAGTGGGACCCACAATATCCTACCCACTTGGTAGGATATTTGTGATGTGGGGACCACATGAGCACCATCATTTTTTTCTTCCTAAACCCCCTCCTTTAATTAAGTAACGCACCAGCACCCACCCATTCATGAATTCAACCCTTGCGTTTATTCTGGTTAATAAATGCCTCATTAATTGGGTGGTTTAAAACTACTCAATTAATTCTTTTTATTGATTGTTTCTTTTTGAAATTAAAATGTTGGATTGTGTTAATAAAATAAGACAACTCTTATTTTATTAGGGGTTGGTTGTGCAAGATGGTTTGGGGAGAATTCTCTCAAGCCGTGAAGTTCTTCCTCCACGATGAAGAAAGCGAAGAACGTGAGGAACGCCGACCTCCGACGAAGGTCGACAACAACCTCAGACACTCAGAGATTAATGACACGACGCCAACGAATCCTTTCTCCGCGACGCGACGATCCTAATTCCGTGACGCCTTCTTCCACGATGGTAAATTCTGCGACGAATCCTCACTCATCGAATTGGACGAGGTAGGGATTTATTTTATTTCTTGTTCATGAATTATTTTGTTTCCTTTCTTCATTTCTATTAGAGCTTCCTGATACCGCAATTACGGGAGGGGGTCGGACTGCACGAACACGGACAACCCTCTTCTCCTCTTTGGTTGTTTGTAGCACGAACAAGGATACGCTGTGCCGAAGCAATGCGCGGAAATATTAATGAAAGGGGGAGATGCGGCGCCTTCACACCGCGCTGTTGAAGACGAACCAAAGATGCAGTGTCGTCGCGCCTCGTCGGAGAACTACAAAAGTGATCCGGCCGGAGCGGGGCTGGGGCGGAGAGGTGATGCATCATCGTGTCGTGCCGGACGGACCAAGGACGCGGTTTAGGCTGTGGCAGAGCGGGGAGACCGGCGGCCGGCTCCGGGACGCCGGCGTCGGAGCATGGGAGTCGGCCAGTGCCGGTCCCGTGGCGGTAGAAGCCGGTGGCCAGAGCGGGCCGGCTGGTCAGGGGAAATCCGGGCGTTCGTAACCCCTGGTCGGCCAACACGTGTGACGCCCCACATGGGGGTCGCAGGTTCTCTATGTGGGGGGCAGCGCCACCCACCCCCTCTTCGCTCGGATGTAACGTCTGAGCCGCCTTTCCAGTGATAGCGTGCCGGGCTGAGTCGCCCGAACGGACTGCCAGGCCGGGCCAGGCCGCGCCCAAGCGTGCCGGATCCGGACCCGAGTCGGGTCGACCAGGGTCGGACCGGGCCCGAACCCCCTAATACTGGACCACTCACGGTCTTTTTCCCATAACATGGCCTGCAGACCTCCGATCGATGCACCTTCAGTGGTGATGCGATCCTTGGATCGAGACGATCGTTTCAGAATATCATACTCAAGGTTTCAGAGTACTTTGGGTTCCGCCGGGTGGTTCGTACACGAAACCAACAGGGCCCTCGGAGCGGAAACCCCAATAACTTGAGCTCTGAAGTCCGATTCGCATGTCGTCAACTTTGTTGGATTACTCTTTATGAGATGAAACTTTTGGAGTTCTTCGCCTAAGTTTAGGATGCAGTTGGATAATGGCCGGGTTGGATTGAACCTGAAATCCAACCGGGCCCCTAGAACGGAAAAGCTGATAGCTTTCAGAAAGGGCGTCCGTTTGAAGAACCGTCAGCGGGTTTGGTGATCACGTTGAGAAATGGTCCCTATGAGAAATCCCAATGAGAGTTCGGGGTACAGACGAGATACGGCCGGGTTGGTTCGCACAAGATACCAACCAGGCCCCTGGGACGAAAATGCTAGTAACTCACAGACCGAGCGTCCGACTGATGTGCCGTCTGTTGCGTTGAGACCCATATAACGAGGCGGTCCATTGAGATAATTCTTCATGGAAATTCGGGATACATGGAGTATCAACCAGTGGCTCATGGAACGGACCCTCCCATTGACGAGCTAGCAGAGTGCAGAGACCTAGTAGCTTGCTGAGACTTGACGACTGCTGATCTATTGACTCAGTGTATTTCGGATAGCCCAGTGGGGAGCGCTTGTTTGTAGAAGCATACCCACGGCGGAGGAGCACTTGGTAGTAGCGGTAGACCCGCGGTACTCAACAGAAGGAGTACCTCTAGAGGCTGTGAGAGGGAGCGCTTGGTTGTAGCGGCAGTCCCACGACGGAGGAGCACTTGGTAGTAGCAGCAGAACTATGGTACTCAACATAAGGAGTAACTCTGGAGGCTATGAGGGGGAGCGCTTGGTTTTAGCGGCATACCCACGATGGAAGAGCGCTTGGTAGTAGTGGCAGACCCACGGTACTCAACAGAGGGAGTACCTCTGGAGGCTATGAGGGGCAGCACTTGGTTGTAGCGGTAGACCCACGGCGGAGGAGCGCTTGGTAGTAGCGGAAAACCCGCGTTACTCAATATAAGTAGTACCTCTAGAGGCTATGAGGGGGAGCGCTTGGTTGTAGCGGAAGACCCGTGGTACTCAAAAGAAGGAGTACCTCTGGATCCTATGTGGGGGAGCTCTTGGTTGTAGCGGCAGACCCATGGAGGGAAGCACTTGGTTGTAGTAGCATGCCTATAGTTCTCGACATAGGAGGAGTTCTCCAACAACCGCGATTTTGACATCATGAAGAAGTATACCTGTGGGAGTTGAGTCTTGATTTTCAATCCTTATCTTTGATATGTTTGACTTGATATCATGTGTGGATTATGTTATGCTTCCTTATGTTGATTTGGTTGTGTTTTTCTGTGTGGACTGGGTTGTACTTGCGCTCGGATGTTGGAGCCGAACGAGAATTGATGACTTAGGTATATGTATGGGCATATACCTAAGTGGTGTCATATGTTACTTCATGATTGTATCTTACCTTGTGGATTATCCTTTTTGGATTTTGGGAGACCTTAGGCGGTCTCGGGGTCCCTACTGAGTAGCTTATACTCACCCCTGCACGGGCTATGCCCGCACTACGTTGTGTCTGTTGGAGACGACGGACAACGCTGATCGTAGTTGAGGCACGAGGAGAAGGTTGATACTTGGAGATGGACCAGTAGGTGGAGCGTACTCGGAGCGGACGTCTGGATCCGAGGATCTATGGAGGCTATCTGTACCCACCATTCAGGTGGGACTTATAGTGGATGGCTCGACGCTGCGGCTTTACTTTTCAGTTGATGTACTCTCTTTTCAGTTGTACTTTACTATCAGTTTGGGTATGTATTATGGCCCACTTACTTTTTGGCACTCACTGTTGTACCCATTATTTACTTAGTATTTGATTCTACTTGTTTGCTCTGTGGTGTTTTTTTACTTTACAAAGTCAATGCCTTCCCTTTTATCAGGAATTACACCTTGGTGCTAGTCGCCATCCCCTGGACTATAGAAGGCGGGCTTGGGGTAGTCACGGCATGGGCCACGAGGATGGGTCGTGACAATAACGACAAAATAGTGATGTAACAATTACAATATGTGGGATCCAATAAAAAATATATGTTTTAAATTTAAATTTATTTGACTTTAAGGTTATTTTAATTTTTTGGAAATCTATTATGAATCCTACCAAACATATAATATATTTTTTGGTTGTAAAATCCTTTCTTTAAGATTGTGGATCACCACCATATATGAAACCGAATTATTTTACTAATTTAATTCATTTTCCACATAAAATAATAAAAAAAACTTCATTTTTAAAAGAAACCAATGGAATGGATGGTTTATGGTTTTGATTATATTATTATGTGGAGTAAAAAACCTAAATAATAAATAAATTTCCCTCTTTTCCTATATAAAAACAACCAAACTATAATTTATCTTCTATAAATATCCTTAGAGGACTACCATACTATCACCTCCACTCTCTATAGGCCTCTCAATGAACACCATTCCCTCAATAATCCCCATCTATGCTTTTGTAGTTACAAACTCATGTAGGGGGCCATCAACGCCTCTAATAAAATCATGTTCATTATTTTAAATTAGTTATTTTAATTTTTAGTGTTTATATTTTCATTCCTTTGTAATAATAAAATTAATATAAAATTGATGTTGTTATAATTAGGTTTTATTTATCCTCCCTTATTTGGAACCATAACAATGACGTAATTATGCAAAATTTTCATAAAGGATCCCCACCTTATCTTCATTATACAAGTTTTTTTTTGAATTTATGAAATCTATTTTAATTTAATAATATTGTGAAATGTCTTTCCATATCCCTATTTATTCCCATTTTATTTCCAAATTATGTGAGACTGCCACTCTTTTATCATCAATTTTTATGAATTTATAGGTAACATCGTTATGCTACCAAAATTTCACAATCATTTTCCATGCTGAAACAATTATGTAGTGAATACCGTACCCATTATTCTATCAATGGAATTCACTATTATGCACATATACATATTTATTGGGGAATTTAATGTATATTTCAATAATCTTTTATCGTGGAATAAATTATGATGCTGTATTAATCTATTTTTTATGATCTATATAAACACTTCAGAATGAGAATGAAATGAATATGATATGTGACACCGATAGTGATTCAATGAATTGGGTAATGTTTAGTATTGTGATAATTCATGTTGGTATAGGTATTAAACCTGATTCTTTTATGGGATTATGTCTCCCGTTATGTCTTGGTTTTTCTAGCATTGATATATGTTTATGATTCAATGCTTTATATTGTTTTCACATTTTCTATGTTATGATTATCATGCTATATCATGTCGTATTCACCATATTCCTTTCATTCCTCATTTATATTCCTATTGTATAACATGAATCACTTATGAAAAATTTATTCCCTTACTGGGCTATATATCTCACACCTTATGTATATCACTAGGTTATCTTATGTATTTTTATGTTCGAAAGTGTATTTAGAGTATGTTCAAGAAGTTTTCAATAAGGATGTTATATTCCCTATTTCATGTTGTTATGTAATGTACCTAATTCCCAAATAAAGGAAAAATCCTTATCATTTGGGTTGTATTATTTGTATTATTATGTTATAAATCAATTATTAATGTAAAATAAATACCAGGGTTTTTCATTTATCTTTTGGAGAGTCATTATTTCCTCGAATTACCTGTATAGTATCATCAATTTATAGGAATATTCTCAAAATTTTAAAACCAACTAACCATTCTAGACTAAAAAGGGTGAATTTATGTGTGAATTGATGAATGATAAGTTTGATTAAATGTGTAAAATAATTGGTTAATCATTACACCAATTTTGATATTACCCCTAGTGGGGGAGGATTTTTGAACTATTGAGATGCTTCAAAAAATTCTTTGGTTTGGTCCTTATGCAAGATAAACAAGTGATAGATGATTCCTCCCAAAAAATAAAAATCAATTATAAAACTACCAAAAGAATGATATAGTGTTTTTGTAGAGATATTTTCGATAAATTCATGGAAACATTATAACAATGAGTAGAATAATGAAATATATATATTTATAGTTCGAAAAATCCTAAAGTATATATTCCTAGAAAATGATCTCAATATGCACTACTAAATATAGATGTAACTGATAAATGAATATGATTTTTCTACACATTACCTTCTTGGAAAGGTGAGAAAATTGTTATATACTCTCATATATATTCTCTAAACCTGTCTAGATAAAGACATGATGGGATACAATCTAATTTTAAATAAAAATGACGGATATGGGATATAAAAAGGATATTAATCCAAACTTACTCAAAAATATTATTAACCATATATTCTAGAGAAGATAAAAGAGGCCCAAAATAATGATGATGTGCTAAAGATAAAGGTGTCAAATATTCTAGAGTTAAAATTTTCTAAAGATGGAGTTATAAGGTTTGAATCCCAAATATGTGTTTTACAAAACCTAAAATTTAAGAGGGAAAATCTAGAAGATGCTCAGAGCTCATCATTATCTTTTCATAAAGGAATCTCAAAGATATACTATGATCTGAATAAAAATATTTTATACGATTACATGAGGAGGAATATTGCAAAATATTAATATAGATTCTTTGTATTCCAAAATGATAAGGTTTATTGATAGAATTTTATGGGTATGAAGAAAACATTTACCATACCATTATGGGAATGGGAAAATATAACAATTGAATTCATCATAGAACTCCTTAAGAAATATAATGGTAATAACTCCTACATGGTGGTAGTCAATATCCATAAAAAACTCATCATATTTTATTACTATCAAGGATGATTTCCCACTTGAACAAATCACTATGATATAAATAAGGGATATGGTAAGAATTTGAATAGTGACACTCTCCATTATATTTGATCGAGATATGTGGGTTACTTTAAGGTTTTTAATAATCCCTTAGCAAGTGATAGGTACACAAATGTGTTTTAATAATTGTTGTCATCTTAATACTGATGTTTGGTCTGAGAGACCATTCATACTCTTAGGTTTCTTATCTGATAATTTTAAATGGATTTAAAAGGACATTTCGATAATATTTTACCCTTGTGGAATTATTTTTTTAAAAAAATTTATTCTTGCATTCCAATGGAAGCTTTTGATTCTATGTTTGGGTGATGTTTTTGAATCCAATATAATTAGATGATGTTGGAGAGAGGAAACTAATGGGGATTTATCTTCTTTAAATTCTTTAGTGATTGTTAAAAATATTCAAAATCTTATGACATCCTATCTAATAAAATTGTAATGATTTGTAAAAAAAATTTGATGATCTCTATAGATTAATGTCGGGGATAAAGTTTCCCTATATCATTGTGGAAACAATTCATCAGTATAAGGGTAAATTAAAAACTTTATCTTAGATATATTGGACCCTTTGAGGTCCTGGTTGCATCAAAGATGTTGCATATCGACTATAAGTATCACCTAAGATATCCCATGTACATTATGTGTTACATGTATCCCTCTTGAGGAATAAAATATGGGGACAATCACCTGATCTAAATCCAAATTTGGTACCCTTGGATAATGTTATATGATATGATGCATAGCTAGTGAATCAATAAGATCCCAGAGACAATGTTATACAGAGCAAAAGAACTCATTTGGTCAATGTATTGTGGTTGAACAACATGTTTGAGGAAGTAACATGTGAACTGGAACAACAAATGAAAAAAAGTACCCCTCTTTGTTTTTATATCTGAAATGAAATTTAATTGGATAAATTTCGTAAGGGGGGAATAATAAAACCACCAAAATTTTATAAATAAAATTACATTTTTGAATTACTAAATTCCATATAATTTCATTTAGATATAGAAAACATTGGGAGTGCATTATTTATTATGTTATATAGTCATTAAGATCTGAAAGATAGTTACGAAGACTATACATTGATGTTATAGTCATTGTATTATGGACATTAATAATAGTATATTGAGGGACATGATAAAGTCTAATTAACACATATGAAATAATTTATTCCCTCAACCAGTAGGATCCTGCACGACCAATCCCATTAATCTGAACTTTGATGGGGATCGAATTAATGGAATTTTTCATGGACACCAACCCAATATGATATTAAATAAGTAAATATTTATTGAAACCATTAATATGATAGGATAATCTTATCATGATAATATCCCAAAGAATGTTTACCAAACAAATAAAATAATGAACCATCATCGCAAACATTGACCTTATGGTATACAATTGTTTAATAGGTGTATAAGATTGTAGACCCTAAAAATATGAATTTATATATATATTTTACTAAAATAATGATTATACCTAACCCTTATTATTCACTGATAAATTATTGTACAATGAATATTACAATAAAATATACGAAGAAATACAAATTTAAATTTTGGAAAATATATTGTTTCAATTAATTCACCGTTTTGGTAAACTAAATATCTTCATTAATTAAATTTTATTTGAAAAAAATATTAATATTAGTTTAAATTTATATAAATATGAATCATAATTTAATTTAATGATTTTTAATGTAATATCTATGGCAGTCATAAATTTGTTATTTTTTAAAAAACGATTATTTTATATTAAATTTTGAGTTTATTTCATAGTGTAAATTATCATATTTAGATGATTGTTTCTAAAAAATAAATATTTTTTCTGAAATAAATACATCAAAATTATACAAATTTAAATTATTCATAATTTTTGGAGACAATCCAATTTTTCTGTAAATATTACACATGATAATGATATATGATATAAATTTTCTTATAATAATGATCCAAATGTAATTTAATAAATTCCCTCAAATTAATCCTAATATAATATATATTTCCACTAAAAAATGTTTTTTGAAATTATTATATAAATTTATAAACCCCAAATAAACACTCCAAAGCCTATATTTAATTTCAAGGTTTTAAAAAAAATTATGCACATGACTCACTTTGAAATCACCTGTGGATATATTTTAATATTTTAGGTTCATTTAATTATAAAATATTAAAATTCACTCTTCATTGGTAGAAACAGTTATATTACTATTTTAGGATTTTTTATTATATAGAGTCCATAACATATGTTTAGTTATTAATAAATAATTTTACAATATTTTTCTATAAATACACACCCAAATTCATACTCCACTTAACTCAAAACCCATTAACCATAAATTTACTATTACTATTTCTCTCCTCTTTCATGCAATAGTTTTCAAATGATATTAATAAGATCCACCCAATGTTTTAAAAGTGTCCACAAATTGTAAGGAGATTATCTCCTCCTCCTCCTCCTTATTCATGAAAATTAATTATATTATTGTTTCATAGTTCCTTGATATATGTGTTCTAATTTTAAGAATCACTACATCCATGTAGTTTCCATTGGATTTATTCATGTAACGAGAAACACCCAACAGTTCTTTATCTAAAATGGACCTTCATTCAAATGGTATGTGTTTGTTATGCTTAAGCTTTATGATATTATGGAACATGCATCGGTCGAGAGGATGAGAGGTCGGACTCATCACGCCCTTCTGGGAGGAATTATTATCTACTCAAACACTATATTTATAAATTTAATATATTTCATGAATACTTTTTAATTAACCAGGAATAACATACGTTTCTATTGGAATTGGCAATAACTTATTAACATGTGTGAAATTTAGAATAATCATTATGTATTCTATGTTGTTTATTAGTGGAGATATCTGTATGTATTCATGTTTCTCCATCATTAGCATCCTCTCATACAGTATTTGGATATTATTTTTATCTTCATTATGATGATACATTTTTTATGCTGCTCAGTGGGGCACTCTAAAATATATTTCCCTTTAGGGAGTCTAATGTTTGTTCTGATATTGGGATCATAACCATAAAATGGGATACATATGTATCCTTGTTAAAAGAATTAGAACCCTTATAGTTCGGTGAAACTGAATGGGACAAATCATACCTATTATGGTCATGTTATAACGAATTAACCATAAAATTTATTTTTATGTGGTAAGGAAATCTAAGTGAAAAGTTCTTAGTCGAGGTTTGGTGTGGGACTTATGCTTAATTATCCTAAGGAGCATTGAATGAATATGGGTTTCCATGTAATATTACAACATGTCGGGGATATGGCCCGAGGACACCAGATTTTATTTGATGTGTTGGGATTGAACATGAAGGAGGCTTCCTAGATATACCATGTGGATGGGAATCAAATATTATGTAGTTAGATGAGTCTCATAGGAGAGTATATTCTTTTAAGAGTATTGATTTCGGGCTTACTTTATGAAAATTATACCTTGGTTATTTGGGGGATTAATTTGGGGTTTATTTGTAAGGAGGATGCCTAGATAAATTGAATTATAGTTGGATTCCTAATAAAGATATCCAATGAGCTTAGGCCCTGAAAAGGCTTCCAACATATCCTAGTTTGACCAGGAATCAGAGTTCTCATAGTTCAGGTGATTGTGAAAATGTGGTGATCATGAAAAATCTCTAATCCCACGTGAGTCATGCTCATAGTGAAAAACAATCAGATGTCAAATATTCAACAAAGTCACCCTCACTTTTCCTCCGCTACAGGTGGAAGAGGGTGTACCTATGGTAGTGATGGTGGACGAGGGAGAGGTGATGATCCCTCCCTCAGTTCACTTTACAATGGAAAATGGTTCAAATGAAGGGAAAGAGGGATAAAGGCTAGAGGATTACACCAAGATGGCTTCCCATTAGATGTTTGGGTGGGGTTTACTCTTAAAAAGGATTCCCATTGAGCATTTTATGGGGCTTATTTCTATAGAGGATTACCATTTGAGGTTTGTTTGAGAAATACCCTTAAGGAGGACTCCTATTTGGTATTTAACCTGGTATAAGAGTTAGGTGATTAGGATTGAGGAGTTTCTGGAGGAGTGTATCGACTCAAGGAACGTGAGAAATCTATATGGAGAGTCCAAACTCATAACATGTGAATGGAACCAATAGGAGTAAGTCAACTCAAGGCACTTCATTGAGTGTGATAGACTATCTCAATTCATTGTATTAAAATGATGGAAGATGGGTGACATGAAGGGCTCAATGGAAAATATTGTCGACCTGAATCGTTGTACAGGTGGGTCCCGCAGGTGCTCCACATAGGTGTGTCACACAACTCCATCTGTTCTAGACCTTTATGGGAATTTGAACCATGTTTCCACATTTAATTCTCTATTCTCTCATGATATATAGAGTGACCTGAGAATGATTGAGGCACCTTAGGGAAAATGCTATGTAACTTGTGCTTTGGGAATTATTACATTTTTTCCATCTATATAATGGGGAGCCCAAGGATCCTATTTATAGGAATATAGGGCACCTAGTTGAAGAGATGTTTTCCATGCAGGTCCTCCACAAAGTTCCTCCGTGTAGATCCTCTACATAGGTCTTCCTCATTGGGGTGTATAAGTTATATTGTTATGTAGCTCCTCCACATAGGTACCTTTGTCATTTTTGTTTCCTTCCTTGTTATATAAAATTTGATTTGTAAGTCTGTTTGGGCTCATAGACTAGTCAAATAAAAGGTATCCTAGAGATCTACACTTACTGAGGTGGTAATTTCACTATATCTTCTTGGAAGAAACTCAGATATTGAATTTAATGTTCTGACACCTTTTCATCATTGATCTTGGAAATCCACTACCTTTTCGTAGATGCGGAATCCTTCCACTTATCTATCAGCATGGAGTAGTATTTTGGAACATAGAAATCCAGTCTACATCTTCTTCTTTCATGGTGAAAACATATTTACTTATACATGAAATTTTTTTCCAATCTGAGAATCATATCTTCACTCTACGAAAATGTGGATGGAAAAAATTTCATCATGTCTACAATTATGCCCTCTGATTTTCAGTATTTCTGGTACAAATGTGCTTTCAAACATAAAAAATATGTTCCTTATGATTTATATGTAATATGATACCACCTTTCACGCCCATTTAACCCATCCATGAATCATTATGTACACCCCTTGTTCTACGGAAATTATCATATGATTTTCCATGCCAAATATTTTTGTAATAAATATTCATACTCATTTACAATCAAGGTAAGTACCAAGATGTACCTATAATTTATTGATTTGATAATTCAATATATTTATCTAGTTCCCATTTATCATGGGATTAAATGTGATCAAAGGTGTTCTTATGTAGTATTATCTATGTGGCGTAATTATGCATTTATATGATCTGAATGTGATAGGTGGGACCAGAGTTATATTACCCTCGGATGCATTCCAATGTTGCCTTTATGATTTATCCTTTTATAAAGATTCAATTTTCATGTTTCTGATTTTCACCGTTATTATATAACTGGGATCTACATATTGAATAATACATATAACATTTATATTTTTATTCTTGTATTATTCCCTTATTGAAAATTATATCTCAACCCTTTCTTATGTACATCTCCAGGTTTGTATGAGATATATTAAAAGGGAAAAAGAATTTTATGAGCATGTTAATGAGATTTAAATAATGTAATTATAAACCTATTTTATATTATTATGTAATGTAACGAATTATCCAAATACATTAGGACTTTAAATATTTTGGGATTGAATTATGTGTGTATTTATGTAGTAAATCATGAATTAAGTTGTGATAAATATATGAGTTTTAAAACACATATTACATGTGGAATGATAGTTCATGGACACATAGAAGATTGGTCCACCATCAGAGAACATGAAAGATAGTTCCCAAACATCAGTTTGGACTAATATAGATTCTTATCCACAGGTATTCTTATTTGATTTTGGAAAAACAACATTAACTTATTTATAAAGACACGATCACCACATATTAAAAACAATATGCATATAGAATTACACAATCCTATGTTTTCTAGGGGTTTTATATCATTATCACTTATATACCTTGCATGGTCCTAACATAACATAGGGGATTATATTTACCCAGTATTATTTTAACATCTAGATGCCTCATTATGCTATAAATTTCATCATTCACATCCTTTGTAGAAACCATGGATCCATGTAAAAAGTTTCACAGACCTTCATAGAACATATTGAAGATTCTTCAATCATAAAGATAAAATAAAGGGATTATATTTTTTCATAACCATATTATATTATAAATGTCTTACAACCTTATCATCATTCCATTCCCAATATAGAAATAAACACCCCATTTTTACAAAACATCAAGATAATTCCCTTCTATAGGATGATTCATTCCATAAAATAATAAATATTAGTTTTTCATACACTCTCTATTGGAATTTGGTTGAAATGGAAAACTAGATTCACTATCACAAGGACCCAAATATCTATTGGTATATATAAAAAATACAATCACATATTCTAATATAATATTCATAGACCCATTTCTAGAAGCATACGTTTAATATATTTTCATGAATTCACTACAATCAGACATTAGGCCTTCTTTTTTCATATGATTATTGTATAAGGTATAACCATTTGTAATGAAAAAACAGTAATTGTTCCTCGTATCATTCAACTTATAATAGATTTTCACTGTTATTTACAATCCTATTGCTTTTATATTATATGTTTTTAGAATATGTGTTGATATCCAACTGAAGAAAATCATCATTCATGATCATATCATGAACATTCATGAAATCCCAGTGTTCCTTCCAATATAGTTTCTCATTGTGTTCCCAATTGAATCCTTTGATTCTGAATTTTCTAGTAGTAATTATAGTTATCTATTAATTTCTTTGAAATTTACCTTCAATAATTCTAACTAAAACTCAATAAAAATTATGGTATTTTTATATTCAGTTAAATACCATTCAATATATATTCTATTACCAAAAATCCACCTAAACAGTAACACCATGTTCAACATCATGGGAATCTCATGCATATTTTAGGTATGATATTCATAACACTTTATTTTTTTTCACTTTTTAGATTTTGTATTCTACATTCAAAGAAATAGAAATTCACATCATCCTATGTACATTATTTTTCAATCTCTATTTACAAATATATTTTGTATTAATTCTAAAAATCAATATTTTGGGTTACGTATAAAACCTAATAACCCAAAAATTAGGGTCTATCAACCTAAAAATTTCTTGCAACCACCATGATAGTACCATATCCAATAACTCCAATTTGTGACACTTTTGGGAAACATGAAATATTCCATTATAAATCATTCAAGATACAACCTAAATATATTCATTGGATATCGTTGATCATAATTTTTTTGAATTTAAAATCCTTAAAATAGTAATCCATAAAGATATATTCATTCTCTAATTAAAGAATAGAGATATCATGTCACATGTAATCCCATTATCAACTAGGTAAAATTAATCATATTTATTCTCTTCTTGATTAGATTTAGTTATGAGAATATCAAGATTCTTTTTTTTATATTAGCATTTTTATGCATTTTCAGGAATATAAAATCTATTTAAAAATATTTATAAAATAATTCTCAGATCCCCTCTAAAATAATTCATCCAAATGATGAATACTCCCTCTGACTATAAAATAATGTAACAAAAACTGATCTAGAACTATTTATTAGTGCTCTATATTATTTATAAGTGTAGAATATTACTATTGAGCAATGATAAAAAAAATTCATTCTCAACTAGATCACTTCATCCAAGCTTCGATACCACTTATTAGGGTGAGGATGCATACATCTAATAAATCCACCAGAGGTAGCTCCACCAAATATTATGAAAGATGATATAATGTTATTTAATGAACATGTAAAACAATATTCAGAACATGAAATTAATAATTAAATCATATCACTATGATGTTACACCATTATTGAGGGAAATAGTGTCATTCCCAATGAAAACAATTATCGACGAAAAAAAGTGGAAAATAAAAACATGTGTCTTTAATATGGTTAATAATTTCTTCCTAATCCATGGAGAAATTCTTGTTTTCTTTATTTCACATTAAACAATTTTTTATTACATCGACTAATCTATCTCACTCAATAATGCGATTTCACACCAAAAATATAATATATACAAAATTGTTTTTCTATATATCATTATTAGATAAAATCCATTGAATAACCCATAATAATCTTCAAAAAATATCAATTTTATATTCATGTGTTTCTAATAAATAATCATTATAACCTAGTGAACAATTCTTTCATTCCAACATATTGTGATTAATAATATTTTCAAAACATCCTACTATGAGTATTCTTAAATTTATTATCTTTTTGTAACATGATAAGATTATAGATTCGGTGCACCATGATTTTGATAATTAATACATTTTTTTATAAATTTCTACAACATATAAATTCATCAAAACATCATCACATAGATTCTCTATTAACGTTAGTCTCCTTTCAATTTCGTAAAAATGGTTTCCACACATGTTTTTTCTCAAAAAATTCACCCATGAGTAGGGGACATGAGCTAGGGTGCTAATTGTTTTACAAAAATTGAACCATGATCATGTATTGGAATGAAATCATTAAACTAAAAAAATTTAGATAAATAAAATATTTATATATATATAAAAAATCATAGTATAAAAATGAATTTATTTTTTAATAAAAAATGAATACTCAAAGGAGTTTAAGGAGATGTTTTATCCACATAACATAGAATATTACTTCACAATATAATTCATTAAAATATTTAATAAATAGAATCAATTAATAAAAGGTTCACTCCTAAATTATCCATATCCATTGACTTCCTCAAATGATATTTTCAAATATTTAATAATATAATGATCGATCATAAAAATACCTCATAATATTGAAAACCCAACCATAATCATTGTTTATTTATTTCTTGTTCTTTTTTTCTTAACAACACATGGTCTTTTTTAATAGAATTCAATGAAGAAGAACTCTCATAGATCAAGAAATGTTTCAAATGAATCTATAAAAACTACTAACCATTTCTTAAAAATTATTTATAACCACAATGATTCAATATTCCAAAAAAATACATGGATTTTCAACATGTCAACAACAAATATGTTCATGAAACCACCCCTAAAAATTTTATTTTTTCATACATATTATATATTAAACCAAAACATTTTGGATGTATTTGATTTTTAGAACCATATATTGTATACAATCTGAAAAGAGTTGCATCCAATAATTTAGTTTGATACTTATAAAAACCTAATTTTTCTTATATGATTATCTCTATGGTTGGGTTATCTATAGTAAATATCCATATCTATTAAATCAAGGAGAAATACTTTACTTGTAACTCTAAAATATTGTATCATGATATTATCATGTTTCTAAAAAAATTGTTATGTTGTGTTGTGTTATTTGTATTATTTTCATGTTTAAGGGACATTAATATTCTAGGAATATATTATTTTTTCAAGACCTATCACTATAATGAAACATTCCTCTCTAATGGAAAATATTTTGTATCGTGAGATTACTCTACCTATAGGTAGAATCAAATCACAGAATCATTAATCATCTTATTCAATATAGTATAATTTGTAGCATGATGATAAATGTGGGAACATAGAACTATGGATGTCATTCTAATGATTCCATCAGTTATTCTTATAAAGGACCTATTATCTTGAGTATAACTCTTATATAGAATCTTTCAACACATTGGTTTGTCTAATATTGATGTGACATCAGTATTAATGGTAAAATAAATCCATTTACACCAAAATAAATACCTAAAAAAGATTTATTTTCAATTTTTAGAAATTTTATACTTTCAATTCTAATATTACTCATCATCTATCATAATGTGAGATACAATGTTGTGATATGATTGAATGTTTTTACTACATACCACCTTCAAATAGTTCATCTTGAATTTTCCAGACATTTCAAAGCATCAACAATTTTTTTTCTAAAAAAATTATTATATGTAATACATCATCCAATAAAAAAACCTAGGCACTATAATTATTTTATATGAGCCAATGAAAATAGATTTCGATAACCTTAGTTCTGAAAATTTTTCATCATGATTAAAATTGTTAATTTTATCTAAATAATCAATTCAATATATAGTAATTTTGAAAAAAATATAGATATTATTTTTTGAATTCCAGTGAAAAAATAATCACCCAATTTTAAATCATCTATCCTAATATGTGTTTAAAATATAATTTTTTTAACTCAACTAAATTGGAAAAACTGGATGTCATTTCTAATGATCGTATCAACATTCGATCAAAAGATTTTGATGGATACTCAACAATACCCATAACATAACACATCACTGCATTATGTTGAGGCTAACAAAATGTTATGAAGTCACCAAAACTAGTATAACTTATATAATTAAGAATAATTATACATGAGGATCATCATGGAAGTCATAGTAGTGTTAATATGAAACCTAATATAAAAAATAACATAAAAAAAGACATAATATATAAGTAATTATCATTTTCATTTATATTTAAACAAAATTAATATAAATATTGAATGAGACAGAATATAACTAGAATTATATATATATATATCCTCCTAAAACGATCTGAAATAATAAATTTTTTGAATATAAAGTTGTTTTGTATTCACCAAATAGTATCCCATTGTTTGAATTATATAAAAATACATATTTAATAATTAATTAATATCATTAAATTGGTTTATATAACTACAAAATATACCGGAAATATTCATATTTCAATTTAATGTTAAAATTGTTTAATAATGATGAAATTTAATAAAATAATTAAAAGTAATATCCACCCCTCCCTTGATATGGTGATAAATTTTTCACAATACCTATAATCATAATAAAAAGGATCATTCATATATATTCTATCATTTGGAAGGAGCCAAATTTGGAATCCTTGAAAAAAAATATTTATGTTTCCAACATAAAAATAGGTTAAACATTTCCTTCCATAAAATATTGAATATTTAACACCTAAATGTAATAGAATCTACAATATATCATTATAGATATTTATATTGATTTGACGAATGGAATTTATATTGTCTATTCATAGTTTTTTTGAGTGATTAAAATAATAATATTTGGAATAGATATAAAAATTTAAAAATGATTGATTCATTGATTTTAAAATTTTATTCATCAAAATTTTTATTATTTACACATCTGAACAATATATACATGAAAAACACTGAAATATTTATAAAATATATATATAATAAGCAAGAAAATTATTATGTTTGTTTAAAAATTTGTATATAAATAATCATTTTCATTAATTAATGAATTATTGGGTTTTTTAATTGAAATGTCAAAGCGGTTGAATATATGAATGGATATCTTCAAAAAAATCATTTTTTGCAATCGTTGAGGGGATTTACTATAGATTAAATTTTTTGAACAATGAAAAGTATTTATTAAATAATGAATATCATATAATTCAACCCTTAATTGAAAAAATGAAAAAATATGGATTGAGAAAACAATGAACAGAAAAGGCTATCAAATTACTAATCCAAATGGATATATTTCAACACCTTATATAAATTTTATTTAACTAATGACTACTACCATACAAATATATATGATAAATTTTTATCAATGGTATTAAGATAAATTCTAATATTAGTTGGTATATTTAAATTATTTAAAAAATTAATACATAATTTATAGAAATGTTCATATAATAATAAAAAAGTGTATTAAATTAAAAGAAGAATAAATGATTGCTTTTAATTTTTAGAAAATAATTCTAATGGGGATTTAAATATAAGAAATATTAAAATTATTCTAGAAATTATAATATAAATCAAAATCCATAGAATATTATATATGATTAAATACTATGATCATTATCCATTTTCTGAATAACAAGAATCTAAATTTTAATATTAGTCAAATTATTTATTTATTAGAAAAAACAAAATGGTTAAAAACTAAATCAATGCTATAGATAAAATTTATGGTCATATTTACTTTAATGTGGTTATTGTAGTTTCTCTTGATATGATTTTCATTTTATAGAAAGAACATAGGATGATGGAATTCATTATGATTCAGTCCTCAATATATCATGATGAACCTCTAGAAAACCCACTAGACTCAAACAATTTGTACAAGATAATTATTCTTCTTAATAAAATAAATATAGTATAGATTATTTTATTGTAATAATTATGGATTATGTTATGGTGATTGATAGACTAAATTATTGCATCAATTAATGAAGGAAAAAGTATATAATTTTGAAAATAAAATGTTCTCATAACAAATAATATGTTTTAAAATAGATAAATATAGTTTTAGGAGATGTTTTAATTTGGATTATTTAATGGTCATATGGAAATATAAAAATATATTGAAGTACTAAGAAATCTTATTTAATGTTAATAAAATAAATATCCCATTATTATGGGAAAGAGTAGACCTTGGAATCACGGAGAATCACCCTAGACTCTAGTAGTGAAGGTTATTTAGGTATACATCAAATGAAAAATTACTGGAACTATGAGTGTGAGATTCTAAAAAAATAATGATTGTATTCATTAAATTTAAATTTATTTTTAATTTAGCCAAATTTTATATTGATAATTATTTTCAACTAATTTTTCTTAAAAAATATAAATGTTTAAAAAGTTAACATATAGAAAAGAGAAAAACATTTCTCTTCCTGGTAAAGAAATCTAGGGAAACAAATGTAGAATAAGAAAAAATCCATCACAAAACAAAAAAAATGTTTTATTTGACAAATATTAAATTAAAATATCAAATTTGTCTAAAATATGTACAATTAATTTTATTCCTTTAAGGAATAAATTCTTAATTCATTATGAAGTATGGGTGATTTATTAATATTATTTAAAAACAGAGAGGAGTAACAAATATGACTCAAATATTCAAATTTTTAAACATAATAAAGTGAAAAATTTAGAGAAGGTAACAATGATTATTCTTTTAAATAATGCCAAATAAATTATTACTTTTCGATCCTAATTTTGGTACTTTTTCCATTGTTAATGATGAAAATAATAATACTAAAAACATAACTAATGTTTTGGATGGATTTGTTAATTATAATAATAATTGAGAAATACTTATTAATGGGATTAGAATGAATCATTTAGTTAATAAATAATGAAAGGTTATATTGTGTGTGTGTGTGTTTCTATATATATATATGTATAAATACAAAATAATTAAACCATTATCCCATATAAATGAACTACTATTGGAGGAAATAATAAATAAAAATGATAATTTATAAAAAAAATATATAACATTCTATAATGAATATTACACAACTGTGAGTTTTATTAATATATCTTTGAAATAATCAACAGACTCTTTCATTTAAATATGTCCACCAGTGGAAATGGAAAAATAATTTTTTTTGATATAACCCCTTATCATTCAATGATGTTTTAAAAACTACCAAATCAAAGATAATTCCATAGAATATTTTTTAATAGTTTGAGCTATAGAGAATGATTTTCATTCCATGAAAATAAGGTCAATGAATCCCCTTAAATAAAAACATTTCACAGATTAAATGAATTTTTTTGTTTTAAATAATTTATGCATTATGAAATGGAAAACATTTATCCATCCAAAGCTATAAATTTACTACAAACCTCATTTATTATTTTGATTTTTAAATCTATATATCAATAAAACATAATTACATTATTAAACATATAATAAAAGATATATATTAATTTTTAAAAAACATAGAAAATAAATTTGAACAATATACTATATTATTTTTCATAAATTCTATGACTCATTAATAAAATCGACAACAAAACACAAATAAATAATCGATTACATTCACTAAAAATAGATTTAGGATTCATTGAATATATGAATAAGTCTCCAACTTATAATAAATCATTATAGGTTTTTAAAATACCTCACTACTCATTTTTTGTTTATTCAAATCTTATATATATGATTATCTAATAAAATATTTCATATTTTTGATACTCAAATTATTAAAAACATATGGTTTGTTAGATATCACATTTTGTAATCATGTTATACTTTATTGTATTAAAAACAATAATGAATTTAAAATATATTACTATGAACATAGTACAAACTCTACCATAAAATGATATCAACAAAAGATATAATGGTTTCATGCAACATATCAATTAAATATAGTCATATTTTTATATCAATATGACCACCAAATTGGGTGTCTCTACACTTGTTATTCATTATTATATAATCCCTTTATCTATGAAATTTACTTTAATAGAGAACCTAGAATATTACAATCCAGTGCATGAATATTTATAATTTCTATTTAATCTAAATAAATTCATCGAAATACATTATTACATTACATAATATTTATATATGTAGTTGAGAACATTATATACCACTTTACTATAAATTTAAATAAATTTATATGGAAAAATATAATAAAGGTCCCCTGTATCATATTATTCATATTGGAAGGAAAATATCATATTGGATAAACTCAACTGATGGCATGATCAACAATACAGACAACCACCCTACGATTATCATATCCTCAATGGTGAAGTAAATTTTTTCTATGTATAAAGTGTTATAGATTAAGTACAATTCTAACCTTAAGTTATTTATGGTTCTTATAAATCATGTACCTTTTTGTATATCATTAACAATAATACCTTCATTATTATAAAATTTGGTAATTCGGTCTAAACTGAAGTCTCTATATAATATCTCCTAAGACAATTTTCTATTTGAAATATGATATTACTCATTTTACTCATAACATGACCTAAAAACTAATAATAAATCATCATGTTCCTCGATTTTGGATAAATAAATATGTTATTACTATTCTAAAAGTAAAATAAATGGAATATGTAATTTAATTTTAAATAATGATTTACAGAATTATACAATCATGATACATTTTCATTAATACCTACCATTTTTTCCAGGGTCTCTTATATCTAACTCTCATATTATTTATATGACTATTATTCTTCTAATATGATAACATCATTGTAAGTAGATATTCTATATTTTTCTATATTTTTTTCCCAATAATTCATTTTATTACCTCTCATAGTGATTCGTTCAAATATTTGGTATTTTAAAAGAATTTTTAGGGTTTATTGGTGAGACCATTGTTCCTTGTCTTAAATAATAGGTCCATTATTTTCATATAAAATCTTAATTTCACCAAAAATTTTAGGAATTATTCCATTTTCAATGATGAAGATTTTCAACCAAAAAACCATTATATATTGCATATAAATGATCATTAGTGAACATATTCATACTACATATATTGGATTTTAACATTAATATACTAGAAAACAATACAAAATTTCATTCCTCTAGATACTGAAATCAAATTCATATTTCACAACAATTAATTTTTTATACTCATAAAATAAATCTAGTTATGGTCACCATGATTTCATACAACATTATTTTTTGGATCAATGCATATGAAAACTATTTATTGAAAAAAACATGGAGTACATGATTAATATTATATTGGTAAAATATGTAATATTATCTATGGTTCCCTATTCTAACTCATTATATGGACATTGGGCCTTTAAAAGAGTCAGGAAATTTAATTCTACTAAAGAACCATTATCAATGTTATCTTTGACAATACTTATTAAATTATATATAATATAAATGATTAGGCATAGTCTAAGAATCATCATTGATCAATCTCTATAAATATTCATGTCATGTATGTTTGACTATTCAACCTTTTCTTTCATGGAAAATTATATTCCCAATAATAACTTCATGCAATTGAATGTTGATATATAATTATTTATGATAAATACATCATCCACATACATATCCATAATTATGATAACACCGAATAAATTTATATTATACATACAAGAAATATTTATATTTTTATGAAAGTAATCTCTTTGATATAACAATCAAACTAGACATTCTATATTTGAGAATAATCATCTAATCCATAAATGGATATATTATACTTAAATTAATTTCAATATTTTTTGTATTTTCAAAACCATTGGGTTATTTCATTAACATTTCTTCTATGAAATTCTCATTCGAGAATGATATTTTCATGTCCATACGATATTTCTCAAAAATATAGTGATCTATTTCGACATGAAATATCTTGATGTAAATTATCATTTCTATTCCTAAAAAGTAATTTTCATATTCAATACATTATTTTTTTCTTTTCATTTTCCATAAAATAATATTTATAAACAATATATAATTTTTATTTTGAAAAACCCAATTCTACTCAATTGGTATTATCCAAAAATATGTTTTAAGAATATTTCAATCAATTTTTTATATTCCTAGGGAACCATGAAATATAATGTTCTTTAAACATATATAAGAATCATAAAACTCTATCATCACCTATTAATTAGTAGGTTAACCTATAATTTAGGATATATCGTCGACATTTGATATTGAAATCCAATATTTAATAGGTACATACTGAATACTCCCAGTCTATTAAGGTTTTTTCTAAACAATGTTGATTAAATTTTTTAACCATCCTACAGAATAAAAAACAATTCAACCTAAATAAATTTTTATTTTTTCTAGTCTTTTATTTCACCAAAATCAATCATTATATGAAAATAATAAACAATTCTTTATAATTGAATATACTAAATTTTAAAATAGACATATTGTGTCAAGAAGAATTTTATAATTAATATCACATAGCATTATTGAGAAAACTGATGAAATGAGTTTATTTAATTTTTGGAAAAACATTTGGATGAATAATATCATATAAAACTATCAAATGTCTAAATAACCATTAAAGAAAATTTGTGTACCTCTCTAAAAAAATAACATTTAATTTTTTTTGCACAATATTAGTAGGAAACACAATAAAATTGAATATTAAAGTTTCTTAAGAATAATCCTAAATTATGTAGGAAGTTAACAATAAATCATAATTTGTAAAACCATATAACAAAATACACAATTCCACTTTCTAAACAATCCAATAAGGTAGTTTATTCTATGATGAGTTATTAATGGAACCATTCTATATTCTCTCTATGGACCAAAAAATCAGATCACATTTATTCCTTATGGTGATATGATTTGAGAATATTATTTTTCCCCTATTTAGTTTCTTATACTTTTTATTATTTTTTATTTTTTGAATGTTTTGACCATTTATCACAAAAAATTACAAACAAACCGAAAATATTCATCTATAATGTTTAATAATAACATATACACAATATATTCTTATACATGAAATGGTAACATAGATCACTATATATGATGATAAATAGACCAACATTCATTTATACAATTCCAGAAAAATGTGATATAGGAATTTGGCTATATATGGTATATTATCATTTTTTAAATGATAAATAATCTTTCCATTGTACTATATAATCTCTTTAAAGATTATAGATAAATTTCTATTTTATATTCTAATGAATATAGTACCAAATTAATTTGGTTTAAAAATAAAATACCATGATATTTTTGATATTGTTACAAAGATACAATTATCAATACCTAGAATATATAAAAAATTAAGTATAAACTAAAATTAATATAAAATTAAATTAATATAAATATAAAAAATAATCATGTTAATCATAACCTTTGATCTATTCTTCTCCAAAAAGATAATGAAATAAATTTTTATTTTATGTGAAAATATAATAATTTCCAATTATTGAATTAATTATATCAAATGAATTAAAACATAATTATACACTCCCAATACAATAATGTTTCATTCATTTCTGACATATAAATCTACTTATAAATTCATCAAATATCTAATTTTTTTTTATCATGGGCACAACATAAAAAATGGGTGATATATACCATGTAGATAATACCCATGTGTAATATTTTTAGAAATTTAATTCTATAAAATAAAAATTATATTAGTGAAAATAATCTTTGAGAGACCTCTTCCTAGCCTCAAGCACCAATAAATTGAAATATGGTTCAATCCTATGACATGACTAGACATGTTATTTATTAGGAGTTTTATAACCGTAAATAGTACCATATTTTGGTAGGTATCATGTATTATATCATTTAAATGTGAAAATTTATTAAATTATGCCAATCTAAATTATGGATTTAATACATTATATCTATTACTTGGATAATATTTATATTATCCTTTTCATGTGGTTAGTTTTACAATTTACCCCATTTTAAATATATATTTTGGAATCATCATTCTAATGACATTGTATATAATTATTGTATATCGTGGTATACTACCCTCTTATTAAATCCATTATATAGAAATACATAACTAACATTATATATTTCCTATCTCATTGGGATTCTATGGTTTTTGTAACTTGTTGATCAGAATGGGATTTAGTTATATAACTTTTATGATTAGAAAAATCATCCTTGGAATATAATAAATATAGTTGGGAAAAAAATATTAGGATCATAGGAACCAAATGATTGAATTATTGATGTTCTCTAACATTTGGATGGATTAAAAATAATGTATTTCTTGGTTTCTCATAGTATCACCATTTCAATATACATTCTATAATTTGATATGAAGATATTTTATATCATATAATCATTATATATAATCTAATCCAAATATTAATTCTTGATTCCATTAAAATAATAATACAATTTTCATCAAAATTAATATCTTCCAAACATATTAATGTATGACATATAAAACCAATGTGTTTTGTAATATACTAAAAAACAATTATATAATAATATATTTAAATTTATTCAATGAATAATTTATATATAATCCATTCTTTTAATGGTTTATAAAAAATTTAACCAAAAATACCATCACAAGCATGTATAGTTTGAAATAAAACTCTACTAATGTTTTTCTAGACAATTCTTTTTCCCCGAAGCGAGTGAGATATATAATCTGATTTCCCAATTTCAATATATCAATAACCATGTTTAATTAATAATATAATATTAATGTTATATATATAATATATAAACCATATTAAACATTAATTATTTAATTTATAAAAATAATAATAAAGATGACATGTGGGTGATTGCATTCTCACTAAGAAGGGGGTGATCAGTGTGAACTATTTTTTACATAATTTTCTCATATTTTTTTAACAAAAAACTAAAATTAAATTTAGATTTATGTATGTCATATGTTAGTCTTGATAAATTTACATTGAATTCAATATATAATCAAAATACTTCACAACCCAAATAATTATGACAAGATTAGATCTGAATGGGTATATCTATTAAGTACTATGTTATTTTCTAGGCTAATGACCCATCCTAACGAATTAAATATTATATTTTTTTGGAAATATATTTCACATTCATACAATACTTGGGATATTATTGATTGATGGTTTTATTTAATTCTTAATATATCTTTCTTATAAAACCCATTTATTAAAAGTATCCACTGATACATAGAATCAAATTTCTCACCAAAACAATACTTTTTTTATAAAACATTGTTTTGATTAATGGTAAGTCTTAAAAATTTTCTTCTTTAACTAATCCTTTTCCAAAATCATCTATAAACCATATAAAAAAATTTTAAAAAGTATTCATCAGAAAAATATAAATAAGGGACATGAAATAAAATATATTAACTAGTCGGGTGAAAAACATTAATTCCAATGAACCCCAATTTTTTAAAACGTAACATTATGCCCAAGAAATAGAATCATATTTTTTTAAAAAAATCATATATTTTTTAAATAATAAAATTTATATATGAACTCAATTGAATGAATTTAAAATTTATATAGGTAACATGGGAAATAATTATTCCATATAAATCATAAAAATTTAATAATCAATTTGGTCAAATTCCATCTCTAAAGTACTAAATGTATTGTAGGTTATAATGTTACCACCCATCCCTAGTTTACAGCGGAACCACCAATAATTGGTTAATAACATAACCATTCATCCATGGTTTATCATAGATCAACCCATAATTTTTCTATAATGAAACCGCATATTATCATAAAAATTTCTCATAAAAAACTTCATAATCATAAAATAAGAAGTCATCCATCCAAAAAACACTCTAATGAAAATAGATTTTCTATTTTGAAATTACATCATAAAATCTAAAATACGTGAACATAAAAATGAAACCATTATTATTAGAAATAATCATAAAATCTTGTACTGTAAACATAAAATCATTCAGGTTTCATGATGTTTGAAAAGTCCCATCATGTCGTATAAGTTAAAAAATATTCCTTCCATATTCTTTTCTTAACAATCATAAAACTATGTCATTATAAGAATGTCAATAAGATTCATATCAAAAAATTGAAAAGTTATAACATGATTAAAAATTAATTTAAAAACTATATATGATATTCAATCCAATATTTAATATTTTTCCTTTACAAAATATGGATATTGCAAAAAAATGATATTAGGGAATCTTAAAATGTTAATTTCTAAAAGAAAGTATATGACAACTTTAACAACATTTGAATCATAATCACATGATAGAATAAAAATAAAAAACATTTTATATCAATATTATAAATACATTTAGGATATAACATGTCAATGGGGTTGAATATACACCTCGTACAATAATATATGGGCATAACGTCAATATATGCTTCAATGAAAGGAAACTGAGACGATGTCCCTTACCATAAGTATTATGCATCAGGTTCAATCTTTCTATTCCTATATAATATAATTAAGTTAATTTTATAAATTATTTTAAAACATATTTAATTTTTTTATTAATTATTTTTAATATAACCATTATACATACAATTACTCAATCCATTAAGTTCGTGTAAGATGTTTCGACAATATTCGATACTTAATTTCATAATGAATTTGGGCAGTTGAATATGGTGAAATAGATAATTATTATATAAAATCCAAAATAATAATCAGGAAATATTTATCATTTATAAAAATACATATTACATTTAAATAAATCAATGAAATATGGTTATGAAAAATGAACTATGTTACTATAATGGAGACAAGGTTGTATGAACATATTAATAGTGTTTCCATTTTTCAACATTCGTTAGAGAAAAACGAAATATATTATTTCATATTATATATTTATTATAATTTCATATATATCATATTTCATCCTTAAATTTACTTTTATATATCATTCATGTTATGTCGTGATGAAAAATGACATACATCATTATGTGGAGGTGGTACTACACACGTACACGTGAACGACATTATCATTTTTCTGTGCAACGAAAGGTAAGAACATAAATGAAATATTTTATTTTGATAATGATAAATATTAATACTATATAATTTATAAAAATTAATTCTATCATTATAATATTTCTTCAGAGACTGTAATGAAAAAAAATTATATCGGTTCGTGAGGATGTAGTTCAATGTCCACACCAATGATGAACAATTTTCTCATTTGATTGAAAGTATAGATTTTAATATGTAATTAAAGTAACATAACAAAATATTAGTACATTTAGTATAAATTATTTATTATTTCATTATCATTTAATATGTTTTTATGGATTTGGAATAAGAAAAAAACATACAGATAAAAAATATATATTATCTTTAAAAAACATCCATTTCATAAAACCTTAAGACCAATAATAATGGTATTATTACAATACAATTACACCTATAATAAGAGGATAAATTAGTTCAAGGTATTATTATAGGTGTTATAAAAAATAAATGATTTTGGAAGTGTAAAAAATTGAGAAAAATTTTACCCCGTTGTTAACAATGGTGGGGGGCACTCTTGGATTTTCATAAAATAATAAATTAGTATAAATTAACATCATGTAAAAAAATTGTTTAAAAGTGAGTTATTTTAAATATAAGATTATTATTTGTATTAAAACTTTTATAACATACAACCTTCACATTTTTTTAATATATTCATACCCTTATCTTTTGAGTTAAACCCTAATATAACTCGTTCAACTCCTACCGTGACAACATGTAATTTTACTCATTGACGATAAATATAGTTACTATAAAATTAAAAAATCATCGTTAAAGGTACCATATTTTATATTTTAAAACCTATCCAAATCAATTTTTTTAAATTATAATTTCTATGAATTTTATATCATTTAATAATGTATAATTTACTATTAAATATAAACAATGTCAAATTTTAGAAAAATTTATTACATTGACTTCAATTATATAAATATGAAACTAAAAATTAGAGATAATAAATTTAAATTATCCCTAAAAATTTATTATATATTTAAAATTCTTCTGTCTCATTATGTGTCTCGAAAATATTACTTTTAGTTTTTTATAATTTATTTCAATTTTCAATGAATTCATTAATTAATATGTAAGCATTATGTTATAATTAAAGTTTAATATTTATTTAATAAAAATTAAAAATAAAATGCCATGAGGAATATAAGTATTTTATATTAAAATAATAGTTATATATGAACAATTCCTTTCGATATCCCTGTATTAAAAATATTTGACTTATTAATAACAAGAGCGTTCCATGGTTCATTTTCCATTAAATAAAATAATCTAAAGGTCATAATCCCTGAAAACTGGCCCAAAAGTTCATAAGTTTTTAAATTAAAAAATTATGATCAATATATACTTATCCAATAAAATTTATTTATGTTTTTGGGTCATTTAAGGTATGTATCATTTTATTTTAATCAAATATAATCAGATTTATCTTTTATTATGCTAATAAAATTTCTAAGATTATGATTCATATTGACCAAAAAATAGAAATATTTACTAAATTTGGACCCATTTATTCCAAATATGGAATACATTTTAAAAAATTACAAACAAATATGTTATGGAATGTATTTTAAAATTAAAACCAGACAACGAAGGGAAAATAATTTATGGAAACTACCATTTTAAAATATAAAACGTTTTGATGATAAATCAAACTATAAAATACATTTCAAACAATATTATTTTATATATATATAAATTATCTAGATAAAATTTAAAACTAATCCAACACTCAATTTTTACTTGTAAATACCTTAAAATAATATATTTTATTCAATAAAAATCATTGTTTTTATATATTCATTGAAAAAAATAAAAAAATTTAGAATATTAACGAAAACATTCAAATATAATTTTTAAATGATGAATTATGAAAAGAAAATAATTTTGTCAAATTAAAATTATATAATTTTATAATTGATAATTTAAATAAAATCTTATATAAAATGAGTTTCTTTAAACCATTTCCTTTTTCATTTAAACATTAACTTAATATATTTATGGTGAATATAACTACAAAATTCTATAATACAAATGGTTTATTCTATAAATTCTTATCTTATTAAATTCCATAATATTTTAAAAATTGTGTCCTTAAAACATTAAATTATTCTCAGTTATAGTAGGTTGAATTTTTAAAATACTTTTATTGAAAACTCACAATGTAATAGGGATTAATAAATATACCCCGTGAAAATTGAGAAAGGAAAGTACTAAAGACACCTAAGATAAAAAATTCTAGGTTTGTGAGTAATATATTAGGAAGTGAAAACATGTATAAGAATGAGAAAAAAAATCACTACGAATGATAGAGAACATTGTCATCAGAATGTTAACCATTAAAAACCATTGATCTTTGATGGGTTAAAAGGCCATTGATTTCTCAGTATGAATAGTGAGTGAATAAATTTATTTAATATTTGTTTTTGAAAATTTATTGAATTCCATTTCCATTCACACTAATTACATAGGAAAATATATTTACATGATAACTAGAATTTTATCTATTAATAAATTCCCACACCAATCTAATCTTTTTTCTCATAATAATGAGTATTCTTGATAAATATTTCATTCCTTAAGCATTCAACTCATCTTATTTGATTCAATAAATCCTCAAATTTATAACAATATATTCCTACCCTAAATAGACATTAAAAAAACAAAAATTATTTTTAAAAGATAAGATAATTCTAAATATGATTAAACCCTTAAATGAAGGAAAATGTTTTTTAATACACAAAATTCAATAGAAATACCCAAAGATCAACATATATCATTTAACAAATAAATTTCCTTAAAATTGTTCAAAAAAAAGCAAATATTTGATCATTGTTCTTATAAGATTATTTTTATCATTTCCTATACATAATATCAATTACCGTGGAAATATGTTTATAGAAATGTGATTTCCCTAATCACATAATCTATAAGATATGATATTCATTTCTATAAATAACCATCATCACCATAGATAAACATTAAAATAATAAATTCCTCTAAAACATAATTCAACCATTATTAGATTAATAAAATCCCACAATATTTATTAAACACAATATTGTAATTCTCACCAAAATCGTAGCAATATTATTCGAAAATGATGTTAGTCACCAAATAAATTTATAATCACATGTTTATCTATTTGATAATATATATGATCCAAAAATGAACATATATTTTTTAAAATAGATCATTTAAAAAATGGAAAACAATGTCACACTAAATGAAGACATCATAGAGACCATTGGTTTGTGATGCACCCTTGTTTCCTTTCTATTGTGGTTTCAATCCATTAGGGGTTTCTTAATGTGATGGGTTGTAGCCCAATCTATGGGATATCCTTTTTGTAAGATAATAATTTTTAAAACATTCCAATAATTGTGAGAAAAATACTTAAAATAACTAAAGAAATATTGAAAATAAATATATGGTTTAATCTCAAAAGTTATCACATACCATTCTATTTTCATCCGAAAATGTAATAAACAATAATTTCTTCTATAATAAGTTTATCCAAAAAATCATTATTAACCTTAAAGTTCCATAACATAATGCCTAAATTGGTATTTCTAAGAAATTTAACTTATGATAAACCTTTCAATTAAAATATCATGATTGAATCCATAACTATTACGTTACCCTCACAATAAAATACCCAAATCCCAAAAGTAATATAAACCACTCTCTAATACCCATTGTATGGACAATGACTTATGAATTACAAATTCTAGTGTTTTTTAATTATATTTCACATTCATAAAATCCTAAATACCTTTTGGTTTAGAGTTTTTTAGAATTAAAAAATACTCTTACATAGAAAATAAAAACATTAACAATGGGACCATATACACATTATCCATTTCTTTCAAAAAACAAATATTTTAAATAAATCATGCTTTAATTTCATTATAAATCGTTACAATTTTTATCTAGGCCACATCCTTGACATTACTCTTACAAAACCCCTATCAAAAACATTTAAAACATGGAATGATCAAAAATTTAATTATATATTACATAAAAATAAATAAAAACATTAGTCTTGTGGAAAATATGAAATTATACAAATAAAATATTGCATAAAACATAACATTTTACTTCAAAAATGTGTCACCTTATTTCAAGAAAATTATTATTATATATTTTCAAAAGGTAGAAATTTTCTATGATACACATTAAAATGCATATAAATGTTTTTAAGGTATAATTTTACATCATTTTTTCCTATCACTCTGATAAATGAAATAATGAATGTGGTCAACATCCATCTCTAGAGTCCTAAATTCATTTTAGGATATAATATAACCACCTATCCTTGGATTATCATGGAACCACCAATAATTGGTTTAAAATTATACCACCCATCCTTGTTTTATCATGGGACCACCCATAAATGGTTTATAGAAGAACTTCCTATAATCATAAACATTGCCAATGAACCATAGAATATTCATAAAACATTAATGATTCAATCATGAAATATGCTTTGATGAAAAAATAATTCAAATTATAAATAAATTTTAAAATGTATAATATGTTCACATATAATATAACCATTTTATCGAAAATAAATATGAAAACATATATTGTAAAAATAAAACAATTACTCATTTCTAATAGTGTTAAAATATCTTCATTCAATATATGTTAACAAAATTCCTTCAAAATTATTTTTCAAAACAGTCACAAAACACCTCATTCTGAAAATGAAAGTAAGTTTAATTTTAAAAATATAAATATATATAAATTAAATAAATGATTAAATTTGACTATAAAAATCACAATAGAAAACTGAAAAACTGTTTTTAAAACTTTACTAAAAATTATTTATTTGGAAAAAAATGTATTTTAAAGTTAATCATTACAAGATAATTTTTAAAATAAAGTCCCTTACCACTTTATAAACATTAGAATCATCATTCTAAGAATGACTAAAATTAATCAAAACATTAAAGGAAATTATAACATATAAATTAATTATAAGGCATGTCAAATGGTATATATATACAACTCCTAAAATAATATAGGTTTCAACATCAAAATATGCCTCAATGATATATAATTAAGATTAAGTCCCTTACCTTGAGTCTGACAAATTATGTTCATTATTTATCATTCTGAATAATGTACTTATGAAAATTTTAAACTAGAATAGGACCATTTTTTGTGTTTTTTTCTTTTATATCACATATATATAATATATATACAATATATTAATCATTTAACTTCACATCATATGTTCTGACTATATTATGTAATAATGTTCAATATTTCATTATCCCATTTAATAAAGTCAAAGCGTAAATTATAACAAAATATCTAGAATAATAATAATGAATAAAATATAATATTTGTAAATAAATTATACTTTAAAATGAATCCATTAAATATCGTGAATAAAAATGAACTATGTTACAATCCTCGAGATGGTGGGTTATACACACACAAAAGTAGTGTTTCCATTTTTCTATGATCATTATGTAGAGAAGTTAAATATTATCATACAATTACATAATGATAATAATATCATATATATAATATTATTTCTATAAATAAACTTATATAACTCATCATGTCACCTCATGATGAAAAAATAATTGCAACGCTTTTTGGAGGTGGTAATCGACATGTACACAAGAATGACGATATCATTTTTCCTTTCACAGAAAGGTATGAAAGGAAAATGATATATTAAATTATAACAATGACATATAATTCACTATAATAATATATTAAAATTAATTCCATCATTATAACCACTCTTTATAGATGCTAGCCTTAAATTAATTACATCGATTAGCGAGGTAGTAGTGCATTTTACACATGAATAATGAATTATTTTCCCATTTGATGGACGTGGTGATGATTATAGGTCATTAGAATAACAAAATATAATATAAGTATATTATGGTAATTGGATTTATTATTTTTTAATGGTTGAATAATTTTTTATGTTATATAAGAAGAAAAAAACTAAAACATGATAATAAAAACTTTACAACTTCTTTGAAGAACATGATTTTACTTATATCTTAAATCCTCTAAGATTGGTATTATTCTTTAAAAAACCTAAAAATCAAGACTATGGATTAAATGAATGGATTTTTTTGGGATTTTATGAAACAAATAGTTCATTAAGTGTTATTAAATGAGAATAATGTGTACCATTTTAAACAAGAGGGGAGGGGTGCATTGGGAATTTCATAAATTATAAAATTAATATAAATTCTTTTTCAACTCTAAATATCTATAAAGTGGGTAATTTAAAATATAAAATATAGATGGATTAAAATCCCCACATCAAATTAATAAATGGAAGTGTGTTTAGTATATTTTGGGCCATAAATTATCGTTTTAACTATAATCTAACCCTTTTAACTATTAACATGAAAACGTGGATTTTTACATTTTGGGGATCGATTTGGTTACTATAAAATAACAAAAATGAAAAATAAATATACAATGGTTTAAATTTGGATACATAACATTATCACATGTGAAAAATTAATATTTTTTTAACTTTTTTTCTAATTTAACTAAATATTATTCAGTATAAAATTTCCATAACCTCAATTTTCAAAACATTCCAATACATTGGCATTAATAATATCAATATAAAACATAAAATTCTAATTAAATGTTTTAACATATCAATAATATGTACTATTAATCATTATAATTCATACGTCTATTAATTTATCACCAATAATATTAATTTTAATATGATTAATATTTTATGTTGATTCTACCCTCAATTAATTAATTATTGTGTAATTGTTGTGAATTAATTTTGGAAAATTCTTTATTCTCTATAAATATAAAAAAATATATGATGAATATAAATTCTTTAGAATAGATAATACTATTTATAGTCTAAAGTATTTTTCAAATAACATAATATTAAATGTATTACACTGATTAAAAAAACAGTGTGAAATGATTAACTTTTAATTAAATAAAATGATATAAAGGTCATAATCTCTTGAATGTGGCACAAAAAATCATAAATTGTACCCTTGGAATATTATTTTAACACACTAAAAACTATGAAAAATAACTTCTATATCATATCATGTATGACACGTAACACCAATCATGTACTAGAATATAATGTTCCTATAATTTATAATAATTTTAATATTTAAAAAAATTATTCTATATCATGCAATTTATGTGACACTAAGTTAGTTGATGTCCCACATAATAAGTCTTTCATCAAGGGCTGGAGTTACACGCATGACCGAGTTTTACCAAAAAAAATATTATTTATTATACTAAGGTATAAACTAATAGATAAATAAGAAGTTATAAATGATAATAATTAATATATGAAAAAATTAGTTTACACAAATATAAAATGAATTCATTAGTTACAGCTTAATTAGAAATTAATATAAGAACTAAATGAATATAAAATGAATATTTATATAGAAAACTATTTTTATCATCCAAAAAATGTTTTATTCTAATAAATTAAATTAGTTATTATTAGTGAATTATATTAACTTCTTATAAATATTATATATTTAATATTATATTTTTTTATATTCAGAATTTATTTTAAAAGAACAAGATAAGAACAAAAAAACATTCCAAAATAACCTACATTTTTACTAAATCACTTATAGCGCCTGTTAATGGAGAACCAATTTTAATTCCAATTTTTACTACTATTATAAACACAATATATTAAAAAAAATAATCTCTGAAATAAAAACATAAAAAAAAATTATGGTAAATATTCAGTATTTTTTTAGAAGATTGAGTGTTTAATTAATATTGAAAAATACTGAATTTTAATTAAAAAATCTTATCATATTATATATTCATTAGGGTAAATTATGTTTTAGATTGGTTTTAAAGTATAAATAGATATTATTTTTTTCAATTAATCCAAATTAGTTTATTTGAATTAAAATTAATTTAAACTAACTTTAAAAATATATACATCTTTTAGAATTTTATTTAAACACCCATTATCAACATATCTGTGAGATTGAATATAAATTAATTTCTTACACTATTCAGATTAGAATTTGGATAAATAGTTTCCATATTTTTAATCAGAATATATTATTATTTATAATAATATCTACTTTGTTTTGGACCAAAAATATTAGTGAATGTATCTAAAATTAATTAAAATAATTATAATTAAATTCAGTTTAATAAGGAACTAAACCATAAACAAAAGGCCTAAAACAACTTATAAACTTTTCCAAAATCTATTTTACTCCAATTCTTCTAACCTATCCTCCATTTTATCTAATTTAAACAATTATTTATCTGTTTTCAATAAAATAACATTGGTGGAATATCTTTATTTTAAAATATTACAAGAGTGAAACTCCCCCACCCCAGGCTATAAAAGTATTCCATTCCTCCCACTCCCTAACACATCTCAAGACACTTAGGTTTAGACAATGTCTTCCAAATTAACTCCCCAAAATCCATTCCTTCCTTCTTGAAGCCTCCCTGATGTAATAAAAATCCATGGAATCCTTTTGGTGCAAACCAAGAGTAGTATCATGATTAAATGGTCACATTTTTCATAATGATCCTCAATTTTATTTTTATTTTCCACCCCCATAAACTATGATTATTATATGTTTATGTAGAAACTAACGTTTCCCTAATAAACTAGGATGTTTCTATTCTAATTTTTTAACCTACACTTACACACACCTCTATCTAATGGGTAACGAACGAACTTTTTACATGTATGGTGAACTACCACCATGCAGAATGATAATTGTTCAATTATCCCCTGCCACCATTCATAGTGACCATTATAATGGAAAATATGTTTATATTTGATAAATATTATATTTGTAATGTTATTATGTCTTTGTAATTTTTTTAATTTAGATCACCCCATTATGCTTTCTATCCTTTTTAAATACAATAATTTCATATGTGAAAATGTGGACAACAACCACTCAAAGTGATGTGACCTATTCAGGCCATGCATGGAATGTATATAGGATGGTTTTATTATTGAATATTTGAAATAAAAATATTATATTATTTTTTTGACATAATTAAATTTATTTTAATATAATATATATATATATATATATCATATTAATTATTATCTTCTCACACACATTTAATAAGTGACAAAATTGTTCGTGGATGTGTAGACAACCGCATCCTGACACAATGTGATTCCTTTTAGATGAAAAGAGTTAGATATATATATAAGTATATATTATTAAATAATAATTTGTTTATTATATAATTACCATTACGGAAATATATATTTTTATTTACCATATTCCCATAATGATAATTGAAAAATGAGAACGTTATAAATCTGTATGTACGACCTACCGTCTCTATTAGTGTAACATTGGTTCATTTTTCATAATGATATTTAATAATTTTTCTTAAACGTATAATTAATGTATAAATATGAAAATTATTTAATGTTTATTATTATTGAGATGTTATATAATGACCTATATTACCATAGTTGACTTACCAAAGTTGTTTTTGACATATAAACCAAATTTGGTCGTAACACCTGACATTAATTTATCTGTTAAAGTAATTGTATAAAACATTATAATAAGTAAATTAAAATTAATAAAATAAATAAATAGGCTCTAAATAAATTATATAATTATCATATTTTTATTATAATACAATTTAAAGTGTGTTCACCCAAATAGAAACTGAAGGTAAGGAATTCTTGTCTCATTTTCATTTTGTGAGTCATACTTAATTGTTGTGCACCTAATTTATTTTATGTAGTGTATGTACTACCATATTGAAATGTAAAATCCTCAATAAATATTTCTTCATGGTATTTTGAGTTTCAATTATGGGTATTTATTTTAAGGGAATTTGAGTTAAAAGTTACCTAGTTGAATTTAATTTCATTACTCAATTTTTTTATAGAGTTTTATTAGTTTCATAATGTCGTTAATATTATAAGAATTTTTCCGTAATAAATAATTATTGTCTAATGTTTTATATACAAATCCATTATTTTGATTTAAATTTTATACACATACTATATTCATTGATTTGTTTTTTTACATTTATGTTATATCATTTTCAATGGTTTATTTCAAAATCTCATTTTATTCAAGATTGTTAGTATATGAATATTTATTCAATGAAATTATTGGACAATTTTTTAATAAATGTTATTATTTTTATCTGCTCTATAAATTGATCACTTTAATCATGTATTAGTACAAGTATTCTACTCTTTGAACTATAGGTATTTTAGTAATGTATTTTTAATTAAACTACACTTCATTTATCAATATAGTCATAAATAATGTTTTCTTCAAAAAACCTTATTTTATTAAAATGTTTAAAAAATTGTTTCTAAACTATTAAAAATGAATTAAAAAATAATTTTTACAGTTTTTTCTTTTACAAATTCCTTAAATAAAATATTCTTGTCACATTCTAAATGAGTAATATTCTAACTTTTTTTCATGTGAAAATTAATATTCTTTTTACCTCATATAAGATGTACGAATTTACCCCCCTTAATTTATTAAAATCTTACTTTGTATAATTACCCATACTTTACATACATTGTTATCACTTCAAAATTGACGCACACTTATTACAACATATACCAAAACCACGGTAGGACCGTATAAGTATATTGAATTTTGAAACTAGGAAACATAAACAACTGGTTCATAAATAATCAACATTGTCTCCCATTTATTTCATCATATCTAGAATCCCTTTTTGTAATATCCAAATTAATATCCTTCTTCCAGACCTAGGGGAAAGAAAACATTCAAAATGGTGAGCTCAAATTCTTTTTAAAGGTAAACAAAAGAAATATCAATGACATCATATTCATAAGAACATAACATTTTGGAAATATTAACCTAAAAAAGAGATCATAATTTCATAGCATGGGATAAATAATAGGTTTGAAATGTAATCATAACATGAAACTTTGTGGCATAAACCCATAATCATAGAGAATCATTTCTTAGTAGTCAAGACTCATTTCAAAGACTATCTTAGTAGACACAGTCTATTTCTGAACTGAGTTCACTCCTCGTTTCAGTCCGGTATCACTGAACTAGATTAACCTACCGTTCCATCCATGTCTATCTCATGATATATAAATCATTACCCAATGAATTGGAGGTAGATATAGGTCCCATCAATTTCATAATGATACCATTCATATGTGTGACACAAGATCATAAATCATACATAATAGCATAACCCATGTAATAAAAATGTGACTCATAAACGTCATGCCATCATAACATAATTCATATAAGATAAAAGGAAATCATAAAAATAATTCCATCATAACATAATCCAATCAATGTAAAAATAGGAATAGAAATAGAGCCCTGTATTATCTTAAATGGAAAATAATTTTGATAAAATGCTTGAACTCCATTGTTGAGGAAAATATCCTTTCTACTTCAATTTTTTTTCCATTCTTAACATGTCATAAAATTTTAAATTAAAAGAAGTTAATTAAAAATAAACATGAAAACTTTTAAAGGTAGCTTCATGGAAATAACTTTCTCTTAAATCATAAAAATAAATTTATTCCGTACAAGTTAAAAAAACATTCTACTCGTAATTTGGATGGAAAAGTCAAAACGCACCTCGTACTAAAAACGACAAAAAATTCCTTTCATATATTTTACTAAAAACTCACCAATGTGTAATATTGGATTAAAACAATTTTAGGAGGATATAAATAATATTAAATATTGTGGAAACATGGATGTGGATGACAAATACACCCCAGTAAATACCAAAGTATAAACAATCTCGGCTAAAAATGAGATTGTGAGATTTTCCCTTACCTTAGGTCTGATTTTCTTCGTATTTGTCCAAACTTTCTGTATAATGATTCAAATAATTTTAATGACTTCTTAATGAATTTTAATCATTGTTATGATATCATATATGTTCATATTCTTATCTTCTTATTAGTAATATTTCATTGTTACTTGTTATTCAGGTGTTTATTGCTTTTTGTTCTTATGCGTGTTTTGTCAAATAAATTATTCTTCTTCTTTTTAGGTTATAGATACCCCATTACCAGAATTGTATTAGTCTAATATATATCATATTTATTCATTAAATTCATTTATATAATCATTATGTAATTAAGATCATGTAGAATGAGTCGCATCACATCGTGGAGACGGTAGGCCGTACGTACGCACGAGCGATGATATCATTCCCATGATCGTGGAATTGTATTGAAGTGTATCTATACAATTTCAGAATCAATTTAAATTTAAAATAATGATATATTGTTATTATTTACACCATTATACCCATCCAAGTATGGTGGTGGTGGAAAACAGATTACACCACGGTGTGGAGACGGTATTCTGTACGTACGAACACGCAGTGATTTCGTTTTCCATAGGATGGATAGATGGTGAAATAGGGTTGTTTAAAATTTATAATAAAATATCTGTATATTAGTGATACTCATGTTATTACTTCATAATGAAACCACTGAATAATAGTAAGTGGAATAAGATATAAATTTAAAACAATCGGTAACAGATATTACCTCTTCTTTGAAGCGCCTCTTCTTAACTTCCTTTTAGGGCACTAAAGATGGTATTCGAAGAAGACCAGGACCTCTAGGATGTTTCTAGTAATATGTAGAAGAGATATTGGTAGGTTTTGTACGAGCTTTATGGCTCAAAGTGGTGTTAAGAGGAGAGGGAGGCGGTTCCCTTTTATAAGGGAGGAGATGGGCACCTTAGGAAAAACTTAAAATATTATTTTGTAATAAAGTAATTTTAGATTTATAATAGCTCCAAATTGATTAATTTAGAAGCTAAAGTGGTTATTGGTCTAAATACTCTAAACTAATAGATTTTAGACAAGTTTAGGTTACTATTCTAACCTTATCATTTAGATTTAACTCTAATATAATTAATTTAACTTTTACCATGTCTTCTTGTTTTCTTATACTATATGGTTAATAAACTTACAATAATTGGCCACAAGAACCTCAAGTTGTTAATTATTATATAAATAACCTTATCTAAGTCATTTGGCTGATCCTTAGATTTTTTGGAATATAATAACAATTAATAATATAATATTTTTTTAAAGACTATTTTATGACAATTTTGAAACTATTTGGTAATTGATTTTTGGGAAACTTATTACAACTTGATTAGTTTGAAAAAAGTTAATTTAATAAATAATAACATGTCATAATAACCTATAAAATTAGTGGCATTCATTAAAAGTCTAAAATTGGATTTATTTGGGTATTTATAACATCAATTATGTTAATATTTCATTAATAAGGTAACTACTACATCATCATTGTGTCATAACTAAATTAAATTATTTAATGTCTAAAAATTATAAATAAAATACCATTATGTAGGGAATCTGTTTATCTTTCTAATGAATATTTATAGTCGAATTTATCTTATGTATAAACCAATATTAAAAATGTTTTAGTTATGAAACATTGTTTTTAACTATTTTAACTCTTCTTTAAATAAAATTATATTAAATGTCCTAATATAATCCAAGTGGACCTATATAGTCATATTTTATTCCTAAGGTTGTTTTTGGTCGAATAAAAATTATCCAACAGAATTATTACATGTGTTAGGGTGATAATAATATAATTTTTACCCTTAATTACACTATTTACATTTAACAGTGGTAAATAAAAGTAAAAAGTTACTATTTACCAAAAATTATGTTTATCTTATTGAACCAAATTTTACTCCTTGATATTAACCGTGTCTCTCCGATTTTTGAAATTCCACTCACATAATGGGTAAAATTATGTTTTATGTAAATTTTCATATTTTCCTAGGAGGTGGGTAAAATACGGTGAAAAGTTCTATAAAATTTTTATATATCTGAAATTATTATAAAATGACTCAAATGAATTACTTTGAACTTATATAGTTATTATTTATCAAAATTTACCTAAAATAAATTTAAATAAAATAAATAATTATTTAAATAAAAAGTCGGTTTTTTAATAGTAACCTAGTGTTTTCACTATTCATCAAAAATTGAATATTTTCAAGAAATTACAAAATATTCACCCTAGGTTAATTTCAATATTACGAATCCAAACCTGATGTCCATTATGATGGATAAAATTTATAAAATTTTAAAAAGTGTGTATTACTATTCATAAAGGCTAGTTTTAATAATATTTTAATAGCATATCGTTGTTTAGTGAAACTCGGTATTGCGTACAATGAAAGCTACCAAGGAAGGATACGATTGCATGTAAAGCAATCCAAGCTAGTGTTATGTGTAGTGAAATATTCCTTTGATGGTTTATATAACATAAAATCAAAATATTTCTCATAAAAATCTCGGGTGTTACATTCTACCCCCCGTAAAATGAATTTCGACCTCAAAATTTGTCACCTGGTAACAAACTGATGAGGATACCTCTCCCTCATCATATCGTCAAGCTCCCATGTAGCTACGTCTAATTGGTGGTTCCTCCATAAAACTTTCACCAAGCAAGTGGTCTTGTTCCGTATGATATTTTCACTACGATCTAGAATCTCTATCATCTGTTCTTCATAAAAAAAGATCTTCCTCCAACGGTACAACTTCTGAGCTGAGTACATGTGAAGGACCGAGTATGTACTTTCTAAGGAGAGATACATGGAACAAATCATGAACTTGAGAGAGATTCTGTGGAAGTGACAATCGTTAAGCTAACATCCCTACATGAACCAGTATTTCAAAATGACCGATATACTTAGCGCTCGGCTTTCATTCCTTCCAAATCTCATTACTCTCTTCCAAGGAGATATTCGTAAGAGCACTTTATCACCAACTTCAAACTCTAGGTATTTTCTTCGATTATCAGCATAACTTTTTTGTCAATTCTGAGCTGCTATTATCTGCTATTGAAAAGATCTTACCTTTTCTACCATCTCATCAACAAGATCAAGTCCTAATAGATTTCATTCCCCAACTTCATCCCAGCAAGTTGGAGTCCTGCATTTCTTTCCATTGAGAGCTTCATAAGGAGCCATCTATATACTTGAGTTAAAGATATTATTATAATAAAATTCCACCAAAGTTAGTGGTTGATCCCAACCACCTTTGAAATCCATAGAGCAAGGTCTTAACATGTCTTATAGAGTTTGAATTGTTCTCTTAGACTGACCAACTGTCTGAAGATGATAATCTGTTCAAAAACCCAGCTATGTATCCAAAGTATGCTGAAGACTTCACCAAAACTTTTAGGTAAACCTTGGATCCCAGTCAGATATAATGGGAAGTGGTACTCCATGAAATCTTACCACATCCTTTAGATATATCCTGGCAAGCTGATCAAGAGATAAATCCTACCAAATAGTAATGAAGTGTGCTGACTTTGTAAGACAATCAACTATGTCCCAGATAGCCTTATTGCCTTTGGTTGTTTTAGGAAGTCCAGTGACAAAGTCTATAGTGATGTTTTCCCATTTCCATTCGGGTATGGGTAATGGTTGTAACATCCCCTCTGACTTCTGTCTCTCAGCTTTAATTTGCTGACAGACCAAGCATCGAGAGAAATATTCAGCAACATCACATTTCATACCATCCCACCAGAAGTACTCTTTCAGGTCTCTATACATCTTTGTGCTTCCATGATGAATAGAGAATGAATAACTATGAGCCTCATCCAGAAGATCCTTCTTTAATTATAGGATGGGATGAATAGAAACCTGATTCTTGAACCTTATTATCCCATCTCAATCAAGGTTGAATTCAAGAACATTTATCACCTTCTTTTGAAACTCTATATGTTTTTTTTGTGCCTCATTAATCTTCACATATATTTATTGTTGAACATTCATTTGAGAAAGATAAGATTTCTCCCCTTCCATTATAATTCCATGTTGCATCCTTTGTAAATCCATAAATATTGGATATTTTGTGATCCTCATCATGGATTAGCTAGCATGGTCTTGTCGACTTAATGCATCTTCCACCTTGTTTTCTTTCCCAGGGTGATAATGAATTGAGTAGTCGTAATCCTTAATCAGATCCAACCATATTATTTGGTGTATATTCATCACCTTTTGTGTGAAAATATACTTTAATATTTTATGATCAGTATAAATATCACACCTTTCACCATAAAAAATGTCTCCATATTTTTAATGAAAAGATTACCGCAGCTAACTCCAACTCATGAGTTGGGTAATTTTTCTCATGGATTTTCAACTGTTGTGAGTCATAATCTATCACCATATCGTTCTTCATGAAAACACGCCCCAATACCTTCTTGGATGCATCACTATAGATCAAAAACCTTTCTCCTCTACAAGGCAGTGTGAGCACAGGTGCACTGGATAACCTTCTTTTTATCTCCTTGAAATTATCTTCACATTCCTCCGTCCAAATGAACATAACTCTTTTTCGAGTCAACCTGGTGAGTGGATTAGATAATCATGAAAAATCATTCACAAAATGTCGATAATACCAATCCAAACGAAGAAAACTTCAGATCTCAGTTACTGTTGTTGGTCTCGACCATCTTTCGATAACCTCTATTTTTGATGGATCCACATATATCCCCACTTTTGAGATTATGTGACCCAAAAAAAGAAACTTTTTGAAGCCAAAATTCACACTGGGTAAATTTGGAATAAATATTCTCACTTATTAGGGTCTTTAATACAATTCTAAAGTGATCTTCATGTTCTTCTGTGCTCTTTGAATAGTCAAGAATATCATCTATAAAGACTACCACAAATTGATAAAGATAGCCTCTAAAGACTCGATTCATTATATCCTTGAAGATAGCAGGTGAATTAGTAAGACAAAATGGAATAACTATAAATTCATAGTGTCCATAACTTGTACGGAAATCCGTATTTGGTATATCCTCCCTTTTGACCCTTAATTGATGATACCCTGAACGAAGATCAATCTTGGAAAAGTATTGAGCTCTATGTAGTTGGTCAAATAAGTCACCAATGAAAGGGAGATGATATTTTTTCTAGATAGTGATCTTGTTATGTTCCCTATAATCAATACAGAGTCTCATTGATCCATCTTTTTTCTTAAAAAACAGAACAGGTGCTCCCCAAGGTGACGCACTAGGGCATATGAATACCTTATCAAGATTCTCTTGGAGTTTCTTATTCAATTCCTACAACTCAATTGGGGCCATTCTATATGGTGTCTTTGAAATAGGCATAGCACCAGGTATGATTTCTATTGAAAACTCAACTTCACGATTTGGAGGATGACCTGGAAATTCTTCTGGAAAAAAATCATCAAAATCACATACAAGGGGAATAATCTTAATCATGAGTTTCTCTCCAACCATTTTAGGTAAATATCCTTCATTTAGTGGAATCGAGATCCATAAGATGGAAGAAATTTCCACTGGAAGGTTATGTTCATTCATGCATCGATAGAATATCATAGATTGATCTGGAATATGAAATGTGACTTCCCTTATTTGAGAATTGATATGAGCTCCATATAAAGAAATCCAATCCATGCCATGAATAACATCAAATTCCACTATAGGATGGATCACAATATTTTCAGGGAGCACTTTCCCACATACTTCAATCGGAGAAAAATTATCATATTTTGATGCGACTATTGTGCCATTAAGGGTTGTCACAACTAACTAAATATCTAATTTTTGAGGTAATACGGAGACACCCTTTGAAAATTCTTCAGAAATAAAAGCGTTGGTGGATCCAGAATGAAATAAAACATTTTCTACTTTAGAGTGGATGGTATGTGTACCTTTCAGCACTTCGTTATCGTACTCCACATCACGGATATAAATTTCATGTTATTTTCCTTTGTCTTTAGCCTTAAGAGTTTTTTGACGTCGATCATCATCAACAATCCTTGTATTAGGGCATTGATTAACATAATACCGCATTTCCTTGATCGTGTAACATTAATGTGTAGGAGGTGCACTCTATGTAGCTTTTTCTTAGTTCACATCACTAGACATCTTCATCCCATAATTGGGCATTAAAATGCCTGATGACCTTATTTTCTACATTTGAAACATTTACCTGTCCCTTTAAGACAATTCCCTCCATGATCATTTCCACACTTTGAGCATTAGGGAAAACTCATCTTTTATTTAGTGTGGTCTTTAGATTTCCCTTTGAATTCCATTTTCCTCTTCTTATCAAATGCATATGACTGGTGGGTTACTCCAATCTCCATCTTAACCTTCAGATCACATTGAACGATTTCTTCGTAGCTATTGAAATCCCTTACGGATAACGCCCTTCAAAGACTTGGTTTTAAGCCACTAGAGAATCGATCGATCTTACTCTTAGGTTGGATAATAATTCCTGAAGCGTACCCTGTAAGTCTTGTAAAATTTTCTTCGTAGGTACCAACAGAATCATCATCCTTTTGATTCTGTTCAAGAAACTCATTCTCCATCTTTGTTCCAAGAATATGGGGAATGTACTTATTAAAAAATAAGTTCTTGAACTCATCCAATTCCATGGACTCAATTTCTTCTCTTGTCCTCGTATTCTTGATAAGATTCCACCATTGATCAGATTCTCCATCCAAACGATATACTACTAAGATGACTTTATCTTGTTCAGAACACTGAATAACTGAAAATATCTTTTCATAGGTACTAATACATTGTTTAGACACTAATGGATCAGTAGACCCACTGAATAAAGGTGGATGCTGCCTCATGAAGGATTCAACAGAATGTTGCTCCATCATTTTCTCTTTTTGAAGTCATGCATGATTCATAGCATGAGAATGTTGTGTGAGCATGGCTGCATGATTTTTCATTCCAGCTCCCATGACGTTTGGTTGTCAGGGGGACAATCATTTCATTTCCCGTCGCATTCCGCATTAACACGGTTCCTTCAGGTTCCATCCATTGACTAAAACCAAGGAGAATAGTGTGAAAAACACTAATTATAATAGAAAACCCACATAATCACGATTAAAATTTCACACATAAGGTCTTATCCTAGGTTGTTCATGGCCATTTCTGAAACACTAAGATTGTGTTCTATGCTTAGATATATCCTTAGGGTTCTTACTAAGGCTTTCATATCCTAGTTTCCAAAGGTTGACTATACCTTTCCTCTGATACCAAATATAAGAACCCATACTTTAAATACATTGTTATTACTTCAAAATTGAATCACACTTATTTCCACATATAACAAAACCACAGTAGGACCGTATATGTATAGTGTCTTTAGAAACTGGGAAACATAAACAACTGGTTCATAAAGAATTTACATTGTCTCTTATTTATTTCATCATATCTAGAATCTCTTTTTTGAATATCCTACTTAATACCCTTATTCCTGACCTGGGGAAAAGAAAACATACAAAATGGTGAGCTCAAATTCTCAATAAGGGTAAACAAATGAAATATCGATCACAACATATTCAAAAAAACTTAACATTTTGGAAATCTTAACCTGCAAAAGAGATCAAAATTTCATAACATGGGATAAATCATAGTAGTGAAATTTAATCATAACATGAAACTTTGTGGCATACACACATAATCATAGAGAATCATTTATTAGTAGTCAAGACTCATTTCCAAGACTATCATAGCAGACAATGTCCATTTCTGAACCGAGTTCACTAATTGTTTTAGTCTTGTATCACTGAATCGGATTAAGCTGGCATTCCATCCATGTATATCTCATGAGATATAAATCTTTACCAAATGCGTTGGATAGAGATATAGGTCGAACCCATCTCATAATGATACCATTCTTATGTGTTCCACAAGATCATAAATCATACATCATAGCATAACCAATGTAATAAAAATGGGATTCTTAAACATCATGCCATCATAACATAATCTATATAAGATAGAAGGACATCATAAAAATAATTCCATAATATCATAATCCAACCAATGTAAAAATTTGGATAGAAAATAAACCCTATATTATCTTAGATTGAAAATAATTTTGATAAAATGCTTGAACTCCATTCTTGAGGAGATTATCCTTTCTACTTCAAAAACATTTTTCCTTTCATAACATGTAATTAAATTTTAATCTAAAAGAAGTTAATTAAAAATAAACTTGAAAACTTGTTAAGGAATATTCATGGAAATAATTTTCTCAGAAATCATCAAAATCCATTCATGCCATATAAGTAAAAAAAACATTCTTCTCGTACTTTGGCCGGAAAATTCAAAAAGTACCTCGTACTAAAAATGTCAAAATATTCCTTTCATATATTTTAATAAAAACTAAAAAATGAGTAATATTCTATTTAAAAAATTTTAGGAGCATATAAATAATATTACATATTTAGGAAACATGGATGTGGATGATAAATACACCCCAGTAAATACCAAAGTATAAACAATCTCGGCTAAAAATGAGATTGTGAGATTTTACATTACCTTAGGTCTGATTTGCATCGTACGTGTCCGAACCTCTTGTATAATTATTTAAATAATGTTATTGACTTAATCCATAATCTTACACATTGTTATGATATCATATATTGTCATATTCATAGCTTCTTATTTGTAATATATCATTGTTACTTGTTATTCGGGTGTTTATTTCTTTTTGTTCTTATCCGTGTTTTGTTGAATAAATTATTAATCTTCTTTTTAGGTTATAGATACTTCATTTCCATAATATTATTAGTGTAATATATATCATATTTATTCATTCAATTCATTTATTTAATCATTATGTAATGAAGATCATGTAGAATGAGTCGCATCACATCGTGGAGACGGTAGGTTGTACGTACGCACGAGTGATTATATCATTCCCATGATAGTGGAATTGTATTGAAGTGTATGTATACTATTTCAGAATCAATATCAATTTACAATAATCATATATAGTTATTCATTACACCATTATACCCATCCAAGTAAGGTGGTTTTGGAAAACAGATTACTCCACGGCGTGGAGACGGTATTCTGTACGTACGCACACGCAGTGATTTCGTTTTCCGTAGGATGGATAGAAGGTGAAGTAGGGTGGTTCAATATTTATAATAACATATTAGTATATGAGTGATAATGATGTTATTACTTAATAATGAAACAAATAAAGAATATAATGTTGAAGAATAAATAAATTTGAAACAATCGGTAACGGACATTTCCTCTTCATTGAAGCGCCTTTTCTTAATCTCCTCTTAGGGCACTAAATATGGTCTTTGAAGAAGAATAGTACCTCTAGGATGTTTCTAGGTAAGTGGAGAAGAGAACTTGGCAGGGATGGCTGATATTTAAGGCTCAAAGTGATGATACGAGGAGAGGGAGTAGGTTCCCTTTTATAAGGGAGGAGAGGGGCACCATAGAAAAAACATAAAATATTATTTTACAATAAAGTCATATTCGGTTTATAATATCTCTAAATAAATTTATTTCGAAGATAAAGTGGGTATGGGTATAAATCCTCTCAACCAATAGGTTTTAGACAAGTTTAGGTTACAATTTTAACCTTATAATTTAGATTTAACTCTAAGTAAAATAATTTTACTTTTACCGTGTCTTCTTGTTTTCTTATACTATATGGTTAATAAACATACTATAACAGGAAAAACGAACGCCAAGTCGTTTATTATTAATATATATAACCTTATATAAGTTGTTTTTTTGAACTTTTGATTTTTAGGAATATAATAACAGTTAATAATATAATATTTTTTTAAAAACTACATTATGTCAATTTTGACACTATTTGGTAATTAATTTTTGTGAAAATCATAACAACATGATTAGTTCGAACAAAGTTAATTGAATCAATAATAACATGTCATAGTAACCTATAAAATTAGTATAATTCATAAAAGTCTAATATTTGATTTATTTGTGTCCTTATAACATAAATTATGTTAATATTTAATTAATAAGGTAATTATTGCATCATCATTGTGTCACAAATAAATTAAATTATTTAATGTCTAAAAATTATAAATGAAATAGCATTATATTGGAGATCTTTTTATATTTCTAATAAATATTTATAGTTGAATTTATCTTATGTATAACCCTATATTTAAAATGTTATAGATACTAAACATTGATTTTAACTATTTTAACTCTTCTTTTAATAAAATAATAAGAAATTTCCCAATCTAATCCAAGTGGACCTAGATTGTCATATTTTATTACGAAGGTTTTTTTGGTCGAATTAAACTTATCCAATAGAATTAGGACATTTGATAGGGTGATAAAAATATCATTTTACCCTTAATTACCCTATTTACTTTTAACCGTGGTAAATAAAAGTAAAAAGGTACTATTCACAAAAAATATTTTTATCTTATTGAACCAAATTTTACTCCTGGATATTAACCGTGTCTCTTGGATTTTCTAAATTACACTCACAGAAGTTGTAAAATTATGCTTTATCTAAATTTTCAAATTCTCCTAGGAGGTGGATAAAAGAAGGTGAAATGTTCTATAAAATTTTTATATATCTGAAATTATTATAAAATGACTCAAATGATTTACTTTGAACATTTATATGAATTATGTATCAATTTTTACCTAAAATAAATTTAAATAAAATAAATAATTATTTAAATAAAATGTCGGTTTTTAAATAGTAACCCAGTGTTTTCACTATTCATCAAAAATTGAATGTTTTCAGAAAAATACCAAAAATTCAATCTAGGCTAATTTTGATATTCAAAATCCAAAAATTACTTCCATTTTAAAAGATAAACATTATTAAATTTCAAAAACATATTATTACTATTCATAACGGCTGGTTTTAATAATATGTTAATAGCATATGGTTGTTTAGTGAAACTCGGAATTGCATACAACACAACCTATTGAGGAAGGTCCCAATTGCGTGTAAATCAAGCCAAGCTAGTGTTGTGTGTAGTGAACGATTCATTTGATGATGTATATAACATAAAAACAAAATATTTTTCATAAAAATCAGAGGTGTTACACTTTGGAATGTTTAAAAATTATTCACTAGAAGATTGTTCATAATGATTATATATGAAATATTCACTTCCTTTTGTGGTTCTTAATTTTTTCATGAAATATTGATTTTATTTTAATCATTTATCATTGTAAATTTACTTAATGTACATATTCACATACAATGGAAACAAGTATTTCCTAAACTATATACCATTTTACATATGGGTAGTCGATAATTGTATTTGATAATGAATGTTATCTATTTAGACTATTCGATACGAGAAATTTCTTAGATAGGAATTAATGGTGGATCCCGGTCATTATGTATCTCCTAGATGCATTGATATGTTCTTATGAGATGAATATGTTGTCCAAATTAAATGGGATTCTATCTGTGGTGCTAAATCTTATTCTAAAAGGTTTGGATATAATTTCTTTTCATGTGCCATAGACATGACTCCCATTAATAAATAATTTCCATCATTTAGGTTTCGTTATTATTTTACCATGAGATTTTGCATCGATATATCTATGGATGTAATTCATTCCCAGATCATTTATTTATTTCATGTATTTTAGTTTCTTAACTTGACATATTAAATATTCCTTATATATTTGTGTAAATTTAATGTTTTCTCATTTATTTAACATTCCTTATAGATTGAATCCTAATTTCTTTGGTTATGTTTTTCAAAACCTTACTGATCATTTGATCTCATAAGTTGTGTGCTTCATTTAAAAAAAATCAATGTACCATAATCTGAAATATATTTTGTGATATACTATATGGATTAAATTTTTCTTCGAAGTTATTTAGAAAAAAAATTATGTTATAATTAGTGAATTCATTTTAAATACAGGTTTTTTTATGTATGGAAGCCGCCATCGGGACCAGACACCGTGTAGCTTTGCACGGGGCAATGTTAGCCGATCAAAAAATGCAAGGTGGGGAGCTAGGTGATCAATGACGCAGAAGCTGGGGAGGGGAAGTTCAAGTGGGCTGGGCCTACGGGTCATGTATTGGGCATGGTATGCCTCTGAGCCTTCGTGTAATGTATTGCGGGCCACTTAGGCATTGTTCCTTGGGCCTACGAGTCATGTACGGGTACCCCTTCAACCCTTAAAAGTAGGATTATCCATAATAAAATAAAAATTAAGTCCTCCAGGCCATTCGATATGATATACCATATTTCAATGATGTCCATCATATTTATTTTGATTATTATATTAATTTATTTTTGATAAGTACAACATGTATGTAGGGTGACAACCCATCAATTACATGATAATGTGTAACTATTTAAAAAATTGAAGAATAATTGTTAATGATAAATAAATAGTGTTACCTTTAAGGTTTATAATTTTATAAATTAACAATATTTACCTTTGATAGTATCTAGAGACAAATAGATAAACTTGTCACTCTTTTATGAGACTTATGATCAATCATATGTTTTAGTGCTTCCGGGATTAATGTTAATTTTTATATACAATTTTTTTATAATAGAGGAAGAATTATAATTTGATTAAAGTAAAATAAAAGGATGAAATTTTTTTGAATGAATTTTAAATTTTGCATGAAATTTTTTAGTGGTATTAATTTCTTATAAAATATATATTCAATAAAATAATTTTTTTTCATCACATATATTTGATATGTCGAACATGAAAACAAACCCATTTCAATACATAAAAACATATATTTCCGTTAAAACACTTTTATCACCTTTTATTATAGAACCTATTTTAAAAATAATTTTTCACATTTATAATTAGTATATATCTAAATAAAACTATCTTTTGAAAAGGAAATATAAAAAATTTGTTATGGTAATTTTTTTTAATTTTTCTAAGAATATTTTTTTAATGAATAGTGAAAAAAACTGAATTTTATTTCGAAACTGTTTGTCATATAAATTATTTATAATGTTAAATTATGTTTTAGATTGGATATAAAGTTTAACTATATTATATTTTTAATCCTTCAACCATTTTTATCATTTGAATCAATTTAAATTTCAAACTGACTATAAAAAGAGGGCAAAATTTTGGACGTTATTTTAAAAACCAGCTTTGTCATTCCATATGTTGAATTATATTTAAATTAATTTCTAAAAATTATGTAATTTGAATCTATAAAAATGAAATTTATATTTTAAATTAAAATAATTTATAATTTATAATATTATCAACTTTTATTTTTGACAAAAATTTTAGTGAATGTAATTAAAATTAACTACATCGATTAAGGTAAAATTAAGCATAATATGGATCTAAACCTTAAACAAAAAACCTCAAAAAACCTATAAACTGTAAAAAAATTATTTCATTCCCATATACACACTATATCCTCATTGGGATATATTTTTTAACATTATTTATCTATTTTAAATAAAAAAACGTGGGTGGGGTTCCTTTCTTTTAAAATATTACAAGAATGACACTCCTCTTCAACTATAAAAGGCATTTTTTCCAACAAATTCCTGAGACCACACAAGACACATAGGATCGTAAATTCTCAAACCAATAAACTCCCCAAAATACATACCTTCATCCTTGAAGATTCCATTATGATAAAAATAAATCCATGGAATCCATTTGGTGCAAACCAAAATGAATTACCCTATTAAGAGGTAACATCATTCCAAAAGATCTTCAATTGTATTTACATTCTCTACCACCTAAATGATAATTATTACATATTTATATAAAAAATACAGTAATAAAAATATATTAGGTTGTTTTTATGATGACGTTTCAACCTACACTTTCATACACCACCATTTAATGGGTAACAAATGTATTGTTTACGTGTGCGTAGAACCATAGCCTCATGAAACGATGATTTTTAATTTTTACCTTACCACCTCCCATGGATAAAATTATGATGGAAAACATATTAGTATATTATATATTTTAAATTTATAATGTATTTATTCCAATGTAATTTTTTTACAGTAAGAAAATACTTTTATTCCTTCCATCTTGTGTAAATATGATAATTTCATTTGGGAAATTGTGGACTACCACCCCCTCAAAGCAATGTGACTTGTTCATTACAAACATGGAACAAATAAAGTATGGTTTTAATTAAAAATATAAGAAATAAAAATCTATATATGATATTCATGAAATAAATAACATTATATAAATATAATTTGTATCTCATTTTTTATTACCCTTTCACACACACATAAAGAGTGACAACGTTGTTCGTGGATGTATGGACTACCGCCTCTTCGAAACGATGTGCTTCAATTTATAGAAAAATAATTATATATATATAAGTATGTATTGTTAAATAATATGGTATTTATTATATAATTATAATTATTAAAATATATAGTGTTTCTTTCCTTCTTTCCACAACGACTATTGATAAATGAGAACATTACTCATGCGTACGTATGGCCTACCCTGACCATGAGGGTAAAATTGTTTCAATTTTCATAATCATATTTCATTTATAGTTTTAAAAATATAATTTATGTATAAATATGATAATTATTTCACGTTAATTATTCTATTTATGTTATATAATTAATAATTTAACCAAAGTTGACCTAACCAAGTTCTTTTTGACATATAAACCATATTTATGGAAAACAACCAACATAAGCTTATTTGTTTAGGTAAATGTATGTATCATAATAATAAGTAAATTAAATTTAATAATATATTTGAAAAAGTTTCTAAAATAATTTTATAATTAACATATATTTATTATATATAAATCTAATGGATTTTTATTAGAAATGAAACTCAAGGTAAGGGATTCTTGTCTCATTTTCATTCTGGGAGGCATACATAATTGGTGTGAACCTAATTTTTTATATATGATGTATGTACATCATCATTGACATGAAATATCGTGAATAAATATTTTTCTTTGGAATTTTTAGTTTCATTTTGATGTATTTATTGAAAGGGTGATTTAATTAACAGTTTCCAAGTTGAAAAGAATTTCATAACACAATTTATTTTCATTGATTAATATTACTTCCACATTGTTGTTAATATTATAAGATTATATGGGTAATAAATTTTTACATTATTTTGTTTTATTAATACTTCAATTTTGTGGATTTAAATTTGATAAACATAATATACTCACTGATTTATTTTTACTTTGACGTTATATCCTTTTCAATGGTTAATTTCACAATCTCAATTTTTAGAGATTATTATTACATTAAATTTCATTCGAGGAAATTATTGGATAATTATTGAATGAATATTTTAATTCTTATATCCTCTTGTACCCAATAACCTTTATCAATTATTAGTACCATTTTTTCTCTCATTGGTACATAATGTTTTTTAGAATATGTTTTCAAGAAAACCCTACTTCATTTCTATTTTTATTCAGAAAACTTGTTTTATTCTAAAAAATCATGTTTCATTAAAATGTTTTAAAAAATGTTTAAAACCTTTTAAAAATAAATCAGAAAATAAATTTTTACCCTTTTTCTTTTACCAATGTCTTCAATATAATCTTCTTGTCTCTTTTCAAATGAGTCATTTTCAAACATTTTTACCATGATAAAAGAAATAAATGTTTTACCTCATATGAAATTTATTGACATACCTACCATCATTTAACTAAAGCTTAATTTTCATGTATAATTCAATAATATTTTAATGTTTATTATTATTAATATTTTTTTATTTCAATTCATTTGAATGTTTCATTTTCATCAATTTACATTCCATTGAGAAATATTTTTTATTATGTGCCAATTTACTTTTATTTTTTATATATACTCTCTTTTGAAATATTATATCATGAATCTCATTAGTAAAATAATATTATATGTTAAATTTAATTTAATTCCTTAATGGATAATATGAATTTAATGTTTCAAAGTTTTATGTGACACTTTGGAATGTTTAATGATTATTCCCCTTAGGAACGTTCTCAATGATTATCTTTGAAATCTTCACTTCGTTTTATGATTGTTAAATTTATCTTGAAACATTAAATTTATTATTATCATTTCTCAATATAAATTTACTTTAATGTACATATTATCACCCATTGGATAATAGTATTACCTAAACCATTATCAAATTTACAAACAGTGTCTACATTTACAATGATTTGATTATTTGAGTAAATATTGACAAAAATTATTCGATACAAGCTTTTGATAAGAATATTACATATCATGACAATTCAATATGATGAATACTTATAGTAGGAAATGATGGGAGACTATATATAACTTTATATATCCCCTCGATGCATCGACATGTTCTCATGAGATGAATATGTTGTCCAAATTAAGTGGTTTCATATCCTTGATTTTAACCATCTTCTGAGTGTTATTGATGGTATAGATTTTAATGTACATTATACATGACTTACATTAAGAAATAATTTCCCTCATTTAGTTTTATTTATTATTTATACATGACATTTTGAATCAGTATATCTATGGATGTAATATTTTCTTGTTTCTTATATTGCCATATTAATTATGCCTTATATTGTTTTGTAAATGGAATGTGTTCAAAGTTATTTACCTCCCATATAGAATGAATCATTATTTCTTTATTTATGTTTTATTAAACAATAATGAGAATTTAAACTCACCCCTTTTATGTTTCCATCCCTTATGAATATATGAAGTATACAATGAAATGCATGTAAGGATATACTAGATTGAATAAAGTTATCCGATAAGATATTTATAATAATAATATATCATGATTAGTGAATTAAATTTTAATACAAGTCTCATTTATGTATCTGTTTTAACAAGACTTCTAAACTCTTTGTCCTTTGGGACTTAAATCCTTATAATCATGCTAATATAATTCGTAAAAAGCAATGGATTTGGTATTTCTAGTGTTGATCACTATAAATATGGTCAATATGTACACATAAAATATTATTTTGGTACATTGTTAGGCCATTTTATTATTCTTATGAGTATATATTTAACATAAATTACCCAATTTACTTATTACCATGGTAATAAAATTACAGTATTTAATATTAATAATTATCAATATTGAAGGTGAAATATTTGAAAAAATTGGACTAGTGATTCTAAATATGTTATCCCTTTTTAAACATTCAAAACAAATAATTTGTTGAGTTTAATTTAAAATTAGACAAGATAATGGAAACAAATTTTTTTAAATCCCTTTATTCAAGATATTTCTTTTACACTACATTAATGTATTAAATCAATTAAAAAATATAATTACATTATTTAAAATCAGAATTAAATATTTGTAATTAAAATATTATCAAAACATTATTTTTCCTTTTATATAATTTAAAATACAATATAATTTCAAAAAAAATCGGTATCCTTAACTATTTCTTGAAAAATAAAATTTTCAAAAAATTCTAAAAAATTCTACCTAAGTATCTTTTTAAATAATGAATTTAAATTTAAATTAATTTTTTGAAATTAATATTATATGATTTGAAATTTATTATTTAAAATAAAATCATAATTTTAATAATTATAATAAATTTATTTCATTTTTTACATTATGAATTACATAATATATTTATAATGAATATTACTACATTATTCCGGAATAATAATAGATTATTATATATTTAATAGGATTATTACATTCTCGATCCCATTTAGAAATTTTATACTTGTAATTTTGAACTCGGTCTCAATAACCACAGTTTTACCTTTCGAAATACCTTATTTGAAAACTCACATCATAAAAAGGATCATTAAGGATTCCTCGAGAAAATATAAAAAATAATGTATGATGGCCACTTGTGTTATAACAAATGAGAATTATATATAGTGTAACATTAGTGTGAAGAGAAAATTTGGATATGGAAGAAGAAAATAAGTCTCATTGACTAATAGAGAGTGATAGAGAACATGGCCATGAGAAATTAAACCATCGATGAATAGTAAATATTTGATGGGTTAAAAGGTCTTCGATTTCAAGGAATGAAATATAAATTTTTAATGATTTTTCATAAGGATATTTTCATATTGGATATCAATTCCATATCCATAAATACTATTAAAACATGAAAATATACTTACACGATATGTAAAATTTCATCTTATATTACTTTTTCACCACAATCTCAACTTTTTTCTAAATGCTGAGTATTCAGGCTGAATTTTTTATTCCTGGAGAATTAGAATCAACTTAGATAAATTAAAAAATCCAAAGAATGATAAAAATATATTCCTCCTATCTCTGGACATTAACCAACACTATAATGGTTAGTACAAAATAGAGTAATTCCCAAAAAATTAATAAACCATCAAAATAATAAAAACTAAATTTAGTATCTAAAAGCTAATAGTAACACTGAAATATCAATATAGTTCATTAATTAAATAAATTTTACTATCATTTTAAATAAACTTGAAGGATTTTAACACATGTTAATCAATTATTTTTATAAAACATGTCTCAAATAACATCAATTAACCAGGAAGTCTTATATAAAATATGTGATTTCCCTAATCACATAATCTCTACGATATTGGTTTAATTTATATAGACAACCTGAATCAATTGAAATACACGTTATATTTGAATACATCTCAAAAATGAAATTCAACCATTATTAATCAAATAAAATACAATAATATTCTATTTACCTTAATCCAATAATTCTTCCAAAATTATAGTGGTCTTCTTCAAAAAAATAAGTTAGTCATAAATTAAGTTTCCAATAAAAAGGCTATCTTATTGATGAAAACTATATTCCCCAATGAACAAAACTTTTAACCATCATTTAACATTCTGAACTGGGATATCACTCAATAGTGACTCATGCCAAGTTGGTCACATGACCTCAAAAACATCTCCCCAAATGACTGAGGCTACCAAATAGAAATGAAGGCCTTGTTCTATCTATGGGGAGAGTATTATATAATCACCAGAGTGTTACATAGTGGATTATCAATAACATACAAGTAGCAGAATCATTAAATCCTATAGACAATAGAAATATAGCAGTGATATATTATAATGAAAAACGCACCCATGTACTATGATTATCATGTAATATATCTACTAAATTTACAAAACAAGTACATAGTGTTATAGTTAATTAAATGTATCAAAAATATAGAATATAACCAAAAGTGTTATCTCTGAATATCATCACGTGCCTTAGCTCAATCCTATGCTCACCTAATCCTAATCCCCACACAGTATATAACATCAAACTGTGGACACCTTCCCTAGTCCCCACCTACATCCATAAATATTATTTAGGTACCCAGTAGTTTCCCAAATAGGTTCTATGATTCAATCCTTTTAGGTAACCACCAAAATATATTTACAATCCAGAGTGTGAAATATTATCTATTTAGTGTGCAAGTAAAATAGGCAATCAGATATTAAAATCAGTGCCCATAGAAATTATGTACTAAAAGTGACACTATAATGCTTGAAGAGGATCCAAATAAAGAAATTCCAAGCTCATATATCAAGAAGGTACAAAAAATTAAAACACCATGGACTCACCGTACTTCTAGTCATAACAAGCGATCTACAACCTTGCCGTATAACCAGAAGAGACCAATCAACCAAGACCGAGCCGTATAAAAAATCATTTCACATTTATTATAGTCTTTTCTTATGTTAGTAGTGTCCGAACATGAAGGTCCATAACCAAGTATTAGAAGACCAAGGCATCCATATCATGTAATAAGAGCATCTCGGTGGAAAATTTGTTGCAACAAAGCGTAGAGTCCCTAAATCATTTCATCTGAACATGTCTTACATGAGTCTATGAATGGCGGATCAATGGGTTTCAAGGCTCAAGGCCTCCCATGGAATCAAAATATTAAGAGCCTACTCTATCCAAGGCATCAACTACCATTTTCAAGATCCATTGGATAAATTTTCATTCTGTCAATACAATTATTAATCAATTTTGTTAAAACACCCATTTATATAATTTGAGTATACCCAGTCAAACAAACATTCACATTCAATTATACCAATGAGTATAATTACTCTTTTACCTAATTACATTCCAATGAAATACACCAATGATTATTCCCACACTTTCATCAAAACCATATATAATTATATGATCAATTCAATTATTAACCAAATTAACAAATCAAAATCATGTTTTCCATGGTAAGGGGGGAAAACATTTCCTATGAAAAAAAATCCAATTATATTAAATTATAATAAATATTCTTCTAAATAAGAATGAATTAAAATACACCCTTTAGGTTTTTCAAGAATGTTCAATATCAATGAGATTACATGGAACACCCCAAGGTTGGGCATTAGTTGTTGAAAAACCTTTAACCTGTAAAAAAGAAACATAAGGGCATACCTAATTGGAAAATTTATATTTAGATCAATTAATAATTTCTCATTCTGGGATTCTATGGAATGTCTAACAGACATCATAATGTCTACAATCCTAATAAAACACTATGCTAGTGAGAAAAAGTATAGACCACCTACCATAGCTTGGTACTAGAGTACTTACCCAGTATAAAGTCATAATTTGACTCAGATTGGGAGAAGAATTAAGAACGAACGATGAACCTATAATTTAGGAATATTAGATTCCTCCTAAACAGTGTAGTCAATACCGATAAGAATATAGAATGGCTAAAATCTAATTAGATACTCACCGATTCATATTTAAAGAGACTAAAGGTGATGGAATTAGAGACCAGGTGAATATGATACCTCAATTCATTGTTTAGTCATAAAAAGGATTCTAAATGGTGAGGTTGGTGTGAATTTAAGAGATAATGGATTTAGGTTATAGATAGATTTAATTGGGTGACAATTTTTTATTTTACCCTAAAACACTAGGTTGTATGGTTTTCCTAAACTATGCACAAAACATACATGGTTAGCCATAGGGAAGGGCACATCAAATACTTTATCTTCACTATTTGACTAACCATGTGAAAACCATGAAATAAATCTATTTTCAGGTTTGTAGACATAGAAGAAAGGGAATGTGCCTCAAATAGAATAGTTTTGTCTAATCATATGACCTCCTCATTCTCTCTTCATATTCCCCGCATGGGTCTCTAGATCATGCATTATACCCCACATGGTTTAGACTAACAATGCACCAGGAATGTTTTTAATGAAAAATACATTCTTGGCAACGAACAAACCATAGACACCCTAGAAATACCCAATTTCAAATATGGTAACCAAAATAGGCCATAATTAAAAATTTAAAACAAAATTAAATGGATCGGTACCTTGTATGAAATCTCAGTTACTTATAATTTTTTCCACTGGATGAAATTTTTTCACGAATTTCCCTCGTAAGGTGGTCAAAATTCATCAAAGAAATTTTTTTTCCACAAAGCACTGATATCGTTCTCTCACACTAATTTAACCACCAAGAAATGGTTTTTCTCTTTATTATCTGTACTATAACAACTAACATACCATGGAGAACCATCGTGATCCTGTCAACAATTCAAATCAGATGCTCTTTAATGGATGCATCTTCCTACAACTCATCCTCTATGGGGTGAAAAGAAAGATATGGGTATGAATTATGAGGGTGAAACTAATATATGTGGAAGAAATTATTCATGGATTGGTACTTTGGAGGTAACTACAACTGATAGGCTACTGGCCAAACTCAACCCAGAATCTTGAACTGCTCGATATAACAGTGAAATCTTATACTATCTCTTGATTCTCCTGTATCATATCCTTGGGGAAATATGTATGAAAGAATTATACCCAACCTCGAACACAATAGGTCATCTATGGGGATTAGAGTATTTTTTTCAAGACTATGTAGTATCAATATTCTTCTAAATCAACTGGACATGCTGAGAAGTCTTTTTCACAAGATGTGTTTAATTTAAGGCTATATCTCTTACCTCTAATCAGCACATAAGCGATCTCCAAGGCCTACCATACATATCCTAAAAAGGATTCATCTTTATAGTCCTCATATAGTTATATTGTATGATGAATAAATTATGGGAATATTCCTTTCATAAGAGCCCCCAAAATCTAGTAAGCACGCTCTCAAAATTTTTTCATGCACTTATATAATACGCTCTAACTAGCCATCAGTCTCAGGGTAGTATTTTGTGCTCAAATGAACCAGTGTATATAGTTCCCTTCAAAAAATCATCCAAAAACGAAACATAAATTGAGTATCCCTATCTTAAAATATAGTATGTTGGGACCCATGAAATCTTACTATCTCATGGATATTCAACTTCCCAAGTTCATCGAAAATAATTATATCATTTATCCACAAGAAAGGACCAGCCTTAGTGAGCCTTTAAATAACAAACCACATAGTATTGCTACCTCGAGGTGACATCAATAAACCAATCACAATATCCACCTCACCATTATCCCATTTCCACTTAGTAATAGGTATCTTATGAAAAAAAATTTATGATAATTGATATTCAATCTTCACCTGCTAATAGGTGGAACACCTACTAACAAGACCCACTACCTCAAGTTTTATACCCAACCACCAATACTAACGTCATTTTTTAAGGTACATCTTGGTGGCTTGGGGATACACTACCAAAGATAATGCAGGAATTTCCTACATCCATTCCTCACATATTTCAACTAGAACCCAAATAAAAACAAGGATATGCATAATCTCATCCTCAACTACATCCCAACGAGGAGGTGGGTCCTCTCCTGCCACATTCTCCTATAGTACAAGGACTTTTGAATCATATAGCTACGTCATCCTCACTCTATCTAGTTGGGTAATGTTCACATATAAGGGTGATTCAAAAGTGTACCTCTAACTATCCTGCACCTCCAAGTGAAACTTAGAGAATAAATCTATAATATTCCAGTTTCTACCATCATGTTAATGAAACATTATCAGAACCCTATTTCTCAGTGCAACAGCCACCAGATTACCATTATGAGGCATGTAGAAAATCGTGATTTCAAAATAATGTAGGTACTTTACCAAACATCATTGCCTTATATTAACATCACATTGTGTAAATATATTCTTGATTCTTTTGTGGCATGTATACACCAGAAAACACTCTCCTACTAAGTATTGTTTCCAATAGAATAGTACATGAACATCCACATATATATTGAGATTGTGTATTTGGAAATTCTTCCCAAGTGGCCTCATCTACAGAGTCCCTTACACCATGAATCTATCCCCCCCACATCAACACTACTCTAAACTAGACACCTAATTCATTACAATATACATTATATCTCATGCCCTTCTCTGGTAGTATCCGGACAGGTGCTGGATTCAATCTTCCTTTTTGTTCCTGAAATGTTGTCTCATAAGTATCTTTCCATTAAAACATACAACATTCTTGGCCAAGCAGAACAATGGCACTACTATGCATAATAATACTTCTATTAAACACATTTTATATCCAACTAGCCATATGAAATTGCGTATTTCACATGCGTTCTTGGGATTTTCCTAGGAAATTACATCTCTCAATTTCTATAGGTCTACTAATGCTCTGGTATCTAAGTTAATGTGACCCTAGAAGTGTATCTAATTCATCCAAAAATAGAACTTTGTGAGCCTAGAATATATCTAATTCTATGTAATTGTATCTAATATAATCTCAATATGTTTGGCATGGTTGGGTTTATTTTTAGAATGCACCAAGATTCCATTCATGAAAACCACCACAAACAAATATTGAGAAGGATGGATGACTCAATTCATCAGGACCATGAAAAACTCTAGAGTTTTTGTGAGACCAAATAGAATAACTATAAACTCATAACGAACATCCCAATTATAATTGTATTTATGAGGTGTGTCTTAAGGATGAACGCAGAATTAGCGATATTAAGATCTCAAATAAATTTTTTAGAACACTCAAGCTCCTAATATATGATCAAATATTTATCTGTCCATGGAAGGGGATATAATTTCATAACCGTCAGTTTGTTCATTTTCTGGGAAACCTAAAATATCATTAGGGTTCTACCAAAATTTTTCTCAAAAGGACTAGAGAACCACATATATATATACTAGTTAAAATAAGACAGTTTTCCTCAAAATCCCCTAGTTTCCTTTTGAGTTCCAACAACTAAGTCATAGCCATCATGTAGGGAAGAATTGATACATGTTCATGTCATGGAACTAGCTCAATGGATTTATCAACTTCCCTTATTAAGTGGTAAGATAGAAATAGAATTTGGGAACATTTCCCTACAACGATCAAACAATAGAGGGCATTCCTCCTAATATTTTCCCTACACATCTAGATAAAAACTAGTGGTTTGGGCTAGAATTATACCAATGCCATGATAATATGGCCTTATTCGGCTTTCATTGAAATAACATTCAACCTTTTTAGTATTAACTAAACCCTCTTCTGATGTAAAAGTAACCCTATTGTGATATAAGTCAATATATGCTCGATCAGTGACAAGAGATTCCACACAGATTGTACCATCAAACCCAAACATTTCAAGGAAAAAAGGTTATAGATGAAGTGAATCCCACCACCATCAAGGGGGAACTCCCAAAATCGGTGTACATCCTTTATTCAGATTCCAAATTGAGTTTCTACCATCATAATTCTCTCATAATATAGCATAATTAGCATTAGGATTTTTACTACAGTTGTAGATATGAAACAATGAAACAGACCTATATCAAAAAGAGAATATGCAATAGTATAAGCTACTAATATTTTAGATGTCATTGTAGACATTCCAGAACCATCCTCCTGATGGGTAGTCTATAAAGAATAGATTTATCCCAAACCACAACCCTATCAAACAACCTCACTATTGTATGTAGGCCCACTTTGATATCTTGGTGTAACTGGCACTACGATACCCAGGACATGACCACCACTTCTTTATCCAGATTTATTGGCACTACTCTAGAATCATGCTTATCACTGAGCTAATAAATCCACACCAAAACCTAGTGTTGGAGCTAATCCCAAACCACTAACTATTGAAGGAAGGTCCTAAAAATGCAAAAGGATGCCCATTCTACCCCAAGTTCGGCACTCTAGTGGGTATCGATTGTAACACCCCAACCCCAGTTACCTATAGTCGGTGCATTATTTTAATACATTTGCATGATTACAAGGAATTAAAGTCCCGAAGGACCGATCGGTTTAGAAGTCTAGGAAAATATATTACATACATGATTGTTACATTACACTTATAACATAAAAAACAACATAAATAATCCTTTATGAATGCCATTATTCCCTCGGCTTAACACTGGATATCAATCACAATACACTTCTTGGAATCCTGGGAAAATAAAACATTGAAAGGGGTGAGATCATATGCTCAGTAAGGATAACAATATAGAAAGCAATTTCTTAAATAAACATAAACATTTAAGGAAATGTATAACTAAAACAAAAGCCTTTAAAACATGAACTTCAACATTATATGGAAAAGATAAAATTAAATAATTTCATTTACTTACTCGCATGGATATTATACTAGTCTAATAATCACATGAAAAAACAATAACCACTTTCATAATGATGTAATGCATAATGTTGAAATTTAATTTATGTGTCAAGGCCTCGTGCCATGACCTAAGAGATAACAGTAATCAGAACCCAACCCGGAGAGCCTCTGTAACTGGACTCCAACCCGGAGTGCCTCTAATAACCAGACACCCACCTGCAGTACCTTTAATAACTAGAAACCAACCCGGAGTGCCTCTAATAAACAGAAACCAACCCATATAGCCTCTAATAACCGGACACCAACCCAGAGGGTCTACTGTAACCAGACCCCAACCTAGAACATACTAGTCCAACAACTTCATCATAATAAGATGTTGAAATATAACATAAAAAATCATAATAAAAAAAGCATACGAAATGCCAAAACATTAATCATAATCCATTAATGGAATAAAAATAACTCATCTATAGTCAATAATATCACAAAACCTTAAATACAATATGGATGATTTGTATCATAACAAATCTACTTAAAACAAGTGAAAAATTAATAAAGTATATTGACATAGATGAAAATGATTTGTAAAACTCTTTGAGGTAAATACCCCTTTTTCATGAAAGCATTTAAAATTCACGCAATTTATAGAAGAAGTCATTTAAATAAATTATTGAATCAATGTATCCCATTCCAGTTTGAAAATCTTGATTAGAATTAACATTTTAAAAACATTCATGTCCATATAAATAAATCTTTAAAAACCATTTTTAAGACATGGACATTAATGAGAAATATCTAAGAAGAATAAATATTTAAAACATTTTAAATGATGTTTTATTAAAAAGTACCTTAAAATAATCCCTTTGAAAACTCTTTCATAAAACATGTACATGGATAATAAATATGTCCTATTAGATACTTACATAAAAATAACCTCGGATAATAAAGAGATTGTGAAATTAACCCTTACCAATTTGGTAACATACGATACATGAAACCCATGAAAGAGGTATCATACAATGAATATGTAAATAAAGATATATTGAAGTTTATTACACGAGGAATACAATTATGGTAAGTAAATAAACCACACAAAAGGTAATAGTGGAAATATGGAATGAATCTCCTGGGAATAAGGAGTGAGATGAAAACCCCTTACCTTGCACTTTCCTTTAGTAGAGGGTTTGATTAACCTCCTGTATGAAAACTATTGTATGTTATTACATTATAATAGAACCATATTAATTTTTATTATATCATAAATTGTTCATTTATGACTTTATACTACACAATTAATAATAATTTCCATTTATATTAATATTTCGGTTAATAATCGCTTTCATTATCGTACGTGTTTTAACTTGTTACTCTTGATTGTATAACATAGATCATAATTTAAATACTTCATGAATATAAAACATTATTTATATATAATATATATTTAGAATTTGAATTTGTATAATATACATATATATGAAATTGAAAACACCGTTTATGGAGACGGTAGTCCGTACATACGCATGAACGTTGTTTCCGTTTTCATATAGTATTGAACGGAAGTAAGTCAATAAGATATATGTAAGTACATCAATAATTATATATATAAATATATATATATATCTACAATAGCTTTATTATGTCATATATTACATACTTATTAGTAATATATATATTTTTATAATCGTCGATGAATGGTGAACTTGGAAATGAATCTCATCGCATCTTGGAGACGGTAATCCGTACATACACACGAGCGAAAATATCATTCTTTTTATATAATAATAATATGTAATTGGATATTATATTATATATAAAGAATCATTATCATGTTATATTTATTATTTACATAAAATACACTTCATTATTATACCCATCCAAATAATAAAGTATTGAATAACAATTACACCACGACGTCGAGACGGTAATCCGTACATACGCATGTATGGTGACATGTCATTAAAAGGGTGGATAGAATAATGAATTTGGTTGTACCATAATTATAATAACATCATAGTATATCAAATATATTGGAGTTATTATTTTAGAATGGAAAAAACAAAGAAAAAGGAAGTGGAAGAAGAAAGGAACTTGAAAGAGTGTGGTGAAATCATTACGTCTTCTTCGGGTTCTTCCTTTTGATTTGATCAAAAGGGCTCCTTAGGTTGGATTTCTGACCAAACTAATGACTATAGGATGAAGAAAGGATATTTGAGAGGGTATTTGGGTAGGGTTTGGTAGATCCAAATGTCTTAGAAGGTGTGAATTAGAGTGATGGGTTAGTGCCCTTTTATAAGAGGGGTGATGGGCACCTTTGGAAAAACTTAAAATATTATTTTATAATAAATTTATATTCAGTTTATAATGGCTCCAAATTGATTTATTTCAAGGATAAGTTGGGTATTGGTGTTAATACACTCATACAATAGGTTTTAGACAGGTTTTGGTAACTTTATTAACCTTACCATTTAGTTTGAACTCGTAGTTAATTATTTTGAAATTTACCATGCCTCCTCGTATTTATATATTATATAGTTAATAAACTTACTATATAATTCCAAGAGACCCCAAAGTGGTCCATTAATGATACCAATATCATGATATAAGTACATTGGCTGAACCTTTGATTTATATGAATAGAATATTAATTAAAAATATAATAATTGTTTTAAAAACTCTTTTATGTCAATTTTGACACTATTGGGTTTTTGATAAATTCATAAGAGAATTATTACATCGAAAAAAATTCATATAAACAATCCTAATATGTCATATTAACCTATAAAATTATTTTAATTCATAAAAATTATCAGATAGCATTTGTTTTGGATATTTATAATATCAATTAGTTTAATATTTCATTAATTAGGTAATTACTGCATCACTATTGTGTCGTAAATAAATTAAATTATATAATGTCTAAAAATTCAAAATAAAATACCATTATGTAGGAAATATTTTTATATTTTTAATGTATATTTACAATCGAATTTATCTTATGTATTACCCTATATTAAAAATATTTTATTAATTAAACATTGATTTTAACTGTTTTAACTCTTATTTGAATTAAATATTAATTAATGTCCTAATCAAGTCCAAGTGGACCTAAATGATAATATTTTATTCCTAAGGTTGTTTTTGGTTGAGATAAACTTGTTCAGTAGAATTAAGACATGTGTTAGGGTAATATTAATATCATTTTTACCCTTAATTACCATATTTACTTTTAATCGTGGTAAATAAAAGTAAAAAGTTACTATTCACAAAAAAAATTATTTTTATATTATTGAATAACATTTTACTCCTTTATATTAACCGTGTCTCTCAGATTTTCGAAATTCCACTCACAGAAGTGATAAAATTATGTTTTACATGAATTTCCAAATTCTCCTACGAGGTGGGTAAAAGACTCAGAAAAGTTCAATAAAATTTCGATATATCTAAAATTATTCTAATCTAACACCAATGAATTACATTGAACATATATAGGTATTATGTATCTATTTGGAAATTAATTAAATTCAAATAAAATAAATAATTATTTAAATAAAAATTAGGTTTTAAACTATAACTCCGTGTTTTTTCACAATTCTTCAAAAATTAAATGCTTTTAGAAAAATACCAAAAATTCACCCTAGGATAATTTCGATATTCCGAATCCAAATATGAAGTCCATTTTAAAAGATAAAATTTATAAAATTTCAAAGAGTGGGTATTACTATTCATAACGACTGCTTTTATTAGTCACGGTGTGTTAGAGTCTCGAAGTTGCGTACAATGCAAGCTATTGCTTTATTCAAAGGAAAAGGTACCATGGAAGCTTGAGGTGTTACATTCTCCCATACTTCAAATAATTTCATCCTCGCAATTTGAAATTGTTCTGTGAAATTAAAAGGTTAAAAATAGAAAATACCTTTGTGGAAAACCCATATCAGGAATAGGGTTAATAAAATTTCGTTTTAATAAGTGGGAAAGGGAAATGAGAATGTCCCAACAAAATTAGGGTTTCGAATAAGAGAACATTGGTGGAAATTATAGACACGTAATTAGAGGAAAAACGTAAATATTTATAGGGAGTGATTGAGGTAATAAATCACAAACAAGTGTAGAATTGAGGGCCTCAAATCCGTTAATCTATGATGATTTAAAATATCATCAGTTCATGAAAACATACGGTATTTGGATAACACATTTTTGGTATTAAAATCCCTTCCTTAAAGAATTAATATCTTCATAGAATAAGATAAATATATATATATATACATCTTGACAAGTAGATTTTTCATCCTTTAACTAATTTCTACCACAAACTCAACTTTCACTCTAAAAGATAATAGAACTCAAAAATATTATATTTATCCTAATAGTATAATGTTACAATCATTAACACATACTATTATAATAAAAAAATTTAATAACCGGAGACTTCCTGTAGGATAGTGGTAGGTAATAAAGGCATGTTACAATGTGGTTGTCAGTTGGATTCCTACAGCTTTGTCCAACGTGAGGGGTATCGCCCGACCTGCAGGTTTTCCTTTTTCTAAAACTATAGTATCATAATATTCAAAAATAATCATAAGAAATGTTTTAACGTTGAACAATACTATCCAAATTTCAACCTAATCCATTCCAAAACATTATAGTTATCCAAAGTACCTCTGTCCAAACTCTCTGCAAATGGTATCTTAATTTCAGAATCAATCACAACATCAGATTCTCTACACAGAGTAAAGATTCTCTTATTGTCACATACTAGAAATATGATTACCTAAGTCATATTAAAACCTTAATGAAAATAACAAGTACTGTAGTATAATCCTTATATATATCACATTATTCTCTTAACCAGAATACAATCCTTGAGTCAAAAAACACAAATACTTTAATTATTCATCTTCAACATTAGTAACAGAATAAGCTTGGCCTCGATCCCTTGGCCTTTTCTGTGGTAAGTTTCCCTGACGCTTAGGAAATTCATTTTCATAATTCCCCATTTCTCTACAATTGTAGCATTTAACATTGACAACCTCCTTCTTTCCCTTGCAATCACGAGTTTGGTGACCTTTTTCTCCACATTTGTAACAGACTTCCATTCCTTTTAGGCATGTACCGGGTTGCTTCTTCCCACAATTTTCACATAACGGAAAATCGTTCATTACCTTATTCCCTTTATCTGTCATTCGCTCAACCATCATTTTCTTCTTTGGCTTCCCTTCAAATCCGTAGGACTCCGAAAATTCTTGACTTATCTTATCAACACATGATTCTATTTCTTCATACGATGATAACACATGAGAGACTATTTCCCTTCTAAATGTTGTCTTAATACCGTGAAATATATGATCCTTTTTACTCTTTGGATCATACATATTGCTGGATTTCTCATTCCTTCTAATGGGAACCATTTCTAAACAATGGAATTCACTAGATTAGTTTATGAATAGAAATACATAATCTCAAACTTCTAAAACACTTAAAATACATTAAATATTTTATGGATATATTCCATATTCATAAAAATGTTTTCATTGAGAAATTATATACTAATAAACCCTTCATAATGGTTTGTAATAAAATGAGAATTATCCTAAGCATATCCCTCGGGAGTGTCGTAACCAAGAGTGCAGCAAGGCTCATTTTCATGCACCAGTTCCCGTTCAAGTCTCACTCAAAGCGGTTTTTTTGGGTTTTACCCCTAGGTACATCTCTGCCAGAGATGCCCTTACCTGCTCGTATCCAGATAGGGATGTATTGCTCAGAAAACTCACAACATCTCTACAATACCATAAATCTAGGATGTTCTTCTATAATAATACTCAAAGTCTATCTTAGGGTAATGTGCTCTAATCATAGTTTATCTAAATCTAGTTTCCAAGGTTATTGAGAAACTTCCTCTGATACTGTAACGCCCCAACCCTAGTTTCCCAGAGTAGGTGAATTATTTTAATACATTGGCATAATTACAAGAAATTTAAGTCCCGAAAGACCGATCGGTTTAGCAGTCTTGGAAAATATATTACATACATTAATGTTACATTACACTTATAACATACAAAACAACATAAATAATCCTTTATGAACACCATTATTCCATTTCCTTAACAATTCATATCAATCACAATACACTTCTTGGAATCCTGGAAAAATAAAAAATTGAAAGGGGTGAGCTCAGATGCTCAGTAAGGATAACAGTATAGGAGAAACATTCATAAATAAACATAAACATTTAGGGAAATGTTCAACTAAAACAAAAGCCTTTCAAACTTGAACTTCAGCATAATATGGCGCAAAGATAAAATTAAATAATTCCATTTACTTATTCACATGGATATTCTACTATTATAAAAATCACATGCAAAAACAATAACCACTTTCATAATGATTGAATGAATAATGCTAAACTTTAATTTATGTGTCAAGGCCTCGTGCCAAGACCTAAGGGATAATTATAACCGAAACCCAACCCGAAGAGCCTCTGTAACCAGACTCCAACCCGGAGTGCCTCTAATAACCGGAAACCAACCCGGAGTACCTCTAATAACTAAACACCAACCCGGAGTGCCTCAAATAATTGGAATCCAACCCATAGTGCCTCTAATAACGGGACACCAACCCGAAGGGTCTGTTGTAACTGGACCCCAACCCGGAACATACTAGTCCAACACCTTCATCTTAAGAAGAGGTTGAAATATAACATAAATATTCATATTAAAACTAGCATATGAAATTCCAAAACATTAATCATAAATCATTAATGGAATAAAAATAACTCAACCATAGTCAAATATATAACAAAATATTAAATACAATATGGATGATTTCTATCATAATAAAACAACTTCAAACAAGTGTTAAATTTATCAAAGGATGTTGACATAGATGAAAATGATTTGTAAAACTCTTTGAGATAAATACCCATTTTTAATGAAAACATTTGAAAGTCACATAATTTAGAAAAGTAGTCATTTAATGACATTTTTGAATCAAATTTTCCCATTCCACGTTTAATCTTTTGAATGGAATTAACATTTTAAAAACATTCATTTACATATAAATAAATCCTTAAAAACATTTTGGATGACATGGACATTAATGAGAAATATTTAGAAGAATAAATATTTAAAACATTTGAAATGATGTTTTAGTAAAATGTACCTTAAAAGAATCCCTTTAAAAACTCTTTCATAAAACATGTACATTAATAATAATATTTCCTTGTAGATACTTACATAAAAACAACCTCGGATAATAAAGAGATTGTGAAATTAACCCTTACCAATTTGGTAACATAGAAAACATAGAACCCATGAAAGAGGTAGCATACAATGAATATGTAAACAAACATAAATTAATGTGTATTACACAATGAATACAATTATGGGAATTACATACACCACAAAAAAGGTAATAGTGGAAATATTGCATGAATATCATGAGAATAATGAGTGAGATGAAAACCCCTTACCTTGCACTTTCCTTTAGTCGAGGGTACGTTTAAACTCATGAATGAAGACAATAGTGTGTTATTAAGTTATACCAAAACCATATTAAAATTTATTATTTCATACATTACTCATTTATGACTTTATACTACCCAATTAATAATAATTTCCATTTAATCCATATATGTATACTCTAAAAGAGACGGGATGAGAGAGGTCACTCTCTATCTCTCTAGAACCCGCAGGCCCTAGGGTTTTGGCATCTCGTTCTTCTCCAAGATTCAGCTTGCTCGGCGGCACCCAGTGGACCTTGGCATCGCTTTTTCTTCTTCTCGATTTGCTCCAGATTTCCGCGGCCTTCGTCCTCGGTGGTCCAGCACCAAAGCTGGAGGTCTCAGCGATTCGGCTTCAACGCCTTTTCTTCCTCGGCGTCTTAACTCCAAATCGGAGGTCTCGGCGTTTCGGAGTCGGGCTTATCGGCGTTCGGCTTCCCTTGTTTTGCTGAGAGATCTACAAAAATTCCTCTTTCGCGGCGATTCGGTTCTGGATCTGCACACGATTTTGGTTTCTCTCCCTTTATGGCTTTTCTGCACTTTCTTGGTTTCAACCGGATCGATGAGGGGCGATCCATTGAAAGGGATGACTTCCGAGCACTAGTCCGGCTGTGTGGGGATGTACAGGAGCAGGATTGTGCGGCTCAGCCTCTGAGCAGCGCTGCTCGGTCACGGAATGGTGGTATTCAAGGTCCTGCTCGGCTGGATGTGGATGTGCAGAAGAAGGCAAGGGCGGCTAGCCCAGTTTCTTCCCGACCTCGAGATATGGCTGAAGCTAGGGCTTCGGTTGGAGATTCTTTGGGAGCATCGCGCGGGCAGCGATCCTTCGTGGATGTCATGAAGGCACCGGCACCTGTGTCTAAGAAAGAGGATCATAGGAGGATTCTTCGGAAGGGTTCTCTTGCCCATGTGGAGGCTAACCCTGGTGTCATTGCAGAACGAATGTCACTAGGGGAGAACTCTTTGATTGCTCGTGTTGTCCTTCCTAAAGGTGCTTTGCCATGGAAATGTGAAGATTTATTCCAAAGGATTTCGACACTGTGGGGTTTTGACAACTGGAAATGTGTCTCTCTTGGTCGGGGATTCTTTCACTGTTTATTTCCATCGGATGATGTGAAGATGAAAGCTTGGAGCTTTGGATCCATGTTCTTAAAGTCGGGTTGGATTCATCTGCATGAATGGTCATTGGATTTTAATGTATCAAGTGCTATGAATGTCTTCGCCCAGGTATGGGTTCGTCTTCATGGGCTGAACTGGGTTCTCTGGCATCCAGAAATATTGCATGATATTGGAACGGCAATCGGAACACCCATCCGTCTTAATAAGGAGACGACAGATGTCAGGTATGGGCACTTTGCCAGAATTCTGGTGGATGTTGCCCTCCGGTCCACTCTCACTGACACGGTTACGCTTTCTATTCCCTCTGATCAAATTCTGATTGATGTTGAATATGAAAACAAACCCCTCTTCTGCACGAAATGCATGGCTGTTGGGAACTCTTTGGAGTCATGTCGTAAAAACATTTCTTGTAAAGAATGTGGACTGCGAGGGCACCCCTCCAATCAATGTCGTCGAAAAGTGAATCTAAAGGATCCGCCTTCACCAAAGCCTGACACTAGGGACAATGACCCTCTTTTGGAATCTGACACTCGTGAGCTGCCGCTTTATAGGAATGGGAAAGAGGTGATAACTAATGATTCTCCGCCTCGATCTTCTGATCATATTGGAGCTCAAGAGCCTCCCTCTAGAAAGACTCTGAGTACAGCCCCCGCTATGATGGTGATTGATCCTCCACATCAGAATGCACAACCCTCCTCCTATGCGTCTGAGAAAGGAAGGGCGGAGGAATCCACTCCTGGAGTTGGGGACCTAACCCTCTGCAAAGGGGATTCCTCTCATGTTGAATCCAAGGGAAGAGATATGGATGCAAGTACGATATCATATAGTGATATTGTCCGAGGAGAAAAGAAAAGAGGCTCTGACAATGAGGGTGTCAGATCTTCCCCTGTTTCAAGGAAACCAAGGAAGGACTACTCTACAGTTCTGAGGACCGTGAGCACTAGGGCATCTGCCAAGAAGGAGATTGAGAAGCTATCGAAGGAGCAGCTGGACAAACGGATGTTCTATAAGAAGTTTCTTAAACAATACGAGACCCAATCAGAATGGGAATCAGCTGATGCTGATGACACGATCGGGTATGGGGGCGGTGACTATGAATGTTTTGACTTGTAATCTCTCTCTCTTCCTTCTCCTGTTTTTGCACTTTTATTTTATTAATAAATTTGGTGGTCCAAGCTTGCTTGGATCGGACTTTCTGGTAATAATTTCCATTTATATTAATATTTCAGCTAATAATTGCTTTCTTTATCGTACGTGTTTTAACTTGTTACTATTGATTGTATCACATAAATCATGATTTAAATACTTCCAGAATATAAAAAATTATTTATATATCATATATATTTAGAATATAAATATGAATAATAGACATATATATGAAATGGAAAACACTATTTATGGAGATAGTAGTCTGTACGTACGCATAAACGTTGTTTTCGTTTTCATATACTATTGAACGGAAGTAAGTGGATATGATATATGTAAGTACATCAATAATTATATATAAAAATATATCTATCTCCAGTAGAATTATTATGTCATATATTACAAACATATTAGTAATATATATATATATTTACAATCATCGATGAATTGTGAACTTGGAAATGAATCTCATCGCGTCGTGGAGACCGTAATCCATACGTACACATGACCAAAAATATCATTATTTTGATATAATAATAATATATAATTGGATGTTATATAATATATACAGAATCACTATAATGTTATATTTATTATTTTAATTAAATAAACATAATTTTTATACCCATCCAAATAATAATGTATTGAGTAGCGATTACACCATGGGGTGGAGACGGTAAGTCGTACATACACATGTATGGTGACATTTCATTCAAAGGGTGGATATAATAATGAATTTGGATGTACCATAATTATAATAATGTCACAGTATATAGATGATATTGGAGGTATTATTTTAGAATTGAAACAACATATAAAAAGGAAGTGGAAGAAGAAAGGAACTTGAAAGAGGGTGGTGAAATCATTACCTCTTCTTCGGGTTATTTCTTTTAATTTGATCAAAAGGGCACCTTAAGATGGCATTATGATCAATATAAGGCCTATAATATGAAGGGAGGATAATTGAGAGGGTATTTGGGTAGTGTTTGGCCGAGAAAAATGGCTTAGAAGGTGTGAATTAGGGTGAAGGGTGAGTGCCCTTTTATAAGAGGGGTGAAGGGCACCTTTGGAAAAACGTAAAATATTATAATATAATAAATTCATATTCGGTTTATAATGGTTCCAAATTGATTTATTTAAATTCTATGGTGGGTATGTGTCTAAACCACTCAACCAATAGGTTTTAGACGGGTTTGGGTCATTTTATTAAACATATTTTATATTTTTAATTCTTAGTTAATTAGTTTGACATTTACCATGTCTCTTTGTATTTTTATATTATTTAGTCAATAAACTTACTATATCCATCCAAGATACACCCAAGTGGTCCATTAATGATAAAAATATCATGATATAAGTACTTTGGCCTATCCATAGATTTTTAGGAATAGAATATTATTTAATAATATAATATTTGTTTTAAAAACTCTTTTATTTCTATTTTCACACTATTGGGTATTTTGTTTTTGATAAATTCATAACAACATTATTACTTTAGACAGGATGCATATAACCAATCCTAATATGTCATATTAACCTATTAAATTATCTTAATTCATACAAAGTCTCAAATAAAATTTATTTTGATATTTATAATACCAAGTAGTTTAATTTTTCATTAATTAGGTAATTAATGCATCACCATTGTGTCATAAATAAATTAAATTATATAATGACTAAAAATTATAACTAAAATACCATTATGTAAGAAATATTTTAATATTTCTAATTAATATTTAAAATCGAATTTATCTTATGTATTACCCTGTATTAAAAATGTTCTAGTAATTAAACATTGATTTTAACTCTTTTAACTCTTCTTTGAATTAAATAATAATAAATGACCTAATCTAATACAAGTGGACCTAAATGATAATATTTTATTCCTAAGGTTGTTTTTCATCGAGATTCACTTGTCCAATAAAATTATGACATGTGTTAGTGTGATATTAATATCATTTTTACCCTTAATTACCCTATTATTTTTCACCATGGTAAATAAAAGTAGAACGTTACAATTCACCAAAAATTAATTTTATCTTATTGAACCACATTTTACTCCTTGATATTAATGTTATCTCTCTGAATTTCTAAAGTCCACTCAAAAAAGTGGTAAAATTAATTTTTACGTGAATTTCCCAATTCTCCTAAGAGGTGGGTAAAAGACAGTGAAAAGTTCAATAAAATAATTATATATCTAAAATTATTCTAAAATAACTCCAATGAATTACATTTAATGTATATAGGTATTATGTATATATTTTGACCTTAATTAAATTTAAATAAAATAAATAATTATTTAAATAAAAATTAGGTTTTAAACTATAACTCCGTGTTTTTTCACTATTTATCAAAAATTAAAAGTTTTCAGAAAAAACCAAAAATTCACCCTTGGATAATTTTGATATTCTGAATCCAAATATGAAGTCCATTTTGAAAGATAAAATTTAAAAAATTTAAAAAATTGGGTATTACTATTCATAACGACTGCTTTGATTAGTCGCGGTGTGTTAGAGTCTCTAAGTTTCATACAATGAAAGCTATTGCTTTATTCAAAGGGAAACGTACCATGGAAGCGTTGGGGTGTTACATTCTCCCATCCTTCAAATAATTGAGTCCTCGAAATTTGAAATTGTTCTTTGAAATTAAAAGGTTTAAAATAGAAAATACCTTTGTGGAAAACCCAAATCGGAAATAGGGTTAACAAAATTTAGTTTTAATAAGAGGGAAAGAGAAATGAGAATGTAACAACCAAATTAGGGTTTCGAATAAGAGAACACTGGTGGAAATTATAGACACGTAATTAAGCAAAAAACATAATTATTTATAGGAAATGATTGAGGTCATCAATCACAAACAAGTATAGAATTGAGGGCCTCAAATCCATCAATCTATAATGATTTAAAATATCATCAGTTAAACAAAAGATAAGGTATTAGGATAACACATTTTTTTGTCTTAATATCACTTCCCTAAAGAATTAATTTCTTCATAGAATAAGATTAATATATATATATTGACAAGTAGAGTTTTCATCCTTTAACTAATTTCTACCACAAACTCAACTTTCACTCCAAAAGATAATAGAACTCAAAAATATTATATTTATCCTAATAGAAGGAGGTTACAATCATTAACACATACCATTATAATAAAAAAATATTTTGTAATAACCAGGGACTTCTTGTAGGCTAGTGGTAGGTAGTAAAGGCTTGTCGTACTATGGTTGTCGGTTGGATTCCTATAGCTTTTTCTGACGCGACGGGTTATTGCCCGACCTGCAGGTTGTCCTTTTCCTAAAACTATGGGATCATAATATTCAAAAATAATCATAAGTAATGTTTTAACATTGAACAATACTGTCCCAAGTTCAACTTAATCCATTCAAAACCATTATATTTATCCAAAGTACCACTATTTAGACTCTCTGTAAAATGTATCTAAATTCCAAAATCAATCCCAACATCAGATTCTCCAAATAGAGTAAAGTTTCTATTATTGTCACATACTAAAAATATGATCACCTTATTCATATTAAAACCTTAATGAAACCAACAAGTACTGTAGTACAATCCTTATATATATAACGTTATTCTCTTAACCAGAATATAATCCTTGAGTCCAAAAACGCAAATACATTAATTATTCTTCTTCAAAATTAGTAACAGCATAAGCTTGGCATTGATCCCTCACCCTTTTCTGTGGTAAGTTTCTCTGATGGTTAGGACGTTCATTTTTATAATTTCCCATTTCTCTACAATTATAGCATTCAAAATTGACAACCTCCTTCTTTCCCTTACAATCACGAGTCTGGTGACCTTTTTCCCCACATTTTTAACAAACTCTCATTACTTTTAGGCAAGTACCGGGGTGTTTCTTCCCACAATTTTCACATAATGGAAAATATTTCTTTACCTTCTTCCCATTATCTGTCTTTCTCTATACCATTATTTTCTTCTTTGGCTTCCCTTAAAATCCATAGGACTCCGATAACTCTTTACTTATCTTATCAACACTGGATACTATTTCATTATATTATGATAATACATAAAATACTATTTCCCTTCTACATGTTGCCTTAATACCATGAAAGATACGATTCTTCTTACTCTTTGGATCATACGTATTGCTGGATTTCTCATTCCTTCTACTGGCAACATTTCTAAACAATGGCATATACTAGATTAATTTATGAATAGAAATAAAAAATCGCATACTTTAAAAACACTTAAGATACATTAAATTGTTTTTGGATATAATCCATAATCATAAAATTTTTTTCTTTGAGGATGTATAGACTCATAAACACTTCATAATTCTTTGTAAATAAAATGAGAATTATCCTAAGCATATCCCCCAGGAGTGTCGTAACCAAGAGTGCAGCAGGGCCTGTTATCGTGCACCAGTTCTCGTTCGAGTATATCTCAAAGCAGTGTTTTCGGGTTTTACACCTAGGTACATCTGTTCCAGAGCCGCCTCTACCTACTCATATTCAGACAGGGATGTATTGCTCGGAAAACTCACAAAATCTCTACAATACCAAAAATCAAGGAAGTTTTTCTATAATAATACTCAAAGTCTATCTTAGGGTAATGTGCTCTAATCGGAGTTTATCTAAATCTAGTTTCCAAGGTTATTATTAAACTTCCTCTGATCATATAACGCCCTGACCACATTTTCCCAGAGTCGGTGAATTATTTTAATACATTGGAATGATTACAAGGAATTCAAGTCTTGAAGGACCGATCGATTTAGCCGTCTTGGAAAATAGATTAAAAACATTAATGTTAGATTACACTTATAACATACAAAACAACATAAATAATCTTTTATGAATGCCATTATTCTCTTGGCTTAACACTGCATATCAATCACAATACACTTCTTGAAATCCTGGGAAAATAAAACATTGAATGGTGTGAGCTCAGATGCTCAGTAAGGATTTCAATATAGTGGAAACTTTCATAAATAAACATAAAAATTTAAGGCAATGTATAACTAAAACAAAATACTTTCAAACGTGAACTTCAGCATAATATGGAAAAGATAAAATTAAATAATTCCATTTACTTAGTCACATGGATATTCTACTAGACAAATAATCACATGAAAAAATAATAACCACTTTTATAATGATGGAATGCATAATGATGAACTTTAATTTATGTGTCAAGGCCTCGTGCCAAGACCTAAGGGATAACTATAACCGGAACCCAACTCTATGAGCCTCTGTAACCGGACTCCAACCTGTAGTGCCTCTAATAACCGGACACCAACCCGGAGTGCCTCTAATAACCGGACACCAACCCGGAGTGCCTCTAATAACCAGAAACTAACCCGGAGTGCCTTTAATAATTGGACACCAACCCGGAGGGTCTTCTGAAACCAGACCCCAACCCAGAACATACTAGTCCAACACCTTCATCTTATGAAGAGGTTGAAATATAACATAAACATTTGTAATAAAACTAGCATACGAAATGACAAAACATTAATTATAAACCATTAATGGAATAAAAATAACTTATCCATAGACAAAAATATCACAAAACCTTACATACAATATGGATGATTTGTATCATAACAAATCAACTTCAAACAAGTCTAAAATTTACCAAAGGATATTGACATTGATGAAAATGATTTGTAAAACTCTCGAAGATAAATACCCCTTTTTCATGAAAACATTTAAAAGTATTAAAATTTAGAAAAGAAGTCATTTACAGACTTTTTTGAATCAATGTTTCACATTCCACTTTGAAAGTTTTGAACGGAATTAACACTTATAAAATAATCATGTCCATATAAATAAATCCTTAAATTTTTTTTGAAGACATGGACATTAATGATGAATATTTAGAAGAATAAATATATAAATCATTTGAAATGATTTTTAAGTAATAATAACATTAAAATAATCTATTTGAAAACTATTTCATAAAACATGTACATGGATAATAAATATTTCCTAGTATATAGTTACATAAAAACAACCTCGGATAATAAAGAGATTGTGAAATTAACCCTTACCAATTTAGTAACTTATGAAACATACAACCCATGAAAGAGGTATCATACAATGAATATGTAAATAAACATAAATTTATGTTTATTACACAAAAAATACAACTATGGGAAGTACATACACCACAAAAAAGGTAATAGTGGCAATATGGCATGAATCTCACGGGAATATGGAGTGAGATGAAAACCCCTTAACTTGCACTTTCGTTTAGTCGAGGGTACGTTTAACCTCATGTATGAATACTATAGTATGTTATTAAATTATACCAGAACCATATTTATATTTATTATATCATAAATTATTCATTTATGACTTTATACTACCCAAATAATAATAATTTCCAATTATATTAAAATTTTGGGTAATAATCGCTTTCTTTATCGTAGGTGTTTTAACTTGGTGCTCTTGATTTTATCACATAAATAATGTTTGAAATACTTCCAAAATATAAAATATTATTAATATATCATATATATTTAGAATATAAATATGTATAATAGTCATATATATGAAATGGAAAACACCAATTATGTAGATGGTAGTCTATACGAACACATAAACGTTGTTTCCGTCTTCATATAGTATTGAACGGATGTAAGTGAATAAGATATATGTAGGTACATAAATACATATATATATCTATATAAATTTATATATCTATATTAGAATTATTATTTCATATATTACATACTTATTAGTAATATATATATTATTATTATCATTGATGAATAGTGAACTTGGAAATGAATCTCATCGCGTCGTGGAGACGGTAATCCGTACATATACACGTGAACAAGTATCATTATTTTGATATAATAATAATATATAATTGGATGTTTTATTATATATACAGAATAATAATCATGTTATATTTATAATTTACATCAAATACACAACATTATTATACCCATCCAAATAATAATGTATTGAATAACAATTACACCACGACGTGGAGACGGTAAGCCGTACCTACCAATGTATGGTGACATGTAATTCAAAAGGTGGATAGAATAATGACATTGATTGTACCATAATTATAATAACATCAAATTATATAGAATATAATGGATTTATTATTTTATAATGGAAACAACAAAGAAAAAATAAGTGGAAGAAGAAAGGAACTCGAAAGAGGGTGCTGAAATCATTACCACTTCTTCGGGCACTTCCTTTTGATTTGATCAAATGGGCTCAATAGGATGGATTTCTGATCAAACTAAGGCATATAAGTTGAATTTAGGATAGTTGATAGGGTATTTGGTCAGGGTTTGGTCGAGCCATATGGGTTAGAAGGGGTGAATTAGAGTGAAGGGTGAGTGCCCTTTTATAAGAGTGGTGAGGGGCTCCTTTGAAAAAACATAAAATATTATTTTATAATAAATTCATATTCGGTATATAATGGCTTCAAATTGATTTATTTAAAGGATAAGGTGGGTATGGGTCTAAATCCACTCAACCAATAGGTTTTAGACCGGTTTATGTCATTTTATTAACCTTATCTTTTAGTTTTAATTCTTAGTTAATTAGTTTGACATTTACCAGGTCTCTTTGTATTTTTATATTATATAGTTAATAAAATTACTATATACTTCCAAGAGACCCCAAGTGGTCCATTGATGATAAAAATATCATAATATAAGTACTTTTTCCAATACTTATATTTTTAGGAATAGAATATTAATTAATAATATATTATTTGTTTTAAACCCCCATTTATATCAATTTTTACAATATTGGGTATTTTGATTTTGATAAATTTATAACAGCATTATTACATCAAAAAGAATTCATATGACAAATCATAATATTCCATATTAACCTATAAATTTATTGGAATTCATAAAAAGTCTCAGATAACATTTATTTGGATATTTATAATACCAATGAGTTTAATATTTCATTAATTAGGTAATTACTTCATCACCATTGTGTCATAAGTAAATTAAATTATTTAATGTCTAAAAATTATAAATAAAATTCCATTATATTGGAAATATTTTTATCTTTCTAAATAATATTTAAAATAGAATTTATCTTTTTTATTACCCTGTATTAAAAATGTTTTAGTAATTTAACATTGATTTTAACTCCTTTAACTCTTCTTTGAATTAAATAATAATAAATGTTCTAATCTAATCCAAGTGGACCTAATTTATAATATTTTATTCCTAACTTTGTATTTGTTCAGGATAAACTTTTCCAATAGAATTAGGACATGTGTTAGGGTAATATTAATATCATTTTTACCCTTAATTACACTATTTACATTTAACCGTTGTAAATAAAAGAAAAAAGTTACAATTCACCAAAAATTATTTTTATCTTATTGAACCAAAATTTACTCCTTGATATTAACCGTGTCTCTAAGATTTTAGAAATTCCACTCACAGAAGTAGTAAAATTAAGTTTTACGTGAATTTCCAAATTATCCTTGGAGGTGGGTAAAAGACGGTGAAAAGGTCAATAAAATTTTTATATATCTAAAATTATTCTAAACTGACTCTAATTAATTACATTGAACTTATATAGGTATTATATATCTATTTTCACCTTAATTAAATTTAAATAAAATAAATAATTATTTAAATAAAAATTACGTTTTAAACTAAAACTCCGTGTTTTTTCACTATTCATCCAAAATTGAAAGTTTTCAGAGAAATACCAAAAATTCACCCTAGGATAATTTCGATATTCCGAATCCAAATATGAAGTCCATTTTGGAAGATAAAATTTATTAAATTTCAAAAAGTGGGTATTACTATTCATAACAACTGCTTTGATTAGTCGCGGTGTGTTAGAGTCTCCAAGTTGCGTACTATTCAAGCTATTGCTTTATTCAAAAGAAAATTTACTGTGGAATCTTGGGGTGTTACGTCGATGAAATTGATTCATCATGGGGAGACATCATCCACACTGATGATAGATAACTGAGCTACCAGAACTCATATCCTGACTAGTACACATCTCATGGAATTCCTTAAAATGTCACATTATGTAACTGTAAGTGGAATAACCGTGTTCTGGAGACACTACTTCCCTCCATTGCACCCCCCATGTTCCCTCAGGTTCACCTCTATAATTATAACCATGTTCACAATTTTTTTGTAATATAGGTCACTCTGAACACATTGACATGAGATCTGATGGTATGTCGGATGCCTTCCATGAAGCTTCTCCCGCTCGACGGATCATAAGTCTTGTATGTCAGTGTGAAACACTGAATTACTATAAATCATGTTGAGTATTCAATAACTGTCAGTATGCCTTATACAGATGAATGAACTCCCTAGCCCGCCCTTCACACATATTCTTGGGGTATAAACAGTCATAGAACCTAGTTTGTAAATCAGCCCTAAGCTTATCTCACAACCTTTCTTCCTGGTTAATAACATTGCAGTAGTAATTTTCTACCCAACATAGAATATATGTCATGAGTTTCCATCCCCTCTCAAGAAGTGTCTCTATATTCTCAAAGATAGAAATCATAGTCTCAGTCCACATAAAATTAGCCTATGGAATAATATTCACTTTTGTAGATGGAAATAAAGAATGATCCACCCATAGCCCATGGACCACCACCTCCAGAGCATGGAATTTACTGCTTTCGTGGTGGAAGAATGGAAATCATCATGGTGTAATTCATCTAAAATTCCAAACATAACCCTCAAAAATGGAAAACATCAAATTTAACAGAACAAAAGTTTTGGATAGGTCAAAACCTCCTAACACAAGGTCATACCACAAATCCTACTACTAAATTTTAGAATAGTACAAACAAATTATCAAAAAGGTCACTGGACACATTTACAATTTACCACTAAATATTATAGCATTATTCAAGAATTATTTTCAAGTTCAATTTTCAATTTAAATTTCATTTAATGGTAATTTTGGTTATATCAAACGGTAATTTAATGGTTGAACTGAATAGTTTTTGATATTATGATCCATTAGGTCCCATACTCTTCTTGAATCAAATCATGGAGTCCACCTAATTCATAGAATAATACTTTTTAGATATTTTTTCATAGACGTTGGTATATTAGTTGTGAAACCTACCTTAATAGCATGAAATAAGTAATTCATCCTAAATGGAATAGAATAATGCATGGAATGTGAAATATAAAAGTTTCATATAAGATTAATGATTTGGAATACCCACATCTCATAGGGTTGAGACAAACTAGATCCCACAATCACAACATAAAAAATATCACAATTCATGTGTTCCACCTAATGGAGGAATCAAAACAACCGTAATAGTAAAAATTCATTAAATAAAAAAAAAATAAGTTAATTGGATTTTTCTTGAATGTGGGATAGCTACAACCCGGAAAATCTCATTACCCAACTCCCCCATTATATCCCCATTATATTTTCACCAAATTAGAATCTTGAAAAGAAAATTTTCTCAAATACCACATAGAAACATCCCAGACCTGGATTCCACTCAATAGTACCTGATACCCGAGTGTTGATGTGTCCTCGATCGCATATCCCCAAATGTGAGAGGCTACCAACTAGAATCAAGGTACTAGGTGTGTCCATTTGGAGACTATTATCTAATTAATAGAATGTAATTCAATGGATTATTAATAACATAAATGTAGTGGATGTAGTAAATTAAAAAGTCAGTAGATAGGGAGTAGGAATATATATCTATTAAAAAGGAACAACATATACTATGATGATAATGTAATATATCTACAAAGAATCCAAAATAGCTATATAGTAGTATAGTACAATACATGTATCCAAAATAGCAAAAATACCTAGAAGTTTTATCTCTAAATAGTATCATTACCCTCAGCTCTGTCATGTGATCCCATTCTCCTAACATGGAACAATATCAAGCATCTAATTATGGGAACATTTCGTGTACCCTCATTTCGTCCATAAATAATGTTAGGGTACCTAGAGGTATCCCAAACAAGGGATTAGATACAATCCCAGTAGGTAACCACCCAATGATCTATACTATCTAGGTAGTGTATTATGAGTAATGCAATGTGAAATAAAAACATGTATGAATATATGAAAGTAATTTCCCAGAAAATCTATATAATATAAGTTATATAATAAAACCTCAAGATGCTACTTATAAATCATGATAAAACCCATATATCAATAATCTGCAAAGAAAAGAAACTAAACACAATAGTATCTCTATACATACAATCATAACAAACAATTCACAGACTTTTCATATAAATAGAAGAGATAGAGAAACCCTGAACAAGTAGTACAACCAAACATGTCACATTTAATGTGGTTTTGTCGTATTTTAGGATATTCATACCATGAAGGGTCGGGTAAAATTTGTTCAAAACCAAGGCATCATCATTGATTCATAGGAGAATCTCGATGGAAACTCGGTAATAGTGCTGGTTAGAGTCCTAGGATCAATGTCCAATGTAAGTCCAAGCATGCCATATCCAAGGGTTAAAAAGGCCAATGGAATCCCATCGACTCAATACCTAAGGATAATACTCTATCCATTTCATCTTCTACCACATTCTAGAACCATGTTAGAAACATATATGGATTCTGTATAATTATTCATCAATTCAATTAAAATAATAGTACATACCATTCGAGTTTACCCACCCGAATAACCATAAATATTCAAGTATAGAAATTAGTAAACCTACCTATTTAACCATTTACATAGAAAGGGAATCCATCAAGGAGCATGTTCAATCTTTAACCAGTATCATATATAACCATTTGATTAATTTAATAATTATCAATTTTAAGAACACTACATCATTTTTAACATGGAAGGGGGATGAAAATATCAAATGCAACAAAACCAATTTAAATAAATTATAGTTAACCATCCTATAAATATTCATGAATATGAATTCAACCCTTTAGTGGTTCATGTATGTGAAATATCAATGAAATTACATGGAACACCCCGTGTGTGTCTTTTTGTTAGTGAAACAACCTCTAACTCATTACAAAAGAACATGTGAGCATCCCTAATAGGTCTATTTCCATTGAACTCAATTAATATTTTTAATATCAGGGCCGCACTGGAATGTCATGTAGGTGCACAATTGTAAAAAGCCTAATAAATCACCAATCATTTGGGTAAAGGTATAGACCACCTAACATATCTCGGAAGTAGTATGATCATATGGTGTCAACTCTTGAATGACCTCCAGTCTGGAGGAAAATAATGAATGAATTAAAAACTTGAAATTATAACATATTAGATTATACCTAAAGAACATAGCTGATACCAATAATAATAGATAATATAAAATATGAATTGGGAACTCAGATGTGCTAATCCAATGAGAATGATAACAGTTAAATTAGACACCACGTATAGGAGAAAACTCAATTACATGTTTAGTCTATAAAGGGGGATTGAAAATTGTGAGGTCTTTCTAAGTTGATGAAATTCTGGATTTATGTTATAAATTGATTTAATTAGTGGAAAATTATTAATTTCATCTAAAACACTGGGTCACATGGTTTTGGAGAATGATTTTCCCAAACCATGCACTAATCATGCATAGTTAGTTGTAGGTTATGGCACATTTCGTGGTTTGTCTCGAGGGTCTGACTAACCATGAATAGACTATAAAAAAATTTAGTGTCAAAATGGTGAGATGGTTGCATGGATGTGCTCCTAAAATCTCACAGTTTTTTCTAACTATGCAGCCTCCTCTGGATCTCTTCACATGCCTCGCACAGTTCATCGGACCATGTATCCTTTTTGCATGGTTTAGACAAACCCTGTTTGAAGCCTTTTCTAACCCAAAATATGGGTTTATGGATTCTATCAATCCCCAAAAAAACCTTAAAACTATCGTGATCAAATTGGATACACATATTAGGTTGTAATTAAACATTTCACTTAAAATAAAATGGATATTTACCTTTTATGAAATCCTGATTTCTTACACTTCTGATCATTTAAATAGAGAAAATATTATAATACTAACTAAGAAATCTTGTATTTCAGTGGTTGGTGATGAAACCATATTTCCCATTGGTTCTATGTAAAATCCTTATGGCCCCACTATATGTGACATTTTTTCACATAATCTATGGGTTTTCCTTCATCTACAACTAAAATTTTTATAAAATTACAAAAAATTTTAGAAACACCCAAAAAACAATTATATATTAAACATTAATGAAATTTGTTCACCTAAAAGGCTATCTTATGACCATAATATTTCATCACAATATATAATAACCAATAATTTCCTCAAATATAGATGTGTATAAAAATATCATTTGTCACATTTAAATTTTATAACATAAACCCTTAAGATAAAATTCAATCACATTTATCTTGTGACCAAAAATGAAATTGTAAACCCATGATGGTATATGTAACTTGTAAAATAACATCATAAAAAATTATCCTCATCTCAAAAACATATTTAATCCTAAACCTGATAATAACTATATTCACCCTACCGTATACATTACATAATATAGTGTTTTTAAACTCAAATTTCAACCTTAATATCTAGAAAAACTTTACAATTTTAAGATTTATAGAATTTGGATAGACAATTAAATACTAAAATTATTCATTTCAATTATAAAATTATATTCAATAACCTTTATTCCCAAAAAACAGATCTTTTAATGTAAAACATGGTTATTTTTTATGACAAATACTCACAACCTTTATCTTGACCTGAACCTTCTTTGTACTCAACCTTAAAAATTAAAAAAATTTAAAAACATTGGATAAGAAAGATATCTCAATAAAGGAAATAAAAATAAAATAAAATATTCGTCTCATGAAAAACATGAAAATCCAAAAAACCCATTTCTAAAGACATACCTTATTACCACAATAACAAGAATCATAATTTTTTTTTATTATCATATGCTTCTAAAAATCCAAAACACATCAATGAAAAGTCTCTAGAAAATATAGAAAATTCATATAGATAACTTAGGATATCATTTTTATATATCATTTCTATAAATAGAATAAAAAAATTTGTCAAAATCCATCTTTAGAGTAACTATTTCTTTCGATGTTAAAACATAACCACTCATCCTTGGTTTTTCAGGGTACAACCCATAACTACTTAATAATTTAAACACACACAACTTGATTACCATGGAACTACAAATCATTGGTATATAATTGAAACACCAATAATTATATGGAATTCATAAGAACCATATAATTTTCATAAAACATGAAATCATTTATCAATAAAAACTATTTAATGAAAATAACTATTACATTTTGAAATCAACTATTAAAATTGAAATGTATTTTAAATTTATAATAAACAATTTTATTTAAAAATAAAATTTAAAAAATATAATGGAAACATAAAATCATTATGGTTTCATGATGGATGGAAAATATGTTCATGCCTTATCAGTTGAAAAACATTGCTACCATATTTTTGTTGCAAAACTCACAAGGTACCTTGGTTGTAATATTAAAATAAGACACCATTCAAACAATTTATTTCAAAAAATAAAACATTAGGAAAAATTAATTAAAATAAATGTTATAGAGTAGAAAAATCCTTCATTAATTTTTTTTATAAGATAAGGTTGTAGAAGAAAAAATTCTATTAAGGGAATATTTAAAATTTGAATTTTAAATGAAATTAACCTACAAATTAAGCAACTATTAAATCCTAATAACACATAATAATAACATTTAAAAATCATTAAATATCATTATAATAGATAAATTTGTGATATAACATATATAAGTGTATTTATATACACCTTATAAAATAATATAGCTTTGTAACGTTAAAATATGCCTCAGTGATTGGAAATTAAGACGAAGTCACATAACTCAAGTCCAATGCCTCACATTTGTTATCTATATTATTAAATAATATACTTACTATCTTTTTAAATTTGGATAAGAAATTTTTAATGTTTATTATTTTTTTATATCACTTTTTCCAATGATAAATAAAATTACATAATCATTTTTGTACATGTTCAGTGTTTTTACGATATTCGGTACATATATTCAAAATTACATTGTTATGTTGACTATTGTAAAATAAGTTATTATTTTATAAAATCTAGAATAATAAAAATGAAATAATTATAATTTTGTTTACATCAATTATACTTTTAATTCAATCTAATAAATATTGTTATGAAAAATGACCTACGTCAAAATTATGGAGACAGTAGGTCTTACATGCACATGAGTAACAATTTCAATTTTCAATGATCACTATGTTAAGAAAGTAAATATTATTTTATATTTTCATAATTATAATAATATCATATATATTATATAATTTCATTAAATTTAATTATATATATAATCCATTTAATGTTAGGATGAAAAACAAATCAAGTCATTTCGTGGAGGTCATAGTCCACAGGTACAGACGAACGATTTGATGATTTTTCTATGCATGGAATTTTATGAACATAAATGATATATAATATTTTAATAATGATACATATTTTATGAATATCAAATATAGACATTAATTAATTCAAAATAACTTCTCTTTATGGATGATGATGGAAATGAATTTCATCGGTTTGTGAGACGACATTCTTTTATACCAACAAATGTTGAATTATTATCCCACATGATAATAGTAGATATTTATAGAGGTAATTCCAATAAAATAGTAACTTCTCATTATTTTCAAAAAGGACTTATGGATTTTTCAGAGGAAACTATCCTAAAACATGAATTTTAAAACTATACCACCTCTTTAGAAAACATACTTTTTTACCCTGTAAGACCTCTATTATAGGTATTATGCATTAAAAATACCTATTGATTGAGATTATTGATAATAATAAGTGATTTTGGTAGGTAGTTATCAAAATAAAATTGTTTTGGAGGGTTAATAAATGAGAAGTGTAGGTTCTCTATTAAAGATAGAGTAGGAAAACTCTTATAATTTCTGAAAATATTAAATTAATATACATTAATTTCCAATTAAAAATGCCCCATGAGTGTGTTATTTTGAGTCTAATGTGATTATGTGTCTAAATATCATTATAAAATAAATATTATACATTTTTTGTCTATATTTCAACTATTTTTTATTTTACCCCATACTTGAAACTTTTTACTCTTTCTGTGACAACACGGCCTTTACTCTTTGAGGGTCAATATAGTTACCATAAATTGATGAAAAACTCATAAATGGATATAAATTGAGATTTTAAACCATATTATAATCACTTTTATGAATATAATATTTACAAAACATTTATAACATTTAATAAAATATTATTTACTATAAAATATCAATGTAGCCAATTTCAAGCACAATTCCTCACTTTGACATTAATAATATCATGATTACACATAGAATTAGAAATCATTCTTTTCAAATATCACTAAAATTTTACATCCATGTATAAAATTCATGTATACCATTATTTATCCCATGTAATATTACTTTTAATATTTTAAATATTATTAATTTAATTTTTCTATTATCAAAATAAATATTGCTTTAGCGTTGTGTAAGTATTTATGTTAATTATTGATTCCATAAAATTTAAAAAAAAAATAACCATAATTAATATAATTAATATTTATTTCATATATCTATTTATACTCTAAAATATACTCTTTAAAATAAAATGTTAATAATATTACACTTATTAAATACAATAGTGTGACCTGATTGTCTTTTTATTGAATAAAATACGATAAATGAAATAATCTCCTCCATGAGCCCTAAAAATGTAATGAATTCAACCCTAGAATAATTACTATCGACATATACTATTAAAATAATATTTATCTATGATTTTGGGTTAGTTGATAGCGTTTATCATTTTATTATTAAGCTAAATTATTTGATTTACATTTTACTCATGTAATAAAATTTTTAAATGTACTATTAATCAGTAACAGAAATAAAATATACTTATTAACTAAATTTATACCCACTAATTACAAATATGTATCAAAATTATAAAAATTTCAAATATTGATGTTTTATAAATTATTTTAAAATTTATTTGTTAAATGTATTGAATTTTTTTTGAAAGAATCTTTTTTAAAGTATAAAATGTTTGAAACGAAATTCAATTGTAAAATCACTTTTAGAAAACATAATTTAATTACATTAAATCAAAATGAAATATCAAAAATTTAAAGAAAATCCAGAACCACAATATTTCTCTGTAAATACATTAAAATAAAATAAATTTTATCAATAATAATCTTTATTTTTCATTATTACTAGAAAAAAAATTATTTTCAAAATAATATCAAAGAGTAAACCTAGTATAATTTTAAAATGATGAAATAAATAATGAAATACAATCTAATATTTTCCTCCATATTATGGGTATTCGATGTGACATTTTCATGCCTATAACATTAGAATCCACACATATGTATAAATAAATTCATAAAAGGTTAATAATATATTTTATTTATCATTTGGACATAACCAAAATAAAATTGTTAGTATAAGATAAAATATTTACAAAAATTAATAAAAATTAAATTTAATAAAAAGAAAATATAATATATAAAATTCAATAGCAATACCAATTGTACAACATAAATCAATCAACAAATTAATATCATTAACATGTTTCAAAAATTAGAACTATTTATTCATATAGTATTATAATATTATTTGTAACATTTATCTCCAAATAACATCAATTAATATTGAAGTATCATTCCAAAATTTTAATTTACCAAATCACATAATATCCATGACATTATAAAAATTTATATAAATACAATATATCACCATAAAGATGCATTTTTATAAACCCTCCCCTCAAAGTATACCCCTCCTGGGCCGGAAATGGGAGAAGACAGATAATGACACTAGAGCCCCACCTCTAGTTAACCCTGAGTTGGAAAGGAGCACCAAGGGTATAGAAAACACACAAATGAAAGGCATTACCCTCTAACAGAACACATGAAAAAGAAAGTTTTAAGATAAGCACCAAACAACTCTTACTTAGACTAAAATATAAAAGAAACCCATGTACACATATATAATTTCATGCTTGAAATACAACAAATGAAATGGAAAACTTCATGTACAAATGAAAGTAAATATGACAGTGACCATGAATCCCAAACAGCTCATGCATCCAAAAAGCCAATAGTAACCAGCCAGATCTCCAACCTTCTATAATTGATAAGAAAAAATAGATTCTATATACATAAGGTTAGTATTTTTGTATAGTCAATAGGATCATCCTCAGAGTCTCTCTTGAAAAAGTAACAAAAGCATGCTAAACCATAATTAACAACTAGTGAAACAAACTCATCACCTAAATAGATATAATAAGTTTCTATCCACACCATGGCTACTATCACTAGGTATTTCATACAGAAGAATATTATATAAAAAAAATTATCAATGGTACTGAACTACTACATTCCCACTGGTTTGTTAATTTACCCCTATGTCATACGTCCTGAGCATCTCTCTCCAAATATTCTAGCCCAAATACACTTGGGCGATGAACCAAAACATTCACCTCATGAATCATACCACCACATCCACATAACCAAAAGTTACCCGTCAGTTTCTAATATCCACCATAGCTCGTATAATGTGTATCATACATCAGGTATTTTACCTCTAACCATAACTATCTTTCTCCAACTAAGCATCTTCAATCCATCACATCTGATACCTATTAAACCTGTAGTATTCCATAGAAAAATATATTCAGAGGATGTGTTTTTAAAATAACCACAAGACAATACAGCCTTCTATAAACATATATGGAGAAAATTGTAGTGTCGACCAACACAAGTAACTACCAAGAGAAGGGAGTGGAGACAAAGGGAGTAGTAATCTATCCATCCTCCCATTCAGATGTTGTGGAAAAACCCACCCCCCCCCCCTCGAGGGAACATAATCCCTAGGCTATTAGTTTCACTAAAAGATAGGGTGGAGTAGCATATATAAATATGAAAAGTATAGGATATAATATAACTCACACCCATAGGATGGTAACAAACTAGTGTAAGAATCAACTTCTTTTACCACCTCTCGGACTCTTAGCTTCTACTACTAAGACTAAATATCCTATAATCACACCACTATATAAATAACGAAAAAAATTACATTATCCCTTTTTCATCGATTCCACTTTGAGTAAGATAATTATCAAACAACTAATTATGATTTATAATTTTCTTCATTTCATTTCATTATCATCACAACCATGTTCCATTCCCTCCAGGAATAACCAATCAGAGTCCATGACTTCTTGGAATTATTACCATAGCAATGCATCCTTGCAAGTTCCAAAACCATGGGGTAAAACGTTACTCATTCAATTATTTATGAAATTTCCACTTTCTACAATTCTAGATATTCTAATAAAACATTCTATGCTACCAAACTCAAGGGGTTCAATACAATGATAAGATGGGCTACCCATCATGTCATGGCCAACTATAGCAGCTGAAAAGACCCATCCATCCTTCATAAAAAAACATGAAAATCTTGTGTCATACACCGCACATCATCACCTATTTTTGAAGGAGGGTAAACAAGACCATGTCCATCCAATATTGGGGAGGGTAAAGTAGATAAAAAACTATATATTAAAAAAGTATCAATCTTTCACATCAATGGGTTAGCGCACAATCAATATATTCCATCATCTATAGTTTCCTCCCCAACACCCATACACGTAAACCAATTCATCTCTCCACACATGTCTTCAACTCCTACAACAACTAATAGACCTCCCTTCCCCCACATACCACAAGATCCCTCAAGGATCACTTATCCCAGGCTCGCATCACTTTCAGGCATCCCTACCCCCATAAACACAATTCTCATATCTCAAGCACATCACAAGAAGCATGAACAATCATAGAAACTGATATCACGACCCAAAAACAAGGAAATTAGACTTCATACACAATAAGATTTCATGGATCCAAAGTATAAGGTGCTTCTCTTTCAATAGAAAGAGTGAAACTCAGTCACTACAAAGGAATTATCTTTACACACAACCAGTTCTTTATTCCATATTGTATTTGCTAATTCATTATTCAAGTTCAACTATGAGAAACCTAAGAAACGATCTTCTCAAGATATCACAAATTAATTAAACAATTAATTTAACATTATTTTAATACTTTTATCAACAAGCATAAACATTTTTTGGTTTCATTAACCAATTCACTTAGACATGCATAATGCATCAATTTGGTTATCATCAAATTGCAACCATAATCAGATTCATTGACATGCAAGTTTAAATCGTTGTCAAATTACTTAAACTAATTCTTTCTTTATATTCTTTACCGATTCCATCAATAATGATGTGATAAAGAAGATAAGTATATATATCACACTTTCTATGAAATCAAGTGGCAATAACATCACTATGAAATTGAAACCAATTCTTAAATTTGGTTCTGATATTTATTATGCCAATTTCATTGTGATCCAATGGCAAAATCATGGTAACTTGATGATTGTATGTAAATATAGAGATAACAAATGAATCACATAACACAAATGGTTTCAAAGTATCCTGGAACTAGACAATGAAAAAAATGGATCATGATCACCTCTCTCATAACAAATACATCTACCCTAGAACATTGTGGCACCAACGCAAAAACTAACAACAAAGAAAGATCCATTAGAAATAAGGAGATAACATTTAATCACATAGAATGGAGAAATAGGTGCAAAACGATTGAGGAACCAAGAATAATAGAGGTAGAACATTCTATATATCAAATACGGAAAGACAATTCATGGTTGCACCAAAACAGGGGTGTCCATGCAGTTGGAAAAACTCCAAGGTGAACATGTTCCAAGGCTATAATAAAATTCCTGACTCCTATGCGAGGAAGAACCATGGGCATCTTGAACCAAGAGATAAACAAGAAAGATGAACAAGGTCTCAACTATGGAAAATCTAAACAGAGCATCGTTTTAGATAGAGTTTAAAATTTTCATTAAAGGCAGATATTGTCAAGATTAGACATTTTGACTGGGTCAAGGCACCCAGACCCTTATGAAAATTTATATAAGAGTTTGGGGTTTCTGAATCTACCATAAACCCCTAAGAAAATCTATTTAAAACCATTTTGTTCAAAGGTAACATCAATGGGATGAAATATCATAAAACTAGAAAAAATAAAGAAAATTTTATCTGAAGAACTATTAGAAATAACTCACCATTGTCTTAGTCATTGTTATGATTCGCTGGTGGATGATCTACAAATGGATGAGTCACTGTTGGGTGAATCTCTATTTGATGATGTACTACTAGATAACTCACTGTCATGAGTCACTGGTGGGAAAGTCACTAGTGCAAGCTATGGGTGGATGTGTCACTTTCAAGGTACTCTCTATTAGAAAAGCAACCATCAAATGACCGAATATTGGTTGAGTCACTATTGAATGACTCACTACTAGTGACCTACGATCGTGACATACTGGTGTGAGTCACCAGTAAGACTCCATGTCATTGAATGACCATCGTGATCCACCATTGGTGACCTACCAGTGTGAGTCGTAGTTAAGACTCACCGTTGTAACTCACAGTTGTGACTAACAGTCAAGACACACTATCACGACCTACTATCAGAGACCTACAATTCCAGAATCACAATTATAAAAACTAGATATTCAAATTCTCCTTGAAATGAGACACTCCTACATCCCATAATACCTCAACCCCTAGATTCCCCCTATGTAATGGAATAGAGAGGTCTAGGACATTACATCATATACCTATCAAAATATTCTCACCATTGAGAATCCAAATCCAACCTAAAGTGGAAACATATAAGGGGTTTTACAAATACCCACAAAGTGATATTCCTCTCAAGGCTCTCACCACCATAGAAGCTCAACCAATTCATCCAACAATGAACGCGAAACCATGCAATAACCACAATAATCTCTTAAACACTCTCTTGAGAGAGATACATCTAAAAATAGTTAAATACACAACAGACAACAAGATAACCCAATCTAATCACTTAAAGGGTCTACAACAACCAAGTAAATAACATTAAAAATAGAAGAGTCGAACATCAAACAACTTAGGATATTGAGCTCATATATTTGACTCACATTCCCATATACTCGCATCCGCATCACATTGTCACCACAATATAGGATCCAATGGGATAGTACGCCGACAGAAAACCTTCTACAAGAGGTCCTATATTTCTATAGGCCACTCCTCGATGGTTGCATAATCATCAACATCAATATCTCCCCAATAAATGATGTGAGAGTCTTCGTGAATATATTGATGGAGTTGCGACACATGGAAACATTGTGTATCTAGGTAATCTATATGTTATGTGCTACTCGATACTCCATGGCTCAAACTTGATCTAACACCTCGAAAGTCCCAAAAAATCAGGGAGAAATCTTACTCTAACAACCATCCATTTATTATTCATGAAGGAGAGTCACCTTCTAAACCATGTCCTCCACAACATCAGACTCCAGAGGTATCCTTCTATGATCAGAATAAGACCAATTAAGATTATTTAATACCTTCATCCTCTCATGAATAACCTAAACCATTTATGTCATATTCTTTAATAGTTTCTTCTTGATAATTTCAAACTCTCTGACCCAATTCCAGCACAACTGAAAATGGAATGGTTGTTTATACAATAATTCAAATGGAGCCATTTCATTGGTTGGATGGAAACTATTATTTTAAGAGAACTCTACCTAGGGAAAGTCCCACATCCCTGATCCTCTAAAATATATGACATAAGAGCGTAACATATCATTCTAATTCTAGATGTTCTAATCTGTCTAACCATCCGTCTATGGATAAAAATAATTTCTATGGAATAGTTGTGAACCAAAAACATGTTAGAGACCTCTCCACACCCTAGGGGTAAAATGGGGATCTCGATTGGAAATTATTTTCCTCAGAAATACATGGAGTCTGATGACCTCCTCCTGATACTACCACGATAGAAGCTTAAATTAGGTCGACTCCTAGATCAATACAAAGTGGGCTGATTTCATCAGACAATCCATTACTACCCATATAGCATCATAACCTCCTTGAGAACAAGGTAAACCGGTAAAAAGGTCCATTAAGACCTCCTCTAACATCCACTGAGGAACATCTAATAGATGTTGAACCCCATCAGGACCATGGTGATGGGACTTCAACTTTTGGAAGAACAAACATCATGACAAAAATTCTTCAACCATACACTTTAACTAAGACCAAAAAAACCGATTCCACAAAAAATGATACATCATTTTTACACCAGGTTGTACCGCTAAGGGGGAACTATGGAACTCTATGAGAAACATCTCATGATCTCTAATGAAATAAAAATCCTTCCCGAAAAAAACACCGAGTGTTTTTCATCCTCATTCAAAACATTGTGGGCCTCACCATAAAAAACTCCATCTCTCCAGACATCCAACTCAAGATCCCCCAACTGGGACTCTTCTACCTTCTTCATTGGAAATGACTGCACCATCATTTAAAAAAGACAACACCTTTCCCACAAATACCCCATACAAAAATGTGACACTGAATGTTCTCCCATCACCCTACAGGAATCACAATATTCCCACACAGTATCACTATGTGACTTTCTGCTCAAGGCAATGACCATAACATTCCCCTTTCCATGTGTATATGAAATTTAAAAGTTCTAGTCCTTTCATAACTCCATCCACTGGTGATGTCTCATGTTCTATTCACACAGGGAAAAAATATTTCAAGATCTATTTATTGGTGAAGACTAAATACCATATAACAATAAGGTAATGTACCCAAAAGATTACGGAAAATATTGTTTCCACCAACTTGAGATAATCGGTGGAATAGTTATGTTTTGGGGGACACAACTGCGGATACCCATAAAAACAATCGATATCTTCTAAATCAGAACACATCACAACCCTAGACGTGAACCATCAGAAAAAACCTCAATCTGAACTCCTTATTATTTCATACAATGATATGAATCACTGAGCAACTTCTCTTTCAGTTAATCCAATGTTTCCTAACAATGATCAGTCCAGATGAACACAAAATCCTTTCTGGAAAACTCTATCGGAGAAGTTGAAAAATGATAAAATTAAATACGAGCCTCATTTAGTAGCCTACAAGGTCTAGGAAATCTCACACCTCTTACAGGTATGAAACAATCCCCAAGAAACATAATTCACGATCCCAAAACACAAAATTTAACATCATCACAAAAAACTACTATTGATGAAGAACTCCCAAAAAAATGCAGATACTCTATATGATCCTATTCAAACGTAGAGTACACAAGGATATCATTGATGAAAATCAACATTAACTTATCCAAGAATGCATGGAAAAAAATATTCATCAACCCAATGAACTCACATGGAGTTTTTGTCACACTGAAAATGCATCAAAATGAACTCATGATTCCCATGCCAACAACATAACCAGTCTTCAGGATATCCTCATCCTTCAAATTCATCTTATTATATCCTGACCACAAATTGATATTTGATATTCTACATTAACCTTTCATATTATTGAAAAAAACTCTCAATCTATGTTGGAGGATAGCAGTTCTTCATTGTCACTCAGTTCAAGTGATGATAATCAGCACACAATCACAAATAGCTTTTATACTTCTTCAAGAACAAAAATGTTGCTCCCAACGATGGCACCCATAGACGGAAAAACCACACTGCAAAAAACCATCGAGCAGTATATGAAACACTCACAACTCAAAAGGATCCATAATATATAGAGACATTGAGATAAGAGACACACATAGATGTAGTTATATATCAAACTCGATCTCTCATCGAGGGGGTAACGCTAAAAACTCATCCAGAAAGATGTTATGGTATTATTCTATAATCATTGGAAATGAAATGTTATGAACCTCCAACAAACTTAGCATCAAATAAGTCATCATGGATGACAGGGATAAAACATGCCTCTGACCCATATGAGGGTCTTGTTCACCAAAAAACACAGATGGATCTCCATCAGCATTGAAGAACACCACCTGCCTCTAGAATCAATCTATAGTATCCTGCACCGAATATAAAATATCCATGATGATGATGAAATAGAATGGTTTTATTCATCAACATAGGATGTATCACCAATAGAGTTTATTCTCCATCACTAACACAAAGTCTCTCCATACTTCAAACAATTCATCCTGACCTCCAACTGGCGTACTCAATGACAAGGAAACCAGAATCCTCTTAACCTCAAGTCCCAAGGAATAGAAAGCGGTAGATGATATAAAAGAGTGTGTTTCTTACGATTAAAATAAATAACTAATTATAAAAAAAGTTAGGGTACTTTGAAGGACATTTGTTTCACCTGGCGCTAGCCACGATAAAGCATGAAGCTAACCACGACATGCTCCACGGCCTCTCTAACCCTACTGATGACCACCTCCACGTTCACAATTTTCTCTCAGAGGAAGGGGATTGTATTGAGTCTATCCTTTTCCTTACAAATATTTTCTATTCTAATCCAAAGCTGGTTCAACAAGTTGTTATTTCCTCAGCAAGAACAACATCAATGGACGAACCTAATGCAATACACCTGATCCATGCTAACTACACAGAATGGTTGTTAACTCTCGCTTTTGTTTACCGCAATTTCCATAATAACAAAAATTTCCCGATCCATTAGGATACTATTTATAGCCATTAACCCTATATAAATGAGACACTATGATCTAGGAAATACCCCTGACTTAGTGGAAACTCTTTTACTATGAAAACCTGGAATGCCAGACAACAGCTTTGCTTCATGTGGAATCCTGAAAACTCCCTCTCATAGGGATTTGATTCTATCTAACGTCTTCTTGATAACCGCATCCCTCTCTATCACCTTGAAATATGTCTTCATCATAAATTGGGTGACCTAGATCTGAATATAACGATGCAAATCCTCTACAAAATGCCTCACCCTGTACTCATCATCTAGAAACAAGTGTGAAGAATATTGCAAAAGGTTCATGAAACAGATCCCAAAGAATCACACAATGGAGCTCCACTAACGAATCCTAAGTAAATCCTAGTGAATAGAGTCCATCAAAGTTGAATAAAGAAACTCATCTTTGAATAGCTCACTAAACTTATCCCAAGAGATGGTTGACTCCTAGTGATCCCCATGGAACAAGATCCAACACTAACTCGCGTCCCCACACAACATAATCAAATACAACAACACCCAGTGATCCTTCTGAGCATAGATCAAACTGAAATATATCCAAACATATTCCAAAATGTCTTCTATGACTTCATATGAAATGTATATCTCGTACTTCTACATACTTTAGCACTGTAACTATTGTAATTTCCTCCTCCATGTGTCATCATCGTTAACCTCTACTATGCGACAATCTGCTGGCGAAACCAGCTAGACATCTTCTACTAAAACATAACAAGGATGTTGAACTGGATCCATACCTATAAATGAACAAAAATATAGAGCTCATATACATAGAATATAAATACATTAACATTAAATAATTGTTTCCCTGTATTCATTTTAGGTTAACTTATCCCAAGGTCTACCCATTCACACACAGGTGGAAAGAGGATTGATGGTTGATTCTTTCCTTGGTCTATACCTTGCCACCAGTATCACTTAATTTAGTAGACACTTTAAACATAAATATTTGTGCATCATATCATAGGGGACCTTAAATAATTGTGTCTTATCTAGTCTCTAGGGTTCATAGCACTTGTTGAACATGACTGACATTATTTACCTACCAACCCATGCAACCTCACGTGTTCCTAATTCCAAACTCCATCCTATCTTCCAACCACTCCTCTGATGACACTCTGTCATGACCCCCACCTCTCAATGTTTACCCCTCATTGGCTGAAAATGGGAGAAGAAATAAAATGGCACCTGTGTCCCACCTCTAGTGGGCCACAGGTTGGTGATTCGCAACAAGGGTGTAGTAAAAACTCAAATGGGATGCAGTAACCTCTAAGAGAACACATGAGAAAGGGGGAGACAAGATATAAACCAACCAAATCCTTCTCAAAAAATAAATATAATTGAAACCCATTTTCACAAATGTAATTTCATTTGAGAACTACTACAACTGAAATCGAGAACATTATTGACAAAAAGAATAAAAGATGGCAGTGACCACAAATTCCAAACATCTCCTACAACCCACCAGCTAGTAGAAACCAACATTATCTCCAAGCTAATAAAACTAACCTAAAACATTATATATATATATATATGGTGATTATATTAGTATACCCAATTGGATCCTCCCTAAAGTGTCTCATGAAAAGAAATGAAAGCATGTTAAATGACAGTGAACAAAAAGTGAAATTAACATGTTGAATAAAATAATATACTAAGTCTCAAGGATCACTAGGGATACTCTCACCAATAATCATATACTAGAGCATATTATATAATAAATAATATCATGGGTACTCCACTACCACATCCCAACTTTTTTTCTACTTTACCCTAACACCGCACGTCCTGAGCATATCTCTTAAAAAATGCTAGCTCAAAGACACTTGGGTGTAGCACCACAACATGAAACCTTTGATACACACCACCACATCCAACAACCAAAATTATCTAGGAAGTTTACAGGATACACCAAATCATATAATTTGTATTATACATCGGGTATCATACCTCAAGTAGTCCCATCCCATACATAGAGTAAGGATCTTAGAGACATCACAACCTATACATGTTACACATATAGTTGTCTAAATTATACTATATACAAAATATAAGCGAGAGAAATAAACACAAGATATTATAGCCGTATACTTAAATATATGGGGATGACTAACCACCAAACAAACCAGTACAAGTAACTAAAAAAAGAAGACATATGGGGAAAATGGGGACTGTCATCCATTCATCCTCAAACCATGACATCGGGGAAAACACCCCCAGGGATTAGAATACCAAGGGTGTAAGTTTCCCTAACTGACATGGTGGATTAGCATATAGAAAAGAAAAATGTAGAGGATATAATCCTCCTCACATCCCTAGTATGGGCCTAACATAGTCTTAGAATCAACTTCAGGTAATGTCTCTCAGACGCTTGGCATCTACTGCTAAGACTATATATCTGATAATCACACAACCATTTAAAGAGATAAAGTGTATTAATTTATCCATTTTTCACCAGTTTTACTTTATGATATTTAATTAATTATAAATTAATAATCCATTATCATTTTATGCATTAAATTTCATTATCCCCGTAACCATGTTCCATTCCCTCCAGGAGTAACCAAACCGAGTCCATGGATTCTCATAAATTTTACCTCAGCACTGTATCCCAACTAGATCCAACCCCGTGGTTTAAACATTTATTCATTCATTTATTAATGGAATTTTCAATTTCTGTAATTCTAGTTATTCTATGAAATCATTATAGTCTAAAAAATACAGTGGGATCAATATGGTGATTAGATGAGCTACCCGTCGAGTTTTTCTCCTATAGAATTAGAATAGAAGAATCCATCCTCCAAAAGATAAATACAGAAAGAACATATCATACCTCTTTCTTCTTCACCAATTTTGGAACAATGATAAACAAAAAACATATGCATCAATCCGTGGGGAGAGTAATTAAAATAAACAAACAACATATTTCATAAGCATCCAACATTCACGTAAATGGGTTAGCCGGACGTCAACCCATTCTATAATATCCGGTGTCCTCCCCAACACCCATATCAATAAACCAGTCCATCACTCTAATCTAGGCATCAAATTATGAAACAACCACAGGGCCTCCATACCCCCACATACCACAATAGCCCTCTAGAATCATCCATCTCAGGCTCACATCATGTCTGGACCTCCCCACCCCCATGAACACAAGTCTCGTATATAAAGAACATCAATTGCAAAAGGAACAAACAATGAAAATAGTCTCTTGGCCCCAAAACAAATAATTAAGACTTCATACATAGTAATATCACATGGCTCCAAAGAATAAGGGACATGACCTTGGAAGGAATGAGGAAAACGCAGGCCATATAAAGGTATTATATTTACACAACATGTGTTCTTTATTGTATCTTGAATTAGTCGATTCATTATTCTGGTTCCAACTACAGGCAACCTGAGCACAAGCTTCTCAATATATCACAAATTAATTAACCAATTAATTTTATATGACTTCAATAATTTTTTCTAAAAGATTCATCAAAATTTAGTTGCATTAAATAATTACATTAAACATGAATAATACCTCAATTTGATTATCATAAAATGTAAAAAACAACCACATTCATTAACACGTATCATCAAACAATTACCCAATTAATTATAAATTAATTCCAGATTTAATTTATTTACTATTTCTATCATGAAATAAATTATAAACAAGAAATAAATAGATATCACACTATCTAGAAAATCAATATGTAAAAGCATCACTAACTAGTTGATACCAATTCCTTAATTCGGTTCAAATATTTATTATGTTAATTTCATTGTGATACAATGGATAAATCATGATTAAACCAATATTGTACATATATATTTAGAGAATCAATGTATAACCTTCTTAAATAATATTAAGAAATTCTTTTCATGAGAATAGTGAAAAAAATAGATCATGATTAGCTCTCCCAAAATGACTACATCAACTTGTGATCTTTGTGGCACCACTACATCGAACAACAACTAAGGAAGCTGTATTAAAAATATGGAGATCGAATTACGTCAAATGGAAATGAGAAACATGATGAAATATATCTAAGAAGCCTGAATAATGGATATAGAACATACCTTATGTTTATGTTTTATCTTCACTACCTTGTTTCAAAAAAATAGGGGTTCACATGTAGTAGAAAAGACACCAAGGCAAACAGGATCCAAGTATACTGCACAATGCATGACTCCTATGGGATAATGAACTGTGGGCATCTTGTACCAAGAGAAAAAAATAATAATAAAGCACAATGATCAGACATTGGAAAATCTAAATGAAGCAGCAGTTTAGATACAGTTTAGATTTACCATTAAAGGAGGATCTCATCAGGATTATGAGTTTTGATTGATTGAAGTCACCCAGACCATTATGAAAATATAAATAAGAGTTATGGGATTTTAATTAGACTTAACTCCTTTAAAAAATGTCTATAAAATTTTTTATGTCAATGATAATGTCAAATTGGTGATATTACAACAAACTAGAAAAAGATAGAAAATATAAATTTTAAAATTCACTTAGAAATGACTCACCGTTGGGTGAGTAACCACTGTGAGTCACTGTTGGATGAGTCATCATTGGGAGACTCGCCATTGGATGAGCTACAATTGCATGACTCGCCATTGTGATTCATAGGTGGAAGAGTCAGTGGTTAGAGTTACCAGTTCATGGGTCTTGGTTGGATGACTCACCATTGGACGTGTCACCATTGGACGAGCCACCATCAGGCGACTCACCGTTGGCTGAGTCACCATTCCATGATACACATTAGGGAACCTACCATTATGACTCACTGGTGTGAGTGGCTATTGAGACTCACCATCGCTAGTCATAGTTGGTGAGCTACAAATGTGATTAACTATTCTAACTCACCTCTATGACTCATTTTCAAGACTAACTGTAATGACCTACCAAGAGTGATCTATAATTCCCGACTCATTGTAAAGAAAACATGGTTTATATTAACTATAAATCATCACAATTTTCTTCCTCACCCCATCCTTGACCCTACACATCCATAAACCCAATGATAAATATTTTAATACCAATGATAAGAAAAAAAAGATCATTAAGGGACATAGAAACAAAGAAACCCATTTTTAGGGTGAAAAATATAAACTCCCATGAAACCCCATTTCAAAAAACACACAAATTTCTTCTAAATGGGAATCTACATTTTCCAATATGATTATTATCATACCTATTTGAAAATAATAAACATTTTCTTAAAATGCATTAGAAAGAAAAAAATGTTATGTTGGTAAATTGGGGCATCATTATTTCATATCACTCATGGAAATGGAATAACCAATACGGTCAGCTTCCATCTCTAGAGTACCCAGTTCATTAGAGGTTAAAACTCAAACACTCATCCATGGATTATCACAGAACCACCAATCATTATTTAATAACATTAACAACCATCCATGGTTTATCAATTGACCACCTATCATCGGTTATAATGGAACCACCCTTCATCATCAAAAATTCCCAAGAACAATAGCACAAATATAAAACCTGAAATATTACATCCTACAAAAAGTTTTTGAAGAAATTAACTATTCCATTTTATAATCAATTATCAAATTATCAAATTTGTGAACATATTAATGGAATCATTTTATTTAAAAATTAATACTAATTCATATAAATAAATCATCAAATATTTAATTCTGCATGATGACTGGAAGAGCTTATAATGCTGTATAATTTAAAAAATGCGTTCCTTCCATATTTTTGTCCAAACATTCAGAAATTCCCTTCTTTAGAAAAAGACAAGAAGATTCCATTAAAAAAATTAAAAAGCTAATCATGTTTAAAAATGGATTAAAATTATAATGGGATATTAAAAATCTTATTTAGAACATTTTAAAAAAATATAGAAATGGATGAAAATGAGAGTATAAAGGGAATCATAAAAAATAGTTTTTCAAAGAAATTAAATTACCAATTTCACAATAATTTATATGTAAACCCATGAAATAATAACATTAAAATAATAAATATCATTATAAAATGTATATTATTGATATTAAAAGTTAAAGTGAATTTATATACACCTTATGAAATTATATAGGTGAATAAAATTAAAATATGCCTCAATAAAAGAATGTTGAGATGATGTTCTTCACATTAGTTGGACACATCATTGTCAATGTTTATCTTACTGAATAATATAATTGTATTCATTTTATACTTTCATGGGATTTATTTTCAGGATTATTATTCCTCTTATATCCCATATATCCATGATATAAAAAATTAATTAATCATTTAAGTGCATGTTAGATGTTTTTATTATATTTAGTGCTTATGTTCAAAATTACATTCGTCAGTTTATAATTGTCAAAGAGGAAATTACACCCTCATCATAAGAATAATAAACAAGAATTAATTGTACTTTTTTTCATAAATTATTATTTAAAATAATTTTATTATATATTTTTATAAAAAATTGACTACAATACAGTTATGGAGACTGTAGGCCCCATGTAAACATTAGTAACATTATTGTTTTTCAATGATCATTTTAGAAAGAAGGTAATTATTATATTATCTATACATAATTATAATAATATAAAATATATCATATATTTCTATTAATACTTTTATATATATCGTCTTTATGTTATCATGATGAAAAATGAATCACGTCACTTCATTGATGTGGCAGTTCATGTGTACAAACGTAAGAGGTGATCTTTTTTCTAGGCATGAAAATGTATAAATGAAAAATAGACATATATTATTATCATAATGATTAATATTGAAATAATATTAAAAATAAACATTAATTAAATCATTATAACCAGTCTTGTGATATGTTTATGGAAAATTAGTTGCATCAGTTTGTGAGAAAGGTGTCTGTCAGCCACATGAATGATGAATTATTTTCATATTTGATGGAAGTAAATATAGATATAGGTCATAAAAATAACATAATAATCAATTGGTAAATTTATTATACTTTAATTATTAATATATCATGGATGAATAATCTTTTTATTCATGTGGATGAAAAAAAATAAAACATATAGATTAAAACTATACAAATTCATCTGAAAACGTCCTTTTATTAACAACATAGGACATCTATTATTCAGATCATTCCAATACCAAGCCCTTTGTAATGATTTTAAGGATTACTGGAAGGTATTTATATATGTACTGTCTAAATACATGTATTTTTTAGTATGAATAAATGAAAATAATTTGTAATATTTTGTAAGAGAGGGTAGGGGAACTATTGTAATTTCTTAAAATATTAAATAAATATAAATTAAATTTCTGTTAAAAGTCATTATAATGTTATTTATTTATAAACTGATATTATTATGTGTCTAAATCCCCTGATTTTAAAAAAATTATTCATTTTTTGACTATATTTTTACCCTTATCATTGGGTTGTAACCCCTATTTAACCTTTCTAATTCTTACTATGACAACATTGATTTTCACTCTTTGATAGAAAATATAGATGATATAAAATGAAAAACATCCCATAAATGAACTATGGTTGATATTTTAAACCTTACCTTAATCACTTAGCCAAACCTATGATTTCTAGAAAAGATTATATCATTTAATAAAATGTTTTTTCCTATAAAATTTCAATAATGTAAATTTTTAAAAATATTCATTACTTTGACTCTAGTAATATCATAATGACACATAAAATTTGAAAACACATATTTTATCATATCCCAAACATCTTCTGTTCATCTTGAAAAAGCTTTATTGCATTATTTATATCACAGAATATTATTTTAAATATTTTAAATATTATTTATTTTATTTTCATTTATATAAATTATATTATGCTAGCGTTGTGTACAAATTTAATGTAAATAAAAAATATAATTTCATGATGGAGATAATAATTTTATATTTCTATAGAGTATTTATAGTCCAAAATATATTTTTTATAAAACTCTATTTAAAATCTGAAACTTATTAACAACAGGAGTGTGATATGTTTGACATTTCATTAAATAAACATCAATAAAGGGAATAATCTCATCCAAGTGGCCCCAAATAATAATAAATCATAAACTTGGATTATTATGGTTGATATATACTTATAAATTAATTATAACTTATTTTTGGGTTCATTTAATGGGTCTTACCATTTAATTTTTATACTGAATTACCAAATTTAACCATTACCATATTAATAAACATTCAATATTAACTATTCATAATTACCACAAATAAAAGAAACTATATAATAAATATTGATCCACTAATTCTAATTATGTAATATATTTTTAATAATTCATAATATATAAATTGTTGAATTTAATTTAAATTGAAATTGAAAAAATGCAATGAAAATAATTGTTTAATAAATGTCCTTTTTAAATATAAAACGATTTATAATAAATTCATGTATGAAATCCATTTAAAAAGATATTGTGATTATATAAAATCAAAATTAACTTATCAAAATTTAAAACTAATCCAATGTATAATTTTACCTTGTAAATACATTAAAATAAAATAAAACTTAAATAATTATTTACACTATTCCTTGAAATATCGTTATTTTTAGAAAAATCTCAAAAATTCATCCTAATATAATTATGAAATTCTAAATTCTAAAATTTAATTTTTTTTATAAAATTAAAATTATTTGATTTAAAAATTAATATATTATTTAAAATTTTATAATAAATGACATAAATTACACGATTACATTTTATTGTTATAATAATTACTAAATATATTTATAATTAATATAACATAATAATTTGGGATTAATAATTATTTATTCAATAATTACCTAGTGTGTTACATATATTATGATTTTTAGGTGATTCACTAATAATACAATGTTAATATACGATGGGAAGGTATCATTATTTATCCCTGAGTATATCACCTGAAAAAAATTTCTTTTCAATATATGGTTGTTTATACTTGTTCACAATAGTGTATGATAGACTTTCTCATACACTAAAAAACAAGATTTTAATAATTCACATTTTATGTATCAATTGTATAATATATAATTTCTCAAAGTAAATTCTTTTCAATACAATTAATATTCAACAACCTTAGCCAGGAATTCAACATTTTCCTCACAAAATCATTATGGAAAATAGTATAATATGACTATAATAATGAATATATTTGACATCCTTATATATATTCATTGAGCCATATAATTATTATCTTAAATAGTAAATTTTCAGATTTTAGGTTTCAAAAGGAATACGACATTCAGTAATAACACAATAACATTATTTCTAATTATTTTTTAAATTTCATCATCTCCATCAATACACAAGATTGTTAATCAATGTTGGTCAGTATCAACCATCCTTTTTTATATCCCATGATTGCAAAAAATATTTTCGTGATAGTATTATTTTAATTAATATCTTTATTACAACATCTCTTATCATATCCTTATTTTTATAATCTCAAAATAACATAATTTGATATAGATTATATATTATGGATATTAAATTTCCTTAATCTTCAACTACCATTATTCTCTCATTTATTAGTATTAAAATAATAACTATAAATTTTTATGTATAGAACCCCAGTAATGGTTTAATAATAATTATATTTATTAACTATTTAATTATAAATCCATATATATTCTAAATATTCCATGTAAATTCTATAAAAATAACTCGCATTTAATATAAGTAATTATTCTTGAAAGAATATACTCCAGGATTCAACTTCAAAAAATAATTTGATAAAAAAATATTTAAAATTTATAATTATTCATTAGAAGATCTTATCAAATTATTTTATTTTAAATTTCTATAATTATAATATATAATTTCACCTCTAGATTACAAAAAATATATGATGTCACTATCCATATATGTATTTTCACATGTTATAAACCCTTTTAGGACAATATCATATCCATGTATAAATTCTCATTTTCATATTCTCTTTCATGAATCATGGTTAATCATAAAAATAATGATGACATATTTTTCATTGAATAACAACTCCCAATTATCAAAATTGAATCCCAAAGAATTCTTATATAATTATCAAACATTTTTATCCCATTTATAAAATAAGAGTGGTCATATATCCCTTTAGATAGATTAGTGGTTTCTTATATATAACACTGAAGTTACTATATATGTTATGATAAATCAAAAATTATATCAGAAATATGTTAATAATTACCCATATAAATTTTATATTATCTAACAAATCATATATAAACAAACCAAATATTATATAACCACATTTATTTGATACGTATAATAGTGAATACTTATTATTTTATGTATCAATGTTTAAACATCGTCTTATATCATCAGTATAGAGGAGGTGGTATTTAATATTATAAACCAATCAATTCATACAATAAAAAAGATGTTTCGTATCATTGTTTATTTACAAATCCTATAGAGAATCTTGCTTATCATACTTATCTCTAGTAACATTCCAATTTTTTAGTGATATTTTTTGTGCCTTTGTAAAATTTTTAAACTACATGAAGAAAAATCAAGATCATCTAAAACTCAACTCCATAATGCATTAATGATTCTATGTGAATCTATACCCACTAAAAAATATTCCAAAATAGAGTAAATAAAATTGAAAATATATTATATATTAATTTGTCTCTTCAACACAATTCCTAATGCATGTTCAGCAGATAAATTTTCTTCTTGAGTATATCTATGTGCATTCAATTTATTCAATTAATTCCTTCTTATTTTTCCTGAATAACTACAATAATAGTGATAAATTAATTAAAAATAAATAAATTTCATATTTTATAATAAAAAAAATATTATAAATTCATTATAAATGTTGTTTCCTTAAAATATATAAATCATTTCATGATTGGTAACTCATGAATGTTTTCTCAAACTTCTTAAAAACATTATTTATTTCAATCACACCAAGTATCAAAACTATCTTCTCAAACTCATCAAAATAAAGTAGCATATATTTATTAAAACACAATAACATTTTTTATCTCCCACTTTTAGTCCCAATAACAAATTCTCATTAATTGTATATTAAAAATAAAGTGATATATATATAACTAGTTATAAGAAACTATTTATACCAAACCTCCATGTCGATACTTTTTCCCATTTTCAATATTCAAAAACAATATAAAAGAATCTGAAAATTTTAACATTACATAATAAATAAAAATTTTAATTGGAATTTTATTTTTTACCACCAACATTAAACCTCTTAATTAATTGAGCACCTCATTAGTGCACAACACATATTGTCAGTTATCTTTAATATTGAGAAAAATACAACATTACCAATATATTAGGATCATTAATATCCGACTTTTTTTTATCCATTAAATGTAATTAATAGATTTTATTTCTTCACAATATTCATTTTTATCTCCCACATATTGATTATATATACAAAGTATCAAGAGTAAGGAGTAATCATACCCAACACATGATTCACTTATGAATGGAATTTAATCTTATCTAACTTATTGAAAGTGAAATTTGAGAATCTTTCGATATGTATATAATAACATTCCTTACTTAAATTAGTCATACATTTGTCTAAAATTTTTATATGTGATATATCCATATTTATAAAAAGATGGAGACTAATATAGAAATAAAATAATTTTATAAACATACTAATTATTAATTGTAACAACTGATGTAATTATAGAATAATAATTATTTATATTTATTAATAGCGATGAATTATATAGTAATTTTAATTAAAGTGATGTTATTCCCAATAGCATATTCGACAGAAAATAATGGGTATCTCACTGAGAAATTTGAATTGAAGGAATGAAAACATTCAACTGAATTTTGAAAATATTACTGAGAAATTTTTATATAATGAGTAATTGTGATCTAAATTAACTAAAAATGAATCTAAAATCCAATTTAATATAAAAGATGTATTTTTATGAAAAACACTTTAATTATAAGTAATTCTGTTTATAAAATAACCAAATCACTCTTTCTAGAGTATCTTAATGAAATATAAATTTAATATAGTTTTTTACATTCATCATATAAGTTTTCTAGACAATATTCTTGAAAAAATTCTATTTTACCCATAAAAGGGCATTTTTTAAAAAAAATCATGTTTTACTACATTTTATTCGAGAACCCAGTTTAAATAATTTTTTTAAAATTTTTATAAATTATATTTGAAAAAAAAGAAACTTATTCTATTTTATAGATACATCAGTGTTTACATTGGTTAATGTTTTGTTATTTTTCTAATAATATTCATATTTTAATGAATAATGAAAAATACTGCATTTTATTTCAAAAAATTCATCTAGTCTATTTATATAGTTAGATTATAATTTTAATTTGTGTTAGAGTGTAATTAGATTATTCTTGAATCCTTTAATCCAATTTTTTCATTAGAATTAATTTTATATTGAAATTGGATATAAAACCATTGTGCACATTTGAATGTTTTACATCGAAACCTTGTTTTCTCATTCCGACAATGGGATTAATATTAAATTAAATTTAGCCACTTATGTGAATGGGATTTTGAAAAAGGGACATACATGGTTATCGTTATTATGAAAAAAAATTATCTAATAGGATCAACATTATTTTTTAATAATAACTTTTGTGTTTTATTTACCACGATTAAAGGTTAATCAAGTAATTATGGGTAAAATTAATGTTATAATATTATTAAACTACCCTAAAAATTGTAATAGCCATATTAGATGATTTATTTTTGACCAATACAGTAGTTTTCCGAATATTTTTCCTTTAGAATCCACTTGGGTGTGAATATGGCGTTTATAAAATTTTATTTAATGTAAAGACAAAGATGTCATTAACATGTCTCATGCTACTAATACAATTTTAATATTGGGTGATACAAAGGATATATTATTCATTAAATAGTACCTATAAAGATAAAAAATATTGCTTAAATAGTGGTTATTAAATTACAATTTTTGAGAAATTAATAATTAAATTAAATTTTTACTCACTGGTGATGGATTAATTTATTTAATAAACAAAGAATAATAAATTATATTAATATTCATATAAATAAAATTTAAAATATTTTATGAAATAAAATAACTTTTTAAATGAATTAAAAATGTTAGGGTTTATTTAATTTAGTTTCTTTCTATGGAATCATGTTTTTATGATATTTATAAAAAGTCAATTAGTTATTACTGTCATAATTGTCTATTATGAGATTTCAAAAATAATTTATATATTATTAAATGATAAGAAATTTTTAGAAATATAGGAATTTGAAAAATAGTGGGGATATGGTATATAATATCATAATTTACTCATTTCTGGGTCATTTAAAATTTTATAGTAATTAGTATAAACTTCAAAGTGTAAATTATTTTTTAAAATAATAAAAATTAAAAAGGTAAAATAGGTGTTAAAACAAAAACAATAAGAATTTAAAACGATTCAAAACTTTTATAATTTTTTTAGATGAAAATATTTCAACTCAAACTCATCACATATTCAAACTAAATATGTTTGGACCCATTTGTATTAGATACTAAATTTTTATTGATTTAATACTTTATAAAATTACAATGATGATCCTCCCCTCTCCAACATAAGGGAACCATTCCACTATATTAATCATACTCCAAAAACCATTTGGTTCAAAAAAGATATACCCACACCCATTTTTACAATTACTCCCAACATTATATATGAATTATTTTAGGTTAATACTTCCCCTTAGATGTGATAGGTTGTTAAGAAAGGTGATCATCTTAAGGAAATGTAATGTCTTTATTTAAGTGTTTTATTTTATTTCTTCTTCCAATTACATGGAATAATATTCATCCATGGTAAAATAATAACTCTAGTATCATAAATATAATGATATTTTAATCATTTAATATCATCATATAAATTCAGCTACACATCTACTAAATTATAAATGAATTAATCATTTGTGCATACGCGGGAACTATAACCATCACGAATTCATTTAATTCATTTTCCAAAACTGTCACTCAGGACCATTTATAATAATGTAATTAATATTAATATGTGATATTAATGATATATTAATTATTATAATATAATAATATGTCAATTAAATTTTTACAATCCATTTTCATAAAAATGGTAACGTCGTTCGTGCGTACATGTGAACTATCACTTCCATGAAACGATGTGGCTTATTTTTATTCACTACATCACTTATGTGATATATATATATATATAAGTATTTTTAAATTATTAATAGTATATTAATTATGTTATTATCATTCTGTAAAGATAAAATAGAAGTTACTTTCCTTCCATAACAATCAATTAAAATTGAAAAATGTGACTCATGTGTACGTACGACATACCATCTCCATGATTATAAGGTTTTTCATTTCTCATAACCATACTTAATTTTTTATTTAAGTGAAAATTAATGTATAAAAAAGATAATAATTTCATAAATATTGTTCTCGAGACAATGGAATTTTGACCACATGGACTATTGAGGTCAAACAAAGTTCATTTTAGACTCTTGTACCAAATATCCAAAAAACACCCTAAATGGACTCAAATAATTAAATAATGATTATAACATTGTATTTAATTGTATAAAAGGAATAATAAACATTAAAATATTCTGAACCAAGTTAATTTAACCTTGGAATATAATTTTGAAGAATAAGAAATGTACATCACAAATCAAACTCATGGTATGGGACGTTGTCTCAATCTCCTTTCATTGTGCTTATTTTTTCTTATGCACCACCTTCTATTATAAGGTTTATAATCATCCCCCTTTTAATTTCAAATTCACTAAATGGATTTCAAAATTAATCTTTTTAAATTAATATTTTTACATTATTTAGAAAACAACAATAGGAATTTGTTTAACGTATGAGGTGACAATGACTTCTCTGCCACTATAAAAAGTATTTTATATTTAACATCCTCTAAAATAATTATTTATTTGAAAAGGAAAAATAATTCTAATATTTATTTTTAGGGTATTTTAGTAATGAATATAGATTTTAAAGTTGATTTATTATTTCAATATCTTGATATTATTTCTTGAGATTGAAAATTTTATGACTGAAGTGTTGTTAATTGCAATCGTGTATGTGTTATGAATTTATAATGTTACAGGGAATTTCGATTGATTTTTACATGACACCCAAGGTCGGTGGATTTTTGATAAATCAATTACATTTGATAATGTCGTATCATCAAATGTAATTAATATAGAATTCGGTCGTATGGCTATTCCATTTGTAAGAGTCATCTATATAGAAGTCAACTGAATGGTTATTCCATTTATATATGATTATACCTCCAGTTACCTTTATTTGTTATTTCTTCATTCTATGAGTTTTATGGTAATATTTTGATTAATAAATTTTAAAAAATATATTATATTAAATTGAGTGTATTTAAAACATCTTATAGGTGAAAATTACTACTTTATGATAATGTATTCATGGTGTACATGTTTTCTCAATACTAATGGTTTCCTTCTTTGTGTATCCCTTACATAGAGTTTTGTACTCATCATACGATTTGAAATGTTTTTCATAGGATTTAAGGCGGACTATAGTCTAGGATGGAATCATGGAAAAGGTATGATTATTAGACATGATATGAAATCATGATTCATTTTAAATGTTTTTATTTTAAGAAAAAAATTGATAGTGTGTAGAAGTGTCCACATTGTAACGTTTGAGTTGTTATATATTAATTATGGCTTAATTACCTAAATATATAATCCTGAAAAGACCCACTATGTGAATTAAATTAATATCCTAATCATTACTCGATATTACGTAATTTTAGGGTCTGGGCCTTATAGTTCGTATCAGAGGAAAGGTTTTGACAACCTTTGGGATTAGTAGTTTTGGTTAAACATATGGTAGGTTTATATATTTTTTATTTTAGATAAATCATTATTCTCAAACTTTTTCATATCAAGGAAATATGGATAAAATGGAAGGAGGATAATCTTAGAAAACATTCATATCTCTTCATAATGACTTTCTTGGAAAAATTATTTCAAATTCATATTTGGATGATTCTGAAATGATTTCTAACATACAACTTAGTATAAAATAGTTACATGAGAAATCAAGAAACACCTCTATACCTCGATACGATCATGGATCATACGTTGTTTTCAATATAATCCAACGTTCTCAATGTTCTCATATATTTAAAAAGGAAAATATTATCAAGTAATTTTCTGATATTTTACCTTATCCAAAGATTGTGAAGAATATTATGATTTTGGAAATGCTACTGAAGAAGGAGACACATGTGCTGCCTATTTATATTTTTTATTAACATGTAGATTTTCTGAACATACATATGGAATTTTAAAATAATCCTTGATTGAATGCTTCAAAATAAACATGGTCGAATGCTCTATAAAAATCAACTCTTCTCTAATTTTTTTAAACTTCATGTTATATAATATTATTTTCCAAAAATATTACTTTTTTTACAGCCATACGATTCAAGTTATTCAAGGAGCATTTATAAAAATGAGGAAAGTGATTTTGAATAATATCTAAATCATTTATGCAATTCATGGACCTTCTATCTACATGATAAAATGGTGATGGATTTATCTGGACACCATGATAAAGGTACTATATTATTTCATTTGTAAATACATTTATTAAATCATATAGAGGTAAAATAAATAATTTCAACATATATATGAGGTCATGAATTAATATGTTGATGTCATTATGATTTGGAAATAAAATATGTGGTATAAGATAAACATTGAGGTTAATGAATTTTATAGTTATTTTTTAGTTTCAAAAAAATGGGTAACACACAAGATGGGTGACAAACTGTCGCATACAAAAAGGCTGTTGGGATCGAACCCATGACCAAACAATGATAAGGTTATATGGCTTACAACTACCCTAGGTGAAGTACTTGTTCGCTATGGATTTTTTGTCTTATTATAATTAGTATATTGAATAAGAATATATGGATTTTGGAAACTTAATTTTTGTCAAATGGATATCCTTTGCTTTCGAAAATTGTTTGGTGATTAAGTGATAAATGTTATTTTTGAAGATGTTCACTTTTTGGGAAACCTATATGACTCTGGTAAAAACAATATTATGGTTTTCTAATTGAGGATAAATGTTTGAATTTTATTTTGTAAGAATATATGTTTTTATTGTGGACTTATGGAGATTATGAGTTTTTATGGAAATAGTTATCATATGTTGGAGAATATGTGACATAGGAAATTAAATTTGGTATGAGACATTAAGGGTGATTGATGTTATTTGGGGAAAAATTTTAAAATTTATCATAGAATACTATGGGATCCAAACCATGGGATCTTATGGGTCTTAATATTAGTTATAAATTTTAATGATTTATAAGGATGTTTATTTGTTGAATGGTCTCTGTTGATCTTTCGGTATTACTGTTGAACATTGGGATATTTAGGTAGTTTTTCGTCATTTAATATTTACTCTTTATTGAGAATTGTATTATTTTATCCCTAAAATTTTGTTTTATGTTACTTTTTCAAAATAATCTGAATATACTATTAATATTTTTTGAATTATGCGATTCTCTATAATTTTAGTATAGTGCTTCGGGTGTAAAAAATCATCTTCAATACTCGTCAATTGATAAAAAGATGAGTTTGTGGTGTAATTTTATTAAAGGATGAATCTCTACTTGTAAAATAACTACATTTCCATATGTTATACTTCTAAATTGTAATAGAATTATTCAACTATCAAAAAATTATCATAAATAAAAAAATTATCTATTTGATGTTATTTCTTAGAAGTCAAATACCATTTTATCCAGTCACAAATTTATGGTTATGTGAAAGTTAACATTCTCATAAACATGTTTTCAACCACCCTCTATAAGAACTTTATGGATAGTTTTTCATCAATATCTATGTTTTCCTACATGAAACCCTAGTGTGTGATTTCTCAGGTAACCCTCACATTTACCTTTAATTATTTTAAATTAAAATTTCTGTTGACTCTTTTTTCCAATTTCTAATCATAATAAAGTTACTGATCCCAAATTTAAAATTGTTAGCATGTAATATCCAAAATGGGGGAAGGATATAATATCCCAGGTAATTACAGAATATAAATATTTTATAATTATTAATATTTATGAATTACATAGTAATTTTACCTTATAGAGAGAATATATCTGGTTGCATAACTGACACACAATAATGGGTTTCTTCAAAATCATATGTTTCATGTAATAAATAGTTATACCGAAAAAAATATTGTAATGTTATTATATTACGTGGTGTTTACCACCTATCCATTATAAAGAAAGGAATGAAAAATGTTAACCGAATTTCAAAAATAATGTTTACATGTGTTTATATAATGATTCATTGGCTACTAAATTAACTAAAATGAAACTAAAAACTAATTTAAAATATATTTTGTATTTATTTAAAAAAATATTTAATTATGAATAATTCTATTTATCAAATAATCAAATCATTAATTTTTGGATTAAATTAAAAATAAAAATTTAACTTAAATTTTAACATTAATTATTTGTGTTTTTATAGTCCTTATATAATAAAAAATCAATTTTGTAAATAAAAGGAGTCATTTTCAAAGAAGTCGTTTTATGCCCTTTGAATACAGGCCCAATTTTAAGTATATATATTATCAATTATAAATACTATTTGATAACATAATATTTTAATTCGGATTCTAGGCATAAATTATTACTTTGGTTAATGTTTTGGTAATTTTCTAACAATATTCATATTTTAATAAATAGTGAAAAATACTGCATTTTAGTTCAAAAATAATCTTAAATTTAACTTATCTATATAGATATATTATAATTTTAATTGGTCTTAAAGTGTAATTATATTAATTATTTATCATTTAATCCAATTTAGTTTATTTAAATAAATTTTATTTTTAAATTGGATATGAAAACATTGTGAACTTTTGAACATTTTACATTAAAACCGCATTTTCTAATTCTGAAACCATGATTAATTTTAAATTAAATTCATCAAATAAATTAAATTTGGACTTTAAAATGGACATATATTTCTTTAATAAGTAAAAAAAATTGTTCTTAGGATTTACATTCTTTTTGAACATTAACTTTTTTATTTTATTTACTATAGTAAAATGTAAATCTGGTAATTAAAGGTAATAATCGTATTATAATATTATGATACTACCCTAAACATATGTTCTAATATTACTAGACATGTTATTTTCAACCAATATATTTCTAGTGTTGAAATTGTGGCCTTTTAATGCCACTTAGGTGTGAATATGACATTTATAACATTTTATTTAAAGTAAAGACAATGATGTCATAAACACGTCTCTTATTACAAAAACATTTTGATTATGAGGATATATATAAGTGATATATTCTAATATAAATAGTCATTATAAATCCATTAATATAACCTACATCATAGTAATTTATATATAATTTTTATGAAATAAATAATAAAATTAAATTTTGACACAATGGTTATGCAACAATTTGTTTATTAAAGAAAGAATCAAATAAATAATATTAATAATTATAAAATAAAAATATTTTGAAATATTTTCTGACAAAAAATAATTTTATGTATTAATTTTACATGATATGTATTATTTAACGTTGTTTTTTCTAAGGAAACATGTTTTTAAGATATTTTTAAATAGTCAATTATTGAATAGTTCTAAAAGAAACACTTATAATATTTAAAAGAAATATATATTTTATTGAATGATATAAAATATTTAAAAATAAAATAAAAATCACAATAAAAGATATAAGGTAGATGGTATCATAAAAAACTAATTTACTGGACTTTTTTAATTTTTTTGGTTATTATTTTGACATTCTAATTGTATATTAATTAATAAAATGGTAATAATTAAAATGGAAAAATTAGGGTTAAAACAAAAATATAAGGATTAAATAATATTTAAAACATTTATTATTTTCATTATATAGTTATATTTCTACATATACACATACTATATTCTAAATAAATATGTTTGGACACATTTGGAATGAAAAATGAGTTTATATTAATTAAATATTTTTAATAATTACAAGGGTACCATCCCCACTCTTGTATAAAAGAACCCATTTAATTATATTATTCATGCTTAAAACCCAATTTTTTTGTCTGATATCTTCCTAAATACATTCATAAAAAACATTCCCACATTATTGGGACATTTATTTTAGTCATAACACCATTCGTTGTGGTTTTAAGGTGTTTAGATCAGTGATCATCCGAAGGAATATATTGTTTTAATTTAAGTATTACATTTTTATATTCTCTTCCACTTCCTTCAGATATTATTCATACATGATGAAATAATAACTAAATTGTAATAAATATTCATATATTTTATTACACTAATATCATCATCTAAATCAATCTCGACTTACATTAAATGGGAAATGAATTAATTGATTGTGTGTTTGTTTGAATTACCACCTCCATGAACCAATCTAATTCATTTTCCATAACCATTTTGTAAGAACCCGGATATTCGTTCAGGTATGTTTTCCCTTTTTCAGGAGTTTTTAAGGAAAATCACTTTTCTAGAAATTTCAGTTGTACACGACCTGTAATTTTTGAGTACACGTCGTGTACTCTGTTCCGGCTCGAAGCCGTGTGCTGGCTATGTATGGGCCACACACATGGTGTGTATGGATGAGGTGGATGCTGGTTAATTCGGAGTACAGAAAAATTGAAGTACACATAGTGTAATCAAGAATTACACACCGTGTACTTTCTTTTTCTCATTTAACTGATTGAGGTCACGCCTAAACCCTGTTTCCATCTTCTTCTCCAGTTTTCGACCATTCGAGAGAGACCGTACGACCTGATCTTCGACGGAGTCCTGCCTCGTCGTCCGTTCTCCGATTCGAGCACGGTCAGTTGTGTTGGAATAGCAGTGGTGAGTTCTTCCTTTTTCATTATCCTTGTTTCTTGAATCCTCTGTGTTTCCATGTTATCATTGGATTAATGTTTTATGCATTTTCTCAGATCTACATTGTTCTAAGAGGAATTTGTCGTCAAGGTTCGCGTATATCGATCTCTTCGGATCGAGGTAGGTGGTTTGTGACTTTTCATAGAAAGTTGATGAATGTTTTGTGAAATTTCCACCAATACCTTTGAATGGAGTATTGCGTGTTTCCTTTTTTTCCCTTGTTACTTTCCTTATTTGCTTGATTGCTTTAGTAGAGGTTATTACTTGTGATTAGAGTAATTTGTTTGTTCTCAGGATGCTTTTCCATGCTTATTCTGCAAGTTTGGAATTTTTCAAGTTTCCATGCCTAGTCGTTGGATAGTGGAATTGTTGTTTTATTATTCATGTTTAGCCTTAGTTGAATTCCATGTAGTTCTTGAGGTTTACTTGGACGATATACACATGATGAGCATGTTTAGTTACACTCAGGACTGTGAGAACCTAGAGTAGTAGACCAAAGGGAGAATTGACGGAAGGGATTCTGCAGAGTGTCTTTTAATCGTGATCTGAGAACAAGGGGAGAATTGATGTAAGGGCTTATCCAGAGTGTCTTTTATTAATGACGTGGGATATAGGGGTAATTGACGTTGAGTGCTTCCCCAGAGAGCCTTTAGCACGATACAAGACTATAGGGGGAATTGACGGTGAGTACTTCCCCAGAGAGTCTGCTTACATACGTAGCTAAACCAGAGGGGTGAGACTGTGTGTGCCTTCCAGAGGGTTGCTAGTACTTAGAGGATGAACCATAGGGGTTAGAAAGTGAGAGCTACACAAAGGGTTACCTGTTTTTTTCTTGTTGCTGACTACTTAATTATGTGATTTACTTGTTAGAACTGTGGATTGTAGTTGCTTGTGCTTTTTTGTTTACTGCTTCTTGTTTTATTACTGTCGTGTATTCATGACTATTAGGCACAAATCATTGGGTGATTGCCTTCTGGTATTGTATCTCACACCCTGTTTGGGCCATGCTTTTGGGCCCATGCAGACTATGTTGCTGCAGGTATAGATAAGGGCAAGCACCCTTCTACATCAGGATATTGACTGCATCAAGAGCTGGGGATCATGGGACTGAGTCGTGGCTCGTGATGCTGGGGAAATTATTTTGTTTTTCTGTTTCATTTGGTTTCAGTTGTATTTCAGCATGTTGTTGTGTTTGCTGTTTTTTTTAGATACTTGTACCTGTTGCATCATTTTCATCATAGTTATATTTCTACATTGCATACGTTGTTTGGTTTCGGTTGTTATGCATGTCGTTTACTACTTCCACTGTTTATTTTTTTTCTTACCTTGTATCTTAACAAATAAGGGGATAGTCTCCCCACCGACTGACCAAGGCCCTCGCTGCTAGTCGGCAGCCTCTAGAATTCGGGGAAACGCGCTTGAGGTCTTGTGGTGAACCGGGTACGGGGCACCAGTGGATGGGCTCCGGACTCAGGAAGTTACAAAGTGGTATCAAAGGAGTTCTTTTATCTTGTATTACTATTTGGAGACCTTATCCAGGGATAGGGCGGATTCGGTACTTGGCATTAATCTGTGCTTGGGAGTAGCTAACCCATGTACAGAGAAAAGCCGTACTACCTCTTTAATTACAGTTTTCTAGTTTTGAGATTTTATGGTTGGTATGTTTTCACCTTGAGTGATTCGTATGACTTGTGCGGTTATTGTTTTGATATTTCTGTTCTATTTCTATCGCAACTCGATGAGATGAGGGTATTCTATCTCATGCATCATATAGACACTTGTTGGAAACACATGCCATGCTTTCTTGCATGCTGTTGTGATAGACAATGTGTAGATTATGCATGCTGTTGTGATAATTGCTTGATAGATTCTCTGCTGTTATGATAGAAAACTTTTTTTTTGTTCTTTGCTTAAAGTGAATGCCAAATTTGGTTCTTGAGGTCTTATGGACCCTCACATATTGTAATTTGGAACTTTTAGCCTTGTTTTTGTGTTCTAGGATTCTGTGCAGTTCATGAGCTACTGCCCAGAAAAACCTAGAATACACGGGTGTACTTTTTAGATACAAGCCGTGTAGTTTTCAGGACCTGTCACTGACCGTGTGAGAAAAACAAGGTGTAATGGGAGTATCTTCGGGAACACGACATGTACCATTGGTACACATCGTGTGAGTTCGGAGCCGTGTACCCGGCCGTGTGACTAACAACATGGGTCGGAGAAGCTCGGGTGGAACACGCCGTGTCCATAGAGAACACGCCGTTTAGTCTTGTCCAGGTACCCGGCCGTGTCACAAAAAACACGGGCCGGAGTTACCTTCATTTCCACATGCCGTGTCTGAGGGGAACACGCCGTGTAGTCCTGTCCAGGTACCCAACTGTGTCATGAACAACACGGGATGGCGTGACCTTCTTTTCATGATGTCGTGTTTGTTCAGAACACGCTGTGTAGTCTTGCCCAGTCACACGGCCGTGTCACGAACAACATGGAACAAGGTCACGTTCTCCTATGCACGTCGTGCTTGTTCGGAGCACTCCGTGTAAGGTCCAGCCATGTGGACAGCTGTGTGTTTAACAACACGGGCCACCGAAGCCATGTCTAGTACACGCCGTGTTTGCTTCGAGCACACCGTGTAGCCTCGGGTTGAGTCGGACCGTGTGGGTTATCCGTGTAAGGAGACTCGGGAAGGGCAATAGTTTTAAAGTACACGCCGTGTGTGGGGGTCAACACGCTGTGTAGTTTGAAGTGTACATGACTAGTAGGGTGAGATTATACGCCAATGTTAGTGGTTTTAGAAGACAGACCGTGTAGTTTTATACACGCCGTGTAGTAGTGTTTTGCAATCTTGTGTGTTTTTCCTCCCCTATTCCCATTTTGTAATATTGTGTTCTCTATCCTTGTTTTCTTGATCTAAGGTGTGCTTTTGATCTTTCTGAGCTATTCCAATATGACGTCCTCCGGTTGTACGTCTGTCGTCAGGCTGTGATTAGACGCCAGACAGGGATGATCAAGGACTTCCTATTGATCCCCCAGTCGAGCCAGCCTTCTCACTAGTTTTTGTACTAGTCGCGGGCACTGATGCGCAGTTCAAGGAAGGTTTCATGAGGATAATGTAGGCCTTCCATGGAGCACCACCTCCTGCCTCGTCTATGGCAGACTTGACGCAGGTCTTTCAGCAGCAGCATCCTCCAACGTTCTCGCGGGAGGGAGGACCTCAGGCTGCAGAGCCCTGGCTGGAAGCCATGCTAACTATATTTGAGCATCTGGAGACGCCTCCAAAGAGGCAGGTCAAGCTCTCCACCTACATGCTCCGAGACTCCGCCAAGAGGTTGTGGGACGTGGTCTCACAGGCAGGTTAGCAGCAGGCTATGACTTGTGAGGAGTTCAAGCGCGTGTTCTACGATAACTTATACCCGGAGACCCTGAGGGCCGATCGAGCCTAGGAGTTAATGAGCTTAGAGTAGGGTACAATATTTGTCATGGATTATTTATCTCGTTTCACTGAGCTACAGTATTTTACACCCCTTCGTGATGGGAGTGGGGTGTTCTTGGCGAGGATGTTTGAGGATGGACTCAGGGAGGAGATCCAATCGCAGGTAAACATCTTCCAGCTAACTTCCATTACATCCATCACCAATCAGGAAATGATTGCATAGCGCAATCTGAGAGACTCTGGAACAGAGATTTAGGGCAATTCTGCTTCCAGAGCTATCTTTCCTTCATATGACAGCACGAAGCATCGTAGAGAGCCTACACTCGGTGATTTGAGGAAGCGAGATGCATCATCAGGAAGCCAGGGGACATGACACATGTGTGGCTGTACATGGCACATGAGGCCGCAATGCCAGAGAGACCCTGTGGAGTGCCGATCTTGCAGCATGATAGGTCACCTTCAACATTTCTTCTAGGTTTTCTCACCAGCAGCAGGTGACCTGGGTTCTTCCATGACTCCTCGTTCAGGAGCATCCCCACCAGTCTCTCACCAGTCAGGGAACTGGAGTTCATCCGGCCTTTCAGGATGAGGTGGAAGTCGAGGCCGTGGTGTTCAGCCACCAGTTCCTCAGCACCAGCAGGGAGGTTCATCTCAGAGTGGTCAGTCAGGGGCGCAGGGTCGCGGTGCAGGCCAGTCTTTCGCTGTGGAGCAGACTTATCATGAGCAAGATCCCGAACCTTCTACTATTCGTGGTACGATTTTTGTAGCCTCAGTTTTATCTTCAGCACTTTTTGATACTGGTGCTACGCATATCTTTATCTCTACTTCTGTTGTGGAGATACTTGGACTCTGCATCATTTCTTCCACCGACTCGTTGACACTAGACACACCTTTGGGGACGAGGAAATCTACTGTACGCCAGTGTAGAGAGTTCCCTCTCGAGGTTGAAGGGTATCACTTCTTATGGGATATCTACGTCCTAGAGATGACAGGCTATGATTTCATTCTTGGCATGGACTGGTTGATTCCCTTCCAGGCAGTCATTGACTCTTATCTCCGCAGAGTCAGTTTCATTTCACCAGAGGGTGAACCTTTCCTTCATAGAGGCAAATGAGATGTTCGGGCGAGTCGGGCGGGACACTAGCATCGTGGGCTAGGAGGGGTGACAACCCAGATTGCTAGCCTCTACCTGGATGATCAGGGGACTCCACAGATGGACATTACTCCAGTGGTGGATCACGTTAGGGATGTATTTCCAGTGGACTTTTCAGGTTTTCCTCTGGAGCGTGAGGTAGACTTTTCTATTGAGATCGTGCCAGGAGTAGCACCGGTGTACAATCCTCCCTATAAGATCACCACACCTGAGTTATAGGATCTTAAGAAGCAGTTGGAGGAGCTACATGCTAAGGGTTACATCTGAACCAGTACTTCTCCTCGGGGTTATCTTGTTCTGTTTGAAAAAAAGGTAAACGGTACCCTTCATCTTTGCGTAGATTATCCGAAGATGATCCAGTTGACAGTCAGGAACTGATATCCTTTACCGAGGATCGATGACCTTTTTGATCAGCTTCTAGGAACCCAGGTGTTCTTGAAGATTTACTTGAGGTCATGTTACCATCAGTTGCGCGTTAGACCATCAGATATACCTCTGATAGCCTTCAGGAGCAGGTATGGTCTATACGAGTATACCGTCATGACTTTCGGTCTCACGAACGCACCTGCAGTTTTCATGGCACTGATGAACCGAGTGTTCCATCCGTTTTTGGACTGCTTCGTTGTTGTCTTCATGGACGATATCTTGGTGTACTCTCAGAATCTACACGACCATGCCACCCATCTTGAGATCTTTCAGAGTACACTGAAAGAGCATCGGCTTTATGCTAAACTCTCGAAGTGCCACTTCTGGATGGATCAGATTCACTTCTTGGTTCACGTCATCTCAGAGGTAGGTGTATCTATGGACCCATTGAAAGTGGGAGCTATAGTATTCTGGGAGCAGACGAAGAATGTTTTTGAGGTACAGAGCTTCCTAGGTCTGGCTGGATACTACAGATGCTTCATTCAAAACTTTTCTCGTCTAGAAGCACCTCTGACAGGTCTGACCAAGAAGGGGGTGAAGTTCTTATGGTCAGATTCTTTTGAGTCAGCCTTTCAGGAGATGAAAGGGAGGTTGATGTCAGCACCGATACTAGTCTTGTAAGAGCCATGCAAGGGATACACTGTTTACAGTGATGCTTCGGGTATCAGGCTGGGAGCTGTGCTTGTGCCTGGAGATGGAGTCATTGCGTATGGGTCTCGGCAATTGAGGCCACATGAGAAGAACTAACCTATGCACGATTTGGAGTTGGCAGGTGTTGTTAATGCCTTGAGATGTTGGAGACACTATCTTCTATGACAGCACTGTGTGGTCTTCACTGACCACAAGAGTCTCAATTATAACTTAACTCAGAGTGATCTAAGTCTGAGGCAGTGCAGGTGGGTCGTGTATCTTCAGTCTGTTGATTTCAAGCATTCCTATACGTCGGGAAAGGGCAACGTCGTGGTAGACACATTGAGTAGGAGAACTCAGATTTACGCAGTTCAGGACGCCAGTAGTGAGTGGCAGCTGATGGCTCTGTTTTCTGAGATGCATCTGGAGGTGCACGACAGACGGGGACATACCTTTCTATCTTCTGTAGTTGTTACCTCCACGCTACTTGATCGGGTACGGATGAGGATGCTATCAGACTCAGAAGGATTAGTCCTGCCGGATAGTGTGTCAGGAGAGGACCCTATTCCTAGATGGACAGTGGGAGAGGATGAGATCTTGCATTTCCAAGGACGCGTATGGGTGCCAGTAGACATACGCAAGGAGATAATGTGGGATTTCTATTCCTCTGTTTGGGCAGTTCATCATGTCGTCACCAAGATGTATCAGGATCTTCATCGCTAGTACTATTGGCCAGGTATGAATAAGGATGTTGCTTGTTTTGTCTTGATATGTTCTACTTGTCAGTAGGTGAAAGCATAGCATCAGCGACCAGCGGGGCTCTTACAACAGTTACCCATTCCAGAGTGGAAGTGGAACGATGTTGCGATGGACTTTTTACTGGGTTTCCGATATCACATTGAGGGAATGATGCTGTTTGGGTTGTCGTCGACAGACTTACGAAGGTCGCTCACTTCTTACTGATCAAGGAGATGTTCAGTGTCAATGATCTGGGACAACTTTACATAAGAGATATCATTCGTCTGCATGGAGTTCCACGCTCTATTGTTTCAGACCGAGATTCCCGCATTACCTCTCGGTTCTGGTAGGGACTTTAGAAGGCCTTGGGTACATAGTTACATTTGAGTACAGCTTACAATCCACAGACTGATGTCCAGTCTGAGCGCACGATCCAGGTGCCTAAGGATATGCTCTGGCCTTAAATCATTGACGTTGGCGGTTCTTGGGAGAAGCATATTCCTCTGGTGCAGTTCACCCACAACAACAGTTTTCCTGAGACCATTCAAAAAGCACCATACAAGGCCTTGTACAGTAGGCCATGCCGATCACCCTTATGATGGTTGGAGGCAGGAGAAGTAGCTTTGCTGGGACCTCGTCTTCTTTAGGAGACTTCAGAGCAGATAGAGGTGATTCAAAATAGGATGGATACAACACAGTCTCGACAGAAGTCTTATGAAAATCAGCAGAGACAACATCTAGAGTTTGAGGTCGGTGATCAGATTTTCCTACGTGTCACACCGAGGTTGGGACACAAGAGGATTCAGAGACAGGGAAAGCTTTCACCATGGTACGTCGGGCCGTTTGAGGTCTTGGAGAGAGTGGGGCCGGTTGCCTATCGGTTTCAGCTACCTCAGAGGTATCGGGACATGCATGACCTCTTCTACGTCTCTCAGCTCCGATGTAACTTTTCAGACCCACGTCACGTCTTTTAGCCTGAAGAAGACGAGCTTGAAGTGGATGCATCATTCGAGAAGAATCCTATCTGGATTATCGATCATAGTATGAAGGTTCTCTACGGGCGGTCTATTCCTCTGGTATGGGTGTTATGGCAGCACGGGCGAGTATAGGACTAGCCCTGGTAGAGGGAGGCCGATGTACGATCGCAGTTGCTGGAGCTGTTGGGGGATTCTTCTTCTCCATGTCGTTAGGGAAATTTGGGGAAGAATTTCTTTAAGGGGGGAAGTTTGTAAGAACCTGGATCTTCGTTCAGGTATGTTTTCCATTTTTCTGGAGTTTTTATGGAAATTTAATTTTCTATAAATTTCATAAGTACGCGCCATGTACTTTTTGAGTACACGTCGTGTGCTCTATTCCGGCTCGAAGCCATGTGTTGGCCGTGTCCAGGCCAGACACATGGTGTGTAAGGCTGAGGTGGAGGCCGATTAATTTGGAGTACGGAAAAATTGAAGTACACACCGTGTACTCAAGAAGTACACGCTGTGTACTCAAGATGTACATGCCGTGTACTTTCATTTTTCATTTAACAGACCGGGGTCGAGCCTAACCCCTATTTCCATCATCTTCATTCAGTTTTTGATAGTCTGAGAGCGACTGTATGACCAGATCTTCAATGGAGTCCTGCCTCAAAATCCGTTCTCTGATTCGAGCATGGTTAGTTGTGTTGGAATCGCAGCGGTGAGTTCTTCCTTTTACTTTAGCCTTGTTTCTTGATTCCTCCTCATTTCCATGTTATCTTGGGATGAACATTTTGTACGTTTTCTCAGATCTAAATTGTTCTAAGAGGAATCTGACGTCGAGGTTCGCGTATATTGATCTCTTCGGATTGAGGTAGGTTGTTTGTGCCTTTCCATAGAAAGTTGATGAATTTTTTGGGCAATTTCCACCAATACAATTGAACGGGGTATTGCGTGTTTCCTGTTTTGCCATTGTTACTTGCCTGCTTTTCTTGATTTCTTTAGTAGAGGTTATTACTTGTGATTAGAGGAATTTTTTTGTGCTCGGGTTTCTTTTCCATTCTTGTTTTGCGTATTTGGTGTTTTCCATTTTCCATGACTAGTCGTAGGATAGTAAAACTGTTGTTTTATTATTGTTGTTGAGCCTTAGTTTATAGCTAAGTAGTTCTTGAGGTTTACATGGATGATATACACGTTCTGAGCATGTTTAGTTATACTCAGGACTGTGAGAACCTAGAGTAGTAGACAAAAGGGTGATTTAACAGAAGGGCTTCTCCAGAGTGTCTTTTAATCACGATTCGAGACCAAGGGGAGAATTTACGGGAGGTATTATCTAGAGTGTATTTTAATTACGACGTGGGATATAGGGGGAATTGATGTTGAGTGCTTCCCCAGAGAGACTTTAGCATGATACGAAACTATAAGGGGAATTTGCGGTGAGTGCTTCCCCAGAGAGTCTGCTTACTTACGTAGATGAACCAGAGGGGTGAGACTGTGTGTGCCTCCCAGAGGGTTGCTAGTACTTAGAGGTTGAACTATAGGCGTTAGACTATGAGAGATACCCAAGGGGTTACCTGTTTTCTTCTTTTTGATGACTGCTTTCATGTGTGCTTTACTTGTTGGAGATGTGGTTTGTAGCTGCTTGTGCTTTTCCGTTTACTGCATCATGTTTTACTACAACCATGTATTCATTGAATGTTAAACAAAAATCATTGGGTGATTGCCTACTGGGATTGTATCTCAGACCCTGTTTGGGCCATGCTTTTAGGCCCAAGCAGACTATGTTTCTGCAGGTATAAATAAGGGAAAATTCCCTTCTACTTCATGATCTTGACTGCATCAGGAGATGGGGAGCATGGGACCAGGCCATGGCTTCCGATGCTGAGGAGATTTTTTTTTTCTTTTGCACTTGGTTTCAGTTGTATTTATGAAAGTTGTTGTGTTTTCTCATTTTCTTACATACTTGTACCTACTGCATCATTTTCATCATAGTTATATATCTACTTAGCTTCTGCTGTTTGGTTTCTATTGTTATGCATGTCATTTACTGCTTCTGCTGTTCATTGTTGTTTTCATACCCTGTATACCTTAGCGAATGAGGGCATAGTCTCCCCACCAAATCACCATGGCCCTGGCTGCTAGTAGGCAGCCTCTGGCGTTCAGGGAAACGCACATGAGGTCATGTGGCTAACCGGGTAGGGGGCACCAGTGGAGGGGCTCTGGACTCGGGATGTTACACATTTCTCATGACTAGTTCTAATAATTAAATTAATGTTAATAAGTGATATTCAGGACATATTAATCATTTTAAGATAATAACATATCAATTACATTCTTTCTTTCCTCGTCCGTAAAAATGATAAAGTCATTCAAGCGTATGTGTGAACTGTCACCTCCAAGAAGTGATGTGACCCATTTTTTCATTACATCACATGTATGATATATATATATAAATAATATGATACTAGTGATTTTATGAATATTTTTTATGATTAAATAATACATTCTTTCATTTAATAATTATTGATGAAAATTGAAAAATGTTACTCATCTGTACATAAGACCTACAGTCTCCATGATTATAACATTGTCCATTATTCATAACCATAAATAATTGATTGATTTCATAGTATCATTTATTTTTAAAAATGATAATAATTTCATGAGTGTTATTCTAGATAATATGATGTTATGACCACATTTACTATTGACGTCTACCAAGCTCATTTTCGACTTAGGTACTGAATATCAAAAAAGTGTTCGACATGAACTCAAATAATTAACTAATTATTATATCATAGTAATTAATGATATAAACAGAATAATAAATATTAAAATATTAGTAATAAATTATAAATTTAAATATGTTTATTATTCCGGATGAATAAGGAATGTATAGAATGAATCAATCTCAAGGTATGGAACTTTGTCTAAATCTCTATTCATTGAGACATGTTTTTATTTTAAAACCTACATTATTTTATCAGTTGTATAATCATCCCATATTACACTTAATTTCACTAAAATATTTTCAAAAGTAATATTTTTATGTGAATTGTTTTACTTTCTTTAAAAAAATTGTATGTTTTTAACTTATGCATTGAAAACTACTTCTCTGCCACCATAAACGCTAATTGATATTTGGCTTCCTTTATAATCATTAATGTTTTTTAAAAAGAAAAAAAATCACTTTTCCCATTTAGGGTATTTTGTTATTGAAAATGGATTTTAAAGTTGATTTATTATTTTAATATCTTGAAAATATTTCTTTTGATTTCAAATTTTATGAGAGAAGTGTTTCTAATTGAAATATTTTATTTGTTATTATTATATAATGTTACTTGGTTATGTGATAAACCATAGATGGTTGGTTCTATGAGAAACCAAGGACGGGTGGTTATGTTATAACCTCTAATGCATTGGGTATTGTTGTTGGTCTTGTTTCTATTCCATTTGTAAGATAGATATGTATGGATGTCGACAAAATGGTTATTTCATTTAATTATAATTTTGTCCCAAGTAACCTTTAGTTATTATATGTTTTTTCTCTGGGTTTGATGGAAATTTTTTGATTATATAAACTATAATAAATGAGCTTATAATTAATGGATAGTATTTAAAAATTTTTATAGGTTTTATGTATTATTTATGATAAACTATTCATGGTTAAATTGTTTTCCCAAGAATAATGGTTATTCTTATTTATATATCCCTTGCTAATATTTTAATTATCATCCCATGTTTTGGGAAAAAATCATAGGATTTAAGTTAAAATAGTTTCAAGGATGAGATCATGGAAATTTTATGATTATTAATCATGAAATAGAATCATGTTTCTTTTTGAGTGTTTTTGTTTTCTGAAAAATGGATATTGAGAGGATTATAACTTATTTCATATGATATTCTCATGAAAAATGTAGGTTTAATTGTGCATCATGGATTAGAATGGAGATGTCGGTGGATATTGGATAGATTCATTTGGGTAGTGTTGAGTTTACCATGAAAATAAATCAAGCTAAGCTGGTCTATATATCATGGAGGGGAACTACATTCAGAGAAATTTAATCAGTGGAAAATATGGGACTACACTATATTCACTAAGTGGGAAAGTCTCTCATTTATGGTATGTTCAAATATTTCACTTCTTTATTCACAATCTCAACTCGAAATGGATCATGGGTCACATTGAGATTAATTTTTGGAATCACAATTGGGAAAGATCTCCTCAGGGATTTCAAAATTGATTTACACCTAATATTACCTTTACTCAGGCTTATCCACATAATGTAATAATTCAGGCCATCCTTAGTCACCAAAAGTATGAGGTCTTTTATCAAATTGAAATTTCCATTCTTTTGAATATACTATATTTAAAAACTCTTTTGTGGGGGTCTTGACAGCTAAGGATTATAGTCAAATACACCAGTACAATAATGTAAGTAGTATTGGTGGTTACTTATTTTGGTGTTAGGATATATCACTCAAGTATAATTTTCTACTTTGGAGGATTTTTAACAAAATTTTATCGACAGATGAGGCCATTTGAAGAAATGGTATCAGCCTGGTGTCAAGATTCTAGTGTTGGAGGCACTCCTATAAAGAGACATTCAATCACCTTTCCTTCAGAAGTGATTAGGATACCACGTTCTGGAGGGGATTTGGGGTCTTTATTGGGTGGGACATGCAGGTCGTCGCATGTATATTTTTTCCTCGGAGTGGCTTCCAGAAGGCCAATTTTTTCAACATGGAACGTATAATGAGATAAGTTTTATTTGTGATATATTGTTGGTTGATATGGGGTTCTATAAATAAGGATAGAATTTAAGGATGATATAGTTCAGCCTGGACATGCATGTTTGATAGAGTACTCTTGTAGGGATTTGGGATCACTAGTGAAGAATTGAGACATAATCCAAACAAGTAGAATGGTTATGGTAGGGAGAATAAGTGAAAACTATGCACTAAATTTTTACCATTGAGATAGATGGGTTTGTTTGAAGCCCCCCCCACATGGTTTTAAACTCAATATGGATGGTGTGTTTGGGTTGGGAATCATGCGAGGGGGAGGCATTATATGGAGTTATGGTTGTGCAGTTCAGCTGGTATTAAAGAATCTTTCATAAAAATGGTAACTCTATTATGAAAGAAGCCATGAACATTCTTATTGGATAGAAAGTTTACATATAGCATGACATTTCCCATTTTCTAATCACAACATATTCTTTAGTTATCTAAAATGATATTAATGGAAAATATGATTCCCTTTATTATATCTAGTATCTCATTCATAGGTCTACAAACTATATCAATAATGGCATAAGAAAAAAGCACACTTGGCATGAAGGTAATAAAGTGGCAGACTTTCTTGCAGCATGGGGAAACACAGACAATCCTTGTATGGTATTTTCTACCATAGGAATACTTCCCTCAAAATTATTTGTACTAGTTCAAGCTGACGCACTAGGTTTTCATTATTATAGGCCACCCTCATTCCCTGGTATTGTTATCTTTCTAGATATCCTTTCCCCTCTCATGTGTCTTTTTCACTATGATTAATAAATGAAGTTATTATAAGAATTGTCTACATTGTAACATTATAGTTGTTATGTAGGAATTATGGATATATTCTATAAATCCCTAAATATTAAAATATCCTCCATGAGAATTAAAGTAATCATATTAACATACATAATGATTATGTAATGTTTAAGGGTGGGGCCTTATATTGGTACCACTATAGTAAAACTCCCATAATAAAATTTAAGAATATTGATTTACAAATAATCCCCTAAAATCAACTCAAAAAAATTTATAACATTATACCACATATAAATTTACAACACTACATGTTGTTTTTTTCTCAATCATATCAAAAAAACTCCCCTTAATAATGATAAATTATTCAGTATGATACTAGGATTGAAAAGGTTTTAAAATCCTAACTCCAACATAGAATTATATATAATTACATATAAGAAAATGAAATATTAATATTTTCATAGATTTCTCATCATTGAAACTCCTCCTACAGTGATAATATAAATTAATCTTCACCAAGGATGAAATTATTTGGAAATATATGAGAATAATAACATTATTATACTAATTGAATTATTTCAAAATTTGAATAATAAAAACACTACATTATAAATATCTCATATCTATATTATTTTTTCACTTATTTATAGTTATCCCCATAAATTTATAAATATTTTATAATTCCCAGCACAAATTAAAAAAATAGGGCTCCGACCATGATGTAACCTGGACCAATAGTGCGCCACTGGTCAAAGTAGACAAACTGGTCCATGTAATAGGACTGGTCAACTAAAGTTTCGGCACCAGCTGGCGCCGCCTTGGGAGAGAACATATTTGGAAATACCACGTCTAGATTGAAGAGTTCACCTGCTCAAAGGTGGGTCAGGCATTAGCTAGTGATCCATGCCTATCCAGGAGGGCCAGGCCAGACATGTGGCCTAGTGGGCCTATCCAACCCTCTAAGACTGGGCCGGGTTGGTCTGATGAGGTAAGACTAGAGCTAGACATGAACATCCCCCCAGTTCTACAAAAATTCCAGTAAAATTCAAACGTAGCATCCATTTAATGATTTATCAGTGGTGTTGTGACCCTTTTAATGAGATAATACACTTGAGATACAGTAAGTGTGTTTTTGAGAAAGTAATAAGACAACCACTTGGGTTATAAGAGTAGGATCTCCCTATACGGGTAGACCTTGGGTAGGATCTGAGTGATTCATATGATGGGATATTAGAAGTTTATTCTCTTGATGACATAGGTGTGTGTACCCCTTATACCTAAGACATAGTAGAGATGGGAATCCCCATGTTTTTGGTGTGGGTGTTTTTTCATTTAGATTTCTCCTCCGACAGTGTAACTCAACTGTCGGATTAGGATGTGGGTTTTTAGAGAAGATTATAAAGGATGATTTGATACTCCCTAGAGTCCCTTGGAAAGGGTCCTTTAAGCATGGAGTTGGTACTCCCCGATTGGACTAGGGTGTGGGTCCTACATACCAAACTCATATAGAGTAGGTAATCCCCTTTCGGTAGGGAGTGGTTACTCTATTGGTGGAATCTGTACTCCCCTTTTTTTCTTGGTTGCGGGACCTCCTTACGAAGTGCTACAACAAAGTTGGCACACCCCTTTTATGATAGGGAGTTCTTCCCCTATCATGTTGTTGGTACTCCCCTAACATACTAGGGTGTAGTTCCCGCATATAGGACAAACTAAAAGATTTGGTAATCCTCGGATGATTGAGGGAGTGGGTCCTCCACGAATGATCTAATTGAATCGGTACTCCACTACCGGGTAGGGTGAAGGTCCTCTATTACACGATTCGGTACACCCCTATCATACTAGGGCATGGATCCTCCACAAATGACCTAATAGGGTTGGTACTCCCCTATGTCACCATGTTATGGGTCCTCTAGTCAGTGAGTAGTACTCCCCTTCTGGGTAGGGTGCGAGTCCTTGATTGGAGATGGATATACCTCGGCTATGAGAAACAGTAGAAATGGGTAGTACCATCCAATTGATGAATGTGATTCCTAGATAGAAGCAAGTGATCACTCAATGAAATGACTTGTGGAACACTTATTATTAGAGTGATATAGGATTCAAAAAATGGATAGGATCATGGATCCCTCTTATTTTTACAGTGGTGAGGAAGGGCATCTTCACATGGGTTTCTTTAGTCTTGTATCGGGTTCAAGGGTGTAATGATTAAACCTCCATTTTCTAGCACTAGAGTTGAACATAGCAGTAATGATCCTGATGGAGTATGTTCTCTAATGTATGATTCAAAATGGTTGGATTGTACCTGATGGAGTGAATCTCCTTGACCAGTGCCATCAGGGATGGAAAGCACATGTAGTATGATCTCCTAGTTTGTGTGTTATGACTTGATCCTTTGATGAGAATACTGAAGTTGGCTATAAGGGTGGACTATATTCTTCTTAGTTACTAAAACAGGTATATATTGATTTTTATGATATATTTATGGGCATATACTCGAGTACATCTGACCGTGCATTCCATTGTAGGATTTATCTTCTTCATTAACATTGTGGTTTTTGGGGTCCCCTCTAGAGTATTGTTTTAATCACCCCTGCATAAGATTTTACCACATGTGTTATGTCTTGTGTAGACGATTGATGCTTTGAAGGTGTCCAGGGAGGAACATGGACTTGTGGTGCTCAGTGAGATTAGGCAAATGAGGTGAAATTCTACAGTTTCAGGCAGCTACCCTTCACAAACTTTTCATGTAGGATTCGTGGTTGATGATATTCAAGGACTTGGTCTTTTACCATTTTTTCCTTCTTTTTGGTCTTGTATACTAGCCCAAGATTCCACTATATACTTTACTTTCTGTTTTAATCTGGTTGTATATTACATAGTAGATGGCATGCATGGATTCATTGGATTTTACATTCTATTACCATTGGTTGTGAGTCATTTCCATGTGAATAGTTACTATGTAAAATTCCTACAACTTGTGGAATAATTCCTCTCAAGCTAGTAGCTAATCATGTCCTTTGGGAGTTGGTATTGGGGTTTTCATTGAAAGGGCCCTGAGGGGATGGTTCGTGAAAAATTTGTATCTGTGTTGGTTAGTTCTACCTCAATGACCAAGGGTCTATTGTTTTTGGTTATGAGAAACAATAATAAGTGTTTTGAGTTAGGATTTCAGGATAGGGACTCCTATTTTGATGTTGCATCCGACATATCCATACAACAAGGTTCTAGACACCTGTTTTTCTACTTGGTACATGGGAACACTAGTTGTTGAAAAATTAACGGTTACATAAATCTTAAAGGAATGGTTCTGATTTCCATGTCCTTGTAGAGTTAGTTCCCCTTATATATTCTTCAACCATGGTTCATCTTTATATATTTATAGATTCCACCATGACAACAACTAGATAGGTACCTACAACATGATCGTAATGATGATACACCCTAAGTGGAGCCTTCAGGGGAGGGCACTGAATCTCTGGCATTACCTCCAGTTGGTGCACCCGTGATGCAGCAACCCCTCGATCACCTATTTCTACCAATTCTACCAGTGCAGGATAAATGTAGGCTGAGTGTACTACATCAGTTCTAGAGGTAGAGACCTCCCAAGTTCCGAGGGGAGATAAATCCATAGGTATCTCAGGATTGGATTGAGGCGGTTACGCGAGTCTTTCTCTTATTGAGGACATCACCTGACCATATGGAAATCCTAGTTGCAAGCCTTCTAGAGGGATAAGAGGGATGATTTTAGAGTATGTTAATCCAGCCACACGATGAGGTGACCCTCACCTATATTGAATTTGACTGCCTCTTCAAGGAGATGTTCTTTCTAGAGACTTTATTCTCTGTGAGTATACAAGAGCTGATGCACCTACTATAGGGAAGTATGATTGTTTGAAAGTACTCAGAGATATTAACATATCTTTCTCTATAATCAACTAATGTGGTGCCAGACCCTTACATCAGGGACCAGGCCCTCGAGAAGGGACTACACAAGGAGATCAAGGGGTCGGTGATACCACTTAGCATTCTGATGTATGATAGGGTACTAGAGAAACCCTATTGGTTGAGAGATACCTGGTGGGGGAGTGAGTGGATGTGACCTACAGTAGAGGTCATGAGGAAGATGTGTCTTCTAGATCTATCAAAAAACAAGAACAAGGATCGTGGTGTAAGTGGAATACCCATGCCTGAACACAAAAACATGGTTATGTGGTAAAGGAGCAGTCCCAAGGAGCAGATTAGCTATTATATGGGTAGTGTTATTCTTTCAATGGTCTAGGGCATCTCTCTATATATTTTCATACCTATTTTATCATTGAGAGAGAGTTTTCAGATGATACTCCTTGGAGGATACATCGCTTGGAGCATGGAGTTACACAGGTTGGAGGACGGTAGAGGAGTTACATGGGCATCAGGAGGTGGTCCATGCCAAGATTAGAGAGATGGAGGGAAAGGGCGAGGGAAGCTATAAGTAGTCATGGATTATGACAAAGACGCTCTAGGAGTGATTCATGGTATGATCTATGTATTTCCCTTTGGATGAAATTTTATTTAGACATATTTTTTAGTTATTTTCATTTTTCTATGAGTTATGTTTGTTACTTCGAGGTTCCGGTTGGATCGTGGACTTGGATCCACATGCTTAGAGACACCTTCTAGAGGAGAAACTTTAATCACACACTGGTACTGATAGTGTGACCTAACTCTTGGACGTGAGAGTTGTGGTTGGAATCTCGTAGTTGGGGTTTCAAGGCCATACAACGTCATTATTGGTATGGAATACTACAATTCTTACCTGGATTGACAATATTTTGAAAATGATGTGGTTTGTCCATGAAGGTATAGAAGGGTTTTACATTGAATTTAATGGGAATCCCAAGGAGTGCATAGTGGAATATCGCAAAAAGTCCTATTTTGGATCATTCTGTGGTGCCAAAATTTGACCATATGATGTTTCTGTGGTATAAAATGTTTTTTACCATCCATACTTAGTCGAGATTCTACTAGAGAGTGTGGTAGTGTTCAAGTTTTAGCAAGTTGTGTGGTCGCTGGAAGTTGTAGATAGAGGGCCTAGTATGACCCAACATTTTCTTGTGGGTAGCCTTGTTTTGTTCATAAATACCCCTATGCGTTTTGTGTCAACCTTTAACACATAATGTTTGTGAAGGATTTGGCATAGTTCTTATAGGGGTGGGTGTGAACCATGGGTTTATGTTTATTTTTACATCAAGATAGTGTGGATGTGAGTCACTAGACCCCAGGACTACAAACTGATCTGACTACTTAGTGCTTCTATAACTCTTCATAGCTAAATATATGGGTTTCTGTTATAACACGATGATAAACTAGAAATTTTTGGACATGAAAGTGGTTTTTATGGTGGTTCCTCGAGGTGTGTACTTATAAGCAATGTAGGGACCCTAGATGAACTCAATTTTTCTCCCTTGGGGATATGATTTTTCTTTTTAGGGATAAATATTATTAAGGTGAGGATAATTTAATGGCCTGAAATTCCATGGAATTATTTTTTGAAATTAAATGGGAATTTTAAGAGACAATACTCCGAGATGGAACATGATTCTGAGATCTAGAGTGGACATAATTAATTGTTGAATTTTTTAATGTTTATTAGTAAAACATGTGATCATGTTTTTATATCTTTCAAATTGGTTCTCAGATCCAATATCACAGGGCACCGTTGAAGATAAAAAAGAGGGATTCACCCAGTAAGGGCCTAACTTTGGAAGGCATGGCCCAATAGTGGAATTAGTTTTAGTCCGTAAATAAAATAATTAAGTAACAGTAAGTATATTTTAAAATTATTTATAACTCCTAAAAGGTAACTCAGATTGGAAAATCTGAGAGTAATTTTGAGCTCGTGGGTGCTTGTTTCTATTTTCCAGGGGCTTAACCTCAACTAGCACAGGTCAAGGGTGATTCTTTTTTATGTTTTTTAAGTGAATTGAAATGGCGCGGGTGAGGAGTTTTGGAAACACTTAAATGGGTTCCCAGATTAAAAATATGAGGGCACTGTTGTGTCCCAAAAGACATCATTAACAGAGAATGGATTCAACATCCATCGGTACAGGTTGACCAGAAAAGATAGTTTTTTGAATATGTAGACAGACATTAAATAAAATAAACTACTTTTTTTCTTGAACTCATGAAACTATTTCAGTGAAAAGGCATGTAATGCAATGAAACTGAATTTTTTTTCTTTAAAAAAATAGGGTAAAGACTTCATAACACAGTTTAATTGAAAAAACTAAATCACAATTTTCTACTTAATGTCTTATTAAGTATCCAAAGTCATGGTTGGATGGCGTTAAATTCTTTTGGGAAATAAGACATAGAAAATACATTGGTGAACAACTAACGTTGGAGAGGTATCCTCTATACCGATTAATGTTGGAAAACTGAGAAGTGACTATGATGCCTTTGGAGATCTAAATGAAGATTGGATATCGACGATCGTAAACAACGACAGCCTGGATACGTTCATCATAATAAAATGACACTTTTGAGGTAGTGGTTATTATTTTAGTTATAATTTCCCCAGTTCTAGGTTTTTAAAATTACAGATGCGGATCAACCCAAAAAAGGTATTATATGAAGTTTGATCGAACTTGTGGGATGATTTTCATTTTTCATTGACCCTACTAATAGGATCTAGTAAAGGTCATAATGAACAATGGCCAAAGACCATTCCTCGGGTTGGTTTCCTGTGCTATTTCCCTATTTATCCCCATGTGTTCTTTGTTCTCCCTGGGAATATTAATGAAGAAACATCACAGGTTCACCTTGTGGTGTAACTATTTGATATCACATAACGTAGACAGACATAGCACAAAGGTAGTGCAATGACAACGACAACGGGTGGATCGAAGAAAGGTGTGTGATATTGTAAATCAATCATTTTTGGAGGAAGGGATCACAATAGAGTTTTATGTCCCTTTAAAGGATGAATGAAAAAAAATGATCGTAGGGATCCTTCCAGTTCGAAGAACGTACCACCAGAGTTTATTTGATGGTCTACAGGGCATCTCGTTGACGCGCTAAATCTTGAAATGGATGGTAGCGAGGATGATGTGCCACAGTGGTGGTGGAAATGGAAGCCGCGAAGCACAGCTAGCCATGTGAAGAAATCATGACTCTGAGCATGGTGTAACAATGACATGTGGGTCGCACCGGACAACCTGGTCCGCGTGAGCGGACCGGTCATCTAATGTGGGGGTGCTAGCTGGCACCTCCTAGGGATAGAACAGATGCTGCTATGCTGCTCCTAGATTGAAGATTTTCCCCAAAAAAATGAGGTTTGGGTGTGAGCTAGTGGTCTGTGCCTATTGGACATGGTCGGGTCAGGTCGCCCCACCTAGGTCAGACCGAACTAAAACAAGTTTATCCCCCATTTCACAAAAATTTGCGTAAGCTTCAAATGGAGCATCTGTATGATGAGTTGTATGTGACGTTGGGACCCTGGTGATGAGATGGACCATTATAGATATACTAAGTGAGTTTTTGAGAAATTTATAGGATGGAATCATTTGTTATAAATATAGGATCACTTGGTACAGGAAAACTTTTGGCAGGATCAGGGTGATTCTTATGATGAGATATTAGGACAGTTACTCCTTTAATGACCCAAGGCATGGGTACTTCATATCCCTCTTCCTTTGTAGATATGGGGCACCCCGTGTTTTGGTTGTGGGTTCCTTTTCCTTTGAGTGGTTTCCTATGACATTGTTTCTGCCCTATAAGATTAGGGAGCGTGTTCTCAAAGAAGATCATAAATGAAGAGTCGGTACTCCCCTACCATGCAAGGGAGAGAGTCCTCTATCCTTGGAGTTGGTACTCCCCTATGGAACTAGGGTTCATGTACTCCATACCTAATGCATATAGATTCGATACTCCCCTATCGGGTCGAGAGTGAGTCTTCTATTGTAGGAGTCAGTACTCCCCTACCATTTCAAGGTATGGGTCCTCCTTACAGAGTGCTAATGCAGAGTCAGTACTCCCCTTCCATGCTAGGGATAGTGTCCTCTAGCACAGGGTTTGTACTCCACTAACATACTATAGTGTGGGTCCCCCATAGAGAACAAACTAATGATGTCAGTACAACCCTGCTATTTCAGGGAAAAGGTCCTCCACATCTGATCGAACTGAGTCAGTACTCCCCTATAGGGTAGGATTTGGGTCCTATATTATAGGAGTCAGTACTCCCTAGTCATACCAGGGTGAGGGTCCTGCTCACATGAACTGACAGAGTCGGTACTCCCCTATCACACAGGGTTGCGGGTCCTCTAGTCACTGAGAAGTACTCCCCTACCGAGTAGGGTGTGGGTCATCGATTGGAGATGGGTCTCCCTTAGCTCTCATACATAGTAGTGTGGAGAGGTCCCATCTACTTGATGAAAGAAATTCCTAGAAAGGAGCTAGTTCTCATTCGATGGAATGAGGTGATTGCCACTCCTTATAGGAGTGGTAGAGGATTTATGATATGGATAGGATCATGGCTCCCACTTTTTTGTATAGTGGTGAGGGAGGGCCTCTTCCCTTGGGTTTCATTAGTTTTGAATCGGTTGAAAGGTCGTGATGACTACACATCCAGTGCGAGGAACTAGAGTTATACCTAGTAGAAATGTTTCCAATGGAGCATGTTCTCTGGGACATACCATTCATAATGGTAGGATTGTACCAGATTGAGTTTGTTAATCAGACGGGTGCCATCAAAGATGGTTGAGATCATGTTGTATGATCTGGATGTTCATGGAATATATATGGGCATATACTCGATTAGAGATTATTGTGCATTCCATTGTGGGTTTTCTCTTGAGATTTACTTTTTTTTGGGGACCCCTACTTAGTATCGTTATACTCACCTCAGCACAGGTTTTTTCCCACATGTGTCGTGTCTTGTGAAGACGATCGATGCTCTAACAGAGTCTATGGAGGACCAGGGCCTGATTGTGTTCGCTGAGATCATCTAGATGAGGTGAAAATTTATATCTTGAGGAAGCTACCCTTATCCTACCCTTCATGTAGTCTTCCCATTGGATGAGCTTCAGGGACATGGAGTTTTACTTTTTTTATGTTTTTATTGTGGTGGGAAGATATACTAGCCCGGGTTTCCACCCGGTACTTTACATTCCAGGGTACTCTGGTTGTGTTTTACTTAATGTATTGCATGAATGGATTCCTTGGATTTTACATTCTAGTACTTTTGGATGGGTGTTGTGTTCGTGTTTATAGGTACTCATGAAAATGCTTGAAAATTTTGGAATAATGACTCTGCTTCAAGTCACCAGCCCTTGGCCTTTGGGATGTGGTCTTGGGGTAGTCAAAGCATGGACCCCAAGGGATTGGTTGTGATAGATCAGTTTACAGTGGAGTTTAACATCTTTTAATTAGGATGATTTACCACATAGTTTAATTTCATTAAATTAGGATGATTTACCATGTATTTTATGATCATGGGATGAGAAAAATTTACCATGAATTATAACATCATGAGATTAGGATGATATATATATCATTTTATGTTTATGCATCTAGAACTATGATGCTAAAAAGTTTAACATCATCTAAAAAAGTTCAAGGAAACCTTGTTGTTTAAGTGGAATTTTAATCTGGTGTATACTCCCTCCCACATTGGATCCGCATTTTAGTGATTCACACCAGGGTATTATTGGAGTCTATATGAACAAAACTGTCTCTCCATTAAGGAATTGAAGAAAGAAATGTTTTTTAAATGGCTCATGAAATACTATTTTTGAGGAATTCCAAATGGTTAATGGAATGAAATCTCATTTCATTCAATTGTTAAAATAAATCTAGAAACATTTGGGACTAGTCATCTATGAAAACAAATTCATAGATGTAAATGTGAAGAAAGGGAAATTGAACCTCAATGGATATGAATGCCTCTATCCCATATACTATTGACTATGGGGTCTATTGTGTTGAAGTGTAGGTTTTTTTAGTAATAACGCAAATAATTCATGATTTTTTCCATCCAAGACTCATTATTATCTACCATCTTTTAGGTTATATTTGATAAGGTCTTGTTAAAGGATTATATTTTTCCATTATCTATTGTATGATTTTGATATTAATGGTTGAACATGATGTTATACTTGGGATAAAACCATCCCAACTCATCAATGAAAACATTTTTTCCACCATCCACCAGTATAATATGGGGGATTCCAAACATATTAATGATATTGGCCCTCACGATGCTGAAAATATTCCATTCCCTGACCACTTTAATGAGTACAACTCAATACAAGTGGGATTATTAGTGAGTTTTAGTGAGAATTTAATTGAAATTATTTGATGTGGTAAGAGGATATGGTACCAAAACGTCCATTTCCTATTTAAAAAATGACCAGGAGTATTTTCCAGTGTGAATAAACTCTAGTTATTCATGAATAAACTAGGAATGTAGATGCAAGGAAATACATATTTTGGTGAATTTCACTGAAATCTTACAACATTGTGGTCCATTATTACAAAATACTCTATATTTTATGAGAAGTAATGAACCCTATTTGGTGAGAGACACATGCTCTAGTGTTCAATTATTTCATTAAAGTGGTAGTTTATTCCCCATCAACACACTTGATAATGACACCATAGAGGACCTATATAAATAGTACATTTGATCATTTCTTCCATCATAAAGAAAAAAAATATTTCTTTTCATTGCATTTTGTATTTCCCAGTCCAGTCTAATGGGATTACACCATTTTGAAAGTATTCTGTAATGTGTTTCATCAAACCAATCACATCACCCTTTATTTTTTGGAATATATTTACCTCATTGGTCTCTGACAGGTGTTTGCAAACAAATTGTTCCACCATTCGATAGTGCACAATACCGATGAATGTTTCATCACAGTTTGGATCCTCAAAATATGTAGCTATATTTTCCAGGACATCTCCGTTTCCATTTTGTGAACATGTCTTGTGAACGAATTCTGGCTCTGAGGGAAAGTCCACCATTAATCCTCAATCTTAGAAAAAATGGGTGTCAAATATTTTAAGTTGATATCATAATCACTATTGTCCTTTTTGATGACAAATATATATTCACCCTTTTTCTTCATGTTATTCACTGTTACCTAATGTGCCAGATCGGGCCTGAATATGAGGCCCTGATATTCTACTTTTTTGTTCTTAAACCCTTATAACCTAAGGAAGGAGTAGGATATATAATATTTTTCTTATGAAATGAGAAAATATCTTTACTTAACTTTTCTGTTCTTTTCTTATTCCATCATCTTCCCTATTCAGATTCTGGTTATGCCATTAGAATGTATCTCTCATATCTAGTGGCCCTCTTCAATATATAAGATATCTTTATTAGATTATTCAGTATCCACTGAAGTCATTCCTTCCAAGGGATGCTCTACAAGGAACTATTCCAATACAAGGATTTTTATAATTTTTGAGCCATGAACAGAATATCAAACTATTGCAGGATGACCACCCATCATTTTACTTTCTCATACAACATTTATATAATGAGAATTTATTTTAGGGGGTTGTTATGAGAGAAAAAATAGTCCTATTGATGTTGTAGGCAATTTCATAGTTTTTTGGAGATAAATATTAGCACAAAATTCCTCTTCTTGATATCTAATTAATAATACATGGCATAATTTGAGGTAATAAAATTATTTTCCTTCTTGGGGTCATTTATTCATGTGAGGAAGAAACCCAGTGAATTATCTAGGGTCTTCACATAAAAAGTATGTGGTCTTCCCTCAGTATAATCATCATTGCTGGAAAACTCAAAATTTATTTCAGGAGGCTACTGAATGCTTCCTCGAAGTGATCAGTGTACTGATATATAATACCCTATTTCATAAAACTAGTGAAGGAAAAAAAATTTCCTTTTAATGTGAATATAAATAATCAAATTTATGAAAATAGACTTTGATGTATTCTTAGCACATTAAAGATTAAAGGAGGAGAACTGTTAAAAATATTTTTTGTGTTTTCAAGGGTAGACTTTGAGGTCATGATGGCATACCATGTGGCCATTAAATGACTTTGTGGTGACCTTGAATGAAAAAATTAATGGGGTTCATATTCAAATTATGATTGTATACTTTATCAGGGATGGTTTTAAGGTTAAAAATGTGGATAGTGAGTTGTTGTGATTTAACCACAAGATAAATGATTTAAAATTCAACAAGATTTTCCAAAATGGTCTTGTCAATTTGATTCATGTAATTCTAGTACGTAGCCCCATCATTTTTTAAACCAAATTGAATAACCACTTAGAATTAAATCTTTAAGGTGATCAAAAATCACTTTCCTCATCATCTTCATTGGACATTAGAATTTTGATGTATCCAGAATTTCCATCCTTGAATAAACGGCAGTGATACCCATTTGTAGCATCAATAAGATGTTTTGCAATTAGGACTGAGAATTCATCTATCAGAAATACCGATTGAGATATATGATGTTGATAGATAGTATAATTTTATCATTATTCTTCCTGACTAGTACTATATTTTCCCCCACTTTGGAAATTGACCCTCCCAAATATGGTTTTTTCATGAACATAATTTCGTCTACAGCTATACTTTTTTCATCATGAGTCAGATTTGTAATTATGGGCTCCTACTTATTGGTCTTGTAGTTTTTTGGCTAGCCCAGATCCTGATTGGCCACATCATAATTGTATCCCAGTATTTCATTTTTTTTCGAGAAATAAACATCCTGATGCTTCTTCAAAAAGGTGTTATATATCTCATGTTCCTTCTCATTAATGGTTATACTGATCAATGTGGGCCATGGTCCCTCTTCTATAGAATGATTTATCTCTCTCTATTCATCAGTAGTGGTAGAGACACCCTCCCTATTTTTTTTAGTGGAATCCCTATGGTCCTCTTTATCATCTTATTATTCCTATTCAAACTTCTATTCCATAGGGGGGAATGTAATGGAGAAAGTTCTCTTGAGTTAGGAGAGGTGATGATGTTTTCATACCCATAATATAAAAATACTTCTTCTAAACCATCTAATAATGTGGGGTCTCTTTGAGACTCTGAAGGGGATGGATTGAGGGATGGATGAGGATTATCTTCATACTCACTTTCTTAGATGAAAAAATCATCAACTCATCAAATGAGGTAGAGTTTATTGAATCATATGGTTTGGAATGATGACATTTTCATTTAATATATTTCTACATTCTTCAGATTAATTGGGATTTTCATCACCTTTGGTTTATGTATTATTGATATCATGAATATTGTTGAATATGAGACTAAATTTAGAATCATATTCTCAACATGAAATATTTGTAACACATACTCATTAATGAACTATTTGAACGGGATGGATGGGTTTATTTTTAGATCATTTAGTGTAGTGACCCATGTGGAACCACCAACTATATGTTATTTCCAATCCATTTGATTGGATCATAAATTGATATAATATAAATCAAAAGATCCGACTTGGTTCTTATTAGTATGAAAATCGTAAAATGTCTATAAAAGTGATAATTTCTAAAATTCTGGTATTATTTTGGGACTACTACATGAATATGAAGAGAAGGCCTTCCTAGAAGAACATTGAAGGTTATATGCTAATAAAAACCTAGAAATCATGAGTCAAATCTGAGGTCCCAAAATTGATCATTGGGCTTGATTTTTTCTTGGGGATTTTTTTCTTATTTTTATAAACCTATAGATTCAGAGAACAAGGTGTTAAATTATCCTCTATATAACCCTACAGAAAAATTTTCATCACTAAAATGGGATTAACTCCCAATCTATTGTCAATGAAATTTCATCAGACATCAATACCATTTATCTTGTGAGACATGTACTGGGTTCTGATGTGTCCCTATATAAAAACATCATTATCATGCTCTATAACAGAGAAAATCAAGTGAATTTATGTAGGATTGATCTCTTCCATATATACTTTAATTGTTGAAATTACATTTTCAAACTCTTGGGGGGATTAGAAAAGCCTTTATGAGTGCTTCCCTGAGGTATTTTGATAAAATCAAGGAATCTATGATCGAAAATTTGGGCACCACCATGGATAATTACTTTGTGATATCAAAATTCAAGGAAAAGACATGTGCTTCTCTATGTGTGGACTCTAATTCATATGAATATTGGGATCTAATGTACATTATGATAGTGTGTCAAACCATGATATAAGAGTTAAAGGTTCCCCTATTATTAGTTTCCTAGGCAATGTAGGTCAACCCAACTGTTGAGGCTGATCAGACACTTGTTCCCCCTCTGACTGATATTCCAAAACGATCAGGTCATAGAAAATTCTCGAAAATATTGGTTTATTTCATGGATACTGTTTGACTCATTTAATGGCTCTTATACATTTTTATTCATCACTGATAGTTTGAGTAGGTATGTGGATAGAAATATTATTTTATTTTGTGACCGTTTCTTTCCCTATAACATCAGCAAGAGAGGAATCATCCTATGTATCCCCAGTAATGTATAGGAAAATTGGGATTATATATATACTCTTCATTTATAATGGATAAATTAAATGAAGTACATTAATAAAACTAATGATTTATTTCTGATTCTATGAGTATTCTTCCTGGTTGGCCACTTTTTGTCATACAATTTGGTGGGAAGCACCCATTTTTGGAATAAAGAGGCATATAGGAAAAGAGATTCAATCAGAATTTGGCCTTTTATAGGTTCATCATCCTAGAGATTCTCCCCACCCTTCAATAAATGTTTTCTATATTATAGAATTTAGAGGACTGTGTTGTCGACAAAGTTTCATTTTCCATTAATATAGTGGCTAGGTATATTTCTAATTTCATCAAATATACTCTAAGTATACCAATATATTTTATTATTATATTTTATGTAATCCAATTTACAAACTTCTTCATGCCTTTGTTACCAACTTCAACCCACTCACCTCCTTTCTAAAGATCAGCAGTGGTAAATTACACTCTTTCTGTTAGATGTTTCCCCAAAATTACATTCCCTTAGACTACCATTTTTTTATAGGATGTATTTGATAAAAAAATAATTCATGAATAGTGTTCCCAAGAATTTGGTGAATGTGTCAATAATTTTGATGATTATTGAGACAAAACTTTTCATCCCTCTTATGTTCTGGAAAGGGTATTAAAAAATCATACATATCTTTTATGATGTATTAAATGACTAGATCATCTCCAAATTAATAAAAAAATTATTTTTCTACATGATTTTTTTCCTTAGTCCCCACCACTCATTTAGATGTGGCGGTCATTGTTGTTGATACTCCGGGGGTGCCACGTGATATGATAAAACATTTACAGTTGGAGCCATCATAGAGGTCGGGTTACCTATGATGTTTGTACCCTTTTCCTTTCTTGATTTCTTCATCAGGCATGATTGAATCAATTAGGGTGTGATATTAGTTCTCTATTGGAGTCATCCATTTTTTTGAGAAGGTATTGAAAAATACCAAGACACTCCTATATATCTGACTAGGATGTGAGGAATTTGCAACTCATCATAGGTGTTATATATATAGATATAGTGATACAAATAATATCTTCTTGGGAAATATGTTGGAACAGGGAATAGGTATGCACCTTCCTCCAAGTAATTAAATTCAAAACACTCTCATTCTCCTGTTGTTTATAGTTTGATAGGTCCTGGAAAATATTAATTATCAACATTGAGTTAAATTTTATGATATACTACATATGGATTTCTTTGAATCCCATGATAGAATGAGATGGAAATTTTGTGTATCATATGAAAGCGACCCTCGCAATGATTGGTTGAAGCATCTGAGTTTCAATACTTCTTATTGAATAGGGTTTAACATAATGGTGTCTCAATATCATACAAAATGTGCTAGATTCTATTTTGGGTCTCCTGGGCCATTAAATACTAGAAACATAGGGCTCTTAAAATTTGACAGTTGTTAGATATTGGTCACCCATTTAGAGTCAAGCTTGTGTTCCTTCATTACTAGTATGTTTTATTCCTCCACAAAAAATAATTGAGCTTCCAATGAGTAAATTAATTTAATAACACCTCGATGATTCTTTAGTTGAATACTATCTTGGAAGAGTTAGGTAATATGTCAGACAAAATCTGTTGGCTTATCCAATATGTTTGGTTTTATCCCTAATTGGTTTATTTTTTAACATACTTTTGACGTTAGGTCTAGTTAAACTGATTCCTAGGGCATTGGGTTAGGCGGTTGTTTCTTATCCACTCTCATTGGTCTCATGGATACATATGGATTATAAGTATTAGGTTGAAGGTAGATATGAAGTTCTTCTTGAATTACATAATTAGTTAAAAGGTTTCCTCAAAATGATTCTGCATTGAATTTTTCTACCATTTCATTTCTTCCTCCATCCAAGCGAATCTTTCCATGAGAGTGAGGGGTTCATCATCTTCAAGAGTTCATTTATACCCACCCATACCATTACACTTTTTTTGGTGGAATCACCTTGAGGGGCGTAGTGGTAGAACATTCTCTTAGGTACCCATTTTTTTGGAGATATTTTGATTCCTGGTGAGTACACCTTATTCGGTTACCTTAGTGAGTATCATGTTTGAAATGGAAACATCCTATCATTTATTCTATGATTTGTAATCATCTTTGACATCATCCTCTAGAGTTGTCCCCATTGATTTCATTAATTCAAAATTTATTTTAGGTTTTTATATTATTTTTAATGCTAATATGTTTGTGTGTTACCTTTAATTTACATATCCCCTCCTTTTTGGGATACTCTTGGAGCTTTATATAGAATATTATATCAAATGAAACTTCGAAACAACCTTATTTTGTGTGTACATTAAAGGAAAAGTGAGTTGTGAAATGGGGTGAACTAGGGTACCCCCCCTAAACTATAAATTATTGATTTTAATTGAATATGTGGTTGAGTTAAAAATACACTCATCCCTTGTGTGGTGGGATTTTACCCATCTCTTAGTTTTCATTCCTCATTCTTAATTTTTCAAATTTTAATGGTTAATTTGAGTTAAAAATTTCTCTATCCCTACAATTTGGGGATGATCCCATACTGTAGTGGCTACATTCACATCAACTCCTTTCTTACTCATTTTCATCCTCATTCATGAATGATCTATGTAAAATTCAATTTTTTTATATAATATTACAACTTCCAAGGGAATCATTACTGTGTACTCATTGGACTCGCTTAAGTGATAAGAATTCTTAGTGTTCTTAGGTGCCTATTTGAGGAGTCTCTCAATATCTTTCTCTTCTCTGGACAGATTCCTTTGAAACTTATTTAGCGCTTATTCCTAATGATATTTCTATCTCTATTTATTGTGTTTCTCTTCTAATCTCCACCATGGTGAAATTATATTACAAGATTTTCCATCTAGTGGATTTTGTAGGATTGAACATTAAGGATTAGATGACAAAATTAATGTAATGCATTGAGGCATTCAGATTGAATATATTTCTTATTCTTCCTTGATTATCTTCATCATACATAATCAATGTATTCCAAGTTTATTTGATGATAATTATCTCCAAATACATAAACATGGTCTTAATTTTCATCATACGGAAATAACATCACTTTTATGTGGTAGAGAGTTTTCTATAGATTCATACAGATTTTGTATATGCACTCTTCTGACATTACATTTGGAGTTTTCTACTAAGAAGTGTTTCAGGGCTAAAAAAGGATTGGTGTATTGTCTGTAGACAATTGTATTCTCAAATTTGTTTGTTCTTATATAATAGATTCCTCCACTTATCATTCCAAAATGTGAACTTATTTTTTGTTTCCTCATAAGTAGTGGGGCTAGTGGGGCTCTCTTTGAAATAAAAACAATACATAGGTTGTTTATGGAACAAAAATTACCTCATACCATCATTTGGTTACGAAATAATTTCACCTATCATTGATAGATTTTCTCACATGAGGAACACTATCTTCATAATCACCTCATAATTTAAAGGTTTTCTCATGTTTTATCTATTTATGGGTGGAGCTTCTTTATAATTGATCATATCTCCATGAGTAGGGTCTTTTGGAACTCCTAATAATGTGAGACCTCATGATTTATCAAAATTTTAATATAAGTAAACTCTTCATGGGAAACATTCTGGGGAGGACCCCAATAGCTACTAGTAGCAGTACTGCAGGGAGGGCCTTCTTGGTTGCTGCATCCAAATACATAACTTGGTAATAGACCACTAGGATCAAGGATACAATTATCATATTTCTTATGTCCCCAAGAACCCTATTCCTTAATAGAGAAGGGTTGTGAGGTATCTTCTATATTTTTAACTGTCCTAGGTGAGACTTATTTTTGGATGATCTGTTAGGGGTAGATGGAACTGTGTGGTGTAAATAGTGATTCCCACTCAAGGGAGTGATTTAATATGAATCATTTGTCTCTTTCAGATCATACATATTATTTTCTTGAATTTCAACAGGCATATATGCCTACCCAAGAGAAGCCCCTAGAATGGTCCAGTGATCCCGAGTCAGAATGGTGATATACACAATATTTGGTTTTCCCTTAGCAACAAAATATTGTCAACAACCCTACTTAATGGGACAAGGGATTCATGTATTCTCATGAGTGACCCTCCCATTGTGTGGTTGAGTCATCTAGATTAAGTAAGAGAGGTCATGTGCCTAACTCATAACTATTTATGTTGATGTGATTACTTCTTGGAATGTTTAAAAAATATAGTCATGAATTTATGTATGACCTTCCATCATTCCCAGGATGATTTTAAATAAATATCTAATGCAAAAAAGGATATACAACAATTTTAGAGTATGAGTATGAATACGGTTCTTTCCTCGGTTCATAGCCATGGTACACTAACTATGTCTTCTAATTTACACCTCGCATGACTTGAGGTCTTGGTATACATGAGCCTGTATTTTTTATGCTCGTTTTCTATTGTATTTTACCAGTTGTCTTGATATGAATTAGAAGTAATTTTTATCATTCCATTATTCTATCATATTTAACTAGTGGGTGTAATATTAATGGGCATGGATTTGTATCTTCTCATAAACTCCACCTGTATTTAATGGGTGGGATTGGTATAAATGAGCATTTATTTGTGTATGTTCAATTTTTTCAACCAATTTTGACTGGATAGCATGATATATGTTAGTATATATATTTATATACTCTTTTATTAGAGTAGTATTTTATTGGGGAATTATTTAGTGGGAATAAAAAATGGATTTTCCCTAGTTTATTATCTATCATACTTGGTGGGATTCAATAGAGGCTAATTCCAAAATTACATGGGAGGGAGCCTATGTGGCGTTGTCTTCTTTATACCGAGGATAATAGGCAATAGGGTGTTGGCATCACCCATTACTGGTAGGATCCCATAGTTGGGACCCATGTTTCACCAAGATGAAGTTATTATATAACACTTTATCATTCCTGATAAGGTAGGTGATGGATTCTTCATCATGTTCCATTCATAGGCTCTTGAAAATGTTTCTGATGGCTAGGGTTTGAATAGAGTTTTTGAACACCAATCGTCATATTAGTGATCGTTGACAGGCATTATAAACTAGAGGGCCTTTCTTTTATCCTCAAAAGTTTGGATAGTACCATTGAGGTGGTACTCATAAATAAATGTAATCAATATGTTGTTTTAATGGAGCTAGGTTGGGGATGATATTCATTAATTGAAGGAAAATCCATCTTGTGAAACGGTCAAGGGGTACATCTTCTCTAACTTGTGATAAACCATTTGAATCAATGAGATTTCTTGGGAATATAACTTTTTGATATGAAAAAACAAAAACAAAATAACCATGTCAAAGTAGAAACATAATAAATTAATGAATTTGTAGCTGATTTTTTTTGAATCCATGTCTGGACCACTATAATTTTTCGAGTTAAAAAGGGGACACACATGAGGGAGACACAGTCATCTTAGTTATGGATTCATGTCAAGTTCAATATTTTTCACACCCATTTGTGGATAGTCAATTTTCAATGGGTTATATCCATGGAATTGGAAACTCCCAGTGGCCCTCATCTTAGTGATGACTCGTGGACCTTGATTCCAAATATAGGCATTCATTGGGGTAGATTTCCAATGACACTTAAGAAATCACATTGGTCGAGAGGATAGTAGGTCTGTCTCTTCACATCCTTTTATGGGGATTAATTTTTTATTCTAGGACTCTTATATTTTTATTTAATAACTATTTAGGAATCTTTTATTAGGTACCAAATAATCCAAGAAGTTCACCTTTAGGTTAATGACAGATCATTTCAATGTATTGAATTTTGAATCTACTCCATGTATCTGAGTATCCTAATAAATAGTATACTTTTATGGAAGGGTAATAGGTTCATTGGTAATTTATTATTCATATTGTAGTTTTATGCTATGTTGTGGGTTTATTTTGAGTTTTTTATTATCTAGGGAGAGGTATTAATTTTTATTTTAGGATTGGTCCCACAAGATATGCTCCCTACATATCATTTTCAAAGTAATCATAAGCCACTTATATCGGTGACATGTAATGGGTAACATCTTACCATTCATGATAATTTTACAACAACAAAACTTCACTATTTAATTTCATGTAGAAAGGAATTCAAAGATAATGATTCCCAGCCAATCATGGTGGTGAACTTACACCGAAGAGGCCGGAAGGTCCTAGAAGTGATATGGCCTCCTTTTTGGGTACATGATCTTACTAGGAATAAAAACCAATAAGGATTTTGATAAAATATTATCACAAGGAATATGCCCCCCTTAGATGGATATGGCCATATATTGGAAGTATCCTAGAGAACATTAGGTTGAATTCATATGTGGGTTCTAAACCTTCGTCAGGCTACCTATGTATCCTAATTAGCCAAGAATCAAAACCCACATTGTTCAAAATTTTGGTTTTTATAACTTTCAAGGAGGGGCACTGATTCCATCATTGATAATATGGATTTTTGAATGATTTTATGATAACGAATATGGACCATTTAGGATTTGTTAAAATTACTGGGTGTTATACCAAATAGGAGGCCAATTATGGCTTCATCTAAAATATGTCCTTTTGAATGTTGAGTTAAAATGATTAGGACTTATATCAAATTGTTTCCCATAGGTTGAATTGTGTGGATGTCCTAGTTTCTACTAAACTCTAATCCTACATGAGTCATGATCTATGAAAGAAACAAGATGAACATTTAGATTTTAAACCACATAATCTCCTTTACCTACTAGTGGATGAGTCTAAGTCATTGGAAGAGGGGTAGAGGAGGGATATGGAACTCATCTCCTCTCTTTTCTTCATATCCTGGAATGATGAGGAGGAGGATGGTTCTGAACTCATTCTAGGGGATTACTCTATGATATATTCCCTTTTCCCCATATCATAGAGAATTACAGAACAATACAGTTCTACCCCTCATCATATAGAATGTAAATAGTTTAATATAACTCAATAAAATAGTGAGGTCCCTATAATTACCTCTTATTTAAGGACCCACATTATCATGGGAATGTATTTTATAGAACATTCCAAGGGCCCCCTTATTTTGTAAGTTAACAATATGATCTCATTTCTAATGGGTATGTCTGCTCAAGGGGGCACATTGGTCTATCCAATGATTTTGAAATATATATCTTCTATATATAGGAGGGGTATTGACTGGATACCCAGCAGGTGGTCCCATTCATAAATTAGATATTTATATAAAATACATTGATAGTAGGAAAGAAGAACACCCTAGGATACACCAAGAGGGAAGCCATGATTGCAGGAAAGAATAACACCCTAGGATACACCCAGAGGGAAGCAATGACAGTGGGAAAATATAAAACTCTAGGATACAACCATTATGCCTATATATTTTCAATTTATAATGGGGTTAACTCTACAAGGTTTTTTTCTACAAAATTTGGTTTCCTTCCATGTAGTAATTTTCTATATAGGTTTGACTTCCTTATACATAGTGTTCGTCTATGTGGGTAAGGGATCCTCCCATGTAAATTTTTTCTGCATTGGGTGATGTTCACAAATGTTTTTATTGAAAAATTGTCTATGGTATAGATTTTGTGAAAGATTTTGGGTATGCCGATGGTCGAGTGATTTCCCATTTCTTACATAAAATTATGCGCAAGTTGTAACTACAAAAATCGATTACTACCACACTAGCAGTCTCTTTTTAGTCCGTCTCTTATCCTTTTAATTTTTTTGACTCAACCTGTGGGGTTTTAACAGTGTCATGGGTTAAACCGACTTGTGTGATAGCCATACATCCACATCAACCGAGGCATTTCATGATTTATGGTATCCCAAAATTGACTTCACAGCCCCATAAATTATATTTCATTTTGGGAGCTAGAGAACACCACCACATCATAAAATGATTTATCATTTGTGGATCTTAAAAATACAATCATCGAAGACAAATTATTTTTTAGTTGTGGGATGCCAAGTGGACCGACCATCCACATAGAAAGATTTCTATACAAAAAAGATTTTAACATCACTCCCTTTAACAATATTCCACCATTATTTCCCATTTTATTCTCACCATACTAAATTCATGAAATCCTTCTCATTTCATTGGAATTTTTTAGGACCCAACTATTATTTAATGACACTTTTCATCAAAAATGGTTTTAATTTCATTTTGGGTAACAATATTGTGATTAATTTTTATATAATTTATAATTATTATTTTATAAAATGAATATATAATTTGAAATCCTCATTTTAATATTATATCATGATAAATTTTCAGGATTGTTTTAATAACATTTATTTTTAGTGAATAGAAAAAAATATGGATTTGTGTAAAATTATCAGTTCTCTATTAAATCACGTAATTTTGTTGTATCATTCTATTTGAGATTCTTGTTCAATGTAACTATATATCCATTTAATGGAACATAATCTAAACGATTCCATATGATTATATATTATCTTTTATTCTGGTATATAATCATTTTTATACATAAAAATGAAATATTGTAAATACTATTTTTCATTGACTGTTTGGATTTAATTTAATATAAATTTCATCTACTTAATGAAATTTAATATTTAAATTAAATAAAACTATTGGATTAATTATGTTAATATTTATTAAATAATTTATTTCCATTTTTATCTATAATGAAAAGCATCCATGGAAAATGTTTACCACAATTGTAATGAGTAAGACAATTAAATTATAGTTAAAACTAAGTGATTATCTCACACAACAAAAACATAAATTCACTTTAATTAATTTTATGATGTTAATGAAATCATATTTTTCCTATATTAGAATATGTGATTTTATAATTCACTTTTTTATAGTTGAATTTATATTTTTTTTATTTTAATAAATTCAGGAAATGTCTCACTGTTTCTATTAATAGCTCAAGTATATGGCTACTAGGATAAAAAAAGTTATAATAAGCAATAAATTTCTATTTTTAATGATAATAATTTATCATTATTATATTAGTTTATTTTTAATTTTTAGGGATGAAGCAATTAATGTAAGCACTTATGCAATGTTGATATAATGCTTTTGAATGTAATAGAAAAAGCATAGTAAATTCTTTTAAAATAAAACCTTTTAAAATTTTGTTGTTTAATTTTGTAGTACCATGAATTTAAAAATAAAAATATAATTTATTTTGAAAGTTAAGTTTTCTATATTTTAGTTTCATTATGTTTTTTATGTCTTTGAATTCAAGTAAAGTTAATAGTACCAAAAAACATGAGTAATATTTTGTGATAATGAATATATTATTAAATGATTTAAAATTTCTAAAAAAAATATTTAAAGAAGGTAAATGTAATGGGAAATGGTATATAATGTAATCTGATGATTATTTATAATCTAATTTTAAGCTTATCTTTAAATTTAAAAACGTAAATTTCTAAAAATGAATTACCACGGTTAAGGATCAATGGGGTTAACAAGACTGTTAAAAAAATATGTGTATAAAAAATTAATATAATCAAGTATAAATTCAATTTTATTAAATTTATTTTGATCTTATCCTATGTTAAGATTAAAATTATTTCCAATTGTTGTCACATGAAAATATTTAAATAATATTATATTTAAATCTTTTATGTGATTCCATGTGTTTATTTTCATTTGCTATTAATGGGAACCACTTATCCTCCATTATCGACAGAGATTTTTTACTAAATATCAACCAAGATCTATCATATAGACCTAATAGTTTCCATCACTTACTTATAATCATATGACATTATTTTCCAACAATCATAAGTTAGATTATGGTGTATTCTAATGTAGGTATCTTATTTAAGAGGTTATTGACATTACTGAATCGTTCATAGTATATTTCATCTATTAATTAATAAAGTTATTTTACACCCATCATATCCTAGTGAATAAATTATCAAAAATATAATTATAAGTTAATATTTTTATTCAATTATAAATTTTCACTTCATTTCCATCTATTCAAAAATTATATCATTGCTTGTGAGTACATAAGACCTATAGTCTCCACGTAGCGGTGTAATTCATTATTAATTACCACTTTACATGGATATTTATAATGATGATATTATAAAATTATTTCAAATTTTGAAATAATTATGATTCTATTTATATAATATATCACTTTACTATTACATTTCCACCAATTAAGAAAAGATAATGTCACTCATCCATACGTGTGGATTAACATCTCCCAGAAACAATGTGATTCATATATCATTTATAAATTTCATAGATAATGAAAAAATATATATATTAACTATATATTACATTTATATATTTATTATAATTATTTATAAGAATAAATAATTATCATTATGCAATAACAATATCTAAGGAACTAAATCAAATATGAAAAATGAGGTAGTTAACACATGAAATGATGAAGATAATTTAAGATTATTATTGAATGGGTGATATGATATTATAAGAAAACCAAGTATGGTGTTATAATTATTAATATGATTCTATTATATAATTATAGTAAATTAATATTTATTATAAAATATTTTAAAAACCATTTTGAAAAAAATAAGACCTATGTTGATGGGTTTTGGAACTCAATTTTTTTCATTGGGTTGTATTACATCATAACCATCTATGATATTCAAAGATTATATATGTAATTATGTATGATAATATTATGTTGTATTTCACCACATTTTATTTGGATATAAAATATTTGTATTTATAATATTAAAAAATGTAGTATGGATTTAATCAGTAATTTCTATTTTTATAGATTGCTTATGTTTTAATTTACACTGAGGAAATTATTAGCTATTTTTGTTAAACTCCATCAATTTTACTATTCATTAGATATATATGGATTTTATATTTCATCATTTAATTTTACCCTTGTTATATCATAGTACGATATGTAAAACATTCAATAATAATACCCAACCTTATTTGTTTTTTGGTTGAAAAACGTTTTCCTCTATTTATATATTTTCAAAAAAAAAACATCAAAAATACTATTGTCTAATAGACTTAGTAAAAAAAATTGTAATCATTAACCAATGAATGTTATTCATGAGCATAATAAAAGAAATACGGTAAAATAACAAAATAAATGTGCATGAGTATAGCATATGATTATTAATACCCATCGATTCATGGATCATTAAAATTAAAAATGTGACATAATGAATTAGCAAAAGAAAATTGTCATATGAATCAATAATCATATAACATGTGATTTCAATCTTGATCAAATGAAACATCATAAATCATTACCAAGATTAGATAAAACCTATTGGTATAAAATAACATCATCTCATAGTACCCATAAATAATCCTTATAATTGGAATAACTATATGACCATCTTAAAATACAATAATCAAGATAAAATAATCATTACCCAATGAATTTGAGAACAATTTGGGAAAACCCATCTTAAAAGATATAATGGTCTCTCACGACATTATCTGGGTGCAACCATCATATATAATTTCCAACAACCCCAACATGAATAATATACATATATATTTCATCATAAAACTCATAGAAACATTTACTATTATTTTATAATGTGATCAACCCATGTAAAATAAAAGGATTTCATGTCAATCTCTTTAAAACATGATTAACCCAGCGAAAATAATTTGGTTATATAATAATATCTTCGAAACATGGTTAACATGTGGAAAGGAAAAAGATTCAATAACAATCTCTTTCCAAAAATATTAATCCATATATAAAATGTAGAAATATGGTATGAATACAATATATACCCATTGGATTAAGATTAAAAGTATATTTTTCAATGATTAATATCAATACCATTAAATTATAACTAAATTTTTTTTTGAAGAAAATATTATTTTCATTTTGAAAATAAATTTTTTAAAAATAAATTATGTTTATAAGTGATTTTTATTTAAAAAATCTTTTACAAACAAAGGATTTCATTAATATTAGAAAGAATTTTTTTTAAAAAAATATCCTATTAAAGTTCAAAGGAGTGTATAATGAAATTATAGTAAAAAAGTAAGGTAAATACAACCATGTATATCTTTTTAAATAAAATTACATAATGGGTAAAAATGCCTTTATGAAATCTGTTTGTAAAAGATAATTTTTTTAGAAATTATTGTTTTCGTCCAGGCCAGATTTCCAGCCCAAGAGAAAAATAAAATTTATTTTTAAAATTACATGAAAATATCATGAACAACATGATCCCGACATAAGTATTGATAATTTTATGATTTCAATATCAGATACATAATCATACACAACCCCAATAAATGATGTGCTTTCAATAAAAACTCTTACCAATTTTTTAACATTGAATCATACTCCCCATGAAATAATAACATTATATAAAACATAAAATATCATGGAAATAAATATATTAATGATATAAAATATCAAATGGGATATACATACACCTCATAAAATAATATAGTTGTATAACATAACTAATTCCTCAAAGAAGGAAAATTGTGACAAAACACCATTATTGTTATAGTATCATAACAATAGTAATACCAATGAGAGAGATCATATAATTGATTTGTAAATACCTATAAATTTAATTATATGAATAATAATATACATTTTTGACCCGTATATACACCACACAGAAAAATAATGCGTTATTATAGAATATTTCTAAAATAAATTAAAGTGAGATGAAAAAATACATACCTTATTTTTGATTCCATAGAGTTACTACTTATTATCCTGATTAATAAAATTATGTTCAATATATAATTTCATGATAATATTTTTTATATTTATTATTATATTCATTTCACCTTCAATAAAATTTTATATAAGTACTTAATCATTTATGTTTAACTCAGATGTTTTGACCATATTCGGCATATGTATCAAAAATGACTTTTGAAGGGTGACTGTATTCAGAAAATGAAATTATTTAAAACATCAATTAATATTAACCATGAAATAATTATCATATTTATACATCATTTATACTTTTAAAACTAATCATGAATTATGGTCTGGAAAAATAAAAAAAATGTAATGATCATGGAGACAGTATGCCGTACGAATGCATGAGTAGCATGTCAATTTTTCAGTGATCATTATGGAAATTATGTAAGTAATTTTTTTCATTAAATGATTATAATTATACAATAAATACAATGATATTTAATTATATATATTTATATATATCATTATTATCATTTAAAAGGAATCACATCGCTTCAAGGAGGTAGTAGTCCACACGTCTAGGAACGAAGTTATCCCGTATTGAATGTGTGAAATGGTAACAATGAAAATAATATATTATTTTGAAAAAAAAAATATAATTATGACATGAATATAATATTTATTTCAATTATATCATATATTCATTATCATTACCCTTATTACCTTCCATATAATGTGTTAGTGTAAAATTCTTCGCATCGCTTTATGAGGTTGTAGTTCACTGTAGACACTAGAGATGTTGTTGTATCCCCTATGGTATGGAATGAAAAGTAGTAATATATGATATAATAAATTTAGAGGTATAATTATTTTATAAATATCATGTATAATATTTTTATCTACCATTATTTCCAACCATGACATGTGGTAATTGAAAAATGAATAACATTGGTTCACAAGGCGATATTCTATCGTAAAGGTAATTTTGAAATTTATTTTGGATGAGTATCGATAAGTCAATTGGATTTAAGGGTGCAACGAAGTTAGGGGAGTGAGTGACCTTTTATAGATGACGAGGAGGGACATTCTTTTTAATACTCAAAAGTAATCACAATTGGGAGATCATAAGTATCTAAACATGACAAAATGTTGATAATTAAAGATGTAGAGGTATGATATAGAATATAAAAATCTCCAATACATAATTAATAAAATTATTTATAAGTTCTTTTCCTAAACTCAAAGTTTTCCTTTTTTATTTTGTTTTTTCATTTAGGTAACTAGTTTTCTAACCAATGTAATCTATCCATTAAGGGTAAATTAAAGTGAAAATTATTATATAGTTAATACCTAGTTATAATAATTATTCAATTAAATTTATCAAATAATATTCTTATGTTTTCAGAGATTTTTGTTTATATAACTGCAACTAATGAGGAAAAGCACTGCTCAAACCATATGAATGGTAATAGAGTTTTTATTAATTAAGGGTCAATAATTTCACTACAAAAGATAATTTGTTCCAATAATGGGATATATTTGATATTTATTATCATTTAATCTTTTATTTTAAAAAGATAGTACTTTTAATAATTATAAATCATTTAATAAAATATAATTTATTATAAAATTACATTGAAGTCGATTTTTAATATATTAAATTAAATTGAGTGTTAATAAATAAATACAATGATTATATTTGAATATATTAAGTTAAAAATCTTGTAACATGATATATTCATCGAAAAAATATTTTAAAATAATAAATAACTTAGTTTAGATCACTTTTTAAATTATAATTATCATTAAATTCATTTAATTTTAAACTAAATAATCACTACAGGGGCATTTCATAAGAATTGTATCAAATTATTTCATCTCTGAAATTTAAATATAAATTATTACGTGAGAAAATACATTTTATATTTGTAAATAATATCAATAACAAAACCTTTGTTGTTATTTTGTATTTATCCCAATTCATCATAAAAATTTATAAAAGGTTTATTTTTTTATTCTTTACATAACATATTACATTTGACAATATCATGTAAAATTTTCAAAAATACATATAAAAATAAATACTAAGGTCAATTGGTTTAACATATTTCCCTTAAATGGGTCTTTGAAATGTTTTAGGGTTATTTTTCCATTAATATTAATGTTAAATCCATTGGTAAACTAGTTTTTACCTCAATCATAGGAATCACATTTAAATTTTCTCAATAATATCATCTGTAAAAAATTACATTGGACTTATTTGATCTTATAAATTATTTTTATTACAAATATTTTAATCCATCTTACCAAATTCAATTCATATTAGTAGAAAATTTTAATTTAATTTTAGTCTCGAAGACATAACAAACCATATGGTTTTTAAAAAAGGGATTTTTTTAAAAATTAATGAATCTATATTAACTCATGGACTAATAATGATATTTTGTGAAACTAAATTAATATTTTATGATATAAAATCTACATATTTCATTCAAATAATTTCCCTTAAGGTATTATTTTAATTAATTTAAAATTATAAACATTATACATTTTAAAACAAATTTTTGAAAACCCCGTTTTTAAAAACACAGTAATAACTTATAAAAAATAAATATAAATTTGATTCAAAATTAATTATATAAAACTAAATATTACTACTTTTACATTAATTTTCTTTTCAAAACCTTTTTTTACTTATAAATTAACTGATTTGTTGAATATAAAATACATTTTATAAAAATAAGTCATTTTCAGTATTTATCAAAAACACAATTTTTTTGAAAAATCCCAAAATTTCAACCAATGTAATTTTAATTATTATGATTAGAAATTGAAGTTAATTTTTACATATACATTTTCTAAAACATCCATCGTTTTATTTTAATATTTTTTTCCATTAAACCCAATTAAACCCTTATTGAATAAAACATGTTTTGGAAGAAAAAATCACTTTACAAATAAATATTTATTATTTACAAAACAATTATGAATAATTTATACTATGAGATATATATATATATATATCATAAATTATTTAATACTATTAAACACCATTAATTCAATGGGAAGTTGATAATTTTAATATATATCATGGGTTATTTAATTTTGGTGTTTTATTTTGAATACCTTATCAAACTTAAAGATCTAGGGGTTTCTTGTAACATAAGAAAAACATGGTGTTTTTTGTAATTATTGGAAAAATAAATGATTTCTGTCCTTTACACTGTCGAATAAAAATATATTTTTCCAAAATCTCAGGATGTTATATCATCCCCTATAAAAAATTATTACCTCTAAATTTGAAATTTTTCTTTGTAATCAAATGATGGAAATTTGAAAATAAAATTGTTATAAACCCACATCAAAAAGAGTAAATAAACATTCCTATTAATAATGGATAAATTTAAGAAAAATGTCAATATAGAATAACACATAATTAGGTTTTCAAATATAATAATATAGGTGGGAATTGCAGAAAAGCATAAATAATTATAGGGAGAGATTGAGTTCATTGCTCAAAAACATTTCAATAATCATTGGAATGTTAGTGGACTCGAAACCATAAATCTATAATGATTTAAACTAACAATACTTTATAAAAAATTAATGTACAAGAATAATAATTTTATTTCAATAGTATTTTCATATAGTTAATTAATTCTCTCATCGTCTAGACTGAGATAATATATGAATATACACACATGATTAGTACAATTTCATACATAAACCAATTCTTCAACAATATAATCATTTTTTTTTCACATTTATGAGTATTCAAGACGAATTTTTAATTCTTGGAGCAATAAAATCATAATTTAAATGATACATAATCATAAAAGAAATAAAAATATATTCATGAAATCCATAAACATTAACCAAATGAAAAATGGTTAGAAATTAGTATGATAATTTCCAAAATGAATAGACCATAATTTTATAAAGTGATCATAAAAATTAGATATTTATACCAAATGTTTGAAATAAAGTATTCCATAAAAAATATCCTTAAAATTCATCAAAATTTTACAAAATTTATTTAAAACCAAATTATTTTAATGATTTGAAAAAAAATATTCTCCTAAGGTAAATCTACCTTCATTATTAGATGAAAATCAGATATGTTTCCAGAATAATCATAATAATAATCTATAAAAATTCATAATTAAAATGATATCACATAGGGTAATGGAAATTGAAAACCCCATATCATCCATCGGTCATGGTTTCATCCCCCAATGCCTGGCCAGATGTGTCGGGTTTTCACCCATCATATGGGTTGCCTTCTTTTTTCTTTAATCCTGAAAAATAATTTCTCCACAAAAACCCAACATGTTGATACTATGGTCCACAAAAACTCTAACCTTATAAATAAAATCCAAAAATGACAATAATATCCTCAAAATTTTTACTACATAAAATAATTAAATTTGGTGTCTAAGACAATGAACTGACGATCAACATTAAAATTATCGACCAGTGAAGGAATCTATAACTATTAAGATATCCTCATATGATAACATCCAAATATCAAAAATTATCTAAAATGACCTATTATTCTGACTATAAAATCCCAAAACAAGCACACTGGGATCCATTGTTAGAATTGTATGATTTACATTTCCAGCTCTGAATCCGAAAATTATGAACCATTTTTTTCATACAAAACATAGAACATGAAAAGGAAATATTGTATGACTTACATTATAAAGGAACATTTATATTTATAGTTTCTAATAATTATGATAACATAATACATAAACCATTGACTTAACATTAAATTGTCATTTCTCCCACTTAAACTAGATTTTATTTTTCACATTATGACATCATCATCTTCCATATAAAATAACTTCTAGGAATAATTCATTCTACCTCGTTCATTTATACCTATGTAAGATCAATAATATTTGGGGTGAGATAAAATGCATAGTAAAGAAAAATGGAATCATTAAAAATGAAATTCATTAGTGGGTACAATATAATCATGAGTGAATAATGACATAATCATTACACATGAGTATAACATATGAATATTCACACACATCAATACTTGGATAATCAAACAACAGAATATAAAATAAGGAATTAACCAAGGAAAAGGTAATAAAAATCAATATTCATGTTCCGTCTGATATCTATCTTAATAAAATTAAACATCATAAATTAATATAAATCATAGATAAAACATATTGGTATCTTAGAACATCATCTCATAAAACCCGTATAGAATCCTTATAGAACCCTCCAAATTGGAATAACCATAAAGCCAGATTCCAATATAATTCTCTAGAGAAAAAAATCACAACAAAAAGATTTAGACCAATATCTAGGTTAACCCATCTTATATTCCATAACTAGATCACCTGATACTATATGGACTCACCCATCATAAAAACTATAATATTTTCACCTGATGCATTATGGTAAGTCCCATCGAACATAATATTCAAGAACAACAATATTAATAATGTACATGGATATTTCACTATAAAACTAATATAAATAATAATTATTTATTAATTTTCGAATAAAACCATGGAAACAAGTTATTATCATGTAAACCAATTTAAAATTGACTAACCAATTAAAAATATATGGGTTCCATGAACATCTGATTGATACATGGTTATCCCTTGAAAATAAATATCCATAAAAATGTATTCAAATAATATCAATCCATCCCTAGAAAGATGAAGCATGGTCTCAATACAATATATACACATTTTATTATGAATCGATGTTTTATTATCATTGTTGAATAAAAATACCATTAACTAATCAATAAAAATATTTTTGAGAAAAATATAATTTTCTTTTCAGAAATCACTTTTAGAACAAAAACAATTATTTGAAAATAATTATCATTGAAAATAATTTTTAAAAAGATGAATTTAAATCTTGTTAGAGAAAATATTATACATAAAAATAACCTTATAATCATGAAAGGTATTATTTAAATAAATGACAGTCCTGATGGAGGATAAATCCATACATGTTGTACATGTTAAATGAAAATAAATTTAATAGTGTAAATAGTATAAAAGGAGGCTTGATAGAGAAATGACATGAATATTCTATTTAATATTTTTTGAAAAGAAAAATGGGAAAATTTTTCATTAATAAATTATTTTTAAAGGGAAAAAGCTTTTGAAAACATTTTTAGAAAACATTTTTTTGGAATAAAATAGATTTTCGACCAAAGAGGTAAATGGAATTGTATTTTCTTAAAAAAAATACACAAAACATATAAGTATCAATGTGTGTAAAATGGTAAACATACATTTACATATCATGAATATCCATATTATATTTTAATTATGGAGAATTATAAGATTTAAGCATCAGATACTTAATCAAACCCAACCTGATAAAATATGGCATTGTATAAAAAACTCTTTCAACTTTTGTAACACTTAATCATAATACCCACGATAGAATTAAATTATATTAAATTTATAATATCATGATAATAAGGATATAAACTATATAAAATTTCTTTGGGATAGTATACCCAACTCATAAAATAATATAGGTGTATAATATAAAAAACATCTCAATAAAAGAAAAATTATGAGAACAATTCTTTACCTCTTTAGTAACAATGAAACCATATCCCCCATGAAATATATATAATAAAATATATATTTAAATTAAAAAAATATTAATTATGAGATGTTTAATAAATTTATCGGTGTAATATACACCACTCAACAACAATAAGTGGTGAATATGGTATATATCAAATAGAAATAAAGGTGAGATGACAAAAACCGTTACTTCGAGTTTGGTTTGACAAGCATGCTTATTGTCTTCCTAAATAAGAAAAATATGTTAATTATTTAATTTCATAAAAAACATTTTCTTGTTTTTTATTAATTTTATTTCAAACATAAATAATATATATATATATATAATTACTAATTCAATTATGTTTAAGTCAAATATTTTGACCATATTCTGCAAGTGTACCAAAAATGACTTTGGTAAGTCGACTATTTTCGAAATGGTCAGTATATAAACATATCATAAATAATAATATTGGTATTAGTGTATTATTAACATATAAACTATACATTAGAAACTAATCATTACTTATTTTAATGAAAATTGAATTCATGTTGTGATAATGGAGATAATAGTTTGTACGTAAAAATGAGTAAAATTTTCATTTTTTAATGATCATTAAAAAAATTAGGGAAGTGATATTTTATATTTATAGAATTATTAATTCTATAAACAATTACATATATTTAATTATATATACGTATATTTATAATTTGTTTCAAGTAAAAGGAATATCATTGCTTTGAGTAGGCGATATTCCACACATACATGAAAGATGTTATAATTTTTTCGGTGTGTGAAAAGGTAATAAAGAAAATTATATATTCTACTTATTGAAATATAATTATTTAATGAATTTAATAATTATTTCATTTAAAATTTATATATTTATTTTATTGCTACTTATTACCTTCAATGTAAAGTGTAATGACCCGCAAATTCTTATTATCTTGATAGCTCAACGAGTCATTACTAGGCCTTAAGTGGAATCCCCAAGACACCAATGGCTGGAAATAAATGCCGAATGGTTTCAAATATAATTTGGGGGATGATTTACCATTTAATAAATAAACCCATAAACCAACCATAACCAAACATTCACTATAAGATGCCTGAACAAAAGAAACAACCAACTCCTGCATTACCAAAAGAGAACTACACTCTTCCACAAATCAATATATAACCAACACAAAATCAAAGTATCAAGAAGAAGACTAAACAAAAGACCCAAAACAAGAAAAGAAACACTCCACAGCTCCACATTGAGCTCCATGCACCAAGCACCACCACATCTCACCAGCTTCACCATGAACCACTAGCAATGAGATGCCTTACCTTTACCTGTGTCTCGGAACAGGACATCTGCAAAAGCACCAATGTTACAAAGCAGGGGTGAGTATAAAACTCAGTAGGTTTTCCCCCCAATGAATTCCCTACTCACGCCACAAGGATAGAAGAGTTAGCAACATTTATATAAAATCAATTTATAAAAATGTTTTTCTCAAAAGAAGTTTATAACTAAATATAAACAAGTTTCCAAAACGATTCACAACCAAAGGAATTCCAAGAGCAATTTAAATCAATTTTCCATCAAGTTACTTTTCTAGAAAAAAACCCAACAAGCCCAAGAACCATTTCAGAAACATTATTTTTTGGCATACCCAACCATTTCCAAAAACCCATGCAACCAACCATGCATGCTACCTGGAAGAGGGGAGAATCCCTAACCCTTATCCATCCCAACCATGATGGGGGAGACTTCTTACCCTTATCCAACCCAAATTCACATTAATTATTAATGGGGTAGAGCCCTATCCCTTATCCATTCCAACACTGATGGGGGAGACCCCTAACCCTTATCCGTCCCAAATGCAATATGAATGTTTGATGGGGGATAGATCTAACACTTATACATCGCAACACATATGGTGGTGAATACTAACCCTTATCCGTCCCAAATGCTCGTGAACACACACAACCATCATGTCAAAAACCAAGTGTGTTCAATCAATTCAAACCATTTCAATGCTTAACCATTCTAATGCCAAATCATTTCAATAAAACTCCCTTTTTATTGAAAACCAAATCCATCAAAGTCATTTAAATCTCAAAACATTTCAATAAAACACACATTTTATTGAAAACCCATTTTTCATCATACCATTTACAATTTCAGAAAAACCATAATTTAAAATCAACATTTTAAATTCAAGAATCCAAATCACATTACACAACAATTCACCAAGATTTCACTATTTCAACAAAACCTTATATCATCACTAAAAAATATTTATTCCATGATTTTCACAACAAAATCCATTCAATCAAACCAATTTGAAACTAATACAATCATTTCTAGAAAGACGTGTCGAGATTGAAGCCGCCTACCTCAATGGTTTTGACGAAAACCCTTAAAAACGGAGAATGCACAAGAAAACATGGCCGATTGACCAAGGATCCTCCTTATATCTCTTCTCATAACAGAACCATGACCAAATCTCATAATTTTTGGCATACATACAGTTATATCTACACATAACAGACATAGATCTAAGAAACCGAGAGAAGAGTAGAAGTAGATCTAAGTAGATCTAAGAAACCAAACAAGAATGATCACATATCTCAAGAATTCGGCTTCGATTCATCAAGAGAAGCCTTCGGATCACCTCCAGAATGATGGGAGAACCCTATTTTACCTTAAGAGAACCAAAATCCCAAGTTAGGGATACTTAAGAGCATATACAAGGCACATAGAGGCAAAAAATTGCATGAGATCCACGATTATAGGATCTCGTTTAAGTGGTTGCACGGTTAGTTCGTATGGTTTGAGAAACCATGCATTGGCTACTGCCACTGCCACCCTTCTCGCATAGTTTGGCCGCACAACTAGATAAACCGTGTGTCCCTGTGTAGAATCTACTACATACAATACCAGCTCCACACGGTTTGGCCGCATGGTTTAGACAAACCGTGCACCTCCTGTGCGACTTCCCATTTTTCCCCAAAACACATTCCAAGTTCTCCTGACCCACCCATTCGTCACCCTTAACATTATAACCATTAAAAGCATCAATAAAGGGATAAATAATAGAAAATGGGGGTACTAAATTTTCCCCACCGTTGGATTTTCCGTCCCCAGAAAGTAGAAAACCATCACTTTCCTGAAAGAGTTCTGGCCACTACTCTTTCATTTCATTCTCGTGTTCCCAAGCCTCTTCCAGAATCTGACCATGATGCCAGAAAACCCACACTAGATCATTTATTTTTTCATGCAAGACAGTATCCTGCCTATCCACAATCCGCACCAGAATGTATTCCAATGAAGCTTCTGGCTCTAGGTCAACGTGATCCCATCAGATCACATGGTCAGGATTCGGTTGATACTTCATCAACTTAGTTACATGGAACACCTTATACCCCGCACTAAACCGTGGTGGTAAAGACAACTGATATGCCACCTCGCCAACCCATTCCAGTATCTCAAAAGGGACTATTTATTGAGGAGATAATATTCTCTGCTTCCAAAAATGACGTTGTCCAAGCCTTGGAGAGATTCTTAAAAAGACATGATCACTCACTGCAAATAACCACGGTCTTTGGTGAAGATCCACAAAAGATTTATGACGATTGTGAGCTGTCTCCAACCTCTTTCTAATCAACTGGATCTTCACCATTTTTTCTTGGACAAGGCTCAGCCCAACTAGTGATGTCTCACATGATTCCTCCCAGCATAGTGGAGAATGACAATGACGCCCATACAATGCTTCAAACTGAGCCATGCCTGTCGAGGCATGATAGCTGTTATTGAATGAGAACTCCACTAGGGGTATATGCTTCTCCCATGAGCCCCAAAAATGCATTACAAAACCCCAAAACATGTCTTCCAATGATTGTATCGTCTTCTCGGATTGCCCATCCGTCTGAGGATGATACACCATTCTCATCATCAACAGTGTCCGAAGGGCTTCTTGTAATGATTTCCAGAAATGAGATGTGAACCTTGGATCTCTATCTGAGAATATAGATACAGGTACACCATGTCTCTTTACCACTTCTCAAATATTGATTTATGAAAGATCCTCCACCGTTTAATTTTTATGAATCAGGATGAAATGGGCCGACATGGTTAGAAGATCCACTATCACCCAAATGGCATCATGTATCTGGACAGTTCTTGGAAGACCTATAACAAAATCCATTGATATCTGATCACATTTCCACACTGGGATAGGTAAATATTGGAACATACCAGCTAGCCACTGATGTTCAATTTTTACTTGATAAAAAGTTAAACACTTTGCAACAAATTCATCTACCTTCCGTTTCATGTCGCTCCACCAAAATCGCACCTTCAATGCCTTGTACATCTTTTGTGTACCCGGATGTATAGCCCATCATGAATGGTGGTAAGCATGAAGGATTTGTTCCTAGGTAATTAAAGGTACAACTATCCGATATCAAAATCGCCAAACTGAACTCCCATCCAGCTTCCACCCATCAATTGTCTATCCACCATTGATTTTTGAACTCATTGAAACACAGTCTACATCAGAAGAATGTGACTCCTTTACTATCTCCACCAAATCAGGAATAAGCGCAACTGAAAAAAAAACCACAACATCGGTTCGGTCTTCACATTCCATATGCATGTCGGCTAGGACCGACATCAACTACCACATATATAAATCTTCTTTCTCCAACTGAGTATATGACTTCCTACTTAATGCATTGGCCACCGAATTTCCCTTACCCGATGTATACATGAAGTCAAAGTTAAACATTTGAAGATACTATATCCATCTCATATGCCTCAGATTCAAATCTCAGTGTGAGAAAATGTGTTTCAGACTTTTATGATCCGTAAAGACAGTAAATTTATCACCAAGGAGATAATGTCTCCATGTTTTCAAAGCATGGACGACTACAACCAACTCCAAACCATGTGTTAGGTAATTTTTCTCATTAACCTTCAACTTCCTTGAGCCATAAGCAACCACAAGTTCCCCTTTCATGAGAAAACTACCAAAACCTATTCATGAAGCATCACAATATACCACATACCCCTGTCCGGATTCCAGAAAAATCAATATGGGTGATGATGTAAGGCAAACATTCAACACATGAAAAGATATCTGACATTCTTCAGTCTATAGAAATGCAATGTTCTTCTTTTTCAATGCTGTCATATGCCAAGATGTTCATGAGATGTCCCAGAAAAAGCATGGGTAATAACCGGCTAGACCAAGAAAACTTCATATTTTAAAGACATTCTTCGGCGGTTGCCATGAAAGTACAACTTCTATCTTTTCTAGATCCACTAAAACACCTTTCTCAGAAACAACATGGACCAGAAAGCGTACATATTGTATCCAAAAATCTAACTTTGATAATTTTTCATACAACTGATGGTCTCTCATGATTTTCAACACTATAGTCAAGTGTTGCTTATGCTCAGCCCTTGTTCTTGAATACACCAATATATCATCCACAAACACCACAACAAAATAATCCAGATATCATTGAAATATCCGATTCATCAATTCCATAAATATTGTTGGTGCATTCGTAAGACCAAAAGGCATGACTACATATTCTTTGTGGCCATATCTGCTTCTAAAGGCTATCTTCGGAATATCCTCCTTCTGAACTTGTAGCTACTGATATCCTGACCGCAATTCAATCATGGAGAACCACTAAGCTCCCCTTAATGGATCAGAAAGTTCATCAATTCATGCATGTGGATATCTATTCTTTATCGCAACCTAGTTATGTTTACGATAATCCACACATAGCCTCAAAGTTCCATCTTCTTTATTTACATACAAAACTAGTGCTGCCCACAGAGACACGCTTGGCCAAATGAAACCCATGCTTTTTAGCTCTTCTAACTACACTTTCAATTCCCATAACTCTTTTGGTTCCTTACTATAAGATGGATCTGAGATTGGACTGGTGCCTGGAAGGAGATCAATGGGACACTCCACATCTCTTAACACATGCTTTTTAGTCCCATTATAGCTCATCTCCATCAATAGTTATAACAAATGCTCGACACACGAAGGCTTGACATTCACTTACATGAAGAGGTGTTTGTAGTTTTAAGATAGCAGGCATCATTTCCAGTGTTCTCCTAGTGGCCTTCCTGAGATTGCCCATGTTGAGGAGTCACGGTATTTCGAGAATCACCATGGCTAGATCTGTTATGCTGATGAGACTGACTCTGCTGTCCTCTTCCTGTCAAAGCATATGATGCTTGCGATGCCTGATTAGTGTCATGCGCCACCGACCTTAGTGCATTCCTACAATAGCACTGGAGATGCCCCATCAGCTTGCAATTGTGACATGATCTAGGTCGTGTTGTACAATCTTGCCTTTGTTGGTCATGAAAACCACATTGAAAACAACGTTATTTTCTCTGGGGTCGTAGAGGAATGTTCACTGATCCCATCGTCTGGTTCTGATTTTCACTTGAACCATGGAAATATGTGTCCATTTTCCCTTTGTTCCCAATGGTTGAGTTCCCACAGTTTCCTGTAGGTATCAACATACCTCCTCCCACCGATCCCGAGATATCACGTTCAGAAAAAGTCACTCTTTTCACCATCTCTGTTTAATCTGTAATACAAAGCACCGTATCTTTGATGAAATATCCTTCCTTAGCCCCGATTTGAATATGTGTGCCTTCAATGACACACTTTCCGCAACCTCTGGTGCAAAACGGACTAAATTCCTGAATTTAGCCGCATACTCTGTGACAGAGAGACTATCTTGTTTGAGGTTGAAGAAGTCCATAATTTTTTGGATCTTGAACGTGTGAGGATAGAATTGTTTTTTGATCAATTCTACAAAATCCTCCCATGTAAGGCCTTCATCCAACATAGCATGCACACCTAAATACCAGCATTGATGTGAAAGATCCTCGAACATATATGTCACTAACTTGACCTTGATATCTAATGGTGTGTCGATGAAATCGAAGATACGATTCATCTTACTTAGCCACACCTCTACCTTTTTTTGTTCATCATCCCCCCGAAAGCTCGGTGGATTTTTCTTCATGAACATGATGGTATGATCCACATGCCTTGGTTCATTCATTTTTTTCCCCGTATCCACAACATGAAATTTCTGGACAATTCACTGAACCAACTCTTGGTTCACATGTGGTTCCGGTCCATCCACATTTTCCACAGATTCTTCGGGTTGGTTTCGACGGCGCCTACCAGGTGCTATTTTCCACACCAACAACTAACTCCATCAATATCACTCTCTAGCAACTGATGTCTTAGCATTAAAATTCTATCACACCATCTATCACGACATCATTTTTCCAAAAACAACCATTTTCTATGTTGAACCATTTATTAAAACATTCAGAATGATTTTTGAAAATCAACCCATTTTCAAAATACTTTAACTACCCTATTTTCAAAATCATTCACTTGAAAACAATTTCAACATTTTTCAAAAATTCAAAACATTCCCAAAATCCTTACTCATTCGTCACAATGAGATATGCAATACTAGTGGGAAGTCATTCCCCTATAATGTATGTCATGCTCCTTTCATTGGATAAACCGATGACAATGAGATTTCCAACATTCTAGAAGTGTTTCCAAAACACTTGAGTACCCAACACCTTGGTAACTTGAAGTTCAGTATAAACGGGTTAGCTAAGTTCTCTTATGCTATACATTTCATGATTTGACATTCCTACTCTTGTTTAAGATTTCAACCCAAGGAATATACAAGAATGAATTTCAACTCCAAGACCAAGAACATGGATGACCACTTGTTGGGCAAGGACCAAAGAACCAGAAACCATTTGTAATGAACCACAAATTATTATTGTCTTGAGTGCTCAACAAGTCATCACTAGGCCTTATGAAACATCCCCAAGATGTCATATGCTGGATATAAAGACCGAAGGGTTTCAAATATAAGTTGGGGGATGATTTACTCTTTAAGAAATAAACCCATAAACCAACCATAAATAAACATTCACTATATGATGAATGAACAAAAGAAACAAACAACTAATGCATTACCAAAATAGAACTACACTGTTCCACAAATCAATACATAACAAACACAAAATCCGAGTATCAATAGGAAGACTAAACAAAAGACCCAAAGCAAGCCAAGACACACTCCATGACTACCCACTGAGCTCCATGCACCAAGCACCACCACATTTCCCAAGAGTCACCTCGAACGACTATTAATGAGATGCCTTACCTTTACTAGTGTCAAGGAACATGACATCTATAAAAGCAACAAAGTTCCAAATCTGGGGTGAGTATAAAACTCAGTAGGTTTTCTCCAATGACTTCCCTACTCAAGCCGCTAGGATAGAAGAGTTAGCCACATTTATATAAAAAAATTATATATAAAAACTTTTCTCAAAAGTAGTTTATGACTAAATATAAACATGATTCCAAAACCATTCATAACCAAAGGCATTTCAAGAGCAATTTAAACCAATTTTCCATCATGTTATTTTTCTAGAAAAATAACCCAATAATCCCAAGAACCATTTCACAAACATTCTTTTTTGGCATACCCAACCATTTCCACAAACCCATGAAACTAACCATGCATCCTACCTGGAATAGGGGAGAATCCATAACCCTTATCTATCCCAATGATGATGGGGGAGACTTCTTAACCTTATCCAACCTAAATGCACCTGAATTCTTCGCTTGGAAGAGCCTTAACCCTTCTCTATTCCAACACTTGTGGGGGAGACCCCTAACCCTTATCCGTCCCGAATTCAATATGAATGTTTGACGGGGGAGAGCACTACCCCTTATCAATCCCAACACTGATGGGGGAGAATCATGACTCTTATCCACCCCGAATTCCCATGAACACACACAACCATCATGTAAAAAACCAAGTGTGTTAAATCAATTAAAACCATTTTAATGCTTAACCATTCCAATGCAAAATCTTTTCAATAAAACTCTCTTTTTATTTAAAACCAAATTCATCAATGTCATTTAAATCTGAAACCATTTCAATAAAACACCCTTATATTGAAAACCCATTTTTCATCAAACCTTTTAAAATTTCATAAAAACCGTAATTTAAAATCATCATTTTAAATTCAAGAAGCCATATCATTTTACACAACAATTCAACAAGAATTCACAATTTTAACAAAACCATAAATCATCACTAAAGAAGATTTATTCCATGCTTTTCACAATCAAATCCATTCAGAGAAACCAATTTGATACTAAGCCAATCAATTCTACCAAGAGGAGTTGAGACTGAAGCAACATACCTCAAAGGCTTTGATGAAAACCCAAACAAACAGAGAACACAAAAGAAAACATGCCATATTCACCAAGGATCCTCCTTAGATCTCTTCTCCTAACACAACCAGAACCAAAACTCATAATTTTTGGAATCCACGCACTTAAATCTACCCAGAAAGGGCATATATCTATGAAACCGAGAGAATAGAAGAAGTATATCTAAGTAGATCTGAGAATCCAAACAAGAACGATCACAAAACTAAAGAATCCGGCTTCGATTTGTCAAGAAAAGCCTTCAGATTGCCTCCGGAACGATGGTAGAACCCTCTTTGACCTTAAGAGAACCAAAATCCTGAGTTAGGGCCACTTAAGAACTTAAATGAGGCACTTATAGGCAAAAAGGCATGAGATCCACTTTTGGAGGATCTCGTTTATATGGCTGTACGGCTAGTTCACACGGTTTGAAAAACCATGCGCTAACCATACAATAGATACTATCTCGGGGACCCTTCTCGCACAGTTTGGTGGCTCAGTTAGTCAAACCATGCGCCACCCATTCAGAATCTATTACCTCCAATACTAGCACCACACAGTTTGGCCGCACGGTTTAGAAAAACCGTGCGCCTCCCATGTGACGTCCCTTTTTTCCCAAAAACACATTCCAAGTTCTCCTCACTCTCCCATTAGTCGACCTTAACTTTATAACCATTAATATTTTCAATAAAGGGTTACATACTAGAAACCAGGGGTACTACATAAAGCATTAGTGGAATACAATATACATCGCTTCATGTGGCATTAGTCTGTCTCACACACAAACAACGTTATCTTATCCACTGTGATATAAAATGTAAAAAGATTATATATTATATAATGAAAATAGATAAATAATTATGAAGTATATAAAAAAATTATACATTATAGGACTCATTATTTGAATCAATGAGATATGAAAATAGAAACAAGAATGAAATCAGTTCATGAGGCAGTAGTCCATCATAAACACAAATGATGATTACATAACTCATTTTAAAGATGAGTGTGCGGTTTTAGATCATAAAATAACATAAAAACATAGAATTATATTTAGAATACTATTTATTTTTGTTGAAATTATATAATAAGAATTAAATGGGTGGAGAAAGAAATAAATAAAAAATGATCATTGATGAACGTTTTATATTCTTCATGTAACTCCATTTGATTAGAATCAAATTCATTCCTTTCTATGATTTATGACCAATGTGAGGATTATATAGATATATTAGAAATTTTTTGAAGTTTTTTTTGTAAAATTATTGATGATAAAAATTGATTGATTTTTATGAAGAAGTGAGGGGAGTGAGCTCTCTTATATAGTTGAAGAGGAGTGGAATTATTTTGAATACCCAAATATAATAACTATTAGGAGATCAAAATTTCATAAATTCAAGACCAAATTAATAATTAATGGTGGGTAGCGATTATATGGTTGATAAAAATATCCAACACACAATTAAACAAATTTTCAAAAACATTTTTCTAACTTTTAGGTTTTCCTTTTTCATTTTTGTTTTTCCTTAAGGTAACTAATTTCCTAACATATGTAATTTATTTATTATTATTATGTTAAATTTAAATTATTAAATAATTTTGAAACATTTATTATAATTATTCAATCCAATTTATCAAAAAAAATATTATTTTTTTCAATAAAAAAATAACACAAGCGCAAGCAATGTGTAAAAACACCATTTTAAACTTAACTTTGGTAGCAAATTTTTTTATAAATCTGGGGGTGAATATGATCATCATAAATGAACAATGAGACAATTAATGGACCTTTTTTTATATTTATTAACATTAAAAAATAACTTGGAAGATTTTTTTGTATCATCAATTAAAAATTATTTAATATAATATCAATTTTTATAATATAACATTAATGTCAATTGTGATATTATTCATCGAAATTAATTGCCAAAAAATCATTATAATAATTGTCTATATATGTTCAAAAATGGTTTGTAGACTAGTTTCTAGGTCATTTGTTCCCTTTAGTGTAATGCATATTCTCTGGGTAAACACATTTTTTACCATAATAATTGTAATTATACATAACTATTTTCACGCATCACTTTGGTAAAAAATTAATCATTCCTTTTTAGAAACTAGAAATTATTTTTATGAATAATATGAATAGATTTTTTTCAAATTTATTTAACATAAGTGAATAAATTAAATTTATTATTAATCCTTAAGGTGTAGCAAAAAACTGGGTTTTGAGAAGGAAATTTTTTAAAAGATAAACCTATATAAAAAAATGAATAATTAAAATAATTGTATGAAATTAAATTAATATTTATTAATAAATTTTCTTTTAATTAAATCATTTCCCATTATGCATTATTTTAATTAATTTTAAAATTGAAACATTGCGCATTTTAATTCTCTTATTTAAAAAACCTGTTAGTAAACGTAAAAAAAATTATACGAAAAATAAATATAATGATGATTAAAAATTATTTAAATGTATATAAATAATACATATGTTAATTTAAAACATTTTTTATACACATTTTTTGAAATTATATTAATTAATTAATTGATAATAAAATAATATTTTGTAAAAATTGGAATTTTGCACTATTAACCAAAAAACAATTTTTTTTTGAAAAATCTAAACATTTCAAAAAACTAAATATTTATTTTCATATTCCAAAAATTACGTTCATTTTATAAAATATTGTTTCAAAATTTTATAAAAAATTACTATAATATTTTTTTCATGAAAACTAATAAAAATAATTTTTTTGGAAAACATATTTTTGATGAATAAAATCACTTTATTAAAAATATTTTGATTATTTACTAAATGTTTTTCAATAATTTATATTTAGTGAGAATTATATATATATATATATATATACATAACTATTTATAACTACCAATTTAATGGGTAGTTTATAATAGTAATATATATGTTGGGTTGTTTAAGTTCAGAATTTGTGTGTTGAATAAACTATTGAGCTTAAAAAATATTAGGGTATTGTGTATTGAAATATACATTGTGTGTTGTGTTTAATGAATGAAAAATAGCATGTTTCATTTCCTTGACACTATTGAATATAATTTTCATCTTTTTAAATCTAGGGATGTTAAATATTCTCAACATTTTAAGGAATTATTAAGGTCTTTTATGAATATCCCTGACATTATTTACAATGGTTTAAAAAGTAATAATTTTTAAAATTTATCATATTGAACATATTGATATTCATTCAAAATATCAAAGAGGATGTTTTTCACATCATATACAGTATCACTATATCTTCTCACCTAAAAAATTGTTCCTTTATTTAAATATCCCCTAATTTGATTTCATCGTCTATTTAAGAGAAAATATTTACCTATATTATAGAAATTTTTAGATTTTAAATATGTCATATCAGAATCAATAGGGTATGTTCCTTAATAAATTTTCATGTGATATTTTAAAATTATTTTCACCTATAAAAATATCATTTGATAAACATTACTCTAAACTATAGATATTATCTTGTGATGCCATCCAATATAATACTATAGAAGTCATATAATCAATGCTTTCTATGACTATAGAACAATATTGATATTTCATTTCATATTACTAAAATATATTTATTTATGAAGATTATGAAATGTTGTAATTATTCAAAAAATTTAATATGATGAATTCATTTGAGTTTATAAGTGTATAAAGTGGACTGTTATAGCCCTTTGATGCATTATTAGGTCTCCTGAGGCAATATATCCTACTTCTTTTGTGTATTAAATCCCAAATATTTGTGGACTCTTGGAATGAGTTATTGATTGTGTTATTATGATGTCCTGGAAAATGGAATTGACATTCTTATTATTATTTATATCATTATTCATTCAATCATTATGAAATTATTTATTGTTATCCATGTTATTAATTATGTTCTTATGTTATAAGTTGAGATATTCTCCTTTTATAATATTAGTTTTATGGAATATTGGCTTGTTGTGTATTTGGAACATATTATTCACGCTTTATTTATTATCTTATGACTTCTATTATATGATTTTTCTTTCAGTTCACTTGATGCTTTCCATTCCCCAAGATAATAATATGGGATCAATGAATGGTTCCATGTATATAGTACATGAAAAAACTATTTTATCACTAAAAGTTTAAGTTTTATGTCATATTTAAATGTAATATCTAAATCATGTATGTGTCTAGTCTCGAAGGAATTCTAAATTATTCAACCTGTTGGGATGTGATATAATATATCATGTGGTAATATAGATTGATAACCACTTTCTATGGGTTAATACAGTTTATTAATTTCATGTTTTATCATTCATATCATTCTTTATGGGTGTTAGTTATTTCATACTCCTAATTTTTTTACACCCCATTTATTACTCACCCATTCCTTATCATTGATTATATCTCATTATTTATGTCCTTCATTTTTAATAAACCGATAATTTTTTTTGGAATAAACAAATAGAAATGATTATTTTCACAACTTTTTTATAGTTTTGATATAAATTCATTCATATTTGAATTATATTTTTAAATTAAACATTCTTCATTTTCCATATACATTATCTCGTCTCAAATTAGTTGATTTTAGATCTACTCTCCCTTAATCCATTATTTATTTTTCATCCAAATTTAAATATATTATTAGAAAACCGATTGGAATTGATTCTGAACCATCAATGGTTCAAAAAATCCATAATAAACATTTATTTTTTCTTTTAGTTATTTGAAATCACACTTTGAGACCTTATTGTTTTTCTCTCATATATATTTTGGGAACATCTTGGGAAGAAACCCCTTTTACTCATACTCATATTATCTATTGAAGGTGTGTTGGGTTTCCTTATGAGTTACACTAATTGTATATGTTAAAAAATTTCCATAAAAAAATTGTTTTAAAAAAACAATTATCAAATTAAGATATTCTAAATCAAAGTAGATTCTTAGATCTTGTTATAGACATGTAACGAGATAATTTCAATACCTCTTTTCCACTTTAATGAGCCTCTTTTTATAAAATAAATTTATTAGAGAGATTCATCCCAAAACCTCTTCTTTTAGTAATTTGGGGTGACTTTTGTTGTATCAAATTAGTAATTCTCAATTTTACTTCTCGATCAAAACACATCATTTTTTAAGTAATTTTTTAAACCTCAACTAATATTCATCTTTCTTCTGAATCATGTCTCATATTTTCAAAATTATTTTTCATGAAATTTTTTTGTTTCATGCAAGTATTATTCAATAATCATTATCATTTTATATTATATCTCAATTTAAGAATTCTTAACATCCTTGAATTTCTATAATTAATAATCCTTTTACTCAAATTATTTCTTATCATTGAGTTTTTATAAAATGTGATATGAAATATATCTCCAATTAGTGATCTTTTATTTTTATATAAAAACGATGAATACTATTTGATTTGATATATTTGATGAGTTTTCCATTTATTAAATAATAATTAAAATGAATTTACCATTCCATACTTCTCAAATTCCAAATATATTTTCGCATCCATTACACTATTCGTAAATTCCTATATATGTGTTATCATTTCAATAAGGAAATATTTTTAATAATGATTTATTTATATGAAAAAACTCACCAAGTGATTCAACTGAAACATACTATTCATAGAATTATATTGATTCTTTAAAAGTATAACTCTAAAATAAATTTAAAAAAATTACGACATCATATAACATAATTTTGAGGTTATTATTAATTATCATTTTCCAATTTTGTGATATTTCTCTATATCATAGCCTCTTTCGTCATCCTTTTCTTCATGGTTTTAATAAATAAACCCACATGTTGGTATTGAGAATGATATAATCCATATTCCCTATATAATCAAACACAGAATCATCTATAAATCTAAAATTTAATTGAAATTGTTTTAAATAAGTCAGCAAAAAATATTATATCAATTCATTGGTATAAACATTGACTCTAACGAAAATTGAAATGCCCATACTGATTATGAAATCACACTATGATGGGGTGAATTAGTGTCAAAAATATATTTTTTAAATTTTTATCATATTGTTTATTGGATCCTAATTACCTATTATGAGGTATGGTTATTGAATTTTTCAGTTAACATGTTTATAATTCATGAAAGATAAAAAATAGAGAATATCATATGGTATTTTTTAATGGTTCAATATTAATATTTGTGTCATCTCTATATTATGTTAAGGATGAATCTAACACATAGGGGATTTACTAATCATGAATTGTGAATAATCATGGGGAAGGTGTTATCCTTCATACCTGAGGATATACACCTAAAATCATCCACTATGTCATGATAGGTTATTTATAATGGTATCCATCAGTTTAAAATTTTCCTCCATCAACTCTGATGAACAAACTCATACTTTTCACTCCATTATGTCATGACATCAAATTGCTAGAACATTCTTCCTCATACTATGGACATATAAATCCTTTGGTTATTCAGTATAATATCCTTACAAATTAGACATTTTGTCTCACTATCATAATGGTCAAAGTATACATGGGAACAAACAAATGTTCATTTTCTTCTTCTTCTAATTATTTTAGAATCCATCTAATGATTACCATTATTATTAAATCCTCATATATCAAGTATCTTAATTTAATTAATAATTAGTAGAGACATAATAATAGATACGTGTCGCTCACTCTCTCATTTTTCCCTTACACTTATCCTTAGACACTCCAGATCATTAATCAAAGAAAGTTAGTATCATCCTATTTATTTTTTCAATCCTTAACACACAGAATTATTTTGGAATATTATTATGATATTTATTCTCCCAATTACAACTTATCAATTAAATATATTATTTTTATAAACTCAAAACAACATCATATGGATATTTCTTCCACATTTCAAATATATAAAATATTTTATCTTCAACCCCCATGATTCTTTCATTTATCTTTAGATAGATAATAACTATGTATTTATCCAGTAGAAATCTCCAATAATGGTTTTCAAATATTTTTAGTTACAAAGTCTTTTATTATTTTTTCATATATATTCTCAATATTTAACATTAATTTTCTGATGATATCCCTCATTTAATCTAGATAGATAATTTTCATATAAATACTCTTATAGGCATCAATGTAAATCAATTTAAAATAATTGTATTTGAAATTATAAATTCATAATGTGGTCAACATCTCAAATTCATTATATTTAATTATCATCTTTACTTGTTATGAATTTAAATTATTATCTTTAATAAATTATTTTTTCTAGAATATGCATCTACATATTATAAAATAGAAAACCATTTCATGGTAGTCACTTCAAATGTCTCAATTAATATCCATATTTTCATTGTCTTGTATCACAAATATTAATGTAAAGTGAAATTATATTTTTTCCATTAAGAATGTATATGAATCCTCAAAATTTAATCTCTATATTTAATGAATTATTTACAATAGTGTTATGTCAAGTAATAAATAGTAAACCTTACATAACACATCAGAATAATAATTTTAAATTAAAAATCTACATGAAGATACTTTATATACTAAGATAAATCATAGATATAATTTGAAATAAGTAATGTATCACCTTGTAAATATATTTATACTATAAATTAACTTACATAAAAATTAGGATATTCTAAAAAACATAATGTATATTTTATTTATCACAAATAAAATTATTCAATTTTCTATAACTCAATATAAACATAAACATATATCATGAGAATGTACTAATAGATATTATGTATCAGAAGTAAAATCTTTTGTATCATCTGAAATATGTTTTATTCTATATTGATTCACCTATAATTTCATATATATCCATAATCAAATCTAATATACCCCAATGAGATCTTATAATTTTATAATATTTTATTGTGATTAATGGTACATAATATATATTTTTTAATTTCCCTCATTCATAATTCTATAACATCTATAATTTCACTCAAAACATTTTCTATCCTTATTAGAACATATCAAACCACTCATAATAATCTAAATATTAGTCAAAATAATTTAGTAATTTATTTAACATTCATTCATATCTTTAATATGATTTTAAAATTACTATAATGTTTTAAAATTTGTCTTTGATTATTTCTATGTTTCATCTATTACCTCAATTAATTACTCATTATTTTGCATCAAATATCCTAAATATTTTTACTTAATTAATTTAAAATAAATACCAAACATTTTTCTTCCTAAAAATAATCATTATTTAAGAATTATAAAAAGTTCTTCATATGAATATGAACATGTAACATTCTGATATAGATGCCACTAAAAAATTCTCCATTATAGTTCACAATAAGGTTTCAGTCATGAATCTGTATATGCCGCAGGCTGTTGAAACGTATCAAAGGTCCTGATTGTGGTAGTGTATGGAATATTAAATCCCATCGAAGTAAGAAACAGTTGAAATAATCTAATATCATCGATATTAGTAGATAAATAATTTGTGGAATATTAATCAAAACCAAGTATGTAATAATGAATGAAATAATCTAGAGGCCCTAATATTTATATCATACATAAAAACTCCACTCCCAATAATCCATTAATATATACAGTAATAATGGACATAAATTTGCATAATTGTCTCTATTAATATCTTTTAGATGAACCACATAACTAAACTCAACATGAACATCTAATATATCCCACTCGATCAATCCTAGGTGTCATCCCTACCAATTCTTGAAACCAAGTGAAAATTTTATCTTGTTATAAGGACCCAGCCTTAAACCTTACTTAATCTTGAGTTATTACAAGATTACAAATTGAGGATCTTTTCAGGTTTAGAGTTTTAGCGAATTAGATCATAAAACATGCATTACATTCCACATTTAAACAAAGTCGTTACATAAAGATAGTATTCATTTTTTTCCATCAATGGAACATATTTAAAATAAAACATGGATTCTTTCTTAACACTTCCTTGACACTATCATAATATCATGTACCTTTCCCTTGACCCGTGAAAGACATTTCAAAAAAGACTTCGGATGAGCATAAAAAGCTCAGTATGGGTTATATAAAAATATATGGAAAGCAAACGTGGGTACATTTATACATAAGAATGATATCATACATTACTCATAAAACATAAGAACTTTAACATACCTCATCAAATCATGAATAAATCATATAAATCATAAGACATAAATGTAACTTGAGGGATCCATAACAATCATACGTAGGGAGTAACCCTCTTAGTTACGTTTGGAATACCCATCACAGTATATTCCCTAAATCTCATTGGAGAAACCTTAACGTTTCACTCCTTCGTGTTACCCAATGCATTGGACAGCTATATCGAGCTCACCTGCCCTTAATTTTCATGGAACCACCCGTCTTTATAATAATGCCCAAGAACCTCAACATAATCGTATCACATGAAACATGCATAAAGGAAACATAACATTTCCACCTTTCAATCACAAGATATAAATTCAACACATTGATATATAAACATTATGAAAACCATTTTAAATACCAAAATAAAATAAAAGTAAAACTAGGTATTTATTTTTCTTTTAAAAAGAAGGTATGGCTTGTAGAGAAAGCCGAAAGTCAAATAATGGTCACGGCGGCAGAGAAGTCGTTGTCGCTGCATACGTACAACAAAAACATTTCCTTTTGTCATTTAGTAAAATGCTTCTAATAAATGAGATTCCTTTTGGATAAACGTAAAATTAAAAGGGGTTTATACACCGTATAAAAGAAGGTTTTTTATAAAACAAAATATGCCTCAATGAAAGGAGATTAAGATGAAGTCCTATACCTCGGGTCCGAATTGACTTGGTCGTTCTTTAAGCTCCTGAATAATAAACTTGAGTTAATTTCTACTTGTTTAAGAACCTTTTTCAAGTTCATTATTCCTTCAATATCACTTATTGCCATGTCATGAACACTATGTAATTATTTAAGTTAATAACGGTCGTTTTAACGATAATTGGTACTTGAGTCAAAAATAAACCCTTTATAATTACAAGTTGTTCATGTATCCATTATATCCAGAATTATAATCATGATGTATATATCATATATATCATATATATACAGTATATACATGCATTTATAATATTACATATTCATTTAGAGGTATGAAATGAAATGCACCGTTCATGGAGACGGTAAGCCGTACGTACGCATGAACGCTAATTTCAGTTCTATTTCGTATTTTATAGAATGGAATCATAATGATATAAAGGTATATTATAATTCCAGTGTAATATCATATATAATATTATAACTCCATCCTTTATATGACCCACATATGGTATTTAACGAATCAAATCACTTTGAGGGGGCGGTAGTCCGCATTTCCTTAAATGAAGATATCGCGTTTACCCATAATGGGAACCATAAAGGTATTCCCAAAATGAAAAATACAGAAACTTAAGGAAAACATAAACATATTATATATCATATATAAATATAGTGACATCTTAATGTCTACCTTTGAAGGTGTTAAAATTATGTTGAACAATCATCGTTTCGGGAGGCATAAATTCACCATCCACAAAAACAGTATGTTCTTTCACCATTAGATGTAGGTGTGTGTAAGTGTAGCTCGAATACTTCTTATAACAACATCTTAGTATATTGAAGATACTTTATTTGTTACAAAAGAAATGAATAAAAAGAGTTTATGAGGTTGGAGAATTAATATAAAACAAAAGGACTCAAGTGAAGACATTACATTAAAATCGGGTAACTCCCATTGGTTTGAGCTTAAAGGATTCCTTGGGAAGATTTCTGCCCAAAGTGATCCTTAAAAGAGTAAGAGAGGGGAGTTGAGAGACACAATGGGCAGGTGTTGGCCGAGCCAAAGGATTTTTAAGTGTGGGTAAGGAGGTAGAGGTGGGGGCCTTTTATAAGAGGAGAGGAGGGGCACTCTTGGAATGTAAAGAAATGTTACATTAATTTCAAATGGGTTTCGGATTTTGAAGGTCCCACATTGATATAATTCTAGGATAAGGTGATAAGGGTTCAAATTATACTCCCCAATAGGATTTTTACATGTGTAGGTCTTAGATTTTACTTTATCTTTCCATTTTATTTAAATCTTTTATTAATGAGGTAATCGCTGCATCATCATCATGTCATAAATAATTTAATAAATTTAATGTCTAAAAATTATAAAAAAAACTACTATGATGTAGAAAAAAATTTTATATTTCCAATGACTATTTATAGTCCAAATTATCATTTATGTAGACAAAATTATAAATGTTTTAATTAGGTGATACATTATTTGTCACATTTAACATTCTTTAAAAATAAAATGATAAAAAGTCACTTTCTCACAAAAGTGATTCCATGGGGCCCCCATGTTTGTAACAAGGCATTGAATGGTCGGCCATGAGACAACCAGTAGCCTTAGGACACATTTTGTTGCCATTTTATTATTATTATGATATTATTTTATTATCCTTAACTACCCGATTACTCATTAATCAAGATAATTAAAGATAATTACCGTCATTACTATTCATAATGTCCAAATACAAAAGAGTCTTGATAACATAATTTATACCTTCTAATTCCAAATATGTAATCCATTTTACCAAATTCCAAACACATAAATTGCAATAATTGATTTAAAAATAATTCTCGTTGTCAAAACAAATAGCAGGATTTTTGAAACAATATCTATGAAAAGTTTGGCATTAGTTTATGCCCAATTCCAAAGTGAAATTAATCCTAATGACCACCTTTGGATTAAATGGTAAAAATATATTCAGATTAAACATTAAGACCAATTAAAAATATAATCTAACCATATAATTAAATTAAATTAAAAAGCAGTTTTGATGTAAAATGCAGTATTATTCACTATTAATTAAAAAATGAACATTGTCCGAAAAATACCAAAAATTTTTCCAATGTAAATTTCAATGTCCCAATCATAATTAATATGTTTATTTTGACAAATATAGATTATAAAATTGTCAAAAGATTTATTTCAAAAGGGTTTTCCATCAAAAGGCAGTAAAACAACATTTTAAGAATATTAGTGTATTCCATGCTTAAGATTGGATTTATTTTCATTTTAAGCCTCTAAAACACTATCTAATTCATTAATAGACATAGATAAAAATATCTATTATTCATTACTTACTTGGGATGTTACATCCTTCCCCCCTTTAGAAAATTTCATCCCCACAATTTATTTACATATCTAATAAGTGGGGGTACTTATCCCTCATTGCATTTTCAGATTCCCATGTTGCCTCTTCCATCATGTGGTTTTTCCACAAAACCTTTACCTGATTAATCACATTATTCCGTAACACTTGCTCCCTGTGGTCAAGAATCTGGACCGGTTGTTCCTCATAAGATAGGTTCTCTTCCAGCAGAACTACCTCTGGACTCAAAACATGATATGGATCTGGCATATACTTTCTCAACATCAAAACATGAAAAACATAGTTTACCTGAGATAAACTCGGAGGTAAAGACTCTCGGTAAGAAACTGATCCAACTCTCTCCAGAATTTCATATGGTCCAATGAACCATGGACTCATCATTCCTTTCTTACCAAATCACATCACACTTTTTCATGGTGATACTTTGAGAAAAACATTATCACCTACCTCAAAAGAGAGATTCATCCTCCTGTTGTCCGCATAACTCTTCTGCCAACTCTGAGCTGTTCTCATGTGTTTCTGTATCAGCTGAACATTTTTTTCCAACTCTTCTACCAATTCTGGTCCCATCAACTTCATTTCACCCACTTTATCCCAGAAAGCTGGAGTTCGACACTGCTTCCCATATAATTCCTGAAATGGTGCGATCTGTATACTAGAATGAAAATTGTTATTATATGAAAATTCAACCAAATAAAGATGTTGGTCCCAACTTCCCTGATAATCCATCGAACAAGCTCGTAGCATATCATCCAAGGTCTGAATTGTCGTTTCGACTGCCCATCTGATTGAGGATGAAACGCTGTACTAAAATTTAATTCAGTACCCAACGACTTCTGAATTCCTTTACAAAAGTTAGAAGTGAATATGGGATCATGGTCAGATACAATGGGGAGAGGAACTCCATGTAACCTGACTATCTCTTTAAGATACAAATGGGAAAGTTGATCTAGGTAAAAAGTATCTCGTATAGCAAGGAAATGAGCAGATTTGGTCAACCGATAAAAAATAACCCAAATTGCATTATTATCTCGAGATGTCTTCGATAATCCCACAATAAAGTCCATGGATATATTCTCCCATTTCCACTCTGGAACTGGTAAAGGATGAAGCATCTCTTTCAGTAACATCCACTCTGCTATAACCTGTTTACATGTCAAACACTTCACAGTAAAATCAGCAATATCTATTTTCATTCCATCCCACCAGTAATACTCTCACAGATCTCTGTACATCATAGTACTGCCAGGATGAACTGAAAACGGAGAACTATGAGCTTCACATAAAAACTCTCTCTTTAAATGTGAATCACAAGGCACACACAATCTCTTCCAAAATATCAAAACTCAATCATTATCAATGTTGAATTCAGGCAAATTACCCTTCTGAACCAGCTCTGCCTTTTTCTGCAACTCACTGTCTTACTTCTGTGCTTTCATGATTCTGTGTGATAGAGATGATCTCACTGATACCTGAAACAAAACATAAGAACTTCCTGCTCCAACAACATCTATTCCAATGTTCATCAAATCCTTAACCAAAGGATGACGTTTTAAACGAAACATTGCTAATAAAGAATTACTTTTTCGACTCAAAGCATCAGCCACTTTATTTGCTTTTCCTTGATGGTAATGAATTGTACAATCATAATCCTTGATTAATTCTAGACATCTCCTTTGTCTCAAGTTCAATTCTTTCTGAGTGAATATATACTTTAAACTTTTGTGATCGGTATATATTTCACACTTTACTCCATACAAATGATGCCTCAAATTTTTAAAGAAAAAACAACAGCAGCTAATTCCAAATCATGTGTTGGGTAATTTATCTCATGAGTTTTCAACTGTCGTGATGCATACGAAATTACCTGATCATTCTTCATTAGGATGCAACCAAGTCCTTTCAATGAAGCATCACTGTATATAACAAACTCACCATTCCTAGAAGGTAGTGCCAAAACTGGATCATTCACCAATCTTCTTTTCAATTCCTGGAAACAATCATCACATTATTCTGTCTAGATAAACTTAACACCCTTCCGAGTTATCTTATTCATTGGACTAGATAACCGTGAAAAATTTCTAACAAACCTTTGGTAATAGCCTACCAAACCAAGGATGCTACGATTCTCAGTTACATTTGTGGGTCATGTCCGGTCTTTCACAACTTTTGTTTTTGTAGGATGAACAATTATCTCATCTTTAGAAACAATGTGACTGAGGAAAGAAATTTGTTGCAACCAAAACTCACACTTGCTGAATTTTCCATACAGTTTCTTTTATTTTATGGTTTGCAAGATAACCCTTAAATGTATTTCATGCTCCTCTTTACTTTTAGAAAACACAAAAATATCATCAATGAAAACCACCACAAACTTATCCAAGAACTCATGGAAAATTCTATTCATTAAGTCCATGAATACAGTAGGTGCATTGGTTAGGCCAAAAGGGATTACTACAAATTCATAATGGCCATATCTTGTACGGAACGTTGTCTTCGGAACATCTACTTCCTTTACCACCAGCTGATGGTACCCCGATCTCAAGTCAATCTTTGAAAAATACTGAGCTCCCTGGAGCTGATCAAACAAATCATCGATATGAGGCAAAGGATATTTATTCTTAACAGTGATTTTATTTAAGGCTCTATAATCAATGCAAAGTCTCATTGAACCATCTTTATTTTTAATAAATAAAACAAGAGCACCCCATGGTGATGTGCAGGTTGAATGAAACCTTTCTCTAATAAATCTTGCAATTGCTCCTTCAACTCTAAAAGTTCAATTTGAGTCATTCGATAAGGGGGTTTTGAAATTGGCTTAGCATCAGGAACTAAGTCAACAGTAAACTCAACTTCCCGATCTGGTATTATTCCAGGAAACTCATCAGAAAAAACATCAGGATACTCATTTACAACTGTAACATCATTAATTTGAACAGTTCCTTTATTTTCAATGATGTGTGCAAGTTAACGTTCATTTCCATCTTTTACAAGTTTCTTGGCCTCTTGATAAGTTATCAACAGTAAGGGTTCATTCATGTACACAAACTAAATGTATTTCTGAAAAGAAACTTCATTAGCTATACAGTCAATCTTAGCATGGTAAATAGAGAGCCAATCCATACCCAGGATAACATCAAACTCTACTAGAGGTAGAACAATAAGGTTTGAAAGTAGGTTGTTTCCAAAGATAAGGATAGGAATATTCTTATAAATTCTTTTTTCCTCAACATTTCCCCCATGTGTTTTTACCAAAAGTTCAGGAGTCATTTCTTGAGATGGTATTCCCATTTTACTAGAAAATTTTTCAGAGATGAATGAATTTGTAGATCCTGAATCAAACAACACACTGGCATAATCTGAAAAAACAATCAATGTACCTGATACAACTTCATTTGATGGCTCGACATCAGATGAAGTAGTTGCAATGGATTTCACCTCCCCTTTCTGCTTGTAGTCTAACTGCATCCCATCACTCAAGCTCTTTGTCGGACACTCATTTGCATAGTGACCCATCTCATTGCACTTAAAACATTTCACTAACTGTAAATAAAATTTGGTCTTACCTTGACCTTGATCTTTTTCAGTGCAATCACGAGCCTTATGTCCCATATTACCACATCGGTAGCACTTTTCAGAATTCAGAAGACATTCCCTAGCATGCCTTTTTCCACATTTATCACAAACTGGAAACTTAGATTTCTTACGATCACAATTTTTTGAAGATTTATTCCCTTTCTCCTGCCACCTCGGTCTCTTCTTCTGTTGCTTGTTATAGAACACTTGATCATCGACAAACTCCATTTCCACCTTCTTATCACATCGAACACGCTTTTTATAACTTTTAAACTCACGATAACCTAATTCCCTTCAATATTTTGGCTTTAATCCTGAGTAAAAATGATTGATTTTACTATCAAGGTCTCGGATAAAATTTCGAGCATACCTTGCCAATCGAGTGAACCTTTCTTCATAGGCAGCCACTGAGTCTTCATCTCGCCTCAATTGCAAGAATTTCTTTTCCATCCTAAGTTGAACAGCCTTAGGAAAATACTTCTCAAGAAACATAACTTTGAATTCATCCCAGTCGAGAGCATCAATCTCATCAGCGTCCCTGATATTTTTATCCATAGACCACCACTGATCTGCCTCACCCTTCAAACGGTAAATAGCAAGACTAATCTTTTGATTGTCTGAACACCCCATGACATCGAAAATCTTCTCCAGTTCTTTAATCCACCCTTCAGCTATCACAGGGTCAGATGATCCTCTGAATGATGGGGGATGTTGCCTCATGAAATGTTCCACCACTAACATGTTCCTCTGCGATTGATCTGGCTGATCTCGTGCATGGATACCACCACCATTTATCGCTTGAGTCAACTGTTCCATTACTGCGACAAACTGTTCAGTTCCAATTCCGACCAGCTCGGGATGCTGATTCGGAAGGTTATTTCCTTCTGTATGCCTTCCTAGCACTGCTTCCCTATTTCCTCTGCAGAAAACCATTCTGAACTAACATGTCTTAGATGAAACAACATGGTAATCTTCAAATACTATATCATTTCAAAAAAAATATTTTTGGATAATCATTTAATAGAATTCCAACTCCTAAAGTTATCTAAACTGACCTTTGATACCAACTATAAGGCCCCAGCCTTAAAACATACTTAATCTTGAGTGATTAAAAGATTACACATCGAGGATATTTTCAGGTTTAGAGATTTAGCGAATTAGATCATAAAACTTGCATTACATTCCACATTTAAACAAAGTGGTTACATAAAGATAGTATTCATTTTTTTTCCATCAATAGAACATATTAAAAATAAAACATGGATTATTTCTTGATACTTCTTTGACACTATCATCATATCATGTACCTTTCCCTTGACCTGTGAAAGAAATTTCAAAAAATACTTGGGATGAGCATAAAAATCTCAGTATGGGTTATATAAAAATATATGGAAAGGAATCATGGGTACATATATACATAAGAATGAAATCATACTTTACCCATAAAACATAAGCACTTTAACATACCTCAACAAATCATTAATAAATCATAGAAATCATAAGACATAAAGGTAACTTGAGTCATTCATAACATTATTACGTAGGGAGTAACCCTCTTGGTTACGATTGGAATACCCATCACAGTATATTCCCTAAATCTGTTAAGAGAAACCTTAACGTCTCACTCCTTCACGTTACCCAATGCATTGGAGAGCTATATCGGGCTCACCCACCCTTAGTTTATCACGGAACCACCCGTCTTCATAATATTTCACAAGAACCTCAACATAATCATATCACATAAAACATGCATAAAGGAAACATAACATTTCCACCTTTCAATCAAAAGATATCAGTACAACACATTGATATAAAAACATTATGAAAACCATTTTCAATACCAAAATACAAGAAAAGTAAAACATGGTATTTATTTTTCTTTTAAAAATAATGTATGGCTTGAAGAGGAAGCCAAAAATCAAATAATGGTCACGGCGGCGGAGAAGTCGTTGTCGCCGCATACGTACAACAAAAACATCCCCTTTTGTCATATAGTAAAATGCTTCATATAAAAAATATTCCATTTGGATAAACATAAATGTCAAAGGGGTTTATACACCATATAAAAGAAGGTTGTGTATAAAAAAAATATGCCTCAATGAAAGGAGATTGAGACGAAGTCCCATACCTCGAGTCCGACTTGACTCGGTTGTTCTTTAAGCTCCTGAATAATAATCTTGAGTAAATTTATACTTGTTTAAGAACCTTTTTCGAGTTCATTATTCCTTTAATATCACTTATTGCCATGTCATGAACACTATGTAATTATTTAAGTTAATAATGGTCGTTTTAACGATCATTGGTACTTGAGTCAAAAATAAACCCATTATAATTACAAGTTGTTCATGTATCCATTATATCCAGGATTATAATAATGATGTATATATCATATATATCATATATATATAGTATATACATTCATTTATAATATGACATATTCATTTAGAGGTAATAAATGAAATGCACCATTCATGGAGACGGTAAGCCGTACGTACGCATGAACGCTACTTTCATTTCTATTTCGTATTTTATAGAATAGAATAATAATGACATAAAGGTATATTATAATTCCAGTGTAATATCATATATAATATAATAACTCCATCCTTTACACGTCCCACATATGGTATTTAACGAATCAAATCACTTTGAGGGGGCGGTAGTCCGCACTTCCTTAAATAAAGATATCGCGTTTACCCATAATGGGAACCATAAAGGTATGCCCAAAATGAAAAATACATAAGCTTAAGGAAAACATAAACATATTATATATCATATATAAATATATTGACATCTTAATGGCCACCTTTGAAGGTTTTAAAAGAATGTTGAACAATCATCGTTTCGGGAGGCATAAATTCACCATCCACAGAAACAGTATGTTCATTCACCATTAGATGTAGGTGTGTGTAAGTGTAGCTCGAATACTTCTTTTAAAAAAAATCCTAGTATATTTAATATAATAGATTTGTTACCAAATAAATGAATAAAAAGAGTTTAGGGGGTTGGAGAAGTAAAATAAAACAAAAGGACTCAAGTGAAGACATTACCTTAAAATCGGGTAACTCCCTTTGGTTTGAGCTCAATGGCTTCCTTGGGAAGACTTCCGTCCAAAGTGAGGATTCAAGGAGTAATAGAGGGAAGTGGAGAGACAAAATGGGCAGGGGTTGTCCGAGCCAAAGGCTTTGGATGTGTGGGTAAGGAGGTAGAGGTAGGGGCTTTTTATAAGGGGAGAGGGGGGCACTCTTGGAAAGTAAAGAAATGTTACTTTATGTTCAAATGGGTTTTGGATTTTGAAGGTCCCAATTTGATATAATTTGGGGATAAGGTTATAAGGGTTATAAATATACCCACCCAATAAGTTTTGGACATGTGTAGGTCTTAGATTTTACATTATCTTTCCATTTTATTTAAATCCTTTATTAATGTGGTAATCGTTGCATCATCATGATGTCATAAATAATTTAATAAATATAATGTCTAAAAATTATAAAACAAATACCATGATGTATAAAATCATTTTATATTTCCAATGACTATTTATAATCCAGATGATCATTTATGTAGACAAAATTAAAAATGTTTTAATTATGTGATACATTCTTTGTCACATTTAACATTCTTTAAAAATAAAAAGATAAAAAGTCACTTTCTCACAAAAGTGATTCCATGGGGCCCCCAAGTTTGGAACAAGGCATCCCATGGTCGGCCATTAGAAAACCAGTAGCCTTAAGACACATGATGGTGTCATTTTTTTATTATTATGATATTATTTTATTATCCTTAACTACTCGATTACTCATTAATCATGATAATTAAAGATAATTACCGTTGTTACTATTCATAATGTCCAAAAACAAAAGAGTCTTGATTACATAATTTGGACCTTCTGATTCAAAATATGTAATCCATTTTACCAATTCCAATCACAGAAATTGCAATAATTGATTTAATAATAATTCTCGTTGTCAAAACAAATAGCGGGTTTTTTTGAAACAATATCTATGAAAAGTTCGACATTTGTTAATTCCCAATTCCAAAGTGAAATTAATCATAATGACCACCATTGGATTAAATGGTAAAAATATATTCATATTAAACTTTAATACAAATTAAAACTATAATCTAACCATATAATTAAATTAAATGAAAAAGCAGTTTTGATGTAAAATGCAGTATTTTTCACTATTCATTAAAAAATGAACATTGACAGAAAAATATCAAAAATTTATCCAATGTAAATTTAAATGACCCAATCATAATGAATATGTTTATTTTGACAAATATAGATTATCGAATTGTCAAAATTTTGATTTAAATAGGGTTTGCCATCAAAAGGCAGTAAAATAATCATTTTAGAATATTAGTGTATTCCATGTTTAAGATTGGATTTATTTTCATTTTAAGCCTCTAAAACACTATCTTATTCATTAATATACATAGATCAAAATATCTATTATTAATTACTTACATGGGATGTTACACTTTTAGCCCATTAAAATGGTGTCCCAAGTAAAATCTATGTTAAAAACTAAGAAGGGGACAACCAACATAGACCCCTGAAAATATAATAAATATATATTATTGATATGTTAACTACTCATGAAGTTAATAATAAAAATAATATCTATTGAAAAATAACTTCAAAGGTAATGTTCATACTAAGGAATATTTTTGTGACCTCATGTTCATCAAATGTGATCGTCCTAGGTGAGGAAAATCTATTTGTAAAAGAATAAAAAAATACATATTAGATTCATGAGTCTATAATCCTAATATCTTAAAAATCTTATAAATATGAAATTTAATTTGTTTCCATACCACTTAGTTTTTTCATAATCAATTCATTCATTGTGTCTATAATCCTGATTTATAATATCTACTTCAACAATCAATAATAATGTCTTTTATCAAGGTACATCACTATATGGTAATACATTCCCAAGAAATGGAATCACCGATACTCTCCTCCAATCACTATAATGAAGGATCAAATGAAATATCTTTATATCCAAATAACATGTCCAATAGATGGATGTCATGCTACTGATTCCATCTAAATCTAATTCAATTTTTGGTATCATAGTTATTTTTCTGTAAGGAAAAAACATTAAAACTCGGTTGGTCTCTAAGGGTTTTACACGTAGGATATTTATGAAGGATTATCCAGGGATATAATTACATGCTCGACATAAATTCAATAAATAAACCAATATCCCACTACCAAAAAAGTGAATCATGATTCGTAATGGGGTGTCAACTTTTCCTTAGAGAGAATCCTAGGAATCTCCGGAAATGATCATAATCAAAATCAGGTTTATCTCAATAAGGGTTTTGAGATATATGTACAAACATCCCCAATTAATGATGTAGATAACAATGTCCAATAATCTATAATGAATGAATAGGAGTAGATTTTAAAATATTCTATCATGTATGGATCGAAAACTAGATCTTATAAAATTTATATAGTCATCCGTGTCACATAATAAATCCAGGCTCGATATTTTGATCCTAGGAAGTGTGTCTGAGAATCAAAATATGATAAAATTAAATCATAAAGGAGCATAATTCAGATCCTAAAAGTTAACTGTGGGCATAACTTTCATATAAAAAATCATGTTAGTCCCATCAGAAAATAACTTATTGTATCTCTATAAATCATAATTATGTAAGTAGTAATAAAGTGAAATCATAAATAAAAGAGTGAGAGTGGATGAATTCTTAAAACATCCACTACTATCATATTCCCTTAGGATTAAAATTCCAATATAGGTTTTAGGGTTACACCTAATCCAATATCTACACAAAACCATAACAAAATAGGTTATTTTATTCAATAATCTAGTTTAACACCCATATATTTTGTGAATGTTTTTAATTAATTTAATCATTTTGATATTATTCATCTCAAACAACACTGAATATAACAATTTTTTATACAAAAACATTATGTTTGGATAGAATTATACATAGCACCAAGGTAATATTGAACATAATGAAAAACATAGAATAGAGTTTGGTACACACAACACTGTTTTTAGATTATGTTACACAAAATACTGAATCCATTTGATAGCTTGTGTTACACATACGGTTGCGTTTTTTTGAACTACAATATACTATTTATACTGTTACTAAAATATTATTATAGTTACCACCTATCAATAGGAATAAGAGATAAGAAAAATATTAATTAAAATTTTGAAAAAATATACTCTTGTTTGTAAAATGAATCACTTGGTTATCAATTAATAATAAATTAATGTAAGAAGTAATAGAATATAATAAAATTGATTTTAAATGAAATATATTTTTCTTGGTAAAAATAGAATTTTATCATAAAAACATAAAATCCAAATTTTGATGATTTTTTCAATAAAATATATATATTATATAATCAATAAAAAAATTAAACTCATCTAATATACATTATATGTTTAAGATAATATTAAATCCAATTTTCATTATAAAATTATGTATTTTTATAAATGGTAATTATATAGCATTATATTAGAGCACAAATGTTTAATCTAAATGTTTACTCTTTTATAATTTTTATTTGAAAAAAAATTCAATTTTAAATCATAATACCAAAATTTATTTTGGTGAATTTATTTTGAGAATAATCATTTTTTGATTAATATTGAAAAATACTAAATGTTAATCCAAAATAGCATTTTCGCCTATTTTATTTATATATATAAATTAAATATTATATTAGTCATAATTTATAATTATATAAACTATAAAATTTTGTTTATTGGATTTAGTTTTAAATTAAAATTGTATATTAAAAAATTACAAACATTTGGACATTTTCCCTTTACAAATCCTCTTTATATATATGTATGTGGGATTATTTTTAAATTATTTTCTTCCAATTATATGGTTATATTTTGGATAAAAGGATTCCATATTTGGAATAAAAAATATTATAATATCTATTAGTTTCAACATATTTTTTGACCTAAATAATAGTGAAAGTAATTAAATTTAATTAAAGTGACTAAGTAGAAAATGAGTTTACTTCATGGTTAAACATTATCATAATGGGATAAGTACCATAGAAACATATCCAGAAACCATTATCAAGATATATTTATAATTTATCCTACCATGTATCAAAAAATTTAAATTATTGGAGGCACATTATTTAAGGGAGACCTCACAATGTTTTTTACCATTATATATTAACAAGATTGCCACTCCCCTCCACTATAAACGTGTGATAACAAAACTTACTCCTTTACTACACTCAAGGAACATTGGATCTCCCAAACCATTCCAAAAATAATATTCCAACATATCACCTCTAATTCTAGAAACCTTACCTTGGGAATAAATAAAACAAATTTAGTCCTTTTGTGTAAACCAAAAGAAATTGACCAAAAACATGTAACATCCTTCCACAAGCTCTTTTGTTATAATTTCATTATCCATCACATAAATTATCTAATTTTATTATTTTATAATTAAATTATTTTCCTCTATATGTTATGATGTTTTTATTAAATGTTTTTTACAAACACCTACTCAGACATCCATCAATTGGGTAAATAACTTCTCGTTTGTGTGGATACCAGACTACCACCACGTGAAAAGATATAATTCATTTTTGCTACACCATATTTCATAGATTGAAATTAATATGGAAATAATATTTTTAAATGATATTTATTATATTTATTAATTCCTTATGGTTCTGATATAATTACATAAAACATACCTTGATGATTTCCATTTGGTGTATATACGATAACTTCATTTATGGACGTGTGGACTACCGCCTCCACAAAGCAATGTGATTCATCCACATTTTACCTTGAATGTGTTAATGATGGGTTTTGTAAAATGTTATTATATATATTAAATAAAAATTATACTGTAATGATAATATATATATATATATGTCATTTTCATTCCATTTTTCAATACAAAAATAAAACAGTTACAATGTTCATTTGTTTGTATGGCCTACCATATCCTTGAATGGTGTGTTCCATTTCATATATAAATATTATATATATTATTATAAATTATTTGATTCTGAATATATATAATATTTACATCATATTTTATATTCAGTAATTACGAAAATATTGATCTATGTAAGAGGATCATGAATAAAAAATCAAAACATATATGGAAAACAAAGTGAATATTACTTGAAACATAACATGAACCTGATACTATTAATAAAAGGGTAATATAAAATCATAATAAAATAATATATTTCATTAAATATGATAATATGGTTTTGTGGTAGATTTATAATAACGATATACTTATTATACATGATGTTAGAATGTGTATTAATAATGTTAAGACTTAAGGTAATGGTTTTTCTCATCCCACATTCAATTCTATGAGACTTATGTATTAATCCCCACTAATTTATTTTTTGTGGTGAATATAATTTCCGTTTATGTATTATTTGATTATTATGTATTTACATAACCCTTTTGTGTTATTTCCTTAATCAGGTACTTGGTACAAATTTTACCAAATCAGTAAGGTAAATCTTACTCAATTTTCGTTATCTGCGACACATGCCATGTTGTGAACATATATTTTTCTCTGACGTGAATATACTAAAACTTTATTTTTTATATCATGAATATAATTATTGAAATTATATTATTAGTTTCATTTAATTTTATTCTTTCCCTAGTATTATGATTCAAATATACCAATGTGGTAGCAGTTTATTGATACTATCTCATCGTTTATCTAGATTGACTCTGATTATGCTTCCTTTGATGAAATATTATGACCCATATATCAATAAATATCATGAAGTTTATTATATTTTGGTTATACATGATATCTTCATGTATTTTTACCAATTTTCAGCATGTTGGTACTTAAGATAATTAAGAATTTTTTTAATATAATCGAAATTTATTTCTTTCTTCTGTCAAAATTTTTTTATTCAAAAATTGTTTTCGTAAAATAATTGTTTCAGAAGTATTTTAATATGATGTTTAAAAAAATCACATCTATTTTACCTTTTTAATAAAATTGGTTTTATAAAATAATCTACTTTTCATTTTCTGATCAATGGACATTTCTACATATTTTGCAGAACAAAAAATAATATTCTGCATGTATGGATTTACCAGTTATCATTTCCATGAAGATTTTTTTAAACATTTACATGTATATTTTAAAAATAATTTTTTTAATATATTTTTTAATTTTTTTTGTTACAATGTGGATTTCAAATAAAATGAATTGAATTTTTTTAATAATAAAAATGATATGTTCTTCAAGTAAAATTATAAATTATTTTTCCTGATTCTAATATCTGTTTTTGAAGTGGTTTCATAAAAAATAATTTTATAATTTTTATTTGTTTCAATTTTTGATTTTCAATGAAATGTTCGGTTCTAAGTGACTTTTCAAAATCCTTATCAATATTGGAATATATCCTCTGGTATAGTTTATGTTTTAATATGGTTGTCATTTAAGGACACCATTATAATTCTTTCTGTACATTTTTTTATTAATAGGAAAATTAATTTATGAAACATATTTTATTAAATGGGTTATATCATGATAAAAAACATATGAAACCAACTTGATTTGTTGAGTAATTCTACAGTAAAATGATTATGAAAACTATATCTTTTACATATGTTATGATATAAGGAAATGTTTATGGTACCTATTTCATTTATTGAGTTATGTTATGATTTTTATGAAACCCTTCTATTTTTTATGGGTATTGTTTGATGAATATTTTATTTTCTTATGGTACAAGAATGTATGATTTCATTATATGATGGATGGGACTTGTATCTCTATCCATTGAATTGTGTAAAAATTTATTTGCCACATGAGATAGATATGGATGAAACAAGGAGTGAGCCCAATTAAGTAATATAGGGATATACCAAGAGATGAACATGGTTTATTAACACGGGGTGGGAACATTTTGTTAACTTGTTACATTATTGAATCAATTCAATGAGGAGTGGCCTTGGTTCAATTATATAGATATGGAACTGTAGGAGAACCCAGTTCTATAATAGAGTGATGTAATGAGAAGTAAACTTGGTTCATTATTACATTGATGGAACTCGAGTTAACATGGTTCAGTGTTATAGGATTGAACACGGAGTGAACTCAGTTCAGTAATATAGGGATGGAATGGGAAGTAAACCTAATTTAATAACACATTGATCTAAAGGGGAGTGAATGCAATTCGGTGAATGATGATTTTCATTAAGATGTTCTTACAAGTGAATTTAACATCTCATTACATTGGTCTAGTCGGTTTTCCCTTTTTTCTATGTACCATTTTTGTTAAAAGTCCTTAGAAGTAGTTTTCTGATTTTCTAGTAGGTTGTAGAGAAGGTATATGCCATATACCGATGGTACACATCATATACCTGAGGTACACATCTTGACTGGGGCCTACATGATGTGACTATAAAAAATATGTCAGTTTTATTCCAAGGTGATGGGATTTTTAGAATAACATAACTAGCTTAGACTACACGTCATGAACCTAGGGTACAAGTCAAAACCCAGCCCACATCCAGAGTTATGTCATGCATTTGAAATGTCACTTGGTCTATTATTTATATAACTCTTTTCTCTTGAAGAAGAACCCTTGCTAGGAATTTTTCAGCATTTTCCCTCCTTCTAGATTGATCAGGTTGTCATTAGATATTTGTTTCGTCTGAAGTGTGTCTCTTTAAGTAAGTTCTCTTTTCTGTTCATAATTATGGTTGATCAAAGTAGCACCCTAGCTTTGCGATGTCAGATCCCTTGATCAAAGTTGGATATTTCTTCTTAGTTTCTTCAATATTTGTCATGAGATCTCATTCTAAAGGTCGTTTCATTCACTGTTCATGGCGTGGAAGGCATTCTTTTTCAAGGTATGTGGGTATCCTCTCCTCTACCGACCTGTTGTATTTAGATATGGATCGATCCGATGATTTGTGGATTTTATTCTAGTGATTTTTTTGGTGTTTTAGGTTTTGGTTTTTAGTAAACTCCATTTTGTGTGTATGAGACATGATCTTTGAGGTAGGTGGTTTCATCCTGATTTGGCCAATTTTATTACCATTGTATTTCATGATTTATATGAATTGTTAATTAAAATTCACTTGATTAAAATTTGTTTCAATTTCATTGATAAAACACTTTTCTAGTGAATTGGGAGATTTGAAATGGTTTTGGCATATAAATTTGGAAGAACTACATTTCTATTGAATTGGGATGGGTTAGTGGTGATTGATTGATTTAAATTGTTGAATTTAATGGTGGATATTATGTACATGTTTTCAATTGGATTTTGTAATGTAATTTTTATAACGGATTGTGAAAATGATAGAATTCATTTTTAATGGATTTCAAACATAAGGAAATGGCATAAAATGATTTGATAGAAACCCTGTGTTTTTAACCTGTGAAAAAACGAACTCTTTTTAATAAAACCTATTTTGGATTGAAATGGAAATAAATTGTCATAATTAAAATGGATGAATGTGATTTATTGTATTATAAGAATTCATAAATTAAATTTCCCCTCCTATAAGATCAAATTCAAGTCTTGGGTAGTTGGTGAGTTATTTGGATATATTATATGCTATGAAAACTTTCTAAAACATAATTTTGGAGGGTCACATCTCTGATGGGAGGGTGACGAGTTGCCTATGGTTAGTGTCAGATGAACACAATTATACTCATTTTGTCTTGTTCAATTAGACAATACAAAATATTATGGATGGTTAATACTATCATAACTTTTGGAAGGTGACCATGTTTCTTTCTTGTTTATTTACATTTGAGAAAAAAATTTATATCAATGATGTTTGAACTAATTTATATTCCTACTAATTTTATATAAAATGTTTTATATAAATTTTTTACATAAGAAATAGTTTTAGAAATTTTATATCATTTGTAAAGAAAATCATGTTCCATAAAAGTATCTTTCCATCATTTTGAAAATTAATTTCATGTTTTTTTTAAATATGCTTTTGATTTTCCGAACATATTATAATTTTAATGCAAATAAAAAAACTGTGGATGTTTTGAGTAACTCTCCAACTCTAATACTACAGAAGAAACTAATAATTTATGTTTATGAATGAAAATTTTGTGCTGAAAAAAACCTTCAAAATTATAGAATATACTGAACATTAAGAGTGTAAATTTTTTGTATAAATTGTATCTCAGATCAATTAAATATGTATTTCGGATAAAATAATGTGGTTTTTCCAAGAATTAATATCTTATTCAGATTAAAAATAATGATTCATGGAAGAATTTTAATTTGAATAATTAAATGATATTATATTTAAATATTCCATCATGAAAAAAACATGATAAATGTAACTCCCCGACCATAGTTACCCAGATTCGGTGCCTTATTACATAACATTGGCATGATCACAAGAAAGATCAAATCATGAAAGATCGATTAGTTTTTTACCCTTGGAAACACCAGATATATTCATAAGTATTACATTACGTCATAAAAATGAAAACTACGACAACGTATTCTCCATTTTCCACACTCATATCCCCACATACTATCTCTACAGGTCATTCATAAATTACATCTTCACAGCCTGGTGAAAAAAAAACCTTGAAAGGGGTGAGCTCAGATGCTCAATAAGGATAACAATATAGTAGAAACTTTAATAAATAAACATAAACATTTAAGGCAATGTATAACTAAAACGAAAGCCTTTTAAACTTTATCTTTTTCATAATATGGAAAAGATAAAATGAAATAATTCCACTTACATATTCACATGGATATTCTACTAGTCTAATAATCACATGCAATATCAATAACCACTTTCATAATGACAGATTGCATAATTCCAGACTATCATAACCACGTAGCCAAGGCCTTTTGCCAAGACTACAAAAAATATTTTGACAAGACCTCATGCCAAGAAACTAGTTTGTCTCATGAGAACTACTGATGCATCGAGGAGCTATAGTGGGCTCCAGCCATCACTTATTAAGTCCAATTCATTCCTCATATGAACAGGTTTAAACATAACATAAACATTCATATTAAAACTAGAATACGAAATGTCAATACTTTCTCAATAAACAGTGAATGGTATAAAAAATAACACATCCATAGTCAATCACATCACAAAACCTTCAATACAATATGGAAGTTTTGTATCATAATAAATCGACTTCAAATAAACATAAAATCTATCAAAGGATGTTGACATAAAAGAAAATAAAAACTATTTGAGTGAAATATCTCTTTTTTTAAATCATTTAAAAGTCACATAATTCTACAAAAAACCATTATTTTTAAAATATTCTTATAAGCTTGTAAGGGATGATTCAAAGGTGTAAAACTGCGGATAATAACCACACCTTCCGTATAAGTTAAAAAAAAATACATTCTTACCTTAATTTGGTCGAAAACTTTTAAAAGGACCTTGTTTGGAAAACGACGGAATGATTGCTTTATAAACCTCTTCTAAAAAGTCAAACATGTGTATAAATGAATTTAATCCATATTCTATAAAATAGTAAGAATGTTTTCAAATACATTTTTATGAAACAAGGATGTGGATGATAAAGAGGTCCCATTAGATATTTACGTATAAAAAACCTCGGGTAATGAAGAGATTGTGAAATAACCCTTAGCTTGTACTTTTCCTTGGTCAAGGGTTGGTTAAAATCCTATATAATGGTGAAATAATTGTTATTAAATTATACAAGAATCATATACATTAATATGATATTATATATGATCTTTTAATATTGTTTTGTTGATAATATCTTAGTATTATCATTGTTTCAGGTGTTAACTTACTCGTTTTTTTTATATGTTTTGTTACATAAGCCAGGTTTGTTATGGATAGGTTTTATCTTATTCATATCTAGAATGATATCATGTCCTTAAATATTATTTTTAATCATAAAATAAAATTTATTCTTGAATGGATACGATGGGGAATGAATCTCATCGTGTTCGTGGAGACGGTAATCCATACGTACGCACGAGCGACAATATCATTCTTTTGATATTAAGATAATATAAAATTGGATGGTATATCATATAGACAGAATCATTATCATGTTATATTTATTATTGATATGAAGTATACATCTTTATTATACCCATATAAATAATAATATATTGAATAAAAATTACACCACAACGTGGAGACGATAGGTCGTACGTATGCATGTATGGTGACATCTCATTCAAGGGATGAATAGAATAATGAATTTTTTTCTTACATAATTATAATAGAATCACAGTATATAAAAGATACTGGATTTATTATTTTATAATCGAAATAACCAGGAAAGAAGAAGTTGAAGAAGAAATGAACTTTAAAGAGGTTGGTGAAGACGTTACCTCTTCTTTGGGTTCTTCCTTTTGATTTGATCAAAAGGGCTCCATAGGTTGGATTTCTGATCAAACTAAGGCCTCTAAGATGAAATGAGGGAAGTTGGGAGGATATTTGGGTAGAATTTGGAAGATCCAAAAGGCTTTTAGTGTGTGATGAATTGGTTAGAATTGGTGTCCTTTTTATAAGGGAGGAAAGGGGCTCTTTAAGAAAAACATAAAGTGTTATTTTATAATAAACTCATATTCGGTTTATAATGGAGCCAAAGTGGATTATTCCAAGTATAAGGTGGGGATGGGTCTAAATCCTTTCATCCAATAGATTTTATACAGGTTTGGGTCACTATATTGACCTTATCTTTTAGTTTTAACTCTTAGTTAATTAGTTTGACATTTACCATGTCACATTATATTTTTATGTTATATAGTTAATAAAATTACTATATACATCCAAGATACAACTAAGTGGTCCATGAGTGATACAAATATCATAATATAAGTCTCCTGGAGGAACCTTATATATTTAGGAATTAAATATCAATTAATAATATAAAATTTGTTTTAAAAACTCTTTTATGTCAATTTTGACACTATTTAGTATTTGATTATTGTGAAAATCATAACAGCATTAATACTTCGAAAAAATGTAATTAAATCAATACTAACATTTCATATTAATCAATAAAATTAGTGCAATTCATAAAAAGACTCAAATTACATTTATTTTGATATTTATAATATCATTTATTTTAATATTTCATTAATTAGGTAATTACTGCATCAACATTGTGTCATAAATAACTTACATTATTTAATGTCTAAAAATTATAAATAAAATACCATTATTTAGTAAATATTTTTAGATTAATAATGAATATTTATAGTCGAACATCTATCATATACAACCCAATATAAATTTTTTTTTCTAAAAGATATATGCTTATGTCATTTTTGTATTTATTTTAACTTAATTAATATAATGTGTTATTATCACTTACAAGTGAATCAATGGGGTCCCAAAATCAACCCAAACATGCCCACGGTCAGAAGTGTCTCAACCACTAGGTTTCATACACGTTTTAGGGTAATTTCTTATTATTATAATATTATTTTTTTAACCCTTATTTACTGGATTTACCCTTTAACCATGGTATATAAAATATTTACCGAAATAATTATTCAAAATGTATAAAAATAAAATTTACCTATTTACACAATTTGGACATCCTGATTCCAAATATATAATCCTATTTTTCAAATTCAAAACACAGAAGTAGAATAAATTAATTAAAATTAATTCCCACTGTTAAAACAAAAAGCGTGTTTTTAAGATATAATAACTGTCAAAAGATTGATATTTGTTTATGTACGGGTTAATTGTGAAATTTTGTTCAATGAAAAACATTTTATTAAATGGTAAAAATATATTATAAATATACTTTAAAACCACTAATATTCATAATTTATCACTATTAATTATTTTTATTATAAAAGTTGTTTTTAATTAAAATATATTAATTTTCATTATCCATCAAAATATAAAAGTTATCCGAAAAGTACCAAAATTTCACCATAGGATAAATTTGATATTCCGAATCCAAAAATAAAGTACATTTTGATAGATAAAATTTATAAAATTCCAAAAATTAGGTATTAAAATTTATAATGGCTACTTTAACTTGTTGTGGTCTATGTTAGAACTCGAAGTTACGTATAACGCACACTACTGTATTATTCAAAGAGAAGTGTACCGTGGAAGCTTGGGGTGTTTCATTCTACCCTCCTTCAAAAAATTTCATCCTTGACATTTCTATAATATTACAACATAAAAAGTCATGGGTGGTTCTTCATCATAAGTTTCTCAGGTTCCCACGTTGGCTCTCCAATTTTATGTTTTCTTGTAAAGACCCGTAAATTTCAAGGGAATGTTTTTCTAAATTTTCTTTGATATTTTACAAGAACGCAGTTTCTAACGGCACCTCATTCTGAGGCCCGGTGTGCCCGGAATCAATTTCCGAAGTTTAGCTCGTGTACGTTTAGTGAACGAACGAGCGGGTTTTTTCTAACTTTTAAACCGGTGCTCAGAATCGAATTCTGAGGGCACCGATGGAATCGCAGTGATGGTTTTTGCTTAGAAACACCTTGTCTAGAGTTGCGTTTACTAGGGTGTGGTTTTTAATTTTTGAGTTTAAGTTAAGAAATAAAATAAAATTGGTGCGACACTTTATTTTATTTCACTTAAAGCGGCTTAACCTAAGTTAAGCTGATACGGTGGGGCCCACCATATCCTACCAACTTGGTAGGATATTTGTGAGGTGGGGCCCGCACGAGCCCTGCCATTTCTTTCCTTCTAAGTAACGTACCCACAACTCCCCCTTTTTAATGAAAGTCAAACCTTACGTTTATTTTGGTTAAGAAATGCCTAATTAAATTGGGCGGTTAAATTGTTACAATTAATTCTTTGAATTAATTGATCGTTTCATATCTTTTGAATTTCAAATTCTTATGTTGATAATAAAATAAGGGATGGAATTATTTTATTATGGTTGGGTTTGTGTTGGGTTAAGCTTTTGGGAGAAAAAGAGATTATTCTTCATTCTTTGATGAAGAACGCGAAGAAAGCACCACCGCCATGGAAGAACACCAGCCTCTGACGGTGGACGATGGCGAGAGACGCCTTCCTCGGAGATAACCTAACACCAATGACATTCCTTCCGCGGCGAACCTTTTCTTCCATGAAGAACGCTCGTTCGACGACAACGTTGTAGTAGGGATTTATTTTATTTGTTAGTTCGTGAAATCATCTGTCATTTATCCTTTCCTTTGAACCGCCTGTTATTGTGATAACGGGAGGAGGTCGGACCGCACGAACACGGCCGACACTCCTCCTCTTTCTAGTTGTAGATATTGTTGCAGTGAGCAAGGCAACACGGTGCTGAAGCACCGTACGGAATTTTGATAAGGAAAGGGGGAGAAGCGCGGTGACGTCGCGTCGCGCCGTTGAAGACAAACCAATGACGCGGCGCCGTCACGCCGCACCGTTGAAAACAAACCAAATATGCATCGTCGTCATGCCACACCGGAGAAGTACTAATGCACCGCAGCCGGAGCGGTGCTGCGGTGAAGGGGAATGACGCCGTCACGCTGCGCCGGACGAACCAGGAACGCGGTCGGTTCCGGGCCGCGGCGGAGCTGCGGAACCGGCGGCCGGTTCCGGGCTGCGGCGGAGCAGCCGAATCGTCGGCCGGTACCAGGCCGCCCGCGTCGGAGCAAGGGAACCGGCCTAGCCGGTCCTATGGTGGCAGAAGCTGGCCGGCCGGAGTGGGCCGACCAGACCATTGAAGAATAGGGGGTATGAAACCCCCAGCCGCGCCGGACGTGAGCGGCCCCATTAAGGGGACGCGGTTGCTACACGCGGGGGAAGCGCCCCCTGCTTCTGAAACGGCGTGGCCGTTCGGCCGAGCCCCTAACCAGCGTGCCGCACGATGGGCGGTTGCTCTGGCCGGTCCGCCAGACCGGACCGCCACACCGAGCCGCGCCCAGTCAGGCCGGGCCGCGCCCAGGCCGAGTCAGGCCGCACCAGTCGGGCCAGTCCACGCCAGCCGGGCCGGGCCACCCCCCTGCGGGCCGAACCTGGTCCTGTTTCAGGTCGACCTGGTTCGGGCCTACCTTGGGGGTATCGGGCTGGGTCGGACCGGGCCCGAACCCCTTAATACCAGACCTCTTATGATCGGTTTCCCATAACATGAGTTATGGGTCTCTGATCTCTGCCCTATCCATTGCGATTCAATCCTTGGATCGAGACGGTCGTTTCAGTATATTGAACTCATGGTTTTAGAGAAGATTGGGTTCGGCCGGGTTGGTTCGTACATGAAAACAACCGGGCCCTCGAAGCGGAAACACTTATATATAGATCTCCGGACGTACGATTGATGTGTTGTCGACTTTTTTTATTTTCCCGTTAAGAGACGGACCTTTTGGAATACTTCGCCCGAGGCTTGGACACAGTTGGAGTATGTTCGTGTTGGATTGTACCCGAAATCCAACCGGGCCCCTAGAACAGAAAAGCTGATATCTTTTAGGCCTGACGTCCGTTTGATGAACCGTCAGCCTCATTGGGTATCATGTTGAGAAACGGTCCCTATGAGTATACCCTGTGAGAGTTCGGGGTACAGTTGAGATACGGCCGGGTTGGTTCGCACATGAAACCAACCCGCCCCTGGGACGAAAAGGCTAATAACACATAGACCGGGCGTATGATTGACGCGATGTCTGTTACGTTGAGACCCCTATGACAAGGTGGTCCTTGGAGATACTTCTTCGTGGGACTTGTGATTCTTGGAGTATCGACCTGTAGCTCGTGTAACGGACCCTCCCGGAGACGATTATACAGAGTACGGAGACCGTGTAGCTAGCTGTGACCGATGACTGCTTGTCCGATTTGATTCGGAGTGACTAGCATAGCCTAGTGGGGAGCACTAATTTGTGGGGTGGCAGACCCATGGCGGAGGAGTACTACATTGTGAGGTGGTAGACCCGTGGTACTCGACATGAGGAGTACCTCTGTAGGCTATGAGGGAGAGCACTACTGTGTGAGGTAGCAGACCCATAGCGGTTGAGCACTACTGTGTGAGGTGGCAGACCCGCGGTTCTCGACAGGAGGAGTACTTCAGCAGTCTTAGGTTAGTGAGCCGTACCTCGGAGTTGTGACAGGATCACTGTACACTCCAGAGACGGGCTCATCAGCAGTTACAGTTTCAATAATGAAAATCCTGGTTTGAGATGAGTCTATGACCGTTGTGCTTACCTCATGATTGAGATGGGTCACTTGGTAACTTATGTATATGTATGGGCATATTACTGTGTAGTGGTTATCCATTTATTTCATAATCTTTGTGTTTTCTCATTATTGAGATGGGTTACATGACATCTTAGATATATGTATGGGCATATTCCTAAGTAGAGGTTATCTGTTTAGATCTTCTTTGTGGTTATCCTTGTTGGTTTTACTGAGACCATGAGGGTCTCGGGGTCCCTACTAAGTATCGTTATACTCACCCCTACACCGGTTATTCTCGCACCTCGTTGTGTTGGTTGCAGACGACGGGCAGTGCTAACAGAGGCCGAGTGTTTGAGGACTGGACGGTACCTGGAGGTGGACCTCGCGACGAGTCAGTATCAGGAGGTGGACATCATAGCGAGACGATACTCGGAGGCGGTTGACGGGCAAGAGCGTTGTAGAGGATATATGTACCTACTTTTTAGGTAGGATCCGTGGTGGTTGATCCAGGAGTTGCGCTATCTGTACCTACCCTTTAGGTAGGATCCGAGGAGGACGACCCATGAGCTGCTTCCTTTATTTGAGATTTTTTCATTTCATTTGTACTTTCGTTCAGTTGTAGATGTAATTTCAGTTGGGTTTGTATTCTGGCCCTTTTACTTTTCCGAACTTTCTTTTGTACTCAGTGTTTTACTTCCGCTTGTACTTTGTGGTGTTTAGTTTACTTTTATAAAGGCAATGCCTGCCCAGTTATCATGAATTATGCCTTTGGTGCTAGTCTCCAGCCCCTGGCCTATGGAAGGCGGGCGTGGGGTAGTCATGGCACATGCCTCGAGGATGGGTCGTGACATTTCTCCATAGAACTTTTACCAGATGAGTCATCTGGTTTCTAAGCACTTGTTCTCTCATATCATGAATCCTGATAGGCTCTTCGCAATAAGAGTGATTAGGTTCTAGTTCTAATTCCTCATAGGTGAGTACATGCGTTGGGCTGGGCATGAATTTTCTCAACAGTGATACGTGGAACACATCGTGAACTTTGGAGAGATTTGGCGGCATTGCCAAATGGTAAGAAACAACCCCAATTCGTTATAGAATTTAGAATGGTCCGATGTACTTGGGACTCAATTTACCTTTCTTGATGAAACATATAACTACCTTCCATGGAGATACCTTCTAGAAAATATGATCTCCTACCTGAAATTCCAAATCCTTCCTTCAGTTGTCAGCATATATCTTATGCCTACTTTGAACTGCTTTGACATGGTTTTGGATTACCTTCACCTTTTCTATCGTTTCCTCCACTAGTTATGAGCCTTCAAGTGTTTTTTCACCAACATCATCCCAACAGGTTGGTGTGCGACACCTATTTCTGTATAACGCTTCATATGGTGCCATATGAATACATGAATGGAATCTATTGTTATAGGAAAATTCTACCATAGGTAAATATTGATCCCACATACCCTGAAAGTTAAGTGAGTATGATCTCAACATGTCTTCTATGGTTTTAATAATTCGTTCTGATTGTCCATTTGTTTGAGGGTAGTGAGCAGTGCTCAAATGAAGATCTGTATCCAAGGCCTTCTGAAGACTTTTACATAATCTTGATATAAAATGGGGATCACGATCCGAGACAATAGATAGGGGTACTCCATGAAGTCTCACAACATTATTAATATATAGTATTGTCGGACGGTCAAGTGGTAAATCCTCCCTTATAGCATGGAAATGTGATGACTTGGTATGATGATCAACAATGACCCATATTGAATCATTCTTTCTAGGAGTCTTTGGTAACCCCATGATAAAGCCCATCGTGATATTATCCAATTTCCACCCAGGTATGGGAAGATGTTGCAATACTCCACCAGGTTGTTGCCTTCCAGATTTCACTTGTTGAAAAACCATACATGATGACACAAAATCATCAATCTCCCACTTCATGTTGCCCACGAAAAATGTTCCTTTAACTCTTTATACATTTTGGTGCTTGTAGGGTGTATAGAGAAATTGGAACTATGAGCATCATCTAACAATTATCTTTTTAAATCTGGTATATCGGGAACACAAAGTCTCCTCCCAAATTTCAAAATTCTATCTTCATACACAATGTAACTCAATCTCCCATCATTAACAGCTTTAATTGTCTTTTTAAACTCTTCATCATCGGCCTGAGAACTCTTTATACTTTCTAGTAAAGATGTTTTGGCAACCATTTGAAAATGTTTTGATGTTTCACCTTCCATGGTGATTCCCATATCCATCTTTACTAGATCCATGAAAATAGGATCCCTTTCAATTCTCATCATGGTCAAAACACCATGGTTCTTTCTGCTCAAAGCATCTGCCACATTATTTTCCCTCCACGGGTGGTAGTGTATCGCGCAATCATAATCCTTGAGTAGTTCAAGCCATCTCCTTTGCCTCATGTTGATTTCTTTTTGTGAGTAAATATACTTCAAAATCTTGTGATTGGTATATATCTCACATTTTTCACCACAGATATAATTTCTCCATAACTTCATAGAAACAATTATAGTAGCTAACTCATGATCATGAGTAGGATTGTTTTTCGAATTAATTTTTAGTTGTCATGATGCATAGACAATAACCCTATTATTCTGCATAAGGACTCAACCAAGTCCTTTCTTCGATGCATCACTATACATAACGAACCCATCATTCCCCGATGGTAGAGTCCATATAAGAGAATTGACTAATATTCTCTTCAGTTCTTCAAAACATTCTTCATAATTTTTTTTCCAAACAAATTTAACCCCTTTACGTGTGAGATTTGTTAATGGGTTAGCCAACCTAGCAAAATTTTGTACAAAACATCGATAATAACCTGCCAAACCAATAAAACCGCGTTCCTCAGTTATACACATCGGTGTAGGCCATTCATGGATTGCCTTGCTCTTAGAAGGATCATCAGAGATTCCATCCATAGAGTCCATATTGCCAAGAAAAGAAATCACCTGAAGGCGGAATTCGCGCTTGCTAAACTTCCCATATAATTCATGTCTTCTAAGAGTCTTCAGGATAGTGCGCAAGTTATTTTCATGATCTTCGTAGCTTTGGGAGTATACTAAGATGTCATCAATAAATACCACCACTAAATCATCAAGATATTCCTTGAAAACTCTATTCATTAGATCCATGAATATAGAGGGTGCATTAGTCAGCCCAAAAGACATTACTGTAAACTCGTAATGCCCGTACCTGGTTCAAAATGTTGTCTTCGGAATGTATTCCTTCTTCACACATAAATGATGGTATCTATATTGAAGATCAATCTTTGAAAAGTATTGAGCTCCATGTAGTTGGTCAAATAAATCATCAGTGCGAGGTACGTGATATTTGTTCTTTATTGTTATAGCGTTGATCTCCTTGTACTCAATGCACAACCTCATAGATCTATCTTTCTTCTTAACAAAAAGGACAGGGGATCCCCATGGAGAAACACTAGGGCGAATAAATCGATTATTACTCAATTTCTCTGGTTGTTTCGTCAGTTTAACAAATTCCATAATGGCCATTCTATAAGGGGTATTTGATATAGGCCTTGATCCAAGAATTAAATCAATGGAAAACTCAACTTCTTGTTCTAGAGGATGTCCAGGTAAATCATCCGGAAACACATCTATATATTCATTGACAATAGGTACATACTCTATTTGAAAATTCATTTCCTCACCCATATTTATTTCATTCTCTTCCTCCACGATAATTGTATTTAGTTGAGCTACTAGGGGTAGATCTAGATAAGAATAAGGTGGGGACGATTCTGCTCTAAAGATAAGGTGTTCTTTATCATCATCATACAAAATAGTAGCCTCCTTTTTCTTAAAATAAATCTTCGTATCATGGTCTGAAAACCAATGCATACCGAGGATTATCTCAAACTCAATCATTGGTATGACAGTGAGATCAGCGGATAAAGAACATTTATGTGCTCTTATGGGGACTGATTCACAAATCTTTGTTGCCATGATACTTCCCTTTGTAGTTTTAACTGACAACTCCTTTGTTAAATCAAATTGGAAATATCTAATTTTCTTAGCAAACTGGGAAGATATGAAACAATGTGATGATCCAGAATCAAATAAAGTATTTTCTAAACATGAGGAAACCATTAAATTACCTGCCACCACGTCTTCCAGAGCTTCTACCTCAGTAGTAGTGATAACATAAGCTTGTCCTTGATCCCTTAGCCTTTTCTGAGGCAAGTTCCCCTGATTCTTAGGACATTCATTTTCATAATGTCACATCTATATAAAATTATACATTCCATATTGACACCAACTCCCTTTCCCTTCCAATTATGTCCTTGGTGGCCTTTTTCACCACAAATGGAATAGACTCTCATTCCTTTTAAGCAAGTACCGGGGTGTTTCTTCCTACATTTACTGTAGGATGGATTTTCAAAATTTCATTTCTTCCACTTATTTCCATTTCTAGATTGATCAGCAGATCTCTTCCTCTCTTACTTTTCTTTAAAGTCATAAGACTTGGAGAATTCCTTTTCCGTCTTGATAGCACACGAGACAATATCTTCATACGATGAGAAGGTTTGAAATACTAATGCTTGATGGAGAAATCGTTTTAACCCATCAAAGAAACGATCAATATTAATAAATGGGTTACATATATAGTCAGCAGCATGACTCGCTAACCCTGTAAAGTTAGCCTTATAATTTGAGACATTCTAATCCTCTTTATACCTTATACTCAAACATTGCCTTTCCTTATATGGTTGATGGTCTCGAGGAAGGTATTTTTCTATTAATAGCACTTTGAACTCCCTCCATTCCATATCTGATACTTCATCATCTTCCTTCGTGTTTTTTTATCAATGACCACCATTGATCAACATCTTCAGTGAGGCGATAAACTGCCATGAAAACGTTTTCCCTTTCATTACTCCCCAAGGAATGGAATATTTTCACAAAGTAATTTATCCATTTCTCAACTACTGTGGGATTTGTACTCTCATTGAATGTTGGTGGTTGTGCCTCATGAAGAGATCTAACATTCATCCTCCATGTTGCGGTTCAAAGTGCTCCATATGGGTAAGGTTATTATTTATAACCTGAATGAGTTGTCCCAGTATGGTGATTAGCTGTTCATCACCAGTTTCATCACTAGCTCCACTATAATTATCTTGAGCTAGAGGGAAATCCCTACATAGTGTGCGTTCATTGATACAGTTTCCATTCCTTCTACTAGGCACCATATCTAAACAGTGGCATAAACTAGATTAGTTTATGAGTCAAAATACCTAATTCCATACGTGTAAAACACTTAACATAAATTGAACAGTTTATGGATATGATCTATAATCATAAAAATGTTTTATTTGAGGAAGTATATACTCATAAACCCTTCATAATTGTTTGTAATGAAAATGAGAATAATCCTAAGCGTTTCGCCTGGGAGTGTCGTAACCAAGAGTGCAGCAAGGCCCGTTTTCGTGCATCAATTCCTGTTCGAATCGAGCTCAAAGCGGTGTTTTTGGGTTTTACCCTTATGTACATATTTTATAGAACCGCCTCTACCTTCTCGTATCTAGACAGGGATGTATTTTTCATAAAACTCACAAAATCTCTACAATACCAAAATTCTAGGAAGTTCTTCTATACTAATCCTTAAATTCTATCTTAGGACTATCTAATCTAATCAGAGTTTATATAAATCAAGATTCCAAGAATTATTTTAAACTTCCTCTGATACCAACTATAATTCCACGACCCCAGTTACCTAGAGTCGGTGCATGATTACATAACATTCTCATGATCACAAAAAAGATCGAATCTCAAAATTTCGATTAGTTTAGTAGCCTTGGAAACATTAGATATATTCATAAGTCTTACATTACATCATAAAAATGAAAACTAAAATAACATATTCTCCAATGTCCACACTCATATCCCCACATACTATCCCTAAATGTCATTCATAAATTACTTCTTCACATCCTGGAAAAAATAAAACATTGAAAGGGGTGGGTTCAGATGCTCATTAAGGATAAAAATATAGAGAAAAATTTCATAAATAAACATAATCATTTAAGTCAATACATAACTAAAAAAAGCCTTTTAAACATTAACTTCATCATAATATGGAAAATATAAAATAAAATAATTCCATTTACTTATTCACATGGGTATTCTAAAAGTCGAATAATCACATGCAATATCAATAACCACATTCATAATGACGGAATGCATAATGACAGATGATCATAACCACGTAGCCATGGCCTTGTGCGAAGCCTACAAATAAGATTTTGTCAAGGCCTCACGCCAAGACACTAGTTTGTCTCATAAGACCTACCGATGCACCGAGGAGCTATAGTGGGCTCCTCCTGTCACTTATTTAGTCCAATGCATTCCTCATATAAACATGTTTAAACATAACATAAATGTTCATATTAAAACTAGAATATGAAATGTTAATACTTTCTCTATAAACAATTAATGGTATAAAAAATAACACATCCACAGTCAATCATATCACAAATCCTTCAATACAATATGGAAGTTTTGTATCATAATCAATCAACTTCAAATAAACTTAAAATCCATCAAAGGATGTTAACATAGATGAAAATCAAAACTATTTAAGAGAAATATATCTATTTTTTAATCATTAAAAAGTCACATAATTCTACAAAAAAACATTATTTTTAAAATATTCTTATATGCTTGTAAGGTAATCTTCAAAGGTGTAAAACAGCAGAGAATAACCGCACCCGCCATATAAGTTAAAAAAAGACATTCTTACCTTAATTATGTGGAAAATGTTAAAAAGGACCTTGTTTGGAAAACAACGGAAATATGCCTTTATAAAACTCTTATAAAAAGTCAAACAAGGCTGTAAATAACTTTAATCCATATTCTGTAAAATAGTACGAATGTTTTGAAATACATTTTTAAGAAACATGGATGTTGATGATTAATAGGCCTCAGTAGATATTTACGAATAAACAACCTCGGATAATGAAGAGACTTTGAAATAACCCTTACCTTGTTCTTTTGCATGGTCGAGGGTTGGTTAACCTCCTGTATAATGGTGAAATAATTTTTATTAAATTATACAAGAATCATATACATTAATATGATATCATATATGATTTTCTAATATTGCTTTGTTGATAATATATTAGTATTATCGTTGTTTTAGGTGTTAACTTACTCATTTTCTTTTATATGTTTTGTTACATATGCCACGTTTGTTATGGGTAGGTTGTATCTTATTCATATCCATAATTATATCAAGTCCTTAAATATTATTTTTAATCATCCAACAAAATTTAGTCTTGAATGGATACAATGTTGAATCAATCTCATCGCGTTCGTGGAGACGGTAATCCGTACGTACGCACGAGCGAAAATATCATTCTTTTGATTTTAAAATAATATATAATTGGATAGAATATCATATAGACAGAATTATTATCATGTTATATTTATTATATACATGATGTATACATCTTTATTATACCCATCTATATAATAATATATTGAATAACAATTACACCCCAACGTGGAGACGGGTGGCCATAGGTACACACGTATGGTGAAATGTCATTCCAGGGATGGATAGAATAATGAATTTGTTTGTTCCATAATTATAATAACATCACAGTATATATAAGATACGTTATTTATTATTTTTGAATTGAAATAACAAGGAAATAATAAGTTGAATAAGAAAGGAACTATAAAGAAGGTGGTGAAGACGTTACCTCTTCTTCGGGTTCTTCCATGTGATTTGGTCAAAAGGGATCCGTAGGTTGGATTTCTAATCAATCTATGGCCTCTAGGATGAATTGAGGGAAGTTGGGAGGATACTTAGGTAGAGTCTGACCGATCCAAAAGGCTTTGAATGTGTGAAAAAATTGGTTAGAAGTGGTTTCCTTTTATAAGGGGATGAGGGGATCTTTAGGAAAAACATAAAGTATTATTTTATAATAAATTAATATTCGGTTTCTAATGGCTCCAAAGTGAATAATTAAAATTATAAGGTAGAGATGGGTCGAAAACCTTTCAACCAATAGATTTTAGACAGGTTTGGGTCACTATATTTACCTTATCTTTTACTATAAACTCTTAGTTAATTAGTTTGACATTTACCATGTCACTTTGTATTTTTATATTATGTAGTTAATAAACATACTATATACATCCAAGAGGCCCACAAGTGGTACATTAATGATAAAACTATAATAATATATGTATTTTTTCTGAACCACAGATTTTTAGAAATTAAATATCAATTAATAATATAATATTTGTTTTAAAAACTCTTTTATATCAGTTTTGACACTATTTGGTATTTGATTTTTGTGATACTCATAAATGCATGATTACTTCAAAAAAAATATTTAAATCAATTCTAACATGTCATATTAACCTATAAAATTAGTTAAATTCATAAAAAGTCTCAAATTACATTTATTTTGATATTTATAATATCAACTATTTTAATATTTCATTAATTAGGTAATTACTGCATCATCATTATGTCATAAATAACTTAAATTATTTAATTTCTAAAAATTATAAATAAAATAAAATTATGTAGGAACTCTTGTTATATTTCTAATGAATATTTATAGTCGAAACTCCAACATATATAACCCAATGTAAAAATTGTTTTTCTAAAAGATATATGGTTTTGTCATTTTTTTTATTTATTTTAACTTAATTAATATAAAGTATCATTATCACTTACAAGTGGATCCATGGGGTCCCAAAATCGACCTAAAGATGCCCATGATTGGACATGTATCAACCAATATGGTTAAGACACGTTTTAGGGTAATTTATTATTATTATAATATTATTTCTTTAACCCTTATTTATCGGATTTACCCTTTAACAATGGTAATTAAAAAATTTACCGAAGTAATTATTCAAAATGTTTAAAAATAAATGTTACCTGTTAAAACAATGTGGACTTCCTGATTCAAAATATGGAATCCATTTTTATAAATTCGCAACACAGAAGTTGCAGAAATTAATTTAAAATTAATTCTCGCTGTTAAATCAAAAAGCGTGTTTTTAAGATTTAATAACTATCAAAAGATTGATACTTGTTTATGTATGGTTTAATTGTGAAATTGTGTCCAATGACCAACATTGTATTTAATGGTAAAAATATATTCTAAATATATTTTAAAACCACTAAAATTTATAATTTATCACTATTAATTATTTTGATTAAAAAAGTGTTTTTTAATTAAAATTTAGTAATTTTCACTATTCATCAAAATATAAAAGTTATCCGAAAAGTACCAAAATTTCACCCTAGTATAAATTTGATATTCTGAAACCAAGAATGAAGTCAATTTTGAGAGATTAAATTTATAAAATTTCAAAAATTAGGTATTACTATTTATAACGGCTACTTTGATTGGTTGTGGTGTGTGTTAGAACTCGAAGTTGCGTATAACACACAATACTGTATTATTCAAAGAGAAGCGTACCGTGGAAGCTTGGGGTGTTACAATAAATTTTAATGCATGATTTAAATTTAAACTATATTTTCCATTAAAATATATTCATAGATTAATGGTTTTGAGGTGGAAGAAACATTTTTACTGGTGAAAATTCATGAATAAATTTTATTATACCTAGAGATGGAAATAAAAATTATACACTCGAATTATGAAATAGTAATAAATATGGTTTTATGTAATAGAGTGATCCAATGTATGATAAAAATATTATATTATTTTTAAATTGATGAAAATGAAAATTGTAATTTCATTTAATAAAATATTTTTAGGTCATGAACGTAGCATCGTCATATTTTTATACAAGATTTTACACTTACATAATGATAAAATAATTTAATAGAGACATTGATTAAAATAAAACATATATAAGTATATGAATAAATATACTATTAATAATAATTTTTTAAAGTGATTCTATAATAATACCAAAAATTACGGGATAATATTTTGAGAATATTTAGAGTTTGATGCGATCAGAGTTCTAGATATCAATAATCTATAAAATCCTTTATTTTTTCATATTTCATTTAAATAAATATTTTGAGTAAACATTTATCTCTTAAAAGATATATTCTATGTACAATTAATATAGTGTGGACATCATGTAATTATGTTTGTTTTTTTATTCATAGAATTGAATAAAATAAAAATATTACAAGAAACATCGGAGGGGTGGCAATAATTTAAAAAAATTATAAAAAAATCATTTTATAATATTCTAACTTAGGGATAGAAATCAATGTAAAGAAAATTTTATAAACACATTAAAAATTAATTATAAAAATACAATTTATTAATAAAAATTATTCTCAAGATTTAATACAAAAATGATTATCTAGAGGATATATTATAAATAATTTAATCTATTATTTTTCTTATGGGATTCCATAAATGTCTAAACTTTGATAAGGAAAAAAATTTAATATATATTTCTGTAAACTTATGTTGATGAAGAATAATAAAATTGTCTTTGACCTTTTATTATATGTAAATATATATGAAATATTGAACAAATATAAGAGTACCATAATAAATATAATTTCTAAAAATAAAAAATAGTTACAGTATAAGGAACCAAGAATTAAAGAGAAATATAAGAAATACTGTGAAAATGAATTGATTTTTAAGAGGAGGATCATGAATATGGGAAAATATATGTTCCAATATCCATGAGCATTTTGTATCTCTTATGTTATTTATTTTCACTATCTCTCTTGTCCTTATATTGATCCCACTCTAATCGATACTTCAAATAAGATCTTTCTAGGATTTTATATAGATTTAAAAATCATAATACAGAGAATATCTATTAGTTAATTGAATGTTGTTGCATTTAATTAACTCTAATTAGACCATTAAAACCATTATGTATTAGATTTTATCTAAATATTATTATAAATACCATATAATTCATGGCATATCATATGACTATAAGCCAATTTACCCATTGCAATTCATGGGGGTTATCTTGGTGACGTGGTGGTTTTATTTACTTTGTGGTGTCATGGATATACCTATTTGACTTCTAATTATGTGAAATATAACTATTGGTGGTGAATAAATTCTCGAAAATATATAGTTGTTGGAAATTTGTAACTAGAAATTTGTACCTTGTTATCAATATTATGGTAGTAATATTTTAACGTTTAGGTGGGAATGGAGTGTTCTATAGATGTCACATTTCTTAACTATTGTTTTGTAGATAATTCGATATTTTATCATTTTTTCTTGATGTTTGTCATATATTTTGGTAAATAATTTATTTATGATGTTGTTTATTATATAAAGATCAAAAAATTATATAATTCATCTATTAAGTATAACATTCATTTTTTATAATGTTCTACTTGTAAATTCCCAATGGATAATAATGTTGGATATGAAAATGTCTTTCCCATACTCTATATTAAACTATTTAAGTGAATCATACATATATATATTTTTACTAATATGTTATGGTTATATTATAATTTAGTTTCAAAAAAATCTCATTTTATTTTATCCATTTATTTTTATTATTATCAAATTAAAAAATGACCAATATGATTTTCTTTGTTAGTATATTTTCATTTTTATTTTACCTTGTATTTTATATATATTATTTCTTCTAAAAAGAACCTCGTTAAATTTTCTAATAATAGGTGAGTACCTTCAGAATTACTAGAAATTTAACTTTAGTGGATATTGATGGTGGTTTCATGATGATGAACCAAAAATATCCCCCTTTTAAATAACATAGGGAATACTAAATTAATTCATAATAACAATTTCATGGAATAAAATGATATGTTCCTTCTGAATATTAAATCATATCATTCTATAGTATATGAATTTTTTTATACATAGTTCGATCCAAAAATCCCCCCTTTTATGATAAAATGTCATATTATCTTAATGTATAATCGAAAAATAGAAAAAATAATATTGATGCAGATTAGATAATTCATCTAATGGTTAAAACTAAAGGGACAAATATGTTTTATCCTATAATTATATCAAGGGTGTTTTCAAATAAAGTCTACCTTTATGATGTCTAAAATTTTAAAAAATATATTAATACTCACTCCATGATCATACTCATCCCTTTAAAAATGATGGAGATTCAAAATAGCATGCTCCCATATCATAAACACACAATGAAATTGTAAAAAATAAAACAAAATCATTAGTCCCACTATAAAGAATTGATGGTTCTATAAAAATAATTCAGTGAATAAATACGTTGTATCAATATTTCACTATTTCTGGGATATTTTTTATCAAAAGAATTTATTTGTAAAAGGTCTATTGGTTGTTCGGAACAATATTTTGAGGGTGGAAATATTTCAGTCTTTTTTACGAATCTTGAGTTATAGAATCTAGTAAAAAGTGTTTTTTTCACACAAGGATTACATAGACAACATAAGAATAATATTGAACACATAAGAGTATCTAACAAGCCTTGAGTTAAATGAATTTCACTCCAACATGGGCTAGAATTATTTTTGAAACCACATAGGACTCATGTAGACCACAAAAGTGATCATGTGATTGTGTGAGGAAGTTTTCATTTGTAGTGGAGTGATTGTGATTTGGAAAACCATGTAGAAGTTTACATTAAATGATGTTATATAGAGTAGGATCATGTTGTTTTGGTGAATATGTCATTATTCATGGTTATATGGTGTACGACTTTATATGGGTGATTTTTTCACTCAAGGGGTGGATTATAATTTTTAATTAGAATAGTTATTTGAGGCACTACCTCTAGAAGGATAATATAATCACTTCTATTTCACTTAGAATGGATTAATTAGAGGAATAACAGTGGTAGGAATTTCATTTACGTGATAATATTTATGTAGTGAATAGAAACCACTTAATAGAGATTTTGGAATCACACCGTAAAAGGAGTTACATGGGGAACAACCACTATATAAAGAAATACATGAAGGGTTTCCAAGTAACATTTCTCATGAATAAGGAGTATGTGAGGTTACATACATAAGATATATCATGGTGTATATCACATGGTGGGATTTCATGGTGGAAATCAGGTGGTTTGTATCACATTGTATATAGAAAAATGTATACAGAGAAAATAATATTAAGGAGTACTTATATAGAATAAATCTCAGGCAGAATGGAGGATTTAATGTCTCATATGAAAATGAAGATTCTTGACATAATCATACATTTTTAATCCAAATGTAAGATAATAAATATCATCATAAGATTCTCATTCAAAAGTAAATAGTTACTTTTACAAGAGAGTGTTCTGATTTCTGAAAGTGCTATTAGTAGTGAACTGGGACCGATAGTGAGTCTTCTCCAAACATTGTAATAGGTGTGGGCTATATTAAACATATAATATTTCTACATTTACCTTATATTCCTCTAGTACAAGAAATATTTGGGCACACAAAATATACTTTAAATATTTCTTTCATGGATTAATTTATGTACATATACATTATTCCAGGAATAATATATAATAGAGTTTCTTTAATAAATAAAAAGGTAAAAAAGGTGAAAAACTTCATTCTTCCTATAATGATTCACCACTCACCTAATGGTATTTGTCATAGTTTTGAAAAAAAACTATATTAGAGATGATTGTTAATATGAGTGAATCAATCTCAGTAAAATAGAGAAGAACATTCAATCATAATGGTATTTTGATCATTGAAGGAAAATAATTTCAGATATAGAAGAATCGTATGCAGAAGTTCCTCAAATCATTAGGGGGATCTTTTTCCAACAAAATGTATACACATGTGACTTCATGTATGCCCTCTCATTCCTTGTTGAATAATTAGATAGTCACTTATGAAGGATATTCATGTGATATAGAACCCAAATTGTAGGTCCCATATAACAATTAACCAGAAATCAAGAAAATCCTCAAATGAATGAGAAAATAAATTATTTAAATTGGAGACTCTGATTATAGTAAATATATGAGGGCTCGAAGAAACCGTTAATAATGTAATGATCATTAAGTAAATCCAAAGGATATTACCGCACCAATTTAATCCAAAATTATCTTTTCTTGAAGATAAAGACCCAAAATATGTGAACCAAGATAGGTTACCAACATTATTTTTTTCATGATAGATTATAAATGGTGATAATTAGGTTTTTCAAAATGTAAAATAAAAAAGGAGGCATTTATGTACATGAAAAAACCCTCTATATAGGATTGTAATGATGCTAAATAGGTTTTTAATTTTATGTTACTCATTTCAAAAAAAATATAAATGGGAAAAGGAATATATAATTTAAATCTGCAATACACATTAAATTTATTATTAAAGAATATTATGTTTGGTAGCCTATTTATCAATTGACACTAAGCGTTATGAAAATTATGACATATTATAAAAATAATTTTTATTTAAATATAACATTCCAAACATAATCATTTAATTGGAAGGAATAAATATGAGTAACATCATTATACACTAAAATTATAATGATCCTACTCAATACATACTTTTTTATTAATTATTTTTAAACAAGAACTAATTTTTAGTGTAGTAATTTTATTCTTCAAAAATACATTTTTTATTGAAATTAAAATTAATTTTAGATTCATTTAAAAATTCAGTTTTATAAAATTAAAATTATCTGTTAAATCATCATATAAATATTAACATTGGATAATATTTTTGAATTTTTCTAAAATGGGTTTTTTAGTAAATAGTAAAATTTCGGATTTCCCAAATACCACCATTTCTTTTCATTAAATAATAGTATTTTTAAAAAAATTATATTTTTTATTTCATAACAAAGTGAAATACGATCCATTTTATTTATAATAATTTTATTAATTCCAATCCAATAAATAATATAACTTAATTTTATATAATTTAATTTTTACATAACTTTATTTTTCAATAAAACATTTTTTCCCTTACATTTTATGCATTTATATTAAAATTATATCTGAAACATCTAGTGATTGAATTTTAGTAAATGGTTGAAATATTTGAAATCATGATGTTTAAACTTGTTAAATAGATTTGTTTTATTTTAGGTCATTATGGATAGTATGTGTGGTAAATATGTGTCACCTGAGTAAGAGTTAAATAGGTTAAACAAGGTTAACCATATGAGATAATGAATCAAAATAAACCCAAATCATTCATTTAATAATTTTAATAACATTTTATTGAAAATAAATATCATAATTACTAATAAATGTAATTTTGGTTCCATTTTCCCTTTATAATTACACTTATAATATTTCAGGTTAAGAAGATTCCAAAATGCCACTCTCTTGATTTAGTTTATATATTCACTTAGGGATAAAATGATGTTTTGAATGAATCTAAACATATATATTTAACATTATTAATTTATTTTTAAATTTTTAATATTTTATAATTTTAATTTCTCGTTATAATTACCATAAATGCTTACCCAATGTGGATATAGTGCTTGTGTGTGTAGTAGAAAAATCAAATTAAATAGTTTTAAAAATATCAAAAGTTATATTTTTCAACTAATTTTGGTGGAATAAAAGTTTTATAGTAAATAATAATATATAATGGATCATGAAATTCATTATATTATAATTAAATACCTATATTGATATCTTTATTAAAGAAATATGTTAATTGTTTTTAAATTGAATTTAATGTTATTTTATGTTATATAATATATTAAAAAATCATTTAAAAATAATAAAATTTCATAATGTGGGAAAAGGAGATATTTTATGTGCTAAAAGTTAATTCCTTGAACATCCGTCTATTAATTTCTACTTTATATGTAAATTTTTTACACTTATCGATTGAAAAATGTTTTACAACAGTTAAGGATAAAAATGATTAACAGTGGTTAAACTCTTGATATAAGTGTTAAATTTATCTGTAAAATTATATAAATCCGATATTATAAATTTATTTGGATCCTATATAATATTTAATTTTTTATTAACAAAATTTTTTAACCCCTATCCAAGAATGTGCATTTATAATATTATAATTTTTTGAAAAATTGAAAGAGTGCACCTTCCCTCCATTATAAATTGACACCCCTCATTTCTCATCATTACACCACTTTGAGTCATATATATCTTTAAATCCTTGGAAATATGTACTATAATGTTAACTATAAATAAATTAGTGGTTCTTTCATTTCTACAAATTCATTCAAAGGGTCCTTAAGAACAAATTTAATAGAGGTCTATAGAAGAAGAGGTAATTATCACACAAGACTTATTATAAATATATTTATTATTATACCTCCTATAAATCTGGATTATTAATCAAAAAATCATGAAATCAATATCCTCAAAATAGAAATATTTTATTCTTTTTATATAACCACAATAATCCACTATCTTTTATAAAAAATTTGAAATGCCTGAATCACTCATGCGTACATGTGGACTTCTACCTCCACAAAGAAATATGATTAATTATCAATAAACATAATTAATGGTTGGTTATTAAAATGTATTTAATTTTAATATATAATATTTATGATAAAAATTTACATCTAATATTATTAAATTTTATCTACCTCCTTACCTTTCTATCTGCTATTAAAAGATAATGTCCCTCGTGCGTACGTGTGCACTGCCACCTCCAATATGAAATGTGATTCGTTTTCATTTTCCATTTTCATTTATGGTAATATATATATATATATATATATATTATGAATATATATTATATATATAGTAGAATAATTATTATGAGATAGTGAATTATTATTTACCATATTCTCATATACAAAAAATGAGGAAAATATTACTCGCATGTACATATGAATTGTCTTCTCCACATAGTGATATAATTTATTTTTCATCAATACTTTGTATAATATAATAAAAAATAATAAATGATATTTTTTAACTTTTATTAATTTATACATGATTAACCATGACAAATATAATTGTAACGAAACAATAAAAAAACATACAAGGAAAATAGACCAATTTTCACATCAGTTTTCTTTTTTAATAATGAAATTATTAATATAAGGATTATAGAAAATTATGAATGAATGATACATACAATAGTTTCTTGAATATAGTCATAAAATATATTTACATAAAATTAATATTTATAAATAGTAGCTTCAAACACATATCATGTCGGACAATATATGAGGTTATGAAATTATGTTTCAATCCAATTTTAATTGGAATTGTTTATGTATGAATATTCATTGGGGGAATGTAAGTGATATTTATTTGATAAAACCCTTTAAAGTTTTATTCTTATCTATATATTAACATAATATTAATTAAAGTTCTCAATTTTCTACTACTTGGTATGTTAAAAGAAAAATAAAATGTTTTTAGAAGAAATAACATTATTAACTGTTTACTTTAAAATCTTGTTATTCATAATATATATTATCTTTAAAAAAAATTTAATATTTTTTTACTATTTTACAATGATTTATTAATAAAAATTTTACCCCTAATTTAATTTATATAAAATTGTTTCAAATGAATTTTCATGTCATTTTCTAAACAATATTCATTTTACCAAAGGTCTAAACACAATCATTATTTTAACTATTACGGCATGAACAAAATTTCATATCATTTAGGCTGCTCAATATCTGGAATCTTTCATTAGATGTTTGGAATTTCAAATAAAATGAATTCATTAATATTTCACAAATATGTATTTTCATAAATAAGTTAATTAAAAATTAAATGATAATTATCCTCAAGAAATAATATAGTCATCATTTAATGTATTTTTTCACCTATGATAACAAATTTTGATGTTAATTATACTTTATAGGTTATATGATCTAATTATATCATCCTTCTTCCTTATCTAGACGGGTTTTTATTATGATTATGAAATCATGAAGAAACATGTTTTCTTTTTCATGGGATGATCATTGACAATATTATGAATGATTTCATTTTTCATATTGAATAAATATGAATTTATATTGATTATATGATGAATGAGTATATTGTATATGTCTAATTCATTGTGTAATGTGATTTTGATTTCCTTGGAGATGAATTTTATAATCATAGAGATTCATGAAAATTGATTTTTTCACATTTGTTACATGAGTTTGATTTATTTATATATTTTCTTACAATATTATGGATATACTTGATTGTGAATATATTTGTTAAAATTTTGATGTGCGAGTGTGATTTTATTCTAGATTTTATCACAAAAATATGTGTCGGAATTATTGAAAAAATCATTAGTCACAATATTATGATTTCCTATTCTTATAATTTTACATGTCAATATTATCACAATTAACTGATGATTTCTACTTTAACACCCTATCTAATCATGTTTATTTATATGAAATTATTTCTATATTCATAATTTAGCTTCTCTAGGTATAAATATTTATATTGAGAAAATGAACATGTTTATGTTTTTATACCCATTTGATTATATAATTCATGTATAAGATTATTAATAGATATATCCTAGGATATCCCTCACTCTGAATCTAATATCATCCTTTCTTAGGTTTCCCTTTCTATATTTTGTAAAGAATGGTTTTATATAACATATGAATCATAAGTGTATTAGTGTGAAGAAATTAGTGAAGTTGATATAGTTTTTCATAAACCACTTATTTATCTCTATATGTTTCTAAATACACTAAAAATTTATGGTTATTGGGAATATATATTTATGATATATAGTGAATATTCTTATAATATTATTTAATGTTCATATAAAAAAATTATAGTTAACTATAATTTCTATCATAGAATTCTTTAGTTAATATTTAGAGATTATGGTTATAAAAATTTGTAAAATACCCTGCGGTTATTTCTATGTATATGATAACATCTTATAGTTTTAGTAAGGAATAAATTATGTAATTTCACTAGTAATATATAAATGTCTTGACACTAAAAGTGAAACTTATTTTGGCATAGTTTCATCTAGATGTAATAAAACTAAAAAGACTTTTTCGATTATATCTTGACAATCATTCTGGTGCACAGTTAATGGGTCTTTTGCAGACCTTATTTGAAACACATGTAGAATATTCCAAGGTTAATTCAAATTTTCATTAGTACCAATAATAAAGGATTTTAATAGGTGATTATTATGTCTAACCTAGGTCAAACCAATGGTTTAATATATTAAATTGAATGTATGGTGATTTTGAGAAATTTTTTTGATAATATGATTACACAATTTGATCATTTTTCCCACACTATGTTTTTTATTTTTTTATGTTAATGGATGGAACCTAGATTAATCATGTTGATGAGGAATGCTATGAAAAATTAAATGATTTCCCCCATGAGAAACTTTATTAGAAGAGATCTTAATGAAAGAATCCTGAGATTGTACTTAATTATGTATCATCATATACAATTAACGACATAAACAACAAAGATTTTCCGAGCATGAAAAAATATTGGAAAATGAAATTTAATTGATGTTTTGGAGGAAATGATCATGGAGGAATGAAAGTTCATTTTCCTTCATTTCATAAATATAGGGAAAATTACATATTAAATTGTCTCAAAATAAGAGAATTTCTTTTATATGGAATTAAAGAGAATAGAGAAATGGGTTTCCAAGGAATTTGATATCTTATATTTGATAGTCATGGGAAGTATTTGAGTTAATTACTTATTCTATGGCCTAACTCCTAGACTGTGGGGGAGCCTATAATTTTAAAATCACTAAAGTGGAATATTTTAAGCGTTTTGTTCTTTGTAATTGGGAATTATGTTGTGAAATTTCCTTATAAATTATATTCTTTTTTAAATAATCATGAAAAATATAAATAGTTTTCCAGAGTAAATTCACATAGTTTATTTTTAGTCAATTTATAAATGGTACTGATTTCCGAGAGAAGTGATTTTTTAATAAGCTAGTTTTTTATGAAAAACATGTTATTAAGGGATTGATAACACTTAATATATTTCTAAGGTTAAGATAATAATTTTTAATTGGGAATAGGATACATGTTATACTGATAAAGTAAATTTTATAGTATTGATGACATAATAATTCATTAGTTTTTGATCAAAATGTGGTTTATGTAATCGATAGTGGATTTTATTACAATTTTTGTTGTGTGGAATATATTAGACAGTTTATGATATTATTTAATAAATAATGATAGAGCTAATATTTGGAAGTATTTTTGTTTTAATTGTTGTTTTTAGTGATTTTAGCAATTTTGGGAAAGTATTAGTAGGATTTAATTAAATATTTGATCATTGTATCTATGTGTTAGGTGTGTGAAAATATGATCTAGTTTATGTTGTTTGGTGGAAAAAGATATGTTAGTTTCTTAAATTTATCATCCTTTATTAAATATTATTAGTTTTTTATTTTGTTCAAACATATTATGGAATAATCAGAGCTAAATACTTATAAAATGGTTTATTTATAAATATGTGTGTTATTGATATTGTATTAGTGATTCAAGTAACATTTTCTCAACATTTATATTTAATCATATTTGATGACATGTGTTAATCATTTAGTTTTTTTAATATCAGTAGATAATATAAATTATTTTTTATTCTGTTATGGGTCTTTTAATATATTAAAAAATCAGTTGTTATGGAATGAAAAAACCATCTTGGATATTCATTTCATTGGGGTAAGAGATAATGTGGAAATTGATTGATGCACATTCAAAGTATGAAATAGTGAATATTGAATGGGAAGATATCGAGTATGTGTAATTTTATTTTTTCCCTTTAATAATAATAAATAAATCATTAAAATTTATTAAAATAATATTAATATAAATTTCTTATTGTTAAACCTTATTAATAATGAATTTATGGTCTTTTCACCCATCACAAAATAATGGTTATGTGATATTTAACTTCCTCATGAACATGTTCTCCATCACTCTCTATTCCTATCATGTATGTTATTTTTCCATCAATGTATATATTTAAGCTTACCACCACTATTCATTTTATCTAAAACCTGATCATTTTTTCATTTAGGTAACCATTTGGTTTCTCACGTTCCATTTTTATTGGATGATTTATTATCCCTTTGTACGATCTGGGTTTCAAAAAATATAATTTTAAAATATTAAATGTTATATGATGAAGATAAAATTGTGAATGTAAAATTTATATAAAATAGGAATGTAATATTCTGAAAATTTATATGAAAATATTTAAAATCCTTATAGATCATTTAACACATGAACCTGAGATTTAAGAAAATTGAGAAATATTATAAAAATATTATTAATTAAATGTTTCTATTATGTCCTAACAGTTAAATTGGAGGGTATGAATTTGAGTTTCCACATTATCAAATCTATCTATAAATGTCTATATTAAAAAAATTGTTTAATTCTTATTAAATAAGCACTCATTTTTAGTGAATTCATTTTATGCTTTAAAAATCTCTTTTCTTCAAAAACATATAACACACCAATTTGTGAATAGAAATTAAAAAAAAATTATAACACATTAAAAATGTTTATTCTATAAAATTAAAATATTTCTTGAAGTCAGGATATCAAAATTGGCATAGGGATTCATTTTGGTATTTTTATGAAATTATTTATTTTTTTGTGAATAGTGAAAAATTATCGATTTTTCAAAAATTGTAATTTTTATTACTTAATTCATGTTTTTAAAGAAAAAATTATCTTTTTTCTTTAGAATAAATTATTAATATGATATATTTTAATTATAATTATGTAATTAATCATTTTATAATTAATAATTTTCATGATTTTTGTATTAGTTATGTTTCATAGTTAAAATTTTTTTTTCTCCCGAATGTTTTTTGTTTAGTTTTGATAATTTAAATTAAAAAATATAACCATAAATAATATTGACTAAAAATTAAAAATTATTACCAAATCTATAATTACGAGTTTTAAATATTATAAATAGTTCTGTTTTGTTGTTTTTTATTATATATAGTAACGGTGGTAAACATGTGTCACCACGGTAAAGATAAATTGGGTAAACAAGGGTTTAAACTACGAGATAAGATCTCAAAATAAACCTAAAACATGAATTTATTTAATTGGATAATAATGAAGCTACCACATAAATATAAATACTAATTTATTCCATTATTTTGTCATTTTCAATGGATAATGACATTTATATTATTTAACAAAAATTAAAAAATTACACTCTTTCTTTTAATTTCAATTTTGTGTTCACATATGGATAATATGATGTTATGAAGAATATAAAATATTATTTTTAACATTATTACTTTATATTTATGAGGTTAATTTATTTTTATATTTTTATAATGTTTTAATTACCTTAAGTTCAGAAATTACCAAAATATAGTGCTTGTGAAAACCGTGAAAAAATAAAAATAGATAAATTTAAAAATTTAAAAAGTATCATAAGTTTGATTAAAAATTGGGTCACATAAATATTATGAACATCAATAATGTCTAATTTATGTTAATTATTATATATTTTTTATTCCATATATGTATTAATGTCTTCAACGTCAAAACGTGGGAATAATTTATAAAATGTATTTAATGGAATTTTATGTTAAAAAATATATTATTAAATGATTTAAAAATATTAAAATAATGTAATAAGGGATATTGGGATGATATATGGTCAACAATTTCATAACATGAACATTTTTCTAAATTTTTATCATATAAAAAATAATACCCATTAATGATTAAGAAATATGTTACAACAGTTATGGATGGAAAGGGTTAACATTGTTCTGAACAAAATAGATACGAGTTAAAATTACATTAAAATTTTTATATACTATATTGGAGGAGTTTATTTTGATCCCATATCTTATTAATTTTCAATTAATCTCATTTTTAACCCCTTTTATACGTGGTTGACTTAATAATTTTTTAAAGATCTCAAAAATTAAAAGTTTTACGATTCCCTCTCTTATATAAGGAAACAAATATTTTCTATTTTTTAAAGAACATTGATCCAAATAATAAGGCCAAAACAAACCGATTTATATTCATAAATTTTCTATCCAGGATTTATATTTTTTATTCTTCTTAAATATACATTATAAGTTTCATTACAATGGGAACTAAAATTTGTCCACTGAATAATAGATAATCATCTTACCCAACCTCTTTTCAATGTATTTCTTCATATACCTCCTCTAAAATTGTGGTATTCATCTTAAAATAATAAATTAAGTATCATAATTATAAAAAAAATCATGATTATGGAATAATAGTTATCCTCCAATTTTTATAACAAATGGAAAATTAAGGTATCACTCTAGAATATGTGTTGTCTATCACCTCCATGTTGCAAAAGGATTCATTATCCATAACTATATTTCATGGTTTTACATTATGATATATTTAATATTTACTTATAATATTTATAAAATTACTATAAATTATTATTAATAACACCTTATCAATGTTTTTACGTTTCCTGACATTGAAAAATCAAAATGACTCTCATGTTTACATGTGGACTACAACCTCCACAAAACAATGTGATTATTTTTTCATTTTCACATTACATATACCATAATAATGATATAATTAATGAATATAAATTATATAAAATATATACTAGTTATTCTATAATTTTGAGTTATTATTTACATTTTTTTCCTATCCGTTGAAAATTGGAAAACAATAACTGGGAATATGTATGGACTACAATCTCCATGTAGTTATGTAAATAATTTTTGATCACCTATTTAGCTAAATGATTATAAAAGAATATATGTTCAAAAAAAAGATACCTATTAAATTAATAATATTCTATAGGTTATGTAACCGTGACTAATAACCATTTATTAGAACCATTGAATTGAACCATTAATATAAAACAAACTATTTTTCTCCCAAATTTTCTTTTTAATGAAGATGTTGTTTAAAAAAATATAACACTAAATTATTAAATAAAAAAAATATAATATGTTATAAATGAATATAGATTTATAAAAATTTATAATAAATCTATATTGATTATATATAATTTTTTATGTCATGTGAAGTGGGACAATAATTAAGGTAATTGAATTATATTATAATTCCATCTTAATTGGGATTATTTAAACTTGAATTTCCATTGATTTTATTAAAATCTTGTCATTTGATAAACACATGTAATTTTCATTATCATTAAGTAATTTATAAAATTTTAACATAATAATACCATTTTCCAATCATTGGTATTTAAAAACACCATGAAAATTTTTAATGAAAATTCAACATTATATTCACTTTAGCGAGGAATCATTTTCATTCATCTTCACATTCAATTTAAATATATTTCAAGAAGGTTTATAGTATTTCAAAACGATTTATTAAATACACTTTTACACTGGTTTCACATTCTATAAAAAATTGAAACGATTTTTCAATCTATTTTCCTAAAAACAAACTTTTTATTAAACGTGTGAAAAAAATTGTTTTAATGTATTATGACACGAATGAAATTTCCCACTGTATTGACCTCTCAATGTTTTGAAGCATATTATTCATGTATACATCATAATTTTCAATTAAAAATTTTTCCTCAATATTTTGAAAATATTTTTTATTTTACGTAGCTGATTTTAAAATTAATATGGTATATTCGTCAGGAAACATTTCTATGATCTTCTAAAGGAATTTTTCAAATATGATAACATCCATTTACTTTTTTTATGCTTTGATGGGGAAAATATAAATTCATAACATCCTTATTATTTATCTATATTGTTATTTATTATGATTGTCAAATTATGGTTATATCCATTTCCTTTTACACATGTTAAGCTAGGATGAGATGTTGAGCTTTTTATGGTATTAGTGCATACTTCAAAATGGATATTGGATATGTTATAGGTGGTCATTTATATCCCTTTAATTTATTGGGAAATGGGATATTGATATCTCATTGGGTGATTAATGAAATCATGGACATGATATGAAATATATTTTTTGAAATTTTGATGAGTGATTATGATTTCTTTCTTGCTTCACTAACAAGGTTATGCCTATAAATGATTAAAAATTGTATTATAAATTTATTCATTTGTGAATATTATTTAATTCTTGAATTTCTCACAAGATTTTGCATATACATGGTTGAGAAAATATATGTTTTCAAGATAATTATTTCATATTCTTATTATTTCATTGATTTATGTTATGATCCTTGAATGATGAATACTGATTTCAAGAACTTATTAATAATTTTTGGATATGAAATGATATCAGACCTTATGATATATCTTTTATTGTTATGGATAATATTTTTGAGAGAATGAACGTTATTAGGTTATCATACCTATATCATTATCTTATTATGGTATATGATCATTGATTGGTATCTCACATATTTTACCCAAATGAAGAATCAGATCTCTCCTTTTCGTGTTTCTCTTACCCGAGATAATTGAAAAAAAATTGTATTACTTGCCTAATATAGGTACTAACTAAGAATAAATTAGTATGATATGATGCATATTATTATGATACAATTATTTATGTGTCCATGTTTCCAAAGATAATAAACCTTTAATGTTCATAGACATACATTACTATAATCTATAATGAATATTTATCTAATATTATATAATATTTATATATAAAAGTATGGGTCACTTTAGCTGTTATTATAAAATGATATATTTAATATTTAGATATTTTTGTTACAAAACATCATATAAAACTATACAAAACACCCTATTTATAGGAAACAATCATAATGATTTTATAAAGTAGAGATTTTATATTTTTCCTAGAAATATATCTAGATATCGATTATAAATTTGGATGTTGTATTGTTATAGACTTATACATGGGTAATTGTAACAACCAATAATTTTTTGAAATATTTTCTTTCAAATTATTTTAATATTTTATATATTTTTCTTTCTATTCAATAATAAATATAACATTTATAATATGAAAAAAACTTTGTTTAACATGCCTTGTATGTAAACAAATTTCAATATTGCACAACATGAAAAATGTGGATTAAATATTATTAAATGAATCACTATGCTGGGTTCATGAAACACACAATGTAGTGTTCTTTTGACATCTTTCAATACTCAAAAGACTGAGTTTTACTGAACAATAGTATATTATATAAATATTATTATTTTATTAAAAAAGATATAATATAGCCCTTAAATTAGTGTTTATAAGTAGAATTATATAAATTAGGAAATTATACATTTTATAATATCAAGTCATTGGTTACCAATTAATTAGAAATGAAAATTTAAAACAATTTATTATAACAGAATTAGTTTAATTTCCATGCTCCCAATGAAATTTTTCCTTAATGAATTAAATTAATTACAATTAGAGAATAATATTAATTAAATATATATTTTATATATCCAATAAAATATTTTTTATATCATCTAATAGATTTTATATTCATAAGATAAGAACAATCCTGTTTTTAGGCATAAACGCCTTTATTTTTCATAAGGGTAATTTTACATCCCTTTAATGGATAACCCATTTTATATATAATTTTTTAAACATTTAGAATTTTTTATGAAAAAATAAATATATTCATTGAAATATGGATAGTAGAATTAATTTTCGTTGAATATTTTCTATATTCTAATAATTTTCATGTTTTGATGAATAGTGAAATATAAAGGATTTTAATTGGAAAACAATTTTCATTTAAATACTTTATAGTGTTTAATTATATATTTTCTTATAGTTTAATTATATCAATTTTTTGTTATTATATCCAATTTATTTCATTTGAATCAATTTTACATCAAATTTGGATATAAATACATGTAATTCTTTTTGTTATTTTCGAATTAATAAAGTGTATTCTAATTACTTCAATGGGATAAATTTAAAATAAATTTTATAAATATATTTATTTTGAAGTAAAAAAAATATATTTAGTATTTGGAATCTGAAGTTCTAAATTTATTTAATTGTTCTCTATTATTATTTTAAAATATGAATAGTAACTCTAGTAATTTTTATTACCATTGTTAAGCATAAATCTGGTAATTAAGGGGGAGAAATATTATAAATATTCAAAATCTATTCTAACACTTGAAAAAATTTATTGGATTAATTAAATTATAACTTTAATACTTAAGTATCAAAATTGAATAATTGAATGGAACCTTTTCTATAAAAATGACTTAAATATATTTTAACTCAAATTAAGTAACAAAATGTCGCACTCTTATATTTAATATGTATAATATTTTTAATATGGGGTTAAAATATAATATATTTTATAATATATATATATTTATTTGAAGTATTAAATGTTTTTCTACATAATATAAACTTATTTTTAATTTTTAGTGAGAAAATAATTATTAGAAATAACTAAAAAATGATGATGTAGTTATTATTCAACTAATGAAGCAATCAATAAAATGATATTCGAAATACTAAAATAAATATAATATGAAATTAATGTGATACTGATATTTTATGGGTTCATATGACATGTTATGGATGTATAAATTTATTTTCTTAAGTAATCTTGCTCGATTCATTTTCTTAAAGACAATGTTATGAATTTTGTCAAAATTGACATTTATTAAATTTAATGGAAATAGTATTTTATAAAATTATTTCTAATTCATAAAAATATTAAAGATGTACTTGAGGATTAAATATGGTATAAAATATATTAAATTTTCCATTTATTTTCAAATTGAAATATTATATGTAAAAATTTCATCATCTTAATATTTAGAACATTGTTATGAAAAGTAAAATTAAAATTGATTAACTAAAGGATAATCAAAATAATATGGTTTAAAATAAAATTTATACATGTTTAAAATATATTCAACGATGATATTAAAACCTTATAATATCTTGGATTCAAATAAATGGAATTTTAGAGTTATTTGGATTGAGATTTAGTTTATTTAAACTTATCTTTTGAGAAATTCAAATAGAAACTCTCCCCTCTCTTATTTATGGGATCATCTCATTCTCTTCTCACCACACTTCACAAGCTATTTGGTTTATCCAAAATATATCTAAATCACTCCCAATGTAACAACCATCATGTTATAATCTTTACGTTGATCATAAATCCCACTAAAGTAGTCTTTGATTGAAAGTAAAAAAAGTGATACCCAATGAATATTTAATGTTCATTAACGATTATTTGTTATTTATTTCTTCCTCAAACACCTTAAATTCAATTTATTTAATTTTAATATAATAACCTCAGTATTTTCTATATACTGGGATTTTTTTATATTATGTTTTATAACTACACTCACACACACATCAAACTGATTTTTAGAAAACATACAAGTCTTGTTGGCAGTGAACAACCGCCTCAAGAAACAATTTTGTTCGTTTTTTCCATTACCACCTCTCATGATTATTCATTATGAGCGAAACAAAATTTTTTGTATAATATATGTAATATTTATGATTCCTTTATGATTCCCGATTTTTTATATAACACATACCTTCATGAATTCCATTTCATTTAAATATGATAATTTCGTTTGGGGATGTGTGGACTATCACCTCCTCCAAGCGACATGATTCTTTCATAGTCTACATGGAATGTATCAAGGATGGATTTTTTATATGTTTATGATATTCATGATGTAATAATTCTAGAATAATTATTGTATATATATATTCATATATTTCATTTAGTGTCTTTCTACCAAAATGATAATTAAATGGAAGCAACATTCATGTATACATACAACCTACTGTCTTTATGAACCATGAATTCTATTACATATTCCTATTGTTTATATTTTATTATAAATATTTATATAAAAAATATATATTATATTTCTATTTAATTTTTTATTTAGAAAATATGTAAATCATGATTTATGTAATTGTATCAAGAATAAAAAACCAAAATAATAGGATATTACCCGAAACGTAACACTAACACTACCAAAAAACAACATATTAGTGGAGTTTTTTAGAAGGGGTTATTCACAACACACTGTTAATTTATTTTTTAGTGGGATATGCATAACCCCCTATAATCATAGAATATTAGAGTGGATCAAAACCACCTATAATTTTTTATCATTTTTTCTTTTTAATATTTTGTTGGACTTTAAAGTCAATTGTTTCAAAACCACCAAAAAATTTAATATTTAGGGTCCCTATATGTTCATTTTAATTTTAGAGTCTCTATATATTTAATATTTGTTTAGATATATATTAGACTATATATATAACCTGGAAAAAAATTTAAGGAAATAGTGGTGATTCACAACCCCCTCTAATCTCTTAAATTAGAGGGGATACATGAACACTTGTAAATACCTTAGATTAGAGGGGGTTTTGAACCCCTTATAATTTAAGATATTAGAGGGGGTTGTGAACTACCTTTAATTTTTTACATTATAGTGTTTCTAAACCCCCACTAGTTCATGAAATTTCTATGGGTTCATGGATTTTCATTAATCCCTTTCAATATTGGCGGTTTTTCATCCCCTTTGAATTTTTATTTATTTACTAAAATAAAGCTCATCTAAATTAATTTTTATAATATATATCTGTAGGTCCGGCTTGGTGGGTATGTACAAACTGATATATATATATATATACTACATAAAAACATTATATAAATGTATTTAAATTCAATATAAACATATATATATATAAATAAATTATATAAATACATTAAATAAATATGTATATATATATTAATATATATATGTATATATAAATATTGGAATTCATAATATAAATACAATTTTAAAAATGTTTATTCAAATATAACAAATTTATATATAGTTTTATAAGTACCATATATTTATATAATGATTTATATTATACATTTATTATATTAAACATATTATTAATGTATGTTTATATATAAATACAATTATATTATATTATTTATACACACAAATATAATATAAAAACTTTTATATATATATATATATGTATATATATATATTATTTTTATATTTTATATATATTATACTATAAATATTTCATTATATATAAATTTATATGTATAATATAATTATTTTATATATATTTTATTATACTATATTAATTATATATTGATTTATTATATATATATCATTTAAATATATTATATATTTCCAATTATTTGATTTTATTTAATTGTATTTATATATAAACACAAATATAATTTTATAATTTTATTTTCATTTATATATATATATATATATTTGTTTAAATTTTATTTCATATAATATTAATTATATATAATATAAAATAATAAACATATTATATAAATACACCCATATATTTAATTTATTTAAATATAAATCATATAAAATCCCTAGTTTTTAGTTTTATAATTTATATTACAATAATAATATATATATTTTTAAATAATCTGTTTCGGATTTTATATTATATATAATATAAATCATATAATATAAAATATGTAAAAATAAATATATGTTATTGTACCCAGTATTATAACACTATATTTATTAATATACATATATATTATTGTACATAATATTATATAATTATATTTATTGAAATACATTTTATAAATATTTGTATAAATTTCCGTTGTAGAATATTAATTATATATTTGAATAAATTTTATTTCATATATATTTTTCTAAAATTTTTTTCATGTAATATTAATTATAAATAATATAATACAATTCATACAAATTTTTAATTTTTTAATGGTTGGGGCCGAAGTCTCATTTTATTATTTAAATAAAAGACATCTTTATACTGTGTAGAGGGCGACCCATTACATAGATCGAAGGCCCAAGGCCAAGTGGCTTCAATTCTATGCTTGAAAGCCCATTTTTTATGCCCAAAGGGCCTCTGGGTGAGTGAACATGTACATAATATATAAATATGTATTTATGTATATAAAAAATTTACATTAATATGTTTATAATTATAAAAATATATGTGTACACACATAACATAAATAGAATTATGAAATACATACTCAAATGTATTTAAATACACATATATAATATATAGTTTATATAAATGTGTATATTTAATGTAATAAAAATGTCTAATAATATAAATATATAAATATATATTATAATAAAGTATATATTAATTTAAATATTTATATGTATTTAAATATTTATTTAAATAATATTGAATTTAATTAGTTTCATAATATATATATGTACAATGGTTTGTAAATATAAGAAAAATTTCAAATTGTCATGGTGGTAATGATGTTGTAGACATATTCATGGACTCTAATCTCCGAGTCCTTCCACAAAATTGTTTTTAGAAAAAGTGTAAGGTTATTGGTTCACTGGTGAATAAGAATGATAGAGGAGGGGATATGGGTGTGATGTGTTAGGTGTTGGAACCAGAGGGAGTGGGTGAGATATTTTGGGTGCTGGAACTGGAGGGAAACCCATTCGAGTGAGGTAGGCCATGAAACTAGAGGGAGCAAGGTGGGGTCATGAACTGGAGGGCAGGCCTCGTGCAAACTGGAGGAGGGGTGGGGTGTTACGTGAACTGGTTGTGGAGGGTGGGGTATGGGATTTAAATAGAAAAAACAAAATAAATTATTTTGAGGTAGTCAAAGAATTGCATCTAGTATAGTTCATTTAAATGGGTGTTTAACCCCCTCTTAATGTGTGATATATAGACGTGGTTGTATGAACCCCCTCAATTATGGATGATGTGACTCAAATAGTACTGGTCTCTAACTACCACTGGATTGATCAATAATTTAACACTGGTTGAAACCCCCTCTAAACTGAGATTCCATGGTGAAATCAGACTTGGTTTTAATTACTTCTTGATGAACTGCTTCTAAATTTGGAAATACTTTTCTAGCAGTTTCTAAAAACCAAATCTATCAAGGGTAGATAGTAACGTTAGTGGAGGTTCATCATAACCATCGCTGATATATTTATAAGGGGTTATAACACCTTCTAAACTACAAAATAACCTCCTCTAATCAGGTAATTTTTTGACGTGTAACATCTAATGGTTATGAAATGAGTAATTGAAGGACATAATTTAATAATATATGGTATGATGTAAATCACCATAGTTATTTAATAAATGTATAATATATTTATATTTATTATATTGGAGGATGGAATTAATATGAAGAGATTGAATACATAAGGAAAGGAATTTATTTCTCATCTTTATTTTGGTGAGACACATTCCTTACAAACTACTTGTCTCATATACATGGTGTATATAATTACCATGAATGTATTTTATGAGTCTAATCTTGAATAATATGGTATTTTCATATCCATTTAATTTTCTTTCTTTCATGGGGCATATGATTCGACTAATTACAAAGTGGTAATGTAATTTATGTCTCACATTAATTTTCTGCGAGATAAAATACATGCTCACCACATATTTATTATATGATCTGTATATACTACACATGAATTAATTCTATTTGTAATTTATTCTATATTACTGTACTTACATACCCATTGAAATTTATCTCTTTCATGGTGCATATGATTCGACTAATTACAATGTGGTAAGGGAATTTTGCATCACATTTATTTTTTGTGAGATATAAGATATTCTCTCCACCTATTTTTTGTGGTATATATGTTACCCATTATTTTTTACCATTATACTATTCCTTAAATTTATTATAATTTACAAATCCATTTTATTATCTCTCTTTCATGGGGTTTACGGTTCAAAATTTACCAACTCAGTAAGGTAGTTCTGTCTCAATTTTATTTCTTGGAGACACTTCTATTGTTATAATCCTATATTATAATATAAAATATATATACATTTCTATGACATGTTTTATCATGAGTATCAATAATTTTATGATATTTTAATCTTCATTTAATTTTATTATCTCTTCGGTTAGAATTTTGTGTTCCTCCAAAACAATGTATTCAAAAAATGTTTTAAAAGTATTGTAAATGGTCATTTATGATTTATTAATGGAAATTATTTAAAAGATGTTTAAAAATTATTTCAAATACTATTTTATTATTTTAAATTTTTATTTCAATAAAAATGGTTTTCTAACTATTTAATGATTTAAAAATCATCTTTTAAAATTGAGGGGATATTTTTTTCAAGAATGATTTTATCTGATCTTTCAAAATCATTTTCTGTCAAAGACAATGTTATTTGGTGTAACTTATGTTTTACAGGGGATATGGTCCAATGATAAGATTCTTATTAGTTATTTTTTTTTCTTTTTATTATGGATTGATACTTATAAATTATTTTTCTATGATTTATGTTTTGATTAAATGTTTATGAAATATGTTTCTCCTCATGGTTCCTAATTTGATTTATGTTCTTGTGGAACACATGTGTATGGTTTTTATTATGTGATATATGTAACGTACATTTCCCCCTAATTTTTTGGGTAAATATTTATATCTCTTGAAATTATTATGGAAAAAATTCAATAGTCGTGTTCCACTAAGGCAATATAGGGAAACCTGATCCACTATGGAGAGATAGAGAAAGTTTATCCAATATGGGATGATGGGTAACCCATATCCACTATTGTAAAATAATGAAACCTGATCCCTTATAAGGAAAGGATAGTGACGGGTGATGTTTGGGTATCCTATCGATTAGGTGTATTTCCTATGAAATTCTCTATTAATTTTTTGAAATGTTCCTTAGATTATAGGGAATGATGTTACGTGTTTATGTTCTTGTCATAAATTTCATGTCTTATTGGATATTATTATTTATTACCTTATTATTTTTATTCCCTTATTATTCATTTCTTATTTACATCCAATATTTATTATATGATTCGTGTTTGAAATTTTTTACAACAATGGAGTGATATTATAATTTTATGATCACATTTTCATGCCCTTATGCTCATGTTTATTCTTAAGTACATCACTTTATTACCCTTAATGATCATATAATCTAACCCATTTTCTTATGTTTTATTTTTCCCAGGTGATAAGTAATGGTTTAATATAGTTTTATTATATGGGATTATCATTGTATAGAACAATACAGATATTTCATCAGACCATAGGTTTGTTATCAGTGTTTCCAACAGTACTAAACAAATACATGCATAGGTATTTTGTTTCTAGAATTTATGAAGTGTACAAACAAATAGAGGTAACATGAATAAAAAAATTCTTGGGTAATTTTAATTCATATAATAGAAAAGGATTAGTCAACCATATGTATCTTAGATGAAAAAACATTAGTGATTTCCCCAGTGATATTTCTCAGGATATGTCTAGGGATGTCTCTAATAATAAGTCTACTTATAGGTTTTGACACTATAATCTTCTTAATAATTTGGAATAATCTAGGATTAGACCTAAGAATTCCAATTTTGAAATGTTATAAGTAACTATCTTCAATTAATTTATTCTACCACTACGAATGTATTTCTCATGCTATGCATTCTTGTTTTAGTCACTGGATGGAACCCGAAGGAACATTGGTAATGATGGATGTGATCGGAAATGCCATAATTTTCCTTCTGAGAAACTGAATTTTATGGGGGGAATGGAAAATATTTTTTCTATTCCCACCTATGTTTCTCAAGATATGAACAATTCTAGACTTATAAATGAGAAAAAGAGTGAACATCATTATGTTGAGTGCTTCTCGAGGGAATACCCACCATCTCTTAGAGGGTATTTTGATCATTATGTTGAGTACTTCCCTCATATTCTCAGAGTACTTCCCTCGTATTCTCCGAAAAAATATGGAGAAAGAGTTTCTTGAACTGAAGCAAAAGGATGATGAATCTGTTGGTACCTATGAAGCAAATTTTACAAGACATGCAAGGTACGCTTCTGGTATTATTATCCAATCTGAGAGTAAGATCGATCGATTCTTTAGTGTCTTAAAACCAAGTCTTCTAAGGGCCTTAGCCAGAAGGGACTTCAATAGCTACGAGGAAATCATTCGATGTGCTCTCAAAGTTGAGATGGAGATTGGAGTAACCCATCAGTCATATGGGTTTGATAAGAAGATGAAATGTAATTCAAAGGAAAATCTAAAGAGAACACTGAAAAGAAGATGAGCATTCCCTTATTCTCAAAGTGTGGAAAGAAACATGGAGGGAGTTTTCTTAAAGGGACAAGTAAATGTTTCAAAAGTGGAAAGGAAGGCCATCGGGCATTTGAATACTGCGATGATGGGAAGAAGATATCTAATGATGCAAACAAAGGAAGGGATACACAGAATGAACCTACTACACTTCAATGTTTCAAGTGCAAGGAGATGGGACATTATGCCAATAAATTCCCTAATCCAAGGGATGATGATGATGGTCGACGTCAACAAACTCTTAAGGATAATGACAAAGGAAAGTCACATGCAATTTCTATCAGCGATGTGAAGTACGATAACGATGTGGTGAAAGGTACACTTACTATCCACTCTAAAGTAGAAAATGTTTTATTTGATTCTGGATCCACCCACTCCTTTATTTCTGAAGAATTTTCTAAGGGTATCACCATATTACCTAGACAATTAGATGTTGAGTTAGGTGTGACAACACCTAATGGCACAACAGTCGCATCAAAAGTTTATAATTCTTCTCCTATTGAAGTTTGTGGGAAAGTGCTTCCTACAAATCTTGTGATCCTTCCTATAGTAGAATTTGATGTGATTCATGGCATGGATTTGCTTTCTCTACATGGAGATCATATCAATTGCCAAATAAGGGAAGCCACATTTCATATTCCAGATCAATCTATCATCGTCAATCAATGCAAGGATGAACATAAACTTCCAGTGGAAATTTCATCCATTTTATGGGTATTGATTCCACTAAATGAAGGTTATTTATCTCAAATGGTTGGTGAGAAACTCACGATTGAGAATATTCCCATTGGACGGGAGTTTGATGATGTCTTTACAGAGGAATTACCGGGTCTTCCACCGAATCGTGAAGTTGAGTTTTCAATAGAACTCGTACCGGGTGCTTTGCCTATTTCAAAGACACCTTATAGAATGGCCCCAATTGAGTTGCAGGAATTGAAGAAGCAACTCCAAAAGAATCTTGATAAGGGGTTCATACTCCCTAGTGTGTCACCTTGGGGAGCAGCTTTTCTGTTTGTTAAGAAGAAAGATGGATCAATGAGACTCTGCATTGATTATCGTGAACTTAACGAGATCACTATCAAGAAAAAATATCCTCTCCCAAGCATTGATGACCTATTTGACCAACTATGCCGAGATCAATACTTTTCCAAGATTTATCTTCATTCAGGGTATCATCAATTAAGGGTCAAAAGGGAGGATATACCAAAGACGGCTTTTCATACAAGGTATGGGCACTATGAATTTATAGTGATGCCATTTGGTCTTACTAATGCCCCTGCTATCTTCATGGATCTAATAAATAGAGTATTTAGAGACTATCTTGATCAGTTTTTTGTAGTCTTTATAGACGATATTATTGTCTATTCAATGAAGAAGGAAGAATATGAATCATCAATTTAGAATTATATTGAATACCCTGAGAAAGGAGAAGCTTTATGCCAAATTTACCAACTGTGAATTTTGGCTTCAAAAAGTTGAATTTTTGGGGCACATAATCACAAAAGAGGGGATATCTGTGGATCCAGCAAAAATAGAGGTTATCGAAAGAAGGTCGAGACCGACAACAGTAACCGAGATCCGAAGTTTTCTTGGTTTGGCTGGATATTATCGACGTTTTGTGAATGATTTTTCACGATTATCTAATCCACTCACCAAGATGACTCAGAAAAGAGTTATGTTTTTTTTGGACGGAGAAATGTGAAGGGAATTTCAAGGAGTTGAAAAGAAGGTTATCCAGTGCACCTGTGCTCACACTGCCTTGTAGTGGAGAAAGGTTTGTGATCTAAAGTGATGCATCCAAGAAGGTATTTGGGTGTGTTCTTAGGCAAAATGATATGGTGATAGCTTATGCCTCACGACAGTTGAAAATACACGAGCAAAATTACCCAACTCATGATTTGGAGTTAGCTTTGGTAATCTTTTCATTAAATATTTAGAGGCATTACCTTTATGGTGAATGGTGTGATATTTATATTGATCATAAAATTTTAAAGTATATTTTCACACAAAAGGAGCAGAATATGCACCATAGAAGATGGTTGGAGCTGATTAAGGATTATGACTGCTCAATCCATTACCACCCTGGAAAAGCAAACAAGGTGGCAGATGCATTAAGTAAACAAGACCATGCTAGTTTATCCATGATGAGGATCACAAAAGATCCAATATTTATGGATTTATAAAGGATGGATCTTGGAATTATAATGAAAGGGGAAAATCGTATCTTTCTTAAATGAATGTTCAACCATATATTCATGTAAAGATTAAAGAGGCACAGAAAGAAGATGTCGAGTTACAAAAGAAGGTGAGAAATGTTCATGAATTCAACCTTGATTGTGATGGGATAATAAAGTTCAGGAATCAGGTCTGTGTTCCTCCCATCACCGAATTAAAGAAGGAGCTGCTGGATGAGGCTCATAGTTCTTCATTTTCTATTCATCCTGGAAGCACGAAGATGTATAGGGACCTGAAAGAGTACTTCTGGTGGGATGGCATGAAAAGAGATTTGCTGAATATGTCTCTCGATGATTGGTTTGTCAACAAGTTAAAGTTGAGAGACATAAGTCTAAGGGGATGTTACAACCATTACCCATACCCGAATGGAAATGGGAAAACATCACTATGGACATTGTCACAGGACTTCCTAAAACATCCAAAGGCAATAATGCTATCTGGGTCATAGTTGATCGTCTTACAAAGTCTGTACACTTCATTGCTATTAGAGAGGATTTCTCACTGGATCAGCTTGCCGGGATATATGTAAAGTAAGTGGTAAGATTTCATGGAGTACCACTTTCTATTATATCTGATCGAGATCCGAGTTTTACCTCGAAGTTCTGGAGAAGTCTTCAGCATACTATGGATACAGAGTTGAGTTTCAACACTACTTATCATCCTCAGACAGACGATCAGTCTGAGAGAACAATTCAGACTCTTGATGATATGTTGAGAGCTTTCTCTATGGATTTCAAAGGTTGTTGGGATCAACACCTACCTTTGGTGGAATTTTCATATAACAATAGCTTTCACTCCAGTATTCAGATGGCTCCTTATGAAGCTCTCTATGGAAAGAAATGCAGGACTCCAACTTTATGGGATGAAGTTGGGGAAACAAAGATATTAGGACCCGATCTCATTGATGAAATGGCAGAAAAGGTCAGATATATTCAACAACACATAAGATCAGATCAGAGTCGACAAAAAAGTTATGCCGACAACCGAAGAAAAGGCATAGAGTTTGAAGTGGGTGATAAAGTGTTCTTACGAATATCTTCCTAGAAGAGGGTTATGAGATTTGGAAAGAAGGGGATGTTGAGCCATAGATATATCGGTCCTTTAAAAATACTGGATCGTGTTGGGAAGGTAGCTTACCGATTGGTGCTTCCACTGAATTTCTCTCATGTTCACGATGTGTTCCATGTATCTCTCCTGTGAAAGTACATACCTGATCCTTCACATGTACTCAGCTCAGAAGTTGTACCGCTAGAGCAAGATCTTTCTTATGAAGAACAACCGATAGAGATTCTGGATCATAGCGAAAAAGTCCTATGAAACAAGACCACTCGATTGGTGAATGTTTTATGGAGGAACCACTAATTAGAAGAATCTACATGGGAGCTTGAGAATATGATGAGGGAGAGGTATCCTCATCTGTTTGTTACAAAGTGACGAATTTCGAGGGCGAAATTCATTTTAAGGGGGGTATAATTTAACACCTGAGACTTTTATGTTATATAAATCATCAACGGAATCTTTTTCTACACACAAAACTTGCTTGGATTTCTTTACACGAAATTGCAACCTTCCTCGATAGCTTGCATCGTACGCAATACCGAGTTTCACAAAACAATGATATGCTAATAAAATATAATTAAAACTAGCCGTTATGAATAGTAATAAACAGTTTTTAATTTTATAAAATTTATTTTTCAAAATGGACTTCATTTTTGGATTCGGAATATCGAAATTATCCTAGGGTGAAATTTTGGTATTTTTCTGAAAACATTCAAGTTTTGATGAATAGTTAAACCACTAAGTGGTAGTTAAAAAACTGAATTTTTCATAAAACATAAGTTTACCGCTTTTGTGAGTGGAATTTCAAAAATCCTAGAGACACGATTGATGTCAGTAAGTAAAATTTAGTTCAATGAGATGAAAATAATTTTTGGTGAATAGTAACTTTTTACTTTTATTTACCACGGTTAAAAGTAAATAGGGTAGTTAAGGGTAAAAATCATATTATTATTACCCTAACACATGTCCTAATTCTATAGTACAAATTTAATTCGACCAAAAAAAACCTTAGGAATAAAATATGACCATTTATGCCCACTTGGATTAGATTAGGAAATTTTTTATTAATTTATTTATGGAAGGGTTAAAATAGTTAAAATCAAAGTTTAATAAGTCAATAATATTTAATATGGGGTTATACATAAGATAAATTCGACTATAAATATTCATTGAGAAATCTAAAAATATTTCCTACATAATAGTATTTTATTTGTAATTTTTTGACATTAAATAATTTAATTTATTTATGACACAAAGATGATGCAGTAATTATCTTATTAATAAAATATTGACATAATTGATGTTATAAACACCAAAATAAATTTAATTTGAGACTTTTTATGAATTCAACTAATTTTCTAGATTAATATGACATGTTAGTGCTGATTTAATTAACGTTTTTTTGAATTAATCATTCTTTTATGATTTTCACAAAAATTAATTACTAAATAGTTTTAAAATTGACATAAAATAGTTTTTAAAACAAATATTATATTAATAATTGTTATTTTATTCCTAAAAATCTAAGGTTCGGAAAAATTATTTAGATAAGGTTATATATATTAATAATAAACAACTTGGGGTTCGTTTGGCTGCTAATAGTAAGTTTATTAACCTTATAGTATAAGAACACAAGAAGACATGATAAAAGTAAAATTATTTAACTTAATGTTAAATCTAAATGATAAGGTTAAAATAGGAACCTAAACTTGTCTAAATTATATTGGATGAGATTATTTCGACCCATCCCCACCTTATCTTTGAAATAAATCAATTTTGAGCTATTTAAAACCGAACTTGACTTTATAATAAAATAATATTTTTAGTTTTTTCAAAGGAGCCCCTCCCCTCCCTTATAAAAGGGAACATCCTCCCCCTCTTCCACACACCACATTGAGCCTTCAATCTCAGAAAACCCCTGCCAATTTCTTCTCTTCACTTCCCTAGAACCATCTTAGAGGTTCTGGGATTCTTCAAAGCCCTATTGTAGTGCCCTAAAAGGAGGTCTCAAAGAAGCACTTCAAAGAAGAGGTAATGTCCGTTACTGATTCTTTCATCTTTATTTCTTCTTCAACTTATTCTTCATTAGTTGTTTCATTATGAAGTAATAACATAAGTATCACTCATATACTGATATGTATTATAAGTATGAAACAACCCCATTTCACCATCTATCCATCCTACGGAAAAAGAAATCACAGCGTGTGCGTACATACGGAATACCGTCTCCACGTCGTGGTGTAATCTATTTTCCACCACCACCTTACTTGGATGGGTATAATGGTGTAAATAATGACTATATATGACTATTATTAATTGATACTGATTCTAAAATTGTATACATAAACTCCAATACAATTCCACGATCATAGGAACGATATCATCACTCGTGCGTACATACGAAATATCGTCTCCACGATGTGATGCGACTCGTTCTATATGATCTTAATTTAATAATGACTATATAAATGAATTGAATGAATTAATATGATATATATTACAATAATACCATTCTGGAAATGAGGTATCTATAATCTAAAGAGAAGAATAATAATTTATTCGACAAAACACGCATAAGAACAAAAAGTTATAAACACCCGAATAACAAGTAGCAATGAAATATTACTACTAAGAAGCTAATAATATGACCATATATGATATCATAAATATAATTATGATTATGTAATAAGTCAATAACATTATTTAAATCATTATACAGGAGGTTCAGACACATACAAAGCATATCAGACCAAAGTTAAGGGAAATATCAAAATCTCATTTTTATCCGAGATTGTTTATACTTTGAAATTTATTGGGGTTTATTTTATCATCCACATCCGTGTTTCCTCAATATGTAATATTATTTCCATCCACATATAATTTTTCAAATATAATTTTACCCTTCGGTGAGTTTTTAGTAAAGGATATGAAAGAAATCTTTTGTCGTTTTTTGTACGAGGTACTTTTTGACTTTTCTGACAAAAGTACAAAGAATGTTTTTTTAACTTATACAGCATGAATATATTTTTATAAAATTATTTCCAAGAATCTTCCTTTATAAGTTTTCAAGTTTATTTTTAATCAACTTCTTTTAGTTTAGAATTGTATGACATGTTAAGAAAGGAAAAGTGTTTTTGAAGCAGAAAAGATATTTTCCCCAAGATTTGAGTTCATGTGTTTTATCAAAATTATTTTCCATCTAAGATAATAAAGGGTTATTTTTCTATCCATATTATTACGTTGATTTGATTATGTTGTGATGGAATTATATTTATGAATTCCTTTATCTTATATGAATTGTTTTATGATGTCACGATGTTTAAGATTTCCATTTTTATTACATGGGTTATGCAATGATGTAGGATTTATAATTTTGTGGCACATATAAGAATGGTATCATTATGAGATGGGTGGGACCTATATCTCCCTCCAATGCATTGGGTAAAGATTTTATATCTCATGAGATAAAAATGGCTGGAACGGTAGGTTATACCGGTTCAGTTAAACAGGACTGAAATGAGGAGTGATCTCGGTTCAGAAATGGACTTTGTCCACAAAGATAGTCTTGTCAATGAGTCTTGACCAATAATAAATGATTCTCTAAGATTATGTGTGTATGACACAAAGTTTTATGTTTTATGTTATGATTATTGGGATTACATTTCACTACTATGATTTATCCCATGTAATGAAATTATGATCTCTTTGGCAGGTTATGATTTCCAAAAGTTATGTGCTTATGTATATGATGTGATTGATATTTCTTTTTTTTACCTTTATTGATCATTTGAGCTCACCCTTTTGTATGTTTTATTTCCCTAGGCAAGGAAGAAGGTTATTAAGTAGAATATGACAATAAGGGACTCTAGATATGATAAAATAAATGGGAGGCAATGTTGTGGCTTTATGAACCAATTGTTTATGTTTCCCAGTTTCCAAAGACACTATACCTATATGGTCCTTTCTTGGTTGTGTTTTATGTTGTAATAAGTGTTCTTCAATTCTGAAGTAATAAAAATGAATGTAAAGTATGGGTCATTATATATGATCTCTACCACAGTCACATACATTGTTGGGCATAATTGAATCACTACCTCAACCTTTTCTAATTCTGATAATACCCCTTTTCGGAGATTAAATGTCTTACTAAGTGGTCCCATAAAATCCACAACTAAATCATTTCCAACCTTACCATAAATTTGGTTCTCTCAGAGTATGTCTAAGATAAACCCCAAATTTCTCACTTCCACATTTATAGACACTGAGTACACAAGGATTTCATGGATTAATATTTCCTTGATCATGTCTAGGATTGGTTGAAATATCTAATTCATGAGTACAATAAACAATAATGTTATGTTCTTATTATCGAAGAGAATCACCCAGTACTTGTAAATACCATTGTGGAATAAATATTTCATCATTTGTATATCCTCCTCTCCAACTCTGAGATGTAGATAACTCGATCAGATGTCTATATTTGAGAACCACCATTTCACATTCAATTTATTATAGAGGTTATAGATTATTCAATGTAGATACTTTTTCAGGATGGTCACCTAGTTTAGATAATGCTAATCCACACATATGATCAGTCCCTCATCCTCTTTATAAAACTACACGGGGGCTACCCAGGGGGACACACTGGGTCTGAAAAATCCATTCCCATAACAACCTTAAAAATGAACCTTAAACTCTCAATAATTTATGAGGTATATCTTATATACTGGTGAAAATATTGGTGCAATGTTTTTGTGAAGTTCTACACTGAAATAAATCTCTCAGAATAGAGGTATTCCTATCACATTATTAAGGAATACACCCTTATACTATTCCATAACATTGGAAAACTAAAATCTCATATCATCCAATGCTAAATGGGTAATACTAGAAAACTTTTGAGTAATAGGTTTTATTCTCTTATGTACAGTCCCATACTATTTTGGATAGTTCTCCTTCTTATCGAAAAGTAAAAAATTATCTAGTAATCATGAAAAGACCACATCCTCTCTATAAAATAGTTAATCTATTCATTGACCATTGAGAGCCAGTACATTTTATGAATAAATTCATAAGACCACATATCAACAATGAAAAATCCTATATTATTATTCCACCTCCAATGATCATTTTAATCTATTGATAGAAGTGTTTGTTCATTGAATAACTTCCTGTAGGACTCTCTAAATGCAAGGTCCTAACTATGGGCTCCACTAGAATATCTACATCTTTGACAAGTGTTGTGGGATGAAAGGAATGGCTCGTGCATAATCTAATCAATACTATATATATTTTTTATAATATATGGTTTGTTCCTAAAAAATCCCTAAACGCTCTAATTTATAATCCTCCACTACCTGTAGCTTCACATGTCCATGTACACTATCTCCCTGAGCCTCATGAGAACCACTTGGGGGTGGTAGTGGAATATGATAAATTTTATTTCAAGATCTCTCTTCTCTCCCAACTCTTATACCATATCAAATACAATATAGACCTCTCTTCACTCACCACAAGCAATTCCTAGTCAATCCTTCAACCATCTCTTGACAGTTCAAACAATACTTCATTGTTTTTCCATTCCCATAATATGACTAACACCCCCTCTCTATTGACTAAATTAAAAAACGTTGGAACCCTTGATAGAATATCTAATAACATGATAAAGTCTTCAAAAATGTCTCACATGATTGGATCCCTTAGTCTATCATCAACTATCAAATACTGAGGTCTTCGGTCCAAGGTTACCACTAATAGCACCAACTATCAATGACTGCTCATCTAGAAATATATCCATAACCAAGAAACACTCAAGAACTCCAACATAAGAAGGAATGAAAAGATATAAAATTACAACCTATGAATCTCAATTAATTCCATCGTCCATGTTATGAGCCCTGATATATGCATACAAAACTCCTTCCATGGAGTACCATGATTGTTTAGTGAGCCTCGATGCATACTTTGTGACTGATGAACTACCCTTCTAAAAATCGAGAATCTTATATATATATATATATATATATATATATATATTTATATATATAGACTAAAATGTCTCTAGGTGAAAACCACTCTAGAGAGGATCTAAAAATATTCCTAGGTGAGATTAACCTTTTATTATTTCTGCATTCCCAAAGTCCATGGTCACCCAATGGGCAAATGGAGAAGGATCACTACAAGGACCACCATCAGATCAAGAAGAGTTCTAACAAGTAAAAAAGACCGACAATATAACATTTACCAAGTCATTTACATCATATAAGTCTAGATTGGCTAGAGACCTAGGGGTATCTACCTTTGAAACCTAGGAATATTCTTAGCATGAACATGTTATACATTGAACTGTAGGGACCAATGGTTTCTCAATTATCGGTGGTAAGACTTTTAAACCACCCAGAGGTTTCATATCTAGCACAGGAACCTAAACTAAATCCTAATCCCTAGATCGATCATCATCATGATCTTTATGGGGAATCACAATAATAATTCATAATTGAGGAATCCAAAAAACAGAAGATGTTCTATGGTCAATGTGTATATTTGGGAAGTACACTTAATAATGACATGGAAATATAACTCATTGCAATATGATGCATGTATAAATTTTTTCCATACAAGAACCTCTTATATGTACTAATTCAAATAGAACGTTAACCTATCCTTGTTTCATTGATACATTGGTTGTTTCGCTATCAATGGGTTCTCTAGCATAAAATTAAAACTCTATGAATATCAATATTTTTTTTATAGTTCTCAAACCAATCATCGCTACTAATTTATCCCCAAAATACATTCCTCAAATGACCCACTATAGTACCACTCATTTATGAACCAACCAACCAAGGCCCATTGGTTAGTAAAAAGATATGTGTGACACCTTGAGACTATGTCCAAAAGGCCAGTCTCTACATCCAGTGCCTAGTAGGCATATCACACACATGGGAGGCCATATCCTAATATCTTTTGTACACAAAAACAACAAATAACCCAAGTATAATGAGGAATGTAAGGTAAATTTATTACCAAATATGAAGGTAAAAAAAATACAACCCTTGAGTATGACATAATTATGGGAATTTAAAAATTAAAAATTCAAGCCCCTCCAAAACTATAAAATATTCTTATCAACTAATGAGATTTGGACCACAATAAACTTATAACTACTAGAATAGACTATTGTCCATTTAAAATAACTATGCTCCACTTTCTCTAATTTCTCATGGGACTCCACCAAAATTCATTTAATGTGTATAAGACCTGACACATTTGGTAATATCCCTTACATGGGTGAGTAAAACATACATCATAAGACAGCACAAAATTACCATACACAAAGCATCAATGAGATTCATCTCAATTATTTTAAGGGAATTAAATTAAATTATTAGAGAATTATAATATCTCAGATATTATTAAGGATTAAATCCAATCTAAAATCAAGGTAACATCCTATCTGATAACACAAGATTCAGATTAAGGTTTCAGGGTAATGCCCATTTGAGAGAACACGCTCCATGAGTCTTGATAATACTTATGGTGCTCATTAAAGAGGTCATGATCATTAGAAATCACCATGAGTAAGTAATATTTGGAACATAGATGATTCTAATTCATAGATTATATATCATATATAAGGCATATGGGTGATACAAAACCATTACGGATTTATTTCAATAAGATGGGGATCACACACTCAATAAGTTGGTAATGGGACACCATACCCAACCTAGGTAATACAGATATAAAACTACACACAAGCCGAATGAGGGGATATCTAACAGTATCTTGAACTAACATGAATAGGAGATCACTGATTCCATTCTTAGGATGGGATACCCCACTATACCCTCTTAGGGATGAACAAAGCTAAACTAACTTATTGATTCTCATATAGACTATATAGAACGTGGAATCCAACTTACCCTAAGAGGAGTATAAAATATCTATAGGGAATACAATGTGTGTCCTTCTAATTATCTTCATTATTGAGTTTTTTCCCACACATTTATCCTTTGGTATATTCCTATGTAATCAAGAAATTAATTTATATATTGGTCTTGCATATGTACAATTATTCTTCATCTATATTCTTCCCTTGTTTATGTACACCATCCATTTCCTTTCCCACGGGTTTTTTCTCATGTTCCCCAATGTTACATTCCTGGTCACCAATGAAGTGATATAAGGCATGTGAAAATTCATATGTAGTGTGATATTGTTTGCTACATGTAAACTCTTACATCAACAAATATAGAACCTTACAAAAAGTACTCTTTCAAACATCAATCCACCAATGTTTGGAATTGCAGGAAAGTCTGAAAATATAACACATTCTTACCAAAACTATAACTTTCTAACATTCCTATATAGAATCAACAATAGATCAAGTATATGAGTTTGAATGTTCCTAATCTATCATTGGTGGCCATATTCTGGCCATGCATCTAATTTGGAATCTCCTCACATCAACCTACATCATCATCACTACCAAACCATGAACGAAAACCTATTTATCCAACACATGGTATTATATCACCATAAAAAAACAAAAATCATGCCTCAAATGAAAACAATATAAACTCATTGAAATAATTTATTTCACCAAAGATCGATTTTTCAATGATTGACTTTTTTGGTATTTTCAGACTGTCGGACAAACAAAATAAAAATGATGAACATTAGAAAGAGGAGGGGATAAATTAATGAAACACACAAGTGAAAAAATAGACTTTGAAAAAAAATTCATGTCTTCCATGATCCATTGACTGATTAAAAAACATTCAAATAATGTTAAAAATATTCAACATGATTCTTAATAGTTCTTAATTCAATTAAAATAAATCATTAATGACAAATTAATAGTAGATGCATGAATTAATTTTCTAAATGAGTTAATTCTCATTTAATATAAGATAAATCAAAATAGGGGTTAAACATAAAAAAATAACATAGAAAAGGATTGATTGTTTATAAATTATGATCTGTATATCATTTTGATTAAAATGATTGAAGAAATTTGATGTTGAAGACAAACCTCTTGGAAAACTAATTATCGATAAATTATATCATTTTTATTGTCAAGAATGTCATCAAAGACTATCTCAATTATCTATGGTTATGTGGATAACCCTAGTACATTTCCAATACATTTTTTAAATTGGAGAATAATTTTGCTGCATCTAGAATATTAACCCATAAATTATTTAATTAATTGACATTATTATTCTTATAATGAATATTATAAATCAAAATGCAAGAGAAATACAAATATTATGTCATGATAATGGTAAAACCTAGATTTATGATTTAATGGAGGTCTCTGATTTAGCTTATGAACCACGTTTATAGAGTTATTTCATTGTCTCCAAATTACTATGAATGCATGAAATATTATATTTATTACTATTTTTGTCATCATTTAGGATCTACAAGACACTAAATCCCACACTAACTATGAACATAACTCAAAAAATATTCTTTAAAATATTACTAAAATTTAATCATAAAAAACAAAGTAATTATAAAATTTGGCTGTTTTTTATTTTTAATAGATTAATTTATTACTTTTTTATAAGAATAATTATTCATAAAAGTTAACATTTGATAACAATTTGTGTTTTATTAAATATCTAGTAAGAGTAGAAATGAATTGAAATTATTTTTTTGATCTTATAAATTATTAAAATATAATTTTAGTGTCTTAGTTAAGATAAATTTAACATGAATATTTATATCATGGGTAAAGTGGTATAGTGTAAGTTGATCGAAGCACAACCAAATGATGAAAATGTACTTATGAAATGGAATGATATAAAGTAATTTTAATTTCATATGTTCTCTATCTTTATATTAAATGGATACATCAATATTATGAAAAGGAACTAGAAATAAAAATTCTATTCTTTTACCTTTATTTTTGATGAAATTCTAGTCTTTTCACACCTCACTAATTTAAAGTATTATGGTCATTAATTTTCTCCTGACCATTTTCACTATCACTATGTCTTTGACCATTAACATTATTTTTCTCCACCATCTATATATTTTAACTTCCTACCGTTGTACTAATTATATAGGAACCTGATTATGGTTTATTTTAGGTTGCATTTTTGTTTCCCACGTCCCCTTTTCAAAGGAAATTTTATGGTCAATTTTTAAGATATGGATTGTGTTAGATAGAGTGATTAACTCCAGAGTGTGTATAATTTTGTTCCTAAAACAATTTCTATTAAAATTATTTAAAACTAAATCCCACAATTTTCTTCAAATTCTCATTTAATCAAAACAGTCCAGTTATATAAGTTTTATCATTTCAAAATTTTCTCAAAAATAGGATTAGGTATGAGTTAAACAGTATTTTATGTCACTTTTGATTTTTTAATAAATTTAATTAATACCATAATTTATATGAAAATAGTTTACTCTAACTACCAAAGTAAAAGTTTTGTTTACATATTAAATAAAAAATGATATTGTATCTTGGAAGTGAACGAAAAATAAACATCAACACATAGAGAAATAATGAATATGATTCATCTCATGTTTTCACCCAATCCTCTCCACATAGAAATCACATACTCCCATGAATATTGTTATAAAAAAGTATATCCACAACGTTGATAAGGCTTTTAAAGATAATTACACAATGAATTTCTAGGCTATAAGCCTCCTCTATGGTTATATTTGAGAATAAATACAATACATGTCATGTGGGACCTCTTCCATAGTTTTTTAATCAAAATAAATATATAATAGATTTTTTATCTAGTGCACTTTTGGTATTGGATAAGAGTCATTGTGTGAAAATATAGGTGGCAATATAAAACGCTACTAAAATATAAAGAATAAAATAGAGAGAGAAAAAAAGAAGTGATAAAAGATGTGGTGATGCTGGGTCTGAATTGTTTTATTTTATAAAGGGTCCTCACATTTGACTTGGTTAGGATATCAAACAAGTTTCTCTGAACATGCAAGAAAAAAAAGTGTCATAGAGTTTAGTTTTTATATTATTAGATACTCAAAAAAACTACAACATAAATCTCTTGAGCAATTCTATGAAACGCTATTGATCTATGATATGATCTACACTTTCAAAATCTCTTGTTTCATTATATGTGTAACATGTATAACACTAGTGATGGTCTCCCTTGCATGAGGGAAATATTCTGAATATAAGCTTGGTAGGTCCAATAATCAATTGCCAAAAAATAATAAGGATACCCTTGATTTGTGTACTAAGGATAAAATGATAAAACCTTTGATTTATTCTTAAATGTATTTATGGAGTGGATTATGAATAATTACTAATAAATCCACATGATAATATCTATATTAACTCACATAAACTATACCTAGGAAGAATTTCATTTAGATGACATGTAGAGAAAAAATGAAATCATGCAGACAGTGGATTATCATTGAAGGTAAAATAGACCAATGGTAACATGGTCTACTGGTAGCAAAATCCAGTGGTATCACAAGATAGTGGTAGTAGAACACTAGTAGTATCACATATAGTGATATAACATCTAGAAGTAACATATTTATGGCATTAGAATAGCTCTAACTATATAAAAATTGGTGGTAGCACAGGTCTACAATTAGTACGTGTCTTGTGGTTCCACGTTTATGGAGTAGGACAACTCTATATGTATCAAAATTTGATCTAATGGTGCATTATCATAACTAAATACACATCAATACGTATCCAATTTTCATTATAAAATAATATGCTATCATAAAACAACAATCTCATTAGAATCATAATAATTAAGAATCTTGAGAATTGAAATAAAAAGGTTCTAAAAATTTCCTCTTTTTGATGATTACAAATCGTGGTATTTAATAAACCATGTCTATAAAAATTAGTATCATCATAAAAATAAGAATATGGAAAGAAATAATAATAGTATTCTAAACATTTCATATTTCTAATTTCAAATGCTGAGATTAATGTTTGAATGAGAAGTACATGAAACAAAATAAAAAACATGAACATAAATTCAATAAAAATATTTTCTCCCCCATTTGGCATTATTAAATAGATAAGACAATAAAGTGTAAATGTAGTGAATGAATTCTTGAATAAAGAGAGATGATATTTCTTAACATAAGTAATAAATTTTATTACTTCAAAAATGTTATTATAAGGGGGAAATAAAAAATATAACTTATCAAAGACTACTACTCATAGTCACTGTCAGCTATATGGAATATAGGATCAATAGGGTCTCTTGCTCTCCTAAAGGTAGGATTCCCTAAGGTAGATGTTCAAAGTGAATATGTAGTCTACAGAATCTCAAGGATCACCACTATTCTATGATTTTAAACTATATTAGTTAGGTACACAATGAAAGGATGAATCTAAGGATCCTGATGAGCATAATATTCTGTAGATGTGAGAGAAGTCATATAGATGGCCATAGGCACGACAACTATTGTTCCAGATACATAAAAAATGTCTTCATCAAATTCAAAAAATCCATGATGATATTTCTACCTCTCTCCAATGTAGTGACGAAGTATTTTATCTCTTCTTTAAATAGTTTGAGAAGTGGGGACAAGACAAAAGATGTTATACTTGATCTGTGAAGGGAAAAATCACAAGGGCCAACCAATAGTTCTCATCAAAAAAAATAAAATTATAATTCAACACATTCATTTTAATAAATCATGAAATTTATTAGTTGATAGTCTTAATGCTAGTTTAAGTATGACTTCGGGATTCATTTTAGCACTACCATACCAGTTTATAAATATGCTCACCATGTTGTTTAATCTACTAAAGGTCCTCATAATGACATGAATTCATATCACCCAATATATAATTTTACACCACTCTGAATATAGAACTAATAATATCACCATCAACTAAGGATGAAAGAGGTGGAGAAATGGATATAGATGTCACAACTGGATGTAATGTATCCATCCCCTATAAAAGATATATCTGGATAGAAACACAACTATAACTATATTACTCAATAATACACTTCATGGATTTTATATAATTATAAAATCTTTGATTCTCAATATTAACTTTTAGATTCATTAAAAATAATTTTTGGAAGGATCTTGAATATGTCTACCTCAAAGATATTCTTCGTATCATCTTTACTAAGCTGAGTAACTATCAGATAATGAGTTCATAGAACACAACTAAAATAAAAAAGATACCTCTCTATAAATTTTATTATATCATCCCTAGTAATATGCCCATAAATAATAGAATTAGTTGTAGGTAGAGGTGAATCAACACTCTCAGAACTAGGCAATAAATTACCTACGTGATTTAATCTAGCAATATGAGCGTCAGAATGAAATCTTTATAGTAAACCATCTTCATGAATCTTCTATACCAAATAAAATTTGGGATTTTATCCATTAAAACAAATATATTAGGTCCATCATGCTCTGGGGGAATGTTGATATCATCATTAGGGTCATTCTCACCATCTGAATATGGATAATAAATACCATTAAAATTTGAACTATGAGATGGCTCCCCCTTTGATGTATATCCATCCTCATATGAGTATGAAGTATTATCTCTATGAAATTACTGATGGTATGATTGAATGGGGGATTCCACCCCCTCCAAGAATTATCCCATATCACCTCTAACATGTGAAGCATCATCAGAAGGATGAAAATCACCTGGTCTCTCTATAGACCTAGATGAAATAGAAATCGACGATGGATTTGATTGATCCCTATCAACACTATCAATATCATCATCATCATGGCCTTATGATTCATGAGTTACATCACCAGTAATATTTATAGAACCATCATACACTTCCAAAAACACTTTATTGGTGTCCAAAAAAACATTGAATCATTTCTTATCTTCAGACATTGGTCTCCAATTCTTCTCTTTCACTCAACAAGATCACTCTTAAAGTGAGATAAATAGAAGGTCTAGCCATTACTTAAGATACATATGGAATATTGAACACATCTGGGTCCCATTCTTCTTAAACAGAAATATAATCCTCTTTATCAACTTTAAAAACTTATTTTTTCACATCCTCATTATATTAAACAAATATTTCATCTTTCTCCAAGCCAGGTTTCCACTATATTCTTGGGTTTAGTAGTTTTATCCAGAAGAATAAAATACTCATACATATTTTCATTATCCACAACCAATTTTATCATCCAATGATTATGATTTTATTCATTATTTTAAACGTAATTTTACTCCAATGAATCCACCAAAATGTTCCTCTTCTTTTTCATTCTCATTATCCAAGCCTTGACTTCTAGCATAGTCGAGATCATTTTAATGTAAATCAGAGAGTTCAATATATAAGTTTATATTCACATCTCAATAATGTCTACAATAATATATCTAAAACTATTTATTTTATCCTTCCTTCTCTTAAGGACGAAAAAAATACCTTATGATATCTCATTGTGCTGAAATCACATTTCCTATGGAATAACATATACCAAATGAATTAATAAATAAATATACAATCAACATTTACATCTATAAAATAATATATTCTCACTTAACCATTTCCATTATGTTTAAATAGTGCATCTTCATATATAAATAATCTCAGTATCACTCATTATAGAACCTTAATAGTCATTGGAGACACGAAAGTGAGGAAAATTTAGCAACATAACCCATTTATTTGAAGAAAATATAACATATTTACCAATAATCATACTTCGAATGACATATTTAATATCACCAAATTTATACTCATTATAACATAAAACTGGTGAACCAACTTCAAATAAAATGTTCTATCATTCCTTGAAAATATCTATAACCATCCATGGTTCTGAATCATGTTGATCAACAATTATTTTCTTAAAAATAGTTATTTTGTATTTATTTCTTTCTCCAAAATAACTACTCAGGTCCGAAAATGAGGTTTTTATAATATAGAAAAACTCAATTATACATGAGAAAGAATCACCAGATGTGATACTTTATGAGATGAAACTAATGGTAACATAACTCCTGATATTGAACTAAATCGAAAGGTCATGGAAGATCATAAAGAATATTGAAGGATGGGAGAGAAGTGAAATTGAAATTGTTCAAAAGTGTAGGAGTAACGAAGAGTTTTTTGAATTGGATTTATGTTTAATTTTATCATTATGGATTTTATATTTTGAAAAATAATAAAATAAAAATGAAAAAATAAAATAAAAATTTTAACTTAGAAAAATAACACTAGTATAGAAACAGATACTTTATTAGTAGGTTCCCTATGGTGGATCTCTCTAATAATGGATCACCCAACTGTCAATCACCCAATGGTGATTAAACAAACAGTGGATATCCCAATGGTGGATCACCAATGCTAGATAACAAATAGTAGATTACAAATGGTGGATCACCGATGGTGGATCTTCTAATAGTGGATCATCTAAAGGGGGACCACAAAATGAGGATCATTCGATTGTGGATCACCAACAATGGACATTCTAACGGTGGATCATCCAATGGTGGATATTCTATTGGTAGATCTTCTAATGGTGGATCATCCAATAGTAGATCTTACATTAAAAATGAATAACCAAAATTTATCATTCCTAGATCATGTTTTATAAATCATAATCTATTAAAGTTCAAGGGTTTTGTAGAAATATCATTAAGATAATGTTTATTTCCATTGAAATCAACAGACATATCAACTTTCTTGAAATAATCTCTTAGAAATTTATTTCTTATACCAGTATATTTTTTCATAGAAGGAGACATAGAATTCTAAGAAATATTTTTCATAGTTATGTTGTCACAATTTATAGGTACATGTCTAAATTGATATCCATAATCTGAAAATGTTTTATCCATCCATAAAATTTGTGCCCAACAACTTCCTACACATATATAATCAGCCTTAGTAGTAGACATTGCAACATATTTATTCTTTTTACCACACCAAGATACTGTTGAATTTAACAAAAGGTGACATGTTTTAGAGGTGATTTTTCTATTTGAATAATAATCACCAATGTCTGTATATGATTAACTCACTAAATAAAATAAATTTTCCCTAGAATATTTTATTATGAAAATGGTAGTATATTTGTGGTATTTAAAAATTATTTTAACAGTAATTAAATGAGACTCTCTCGGATTTTCTTGATAATAGGTACACAAATACACATTAATCATAATATGTGGGCAGATAACAATTATGTGTAGGATAATTCCAATCATGCCTCTATAATTTATATGATCTACTAGATTCTAGTTTCATCAAGATCCATCCTATATGTGGTACTCATGGGAGTATCTGTACTTTTCATGCTATCAAAACCAAAACATTTTCAAATTTCATTAGTGTTGTTATATTAATTTCAAATAATTCCATGTTTATTTTGAAATATTTCAGAATAAATAACAAACATATTTTCACCAAATCAACTAATTTCAAATTAACATTGCATCATTTTTGAAAAATCAATACATGATGAATTTTTAAAAGATCTAAAAAATATAATCAACAAAAATTTGAACCACTAAAACATAATTTCAAAATATATTTTTAAAAATACTATGGTCAAAAATGAATTTTGAAAAACAATTAGAAATTACAAAAGAGATAATCCTGCCACACCATGATCATAATGATTTTTTTAAACAATATTATTATTTTCAAAATAATTTAAAACATGATTTGAAAAATTAGTATTTTGATCACTTGGGGTCGTTCAACAAAAACATCCTAAATTATATAACCATTTAAGAATTCACACCTAAAAAATTTGATATAGTTTGAAATTCAAATGCAAATTATAGGAATGCAATATTATGTTGTCTTCATTTAAATCAATTGTTTCAAATGTTTTTTCATAGTCAACACCATCTTCCTAGCAATATCCTTTTGTGACCAATCTATCATTATTTCTAACTATAGTCCCAAACTCATTAACATTTTTTATAAACACCTACATATTGGAAATATTATTCATGTGTAAAGGTGTAACTAAAATTTCCAGAACATTGTTTCATTCAAATTGATTATGTTATTAGTTCTCTTTGATCTCCCATAATTCATCAATAATATCCTAGTTTATTTTCATATGTTCGTGTTATGCTAAAAATTATTGAGGTTAAACCTAATTTCTAAGAGAGGTTCATGTTCGTGTTCCACAATCTAGGACTCCAACTACATCATCTTGAGGATGGTTTTTATGAATCCTATCTTTTCTAGAAAAATAAGGGATATAAATATCATTTTCTTCTATTGGATTTGGTTTATGTTTTTCATCAAAACATGATTATTTTTCTTTATGTTTCACATAATATTTAGAAATTTTAGTACATGCATACATATTTCATGGATTATCTATCAGATTTTATAAAGGTGTATAAGCTTCATGTGGATAGATTTGACAAAATTTTACATGAACATATTCCTCCACTATATATTTTTTATTAAACACCCTATATGATTTACTAGATTATCAATAACCTAGGAATATTCCTTCATCACTCTTAAGGAAAAAATTTCATGATTAACAAATGAATTCAGAAAAAATACTTTTCAACAAAAAAATATAAACTAATTAACCTTTTAATTTATAAAATTCAATAATTCATAAGGTGTTTTCATTAAAACAAGAAAAATTAAGGCTCTATTTATTACATAAAATGATATATTCACATCTTCTTCCCAAAAATAAAAGGCTTTATCATACTCAATGAGCATTGTTCAAGAAATTCCTTGAAGGGTTTTACTTCTTACTTTAATAACACCATTCAATTGTGGGGTTCTAGGATTAAAAATTTTATGACTACTGACGTGTTGTGAGAAAACGTTTTTCAAAATATTTTTTTTAAACTCACATATATGATAACTTATTATGGTCTTAATTCTATGTCTACTATGATTTTATAATTATTTTTCATAATTGGTCAAAATAAAAAAATATTCACTTTTGTGAGCTAGAAAGAATACCCAAGTATATCTTGGAAAATCATATACTAGATCATTAAAATAGTTCATCCTATTTAAAATATAAACTCTTGAAGGTATGAACAATTTCATGTGAAGAAAAACTAAGGGTTGATAATTTAAAACTTGTTTCCTAGATTTTAAATATTTTTTTTGTTGTTTCCCATTTAGAAATGGGTTATATAATTTATTAGTTGGGAATTCTAGTTTAGAATGATATTTGACTTTCCATTTCCAAGAGATATTTATATGTGAACTAATATTTCAATGGCCTATTTTAATATTCCAAATCCAATACTCATTGAGAAGACACTTAAACATTAATTATTTTGGGAAAATAATGAATCTAAATTAACTTCATAAACATTATCATTTCTTAAAATAGTTAAAAGTGGTCATTTTTAGAATAAACAAAATTTAAGGAATTATATTCAATGTTAACATGAAAACCTTCATCATATTGGTTTGAGATTCTAATCATATTAAAATTTAAGCTATTGGCAAATAAAACATTATGAATTAAAATATTTTTATAGTTATTGATTTGTCCAGGTCTAATAATTTTTCCATTATAATTTTCACCAAAAGTGAAAAGCCCACTGTCAACCCTGATTAAATTCCTAAAACATGAATAATATACAGTCATGTTTTTTTAACAACCACTATCCTGAAATCATAATTTCTTACTATTTTTTTCAAGATGTTTTCATATAAAATAAATTTTACAGAAAAACTGATTTTGGTACCCAAATTTTCTTGGGACCAGTAATGTTAGTAATATACGATTTATAAATACATAATTAATTAAATTTCTTCCAATATGCTGATTATATACATTATATAACAAAAAATATATTATGTCAATAGTAATAAAAACTATTTTCAATAAAAATGAATTTAGGAACAAATTTTTTGTATGATGATTCTCTATCTACGTTGATTACATATTCCAGTAGTGTAATAGGGTTTTGTTTTTTTCATGAAACTCAGTCAAGTTTTTTATCCCATTTATATATCTTTCTAGATATTTCATTAATTTCTCATTTTATAACCTTAAAACATTCTTCTCTTTTAATATTTGATCAGTTTTATCCTTCATGATAGTAACATCAGTTTTAAAACTAGCATTCAAGTCATGATACTTCTTTAAAATCATATATTTCTATTTTATTTTGTCAAAAGTACATTCAAGGATATTTTCGTAATATAACTTGTATATATTATACATTTTCTCATCATTGATTTCATCTCTAGTTATGTAATAAATATGAATATGAGAAACACGAAAAACTATAGATACCTCATATGTTTTTTTCATAAACATATGTTTTCTGAATCATGGTTCTCTTCTCTGATTGAATCGTATTCACCTAATATATCCTCTGAAGTACTCTAGGATTATTTCATTTTCTATATATCCTAACCTTATCATAATGATTATTCTTGAAATTTATCTTATGGAACTCATCTTTGACATTTCCATTTCTTTTCCACTCATAGAAAACTATCTCTTTCATAGTATCATATTTGTTCTAATATTTTCTACAATTACATAACTTTTTATATTTTCCTCTAAAACTGGGATTCCTAAATAAATGTTTTGTCACGACCCGTCCCCTGGGGCCCATGCCGTGACTACCCCAAGGCTGCCTTTTATAGGCCAGGGACTGGTGATTGGCATTGAAATACGTATTCCCTAAAACTGGGAAGGCATTGCCTTTATAACCGATAACTCACACAACTAAGCACAAATCATGATACAGGAACAGAGTAAAACTATATAGTAAATAGGGTGTGTACAGAAAGAAAAAGGGACTAGAATACAAGTCCAACTAAAAAGTACAAGTAAACTGAAAAGTACAAGTAAAACTAAAAACAGCTCCTATGAACACCCGCCAAGGTTCCTACCTGAAGGGTAGGTACATCTCTAAAACGATCATCTTTGTGGTATGCCTCATCTATATTCACCTCCATGATAATTACCATTCTAGTACCCTCTCCCTCATTCATCATTGTTCGTTGTCTGCACCATACACAACAAGGTGTGGGCGTAGCCCATGCATGGGTGAGTATAACGATAGTCCGTAGGGACCCCGAGACCCTCAAATGTCTCACAAAATTCACAAAAGATAAACCAAAAAGCATGGAAACAACATTCAACCCTACTTAGGTATATTCCCATACATATACCTAAGTTATCAAGTATACTCCTCTCATTCATGAGGAAACACAAGGCCCAACTCAAAATCCGAAAGCTCAACTACTCCACGGAGGAAAGATTACCATGAAGATAACACCCAAAATATTAGTACCACAAAGGTAAAACCACACAGAAGTATATGAAAAAGGTATCACCACGAATGTAAGTACCAAAAAGGTATCACCACCTAGAATAATACCACAAAGGTATCACCACAATGGTAAGTACCACAACGGTATCACCACACAGAATAATACAAAAAAAGGTACCACAACAAAAGTATGTAATATAAAGTTAATGCCACACAGAAGAATACCAAAAAGGTAAGGACATAGCTCACACCAGTATAACTTTGGTATGGTAGTAAAGGTTATTATATATAACTACTAAATAATATTACTCTGTTAAGAGGAAGACCCACGTAGGATCCTAAATCATCAAACCCGCGTAGTATCCTAGTACAGTAGACCCACGTAAGATCCTAGAGTATTCTCAAGTGGATTCCTAGAGTGTATCCATGTGGGATCCTCGAACACATACCCACATAGAATGCCAAGGCACTAACCCACATAGGATCCCTTTCTCATGTTACAGCCACCTAGAGGGTTCTCGTACTAAGCTCGCTTGAATCAGAGAGGGTCCACATCTCAAGCCACAGGTCAATACTCTAGCTACAAAAAAGTCCAAAAAAGAAGTATCCCAAAGGACCTCCACTTCATAGGGGTCTCAATGAAATAAATTGTTCATCAATTAGATGCCCAGTCTGTACATTATTGGCCTTTTAGTCCTGACGACCCGGTTGGATTCATGTTCGATCCAACCTAGTCTTACCCCAATTTTATCCAAAACTCAAGTGGGGTATACCAAAAGGACCATCTCATTAAAATGTTTCTAGCATCATATATGATTAGTCAAATGGATGCTCATAGCTAAAGTTATGGTTGAAAGAGAGGAAAGTGGTTGACACAAGTCTAGGTCTGGTCCGACCCGGTCAGACCGACCTGGCCTGGGCCAACCTGACCAGGCCAACTGACCCGCAGCTGGCAGGCCTCATGGTGGTGTCCGCCCTAGCAGCCACCCATGGTGGTGGTTCCCCTTGGGTACCTCTAACAGAAGGACCGTTCGGGTTGGGTGGCTGACTGGTTGACGCCATGTGGTGCCGAAAGCTGGCACGCGGGACCCGGGGACCCGCTCAACTCCCTAGCTGGTATTACGTCCAGCCCTATTTCATGGCGCGAACTCACACTGTGCCACCACTGATGGCTGGCAGCGAGCTAGCCACCCTCACTTTGTTGTCGTGGCTCCTGCACTCCCAGCGGTGCGGACGCGCTCCGCCGCCCCCTTTGTGCATCCGGCCATTTAGGCCGCTTTCGTTACTCTGATGTGATCGATGGTCCGCGGCCCTTCTCCAGTGGTGCGGTTGCGCCGCCGCCATCGTCGCGGCCGACCGGGCTTCCGACCACCACTCCCAAGTCCCACCGGTGCCGGTTGTTGGTATGGTTGCCAGCGATGTTCCTTTGGTCACCAGGCCCATACCGGTGGCCCATTCTTCATTTAGTAGACTCCCTCACTTTCTGTGAGACGTCGCCATCGATTCAAGACCAACAAAATCCACAAAGGTTGCGGAATGGTCGGGTCCTGTTTGTTTGTCCCGCACCCTCCGTGTTAGAATGGTCGCAAGTGACATAATTGTTCTTGAATCAAGAATAACGACAAGAACGACGTAAGGGGTATTCAAAACAAAAATCCCCACATCAATTTTCCAAAGGATGTGGCCGGAAGAAGAAGTTGAAGTCGTTGAAGAATGTCGACGTTCGTTGCTTCTATAAGAAACTTCTGATCCGGGCATGGGGTCGGTTCCTCATCGAAGATCCTTCGACAGAGTTCTTCATCAGAGAAAGTTTTCTTCGTTGGAGAGAAAGTTTCTCCACAATTATCTCATGCTCTCCATTGCCAACAAATCCTCCAACCAAGAGGTGAAATTCCACATTAATAAATTTATATTTATTAATTAAACTAATTGATTTTTCACATCAATGTGAGGGAAACCAATGGTTACCTAATATTAAATGGGGAGTTCAAGGGTCGAGTGGTCCCCACCATTGAATTCAAAATCGGAGGTTTTACACCGTGGGAGGTCCCCACCTATATAACTCAAAAATTTAGGTTTCAAAAAGAAAAAAAATGATAATTATTTTATTTTTCTTCTTCCATGAAAAACTAAAAAACTAACATCCACCCTCGACCTACTGTAGTCGGGGTGAAAGAATCCTAAAAAAAATATCGGCACTGCTATTTCAATGGTGCCCTCTGATTTCAATTCCAATCACAGGTTAAAAAAATACAAAAACCCTCCCACACGCTTATTTAAAGTACTTAAGAAACTTCATAAAAACATTCTGGGATCTCTATGCCTCAGAATCAAGTTCCGTGAAAAACTGCAGACTCAAATATTTCCATATAATTTAAAAACAATTACATGGGATTTACAGGTCTTTACATTCTCCCCAACATAGGGCTTTGCATCCCCGAAATCCACAACTCAAAAACTAGGAAAACAAGTGGGGGCACTGAGCACGAATCTGAGCGTCCCACTCCCATGTTCTCTCATTATGGTTCTAATGCTGCCAATGTGCAAGTACTAAAGGTATTGATCGCCCATGAAGGACTCTCTCCTTTCATTCCACAATCTCCATTGGAACCTCCATATATGTCACCCCATCGTCGATGTCCAGCTCACTGTGGTTGATGACATGAGATGGGTCTTCCACGTATCTCCTCATGTGGGATATGTGGAAAATGTGGCGAAACCGCTACAAATAAGGGGGATGTGCTAGGTGGTAATCCACATCACCAACTCTACTGAGTACCTGAAAGGGTCTGATGATCCTTAGAGATAACTTTCCACCCCATCCAAATCTCTACAAACCTCGTTGAGGTGAGACCCGTGAAAAGGAGTGGTCGCCATCCTCGAACTCCAGAGGTCTTCGTCTCCGGTCGGAATAAGACTTCTTCATGCTCTTTGTAGTTTTCATTCACTCTTGGATAATCTTAATCTTCTTCTTGGTATCTTTTAGAATCTCTGGTCTCATGAGTATTGACTCCCCTGGGTCAGTCCAGCAGAAAGGTGATCTGTAAGTTTGGGCGTACAGAGCCTCAAATAGTGCCATCCCAATGGTGGAGTGAAATTTTTTGTTGTATGAAAACTCCACCAAGGGCAGGTGAACCTTATAGAAATGACCAAAGCTAAGGATTACATCATCAAGCATGTCCTCGAGGGTGTGAATGGTCCGTTCAGTTTGGCCATCAATCATAGCATAGAAGGCGGCACTTAAACAAAGTTGCATCCCGAAAGCCCCTGCAACCCCTTCAATAGCTGTGAAGTGAAACATGCATCATGATCAGAGAAAATCATTGAGGGTACACTATGTAGCTGCACAACCTCCTGTGCATAGATTCATCCCATACTCTCTACTAAACCCTACTCTCTGATCATTAGGAAGTGGTCCGACTTGGTCAGTCGATCAATGATCACCCAGATAGAATCATGACCCTAGATGTACGTGGGATTATTGTCAAGAGGTCCATGTATATCCCATGCCACTTTCACTCTGGGACATCTAAAGGTTAAACTAAGCCCATTTGTACCTGATGTGCTGCCATTACTTGCTGACAAGTGAGGCGCTAAGAGACAAATTCTGCAACTTCTTTCTTCATTCCCGGCCACCAGTGCTGTCTTCGGATGTCCTGGTACATCTTCACCACTCCTGGATATAACTCTAGAGGGGATGTGTGGAACTTCTCCAGAACATTTTCCAGAAGCGACACCGGTACCATGGTACATCCTCTTAAAAGGATGACATGCTCCCCACCTTCAGAAAATCCATCAGGTGCATGTCCTGTGGATATCTAATCACGTAGAGCCTCGCAGTCATCATCCCGACACTGTGCCTCCCAGACTCACTGAAGAAGTGGGTGAGTGACTGTAAGAGACTAAAGAAAAGCTGCTTCATCGCATTCCACAAAGTTTATCTATACAGCAACAAGCTACTCCTTCACTTCACCTAGCAGCTGTATACCATATCTCCTACTGAGTGTATCTTCTACAACATTACCCTTCGCAAGAGTATAGAATATCTCCACACATAGTCCTGAGGGAACTCAAGACAACGTATTTGTCTTATGTTCAGGTCCTTCTAGAGGTAGATAAACCTGACGCTCTGGTTGTCATATTAGACCGTAAAATGCTTTCCTATCAGATAGTTTCACCACATATTCAAAACGAAATCCACTACTACAAAATCAAGGTCATGGGTAGTGTAGTTATTCTTGTATTATCTTAGCTTTCGTGAACCATATGCGATAACTACTCTCTCCCACATTAGGACACATCCAAGCTCATTCTCGGATGTGTTGCATTAGACTACATACCTGACACCCTCCTCCAGAAGCCTCAAGATGGGGGCCCTTGTCAGCCTATTCCTCGAATCCGAAAAAACCTAATGGAATTTCTCCGACAACACAAAGGGTTTCCCCTTATTCATCAATGCTGATAAAGGTATTGCAACTCTGGATAAATATGGCACAAATCTCTAGTAGTATCTGGCCAAACCCAGGAAACTCCATACCTTCGTCACACTCCTAGGTGGCTCCCATGAAAGAACAATCTCAATCTTCTCTAGATCCACCACAAATCTAGCATTCGAGATGAAATATCCAAGTAAGTGAACCTCTCAGATCCAGAACTGGCACTTCTAGAGCTTACCATAAAGCTGGTGTTCTCGGAGTGTGTCCATAACTACCTGCAATTTATTGGCATGCACCTCCTTCGTAGCCGAGTAGATCAGAATGTTATCGATGAAGACTACTAAAGAGTGATCAAGGTATGGCAGAAATATCCTGTTCTTGAGATCCATGAACAAAGATGGAGTGTTGGTCACAAATAATGGCATACCCAAGAAATCGTAGTGGCCATACCGATATCTGAAAGCCGTCGTCTGAACATCGTCATCTCTTACTCTGAGATGGTGATAGCCAGATATGAGGTATATCTTTGTTAACCACCATGCTCCCTTCTATTGATAAATGAGTTCTTCAATCCTTGGAAGTGTTTAATTTTTCTTCACGGTCACCTAGTTCAGGAATCGATAATCAACACAAAGTCTCAAGCTCTTATCTGCCTTCCTGGTGAACAAAATCAAGGATACCAAAGGAGAAACACTGGGCTAGATGAACCCCATCCTCTATAAGTACTCCTGCTGTACCTGTAGCTCACGAAGCTCCACGGAATCCATCAGATATGCTAGTGTAGATAATGGTGTCATCCTGGGGTATGAGTCAATGTAAAATTCCACCTCTCTAAGATGAGATAGACCTAGAACATCATCAGGGAAGACATCTGTGTATTGTTCAAACACAAGAGGATAGCTCGGACTCTTCACATAAACCTCCCTGAGGGTAAGGCTAGCCAAATGATGAGTGATCGGCTATACTCTCCTCCAGGCAAGTCCATCATGTACTGAAAATGCTCTCTTCTTACAAGTGAAGGTAAACCTTGTCCCATCCATGCAGACACATGGCACCTTCCTCCTAATACAGTCAATCTGATCATGGACTATAGACAACCAGTATATACCCAAGTTGATGTCATAAGGCATCGACGACACTACTATGAGATCCCATATCAAGCTATCGCCTCCTAGAGTAAGCTTACACTACTGGCACCAGTGTGTAATCATATAATCCTCTCCCGTAGGAGTCTCTAACCATAAGGATCAAGCCAACTACTCCACCGGAATCTCTGAGCTCCGAACGAGGGTAGTGGCAATAAAAAATTAATGGAACATGTCTCTATTAGTACTTTAGCTAAGGTGGAGTAGACACTGATCGTACCTCGTATCATCTTCGGAGTTCCATGGTTGTAGGCCTTAGCTGCCTGGAGTGGAGCTCGCCCCTGTCTACCGACTCCCTGTGGTTGGGGTGGACCAGCTGGTGTTTGTGGCGGTAACATCAAATCGTTGCCCACCGCCAGCTACCTGACCAGCTCCTCTTCCATGTCAGCCTTCTCCAACGGACCTCCATGGTCAAACCTGTACCTCTACATGGGAGATCCTTCGACCATCTACTGATCATCCGTACGGCGGGTCGGGGAGTCAGGACACATGTGACCAAGCCCGCCACATGTGTAACATTAACTTCTCCTCGCAAGACTGGCTCTGTCTCGAGTGCCCCGCACTACCGGCCCTGAATCCTGCGGCCATCCACTTGTAGGTCTGGTCTTCTTGGACCACTATGAAATATGCATGCTACCAGCAATGGAAGACTCCACTACATGATGCTCGGTGATGGGTCTCACATCTGGTGACTACTCAGTAAGAAAACACTCCAACTAGAGAGCTCACTCGAACAGCCCCGCCTATGTTGGGATGGTGAGAGAAAACATTAAAGCCGGGATCTCCTGTCGGAGTCCCTACTCAAAGGGCTTGGCCCTGAAGAATGGGTCCTGCACCATATGAGTGGAGTAGCGTGACAGGTCGGTGATCCTCACAGAGTACTGATCCACAATCTTGTTTACCAACTATAAATGAAGAAACTCTTGTATGAGCACTATGTGAAGGGTCGTTGGGAAAAAATATAACCGAAATAGTCTCTCAATGTCTGCCCAGAGAAGTGTCACCACATTGTGAACCTGGAGGATTAAGCTCTACCATCTGCATTTTGTTGTATGTAGAAGACTAGCGCCAAGGATCACCATGAGATCGGATGGTGTCCCAACCAGTCGGAAGACTCTCACCATGGCATCCAGCCAATCCCCATCCCCCTGTGGGTCCATCTCACCCCTAAACTCAAGTGGCCTCTAACACTGGAACTCATGAAGAGCGCTCAAGAAGTGTTCACTCTCTACTGCTGGGGATAGTGGCATCGGTGGCCCAATGGGTAATCATACTGATGATGCCTCCGGCGGTGCCTCTACTGAAAGAGGGCACTACAATGAGGCCTCGTTGTTCAGTGGTCTATCATTGTGTACTATACCCAGAACCCTGGCTAGATGTCTGCGTGGAGTCATATAGAAAGAAACAAGTGTGCCACAGTCAATAAGTTATACCTAGTGAGATGACTCAAAGAGATCACAAAGAAAACTTTTCAAAAGACACATGCAATCAGTGTTTTCATGTACTGAGTCGGAAATCAGAAGTCCTGGTCATGGTGTATGGATACGTCGTCCACCGCACCAACACTGGATTCCCTAATTTGATAACCACACTCATAACACTTAACATTATTGCCTTTAAAATATCAGAGCCCAATGTTCTATAGTAGAACTGACTCCCCTGATAATAATTTGTCATGACCCGTCTCCCGGGGCCCATGTCATGACTACCCCAAGCCCGCCTTCCATAGGCCAGGGGCTGGAGACTAGCACCGGAAGGCATACTCCGTAAAACGGGAAGGCATTGCCTTTAAACTTGTACCTACACACAGAGAATAACACAACAAGAATAAACCACTAAGTAAACTGCTATAGTAAAAAGTGTGCTGAAAGTAAAGGGGTTAGAATACAAGCCCAACTAAAGGTACAAGTACAACTCAAAAGTAAAAAATAAAACCGAAAAGTGAAAAGCAGCTCTTGGATCATCCACAAAGTATCCTACCTTAAGGGTAGGTACAGATCGCATCTTCATCACTCCACGACCATCTGTCTCTTCTGTGTAACGACTCACTGAATTGTCCACCTCTGCGCATTGTCCAGACCTAGATCCGTCATCCTCAATCAACATTGTACATTGTCTAAGGGAGCTAGGGTTGGATGGTGTGCAGAGGTGGATCATTTGGAGAGATGCGTCGTAGAGGAGATGGATGGATGTGGAGTACTAAAGAGAAGATCTATACCTACCCTTCAGGTAGGATCTATGGTGGATGATCCAAAAGCTTCTTTTCATATTTTAGTTGTATTTTTACTTTTTAGTTGTACTCGTACTTTCATTTGGGCTTGAATTCTGGCCCTTTTACATTGAACACTCTCTTTTCTACAAGAGTTTACTTCGTGGATTCTTCTTGTTGTGTTCTTCTCTATATGTATATACAGGTTTAAAGTCAATGACTTAGCATTTTAGGAAGTATGCCTTTCGGTGCTATTTGTCAGCCCCTGGCCTTTATAAGGTGGGCTTGGGGTAGTCACGGAATGGGAACTGGGGGACGGGTGGTGACATTTTTCCTCGTGTAATATTTTTTTAACCTTTGGTCAAAGTGATAGATTTTTTCATCAATGCCACTATGTGAATTTTCATCAATTGAACTATGAGATTGGATATTCTACTTTTGGTTGTAATAAGTGGTTTTTAAAGCTAAAAATATTCTCTTTGTTTCATTCTCGTCCTCAATGTTTACCATAAGTTACTCTTAAAACATCATAGTATTTCCTATCATATCCTCAGCAGGTAACTTTCTTATATCACATGACTCTCATATTTACGTTAAAGTTCCTCTCCATCTATCTAGTAGACACCTAAAAAGGAACATCACTTGATCTTTTCAAGAATTTTATCTCCCAATGAATTCAATATATCCAGGATCTCATTTATGTTATAATATATATCAGAAATTGATTCATATTTCATCATCTTAAAAGTATCATAGTTAACAGTATAAGTGTTTAAATGCATTTAATTGACATTATATATTCCATCATAAGAAATATATAAAGTATCCAAAATTTAAAAATCAATTGTAAATTTCTATTAACATCTTCATTAGAAAAATAAAAATAAAAATCATTCATAGATTTATAATTATTTTTTTTGTTTTTTTATTAAAATCATAAAAATTAAATAATGTAGTTTTGGGTGATTAATATTTTTCTTCAATGAAAGTGAAGATTTCAAAACTAATAGTTTAAATATGGATTTTCATTTTAATATTACACTAAGAATAGTTTTTTCCAATAAAATAATGATGTCTATTTGTAGTTAATACCTTATTTACATTATCCATAATAAGTTATATTTAGAAATAACAAAAACGTATGAACATTAAGAAATAACTAAATTAATGTTGAAGATACTTTGAAAATAATTTGACATAAAAACATTTTCAGAGTAACTTAAGAGGGGGTGAATTGAGTTCCCAATGAAAAGTTTTTTTAATAATGATTAAAAACCAAATCACCCTTGTTTATTTAAACCCCTGTCAATAAAAATGGTAAAATAATATTTTTTTGATCGTTAAAAATACTTCTCAATGTTGGAATAGGGATTGGTTAAAAAATATTTGAAATAAAATTAACTTAGGAAATAACTTTAATTAATCAATTTATTTATATAAACATAGGTTTATACTGACTATCAAAGTAAATGTTTTTTTTACATATTGAAATAAAAAAATCAAATTTTTTCTTTGAAAGGAATAAAAACCAAACTAAAACAGATCAAAAAATAAAATAGAGTTTAAATTAGATGAGATGAAATATGTCATCATGCTCGGTTTGAATAGAATCAGATGATCAAGGGTACTGATATTTTACTTAGTTAGGACCACAAACATGTTTTTCTAAAATATTTGCAAAATATAGTTTCATAGTTCTTTATTTATATATATATTCTCTAAAAACGTATACTTAGATCTCTTGATTTAGTGTATTAAAGTAAATTTATCTTCTGTTAATTACACACATTCACACATGCATATAACAGTATATGTGAATCATGTATTACAGCAGTGAAGTTCACCCTATAATGAAGTAATTAGTTTGAATATAAATCATTGTTGGTCCAATAATCCATTGAAAATAATAAAAAAGATATCTAAGATCCTCATTCTGAGTAGAAAATTTGGAAGGCTCTTACATAGACATCAATGTATGTGTGGAGTGGTTCCAGAATAATAATCAATAAAACCATGTGAGACTATCTAAAATAACTCTCATAAACATACCATTAGATAATTCAATTCAAATAACACAGATAATAGAAATGGTAGCATTATGATGGTGGATCATCCTTTATAGTAGCATAGACCAAAGGAAGAACATACTAGTAGTATCACAAACATGAAGTAGTACTACACAGTGGTAACAAAACTATGGCATTATCACATCTAGTAGTAGAACAACTATATGTATGATACATCAGGTAGTATCACATGTATGTTAGTAGAACATATCATATAGTATCGTATATATGGAAGTAGAGCATTTCTTTTGGTAGTATAACTCTGGTAGAATCACCTCTTGAACTAATGGTGGATCATTATAACTATGGAAAGATCATAACATAGAAAATTTTCCCTATAAAATGATCTATAATCATAAACCAATAATCTCATTAGAATGATAATAATCATGATTTGTGATCATTAAAATAAATAGTTCCCAACAATGTTCACTTTTTTTTATCACAAATCATGGAATTTAAAAAACCATATATATAAAAACAACTATAAACTTAAATAGGAAAAGTCGAAAAGAAATGATAATAGTTTTCTAATCATTTTAATTTGATAATGCAAGGTGTTGAGATTATTTTTCTAAACATAAGTAATTGAAATGAAATTAAAAAATTAAACATAATTTCTATCAAACGAATTTCTACCCTATTTGGGGATATCAATAAAATAGAAACTAATGATTTAAGATAAATAAGTAATGTAATAAGAATAAGATATAAGTTATATTAAAATAAATAAGACATTTGTTTCCATCTCGAAGGGTAACACATTAGAAAAATATAACATATCCCTTATCAAAGTCTAATCCTTATTTGAGTCACTCTCAACTATATGATATACATGATAAACAGGGTCTTTGATTTTTACAGATAGAGGTGACACTAATGTAGAATTTGAGGGTGTACATATAGTTTTGGGAATATCAAAAATCACCATTGGTATGATATATCGAAATGATTCCGATATAAACATATAGAAAGGATAAAATTTAGGATATAAATGATCATGAGATGGTGAAACTGTGATAACATGAATAAGAATGGCCTCATGTTCAATAAATTTTATGTTAGATACCTAAATAAATGGATTCATCAAATTCACAATTCCAATATTAATATTTCCTCCTCTATCCATCATATTAAAGAATTATTTTTTCCATTATATAAAAATTATGAGTAGAGGTTTCACAGCTTTATGATGGTATATGTGTTCCTTGATGTCCCTAGTCATAGGAGGCACCCTTATATTCTTATCTAGAAACATAAAATTTGAATTCAACTCAATCATTGTCTAAACATCAAAAAGGTAGTATTGGATAGCCTTAGTGATGGAGTCTCTATCACTTAGGGCTTAGTTCAAACACTGATTTACTAGTTTATAAATATGCTCAACATTTTGTTATGATTTATGAAGGATCTCATGAAGAGATATAGTCAAATCACCCTTGATGGAACTAAACTCATATCTAACTACAGCTCTGATAATCTCTCCATAAAATAAGGATGGAGAAGGTGGAGCAGTGGATATAGATGCAATGGCTGGAAGTAATCACTTTATCCCCTCTAAAAGAGATTCCCAACTTGAATTAAAACTTGCACTCACCTCCTATTTAATACACTGCATTGGTTCCATTCCATTATCAAATCATCTATTCACAATATTGACTTCTTGAATCTTCAAAATCATTTTGGGTTGAATGTGGAATATGAATAGCTCAATGATATGCCTCATGTTATCTTCCATTTTCTGAGTAACTGTAGGATTCTGATATCAATGTACACCACTAAAATCAGAAAGAAACCCCTCCCTAAACGTTTATAGTGTAACACCCTGAGATTTTATGAAATATATTATTTTTAATTTCATTAATTTCTCGTGTTATACACTACACCAAAATAAGCCTGCACAACACGTATCCTTGACTTTCATTTCATTAAACGCAATCGTGACCTTCCTCAATAGCGTCTGTAGTATGCAATACCGAGTTTCACTAAACAATGATATGCTATTAAAATATTATTAAAACTAGCCGTTATGAATAGTAATAACCACTTTTTGAAATTTTGTAAATTTTATTTTTCAAAATGGACTTCTTTTTTGGATTCGGAATATCCAAATTAGCTTAGAGTGAAATTTTGGAACATTTCGGATAACTTTCATTTTCTGATGAATAGTGAAAATTATTAATTTTAATTATAAACAACCTTTTTAATCGAAATAATTAATAGTAATAAATTATTAATTTTATTGGTTTTAAATTATATTTAGAATATATTTTTACAATTTAATACAATTTTGGTCATTGGATGTAATTCTACATTTAAACCAGACATAAATAAGTGTCAATCTTTTGATAGTTTTTATCTCTTAAGAACACGCTATTTGTATGGACGACAGGAATTAATTTTTAAATTAATTAATGCAACTAATATGTTTTTAATTTGGTAAAATATACATCATTTTTGAGTTCATAATATCAAATATAGCTTTGGCCTAATTTTTGGTATTTTTATGGAAACTTTCATTTTTTGATGAATAGTGAAACCACTAATTGGTAGTTAAAAAAATGAATTTTTCATAAAACGTAATTTTACCACTTCTGTGAGTGGAATTTCAAAAATCCGAGATACACGGTTGATATTAGTAAGTAAAATTTGGTTAAATGAGATGAAAATAATTTTTGATGAATAGTATCTTTTTACTTTTTTTACCACGGTTAAAAGTAAATATGGTAATTAAGGTTAAAAATGTTATTATTATTACCCTAACATATGTCCTAATTAGATTTTATAAGTGTAATTCGACCAAAAACAACCTTAGTAATAAAATATGATCATTTAGGCCCACATGGATTAGATTAGGACATTTATTATTAATTTATTTAATGAATGGTTAATATAGTTAAAATCAAAGTCTAATAAGTAAATCATTTTTAATATAGGGTTATACATAAGATAAATTCGACTATAAATACTTATTATAAAGCTAAAAATAGTTCCTACATAATCGTATTTTATTTGAAATTTTCAGACATTAAATAATTGAATTTATTTATGACACAATGATGATGCTGTAATTATCTTATTAATGAAATATTGACATAATTGATGTTATAAATACCCAAATAAATGTAATATGAGACTTTTTATGAATTCCACTAATTTTATAGGTTAATATGACATGTTTTTATTGATTTAATTAACTTTCTTTGAACTAATAATTCTGTTACGATTTTCACAAAAATCAATTACTAAATAGTGTCAAAATTCACATAAAATAGTTTTTCAAACAAATATTATATTATTAATTGTTATATTATTACTAAAAATATAAGGATCAGCCAAATGACTTAGATAAGGTTATATATATTAATAATAAACATTTTGGGGTTCGTTCGTCTTGATATATTTGTTTATTAACCTTATAGTGTAGGAAAACAAGAAGACAGGGTAAAAGTATAATTATCTAACTTAAAGTTAAATATAAATGATAAGTTTAAAATATGAACCTAAACTTGTCTAAATTCTATTGGATAAGAGGATTTCTATCCATACCCACCTTAGCTTCGAAATAAATCAATTTGGAGCTATTTAAAACCGAATTTGTCTTCATAATAAAATAATACTTTTAGTTATTCCAAAGGTGCCCCTCTCCTCCCTTATAAAAGGGACCCCCCTCCCTCTCTTCCACACACCACTTTGAGCCTTCAATCTCGGCGAAACCCTGCCAAATTATCTTCTCCACTTCCCTAGAAACATCCTAGAGGTTCTGGTCTTCCTCAAAGACCAATTTTAGTGCTCTAAAAGGAGATCTCAAAGAGGCGCTTCAAAGAAGAGGTAATGTCCCTTACCGATTCATTCAACTTTATTTCTTCTTCCACTTCTTCTTCTTAGGTTGTTTCATTATGAAGTAATGACATCAGTATCAGTAATATACTTATGTGTTATTATAAGTATTAAACAACCGTATTTCACCATCTATCCATCCTACGAAAAATGAAATCACTGCGCGTGCGTACGTACGGAATACCGTCTCCACGCCGTGGTGAAATCTATTTTCCACCTCCACCTTACTTGGATGAGTATAATGGTGTAAATAATAACTATATATGATTATTTTAAAGTGATATTGATTCTGAAATATTATACATACACTCCAATATAGTCCCACGATCATGAGAACGATATCATCGCTCGTGCGTACGTACGGACTACAGTCTCCACGACGCGATGAGATTCATTCTCCACTTTAACCATTCATGAATGATTATAAAGTATATATAATAAGTAATCATGAAATATATGACATAATAATGACATTGTATTTATGTGTACATATATTTATGTTATCTACTTAATTTCATTCAACTCAATAAGGAAACGAAAACAGCGTTCATGCGTACGTACGGCCTACCGTCTCCATGAACGGTGTATTTCTTTCCATTTACTGATTTATTATATATATGTATATTCTGAATATATAATATATATAAATCATGTTTTATATTCTGGAATTAAGTAATCATGATCTATGTAATCATATGAATAATTACATGTCAAAACACGGACGACAAATGAATTTTTTTACCCAAAATGCTCTTTAGCATGGAATTTACAAAAGAACGGGTAATATAAAGTCATAAGTGAACCATAGATGATATCATATCAATTAGTATGATTATGGAATAGGTCAATAACATTATTTAAAGCATTATACAGGAGTTTTGGACACTTACGAAGCAAATCGGACTTAAAGTAAGGGAAATATTACAATCTCATTTTTATCCGAGATTTTTTATACTCTGGAATTTACTGGGGTGTATTTTATCATCCACATCCATGATTCCTCAATATGTAACATTATTTCCATCCACCAAAATTTTTTGAAATACAATTTTACCCTTTGGTGAGTTTTTAGTAAAATATATGAAAGGAATCTTTTGTCATTTTTCATACGATGTACTTTTTGACTTTTCCGACAAAAGTACGAGAAGAATGTTTTTTTAACTTATACGGCATGAATGGATTTTTAAAACATTATATCCAAGAAGCTTCCTTTATAAATTTTCATGTTTATTTTTAATCAACTTCTTTTAGTTTAAAAATGTATGACACGTTAAGAAATGAAAAATGTTTTTGAAGTAGAAAAGATATTTTCCTCAAGAATAGAGTTCAAGTGTTTTATCAAAATTATTTTCCATCTAAGATAATATAGGTTTATGTTTCCATCCCTATTTTTACATTGATTTTATTATGTTATGATGGAATTATTTTTATGATGTCCTTTTATCTTATATGGATTATGTTATGATGGAATGATGTTTAATAATCCCATTTTTATTACATGGGTTATGTAATGATGTATGATTTATGATTTTGTGACACACATAAGAATGGTATCATTATGAGATGGGTGGGACCTATATCTCCCTCCAATGCATTGGGTAACGATTTTATATCTCATGAGATAGACATGGCTGGAACGGCAGGTTAAACCGGTTCCGTAAAAAAGGACTGAAACGAGGAGTGAACTCGGTTCAGAAATGGACTTTGTCCACTAAGATAGTCTAGGCAATGAGTATTGACTAATAAGAAATGATTATCTATGATTATTTCTATATTACACAAAGATTCATGTTTTATGTTATGATTATTGGGTTTACATTTCACTACTATGATTTATCCCATGTTATGATATTATGATCTCTTTTTCAGGTTAATATTTCAAGTATGTTTTGTTCTTATGAATATGATGTGATTGATTTTTCTTTTGTTTACCCTTACTGAGCATTTGAGCTCACCATTTTATGTTTTCTTTTCCCCAGGATATAAAGAATGTTTTTAGGTATGAAAAAAAGGGATGATCTTTATGGGAGATGTTGAAGATCTTTCACCATGATTAGAAGATTATGTTCCGAGTTTTCAAAGACACTAAACTATTACGGTCCTTGTGTGTGTGTTTTTGTTATGTAATAAGTATTCTACAAAAGTAATGTAATTTCCATGTACGTCATGCTTCGGGTCTCTACAGTTGGTATCAGAGGAAAGGTTTAGTCAACCTTTGGAAACTAGGATGTGAGAACTATAGTGAGATCCCTAGAGATATTTCTACGGTATGTCTAGGGATGTCCCTAAGGTTAAGTATAAGTATAAGTTATACTCCTAGAATTGTTCTAACGATCTTAGAATTAAACCTAAGATGTTAAATATTGAAGGCACTCCCCCTTTATTATGTTGTTTTCCCTAGCATGATTTTTTCCTCTCACACTATTCTTTTTGGGTTTTAGACGATTGCTGGAACCCGAAGGAACCGTGTTGATAAATGCAGTGGACAACGCAATGATTGTCCTCCTGAACAAACAAATGTTATGGGAGATGGAGTGGAAAATCTTATTACTATACTTACACAAGCTATGAATCATTATGTACTTCCAAATGAGCAGAGAAGGGAACAATATTCTATTGACTCCTTCATGAGGCAACGTCCACTTTCTTTTAGTGGGTTTTCTGATCCACTTGTTGCTGAACAATGGATCAGTACCACTGAAATGATATTTTCAGTTCTTCAATGTTTTGAACATGATAAAGTCATCTTAGCATTATATATTTTGGAAGGTGAAGCTGATCAATGGTGGAATCTTATCAAGAATATGAGGCAAAGAGATGAAATTGAGTCCATGGAATGGGTGGAGTTCAAAAACATATTTTTCAATAAGTACTTCCCTCGTATTCATCAAACAAAGATGGAGAAGGAGTTTCTTGAACTAAAGAAAAGGATGATGAATCTGTTGGTATATACGAAGTGAATTTTACAAGGCTTGGAAGGTATGCATTTGGATTTATCATCCAACCTGAAAGTAATGTTGATCGATTCTTTAGTGGCTTAAAACAAAATCTTCGAAGGGCATTAGCTATAAGAGACTTTAGTAGCTATGAAGAAATTGTGCGTTGTGCTATCAAGGTAGAAATGGAAGTTGGTATTACTTATCCATCTCATAGTTTTGACAAGAAACGAAAGATGGAGTTCAAAGAGAAATCTCAGATTAATGGTGAAAATAAGATGAATGTTTCTTTATTCTCAAAGTGTGGAAAGAAGCATGGTAGAGATTGTCTTAAAGGGACAACTAAATTTTTCAAATATGGAAAGGAAGGTCATCGGGCATTTGAATGCCGCAATGATGGGAAGAAGATGTCTAATGATGCAAACAAAGGAAGCGATACACAGAATAATCCTACTACACTTCAATGCTTCAAGTGCAAGGAAATGGGGCATTATGCTAATAAATGCCCTAATCCAAGGGTTAGTGATGATCGACATGAGAAACCACTTATGGAAAAGGAAAAAGGGAAGTCACATGCGATCACCATTGGCGATGTTGAATATGATAAAGATGTGGTGGAATGATTAAGTGTTTATTTAATGGGATTCCAAAATAATGTTGTATATAGTATCGTGGAATATTGGAATATTTATGTATTGGTATATTGTGGTTTTCAATAATTTTATGGTACCGGAGACCATGGAAAGTGATTGAGATATTATTGAAAAAATGATGATATGTGCATAATGAAGGGAAAACGAGAAAATGAAATATTTGACAGTATTCATGTGATCATGATTGATATAAGGACTAAGTGATATCATGGTTTGAGTATATAGAATTTTAAGGATTTTGGTGTGTGGAAAGTGTTAACTTTTAACTGCTTTCATGTTTTCACTAAGGTTAAATGGGTATTCAAGAGAATACATGACTAAGGCCTTTTAATGTTTGGAATGTGACCAACAAGACATATCTTATGATATATGGGGATCAACAATGGTATTAAATCTCTGTTAATCATTTTCACTATATTATGAGAGTGTACTGCAGTATTATGGATAAGCCTAAAGATTGGAATGGATTATGTTGGAAATAAGTTAGTATTGTTTAAGGATAGAAGTTTTTTTGATATTATTTATGGGATGTTATAGTAATATAGTTTTAGAAAAAGGACAACCTGCAGGACGGGCGACAACCCATCGTGTCATACAAGGCCGTGGTAATCGAACCCACAACCGAAGTGCGACTGGCCTTTATCACCTACCACTGGCCTACAGGAAGTCCTTGTTTAGTAGAAACTAGTTTTATTATATTAAGAAGTATGATATATGTAGTATAAGTCCATTTTAGGAACCATATATGATTAATCTCACTGTATATGGTCTTATGTATTTTTTGATAACTTTTCTAACCATTTGTTTGAGATAGATGGAATGAACCATCATTCTATCACATGATCTGCTAACACATCATGAATAAAAAATTCAACTTAATTTCTTTAAGATATGAAGTGGAAATTTTCCAAAGAACAACCAACGGTGAGACTATACCGAAATCACGAAAGAATTTCTTCTAATTCCAATTTCATCAACATTAGGTAAACGATCTTGAAAACCAAAAATGTTGTCCTAGTGCTCTTATATCTTATGAATCAATTGGTACCTTAGATCGTCACAAATTTATGGCTTTGTGATTGATGGATTTTCCATAGCCATGTTCTCTACCACTATCCATCAGAACATGATGGTTAGATTTCTCTTCCATATCCATATTTTCACCTATGTGGAAACCCAGTGATTAGTTTATTTGGGTAACCGTTTCGTTTCATACTTTTGTTTTTAAATATTGGATTTGGTATTCCTTTTTACGATGTGGGTTTCTATCAAAGAAAATTTCGAATAGTAAACCATTTATAACCCCGATTAATTTTGAGGGCGAAATTCATTTTAAGGGGGGTAGAATGTAACACCTCGAGATTTTATGAAAAATATTCTTTTTAATTTCATTAATTTTTTTTTGTTGTACACTACACCAAAAGAAGTTTGCACAACATTCATCCTTGACTTTCCTTGCATTAAACGCAATCACGACCTTCCTCGATAGCGTGTGTAGTACGCAATACCGAGTTTCACTAAACAACGATATGCTATTAAAATATTATTAAAACTAGTCGTTATGAATAGTAATAACAACTTTTTGAAATTTTGTAAATTTTATTTTTTCAAAATGGACTTCATTTTTGGATTCGGAATATCAAAATTAGCTTAGGGTGAAATTTTGGTACATTTTGGATAACTTTCATTTCCTGATGAATAGTTAAAATTACTAAATTATAATTAAAAACAAACTTTTTAATAGAAATAATTAATAGTGATAAATTATTAATTTGAGTGGTTTTAAAGTATATTTAGAATATATTTTTACAATTTAATACAATTTTGGTCATTGGATGTAATTCTACATTTAAAACAGACATATACAAGTGTCAATCTTTTCATAGTTATTATCTCTTAAGAACACGCTATTTGTATGGACGACGGGAATTAATTTTTAAATTAATTAATGCAACTGATATGTTTTGAATTTGGTAAAAATATACATCATTTTTTAGTTCATAATATCAAATATAGAATAGGCCTAATTTTATGTATTTTTATGTAAACTTTCATTTTTTGATGAATAGTGAAACCACTAAGTGGTAGTTAAAAAAATCATTTTTTCATAAAACTTAATTTTACCGCTTCTGTGAGTGGAATTTCAAAAATCCGAGACACACGGTTGATGTTAATAAGAAAAATGTGTCTCAATGAGATTAAAATAATTTTTGGTGAATAGTAACTTATTACTTTTTTTACCACGGATAAAAGTAAATAGGGTAATTAAGGGTAAAAATGTTATTATTATTACCCTAACACATGTCCTAATTCTATTGGATAAGTCTAATTCGACCAAAAACAACCTTAGGAATACAATATGATCATTTAGGCCCACTTGGATTAGATTAGGACATTTATTATTAATTTATTTAATGAAGGGTTAAAATAGTTAAAATCAAAGTTTAATAAGTAAATCATTTTTAATATAGGGTTATACATAAGATAAACTTGACTATAAATACTCATTATAAAGCTAAAAATATTTCCTACATAATGGTATTTAATTTGTAATTTTTAGACATTAAATAATTTAATTTATTTATGACACAAATATGATGCATTAATTATCTTATTAATGAAATATTGACATAATTGATGTTATAAATACCCAAATAAATGTAATTTAAGACTTTTTGTGAATTCCACTAATTTTATAGGTTAATATGACATGTTGGTATTGATTTAATTAACTTTTTTAGAACTAATCATTCTATTATGAAAGGGCACCCCCTCTCTCTCTTCCTCACACAACTTTGAGCCTTCAATCTCGGACAACCCCTGCCAAATTCTCTTCTCCACTTCCCTAGTAACATCCTAGAGGTTCTGGTATTCCACAAAGACCAATTTTAGTGCCCTAAAAGGATATCTCAAAGAGGCGCTTCAATGAAGAGGTAATCTCCATTACCGATTCTTTCAACTTTATTTCTTCTTCCACTTTTTCTTCTTAGGTTGTTTCATTATGAAGTAATAACTTCAGTATCACTAATATACTTATATGTTATTATAAGTATGAAACATCCCTATTTCACCATCTATCTATCCTATGGAAAACGAAATCACCGCGCGTGCGTACGTACGGAATACCGTCTCCACGCCGTAGTGAAATCTATTTTCCACCACCAACATACTTGGATGGTTATAATGGTCTAAATAATAACTATATATGATTATTTTAAAGTTATATTGATTCTGAAATAGTATACATACACTCCAATATAGTCCCACGATCATGAGAATGATATCATCGCTCGTGCGTACGTACGGACTACCGTCTCCACGACGCGATGAGATTCATTCTCCACTTTAACCATTCATGAATGATTATAAAGTATATATAATAAGTAATCATGAAATATATTAAATAATAAGGATACTATATTTATGTGTATATATATATATTTCATCTACATAATTCTATTCAACTCAATAAGGAAACGAAAACAGCGTTCATGCGTACGTACGGCCTACCGTCTCCATGAACGGTGTATTTCTTTCCATTTACTGATTTATTATATATATGTACATTCTGAATATATATTATATATAAATCATGTTTTATATTCTGGAATTATGTAATCATGATCTAATTAATCATACGAATAATTACAAGTCAAAACACGGATGACAAATGAAACAATTTTAATCAAAACGCTCTTTAACATGGAACTTACAAAAGAACGGGTAATATAAAGTCATAAGTGGACCATATATGATATCATAACAATGCGTATGACTCTGTAATAATTCATTAACATTATTTAAATCATTATACAGGAGGTTTGGACACTTACGAAGCAAATCGGACCTAAGGTAAGGGAAATATCACAATCTCATTTTTATCCGAGATTGTTTATGCTTTGAAATTTACTAGGGTGTATTTTATCATCCACATCCATGTTTCATCAATATGTAACATTATTTCCATCCAACTAAAATTGTTTAAATACAATTTTACCCTTCGGTGAGTTTTTAGTAAAAGATATGAAAGAAATCTTTTGTTGTTTTTCGTACGATGTACTTTTTGACTTTTCCGACAAAAGTACGAGAAGAATTTTTTTTAACTTATACGGAATGAATGGATTTTTAAAACATTATTTCCAAGAAGATTCCTTTATAAGTTTTCAATTTTATTTTTAATCAACTTTTTTTAGTTTAAAATTGTATGACATGTTAAGAAAAGAAAAAATGTTTCTGAAGTAGAAAGGATATTTTCCTCAAGAATGGAGTTCAAGTGTTTTATCAGAATTATTTTCCATCTACAATAATAAAGGCTTCTGTTTTTATCCCTATTCGTACATTGATTTGATTTTTTTATGATGAATTTTTTTTTATGATGTTCTTTTATCTAATATGGATTATGTTATGATGGAATGATGTTTAAGAATCCCATTTTTATTACATGGGTTATGCAATGATGTATGATTTATGATTTTGTGGTGCACATAAGAATGGTATCATTATGAGATGGGTGGGACCTATATATCCCTCCAATGAATTGGGTAATGATTTTATATCTCATGAGATAGACATGGATGGAACGGCAGGTTAAACCGGTTCAGTAAAACAGGACTGAAACGAGGAGTGAACTCGGTTCAGAAATGGACTTTGTCCAATAAGATAGTCTTGGAAAGGAGACTTAACTAATAAGAAATGATTATCTTTGATTATGTGTGTATGCCAAAAAGTTTCATGTTTTATGTTATGATTATTGGGATTACATTTCACTACTATGTTTTATCCCATGTTATGATATTATGATCTCTTTTGTAGGTTAAGATTTCCAAAATGTTATGGTCTTATGAATATGATGTGATTGATTTTTCTTTTGTTTACCCTTACTGAGCATTTGAGCTCACCCTTTTATGTTTTCTTTTCCCCAGGATATATAGAAAGGTTTTAGGTAAGAAAAAAAAGGGAAGATCTTTATGGGAGATGTTGATGATCTTTCACCATGATTAGAAGATTACGTTGTGAGTTTCCAAAGACACTAAACTATTATGGGCCTTGTGTGTGTGTTTTTGTTATGTAATAAGTATTCTGCAAAAGTAATGTAATGTCCTTGTACGTCAAGCTTCGGGTCTCTACATATAGATCATATCTAGTAAAAAAATAAGATATAATAGAGGTAGTAGTTGTTATAGGTGAAGAAACCCTCTCCAAACTAGGAATGGAAACCTCTAGATTATCTAATCTTGCAATAGGAGGATCATAAGGAAATGCTTTCATATCATCTACTTAATCAATATTTTCATCTAGATATCTCATTATATCTATTGCAATGGAAATCAAGATAGAAAATCAACCTTGCTCAAGGTTACTGGTGTGATCATTAACAATTTTTTCTGTTCCATCTAAATCTAGATAAGAAATCCCAATATATCTGAACTAGAAGATGGATCCCACTTGGATGCACCATCATCCTTAACTAATGAATAAGGCTCATATAAATGAACTAAATTCTATTTAGTAGAAAATTGGGATTCATACCACTCAACAGATTCTCCCAGATCACCTCTAATAGTGGAAAAATCATCTGGAGACTTAACAGAACCTGGTCTCTCCATAGACCTAGCTAAAACAAAAATAAGAGATATATATAACGGATATCACTCAATAACCATGACATCATTATCATCATGACCTTATGAGTCTTGAGATCCATCAGCATTCCCATTCTCAAAACCATCAGAAACTTATACTACCTCTTTATAGGTCTTATAACATCTCTAAATCTTTTCTTCTCATGATACTTCAGCCATCCCTTCTTCTCATTCTCTTAATGGGCGCTCTCTAGTAGGGAGATAACTAGAAGGGATAGCAGCTCCATAGGATACATATCGAATCATGACCACATCTAAGTCACATCCTTATTCAATAGAAATTCCATCTTCTTCTCCAAATTCAGAAACATCATCTTCCAAATCCTCATCAAAATAGACCACTATTTCATCTATATTTAAGAAAATATCCACTATATGCGTTGGTCTGATAGGTTTCTCCATAGGATTAAAAACCTCCTAAATCATGTCATTTTTTACAAGATATTTCATCAACCAATAATTCAAGTTGAATTTATTTCGTTAAAAGGTAATTTTACACAAATCTAAACCACCAAAAGTTACTTATGATTCTTTATTCCCATCAACCAAGCCCTTAGATTGTAACATAACCATGATCAGCTTAGGATAAACTAGACAGTTCTATCTAGAATAGGACATTCATATATCAATCATATGTACAATAAGATGTCTAAAAAGATTAAATTCATACCCAATTTTCATATGGAATATAAGATAGACATCCTGATATCTCATTATGCTAACATATCCTTTCCTAAGACATGGAATATACTGAAAGAATCTGAATACGATTATACAATCACCATTAAGGATTGTAGAATTTTCTATTTTCATAGAAACAATTATAGTTATTGTAGCAGTGCATCCTCAAACACAAACAACTCACTATCACTTGATATATATCCTTGATATTCATCGTAGACAACACAGTTAGCAATATCTAGTCACTTATCCCAATTATTTTCCAAAAGGAAAAACTATTTACCATCAATCATAATTCAAATTAAATCCTTTTTTATAATGAAAGATATACTATTTAAATTTTTAAAATGGGTAAACTATCCTTGGTTTAAAATGTTCTATCATTCATTGAAAACCACAGTAACCATCCCTAGTTCTGAATCACCTTCATCCCCAATGATTTTATTTTAAAATAGTCTTTCAACATCTATTTATTTCTCATCAAAAAAAACTTAGGTCTCATGATTTTGGTTTTTTAGTTACAATACATAAATGAACAATTCTTCATCAAATCTCTTCATAGGATGTGATCCTTCAGGATATGACATTGAGGAGTGTCTATCTCTCATTTTATCACTAAACTGAAATGTAAAGGAAGATAATGAGGAAGGTTAAAGGTCAGTAGAGAAGGGAGTTTGAAATGATTCAAAGGGTATGTTTAAATGACATTGTTAGGTATCTATTTTAAGTTTGATTTTATTATTTACGAATTTTATATATTAAAATAAAAAATATATAAATGAATAAATCATGAAAAATTTAACATATAAAAATAGGATGAGTATAAAAATAGAAATAGAGACGTGGTTGGAGGATTCCCAATGGTGGATCTCTCTAATGGTGTATCACCCAATGGTCGACCACACAATGGTGGATCTCCCAATGGTTTATCACCAATGGTGGATCACCAATGGTGGATCACCAATGGCGGGACTTCCAAAGGTGGATCTTCTAAACGTGGAACATCAATGGTGGATCTACCAATGGTGGATCACCAATGGTAGGTCTTCTAATAATGGATCATCTATGTGGATCATCTGATGGTGGATCATCCAACAGTGAATCAATGAATGATGGATCTTTCATGATAAAAAATTAACTGATATTTTTCTTTCCTAGATCATGTTTTCTATAGTACAATCTTTTATAATTCAAGTGCTTTGAAAATTTATTAGCAAGTTGAAGTTCATTTACTATGTAGTCATGATTTATATCACCTTTTTTGGAAATGATAACTCAAAAATTAGTTTATTACATAAATATGTTTTCTCCCAGAATGATACACCATATTTATGGAAATATTTATCACACTTGTGTTGTCAAAAATTTATAGAGACATGTTTAAATTTATATTCATAATCTATAAAAGTGTGTTTAATCCACAAAATATTTTCATTGTAACATCCTACAATAATATACTCATCCTTACCGGTACACAGTGCAACATAATTATTTTACTACACCATGATACCAATGACTTTCCCAAAAAATGACATGTTCTAGAGGTTCTTTTTCTATCTAACTTACAACCACCATAGTCTGCAACTAAGTAACTCACTAAATGAAATAATTTCACTATAGGATTGAAAATGGATAAATTAGTTGTATATTTGAGGTACATTGATATTTTATTAATAGAAATTATATGTGATTTGTTAATATTTTTCTTAAAAATGGGTACACATTAATGAAATAAACATAATATTTCATTAGATAGGAGTTATGTATATAAATATTTAAATGATGCCTTCATAATTGGTTTGATCCACTGGATTTCTGGTTTCATTAAGATCCAACTTATAGGTGGTACTCCTAGAAGTATTAGTTCTTTTAGTACTATTCAAACCAAAAAATAAAATTTCCTTAGTATAATTACTTTGATTTAAAAAAAATCTATATTTATTTTCAAAATTTTGAAAACCTTCAAATAATTTATGTTTACCCACTAAACTCATTTAAATTTTAAATTTTCATCAACTTTGAAAAATCAGTACACAAATAATTTTTAAAATATTTCAAAAAATATTATTGTCTACATAAATTTGAACCACTAAAAATATTTTGAAATTATTTTTATAAAATGAATTAGATCAACAAGGACTTTTTAAAAAAAACATTAGAAATTAGAAAATATATGATCCTATCAAACCATCCTCTTGGATATTTTTTTAAAATATATAAATATTTTTTATATATAAAAACATGATTTGTAAAATGTGAATTTTTTAATCTTGAGGATTGTTTAACAAAAACAACCTCAATTATATTAAAATTTAGGAATACACTCTTTAAATCAATTTAATGTAGTTTGAAATAAAAAAGAGTACATATGAAATTAGTAATATTTTGGATTCATGTCTATCTACTAGGTAAAAGGTTTCACCATTCTAAATACCCACTTCTTGGCTATATCATTGAGCAACCAATCATGATTTATTTCTGAATATAGTGCCATACTAGTAAACCTTGTTTCTAAACACCAACTCAGTTCTAATAGTTATAGTGTATTTATGTCAAACAACTAGTTCCCTAATTATATTATTTCCAAATTTATTATGTTCTTTTTGAATTTTCATCACCTAGATTACATCATTAATTGTATAATTCATGTTTTTGGGTTCAATCTCTGATTTGAATGCATGATGTTCAACCCAAAATCTAAGAGAATATCACATTTTTTTATCCTAAATCTAGGTCTCCCAATATAGCGTCTAGAAGATGGTATCTGTTAGTCTTGGAAGTTTTGGTAAACCAAGGGATAGAAATATGATTTTATTAAAAAAATTCAGGTTATTTTTATTCCATAGAACTAGATTAATTTTATTCTTTTTTCATAGAATTTTTAGATGGTTTGGCATTGATATTCATTTTTGACAGAAAACCTTTATGAACATTAAATTGTTCATAGGATCTTGTTGATCTGTTTTCTTAAATTTGACATGAAATGAATCCTCCAAAATCTTTGTTCTTTTATTAAACACCCTATAGGATATAATTGAGGTTGAATAACCATATTATATTGCTTCATCACTCTTGTAAATACAATATTTGAATATTATACATGGTACTATAAATAAATAATCTTCAACCAAGAAATATAATTTAATTATCCTTTTTTCTTCTAACATTCCATAATCAATAGGTTTTTTCTTTAAAACATGACTAATTATTATAATATTAATTATATAAAAAACTATATTAATAGATTATTCCAAAAAATTAATAGCTATATTATACTCATTGACTATGTTCTGGGAAATTTCATGAATGGTTTTATTTTTCTTTCTAAAAACACTGTTTGGTTTTGGGGTTCTAGGAGTAGAAAAGTTATGATTATATCCATTTTGGAGAAAAGTGATTCAAAAATATTGATTTTAAAACTCACGTCCATTATCAATTATAAAGGGATTAGTTTTAAGTCCACCAATATTTTTAATGATTTTTCATACGAGGTAGAATATAAAAAAGATTCAATTTAGTGAGCCAGAAATGTAAAGACCCGTAAAATTCAAGGGAAATTTTTTCTTAATTTTCTTTAGAATTTTACAAGAGCGCGGTTTAAGACGGCACCTGATTCCAAGGTCCGGAGTGCCCGGAATTAATTTCTGAAGTTTGGCTCAGGTACGTTCAGTGAACGAACGAGCGGGTATTTCTAACTTTTGATACGGTGCTCGGAATTGAAATCCGAGGGAACCGATGAACTCGCAGCGCCGATATTCGCTTAATGAGACCTTTTCGGAAGTTGCGTTTGTTGCGGGTTGAAAGTTAGTTTTTGGGTTTTTAGTTTAAGTTAAATAAAATTATTGAGGAACAAATTTTATTTTTATCTAGTTAAGTCCTACCAAAGGGAGTTGGGAGTGGGACCCACATCCACTTAACCTCCCTTGGGAGGATTAAGTGAGGTGGGGTCCACACGAACCCCAACTCCTCAAATTCTCTCAAAACCTCCCCTTTGACTCTTTGCATTTAATGTTGTCAACTTGGGTTACTTAATTAATTAAGGGAGTTAAACCCTTTTTGAATTTCAAACCTTTGAAATTCTTGTGGTTAAGTTATGTAATAATATAAGTTAAAGCTTATATTATTATAGGGGATTCTTTTACCACCTTGGGAGGATTTCTTGAGAGCTTTGGAAGCTTTTCTCTTTCTTCTTCAACCTTGACGAAGAACACGAAGAACGCCGTTCTTCAACGAAGAACTCCTTCGCCGAAGAACACGGTCTTTCCGCGACGCCATATCCGCGACGTGACGTTCTTCTTCCGCATCATCTTTTCCGCGACGAACACCATCGACAACGACTCTTCCTCCGACGTCAAAGGAATCGACACCGATATTCCACAACTCCGTCAACGTGCGACTATCGAGGTAGGGGTTCGTGAGTTTGTTGTTTCCTTTTTATTTGACTTTCCTCAAGACATGACGTAGAACGCTCAAGTTCCGACGAAGAACGCCGCTCCGCTCTTCTTCGTCTTCGGTGTCAACGAGAGAGAACACCGCACCTTCCTCGGACAACCTTCGTCGGCGTACAAGGATTCGCCAACGACGTGCCTCATCGGACGTATCTCTTCGTCAACGGAATTGACGAACGACTTCCGCGACGCCCGATCTCCGCGACGTCGACTTCCGCGGACATAGTCAAATCCTCGAACTTATACCCGAGGTAGGGGTTGTTGTTTAATTATTTAATTATTCCTTTTCTTGCTCGTGGATCGCATGTCTATGTGAGACATTTAAATATTTTATTTAAGTGTTATAGTTAACGCGAGGGGGGCCGGACCGCACGAACACGGCCGAACCCCCCCCCCCCCCTCCATTGTTTATGTTTATTCATGCGGGTGGAAGCAAGTGGCGTGGTGCCGTCGCACCACGCGGATGATCGTACAAATAATTTACGCAGCGCCGTCGCGCTACGCCAAGGAAAAATCTTCAAGAACGCGACGCCGTCGCGCCGCGTTGAAAGGATTCATGGCACGGCGAAAGGGGCGCGGTGCCGTCGCACCACGCCGGACGAGGAGACCGCGGCCGGTTCCGGGCCGCGGCGGGACGAGAAGACCGCGGCCGGTTCCGGGCCGCGGCGGAAGAGGAGACCGGCGGCCGGGCCGCCGGCGTCGGAAGCCGAAGAGGGGACCGGAAATTCCGGTCCCGTTGGAGAAAACCGGCTGGCCAGCTGGCCGGCCGGATGCCGTTAAACCGGGGAATTAATTCCCCGGCCAGCTGGCTAAACCCACCTCTTAAAGAGGGGGGGCGGTTCTTGAGGGAAGGGGGCAGCCGCCCCCTTGGTTCGGCGCCAGCAGGCCCCCCCACGTGAGGGGGGGGGGGGGGCGGTTTTAAAAGAACCGGCGCGGCACAAAGGCCGCGCCACTTTGAAGAACCGCGGGGCTTAGCCCCCGCGTGCGCAGCCCGTGCGGCGCCAGACGCCGCCACCGCGGCCCGCCGCCGCCGCCCCGGGGGGGGGGGGGGTCGGGCCGGGTCGGCCCGGACCCGGACCCCCCCGTTTCGAACCAGATTTGGTTTTTGGCCCATAACTTGAGCCTCGGACCTCCGAATGAAGAACCGTCTGCGGCAATGCGATCCTTGGATCAAGACGGTCGTTTCGGTATATCGCACTCAAGGTTTCGGGTTACTTTGAGTTCGGCCGGGTTGGTTCGTTCACGAAACCAACCGGACCTTCGGAGCGGAAACGCTCATATCTTGAGCTACGGACGTCCGATTGACGTGTCGTCAGTCGCGTAGTGTTCCTCTTAGTGAGCCGGATCTTTTGGCATACTCCGCCCGAGGTTGGGATGCAGGTGGAGTACGGTCGGGTTGGTTTTGCCTTAAAAACCAACCGGGCCCCGGAGACGAAAAAGCCAATAACTCACAGACCGGGCGTCCGATTGACGCGCCGTCTGTTTCGTTGACTTCCTCTTGATGAGACGGAACTTTTGACATACTCCGCCCGAGTTTTGGATACAGTCGGAGTATGGCCGGGTTGGATTGTACTCGAAATCCAACCGGGCCCCTGGATCGGAAAAGCTGATATCTTACAGACAGGACGACCGCTTGACGAGCCGTCAGCGGCGTTGGTGGTTACGTTGAGTAACGGTCCCTTTGAGTATACCCTATGGGAGTTCGGGGTACAGTTGAGATACGGCCAGGTTTGGTTCGCACTCGAAACCAACCGGGCCCCTGGGACGAAAAGGCTAATAACTCACAGACCGGGCGTCCGATCGACGTGCCGTCTGTTGCGTTGAGACCCCTGTGACGAAACGGACTTTTGAGATACTTCTTTGCGGGACTTTGTGATTCTTGGAGTATCGACCAGTAGCTCGTGGAGCGGACCCTCCCGGAGACGAGCGTGCAGAGTACGGAGACCGTGTAGCTGGATGAGACCTGACGACTGCTTGACCGACTCGACTTGGAGTGAGTCGACTAGCCCAGTGGACGGAGCACTACCTTCTGAGGTGCAGACCCATGGCGGACGGAGCACTACCGGTGTGACAGTGCAGACCCGCGGTGCTCGTCCGGAGAGTACCTCAGCAGGCTACTAGGGGGTGTGCACTACGGTGTTTGGGTGACATACCTCGGCGGGAAGCACTACTGTGTTTGGGTGGCTGGCCCGCAGTACTCGACAGGAGGAGTACTTCAGCAGTCTTAGGTTAGTGAGCAGTACCTCGGAGTCGTGACAGGACCACTGTACACTCTAGAGACGGAGCTCTTCAGCAGTTACGGTTTCGATAATGAAAATCCTGGTTTGAGCTGAGACTTTTGACCTTGTGTTTACTTCATGATTGAGTTGGGTCACTTGCTAACTTTGGTATATGTATGATCATATACCCGGGTAGTGGTTATCCGTCGTTTTCACAATCCTTGTGTTTCCTCATGATTGAGATGGGTTACTTGATAACTTAGGTATATGTATGGGCATATACCTAAGTAGGGTTTATCTGTTGAGATCTTCTTGTGTTTATCCTTGTTGGTTTTAGTGAGACCTTGAGGGTCTCGGGGTCCCTACTGAGTATCGTTATACTCACCCCTGCACGGGCTATGCCCGCACCTCGTTGTGTTGGTTGCAGACGACAGACAGTGCTGACAGAAGCCGAAGGTTCGAGGACTTGACGGTACCTGGAGGTGGACTATACGACGAGGCGGTACCCGGAGGTGGACCACTGGGCGGGACATACTCGGAGCGGATGGCGGGACCCGAAGAGCAGAGGAGCTATCTGTACCCACCCTTCAGGTGGGATTTCCAGTGGACATCTCAGCGTAGCAGCTTTACTTTTCAGTCGCTGTTTTCCCTTTCGAGTTGTACTTTACAGTTGGGCTTGTATTTCCGGCCCCTTTTTACTTTTCAGCTCTTCTTTTTGTACTTAGTGTTTTACTTCCGCTTGCTTACTCTGTGGTGTTTGTTTACTTTACAAAGGCAATGCCTTCCCTTTTTTTGGGATTTACGCCTTGGTGCTAGTCGCCAGCCCCTGGCCTATGGAAGGCGGGCTTGGGGTAGTCACGGCACGGACCCCGAGGGCGGGTCGTGACAAATTGGTATCAGAGGTGGTCGGTTCTACCGCAGACTCTGATCTTTCTTTCTGTGAAGCAATAGTGTTAAGGGTACCGAGTGTGGTTTTCAGTTCAGGGAGTCCAGTGTTGGTGCGGGCGGCCGACGTATCCATACACCAGGACCCTGACAACTGATTTCCGACTTTGTGCACGAAAACACTGATTGCGTGTGTGTTTTCAAAGGTTTTCCCCCTTAAAACATCTCAAACCAGGTCAGCTCACCAGGTATAATCGTTTGATCGTGTTACGTTGTTTCTTTCAGGATGTCTTTTCTCATACGACCAGCTAGAGCCCGAAGGGATGAGCGTGCTGACAGTCTGTCAAGCGACGAGGCTTCGGTACAGGGCCCTCTTGCAGTTGAGGCACCAGCGGAGGCACCAGCGGTACTACCATACGTTGGGCCACCGATGCCACCAGCCCCAGCAGTAGGCGATGCACGACGCTTGAGCGCGCTGCACGAGTTCCAGCGCCAGAGGCCACCCAGGTTCCGGGGAGAGACGGACCCGCAGGCAGCTGAGGTTTGGCTGGAGGCTGTGGTGAGAGTCTTCAGGCTAGTGGGGACGCCGGCAGACTTCATGGTGATCTTTGCTACCAGCCTCCTTCAGGCAGCAGCAGGTAGGTGGTGGAGCCACTTGTTTCAGTTTTGTGATGAGATGAACTTCGCATGGGAAGACTTCGAGACCTTCTTCAGGGTGGAGTTTGTGCCAGTATCTCTACACCCCGAGCGTGTACAGGAGATTCTGCCTTTGCCGCGTGTTTTTCGATCAGAAGCCGAGTCATCTGTGGGCAGTAGACAGATGATGCAGAGGTCCAGGAGGACCAGACCAGCAGTTGGGCAATCTCGGGTTTTAGGACCGGTGGTGCGGGGCACCCGAGGTGGGGTCAGAGCCAGGCATGCCAGAAACGGACAATGTTACTCCTGTGGCGGAAAGGGTCACCTGGCACGTGACTGTCCGACTCCTCGATCCGCAGGCTTGGAGGGAGCCACCGAGGTTGAGGCAGCGACAAATGCTGGAGCTCTGGGAGCAGGTGGACAGGGGAGGAACTAGTGGATACGTCTTTTGTACTTCTAGTTCCATGTTGATGTTGCTTTTGTGTAGCGTCTTGTAATATGAGCTGCAATAATAAAAGACGCATACCTTTGTGATGTTTTCTTTCCTGTCCTCTTTTGTGATGTTACTAAGAGGTTCCAGTTGACTGTTGACTTGACCCTCACTTGTGAGACATCTACTGGAGGAGACCCAGTTACCACACACTGATGCCGACAGTGTGACTCAACCCTTGGAGGCGAGAGTAACGGTTGGATCTCTTAGTAGTAGCGTCAAGGCCTTACGACGTCATCCTTGGTATGGATTAGTATCATCCATGTTAAGATTGACTGTTTTAGGTAAAGAATGTGGTTCATCCAGGGGATGAGACCAGGTTTCTCTTATCGGCAAAGAAGAAATCTCGCAGCTCTTGTGGGACCAGAGATGGTCCGGGCCACGTCAGAGGAGGTCCATGTCATCCAGGAGCGGATGAGGACAACACAGAGCCGGCAGAAGTCATACGCTGACAGGAGGCGGAGGCCACTAGAGTTCGAGGATGGTGACCACGTCTTCTTGCGGGTCTCACCTCGACGTGGTATTCGGAGATTTGGCCGAGGCGACAAGTTATCTCCGCGCTTCATCGGACCCTTCCAGGTCCTCAGCAGAGTTGGTGAGGTGGCTTATCGCCTGGCTCTACCACCTCAGTTGCACCGGGTGCACGACGTCTTCCACGTATCTCAGCTGAGGAGATACGTGCACGACCCGACGCACATCCTTGACCATGGGGAGCTTGACGTTGAAAATGGGGCGACTTTTACGGAGGTTCCGGTGGAGATAGAGGATCGACAGGAGCGGGTCCTACATGGACGATCGATTCCTCTTGTGCGCAACAGATGGCGGCACGGGAATCTCCAGGAGAGCACATGGGAGCGGGAGGCTCAGATGCGTGCTCAGTACCCTCTTTTGTTTCCCTAGTTTTTGATGTATCTTTACGGGGACGTAAAGCCCTGAGGTGGGACTAATGTAAAGACCCGTAAAATTCAAGGGAAATTTTTTCTTAATTTTCTTTAGAATTTTACAAGAGCGCAGTTTCAGACGGCACCTGATTCCGAGGTCCGGAGTGCCCGGAATTAATTTCTGAAGTTTGGCTCGAGTACGTTCAGTGAACGAACGAGCGGGTATTTCTAACTTTTGATACGGTGCTCGGAATTGAAATCCGAGGGCACCGATGAACTCGCAGCGCCGATATTCGATTAATGAGACCTTTTCGCAAGTTGCGTTTGTTGCGGGTTGAAAGTTAGTTTTTGGGTTTTTAGTTTAAGTTAAATAAAATTTGTGAGGAACAAATTTTATTTTTATCTAGTTAAGTCCTACCAAAGGGAGTTGGGAGTGGGACCCACATCCACTTAACCTCCCTTGGGAGGATTAAGTGAGGTGGGGTCCACACGAACCCCAACTCCTCAAATTCTCTCAAAAACTCCCCTTTGACTCTTTGCATTTAATGTTGTCAACTTGGGTTACTTAATTAATTAAGGGAGTTAAACCCTTTTTGAATTTCAAACCTTTGAAATTCTTGTGGTTAAGTTATGTAATAATATAAGTTAAAGATTATATTATTCTAGGGGATTCTTTTACCACCTTGGGAGGATTTCTTGAGAGCTTTGGAAGCTTTTCTCTTTCTTCTTCAACCTTGACGAAGAACACGAAGAACGCCGTTCTTCAACGAAGAACTCCTTCGCCGAAGAACACGGTCTTTTCGCGACGCCATATCCGCGACGTGACTTTCTTCTTCCGCATCATCTTTTCCGCGACGAACACCATCGACAACGACTCTTCCTCCGACGTCAAAGGAATCGACACCGATATTCCACAACTCCGTCAACGTGTGACTATCGAGGTAGGGGTTCGTGAGTTTGTTGTTTCCTTTTTATTTGACTTTCCTCAAGACTTGACGTAGAACGCTCATGTTCCGACGAAGAACGCCGCTCCGCTCTTCTTCTTCTTCGGTGTCAACGAGAGAGAACACCGCACCTTCCTCGGACAACCTTCGTCGGCGTACAAGGATTCGCCAAAGACGTGCCTCATCGGACGTATCTCTTCGTCGGCGTACAAGGATTCGCCTGTGTTGGTTCGGGCGGCCGACGTATCCATACACCAGGACCTTGACAACTGATTTCCGACTTTGTGCACGAAAACACTGATTGCGTGTGTGTTTTCAAAGGTTTTTCCCCTTAAAACAGCTCAAACCAGGTCAGCTCACCAGGTATAATCGTTTGATCGTGTTACGTTGTTTCTTTTAGGATGGCCCCACGACGGTAGCCAGCTAGGGTTCCGAGAATCGAACGTGACGACAGCCCACCGAGCGACGAGGCCTCGGTGCAGGGCCCTTTGTCAGCAGTGGCACCGTCGGTAGCTCTACCCGCCGAGCCCCCGATGCTTCCAGCAGCAGCCGCTGACGATGCACGTCGCCTCAGCGCACTGCATGAGTTTCAGCGCCAGCGACCGCCCAGGTTTCGCGGGGAGACGGATCCCCAGGCTGCAGAGGACTGGCTGGAGGCAGTGGTACGAGTGTTTAGGCTAATGAGGACACCAGCAGACCTCATGGTGATCCTCGCTACGAGCCTACTACACGCAGCAGCAGGACGATGGTGGAGCTTGATGCTCCAGGTGCACGATGAGGCATCCCTACTTTGGACGGACTTTGAGAGCCTCTTCCGCTCGGAGTTCGTCCCGGCCACCCTCCGAGCGGTGCGCATCCAGGAGCTTCTAAAGCTGCGGCAGGGCAGCATGACGGTCGCTCAGTACTCGGCGAGATTTACCGATCTCTCACGCTACTCGACCGACATGGTACGGGACCCATTCTTCCGGGCCCAGACCTTCGAGCAGGGTTTGAGACACGAGATCAGGGCATCGCTGATCTCCCTCAGCTTACCGACTCAGACAGGAGTACTGGAGCGGGCCCTTCTGATTGAGAGCTTCCTTGCTGAGTCTTCACCAGCGCAGCGACCCACCGCAGGGCGGCATGTAGCGGAGTCTTCGGTAGCAGGTAGCCGACAGATGACTCAGGGGTCCAGACAGACCAGACCTTCAGGCAGACGACCACAGGGCACTGGCTCAGCAGTGCAGGGCACACAGCGCAGAGTCAGTCTTTTGAGTGGAAGACAGTGCTTTGCATGCGGCGGGCAAGGCCACATGGCTCGTGACTGCCCGACCCGCCATGCGGAGGAGCAGCAGACAGTTGAGGAACCACCTAGGCAGAGGCAGAGGTTTGACCGTGGCGGTCCGCAGGGAGGAGGCGGACGAGGCAGAGGAGCTGGCCGAGCAGCAGGTGGTGGACGACGCTTTGAGGCTCTGCCACCAACACCACCAGGAGGTCCACCCCGACCACAGGGAATAGGTGAACATGCGAGAGCACAGCTTCAGCCAGCTGAAGCTTACGATCATGGAGCTCTGGAAGCAGGTGGACAGGAGCGGAACTAGTGGATACGACGGCACCTGATTCCGAGGTCTGGAGTGCCCGGAATTAATTTCTGAAGTTTGGCTCAGGTACGTTCAGTGAACGAACGAGCGGGTATTTCTAACTTTTGATACGGTGCTCGGAATTGAAATCCGAGGGCACCGATGAACTCGCAGCGCCGATATTCGCTTAAAGAGACCTTTTCGGGAGTTGCGTTTGTTGCGGGTTGAAAGTTAATTTTTGAGGTTTTTAGTTGAGTTAAATAAAATTTGTGTTGAACAATTTTATTTTTAACTTGTTAAAACCTATCAAAGGAGGTTGGGAGTGGGACCCACACCCACTTAACCTCCCTTGGGAGGATTAAGTGTGGTGGGGCCCACACGAACCCCTAAACCTTTCAAATCCTCCCAACTCCTTTAACGCCTCTTTTAATGGCTTAAGTTACTTTTTTTTATTAAGGGAGTTAAACCCTTTTTGAATTTCAAACCTTTGAAATTCTTGTGGTTAAGTTATGTAATAATATAAGTTAAAGCTTATATTATTCTAGGGGATTCTTTTAACACCTTGGGAGGATTTCTTGAGAGCTTTGGAAGCTTTTCTTCTTCTTCTTCAACTTGACGAAGAACCTTCGAAGAACGAAGAACGCTCAACTTCAACGAAGAACGCAAAGAACGCCGTTCTTCAACGAAGAACTTCTTCGTCGAAGAACACGGTCTTTCCGCGACGCCATATCCGCGACGTGACGTTCTACTTCCGCATCATCTTTTCCGCGACGAACGCCATCGACAACGACTCTTCCTCCGACGTCAAAGGAATCGACATCGATATTCCACGACTCCGTCAACGTGCGACTATCAAGGTAAGGGTTCTTGAGTTCGTTGTTTCCTTTTTATTTGACTTTCCTCGAGACTTGACGTAGAACGCTCAAGTTCCGACGAAGAACGCCGCTCCGCTCTTCTTCGTCTTCGGTGTCAACGAGAGAGAACACCGCACCTTCCTCGGACAACCTTCGTCGGCGTACAAGGATTCGCCAACGACGTGCCTCTTCGGACGCGCCTCTTCGTCGTTGAATTTGACGAACGACGACCGCGTCGCCCGACCTCCGCGACGTCGTCTTCCGCGGAACGTAGAACAATCTTCGAACCTTATACCAAGGTAGGGGTTGTTGATTCATTATTTATTTATTCCATTTCTTGAACGTGGATCTCGCATGTCAAACTTGAGGCTTGAATGTTTAAGTTGAGTTATTTGCTTAACGTGAGGGGGCCGGACCGCATGAACACGGCCGAACCCCCTCCATTGTTCATGTTTAATTATTTTGCGGAGGAAAGCAAGTGGCGTGGTGCCGTCGCACCACGCGGATGAGCGTGTAAATACCTTGCGCGATGCCGTCGTGCGCACCATGGAAGAAACAACAAGAACGCGACGCCGTCGCGCCGCGTTGAATGAATATCAGAGCACGGAAAAGGGGCGCGGTGTCGTCGCACCGTGCCGGATGACGAACGCCGCGGCCGGTTCCGGGCCGCGGCGGGACGGGGAGACCGCGGCCGGTTCCGGGCCGCGGCGGAAGAGAAGACCGGCGGCCGGGCCGCCGGCGTCGGAAGCCGAAGAGGGGACCGGATTTTTTCGGTCCCGTTGGAGGAAATCGGCCGGCCAGCTGGCCGGCCGGATGCCAATAAACCGGGGGAAATAATCCCCCGGCCACCTCATGAAACCCCCTCTTAAAGAGGGGGCGGTTTTCTTGTGGGGGGCAAAGCCCCCCCGTTTCTGCCAATCAAGCCCCCCACATGGGGGGGGGGGCGGTTTTGCAAGAGAGGCGCGGCTATATGCCGCGCCGCCAATCCTTCAGCGGGGGAATTAAATTCCCCCCGCGCGGCCTCCTTAAGCGGCGCCAGCGCCAGCCGCCGCGGCCCGCCGCCGCGCCACCACCGCCGCCGCAGCCCGCCGCCGCCGCGCCGCCGCCGCGCCGCCCCGGGGGGGGGGGGGGGGTCGGGCCGACCCGGACCCCCCCGTTTCGAACCAGATTTGGTTTTTGGCCAACTTGAGCCTCGGACCTCCGAATGACGAACCGTCTGCGGCAACGCGATCCTTGGATCAAGACGGTCGTTTCGGTATATCGCACTCAAGGTTTCGGGTTACTTTGAATTCGGCCGGGTTGGTTCGTTCACGAAACCAACCGGACCTTCGGAGTGGAAACGCTCATATCTTGAGCTACGGACGTCCGATTGACGTGCCGTCAGTCGCGTAGTGTTCCTCTTAGTCAGACGGATCTTTTGGCATACTCCGCCCGAGGTTTGGATGCAGGTGGAGTACGGTCGGGTTGGTTTTTCCTTAAAAACCAACCGGGCCCCGGAGACGAAAAAGCCAATAACTCACAGACCGGGCGTCCGATTGACGCGCCGTCTGTTTCGTTGACATCCTCTTGATGAGACGGAACTTTTGACATACTCCGCCCGAGTTTTGGATACAGTCGGAGGATGGCCGGGTTGGATTGTACTCGAAATCCAACCGGGCCCCTGGATCGGAAAAGCTGATATCTTACAGACAGGACGACCGCTTGACGAGCCGTCAGCGGCGTTGGTGGTTACGTTGAGTAATGGTCCCTTTGAGTATACCCTATGGGAGTTCGGGGTACAGTTGAGATACGGCCGGGTTTGGTTAGCACTCGAAACCAACCGGGCCCCTGGGACGAAAAGGCTAATAACTCACAGACCGGGCGTCCGATCGACGTGCCGTCTGTTGCGTTGAGACCCCTGTGACGAAACGGACTTTTGAGATACTTCTTTGCGGGACTTTGTGATTCTTGGAGTATCGACCAGTAGCTCGTGGAGCGGACCCTCCCGGAGACGAGCGTGCAGAGTACGGAGACCGTGTAGCTGGCTGAGACCTGACGACTGCTTGACCGACTCGACTTGGAGTGAGTCGACTAGCCCAGTGGACGGAGCACTACCTTCTGAGGTGCAGACCCATGGCGGACGGAGCACTACCTGTGTGACAGTGCAGACCTGCGGTGCTCGTCCGGAGAGTACCTCAGCAGGCTACTAGAGGGTGTGCACTACGGTGTTTGGGTGACATACCTCGGCGGGAAGCACTACTGTGTTTGGGTGGCTGGCCCGCAGTACTCGACAGGAGGAGTACTTCAGCAGTCTTAGGTTAGTGAGCAGTACCTCGGAGTCGTGACAGGACCACTGTACACTCTAGAGACGGAGCTCTTCAGCAGTTACGGTTTCGATAATGAAAATCCTGGTTTGAGCTGAGACTTTTGACCTTGTGTTTACTTCATGATTGAGTTGGGTCACTTGCTAACTTTGGTATATGTATGGGCATATACCCGGGTAGTGGTTATCCGTCGTTTTCACAATCCTTGTGTTTCCTCATGATTGAGATGGGTTACTTGATAACTTAGGTATATGTATGGGCATATACCTAAGTAGGGTTTATCTGTTGAGATCTTCTTGTGTTTATCCTTGTTGGTTTTAGTGAGACCTTGAGGGTCTCGGGGTCCCTACTGAGTATCGTTATACTCACCCCTGCACGGGCTATGCCCGCACCTCGTTGTGTTGGTTGCAGACGACGGACAGTGCTGACAGAAGCCGAAGGTTCGAGGACTTGACGGTACCTGGAGGTGGACTATACGACGAGGCGGTACCCGGAGGTGGACCACTGGGCGGGACATACTCGGAGCGGATGGCGGGACCCGAAGAGCAGAGGAGCTATCTGTACCCACCCTTCAGGTGGGATTTCCAGTGGACATCTCAGCGTAGCAGCTTTACTTTTCAGTCGATGTTTTCCCTTTCGAGTTGTACTTTACAGTTGGGCTTGTATTTCCGGCCCCTTTTTACTTTTCAGCTCTTCTTTTTGTACTTAGTGTTTTACTTCCGCTTGCTTACTCTGTGGTGTTTGTTTACTTTACAAAGGCAATGCCTTCCCTTTTTCTGGGATTTACGCCTTGGTGCTAGTCGCCAGCCCCTGGCCTATGGAAGGCGGGCTTGGGGTAGTCACGGCACGGACCCCGAGGGCGGGTCGTGACAAGAAACAATACCCAACTATATCTAGAAAACTCATCTACTAGAATATAAGAATAGACATCTCATTTTAAATAGATACTCTAGAAGGTCAAATCAAGTCCATGTAAACCATATATATGATTTGGGAATTTGATACGCATTTCTTTGATATGAAACATATTTTATGCAATTTCACTTTTTAACATGAGTTACCAAATTTATCCTCGGTGAATTCTGGTTTAGGTAGCTTTTTTAATAACCCTTTACTAGTGGTTTTTATAAGTAAATAAATATTTCAATGGACAATTATCTTATCCAAATTCCAAGGATATTTATGAAAGTCACATAAAAAGTATATATTTTTTAGAAACTAATGAATCTAAATCAAGAGTATAAACATTGTGAATTCTTAAAGAAGAATAAAATAAGGCATTTTTAAAATAAAAAATATTAATCCATGTATTTTCAAACATAAAACAAAAACAATCATCAAAATTTTTTTATATAATTTGTATATTGAAATTTAACTCATCTTAAAATAAAACATTAGAAATTAAAATAATGTTAGAGTTACCAATTTGACCAATTCCAATAATTTTTCCTTTGGAGTTGTATCCAAATGTGACATCTCCACCATCATCCTTGATCATATTCATGAAACATGAATAATATATAGTCATATGTCTAGAATATCCACTACCCAAATACCATAAGTTCTTCATTTACATTTTCAAATAGGATTCCTTCAAAACAATTTTTACACGAATAACGACATTGGTACCCAAATGTTATTAGGTCTAGTTGTAACATCTTGGACCTGATAACCCACCCAAACAGTACTAAACGGGTCAGGTGTTACTACCATAGGTGCACCTCCCAGAACACTAATGGTTTTCGACTAGTATCTAGGGTCTTATAGGTATATTGGGGAGGCTATACCCTCTTAGGGGAAAATAATGGTACTGGTCCGAGCATAATATAAATCCAGAAGACTCCACAGACTCGAAGAAAACCCACATAGTAGAAGTAAAATCAATAGAAATAAACAACGGAAGCAATAATGATAAACAAGTGTGGGAGAATGTAAGGAAAACATCATGTTGATCCACTTTTAACAACTACTAGAATAGAAAAATCATGCATCCACAGAAAGTCAATATATTAAAAGGGCACCAATGGCTAACCAACATTAGATATAATAAAAAAGTTAAGCATGCTAGTATGGTAAATAAATCAAAACAATAAAAATGTCAGCTAGACAATACTTTCAGGACCCTACCATCTCCAGGCGACAGCTAAAATAGTCCATCTCCTAAAGTAGGTCTCTTACCTGCATGTAAATCCATAAAGTCTATATGCGTCCTCAAGGGACTGTGCAAGGTGTGAGATAAATCTCAATAGGATACAACCCAACGGTGCCTACCAAATATAAATGTTTTAGAATGCATGAATCTATAAGGAAAATAGTAAATAGTACACTACACAAATGAAAAAAAAAATCTACTAGTGCTTATCAGCCATCGTGAAGTGTCACCTGCTTCGGCCAACGATGGAATATATGTCATGTAACTCAGCACCATGTTCCCCCTAACATAGTGTGTCTCAATTACCGAAGTCTGGAAGGCATGCACAATAAGTAGTAACTTCGCGAAAAAATGATGCTTATCCTCAAATATGTAACCGGAGGGATAAGGATGTTTGCCCTCAATAAAGTAACCAGAGGAACACCAATGTCTTCCCTAAAATCAATAACTGGAGAGGCTGTTATGTCTTCCCTTTCACCACATCGAGCCTTTTTACCCAAACTGATAGCCTCAACGCTATCCCCAGAAGGTTCCTCACCTTCCTTGTGACATTCTACGACAAGCACCCCCCAACCAATAGTACCTAAACCGCATCTAACTGGGTCCTCTACCAACATGAGTGGTCAAAACTGCCTCATAACAGAGTCTCTATGTGTTCACACTACAAAATGTTCGGGGTGAGCTGTAGTCACCGAAATATGTTTCCAAGCCACACATCTCTACCACCTCATGCCCCTATGCCCATGTCCATCATGTCTGTTGGCCTCTCCATCTATGTAAATCAGGCCTTTCCCAACCTGATAGTCACACTACCTAAAGACAACGTCCATTATTCCCAATCTCATTTTCCTAACCACCCAATGTAACTTGGGAAACGCTCATCCTATGATCAACATCACTCAATAGTACCCAGGCTTAGCCCAGAACACCCCAAAGGTTCTAGAATATGCAATATCACGCATAACATATATATAATCATGTGAAATACTACAAACTTGCAAAACATAATAAAAATTTGAATTGCACTAGCTATGTGTCGTCTCATACCATCACCAAGGTCTTGGAAGTCTCTAAAAATTCATATCATAACATACCAAATTGAACATGTGAGTTTAATCTAAAATATTTATTTTAGGTCATTATGGTATACCTGGCCAAAATGACCCAATTGAGAAACGACCCCTCACCAAACCCAACTCAAGAAAAACAGGTAAAAAGGTAAAACCCAAAGTCATCCAATAGATCTAATAAGCAATATAATATAAAATAGCAGATAAAACAGGGTCTCGCTCAAAATAACCTAATATGCACCCAATTCTACATCACCAAAAATTACATGGAAACATGAATGAGGGTATGAACCCCCTACTTGAGACTCATAAATGTTGGAACGTCTGATATCGATCTTTAATTCGAAGTCTATCTTTGTAGAAATATGTTTCCTTCAAATCCTGCAAAGTATGATCAGATGAAATTTGATGTTTGTAGGAATGTGAAACTAGAAAGAAAAAGGGTGTGTGGGTTTTCCCTTCCCTATACATTCCCACAACCATCGACGGATTGAATAATGGACATTGGAGGATGATTCTTGGAGAGGAAACGTTCTATGAAATCTCAGAATAGACATGTTCCGATGATGGGGATGAAGAAGGTTTTTTCTAGAAGAAGACATGATGCTATTTCATTAAAGCGAATAAAAATAAAAATACATGATGTGTATAAAGGACTACATGTCGTGTAGTATCCTTGTATATACTCTGACATAAGTGGAGGTATCCACGCAGCTTGGACGCACCATACAGGTTGAGACATGGCTATGACTCAACCAATACACAAAAGGAAAGAATAAATGGTGTGTCAAGCAACACTACACGCCGTGTAGTATTAAATTCTTAAACGGTCATCACAACACATGTACTCAGCAATCATGTAGCCAATACATTCTCAGTCCATACCTGTTATGTACTTTGAAGTACACGGTGTGTAGTGTAGAAATTTACAAAACATCCTAGATTTTCTGTGTTTTCTCATAAAAAAGTCAAAAATTCAAACAGGGTCGTTATTTTGACACGTTCTAAAAACATGGGTTTATACAATCTTTCATCTTAACAAAGCTCATCCCCAAGCTATCAAACGAATCCAGGAGATGGCACCGAACATACCACCCCAATCAATGTACCCCAAACTACCCTGGCCTCCGAGGTTTTTTCTATCTTCTTCAAGGGGCTCCCCACCGTTGGAATTACCAAACACAGTATCAAACCTATAAAACTCAACAAAGAAAAGGTTCACTAACCTATTTTCAGAATCATGGTCCTCTCATGATGAATCATTACCCATGCGGCTCATTGGTGCTCTTGGGTCATTTATGACACCCCAAACGTATCCTGAACTGCATCGGTTCTAACCTCCATGAGGTCCTACATCCCATGGATTCTTAGAATGAACCTATTTCCAAGAACCACAAGTAACCTACATCCTTGATGCCCCGATTCCCACAGAACCACATGTAATCCACACCCTTGATGCCCTAATTCTGAAGGTACCTCATGTAACCTACATCCTTGATGCCATGATGCACACATCACCTCATGTAACCCTCATCCTCAATGCCCCTGATGCTACAAATCTCATACATATAAATAAATATATCGTAAATCTGATATAGAGCCAATCCCACTTTCCAGCATCCAGTCAGACCAAATAAATCATGTGCTCTTCATGCACTCAAAGTAGAGATTCCCCAATAGTCCATTCCAAAAAATGTAAAAACATAACATATTACGGCCATACACTCGATGTACATCTAACTTTCATCGTCTCATCAGCATGCTCATCCCTTAGAAGCTCCATGATGTTCACCTGACATAAAATACAATTACCTGATTCCTGACCACCCTGCGGTGATACTCCAGTCACCGGCCACTAACCCCTCATCTGGTCCCACTGTCTCTGTAACATCCTTCATGTGCATCTGAACCTCAGTTACTATCAACTAGTACAAAACCTAAAAAAACTTCAGATTCCACCATCTTTCCTTATCCCTACCTGCTAGCTGTTAGAGAATACTGTTATAGAACCTATCCAGATGCCCAAAATTTCCACATGATTGGAACTACTTTGGAGGCCTATTACACTGAGTCTAAGCATGCCTTTATTGTCCACACTAAAATAAAACCACTGAATAACTATTATGAGGTGTTCTAGCTTAGACATTTCCCTGACTGCCCTGATAGAACTCATCACTTCCTTGCTTCTTACTATCTGAACAATCACATGAAGCTGTCGCTTGGCCAAACTGGGGCCTATCTTTCTGGTTACCCTCCCCTATGAGTGCCTAATTAACTGCCTCTAAGAAGGAACCCATCATGATTATATTTTCCTAGATCCAAATGGCATGTCGCAATCTATCTTCAATGCACCTCACCCTTTCCAAGTCATCGCTTACAATACAAGGTTCAATGTGTGACTGCTCAGTGAAAGTAGTTGCATAGTTCATGACGAACAGGTCTCCCTGTTGAAGGATTAATAACAACAATGATCTCTCTACCCTCAGTGTATCTGGGTTAAAGTGCTCGAAAAACCTATCCATGAAGTCCTTACATGCATGTCCTTCATGTCTACGAGCCAGAACATGCACATCCCACAAAATCTTTTCAATTCCTCTCAGCATGTACATTTCTTGATTGTACCTCCACCCATGATGTGTCTCGAGCTACTATAAGATCATCTTCATGCTCTATATCTAGTTCCCAACCACCTATGGACCACCCTCACCCAGAAAAATTGGCGGGTTTTGTGACTCAAACTCTAGTGTCATATTTTATATAGATGGATCAGTTCCATGCACACATCTATCGATCCCCTTAAAAACACATATCAGGATAGTTTGGAGCTACTCATCGAGCCACGAACCGAACGCTGCCAAACCCCACTATTGCCCTGACTACACTAGGTCCTAAACTTGATCCTATCCATGAGCATGTATTGGCGTCTCATGCTCTGGCTACACTAGATCCTGAACCTGATCCCACTTCTGTGGCACTGTAACATCTCCCACCAGACGGTCTATCAATGTCTCTTAAATGGAAACCAATAAATATCATAATTGGTCAGACAATACATACATATATATATACAATATATTCATGTATATAGTAAAAGAGGTAAAAGGAATTAAATAACTTCTACCCTTACTCTCCCCCCTAGAACCCATTCCCACAACAACCTGGCCTCCATGCCTCCTTACCCGCCAATCGACAGGATGCCCCATCCTTGTGATAAAAATCATCTCAACCATTGTAAATTCCTGCTCATACAAGAGCCTAGCCCAAAATCTACTACCAAAATGAATTAAAAATATATAATTATCATGGTATAGTGCATTGTAATAAACTAGCAATTTTATTATGAATTTCAATTTTTCACATTTCAAATCATACAAATCATGGAAATTGATATTATTCTCATTGTATTATCACATAAAAATCATACGTGTAGTTATGAAATTGAAATTCCCTTAAAATGTACATATCAAAATACAAAAATTAATGCCTTTCCAAAACATGCCATGGTCCAATTCTCCCTTACTGCATCGGTTGAAGGGCTACATATCCCAATCAATAACATCACACACAAAGTGAGCCACCAAGGTGAAATTCATAAAAACTGTAACCTGAGCAAACAAATAGTAGTTCCCACCCATGGAAGCTTGGTCTATCCCTCGTACCTAGGTCAGTAGGAACCCAAGAACATGCTAGAAACCAAGTTCCAGTAACAACCTATCTCTAATCTATCATATCCCAAATAGCAAAACCAGCAGAAATAAAAAGAGAAGTATCAATCTCATTAGTATCCTGCAAAACACTTCATCTAAATCACGATCAATAAATCCTATAATAACACTTTTTAATGTCATGAAATGGATCTACCACCCGAACAGTGCTAAATGGGTTGGGTGTTACTACATTAGGCACACCTTCCCAAATGCCAAAGGCTACCAACTATCAACGAGGGTCTAACAGGTATAGTGGGGAGGCTATACCCTCTCAGAGGAAAATAATGGTACTGAATCGATCATGATATAAAATCATAAGACTCTGTAGACTCAAGAGAGATCTTTATAGCAGATACACAATCAACAAAAATAAACAACGAAAGAAATAAATATAAACAGTGGTAGTGGTATGTAAAAACAACAACATGTTGATCCACTTGTAACAACTACTAGAACAGATAAATCATGAATCCATAGCAAGTCAATATATAAAAATGGTGACAATGGATAACAAACAATATCTAAAATAAACAAGGTAAACATGTTGGTACAAGAAATAATGAAAAATAAAGTAATCTCTATCTTGGAAAGACCTCGACGTCCGTACCATCTCCTTGTGACAGCTATTACAGTCCAACTCCTGAAGCTAGTCTCTTTCATATAGGTAAATCCATTAAGTCTATACATATCTCAAAGGTCCCATGTAGGGTGTGAGATGAATATATGTAGAATACCACCCAATGGTTTATATCTAATATAGGTGTTTAAGAAGGCATGCATTTATAAGGAAAATACTAAATAATATGATGCACAAATAAACAAAAACACCAATGGTTCTTAACAGACACCATGTAGTGTCACCTGCTTCGGCCAATGATGAATTCTCTATCATGTAACCCGGAACCATGTGTCCCCTGACACTGCATGTATCAAGTACCGACATCCCAAAGGCACGTCCTAGAAGGAGTAACTTAGAGGAGAAATAATTCATGTCCTCATATTAGTAACTAGAAGGGTAGTGATGGTCGCCCTCAATAAAGTAATAGGTGGGACATCGATGTTGACCCTAAAATTAGTAACCGGATGGACAAGGATGTCTTCCCTCAAACCACAGTGAGCCTCTTCCCCCAACACAATAGCCTCAATTTTATCCCTTAATGTCTCTTCACCTTCCTTGTGGATTCATACGGCTAGCACCCCTAAACCTATTGTTTGAAACTGCAACTAATCCTCTACCAACACGAGTGGTAAAAACCACCTCTTCACGGAGTCTCTCTGTGTGCACGCTACTCAAAGTTCCGGGTGAGCATTAATCATCAATATATGTTACCAATCCACACATATTTTACACCTTGTTCCACTGTAACCATGTTTCTCAAATTTGATGGTCTTTCCATCCAAGTAACACGGTCCAGGCCCAACCTGAGAGTCATAGTGCCTCAATATGATGTCCATGACACCCAATCCCATTGTTTGAACCCCCCAATATAACCTAGGCCAAGCCTAGACTATGATATGCATCAATAAACAATACCCAGGAAGTGCCCAAAACACCCTGAAGGTTCTAACATATGCAATATCACACATCACATATATATAATCAAGATAAATTATTTAAATTGAAAAAAACTAAACAGTTGAATTGCACTAACTATGTGTTTTCCCATAGCAGCACAAAGATCATGGAATCATCTAATAATTCATATCATCACTTAACAAATTGAACTCATCATTTTAATCAAAACAATTCTTTTTAACACATTTTAGAAAACCCTGCCAAAATTCCCCCATTTAGAAACAACACCTCACCCAACCCCAGTCAAGAAAAACAGGTAAAAAGGGCATACCCAAAGGCATCCCATAGGTCTAATAAGAAATTTAGAATACAATAGCAGATAAAATAGGGTCTCACTAAAAATACCAAAATACACACCAAATGATGCATCACCCAATAGTCTGAAAAACATGAAAGTGAGTATGAACCACCTACATGGGACTCGTAGATGTAGGCACATCTGAAATTGAGCTTCGTTTTAAAGATTATCTCCATAGACTTATGTTTCCTTCAAATCTCAACAACTCTTCTCTGATGGATTTTGTGGTGTGTGAGGAAAAGAAATTGGAACAAAAAAGGTGTGTGGGTTTAGTCATCCCAAAGCAATCCCACAACCACTGATTGATTGAAGAACAGACATCAGATGATGATTCCAAGGTAGGAAATGTTCTGCATAATTTCATAATTGACTAGTTCCAAAGATGGGGAAGAATAATGTGTTTTTTAAAGAATACACAACTCACTTTCATTTAAGTTAATAAAAATAAAAATTCATATTATGTATAGAGGACTACATATCGTGTAGTAGCCTTATTCATAATCTGATTTCAATGGAGGTAGCCACACGGATTGGACATGCCATATGAGTCGACACACGGTAAGGACTCAACCAGTACATGGAAGGAAACAATACAAGGTGTGTCAAGCAGCACTACACGCTGTGTAGTAGGAAATTCTTACATGGCCATCACACACCATGTACTCAGCGAGCATGTGGTCGGTACACACTGTGACCATACACGGTGTGTACTTTGGAGTACATGGTGTGTAATGTGAAAATTTATATAACTTCCTATACTTAACCAGTTTTCTCAAAAACATGTCAAAAATTCAAACCAGGTCGGGATTTTGACCCTTTCTGAAATCCCGGGTTCTTACACTAGTAATGTAAGTAATCAAATCATTACGAAGTCATAATAGTGTAAATGGTTTCAAAAAATATGATTTAAATTTCTATAAAAAATTAATCTATTGGGCCAAAAAGAATAAAATCTAGTTATATATGAGCTGAAGATAGAATGAAAATTATTTTTAATTATTATTCTATGTCCATGTTGATAACCTTTTCCAGTAGTGTATTGGTTTGTTGTTTATTTTCTAATCATATAGGTCATTGTATTTCACCCATTTGAAAATATTTTATGATATATTTTTCTCATTAGAAAAATATAAATCATTATTATCTTTTAATAGTTGATAAGCTTTTTCCTTATCAATAGTAAGATTACTTTTATAACTAGCAATCAAGGAATGATACTACTATAAAAGTTTATATATATTTTTGAGTTCATTGAAATTATCATCTAATATGTTATAGTTTTAAAAAATTTAATTATTACACATGTTCTTATCATTGTATTCAACACTAGATATGTTATAAATATGAACAAGTTATACACGAAAAACATAAATACCTCAGATGTATTTGTCGTAAAGCACATGCTAGTTAAATCATGGTGCTCTTATCTATATGAATTAAATTCATATGTGTTATCTTATAAAAACTATGGGATGATTTAATGGATTTATGTATCTCTTATCCTTGTCATCATACTTATTCTTGAATTTTAATATTATACATTTTACATTTACAAGTACTTTTATTTTTCACTCATAGAAATCGATCTCATTCATAGTATCATATTTCTTCCAGTACTCTGTACAATTACCTCTACTTTCATATATTCCTTTATAGATGGGTTTCTTAAAGAAAGTATTCCTCTTGTAAAACCTTTTGAATAATATATCTAGGTGATTCATTTATTCATATTTGTTAGTAGGTGACTGTTCATCACTTACACTTTCAGCTTGGATTTTCTTATTTTGTTTGGAAGAAGTAGTTTTAAAGGCTATATATTTCATATTTGGTTCATCTTCTTCCTATTTTTTACCTTAATTTCCTCCTAATAAATTAAAATTATTCATATTATCTCCTTAATTGGTAAATTTTATACATCAAATTACTATCAAATTAACACTAATGTTACTCTCCATCTATTAGGTAGATACCTCAATGGGTGCATCACCTGATCTTTGTTAGGAATTGGTTTTCCAAATGAATTAATTGTACTGACCATATCGTTGAACCTAAGATACATATCATAAATAGGTTCCTCATGTTTCATGTTAAAATTATCATATTCAATATTAAAATTATTAATACTTGTTTTGTTTACATTATATGTTCCTCAATGAGAAATAGTTAAAGTATACCAAATTTAAAAAGCTGGTGTACATGAAGCAAATATATTAAAATAATCATTAACCAATGAAAAATGAAAAGAATTCATGGATTTAACTATATAAATAAAGGAGTGTTTTTAGGATCAATCTTTAAAGCATAATCTATTTTAGGTAATTTAAATTTGTCTTCAAGTAGTTTCTAGATCTCCAAACCAATGCATTCAAGATGAATTTAAATTTAAGTTTTCTACATTGTTTAGTTTGTTCCACCAAAATAAGGATTCTAATTTATATAATATCCCTTCGTTCCATTATAAATAAAAAATTAAATTTATAAATAAGATAAAATTAGGATCTTAATAACACAATTTAATCACAATTGAAAAGATATTTGAAAATCCTCTAACACTAAATGTTGTTTGGAGTGAGTAACTAAAGGGGGACTTGAAAGGGGCTCCCAGTAAATATTTTTGATAAAAGTTATTTAAAACATAATACCCCAAGTTAACTAAAATGTGCAGTTAATGAAATTTTTGGAATGATATGAGTTTTCTCTTTAACAAAATTTCTCAAAGAAAGAAGTATGGCTCAATTGAAAAAATATCTAAAGTTACATTACCTTTCGAAACAAATTTACTTATTTAAAAAATTTGAATAAACATGAGTTAAGACTAACTATCAAAGTAAATTCTTCGTTTACATATTCAAATAAAAAATGAAATTATATCTTTAAAAGGAATAAAAAATAGATAAAAATAGTTAAAGAAACAATTTGTTCAATCTCTCGATGAGACTTAATCCCCTCTATTCAGGAATCACCTACGTCCAAGTATATAATTAGAAAAATAATAATATCAAAAACCTGATTTTGGTTTTTAAAGGAAACAGCACACATGTTGTACATGATCTACACCTCTTCCTTAGTAATATGGGGTATAAATACAATATTGGATATATAGGATCTATTTAAATGTTTTCATTAGTATAAAAATAAATAAATAAGAAACTATATGTCAAGAACACTACAATTAATGAAAACAATCAGTATGAAAAAATCTTAGAGAAATTTAACATAATACACAAATGTAAAGAATAATAAAGATAGAGAAAAATAAAAAAATATGATTTATGTTGTGCCACTTGGTATGAACAGATTTATATGCTTGAGGGTAATTTTATTTTACATGGTGTGGAGCTCTAACAAGTTTCATTGAATGTTCTAGAATATAATGTTCTATATGGTCAAATTTCGCAATATATATATTCTATAAAAAACTTATACACTGATAATTTGATTCATTGTATGAAAGGTTCTTTGTCTTCTATAAATTCCAAACTTTTACCCTCTCATGTATTCATATATATGAATAATATACAACACCAGTTAATTTCATGAATTAAGGAAATATTTTTAATATAAATCATTACATGTCCAATGACTTGTTGATGAATAATAATAAAGATATGATGGATCCTCATACATAGTAGAAAACATGGAAAACAATGAATTAGTATTCAATGAATCTATAGATTGGTTGAGGAATAATAATTAATAAAATAAAATGATATTTTATATAGTAACTCCAATAAATTAGTCATTGTAGGAATTAAATTTGAATAAGGATATAGGATCATTTCTACCAGCATCATAGACCAATGGTAGCATGGTGCAGCAGTTTTACAAGCCAATGGTAGCAAAAGAAAATGGTTAAAGAACTCATTAAGTAGAATATCATGTGGTAGAACATTTGGTTTTAACACATTTCAAGATGTATCATAGCTCAGATAGAAAATCAACCAACGGTAGCACATGTCCAGTGATAGCATGTTTCTAGCGGTAGATATGTCTTGACGAAGAATAAATCTGGTGGTAGAACATTTGGAACTAAAAATAGATCATCATTACTAATTGTAGATCTGTACATACCCAATTTTCTTAATAAAATGATATACTATCAGAAAATATTAATCTTATTAGAAACAAAAATAATAGAATTTCTGAGGATTAAAATAAGGATCTACCAATTGATTTCCAACATTTTTTCAAATATTCAATCTTTGATGATAGATATAAAATTGTGAGGGTTATATTTATTTAATAGGGGTAATGTAACAATCCAAAAATTAGTTAAATATAATAATGATCTTGATATATTTCTTTAAAACACGTCACCGAAGAGTAATTTAATTGAGATATATTGGTAAAATATTATTATTTCTATGTTAATATTAGAATGTAACCACTAAATTAGTGGGTATTAATATGTGTACCAAAATATGATATATATATATATATATATATATGTAAAATTATTACCCAACAAAAATGCATTTATTTATTATTATTAAATAGGAAATCATTTTTAGTGATGTCATTTTATTCTTCAAAAATGAATTTTTTAAAAAATTTATTTATAGTTCATTTTGTGTGAAGAAATAATAATCAATTTTGTCCACTATAAGAAAATGTATTTTATAAAATGAACAAAATTATTTGAAATAATATATCAAAATTAACATAGGGTGAAATTTTATGATCTGTCTACATTGAATAATTTTTTAGTTAATAGTTGAAATACATATTTTTTAAATACTATCATTTCATTTCATAAAAAGAACCATTTAATATATGGTTGTTTTATTATAGGATGACCTATTTAGTAAAAATCATCATGCACTTTGAGAGAGTGTAAGTGGAGTGGAGTATGGGAGCTTTATTCCCTGAACCAATATAAATACTAATGTGTTATTATTAATTATTTTTATTCTTATTAATCTTATGAAAGAATAAAATTATGAATGTATACATAATATATGAGTAAGGATAAAAATTTATTCAGTCAAGATTTTTAAAAGGAAACAATCCCCCCATACCCTATTCTACTGTATCGTAACCTTATTCTAACATAATAATTTGTATCAAAGATTAAATATTTTATGACAATCTATATCAAACTCGAGTAAAAGGTAAATATAAAGAAAAATGATGATGATAAAACTAAAAAAATAAATTTCCATGATCTATGCTCCTTATTTTAATGGTTAGAATTGTGAATTCTATAAATCTCTCATGATTATCTATTTGAATAATTTAGGATGCAATATACACATGATGATTTTCAGACCTTATGATATCCTTTGAGGACATAAAAAGTATAATACTTATAAATAAGCTTATTGTGATTTAAATTAAATATCAATTATTTATTTTATATGTGATGTAGTCATAAATGATTTTAATCATGAATATCGATGTACTAATTTTTACAAGATATAGAAAACTATCAGTGTTTCTTATAAAAAAAGAAATAATGTCTGAAAATTATGATACAATATTAAATTTGAAATTCTATACTTTTAAAATGTATGGTGGTGAGGAATCACTTATGTGAATGGAATATTGACTAAAATATTCAATGGTGATTCTTCCTTGAGAGAAAAAATTAAACAAAAAAAAAATATTTAAAATATTGAAGAGTCTTACCCTCTATATAGAATATTATATATACTGTAATAAAAAAAATTGACTAACATCACACAACTAATAATGACAATATTTATTGGAACTCTAATGATGTGTGTAGTATAAATGAATGATAAATCTAAAGATCATAGGAAGATAAAATTTTTAATATCTACCTTAAAGTTACTACTCTAAAACATGAAATGAAATAAAAATGGGATGATTTATTATCAAATGATTCAGAATGCATATATTTTTTAATGGAACCAGCTCATCTAGATAGACAATTCAGTAAATTTTATAAGAATTATGAAGGTTTAAAAAATAATATCAACAATATAAAGAATGTTGTTCAAGGACTTAAAGATGTAATATTCTATGAATGTAAGAAAATGGGATATATTCAACATTATTCCATCAACTAATAGAAGAGATAATTGAAATGGAAATAAAAGAAAGGTGGTATTAGATTTTAATTGATTATACTCATAATGGTAAAAAAAATATGAAGGCTACCTAGAGTGTCTATAAGGACTTCAACAGTACTTAATCCGATTCATAAAATCATTCATCCAATCAGAAATAAATTATACACTTTATGGCTAACGGGGAAGCAGAGAAAAGTGTTTATGGGGATAAAAAATAATTATGGTGTATAGATAGTTGAATGTTCTGTATAATGAGTGAATGCTGTTCTAATTTTCATACATAATAGAAATTGAAAGATTCTAAGATAGCATATAATGGAAAAAAGAATAATAGTTGGAGTTGGTTCAATTGGAAATCCAAAATAAATTTTGATCAATAAAGACCTATATGTTCAAATCATCAAACATAATATGATAAGTATCTCTCATCTCTATGATGTTATTTTTTATTGATTTCACTAATAGTTCCTGGTACATTCTTAGGAGATAAAATAATTATGTTTAGAAAACCCAGAAATAAATATTTTTATACTTTTTCTATCAATTTATTATGTGAATGAAAATTAAATTTTTAACTTTATATACAAATGAATTTTAGATTTTATATAGGATTCATATATGGTGTAATGTATATTCAACGTATAAATTATCTAAGAAAAAAACACCTTCAAATTTTTCTAGTCTAAAATTTGATAGATATAGATTTATTTGAAGCATTCCAAAGAGATAAGAAACACAAGTCATAATTCAAATCTATTAACACATCCAAACCTCTATAACTTATATGAAAGTATTTTTTTGGACCATCAAGAGTATCAGGCTTCACTGGTAGATATCATATTTTTATTTTAGTTGAGGATTTCTATATATTTATTTGGGTTTATTTATTGAAACATAAAAGTGAGCATTTCAATGATTTTATAATATTTTTTGTAATCTTTTTCAAAATGATAATTATTTTTAAATATTTTTATTCAGAAGCGATCATGGTAAAGAGTTTGTGAAACAACTATTAAATTATTGTTTTCTAAAACTAGGGTATCAAAAATATCTTCCTTTCTCCAAGAACACTTCAAAAATAGAATTATAGATATAATAAATAGGACTATTTGGGAAATAGAAATAACTATGTTAAATTAAATGTCTTCCAACCTATTTTTTGAAAAAATCTATAAAAATATATTTCTATATAATTAATATTGTTTTAAGACACTTTCATAAAAAGATGACATATGAATTAAATAATAACAAAAACATATTTTTAGATTATTTAAAGGGTTTGAATGCAAGTCGTATATCATGAATACTAAAAAATCAAGGTAAATTTTATCTAAAATATTATAAGGAACCCTTCTAGGATATTCTACTACTTCTATAGTGTATATAGTGTATAATAATAATTGAATCCTAGTTAAAAAATTTTGATGTGAAGTATGATGAATGTGACCCACTTGATCACAAAAAAACCAAATATATGAAGTTATTAATTCTTTAGACCCTGTGAGACATGAATCCCCTACAGATGATTTTGAATATAAACTATAATATGATAAAATTAAGTCCGACCCAAAAAATGATAAAACCCGTCAACACAAAAGTAGAATACCATGACAACTTAGAACCTTAATGAATTATCCTTTAGAAAATATAATATGAAATCTAGAAAGTGGACCTATGACTAAAAGGATTATATGAAACATAGTTGAATTCTATGTCTTAATATTCCAATTAGAACTTTAAACTATAGAGGAATCATATGATGATGAATGTTGTATAATAGCCATGAAAAAATGACATAATCATTTTAGTATAAGAAAAAATTCAGAATTGGTTGACATAACATTAAATCATCTAGTAGAAAAAACCAAATTGGTTTTTAGAAATAAGAAAGATGAATAAAGGATAATTACTATAAAGAAAGATAAATTAGTATCTAGAAGATATAATTAGGAAGAAGGAAAATATTAGGAAGAAAACATTACACATGTTTCTAAATTAGAAGCTATAATAATCTATTTATTTTATGCAGCCTATGTAATTTTAAATAATATCTTATGAGTACAAATTTTACTTTTAAAATAATTATTTATTGGAGGATTTTATATTGAAAATATACTTGTAAAACAATTTAGTTTCCAAGCTTACTAAATCTATTTATGGCCTAAAAAAATCACCATGATCCTAATGTAAATGATTAAGTTCATTTCAATTGGAAAATGACTTTTCGATTGGATTACATGATGCTACTCTCTTTAATAAAATAGGTTGCTCTGAAATTTTATTAGTAATAAAATATATAGAACATGTTATTTTTGGTTCCACTAATAGAAATCACTGTAATGATTTTTCAAATAATATTCAATGGGAAATTTAAATCACTATTATGGGATAATAAACTATAATTATTTTTTTAAAACATATCAAAAATATTATGGGAATGTTATAAATAATGTTTAATATATTATTCAGTTATTGAAAAATTTTGAACTAGAAAATAATAATACCTATATAACTCCCTTGTGTACCAATATAAAACATGATTTAAATAAAGCTATAAAACTAGTTGACACCATGTTATATAATGGTATGATAGGTAGTTTACTATATATTAATTCTATTAGACCACACATTATGTTTGTTGTATGTCTTTATGATAGATTTCAATCAATCCAAAAATAATCACATATTACTGTTGTTAAAATATTTTATAGGTATTTTAAATTAAATATTTTTCAATAATTATGTTACCCAAAAACTTATGAATTTAATTAAATCTCATATTCAGATACTGGTTTTGAAGGATGTACATTATAGAGAATAAGTAATTTTGAAACCTATATCTTTTTAGGGAAGGCCTTAGTTTCATCATCAATTAAAAAACAACATTGTATTTTTTTCTCAAAATCTAAGTCATAATATATCTCGGATGGTAGTTTCTTCCATAAGTATTGTAGGTGGAACACACACTACTGGACTTTTGACTCAATTTCAATATTTTTTCTATTTTATGTGATAATAAAATTTTAGTTAATAATTCAAAAGATCATTTAAGTCATTAAAGGACTAAGAACATTGATATAAGCATCATTTTCTAAGATATCATGTACTAGAAAATGATATATCATTGGAATTTTTTAATACTAGAAATAAATATGATAATATTTTCATTAAACCACTTCCTATTACTAGTTTTTTTTTAATTAATGGGGGTTTGGTATATTTAATTATTAATAAACCTTTGATTATATTAAATTAATTATTTTCTAACTTAGTATTATTTATTTTAATTTTAATTTACATTCATCAATTAATATTATATTATTAATTCAATAAATAAATGATTTATTAAACTTTTGATTATGCGTCTTTTTTAATTTAAAATCCATAATGATTAATCTGTTTATTTTGGCTTGATAAATTGATCCAACATCAACAAAACCCTTCAAAAAAATTATCTCCCTCTCTTACCCTCAATCTCATACCCCTTCAATATTTAAAACTCTCGATTTCTCTTTAAAACACTAATATTTAAAACTAAGAAGATCCTATTTTCATTAATTAAGAGGAAAGAGAGGATAGATTATGGCTAACTTCATAAATCTAAGCACTGACACTTGAAGAGAGAACAAAGGTGTCCTTCCAGTGATGTTTTTAGAATTTTAGTGATTGTTTCAGGAAATCCTATAATGAAATAAATCATAAGATTTATAATCTATGGTGAAAACAATAAGTGTGTTTTTTATAGTTAAGATAGGGAGTGTAATGGATACACCTAGATTAGTTTTAGCTATATAGAGGATATTAAATCCCCAAAGGTATGTAATATGGATTTTTTCCCTCTTTACAATAAATTTCCATGATTTCATTGACTCGCAAAGGAGGGGGTATTCACTTTAATCCAAAATATATTTAATATTATGATAAAAAATTCTAAGGATATTATATCAATTATTTTTATATCCACCCATGTTAAAATAATTATTGTATAAGATATTGAAGTTGACTAGAAGGTACCAGTAAAATTTATTCAATTTGAAAAAAATATAATGATTTTTTGAGTTGGTGAATATCATATTGTATGATATATATATATCATGTTTTTAATGTTAAGTGATATTAAGTTGAATTTCAATGGATATATTTTGACCTATAGGAATTAATTTTATCAAAAAGAGGATCAAATGTTTTTTTATTCACATTGGAGGATTAGTTATCTGTTTTTTTATAAAAGAATAAATTTTTTTGATATTTAGATCTATGTTAGATGTCATCACAATAACAATATTTCTATAATAACCATAATAAAATTTGATTTATTTAGGATACCCTCAAAAAGAAATTTGATTCCAATTTGTACTAATGATAATCAAGTATCTTTTTTTATTTCTCAGGGGGATAAATAAAATCATTTGTTAGCTATATCAGTATGGTTTCATACTAAGAATTTGTTCAATAAAGAATAGAGATCATTTCTGATGAAATAGCTGGGAGACCCATGGTTGGTGTCAATATTCCAACTTCGGAAACAAATTTCATCAATTCTCTAAAAACACTCAGGGGAATATTACATTGAGGCTCATGTTACAAGGCCTATAAAAAGATAAGATCTTTTGGTTTCTAGAAAAGAAGATAAAGTTCTATAAGATGAATAACTAGCATTTATGGGTATAAAAATTACATTTGGAAAAAGGAAAACTAAAAATATAATGTGAATGAGGCTCATGTATAAGAATATGTTGAGAATAATTCTCAAGATGGTGAGTATGTAAACACATATATGGTTGAAACTACTAATCTAATCGAAAATAAGATAGTCTATGTAGGTGGAAAATTCATACAGTAGTATATTATTGAATATGGTTGGAAAATAGAATCTCTAAAAAACATTCCATTATCATCGATTGAGATAATAAATGATCAGTACCTTATTGTGGTTGATGTAGGAAAGCCATCATGAAATCAAGAAGTTCATTCTTATAATTCTATTATTACTCAATTTGATGATTTTATTAAAAAAATTAATCAGATGAATGATGTGAATACAATATTTCAAAATGAACTGGACTTTTCTAGAAATCATTGCAATATTTGAAACAGTACACTATTCCGATAAGTTAATTATAATTATTTTAATATCAGGTTCACAACCTAAGATAGAATTCAATTTTCAAAATATATTTTTATTTAATTTCAATATAAATATCTAACCAGATTTATAAATTCAATGCTAAATAAATTTGTAAGTAATATATTGAGGAATAAAAGAAACACCTTAGGAGTCTATTTTAATCCAAAAGTTGTAGATCTAGTCCAGAAATGGATTTGAAATATAGTCATCCAACTTATCTAGATTTGGTAAAAACATTTTAATCTATTTTTGTGGTTTTATCTTCAACAAATAATAAGATTCTGGTTCATCGGTGTGATAGTGTTTCACTTCACATTATTCGGACAATGAAAAATATCTTTTAGAGAAATTAATATCATATGATCATGGTATTATAAACCTTATAAATATGTTATGTGTTATTATATATATGTTTATACAGTCTTTAGAGACTTCCCATAAAATTTTAATGCAAAATGTTTTAAATTTTTTGAAAATGGGATAGGGGTTGAAGCATTGGATGAAGAAGTGTAATGAGAAGATTAATCATAAATTTGAAGCAATGATGTCAGAGCTCAATGATTCTCATTGGGAAATTTTAGAATATTTTTAATCTGAAACCACATATGAGCTAGAACCCTCACCATCATCTAATAATTCTTCTTTAACTTTTTGTGAAAAAATATATTGTAATCAATATTTTTTTTAAAAAACCATTCTTCATTATAATTATCCTTATTTTTTTATTTTTTATTTTCTAAGTCTATTGAAAATATACAAATAAATATTTTTTGAGATTAAAAAATTATTCACTTTTCAATTTAATGCCACATTAACTTTGTAATATACAATTTTCAATTAATTAATTTTTCATATTAGAAAATGGCGGATGAAATTTGTTTAAAACAACATTCTCAGGACTATGTTATTTTAAAAAGAGGAAATAATAAACATTTTTATATTTTAAAAAAACTCATTAGTTTCGTTAAAATATATTTTTATAATATTCATTGTTTTTACAATGTATATAAAACATTAAATAATTACTATAATTTCTATTATATCACTTTCAGAATATATTTTAATTTTTAACAATTTCCTATATTTTCTATAAGTTTTTTTAAAAAAATTTGATCATAAAAATGGTAGATATTTTTTATATTGTATTGTATCCGCAATACTATATGAATATTATTGTTTTTGATGCTCAAAAATAACCTTCACTGTTTTAAAAATAGGATTAGTTTAACTATTTTTAAGGATTATATTTCTTTAGAAATTACTCTTTCTTTAATGTTATTTACTGTTTACGAAATTTTCTAAAGTATTTTGGATATATTTATAAATAGTATGGATACACTATTTATATCCATTTTTGAAAGTGGAACATATGATTCTCAATCCCTATGTTTTTTGGGAATATATGGATCAGATACCATACATTGTTGTAGAAGTTTTTATTATAAAATTTATGTTTGAGAGAAATCATATTTTTATTATAAAAATATATGGATCAACAACTTAAAATTTTGAGGATGATCATACATTTTAAACCATACATTCAATGTTAACCCTGAATTTGACTTGGTCTACCACATAGTTTAAATTTATGTTATTTTTTGAGATTTCTTTAATGTTCTTCCCAAAATTATCTTATATAGATTAAATTTGATTAGTGAGTGGTTTAATAGTTAGATTTTGATATATTAAATGGATACATTTTCTATGGTAAGTTACCACATTGTATTGATGTTTTAAATTTAAATACTCATGATTTATCAACAGATATTTTTGTTTTTTTAATCCAAAAGAAAATTGAGTTTATCTTATTAAATACAAAGACTATTTTCATTCACAGAAGATGTTCCATTTTTTTATAAACAATATCTCAGCTATTCTGAATAGATACTATTTGGAGTAATAAAAGTTTTGATCTTGTGTTGTTTGGAAAACAATCTATCATTACTACTGCCATTTTTTTCTACAACGAAAAATATCTATTATCTATCATATGCTTTTGTAACTATGATCTAACCCAGTTTCTCAAAAAAATAATTTTTTATTGATTTCATAGAGTATCGATTGGTCATACTCAGTTGTGGTGGAATGTCATATTATTACACTAATATGTGGATTAAGAGGTTTTTTATAAAAGGACATGTCATATTGTAGGGTTTCAACATTATGAACTCAGTTTTAGAAGTTTTTTTATAATATGACTTATTTAGTGAAAATCACAAAGCTCACTGAGGGATTGTTAGTGGATTGTACTAGTGGATCTTTTTTCCCCAAACCACTATATAAAAATGTTAGGCTGTTATTATCTATTTTTTGGCTAAATACATTTCTTAAATAAGCGAAAACTTCATGTCTTCATAATATACATAGAGGGATAAAATTTGATTCTGTCAAGATTTTTAGAAGGACACAATCCTCCCCCACTCACCCTTGTACATCTTTATATTATTCTGACCTAAAAAAGAACATTTTATTTTTAACTAGATAGTATTAATTAAAATATATCCATCCTAACTTCAAATATATGAAATTGTGGTTCCATTTTCAGTTTTTACTGACATTTATATTATTTATATGGAACAGGATTACAAAAATATAACTCTCTTGAATTTTATTTCCCTTATATGTTCACATATGTAGATAAGGATGTTATAAATGAGTATAAAAGTTTATATTAAAATTATTAATTCATTTTAATGATGGAAATTTAATTTTTAATTTTTAATAATGATATAATTACCTTAAATTCTTACACAATGTAGGAATAGTCTATCTTAAAACTATAGAAAAGTCAAAGAAAGTGATTTTTTTAAAAATTGAGAAGTTATATTTTCTGATGAATTTTGGAATAAAATGTGATTTATCATTAATAGTAATGTATAATTGATTATTAAAGAGTTTATCTTCTAATTACATATCTTTCCTGATATCATCAATGTCAAAATATGTGAGTAGTTCTTAAAATGACTTTTATTGTATTTTATAATAAATAATATATTATTAAATTATTTTCATATCATTAAATTTGTGAAATAGGATAATGGGGCCTGTATATTGTATAAAATTTCATCCTAAAAATATTTTTTTTCCAATAGTCAGCTTAGAAGTAAATTTAAAAGCTTTATAGATTTAATAATGTGTTACTGTGGATAAGGCTAAGATGGGTTAACATGGGTTAAACTAAAGAGATATGGAATTAAATTAACAGAACAATTGTATAAATCATATTGGATGAGTTTATATGAATCATATATCATCTTAAACTAGAAACTAAACAAATTTTAAACATCTTTTCCCAGAATGTGACATCAAAATATTTTAATGTTATGAAAAATTACAAGACCACCCCTTCCCTCCCTTATTAAATAACACACATACATTCTATTTATTACACAACGTTGAGCCATCTAGATTGAAAAACCATGACCATATAAACTATAAACATACATTTCTATGAATATCAGTTTTTTCTTCTTTAAAATCATTCTGAGGTTCTTAAAATGTTATCTAAAGGTTTAATACTGAAGAGGAGGTAATCTTCTTACCTGGCATATTCTCAAAAAAATCATATTCCTCCTATAATATGTGGTATTAATCATAAAATTATAAATTAATAATCCTATATATAAATAATAATAATTATTATTATTATACAGAAAATATTATCCACACTCTATTATAATAAATTAATAAAAAATGTATCACTCATATGTATGTGTGGACTATCACCTAAATGTAGTGATATGAATCATTCGAAATCACCAAATTCAATGATTGGTTACAATGAAGGATTAATTTTTTAAATATGATATATATATATATACATATTATTCAAAATTATTTAATTATAAAATATTACCCACCTTCTTTCCTATCCATCTATTGAAAAACAATAACTTTGGTCATGTATATTTATACACTACCACCTCCAAGAAATGGTGTGATTCATATTTCATTTTCTCTCTACAATGATGGTAATGAGGATATATTAAATAAATATATATGATATATGTGTCATAATAATCATTATTTGATGGTGAATTATTTTTTACCTTTACTTAGTTAAATTAGTATACAAGTGAAAAACACCACTCGTGCATATGTGTGAAATATCATATCCACATAGTCATATATTTAAATTTTTATAAATTATTTCTATAAATACTTATAATAAATTATACTAATAAAAAATATGATACATATTTCATGATTAACATTTCATAGATGATAAAACTATGGCCTCATTGAAAGTAATACGTCTATCAAACAAATAAATACGTGTAAAATAGATGAGTTATCACATGAATTTTCTTTTTGAATAGTTCTAAATATATTTTAAATAATGCAGATTTTAAATAAATGATTACCAAATATAAATAATATTTTTCTATAAAATAATTTACTAATAATTTGGAGTTATTTTTTATCTATAATAACATCATTTAATGTTAATTATGTTTTGTGAGGATATAATAAAATTATACCAAACATATGAATTCTCTAGATGGTTATTGATTATGATGATGAAATCATTAAAAAACGCATTTTATTTTCCTTAGGATTAGATATGATGACTTTATAAATGTTTTCATGACCATTTGGAATACATTTGAATGGTATTTTATTATTTGATTGTATTTTCCATTAGAACCATTCAATTAATTCGGAAATTCTAAGTTGATGCCAATTAAGGTGATGATGATATGCCTATAAATGATTAAAAAATAAATTTTTCTACATTTATATGTTTGGGTACGATTACATTCTAATTGTTTTCACAATATTATGCTTCAATAAGATTTATAATATCATTTCTCAAATTTTGATGTTTTATCATGATTTATTTAAATATTTTATCATAATATTATGTGTAGACAGGAATTCAAATTTCATTGTTTATAAGATTATGAATTCTAATGATTTTGATTCCACGTGACTATATTTTGAATTTTAATTATGATTACTACTTTAACACACTTATTAATCATTCAACTAGATGTGACATATTTTTAGATTTTATGATCCAATTTTTATAGGTTTGAGTGTTTAGTATTGAAAATGTGAACTTGATTATTATATCATACCATTATTATTATCTTATCCTCACATATTCCCATTGATATATATCTCCCATTGATATATATCTCCCATGTTTACCCAAAATGAGTATCTTCCACACCTGGTCTTATTTCTCCCTTTCCACTGGTTATTATGAAAGGTATTATGAGTGAAATGAAAAATAATGGTACTAAATATGATTAACATAGTAGAATCTTGGTCGGAGTGGACACTCAAGAGGGGGGTGAACTGAGTTCCAATTAAAATTTCTAGTTTAAAACATTGTCTTAAAAACCCCCCAAATAAAATACTGAATTAAACTGTAGTGAATTTATATCAAAGTAGAGGTTCTGTTGGTTCTCTAGCGATTGATTATTTCCCAATTAATCAAAACAAAAGGTTGATTAACTTTTCAAACAAGCTTACTGATTTACAACTAATATAAACACTTGTGAATTTAATTATGAAAGTGACTTTAAAATAGTTTTGGTTTTAAAGTAACTAGCAGCGGAATAAAAGAAAAAAATTAAATGATATAGCAAAGCAGATATAACAAAGAGGTTCAGTCTCAAGCCGAGACTTAGTCCTCTCAAAACTTTATATAAAAGTGATCCACACCAGGGATCGGGGATAAACAATAGTATACAACTGTCCAGGTCCAAGACCTATACCACTGTTATCTGTGGGAAAAAAACAACAGCAATCAGCTGTCCAGGTCACACGACCTCTGCCACTATCCCAGTGGGAAATAAAAGATGTAACAGTGTTGAGTGAGGATTTAAAAATCCTCTAGTTAAAGTACAAGAGACAGTGTGTGTGTAAAATAAAGCATATAACACACACCACTCAATATGTAAAAGGATAAATCATAGAGAAAATATTTAGAGTTTAGAAATGGCTCTAGTGATTGTCGTTCAGTTTTGGACTCCTTTGATTGATCAGAATTGACTCTGATTCCTCTTCTGGTCTCTGTCAGGAAAACAGAGTATCGTCTGTTTCCTTGACTTCCAGGTGTAGAGACTGAGGAGATAGTAGTCGATGAATTTCTTGTGTTATGTTATTGTTCCCAGCTCTTCACTGGTAAGCTGTAATGAGTTCGTCGTGTAAGTTCTTTTGTATCTTTGCATTCATGCTCGGTTGTTCTTCCAGTACAACTTGTGGTCTGTATATCTTGTGTATTCATCTATATGTCTCTCATTTGTAGTATCACATCCTTCTTTATTTAAAGCACGTGCTCCAGCAAAAGGTGATTTACTTTTGTCAGGTACAAGGTATAGTTTCCTGGCATCCAGAAGCACACATTAAATAAATTTCAGTGTATTTAAATATACCTGATATGACCATTGGTTAGATTAAACAAAGATAATGAAATAAAAGCAGTGTCGGGTTCCGTCTCTGGAATGGTAGCTCTTGATATCGATAGACTTGTGTTATAGTAGGTGTCTGTATCGGTAGACTTCATTTGTAATGGTAGACTTTGTATCGGTAGCTGCAACAGTAAACTTGATCGCATCAGTAGCGGTGGACTTGTAACGGTAGTTGTGGCTCTGCCTTGTATCGGTAGTGATAAGTCTCTATCAGTAGCTGTGGCTCTGCCTTGTATGGTATTGGTAGCTCTCTATTGGTAGACATTGCATAACGGTGGACTTCAGCATATCGGTAGCTTTCAACTTTTCTTTAGTGGTAACTGTCGACTTCATTGTATCGATAGCTCTATCAGTATACTTTGATACAGCGATGGACATTGTGTATTGGTTGGGTATCGGTAGTTGTACCAGTAGCTAACTTGTAACGGTAGCTATATGTTCTGACGGTACCTACTGTCTAACAGTTTCTCTACTCTGTATCGGTAGAGAGTTTGTAACGGTAGCTGAAATCTGTTTGAGCATTCACTAGGAAAAATGAGTTAAGTCCTAGTAAACATATATCTGATAATTCAAAAGACTTAATTTAAGCATAATGAAAGAAACAACATATTATAAAGTATATTTGGAATGTATTATGCATAATCAATATATAAAGAAAGAATGGTTGGGATTATCAAAACACAATAAAGCCACTTAATTCTAGAGGGTTCAACAATCTCCCCCTTTTTGATAATCACAACTGATGCCAAAATAAAGTAATATCAGAGGAAAAATATATCAAAGTGTGATATCAACAATATAGTATCAGAGGAAAAATCTCAGCAATTGATATCAAAAATAAAATAGTATCAGAGGAAAAATATGAAAATAGGAATATATCAAGAAATAATGTAGTATCAGAGGAAAACACAAGCAAGATTATTTATTTTGAAAATATTCGCATAATCCTCCCCCTATCAATTTAACTACAAGATTCTCCTCCAAAGTAGTTATTTCTCCCCCTTTGTCCCATTGGGTGAACAACATTCTCTCTCTCTCTCTGGGTAATGTTTTCCAATAATTTCTCCATATTTGTGATTAACAAAATGGAGGGTATCAGAGAAAAGAGATGGACTAGGAATGAAAATATACAGAGTAAAATAGACATTGAAGAGAGGAATAAAGTATTTGATTGACAAGCAAAAGATAAAATAGGAAAATCATAAAAGTACAAAAAAATTACAAGTAATCCCATCATAAATGGAGCTAGAAGCACTCAATCATCCTCTTGATCAGGTGTCTTTCCCTTGGGATCAGCAGAGGGTTTAGAGGTAGAGTCATCAGGCTTGGAAATTCCTGAAAGAACCACTGGTGGATCAGAAAATGATACAGTACCAGATCTGTAATCTGTCTCTCTCTAAGGGATCATGGGTGTCAAGCTCTTGATGGATTGAACTGGAGTCAGTTGAGGAGTACTCCCAGAGGCATATGGGGGAAGGGTAGGTGGTACAATAACTGGACGAGCATCCACATGTAGGAAAGGCAGCAATAGATTCCTGAAATCCATGATGATGCTTCCACCTCTCTCCATAGCAAATAAAAAATCATCTCTGTTCTAAATTAATTTGTCCAAGGCAGGAGTAAGCTCCCTGAGCTTACTAACCTATTCTCTTAAGGCTTGGGTAACTGAAGGTAACTTCATATTTTCCATCAAAAGCTTAAAATGGTTTGTCATTTGGTGCTTGGTATAAACCTTTTCAAAATAAGCATCCACCTTATTTTTGATTGCATCTTGAGAAGCAGTAGCTTCCTGTAGGTGATCACGAACAAAACTACTAACTTCCCTAGTGGTAGCAAGAATCTGAGTGTCTGATGCGCCACTGGGACTGGCCTTAGCCAATTCTTCCTGAATTACAGTGCAGATCTGGTCAAGGTTCACGCTGGAGCTAGTTAAGGGAAGATGTTTCATTGAGAATGCCATTGTCTCCTTGAAATATTGAGTCAGACTACTAACTACCTTCTGAAAAATTTCATCCTGACTGTTCAGATGTTCTTTTACTGACTTCTTAAAGACCACAAAAACTTCCACAAATTTATTGAACACTTCTGCGATATATCGAATGTCAGTGTGCACTTGGGTTTGAGAACTGTTCAAAGTAGTCGATGAAGCAATTGATTGTCTAAGAGCAACTACAGCTCATGTCCAACTCTCAATCTGAGTGTGGCACACCTTAAGTTCATCCACCATTACTTTCACAGGACTGGACACACTACATCCAATAGATAACTCAAGGGATTACTCCATGCTTTTACTCTCTTCAACCATAATTTTCTTCATATCTGCCACTAATTCTCTTATTGCTTATTTCAATTCAACTTTTAATGACTCAATGTCCTCCTTGGTTGCCACATTTTCAGCCACAATGGGTAAGGTAACTGATTCCTTTTGGGGTTGGTCTTCCTCATCTGAATCTCTATAAAAAGTCCAAGAATCATATATCCGGGATCTGATGTCCAACCTTCAATGTCGTATAATACTGATACTGAGCCAAGATTCTATCCCTCACTTGGAAACTTCTCCTGAGGTAACTCTTCCAACTGTTCTTCCTGAGGTAATTATGCAATTTCCTCTATAATTATAGAAGATTCAATAAATATTTATTCTGAGTCATTAATGACTCTCTCATCAACAGGTGCTGCTGCTATGTCTTCCTGACCAGGAACAATCCTGGCTGTACTGACTATTAGAGGACTCAAACTGATCTCTTTTTCAACATTTTCCTCATCATATATTTCATCATCAACCGAATTTTCTCTATGATCAGATTCGGTTGTCTAATACTCCTCAGAGGTGTCCTTGACAACATACTGGAATGCTTCTTCTCCTTCTTTTTTAGTCTCTCTATCATTATACTTCAAGACAGTTTCTCTCTTTGATAGTTCTTTTGGAGGGCTAGCTGCTCCATAAGAAATAACATGATGCACAGGACTAGGGGGTAAGTCTGGGTCTCCTGCTTCCTCTACTTATGTCTCTTCCACCTCAAATTCATCATCACTATAGACCGGTTCTGGATCATATGGTCCAAGACCAGGATCTCTCATATCCTTTGGTTTAGACGAATGATCCACAGGAGTGAAGTTGTCATAAATTTTTCCATCATCATTCACCCATGATTTCTGCCAAATATTCCAGCTGACTTTCATGTATTTACATATAGTTCTTGTAATACAGAAGTTATCCTTAACCACTACCAGCACATCTTGAGGTCCAGCTATCTCCTTCACTTTCAGCATCACAGAAATTAGCTTTGAGAAAAACAAGGCAATTGATTTCGAATTCAGTCTAGTCATCTCTTCCACTTGAACCATAATCAATCTACATAGATTTATTCTCACACTGTGCTTCAGCAGATGTAACAGATATATGTCATGGAATCTCAAAGTGGCAATGTCTCCTCTTCTCGGAATACCAACATGCTGAATAAATTTAAATAATAGCTTATCTTCTCCTGTCATCTCTGGACCAATCACCTTTCTTGGGGTCCCATTCCCTGTTTGTTCCAGCAATGAATCGTAATATTGAAACACATAACTTGTCGAAGGTACTGACTTGGAATAATAAGTAAAATCTCCATCGTGAGGAACTCTCAGGTTCTGAGCCCATTCTTCTGAAGTAAACGATACTTCCTGACCATTCACATATGAATCCATTCTACTTTCTTCTTTAGACTTTTCAAAATGAACGAATTCATATAACTGTTTCAGCAGTCCTGGATAATAAGGTCTGTTGTTGTTTGTGAAGCATTCTAGCCAACCTTATTCGTCTAACACTCTAAGAACCAATGACTTGCTTTCCATAAGCCATTCTGCACACACCTCTTTTTCAAAAACTATCTCGTGCTTCGATAGGTGCTGGTTTACTGGTCTTCTCTGAGCTACACTTCCACTGCCACTTCCACTGGCATCAGTACTCGCTAATTTTTGTCTCTTCGCTGCTGGCGCTTCACTTCCATCGGACATCTGAGGTCTCTTGACGTGGGGCATTACGTATTTGAGGATAGGGTTCTGAAGATTTAGAGGATTAGGTTTAGGAGAGTTCGAGCAGACAGGTTCGCTGTGAGATTGAGTGAGTCTAGTTTGAGTTTTAATATCATTTAGGATTAATAAATCGCATAAATCATAAATAAAATAAACAATGGTTCGATGACTGGGATTTACAGAATAATACAACGCGCAAATGTACTGGTAAGGTCTTCTAACGGCAAGGTATCCCTAATGGTGAGGTCTCCCTAACGGTGATGTCTCTCTAACGGTGAGGATTCTATAAGGGTGATGATTCTATAACGGTGAGGATTCTATAACGGTGAGGATTCAATAACAGTGAGGATTATATAACATTGAGGATTCTATAACGGTTTCAAGGGTAAGTTATCATTCCTAATTCATGTCTGATGAAACTTAATCTTTCTGAACATAAAGGCTTAGTGAAAATATTAGCTAATTGATGTTCAGTGCCTATAAACTCAAGTGTTATATCACCTCTTTGATAATTATCTCTTATAAAATAGTGTCTAACATCAATATGTTTAGTTCTAGAGTGAGACACAGGGTTCTTAGAGATGTTGATCGCACTAGTGTTGTCAAAATTGATTGAAACATGTTTAAAGTCAAATCCATAATCCAGTAGTGTGTGTTTCATCCACAGAGTCTGTGCACAGTAACTACCAGCAGCGATGTATTCTGCTTCAGCAGTAGACAATGAAACTGAGTTCTGATTCTTACTACACAATGATACTAGGGATTTTCCAAGTAAGTGACATGTTTCAAATGTGCTATTCCTATCTAACTTACATCCAACAAAATCATCATCTGAATAACTTGTTAAGTCAAATGATTGTCCTTTTTGATAAAAAAATCCCAAATTAGTAGTATTTTTATGATATTTGAAAATACTTTTAATAGAATGTAAGTGTGACTCCTTAAAATTTGCTTGAAATCTAGCACACATACATACACTGAACATAATATCTGGTCGACTAGCAGTAAGATAAAGTAAACTCCCAATCATGCCTCTGTAATAGGTTTGATCAACTGGTTTCCCAGTTTCATCAACATCCAACTTACAGGTAGTACTCATAGGTATATCACTTTCTTTAATAATATCTAAACCAATACGTTTTAATAAATCCTTAGTATATTTACATTGATTTAGAATAATACCATCTTTAGTTTGAAGGATTTGAAAACCAAGAAAATACTTAAGCTCTCCCATTAAGCTCATTTCAAACTCATTTTTCATAACTTCTTAAAAATCAGTACATAAAGAATTTTTAGAAGATCCAAAAATAATATCATCAACATATATTTTTACTATTAATACATATTTTGAAATACTTTTTATAAAAACAGTGGGATCAGCAATTCCTTTTGAAAATCCTTTTGAAATAAGAATGTTTGAATGTCTTTCATACCAAGCTCTTGGAGCTTTTTTTAAACCATATAAAGCTTTAGAAAGTTTAAAAACATGATTTTTAAAATGATTATTTAAAAAACCAGATGGTTTTTCTACAAAAACATCTTCAACAATAAAACCATTTAGCAAAGCACTTTTCACATCCATTTGATATAACATGAAGTTCAGATGTGATGCGTAGGCAAGTAAGATCCTAATAGACTCTATTCTTGCTACAGGTGAAAAATATTCCTCATATTCAATTCCTTCTTCTTGATTGTAACCTTGTGAAACTAGCCTATCTTTGTTTCAAATGATGTTTCCATATTCATCAACTTTGTTTCTAAACACCCATTTTGTGCCTATGGTGATAGTGTCCTTAGGTCTTTCTACTAATTTCCAAACTTTGTTTCTTTCAAATTTATTTAGTTCTACTTGCGTAGATATTACCCAAAATTCATCATTGATAGCATCATTGAAATTTTTAGGTTCTAACTGTGAATGAAAAGCTTGATGTTCAACCTGATTTCTAAGAGAATCTCTAGTCTGTGTTCCTCAATCTATATTTCCTACAACAGCATCTAAAGGGTGGTTCTTTAGAATCCTAGTTGGTCTTGAAAAGGTAGGGCTAGTGATTTTCGGTTCATCAACAGGTTGGGGTTCAACAGGGCCAGGTTCTGGGAAATTTCCAGAACTGGATGTTTTAACTATAGGTCCACTGTCTTTATCATTAATGTTCAAACCAGAGAGATCATCTTCAATATTTTCAAGAGAGGTCTTAGGTTCATGTGGATCAGTTTCCTCAAATTTGATGTGAACAGATTCTTCCACACATTTGGTTCTCTTATTAAAAACTATATAGGATTTACTAGAAGTAGAGTAACCTAGGAAAATTCCTTCATCACTCTTGGATACAAATTTGTCAATATTATATTTAGTATTAAAAAAGAAGACTTTGCAGCCGAAAACTTTGAAGTAGTTAACCTTAGTTTTCATAAGGTTCCACAACTCGTAAGGGGTCCTCTTAAGAACAGGTCTAATCAATACTCTATTTATAACATAAAAAGTTGTATTTATAACTTCATCCCAAAAGTAAACGGGTAGGTCATACTCATTAAGCATGGTTCTAGAAATTTCTTGCAGGGTTTTATTTCTTGTTTATACTACACCATTCTGTTGAGGTGTCCTAGGGGCAGAGAAATTGTTACTATAGCCATTGTGAGAGCAGTAAGATTCAAACTCATGAATTTCAAACTCACGACCATGATCACTTCTCAGAGTTTTAATCTTATTTCCACTAAGGTTCTCTACAAACATGGAATATTTAACAAAGTAAGAACAAGATTCACTTTTGTGAGCTAGAAAATATACCCAAGTATATCTAGAATAGTCATCTCAAAGAACAGAGACATAATGCTTCCCATTTAAGCTAGAAACTCTAGAAGTTCCAAATAAATCCATGTAAACCAACTCGAGAGGTTGAGAAGTTGACACTTCATTCTTTGATTTAAAATAAACTTTATGTTGATTTCCCTTTTGACAGGGATTACAAACATTGACTGCTGGAAATTCAAGTTTGGGTAGGTCTCTAACTAAGTTCTTACTAGCATGTTTTCTAAGTGAATACATATTTCAGTGTCCTAATCTTTTGTGCCAAAGCCAAGACTCTTTATGAAAATCATTTAAACAAGTAATATTTTTCTTAGTTAAAGAATTTTAATCAACAGCATAAACATTTTCATTTCTCAATACAGAAAACACTAAAACATTTTTAGAATTTAAAACATTGCAAGAATCACTTTCAAATTTAACATAAAAACCATCATCACATAACTGAGAAATACTTAAAAAACTGTATTTAAGTCCATCAACACATAAATATTTAGAAATCAATACTGAGTCAGGGTTACCAATTTAGCCTAATCCGATGATTTTTCCTTTTGAGTTATCACCAAAAGTGACAAAACATCCATCAACTCTGACTAAGCATTTAAAGCATGATAAGTCTCCTGACATATGTCTTGAACATCCACTGTCCAAGTACCAGGTCTTTTTATAGGAGCTCTTTAAGAAGGTTTCCTACAAAATAGATTTAAACAGGAAATGATTTTGGTACCCAGATTTTTTTGGGTCCAGACAGGTTAGCCAATAACACTTTAGGTACCCATATTTGTCTAATGGGTCCCATAAAATCACTAGAATCAATAGATTTTTAAAGATAAACCTTATTAGATCCATAACTATGAATATTACTAGTTGAATCTTATTAAGTTACATAGCTAGCTACATTCTATCCAGATTTAGGAATGAATCTAGTTTTGGTAATTTTCCTTTGTTCAGGTTGGTATCCTATACCAGTAGTGTATCTAGGTGATATTTTCTTACCTATCATTTGAGTAAGAGTATCTTTACCATTAGTAAATTTCTCTAAGTCTTTCTTTAGTGGCTCATTAGATAATTTTAGTTCAGTATTCTCTTTATGCAACTAAGCAGTCTTTTCTACTTCAATATCAAGATCAGATTTATGTTTAACAGTTAAAGCACACTTTTTCATTAAAACATTTAATTTGTCTTTCAGCTCATTACATGTTTCTTCTAACATATCAGAATATTCAAACAGTTCATATTAAGACATGTTATCACATTCAGAATCATCTCCAGAATAATATGAATTAGAAGTAGGTGTTTCTGATGTTACCTCAGAAGTGTTTGTCATAAAACACATGTTCCCCTTGTTTCAGTGTTAAGTTTCAGAAACTTCAGATTCATTAGAACTGTCCTTAGAAGCACTCCAAGTAGACTTCATGGATTTCTTATACTTGTTATCCTTGTATTTATAATTCTTCTTATATTTCAGCTTTGGACAGTCTGCTTTTATGTGTCCTTTCCTTTTGCACTCATAACAGACAGCTTCATCTGATTTATCAGGCTTCTTCCAATCCTTTTTCCAATGTCCTTTGTTGTCATAATTACCTTTATAGTTTGACTTTCTGAAAAAACATCTTCTTCTTATAAAATTTATTAAACCTTCTAGCAATGTGAGCCATCTCAGCATCACTGTCAGAATCACTCTCACTGTCTTCACAGCTTGAACTTTCATTAATAGCTTGAAGTTTTTTTTTATCCTTATTATTTGAGGTTGTATTTTTGAAGGCAACAGACTTCCTTCTAGGTTCATCATCTTCTTCTTTGTTCACTTTAAGTTTCTCTTCATACATCATCAGTTTTCCAATTAGTTATTTGACTGGAATTTCTCCAATTTCACATGATTCTCTAATGGAGACAGAGGTTCCTCTCCATCTTTCAGGTAGACATCTCAAAATTCTCATGATTTGTTCCTTTGCTGGAACATCCTTTCCCAGAGAATTCATTGTGTTGACAATTTCATTGAAACTGAGATACATATCACAAATGGGTTCATCAGGCTTCATCTTAAAGTTATTATACTTAATAGTATAGGTATTCAATCTCATCTCTATAAGATTAGTTGTTCCTTCATGAGAAACAGCTAAGGTAACCCAAATTTCATAAGCAGTTTTACGGGCAGATATTCTATTAAATTCCTCATCTCCTAGAGCCCAATACAAAGCATTCATATCTTTACAATTATTATTGTAGGCTGTCTTAGTAGCTTCATTCCAAGTAGATCTAACAGTAGTTGGTATTTTTTATTCCGATTCTATATCAGTCCAAATATCAAAACCCATTATCTCTAAATGAATTTTCATCTTAAGTTTCCACTGAGCATAATTGGTTCCATTAAAAAATGGTGCTCTATTGGTAGAAACACATTCAACTCTATTGTCCATGATAACTAAATTAAAGCAAATATTTTAAAGAGATAAAAATTTAGAAATAATAGAAATTTTAAGAACATTAAAATACAACTAAAATCACAGTTGAAAAACAGAGTACATTTAAAAAATATTTAAACAACCTCTGATACCAAATGTTGGTCGGAGTGGACACTCAAGAGGGGGCTGAAGTGAGTTCCAATTAAAATATCTGGTTTAATACATTGTCTTAAAACCCCCAAATAAAATACTAAATTAAACTGTAGTGAATTTATATCAAAGTAAATGTTCTGTTGGGTTCTCAAGGGATTGATTATTTCCCAATTAATCAAAACAGAAAGGTTGATTAACTTTTGAAACCAACATACTGATTTACAACTAATATAAACACTTTCGAATTTTATTATCAAAGTGACTTTAAAAGAGTTTTGGTTTTAAAGTAACTTGCAGCGGAATAAAAGAAAAACTTTGAAAGATATAGCGCAACATATATAACCCAGAGGTTCAATCTCAAGCTGAGACTTAGTCCTCTCAAAACATTATATAAAAGTGATCCACACCCGGGATCGGGGATAAACAATAGTATACAATTGTCCAAGTCCAAGACCTCAACTACTGTTATCCGTGGGAACAAAAACAACAGCAATCAGCTCTCCAGGTCACACGACCTCTACCACTATCCCAGTGGGAAATAAAAGATGTAAGAGTGTTGGGTGAGGATTTACAAATCCTCCAGTTAAAGCACAGGAGACAGTGTATTTGTAAAAGACATCATATAACACACACTGCTCAATATGTAAAAGGATAAATCACAGAGCAAATATTTAGAGTTTAGAAATGGCTCTAGTGATTGTCAGGAAGTTCTGGACTCCTTTGATTGATCAGAATTCACTCTGAGTCCTCTTCTGGTTTCTGTCTGGAAAACAGAGTATCGTCTGTTTCCTTGACATCCAGGTGTAGAGACAAAGGAGATAGTAGTCGATGAAGTTCTTGTGTTATGTTCTCATTCTCAGCTCTTCACTGGTAAGCAGTAATGAGTTCGTCTTGTAAGTTCTGTCGTATCTTTGCATTCACGTTCAGTTGTTCTTCCAGCACACCTTGTGGTTTGTATGTCTCGTGCATTCGTCTATATGTCTCTCATTTTTAGTAGCACATCCTTCATTTATTTAAAGAACGTGCTCCGGAAAAAGATGATTTACTTTTTTCAGGTACGAGGTACGGTTCCCTATCATCCAACACCACAAATTAAATAAATTTCAGTGTATTAAAATATACCTGATATGACCGTTGGTTAGATTAAACAAAGATAAAGAAATTAAAGCAGTGTCAGGTTCTATCTTTGGAACGGTAGCTCTTGATATCGGTATACTTGTGTTATAGTAGGTGTCTGTATCAGTAGACTTCATTTGTAACAGTAGAATTTGTATCAGTAGCTGCAATAGTATACTTGATCACATCAGTAGCAGTGGACTTGTAACGGTAGTTGTGTCTCTGCCATGTATCGGTAGCGGTAAGTCTCTATCGGTAGTTGTGGCTGTGCCTTGTAGGGTAGTGGCAGCTCTCTATCGGTAGACTTTGCATAACTGTGGACTTCAGCATATCGGTAGCTGTCAACTTTCCTTTACCGGTAACTATTGACTTCATTATATCGATAGCTATATCAGTAGACTTTGATGCAGCGATGGACTTTGAGTATCAGTTGGGTATCAATAGTAGTACCGACAGTTTGCTTGTAATGGTAGCTATATGCTCTAACGTTAGCTACTATCTAACAGTTTCTCTACTTTGTATCGGTAACTAGTTTGTAACGGTAGCTGAAAATTGTTTGAGCATTCACTTGGAAGAATGAGTTAAGTCATATTAAACATATATCTAATAATTCAAAAGACTTAATTTAATCATAATGAAGGAAACAACATATATTAAAGTATATTTGTAATTTATTAAGCATAATCAAGATATAATGAAATAATGGTTAGGATTATAAAAAAACAATAAATCCACTTAATTCCAGAGGGTTCAACATAGAAGATTATATAGATTACTATAAACCAGTTTTCTATTTCTACATGTTTCTAAAGTCACAAACCTTCATAGTTATTGAGCATGTATTACTATGATTTGTAATGAAAATTCATATAATATGATGTAATATTTATGTATAAAAATTATGGTTATCAATATAAAAATACACATTAATACATCCAATGCGGAATGTTCGGGAACCATACAGTAAAGACTTCCAAGAACCCTCAATTTGATGATGATAATAATGATAAAATGTTCATTAAAAATTATTCTTCTAATGTGAATGGTTGGAGAAGAATAAAATGAAACGTATTTAAAATAAAAAAACGTATATTCAAAATAAAATTATATATCATAAGAAATTAAGGTTAAATAATAGGAACAATCCAATGTTCATTGAATAATTATATCGATGTAGTTGTATGAAGTACCCACAAATAGAAAAGGGGTCAAAATAATTAAGGATCATTGGAGGAATTTTAAATACACAAGTTGTGTTTTTTTTAAAATTATTTAAAGAGATTTTTGGAGAGACAAGATGATGAAATAAAATAGATTAATTTAGGATTAAAGCTCTATATATAGCAGTAAGAGGAAGGGAAGTGTGATCATAAGTAAGTAATGAAAATATCTATTAGACAAATCTAGAATCCTTTTATAAAATTAGTGTGTAAATGATCAATGTTAAAGAACAATCAACGGTGACCAATGGTGTGACTAAGACAATAGAGGAGAAGGTAAAATGTATTAATGATCTCAAGGAAGAAGTTCGCAACCTATGATGGAAAGAAGAAGATTATGGGTTTTTTTTCTCCATGTATGGTGGTGGGAAATTTCATCACACTTGTGACATAAAAAGTAAATCTCGAAAATGGTCATCCAAAAATATAGGGAAAAGAATATTAAAAAAATGAAAAATATTGACATTTTATGAAACATCTGGTTTGAGGATTGATTGTAAATAGTAATAAGGGATGTTAGATATAAGACTCCAATCACCCACATCATAGATGAATATTTTTTTCAATATCTCTCAAAGTCAAAATATTTAGAAAACAGAAGGAATTTTTTTGTAGTATTGAAACATTCAAGAGAACCTTGCATCAAATGATATTCTTGTAGGAATAGAGGATATTTAACTAAATTATATTTCATATCAAGAATTTACAAAGGGGTACAAGATAAAAAATTTAATTCAAATTTACTTCATCATCCGTTGATTTATTTTTTATGGATAGTTTTTTAGTCAATTTGGTAATATGGCCAAATATTTATCATTTTCAATGTAATTAAATGTGTCATTGTAGACAAAAATTTTCTATATATAGCGGCCTAAGAAATAATCAAACATTATGAAAGCAAAAAATCAATTTAAAACATTACTAAATAATTTATGAAAAGAAATATAATATAGTGAAGTTCAATCATGAGAATCCATCATGGGTGGGAAGAAAAAATCATGGTCTCAAAAAATGAACTGTTACTGATGTGGTATGTCACGACCCGCCCTCGGGGTCCGTGTCGTGACTACCCCAAGCCCACCTTCCATAGGCCAGGGGCTGGCGACTAGCACCAAGGCGTAAATCCCGGTAAAAAGGGAAGGCATTGCCTTTGTAAAGTAAACAAACACCACAGAGTAAGCAAGCGGAAAGTAAATACTAAGCAAAAGCAGAGTACAACTGAAATTGCGGAAAAGTAAATGGGCCAGTATACAAACCCAAACTGAAAGTAAAGTACAACTCGAAAGGGAAAACAGCAAATGAAAAGTAAAAGCCGCTACACCGAGCTGTCCACTGGAAATCCCACCTGAAGGGTGGGTACAAATAGCTCCACTGCTCCACGGGTCACGCCGTCCGCTCCGACCACGTCTCGCCCAGTGATCCTCCTCCAGGTACCGTCCTGCTCTGCAAGCCTCAGCTAAGATCAACGCTGTCCGTCGTCTGCAACCAACACAACGTAGTGCAGGCATAGCCCGTGCAGGGGTGAGTATAAGATACTCAGTAGGGACCCCGAGACCCCTGTAGGTCTCCCAAAATCCACAAAGGATAAACCACGAAGAAAAATACAAACACGAAGTAACAACCGACAATGCTTAGGTATATGCCCATACATATACCTAAGTCATCAATTTCAAATACGCTCCAACATCCGAGCCCATGTACAACTCAGTACACACAGGAAAGTAAACGTATTCCACACAGGAATGAAAAACGTAATCCACACAGGATAGCACAACACAATCCACACAGGAAAGCAATTAGGATTCAGCTCACATCAGGATTTTCATTATCAAAACTGTAACTGCTGAAGAGCCCCATCTCTGAAGTGTACAGTGGTCCTGTCACGACTCCGAGGTACTGCTCACTAACCTAAGACTGCTGAAGTACTCATCCTGTCGAGTACCGCGGGTCTGCTGCCAACTACCGGGCGCTCTGTTCGCTGAGGGTCTGCTGCCAAATACCGGGCGCTCACCCAAATAGCCTACAGAGGTACTCCTCCAGTCGAGTACAGCGGGTTTGCTGCCAACTACCAGGCGCTCCGTCCGCCGTGGGTCTGCTGCCAAATATCGGGTGCTCCGTCCACTGGGCTAGTCGACTCACTCCAAGTCGAGTCGGTCGAGCAGTCTTCAGGTCTCAGCCGGCTACACGGTCTCCGTACTCCGTATGCTCGTCTCCAGAATCGCGGGTCTGCCGCTACAACCAAGCACACTACCTCTATCGAGTAAAATAGAAGGGTCAGCTCACACAGGTAAACTTCTTCGGATGACGGTGAAGATGATCACTGATCCATCTAAGTCGTCGGACCCACGAAGGATCGATAGGTACTAACCCCCGCAAAGACCCGCACAGGATCGTAGCACTGTTCCACGTAGGATCGCTGAGTGTTGTAGTCGTCGTCGTCGAATCCACACAGGATCTCTGTGTTGTCGTCGTCGAAGTCACAGTAGCAGTAGTAGTAGCACTAGGGTTCCCGCACATAGCAAGCTCGTTCGGAGGGTCCGATCCACGAACCGAGAGGCTGATACATCAACTGTCACAAAGTCCAGAGTTGATGTATCCAAAAGTTCCGTATCGTCAACAGGAACTCAACGCAAAAGACGGTGCGTCGATCGGACGCCCGGTCTGAGAGTTATTGGCATTTTCGTCTCTGGGGCTCGGTTGGTTTTTAAGGCAAAACCAACCCGACCGTACTCCACCTGCATCCAAACCTCGGGCGGAGTATGCCAAAAGATCCGTATCACTAAGAGGAATACAACAATGCTGATGGCACGTCAATCGGACGTCCGTAGCTCAAGATATGAGTGTTTCCGCTCCGAAGGTCCGGTTGGTTTCGTGTACGAACCAACCCGGCCGAACTCAAAGTAATCCGAAACCTTGACTGTGATATACCGAAACGACCGTCTCGATCCAAGGATCGCATCGCCGCTGACGGTTCGTCAATCGGACGTCCATTCTGAAAGATATCAGCCTTTCCGTCTCACACCCTCCCTGGGAAACTTCCCAGGAGGTCACCCATCCTGATCACTACTCTAAGCCAAGCACGCTTAACTACGGAGTTTTAACCACGTAGGCTCCCGAAAAAGAAGGTGCGCCTTGAGTATAGTATACTGAAACGACCGTCTCGATCCAAGGATCGCGTTGCCGCAGACGGATCGTCGATCGGAGGTCCGTGGCTCAAGTTATGGCCAAAAGACCGAAGTCGTCTCGAAAACGGGGGGTCCAGGTCCAGGCCGACCCGGTCCGACCCCCCCTGGGTCGGCCCGAACCCGGTCGACCCGGGTCCGACCCGGCCCGGCCGGCGACGGACCGGCGTGGCGGCGCGGCCCGGCCGGCGGCGGCGTGGCCTGGCGCCGCTAGGGTCAGGCGCGGGGGGCTAATCCCCCACTTCCAGCAAGGCGGCGCGGCTTATGAGCCGCGCCTTTTTGGAGACCCCCCCCCATCGTGGGGGCCTGCTTTGAAGGCAACCGGGGGGCCGCCTGCCCCCCTCAAGGGAACCGCCCCCTCTCTTAAATGAGGGGGGTTTTGAGCTGGCCGGGGGAATTAAATTCCCCCGGCCTTTGACCTTCCGGCCGGCCACCTGGCCGGCCGTTTTTTCTCCAACCGGACCGGAAAATCCGGTCCCCTTTCCGGCTTCCGACGCCGGCGGCCCGGCATGCCGCCGGTCTTCCCGTCTCGCCGCGGCCCGGAACCGACCGTGGTGTTCGTCGTCCGGCGTGGTGCGACGACACCGCGCCCCTTCGCCGCGCCTTCCATTCCCCTCGACGCGGCGCGACGGCGTCGCGTTCTTGATGATTCTTCCACGGCGCGGCGCGACGGCGCCGCGCAACATAATCGGGCGAATAACCGTGTGGTGCGACGGCACCTCACCACCTTGTTTCATCCGCAATATAAAACATCAAGAACGAAGGAGGGGGTTCGGCCGTGTTCATGCGGTCCGGCCCCCTCACGTTAAACGATAACACATATTTAAAAACCTCACGTTAGTCACGCTAGAACCACGAACAAGGATAAATAAATAAACAATTAACAACCACCCCTACCTTGAAAGATTGACGTCGCACGTCGGTTATCGCGGAGAAAGGCGTCGCGGCGTCAGACGTAGATTCCGTGGACGTCGGGGTGCGTCCGAGGAGGAAACGACGTCTCTTCACTTGTCGCTATGACGAAGAAGGGAGGTACATTGTCGTTGGCGATGATCACCACGGTCGGCGACTTCTCCCTTGTCGAGGAGGAAGATGAAGATGGAAGAACCCGGGACGCCGAGTCTCGAAGGTCGTGGGATTGATGTTCTTTGTCGGAGAAGAACCGTTCTTCACGTTCTTCGTCGAAGACGAAGAAGATCTTCAAGTCTCTCAACGATTCTCCCAATCCTCTCAAGTAACAAAGGAACTAACCCAAAAATAAATTAAGCTTACTCTTAATTTATTAACACAACCCAACCTTTGAAATTCAAGAGTTTGAATTTCAAAAACTCAAAAATTAAACTCACTTATTTATTAAACATGAGTTGTATAATTAAATAAATGTTAAGTTGACAAGCCTTTAAGAGGGAGAGAGGGGAGTTAGGGAATTTGAAAAGGTGGGGCTCGTGTGGGCCCCTCCTCACCTTAATCCTCTCTTAGGTAGTTAAACCACCCAACTTCCAACAAAAGATTATAACCACTTTTATGATATAAAATAAATATTGTATAACAAATTTATTTTACTCTTCATTTCTTCCAGAAAATTAAACATCTCTTCCTAGGCAAACACAACTTTGGAAAAGGTCCCCTTAAGTGAATATCGGCGCTGCGAGTTCATCGGTGCCCTCAGATTTCAATTACGAGCACCAGATCAAAAGTTAGAAATTCCCACACGTTCGTTCACTGAACGTACCCGAGACAAACTTCGGAAATTGATTCCGGGCACTCCGGGCCTCGGAATCAGGTGCCGTCAGAAACCGCGCTCTTGTAAAATTCCAATGAAAATTAAGAAAACATTTCCCTTGAATTTTACGGGTCTTTACATTACTCCCACCTCAGGGCTTTACGTCCCCGTAAAGATACATCAAAAACTAGGGAAACAAATGAGGGTTCTGAGCACGCATCTGAGCCTCCCGCTCCCATGTGATCTCCTGGAGGTTTCTGTGATGCCATCTGATGCGCACAAGAGGAATCGATCGCCCACGCAGGACCCGCTCCTGTCGATCCTCTATCTCCACCGGAACCTCTGTAAAAGTCGCCCCATCGTCAACATCAAGCTCCCTATGGTCAATGATGTGCGTCGGGTCGTGCACGTATCTCCTCAGCTGAGATGTGTGGAAGACATCGTGAACCCGGTGCAACTGAGGTGGCAGATCCAGGCGATAAGCCACCTCGCCAACCCTGCTGAGGACCTGAAAGGGTCCGATGAAGCGCGGAGATAACTTGCCGCCTCGGCCAAATCTCCGAATACCACGTCGAGGTGAGACTCGCAAGAAGATGTGGTCGCCATCCTCAAACTCCAGTGGCCTCCGCCTCCTGTCAGCATAAGGATTCTGCCGGCTCTGAGCTGTACTCATCCGCTCCTGGATGACCTGGACCTTCTCTGTCATGGCCTGGACCATCACAGGTCCCACAAGTGCTGCACGTTTTCTTCTTTGCCGACAAGAGAAATCTGGTCTCATCCCCTGGATGAACCACATTCTTTGCCTAATACCGTCAATCCTAACATGGATGATACTAATCCATACCAAGGATGACGTTGTAAGGCCTCGATGCTACTACCAAGAGATCCAACCGTTACTCTCGCCTCCAAGAGTTGAGTCACACTGTCGGCATCAGTGTGTGGTAACTGGGTCTCCTCCAGTAGATGTCTCACAAGTGAGGGTCAAGTCAACAGTCAAACTGGAACCTCTTAGTAACAACACAAAAGAGGACATGAATGAAAACATCACAAGGTATGCGTCTTTTATTATTGCAGCTCATAATACAAGACGCTACACAAATGCAACAAGGAACCAGAAGTACAATGGATGTATCCACTACTTCTGCTCCTGTCCATCGGCTCCCAGAGCTCCATGATCGAAGGCCTCGGTTGCCTGAAGTTGAGCTCTCGCATGTTCACCTACTCCCTGTCGTCGGGGTGGACCTCCTGGTGGTGGTGGTGGAAGAGACTCAAAGCGTCGCCCACCACCGGCTGCTCGTCCAGCTCCTCTGCCTCGTCCGCCTCCTCCCTGCGGACCGCCACGGTCGAACCTCTGCCTCTGCCTAGGAGGTTCTTCACTTAACTGCTGATCATCAGCATGGCGGGTCGGACAGTCACGAGCCATGTGACCAATCCCGCCACAGAAGTAACACTGCCCACTCTCGGCACGCCTGGCTCTGACTCCACCCCGGCTTCCCCGTACAACTGAGCCTGAGTCGTGCAGTCGGCCACCGGTAGGTCTGGTCTGCCTGGAACCCTGAGTCATCCGTCAGCTACCTGTTGCCGAAGACTCCGCTATCTGCCGCCCTGCGGTAGGTCTCGCTGTGGACTCAGCCAGGAAACTCTCGATCAGGAGGGCTCGCTCCAGTACTCATGTCTGAGTCGGTATGCTGAGGGAGATCAGCGATGCCCTGATCTCGTGTCTCAAACCCTGCTCGAAGGTCCGGGCCCGGAAGAATGGGTCCCGTACCATGTCGGTCGAGTAGCGTGAGAGATTGGTAAATCTCTCCGAGTACTGAGCGACCGTCATGCTTCCCTGCCGCAGGTGAAGAAGCTCCTGGATACGCACCGCACGAAGGGTGCCTGGGACGAACTCCGAGCAAAAAAGGCTCTCAAAGTCCGTCCAAAGTAGAGATGCCTCATCGTGCACCTGGAGCATCAAACTCCACCATCGTCCTGCTGCTGCGTGTAGTAGGCTCGCAGCGAGGATCACCATGAGGTCTACTGGTGTCCTCACTAGCCTAAACACTCGTACCACTGCCTCCAGCCAGTCCTCTACTTCCTGGGGATCCGTCTCCCCGCGAAACCTGGGTGGTCGCTGGCACTGAAACTCATGCAGTGCGCTGAGGCGACGTGCTTCGTCAACGGCTGGTGCTGGAAGTATCAGGGGCTCGGCGGGTAGTGCTACCGCCGGTGCCACTACTGACAAAGGGCCCTGCACCGAGGCCTCGTCGCTCGGTGGGCTGTCGTCACGCTCGACTCTCGGAACCCTAGCTGGCTGCCGTCGTGGGGCCATCCTGAATAGGAAACAGGTGCGCCACAGTCAAACAGTATACCTGGTGAGCTGATATAAATAAATCACAAAGAAAACTTTATAACACACACGCAATCAATGTTTTCGTGCATTAAGTCGGAAATCAGAAGTCAGGGTCCTGGTGTAAGGATACGTCGGCCGCCGCACCAACACTGGACTCCCTGGACTGATAACCACACTCAATACCCTAAACATTATTGCTTCACATAGAAAAGATCATAGTTCGCGGTAGAACCGAACTCCTTTGATACCAATTTGTCACGACCCGCCCTCGGGGTCCGTGCCGTGACTACCCCAAGCCAGCCTTCCATAGGCCAGGGGCTGGCGACTAGCACCAAGGCGTAAATCCCGGTAAAAAGGGAAGGCATTGCCTTTGTAAAGTAATCAAACACCACAGAGTAAGCAAGCGGAAAGTAAATACTAAGCAAAAGCAGAGTACAACTGAAAGTGCGGAAAAGTAAATGGGCCAGTATACAAACCCAAACTGAAAGTAATGTACAACTCGAAAGGGCAAACCGCAAATGAAAAGTAAAAGCCGCTACACCGAGCTGTCCACTGGAAATCCCACCTGAAGGGTGGGTACAGATAGCTCCACTACTCCACGGGTCCCGCCGTCCGCTCCGAGCACGTCTCGCCCAGTGATCCTCCTCCAAGTACCGTCCTGCTCTGCAAGCCTCAGCTAAGATCAACGCTGTCCGTCGTCTGCAACCAACACAACGTAGTGCGGGCATAGCATGTGCAGGGGTGAGTATAAGATACTCAGTAGGGACCCCGAGACCCCTGTCGGTCTCCCAAAATCCACAAAGGACAAACCACGAAGAAAAATAAAAACACGAAGTAACAACCGACAATGCTTAGGTATATGCCCATACATATACCTAAGTCATCAATTTCAAATACGCTCCAACCTCCGAGCCCAAGTACAACACAGTCCACACAGGAAAGTAAACGTATTCCACACAAGAATGCAAAACGTAATCCACACAGGGTAGCACAACACAATCCACACAGGAAAGCAATTAGGATTCAGCTCACATCAGGATTTTCATTATCAAAACCGTAACTGCTGAAGAGCCCCATCTCTGAAGTGTACAGTGGTCCTGTCACGACTCTGAGGTACTGCTCACTAACCTAAGACTGCTGAAGTACTCCTCCTGTCGAGTACCGCGGGTCTGCTGCCAACTACCGGGCGCTCCGTCCGCTGAGGGTCTGCTGCCAAATACCGGGCGCTCACCCAAATAGCCTACAGAGGTACTCCTCCAGTCGAGTACCGCGGGTTTGCTGCCAACTACCAGGCGCTCCGTCCGTCGTGGGTCTGCCGCCAAATACTGGGCGCTCCGTCCACTGGGCTAGTCGACTCACTCCAAGTCGAGTCGGTCGAGCAGTCTTCAGGTCTCAGCCGGCTACACGGTCTCCGTACTCCGTATGCTCGTCTCCAGAATCGTGGGTCTGCCGCTACAACCAAGCGCACTACCTCTATCGAGTAAAATAGAAGGTTCAGCTCACACAGGTAAACTTCTTCGGATGACAGTGAAGATGATCACTGATCCATCTAAGCCGTCGGACCCACGAAGGATCGATAGGTACTAACCCCCGCAAAGACCCACACAGGATCGTAGCACTGTTCCACGTAGGATCGCTGAGTGCTGTAGTCGTCGTCGTCGAATCCACACAGGATCTCTGTACTGTCGTCGTCGCAGTCACAGTAGCAGTAGCAGTAGCACTAGGGTTCCCGCACACAGCAAGCTCGTTCGGAGGGTCCGCTCCACGAGCCGAGAGGCTGATACATCAACTGTCACAAAGTCCAGAGTTGATGTATCCAAAAGTTGTGTATCGTCAACAGGAACTCAACGCAACAGACGGGGCGTCGATCGGACGCCCGGTCTGAGAGTTATTGGCATTTTCGTCTCCGGGGCCCGGTTGGTTTTTAAGGCAAAACCAACCCGACCGTACTCCACCTGTGTCCAAACCTCAGGCGGAGTATTCCAAAAGATCCTTCTCACTAAGAGGAATACAACAAAGCTGACGGCACGTCAATCGGACATCCGTAGCTCAAGATATGAGCGTTTCCGCTCCGAAGGTCCGGTTGGTTTCGTGTACGAACCAACCCGGCCGAACTCAAAGTAATCCGAAACCTTGACTGCGATATACCGAAACGACCGTCTCGATCCAAGGATCGCATCGCCGCTGACGGTTCGTCAATCGAACGTCCAGTCTGAAAGATATCAGCCTTTCCGTCTCACACCCTCCCTGGGAAACTTTCCAGGAGGTCACCCATCCTGATCACTACTCTAAGCCAAGCACGCTTAACTACGGACTTTTAACCACGTAGGCTCCCGAAAAAGAAGGTGCGCCTTGAGTATAGTATACTGAAACAGCCGTCTCGATCCAAGGATCGCGTTGCCACAGACGGTTCGTCGATCGGAGGTCCGTGGCTCAAGTTATGGCCAAAAGACCGAAGTCGTCTCGAAAACGGGGGGGGGTCCGGGTCCTGGCCGACCCTGCCCGACCCCCCCGGGGTCGGCCCGAACCGGGTCGACCCGGGTCCGACCCGGCCCGGCCGGCGACGGACTGGCGCGGCGGCGCGGACCGGCGCGGCGGCGCGGTCCGGCGCGGCGGCGCGGCCCGGCGCTGCTAGGGTCACGCGCGGGGGGCTAAGCCCCCGCTTCCAGCAAGGCGGCGCGGCTTATGAGCCGCGCCTTTTTGGAGACCCCCCCCCCTCGTGGGGGGCCTGCTTTGAAGGCAACCGGGGGGCCGCCTGCCCCCCTCAAGGGAACCACCCCCCTCTCTTAAATGAGGGGGGTTTTTGAGCTGGCCGGGGAAATTAAATTCCCCCGGCCTTTGACCTTCTGGCCGGCCACCTGGCCGGCCGGTTTTTCTCCAACCGGACCGGAAAATCCGGTCCCCTTTCCGGCTTCCGACGCCGGCGGCCCGGCGTGCCGCCGGTCTTCCCGTCTCGCCGCGGCCCGGAACCGACCGCGGTGTTCGTCGTCCGGCGCGGTGCGACGGCACCGCGCCCCTTCGCCGCGCCTTCCATTCCCCTCGACGCGGCGCGACGGCGTCGCGTTCTTGATGATTCATCCACGGCGCGGCGCGACGGCGCCGCACAATATAATCGGGCGAATAACCGTGTGGTGCGACGGCACCTCACCACCTTGTTTCATCCGCAATATAAAACATCAAGAATGAAGGAGGGGGTTCGGCCGTGTTCATGCGGTCCGCCCCCCTCACGTTAAACGATAACACATATTTAAAAACCTCACGTTAGTCACGCTAGAACCACGAACAATGATAAATAAATAAACAATTAACAACCACCCCTACCTTGAAAGATTGACGTCACACGTCGGTTATCGCGGAGAAAGGCGTCGCGGCGTCGGACGTAGATTCTGTGGATGTCGGGGTGCGTCCGAGGAGGAAACGACATCTCTTCACTTGTCGCTATGACGAAGAAGGGAGGTACGTTGTCATTGGCGATGATCACCACGGTCGGCGACTTCTCCCTTGTCGAGGAGGAAGATGAAGATGGAAGAACCCGGGACGCCGAGTCTCGAAGGTCGTGGGATTGATGTTCTTTGTCGGAGAAGAACCGTTCTTCATGTTCTTCGTCGAAGACGAAGAAGATCTTCAAGTGTCTCAACGATTCTCCCAATCCTCTCAAGTAACAAAGTAACTAACCCAAAAATAAATTAACCTTACTCTTAATTTATTAACACAACCCAACCTTTGAAATTCAAGAGTTTGAATTTCAAAAACTCAAAAATTAAACTCACTTATTTATTATACATGAGTTGTATAATTAAATAAATGTTAAGTTGACAAGCCTTTAAGAGAGAGAGAGGGGAGTTAGGGAATTTGAAAAGGTGGGGCTCGTGTGGGCCCCTCCTCACCTTAATCCTCTCTTAGGTAGTTAAACCACCCAACTTCCAACAAATGATTATAACCACTTTTAAGATATAAAATAAATATTGTATAACAAATTTATTTTACTCTTCATTTCATCCAGAAAATTAAACATCTCCTCCTAGGCAAACACAACTTCGGAAAAGGTCCCCTTAAGCGAATATCGGCGCTACGAGTTCATCAGTGCCCTCGGATTTCAATTCCGAGCACCGGATCAAAAGTTAGAAATTCCTGCTCGTTCGTTCACTGAACGTACCCGAGCCAAACTTCAGAAATTGATTCCGGGCACTCTGGGCCTCGGAATCAGGTGCCGTCAGAAACCGCGCTCTTGTAAAATTCCAAAGAAAATTAAGAAAAAATTTCCCTTGAATTTTACGGGTATTTACATGGTAAAAGAAATTATCCTTAAAACAAAAGATAAAGATGGGGCATGGTTAATTGAGAGTGTATGCATTTTCTATGTGATGTTAAATATGTGTATTGTGAAATGCACCAAATATGTTTAAATAAGTGTCTCCATAATTGGAAATTATGATATAATAATGATTATTGGCTCACGAAATGCCATGTTAGGTGGAAAAGATATGATATGTGGGGTTTTCTTGGGTATTGAATATCTCATTCACAACATGATAATTATCTATTAACTATAGCACTCAGGAATACGATGAGGTTTACATAAAATTTAGGTATCTTCAATGGAAAAAAATTTCCATCATAGTGATGTAGGGGAAATTCATGAAGAGAATTCTCTACCATGTTAGTGGAGAAAAATATATGTGTATTCTATCCAAATAGGATGAAAAATTATAATGAATTAAATGAAATGGCCTTTTGATCCAACCATCCTTGGAATATCTGGTGAAATCTGATTCCTTTCATGTTCTTCCAAAGCAATCATGTGATCACACTCACATGAGCAATGCTTTACAACACAAAAATTGTACTCAAAATACATAAAATGAAAAAGAGGAGAGGTAAACATGAGTTCTTGAACTAGTATATAATGAAATGTGAATACCTATCTAACTAAGGGCCATTGGTTAGAAGATATATTATGTTCTTTTCATTGGTGTTTATAGAATGAAATAAAGTATTTGGGTCATCACCCACATTTCTACGGGGATCAGTTTCATAACATTATATGAATGGGAAGTTGAAAATATATTAGGATAGAATATTCTAAAATTTTAAAATGATAATGGAATTGAACTTAAAAAATTTTCATTGATGTATTATCTTAGGAATCTGATGATAAAGCACCAAGATGAATTAGTGAGAAATTCTTAGAAAAATGGTGTGGTTGGTAGGTGAAATTGAATAATAAAAAACAATTTAGAACCATTATAATTGAAAAGGATACACCAAATATGTTTAAGAAGAAATTATTCTTGACCTCTACCAACACTTCTTAGAATTTTTTATTATGACTAAAAGAGTGGAACATGTTATAGATGTTATAGTATGAAATGAATCCAATGCAAAAGTACATTCAAATATTAAAATGTAATTATTTAATTTTCAATATGTAGAAAAATAGGATGTTGAAATACAATAGAAATGAAGGGTTTTTTCTTGGCTACAAAATAAAAAAAACTTTTAAGTGGTTTAATAAGAATCCAAGAAAGGTTAAAAAAATGTAACGATTTTGTTGTAGTAGAAAATTTGTATAATGTTCATCAAAATAAAAAAAAAATTGAAGATTATTATGGAAAAGTTTTTGGATTAGGGGAACCCAGGTACATAATTTTAATTCATAGGTATACTCATATGATGAAATGTATAAATGTATACTTGTTTGTATTAATAGATGAAGAGATAAGAAGAAATTGATAGACATATTATAATCAGTGATCAATAAGCACTTGTTAAAGTGATTATAATGATATCTCTATAGTGTAAGCCATTCCAATAATAGGTAGATCCATTAATTTTTAAATAATTTATGATGTATCATATTTTATTTCAGGTGGTTAATGAAGTGCGTATCCAAATAAAAAATAAATAGACATAAGAGGTCATTTCAAGTAAATTATATAAGAATTCCACTGGAAAAGGGTTTTTTATAAAAAGCTAAATGAATATGGAACTGTGATTTGATATAAATAATGACTTGTGTAGAAGTGATTCTCTCAGATTGAGTGCAATGATGTTGGAGAGACTTTTTCACCCACATCATAACTAGATGAAATTAATTTTTATTTGGCCACTATAGTGTAATATAATTATAATGTTTTTAATATGGATGTAAATATGGAATTTATAAATGGATTTTTTAATGAGGGGATGTACATCGAATATCCTAATATTCAAATTGTCCTGGAAGATGATAAAAAATCTTATCAGCTAAAGAAGGATTTCAATGGGTTATAATAATAAGAAAGATCCTATTATTCAGGACTAGATTAGTAGATCAATAAACATATTTTTTTAGTATATAGGAGTTGATTATAATCTCTACATCAATGATAAGATTAATCAAGTTTTTATGACGTTATTTTATATAGATCGTATACTCTATATTGGAAAGGAAGAAGTACAATTAAAACATTGTTTAGAATTATTCAATTGTGAGTTTGAAATGATTATGATTAGTGACAATACATTTTTACTTGTATTATAAGTAACATATGGTATGTATGGAATTTTCATTTTTCAGACTAGTTATAATAAATATATCTTGAGAATATTCGGAATGTATAAATACAAGGAGGTAAAAATAGATTTTTTACTCAAATGAAAATTTTAATGGATTTCAACTGCAATGCAGAAATGTAACATAATACAAGAATATGTTTTATATAATTTTTTACATAACAACGACATTACCTACTATTTATTTTTCCACATCCCATGAGGAAGGGTATCATAGTAATATCATTTATATCCAAAGTCTTGTAGTGTAAATAATATTATGCAATATCAAATGCACAATGGATTTCATCTTTATCAATAATGTATCATAAAAAATTATATATTTTTGACATATATAAGATTATTGGATCAGTTAATTATAAGATATAAATTCAACATAATGTGATTCATTATATCTAATAAGTTTATGCATATATTTACTAAATGATAATATTGATTGAATTTCATAATAAACTATAAAAGATAAATATTCTAATCCCATTATAGCTTATGCATGACTTCTATGGATAAAGTATAAGTTTGATATTATATGAGATAAACTGAAATATCTAAACATGATTTATAGTTATAATTTTATTTCTATAAATATTATAAAAAATTATATACATCAATAAAAGATCAAACAAGTAAAAAAATACATCTTTATCAAGAAGAATGTGTAATATATAATTGTGACCTTATATTATGAGAAAAATAAAAAAAATCATATACATTTCAATGAAGTCCATACCCATAGAATCTTTCGAAATTAATCGACTCGCTCATGGAATCTAGTAAACTCTAGACAATTGATCTAGTTTGTATGTGTGGCGTCCACTCCCAAAGGTTTTTTGTTTTTATTTAATTTTGTTGATATATGTTCTGTTACCTATTTTAGAACACAAAACATTAATATTAGGGTTCATCGAAAACAGGGGATAAATCTTACGGTATAATATATTGATAGGGGGAAACATATTTCATGATAAATTTGGGTGGTTATAGGAATTTTGGGGACTATGAAATCTAGTGATGTTGGATATATTTAATCAACGATAACATATCCTAAGTGGATTAGTTTTTTCTCATGGTGAATGTAGTAACAATGTGTGGTTAAATAAGTTGTTTTCCCAAAATCTATAGTTTTGATATCGATCTCTACAAATTTCTGGGAAATTGGCATATATTAAAATTTTGGTATTAATAATTCATCAACATGTGGCATCGACAAATAATTGATTAATTCATAAACATTACACTTGAAATTTTTTTTATCACATTTTTATGGCTCATGTTGTCTTATAATATGTGCTGAATTGTTTATTAACCATTAACTAGAGTTTTATTTTTTGAATGGTGGTTGGTGAAGGAAGTGTACAAGAATTATCAACAACCTGGAATTTATGTGTTCTGAAATTTTTTGATAAATTATCCACAAACCCAAAAGGGGATATTATTTTAAACCCCACATTATATAAATTTTAGTGTCTTTAAATTTTTTTGTTGAAAATAATGGTGTAAAAAGTTTTATTAGTTCTCTGATAGAAGGTTTTATTGGCGTCGAATCTTCTAAATGTTTGATAAATTTTTCTATTAAGAATAATATGGAAGAAATAACTTTTTTAAGTTAATATATTTGTTGAATAACTATAAATAATATGTAATACATAAAATTATACTATAAATAATGAATAATTGTATTCTCTCATATTTTCTTGGGTTAATAATATTCAGCATGATATATGAGTCACACAGACTACGAAAGTGATCACCTGACAAAGTGTGGTGTTTTTTAGATAAGGTGGACTCTTGCTGATTCGGTTGATCCCCTATAGGTTTATATGAATAGATATTCAACTAATTATGTAAACAAACAGGTATCATAGAGAAAAATCATTTTAATATCATAATAATATTCAAAAAATAAATTTTATTGAATTAAATTCACTGTAAAAATTTTACATAATTTTTCATTCCAAATGAAATAAACATTATTTCTACCCAAATTGGGATTTCATGAATTATTATGTTTTATATAGAAGATTAATTTCCATATTAAAAAAAATAATTTTATAAAAAATTACTTTATTTTTTAATTCATCAATTCAATATAATCTTATGTTGAATTTTTTATAATTTTTTGTAAAAATATATTTTTTGATGAATATTAAAAAATACTAATCATTATTAAAAAAATTTGAATGTATTGAATGTAAAGTTCATTCTTTTATATTAGGAAAACGAGAATTATTCTTATTATAATTAACATTATATTTATATTCTTTATAAAAACATTTTTATACATAAAATGTATTTTTTAAAAAACTATTTTATATTGTGTTGTGTTTGATAAATTTTATTTTAAATTGTTGTTCGGAGTGGATACTCAATAGGGGGTGAATTGAGTTACAATTAAAATTTCTGTTCTAAAAACTTTGTCTTAAAATCCCTTAAATAAAATACTGAATTAAACTGTAGTGAATTTATATCAAATTAATGTTTTTGTTGGGTTCTCAAGGGATTGATTATTTCCCAGTTAATCAAAACAGAAGAGTTGATTAACTTTTGAAACTAACTTACTGATTTACAACTAATATAAACACTTGCGAGTTTAATTATCAAAGTGACATTAAAACAGTTTTGGTTTTAAAGTAATTAGCAGCGGAATAAAAATAATAACTTTGAATGATATAGCAAAACAGATATAACCAAGAGGTTCAGTCTCAAGCTGAGACTTAGTCCTCTCATCAATTTATATAAATTTGATCCACACCCTAGATCGGGGTTCACAACAGTTTACAACTGTCCAGGTCCAAGACCTCTACCACTATTATTCGTGGGAAACAAAACAACAGAAACCATATGTCCAGGTCACACACAACCTCTACCAATAATACAGTGGGAAATGAATGATGTAAAGAGTTTGCTGAGGATTTACAGATCCTCCAATTAATGTATAGGAGACAGTGTGTGTAAAATACAGTAGATAACACACGCTGCTCGAAATGTAAAATAATGAATCACAGAGCATAGATGTAGAGTTTAGAAATGGATCTAGTGATTGCAGTGAAGCTTTGGACTCCTTAAGTTTGATCAGAAATGGTTCTGAGTCCTCTTCTGGTTTGTTTCTGAAAAACAGAGTGTCGTCTTCTTGGCATACAGGTTCAGAGATAGTGAAAAATGTAGTCAATGAAGTTCTTCAATGTCCTCGTGAATGTACAGAACTCTTCTTGAGTAGGATTGACTGTGTATGTGCTTCTGTGTCTTCTGCAACTGTCTCATCCACCACTCATTGAACTCATATGTATCTCGTTATCATTTTTGCACGAACAGGGACTTCTTGTATTTATGGCCGGAGCTCCAGCAAAAGAAATGATTTCTATTTTTTTGTAGGTACGAGGTACGGTTCCCTAACATCCAACAACCTTCATTAAATAAATGACAGAGAATTAAAATATACCTTTTATGACCGTTGGTTAAATGAAATAATGATAAAGAAATTCAAACAGTTGTTTCTGACTATCGATGAGTCAAGTGATCGGTAGGTCATCAGCATCAGCATCGGTGGCTAGACATCGGTGTGTCCGGATCGGTGACTCAGATGATCGGCATAGGTGTTTCATGATCAGTGACTCATTTGATCAGCATCGGTGAGACGTCTTCGGTGACTCAGATGATGAGAATCGGTGTGTCATGACTGGTGACTCATTTGATCAGCATCGGTGAGACAGTTGTCTTTTGATATGGATCAGTGTGACCGTTTTCCTTTGATATGGATCGGTGTGACTGTTGTCCTTTGATATGGATAAGTGCGACCGCTGTCCTTTGATATGGTTCGGTGCAACCATTGTCCTTTGATATGGATCGGTGTGACCGTTGTCCTTAGATATGGATCGGTGCGACTGTTGTCCTTTGATATGGATCGGTGCAACCATTGTCCTTTGATATATATCGGTGCGACTGTTGTCCTTTGATATGGATCGGTCTGACCGTTGTCTTAATAGAACACGAAGTGTCTTTTTGATCCAGAAGACTTCCAGAATACTTGTAAATCAATAACAAGAATAGATAAAAACATGATCCAACCGATATAAGTAGATTCACTAAAATATTGTGATTATGTATATGAAACATCCAACTGGATTTAGTAGCGATGATTTGTGATTATTAAAACAACAATCATAGGAAGAATTCAATAATATTCCAGAGCGCTCAACAAAAATTATGCCACATATATTAATAAATTTTGATAAAATTTATTCCATATATTAAATCATAAAATATAATTTTAATAAATATTTTGATCCTAATTTTTTATCATAAAGAATAGTAAAAATTGTAAAAATATGTTACCATGTTTAAGTTTGAAACAGTTTTACCGGGTGATTAAACTATATATATGGGGTTAAAATGACCTAAAACTTATAAAACTTATAATTTATGTCCATATTTAGTCCACATATCTTCTAATACTTGGAAATTCTCTATTTTGGATTTATTATACATGATTAATAAATTAATATATTTTAATCTTTTTTACAATTTCAAGTGTGTCATCTCCCCAAATTATAAAGTGAAACCCCCTATCCTCTACATCCATGATTAAAAATATTGTTGGATTTTAAATTTCATAAAATATAAATTATTAAAACCCATACATGTTTCTGATTGGCCATATTTTTTTCAAAAAATCTATTTTAATAATGTTCTATGTGATAAACTAATGATGTTATCTGAAGAAGATGTAGAGTTCATAACAGATATTTTTCAATTTATTTATTCTTCGACATCCTTCAAATATTATTCAAAAATGATGAAATAAAGACATAAATATATTAAATATACTGATATTTTATTCTTTTAATGGAATAACCAATATCCATATTCTCTTCCATCAAATGGTAAACAAAATGGTTGTTCATGTGTACATCAGACTACCACCTCATTAATCAATGTAATTCATTTTCCATAACCACCTCTCATGAATGGTTTTAATAATAGATTTAATAAAAATATTTAAATCATCTTTAATTGAAATGTTAAATATCTACAATGATAATATATCTCATATTTTTTTACCTTTCAATCTGTTGAAATTTTATAATTTCATTCATTCGTACATGTGAAGTACCACCTCCACAAAGTGATGTGATTAATTTTTCATCACTACATCACAAGGATGTTATATATAATTGTAATTAAAGATAGAATATTATATTTATTATATAATAATTATTCAATAAATATTAATTAATACATAAATTCTTTCCCTCATAATATTTCAAATAATGGAGTTACTCATGCGTGTGTATAGCCTACCATGTCAATGACTGTACCATAATTAATTTTTTAGAATCATATTTCAGGGATAGTTTTAAAAGTATAATTGATGTATAAAATTATAATTATTTCATTATTATTATTATTATTATAATGGTATAATAATTACCTCCTTGACCATAGTCAAACTGTAAAAGTCATTTTGGACCTTTGAGCTAAATTAAAACAAAATATATGACTTGAACGTAAATTATTATATAATTGAATATAATTAGAAAATTAATATAAAGAAGAATAGTAATCTATAAAATTATTTTTAACCACATAAATAATTAATATAATTTTATTATTCAAGATGTAAAAGACATACATGATGATTTGAAATTAAGTTGAGGGATACTTTAACATAAAACCTCATTTTAAACGTTTTAAATACTTATTTTATAAATATTTTTCTTCCATATTCATATTCATGGTATTATTTTATTAATTTATAAATTTGGAAATAAATGAAAAACAATGTACTTTATATGTCTACTTTTACATTAATTTAAAGGATTTCATGATGAATATTTTTTCATATTTTGTAAGAAAATGTTTTGACATTATTTAGAATAGGGATAAATGAGTGTTCTATTTTCATATATATAGAATCAATGAATTTACCCACCACCATAGCCATGTCATACCTTTTTCGACACTGTGTGTGGTCTGTTTTTGATTAATGTAATTTTACCCCACGAACCTAACTTATATATATAATATCACATTTTTTCTTCAATTATCACCCCTATTTCCCTTTGTTATGATAATTTTAGTATATAAAATATGTTTTTAAAGGAAAGGGTATTTTGATAATATAAATTTTTTTCCATTTCTATTAGAAAGTTTTTATTAAGTGTTTAATTATAAAAATGTTAAAAAAAATTATTCGTGATATGGTACTTGATAAATATATATAATTACAAGTTATAATGATATATATTATATGGAGAGTGATCTAGATAGAGTTATCTAATGAATTGTGTAATGTTCCTTCCCATCAATAGAAATAAAGAGGAAATTATGTAGGGTGGTTTTTCTAATGAATTTTACAATTATCTAGTTATTTCTAACAAAAGTTATGAATAAAATTCTCTAATATTATTAAAATTGATTCTATTTATTATTGGTTTTAATGTTTTCATTGAGATAAAAGTGTTTTTGTTTGGAATGTGCTTGTGATTAATTTCACAATCTTAGTAAATATTTTGATAAAATTTACCATTTTATGATTTTCCATGTTTTTCACTAGAATAATAGATTTATTACATTAATATCCCTTACTAATAATTCTATTCACAAACCATGATATTAATTGTTTTCAGAGGTTTTTATGATTTCTAATAATAATGTTGAAGTATTATTAAAATTCATGATAATTTTTAATGAATATAAAATGTGTTTATTTTTAAAAAAAATATATTTTTTAAAAATGGATACTATGTAGTAGTTCACACTTTGTAATGTATTTGTTTGTTATCAAATATTTATAAACTAATTCTCAAAAATTATAAACCTATAGGATAATTTATAATGAAAGAAAGTGAATTATGTACAAAAGTCACTATATTATGTAAATTTTATGGTTGGGTTCTTATAGTTCATATCAGAGAGAAAAATTATATAACATTATAGGTTGTGGTAATGTTAAAACAATATTTTATATGTTATAGTTTATGATTTACATTATATAAAATTTAAATATTACTATATTTATTTGTCAAGTTTATTACTCTTCAGAATGGATTTCTATAGAGGAAATAGGGAATCTGAAGTAGGAAGGTATCAAGAGGATAATTTACTTAAAAATCGTCATCATGGAATAGAAAGAATTGTAACTAAAACCTTTTTGTGGTGATGTATCATTTGAATATGGATATAAATGGTGGTGTGATTTATATTAGACATAAACCCAAATTAACACAAAGTAACATGCCAACAATTGAGAATTTTATGAAACTGCACCCCCATATTTCCGTTGAGCATCAAATGTAGTGGTATCTAAAGGATAGATCAAGGATTTAGATAAGATATTTTAATTCATGGGATTTATAAAATGTTAAAATTAAAATCTTTTCATCTATAATTTTTATGGTAATATTGATCGATAGTAGTCATTTATTAAGAATACCATAGAGATAGAGACAAACATGATTCCACGGAATGTGACTCTCTTAATAATACTTTTCTATATAAATATTTCCCTAAGAATGTTCATCTTACTATGGAGAAACTATTCATAGAATTTATGAAAAATGGTGAAGATTTGTTATCTAGATATGAATAATATTTTAAAATATTATCCAGGTATGCACTAAATTTTATACAATACATTAATAGTATAATTAATTGATTTTAATAAAGATTAAATACATGTTTGAGAATATATTTAGTATCATGATAATTTAAAATTTATTAAAAAGTTTTTCATTGTTCTTATAAAGATTAGATAGTGTTTCCTAACACATATATTCCTAGTGATGACAATAGAAAAAATCAGTCAAGGTGGTAATTAATGGTAAGGAAATAAACCAATAAATATAGAGGCACTCCCCTGATATGATCCAAGTGTAGTAAAAAATATTCAAGGAATGTTTTATAGGATTTAGAAAATTTTATTTTTGTGGAATGTTCGGTTATAGGGCTTGTGACTATAATGAAAATAGTATGGAACATTCCATGAATGGGGTAACAAATTTCCATACAATGGTAAGATGCATTAATTACAATAATTTGGTACATTATTCTAATATCCATCCAATGTTAGTTACTAAAGGTGGAAATCATACATATCTAATGAAAAGTGGTTTGTAAAAATCATTTTATACTAAAAAACTGTTTTGGGTCCTCTAATGAAGTGTTTATAGGTACGTTAATTATTTATTTGAATTATGTCAAATCCTTATTTGACTATAAATATTCAAATTTATTCATTTATCATAAAAATGAAATAAAAATGTCTCTATTACCTCATAAAAATAAGATTAAACTTTCATTGAATACTCTAGGTGGAAGTATTAATATAACCAAGATTTATAATAATCGACCAATTCTTATCTATGGGATGTTATTTCCTAAAAATATTAATAATCTAACTATAATATATTTTGATAATATTTTTGTTAAGGATTAGATTGTAGTTTATCATGCAAATAGAAATTAAAGAGATAAAGAAGTTATATTTATTGATCACATAGCTTTGATAATATATCAAGAATCTTTGAAAGTTATTAGATATAGTAGTGAAAGTTATAAATATCATGTTGTTGAAAATAAATAAATTTTTTAGGATAATGATGTCCCATAGATAATGAATATATGGATGTATTTTTATAAGACTTTCCATGGTTAAATTATAACTAGGAGGTTTGTTTATGTTGAATTAGTTCTTTATGTTAAACCCATTTTATAACCCATTTTATGGCATGTTATTTCCTAAAAATATTAATAATCTAACTGTAATATATTTTTATAATATTTTTGTTAAGGATTATATTGTTGTTTATCATGAAAAGAGAAATTAAAGAGATAAAGAAGTTATATTTATTGATCATATAGCTTTGATAATATATCAAGAATCTTTGAAAGTTATTAGATATAGTAGTGAAAGTTATAAATATCTTGTTGTTGAAAATAAATAAATTTTTTAGAATAATGATGTCCCATAGATAATGAATATATGGATGTATTTTTAAAAGACTTTCCAAGGTTCAATTATAACTAGGAGTTTTGTTTCTGTTGAATTGGTTCTTTATGTTAAACCCATTTTATAACCCCTTAATTAATAGCACAAGTTAAAAAATTAGAAATTTTAATAAAATATATTATAATATTTTCAAGATTAAGGTTTTATCCATTTTAAAACATCACCATGGGGTTCTCCTATTTTATCTACAAAAACAACAAATATTTTAATGTGAATTTTATAGATTATAAAGCATTAAATAACATAAATTTTATGAATAAGTATCATTTTCCTCATATCAATGATTTATTTGATAAGATCTTTTTTGCATTGTAGTTTTTAAAGATACCATAAGTTGAAGTTGAAGGAGTAATATATTCGAACTATTGTGTTTTAGAATATAAATTGTAATTATTATTATTTCGTTGTTCCCATTGACATTTTAAATGATTCGGTATTATTTATTAATCATATGAATAGAGTTTTACATTAATTTTTAGATACTTTTGGGGTATTTTATAGTAATGATATAATGGTTTATTCTAAAATTCTTGATGTTTATGAAAGACACATAAATTGGTTTTTCAGAATATAAATGAAAATAAGATATAATTAAAAAAAATTAAGTTTGAATTTTGGTTGCAATAAATTTCATTCCTAAAACATATTATTTATTAATATAGAATAACTATAGACCCTAAAAATGTTGTTATGAATGTGATGATGATTCAGTAGTATATGATTATATTTTAGAGGATGTAGAAAATTAATGTAGTCAAACCCATGAAATATCTTTATGTTATCTTGCTTTCCTTATACAATCTCCATGGAAATGTGTTCTATGTTGTTGTAAAAAGGGAATCTGATTCCATCATTTATTATACCATATGAAATACAAGAGAAATTTTAATAAATTTCTTATAGATTTTCATTTATTCCATGTTTATCTTAGGTACATGATGTATTTCATTTTTGGTTAAAAAATATATTTCGGATTTGTATCTTGTTTAGAACCCTAAAGTTGTTTGATTGGAAGGAAAAAATTATTATAATAAAAAAAACATTATATATTCTTGAAAAAAGAGATAAATTATTAGTGAATATTTTAATTCATCATGTTAATGTTTTGTTGAAAACCATATGGAAGATGAAGCAATATGGGGATCAAAAAATGAAATGAAGTAAAAATATCCCCACTAATTTAATTAATGACTAAAATACATGCGGCACAATTTCCAAAACGGTGGAAGAATATATAAAACCAAGTGACAGTATGATAAATAATTTTTATAAATTTTTAATATTAATTAATTATATTCAATATTTATATTCATTATAATAATATAATCTTTTTTAGTCAACTGGAAGAAATATTTATTTCGAACCAAATTGGGTTTTCATGTATTATAATGTTTTCTTTAAAATAGTTTGATCTAAAAATTTAATTTTTATATTTAAAAATAAAATAAAATTATAATTATACAATTAAATATTATATTATGATTGATTTTCAAAAATTTTATGAAATGATTGATTTTTCAATGAATAGTGCTAATACTCATTTTTATAAAAACATTCTTTTCATTTCATTCATTTACAATGTTTTATATTTGTTAGAGAATGGTTTCAAAGTAAATGACATTAATTAATATTATTAAAAATATAAATATGTTCTTTCTAATAAAGATTATATATGAATTTGTTATTGAAATAATTTTATACCTCAAAAGGCATTTTTTAAATAGTCATTTTCATCGCATATTGTGGGTTTAATTTAAAATAAATTCTTAAAATTATACAAATTTAATTTTGTATAATGGATTCAAAATTTATAATTATAATATAAAATTTTACTTCACAAAGTAATATTTATTTTTACACATAATGAATTGTAAAAACTGTAATAACCTTTTTCTATAGTTAAGGTAAAAATTGGTTTTTTAAGGTTAGACTATCATGAAAAAGGAACAAATGGAATAAAATATGTATAAATTATTTTTATGGTAATATATTTATTGTATATAAAATAATATTATGATATGTTTTATTTTTTACCCATTTCTATTGAGTGAGACATTAATATGTTTTAATATATTTTTAAATTCCAAGAGTATAATCTAACACACAAATAAATGGACACCCCATATACACTACTATGAAAGAATCAAGATCATTTATTTACAATAATAACTACCAAATTCCCTTCATAATATAACCCCTTTGTCCTAGAGGCCCTGTTTATAACATAAAATAATCCTTGGAAGGCTTTATCTCTAATCCTAATGAGGTTGTCCACAGAATATGTATAGTTATTAACTATGATTTCTCATTCTATTTCTTCTTATTCAACCTTAAAATTTTATTCATACCAAAATAAATAATGACAATAGTATATAAAATATAAATTGATTTTTTATTTTAATATAATAACCTATATCAATGTCATCTTCCATCAAATAAGAAACTAAACCAACGTTTCTGAGTATATAGAACTACAAATTCACAAACATAGGTAATTAATTTTCCATAATTTCCTCCAATGATAGGTTTTAATGATGTATCTAGTATATTTTTATATATATTATATTTAATTACATATTTCAAAGTATTTAAATTTCATATATCTTTTACATTCATACCTTTAATTCATTGGATATTGATAATGTTATATATTTACATGTGTGGAGTACCACTTCCATGAATTGATTTGATTCCGTTTTCATCTCTCCATCACATGGATGGTGTAGATAAATTAATTTATGATATAATATAATATATATTATTTATTAATCACTGTGAATATATAAAATCTTATTTATCTTTTTCCCCCATTCTCTTCAAAAAAAGAAAATGTAAATCGTCCATATGTATGACCTATTGTCCTCATGATTGTAACATAATTCACTTTTCATAACCATATATAATGGTTTCATTTAAAATTATAATTCATGTCAAGAATTGTTAATTATGTAATTATAATTATTCTATAGTAGTTTTAATAATTTTCTATTTGACCATATTTATCCTACCAAATAAATTTTTGACATACAAGTTGGATATCATTAAAAAGACCAAAATGAACATAAATGATTACATACTTGAATATAATGTGGAAATAATTGAAATAAAATGAATCATAAAAAATAAATGTTTCATAATAAAGTAAATAATTAATATTTTTTTTACTCAGGAATATATTGATCATACATGATGATTCAGACTAGAGGAAGGGTACATTTTAAATTAAAACCTCATTTTAATTTTCTAATGTTTTATTGTCGTAATATTTTTCTTCAATGTATATATTCATAATATTATTTTTTTGTATGTATTTATGTGTTCATAAATTAGTTATAATTATATTTTATTTATCTTTTGAAATTCATACATTTTTAAAAAAGATTAATCTCATTTTGAATTTTATATATAATTATTTTACTCTCTTTAAAAAATGGAAAACAATGATATATTTTAATGTACACCACATCAATTTATTTCCCCACCACCAAAACCATTATTTAATATCTTGAATTTTTTATAATCTTCTCTATTTTCCTAAAATAAAAACCAAATTTTCCTTTTATATATATTATATATTTTAAATGAGTTTTTAAATAGAAAGGGTATTTTGATGTCTGAAAATGGTTTAATATGAGTTGAAAAGAGTTTTTCAAGGGTTTTTATGAAAATTTGAAATCATAAAATTTTTTATTCATGATATATTAATTTAAAATTATATATTATGATTGTATATACTAATATATTTTATATAATTTGGCATCTCTATGCAACTTATATGATACATGAGTATGATACAACTTATACAATGGGTGAGCACAATATAGATATATAATGAATTTGGTAATTTTCCTTGTATTTAAAGGAAAAAAGGAGGGAGACAACCATAGAGGTTTCTCCAATTTATTTAACTATAATATAGTTATTTCTAACATTTTTTTTGAATATAATGCTCTATGTTACCAAAATTGGTTTTTATTTTCCTGACATTGGTGTAATGGTTCAATTTTAGAAAAAAGGGTATGTACTATTTATTATTGTGATTTATTTTAGATGATAAAATAAGATTGTAATAAAGTTATACATTTTAATTATTTCATTTCATCACTAGGAAAACAAATTTTTTACTCATATTACTATTACTATTATTTTTTTCATCCCATGTTTTAAAAAAATTTAATAGTGTTTAAGTATGAGTAATGACATTGAATAGTTAAAGTTAAAAGTCTTGATTATTTTTCATGAAATGAAAATGTGTTACTTAATACAGGTTTTATATTATATAAAAAAATAAATACTCAGTTGGTGTATTCGCTTTTTAGAATATGGGTTTGTTATGTATGGTTTATAACTTATTTCTATAAAACTATAGAACTAAATTATCTTTGCGAATGAAAGAGTGATAAATTCTAGGCTAAAGACACTGTTATTTAAAGTATATGGCTGGCTCCATATATAGGATGATTATTTGGTTCCAAATGTATAGGACATCAGTTTAATACAGTACATGAATGAGGATTGTAGTGAAGGAGTCAAAAGTAATTTGTGACAAGTATATTTTCTAGATTGTTTTCCTTTTTTAGGACATGATAAACAACTTTATTTATAATATTTATTGATTAATAAAAGGATATAATATTGTGGTAATTTTTTTAAATTGGAAATTGTTATATACTGTAAACAACCACATATTGTAGTATATATAATTTTTCCATCAAAGGAGTTACATGGTAAATAGGAACCACGTATGGAAACACACAAATTTGAGGCATATAATGACTTTTTAGAAGTAGACATACAAGAGGAACCACATGTAAGATACCAAAAGGTGGAAATCACAAGGTGGGATTGTTTGGTGGGCATCATGTAGTGGATATCACATGGTTGTTTCATGAAGTAAATTGTATTCTCTATATAGAGATGATAATTACACAATGTTTTACATGGATGATATCTTAGGAATAAATGTCAATTTTATCTCTAGTACGAAAATAGAACCTCATAAAATACACATATACATTTAAACCTAATATTTTCTGATAGTGATCACTAGAGGTTCTTAAAGAGGATTAATTAATTATTTTAAAAATATAGAGAAGTGAGTTCTCAATGTGTGATCAGTAAGAAACTGGAAGGGATGTTGAGTCCACTCCAAACATTTTAATAGTAGTGTGGTATAACGATTCTGGTAAATTGGACCATATCATTTTTATTCTCGCTATACTATAAATATATTGGGCAAAATTATAATTATTGTGTCTACTAAATTATTTTATTTGTATAAAAAAAATTGTTCTGAGATGAGTAGGGAAAAAGGTTTTTTTAATAGTGAAACAATATCAAAACGGGGAAATTTATTTAATTAATCCTACACTGATTACCCCCACCAAGATATTTAACCTATGGTTGAATAAAAAATATTTTAATTTAATACTAATCATCTAGAAAAAAATTATCAGAGAAATTAATATCAATTATAATTAAAAACTGAATTGAATTACTATTCATGAAGGAACAAGATAAAATTATGATAATATGTACAATCATCACTATAAAGATGCAAAAATATTTTTATTGTATTAATGGACACAGAGAGTTCCAAATATGAGTTATTATATAATAATTAAATGAGATTATATTATAATAAGTACAAAATTGAAAAAAAAACATCTTGCTATGTTTCAGGACATAAGCACAATAATCAAACATTCCCCATTTTATTTGTTGGTAGATGATGGATAATGTGATATTTATTAAGAATATACATAATCATCATTCAAATTAATTTTTTTTAAATATATATATATATATATATTGAATACATAATAATAATTATATTATATCATCTCCATATTACCTCATCGGTATTTAATTTCAATAAAATTACAGAAATATGACCCCATGTGATTTTTGATATTGAGGACATATCAGGAATGAGATCTTCTATTTTTTTTAAAAATCATTTTTATAATAGGTGAATATGATAGATTTAATAATCCATATCTTGGATAATCTATAATTTTTTATGCATAATTCAATAATAATATAAATTTTCTTTTCTTCCTTTTTTTCACATCATTGAAATTTTTCACATGTTAATTGTTAATTAATACTTGGGTAAATCATTTTCTTTTATTCATTGAATTTTTTTGAGTGAATGTATATTATTGTGATATTTTCCATATGATTTATTTCCCTATTTCAAGAGAAATTTTAATTTTCATATTACTTATACTAATTGTTCTTTTATTTTGTGATTTATTATTCATTATACAGAGGATTTAGGAATGAAATTAATTTTAACAATTCTCTCATTTATTCCATAAATGAATCAAATAACATCATCATATTTCTATTTTTCGAATTCATGAGAGTTTTCTCCTTTTTATCTTTTTTAGATTACTGTTTTTAGGATTCCACTTTGATGATTATTCATATTTTAATGTTAAATATTTTTTTATAATAAAATTTTAAAACTTTTATGATTACACATGATATTATTAATAACATATCCAAATTACTTTAATATATTATTTTTATTTCCTTCAATTTATTAAGATCGAAATATATTTACTGAGTAAATTTATTCGATGTTAACATATAGTCTGATTCATCATCTTGTTCTTTAGAGGATAAATATCCTTCTAGATGAATCTAATGGATTGTTTCCTTCTTGAAAATGTAAATATGTGATATATATATATATACGCGTGTGTGTGTGTGTAGTATATAATTAAATACATTTTTTAGTGTTATAATATTTATAGGATATCTGTTCAATTATAGGATATATTTTCAAGGATATATAGATCCATTTCATACAAAAAATTAAAGGATTACAATGTTACCTTGAATTTTTGGTCAATTGGTAGATTATCTCCTTTATTCATCTTCTACAAAACATTATAAGGATGTGATTAAGAGAAAATATTAAGTAAAATATTTCAGATTAAATATTCCATTTTTTAGATACTTAATCATTTTACACAGTTTTTATAAAATATTTATTATCTCCCATGGCAGAATAATAATATGTTTCATAATACATTATATAATCATCATATTAGTTATTGATATACTTCATTGTGTTTTTATCATTTGGTAGTGTTGGTGTTCTTCATTAGACTCTTAACAAAGGTGATATTATTAAAATAAAAAATTTCATGAAAGGCATAAAATTTTGAAATAAATTTTTATGAATCACAACTAATCCTTATAAACATAAATATTTAAATCGAAATTTGAAATTTCCTTATGATTTAATAATTTAAAATTCTTCATAAGAAGACAATAATTTTTAAAAATGATATTTCAGCTAAGAATAGTCATAAATAAATTAAAATAATCGATAATTCATTTGTATTGGTAAATTTTATTTCCATAAAAACATAATGAAAATAAAAAAAGAGTAAACTAAAAAGGGAATATTGAAATAAGGAACAAGAAAAAATAAATGTTGTAAATTATTGTTATTGTCTTCTTTGTAATTTATAAGATATTAGAGAATTATTTTGCATGATAATTTTTGAAATACACCAATTTAGTATGTTGGAGGTAAAAGATCCAGTATTTCATGTTTTACATTATAGAGATGCCATAAGATTCTATGGTGATCATTTAATATTTTGTTTATCAGATAAAAAAAATTAAATATTTAAGAGTTTTATATTATAAAAATATATTCATCTTTAAAATGAAATGGAGGCCAAAACTGATAGGTAAACCATTAAGAATGTATTAAATAAAAAAATAAATAAATAAACTCTTATATAATTTATCGTAATATTAATAAAATATACTACAAATAATTTTGTATATAGAAACAAAATCATGAAATAAAAACGTATTGGAAAATGTATGCTCTATAATATTCTGGAAAATGAGTTCCAATAAAACACTTTATATATGATTGAATATTAAGATCCATGGTTAATTTTTATAACACTATGGAGTGGTGAATTTTTGGTTTATTGTTTTAAAATTTTAGAAAATATGAAAAAGTCTAGGTCATTTACATGGTTATAATAATAATTTTAACATATTTAAAGTTAGTAAAATAAGTTATTATGATATCATATCCATAATGTAAGGTAATATTTTTGAGTCCAAGCTATGAAAATAACTCAATAGAAAATAAAAACATGGAAAACTATGAATGTGCATGTATAATTATGGTGGTTAAAGTGTAATTAAAAAAATTCAAAGAAGTAAATGGGAATAAATCACAACAATAGATAGAATTAGGAGAAAATTTATAAACAAGGTTTTGAAAAAAAATTACTACTGAATCAAGATATACAAGTGATGTAAATATATTAAGATATTAATTGAATCACCAACTATTATTGGTGATCATCCTGAAGTATGTGTACTCTCCTAAGGTTGATAGGTCAATCTGAACATAAGATACTGATGGTTTTTCATGGACAAGGTCTAGCCCTATCCTTTTCCATAAATGTAAATCGATTGAGACATGAAGATAAATTTTACACAACCCTTAACATTTATTTTCTCGAGTTAGTGTATGATTTATACTTATAAATAATTAGATATGAGAAAATTGGGGTCAAAAATCCCTATGAATCTATAATAGAGAATGAAAAGGTGTCTATTAATTTTGACCATAACCCAAAAAATAATTAAATACACTTAATAAAATAAACAAATTCAATAAAATATTACTGAAATAGAAGATCATTTAGTTAAAGGAAAGAGAATATGGAGCTCCTCCAATGAGATCGTCTTCATCCTCTACCATCATCTCTTATGCCACTACCTTGAGTGATCTACACTTTATCTATCTCCACTTTCTTTCGAGATCCTATAAAATGAGTTTCATATTCAATTTCACTTATATATAAAAAATAACTAAAAATTTAATCACATCGTACCACAAATTTTCTCATATCTAGAATCCAAGTGATATCACTAGGCCAGATTCTTAGTTCTATTTATTTTCACTATCCAGTGAAAGTAATTCCCCACATGAAAGAATTATTAATGAACCACATAAATCCAACTCAGTATGCACCTAAACTTACCACTTGACTATATTAAACACTAATTCTTGATATGTCCAAAATATTCATTCTTGAATACTGACAGTGAGTGTAGCTTCATTGAACTCTAAAATCCCCAAGACGATCTTTGACATGTGATTTTGACATGTGTCCACTAATTAATTAACCTTTTTCATTTATAATTATTTATCTCAACTTCATCATAAAATTAAATTTAGAAAATTCACTAACTTCATTAGTTTCAATATCCATTACATTAAAGATTTTATTAGATGTTTATTCTTGGAAACGATAGGTAGTATTCCATTATTGTGGTCACATAGACATGGGCACAGTATATTAAACTCATTACTGGATTTTTTACAATAGTTCATATGTATGGTCAGTATAGAAACATTTCATTTAGTACATAATATGGTATATCCATGACATTATTAAATTCTACACACATGATAGGTAAACCAATTAGATGGCACAACTCTCTTAAACAAACAATTTTTAAAAATAGTTCAAATTTATGCATTAAAAATAAAAAAAATAAATTTAAATCATATTTAAGATGATTAATTTCCATATTATAAATAGAATTATATTCTAAAAAGTTATTTTAAAGTTAAATACAATGAAATATTAAAAAATACATGTAAACAAAAATATCATAATGAATTTGATATAAATCTATCGCTGAATATTTCATTAATATCATCTTTTGAATTGTTGTTTTTTAGAATATATAGAATAATAAAATGACATACCATTTTATCATTTGTATACCCAAAATACATATATTAATTATGAATAAAAATGACTAATAGATTCATAATCAAACTAAAAATATCTATATATAAAAAAAGAAAAATTTATCATTAAAATAAAAATTATTAAAAACATATAATGTGGAAAATGTATCTATAACATGTCACATCAAATTCTACCACACATAGTATTTTCCTTGTCATCAAAAAACCAAATATCCAAATTCAATGGATGAATAGAGATATTAAAAATGAAAAAATCATATAACACAAATAATTGATTTTCAAAAATAATTTCCTCCCTAGACCCGATCATGTAGTCAGGTGATTTATCTAAAAGATATTAATGGATTGAATAAAAAATTTATTTCATGTTTTAAAAAAATTCCTTTAATAGAAAATTTTGATGAGAATTAAACAAAAATTAATTTTCATAATACTAAAAGTCAAAATATCTCTTTACCTCAAGGAGAATATACCAATATAATATAGAAATTTATAATAATTATATATTTCACTAAAAAGGTGAAGTTAAAATTAATTGTTATAATAAATAATGAATCCAACTCTTGAATAATTTAGATTAATGAATGATGGGTTTATCCTGGATTGGAACTTTTTTACATAATCCATTTATATTATAATCTTATGAGTATATTTGAAATTATAAAGTTCAAATTCAATGATGATTTTAATAGAAACTCCTAAAAGTGTAAAAAAATGTAATTTCCTCAAGATCACAATTAATTGGTTTTCTCAATGAAATCTAAAGGTTATAGAGATTAATCTCCTTAATGTGGAATCATAAACTTACATTGTTATAAAAATTATTACACACAAAAAAATTCCTATATGATCTTGAAATCAATAAATATTTAAACAATTGTGGGTTTTTTTATGATTATAATAATTAAATGTAGTTAACACATTTAAGATCACTCACCCAAAAATAAATCCCAAAATATTCCCCAATGTTGATTTATAATGTCAATAAAACTTTTAAGAATGTACATTGTACAACATGGATTTCTAATTTGGAATTAAAAATCATGACTAAGAGTTTATATGAAAATTAAAAAAAATACACAATTCGCAAATAATTTAAAAATTTGGAGCATGAACATGTTTCCATGTGGTCACAACATAAACATTTATATAGGTAATAGAATTATATAAGTTTCAATACCTAAATATTGAGTGCAAAAATGATTTATTAGATGTTATAAAAATAATAAATCTAGGAAATGATGTTAGAAATCAATTATTATCAATGAAATTGCAGCAACAGATGCTATTTTTTAAAAAACTAATTATTGAATGAAACAAAACCAATTAAAAATATTCTAAAACATAAAATCTATTGAATAATGGTGATGATTTCAATTTAAATGGGAAGAAATAAGAATTTAAAATTTAAAATTGTAACTCCCCTTAATTAGATGAATTATCAAGTAAGTATATTTATTAATTCTACTATTTAATGTTTGAGATAGTTTTTTTATAGTATCCATTTTCTAGTTCTAATATATGTAAAAAATACTAATATAGGAATCCAGGAGTTATAGTTCTAGAATACAGAAATTAAATATAGAGTCTAATATAATATGACACATATTTTATAAATATTTTAAACCTTATTTGTTATCAAAAAATATATTATAATCCCAAAATATATTGAACCACTACATAATGTATATAATGTTACTACTTGAGGAATTTCCCACCAAAGACTCTCTCTCTCTCAATACTACAATTTTTACTTGAACTCTTCTAAAAATTGATCCTTGAAATATAGAGGAATAAAATTGAGTAATAGAAAACTATTTGAAAGGCAAAAAAACATAATAAATAAAAATATGGGGTTTCACCTATTATAAACTAGTTTTAATGTTCCCATTTAGACATACCCTCTTAAAATTTATTCCATAGTCATTTAATGAATATGAGTTCTTAAGGATTATAATCTCACTATTTAATATGGATTTTTTTTCATGTCCACTCATTTTTATTACACCAATTACATTCAATATCCATTAAATTTATTATAGCATATGAAGTATATATTAACTAATCTCTGATATTTTTACCACAATATACTAAAAAATTGCCTAATATTAAAGAAAATAGCTCATAATGATCCCCAAAATGATTAACATTACCCTCTAAATGCCCCGCCTAACATGATATATTTAAAAAATCAAATTTAATTTTTTAAATATATTAAGATTAACTTAACTCATCTAAGAACTACTTATTTTTAGAAAATTAAATTGTATCATCCAAGAATCTTAAATCAGTAAAGAAAGGTGCATAATCAATCTTTTTATATTTTTATAGTTTCTCAGTTTTGAAAATCGATGGGATTTTAAATTTTATTTTGATATTATTAAGAGGAATGATAATTAATAGACTATAAATTAACTTAAAAACTCCAATTTACATTTTAAAACTATTTTTAATTAAACTAAATATAAATATAATTTTGGATAAAATGATCTAAACCCAAACTTGTTGTAAGGGAGGGTTATGTGAATTTTTTAATAGCTTTATGAGTACTCTATAAAAATGATATGTTTTGGATGGGAAACTTCATAATCCCTATTAATGAATTTACTAATTTTTCTCTCTTGTTCCCTTATGATTTATAGTACTTATGTAGATTTATGGTCAGAAAAAGAGGTTCTAAAAAGTTCATTTAATGATTCATTAATTATTTCATTAAAAGGATCATAGTTTTCATTCCAAATTTTAGGTCTGTGAAATTCATCATTAATATCTATCAGATATAATCATACCCCGAGTTTTAACTCTATGAAAACATCGAACTATTCTAAATCTATGCCACATTACAATATTATCGTTCCTTTTTAACGTAACTCAATTATCTTATCCAACATTTCATAAAATTCAACATAAATTTCTTTATGAAGTAAACCATTTAAAATAATAAAACAATTAATTTATTTCATTACTTCACAATATATACATGTTTGAAATTTAAATCTATTAACTACATACCCATTATATGATTTAATCAAATTTGATATATATTTTTTTGCAACAATAATCGACTATCAATATTACATTCATGTTGTGTTTCTTGAAAATAATAAAAATAAATAATAATAGATATAACTACTAAATTGATTTAATATTCCATGATAAATAACATAACTTATGACTCCTTGAAAATAATACGAAAAACAATATTTTAAACATTTTTTAAGAGAATTATGGTTAAATTGTTTAAATATTTTCTATTTGGGTCATCATTTTTTGTATAAAATATAATGTAATTTAATTTATCGTTTAAAAAAATAAGAAAATGTGTTACTTAATAAACAAATAATTTAATTTTTTTTTGAAATTGGGTAGAAAATGTATATGATCTTGGTTTAGAACATATTAAAAAAATCAATATTCATGGTAACCACCAATACCTTGATCAGGATGATTAAAAATTGATAACTGATGGCTTCTCGTATCACTAACATTTTCCTCATTATGACACATACGATTATGTTATTTATGATATTCAGATTGAAAATAGTATGCGTATAAATTTTAAATTCCCTTCAATAATTACACTTCTATAGTTGGCCATTCATCCAATGATTTGTTACATATATTCACCTTTAATTTCAGAATACATCTTTCAAATGGTTGCATTGATCGGAATTGTACCGACCCTCTATTTTTAGCTTCAAATGAAAAATGAAATCTTAAATGTTTCATCGATTCAATCAAGGCTATAGGGCATATATTCTCTAATTGATATAAATTAAAACAATATATTTTTTTCTTATTAATTAATTACACTTTATTTTATGTTGTCTCACATATACCTCAGAATACATATTATATTTTATTCAACATGTACCATATTAGAGAATTCAGCAGCCCACTAAGACTGATAAGAAGTAGCATTTCCATTATAAGATTACAATCATGACTATTTAACTCAATAATATGTACATTTATGATATAATAACGGAAATAATAAGCATAACCATCTGATGACCTAAAATATCCAATCCATTAATAGAATAGTGAATGAATTTCTTTATGATTTTCTAATACTACTTTTAGATTCATTAAAATGTGTTGTTTTGATCTTCAAAAAATTCGTGTTCAGGATGCCTATAAATTTGGGCAAGATCAAATCATGAATTTACATTACCATTGGTCTTACAATGTTTTTCCAACATATTATAGAATGTATTATAAAAAATACTATTCATTATATGCATTACATCTATCATGTGATAAACTAACAAATCAAACCAATATTGCATTTCCAAAAAAATAATCCTCTTTATCAAATTAGGATATCTCTCAAAAAATATATTTTTTTCATTTATATTTTTTCTAAAAGTAATATTAGTTAATGAAGATATTATATATTTTATCTAATTACATGCAAGCACTATTGTGGGTTCATCTCTTTAAATTGTATCTTTTCTAAAATTATTTCTATTTCATCAAAAAGGGTGATTTGTGGGTATAAATCATTGATTACAATCCAAGTAACTTTTCTTTCTTCCATTTACCAAGATTTATTCTTTATTATCTACTATAAAATAAAAACATGATTTTATACAATGTTTACTCCATCTAGATAACATAACGTAAACCAAGAAGTTATTGAGTATCCACATTAATTAAACCTTCAGTGTAAAATTATGAGTCTAAAGTTACATCATATATAGTTACAACATCCTTCCATATTTAAATTAACTCTTAAATTCAAGGCTTTAAATAATCATCGATATTCATATTTGGATTTCTTGAAATTAATAACACCAAATATATATATATATATATACTTCATATGCATCATTGGAGGAAAGTTTTACGAATTAATGAAAATAGGCCAATATGAATATTTAATTCCTTAAGAAACAAATGGAAACAAATCAAGAGAAATACTCGATCATATGTTATGAGATTATAAAGAAAACATGGGAATTATTTGATTTAAGTGTTTCAATGATTCACTATCACATAAATGATTTAAGCTTTTACTGATGGTAATTTTTAATTTATGTCCTCTTATTATATTCTTTTTCTGTGAGGAATAAATAGATGTTGAAAATGGGGTGTAATTGGAAAATACATCATCATTTTTATAGGAAATATAGAATTCCATTTTTGTGTCTCTTTATACCTTGATTCTCTAAATGTTGGACAATTAACAAATAATTCATAATCCTCATATTATAATTTTTAATCATTTTAACATGTATATATCTTGTAATAATTGAATCCCAAATTAACCAACTTCTTATTTTCAAATACACATATTGGTAATGTATTTTATTTATGAAGAAATGATTAAATTCCACAAAAATATTTGATTTAAACAATAATTTAACATTCCAAAATTTAATTTAATAACCACATATCTTATTATATTTTGATTTTTTGTTATATAACATACATGATATAATGGCTCCTCAGTAGATTTTAATAAATTTTGAAATTGAGAAGGTTTTGATTCACGATTTCGAATATCATTCTATGTTATTATTTCCGTAATATATAGGTCATCAACATTATGTACCAAATTCTAAAATGAGGGATCTAGAACCCAAAAAAAATTATTTTCTACTAAATTATTTTCACCATGTTGATACTAAAAATTTAATCATTTTATAAACAAAATATAATTATATAGGATCCAACATTTCAAGAAATTTTAAATCTAAAAAATGTCATTTCTTACATGGATATTAAATATTTCCTTTAGAAATAAATTACAAATTTTATGATGAAAATAATATAAATGTTTCAACACCTTCAATGTATACAGAATTTTTACCAAATACATTATGATTTTTCTAATGATTTAACTATTAATGATAAAATAAAAATAACTAGTGTTGATTTCCTTACTAACAAATTATAAAAAATTTCAATATATATAAGAATAATTGTTACTCATTTTGACCAACTATTAATTATTGTATAATTTTAACAAATATTTTTTAGTTTTACTAATGGATATAATTATTTGTTAAGTGATGTTATTTATTAATTAATTATAAGTAAATTTTTAATAAATATTTATAATTTTGTAAAAGAAATAGTATTTCATATACTTTATTAACATTCATTAAATATAATAATTAAATCATATCTAAATCTTATAATTAATATTTAGTAATAAATATGACACTTAATAATTATTACTGATATTAGATAATTATTTATTAATTAAAAGAAAATATTTAATAATTCTTCATAATTATTTCAATTATTATTATTTTTAACTAATTGTTATTAATTTTAAATAATAATAATTATTATTTATATTTTTTACAATGTATTACAAAATTTTTAATAATTATCACAGATATTTATCATTTTTTAGTAATTGATATAATTTTATATTATGTAATTGAAATCATTTATTAATTATAATTTTGTTTTTAATAACTAGTACTAATTTATAAAAGCTACTAGTATTTTATATAATTTTTTATAAATTTGTTAAAAATTAATGTAATTTACTCATATTTCCAGGTTATTAATAATATTTAGAAATTAATACTAACATTTACAAATTTTTACTAAAATTACCTAATTATTTATTAATTAATAAAAATTATTTAATGATTATTTCTAGTTATTTTGATTTTATGGTATTTCTCAAATTATTATGAATTATTTATAATAATTAAAAATTTTTATATTTTTTAGAATCTGTTACCAAATTTTTACAATTTATTGCAAATATTTATTATTTTTGACTAATTAATACAATTATTTATTATGTGATACTAATTGTTTATTAATAACAACTGAATTTTTAATAACTATTAATATTTTTAATAATTATTATAGTTCTATATTTTTAAAATTATTAAAAAACATTATTATTAACTCGTATTTAAAAATTATTAATATTTTTTAGTAATTAATACATTAATTTAATTATTATTACTAATATTAAATAAATATATAATATTTAATAAAAATTATTTAATGATTATTAATTAATATTTAATTATTTTATATTTTTCTAATTATTGTGAATTTATAATAATTTTTATTATTTTTTATATTTTTTTAATAGGTATTACCAAAAATATTTATTAATTATTACTTATACATATTAATATTTTCTAATTGATATAGTTATTTATTAAGTAAAACTAGTTAGTTATTAATTATGACTAGATATTTATTAAACATTATTAATTTTTAATAATTATATGTGTTTCATATATTTTTTTTAAAAAAAAATTCTAAAAATTATCATTATGTACTCTTATTTAAAAATGTTTAATAATATTTTGTAATAAATACTAGAATTTACTAATTATCACTAATATTTACTAATTACGTATCAATTATTACAAATTTATAAAGATTGTTACTAATTATTTAAATTAGTACTATATTTTTAACAATTACTGTGAATTTTTAATAATTGATAGTATATTTATATTTTATTATCAGGTATTAAAAACATTTCTAATTATTAATAACTAAGTATTTAATAACTGTTACTTATATTTAACATTAATTATAATTTTATATTTATAAAATGTATTTCCTATTTTCATAACTGGCTAATATTTACTAATTAATTCAAATATTTCATAATAATATTTTAATTATAAAAAATTATTTTTTTAATTAAAAATTGTTTTTTAATTAATTACTTCACTTTTAAGAATTATTGTTAATGTTTAGTAATTCATGAAATTAATTAATTATTTTTTTCTACTAATCACATATATTTATTATCGTGTAGTAATTATATTTTATTTAGAAACAAAATATTATTAAATATCACTAACATATTATAACTAATCTCAAATGTGATAAAAAGATGAAATACCATAAGATAATTAATCAAATATCATTGAAAAATGATATGTAATGTTAAAAAAATTAATAATATCAAAAATCATTAACATATAATAAAAATATTGCATTTGTCACATGCATTATATTAATTCAAAAATAAAAAAAAATCTTATATGTAAACATTTCAATCTATCATATGGTTCCACCACATTCAAAAAGTATAATCATAAATAAAAATTTGTCTACAATTCAAAATATATCTGATATCAAATATGGAATAATAATATGAGGGTTGAATAAACATATACCTTACACAAATAAATCATTTTAAAAAATCAAACAATCCATTAATTTTAATGCAATCTTGAAAAATGTAGAAATTACCCTTTAAAACAACATCCAAAAAATATTTCAATTTAAAATATACATTAAAATCAAAATAAACAAATATTTACACTGAAATAGGAAATTTTCTTAAATCAAAAGGGTAAATATTTGGAAAACTAACTAAAATCAAGTGAAATCAGACTATACGGAGCATAAATGCATTTTCGTAGATATAGACACTCAAATAGGTCAAAATAAACCTATTTTAAAAAATAAATTCCCAATAGACCATTAAAATAAGTTAAATGTTTTGAAATATAGTTTGAAAAATTAGAGTTATGTGAGTGTAAATGGGAAATTACAGAATTAATAAAGGACCAGAGAGGATGATTCAATACGTGGTGGATTCAAACCTAAATCTACAAAACTATTTTTTTTGATGGAAAGATTTGGTGTGGTATGTTCAACGATTTCATGATGAAAACTGGATACGTTAAGGTGAATGAAATTGTGGGAGGATTGGAGGAGAAAAGGTTTTCATTATTTTAATTAAATATTATTTTTGATTGGTATCTAGTAATGGTTTGTTCATTTCCAAAAATAAATGTTGAAAACATGTTTTGATGGATAACGATATCCATCAAAATTAATCTTATTGAGATGACTAATAACGATGGATAACATTTGTTATTATTACATTCCATTAAAAATAATGATTTTCATGGTGATCAATATTTTTTTGCAATAAGTTAGATATTATTGGTTATTTTTTATTGATATTCATATGTCTCACATAACCCATTGTGTGTCTATACTATTCCAGTAGTTTTCAAGGCTTCCCAAGAAATGAATTCCATGATCATAGAAGGATCTATATATACTCCTTAATGATATATGACCTACACCATGAAATTAACTTCACAAGACAAAACTCACACATCGACATCTTCACAATCAACTACTGGGGGTAAAGAACTCCAAAAATTGAATTTCAGGTTCTTTATATTTTCCTCTTTCGATGTAGTGTACACAAGGATTTCATTGATAAAAATATCCATGAACATAATTGAAAAATATATAAACATTTAATTCATTATATCCATGAACTTTATTAAAGAATTCATCAAACTAAATAGAATCACAATGAACTCGTAATTCCCATTAAGATATTGGAAAGTGGTCCTCAAAATATCCCCATCCATCGCCTATATCTGATGATATCATGATCGTATGTTGAACTTTGAAAACCATATTACCCCTTACAACTGGATGAATAAATCATCAATTCATGGGAGAGGATTGCGGCTCCTAATATTCACCATGTTCAAGCGATGATAATTTATACAAATTGGAAAACAAACATGAGACTTCTTAATGAACAAAACTGGTGCCCCCCAAGGTGACACACTCAACCAAAAAAATTCACAAAAAAATATCATTGAGATGTATTAGTAGCTCTTTCAAATTTTAAGCATACATACTATATAGAGACAATTATATTAGAGTGGCTCCTGGACATAGCTTTATCACAAACATGATCTCCCATTGAGGGGGTGCCACTACAACCACCTCAAGAAAAATATCAAGGTATTGTACCACAACCCATGAAAACAAAGTCTGTTGAGCCTCTTATGAAATCAATATCATCTCTTCCATCAAATAATATAATGACATAACACGCCTCCAACCCTTCTGAGGGTTTCTCTTACCAACGAACAGGGAAAAATCTTTATCGGCATCATACAATAAAATATTCTTCCAAAATTAATCCACAATATCATATAAAAAATATATTACTTTCATTCTAAATATGATTCTATATAGTTTTATCCATAAACATAGGAATTCTCCCCATGAGTGGAGAAACCTCATAGCTATCTCATAGTCTCTACATAATTTTTATTGATATTCTCATCCTCCACCTACTGTAATCAACACTTAGGGGATAAAAATTATCTCTGACACAAGTCTCAAATTATAGACTAGGGAAGGTGATGTTAATGAGTCTATAGCCCTAAAATAAAAAATAATAATTAACCCAAGTAGAAATAATGTAAAGAGTCCCTTGAAATATAGTTGGATCGCTTTTCACTTGCAGTTCTAAGGAATGCAGCTAACCATGACTTGCTCCACGACCCCACCGGCCCTGATGATGGCCACCTCTATGGCCATGATCTTCTATCTAAGTAAAATAGATATATTGGGGTTTCCCTCTACAAAACTTATCTCCACTCTGTTGATCCAAAATTGTAGTTTCTTGTTGCTTTTAGCATAGCAGAAATTGCCTTAATAGAGGAACCTAAAGCGGAACACCTGGCGCATAGTGGATATTCCACATGGTTAGGAACTCTCACAACTGATGACCTTGTACTATTTAAGGAGAACATATGTACAATCCCTTGGAAAAGGAATGAGATACACCACCCCAATATAAACAAGATGATGGGGGTTGGGACCTACCGTCAGCAATCATACATATCTTTTATCTAAGAAACTTTATACTCCAAACCAAAACTCTACATCATGAGGAGTCCTAAAAAATTCTATCACTTGATGATTAATTTCAAGGAACAATCCTATTAATTAAATATTCTATTTATAGAACCTTGAGATACGTCTACATCATAAATAAGGTAACCTAGTGATGGATCTCTTGATGAAAAGCCTCTTTAAAATTCCTCACTCTACCCTCCTCATTTGGAAAAAGAAATGAATCTTATCAAAAATGGATTCTATAAAAATTTAAGCTTCTAAAAGTTGGAAGTCCCTAATTAAAGGGTAAGTTCCACTTACAGACTACCCACATTTGTGGATGAATAAATAAACTCTTCTCAAAACTAGTCCATAAACAACTCCTAGGATATCATTGACACCTCATGATATTCTAGGAATAAGATATGAAACCTCTTAACTTATCCACATATTATCGTCACATCCAATGAAACCTAGTTCTCTTTTTAAACATGGATTGACCAAACTTTTATCTCAACCTACCCCTTCCACTCCTCTATGAATGAATCTGAGAAGGAGCCCTCATACTTATACAGACTTTGTTTCTAAAAATATTGTTGTATCTTCCTCAAAGTGTCAACATCATTTTCCACCACTCTATTGTTATCTTCTGGCACATCCTACTAAACCACATTGGTTTGAACATGATGATGAAGTAAACCTAGAGTTATACCTACAAATTACAAAATACTTATATCACGTAAACCTAGAATATGTAATATTTAAAAATATATAATTATTTGTTTATTTGATTAATAAATTTAACCTATCTAAAATTTTATCCATTTCAATCATATGTCGAAAGAAGAATACAGTAAGATTCATTCCTAGTTCTCTACCCCATGACCAATATCACTTAATTAATAAGATTGGTAAACATAAATGGTATATGCATCATATCACAAGGGGGCCAAAATAATTGTGTCTCTTCCAGACATTATTTTATTATGTCACTCACTAAACTTATCTGACATCATTTCCCTACAAACCCATGTAGTTATCAGATTTTTTTAACACCAAACTCCATCTTATCTTTCAAGATACATCTTATACCAATCTTTAATAACTCCAACCCACTAAAGCTTCCCCTACATGGATGGAAATAAGATCTAGGTGATGGTGACCAGTTATGCCCCACCTCTATTAGGCTATGAGTTGGTGACTAGCACAGAGTGTATATAATGCATACAAATAGAAGGTAATAACCCATAAAATAACATGATGAATATATATATACCATAGACACAAAATTCAAGTCATATAAATATATATTAAATAAATTATAATTATGTACATGTAATTTCCTAAAAAACTAAAATAATTGAAAAGTTACAAAATGTTACCAATGAAAAAAAGGTAGAAACCATGAAGCCCAAAAATCTCCAAAAAAACCATGAGTCGGTAACATCCTAGAAGGTCTCCAAATGACTCCTTTGGACATTCAATTTTTTTATAAATATGTGGGGTGAGTATAATAGAATACTCAGTAGGATCATCCCTAGAACCTCTCATGGAAAATATTATGAACTCATACTAAATTCCAGTGAACAACAAGTGAAACTAACTCATAACCTAAACATTTATAATAAATTCCCATTATCACTATGGCTATATATCACCAATTATCCCATACTAGAGTTAATATATTATAGTAATGAAACAAAAGGGGTATCAGGCTTCCCCTTCCCTAATGGTTGGCCACTCTACCCCAACATCATGTGTCATGGGCCCTCTCTCTAAAATTAATATGAGCTCGTAAACACATCGGTTACATGTCATTGAATTCATATCAGTAATCAAATCATCTCATTATCCCATAACATTTTTAATATAGTAACCAAGTCATTTTTGAGATCCTCCAGTACCCATATTACATTTATCATATAATGAGTATTATATCACTATCCATCATAGTCTATACACCATTTAATGTACCTCAATCCATCACAACCTATACACATAATATCAAAAATAATCCATTGGATAATATATCTAAAGAAACCTGTGTTTTAAATAAAATAATTCATTATATCACTCCATAGAAATATATGGGGATAATGAACCATCATGCATAACAATATAAAATAATTTCAATGGAATAAAATCTGATCCATTAGGGGTATTCATATATCTATCCATATAAGTACCATGATTAGGAAAACACCATCCTAGAGTCCACTAGGTTTTATATTCCCTAACTGTTATGGGTGGGGTAGTGTATTAAATAATATAATGTACAGGATATAATATATCCTACAACCAGACTATGGGAATGACCTTGTCCTAGGCTCAACTACAGCTATCATCATGCTAACTCTTACCTTCCACTGCTAAGATATGGATATCCTATAATTACAAAATAATTTATGAATAATTACATTAAAAACTACACAATTATTTTGTATTTTACTTTGATTAAATTAATTCATTAGCCCTATATTTACAATATTTCAAATTACACATTCATTTTCAATTAATTAATGTATATTCCTTCCAATCATAATCCAATCGTGTAAAGTTTTACTCAAGGTCATTAAACTATTTTCATTCCAGTAACACCGACCTCATTGATTAATTTATCTAATAAACCCTATCAACATTATATAGATCTAGTTACTCAAGGAAACGTCCTAGGATATGCCCATAGAGAGATGGAACTCAACACTTCTAGTTTTCTCAAGTAATAGGGAATTGGAATGAAAATAATCAAGAAATCCATCCACCTCGGTACTAAATATATTCATTGACAAAAAATAATCTTTACATTCATCACATCAATAGATAATCTGAAATTCATCCCATTCTTTAATATATGTTTCCATCCCTGAAACCCTTAGGTATATCACCAGGCATTTCACTGTCATAGGTTTAAAATCCTTCCACAATCCCGACTACCCCACCCATATCTCATAATAGATCTTAGACTCACATCATATCATATAACGAGTATCATATACAAAGAATATATAAGGTAGAAAAACCCCAACCAGGTCAACTAAGTAATCAGGTCCTATAATTAGGCATCCTTCTTTTACATTCAAATGGGCTCTCATGGCCCCAATATAGGGCACTAATACTTCACAAGAAATCAAAACACATATCACCAAACATATATCATTATCAATCAACTAGTTTCTATTCTAACATGTATTAATATAAGGCCACAGCCTTAAAAATTACTTAATCTTGAGTTATTACAAGATTACACATTGAGGAACTTTTAAGGTTTAGTGTTTTAAAAAATTAGATCATAAAACTTGCATTACATTCCACATTTAATGAAAGTGGTTACATAATAGATAGTATTAATTTTTCCCATCAACGGAAATATATTTAAAAGAAAACATGGATTATTTCTTGACACATCCTTGACAGTATCATCATATCATGTACCATTCCCTTGACCTAAGAAAAACATTTCAAAAACATGGGATGAGCATAAAAAGCTCAGTAAGGGATATAAAAATATGGAAAGGAAACATGAGTTCATATATACATAAGAATGAAATCATACTTCACCCATAAAACATATGCACTTTAACATACCTCATAAAATCATGAATAAATCATAGAAATCATAAGACTTAAAAGGTAACTTGAGGCATTCATAACATTCTTACGTAGAAAGTAACCATCTTGGTTACATTTGGAATACCCACCATAGTATATTCCCTAAATCTCTTTGGAGAAACCTTAACGTTTCACTCCTTCACGTTACCCAATGCATTGGAGAGCTATATCGGGCTCACCCGCCCTTAGTTTATCCCGAAACAACCTGTTTTCATAACAATGCCCAAGAACCATAACATAAACGTATCACATAAAACATGAATAAAGGAAACATAATATTTCCACATTTCAATCACAATATAAAATTTTAGTATATTTAAATAATGAATCCATTTAAAAAGAAACCATTTCCAAAAATATTTAAAACAATTAATAAAGAGATTTTTGAATGAAAGTGTCCCATACCACCTTGAAGCTTTTAAAATTGTAAACCATTAATATGCATATAAATAAATCCTTAAAAACATTTTGAAAACATGGATATTAATAAGAACAAATAATTAAAACATTTAAAGAGATATTTTGGTTAAAGGGGTTTTACCAAGATTAGAGACACTTGAATACAATAATTGAGGAATAACATTTAGTCAGAAATTTATAATATCATGAGAATAAATGGATTCATGATATAATATTCAAAAGGACAGTATATACACCATATAAGAGTGAATTGGTGCATAACAACAATAAATTCTCAATAGAAATGTCAAATGTGATGAAATCCTTTATAAAGAAGGTATCCTTAAATTAAAGATAAATCAATCTGAAAATTTTGTGTGACAAATATAAATACACCTAATATAAGTGGATATTAAGTGTAAAACAATAAAAGATCATTCACACATATTAAAAGGATTACATATTCAATAACTACATGTTGAACCCAAAGAAATCGAAATCGGGTTAAAAAGTTCCCTTGGTAAAATTCGACAGCCTAACGGCATCACATCAAAATTCAGAAAATGAGTTGATGAGAGATAAAAAGAGATTATCATCACTTGGACATAAAATTTACATCAATAAGGATATAAAAGAATATATCCCAACATAATAGTATGTGAATTAAAAGACATAACAAAAGATGTCTTTTAAAAAGAGGAGGGTGAAAGGTCCCCTTACCGGGTTGGGTAACTTTCGAAACGTACACCCCATGGAAGATGGGTCATAAAATGAAGATGTGAATACCCATAAATGAAATTATACTACACAAAGTGTATAATAATGGTCATTACATACACCACTCAAAGGAAATTGTGGCAAATGTAGCATAAATCTCACAGGAATAAAAGTGAGATGAAAAATCCCTTATGAAAACTCGGCAGCCTAGTGGCGCCACTTAAAACTTCCAAAATGGATTGATTAGAGGAAATAGGGTCTCTCAACATATCAATATAAAGATTACATAAAGATTAATACAAAATAACATCCCCCAACATAAAAAATAGGAGCTTAAAAGAAGTGACATAAAGAAGTGTACTTAAAAATAAAGAGAGAGGTTGGATCTTTTACGAAAATTCGGCAGCCTAAGGGCGCCACTCAAAACTCCCACAATGGATTTATGATAGAGAATAGGTTCTCTCATCATATGAACATAAAAATTACAGTAATAGTAATATAAAATAATATCCTAATAACAATAATGATGAGCTTTAAAAGGAATGACATAAAACAGTGTACTTTAAAAGAAAGAGAGGAGTCAGATCCCTTACCTCAAGTCCAACTTGTCTTGTTCGTTTCTTTATATTCCTGAATAATAAACTTTGGTCAATTTATAATTACTTATGTACCGCCTATAAATATTATTATTCAGTTCATATCACATATTTTAATGTTATAATAATTTGTTAATAATATGAGTTAATATCGGAGGTCTCTGTCGATGTTTGGTACATGAGTCAAAAATTGAACTTGTTGGAAAATAATTTTCCATGTAGTTATAGGTACATCATATCCAGAATAGTATTGATGTTTTAAATATCATATATATCCATTATATATTCATTTAATACTATCTCATAGCATTTGGAGATAAAAATTGAAAGCACCGTTCATGGAGACGGTAGGCCGTACGTACGCATGAACGCTACTTTCATTTTTTGTCATATTAATGGAATTAAAACAAAATGAGAGACATATATATATATATGTTATAATTACAGAATAATATCCATCATTTAGATGTAATATCTTACATTTATATCCATTATATATATGTACTTATAATAGTACATAACATTTTGAGATAAGAAATGAAATGTACTGTTCATAGAGACGGTAAGCCGTACGTATGCATGAACACTACTTCCATTACTATTTCGTATATAATGGAATTAAAATATAATGATACATAATAGTATTTTAATTCCAGTATGGTATCATATATAATATCATTAAATATATCCTTTATACGCACCACATATGGTATTAACGAATCAAATCACTTTGAGGGGGCGGTAGTCCGCACTTCCTTAAATGAAGATATCGCGTTTACCCGTAATGGAAGCCATAAATGTATTCCATAAATGAAAAATACAGAAGCTTAAGTAAAACATTAACATATTATATATCATATATAAATATAGTGTCATCATAATGGCCACCTTTTAAGGTGTTAGAAGAATGTTGAACAATCATCGTTTCGGGAGGCAGAAATTTTCCATCCACAGAAACAGTATGTTCATTAACCATTAGATTTAGGTGTGTGTAATTTTATCTCTAATAATTATTATAAAAACATCCTAGTATATTTACGATACTGGATTTTTTACAAAAGAAATGAATAAAAAGGGTTTGGGGGGGTTGGAGAAGCAAAATAAAACAAAAGGACCCAAATGAAGACATTACCTTAAAATCGTGTAACTCCCTTTGGTTTGAGTTAAAAGGATTTATTGGGAAGACTTCTGCCCAAAGTGAGGCTTAAATGAGTTCTAGAGGGATTTTTAAGGACAAAATGGGTAGGGGTTGGCTGATCCAATGGATTTGGAAGTGTGGGTAAGGAGGTAGGGGTGGGGGCCTTTTATAAGAGGAGAGGAGGGACACTCTTGGAAAGTAAAGAAATGTTACTTTATTTTAGAATGAGTTTCGGATTTTAATGGTCCCACATTGATTTTTTTAGATGATAAGGTGATAGGGGTTCTAAATACACCCATCCAATAGGTTATGGACATGTATAGGTCTTATATTTTACATTATCTTTCTATTTTATTTAAATCATTAAATAATGAAGTCATCACTACATCATCATGATGTCATAAATAATTTAATTTATTTAATGTCTAAAACTTATATTAAAATATAATGATGTATGAAATCTTTTTTTCTTTCTAATGAATATTTATATTCAAAAATATGACTTGTATAACCCCATGTAATTATTTTTTAGTAAAACATCTCATGTGTGTGTCATTTTTTACTTTAACATTAAATAAAAAGGTATTTGTGTCATTTTCCATCCAAAGTGGCTCCATGGGTTCCCCAAGTTGACCCATGGATTGTATTGGTCGGCCATGACACATACAATGAGGGTAGGACATACGTCTAGGACATTTCATTTTATTAAAACATTATTCTTACCTTCTACACTAAATACCTCTAATCGCGATTAAAAACATAATAAGTTACTATTCACCAAAAAATTATTTTAATCCCATTGAACCACATTTTACTTCTTAATGACAACCATGTATGTTGGATTTTTTAAATTCAAAACACAAAGGTGGCAAAATTTCATTTAAACGGAAAATCAGTTTTTATAAGTACCACTTAGAGGTTTAACTATTCATAAAAAATTGATGATTTTTAAAAAATTTCAAAAATTTACCCTAAGCTATATTTGATATTCCAAATTCAGAAATGATGTCTATTTTAAAAAATTAAAAACATATATGTTCCATTAATTAATTTAATAAATAATTCCCGCCGTCAAAACAAATAGCATGTTTTTATGAAACAAAATGTATCAAAAGATTGACACTAGTTTAAGTCTGATTTCAAAGTGAAATTAATTCCAACGACCACTATTGGATTAAATGGTAAAAATATATTCTAATTCCACTTTAAAATCAATTGAAATGATAATCTATTCATATAAATAAATTATATTAAAAAGTGGTTTTGAATTAAAATACAACATTTTTCACTATTCATTAAAAATTGAACTTTTTCAGAAAAATACCAAAAATTTACACAAAAAAACATTTGATGTCCTGATTATAAAGAAGAATTTTATTTAGTTAAATATAACACATAAAATTGTCAAAAATTGGATTTAAAAGAGGTTCTTCATCAAAAGGTGGTTAATCGACCTTTTAATGAATATTAGAATATTTACGCTTAAAATTGGATTTATTCGCATTTTTAATCCTCTAACATTTATTGTAAAAAGTAAAAATATTTGACAAACATATATAATCATTTGGTAGTTAGTTCTGTTCATTCCTGCCATTACAACGGCTAGGCGTTAACTACTATTTAAAATAATATTATTTTATTATTAGAGTGCAACGTAAATTCTCCAGAATCCCGTTGTTGCGTGTTGGGTACGCCATCGAGCATAACGTCCCCTTTAAAGTCATATTATTATTTTATCAAAAAATAAGGATAAATGTTAAAATGCAATACTCATTATTTACCTGGGGTTATACCATTATCTTATTCAATTATCATAAAATCCAGATATCTATAGCATAACACATCATTAAAAAAATCCATTAAAATTATATAAGATTGCACTTATCATTAATTATAGTTTAAAAAAATTAGTAGAAGAACCATTCTCATTTATAATTAATTTCATTATTATTCTCAAACAAAACATTCCATATTAGTTTTATTTAGCTTTTTCTATTAACACATGGAATAACATATTCAATTAATCATGATAATGTTTGTTAATTTTATTTTCTTAAAAAAAATTAGAAACACTGGATTTATTGAATATGTCACTCCTTTAATTATCAATCCAATCAAAACAAATATCATCGGTGTTATTTTTTTTACCAATTTGTCTAATTTCAACCTATTAAATCAACTATAATAACATAATAAATAAATAATTATATAGATATCATGCTTATTGAAAAATAAAGAGGAAAACTATTATTATGGTGGAAGACATAGATATATGATCACTAAACACAAAACAATTTCACTCTTTAATCAAGTTTAAATATTTATTAGGATAATTATACTACTATCTAAATGGAAAAACAATTGAAAATTTATGATTTCATGTAAATATTATGGAGAATAATAAAATCACATAACTATACTTCTTACATTATTGAAATAGAAAAGAAATTTCAATTTGGATCTCTAATAACATCACTTTTAGGGGAACAATGATCTACTAATGATTTTATTCCATTAAACAACTATAAATAGATAAAGATAACTCCTTTATAATTAAAGAGATCAAATTCAAAATAATTACAAGTAGAATGGGAGGAAAAAAGACCTAAATGAGGTAAGTTTCTAGAAAAGGGTGGTAGAAATCACCTCAGACCACCTTAAATGAATTATAAGAAATAAATGATTGATCTCCATGAAATTAGATTCTAATACCATAAAAATACACCCTTTTTAGCCATGGTTTTAATAGAATGTAATGGGAGAAAAGTGAGTTCGGATGGGATGTTGGTGTATTTATAGGAAGAATAGGTTTTATAAGAACACAAAACATCCCCAAGGACAAAACAACATGACCACTAGACATAGGGTTAACTATAACATAGACCAATGGATCATTCGATAGCCTCCCTTGGATAAAGATAATTTGAAAATATATCCACCCAACCAAGTATAGATTTGGTTTAACTATAGAGGGAATACGATATAGCATAATCCCTACATCAAACTACCCTCACAAAATGCAAGAAAGTTGAAAAATGGTAGAGGTGCATCCATTATCTCCCTATCATAGTTCTCAACCACCATGAAGGGCCAACACCACAAACAACCACCAAGACAGAGCCACCTCAATTTAAGCAATATCATTAAGAACTCCTATCAAGCTTCCATGTGCCATCACATGGATATCATATCGCATAATCCGGGATTAGATACAATCTCATATATCCACACCATAGACTTGCCAAAAATGGTAGTGGCACCCTATTTTTTCCCATTTTTCCTCCACACACCTTGGAATCTCTTCATGGTGCCTCCGACAACCAAAACACAAAAGTTGAGGGGGGACTAAGGGTATGTTACCTTATAGTTTATTAATCTCATTTCCATTACATGGGTTATGATTTGTTGATATACCTAATGTTTTGGGATCTAGGCGTACACATATATATGGTTTTTATTAAATGGTGTGTTGGATTGAAATTATACATCCCTCAAATGGATTATGTAAAGCCTTATATATTATGATATAATTTTGTTAAATGTGTTAATGTTCTCAATCCACTATGGGAAACTGGTAGGGATGCCTGATCCACTATAATAGGGGAAATAATTATAGATTCTAGATCTTCAATGGGAAATTTGTAGTGATGATTGGTCCATTATAATATTGGATACTATTGCTAATGCTTGAGATGCAATGATATGATGGTCACAACAGTTATCCTTGATATATGATATTTATTATATCTATATGAGAATTCCATACTCATTGAAATGTTTTTATGCATATCATTGGAACTCATGTATCAGGATTATATTTATATGATTACTTAATCTTATTATTCATGTCTTTTGAAATAGGAATCATTATTCTATGACTCAATTTTATGATCAATGACTTATTATGTATAATATTTGATCATGATATCATAAAATTATACTTATCTTATGATTTAATATTATTATCAATTTATAACTTATCTTTTTATCCTTAGTAATCATCTATGCTAACCATTTCTATTGTTTCCCTCCCCAATGATATTTATAATGTTTATAAGTGGGGTTTGTCAAAAAATGGTATAATCAGATAATAACATAATGGGATATGATAAAAATATATAAAGTACCATTTGAATATGTATCCCAGATTCCAAAAACACTAAAACATTACTTTTTTTTGTAGATAGTAATGTTATATATATGATATTTATCTAATAGAATGTAATATTTATCTACAAAAAAGGGGGAGATAAATTTTCTATAAGAGTATTATTTATATATTATTTTGATATTAGGGTTATAAAACTTTTGTGAAATCCATAGAGATAATTGTATGGTTTAAATAACTTCATAATGTTTTTATAAGGTATATATTATCTGATTTTCATTGAAATCTATTACTATCAAGATTTCATAATTGAATGTGGTTTTGGAATAAATTCATTTGGGGATAATATACCTAACCAATCCTTTTATATATATTAATACATCATCCTCAAACATAAATATCCATTAGTTACTACCCAAATATTATGAGCCCAAGTATATTTGGAAAACTGGATTCACAATACATCAAAGTGAGACTAAAAAAATATCTTTATTTTAATATCCATATGGAGATTATATGTTCTTTGAGATCCAAAAAATTCATAGGATAACATGTGAAATATATAAAATAATTGGGTGGGATAAAAATACTAATAATGTATTAAACATGATAAGGATGTTTAACAACGAAGTCAATGGTATAACATGATTTTATAAAATGGAAGGAGTATGTGTAAGAAAATGGGAGAATCAAACGGTATTGTATGATCATAGAATAATACATAATGTGGTATAAACATAAAATTAGACATAAACATAAGTCAATTATCACCACTGATATAATATCACATTGTGAACAAAATCCCTTAGTGTATTAGGTTTACCCATTAATCCCAGACGTGTAGCCTCATCAAATTAAAACATTAAACAATCAATTAGGGAAACATATAATTATAGGACCTCCCAACACATTAATTTCCAGTGCTGGCATATTTTTTCCATATATGTAAATCAATAATATAAGCATAAACATAAGAATCATCCATGTTAATAAATGGATTTCACAATCTTTTCTGATATCATAATCAAATAAAACCCCAATAAAAGTATTTTCATGATAAACATAAGGCATGTGTTACCCAATAAAATGAATGTATAGGGACAAATGTATATATGTATGAGACATATATATTTAATTTATAATCATTCTATAACAATAAAGTTTTTTTTATTAATAGACACACTATTAAAAATATTAAATAAAATTTTGAGTAAAATAACCTTTCCCCTTTGAAAATAATTTTTGAAAGACTAAACATTCACGCAATATTGTGGAAATAATTTCAATTAGAAATAATTTACAAATCATATAAATGATGTTTTAGATAAAATAGTTTTCATGAATTTTAGTAATTCTGTATATGCAGTATAATTTAAAAATACATTCCTTTAACACTGCAGAAAAAGTACCACATTCATAAAATGGAAAAAATATTCCTCCCAAACCTTTTTATTACAAGTTAATAGGGAAACAATACATCCGAAAATCATTGAATCTTTAAAAAACATGTTTTAAACATTTTAAATAAAATATAGACATGGTAGAGAAAGGTTTCTTTAATGAAGATAGAAATAATTTCGATTTTACATTACAGTGTGTACATAATAATTTTAAGTAAATTATATTATAAAATCTAAATAATTAAATATTATTTATTATATAATTTGTAATCGAGTATTATATGGACTATATAAAATAATTTATAAGCATAAAAGAACTTGTGTCTCAAATAAAGATGTTTTGAGATGAAAGCCTTACCTCGATTCCAGAATTGTAGGTTATGTTTTTAATATCCATTATAATAAACATATATCATTTATTTTTTCTATTAAGAACCATTTCTAGGTTAAATACCTTATAAATATAGCATTTTAGACATTTATTTTAATGATTCATTTAATTACTTAATCATTTATGTCCCCGTCAGATGTTTTTAAGAAGCTCGGTTCATAATTTCAAAACAGAATCAGGGTATTGAAAGTGGTCAAAGGGGTAATTATTCCATTATTTACTGAATAATAATCATGAAATAATTATAATTTTCATACATAAATTATACTTTTTAAAAATAACCTTCAATTATGGTAATAAAAACAATTATATTAATATCATAGAGATGATAGGTCATACCTACACATGTGTAACGTTTATATTTTAAACAATCATGTTGGAAAAAAAGTAGAGTTTTAATTTATCAATAAATAATTATTATAATATAATAAATGTCATATTATTTATTTAAATATACTTTTATATTCCTCTCTTTTGATATGGTAGAAAAATTAATCACATCGCTTCAAGAGACTGTAGTAAACCTTACACATGAACAACGTTGTAATTGTTCTATGGATTATAAGGTAATGAGGTAACTGTTATTTTATTAATAAATAATGGTTAATATTTCATGAATATTAAATATAAATATTAAACCCATAATCATGAATTTTCATAATAGGCTATGATTAAAATTTAATTACATTGGTTTGCGAGGTATTTATCTACTATATACATGAATGATGGTTTATATTCTCATTTGATTAATAAGTTAATGGATAGAAATTATCCTATAAATATAATAACGTCTGATTATATATTAGATAAATATATTATTATATTATAATTTTTAATAGATAATTTATGGTGAAAAATGATGAAGTAAATAAGGATCTCGGTTGAGATCATTACCTTCACATAAAAGATGTTGAGACCCAATCTTGATGTACAAGGACATTAAATATTTTTGTTGGATTACTTAATAAATTGCATTAATATATTCCAAATGAGCATTTTAGGTTAGTGTCTTTGGAAACATGGAATATAATTATCTATCTTGGTGAATGATCTTAAATATCTTCCCCATTATTTTTCCTACCTAAAACCCTTCTTTATATCCCATAGAAAAGAAAAAATAAAAAGGGTGAGCTCAAATGCTCAGTAAGGGGAAAATTGAGATCATAAAACAAACCATAGAAATTAGAATGTAACAAAATTAAGATAATGATTAAATATCAAAATCTGGAGTCATGAAATAAATCTTCGCAGTTCGTAAGGAATAAATCACAAGTGAACATGACCATGTAAACATAGAGTTGACATAAAACATGGAATTGTGAAAAACAAACTGGAACATAATATGATTTTGATAGTGGCCATGGCGTTGCTTCTAAGACAATCATAGTGGACAATGTATTTTACTGAACAAGATTTACATTCCATTATAGCCAAGTATTACTAAAAGGTATTTACTTGTTGTTTCATCCTTGTATTACTGAACCAGATTTACTTTCCATTACATCCATGTTTATCTCATGAGATAAATAAATTTACCCAATTAATTTTAGGGATATATAGGTCTCAGGCATATCATAATGAAACCACTATTATGTGTGCCACATAAATATAAATCATTTATAATAGCATAACTGATGAAATAAAATGGGTTTCTTAAACATCATTCCATTATATTCAATTTAAAATAAATAGATGTCATAAAAATAATTCCATCATAAACACTTTAAAAAAAAGTAATAATTATGATGTAAAAATAACCCTACGTCATCTTATATGGAAAATAATTTCGATAAAACACTTGAACGTAATTACTCAAGAAAAAATACTTTTTTTTCAAAAACATTTTCTTATCTCAAAATGACACATAATTTTAAAAGAAAATAATTTAGTTGAAAATAATCTTAAAATCATGTAGAATAAGTTTCAAAAAAATATGCTACCATAAAACTGTAAAATTTCATTCATGTCATATAAGATATAAAATAGTCCACTCATAATTTTTCCATAAAATTTAAAAAGTACATCAAATCAAATAACGATAAAATAATTCTTTCATATTATTTAATAAAAATTCAACAAAGGGTAAAATTAACATTTAAAATAGTAGAAGAATATAAATAATATTATATAATTACGAAACATGTATATGGATTAAAAATATACCCTAATAAATAATTACATATAAAAAATCTCAAATAAAAATGATATTGTAAAATAATATTTTACCTTAGGTCTAATATGCTTCGAATATATCAGAACATAATGTTCTTCGATGTGCCTCCTCTAAATATCCCTTAATATCACTAGAGTTGGTCTTTGAATAAGACCATGACCACCATAGTCATTCTTGGTAATTTGATACGGGAAATAGGATGAATATGGTCGATCTTGAAGTCTCAAAATGAAGTGAAGATTTGAGGGAGGAAGTGCCCTTTTATAATTGAGGTGAGAAGCACTTTTGGAAAGAACAAAAAATATTAATTTATAAAAATTTGAAAAATAAATTCAAATAACTAAAAACTATTATATATTTGAATTTAAGATATGATAATATTGAAATATCATCATCCAATAAAATTTAGACAAGTTTTGATGTAAATTTAAACATTATCATTTTAATTGAAAATTGGTTATTCTATTTAATTTTAATTAAGATAACAAATTTCTGAATATTAAAAGGGTGAAAGAGTTAATTATTTGATTTCAATTACACAATAAATGAATAATATATAACATTTTAGACAATGTCATAATTATTCTATATTTCTAAAAAAACATTATGATTTATAAATAAATTTATAAAACATTATTTTAACAAAATATCAATTATTTCAATTTTGACACTATTCAGTTAATGGGTTTTTATAAATATCCAAATATCATGTTATCCTAGAACCAAATATTTTATTATATCACTAATGGGTTAATTTCATCTATAACTTTAATTGGAAAAATTAATTAGCCCAAATTATATTTATTGTAATATTTTTAATAATCATTATTTGATATCATAATTATTAAAATAATCACTACATCAATATTTTGTAATTATTTAATATACTTATTTGTAGAATAAAAAATTAAAATAAAATACTATGATGAAAATAAAGTTTCTATATTTTAATAAAATATATGTAGTCAAATATTTCTTTTGGGCAATCCAACATTAAAAATGTTATACTTATTATAGAATGAATGTGACCACTTTAACAATACATTAAATAAAATAATATAAAGGTCATAATACATTCTATAAAGATCAAAATGATCATTATCATGACCTTTGTATGATTATATTCAAGATATACTCGACAAATAATCTATTTTATTGTTTTTGACTTTTTCATGATTATTAGTATTTTAGTAAAAAAAACACTAATTTGTTATCAATTAAATAATTTTTACATCATCAAAGAATAAGAATTTAAAGTAATTTTTTATTTCATAAAAAAAATTACCATGATATAATTAAATCTGTTATATTTCCATGTACTATTTAATTATTAAGATATCACCTGCTTATCCCCTTATTAAAATCATTATACTTATAAGAAATGAGATTTTGACATTTTTTCACTTCCATTGGATTTATTAATATCTATGTAATTTTCATTTTTAAGTTGACATTAAGTAACTATTATTTGAACAAAATATGTTAAGGGTATAATTTTATTCATCTAATGGTATTTTTTCAGGTTTTAGAATAAATTTATTGCCCGTATCGTATAATTAGTTACCCTATTTTACATGATTTAACTTTAATTGTGGTAAATATAAATTACTGTACTTACTATTAATATGATCCAAAAATAAAAGTAAAATATTAACATAATTTGGAGCAAGTAATTCAAAATATGGAATCCATTTTTAAAAATTCAAAACACAGAAGATGCAGTAACTAATTTAAAATTAATCTCTTTATCGGAATAAAAAAACGAGTTTCTGTTTTAAAGTTAAAACATTATAAAAGATTAAAATGTTTTTACATATGAATTTAATGTAAAATTAATGAAAACTAATTACATTGTATTAACTAATAAAAATATATTCTATTTATAATTTAAAACCATTAAATAATACAATTTATCTTTATAAATTATTTGGATGAAATAACTTGTTTTCAATTAAAAACATTCCATATTTTTACTATTTATCAAAATATGAAAGTTATTGAAAATATATCAAAAATTCATCGAAAGTAAAATTTTATTATTCTTTTTGCAAATAATAATTTTATTTTGTCGAATTGATGTTATAAAATTGTCAAAAACAATATTTTTAATGGGTGCGCCATCAAAAGGTGGTAAAACTGCATTTTTTTAAAAAATACATGTTTTACTCGAAAATTGCTTTTGTTCTTATAGTATGTTCTAGAAAATATATAAGATTAATTTTAATGTTATATAAAATTGAAAATGTTGTTAATATTTTTCAAAATAGATATTTTATATCTTATTAAATAATATTTAATTAATATATCATTTTTAATAGAAACTTGATATTGCCTACAATGAAAACTATCAAAGAAGGCCACTCTTGTGTGTAATGCAAGATAATTAATTGTTATGTTTAGTGAAATCTTAATTTGGTGTTTTTTATAACATAATCCAAACATAGTTCTTTTATTCATTGAACAAAATATGAACTCAGTCTTGTGTGAAATGAATTCTATCAAAAGAACTTAAAATTGTGTGTAATACAAGCCAAGATTAATGTTTCAATTACGGAAAGATAATATTGTGTTGTTTATAGTTCAAGATAAACTTGTTGTATCATACACCATAATACATTAATAAAATTAAAAAGAATTTATCTCTTAAAATATCAGGGTGTTACAAAAGAACTTCCTTTAGATCACATATTAAGGACCCTCAAGTTAGTATTTTTAGGAATACCAGAAGCTCCAAAATATGTAAAATATTGTTGGAAATAGATGATAGCTTGTCTTTTTGAACCAAAATGTCTTTATATGTGTGATTAAGTGAGGGTAGTGGTTTCCTTTTATAATTAAGTGGGAGTGTCATTTTTTAAATACCCAAAAATATTCAATAATGGGAAGTTTCTCTAATGCCAAGTGACTATAAAATTGAAAAATAATTTATTAAAGGATATATAAGGCCAATAAAAACCTATTAAGATAAAATAAACATGTTTTAAACATGTTATTATCTTAACCTACAATTTTACTAAATTTAACACTTTTAATTGGTTTACCCTAATAAATGTTTTTTCTATTTTTACTAGAGCTTTTGAGAAAAACATTTGTTGAAATTATTATATAATAGGAATTATGATTATTCAACATATGGAATAAATTTTAAAAAATTAAATTCATATATGCGGAATAATTTAGTTTAAAATTAATCCCTTAAGCGTGCTGAAAAAATATTTAATGAAAAATACATTTTTCAAGGAAAATAAGATAATATATTAACTATCTAAATATAAATAATCATTATATTAATTTCAATTGACATAGTTTGATATAATATATATATATATATATATTTTTATTTAAATCATTCCTCAATAGGGGTTATTTTAATAAACATATATGTATGAATATTATGAACTTAAAATAGTTTTCAGAAAAAAAAATTTAACTTCTAAAAATAAACATATAATTAAATCAGGTATAATGGTTATTAAAATGTAATTAAATATATGATATCTTAATATAAATAATTTTTTTAATTTTAAATAAATTTTGAAAAATTAATTGTTCTTTTAAATTACATAATTTATTAAAATAAATGATTGTTTTACAAAAATTGGTATTTATTACTATTCAGAGAAAAATCAATATTTCCCTGTAAAAATACCAAAATTTCACCCTCAATTAATATAAATATACTTATTTAAATATTTATTTTAATTTTAAAAAATAACAATTCTAACAAATCCAAAAAATAAATTTTAATATTTTCTCACAAAAATATATAATTTTGTTTTTTAAATTATTGTTTTTATAAATAATTGAGTGAAAACATCAAAAAAAATTATAGATACAATTATATTGATTAGAATATTTATAAATATTTCATAAATTATTTAATCTTATTTATAACTTCTAATTAATATCTTGGTTATAATGATCATATTTAAATATTAATACTTTAATAATATGTTGTGGTTTATTTAAACTTAGTGTTTCGTGTTGAATATTATATCAAGCATATTTTTATTTTAAAATATTAGGGTGTTACATTATACCACATTAAAAAATTTAACCTCGTAATTTTAACTTGTGTTTATTTTTACATTTGAAAATTCATTTTAAAAAAACTGTTATCCAAAAATTATTTAATAAAGCTTCCTCTTAAAAGACGTAAAGTAAAACATGTAGGTGATCTAAAATAACACAAGAATAAGTTTACATGTAGGTTAAAATTAGTGTAATGTTAAAATATAGGCAGAGAAGAAAAAATTAAAAACTAATTTAGAGTGATAGAGATCATTATTCATTAGAATGCGAATGATCAATAGAAAGTTAACAACCAAAAAAAACCATAAATATATGATGTATTTAATGACCATAGATTCATTAAATATGAATGTAATAGGATAATATTGTTGTTTTAAGATTATTTTCCTAGAGCTGAGGGATTATTTTACTATTAAGATAGATAACACCTTAAAATATACTTAATTTATATCTTTTTATTTCATAAATATAATTTAATCATGTGGTTGGTATTTTATCAGTTTCCACATCACCTCTTACTATATGGAGTGAATTTAAAATCTGATTGTTTTATTCCTAAAGTACTAAAATTGAATTTTAACTGATCATAAAATCCATAAAAGTGTAAAATAAATATTACTTATATCTTTATTGATATGAAAAGGTTTATCAAAATGTAAAATAATTCCTGAAATGAATTTGAATATATTAATATCTAATATTAAATAATAAACCAATCATTTAACATAAATCATTCCTTAAATAAATAACCCTATATTCCAAGTATCCTCACTAATATGAACATTAAATTTGGTTTCAATGTGAGATTTTATCTCATAACCATAATCTTATATCCCCAAAAACATAGTGTCATTCTCACCACATAATCCTTTATATTAATTATAAAATGTTATATATATCTCAACCTAATAAAATGTTTCACAATATATCATTAATCATCTCAAAATCCAAAAATTTATAAAATATTTGATTTATTAATAAGTTCCCAATGTAAACTCAGTATTTATCGACTACATTTTTTAAGTAAAAACAATTTCCTATTAACGAGCACATTATCTAGGTCATTGGTAAGAATTGCAGCATTATTGTTCATCATTTTTTGCTTCATGCCATGCGGCCTTTATATACAATATGAGTTATCCCTAGGAATGAAGTTTTTCCTTTATCAAATACTATATTAATATAATTCCATTAAATTTCCCAAAAATCTAATGAAAATCTTCAAAATAACATTAATCATTAAATCATTTTATATGAACTATGGTTTTCTATAGTGCTTATTTTCCCAAAAAAACAAATAATCTTAATTAAATATTATTTATTAACATAACATAAAATATAAGATAAAAACTAAAGGTTACCAATAAAATTGAAATTATTTATACAATATATAAATAAATTATTCCCTAAATAATTTTTTTACTAACTCCCATACTAATTTGAAGGGTTATATTCCAGTAAATTCCTCCAAAAATAATTTTATTCTACTTAGACTCCCACTACATAAAACCAAAAAAGGGTATTTATCAATTTAAATTTATGATAAACCTTATAATTTTCAAACCACAAACCTTTTGGTTTAACATAGTTTATCTATGATTATCATCTATACAAGTCCCTCATGATGCTTTATAAAGAGTTTGTGAATTTACAAAATATATCCCTAAATAATTTCAAACTAGGTTTGTAGAAAGGATTCTTTTTATGCACAATTTCATGATCACTTTAACTCTAAATATTCCCTTTTAGGATTTATTACACCTATGTAAAACAATATTACAGCCACAATCACTTGTAGTTTCTATACAATGATATAATTTCATTGAAAATACTCTCTCAAAACTTCACCAAAATTCCCTGATATTTTCTTATACTTATACATGTACTTAAACAAGTTTGTAGGGGTCCCACTTATTATTCAATCCATGTTCTCCAAAAAAACTGGACCTTTATTTGGAACCAAATATAGTGAACCATGCCTATTACACCTATATTTAGATAGTTTTTAAACATAATTATACATTATTTAAAACCCAAATATCATAAGGAATAGTTTCTTAATAAGACTAAGTTTATAATACCTAAAAGTGAGACTATAACATAATTTATTTAATTTTTTATCCATAATGTTCTTCTTAGTTTCTTGATCTCCTAAAACATTATAATATTACTTATGGAATACATAATACAAATAGGTGGTCATAAAATCCCAATAAGGGAATAACTATGATAAGAAAGTAAAATTGTGAGTCAATGGTATAATATGATATCATAAAAGAGAATTAACACGAGGAATCACATGGTAGAATAACTTCCTAACATAAGAAATTGGAATTGTATGAAATTTTTTAGAAAAAAAATGACAATACATAAAAGTACATAAAATATAAATGACAAGAAAGCCTCACATGTTTGAAAATATCTCATAATGAATTAGGCTCACTCCGTAATCTCATACATGTTTTATCATGAGACAAAAACATTAACCAATTCTTTCAGGGGATATATAATTCCAAGAAAACTAACACAATTAATTTCATGTACAATCATATTTTTTCACATAATTAAATCAATAATAAGTAATAAATATAATAATTACCCATGGAAATAAATTTTTTTTATAATCTTGTCACTTATAATAATCCAAATAAATATTACAAAGAATTTATTTCACAAGGGATATAAGAAATTTATTTCCCCATTAAATGATTGGATATTAATCTAGTTAAACATGTAATGTAAATATATATATAATCTTGAGTCATTGTATAAAATGAAAAGTTTTTTTGGTTGATTAATATAAACACTTTTAAAACTATTAAAAACATTTTTGAGGAAATATAAACTTTAAATATTGAAAATAAATTAATAAAAACTACAAATTTTAAAAAAAAATATTGGAAATACATTTCATTTAAAATAAATGTGGAAAATTAAAAAGGAAACTTCAAATAAAATAATGTTCATGAAGGGAGGTAATTTTGTGCATGTCGTATAGGTTAAAAACATTCCTTCCACACTTTGGTAAAAAGATCCTCATTTAGAAAATGACATGAATATTCCTTGTAATTTTTTTAAAAAAATTAAAATGAGAAAATATTTCTTTAAATAATCATATAATATTTAAAATATATATATTTAATAAGTTTTAAATAAAACATGTACACTAAAGAGGAAGGGTTTTTGGAATGAAGATAGAAATAAAGATAATTTCCCTTCAAAACATTTATTTAGTAATTTTAAGTGGAAGACATAAAAAATGGTAGTATTACTTGAAATGTTAATAAATAAATATAAGTGAACATAATTAATGGGTACTATTAGACAATTATTAAATATTTTCATTCAATAGAAATTCAAGCATAATCAATTCTGATAAAAATTGTATTGCATCATAAACCCTTACCACCTTTGTAACTTTTAAATCACAAAACCCATGAATGAAGTATGTGAATTGTAACAAAAAATACCATTAAGTAATAATGATTCATTATATATTATGTAAATGGTTAGTATATACTCCACATATAAAAATTATGTTTATAAAAGAACATGTATTTCAGAGATGGATGTTTTTGATGAAACCATTTCTTCATCCATAGACTCATGTATATCATTTATATCCTATATAATAAACAAATATAAATTATTATTTTTCTTATGAACATATTCCATGTTTAATCAATTAATATTAAACCATATGTTTCATTTATTTTAACGGTGTATTTAATTACATACTAATTTATGTCTCCATTGGGTGTTTTGAGGACGCTCAGTTCATAATTTCAAATCAAAATCAGTATGATGGCCATGGTCAGATGGTTCATTATTCCATTATATCAGGAATAATAATAATGTAATAATTATAATCTATATATATATATATTTAAAAATAACTATGATTAATGATTATGAAAAATGAATTGTGTTATAATCATAGAGATGGTTGGTCGTATGTATATCGGTGTAATGTTTCCATTTTTCATGAATCATGAAGAAAATAAGGTAAGTGTTATTTTATCATCATATAATGATAATAATATAATAACTATAATATTAATTCATTAAATATATTTACATATATCATACATGTGATGTGGTAAAAAATTAATCACATAACTTCCTGAGAAAGTACTCCTCCATATATATGGACGATATTAGTATTTTTTCATTGATGGTAAGGTAAAAAATTATATTATATATTAATTTTCAATAATTATTAATATTTCATTAATATCATATTTATACATTAAATCCAATATCATGAACATTCATGATAGGAGATGTTGTAAAACGAATTATATTGGTTCGTGAGGTGGTAATGCGATGTGCACACGAATGATGGCTTAATTTCCCATTTGATGGAAGAGAAGATCGATAAATATTATATCATATATATAATAACATATTAATATATTGGATATTCTGGTGTTATAATATTATAATTTTAATACATAATTAATGGTTTGAAAACATGAAGTAGAGAAAGAAGGATCTCGATGGAGATGATTAATTTCTCTCAGAAGAACCCCCTTTAGATCTCTTATTAAGTACCATAAGGTTCATATTATATAAATAATAAATATCTCGAATTTGTATATGGATGTTGGGTATATATTTTTTTATGTGTTTTTGGATAAAAATGGCCTTATTGGTGGTAATAAGTGAGGGGAGGGGTTCCATTTTACAATTCTGAAGTGGCATTTTCTTAAAATACCCAAAAACTATTCAATATTGGGAAGTCACACTCAAGAAATAGTGCTTCCAAAATTGAAAAATAATGTAGTATAGAAGATATAATGATTATAAACACTTATAATACTAAAACATTACAAGTTTTAAATATTTTAACCTCTGTACATCTATGTTTTCTCACTTTTAACCATTTAAAGTTTTTACCACGATAACTATTTTTTTACTATTTTAAATATTATTTATAATCCAATATTAATTTTTCCATTTTATATAATATAAATTTTTTTATTTAAAATATGAAATACATTTTATAAAATTATATTCATATAATTTGTATAATTTAATTTAAAATAAAACCCAAAAAATGCAACGAAAACATGTTTTCCAAAAAATGAATTTTTTGAAGAAAAGATGATCTTATATTGACTGTATGTATTGAATCATTATTATATTGTTTCAAATTTATAAATAGAGATATAATATATATATATATATATATATATCTATTTAATCACTCCTCGTTATGGGATACTATATTAAATTTAAATAATGTAACAGTGTGCACTTAAAAGAGTTTTAAGAATACAATATTTTTAGGCCTAAAAAAAGACATATATTAGAATACAACACAATGATGATTTAAATAAAATTAATTTCACTATATGAAACTAAATAATAATTATTTAAACTTTTAATAAAATTAAAATAATTAATGTACTTTTAAATTACTTAATTGACTAAAAATGGTAGTGTTACAAAAATTAGTATTGTCACTATTCAAGGAAAAATTAATATTTTCCAAAAATAAAAAAAAAATTATCAATCACATAATATCAATATAATAATTTAAAAATGATATTTATTATATAATGTATAATTTCTAAAATATAAAAAACAATTATAATGTTATGCCCCCAAAATTATAAAACTCATTTTGGAAATTAATTGTTTTATTAAAAAATTATTTCATATTTCATAATAATTGATAAATAAATTTTAATTATTAGAGCATTTATATATATTTTAAAATTTATTTAATCCAATTTATACAAACCAATTTATCTTCTAGGTTATAATGATCATAATTAAATTATAATATGTAAATAATATTATGTGTTTTGTTTAAACTCGGCAATGCATGTTGAATACACTATTAAATATTGTGTTCATTTAAAATATAAGGTTTTTATAGTTAATAAACATGAAAAGTGTTGATCGAGTTTATCTACGATATCCTTTTACATCATGATGAGTGGGCCAAAGACTATATTCCTTGAAATACACTCCTGAGATATATTATTGGGTGAATTCAAAAAACATATTAATCATTATGAAGGAGTTGAAAAGATAATGACTATATATGACCTAGGTAAAAACTAAGGTTTCATAAAATGAAAATAAATATTCATCAATTAGACATTATATAGTTGATTTTTTATGATTTCTCACTATGATTTTGGTTTCTCACCCTATTCCATATTGTTTCATACAATGGATGGAACTAGATAGAATATTTTCAACACTAAATGCGAAGGAAAATGGAATGATTATCCCCATGAGAAATGAAGTTAAATGATAGATGGAATGAATCCCCATTATGATTATTTATAATCAGCTATATCATTATATGATTAATAGTCTCAACATGGGTAGCTTTCTGAAACTCTTGATAAGTGATTGAATGAGTTTCATTAAGAACGTGGAATTAGGAGGATAGAACATCCAAAATGTTAAGAATATTGGAATAATCACTCAACTAAATGTCTTAATGGAATAAGAAGATATTTTAATTGTGGAAATTAAGGGCATGAAGGAATAAGTTTATAAGGTATTTTATGTCTTATGTGTGGGTAACTTGAAAATTATCTGATACAATTCCCTATTAAAATGAAGACATCAATATAAAGGAAAGGAATATCATATGTCAATCGTTGAAGTAGACTGATTTGTCATATCCCAACCCAACAGTGCCCAACTTGTGACTATACCAATCCCACAAAAAGTAGGATTGGGGATGGCTACCAGTGCCAGGTAGGAATGTCACACACATTGTTGTCTTTAGGATATGGAAACTATACACACACACTCACATTCATATCCATGAAAAAATGTGTAGATGATAATAAATTAAACAAAAAAGTCATTCATACATCTATCCCAAAATCATAGTACAGAAGAATCACTAAAAGCATAAAAATGGAAAAATATGAGCCCAATAAAAACTATAAATGAGTCATACATTCTTAGAAGGAAGAGACTTCTATCAAATGATCCAAAATGAAGAATCTTTTGTAAATAACTCAAATTAACCTTGGTCTCTCTAGATCAATATTCTCTTCCTTCTCTTGGTCTTCCTATGACTCCATAAAAATGACAATCATCAGTATAATACACAACATGTGCAGGAAAATCCAGCATAGGGGTGAGAATAAAAATACCCAGTTGGTTCTCCAAAACCCAAAATAAAAGTTAGTAGTTGAAATTAAATATACAATCCATCACATGCCAAAGGGAACCTGAGAGAGAGAACATGAAACTCTATCTTGACCTCTCCTCAACTACACATGACTAGTCATCTCATCTCTATGTATTGTGTTAGACGATATATCTGACATCACTATAAAGAATACTTCAATAACCTAGATATACTCATCTTAGAATCCCAATCTCATGTTGTCCCATCCTCATATCCATATACATCATTCTACTCAGTTCTCTATGGTCAGGCTCATCCTGAAGAATGCACTCCATGAGCCCTACCATCTTAGATGGTACACATCTGAGAGATATCACTCATCAATAAATCATATTACATACCTGATGGAAAATCCAATAGATACCACTCCATTGGGAAGATATTTTACATCCTGAATGGTTATCATCCAATATAACACACTTATTGTGTATCACTGAGTTAATGGATGATCCTCACCATCCTAAGTGGCATAAAACTGATAGAACCCAATTGTTTGGAGTCACCACAAAGAAATCCATGCAGTCACTTAGCGGATCCTGATACTCAGATAGGGTATCACACCCATCCTAGATGTGGTAATCCATGAACACTACTAGAAACAATAAATATCTCATCTCATAGATAGGTCATTACACATGTTACCACTGAGGGACTCTAATAACCCTATTTAGATTTCTAGAGATCATATATATCTAATAAGGGATCACACCTAAGATGACTAGGGGATTCCAAAAACCCTAACGAGTCTTAAAGACATGATATTTAGATAGGGGACCATGCCTAGGACTACCGGGAGATACCACAGACCCATATATGGATCCAACTAACAAGTAGGTCATCATACTCTCGATGATACCGTGAACCCCATTAGAACCAACCACTGAGTAAGGGCTCGTACTCATGACAAGAAAGAAAACCCTAATGAAACCCTCCCGCTAATAAGGGGATCATATATCTAATTATTTCACAAGAAATAATTTTCTTGGATACTATACGGGGGATTTCTACCATATTTATGAAAATCCTGAAGATGCCATGAACCTCACCTAGGGAATTCGATGTCATAGAGGATCTTGCCCCGACCTCCTATTAGAATAAATCTAACTGATCTCATCTGGTCAAGGGGATCACAGTCTTATGATGGTGATGAAATTAAAAACTCTACCCTCACATAGATATACACTAGGAACACACTCAAATGAAAATGCTCAATACATCACTATAAGTATTCCAACTAACTACACCTCATTCCATATCTCACACACGAAAACCATAGCCACCATCTTGTCACACATTGAAAAATACTCAAGATAGGTGACTCTCGGGCCTCCATCCAAGTCTTAAATAGGAAGAGTGCATAATGTGTTCTCTTATACAACATGTAGTGTGATCAGAAATAATGAATTAGAATTCCAAATGATTCCCCCAAAACTCTGTATTTTTCAATGAAACCAACATATCTAATCCAAGGGGCTCACTAGTACTTGTAATAGGACTCTAAAATAGTAAAATAATGAAAGCATAGGGATTGGGATGTAAAGATCATAAATCCCTCTACCTTGTGGACAAAAATCGAATCTTTGTGTCCAAATGACACTCATAAATTGTTGTGCCTAGATATGGAGATGGTCGACATAAATATTGAGATCAATGGAACCACCTCACCTCGGTTCGGCCTCAATTTATCATTCACACAAGGGGGATCCTCATCACAACTTCTCTATGTGATCACAAGGGGAGGTGTTATTAATTTGATTTTGTTAAATTAATAACCCTAAATTTAAAACTCCTCTAACACTCCATTAACTAGGCACCCAACACATACAATCTTTATCTCATTCCTAGGGTAAACAACATCTTCTAAACTCAATCGTTGTCTTAGATTTCCAATATAAGACTCTATTCATGATTTCATCCACTTTTATTGAAAATTTATTAATGCCTGAAAAATATATATATTTAATATCATTTAAATAAATTCACTGAGGATTCATGGACCTCATAATTTTACATTGATTCAATTCCTTGCTCTAGAAATTTTCTTAGTAATATTACTATAACATACAAGGAAAATCCCTTGTCACTACATTCTCCCCACATTAAAAAATTGCATCCCAAAAAGGGAAATCCTAGGCATTCAGAAAAAAAAAACTAAGTTCGAAACTGGATATCCCAAATGATTTATCTCACAATAGTGTTCATATGTTGTCTACAAACACACACTCTGGGGAATAACAGAATCCAAACCACTCCCAGTGTCCTGCTCATACTAGGTGTACCTTGTGAAACAAAGTGTGCATTTTTCTCCTCAACTGTTATAAGTGGAAAATACCAAACACCCAATCCAACTACTATCAAAGTGTCAACTGGTACCCCACCTCGCTAACCTAACATAGCTGCGAACCTTTCCTGGAAGTCCTCATCCACCCGTTGATGGATTGTACCCTCAAAAACCATTGCTAGATCCAACTCTAGACTATAAATCTTATCTCCCATTGGAACTGACTGGTACACTGGTGAACTATAGGGCCTCCCGAACATGGAAAAAACAAGGGATACACCAATGTTGGACTGAAAATCACACCATAATAACATACAAACCTGAATAATTCTATCCATAACCTATACAGTTCACTCGACATGGTACAACAACCCCTCTCCTGGGTTAACTGCTATGGGAAAATAACCTCAACGTAACCGTGTCTCACAATGTGACAAGAGTCATCATGATACCTCGTATGGTCAACATATTCCACACATTTAAAAATACCATCATTAATATGTCTACTGGGTATCCTATTATAAGATACCTCATCAAAAATATCTCATAAATGGGCCTCCATACATCAATGAAAAAGAGGAGGGCTAACCACCATCAACCAGAGAGATGGCACACCATTCTAAAGTGTCTCATGTGTAAATATGAAAATGTAGAAATTAGGGTACCAATGAACAACATATGCATGCCCTTGTAACACACTGATTACTACCAATCCCTCTGTCTATAACCCTCCAACTACACTATATATCATGAAGCTCTAGGCGAGTAAACTGATGTGACGATGAAAATATTAGGGTAGTCCTTGGGTGGATGTTTAAATTGAATAAAAATCCAAATGGGTTTGTCAAAAAATCACATCCCTAGGTAGACTGACCCCCCCCCCCCCAATATAGTAAGGAAATAAAATCTCATAGCACTATTACTCCAAGGGTGATTCTAGACATCGGTAAAAGTCAGTAATATCTTTCCACACATGAGATCTTCTTTCTCATCCTGGTATCAAACCTCTATAAAGGATGCGATCAATCCCAAATGATAGAAACACTTCCACAACCACTAGTGGAAACCATATGATCATGGATGGTAGGAAACCAACCCATACTAAGGAAAACAATTATACAGTCTCCCTATCACTACTAAAAGATTATATGCTTGGAACTCTCCTTTTGGAGTCATATGTCACTATAAATAATATTTCATAGTCATTAATTTTATCTATTGGATACTCCAACATAATAGTCAAGCATAAAGGCTCTGTAGGTATAATCAGGTATTTCTCTGATACTTCATCACACAAACCCACCCCAAACACACAAGTTAAAGGAACTCATTATCCACACATCGATACAATCCAATTTGGGTGGTAGTGAAAACCCCACATGGTTTTTTGTTATTTCAGAATAATGTGTCTCGATGGAGGGAATATCCCTTTTATTTTGTATTCTAATGTTACATTAATCAACACCATCACAAGTCTCTACTGACACCTTGGGTCACCGTAGATAGTCCTTAACCAAGAAGTAGAAATTATATAGTACATCATAATAGTCTCTAACAATAATACTTCAAAATTAGAAAAAATATAGGGTTTGATGATGTTAATAATAAAAGACTCCTGGTCATAGACCTCTATGAAATACAATTTTCCTATCCCCATCCTCTAGCTCCCTAATCCAGGTGTGGACCACCTGGGGTTGGTGGTGGTAACATATCGAACTGTCATCCACCTCATGATGCTCTCCCAACTCCCCATCCACATAAATCATCATGATAAACATTATTTTCCTATCATTGTCAGTTATAAGAAGTCCCATCCATAATCTCTATCTCAGTAGAGAAGCAAGTCAGAAAATATCACTTGAGATGTCCACATCTATCACAAGAAAAACACCACCTCTCACATGGCTGACTATAATTGTCCTAACATCCAAGATTCTTAGTCCCTAAAAATTGGTATCCTATATCGAATAATAACATAGTCCTATATCTATGAGACTTCCATTAGATACTATTTTTAGATGTCTCGCCTCCTATGTGCCACGCACCAATAAATACAGCTCATCCAGAAATATCTTCTCCACCAAGGCCTACTCAAGAACCCTAGCATAGGTGGTAATGAACATCGATATCATTAAAGCCCTCATATCTTGATGTAAGACCTACTTTATGGAATGGTGTATGAAAAAATAATAATCATAAACCATATCCAAAGAGTATCATGAAAGGTTTTTGATCCTCTCAAAATACTTTACCAAATTCATGTTATCCCTATGAAGCTACATAAGCTCGTGGATATGTATTGATCTCATCGTGTATAGAATGATACTCTTCCTTGATGATCTACTAAAAATCCATTCATGTGAGTTTCATCTCATCAGGGTTCTTCATCTCCAGAGTCCACATCGCTTGGTCAATCTCTATATAAGGCTCATCACTAGAACTACCATCTGATTGGGAGGTTTCCTCATAATGTTTAAACACAGATTTGACTTCCTTAGGCTAATTATCACCTACCTGGGGGTCTATATCACCCCAATACCTCATTGTTTATTACCTTTGGAACTCATGTTGAGTTCTTAGACTATAATCTTCCTCAACCTGAATTATTGACACAACCTTCTACTCAAAAAGTTGTGGCTTGACTAGGGGACCACCCAGACGTACCATATCCTAGCAGTTTCGTACACTAAAACCTGATTTCTAGGAAGTCCTTCATCACAATACCCCCAAGTAATCCTATCTAGATGTTTTCGATGAAGTACTCATAAATAGAATCAAGATTCACCATGGCCGAAAAGTATATCTGTGGAGTTTATTCAAGAAATACACGGATCCCATAACCCATTCCTATATGATGCATGTACCAAAATTCCCTATAACTAGTGTCTTCATGTCCTGAGTCAACGAGAATGTTATCAGAGTATTGGAGTTTGGATATGATGTCCTTCACACAAGCACTAGAGTATCTATAATGAGATCTAAACATGAGAACTAGAAACTTGTTTCCATAATTCTCAACCAGTCTTTACCATGATTTTATCTCTACACTAACTCGAAGAAGGACCTCCTATGAAAAAACTCTATCAGGACTTGACCCACTCGGTCTCAAGAATCGGCTACCTCAAGACCTCCTCCCATAGGATAGGATATGTTGGCCATCATTGACTAGGAATATCACATTTATGGTTGCCCTTAACCTATAGTACAAATACACATGTACCCACAACCATCTCAACAGTGCATATATAATCATAACTATACCAAAATGCATGCATACATCTATCCCGCAATCAGAGTAAAACAAAATCACTTAAAGTGTAAAAAGTGAAAAATAAAATCTCACAAAAAATTGCAGATGAGCCCAACCGACTCAGATGAAGGGGATTGTTGTCAAATGAAACAACCAAAACACTCCTCAATTAAGCATAGGTATACACCTCAGTATGTCAACCTCACTGTGCTCTTCATGCTCTCAGTCCACCTAAGAATCCATCCAATGGGTTTTCATCTACATAAGACAGGACTTGTGTGGTCCAAGACCATGTAGGGATGACTATAACAATACCCATTATGATCCAAAAAACTCAAAATAAAAGGGAGAAAATTTAAGACAATAGTATTCTCTAACCAAGATAGAGGGAACCAAAGAGAGAGAGAACATGATACACTATTTCGACCACTACTCAGCTACACAAGACTAGTCATCTCATTTCAACATACTGTGTAAGTTGATATATGTGAAATCACTATAAGAAATCCTAGAATAACCCAGATATACACATCTTAAACTCCATGTCTTGTGGGGTCTCGTCCTCACTACTAGCCATTGGATTCTACTAGGATCTCTAAGGTCATACACGTCCAGGAGAAACACTCTATGTTCCCTGTCACCCATGCTAGTAAACATATGATACATATCACAAATCTGTAACACCTCTTCCATCACTAATGTGACGTCCAAGAGCTACAACTCCATCGGGAGTATATATTCTATCCCTTATAGTGCTAATATAAGAGAAAAAGTCTAATCTAGTATCACTAGGATGACAAAACATCCCCACCATCACTAGAAGAAAACACCCAGAGAAACATGATCATCGGGTCTTTCGCTGAAGAAATTCATGCTAGCACTCAACAAATCTTGATACTCAGTTAGGGGATCACACCCATCCCAAATGAGGGACCCGTCAAGACCTATTGGAAACACGAATGATTTCATCTCAAATATATTGGATTATACATAAGACCAATGAGGTGCACCACAAACACAATAAGTAACTTTGGATATCATATTTCTTTAATAGGGGATCACACCCAAGACTACTGGGGGACTCCACATACAATACTGAGTCTCAATACCATGATATGAAGATAGAAGATCATTCCTAAGACCACTAATAGGGAATGAAAAACCAAATATGGATTAAAATTCCCAGTTGAAGCCCATAATCTAAATAATATCACAAACCTTATAGGAACCAACCACAATGAAATGTATCATACTCATGAGGATACTACAAATCCTACTTAAAAATTCCACTTAAGCAGAGGATTGTATATCTGATGATTCCAAATACCCTACTGGGATAGCCTTCTAGATCGGAGATTTTTATCCAATATATTAAGAGCATGATAATTCTAAAAACACAAAAAATGTAATTCAATACGATATATGATCCCACCTCAACCTCATAGTGTGATACAACAAATCTATCTGAGCTCATCCAGTCGAGGGAAATAAAAAACATTTGAGGATACAATGAAACATTGTACCCTAAAGGGATAGACAAAGAGAACCCAATAATATGATATTGGTCTATATATTATGATAAGGAGACTTGTTAACCTCACCTTACGTCACATCTCACACACCAAAACAATGGCCACCAACGCATACAGCATAGAAAAATACTTTGAATATGAAACCCTTGAGCTTCTATATTTGTCACATAGATGGAGATGAATATGGGATAGTCCAAAAGGGGAGTGTACGGTGTGTCTCTAGATACCATCCCCAAGTCATATTGTCTCCATGTACTAGTAATGTTTTTGTGAAAATACACAGTGTTTACCCCATGTCACACGGTGTGTGATCCCGTCTGATATCATGGGTGTGTCCTCACCCATACATGGATATAGGGCCATGTCTCAACACATGGTGTGTCCCCACGGTATATAGCATATCTTGACAACCCGACCAAAGGGCCATGTCCTTAGCATGTGCATATGTACAACACCAATTCCATTGTACCTGTTCATGTACATTCACACAGCCATGTCCTCTGACATGGAATTTCTATCCAGGTCCCTCGGAAACATGTCCTTGGATCACTACATAGTGTGTACCCCTAGTACATGTGGTGTAGTCCCCAAATATCATCTTCCTAAAATTAAAAAAAATACATGGTGTGTTCTCTTGTACAATACAATGTATGATCATAAATGTCTAAGGTAAATTCCATACAATCTGCTCTTAACTCCCCAGTTTCCACTTAAACCATTAAATGTACCCACAAGGGATCACTAGATGTCCTAATAGGTCATTAAGATTTTACATCAATGAAAATACACGGATTGGGAAGAAAATATTCTAAATCCACCTACCACATAGAAAATTGTCTATACATCAGGTCTAAAACAACTACTGGAACATACTTCACCTCTTTATGGTGATGATAACATTAAAAATGTGGATCAACGGAATATCTTTACCTATGTTTGGCCTCAGGTCATCCGTCATGAAAGGTTGTATCCTTTTCTCCACTTATAGATGCGAACGCAATGGGGGTTATGTATTTAATTTTAAAAATTAATAAAAATTCATTTAACACTCCACTAATTCACCCTCAATTGAACACCCAATGCAGAAAAGCTTTATGTCACCCCTTGGGTAAACACTACATTCTAGACTCAATGGTGGTCTCAGATTTTAAAAACAATACAATGATCAGTATTTAGTCCATTCTACTGAAAAATCACATCTATGGGATAAAATGTATTTAATATCTTTAATATCACCGCACCAAGGCTGCTCAGGCCCTGGAGTCCCACACTTAGTTAGCACCTGGCTCTTGAAATAATCATAGAAATATTCCAATGTCTCATACAGTGAAACTCAAGTCACTACATGGAAGAAGTGTTTATGTTTCAAAATTAGTACATTATGTTATACAAGATTTATAGCAATTTTATTTTGATTATAATATTGATGAACCTTATATTGATTATTATGTTCATGTTTTTCATTAGTGATTTTCGAGAATATGTTGAACGACATAATTAAAATATAAAAGTGATTTAGTGGTAAAGTGATATTTTATGGAAACATTTGAATAAGGGAAAGATAACATTTAATATGTTCTTAATATTGATATTTTATTATTATTATTTGAGATAAAGAGGTAATTGATATTGATAATGTAAATGGTATAGTACGGGTAACCTTGATATCCATTATTGATTGATGAAAAAGAGATTTACATCACCATTGATAATGTTTTTTATATTTTTTTATTTATGGAATATATACAATAGAATAATATTTTATCAGAAAAATAAGGATAATATTACTTTTTTGAATCATATATATTATTCCATTGAGGTTTTATGGTGATTCATATTATTATCAAGTTTTAAGAGGATCAAGTTATTCTCATGTTTGGTATGTGACACTATGAGCTACTTCATGTTGTTTAGGAAGAAATCAATAAGTTGATATTGGAAAAAAATATGTTATAAAATATTTCATATTTTTGGGTTTTGAATTTATTAAAATATATTTTGGAGGAGTCTTATGTTTAAAAATTAATATAATGTATTATATTGAACATTGGGGTGTTTTGTTAAGGTTTTAGATGTTATTTTATTAAATTTATCCATATTAGATAAGTTGAGTTAACCATTTTGGATTTTGTAAATATTTATAGGTTAAATGAATGTAATATAGATATTTTTAATGATTAAAATTTAATTTTCGTGATTATTACATGAAAAAATATTCTTCAATATCAATTTCATGGAGTAAGAGATTAGATAGAAGGGTAATTGTTCAAAGCGCAACCAAATTATTGAATTGTTCTTATTAAATAGAAATAAATAAATAAATTATATTCTCATTTATATTATATATTTATAATTAAATAATCTTTTTACTTCAATAAAATGTTTTTGAAATAAAAATATAATCCCTCTACCATCATTTCAGATTAATTAATGACCTTTACCCCCACATTTATTATGGTTTTTGGTTATTAAATTTCCCATCAACTTATATTATATCACTCTCTATTAGTCCTTCGATAATAATTCTCTCATAAATGTCATTATTTTAATATCCCTTTAATGTTTTCCATATTTGGTAACCTAATTGTGAGTTATTCTTTGTAATCATTATATTTCATAATTCCTCGTAAGGAAGTTCAATTATCTCGTAGAATGATGTGGGTTCTCAATAATGTTATTTCTAAATTTTAAACCATTGTTTACCAAGAAAAATTTTTGAAGGTAATTTTATTTAATTGGGTTGTAATTTATAACCCTCTTATTTAATATTATATTTTCCCTTCAAAAAAATTGTAAGTTTTTAGTATTTTTCTTAACACACTTCATTCGGCTTATAACGAATCATGAAATATTAAAACATAGTAGTCAATTTGATGGGTATGAAATGGATTTACTAAATTATTAAATACAAATGGAAATGTTTTAATTAATAAAAAATTATTTTTCAATTCATTATATATAATTAAACAATTTTTAGTAACTTAATTTAATATATAAAAAATATGTTTTCATCAAAAATGGTATTTATTTTATTTTGTGTATGAATATTATAATACATATATACCATATATAAAAAATTTATTAGAAAAAATTTATATCATTTCATTCAACATATAAAATGTATCTTTGAATAAATTTTTGGGATTATTCTAAAAATATTTATTTTGCAGTTTTTTTTTAAAAAATATTGATTTTTGAAAAATCATAATTTATGTTCATTGAAAAATTCCCATAATGCTTTTAATCTTATCATAAATTTACATAACTCTCCATTATTTTAGAAAAATGTTATTAATTATATGGGAATCATATTTATAATATATATTTTTGTAAGTTCATTTTCACGTTTAAAGTAATTTTTCCTAAAAATATGGTTATCGATGCATTTCACATATTTGTTAAAATGAATTTATAACACTTTATTAAATTTAATCATATATAACAAAAATAATGAATTGGTATAATTAATATAAATTAATTGGGTAAAAATTATTTTTTCATTATGAATCGTAATAATGTTAATGGTTTTTCACCTTTCTAAAGAGGTAAAACTATGTTGAAACTGTGTGCTAATTGTTTAAAATCCCCTTAAAACATCACATTATCCTATTTTGTGAGTGTTTTTTAACAAATGATATTCATACAGAGTTAAATAATTTATTTTAAAATATTATTTTAAAATTGGGATCACAATATTTTCTTTTTTGAAGATAAGTTATATTATATTCAGATTAAAAACTGCATTTGGGACTTTTCATTTAATTGTACGGTGCGAATATATCATTCAGTTTTGGATTTATCCAAAAGTTCAAAACCCATATTTGTTATATTATGTAACAAAAATAATTCATGGAAATCAATTTATTATTTTAATTCAAGGCTAAATAATTTTTTCTATTAATATATTGTATTTTCATAAAACCAATATTTTATGTGTTTGGTGTTCTTATATTATACCACGTAAAAATTGAAAATGATAAAATTTATTAAAAATTTTAAATAATCATGCCTAAAGTTTTTTTAAGTCGACATTTATTTTTTTTCATTTAATTATGTTATCATAGAAAAAATTTAAGTTGTCACAGTTAACATTAAAATAGATTCAGAATTGTTTAACTAGGAGATAAGTCTTAACATGTATCAAAAAATTTCCCAAAGGTGATTTTTTGAGTTTATTTCAACCCTATCACATATTATCCTCAACTTTTTTGTTCCTTTTTCTAATTTACAATATAATTATTATTTTAATAAATCACATAAGTGATTACTTGTGTGTACTCCCCTCCTTAAAAATATAAAACCTCACCTATATTATCCACAATTCATAAGAATTGTTGCTTAGAAAATCCCTACAATAATAACATCATATATTTATTCTATATATCATAGATCTTATAAACTTCATAAAACAAATATGAGGTTCTGGAATATATAAAGAGAGAAAATACTTGAGGTATTGGATTTATATTAAATTCCCATTTTAATTGACAGTCTTTTTGACTAAATTATAATTTAAAAAATAATATTTTCCTTAACTAATTAGACCCTTTAATTTTTATTCAACATAAGTTTTTCATGGAATTTTCTTGGACCATTTTCCTATATTTCTTACTTAAATATACCGCGAAAATATATTAATAAAAATATAATTATTTCTTCTTGGTTAAAAAATATTTTTATTCCATATCCTTGTTTTCATTAAGGAAATAATGAATGTTTTTACTCTCTATAAATTTTTTTTAAAACAATCTTTTGAAAATTTCTGAATGAGGTACATTTTATTTTTTTCAAAACAAATGTGAAAGGAACCGTTATTTTGACATTCACTACATGAATTTAATTTCCCATAATCATTTTCACTAAAATATTGGAATATAATTTACATGTATCTAGGGCTATTTTAAAATAAACATTTTTCCTTAATATTTTAGAAATATTCAGATATTAAATAAGTGATTTAAAAATTAAATGGTTGTTTTCCTCAAGGAATATTCCAATGATCTTTTAAAGTAATTTTTTACTCAAGATAACATCCTATTATGTCACTTATAGATTAATGGGTAAATGTTCATATGAGACCACCCCAACTAATTATCTAGATAGAGTATCCATATTATGTTCAGTTGTTTATGAAAACATTAATTTTCCATAGGTAATTATTTGATCAAATAATGATGTGTTTATTAAAAATGTTTCCTTTCAAAATGAAATGATATTTTAATATGATGAATGTTTTTTGATATTTGGAACACATATGAATGTTTTTAATTATGTGATGGGTGGGACTATAATTATATATCACTCTAGTTCATTGTATAAATCAATATATCTTATGATTTGATTTTGGGAAATGAGTTTTTTTTATATATCCTCTATGGGAAATGGGTAGGGATACCAAATCCAATATAATATAGGATAAGATAGGGATTCCATATCCACTATAGGGAATAATATTTTATTATAGATCCATTTTGATATGTAAAACATGTGTTAGTGAATGATCCATTATAACCTGATGGTAATAATTGTTAACTATGATATATGATATAGTTTCTATACTTTTGATGGTCCCACAATCTTTGACATGTTTTTATGTATGTAATTTGTAGTCATTATAGATGAATTATTTATTATGATTCTTTTATTTTATGATTCATGTATTTTGAAATGATAAACAGTTATTCCATGAGTCATGGTTGTGTAATATGACTTATTGGGTATGATATTTGACCATGATATCATACCCTTAAGCATATCTTACGCTTTATTATGATCTTCGATTGATATCCCATATATTATCCCTTACTGGTCATTTGATCTTTCCCATTATTATATTTCTTTTCCCAAGGTCATGAATAGTCCTTTTAAGTAGGGTATGTTAATGAAATGTACAATGTGAGAACGTTATGGGAGATGATGTAAATCATTTATGTGACAATTGGTTATGTATCCTAGTTTCTAAACACAATAAATCTTTATTATTTTAATTTGAATTATAATGTTATATATTGAATATTAATATAATAATATTTAATATTTATCTATAAAATTATTGGGTCACTAAAAAACTCTTACATTATCTTTTTATGTATGATAATATATTTTATTTTATTTTTTATCGATAAATATATTTTTAATATTGAATATATTTCCATAAAATCCTTTATTATCAATTATCATTTTCTGAGTAAATCATTTAATTTTGTTATATGGTTCCAACATGTTTGATACTTCATGTTTTTAATTGTTTTCCCCTACACATTCAGTAATTATAATTGTTTATTAATGAAAATAATTTTGATAATTTAATAAATACATATACGAGAATCCTATGATCATAAAAATTGAAATTTATATGGGTGATAATTTTTTATCATGAGGATGACCCAAGACATTCATAACTTATTATAGTTGTAACTCAACAATAGATGACTATGAATAAAAAAATGGAACTATATTATTTTGGAGTATAACTAATTTCTTTCATTACATTAAAATGATATGCCCTTATATAGTATATTCAACATGATAATTATCTTAAGTTCAATTTGATTCAATAAATAGAATTTTAAAGAAATAAATTGAATCAATATGTATTTTAAAATAATATTTGATTATTTATTGATGTATAAAATAGAGGAAAATAAATGATGGCTTATATTGATATAGATAGTTCTGGAGTTGTCATAGATAGAAAATATGTATGTGTAAGAGAATTATATTTTTGAGAAATTTTCATTCAATTTTTAGTTTATAGAAATAGATAAATTTCATTAAAAAATATGAATCCACATAAATTTCAATAGCAATAATTATACCTACTTCATTTTATTGAAGTAATAATTTTAAGATCTAAGTGTGGAAGTGAATATAATGAAAGTGGTCTTATAGTATAATAAAAACAAATTTTTATTACAAAAATTAAATTATGATACTTAATTACAAAATATATTATTATTTGATATCATCTAATTAAATATAATTTGGTTAAATGATATTTTAAAGTCAATGAAATTTTATATATTAGAAAGATGTAGATATTTTCACAAAATCACTATAAGTACTAGAATATGAGAACCATCAATTGAATCTCATATTTTATTTTCCCTCTGGGTTTATTATTGAAATGTTTTAATAATAGAAATTAATATATAGAATTAAATTAAGGAAAAAAATAAAATAAGAGGAATCACATGGAAATATAGAGAGATAATATCCCGTAGATGATTTTGTTTCATAATAACTATGTTTAAATATTAAAAATTTGTATCCTTGGGGTATACTTATCATAACACAACGAATAAATACATTTTAATGATATTTTGGACAAGTGGTGTCATTATAGAGATCATTTAAACTAGTTTCCTACATTAAAGAGCATTATTATCCAATGATATATGGTAAAACATAGTAGGAATTTGTCTTGATTGGTGATTGATACAATATATAGTATGATGAATTCATCAAGTGATATCATCTAGTGATGTAATTTGATGTTTTTTTATTTTTCTAATAAATATATAGTATAATTTGCAATCTTTTTACTCACTTTTTTTTCAATGTCAAAAATATATCATCTATACCTATATTTGATTAATAATATATCTTTATACATTTATATTTTTTCAAAAAAAATTATATGTGATCAATGAATTAATTTCTAAACAATATAATTTCGAATAAATTTAAGGCTACATAATATTACTATACTATGTATAATGAGGGACAATGTTTAAATAACATGACATAAAAAGTATAAAAATATTGGATTTTTGTTTATCAATAATTAATTAATTGGTATGAAACTCATATATGACTATATATTAGTGAGTCGGGAAGGAATGTTCATGGAAATTATAGTTATATGAAATAATACTTTTTATCATGGTTTGAAAATTCTAACTGTGATTGATTGATTTTAAATTGTTGTTAGTTTGACTAATTTTATTAAACATGTTGAAGTTGCCTCTTAATTCAAAATCAAGGTTGTTGAATCCATAGAGACCAATGAACAAATAAAAATATAGATGAATATTCTCGAGATGTATTTTGGTATGTGTACAATGTTTCCATGCTGTTGTGGATACATGGAACATAATTGTAAGTATATAAAACAAATTAATTATAATGTTTTAGTCCTTGGCATTTTTCTAGGAGTATATCAGATGTATTAAATTTTTTGAAAATTTAAACTTCTACAATTCAAGATATATCTATTCAATAAACAAGAATTTCCCTCATCACTCACTAGTTTTTTACATTCTAATTATAATATCCTATAAACAATGAAAATGTTTTTCTTGAACACTACATGCTATAGGATCATATTACCCCTAAAAACGTGTGGCCTTAAAAAAAATTAATGATGAGAAATAAAATTAATAATCAATGAAAATATAAACTCAATGTAACAACTAACATTTGATAAAATGATAAATTTAATCCCTTAAATAACATGAAACATCCTTGGATCATTCCATATGAGTGATAGACAACTATTGATGAAAATATCTCAATGAAAAATGAAATTAAATTCATTGAATAGTAAATGAAGATTATATAAAAATTGAAAAATAAAAACATTGTTGTGGTGAGAGGATTTTAAAGATATTTTATTGAATAAATATAAACCTTGAGGTAATGATTTTGGTATTATGTTATGAATAATATGATATAATTAGAATCAAATATTTTATTTAAAATTAAATAGTGATATAAAATAATGTTGAATTGGTGAAACAAACTAAAGAATAATATTTGGCTATGAAACATTACAATAAAAACACACCAAACCATTCCCCATTAACTTCATTAAATTTACATAAAATGGGAATTTTCAAAGCCTTCAGTCATATCCCTTGTAGTGATAACCCGCCGAATATTTTAGGGTATGCATTAGTTGCTATAAATTTTGTATAATTTAGAATTTGAAACCTTTGACTAGAATTAGTTATAGTTCTATCCATATAATAAGACAAGAAAAAATGTCCTTATAGATAGATAATTTAGGGTATTTTCTATATATAAAACATATATCGAGATGTATTCATATATATAGTAAAATTTCATCACAATTATATTATACATGATTAAGTTATAATTTAAATCGTGGAAAATCATTCTAGCCAATGAAATTTGTTCCATACTTTTTTCTTCACCTTAGGTTACCTGGATCACCTTTAAATCCATTAAATTTTATTATATCATATTAAAATAAAATGATTTTATAATTTTTTCTTTCAGTAGTGAAAATTTAATCTTTATTATAATTTTAACATAGAAACTAATTTCGTTTTAGTCAACACTTTATAATTTACATTTCAAAAAAAATCTAGATTCAAGCCCCAATATGATCATCTTCCAATATGAACATCCAATTACACTAGAAGGAAAAAATTATTATACACAAAATGTGTAAAATAATTATATAATTTAAAGAACAATTCCGGATAATTGAATGTTTTACAAAGTATTGATAAATGGGTTGAGATAGATTAATATTAAAAAATAATTGAAATACGATGATAAATGAATATTAAACTTTTAAATTAATTAATAATTATGTTTATAAATATTGATGCACATTAATCTCCCATAATAAAAACTTTATATTATCTTTTTTTAGTTTAAAGTTAGATCACCTAACTTAGGTTTTTCAAGACCCAGGTAAATTACATCCTTAAAACCATAAATTTTAAATTCCCTTTACCAAGAACATTAAAACCTATAATTTTTACTTTTATAAACTTTCATAAAACAAGAATGAAAACCATTAAAATCCATTACAATAATCCAAATGCACAAGTTTATCCCTAATCCAATCCAATTAATTTATCCAATGTTAACCATTCAAGAAAATTCAATTAATCATTTATATAGGTAATACCACATAGAATTCATGGCATATTATTTTCATTAATGGGGTAAATCTAGAAGTAAAAGGTTGGAATAATATTTTAACTACATTATTAGAATTAATTTTAATTTATTTTTTAATTTTAATTTATTTTCCATGTAAACTTTAATTATTCCCAATCAATTCAATCATTTTAGATATATTTCCATGGAATCTCTTGAATGATGTCCTTAGGGTATAAATTGAATCTCACATTTTTAAGAATCAAATTGAGTTAAATATATCATTTATATAATCAAAATACAATAAATAATTAATTAATTCATTAAATATGGATAAAAACTATCAATTTTCTATTCTCAGTTCGTAAATCTGTATATTAGTCAATCCAATACTCTATAAGAAAATTTTTAATTTTTTTCAATTTAAAATATTTTTAAATATATATTTTATTTTATTATTGGATACTCATACTAACATAAAAATTATAAAAACAATCTTAATTATTTATGGACATCAAGAACTCAAACTCAAATCCTATAATAAAAATATTTGTATTATGATAATTTTATACAATTGATTAAAATATATAAGATGAAAAATGAAATCTAATAACCATGAATATAAAACAATTGACCATTTACTCACTTCACGATAGAAATAAATGCATCAAAATTATGTAATAATTAATTTTAATATTCACAATGTACATTATCTCATATACAGATGAAAATTTATTATATTTTATTAACATAAAAAAATCCCCAAAAATATCAAAATTTTCCACCCCACATCCCCCATCTCTAATATAATATTACATTCAAATCAGTGTTAAACCAATGAAATTTCATAAGGGAGAAAATTTATGAGTTGATTTCTAAAATTATTTTATTATAAAAATTCAATAATAATTTTAATGATAAATTTCATTCCATAACTAAATAATAATTTGTGCCCAATGCTAATTTTTTTATCCTCATGGATGATGGAATACTAAGTTTGTTCCATGGATTATATGTGGTTCTATATCAATCACATGAGCCTCTATAGCCTATAAATCACATACAGACATAAGTTATGAAACTAAAGAAACCCTAAGGAGTTCCTATAACTAAAAGAAATACTAAAATAATACCAATTAATTTCAAAATGTATAACACTACATCTAAAAACATGTTAAAACCCATAAAAACATAAATATAATTACATATTTTTAAATTATTACTTATATAAAAAAAATATTGAAAATATACGTATATATATAAGGAAAGTATAGGTAATGTCATTACCCTAACTCAAATACCATAATAAAACTAATGTTGGGTAGTGTCCACCATGAGATATTTCCCTAATTATAAGGGGTTGGTGACTAGTTTAATGGTTCAATATTTACCATAGTGGAATGATTTATCTACTTCGGTTTGTTTAAAAAATCAGGATTGGATTCTCCAAGGGATTTGGAATGACTTTTCCATATTTTGGACGTTCATGAGAAAAAAAATATATATATATAATTATACTATTATTGAAAAATAATATATAAGTAACATAAATGTATCAATATGAATAGTATCAAAAATAAAAAAAAAATCAAACACACTCATATTTTTAATTTCATGTATAACTAAAATGACTAAATATGATTGAATTGAATAGGATATGTGACAACACTACTCATTTAATGTATGGAATCATGATCTAAATCTATGAGGCTTATAAATACATAAAATTTTAAAAGCATCAAGATAACTTTTGTCATATCCAATAGTTATTTATTTATTTTTCATACCTTAATATAGAAAGTGGATCATCATTCCCAACGAGGTGTCTATATCAGGTTTGAAAATGTACATACTCTGTAGGGAATCCCCAGTGTGCTTTAACAAAATATTGAATAATTAGATGTAGTCATAAACATGTCTAAAAATTTAAGTAAATATAATTAAACAAGTTTATGAAAATTTGAAAATCAAATCATGGTAATGATTACATATTACTGAATTCATGTATTAATATTATCTATATAAAATAACTCCCTATACATGGAGGGTCCACATATGTCCAGACTTTCACCAATCCTCATCGTACTATTTGAGATGAGTAGGGTTGTGCTAATCAGAAACCCATCCCTATAAAGAATGTATGTGAAACTTTTCAAGGAGGTTAGAGGAAACCACACATCCAATGATAAGGGGTATCTATATACTAGAGTCAAGGAACAGAAGGCCCAACCATTTAAGAATAATAAAAAGGGTATGAACCATTATATCATTATAAGACCATAGTATTAAATATTCACTATATAATCTAAAGATAATTAATATTATTTAACTTTGAATTACCCCATATAATATTCTTGAAATTATATCATGAAACCATCATTTTTTGAAAATAATATAATCAAAATAATCATTATTCATATTAACATCAATTATAGGCATGATCGTGAATCCATAATTATTAACCATAACAATATAACATGATTCTATGATACATGATAACATTACATAAATCATATGTGGATCTACAGACACTAAATTATAGAAACAAACAAGCATACAGACAATAATTAAAACAATTTACATGTCATGGAATAACATGTACATTATTAAATCTCATCGGTACGTCATACCAAACCATATATATATAATAATAATTAGATTATGGATCATTAAAAACTACCTAGATGTTATTAACATTTCATGTGGAAACCATACAGTATGCACCAGGGATAAAATAGGTAATATATTATGCATAATATTAGTCATAACTAATACCTACTCATTGTAACCCAATCATATATTAGTTAAAGAATAATTTTAAATTGAAACCTCAATTTAAATTTAATATTCTATTTTGAGTATGTAATAAAATTTAAAATGAGATTTCAATAAAAAACCTAATTTTAGTTTAATGTAATCCAAATATATTAAACATTCACACTTTTATATTTTTATTACGTAAGAAAATATAAAAAATATTACTATTAAAACAAAGGATTTATTGATAATGATTTATATATATATATATCCATGTTTATATTAGTAAGGATGATTTTTTTAACAAAACCATGTTAAAAGTTAATGAGTTAAATCAAACTAAATAGATGTTTAATGATTTTATAGAAATGAAAAAAAGTATTATCTAATATATTTGTGTATTATTTTATTTATGAATATAGTGTTAGTAACATAACATGTATAAAAACCATATAATTTCATATCACATAACTAGCCTCATCATTCACTTACTACACATGCAACACTTAACCAATGATAGCTTTAGATTGTTGAATTTTGACCTGAATGGCCCGAAGGCATTCATTTTTATTTATTTTTAATGACCCCCATTTCAAGGGATGAGGGGGAACCCTTACAAGGCCCGTAGGCTAAAAGATTACATGGCTTGTAGGCTTTAAGAGATTACATGGCCCAAAGGTCTTAGGGAATTTAACCAGACTATCTAGAAGGAACTTCCCCTCCCCAGATTGTTGAATTATGACTCATTTTGGAAAGGGTGAAAAGAATTGATCCCTTTAATGTAATATGACAAATGCTCGCAAAAAATATTTCTATTAAATGATTAGGAAAATACCATATAATATTTTTCATTTAATGTTATACTATATTCATAATAAGTAATGTAAAAATAACTAACAAGAATGAAACTACTTATTCCCCATTACCTATATTGAATTATATAATCATAGGAAAATCAATATATATTAAATTAATATTTCTATTGGCTCTGGAATACATGAAATGTTTCTAGGTATATGATCTTTGAAAATAAATAAATTATATTATATTAATAAAAAATATAAAAATTATTCAACAATTACATTCAATATATACAAGTTAAGTATACACAATTGATAATTTTGAGAAATTATCCATTTATAGGATTTAAAATCTTGATTATAATTCAAAAATGAATAAAATAAATCAATCAGATAGATTCTTAACCAATGAAAATTGAGACCACTATCTTATTTTAAGATATTGAAAATTATTCTTTCTAAATTTTAAAACATGTTATTTAGAATTTGTTATAATTTTTTTACAAAAAGTGATTTGAATTAACCACAAATAGCATATATATTCACTAAAATAGTTGATATCTCCTACCTTAAACATTTAGATGCATTGACTATCGAAAAAACCCTAAGATACTCCCCAATAACTTCCAAACAAAAATTATTAATAATTTTATAAAAAACAATTACATAAAAATGCTACTAAATTATATTCCATAGTCCAAGGTGACTAAAAATCAAATAAAGACTAATAAAATAAATCATACAATTAATAAAATATGAAATTATTATAATATCCCAAATTAATCAATCCAATCAACATCTAGTTTTTTCTTGAAAACATTATATCCTAAGAAAAATTTATACCACAATCTCTTATGATAAAAATATCAATGAGTATAAGGCCAATTCCCCACTAGAGTTTTCTTTAAACTAAATATGTCAAAGCCCCTAGTTTAGCGGTAATATAAACATTTATAAGTGAAATAAAATCTCTAAATCACATTCAAAATGAATATAAATATATTAGAATGTAGTAGATGGTAAGAATATATATATATATAAGAGGAAGCATTAATGTTTATTTTGTATTAAAAATCACTCTTGAAACTAACATGATGAGAGTAGAAATATTAAGGTGGGAAGACCATGAAACACTATATAAAGGTATCTAAAATGGCTACATATAATGGGGTTTGAAGAAATAATAAAAAGGGTTTAAATAGGGTTTTTTGTGAAATTAATAAAAAATAGAACTTGAAAAAAACATTATTAGTGGATTCTGGTACACGATCATGGGAAATCACATACCTTTTAGTAACACCTGGGCACACTTACCTCTTCCAACTACATTGAGATCCTAGTACCACCCCAAAAGGATCCTTGTGCAACATAGAGTTCAAAAATATGTGTGGAAGAACCTCCTAAATTATCTAAATCCTATGATATTCATATAAAAATCCATTTTAAAACCACCTAATAATTCTTCTTCATGATTTAGAATCTATGAAAGAATCTAAAACTAAAAAAAATCTCACATCAAGAATCTAAATCCACCAATGATGCCATGTTTTATCACTCAAAGTTATTAAGAATAATCAAAATACAATTTAAATTAAAACAATGATTACACATGTCATTAAAATATCCCCACAAAACAACATCTCATCCTAACAAATTTTTAGGAGACAGTAGCTTATGATTCATAATCATACAAGATTACCAATATTATAACCAATTTAAAATAATTTAACCAAAACAATTATAACACCATTGATGTTCAACTACCTACTAAAAAGTGAAATAAAAATACCATGAGATCCTAATAACAATAAGTTACATTGATATCATACACATTAATATATATATATATATATATATATTATCACCACATTTCCAATGAAAAAATCCCAAAATCAACAAAAATAAAAAATAAAACCTAACTCTAATTCCCAATATATATATATATATATATATCCAACCTATATATATATATATATATATATATATATATATCTGTGTGTGTGTGTGTGGGTGTGTGTTTGTCCCTAAATATCTAATATTACTATCTCATGATAATCCATGAATGTTATTAAATCTTTAATATCTCTAAAGGATCATACTTAAAAGGAAAAATGTAATAAAATTTATTGATGTTATAGCTATTAACTACCCCCTCCTCTCATAGTACACACAACCATACAAGTTACTTAGGTAGTATATATAATTATATCCATTACATTGAATTCAAATTTCATATAATTGTTTTATTACTTCAATATTTTTTCATTAATTTGGATTCCTATTTCAAAACCACAAGAAAAAAATTAATTTCCAAAAACCCAAAAAACTAAAAAAATATCTAATTATTAACATCAAAATTAATGATAAATTTTACCATGTATTTACCCCCAAAGATAACTATTTCTCAAATAGTTATTACACTATAAAACCAGTTCCTATTAAAATCATAATATTTTAAATATTGTTTTCAAATTTTGAAAAGAAAAAAATATAAAATTTTATTAAAATATAACAAAGAAATATTTACCATCACACTCTAAGAAATTATATTTTTTAAGAAAATTTATAATAACATATAAATAATGGGGAATAAATTTCTAATAGTATTATAATAATACGAAGAAAAAATAATACATGTGGTATTATAAAAAGATGACAATAGGTTCCATTATTACGTATATAAATCATAAATAATTTCTATAATACATAATAAAAATAAAACCATAAAAATCTCTTTTTGTATAAAACATTAATATATTACAACTGTCTTGATATAAATCCAAACTACATAGAAATTTTACAGTATATTATGTGTTAGGTATTAAATAATTAATCACAACACTTAATTTTATGTGAGGGAATTAAATTAATTAGATAGTACTTAATAAGATGTTAAAAAATGATTTCATTAGGTAATTTTTTTAATATTAATTAGGTACATTCACATGTTATTATTTTGATATTAATGAGATTCACATGCCCTAATATTTCACATGACTATATGGTTCATAAGAAAAAAAAAGGAAATAGACCCTTGATGATCTCTATTTTGATCCTATAGTATCCACATATCACACTTCATACATTATAACAAAACTCACTTGAACCTATGGTGACTACTATTTACGTAAACATCCCTAGGTTACTAGACCATCCACTATAAATATATTTATCATTACTATTTAAAAGTAACATTTCATGTCCAAATACTTCTATCTCTTATCTATAAAAAATAAAAATTCTTATAAACATAAAATCTATCTGATACCAATTTTAGAATCCATAACAAGGATACCTGAATTTCATATGAGATATTTTGTTATCACCCTAGTAATTTTCACTTACCCCTAGGGTTTAGTGACTATCCCTACTAGTCTAAGTTTACCATTGGGTAAAGATTTACCCACCTTAGTCAGTATGAAAAGTTCTAAATGTATTCTACTATGTAATTGGCATGATTCATCTATATGATATACATTCTCCAAAATAGAAAACGGAAACATGCCACTATATGTGAATGGAAAAATGAAACATACAAATTTTTCATTATATGAATATAGTCAAAACATAAAAATAGATCAAACATATTAAGAATATCAAAGATATGGATAACTACAGTTACTCAACATGACTGAATTTAGTATTTTATGTGTTAACACTTCATCTTCTATGTATAGCCTCCTTCTCTAACACCATAAAGATCCTGAATAGAGGGACATGGATTAATACACATCTTTCTAGTGTAAAATCAAATTACAAAATTGATGTGTCTGTATTTTATTACCTTTTTCCACATCCTTTTTCTCTTTCTTTTCTCTTTTTATTAATAAAATAATACATTTTTTATTAATTATTAATGGTTTTATTTTCTATATTAAAATTTAAAAAAATTTGTTTTTGTGTAAAAGTGTGTTTCTAGTGTCTATTGTTGTAGTATTTCAATAACACAATTTATATATTGTTTTGTTTAAATGGAATAATTTTTATTTCATTATTTTATTATTTTCCATTTTTTCCCAAAAAAACAATTTCATTTAATTATTTGATCCTTTTTGTAATTTATTTTATTGTTTGATGTAGTAGTTCAATTATCTAATTTAGTTCATCTTTACATAAATAATTGATCACCATAGTTTTTGATTATTCGAAATGTTAAATTATTTAATTTCAATTCTTTATTTATTTTATTTCTTCAATTTTATTAAATAATTTATTATTTAGTTACTTAAATAATTCATTTCATTAGAAAATTTTAATTTTAAATTTATTTCTATTAGAATTTTAATTTTGTTTATTAATTTATTTAGTTAACTTTTAGTTTTACTTTATATTTGATTTATGTTGTATTTCATTTATTTATATGAATCACAAATGAACACCCCATCTATGTCGGTGGGACATTCTCCTTCTGACGCTCCTTCACCCAGCGTCGGTGAGACCGACACACTCATTTCCTTCACCCAGCATCGGTGAGACTGATGCACTCATTTTTTATGTCTAGCATCAGTATTACCTCCATCCTTCACACTGACCCTCTACTACCAACCCACCCCTGCCATTGTTTCACCCCTATCATCAGTCTCACTGACTAAAGCTGACATTGTCGCCCCTCCTCTCATCCTGCAACCGACACTGATGATGGATCTCCATTTTTTCTAGCATCAGTCTCACTGAATCAAGGTAACACTAACACCATTTTTCATCTCCCCCACTACCAACATTGATCCACTCACCACCTCCCATGTCCTGAATCAACAATGCCCACCCCTTGCAGTATCGATCTCAACACTTACTCATTTCATGACCAATACAAAAACAGACCAACACATGAATTCATCACACAAAATAACCAGTAGAAAAATAACAGAATCACAGAATCAGAAACTAAATCGAAGCAGCATAAGAAATTCTCAACAAACAATAAAATTGATACATCTGTAGAAAAATTCAATAATCAGATGAAGAACAACAATTTGAAACACTAAGGATACCAAATACCACGAATTCTCACAACTTCTAGACCAAATCTAAACCCAATTCCAGATCTAGCGACACATCAAAGCCACATCCTTTACCTCATCCCTGAATCTGAACCTTTAATCCCTGTCGCGGCCCCCTAGTTCTACAACTTCTCAACCCAACACCCCTATTGAAGTCGAACAATCTCACCAAGATCCACTACTGGACTGAGTCCATTATCTCCAGCTCTCCCTCACTTTCGTGCATTGTTAACCATCGTAGCCTAAGTCATCACCCCTATATGTGACTCCCCTCCTTATGACCCAAATTCTATCTAGGATCTAGTCGAACCTTATCCATCCCCATCCCGAGCCAGTGTCGGCCTTGTTGTCATCCCCTCTCCATGACTCCCCTTCCTTGCGCATGAAGCCAACCCCCCCCCCACTCTTTTTCTTTATTTTATTATTATTTATTCTATTATATATAAAATAAAATATATATATATATATATATTGTAATTTATAATAATAACCCCTATAACTAATATAATTATTTACATTTATTTTTCTTTTAATAATAATAAATCTCTACATTTTTAATAACATTTCTTGTACACTTTTATTCTTTGTACATAATTATGTAATTAAAATAATATTAATATTTATATAATAGTGATTTAAAATATTCATATATATATATATATATATTAATAATTTTTTTAGTTTTTTTTTATTTCTAGTAATACTTGTATATAGTATACATAATTTAAAAACATTTAATAGTTAGTAATAATTTTTAATCTCGTCATTTATTTGGTACAAGTTATTAATAAAATTTTTTGTTTACCTCAAATTTATTTATTTCTTATATTTGTACAAATTTTAACTAAAAAACATAATATTTGTAAAAAAACCCTTATTTATTTATAATTTTTTAAATAAATTTCTTTTATAATTATTTATATTATAATAAAATATAGTTTAAATATCTTTTTATAGTTCTAATTATTTTTAATCTTTTTCTTTTCTTTCTTAGGTTGAGGTTCGTGGTGTGCCTTTTGTCAGTTTGTTACAAGGATCTGCTTCAGTGATGGTTGAGGAGAAGGCAGCATGGTAAAAGTATTGTGGGGAGGTCAGGGAGGACTTCTAGGAGATTCCCAATAGTTCAATTCAGGGATTTGAGGTGATGAGAAGAGCATCGCATGGGGGTAATCCATTCTCTTGAACTCACTTTCGAGGATTGATACAGACCTCCACACAAGAGGGTAGAGAGAACTTCCTTCCAGCATTCACTCTATACCCAATGAATTCCATCGATTTATATCACTTCATCATCCATCGGTCATTCATCAACTCAAAGCTTCACCACTTCTAGGGAGAAGACACTATTGTATTTGAGTAGTAGATCACAATTTCCATTCTAGATTCCTTGGGTGGGAGATCTGATCACACCTACCAGTGCATCTCATTTACCATCGAGCAGCATTGCAGATATTAGGAGATAACTGGATATTGAAAAGGGGGAGAGATTTATTCATTTTTCTCTGTTTTTCTTCACTTTTTCATCAGTGGAAACTTCTTTTATTTTAATTCTGCTATTATGTTGAATTGAACTGTTATATCCAGTTAATATCCTTCATGGGGAATAAGATGAGTTGGTTAGATTTTCTTAGTCTGGTTCATGCACTGCATCTTTACTGGAAATTCTCTCTCACACTTTTTTCATGGAAAGTTTTATTTTCCAATCAAAAATATTGGGTTAAAACTAATCATTTTTTAATCTAAATGAAAATTGTTTTCAACCTAATTATTTCATTAAAGAATAATCATGCTCAATTGATAGAGACACACTAATCTCAACATATAATTTGATACCAGTGATTTCCAGCTTTTATCATCATATGATGGAATCTTTTTTATATTTGATGGATTGTAAGGTTTATTCCATCATAAACTGACCAGAAGACAAATTTGGTCAGTTAACTTAAGTCAAATCCACATAATTAAACCTTAGTGTGCGAACAATGGTATGGAGTATCAAAACAGGACAGTGGACTTCCTCTAGCTCATCTATTGGTTGTTTCCACCACAATTCTTCATGTTGTTTGTACTAATTCCTTGCACTCACCATTTCACATTCACTTCCTCACACACATAATTTCAAACACATTACTCTATCACCACCATCTATATTTATTTGTTTTTTAGTGTGAGTTTTTTTATTTCATCTTTAAGAACATTATCGAACCACTCTATGGATTAACACTATCTTTACACTGTCCTAAGTAATAAGTATGTTTATTAATTTTAATGTGTCACATGTGCCCAAAGACACGCTAGCAGTCAAATTTTTCCATCCTTGTCAGGAAGGCCATGTGAGATCTTAAAAAACAAAACAAAAAATAGCATAAAAATATATAATAAGATTAAAAAACAAAAGATCCAAAAACTATAAAACAAATTATTAAAACATAAAATTCATAAAAAAATTATGAAACTCTTATTGCAAGCTCACAAGGTCAATGACTGAGACATTGGAACCTTTCAACCCTGAAATTGAGATACACTTGAAATACATGAAAAAGAACAAAGAGTAAATGAAGATGGAAGAATATTGGGGAGCTGAAAATCAAATCATGAAACAACATGAAAATTTTAACCAACCTGTAAATGAAATAGTTGAGAGGCACAACCTGAGAGAATTCCACTAACCTTCTATTTCTAGAAACCCTTCATGCATTAGGGTCTCTCCTTAATCAATAAACTATTAAATCATTCAATCCATTATTAGTCGGATTCCGAACTTCAATTTAATTCATAGGTATGACTCTCTTGACTACATTATAGCCTCCAATTATAGGGTTCAGTAACTGCCACATAGGGGAATTACTAAGGAAGAGCTTAAATTGAGAGGGCTCCCCTTATACCTCAAGGGAAATTCTAGAACCTGGTTTCAATGGCTAGAGAAAGACATATTTTTCACATGTAATTAGGTCTATAGTTACTTCAAAATGAAATTATATCATAGGATGTTAACATTAGATATTAGACATAAGATCCCTACATTCCTTCATGATTAGGGAGAGATGTTCCATGAAGCTTGGGATAGGATTGGAGGTTTACTCAGATAATGTCCATACCATAAATGCACACCCCAATTCCACATGGATATATTTTATAATAGTCTCACCTCTTACCACCAAACCTTGGTGGATCATTGTGCTGAATGTGATTTTTGTGGCATGAATCCTGAGGAACTCAAACAAATTTTCAATACCTTTGCTCAAAATTCCAAGAAATAATGCTCTAGGAGAAGAAACATAATGAGAAAGGAACCCAATCATGCCCCTCAAACTAAATCCCATGGTACTAGGTTTTTCAATGAGAACACCCCCAGCACACTTAGGTAAAAGTGTCACAATGGTGACATGTATGTCCATTCACAGAATTCTTTTCCAAATATTGACATTCTTACACAGCCTCATGATATTCCTAATTTTTCTAGATATGGTACATGAATGCATCCTAGGGATGATACATTTTTCAAAACCTACAATCACGGGTATATAAACCACCTCAACTTGTTTTAGAGGGAGAAAGGAGTCTTTAGACCTTCTGCGCCTCCTGAATTCCAGCAGCCTAATAGGCCATAGTTTCAACACCAACCCAAACCCAAGTCCGAGTCATCCAACTCAAAATATGAGGTGAGAGACATGTTTCATCAGTTTATAGGGAGGTTTGATGAACAAAATACTAAAATTGATTATGATAAAGTTCAAATGGATGAAAGAGTGATGAAACTATAAATTAAAATGGGGCAATTGTCTAGGGATTCTAGTAATAGAGAAAATGGTTGGCTACCTAGCACCATTGAAGAAAATACCAGGGAAACTCCATGGTTGTGACTACCAGATGTGGTCTCCAAACCCACCAAGAGCCTAGGAAAAAACCTAAACTACTGAAAATAATAAGTTGGAGGAAAACGAAAACTCAAATCTAGAAAAACCTGAATTTGGAAAACAAGATAGAAACACAGGTAATTCCCTTGATCATGTCGTCCCAGCTAACAAACCCAAAAAAAATGGCATAAAAAAGTAAAATAAAGGTCAGAACAGTCTAGAAGAATAGGTTGCAGAGTTAACCCTAATTGTTAGAAACTTTTCCCTTATCATTAATTTTCCTAAAAGAACTAAAAAATTAACACATAATACTGAACTACTAAAATTTATGAAAGTGGTTAAAAAGATAAACATTGATATCTCATTCCTAGAAGCTTTGATTACATTACCATCATATCTAAAATTACTCAAGAAAATTGTTTTAAACAAAAATTCATTGGAAGAATTTTCCACATATATCATAACTAAGGAGTGTAGTGTTGTGTTGTAGAGTGGTATACCTCCTAAGCTTCAAGAACCAGGAATCTTTGTCATTACCTATACCTTTGGAGATATAGGATGTAATTTCATTTTTTTATGTGACCTTAGTGCAAGCATCAATCTGATCCCTATTTCACTTTTCCACCACCTGAAACTAGGAGTTCCCTAACCCACCTCTATTGTGTTATAGCTTTATGATAGGTCAATTACTCATCCAATGGGTTGTGTTTTTGATCTATTAGTGGGAGTAGGTAGACTCTTTTTACCTACTGAATTTCTTATTCTTGATATGAAGTGTGACTAAGAGGTTCTGATCATTCTTGGTAGGCCCTTCCTGGCCACTGGGGGAGTTGTGATATATGTTTCTAAGGGGAAGATGATTTTTAACATGGGTGAACAAAAAGAGGAATTTATTGTTTTTAAGAAAATCAAAGAAACCACCCACCCAATCTCCCCCAAAGATTATTTTTTAGTTTTTGAAGGTATTGTTGATGAGGAGGTAGAGGAGATCCTGAGGATGATTGATGAGATCAATATTGAACCTGAGATACCTTCTACAACCTGGATGGGAATCAGCTCAAGTGAGGAGATATAATATGTCGATGTGTTTGAGAGAGAGTTATTAGAGAACCTATATGAATTTTTATTGGAATGACTTCTTAGCTCGAGAGAGGAGTCTAAGTTTGAAGACACTTTTTCTGGAAGTTCTAGTGATGAGGAGGAGGCCTTCTTTACTACCTTCTTCAAAAATCAGCAAGATGACCTTAGGCCACCCATGCCAATGTTAATATCCTCATGTGAGTCACCACCTATCCATGAACTCAATCCCCTACCTTCCCATATCAAATATTCCTTCATAGGAGAGAATTACTCCCTTTCTATGATCGTTGCATCTAAGCTATAGGAATGTCAAAAGAAAAATCGTGTTAGTGTTTTAAAAAAGTTTTTGTCTATAAAAGGTTGGTCGATTACTGATATGAAGGGGATAAGTTCAGCCTTCTGCATGAATAAAATTCCCATAGAACCTGAATTTATGCCTAGAGTGGAATCCCAAAGAAGACTAAATCCAAACATGAAGGAAGTTTTTAGAGAAGAACTAATTAGGCTGCTTGATGATAGAATAATTTTTCCCATTTCTGACAGACTTGGGATAAGTCATGTATAGGTAGTACATATGAAAAGTGGAGTGATGGTGGTCACTAAGGAAAATAATTAACAAATCCAAACAAGGGAAGTTAATAAATGGCGAGTCTGTATAACTATTGAAAGTTGAATGCTGCCACAAGAAAGGAAAATTTTCACATGCCATTTTGGACCAGATGTTGGACGGGTTGGTAGAAAATGATTTTCTTTCTTTCTTGATGGTTATTCTGGTTACAACCAGATTTCTATTTCACCCAAGGACTAAGAGAAGACCATATTCACTTTTCCATTTGAGACATTTTCCTACTAGAAGATTCCCTTTGTCTTGTGGGTTATCCACCAACATTTCAAATATGTATGGTGGTAATTTTTTCCGATATGATTGAATTGATTATTGTGGTTTTCATAGATGATTTTTATTTTAGGGTAATTGATTTTTATAACTGCCTTAAAAATATTTAACTTGTGTTGGAAAGGTGTAAAGAGACAAACGTCGTCCTAAACTCAGAAAAATATCAATTATGGACACTGAGGGTGTTTTTTTGGGTAATAAGTTATCTAAGAGGGTTGGAGGTCAATATTGCTAAAGTTGAGGTTATTCAAAAGATACCCCAACCTATGAATTTTAATGGAATTAACAGTTCTTTGGGTCATTCTCAGTTTTACAGGAGGTTCATTAAGGACCTTTCAAATATTATTGTATTCATGTGTTCCCTAATAGTTAAATACATCCCTTTTATGTTTGATGAGGAATGTTTAGAGTCCTTTAACCTTATTAAGGAGAAGTTGAATACCTCACCTAGGATCATTTCCCTTAACTGTAAGCTTCTCTTTGAGTTTCTATGTGATGCAAGTGATTTTGGAGTAGGATCTATTTTATGGAAGTATAAGGATATGAAACTTCATGTTTTTTACTATTCTAGTAAGCTTCTAGATGATGCCCAAAATAATTACTCCCCCACAAAAAAGGATTTGTATTTTGTGTTTTTTACTTTGTAGAAGTTTAAGCAACACTTAATATGTTTGAGAGTTATTATTTTCACTGATCATGCTAACCTAAAGTACTTTATTTCCAAGAATGACTCAAAACGCAAATTAATGAGATGTACTCTACAACTGAAGCTATTTGATTTGGACATTAATGATATGAAAGCAGATGAGAATGTAGTAGCATATAATTTTTATAGGATTCCCAACACCCCATGTGAGGAACCAAAGGATATTAATACTTCATTCCTTAATGAACAATTTTTTGCTACTTCTGTGTAGTAGTCTTCTTAGTTTTCAGACTATGCAAACTTCCTGGATGTCGGTGTCAAGCCCAAGGACCTCTCACACAACCAAAGGAATAGGTTTATCTCTAAGATAAAATATTATTTTTGGGATGACCCGCTACTCTTTAGTAGGTGTGCTGATGGGATTTGAGTATATTTTTTTTTTCTGAGGAAGAGATATTTTCCATATATGAGATATGTCACTCATCACCTTGGGGTGGCCACCATAGAGGATAGAGGGCCACTCAGATGATCCTACAGTCTAGTTTTAACTAGACAACTTTGTTCAAATATTCTTTTAATTTGTTCATTGCCTGAAAAAAAATGTCAAATGCTATGAAATGTCGGAAGAAGTAAAGAGATGCCTCAAAAAATTAATTCTCAATGTGGAAATATTTATTGTTTGAGGCTTGGAATTCATGGGACCATTCCCATCCTTTTATGAGAAAGATTAAATCTTGGTCATTGTGGACTATGTGTCCATGTGAGTTGAGGTAGTGGCACTTCCCCACAATTCTGTTCCAAGTGTCATTAAGTTCATCAAGAAAAACAACTTTTCTATGTTTTTATTCATATAACTTTCATCACTGATAATGGTACTCATTTCAAGAATTATAAGTTCAAAATTTTGATTGGGAAGTATGGGCACTCACATAGGACATGTACCACCTACCATCCAAAATATAGTGGGATTGAAGAAGTGTCAAATAGAGTGCTCAAACATATTTTAGAGAAGATAGATTCGAGCTCAATGAAGGACTAGTCATTGAAGCTGGATGAGGTCCTTTGGACCTATAGAACTTCTTATAAGACTCCGACAGGGATTTCAACATAGAGGCTTCTATTTGGGAAAATATTTCATCTTTAAGTAGAGTTACAGAATAATCCCATTGGGATGTGAAGGCCCTTAAATTTTATTTCACATCTACAAATGAGACAAGACTTTTAGAGATGAGTGATCTTGAATAGATTAAAAGAGAGTCTTATGAGAATGATAATATTTATAAATAAATAATAAATGCTTTTCATGACTTAATAAATCAAAACATAAATTCCAAGGTTCATGAGAGGGTCCAGTTATTCAATTTTAGATTGAAGCAGTTTCCTATAAAGTTGAACACCAAGTTGTCAAGAAACTTTAACATTGATAGAGTGTTGGTTAATGGATATATAGAGATAGTTATAGAATATAATAAACCTTTCTTTGTCAATTATTTTAGAATAAAATACTTCTTTGACATGTATCCAAATTTCATGGCTATCATATCTCTACTGGAAGAATGTGGTGTGCCAACTCTAACTGGGAACTATAAAATCACCGGTTATTGAGAACTAACCTAAGGATTCATATTTGTTTTCCATTTATTTTTGTTCTTTAATAAAGTTAACTGTTACTACTTTTTCTCAGGTTTTCCCCCTTGACTTCCTGATTGTGTCTCATTACATACTGGTTACTTGAGAGAGTTGTGGCTTCTAGAAACTCAGTAATGGAAAATAAAAAGGAATTATCCACTATATAAGATGGATTAAATTTCATTCAACTCAACCATTAGTTCACTTTTATTGAGACTAAAATTCCGCATTCTTATATTACGTCTTTGAACATGAAGGATAATGAATATGGGTAACCACTCAGTGTTGTTGAAGAGGATATATCTATAGAAATCAATGTTAAAGCTCCAATGATTCTGGTAAGTGATTATTCTCCTTTTCCACATTTAATTTTCTCCTCAAATTTTACTGATCTACTGCATGATCTTAAGTATGGGGGTTTCCCCATGATTTTATTTGAATTTTAGAGAATTGAAATATTGCATAGGGTGTTATATGCTTTAATCAAGTGTGTTTAAAATTTTCCTTGAATTGAATTTTGGAAAAAGCTCACACTCTATAGCTCAATTTTTTCAAATTTTGTTGTTTATTGTATTCATCACATCACATTATTCTACTGGTTACATCCGGATTTTGTCCACTGTTGTGAAAAAAACAAAAAAAATGAAAAATAAATAAAACTTTTGTCACATTTTTTATATATTTTTTTTATTCTTTTTTCTTTTTGGTGTGGAAAATTTTCATTATAAACCTTCTTTGTATCTATCAATGTGCTGTTAAGTGTTTCATTTTAAATAATTCTTGAACTATATTGTCTCCCAAAATAGAATTCAAAATTGTAGACAATTTTGGGTTTTATGTTTGGGAGAGAGGGGTCGTTTTAGTGTAATTTAAAATTCCCCCTTCTTGAACTTGAATTTTGTTCACACAAAAAATGGTCAAAAAGTTTCAAAAAATATTGTTCAAAATGAGTTAAAATTTTAAAATTATTTACTAACCTGAGGGTCATTGGAGGTTAAGTGGTACTTAAATACTATCATATTTAGTGGATAACTTCTTACTGGATGTTAAGAGTTGAAATTAGTCAGAAACTGTTAAGTATGATTTATTACTGAGTAAAATTGTTCATTGTTTTATGGATCTTTCTGTTTAGGGAATAACGATGGGAGTGTGATGGGATAACCTTTGTGGAATGAGGATCATCACTTTGGGTAGCTATAATTTTTCACGAGAATATAGGGGCCTCACACTTTTTTAAAAAAATAATATTCAATCACTTAAGGAAGTCAAATAAAATGATTATTAGTTATGTCCTTTGTAACTAGAGTTAAATAGGAAAATGGGATCCCTCTGTGAGTATCTAAGACAAGGTGCACTAGGTTCATTTCTAGGAATAAATAAATCCAATTTCAATTTTAATAAGTTCTACAGACAGATCTCTGCACATGGAATATGGTTAAGAAAAATTAAAATAATTTGTCCTTGTAAAAATTATATTATTATGTTGAGGGGAATTTTGAACCAAGATGAAGAAGGGCGAAAATTACATGGTTCAAATTTATTTGATTTGAATCTATAATTTGATGAAATTAATGGACTTTTATTTTTGGAACCTAGAAGATGGTGAGAATTAAAGGTGAATTTATTTAAGTTCTGAGTTCCACTTGATCTAAATCACTGAATCTCTCACCACCTACTATCTCCTAAATCACCAATGCACACCCCTTGCAGCATTAGTCTCACCACTTTCCCATTTCACCACCAACACAGTAACAAATCAACACATGAATTCATCACACAATAGAACCAATAGAAAAGAAATATAATCACAAAATCCCAAACTGAATCAAAGCATCACAAGAAATTCATAGAATAGAAGAAAATCTACACTCCAGTAGTATAATTCAATAATCAGATGATGAAAAAAATTCGTAACACCAAGGATTCTAGTTAACACGAATTCTCACCAGTTCCAGACCAAATCTAAACCCAATTCCAGATCTGGCGACCCATTGAAGCTGCGACCTCTGCCTCGTTGGTCGATTTTCACCACTAATCCCCATCGCAACCCCCTAGTTATGTAACTACTCAACCCGACCCCCCCCCCCCGCTTGGAAGCTGAACTATCTCACCAAGAGACGCTGCTGGACCAAGTATAGTCTTGTTAGCTCTCCCTCATGTATGTGCACTATCATCTACCATAGCATGATCCAGCGCCCCTCTCCACGACTCCTATCCTTGTGATCAGCATTCTATCTAAGAGTCGGTTGAACCCTAGCCATCCCCAGCCTGAGTCGGTGACTGACTTTTCGTCATCCCCTCTCCACAACTCCCCCTCCCCTCACTCTTTTTCATTATTTTATTATTATTAATTCTATTTTAGATAATATACAATATAATATATATATATATATGACACTTTTATTATTTGTATAAAATAAGTTAATTAAAATAATATATATTCATATATTCATCATTGAAATTATTCATTAATATATATATATATATATTAATAATTTACATAGTAATAAGTTTATTTCAAATAATACTTGAATATTTTAAACATAATTTTAAAAAATAGATTAATAGTTATTAATAAATTTTAATCCGTTCATTTTGTTTGAAACAATTTATTTAGAATATTATTATTTTACTTCAAATTTATTTATTTATTATATTTGTGCATATTCTAACTAATAAACATAATATTTGTAATAAATTTTTTCTTTATTTAATTATATTTTTTGTTAATTAATTTCTTTTCTAATTTTTTATATTATAATAACATGTATTTTATATATCTGTATTTAATTATAATTTTTTTGAATCTTGTTGTTTTCTGTTTTAGGGGGAGGTTCATGGTGCATGTTTCTTCAGTCTGTTATGAGGATCTACTTTAATGATGATTGAGGAGAAGACAACATGGTGACAAAACTACGTGGAGGACGGGGAAGACTTCAAGGAGATTCTAAAGTCTTCCATTCAGGGAGTTGTGGTAACGAGGAGTAATTACGAGGGGGGAATCCATTATCTCACACACACTTCTAGGGATTGATATAGACTTCTACAGAAGATGGTAGAGGGAACTTTTATCCATCATTCATTTTATACCAAACAACTTCCATCGATCCAAATCACTTCATCAGCCATCAGCCATCTATCAACTCGAAGCTTCACCAGATTTCGGCATATCGGAGCAGCAGATCACCATTTCCATTCCAGATTCCTAGGGTGGGAGATCTGATCACACCTATCTAAGCATCTCATTTACCATCAAGCAGTAGTTCAGAGATTTATAGAAAACTGGATATCGAGTCAGGAGAGAGGTATATTCATTTTTCTCTGTTTTTATGCACGTTTTCAATAGCATGAAATTCATTGATTTAATTATGTTATTATGTTAAATTCAACCATTATGTCATACTAATCTCCTTCAGGGGGAATAAGATGAGTTGGTTAGATCTTCTTAGTCTGGTGCATGCATTAGATCCTTTATCGAACAGACTCTCTCTTACTTTTTTTTGGAAAATTTTATTTTCAAAACAATAACATTGAGTGAAAACTGATCTTGTTTGAATCTAAATTAAAACTATTTTCAACCTAAGGATTTCATTTAAGGATGAATCATGCTCAATTTAGAGAGGAAAACTGTGCCCAACCAACAATTTGGTCCCAGTGATTTCTAAATTTTATCATCCTGTGATGGAATCTTTTTTATAGTTAATGGAATGCAAGGGTTATTCCATTACAAGATTACCAGGTGACAAATATGGACATTAACCTTAATTTAGATCCAGATACATAAAGCACGGTGCATTAAAACGGGTAATAAAAATCGAAACTGGAAAGTAGACTTCCATATGATCACCTATTTGTTATTTACACCATAATTCTGCTGGTTGTCTTTACTGCTTCATTTCATTCACCCTTACACATTCACTTCCTCGCACACATAATTTCACACACTTTATTCCACCACCACCATTTGTAGTTTGTTTTTTGTGTGTTTTTTATTTTTTTTGTTGATATTTTAGCACAAAATCAAACCTCCCTATGGTTTGACCCTATCTGGCCACTGTCCTAAGTAGTAAGTAGGTTTATAAATTTTAATTGGTCATGTGTTCTCATCAACGCGTGATCAGTCACAAATATATACATGTCATGCCTTAAATGTAGCAAGTACTTTTATGATAATTCGTATATATTCCTAATTGTTTTATGGAATTAAATTAATTAATCCCCATAATTTTCACCTTTTAGGGAAATTATCACATATTTAATTTATAGGTGTGTTTTGGGATTTATTTTCAAACATGGTGAAAAAATATGATATTTAGTGGTTTTTTATTATTCTATTGTTAATTTATTTTATATTCATGATTCATAATTTCTATTACTTGGGTTTTATAGGTGAAGTAGGAAACCCTTATATATGGGATGATAGGGATAAAAAAATAGACATTTGTAAATATGTAAGGATGAAATGAGAAACCTTTTTCAGATGAATAAAAAATGGGAAGACCTTATTTTTTAGGATGGAGATACAAAATAGTCATCGACTAATAAGTAATCAGTTTACTTTTTCCACTAGATTTTCATAGTCAGGTTTCCCAATGATATGTAAGAGTAGCTCATAGATAAATTGATACATAAGGAAAATTCCTTTTAATCATGGATAAAACACAATATATGTAACATGTTGAGATTCTATGATATATTTCAATTTAAATAATTTTTTTTCTTAATATATTTCATTACACGAAATGCTAAGATTAAAAGAACTGTGATATACTATTGAAATATTATTCTTTAATGTGACTTTTATCACCTAGTCATTGGAGTGGTAGGTACGAATATGACTAAGAAAATTTTTAAAAGTATTTAAAAATGTCTTCTATAGTGAAAATGTATTTACCAATTCCTATGAAATTAGTTACCAATTTTAAATGTTGAAAATAGTATTTTTTTTGCTGAATGATAAATTTTCCAAAGTATTGATTTTATCTATATATTATGTGGATTGATCACTAATGAACATGTATTTTGATGAAATATATAGGTATTTATTGTTAATAAATTAATATTCACACATAGATTTATTATCAATTAGTTTTAAATAAAGATAAAATCATTTCAAGGTAAAAAGATATATTTTTTAAAAAACTATTTTTTATTATAAGCAATGTATTTTATTTTAATGATTTGAATTAAGTAGTCTTGATGAATGTTTTAAATTAATTTTTTATTATATATTCAATTAAATATATTAATATTTTTTACTAGGAATGGAAAATTAATAAACTACCTTAATGCTTAAAAATGAACTTTTCTAATCACGATTTTTATTATGTTTTGTGAACTTATTTGAAAAATTATTTCTATTTATTTTAGAAATTAAATAAGGGAAAATGGTTTAAATATATGTAATATTAATTTATTAATTATATTGATTTAATTTGTTTCTTTATAAATATGAGTTGAGGAGATAATTCATTACTACGATAAATTTTAGAAGGTTTAATGAACGGATTAAAAATATATGGGTTAAAACAACTATACAGTTTTCCAAACCATATTGTATGAGTTTATATACATACTATATCATCCTATATTATAACTTTATCTAATTTCTAGAAAATTTCCAATAAGTGTGATATTTTTATATTTAAATATTCTTCATAATTATGAGTGTTCTGCTCCGCTCACTTATAATAGTGAACCACCTCTTGTAAATTCCCTATAATAAACAAGCCCTTTATATCTACCATGATCTGACCAAAATCTCTTCAAATAATACTTCCCTCTTCTTAGAGGTTTTTTTCAATATAAATTACCACATTAAGAAAGAATAAGGTGTAATTGAGATAAGGTTTTCTGAGGAAGCGGTATATTGTTTCACTAAACTTTTTAATATTTAATTGTATTTAAAAATCCTCTAAATATTTCAAAAATATATTAAAATCATTACATAAATATATTAAATATACTAAAAATATATTATGTTAATGTTACAATCATTTTCTAAATCATTTATATTTAATGGAAAATAAAAGCATCTATCATGCGCATCTACAGACTACCGTCTCCATAAAGTGATGTATTTTATTTATCATTATCATCTCGTTTGGACAGTAATATTTATGAATTTAATGGATTAAATATTTTATAACTTAATTATTATTTTATAAATATATATTATTATTAATCTTCTTACAATTTTATCTGTTGGAAAATTATAATGCCACTCAAGTGTATGTGTGGACTACCACCACCCCAAAGTGATGTGATTATTTTATCATTTCCACTTTACATGGACGAATGCAATGATATATATAATGAATATATATAATTTTAATGTCATAATAATATTTAAATAATGTGAATTAATATTTAACTGTATTTCTCTTCATCCAACGAAAAGTGGAATCATCATTCATGCATATATATGGACGAATATGTCCAAGAAGTGATGTAATTAATATTTTGACATTGATTTATATGAATATATATAAATGATTATATAGTGAATAAATATAACACTTATGACTTGTTTAATACTTTAAAGATTATAAAGCCATGACCAAGGATAAAGGACCAGAACCATCAAACTGTAACATGCATGGAAAAGGGACTAGTTTTCACCTGAATAACAATTTACATAAAGATTTTTTATTAAAAGGGTCAATGCGAATTATAATGTAATGAAATATAGTAAATATTACGATATTATTTTTATAAAAATATATATTTATTATATATTATGTTTGAATGCAAACATATCAATACGGTATATGTGGTAGGGGTGTCTCATATCACTTTTATTTCTATGATATGTATGTCATATTCACCACTTGTTTCTTTTTTGGGGTGAATATAAAATAGAAGAATGTATTTTATGATTATTTTCATGTTAATTATTGTGATTTATAAATCTATCTAAATTTTCTCTATCCCATGAGGTTTTTTCAAAAATTTAAAAAATTGTAAGTTTTCTTCATCTCAAAATTTTATTATTGAACCATTTTTCATATTGTGTACCTACTTCTATTTATATGGTCTGTATACTACAAATTTTATATATTAGATCATGAATCATATAATATTTATTTTATTTTATTTTTATTTAGACAATATTACTGACAATATTTTTATGATTCAAAATGTACCAAAGTGGCAAGTCTTTATGTTACAACCTCCTTAATTTTCAGTATTATCAATATTAAATTTACATTCAGGGAAATTATATAATAATTATACATTAAAGACTATATATTTTATTCTTAAATGGTTATTCATGTAATTTTAATTTATTATTATGATTTTTTTTTATTTTTCACATGATAGGATTGTGAATTTTTTTAATGAAAAAGGGTCCTTATATCCTATTTGGATGGAGAACTTTTTCTACCATGACCATGTTCTTAAAAATGTTTTATAGAATTTCTTAACTATAAATTTTTTTTTGAGAAATATTATTTTTACTAACATTTAATTTGTTTTCAAATTATTAAAAAGGAAACTTTTAAAAAAATTTACATAGAACTCACTTTTTATTTTTATAGGAGAGTAAAAAAAAATTTACTTTTAACATATACAAAATTGATGTATTTTTATATCATCGTGAATATTCATTCCTTTGAAGCTACATTATAATTTTGAGTTTTTATTTTCATATAAAATATTTTTCCCATTATTATTTTAATTTTTTATTTTTTATAGATGCTGAAATACCTATGTATTTCCCATGTTTTTAGAGAAATGTTAAAATGATCATTTAACATTATTGTTTTCACTATGGAAACATCATTATAGATTGATATGTTTAATAAGGAATATTATTTCAAGATAAAATAAATTTGTATTCTCTTTATTTCTTATAAGGGTAATGTTTTAATGATTATTCTATGAAACACATTACTCTCCCACTGGTTAATTAAGCTATGATGAAATATGGAATTATTTATAATATCATAAACTTCTTTCCCCAAGATGGTTATGATTATGTGATCATTAAAAGTTAAAAACCCCATTTTATTTCCATGTGTTGTGTTATGATAAAATTATTAATGTTTTTATGATTTTTTGGAACACTTATTTATTGTTTCATTATGTGATGGGTGATCCTAGGATTATATATCTCTTAAATATTTTGGGTAAATATTGATATATCATGAAATAATATAAATTTTATGGGTGAGTAAATCAAGTTTTACTAATTGCAATTTTCACCTATAATATTATTTGGCATGATCCATGGTCATGAAAATTATGGAATGAGTAGTGAATGCATTCCATAAATGAAATTAGTTTGGAAGTGAACACATTAAAATAATGTAATGAGGTTATGGAATCAGAACATTATAGTGTGCGATTTATTCCACTATTATTATCTTAGAAGTCCGTCTTGACTAAAGAAATAATTTTCTATGTTTATGTGTATTCCATAATCTTAATCCTTATTCATATTATATGTTCTCTTAGTTGATAATTTATAATTAGGATTCCACAATTGTATGAATTATGTTTTTTTTGACAAATCCTTATTCCATGACAAATAATTAACTATCATTGACTAATTAAGTATGATTTGTGTATGTTATGATAATATTATAATACACTTATTCTTATCTTTTGCTAACGTGTTATCACAGACTAATATATCCTATGTTTTCCCTTACTGATAAATTTGTTTCAACCATTATTTTGTTTCTAATTACCTGGTTTAGGAAGAATTGTTTTAAATAGGGTATGTCTAAGAAGGTTTCTATGTCAGAATCACATTATTGAGGATATTAAATATCATTCATTAAATAAGTTTATTTTTTACCTATAATAAAAATAATTAAAGCCTTCACAGTTATGGGGTGTATTATTATGATATATGTTGATATTTGTCTAAAATGATTCAATATTTATGAATGGTATGTTTGGGACTCCACGGTTTGTATTATAGCATGGTTTTATTTATTTTTATAGATTATTATTGGAAAAAACATTGTGATAACCCTATAGATATATTTATGTATAGGATAAAATAATTATGTTTTTATAAATTATATATCTTTTGGTTTCCTATAAATGAATCCCCTATATAAAGTAAAATATTGGTTATAAGCTCTAAAATTGATGCATCAAGAATTAATAACCATAAAAACGATGTTCCAGTATTAACTTGATCTTCACATAGTGCAGGAAAAAAAAGGACTAACTGCATAGTTGGTTTGAAACTCCTAGGGGATATGACTTAGTTAATTTATATTATCTTCATGAATCAATATATTCAATGAAGTGGATATTATCTATGAAAACCTAATATAATTCATAGTGATATTAGTTAAACATAATGTTTCAATGGTCGAAAGATGTTTTCTTAATTTTAGATATCATAAGAACGATTTAAATATTTTTATTACTTCACACTCTTGTTAATTACAATTGATGCTCACACTGTGGTTTTTAGTTTTAATAAACAGTTGAAACCAGAAGGAAACAAGTTAGCAATAGGTTTGAAGGACAATGTTTTGGTTGTTCGAATATGAAACCATTTAGGACATAAGATAAAGTGAAAAATATTCTGATTTTTCATAACTAGTTATATCAATTTATAATTAATGACATCATCCTTGGTGAGTTTACACACACTTCAAATGAAATAAAAATGGATTTTTATGGGATTTTAGTTTATAAAGTCCATGGAGGAAAGAAGATTCAATTTTCAACCTCAAAAAATGTCAAAATAATAACCCCATAAAAATTTAATAGAGGAACATGAAGATGCTTTATATTTTGAAAATAATAGAATATGGTGGATTATTTTCATGGAAAATTAAATATTTTGTTGTAGGGAAATAATGTTCATCCTACGGAACTAATAATATTTAAATGTATTATATATGGGGAACATGGGAATTATCCAAGTCCACACACTAATCTGAAAGATAACTCTTATACCATGAAAGGGAAAATGTTTTGTCAATCCCTCAAGTGGATCATGATGGTTGAGGTACAATTATCCACCACTATATAGTTAAGGATGTAATATCCAATCATTTAGGAATGTATTCCTTGAAAATATTATTATTCTTACATTAATGATTTTTTTCAGATTTTGAACAATGAATGACACTCTATATATAGAAAACATATCAATTTCAAAATAAGGGAAGAATAATTGATATTTTAAATCATCCAATGTTTGTATATAGATGTTATGGTTAACATGAACATATATTGAAAATTATTTGTAATGTGCAGATTTTACTACATATTCATGATGGAAATATATCTCAAATGGTTGCGGAGAGACCCAACATTGATTATATATTGGAATTACCTATCCAGTGATAGGTGTGGTATATATTTATTCATAAATTATTTTTATATATATATATAATATTCACATAGAGATAGTTGAATATGCACTAAAGGAGATGGTTGCTGTTGGTTGAAGATTATGATTTCTCAATACCCTATAACCCTAGGATGGAAAACAATGTGGCTGATGATCAGAGTCAAAATGAACACAACATTTTATTACATGATGAAGTTTGGATGAGATCCAATACTTATGGATTTTTAGAAAATAACACTTCAAAATACGAGTAAAGGGGACAAATCATATCTTTCTCAAATGAGTGTTCATCCATCCAACCATGTAATGATTATAGATGTACAGAAGGAAGATTTTGAAATAAAAAATAAGGTGAGGAATATTCATAAGTTCAACCAAAATTATTATGGAATGATCAGATACTGGAATAAAAATCATACCACATTAGCAAAATATTTGAAGAATTATATATTCGATTAATCTCAAAGCTCATAATTCTATATCCATCATAGAAGTAAAAGATATATAGAGATATGAAATAGTATTTCTAGTGGGAAAACATTAAAATAGATATTTATGATAATGTATCTCTCTTTTTTTGTATTTTATCAGGTTAATTATGGGAGAAAAAAGACTAACGGGATGTTATAATCATTACCCTTACCAACAAGGAAATGGGGAAAACATCACCAGAGATTTCATCATTAGAATATCCAAAACATCTAAAAAACATAATGATATTTTGGTTTTAGTTATTCCCCATATAAGGTAAATATATTTCATTAATATTGTAGATATTAGCCTCTTTATCAGTATATGATGATATGCATTAAATAATTGATATGGTTGCATTCGGTATCACATTTTATTATATTTGATCATGATTTTAGGATTACCTTGACGTTATGGAAAAGTCATCAACAATATTTTCATAAAGAGTTAAACTTTATTACTTCATACAATTCATAGATATAATTTTATATTAATATGACCATTCATAGACTAAATGTAACACCCAAATCTTCGATGGTATATTTCCCTTTGAAGAATGCAACACCTTTCATTGTACGCAACTTCGAGATTCTAACAAACCGCGACCAATCAATCTAGACGTTATGAATAGTAATACCCACTTTTTGAAATTTTATTAATTTTGTTTTTCAAAATGGATTTCATTTTTGAATTTTGAGTATCAAAATTATCTTAGGGTGAATTTTTTGTATTTTTATGATAACATTCAATTTTTGATGATTAGTGAAAAACACAGTGTTATTGGTTAAAACCGGATTTTTTATTTAAATAATTATTTATTTTATTTAAATTAATTTTAGGTAAAAAATAGATACATAATACCTATATATGTTCAAATTAATTCATTTGTGTCATTTTGTAATATGTTTAGATATATTAAAATTTTATTAAACTTCTTACCGTCTTTTACAAACCTCCTAGGAGCATTTGCAACTTTTCATAAAACGTTTTTTACGAATTTTATGAGTTGAATTTAAAAAATCAGAGAGACAGGGTTAATATTAGTATGTAAAATGTGGTTAAATAATATTATAATAATTTTTAGTGAATAGTAACTCTTGACTTTTATTTACTACTGTTAGATGTAAATTGGGTAATTAAGGGTAAAAATGATATCATAATTACCATAACACTTGTCATAATTCTGTTGGATAAGTGTAATTCGACCAAATACATCCTTAGGAATAAAATATGATCCCCTTTGGTCCTCATGGATTAGATTAGGACATTTATGATTATTTTATTTAAAGAAGAGTTAAAAGAGTTAAATTCAATGTTTGATAACTAAACCATTTTTAATATAGGGTTACACACAATATAAATTCGACTATAAGTATTCTATAGAAAGATAAAAATATTTCATGCATAATTATATTTTATTTATAATTTTTAGACCTTAAATGATTTAATTTCTTTATTATACAATAATGATGTTGTAGTTACATTATTAATGAAATATTAAAATAATTGATATTATAAATTTACAAATAAATGTAAATTGAGACTGCTGATGAATTACACTAATTTTATAAGTTAATATGACATGTTATGGTTGGTTAAATAAATTTTATTAGAATTGATATAGTTTTAATGGCTTTAAAAAATCAAATACTAAATAGTGTCAAAATTGACATAATTGAATTTTTAAAACAAATACTATATTATCAATTGATATATTATTCATAAAAATCTAAGGTTCATACAAAGGACTTAGATAAGGTTATATATATTAATAATGAATCACTTGGGGTTCTATTTTCAGTTTATAGTAAGTTTATTAACCAAATAATATTAAAAACATAGAGACGTGGTAAATGTCAAACTATTTAACTAAGAGTTAAATCTAAAAGATAAGGTTAATATGGTTGCCTAAACCTATCTGAAACCTAATGAGAGGTTTTTGACTCATACCCACCTTAGCCTCTAAATAAATTATTTTGGAGACATTATAAACCAAAAAATATTTTATTATAAAATAACATTTCAATCTTTTCCTAAAGTGACCCTCGCCACTCTTATAAAAGGGCACTTCCCCTTCTCTTAATTTCACACATCAAAATCCATTTGGATCGGACAACCCCTACCCACATGTCATCCCAACATTCCTCCCTTAATTCTATAGGCCTTCCTTTGGTCATAAATCTAACCTAAGGAGCCCTTTTTGTCGAATCAAATGATAGAAACCGAAGAAGAGGTAAATATTTCATCACCTCTTTCAAGTTATTTTCTTCTTTAACATCCTCTTTATTTGTTGTTTCCATTCTAAAATAATAAATCCTATATCTTTTATATACATTTATGTTATTATAAAAATTGTACAACCATATTAATTATTCTATCTAGCATATGAATGACAAAGTCACCATACGTGCATACGTATGGCTTACCCTCTCCACGTCGTGGTGTAGTTTGTTATTAAAACACATAATTATTTGGATGAGTATAATAATGAGTATAACTGATATAAATAATAAATATAAAATGTTATTTATTCTTTATATATGATATACCATCGAATTATACACTATTTCACTATCAATATAATGATATTGTCGCTCGTCCGTACTTTCGGAGATGAGATTCATTTCCCCATCTTAATCATTCAAGAATAATTTTCATTTTATGATTAAAAATAATGTTTATGAACATAATATCATTCTTTATTTGAATCAAATACATCCTTTCCATAAAAAACATGGGTCATGTAACTAAGCATATAAAGGAAAATGAATCATATAACACCTGAAACGACGATACTACTAAATTATTATTAACAATGAAATTTTAGTGGATCATATATGATATCATATTTATGTATATAGTTCTCATATAATATAATAAAGTTGTTTAACTATTATACAGGACTTTAACATATCGTCTACTAAGGAAAAGTACAATGTAAGGGTTAATTTCACAATTTCTTTATTATCCAAGGATGTTTTTATGTAATTATCAACTGGGACCTCTTTATCATCCACATCCATGTTTTCCTAAAAATTTATTTCATAACATTATTAATATTTAATAGAATATGGGTTAAAGTCATTTATACACTTATTTGATCTTATATGTTTTGAATGGAATATTTCCATCATTTTTCAAACTAGGTATATTTTTACCTTTTCGACAAAATTAAGGTAAGAATATTTTTTTAAATTATACGTTGGGTGTCCTTATTTTCTGTCGTTATAACATCATAAAAGCTTACATTAAAATATTATAAGAATATTTACAAAATAAATTTTTTCTTTTATAATTATGTGAGTCCATAATGTTTTCAAAATTGAAAGAGGTATTTCTTTCAAATAGTTTTCATTTCATATATGTCAACATCCTTTGATTAATTTTAATCTTGTTTGAAGTTGATTTATTATGATACAAATCTTCTATATTGTATTTAAGGTTTTGAGATATTTTTGACTATGGATGTGTTATTTTTGTACCATTAATGGGTTATGGTTAAAGTATTGACATTTCATATGCTAGTTTTAATACGAATGTTTATGTTATGTTTCATCCTTTTAATATGAGGAATGTATTGGACATAGTATGTGGCGGGTGGAGCCCACTATAGCTCCTCAGTGCATTGGTAGGTCTCATGAGACAATTATATGTGGTATTGTATGAGGCCTTTCCAAATTTGATATATGGTTTTGGCCAAGGACTTAATCATTTTTAGATGTCTTGGTTGATTCCTTGACAAAATGTTTCACAATGTCTGGCATTATACATTCCCTCATTATGAAAATAATAATGATGGTTTATGTGGTTATTTGACTAGTAGAATACCCATGACTCTATTTTATTATGGAATTATTTACTTATCGCATATTCCTTCCATAAAGTGTTCATGTTTATTATTTTTAAAGGCATATGTTTTGAATTATTTATCATGCCTAATGTTTATAATATTTTCCGTTGTATTTCTTACCCTTATTGAGTGTTTGAGCTCACCATTTTATTATGTTTAATTTTTCCTAGGATATAATGAAGTTAGCTATGAGTTACTTGTAAGCATAATATAGGAGTCTTGGATATTTCTAATGTAATAAATTAGTGTCGTATATCTTTTCAAGTGGTAATGTTGAAGTTATGTATGTATCTTGTTTCTAATAATACTAAACTGATCAGTATTTTGGGACATGATTCCTTGTATCATGCCAATGTTATGTAATAATGCACCGACTCTGGGTAACTGGGGTTAGGGAATTATAGTTGGTATCAGAGAATGTTTAGTACAAACCTTGGAAACTAGATTTAAAAAAACTATGATTAGAGAACATTACCCTAAGATAGACTTTGAGAATTAGTATATACGAACTTCCTAGAATTTTAGTACTATAGAGATTTTGTTAATTTTCCATGAAATAAATCCCTAACTAGATAAGTGCTGGTAGAGGCGGCTCTGGCACAGATGTACCTAGGGGTAAAACCCAAACACACCGCTTGGAGCTAGACTCGAACGAGAACTGATGCAGGATAACGGGCCTTGTTATACTCTTGGTTACGACACTCCCGGGGGGATATGCTTTGGATAATTATCATTTTCTTTAAAAACCATCAAGAAGGATTTATGAATATATACCTCCTCAACGAAAACATTTTTATAATTATGGATTATATCCATAAACATTTCAAATTATGTTAAGTATTTTACGCGTTCAGAATTATGTATTGCGGTTAATAAACTAATCTACTATATGATGTTGTTTATAAATGGCACCTAGTGGAAGGAATGGAAACCATATCAATGGACATAATATATGTAGTGATTTCCCTCCTGCTCAAGATAATTATAGTAGAGCTGGTGATGCAACTGGTGTTGATCAGCTTATCACCATACTGGGACAACTCACACAGGTTATGAATAATAACCTTACCCATATGGAGCACCCTGATCCACAACGCAGAGGATCAATGTTAGATCACTTCATGAGGTAAAAACCACCAAAATTCAATGGGTCTACAAATCCATTTGTTGCTAAACAATGGATAAGTTCCGCAGAGAAAATATTTCATGCTTTGGGGAGTAGTGAAAGGAAAAAAGATGTCATGGAAGTTTATCACCTCACTAGAGATGCAGATTAATGGTGGTCATTAATTCAAAACACAAAGGAGGATGAATAAGTATCAAGTATAGAATGGAGTGAGTTTAAAGTGATTTTTTAGAAAAATACTTTCCTCATCACCATCGAGCAGATATAGAAAGGCAATTTCTGAGTCTGAGACAAAAGGAGGATGAGAATATTTCAAATTATGAAGCTAACTTTACAAGGTTATCAAGGAATGATGCAGATTATATATGTAACCCAAGGAGTAATATTTATCAATTCTTTTATGTGTTAAAACCATTTCTCCATCGAGCATTAGTCTCACAATCCTTCTCATCATATGAAGATATTGTCTCATGTGCTATCATGACAGAAAAAGACTTCCTTAAGTCTTACTAATTTAATGAAAAGAAAGAGAAGAAGAGATATGCTGAACAATATGGGAAAGGAAATAAGTAATCAAAGAAGAAGGGAAGAGTTGAATTTCCACCCTGTGATAACTATGGATGGAAGCACCATGGTTGCTGTATAAAAGGAAAATTAGTATGCTACAACTATAGAGAGAAATGACATCTTGCTAGTGACTGTTAGGAGGAGAAAGAAGCTACCAATGTTCAAGGATATAATTTCAGGGAGATGGAAAATTATGCAAATGAATGTCCTATGCGTTGTGGAATAATTCCTCAAAAAAGGGAATGGGATCAAGTCCAAGCTTATACAATCACTACTGTTGAGGTTGAAGCTCTGAATGGCGTGGTGGCAGGTAAATTAATATTTTCTTCATGTTTTCCAAATGGTTTATTTGATTATAGATCATCAAATTGATTCATATCTTATTAGTTTTGTAAGAAAAATAGATATTTCAAATTTGATTTAACAAGGGAGTTTTCAGTCAAAACTCCTAAGTTAAGTATCATTGCAACAATGTTTTGTGAATCAGTCCCAATTAAGGCATATAAATGATATTTATTTTCTAATATAATCACCATATCCATGATTTAATTTTATATAATCCTTGCAATATATTGGATTTTAGACCATGATGCGACAATTTATTGTAAGAATAAGGAGGTTACAATTCTCGATGATGATAAGGAGTACCTTATCTTTAGAGCAGAAATGTCAACATATGATTCTTATTTAGATCCATCCCTAGTAGTTCTACTAAATTCAATTATTGGGGAGGATGAGAATGAAATAATTATGTGTGGGGAAAATATTGTTCAAATATAGGACATACCTATTGTGAAAGAATATGTTGATGTGCTTCTAGAGGATTTACCTGGACATCGTTCAAAATGAGAAATTTAGTTTTCCATTGATTTAATTCCTGGTTCAAGGTCCATATAGAAGACACCTTATAGAATGGCCACTGTGGAATTAGTGGAACTATAGAAACAACTAGATGAATTGAGTAATAAGGGATTTATTCACCCTAGTGTTTCTTAAAGGGGAGCCCCTATCCTTTTTGTTAAGAAAAAATATGTTTCTATGAGTTGTGCATTGACTATAGGGAGATCAATGCTATAAAAATAAGGAACAATTATCCCCTACCCTGCATTGATGATTTATTTGACAAACTTTATGGAGCTCAATATTTTCCAAATATTGAACTTCGATCTGGATATCATCAGTTGTGTGTGAAGAAGGAAGACATTTGAAAAACAGCATTTCGAACCAGGTACGGTCATTACGAGTTTATGGTAATGCCTTTTGGATTGACTAACTCACCCTCTATATTCATGGATCAAATGAATAGATTTTTTAAGGAATATCTTGATGAATTTTTAGAGGTATTTATTGATGATATCTTGGTATACTCCAAAATCTATGAAGATCATGAATATCACTTGCACATTATTCAGAAGACTCTTAGAAGAAGTAAATTATATGGGAAGTTTAGCGAGTATGAATTCTGGCTTCAGGAGATTTCTTTTCATGGCCATATTTTCTCTGAGGATGGAATCTATGTTGATCCTTCAAAGACGAAGTCAATCGAAGAATGGCCAGCACTGACGAGTATAACTGAGGTATGTAGTTTTATTAGTTTAGCAGGTTATTATCGACGTTTCATCCAGAATTTTTCCTGGTTGGCTAACCCATTAACCAAGCTCACACGTAAGGGGGTTATATTTTTTTAACAAAAGAGTGTGAATAATGTTTTGAATAACTATAGAGAAGATTAGTCAATGCTCTTATCTTGACTCTACCATCAGGGAACAATGGGTTTGTTATTTATAGGGATTCTTCAAAGAAAGGACATAGTTGTGTCCTTATGTAGAATGATAGAGTTATTTCTTATACATCATGACAGCTAAAAAATAATGAGCAGAACTATCTCACTCATGATCTTGATTAAGCAACTATAATCTTTACTCTGAAAATATGGAGACACTATCTCTATGGTAAAAATTGTGAGCTTTATACTAATCACAAGAGTATGAAGTATATTTTCTCACAAAAATCACTCAACATGAGGCAAAGAATATGGATTGAACTACTCAAGGAGTAATATTGCACTATACACTACCACCTAGGGAAGAAAATAAGGTGGAAGATTATTTGAGTAGAAAGTACCATGGAGTTTTGAAAAATTTGAGAGTTGAAAGGGATCCTATTTTCATGGATCTAGTAAAGATGGATATGTGAATAACTATGGAAGGTGAAACATCGATACATTTTCAAATGGTTTCCAAACTATCATTACTCGAAAGGATAAAGTGTTCTCATACTAATGATGAGGAGTTTCAGAAGAAGAATAAAGCTATAAATTATGGGAGATTGAGTGACTTCGTATATAAAGATGATATTTTGAAATTTGGGAAGAGACCTTGTGTTCTTGATATACCTGATCTAAATAGAGAATTATTGGATGATGCTCATAGCTCCAATTTCTCTATACACCTTGGGATCACCATGATGTATAGAGATTTTAATGAACATTTTTTGTGGGACAACATGAAAAGAGATATTTCTGATTTTTTGTCAAGATGTATGGTTTACCGACAAGTGAATGCTGGAAGACAATATCCTAGAGGAGTATTGCAACCTCCTCCCATACCTGAGTGGAAATGGGATGATATTATGATGAACTTTTTCATGGGGCTAACAAAGACTCCAAGAAAGAATGGTGCAATATGGGTCATTGATTATCATCTTACCAATCCAGCACATTTTCATACTATAAGAGAAAATTTACCACTTGAATGTTTAGCAAGACTATATATTAATGAATTTTTAAGACTTCATGGAGTACTCCTATCGATTGTTTCTGATCATGATCCCCATTTTACATCATGATTCTGGAAAATCTTCAGAATGCTATGGTACTAAACTTCATTTGAGCACTGCCTACCACCCTCAAACTAATTGAAAATTCTAATGAAGTATTAATACCATAGAAGACATGTTGAGATCTTGACCACTTGACATTAAAGGTATTTGGGATTAATATTTAACTCAGGTAGAATTTTTTTATTACAATAGCTTCCATTCAAGTATTAAGATGGCCACATATGGGGCATTAAATGGAAAGAGAAGTCGCACACCAACTTATTGGGGTGATGTTGGAGAAATAAAATTTTTAGGCCCAAAACATGTTGAGGAAACAATGGAAAAAGTGAAGATTATCCAAACCCATATCAAAGCATATAAAAGTAGGTAGAAGATCTATGCTGATAACCGAAGGAAGGATTTGGAATTTTAGGTAGGAGATCATGTTTTCATGAAGGTTATCTCCATGGAATGGAGTTATAAAATTTGGTAAGAAGGGTAAATTAAGTCCCAGGTACATCAAACCTTTCGAAATTATAGAATGAATTGGGGTTATAGCTTACCATTTAGAAATGTCACCAAGTCTCTCCAAAGTTCACGATGTGTTCCATGTATCACTTTTGAGAAAATACATGTTTGATCCATCACATGTACTCACTTATGAGGAAATTTAACTAGAACCTGATTTTTCTTATTGTCTAGATCATGTTAAGATTCTTGATACCGAAGAACAAGTGTTGAGAAACCAGACAACTCATCTGCTAAAAATTCTATGGAGAAACCATAAGATGGAAGAGGCAACGTGGAAACCAGAGGAACTTATGATGAAGAACCGCCTGAATTTTTTTGGTTGTATTATAGAAATTTTTAGGATGAAATTATTTAAAGGATGGAAGAATGTAACACCCCATGCTTCTATGGTATATTTCCCTTTGAATAATGCAATAGCTTTCATTGTACGCAACATCGAGATTCTAACACACTACGACCAATCAAACTAGCCGATATGAATAGTAATACCCAGATTTTGAAATTTTATAAATTTTATTTTTCAAAATGTACTCCCTTTTTGAATTTGGAATATCGAAATTAGCTTAGGGTGAATTTTTGATATTTTTCTAAAAACTTTCAATTTTTGATGAATAGTGAAAAACACTACGTTATTGGTTGAAACCGAATTTTTTATTTAAATAGTTATTTATTTTATTTAAATTAATTTTAGGTGAAAATAGATACATAATACCTATATATGTTCAATGTAATTAATTGGATTCATTTTATAATAAGTTTAGATATATTAAAATTTTATTGTACTTTTTACCGTCTTTTACCCACCTCCTAGGAGCATTTTCAATTTTGCATAAAAGTTAATTTTACCACTTCTGTGAGTTGAATTTTAAAAATATGAGACACACAGTAAATATCAGTAAGTAAAACGTGGTTCAATAATATGAAAAAAAAAATTACTGAATAATAACTTTTGACTTTTATTTACTACTGTTAAAATTAAATAGGGTAATTAAGGGTAAAAATGATATCATAATTACCCTAACACATGTCCTAATTCTATTGGATAAATGTAATTTGACCAAAAACAACCTTAGGAATAAAACAAGATCCCCTTTGATCCACTTGGATTAAATCGGGACATTTATTATTATTTTATTTAAAGAAGAGTTAAAAGAGTTAAATTCAATGTCTAATAACGAAACCTTTTTTAATATAGGGTTACACAAAATATAAATTAGACTATAAATATTATTTAGAGAGATAAAATTATTTCCTATATAATATTGTTTTATTTTTAATTTTTAGAAATTAAAAATTTTAATTTAATTATGACACAATGATGATGCAGTAGTTACCTTATTAATGAAATATTAAAATAATTGATATTATAAATATCCAAATAAATTTAAATTTATACTTTTGATGAATTAAACTAATTTTTTAGGTTAATATGACATGTTATGGTTGGTTAAATAAATTTAATTCGAGGTTATATAGTTTTAATGACATTCAAAAAAAATCAAATACTAAATAGTGTCAAAATTGACATAATTGAGTTTTTAAAAAAAATACTATATTATTAATTGATATAATATTCATAAAAATCTAATGATCATCCAGAGGACTTAAATAAGGTTATATATATTAATAATGAATCACTTGGGGTTCAATTGTCTATTTATAGTATGTTTTTAACCATATAATATAAAAATACAAAGAGACATGGTAAATGTCAAAATATTTAAGGAATAGTTAAATCTAAAAGATAAGGTTAATATTGTGACCAAAACCTATATAAAACCTATTGTTTGAGATTTCTTTGACCCATAACCACCTTATCCATTAAATGAATCATTTTGGAGCCATTATAAACTGAAAATGATTCTAATATAAAATAATATTTCATGCATTTCCTAAAGTGACCATCACCTCTCTTATAAAAGGGAAATTACGCTTCTCTTAATTTCACACCTCCAAAGCCATTTTGCTCTGCCAAACCCTGCTCAAATATCCTTCCAACATTCCTCCCTTAATCCTAGAGTAATTACTCTGGTTATAAAGCCATTCTATAGATCCCTATTGATAAAATCAAAAGGAATACCCCTAAGAAGTTGTAAATATGTCATCACCTCTTTCATGTTCTTTTCTTCTTCCACTACCTCTTTATTTTTTGTCTCGATTATAAAATAATAACTCTAGTATCTTCTATATACAATGATTTTATTAAAAAAAGGTATAGCCATATTAATTATTCTATCCATTATATGAATGAAAAAGTCAATATACATGTGTACGTACGGCTTACCGTCTCCACATCATGGTGTAGTTTGTTATTCAAACACGTCATTATCTTGATGGGTATAATAATGTGTATAAATGATGTAAATAATAAATATAACATGTTATTGATTCCGTATATATGATATAACATCCAAATACATATGATTTCACCATCAATATAATGATCTTGTCACTTGTACATAGTTACAGATTATCGTCCCCACGAACGTGATGAGATTCATTTCCCCATCGTAATAATTCAAGAATAATTTTCATTTTTTGTTTAAAAATAATGTTTATAAACATAATATTATTCTTTATATTAATCAAATACATCCTATCTATAACAAACACGTCTTACGTAACCAAGTATATAAAATAAAAATGAATCAGTTAACACCTGAAACGATGATACTACTAAAATATTATTAAAAAAGTAATATTATAGGATCATATATAATATCATATTTATGTATATAGTTCTTATATAATTTAATAACAATGATTTAACTATTATACAGTATTTTAACATACCATCGACTAAGGAAAATAAAAATTAATGGTTAGTTTTAGAATCTCTTTATTATCCGAGGTTGTTTTTACAAAAGCATCTACTGGGACCTCTTTATCATCCACATCCATGTTTTCTTGAAATTTTATTTCAAAACATCATTACCATTTACTATAATATGGGTTAAAGTCATCTATACGCTTATTTTATCTTATATTTTTTTAATGTAATCTTTCTGTCGTTTTCCAAACAAGGTATTTATGACCTTTTCAACAAAATTAATGTAAGAAGGTTTTTTTTAACTTATACAGTGAGTGAGGCCATTTTCCAACGTTATAACATCATCGAATCTTCCCTTACAATATTATAAGAATATTTTCAAAATAAATTTTTTCTTTTATAATTATGTGACACATAAATGGTTTCAAAATATAAAGAAGTATTTATTTCAAATATTTTTCATTTCATCTATGTCAACATCCTTTGAAAGATTTTAAACTTATTTGAAGTTGACTTATTATGATAAAAATCATCCATATTGTATTGAAGTTTTTGTTATATGTTTGATTTTGGATGTGTTATTTTTATACCATTCATGGTTTAAGGTTAATGTATTGACATTTAGTATGCTAGTTTTAATACGAATGTTTATGTTATGTTCCAACCATTTCATATGAGGAATGTATTGGACTTAGTATGTGATGGGTGGAGCCCGCTATAGCTCCTTGGTTCATCAGTAGGTATCATGAGACAATAAGACGTGGAATTGGCTGAGGCCTTTCCTAATTTGATATCTGGTTTTGACGAATGCCTTAATCATTTTTAGAAGTCTTGGACGAGGCCTTGAAAAAATGTTTGAGAATGTCTGACATTATATATTCCATCATAATGAAAATAATAATGATGGTTCATGTTGTTATTCAAATATTAGAATACCCATGACTATGTTTTATTATTGACTTATTTACTCAGATCATATTCCAGCCATAAATTTTTCATGTTTTTTATTTGTAAAGGAATGTGTTTTTAATTATTCATCATGCCTAATGTTTATGTTATCTTCTGCTCTATTGCTCAGCCTTACTAAGCATTTGAGCTCACCCCTTTCTAATGTTTTATTTTCCCAGGATATGAAGAAGTTATTTGAGAGTGACTTCCAGGCATAAACTAGGAGGCTTGGATGTTTCTAATGGAATAAATTAGTGTTATATTTTTTTTCAAGTTGTAATGTTGAACTTATGTAGGTATCTTGTTTCCAATAATACTAAACTGATTAGTCTTTTGGGACATGATTCCTTGTATCATACCAATGTTATGTAATAATTCACCGACTCTGGGTAACTGGGGTCAGATTGTTATACTAAAATATATGTTGAGATAATATTCTATGGATTTAAAATTTCATATAGATTATCACCTCCCTCTATCCATATTTTTTTACTACAATTGTTTTAACTCAAGCATTCGGATAGATCCTTATAAATCCAATAATTATATGAGGTTTGGAACTACAATAAGATGGGATTGAAATGGATAATGAAAAATATTGGAAACTAGGATAGTAAATGAAATGGTGGGAAAGTTTATATACATTCATCAATACATTAGGATAGCTCATAGATGATATAAAATTTATATTAACAATCATTAGTGTGATATAAATCTTTAAGTTGGTGATAATGTATTCTTATGAATATCTCCTTGGAATAATTTTTTGATATTTTAAAAAAGGGTGAGATGCTTCCAAGATATATCAGTCCCTTCAAAATTATTGATCATATTCGTATGGTTTCTTATCTCTTAGAGCTTACGCAAAATCACTTTCATTTTCATGATGAGTTACATATATATCTATTTGGTAATTACATACCTAATCCTTCACATGTAGAAAACTCATACTTCATACCACTAGAGTACGATATTTCTTATGATGAGTAATTTGTGGGGATTCAGGATCAATGATTTAGTGTTCCATGCAATAAGACCACTCACTCAGTTAATGTTTTGGGGAAAAACCATAAATTTAGGGAAGTTGTGTGGGAACCCGAGGATACAATGAGGTATAAAAATCCTTTTTTATTTGTATAGGAGTGATATAATTTTAGGTGAAAAATATATTATAATGGTTTTATAATGTAGCAAACTTAGATTATATGATATATTTCTCTTTAAATAAATTTAATTTCTTGAATTCCTTTAGATAAACATGACACTAAAATTTAATGAACCATGGTAGGCTATTAAAAAATTATACCTTAAGGAAACTATTATCTCCTATCCATTATATTGGTGGGTAAAAAATAGAAAAATAAAATTAAAAAAATAGGAAACAATTTTTCTTTATTGAAAAATTATTGGTTAACTCTTAGGAAATAAGTTATGAGTGATAATTTTTAAAAAAAATATAGTTTTATGTTAAACGATAAATTTCTAAAAATATGTTATTTTTCATTATATTATTCATTATTTTCACTAAATTACTAGGATATTGATCAAATATATTTTTTGTGAAATTAAAAAATTAAAAAATCTTTATTATATTTATTAAAAATTATTTATAAATGAAGATAAAATCATTTGCCGGTAAAAATAGATACATTTCAGAAAACATTTTTCATTTTGAATAATGGAATTTATCTCAATAAATTTAATTATTTAGTATTAAATAAACCTTTTAATTAATGTTGAATATAATAAATTCAAAATAATACATTAAAACTCATCTTATGGTTTTTACTAGGTAATGAATAAGAATAAAATTGGTTTCATGCTTTAAAATGAATTTCCTAAAAACAATTTTAATTATGTTTTTCAAAACTCTTATAAAGTTAATTTCATCCACTTTTAGGAATTTAATATAATAACACAAATTACATATTTGGATTCATCATGTCCAAATTCATTAATTTTCTAACTAATGTAAAACTTCATTACTACAGTAAAGGGTAAAAGGGTTAATGAGGGGTTACACTAAAATGGGAAGCATTAAAATGAACTAAAATATTGTATAAACCCTATTGGATGAATTTATTTAAAACCTATATCATTATATATTTTAACTTGAAAAAATTTGGATCTATCATCCCAAGAGAGTGACTTTATTATATTTTAGTATTCTTAATATTTATATGTATTCCACTCCCCTTTCTTATGAAAAGGAACCTCTTATAAACTTTTTATACCCCACTTAGTCCATATGGATCAAAAATGTTCTTCCCAAATACTTTACCAAAATTAATACCCTCTTCATAGAGGGTTTTTTATTCATAAAACCCCACTTTAATATTGTGTAATTTTTTAGATAAAGGAGGTTTCCTAAGGAATAGGTATATGTTATTATTGGAATTTTTAATTTATGTCTCTCCTTAATCATAATCAATATAATCTATAACCATATTAAATTGGTTATAAAATTATATTCACTACACTATCGTGTTTTTAAATTAATTTTATAAACATTTTATAAATCATTAATATCTCATGGAAAATAATAAAATCGCTCATGAATATGTGCAAATTATCATCTCCATGGAGTGATGTATATTATTTTCCACCACTGTATCTCTTATATGGTTATATATATAAATGTAATGTATTAAAATGATATTTATGTAATAATTATTATTCTAAAAATACATGGTATTATCTACCTTTTTTCCCTTCCTCCACTTGAAAAATGATAATGTCGCATGTTTCTATGTATAGACTACCACATCCACGATGCGATTTGATTTTTTTTCATTACCTCTACACAAAGATGTTGATAAAGATATATTAAATAAATATTTAGTATATTTACAATATAATAATTATTCTGTAACATTTAATTATTTTTACCATTCTTTTTTTCCATTCATCATAAATTGGAATCGTTACTCAGTCGTATCTACAAACTACCATCTCCATGAAGTGATGTAACTCATATTTCATCATCAATTTATATAAATAGTATGAAATATTATATAACTAATAAATATATTAATTTTTAAATTATTGATATTTTGGTTATGGTTAAACAATGACCAATATTCAAGGTCCATACCCATAGATCTGAAACATGCATGGAAAATAGATTGTTTTTACCATAATAATGATTTGAAAAAAGAATTGTTAGTAAAATGGTAGATGGAAATTTTAAGGGAAAATGATATAGTAATATTTATATTAATATAGTAGTATAATATATTTAAATAAATATAGATTTATTATATATTAGTTATGAAACTACCCAATATAAGATGGGGCCTGAGATAAAGGTTTCTCATCTCACTATTATTTTTGTGAGAAATATACAATATTCACTACATGTTTAATTATTATTCTGTATATAATATACTAAAATGTATTATATGATTATATTAATTAAAATTATAATGATTTAAAAATAAATGTAATTATCTCTCTCTCTCATGAAGTTATTATTCAGTTATTACCAAAGATATAAGGGTTCTTCGTCTCAATATTTTTTCATTGAGACATGTTTCATTTTATACACCTATTTTTGTTTATATGGTGTATATAATATCCATTTGAAATATAATATCATGAATTTATTATAATTAATGGTATATTATGAAATATTTAATCTATTTTGGAAAGACCACTGTAATTTTGGAAATATGTTTTTCAAATAAATTTAATTTCTTCAAGAGCTGTGATACATACAACCGCGAGTTTAGAGGAACTGTGATATACTATTGAAATGTTATTATCACCTATATAATGGATAAGATGGTATTAATAAGACTAAAGAAATTTTTAAATTTTATATTTTACATATATATGTAGAGAATTCTTCAATTATCAATTAATTATAAATGAAAATAAAAATTATTTCAAAATAAACGAGATCTTTATCTGGAAAATATATTTTAAGAGTGAAATGTTTTGTTATACTAATAATTTAATTTGATAATTATTAGTCAATTATTTTAATTAACATTACATATTATATGTTCAATAAAATTTTTAGTTATTCGTCTACTATTCATTATTATGCGTAGGATAATAATAAATTATTTTTTTATGCTTAAAAATGTATTTTTCTAAAAATTGGTTGTCATTGCATTTTCATCACTTACATTAAAATAAATTTATTCCATGTATATGTATTAAATAATCTAAAATTAGTTACATATTTATAATTATAATTTTTATATTTGGTAAATATACCCCTTTTATTTTTCATCAATATGAATATTGACCATCGTAAAATTTATCACCTTAACAAAGGGTAAATCGAGTCAATCTACATTAAAACTAAGGGGTAACGCCATAATCATTTATAATAATAATTATTATATGAATTTAATTAAACCATTATAACATTTGTTTAGATATATATTAGTCTAAGGGATAATATTTGATGAAAATGTCCTATAAAATATATTTAAATCAATGAAATTTATAAATTGTTTCTATCTTTGTTTTTAATGTCTCCTATGTGTCTAAATATGTACCAAAGAATGTAATGAACAGATATAAGTGTCTATTTTCATATTATTGAATTTATTTTCATGATAGAAATTTATTTCTTATTTTCCATAATTATATATTGACCAGAATGTTTTATACAATGCTGATACAATATTTCTATATTTAATAGAAAATATAAAAATTGATTTCAAAAATATTACAACTAATATAATATGAATGATTTAATGTTTCCTACGAATTTTAAAGATCTATAGGATATATTTTAGAGTTATTAAACTATTTTTCTGGAATTACCTTTTTTAGTGATGTATTTGAAGTATAATTACATGATTAGTGATAAAAATGGAATTAGTGATATTTTATAATAAATAATATTTTATCAAATGATCCAAAATTTATAAAAATATTATATTTTGAAACATGAAAAGAATATTGTTTAAATAATCAACAAAGATCTATTTAAAATTCACTTTTAATTTTATAGTAACATTATCGACCCTTAATGTGTAAAAAACGTAAATTTAAAATAATTGTCAAAAGGGTTTATATGGGTTAAAACATAAAGAAAATATTAAATGTGTTATAAATAATTTTCTAAATTTTATTAATTTAGATTATTTGGACTCATAATCATATTGTAGTTTAATATAGAAAGTTTTTGTGAGATTCTAATTTCAAAATTAATTTATATTAATTTAATATTTTTTTAAATTCCAAGAGTGCCCCCCAAATTATAAAAGGGCACCTTATTTTCTATTCTTAACACCACTTTAAGCCTTATATACCAACCAAAATATAATAATTTCTCTTTTAAATTTTATTTTATACATAATTGAGGTTCTTTTCTTCTGAAAACCCAATCTTATAGGCCTTTAGAGGATATCAGAAGGAGTCATTTCAAGGAAGAGGTAAATTCCATAACCAATCACATTCTATTAAATTTTTATTTTTCCTCCACTAAAATTGTAATGTTTATCATGATATAAGATATTAAGTTTCGTCAATATACTAAATATTTTTATGATTATAGAAACACTATTATACACAACCATTCCAATCAAATAGGAAGTGAAAGTGTTAGTCGCGCATACATAAGCCTTATTATCTACACATAGTGATACAATTATATTTTCATCACCATATTTGAGGGATGGTTATTATGATGGTTTTAATAATTATATATTATATTTATAACACAATAATACTTATTTAATGACAATATCATTTTGAAAATTTACCATCCAATCCTTTGATAAATGATAATGTTGTTTGTGCTTATGTGTGGACCACCACCACCATGAATCATGTGATTCATTTTTCAGTTATATTTTAAAATGATAGTAATGAGGATGAATTTTATGAATATAAATATATATGATATGCATGATATATTATTGATATTTTAAATAAGAATTATTATTTTAAATAATTCATTCATGCTTTTTAAAAATGAAAATAATGTTCATTTGTACGTATGGCTTACCCTCTCTATGAATAGTGTAATTCATTTTTCTTTCTATAACATTTATAGACGACTATAAATATATAAATATATGTAATGAATATTTATTATATTTATGAAATTATTAACATTTAGTAGATGATGGATATATTACAAAATGAAAAGGATAAAAACTAACAACCCTAGACTTATATGAAAAATACAACAATTATCACTCAAAATAGTGATTTCAATAAAAAAATGTTAATAAAAAGTTTATAAAATAATAAAAGTAAATTTTATATGTTTTGAAATATATAAGTATATATATTTAACAATATTTATTATAAACCTCTATTTTTTATATATTAGGTTTGAAAATGTTCAAATGAAGTCTGTATGGATGTAAGGGGATTTATCTTACAATATCATTATTTTTTCGGTATTGTTTATGATTATGTTATGATAAGGAAATATTATGATTATCCTATAAAAATAATATTTAATATTACTGTCCACCAGTTATTTATTTAAAATACATGTTTCTATTTTATTCTCCTCGCATTTTGAAAAAAATAGACAGAAAGTATTTTTTAAGTAAAATCGACTTTATTTCTCTCTTCGGTCTAAAAACCTTTCTATTTCATATACACTATTTCAAAAAAAAACTAAATAAGAATTTTAATATTAAAATATTATTATTTTTAAATTAACTTCTACCTTTTTTTTAATATTCACTAAACTTTATGAAATGAATATTCTTATTTGTTTCCATACAAGGTAGTTTATGGATTTTTTGATAAATGTATGGAAGTAATTTTTTTAAACATAAACTGTATGAATATAATTTCCCACTATCATTTAATTAAAATTTTTTGATGCCTCCATTAAAATTTCCAATTTTAATTTTCAACAAAAATTTATTTTTATAGTCTTTTTTTTATTTTTAGATTTTGAAGAAGTGATTTCAATAGGGAAAGGTTATTTTCCTCCAAGAATATTTTGATTAATAAAAGAAAATAAACTTCAATATATCTTATGTTTTAATTGAAATATAATCCAGTGATACCATACTTATTAATTCTATAGATAGTTTAATTTATGATGGTATGAATTTTATGAAACACGTTACTTTTCCATTAGTTATTATATAATGAAATGTTTATAAAACCCATTTCTTTTCATGGGTTCTCCTATGATGAATGGTTTATGATCTTATTTAAAACATATGTATTCTTTTCAATATGTGATCTATGGGATCTAAATATTGATATATTAATTGTATAATGACTGATATCCTATAATATAAATCAGACTAGAGATTGTAGTGAACATAGTTCAGTAAGGGACATTGTCCACTATGAATGCCTTGGGAGTAAACCATGACTACTATGATGGATTGTTGATTAAACCCATTCCACTATGTTAGCCTTGGAAATAATCATTTACTACTAAGGAAATAATTTTCTAAACTTATTTTTATTCTACAATTCTATGTCTCATTTCTATATTATGCTCTCATTGATCACATTATTTGATTACTTTATGATTCATGTCTTATAAAATAACAGTAATTATACCATGACTAATGATTATGATCTATGATATATAAGGAATTGCTTTAAAATTTTAATTTCCTATTATCATACCCTTTTTCTCATGTTATAATTATATAGTCATTGATATCTCCACTTTTTTCCCTTATTGATTATCAGATCTCACCCTTTCTTATGTTTCTTTTCCTAGTTTATAAAGAATTGTTTTATTTATGACTTGCCTAAGAAGGGAAATTGTTATAAAGATATAAGTAAAAGAATATTTAAAACTATTATGAAAAAAAATTGCTCCCATGTTTCTGAATATACCTGACCTATATAATTCTTGAATGAATCCATTTTTTGTGTAAATAATATTTATCTAGATAGATTAAATAATATATATGATAATTTTGGGTCTTTATTATTTTTTTAAGGGTTTTATGATTAAAAAGATTCCAAAGTGGTATGGGATTGTGTTAAAATATCATTTCTTCTTGGTATTTACCAGGTTAAATTTCCCTTTACGGAAACTAAATGGATCTTATAATTTATTGTAACACCCCGGCCTAAACGATTGGGTCCACTCTAGGGGTTCCTCACTACCTCATGTGTACCTCCCCATATATAAAGGATTTAGACTAGGGGTGAGGGACTATTTAATAGCATGGGGATACAATACCCTTAGTAACAAGTAATGTAAGAGTGTGAAAAAAGAAAGAGATGAAAAATTAATCAATAAATAATAAATAAATCAAATAAAACACATCTTAGGTAAATGAAATATATCATGTCAGGTAAATAAACAAAAAATAAAAAAATGATCTAATATATAAGTATTCCAATAAAAAATCTGCATCATCCATCCCAAGTTCCATCTTGTATCCTCTACATCATTTTTCCAACCTACTAAACCATCGATCATAGGAAAATTTCCCTTTTACTGTATTCTTAAGGATGATTCTAGATGTTCATGGATATTTATAAGTTTATTTTGAGTAAAAAAAATTTAGCACACCACTAATAGAAATTAATATAAGTGCATAATAAAATAAAAGTACATTCAATAAAAGTAAATAGGGTGACGATATAATCAATAATTTATCACCTAAGTACAAACATTTGTTGGGTCCTCAAAGACTGACTATACCTACTTCATCACTATTATAGAAATATCAATAATCCTCCACCTTACAAATCTTTCATGATGGGATAGCCTAAAAATATTACTAACACATTTCCCTTGAAGATGTATCCTAAGGAATTCCAACCGGGTGTCTGACACATCCCCATTAAGAAAATTGTCTATGAGGCTCAACCTGTAAGCTCAACTATAATATTGAAGAGCATGAAAATATTATACGTGATGAAAATGATTGATCAAAAAACACATCAAATAAAAAATAATCATAATTATAATAATACATATGTAGGCGACACAATCAAAAGTCTCTATGGACTATTCATGCACACCATATGTGATCAAGGATCAAACATGGGTCTCTATGTCCACTCAAATATTCTAAAAATCATGATAATAACTTGTATGAAACATATTATAAATTCAATTTAATAATTATTTAGGGAAAAATATGATGTTCAAGGATAGGGTCACCATCCAAGTCCAAAATAACCACCTAATATTTTGAAGATTCACTACCGACAACTCTCTCTAACCAAGCATTTAATATAAACCAAAACCTTCAATCATGATATTGATTGTATCAGTGATCATAAAAACCCACATTACATCATAGTAAAACCCTTTTATCTAAAAAATACATCAAATACTCAATATATTTTGATCAAGGATAATAGGATATAATTGGTCATGATTAATGTACTTAATGGATTGATTAAATAGGATTTAACGGGTGTTTGGGCATCAAATAGAGGATTATGAAGGGGAGAGTAGAGATAAATATTATTTGTATAGATCATGGGGTTTAATGGGGAATAAAATAGGTGAATGAGAAAATAAATTATCATTAGTGGAATTAAATATAATGAAATCATCTATATCAATTGTCATATTATAGGATTCACATCATGCAATTTTGATTGGCTGATACACCATAATACATGTCTGCTCAACTTAAATTTCCAAAAAACATTCATTTAATGAATTAAAAATAAACAAAATCAATATATATTATATCCAAAATTTCAATTCATGGAATCTTCCAAAGTTTATTCACTTCATGAATTATCCATTCATGGTGTGAACTGGTCCAATATAAAATAAAATTTTCCATTGAACATATTCATTTTTCTAACACCACTAAAAATATTCAACTATTTTAATTACACACATAATATGTGAGAAAACATAAAAATATTCATTCATTTATATTTGAGATATAATGAATATTTCCCCAAATAATCACTCATCCTTGAGAAGTTTCCCAATATGTTCTATAGAACAATTTTTCCATTGCATTTGAATGTCTTCCTCCTAGTCCCAAGTCTATTCCTGAAAATTCTTATGCTTCGATAGGACACAAATAAGAGGATAGATCATTCATCATATAACATATTCACTACATTACACTATATGAGTAGGTTATTCCATAAAGTATTCATCCTACTCCATCTCAACATCATCTTAGTCAAGCACATGAGCAGGATTGGGATCGTACTTCTATAGCTGAGGAAAATGCAATATGTTGTGCATACCATTATACCATGGAGGAGGATTCAACTAATAAGCTACTATAAATATACCATTGATTATCTTAAATTTTTTAATGTACCATGGTACCAATGTTTTTTCCTCCCCTAATGTTTATTCCACATTTAAGTGGGAACCATCAAGAAAACCAATCCACCCACCATGAACTCCAAACATCTTCTCCTTTGATCGGAATAAGACTACATAATGTTCTATTAATTAAAAATACATTTAATTTTTAACTAAACCTTCTATTAGGCCTCATAGACCATACTCATACCAACAACTATTGACTCATAAGCCTCATCCTAGTAGATAGGTGAATGATAAGACCTCCTATACAGAGCCACAAAAAAATCCATCTGAATTGAAGACCAATAGTCATTCTATTAGAAGAAAACTATGAAAATATGTGATAAACCAAAGAAAATTATAAATATAGAATAAATTATTGAATAATATCCTTTAAGGTATGGAAAATCCTTTTTAACCATCCATCGATCTAAGGATGAAAGTTAATACTGAGTTTCAACTAAGTACCCATTTCCTTCTATAAGACTTTTTAAAACTGTGAGGTAAAATTTGTTTCTGTATTTGATATCACACTCAAAAATATACCGTTAAGACAAATTATCTCCCAAACATATATGTTTCCACGGTTTTCTACTGATTTCATCTATCATATAGGTGTAAATTTATCGACCTTTTCCAATCAATCTACAACCTCCAAAGCAATGTCTCGACTACTCGATGTTTTGGGAAACACTATCACAAAGCCTTTTGTTACCTAATTCCACTTAAAAATGAAACTAGAAGTGGAAAGAGTAAACCTATAGGGTTTTTATGATCGACAGTCATTCTCAATTAAGTCATAATATGATAGAAAATACCAGTGATCTTTTTTTATGTCAGGAAACCAGAACTATCGCTTAACATCATGATACATATTGGTCAATACTAGGTGTAAGACCCACTATGAATCCTTAGAGGGTCTTATATTATCCCCTATCATGGAATATAAAATGATCACCCACACATGAACCAAAAACACAACACATTTTTTTAATTTCCAACTAGAAACAAAGCCATGTGCGAGAAACCCCTATCTCATCACCCCACATTTTATATCAAGAGAAGGACTAGTCTTCACATGTTCCAATAATTAGGATGTTATTATTATGGTCATACAATCCAATGCCCATCAATATTAAGTTAATCCCACCTTTCATTCTGTCAACAAGTCTATAAGATTCCATCTAGCTATTGACATCTGTTCTCCCACCTCCTCAATTTTTCTGCTCAATGCAATGGCAACCACATTTCATTTTTCAGAAGAATACTCCATATTGAAGTAAAACATCAATAAATACTATAACCAAAGCCTCTAAAAGGATCCAGGTCACAACATGTGAAGATATATCATAGAATCATATTATGTTTATACAATACAAGACTATCACTGATTTGGTAGTGTTGTAATCATTTTAGTTCATGGACCCCTGCTGCTAATTCCAAGCCATGAGTATAGTATTTTCACTCATAGAGCCAATGTTAACGAGGTTCATATATAAATACCATGCCACCCTATAACAAAATCACTCCCAAAACAAGACTAGATGTATCAAAATACACTTTATATCCAACTATAGGATTAGAATGAATTAAGATATGAGAAAACACTAACCACTTCTTCATCTCAAAGAAAAAATAACTAATTTATGCCTTAAAACTTATTCCCCTACATGGTGAGCACATTAATGGGTTTTACTAGGTGGTAGAAGTAATCACTGAATCGTCAATGGAACCCAACCAATATGATAAATCTCAAAATCTCTGATGTTTCCTAGTCATGATCTATGTATCACTGAGATGGGGAGGGCATGAATCAGTGATATCTTTTCTTTTATGTTTCATTATTTTTGAAACAAACTTCACCTCCTAGTAAAGTGTTTTTTCACTGATAAAAACAATATAAACACACATCCACAGGAACAAAAGATTTACATAGTTCACTAATTTAAAGGATTAACTATGTCCTTGGAATGGTAGAGAAACAATCCAGTACCACACAATCCTCTAGAAAACAACCTATTGATGTGGAATATAATGATTAGGATATACCTTTACAGTCGTGTAGCACTTGGAAAAAAATCCTCAAGCGGATGTTCACCCTCTTATCACAAATAGTGAAAAACAAAGTTTCAGTGCTTCTTAATCAGCTTTCATAGTTTTATATTTCAAAACAATTCTTCTCTTTCCAAACCAAAAGCTGGTAAGATCAACATTACCCACTATTTAATACTCCTGATGAACTTAAAATTTCCACACAAGCTTTTAGGTATCCTCTGTGCAACTTTTATGTCTTCTGCACAAGATTTTACTTTGTCACAAAACACCTCATGCACGCAAATTTAATATTGCCAGCAAATATCTTCTTGCATGAAACTTTTCCTTATTATGTGAAAATATATTTCTTTTCTGCAACTACCTTTAAATGAAATTCCTTCATGCTTCAGAACTTGGGATTTCTTTAAGCGTCTATATTCTTAAATTTTAGTGGACCACCTCTTATTTAAAGGCCTTGTTGACCCATGTGTGAAAAAACCTTGATGCGTCATGCAAAACACCATTTGACGTTTTATTGGGAACCTAAGTATCTTTTTTACCAACATGATCTTTCTCACATTTCTTGAATATTTTATACACTTCATGCCTTTTCCATTTTTATATTTTTTGTCCTTGAATCATTCCTTGCTCGCAACATTTCAAACCCCCTTCAATCTTGCACGCAAAAACCAATCTTTCACGCGGCTCTTTCCATTTTCAGATTTTTATGTTTGGATCTTGGAACTCCACTTGTTTGAAATATAAAAATCCATATTCATTAATTCATGTATAATTTTTTTCCAAAATCACATTTCTCCATCTCCTATTTTTTAGCCCAAAAAATATAGAAAACACTGGAAAATGATTCCACCTTAAAATCTTCTTTGTAAAGAACACCAATAATACTTCACAGTCATCTAGATAATTCAATAAAAACTATTTTCATCTCAAAACATATCTTCCATGAGATATAGTCTTTGATCGAACACCTTTATCAGCATCAGATTTTCAAGGTAAAGTACTACAAATTTCTTATCTTCTAGGAATATCATTCCTTCCGATCAAAACTAAATATGATTGGAATCAACTTTTATCCCCCTTTCCTTCATAAGGATTGCATCACAATTTCATAAAACTTATGATATTTGGGAAATACAATTAAAAAAATCATCATGTGGTTTTAATTTCTTTTATAGAGTGAGTTTATTTATGTTCTTTGACAGCAAAATACAATACTCTAAAAAATAAAAAATTTCTTACTTCCTTATCAATTCCTCATTGTCCAAAAATAACCCTTTGGATTTTTTTATTAACCATGATTCAAAAATCATTGAAAATTGTAACCCCATGAAATGAATTACATATCAATAATTCAAATCCTATGTGAGTTAACTCATTGTAGGAAACAATAATTGTTGATAAAAAACCATGTAGTTCAAAAGTAATGGCTATGATATTTCTTCCTTATCCTTCTCTAAAAAATAAACACCTTTCTTCCAAGACATATTCCTTAGCATTAATCCTCCCCTTTTTCACTTTTTCAAACATTCCTAGAATAGAATTGTTTTTCCTACAACTACTCCAAAAAACAGTTAGAATTGTTCACACCCTTACATGTTGGATTCATAGCATACCCACAACTCCCCCTTTATAAATGAAATCATTAGGATAGATTTATGAACCAATTATCCTCCTAGAAAATACTATCCCAATTTAAGATGAGAGATGGTATAGAAACACGAACCTCAACCTTGTTAAGAAGAAGGTTTGACACCCATGTTCAACCTCAATATAGAAAATGGTTCCTTAAGTAGAGAGGTTTTTTGAATATGTATGCAACATGTTCACATGTAGGAAGATACTCTAGCTTCAACTCAACCTTCTCCACATGATCTTTCATGAAGTTGTACTTTATGTAAATATGATTTGAACAAGAATTTTTTACTGTATTCTTTGTAAGATTAATTTTTATTTGATTGTTACAAACCAAGAGCAAGGGTAACTATACTTCAACAAGTAGATCTTACAACTGAGTTTTGATCTACATAAGTTAGGTAGTAGCTTGAGTGGAAGCCACACAATCAGCTTAAGTCCTGCTTAGAGTCACTGAATTCTATTTCTTTTTAATACAACAAACACAATATTCCCTAAAAAGAAAACTCCACCAGATGTGGATCTTCTATCATCAATGTTTCCTACTCAATTAGTTTCTGAATACCCAAACTGATCAATATTTTCTGAGCCATCATACCTGATTCCAAATTTATTTGTGCCTTAGATATATCTGAGAATTCATATTTTAGCGATAAAATTTGATTCATTATGAGTTATATAAAATCATTCAAATAAGGTAAAAACATTGACAATGTCGGGTCTTGAGGCAGTCAAATATAACAAAATTCAAATCAGCTTTTAAGACTCTTTCTAATCAACTTCCTTTCCTTCTCCATATTTATACAATTTGGTTCCCATTAAAATTGGTGTGGAAAATAGGTTTAAATTTTCTATTCCAAACATCTTCATAATTTCATTCGCATACATTTCTTGGGAATGAGAAATGTGTTTCTTCTTCTGTATGATTTGAAAACCAACAAAATATTTTATTTCTCCTTGCATGGACATCTCAAAAACCTTTTTCATCTCTTCATAAAATCTTTCGCAATATCATTCATCATTCCCAACAAATATAATTTCATCAACATAAACAATTATGACCAGACGGAACTGCTGACATTCCTTGATGTAATGATTCTTGTCAACTCTACCTTTCCAGAAACTCATCTTCCTTATGGAAGTATCCAACTAATAATAACAATCCCTTGGAGCTTGTTTTATCCCAAACCAGGCTTTATTCATATTACACACATAACATTAATCTTTCCCAATAAAAAATGCACAAGGTTCATAAATTTAGACTTTTTCAACAAGATTCCCATTTAAAAATGCAGAATTGACATCTATTTTAAATATTTTTTAGCCTTGTTGTCCAATAATAGCAGGAAATATTTTGATTGTTTTCAATCTAAAAACTGGAAAAAACATATAATCAAAATCAACACCTTCAATCTATGAGAAACCTTTTTACACTAATCTTGCCTTGTTCCCTATCAATTTACCTTTTTTCATTTAGCTTATTCTGGAAAACTCATTTAATACCAACAACATTTTTGTCATCTGACTTGGGTACGAGTTCCCAAGTATCATTCTTTTCTATCTGATAAAGCTCTTCATTCATCGCATGAACCCATTCTGGATTCTCAGAAGAATCATTCAAATAATTTGTCTTCAATTTGGAATAAATAGTGGTATGTGCAATATAATTTTTTGTTCTTATTGTTTGAACCCTATAATGTTGATCACCAATAAGGTTATGAGCCTCCACATGCTTCCTTAGCGTAGGATGAGATGCTCTTATTTCATCCTTATAACTTGAAATTGATGAGTCTGATTTATCTTCTTAATTAAGATTATAACTATTGGAACCATTATCAGAATCATAAAAAGAACATTCTTTATCCTACACAACTTCTATATAGGAAAAAGTTTTATTTTCTTTCTCAATACTTTCAACAACTTTCATATTAGCACAATAAAAAAGTCTCCATTTTTATCTATTGAAACATATATATCCTCCTCATTCTAGAGCATAGCCAAGAAAAATTTCACCATCTCCTATTTTCTCAAACTTTCCAAGGTTTCCACCTTTATTCTTTATAATGCATGGAATCTTAAGAACTCTTAAGTGTTTCAGACTTGGAATTTTTCTATAAAACAATTCATATGTAGTCATATCTTAATTTTTCCTATAGAAACATCGATTCAAAATAAACACAACAGTGCTCATGAATTTCCTCCAATAATAATGAGAAAGACTATGTTCAAGTAATATATTTCACACCATTTCAACCAGACTTATATTTATTTTTTAGAAAACCCATTTTGTTGAGGATTTTATTGTGAACTGAACACATGCTGAATTCCATGCTTCCCAAGATAACATTAAGACGCATCATTCTTATACTCTCAACCATTATCAGTTCTCTACTTAATTACTGAATACTAACATTCCTTCCCTTCTTTCCCTCTAAAATACATACCCATTTTTATAGAATCTAACTTATACCTCATTTACATAAAACAAGTAATGTGAGTAAAGTCATAAATGAAGATAATGAAGTACATATCTCTATTTTTGATTGCTTTCTCATTAGTCTATAGATATCAAAATTTCTATGTTCCAATAATCTTATTGAACAAATGTCAACTCTATTATGCACAGAGTTTGTAATCATACCTTTCACACAAATAGTGCAACACCAATCTCTTATTATTGGTAAATCAGGAATATCTTAGACATTGTCTCAAATTGATAACTTGCAGATATTTCTCTAACACATATGTCTCATCATTTTCTGCTATAAATGATTTTCATACACTATACCCATGTAATAATAGTTCTGCATATCACCAACTAGGAATAATTTACCTTTTTGTATGTTGGACTCTTGTAACTACATTTCCATCATCATCAATTTTTACAACAAACTAGTTTTTTTAATAAATATTTTTTTCACTCATCACATTTCTATTAGACACTCAGAATATTGTGTTTCATCCCATCAACATATAATTTTTATTGGATTTCATCTTTTCTTTCCCGATTATAGACGATCCAATACCTTTGATCCTCAATGATTCATCATTTCCAAATATCATTGTTCCTTCTTCTAAGTCTTTCACGTTCTTCCACAACATTAAGTCTCCTAACATATGTTAGGAACACCAACTATCAAAAATACATTGAATTTATATTTTTTAGCATTCAAAGAGGATTCAACAACAAGATATTTTTGTTCTTCCTTTTCATTCATCACCTCCAACTTCTAATATTTGTTAAGAACCTTTTTGTGATAGAAACAAATCAATAAATACCTTAGAAAGATGTTTAGGTTGTTCAAATATTTCAAAAATATTTTCCTATGGTTGAAACATATTTTCAAATTTCACAATAGCTTTCTCATATTACTTCATAACTTCCTTCTCAAACTTCTTCTTTGGAGAGGTTTGACTCCCCCTAAAACCCTATCTTCCATAACTTATAGAATAGTAGTAATGTTTTTGGTTGAAACAACACATATTTTCCATGTGTACGATTCCACCACAATACTAGCAGTATCCATAAAATGAATATTTCCCTCTTAAATATCCATACTGAACAGAGTTTTGAACATGCTTCTCAAGACTTCCTATTTTCAATCATAACGTTCTTTTTAATCTCAGTTTTCTTTTAGGAATTATCATATCCATAATTAATAGAAATATTTATAGACTCAGTATATTTAGATACTTTTGATTTTTCAAAATTGCTAACATTGGCCACAAACATAGCCTTTCTAGATTAGTTCTTATTAGAACCAGTTCCATAATTATTCTCAACATTTGAAGGTAACTTTTTATCCTTATTTGGTTCATTATTACAAGAACATTCACTGTCTTTAGAGATAAATTTTTTTAAACTTATATTCCATTCTTCATCTTCAGAAATTATATGTTGTACAAGATCCAACTCTTCTTATTTATCCATCATCTTTACTTCTAGATGTTCATTATGGTTTTTTTAACTTTGAATAGAATTCATAAGATCATCAATCTCCTTTTCCTACTTGACTTTCTAATCCAGAAAATTTTATTGATTATTTAATGAGGATTATTAATTTATCAAATTTATGATTTACATCTGAAGTATTCTGTTCCTTCTCAGATATTCTTTCAACTATTCTTATAGATGTAATTAAAGTTGGGTTTCTTATTATTTAGAACTACTGCTCCCATAATATTCATTATTCATATCTCTAAAAAAGTTATTCTCTCTATCTTTCTAAGGAAAATATTTTTCAAATTCAACTTCAGTATCAAATTCATCATTATCTTTGCACAAAAGGATTCTTGTTTTGGATTTAAATTACTTTTTATCTTTCCCTCTGTCAGAATATTTAGATTTATCACTCTGTTTATTCCATGACCTTATTGCCCTTCTATATTCTTCAACATTAACTTTATGTATCCCTTATTAAGGGATATTATCTGCAAAGTGGCCAACAGCTCCACATTAAAAACATTTCAAGGGAAATTTCCCCTTGTGTTTCCATGTACCTTTGTTCACATTTTTTGAAAATGGAGGAAAAATTTAATCAAATTTTTACATACCTCATCTACAGAATCAGATCCACCATTTTTCATCTTCAATGAGAATATTCTTTGACTTCTCTTTCATTGTAGCCTTGAAAGCAATTTTTCTATCTTCTTTTATTTTTATCATCATAGTATTCTCCCTTTTCATTTGATAAGTGATGAGTGTGTTTTGAAAATCATCCAAAGATAGTGTTTCAGGGTCACTGTATTTAAAATATGAAACATTAGCATAAAATATTTCAAGAAGATATCTCAAGATCTTTTCAACAACTATAGAATACTCCAAATTTTCACCAAGACATCTGATTGTACTGAAAATGTCATTTACCCTTCTAATGAATCCCCCAACTGATTAATAATCACCCATTTTCATGTCTTCATAATTTAGCCTTTAGATTTTTTGTTTTTCTTTCTTCACTTTTTTGTTTAATTCAAAGATGTTCTTCTGCTTATCCAAAATTCCTTTAGCTATATGAACACCTTTCACTCTTAAAAACTCACTCTCAGAATGGGACGAGAGTAATTAATTTTTTTCCCTTCCATAATTCTCAAGATTATTTTTATCAATAGGTGCAAGAAGAACCTTATCATCAATAGTAGTAAATCAATCTATTATAGCTTCAAAAAATTCATTCCCCAAAGACATAAGATACGGTATCATTCTATCATTCCAGATATGATAATTCTTCCCATAAAATATTGGAATCCCCTTGTTGTTCACACAATTCCTATTTTCCATCATAACATTTATTCAACACTTTAGAAAAGAAAAAATGAAGGGAACCTCTCCCAAATACCAATTGAAGTTTCGTAGTCAATATCCAAGTATCACTTAGAGGAAGAGGGATGAATCAGTGATATATTTTCTTATATGTTTTCTTATTTTTTAAATAAATTTCACCACTTGTTAAAAAGTTTTTTCCCTACTGAACACAATCAACACACACATCCATAACAAAACTAAATTTATAAGGTTCACTACTCAATAGAAGTAGTTACATCCTTGGTATGGTACAGAAACAATCCAGTACCACACAATCCATAAGAAAACAATCATTTAATGTGGAATAAAATGAGTAGGATATACAGTTTCACTCATGTAGATCTTTTAAAACAATCCTCATGTGTGTGTGAACACTCTTAGAAAAAATAGGGAAAACCCAAGTTTCTTGCGCTTCTTAATCATCATTAACAATTTTATCATTCAAAATAATTCTTCTCTTTTCTACCTAGAAGGTCGTAAGAACTACCTCGCACCTAACTTACTACATGTTCTGAACTCAAATATTCTATGCACTCATTTAGTTGTCCTGTGCGCAAATTTTAATCCTCGTGCTCAATATTTTACTTTTTTCATGAAACACCTCTTGCACAAAACTTCAATCATGCGAGAAACTCTCTTCTAGCACACAACTTCTCCTTCTTACGTGCAACTCTATTTAGTTCACACAACTACCTTTACATAAAATTATTACTTGATTCAGAGCTCATTATTTCTCTAAGTGTTGAGATTCTTAAATGAGAGGGGGTCACCTCTTATTTATAGGCATCACTGACCCATGTGCGAAAAAACCATGACGCATCACAAAATATTCTGACGCGACATGAAAATCCTCATTTGAGGTCGCATTGGTCACATAACCCTATTTTGATCCAAACTAATCTTTCATGCACTTCATGAATCATTCATGCACTTTATGCCTTTTCTATTTTTGCAATGTATTGACCTTGAATCATGCCTTACATGAAACATTCCAAACTCCCTTAAATCTTGTGTGCCAAAACAAATATTTCGTGCGTGTCATTCCTTTCCCAAAATTTTTATGATTGGATATTTGAACTACAGTTTCACACAAAATACCCATCCATATTCAAAAATTAATTCATCATTCTTTTCCAAAATCACATATCTCCATCTCTCATTTTTTAGCCCCAAAAATTTGGCAAACACTAGAAAACAACGCCTTCATAAAATTTGCATTGGACAGAACACCAATAATACTTCATTGTTATCTAGATTATTCAGAAAAATAATTCTTTCATCGTGAACCATATTAGCCACAATATATAGAATTTAATTGAAGGCATTTGGCATCGTCAGATTTTCAAGGGAAAGTACTCTAACTTCCTTGTCTTCCAGCAACATCATTCCTTCCAATCAAAACTGAATATGATTAGAATCAACATTTATACCCATTTCCTTTATATGTATTGAATTAAAAGATCTAAAAACTTATGATATTTCGAAAATACAAATCAGAAAAGCATTATCTGGTTTTCAATTCCTTTAAAAAGTGAATTGATTTATCTTATTTGACAACAAAAGACAACACTCTACAAAAGAAAAATATTCTTACATCCTTATCCATCCAACTCGGTTCCATCAATCTCCCCCATTAGATTTTTTTTGTCAAAAAAGATCCATAAATAACTAATCTTTGTAAAAAAAGAAATGAATTACTTATCAACAATTCTTAGCCTACGTGAGATAAATCATTTTAGGAAAAAAGAATTATTAATAGTAAAACATTGCTATAAAAAAGTTGTGGATATGATATTTCATCCTCACAATTCTCTAAAACATAAACATATTTCTTAAAATACTTATCTCTCATCATTATACTTCACCTTTTTCACTTATTTAACTTTTTTGGAATACAAAACAAATCTTACAACCACTAAAATATATAGATCGAATTTTTCACACAGTTACATGATTGATTCACAACATACCCACAACTCCCCATTTATAAATACAACAAAGAGGATAGATTGATAGATTTATAAACCAATTCTCCACCTTGAAAAACAATCCAAATCTAAGATGAGAGAGGGGACAAAAACATGTACCTCAACCATTTTAAGAAGGAGGTTAGAAACCCATATTCAACCTCAATTTAGAAAATGGTTCCCATAGTAAAGGTTTTGTGAATATGTTAGAAACATGTTATGATGTAGGAACATACTCAAACTTCAAATCATTCTTATCCACATTCTATTTCGTGAAGTGGTAATTGAGGTCAATATTCTTTGAATAAGAATTTTGTATCGAATTCCGTTTAAGATTTATTATGATATGATTGTCACAACCTAATATTAAGTGTAACTTTACTTAAACAATTAGATATTCCAACTAAGTCTTCATCCACATAAGTTGGGTAGCACCTTGAGTTGAATAAATATACACATCTTCATCCATGATAATAGTCATTGAATTCGGTTTCATTGTATGCCAACTAACACATCTTTTCCCTAGAAAGAAAACTCCACCATCTTTGGATATTCTATCATCAATGTTTCACGCAAAATCAGCATCTGGATACTCAAACCGATCAATATTTCTTGAGCCATAATACCTAATTCCAAAAAAAAAATGGGCCTTTTATATATATTAGATTTCTCTCTCTAGTAATTAAAAGTGATTCTTTAGGAGGACTCTGAAATATTTCACATAAAGTAACACCATAGAAAATATCAGGTCTTGAGGCAGTCAAATATAACAAACATCCAATAATCTTTTGAAAATCTTTTTGATCAACTTCATTTCCTTTTCTATCTTTAGACAACTTGGTTCCCACTGCAATTGGTGTCGAAACTTGTTTTAATTTTTACATTCCGAACTTCTTCAGATGTTTCTTTTCATATTTTTCATTAGAAAGAAAAATGTGGTTCAACTTCTATATGATTTGCAATGCAAGAAAATATTTCATTTCTCCCAGCAAGGATATCTCAAAAAACTTCTTCATATACTCAACAAATAATTCACAAGAACTTTAATCAATCCCATCATATATAATGTCATAAATATAAAAAATTACGATCCAAGAGAACTCCTAACATTTCATGATGTAAATATTGTTGTCAACACTACCTTTCCTAAAGTCATATTCCTCGAGAAATTATCTGGCTTTGAATACCATTCCCATGGAGCTTATTTTATACTATACAAAGATTTATTTATCTTATCCACATAACTTTCATATTTACAAATAAAAAATCCATGACGTTGTTCAAGATACACTTCTTCATCAAGATTCCCATTTAGAAATGCGGAATTCACATATATTCAAAAAAAATCGTAGCCTCACTGTGCAGCTATAGCAATAAATATTCATATTGTTTCCAATATATAAACTCGATGAAAATTCTTATCCAAATAAAAACCTTTAATATATGAGTAACCTTTGCACACTAATATTTCCTTGTTTCTGATCACTTTTCCTTCTTCATATAGCTTATTCTAGAAAACCCATTTTGTATGAATATCATTTTTTTTCAATTTCCTTGGGTATGAGTTCCTATGTACCATTATTTTCTTTCTAATTAAGCTCTTAATTCATTGCATGATCCTATTATAGATTCTCAAAAGCGTCATTCACACATTTATCTCCTGTTTTGAAAACAAAGAAGTATGTGTAATAGAATTTGTCATTCTGCTTGTTCGAACCCTCAGATATTGATCACTAATAGTGTTATGATCCTCCACTTTCTTCCTCAATCTAGGATGAGGTGTTCCAATTTCATCCTCATCACTTGAAATTGTTGAGTCCGACTATTCTTTTTTATTAAGATTACCACTGTCAACAAAATTATCAGAATCATTAACAGAACTTTTCTTACCCTGCTCAACTTCAATATTGGAAAAAAATTTCTTATCTTTCTCAAAAATTTTCAATAACTTTTACATCAACAGAATACAAAATTCTCTAGGTTTCTCTATTGAAACATATATATCCTCTTTCCTATAGAGAAAAGCTAAGAAAAAATCCATCATCTCATATTTCTCCCAACATTAAAAGGTTTCCACCTTTCTTATTTATAATGCATGGTCTCCCAAAAACTCATAAGTGTTTCAAACATGGAGGTTTTTCATAAAACATATCATATAAATTCATATATGAAGTTTTAATATAGAAATTGGTTTTGAATATACAGAGAAGTGGTCATGGCATGCATCTAATAATAATGAGAAATACTATGTTAAAGTAATATAGTTCTCCCAATTTCCACTAGACTTATATTCTTTCTTTTAGAAAGCCTATTTTGGTGGGGTGTGTATAGTGAACTGAACTCATGCTGAATTCCAATATTCTGAATATAACTTTCAAAATTTTTAATCTTATATTATCTGAAATTATCACTTCTCAACTTCTTTACTGAATACTCACATTCCTTTTATTCTTTTGTCCTAAAACTCTTAAACATTTTCAAATCATCTGACTTATGTCTCATGTACATAACACATGTAATGTGAGTATAGTCGTCAATGAGTGTAATGATGTTCTTATCTCTATTTGATGATTGCCTTCTCATTGGTCCACATATATCAGAATGTATAATTTAAAGCGGTCATTTTGAATGAATATCAACCCCCTTATGCACAGAGTTTGTAACCTTACCATTCTCTCAAATAGTGCAACACCTATATCATGTTCTTGATAAATCAGGCATATCTAAGAAAATGTCTTGCATTGATAACTTTCACATGTTTTTCTGACACATATGTCCCAACCTTTTATGCCATAACTGATTTTCATTCACCATGTCTAGGTAACAAGAGTTATGTACTTGAAAAACATGGAACAAGTTTCCTTTTATATGTTGTCCTCTTTTAATTACCTTTCCATCATCTTCCATTTTCAAAAATAACCCATATTTTCCAAAGATAACTTTTTTTACCTCATCACAGAACTATGAGACACTCAATAGATGGTCTTTTATCCCAACAAAATATAATTTTTTCTTGGATTTAATATTTTCTTTCCCGATGATGATTGGTCCAACACTTTTTATCCCAAGAGATTCATCATTTCCAAATGCCACTATTCCTTATTTGAAGTCTTTCATATTCTTCAAAAACATTAATTCTCCTGTCATATGAGAAGAATACCCACTATCAAGAATCCATGGACATTCTCCTTTTGAAGCATTCAAGGGAGTTTCAACAATAGGATCTTTATGTTCTTTATTTTCATTCTTCACCTCCAGCATATAATATTTTCTAAGAACCTTCTGTTGTCCTGGAAACAGAGAAAGGCATCCCTTAGCAAGATGTTCATGTTGTTCACATATTTGAAACCTATTTTCAACATTCACACCATATTTCTCAGATTTCTTCTGAACTTCCTTCTCAGACTTCTTCTTTTAAGAGGTTTGACTCCCCCCTCAAACCCTATCTTCATTAAATTTTGTAATAGTAGTAATGTTGTTGGTTGAACAAAGACATGTTTTCCAAGTGTCTGAATCCACCACAATACCAACAATAGCCATAAAATGAATATTTCCCTCTAAAAAATCAATACATGCCAGAATGTGAACATGCTTCTCCACAATCTTCCTAACAGAACTCTACTGAAAATAAAAATTCTGATTTTCAATCATAAATTTCTTATTTAGCTCATATTTATGTTCAGACTTATCAGATCTACAAGTAGTATAAAGATTTATGAAAATAATAATTTTAGATATTTCTAATTTTTGGGATTTTCTAACTTTGGAGACATACATAGCCTTTCAATATTTGTTCTTATTATAAATAGTTCCATATTTCTTATTAACCTTTGAAGGTAATTTTTTTTATCCTTCTTTGGATCATTCATACTATAACATTCACCAAGTTTAGAGGGAGATTTTTTGAAACATATATTCCTTTATTCATATTCGTAAAGTTTTAGTTTGGAAAACTCCAACTCTTCCTCTTTTTCCTTAATATATACTTCTTGATGTTCATTGTGAGTCTTTTTACTTTCAATAGAATTATTTAGATCATAAATATCCTTTTCCAACTTCACTTTCTCATCAAGAAAATTTTCATGATTGTTTAATGAGGAATATTCATTTATCAAATTCTTGTTTTCTTTCTCAAGCTTTCTGATATTTCTCAAAAATTATTTCAACTCTTTTTTCAGATAATATTCAAGTTGTGATTCTTCTTCTTCAAAACTGATACTCCTATAATATTTATTATTAACAACTGAAATAAAGGTATTCTCTCTAGATTTCCTAGAAAAAGTTTTCCGGATTCAACTTCACTATCCTCTTCTTCTTCATCTTTGGACAAAAGGATTCTTATTTTGGATTTTAAGATCATATTGTCTTTACCTCTGGAAGAATGTTTATCTTTATCACTCTATTTCTTACATGACCTTCTTGGATTTATATCTTATTCATAACCATCTTCATCTTTCCCATTTTAGGGAAATTAGCCGCAAAGTTTCCAAAAGCTCCGCATTCAAAACATTTCAAGGGATGTTTCCCTTTTTTTCCCAGTACCTCTTTTCACATTTTTAGAAAACAAAGATAAAATGTTATCAAAATTTTTACATACCTCATATTAAGAATCGAATTCACCAGCTTAATCATTAATAATAATTTTCTTTGAATTATCATTGTTTTCAACCTTGAAATACATTTCTCTATCTTATTTTGATTTTTCTCATCATATTCTTCTCCCTTCTCATTTCATAAGTAATGAGAGTGATATGAAAATCATCCATAGATAATATTTCTAGGTCTCTGTCATCCAAAGATTAAAATTTAGCATCAAACTTGTCAGGTAGAATTCTAAAGATATTTTTTAACAAATATAAAATCCTAAAACTTTTCACCAAGACATCTAATTTTACTAAAAATTTCATTTACCATGTTAAAGAAGTCCCAAACTGATTCAGACTCACCCATTTTTAAGTCTTCATATTTGAGCCTCTAGACTTGTAGTTTTTCTTTATTCACATTTGTATTTCCTTCATATATATTATTCATCTTATCCCAGATTACTTTATCTATAGACATACCATTCACTATTAAAAACTCACTCTCAGAATGTGATTATAGTAATGAATTTTTAAACCTTACATCATTCTCAATATTCTATTTATTAACAGGTGTAAGTGTAACCTTGTCATCAATATCTAGAAATCTATCTATTGTAGCTTCAAGAAATTTATACCCAAAAGACATAAGATATGGAATCATTATATCTTTCTAGATATGATAAATATTCCAATAAAATATCTAAATCCCCTAATATTCATGAAATTATTATTTACCATTGTAACTTTTCTTCAACACTTCAGAAAAGAACAAACGGAGATAACATCACTCTAATACCACTTGAATTCATCCGGTCATGATCTATGTATCACTGAGAGGGGGAGGGGGCGAATCAATGATATATTTTCTTTTATGTTTCCTTATTTTTGAAACAACCTTCGACTCCTATTAAATAGTTCATTCCCTGAAGAACAAAACTAAAACACACATCCACAAAAACATAAGATTGACAAGGTTCAATAGTCAATAAGAGTATCTATGTCCTTAGTATGGTATGAAAAAAATCCAGAACCATAAAATCCAATAGAAAATAATCCTTTGATTTGGACTAAAATGGGTAGGGTTTACCCTTACAATCATGTAGCACTTATAAAAAAATCTTCAATCGGGTGTTCACACTCTTTGCACAAATAGGGAAAAACAAAGATTTAGTGCTTCTTAATCAGCTTTCATAGTTTGATCTTTCAAAGCAATTCTTCTCTTTACTAACCAGAAGCGGGCAAGAATAACCATGTACACAATATACTACTTTTACTGAACTAATATCATCCATGAACCAATTTAGTTTTATTTGGTGCAACTTTTATTCCTCACATGTAATATTTGTCGTTTTTTATGAAACACCTGTTGCACACAACTTCAATCTTGCGAGAAATCATCTTCTTGCATGAAACTTCTCAATCTTACGTGAAAATCTATTTTTTCCAAGAAACTCCATTTACATAATTTTTTTCTTCTTTATAACTCAATATTTCTCTAAGGGTTGAGCTTTTTAAATGAGAGGTGGTCACCTCTTATTTATATGAATTGTTGACCCCTGCATATGAAAAACCTGTCACATCATGCAATATTCAAACATGTTGCCACAAACCCTCATTTAATGTAGCATTCAGTGTGTAGGGCCCTTTTTTCAAAATTCTTTAGTGAAGGTCTTGAATCATTCAAGCACTTCATGCATTTTCCTTTTATCAATGTTCTAACCATGAATAATGCCTTGAGCACAAAATTCCATACTCCCTTTAATCTTGTATGCAAAAAAAATCATCCGTGTGTGTCTTTACTTTGATATAATTTTAGTTTTGGATCTGGGAAAACAAATTGCATGCAATATACCAAGATTTATTCAATCATTCATGCTTTATTCTTTTCCAAAATCACATTTCCCCATATCCTGCATTTCAGCCCAAAAAAATTGACAAACAATGGAAAACAGTGCCACCGTAATATATGATTTGGCAGGAACACCAATTATACATCACTATCAACTGGATTATTCAACAAAAAACAACTTTTATCATGAACCGTATCATCTATGATATATATTCTGTTATCGTGCACCTTTAGCATCGTTGTATTTTTAAGGGAAAGTACTACAACTTCCTTATCATCCTACGACATCATTACTTCTAATAAAAACAGAAAATGATTGGCATCAACTCATATCCATATTTCCTTCATAAGGCTTGTATCACAATTTATCCAAATATTAGGGAAATAAAAATAAAAAATGCATCACATAGTTTTCAATTCCTTTACAAAGTGAATTGATATATCTTCTTTGACAACAAAACACAACACTCTGCAAAAGAAAACTCTTCTTACTTCCTCATCCATCCAACTTGGTCCCAAAAAATCTCAAATTCATTCCTTGGTCAATCTCAAGATAAAATTCATAAACATTCTCTAGATCACTAAATATCCCTACATGAAAAACCACATGCCCACAAAATTGATCCTTTTTTATCCAAAAGTGTAACATAAAGAAATTAGAAAAAAAAAATATGTTATAAAGCATACTGAACATGATATCCAGAGTTCTATAATGTGATTATGATGTCCTTGAAAATATAGGGATTTTATCAATAAACACAACACCAAATAAATCCTTGTATGGTTAACATATCTTGTTCTTGAGATCTATGAACACTTTTGGAGCATTTATCAATCCAAAAGGTACAATGGGATATGCATACAACCCATACCAACTACTATATGATGTCTTCAAGATATATTTCTTTCTGTTTAGAAGCTGATGGTATCTTGAAAAAATATCAATCTTAAAAAACCACTAGTATCCACTCAACTCATCTAATAAGTTATCTATTTTGGGAAAAAGGTATATGTACTTTATAGTTACCTAGTTTAACTTTTGATAGTTTTTACAGATTTGGAAACTCTCTTTTGACTTCATCAAAAATAACATTGGGGAACACTAAGAGGAAGTGCTCAATCTAATGATTCTTTTTCCTCAAGAACATCAATATCTCCCTTGATCTATATTAACTCAAATATGGGCCATATGATAGAGAGAAATTGATATCAGAAGAAAACCATGCACAAACTGGATTTAAATTTCAACTCCCATTTGTGCTGATAAACCTAATAAATACTCTATAAATATATCCTGCTATAGGTCTATCATATAAAATAAGGAGGTGGGATTCTCCATTTGATCCACTATAAGCATCATTTTAGCTACCTTCAGTAGAAATGATTTTCTCTGATGAAGTTCTTGTCACAATCTATCTATCTTAATCTCCCAATCACTAGTTAGAACCAAATATCCCCCTTTAAGAGATCAAAAGCTCACTCATATCAAGTAACAATTAAAGTATTCATGGAAATTGGTTAACCATTTCATGCCAAGGATCACATAAAAAAATTAACTTAATAATTTTAAAACACAAAACATACTCCAAGACACCAGCAAGTATTAGAAATTATGGACATACATGAAGATGATTTACTTTTATTCCTGAGGATATATCGATAATTGAAACTCATAGAATAATTAAACTGGTAAGTATAACCTAGAAAACACTTAATTAGATATAAAAAATGAGATGACCCTATGTAAAAGAAGAAAATAAAAGAGTATATGAGATCAAGACCATACCTAAACTAATGGAAGGCCTGATTGCATAACAATTCACTGCATTATTTCACCCCTACATCACTGTTTTAAAGTATTTTTTTATTTAAAATTACAAATATCATATCAAATTTTACATCCCATTTGATTCAATTATTATATTTTTACCACTTTTAAAAAGGGAAATTATTCATGTTTTGGTGGTCTCGTTGTAGGAGGAGGTGATTTGGAGGGTTAGAGATTATCCAAAAGGGAAATGGGCCAAACTAAATGGAAGCCTAAGGTCATCTATCCACTATTTTTCACATTGTGAAAAATAGGGGACTCCAAATTTGATTAAATTATGTATACCTCTCTAGAACATCATGGGATACAACCCATCTCAAAGAACTGAAGCCCAATTCATTCATTATGGGGTCCATCTGAACCAATCTCTCTAGGGGAATGAATCTACACGAAGTCAATGGATTGTTTTTTATTTTGTCCATATCTCATGTTGTCACCCTCCATTGGCCACCAAATTTACATAGAGATAGCAAAGATGCTGGACTACAACTTTTTCTGTTTTTCCATCTTTAGATAATGCCATTTACCAATATAAAATCGATACACAAGTGGTATCTCGAAAACTGGGTGCCCAAGACAACTCCTGATTTTGGCTATAAATAGACACCATGGGCACCGCAATTGGAAGTTCAGACGAAGAGTGAAGTGCTAACATTTTGGAGTTATAGTGGAGTCCTCTCAGCACCTTAGAGGTTCTGGAACTCTTTATACTCTTAGTGGGAGCTATTGAAGTAAGGATCCCTTCATCGAAGCCTTCCACCCTTTCATTATTTGTAATATTTATGTTTACATAATAAACTTCTTTGTCCCAATTCTATTTCTTATATTTTCTTCTGTATTCCCCTATTTTTCTTCTATTTTATTCTTCTTGTATTGTACTATTTGGGGTGTAAATCAAGAGTATAAACATGATTGGGTTATACCCTTTCTAAACCGTTTCAAATTCAATATTTTTCTATAGTGACTTCACCACCCATGGAAGAGTAGTTGTTTTTTGGTAATAGATCTTACTCTTATCTTCATCATTCATTTTTTTGAATCAATGATATACTATTATTCACATAATATGATCTATTAATTGGGGTTTTAATTTAATTGAATCTAAGAAAGAAATTTAACAATTAACAAAAAACACGTGAGGTCAGGAATTGTGTGAATTGTGAGAGTGCAACCATAATCTGTAATACAAAATCATACAGGGTAAATTTTTAGTGTTCAAATATAATACCTAAACTCAATTAATTCTAATTTCTAGAGTGGAAATGTTCCTCAATGTAACAATGACCATATTCTATCCTTAGAAAATCAGTCAAAGCAGCGTGCAACGATTGCATGTTATAAAGCTAACCTAGGTTTAAATTCACATCATCTTTATGGTAAAGTTAATTCTTGTAAGTTTCAGGATTTAAAAAATTAAGGGATCATAAATAAGTGGATATTAATTTAAGTTATGATGATTAATAATTTATTTAAGAGGTAGATTTAGATATATTATTCCTTTTAAATATTTTCTAAAAATATATCTTCATATTGTGTCATTTTAATCGAACTTCATTTCAAAAATAAAAACAAAAAAAATATAAAATCTTCTTAAAAAAATTCTTATAGAATTATAAAAGACAAAAAAACCCCATACTTTTAATTATTATTATTTCCCTTTATTTTATTTTAAAAATACTTTTAATATTTTGTTAAATTTACTTCCTCGTTTGAGAAACAATCTTGGTCAACCACCCTACTGCACTTAAGTACTCAATAATACATATTATTTAGAAATTCCCACGACATCCCCTTTCATATTAATATCATTTACAGGGAGGAAAGTAATTATTTCCACTAATTAGTGGTATTTATTTTATTTTAAATTTTATTCTCCTTGTCTCTTCTTTCTTCATTCTTTACGCAATCTTAATTTTTTCTTCGTTTATTTTCTTCTTCATTTAGGTACATCAACTCAAACATCTCATTTTTATTTTACTATGGCCTACTTTCCTTCTTTTCATTTTTATTTGATTTATGATAGAAACTAATCATAAGGATCTTTTAGATCTTGTCCAAGAGATTAAACATAGCCTTCGATCTCGAATCAGACATTCTCAGTCTACTGAATGTTTCAACATTCAACCAGTTTGAGAATTCCTCCACTCCATGAATGTTGAAATTAGAATAACTTCTATGTTCAACTTAAAACAATAACCAATGGATGAAAACAATAACAACTAACTTTCTATAACCATTCGAGAATTAGTTTCACATGATATTTATTATCAACCAAATTCTATTGTATACCCAAACCTCAAAATAGACTTTGAACTGAAATCTAGGTTAATTCACCTTCATATAAAATTTCATGGATTATCTGGTGAGTATCCGAATAGACATTTAAAAGAATTTAATGTGGTTTTCTCAACCCTTAAACCAAGAAATGTCTCTGTTGATCAAATACAACTATGATCATTCCCATTTTAACTTAATGAAACTGCTAAGGAATGGGTGTATTATTTAAAACTAAACATGTAAAATGTTGGAATGATTTGAAACGACTTTTCAAGAAAATATTTTTTCCAACATCAAGGACCACTTCCATTCGTAAGGTGATCTCGGGGATCAAACAATCCCAAGGGGAGTCAATGTATGAGTACTTGGAGCAATTCAACATGTTGTGTGCAATATTCCCACATCACAAAACCAGTGAGAAACTCCCCAACCAATAATTCTATGAAGGAATCATACCTATGGATAAGATCATAATGAATGTTGTGGATGGAAGAGTGTTGGTGGAAAAGTCACCAGTAACTGCATGTGCGTTGTTTGACAAAATGTCCCAAAACTCCCAAAAATTTGGAATCAAGGTACACCACATGTTAGGGGAGTACATCAGGTATGTCCTTCTCTTCAGAGACATTTAATTGATACCAAGATAGAATAATTGACCACTACGGTGAGGCAAATTGATTCGGATCAAAAGACATCCTAACCCACTCCTTTATGGCCATGTGGCATTTTCACTGAGACAAGTCACCCAACGGATTGTTACCACCAACTACAAGAAATAGAAGATTTAGAAGTAGTGCTTACTAGTAGACCATATGAGCAATATCAACAACTATATCCCCAAAAAAAGATTTATTCCTTTGCTTCAACATACAACCATGTGTGGAAGGGTCAATCAGACCAGAGGTATGGCTCTGGACAACCACAAAGGCCATATTTTCAACAAAACTTCTAATTGCCACCACCTTACCAACAGGGTTTCCAACAACCCCAAAGGATATCTGAATCCCAATCATCAACAAGACAAAAAAAATGAATCCCCCACCCAAGGTAGATTCTAACACTAATGACTTTTTGAAACAAATTATTCTTAATCAACAGAATGAGCTAAAGAGTCAAGGTTCACCGCTAAGGGAGTTGAAGTCTCAAATGAGCCAAATTGTGACCGCCCTCCATGAAATGTTAAGTAAGAACTATGTAAATATTCCTTCCAAACATACTCTAAATCCCAAGGGGCATGTAAGTTCCATCACATTGAGAAGGGGGAAGAAAAAAAAACGATACATCTATACCTGTCGTTTCTCCAGGATTCATCTCAAATCTGGAGAAGCCCCATTCAAAACCAGCTGATGAGAAACCTAAGGAGAAAGATAAAGGAAAGAAAAAAATTAATGATGTTGCTCCTAAACCCTTGACTTTTCCAAATAGAGTTATTCAAACCAAAAATATGGCTGAAGAGTAGATCAAAAAAATATGTTTCGGATACATTCAATTGTTTTAAGATCAACATCCCTTTACTTGAAGCCATCAAGAAAAACCAAACGTTTGAAAAATTATTAAAAGATCTCTCTACCAATTGAAGAGGGCTCAAGGGAAATGATAGGATCAATATTTGAAGGAATGTGTCTACACTCATTACACTAACTCTATCAATTCCTACTAAGTGAAAGGATCCTGGTACATTCACCATTCCATGCACCATTGGGGAGTTACACTTTTATGATGCTCTTTGTGATTTAGAATCTCCCATTAATGTAATTCCTCACTCTATGTATTATTCTTTACAGGTTGGTGAGTTGAATATGATAAGATTAGTGGTTCAGTTGGAAAATATATATATAACATATCCAGCAGGAGTCCTTGAGGATGTTCTTTTCTGGGTAAGAGATATGATCTTTCCCGTAGATTTCGACGTGCATAAAATGGAGGAATATTAGGTAAGTTCACGTGCACCCATTATCTTAGGTAGTCCCATCATCACAACTACTAAAATGGTTATAAATTTTCATGAGGGTACACTTTCCATGGAGTTTGGAGATAATGTTTTGATAATTAATTTCATGGACTCCATGAAGTATCCCTCAGAGGACCATTCTGCTTCTTTTATCTTTCATTTTGATCCACCAACTAATAACCACATGGATTTTCATTGTCCTATTCATAGAGAGATTATGAGAATTGGTTCTAGTTTTATGTCTAAGATTACTTCCACACCTATTTCAAATGCACAAGACTCTATTAGATTTGAATTTGAAATGGATTCATATTCTAATTTTGATCATGTTCACTCTCATTATGACATGGTTATTGAGTTTAGTGATGGGTTTGAGGATTTTTTTCTCTAGTTTTGATGATGTATATTCTGATACTGATTTTTAATTTGTCCATATTTTAGTTCCTTAAGTTTCTCCATCGATACATCACCCCCCTAAATTGGAACTCAAGCAATTTCTACCTAATATCAAATAATCATACTTGTTATATGGTGAGAAATTACCTGTTATCATTGCTAACAATCTCCCTTTTGAACATGAAGAATAACTTGTGAATATTTTGAGGAAGAACATTAAGGAAATCGACTGGACCTCGGAAAACCTGTCAGGTATTAGCCCCTCCATTTGATTGAATGTGACTCTTTTTTAGGATGGGGGTAAACCGGTTATGCATCCACAAAGGAGACTAAATCCAACTCTTCCAAAAGTTGTAAAAAAAGAATTTGAAATATTTCTCACGGTATGTATAATTTATCCCATTTTATATTTCCAATTGTTAATTCCTATTTAGGTTGTACCTAAGAATAGTGGTGTTACTATTGTTCAAAATGTGAACGATAAGGTAGTTTTAATGAGTGTTCAAAACCATCGACATGTGTGTATTGATTATTGGAAACTAAATCAATCTACTCACAATGAGTATTTCCCCCTCCAATTTATTGATCAAATGATTGAGAGATTATCTGGGAAGACACATTATTTTTTCATTGATATATTTTATAGATATTTTAGGTTTCTATAGCTCCAGATGATAGCGATAATACTACATTCACCCGTCCCATTGGAAAATTTTGCTACCAGAGCATGAAATTTGGACTTTTCAATTCCCCATGTACCTTCCAAAGATGTATGGTGAGTAATATTTTTTTTTTGATTTTATTGATACCTTCATGGAGGTCTTTATATATGATTTTATTGTGTATGAGACCTCATTTGATGATTGTATCTATAGTGTGGGAATGGTTTTGAATCGTTGTATTGAAAAGAATCTGGTCTTGAACTTTAAAAAGTGGCACTTCATGGTAGAACATGGCAATGTGGTAGGTCATGTGGTGTAAAGACATGGTATAGAGGTTGATATATCTAAGTTATATATTATTTTATCACTATCTTATCCTTCATGTGTATGTGATGTTAGATCTTTCCAAGGGATGTAGGATTTTATTAGCACTTCGTCAAAGATTTTAGTATGATTTCTCTTTGTTGGAGTTGATGGCCTAGAACCAACTACATTATACTTTATTCATTAATAAATACCATATCACATGTTGATTGTTCTTCTACATGACAATGCATGTGATAATGTCCATTGATAGCTTTTTCATTAAAGGGTCATAGTGGATCCCTATTATGATGAGAACCAGGAAGTTCCATAACACTGTTCTTGAATATATATTCTATGGACGGATGATGTTATTTGGGGGGACACCAATAATACAAGAAATTAGGGGTGAGGACTCATAAAACATTAAGGCACCTTCTCATGGTGTGCACCCTTGGTAATATCCAAGAGGATATTATGAGAATGAGACCTGCTAGTAGGAAATCCACATTTCATTGTGTCATTGGATGTTCTTATCTATGGACATGTGTCTTGGTCCATAGTCATTAAGAATATTATTAATGGTTATTACAACTCATGAACTTATGTGTATTGATGAAAAATGTGACAACAAACTGTTCGCAGAGAGGTGGGATACGTTGGGTGCATCACGAGTGATACTACATTAATAGATAATGCGAGAAATGATTTTTCCCATATGGTCCATAATAGAAGTAGATATCTCATTCCCTTTAATGGTATTGATATAGCCAAAATAAATCCATGGCCATGGGGAGGAATGGGAATGTTCAATTCCAGAAAGTCAAAGAAAGAATAATTGATCACACGGGTTGATGGCACTAGCATGCAACCTGCTTGATTTGAGATATTGTGACAATGGGATTATATTACATGGTAAGCATTCATAGGAGTTGACACGTCATTGTGGTGTTAACTTATTTATATATGGGTGCCTTGGCATGTTTCTAGATGCTAACCTTGGACATTAGGTAGGATCCGCATAATTCCACTAAGAAATAGGCCTAGAAGGTCACACACTAAGTGTGTTCAAGTATCTCAATTAAGAATTAATTTATTAGGTTAAATAAGGATTATTCCCAGTTGTGGTTTAATAATTATTTAAGGATGACTGATCACATTTATTTCAACACTAGTTATTTGAGATAATATATTGTGGGCAAAATAATTTTTTTATTAGCGAGTAATGTAGTGATATTTATTTTATAAATAAATAGCCATTATTCAAGGTCTAATAAATGTGGTGGAGGAAATAAAGAAAAATGGAAAAATAAAAGTACACGTCATGTATATTAAATATACACGTTGTGTATTTTTTATGAGAATTTATGAGAAATAAATATTATATAATTAATTAAATAATATTAGTTGTAATTTTTTGGCGCATGTTAGGTAATAATAATTGTCAACTGTTATTATTATAAAAGGGGTATTACTAAGAATTCAATGAAATAAATAAATGCTTTCGGGTAATTAATTCATTTTATTATTCTATGTAATTAAAAATCCCATTATATATTTCTCGTTAGCCTAGCCATTTTTTTGTGGTTGAACACAATGTATTTGGAAAATCTCTCAAGCCAAGAGAGAATTTTTTTCCATAGATAATGCTCTCAAGCAATGAGAGAGAGATCCACCTCCACCGGATCAAGGCGATCGAAGGCAGACTTCAAAAGCGAGGTCTCTTCTGTGCTAGAACCCAGATATCATTTCGGCAATGTCCATAGATACGTGGAGTACATGTGGATCACTACTAGAGGAATCCTACACTTGGATTCTACGATGAAATGATGGATCACATATGATTGTGTCCGGAAACATCTATGAAGAAAGAATTCCATCAAGGCAATTCTTGTAAATTAATTAAATTAATTATAACCAACATATGATGATCCTATTTATGGTTATGGGACTCCCCTCTTTATTTTTAAATCTTTGTTCGATTCTGAAGATCCAACGTTTTATTATCGTGACAGATCTTAGATTTATTATTTTTAACGCTAAAATTAAAGTTGGGTACACCAGCCAACGCGCTTCTGCTATGCCCGGAATCTACAAGTGGTATCAGAGGGGTCATATAATTGGTTATAATTATTTAAGTTTTTCATTGGTGATTTATGAATTTAATAATTTGGTTGTTTCAATTCTATTTAATCGTTCTTTAAAATATGAATCTTGAGATCTATTCCCCCTCTCACGTTTCTCGTTCAACATCCAAAAACGAATTTTTCTTTAAATTTTGATTAAAAAAATAGAGGATCTCATCTGGAGATGCCAAACGTTCTTGGACGTACAACACCATAATACACAGATTTTATTCAGAAGTACACACCATGTATTCTAGGTTCAATGCATCAGACTGGTCCGCCAAATCAGGCCGTGTGTTGGAGTATTTATAAGTCATAAATAAAACCGTGTGCTGATTAGGAATAGGTGGAACACGGTTTTCAAATTACACTCTGTTTGATATACTAAACATTGCGTGTAGTCCATTTGGGAAAGGGTTTGACCGGGTACCCCGTACATGGCTTGCACGGATGGAAACTGTGTAACACAGATACTACATGGTGTTTGTCCCACTGAACACACCGTGTACTCAGAAAACTTTCAAAGTACATCTACATGTCATATCCTCAGGCATGTACTTCGGATGGATGGTGAACAAGAGTACATGCCATGTAGAAGAAACTAAACACCGTGTACTCATCCAAATTATGCAGATTTATTAAAATTTATTATTATATTATACAAACCCTTGAGACGTGTACCATAGTTTAGGCATAAATCTGAGGCACAACACGTGATAAGTGTTTAATATATATGTGTTTAATTTAACATATGTGTAATTTTATTTTCTACTCATTGGGTAGTTATGAATGAAAATTCATTGGGTTGCCTCTAAGGTACAAGTTACTTACAAAGATAATTTTAATTCAATTTATTTGTTTAAAATTATGATGGATGAGAATCTCTAAGAAATTCTGAAAAGTGGTTTAAGATAAAAGGATCGATTAATTAAATATAATTAATTGATTCGAGCATGATTTATCTTAAACAATATCGATTGAAGAATTTAATGCTAGTTTTATTTATGTGTAAATATCGTTGAATGTATGGATGATCATGATCTCGACCAAGTCCTTTGTATGTGCGTGGTTTCTTTTAATTTATATATTTAAATTAAATTTGTTGGCATGTGAGCCTTCTCTTCATTAATATGTAGGGAATGCACGCCCAAGGTTTCTTTTATCTAAACAACTCCTTTTACCCCACACCTGCATGTGATATAAATGCATATGTAATGGATGGAGATCCCAAGCTAGTGGTGGCAGGTCAAGTTAGGATCCAAGGTGAAACAAATCTAACGAGATACAATGGTGAATAGGTGGAATACTATAAACACAAACCTGAAAGGTTCAAAGTGTTTCTTCCCTAGGTCTTGGGTTAGTTTACCAAACCGCTAGAAAAAATTACCAATAGAACAAGCTCATGATCTTACCATTTATTTTATTTCTATCAGTTTCATAAATTATTTATTGTGGGTGTGTTGTCACGATCACACAATTAATTAATTTAAAGAGCATGCAAATATAGAACTAAAATAACACCAGATTTTGGGTAAATATTATCTTAGACATGGTTATTCACTTAAGTATATCCTACTTAATATTAAAAAGAATGTAATCAAAGATAATAAAATGGAAATTTACATATAAGGATAAAATCCCTCAAAAAAATATTAATTTGGTATATGCTTCCATAATCTTAGTTAGAATCGAAACATAGTTCAAAGTACTTGACCAACCATAGTAGGGGTGCTTTCAATTATCATGGAACTATAAATTCAATGTTTTGGGTTGACTTTACTTGGTTCACATCAAGGGTTGACTGCCACAGTAGGACTTGGTGTGACCAAGAGGAAAAGGTTAAGGAAATCCAAAAATAAAAGGATTTCAAGATTGGGGAGTCCACTCAGTGGATCATGGAGTAGTGAGTTAATGCAGTTGGAATTTAAAATGCCTACCTAAAACCCATCAAGTTTCATGACCAACCCTATTTGGGGTAATGTGATGGGAAATATGGATCCCTTCGACTAGAATATTCAAGAAACAGAATATTCCAATGTCAATGGTGGGGGATATTGGATTTTGATAAAATAATGGGAGACTAGTAAGTATTAATTTATTTATTTGTCTCAGTTTTATCATAATAAAGTACTAAAACATTTATCAACATAATTTTTAGAAATGGAATGAAAAATGACTTCAAAAATATCATTGTGAACCATACTAGAGAAGGAAATCCTTCTCACCAGCACCAATTTCCAAGAGTAGCATAGACGTATACACGTCATCCTTTGCTACGAGAGGAAATTGTATGTGCTAGAAGAGCTCTTTTCAATTGTACCTAGAAAAGAGGCCAGTGAGGATGTATTATCTCTGTATATGAAACACATGGATGATTCAACTGATGTCCAGTTTTTCATGCTATCGTCCATGTCTAATGAGCTCTTGAAGCAATATGAAAACATGGATGCATATAGCAGGATGTCTCACCTAAAGGATCTCTACCAGGAGAAGGTGATACATGAGAGATATGAGATCCCCAATGCTTTGTTTACAACTATTATTGGAGAGTTTGTGCCTGTTGGGCCTCATGTAGTCTAGATTATTGGCTACATTGAATGCTTGGACATCTTAGGGATTAAGTTCTCTGATGAGTTGCGTACAGATATAATCCTATCCTCACTGCCCAAGACCTTCTCTAGATTTATTGTAGATTATAATGTGAGAAATAATGAGAAGATTATATTGGAATTTATGACCTTAATTTGATAGGTAGATAAGGACATGGGGCATGACAAACCAGTAATCCATATGGTGAATAAGAAAAAGAAGGACAAGGCAAAGGGGCCAAAGTCTTATAAAAGGCATGAAGCCTCTAAGCGCCATTCCTCCAAGAAGGGGAAGATCCAGAGGCCGGGAAAGGAATGGGAGGTGGTATGTTTTTAATGTGGAAAGTAAGGATATTATAAGAGGAATGGCACCCATAAGCGTGGGGACTCTAATGGTGTGTTCGTTATCAAGAGTAATCTTTCCATTTCTACACCATGGGTATTAGATACAACCTGCGGGGATCACATCAGTATTCAAATACAGGAACGAAGTATATTTAGAATGATTTCCAGAGGAGAGGTGGATCTTTGAGCTGCCAATGGTGTGAGGTTGGCTGCATTAGCCATTGGCAAATACCACCTCTCATTGCCGACTGGGATGATTTTGGTTTTACAAAACTATTATTATGTTCCTAGTGTTACCTAGAACATAATTTCCCTATCTTGTATGGATATGGATGGATTTATCTTCAAGATTGGAAATAAGGGTTTTCTCTTTTATAAGAACAACATATGTTATGGTATGGTGCATTTAAATAATTGTTTGTGTGTATTAAATTATGAAATCCAATTGTTGGAAATCAATAATGAAACAGACTCACATGACTCACACATCACCCAGTTGTGGCATTACCATCTCAGTCATGTAAACGAGAAGTGCTTGACAAAGCTCTTCCAATATGGCTATTTAGAGTCTATTAAGCTAAAACCACTCGATATATGTCACACATTTTTATATGGTAAAATGAACAAGCTGCCATTTGGTCGATAGGATGAAAGGGCCACATATCTTCTAGGATTGGTGCACATGGATGTTTGTGGACCATTTCCAGTAGAAGCTAGAGGTCGATATTCTTACATAATTACTTTTACTGATGATTTGAGTAGATATAGATATGTCTACTTAATGAGGTATAAGTCTGAAGCTTTAGAGAAATTTAAGGAATTCAAGAATGAAGTATAGAATCATCTTGGTAAGAAGATAAAAAATCTTTGATCAGATCGAGGTGGAGAATATATAAACCAAGAGTTCATTTGTAAGGACTTGACCCTAGTTGCTCGGAATTAGTGTCTTATTTGATTACGTTGGCATACATACAAGGAATAAAAATCCCAAAGTACCAAGTAGTTTAGTATTATTGGAAACAAGATACATACATAAGTTCAACATTACATATGGAAAGGAAAACAACACTAATTTATTCCACTAGAGTCATCACGTCTCCAAGATTATGCTCTCAAGTCATTCATAAATTAATTCTTCATGTCATGAGAAAACGAAACATAAGAAAGGGGTGAGCTCAAATGTATAGTAAGAGTAATCAATATAGCGGAAGATAATATAAAAAATAGACATGGTGAAATATTGGAAACACATGCCTTTAATAATAAACATAAAGACATTATGGTAGGAAATTGAGCTGAGTAAATAATGCCACAATAAAACATAATCTTGAAAATTATACTAGTCAAATATCCAAATGAAAATTAAATTACTATCATCATAATGACTAAGGTGAATATGCCGAACTATTTCAAGGCCTCGGGAATGACTTATAATGATTATGGCCTTGGTCAAAATCCATATCACATTGGGAAAGGCCTCGGCCAATTCCAATTCTAGTTGTCTCATGAGACCTACTGATGCATCGAGGGGCTATAGTGGGCCCCACCCATCACATAATAATTCCAATTCATTCCTCATATGAGCAGGCATCATCATAAACAACATATACTTTCATATTGAAACTGTCATATGAAATGTAACTAACTTTCACCAATATTTAACCATAAAACACTATCCATTCGAAATAATATGGTGAATTGTTTTAGGATAGATCATCCACAATAGACTTATTCATAAACCATTCAAGAAAATATGGTATATGAAACCATTAATGATTAACCCCAACAATACATAAAAATCAACAAGAGTGTCGAATCAAACGAGAATAATCTTCTAAAATCATTAAGCAATTCTTGTGATAAATACTCTTTTATTTTGAAAAGAAGAGTTATTTTGGAAAAATCGTTGTATAAAACCAGATATTAAGTAAGATAGTATTTTCATAACCAAATGGGTGATTTTATAAAGATAAAGGTTTCTAAAAACCGATCATACAGTGCCCTTGAAAATATGAAAGAATTTTAGAAATTCCCTTGGATCGGGCTTGTATTTTAGAAACAACTTTGAAAGTTCTTTTAAAAATGTGTCACTGTCCATAAAATAAGGAAGGATTATATTTTTTAAACATATATATGATACTCACACAGAACATATGATGAGTATATAACAATACATAAAAATTACATCGAGGTAATTAGACAATGAGAGTATCCCGAATGAAAATGGATGTTTGGGTGGAAAAACCCATACACTTTGTAATAAATTGATTCGTATGCCCCAAAATTAATAACCTAATAACTATAGATTTAATTACATGAATATAAAGATATTAATTATATGTTAAATAAATGGTCAGTATACATACACCATAAAAAGTATTAGTATTGAATATGGAAAATCTCACAAAAATGGAAGTGAGATGAAGAAACCCTTACAATAATGTGATCGGTCGAATCATATGACCAAAACATAATAACCCTAAAATGAATAATTTAATAACATGAATGTGAAGATAATCATGTTATTATATATCCAATGTAAGTACACATATACCACATACAAGAAATAAGTGGTGAACAATGATAATCTCACAGAAATGAAAGTGAGATGAGAAACCACTTACCTTACCTCCAAACGTGTTCTTCTATTGTACTGAAGCACCTGGAATATGAAATTATAATTTTTAATAAATTATTTAAGAACCTATTATACATGTATTTATTTTACCATAATTCCTTTTAGTTCATTTTTGTCTTTATTGACAAGTTATTTTATTGAATTCCGTCGTTCTTGAGTGTTCGTTTCATTTATTTTCATATTCATTTCACTTGTTTTTATGTAATGAAGTGGAATGGATGTAAATATCCAGAATTGAAATTAAATATTATTTATGAAAATCCAAATTTTTTAATGTCCATTTCTATCATTTAGTTACATGGAATGAGGTTGAAACATTATATGACAACCACTTCGATTATTCGGCAGTATTTGGATTATTATGAACTAGTTTTGTCATATAACTTAATTATATGTACATATTCTGGTTCCTGAATATTAATTAAGTTATAAGAAATATATTATAGTCTAGTTCAACCATGAATATGGTTTCATTTCCAGTAATTAAGAACAAATTGAAGAATAAATCTTTGTCGTCCACGAAGGTTATAAATCGGAACCTCATGGACATCGATTTCGTTTATAAAATAAAAGGGAGGGAGTAAGAATATTTAATATGGTTCTTCGATTAACATGATATAAATACTGTATACAGATTTTAATGGAGTTATCATGATCATTTTAATAGTGTATGTGAGGAGAGAAAAATAAAATATATGAAACTGAAAATAAAGAAAAGTATAGAGATCCCTTATGAAAATTTGGTAGCCTAACAGCGTCACTTAGAATTTCATAAAATCAAATGATGAGAAAAAAAAGGGTATCTCATCATATTTAAATCAAAAGGATAGTAAGAAGAATAAATAATGTCAAACCCCAACATTTGAGAATGTAATTTCAAATAGCTAACATAAAAGAGTGTCGACTTAAAGAAGAGAATGATGGATTCCCTTACCTTGTAGAATAACTCCATGATATTGAAGGATGGGACCTTGGGGGATTAGGGACACCTTGGGAGGAATACTAGAGAGGTAAAACCACCAGATCCTCGAGGATGAGGGATTTGGAATGAAATAAAATGAATGGATGAGTGGGTATTTATAGAAAAAGGGAGGTAATTTTTTAATAATTTCAAAGGGACACCTCATTAGTGGTTTTTTCCAAACCATGTGCTTTCCCATGGTATTTTCCCATGGTTAAAGCCACATGGGACACCTCATGTCATAAGATACTATACCCAAGTCGACCATACTTTTATATTTATTTTTTACGTCATTATGATGTCATTAAACTACTGAAAACTCAAAACTATATTTTTACTATTCATGAAAAATTCATGTATCTTAGAAAAATCCCAACAATTCACCACTACTATTTCATGCCGTGTAGAATTCAAAAGTGAAATCCATTTTTCAAAAATAATTTTCTAGCTATTATTAATTTTATTTTTAAATAAAAGCATACTTAATTCAAAAATTAATAGTTCTAATTCTACAACTTCTTCTTTATCATAATGAAAACATAACCAAGATGTTATTATCATCTCTCCTTAAGAAAATAAAATAATAATAAAATTTACTATTCATTTGGGTCATATTACTATTCATATAACTATTCGTAAGGGTATGTTACTATTCACTAAGAAACCAAGTTTGTTCTATCGGACTCCAAATGACTTACTGAACACAACACTAGATGACCAATTTTTTGAAATTCAAAGCATTGAAGAGGAAAATTTGTGTTTTAATGGATATATTATAAAATTTCATTCTATATTTTTTTCACAATGTTGGGGTGTTACATTCTCCCCTCCTTACAAAAATTTCATCTTCAAAATTCACAGAATATTACCTAAAAAGATTCGGGTATGTCTTTAACATAAGATCCTCAGGCTCCCATGTTGCTTCCTCCATATTATGGTTCCTCTATAGAACCTTCCCCAGACGAGTTGTCTGATTTTTCAATACTTGTTCTCTAGTATCAAGAATCTTGATAGGCTCCTCACAGAAAGATAGATCGGGCTCAAGTTCAAATTCGTCTTAAGTGAGTACATGTGTTGGGTCTAGCTTGTACTTTCTTAACATTGACATGTGGAAAACATTGAGAACCTTGGACAGACTTGGCGGCATTGCCAAACGGTAAGCTACGACTCCAATTCAGTCCATAATTTCAAAAGGTCTGATGTACCAGGGACTTAACTTCCCCTTTTTACTGAATTGTATAATACCCTTCATGGAGATACCTTTTAGAAAACATGATCACCTTCTTGAAACTCCAAATCCTTACTTTGGTTATCTGCATAGTTCCTTTGCCTACTTTGAGATATTTTATATGGTTCTGGATAATCTTCACCTTTTCCATTGTTTCTTCGTCATGTTCTGGTCCCACGATCTTTCTTTCACCAATATCATCCCATCAAGTTGGTGTACGTAATCTCCTCCCATATAATGCTTTATAGGGTGCCATCTGAATACCTGAATGGAAGCTATTATTGTAGGAAAATTCTATGAGAGGTAAATACTAGTCCCACATGCCTTGAAAATAAAGTGAACAAGATCTCAACATGTCTTCCAATGTTTGAATAGTCCGTTCTGATTATCCATCGGTTTTTGGTTGATAGGCATTCCTTAAACGAAGATCAGTATCTTGGTCCTTCTGAGGACTCTTCCAGAATCGTGATGTAAAATGGGTATCACGATCAGAAACAATTGATGAGGGTACACCATTTGGTGAAGAAATACATTAACCTCTAAAATCTCATACAATGATCAACATAAACCATTTCATAGGTGGTTAAAAAAATCAAAAATATAATGTTTCAACACATTATAATGAAGTCCTTAAAATTTCCATGATGAACATTTCATTAACCCTTTATCAATAATAAGTAGCTCTAAAATTCACATTCCAAACATGTGAATAACTTCATCATGTATCCTCTTGAAATATCGTAATAACATTAATTACTAGAAAAACCATATTAGAAACATTCATTATTCCATATTCCTTAAGTAAGATATAGTTAATTGGATATATTCCTTAAATCCAAAAGTGTTGTATACTTCATTAATGATATCATAGACCCCTTCTTGACAAGTCAAAAATTAGTTCCACAGTAGTCAATACTTATCTGAGTCAATCATTTCTTCATCATTGTCACAACATCATATATATATTAAGGGTTGTCTTTCCCTCAATCATGTTTTTTTAATGTTTAATGTTCCACTAAATCACTTTTCCTTTGTACCATTCATCATGTGTCCTCAAATACTTAATGAATGAGTACTATAATCCAGTTCTTATATATCTCATAATTTATACAACTAGTACATCACAGACCAAATAATCAAATGACATTATTCTTCACTAGGAATATATATCAATCTACTTCATCTTCGGTAACATGATAACTTAATCAATATCCAAAATCATCATTTGGGGTATACTCCTTTTACAATTGGGGAATTTATTCTCATAGTATCCCATCTCCTTGAAATTAAAGAATTGTACATTGGAAACTATTTTATTACCCTTACAATCATGAACTTGGTGTCCTTTTTCTCCACACTTGTATCAAACACCCATTCCCTTCAAGCATTTACCAGGGTGATTCTTTTCACAGTTATCACATGTGGAAAAACACTTCTTTCCCTTATTCCATTTATCCCCATATCTCTCTACCATCCTCTTATTCCTTTTCATCCCTTCAAATCCATAGGACTCAGAGAAGTCTTTATATACCTTGTTAACACATGATATTATTTCCTCATATGATGAGGATACATGGGGTACAATCTTCCTTTGAAAATATGGCTAATGACCATTAGAGATACAATCCTTATTACTCTTTGCATCTCGTACATTGGTGAAGTTCTCTTTCATCCTTCTCAGTGCCATATCTAATCAATTACATATCATATATTAGCTCATAAAATTATGAACTATCTATACCTCTAAACATTGTATAACACATAACATAAACTTATGCATCATAAATCCTATAACCATATACTTTGGTAACTTTAGGGAAATAAATCCTTCATAATGGTGGGTAAAGAAAACATGAATTATCCTAGGCATATCCCTCAGGATTTTCATAACCAAGAGTGCAGCAAGTCCCGTTGTCGTGCACCAGTTCCCATTCGATTCTAGCTCAAAGCAGTGTTTTCGGGTTTTACCCCCAGATTAATCAGTGCCAGAGCCAACTCTACCTTGCTCGTATCCAGACAGGGATGTATTTCTTGAAATATCCACATAATATATTCCTTAGCAAAATACCAGGAAGTTCTTGTATGTTTATCCTCAAATACTATCTTAGGGACTCATCCCTAATTCTTCTTTTTCTAAATCTAGTTTCCATGTATTCTACTAAACTTTCTCCGATACCAACTATAAGGACCCAGGCCTAGTTTCCCAGAGTCGGTGCCTTTTTTTATTACATTGGAATACATACAAGGAATACAAATACTAAAGGACCGAGTAGTTTAGAATTATTGGAAACAAGATACATACATAAGTTCAACATTACATATGGAAAGGAAAAAAACACTAATTTATTCCATTAGAGTCATCGCATCCTCTAGATTATGCTTGCAAGTCATTCATAAATTAATTCTTCATGTCCAGAGAAAACGAAACATAAGAAATCGGTGAGCTCAAATGTTCAGTAAGAATAAGCAATATAGTAGAAGATAATATCATCATTAGACATGGTGAAATATTGAAAACACATGCCTTTAATAATAAACATGAATTCATTATGGAAGGAAAATGAGCTGAGTAAATAATTCCATAATAAAACATAATCTTGGAAATTATACTAGTCAGATATCCACATGAACATTAAATTCCTATCATCATAATTAGTAAAGTGCATATGTCAGTCTGTGTCAAGGCCTCGTCCATGACTTTCAATGATTAAGGCCTCGTCCAAAATCCGTATCACATTGGGAAAGGCCTCGGCTAATTCTGCTTCTAGTTGTCTCATGAGACCTACCGATGCATCGAGGAGCTATAGCGGGCCCTAGCCATCACATAATAAGTCCAATACATTAATCATAAGAGAGGGGATCAGAATAATCATCATATACATTCATATTTAAACTATCATATGAAATGTACCTATCTTTCCCCAATTATTAAACATAAAACACTAACCATTCAGAATAATATTGTGAATGATTTTAGGATAGATCATCCAAAATAGAGTTATTCATAAACCAATTAATAAAATATGGTATATGACACCATAAATTTTTAACCCCTACAACACATAAGAATCAACAAGATTGTTGAATCAAAAAATAATAATCATCTAAAATCATTAAGCAGTTCTTTTGATAAATACTCTTTTATTTTGAAAAGAATAGTTCTTTTGGAAAAATCATTATTTAAAACCAGAAGTGAAGTAAGATATTATTTTCATAAAAAAAGAGTGATTTTATAAAGATAAAGGTTTCTAAAAATAGATCATAGGGTGCCCTTGAAAATATGAAAAAATTTGAGAAATTCCCTTGGATCGGGATTGTATTTTGGAAACAACATTGAAAGTTCCTTTAAAAATGTGTAACTATCCATAAAATAAGAAAGGATTCTAGTTTTTAAACATATATATATGATACTCACACAGAACATATGATGAGTAAATACCAATACATAAGAATTACATTGAGGTAATTAGATAATCAAAGTATCCCGAATGAAAATGCAAGTTAGGGTGGAAAACCCTTACCCTTTGTAATCAAATGATTTGTATTCCCCAAAATTAAAAACATAAAATTGATAGATCTAATAACATTAAGATAAATCTATTAATGATATGTGAAATCAATGGTTATTATATATACATCATAAAAATATTATTAGTAGTGAATAAGGAAAATCTCACGAAAATGGAAGTGAGATGAAGAAACCCTTACAATAATGTGATCGGTGGAATCATATGACCAGAACTTAATAACACTCAAATAAATCATTGAATAAGATGAATATAAATAGAATCATGTTATTATATATCAAATGGCCGTACAAATAAACCACATACAAGAAATAAGTGGTGAACAATGAAAATCTCACATAAATGAAAGTGAGATGAGAAACCCCTTAACTTAACTCCAAACGTATTCCTCTCTTGTAATTAAGCTCCTGTAATATGAGATTATATTTTTTTAATAACTTATTTCAGAACCTATTATACATGTATTTAATTTACCATAATTCTGGTTAGTTCATTTATGTCTTTTTAGACAAGTTATTTTATTGAATTCTGTCGTTCTAGAGTGTTCGTTTCCTTTATTTTCATATTTGGTTCACAAGTTTTAATATAATGAAAGGGAATGGATGTAAATCTCCAGAATTGAAATTAAAAATTATTTATGAAAATCAAGAAATTTTAATTCCCATTTCTATAATTTGGTTACATGGAATGAGGATGAATCATTAGATGAAAACAACTTCGATTATTCGGCGGTATTTGGATTATTATGAACTAGTTTTGTCATATAACTTAGTTATATGTACATATTCTAGTTCCTGAATATTAATTAAGTTATAACACAAAGATTATAGTCTTTTTCAACCATGAATATGGTTTCATGACCAGTAATGAAGAAGAAATTGAAGAACGAAACTTCGTCGTCCATGAAGGTAATAAATCGGAACCTCATGGACGTCGATTTCGTTTATAAAATAAAAGGGAGGCAGTAAGAATATTTAAGATGGTTTTTCCATTCACATGATATAAATCCAGTATATAGATTTTACTGGTGTTATCATTATAATTTGGATAGAGGATTTGAGGAGAAAAAAATTAAAGAGACGAACTTGAAAATAAAGAAATGTTAAGAGATCCCTTATGAAAATTCGGCAGCCTAACGGCGTCACTTATAATTTCATAAAATCAAATGATGAGAACAAAAATGGTATCTCATTATATTGAAATAAAAATTACAGTAAGAAGAATAAATAAAATAATACCCCACCATATGAGAAAGGAATTTCAAATAGCTAACATAAAAGAAGTGTCGACTTAATGAAGAGAATGAAAGATTCACTTACCTTGTAGAATGACTCTTGATCTTGATGGATGGGTCCTTGGGGGCTTAGGGACCCCTCGGGAGGACTACTAGAGTGGTAAAAACACCAAATCTTCGAGGATGGGGGATTTTAAATGAAATAAAATGAATGGATGAGTGGGTATTTATAGAAAAAGAGGGGTGTTTTTTAATAATTTCAAAGGGACACCTCATTAGTGTTTTTTTCCAAACCATGGGCTTTCCCATGGTTTAAGCCACTTGGGACACCTCATGTCATAAATTACTAAACCCAAGTCTACTATACTATTATATTTATTTATTACATCATTATGATGTCATCAAACTATTGAAAACTCAAAACTGTATTTTTACTATTCATGAAAAATTCATGTATCTTAGAAAAATCCCAAGAATTCACCCCTACTATTTTTCGACGTGTAGAATTCAAAAGTGAGATCAATTTTTCAAAAAAAAATTTCTAACTATTATTAATTTAATTTTTTAATAAAATCATACTTAATTCAAAAATTAACAGTTCTAATTCTATAACCACTTTTTTATCACAATGAAAACTTAACCAAGATGTTATTATCTACTAGCCTTAAGAAAATAAAATAATAATAAAATTTACTATTCATTAGGGTCATGTTACTATTCATATTACTATTCATAAGGGTATGTTACTATTCAATAAAAATCAAGTTTGTTCTATCAGACTCTATAGAGACCCGAAGCTTGACGTACATGGAAATTACATTACTTCTGTGGAATACATAATACATAACAAAAAAACACACAAGGATCGTAATAGTTTAGTGTCTTTGGAAACCAGGAATATAATCTTCTTATCGTGGTGAAATATCTTCAACATCTCCCATAAGATCTTCACCATTTTGTATTCTTACCTAAAACCTTTATTTAAATCCTGGGGAAGAGATAACTTACAAAGGGTGAGCTCAAATGCTCATTAAGGGTAAGCATGGATAAAATAAAACAAATCATATACATTTGAACTTCAAAACATGAACATAATATTTAAACACCAGAATCTTGAGCAATGACATAAATCATAGAAAGTACATAAGAATAGATCATAAAGAAACATTAATCATAATAAAATAGCCTGGGAATTAAACATGTAATTGTGGAAAACCATTAAGAACATGATATTATTTTCATCATAGCCAAGGTATTGCTTCCAAGACCATCTTACTGGACAAAGTCCCTTTCTAAATCGAATTCACTACTCGTTCCAACCCTGTATTACTGAACCGGTTTAACTTGCCTTTGCAGCCATATCTATCTCATGAGATATAAATCTTTACCCAATGCATTGGAGGGAGATATAGGTCCCACCCATCTCATAATGAAATCATTCTTACTTGTGCCAGAAAATAAACTTAAAACATTCATCATAACCCAAAAAATAAAATGGGTTTCATAAACATCATCCCATCATCACATAATCTATATAAAACTAACAGATATTTCATTATAATAAAAGTTAAACCATGTAAATCATAGAGACATTATACATGAAGCATACACATATGAAGCAATGTAATCATAGATGGAAAATGGTTTTGATAAAACACTTGAAAAGAATTCTTGAGGAAAATATCCTTTACTCTCAAAATCATTTTCATTTCACAAAATTCCATATAATTTTAAATGAAAAGTATTTTGTTGAAAATAGTTATGAAATATTTTGGAGGAATCTTCATGAAAATAAGGCTTTATAAAACCGTAAAAATCCGTTCACTCCGTATAAGTTAAAAATAACATTTTTCTCGTACTTTTGTCGGAAAAGTCAAAAAGTACCTCGTAAAAGAAAGATTCCATACATACCATTTAGTAAAAGTAAAAAATGGGTAAAAAGGACTTTAAACATACATGAAACCATTTTTAGGAAACATGGACTTGGATATTAATCATAACCCCAGTAAATACTTACAAATATTCAATCTCGGATATGAATGAGATTGGAATAATTATCCCTACCTTAGGTCTGATATGCTTTATACGTATCCGAACCTCCTCTTCTTTGACACACCTCCGTTAAACTTATTCTTAGGGCACTAGGGTTGGTCTTTTGAGAAGACCAGTACCTCTATACGGTTTCTAGGGAATTGGGGAAGGTAAATGGGCAGATTTTTTCCGAGCATCAAGGCTCAAAATGGTGTGAGGAAGAGAGGGTGGAGTTGCCCTTTTATAAGGGAGGAGAGGGGAACCTTTGGAATCCTCAAAAATATTTGTTTAATATAAATTCAAAACCCACATAAAAACCTCCAAGAATGACTCAATTCTAATATTAGATGAGATAGGGTTGTAATCTCCTCAACCAATAAAATTTAGATATTTTTTTATCTTATTTTAAACCTTATCATTTTGATTTATCCTTATTTAATCTATTTATGTTTATTTGTGGTAATAAAATTCTAAATATTAAATGGTCATAAATAATCACTTATGTGTCATTAATTTTACATAATTGGATACATTATGATATTTTAGACTATATAAATTTCAATTTATAATTTTTAAATTTTTTTGTGATTTTTAAACAATTTAATAATATGTTATTTTTATAAAATAACAATAGTGTCAATTTTGACACTATTCATTTATTTGAATTTAAATAAAATCTACACAAATTATATATTCGAAATAAAATATTTAATAGATTCCTAACATGTCAAATTGGACATGAAAATTCGTGGAGCATATTAAATAGTTCATATAATATTTATTTTAATATTTTTAAACCATTTATTTGGTATATCTCTTAATAAAATAATTATTACACCATTTTTGTATAATTATTTAATATACTTATTTATTGCATAAAAATTTTAAATAAAATTATTTGATGAAGATAAATATTAATTATTTTATAATAATAGTTTTACTCGAATTTATCTTCATAAAATAACAACATGTAAATTGTTATCTTTATTAAATTATGAAGGTGACAACTTTGGAATCATTTAAAATAAAATATTATAAGTGTCATAATCTCCATAATAAGGATCCAAATGGTAAAAAATTAGGCCAGTGGATGAATAGGGTTTATATATACACAAATAATAAGTTTTTTGTGGATTTTTGGGCCTTTTGATATGTATTACTATTTCAATAAAAACTATATTATTGGTTTTTCACTAAATAAATAATATATGCATCATTAATGTATAAGATAATAAGGTAATTAAATAACTCTTAAAAATTACAAATATATTACCATGATAAATAAAGACATTCTATCTTTCAAATGAGTATTTATAACTGAATTTATATTCTGTATAAACTTATATTAAAAATACTTTAATTATTAAAGTTGAGTAAGACATATTTCACTTTCCTATAAATAAAATAAAATAAAGGTCTTAATCACCTCCAAGTGGGTTCTAATGGATTCCATTTCAACCTAAATATTAATTAGGACGATATAAAATCATCCAATTGTATTAATAAAAGTATTAGGATAATTTTATAATATTATATTTACCCTCAATTACCAAATTTACCTTTTACTAAGGTAAATAAAATTTACCGTTGTTACTATTCATAAAGCCAAAAAATAAAAAGTAGTCTATTAATATAATTTGGACCCACTGATTCCAAATATAGAATCCATTTTTCCAAATTCAATACACAGAAGTTGCTGAAATTAAATTAAAATTTATCCTGTTGTCGAAAGAAAACAGGTTTTTTTAACACATTGCAAAAGATTGAATTTATTTATCTTACGAATTCAATGTAAAATCAATGATAATGACATAAATTATATGAAATGGTAAAATTATATTCTATTTATACTTTAAAACCATTAAATATTATAATTTAACCGCATAAGATATTACGATGAAAAAAGTTGTTTTTAATTAAAATATAGCGTGTTTTTATTATTCATTAAAATATGAAAGTTATCAGAATAATATGAAAAATTTATACAATGTAAAATTTTATATCATGATTCCAAAGAATAATTTTATTTTGTAAAATTGAACTTATAAACATGTTAAAAATTATATTTAATGTGGGTGCGCCATCAAAAGACGGCAAAACTGCATTTTTTTTAAAATACTTATTTTACCCGAAAAATTTCTTTTGTTCTCATACCATGTTCTAGAAAATGTGTAAGATGATTAATAATGTTATAAAATTCAAAACATAGTTAATATTATTCATAACGGCTAGTTCTAGATAATATTATAACCATACATTGTTGTTTAGTGAAACCTGGTATTGCGTATAACACACGCTATCGAGAAAGGTCGCGATTGTGTGTAATGCAAGCCAAATCAGGGTTGTATGTAGGGAATGACTCCGTTGTTTTTGCATATAATAAAATAAAACCATATTTCATTTATACATTGAATATATATATATCCACAATCAATGTTGCGTAGAATAACAACTATCAAACAAACTTGAAATTGTGTGTAACATGATCCAAGAATATTGTTGCGTATACTGCAAGCTAATACGGTGTTGCGTATAGCGCAAGATAATCTTGGTGTATCATACAACATAAGATATGAATGAAATTTGAAAGAATATATCTTATAAAATATCGGGTTATTACATTCTACCCCCCTTTTAATGAATTTCGCCCTCAAAATTCTTTGGGGTTCTAAATGGTTTTCTACTTGAAAGTTTCTTTAATTGAAACCAACATCTTAAAAAGGAATATGAAAATATATCTTTAAAAACTAAAGTATGAAATGTAACAGTTACCCAAATAAACTAATCACTGGGTTTCCACATAGGAGAACATAGGTGAAAATATGGATATGGAAGAGAAATCTAAGCATCATGTTCTGATAGAGAGTTGTAGAGATCATGGCTATGAAAAATCCAACAATCACAAAGCTAGAGATTTGTGATCATCTAAGGTACCATCTGATTCATCGGATATAAGGTCACTAGGACAATATTTTTTGTTTTCAAGATCATTTCCCTAAATTTGATGAATTAAAAGAAATACTTACATGATTTTGATACAATCTCACTGTTGTTCGTGAATTGAACAATTTCCACTTCATCCCTTAAAGAAATGAAGTTTAATTTTTTATTCGTGATGTGTTAGATGCTCATGTGATAGAATTATGGGTCATTCTATCTGTTTAAAATAAAAGGATAGAAATAGTTATAAGCCCATCTTATGGTTAGATAAATCGTATATGGTTCCAAATTTGAACTTATACTTCATATATCTTACCGATTAATAAAATAATACTAGTTTCTACTAACCATGGACTTCCTGTAGGCCAGTGGTAGGCGATAAAGGCCGGTCGCACTTCAGTTGCGGGTTCGATTCCCAGAGCCTTGTCCGACGTGATGGGATGTCTCCCATCCTGTAGTATTTCCTTTTTCTAAAACTACATTACTATAACATCCCATCAATAATATCGAAAAAAGTTCTATACTTAAACAATACTAACCTATGTCCAATATAATCCATTCTAATATTTAGGCTTATCTAAAATACATTGGTCAAAGCTCATAGTATAATGAAAACAATTACTAGAAATTTTATCTACCAAGAATGTGAATACAAGAAATTATCTCACATATATCATAAGATATATCTTGTTGGTTGCATTCCAAACACATGAATACCTTCGTCATATATTCTCATGAAAAATAAATTACCATAGAACCTTAGTGAAAACAATAATACTATCAAAAGGTAACTCTTTCCACATACCAAAATCCGAAAAAATCTATATAATCAAACCATAATATCACTTAGTCCTTATATCAGTCATGAGCTCGTGAATACAATCAAACATCTCATTATCTTCATATCCCTTAATTATGCGCATATCATCTACTTTCCAAAAATATCTGAATAGCCTTCCATGGTTACCGGTACCATTCAACATATACATCCAAGTATTTTAGGAAAAACAATATTGTAACAATCCTTAGATGATTATTTATTCCATAGTACCATACATTATTCTTTATAAACATACAATCATTCCACTAACTTCTTAAACCATTGACCAAGCTTCAACACTTCTTTCATCTCATATATCATTTGTAGTCTCCTCATCATCATCCACATAATTACTACCCATATGACCATGCTGATTCTCTTCATGAGATTTTCCCTTAGGGAATTGGTTTGCATAATGCCCATACATTCCACATTTAAAACATCTAATCACTGTTGATGTCGTAGAAATACCATTATCCTTGTCCATGGTGTTAACTGAACCTTTTCCTTTTCACTTACTGGCTTTATATCCTTCTTTTCCACACCCGAAGCATCTTCCAGTTCCTTTGAAACAATCTCCATGATGCCTCTTCCCACATGATTTACATGAGGGAAATTGAACTTTCGTTCCTCTATGATCATCCTAAAACTCCATATTTCTATTATTATCTATGTCGGGAAACATACCAAAGTTGAGATTATTGATCATATTAAGAGATTACTGATTAGGAATAATAATGATGTTTGGAATTCCAAATCTCATTTCATTTGGTTTCTCCTGAAGAATATCATTCCATTGTCCGTCATATCCTCCATTATCGTGAATCTTCCTGTTTCCAGCCATTTTCTAAAACCCAAAAAGAATAGTGTGAGAGGAAAAAAATAATTCTAGGTAAAACAACATATTAAAGGTGGAGTACCCTAAATATCTAACATCTTAGGTTAAATTCTATGATCATTATCGTAGTTCTAGGACTACATCCTATACGTATACTTATCCTAAGGTACATCCCTAGACATACCTTAGAAATATCTCTAGGGATCTCACTAATGTTTTCGCATCCTAGTTTCCAAAGGTTGACCAAACCTTTCCTCTAATACCAACTGTAGATACCTGAAGCTTGAAATACATTGAAATTACATTACTTTTGTGGAATACTTAATACATAACAAAAAAAGACACACAAGGATTGTAATAGTTTAGTGTCTTTGGAAACTCGGAATATACTCTTCTTATCATGGTGAAAGATCTTCAACATCTCCCATAATATCTTCCCCTTTTTGTTTTCTTACCTAAAACCTTTATTTAAATCATGGGGAAAGAAAACATAAAAAGGGTGAGATAAATGCTCAGTAAGGGTAACCATGGATAAAATAAAAAAAATCATATACATTTGAACTTCAAAACATGAACATAATATTTAAACACCATAATCATGAGCAATGACATAAATCATAGAAAGTATGTAAGGCATAGATCATAAATAAACATTAATCTTGATAAAAAAGCATGGGAATTAAACATTTAATTGTGGCAAACCATTATGTACATGATATTATTTTCATAGTAGCCAAGGAATTTCTGCCAAGACCATCTTAGTGGACAAAGTTCCTTTCTGAATCGAGTTCACTCCTCGTTCCAACACTATATTACTGAACCGGTTTAACTTTCCGTTCTAGCCATGTCTATATAATGAGATATAAATCTTTACCCAATGTATTAAATGGATATATAGGTCCCACCCATCTCATAATGAAATCATTCTTACTTGTGACACAAAATAAACTTAAAACATTCATCATAACCCAATGAATAAAATGGGTTTCATAAACATCATCCCATCATCACATAATCTATATAAAAAAATGGATATTTCATCATAAGAAAAGTGAAACCATGTAAATCATAGAGACATTATACATGAAACATACACATATGAAGTAATGCCATCTTAGATGGAAAATGGTTTTGATAAAACACTTGAAATGAATTCTTGATGAAAATATCCTTTACTCTTCAAAATAATTTTCATTTCACAAAATTCCATGCAATTTTAAATGAAAAGTATTTTGTTGAAAATAGTCATGAAATATTTTAGAGGAAGCTTCATAAAAATAAGGCTTTATAAAACAGTAAAAATATGTTCACTCCGTATAAGTTAAAAATAACATTTTTCTCGTAATTTTGTCGGAAAAGTCAAAAAGTACCTTGTAAAAGAAATATTCCATACATTCCATGTAGTAAAAGTAAAGAATGGGTAAAAAGGACATTAAACAAACATGAAACCATTTTTAGGAAACATGGACATTGATAATAATCATAACCCCAGTAAATACTTACGAATAAACAATCTCGGATAAGAATGAGATTGGAATAATTATCCCTTACCTTAGGTCCGATATGCATCATACGTATCTGAACCTCCTCTTCTTTGACACACCTCCTTTAAACTTCTTCTTAGGGCACTAGGGTTGGTCTTTTGAGAAGACTAGTACCTCTATATGGTTTCTAGGGAAGTGGGGAAGTGAAATGGGCAGAGTTTTTCCAAGCTTCAAGGCTCAAAATGGTGAGAGGAAGAGAGGGAGGAGGATCCCTTTTATAAGGGAGGAGAGGGGAACCTTTGGAATCCTCAAAAATATTAGTTAAATATAATTTCAAACACCACATAAAAACCTCCAAAAAATAACTCAGTTCGAAGATTAGATATGATAGGGTTGTAATCTCATCAACCAATAAAATTTAGACATGTTTTGATCTTATTTTAAACCTTATCATTTTGATTTATCCTTATTTAATCTATTTAAGTTTATTTGTGGTAATATAATTCTAAATTTTAAATGGTTATAACTAATCTCTTATGTGTTGTTAATTTTCCATAATTGGATATTTTTTGACATTTTAGACTATATAAATTTCAATTTATAATTTTTAAATATTTTTGTGATTTTTAAACAATTTAATAATATGTTATTTTTATAAAATAACAATAGTGTCAATTTTGACACTATTCATTTATTTGAATTTAAATAAAATCTACACAAAGGATATATTCGAACTAAAAAATTTAATAGATTCCTAACATGTCAAATTGGTCAATAAAATTCGTGTATCATATTTAATAGTTCATATAATATTTATTTTAATATTTTTAAAACATTTATTTGGTATATCTCTTAATAAAATAATTAGTACAACATTTTGTATAATTAATTACTATACATATTTTCTGCATAAAAATTTAAAATAAAAAACTTTGATGAATATAAATATCAAATATTTTATAATAATATTTTTACTCGAATTTATCTTCCTTAAATAACAACAAGTAAATTGTTATCTTTATTAAATTATGAAGGTGACAACTTTTGAATCATATAAAATAAAATATTATAAGTGTCATAATCGCTATAATAAGGAACCAAATGGTCAACAATTTGGCCCGTGTATGATTAGGGTTTATATATACACTACTAATAAGTTTTTTGCAGATTTTTGGGCCTTTTTATATGTATTACTATTTCAATAAAAACTATATTATTGATTTTTCACTAAATAAATAATTTCTGCATCATTAATGTATAAGAAAATAAAGTAAATAAAGAACTATTAGAAATTACAAATAAACTACCATGATAAAGAAAAACATTTTATCTTTCAAAAGATTATTTATAACCGAATTTATATTCTATATAAACATATATTAAAAATACTTTAATTATTAATGTTGAGTGAACATATTTCACTTTCCTTTAAATAACATAATCTAAAGGTCTTAATCACCTCCAAGTGGGTTCTAATGTATTACATTTCGACCCAAATATGAATTAGGACGAAATATAATCATCCAATTGTTTTAAGACAAGTATTAGGATAGTTTTATAATATTATATTTACCCTTAATTACCCAATTTACCTTTTACTATGGTAAATAAAATTTACCGTTGTTACTATTCATAAATCTGAAAAATAAAAAGTAGTATATTAATATAATTTGGACCCACTAGTACCAAATATGGAATCCATTTTACCAAATTCAATACACAGAAGTTGCATAAATGAAATTAAAATTAATCCCATTGTCGAAAGAAAACGGGTTTTTGTTTAAAACATTGCAAAAGATTGAATTTATTTATCCTACGAATTAAATGTAAAATAAATGCTAATGACATAAATTATATTGAATGGTAAAAATTTATTCTATTTATACTTTAAAACCATTCAGTATTACAATTTAACCACATAAATTATTACAATGAAAAAATTTGTTTTTAATTAAAATATAGCGTGTTTTTACTATTCATTAAAATATGAAAGTTATCAGAATAATATGAAAAATTTATCCAAGGTAAAATTTTATATCATGATTCCAAAGAATAATATTATTTTGTAAAATTGAACTTATAAACATGTTAAAAATTATGTTTAATGTGGGTACACCATCAAAATACAGAAAAACTGCATTTGTTTAAAAATACTTATTTTACACAAAAAAATTAGTTTGTTCTCATACCATGTTCTAGAATATGTTTATGATGAATAATAATGTTATAAAATTCAAAACTTATTTAATACTATTCATAATAGCTAGTTCGTGATAATATTATAATCATATATCGTTGTTTAGTGAAACCTAGTATTGCGTACAACACATGCTATCGAGGAAGGTCGTGATTGCGTGTAATGTAAGCCAAATCAGGGTTGCGTGTAGTGAAAGACACCTTTGTTGTTGCGTACAACAAAATAAAATCATATTTCATTTATACATTGAATATATATATATATATACATACACACTCAATGTTGCGTAGAATAACAATTATCAAACAAACTTGAAATTGTGTGTAACCTGATCCAAAAATAATGTTGCGTATACTGCAAGCTAATACGGTGTTGCGTATAGTGAAAGGTAATCTTGGTGTATCGTACAACATAAGATATGAATGAAAATAAATAGAATATATCTTATAAAATATCGGGTTATTACAGACTCCAAATGACTTACTGAAGACAACTCTAGATGACCATTTTTTGAAATTTAAAGCATTGAAGAGGCAAATTTGTGTTTTAATAGCTATATTATAAAATTTCATTCTATATTTATTTTCAAAACCTTGGGGTGATACATTCTATCCTCCTTACAAAAATTTCATCTTCAAAATTCACAGAATATTACCAAAAAATATTTGGGTATGTCTTCAACATAAGATCCTCAGGCTCCTATGTTGCTTACTCCATATTACGGTTCCTCCATAGAACCTTCACCAGACAAGTCGTCTGATTTCTCAATACTTGTTCTCTATTATCAACAATTTTGATAGGCTATTCATAGTAAGATAGATCGGGCTCAAGTTCCACTTCTTCCAATGTGAGTACATGTGTTGGGTCTGGCATTTACTTTCTTAACATTGACACATGGAAAACATTGTGAACCATGGAGAGACTTCGCGGCATTTCCAAACGGTAAGCTATGTCTCCAATTCGGTCCAGAATTTCAAAATGTTTGATGTACCTGGGACATAACTTCCCCTTTTTACCGAATCGTATAGTACCCTTCAATGGAGATACCTTTATGAAAATGTGATCACCTTCTTGATACTCCAAATCCTTCCTTTGGTTATCTGCATAGTTATTTTGCCTACTTTGAGGTATTTGATTTGGTTCTGGATAATCTTCACCTTTTCTATTGTTTCTTCAACAAAATCTGGGCCCATGAGCTTTCTTCCACCAATATCATCCCAGCAATTTGGTCTAAAACATCTCCTCCCATATAATGCTTCATAGGGTTCTATCTGAATACTTTAATGGAATATATTGTTGTAGGAAAATTCTATGAGAGGTAAATACTGATCCCACATGCCTTGAAAATCCAGTGAACAAGACCTCAAAATGTCTTCCAATGTTTGAATAGTTAATTCTGATTTTCCATCAGTTTGTGGGTGATAGGCAATGCTTAAACAAAGATTAGTATCTAGGGCCTTCTAAAGACTCTTCCAGAATCATGATGTAAAATGGGGATCACGACCAGAAACAATTGATGAGGGTATACCATTTGGTGAAGCAATACATTAACCTGTAAAATCTCATACAATGATCAACTTAAACCATTTCATAAGTGGTTAAAATAATACAAAATATATTGATTCAACACATTATAATGAAGTCCTCTAAATTTACAAGATGAACTTTTCATTAACCCTTAATCAATTATAAGTATCTCTAAAATTCACATTAGAAAACATGTGAATAACATCATCATGTATCCTCTTGAAATATCATAATAACATGAATTACTATAAAACCCATATTGGAAACATTCATTATTACATATTACTTAAGTAAGATAAATGTTATTGGATATATTCCTTAAATTCAAATGTGTTGTAAACTTCATTGATGATATCATAGACCCCTTCTTGAAAAGTCAAAAATCATTTCCAAGGTAGTAAATACTTATCTGAGTCAATAATTTCTTCATCATTATCTCATCATCAGATATATATTAAGGGTTTTCTTACCCTCAATCATATTTTTTTCAAAAAATGTTTAACTTTCCACTGAATAAATTTTCCTTTTTACCATTCATCATGTGACCTCAAATCCTTAATGAAATAGTATTGTAATACAATCCTTATATATCTCATAATTCATACAACTAGTACATCACTGAAAAAATAAACAAATGACATTATTCTTCACTAGGCATATTTATCATTCTACTTAATATTTTGTAACATGATAACTTGATCATTATCCAAAATCATCATTTGGGGTATACGCCTTTTACGATTCGGACATTGATTCTCATATTATCCCATCTCCTTGAAATTAAAGCATTGTACATTGGAAAATATTTTCTTACCCTTATAATCCTGAACTTGGTGTCCTTTTTTTCCACACTTGTATCAAACACCCATTCCCTTAAAACATTTACCAGGGTGATTCTTTTCATAGTTATCACATGTGGGAAAACACTTCTTTCCATTATTCCCATTATCCTAGTATCTCACTACCATACTCTTATTCCTTTTCTTCCCTTCAAATCCATAGGACTCAGATAAATCTTTACATACTTTTTTTACACATGATATTATTTCCTCATATGATAAGGATACATGGGATACAATATTACTTTGAAAATATGGATTAAGACCATTATAGATATGATCCTTATTACTCTTTCCATGTCATGCATTGGTGAAGTTCTCATTTTTCCTTCCCAGCACCATATCTAATCAATTACATATCATATATTAGCTCATAAAATTATGAACTATCTATTACACTAAACATGCTATAACACATAACATAAATTTATGCATCTTAAATCCTAGAAGCATATACTTTGTTTACTTTGGGGACATAAATCCTTCATAATGGTGGGTAAAGAAAACGTGAATTATCCTAAGAATATCCCCTGGGAGTGTCTTAACCAAGTGTGCATTAAGTCCCGTTGTCGTGTACAAGTTCCCATTCGAGTCTCGCTCAAAGCAGTGATTTTGGGTTTTACCCCAAGATACATCTATGCCAGAGCCGCCTCTACCTGCTTGTATCCAGACAGGGATTTATTGCTTGAAAGATCCATATAATCTATTTCTGACCAAAATACCAGGACGTTCTTGTATGTTTATCCTCAAAGACTATCTTAGGGACTCTTCCCTAATTCTTCTTTTTCTAAATCTAGTTTCCAAGTATTCTACTAAACTTCCTATGATACCAACTGTAAGGACCCGACCCTAGTTGCCCGGAGTCGTTGCCTTATTTGATTACGTTGGCATACATACAAGGAATACGAATCTCGAAGGACCGAGTAGTTTAGTATTATTGGAAACAAGATACATACATAAGTTCAACATTACATATGGAAAGGAAAACAACACTAATTTATTCGACTAGATTCATCGAGTCTCCTAGATTATGCTTGCAAGTCATTCATAAATTACTTCTTCATATCCTATGAAAATGAAACATAAGAAAGGGGTGATCTCAAATGCTCAGTAAGAGTAAGAAATACAACGGAAAATAATATAATCATTTGACATGGTGAAATATTGAAAACACGTGCCTTTAATAATAAACTTGAACACATTATGGCAGGAAAATGAGCTGAGTAAATAATGTCATAATAAAATATAATCTTGGGAAATATACTAGTCGAATATCCACATGAACATTAAATTACTATCATCATAATTAGGAAAGTGCATATGTCGGACTGTTTCAATGCCTCGGCCCATACTTCTAATGATTTAGGCCTTGTCCAAAATCTATATCACATTGGGAAAGGCCTCATCCAATTCCGCTTCTAGTTGTCTCATTAGACCTCTTGATGCATCGAGGGGCTATAGAGGGCCCCACCTATCACATAATTAGTCCAATGCATTCCACATATGATCGCGGATCAGCATAAACAATATATACATTCATATTCAAACTATCATATCAAATGTAACTAACTTTCCCCAACCATTAAACATAAAATACTAACCATTCGGAATAATATGGTGAATGGTTTTAAGATAGATCATCCAAAATAGAGTTATTCATAAACCATTAAATAAAATATTGTATATAACACCATAAATTATTAACCCCAACAATATATAATAATCAAAAAGATTGTTGAATCAAATGACAATAATCTTCTCAAATCATTAAGCAATTCTTGTGTTAAATACTCTTTTATTTTGAAAAGAAGAGTCCATTTGGAAAAATCTTTGTATAAAACCAGAAGTGAAGTAAGATAGTATTTTCATAACAAAATGAGTTATTTTATAAAGATAAAGGTTTCCAAAAACAGATCATAGAGTTCCCTTGAAGTATGAAAGAATTTGAGAAATTCCCTTGTAACGGGCTTGTATTTTGGAAACAACATTGAATGTTCCTTTAAAAATGTGTAACTATACATAAAATAAGGAAGGATTTTGGTTTTTAAACATATATATGATACTCACACAGAACATATGATTACTACATAACAATACATAAGAATTACATCGAGGTAATTAGATAATGAAAGTATCTCGAATGAAAATGGAAGGTAGGGTGGAAAAACCCTTACCCTTTGTAATCAAATGATTTGTATTCACCAAAATTAAAAACATAAAATGGATAGATTTAATAACATTAAGATAAAGCTATTAATTATATGTGAAATCAATGGTTATTGTATATACATCATAAAAATATTATTAGTAGTGAATAAGGAAAATCTCACGAAAATGGAAGTGAGATGAAGAAACCCTTACAATAATGTGATCGGTCGAATCATATGACAAGAACTTAATAACCCCCTAATGAATCATTGAATGACATGAATATAAATAGAATCACGTTATTATATAAAAAATTTCACTACATATATACCACATACATAAAATAAGTGGTGAATAATGAAAATCTCACAGAAATGAAAGTGAGATGAGAAACCCATTACCTTAACTCCAAATGTGTTCCTGTCTTGTACATAAGCTCCTGGAATATGAAATTATACTTGTTAATAACTTATTTTAGAACCTATAAAACATGTATTTAGTTATCCATTATTCTGGTTAGTTCATTTATGTCTTTATTGACAAGTTATTGTATTGAATTTCGTCGTTCTGGATTGTTCGTTTCCTTTATTTTCATATTCGGTTCACTTGTTTTTATGTAATGAAGTGGAATGGATTTAAATATCCAGAATTGAAATTAAATATTATTTAAGAAAATAAGGAGTTTTTAATGTCCATTTCTATCATTTGGTTACATGGAATGAGTTTTAATCATTAGATGACAACCACTTCGATTATTCGGCGGTATTTGGATTATTATGAACTAGTTTTGTCATATAACATAATTATATGTACATATTCTGGTTCCTGAATATAAATTAAGTTATAAAACATATATTATATTCTTTTTAAACCATGAATATTGTTTCATGAGTATAAATTAAGATGAAATTAAAGAATGAAACTTCGTCATCCACAAAGTTTATAAATCAGAACCTCATGGACGTCGATTTAGTTTGTAAAATAAAAGGGAGGGAGTAAGAATATTTAAGATGGTTCGTCCATTAACATGATATAAATCCTGTATATAGATGTTACTGGATTTATCATGATCATTTGTATAGAGGATGTGAGGAGAGAAAAATAAAAGAGATGACCTTGAAAATAAAGAAAAGTTAAGAGATCCCTTATGAAAATTTGGCAGCGTAATGGCGTCACTAAGAATTTCATAAAATCAAATGATGAGAACAAAAAGGGTATCTAATCATATTGAAATCAAAATGGAATGTAAGAAGAATAAATAGAATCAAACCCCAACATATGCAAAAGGAATTTCAAATAGCTAACATAAAAGAAGTGTCGACTTAAAGAAGAGAATGAAGGATTCCCTTACCTTGTAGAATAACTCCTAGATCTTGAAGGATGGGACCTTGGGGGCTTAGGGACACATTGGGAGGACAAATAGAGAGGTAAAACCACTAGAGCTTCGAGGATGAGGGATTTGGAATGAATGAAAACGAATGTATGAGTGGGTATTTATAGAAAAATAGAGATAATTTTTTAATAATTTCAAAGGGACACCTCCTTAGTGGTTTTTTCCAAACCATCGGCTTGCCCATGGTCTTTTCCCATGGTTTAGCCACTTGGGAAAACTATTGTCATAAGTTACTATACCAAAGTCTACCATTATTTTATATTTATTTATTACATCATGATGATTTCATTAAACTACCGAAAACTCAAAACTCTATTTTTACAATTCATGAAAAATTCATGTATCTTAGAAAAATCCCAAAAATTCACCCCTACAATTTTTCGATGTGTAGAATTAAAAAGTGAAATCCATTTTTCAAAAATAGTTTTCTAACTATTATTAATTTAATTTTTAAATAAAATCATACTTAATTCAAAAATTAACAGTTCTAATTCTACAACTACTTCTTTATCATAATGAAAACATAACCAAGATGTTATTATCTTCTAGCCTTAAGAAAATAAAATAATATTAAAATTTAATATTCATTAGGGTCATATTACTATTCATATTAATATCCATATGGGTATGTTACTATTCACTAAAAAATCATGTTTGTTCTATCAGACTTCGAATGACTTACTGAACACAACTCTAGATGACCATTTTTCGAAATTCAACGAATTGAAGAGGCAAAGTTGTGTTTTAATGGATATATTATAAAATTTCATTCTACATTTATTTTCAAAACCTTGATGAGTTACATCATATCTTCTAAGGGAGTCTTGGATTCTATCTCAACTCACTCCTCCTTATACACCATAGTGGAATGGTGTTTCTGAAATAAGGAACCAAACCATGTTAGACAAGGTGATGTTGATGATGAGTCATGTGGATCTTTCATCATCCTTTTGGGGAAATTCATTACAGACTTCAACATACACATTAAACCAAGTACCAAACAAGGTGGAAAATGGAATTCCCTCTGAGTTATGGAATGGGAAGAAACCCATTTTGTCACACACACGTGTATGGGGATGCGAGGCATTTGTTAAGGCCTTCTCAGGCAATAAAATAGAACCTCGGGGCACGAAGTGTGTCTTTTTAGGATATCCCAAGGAAACAAAATGATATTACCAATATAAACCTTCAGAAAATAAAGTGATTGTCACCATACAAGACATCTTTCTTGAGAGGGAGCACATCCTCAAAAAGGCCAGTGGGAGAAAGATTGACTTAGACGAAGTTGATGATCAAGATACACTGGAGTTGGTATAGGATCAAGTTACACAAGTCCCCGTGCAGAGGATCCAGAAACACAAGTACTACATAGGAGCTCAAGATAGGTAAGGGAACCAGATAGATTTGGTTTCATAGTCACCGAGGATAGTGAATCATTATTGTTGGACAATGATGAACCTCTCTCTTACAAGGAAGCATTAGAAAGCCCAGAAGCTGCAAAATGGCTAGAATCTATGAATTCTGATATGGATTCCATGTATCAAAACCAAGTCTAGGTTCTTGTCGATGAGCTAGTTGATGTAAATCTTGTTGGATTCAAATGGGTATTCAAGAGAAAAATGGACAAGGAAGGTCAAGTTAGCACCTATAAAGCAAGGATAGTAGCTAAAGTATTCAAACAACATCAAGGAATTGACTACAGTGAAACCTTCTCACCATTTTCCATGTTTAAATCCATAAGAATCATACTTTCCATAGGAGCTAACCATGACAACGATATTTGGAAAATGGATTTCAAAACAACATTACTTAAGGGGAACCTTCAATAAAATGTCTATATGAAACAACCAGAAGGGTTTGTGACACCAGGTGAAGCCAAATGGGTTAGCAAGTTGTAGAAATCCAATTATGGATTAACGAAAGAATCCAGGTCATGGAGCATTCAATTTGATGAAGCCATAAAGGAATTTAATTTCATTAAGAATGAATGTGATTCATGTGTTTATAAGCGGTTTCATGGGAATGTGATCATTATCCTAGTAGTGTATGTTGATGTCATATTTCTATTTTGAAATGATGAACCAGTATTACAGTTGGTTAAGGACTGGTTGAAAAAGTGTTTCCCCGTGAAGGACTTAGGTGAAGCAGCCTACATTTTAGGGATCAAGATCATTCGTGATAGATCCAAGAGGATGGTTGGACTAAGTGAGGGTACATACATTGACCAGATACTGATGAGATTTAGTATGGAACAATCTAAGAGGGGATTGGTTCTAGTGTCACATGGCCTACATATTTATAAGAAAATGTGTCCTAAGACACAACAAGAGAAAGATATAATGAGTAATATCTCATTCACTTCTGCTATAAGATTCATCATGTATGCCATGTTATGTACCAGGCTTGATGTTGCCTGTGTACTGAGCATGGTAGGTAGATATCAAGAAGATCCAGGAGAACAACATTGGACTGCAGTTAATACTATCCTTATGTATCTAAGAAGAACTAAGGATATGTTCCTGTTTTATGGAGGAGATGAGGAGACGTTCATCTGATGGTATGCTGATTCTAGATTCTAGACAAATCAGAACAATATAAAGTCGCAATCTGGATATGTTTTTTGTCTCAATGGAGGACCTATGAGCATTAAGAGTTCAAAGAATCCAATTGTCACCAATTATACAGTGGATTCTGAATATATAGAGGCTTCTAATACAGCCAAGGAAGCTATCTAAATTCGGAACATTTTCAAGGAGCTTGATGTGGTTCCTAGCAGTAAAGATCCTATCACATTGTATTGTGATAATAATGTAGTCGTTGCTCTTGAAAAAGAACCAAGGTCACATCAACGGGCAAAGTACATACTCTGGAAGTATCTCCACTTGAGGGATTTCTATCAAAGGTGTGAAGTTGTAGTGAGGAGAGTGTCCATGGAAGATAACATGGAAGACCCCATGACTAAAGGCCTATCTCAGCAGAAGAATGAATATCATGTGAGAGATAGCAAGTTAAAGGTTGTTAGCAGTTGGCTCTTGTCCAAGTGGGAGCCTGTTGGAGTTGGTGGCCTATCACCAACTAATTTTTACTTTATTCATTAAAAAATACCTTGTCACATCGTAATTATTCTTTTGCATGACAATGCATGTGATAATGTCTTAAGGATAGCTGTTTCATTAAAGGGTTATAGCATATCCCTACTATGATGAGAACCCGAAAATTCCATAACACTATTCTTGAATATATGTTCTATGGTTGGATGATGTTATTTGAGAGACACAAATAATACATGATATTAGGGTTTAGGACTCATAAAACACTGAGGCACCTTCTCATGGTGTGCGCCCTTGGTAATATCCAGGAGGATGTTATGAGAATGAGACCCACCGGTAGGAAATCACCATTTCGTAGTGTCATTGTATGTTCTTATCTGCAGACATGTGTATTAGTCCTTAGACATTAGGATTATTATTAATAGGTATTAAAACATGCACACTTAGATGTATTGACGAAAACTATGATGACACACTGTTGTCAGTGAGGTAGGATACGTTGGGTGCGTCACGAGTGATACTACATTAATAGATAATGCGAGAAAGGATTTGTCCCTTCTGTTCTATAATGGAAGTAGATATCTCAGGCCCTTTGATGGAATTGATATAGCCTAAATAAATCCACGAACATGGTGAGGAATGGGCATGTTAAATTCCCGAAATTTAAAGAAAGAATAATCGAGAACATGAGTTGATGGTACTAGCATGCAACCCGCTTTATTTGAGATATTGTGACAAAGGGTTTATATTACACGATAAGTGTCTGTAGGAGGTGAAAAATCATTGCGGCATTAACTTCTTCCTCTTTGGGTACCTTGGTAGGTTGCTAGACACTAACCTTGTACTTTAGGTAGGCTCTGCCTAATTCCACTGAGAAAGTGGCCTAGAGGGTCACACACTAAGTGTGACTAAGTATCTTAGTTAAATATTAATTTAATAGGTTAAATAAAGATTATTCTCGATTGTGGTTTAATAATTATTTAAGCATTCCTGATTGCATTTATTTCGACATTAGTTTTTTGAGAGAATATATTTTGAGTGAAATAATTTATTTATTAGTGAGTAATGTAGTGATATTTATTTTAAAAATAAATAACCATTATTCAAGGTCTAATAAATGTTGTGGAGGAAATAATGAAAATTGGAAAAATAAAAGTACATGATGTGAATATTAAATATACACGCCATGCATTATTTTTCTAGGAATTTTTTAGAAATAAATATTATTTATTTAATTAAATAATATTAGGTTTAATTCTCTGGGTGCATGTTAGGTAATAATAATTGTCAACTATTATTATTAGACATGGGTTATTACTAAGAATTAAATGAAATGAATAAATGCTTTCAGGTAATTAATTAATTTTATTATTCTATGTAATTAAAAATCCCAATTATATATTTCTCATTAGCCTAGCCATTTTTTGTGGTTGTGCACAATGGATTTGTAAAAGCTCTCAAGCCAAGAGAAAATTATTTTTCCACCAAGAACGCTGTCAAGCTGTGAGAGAGAGATCCACCTCCACCAGATCAAGGTGATCGAAAGTGGACATTGAAAGCAAAGGCCTTTCCACAAAAGAACCTAGAGATCCCTTCAACGACATCCATAGATACATGGAGTACATGTGGATCTCTGCTATAGGAATCCTACACTTGGATTCTACGACGCAACGATGGATCACATCAGATCGTGGCTGAAAACATCAACGAATAAAGTATTTCATCAGGGTAATTCTTTTCAATTAATTAAATTAATTATAACCAACATATGATGATCCTATTTATAGTTCTAGGACTCCCCTCTTTCTTTTTCTTTATTCAATCTATTCCGAATATCTGGTGTTTTTTTGTCGTGACGGATCTTCGATTTATCATTGTTAATGCTAAAATTAAAGTTGGGTACACCCACCAACGCGCTTTCGTTGTGCCCTACACCTACACTCTTCCTATATCACGATTACTTCAACAGGATACTGATTTTGGGTTTGATGATTCCTGCATTAATTCCTTTGAAAAGATAAAGAAGTGTTTGACCAATCCACTGATAATAAATCCTCTATGGTGGGAGCTTCCTTTTGAGCTTATGTGTGATGCCTCCAACTTCACAGTCAGAGTTTTCTTATCTCAGAGGGTGGAGGGACATTCACATGTGATTAAATATGATTAAAGGATATTGTATTAGGCCCAATAAATCTAAAAACCCACCAAAAAATCGTTTCATGATTTTAAATTTTCTTTAGATAAATTCTGTTCATATTTTTTGGGCTCTAATGTAGTTGTTTTTTCTGACCATGAAACTCTGAGGTACCTCTTAAAGAATCCGGATGCAAATCCCAAACTAATCTGATGGATTCTCCTTCATCATGAATTTGACAATGATATAAAGGACAATAAGGGGTCAAAAAACTAGGTGACAGACCGCATAAGTAGTATTACTCACACACTTAAGGATGACACCATGGAAAACATACCACTTTGGGACACTTTCCCCAAGGAGCGTCTTTATTCCATATTTTCTACACATACTTGGTATTCTGATTTAGTTAAATACCTTATTGTCTATCAAATTCCTATAAATTTAAAAAACATTATTTCCAAAAATTAAAGAGTGAGTTGAGATTTTATATGTCGGACGATCTATACATATTGGGCATGGGTACTGACCATGTTTTTAGGAGGTGTGTTCTTGATCATGAGTTTGAGTATGTTATGCAATATAGCCATACACTTGCTTGTGGTGGACACTTTGGACCCCAATAGACAGCTATGAATGTTTTGGACTCTAGAATGTATTGGACTATTTTATTCCATGATGCTCATGTATTTTTTAAGTCGTTCTCATGTTTCCAACTCACTGGTAATATTTCTAGGATACACGAGATGCCCCAACAACCCGTATTATTCTATGATGTTTTTTATGTATGGGTCATTGATTTTATACATCATTTTCCTAGTTCATTTGTTTTCCTATATATTTTGGTTTCCATTGATTATGTTAGAAAACGGTTGGATTCAAAGTCCACTAGGTCTAATGATTCCCCTACTGTTGTAGACTTTATCAAATCACATATTTTTTTTAGGTTTGGAGTATCGAAGTCCATCATCAGTGACCAAGGGACACACTTTTGAAATTAGAATTTGGATTTTCTCCTTCGGAAGTATGGGGTGACACATAACACATCAACACTATTCCACCCCCAAAATAATGGCCAGGATGAGGTTTCCAATAGGTAGTTGAAACAAATTTTGGGGAAAATCATGCAGCCAAAAAGGAAGCATTGGAGAAAGTGATTGGGTGATTCATTGTGGGCTTATAGGACAGCATACAAAACTCCCATCAGTATTTCTCCATTTTAGATTGTTTTTAGGGAATCCTATCATTTCCCTATGGAAGTTGAGCATCAGAATTATTGGGCTATAAATAAATGTAACATGGATTTGGTCCAAGAAGGAATTAAATGCTAGCTTTAAATTCAAGATCCTGAAGAGATTCTACTGTCTTCATATGAGAATTCAAGGCTCTATAAAAAATATCAAAAGAAACACATGATAAAATGATCCAGAAATGAGAATTTTAAGTTTTATATAAATTCTTCCTCTATAGTTCACTACTAAAGATGATTCATGGAAAGTTGCATTCTAGGTGGTGAGGTCCTTATATTGTGACTAATGTTTTTTCTTATGGTGAATTGGAGATAAAAAAAGAGGACAGGAGAAATATATTTATAGTCAATGGGAAACATTTTAAGTGAATCATTGAGGGACTTCTTACTAATGTAGTGGATTTCATCACACTCCACGACCCCATCAGCACTTGAGTATATCAGGCTATTCCTAACCCTTTAACATATATATTATTTTTCCTATTCAAAATTTTTCATTTCATGTGCATGAATCATCTCATGGGTTCACCTTGAGTATAATGTAATATTTTATATGTGGAGGAGGAAACCTTTCAGTTTAGTAATTTTAACAGTTTTCCTCTTTTTCAATGCTTTACAAAAAAAATTGTGTATTTTTTAAATTTTGTGGGTTTATTTTTAAATTATTTTCATGTTTTTAAACTTTTGAGATGAAATTATTCTCATCATGACTTTAAAATCCATATCAATATGTGAAAAAATTTATCCCATGAAACTGAGCTTCAATGAATGCTGAAAATGACTTTGTTTTAGGATCAAATATTTAGTAATTTCATGAAAGGTACACTATGTTTTGAATCCCATGTCGTATCTCACTATCTTTATATTTGAAATAAATTTTTTGTGAGGCTTATGAACTATAATTTTAATATTTTTTACATTTACCTCACTTCTTGAGAGAACCAAACCATGCTTGATTTAACCAAAATTTGATTTATTCCTATCAAAACTTGAGGGTTTGAGGTACTTCTGTTTTAAATGATTGTGGAATTTCTTTGGTATTAAATCCCCTATCTCGTAACAATAATTTCTATAATGGCCTACGTAGAACATTTAATCCTTGTATCCCTTAGAATATATGAACAACTTGTTAGGATAGCTACATTACGAGCCAATTTTCCCAATCCAACAAACTCTTAAAGTGAAATTGCATAATCTAGTTGAAATTAATGGTGGAGGAAGCTTTCTTGTGTTGTGATACCACATTTTTTGATATGTTGGGTGGAAAATTAAATTCCAAAGAGATTTTTTTCTAATGAAAAAAATCATTCTGTTGAAATATGTGCCTTTCTGGAGCTTTCATGACAAAAGAAGTTGTGCCTTTCTTGAGCTTCCACTGAAAAAATAAATTTGTGCCTATGTAGAGCATTCACGAAAAAAAATATTTTTGAGAAGATTGAAATTTATGTTTCTAAAATGATGAATGGTGTAAAATTTCCAAGTGTTTTCATTATAATGGAGCTCAATTGATACTAAGGGGAGTGATTAGGAGACCATACTTTAGTGAAAATTAGAATAATGCTATTTTTCTTCAAACAGAATCAAGCCCTTATTATTTAGACTAAGAATTTTCCATATCTAAATCCTACCAACCGAAATCAATAGAATAACTCAGAAAAGTCCTCATGATAAACATATGTCCTTGACTCACATCTGGTGGTGATATATGAATTTATCATGCCTATAGTGAACCTTGTATGAGTTTGGATGACAAAGACATTGCTGAAAAATTGAAATTTTTTTTATGAAAGAAAATGAATGTGAGGTAAGTGTTTTCTTCTCATGGGAGGACAAATGAAGTGAAAATATATAGATTTATATTAATGGAGAACTTGAAATAAGGGATTTTTATGAGGCATGACATATTTTGTTTCTTGGTGTGAAATTATTGGATCTCAAGGATATGTGTTTTATAATTTTTTTATTTGATATTGATGTCTACTTTTCACAGTTGTTTTTGGAATACATGATTTGAGGTTTTTTTTAGGAGTGAAGAAGGGTATGTGTGGGGGTGTGATTGCGTCACAATTTAAAACATTATTTCACCCCTACATCACCGTTTTAAACTAGTTTCATATTCAAAATTACAAATATTGTCTCAAATTGAACATCCCATTTGATTCAATTATTACATTTTTATCATTGTTAAAAAAGTTAATTATTCTTGTTTTGGTGATTTCGTTGTAGTAGGAGGTGATGTGGAGGGTAATATATGATCCATAATGGAAATGGGACAAACTGCAAGGATCCACAAGAACATCAATGTACAATTTTTCACATTATAAAACATATGTGTATCAAAATGGGCTCATAGTTTGTGGGACTCTCAAAAACATCATATACTGCAACTCATCTCAAGAAACTGAATGCCAATTAATTCCTTAAGAGGTACATTGGAACCAATTTTTCCAAGGGACATAATCAACATGAATTCAATGATTTGGTTTTTTAATTCGTCCATATCCCACACTGTCATCCTCCATTGTCCTCCCAATTTTAAATGGAGATAGGAACGATGTTGGAATACAACTTCTATGTTTTTTCCATCTCGAGATAATTCTATTTACCAAATCAAACCTGATATATAAGTGGTATCTGGAAAACTAGCTTCCCAAAACCACTCCCCATTTTGGCTATAAATTGACACCTTGGAACCACATTTGGATGTTCAGCCAATGAGTGAAGTGCTGCAATTTTGGAGTTATAGAAGATTCCTCTCACTATCATAGAGGTTATGGAACTCCTTATACTCAAGGGGGGATATCTTGAAGTTAGGATCCATTCATCGAAGCCTTCCTCTCTTTCCTACATTGTAATATTTATATTTGAACAATAAATGTATTTATTCCTCTTCTATTTCATATATTTTCTTCTATATTCCCCTTTTTATCTATATTTTATTGTTCCTTTATCATCCTTTTTTGGCTATAAATAAAGAGTATAAACAATATTGTGTTATTCCCTTTCTCAACCATTGCAAATGCAATATGATTCAATGATGACTACACCGCCCCTGAAAGAGTAGTTCTTTTTTGTAATCGATATTACTCTCAATTTCTTTATTCATTTACTTTGAATCAATGATATAATTTATTTCAAATAATATGATCTATTAATTGAGTTTTTAATTTAATTTAAACTAAGTATGTAATTGAAAAAATAACACAAAACACATGAGGTCAGGAATTGTGTGAATTGTGAGAGTGCATCCTTAATAAGTAATACAAAACCATACAAGATCAATTTTTAGTGTTCAAATATAATCCCTAAACTCAATTAATTTTTATTTCTAGATAGAAAATGTTCCTTAATTTTCCAATGACCATAACATAACCTTATAAAATCAATCAAAGTAGGGTGTTATAATTGCATGTTCCGAAGTTATACTAGGGTTAAATTCACATCATCTTTGTGGTAATGTTAATTCTCATAGAGTTTGGGATTTAAAAACTTAAGGGATCATAATTAAGTGGATATTAATTTAAATGATAATTATTAATATATTATTGATAAGGTAGATTTAAATCCATTATCCCTTTTAAATATTTTCTAAAAAATATCTTCTTGTTGTGTTATCTTAATCGAACTTCATTTAAAAAATAAAAACAAATAAAATATTCAATCTTCTTCCATAAAACATCCTCTAGATTTATAAACGATAAAAAACCCCATATTATTAATTATTATTAGTATTTTATTTTATTTTTTTCATCATACCATTAATATGTTGTTAATTTCACTTTTTTCTTTGAGAGACGACCTTGGTCAGCCACTCTGCTGCACCTAAGTACTCAATAATCACATTTTATTTGAAAGCACCTTGAAGTTCCCTCTCCACCTTCATCTAAATATTGATTAACCACAAATGACTTGTCGTCCACTCCATGACACTGAAAATCCAAATGAATCATCTGATTTACAGAGCCTTATGGGTTCTACACCTTCTACTACGGTCTTATACCCACACTATGGCTAGATTTATCTATGTGGAATAGTAATTAATTAGAACAGAACTGATTCATATTTCCGGTCTTGTCATTATAGTGATATTAATCTGTGAAATAGGATAGTCCTTGAGAAAATTACCTTTACTACCAAAATTATAGAATAAATAAGTGTTTCTACCCATTAAAGGATGTCATAAACATCAAAACTTTTCTAGATGCTGACCAGCACCCTAGAATCCATCCTCTCAGGTTTTATTCTTAATCCCATAATGAGAAACTTGAACTATGTTATATAATCTATATGTTGTTCATATGATAAGATGAAAATGCCCAGAAGCACTATCTTAACCAATGTGATTCTCTATTATCAGTTCCTTACAAACCACTATTCATATACCATCTGATTGAATTCCCACACCATTCACTTCATATTTGCATGAAGGCCCATCTCAAAAATCCAATTTTTTTCACACCATTTTCTACCAAAATATGTGCAAAGTAGAACAACACTATAAATCATTCCGAATAAGAATACTTTATTATCAATCCCTATTGAAGCACTGTTAACTTCTAAGAGTAATCTTGTTTCATTGAATCAAGGAAGAACTCCCTTTTTAAGATGTCATTAAAGATCACCCATGTTATCTCTTCCCATATACTATATTTATGAATGACGTCCCACCATCATCAAGTGGTTCCATAAATCATAAAGGTCTTAAGATTAACCTCTGAATCATATGGGGTCTCTACCATAATGAAAATAACCTCTATGACTCATATCCTATCATATTCTTTATGGGGGCCTCTGGTGACCTTGTAAAATGAAGATTGATGGACATGATATTCATTCATAGATTCGACCATTATAGGCCCACCCATATTGACTCTTCTACCATAAACATGTGTTAAATGAAATATTTTTACTTCAATAGGTATTATTTCTTGAACTTTTGGATATATTAAGGGAACACTCTCGGTTTCATCCTCTTATTCAATACACAGTTCACCTAGTGGTTCAGGACCTCTATGAGGTGAAATCTCATGAAATTAAAGAATAAAACTTAGTGAAGTCCAATATCTTATAAATTTACTAGAATAATAATACCTTTAATATGTCATAGGAACACACAATGACTAAAAAATGTTTAACCTAAGATTATACCCACAAGTGGGAGGAATAATTTCTTAAACACTACACACACCACAATTCAAGCCTCTAGTACGTGCAAATTATTCATAAACATGCATATACACTCATTTTTAGAACACAATATTCTTAAACAAAAGAATTCAATGAATAATGTTCCAGATCACATATTGAAATTCGAATGGGAAAATAATTACTTTGGAACTATCTAATTGAAGAAACTGGTACATATGACTTGTGAACCTATGTTCTTAGAGTTATGAATACATTCAAACCAAATCCCATAATTAAATATATCAATATCATGTGCATCACATAAGAATAATTTAATCAACATTAATATCAAAAATAAAAAACATAAATATCCACCATATGGTAACTCGAAGGTCCACTACACACTGTTGGTCAAGCACTGACATAGTTCACCTATCTGAGTACCAACTATTATAACCATATCTAACTTATCTCAAATTAAAGAATATAGAACAAAAATTTTATATAATACATTCCTCTGATACTATATTGTAACACCTTGTCCTGAACCATCAGGTCAAAGCTAAGGGTACCACATGAACTCATGTGTGGCAGCCCATATGAAAAAGGTCATCAAATTATAGTGAGGGCCTATGGAATAGAGAAGGGAGGGTATTATGTTAGTATTAGGTAATGTGTAAGTATGAAGAATGAATCAATAAAAAATAAATAAATAATTTCTAAATAAATAAAATATAACTCATCCTTTATATCTATAGAATGGCATGTCAAGTAAATAAACTAGAACCAAAAAAAGATTTAATGTAGATATAAGATAACAAAACCAATATTTTTAAATTTAAAAAACTAGGTAATGATATAGTAAATCATTCTCATGTTTATCAGTATTCATGAATTATATAGTTATATTAACTATAAAAAATATTGAGAAAATTTTCCGCCTAAAAGGAAATAGATTTATTAAACTCTTCTCTTGTAATGTTTTATTTAAAAACTCAATTTATAAATTTTATAATTGTAATTTTACAAAAATAATTTAATTTTTTCATTAATCAGGTAAATATTATCTTAGGATTATTTTTTGATAATTTTTTGAAATGATTGATTTTCTGATTAATATTGAAAAATACTTATTTTTATTCACATCTTTGTTTTATTTTAAAGTATATAAAAAGTCATATTCTATTTTGGAATATTTTTAAATTTAAATTAGTTAATTTTTATTAAACATAACACTATTATATTCCCAGGAATGAATTTTATACTTGGATTTTTGAAAAAAATCTTTTATGCTTAAAGAATCATTTTCTAGAAAAACATTTTTTCATCGTGTTTTCAAATAATAATATTAAATTGAAATTTTCCACTTTTATTCTTTAAATCATGAAAAATGGATTACATATTCATAATATGCATTTATAAATTTTGTAAGTATGACTCGTATTTTTTTTCATTTTCAATCGTAACCTTAGTAAATTATTACCACCACGATAAGGGTATCTAACGTAATTAATGTTATACATAATATGATAAGGACTAGAAAATCATTCAAACACTTTCCTTTATTTAATTTTATGATTCTATTTCATCTATAAGAATCAATTTTTCAATTATATGACATTTTTTCTATTTTTTGTATGAATGTTTCCTTTATAATTTTATACTAAAATATAAAAAAATGTCACATTCTTTGTTTTTATATAAATAATATCTTGTGATAGGGATTAAAATAAATTATGTCCGGTTATAAATATTAATTTCAATTATATATTATTTTATTTTATCATGATAATTTATTTATAATTTTTAGTGATAAAAAATTTACCTTTAATGCTTACGCTACACAAACACAATATTTATTCATTTAATAGAGAAATGAAATAAATGAAATTAAAAATATTAATAAAAATTATATGAATGATAATTGTGTTCTATAATTTATTTTGGAAAAATATACCAATTTAGGGTGGTGTGAAAGGATTATATTTGAATTCCTTTGCTGCATTTTTGTTCATAATGTCAAATTAAATGAGTAGTTATAAATTGATATTAATTATATTTTATTATAAATAATGTATTATTTAATCTATTAAAATTAATAAAAATATTATTTTCTGCTATGTGAATGAAATATTGTTTGTTATATCTACCACGGCCTATTTATGGAACATTATTTATTATATACTAACTTTTTTTACCCCTAAAGAGTAAAAAAAATTGATACCGTGGTATGTGTCAAAAGGATAATGAGGAGGGGGTTAAAACAAATAGATAAGTGTAAAAATATGCTAGAAAATTTATGAAACTATTTTTATGGGAATTTCTCAACCCTATATCATCTATTATTCTATAATGGTCAACATTGGATCGATTTTACCATTAAAATTAATTTATATTAATTTGGAATTTTATGTATTTCCAATAGTGCCCCTCCCCAAACTTATATAATTATCAACTACTATCCTTATTCTCTCCACACTTAAATAACATTTTTCTTTAGCTGCTGCCTCTTCAGATTCCTTAATTATATCACTCCCCATGTTCCAGAGGCATTTTCATGTAACATACGAGGTAATTATAATAATACCTTTTCATATTTATTAATATTTAAAAATTATATATTAATCTTAAATAAAATGGGATGCAATTAATGATATCATACATGACACGCAACAATGGGTTTCTCTAAAATCTTATGTTTCACACAAGACTGAGTTATAATGAAAAATAATAAATTATTAGTATTATTGTAATTTTTAATGGTAGTTATCACCTAGTAATTTCATTGGCAGTAATGACCAGAACTAACTATATTATTTTTAGGTATGTTTCTTAAAAGTTTCTACATTCATATAACAAAATATAGGATATTAAAATGGGAATAAATCTTGTTTTAATCATAAAATACACTAATATTTTTTAAAGGTAGTTTTACATCCTTTTGATGGTGAACCCTTTTTAAATATAGTTTTTTCCACTTTTCTATGTTTAATTTGTCAAAATATACATCTTATTTATAATATATACATAAAAATTTATTTTGGTTAAATTTTAGTATGTTTCTGATAGAATCAATTTATTTAATAAATATTAAAAAAATACTGAATTTCAATTTCTAAAATTTTATTTCATCTAATTTATTTATATAGTTAGATTGTCCTTTTAATTGGTTTTAATGTTTAATTGGACAATGTTTTTATAATTTTATATAATTTAATTCATTTGAAGTAATTTCACTTTAAAATTAGATATAAACACATGTCAATATTTTGATGATTACTACATAAAAAACATGATTTCTCGTTTTGACAATGGGTATAAATTTTAAATTAATTACTACAACTTCTATGTTTTTAATTTTTTAAAATTGATTCAATATTTTGAATCAGTTGGTCCAAATTATGTAAATATTTCCCTTTTATTTTTGGACATTATGAATTGTAACTTTAGTAACTTTTTTTTATTACCACGGTTACAGGGTAAGTTAGGAAAAAAGGGTAAGAATAATATTATAATAATATAAAACTACCCTAAACATGTCTTAATCTTATTTTATGAGATATTTCCAACCAAAAAACCCATTGGGACGAAATTTTTTCCTTTTCAAGAAACTTGGGTGTGATTATAACACTTATAAGTTTTAATTTCAAGTGGAAAGTATGTTATAAACATATATCTTCTTACTAAAACAATATTAATATGGGTTTATATAAATTATCTCTTAAAATATAAATAGTAATTAGAAATATGAAAACATTTCCTACATTATGTTATTTTATTTATAATTTTTAAGCATTAAATAATTAAATTTAATTATGACACGGTGATGATGAAGTGATTGCTTTATTAATGAGGGAATCAAATAAATGATATTATAAATATTACAATAAATAGTATTTGACATAATTTAGGTCATCCACAATTTTTATAGGTTAATATAACATGTTATAATAATATAAAATGTATTTTTTGAAGGTATCTCTCTTTTTAAATTTATTGAAACTCAATAGATTGAATATTGTAAAAATTGACATAATGGATATTTTATAACAGTGATAATTGATTAAATAATTAAAAAAACTAATAATCTTTTAAAATATAAAAGTGACGAATATAAGGTATAAAATATTATTAAGTGTCCAATTATGGGAAATTTATAACATATAAATAAAATAATTGCTTCTTAATAATTAAAATTTTATACAAAAAAAATTAAAAGATAATAATTAATGGTAAATTGAAAATAACAGGTTTAAAATAAAATAGATACATGTCTAAAAATTATTTGATGAGACAATTTTAGATTATAATCATCTTATCTTTGAAATATCTCTTGTTAGAGTCTTTTTTAATAAAATATTAAGTTATTTTAATTTAATTTTTTAAGATTTTCTAAGGGTGCACGTCCCCTCTCGTATAAAAATGTTCAATATCTTATCTAATACTCACACTTGAAAATCCTTTTGGTTTAGAAAATACCTTCCAAACCCCCTTTTTATGATCCCTCCTCACATTCATGAGGACTTAGTTTATTCATAACACCATTATTAGAGGTGTTATGGTGCTCTTAAAGGGTGATCAACTGAAGAACATGTGTCATTTTTTAAGAGTTTCTATTTTATTTCTTCTTCCACATCCTTTAAATATTATTCTTATAAGATGAAATAATAAATCCAATCTACTCAATATACTTAGATAAAATTATTTTAATATCATCCCCTAAATATATATCTACTTCCACTAAAATGGGAAGGAATTAATTAATCGTGTGTACGTGTGAATTATCAACTCCAGGAACCGATTTAGATCGTTATTTATTACCATTTATCAAGATTGGTTATAATGATGTAATTAATATTACTATGTGGTATTAATTAAATATTTTTCATTGTAAAATAATATTATTTCAATTGTTTTCTTATGTTCCCCGAACATAAAAATAATAATGTTGCCCTTGCGTACATGTGAACTATCACCTCCATGACGCGATGTGAATAATTTTTATTCACCACATCTCTTTTATGGTATATATAAGTAAATTTAAATGATTATTATGACATTAATAATTTTATAATAATTTTATAAATATAAAAAAAATAATTACCTAATTTCCATAATGATCAATGAAAAATGAAAATGTTACTCATGCATTTGTACAGACTACCATCTATATGACTATAACATTATTAATTTTTCATAACCATGGGTAATGGTTTTATTTAAAAATAATGATTAATGTTCCAAATTTATGATTATATCCTGAATACTATTCTGGATATGATGGGATTATGACCACATAGACTAGTGACATCAAAACCATGTTCATTATCGAATTAAGTTCCGAATAACGACAAAATGTCTAAAATGAACATAAATAATTATATAATTTATATATCATGGTAATAAGTTATATAAACGGAATAAAAAACAAGAAAAATGTTCTTAATAAAGTATAAATGAACCTAAATTTATTATTCAGGAATATAATTATTGTATGAGATGAGTCAGACACAAGGTAAAAAAAATATTATCTCAATCTCCAATCGTTGAGTTAAATATCTATGTCATTGGTTTTGTTTTTCCAAGAATATGTGTGAATAACCTTTGATTTTTTTAAACTATATTTCCACTTATATTGGATGCATTTATATTTTTCACACATAATTATGTCATTGATTTATCCTTAATCTAATGGTATGATCTTTGTAAGAGGCTTAATCTCAATCTATTTTCATTGAGGCTTATTGTTATATTATACACCACCTTCTTTTATAAGGTGTCAAATCAACCCATTTCACTTTTAATTTAATTAAAAGTTTTTCAAAATGGAATATTTTTTATAATAAATGTTTTACTAAATGAAAAAATGAATTCTTATTTAAAACATATGTGGTGAAAACGTATTCTCTGCCACCATGACCATTATTTGGTATTTGGCTTCCTCTATAAGTCATAATGTTTTTAAAAGAAAATTAAATTCCATATTCCCTTTTTAGGTATTTGGGTATTGAATTTTTTTGATAATTTATCGATTATATCAATATCATGGAATGATATATTATGATTACAATGGGGAAATTTTATTTTTCCTTTATTCTTGTTAATGTTTTATGAATATGTTATAGTTATTAGGAATTGGTTATGTATAGGGGTGGTTCCATGATAAAATAAGGGTGGGTTAGCCTATGATAGCTCTCCAATGCATTGGGTAATGAAACTGAGTTAAACAATATGATTTCTCCAAATAGATTTAGGGAATATACTATTATGGGTATTCCAAACATACTCATGAAGGTTACTCCCAATGTATCTGTGAAAGATAGAATATATGTATGATATGGATGCCACTTGTTACCTTTATGATTTATGATTTTGATTAGTTTTTTTGGAATCTTATTATTTCATAAAGTATGCTAAAAATATTATGTTTTATGGGTGAGAAGTATGATTTCATGGGTTTATAAGTATTCATGGACTGATGCTTTTCTATCCTTATTTTACATCCCTTACTGGTATTTTTATACTCATCCCACGTTTTTTAAATGTTTTCCATAGGATATAGGGATGTGTAAGGGAAATTAAGAATTCAATAAAAATTATTATGAAAAGAAATCATGTTTATTTTTTTAATGTTTTATATTGGGGAATAAATAGATACTATTTTAGCTATATCCACTTTTTATAAATTTGAGTTTTATGTAACAGTCATTGACTAATTATCTAAAACTCTAAACCTGAAAAGATTCTAAATGTAAATTATTAACTTAAGTAAACATGAGGAAATATTTAGGGATGGGGCCTTATCGTTGGTATCAGAGGTCGGGTTAGATAACTTTAGGGGTTAGGGAGATATTTATGAAAAAGATACAAGTTATATGTAATCACAATGGATAGAATAATAAAAAGATTCATAGTTATTTGAGAAAAATTTAATAGGTTTGAGATAACATGAATATTTATATATTAGATATTATCTTCATCATAAGATAGTATATGACGATTTTATTGATATACTCACACTAACCTTTTTAATTTTAGTAAATAAATGGCATGCACCAAAGTAACAATGGTTTTGTAGGAAAATGAGGCGGTTCACTAAATAAAAAACCAAATGAAATGGGAGCTACAATGATATCCATCGTGGTTATTAAAAAACAACTATCAGTATTCATGATCAACCACTTAAACCATGGTGAGTTTTCTGATGTATCATATATGAAAAAATGAATCCTTATTGAAGTTTATGTAATAATGATAATAAAGGTATGTATTTTCAACACTATATGTGTCAAGGATGCCTAAATAAATAGATAGTAAGATGTTTTAAAGGTATGGGAAGATGTTATAGATGTGGAAATGAAGTTCATAAATTAATAACCTACCAAGGAAAAAGGAAGTGTTCAGTTGACTCTAGGAAAGGGAAATAAGTTATTTCCTATATATCAATTGAATTTTTAAAATGTGGGGAGTATGTTCATTATGAAAATAAATTTCCTAAAAAGAATGATCGAGAATATGATCAGTACGACCATAAAAATATATTCTTATCAATACTTAATGCCATTCCAATTAAAGATTTAGAAACTGAAAATAACCTATGAATGGTACAAATTATTTCTTGTCTTGTGTTTTGATATTATTGAATCATAGGACACGATACATGTTTTTTTTGTAGGAAATAAGTATTAATTAATGAAATAGTAAATAATGTGTAGTGTATATTAAATAACTTATAATAATTAATATTTCTCCATATAAGGCACTCAAGAGTTATGGTGGATTTTAGAAAAATGAAATGTTCAAAAGTAATAATTCACTTTTGATGATGCGACCACTTTGGAGTACTTTTTATAGTATGTGTAACACTAAAGGTTGTTATATGACAATTTTATTTGAGGAAGAAATATATTTTATTTTGTTGAAACAATTATAAAGTAATGGATAACCATTATATGATCTTTGATTTTGTGGTAATTATGGGATATTATATTTTGGGATGAAAAATGAATGAAAAGAGATAAAATATGAGATTAAAATATGTTATAGTTATTTTTTGTGATTTTATCTCATTTTAGGAACGATATACGAATTATATAGTTGTAGAAAAAGGAAAAACATAAGAAGGGTGATAACCCATCATGTCAGGAAAGGCTGTGGGATCGAACCCACAACCAAAATGTGACAGGGCTTTATTGCCTACCACAAGCCTCTGTAAAGTCCCTAGTTAGTATAACTTTTTATTTATAATTAAACTTGTTTATGGAATAATATGAAGTTAATTTTATGGAACTTACCTTTTATCAAATGGATATCCTTTTGTTGGAAAATGATTTGGGTATTATAGGATAAATGTTATTATGGTAGTCATTAACTTTTTTGGGGACTTTATATAATTAAGATAAATAGAATACTATGGGATTTTAATTTAGGATTATTTTTTGAATTATATAATAGAATAATCTATGGTTTTAGTTGTGGATGAATGTGAATTAGGTTATTTATGTAAGTGATTAAGAAATAATGGATAAAATGTGAATATGTTAATTACTTTTTGGTGTAAGACATTAAGATTGGTTGATGTTACTTGGAGATAAATGTAAAAATTTATATTGGAAAACCATGTGATCAAATCCTTCTGAATTTTGGGTTACAAACTTACATTGTATAATTTATGAGGAATTATAAGGATAGTTTCTTTTGAATGGACCATGTTGAACTTTGGGTATTAGTGTATGATTTGGGATATCAAAAGTTGTCCTCCTTATAAAGGATTATTCTTTTTGGGTGAATTATCTGATCTTGTATGAACCATTTCGGTTTTGGTTAATGTCTAAAGACATGGGAAATATATAGATAATATTTTATGGTTTATGTGATTCTATTCAAGTTGATTCTAGTGCTTCATGTGTGACTAAGTATTATTAAATACTCATAGATTTGAGGAAAAGATAAGTTTTTGCTGAATTCGATTAATGGATGAAACTTTATTTGTCAAGTTAGTATATTTCCTTATGTTATTATTATAAGTTGTAAAATAATTCGTTAAATTTATTAAAATGAATTTAAAATAAAAATGTTTTCCATTTACTTTTCCTACTATGAAATCAATAACATTTTAACCCATCACATGTTTATGGTTTGTGATTGTTAACATTCTCTTGGTCATGTTTTTTATCACTCCCCATTATAACTTGATAGTCAGTTTTTCTTCCATATCCATGTTTTCTTACACTGAATCCTTGTATGTGTTACCTTAGGTTACATTCATACTTTTCTTTTTTTTCTTTTAATGTGGAATTTTTATTTACTCTTTTTCCAATGTGGGATTTAAATGATGTTATGAAGCCCAATTTTAAAATTATGAGCATGCAATTTCCAAAAAGGTAGAAGGATGTAACATCCCTAGAAATTACAATATGAATTTTTCATATTTATTAATATTAATAAATTAGATATTGTGTTTACTTAAAATGGTCCGCTATTTTTGATAGCATACTCAACATGCAAAAATGGGTTTCTCCTAAATCTTATGTTTCACACAAGACTGAGTTATACCGAAAAATAATACATTATTAGTATTATTATTTTGATTGGTATTTATCGCTTAAATGTTTCAATAGTGGGAAAGAACCGAACTAACTATTAGGTTTATACATTTTTATTAAATGTTTGTAATTTCGTATAATAAATTTTAGAGGCTTTAGATGAGAATAAATCCAGTTTTATGCATAAAATACTCTCATATTTTTAAAAGGTAGTTTTACCACCTTTTGATAGTGAAACCTTTTTAAATCTCATTTTTTCACTTTTATATATTATATTTTTCAAAATAAAATTCTTCAATATAAGCAGGATATTAAAATTTATATTTGTTTAATTTCTGTATTTTTGTGATAAAATTTATTTTTTAATGAATAGTGAAAAATACTACATCTTAATTCAAAACATTATTTTTGTCTTATATATTTATATATTTAGGTTATCCATGTAATTAATTTTAATGTGTAATTTGACTATGTTTTTATCATTTAATTCAATGTTGTTCATTGGAAGTAATTTCACATTAAAATTAGATTTTAAAGCATGTCAATCTTTTAATGGTTTTTTAGTTTTAAAAATATGTTTTCATATTTTGACAACGAAGATTAATTTTAAATTAATTACTAAAACTTATGTGTTTTAAAATTTGAAAAAGGATTCAATATTTGGAATCACTGGGTCTAAATTACTTAAATATGTCCCTTTTATTTTTTTACATTATTAATAGTGAAATTAGTAATTATTTTTATTTACCACAGTTAAAGGGAAAATCAAGTGAATAAGGGAAAAAATAATATTATAATAATATAAAACTACACTGACACATGTCCTAATTTTATTGGATGGTATATGGATAACTAAGAAAACCCTTGGGATGAAATTTTGTCCTATTTAAGCCACTTGGGTGTGATTATAATACTTATAATGTTTAATTTAAAGTAAAGGAAAATGTGCTATAAACATATATCTTCTTACTAAACAAATTTTAATATGGGTTTATATAAGTTATATATTCATCTATAAGTAGTAATTATAATTCTAATAAGTATTCCTAAATCATGTTATTTTATTTATAACTTTTTACATTAAATTATTAAATTTAATAATGATACAATAATGATGTAGTAATTGCTTTATTAATGAAAGAATCAAATAAATGATATTGTAAATATTAAATTAAATATTATATAAAATAATTTATTTCTTCCAAAATTTCTATAGGTGAATATGACATTATATAAAACTATTAAATGGTTTGGTTCTGGGTTACCTCTCTATTATTATTTTATTGAAATTCAATAAATCTAATAGTATAAAAATTGTCATAATGGATATTTTTTAACAATGATAATAAATAAAATTATTTAAAAATCATAAAAATATTTTAAAATCACAAATTAATGAATATACAGTCTAAAAGCTCATTAATTGATATATTATTGGAAATTTAACCCATATATGTATGTTAATATCCTCTTAATAATTAAATTTTTTCACTACAATTTAAATTAAAATAGAATAATTAAGGTTAAACTAAAATTATATGGTTTAAAATAAAATAAATACACATCTATAAAAATATTGTCTATGTTGATTTTGAATTATAAACATATAAGCATTAACATATCTCATGTTTGAGTGTTTTGGATTAAAATATTAATTTATATTAATTTAATATTTTAGGAGTTCCAAGGGTTCCCATCCCCTCTCATATAAAAAGTTACCCTCTCTTCTATAATACTCACTCTTCCAAATCCTTTTGGATCATAAAATATCTTCCCAAACCCCTTCATAAAATCCATACCCTCATTTTTTATACCTTATTTCAGGAATAACACCATTCTTAGAGGTGTTAAGGTGTTCTTTAAAGGTGATCAACCAAAGAAGATGTATCACTTTTAAAGGTTTCCATTTTATTTCTTCTACCACTTCATATAAATATTAATAATAAAAGATTAAATATTAAATATATTATAATAAATATACTAAGATTTTTTTAAGTATACATAATCCCATAAATCCATCTCTACTTCAACCAAATGGGTATATATTTAATTGTTCGTGTGTGCGTGTGAATTATCACCTCCCCAAACGGATTTAGTTCATTTTCCATTACCGTTTATTGAAATTGGTTATAATGATGGAATTTATGTTAATATGTGGTATTCAGTATATATTTATCATTTTAAAAGAATAATATTTAAATTATATTCTTTCCTTCCATTCACAAAAAAACAATAATGGTGTTCCTGCGTACGTGTGAACTATCACCTCCAAAAAGCTATGAGAATCGTTATTATTACCCAAATAACTTTTATGGTATATGTAACTAAATTTAAATGATTAATATAAATTTAATAATTTTATGACAAATTTGGAAACATAAAATGATTTTTACCTTAACACCATAATGATAAATGAAAATGGAAAATGTTACTCAATCGTATGCATGGCCTACAATCTCTATGAATATAACGTTGTCCATTTTTCATAACCATAAGTAATGGTTTGACTTAAATTCTATTATTAATGTATAAAAGTGATGATTATGTCATGAATAATATCCTATAGATGATAGAATTTTTACCACATGGACTAGTGATATAAAAAACATGTTCATTTTTTAATTAAGTATCGAGTATCGAATTTCGAAACAATATTCGATATGAACTTAAATAATTATGTATTTTTTTAAACATGGTAATAAGAGATATATAATGAATAATAAACATAAAAATCATTATAAATCATATATAAATTAATATATATTTATTATTCAGCAATATAATTATTGTACCAGAGAAGTCGAACTCAATATAAAGGAAATATTAACTCAATATTCATTCATTGAGTTTAATATCCATGTCATTGGATTTGTGTTTCCAATAATTTTTTTGAATGATCTCTGATTGTTTTTCACTGAGTATCCACATATATTTTGTGTATTTATATTTGTCACAAATAATTATTTTATTGATTGTTTCTTAATCTGGTGATACAATATTTGTAGGGGAATTTGTATCAATATTCTTTCATTGAGGAATATTTTGATATTATACAACACCTTCTTTTATAAGGTGTAAAATCAAACCACTTTACATTTAATTTCATTAAAAAAATTAAAATTAATCTATTTATACAAATCATTTTATTAAATTATAAAATACATGTTTGGTTTTAACGTAAGTGGTGACAACAACTTATCCACCACCGTAACTGTTATTTTCTATTTGGATTCCTTTACAATATGTAATGTTTTTAAAAGAAAACTAAATACCATTTTCCCTTTTTAGGTATTTTTTTATTGAAAATGGTTTCAAAAATGGATTTATTGTATCAATATCTTGTACTGATATCTTATAATTGTAATGTGGAAATTTTATTTTTTCTTTATTCTTGTTAATGTCTTATGATTATGTTATGGTTCATGTGTGTTGCTTATGTATACAGGTGGTTCTGTGATAAACCAAGCGAAGGTGAGCTAGTGATGCTCTCCAATAAATTGGTTTATGAGATAGAGTTAAACGAAAATGTTTTTTTGGAGATATTTAAGGAATATACTATGATGGGTATTCCAGACATAACCATAAAGGTTTCTACATAGTTGTGAAAGCTAAAATGTAAGTGTAATATAGAAGCCACAAGTTACCTTTATGATTTATAATTTCTATAAGTTTTCATGAAATCTTATGATCGCAAGAAGTATGTTAAAGAGTTTATGTTTCTTAGGTGAAAATTATAATTTCATGGTTTTATATGTATTCATGGATAAACACTATTCGTTCCTTATTTTACATACCTTAATAAGATTTTTATGCTCATCCCACAGTTTTTTAAATGTTTTCCATATGGAATAAGGATGGGTAAGGGAAAGGAAGAATTCAAGAATAATTTTTATCATGAAAAGAAACCATGTTTATTTTTCAATGTTTTATATTGAGGAATAAATGGGTATTGTTTTAGTTGTATCCACTTTGTATAAATTTGAGTTGTTACGTAATAGTTATGGAATAATTCTATAAAACTATAAACCTGAAAACATACTCAATGTGAATTCGTGAATTAAATAAATATTATTAAATTTTTCTGTGTGGGTCCTTATAGTTTCTATTTGAGGTCAGGTTAGATAAATTTAAAAGTTATTGAGATATTTAATCACAATTAACAAGTTATATATGACAATAATGGTTAAAATAATAGAAATATTCATAGTTATTTTAGATAAATTGAATGAATTTTAGATAACATGAGTGAGTATATATTATATTTTATCTTTCTCATAATATAGTATATGATGATTTTATTTATATAATCACACTGACCTTTTAGGTTTTATTAAATGGTAAGCTGGAACAAAAGAAAAAATGGATGTGAATGAAAATATGGCGGTTATCTTAATTAGAAACAAAATTAAATAGTAGCTATAATGATAACCCTTGTGGTTATTCTAAAAAATATATTCGGATTCATGATTAAAAACTTTATCCTTGTTGATTTTTTTAATTCATCATATTCGAGAGAGAAAAATCCTTATGGTTGTTCATGTAATAATGACCAGAAAGATATGTATTTTCAATGACATATGTGTTAAGGATGTGGAATGAAACACCTATGAAAATGTTTTAAAGGTATGGGAAGATGTTATAGATGTATAAATTAAGGTAATAAATCATCAACCTACTCAATAAAAAAGAAGGCATTCAATTGACTTCAGGAAAAGGAAAGAATTTATTTCTGATTTATCAATTAAATGTTTCAAATGTGGGGAGTATGGTCCTTATAAATATAGGTTTCATGTGAAGAATTTTTGGAAATGGGATTAGAAGGACCATAAAAATATGTGTTTAGAAATACCTAATTCCATTCCAATTGAAACTGAGGAAACTAAAAATAACCTATGAAAGGTATAGATTATTTCATGTATCATATTTTTAAATTATTGAATCTTAGGACATGATTCATGTTTTTGTTTTTAGTAATTAAGTATTAAGTAATAAGATTGAAAGCATGGTTAGAGTATCTTAAAGAAAACATAATTATTAATAAGTCTCCATATTAGGGATTCAAGAGTTATGGTAGATTTTAAGATGATGAAATTTTTAAAAGTATTAATTCTCTTTTTATGATGGGATTACATTGGAAGCATTTTTCTAGGTTGTGTAACCCTGAAGTTTGTTATATAAAAAATTAATTTGAGGAAGAATTATCATTTCTTTTGCAGAAACAATTATAAAGTAATGGATAACCGTTATATTATCTTTGATTTTGATGAAATTATGGGATATTACACTTTGGGATGAAAAATGAAGGTAAATATATAAACATTGAAATTAAAATATGTTATAGTTTTTTTTGAAGATTTTATATCATTTTGGGAATGATATAATAATTATATAGTTTTATAAAAAGATAACCTACATTAATGGTGACAACCCATCTTGTCAGATAAAGCTATGTGACTGAATCCATAACCTAAATGTGAAAAGGATTTATCACCAACCACTATCCTATGGGAAGTTCCTAGTTAGTAAAACATTTTTTTATTAGTTAAAATTGTTTATGGAATAAGATCATGTTGATTTTGGAAAATTAAATTTTATCAAACGGATATCCTTGGTATTGGAAAATGATTTTGGGTATATGTGATAAATGTTATTTTGGAATTCATTCCCTATTTTTGGGAACTGTATGTGATTAAGATAAATTGAATACTATGGGATTTTAATTGAAGTGTAATGGTTAAATTATATTATGGAATAATCAGTTATTTTAATTGTGGATGCATTGGAATTAGGTTATTTATGGAAGTGACTAACCCATATTGAAGAAAATGTGATTATGATAATTAATTTTTGGTATAAGACATTAATATTGGTCGATGTTATTTGGAGATAAATGATAAATTTTATATCGGAAAACCATGTGATAAAATCCTTCAATATTTTGGGATAAAAATATAGTTTCTATGATTTTTGAGAAATTATAAGGACAATTATTTTTTTAATGGTCCATGTTTAAGTTTGTGTATTACTGTATAATTTTGTATAATACACGTAATCCTTCTCCTTATAGATGATTATTCTTTTGGGGCGAATTATCTGATATTATACTGATCATTTTCGTTTTGGTTAATGTCTAAAGATATGGAAAATATATAGATCATATTTTATGGTTTATGTGATTCTTTATAAGTCTATTCTAGTGTTTCATGTATGACTAAGTCATCTTACATACTCATCAATTGGAGAAAAATATGATTTTGTGGTGGAATTCCATTAATGGATGAAACTCTATTTGTTAAGTAAGTATATTTCCTTATGTTCTTATTCTAAGTAGTAAATAATTTCCCAGATTTATGAAAATTATCTTATAAAAAATATTTTCCGTTATCTTTTCCTACTATGAAATCAATTACCTTTTGAACAATCACAAATTTATGATTTTGTGATTGTTAAGATTCTCCTGAGCAAGTTTTCTATCACTCTCCATTAGAACATAATAGTTATTTTTTCTTCAATAAACATTTTTTACTACATGGAATCCTAGTATGTGTAATCTCAGGTGACCTTTTTACTTTCCTATTCTTATTTTAAAGTGTTTGTTTTATTGACTATTTTTCTGATGTGGGATTTCAATGAATTTATCGATCCCAATTTTAAAATAGTGAGGGCACAATTTCCAAAAAGATAAAGGATGTAACATCCCTGGTAATTTTAATAAGAACATTTCATATTTATTAATATTTATAAATTAGATATTATGTTTACTTAAAATGATACTCTATGCAAGATCACGTACTCGACACACAACAATGGGTTTCTCTGAAATCTTATGTTGCATACAAGATTGAGTTATACCGAAAAATAATACATTATTAGTATCACTATTTTAAATGGTAGTTATTTCCTAGTAATTTCATTATAGGGAATGAACGTAACTAAATATATTATGTTTACAAATTTTTATTAAATATTTTTAATTTCATCTAAAAAATTTTTGATGCTTAAATTTTGAATAAATCAAGTTTTAAGCATAAAATACTCTAATATTTTTTAAAGGTAATTTTACATCCTTTTGATGGTAAACCATTTTAAATTTATTTTATTCACTTTTATATGTTTTATTTTTCAAAATAATCTTCTTCTTTATAATATTGAAATCAAAATTTACTTTATTTGAATTTTGTTTTTTTTGTGATAAAATTTGTTTTTAATGAATAGTGGAAAATACTCTATTTTAATTCAAAACTGCATTTTTGTATAATTTATTTATATATTTTGGTTATCCTATTAATTGGTTTTAAAGATTAATTGGACTATGTTTTTATAATTTTATCCAATAATTATCATTGTAATTAATTTCACATTAAAATTAGATACAAACTTATTTAAAAAATTTGATGGATTTTACTTTTGAAAATGTGTTTCATCATTTTGTCAATAAGGATTAATTATCAATTAATTACTCCAAATTCTATGTTTTAAATTTATATATATGGAGAATAAATGGGTTTAAATTTGGTAAATAGTTCCCATTTATTTTTGAACATTATTTATACTGACTTTAGTAATTAAATTTATTTACGACAGTTAAAGGATAAATCAGGTAAATAAGTGTAAAAATAATATTATAATAATATAAATCTACCCTAAAACTGTTATAATATCATTATATGACATATTTCTGACCTAAATAACCCTTGGGATCAAAATTTATCCTTTTTAAGCCACTTGGGTGTGAATATGACACTTATAACATTTAATTTAAAGTAAAGGAAAATATGTTACAAACTTATATCTTTTTACTAAAACAATTTTAATATAGGTTTATATAAGTGATCAATTTGACTATAAATATTCATTATAAATATAAAATTATTTCCTAAATAAGGGTATTTTATTTATAATTTATAGACATTAAATAATTAAATTTAATAATGAGACAATGATGATACATAGATTGATTTATTAATGAAGGATTCAAATTAATGATATTATAAATATTAAAATACATATTATTTGACATAATTTATGTCATCAAGAATTTTTATAAGTTAATATCACATTTTATAAAACTATTAAATGGTTTTTTCTGAATTTCTCTCTCTGTTTAGATTTTGTTGAAATTTAATAAAATGAATACTTTAAAAATTTACATAAATGATATTTTTTGAAAAGATAATTGATTAAAATATTTAAAATTCCTAGAAATATTTTAAATTCACAAAGTGACTATAATAAGGTCTAAAAGTTCCATAAGTATCTAATTATGTAAAATTGACCCCATATAAGTAAATTAATAGCCTCATAATAACTAAAATATTGTAAAAATAATTTACTTTAAAAGTGAATAGTAAATGGTAAACAGAAAAGGTATGGAGTAAAATAAAATAAATACATGTATAAATTTTTTTTGATGAGACAATTTAGAATTATAATCAAAATATATTCTATATATATGAGTATTGAGTCTTTTTTATTAAAAAATAAATTTATATTAATTTAATATTTTAAGAGTTTTATAGAGTGCTCTTACCCTCTCCTATAAAAAGGTACCCTCTCTTATTCAATTATCACACTTCCAAAGCTATTAGGATCAAAAAATATCTTCCTGAAACCCTTCATGGAATCCCTACCCACATTCTTTAGTCCTTCATTTATTCATAACACCATTATATGTGGTGTTAAAATATTCTTCTATAGTGATCAACCGAAGAAGAGGTATTGTTTTTATGAGTTTATATTTTATTTCTTCTTCCAAATCCTTTAAATATTATTATTCCAAATTAAATAATAACTATAGTATCATAAATATACTTATATGTTATTATGTTATCATCATAAACTAAATCCATCTCTACTTCCATCAAATGTGAATGGAATTTATCATTCATGTGTACGTGTGAATTGTCACCTCTCTAGACCGATTTAGTTCATTTTCCATTATCGTCTATCAATATTGGTTATAATTAAGGAATTAATATTCATATTTGGTATTAATTACATATTTATCATTTTAAAATAATATTATTTCAATTATTTTCTTCCCTCCCATGTACAAAAACACAATAACTTTGTTTGTGCGTATGTGTGAACTATCAGCTCCACAAAGCGATGTGAATTGTTTTAATTCAGCACATAACTTTTATGGTATATATAAGTAAATTTAAATTATTATGATGATTCTAATAATGTTATGATAATTATGGATAGATAAAATAATAATTAACTTATTTTCATAATGATCAATGAAAAATAAAAATGTTACTCATGCATACATACGACCTAGTGTCTACATGAATATAACATTCATTTTTCCTAACAATATGTAATGGTTTGATTTAAAAAGAATGATTAATGTATAAAAGTGATTATTATGTCATGAATACTATTCTAGTGATTATGTACTTCTGGCCACATGGACTAGTGACATCAAATACATGTTCATTTTCAAATTTATTACCGAATATCCACAAAACGTCAGATTTGAACTTAAATAATTATGTAATTTTTATAAAATGGTAATAAATGATATAAAAGTAATAATAAACATGAAAACATTCCAAATAAAGTAAAAAATAATATATTTCATTATTTAGGAATACAATTATTGTACATGATGATTCAGACTCATGGTAAGGAAAACCATAACTCAATCTCCATTCACTGAGTTAAATATCCATGTAATTGGTTTTGTTTTTCTAAGAATATGTCTGAATGAGCTATGATTATTTTATACTTAATATCCCCTTATATTGGGTTTATTTATATTTTCACACATAACTAGGTCAACGATTTATCCTTAATCTAATGATATAATCTTTGTAAGGGACCTCGTCTCAATCTCTTTTCATTGAGGCCTATTTTGATGTTATACAACACCTTCTTTAATAAGGTGTAAAATAATCCCATTTTACTTTTATTTCATAAAAATTTGTTCAAAATGAATCTTTTTAATTGAATCATTTTACTAAATGAAAAAAAAAGTTTTTTTTAACATATACATTGACAACAACTTCTCCACCACCATAACTTTCATTTGGTATTTAGCTTCCTCTATAAAATGTAATGTTTTTATAAGAAAAATAAATAGAATATTCCCTTTTTATATATTTAGTTATTTAAAATGATTTTGATAGTTTTTTTATTATATAAATATCTTGTAATTATATATTATGATTACAATGTGAAAATTTTATTTTTTTTATGTGCGTTAATGTGTAATGATTCTGTTATAGTTCATGGGAATTGTGTATGTATACAAGTGGTTCCATGATAAACTGATGGAGGGTGAGCTCGTGATAGCTCTCCAATGTATTATATAATGAGATAGAGTTTAATTATTTGGTTTTCCCTAAAATATTTTTGTAATATACTATGATGGGTGTTTAGAACGTAACCGTGAAGGTTACTTCCTATTTAGTTGTGAAAGCTACATTGTAAGTATTATATGGATGCCAAAAGTTACCTGTATGATTTATGATTTCCATGCGTTTTTTGGAAATATTATGATTTCATGATTTATGTTAAAGATATTATGTATTAAGGTTAAAAAGTATTATATTAATGGGTTTATAAGTATTCATGAACTAATGTATTTCATTCCCTATTTTAAATCCCTTACTGAGCTTTTTATCCTCATCCCACATTTTTTAAATGTTTTCCACACGGTATAAGGATTGTTAAGGTAAAGGAAGATGTCAAGAATAGTTTTTATCAATAAAATAAATCATTTTTTTAAAAAAAATACTTTTTTAAAGAAATGGACACTGTTTTAGTTTTTATCCACTTTGTATAAATTTTAGTTTTTATATAATAGTTATGGAATAATTCTCTAAAAATCTAAACCTGAAAATATCAACAATGTGAATTATTAACTTAAATAAATATTATGAAAGTTTAAAAGCTGGGTCCTTATATTGCATCATAAAAAACCATCCAAGAAAATAATATGTGGTAACCGTTATGTGGTTGTCTGAAGAAATGGTATAGTACTTAACCATGCATTTCCATTTTATTTCTTCTACTACCTCCTTAAAACATTTTAAAACATGTTGAAATAATAAATATAGTGTATTATATAAATATACATGTTTTATGATGATTTAATGATCTATATCCATCACCACTTCAATCAAATAGGAAATGAATTCGTCGTTCTAGTGCACAGCGGACAACCACATGACGAACTGATGTAATTCATTTACTATCATTAGATCTCTGGGAAATTTTTAATGAATAATTTGATATAAACATATGATAATCATAAAATACATATCCTCGTTTTAAATTAATATATCTTATATTTTCTTGTATTCCCATTCATTAAAAAATCATAACACCATTCATTCATATGTGTAGATTACCGCATCTACGAAGCTTTGTGATTACTTTTTCATCATTGCATCACATGGTTAGAATATATATGGGTATTTAAACAAATAATACAGTATTTAAGATAAATTTTCATTTTCTAATGATATAATAATACTTACATTATTTCCATAATAATCATTAAAAAATGCAAACGTAACTCATGAATATATACAACATATCACCTACATAATTATAATGTAGTTAAATTTTTAACTATATTTCATGGTTGGTTTTAAAATTATAATTTATCAATAAAAAGAATTATTATAGAATTATTATTATTCTCAATATTATTTAATAATGACTTCTTTGACAACAGTCAACCCACAGAAGTGATTTCGGGCATATGAGTTGAGAATTTTTAAAACATCTAATGTCAGGTTAATTAAATATATGGTTGATTATAAAAAGTAAATAAAATGAATAATAAACTAAAAACTATTCTTAATATGATAAATAATTAGCATATTTTTATTATATAGTAATATAAATAATGTAAATGATTATTTAGACTCATTTTAAAGGACATTCTGTTAATAATTATTTTTTAAAGTTTCCCTTCCAACTCTTTTTCTTCCATGACCATATTTTTTAAAACAATTATTTATGTATTTACATAGAAATAAATAATTTTAAATGAAATTTTCTGTATATTATTACTTTATTTACAAAAAAAATAAAAATGAATATTCTATTTTAACAAATATGGCATCAACTACCTTTCCCACTTCCATAACCATTATATGAAGTTTGGATTACATGACATGATTTTATGCATTATTTATAGAAAAATAATAATTCATAGTTATATAGATTTTAAATTTATTTTAAATAGGAAATTTAAATTCAATATTCGATAAATGTTTTGCATATTAGGTAAAAATAGTTTTCAAGGGTTTTATGATAAAGATGCAAGAATAAAAATTCTTTATTCATGATATGGTACATAATAGTGAAAAATGATAAAGGGTGTGACCGGTATAGCTTTTACGATGGGTGGGGACAATATAATTTATACAATATAGGGGACCTCAATATAGCTTATATGATTGATGTGACTAGATATAGGTCAATTGCCTTTGGTAATGATCCTTACATTAAAATTCAATGATGGGGTTAACTAGTGTGGTTTCTTCTATGTATTTTACTATTACTCTGTTATTTATTACATGGGTTATGAATAAAATGATTTAAGTTTCCAAAAATTATGTTTTTTATTTTCTTTCAATGGGTTTTCATATTCTTCAATAATTAAATATGATTTTTCACGTGGATATGATTTATTTCTTATGATAAAATAATATTTAAATAAAGTTAAACAATTCATGGGTTTTCTTTTTTTCACTAGACGGATAGATCTCAACTTTTTTATGTCCCTTATGAAGATTTTTGTTCTCATGACACATTTTTAAATTATTTTCACAAGGTTTAAAGGTGGTTAAGAACAATGAAGCAATCATGTTGAAAGCCATTAATATTTTTGATAAAAGAAAAATAGGATTCATTTTAAAAAAAATTATATTATTGGAAAAATTGATACTAAATAGGATTATACACTTCTTATTGAAATTTTTATGTAAGATTTAGTAACTAGTTTTTTAGAGATTAAAATCATAAAGATTATCAAATGTAAGAGAAATAATTATTGAATCAAAACTCAAGATTGTGTAATGTTTATTTCCAGGTCCTTTCAATTGATGTTAGAGGAAAGGATTAGATTACTTTATCGTTTATCAAAATTTTAATATAATTCCCTATAAATAATACACTTTCTTTTTATATTGGAATAAAATATAATTTGAATATTACTATAATTATTCCTCTAATCTATGTGTGTTTAGATTGGTTTTCCAAATAGGAAATAGGGAATCTAAAGTATAATGGAATAAATATGAAATAATCCTAAAAAATCCTCAACCTATAATAGTTGTAATTAGAAATAAAGTTTTTCAGTATTGATGGATTTGTTGAAAAAGGTTAAAAATTATGGTGGTGTCCATGTTATAGAGAAACCAAATTTATAAATAAATAAACATGTAGATAGTTGATCATATCAGGAAAAAACACCCTCTATCTTCTTGTGAAAATTCAGATCATATTTTAACTCAAGTATATATTAATTCTCTAGAAAATAGATATTTGAATTGATAAGGTGTACAAAATATCAAAAGTTTACTCTTTCCTTCTATAAGTTTAATGGTGAAAATGATATATAATGGTATTTGGTTAAGAATATGAAAGTAAAATATGATCTTGATTCCATGCAGTAACACAAATTTAAGATCATTTTTTAGGGAAATATTTTCCTATATTTTTCAGCTTAGGATGAAGAAAAAATTCATTTATTTTAAGAAAATATTGATAAACATTCACCATCCACATATGAAACAAATTTTACAATATTGTCCAGTTTTGTACCGAATTTTATTCAGGACATTGATATTAAAATAAATATATTTTAATCAGGATTGAAACCAAATTTAAAATAAATTTATCCTTATGAGAATCTTAAAGTTATGAAAAAGTTTTTTTGTTGAGAAAATGAAGATTAAATTTTGGGACACAGATGTACCTCAAGATGACTAGATTAATAAATTGTCAACTTGGTAGGAAATGGAGATTTATCCATCAAATAAGCCTCGAGGTAATCCCACACCATTTTTCAAATGCATAAAAACATTTTATGGAATTCTTTTTAGGATCAGGAAAATTTTAATGGTGTGGTTAGATTATTCATGGGACCCATGACTATAAAAAAAGACTCCATCACATTCCAAGACTGTAGTAATAGATATCCATCAAATGGTGAGATTTTTTATTTGTAATGAGTAGTTTCATTATTCTAACATGTGTTTGAAGTTTGTTTCTCGTGATGGAAATCATCAACATCAGAAGCTAAATGTTGTGAAAAATTCATTTCATACTCTTAAGGTTGATTTTGGGATATCTAATAATGTGGTGAATGATCAAGGGATGGTAGTATTTTTATAAATATAAACATAGTTTATGGTAAAATCAGTATAAGTCTAGAGAAAAAGTTGTTTCAAATATAGTGTTTCATACTAGATATAGGAATTATGATTGTGTAGTTATGACCTTTGATTTTTCCAATGTGTCAGTTGTATTCATAGATGTTATGAATATAGTTATCTGTGGATATTTGGATACATTTTTTGTTGTATTTCTTTATTACATATAGGTATATTATAATTTTTTTGGGGATTATGAAAGACACCTAAGTAATTTTTTTAAACCTCACAAGAAAACAAACTATATGGAATGTTTAGTAAGTGTGAATTTTGTTTACAATAATTTTCATTCCTTAAGAATATAGTTTACAAATATGGAATAACTATTGAACCTACTAAAACAAATTTTTCTAATTAGTGTCTAGGACCTAAAATTTTTACATAAATTCATAGTCTTCTAGGATTAGGGGTTACTACCAGTAATTTGTTAAATTATTTTCTCAATAATGTAGCCTATTGACTCAGTTAAATCTAAAAGGAGTTAAATTAATCTAGAAGAAATCATGTGGTGATTGTTTTTAGAAACTAAAAAATATATTGGCGAATGATATAGTTTCAGACATTCTTAAAAGAATTTGTTAGTTTTTTATCTACTATTATGGTTCATTAAAAGGAATAGGTTGTGACCTGATGCAAAATGATTAGTTAATTTCATATGATTCTTGACAACTAAAACCTCATGAGATAAATTATCCTAAATATGATTCAGAATTGTTTTTTTCTTTTTTGAAAGAAAATATAGAGGAATCATTTTTATGGATTAAATTGTAATATATGTACAGAATAAAAAAATTATAGTATATATATACTCAGAAAGAGTTGAACATTGGGAAGAGAAAATGGTTAGAACTTAACTATTGTGACTGCACAATTCATTATCACCCTAGAAAAGAAAATATAGTATTTTATTCTTTGAGTAAGAAAAAAATTTCACATTAACCATGTTACATTTAGAATATGAATCTTTGGTCAATGTTTTGATAAAATTCACTAAATTTTCTAAACATGTACATTTTTTAAGGTTTCAATGTAGTCAAATTTTTTAAAATGAATTATGATAACTCAAAAAAACCATGATTTTCAAGTAAAGGAGGTACTGATAAGGAACCATAAGTTTCCAGAGTTTAATTCTAGAGAAGAAGGTTCTATAAAATTTGTAAAGGGTTATGTTTGACATGTTATTACTAATTCAAGATATAATTATTGACTGAACCTCATAGTTTCTCATTTTCCATTAATCATGGTAAAACTAAGAAGTAAAGATACCCCCAAGAGTATTACTAGTGGGATGAAATAAAAATAGATATTTCTCACTTTACCAAATAAATAATTACGTGAAAAATAATTTAAATTAGAATAATTATTATCGAAAAAGATTCATTATCTTTTCTATATTTATAGTAGAAGTGGTAAAATATATTTATAAATTTCTTGGAGGGTTCTCCAAGGCATCTCATGGTAATAATATGATTTTTTTTATCATTCATCAAATAAAAAATCTAAGAACATCCTTCATATTAAAGACATCATGTATTTATATATGATTTATTTATTGTACATCAATTAGATATTAAGACTATATGGACTTTCTATCTTAACTGTATTGTACCTTGAGCCCATATTTACTTCGATTTTTTTGTAAATAACATTAGAAGTTTTTGGGTACCAAATTAACATTCAATGTTACATTTCATCATAAATCTGATTGGTAGTATGGGTGAATTATTAAAACCATTAAATGCATTCTTCGTGCTTGTTAAATTAATTTATTTTTAATTTTAAATCAAAAAGTTTAAATAGTTAAGTTCTCAAATTACAATATTTTTTATTTGAGTATAAAGATGAAACCTCTTAAAGTATTATATAGAAAGTGGTGAGGGTCTCTTACTTTCTTGGATGAAGAATGATAAAGCTATTTTATGGGATAATAGTTAGTATAGAAATTGTTTGATAATTTCATGATGATTCAGTAACAAATGGGGATGTCTATGAGCAGGTATAAAGTCTATGTTGATAACCCGAAGAAATATCTATCTTTAAAGGTAGGTGATCATGTTTTAATTATAGTTTATCCTTGTAAAATGTTATGTGTTTTGTTAAAATGGTAAGACAAGTCTATGGTTCATTGGACCATATGAAATATTATATAAATTTGGATCAATTGGCTTGGGATTATCATTTCCTCTATGTTTATTTAAAGTACACAAAGTATTTAATGTTTTGATATTAAGAAAATACGTGTCCGATTTCTGTCATATTCTAATCCATGATGTTATTCAGTTGGAAGAGAAAATTTCTTATGAAGAATATACTATTCAGATTATTTACCATAAAGATATTGTTTTTGGTAATAAGGCTATTCATATTGTTATGGATTTATGGATAAATCAATATGTTGAATATGCAACATGGGAATCAGAAAATGTTATGGGGGAATGATATCCCCACTTATTTAATAACTGAAAAAAACCGTGAAGATGAAATTTTCAAAAGGGGTAAGAATGTAACAACCCAGGTAATTATATAATAAGCCATTTCCATGTTTATTATTATTCATGAATTATATAGTCATATTCACATTAAAAATATTATAAAATATTTAAATATAACATGAAATTTATTTCTTAAACTATTTTCTTATAATATTTTATTTAAAATAAAAAATTGTAAAATATGAAATTTTTATATGAAAAAATGAATTTTATTTTTTAATTTAACATGTCAATTTTATTAAAGGATGGTTCTTTGAAAATTTTCTAAAAAGATTAATTTTCCAATAAATAATCAAAAATACTGATTTTTATTGAAATTTTTACTTTATTTTAAATTAGTTACAAATTAATATTCTATTTTTGATAAGTTTTAAAAATCAAATTAGATATTTTTTATTAAACATAATCTAACTATATTCCTAATAATGAATTTTATACTTTAATTTGGCATAAGACCCTTTTTATAATAAAAAAGGAATTTTTTTGAAAAACTTATTTTCTCCATGTTTTGTGCATTAAATTATAATTTATATTCTTCTACATCAAATAATAGAATCTTGAAAATGGATTCCTCATTTGAAATTAAGTGGTACAATTTTGGTGAATATGCCCTTTTATTTTTTGTCATTTTGAATAGTAACATTCATGATTTTTTACCACCATAGTAAGAGTGAATTGTGTAATTAAAGTTAAAATTAACATTATAAGGACTATAAAATGAACCTAAAACATGAATTTATTTCATTGGATTGGTAATTTTCTCAATAATAATCCACCCTTTAAATATATAACTACTTTCTACAACTTGGATGTGACTCTTGCTTTATAATATTGAAGTAAAAGATAAACCCAAAAATGTTACTTTCATTATCTTAATATCTATAATGTTTTTTTGACTTGTTTTAAAAAAAATATGTTCAGTTATAAATACTCATTTTAAATATAGATTATTTTTTATTTTGGTAATTCATTTATAATTTTTATTGATGAAATAAATACAATAAATACTTATGCATCACCAACACATTATTTATTCAATTAATTGAAAAACATTATAAATGGTTTTAAAATTATTAAAAATACTAATATCTAAATGAATTATTATGTTACAAGAATTTTCTATATTATTATAAAAAACTAGGGAGGTATAAACGATTTTATTATAATTTATTTATTGTCATTTTATTTTCAAACTCAAATTAAATGAATAGTTCGAAGAATGAAACTAATGATAATTATTTATAAATAATAGTATATTCAAAAATTTAAAATGCCTAAAAATCTTATTTTCTGCCAAGTGAATGATATATTACTTGTAATATCAACCATGTTCTATTTATGGTCCACTTAATCTTTTATAGTAACCTTCTATACCCCTAAGTGTAAAAAACATTGATTCCACGGTAAGTGTCAAAAGTGTTAATGGAAGGTTAAAACAAAGATATTAGGATTAAATTGACCTATAAACCAATCTAAATTCATTTAGTGAGACATTTGTTAACCATATAACATCGAATATTTAGTAAGGACACATTTTCATATAAAAATATATTAATTTAATATTTTAAGTGATTCTAAGAGTTCTGCACCCTTAACTTATAAAAGGGATCCTCAATCTCAATAAACCATATATAATTCTTGGTTTAATTATAAAATAATCCAAAAATGGAATTTGGTGTAAACCTTAAGAGGTTTTATAAAGAATTCTTGTAGTTATTAACCTAGAATGTTCATTTCATTTATTCTTCTACCTATTTAAAAACATATTCAAACATGATGAAATGATAACAATAATATATTAAATATACTAATGTGTTTTATGTTGATTTTATTACTTATATCTATCTCTTCTTTCATCAATTGGGAAATAAAACCATCATTCTTTTGTACAGTGGATTGTCGCCATAAGAACTAATGAATTTTTTTTCCATCACCACCTCTCATGACATTTTAAAATGATCGATTTTGTGTTATTAATGATATTCTAAAAATATTTTTCATTATTTAAAATTAATATCTCATATAGTCTATTTCCACTCATTCATTGAAAAATAATAATGTTGTTTGTGTGTATATGTGGATTACAGCCTCCATGAAGTAATGTGATTCTTTTTTCATAAATGTTTCTCATAGATGGTATATATAACTATATTTAAAGAAAAATATTATATATATTTTATATTGATCATTATATAAAGATAAAATAACACTAACCTACTTTACATATTGATCATTGAAAAATGGAAACATCACCCATGTGTACATACGACCTACCATCTCCATCATTATGACAATGTTATTTTTTCATAACTATCATTCATGTTTGGTTTTAAAAGTATAATTATTGTATAAGAATGATTATTATGACATTATTATTATTATATAAATGATTTAATATTGTACACTTAAATAGATTCAACATATCGATGTCATTTTAAACATATGAGCTTAATATCATCGAAACATCTAATCTGAGGTTAATTGATTAAGTAATTGAATATAACATAAAAACAAATGGAATAATAAACATGAATAAGTTCATTAATCAAGTATATAACTAACATAATTTTATTCTTTCTGATGATAAATAATGTATGTGAAAATTTAGACTGAACGGTAGAGACTTTATTTTAAAAATCATCTTATAAAGTTTCCCTCTCAACTATTTTTATTCCATAAAAATATTTAAAAAAAATATTAAAATATTTACACGGAAATAAAATAATTATAAACAAAGTTTTATGTAAAATTTATATTAAACACATAGGGTTTCTAACTCATTCTTTTTAAGTAATATTTTTAATTTCTTTACAAAAAATAAAAATATATTAAATTTTTACATATACAGAACCAAAAAAATTTCCCATCTCTATGAAAATTATTTGATGTTTTTATTATATTAAATATTCCATGATTTATTTATAGAAATATGATTTTTTATAATAAATTCAATTTTGGAATGGTATTTTAAAAGGAAAGTGTATTTCAATATCTGAAAAATGTATTACATGTGATTTTAAAGGATTTTTCAATGGTTTTATGAAACATTTACAAGAATAAATATGTTTTACTCATTATATGGAACAATTGAATTATATATAATGAAATGTGATTTTTATACAATGTAAACTTAGGGCGATCCCGATAAATCTTATTTGATGGATGAGACCGATTACCTTATACAATCGGTGCCCCGAGTTAGCACTCTAGTGCATTAGGTAATGTTATTTATCATCATAGGAAAGAATTATGGAGTTAACCAGTGAATTTTCTAATATATATTTACCTTTTATCTAGTTATCTCTAAAATAAGTTATAAAAAAATTGTTCTAAGTCACCAAAAAATTATATTTATTTTATTTCTATGTGTTTTAATGGTATTATTTGAGGAACAAAATTGGGTGGTTTCCATTAGGTTATGATTTATTTAATATGATCAAATAATATTATGATAATTGTAAAAATTTATGGGGATTTAGTGTTCTTCACTAAAATAGATAATTTCTTATTTTTATTCCTCTTATTGATAAGTTTGTTCTTATCCCATGTTTTAAACATTGTTCAAGGGTTTTAAATATGGGTAAGAATAAATAAGTAATAAATTTTAATTTTGTAAACATTTTCGATGGTAAAAAAGTTATTTATTTTAATGGTTTTATATTTTGGGAAAACAGATACTAAGTAGAAACGCCCAAATTAAAATGTAGGAATTTTTTATGTAAGAATTGGGGCCAAATTATCTAAAACTCTAAACTAAATAGCTTCTTGAATATAAGAAAATGAGTTCTTGACTTAAAAATCATGATTTTGTGATTTTTTAGGTAGGTTCCTTATATTATCTATCTCAAGTTCCATCCAACATAATCTTCATCCTCCTATTAACATGCTCACCCACCCATCACAAAGCCCTTGCAATTTTCTAGACCCCTAAGCATGAAATCTATAGGCATAATGAAATACATAGGTTGGGTGTGATTACAAGACTTTGTAGAACATCATAAATAGACCTTAACATATATATATTAGATGTTTGGGGCTACAATTTCATTTAACACATACACACACACCGCACACACAAGACAAGAAGGAATTCCATATCCCCCCCCATTGATAGCCCACCCATCAAGACTTATTTATTCAGTACATGATCCAAAGGCCTCATGGATAGGAATCCCATTACATGACCCAAATTCCTGAAAAATGGACTAAATTCCCACTGTATAATCATTCCTACATCATATTGCATGCGTCGTCAGTCCTGCGTCATGCCTGCGTCCCCACCACCCAATGGAAATTCACTCCCAACCAGATTTGAACCCGATTCTGATGTAGGATTACGGGGAGACTTTACTACTTATGTGATCCCCCAACTAAAAAATGGAACTTAACATAAGTGAATAAGAAAATATCGGTTCACACGATGACATTAAACATTTTACATGTATAATAAAACTATATTTAATAATTACAAACATATGTTGGGTCCTTAGAGATTGGATCTTCCTTCTTTGGTGCCATACTGGAAGGAATGATGATCAACCTCTTAACACATCCCCCTTAATGGGACATCCCCAAAACATGACTTTCACCTTCATATTAAAGGTATATTCTTATGCATGTCATGAAAGTGTCCTACATATCCCTTTTGTGGAAATAGTCTATAAATCAAAACCTGCATACTCAACTACAAGACATAATAATAGCTTTGTACACTATACGATTAAAATGATGGGAAAATATTAGATAAAATAAAGAATTATCACAAATAGAAAAAATCACATGAAATTAATATATTCGTAGGTCTTAGAGGTAAATTCAAGAACCCGTCATGTGATTAAGAATCTCACATAGGTCTCCTGAGCTACTAATGCATACCAAAAAAATGTCAATAACTCATATAAAACATGCACTAATGTCACGATATTTCTACCACTTGTGTAAAAAAGATCAAAACAAGTTTCACCGTACAAGTCCAGAAGAACCATTTGGTCTAATAAATATTAACAACTAACAATGGCCCCAATCCAACCATTTTATAGAATGCAAAACCACGAATCTGAATGTTGATTCACTTAACAATATTCAAAACCCCAGTTATATAATTCCAAAACCAATAGATACAATGAATACATCAAAGAAAAATATTACACTGATTATGGATAATAGGATACAATTGATTACAATCGAAGAAGAACATTCCCTGATGGCATTTATAGGATTAAACAGGAGTTTGGTCATTGAAGAGAGGAGTTTTAAGGAAATAAAAGCACCCAAAATCACTTAGAGAGGGCATATGGTTTGAGGAGTAAGGAAAGAATAAGAAAATGAGTGATTATGGTATTAAATATACTAAAAATGGATATATTTAGGGCATAGATTTGGGATTTATTTCCTGAAATGTTACATGGGACGATACATTGAAAAAAATGTCACATCGTCTTCAAATCCCAAAGCTCATTGATTTCAATAATTCACCTTTAACTTTATGAATCTATTTCTAGTCCTAAATTTAGATTCATATCTTCTCTTAGTTTCTATTCACATCGTGACTTATCCCTTCATGACATGAATTGATCATATAGAAAAACATTTCCATCTTTTAAGTCCATTCGTTCTCCAAACCCCCATAAAAATGTCAACTCATTTAATTAAACCCTATAAATGGGATAAAACATAAAAATATTTACACCTTGAGATTAAGGATGATACATTTAAAACCCGTTTATTTTATTCTTATCCATTTATACCTATGGTTTTTAAAAAGTAGTGACATTTTACTCCCATAATTTCTAAAAAAATTTGGTAACTGTATTCAGAAGAAAAAAAACTATATGTCATCCTTGGTCAATGAACATTCTATTCCTTGTGCATTTATATAAAAATGTTTTATATAAGTTTTTATATATAAATAAATATTTTGTAAATATTAATTCCACTACCTTTTAATTTATTTAGAATGTGTTAAAAGGAATCTTTCCAATTTCTTATGACACACTTTGGAATTTTTACAAAAGTGTGAAATGAACGTTAACTTTTAATGTATATGGAATAAACATCTTTTCATGCTTCCTTGATAATTATTTTCATTAAATATTCCTTTACAAGCATCTATATTTATTTCCAAAAAAAATATTTTTATTAATAATATATTATTTTTTAGTTTTTAAGGATATTGATAAAAATTTGTTTTTCCTAGTTTCAGAAAAATGTCTAAAGTCTCTTTTAATAGTATTTTTAATTTTTGTCAATACCCATTAAATACTATTATGATTCACTGGATATATGGTACTTTGATTCCATACTCTTCATTTAAACTTATAGATTTTGATGATGATATTTGAAAGAAGATTTTATTAAACACATTATTGTCCCCTTAGTAAGTTAAGCTATGATGAGATAAGGAAATATTTTATGATTCCATAAACATCCTCTATATATATAGATAAGTTTAAGTGATTAGGAAATGTTTATTAAACGTATTTAATTTCTGTGATAATTGTTTTTGTGTTAATTAATTTTTTTATGATCACATGGTACACTTATGTGTTCTATAATTATGCGAAAGTGTAACCAGAATTATATATCCCACCAATGAATTTGTTAAATATTGATATCTTCTGAGGTAATATATATGTTAATAGGGTATGATCCTAGTTCTATAAGTGAACATTTCCACTATGATAGTCTTGGGAGAGATTCTTGACTAATAAAACAATGAAATGTAGAGTGAACACATTCAATGAATGAAAAGAGAATGGGGAGTCACCCTATTATAATAATCATAATAGGTTGGGTATTGAACCCAATCCACTATGGGAATTTTTACACTATGATATTCTTCTCAAGGATAGTTGACTATGAAAATTATTTTCTATTCTGATGTGAATTTCATAAACATATTCCTTATTCTTATGATATATTCTCTTGGATCACTATTTAATATTGATGATTCCACACTCTAATGACTTATGTCATTTCTTATTAAAAAAATTTGGTCATGATACAAAATTAATTGCCTTTCACAAATTTGGAATGGATTTAGTACTTTTTGATCATGTCCTCATATCCTTAGGTTTATCTTATACTCGATTGTGATCATTGATGGTTATCTTGTATGTTTACCCTAACTGAATGTCTGATCTCACCCTTTCTTTTGTTTCCATCTCCCTAGGTGATGGTGAAATTTTTAAAATATGGAATTTCTAATATCTTACAAAGTTAAAATAACATTTTGGGAGATATTTAATATCATTTATGAAATAATTTTACTATGTATCTAGTCTCTAAGGTCACTAAAAAATTATTATTTTGGTGCATGTATTATTATGATATGTATTAAGTATTCATATAAAATGATGCACTATTATTTTAAATTATACATGATTCACCTAATGATACAAAAGTCCCCCCATACTAATATTTAAGACTCTCTTCCCCATAAATAATAATTATTATTTATGATATATAAGATTATTTCATTGATACATAAGAGATTACACCTTTCTACCGAGTGAAGAATGATATCAAAGTTAATATGATATAAAATAGTTGGTTTCTAATCTATAAAGGTTTTCAAGACACATAGGAGATAAATTGAGTATAACATGATGTATATGAAATTAATGAGGGGTTACATCGAATGAAAGTAAAATATGTAATCACTATATCCTTTCAAAATGTTGTATCTAAATGCCCTATCATTTGAAAAACATGAATAAAGAAATGTCATGTGAAAATTAAATATTTTTAAAACACCCTATTTGTATCTAAATTTTAAATATTTATATATCTTGTATCTTGAGAAACCTAAAGCAACAATGTGGATATTTCTAAGAAGGTAAATTATTGAAATGAAATATTTCAAATTCACATAGAGGAGATTGTATAATATTGGATACACCTGAAATCATCATTGGATGTCACAGTCAACTGAATAATTTCTAAAGAGGGAATTCACATCACATTGTTCAAATGGAAGGATTATTTTTCTCATGTTATTCTGATTTATCTCCATGCATGTAAAATTCCTATAATTCTTCAATTTAATTCAGTTTTACCTCTTTTGAAATTAGATTCCTAGTTCTCTACTTGCCTCTAGCCTTGAGGGTAGTTTAGGGATTTTTTGTACTATATTACTCTATAATTAATCATTAATTAATTAATATAATTTCTTTACACTTTCTCTCTCACTTTTCCTATTTTATCTCACATTACCTCTTTAATAATCATGATGGTGATTAACTAACCTATAATGACTCAACATTTCTATATGTATGTTTTTTTAAGAAATACTATGTTAATAGTTTGTCCAATGTGCAACATTGAAATAAAATAGAAGTGTGATATATTTTATTTCAATATAATAATGACTGTTAAAATGAATCCATTAAATTAGAAGTTATGAATACCAGCAACTGAATTATTATATATATATATATATATATATGTGTTTAATGATTATTTCATAAAAATTTAATCATTCATTTTTTCTTAAAATTATATTTTATGATTAGTTTATTTTTTCTGTGATATAAATTTTATTAAATAAGTATTATTATTTTCCTATTGAAATATTTTGTTAATAAAATAATAAATAATATGATTAATTCTAGTTTTATTAGTGTTTTATAGAAATTATGAATAATAAAACCTAGTAAATTTTTTAATGTTTATTTTCTTACAAAAACATTTTTTCATTATATTTTTTGATTTTATTTATAGGTAAATTTTATAAATTTAAAACGTGAATTAGAAAAATATATATATTTATATATTCACTATGACAATATTATCTTATGATAACGTTTTGTATTTTTTTGAAAAGATTATTCATTAGGCGAACAGTGAGGAATGTTATATTTACATATATCATGGATTATATGAAATTTTTAGAATATAATTATGACTTAGATATTTTTAAAACAATATTCTAAAAAAAAAAATTTGTTACAATAGAGATTATAAATTTAAAAATATTTTTTTACAAACCATTATTGGATATTTTAAAAAGACTGTTACACTGTTCTCAAAAACTCCTTTTAATACAATATACATTAATAATAAATAATTAACATTATAACTTTCTAAAACATAATCTAATAAAATTTAATGAAAATTTAGATTTATAAGTTCAATATCATATAATAATGACCCTTCTATTGTAAAGAAAAAAAGAAAAATTTCTTAGTTTAAAGCTATATACAGCGATAAAATCAAAAATATTAAAAGAAGTTAACCAAATGGGTAGAAGGCCAAAGTTGAAAAAAAACATATTTCTAGTTGAGTGGTTCAGGTTTGGATTTATAAAACCTTAAATCTAATCCCTATATATTATTCAGTCTTCTTGACATGTGAAACATTTCATCTCATTATATTAAAGTGATATATTTATAAAAATGAAATTAGCACTACTTATAAAGTTGGCCTCTAACCACCCACTCAAGAACACTAAAAAAGAACTTTATTATTTAAAATAAACCATATTTAATTAAAATATAATTCAATTTCACTTATATAAACATTTAGGTACAACATATTTTCTTATGTCCTCCGGTTTTAAGGAGTTCTTCAAGGGAAAACCCAACTTCTCAACATGAGTACTAATCATTCCCTAATTTCTTTTTATTTTATAGATTTATTTACTAAATATAAATTTTTCATTACTATATAATTAAATTATTATATATATTATACTAAATTTTACATTTCAAAAGTTAATAATCATTAACAACCTTTTCACTTTTTCGTTTGAAAAAACTAAAACAATATTTGTCCATACATGCAGACTACCACCTCCATGAATTTTCATATGTCATTTTTCATCTAATTAAATTAATATATATTAAAAATTATTATAATGTGACAATAATATTAATAAAATCTAAATAATATCATTATTCCTCTATAATAATGAGATTACAACAAAAACACATCAGATTCATCCATTAATTATGGTATGTTCATGTTTCGGTTTGCCAAACCACCTACTAGAATAATGATATAAACTAATATCATCGATGAATGTGAGAACTTAATTACTGATAATATATAATATAAATAATAAAATAAGGATTTAATTTTGTTATATCATAGTTATATTAAAATTAAACTCATTAATTAAGATATCAATGTCTTTTCTCTAAAAACAATAAAATTTGCTCATCACTAATTTCATCTTTAAATACCATAATCAAAACTAAAATAAAATGAACTTATAACATTATATGTAATTATAAAAATTATGTTTCAGTATCTTTTATAATCCAAGTATGGTGAAATTTGGTATGATAATGAATAAAAATTCAATTATTCTGAAATAAGTTTAAAATGATGAAGATTATTCACATTAGACATTGAAAATAGATAAAAATAATGATTACACATAAAGAGAATAATTTAATATATATATTTATTTAATGTTATATATATTAAAAAATTTATTAAATATGATATTAATATAGTTATTTTTATATATGATATTCAATTACTTTAGTGTAATTCAGGAATTAAGGAAAAGGATTATTTGTCTAAAATTCATTTTCATGAGACATTTTTCAAATTATGCACCATAATATCCTTAAATTACTGTGATTACTAAATAATTAATTAATTTTTCTATTTTCATGTAATAAATTGTTTTAAGAGATATATATTTTTATTTCTTCTAATGTCATTCAATTAAATGGATACAAAAGCAGTATGAGTTTCTTTGTCACATTTTCAAATCATTGAGACATGTTGGATTTTTTTCATCATATTTATTATATATGGTGTATACAAGACCCATTTGAGATGTTATTTCCAGAATTATATATTATTCATGGGATTTTATGTTTAATTTCATGGTATCTCTATAATGTAGATGTTATTGACATGTTACTCAAAACATAAGGTTTTCATTTCCAAATTTACTTTCAAATCAATATAATTTTTAAAATATTATCCATCTAGAAAAATTATTATAATTTCTAAACCCCATCGTCATTTTCTTTTGTTATTCATGGTATTTTATATTTTGCATGAAAATTTCATTAACCATGACTCATATTTTTTCCAAAGTGTTTCTATTAATTAACACAGACCCCATCTATTATTTTCAGTCGGGATCCTTTATTTTCCATATATATATATATTCATTAGATGATTTAATGAACATTTTTATTTATTTATTATTAATTTATTATGGTTCTTTCCAATTTTATTTAATTTAAATAGATAAATTGAAAAAAAAAATTAATTCTTCAATATTTTCCATTTTGATCAAAATGTTAAAAGAATCTCTTTTAATGTATTTGATGTGAACACATCCCTCTGTCATTATTTATTTTTCCATGAAACCTCCTCTCTAAAAATTCATGGTTTAAAAATTAAATTATCACCACCTAGTTTTTATAATATATTTTTACTTGAATAAATATTTTTAAAATTTTAAGGTTATTCTCTATTTACGATATGATTTTTATAATGATCCTAAAAAGTATTTCTAACCTACATCAATAAGTTTTGATAAAATATTTTCTTGATAAGGGATATTCTTAAAATGTTTCCTTTTACATTTTTTTATATAAGGATTGTGAAATTTTATTCTCTATCATTGATGTGATTCATCATTTCCTTCATCTTACCAAACCATGCACTATAATTAAGAAGAAAATTTAATCCACCACCATTCCTTTGAAAATACGATATTTTATATTTCATTTTTTGATGAGTGTTTACATATATTTTATATACTGATTGATTGGATAAATTACTGACTAAACCCTATAGATGTTATATATATATATTAAATACCATATACATCATTGAATGGTATATACCTGTAATGTTATTTATTATCCTTGGTATCCAATTAAAATTTAATAGGTTTATCATGTTTACAGGTAAAATTGTGAATGTTATCATTATATTATTCTATTTGAAATATATATGAAACAAATTCTCATTTCATGGGTTCTTTATGTTAGGTTATAATCGACTTTATATAACACAGAAATAAAACATACATTTAATATATGGAATAGTTTTCCTTGATAGTTCTCAAATGAATTGGGTAAAGAATTAATCTCTAGAGTTGGAATGTTTATGATACCTTGGTATCATGTGTTGGTAATATTTATTGATTCTTTAGTGAACACCATGGTAATATTATTTATAAAAAAATAATTATGAACTTTTCTGATACTTTTATGATGTTATTTATTATATTATGGTCATGATATTTTAATAAAAATGTCTTATGTTGAATAATTAATTATTCTTAAAGAATTATTTAATTATTCTTATCTTATGATACTTTCTTTATGTGGTATGATTTCACTATTATGGTTTCTTTAGCCAAGTTCATTTTATCATACTAACATTATTATCCTATGATCACTTGTGATCTATAATTTTTATTTATTATGATTTTTATTACTATTCATTTGAGTCCACGCCTTTTTATGTTTCCATTTACCCATGTTATAAAAAAATTAACATGTATGATATATCTAGAAGAGTATCCCTTGTTGATAGTTTATGGGAGATTTTGGAAACATGATTGGATTAAGAATTTTTTATATAGTTTTTAAAATTAATATTAGTTGAGAAAGGCATGTGTTTTGTTAGTTTATGATTTTCACCAATCCTATAAGGCTAAAACTAAAATGGTCTTTCAAATTTATAGTAATGTAATATTTTATTATGTCATGTAATTATGATATAGATTCATCCAGGTTTTCCTTATTGACATCAGAGTAGGGTTCAAATAACATTGTAGATTATGAAGTTATGAGATGTTGTTATAAATGTAATCATGTAGTGATAAATTAAGGTTGATCAGAATTTCATAGGTATAGATGAACCTTTAGTTTATATGAGGTAATATTGATTATTTTAGGGACTTTTAAAAGATAAATTTAGTGAAAATACTTTGGATAAGTATAATTATAGGATAATACCTTGATGTTTTAGTGAAGTGTATATTGTGTGGTTCACCTAGAAATGCCATATTTGTCTAAATAGTAGTAAATGGATACATTTTTCATACATATACACCTATGGGTAATCATCCTAAAATATTTAGTTAAATTTAAATTATGTATTAACTTTGGTGCATGATTAGTGGGCCTAAGACTTCACACATAACTGCAAACTCATGGGGGATGTGATTTATTAATCACATTATATATACAATCCATTATAAATGATTATTTATTTAAATAAAATAAGTTAGTGAATATGAGATAACCCAACCTAATAAAGATTGAAACATATAATTTTATAATTTATGGAATATAATTCATTTAGTATTTATCTTGTTTATGTTTGATATTTTTTATTCTCTTATTTTTCTTCTATTTATTTATTAAATGGATACAGCAATGAAAAGTGGAGTTAATAGTGGATTTGATGGATAATACAGAGATTATACCCATAAGAAAAGTAATGGTATATCATACTAAGTGAAAAATATTGTGTCTATACCTAATCAGCTAGCATAAATTATGATAAACAACGTGAATATATAAACAAACTAAAAAAAGTTAATGATGGAGCTTCATGGATGTTTATGTCACGACCCGTCCTAGAGGGGATCATGTGGTGACTCCCCAAGACCACCTCCAATAGGCCAAGGGCTGGTGACTAGCACCAATTAGGCATATCACTAACATTGGAGGCATTACATTAGTACACGTACGCACACACATATCTCCAAGCCCACAATGATGAAAGTAAAACCTACTAAGAAAAAAATTCATGTATACCACTAAAACCCAACCATAGTATGATGGGAAAGTAAAATACAATAAGGTAAACTGTGCCAGAATACAAGACCATCAAAAATAGTTTTGTAAAAATGTTCCTAAAACACATCTGTAAAAAAACCTACCTAAAGGCAAGGTACTAGGGTAATGTTTGAAGTCGTAGGAACACCATGGTCTGTCTGATCTCATAAGGATCCATCTGGTCCTATTCTACCCTAGACTCTATCAAAAGGATTCTTATATGCACAAGACATGACACATATGGACAAAGACCATGGAGGGTGAGTATAACATCACTTAGTAGCACACCTGGAAGACACAGAGAAATACACAAAGAGAGAGATACAATCATCTCTATGTAAGTATATGTCTATAAAACATATAAAAGAATATCTAGATATACTAAAACCATACCAGACAGTCTATGTTAAGTAATAAATACTGTATAAAAACACTAGGGATTCAGTTTGAATATTCCACGAAGCACTCATCCGAGAGAACACACTTCTAAATCTGGCAGCGCTGATGAAGTCTATCTGAGAGGTACTATTTTTCAAGTAAATCCATGGGTGATATACACTGGTAAATCTAAAGAGATGTGATACATCATATGAGGATCATATCTAGGTACATATATTGATACCATAACTCAATCAAGATTAACCCACTAAGTAGAGGATTTACACCTGGTGAAGTTGGTCATGTCAATACTGAAGAGTCTACCTATGGCATGAAGAGGGAGTAAAGGACCCACTCCGGGCCTATCAAGATATTCTAACAACTCTATCATAGAAATCCTTCTAAATGGATCGTACTCATATGAGTAGGAAATGATAATGAGAAATCATTAGAGAAATGATAAATGTAAAGATCCCTAATGAAACACTTCCAAGATACGGTTGAATAGGGAATCAATTCATGTAGAAAAGTGAGTGTTTCCTATAAGTAGTAGTCACAACCTCCATATCCTTGACCCCAAGTACTTCCTATGTAAATGGTTTGTTTCACTAGAAATATATCCAAGTTAAAAACCATCATTGGTTTCATAAGGACCATCTCATCTCAACGTTCCCAATGCTACTGATGGCGCATCAAATGGACAGTCGGTTTGAAGGATATGTCTATTTTACTAAAATGGTCTCACCATGTCCAATTCAGGTCTGAACCAACATGATAGACCCATAATGACACGTTGGCCAACCCAACCTGGTCCTATGGTCCCATTGGGACACCTGGAATGGCCCGGATCCCTTGGTCCAACATGGATGCATGTAGGCCAACATGCCTTTCGCACACGATCTGCCCCGACCGCGTGCGTCCTGGTCCCATGGTGCTGCACCGTGTCCCACGCGGTCGGCCCGTTTCATCTACACACTCCACCTACTCATATACTTTCTACCAGAAGAGGACCCCTCTTTGTAGCCACAAGTCATGGTTCTCAACTTCCAGCTGCGTTGACTCCCACATAGCACCTATCATGCCGCATTCTGCCTCTGTTATTGGCTTGAACCGGCCCCCAGCACCCACATCACTGCTTTTCAAGACCGATAAAAGCCTCTTCCAAAATAGTTGTTATGTTTCACCTCCTCCACCACCATGCTCCACTATCCAGGACATTTCATGACACACCATCACCATCGCACCTTCACTGTGTCGTGCCCAACTCGGATCCACATTTTCAGATTGTTGCATCATGAATCGGGGAAAAGATGATCGATCATTCTCATAAGAGTTTCAAAATGTGAATAACACTTGAAGAATTCCATAAATTATGGGAGAGAATAAATTCACAATAACTCCTGAGGAATGGATCATGTTTTTTTGTTCGTTTTAGCCCTAATTCATCCTTGTTAGAAGGGTAATATAGAGGAATTTAATAAATCTTACAAAAACAAACCCTACAATTTAATACCAATCCTACAATGATCAATATGTGAATCAATATATTAGTGGATTGATCTGAATTCATTGTGAGATATAAATAATGGGGGAAAGAAACAATGAAACAACTTCCATACCTCATTGGGTTCAAACACAAATGAAGAACAAAATTGCATCGTGATCATTGGAGAGATACTTTGATTTCATGATGCGATGATCATTGATCCAAAATACGGTCATCATTCACTAAGGTAAAATCCTTCAAGATCATCCTAGAAACTCTTTGGAATTCCAAGGGTTTTTCTGCTAACATTGGTATTCTTATATAAGGAATCCTTTAAAGGAAAAAAGATTCATTGTGTCAAATAAAATATTTTTATTCCTATTACATCCAAAAACTAACTTTCACATCTGACCCACACTAGTTAATGTTTGGGCCCGCCTAAGGTAAAATATTTACTTTGAACACTACAATTCCCTTAGATTTTTGATCTAGGAACACGTTCAGATGTTATTCCATTTTTACAATAAAACTGATCATGAATGATATTTAAAGTTTAATATTTTTCAAACTTTTATTTTGGGAACACCTGGAATCAGAATCGCATGTCATCTCCGCAACTGGTCTTGAAATAATTCCATATAGTATTTAAAATAATACATATAAAACAATGGGACATTAAATTATCCTCACCTTAGGTCCTTATGTCCCTAAAATTCCAAAAAAAGGAAACTAAGAAAGATGTTTGTACCGCAAAAAATCTAAGACTCCTGATCCCACATTCTCTCCTAGAGATTCTCGTGAGGCCACCAAACATACAATAAGGGATTAACTTGCCCATGAAGGATCCTATCCAATCAATCCTTACTCTCTAATGGGTACTCATCTAATGTCTCTCCATCCTAGATGTTCAGATCACCCCATTCAATGATGTTCCACCGGTCATGCATGTTCCTCCTTAGTTGCGACACGTGGAAAACATCATGTACCCAGTTCAACTACAGTTGTAGATCTAGGCGGTACTCAACCTTGCCAACTCTACGTAGTATCTGAAAAGCTCTGATGAACTATATAGATAACATTCCAACCCATCCAAATCATGGCAACCCATTCCTAGGTGAGACCCAAAGGAACACATGGTCTCACTCCTCAAACTCCAAGGGTCTCTATCTCTAGTCGACATATGAATTATACTTGCTTTGTGTAGTCTTCATCTAGTCATAGATGATCTTCACCTTCTCAGTAGTAGCTCACACCAACACTAGTCCAAAAATTTATAACTCTCTTAGGTCTTTCTTGCAAAGCAGTTACCTGCAGGATCGCTCATACAAAGCCTCTAATAGTTCCATATAAATAGTAGAGTCATATCTATTATTATACACAAACTCAACAAGTGGTAGGTTATCCTCCCATATATGACTGAAGTCCAAGATGTAGGCTTGTATTATATCCTCCATAACCTGAATGGTCCTCTCTATCTAGTTATTCCTCTATGGATGAAACATTGTGCTCAATCATAAATGAGTCCCAACAACCTCATATAATCCCTTCCCCAACTGGGTTGTGAAGTGATCATCATTATTAGAAACATTATCTGAGGGAACTTTGTGAAGATGAACTATCTCCTGCACATAGAGGCATCTATGGATCTTAAATAAACTCATCTACTGGATAGGTAGGAAGTGAGATGACTTGGTGAGTTATTCAATGATCACATAGATGGTATCATGTCCCTTGGTAATGCGTGGTTAACCCATCACAAAGTCTATAGATATCTCATACCAATTCAACTCTGGAACCTCATGGGGTTGAGCTAAACCTGCTGGAATGTGGTGCTCGGTCTAAACTTATTGGCATATAAGGAATCATGAATCAAACTCTTCCACTACCTTCTTTATCCCAAACCACCAAAACTAACCTCAAAGGTACTGGTACATATTTTCCACACCATGATATACCGCTAAATGGGGTGTTTAAAACTCATTCAAAATCTCATCCTACAACATCACTAGTAAAATAGTGTTTCCTCTAAAAAATAATTAAATGCTCCCCACCTTTCTGATATAAATTAAGAGCATGACCTAAAGATAACTGATCACATAGAGTCTCACAATCAGTATCCCCAAGTTGTGCCACACTGACTCACTATAAGAGTTTTGTGCTAACAACCATCGAATGGAGGTAAGCTCCCCCATATCAATCTACAAAGGATAACTCAAATGAGGCTAAATACTCTGATTCCTCATCCATAGAATGAAAACTCGATCACCTACTAAGAGTTTCTACCACTATATTCCCCTTCCCAGGAGTATATAAAATCTCAAAGACAAAATCCTGAATGAAATCTAGCCACCTCCTATGTCTCAAGATTATATCCATCTCAGAGAAGACATACTTGAGACTTTTTTATCATAGTATTTGATAAACCCATCACCAATCAGGTTTTGTCACAAAATCTTCAATGAAAAACCTAACGTTGTTAAATAAAGATCATGGGTCATGTAGTGCTTGTCATTTGGTCTCAACTAGTGCGAACTAAAGTCTATCAGTGCTTTCCTCTACAATAGGACACAACCATGTATGGTCTCTAATGAACCACATATCACTATGTACTCATCACCCTCCTTTGGAAATCTTAAGATTGGATTCCTTGTCAATATCTACCTCGACTACTAAAAGGCCTTTTTGAACATATATGTCTACATGAAAGGTTGTCCCTTTCAGGTAAAAGATGTCATGAGTGATGATGTCATAGGGAAATTAGGTATGAATCTTTGGTAATAGACTTCCAACCGTAGGAAGCTCCTCACCTCTGTCACGCTCCTAGATAGCTCCCATTATAACACTACCTCAGCCTTGGTTGCGTCCACTTTCACTCATTCTTTTGAGATTAAATGTCCCAAATAGTGGACTTTCTAAACCTAGAACTAGAACATAAAGTGTTTCCCATAAATATGGTGCTATAAAGGTGTATCCAGAACCATTATTAAGTGTCTCATGTGCTCCTCCTCAAACACTGAGTACAAAAGGATATCATTAGTGAAGACTACCACAAACCGGTCTAAGTATGGCTGGAAGATCTGATTCATGGGTCCTATGAAAGCTATTGGGGATTTATTTATTCCAAATTGAATCACCAAGTAATCATAATGACCATATATCATCTAGAATCTATTTTTATAATATCATCATCCCATAATCATAGTTGGTGATAGACTAATCGAGGGTCAACCTTTGAGAACCATCACGCACCTCTCAATTGGTCGAAGAGGTCATTGATCCTCACTAGTGGATACTTGTTCTTCACGTTCACTTGGTTCAGGTGACAGTAAACCAATCACAACCACAATCTCCCATATTCCATTTTGGAATACAAAACTAGGGCTGACCAGGGTGAAACACTGCGTCACATGAATAACTACCTCTAAAAAACCTCCAACTGCACCCTTAGATTGTGAAGCTCAACAGGATCCATCTGATATGATGGTGACGATATCGGTGCCACCTCAAGGTGTAAGTTAATGAAAAAGTCTATATTGAAATGGGGAGGTAATCCTAGAATATTTTCTTTGAAGAATTCCTTGTACACTTCAACTACTGATGGGAACTGGAAACTCATAACATCTGTTGCACTAAGGCTCAGGCTAGCCAAGTGATGATGATCATCTTCACCCACCAATGCATGACTCAATCCGAAGATTCCTAGGTATTCCTTTCACTAAAAAAGAAAAACATTATTCATTCTGTGATTACACACTCTACCCTTTTCCAAAAACAGTAAATTTGTGCATATACCAAAGATAACCAATCCATACCATGTTTGACGTCATAAGGCATCAACGATGCCACCAAGAGGTTCCAACTAAAACTCTAGAAACCAAGGTTAAGGTCACATTGTAGGTATTTATTTGTGATCATCATGTCTCCTCATGTAGGTGTCTCCAAGTGTAAGTGTTGAGTCAATGGTTCTACCAGAATCTCAAGGTCTCATTCAAGATATATGGAAAGAAAGGAATGACTATCACCTTTGTCTATCGGTGCTATAAATGATGTAGAAAAGACAAATATCATACCTCTAATCATACCAGGAGCTCCTTGGTTATAAGCCTTGACTAGATTCAGATATCCCCATCCCTTTCCTCTAGCTCCCTGAGCCTCGCACAAACCACCTAGGGTGGTGGTGGTAGAAAGTCAAAACATTGGCCACCTCTCGCTTCTCTCCAAACTCCTCTACCACTCCGCTACCACTCCGCTATCTTGTGGATATAATTTATCTTACCTTTATCTCTACATTTGTGGTCCCTCCATAATCTACTATTTAGTAGCATGGTGGGTTGGAAAATATTGAGAGAGATGTCCCTTGGTGTCACGTGAGTAGAACCGCCTTTCTCTAGGATGACTGGATCCACCCTATGAACCCTGAACTATAGATCCTATGTCTGGGACCTTTTCCGAAAATGTCTCACACGTTGAGATCCTTGAGGCCAACATCGACTCCCTAATACTGAGGTCTCTACACCTACCTATCCTTTGTTGACTACTACTAGCTAACTCTGCTCAGCTAGGAATCTCTCCACCACCATAGGCCTACTCAAGAACCCCAATATATATAGGAATGATCAAAGGGATAGTATTGGCTCAGATGTCTCTATGCAGACCTCTCTCAAAGTTATGAACTTGGAAGTACTGATCCCTGAACATATCCATTGATATTTAAAAAGTACAATGATCATCGATGAATAATCAACTACTATCATACTTCACTTATGGATATAAATAAGCTCCTATATACACACATCTCTCAACATAACTGGTGAGAACACCTCTGTAAATAGGAACTCAATCTCTGTCCATGAAGAAGTCACCTCTTTTTGAGTCTAGATAGCCAAACTCCACCATCATCCTATTGACTCCTCCATAAGGCTCACTTCTAGGACCACCATCATATCTGCCTAAGTCCTGGCTAGATGAAAAACTCAGGTCACTACCTCAAGCCAGTCCTCAGCCACCTGAGGGTTAGGCTCGACAAGGAACCGAAGTGGCCTCTATATTTAAAACTCATGAAGCAAGATCATCCTTCTATTCTTGTTTGTTGGTCCTACAAGTAACACATGATAATCCATAGGTGGAAGTACAGTTGGTGTACCACCTTGATGTAACATCTAGAAAACTTTTCCTTGTACTAAAGCCTTGTCACTTAGAGGCCCATATTTGTGATTGAAATATTGAATCCTAGCTGGTATGTGTTGCGGGGGAATCTTGTAGGAAAAAATGATGTACCTTGATCAATGAGTATGGATTGTTAGAAGACTCAAGAAATAAATGGAAATCACAACATGTTCCTATAAGATTCATGTACCGTTATTTCGCTACAACTAGTGTTCTCTTGTACATAGTCGAAAATCAGTGTATCAGAATCATGTTGTATGGATACATCACTCGCTTCACCAACACATGAGTCCTTGTCTTGAAATCTGAACACGAAACAATTAACACTATTTCCGCAATTCGATCTCACAAACTCTCGACCTTAAGATAGAATTGATCACCTCTAATACGACTCTATCACAACCCATCCCAGAGGGGCCCATGTCTTGACTCCCCAAGCTCGCATGCAATAGCCAGTGGTTGGTGACTAGTACCGAGTAGGTATATCAAAAACATGTGAGGCATTGCCTTAGTACCTATATGCACACACACATCTCTAAGCTCATAATGATGAAATTAAAAACCACTAAGAAAAAAAATGCTTGCATACCACTAAAACCCACCCATAGTATGATAGGAAAGTAAATTATAGTATGGTAAAATGGTCCAAAATAAAATCCCACCAAAATAAAAGACTATAAACAAGTTCTTGAAACTTATCCTCAGATAACCCTACCTAAAGTCAAGGTATTGAGGCTACTATCTAAAGTCATAGAAACATCATGGTCTGTCTAATCTCACATTGATACATCCGGTCCTAAACCACCCTGGACTCTGTCAAAAGGTCGCTCCTCAGCAGAAGACACGACACATGAAGGAAAATCCTATGCAAGGGTGAGTATAACAATACTCAGGTGGACACCTGAAAACCAAAAATATTTATTCAAATATATAGTTACAGTCATTTATATATAGTTATATGTCTAGATAACATATAACAAGAATATCCAGATATACTCAAACCATACCACATAGTTTAGTGTAAGTCATAACCACTACATACCAACAATGGGTATTCAGTTTAAAGATTCTATGAAGCACTCAACTAGGAGAATACACTCCCTTGTCTGATAGACCTGATGACATCAATCAGAGAAGTATTTTTCTTCAAGTAAATCGAAGAAATAGATACACTGGTAAATCTGTAGAGATATGATACATCAAGTGAGGATCACAGTTAGGGTCGTGGGGTGATACCAAAAACTCAATCTAGATAAACCCTTTAAGTAGAGGATCTATGCCTAGTGTTTTTGGTCATGTCAATACCAAAGACTATACCAAGGGCATGAGAAGGAATAGAGGATCTACTCTGGGCCTCTCGAGGGATTCCAAAAACTCTATCCCAGAAATCTTGTTGAAGGGATCATACTTTTGTGAGTAGAAGCCGACACTGAAAAACCTTTCGAGAAAAAAAATGGAATGATCCCAAATTAAACTCTTCCAATATATAATGGATGATTGAATCAATACACGTAGAAAAGAGAGGGTTCTTGGTGAATAGTAGTCAAACCCATTATACTCTTTGACCCCAGGTACTGCCCTTATAAATGGCCTATGTCACTGTAAATATATCCAAGTTAAAATCCACCATTTATTTTATAAGTACTATCTCATCTCAAGTGTACAAACTTCGATGACAACATGTCTAGCAAACGCTCCATTTCAAAGATATGGTCCTTTTAGTGAAACGGTCTGACCTAGGTTCGATCTGGGTCCGACATGACCCCCTGGACCAGGCCCGACCCACTGGTCTACCTGACCTGGGTAGCTGGTCCACCTGGTGCAGCCCAAGAACCTTTTTCCAACACTCATGCACACGGTCCAGCTCCCCTGACACATGTGGTTCGACCCAACTGCATGCCCCTAGTCTCGCGGTGCTGCACCGCGTCCCACATGGTTAGCCCATTGCGTCTGTGCATGCCCAATGCACTCTGTCTGTCCATGGCCTCACCATCGCAGTAGTCCCCCTCTCTATGGTTTCCTCCCATGATCGACACTTTCCCACCCCACCGTCTCCCTTGTGGCCACCATCGTTCCTCATTCTGCCTCCACCAACGGCCTTGATGGCCCCCCTGGACCCGTATCACCACTCGCCTTGACTAACCGGAGCAGTCACCCATGCCACCATTTTTTCCCACCACCTATACATCCCCATGCCACTGTCCCGACCAAATCACACCACATCATCACCATAACAACTTTTCTCCATTGTTCGGAACTCATATCCATAGATTTAGATTGTTGCACCATGAATCGGGGGCACAATGATCGATCATTATCATAAGGTTTCAAAGAATAAAAATGCATATAGAATGAAAGAAATTCAGTGAGAGAATAAATTCATAGGAACTCCAAAAGAATTTACGTTGGCATTTTTTTATGTCGGCCTTGATTCATCGTTGTTATAAGGGTAAATATGAGGAATTTAATAAATCTCTCAAAAATGAACCCCACAATTTAATACCCACCCCACAATAACTGATCTGTGGATCAATCTGTTTATGTATTGATCTGTATTTGTTATGAGATATAAATAATGGGAAAAACAACAATAAGACAACTACCTTACATCTTTGGGTTCAAACACCGACAAATAATGAAGTTGTGTCATGATTGTTGGTGATATCATTTAATTTTGTCATGCACCAATCTTTAATCCATGATCTAGTTTCCATTTTCTAAGGTAAAATCTTCTAAACTCTCCATAGAAACTCTAAATAATTCCCAAGGTTTTGTGGCTAACCCTAGGATTTCTACATAAGGATTCTTTTAAAGGAAATTTTTTCATTACATCAAATAAAAAAATTTATTAAAATATTTTTATTCTCATTACATCAAAAAACCACTTTTCATAGCTGACCTACGTTGGTCAATGTTAGGCACTCCCTATAGTAAATTTACTATTATTAACACAACGGTTCCCTCAGATTTATGATCTGAGCACCCATTTAGAAGTTGTTCCACTTTTTCAGAAAAACTGATCTTAGGTTCTATTTAGAGTTTAATATTTTTCGAACATTTATTCCAAGAACACCGAGCCTTAGAATATCACACTGTCTTAGTTCCTAGTCTCAAATTAATTCCATATAATATTGAAAAAATTAATACATGTAAAAATAAAGGATATTAAATTTTAAGAGATTAAGATTATGAAGGTAAAATGATTTAATTTTATTCATTTTACAAATTTGGTATGAATCACCAAGGAAAATTTGAAGAGGTGTTTAATGTGTGGGAAAGGAGGGAACATAGAAATTAATTGTCAAGGAAAATGTAGATATAAGTGGAAATGATGAAAGGAAATATAGTTCTTCTAGAGGCACAACAAATATTTCAATATCTTAAATGTGGGGAACATTGGAATTATCCAAATCAATTACCTAACATGGGAGCTAAAATGGACGATAGGAACCAGTAACTCCCAAGAAAAGGGAATTACTATACAACAAAAATTATCGAAGGGGGATCTGAAAATGATCAACAGTTTGAAAATTCATCATCCACTCAATAACTCTGATTTTTATACCAACTACATTATAAAAAAAGGATTATTAAGGACATTAAATTTTTAACTCAATAAATTGAGTTTGAATTATTAATCAAATATTTTAGTGGTATTACTAATATATCCTAGGAATAAAACTCCTCCCTAATTTATTTTTATAGGAATATTATTTATATAATATCCACATTTCTTTATTTTAGAAAATTTTATGTGATACTATTCATGAGTTATATCTGTGACAAAGAGGAAAATAAAATTTCCCAGATATGAAAAATAATATCTACAAATCAACCCATGGACACCAATTGATAAAAGGATAACAATAAACTCCCTATTAAATATTAAACCAATTATATTTGTGTATTTAGTATAAATAGTTAAGGAAAATTCAACATTATTTATATTCATATTATGAGAGAGAGAAAATTAAACTTCACTTGTCATTCCAAGTACTGTATAAAACCATGTTTTTTCTCCTTAAATAAACACTATATTCGATAAATTTTGTTACATGATATAGCTAGCATAAAAACCCCAATATATGAAAATAAAATTATTAATAAATCTATAATAAACACTAATATAGTTAGACATTAAAATCTATTGCCAATAGAAGATAAAAAACTAATAAGAATTAATATCCAAAAAGAATATTTTCAATATAAGTAATTATTTGTATTATTTATTTTATTTAAAAAATTGAATTTTAAACTATTATAATATAAATTTTATTAAAAATCATTTTTTAATTTTACTCTCTACTATTTACATATTATGAATTTTTAAAGTTTTTCAGTAATGATATATTTTTAGTCATAAAATATTGTTTTTTTAATTATAATTTTTATTATTTCGTAATTTTTTAACTATATCCTAGAAGTTTAAAAACAATTATGTAAAAAAATTTTATTTAAGGAATAAAATTATGAATTTATCATATTATTTTATTTCAAAAATCCTATATGAATTATTTTTAGAACTAAATTAAAATTTTAGTTTAAAAATTACTATTTATAGTTTTTCATTAAATAAAGTATTCTTGAGGTGAGATTCAATTGTGAATTTCCATTGAAGACTAACCCATTCATTTTTTCATAATAAATTAATTTACATCATTTAAATCATTAATAATGATAATTTTAGCTTATATTTAAATTTAAATTTGAAAAAAGTAAGTTTCTAAAAAATATTATTACGCAACAAAGTGTGATTATTTTAAAATTTAAAAGTTCATATGTTTAAACATTCAACATGATAAAATTATTTTCAAATTTGAAATAATATTTTTCAAATAAATTTTTAAGGAAAATCTAAATTTTGGTCCTCAAAATTAATTACCAAGGTTAAAAAATAGTAACCCTGATAAAAAGTAAAAATGGAGAAAAGTCTTTTACTAAGGGGATAAATAAAAAAAATGTTGAGAACATGATTTAAAATTATATTTAAAGTTATTTTCAATAAAAAACACTTTAATGAAAAAAATTTCTATTTTGGGTCTATTTACCCTTTAATAGTAACATTGCAATATTGAAAATGAAAGGATTACTTACAAAACTACCCTTTATTTAAATTATAAAAAACCAACATTTCCACAACTTCAAGAGTCAACTATATATTCACTTATTCTTAGAATTCCCTTCTTAACTTATATTATCCTAACCTTCTATAAAAAATTATATTACTAAATAATTACCAATATTATACATAAATTTCATTATATTAATTATAAAACAATTATTAAATCATGTCCATCTACTAAGAATACCACATGACTTCAGTCATGTGTAAGTGCAGATTACCACATCCCCGAAGAGATGTTGTTTATTTTCTATCACTACCTTCCAAGGATGGTATCATTAATGAATTAGGTAAATATATAACATTTTAATGTCACAAATAAATTTATTAAATCTTCATTTTCTATATGATGCAATTATATCACTTTATTGAGAAATGGGATCTTTAATCGTGTGTACACAGTCTACCACCTCCTCGAACAATGAATTTCAGTTTTCATAACCCACCATCATGTATGGTCATATGAATGGATTTAATTAGTATATATGATAATAATGACATGTTTAATATTTTAAATATTTACTATTATCATTATATTAATAAATTCTATAACTCATTAATAAATTATAATATGTTACCATTTTGGTTAGTTTTAAGATCTCTGTAATAAAATAGTGTAATGAATATGTAATAAATTATTATGGTATATAATATAATAGTAACATAATTTAATAATTATATATTTGATATTTTTTAATAATTATATATTTTTTTTGTCAATATTTAAAATATTTATTGATATATCACCTTTTGATCATTAAACATCTCAAAAAAAATTCATCACGATTTCAATTTTCAAAAGGTATATATATGCCTCTCACCTAATAAAAATGAGACATAAGAAATAATCGAATAAAAATGATTGTTATATCATGAATATTCTATTAATTATTAAAGTGAAAACACATAGTAAGAATAAATCATATTTTGATGTTATTTATATGAAACAAACAAACACGATTTCTAATGCCTAATATTGAAAATAAACTATAAATTGTTAATATATTAATAATATATGGATATAAAATAATTATAAAAATGGTAGAAAACTTATATTAATTATCTAAGATATGTGATCAGTATTGTTTTTCCAAGGTTTGTGAGGTTAAAGCTCTCCTGTGGATATCAAACATATAGTTAAAGGACCTACAAACTCAAACCCCTTTCATTGAGTTATCAAATTTCTTATAAAACTCTATAGTTAAAAGACATTACATTTTGAATGATATCATATTCTTGTTTCATGGGAAAATATTATATATACCAAATCTATTTTCATGAAATTATATCCATGGATTTTTCATTAAAACAAACGGAACTTTCTAAAATCAGGCTCATAACTATGAATTTTACAACAATGAGAAAAAATTGTGTTCAAAATATCATTTATTTGTTTCGTTTTCATTATCTTCAAATGATATTTATCTAATGGATTTATATTTCATGTTTTAGCACATATTTTCTTTAATTATGGGATTATTTTGAGTGATCAAGTTTTTAATATATTACAATTTAATTCATGTTGTAATTCCACATTATATTGATATTTTATTAAATCTATTTTTATTTCCATGAGTTCTTAATGAGAAGTGAATGATTGTCATTTGGATTTTTGGTAAACTCATTATTGTTTCCATCTTTCATTTATGAAAATTGAATGATTTATATTTGGATGTGTTATAAACCCCATGTTATTTTCAATAGTTATTTAGGACGTGATATGTGATTGACTTTTAAGTGTAATGCATAGGTATGGATGAATGATGAGTGGGATCTAATATGTCAGTAAAATAAATAAATTATGAATTTATATATCATGAGATATGTATTAATATGTAAATTCTTTTTTCTAATAATCATATTCAATTATTGTGTGGCTAATGAATATAATAAATCCCTATGCTAATTTCTATTCCATAATTAATAAATGTTATTAAATATGATCTTATAATCTCATAATTAAAAGTTGAGGTTGAATTTTTTGAACCCATGTTACATGTATTATCTTTCCATGTTAATCTTTTTTTTCTATGATTTTTTATTCCACGTAATTTGAATCTCACTTTTGTTTTACGGTTATAACTCATGATGATATGATATTACTCTTATGCTCTTGTCTTTTCTTATTCTTATTTTCATTTCTATAATGAAATGTTTATTAAACCCTTAGAAAGAGTTTTATGACACCACTTTTTTATAATTTCATTTCCCAGGTTTTGAGGATTAGTATTACTAATAAAATGTCTAGAATAAGGTCTACTTTGGGTCCTTTAACATGAAATGATCTACTATATTGTAAAATAAGATGATTATGTATCCAGCCTCTAAGTACATTGAACCTATTGGGGCATGGGATTTTATTATTTGTGAAATTTAATGTATATATATTGTAATTTTTTTAAATAAATAAATTTTTAACTTTGGATACAATAGTTTGTATCTGAGAAATAGTTTAGTTATTTTTAGAGATTATTTAGGTACATTTGGTTTTAGCATTACATAACCTTACTAAAAGTCCCTAGGAATGAGTATATGTATAAGATAATTTCACAACATTTTGATAAAATATACATTGTGTGGTTATGATGGATTTTATATCCCAATCTATATACCACAAGTTGATTCATTCTCTTTTAAAAATGTACCTAGGGGTCATAACCCCAAAGTGGGAATTTAGGGTATTAACTCAACTATAACATGGTGCATGACAAAGAGGCCAAACTAAAAGTCACATTTGACACTCTCGAGGTATGTTCATGGGTTAATAACATTATATTTTAAAACCATAATGGATGATTTGTGTATTATGTTATTAAATTATGTTTGAGAACCTAACAATAAAATAACCATGGACAACGTAGATTGAAACCAATATATTAGTATTATAATGTGTATACTTCATTTTAAAATCCATATGAAATAAAATTGAACAATGTGGGTCATAATACCCAAAAATGAGTGAATTTTGACTTAAATTTTAGAGGATTAAGACAATATTAATGAGATACCTATTGTATGGGAATATAATGATGTATTATTAAATGAACTATCTGGTCTTCCCTAGAGCATGTGGTTGAGTTTTAAAATGGACACTTACTTAGATAAAGAAAATATTAAGGACTCCAAATATAATGGATAACATTGAATATAATATGTAAAGAAGCAGTTAAAGGAGACTTTGGAACAATGTTTTATCAACCCAAATGTTTCACCATGGCAATAACCAGTCCCCAATATTATGAATAAAGATGGATCAATGTGACTTTTCATTGATAATCATGATATCAAAAAAGATGAGAGTTTAAAATAAATATCCTTTAGCATGTATTTATGACTTATACTATAAAATCAAAGATTCTATGTACATTTTTAATATTGACCTAGTATTTGGATATCATCAGTTAATTGTCAAATGTGATGATATGTAAAAGGCATCTTCCCAAATGAGGATTGGAAATTTTGATTTTACAGTGATTCCATTAATATTGACTAATTCCCCATCCATATTTACTAATCTAATGAATAGAGTCCTTATAGAATACCGTAATCATTTATGGTCATATTTATATGTTATATTATTATATTTTTATATAGAAAATATGGTTTTATTTTTAGATGATATTATTATATACTCAAAGGGAAATGAAGATCCTGATGATCATTTTAATTATGTTAATAAATTTTAAAAATGATAGGTAGTATGAAAAATTTATCAAATATGAATTTTTTTATAAAGGGTTCCTATCTTAGATCATATAATCACCAGTAATGGTATATCTATAGATCCTTGAAAAACACTTGTTATCAAAAAATCTCTTAGATCGTACATTATAATTGAGATTCATAATTTTATTAGGTTAGCTGGACATTACCATTTCTTTTTGAGAATTTTTTTATGTTTACCAAATGCACTAACCAAGTTAACATGTAATGGATTAAAGTTCCATTTGATAGTTGAATTTGAATAGAGTTTCAAGGAACTGGAGAAGAGTTTTCTTACTATTTATTTACATACATTTCCCTATAGTGGGGAAGTGTTTTAAATATAATTTTAATCCATAAAGAAGAGATTAGTATGGATCCTATTAAAAAATGGAAAGCTAATTTCTAATGCCTCAAAAAATTACTAAATCATGATAAAAATTATCTAACACATGATTTGGAGCTAGTAGTGGTGATATTTACATACAATATTTGGAAACATTATCTCTATGGAGAAATGTGTGAAATATATATTGATAATAATAGGTTTAAATATATGTTCACATATAAGTAATTGAATATACACCAATGGATATGGTTATAATTAATAAAATATTATGATTCCTCAATACCTTATAATTTAGTGAAGGAAAAATAGGTGGTTGATTCTCTGAGTAGGAAAGACCATGATACTTTATTTATGATTAATATTTAAAGAGACCCAAAATGAATGGATTTTAAAAGGATAACTCGTGATTCCATAATGGAAGGAGATAAATTCTATTTTTTCTAACTTCCTCATCTATCTTCCATTCATTTAAAGATAAATAAATCCTAAAAATATAATGTAAAGATACTAAAAAATGATTTGAATATTATAGAATTCAACATTGATAGATATAGAGATATAAGGTTGGGAACATAGATATGTGTCCTTTCAAAATTGGAACTGAAGAGGGAACTTTGTGATGATACTAATATATTTTCGTTATTTATTCATTTAGAAATCATGAAGATGTCTATATATCAAAATAAATGCTTCTATGATGATAATATGATGATAGAAAATTCATATTATATATATCAATACATGGTATGACAACGTTTTAAGGCTAAATGATAATATTCAAAGGGTATTTCACAACTACTACCCATACCAATATATAAATGGGAAAAATCACTAGTATTTTATCATAGGACTCCCTAAAATTTCTAAATTCCATAATTTTATTTGGGTTTTATTTTATCACCATACAAAGTTAGTAAATTTTATTTTTATTAAATAGTATTTCTGTATTTAACTATCTTGAAAAGATATATATAAAAAAGTAGTGAGGCTACATGTAGTACCACTATCAATTATATTTGATCAATACCTACGATATACCCTGAGATTCATGAGAAGTATTTATAAATACATAGATATATAGATGAGTTTATCATTTATTATAATCCTCATATAGATGTTCAGATTTAGAGAACAGTTTATTCTCTAGAGGATATATTATGATCTTATTCTATGTAATTCTAAGTATGTTGCGATCAACACCTATGCCCGGTATAGTACAAATATAAAAATATTTTCCATTTTAGCATTCATATAGTTCTATATGAGGCTCTTTATTTAAAAGATATATAGGACTCGAGCATATTGGCATGATATTAGATAGGTTAATTTGATAAGTCTTGAGATTTTCCAAGAAATGACAGATAAGGTTCAAACAAATCAAAGGAATTTGAAAGAGAAACAATGTTGATATAAGATTTGTGAATATAATTTTCAATGAGATCATTTTTTTATTTTAGTTCTAAGGTGTTATATAAAAAATCTCTTTCTAAGAGCTTTATGATATTTCATATGAAATAAAATCTGAGATATAGGTTTATCGGTCCCATCGAGAAGCTTGACCTTTCTAGAACTGTAGTTTAATCTGTAGCACACCCACATGAAATCTAGTAATTACATGAAATTTTATATATATTAATTTTTTCAAATAAAATAGTAAAACCATCACATGTACCAAACTCTAAAGTTGTGAAACTCGAACATTATCTCTCATATGAAGAAAAACATATAGAAATGTTGAATCAATGTTATAATATATTATGGAATAAGATTGATCATTTTTTCAAAGTATTTTAGAGGAAATAAAAGTCTTAGGAAGCTATGTTGGGACCTATGTAATTGATAAGAAAAAATTACCCCAAATGTTTTCCACAATTAATTAATTTTCATGTATTAAATTATTTTTATTCGGGGTTAAATATAACAACCCTAGTTTTTCCCTCAAATAAAGATGATGTTTAATAACTTTTATTACACACTACACAAGATTTAAAAATCCCACAAGAGATTATAAAAACATTACTAAAAAATATATATTTAAAACTTTTATGGTAAACAATTAAAATATATTACCTTTTGATGAATAATGATTAATATGAATTTACATTGAAACAACAAATTTTCAATAAAAGTTGTTTTCATTATATTATTTTTTTTATCTTAAAAAATAAATTTATACATTTTAGAATTTAAATTTGATGAAATAAAAGAAATTTTTTAATATTATCATCAAAATAAACTTAGTAAAAAAATTTATTTTTTTCAAAAGAGATTATTTTTTGTCAAAAATAAAATTTTTTAGAAATTCTAATTTTTATGATTTTAGTATTATGTAAGTGAATAATAGAATTCAAAAAACCAATTAAGTAATAAAATTTTTATTTAATTAGTAAAATGTTTCCTTTAAATATATTCATTAATCTTATAAATCATACGTCCACTATTTTGAGAACTAAATTAAAAAGTAATATTAATAAAAAATATTTCCAATTTTTTAATTTATGAAAAAAATTTATTGGGAGATTCTGTTTTTCATTTACATTAAAGCCTCATACAATTAATTATAATTGTTATAAATTTATTTATTTCATTAAGATTGGTAATATCTAATATTTTTATCCTATGTATAAATTTAATGTTGAATACATTTTTTTTAAAACTAGTTCTTAGGGGATTAAGGTTGTTTATTTTTAAATTATCTTTTCAAAAAATTATAATTTTTATAAGATAAACTGTTTTTAAATTTTATAATAATAAGGTTAAAATTATTTAATAAGTTGAATTTAAATTTTGGTCATCAAAATTAATTACTATGGTTAAAACATAATTGCCCTGATAAAAAAGTAAAAATGTTGAAAAGAATTTTTTTAAGAGGGAAAAGGCTTAAACCATGTTAATACATGTCTTCAAATGAGCTATTGAGTAGATTATCAATCCAAAACAACATTAAAATCCACTTTTTTCATTTTTTAGTGACATACCCATGAAGAATAACTGTAAATTATTTAAAATGAAAGGGTTACTTTCAAAACTACCCTTCTCTTTACTTATAAAATGCCAACACTTCTACCACTTCAAGACTCAGCTTATGTTCAAATTTATAAGGACCTAAAATTAAACATTACATAATCTAGAAAATTATTTTTTAATTCACATTCTTAAATTCTGAAGGATCTTTTTAGTTTATAGTTTTAGAAAATTGGGACAAAATTCATACATATCAACCCACAAGAATACAAAGTGGGTACCACTAAAACAATATTTATTACTTTCATAATCACAATGTTTCTAAAAAAACCTTAAATAGTTTCATGAATAATCTTCAAAACATTAAGATAGAATTATTATTTTATATTAACCATCATCAAACACATTGAAATACATTTTAAATCATTTTATGAGAAAAAAAGCTCAGTAAGGGATATAAAAAGAATGAGAGAAACTGTTGGTACATCCATACTTATAAACTTATGAAATCATTTTCACAAGGACATACATCTCACCCATAATCTATCAGATACATACTTGTGAAAAACATGATATTTCAATAAAAAATAGAAAATAAATAAATAAACCATATAGGTAACACGGGTAATTACCTATTTATTATTATAACCCTCATGACTACCTTATTATCGGTAACCCTCAATGCTACCTTAAAATGTAACCCTCACAACTACCTTATAGTGTAACCATCACAGTTACACTTGGAGTAACCATACGGCCAATCTCAAAATTAAACATACCAAATGAATCAGATAAATATATAGGTCACAAACATCATCATAAATAATGCTTAAGAACCATAACACATCCATAAAACATGAACACTTTCATAAAAACATTCAATTATAATTTTGTAAAAATATAAATTTAAAAGAGTATTTTTAGAAGAAAAGACTCTTACGAACACCATAAAATAGAATTGAGAATCAATAAAACGAAAGGAATATGTCAATAAATAGAAAATAAACATAACAAACCATCATATAGAAAAAATACATCACACAAATAATCCTAGTACCACATAATTAATTAATTATAAGGTCATCCCAAATAATATAAATTGTGGTAAGGATTCCCTTACCCCATGTTCTTCTTACATAAAACATGTTTAAAACTCATGTATAGTATGTAAAAGAGTGTTATTAATATTTTAATGAAACATATTAATTTTTATAACACATTTTATAATCATTTTATAACATCATTCCACATATTTATTAATTATATTTGTTTATTTCTATTATTCCATGTGTGTTTTTACATGATTTTCGTGGTCGGGTTGTAATGGATTTTCATGTAGAATGGAATAGAAACTCCATAAGTAGAATGAAATGGAATTAATATGTTTCAATAATTTTAAATTATAACATAATCATTCTATTTTAACATATTATATTGAATCATTAGATAAAACATTGATGATATTCATTTAGATCATTTTGGCAGTTCTTCGATAATCGCAAACTAGTTTCGTTATATAATTTAATATTATTTATATATGTTAATTCGATAACATAAAAGAGGTTATATCATACACATTAAAATATGTTTCAACCAATTAAACCTTTTATGACCATACATGAAGGAAGTAATGGAAATATAAAACCCATCGTCTGTGATTTCAGTAAATCGACGCATCACCGACATAGTTTTAAATTTTAGAATTAAAGGGATAGGTGAAGAAGTATGATGATGAATTTTCTCAAAAACATGATAAAATAACAGCATATATAAGATAATATAGTTTTTATTCCTCTTATGCAAGTTTATTTTAAGATATTATAAGAAAATAAAAATAATTGAAAATAAAAATTAAATGAAATGAAAGGTGAATTTTACCTCTTGATCTCTTCTCCTTGAGATCCTCTTTAAGGCACTTGGTTTTGCAAATTTTGTGATTAAAAAGGGCCTTGGACGTGGGGAATATTATTGGGAATAGTTTTGGGAATAATTTCCAAAATGGTCAAATCTTGAGAGGTTTTAGGGGAAGAGGGGGTGAGTTGTGGTATTTATAGGGGAGAGTGGGGTTTTTAGATTATTTTATACATTAGTTTATTATTTTGGATGAAGAGTATGAATAGTTTGAGAACTATCAAAAAAAATATTAAAATAATCAAGTTAATTTTTTCATTATGGTTATTAAATCATTCATGATATTAGGAATGGTGTATTTAACTTATAATGTACGTATATCGTAAATTACTGCATTTCACTATTCACCAAAAAACAACTATTTTAGAGAAATCCAAAACAATTACCCTAATCATTTTTAGACACGTACAATTCATAAAATAACTACATTTTTCAAAATAATTTTCTAAATATGTTAAAATTTATATTTAAATAAAATCGTAATTTAGTCAAAAAATAAAAAAAGTAATCTATAACTGATTTTATAATACCCTAAAAAATTAGTCAAGGTCTCAAATAATTACGTTATAATAATAAGAAAAAATATATTAATTTATGAGTATATTTTATGAAAATAATTTTTTTAAATCATTAAATTATTAATAAATTTTTAAACAATCATTTCTATTTCATAAAAATACCAATACATAATTTATCATTTTTAAAACATTTACTTAAATATTACATGATATAAATATATCATATTTTGACTTACAAGATTCGTAAATTTTATATATACTATCATAGGAATGTTTACTATTTTATTGGTCGATTTATTATTCATAAGGGTCATATTACTGTCCCAAAGGTCAAGATACTATTCTATTGGTTTAGTTTCCTTAAAATAACACTTATTTCATTATACATTTATAATGAATTTAATTGTTTAATTCAAGAATGAAAACAAATTATTTTATATATACCTGGGTTATTATATTCTTCCCATATTCTGGAAACTATTTCCTCACAATTTTTGTTCACTTATTAAATAAGTGAGGATAACTTTCCATCATAGAATTTTTAGATTTCCATGTTTCTTCATCAACCATGTGGTTTCTCCACAAATCCTTAACCAGGTAAATTACCTTATTCTGCAACATGCACTTTCTACGATTAAGAATCTAATAGGTTTCTCTTCATAAGAGAGGTTCTCTTCCATATGAACTACTTCTATGCTCAAATTGTGAGATAAATCTAGCACATACTTTCTCAACATTGAAAATGAAAAACATTGTGTACTTGAGAAAAACCAAGAGGAAAATCTTCTTGGTATAACACTATTAAAACTTTCTCCAAAATTTAAAAAGATCCAATAAATCATTGAATAATCTTTCCTTTCTTACCAAAACTCATAACACTTTTACAATGAGATATTTTATGTAAAACATGGTCACCTACCTCAAAATAAATCTTTCTTATTGTTATCTATATAACTTTCCTACCTACTCAAAGTTTTCCTCATGTGATGTTGGATCATCTTCACTTTCTCTGCCACCTCCTCTACAAATTTCGGTCCCATCAACATTCTTTCCCTGAATTCATCCCAAAATGCTATATTTTGACATCACTTTCTATATAATTCCTCAAAAGGTGTCATATGTATACTAGAATGAAACCTCTTATTATAAGAAACCCTAAATAAATAAAGTATCTGATCCAAAATTCCCTATTAATCCATTAAAGAAGCTTAAATCATGTCCTCCAATGTATGAATTTCTTTCTCAGCATGTCCATCATATAAAAGATTAAAAGTAGTTTTGAAATTTAATTCTTTTCCCAATGACTTATAATGTCCTTTCAAAAAGTTATAAATTAACCTAGGATCATGTTAAGATGAAATGGATAGAGAAATCCATGAATCCTGAAAATATCATTGAGGTATAGTTTATTAAGATAATATAAATATAGAGTATCTATAATTTGAAGGAAATGGGAAGATTTATTCAATCGTTCAATAATAACCCAAAATTACATTGTTACCTTGGCATGTCTTTGGTATTCCAAACTCAAAGCCCATGGATATATTTTCCCATTTCAACTATAGTAGTGGAAAAGGCTGAAGCCTCCCATTTGGTAGTTTTCACTCTTCTTTAACATATTAAAGAGTCAATGATTTCACAGTAAAGTCAGTAATATATCTTCTTATTCCATCCCACCAGTAATACTCCTGATGGTCTTTGTACATCTTAGTGCTATGAGGATGAACTGAAAAAGGAGATCTAGAAGCTTTAAAAAATAATTATTTCATCATCTAGGGATCACAAGGCACCCATTATATCTTTCTAAATCTCAAGAAAAAAACCTTATCAATGTTTAATTAAGGAAACATATCATATTTAACCAATTCTTCCTTTTTCTACAACTCACAGTATTCCATCTATACGTTCTTAATTCCATATGATAGAAACTACTACACTGACACTAGAAAAAAATAGAAGAATTTCCAGCACTAACAACTCCCAATCCAAAATTAGTCAAATCATTAATAAAGGGTTCATGTTCCAAATGTTACATGGTTAATGATGCATGAAGTTTTTGACTCAAGGCATCTGTTACTGTGTTTGATTTTTTAAGATGTTAATTGATCGTTTAATCATAATACTTTATCAGTTCAATCCATATTCCCTACCTCATATTCAATTACTTATAAATAAATATTTACTTTGAATTTTATATTCAATATATATCTCACATTTAGATCCATATAAATGGTGCCTCTGAATTTTTAAAGAGAAAACCATAGATCCTAATTCCAAATCCTGTGTGTGATTATGTAACTCCTAAGGTTTCAATTTTCTTTAAGTAAAAGAAATTACTTAATCATTCTTTATCATAACACAACCCAATCCATTAAAATAAACATAAATAATGATTAAAAAATCATCATTTCTGGAAGGTAGGGCCAATCCTGGAGCATTCACCAATCATCCTTTCACTTCCTAAAAACAAACATCACAATATTCAATACAAAAAAATTTACCCTCTTTTCATGTTAACTTAGTTAATAGTATATATAACCATGCAATGTTCTTAAAAAATCATAGGTAACAGCCTACTAATCCAAGAAATCTATGAATCTTTATAACATTCATAGGCCTTGTTCATTTATTAACAAATTTTGTTTTGGTGAGATCAACTATTATGCTATCTTTATTTACAATATTCCAATGAAAAAAATCCATTTGAAACCAAAAATCACATTTTCTAAATTTCCCATATAATTTATTTTCTTTGAGATTTTGGAGGAAAATACTTGAATACTTATCATGATCCTCATAACGTTTTTAAAATATCAAAAAATCATCAATAAAAACAACATACTTAACCACAAATTCATTGAATATTGTATTCATAAGATCCATGAATACAATAGGGTATTTTTTCAAACCAAAGGGAATAACAAAAAACTCATAATTCTCACCTCTAGTATGAAAATATGTTATTGGAATGTTATCCTCTATCACCTTTAGATGAGAGTCCCTGGATCTCAAGTCCATAATTGAAAAATAATGAGCTCCCAAGAGTTGATCAAACAAGTCATCGATATGAGACAATGGATACTTATTCTTAACAGTAATATACTTCAAATATCGATAATCACTGAAAATATTCATAGAACTATATTTATTTTTAAGAAACAAAACAAGAGTAACCCATGTTGATGTTCTAGGACAAAGGAATTATTTATCATGAAATTCTTGAAAGTTATTTTTCAATTAAATATGTTCTACTTGATTCATTTGATAAAAAGGATAAGAAATTAGCTTAGCATTAGGAACTAAGTAAATAGTAATTTCAACTTCTCAATCTATTATAACATTGGGAGACTCGTTAATAAAAACATATAGATATTCATTTACAACTGGAACACCATTAATTTAAATAGTTCCCTTTTATCAACCCTATGAGAAATATAACATTAATTTCCATATTTTAATGGTTTCTTAGCTTCCAGATATGTTATAAATTATATGGGTTCATTATTTTATACAAATTTAAACTCTTTCTAAAAAGACAGCTTCTTTTTTCTCTATAATCCATCATATAATGGTAAATAGAAATCAAATCCATACCCAGAATAACATCGAACTCTAATAAGGAAAAAGAGAAAATGTTTTCAGGTAATGACTTTCCACAGACAACAACTGGAATATTCTTATAATTCCTTTTTCTATAATATTTATCCTTGTTGTTTTGACCATAAATTTTTGTTTCATTTATTGAGGTGAAATTTCCAAGTTACCAGTAAATTTCTTAGAAAAAAATATCAATGTCTGGACCCCATATCAATCAATACTTTAGAAAAATCTATGTATACAAACAAAGTACCTTATACCACTTTATTGGACGTCCTAACATAAACTAACATAGTTGTAAAAGATCTCAATACACCTATCTACTAAAAATATGACTTATTTCCATCATTTAGATCTTTCTTTGGGTATCCATTTTCATAATGATCCATCTCATAACATTTGAAACAATTTAAATTTTTCTTATCAGAATTATTCTTAAGATAATAATCATTACAATCTCAATCCATATGTAGAAACTTACAACATTGAAAATATTTCCTAGATTTTTGAAGGCATTCACGAGGGTTCTTTTTAACACACTTCCCAGAAAATGGAAACTATAATTTCTTACCTTCAAATTTATTTACTTGATTCTTACCCATTTCTTTTCATCTGGACTATTTCTTGTGCTTATTTTAATAGTATGTTTGATCATCAAAAAACTCTATTTCTACCTTTTCATCACATTTAACAAGTTTTATATCACTTTTGAATTCATGGGAGGACAGTTCTCTTTAGTATCTTGGATTTAATCTTGAGTAAAAATTGATTTATATTACTATCATGATCCTAAATAATATTTAGAGTGTACCTTTCCAATCGGGTTAAGTAATCTTCATACATAGCCACTGAATCTTCCACATTTTGTTTCAATTCAAGGAATTTAATTTCTATCCTAATTTAAACCACCTTAGGAAAATATTTTTCAAGGAAATTATTGTTAAATTAATCCCATTCTAAGGAATTGATCTCATCGCAATCCCTTATATTCTTATCCATTCACCACTATTGGTCAACTTCAGCTTCAAAATTATAAATTGAATGACTAGTCGTTTGATTATCTGAACACCCCATGATGTCAAATATCTTTTCAAAAGCATTAATCCATATTTTATCTAGCACTATGTCAAAAGATCCACTGAAATGAGAATGTTTTTTCCTCATAAAAGTTTCCATTATTATCGTGTTCCTTTACAGTAATTATGGTTTTTCTCTTCCATGGGTGCCACTTCCATTTATTTCTTACTTCTTATCCATTACTATCACAAACTACTCAGTTCCAATCCCAACCATTCCAGGTTATGGATTCAGAAAGATATCATCCTCTTGGTTCCATATAACTTCATATTTCATGTTTCTACTTCAGAAAACTATTATTAATAAACATATCATAAATATAGAAACATAGTAATCTTAAAATGCTATATCATTTCAATATAAATATAAGGTAAGAATTATTTATTCTATTCTATTAACATCATCATAACCACCAAAACAATCTAAATCGTGCTCTAATACTAACTATAAGGACTCAGCCTTAAACATTACATAATTTAATAAATTCTTTTATAATTCACATTCTTACATAACCAAATATATTTTTAGTTTAGATTTTTAGATAATTATGACATAAATAATAAATATGAACCCACAAGAATAAAACGTGTGTACTACCAAAACGTTATCCCCTTCATTCACAATCCAATGGTTTTTAACAAAACATGAAATGTTTTCAGGAATAATCTTCTCAACATTCATCTTTGATTTTTATTTTCTATTACCCATTATTAACACCTATAAAGAACATTATGAATCTTGGTATGATCACAAAAAATCAAAAAGGTATATAAAAAAGAAGGATAGAAACCATTAGTACATGAATACTTATAAACTTATGAAATCATTTTCACAAAGACATACTTCTCACCAATAATGTATCACATACATACATGTGAAAAACATGAGATTTCCATAAAATAATTAAAACATAAATAAACCAAATTGGTAACTTGGGGAATATTTACAAATGATTTCAACCCTCGTGGATAACTTATGATTTTTATCCCTCACATCTGCCTTACAATGTAACTCTCGTGACTACCTTATGGTGTAACCAACATAGTTACACTTGGAGTAACCATACAGAAAACCTCAAACATAAACATACCAAATACATTGGATAGATTTATAGGTCCCACCATTCATCAAAAAAATTCCCAATAACAATAAAATATTCATAAAATTATAGCACTTTATTTTAAACATTCCTTTTTAATTTTTTAAAAATTAAAATTTAAAAGAGTATTTTTAAAAGAGATGTCCCATACAAACACCATATAATAGAAGTGATAATTAATTTAATTAGAAGAATATATATATAATCTTTAAATCGACCAAATAAAACATAATATAAACAAAATTTATTAGAAAAATAATCTTATCAATGCATAATTAATGAAATAGAATATTAACCCAACGAATGGAAATAAGGTTAAGAATTACCTTACCATATGTTCATCCTACTTAAAAAGTGTTTAAACCTTATGTATAATGGTTAAAAAAGTGTTAGTAAAATTTTAAAAAACATATTCATTTTTTTAAACCTTAAATGATCAATTTAAAATATCATTCCACTCATTTATTAATGATATTTTGTTATTTCCATTGTTTCGGGTGTATTCTTTACAAGAATTCCATGGTCGGTTCATAATGGATTTTCTTATATAATGGAATAGAAAATCCATAAGTTGAATGAAATGGAACTAATATGTTTCCAATATATTAAATTATATCATAAATAACTTTTTTGATATTATGATAAATCATTAGATAAAACATTAATGATATTTATTTAGATCATTTTGGTGGTTCATCGATAATCACAATCAATTTTTGCTATATAATTTATTATCATGTATATATGTTAATTATAGAACAAAAAATTGCTCTTATCATACAATTTTCAAATTTTTTAAACCATTAATATGTTTTTATGACCATCCATGAAGGAATTAATGGAAATTAAAAAAACAATGTTCCTGATGTCAGTAAATCGACGCATCACGAACAATGTTTTTATTTTTTGAATAAAAGGGAGAGGTCAAGAAGTATGATGATGAATTTTTTCATAAAAATGGTAAAATTAAAATCTATATAGGATAATTGAGTTTTCATTCCTATTGGATAAGGGGATTTGAATATATTATAAGAAAATAAAAAATGAATAGAAAATGAAAGAAGATTTTTACCTCTTGATCTCTTCTCCTTGAGATCCTCCTTAAGGCCCTTGGTTTTGGCCTTTTGGTGAGAAAATTAGTCCTTGGATGTGGGAAGAGGGTGGGGAAGAGGTTTGGGAATAATTTTTACAATTCTATAATCTTAAGAGGTGTCTGCATAAGAGGGGGTGAGGGGTGGTATTTATAGTAGAAGAAATGGGGGTTATTATTTTATTCATTAGTTTATTATTTTAGCTCAAGACTATGAATAGTTTGAGAATTGTCACTAAATATATTAAAATAACCAAGGTATGTTTGATATTATGTTACTTATATCATTCAAGATGTTAGAAATTGTGTATTTAACTTATAATGTATATATACTGTAAATTATCATATTCCACAATTCACCAAAAATTCAACTATTTTTGAAAAAGTCCCAAAAAATCACCACAAATATTTTTGAAAAACCTGAATTAAAAAATGAACTCAATTTTATGAAAATAATTTTCTAAATATGAAAATTTTAATTTTTAGATAAAATCATTATTTATTCTAAAAATAGAAATTTTAAAACTGTAACTGATTCTATAACACCATGAAAAATCATTCGTGATCTCATAAAATTAATTTATAATAATATGAAAAAAATATTAATTGATGGATCTATTTTATGAAAATTATTTTTCTTTTATATAATTAAATTATTTATAAAATTGTTAAAAAACATTTCAATTTCACAAAAATACCGACTCTTAACTTATTTTTTTCAAAACATTTATTTACTTATTCCATGATATAAATATATCATATTTTGACTTAAAAGATACATAAATTTTATATATACTATCATACATAAGGTCACTATTTTATTCTCTAATTACTATTCATAAGGGTCATATTACTATTCTAAAGGTCGTGATCCAATTCTGTTGGTTTAGGTTCCTTAAAATAACTGTTATTTCGTCATACATTTATAATGACTTGATCTATTTAATTCTAGAATGAAAACAATATTCTATAAGTACCTATGTTATTACAAAATTTATATTTTAAACTCAGAAAACTCTCTCCCTAAATAACTTTATCCCATGTAAACAACCTCAGGGTCACTATTACTTACTATAAGGCCTTCATTTCAAGGATAATTCCTTTTGAAAATTCAATCATCTGACATAATTATCAACTATTTTATAGTGTTTCTTTATTAAATTATACTATCCTAAAATTTTTTACCATTATTAATATAACTAAATAAGTATAATTAGTATACTAAACTTTCATTTTATTTATTCTACAATAATTTTTTAATTATTTTAATCAACTAATAAATCAAAATAACATTAATCAAGAATATGTGAAGATTAGTGCCTCTATGAAGTGATGACATTCATTATTATCCACTACCTATAAAGGATGATACAAAAGGATTTATTTGAGGAATAAATAATATTTATTTTTCATAAATAAAATTCTAAATTCTCATTTTTCCTATACAATAAGTTTATCCATTCATAGAGAAATTTGATCATTAATCGTGTGTGTGGCGGACCACCACCTCCATGAATAATGAATTTATGTTTTCATCACCACCCTTTATTTCTGGTTCTTTGAATTAATTTAATAAGGATATATGATAATAATTACATGTTTCTAATTCTTAAAATTTCATATTTTCATTATCTACATACATTATCTAACACATGAAAACATTATATTACATTGTCATTTAGGTTGTTTTACCACCTATTTAAAGTGATGTTATAAAAAATATGTCATAAATGATTGTGGGATGTAATATAATGTTAATATCATTTAATATTAATATATTTAATTTTTCTATGATTATAAAAGGTTTCTCTAATATTTGTAATATTTATTAATATATCACCTTTCAATCATTAAACTCATCAAAAACTAGTTCACCGTGATTCCCATTTTCATAACCCACATTCATTTATTTCATTTGATAAAATTAAGACATGCTAAATCATTTAAAAAACAATGATTATTATATCTTGAATAATCATGGTATGATGAACTTGGAATAACTTATTAATAATTGATCTTATCTTCATGGTGTTTGTAATGAATAAATAACCAAAAGTTCTATCACCAAATAATGAAAAAAACTGTAATATATTTGTGAAATATGGTTATAAAATATTTATAAAATGGAATAATATTTATATTAAGGTTTTTGATGTATTTTTTTAAGATATTTATGTTCATTATAGTAGAGTTTAAAGCACATCTATGGAAGTCATTGTTAATAGTAAAGGACTTGGTATCTCGAACTCCTTTATTTTAGTTATACAATTTCTTATTGAGATTATTTATTCTAGGAAATTAAATTTTGAATGATGCAGCCTCTTTATTTATGTGAAAAAACGTTTAAAAAAAATCCATTTTCCATAATAGTTCTCAATTGATTTTTCCTAAAAATAAAAGCATACTTTTTGAAAAGAGACTTGTAACTAAAACATTTCAACTATGAATACAAAATGTTTTCAAAAAGTTTTTTATCTATTTTTATTTTCATTATATTAAAAGTTTCTATCTATAATTTATTTATGTATCAATTTTCACCCTATATTTTATTTTATTATGCTTTTATTTTGGGTCATCATTATTTTTTGTATCAAATTATTTAATTCATGAGGAAATTTTATTCCATTTGGATGTTTTATAAAATCGATATTAATTTAAATGGGTTATTTGTGAAAATTTAATTATTTCTATATAAATTTTTTATGAAACCCATTATTATTTAATTGGGTTCTTTATGAAAAGTGTATTATTTCAATTTAAATGTTTTATGAAATAAATTTTATTTCCAGTGGTACTTTATGATTTGAAATGTGAATGAATTTCTTAAGGCATGTGTATATATGGATTAATTATGGGTGGGGATATAAATTAACCTCCAATGAATTGGAAAATATTTTAAATCTAATGAGATAGGTATTTTTGAGTACATTTTAGTTGCGCATAAGAATAAACACTTTATGTGTATCTCATGGGAGTAATGTTTCCCTATTCTAATGTATATTCCACAGTTAATGGATATTATTAATTATGATGTTATTCTATCATTATTCGAGGTTTATGTTAAATTTTTCTGAATTTTTTCATTGTGATTGTGTTCTAATTTTTATCTTTTTTGGATTTAAGTTATTATTTCTTGTACTTTTAATATCACATAAGTTTTATGGTTATCACTCATGATGGTAGGATATTTAACTTATGCTAATGTATTAACTTAATTTTATGAACTCATCCAAGATTAAAACTTAAGTCACTTATTACTGAGAGTTTTATCTCACCCTATTCTTATGTTTCCATTCCCCAGGTTATGACGATGAGTCTAACTAACGATATATCTAAAAGATGGTTTAGTGTGTGACATTAATAATAAATGACCTCAACTATTATAGAATAAGATGATTATGTATAAAGTATCTAAATACACTAAACATATTAGTCCTAGGGATATTATTATTTATGAAATTTAATGTTTATATCATGAATTTTTTTTAAAATAAAGGCAAGTTAATATTGGGTTGTTATAAGAATAGTCATGATAATATGTTTCTAGAAATTCAATTTGATTTTATGTATATATTATATACACCCATTAAAATTTCATAAGTTAGAAATAATTAAAATGTATATGATTAAATTTATTTAAGGTGAGGGAGAATGAAATGACCTGAAATATCACTATCTGTTTTCCATAAATAGATATTATGTTAATAGCTTGTCCTACAAGCAACACCAAACTGAAACAACACTTCAATATATTTTATTTATCTAAAAATATAACTGTTAAAACCAAAAAAAAAGAATTAGAAGGTATGAATATAAGAAACTAAAGTATAATATGTACATATATATGTATAAATATAACATTTTATATAAATTTACTTAGTTCATTTTTTTCTTAAAATTAATTTTTTTTAAAAAAATTATTTTTATGTATTTTATATTTTATTAAATAAAACTAGGTATATTATTATCAAAATATTATGATAATTAAATATAAAATTTATTAATTATATTATCATTAGTGTTTTATAGAAATTAATAATAAGAACATCTAGTATTTTAAAATTTTATGTTCCTATCATAATTATTTTTTATTATATTTTATGATTTTATATAATAGTTAAATTACTAAATTCTAGAATATTTATATAACATAGGCTAAATTTTTTATATATTTTTCATGAAAATATTATGTTAGGATGGATTTTTTCATTTTTCTAAAATTATTGGGTTTTAGGAGAATAAAGAAATGTACTATTTTTATAGATACCATGATTTTTATGACATTATTAGTATAAAAGTATGCGTAGGAAAATTAAGAAAAAGTTTTGCAAAAATATTTATTTTATAAAATACAATATAAATTTAAAAATAATGATTTAAAATATATGTTTAATTTTTTAGAACATAAGTTATATTATATGTTAAAATTTTTTTCTAAAATGTTATACATTTATTATTTTAAAATTAATTTTTATCACTTTTAGAAAGTGAAAACAATGAAATAGATTTCAATTGATGAATAATAATTTTCATATTAAGTAATATATATCATATTATTTTTATACATGAAATCTAATTACTTATTTAAAAGTTATTTATTACATAAAAAATACCAAAGGTTATAAATGAATTACAAATTTGTAAAATGATTAACATGTTAAAAATGTTTCGAATTGAGTGTTTGAGGTTTGAATCGACGAATACTTATCTTCACTCAAATATTTTCCATTTTTGAGACTTTTTGACATGTCATACATGTTCTCTCTTTATAATATTCTTAAATTTTAATACAAATGACACTGATAACATATAAAGTATACTCTTACCACTCCCAAAATTCATTTTACCTTTTAAATTATTCTATATTTCATTCCCCTGGAATAATATTTCCCTTATCTATTATTCTGTATAGGCTATTAGGTCTTAGGGCTTAACTTTTGAAAGATTTCTTCCAGGTAATACACAGTTCACAAAGTTATCACTAATCATTCCCTAATTTCATACCCTTTCCTACATTTCAAAATATAATATCATAATTCCAATATAATTACATCATTATTTATTTTATACTAAATTTAATTATTCTATAGTTACAATCATTAACCACCATTCCCATTTCCAAATTATGAGAATCAAAAACATCAGTTGTGCATATGTATGAACTAACACCTCCAAGAAGTGGAATATCTCATTTTTCATCAACATTATTTACTAATTATAAAATATATTCTAATCTAAATCACCACCATAATAAAATATAAATTATATCTTTATTAATTTGTAATGGAAATATTAAATCTAAATCAATTCATAACCATTCATTAATTTTGGTATATTCAAGTCCAGGTTGGTCGGACCACCTTTGTGAGTAATTATATAAAATAATATCATTGATGGATATGAGAAATTAATTAATAATAATATAATATAAAATTGAATAAATTTTTTTTGTAGAATGTAAATGGTAATATTAATCTTATTAATTGTGATATAAATGTATATTTGTAAGAAATCATGAAACACTATCATTTTCAATTTCATATTTAAGGATCGTAACCAAAATTCCCATTGAATTGAATAATAAAATTATAAAAAATTATAAAAAATCCATTACATTAACTTATATAATTTGTGTTTTATGAACCATTGGACATGAATGAAGAACAACACAACTATAATATAAACTAGTTCAAAATGACCAAGATTAGACACACACAATATTGAAAATAGATAATAACTGACAAATATACATATAGAAAATAATTATAAATAAAATTATTAAAACTCTTTGGACCATAAAAATGATATAAAATAGGTTATTAGTATGGTTATTTTAATTATAAAATTTATTCAAGAACTTTAAAGGAAGTCGTAAATTAAGTTATGGGTCTATTTGTCACAAATTTCATTTAATGGGATAATTTCATATTGTGCACTATGATAACTCTAAAATGGTGGGAATATTTTATATTGAATTTCTTTACCATATTAATGTAATTAACGGGTTTTTAAGAGACATGCCTTTTTATTTATTTAAAATTTCAGTCATTTAAATGGATAACAATGTTGTAATGTTTTCTTTTTCCCATTTTTAAATCCATGATACATGCTTGATTTTTTACACCATATTCTATTTGTGTCAATTATACACCTCCAAATTGAAATTTTATATCAGGAATTATCTTTTATTCAAGGTATTATAAGTTTAATTTCATTCACCCTTTTATATAGGATTTCATTAAAATATTAATCAAAATTTAAGGGTATTGTTGATAATATTATTTTCAAATAATAATTTCTTCTTAAAGAGAACCCACATAGGGAATTTGAATTCATTTTAAAACACATCATAATTTTCATTGGTTATTCATGGGGTTTTACAAAACCCCCCAAAATTTAATTTTCACTTGAATCATATTTTTTATTATGTGTTTCTTATAACTAAAACTAACCCGAACTATTAGTTTTTTTAATAACATTCCTTTTAAATGTTAATATTCATTTAATTATTTTTTAAATGGTTATATATGTACATCAATAATTAATTATGGTAATTTCAAAATATATTTTATTTTAGTAAAAATAAATTAAATGATTTTTATTGTTTTCCCAAGGGTTTTTTCATTAATGTTTTAAAAGAAACTCTTTTATTGTTTTCCAAGTGAACACATATTTATGCCATTTTATCTTATTATTTAGGAAGTCCTCTCCTCACCATCTTAGTTTATAAAAAAATTATAATACTAAATTTTTTATAAATCATTTCTTTTAAAAAAATATTTTTCAAATTTTAATGATTTTCTTTTCTTCTAGTGATATTTTTTTAATGATCGTAAAAACTTTTTCCAAACTATGTCAACATATTTTCACATATTTTATTCTTTATCAAGGATATTATTAAAATGACACCATCATCCTTTTTCTTTACATGGACTATGAAATATTCTTCTCGATTAGAGGATTTATCCACCTCTACATTTATGTAAACTAAAAATCCAATATGAATAGATATAACATTTCATCCAATTAATTTTTTTGGTGAATAACCATGTTTAATTTTCTTTTATTGAATGGTTTTAAACTAAATTCATTACATTGATTTATTGATGAATTTTTACTAAATTGTTTACCCTTTATCTCTTCAGTGAAAATAGAATATACTTCATTGAATGGTGTCTAACAATAAAATTATTTTGTATCCTTGGATTCTCATTTATATTCCATGTGTGTATCATGTTTAATGATGTAATTAAGAATGATTTTTGTACATGATTCCTTTTTAAATGGATATGATATATATATTCTCTTTTCTTGTGTTCTTTATGATATAATGGTGATTGATTTTATATGGTATAAAAAATACTATGTGGTGGTAATGTCTGGATGGTTTCACCCTGATAGTGAAGAAATGAATTTCTTAAAGTATTAATCTCTATAGATGGCATGTTTTTGTACTATTTATTCCCATCAGATGGACACCATAGAATTAGAGTTAATAAATTAACAAAAACATAAGTTCTATTATTGTGAAAATGAAAAGAAGAGAAATACTATTTAATTATTAGATTTCATGACTATTTAACAGTTATGTTATTACGTTATGATATCACATAGAATTCAAAGTTATATGATATCATAAAACTCTAGCCTTTTCATTTGATTCCACTAGGATAACTCACTGAGGCTATTTATGATTGGGCCTTTATGTATGCACTATTCTTTATGTGATGAAATCCCAAAATCATTTGATCATCCCACGATAGACAGATCACATGACTCAGATAGAAAAATATATCCATAATTGAACTATCTCCCTATCATTGTTTATTATGTCACACACCTAATATATTTCATCGCTGATAGGAAACTTGGTCACGTGTAACACAAGATTTTACACCAACTTTTATAGACAATCTTCCACCAAATTAAAACAAATATATAGATCAATATATTTAGAAATTAGAACTTATATCAGGGTGATCGCAATTAAAACCTCCTAAAATCAAAAAGGGTTGAATAATTAGATACATGGAGAGGCAACCATATCTAAAGAAAAAGAAAATGAAAAGATTTTAAAGACAACCATGGAAACATTCAGTAAGTAAATTTCAAATGAATGAATGTGTGACCCTAAGATAAATGTGTAAACTATTCATAAAAGACCATGTTGAATTAAATGAAAACCACACTATCACACAAATTTATCATGCCCCATTAGTCTTTAGATCATGTGATAAACATATAGTAATGTGACCATTTTAATGGATCACATGATCCTTAAGACTTTGGGTGCTGACACAACCCATGATTCATTTATCTGATAACACAACCCTCACTGCCTTCACATTTATTCACCACCCACTCAACCTTCATGTGATCGCATGAACCCATCCAACATTAGGTAAAGTACATGACCCTTTGCAATTCAGGTGATTATGCAACTCCCAAAGGGGTGCACCCAAACTCTCCAATGTAAATGTTTCTTCTATCTTTTATAAGGTCATATCCCTTAATATAATCAAATATTCTCTATTCTATTGGGTCATAATATCAATGGGACCCATAATTCTTAATCATCAGAGGGAAAGAAACTTTTGAACTATGAGGACTCTGATTCCAATTATTATCTAGGTATATAGGAAACCTTTTCATGGTTCAATCCCCACATGAAATACCAGAATGTCCACATATATGTCATGTCCTTCCACATGGATATAATCACTCAGGAGACCATCTTGACTTATATATATAATCCAATTTGTATGATTCTATATACCTTATAGGGACCCATGTCCTCACCATAGGCGTCATTCATTTATGTTCTAGCCTCTATATTTTATATAATCCCATCGGTATTTTCATGTAGCCATGATCCATATAAATATCATTTACATTACAATATTTCTTCTGAAAATACAAGCCTCCTCCCATGGAAACATATCCCCCATGAGAGTGATAATCATATTTCTCTCAATGAAGTCTCAATGTGTAATCCATTTATAAATATGATCTTGAATTCACATACAACATGTCTAATCTAATGAAATATCTTGTTTCTCACATCGATAGTGACTCATATGGGATTAGATATTTTCAATGATCACACCATTAATATAATAAAATTTCCCCCATTCTAGGCATCCACCTAAGTTATAAGTCAAAACTATACTTTATTTTCCATCTATGGGATATACTCCTTATGAATCATCTCAGGGTGGCCTCGGTGTGTAATCCTCACACCCTTATAAAATGTGATTGATCTCTTGTTACCTATTTTCTCTCACTATGAGCACAACATACATGATATTAGAGATATATTATGATCACTTCATTATAATGAAACAAATAACTTCATTATGGCCCTCCTCTATAGGTGTGGGACCCGACTATATATTTCATTCCATTAAAGGCCCATACACTGGATGAAAAATATCAAGGCATCCATGTATTCATACGAATCATTTAAGCCTCATTCGTTGTACCTTTTGTTAAACATATGGAATCAATGTCATAATTACATTGATAATGATTTATATCCTAATTAGGATACATATAATTCCTCTCAATGTCTCAACCCACCATGTCCTATATTAAACTTTCCCCGCCTACACAATTATCGTATGATGTTAAACATCGTGTTATAGTCCAAGGAGATCACCTCAAAATGTTCCATTTGAACTATGTAGGATTTGAATCATGTCTGGATAGGATATGTAGAATGTCTCCTAGAGGTCCAAACCAATCATCATTAACCATTCATCCTCATGAATCTATATCCCTCATTAGATCCCTTATGTCCCTTCCTTACTTAACCTTACTCCCATGAGTACGCACATCATGTATTGTTAGGTTATTTTCCCTATGGAAAATCTTTTATCTTTCCATATTCTCAATAAAACCACACCCCCTCTCAAAGGGATATATTCCATAAATGTTCCATAAAAATACTTATTGGTCCATACCACCAATGGGGGCATTCTTCATGGGGATATTCTCCTTACGACATCACGCCATCCTCATTGAGACATACCCTCGATGGGGGACATGTTTAGGGGACCATAATCTTTATTAAGTCAAAACATACTCATTATTCTATACCCTTGATGGAATACATCGTGATTTGGCCATACCCCTTGTGACATCACACTATCCTCATAATGACATACCCACTATGGGTTTCATCTTCATGGGGTCATACTTCATATGGAATCAAACCATACTCATTATGTCATACCCAAGAATTAAAAAATCTTATCAAGGTTATACTCATTGTTACATTAAAACATCCTCATTGGGAAATATTCTCTTTGAGATTAACTAGATAGTTCCAATGTTTCATTTGTCTCAAATCAATAATTTCTATGAACACTTCACATTGTCTTCATTAATATATGAAATTAAACTACATGGATCTGTACTTGTCACAAAACCAAGGAATGATGTGTACTAGTAAGTGGAAATGAACTATGAGAGTAATAATTACTTAATTGGGGATACATATGAATCCCCTTCATGGGATTGATCTCAGTTCTATAAGCACTTATGCATTCCTAGACGACAAAAAACATTATAGAACCTCATTGTATGTATTCAAAACATATTTACCCTCAAACTAGAATACCTTATTAAATAATGGGTAGCATTATGGGGAGGTAAATATACATAGTAAATTAATTGTGGGTGGAGAACCTCCAATACATATAGATGTTCATGTAAATGGGATTCTTCTGATATGTACAGATAGTCACATCAGTAGTCATAAACTGATTGTTAAATTTCAGGTTAACCGGTCATCTATGAGGATATGGTAAGGATTCTTCAACATATATTAACTATATAATAAATTCATGAATTATTTAACATTTACCTCTAATAGGTTGTGATAATATTGAGTTTTCATCCTATCAACTAATGTGAGTTCATAAACATCATTGGTAATAAACCCTAATGATTTTTTTTCTTTTGTAAAGAAATATTATAGGTTTTTGCTGATATGGGAACTATAGGGTGTTTCTAGTTATACAAATATTCCACATTGGAAGCAATTTTATATATGATATATGACCCATAATTTATATCCACCACATTGTAGGTAAAAAATGTTGAACCTGATGTGAATATTTCATTACGAAAATTTAGGTTGATCCCACATCAATCCATTTTGTTTTTCATATCCTATAAAAACAAAAATGGTGAACATGATGTGAAAATTTCATTAATGAAAATATTCTCTTAACCCATGTAAAGTTATTTTTTTCAAATCCTACATAGACAGAAATGGTGAACCCAATATAAATCATTGGTTTAGAATAACCAAATAGCTGAGTATCCCAAGCACAATTACTTCTATGTGTTATTTTATGTGTGATGTTGTACTAATTTGTATCCACATTATTATTGTATTCATGATAGAAAACAAACATTTCCAGAAATATTTTATATTCTAATTCAATATTAGAAATAAAATGAAAATTATCTAATATGTCAACTACCACAAGAGTCGTTGCCTCGGTGAATTGAAAGAAAATGTCTCCTACATGGAACCTCAAACACAATGTGGATAATAAAATCATCAGGGAGTAACACTATCATAGTACCGTCCCAAATATAAATTCTGCATACAAGGGATTCCAAGAACTAAAACATACCATTATTTCTTCTTTGAGGAGGGACTTAAGGAATCCAATTGAGCCTACTACCATCACGGACAGCTTCAGGGGACTATCCTCAGAGTGTGACAATAAAATCATTTCGTACCTTATGAAGGTAAATCATGGAGTCAGAAGAAACTCCATTACATTTCATGAGTCTTATAAGAGTGATCCTTTTTTCCCCCACCACCAATGTCACACAACATCCATCCCTTGATAAGGGATGACTGAAAAATCACCTCCTTGGATACTCAGATTAAGACACCTGTGAGATATCACTAAGAATAGAGATATGTAGATCATTGGGAGCATTCCCATATCCCCACTTCCATTGATAAATTATGCTAACATATCCTAATTGTAACAAGAATGAAATCTCATATCCCTGCCCACCCATACCAAGTCCACTAACATACCATGGCGGAACTCGCAAAGAAGGATCTTATTCCTACTTGTTCACAATAATTTCCCCATTATATTTTGTTAGAGGCGATGGTGAAGGTTCGTATTTCTTCCCTAAAAAATAATTTGAGTAGCATATCTTGGTGGAAAATGGATTACATGAGTGATCATATATCCCCACTTCAATAGAAGATGTCTTCCATCATGTCCTATAGAATTAGAACATGCAAGAGCATATACTTACACGTACTATTTTGAAGTGCTAGAATATTCTAGAATTGATGGAGGAGCTTCACCTTCATATTATAGAAATAATATAGGGATAATTGCATTCTCATGTTCCAACTGCTAGAGAATCATATTATCATGATCATGTTACCATATGGGTACTCTAAATCAAGCTCATATTTTTGATTATATATAGGAGGATTACTGATATAATATTATATAGGAAAATACATATGACCACGCTCAAATATCCATACTAAATGGGGTTTAGTGACGAATATGAACAACCATCTCAGAATATGCAGATGTTCTTATCGAAGAAGTGTAGCAGAATATTTAAAAGGAAACCCAATACTGAACCTATATTATTTCTCCGATCGAGATTTTTCAATATAATCTGGTAGTCACCTCAATTCAAGACTATAATCCTACCAATATGCCAAAATATACTTGAAATATTCTAAAATCTAACCGGAGTTGGGTGTATATTTCTACTCCCATGAATAATGGACAATTCCAACATCCTTCAAAGGCTTTACAGAAGGATGATCAAATTATTTCTCCCATTATAGATGTATTTTGGCATATTTCATTGAGTAATGCATATATGAATATGTCAAGTATTCCCATTTCATGAAAGGCTTATTGGAATGCACAAAAATCCACAAAAAGGTCAACATATATTCCTAGAAATGATACAAAAAATCCATAGCATATTCTAGAAGCTTCCCCAAAGAAGGAATATATCCCCAAAATAACCAATTACAATCATAAACATATTCCAATTGACTACATGAAAATAATATCATATTATTGTTCAACTAAAAATGATATGTAATTATATTCTTGTCATGCCATAGGATAAGGCACATATTCGTACTCTACAAAATCCAATCATATATGATGTTATAAAATTCATATCTATATAATCTCAGTGACCCATTAACTTGTTATGTTAGATTAAAGGAGATACCAAACATGATGGTCCTACTCATGTGATAATGGAGATGGATTACTTAGATCTTACCCTAGATATCCATCATGGACAACCTTTCTATGGTGATATATCAACCAGGTAAGGACATCATCTCCTTCTTAGGGAACATTTATATATAAATTTTAAAAAAACTCTAGGATAACTATATATATTCTAATTAACTAAGAAAAATAATTCGCCTTAATCAGTAGATGACCTATAGTGGCGACCACCATCCTCACCTTCTACAGTCCATGAGTCATTATCTACAAAAAAAAGTGACCTATGTGTTTAGACCTCATAGAGGAATATGCCTCAATTGAAGAAATATATATCGTAGATATATTGAAGTATTTGGATAAGAACAACCTCCTGACTAGATTTTTTCCCATCCAGCTAAGATATCCTAGGTGATTTAAAGGAAGACAGCATACCTTACTTATGACAGAACCTATGGGAAGTCTTTCGATAGATAAAGGATATGTACCTCCCTTATTAGGGATATGATGATCACCTTCAGTCCATAAACATTATTTTATATCAGATATACTATGAAACATTCTATATGTCCTGGGACTCAAGATTCAAATACATTGCAAGAGCCGACAACATGTTTCCTTATAAATCCTACCAACTCTCTAATGAAAAATCATTAAAGCCTCATCATATGTTCACACCCAAATATGGGGAGAGTATGTAGAATTACCCTTTTCTATTTCCCAAGGATAAAATGTTCCCCTAAATATAGAATCCAACAATGTTACTATGGCAGGAGTGGTCACATAACCAAATTACATGCATGTTGATTGATTAATCCAACAAATTCTTCATGTCTCTAAGACACCAAAACTCCAGGAAATATGAGAGTGGGACACGAATAATATCTTGATCCATTCTATACAAAAAATAAATAACACACCTAGTATTAGAGATCCAAAATTAAATGCTCCCAAATCACTCTTTATTTCATGTATCCCTCATTCAGAATAGGTGCTACACCCTTCCAATGCATGAGTGAAAATTCACCAAATCAATAGGATTACATTGGAATCCATCATGGAATCCGTACAAGAAAAAACTAATATCATAGGTTTGTGGTAATTATTACCATATTCTCTTCCTTTAAGAATATAAATTCTCATTTAGGTCCAAAAAACCATGGTGGGGGATCCAAATCAACCCCAGACCATAGGGCTGGGGAAAGATTTATGTCAAGTACCACATAGAGAACTATCAAATCCACAATAGGTCTAGGAATTAATTGTGGATTCACCATATCAATCTCAACCTATAGTTATAGATGTTTTATTAACATATCACCTGAGAATATATCTCTTCTTTATTTTGGGAATTATATACCCACAAAAATCCCCCATGATTTACTACCATTACGTGAAACACAAATTTCCTGTGGGGATCACTCAGTGCGAATGATTGGAGACTCTCAAGTTCATCATTAATTGTTCATCATTGTAATAATTTCAAATGAAGATGATAAAACACCATAAATTTTATAATATAAAACAGCCCAATAAGATAAAGGGGTAGGGGGAAGAACTTGGAATAACTCTTGATGGGAATATGAGTAGTGAAGACTTTCATTATTACTCAAGGAATGATGAGATGAAACCTGCCACCAGATGTGACATGATGAACATAACCATTTTTGGTAAACTTTATGATATATAATGATGTGCATATGTTGAGGTACATAATGAAAAAATAATACACTGAGATTCATGTTGCATTGATGCACATACCTAGAATCGGTGGAAGAACCAAAATTTGGAACCTCTAAATGAGGATTTTCCACCCCTTGATGTTATTCCAATAGGGATAAAGAGAATGGTGTGGCTACATCCCACTCAGTACCAATAAATGCAGAAATCCACTCCATTTAAGAGAGTATGGCATAGTATGAGGATGATATGTATAGTATCAATTGGCTCAATGAAGCATTTCTTGAGGGAAATATTCCAACAAGGTATCACCTCAAAGTAGAATTGACCACCACTTCTCCCACCCATTAGGGGGAGTTAATTTTTTCACTAGGGTTGAAAATTAATATTAGGTAAGAAATGGATTCAGATGGATGGTCTACCAGAATATAGAATTTTTGGAGTACTAATATTTTCCTCCATTTTAGAAATAATCTCACACATATTAGGATAAATTTCTATTCCCAAAACAAATTGTAAATCAGAAATTTGTGAACACATGGTTACCATGTTGAGAATCAGCCTCTTCCCAATGTCAAGAGGGGGTTTAGGAAGTGGAACCCCCATAGTTCCTAAACACCATATAACCTTTTGGTTCCAAAGTTAATTTCATGGAAGGATGGTGTTCCCCTATAAAACCTAAGAGGAAGACATATCTAGAATGGGTGGACTTCACTCTACCCATTCCCAATTTCCGAAATATAATATTCTAACCTCTTGAGGGAATGGGATATTTAGAGTATAATATCTCATTGTTCATGTCCTGATGTAGCCTCTTGAATGCACCAATAGACTAGAAAGAGGCAGTTAAACTATGGTGTATTAGGAAGGCTCTAGTGGACCATCCTATTATTACATTAATTGTATCCCGGTAGGGTATTTCATTGGTTTGAAGACATTAAATGTTAATTTATATTTCAATTTAGCACCATTATATGTTAAATAATTATAAATGGCCATACAATCTACAAACATCCTGAAAATGAAAGTCCCATCGACTTCTTTTCCACAAGAAAATTCTGAATGTACTTCATCCACATCCCTATCTTATAGGAGTAGTTTTTGGAATAATCTGAAGAAATTATTAATAATGAAATGAAGGAACTGCTAAACCCTTCGAAATATTTGGGAGGGTTTTGGGATTTTTAAGACACATCCCAGTGTCTAGTGGACATCATAGGATTAACCAGAGCAAAATATAGGCCCATTTTCACGAATTAAGGGAAAGGGTAAGGAATGGAAAAAACTACTGTTGTTACACTCAAACGAGAACTAGTTACTACTAGATAAGTTATGTTTGATCTACACCTCTCATATTCTCCCACCATGTAGAGGATATAGTAAAATCACCCCTGATTGGATGCAAAAAGAGATAAAGGCTACCCATAATTTAAGTAATCGACGAAAAAAGTATATTCCTTCTGAAATGTTCATCTTTGGAGTAATTTTATCATATTCTTAGGAAAAAATCTCATCAAACTACCTAAACCTAAGAAACTTGGTGAGGTCTTCCTCTGTGACCATCCTAACTATTTCCCTTTTCATAGATAGGTGGACCACACCATCTAATACTTCTCTATCTTCAAGGATATCCACTTGGGTATTACTAATTATTGATAAGTTATATTTGGAATATTCTCAAAAAAATAGATCATGTGTACATGACCTAGTCATGTGAATAAGATAAATTGAATGAACACTCATCCAAGCAACAATTGTTTTCTTTTTTGAAAATTGTATGACCTAAAATATAATTGATCGGAATCATGTTATCCTCAAAGAATGACTTCATCAATCATTAATAGTCATTAACCCCCCCCCCCCCACTTTATCCAAGATAATTTTTTTGGACCTCATATTCTGGAGTCCGGTGTAATTATAAGAATTATAATAGATCATCGGATTAAGAGACTCATATGACTCGTATAGAGGCCCTTGCTGTTATTTATTTCTTAGACTCATCATCTAGACTATAGGAACTTCCCCATAAAATGGAACACTCATTGGATAAATAACTTATCTTAAGTGTTTTTAACATCATTCCCTTATAAACCCATTATTTGATGATGAATATAGATATGGATATGATTTCTACATACCTAACTTGGGATCAGGATGAAGAGTCAAAAAAAAGATAAGGAAATAGTGGAGATGTAGTTATGACCTAGCTCAAAATAATATCCATATCCTCACAAAATATGTATATATGTTTCATAAATATAGATAATTTATATATAAATACTGGAAGGAGCATAGAGACCCTACTAAAGCTTATTATATTCATCCAAACCAAATTATTTTGGATTACCAGTTTATGGGAGTTCAAATATCCAACTATCCTGGATAAGTGGGTAGACCAACTCGGCAGACCCTATAAGTGACATAAAATCCCTCAAATTATATCCAAGCACCCTATCCATATACCTTAAACACATAAACACCTATATCACATGCTAATAGATTCCATATATGTGGAAGTAAATATCTCTAGTGAAGAAGTGTGATATTTTTAAATAGTTGGTGATTATCCCAACCAATATCTCTATCATGGATTCTCTCTATCTCTCAAAAGGATATAGGGAGATGCTTCTCGAGGCTGTTTAGATTACCTATATACTTGATATAGAATTCATCATATTTTAGGGTTATCCAAATAAAAATATATTATAAAAATATCATGTGACCATCTAGTTCAAAGACAAAGGTCTAGGTGAATCTCTTCAGTAACATGTCAGGACATTGTATATTTCAAGAAATATGGATAGTGTAAATATTAGGCAGGCATTGGTTGATAACATATCTAGTTTTAATATTATATTTACTCAAACTCTATCATATTTGGGATACTATGAGGTTTATTTAACACTAATAAATATGACCATTCAAGTGTATGACAAGATAATGAAAAATAATATTATAAAAAACTTTCTCAATGCCAAATTCTTGGACCTAGTTTTTAATGACAAGTGCATGGTCATATAGGAAGACATGATATACAATGTTATACTTGGGAATCATATCCTACATAACAACATGGAAGTTTCATCATCATTTTATCAATACTTGAAATACACCTATTGATGTAAAATTTGCCATGTTGTGTGGTGAAATATTCCCTTTTGAATCTTATGAATCCTAGTTTGTTTAGGTCGGTTTTAATAAGAGGAAACAAAATCAAAAAATTAAATAGGGATACATATAAGTTTCTACTCCAAACCACTAGAGGGACACTCCTACAGACCCATAGAAAATGCTTATCAGTTATTATTCACTACCCATAAACCTATTTGAGGGAGTAGGATTACCACATGATAGTCAGATCCATTCCCCCACTTGGATTAGAAAGTTTCCATGTTCCATTAGTGGAAATTAAAAACACACTTATGAAATATCTTATAACTAGATATGTATATACATTTTCTAACCATTATAATAGTACAATAGAAAGTGAGAATCTATGAAATTATCCCTATTATGATATCCATGCATTGGAACACCCATGTACTAGAGGTAGAATTAGACCCCTTTTTAGGGATAGATATTCTCTCATATTATCCACCAATCATAAGGACACTTCTATTAATATGGAGATGGGTGATGAAGAATATTTTCTAATCTATTCCCCTCTAGAATTAGAGGAATGTTTCTCCATGAGTATTGTTGGATAGCCATTCCATGGGCCTACAAGATGATAATCTAGGTTTTAAGAAGGCATCCAGGAGAATTCATCCCTTATATAATTCCAATGTATAATTTAAAGTTGTCAATATTATCAAAGACATCTTTATTCAAGATGTAAAATACATGAAATTTCTTTCTATCATCATCCCTATTAACAAAAATAGGCATATCAAGGTTTTCATCGACTTAGGCTTCTGAATTGACATTTTCCAAAGGATGTATTCATATTTCCAATCATGGAACTCCAAATTGATCCAAATACATGTTTCCAATCCCTTTACTTTATAAATGGGTATTCATGTTATAATCAGATCAAGATAACCCCTAAAGAGGATAAAGACACTAATTTTATAATTCCTTAAGGGATGTTATATTAATAGGTCATTCCCTTTGTCATGAAAAATTCATTGACACTTAGCAACGTGTCGTATGTCTTATCTTCAAGACCTTCTTAGGAAGAATCATAGAGTCCCATGTTGATGACCTGGTAATCAAATCATAGAAGAAATATGACTATCTCAACATCATTAAAACATTATTTAACAAGTTATAATAGTATAGCATAAAGATGTACTATTTAAAGTGTTCTTTAGGGGTAACATCATGGAAATTATTTATCTTCGTGGTATGTCACCATAGCATTCAGGTTGACCTAGAGAAGACCAATGCGATCCTGTTGATTTTATCTCCTCAAAACCTCAAAGAGTTCAAAGGGTTTCAGGGATACCTCACACACATTATTCATTTTATTGGAAACTCAGTCGGTAATTCTTCCCCTTTACATATTTAAGAAAGAATGGAGTCACTTACAAATGAGATAAGTATTTCCAAGAATCATTTGTTAACCTCATGAAATATATTCTATACCCACTAGTCTTATTGCCAGAAGTTTGAGGTAATCCACTCATCATATATTTGTTCACTATAGAGGGATAACTTAGTTCCCTTATCATATCCAAGAATGATTATTGGAATGAAAATATTATCTACTTTCTTAGTAAAACAATGCTAAAAACTAAGGAAAGATATTCTAACATAAATAAAAACAACCTTTCACACATATTCATAGTATAAATGTTGATAAACTAATTGCAGCATCATGAATTGCAAACATTCTCTAGTGTTGACCCACTCAGTTAAATTATTAATCTCCCTTTTTGACTAGTTTTTGGCCCGATGAGCAGTCATCATATAAGAATATGACATTCATTTTGTATCATATGAGGTAATCAAAGGGAAGGCACTGGCTGATTTCCTCATAGCACATCCTGCACAAGAAATAACTCTAATAAATATTGAGTTCCTAGATAATTAGTTTTCATTACCCATGACTCACCAAAAACAAGGGATATTTATTTTTAAGGGTCCTCTCATTTTTAAATGGGAGGATAATTTAAGGCTTAAATCCTAATTGCATTCAACTGGGGTCTTTCCTTATTTCCCTGTATAAGGTAATTATTCCTGATTTCATGCTATCATAAGGCCTCACCAATAGTTAGGCGGAACACCAAGCCCTCATTATAGGCATAGAACTTTTCCTATAGCTATAGATATCCCATTTTAGTGAAAATGTGGATTCAGAGCTGGTGATTAAATAAATCAATGATTAATACACTAATAAGAAGGAATAATTAACCCCAATCATTGGTAATATGAGAAGAATGGTGGTAGATATCCTTTTAAAACCAAAAATAAATCACCTCATAGTTCAATATAATTATTATAAAATGAAGTATATAATACATCTGTAGCCCGATCTATAACTTGATAGGATGATTCAATCTTCAAAATCACACACTGAAAGGTGGTCTCAACTATTATCTTCTATTATATGGAAGGTGTAAATAAATCTCCATTACCCAAAGGCTTGATGAATATATGGATATAATTTTATGTATGAATTACATAATAAAATACTTCTAAGATTATCACTACTATTAGATCAGTCCAAAAAAGAATTGATTTGACATCAAGTACGAAACTAGAACCTTGTTATCAAATAGAATGAGTTGAAATTCTTCTATAAGAATGGATTTAATAGATTCCTTCTTATGATAATTTATTATTTATATTCCCTCATCATAATATAGAATTTATATACTATCTCATTCAGTTCCCACCAATTAAGAACCAAGATCTCCTGCCACATTAGGAGGCATGGTTATTTCTGGCTGATGATGATACAAGACTATGTGGAATTAACCATGAAGTTATGTGCTGATCAAATACCTGATAACATCATCTATCATACCTTAATTCTATTTAATAATTACAAACAATCTCAGACATTTTCTATGTGTGGAATGGATATCATGGGTTCATATCCCCCAGCTATAGCCAAACTGTTTGAGTTCATTCTAATTACAACAAAATTATTTAAAAGATTGGTTGTTACTAAACCCCTCAATAACATTTGGACCAAGAACATTATTAGCTTCATTAATTACATTTTAATTCACATATTTTGTTTTCCTCAAATAATATTGATGGAAAATTTCACTAATTTCTATTCATTTGGGTAAAAAATACTGTACTTGAAGTATAACATTGAGTTCCACCATTTGTCTCACTATCAGGTACCGAAAAATGTAAATATATAGAATTTAAAATAAGACTTTATAAATCAATATTAATCCATAATATAGTAGATAAATATAATAAATACTTTTATAAAAACTCTTCCATTCTTGGCGGGCCTATCATTCCATAATTCACATTTCCACAGAAGCCGCCCCATATTCTCTTTTTTCTAAAACATAGGTTTTACTGCCCATAAAATTATATTTATCATCACTGTAAATCAATTCAAAACATATAATATGAATAATCAAAAAAATACATATAATTTCAAAACAATCGATGAGAATATTCAGCATACATTCCACAACTTGGATGTCCATCAGAATTATATTGTGGGAGCCTAATATAAGAAGGTTCCCCAATGCTCATCCCTTAAATGAGATCTTGTATTTGTTCTCAGAACCCAAATGATACTAGCGAATATTAATCCATATATGAAACCCAAAATAGAAGGTCCATAAATCATATACATGGTAGATTCCAATGAATCTTATAACTTTGCTACAATGGACTCGAAAAGCATCACCCCCACACACTAATAAGTTGTTTATTAAAAAATACATTGCATAATTCTCATGTAAACACCCATATACTAGTATTTATACTTAAACATTATATAATCAACATCCTTGTCACATGAAATTAAAAAGTATTACATATGTTCTATACTTCTTGTCATTAAACTACATAGAGTGGTCCATCCGGAAATAAATAATCTCTCCTCATATGCGATCTAGATCAGTACATGGAATTTTTCTCCAAGTATGTATGAGTGGATTGAGACCAATTATTTGTGATATTTAGTGATGTATATATATACAATTATAGGTCTAGCCATAAGTTTTGAAAATAATATACACTAAGTTACTTCCTTTTTTGCATAAAATTTAAAAATTACCCAACTTTCTCTTAGTTCTTGAACCTACACAAATATATCTTGGTTATTATCTTTCACCAGCACACATAAAAGGTTTTTATGATTTTTTTTATGGATCAGACTCAAAAAAACAACTCATATGCCTTAGTGGAAAGACTTTAAATTTCATAAAACCTACATCCTCATCGTAATATGTTAAAATGAATGGTTATCATCATCACCATATGACATTAAACAACATGGTCATTATCCCTGCCACATGATGTTAACTTTTGAGGAGGAAATACATCATGAATGACTCTAAACTACTTAGAGGGGATATTTACTTATGTCCTCCTTCTCCCACACATAATATCCAGATCCATGTTGATATCACAGGGACACGGATGACATATTCCATAGAGTATTAAATTTCAAAAAGAACTACAAGCTGGGTTGATTCCCATCACTATGGGATATATAATAATGTCTTGGTACTCTACCAGAAACCCAACCACCATCCTATTAATTAGAGATAAACATGACTCCTTCTTCATACAATCTAGATATGCGAAGGATATTTGAACATATATTATATCATTTATGAACCTATTCTTGGAATAAAATTTCCCTTTCAATGGAATATGAGTCATATTAGAGTACATGACCTTTAATTATAAGAAATATATGTGCCTTGATTTCTATTGTCATATTATACAAAGTGATTCTAGGATTCCCTAATACTAGTCCCATCTATAATGACCAAAACAATAATACCCATTTTTATCTTTCCCCTACTTATCATTCAGATCCATGTAGGGGACCCTTTTCAATCTAATAACTATGCATAGATTAATTAATATCTATAAAGGATACCTAGTGATGCTCAGATACCACAACTTGGGCCTATTAAAAATGTGATAAAAACTCAAAATCCCTATATAAAAGTTGGATATATGCAAGGAACCTTATTTTGAAAAACTATATACAGGCTTGAATCCTGAACTTTCATGATACATAGCGATGTCTCGGTATATTTACCTAGTCCTAACTGTAGGTTCATCGACATCATAACCTTACCAAGTTCTTGTTCATTGTCAAAATCATCCACCGTCGTTTAGTTGTAAGGTTGTAAAGATTCCCCCACAATTGAAACCATCTCTCATTATAAGATCTTTTTAACGTTATAATATCCAGAAATTATGAACCTAGATGATATCAGTAAACCACCCTTTTCAGGATAAATGTTCCCCTTTCCCAAATATATGAGTCTGGTCTGGTTAGGGGACCCACTCTATAAGAACTATGTGTGGATTAATTTCAAATAGTACAAGAAACGTAGTGTCTCATGCGTTCTCTATCATGGTCCCAGGTGCGATATTAAAATAATTATATAACTTCTTATTTGTATGAAATATATATATGTGTAAAGGGTAAAAATTTGATTCTTATAACCATGTATGTCATCATAAAAAATTATGATAATTCCTACTTTTCTCCTTAATGCAGTTTCTTCTAAAAGTTATTGAGTTTCCATGTTCTAAGTTAGAACCCATTTTAATTTCCCTTGTATATAATTCAAAACTATACATGGGACAAAGGATCTATGCATATCATCATTCCTATAAGTATAAAATACTTAGTAACACTCATACATCATGTCTCTGGTCTAACCAAAAATCTCTAACCTAACCCCTCTTACCTATGTATTTGAACCTTTAGGATGACACTTGACTTCCCTTATGACCATTAAATGACATAAGACTTAATTTTCCTTTCCCTACTAATGATCCAAATCTATTCATATGAAGTCTAAAAAATATTTTGTATGTCTTGATAAAAATTCCCATTTACCTACGTATGAGATCAATCTGCATATAGAGAAATGTAAGAACTAAAAGTGGATTTTTTTCATATCTATAAATAATACATAGTGACACCTATACCTTTTATATTGGGCCTAGCTGTGATGTATAAAAATCCCCCCCCATCTATACATGAGAGATAGATATATACAGAGGAATATTGTTGGAAAAGTTTCCTCTTGTTTTCTTTTTTTCCTTACAGGATTCATAGAGACACCCAAATGGGCCCATCCAAAAAATTGTAAATGACTACAACTCATCTTGGTGACCAATTAAATCACTCATCACCCTCAATGGGACTCATCTTATCACATCACTAATTTAACATTCTTTTCCCTCGTGAAGAAGACAAATACATGAAAACCCATAAAATAGAATAGATTATCTCTTTGTTTACGATCTAGATCTTTTAAAAAGTACTCAATATGGGCTCCCTCAGGGTAAACCCATTCTAGGGTAATATTTCCCCCATTTTTCTTATCCCTCTTGTTAATGAACCCATATCAATCATAATATGTGTTATTCTTTGACCACCACTTGTTTCTCAAAATGAGAATAACTCACATGATATTATAGTTTTTTTCTCATTTAACCCATTAGTATCATCATGTTTAAAGATGGAATACATCAATAGTTCACCATGAAAGACCATAAATTGATCAATATTATTCTAGTAATAGGAACTCACTCTTTTTAAATATGATAAAGATCTATGTAGATGCCCCCGTCATGTATCTATTCACACATAACCATATTTATAGGTAAAAATTTATTTTATTTTTTCCTGGATATACGATCTTAAACTATGTAGCATATAGTCCTCATTGCATCATCCTAAACTATAGAGCACTTAATTCCTTGTCAAGTGATGAAAAAATGCATGATAGTTTCATCCTTATTGCATGAAATTGAACTACACCAACCATTATTCACTTTCACTACATATAAAAGGATCAAAATTGGTTGATCATGGTCAACCAAGGTTTTAAATTCACCAATCATGTTTTAATGCACCTCAATCCATAAACCACACTTCGCGGATGGGTTATCTTAGGTTTTCACAATGCGTATACATTCATTGGGAAAAAGCATACTAAGCATCAAGGGACTCTCTATTTGACTATGCATGAGTTGGATCTACATATGATCATTTGGCCTATCAAATAGAGGTTTCATTTTATTGAAAAGGGTCCTTTGATCCCCTTCATCAATGGATAAATTACTGAATAATAGATCAAAAAATAGTGATTCATGAACACCCATTGCATATTAGTCCCATAAAATGTATCATGATCTAAGAACCTTGTGCCACAATTTACAATATCATCATTTTCCATTAAAAATAGTTTAAGATAATTATTGCTCCCACGACTCCAAGTGAAGTTATTTTTTTAAACTTCTCCCTTATTGTAATGACCCAAAGTTTAATAAATAAAAATTCCCTTCTTATAATTATTCCATATAGTATAATGACATGAAATTAAAACACATTTAACTACTAAGTACTATGTGACCTTTAAACATAGTATTTTCACTTTTGTTATTTGAATTTCGAAAATATAACATACACAGTTGCAATTAGTAAGATGTCTAACGTCCTATAAGGAAAAATTATTTCGGGGGAATAATAACTGGACCTTATGAATTGTAATTTTACACATAAGAATAGTAATATGACCCTTATGAATAGTAAATCGTCCAATGAATAATTAACCTTACTAATGAATGTATGAATAAAATTTATCCATCTTATAAGTGACAATATGATATAATTATATCACAGTGTTGGTATTTTTGTGAGTCATGTACATATAATTACAATTTTAGGATTAATATAATAATTAAAAAAAAATTATTTTCATAAATTTTATTCATAGATAAGTATTTTTATGACTTATTATTATGTTATAATTTTAAGATACCTTAATTATGTTTTCAAAGTTTTATAAAAGCTATTTTAATTTTAAAATTTGTATTTTTTAGGTAAATTGTGATTTTAATTAAAATTTAAATTTCACATATTTAGAAAATTAGTTTCATAAAATGGATTTAATTATTGAATTATAAATGTTGAAAAACTGTTTTGGTGAATATTTATTATTTTTTTGAAATACTTGAATTTTTTTTTGAATAGTAAAATACTGTAATTTGTTGTTTATATACATTATATGTTAAATACTCTATTTATTGAATCATTGATGATATAAGAACCTTGTGTTATAATGCACATGCACATTTTAATTTTTTCACAATAATAATTACTATTTCTAGTCTTGAGTAAAATAATAAAATAATGAATAAAATATTGAGAAACCCCTCTTCTCCTACACTATAAAAATCCTCGTCACCCCCTCTTCTCTTCACTCTTATCAAGCCTTCGTCCTAGTCCAAATTCTACTAAAAAATCTCCCTAATCCCCTCTCCCACATACATAATCCCTCAGTCTCTTCGAAAGACCAAATTCTCACCCCTAAAGATGTTCTCAAGGAAAAATATATTCAAGAGGTAAATTCCTCTTTTCATTTATTTTATTTTCATTCAAGTTCCATTATTTTATTTTCTTTCCTCACCTCCTTAATAAAAATATTATTATAACTCTAGTACCTTAAATGTACTATAATTTAGTAATTAAAATGGAATAATTCATCATTATCTATCCTTTCCCTTCCTTTTATACTAGAAATAAAAACACCATCCAAGATGTGTTAATTTCTCACAATAAGGGACGATTAGTTTTCATTTTCTATTATCATCTTAAATTCTGGTAATAAAAAAATATTTATCATTAAACCAGAATATAATATATTTATCATGTTCAATTTAAGGTTTTGGAATATTTTCTACTCATGATATTAATTTTTAAAGAAAATTATGTTCGATGTGATAAAAAAATAACCAATTAACCAAAACAATTATCATTAAAGGTTTATATAATGATTCAATTTCACAACAAGTAAAAAAATGAATTTTATAACCAATTAATACAATTTATGATCACTAAGAGCATATAACTCAATTCTGGGAACCATTCTTTTCTTACATCTCAATCCTTACATGCATATAAGTAAACCAATCCTGAAAACTAAGGAAACACGAAATGAAATTGAACCTCTTAAACCATTAAAAAGGTCATGAATGAACTTAATAAGGTTATAATAAATAAATTAAAAAAATAATATGTTCTAGAAATATTAATTAATTAATGTAATTTGTTTATCAATGACATTAATATAAATTGAAGGACACCATCGGACATAAGGTAAGAGATTCTACCAAAACATCCATTATTCCTTCAGGTTGCTCTATCTTTCTTTCTACGCAAATGATGTTATCTTTTGCTTTTATGTACATATTAAAAAATTTATTATATTATACAAACACAATTATCATGATCCATTCATCATTCTATTTTGGGGATTTTCATGTTTTTAAAATGATTCCATCCTCAATACTTTTCGATAAGCAAACTCATTTTAAGGGAACTTCATGATTTCTTACCCAATATCAAGCTAACTCTATCATCTATTTTAAGATATCATTGTTTTTATAATGTCATATTTATTATTATTAAAACCTTATTGGTTCACTTCTGGTTTCATATAGAAGATTATTCTATTTTTTATTTTAAACGTTCTTTAGTATTTTCCTTAAAACTGCACGAAAATGTTTTAATGCTAAAATTTCATATATACTATTCTTACATGATTTAACATATAATTGAAATCACTTACCATGATAAATTCATATTTTACTTATGAATGTTCATGTAGGCTTTAATTCCTTTTTCTTAGACACTTGTCTGATACACCCATTTATTATGCTTTAAGACATGATGAAGATACCCATTTCTTTCCATGGGTACCCTTATGTTTATGTATGATTCAATATGTGGAAAGCATATTAATCAACATGTTATGATGGGTGAACCATAATTTCACTCCAATTAATTCTGTAAATTTTAGTCTCACGATACATTATGTGCAACGGTTTTGGCGGTTAGCCTTGACTCAAGTTATCATGTGCAACAGTCATGGTGGTTAACCTTGACTTTTTCTCCTCTATGTGCAATGGGACATGACTTGTGATAAATTTACGTTCTATGTTTCTTCCACATTACTATGAATCAATTTTTATATGATCCCATGTGTATAATATATGGTTCTATATGTTCCATTATTTTTTATATCATTATATCATGCCTTCTAACCCATGTGCTAAAGTTTTATTCTTTTGTTTTTTCCCTTATTCGGATTTTTAGATCATACCTTTGTTCCTGTTATCCCAATGTTATCCATTGAATATGTATGAGCATGATGGATGTTAGGGAATATTTATTAATACTAAATAAAAAATGTTATATTTAGTTCCATGTTTTATGTTTTATGTACTTAATCTTCCAAGAGACTAGACTTTATGATCCTTGTCTTCTGATATGATGTTTTACTATGATTAAAATCATGTAATGATATGGGTAAAAGGTTAGGGTCTCCATATTTGGAATTAGATGTTGACCTATATATTTTTTATATTAGGAATATATAACTTTAGTAAGAACCATAGGGATGAGACTAAGTATAAGAAAACATCCCAAAATGTATAGAGTAAGTTGTTTATCAATAAAATGCATCCACTAAAGGATACGAACAAGTGAATGTGGCTCTGGAACATATATATCTAGGCGTAAAACATGAAAATAGAGCTTATAGAAAGACTCAAATGGGAGATGGTGCTCAAAAATGGGCCTTTCTACACTTCTGTTTTGATACTTTTGGGGGATATGTTTTAGTAAATTCATAAGCTTAGTTAGAACCATTATGAAGGGAATAAAAAAATTTTCCATAAAAACATGAGTTATATAACAGATCAAGGAGAACAAATATTAAAAAATAGGGAATAAAAAGTTGAGATATACATTTTCTTTAATAGTTTATTATTTTTATGTTTAAATTTTCCTTTTATGCTTAACAGCTAAGTTTTCCAGCCCTTTAATTATACATTATTTTTCTTAGTTAATGGATGGAAATAGAATAACACATGTTAAGAATAAATGTGATATGGAATGTGAATATTTCCCTAATGATATGCCAGATATGATGGAAATGGGTTCTCAAAAAATCCTAAAAGTACATTCTCAACTGCTTTAAGTTATAAATAATAACTCGAATCATGTACAACTCCCTCCTCCTCCAAGAAAATATAAAGTCATTATTGAATCATTTGTGTGGAAAATCCTCCCATGTTTAGTAGATCATCTAATCTCCTCTTCATAGAATAGTGGATTAAATCTATTGAAAAGATATTTAATGTCCTCCAGTGCTCATAAGAAGAGAAATTTGTGTTGGTGATCTATCATTTTAATGGGGAAGCTGATCAGTGGTAGACACTAATCATGAATATGAAGTCCCAATAGGAAATTAATTCTATAGATTGGTAGGAATTCAAGAAAAAAAATCAATAAATATTTTACACAAACACTCCATCTCAATATGGAAAGAGAGTTCCTAAAACTTGAGAAAAAGGAAGATGAGTCCATCATGGTGTATAAAGAAAACATCACAAGGCTTACAAGATTCACCTCTGACTTTTTAAGGAACACCTAAATCAAGGTGGATCGCTTCTTTAGTGGACTAATGTTGAGTCTATGAAAAAGAGTTGGTGATTTATGACTTCGAAAGTGATGACGAGATTTTTTGTTGTGGCCTCAAGGTTGAAATGGAGATTGGAGACACTCAATGTTCTCATGGTCCCAGTGATAAAAAGTGAAAAATGGAGTCTATTATGGGTTGTTTGGAAAATAAATTCCATTATGATAAGTATATCAAACATCCCAGGGGTCAAATTGTAGGAAGAAGCATCATGGGAACTGTCTAAAGGGAACCATGAATTGATTAAAATGTGGAAGAAAGGGACTTCATTCTAAGAACTGTCGGAGGGATATAAAGAACCCCACTAATGTGTAAGAAGAAAGGAAGGTTTGTATCAATTCTCAGCTTATAGTGCAGTGTTACAACTGTAAGGATCTTGGTAATTATGCAAACAATTTCCCTAATCCATGGGTTGTTAAAGAAAGTCAACAATAACGTCCAATGAAACAAGGAAGGGATTATGTTATCACTACTAATAAGGTAGATCTAGCCAAGGATGTGGTGATAAGTCTTCTAATAACTCATTCAAGAATAGAGAAAATACTATTTGATTGTGGTTCTATACATTGTTTCATATCTTAAAGGTTTAATAGAACTATTCAAGCACCACGTCAAAATTTGTAGGTTGAGTTATATGTGAGAACTGAAAATGTAGAAATTACTAAATCTAATGTATATAACTCCTCCCCAGATAAAATTTTTGGACTAAAACTCCCAAAAAATATCATCATGCTTCCTTTAGTGTAGTTCGATGTTATCTTGGGCATGGATTGGTTATCTTTATAAAAATACAACATCAACTGTCAGGAAAGGGAGATCACTCTTCACATCCTGAAGCATCCTCCAATTCATTACAAGTCTAATGAGGAAGATGAATCTTCTTTAGAATCATTGTCTCAACTGTTGATATTAATGCCTTATGATCAAGAATGTCTATCTCAAATTATTGAGATAAAAGATATGATACTTCTCAAAATTGTGTCGATCGTGAGGGATTACACTAATTTATTCACTAAATAATTTCCTAGACTTCCTCCTAATCAAGAGGTTTAGTTATCAATTGAACTTATTCCTGGATCTCTACCTATATCAAATATACCTTATAGATTGTCCATTATAGAACTAGAAGAGATGAAGATGCAATTACAGGAGAATCATGAGAAGGATTTTATATGCCCGAGTGATTCACCATGGGGTGGGTCGGTCCTCTTCATCAAGAATAAGGATTGATCAATGAACCTCAACATTGATTATTGTAATCTCAATAAAATACATATAAAGAACAAGTATCACCGGCCATGGAAAGATGAATTTTTCGATCTGCTTCGTGGGGCCAGTTATTTCTCGAAGGTCAATCTTCAGTCAGGATATCACCAATTAATGGTGAGGATGGATGATTTTATGAAGAGTTTCTTTCAAATGAGGTATGGACACTATGAGTTCATAGTGATGCCCTTTGGACTCACTAATTCTCCTGAAATATTCACGGACTTATGGAATAGTGTATTTATATATTACCGTGAAAAATTCGTGGCAGTCTTTATCAATTATTTTCTGATATACTCCATGTTCAAGGAAGAACATGAGGAGAATTTTAAAACTGTTTTAATGACTTTGTGAAGGGATAAAATATATGAAAATTACAGTAAATGTAACTTTAGGATGGAGGAAGTATCATTCATGGGGCATGTTATCACCATAAAAGTGATATTTGTAGACCCTATGAAGACAAAGAAAATTGAAGAGTACCCTGGGCCAACATAATTAACAGAGATCCACATATTTTTGGGTCTACCCAAGCATTATCGATGATTTTAAAATAAAGCTTCACAATTTTAAAACCCAATGAAAAAGCTGACATGGAAGGGGGTGATGTTTGTATGGACTCAAGAGTGTGAGGAAAGATTAAAGGAGCTCAAAAAGAGGCTTATCACTGCGCTAGTACTAACACTCCTCTTAAGTGGAGAAGTATTTGTGGTGTATAGTGATTCTTTATATAATTTCATAGGTTTTTTGATGATGTAAAATGATAAAGTGATAGAATACCCCTCAAGGTATCTGAAAATACATGAGAAAGACTATCCCACACAATATCTAGAGTTGGCGGCTATGATCTTTAAGTTGAATAACTAGTGTCATTATCTCTATGGGGAGAAGTGTGAGATATATACTAATCATAAGATTCTAAAATATATATTCACACAGAAAGAGATTAATATACTCCAGGGAAGATTGTTATAGCTCATTAGGGATTATGACTTCTCAATCCACTACTATCCCGATAACGAAAATAAAGTGGTTAATTCTCGAAGTAGAAATGATTCTACATCTTTATCAATTATGAGATTTGAAAATGATCCAATATTTTTATATTTGTATAATATGGACATGGGAATCATTAAGGGAGAATCATTATCAATACTTTCTCAAATGATTTCTTTATCATCCCTCGTGTAGAAAATAATGTATGATTAAAGAAAATATGTGGAAATTAACAATGGTAGCTATTAAAATAATAAATCCTATAATATAAATATTTATTAGGAAGGAGTTTTAATATCTGGGTCATGATTATGTGTATCATCAAATCCAGAGGTAAATAAGGATCTTTTGAATGACTCACATAGCTCGACCTTCTGTATTCACCGAGGGAGAACAAAGTTGTATCGGGATCTACGAGAGAACTTTTGGTGGGACAATATGAAGAAGAAGATTGTTGAATATAAATTAAAGTTTTTGGTATGTCAAAAAATGAGGGCTGAAATAAAAAAGTCTAATGGGATGATGCAACTACTATCCATACCAACATGGAAGTGGGAGAACATCACCTTGGACTTTGTCACTAGGCTTCTAAGGACAACCAAACAAAAAAATACTATATGGGTCATTGTTGATCGTATTACAAAGACATCTTACTTAATCGCAATTCGAGAGGAATTATTGTTGGATAAACATGGACAGATATATATCAAATAGGTGGTATGGATAAATGGAGTACCACTAACTATTATATTAGATTGATATCCAAGACTGACCTTGAATTTTAGGAAAAATCTCCAACATTTTCTAAGCACTGAACTGAACTTCAGTATGGCATATCATCATCAAACTGATGTCCAATCTAAGTGAACAGTTCAGACTCTAGAATAAATATCTAAGGCATGTTCTATAGACTGCAAAAGTGTATGGGACCAACATCTTCCACTGGTTGAATCCTCTTACAATAATAGTTTCCATGCAAGCATCCAAATGTCACCATATGAAGCCCTTTATAGGAAAAGGTGTTGAACACTGGTGTGTTGGGATGAAGTCGGTGATAATAATCTCTTAGGACCTAAAATGGTTTAATAAATGGTGTAGAAGTTAAAAACCATTCAGCAGCACATGAAGGCATCCCAAATTCGATATAAGAGTTATGAAGACAATTGTCGATAAGACTGTGAGTTAAATGTATGAGACATGGTATTCCCACACATATCTCCATGTAAGAGGGTTATGAGTTTTGGGAATAAATGAATGCTAATTCCTAAGAACATCAGCCCCTTAGAGATCCTTGATCATGTCAGACTTGTGGAATATTGACTAGCACTTCCACCTATCGTGTCTAAAGTACACGATGAATTCAATGTATCTCTCTTAAGGAAGTGCATACCAGATCCTTCACATGTACTTTCTTCATAGGTGGTACAGTTAGAGAATGACATTTCTTATTAGGAGAATACAGTGAAGATCTTGGATCATAGAGAAAACTTTATACATAATAGGAATACTTACTTGGTCAAAGTACTATGGCAGAACCATAAGTACAAAGTGGAAACATGGGAACTAGAGGAGGAAATGAATGAAAATTACCCGCACCTATTTATGTCATAAAATTTAAAACAAAATTTCAAGAGGGAAATTTCATAAGGGGGGAAGAATGTAATGATCCAAAGTTTAATCAGTGGAAATTTCCTTCTTATAATTATTCCATATATTATAATAACATGAAATCACAACATAATGAACTAATAAGTACTATGTGACCTTTAATTATAATATTGTCACTTCTATGATTTGAATTTCAAAAATATGAAATGCATGGTGGTGATCAGTAAGATGTTTGAAGTCTGATAAGAAGAACATATTTTTGGGTGAATAGTAACCGACCCTTATGAAAAGTAGTGCTACCCTTATGAATAGAAATACGAACCTTATGAATAGTAGATCATCCACGTGAATAAGTAACGTTACCAATGAAAATATAAAAAAAGTTATCCATCTTATAAGTGGAAATATGTTATAATTATAACATAGTATTTTTATTTTTGTGATTCATGTTTATTTAATTACAATTTTATGATTTATTTGATAATTTAAAATAAAATTTATTTTTATAAAATGAATTCATAAATAAGTATTTTTATGAATTATGATTATAAGATAATTTTAAGATACCTTAATTATTGTTTCAAAGTGTTAGAAAAGCTATTTTAATTTTAAAATTTATATTTTTCAAGTAAAATATGATTCTAATTAAAAATTATATTAATCATATTTAGAAAATTATTTTTATAAAATGAAATTCATTTTTCAATTATACAAATTGAAAAATGGATGGGATGAATTTTTGGGATCTTTCTAAAATACATGAATTTTTTATGAGTAGTAAAATACAGTAATTTGTTGTATATATGTATTATATGTTACATACACTATTTATTGAGTCATGGATTATGTAATCACAATGGGTTCTAACTGACATTCACATTTTACTATTTTTTCATAAGAATCAATATTATTTCTTTGTCTTGAGAAAAATAATAAAATAATGAATAAAATATTGAGAAAATCATACTCTCCTCCATTATAAAAACCACCTGCACCCCCCTCTTCTCATTACTCCTCTCAAGCCTTATGCCTGGTCGAAAATCTACTCAAATATCTCCCTAATCCCCTTTCCCACATTCAATATCCCTATTTCTTTCCAAAAGACCAAATCCTCTCCCCAAAAGAGGTCCTTAAGGAAGATATAATCAAGAGGTAAATTCTTCATTCCATTTCATTTATTTTCTTTCAAGTTCCATACTTTTATTTTTCATTCCTCACCTCCATTCATCAAAATTTTATGACAAATCCATTACCTTACATATACTATAATTTTTTATGATAATTAAATAATTCATCATCATCTCTCATTTCCCATCCTTTTATACTATAAATGAAAATACCATCCAATATGTGTTAATTTCTCACAATCAAGGATTATGGGTTATCAAATTCTATTACCATATTCAATTATGGTCATGAAACAATTTGTATCATAGAACCAAACTATAATATATATATTATTTCTAATTTGAAGTTATTGAATCTTTTGTACACATTATAGTAAATTATAATGCAAAATATGTTCTATGCGATAAAAAAAATGTGCCAATTAACCAAAATAGTTATCGTTAATGTTTTATGTAATGATTCATATTCACTTCAAATAACCAAATTAATTATAAAACCAATTAATATATTATATAATCACTAATAGAATATAACTCCAATTTTGTATAACTATTTTTATCTTACATGTTTATCCTTACATGTATATAATTAAACCAATCATGAAAACCAATGAAACAAATAATGAAATTGAACCTCTTAACCCATAAAAAAGGTCATGAATGAAATTAATAAGGTTATAATAAATAAATTACATAAATAATAGGTTATAGAAATATCAATTAATGAATTTAATTTGGTTATCTATGATATTAGGATTGAGTTAATGACACCATCAGACTTATGGTATGGGATTCTACCCGAACCTCTATTATTCCTTTGGGTTTCTCTATATTTATTTCTACCCAAATGAAGTTATCTTCTATTTTTATATACATATTATAAATGATTCTTATATTCTCTAAAATCATTTATCAAGATTCATTCATCATTCTCTTTTGAGGATATACATGTTTTTAAATGATTCCATCCCCAATACTTCCCAATAAGTAAACTCGTTTAAGTGAACTTCCTGAATACTTAACTAATTTCAAGTGCACTCTATCATCTACTTTAATATCCCATTTTTTTTTAAAATAATCCATCCTATTAAAAAACCTACTTTGTTAACTTCTTGTTTTATATAAAATATTATTCACTTTTCTATTTTAAATTCTCTTTAGTATTTTCCTTAAAACCGCACTAAAATGTTTTAATGCTAAAATTTATTAAATACATATATTCTATGTTGTCACTTATCATTGACAACACTTACCATGATATATGTCTATTTTAGATTATAAATGTCCATGTGTGTTTTAATTATTATATTTTTTGGACACTTGTTTGATATGCCCTTTTATTATTCTTTATGACATGATTATGATACCCATTTCATTCCATGGGTACCCTTTTGCTTATGCATGATTGATTATGTATAATTCTATATCTGGAAGGAATATTTATGAACATGTTATGATGGGTGAAATCAGATAGTTCTCCAATGCAATGGGTAATGTTTCGTCTCCTGAGATGTTATGTACAATTTTTTTTGGCAGTTATCCTTGACTCATGCATCCATGTGAAATGATCTTGGTGGTTAACCTTGATTTGTTCTCCTATATATGAAAAATTCATTGACTCGTGATAAATTAATGTTTTATGTTTCTTCCACATTACTTTTAATCCATGTTTATATGATCCCATGTTTATATCTAATGATTCCATTTGTTTCATGCCTTTTTATATAATTATGTCATGCCTTCTAACCCATGTCTTAAAGAATTATGGTTATGTTTATTCCCATACTGGTCTTTTTATCTCATCCCCTATTCATGTTATTCCTACGTTTTCCTATGAAGATGTATGATCACAACGTAAGTTAAGGGATTTTTATAAATACTAGATAAATAAATGTTATATTTAGTTCCATTTTTTAAGTTTTATGTACCTAGTCTTCCAAGACACTATACTCTACGAGCCTTGTCATGTAATATAAAGCTTTACTAAGATTAAAATCATGTAATGGTATGGGTAAAAGGATGGTCTCTATACTTATACTTAGTCCATGCATCATCACCTTAAATTTTGTACACCTTGGTCAAAGTTATATGAATTCAAACTCCCTCCCCCAATAGTTCAAATTACAATACCTCAATCTATAAGAAAAAGATACATTAAAAATTTAAAACAAAACATGAAATGGGTTTTCTATGAAAAAATCATGTATCTTCCCACAAATATCATTAACTCTAGAGATTAGGTAAAATTAGAGCGTAATTAAAAAAAGAGGTTCAAATATCATAGAGTCTACAATATCAACCTAGTAAATGTAAATACATTATTTATAAACTATTCCAGTCTATTATATAGTTATATAAATGTTTAATCATATCGTTTTTTCCTTCATGATTTGTTTAGTTCATGAAAACACTACTTTTAGGGTGTCATGACCCTCCTAGGATAGATCTCTTTTTCCATAACCTACTTTATTTCTCATGTTATCTAATCTGCAAAAACCCTTCACGTATAAAGAATTATTTTCTTCCATTTATTAATTTGTAATATTTCAAGGCATATTTATGAACCTATGTGATAATTAATAATCGAATTTTGGGGCCTGGAGATCCTCGATGCAGTGACACTAAAAGTATTCAATTTTTTTATATCGTATGCACACTTTTTTGAAAGAAATGTTGAATAAATCCAAACCAGAGTCTCGTATTATAAATATAAGAACATTGTTTAGTTTAAAATGTGGGTTTTACCTTTAGTTCAACATAGAGTTTGTCAGCGTCAAGTTCACGATTGGAGGTGACCGTTGATGGGGTAAAAATGATGGGTGTTTATTAATTAAATGAAATTTAATTAATAATACCTAAAACCTCCCCTTTGGATATGATTTTACGATGTTGTGTATATTTATCTCAAAATGATGGATAAATGACCTAAGGGAGAGATGGGAGGCACTGCTGTACAATGTCCTTGATGGAGATCGACACCAGATTGAGGTGTAATAGGTTTCAGGAATCATGTTGGACCCAAATCTTTGATGTTATAACATGAGGTCGATGTATTTATGTTATTTACATCTCAATAATAGTATACACATTGTTTTAAGGTTTTATAGTCCTATTATAACTACTATAGATTCCATGGGGTCGATCTATGGGAAATTATTGAAGATCGAGGGTTTTGGGAGGCTCTCAAGGATTTCACATTCGAAAAATCCCAACCTCATGGTGTGTGGTGCAAGACCACACATCATGTGTTCTTCTTATTCGAGGAGAATGGTCTTTTGGTAACTAAGGTCCATGTACTATAGTTACACTCAATATAAGGGTACTTGGATGAGTTGTTGATAACATGGGAAGGAATTCTATGTATGGGGATATAGTAGCATGGAATTACATGGTCAGACCATTGTGTCTACATGGGCCTAGGGACAAATCCAAGTACACGATCATGGAAAACGGTACATGTCCATGGGATCTTTACCATGGGAACTAAAAAATACATGATCTTGGGATGGTCCATCAAGAATATGTCATGTATCTAGGGCACACACCATATATTGAGATATGGTCATTCAGGCAGAGTGGGGAAGGTTACACACCTAGAATATCAAGATTACTTAAACACCATGTAATATGTGTACACTCCATGTATTTCTACAAGGATATAAATTTCATGTGTGGTTGAGGACATGAAAATGTGATCACGAAGGGTTACACATCATGTAATACCATATATACATCATATACTATGTTAAATTCCATGTACCATGAGGGGACATGTCTTGATGTTAGCCACTAGGGACAGGTAATTTACCATAATAGGACACACAATGTACATCCCTTATATAATTCTACCTTTCACATAGAGGTCGTATATTCTAAGATGGAGGCATGTGAGTAATTTGTCCAAAGTTGTTTAATGCATAGAATGTTATTGTGGCCATGGTTTTGGGGTGAGAGATTTGATGTGAGGTAATTATTTTGAGAATATTTTGTTAGTGACATGAAGATATGCACCAGGTCGGTGAATTTAATAGGTATCTCCCTCAGATTACACAGTTATAAATTATGTCCAATGTATAGTATTGTGATTCCCTTGATAGGAATGGTTCAAATAGAGTTTTTGTATCTATTGATTATTCATGGGTGGTATCTTCTATCATAACATATTCCCTACATGGGGTTTGTGGTATCAGAGTGGAAAGTATGAATGGTCATTGATCCCCTGCATTCATTTTGTACTAGATTGGGTTTTAAATATCTCATATTTGTCTTAGGTGTGATCCTTTGTCATTGTATCATAGTTATGTGTCTCAATAGGTCTTCTAGTGTGCCCTTGTGAACCTGGGGGTGATCCCCTATCTGAGATTTATAATCACCAGAGTTCCAATTTGTGTTTTTTGTTTCCCCCATAAATTATGTAAGGGATCCCAAATCTATGTGTTGAGATATTTATAGTTCCATTAGGGTTCATGGTGTTCCCCATGAGACATGGATGTAATCCCCTGTCAAAGTATCGATATCCACTAGGTTCTAGAAAAACTTTCTTCACATAAATACCTGAATAGCACGTTTTCTTGGTTGTGTTCCATCAAAGATGGTGGGTATGTGTCTTCATAATAATGAAACCTAATTATTTTTATCTGTTGGATGAGTTTCATATGGAATTTTAGGGTTCTTGGGTAGAGTAATATGAGATGAGAGATACCACACATCCTAGAGTAGAATCCTATTCCTGAATGTATGGTTGAGACCATGAAACTTGGAGTCAATGATGAGTATATCTAGGTTATTCTAGGAGTCCTTATAGTTATGTCGCATATCCAAATTGAAATCACTAATGATGATAAGATAATTATTCATTTATATCAAATTAGGGGAGATGTATATTCTGTTTTTCTCTCATTTGGTATTTATATACCAAATAGTTATGGGTCGATAGGACTTTTCCTTTCAAATTCTCCCATTTTTGGGTTTTTTGGATGCCTACCGAGTATTTTTATACTCACCCCTACTTGGGAATTTCCAACACATTTCACATCTTATAAAAATTACAATCCTTTTGAAAGATTCCTAGATTTACTAGGATTAATCCATGTATAGTGAACTCGATAAACCAACATGTGTCCCAGTGATCACAGTTGTAAATAGTCTCCTCTTTCTGAGTAAGTTGTACTCTATTGTAGTTTTTGGTGGAATTTGTATTTTTCTTCATTAATATTTATTTACTATATCAGACTATAATTGTGTAATATATATTTATTCTTGAATTTTGTATCATTTTTATTATTATCACAACACTTTTTCATGGATAGGGATATGCGTGTGCACATACATGTATGATAAGCTTAGGCCTCCCATGTGTGTGATATGCCTACTCTATGTTAGTCACTATACCCTAGCCTATAAGAGGTGGTATTGGGGTAGTCTCACTTAGATTATCACTATAGAGGTAATCCATAGTGGGTCGGTTCATGAAAAAGTAGAATTAGAGAAGTTCTTTCCTTAGGACTAGAGTTAGGAGTTGTCTTGTTGTGAGGATTGGTTGGGGATTTATGGAAATAGTGTTAAGGTTTTTTGAGTTCAGATTTCTGGACAAGTACTTAAGTGTTGTTGTGGAGGATGATGTATCCATTCAATAATACTATGAAAATATTCTTAGTTACATACATATGTAGAAACTGGTTTTGGGGAAACATTGGAACATTAATCATATAGAAATTAGTTTTGGTTCTCATATACTTCCTGATTCCACTCCCCATATTTACCATTGAACATGGAATTTATTGATCATATTCAATATGCCTCTAGATTGATAGTCTACTAGGATTCTAAAGTAGCATCATGAGAATGATCTTCCTTGTGATGAGGCTTTAGTGTAATTGTCTGTATAAGTGGCAGTATCTTTAGGTAGTTTTCCATTCATACCACAACTATGGAGAAGTAGGTTTCACCAGTAGTAATAACTGAGGATGTGTATAGTTTGAGATAAATACATGAGTTTAATTTGTGGAGAATTTTTAAATTTCAAGGTAACCCTGACACCTAGATTTTTTAAGGCTATATTAAGTCAATCACATCAATGAAAAATGGGGGTTCAAAACCCATTGGGTGTAGGGTACTGTAGCAGACTGTAGAGTACTGTAGCAGCGGCGGTACTATAGCAATGACGTGTACTGTAGTGGTGGCAGATTACTGTAGTAGCAGCAGGTACTATAGAGTATTATAGCATGGGCCAGTACTGTAGCAGTACTATTCACAGAATGGGCCTTGGGCCAAATAAATGGGCATACGGGCCATGTAATGGGCTAAATGCCCACTGGGCCTTCGGGCTATGTAATGGCTCTCCCTCTACCTAGTTAAATAGGTCTTTGCTTTTCATTAATAATTAAGGAGGCTTCAGCCCCAACCCCCCTATTAAAAAAATCACATTCATTTTCCTCCATGTTTCGACATATACAGAACTGATGGTGGTCTTATAAGAGTGTTTTCTCTAGTGATAGGTGGGGAGATGTTAGGTTTTGGTTACATGGACACACGATAATATTATACTCACTTGGATATTGTTTCAGAGTATCTTTATGGAAGATTTTTATCTAGCCATGTTCCGAATGATGCATATCCAAGATCTTCGTCATTGTAGAACGATTATAGTCAAGTCTTTATCAAATTTCAAAGACCTCTAAAAGAAAACCATAGATACATTTTCAAATCTATTTTTAAAATAATGAACCGTATAGTAGGTCTTAAGATGATATATTAGGGATTTAGGGATATCGATTTTATTCCCACCTATGTTGAAGTTCACAAGTGGGTATTGGTAGTGGAGAGATTTCTAGTTATGTTTACATCAATAGTTGGATCTGGTAGTGGGATCCCAGGATCAGAGACCTCGAAATTAGGTAGTCAACAAAAATCATTGGGATATAAAAATTTATGATTCTTCGGGATATGGTCTTAGAATAGGGTTTATGTGGTGCAGGGCTCTCAGCCTAGTTCTATTCAGACATGAGAGTGGTGATGTTTATCTTGTGATGAATGCGGAAATATCACAGTGGATTTTAAAACTCATCAAGACACTGATAGGGAGACACAAAATGATCCACCCAGGTTAAAAAACAATACTTTAGATTTCAACATGATGACTAACGTGTTAGGGGAGTGAGTATTGTAGCAAGATGTTGTAGAGGTACATATTTCCACAAAAACCCCCAAGTTGTTCTCCCTATGCATGGGGAGTAAGAAGAAATGAATGAGGATAGATACAGGTTGCAAAGGACTCTCACATAGAGGATACATGGATGGTTAGAGGTACGATCAATTTACATTATAATTTTTCAGTAGTACTAATATATACAAATGCAAGCTACTCTTTTCATTCCTCTTCTTGTAAGATAGTATTCCATGATTATATAGGGTGTCAGTGGATCCATATTATGGTGATGTTGATGTAGCTTTATAATTTCAAGGAAGATGGTGTCTCCTCCATGAGGACACATTCTTGTGACATGATCTAAAACTATGTGGGAGATCCAGTGCTTCCTAATGCAAATAATGTCTAGTTGTGGCTGACGAGTTCCTATGACATGTGAGGTCATCGCAGTGGTGTGATGAGGTGTCGAGGTAGGCTTGGTTATGGTTAATATGTAGCATAGGTAAAGTATGGGATTCAAGAAGAAGGATATTCATTACTATATGATTATGTGTTGTTTGAGGTATGTAATGTGACTTATCCTCCCCAACTGCAGTTTAGTAAAGGGTTATGGGATCATTTACCAGGTTGTATCCCCTATTTGAGCCCTAGTGATACCAGTGGGGTCTTTTAATCTCAATCCCTATATTATAGGTTCCAATATAGGGACATAGGTTATAAAATTCTATCAATAGTGTGACTAGACCCTATAGAAGAGAGAGATAGAGAGAGAGAGAGGCTCACATAGAATCTTTCTGTAGTGGAAGACAGACTCTATGAATTTTTCCTCATGGTAGATTGGTTTCATACCGTTCATGCTCAAATGCTTGAAAATGGTGGGTGTGGAAGTTTTTACATCTTTTGAGATGTATTTTTCTTCCATTGATGAGGATTGATTCCAATCCTAGTATAATAACCTCGGGTTCAGGAGGATATAATAAACATTTTATCAGTTGGTTAGTATAACCCGTGGAATAGTATATGCTATGATCATTCAATTCCCTATTGTGGTGGTTTAGTTGAGGATTTACTCCCAAGGAAGTTTTGGGATTACCTACCCAATAAGATTTGGAATTTTTCATAGACTAAAATCTATGGACTGCCTTGATTTTTTCTTTAGCATGTCAGATGTCTCGCAAAGAGATTTGTGAGCTTAAGTACAACTAGAAGTTTGTAGATGATGAACCATGTAAGACCTGTTGCATTTTTATGGGAACCCTCTATTTTTAACCTTGTAGGTGGATGGGGGGCTTTATAATTTATTCTTTAATCCCTTTTTAGATCCGTTCATAGAATTAATCATTGTTGGTACCCTCATGTTATCAGATTCAGAGTTCAACAAAAAGCCCTTGGGGATAGATTCTACACATTCTTCAAGAGTATAAGCTTCATGGAAATATTTTATAGAGTATTTTTCGGATTTTTAAAGTCTAATTATTGTAAAGATTTATACTCAAACATGGTAGTGATATTGGACTTGGTAGAGGTTGATTATGGGATAACTTTATATACATCCAATGTTATGGTCATAGTAATAGATTCCCAAAGTGAATTTTCTAATCTTGTTTTGATGAGTGAGGTAACTGAGCAGTTGATCCCTTTTTTATTAACCTTTGTAGATGAGGATGGTGAAATGTATTTTCGGTCGATGGTTTTTATCCCTACTCTTTTTCAGTCATTAAGGGATACATGGCTTGGAGATTTTGTTTTCATGTTCTCACATAACATGATATCTGTGGAACATGTTCCTGATGGATTTTACAAAGGTGGGGACTATTTCATCCTTTTGAGGATTTATGAATAAAACAATCATTCAATGATATTATGTATAGAGGAATTTTTCCATCAATAGTAAACCTAAAAGAGTAGTTGTTTAATCAAGATCATTTCACATTGGTTTTGGTGTCAAAGTATGTGGTAATTTATTTTTGACCATTCTCTTAATGCCCCCAAATCATTAGGTGGAGACTAAGGTGGCAAAATTATAGTGGAAATGGGGTGATTATTATGGTTTTTTTATGGGTATTCATTGGTTAGTGAAATTTTATAACACTATCTTAGTGAATACAAGATAAATCATTAGGTTTTCCCACTTCCTAACAATCCGAGAGTAGGTATATGGCTAGGTTAAGTGGACCATTTAGGTTATGGAAAAAATTATTTGATCTTGAATATTGGTTTGAGGTCTTGTTTGAGAGGCCCTTCAAGTCACCACAACACTTGTAAAAGCTAGTAAGAGAGAGATTTGTGGGACTAGAGATAGATTTTGAGGATGTATCTCATGAATGGGTGGATGAGAACTGTCGAGAAATATCAGGATTCAAATTATGACTAATGGTGGTTGCCTTCAGAGTTTGATAAGGATATCATGTGTTCTAGGATATCTCACCTTTTTAAGGGTTATAAAGTGTTATTTAGGATAGATGGTTATCCCTAGGGATTTCACACCCTTCCTTTAGTTTCTACATTGTGTTATCTAGGTGGAATACTCTTATCCTCTAAGACTGTAGTTAGACTGAGTTATTGGTGCTTTCTCCTTATCATAGATGAGGAGGAAAGTTCACAAATTTCTATATGATGTCGACCCAAATGATATGGGAATTGATTATAGAGTTTTACTTTTCATTTACCTAGTGGTTTTTGAAAACTGGACAAAGAATACCATTTTAGGCAAGTGGTTCCCCTGATGTGTGTCTATTTATAACATTGGAACCTTCTGGAAAGATCCCTGGTGTGGGAGACCTGGTTAAAAGCATAGTATCCTCACTTTTATGTTGTATTTAACATTTTAGGATAACAATACTTAACGGTTGGGACAGTTTAATGACTTGGGTTATAGAAATTAATACTTTTGAATGTTTTTTGGAATATTTATATATCCATGTGCTATGTCAGTAGGAAATTTCGAGGCACTGAGAGCCTCAGTGCGGTGATACTAAAAATATTAAAATATATATATATTAAACATATATATTTTTTCATTAAATGTGGAATAAATATTGAATGGAGTCTCAAATAATAAATCTAATATCATTTTTCAGTTTGTAACATGGGTTTTACCCTAGGTGTGACATAGAGTATCTTGGTTTTCGTTTCCTCGTTAGAGGCAACTGTTGGTGGATCATTAAATGATGGGATTTTTTTAATTAAATATAATTTAATTAATAAAACCTAAATTATTCCCCATTTTGATTTTATCATATAAAATAAGAGGAGATGTTTCACTAATAATAGTTCATAGATGACCTGAGGTAGAGATTTGAGGCACCACCAGACCACATCCATGTATGGGGATATGACCAGTCAAGACATGTGAAAAAGGTTACATTCCCAGGAGATCATGATGAGGTATAGGTCATTTACAATGTGAACATTAAATGTATAACTACGTGTAAATCTAATTTGTGTATTGGTGAGGACACACGTAGGTGATTATATGGGGTTACATGCCTTTTAAACCCATGTAAACATTGTGAACTATGTTACATGCTTATTACCATGAGGGGATGTGATCAAGGGTTGGACGTGAGAGACGTGTCATCAACCCTAGGAGGAAACATTGTGCAATTACCTAAAATAATTCTCCAATGTGTATATCCATATTAATTACTCATATGGAGTCCCATGAGTATTCTATCCTGGTTATTTTTTCACATATAATGTGATGGTGGCCATAGTTTTGGATTGAGATATGCAATTTGAGTTGATGATTTTGGTAAAATTCAGTTATCAATGCATAGATCATCCCAAGGTTGGTTTGTTTCCTTGGTATGTCCATTAAAGGGTATAGTGAAGTAGTGTTTCCTGAGAATTGGATTGTGTTCCCCTCAACAGCATTGGTTCAGATAGAGTTCATTCTCCCCTATGGGAATCCTATAGAGGTATCCCATATTGTATCATATTACCTATGTGGGTTTTGTGGTATTGGAATGACAGGCATGTACAAGCATCGATGTCCTACATAGAGGGTTATACCAAATTGGGTTTTAGGTATCTCCCAACAGTCCTAAGTGTGATCCTCTCTTGATGTATCATAGTTTTGTGACTTGGTAGGGATATTGGTGGCTATTAATAGTCCTTGGTGTGATCACCTACCAATAATTATGATCTATAAATTTCTATATTGGGTTTTTGGAGTTCCCCAATGATCATAAGATTGATCCCCTATCTGTGTGTTTAGATATTCTATGTTCTATACGGGTTTGTGGAGTTCCCCATGAGACGTGGGTGGAATCCCATTTCTAAGTATCAATATCTACTAGGTTATAGCATTCCTTTATTCATGGAAATACCCTAAGGTCATTCTCTCATAGTTTTCTTCCATTAGGGTTGGTAGGGATGTTCCATCTACTTAGTGAAACCTGATGAGTGAGATATCTTATATGGAATCTGTCTAGAATGGTATGGTTCATGGGGTGAGTACTCCCAAACCAAATATACCTTAGATCCTTGAGTAGAATCATATGGATAACTTTATGGTTAAGACCATGAGAATTGGAGTCAAATATGACTATATCTAGGTTATTATGGGAGTCCATGTGGTTATATCCTATATTCTAATTGATATCTCTTATGATTATAAGACGACTAGTCATGTATAACTGAGATGTGGATATATAAATTAATTATCTCTCTCAATTGTATTTCATGTACCCTCTGGTTATGGATTAATAAAACTATTCCCTTTTAGTAGATCACTTTCATTTTGGGTTTTTGGGGTGCTATTGGTTATTATTATAATCAACACTTCATGGGATATTTATACACATATTGTGTCTCATATTGATGATTGGAATTTTGGAAGGCTCCTAGGAGGACTAGGAGTAGGTGGGGTATAATGGGATAGTTGGACAGAGTTTTGTACCAGTGGTTTCATTTGATAGTAGTCCCCTCCTTTTGATCTTTTTGGACTCTTTTTTATTCATTGGTGGGCTTGAATTTTTCCCTCTTTGATTTCTAGTACTATTTCATACTCTGATTGTGATATTTAGATGTATTCATTCATTTAGTAGCTATTTAATTATTATCATTACATAGTTTTTGGAGACGGATGTGTGTGTGTGTGTGCATATAGTAAACATAGGATAATGCCATCCATTTGTGGGATATGACAACATGGAACTAGTCTCCAACCCATGGACTATTGAAATTGGAGTTGGGGTAGTCCCACTCAGCTTATTATCGGCTAGGTGGGCCCTAATGGGAAAGTTCATGACAACATGTCCCTTGAATGTTCATATTCAAGGGACCCTCTACTTGACTATGAATGTATTCCTCTATCAAATACATATGAATCCAAAACCAATAAACCATAGGAATATTTTACTTGAGACAATTTCATATGATTCTTATGAGGCATGGAACCATTGCATGAGATCTTGTCACCTTAGTGTGTTTCACTGGAATCCATGGAATGTCTCTGTCATCTCAACATCCTCAGTTTAAAAGCATTTATTCCTTATTTTCACAACTTGAAAGACATATATTCCTTTTTATTTGATAAACTTAACCTTACAACACCATATACCTTACCCATTTACAAATAATTCTTACATTACCTCATTATTGAGCCTTTTGTTGTACTCAATTTGCGACTATAAAACCTCATGATATATTGTGTGAGATTCATGAATTTAAACTAAATTTCCATTTTTATAAGGTATTATATACTAGAAATCATTCCAATATTCATGTCAATATTCATTGAGCCCTTTTCATATGAAATTCCTCTTGGGATCTGGAACCCTTTTGGATATCCTTTTCATTATACCCTATTTAATTACTCAAGTGTCTAAATATTCTAAAACATTCCATGTATATCAGAAAAGAACTTGTATATATTCAAGAGATAACTTCATGATTATGAATGACTAACCATAGCAACTAAATATGATATTATTACCTATCAACCAAATGATTCTTTGTCTTGTAAAAAGGTCCCCGGATCCTTATAAACCATGGAAACATTGTAATAGAACTCATCACCCTGGTTTCATTTTTTATCATCCTCGTCGCATTATCCCCACCTCATTATACTTAGTCCAAACTCCTTGGTGTTACATCACCATATATTTTACCCATTCTTAAATCTAGGATTCACGTTTTTGAAACCCTCCAGGGATACTCATCTATGAATTAAGGATGTAGGGTGTGATAACCCTTCTTGAAGATTCATCATCTTATCCCAATACTTCTTTTGAGAACTTGAATCTCCCCTAAAATGTCTTAAGTCCCCTAGTGAGGAGAGTATCTAGTTTCGAAGGACTATCTTCAAGACTATGCATGTCTTTCACTAGGATATTATATGTGAGCCCCTAGCCTATCAATTATAGTATTATTATCCATGTAAAATGGACCTATGATCCTTATGATCCTAGAAAAAATTTCAATGGAAATCATCTTCAGAGTGTCCTTCATGATTATCCTTAACATATCTTTCCCATTTTAGAACACTATTTCATTCTCCTTAATATGTGATCCCTCAATATGTTGTTATTTAATTGCAATATATAGACCAATATATAGAAAAAACTATATAATCATATGATCCAAACTACATAACCTTAAACAAAAGAGTCAAATTGTCCAATATAAACAACCTTAAACTACAGAAACATATAGGTCAAATATGTTCGTCCTAAAACATCAATTGTATTTGTTGAACATACACAACCTTCAACTATCTAAAAAAAGAGACATAGTAACCATAATATTGAAAACTTATAACATTAATTCTGGTTAAAATATGAGTCCTGACACACTATACATGCATCCAATGTAATCTAGGAAGAATCAATCCTTCAAAAAATGAAAAAGGCATAAAACCTGTTTGGTAGAAAACCTAAAAAATGATACCTAATAAAACTATATTTATTTTCCTTTCAATAATTCATTATAAGTAAGGGAAAAGAATAAAAATTCAAAATAAGTTTATGGGGGCCACTATATGGCCCTAGAAATGGTCGAACTATATTCTCTAGGCCCATGTCCTTGGAAAAAGCTAGAGCACTCCTTCTCTGTGACATACCCCCCTAAGTGACCCCTGTGAACTAATAATTTGTCACTATACTAAGGAGACAATATCTAGTACAATGGTGATTATTAATTACTTTATACTCATCTATAATCCATAAACATTACGATATTTCATGGAATTTATGATTTGGGATTCAATTTTCAAGATATTGAATCAATAAAAGTAGATAAAATATGAGAAATTCAAAATAACTCAATAAATAAGAATAATAATTTTCTTTTCTAATTAATCAAAAAAGGGGGAAGAGGAATACACAAAATAGATCCTTCTTCAACAAAGTAAAAAAATATCATAGAAAATTTTGACCTATTAGTCTTTTATAATGGTTAGATATTGATGGGAGGTGATAATTGAATGTTGGAATTTCATCCACTCAATTTTCTCTACCACCACCAATGGGTAAAGATCCTTGATTGAAGATGAAAAAAATGGACTTACTTATATGTGGCCTCAAGTAAATTCATTATCTTTGAAACATAATCCTCTTAATGATCGATATATGATTCAAATTATACTATCTTTCCACCTAAAGTTCTCATATAATCATGAAACAAATAGATTTTATGATGTATTTGTTCCATAATTGTTTATGTGTCCCTAATGTATTGGAGTAGAAAACAACATTCATAAAATTTGTATTGATATCTCTCATGAATAAATAATAATTTTTGGGTCATGAGGATTTTTTTTCATGATTTCATATAGTTTCGAAAAATTGTAACCGCATTCCCCAAATGTTCAAAAGAGTTAGTGGGGGAGTTCTCATTTGTCACAAACTTATTCTAAAGGAGTATCTAAAATTAAAACATGAACCTAGTTCCATGTACATATTGATTCCTCTCTTATTTTAGATAAAATTTAGAGTATCTGATTGCATGAGGAGGAGAGAGTAAGATGTATTCAGGTATCATGTCTATTGAGGGAATATCCATCCTAGCCAATGAGGCAGTAAAGAAGGTGGCACAACTTAATACACCTCTAAAAATAATATGATTTGTCCCTCCTATAATTGGTACTTAACATGATTTTGGTGTGGAGTTACCACTTCCACCAATATAATCATCCTCTTAGTTAGAAGACTCTATTTCATAAAGGGGGGACTTTCTTAAAGGTATTTTGTAATCTTAAATTAATTCCACTCTATCCATGGGAAATGGGTTGGTAGAAGCGTAAGGTTTTTCTACTCGCTAAACTAGTTGTCTTAGTATACTTACTAGGTAACATCCCATTTTGTATTGGGACTAATCTCGATATAGTTTAATAGGAGAAAGATTAGGTGGCAAGGAAATTCTTGTGTTAGTATTCTCATGCATAATATTTATCCAAAACTAATGAATGAGTTCATGGTGTCATTTTCATCGCAAACCATCAAAGGTCTAGGAACAACCCATTTTGGTATAGTGAAACAATAAATAAATTATATAAGTTGAAAATATCTCACAACTAACTAATTCATCCTTGTGAGCTATAATAAATCCATACAAAATCATTATTTTCTATGAGATCTCATTGAGAATTCTATATCTATCACCATCCATCATCCCAGAAGGTAAAACATATGGGATACAACTAAAAATGTGGATGTCACATAACATATCACAAATCTATTCAACATTTATCATTTTTGACTCAACCCTGTCCACATATAGTTATCTATGAATAAATGAGGAGTCGTTATTTTTTATGTTGTTTTGATACTCATTGCACAAAAAGTGATTACCTATCTAGAGGATTAAAAAATAGAGTGGACCACTAATCTTATAAGGGGTGTAATACTATCGAATGTGGAAAATGAGTTGATAAAGAAGATAAAGGTTTTGTGGATATAGATTAATAGGCCTCCCTTCTTCCAATTAGGCTATCAACACTAGTGTGCTGATCTAGAAAGCAAAATGTGTGTCCCCATCTAGAAAAATCCATCAATTCAGGAACATGGTCATAAATATCTCTAACTAAATACTTAGGGATGCACCATATTTCACCCTATATCCTCATGAGATGTAATTCTATAACCATAAAATGGCCAAATAATATCTCTCACAATCCTAAATATACCAATAGAGACAATGATGAGGACTTACCACATTTTTTCATGATCCATTTGGGCAGAGGCCAATTTTTATTCATTTATTGTAATAAAAAGAAAATATTGGCTTAGGTCCTTTATCATATCCCTTACAATAATAATAATTCCCCAAGATAAGAAGGTAATTATTTTTAGGGTTCTCCAAATCATTTATTAAATAGAAGAACTCATCATAAATCTCTCAAGGAGGAGGTTTCCTATTATTCTGGTAGATGAACCAGAGAATGATTCATACCTCACCACGAGGTATGTGGAAGGAGTTGGTTCAAGGATACTAGGGACTGATAAATTATTTAGGTAGTTTTAATTACTGATACATGATTAAATTTGAGATCTATGATGCCTCAAAGATATTTATAACATAATATTGAATAGTTACTTTTGTATAGCACTAATTGACCAAAAATTTCAACACCTATTAATCAGATAAATTTTCATCGGTGTGTATGTTCCACTTCATTCTCTAGCATTCCTTCATATTAGACAATAAATAAATTTATATGGTTAAATAAATCTAGGGGATGCTTTGATGAGTGATATTTTCATTTTCTAGGATTATAGTGGAGTTCTTCAATATATGGGAAAACCCTCTGAACAACACCATGAATAATTTCCCACTCTTAGATATATTCAACTAAATGCATTCATAGTTTGATAAAAATTAGGATTTTGGAAGATTATTAATAAGAGGAGTAATATAGGAAGTATTTTGAAAACTGAATCTAAATTAAGGTATACTGTGTGATAGAATATAGTCTTAAAGATCAATTGGAAGAAGACCCTAGATAATTTTATTATCACACAAAATCCAATATCAAGGACTGGTGTTGAAGTTCCCAATAATTATATCTCAACATTTTACTATGTTTTAATAATTCTATGATCTTTAAACCATATTTACTATAGAATGAAAATATTATATTATGATAAATATATATTTAAGTGTTCAAAGAATCGTGTAAATTAACTTGAGTCACATGATGACATATATATGAAGAGGTAACACATTTCAATGAACACATAAGAGTCACATGATTACTAAACCATTAAAGGTTTAAGTGATCTATATTCCCTTTAAATTCCAATAGACTTATCGATTGATTACTTTATAAGATACGCACAATCATTTGGCCTCTCATAGAATAAGGAATTCATATGATTTCTCTCTTTAAGGGATTTTTTGGTTCATTAGGGTTATGTTGTTGCTTATGAAATGGATACCATGCATCATGGTAACAAAATCCATTCACATAGAAAGTTCAAAAGAAAGGGATTATGTGATTAGTTCATGTGTGGGATACAAATAAAAGATCTATAGAAATATGATGCAATGGAATTTTTTCACCCACCCTTCTATTTATAGGATGTTTCATGGAATACCAAAGATCAATTGGAAGACCAAAATTACAAAGGTAAGAGACTATATAAGGCATTTAATTACTTAGAATTAAGTCCTTAATTTTTTACTTGGACTTTATTTGCAGGGGAAATTGTTGAAACCCTTTAAACAGATGTTGGTAAATTAGTGTTTGCAAATTAAACAAAATAAAAGTTCTATTTTGGTGTGAAGGAAAATATTTGAAATATTATATATTTCATGGATCATGTGCTTATATGAGGGTCATGTGATCATTTTACATGATCAAATAACCATGAATGGGTCACAAAATCATGAAACCATAGCCCACTCATGTGTTTCTATAAGGACAAGATATTGAGGATTTCTGTTAGAGGGTCCTCATGATTATGTTTTTTACCATGTGACACAATCATGGAATCATGTGATCACCCCATGATATAATGTTTATGTGACTCAACTATATAAATATATCATTGATGGGATTATATCTTATTATTTGTTTTATTAAACATACCCAGGAGACATCATTATTGATATGTGATTGGGGAACTATATAACACGGTTTAATATAGATATAAACAAAAAATCTTCCACTAACTTATACCAGGGAATTCTACCACCCTCCCGGAATTTTGGAACAAATATTGCAGGAAAAAGATCCTAATAAATGAACAAGGTTTAAGAATTTGTTATGAGGAGAGAGAATAGTTTTAGTATCCAAGGTAAATAATTCAATTTAAAAACTGTCATGTGAAAATTTGATAAAAAAAATTTTAATGGTCTAATGGGTGAACTATAGAAAAAAAATAAACCATTCATGGTAGACCTAGAGGCATCATATGACAACACCACAGTTATATGATAACATTATATCCCATCAGTCATGTGATCACATGATGACCTTTTGGTCATGAAACCATGTCATGTGATCACAAAACCCTTAAGCCTTTAATACCTTACATGGGTCCCTATACCATTATTGAATCGTACAGCTCACTATGTCATCATGTGATTCCATGGACCCTAATTCCTTCATGTGATCACATGAAACCCTCTACCTTCACGTAAAGATAACGACCCTGTAATATTCATATAATCTCTTGACGTCCAAAGATGGACACTAAAACCATCCTAATACCATTTTTCTCATGAATCCCATAAGCATATAACCCTTAAGATCATCTCATACTCTCTAAACCATATGACTATAATCCCTATGGGTCCCCTAATTTCTTCCCATAAAAAAGAATGGAACTTATGATCTATAGGGACTCTGATTCCAATAATAATCGAGATACATAGGTAACTATTACATGGTTAGAGACCCATATCAAATACCCAAATATATTCAAATATATAATATCTATTCAAATGTATATATTCCCTATAGATAAAATCATTTATTCTATATTTCATTCTATTTACACATTGTTATATCCATTATTAAAACCCATGTCTTTACTAGACGATGTTAATCTAGATGGTTAACATCCATTTTGATTTACATAAAACCATAATACATATGAAGTATGAAGGATCTGATTCCTTTTTTTAATTAGGATACATAGGTTGGATTTCCTTAATACTTGAGCTCAAAATTCAATATATTACCATCAGTCTTTTCATGCATCTGTATTCCCCCTAAAGACCAAAATAACACCATATATATTTTCACATTACAATATTTCTTATGCAATATCATGCCTTATATCATGGGTTTGTGTCCGCCACTAGACTCATTTTTATATTTCTCTCTGAGTAGCCTCAATGTGTATCCCCCCATAAAAATAAAATCTTGAATTCATATGAAACTTATCAAATATTTTATTATCTCTTGTTTCTTACATCGATAACTACTCACGTGGGCTTTGGGATTTGAAATAACCATGACATTAGAATTAAAAAATTAACCCCATTATAGGAATATCACTTAGGTTTAAATCCTGAATCCACCTTATTTTCATTCAAATTTATATACTCCCAATGAAAAATCTCATGGTATTTTATGTGTGTAATCCCCATACCCTAATTCAATGTGTTTCATCTCCTACTACCTCTTGTTTCTCACACAAAGAATGACTCAGGTGATCTTATAGATCAATGATTATCATAACATTAGAAATATAAAAATTCCTTCAACATGGTTATCCTACTTAGGTGTAAGTCCTAACTATATTTTCTTTCCCTTTAGATGTACATTATATTGATGAAACATCTCAAAGAAGCATCATATGCAGAATCAATATTTAATCCTTCGATGTTGAAACTTTTAAAACTCATATGGATTCAATAGTTAAACTCCATATACTCTAGTTCATGTCTTCATTAGAATAAATTTGATTCCACTCCATGTCTAGGGCCTCCATATCCAATATTCAAATTCCCCAACAATGTCCATACTATATGATGTTATACTAAATAGTATGGTCTTATCACATGAACGCAAACTGTGTCATTAGAAATATATGGGAATTGATTATTATCCCCAAAAGATACCTAGGATACATCCTTAAGGTCCATAACCAATATCATTAACCTTTCATACCCATGATTCCATATTCCATATGAGATCGTTTATGTCTTGTCCTCCCCTAGCCATACTCCTGAGAGCTTGGAAATCTAATCCATCCAGGACATATTCTCTATAGACTATCTTTTTGTCAGGTCATATACAGGATAAAACCATACCCCTTTCCATAGGTATATATTTCTTATAGGTTTAATAAAAACATCCTCATTTGGATATACCCATAATAGGGACAATATCCACATGACCATTCTCCTTATTCCATCACACCATCCTCATTGGGCCATACCATCAATGGGGTCCATCCTCATTGGGACATACCTCTAATAGTTCCCATCTTTACAGGGTTATATTCCTTGAGACATCAAACCATATTCATTAGGACATATTACATGTGAGATCATCCAAAGAGTGATTCTCATGCATAAGTCCCAAATCAATCACTTCTAGGAATACTTTATCTATTAACCCTTACATCATGTTGTTAAACTACATGGATCGCTTGTTTTCACATGGCCTTAAAATGTATTATGTGTCCCATTAAGTGGAATATATATATGAGGGTTTAAATTACTTTCATAAGGATAAATAGAAATCCCCCTCATGGGAATGATCCCGATTCCATAAACACCTATCACCTTCCAAGATGGAAATAATCTTTTGATAACAAAAATCTATTGATTTGAAACATATCAACCCATAAACTAGAATCACTAAGTAATTAATGGGTAATTTTGTATAGTACCTCCAATATATATTAAAGGAATCATAAATGAAGAATATCTAATACATATATATTTTTATGTTAATAGGATTCTCCAGATATGTAAAGATACTCACATCAAAATTTAGTAAACAATAGCTAAATGATAGGATAACAAGTACCACATTTAGATCTACGATGGGTTCATGAACATATCATAAAACTATAAGTGAGTCTTATATTAGGTAACAATTCCCCCCAAAAGGATTTGACTAACCTTACCTCCAATTATCTCAACCAAAGTCAGTTCCTAAGAATCATTGGTAATAAACCCTAATGGCCATATTCCTTTGTAAAATAGTTCTGTATATGATTGAAGACGTGGGAACTGATGTTGTTTCCCATTCAATGAATCAACCCCACTGTAAACCTTCCAATATAGAATTTGTAACATTTAACATTGGTTCACACCATTGAGGACTCAAATAAACACCTTTGGCAGCATGCCATTATAATGTTTTATAATACCTTGGTAAAAAACCTTGGTAATATGATTTTAAAATGCCTTATTGATGCACACTAGTGATAAACTTATAGAATCATGTATTTCATTTTGGTTTTAATTATTTGATTCAATGATCCTATAATAACTATTCCCTTGTGCTTATATCTTCATTTGATGATTCATGTCTTATGATTTTCTTAATTTAGTATAATTTATCTATTATGTGTTCTTTTAAAATGATTATATTATCATATCCACTTGCTCATATTATTCCCACTTATGATCTTTGACCATTATTTATTATTTTTAACCTTTCTGAGAGTTTGATATCACCCCCTCTTATGTTTCCATTTCTCTATGTTAAATAGAAAATTCATACATATGATATGTCCAGAAGAGTATCCCATGTAGAGAATTTATAGGACATATTGAATACATGTTTTTATTAACATGTTTCTTATAAATATGTAAAATATATATTATTTGAGAAGAACATGGTTTTGTTAGATTATGATTTGTCCTATTTATGTAAAACACTAAACCTAAAGGGTATTGGGATTGTATTGTAATAAAAGATTTTATTTACATCATTAAATTGTAATACAGTTATCTTGGGGTGGTCCTATAATCTAATGATTGTCCTTGGGATGGTTTTATGATCATTACCAAATCCCTACACTTAATTTATCTATGTTTATTTTCGATTTTAGAATGTTTATGGGTGTATCTTGGATTGGTGTGGAAATTTTACACTTATCCATGGCATGATCCTTGATCTCATTCTATTCTATAGCAAATATTCATTCCCTAACTTCTCTCGGGTATACATTTATATAATAGATTTTTGTTTGGATGAGTGATGAAATGGCATAAGAAGAATTCAGGTCTCGAATCGATCCATATATTTAAATTAGATGTTTTCATTATTATCAACTATTAGACAATATTATATTTGGTTTACCAAAGTGATATCCTATAAATTATATGTTTCAGACTCAACATAGTGGATGGTACTTCATATATAATGGGATGATCTTCCAAATAAAATTTAGACAATAAAAAATGAAGGAATTAGAGTATCCAATCCTATGACTGAAACCTTTCCTGATAACACTTGTCTAGGTTTTTACATGATTTCATTTATTTTCATTCACTTTTATATCACATAAACCATACATTCTTATTTTTTACATAAATAAAAAAAATCAAAAAAATAATAATAAATTAATTATAGTAGTGAGTGATCGTAAATAGGCTTGATCATTCACTATAATACAATAGGAATATATTAGTATTTTTACCACCACATGCAAGGTGTGTTAATCATTATGTACACTAAGGAGTCTATATATGATGTGATAATATACATGCTCATTTGGGTGCAACTCAATATAACAGTTAATAATAAAGTTTATGTATAAACATGCTTAATAATTTATATAAATATAATAAAACATCATTATAAATAGGTAATAGTCATAGCATCTTATCAATAACAAATTAATATAATCATGGATCAATATTAGCTATAATTAATAACTCCCTATACCTAGAAGGCCCATACTTGTATATAACTGCATTGAGTCTCATATCAGTGTCTAAGGTTATTCAAATTATTCTAATTGGCATTCCATCCATAAAAACCAATTTCATCAAAAACAATCATGGAAGTTAAGGGAAACTAATGTCCCATGGAAAGGGGAATCTAAATACAATGGTCGTGGATTTAAAGACCTGTCACTATAGGAATTTGGGAATTACTATAAATCTTAGAGCATTACGAGCATATCTTATTTTTTTCAATATTTTTTATAAACCTTCTTATAGATTATACAACTAAAACATACCACTTCTATCATGATCCAAAATATATCATGAGAGAACCATTTTCAAAATATAATTCAATAATAATAATAATAACTATTAACTCAAATGATAGTCCTACTCTTAAATCCATCTATATCTATCATAAAATTATAACATGATTTGAAGTTAAATGTCAGAATAAAATAAATATTACATTGATATAATAATACTAAATTATAAAAACAAACAATAATATGGACCTTGAGTCAAACATGTCATAAATCACTGAATAACATGTTCATTATGAATTTGTATTGGTAATTCATACCAATATTTTGATATGGAGTAATTAGTATTTTAAGGAACCTAAAAAAACCTTTTCAAACAAGGATCCAATTATTTACTGAATAATATCCAATATGAACAAGTGATATACTATGTAATGAATTATTTATATTATTCTTCATAAAACAGACCTAATCATTGTATCCTAAAAAGGTATTAAGTAAATCACAAGTGTTCAATAGAAACTATAATATAATGGTTAAATTTAATTCAAAATACGTTTCCATATTTATAACTGATTTTTAAGATAACATTATTTTAATAAAATGTATTCATTGAAGGAGATATTACATAAATATTATACGAATGTCTTGCATTTAGACTATATCATATAACATGATATATATGTTATATGGTATGAAATGTATTGAATGAAATCATATCATATATTATTGTTTTATTATATTATAAGTAAGTATATTCACTACTTTGATGTCATATTTTAGGGTATGATATGGTCATGTCACTGGATTTGTGGTGTTAATTATGATTAATTTATAAAATTTAATGTTAAATGTGAATGTTCATAATATCTTCAAAACTAAATTATATTGTGAAAGGAAATTTATGGTATTATTTCAATTAATTAATATTATAATAATTTTAAATGAATAGATTTTGTTATACTTTTGTGAAATGTAAGAGTAAATTCCTAGACTCAAGGATCCTCCATAAATGCTATTTAAAGGAGGCTTTACCTTTGATATGTTGTGTGATCCTTTATCAAGCATATAAGTTCATATTTTGACCTCTAATATATCTTCTTAATTATTCCTATAAAACTCGGGATACTAGCATAATGTTTGAAGGAATAAATGGTCCTTATAATTATCTATGATTATAGGAAGAATTCTCTTTCCATAAACTATTTTCTTATTATTTTAAATTATTTTTTAAATAAATTGAAATAGATTATGTAATAATTCAACCAACATATTAATTAAACTAACAAGAATTAATTCATTAATAATAAAATATTTAAACAAATTCACATGAAACTAAGTATTACACACAATGGATTATTAAATCCCCTAAAATTTCATAAATGAATTGGGATGAAAAAATATAAGATAATAAATTCTTCAACACTAGGAGATCCGTTGGATCATATTCACCTTTGAGGATCAAAAATTTATAATTAAAACATATAATGAGGAAGAACATCATAAAATGAGAAATTTTATTGTGACATATAAAATTAAAATGAAAAAAATGATAATTTATGCCTCAGAAGTGTAAATGGAATGAATTCATTTAACATGGATATATATAAGAATAAAATATTATAGTTATAAATAAGGTCATTGAAAATAGGGTTGTTGAAAATATGGTAATTAGAAATATGGTAATTGGATATACATATATCATATAGGTATTCTAAATTCATGTATTATTAGTATTAAACTAAAAGTAATATTTTTCAAGAATAATAAATAATGAAATTAAAATTTTATATTAAAATTTTATAATTATATATTTGTGTATGTGTTATTTATTATTATTAATATTATTATTAAACAATGAAATTAACTATATATGAAATTAAAATAATGATATTATTATCAAAATAAAAATTTATATTATAATTAATCATTTTAAAAGGTGTATATAAATATTACTTAATAAAAATGTAATATTTTTCAAAGAATTATTTTTTAAGTGTTACAAATTCTATCTTAATAAATTTATTTGAATAATTTTAAAATATTATTATATATGTCAACTAGTATATTAAATTTATTTAAATTATAAATTTATATGAAATAATATGAATAAAACATAATGATTAAAAATATCATTTTTTTCAAAAAAAATAATTTTATATTTATATTTTCAATTATTATTTAAAAAAATAGATAAATTCGATAATTTTAATTACAAAAAACTGAACATAATTTTTGAGCTGAATATTTAAAAATTATCTTAGTACTACTTGTTATAAATTTTTTGAAATAATTTATTTTAAATTAATAATGAAAAATACGATGTTTACTGAATTCTTAGTGTTTCTAACTATATCAACGATTAATTAGAACATAGAAACTTATAAAGAAAATTCATGATCAATAATTTATCTAAGGAGTAAATAAATATATTTCAAAGCACTATTATGATTATATAGAACCTATGTTTAATAACTTGAGTAAAAGTTTCCAATAAAAAAAGATTTTGGTATTTTATTTTAATTAAATATTATAATTGAAAATTTTGGTTTTAACATGATTTGAAATATAAATAGTATTTTTTTATAGTTAACCTACTTAAATAATTTAATTAAAATACATTTATAATCATTTCCTATAAATAAATATTAATCTTAAAATTACAGTTATTCTAAAAATGGATTTTTGTAAATTACATGTGATAATGTTAAAATGGATTTTTCATACATATAGAAATTTTATCACATGAACTTTATTTTATATTTTGAATTAGAATGTATATATTATTTATTGAGGTTTTTTTTATTTTTATTCATCTTAATTAAATTACTTTGGTAAAACGTAATAACCATGATAACACACAAAATGGTAAAAGTGAAATTTCTATGAATAAGGGACATAAAAACATTTTTAAAACATGTGTTAGAATGAATTTATGAAATATTATAGAAATTAACTCATTTGACCCCCACCCCAACTTAATTATAGTCTATTTTTAGTCTTCTAAAAAATTGAATCATGTGATCTATTTATTCTTCGAGGAAATATTTATAAAAATAACATTCTCACCACTTATAATAGTGGTATCTCACCACCCCAACAAGTCCATCCTAAAAATTTTATTTCTTCAAGAAAATATGAAGCATTTTATTCACCCTAGATTTATATTTCTCTCTATAATCCTCTTATCATAATATATAAAACAAATAACTCAATTTTCAGGGAGTCTTTGAAGGGAAATCCCAAGTCCTAAATTTGAGTACTTGTTTTCCCTACCTTCTTTTCTTTTTTTCTCAATTTCCAGCATATAATTTTCTATATCCCATATCATTAAATCATTTATTTATTATACTTAACATTATTATTATTTGTTAATATCTATTAACCACTTTTCCATTTTTTCATTAAGAAAACAAAAAATTATATTTGTGGGTTGTGCGGACTAACACCTCTATGAAGAGACTTCTTTTGATTCTATCCAATAACTATATTCACTATTTGTAAGTATTAAATTTATGAATAAATATATAATATATAATATAATTATTAATATGAAGATTAAAATTATAATCCTCTTTCATTCCCTCTCATTAATCAAGAAATGAAAATGTTCATCGTGCGTTGTGCGGACTACCACCACCATATTATAACGTTTCTCATTTTTATTATGGTTTATTTCATAATTATAAAACTCTTATAGAATCTGATTTTTCAAATTAAAATTATCTATATAATATTATTAGAAATTTTAATAATGATATTAGTCATAAAATAAAACACATTTTTAATCATAATCAACCATTAATTTTTGTATGTTCACATTTATATCAGTCTAGCGACCTACTTGAACCTTGTAATATAATAATCTCATGAATGAATATAAGAAATTTTTTAATGATAATATATTATATAAATAATTAAATAAATATTTTATTTTGGTTATATAATCGTAAAATTCATATTAAAATCATTAACTAAGATACCAATATTTATTCATTAAAAGCTCTGAAACATGAACATCATCAATTTCATATTTAATAATCATAACAAATACTCAAATATAATATAATTATAACATTATAAATAATTATAAAAAGAATCATTTTTTATACCATTTATGATTTTAAAATTTTTCAATCTAGTAGAATATTTTATAATAACGTCAATAATACAACACTAGTTTAAAATAATCAAGATTACTAGCACCTGATAATGAAAATAGATAATAACTAATTGTTATACCAGTAGATAATAATTATAAATGTTTTTTATAAAAGTTTATAAATATGAAAAAGGTTTTTTTTTATGATATTAAGATTTTTTTTGTATAGGATCCTATTATTTATTCGACTAATTGTGGAAACATGGTAAGGGTTTCTTCTCTAAATTTCACACTTTGAAACATATTTCTTATTATACAACATGTTTTATCTATAATGGTGTAGATAATTACAATTTAAAATTTAATATCATCATTAATTTATATTTAATGATATTAAATGTTCCATTCCAATTGTTTTTCTTATAGGGGTTTGATTCAAATATTACCAAAGCTGTAAGGTTTTTTGATAACTCAATTTCATTCCGTTGAGTTGAAATGTTTCTAATTGAACTCTATTATTCAATGTTTTATTTATTATAAAAATTGAATAATTTTTTCATATTTCCTATAAATTATGTAGGTTTTAATAATTAATCCATATATCCTCATTATCAAATCATTATTGCCTCAAGGATTATGTTACTTGAAAGAGTTTCTTAGTGACAATTCATATTTATTGATACATAATTCTCTTTATAAAAAAATTTACATTTATATGGTATATATCATAACTATTTGGTATACTATATCATGAATTATATTATGTTCATAGTATTTAAACTTCAATTTCATGCACTTTCTCCTTCTCAGGTTTTGATTTAAATGTTAGTCAATTTGTATGGTTTCTTTTTAACCTAATTTTAAAATCCAGATCCCTAAAATATGATTAATCAACTATGTAATTTTTATATTCCTTTATTCCGATATCATAATAATTTTATTCCCATTTGGTTATGCAAGGTGAGATTTTTTTTCACTTTAACCTTTTTAAAATGAATGTTTTATAATATTTTAAAATGGTGTGGTTTTCAACATAAGTACATTAAAAATATAAAAAAAAGGAATTTTTTTATCATTATATTTTATCTCTGAATCGTTAGGATACAAATATATTATTTCAAAAATTGATTTTACTCATTCTAAACTAACTTGGATTTATTTATAAAAGCTTAAAATAAAATCATTTTTATATCTTCTGTATGGGTCATTTTCGATAAAAGAATATCTTTTAACTTTTTAATGTGAACATATACTTCTTCCTCCTTTAAAATTTTATAAAAAAACATTGTCTGTATATTTTCATGGTTTTTAAAAGAAATTATTTTTATCATAGTATTATAAAATATTTATTTTATAACAATTTCAAAATTTCAAGCATATTTCGTATTTCAAAAAAAAAATTATGAAACACCTAAAAAGTATTTTTATCTAATTCAGTGTCCATTTATATATCTTTTCTTGATTGAGCTAATTTTTTAAAGGATACAAGCCACCTTCTTTCTATAGATGGATTATTAAATGTTATCTTATATCATATAAATGATTCATCACTATAATTGACTTTCCTATTCCATGAACGTTTATAAACTTAATTTCTTTTCCAATGTAATTATTTTATTAATACCTTGTTTTCCATTTCATTGATTAATGGGTTCTCACCATCCGTAAAAATATAAATTTTATTAGTAATACACATTAAGGACAAGTGGGAAACCACCATTTTCAAAACCAAAACCACTACGTTCTAAAGGAGCTCACCTAGATCAAATACATCAATTGATTATGTAAATTACAGAATTAACTACATAATTTCAGAAAATAACTTGGATAAGCTATAAAAATGATACTGAAATCAATCCTGGAATGTCTAGAAGTGGATTCCCTATCCCTATGGGTTGAAGACTAGATCTTGGGCATCAAAACCATCAAGAGTGAATGATTCTTATATAATATGAACCCTTAAATACAAACCATTAAGTTCAAAAGAATAATTAGTTGGTATGTAAAACACTATAAAATAGAGAAATAATCATGTGTTAACATATACATATCATAAAATAGAACATTGATTAATGTCATTAGATAGAACTATCAATAAAGCATCACCAAAATCTCTATGCAATGAGTGGATAACATGATCCACTTTTCACCACCAAAACCCATGCCACGCTAACAAGAAATCCCACTAATGAGTAGTAACATCCATTTTTCTAGACCCATCATAACAAAATCTACAACCTCTAAAAATAAAAGTATATTTGTAAGTAATAAAGCCCAGTAATGTCTCACCAAAAATTTCATAATAAATATATAATAAGTAAACTAACATTCAAAATTTTTACAAAAAAAAATAGCATGGATGTATTTTCCAAATTCATAAAAAATAAGATTTTCAAGTAATTAAAATAGATTTTATAAAACATGTTTTCAATTATATTTCCATCATAATAGGTATTTATTAGTGTATTTATCAAAATAGGAATGAATCAACTTTTTTATCATAATAGAAATAAGTAAATAATTTAAATCAACATTTAAATTTAAAATCAATTACAATAATATATTCATGGTTAATATACTCTAGTTCAATATAGGGATTATTACACATTACAATGAAATATAGCTCCAATATTTCACACACTTCCCGGATCTCAAACATAGTGAAAATAATGTAAAATCCCAATAAAAATACTTTTTTCCCTTGATATAATTTAGTAAGATTTTTCATCCTAAAAAAATTCTTCCTTTCCGACTCCCAGAACCCTCGTTTTCTTCAATGTAAATCAAAAAAGTATGCCATTATTAATCAACTAAATAATGAATTTTAAATAATTGGTTAGACTTGAAAATTATTAGGTTTCAAAACAAGCCATCCATTTCAAAAAAACAAATTCCAATGGCTTTAGTCAAGAACAAATTCCTTTAATTTAAAAATAACTTATCTTAAATCATAAAACATTTATTCTTTTTCATTTAATCAAAATCTTGCATCAAATCTGTCACGAACCGAATCTGGTCACCGCCAAAACTGGCACCAAACCCAGCCCGTGACATGACCTGAAGGGCGTTCCCTATCCCCACGGGCTGGCACAAGTGCCCGGGTATCATTAACATAGGTTTGGGAACGATTTACCCGAGTATGAAATCATAAAACATTAAAAACAATCCATAATATAAATATGAAATTTTTTGAGCCAAACAAGACTTAAGTGAAAACCAGAACTGAGTACATTGGTTTAAATATAAAACAAGTGGTCCTAATTAAAATAGTTATAGCATCAAGACAGCTCCAAGTACTCCACACGACTACGGGTCCTCGCCCCCATGCTATCTCCACAACTCCACACCAAGGATGGGGACTAACACCATGAACCGCCATCACCCTTAGCCTTTCCTTTACCTAAATCAAACATAACCAAGTCTACTTACACCCAAGGGGTGTAAGTAGGGTTTAAGACTATGCCTAGTAGGATACCACCCAATGATTCCAAAGAGTAAGAAATACAATGTGAAAAAGCAAACGGTTTTCAAACGCAAGGAAAAGTAGTGTTAAAATTTCAAGAAATGAAACCTCTAATTGAAAATAGTTTTCAATCCAAAATTTTCAGAATATTAACACATTAAAATAGAAATGTTAGATTCTGTGATTTACATCCAAACACACCCTATGACCTGGGTAAATACTACAAATCCAATGAGCAACAACATTGGGAACACCCTTTGGCACTAGGTTGTCTTGGGCCCTATATACCTCGTACCTCGGTTTAATGTAACCATAGAAAAATCCTTTCTCATGAACTAGCCACTTGTAGGGAACATACCCATAACCTAGTGGTCCCCAATAATCATCCACATAGTTTAGTTAGAGTTGTCTTTATCCAAATACTAAGTGAAATAGGGACAAAACTCATCCGGTCCACTAGCCGTACTAGTACAAATCCGCCCCACCTAGGTACCCGGCTTCCCCTTTTGTGCTCGATCAATTTCGGCTTGCACTGTCAATATATTTTCATATAAAGCACCATTACTGGACAATCACAACCAATACAGTAGCTATCACATTTTATACCACTTAAAACACGCAACAAAACACTTAGATTTTTCATTAAACAATTCCTCAAAATCCCGTAGGGTTTCAGACAAAAAACACCTTATAAACCTCACTTTCATACTATGTGCACATATTTAAGTTTTCAAAACATAAAGGAAATCCTACTAAATTTCAGTGAAAAAACAAAATCATTTTTAGGGCAACCCCATATGGTTCAAGAAACGACATCATTGGAAAGTCTCCATTTTTACACAACACAACTCTTAGAATTTCATGTGCTTCACAAACACCATTATAACCAGATTTTTCAGAAAATAACACAAGGTACAATCATTAAAAACAGTATTTTTATCCCTATTATAGTTAAATAAAATTGACTAGTTACTTATAGGGTAGCCCCAATTAAACTAATAAAACATTTCTATGAAAACCCCCCAATTTCACATGAAATTGGCCTTAAGGATTCATTTTAAATACAAACACCACTAAAACTATATTTTTTAGAAATAATAAAATTTAATAAGCATGAAAATACCCTAAAAACAGTATCCAATTCACAAATATTTCATACACAGTGGAATCACCTACCAAAACCAAGGAAACCCTTGAATCCTTTGTGCGAAAACTCAAACGCACCACCGCCGCACCTCTAGGAAGGTAAACCATACCTAAAACCAGAATTTCAGACCATTAAACACAAGATAAAAACTTAATTTTTAAACCCTACTTCATGTACATTAGAAACCTCAATGATAATGGAAGAAACCCTAAGTAAATTGGATGTAACCCTGAACAAATTGAATGATGAAAGGAGGAGAACAACTTACTTAACATATCTTGTATAAATATCCCCCAAAAGTACTCGTATCTGATTTTATAAATAAAAAAACATTCAAGGGAGGTTCGAGAAAGGATGGGTAGATCATGTAGGAATTTTAATGGGGGAAAAAGAGTAAGAATCAAAGGAGTTATGAAGGAAACAAATTACCATTATAAATCTGCCCGAAATTTGAGTTCTTAAGAAGTTTTGACCTAAACCGCAATGAACATGAGCTGCAAAGATTGTGGGAGGATATTGGACGTGCGGATGGGTTCAAGGGGCATGTTTGGGGCTTGGAATCACCGAAAAACCCTTAAAATGAATAATTTATTAACTAATCAAATTTTATTTTTAAAACTGGAATTGGGCTTTCGGGCAGGCCCAATCCCTTAAATAAAAACCAATATACACCATGGTTATGGATTTCCAAAGGCTCCAAATTTTAATTGTGGTCTTAATATATAATAGGAGGACATTTAGGAGTTTGAATGAGTGAAAAATATTAAATAATGAATATGTTATAAAATAAACAAAATATATTTTTAAATCTGGAATTGGGCTCACGGTTTGGCCCAATTCATGAAAACTCAGATATTCTCCATAAAAACTTTAGAAAACCCCCCAAAAAAAGAATTAATTGAAATTAGAATAAAAATACATTTAAAATAAGCTATTTATGTGACAATTATCCTCACCATGAAAACCTGCCGCCCCGGAAAGTCACAGTAAGGCCAAAGCAACAACCAAACCCAACAGAGAAACCAAGAGGTACTCTCTTGCCAGGTTTCTCCCCCGAACGCCATGACACCTCCAGTGATCAATGACGGAAGGAATACTCTCACAAACCTGAATTACACCACATTCCTGAAATAATCAAGCACATTCAGGATTTATCCCAAATGAAAACTCCTCAAACACAATCTGAACAACACTCAATCAATTTACCCAAATAAACAACAATATCGAACAAGGTTACACTTGCCCTACTATAACTAAACCATTGGTCACTCTCCAATATCAATGTTTACCAAAGTAAGATGTAGGTAGTTAGATATATCTAAATTATAATACCTACTTCTCATACAATACCAAGGAAAAATATGAGTTACTCATATGAAGAGACACAAATGGGCTCCCCACCGTAAGAGACAACTTAATTTTTTTTTCCCCGAGACAGAATCAAGACACTAATAGGGGGAGGCCCAAAAAGAATACCTAGTACAAGGGGTATACATAAATTAGAAATTTAAAAAATAATATAAATGATACCCACAGTGGGTATTCCCACCGCAAGAACCAAAAATCTTAACCGACCGGCGTGGGCCGACACGAAAAGACCTCAAAATTAAGGAGTTGGGATGGTCACATGGTTAGTCTGCACAGTTTGGAAAACTGTGTGATACTATGTGGATCCTTATATCTGCATGGTTATTTTTTTGTTCATGGTTATAAATAACCATGTGAAAACCGTGTTCTCAACTTGTCTAGCCAAATTTCCAACCATTCTCCAAAGACTCAATGGAAACCAAAGGGGGAGGGAATAATATTGTGTGATGACATGTGTACAAGACCCTCCTCCTATTTCCACCAAATGGGAACAAAAAAATAAATATGATGAAACCATAGGTTTAAACTCTTCCTATCTTTCATATTGAGGATAGGACATTGTACAAGGTTTTAAACGACACTGGGGTTTCCCCTGACTACGCGCCAGCTTCTCTCCGGGACCTATGGCTGGAGCTCAAAATATTGAAGCATCTTCGGCCACACAGTTAGGTTATTGAAACCCCTATGCGGAACTTCTTCTTTCAGTTCCATAAACAACTACACCTCATACCCTGATCGGATAATCAATACATAACACAGTTCATAACCCACTTTACCAAAAACAGACATTTCACTGAAATAAGGGATCAGAGGATGCACACACATCACACCATGTTTCTTTGGGTGAGAAACAACAGAAGGGAAAGACATGTATAAACACCTTCCTATAAGATAGAGGATCTGATGTTTTTACCAAGGGAGACATAATCCCAACATAACATATAACCTTAGAGGATTGTTTGACCTTCACCATTATGGTCAAAAGAGCACACAACATCATAATGCGTCACCAAACATGACCCTTGCGATTGATAGAAACAATACATGGAATGGGACCATATTCAAAGTCCCTAAACAACAGATAAGTCCAAAAAGTGGACACAATATCATATCATGACCGAAATCTCATAATTTGTGGTTTAATAATAACTCTTTCTTCAAAGAAACTATAAAGAACCCAAAGGCCCTCTTAGACACCATCAAGACACTCATCCGTACTAACAACGAAAGAACACTCCCACCGTTGATGAATCAAGAAACTTAAGAAACTAAGGTCTCTTTCAACCTTCCACAAGAACTATCCCACTACAAGAGGATCCAAAAATCAGTTAAATGAATGGGTGTAGACTTAATAAAAAATGTTCGATAAAATATTATTTATATTGATCAACTGGAGGATTTTCCAATGGCGAAACAGAATGGGTTGCACTTCAGTTGTGCATTAACCCTTAATGGGGGCGTACCTTATCCAATGAGAGAACCCAAGGACCCAACCAAGATGGTGTATTGGTCAAAACATGCCACAAACCAGATCCAAACACATGAAGGGAACCACCATAAAGGCATCCCAAAATTATTTTTCAAAAGAGACCACTAACCGTCCCTACAACACAGCTTACCGACCAATCACAAACCCAAAACACAGTTCAAACAGAAGGGGGTTCTTGAAGTCAAAACATCGCACAACATAAACATTTTCAAAAACCCATAATACAAACAATACCAAACTATTCATCAATACATCATGTTTTTCTTTAAAACTAATTCTTTGAAAACAAATGGTTTAGCAGTAAGCGTATCCACCAATGGTACCCCATGGGCCTCACACAAGCATGTTTTTGTGCCACACCGGGCACCCTCCTCATATCCATCCCAGCACTCATCCAGTCATTCCATCAACCATCCATCATCCCATATAACTCCATGCATGTAGTCACTCATGGAAATAAAAAAGGGTAAAACAAAACTTCCTTCCACATTTCAAAAACAAAATGGTCACCAACCCAACCTTTTTCTAAAAACTGCTAACAATGAGATCAAAATCCCAATTCACATCTTACAAAACATTTCATAAGGACACAACCATTTAGAAAAGAACTCACTTTCTAGTTATTCACATCAATTTGAAAACATATCATCCCATTAAAACACACTCTAATTGTTTAGAAAACTCTATTGAAAACGCTTTTAAAAACCAAATTCAATATAGTTCCTTCTTTCAAAGAGGTGTAAGAACACCATTTTACATTTCAAAACAATTCTGAAAATTCAGTTCCCCCATTTCATAAACCAAACAATTCCCCCTTTATTTGAAAATAATTTCGTAAAAACTTTACGCTTCTTAAAACCAAGTCACCTTAAAACCAAAGTGCTATGATTTCAAAACTAAAGCACAAAACAATGAAAGAGGAAACTAGTTTCGGTGGGTGACTTGGACATATGGTTGGAAGCCATATTCCAATCACTTAATCGTCATAGAGAGTATTCTATGGAAATATCCATGGCTCCACATGGCTTTCCAGGCCCTGCAAGCTCACTGAGATTATTCTCCCAACTCTCTTTTCATTTCCCATAGTCATCATTAAACCAAGAAAACCAAAGGACTCAGATAAATCCATACTTCCCATGGTGACATGAATCCCGTCATGAGGTGTGCTGTCCAGGCACACTACCCATGACTGAAATTTCAAGTCCCAAAAATCCTAGCTCCAGACTATGATGACTCTTCCCCAAATAAGATGACCCAAGGAGAAAACCTCCTCTGATACCATTTTGTCACGAATCGAATCTGGTCACCGCCAAAACCGGCACCGAACCCTGCCGGTGACATGACCTGAAGGGAGTTCCCTATCCCCAAAGGCTGGCACAAGTGCTCGGGTATCATTAATTTAGGTTTGGGAACGATTTACCCGAGTATAAAAGCATAAAACATTAAAAACAATCCATAATATAAATCTGAAATTTTTTGAGCCCAACAAGACTTAAGTGAAAACCAGAACTGAGTAAATTGTTTTAAAGATAATACAAGTGGTCCAAATAAAAATAATTATAGCATCAAGATATCTACAAGGACTCCACACGACTAGGGGTCATCACCCCCAAGCTATCTTCACAACTCCACACCAAGGATGGGGACTAACACCATGAACTGCCATCCCCCTTAGCATTTCCTTTACCTGAATCAATCATAACCAAGTCTACTTACACCCAAGGGGTGTAAGTAGGTTGTGAGCCTATGCCCAGTAGGATACAACCCAATGATTCCAAAGAGTATGAAATACAATGTGAAAAAGCAAACGGTTTTCAAACGCAAGGAAAAGTAGTGTTTAAATTTCAAGAAACGAAACCTCTAATTGAAAATAGTTTTCAATCCAAAATTTTCATAATATTAACACATTAAAATAGAAATGTTATATTCTGTGATTTACTTCAAAACACACCCTAATAAATGGGTAAATACTTCAAATCCAATTAGCAACAACATTGGGAACACCCCTTGGCACTAGGTTGTCTTGGGCCCTATGTACCTCGTACCTCGGTGTAAAGTAACCATATCAAAATCCTTTCTCATGCACGTTCCACTAGTAGGGAAAATACCCATAACCTAGAGGTCCCCAATAATCATCCACATAGTTTAGTTAGAGTTGTCGTTATCCAAATGCTAAGTGAAACAGGGACAAAACCCATCCGGTCCACTAGTCGTACTAGTACAAATCCGCCCCACCTAGGTACCCGGGCTTCCCCTTTTGTGCTCAATCAATTTCAGCATGAAACATCAATAAAGTTTCATATAAAACACCATTACTGGTCAATCACAACCAATACAATAGATATCACATTTTATACCACTTAAAACACGCAACAAAACACTTAGATTTTTCATAAAACAATTCCTCAAAATATCGTAGTGTTTCAGACACAAAACACCTTATAAACCTCACTTGCATTCTTTGTGCACATATTTAAGTTTCCAAAACATAATGGGAATCCTACTACATTTCAATGAAAACACAAAATCATTTTTAGGGAAACCCCATATGGTTTAAGAAACGACATCATTGCAAAGTCTCCATTTTTACACAACACAACTCTTAGAATTTCGTGTGGTTCACAAACACCATTAAAAACAAATTTTTCAGAAACAAACACAAGGGACAATCATTAAAAATAGTATTTTTATCCCTGTTATAGTTCAATAAAATCGACTAGTTACATATAGGGTAGCCCCAATTAAACTAATAAAACATTTCTATGAAAAACCCCAATTTCACATGAAATTGGCCTTTAGGATTCATTTTAAATAAAAACACCACTAAAACTATATTTTTCAGAAATAATAAAATTTAATAAGCATGAAAATACCATAAAAACAGTATCCAATTCAATAATATTTCATACAAAATGGAATCACCTACCAAAACCAAGGAAACCCTTGAATCCTTTGTGCGAAAACTCAAACGCACCACCGCCCCACCTCTAGGATGGTAAACCGAACCTAAAACCAGAATTTCAGACCATGAAACACAAGATAAAACCTTAATTTTTAAACCCTAATTCCTAGACATTAGTAACCTCAATGATAATGGAAGAAACCCTATGTAAATTGGATGTAACTCTAAACAAATTGAAAGAAGAAATAAGGAGAACAACTTACTTAACATATCTTGTAGAAATCGCCCACAAAAATACCAGTATCTGATTTTAAAAATACTCAAAACTTCAAGGGAGTTTCGAACTAGGATAGTTAGATCATTTAGGAATTTTAATTGGAGAAAAAGAGTAAGAATCGAAGGATTTATGAAGGAAACAAATTACCTTTATAAATCTGCCCTAAATTTGAGATCTTCATATGTTTCGACCTATACCGAGATCAAAATGAGCTGTAAAGAGTGTGAGAGGATATTGGACATGCGGCTGGGTCCAAGTGGCGTGTTTGGGGCTTGGAATCACCGGAAAAGCCTTAATATTAATAAGTTATTAACTAATAAAATTTTATTTTTATAACTGGAATTGGGCTTTCGGGCTGGCCAAATCCCTTAAATAAAAACCCATATACACCTTGGTTATGGATTTCCAAAGGCTCCTAATTTTAATTGTGGTCTTAATATATCAGGGGAGGACATTTAGGAGTTATAATGAGTGAAAAATATTAAAAAATGAATAAATTATAAAAGAAACAAAATTTATTTTTAAATCTGGAATTGGGCTCACGGTTTGGCCCAATTCATGAAAACTCACATATTCTCCATAAAAACATTGGAAACCCCCCAAAACAAAGCATTAATGGGAATTAGAATAAAAATACATTTAAAATAATCTATGTATGTAGAAAAATCATTCTTTTAAAATCTAAATCATTTTTCTTATAAATTACACCAAATTTCAAAAATATAATGTGAAAATAGTTTCATCAGAAATACCATTAAAATTCAGTAAATTCCTAAAGATAATCAATTAAATATTTTTAAATTAATTATAAACCCAATTTAGATTAAAAAATAATTTAATGTTTCAATTAATCAGGTTTTCCTTATGAAAAAACTAATCTCGATCAGCATTAACAACACCCACATAGGACTCACCAATGATGAAATGATGGAATGAAATATTGAAGGAGAATCATATAATCACAATAAAGGATGTCTAGATCTAGATACATCATTGGAATGAGGATTAAAAAACCTCAAAGAGGGAGATAGAGGAGGAAAGGATAATCCTTGATCAAAAAGAGATTACACTTAGCAGAAGTGATCTAATGCATCATTTGGAACTTCAATCCATGAAAAAAAGATGTTAACAGATCCAAAATCCTATCTAGATATCCTCTAAGTATATTAGGGTAAAATGAAATTTTAAAGAGAAGTTTTGGAGTTAAATAAACGAAAAAAATATTTGGAATTACGATAATTCCTGGTAGGATCTCAACACTGTCAGTGTCACAAGCAGGCTAGTGTCCCTCACCAGCTATCTAGTGGACCCTAACTAATTATCTAGTTTATATCTACAAGAGAACGAGCACTCCCATGCTATTCCACCTGACCAATTCTTGGTCTCTCTAACAATTTTCAATAACCCATTTTCTAACACCTAACAAGGCTCAATATAGGTAAGATAACCAAAATACAACTAGATAAAATAGGGATCACATAAATAACCTATGAATCAAAAATAAATAAAATATAACTAAGAAAAAACTAGGTTTGTACTATAAATATTGTAAAAATATGTTACAACCACCCTATTATAAATGATTTCTACCACTAGAAATACTATCAAGATCGCTCCATTATAAATAGGTGGGGCTTATACTACCTCATCAAAGCCTCATGCTTCCATTTATCATAAGAATTATAACCATACTTTCATAACACCCAATGCAAGGGTATGGACTTTCCATGAAGAACCCTTGTTTGAGAGTCAACAATCTAAACTGGTTACTTCGATATGGATAAATTAGGTACCATATTAGTATCCATGAATCTCAATACATGATATGTTTTAGAGTGAAACTTCAAGATTTTTACACATGGAACACATTATGGATCAATGTCATCCGAGGTGGAAAATCTAAATGGCAATTCACTTTCCCAAACTTCTCAATAATCTCAAATTTTATCACATATTTTGATGATAACATTCCTTTTTCTCAAGATGTCAGTGACCCAACAGAGGTGAAAAATTCAAAAACAATAGGTAACCAACCATGAACTCCAAATGGCATCATTGATGATTAATATATAACTTATAATGTCTTTAGACTATTACACTTCTACGGTGAATCTAATAAAACTTTTTCATCACCTATAAGACAAAACTAAGCCCAATCAATGATGTTTCACCAATATCTAACCAATAAAGTGTAGATTTAAATAATTAGTAATATAATTACATAAAGGAATCCATCACAGTGGATGACCACTTTATGTTATTATATAAAAATTCTACTATCCCCAAATTGAAATCCCATGGTCCTCTAATGTCATGAACACAAGAATGGAGCATGTACTCAAGTAACTATAAATCTATTCCCATATATACATATATCTAATAATTGTACTCCATGATGAAAATTTCCTTAGATCTCATCACATATTAGAGGCATCCCAAAAAACTATAAGTTAAATGGGTATCCATATCATAAATGAAATAGATGAAACTCTATCTAATCTGATGATCTCTGGGAAATACAAATTTTTCAACAACTCTAATTTAGGGGTAACATTAATTGGAATAAAGTGAGTTTATTTTTTAAATCATTCAATACCCACCCATATACAATTATTTTCTTGGGGTGTAAATTGAAATATAATCCTAATGTCCAGTGATATCTCTTCCAACTTCCGAGTCGGCATAGGAATTGGTTGAAGTAGGCCTAAAATCTTATAATGCTCATCTTTGATCTCCTAAAAAGTATAAAAAAATAAAAATTCTGCATCTCATACCTGAATACTAAAAATATCTCCTCATATCATAAAACATATTTATGGTGTTTGGGTGAACCTCTTAATGGGAATTATGAAAATCCCACATCACATCCTTCTTCAAAGAAAAATGTAATGCCCAGTCCCCAGTTACCCGGAGTTTGTGCATTACATCATAACATTGGCATGATCACAAAAGATCAAGTCTCGAAAGACCAATTAGTTTAGTAGCCTTGAAAACACTAGATACATTCATAAGTCTTACATTACATCATAAAGTAAAAAACTACAATAACAATGTCTACATATTCCACACTCATATCCTTTTCTTACTATCCCTACAGGTCATTCATAAAATAATTCTTCACATCCTGGAAAATATTAAAACATTGAATGGGGTGAGCTCAGATGCTCAGTAAGGATAAAAATATAGTGAAAGCTTTCATCAATAAACATAAACATTTAAGGCAATGTATAACTAAAACAAAAGCCTTTTAAACTTGAACTTCAACATAATATGGCAAAAGTAAAATGAGATAATGCCATTTACTTCTTCACATGGATATTCAACTGGTCGAATAATCATATGCAATATCAATAACCACTTTCATAATGATGGAATGAATAATGACAGACTATCATAACCACGTATCCAAGGCCTCGTTCCATGACCACAAATAAGATTTTGTCAAGGCCTCGTGCCACGACACTAGTTTGTCTCATGCGACATGCTGATGCATCAAGGAGCTATAGCGGGCTCCACCCGTCACTTATTAAGTCCAATGCATTCCTCATATGAACAGGTTTAAACATATCATAAACCATAACATAATCGTATCACATCAAACATACATAAAGGAAACATAACATTTACACATTTCAATCACAAGATATCAATAAAACACATTGATATAATAAAAAGACTTTCAAAACCAAAATAAAAGAAAAGTAAAACATGGTATTTATTTTTCTTTTAAAAAAATTTATGGCTTGTAGAGGAAGTCGAAACTCAAATAATGGTTATGGTGGTAGAGAAGTCGTTGTCGATGCATACGTACGATAAAAAAATTCCCTTTTTTCGTTTAGTAAACGCTTCGTCTAAAAAGATTCATTTTTTATAAATGTAAAAGTCAAAGGGGTTTATACACCGTATAAAAGAAGGTTGTGTATAAAACAAAATAAGCCTCAATAAAATGAGATTGAGACAAAGTACCATTCAAAGATAATTTTTTTAAAATAAAATAGATCTATTATTTGTATTCACTATAATTACACATAAATAAAGTAAAAATAAAATATAGGACATAATAATATCATGACGTAATTTGAATGTAGGAGATTAACCCAAATAATGGATATTGGATAAAGAAGTTCCTTTACCTCATGTCTGAATTCACTCGACCATTCTTTTATCTCCTGAATAATAAACTAGAGTTAATTTATAATTTTTTAAGAACCTTTTTCAAGTTTATTATTCATTTTATATCACTTATTACCATGTTATGAACATTATGTAATTATTTATGTTAATAACGGTCATTTTGACAATCTTAGGTACTTGAGTCAAAATTAAACTTCTGATAATTACACTTTGTTCATGTGGTAATATATCCATTATATCCATAATTATATTCATGATGTATATATCATATACATCATATATATCCAGTATATACATTCATTTATAATATTACAAAACATTTAGAGGTAACAAATGAAATGCACCGTTCATGGAGACGGTAAGTCGTATGTACGCATGAATGCTAATTTCATTTATATTTCGTATTTAATGGAATGAAGTTATAATTATATAAAGTTATAATATAATTCTAGTATAATATAATGTATAATACCATTTACTTCATCCTTTATACATCCCACATATGGCATTAACGATTCAAATCACTTTGAGGGGGCGGTAGTCCGCACTTCCTAAAATGAAATTATCGCGTTTACCCATAATGGAAATCATAAAGTATGCCACAAATGAGAAATACAGAAGCATAAGGAAAACATAAAAATAAAATATATATATCATATATGAAAATAGTGTCATCAAAATGGCCGCCATTAGAGGTGTTAAAAGAATATTGAACAATCATTGTTTCGTGAGGTAGAATTTCACCATCCACAGAAACAGTATGTTCTTTAACCATTAGATGTAAGTGTGTGTACGTTTAGCTATAATAATTCTTATAAAAACATTCTAGTATATTGAGGATACTTTTTTTGTTACAAAATAAATGAATAAAAAGATTTTTGGGGGTTGGAGAAGCAAAATAAAACAAAACAACATTAGAGAAGACATTACCTTAAAATTGGGTAACTCTTTTTGATTTCAGCCAAAGGATTCCTTGGGAATAATTCTTCCCAAATTTAGGATTCTAAGAGTAAGAGTGGGATGTTGGGAGAGTATTTGGGAAGATTTTTTCCGATCCAAAAGGCTTTGAAAGTGTGAGTAAGGTGGTAGTGGTGGGGGCCTTTTATAAGTGGAGAGGAGGGGCACTCTTGGAAAGTAAAGAAATGTTACATTATTATGAGATAATTTTAGAATTTTAGAGGTCCTAAAATTATATATTTCGAGGCTAAGGTGATAAGGGTTCGAAATATACCCATCCAATAGACTTTGGACATGTTTAAGCCTTGGATTTTACATTATCTTTTCCTTTTATTTAAATCGTTAATTAATGAGGTAATCGCGGCATTATCATGGTGTCATAAATAATTTAATTTATTTAATGTCTAAAAACTATAAAACAATTATCATTATGTAGAAAATATTTTTATCTTTCTAATTAATATTTATAGTCAAAAATATGACTTTTATAACCCAATTTAAAAATTGTTTTAGTAAAACAATTTATTTTTTTGACATTTTTATTTTAACATTAAATAAAAAGTTTTTAATGTCATTTTCCTACCAAAGTTTCTACATGGCTTACCCAAGTTGACCCATGAATTTAATTGGTCGGCCATGACTCATCCAATTGTGGTAGGACAAGTTTAAAGGTCAATTCATATTATTATAACATTATCTTTTTCTTAAATTACACTAATTCACTTTAATCGCGATTAATTATACTTAAAAGTTACTATTCACCAAAAAAATTTAACCCCATTGAACCACATTTTACTTCTTAATGAAAAACATGTCTGTCGGATTTTTGAAAATAAAATCACCGAAGTTGTAATATTTCATTTAAATGAAAAAAATCAGTTATTTAACTACCACTTAGTGGTTTCACTATTCATCAAAAATTGAAGTTTTTCAGAACAATGCCAAAATTTCACCCTAAGCTATAATTGATATTCCAAATTCAAAAATGATGTCTACATTAAAAAATTACAAACATATAAGTTGCATTAATTAATTTTATAATTTATTCCCATTGACACAACAAATAGCGTGTTTTTAAGAAACAATATATATCAAAAAATTGACAATTGTTTATGTCCAATTTCAATGTTAAATTAATTCTAATGACCACCATTGGATAAAATAGTAAAAATATATTCTAATTATACATTAAAACCACTCAATAGTATAAGTTATCACTATAAATTATTTTGATTAAAAAAGTTGTTTTTAAGTATTTTTCACTATTCATAAAAAATTGGAAGTTCTCAGAAAAATACCAAAAATTCAACATAGGCTAATTTCGATATTATGAATCCAAAAATGAAGTCGATTTTTAAATGTAAAATATATATAATTTCAAAAAGTGGTTATTACTATTCATAACTGCTACTTTTATTGGTCGCGGTGTGTTAGAACTCGAGGTCGCGTACAACACACGCTGCTCTATTATTCAAAGGGGAGCGTACCATAGAAGCTTGGGGTGTTAAAAAAAGAAATGTCATATTATCTCTAGAAGCATAGGTTACCCTTAAAATATATAAAACTCCCACTAATGAACTCCCCATAATATAAGGAATCCACAGTGACATAAAAACCAACATCAATATATTTTTCTAGGATAATAATCTCGAGAAGTTAGGATTTTAAATGAACAGGTAATAAAATAACCTCAGTCTCATCCTCTCAGACACCCAAGTTAATATAAGAAAACAGAACCATTATATTCCATTCCTCAAAATATTACTTCATATAGTGGGGTGTAAGACTCCTTCTTATAGTATCAGAAATGAAATTACACTTACCATGGTTATAGGAAATTTCAAAGTTAAATAAAAACCAATACTTCAAGTATCACCACATCCAAAGATTCGTATATTTTTGTGATAAAGTTAATATTATATTGTAAGAGTATATGTAAATCCTTTCTATAAAAATTAAATTTTTACAACTCTTTAGATCATACATAATAGTTATGATTTTAATTTCATGGGGTGGATTTCTATTCTCAGGTGCTCAAGTATGGAAGGAACCATAAGCCACTATGTGATTACCCTATATGAGAATGCAGTCTAAACCCAAACCTTATACATTTAAAAAACACTACACAGTCATTCCTAGCCACTATAAGATTCAACATTATCACTAAATTCAACCAATGATTCAAATAATAAAAGTAATATTGAGATTTTGAATCGTAGATAAACATTACACCTTTTCTATTAAGGGTGATAAATGGAGATTAAAACCTTGAGAAATCCTTCATAAACCTATAGTAATACCATTCCAATAGTAAGAAGCTCATAATCTCAAAATAATTTTATGGTTCATCTCATGTCATAAAATATTTCACCTTCATATAATCTACTAAAATTCCCTATTCATAAACCAGGTATCCCAATAATTTTACCACTCAAGCCCATAAGATTATTTTAATGAGATTGTAATAATGTATATTATTTATCAAGATGTCATGAACATCTCTCAAGTGATATACATTACACTTTGTAGTCTGGAATTAAGCTAATATTTCACCCAAAATCACATTTTTAAAAGAATCGACTTACTCATGAAAAACAATTTTCATAAATTCCATAAAAATATTAGGATAATTGTTAAGACCAAATTGAATAACAAGGTACCTATAGTGTCTATACTACTCGTAAAATTGGTCTTAATGGTTTTAGAACCCTTGTTCCTAATCTAAGGATAACCTACTTGAAGATTAATATTTGAGAACCACTTTGACCATTTTATCTTGTGAAAAAATCATAAATTTAGGGAAATTTATACGTGTTATTTAAGGAAACCCAATTGATATTATAATACTCAACACAAAGGTTAAAATTATCGTCGAACTTCTAGGAAAAAATCATTGTCACTACCTTCAGTGACACAGTAGTTCGAATAAATCCCTTAAACAACAAGTCATCTAATTGAGTCTTTAACTCGTTCAGTTAAAATGGGTCCATATGTTAAGATTGAATAGAAATCGAATTGGTACCTGGTACTAAGTCAATAGAAAAATTCACATCCCCCACCTATAAAAAACTAGAAAAGTAAAATGGGAGAACAATAGGAAACTCAATAACTACTAAAAGAAGATCACCACTCAAAGATTCATGATCAATTTTATGTAACCCATTATCCTATAAGACAACATGGATTCAAGATATAATTGTTTTTTTAAATTAACCATGAATTCTTTTCACCCTAAGACAACATTATTCCTATCTAGAACTATCAAATCCCACCACCTTCTTCTAGGACCATTAATTTTGAATGAGGCACATTTCCTGTTAATTAAATATGGAATATTAAAAAACCTAAATAGAATATAAAACTTATTCAACCAATAATTTTACTCCTGTGGATCCTTTTAAACATGGAAATATGGTAGCTAGGATTGATCTTTGTTGTTTTCCTTTAGTGATTCACCCTCCACAAATTAAACAGGAACAGGTGTAAATACCTGGTCCAAATCATGGAACATGCATATAACAACCTCAAAATGGTTATGATTATTTATAGGGTTTAGTTTTTCTGGTTTATCAATATCCCCATCTTGGGGTTTCTTCAAATGTATTCTTTTCATTATGGTGATATTAAATATTAATAGATAATAAGGGAAACATCAATTAAGCTCCATGAGATCATAATCTACATCAATCAAAATTTAATTTGGAAACTCAAATATCAAATAAAATCCTTGGAAGAAGTCAATAGTTAGAATAAAAAATCCTCAAATAAACATTTTCTCAATATCCCATGGTAACTCAAGGCTCATCACTTTAAGATATATCCAAGAAATTTCTAATAACCAACACCTTAAGCCTTGAAAATTCATTATCTTGTCAACTAAGTAATGAAAAACTACATACCAACTTTGAAAAATAGGCACTGCAACCTTTGATACCTATTTGTCGAGACAAAACACAAATAACCCACCAAAACAGTACTTAAGCCCATTCTGACATGACTCAAAGGTATTTTCAATACCAAAAGGCTGGAGACTAGTCCTAGGGTATCAAAATAGTCAAGAGGGATGATTTTTCCACAATATTAACTCATCAAGAAAAATAAGAAGACATAAAAGAATAAAAAGTTGATATTCCAAATACACCAAATAGAGAACAAACCAAAAATAGTTAGATTAAAGTCTTAAAAAATAATTTCGATCAAATTCAACATCTAATACTATAAAGATATCGTCACCAAAATCTCAATACAATGAGTGGATAATATGATCAACTAGTCACCACGAACAACCAAGTCCTGCTAGTAAGAACTTCCATCACCGATCGATGCTTTACCTTTTCCAACACCAAATCTAAGAAAAACAATAAATTCCAAAATACAAAATTAAGGCATGAGTACCAAATCTCGCTATGATCTCACCAAGAATTTAATAAGTGTTCAATGACTAAAAAATAAACTTTTTTAGTTTTCAAAAAAAATTGGAATGGATATATTTTCATAATTCAAATCAAAATATTATTTTCAAAAAATTAGATGGAAATTATAAAATATGTTTCAAAGTGCATTAACATCAGAATAGGAAATTTTAAGAATCCTTATCAAAATAGGCATAAAAATAATTTATATCAAAATATATATGGGTAAATGATTTTAATCAATGATAAAAAATGTACAATTAGTTTCAATAATATCACCATGGTTAAGAGACGTAGGGTTAGATTAACATGTGTATTCACAACATCATAATGAAATATTTCTATGGGTATGAACACACTCCCTTAATCCCAAGCATGGCGAAATAAGAGAGAATCTAAAAAAAGAAAATAGCTACCTTTAAGATAGTTTATTTATAATTATAATTTCAACATCTTTATTTTTTAAATGAAAATATTTGGAATATATCTAATAATATTTTTGGAGCTAGGTGTTACAATAGTGTGGGATTCCAGTTCCCGGAGAGGCTCGGTATTTATATTATAAAAATAATAAATGTATTAAATTACACACATTAAATTTTCTTAAAATAGTGGAAAAAATCTGGAATGGAGACTCAAATCATAAATTTCATATCGTCATTGAGTTTGGAATTTGGGTTTTACCCTAAGGATGACATAACCTTAGTCGGCATTAGCTTTTTGGCTTGGGTACCATCATGGGTGAAATAAATAGAAAATTAGAATATTTAATTTAATTATTTTAATTAAAACCTAACCTAATTATCCTCTATTAATAAATTAATATATCCAATTCTCATTTTTAGAAACATAATTGAGGGAATTTAGAGGAGTGCATGGAGGATAATTTTAGGGCGTCGAGATCATTTATCGACAATCGCAATACTACACATATTTCCAACAACAACAGATTTAGCAGATATTTCTATTGATGACAAAATAGATTCATTATTCTTCAAGGATTGATCTAACTCAATTTAGAAGTTTGTTTTATGTGTATTTTTCCTTGTTTAATTATCTTGTGATGAACATGGATCAAATCAACTAACATACTGACTTGCGGATTGAAGCTGTTATTGGTTCGTGTTTATTTACCTAGGATTTTGGGAAAATATAAATATTATATATTTGTTTCTCTATTTTTATAATTATAAAGTATATGTAAGGATTTCAACCCAAAAAATTGATGATGTGCATTCATCTTTTGTGTTTATTTGATTTCTTCCCCCATTCGTTTCATGATTTGTCATTGTTATTTGCTTGGTTTGTGGTGTAAAGAATACCCTTCGTTTGATCATTGTGCAACTATTCTTCAAAAAGAGAATGAATACCATTCTTTTGGATTGTAATATAGGGGTTCATTGATGTGTTATGGTGATAGCATAAGACTAAAGGTGAATCAGTCTCGGGCTGGTGATTTATAATTCATGGCTTCACTCGTGGTGATGGCATGGTGTGACGTCAATTGAAATTCGACTGAAACGAAGGTTGGATTACATTGAACAGTGAAAGAAATAGTCGATCAAAAACAAATCCACATTAGATCCACTTTTTCAGGTAAATTCATGGCTAGATCATATGAGGGAGTCACGGGAAATGATGTATCAAACAGTCTGGAATATTTCAGAAATTCCTGACTACATGGTGTGTTGAACCAAGAACACACACCATGTAGTCATGATTATGTTGGGATAATGATTACATAAAGAGAAAAAAATAAAACATCATGTGAAACACGTCATATTCCATGTTATCCATTTATAGTAGCTCAGTGTGTATCTCAGAGGGTACATGGGCACAAACATGTCCAGGAATAATGGCATGGGAAGAATACAAAGGCACAACCTTGTACTCTAACACGACTAGAGGACATGAAAATTTTCAGGTACATTGGTATTTCCAAAGTATGTGGGAATGGACAGAGGTACTTGGGCATGGTACATTGTACATTGTCATACCAAGGGCCGATGAGACACATTGTGTACTGATAGTACATACTATGTACATTTTCCATTGAAATGTGAGGCCCTTAGTCTCTTTTATACGGACTAGATTAAGTTGAGTGTGATTCGTTAGTCAATCCCTATGAGGGTATAATGTGTATTTACATCTGGGTTATAGGATTGTGATACCCTCAGTAGGTTTGTTCTCGGATAGAGTTTGGTGTATCCCCCTGTGTGACTAAGATCAGATCATTTATCATTCCTTCTTCCTACAAGGTAGGTTTTTTGGTATTACTGTCACCCCCATACATAGGATATCATTCCCCTATCTTGATGTTTATTCCATATTATGTTCTTGGAATCCCTCAGAAGTCTTGGGAGAGATATTTTATCTATGTGTAGATACCTTCAGAGTTTTATTGAGTACCTCTTCGGCAAGACCCAATGAGAAAGACCTCTCAAATAAGTGCCATTAGATAAATCATAGCTCATGGAGTGGATTCTCCTAAAATGAGAGTTACCTTGGAGACTCAAATATAATCCTATGGTTTTATAGTAGTGGTTGAAACCTCTTGAGACCTTGAGTCTATTATAAGTATATCTAGGTTCTTGATTATCTTTTTGTCCCATATCATGATTTACATACCTATATATTGATGTTTTGTCTACTCATGATGCTTTATTTTTAGTGATTTTGGGGTGTCTTGATGGGTATTGTTATACTCAACCCTACATGGGATCTTCCCACACATGGTGTTTCTTATGAATATGATATGTAATTTATTGGTGTCCTTGGTGGACAGGGAGAAAGAGGACCATAGTATTGGATATATAGGTCAAGGATTGTGTCATGTGTTTCATTGAAAATAGTACACTCTTTCCATCAAGGTTGGAAAGATTTTTAGTTTTTGGTGGGCTTGTATTTGGAAATTTATTTATTTATAATAATTTTTCATACACTAATATGGGATAGATGTTATGTATATATTTTTATCAGTTGTACTTTACTTCCATCATTTCATGGGTTTGAAGATGTGTGTGTACATATAGGTATGTTGGTCTAAGGCCTCCCATATATAGGATATGCCTACATGACGTTGGTTTCTAGACCATATACTATTGGCGGTTAGCTTGGGGTAGTCACACTATGATTACTTCCATTTAGGCGAGCTTTGATGGCTTGGGTCGTGACATAGTGGTATAAGAGAAGTATCATATTCGGACCAGATGCTAGATATTTTTTCTCTATGGGGTTTGTTTAGGGATTTATGATAATAGGGTTGAAGTGTTTTGAGTTCATATTTCAAGACAGAGAGTCTGAATTTAATATGGTAGCTGACATATCCATTCAACAGGAATTCGATAACCTTCATTTTGACTTGGTATGTTTTGATATAAGTTCCAGGGAGAACATTTCTATATGCATAATATAGGAATAGGTTTTGGTTTCCATGTCCTTATTGAGTCATCTCCCTAGATATACTCATCTAACATGGTGTGTCCTGTTAATTTAAGGATGCCTCTATGAAGTTATCTAATCGTGATTCCACTACTGGGTCATGATGATGATCTTTCTAGTGAAGAGGATTTGGTACAAGGTCCCATATAGGTGGTGGTTCCCCCAAGTAGTTTATTAGTTATTCCACCACCCATCAAGTAGCAGGATGCACCATAAGTACTGGATGAAGATGTGCATAGGCTAAGTGAACTCAATGCATTTCAAGGGTGGAAACCTCTAACATTTTTAGGTTAATTATATCCCTAGGTATTTTGGGACTTTATTGAGGAGGTTACCCATGATTTTAGACTTCTCAGGACATATAGTGATCCTAACAGTGAGTCTTCTTCATGGATCCACTGGGTAATATTGGATTATGGTTACCCATATTCATGATGAGATGGAAATATCATAAAAAACTTTTATTAAATCTTCTATGATAAGTTCTTTTTATCCATGTTTTTATCAGTTCAAGTTTATGAGATTTAGTTGTTACATAATGGAAGCATAAATGAGACATATTATTCAGAAACCCTCAACATACCTCTCATGATAAACTCCACATATAATTTGAGACTTATTTTTATAATAATCGATCTTTAAGAAGTTCCTTATCCAATATATGAAGGCTTCAGTGATATCTCTTTGTATTCCCTCTGATGTTGTCGTTCTCAAGTGAGAAATAGTTGTGGAGATATTTCTATGTGAGAATATGCTGATAGTTGGTGCTGTTAGTGGGAACACTAGAGTGGTGACATTGGAAGATGGTAGTCGATGACCGACATAGGGATCAAGGCATGTGATACTCTTCAAGAGAAAATCCCAGTATAGATGTTCTATGGTTCAGGTCTCTCAATATAGTTTTAGTCATCTTAGAGATAGGTGTTGTTTATCTTTAGATAAGTAGGGATATATCACTTGGGATTGTCCATCCCACCATATAGCTGATAGGGATATGGTTGATGTAAAACAACTAAGAGATGATTGTAGGATTAGGGAGGTGCATAGGGCAATGGAAATGGAATAGGAGAACGCAGATCAATAGAAAATTGGTTTTGATATATTTCCACCACCACTCCAAGGTAGTCCATGTTGGGCTCACATAGCTGGTGGTCCAGAAAAAGGGTAGTTTCAGGTTGTGGAGACTTGTGACCCAAAGGATCTATAGATAATTATAGGTAAGATCTATGTATTCTATACTTTAGTTTTAGTAATAATAAACATGGGTGTGAGAAACTCTTTCTATTCCACCTCTCTTGTTCGATACATGTAAATTATAATTGATCCCTCAAACCTTCCACATTAGAAATCCAATACAAGGTGACTTAATGATTACACACTTCTACTGATAGTGTGACCTGACTCTTGAAGGCCATATCTTCTTATGAGATATTTTTTTTACAGTGATGGTGACTTATAACATCATATTAGATATGAACTAGCTATCCATAGTTTATTCCCTAATATACTATTTCAGGTTGATGTTTTGGTGTGTCTGTAGTGATGGGACGATATTTTCCTTCATGGATGAGATAGAAAGATAGAAAGATTAGGATGGACTCATATGTTAGAGGATATAGGCAATTACTCTCCATTTAGATTGTATTACCCTTGGAGGAGTGGATTCTATGGTACTTCATCTTCCTATAGTGGTGGTGGAGTATGAGGAAATATTTATTAAGGACGTGTTGGGATAACCTACCCATAGAGAGATAGAATATTTCATTGACTTGAACCCATGTGCCTCCCAGATATCTTCTCTAGCATATTAGATGGATCCCATGGATCTATTTGAGATAAACATGTAATTGGGGTACATGAAAAGGAAGGGATTTTTCAAAACAATAATTCCCCCCCGTGAAGCCCCGATGTTTTTCTCCTAGAAGATATAAGTGATCATTAGGTTTATAAGGATTGTTAGTGTCATGACCCGTCCTCGGGGCCCATGCCGTGACTACCCCAAGCCCACCTTCCACAGGCCAGGGACTGGCGACTAGCAGCAAAGGCGTAAATCACAAAAGAAGGGAAGGAATTTCCTTTATGAAGTAACATACACAACAGAGTACGCAAGTCAAGTAAGCACTAAGTAAAACTGGGTACAGGATAAGTGCTGAAAATTAAATGGGTGGTATACAAACCCAACTAAAAGTACAATAAAATTGGAAGAAAAGTACAAAAACAGTAAGTAAAACGGCAACACCCATTCGTCCTCCGAAAGTCCCACCTGAAGGGTGGGTACAGATAGCCTCCTCAGCTCCTCGGTCCGGTCGTCTGCTCCGTATACGTCCTTCCATGTAGTCCACCTCTGGGTACCATCTGCTCTGCAATCCTCCACCTCGATTAGTGTTGTCCTTCACCTGCATCCAACACAACGTAGTTTGGGCATAGCCCGTGCATGGGTGAGTATACGACACTCAGTTGGGACCCCGAGACCCCCGAAGGTCTCTCAGAATCCACAAAGGATAAACCACAAATGAAAGATAAAATCATGAATTATCAATCAACACTACTTAGGTATATTCCCATACTTATACCTAAGTCACCAGTTACATAACATCTCCAACTCTCGAGCCCAAGCACAACCCAGTCCACACAGGAAAACACAATCTAGTCCACACAGGAAAACACAACTCAATCCACACAGGAAAGCAAGACAATCACATCGATGATAATGATTGAAAATCAAGACTCAGCTCACACAGGTATACACTTCATAAGGTGATAGAGATGATCAGATGTAGAAACTGATTCATCTGAGCTGTTGGACCCATATAGGATACAAGACCAGCTAAGCTGTCGGACCCACAAAGAATACAAGACCAGCTAATCTACCAGACCCACACAGGATACAAGTATAGAGGTCAATACTGTCGGACCCAAATAAGATACAAGAATAGTAGTCATCGTCCTCGATCCCACAGAGGATTCTCGTACGGTCTTCATCGCTGCCAAACCCACGGATGATCCAAGTACAGTCGTCGTCATCGCAGACGCAGCCAGCTCTAGGGTTCTCATACACAGCATGCTCGATTTTGGGAGGGTCCGCTCCTCGAGAAAAAGAGAATCTATATATCAACTGTCACGAATTCTAGATTTGATGTATCCCAAAGTTTTGTATCATCAAAAGAAACCCGATGCGAAAGACGGTGCGTCAATCGGACGTTCGGTCTGAGAGTTATTGGTTTTTCTGTTCCAGGGGCCCGGTTGGTTTTTAAGCTAAAACCAACCCGACCATACTCCAACTATGTCCAAACCTCAAGAAGAGTAAGCCAAAATGAACTCCTCAACCAAAGTATCCCAACGCAATTTATGGCATGTCAAACAGATGTTCGGTCCTTAAGATATAAGAATTTCTTCTCCAAGTACCCGGTTGGTTTCGAGTCCAAACCAACCCGGCCATACCGAAAATTTTCTAAAACCACAGGTGTAATATACCGAAAAGACCTTCTCGATCCAAGGATTCCTACTCAACTGACTGTGAATCGATCGGAGGTTCGTAGATCATGTTATGGGTAAAAGACCGAAAGTGGCCCGAAGTGGGGGTCAAGGCCCGGTCCGACCTGGCCGAACCCCCCTGGGTCGGCCCGAACCGGGTCCAGGTCTTGCCCGGTAGGGCGCGGCCCGACTCGGCAGGGCATGGCCCGATCCGCGCAACCCACCCTACCTGGCCGGGGGATACGCTGGCTCGGCCATCGAGCCGAGCGGGGGGAACACGGTCCCCCCTTTGTGCTCTGTAGATGCAACGCTTGGTGTAGTGTCTCCCCTGGATCCCGCACGGCTACGGGATCTAGCCTCCACCACCGCGGCTTCAGCCGCGGCAGCTTCTGCTGGTGACGCGACGAGGCCCCACCACCTCCGGGTGGCCGGACAGTACCGGCCGCCACCTCAGCCGCCGCGCCAGCGTGGCGCACCGACAGTTTCTTCCATGGACCACCAGACGCACTCCAGTGGTCATATTTGCCCGCCTTCTGCGCCTGTGGCTATCACAGGACCCTCTCTTTACTGCGAAGGCTCTTATACACCGTTGTGGTCCCATTTCGTTGCCACCCATCCATACGTGGACAAACAAATAATCTGTGGAGGGTCATTAGGATGTGTTTGTTCAGCCCGCGCCCTCCGTGTTAGCCGATAACAATTGCCATGGATAAACAAGGTTTCCCATTGTATGAAGAAAAAATTAGCCCAGCATTTATCCCGAAAACATCATTTTTCAATCCTAAAATGATTTCATTCGTGGATAAAATTGATAATAAGTTGACCCACGTTCTTTGTTTTAGAAGGGATGAATCATGGGAATATAACATGCTCATAAATAAACCCATACCTCAACAAGGAAGATGATCATCAGCATTATAGAGAAGAGGTTCGTAGGCATTGTTGGGGCACACCGAGGAGAAATAAGCATCTCCTCTCTTTCCGCAGAAAAATGGTAAGGGTGGCGCGTCGTTGATCTTTGAGGAACCATCGTTCTTTGTCATTCTTCGTTGGAGGCTGGCATTCTTCGTCATTCTTCGTTGGAGGCTGGAGTCCTTCCCCGCACAACGAAGCTCTCCTCCTTAATGAAAATAATAGGTTCCCCCTATTATTTTGTTAAACACGCAACGAAACGCTCCCACAATTAATTCACCACACTAATTAAAATGTGTTGACATTTAATTAAGGAAGGGAGAGAGAAGGTTCCTCAATAAATTATGGGTTGACAAGATTTAATGGATTGAGGTGACATTAAAAAGGAGGTTTTTCAAATTAATGGGTGTTCATAAAGAGATTTAGAGGGAATTAAATGGTGGGGATCATGTGGGCCCCACCTCTCCAGAATCCACACTAGGGTAGTTACGTGGTTGTGGGCCCCACCCTTAACTACCCATGGGAGGAAAAGCCTCCTCATGAAATAAACAATTGTACCGAAAATTTTTATTTATTTCTTAAACAATCTCCCACAAATTATCTTCTCATCTTTTGCGAACGGATCTGCGGTAAGTGTCCGTTTAAGCAATTATCGGTGCTGCGAGTTCATCGGTGCCCTCAGATTTCAATTCCAAGCACCAGTTCAAAAATTTTAAAAAAACCTGCTCGTTCGTTCACTGAATGTACCCGAGCTAAACTTCAGAAATTGATTTCTGGCACACCGGGCCTCGGAATCATGTGTAGTCAGAAGCCACAGACTCGAAAAATTTCCTAGGTATTTAAAAAAATCCTTGAAGTTTTTGGGTCTTTACATCACTCCCACCTCAGGGCTTTTCATCCTTGTAAAGCTACAACATAAACTAGGGAAACAAATGAGGGTACTGAGCACGCATCTGAGCCTCCCACTCCCATGTTCTCTCCTGGAGGTTCCTGTGCTGTCAACGAACATGCACAAGAGGAATCAACCACCCACATAGGACCCACTCATGTCGATCCTCGATCTTCACTGCGGCCACTGAAAAAGTCACCTCATTATCGATGGCTAGCTTCCATGGTCGATGATATGCGTCGGGTCATGCACATATCTCCTTGGCTGAGATACGTGAAAGACATCGTGCACCTACTGCAACTAAGGTGGAAGGGCCAGGCAGTAAGCCACCTTGCCTACCCTGCTGAGGACCTAGAAAGGTCCGATGAAGTGTGGAGATAACATGCCACCGCGGCCAAATCTCTGTAACCCACGTTGAGGTGAGACCCGTAAGAAAACGTGGTCACCATCCTCAAACTCCAATGGTCTCTGCCTCCTATAAGTATAAGACTTCTATCTGCTTTGTGCAGTCCTCATCCACTCCTGGATGATCGGAACCTTCTCTGTCACAGCCTGAACCATCTCTGGTCCAATGAGTGATGACTCGCTAGGGTCAGTCCAGCACATAGGTGATCTGCAAGGTCGGTTGTACAGTGCCTCGTAAGGTGCCATCCCGTTGGTGGAGTGGTAGCTAATGTTGTACGCAAACTCCACCAAGGGTATCTGATCCTCCCAGCTGCGACAAAAGTCAAGGACACATGCACAGAGCATGTCCTAGAGTGTTTTAATGGTCCTCTTCTTCTTGCCATCCATCTGTGGGTGAAAGCCAGTGCTCAGACATAGTTACGTCCCAAAGGCCTCCTCCAACCCCTTCCAATGGCAGGAAGTAAAGTGGGAATCTCTATCAGAGATGATAGATGATGGAACACCATGAAGTCATATGATCACCTGGACATAGAGACATCCTATGCTCTCTAGTGAGCCCTGCTCTCTGGTCAGTAGGAAGTTGGACGTCTCGGTGAGTCGTTCTATGATCACCCAGATGGCGTCGTGTCCTCTGGGAGTATGTGGAAGCCCCATCATGAAATATATAGATATCTCGTCCCACTTCCACTCTGGGGCCTCTAAGGGTTGAACCAAGCCTTCTGAAACATGTTGTACTGCCTTCACGTGCTGACAAGGAGGCATCGCGAAACGAACTCTGCCATAGCCTTCTTCATACTCGGCCACCAGTACTGTCGTCTGAGGTCCTGGTACATCCTCTCCACCCCAGGATGTACCGCTATAGGGGAAGTGTGGAACTCTCTTATCACCTCCTCTTGTAGTGTAACTGATACCATGGTACGTCCCCTAAAGAGGATGACGTGCTCTCCGCCTTCAGAAAATACCTCGGCTGCTAGCCCTGAGGATATCTGATCACATTGCACCTCATAGTTAATGTCCCCACGTTGTGCCTCTCTGACCCGCTAAAGAAGTGGAGGAGTGACTGTGAGGGACTGTAGATAGGCTTCCCCATCACTATTCATGAAGGATATCTGCAAAGTGGCTAACTCCTCGGTCTCCTCACCAAGTAGTTGAATTCTCGATCTCCTACTGAAAGCATCAGCCACAACGTTCCCCTTCCCAGGATTATAGACAATCTCAAACTCATAAATGGGAGGAACTCGATCCATAGTCATTGTCTCAGGTTCAGGTCCTTCTGCGTGAAAATGTACCTGATACTCTGGTGGTTAGAGTAGACTATAATGTGCTCGCCCATCAGATAGTGCCGCAACATATTCAGGGCAAAGACCACTTCTGTTAACTCCAGGTCATGGGTGGTGTAGTTCTGCTCGTGTTGCCTCAACTACCGTGAACCGTAAGCGATCAATGCTCACACCTACATCAGGACACACTCGAGTCCGCTCCCTGATGCATCGAAGTAAACTACGTACCTACGCCCTCCTCTGGTAGCCTCATGATGGGTGCACTGGTCAATCTCCACCTCACCTCCTGGAAGCTCTGCTGACATCTATCTGACCACATGAAGGGCTTTCCCTTCTTCGTCAAAGCTGTAAGAGGTGCTGCAACTCTGGTGAAGTCTGGCACAAACCTCCGGTAGTACCCAGCCAGACCTAGGAAACTCCGCACCTCTGTCACGCTCCTAGGTGGTTCCCAAGAAAGCACTGCCTCGACCTTCGCGGGATCTACTACAACTCCCGTCTTTGAGATGACGTGCCCCAAGAAGTGAACCTATCGAAGCCAGAACTGGCACTTCGAGATCTTACCATAAAGTTGGTGCTCTTGGAGTGCATCCAGTACAACCCATAGGTGGTAGGAGTGCTCCTCCTCGGTCGTCGAGTAAATCAGTATGTCGTCAATGAAGACTACGAAAAACCGATCGAGGTTGGGCTGGAAAATCCTATTCATGAGAATCATGAACACTTCTGGATCATTGGTCACACCAAATAGAATGACCAAGAGCTCATAGTGGATATACCGACACTTGAAGTCCGTCTTCTACACATCCTCGTCCCACACTTGGAGCTGATGATAGCCTGACCTGAGGTCTATCTTCGAGAACCAACGTGCTCCCTTGAGCTAATCAAAGAGGTCGTCAATCCTCAGAAGCAGATACTTGTTCCTCATGTTCACCTGGTTCAGGTGACAGTAGTTGACACACAATCGCAAGCCCCCATCCACCTTCTTGGAAAATCGAACCAGAGAAGCCCAAGGTGAAACACTGGGTCGGATGAAACCTTTCCTCTGTAAGTCCTCCAGTTGTACTCGTAGCTCACGAAGCTCGGCGGGAGCCATCCGATATGCTGGAGTGGATATAGGTGATGTCTCGGGGTACAAGTCTATGTAGAAATCTACCTCCCTGTGAGGAGGTAGTCCTGGAACATCGTCAGGAAAAACGTCCGCAAACTGGTCCACCACTACAGGAAAACTCGGACTCCGCACGTCAACTGCTCCGAGGATGAGACTAGCCAACTGATGTGTGATCGGCTGCCCCCTCTGCTGCGTGAGTCCATCCTATGCTGCGAAGGTTCCCTTCTCACCAGTGAAGGTGAATCTGGTCCCGTCTATGCAGACACACCGCACTTTGTGCCTAATACAGTCGATATGAGCATGGACTGTAGATAACCAGTCCATACCCAAGATGACGTCATAAGGCATCGACGCCGCTACAATAAGATCCCAGCTGAAGCTCTTGCCTCCAAGAGTAAGATCACACTGCTGGAATCAGTGCACAATCGTTGAGTGTACTCCCGTAGGAGTCTCTAGCCATAAGGATCGATCAAACGGCTCCGTCGGAATCTCAGAGCTCTGAACAAGGGCAGCAGCAATAAAATAATGTCTTTAACTTATGTCTATAAGGACTGCAGTAAGGGTGGAGTAGACATTGATAGTGCCTCAAATCATCTTGGGTGTGTCGTGGTCATAAGCCTCCGCTGCCTGGAGCTGATCCTGCCTCTACCTGCCAGCTCCCTGTGGTCAGGGTGTACCTCTTGTGGGTGGTGGTGGTAGAGCCTCGAAGCGTCCTCCACCACCCGCTACTCGGCCAGCTCCTCTAACTCATCTTCCTGCTCAATGCGGACCGCCACGGTCGAACCTCTGCCTCTCCATAGGATGTCCCACCACATTCTTCTGCTCATCTACATGATGGGTCGGGCAGTCACGAGCCATGTGGCCCTGCCCACCGCATGCATAGCACTGTATTCTCTTCATACGGATGGCTCTACGCCGTGTGACCCACACAGCTGAACCCGAATCCTTAGGACTCCCACCTGTCGACCTAGTCCGCTTGGACACATGCGTTATCTGTCGACTGCCAACTGCAGAAGACTCCGCTCTGTGCCATCCTGCGGTGGGTCTCGATGCTGATGGCTTCTCGGTGAGAAAGCTCTCCACTAGTAGGGCTCACTCCAGCACCCCCGCCTGCGTCGGTATGCTGAGTGGGACCGTCGAAGATCTGATCTCATGCCCCATCCCTTGATCAATGTTTCGGGACAAGAAGAATGGGTCACATACCATGTCTGTGGAGTAGCGCGAGAGGTCGGTAAATATCGCCAAGTACTGGGCTACTGACATGTTGCCCTACCGCAGCTGTAGTAACTCCTGGATGCGCACCGCATGGAGGGTGGCTGGAACGAACTCCGAGCAGAAGAATCTTTGGAAGTACATCTAAAGAAGAGATTCATCATCGTGCACCTGGAGCATCAAGCTCCACCATCTACCTGTTGTTGCGTGCAAGAGACTCGTGGAAAGGATCACCATGAGGTCTGCTGGTGTCCCTACCAACCTGAAGACTCTGACGATAGCCTCCAGCCAAGCCTCAGCTGCCTGAGGATCCATCTCTCCACGGAACCTGGACGGCCACTCTCTCTGAAACTCATGCAATGCACTCAGGTGGCATGCACTCTTTTCTTATGGGGCTGGTAGTATCGGTGGCTCGGTGGGTAGAGGTACTGCCGATGCCTCAGCTGTAATGGGGCCCTATACCGAGGCCTCATCGCTCAGTGGGTTTCCATCTCACACAAAGCTCGGAACCCTAGCTGGCTACCATCGTGGGGCCATCCTGAAAAAGAAACAGGTGTGCCACGGTTAATAGTGTATACCTTTTTAGCTGACACAAAGTAATCACAATGAATAATTATGAAAGTAAACACACACGCAATTAGTGTTTTTGTGCACTGAGTCGAAAATCAGAGGTCAGGGTTCTGGTGTATGGATATGTCGCCCGTCGATCATCACTGGACTCCCTTGACTGAAAACCACACTCAATAATCTTAACACTATTGCTTCACTGAGAAGAAAGATCAGTGTCCTGATTTCTGCGGTAGAACCGACTCCTTTGATACCAATTTGTCACGACCCATCCTCGGGGCCCATGGCGTGACTACCCCAAGCACGCCTTCAATAGGCCAGGGCTGGTGACTAGCACCAAAGGCATAAATCCCAATAGAAGGGAAGACATTTCCTTTATGAAGTAACATACACAACATTGTATGGAAGTGAAGTAAGCACTAAGTAAAACTGGGTACAAGATAAGTGATGAAAAGTAAATGGTCCAATATAAAAACCCAACCGAAAGTACAGTACAACTGGAAGGAATGTACAACATCAGTAAGTAAAATGGAAACACCTAGTCGTCCTCTGGAAGTCCCACCTGAAGGGTGGGTATAGATAGCCTCCTCAGCTCTTCGGTCCGGTCGTCCACTCCGTATACGTCCCGCCAAGTAGTCCACCTCTAGGTACCATCCAGTTCCATAAGAATCCACCTCGATCAGTGTTGTTCGTCATCTGCATCCAACACAACATAGTGCGGGCATAGCTCGTGTAGGAGTGAGTATACGATAATCAGTAGGGACCCCGAAACCCACAGAGGTCTCTCAGAATCCACAGAGGATAAACCCAAAAGGAAAGATAAAGTCGCGAAGTATCAATCAACACTACTTAGGTATATTCTCATACATATACCTAAGTCACGAGTTACAGAATAGCTCCAAATCTCGAGCCCAAGCACAACCCAGTCCACACAGAGAAAACACAATCTAGTCCACACAGGAAAACAAAACCCAGTCCACATAGGAAAGCAAGACAATCACATCGATGATAATGATTGAAAATCAAGACTCAACTCATAGAGGTATACACTTCGTAAGGTGATAGAGTTGATCATATGTATTCACTAATTCATCTAAGATGTCGGACCCACATAGGATACAAGACCAGCAAAGCTGTCGGACCCACAAAGGATACAAGACCAGCTACTCTACCAGACCCACACAAGATACACGTACAGAGGAAAATACTTCCGGACCCACATAGGATACAAGAACAGTAGTCATCGCTGTCGAACCAACTTAGGATTCCAGTACGGTCTCCGTCACTGCCCATCCCATGGAGGATCCAACTACAATCGTCGTCGTCACAGTCGCAGCCAGCTCTAGGGTTCCTGCACACAGCATGCTCGATTCTAGGAGGTTCCGCTCCTCTAGCAAAAGAGAGTCTATACATCAACTGGAACGAAGTCCAGAGTTGATGTATCCCACTATTTTGTCTCATCAAAAGAATCCCGACGCGACAGACGGTGCGTCAATCAGACGACTGATCTAAGAGTTTTTAGCTTTTCTGTTCCAGGGGCCCGGTTGGTTTTTAAGCTAAAACCAACCTGACTGTACTCCAGCTATGTCCAAACCTCAATCGCAGTAATCCAAAAGCACCGTATCAACAAAATTATCCCAACTCAATTGATGGCACGTCAAATGGATGTCCGTTCCTTATGATATAAGCGTTTCCGCCCCAAAGGCCCTGTTGGTTTCGAGTTCGAACCAACCCGGACATACCCAAACCTTGTTGAAACCTCTTTTGTAGTATACCGAAACGACCTTCTTGATACAAGGATTCCTATGCTACTGATGGTGTGTCGATCGGAGGTCTGTAGCTCCAGTTATGAGAAAAAGACCGAAAGCGGTCCGAAGTGGGGGGTCTGGGCCCGGTCTGACCCGACCCAACCCCACCTGGGTCGGCCCAAATCGAGTCGAACCGACCCGGGTCCGGGTCTGGCCCAGTGGGGTGCGGCCAGGCTCGGCGGGGCACATCCTATCCCAATCTTTGCGACCCGCCTCGGCTGGGCGGTGCGTTGGCTCGGCTAGCGAGTCGAGCGGGGGGAACACGGTCCCCCCTTTGTGCTCCGTGGACGCGGCGCTTGTCGCCGTGTCTCCCCCAGATCCCGTGCGGCAGCGGGATCTAGCCTCCACCACCGAGACTTCTGTCGGCAGCACGCTGGGGAGACGCCGCCTCCGGGTGGCCGGCCGGTACTAGCAGCTGCCTCCAGCCGCCGGCGTCGCCACGCCGGTGTGGCGCGCTGGCAGTGTCATCCACAGACCACCAGACGCGCTCTGGTGGTCTAATTTGCCCGTTGTCTCCACCTATGGCCCTCTCGGGACCCGCTCTTCACAGTGATAGCATCCATACGCCGTTGCGGTCTCGTTTCGTTGTCGCACATCCATATGCGCACAAACAAATAATCTGCGGAGGTTTGTCGGGTCATGTTTGTTCATCCCGCGCCCTCCGCGTTAGCCGATAACAATTTCCATGGATAAACAAGGTTTCCCATTGTACGAAGAAAAAATTAACCCAACAATTATCCCGCAAACATCAATTCCCAAGCCGCAGATTAATTCATTCACGGATCAACTTGATAATTAGTTGACCCACATTCTTTGTTTTAGAAGGGATGAATCATGGGAATATAACATGCTCATAAATAAACCCCTACCTCAACAAGGAAGATGATCATCGGTGTTACAGATAAGAGGTTCAAAGGTGTTGTCAGTGCACTCTGAGGAGGAATCAGTGTCTCCTCTCTTGCCACAGAAAAAGAGTATGGGTGGCGTGTTGTTGATCTCCGAGGAACCGTCGTTCTTCGTCGTTCTTCGTCGGAGGCCGGCGTTCTTCATCGTTCTTCGTTAGAGGCTAGCGTCCTTCCCGGAACAATGAATCTCTCCTCCTTAATAAAAATAATAGGATCCCCCTATTATTTTATTAAACACGCAAATAAACGCTCCCACAATTAATTTGCCACACTAATTAAAATGTGTTGACATTTAATTAAGGAAGGAAGAGAGAAGGTTCCTCATTAAATTATGGGTTGAAATAATTTAATGGATTGAGGTGACATTAAAAAGGAGGTTTGTCAAATCAATGGGGGTTCATAAAGAGATTTATAGGGAATTAAATAGTGGGAATCGTTTGGGCCCCACCTCTCTAAAATCCACACTTGTGTAGTTAAGTGGTTGTGGGACCCACCCTTAACTACCCATGGGAGGAAAAACCTCCTCGCGAAATAAAAAATTGTACCGACAATTTTTATTTATTTCTTAAACAATCCCCCAAAAATTATCTTCTCATCTTTTGAAAACGCATCTGCAGTAAGTGTCCCTTTATGAAATCACTGGCACTATGAGTTCATCAGTGCTCTCAGATTTCAATTCCAAGCACCGGATCAAAAGTTAGAAAAAACCCGCTCGTTCGTTCACTGAAAGTACCCGAGCTAAACTTCAGAAAATGATTCCGGACACACCAGGACTCGGAATCATGTTCTGTTAGAAGCCACAGACCCGAAAAATTTCCAAATTATTTAAAACAAATTCCTTGAAATTTCTGGATCTTTACAGTTAGTTCTTGAAACAGGAGACCAGGAAGAATAATTATCTACTAAGAAGGATTGGAGACCACATTAATAAATTGATAGATGAAAAATGGTTCTCATATATTTACCTCAAATCAATTTATTTCAAACTTCAATTAAAATATTGGGATATATTGAAAACAAAATTCTTATGTGGTTTCATTCATTATTAGTATTTTTTGATTCCTTTTACTTTGAAGAACTCCCAAATACTGTTCATGGGACTCAAAAATTGGATATTTCTACATTTTAACACATTTGTAAAATGTATTTTAGAAAATATGGTTCATTTTTTAAACCATAATATCAAAATTATTTTAGGGTGAAATTTTTTTATTTTTCAGATAAGTTAAATTTCTTGAAAAATACTAAAAAATACTAAGTTTTAATTATAAACATATTTCTCACAAAATATATTTATAAAGTTAAATTATATTTTTAGTTGGTTTTAAATTATAATTATTTTAATTATGCATCAATAAAACCAATGTAGGTAATTGGAATCAATTTCACATTGTAATTGGATATAAAATCATTTTAAACTTTGGAATTTTTCACTTTAAAAACCTTCTTTTTCGTTGTCTTTGTGGAATTAATTTTAAATATAATTTTTCCAATTATTTGAATTTAATTTAATAAAATGTATTACAAATATAGAATAATAAGTTTCAAATTAGGTTGTAGTGTTATTTTAATTTTAATACAGAACAAAATTTACCATGGTTAAAAAATAATATTTACCATAGTATAGGAAAAACAATGAAAAGGGTCAAAGTTAAATGGTAAAGGATTAAAATAGTTAAATACTACCAAATTAAATGGGTTTTTTATGTATTTATCAACCCTAGAAAGACATTAAAACATTAATTATCAATGATATTCTTGTAAATTTAAACCACCTCTATGTGGTTGGATTTAATTATAAAATAATCAGTATTAAATCACTTAAGTCCACCTCTCCTCAAGTATAAATACCACCCCATTTCAACCCAAAATCCCTAAATAACTAAAATATTTACCAAACCACATCCTCATCACTTTACCCACGTCCAAGTTCTTTTATTTTCCCAAAAATAACAAATCCAAGGTCCTCACTGGGTCCTTCAAATATGTGATATTCAAGAGGTGATTTTCTCAAAACACCTATCTTAATTTCTTTTCTAATTAAACTTTTTCCTAACCTCCTTAAAATATAAAGCATGATAACTCTAGAATCATGTATATAGTAGAATTTTATGTTTATAATGAAATATATTATATCCATACATTTTATTACATCCACTTATTCAACTGAACGAAACTATTTTTCAAATTATACTAGATAATTTCATCCAGGAATAATGATTGGGTTCATTTTACATTACCGCCTTCATGGATGGAAATAAAATAATTACCATGTTTATATAAGATTATAAATGTTATATTATAACCTAATACATGTTATGTAACTAATATATATAAATAATATTAAATATAACAAAACTAGTTCGTGGTGTTTGGAAGAACCTTCAAAATAAACGAATTATTTGTCATTAACATTTTGTCAAATGAATAATCCTCATGTAAAAAATAAAAATGTTTAATTGGATAATTTAAATTTCGTGAAGTGCATGAATACCATTTCATTTAAATTATGAATGTCTATTTCCATTTGACAAGAAAATCCATAAATATATGCAAATGAACTGACTATGAAACCATGGAATGAACACACCTGAAGTAATGAAAATAACAAAATATTATTAACAAATAGGTGGTAAGATGATATAAAATGATCATATAATGTATTATAAATTTACTATAGTTCTTTAATTATTTAATAAAATTGTTTAAACCATTATACATAAGATTATAAAATGCTACACTAAAGGGAAGCATGAGGTAAGGTGTTTCTCATCTCACTTTTACTACTGTGAGATATATGCCTTATTCACCACTTTTTACTTATGTGTGGTGTATGTACTGAAATTTGATATATCATATCATGAATTTAATTATATTCATGGTATTAAATTTTTCATTTGATAATTATTATTTAATGGGAATATAAATCAACTGATACAAAGTGGTAAGGGAATTCCTAATCTAATTTCAGTTCATTTTGTTAAAATTCTACATCCATGATTATGTCAAACTAAGATTATTTGTGAAATGACTTTTCAATATATTATATTTTATATGTACTTTTTTTATGATTCTAAATAGTGAACACACATATTTTATTCATTTTATTAATGAACCCTTCAATGATTTGATATTTATAAGGCACTTTGTTTAAAACAATTATCTTTTTAAAAAGATTCCTTAAAACTATATTTTTATTCCATGACTATATTTTCAAAAATTGCTTCCAAAAATGTTTTTAATATCCTTATATGATTTTTTAAAATTATTTATACTCATTCTAAACTTTTTACAAAAATTTTCTAAAGGTACATTTTTTCATTTTCTAAATATAGTACTTTGAGTCTTTTCCAACAAAAATATGGAAGGGTTTTTTTAACTTATACGGCATGAGGATTTTACCGTAATCATAACTCCATAATCATTTAAAGATCCCTATAAAGTTTTACATGGTTATTTTCAAACAAAATGTTTTCTCTTATAATTTCACATCAATTTAAAAATAATTTTTTTCAAAGTGAAAAAAGGTATTTCCCCAATAAAACAATGATCTCATTTATAGAATTTTCATATATTCCAACATCCTTTGTTGATTCATGTATTTCACAGAGTTTAATTTATTATGATACTTTCTACCACATTTTAAAAACTGGTTATTGATTATTTTTACTTGGTATGTTCTATATTGATACAATTCACTATATTACTCATGATGGGTTTTTATTATATTTACATAATGGGGAAAGTTATCTAAATTTTTTATTAATGTTTCAATTAAAATGTATATTATAATTATGATTCCCCATATTAATATGAGGAATGTAATGGAATTAGTAAGTGATTTTAAGGGCCTTCTATATCCCCACTATGCATCGGTAGGTATCAGGAGACAAACTAGTTTGGGTATTGGCTTATGTATTGCCCGTTTGTGTATGGTGTCTTGGTCGAAAACATACAGATGAATTTTAGATGTCCAACATTATAAATTCAATTTTTATGAGACTAGTTATTTATTTCCATGTGATTATTCAATTAGTATAATATCCAAGGTTACTTTTTCTATATCATGGTATTATTTATATGGCATTACTTGATCATCTTTTATTCTGGCTATATTATGCCTATGTTATTGATTAAATGGGATGTGTTTAATTCATTTACCATGTCATAATTTTTATTACTAATTTATGATTAATTTTTTGTACATCAACCTTCATGATAATTTGATCTCACGCCTTTATTATTCTTTAATTTTTCCCAAGTTTCTAAGAAGTTTATTATGATTGATATTTAGGGTTATGATAAATGGAATAATGGTGTTCTAAAATAAAATAGTTTTTAATTTTATTTTAAAATCAAATTTGAATTTAAAATATGTATCTTGTTTAACAAGACTATAAAATATTCGGTCTATTGGGATGAAATTTATTATATCTTATTCCAATGTAATAAAGTAAGGAATTGGCTCGAGACTACTAGATTTTGGGTCTTTATAGTTTATATCAGATCAAGTTTAGTAGAAACCATGGGAACTATATTTAGAAAAACAAAGATTAGAAAATATAAACCTAGGACTAAATTTGAGGATATGTATAAGTATATTATATTATCCTATATATTTGGTAAGGATAATGGATAAACTAGGTAAATGCTAAGAATTCATAGATTGAGCAAATTTCATGATTTAGACATCCTGTATATGATTCTTTATGACTATATTACTACGATTAATATTTCTCAAAATATTATTTGGGTTTTAGTCAATTCTGAAAATCCAAAGGTATAAAGTAAACATTGAATTTGATATAAATTGTGTTGATGAGAAACAAAATGAAATTATTACTATTGTAAAGTATATTTTGATTATTCCTAATTGGTTATCATGATATATTATTAACTACTTACACCTTAACCAAATCCTGGACTCACCAAACAAGATAATGATATAGTTTTTGAAGAGATCACGTGGTTAATACTATGGAATAAGAAGATTTTTTTCTTATATATTGATAATATTAGGAGAAACACCCAATTTAATGTATTAATAAGAATACGAATATGTTTTTTGTGTAGAAAATAACGATATAAAACTAGAAAATTCGAGTAATAATGAAAATTTTGTTATAATGGTCTCTCTAAGGTATTATTGGTGGTTTAATGTTTTAAATATATGAATTATTAAATCTATATCCTCGGAGGAAAAATCAATAGAAAGGCTATACATTTAATGGTTATATTTTTTATGACGAAGAGTCCATATGTGTAAAATTAAAGGAAAGAGGTATCAAATAATAAGACGATGAAGCATAGTTAATAGTTTGACAATTAAGTAGAGTGATTAAATTTATTGTGTATTTGGTTTTAAGAATTATTTTAACAATGATGTATGGTTATAATAATGAGAAGGTATATAATTATTTTATATTAGTACATCTTCGTTAAGGATTTGGAGGTTTATAATGAATAGTATCGGCAACCAAAAAAATTGATTCAGTGATAAGTTAATATTTTGGAAAACATGTTATTTGGTGAAAATGGACTTAATATGTGATTTATATCGAGATTATAATGATAAAGAGATCTTTATGGGATAATATTAGTGACCATAAAAGTGGTTAGTGATTCGATGGTGTCTTCTAGGTTTGCTACATCTTTGGATTTAAGGAATACATTCAAAAAACAAAGATCTTATTTTAGAAGAATGCCTGTTTTCATTAAGATTTAAAGATTATCAAGGTATTCCTATATTTTTTATGTGGTAATAATATCTACATTATACTATTAGTAAAATCTTATTTCAAGTTGATTTTTTGGTAAATTTAGTGACCTTACTTCTATATTTTTGGTCTTTGGATTTGGACAGACATATTTTGGATGAGTCTTAAGATTAACTATATATGGAATTGATTAAGTTGAACATCAGATATTATTATTTGTGTTAAATGTATGATTTATCATATTGTATAATAGGTGAAACCTAGTTTTCTTTTGGAAAATATTTATGGCCAAAGGATTGACTTATGGAACTTTTGATAAAAGTGTTATAGGAAAAAAATCATCTTGAATATCTATCTCTTGGTTTAAGAAATGAAGTGGAGATAGATCAAAGCACAACTAACACATGATTTTGTACCTATGAGATTAAATAAAGTATCTATATATTCTAAAATTATTTGGAAAAATATTATCTTGCCATTATCATTTTTAAAGATATCAATGACCTTTTTTCAATCTTATTCGGTATATGGTTTTGTTGTTATTAAGCTTCTAATGACCATGTCCTCAATCATTATCCATCAAAAATTTATAGTTAGATTTATATTCCAAGTCCATGTTTTCACTTATCATTAATTTTATTAAATTTAAAATCCTAATATTTTGTTGACCTTCACATTCCCTTTTCCCTATTATTAGGCAGATGCTTTACTAACCCTATATAAACTCTAGGTTTCCCAAAAATAAATTTTTATGTATCAACCATTAAATTGAAAAGTTCAATTTGAAATTGTGAGGAAGTAATTTATTGAAGGGGGATAAAATGTAGCACCACATTATTTTATGGTTTTCCTCTTTTTAAATTTAATATCTTTGATAGCTTATATTATACAGAACACCAAGCTTATAAAAATAATTAAATATTATTACTTAATTATGATATTTATAACATAGCCATTGGAATGGGAATAATTAATGAGATTATCTAAATTACTAAAATATATTTTACACATGTTTATAAAATAAATTCACTAGTTACCGATTAATTTCAAATTAAAATAAAATCAAATTTAACATAAAGGCTGTGTTTCTATAAAAAATTTATTTTTATGCCCACAATGGAATTTTATATTAATAAATTATATTCATCATTTTTATTGAAATATGTTAATTTAATTTATATGTTATATATTCATTAAATTTTTTATAATTAATCCAATAAGTTTTATAGACTTATAATAAAAAATAAATCAAATTTTATGCATAAAATCTATATTTTTATAAAAGACAAGTTTTTCACCTTTTAATCGTGCACCAATTTTAAAAATAAATTTTGTAAATTTTATAAATTTTATTAAAAAAATAAACTAAATTTTTGAAATATTAATATAAAATTTATCATAGTGAAAATTTTATTATTTTTTGGATAAGTTTCATTTTTGAAGAATAAAGAAAAATACGAAATTTTAATTAAATATTGTTTTTTCATTTAATTTATTTATATAGTTAAATTAAATTATCATTTGTTTTTAACATTTAATTAGTTCAATATTAAGTCCTTCAATACAATTTATGTAATTTTAGTAAATTTCACAATGAAATTAGATATAAAGATAATTCAAACATTTTAACTTTTCTCTTAAAAAACATGCTTTTTCATTGTGTCTACGGGGTTATTTTAAATATAATTTCTTCAATTTTGTGTATTGAATTTTTTTAACTTGGATTATATATTTGTAATTTTAATTTTAAAAATATATTTTAAGATCATTTTCAGTTTTATACATAAAAATATTACTACGGTAAAAAATATTATTTACAACAGTGTAGGTAAAATAATGAAAAGTGTTACAGTTAAAAGGAAAAGGATTCAAATAGGTAAAAAATAAAAATTAAATGTTATTTTAGGTATTTATAGAGCCTAAAAATACGTTAAAACATTTATTATTATCAAAATTATTGTTAATTAATTCCACCTCTATTTGATGGCCTTTAATTATAAAATAATCCATATTTAATAACTTAAACTCACCTCTCCTCTAGTATAAATACCACTTCCACCACCCCATTTCGACCCTAGAGCCTTAAATATCATAAAATTTCTGAAAACACCTCTCATTCTCACTCTAAAGACTTTTATGTAATTCTGGTCTCACCCAAACACAAAACCCAAAAAACTCAAGAGGTTTTTTAAGGATGTGATATTCAAGAGGTAATTTTACAAAACACCTCTCTTAATTTCGTTTCTAATTATAATTTCTCCTCACATAATTAATCCATAAATAAATGATAAATCAAGAAACATTTATATTATTTTATTTTATTTTTATAATTTAATATATTATATCCATCCCTTTAATTTCCTCTCCTAACTCAAAGAAATGAAACTACTATCTAAATTATACTGGTTAATCAACTTCCTGAATAATGATTTTTTTTGTTTTTCATTAATGACTTCATGGATGGTCATAAAAGTATTTTTATAGTTATATGTGGATTTAAAGGTTTTACTATAACCTATTACATGTTCTAAAAGTAATATATATATACATAATATTTAATAAAACAAAATTAGTTTGTGATGTTTCGAAAAACTTCCAAAATAAACAAAATATTTATCATTAACATTTTAACAAATGAAAAATCATAATGTAATATATAAAAATGATAAATGAAATTATTTTAACATATTTACATTTATTAATACCATTTAATTTTATTTATGTTTTTTTATTTCCATTTTCAAAAAAATCCATAATTATATGAAAATTTACTAACCATGAAACGAACACAACTGTAAGAATAAAAATAAAGAAATATTATTAACGAATGAGCCGAAATATGCTCTAAAAAGATAATATAAAGTATTATATATAATAATATATCTCATTAATGAATTATTAATATTATTTAAACCATTATACTTAAGAGTAATGAACTATTCACTAAAGGGAAGCATGTGGAAAGGGGTTACTCGTCTCACTTTTACTTCAATGATATATATGCCATATTCACCAATTTTTCCTTGTGTGTGGTTTAAGTGCTAGAATTTGATATTTCAGGTCATGAATATAATTATATTAACGGTATTAAAGTTTTCATTTTATAATTATTACTTTTATGGGCATATGATTCAATTAGTATGGGAATTTCTAACCCAATTTCCATTCTTTGGGATAAAGTTATTCTTCCTTCGTTATGCCATAATAGACTTATTTGTGAAATTAATTTTGAATATATTTTGTTGTATTTCATTTTTTATGAGTCTTTATAGTGAATACACATATTCTATTCATTCTACTAATGCAACTTTCAATGATATTTTATTTATAAGGAAATTTCTTTTTAAAAAATTATCTTTTTAAAAATTTCCCTTGAAACTCTATTTTTCAACCATGACCATGTTTATTAAAAAAATTTCCAAATAAAAATTCTAATATCCTCCTTTTATTTTTTAAATTTATTTATTCAAATTCGTTATTTTCTATAAAATGGTTCAAAATTTTATATTTTTTCTTTTTCTAAACAAGTTTCTTTAAGACTTTTCTGAAAAAAATATATAAGGAATTTTTTTGACTTATACAACATGAGTAGATTTCCCCACCATCATAATGCCCTAATTCATTAAATATTCATTTAAAAGTTTACATTGTTTATTTAATGAATATTTTTTTAAGAAATCATATTAATTTATAAATAAATTGTTTTTAAAGTGAAAAAGGGTATTTTCTTGAATAAAATTCAATGATATCATTTAAATTATTTTCATCTATGTCAAAATACTTTGTTGAATATTTTTATTTATTGATTTTGATCTATTATGATACAATCTTCCATAATTTATTAAATTTTGATTGATTATTTTGACTAGGGATGTACTATATTAATACCATTCACAAAATTTCTCTAGGTGGTTTCTAATTATGTTTACTGAATGGGGAAAGTTATTTACATTTTTTATTCATATTGTTTCATTAAAAATTTATATGTTGATTATATTTACCCACTTTTATAAGAATAATTCTTTGTACATAGTAAGTGATGGGTACGACCCTCTATATCTCCTTTATGCATCGGTATGTCGCATGAGACAAAATAGTTTGCATATTGGATTATTCCTTACCTGTTTATGTATAGAGTCTTGGAAAAGCCCTTGAGAATGAATTTTTAGATGTCCAGAATTATGAATCACCTCATTATCAGATTACATATAAGATTTAATATGATTATTAAATTAGTATAATATCCATGAGAAATTTTTCTATCTCGTGTGATTAGTTATATGAAATTATTTGATCATCTTTTATTCCGACCATATTATGCTCATTTTATTGAATAAATGGAATGTGTTTTTTTCAATTAACTTTCCAAAATTGTTATTACTTATTTATGATTGATTCCTATATAATTAACCCTTATATAGAATTCGAATCTCACCCATTGTTTCTGATTTGGGTAAATTATTGTTGTAGTTTTTCTTTCCTCTTAATTTTTTGAACTAATGAAAAAAATGAAATCCCAACCCAAACAGGGGTTGAGGTTTGTTCCTCTTTTTGTTCCTTGGATTTCGTCCTCCATTCTTCACATGATTTATCGATGGTATTTCCATGGTCATTAGATTAATGAATTCTAGGCATTAGATTGTTATTCAACCATTATTTGGTGAAATAGATTGATACCTTGGGTGTTCTTCATGATCTAGGGTGAGATTGAGGATAAATGATAATGGAATGTGATCAAACGTGAATCAGTATTGGGCCAGTGATTCCTAATTCATGGTTTCCTCAATGGAAACAAGAGGGGAAAAATCTATTCTAATTCAACCAGAACGAAGGTTTTAATATAATGAGTGATGATAGTGAGATTTTGTCAACCACAGATCCAATTTTTAATCATGATTCATACTTATATCAAAGTATGGATTCATGGGTGAATATGAGTAGAAAACGAAATAATGTCGAAGAAATTCCCAACTATACAGCATGTAGTCCCATAAACACATATTGTGTAGTACCCCATCTAGGGTGGTATGGTTTATGAACAGAGAAAAATATCACACGTTGGGTGAAAAATTTAACACACTTTGTAATCTAATTCCATTTGATTTGAATATATTCCAAAGGGTGTATTATCATGGACACAGCCAAACACAACAGCAAGGGAATAATACATGATCACGACCATGCACTCAAACATGTCCAGAGGACCCAAAAATTACCAGGTACATATGCACAACAAAATTACATGGATATGGAAATAGGTAAATTAGCATGGTCAATGGTACAAAGGATAGAACTTGGTAGATGAGGCATGTCATTTACTAATAGTATACACTGTTTACTTTTTCTTGAGAAATGTGAGGCTCTATCACTCTTCAGTATAAACCGGATTCAGTTTAGTGTGATTCCTAGGTCTATAACTATGAGGGTATAGTGTGGAATTACATCCTAATAATAGTATTGTGATCCCCTCTATGGGTTTTCCCTCAGGTAGAGTTCGTTGTATCCTATTATGTAACTAGGTTTGGAACCTCTATCAGTCCTTCTTCATCCTAAGTAGGGTTCATTATATCAGTGTGGCCACCAAGAATTGGGATCCCATGCACTATCAATAATTTTATTATATATGGTTTTTTGGTATCCCCCAACGATCCTGGGAGTGATACACTATCTATGTTTTGAGAACTTTAGAGTTTTAGTGAATACTTATTCTATGAGACCCAATGAGTATAACCTATTTGATGAGGTCAATTAGTGATAGTGTGGATCTTGTGAATTATACTCCTAGAACAAGTGTTACCTTGAATCCTTGAGAAGAATATTTTGGATGTGTGGAAGTGGTTGATACTTCTTGATACATGTAGTATATTATGAGTATTTATAGGCTCTTTATTATCATTAAGTCATATATATTGATTGATATACATGTGTATTGATGAGATTACTACTATTGATGACCAATTTGAATTGATTTCAGGATGTCCTACTAGTTATTGTTATACTCAATCCTATAGGGGCTCTTTATGTATATGTTATGTCTTATATACATGACATCCCATTTAATGGAGTCCTATGAAGACTAGGAGTAGGCGGAGCATAGTTTGGACCAAATAGATTTAGGTTTATACTGGGTGCTTCATTGCAAACATTCCCCTTTTTCTGAGTAAGTTTGACACTTTTTACAATTAGATGGGATTATATTTTTCCCTTTATTTATTTCCAATATTTTTTTTTCGTACTCTAATGTGTGATACATATAGTACATACACTAGTATCATTTTTACTTTTCATCCAAAATTGTATGGGTTTGGAGATGTGTTCATCCATATAGGTACCTTCGGATAATGCCTCCGATATGTGGGATATTCCTCATCAGCACTAATCCCTAGCCCCTGGGCTATTGAAGGTGGGAATGGGGTTTTTACACTCAGCATACCACCAGCTAGGTGGGCCTTGATGGGTCGATCAATTACAATCATCATCAATGTGTGTGTTCTTCCTACCTGACTCCATAGGCTCCCAACTACTTCAAGGTAAATCGGACATTTATGGGGATATCATTCAAATCAATCAAAAAATTTAAATAATCATTTCAAATGGACCAATGATCAATTTTAACTACAAGCATTCAATTTTTAAAATCCAACAACTAGTGGTTTTTATCCAAAAAATCATTCCTTTAGATTTAAATCTTCTCATTTCAAATCATAAAATATTTTATACCAATTTGTTTCTTATAAATCATCCTTCAAATCGTTCTTTTCAAATAAAGATCATTTATTTGGAAATCATACTAAATTTCAAAAAGAATTACAAAAGTGTTTTAATAAACATACCATTCTATTTCAAAAAATTCATAAAGATAATCAATTTAGTATTTATAAATCAATTGGAAAACCAATTTAAATTAAAAAAAGATCAATGGTTTAAATTGAAAGATATTTCCGGACAAAACCATCTACCTCAATGAAGATCAAAAACACACCTGTGGGATCCACTAATGGAGAAATGATTGAATGAATGATTGGAGGAGAATCCTATGATCACAATAAATCATTTTAAGATCTAGATTCATCAATAGAATGTAGATTCACCACTCTAAAATTGGGTGATTGAGGAGTAAATGAAAATCCGTATTCAAAAAGATATTATGCATACCAAAATAGATCTGACAGATCAACCAACACATAGATCCATTAATAAATGAAGTTGGGAGATCCAAAATCCCCTCTAGATATACTCCAATGAGATTAGGGTAAAATACAAATAAATGGATGAATTTTAGAGTTAAAATAGAGATTAAAAGATACATAATTATAATAATTAGCAACTAAATCTCATCCCTACTATCATCACCGACTAGTTAGTTGCCTAAAAAACAACCTAGTGGAATTTGGAAGACTACACTATAAACTATATGTTCAATGGGATGTCCAATGGTAATCTACTAGCTATCCTTTGGGATCCCTATCGGAATGACCATGGCCCATCCTAAAACTAGCAATATGGTGTCCCTCACAAGATAGCTAGTGGGCCTCTGGAATAATTTCTATATAAAATATCATTCCCACACACTTTCTAACAATCTCAACCAACTACTATCCTCCCTAAACATGATCACAAAATACTTTTCCAACCCCTCAAAAATATCAATCAAGGTAAAACAACTAGAAAATTTGGATAAATAAGAGATCAATGAAGACACCAAGGAATAAACAAGAAATAAAATATAACCAAGAATAAAATAAGTTTTGTACCATAAATATGGTAACATGATGGTATACATACAATTTATTAATAAGGTATAATTACCATATGATATATTATCTTAATTGAAAGGTATTTAACTAGAAATTTTCTTAATAACTTTGGGCACCTATTTATTTTCCATGGGTATATCATGTTATGATTATTGATTGAATTATAAAGGTTTTCCTTATGTGATCCCATTTAAAAATGGATTTAAGACCAATGTTAATCGTATGGGTTCTTTATGAAATGAGTTTATGTTAATCATGTATATATTCAAGATGATAGTGGGGTTCAATATCACCTTCCAATTTATTTTTTTATGCTAACATCTCATGAGATATTCAATCATAGACATAATGATTTTTCACACAAAGGAATGGGCATAATTTTTTTACTCAAAGGTTTAGGTTTTGATTTATGTGTTTGTTTACACATAAATGAGTATAACAATTTTTCTAACAAATTTTTTCTTATGTATGGAGTTGTTCTATATATACAAGTTGTTTTCCATGATATTTCATACTTTTATTCTTATTCTTATGTCTATTATAGTATCTCAAGGATTATAATTATTGGCTTATTTTTCACACAAATTTGATTTATGTATTATATTATTCCATGATTTATGCCATAACTCATGAATTTTGATCTATGTTTTTTGGGTATGATATTCTTATTTACATTGATTATACCTATTTTCTCATATTATTCTCACATTTTATCATTTAAAACTATCACTTATTTTTACCCTAACTGATCATTTTATCTTTCCCATTTTTTCTGTTTCTATTATTCCATGTAATTAATAAAAATAATATATATGGTGTTTCATGAAGAGTATCATGTATGGATAATTTTTGTAATATATTGAATAATTGTTATGGATTAATAAGTTTCTTATTTAATTGGAATAATATTCAATAGTTTAAAAATTTATGTATTTTGTTAGTTAATTTTTTATAATAATTCTATAAAATCCTAAATATAAAGGATCACATGAATGTATTTTAACGTCATATTTTCTTTAGGTCATGTGATTAGATAGACACATACATTAGATTTTATATTTGTTATTAGTGTAAGGTTTAGATAAATATAGAGGTCTGGATGTTATTTTTTGGATAATTTAAGTGTTCATAAGAAAAGGTTGATCATAATTTCAAATGTATTGTTAAGACATTTATTTAGTTCAATTAATATTGATTATTTTAGGGATTAAATTAATATAAATCTAGTTAAAACTTAAGGGGAAATTCTATGAGATATTTTAAAGTATAGTATAATATCCGGAGGTTTTGGAAATTTATATATTGTGTGGTTATCCATGAAATTATATCTATGTATGGATATTAGTTAGTGGATACAACAATATATAAGATATACCTGTTGGTAAGAACTCTAAAAAAGGATGGTTATACATTGAATCGGTCATCATTATAGTTCATGATGAGTGGTCCCAAAACTACACACATGGATAGAAACTCCTTAGGGAAATTCACTATTTAATTCACTTTCTCTTTAAAATCAATTATGAATGATTTCAAAAACTTTATGTTTGAAAACCTAATATGTAATGAATTTGGATAACATAGATTAAAATTTACAAATTCATGGGTTAAGGTTCATATTAATTAATAATTTATTTTATGGATAATGGTATCTTGAACTTTAATAGCATAGATTTTATTGACTTTTAGTTTTATAGTACTATATGAAAGTTAATGAAAATTTTAGGATAGTTGTTTTTAGGATTAGGCTATGATATATTAGAGAACCAAACATAAAGTAAAGTATATTGAACTAAAATTATAAAATGAATAAAATAAGGTGCCATTAAAGAATATATATTTGGATTTATTTTCCATATTAATATGATTGTTTACTCTGATATTAATGATAATCATGTCAGTATTTATTATTTGGATGAAATCGGATCAAATAGTTGAATGTGACAAAGGTCTGTATCTAGAAGCCAATATGTCTTATAAAGGAATTATAAAGCATGATTAAATTGGTGAGATTTCAATTATGTGATTTTTATATGGAAAAATTAGTTTCCTAGACTTAAAACATTTTGCGAGGTTGATATCTTAATAGAAAATAAATATTGAAACTATAATCCATTTTCATTAGTGAATGATATTTATTGATGATATTCTAGTATATTCTAATATTTATATAGATTATTTTAAACATATATGGATTGTTATTTTGTATTTTTACTTTAATTTGTTTGAAAAAATGTATTAAACGGTATTAATAACCTTAAAATCATTCTATGAAAAGGTTATGTGTATGGGGATAACTATTTAAGAACATGTGTTTGAAGGATAAATAACTCTAGGGATTAATATATTCTTGATTTTAAGATAATAAATTGTTAATTTATTATGAGAAAGGGAATTAGAAATTATTGGTAATTGTGGGATTGATAATTATTTCATGATATTATTTTTGTGAAGTTCACAAATTTTTTTGGATTATGTCATTTATTAGAAACTGTGTGTTTTTATGACCAAATGATTAATTCCATTTGAGATATATCTAATTTATAGAATAAAACATGTTTTCACTATGGTTTAATTATTTAGAGATTATAATGGTTTTTTTAATTTATTTTTTGTAAACTATATGATTGTGGTACATACTGACTTGATTATATAATTGTATGAAATATTAATGTTGTTTGATGAAAGATAAGTAATCTAATTTAGACTAATAGTTTAAGGTAGATTTCATATTAGATATTAAATTCATAATAATAAATATGTTAGGAATATCATCTCTTATATTCATTATGGATAAATAATTTAAATTTCATGGATTTAATTTATATAAGGGATAGAATGTAATGCCCTCGGTTTTTAGAAAGAACACTCTTTCTATAAACTATATACTTATAATTCTATAATATTTTTCAATGTAATTGAAATATATTAGGTAATAAGTCATAAAATATATGAATTAAACTAACGACACTTTATTCATTCATTGTAAACTATATCAACAAAAGCACGTGAAACTAAGTATTACACACCATGGATTACTACATCCTTTAAAAAATTTAAAATAAATAGGGAAAAATAACTATAAAATAATACAACCATTAATAAAAGAAGATATCTTGGGTCATATTCACTCTTGAGGATTGCTAATATCCAAAGAAAAACTGATAATGAGGAGGAATATCATTGAATCATAAAGTATATTGTATTATATAAAATTAAAACTATAGAATTGAGTAGTATAAATTAAGAAGTGTGAACTAAATGAATAAGTTTAGTAAGGCCATATATACGTATTAAATCTGGTAATTATAAATATTGTTATTATACATATGGTCATTTAATATATGGTCATTTTAAATATGGTCATTGGATTTATATATATCCAATAGGAATAATGAAGTCATGTATTATTAGTATTTAATTTGAAATAATATAATTCAGGAATAACGAATAATGATATAGAAATATAATTATATATGTGTGTGTTATTTATTATTATTAAATTTAATATTAAATGATGATATTAAAAAAATTTAAAATTCGAATAAATATATTAATATTAATATTATTTTTTTATATTATAAATAATTATTTCTAATGGTTTTTGGTAATAAAAGTAATATTATTCAATGAATTATATTTTAACATGTAATATATTTTATCCTAATAAATTTAATTAACCGATTTTAAAATATTATTACATACATGAACTAATCCAATAACATTAATAAAAATTGATATGAAATAATAATAATAACACTGAATGTTTCAAATTTTCATTATTTCTAATAAAAAACGTTTTTATTCCTGTTTTCAAGTTTTACTTACCAGTTATATTTAAAAATTATATGATTTTAATTTTACTAAATGAATGTTCATTTTTAAACAATGATGTCAAAATTATCTTAGTATAATTTTTAGTAATTTTTCTAAAATAATTTATTTTTAACAAATAATGAAAAATGAAATTTTTACCAAAATCGAAGCATTTGTGACTATATCAATAATTAAGTATAAAATAAAAATATATAAAACATTATTAATTATCAATTATTTATTTAATGATAAAAATAATAAATTTAGAAATACTATTTTGAATTTATAAAACATGAGTTTAACATGATAAGTAATATTTTCCAATAAAAAGTCTTTTAGACATTTATTTTAATTAAATACGATTTTGGCATAAATAGGTTTTGGACTAATTTTAAATACAAATTATATTTTTTTATAATAAACCATTTTATATATTTAAAATCCAATACATTGAAAAATTTATCCTACATATAATTTTTTAGCTTCAAAATGCACTTTTTCATAAAACTAGTTTTCAGACATTGCACGTACTAATGATAAAATTGATTTTTCTTACACAAATAAATTTTATCTAATGATATCTAATTATAAATTTTAATAATTATTCCAAAATTATTTAATAAGGTACATTTTATTAGTCAATAAAATTTAATCACATATTCAGAAACTAGTTATCGTAAGAAAATAGTGAAACATGTTCTGTATTTTTATTAAGTTAACTTATTTAAAAAAAATCTATTCTCGCCTTAGAAAAATAGGGCATCTCACCACCCCTTCAAGTTCACATAAAAAAATTTGGATTCTTCTTGAATATATCAATTTTTACATACCCTATAATCCTATTACTTTTCATCAAGACTCTTCTAATAATATATTGTCTGAATTCTTCCATTTCTATGGAGTCTTCCAATAGATTCCATAGACCCTCAACTTGAGTACTTGTTTTTCCTGACTTATTTTATTCTCTTTATTACATTTAAAATATAATATTAAAATTCATATATAAAAAAATAATTATTTTTTATATACTAAATGTTGTTATGTTAATGTTATAATTATTAACCACATTTATTGTTCTTTATTAATAAAAACAAAACCATCAATTGTGTATTATGCAGACTATCAATCCCATGAAGCGAAGTCTTCCATTTTTCACCACTACCTCTCTTCACTGGTATTATGGATGAAATTGAATAATAAATGTAAAAAATATAATATAATTATTATTATTAAGAGTGAAAATAGTATCCTCCCTTTCCCCTCTCATTCACTGAGAAATACAAATTGTTATCATGTGTTGTGTGGACAACCACCTCCATGATGTATTGTGTTTCATTTATCAAATTTTTTGTTATTAGTTATAAAAATCTCTTAAAATATGGTTATTAACCTTAAAATTATCTATATAATATCATTATTATTATATAATTGTGATATTATTCGAAATAAACCTCTTTTATAGTCATATTCATCCATTAATTATGATAGGTTCATTTATGGATCGGTTTAACCACAAACATAAATGATGCTATAAAATAAAAAAATGGATGATATGAGGACTTAATTACGTATAATATATGATATAAATAAGTTAATTATTATTATCATTTATTATATAATAGTAAAATTAATATTAAACTCATTAATTATGATACTAATGTTTAATCATTAAAAGTCCTCAAAACATGCTAATCATCGATTTCATTTGTAAGGATCATAACTAAAACTCTAACAGAATGAAATTTTAATGTAAAAATACTAATAAAACATAAATTATAGTACCTTTAATGATATTTTAATGATAATATTTGATATAATATTTAATAAACATAAAGCTTATGTGAAACTAGTTCAAAATGATCAATAGTACTCACACCTGATATTGAAAACAGATAATAACAAACTGATATACATGTAGAGAATAATTATAAACTACATATATAAAATGTTATGTATAAGAAAAATATTATGAAATAGGTTATAGAGATATTATAGTGTATTTGACTAAGCAAAGAAGCAATGTAAGGGTTTTTCTTATCTAACTTTTCACCCCTTGATACATATTTCTTATTTTACACCATATTTTTTGGAATGTTGTAGCAACTTAACCACTAATATTATATATAATTATTCTATTATATTTCCTAAAATTCAATGTTTTATTACATTAACTTTATCTTATGGGGTTTTTAATCATCTGAAAGTCTTTCTACTAACATAATTTTCTGCCATTAACTTAGAAAACCTCTTATATAACATTATAGTTCCATATTCAATTTATTCTAGCTAATGGATAATTTCTATTGTATTTCCTCTTTAATTTATAGGGTTTTATAGTTTTTCCTTATGAACCCATTATGAAATTATTCTTACCTCAAGGAATATGTTTCTTGAAATGGTTTTCGAGTCTCAATTCGAATTTCATGGGACATACATCTTGTTATATAGTAATTTAATTTTACGTTGTGTATATATTAACTATTCATTTTATTATATAAATAATTATCATTAATTAATAGAATTTTAATTTTAAATAAAAACATTTTCACCTATTAGGGATTTAATTTAAATGTTACTCAAGAATAAAGGTTTCTTCACCCAAACTCATTTTAAAGTCATGAACCCTCAAATGTGATAACCCATTTGGGGAAATTTTAAAGTATTTCTTTCTAATATCACTATATTTTTCTTCAACTCCAGTTATCTATGATTATTCTCTTTCTATATATGTTTTATAAAATTTAATTTATTATAATCTTTAAAAATGATATGGTTTTCAGAAAATGTATTCTAAAAATATAAAAAAAAATTAATTTCATTTAATCCCCATGTTTTATCTTCAACTCCACATTTTGTGGACATACCTATTATATTTTGAAAATTAAATATTTTATTTTTCAACTACCCTAGATTTATTTGATATTTTCTTAATATATAAACCTTTTAAAATTTTCTATATTGATCTTTTTTTTAAAAAAATATATTCAATTTTAATGTTTCCATGTAAAGTTATATTTCTACCACCTTTTTCAATTTTACTTGAAACTTTTCTCTCTAAATTTTTTTGGTTTTTAAAAGAGATAATTGTTATTCATGTTTTATAAAAAAAATTCGTTTAAAATGATTTACAAAGATTAATGAAATTTTTTATTTCTATAGTTATTTTTCTAAAACTCCTAAAAGTGTTTTTCAAATAAGTCATTTTCATTTGAAATATCATATAACATATCAAGTACAATCTTCAAATGAAACCATACACCATATTTATCATGAGGGCTTATGAAATATTCTTTTTTCATATAAAAATGATTCATCACTATATATTTCTTCCCTAATTATTGAATATCTATAAAACTTATTTTTATTCAATTATTTTCTTTTCTGAATAACATGTTTTCCATTTAATTGATTAAATTTTATTCACCTAGATGAAATACATTGATTGATTTGAAAAATTATATATTTAACTGTACAAAATTATCTATTTTGTTTATATACCATATGCTCTATTATCTTGATATAATTTTATTTTCCAATTAATTTAACAAATATCATTGGATTACTATTCATTTTCTATGGTTATATATAGTTATTATAATTGGTGTAATTATTAAAGTTTTCCTTATGTGATTCTATATGAAAAGAGATATGAAACCCATTTTTCTATCCATGGGTTCTTAGTGATATGATTATATATAGATAACATATGTTTGGATGATTATGTGTGTGGTTAAATATCTAACCCTAATGCATTAGTTTTAATTTACATATTATGAGATATCCAGCTGTGAACATAATGATTTTGTTCACAAGGGTGTGGGTATAATGATTTTTCTCACATTATCGTGTATAGAAATATTGAATCTTTATACAAAATTATGGGAAAAATGATTTTTTTCAAAAATTCTTTCATATTATTCAGGTTTTTCTATATATTCATATTGTTTCTATCATATTCCAAATTGTTATTTTCAATATTATTCTTATGTTTCTCTCTTATGGATTATAATTATTTGAATATATTCTCACAAACATTTGATTTATGTTTTATATTATTCCAACATTTATTCCATGAGTCATGAATTTTGATATACGTATTTTTTGGTATGATATTAGTATACATCAATTATATGTTTCTTATCATATTATGTGCACTTATGATCAAGGTTAATTATCAGTTATGTTTAAACTTAATATACATTTGATCTAACCAAATTCTCATGCTTCCATTTCCCCAATTTATGTGTAAATGTTACATATATGATGTGTCTAGAAGAGTATCATTTATAGAGAAATTATTGAAAATTGTTAAGACTTATTATAGATTAATCGGTCTCTTATATAGTTGGGAAAATTTCTATTATTTTAAAAATAAATCGGTTTTTTGTTAATTTATTTCATATATATCTAAATCACTAAACGAAAAATATCATCAGAATTTATTATAATAAAATATTTTATTTAAATCATGTTATTAAATTTTCATGTTTTCAGGATACTATAGTCCTACCTATAATGTTTTCATGATTGTGATTATCTCATGGATATTTCTTATTGGGAACAGTTAAATGGTGTTTCTTAGTGATCTTCATCAATAATAGTTTGAAGGAAACATAATATATGAACTTTAGTGTATGGTACACATTCTTTATTTATAGTATATATGATTGAAGTTTCAATGTGTGGTGTTCAAATGATTTTTAATTTCTAATTTTTTTATTTATTAAATGTCAATTGATCCTTCCAAATAAAAATTTAGTATTAATGTTCTGTGATAAATTTTGATTTAGAAATCATGTTTGAAATTTATGAAAATCAAATATCGTATTTTTTTCATATACTATAACTCAATAAATTATTATATTCTTTAAATATTCCTTGTATTATGATATATCATATTATAAAAATCCATTGGAACATCTCGTGCAATATTACATAATTTTTCATGTGGCATGGTAAACTAGTTTGGTTTGGTCATGTCATAACATACACCATGGGAAGTTTTAAAATGTGATAATTCTAACACACATTAACAAAATTATCGTATGATTTTATTTATATCAATATGTATCATAATATATAATTTCTACATGATTTCTAATTACTCTTATGTAGGCTATCACCGAGCTATGTTATTGTTATGTGCAATATGGTCACACCAAACAATTTATATTACATGGGAATAGTAGCTGATTTCTATCCGTATATTATCTATTATAATGTATGATATATATCACCCACAAACTACATGTCACACCTTATGATATATAATAAATCATTAAAAACAAAATTGTTGAAAATTTTAATTTTCCTTATTTTTTATTTTTAATTGATTTGTATAATTTTTAAATTGTTTAGAAATTTTTGGAGATTTTCTTTGGGATATTTATAAAATTTGTAAATTTCATATAAATTATTTAATTATAAAAAGTTTGTATTTAATTAATTGGTATTTTTAAATTATTTAAATAAATAAATATATATAGTATTAAGTGTTAATATTTAACAACTTTTGAAATTATACGGAATTTCTCATAACTTGGATAGGATATATTTATATTGAAATTAAAAAATTAATCATTAATGTGTTTTTATATTAACAAATATGGCTAAATATAAGTGGACTTGATATTAAATTATGAATTTTCATAATAATTAATTTTTATTTTTTAAATTTAAGATTAATTTGATAAATTATTTATCTAATATCAAAATGAGTTTTGATAATATATATAATAAAAATTTTAATGATATTAAATAAATAAAATTTAGATTATGTAAATTATTTTCACAATAGGAAGGGAAAATCATATATTTATATTTTATTTAGCTTTACATATTTAAATACAATATAAAAGGAGAATAAAAAGGTTCATATTTAAAATAAATATAAATTTTATATATTAATATAAGTTTAGAATGTCCATAATACACGGATAAATTATATTGTGTTTATAATTTCATTTTTTATAACCACCTCACAAATAGTTTATCTCATGTTTAAATTTATTAATTGATCATTTATTTAGTTTAATCCCTACTTTATTTATGAATTTAATTTCTATATAATGAATAGAAGTATAATATAATTTAAATTGTTAAGCTACTCAACAAAATATCAAACATACATCTAATGAGTTTCGTGTTGGGTATGAAAATTAATTTAGATTTTTATACCTTGATTTTTTATTGTATTTGGTTGTGATCGTGAATTTAATGGTTTCTTTTTTTACAAAAGATTAATTTTTTATTCAAAATCTACTTTGAGGAGAAGTGGGAAACCTTAGTAAACATAGCCGAAGAACTACATTCTAAAAGAGCTCAAAAATGGATTAAAAACAAGATTAAGATTTTTTGACTTCAAAAATTTATATAACTCCCACTGAAGTGGACTATCCTGAAGATCTATATCCTCATTGAGAAGCTCTTCAAAATGATTATCCATTCTGTCTATTATTTGTATGTAGAGACCCCGACCCCAGAAAACCCAGGATTTGGTGCCTTCTGAACATGACGTGTTGCTTTAAAATATAACATGCACTGGTAAACTACACATCATGTCCCATACAGAGGATCGTGTGCGGTTCGGGTTCTGGGAAACTGGAAACTTCTGAAACGATTCATCTTTTAAAAGCTGATACCTGAAAATTTTAAATCAAAAAGTAGGTTGAGCATTAAAATACCCAATAGGGGGTTTAAAAAAAATAAAAATAGTGTATCTTTTTGAAATCATTCGTTTAAAATCATTCTTTTAAGGAAAACTGTAACACATAACATCAAAATGCTCAATTAATAGTTTCAATAAATATATGAAACACATGTGACATTTCTCGAAGGAGTAATCATAAACAAGTACAACATGTGATTACTTAATCATAAAATCAAATAGTTAAGAGTAATACTTAATCAAAGTTGCGCATAAAGGAAACAAGTTAATTTTCATATGTTGGTTACTATTTCAAAAATCATGCTCCAACTTATTCCAGTGAAATATGAACTTTATGAAAACATAAAGGCATTAGTCATGAAAAATGGGCATTTTATCTTGAAAAGAACTAGTTACATAACTTGAATCATGTTGCATCAACATTTAATTTAGACAATCATTTTTGTATCACCAAGATCCATCCCCAATGTGTCATTTGAAAAAATTACCAAGGTCCATCCCCAAGGCGTCATTAAATTAGTCATATCTAGAGATTAAGTCTTTTCCCAATGCATTGTAGCGCTATCAGGGCATACCCTTGACATGTCTTTATTGTCATGTGAGACACATCATTCATGCTTTAATTAAACGGTTTGTATATTCAAGATGTCCCATACCACCTTGAATAACTCATTTACTTTCATATTACCCAAGGAGTCCCATACCACTTTGGGTAATCTAATTTCTTTGTTCATTTAGTGATATGTCATCATTATGAATTTTGTACAATAATAACTCAAATAAATAATGAACCATTACACATTTTACTAATACATGATATTGCAGTTAACTACTCGAAGGCACCCATAGTTTAGTAAAACATTCTTTTCACATAAGCTAATTACTAAATCATATAAAATGATGATATAATACATGATTAAACTTCAATATTATTAATCTATGGAAGTGGGAAGCTTAAAGAAAAGTCTTGTCAATAGTTATGGTGATAAACAGGCCCTAAAATAAATTAAACCATAACTTGATTAATTAGTAACATTCACGAAAGTAGGAAATGTCAATGAATGAACACACATGATGACATGATACTTGAGATCATAAATCCTCAAATATTAATCAAAACAAAATATACACTTTATCGTAAAATACGTCATGGTAAATTTCAAATAAATTCCTTTAACAAATCATGCTCATTTGTGTGTATATATATACAAAATACATGTTGGTTTATTAACGCCAAAATCACCCTTTATTAAAATAACATATGTATCACAACATAAAGTCAGTCTTGTTAATAATTATTAAAAAAATAGGGTTTTGGACTTTATACTTATAATTATATACACACATCACCATATATTCACCAAGAATGTACTAAATAAACAATGCCATTAAGATTTCATGAGTTCTGAAAAACTCTAAATTTTATTTTAGTTCAGAACCAAAAACATTAAGAGGGTTTAATATTAATGAAAATATAAATACATAAACATGTGCCAAAATTTGGTTAAATACTACAACATAAATTTACCTAATCCCATGGCCTAGATTGCATCCAAAATATCATTCATGGATTGGCATTCATCCCCTAAAGTCATACCAAATCCTTTTGAAGACATGTAGAATTATTTAGTTATATGTATATATAAGGTTTACATAAATCATATATGTTAAGAGTCGATTTAAAATGCAACCTCATTATACATATATTACTTAGTATAACCTTTCCAAATGATCTTGGATACCCTAAACTGAAGGGTTTGGGTTCTATGTATTCAAATTTTTATATATATGTAAAACTGTATATTCACTATGTAAGTAAATATATGTTTGGGTTTTTTTGTAAAACTTAATCTTTTAAAACAAAAATTAAAATGATTCATTTGTATAAACCCTTTGATAACGCAACAACAAACACCCTTGATGGTATTACAAACTGAATGGTTCGTGTCATATAATGCATATAAAAACTTTATATATACCGAGAGTATAACAGTATGGGTTTCTTCAAAGGAAATCAAAACATGTAAACACTCTTATATATGCACCATACTGAAAACACGAAAGCATATTCTTTGAAGGCGATACAATCTGAGGGGTTTATATTAAGTATGTATATAGAAATATAATCTGTATATATATACCACGAGTAAAAAAAAAGGCCCAACAAAAGGATGAAAACATGAAAGAACCCTTACATAGCTTTGAGGAAGAAGCTCAGATCAACAGGGAGCTCGTTGTCATTACTGGAGGGTTCGGAAGGTGTTTCGGAGGAGAAGAAGCTACCTGGGGATTCATGAAGTAGGAGGTTTATATAGGGATTCGGTGCCTCGGCCAATGGGTAGGCCGACGTGGGGAAGATGAAGAAACAGAGCCCTAAGAGGGGGTGCTCAGAGGTCAAGAGGAGCAGTGAAAAAGAGAAGCTGAGGCATCCTCGGTTGCAGGCCTACTGGTACGAGACCCCGATGCGAGGAAGAAGACGACGGGGAGGTCGACGCGGTGAGAAATGGATGACCTGGATCAATAAAAAAGAGAGATCACATGGTTGGAGGAGCACGGGAAGTGTTCTGAGCATTTAAAAAGAAAAGAGGGCTGGGATTAGATCTTAGGGGAGATCGGACGGCTACAGAGGCACACGGGGAAGATCACGTGGTTAAAAGGGTTGGACGGACGAGATCGACGCGGAAGTCGATCTTACGGTTCCGATCGCACAGAGAGCGTCCCACATCGAAACGTTTTGAATCTAAGATGAGGTTTATAATACAAATATTTCTACCTCCGGTTCAATAACACAAACACACACACCGGGGCCTTATACACGGGCCCCATGTGGCTTTGGCCCACCCCTACGCAATGCGCACCGCAGACCTTACACATGGGCCCACGTGCGACTGGACGAACCCATACTCATCTTGAGCTCAGGCCTGGTTGACACATTGCATAAATGGGACCCCGATGGTCGGTACCTCGGGTCCTTGGGGCTCGGTCTCGGCCTAGAGTTCGTGTCCATAAGGGATGCCCTCGGCTTGGCTGGGCCCCAACATAATTTTTTTAATAAAAATTTATTTAGATTTCCAATATAATTAGTTTAAGTATACTTAGTTTAAAATAGTGTGTAATAAAAATATTTGTACAAAAATAAGTTAATATACAAAAAAAATAGTTTTCACTTAAAATCTAAATCCCTTTTTTAGCTTGTGTAAATTATTTCATATATAAATCTTTTAAAAGGTATACCTTTCATATTTTACATACAAACCCATTATAATTATTAGGATCTTTAAAATACACCACCATCCGTTTCATAAAATTTAAAAGGCCAGAATTTAATTCAAAAATACAAAATTTTAGAGGTCAAAAGATATAATTATTATAGATACCATTCAAACATGTCTTTTATAAAAAGAACAATAAGTTTTTAACTATATAAGTATTTATCGGGATTTTTGTAGAAACAAAAGGATTTATTTCCAAGAATACTCTTTTTATTTTAAAACTATGATTCTTTTGTGAACCATATTTTAGAAATATTATAATATTTGAAATATTATAAAATTATAAGAGCCTTAAAAACAAGTTTTCATATAATGATAAACTTTATCAATGGAAACCCAAAGGTTGTTTTGAAAACCCAATGGCTATATAAATTTAACAGTCATAACTTAAAGGACCATTATAAAAGCAGGGGGGTGTGTAGGGTGTTTCTCAAAATCAAAACACTTGAACTAGGAAGGATGGATCTCCTCATACCTTTGATGTTGAGTATGTGTTCCATGGCTCTGGATGTTATATTTTTCATACTGATAGACCCTGAAAACGACGACTAGCTGATTACTCAAGTTGTGATTCTTAGTAGTATTTTTGTGGCTGTGTTAGGTCTTGTGCATGGTATTTTCAATTAGTTGGGTCCTGTTGCAATGTAACTTTTAAATATATTCCAGTTTACCTTATTATCCATGTTTTATTTCATTCCAAATTGTTTATTACAACACAAGGTACAACAAATAAAACAAGAGACATCATTAAAAGCATAACATTGTTCACTTGGACTAGTTCATAAAACCTGGGGCATCACATTATCCCCCCCTTTAAAAAATTGTGTCCTCGCAATTTATTTCACAAAACTACAAAGTTCTTGAATGTTCTCACCACCTCCACCAATGTATAGGGTCAACATGTTCATTTAGTGGAACTCCCGTAGCGATGCTCACCTCTTCGTGTTCCTTAACCCAGATACACCTAGGACAGGAGGGGTTGAACTCACGTTCCGGGCCTTCAAGATTCCAGAGGGTGGCTCGAACAGTACAAAGTTCTGAAATGTCCTTGCAGAACAATGTATGAAGGACTCACCGAATTATGTCTCGGTCGAGGAAATTGAATCCATAGATGCGGTCAAACAGGCTAAAGCTGAGAAGTTGGAGAATATAAGCCACATAAAGATTTCCCTCTAACGTAGCCTCCTGAAATTTTACTATGGCCATGTAGTTCTGGCCTAGGGTGAAACACAAAAGGATCCCTTCATGGTAGCTTCCTCATTGTTCACGTCCAGCCAGCTGTGTAGAGCCAATGCAGTAATAGATAGAGGCATTCCCCTGGCAGGTGCGGAGAATCTCCGGACTGTTCGTTACCTCAAACCACTGCTTGCACATTTTTCGCAAATTTTCGAAGGAGTTCAATCACCATTAAAAGGTAACTACAATGTAAATACAAGGGAGGGGAAAGACAACATTTCAATAAACATATGTTTATTATTAAACATTAGAGATTGAATTTCCATTAACCACTGACTAAACGAACTCCACACAGAGAAGAAAAACTCCCTGACTCCTCGAACCAAACACAGGCTGAGCATTTAGGGAAAAACTCATGGGGGAACCTATGACGTATTATGATTCTAGAATGAGAGGTATGAAGTTGGGAGAAATCCACATACACTTGTTGTCTACAAGACAGTCGAGTGGACTCATCTTCTAACATTCTGAAGTCCAACAACTGACCCAAAAATCTATAGTTTAAAACATTCCATAGAGATGCCACACGGAGGTCACCGACAGCAGCAACTTCTTGAAAAGGGTTGAGGATCATAGTGCCAAATCCCTCACCCGCCATACAAATTTGGAAAATTCCCTCATAGTACCCTCCTCAACGTACATAAGAGGGAAACTAGGTCATCATCATAAGGAGGTAATCTATTCCTACCCCTAGGTGTAACTGAAGCACTTGTGGTGAGTTAGATATGTCGTAAAGGTGTTTTCATGTCATGCAGATATGGGCATATTTTAGAAAATCCTCACGGCTAGCTAAATACACAATGGTCTCTAGGGCCTCTATATGGAGAGATAAGAGATTTGAGCCTTCGTTTTCAATCTGAAATTTAATAAAAACCCATTTTTTAAATAAAATTGAAGTATATATACATATTTATATTTTTTTTTCAGTTTCTGGCTTTTCAGAGTTATCCAAACCTCCCTCTAATACCAACAGTAGAGACCCCAACCCAAAAAACCCAGGAGCCGGTGCCTTCTGAACATGATGTGTTGCTTTAAAATAAAACATGCACTGGTAAACTAAATATCATGTCCCATATAGAGGATCATGTGCGGTTCGATTTCTGGGAAACCAGCAACTTCTGAAACAATTCATCTTTTAAAAGTTGATACCTGAAAATTTTAAATCAAAACGTCGGGTGAGCATTGAAATACTCAGTAAGGGGTTTTAAAAAAATAAAAAAAGTGTAACTTTTTGAAATCATTTGTTTAAAATCATTCTTTAAGGAAAACTGTAACACACAACATCAAAATTCCCAATCAATAGATTCAAGAAATATATGAAACCCATGTGACATTTCTTGAAGGAGTAATCATAAACAAGTACAATATGTGATTACTTAATAATAAAATCGAAGAGTTAAGAGTAATTCATAATCAGAGTTGCGTGTAAAGGAAACAACTTTTTTTCATATGCTGGTTACTATTTCACAAATCATGCTCCGACTTATACCAGTGAAATATGAACTTTATGAAAACATAAAGGCATTAGTCATGAAATAATGGTCATTTTATCTTCAAAAGAACTTGTTACAGAACTTGAATCATGTTGCATCAACATTTAATCTAGACAATGATTTCCGTATCACCAAGGTCCATCCCCAAGGTGTTATTTGAAAACATTACCAAGGTCCATCCCCAAGGCATCATTAAATTTTTCATCTCTAGAGATTAATTCTTTACCCAATGCATTGGAGCGTTATCAGGGTGCAAACGTGACATGTCTTTATTATCATGTGAGCCACATCGTTCATACTTTACATAAATGGTTTGTATATTCAAGATGTCCCATACCACCTTGAATAACTCACTTATTTTCATATTACCCAGGGTGTCCAATACCACTTTGGGTAATCTAATTTCTTAGTTCATTTAGTGATATGTCATCAGTATTCATTGTGTATAATAATAACTCAAATTAAAAATGAACAATTACACATTTTAATAATACATGATATGACATTTAACTAATCGAAAGCAGCCATAGTTTATTAAAACATTCTTTTCACATAAGATAATTACTAAAGAATATAAAATGATGATATAATACATGATGAACCTTTAATATTATTATTCTATGGAAGAGGGAAGATTAAAGAAAACTCTTGTCATTAGTTATAGTGATAAAAAGGCCCTAAAATAAATTAAACCATAACTTGATTAATTAGTAACATTCATCAAAGTAGGAAAAGTCAATGAGTGAACACACATGATGACATGATCCCTGAAATATTAAATCCTCAAATATTAATCAAGCCAAAATATGCACATTTTCATAAAATACATCATGGGCAATGTCAAATAAATTCCTTTAACAAATCATGCTCATTTGTGTGTACTTATATACAAAATATATGTTGGTTTAGTAATGGAAAAATCATCCTTTGTTAAAATAACATATGTATCACAACATAAAGTCAGTCTTGGTAATCATTATTAAAAAAATAGGGTTTTGGAATTTATACTTATAATTATATACGCACTTCACCATATATTCACCAATAATGTACAAAATAAACAAGGCCATTAATATTTCATGAGTTCTAAAAACTCTAAATTTTATTTTAGTTAAGAACCAAAAACTTTAAGAGGGTTTAATATTCATTAAACTATAAATACATAAACATGTGCCAAACTTTGGTTAAATACTACAACATAAATATACCTAATCCCATGGCCTAGATTGCATCCAAAATATCATTCAAGGATTGGAATTCATCCCCTAAAGTCATACTGACTCGTTTTGAAGACATGCAGAAATATTTAGTTATATGTATATATAAGGTTTACATAAATAATATATGTTAAGAGTCAATTTAAAATGAAACCTCATTATACATATATTACTTAGTATAACCTTGCCGAATGATCTTGGATACCCTAAAACTAAGGGTTTAGGCTATATGTATTGACATTTTTATATATATGTAAAACTGTATATACACTATGTACATAAATATAAGTTTTGGTTTTTTTTGTAAAACTAAATCATATTTAAACAAAAATTAAACGGATTCATATGTATAAACCCTTTGATATCGCAACAGAAAACACCATTGATGGTATAACAAACCGAAGTGTTCATGTTATATAACCCATATACAAACTGTAATTATACCGAGAGTATAACAGTATGGGTTTCTTCAAAGGAAATCAAAACCTATAAACACTCTTATATATGCACCCTACTGAAAACATGAAATCAGATTCTTTGAAGGCGATACAATCTGAGGGGTTTATATTAAGTATGTATATACAAATATAATCTGTATATATATACCGTGAGTAAAAAAAAGGGCCCAAAAAAAGGATGAAAACATGCATGAACCCTTACATAGCTTTGAGGAAGAAGCTAGGATCAACAGGGAGCTCGTTGGCATTGCTGGAGGGTTCAGAAGGAGTTTCGAAGGGGAAGAAGCTGCTCGGGGCTTCATGAAGTAGGGGGTTTATATAGGGCTTTGGTGCCTCGGCCAATGGGTAGGCTGATGTGGGAAATATGAAGAAATATATCCCTAGGAGGGTGGGCTCGGAGGTCACGAGGAGCAGTGCAAAGGAGAAGCAGAGGTGTCCTCAGTTCCAGGCATACTGGTATGGGACCCCGATGTGAGGAAGAAGACGACGGGGAGTTCGACACGGTGAGAAATGGACGGCCTGGATCAATAAAAAAAGATATATCACATGGTTGGAGGAGCACAGGAAGTTTGCTGAGCGTTTAAAAAGAAAAGAGGGATGGGATTAGATCTCGGGGGAGATCTGACGGCTATGGAGTCACTCGGTGAAGATCGCGTGGTTAAAAGGGTTGGACTGACGAGATCGATGCGGAAGTCGATCTGACGGTTTCGATCACACGGAGCGCGTACCACATCGAAATAGTTAGAAGGTGAGGTGAGGTTAATAATACAAATAATGCTGCCTCCGGTGTAATAACACGAACACACACACACTGGGGCCTTATACACGGGCCCCATGCAGCTTTGGCCCACCCCTATGCAACGCACACCGCGGACCTTACACACGGGCCCCCATGCGACTGGACAAACCCATACTCGGCTCGGGCTTGGGCCTGGTTGACACTATGCATAACTGGGACCCCAATGGTCGGTACCTCGGGTCCCTGGGGTTCAGTCTCGGCCTAGAGGTCTTGTCCATAAGGGATTCCCTCGGCTTGGTCGGGCCCCAACATAATTTTTTTAATTAAAATTTATTTAGATTTCCAAAATAATTAGTTTATGTATAATTAGTTTAAAATTGTGTGTAATATAAATATTTGTACAAAAATGAGCTAATATACAATAAAAACAAATAGTTTTCACGTAAAATCTAAATCCATTTTTTAGCTTGTGTAAAATATTTCATATATAAATCTTTTAATAGGTATACCATTCATATTTTACATACGAACCCATTATAATTATTAGTATCTTTAAAATACACCACCATTCGTTTCATAAAATTTAAAAGACCAAAAGTTAATTCAAAAATACACAATTTTAGAGGTCAAAAGATATAATTATTATAGATACCCTTCAAACATATCTTTTATAAAAATAATAATAAGTTTTTATCTATATAGGTATCTATCGGGATTTTTGTAGAAACAAAACGATTTATTTCCAAGAATACTCTATTTATTTTAAAACTATGATTCTTTTGTGAAACATATTTTAGACATATTATAATATTTTAAATATTATAAAATTATAAGAGAATTAAAAACAAGTTTTCATATAAAGATAAACTTTATCAACGGAATCCCAAAGGTGGTATTGAAAACCCAACGGCTATATAAATTTAACGGTCATAACTTAAAGGACCATTATAAAAGCAGGGGTGTGTATGGTGCTTCTCAAAATCAAAACACTTGAACTAGGAAGGATGTCTCTCCTCATACCTTTGATGTTGAGTATGTGTGCCATTGCTCTGGATGTTATATTTTTAACACTGATGGACCCTGAAGACGACGACTATCTGATTACTCGAGTTGTGATTCTTAGTAGTCTTTTTGTGGTTGTGTTAGGTCTTGTGCATGGTATTTTCAATTAGTTGTGTCCTGTTTCAATGTAACTTTTAAATATATACCAGTTCACCTTATTCTCCATGTTTTATTTTGTTTCAAATTTTTTATTAGCACACAATGTACAACAAATAAAACAAGAGACATCATTAAAAGCATAACATTGTTCACTTTGACCAGTTCATAAAACCTGGGGCATCACATTATCCCCCCCTTTAGAAAATTGCGCCCTATAAATTTATTTCACAAAACTACAAAGTTCTGCAATGTTCTCACCGCCTCCACCAATGTACAGGGTTAACAGGTGCATTTAGTGGAACCCCCGTAGCGAGGCTCACCTCTTCCAGTTCCTTAACCCAGATACACCTAGGACCGGAGGGGTTTAACTCATGTTCCGGGCCTTCAGGCTTACAGAGGGAGGCTTGAACAGTACAATGTTCTGAATTGTCCTTCCAGAACAACGTACGAAGGACTCGCCGAATTATGTCTCGGTCGAGGACATTGAAGCCATAGATGCGGTCAAACAGGCTAAAGCTGAGAAGTTGGAGCATATAAGCCACATAAATATTTCCCTCTAACACAGCCTCCTGAAATTTCACTATGTCCATGTAGTTCTGGCCTAGGGTGAAACACAAAAAGAGCCCTTCGTGGTAGCTTCCTCATCATTCACGTCCATCCAGCTGTGTAAAGCCAATGTAGTAATAGATGGATGCATTCCCCTGGTAGGTTCGGAGAATCTCCATACTATTTGTTACCTCAAAACACTGCTTGCATGTTTTTCACAAATTTTCGAAGGGGTCATACTCATCCTCAAAGGTTTTTATTGCAATGATTTCCAGAATCTCAGTGGGGAGAGATAACAGGTGGGTTTGTCCTTCCATCTGATAGTTTTTAAGGAAGGAGTTCAATCACCATTCAAAGGTAACTACAAAGTGAAGACAAGGGAGGAGAAAGAAAACATTTCAAATAACATAATTTTATTATTAAGCATTAGCGCTTGAGTTCCCCTTAACCACCAACTAAACGAACTCCACACAGAGAAGAAAAACTCTCTAACTCCTCGAACCAAACACATGCTGAGCATTCAGGGAAAAACACATGGGGGCACCTATGATGTCTTATGAGTATAGCATGAGAGGTATGAAGTTGGGAGACATCCACATAAACTTGTTGTCTGCAAGACAGTCGAGTGGACTCATCTTCTAACATTCCGAAGTCCAACAACTAACCGCAAAATCCGTAGTTTAAAACTTTCCATAGATATGCCACACTGAGGTCACTGGCAGTAGCAGCTTCTTGAAAAGGGTTGATGATAATAGTGACAAAGCACTCACCCACCGTGAAAATTTGGAAAAGTCCCACATACTACCCTTTTCGACGTACATAAGAGGGAAACAAGGTCATCATCATAATGAGGTAATCTCTTCCTACCCCCTGGTGTAACTGAAGCACTCGTGGTGAGTTGGATACGTCGTAAAGGTGTTTTCATGTCATGTGGATATGGGCATTGTTTAGAAAATCCTCACATCTATCTAAATACACAATGGTCTCTAGGGACTATATGGGGAGAGATAAGAAATTTCTGCCTTCGTTTTCCATCTGAAATTTAATAAAAACCAATTTTTTAAATAAAATTGAAGTATATATACTTATATATTTTTTTCCGATTCTGGCTTTCCAGAGTTATCCAAACCTCCCTCTGATACCAACTGTAGAGACCCCGACCCCAGAAAACCCAGGAGCTAGTGCCTTCTGAACATGATGTGTTGCTTTAAAATTAAACATGCACTAGTAAACTACATGTCATGTCCCATACAGAGGATCGTGTTCTGTTCGGTTTCTAGGAAACCGGAAACTTCTGAAATGATTCATATTTTAAAATATGATACCTGAAAATTTTAAATCAAAACAAAGGGTGAGCATTGAAACACTCAGTAAGGGGTTTTAAAAAAATAAAAATAGTGTAACTTTTTGAAATCATTCGTTTAAAATAATTCTTTTAAGGAAAATTGTAACACATAACATCAAAATTCTCAATCAATAGTTTCAAGAAATATATGAAACCCATGTGACATTTCTCGAAGGAGTAATCATAAACAAGTACAACATGTGATTACTTAATCATAAAATCGAACAGATAAGTGTAATGCATATTCATAGTTGCGCATAAAAGAAACAACATAATTTTTATATGCTGGTTACTATTTCACAAATCATGCTCCTTCTTATACCAGTGAAATATGAAATTTATGAAAACATAAAGGCATTAGTCATGAAAGAATCGAAAATTTATCTTGAAAAGAACTTGTAATATAACTTGAATCATGTGGCATCAACATTTAATTTAAACAATCATTTCCGTATCACCAAGGTTCATCCCCAAGGTGTCATTTGAAAACATTACCAAGGCCCATCCCCAAGGCGTCATTAAATTGGTCATCTCTAGAGATTAAGTCTTTACCCAATGCATTGGAGTGCTATCAGGGTGCACCCTTGACATGTCTTTATTATCATGTGAGCCACATCGTTCATACTTTACTTAAACGGTTTGTATATTCAAGATGTCCCATACCACCCTGAATAACTCAATTATTTTCATATTACCCAGGGTGTCCCATACTACTTTGGGTAATCTAATTTCTTAGTTAATTTAGTGATATGTCATTAGTATTGATTGTGTACAACAATAACTCAAATAAATAATTAACCATTACACATTTTACTAATACATGATATGACATTTAACTAATCGAAGGCACCAATAGTTTATTAAAACATTATTTTCACATAAGATAATTACTAAAGCATATAAAAAGATGATATAATACATGATGAACCTTTAATATTATTATTTCATGGAAGTTGTAAGCATAAAGAATACTCTTGTCATTAGTTATGGTGGTAAAAAGTCCCTAAAATAAATTAAACCATAACTTGATTAATTAGTAACATTCACCAAATTAGGAAAAGTCAATGAATGAACACACATGATGACATGATCCCTGAAATCTTAAATCGTCAAATATTAATCAAGCCAAAATATACACATTATCGTAAAATACGTCATGGGAAATGTCAAATAAATTCCTTTAACAAATCATGCTCATTTGTGTTTACATATATACAAAATACATGTTGGTTTAGTAATTCCAAAATCATCCTTTGTTAAAATAACATATGTATCACAACATAAAGTCAGTCTTGGTAATCATTATTAAAAAAATAGGGTTTTGTACTTTATACTTATAATTATATACACACTTCACCATATATTCACCAATAATGTACGAAATAAACAAGGCCATTAATATTTCATAAGTTCTAAAAAACTATAAATTTTATTTTAGTTAAGAACCAAAAACATTAAGAGGGTTTAATATTCATGAAACTATAAATACATAAACATGTGACAAACTTTGGATAAATGCTACAACATAAATATACCTAATCCCATGGCCTAGATTGCATCCAAAATATCGTTCAAGGATTGGTATTCGTCCCCTAAAGTCATACTGACTCATTTTGAAGGCATGTAGAAATATTTAGTTATATGTATATATAAGGTTTACATAAATAATATATGTTAAGAGTCGATTTAAAATGCAACCTCATTATACATATATTACTTAGTATAACCTTACCGAATGATCTTGGATACCCTAATCCTAAGGGTTTGGGTTCTATGTATTCACATTTTTATATTTATGTAAAACCGTATATACACTATGTACGTAAATATAAGTTTGGGTTTTTTTGTAAAACTAAATATTTTTAAAACAAAAATTAAAAGGATTCATATGTATAAACCCTTTGATAACGCAACAGAAAATACCCTTGATGGTATTACAAACCGTAGGGTTCGTGTTATATAATGCATATACAAACTGTATATATACTGAGAGTATAACAGTATGGGTTTCTTCAAATGAAATCTAAACCGGTAAACACTCTTATATATGCACCCTACTGAAAACACGAAAGAAGATTCTTTGAAGGTGATACAATCTGAGGGGTTTATATTAAGTATGTATATACAAATATAATCTGTATATATATATAGTGAGTACAAAAAAAGGGCCCAACAAAAAGGAAGAAAACATGAAAGAACCCGTACATAGATTTCAGGAAGAAGCTCGGATCAACAGGGAGCTTTTTGGCCTTGCTGGAGGGTTCTGAAGGAGTTCTGGAGGAGAAGAAGCTGCCCGGGGATTCATGAATCAGGGAATTTATATAGGGCTTCGGTGCCTCAGCCAATGGGTAGGCCGATGTGGGGAACATGAAGAAACAGAGCCCTAGGAGGGGGTGCTCGAAGGTCAAGAGGTGAAGTTCAAAGGAGAAGTTGAGGTTTCCTCGGTTGCACGCATACTGGTACAGGACCCCGATGCGAGGAAGAAGACGACGAGTAGGTCGATGTGGTGAGAAATGGATGGCCTGGATCAAAAAAAAGAGAGATCGCATGGTTGGAGGAGCACGGGAAGTGTGCTGAGAATTTAAAAGGAAAAGAGTGCTAGGATTAGATCTCTGGGGTGATCGGACCACTGCGGAGGAATGCGTGGAAGATCACGTGGTTAAAAGGGTAAGACATACGGGATCGAAGCGGAAGTCGATCAGAAGGTACCGATCGCACGGAGCGCATCCCACATCAAAACGGTTCGAAGGTGAGGCGAGGTTTATAATACAAAGCTTGCCACCTCCAGTGCAATAACACGAACACACACACACTGGGGCCTTATAGACGGGCCCTATGAGGGCTTTTGCCCACCCCTACGTAACGTGCACCACGGGCCTTAAACACGGGCCAGCGTGCGACTGGATGAACCCATACATGTATTGGGCTCGGGCATGGTTGACACTATGCATAACTGGGACCCCGATGTTCGGTTCCATGGGTCCCTGGGACTCGGTCTCGACCTAGAGGGCTTGTCCCAAAGGGATTCCCTCGGCTTGGCCGGGCCCCAACTTAATTTTTTTAATAAAAATTTATTTAGATTTCCAAAATAATTAGTTTAAGTATAATTAGTTTAAAATAGTGTGTGATATAAATATTTGTACAAAAATTAGTTAATATACAATAAAAACAAATAGTTTTCACTTAAAATCTAAATCCCTTTATTAGATTATGTAAAATATTTCATATATAAATCTTTTAAAAGGTATACCTTTAATATTTTATGTACGAACCCATTATAATTATTAGGATCTTTAAAATACACCACAATTCGTTTCATAAAATTTAAAAGACCAAATGTTAATTCAAAAATACAATTTTAGAGGTCAAAAGATATAATTATTATTGATACCCTTCAAACATATCTTTTATAAAAATAATACTATGTTTTTAACTATATAGGTATCTATCGGGATTTTTGTAGAAACAAAATGATTCATTTCTAATAATACTCTTTTTATTTTAAAACTATGATTCTTTTGTGAAACATATTTTAGACATATTATAATATTTTAAATATTATAAAATTATAAGAGCATTAAAAACAAGTTTTCATATAAAGATAAACTTTATCAACGGAAACCCAATGGTTGTTTTGAAAACCCAACGACTATATAAATTTAACGATCATAACATAAAGGACCATTATAAAAGCAGGGGGTGTGTAGGGTGTTTCTCAAAATCAAAACACTAAAACTAGGAAGTATGGCTCTCCTCATACCTTTGATGTTTAGTATGTGTGTCATGGCTCTGGCTGTTATATTTTTCACACTAATGGACCCTAAAAACGATGACTATCTGATTACTCGAGTTGTGATTCTTAGTAGTATTTTTGTGGCTGTGTTAGGTCTTGTGCATGTTATTTTCAATTAGTTGGGTCATGTTACAATGTATCTTTTAAATATATAATATTTTACCTTATTCTCCATGTTTTATTTCGTTTCAAATTCTTTATTATCACACAAGGCACAACAAATAAAACAAGAGACATCATTAAAATCACAACATTGTTCACTTTTACCAGTTCCTAAAACCTGGGGCGTCACATTATATTTATTCCACCATGTTGATTTTATCATTATTGAATGCCCACACTAATATTCAGTGTTGTTTGTTTATCCATTCTTCTTACTCCTCATTGTTATCATCTCACAACCTTCTTTCATAAATTTTCATAACCACCTCTTTGGAGGAATTGACTCGAACAACATTTTCAAGAATCTATTCCTGAGAGTGAAGGATGATCTTCAAAGACTCTCCTTCACCTTCTTCCACTTTCCCTGTTTCCTTCCTTTGTTCTCCACTTTTCGGCCTTCGTTTGTTGGTTACTAATTCAATTTCTCCTGTTTAAACATGTCATTTCTTACCTGAAGATCTGGTAACAATTATTTTGGGGAGTTGTGAGTAATATTTGTGTGGTATAACATTCTTCCCTCCATTATGAATTTGGAAATTCCTAGATTTAAGGTTTATTTTTTTTCCTTTCTTAGTTTGAATACAACATTAAAATTCTTGAAAGAATCTTGCCCATACTCTGTCTCTTGTTGGTAGACATTATATCCATTACTCGTCTTGGTGTTTTCAACACACTTTGATTCACCCAATTTCTTTTTGTTTATTGGAATTATTATTTTTTTCCTCCCTTCATGATATTCATCTTCTTGCTCGCTTCTAGCTAAAGATAAAAACCACTTATGAATCTTAAGAGGACTTGATGCATCCTCCTTGTAAGACGCCAAGTTCTTTTGGTTTGGTACATTCTGATCCGGGAGTTCTCTAACTTGGAAAGGTGACCTTGGCTCTAGTGTCTATATCCCCTCATTATCACTAATAACAATAGGAATTAATTCCTATCTAGGTTGCACTATATTAACAAAAATATCATTACTCACACTAAAATAATGACATCCCAAATTAGTCTTCAAGATCTTGAAAACATCAAAGTCCCTTGGTTCATCCATATTCTTAAACGGTCCACTGCCCTCCTTCTTATCTTATAGACCTGCCTCCGACCCTTGGTCCTCTGGTTCCTTCCCATGTATCCTTGATTGGAAAGAATTTTGGTTACCCTATTCACTAGATTTGAGTCTTACACCTTGTATAGATAAGTAGGGGTTAGTTATATATCACTCTATGAATACTCTTGTGGAGGTTTTTGATTTCATATGATTCTATTAAATTACATGAAATTTTTTATATTGCATATTCATGGGGTATATTTGGATATGGATGAATATAATTGGTTTCAATTTGGGTTAGTAAAACATGTTAGGAATTTTTTGATGCATTTAAAATAAACATTGATTAAACATATTGATTTTGTTGAAGGAATATGATTCTAATTAAATCACAATAATCTTGAATTCCTGAAAAGAGTTTAATAATTAATAATATGGTGAGATATATATCCTTTTTAAAATACTTAGTTTTATAATCCATCCAAAGTGATCACTTTCCTGGACCTCGATCATCAAACAGTGCGGGTTCTTTTTTTGGAATTTTCTTTAGGATACACTTTGTTGGTAGTTTCTTTTGAAGGATACCAAAAAAAATATTATTGAGTTTTCCCATATAATGGATTGTCCAAAGTGTTGTCTGTTCAACCATTAAATATCTATATATGATAAGGTAGTCATGATGGACTACCTAAATAACTATGTATTGTTATGAAAATTAATGTGTAGACATTACATAGTTAAATCTTAACTTTGAGATTTACCTAAAAGAAGTAAAACCATAATTCATGTAATTTTCTATATGGTTACAAAAACTTATAATTTTTTTAAATAAGATTTAATTTTTTATATGTTAGATAAAACCCATCCCGAGTAACTAAATAGTGAATTCATTCTACAAATGATTATAGATACCAATAGTAAAAATATAAAGGATTCACTAGAAATCATTACTTTATTGCTTATGTCATGTGGACCAGTGTGGAAGAAACATCAAAGCATGGAGGCATACAGGATGATAGGTGGCCAGAAAATGATTTATAATGATATATAAAATCTTGAGAGGTATGAGTTGAAAAAAGGATATCTATAAGTTTAAGATGATATAAGGTGCATCAATATCTACTGTTGTTGACAATATGATTTGGTACATTAATGACTTGGAGAGACTGAGATAACCTACCAAGCTTCATCAATTCATGAACATCATTGTACAGTTTTTACTAATAAAAATTGATGTTTCATTATAAATTACAATGAAATTATTCAATAAATTTTACTCAATATTAGTAATATGTTAAGGATTGTTGATTTTTACAAGGTAGGTCAAGGTTTATGTTCTATAAAAACGGTTAATAGGAAATGGGTAAATGTTATGGTTATAATGAATAGAATAGGGGTTTTGGATTTTTTATAATTACATCTAAACCAAATAAAAAGTTGCAAGGGAAATAATTTCATTGTGAAAAAAAATTTCCCTTGGAAAAGGAACTATTCAGAATTCCCTAAGAGTTTAAGAACATTCATGGAGAGTACATATTGAATATTAAGTTTATAATATTCAATTCTTCAATTCTGAAGAGAATATGTTATAGATTATATGTTTCATATTTATTATAAATTTATAGAAGTTCCAAATAATTTATTATTAAAGCTTAAATTATGAATTCAAGTGATGAAGTGAGGGTTTATTGCCTCAATGTTTTAGACTAAATGGATAACATAAATCATTATATGACCAAAATGAGTATTATCTAATTTTTTTTGTTTACTTCTTATATCATAATAATTATTATTGTAATGAAATTGATTTTTCAATAAATTAGATGAAATTTTTTCTATTTTTTTTAATGATTTAGTTCTATAAAATAAATAATAAAAATAAAAGGACAAAAACATTTATCTAGGATAACATTCTTTACCCAAACGTTTTTTAAGATATAAGGGACTTTATCCAATAACTATTATATTGATTTTTTTAAATAATAAACATCATTTTAGAATAATTCTTAAGTCAATTTATTTTCTATAACACGTCACATTTATAGTTTACTAATATTTATGAATTATGTAGTCAATTAGATAGAAATTATAAATTGAAAATTATCATGTTTGATTAACGACATAAAATATTTGAAATTTATTTCCTTAACATGTTTTCTTACTTTGAAAAATTTAAACAATTATGTTAACGATTAATATTTTATAAATGGAGATTCATTTTAACTCTATGAATTTATATTTTTGTTTGATAATATAATATTCTTAGTAACAATTTTATAAATTTATGAAATAATAATATGGTCTTCCATTTAAAAATTAATTTTATTTTTATTAAAAATAATTTATTTTCTCATGTATTATATGATTTTTATCAAAAAATAAATAAATATCATTTTATAGAATGAAATATAATTCAATTTATTGATTATATATATATATATATAAATGAATAAACTTTCATTAATTGTTTATTAATTAGTTTTTAATAATTATAAAAAAAATTATTGTTAAAAATGCCTATTTTTCATAGAATGATTTTTGTAAATATAGATTATTTTTATATTAATAAATTAGCATGATCACATTTGAATAATTACTATACTAAAATTATTAAATATATTAAAAAAATTTACCATAATTACTTTTTTATTTTATATAAAATAATGTGAAGAACACTTTGAGTTTAAAAATCCATTTTTTAAGTAAAACTAGTTTTCCATTGTATTTTATGTTTTCATTTAAATATTAAATATATAAATTTTATAATTATAAATTTATAGAATTGGAACCATTTTTTTATTTATCATTTCATAATTAGTTTTGAGTTAATTGTTTATATTTTTCTGATGATGTTTACTTTTGGGTGAATAATAAAAAATCGTTTTTTTGAATGTCATCCTTTTATGACATCATCATGTCATAAATATGAATCCATAAATTATATATAATTTTAATAGAACATAAATTTATTAATATTTGAAATAATTAATTTAAAAATAACATGTTGAATTTATAAATCTATGTTTGAAACATTGTATCTGACAATATATTTTCTTCGAATAAAAAACTATTTTTGATTCATTATATTTAGTAAAGTGTTTTATAGATTCGCTTAGTTTATAATTAGATTGAATTTTAAATAACACTAGTTTTATAAATCACAAATCAAAAAAAAATTCATTTTAATTAATATTAATCACTAATCTTGAACTAAATAATAAAATATTAAATACCTTATTCTAAAATACAACCCCTTCTGACTTATAATTAGACCCATCCACCAACATTCCAAATAGCACCATAAATTATAATTACTCCCTATAATAATTCATTTTTAATTCCCAAATAATCCTCTATAATATTGGTTATATTTTTGTCTCATTGGAATTCCCAAATTCCATCAAAAACAAAGAATACTTCTTAGATAGGTTAAAATTTCTTCTTTATAAGTAATTACGTTTTATCCTTCATTTTAATTTACCTTATTTTTGTATCACTTAAAGACTACTATTAATAATCATAATAAAATAAAAATTAGATGATTTAGAATCTACAATAATGATATTTTATCGTAACTACAACAAAATATTTCTCATCCATTAAATATAGCATGTTTTTTGGTTCAATTTAACCATATACAAGGATGATGGTGTCAAATTATAGCATTAATGGTTATAAAACATAATTAATTAAAGTATATGATAAAATATCAAAATTAATTTTTTATTTTGTTCTATAATTGTAATATTGATATTAACTAAATATTAATATGGAACAATTTCTTCATTAGAAATTAAAAAATCAATCCCATTGTGGGTATCATATATATTAATCATATATGTAACCCCCATAGAATGAATATATATATTCATAAATCATTCTAAAAACAAAATTATAGTGACAAGAATGTTAATTGAAACTATTGTAAAAGAACCTATAAATCTCAGTTAAAATTTCTAACAACATATAAAAAATATAAACTCAAAAAAAAGTAAAATATAATGTAATAAATGAATATAAAATATAATAACGAAACATAATAAGGATTAAAAAAATTATAAAATAAATTTTTAATGAGACTATGAATATTATAACTATGGTTATATAATATATGACCAAGAAGAAATATAGGGTAAGGGTTTTTTCATAACTTAATTTCCTTTCATTGTGTTATAATAATTTCTCCGGAAATTTATCTATATAGCACTAATATATTTAAAATTATCAAGTGGATTGAGTGTATACACCTGAGAGAGGTTTGAATCAGGTGTACCTTATTTTTAACAAAATTAAAATAAATCCCATATTTTTTTACTCCCGGTGTAATTTTTATCTACGGTACCTCCTTAGATATGAATGAATATAAATACATTATCCACGGTTTTCAAACCGTGGGGAATTTAATTTCAAAAAAATATCATCCAGTAAGCTTCACAGCCGCCTCTCACCAACAGACCAACCCAGCTGTTATTTTTATATGTTCTATATACATATATCTTCGTATATATATATATTAATATAGAGTATTTAAATTAAAAAAACCACTATCGGTAGTATTCGAAACCGCGCCGCGCAATGTTCCTCGCGGCAGCGCAACCCCAACGGACCAACCGAGCTGGGATTTCCATTTGAAATATATATATATATATATATATTTACATATATTTATTAATATATAGAATTAAAATTCAAAAAAACGTGCCCAGGGGGTTTCAAACCCAGGCTGCGTGCTAAGACTCGATTCCGCGCCACACAAACGGACCAACTCAACTATACAACTATTATTACTTTATATTTATATATATATAAATATATTAATCTAAACCGTGAAAAAATGTATCCCCGCCAAATTTTTCCCATGTACCGCATAATTTTATTTGTCCGCCATAACGCGGCAAAGCTATACCCACGGTTCGGGAGAGCCGTGGGTATAGGTCTTCAAAAAAAAAATGCAATACCCACGGTTCTGGAGAACCGTCGGTATAGATCATCGGAAAATCCCCTATACCCATAGTTATCTCCAAAACCGTGGGTATCTGTCTTAAAAGAAAACTATACCCACGGTTTTAGGCACAACCGTGTGTATAGGCTCACATACTAGCCCTATACCCACGGTTTTGGAAAACCATGGGTATAGGGGTAACCTATACCCACGGGTTTTTGTAAAACTGTGGGTATAGACCTATTTTCCAGTAGTGAAAAACCACATGAAATGAAAATAATCAAATAGAGATGTCATGAAGTACGTTAACAAGGTCTGACTCAAATTAATATTTATTTTTATGATTTTTTATTCACTCTAATCCTGAATTCTTCATTATAATCAATATTTATCAATAATGGGTTATGTGATTCTCACACCTACAATTCAGGTGTGTCACTAGACTTCTTTTTTCTACTCCCACAAGACTTCCATAGTATCATATTCAAACTAAATTCACAACTTCACACTTTGTGGATTAAGTATTCTTAGATTCATACAGGCTCCACAACTTTCATAGTTTCATATGTAATTGTTCACTTCAATGTTCCCCCATTGATGTAAATAAACAATTCTACTTAGGGATGTCTCTGTATCCAAATACGATGTTTCTTACCTCAGCTCAGGGTGAATTTAACTACTTGATTATATTAATTATTTGAAAATTTAACTTGTCTTCTAAATCTATACTATGTATAATTGTATACTATTGAAAAATTATATTTAATAAATCTTAGCCTTGTCTTATAGGAATACATTTTTTCCTTCATCTTTTCCCTTAACAGTATTTTTTTAGTAAAACCAATCAACGCTCCCTACTTCATTATCTTTAATATCACATCTTCCAAACTCTCCATAAATATTTCTCATCATCAGTTTGGATCATTATTATTTTATACATCATGAATAATGTATCACCTTGAAATTTTAAGAAAAGAAATTCAAATAAATTTAATTTATTCAATAGCTTATGATACAAACAACAACGAGTTTAAACAAACTACGATATAATAGTAAAAAATTATTATCAACTAGTAATTGGATTGGAAAGTATGAATAGGACTAACTAAATTATGAAAATTTATGGTTTACACATGTATAAAATTAATTAATTTATTATTTATTAATTATAAAGGAAAATGAAAATCATTCAAAAATAAAAGGAAATGTTTTTATGAAAACATTTTATATGTAAAAAAGATATTTTTATCCTAACAAATTAAATTTATCACTATTATGGATTAATTTTTATTAAATATATATATTATATATTTGATCAAATTTTTCAACATTGATTTAATATTTTTTTATTATGCATAGAATATAATAAATCCGGTTTTAATCTTAATGATGTATTTATCTAAAATTTCGTTGTCATCACATTTTTCACACTTAATTAAAAATGAATCTTTACCATTTATAGGTATTGAATTAGATAAAATTAATTAAATATTTAGAATCACGAGGTTCAAATTTGATAAATAGATACCTTTTATTTTTAGGACAATATGAATAGTAACTATGGTAAAACTTATAACTACAGTTGTAACAACACATTATGTTTCTCTTAGGTACATTTTAATATTTGTTTTGGATTCTATTTTGTGATGGTTGGGAAATGCCAATAAATAATTGGGAGGACGTCTATAATTTTAAAGTTAGATATTTTTTGGAATTTTCAGCATAAACCCCATAGTTTCTGTATTCTACTAGGGTTTTACATGTTTTGTAATAGTGTTACACAATATGTAATCATCAATTAGAAGATTACAAGAAATGGGTACACAAAATTAATGTTTTCATATCATTTATAATTTAGAAACTATGTAAATATTAAAAAATGGTATTTAATAAAAAGGCAATGGGTTTTTTAGTGTATATGGGACTCGAAAATTACATAACATGTAATTGGTTACACAGCATGTAAAATATAGAGTATCAGTTTTAGACAGGAATATTGATGGAAAATATCATTTCATTCCTCCATTTTTCCTTCCCTCTCAATCTCTATTCATCAACTAAAAATTTTGGTGATCTTCAATCCCACTGAATCATCCATTTAGTGATGGATTTTTATGTTGGTTACAGTATATCTCTTTGGGAAGAGGTCGCCTTGTCTCCTCCATATCTCTCTTTTCTTCCTTGGAGTTTTATATATAGTCATGGTATTTGGGGATATAAACTCTCTATTGTTGAATATTGTTTCTTGGTTAAGTTGATAAGTCTTTTTTTCCTTCATTTTTTATTGGTGAGTCTTATTAAGAGTGTTGTGATTCCATGGGGAAAAGGTAGGAAGTTCCATTTAAGATGACTAATTGAATAAACCTATAATTCCTTATTGTTTTAAATTAATTTAAATTGAATTTTTAAAAATCCAATTTAAAATGAATTGGGATTGAAATTGACATGGTGAGGATTTTAGGAAAAACCACCAATTCCAATAGAATTATAGTATGGGTGTATTTTGACATTGATGGAAATTATTAAATGATTTTTGAATTGATTTTGAGAAAAATGGCTTAACTTAAAATTATAAAACCTATTATTGGTTTTGGTTTGAAAAGGCATGAAATGATGAAAATTTATTTTTTAGTTTTTGAAATAAAATTTTCATATTTAAACTCAAAATGGGGAAATTTTATTTTAAAATAATTTTTTAAAAATCTAATTGTTTATTTATTGATTGAGAACATGCTAGCCTATGTAGATAGTGTGTTATTTTGGAAAATCATTATATGATGGTAATTCACTAACAATATATTAACAATTACAAGTCTAACAAAAAGGTTGTTCGGCATATCTTATCCCCAATGGGATGTTTATTAGTCATATTTGGTGAAAGACTGAGGGATGTGTGTATACATATTTTTTGTGATCACTAATATGAGATGTATAACAATACAATAAATAGAAACTGTTATATTGCAGGTCCGATGACCAAATTGCTAATTTTGATTATTTATATATATATTCCACTAGTATAGAATTATTTTAGTCATGGATAATTATTTATATAAACTATTTTATATAATTTATTTTTTTAATACTTTTTTGAAAATTTTTCCATTATTTGAAATGAAAAGCCTGTTTTTTCATAAATTTGTATATGTAATTCCATAAATATTTTAATTAAAATTGAAAGCATGATTTGTTTTATTATTATTATTTATTATTATTATAGAACACTTTTCAAGACCCTAATGGTCTTTTTAGCTCACACCCTACATTTTCCTTTGGGTTTTTTATATTTTCTACTGTCATGTCAGAGTAAAGGGAATTCACCTCCTAAATGAGGTGGATGTTTGTAATCCCGTAGGGCTTGGAGTGACATGTCCTTTAGAATATGGAGTTTTTGTTGTTTGACTTCTGGTACTTTTATGGTTTATTATTTATGTAGTTAATATACCTATTTTTTTTACTGGTACTATGTCCATTTAGAGTTTATGAGCATACTGATATATATCTTTATCCCCATAGTTATTTTTCAAGAAACTTTATTCCCACATTTATTTTTTCATGATTTTTGGTGCCAGTCGCCAACCCATGGGGTCTAAGAATTAACTTAGGGTTGTGTTGGAATCAGCTCAGTTATTAGCATACCAGGGTATCCAGGACAGTTCATGAAAAATTTGTATCAAAGGTACTGGTTAATAATTTTTCCTTGATGTTAGTATGTAGTTAATAAATATTGTCGAGACTTAGGAGGTAGTTGCGAGTGGGTTCCTGGCTTGGTCCTATCGTAATGATCCTTAGGCCACACAGGGTATTTTGGGAATAATGTCTTGAGGATCAGTTCTAGTCTTTTCTCTTATTTCTATTTGGGTATTGGAAATCCAAATCTTGTTTTTATAAATGATGAGATTAATCTCTTAGGTTAGTCTTATTTGAGTATTAAACTAGATAATAATCTCATGTCTTTATTATTGTTTTATGATGTTGTGTAGCATCATGCATCTGAGAATATTTGTGAATATGATCTAGGAGGAAGTTTCTCATGAACCACAATGATAAAATACTCTCATGGACCATAATCTCGTTGAGGTTTTTGTGTGTGACGTCCTTTTTTGGGGAGATAATTACACCCATACCCATTCAGGAATCAGTTGTGGAACCATATAGTGATAAATTATGGAATCATTATTATAATATCATTTATTATAAACCAACTTCTTTTCAAATATCTAATGATCCTCAAGAGGATAAAGACTGGTTGAGAAAGATAAAGCTTATCTTTAACTTTCTGGAAACTCCCGAAGCTACAATGGTAATGTTCAATACCTTTAATCTTGTAGGGCATAGCAGGAGATGGTGGGATTCAATTTTGATAGGGAAGAAGCACAAGGGGTATAATTGAAGTAATTAAAAGTTATTTTCAATGAACAATTCTATCCATATTCTATGGTGTTGTCAAAGGCTATGGAGTTTTTCAAACTCAAGAAGGATAATATAAGAGTGACAGAATATATGAACTGATTCACAGAACTTGTGTAGTTTTCACCTGATATTGTATCAAATGAGAAATCAAAGAATAAATGTATTGATATGGTAATTTGATATGAAATTAATTCTTAGGATTTTTTTACTGAATATCTCTTCCTATGATGATGTTTTTTAAATACATTTTATGGTTGAAATTTATATAAAAGGCAATTTAGGTTTTTTGGGAGACCTTTTTCTTCCTCATGGTAGTTCTGTGAGTTCCCATAAAGGTAAGATGAAGCATGATGAGTCTCATTGTGGATCTTAATTGCAGGGTTCTTCTAGAACATCTATAGTTCATAGAAGAGGCTCTTTATCTTACTTACAAAATGGAAATCTTGGTCATTAAAAATGCTTTTTCGCTCAGACACCCAATATTTGTGTTTCCTATGTTCATCAAAGACTCTTGAAAATTTATTTTATATATATTAATGCTCCACATAGTGACACTGCATTATCCACACTAAAGACTACTATGGTGCAATCAGATTCCATATGATCTAGAGGTTTTTATCCACATTCATCTTAAATTAAGCCTATACCCTTAGTGGAAGAGTCTCTAGAGGATGAAGATACTAATACAGTGATTGTGAGAGGTACCATCATTATTGCTACATCTTTAGTGACTACTTTGTTTGATATTTTTTCATCTCACACTTTTATATCAACTCATATTTTGAATCTTCTAAATCTTCTTATAATGATTTTGTCTTATGTGATAGTTATTAATATTCTCCTTGGAATGAAGAGAGAGAGATGGGTCTTTATTTTCTTTCATCTATTTTTTTATCAGAGGGTGAGCTTGTTGGTGATTTTCTAGTTCTCAACATGAATCCAATTTATTTCATTTTAGAGAATTATTGGATCATTTCTAATAAATACTGAATTAATAGTTATCTTTTTCAGGTCTCCCTTACTATGCCTCATGGAGTGTGCCTTATCTTTCAGGGAGAATGGGACCCAAGGTTGAGTAGAGACAAACCTTGTTATCTAGAGTTGGTAAAATTGATATCAATGTTTGATTTTTATTGAGTGTTGTAATCTTTGAGTGATGATCTCCCTCCTATTCCCATCATGTTTTCTGACATTTTTTCTTCTGAATTTTCTAGTTTTACACTAGTATGGGATTAAGAGTTTTATATTGATTTCGGTCCTAGTAAAAAACCATTATATATTCTTTCTTACCTCATGGAACCAGCTAAAATGAAATATTTGAATTCTCAATTGGATTATTTTTTATAGGTTGGATTTATATGCTCGAGTGTGTCACCTTGGGTGGCACCAATTATCTTTGCTAATAGAGCTGATGTAGCACTTCATTTATGTGTTTATTACTAGAATCTCAATCAATTCATGTTAAAGAAAAAGTATTTTTTCATATATTGATTATATATTAGACTAGTTGAAATGGAAGAATTATTATTTTAAGATTAATCTCCAATCCAGTTACCACTATTTGAGAATAAAAGAATATGAAATTTAGAAAACTACCTTCTAGATACAGAATGGCCATTATGAGTTTCTTATCATGCAATTTTTCATAAATATTTCTCCTTCAGTATTCATGGCTTTGATGAATAGTATATTCCATGAGTATCAAGATATGATCATTTTGGTCATTTTAGATGACTTCTTGGTTTACGCTAAGTCTAAGGAAAATCATGTGCATCATTTTTTAGTATTTTTGGAACTATTAAAAAATACTAAAATTTATACTAAACTATCAAAATTTGATTTTTGGATTCAGGAAATGAAGTTCTTGGGAAACATAGTCTTGTAACATGGTATTTTAGTTAAACCTGAGAAGGTGAAAACTGTTATTACATAAGATAAACCTTGTAATGTTTTCGAGATTTAGTGATTCTTTGGTTTATCTAGATAATATTCCTAGTTCATAAAGGATTTCTCTATGTTGGATTCTCTGATGACAACTCTAGCTCAGAAGGGAGTGAAGTTTTCTTGGGATGAGAAATTTCATAGTAATTTTGTTGATCTGAATTGTATTTTGACTTCTACACTAGTTTTGACTATTATAGAGGTCGATCAATGCTATGTTTTCTTCTATGATTCATTAGGTTTAGGTTTAGGTTGTGTTCTTATGTAAGGTGATCAAATTTTTTACTATGTTCGTCAGCATATTAGGCCATATGAGAAGAATTATCTAACCTATGACCTTTAACATTCAACAATAATGTATACACTTTAGAGTTGGAGGCATTTCCTTTTTTGAGACTGGTTTTCTATGTTATCTAAACACAAGAGATTTAGTGATATCTTCTCTCAAAAATATTTTAATCTCCACCAAAGGCATTTTATAGAGTACCTAAAATATTTTGATTTTGATATTTAATGTACCCTAGTGAAAGGTAATGTAATTATAGTTTCTTTGATCGATGATATTTCAAACCAGGCCATGAAAGATTCACCAGAAGATTAGAAATTAAGGGATATTTTTAATAGATTCATTTTATAGTTTGGGAAACAGGAACCAAAATTATCATGGATAGTTTTCAGTTGACCTTCTCTCTTACTGAGATGATTCTTTTGGAACAACATATTTAGGATTAATTACATGATGTTAGAAACTCCCTTTGTCATGGGGATAATTTTAATGAGTGTTCATTCTCTATGGAGGTTTTTATATGTTTCTAAAACCAATATCTTGTACCTTTTCCTATGAGGAAATATGTTATAGGGGATTTCCATATTTCCAAGTCGTTAGTCTTCCCAAGAACCATGAAGAAGTTCTATTATATGGAGTGATGATTTTGGTGGATAGTTATGAGGTGGGACATTGTTGATTTAGTATCTCATTATTATAATTTCCAACAGGTTAAGGGTAAGCACCAGAGACCTTTAGGTTTTATTTATCCACTTCTAGTGCTAACATGGTAGTGGGATGATATCTCTATAGACCTTGTGGTTGGGTTTCCACATACCCAAATAAAGAATAATTTAACATGGGTTGTGATTGACAGTCTGACCAAATGGGCTCACTTTATAACCATTATTGATGAAACCAATGTTTATGAGCTTGGAAATATTTATGTGAGAGAGATTTTTTGTTTTCATGGAGTTACATCTTCTATAGTCTCTGATATGGATAATTTTTTTACGCATCTCTTTTAAAGAGGCTCCCCGGGAGTCACTATGATCCCAGGCTCATTTGATTATGGCATGTCATCTGTAGATAGATGTCCAAAAAGATAGGGTGATACATATTATTGAGGATATGATTTGTTCCTTCTTCTTTGATTTTAGTGGAGTTTGGGATGACCATTGGGATAGGTTGATTTTTCCTATAACAATATATAAGAGTCCCTGATTATAATGGATCATTTTGAGGCCTTGTATAGCTGGACTTGTAAATTTCTTTTTAGTTGGTCGAAGATTAGTGAACATTCCTTGGTTGGACAGAGCCTGGTTCAAGAGGAAAAACAAAGAATCTATTGATTCATCAGAGGATTATGACAGAATAGGGATAGTATAAATATTATGTTGATCATCAGCATAGATCGTAGAAATTTTTAGTTGTAGATCAAGTTTTCTTGAATGTTTCACCCTATTTGGGTCATCAATAGCTTTGGAGTCAAGGGAATGTTGCTCCTCATCTTGTCAGACCTTTTTAAATTATTGATAGGGTGGGGAAATTGGCCTATCGTTTGTCACTTCCACCATATTTTTCATCATTACATAATGTGATCCATGTATCATGACTATGAATGTATACTTTTGATCCATTCCATGTTTCGAGCTAGATTGACCCTAATATTGATGTTGATTTGCATGTGACTAGTCATCCAATTAATATTGTTGATTCAGAGATGAAGGTACTTCATGGGAGGATGATATCTTTAGCCTAAGTGATATTGTAACACGGTTTTGATTCTGATGAGATATGGGAGTTTGAGGCATTGATGAGAGAGCAGTGGTCTCTCATTTTTGATATAGAAACTTCTTAAAATGATTTCTCAAGATACAAAGTTTTTATAGTGGGGAGGTTGTAAAACAAAATTATATTTCTGTCAGTTGCCTTTTAATCATTGTTTTGGATATACTATTACATCAGTTGAGTAATGTCGGGAAGGAATTTGGAGGATACCTATAATGGTGAATTCATTCATTTGTAGTAATTTTTAGCATAAAACCTATTGTTTCTACACTCTACTACGGATTTAAAAGTCATGTAATGGTGCTACACAACATGTAATCATTGGATGGAAGATACTATGAAATTGGTACATTATGGGAAATGTTACAAAATTTATACATTTTTTATTCCATGTAAATATTAAAAAACATTTTTAAATAAAAAGGTGATGGGTTTTCCAGCATATATGGGACTCGACAATTACACAATCTGTAATTGGGTTACACACCTATAAAATCCCAAGTATCAGTTTTAAACAGTCAACTCGAGTGAAAATATAATTTCATTCCTCCGGGTTTCCTTCCCACTCAACCTAGATCCATCCCCAAATGATTTTGGTGATATCCATTCCCTTTGGATCTTCTGTTCATTAATTTATTATCATCTTGGATATGGTGTATCTCATTGGGAAAGAGGTCTTGTAGCCTCTTGTGTCTCTCCCATTCCTTCCTTGGAGTTTGATATATCATATATGGATTGATGTAACTAGACTCTATGTTTTTTAATCTTTTTCTAGGTTGATTTCATAGATCTTATGTACATTCATTTTCCATTTTTGAGTCTTGTTACGGTTGTTGTGATTCTATGAAAAATGGAAGGTGGTTTCGTTTAAGATGGTTAATTTAGTAAACCTTTATTTCTTTTTGTTTGAAATTTATTTCAATGTAATTATAAAAAACCCAATTTCATACTAATTGAGATAGAAATTTGTATGGTATTAATTTTGGTAAAACCCCTTGATTCCAATGTAATTGTATATTGAGTCATATTATAAAATTGATGTATGTTATGAAGTTATTTGTGAACTGATTTTGAGAAAAATAGATGAAATTGAAATGATAAAAAACCTATCATTGGTTATTTATTGAAAATGAATGAAATAATGAAAAACCATTTTTTGGTTTTTGGAATTAAATTCTCATATTGAAACTATAAAATTTTCAATTGTATTTTAAACTGACTTGAAATAATTTTCTCATTTTTGATTGATTGATTGGGAACATGAGAGCTTCAGTAGTTAGAGGGTTATTTTGTATAAGATTTCTAGGATGGTAATTTAGTGTAAATAAATTGACTTTTACAAATCTAATAAAAAACTAGTTTGGCATATCTTATCCATGATTTATTGTTGATGATTTCAATTGAGTGTGATATTGAGAGACATGTGTACACATACTTTTTGTGATGGCTGATATGAGATGTGTGAGGATCTAATAACTAGAAACTATTATACTATAGGGAAGATCAAAATGTTTCTTTTAATGACTTTTTTGAAATATATTCCATTTATATAGAACTATATTAATCATTCTTAATGATTTATATAAACGTTTTTATATAAAGTGTTTATTTAATCCTTCTTTGAAATATTTTCCATCATTTGAAATGAAAAGAATGTTTTTTCTTTAATATTAAAATGCAATACCATGGTTATTTTGATTAAAATTGAAATAATGGTTTGGTTTTTTATTATTCTAGAATCATGTTATGATACACTTGGTGAGACCCTACAAGGATTTTTTGACCACACCTAATCTTTTCTTTCGGGGTTTATAGATTTTCTACTGCCATGTCCAAGTAAAGGGATGGAGACTCTTAGAGAAGGTTTCTTTTCTTGAACCCCTGGGGATTGGTGTGACATGTCCTTTGGGATGTGTAGTTTTTATTTTTATACTTCTTGACCTTTTATGATTTATTGTTTGGTTTTTTATATCCCACTTTGGTTTCTAGTAGTGTCTCCCATTGGAGTTTTTGAGCATGCTGATATGTATCCTTATCATTCTCTATATTTCAAGAATATTTATTCCCATGTTTATTTTTCATGATTCTAGGTGATATTATCTTACCCATGGAGATTACGAATTCCCTTCGGTCTATGTTGGTATCAGATCAGTTATCAGGGTACCATGGTATTTGGGCTGGTTCATGACATTGATAAAGCATAAATCAGGTTAATATATTTTAAAACATAGTGTTAAGGGTATAATTTTTCTATATAATTATTCTTATATGAATTAAATTCTATCATTATCACCTTAGGATGGAAATTAATTAGTTTAATTGAAAATTTTCCATGAAAATTACTTATATAGTATGTAAATAAAAAAAAGTTACAACATATAATTATCTTGGTTTTTAATATCTTTTATATGTCCCCATAGGGAGAATATAATATTATAAATTAATATAAGTGTCTATTTTAATATTAATTTAATTATTTTTTTTTATCGTTTTTTTAATTATTAAATATATAATAAACATATTTTATTATGAAATACTGATGCAATATTTATCCATTTAATAAAAAATACAATAAATTATTTTAAGAATATTAAAAGTTATATAATTTGAATAAGTTAATGGGTCCCCATGAATTTCATATATCTATATAACACATTTGGGGGGTTTTAATGCATTATATTAAATTACCCCCTCTATATTGATGTATTTAAATTTAAATTAAATGAATAGTGTCAAACTAACATTAATGATATTTTATAATAAATAATATTTTATTTAATGATATAAATTTCATAAAAATAATAAATTTATAAAAATAAAGGGTTTATGCTTTTAAAAATCAACCATGTTCTATTTATGTGTTTTTTTCATTTTATATTAACATTATAAAACCCCAAAAGGAAAAAACATTAATATTACAGTTATCATCAAATGGGTTAACTCGGGTTAAAACTAAAAGATATGGATAAATATATGATAAAAACTTCTCCAAATTTTGTTATATGAGAATAGTTTGACTCATAATCATATTATACTATAATATTATCAAATTAAATTCATTTGGACATCAACATTAATTAATATTAATTTAATAATTTAATAAATTCCAAAAGTGCCCCTCCCATCAATTATAAAATGGAACCCTCCTTACTATTATTCACACCACATTGAGCCTTAAAAATTAACCTAAATATTTCAATTTATCTTCCACACTTCCCATGAAATTTATAAGAGGTTTTTTATTCCTAAAATATGAACCCTGAATCACTTTATAGGAGATTTGAAAGTGTCATTTGGAAGAAGTCGTTTTAATATTAATCAGTCTCTTATTTTAAATTTTTATTTTACCACCAATAAATGTGTTAAATTATTTATAAAATAATCTATTCAGTTTTCAAAATATATCAAAATTTTACTATGATTATTAAAACACTATTATACACCCTCTTTTACATCAAATTGGAAAAGGAAGTATCGCTCTAGCATACATACAGTTTACCGTCTCTATGTATTGATACAAGTCATTTTTCATCATTTTAATTTATGGATTGGTATTATGATGGTTTAAATATTTTCATAGAATATTTATGAAAAAAATAAACTTTATAATGATAATTTCATTTCAGCCTTCTTACCATCCAATCCTTTGGGAAAATAATGATTATCTTGTGTAGTATGGACTACCACCTCCATGAAGCGATGTGATTAATTTCTAATTTATAATTTAATTAGATGGTAATGAGGATTAATTTGATGAATACGTATGATATATATGATATATAAATTCTATTTAAAAAGTTAATTAATATTTAATTTTCTTTTTTTCAATTCAGTGAAAAATTAAAAGCACTTTTCTGCGTACGTACAACATACCGTCTCCCAAAATGGTGTCATTCATTTTTCTATCGCAGAAATTTATGGATGAATATATATATATAATAAATATATATTATATTTATACCATGATTATAATTTTTTACAATATGGAATTAGGATCAAAATATAAGGATCTAAACTACCAAACAAAAATATACATGAAAAATGAAGCAATTATCCCCTAGAATAGTTATTTTAATAAATAATTATTAATGAATGACTTATAAAATGATAAAATTAAATTATTTATGGTATGATATATATGATTATGAGTATATAATAATATTTATAATAAAAATATATTTATTATAAGGTATTTTTGAAAACATACAATTGAATTTAGGCCAAAGGTAAGGGATTTTATGTAACAATCTCATTGTTCATTGGGGTTGTTTATAATTAAGTTCAAATAAGAAAATATTAAGCTAAACCACTCAATATACTCATGAATTTTATTCTCATATATTTATTTATTGAATATACATGTTTTCATTTTATTTTCCTCACGTTTTATACTCAAGATACCAAAAATATATTATTAATGGAAATTGACTTCATTTCTCTCTTTGGTTGAAAAATATTCTTCTTTCATATCCTTATTTTCTATAATTGTTTTAAAATGGTTTTTAATATAAATCCTATGATTTTTTAAATCCATTTTTTTACCATTTTTTTATTTTTAAAAAATGGTTTTCATGGAATGTTCTTGTAGTTTTCTAAATGAAGTACTTCATGAATTTTTTGAAAAAGAAATCGAATTATTATTTTTTAACTTATACAGCATCGATAGAATTTAACACAATCATGAAAACTAAATTTTTTCAATATTACTTTACAAATAAAAATGTTTATATTCAAATAAATTTTTTCTATAATATTTTTGAAACATTAAGACTTTATGTAATTTTTTTTAAAATGGAAAATTTCTTTTCCTAAAGAATGTTTTAATGATATTTTGATTCATAAAAGAAAATATATTCAATGTTTCTTATGATTTACTAGGAATATGAACCAATGATACCATCCTTGCTTTTTATCTGGATGTTTAATGCTTATGATGTCATCATTTTTATTAAACTGTTTCTTTTTCTTTAGGTTGTGCTATGATGAAATGTTTATGAACCCCATTTCTTTTCATGAGTTCTAATATGATGAATGGTAAATGATCTTTTAGAACACATATGTGTGATATTAATTATTTGATGGGTGGGCCCTATTTCTCCTTCTAATGAATTGTTTAAATATTGATATCTTGTTATAGTAATAGAATTGGAATGGGGAGTGAACCCAATTCAGTACGGAATTTTTTTTCACTATGATAGCATTGGGGGTGAATCGTGACTACTACGATGGTCTGGGGAATAAACCCTTTCCACTATGATATTCGAGGAAAATATCCTTAAATACTACGGAAATAATTTTCTATGATTATGTTTATTTCACAATTCCATATCTTATACCTATATTATGCTCTCATGGCTCATGTTATTTGATTCTATTATGATTCATGTCTTATAAACTACAATGATTCATTCCATGACTTGATATTATGATATCTGATTTGTAGGGTATGGTTTTCAAATGTTAAGCTCATATTCTCATTCCCATCCTATCATTTAATTCTTATATTATCGTTGATTTATCCCTTTATTACACTTAATAAGCATCACATATCACCCTTTCTTATGTTTCCTTTCTAAGGTTATGAAGAAAGGTTATATTGATATTTCAAAGAAGGGTGATAGTTATTAAGATCAAAGTGGGAGATTATGTCGGACTATTACGTACTAGTTGTTTATGTTTCTATGTTTCCATAGAAACTATACCTATATGTTTCTAGCATAGATCATTATGTTATGTAAATAATATTAATCTTCTTATATGTAATATCTAGGTATGAAATGTTTTGGACACTATAATGTAGTTCTTCTTGATTCTTCGACATCAAGAGAAAAACTTCTTCGCAACACACAATACATTCAATCTAACTTTAATAGAATTAAAAATCCATATATTATTCTTTACACTCTCACAATATTCCCTAGATTAATTATCTGAATAGACATTTAATCACACTAATTACTTAAATCAAAATTAGTATTATCAATTGGAATATTGAGAAAAAATTCTCACTAAAAGATAAAATGGTGCTATTATAAAATACCCATTTCAGATTCTACAATATTCAATACAAATATTTTTTCATCCAAAAATATATTCATTGAATATCCTTATTAAATTTTTTCTATCAGTTTTAAAAATAGACTAAATATTTTTATATTTTAATAATTACCAGGTTTGAGAATTACTCATATTAATTATCATTATACTGATTTCATATTTATAACTAAAAAATATTGGGCACATTTTTCTTTAACCTATAGAAACATCCAATAGTTCCTTTGTAGTTAAAAAGATATTTTTATCCTATTATAGAAAAGTGTGGTTCCTCCTAAATAAATATAAATCTGAATAAAAAATATTAAATAAAACTACATAAAATACATAAAACAATATTAGATCAATCCCAACTCTTCATTGGATCATCAGAGCTCCAGAAGAAATATTAGATTTTAGATTATATCTACAACTAAAAGATGGATTTATAGCTGCATCGTATGTTCTAAAATTTTAACATTAATCACAATATTATATGGGATGTTTATAAAATTTCATATCAACACAATCATCTTCATTTTTGACTCCTCATTTAGATAACAATTGAGGATTTTCAAATATATTCATTTGAAAAACACATAAAGATAGAATAGTTATGTCTACTCTCTTATCATTCATTAAACTCACACTAGGTTGGATCATGGATCTTGATTATATATTTACATTTTTATATTAAAAGAATAAGGAAAAAGTTACTGATTCCTTTCATCAAAATTATAAAATTCATGAAACCCCATTTATCTTATTACCATTATCTTTTTCATTTTCTCTTGATAATCATATTATCTGACTCTTATGGTTGGAATGGAAAACCATTTATGGTGTTTTTTATGGTTATAACACTTAAAATTATCCCTTTCATCATAAAAGTTATAATCTATATTACAATATTAAATTTGGAAACTTTGTTTTGAGTCTATTGAATTCAATTTTTTCTCTAATTTATTATTGTGATGTATATAGAAAAATAGTCCCTATACTGGTCATGTATACACACATGATTCTTACTCTAGAAATTAATTCCTATATGGATTAAATGGTTTATGCATTGAACAAGTTAATAGTTACACTGGAAAAAAACACCTATGTCGATGAGGCTTTATATTTATGTAAACAGATAATGTTTACACAGATGAATAATAATTCTTACACAAACCAAGGATCACCCTTATGAAGTGTTGGAAATGATTTTTTCACGGTATAGGGACTTAGAAAAATCTTTTATATTCTATTAAAATGAGTCTAATTATTCTCCAATACAAATCCATAATTCTCCAACATTCATCTAATAGTGTTTGAAAAACTAACTTCAATAGCCATCATGCTAGGTAACTCTAGGATGGATTCTTTACTTACTTATCTGGCTCTCTAAAATACTTTTAACCTCATAAAAAATTATGATAGGTCTACAATCTATTTATAAATATTTTAATCATCTATCTATTTCTTCTAACTTCTCCACCTATTATACATTATGTAGACAATACTTTAACCTCTTCTTTAATACATGTCGTTTTCCTCCCATGAAGAATATATCAAATAATTATCTAATTTTACATTTTTTAATACCTATAATTGTATAAAATCTTTCAAAAAAGAATATAGTGTGTTGTGATTCCATATTCATAAAAACTTATAACTTATATCCTTGGGTATTAGTTCAAGAATCATCTGATATATGTGGTTTCCCCTTAAAACCTAACCAGCCAGATGTTCGCAGGTAGTCATATTGTTAAAATTCCATTTCCAATATGTGAGCAACCATTTTTCCCCATTTAATCATCATAATTCCATTACCCTACATGCATGTGTAATATATCATTTATTCATTTTGTGTTTACTCAAGTACCCCATTCTTATATATATAGACAATTATTCTAAAATAAGACAACCAAACATCTTTGGGTACTTTGATAATCCCCTTTTTTCAATATTAATAAACTCATTGAAATTCTAGTGAATTTCAATATGTATTCTCCCCCATTTTGAAAATAAACTCAATGTGAAAATGTTATCTCCCCCTTAATGAAACAATAGAGTAGGCTTAAAACATTCTTTTTCCCTTATTTGACCTCACCACATCAATGGTATGGTTATCTCTTCTCAAACTAACACATCTAATTTCAATACTAACTTCTTCAACCAATTTTAGCCCATCCTCTTTCTAATTACACCATTCAATTCTATGATAAAATGTTAAAACCACATTTTTCATATAAATTTTTTAAGAACTCATCAGCTCTAATTCTAAGTGCATTAACCCTTTGCAGAAAATAAGTGTACCTTTTTATAAAACAAAGGTTTCTATAATACAACTCAGTGTTATATAATTTCAAATTCAATATCTAGGGGATAATAAAAATTAATTTAAATATATTTTATAAAAATTAACTTTAAATAAACACAGTCATAAAAAACATTCCAAGTATAAATTATTTCTTCCCCTATGTACCTATATATTCTTTCCTAATTAACAAACATACTTATCTTGAATTAATATAGTCATTAGTAATAAAAAAATACATCAACCTTAAATGTTACAATACATGTTCATCATTTCATATTCTTATGGAATAAATAATTTCAAGAAGATTGTACTTATTTTTTAATCTAACCCATAAGGTATTATATCTATACACCATCACCATAAATTCCTTGTTTTGAAATAAAATTTTAGCATTATTGGGAATGTGGTGTCCATCCTTGAGTTATTCACTTAATTAATTTGAGATAATAATTATTTATAACCCCAAGGGGTATCATCATTGAAGTTATAAGATGTTTATACAACTTCATTCTTGTTTAACCATTTTGTTTTTATATATAAAATAATTTTGGTAGCATGTATTTATTATTTATTTCACATTTATCTTTTACAGAAGTAGGCTTCTATACATTATCAATTAAAACACTTTGACTCTTTCAAGACTCGTGTATTTAATGAGTTTTTTAAACTAATCCATAAATATGAGAATAAGTTACTTGTTAACATATTTTACCTCCTGTTTTTGTATAGGAACCTTATTAAGAGTTTCTTTATTGGGGCTTTGAGTCCCAGGTATTTTCCCCTTATTCTAAAATAGCCCAACTTTTTTGGGAATCACATTAAACATGTTATATCATTTTGGCCTACATACATTCACCTTCCACACATATTTTATCAGCTTTTATCTTACCCTTATTGTGTAGGATATTATATTATTCACAAGTAGTGTAATACACTATTCCAATATGGCTATCTATTTCTTTGACGTATTACATCATAGATTCTAACTTCCTCCCTTTTTTTTGGCATTCATATATATTCTACAATGGTCAAATATTTGGAATCTCTTTAAAAATTATAATAACTTACCCCTTATAGTTTTAAAATCCTTATTTACTATTATCTTCGATATAGATGACTCGATAACATTTATCATGGATAAACATTCCAATGCAGAATCCTATTTTCTCTTTACATGTTTTCTTCTATATAAAATCTGCTTCTATTCAAAATTTTGTTATTTTATTCCACTTTTCTACCCCTTTATTCATAAAATATATATATTTTCAATATTATAATTTTGATATATTAATCAATTTCCTAATATCAAAAATTAAAGAAGCACTAACACTTCCCATTATTTTTTCTTTTGGTGATGTTTGTGTATAAATTCTAGATTGTGTGCTTTTCTATTTTGGGATGGAAAACCAATTTTTTGTGATAAAATTTTTTAAAAAGCACCTTATATAAAATTTACATTATAAATTCACATTTTTTCAATGTGTCTTCATTTTTACTACTTCACTTTTTTATATTTTTTATTTTATCCCATGAAAATTTTTCAGAAATAGATTTATTTCATTCAAAATGAACTAAATTTTGGGGAAACATTTTTTCCTGGGATTTAGGTAGAGGATTGTCTAGGTGATCTAAATAAATTTGTGTCACTTTTATGAGGCTTTATTTATGGAATACTATTATAAATCATGTGTTGAAACACATCTCTTCTCAATCATTTGGGAATACTCAGGTTATATAGAATCTCAATTTCCAAATTTGATTTCCAACTCAAGATACATCATATTGGGAAATTGAATTTCATCATTAGTGGTTATTATGATAGTATCCCATTACTTTTTTAGTATTTAAATTTTCTCCTTATGTATTTTCATTTTTGAAAATATATATTTTCACATCTACTTCAATATTTGTTATTTTTATTCTAACTAGGTAGTCATAAAATCCCTGGAGACCTTATGAATATTCTCCAATTTAAGGAATAATTCCTTAACAAAATACATAAAAACAATTTTATCAAATAAATCAGTTTTCAATTATTCATCATCTTGAAAAAATTAGATTTTTAAAAGTGTGATAGTTTCTTAATTTCTCTCATTATATTTTTGAGAGTAATATAATATCTTACTTTCTCTTTTAATGCCTCTTCCATTAAATTAGCTCCATACTCTAGAAATGAATTCTCATCTTGTATCCCTATTATATATAAATGTTTATAAGTTAAATTTTCAATATGGGTTTTCTTCAAGTAATCCTTGATCACAAAATAAATATCACTAATTGAGTGATTCAACTAATCATCATCACAAATTGTTTTTCTCCATCAATTTAGGTATACACTTTAATATATTTTGAAATATAATTACTACTCTTAGAAACATCATATAGTGGTTATTCCTCTTTCAACTTTTCATTATTACTCTTATTCAAAAATTCTTTATATTTCATATTTTTTAGAGCATTGGTTGAAACATTCATTTTAGAAACAATAGGTCTAGGAAAAAATTCTTCCAATTGAGGGTATTACTTCTCAAACATTTAAAATTTTCACTTAACATATTCCTATAAAAATAACACGAAAAATAAAAAACAGATTCAACCAAAGGTGAACATTCCTCTAATACAACTTGAAATTATTAGATGATCAGGTGAAAAAACCTAAGAGGTTGGTTTAAATGGGGGTGTCCTATTTTTAATAAACTTTTGTATTTATGGTCTACTCATTAATGTGATTGGATATTCTCCCCAATCATATATCCTATATTTTAATCAATCTATACCTACAATGGGTTTTGTTCTTCTTACACCTGTATTGATAGTGTCTTAATCAAATTTTACTGGATGCTTCCCATAAGACATCTATAATCTCAAAATCACACTAAATTCACACCTTCACATTGTTTTGTCCCTACATACCCTATGTTTTATAGGTTTTATATATTCTCACCATTTATATTCATGTTTAAACAACTATGTTTCTCCTTTGATGTAGATCAACAAGTTTTCTTAGTGATTTATTTACATACAAATATTTTTCTTCTTCCATTAGATCAGAGTGCCTTCGACTACTTAATTATATTCAATAACTAAAAATGTATATCAACATATAAATCTATACACACTAGAATTACAATATCAGAAAAAAACATAAAAAAACAACCACAGTTTCAGCGACTCTGACTTCACCTTCTTATTTCCCATAAACTTTATCTATTTAATAGTACCAACCATCTCTCTTGGTTTTTTATTCTTATTTTTATCCTCTTAAAATCCAAGTAAAAATATCCTTCTGTACTATTTTATATTCATCTTACATGATACATTATTCAGCAGTTTATCTTGTTTCTTCTTCTTCTAGAGTATAGCTACTAAGAAATCATGGTACTTTCAACTTACCTTCAGCAACAATGGAATCTCATATTTTATTTCCCCCTATCTCACAGTCTCCTAGACATAAATTTTTAAAAAAATAATTTAATTTAAGATCATTAAATGTCTCTCATCTAAATTAGTATCCTGAAGTGGTATATTTATATAACTGTATCACTTTCATTCAAAATGTTTCTATTACAAAAAACCCATTTAGAGTCCTTGATATTTCATAAACCCTATTTTACAACTTAAAATATATTCCAAGAATACCATTACTAAAAAAATTCTCTAATTTATGAAACTAGACTGGATATGTTTCTCTTTTAGTCTTTAGTAGTTTTGACTCTTCCTCATATTTTTTTCGTACTTATCTCATATTTCTCACTAAAAAATCTTGAGAAAATTTTTCTTTAACCTCTCGAAACAAAAAAATGTTCATTTTCAAATCAAAAGATATTCAGATTATTCTAAATTAATTTTAACTCCACTACATAATTTTTTTTAACTTCCATCTAAATCTATCAAAAACATATAATATAGTTATACAAAATATATCTAGTTTATTTAGTTGTATATTAACTCCTTATATAAGCCTGATAGCTTGAGTAGAACCTACATATTTTACATTATATCTATAACCTGTACTTATCAACTCATCACTATCTCATCTTCTTGAATTATAATATTTTTTGATATATTTTTAGCATTTTACATTAGAAAAATCATCCTTATATTTTATTCTTTATTTAGATCATAAAAGTTTATTTGAAAATATTCTTGTTTGAAAATAATATAATGATAGAATAGTAGCCTCCACTCTTTTATCATTATTTAAACATAATCCAAGCTTTGATCATGGATCTAGATATTATCATGATGTTTGAATATTGAAAAAAAATATTAAGCATCATTATATATGATTTCTTCGTAATTATAGAATTATAGAAACTCTATTGTTCTTCTTACCATGTTATTCATTTTTTATCTTGAAGATAATCTTATCTAATTTTTCTTTCTTGGATTATAAATAATTTTTGGGGTTTATGATGTTTATAACCCATTGGATCTACCCTTTAATCATCATAATTCTTAATTTAATATTATATTAAATCTAGAATCACAGTATTTCAGTATAAAGAATTCTAGATTTCTCACTAATTCATGATTTTTATGTATAAAGGAAAATTATCACTAAAATGGTCATATCTAGTAGATGACTCCTATATAGGAGGTATTTATTCCTATGTAACTTAAATTTTGTATATAGATGATATTTTGTAGTATATTGTATATTTGTTTATGCTTACATATATATTCCTGATGGTAATGAAACCAACATGACCCTTATATAAACAAGACTTTATGTATCTGCAAATAGAAAATATTCATGCAAAGGTTAGATGATTTTTACAAAGACAATGGATCTCACTTATGATGTTTCGTAGATGATTTTTATTAAGAACATGGACTAATATAATTTTCTATATTATATTAAAACTATACCAAGGATTATCTAATAAAACTCGATCCTTATCCATACATTATCTAAGAGTATATTAACACTTACTTCAATGGAAATCAATCAATGTAACTCAATGAAGGATAATTTACTTCCTCATAAGTCTCCCCAAAATACTTTGAACCTAAAACAATATTTTTATTATAGATTTATAAGCTTCTTAGTTAGAGGATTACCATTTATCCCTTTATTAAAACTTTTCCACTTCTTATACATGGTGTATACAATACTTGAACATATTCGTTAGCATTTTTCTTTATCATTCCATGAGGACCAGTTTAGAAAATCATCTAATGTTTTCTTTTATATTTTCTTGTAATGGAAACAAACATGTAGTTTATTTTTCTTCCATATTATTTAGAATTTATCAATTATATCATTTAAGATCATTTCAAGAAATATTTGATATAAAGGGGATACTCTTAGAACCTATCCATTTGGATGTTACATGTTATAATATGTCCAATATAAGCACCCAATTTTAATTTCCAAACAATCATGGGAAGAATATATTTTATCTATTGGGTGGAAACTTCAATCAATCACCCATTCACATGAATTAAATAAGGACACTTATTGATACGCAATACAACCAAAAAAATATATTAGTTCAATATTATAACATATGATTTTATTATATTTTAATACCTCTTATTTTTTGTAGAATTTTAATTTTTTTATCATAATCCACTTTTCAATTAATTCTTACACCATTAAATATGACATTGTAGGGGTTTCTCATCTTAACATCCCGTAAATGATATATTCTCTATATTCACCACTTTTATTCCTTTTGTGTGGTGTATATACTTATAATGGATGCATTTTAACTTCATTTTCATGTAAAATAAGGGATTTATAACAAATATATCTCATTTACACTATTTTAGTGGATTTTTATTTAAAATTTATCCAAACTATAAAGGATTCATTTCCAAAACCACATTCAAATCAGAATTTTCTATGTCTAATTTTCTATTCAAGTAAACTTCTAGTAATTTATCTCTTAAAACCCATCTATATTCTTACCCTATTTTTATTACTTAGTTTTATATGTATTGTAAAAATTTACCTTCCCTTTTTTAAAAAATCAATGGAAAGGTTTCTTGTAAGAGGGACTGATCAAAAATCATCTTTTTAGGTATGTATCTTTCTCCACAATGTCCATATTTTTTATTTTTTGTATATGTTTTTATCTATAATTTAATGATTTCTCGGTTATATCTTCTATCATATTTGACTTTATATTAATTTTCGAGGAATATTTTTACCATTTTCCATATGAGACTTTTTCTAATAATTTAAATTTATATATAAAAATTTGAAAAGGAAATTCATTTTTAACACCTTATACATGTTCATTGTCATCTCCAATTTTCATAAATAATCATACTCTCTTATTTATCATGTTCTTAAAAAGTAAATTTTATTACCATTATATTATAAATGGTCAAATTTAAAATAAAATTTATTAAAAGTAAAGGTTTTTACTTCTTATTATTTAAAATCAATTTTCTAATGATTTTATAAAAGTGTTTTTTCATCTATGTAAACATCCTTTAATATTTCCTATACTATAGTAATATTATTACTTTGTGATTCCATACACCATATTTTTGTGCATTACATACATGTTTTGTGGACATCTCTAAGAAAATTGTTTTATCCTCATGGGTTAATTATACTAAGATGGAATTACTAATGTGTTCTTAGGTAACACACATATATACTTTTTGATTTCATAATGGGTTGACCATGAATTTTATATATCCCTCTAATACATTAGGTAAAGGTTTTTTTCTCATGATATGACATGAAAGTGATTAGGGTTTAAACACAATTCAGTATGGGACATTTTCAATTAAGTGATGACGACCTTGTCAGTGATCAATGACATGAGAAATTATTTTAAATAGTTATGTATATGCCACATTGTTTTTCTAAATTATTATTCCACTTTGTTACGTAAAAATATTTTTCCACATTATTATTCCTATTTTATGTTTTCATTGAATATAATTATGTACCCATGTTTCCACGCTTATATAATACCTTTCTATGATTATACAAGAAAAGCCTTGTGTTGTGACCCTTAATTTTTTACCTTTGTTTTATTGTTTAATATTACCTTAGGTGGTGTTCACAGATCGTAATTAAGTCATTATACCTAAATGTTTATATTTTTCAAATTAATGAACATCAATTTCTATCAACAATTTTTACCTTTAATGAGAATTTGATCTCACCCATTTTTATGATTTTATTTCCCAGATAATGATGAAGAGTATTATGTATGATGGATCTAAAAGGGTATAATATGTTGATAATTTTTTATATATATTAAAAACTAAGTCATAATTAAATATATAATATTCTACAAATTAAAAAAGTAATTGTACCTCTTAATGATTTTGATTTATTGGGAAAAAATCTAGTCTGTTGAAAAAAATGGTTACTGTTATGTAAGGGTTTTTAATAATTTTCTAACTATAAACCTAAAAGTTATATGTTATATTAGTGATGAAATTTTTCATATAAATCATGAAATTATAGAAATCTAAGTTTAGTTTTTTCATAATTGGGATAAGACATAGCATGTAAACTGAATTTTTTATCATTGAATCCAGGAGTGTAGATCAGGGGTAATATAATTAGTATTAGTGAAATGTTTATATAATATAAGTGGTTAGGATGTTACTATTTGTGAAAATTATGAGAGTTATACATATCACTGTGGGTTGATATGTTTAATGCGGACATTAAATTTAAAGGCATATATAACCTTTTAAGCTATTAAATGATTTTATTTTCATATAGAAATTTATAATTTTTTTGGAAGAATACCTGATTGGGGCACATATAACTTTTAGTGTTAGTTTTCAATTTTATTTTAAGGTAATTATAGTTATTTACGGAAAAAAATTTCATAGGTTTTGGAACATGTGAATAAAAATATATATAATATTGGTGATTGAAAAGTAATTTTGTGAGAAGGTGATTAGGGTTATTTTCAGGATGTTTGTTATTTTTGAGAACATTACATCATTGTGTTTGCCACGACCCTACCCTACCCGGGTTCGAGCCGCAACTACCCCAAGCCCGCCTTCATAGGCCAGGGGCTGGCGACCAGCGCCGAAGGCACAATAACTCGGGTAGGCCTTTGCCTAAGTACCTATACACACACACGCAGCACACTCAATCCAAAAGTGCAAAGTAAAAAAGAAAAGACAAGCATAGTAAAGTGAAACTACTATATATAAACCACAAAGTGCATCGACCTCTAAATGTAAAAAGTAAAAACCGAAGGTACACTGAAATGAAAAGGGGAAAAATATGCACCCAACCAGAAAAGGTGCCACAACCCGATAATAGGTAAACAAAATAAAAGCAGCTGGAAGGGTCCCCCACCCGGAACCCGACTCCGACCACCGCACGTGGTCCAAGCTCCTGAACTCCTAAGCTCCGCTGAAGTCACGACCAACCTGTCCTTCGTCTGCAAGGTCACACCAAGTGTGGGAAAAGCCCAAGCAGGGGGGAGTATAAAAAAACTCAGTAGGATACCTCAATGGCTTGAGGGAGAAACAAAAGAGGTACCGAAGGGTGAGCAATAGTTCGAATAGGGGGAAGTAGAGGAGTAAAACTGAAAGTGCAGTAAGGAGTACAACTCAACCCAAGAAGAGAAAGGTAGGAGACTCATCCTAACATAGGGATCTAGGAATGGTGAGAAGATGAACTAATCATAGAGCTTTCACTACCTATAGCAGGAGAGTAGACTCGTCCCACCACGATAAGATAGACGCAGAAATCATGTGGCATACCCCACCCGTCTTCATCTCTCCTGGAAGGAGAGAAACCTAACCCAAGAAGTGTATTCCTGAACAAGGTATATACAAATACATATGCTCAAAAAGAAGCCCGAACAAGGTCATAATGGGATCTCCATCCCATAGCTCAACCCAAAAATGTGGGTAGCCAACAGTCCCAGAAGTAAACATCCTCGATGCCCAGCATCCCGCACGTCTGCCCCGAACTACAAGTCAAGGGGCTCAACCCACCGCACCTCGAAACTATCCACTTTGGGCGGCACTGACTCGCCCACACGGTTTTAGGTTACATCACAAGGACGCGTCTCGGTGGGGGAAAGCGCCCCTCGTACTTGAGGGTTCTGGGGGAACGTCGAACCACACCTTGTCACTGCCCCGCAGTCAAGAGGTCTCCTCAATTTCAATTCGTCACATTACTGACCCATACAAATAAGGGTCCCTCTCCGGTAATCATGGAGGAAAGCCACAGACTAGCCTAGTAGAAAGAAATGAGTCTGAAAAGCCATCGGGTGACCCACTGCCCAGCCCTACTAAAGGTTAAAACATAATAAGATATCGGGTGACCCACTGTCGAGCTCTACTGGAGGGTAAAACATAATAAGATATCAGGTGACCCACTGTCCAGCCCTGCTGGAGGGTAAAACATAATAAGATATCGGGTGACCCACTTTCCATCCTTGCTGGATGGTAATCCCCAATACATCATTATGTGACCCACTGCCCAGCCCTGCTGGAGGGTAGACGTGGAATAAATCGACACGCGACCCACTGCCCAGCCTTGCTGGAGGGTAGACCTGGAACTAGATGACGGGTGACCCACTGCCCAGCCCTGCTGGAGGATAGACCCTAAGAGGTCATCGGGTGACCCACTGCCCAGTCTCTGCTGGATGGTAGACCCTAAGAGTGTCGTCGGGTGACCCCCTGGCCAGTCTATGCTGGAGGGTAGACCCTAAGAGTGTTGTCGGGTGACCCACTACCCAGTCTCTAATAGAGGGTAGACCCTAAGATTGTCAGGTGACCCACTGCCCAGTCTCTGCTGGAGGTTAGACCCTAAGAGTGTCTTTAGGTGACCCATTGCCCAGTCTCTGCTAGAGGGTAGACCCTAAGAGTGTCGAGTGACCCACTGACCAGTCTCTGTTGGAGGGTAGACCCTAAGAGTGTTGTCGGGTGACCCACTACCCAGTCTCTGCTAGAGGCTAGACCCCAAGAGTGTTGCGAGACCCAGTGCCCAGTCTCTGGTGGAGGGTAGACCCTAAGTGTGTCGAGTGACCCACTTCCCAGTCTCTGCTGGAGGGTGAACTCGAAGAAGTCGATGGGCAACCCACTGCGTAGCCCTGCTGGAGGGTAAACCCAGAATTGGTCTGGCCATCTCTACTGAATGGTACAACACTGTCCAACCCAACACGGAGTGGGTATTGCGCAACCATCCAACTCCGGAACAAAACCAGGTGAAACCACTCAACCCTGCTGATCTAAACCATCGAGCACAGAGCCGGGGGAAAAACTCAACCCCTCTGGTCAACAATCAAGAACCTAGGGACCCTCTATGTCGCAAGAGGTCTAAGGTACGCAAAGCAGAATATGACACGCACCTGGGGTCCACATGATGTGTGGCACCAAGTCAACTCCAACCAAGCGCACAAACATCCTCAGTTACGAACAACCACATGTACCTCCCAACGTTCCCGTATACTCCCAGAGTATACCATGTTCCATCCCAAAGGCTATCGGGCACACGGCACCCAATGTCAATGCGAAGGCGTAACATTAAAACTCCAACTTACCACCTCATCGGCCCAGGCATGACTGACTACATCCCTTCAAGAATTTCATTACTCCCCCAAGAGTGAACGCGATCACACGCCAAGGGTCCGCTACAAACACGGTAGAAGAACCGCCACATGGGCACCTTTCATATTTCCACATTTAATAAGATCACGTAAGAGGCTCTGCTTGCCTGAACAGATTACAACGTTGTAATACTCGTGGAAAGACATTCTAGATCGACTACGTACTCGCCTCAAACTAATATCCGACGAAAAAGTCACCAACACCGACTCACGCCCGAACGGCGTACTGTGATCCTGAGCCTCAGCCCCAAAAACAGTCGGGTGCATCGCACAATTTCAATCCCCTCGGGAAAATACATCAAAAATACTACTCACTTGAGCGCAATGGATATCCGCGGAAAAAGATGCATTCCGACACACCACACATGAGCGGTGGTTCGTGGGACCTACATCTTGGTCTCGAAACACAAATAACGGATCCCACCATTGTGATCCTCTCGAAAAAGTACACAAGGTGGACGAATCACTTGTCCAAAATGGTCACCCAGTGATAGAGATGGAAAATCACTGTCAACACCCAAATGACCCTCATAGGGCCCGCACCATCGTGCCGAATTAGAGTGGGCGGATTGCACTATTGCAATCCCCTCGAAAGAACATCCATAATCGACTACTCGCATGCCCCGAAAGGGCGCCCGATGAGAAAGTCACTAAACGCTGTCCACAGCTCAAAAGACGGCTCATGGGGCCCACACCTCAACTCCGGATTCTATGCACAAAACCACCCTGGAAAGATTCACCCTGGCGCCAGGGTCCCAACGCCGCTGACGACGCTCAAAACAGATGTCAGACGCGTTCGCACCGTCCAAAACAAGAACCCCCGGGATAACGTCAATCCCCTCGACGTGCGTGTTATACCACCGAATCCCATATCTTAGGAATTATAATTTCCCGGGACCATCTCAAAAAGACCTTCTTGCGTTTTGGTCAGCGCTACCATAGACGGCGCTCAAAACGGACGCTTGTAGCTCGAAATATGGGCGTCTAAATATTTTAATGGGGGGGGGAACCCCTTGGGCCGGACCGGCCCAGTCCGGCCCGTCTGCCCCACTCTGGCCGGCCCGCTGGGACCGCGGCCCGCCGCACAGCGGCCCGCCGTCTCCCGCGCAACCTGCCATCGGCGGGTCTCGGTCTCCCCAGTCGGGGTCACGCCATGCGACCCCGGTCTCCGGTTCGGCTCGCCCCTCACCGGCGAGCCCGAGTCGCGCCACCTGCGTGAAGAACCCAGACCGCCACCGAGATGTCACGCCGCCGTCACGCCCAGCCGAGCCGCCACGCCACCTGGGAATCCACCGTAGCCACTGTCATCCCGGACCGCTGGAATCTGCCGCTGCCGTCCTGGACTGCCAGAAAAAACCAGGGAATCGGTCGGGACTTCCTGGGGCTGTCCCGGACAGCTCAGGACTTGGATTTTCGATCTGAGAAGTGCGTTGGAAAGATTAGAAAACGTGCTATGAGATTTTAAGTTTTTTTCAGTGATCAGGAAAAAACCTGATAGGGGAATTCAGGCTCAAATTATGCAGGAAGTAAAATGCGAAACAAGACCTCCTACCTCGCTGGGCATCGCACGGAGCTTCGTGTCGATCCACCGGCACTACCGCACCTCACCAGAGTCGCCTCACCGGACCGCCTCACCGGAGAGGCCTCACCAGATATGGAGGAGAGGGAATGATTGGGGGAGAAGGAGAAGAAGGAGAGGGGAGGGGATTTGTTTATGTATAAAATACTTAAACGCCCGCCCGATAGCCCCGAACATGAAATTTCGGCTGTGTCGGAATTAAGGCTTCCATAGGCTAAAAACCACGCTCCGAGCGCAACTGCGGTCTCGGAATTTTAATCTGAGGCCCCATTGAAAATTTTCAACAACCGCGTCCGAGGCCACCAAAATTATGAAAACGCCCCTGGGGCCATTTTTCACAGATGGGTCACGCCCGCCAAACTTACACCCCTCCTAGGGTAAATGGCACGTTCCAGACTCAACGATTCCCTTGGTTTTCCAATCCGAGCCACTGTTTAAGAGATACTTGAGTTTCACCATTAAAAGAATAAATTAATTATTTAATTGATCCATTTAATGTTCCGAAAGCGAGCGAGGGGTCCAAACAGCCCACGCCGACATATTTTATGTCGTTCCTATTGTAAACACCCCATTCCGGACCCATCCGTACACTCAGATCTCTAATCTGGAAGACCATTTAGGAGTTGTCCCATTTATTTGGCGTTTCTAGTGTGAATGCACTGAAAATTTAATTCCGGCCACACCGGGGCTCGGAATTGTATGCCGTCTGAAGGTGCTGCTCTGGAATAACATCAAGCAATATTCCAAAATCTTTCGCAGCAAAAAATGGGTTCTTATATCATTCCCTCCTTCAAGATATTCATCCCCAAAAAGCAAAACCACGGGACAACTCATGGTACTAAGCCCACACCTGGCTCTCCCGTACCCAGAAGAACTCTCGCACTGCTCTGCGCCACCACACACAGACCAAAGGATTTTATCTGTTCACGTAAGGTCTGCCCTCGCCGATGTTGTGCATAGAAGCTCGCACACCTCTTCTAAGGTGAGTCACGTGTGAGACATCGTGCACCCACCCCAGACCTTGGGGTTAGGGAAAGGCGGTAGTGGACATCTCCATCCCTTTTCACGGTCTCAAATGGCCCGACGGCTCTCGGGGCTAGCTCACCTCCCCGACCAAACCCTTACGTCGCACACCTCGAATGGAATCACCGCTCGCACCTGTAACAAGGCCCAGTGATACCCTCCTTCAAAATATCCATATGGTGGAACACCCAAGGATATCTGGTCACGCAAGATTTCGCAGTCGATGTCTTGCAACCAAGACTCTCTTACATGCTTGAAAAGTGATGGATTCGACACCATCGACTAGAGAAAAAGGACCCATGCCTTTTATCAAACCAACACAGGGTTATACCAATGCCTCGCGCCACCCTGGTAACACCTCAAGAAAAGAGCAGGGAGGAAATAATTCCACACGTAGAGTCTAAAAATTCTACTGCAAGAAGTAGAAGAGTTGTAGAGCGTACCTCTTATCACCTCATGATCTGCAGGATCGTAGACATCCAAAGCCCGTGGCTGTCCGTGGTCCCAACTTTCGGCACCCGGAGCCCGACGTGGACCGCCTAGTGGTGATGGGAATACCTCATAAGGTCATCCCCCACTACCAAATCCTCCCGCAACCCTATTAGCACCACCTCTCTGGGCGCTACTCCGATCACGGTTCTGCCTCCGTCGTGGTGGTGCACCTGCTGCCTGCCTGAAGCTCACTGCATGCCTGGTCGGGCAGTCCCATGCTAGGTGACCACGTCCATCGCAAGCATAGCACTGACTCTCTTCGGGCCACACTGGTGCCCTATGGCGCCACTGTGGTGTACGACCACACCCCTGAGCCCAGTTTTCAGAAAACCACCTGCGTCGAGGTTCTGCTTGCTGACACCCGCTAGCTGCGGCAGACATCTCGGCTCCAATGTGCTTGCTACCACCACCAACTCTAGAACGTGATAGGAAGCTCTCTGTCACCAGATCCTTCTCTAGCACCCTGGAATATGTGGAAATGACCAAGGGTACTATAATAGCACAAATCTCTCAGGGGAGACACTGCTCAAACTTCCGTGCTCGGAGGTTGTCATCATGGACCAAGTCCAGGTAAAAGTGTGCACGGTCTGCGAAACTAGCCGCGTACTTGCCCACCATCATCCCTCCCTGCTGAAACTGTAAGAGATCCGGAATACGAACGGAGAGCAAGCAAGAGAGGCAAAACTACTCACGGAACAACAACTGAATGTCACCCCATTAAAGCAACGACTCGTCAAGAAACTGAGTCACCAGACTCCACCAATGGCAAGCTGCTCCATGAAAAAGGTTGGCTACCAAGGCCACTCTCTGATCTGTCGGCATCTGCACAAGCCTGAAATGGCGAACCACTATCTCGAGCAAAACCTCTGCTGCTCAAGGGTCTGGCTCACCACTGAACCTCAGCGGTCTCTTCCGCTGGAACTCACAGAGCGCGCTATACCTATGATCAAGCTCAACCTACTCTACGGAAGTTGTCTGCTGATCACCAGGTGGGGGTGCTGCTACCGGCCCACTCGGAGAATGGGGCTCGCATGATGGGTCCTGGTCTGTGGCCTCATAGCTCACAGGGTCGTCGTCACGAACTAAATTTGGTATCCTGGCTGGCTGCCTTCGCAGAAACATCCTGAATATTATCAAGGAGTGCCGCGGTCAGATGAGCATATATGTATATAGCAATAACAACGATAGGGAGCTGACTAAAGAAGGATATTTAAAGACTCAATCTCATTTGATACACAAACCAATTTTCCCTGCAATAAGTGTCTCAGCATGCCGAGTCGACAAGAGTGTTATTAGGGTCCTGGTGAATGGATACGTCGACCACCACACCATCACTAGACTCTCTGGCCTGAGAGCCACTCTCGAGACACGTTAACACTGTTTCCCTAAATCCCAACCAATTCCTTTTTATTTTAGGGACGTCCAAACAACTTCCCAAGGAACGAACCAGCCTCTAATACCACTTTGTCAAGACCCGACCCTACACGGGCTCGAGCCGCAACTACCCCAATCCCACCTCCATAGGCCAGGGGATGGAAACCAGTACTGAAGGCATAATAACTAAGGGACTCCTTTTCCTATGTACCTGTACACACACACAACACATTCAATACAAAAGTGGAGAGTAAAAAGAAAAGAGAAGCATAGTAAAGTGCAGCAACGATATATAAACCACAAAGTGAATTGACCTCTAAAAGTACAAAGTAAAATCCGAAGGTACACTAAAAATAAAAGGGACAAAACACACGCCAAACCAGAAAAGGTGCCACAACCTGGAAACAGGTAAACAAAACAAAAACAGCTGGAAGGGTCCCCCACCTGGAACCCGACTCTGACCACTGCACGCGGTCCAAGCTCCTGAACTCCTATGCTCCGCTGAAGTCATGACCAACTTGTCAGTTGTCTGCAAGGGCACACCAAGTGCGGGAAAATCCCAAGCAGGGGTGAGTATAAAAATACTCAGTAGGATACCCCAATGGCTCGCAGGAGCAACAAAGGAGGTACCAAAGGGTGAGTAGTAGATCGAATAGGGGAAAGTAATGGAGTATAGTTGAAAGTGAAGTAAGGAGTACAACTCAACCCCACAAGAGGAAGGTAGAATACTCGTCCTAACACAAGGAGCTAAGAAAGGTGAGAAGATGAACTTTTCGTCGAGCTTTCACTACCTATAGAAGGAGAGTAGACTTGTCCAACCATGAGAAGCTAGATGCAGAAAGCACGTGGCATACACCACACGTCTTGGTCTCTCCTGGAAGGAGAGCAACCAAACCCAAGAAGTGGGTACTAGAACAAGGTATATAAAAATACATATGCTCAAAAAAAAGCCCGAACAAGGTCATAAGGGGATTTCCATCCCGTAGCTCAGCCCAAGAATGTGAGTAGCCAACAGTCCTAGAAGTAAACACCATGGATTCCCATCATTCTGCACGTCTTCCTCGAACTACAAGTCAAGGGGCTCAACCCATCGCACCTCCACACTATCCTCTTTGGGCGGCACTGACTCGCCCGCACGGTTTTAGGTTGCGTCAAAAGGACCCGTCTCGGTGGGGGAAAGTGTCCCTCATACTTGAGGTTTTCGGGGGAATGTCAGACCTCACCTCATCACTGCCCTACAGTCAAGAGGTCTCCTCAAAGTCAAGTTGTCATATCACTGACCCGTACAAACAAGGGTCCCGCTCCGGTAATCACAGAGGAAAGCCACAGACAAGCATAGTAGAAAAGACTGTGTCTGAAAAGCCATCAGGTGACCCACTGCCCAGCCCTACTGGAGGGTAAAACATAATAAGATATCAGGTGACCCACTGCCTAGCCCTGCTAGAGGGTAAAACATAATAAGATATCGGGTGACCCACTGCCTAGCCCTACTGGATGGTAAAACATAATAAGTTATCAGGTGACCTACTTCCCATCCCTGCTAGAGGGTAAACCCTAATACATCATCATGTGACCCACTGCCCAGCCCTATAAGAGGGTAGACCTGGAATAAATCGACAGGCAACCCACTGACCAGCTTTGCTGGAGGGTAGACCCAGAACTAGACGACGGGCGACCCACTATCAAGCCCTGCTGGAGGGTAGACCCTAAGAGGTCGTTGGGTGACACACTACCCAGTCTCTGCTGGAGGCTAGACCCTAAGAGTGTCGTCGGGTGACCCACTGGTCAGTCTTTGCTGGAGGGTAGACCTTAAGAGTGTCGTCGAGTGACCCACTACCCAGTCTCTGCTGGAGGGTAGACCTTAAGAGTGTCGGGTGACCCACTGCCCAGTCTCTGCTGGAGGGTAGACCCTAAGAGTGTCATCGGGTGACCCATTGTCCAGTCTCTGCTGGAGGGTAGACCCTAAGAGTGTCGGGTGACCAACTGCCTAGTCTCTTCTAGAGGGTAGACCCTAAGATTATCATCGGGTGATCCACTGCCCATTCTCTGCTGGAGGGTAGACCCTAAGAGTGCCGGGTGACCCACTGCCCAGTCCCTAGTAGAGGGTAATCCTTAAGAGTTTCTGGTGACCCACTGCCCAGTATCTGATGGAGGGTGAACCCGAAGAAGTCGATGAGAAACCCACCGCCCATCCCCACTGGAGGGTAAACTCAGAACAGCTTTGGCCATCTCTACTGGATGGTACAACACTGGCCAATCGAACATGGAGTGGGTATCGCGCAACCATCTGACTCCAGAACAAAACTAGGGGAAACCACTCTTCCCTGCTGATCTAAACCATCGGGCATAGATCCGGGGGAAAACTCAACCCCACTGGTCAACAATCGAGAACCGAGGGTCCCTCTACATCGTGAGAGGTCAAAGGTACGCAAAGCAGAACACAACACACACCTGGGGCCCACACAACGTGCTGGCCCAAGTCAACTCCAACCAAGCGCACAAACATCCTAGGGTACCAAAAACGACATGTACCACCCATGGTTCCCATATACTCTCAGAGTATACCACATTCTAGCCTAAAGGCTATCGTGTACAAGGAACCCAACGTCAACGCGAAGGCGTAACGTTACAACTCCAAATTGCCACCTCATCGATCTAGTCACGGCCGACTACATCCCTTCAAGAATTTCTTCACTCCCCCAAGATTGAACGCGATCACATGCCAAGGGTCCGCTACAAACACTGTAGAAGAACTTCCACTGGGGAACCTTTCATATTTCATATTTAATAAGATCGCGTAAGAGTCTCCACTCACCTGAACAAATTACACGGTTGAAATCCTTGCGGAAAGAAATGCGAGATAGACTACTTACGCACCTCAAACGGATATCCGACAGAAATGTCACCAACACAGCCTCACGCCCGAACGGTGACCTGTAATCCTGAGCCTCGACCCTGAAAATAGTCGGGCACATCTCACCATTGCGATCCCCTTGGGAAAACACGTCAAAAAGACTCCTCACTTGAAAGCAATGGATATCCAGGAAAAAAGATGCATTCCGGTGCACCGCACGTGAGCGGTGCTTTGTGGGACTCACATCCCAGTCCTGAAACACAAAGAACGGATCGCACCGTTGCGATCCTCTCGAAAAAGTACACAAGGTGGACTACTCACTTATCCAAAACAGTCACCCAGTGATAGAGATGGAAAATCAACATCAACACCGAAATGGCCCTCGTGGGGCCCGCACCATCCTTCCTAATTAGAGCAGGTGGATTGCAGTATTGCAATCCCCACAGAAGAGAATCTAGAATCGACTGCTCGCACGCCCTGAACAGACGCCCGATGAGAAAGTCGTTAAACGCTGCTCGCAGCTCAAAAGACGGCTCGTGGGGCCCACAACTCAACTCCGGCTACAATGCCTGAAACCACCCTGGAAGGCTTCGCACCAATGCTAGGGTCCCAACGCCGCTGACGGCACTCAAAACGGACGTCAGACGCGTCTGCACCGTCCAAAACAGGAATCCTCGGGATAACGCCAATACCCTTGAAGTACGTGTCGCGCCACCGAAGCCCCCCATCTTGGGAATTATAATTGCACATGACCATCTCAAAAGACCGCCTTGTTGTAAGTTCCGCCTTGACAAGATGGAGCTCAAAACGGATGGTCGTAGCTTGAAATACAGGCGTCCAAATATTTTAAAGGGGGGGGGGGGGGAACCCCCTTGGGCCGGACCGACCCGGTCCGTCCGGTCCGCCCCACTCGGGCTGGCCCGCTAGGACCGCAGCCCAGCTGCCTGGGCCCGGCCCATCCGGACCCGTAGGTCCCCAGTCGCGTCCACATGGGGACCCACTAACAGTGGGTCTCGATCTCCCCAATCGGGGTTGCGCCATGCGTCCCCGGTCTCCCGTTCCGCTCGCCCCTCGGCGGCGAGCCCGAGCCGCGCCACCCGCCTGAGGAACCCAGACCGTCGTCGGGATGTCGCGCCGCCGTCGTGTTCAGCCGAGCCACCGCGCCACGTGGGAAGCCGTCGTCACCGCCGCTGCCGTCCTGGACTGCCGGAATCCACTGCCGTCGTCCCGGACCGCCGGAAAAACCTGGGAATCGGCTGGGACTTCTCGGGGCTGTATCGGACACCCCGGGACTCGGATTTTCGATCTGAGAAGTGCGTTGGAAATCTTAGAACATGCGCTATGAGATTTTGGGCTTTGTTCAACGATCGAGCAACAAAATGACAGGGGAAATCAGGATCAAAGTATGAAGGAAATAAAACGCGAAACAAAACCTCCTACCTCACTGGGCTTTGCCCGGAGCTTCGCATCGATCTGCTTGCATTACCGCACCTCACCGGAGTTGCCTCGTCAGACCACCTCACAGGAGTGGCCTCACCGGAGATGGAGGAGAGGGAAATCTTGGGGGAGAAGGAGAAGAAGGAGAGGGGAGGGATGCTTTTATGTAGAAAATACTTAAACGCCTGCCCGATAGCCCCGAACCTGAAATTTTGGTGGGGTTGGGATTAAGGCTCCCATAGGCTAAAAACCACGCTCCGAGCGCAAAAGAGGTCTCAGAATTTTAATCTAAGGCCTCGTTCAAAAGATGCAACAACCACGCCCAAGGCTGCCAAAATTACGAAAACGCCCCTGGGGCCATTTTTCACAGACGGACCGCGACCACAAAACTTACACCCCTCTTACGGTAAACGACACGTTCCGGACTCAACGGTTCCCTCGGTTTTCCAATCCGAGCCACCGTTTAAGAGATACTTGAGTTTCACCATTAAAAGAATAAATAAATTAATTAATTTATCCGTTTAACATTCTGAAAGCGAGTGAGGGGTCCAAACATCACGCGCCAACATATTTTATGTCGTTCCTTGGGTAAACACCCCATTCCGGACCCATACGTACGCTCAAACCTCTAATCTGGAACACTGTTTTGGAGTTATCCCATTTATTTGGCGTTTCCAGTGTGAACACGCTGAAAATTTAATTCCGGCCACACTGGGGCTCGGAATCGCATGTCGTCTGAAGGCGATGCTCTGGAATAACATCAAGAAATATTCCAAAGTCTTTTGCAGCAAAAACTGGGTTCTTACAGTGTTATATATAGAATATTATTGGACGTATGTGATTTTTTCTCAATGTTGTTGATATTACTTGAATTATAAGTATTGGGTTAATTTTTGGGATCTTATATAATTAGTTTGGGATTAGAGAATGGTAAGGATGATTTTGTTGATTATTGAATCTAAATAATTATGGGATAAATCCTAGGTAAATTTTTGACAGAACATGTGTTCAAGGTTTTCATGATTCTTGGGGTTTCCTTTTCAAGCCTATTTTTTATGTATTTTATTTTAACTAAGAGTTTTTCCTTTATATAATAAATTATAAAGAATAAATTAGTCATTTACATTCATTTATTATGAATGGATAATCCATTTTCCTCACTTGTGGATTTATATATCACGCACCATGTTGTTAGTAATGTTTTTTCTTGACACAATTGTCTTTCATAAGTCATAATATTTCATTTTTGAATATTCCCATTTTTTCTTTTCGATTTTTAGATAATGAATATGAATTATCTTTTAAACCAAAAGTATTTCAAATTATCTCTATTAAAAATGAAATTTTACATTTCTTTTATTAATTTCGGTATCCATAAAACTATTTAAAAAACCTAAAAGGTAATTTATGAAACCTTGGTATTTTTTTTCTTTATCATAGACGCCACATTTCTCTTATTAACATTTATTAACTACATGTTACCATTATTTATAATTCTTTTAAAAATATGGTTTTATAAGTACCATTTCATGCCTCTAGTGGATTTCAAAAAAATTTAGTGTATTTTTTTACTATGAAAATTTGTGCTCATTGGGACCAATTCAACAATGTAAATTTGAGATTCTGGTAAATAATTTAAAATTTCGAGGATGTGATTTATTTAAGGAGGATAATGTAACAAACCATCTATTTTTAATAATACGTCACATTTATGGTCTATCAATATTCATATATAATAAATTAGCTACCAATATTACATTTAAATATATTTTATTTACTTTAGGACATAAATCACTTTAAATTAACATTCTTAACATTATTTCTTACTTTGGTTTTTTAAATTACTATTTCCAAATTTGATATATCATAAATAGATAATCATGTTATTTCTATGAATTAATATTTATAAATGTTTATACCAGACAAGTAAATCCAGAAGCAAAACTTTTGACCATTTTTTAATAAGAAAAAAAAGTATAGAAGAGCGATGTATGGGGTTAAGCAAATAGAAATGCCCTAATCCACCAAAAATGGTTCTAGAGATCACAGTATGACATATTAGTCCTATAATTAGAGTAACCAGTAGTCTCCCACTCATTTTGAGACTTATCCACTCAATTGATATTCTAATAACTAATTTCATCAACGCATGAAATAATATTATTTTTTCATTTGAAAATAAAATATTTTTTATTTTAAATAAATTATTTTCCCATATATTATTTAGTTGTATTCAAAAGATTAATTATAAAAATTTAGTTCATGAAATTTATGTAAAGACTCGGAAATTTGAAGTGAAATGTTTTCTAAATTTTCTTTGGGATTTTACAAGAATGGATTTTTTGACGGCACATGATTCCGATGCCCGGTGTGCCCGGAATCATTTTCAGAGGTTTGGCTCGGGAACGTTTAGTGAACGAACGATCGGGTTTTTCTATCTTTTGAACCGGTGCTCGGAATCGAATTCTGAGGGCACCGATAGAACCACAACATCGGTATTTGCTTATAAACGCCTATTCCGGAGTTGCGTTTACTCGAGAGAAGTTGATATAAATTGTGGATGTTAAAAATAAAATTTTAACAACAATATTTATTTTACTCTAAGTGTTTAATCATTTGGAAGGATGTTTGGTAACTACCTAACCTCCATTGGGAGGTTATGAGGGTTGTGGGGCCCACACGAACCCCACCCCTTCATATCCTCTAACCCCCTCAACTCACCATTAATATTGTTAACTTAATTTAATAACTTATGACATTAATTTAGTGAGTTTAATGTGAGTTTTTGAAATTCAATCACTTGAATTTCAAAAGCCATGTTGAGTTAAAAAATTAAGTGTGGTTTAATTTATTTTGGGTTAGTTCCCTTGTTTCTTGAGAGGACATGGGGGAAAAGAAGCCAAGGAGCTTAGAGATCATCTTCTTCATCTTCGATGAAGGATGTGAAGAACGAACGATTCCCAACGAAGAACGCTAAGCCCTCGGAGACCGTTTACCGTAATTCCATTCCCGCGACGCGCCACCCTTCGTTCTTCTTCCCACTTCAATGGAAGGGAGACGACGTTCTATCTCGGACAATCTCCGTCAACGTCTTCAAATCCTCTTTCTGCAACGGTTTCTCTGCGACAAATTTCTCCGCGACGAAAACCTCTTTCAAGCCACGCTCGAGGTAGGGGTTTATTTAATTATTTACGTTCGTGATTTCTAGTTTGTCGTTCTTCGTAGTTATACGACCAAATTATATCGGTTAATGAGAGGGGGTCGGACCGCACAAACACACCCAACCCCCCTCCCTTAACCACTTTTGATTCTTTGTGGTTGGGATGAAATGGCGTGGTGCCGTCGCACCACGCGGGATCGTACAACGAGTAATGTGCAGTGCCGTCACGCCGCGCCATGAAGATTGAACAAGGACGTGACGCCGTCGCGCCGCGTCGAAGAAAACCAAAGATGTCGCGGCCGGATTGGGGCCGCGTCGGAGGGGCGCGGTGCCATCGCACCGTGCTGGACGAACCAAGCCGCGGCCGGTTCCGGGCCGCCGGTGTCGGTGATGGAGGAAGGACCGGTCGTCGCCGGTCCTTGTTGGCAGAACCGGCCGGTCGGTGCGGCCAAGCCAGACAAAGGGAAGCCGGGGGAATTAATTCCCCCGGCCGGCCTACAAAAATGGCCCCCATAAAAGGGGGGACGCGGTTAAACCAGGGGGGAAGCCCCCCCCCCCCCCCCCTTTCCAAAAACGGCGCGGCCGTTGGCCGAGCTGGCCAGCGCGCTTGGAGCGCTGTGCCCAAGCCTGGCCGGTCCGCTAGGTCGGGCCGCGCCGGCCGGGCCGGGCCACGCCCATCCGGGCCGAGCCGCGCCCAGCCGAGCCGAGCCGCGCCGGGCTGGGCCGACCCGTACCTGGGGTGGGTCGACCCGGTTCGGGCCGACCGAGGGTCTCGGGTCGAGTCGGTCCGGGCCCGAAACCCCCGTTTTCGGACCCTCTTTGTTCTTTTACCCATATCGTGGGCTATAGACCTCCGATCGACGCACCGTTAGTTGTGTAGCTATCCTTGGAATGATACAGCCATTTCAGTATATCGCAATCATGGTTTTGGAATACTTTGGGTTCGGGCGGGTTGGTTCAGATACGAAACCAACCGGGCCCTCGGAGCAGAAATGCTTATATCATGAGCTCCAGACGTCCGATTGACTTGCCGTAGACTATGATGGATTCCTCTAAGTGAGACGGATCCTTTGGCTTAATCCTCTCATGGTTTGGATGCCGTCAGAGTGCGGTCGGGTTGGTTCTCTCATTAAATCCAACCAGGCCCCTGGAACGGAAAAGCCAATAAATCACAAATCGGGCGTCTGATTGACGGACTGTCTGCCTCGTTGAATTCCTCTTGATGAGATGTAACTTTTGGCATTCTTCGCCCGAGTTTCAGTTGCTATTGAATAGTGGTCAGGTAGGATTATACTTGAAATCCAACCGGGCCCTTGGAACGGAAAAGCTGTTATCTTTCAGACTGGACGTCCGTTTAACGAACCGTCAGCAGCGTTGGTGATCACGTTGAGAAACGGTCTCTATGAGTTTACCCTATAAGATTTTAGGGTACAGTTGAGATACGGCCGGGTTGGTTCACTCACGAAACCAACCGGGCCCCTAGGACAAAAAGGCTAATAACTCACAGACCGGGCGTTCGATTGACGCGCCGACTGTTGCGTTGAGACCCCTATAGTGAGGCAGTCCTTTGAGATACTTCTTCGTGGGTATTTGAGATACTTGGAGTATCGACCTGTAGCTCATAGAGCGGAGCCTCCCGGAGACGAGCGTGCAGAGTACGGAGACCGTGTAGCCGACTGAGACCTGACGACTGCTTGACCGACTCGACTTGGAGTGAGTCGACTAGCCTAGTGGATGGAGCACTACTTTGTGAAGTAAAGACCCATGGAAGATGGAGCACTACCTATGTGACTGTGCAGACCCGTGGTAGTCGTCCAGAGAGTACCTCAGCAAGATACTAGGGGGTGTGCACTACTGTGTTTGGGTGACATACCCCAGCGGGAAGCACTACTGTGTTTGGGTGGCTGACCCTCGGTACTCGACAGGAGGAGTACCTCAGCAGTCTTAGGTTAGTGAGCAGTACCTCGGAGTCGTGACAGGACCACCTTACACTCCAGAGATGGAGCTCTTCAGCAGTTATGGTTTCGATAATGAAAATCCTGGTTTGAGATGAGACTTTTTACCTTTTTGTTTACCTCATGATTGAGATGGGTCACTTGATAACTTGGGTATATGTATGGGCATATACCTGGGTAGTGGTTATCCGTTGATTTTTTGATCTTGGTGTTTTCCTCATTAGTGAGATGGGTTACTTGATAACATAGGTATATGCATGGGCATATACCTAAGTTGAGGTTATCTGTTGAGATATTCTTTTTGGTTATCCATGTTGGTTTTAGTGAGACCTTGAGGGTCTCGGGGTCCCTACTGAGTATCATTATACTCACCCCTGCACGGGCTATGCCCGCACCTCGTTGTGTTGGTTGTAGACGACGGGTAGTGAAGACGGAGGCTGAGTGTTTGAGGACTGGACGGTACCCGGAGGTGGACTACACGACAAGGCAGTACCCGGAGGTGGACTACATGACGAGTCAGTATCTGGAGGTGGAATTCATGGGGAGACATCACACAAAGGAGGTTTATGGGTGAGAGCGTTGTGTAGGCTATCTGTACCTACCCTTTAGGTAGGATCCGTGGTGGACGATCCAGGAGCTGCGCCATCTGTACCTACCCATCAGGTAGGACCCGAGGAGGAAGACCTAGGAGCTACTTCATTTCTTTCAGCTGTTTGTCTTTTTCTGTTGTACTTTTGTTCAGTTGTAGTTGTACTTTCAGTTGGGTTTGTATTCTGGCCCATTTACTTTTCAGCACTTTCTTTTGTACTTAGTGTTTTACTTCCGCTTGTACTATGTTGTGTTTTGTTTACTTTTATAAAGGCAATGCCTTCCCAGTTATCGGGATTTACGCCTTTGGTGCTAGTCGCCTTCCCATGGCCTATGGAAGGAGGGCATGGGGTAGTCACGACACGGGCCCCAAGGACAGGTCGTGACAAATTGGTATCAGAGGAGTCGGTTCTATCACAGAACTTCTAACTCTGATATTTTCATTCTGTGAAGCAATAATGTTAAGAGTACCAAGTGTGGTTTTCAGTTCAGGGAGTCCAGTGTTGGTGCGGGCGGCTGACGTATCCATACACCAGGACCCTGACAACTGATTTCCGACTTTGTGCACGAAAACCCTGATTGCGTGTGTGTTTACAGAAGTTTTATTTAAATATCAGCTCAAACAGGGTTAGATCACCAAGTATAATCGTTTGACATTGTCATGTTGTTTCTTTCAGTATGCCTTTTCTCGGACGACTAGCTAGAGCCTAGAGGGATGTGTGTACTGATAACCGGCCGAGTGACGAGGCTTCGGTACAGGGCCCTCTTGTAGTTGAGGCACCAGTGGAGGCTCCAGCGGTACTACCATACGTTGGGCCACCGATGCCACCAGCCCCAGCAGTAGGCGATGCACGCCACTTGAGTGTGCTGCACGACTTCCAGTGCCAGAGGCCACCCAGGTTCCGGGGAGAGACGGTCCCGCAGGAGGTTGAGGTTTCGCTGGAGGCTGTGGTAAGAGTCTTCAGGTTAGTAGGGATGCCTGCAGACTTCATGTTGATCTTTGCTGCCATCCTTCTTCAGGTAGTAGCAGGCAGGTGGTGGAGCAACTTCTTCCAGTTTTGCAATGGGATGACTTTCGCATGGGAAGACATCGAGATCTTCTTTAGGGTGGATTTTGTGCCGGTATCTCTACACCCCGAGCGTGTACAGGAGCTTCTGCCTTTGCCGCATGTTTTTCGATCAGTAGCCGAGTCATCTGTAGGTAGTAGACAGATGATGCAGAGGTCCAGGAGGACCAGACCAGTAGTTGGACGATATCAGGTTTTAGGACCGGTGGTGCGGGCCACCTGGGTTGGGGTCAGAGCCAGGCATGCCGGAAACAGACAGTGTTACTCATGCGGCGGGAAGGGTCACCTGGCACGTGACTGTCCGACTCCTCGTACAGATGATCTGCAGTCTTTGGAGGAGCCACCGAGGCAGAAGCAGCGGCGGGTTCTTGAGCAATAGCCGAGCAGTGGAGAAGGCAGTATAGCTCCAGGAGCAGGTGGACATGAGAGGAACTAGTGGATCCGTCCCTTGTACTTCTAGTTCCATGTTGCTGTTGTTTTCGTTTCTTTGTACTATGAGATGCAATAATAAAAAGACACTTATCTTTGTTTTCTTTCCTATCCTTTTGTTTGGTTGATACTGAGTGGTTCCGATTAAACTATTGACTTGACCCTCACTTTCGAGATTTCTACTGGAGGAGACCCAGTGACCTCACACTGATGCCGACAGTGTGACTCGACCCTTGGAGGCGAGAGTGATAGTTGGATCTCTTGGTAGTTACATCGAGGCCTTACAACGTCATCCATGGCATGAATACAACATTCATGTCAGGATTGACTGTATTAGCCAATGGGTGTGGTTCATCCAGGGGATGAGACCAAGTTTCTCTTTTCGGAAAAAGAGAAATTTTAGCATCTCTACCAGATCGTAGGCAATGAAGGTGCAGATCATCCAGGAGCGGATGAAGACTACATAGTGCAGTAAGAAATAGGAAACCGACTCCAGTCTTAGAGACTCGAGCGTGATAAATGTTTCAAGAAGAGGAAGCTTTAAGGAGAGAGGAGTCTGCGAAGCAGCAGACGTGGAGGCAGAGCTAGGAGAGCAGCATGAGGTGGTGTACATCTTAGCATGCTACAACCACCGGCCTTAGTTATCCCCGCCAGGCTCAGGGAGCTGGAGGGAGGATGAAGAGTGTGGCTGCATGCGGTCAAGGAGTGTGACCCAATGGCTCTAAAAATGATTCAAGGGATGGTCTGTGTCCACTAATAGCTATTCTAGTAACAGACGTCGATATCAATCATTCCTTGCTTTCAAAAATCATGTTCCAGACCTAGAGTTTCCGGTATGCCATGGACTTGACCCTCATGTCTGGAGATACCTTGGGAGGAGACTCGATAATCACACTTACACCGATGGTGTGGTCAGACCCTCGAGGCGAGAGTTTCGGTTTGAATCTCTTGGTGGCAGTATCGAGGCCTTACGACGTTAGTTTGAGTATGGAATGGGCAATAACTGTTCATACTCAAATTGACGGTTTTAAGTAAACGTCGGGATGGGTTTTCCTTGGTCGGTGAAAAGGAAACCCCAGGCATCACTGGATAAACTCTTGCACAGGAGGGTGAGACCGATCACTCTTGAGTTGGTCAACCTTACCCTCGTGGCAGCAGTCGTTTGAGTTCCAGTTCTAACAGGAGATGGAGACCTCTAGAGTTTGAGGATAACGATCACGTACTTATACGGGTCTCACCTCGACGAGGTTTACGGATATGTGGCCAAGGCGACAAGTTATCTCTGAGGTTCAACGGACCTTTCTAGGTCCTCATCTGGGTAGGTGGGGTGGTTTACTACTTGACCCATCCACCTCAGTTGCACCAGGTGCACGACTACTTCCACGTATCTCAACTGAGGAGATACTTGCTCGACCCTTCGCATATCATCGACCATGAGGAGCTGGATGATGGCGATGGGGTGTCTTTCACGGATGTTCTAGTGGGGATCGAGGATCGACAAGAGCAGATCCTATAAGGACGATTGATTCTTCATGTGCACATTCTCTGGCAGTACGGAAACCTCCGAGTGAGCACATGGGAGCGGAAGGCTCAGATGCGTGCTTTGTACCGCTTTTGTGACCCTAGTTTGTGTTAAATATTTACGAGGACTTAGAGCACTGAGGTGGGAGTAATGTAAAGACTAGTAAATTTCAAGGGAAATTTTTTCTAAATTTCCTTTGGGACTTTACAAGAACGCAATTTCTGACGGCACATGATTCTGAGGCCCGGTGTGCCCGGAATCATTTTCAAAAGTTTGGCTCGGGTACGTTCAGTGAATGAACGAACGAGTTTTTCTATCCTTTGAACCAGTGCTCAGAATCGAATTCCGAGGGCACCGATGGAACCGCAGCGCCGGTATTTTCTTATAAATGCCTATTCCAGAGTTGCGTTTACTCGAGAGAAGTTGATAAAAATTGTGGATGTTAAAAATGAAAATTTAACAACAATTTTTATTTTACTCTAAGTGTTTAATCCTTTGGAAGGAAGTTGGGTAACTACCCAACCTCCCTTGGGAGGTTATGAGGGTTGTGGGGCCCACACGAACCTCACCCCTTCATATCCTCTAACCCCCTCAACTCACCATTAATATTGTTAACTTAAGTTAATAACTTTTGACATTAATGTAGTGAGATTAATGTGAGTTTTTGAAATTAAAACACTTGAATTTCAAAAGCCAGGTTGAGTTAATAAATTAAGTGTGGATTAATTTATTTTGGGTTAGTTCCTTTGTTTCTTGATAGGACATGGGGGAAAAAGAAGGCAAGGAGCTTAGAGGTAATCTTCTTCATCTTCGACGAAGGACGCGAAGAATGAACGATTCCCAACGAAGAACACAGAGACCTCGGAGACCGTTTACCGCAACGCCATACCCGCGACGCGCCACCCTTCGTTCTTCTTCCCACGTCAAAGGAAGGGAGACGACGTTCCATCTCGGACAATCTCCATCAACGTCATAAAATCCTCTTTCCGCAACAGTTTCTCTGTGATGAATTTCTCCGCGATGAAAACCTCTTTCAAGCCGCTCTCCAGGTAGGGGTTTATTTAATTATTTTCATTCATGATTTCTAGTTTTTTGTTCTTCGTAGTTATACAACCAAATGATATCAGTTAACAAGAGGGGTCCAGACCGCACAAACACGGCCGACCCCATCCTTTATCCTAGTTTTATTCTTTGTGGTTGGGACGGAATGGCATGGTGCCTCGCACCACATGGGATCGTACGATGAGTAATGGGCGGAGCCGTCGCGCCGCGCCGTGAAGAGTGAACAAGGACGTGATGCCATCTCGCCACGTCGAAGAAAACCGAAGACGCCGCAACCAGAGAGGGGACGCGGCAGAGAGGCATAGTGTCGTCACACCGTGCCGGACAAACCAAGCCGCAGCCGGTTTTGGGCTGCGGCGGAGCAGGGTGACCGGCGGTCGGTTCCGGGCCGCCGGTGTCGGCGATGGAGGAAGGACAAGCCGTCACTGGTCCTTGTTGGCAGAACCAGCCGGCCGGTGCAGGCCGGCCGGACAAAGGGAATCCATGGAAATTAATTCCCATGGTCGGCCTACAAAAACAGCCCCCATAAATGGGGGGTAGCGGTTACACTAGGGGGGCGGGCGCCCCCCCCCCCTGCCAAAAACGGCTCGGCCGTTGGCCGAGCTGGCCAGCGCACTGGGCGCACTGTACCCAGGCTGGGCCGCACCGCGCCACGCCGGGCCGGGCTTCGCCCCGCCGGACCGGGCCAGGCCGACCCGGACTTGGGGCTGGTTGACCCGGTTCGGGCCGACTGGGGGGTCTCGGGCCGGGTCGGTCCAGGCCCGAAACCCCTGTTTTCGGACCCTCTTTGTTCTTTTGCCCATATCTTGGGCTACGGACCTCCGACCGACGCACCGTCAGTTGCGTAGCGATCCTTGGAACAAGACGGTCATTTCAGCATATCGCATTCAAGGTTTCAGTTTACTTTGGGTTCGGCCGGGTTGGTTCGGATTCGAAACCAACCGGGACCTCGGAGCGGAAACGCTTATATCTTGAGCTCCGGACGTCTGATTGACGTTCCGTCGACTTTGATGGATTCCTCTAAGTGAGACGGATCTGTCGGCTTAATCTGCTCGAGGTTTGGATGTCGTTAGAGTGCGGTCGGGTTGGTTCGCTCAAGAAATCCAACCGGGCCCCTCGAACAGAAAATCAAATAACTCACAGACCGGGCGTCCGATTGACGCACCGTCTGTCTCATTGAATTCCTATTGAGGAGACGGAACTTTTGGCATTCTTCACCCAAGTTTCGGTTGCTGTTGGATAGTGGTCGGGTTGGATTATTCCCGAAATCCAACCGGGCCCTTGGAACGGAAAAGCTATTATCTTTCAGACTGGACGTCCGTTTGACGAACCGTCAGCAGCGTCGGTGATCACGTTGAGAAACGGTCCCTATGAGTTTACCCTATGAGAGTTCAGGGTACAATTGAGATACGGTCGGGTTGGTTCGCTCACAAAACCAACCGGGCCCCTGGGACGAAAAGGCTAATAATTCACACACCGGGCGTCCGATTGACGCGCTGACTGTTGCGTTGAGACCCCTATGACGAGGTGGTCCATTGAGATACTTTTTCATGGGAATTTGAGATACTTGGAGTATCGACCTGTAGCTCATGGAGCGGACCCTCCCAGAGAAGAGCGTGCAGAGTACGGAGACCGTGTAGTCGACTGAGACCTGACGACTGCTTGACCGACTCGAATTGGAGTGAGTCGACTAGCCCAGTGGACGGAGCACTACTTTTTGAGGTGTAGACCCATGGCGGATGGAGCACTACCTGTGTGACAGTGTAGACCCGTGGTACTCATCCGGAGAGTACCTCAGCAGGCTACTAGGGGGTGTGCACTACTGTGTTTGGGTGACATACCCCGGCGGGAAGCACTACTGTGTTTGGGTGGATGACCTGCTGTACTCGACAAGAGGATTACCTCAGTAGTCTTATATTAGTGAGCAGTACCTCGTAGTCATGACAGGACCATTGTACACTCCAGAGAGGGAGCTCTTCAGCAGTTACGTTTTTGATAATGAAAATCCTTGTTTGAGCTGAGACTTTTGACCTTTGTGTTTACCTCATGATTGAGATGGGTCACTTGATAAATTGGGTATATGTATGGGCATATACCTGGGTAGTGGTTATCCGTTGATTTCATGATCTTGGTGTTTTCCTCGTGATTGAGATGGGTTACTTGATAACTTAGGTATATGCATGTGAATATACCTAAGTAGAGGTTATCTATTGAGATCATCTTTGTGGTTATCCATGTTTGTTTTAGTGACACCTTGAGGGTCTCGGGGTCCCTACTGATATCATTATACTCACCCCTGCACGGGCTATGCCCGCACCTCATTGTGTTGGTTGCAGACGATGGGCAGTGCTGATGGAGGCCGAGTGTTCGAGGACTGGACGGTACCCGGAGGAGGACTACAAGACGAGTCAGTACCCGGAGGTGGACTACACGATGAGTCAGTATCTGGAGGTGGACTTCACGGCGAGACATCACATGGAGGAGGTTGACAGGCGAGAGCGTTGTGGAGGCTATATGTACCTACCCTTCAGGTAGGATCCGTGGTGGACGATCCAGGAGCTGCACCATCTGTACCTACCCTTCAGGTAGGACCTGAGGAGGACGACCCAGGAGCTGCTTTCTTTCTTCCAGCTGTTTTTCTTTTTCTGTTGTACTTTCGTTCAGTTGTAGCTGTGCTTTTAGTTGGGTTTGTATTCTGGCCCATTTAATTTTCAGCACTTTCTTTTGTACTTAGTGTTTTACTTCCGCTTGTACTTTGTGGTGTTTTGATTACTTTTATAAAGTCAATGCCTTCCCAATTATCGGGATTTACACCTTTGGTGCTAGTCGCCAGCCCCTGACCTATGGAAGGCGGGCTTGGGGTAGTCACGGAACGGGCCCCGATGACGGGTCATGACAATTTAATTTAATTTATTCATAATACATATAAATGAATAAAAATTATTCCTTTTATTATAAATTAGTTAGTAATAAAGGTAAAAGCATTTAATGTTAAAAAAGATATTTTTTAAATAAATTTGTTTCTAATTGTAGCATAATGTTCTCTTAATATATTTAATTTTTCACTCCCTAAGAATTATTATAATAATATGGTTCATTATGTTATTAAATATATTTACTTACATTTAATTATAAAAATTATTTAAGATATGAAAAATAAGACTTATTGTTTAAAAAGACATTTTTTAATAGAAATAGATTTTCTATTTATTTTATATTTTCATTTAAAATTTATATTTTAAGATTTTGGAATTTAAATTCGATAAAATGGAAATAATTATTGGATTCTAAATGTAAAAAGTTTCAAAGAGATAATTTTTTATATGTTTCAAAAGTTTATTTTTTAGAGAATAGTGAAAAATATAGTTCTTATAAATACGTTACATTTTATGAAAACATAATGTTATAAATATAATTGGAGAAAATATAAATTCTTTTCAAAAACTAATAAATATTTAAGGATAAAAATAATGTATTTAAAAATTATATGTTGGATTTAGAAAAATATATTTTAAATATTAAAACATAAGTTATATGTTGTTCAAATAAAAAACTATTTCCGATTCAAAACATTTCGTTAATTGTTTGAAAGATTACCCTAAGTATTGGATTGAATTAAATTAAAATAAACCCTCAATTTAATAATAATAAATCAATAAATTTCAGGGGAATCGACACTATTCGTAGTCTTTTTCCTAAAAATGAAAATAATAAATTCATTATTCTAAAATAACACTCCTAAATTAGAAAAGGACCAATCCACTACCCAATCCAAAAAAACGAAAAAAATAGAATTACTCCATAAGATATTAATAATTAATAATTATATCATGTATTGGACTACTTCTAGTCTCATGAGAATTACCTAATTCCTTCAAAATCCTAGAAGTCTTCAAAGAGATTATATAATTTATTCTTTATAAGTAATGTAACACCCCAACCATAGAATCCTAGAGGTAGTTCTTTAATTTATCAAATTTTCATGCTCACAAGAAATAAAATCCTAAAGGACTGATCAACTTAGTAGCCTTGAAAAAACTAGATGCAAACATATGTCTTTAATTTAACATCAAAATGAAAAACAATATAGAAACTCCTTTGAAAATATTCTTATTCCATTTTCTCATCACTATAAGTCAGTCATAATGTACATATTTTCATCCTAGGGAAAATTAAACATAATAAAGGGGTGATATTAGATGCTCATTAAGGGTAAATAATACAATGTAAGTTATCATAAATATTAATAAACTTTTAAGGTAAGGTGTATAATAAAAAAATAATCTTTTTAAACAAAATATTGAGCATAATATAGAAATAATAAATAAAATATTTCCATATAAACATACACATATATATTCTACTAGTCTAATAATCACATTTAATATCAAAAAGTAATCTCATAAAGAGTTAATTCATAATTCGGGACATCTTAAACATATCATCAAGGCTTCGGGAAAGACACCATATATAATTTAGTAAGATTTTATCCAAACCCCAAACATATTTTTCTCATGAGACTAACCAATTCATCAAGGGACTATAGAATATGCAGCAAAACACTTACAAACTCCAATGAATTCCTCTAATGAAAGGGTTAAAACATAACCGAGATTAACATTCATATTAAAAATAGAAAATCAAATTTCAATACATTAACCATAAGTTATGAATGGTATCAAAATAGCACAACCACATTAAAATTAAATAATAAACCATTAAATACAATATGGTAGATTGTATCATAATTTATCAACCTCAATTGATCATAAAATCAAACAAAGGATTTTAACGTAGTTGAAAATATTAAAATAACATCATTATGAATTTATTAAGATAAGTGATCCATTTTTTAATTTGAATTTGTTGAAAATACGCACAATTATAAATGAAAACATTTCATTTGATATAACCTTTTAATCTTTTAAGAGAACCAATATAATATTATGTCATCATGATAGTGGAAAGAGACACTCACACCGTATAAGTTAAGGAAAACTTTCTTCTCATACTTTGTTGAAAAACGCAGAAAAAAAGTACCTCATAAGAAAAAAAATAAAAAGATTATTTCCATATCATTTTATAAAAAATCAAACTTGGGTCAAAAAGTCATTATAATTTTTTAGAGTATTTTAAAATAAATATTTAATAAACATTTACATGGATTATAAATATTTCCACGTACATACTTACGTATAAACAACCTCGAATAATAAATAGATTAAGAAATTAACCCTTAACTTGTAATTTCCTTTAGTCAAGGGTGAGTTAACCTCATGTATAATAGTTAAATAATGTTATTAAACTATATCAGGACCATATTCATATTTATGATATTATATATGATCCTATTAAATATTTTTGTTAATAATATTTCAGTTTTACCCTTACTTTAATTGTTAACTGTTTCGTTCTCCTATGCATGTTTTGTGGTGTAATTCATGTTTCTAATGAATAAGATATATTTTTGTTCGAAAAAATAATGATATCATGTCCATAAATATTATATTTACTCATATTATACCTTCTTATAATCATTAGTTATTTTATAATGTTGAGAATGAATTTCATCATGTCGTGGAGATGGTAAGTCGTACCTACACATGAGTGATGGTATCATTCCCTTAATGGATAAACAATACAGAATTGGATGGTATATTAATTATACAAAATCACTATCATATAATATTAATTAATTATATACATTATAATCATCATTATACCAGTCTCAATAAAGTAGGTATGCAAAACATATTACACCATAGTGTAGAGATGGTAAGTTGTATGTACGCATTTATGGTGATATTATTTTACGTAGGATGGGTAAAAGAAGAATATGGTTGTCCCATAATCATAATAAAATATTAGAAAATATATATATATATGATACTTTATTCATTACATTAGTATGGAAACAATATAGTAATAGGAAGTAGTAGAAGAAAAGAACTTTGAAAGAGTTGATAAAACAATTACCTCTTCTTCGGGTATCTCCTTTTGATTTGAAAAAAAGACTTCTTACATTGGCTTTCCTCCCAAAGTATGGCCTATATGATTATGTAAGGGAAGTTGGGAAGGTAAATTTTTAGGGTTTGGAAGAGAAAATGGGCTTTATAAGTGTAAATTAAATATATGGAGAGGTGCCCTTTTATAAGAGACAGAAGGGGCACTTTTGGAAACTCAAAAACTATTGATTTAATATAAATTGATTTTAGATTTATAATAGCTAAAAAGTGAGTTATTTAGAGGATAATATGATTATTGATTGAAATAATCTCAAAAAATTAATTCTAGACATGTTTAGATAACAATATTTACATTATCTTTTAACATTAACCCTTAGTTAAATAATTTAACTCCAATCGTGACTACTTTTCTTTTTACACTATATGGTTAATATAGTTACTATAAAATTCCAAAAGAACCAAAATTTGATAATTTATAAAATATATAACATATAATGGTTATTTGGAGGAATTTATGTTTTTATAAAAATTTTAACATTTAATAAAATATTATTTATTTTAAAGTATCAATTATGTCAATTTTGATACTATTCCGTATTTTTATTTTTTAAAATATCATAAAAACATGATAACTTTGAACCAATACTTCCAATATATCACTAAAATTTACAAGATGTATATAAAATTAGTGTATTTCATCAATTAGGTCAAATTATATTTATTTTAATATTTTTATTATCATTTATTTTATATCTCAATTAATTAAACAATTACTACATCATTTTTATACAATCATTTATTTAAATTATTGATTATTTAAATTTGAAAAATAAATTATCATATTGAATATAAATTTATTGTTTTTCAAATTCTTATTTATAGTCGAATTTATCTTTTTTATAACCCTATATTAAAAATTAGTTAGTTATTAAAATTATAAATATGACATTTTTAACTTATCGTTAAATAAATTATTATAAATGTCTTATTCTTACCCAAGTGGTTTAAAAGGGATCATAATTTTGGCCTAAGTTTTATTTTTGTCTAAACCCACTTATTCAATGAAATTAGTAAAAGTTTTAGTGTTATTTTATAACATTATAATATTATTCTTACCACTAATTACCTCATTTACCCTTAACCAAGGTAAGTAAAAAGTTTTCAAAGTTACTATTCAACAAAAATTTAGTTATTCCAATTAGAACACAAAATTCATAATAATTACAACCATTTATGTCCATTTTTATAAATTCTATTCATATTACTAGGGAAATTATGTTTAACGCTAATTTCGTAGATGTGGCGAGTAGGCGGGTAAAAGACACATTCAAAAGTTAAAAAAGGTATATCGAATTCTATTATAAAATATATTCCAATGACTTACATTAGATATATGTTTTATTTATATATTTTGAATTTAAAATAGATTTAAATTAAAAATAATCATTTGAATATAAAAATTTGGTTTTTAAAGGCAATGCTATATTTTTCACTATTCGTCAAAAATTGAAACTTCTCAGAAAAATAAAATAAATCACCAAAAGCTAATTTTGATATTCTAAATTCTAAAATTAAGTCTATTTTGAAAAATAAAATTTATAAATTTCATAATTTGGTTAATAATATTCATAACAGCTTTTTAAATGGCTAGTTTGATAGATTATAGTGTTGCGCTCGAACTCAGTGTTGTGTGTAGAGTAAGCTATTTAATTATTTAAATAGAAGCATACCATTGAATCTTCTGGTGTTATAAGTAATGAATTATTATCCTTCATATCCATATATCATATTCTTATAAATTTTAAAAATTATAATTCAAAATCTTAATCACGTATAAAAATATCATTACTCTTAAAAAAAATATAATTTAATAAAACCACTACATAATATAATTTAACAATTTATTATAGCAACTACATGTTTAAGTTGGTTTTACAACCTAAAATGACAATGCTATTAACTTTTAATATGCATGGTTGTGATAACTTAATTACTAGTATGGTATTTTATTAATATATAAATAATTAATTTTCTTTGATTCAATAATGGAAATATTAATTATTAAATCATTATTAATATACGAAATTTTGTTAATTAAAAATTTTGGAAATAAGAAATTACTTGGTTTCATCTTTAATAATCATACATGTAAACTCCATGTAATGAACATAAAGAATCATAAATAATTCTAAAACATCAATCCTAGTACCATTACTATTTTTAATATAATGAACTTATGGAATTTTAATGATGGACGCAATTATTATACTAAAATAGATAAATATTAGTTAAAGCTATTAACAATAGATAACTAATATAACCTAAAAAATATGTGAAAACATTAAAAATGAATTCCATAAGATAATATAAAAGTTACTAACCATGATTATGGTTTTTAAATTGTTATTTACTAAATCTTTTATTTTTATATAGTATATTTTGGAAGTTAAAAAAAAGTAGGATTCTAAGGTAAGGGTTTTTCTAAAATCAATTTCCATTCATTGAGTTATAATAATGTCTCTTGAATATTATTATTATAAGTTAGAAATATTAAAATATATGATACTATTATATTTTAATATATTTTATGTTTCTATGTATTTGAATTTCTTTCTCATAATCTACATTTTTCAATGATTCTTACACCGTAAAATATGGATATGTAGGGTTTCCTCATATGAGTTTCCATTCATTAAGATATTTTCTTTATTCACTACTTATTTAATTTAATATGGTATATATATATTCCATTGATGTATTTTACCATTATTCTCATGTAATTAAAGTAATTAACTAAAAATAAAATCCCATGTTCTCCCTTTTATGAATTTTTGAATTAAAAGTTTCGAAATCCAAAAGGGATTCTTTTCCAATCTCACATTAAAATCTAGATTTTCTATGTATGATTTGTTATTCAATGAAAATGTTTATTATTTCACTCTCATCCCCTATATACATTCTTATAATCTTATTATTTATTTTTTTACATTTAATCTTACCATTTAACTTCACATTGGTTAAAAAATAAACTAAAATATTTCTTGTGAAATGGTTCGACCACTTCTCATTTTTTGGTGTGATGTCATTCTCCTCTATGTTTTTATCCTATATTTTTTTATAAAATCTTTTCTATATACATATGAGATTAGTTAATTTAAATTTATCTTTTATTTTAATTTTCTTACATGTATTTAGAAGGAATAATTTTAACATTTTCTATTTGATTCATTTTTTGTTTATTTGACATTCCTTATAAAAGTTTGAAAAGTACCTTACATTTTATGGACATCCACTTGAATTAATTTAATCATCATAATCTCTGGGATTATTTAACAATATTACACTCTAATTTTTCATGTTTTTATAAATTTATTTTTACTTCCATTATTTTATAAATTTATTTATTTATAATAAAAAGTTTCAAAAGTAAAGGATATTGCTTCATATTTTTTAAAACAAATTTTTTAATGAACTTATAAAATAATTATTTTAATCAATTTCAATATACATTAAATTATTTTATTCCACACATGGAATATTATTTAATTTTTACAAAAACCTTATTTCTCTGGATGACTTACGGTCATGTTCTATGAAATTCATCATGAAATATATTTCCTTGTCATGTGTTAAAAAAACTATGATGGAATAATGAATGATTTCATATAGAAGACATACATATGGTTTTTATTATGTGATGGGTGGGTTTGGAATTATATATCCCTCCAATTCATTGGGTAATGATTTATATGCCATTATATGATATGTAAGGGGCTTGGGTGTAAACCTAGTCCACTATGGGACTATGTCCATTATTTGATAATGGTCTTATTATAGAGTATTAGCTTGAGAAATGATTTTTTATTCTTATGTATATGCCACTATATTATACAAAATTTATATTAAACCTTTATATAAAACAATTTTCTTCCAAATTATTATGCCATATTCCCATTCCATAATATTACTCTTGTATTAATTTTTCATGTTTTGTTATTATTGAATCATGTTTCCACACTCATGTGACTCATTTCTAATATTATTCAAAAAGCCTTATTCCATGAAACATGATTGGTGATGTATGTTTTATTGAGTAATATTCTCTTATGTTGTGTTTATTCACCTTGATTATATACTCATACCCACATTTTTATCATATCCTCACTTATGAACTTTTATTTTTATCACCTATGTTTACCCTAACTAAGTGTTTGAGCTCACCCTCTCTTATGTTTTCATTCATCGTATAATGAAGAAAATTAGTATGTATGATTTTCCTAAAATAGTGTCATATACTGATAATTTTATGAGATATATTGAAAAAATAATCAAAGTTATAGATTTTAGGTTTTATCCTTGAATAAAGATGTGTATCACTTAATGAGTTTTGTTTATTCAGAGAAACATCATTTTAAAAAAATAGGTTTTTTTATGTAAGGATTTTTATTAAATATATAAAACTATAAACCAAATATTTATTGGTTAGGTTACTTTTTTCTATAAATAACATATTTATAAATTTATGTGTTTCGTTTTTTCATAGTTTGTATCATATAAAGTGTATAAACTAAATGTTTTTATAACTAGATCCGGATTTGTAGATCTGAGTTGTTATGGTAACATTTGATGTTGTTATTCCAAGGAGTTTGAATAAAATGTTCAAATATATGAACATTAGGAATACTATTTCTACCTCTCACCATTATTCAATTTTTCTTACTTTGTTGATGTCACTCACTAAAGGATTTAGGGGGATGATTTTATCAAATGTGTACATTGAGATATGAAAAGAATTATATAGTATTGTAAAGAGTTTAAGAAAATAAAAAGATGTTTATCAGTAATAAGGATGATCGGGTGTTCTATCATATGTGATATAGTAATAAAGTGTCTTATATATGGTTTATTTAAAATTCATAATGTTTTTAAGAATATAAAGTATATCTTTCCATAAAAAGGTAATTCATTATTTTGTTATTTTTTCGTATTTATTTTATATATTTCTTAAGGTGTAAAGATAATTGACCTCTCAAAGTAGAAATTTGAGTTATCCCTAACAGAAGTTCATCATAGAGTACTATATATTCTGAAAACATGTTAATATTAAGATGGTTGCTATTCTATATAGTGATATGAAATATATCCATGAGGCATAAATATCATTTTTTTGTAATGGATGGCCCAATATGTATACCACATGAAGTGTCATACACTATGTTTTTTATATACTTTGGTTCAAGGTTTCATATTAAATCCCATATACTATGGTTGGAGAGATTCATTTAATGATAACCTTCATAATTTTATATCTTCATTATGTAAGACTTTATGTTTAGATAATCAAGGGTGTGGATATGTTGATAATCATGGCATTAGTGGGAATATAACCATGATGGGATTTTTTTCTCTTATATGATAACTATGAAATCTAGAATCATGATTAAAAAACACTATAGAATTGTATGGCCCTATTTATAAGGTATATATGATGTTCTTATCTACTTAGTTGAGTGTTATTTAGTGTAATCATCAACAAAGATAAATGAAATGAGATTTATTAATCATCATAGTTGGTCTACATTTAGAGAATAAATATTTTATGAGGGTATATATGGGACTAGAATACCATGTATCCTATGTTTAGGCACACACCAAAGTCACTTTATGTGTGTATACTTACTATATATAATATCCCTTGATTATAAAGTTTTTGGGTCTAAATTTTTTAATATTTATGAACTTTTTACACACTAAAATATTTCTATATAGTTTTAAAAACTATATAAGAAATGTGTGTAGATCTAGGCAGTTTTGAATCCAATATTAATTGAAACGTTTTCTCATGGTTTCATAAATAATGAAAAAAAGTTGTGAAACCTTTTCTAGAAGGGGAATTTAGGTCATTTATGTGTTTTATAATTTTCCCCCCATTTCATTCCCCTCTCCAAACTTGATATCTGGAAGGACATAAAGGGCCCTTATTCTCCCTTCTCTATGAATCAATGTGGTTTTCATCATTATAATTCAAGGTAAACCATATTTTTATTCTTATTATTCTTAATTCTATATACTTCTCCTTAAATTTCCTCAATTTCATTCCTTTTAGGTCCATGTTTGTTGAACATAATGTATAAAGTTGGATTATAAAAGGTTTTTTTTGATATTTATGGAATTTGAAGATTCTCTTGAGACCTTATATTCCATTTTTCATCAAAGGTAACCTGATTATGTTATATTATTGTAAGTGGTTATATGGAATTCCATTTATTTTTTATTCCATATGTTCTTATAATTTTAAAACCTATGTTAATTAGAATATATATATAAATACTATTATTGATGAAGATATATTTTATTACTTCTATTAGTGTTTTTCAAGCATGATATAAAATGGGTTTTCAATTGTTACCACGTTGTGTACATATAGATTGACATTAAGTGCACCCAAAGTGCACAATAAGATACCTAAAATGAAAATTTTAAGTGAATTGAAAATTTTTAATAGATTTTATACTTTCAAAGATTTCATATTTGATATTACAGAGACTAAAGACTGTTTAAAAAGGTTAAGAAGTTGTTTTTATGGGAGTATGAGTTTTATTGAACATATTTCATTACTTTGACATTATTTTATGATTACATGTGAGTTTTATTATATTCATTATGTATTTATATAGTTTAATTGATAGTTTATTCCTATTAATACATCATATCCATATTTATTAAATGCTTATCCTAATATATGGGTTAATTATGATTTATCATCAAATCTTGGCATTAATGTAGATTTCAAAGATGATTTTATAAACTTTTAAATGTGGGATTGAAACTCGTGCCCTTCATGGAAATTTTTATTAATCAGATTCATAATAAAGGTTATATCCTTGGTTTTATAACTACTACATTATACATTACATGATTTTTGTATATTTTGAGATGAAATTGATTGTTTTTTAGGGGTTATGTGAATAATAAATCGATTCCTACTAAAGGTTGTATGGTGGTGAGATGGTGTATTGATGTTATGATTAATTATCTTATGTAATGTTATTATAATGTTATTTAAAGGAGTTAAAATGTTTCCTCACCTCCCTTAGGTATCTTTGTGGTAACAATGGGTTTTTTGAAAAGGAACATTTTGAAATAAACTCCTAGGCAAGGTGTGTCCTACATGTCATTAGAAAATTCTACAACACTAACTATAAATTATGCTGAAGATGTGTATCAAGATTTACTTGATGGGGTGGACTTATCCCACTAGGAATTAATATTTATCTCATTATTGAATGTTCATAGTAGGTTATGATTGGTTCATTCATCAAGATAGTTATTAGAACCATTTTATTCATTTATATTTTAAAATAAACATTTTTTTTACCTTAATTGGTTAAAAATACTGATATTTAATTGATTTTATTATTTATGGAAGGATGTGAAAATTTGATGGAAATGTTTAAATTAGTAATATATTCTGGATGTAAAAAATTAATTGTGATGTTTCATAGGTGAAGTACCAGTCCCAAATCTTCAAACAAAAGAATAAATCCAAAATAGAGTTAAAGATGCTAGAAAACACCAATTCACATTATGAATAGTGAATTCACAATGTGAAAATGAAGGGAATTCATGGGGTGTATTTCAATACCTGAAAAAAATTAGAGGAGAGTATATATTTCATGGAGTGACACATAGGTCAGGCCATGAATCCATTTAGCCAGACCTAAATATGGGGAGACTTTGATGTTAATTCCCATGGATGTTGTATATTTTACCCAGAACCCCCATGTAGCCTTGGAATTTACCCACAATGAATTTATTATAGTATTAATGGGAAATTAAAACTAACAAAGCCTGAACTATGCCTATATATAGAAGATTGTGGAGGATTCAAAAGGATATTTCTCAAAAGGGGGATTCTCTAGATGATGGTACATACCTATTTTGTTTTCAATATTTATTTATTTTATTTTCACTCATTATCACAATTATTTATTCCTCTAAAATATTTTGGTTTACCCTTAACATAGATGGGTAAAATCATTGATAAATCATGAAATTTTGAGCATGGACCGAATTAATCTTCTTTAATTTTTGTTTTTAAATTATTAAAGCCTTTTTTTCTTCAACAATATAGTTTTAATTATTTATTTACTATTTTAATACTAAATGTGGTTGTTTTATGTTTAGATTCTATTAATTTTAATTGCCTTGGTTAATGATCCAAAATCTCTCTAAAATTAATTCTAGTCTTTATACATTAGAATAGGCTAGGGATTGGTGGTGAGTTCTCGATGATCACTTACAAAATTGCAGAATTATGGAAAAAATTATTAGTAGTTAGGGAATAACAATTACCAATAGGATATTTCCCTAATTAATCAAGAGGAACTAATGAAATAATCACACACATTTAGAAAGGAGGGTAGAATAACGTTAGCTTTTTGTTAGGGATATTCTCACCATCACCATTCGACCAACGGAGAGAGAGGAATCTATTGAAGAATCTATGTCTTACAAGTGACAAAATAAAGAATTTATAAAATTTTAAACCATGATAGAATTACCCTAGGTCTATCCAAGTTTAACCTAATCACAATTTTTTATAAACTATTTAAATTCATTTAATTTAATATACATTCTAAATTATACATTTCATAACTGGAATAAAAAATCATGTTTTTTATCAAAAAACATAAAAAGAGAAAAATATTTTCTGTGTGAACTCCTCCTAAAGTGACTACCCTAGGGTTAATAATTTTACTATACATAGTAGATAAAATAGTTTTTACATGACCTAGGATAATGAAAACATAAAACATAGAGCCATTTCTGTAGATTTTATGCAATAAAACACTTATTTCAACATTGAATGATTCATAGTTCAAATGATCCATTAAATGATTTAAACCCGGAAATTGAAAGAACTCTAACCCAATTAAGGAAAATAAAATTTCAAACTTTATTTGAGAAAATAAACATCATAGATTCAAGTAAATATTCAGTTTTTACAATGAACCTGAAAATATGGAAGGAAATCCCAAACAAACATGCAGAGACCTATGAACACTACGGTTTCTAATAAACAAAACCAATTTGTTGTTCCTACATTATAAAATGTTTATAACATTGCATTGAAATGTTTAAATTACTACCCATATTTCATGGAATTGTAAGGGAATACCTGAATAGGCATATTCAAGAATTCACATATGTATGGTCTAATTTCATGCCTGACCAAGTTAGTGAAGAAAAATTCAAGTAGATAGAATTCACCTTTTCACTTAAAGGAGTTTTGAATGAATGGATGTATAATCTTCAACCTGGAGATTTCAATGCCTGTAAAAATATTAAAATATTCTTCATGAAAAAAAATTTCCCCACCTCCTGGAGCATAGTAATTCGGTAAGAGACCTAGAACATCCAGCAATCAACTGGAAAGACTCTCTATAAATATTGGTATAGTTTCAGAATTTCTACACCAACTTCCCATAACAGAACATTGAAGAACATCACTTCATCATTTTACTCTATCAATTCATACTCAAAAATGACTGAAACCAACTCAATGCCTCATTAGGAAAATCACTTATTGAAAAAATGTCATTATAATTCATAGGTTTGATAGAGAAAATTACATATAACTCGTAGAAATTTGGCATGATATGTCAATGAAAAAAGGTCATATGTGAGGTTTGAATTTATAATTCATCTTCTCTTTTTTAAACTAATGTTGATTAGCTCACTAGGTTAGTGATATAATTCTCTTTGACTCAAGAAAGTGTAAAATTGGACTTTTCGTAGTTATGTGGTATGGGTTATTTTCCGAAACATTTTATGGACCAGTGTATGGAAGATAAGGGGATATAAATTTGTGTGGATTCTTTTTAGTTAAGGTAATTCCAACAGAATTTTCTATAGAAATATAAATCACAATCTGGATAAGAAAACTTGTAGAAACAAGCCACATTTATCTATCAAAACCAATACCCACCACATCCACCCTTTTAGTTGTAGAAGTACCAAAACCGACCACCATTTAGATAAACCTAACAATTTCTCTACCATGAACAATCCAATCAACCACCACTTTTCTAGCAAAAGAAGTTTGATCAGATGATATCAATATTTTATATACATATTTTGATGGGTTTTTATATGAGTATCCATTGGATATTAATTGATTTAATATGAGTAATTTCCCTGATATTTATGTTTTTTGTATTCTTATATAGGATCTAAATTTGGAGCATATGATTGAAAAATTTTCAATTGAAAAACAACAAGGCACTTCACGCCGATCCATGAATCAGCTCAGTATGACAATGAAAAATAAAGAAGAATCCCAGGTAAATGTTTAAAAAAAGTAAAAAAGGGAGGTTCTAAAGTTACAAAACTAATGAACCAAGGAAATAGATCTTTTGTCTTTAGAAGGTTAATTTACAAGTCATATAATCATTACATTTCATGAACTAGTGAAAGTCGTGAATGAACTATAGTTTGTGAAGTGTAGGAAATCAACTTGATGTGAAGATGACATGTGTCACGGTGTGAATCATATATTTCATGTTGTTCCACAAGTGAGGATGGCCCATAAATCTACATGTCAGGAATTTGATACACCTAGTGAAATATTTACATGTCATGTAACTTTTACACATTGTGTAAATGTTCAAAATAACAGAAACAATAGTGATTTTTACATATCCTCGGACTAAGACCATATATTTTGACCCATATATACATTTAAAATAATATCTTTGACCTATGGAGTTCAATTAATGGCATCATGGCATATAAATATGGGTTTCATATAGGAGAAATGTAATTCCATTCCTAGCTTGAGGCACAACCACAAGGAAGAAATCGTAGGGTTCTGACCCACTGTTCTTCATAGATAGGTTTTTGTTTTCATTTATTTACTTTTTTGAAACATGTAATGCTTTATAGTTTAATTTAAATATCTTTTTTTCTTAATTATATTTCCAAATTAATCTCTCTCCTATGGTTTTGGGTATAATAATTTTTAGAAACCACCCAACGATGGTGGGATAAAACTCATATGGGAGAGAGGAATCAGTTAAAGGGGTGCAGACCATTGTTGTTTCATTTAATCTCACTTGTAATATGATTTCACTCAATAGTATCGTCTTGTGACTATGCATTTATTTTATTTAGCATTGATCCACTAACCATATGCCTTCAATAATTAATGAACACCAACATAATTTAGATAATTTATTCATTATCATTGAATAGAATTATTCTTCTACTCTTGGAAATATAAACATAATTCACTTTAGTTATTTTGATTCATCTGACCATGAAGAATTAGGATTCTAGGGAATTTTGATAGAGAATTAAAATTTATTATATTGATTAAATTTTTTGGTTTTGTAGCTATTTGATATAATTGTTTTTCAAGTGAAATTGAATTAATTTATTTAAAAAAACCATCCCTAGAAACTTTTTCCACACTGCTATTTTTCTATTCAAAATGAATAATTAGTTTAATGAAATCAATGAGAAATTGGAGTGACCTTTCCTTTAGGTAAGAGTTATCCTTTATTATTTTCCCACTCTTTGTGGGATCAACCACGCACTTATGTTATACTATGTCGCATGACCCCTATTGGGTGCATCATCATCCTTCAACCTATGTACAAATAACCTAATAGAAATAGATATGGTGCAAAGTTTATGAATTTTAGATAATATGGATAATCTAACAAACTAATATAGAAGTATTATAGACATACTGAAAAAGAATTGAAGGCAATTACCAGCCCATATAGTTCCAAATACAAAAGAGACCATATGTGTGATTACAATCGAACTCGAAAAGATTTCCAACCACCTAAAAAATAAAGGTTGACTATTTAGAGTTGAATAATAAAGCTCGACCAATCCATAAAATAGAGGATAAAAAAATTAGATTTATGTACCTGGTTTAGGAAAGGGAGAGTTGTAATTCCATTGTAAAGAAAAAATTTGGAAAATAATGAAATTTCAGTACTATTCACTACTCAACTTACTCTGTCAATGAAGGTTGAAGGAGATTGAATTCAATAATATATTCAATAGACCTTTAAAAAATTTAAAGAAAATATCCTATAAATGGAATAAAACTAAAAAATCCCCAATGGGGCATGTTATGTCTTACAGGGAGAATGGGACACAACATTGAGTAGAGTCATACCTCCTATTAAAAATTCAGTAGAGTGATATTTATGTTTTCTTTTGATATGGAGTAAGAATATTTGAGTGGAGGTCTTCCTCCAGTGATTATAGAGTTTATTGACATGTTTATTTGTGACATTTATAGTTTCCATCAGCGAGGGATGTATATTTTTCCATTTACAAAGTACTGGTTACACAGTCTATCTTTATTCCTTATTTCCATAAGGAACCAACTGAAATGAAGTAATTAAAGAATCAATTGTATGATTTTTTTTCATAAAGGCTTTATACACCTTAGTGTTTCACCATAGGCAGAACCAATTCTTTTTCTAAAGAATATTAAGGTAACAATTAACTTATGTATTGATTATCAAAAAATCAATCGAGCAATGGTAAAGAAAAAGTATCTATTTCCTTGGAACAATTATTTTTTTAAATAGTTGAAAGGAGAGAATTGGTTCTCAAAGGTTTATCTACAGCCTAGTTATCACCAACTAAGAATCAAAAATATGATATATCAGATACCACATTCTAAAGTAGGTATTTCCAATACAATTACCTTTTTAGGACTTTTGTTCTAACCAATGATCTATAAGTTTTTTATGGAACTAATGAACAAGATATCCCATGAGTATCTCAATTTATTCATGGTGGTGTTTTTTTATGACTTATTGGGTTACTCTATAATTTAGGAGGATTATGTGTGACATCTAAGAGAACTTATAGAAATTTAGATATGTCAATGAATTTATTCTATGCTATATAAATTTAATTTCAAAATTCTATAAGTAAGGTTCTTGGGATATGTGGTCTTTGAACATGATATTTCAGTTGAACCTAAAAAAGGTGAAGTCTATTATGACATAGATAAATCACAAAATGGTTTCATGATTCTTATATTCATGGGATTAGTAGGGTACTACCAATAGTTTTTTAAATATTTATCAAATTTTACTTCTCTGATGACTGATCTCACTCAGAAAGTGGTAATGTTATTGTGGCATTCTGAATTTTATAATTGTTCTGATGATTTGAAGATCATGTTGACTTCTTCTTGAGCATTGATTTTTCAGAGGTTGGTAAGGCTATTTGATCTTTAATAATGCATCACGTTTGGGATTGGGTTGTCTTTTCATCCAGGGTAGTCACGTGGTGTAGTACAGTTTCCAATAGTTTAGGAAACTTGATAAGAACTATCTTACCCATGTCTCAAACCCTAAATTATGATGCATGCTCTTATGAGACGGTGGCATTACCTTTTCATAGAAAGGTTTACCATTTATTCTAACAAAAAATCATGAGTTATATATCCTCTTAGAATGATATAAATCTCTATCAGTAGTGATGGTTTAAGAACTTATAATCATTTTATTTCAAAACTTCAGACACAACTGGTAAGCGGAATGTATTTGTAAATGATTTGAATAAGAAACTTTCAACCTAGGCTATGAATGAATAATGAGATGAGTGGAATCTAATGGATCTTTGTTCTTGTATGCATTTAGTATTTTGGGAGAATAAAACATAGATCATTTTAAATCGTTTTTTGATAAATTATAAAACTCAAATATTTTAGGAAATATTTTCTTCAAATATATTTAGTTTCTTCAATAGCTCGTGTTCCACACAACACCACGTTGTAATGCATCGAAAAATACAAATGAGAATGTTAATAAAAACTATATGTTAAACATGGAGGTATGAATATTAATAAACACTTTTTAAAATTAATTATAAAGATTTTATATATTTAAAATATACTTATAGATAAGTACTATGTTTTTAGTAAAGTCTGCATATGCTTTGAAAATACTTTTTCTCAAAAAAAACCTTATATTTATATTTATGAAAAAAAGAAAATACTAATTTATTCTACTTTATGAAAATTTATTTGACCAAATAAAAGTAATTTTTCAAATAATCATTTCAATATTATCATAGCACGATATTTTTATAATTTTATGAAAGTATAAATTTTTTGGTTGCATTGGAAAAATTAATGATTTTTACTGAAAATTGCCTTTTCATTTAAATAATTTACAAAGTTCCATTTTGAAAAAAATATTTTAAAAGTAAAATTACTTACATTATTTTATTATTAATCCAAATCATTCCATTTTAATCAATTTAATTTTTTTATTTTTATATAATTTTTTTTGTACTTATGAAAATGTTTTATTTGGAAAACTATTTTTTTATCGCTTCTATGTGATTAATTTTAAATTACATTATAAAAATTATGTGAATTAAACTTGGTAAAATTTATTTCATATTTTTAATAATAATAATTAATATTATATAACAATTTAAAAATATTTTTTCATAATTAATAATAAAAACAAAAAAAATTAATCAGAAAAGTTTAGCTTAAAACCAGTTTATTAAAGGATAAACCAACAACTAAGGGTAATTTTTCCAATTAAAAATTTCTAAATCACATTAAATGATCATATTTATACATTATACTATAATAAAATTCAATCTCTGGTCATTTGGAATAATTTTTCTAGGGAATGACTTTATCATTTGGTATTCTTTGAGGATATTTTCAAGTGGTTTCCAAGTGGGTCCTTGCCCCCACTTATAAAAAGACACCTCCTCTACTCTCTTATTCACACTTCCAAAGACATTTGGTTCAAAAACAACATCCCAAATCGCTTCCTTAATTCTCTTCCGATATCATATAGTCTTTTTTGAGTACTAAACTCTTATAAGAAGGTTTTAGGTGTAAACCATTGGAGGTTCTCTAAAGAAGAGGTGTAGTTTTAAACCATGCATTTTTGTTTTATTTATTCTTCCACCTCCTTCAAATATTATTCAAATATGACGATATAAAAACAATTTTATCTCCAATATATTTATATTTTATTATTTAGTGTCATAATCTATATTTATATCATCTTCCATCATATGGGAAATGAAATCGTCAATCATGTGTACGGCGGACTACCGTCTCGTGAACAGAGGTAATCTGTTTTCCATCACTGGTTCTCACAGTTGTATATGATTTTTTATTTAACATATGTTTATGATATTTATGAAATAATTTCAATTTTAAATTATAATATCATATCTACCTTCTTACCTTTCAATATGTTGGAAAATAATAACATCGTTCATGTGTACGTGTGGACTACCGACTCCACAAAGTGATGTGATATGTTTTTTATTTTATTTTGACATGGATGGTAATAAGGATATATTTAACAAATATATATTTTATATAATATATCAAATTTATCATTTTAATCTGATTTAATATTTACCTTAATTTCATTCTATCTATCTAGAAAATGGACAAAACATTCATGCGTATATATAGCTTAATGTCTCCATGAATGGTGTAATTCATTTTACTATATGTTAACTTTATATATGAATGTAAATATGTATATAATAAATATATATATATGTATATTATATTTAAGTCATTATAAAAAATTTATAGATTATGTAACAATAATCCAAGTATAAGAACCAAAAAATAGAACCAAAACCAAAAAAATGAAGCAGTTTTCACATAAAATTGCGATTTTAACAAATAATTGTTAATAAATTGGTGGAAATTTATATAATTAAATCATATATTTTATGATATTAATGATTATATTTCATTAATATAGGTATAATTAACATATATTTATTATAAAGTAGGTTCTAATATGTGTGAAAGAAGTGAATACATAAGGTAAGATATTTTCGTCTCACTTTTATCTCTGTGAGACACATGTCATATTCACCACTTGCTTCTTTTGAGTGGTGTATATACTACCCATTAATGAATTTTTTATGATTAATATTATGGAATTTATGTCTATTTAAATATTTTTATAATTTTATTTCTTTCATGGGTTTTATGAATCAAATTTTTCCAAAGTGGTAAGAGTTATATAATACAATCTCATTGTTTATTATGATTGTTATTGATTATGATTCCAATGATGAAATATGGTGATATATATGTCAATAAACTCATAATTTTTTTTAATTTGTTAATTTATTTAAATAAGATTTTTTAATTTCATTTTCCTTTATTTATGAACCTAATAGACCATATGGATGTTTTAAGGAAAAGCAACTGTGTTACTTTCTTCAGATGAAATTCTTTATCGTTCATGTGCATGTCTTCTAAAAATTATTTTAAGAATATTTTTAATATTACACTATGATTTTTTTTATTAGTTTTTACCCATTCCAGTATTTTTAAGAAATGGTATAAAATTTATCTTCTTATCATTTTTTAGATGATGTACTTTATACTTTTTACTGAAAATGTGAAAGGAATTTTTGTTTTAACTTATACTACATCTATTGAATTTAATACCATCATTACCAATCAATTATTTAAATATTCCCTTACAATTTTTAGAGGTTATTTTCAATGGAAAATTTTTATTGAATATTTGGTAAATTTTTATATTTTAATGAAGTTATTTTAAAATGGAAAAAATATTTTCCTCAAGAATATTTTAATGATCCTTTTATAGAATCTATATTCATCAATGGAAACAAAATTTTTTGTTTATTATATTTTACTATGGATATAATTCAATTATTCCATATTTATTCTTTCTCGGGATATTTTATAATTTTGATGATGATATTTTTATGAAACCCGATCAATTTCCATGGGTTATGCTATGATGGATTGATAAAATGTTTGTGAAACCTGTTTTTTTTCTTAAGTTATGATATGATGATTGATGAATATTTAAAGATAATATGTCACACATATGTATGGATTTTATTATTTTCTATCTAGGATTATAATTATATAATCCTCTATTACATTTTGAAAAGTATTATATCTAATTAGGTCATTATGGTAAATAAGTCAATATTCTCGATCCACTATGGGAAACAGGTGTTGATTCCTGATCCATTATTTTTTGATGGTATTGATAGTTAACCTTGACATATTAAATGGATTCTACACTTATGATGGTTCCTGGATTATATGTAATGAAACCATGGTTGATCAATGATTTATGATATTTTCTCACTCTTATGATTCATGTATGTTGAAATGGTCATATTTTATACCATACCTAGGGTTTAAAATCCATGATATATTGGGTATGAACTTTATAAGTTATATTTATGATATTATACACTTATGATTATCTTAATATTTAAAATGATCGTCAATTTATATCTCTCATGTGTACGCTTACAGAGCATTTGAGCTCACCCTTTCTTATGTTTTCTTTCTCAAGGTTCTAAGGAATAGTATTATGGATGATCTGTCAAAGAGAGGTGCTTGTTATGAAGAACATAATGGGAGATGATGTAGTTCACTTATGAAATAGTTTTGTATATATCTAAGTTTCCAAAGGAACTATACCCATATTATTATAGAATATATCATTATGTTATTTAATGAATATTTATATATTAATATAAATATTTATCTATAAAAGTGGGGGGTATCTATAGTTGGTATTAGAGTGAGTATAAGTAAACCTTTTTAAATTAGGATGATAAAACTTTAGTGAGAATCCTAGGGATAAGTTAAAGTATAGGAAAATGTTCTATAATTTTTTTGAAGGATAGAGTGAGTGGTTTCTAAGCAATCACATACCTATATAGATATTAATATTTGATGTGGATCTATAATATTAGTACCTAGGGGAAATAAATACAAAGCATTCACATTGATCTTTGACATGATTTTCAATCATTGAATGATAACCAACCTTTATGCACACCAAGTTTGACACTCTTGAGGGATATGTTTTAGAAATTCACAAACTCTTTACAAACCATAATGAAGGATTTGAAAACGTGATGACCATGAATGAATAATGTTAAACCTAAGGTGAAATAGATTAAAAATAAGGTGTCATGAGTTAAGACATCCTATAAATTATTTTTCATGATTATGTTGTTTTCCCGCTATGATTATTGTTTCCAACACTCTGATTTTGGATTTCTATCAATGGATGGAACCTAAAAGAATCATTTTAATATTGAATGTAATGGACAATGAAATGATTTTACTCCTATGAAACCAAATTTTATTGGAATTGGAATTAAAAACCTCATTACATTTCTCATACTACATTATCTAGATATAAATCATGCTTAAATTGTAAACAAGAAAATTAGGGAACAACGTACCCTTGATTCCTTTATGAGCCAACATCTACCTTTTTTAGTGGTTTCACTAATCCAATAGTTTCTGAGTAATGGATCAATACCACTGAAAAGATATTTTATGATCTCCAATACTCAGATAATGAAAATTTTATTTTGGATTTTTTCATTTCGAAGGTGGAGAAGATCGATAGTGGACACTTATCATGAAAATGAGGGAATGTGATGAAATTGAATCTATAGAGTGGGATTAGGTTAAGAGATTATTTTTCAATATGTACATTCCTCATATACTTCATAAAAAAATGTAAAAGTAATTACTTAAGTAAAATCAAAATGAAGATCAAAACATTGGTATTAATAAAGAAAGTTTTACATGGCTTGTGAGGTATGCTTCTAGTATTATCATCCAAAATTAAGGTATGGTTGATTGATTCTTTGGTGGCATAAAACCTAGTATTTGAAATGAGTTATCTATAAGATAATTTATTTTCAACGAAGAAATAATTTGATGTTTGATCTAGGTAGAAATGAAAATTGTAGATTCCCATCAGTTACATGGTTTCAATAGGAAAAGGAAGATTAAGTCCCATGAAAACATGAATAAATAAAATGGTGGAAAGAAATTCAAGAAATATAAATTCTATAAATGTAGGAATAAAATTCAATGTAACTAATTCAATGTAATTGGGCGGTTTAGTAAATTTTTAAGGGTGGGTCATAAAGCCCATGAGTATCCAAATTCAATGAATTGGTCAGTTAATCCAATGGAATGGAAGAAGATGCAAACTAATTCACCACCCATACTCCAATGATTCAAATTTAGGGATAAAGGGTATCAAAATTTCACCCTAATGATTAGAAGTTGAATTAGTAGTGAAAACACCTAATGGTGAGATGATCGCATCTCATGTCTATGATTCTTATTTAGTTGAAGTTTGTAGAAATATACTTCTTGTAAATCTTGTTATCCCCTCTTAGGTTGAATTTGATATTATCATATGCATGAATTAAATTTATCTACATAAATCCCACAAAAATTTCCAAGGAAGGGATATCACGTTTGATATTCCAAAACAACCTATGATGATCTATTAGTGTGATGATGAATATTAACTTATGATGGAAATAAAAATCATTGTATAGGTCTTAATTTCCATTAAAAGGGGGATTTTATTATCTATGGTTAGGGAAAAATCATCATTTATGATATTCCTATCATTCAAGAGTTTATTTATGTCTTATGATAATATTTTTCTAGTCTTCCAATGAATCATAAAGTTGAGTTCTCAAAAGAAATCATACCTAGTGCTACATCTATTTAAAATAATACTTATCAAATTCCCCTTATTGAGTTTTAAAAATTAAATAAGCAACACAGGGATAATCTTGACTAGGTATTTATTCATACAATTTGGTCACCTTATGGTGAACCTGTTCTTTTTGTTAAGAAGAAATAGGTATCAATGTGACTCTTCATTAACTATCAGGATTTGAACAAGATCACAATCAAGAACAAGTATCACCTTCCCCATATTGATGACTTTCTTGATCAACTTCATAGATCTCAATACATTTACAAGATTTACCTTTACGTTGGATATCATTAATTGAGGGTTAAGAATGAGATATACCCAAGATAGTATTCTATACAAGGTATGACCACTATAAGTATATATTGATTCTATTTTATCTTTAAAATTCCCCCACTATCTTCAAGGATTTAATGAATATAGTATTTAGAGACAACCTTGATCTATTTTTGTTAACCTTTATATATGATATTCTTATCTATTTAAATAGAATGGAAGAGCATGAAGATCACTTGAGTATTGTAATTAAGATCCTATGGAATGCGAAACTAAATGAATAATTTTAAAAATGCGAATTATGTCTACAAAAAGTTTCATTTTTTGGATCATATAATCTGAATTGAGGGTATAGAAATGGATCCATAAATGATAGGGGCTATTAAATGTTGTCCTATACAAACCACTGTGAATGATATCCATAGTATTCTTGTTTATGTTGGATATTATCAAAAATTTGTGGAACATTTCTCATGGATTTCAAATCCAATCACCATGTTAACTCAGAAGGAATCCAAGTTCCTTTATATAGATGAATGTGAAGAAAATTTCAAGGAAATAAAAAAGAAGAGATTCATTTCACATGTGATTACATTACCTTATAGTAGAAAAGGGTTTTTAATCCATAGTGATGCATTAAAGAATGGACTGGGAAGTATTATCATGGAAAATGACAGGGTTATATCATGTGCCTAATGAAAATTGAAGGTTCATGAGAAAAATTACCTAACTCGTGACTTGGAGTTAGTTGTGGTAATTATTTAATTTAATATATGTGGGAAATTTATTTACTTGGAAAGGTGTTATATATATAGTAATCATAAATTTTTAAATTATATATTCACATAGAATTTGTTGAATATGCATCGTTGAAGATGTATGGAACTGATTAAATATTATGAATGCTCAATACATTACCACTGTGGGAAATCAAACAAGTAGGACACTACTTTGAGATGAAAGGATCATGATAGATTATATATGATAAGGATCACAAAAGATATAATATATCTAAATTTTAAAAGGTTGGATCTTGAAAAATTAAAGGGGGAAATATTATCTTTCCCAAATGAGTGTTTATCCATATATCAAAGTGAAGATTAAAGTGGCACATAAGGAAGATTTAGAGATGTATTAGAAGTTTAGAAATTATTCTTATTTTAACCTTTCTTGTGATGGAATGATATGTTTTAAAACCCAAGTATATGTTCAATCCATACAAAATTTGAAGAACATGTTTTTGGAGGAGTCTCATAGTTCTTCATTATCTATTTATCTATGAAGTATAAATATGTATAGAGATATAAAAGAGAAATTATAGTGTGATGGTATGAAGATAGATATTGTAGAATCAATATCATGGTGCTTAGTGTTTCAGAAAGTTATTGATGAGAGACAAAAGTCTAATGAGAAGTAACAACTATTACCCATACTATAATGGAAATGGGAAAACATCACAGTGGAATTTGTCATCGGACTCCCCAAACATTCTAAAGGGCATAATGTTATATGGGCTGTTGTAGATTTCAAAACAAATTCATCACACTTTATTACTATAAGATAATAATTATCTCTGGATCATATTACCAACATATATATTAAGGAAGTTTTATGGTTGCATGGAGTACCATATTCTATTGAATCTGTTTAGGATATGAGGATTATGTTGAAGTTTGGGAAAATTATTCAGTAGGTATTGTATATGGAGTTAGGTTTTAGCCCAAATTATCATCTAAAAAGGATGGTTAGTCTGATAAAACCATTAAAAACCTATAGGATATGATGATATTTTTTTCATACGAAAATATATCTTAATCAAACTTTCAGATGGCTCCTTATGAAATCCACTTTGGGAAGAAGTTTAGAAATCCAATGTGCTGGAATGAATTTAGAGAAATAAAGTTATATGGGCCTACGATAACTAATAAAATGTCATATAATGTTAGATTCATTTAGAATCACACCAAGACAGTTCATAGTCAGTCGAAACTTTATGCTGACAATCAATATTATGATCTAGAATTTGAAGTTGGTGAGATATGTTTCCTAAACTTTCCCCTATGGAAGAAGGTTATGAGATTTTAGAATAAAGTAAAGATGATCCCTATGTATATTTTAACTTTCATGATTCTTGATAAATTAGGGATAGTAGATTATTTCTTGTAACTTCCAAGAAGCCTCTCTCAATTTCACAATGTGTTCCATGTATCTATGCTAAGGAAATACATACCTAACCCTTCAGATTTACTGAACTCATAAGTCATTACACTTGAGCATGATCCCTAAAATGAGAAACAATTGGTGGATATTATAGATCAAAGAGATAATGTTCTATGAAACAAGACCACTTAACTGGATTAGTTTTCATGGAGAAATCACCAATTTGAGAAAGATACATGGGTACTAGAGGGTATAATGAGGATAATTATCCTCATTTTTTATATAAAAGTGTTTCATATTAGACGATGAAATTTATTTTAAGGGAATTATAATGTAATTCCCCAATATTTTATGAAATATTTTTTTCAAATAAATATAGTTTCTTCAATAGCTTGCACTAAACACAACACCAAATTATAACAAAACGCAAAATACTAATAAAATAACTATTACAAAATATCTCTTAAACATGGAGGTATGAATAATAATAACAAAATTTTTAAAATTAAGTATAATGGTTTTAGATAAAAAAAATATATATTGATAGATATGTACTTTTTTATCATTTCAATCTTTATAGACTTTGAAAATATTTTTCTCAAAAAATATTTATTATTGATTTTTGTTAACAAATGATAAAATTAATTTTTTCCGATTTATAAAACTAATTTTGTAAAAAATAAACCAAATATTTTAAATAATCATATTATCTTAGCATGAAGTTTTGATAATTTTATAAAAATATTAATTTTTTCAATGAATAAAGAAAAATCATTATTTTTATTGAACATTACATTTTTATTTAATGAATTTATTAATATACCTTTTAAAAAAATTGTTTTAAGAGTTAAATTAGTTCAATTATATTATTATTAATTAAATCACGATCATGTAAATCAATTTCATATAGAATTTAGGTAAACAACCTTTAGATGCTTATTAAAAAAATTGGAAATCTATTTTTTCATCGCAACTATGGGATTAATATTAAATTAAATTATACTACTTCTATGTATTGAATTTTTTAAAATGGAATCCATAATTTGAATAATCATAACTAATTTTATTTCATAAATTAATTTATTATCATAATTAATAGGAAAAATAGTGAAAATTAATTTTCATATTTTAAGTTAAAATTGGTTTACCTGGGGGTTGAACCAAAATTTAGCATATGTTTTCTAATTAAACATTTATAAATCATATTTTCAATCCCTATTTTGACCTTATCCCATATAAAATTCTTATGTATATTAATTTTGGTGATTTTTTATTAGGAATTACTTTATCATTTTTTATTATTTTGGGAAATTTTCAAGTGGTTTCCAAGTTGGTCCTTTCCCCCACTTATAAAAGGACACCTCTTATCCTATCCTATTTGTTGGGAACAAGTTGGAAAGAAGTTTTTTTTGGAGTATTGAAGAAGTTTGTTTTCAAGGTATTGTATTTTATTTTCAAGAAAAGAAATCAATTCACTTTTTAAGATTTTGTAATCGGACTCACCATAATAATCAAAAGATATGACATAGAATTCATAATAAAGTATATTAGGTTGTGAATAAAGTTTTTTGGAGAAAAATTTCATTGGACTCACTATGGTTCCTAACTTAAAGTTCTGATCATAATGAGAAATTGTATCAGAGTCTTCATGGCTCTGATGAAAACCAGACAATGATTTTTTTGATCTTGGAGTTATTATAAATAATAATTTGGCTGGGAATACATATAATGAAATCCTTATTATGGAAAGCGTTATAATAAGTGCTACTAATCAGATTGAGGTTTAGTTGGAATGAAAGAAGTCGCTGGAAGTATGGGAAGTGAAAATAAATACCAATGTAAGTAAAAATATTCTATGTAGATCCTAAACATTCTAAAATTCATGAGGAAGTCATGATAGAAACATAATTTTGTGGAAGAAGGAAGTTTCTAAAGTTAAATTTTTCTGGTCTCACTTCATCGGTGTGAGATCACTAGACACAAAATTGTTTGTACGATGAGAATATTTTTCGAAATGTGAGAAGATTAAGATGATGGTTTTCATTTAGACCAATAAAAAAAAGACAAAAATATTCACAGAATGAAGTTAGTAAATGTTGTATGTTTTTATGTAATAAAATTAAAAAAGTAAAGAATTATCTGGTAATACTAGTATATCAGACACAGAGTTCCACCGTTCAATCATAGGCATAATTTTTTTGGGATTTCTTTGGACCAATGAAAAAAAATAAGTAGAGTTTTTTAAGACTAATTTGTTTAATAAAGTAAAATTTCAATCAATCAGATGAAGATTAACAATATAGTCAACCCTTTTAATTAGACTGAGCTGTTTTTCTTCGATTGGGTCAAGAGATAAAGAAGAACTTCCATATGTCTTCATCAAATGTGTAAAAAATTATTGAACATTATGTGGTGTCGACTATCGATCTAGAAGTGACACTGATCCATTAGTGTAAGATAGGGAATGATCCATGATGCACAGGTTGGTATTGATAAAATTCATCAAATGATGGAATTCATCGGGTGTATCATCTATTGTCAGAGGAAAATAAGAAAAAGATAAATTTTTTAAAGTAGTGTCAAAAAAACTTCAAGAGAGTATGAAGTTGGTTCTAAAACTATTAAGAAATTATCTATATCCACATACCTATATCCGTTATTTTATAAATCAATTGATATAGCTTAATTTTCTATGAAATTTTAATTAAAACCATGGATAAATATTGATTTGAAGCCACCATTTTATAAAAAGCATGGCCATAGGGTTTTTTATTAAAATCAAGTGGCTCTCCTACCCATAGGGATCATATTCTATACTCTTGTTTGATTATAATCCTCATGACCCTTATCCCATTTATTCACTAACCTCATGATATCTTCTCACCTGACAAAGCTTCTATGATGAGGCCACCCCACCTCCCTAATGAAGCTACCCCGATGCGGTCACCCTTAGGCTGGTACATGGCCCGGTGACATGCCTAGTGGGAAAATGGTGGGCACTCAAGCTCCCTAATCCCTTCGTATAGGGTCTACATCCCTACCGATAAAATCAATAAGGTTTTCAGATCGAGCGACTAACCGGTCACTTATCAGCAAAATAAATAAATTTACGAGGTTAGGGTTCACGATCCATGATATCGACCATGAAAATACTATTTATGGTCTCTTCACTTCTTGACCTATTCGACATCATTTTATTCTTCTTCATCTTCAAATCCTAGAATATAATCATCTATCATTCTGAGATATTTCCATCTCTCTATTTAAAGCATTGGTATTTGACATTTCATTCAAATCTATAGACCTGTGTGGAAACGTTAATTACTAAAATCATGGAGTATCTAGTAATAAAGAAACATAAATTATGAATTTACCATGGAAAAATTGATTTTTATCTATGGATAGATCATTCATGATGGGGTTTATAAATTATAGATAAATATGGTCTTGGTTCTTTCAAGTGTAGGTGATAATTTTATTCACCTTTGGTTGGCATAAATTCATATATCTTTTTAAGAGTATTGATTGAAAAATATGGCTCATCTGGTTTCTTTGGACTTTGATGAGAGAAAAATTATTGGTTTAATTGACATATAACTATACATATTGAGGTTCATGAATGGAAGATGTATAATTTCATTTATCAGTGGCATATTTCCTAAGTATTTATTCATTCTCTACCTGGATCCAGAAGTAGCTGTTGGATGTATGTTAGCTCACATATTTGGATTGTATAGTAGGAAATGTTATAAGATCATTATGATGTGTGATGGTATAATAATATTTTTATCATTAGGTGAATACCATTTGATGTTTGGTGGTTCTTCTTCAGGATGGATCACTATTATTGGTCTCTCCTCTAGTCGGCATATAACTACCCTACGCCCAACTGATTTTGTAGGCACAAAAACTCTGAATTATAACAACGCTTCTCATTTGGGGTTCCCAAAATAAGTTGTAGGCTATGCTGCATCTTAAGAACTTAAGATTATGAGGATTCATCCTCCCCACCTCCTCCTCTATCATTCCTTCGACGCAACCACCCCACCTCACCGATGATGTTACTCCGAGGTGGCCTTACCACCTCCTCCTTCGGCACGCCTCTAACACGGCCACCCCACCTCCCGATGATCATCATCCTCATGGATCTCTGTTGGTCTCACCTCCTGAATACAGTTACCTAATGAATGTATTTAAGGTTTTCTATTATCATGTTGAAAAAAATCATTCTTACTCTCTTTCACTGCACATGGTATCCCCTATATCCAACCTAGTGTTCAATTCAAGCTTTATCCTGGTGGGTGAATTTAATTAATATTATACGATATGTTCTCATTTTAAAAATCCATCTTCTATTAATAAATTTTTTAACTAGTATTCTTATTATTTTTATACGTTGACAAATTAACTGTTTCCCTCTAAACCATTGCTCTTAGTGGGTGACTTTTATTGTAGTGTTATAATTTTTTGTGGTACTGTGGAGGTAGGCATTACTTAAATTGATCAAAATTTCCAAAAAAAAATTCCTTCCTCTACACTTTCTTGTATGAAATATTATATCAATTGTTTTAACTAATTCTCTTGTGGAATATGGGATGTATTTTTTCCTAAAATCTAATTTTTGCTTACTTAAAATTTTTGGTTGCATGTGAAATATTTAATATAAAATTTATTAACTGCCTTAACCATATCAAGTAGCTTTGATCAACTACATCAAGTTGTGAAACTTATTCATAATCAGTTAATAAATAGGGCACCATAAAATGAAAAGAAGGATCTCTGATAAATCATTAACCAATTCATTATATCACAAATTATAAGAGATAAATCTTAAGTGATCATACCTATATTTTTATAAATCACTGCCTAGACAAGGAATTTAATTTTTAAATTTACTTTCATGATATTACTCAACATATCACCGTAGTTATTTATCTTTTTTCTTTGTTCTTCTTTAATGGGAACACTTGTATTTTTGACAAAGACTATCCTTTTACCCTAATTTGTAAGGGGTTATTGATTATTTTGATTTTTTTATGGTTATATAGAGTGAACACTGATTTCACCCCATGTTCAGGACCTACCAGATTAGGGGATAATATTCAGACCTACCATTTATAATGAGTAGGTCTTTGCATAAAATATTTCTATGTATTTTCTTCCATATAGGAAAATATAAAGGGAATTGGGGATAACATATCATGAACCCCTTGATAAAATCATATATCAGCTATCAATTTTTTAATTTTTTAAATTATTTACATTTGTTTTATTATTAATTAACTTCCATTATTTTACTTTCTAACATTTATGAATTTTATTTTCAATGTATGAGTTTTCTACCAATTATGTTTATAAATAACATTCCTTGAACTTATAAAACCTTAAGTTATACCAACACATAAATATATCCAATGGGATAAAAACATGGTTTGATAGTGGTTATACAACTATAATGAATATTATTTATTATAAAATGATATCATGTTTAAGGGAAAAATATCATGATTTATGAGTTTTGATTAAGAATGTGCATGTTTGATTTTATTCTTAAATTTTTTTGGTATGCTTTTTTCATATCATTAAATGAAAATTATGTAGTAAGGTTGAAAAACATATACATTTATATCTTTCCATTAAAAAATCAGGGAGAATGTTATGAATGATTACAAAATGGATCGACTCAACATCCTATAATTTTTAGAATTCCTTATAATATTTCAGCTTTTCCTTACAATATCGATTCTTCCTTATCATCACAGGAATTATTTATCTCCTTTTTTCAATAATACCTTTAATAGATTCCATATTATTTCATTTCATTCCACAAAAGAATCTCTAAAGCATGATAGGACTACTAAAGTGTGTTTTCTTCTAATCACCATCTATTTGAATATTGTAACATGGAAATTATGAAATCTGTTCCTTTACTAAAACATGGCATATCATATATTATATTTATTAATTTATTTATCATTTTTAAATATAAACTATATATTTGTTTCTTTTATTGTTAAACATTTTAATTTCACTATCATGAGATATACATTTAAGTACATCTTATTGGACATTTTTACAAACATTACGATATTTTGTCATGTCTTTCACACTATTCAAAGAACTAATTAATAATTAATATTTTCTCAATTAAATGTATTTCAATATTTATTTTATGTTGTATTCCAATTAGTTTAGAGGTTTATATTTTTTATTATTCATATCACACTAAGAGATAAAACTTGAATTATTTCCTTTTATAGACCCCATCTAAAAAAATTATAAATTCCAGTCTACGTTTTAAAAAAAATATTATAAAATGTTTTGAAATTGCAAATAATAATTCATATAATTACTAAAAATGTTTTATATTTTATTTACAATATTGAGACTTCCTTGGAATCACAAATATGATGTCTTTCCTTCTATTTTTTACTCCACAGTTTATAAATACTAATATCTCCAATTTATTTCTATAAATTTCAATCCACTCCCTATCTATGAACATAATCTTGATTCTCATACATATAACTACATTCGACTTCCCATAGTGTTTTCAATAGGACCTATAACATTCATGTTTTGTGATTCCATTTAACTAAATCTGGATAGTGTGATAGATTTTTTATGTAAGTTTTCTTCCAATCATTATTCCTATGAATACTGTAATGCAAAAAAATTAAAAAATAATTTCCACAATAATGTAAGATTTCATATATTATATTTATTAATTCATTTATCATTTCATATTTTTACCATTTCAACTAGACATTCAATTGCGATATTTTATTCAATACACCATACATTTCATTATTTTACAGTTAATATTTTCAATTGCCCTGTCATGAGATATGTAATTCCCCTGACCCGGGATCCATAAAACTGGTGCTCTAGGCCGAGTAGTTACATGACCTCAAGTGTTCCTCCCCGTATTCTAGAGGTTGTCGACTAGCAGCAATGGTCTAATAAGTCATGTGGGGAGTCTATACGCTCATGATCAGAGTAATCCATAGTGGATAATAACTTAAATAACAATAAAAAAAGATAAAAATTCATAACATACATAATTATCCAATTCCCAAAATGGGGTACAACAATGTATAAAAATAAATATTTCATGCCATTCTAGAGTGTCAAGTAAACAAAACCCCAAAAGAAAGGAAATAGTAGAATCACCAAAATGGTCTGGACTACAAGTCTGGAACCTCACCCAACATGTCCCATGTCCAAAATAACTCCCTAGCATAGGTCCCTTCCCCTTGTCCTGATCTGCAAGCATGAAATCTGCTTGGGTATCCAATGGCGACCCGAGTAGGGTGTGAGTATAACTTAGTAGGCCAACACCAACGGTGTCTACAAAATATCCAGCAAAGGCAGATAGTGCATGCAAGTGATAAATGATGAAAAGTAAGTATAAAAATTTCACTGGGCCATTCTAGACTATGTTCATTTAGTTTATACTACCATTGAATCTGGGTTCACTACTTAGGAATTTCATGATTTAATCTACCTTGGTCAAGTGTTCAATTGATTATGAATATTAAGTGTTCTCAAACATATGGGAATAAAATCAATCTCTATCTCACTAGGCATCACATTATAAAAAACCCATAATCCTCACCTGAAAGCCTTAGTCTGGGTGGAATGAAACCATTTGGGGGATAGAACTATATCCCCTTACCTAACCCATTTATTTAGGGGCAGAGCTAGAACCTTGGTCAAACTCAACCCGTGGGCATAGAACCTCAAGTCAATACCCTACTCTTTCAATCCATGTGCATGTGCTTATTTATCATTCACCGTAATTAACTATATCCCAACAAGCATAGCCAATATCATTTACAACATCACGGAAATATTAGTAAATGGGAAAATAAAATTATTGCCTCAAAACATTAACGCATTCACCATTTATATTACTTATCTATTTATCCCCATTTCTCATTTCCCATTCCTATCTCACTAAGAATATTCAAGTCATTAGATAATTCCATAGCATTTTCCCATTAATCCATTTAACCATTTTTCATTCCCACCAAACAACCCCTTAGACTATTACCGAACATAAGTATATTACTAAGCACCAATTACACATCCTTCAATCATATTAACATATTCATCATGAACTCTATATTATCTCACAATGGTCTACCCTTACATAGCTAACTCTAGGTACGAGGAATATCATCACACCTCACAGGTGGCCTTAATTTGGTCAGGTCATCCTCCTTGCATCCCATGGGGATCAAGAGGGGTTCAATTAACCATTTAGAAACCACTACATTACATCATGTCAAAGTCATCAAGAACTCTTCAAAATAGGGAAAGAACAAAAATCCTACATGAACAAATCTACACAACTCCCAACGGATATAGCTTTTAGAAAACCTACATTGAATTTGTTGGACAATGCACTTTAAACCGAAGAATTTAGTCTCAAATCAACCAACCCTTGAATCGTTACCCTAAAACAGAACAAAAAATTAGGGCTTGGGAGCTTCATATGGAGAGGGGAAAGAAATAGAAACCCTAAACCAAAATGAAAAGAAAGAGGGAGATTATCCTTACATAGATCTTCGATTTGAAACCAACGGCACTCCAAACATCCAAGAATTGAGGGGGATTGATCCTTGGGAGCTCTTGGTCCCTTTGGTTCATTCCTAGGGTTGCAAGGGAGAGGAGGAGGAAAATACTGAATGAGTTATAAAATCCCAGAGTGGCAATTTTTAATTTTTTAAATGTTTCTAGGATGAAAGTTTTACCCACATGGTTTTCCAAACCCTACGTAACCTATGCAGATGTCACTGTCCAAAAATTCACCTCTTGCATGGTTTACCTGGTCTACCCACATGATTATCACTAACTGTGCGTCGACTATTCGGATATCCTAGAAAACTACTTTTCCCCCCCTTTTCTGTATCCCAAACCCCTAGAACCCCCCAGTGCCCCTTAAAATCATTAGAAAGCACTTAATTAACTAAAATAAAGGGGATAAACTAAAACATAAGTAAAAAATACCTTACATATAAATCTGGGATTTTACAACCTCCCCACCATATAATGGCTCGTCCCCGAGCCTCTCTTTTTTAGCATCATTGAGTTTCTACAGAAAATAGATTGGGCCACTACACCTGTATATAATATTCCCACTCCCAAGTTTCCTCCTGAATGTTTCCATGTTTCAATAGATCAAGAACTAGGGGCACAACCTTAACCCACAAAACCTTCTTTTTATGATCTACAATATGAACTGGTTTCTTCTTAATGGATGCATCAACCTCAAGCTTGACATCCTCATCATTTATCACATGGGATGTGTCAGGGTGATACAATCGGAGTGGTGAGACATGAAAAAAATTATATAGCCCACTATAACACTATGGAAGATCCAATCGGTAAGCCACCGGTCTAATCCTCTCCATAATTTGATATGGCCCCACATATCTAGGAGCTATCATTCCTTATTTCTGAATTCAACGGTGACCCAACCTTGGAGACACTCGAATAAACACACAATCACCCACCATGAACTCAATAGGTCTATGATGTTGATCTTCATATGATTTTTGCCTAATCTGAGCTGTTTCCATATGCTATTGAATAAAATGAACCTTTTATGATGTCTCCTACCCAAGACACAACCGTAATAACCCAGACTCTCTAGCCTCTAACCAACACAATGGTGATCTACATGGTCTCCCATAAAGTTCTTCCAAAGGTTCCATCTAAACTATAGCCTAAAAACTATTGTTATAAGAAAACTCAATAATCGAAAAATGATTTTCCCAGGAACCACCTAAATCCAGAACACATGCTCTCAACATTTCTTCTAATAGATGAATTGTATGCTCTGACTGCCCATCAGTTTGTGGGTGGTAATCCATACTCAGAAACACTTGGGTACGAAGTGCCTTATGTAGTTCCTTCCAGAAGCACGAGGTGAAATGCAGTTCACAATTTGAAACTATGTTTCTCGGAATGCCATGAAACCGTACAATTTTCTGAACATACAACTCACCTAACCGTTCGAGTGTATAGGATTCCTGAATTGGCAAGAAATTGGTCAATTTGGTCAGTAGATCTACCACCACCCAAATGGCATCATTTATTCGAGATGTCCTCAGAAGACCCACTAAAGATTCCATCATGACTTCATTCCACTTCAACTATAGACTAGGTAATGACTGAAACCACCCACCTAGGTGCTGATGTTCATCCTTCACCTGCTGACAGGTAAGGCATCGTGCCACAAAACGTGTAACTTATTTCTTCATTACCAGCCACCAAAACTTCCTACGAAGGTTGCGGTGCATCTTATTCAATCCCAGATGCACATCCCACTTTGATGCGTGGAACTCGCGCATCTAATCTTCTCATACATCTACTTGTACCACAACACGACCATGAACATAAGCAACCCCACCAGTACTAAAGTTCCAACCAGAATGTGAATCCCTACCTTTAAGACTTTACTTCAGAGCCAAACACTCAATATCTACCAACTAAATCTCTTTAACTAGGTTAAAAAGCACAGACTCAATTTTTATAGATGTAAGGTTCGTCTACCTATGCCCCTCCTATACCTCAAAATGCATCTATACAAACAAGGACATCATCGCCCACTCTAAACTGAATTCCTGAACTTTCAGATTCTTTGTCTTCCATCATAGAGCATCAGCGATACTATTCTCTTTCACTGGTGTCTAAACCAATTCAAAATCAAAATACTATAGGTTATCAACCCACTATCTCTGACAAAGATTCAAATACCTCTAATGTATTTCAGACTTTTATGGTTTGTAAACACTGTAAAGGGTTTTCCCAACAAATAATACCACCAAAAAATTAATTCATGAACCACAACAGCTAGCTCAAGGTCATGAGTAGGATAATTTCTTTCATGTGGCCTAAAATGCCTTGACCCGTAAGCTATAACCCAATCATCTCGCATCAAAACTGCCTGAAGTACAATATTGGACACATCACGGAACAAGTTGTACCTATTACCTAGTTTGGGTAAGATCAAAATAGATGTTGTGGTCAACCACTTCTTTATCCCCTCTAAATCATCCTCACAAGCCTCTAACCAATCGAACGTAACCCCCTTCTTGGTTAGACCTATTAGTGGCACTGCCAAATGAGAGAAATCTCTAATAAACCTTCAGTAATAACTATCCAATCCTAGTAAACTCCAAATATCAAGTAATTTCTTGGGATTCTCCCAAGACACCAAAGCCTGCACTTTTTCAGGATCCCCTAATATGCCTGACTCAGAAATTATATGTCCCAAAAAGTTCCCCTAAACAATACAAAACTGACATTTGGATATCTTGGTGTAAATATTATGCTCTCTTAGTTTACTCAAGATGATGTCAAGGTGTTTGGCATGATCGTCATGAGTTCTGGAGTACACCGATATGTCATCAATTAAAATAAATAAAAATTGATCCCGATATTGGTGGAATATCTGGATCATCAAGGCCATGAACATACCGGTGCATTGGTCAAACCAAACAGTATTTCCAAGAATTCATAAAACATATACCTACTTCGAAAAGATGTCTGGGGTATGTCATAAGGTCTCACCCTCAACTAATGGTATCTCAATCTCAAATCAATCTTGTAAAACACTGAGTCACCTCAGATCTGATCAAATATGTCATAAATTCAAGGAAGAGGGTATCTATTCTTAACTATCATCTGGTTTATCTTACTTTAATCAGCACATAGCATAATTGATCCATCATCCTTCTTAGAAAACAACACAAGATATTCCCAAGGTGATGTACTAGGATATATAAACCCCTTACACTTGAATTCCACTAACTGAACCTTCGGTTCTGGGAGCTATGTTAGCACCATTTAGTAAGATGGGATGGAAATTGGATCATCTACAGGCAATAATTAGATCTTAAACACAACATCTCTATCGGTTGGTAACCCCAAGAAGTCCTCAAGAAACATGTCCTCAAACTAGTCCACAACAGAAGGTAAGAATGATTGTCCTCTCTTCCCATCATCTATCATAAGGCATGCTACTTGGGCTGTGAGCTCCCCAATCTGATGTAGTAGCTTCCTTACATGGTCCACTCGAGTATCCCACTCACCATGAAGGACATTAGTAATCCCATCGAGAGACGTGAATGTTACCCAACATCAGTGACAATCGATATGGGCTTGATATAACACCAACTAATCCATTCCCAAGATTAGGTAAAAATATGACATCTCTAGGACAAACAGATCCCATAGGAAATGATACCCACAAACCTCTAGGGCACAATCCTTACACTACCTAATGTCCCCCGCTCATACCCCTAGAAGAGTATCAGGTGACATTTCCCCACATGAAGGCTCTCTGGTTAATCCCAACACAACTATGAACTGAGTAGAAATAAAGGAATGTGTAGCACCTATATCGAATAAAGCACTAGAAAACATGGAATCTACACGAATTGTACCTCGAATAGTAGACAACCCTACCACACCACCCTTAGATGTAGCCTGAATTTCATGGAGATGGAATGCCCCTTTAACCTGGGCTATATCCTGAGTATCCTACACTGCACTACTATGTTGGTAAGGGTGATCTCTCACCGGAATTCCACGTCGATCACCCCTAATAGTACAGCTTGTGGATCTCTAACTGGATACCTGATATGGGGTAACCTACACTCGGAATCTGCCTCTGACCTCCATCATTCACTGACTACCGCGGGTTCCTTCAGAATCTCTGTATGTGACCTAGCCAGCCGCACGCTTGTCACTCCACAGGTGGGTGGGTACAATGGTCACACTTGTGCCCTGGTCTGCCACACTAAAAATAGAAGACCCAGTCACTACCCTGAGAATTTTACCCCCTCTTCTAACTACTCTGGATGCTTCCCCCTTGCTGGAAGGTTACAATGTGGTGCTTCCTATTATCAAAATATACACCACTTACTCGTTCATCTGGCGCCACAAGTTCACTACCTCAAGCTCCCTTCAAGTTTCCTTATGAGATAATGTCTTGATTGACCACTTAGATAAACCTTTTTAGATGAAATATATTCACATAATATCTTTTCTCATGTATCATCCCATCTTAGAATCGTTTCACCACAAACGCCTCATCTCCCGTCAACATCAGAACGAAGCGTCTCAAATCAATGAAACGGCTAGCATAGTCCATCACTGATATTTTCCCTTGAGTCAACATCATAAAATATGCATCCTTCTCCTACCTCAATGTTTCTGGATAGAAGTTATCAATAAACATCTCCTAAAAATCTTTCCACATCATCCCCTCATCCTGATCTGTCTAAACCATAATGTTCCACCAACATTTTACTTTCCCCCTCAGCATATAGGCTGATAAATTGACTCGCTTCTCGAGAGGAGTCTCTGGTTGGTCGATTATAGTTTGGATGTAATCTATCTAGAACTCTTCTACTTCTGACCCACCCTCTCCGGTAAAGTTCGGAGGGTGTTTCAGTTGAAACTCCCAAGTCAGCTCAAACATACTCGGTGTAACCCTCCCTGGGTCTCGTTCTATCATCTGTAGAAAATAAGAAAATTTATCGCAGAACTTCTCTACCCTTTCTCCTTGGACCACTTGATTCTCCTACTCCACAGCTGGATGAGAATTCTCATCAACTTCCTCATATTTCCCTACTAACTCACATCTTTGAGGTGTCATTTCTCTACAATGAGAAACACGATATTAAGAACACAACCATAAAGTTTTTATCAGAAGGAAGAGGTATAGATAGGATCATAACTTGTAATAACCAATCCAGTTCACATAAACTACCCAAAAGAGACCACTCACAACTAGGTCACTACCCTTAGTTGTATCCCTATGTTCATTGTCAACACGGTATCTAATTATCATGGTTACAATCCTTTTCTTTTACTCCCTTTGAAATCATTTTCATAATCCAATTTACCCTTACAAAAACAAAAAAAATATTCCACTTTTACTTCATTATCAAGAATCATTTTCTAATTTCTAGAAAATTTCACTTCCCCTTTTTACTCACTCATACCATCTTATTAGTCACAATTCATTACATTTAAGAGAACATATTCATCCTAATGTTTATATCTCACACACCCATCCTATGTGTGTTCCTATCATGATGCATGTCACTTTCTTAAATAGTTGTCTAGAATGATGCCTCAATGCACAACCTTGTACCTTGTTGGCCATGAGAGTAATATCACAAAACCATTAAATCAAACAACAAGTGCATCACCCAATAGTGAAATATCATCAAATGTAACTACACACAACAAGAACAATAGTCCCCTCTTTTGATGACTTGGGTTTTCCCCCGAACATGGGTTAGCTACTCCCAAGAACGAGCTCATTACCAAGGCCTGACACATTCCTAATCTCCTTCCGACCTTCCCCAAATAGTAATAAAGAAAAAAGACCTCCCCTTATACCACTAAACTGCTGCTCTGGTCTGGGTAGTTAAATGACCTCAAGTGCAGCTCCCCGTCTGCCAGAGGTTACCGACTAGCAGCAAGGGTCTAATAGGTCATGTGGGGAGACTATTCCCTCATTATTAGAGTAAGACAAAGAAGATAATAACTTAAATAATGGAAACAAAATAGAACAATCAATAACATTCAGAATTAACCAATTCCCAAAACTGGGTACAACCATGTGCAATAATAAATATATCATGCCATGCAATAGTGTTAGGTGAACAAAACTCCAGAACAAAGAAAACAGCAGAATCCTCAAAATGGTATGGACTCCAAGTCTGGAACCTCACCTGACATTTCCCATGTCCAACTCAACTCCCTTTAATAGGACCCTTACCCTTTTCCTGACCTACAAACATGAAATCTTCTCAGGTACCCAACGGTGGCCCGATAATGGTGTGAGTATAGCTCAGTAGGCAACCACTAACGGTGTCTACAAAATATACAGCAAAGGCAGATAGTTAATGCAAGTGATAAATGATGAAAAGTAAGGATAAACAGTTCATTAGGCCATTCTAGACTATGTTTATTTAGTTTATACTACCATTGAATCATGGTTTACTAATTAGGTTTTTCATGATTTAATATACCATTTTCATGTGTTCAATGGATTAGCTATATTCAGTGTTCTTAAACATATGGGAATAAAATCAAGATCTATCTCACTGGGCATCACATTATAACAAACCCATAATCCTCACCTCAAAGCCTCAGTCTGGGTGGAATGAAACTATTAGGGGAATAGAACTTCGTCCCCTTACCTAACTAGTGCATTTAAGGGCAGAGCTAGAACCTCATTCCAACTCAACCTATGGGCGTACAACCTCAAGTCGATACCCCACTCTTCCAATACACTTCACATGCTTATTTATCATTCACTACAATTAACCATATCCAAAAAATCATATACAATATCATTTTCAACATCACAACAGTATCAGTAAAGAATAAAATAAAATTATTTCCACAATCCATTAACACATTGACGATTTATATTACTTATCCCTTTAGCCCCATTTCCCATTTCTCATTCCTATGTCACTAAGCATTTTCATGTCATAAATTAATTCCCTAGAAATTTTCCCATTAATCCATTTAACCATTTTTCATGCCATCCAAACAACCCCTTAGGCCATTACCTAACCTAAGTGTATTTCCGAACACCAATTACACATCCTTCAAGAATATTAACATATTCTTCATGAGCTCTATATTCTTGCACAATAGCCTACCCTTACTTAGCTAGCTCTAGGTCCATGGAATATCGACACACCTCATGGGTGGACCTAATTTGGTCAGGTCACCCTCCTTGCATACCATGGGGATCAAGATGGGTTCAATTAACCATTTAGACACCACTAAATCACATCATGTCAAATGCATGAAGAACTCTTCAAAATAGGGAAAGAACAAAAATCCTACATGCACAAATCAACAAAAAACCCAAAGGATATAACATGTAGACCACCTAACTTGAATCCGGTGGTGAACTCACTTCAAAACAAAGCCTTAGGTATTAAATGAACCAACCCTTTAATATTTACCCTCAAACTCACTAAAAATGTTGGGTTTGAGAGCTTCAGATGGAGAGGGGAAAGAAATAGTATCCCTAAACCAATAAGAAAAGCAAGAGGGAGATTAGCCTTACCTGGATCTTCAATTTGCATCCAAAGACACTCCAAATGGCCTCTAATTGTGGGAGATTGATCATTCATAGCTCTTGGTACCTTTGGTTCGTTATTAGGGTTTCAAGGTAGGAGGAGGAGGAAAATTCTGAATGACATATAAAATCCCAGAGAGGAAATTTTGTAAATTTTTAAAGGTTTCTAGGCCGCATGATGTACCCAAACAGTTTTCCAAACCGTGCACAAACCGTGAATCCCCCACTATACAAAAATCCACCTCCCTCACGGTTTACCTGGGCTGCCCACACAGTTAGCACTAATCGTTTGCAGAGCATCCGCCTAGCCTAGAAATCTTTTTCCCCCTTTTTCATGTCCCAAACCCCTAAAACACACCCAAGCCTCCTTAAGTACTTTAGAAAGCACTTAAATAACTAAAATAAATGGACTAAACTGACACATAAGTAAAACATAAATTATTGATAAATCTGGGATCTTACAAGTTACACTGAGAAAATAGAGGTTATAAGTCGTGCTTAGAAACATTAAGATAACATTCCGTGTGTTTCTCACAATTCAAATAGATAATTAATAATTACCTTTTTCTCAATTCAATGTATAGTCAATATTTTTTCTATGATGTATTTCGATGAGCTTAAAGGTTTTTATTTTAGATTATCTATACCACAATAATAGCTAAAAATGGAATTTAATTATTTCCTTTCATAAACCCCATCTCATACACATAATACCGAATTATTTTTGTTGATTAACCTGTTCTTTTGGTAGGTATTGAACACTATTAAATGGTAATAATTTTCATGTTCATACTCTATATCTAAATCCATATTCACCTACTTTTTTTTTATTTCATTAATCACAATTTCAAATCATTTTTTGTCATGTACCATGAGTTTTTCAAAGAAAAAAAATTAGTTATATCCAAATTTAACTTCAACCATTAAGACTAAGATTAAAATTGATTTATTATTTTTTAATTTCATAATATATTATCTTTCTACATTTTGTGATCTCATAACTACATTTCTAATTTTTTTGTTTAATGTTTTTATTTATTAACAATTTTTAAATGAAATCTTGAGCATTGATATCCTTTATTACTACATCCATTTCCTATTGTAGTGTTCAATTTTGAATGACATGATGTTAATGATTAATTCTATTATATAGATAGAATAAACCTTCTGAATTTGATGTTGTATATTTAAACTCATCTCAACTTTAATCATTCAATTTGATATTTATTTTGTTTTCATTTCCCGTTACATGATTTCTTAATCACAATAATCATTTTCATCTCTTGACCATCCAAATAGCATATAATACTATTGAAACTCGTAATATCTATACTATTTCTATGATAGTTCAAAATATTTTTTAGCATTCATTATAAGTCAAAACAAAGACCATAAGCGCATGTGTTTTTACTAAAATAGAACAAACACCGCTTATTTTATCTAACATCATATTGTAAGTGATGTGTTATGATCATTTTTCAGTAGAGGTACCAGTGGGGAATAGTTGTATGTGGTCATTCATGAGGACCATCAAGTGACTAGTGGACATCCAATGGGGAACAAGTAGGCCTAGTTCTATGTTTTCCTAAAAAACATAGAAATTTTTTCTTTTCCTTTAAAACATATTTACCCCTTCAACCCCCTCCTTCAAACTACAATTTTCCCAATTTATTGGGATCCTCTCTCACAAATCCACATGGACTCCTACTTCTCTTCATCCATTTTCATTTCATCATAGTGTTTTGAAGGGATATTTTCATATAGAAATCAATTATGATCTCCCCCTTTCCTCTATTCTTTCTCGTTATTCCATTTTCCCCAATTTATTTATTTAAAATAGATCTCATGTTGATTATTTAACTATAATCATGGTGAAATCCAATTGTGTTCCATTGTTTCCTCTTATATGAGTTAGAGAAGTTGTATGTGAGTGCTTTCTTGGTGATCTTTCATTATTTTTATTGTGTCTTGATGTGGAAATTTTCATAGGGTTTTCTTAATCTTGGTATATGATTTATGGAACTTTTAATAGGTTTCATTATTTCATTTTCTGATTAGAGACTAATATAATTATTTTTCTATTTTACCTAGGTTACAGCAAGGTCTCTGTTAAGATTTCAATGTGGTTATTTTGGTTTCAAGTTTAATTGACTGTAAACAATTAGGGGATGTGTTTTGGTTGTTTTTATGGGTTATTGTGATGCCATTACAATACAATAGAAGACTTGTTGATGTTAATTCACTAATAGGTCCTTCCAACCCATATAAAATTCCTTAACATATTTTTTGGGTTTATCTTCCATGGTTTTCTTAATCTAATTTGTTAAATTATAAATATTTTCTAAAGATATGAAATAATTGTTTTTTATCAATACCTTTGTTATATATTTGAAGAATTTCTATAAAAATAAACCCTTTCATACTTAGGGAAAATATCAAATCACTTCTTTTTGTTTTAAATCTTGATTTAAATTCATTTAGATAAATTGATAAATTCCAATATGTGATTTAAGAATTTTTTATAACATGTTAATATTGATATAAACTCTAACATTTTTTTCCTTATTATACGTACTTGATATTTAAAATTGAATCCCTTTATTTCCCCTTGATTAATAAAAAAATAAGTCATATATAATTTTTAATGGTTTCATTGATTGTTAATAAATAAGAATTATTTTTCTTGATATTGAATGAAATTAGTGAAATAAATAATTTTAATCATGTTTAAAAAAAATTATGGAATTAAAACTCCTTTTAAATTTCATGATGGCTTGGAAAGAGTTTTTTTCTAGAAGTGTGTAGAATTTAATTCCTCTTGGTTAAAAAATAAACATTATGAGGTGGTTGGACCATTACACTTAACCTAAAAAAATCTCTTGAACCTATATACGCACATAATAATTATGTTATTAAACACCTTAGTGACGTGTGTTAAGAAAATTGGATAGTGTGACTGCATTTCAAATAGTCACTTACCATCTTGTATCATTTACTTGTATTACTGAGAGAATTATTACTTCCAAATTAAAACAACAGGACTTATAACCATCCATACTTAAATCGGTTAAGAGTTTCATTGGTGGTGAAATAATGGTTGTTTTGTTTTCAAGTTTAATTGAATGATGTAATTCCAAAAATTAATCAATTTTTCTAATTGACTTCCAACTGAAACAAGATATCTTTTTTTTAAATCCATCACTAGCTTATTTTTTATTATTCCCTCGATTCATTCTTAATATTATATAAAAACTTTTTTATATAACATGATTTTATAAAACTCTTTCCTTTCTAAAATATTTTTTACACTATATTTTCTAAAATTGTAGGGTTGAAAGTAAAACTATTGACAACATTGAAAAATAAATGTATTTTCTCCCTAAATTAAAATCTATTTATGAAAACCTACTTTTAAAAGAATATAAATTTAAAATAGTCATCTTAAATTTATAAATTACACCACCATTACTCCTTATCCAGGATTTTTTGGGCATGTATTGGCTATGAAAAAAACTATACATGGTATATTACCTATAATTTTGTTAATACTCCCAAGTAACTACCCATGAAATAGTTAGAGACTTGTTTGGATAGGTATTAGAAAACCAAGAAAATGACCATCCAAAATAACATAGAAGTTGTTTGACCTATCTCTAATGTATCTAGAAAATAATGATGGTTTGTAAACTATGTTATGTTTCTATTAATCATTTTTTTCCTTTTTAGAAACCATAATGTTATGTACATGTATTACATATTCTTATGTAATAATTATGTAAAATTTAAATTATTTTTGGTGTATGATGAATAATATGGAATAATATAATAGGTATACTTTTTAATTTATTAATTGTATAAATTGTTATGACAGAATTATTTCCCAAAGATGAATATAACTTTGATTTTCCCAACATGTCATTCTCTATTATATTCATGATAATGATTTTTATATAGAGTATGGTTTCTTTGACCATGGATACTGCTTTGATGGAAAATTAGCATCTTGGTTGGGGTATTTTGATATTGTATAAATTATATATAGTAATGTCTCGTGGGATGATTTGTTGAACCATGTTTGTGTATAACCCTTTATACTTTCCATTTATTAGTTATAGACCTAAATCTAGTATAAACCATCCTATTTCTATGGGATGGGGTTTTACCCATAACTCAACCACTAACTGAAATATGATGAGGTTAGCTCATTGGTGAGGGAATCCTCATTGCCTTATCCTATTCATATAATATTCAAAGTGTTAGGATTGAAGATGGTATGTCATTTATGGATCCCTTAAATATATTAATTTTTCATTCATATTTGATACTGATCTTCAAGGTACTTCATTATCTACTTCTAATATGATTTTATTGATAACTATATGTAACGTTTTTTCATATCTATTCATGTAATTGAATAAATTGATCGAAATCATACATCTACATGTATTTCATATATGTTAAAACATGTTTGTTTCTTAAGGAGTATTATATGATCAATCTCTACAGGTTTACTCTAGTGGAAATATAGTTTTGTCATCTTTCTTGCAGGTGATTATAGGTACTAATAGATATTTGGATGATCTATTCTTGTTGTGCATTTCCATTTTTGGATATGTAGTTTTGTGGTATATCTTACAGGTGGTTATGACTTGGATGGATTTTTTACCTTCAGTAACGATAAGTGTAGCTTGATTCATGATGGAAAGGGATAGCTCACTTAAAATGTTGTCATTGTAGATATATTAGAAAATTTGGATAAAGATTTTTCAAGTCTAGTGATGATGAGAAGAGGGTCGTGTTTGGTTATATAGAAGAGGATGTAGTGAAGATAAAGTTATATGATGCTAGATATGGAAATATCTATCTAAATTCTAAAAAAGAACATCTTTGATAAAGTCATAGACTACATGAATAATGAAATTAAAAAACTCGAACACATTCTTGGGAATTCAATCAGGTCATCTAAATATAATGAGTTCACTCTCAAGAACATCGTATATACTTTTATGCAATCCAAATCATTTGGAGGTTTATTCATCCTTAAGTTTAATAATTTTCTAAATTACTTTTTAGTAGAGTACTGTGTTTTTAGGTGTTATAAGTTGATTTTTATGATGGGTTTTTAATCTTGTATTGATAATAGAAAAATCATTCAGTATTAAATAAAATTAGTATTAACCCTATATTATAATTTTGGGATATGTACTAGAGGTTTTGGATGACTATTTTTAGTATTAACCTTACATTAGAATTATAGAATATCTATTTTTTACAATATCTTCAAGCTATATCCATGGTTATAAAGTGTATAAATAGACCTACAGTACGGTTTTGAACCATGGAAATAGACCTATATAAAGGGTTTTGAATCGTGGTAGTAAACCTATAGCCACAATTTTAAACCGTGGATATAATCTAATGTGACAGAAGCTACATCCATGGTTAGAAACTGTGGTTATAGGGGTGTGGCCATGGTGGAAACCATGGATATAGACATGTATCCATGGTTCAAATTATGGCTATAGGCATGGACCTATTTCCATGACAATAGGAGCCATGTTCCACCAAACCATGGCTATTACCTATATCCATGGTTTCATGACCAATATCCACATCTATAAACTATGGATATAGCCTAAATTTCTATTAGTGTGAAGTGTTTCTGAGTATGTGTAGGAATATTTAGAATTTTTTACTACGTTTATGGAAAAATAAAAGAAACTAAAGTCTAAAAAAGTAAAAACATTTTTTATAGAAGAATGGTTTCATAGGTTGTTTTTAATTTAGTTGGTATGGAGTAACAAAATGGATAATCCATTCTTGTAAATATGATGTCATCATAATGATGAAATCTGAATGACAATTGGAATCAGACTGAAGGATGGTTAGAAATTTTGATGTGATATAAAGTTGTGAGAATACTTTAGTAGTTTTGAGAAGAATCAAGAAGAGTAGAGAAGTGATAAAGAATTCAATGATGGAGCCAAAATGTATAGGAGATTAATGTTTCAGGGAATTTTTTTAGGAGGAAAAACATTTTAGATTATCACATAACCATTTTTATCACACCTATAAAAGGAGAAGAGTACATTGTACTTTCTAATGGATTAGAGAACTTTTCACAAGTGGAGGAATAAATAGAAGTCCTGAATTTTAGTCAAAAGGAGTTTTTGAATAGAGAATTCATGTGGAAGTTTTCTAAACATAATAAAAATAAGTAAGATATTATTTAGTGTTTAATAGATCAGGATGAGTCATTGGACCAGGAAATTGACCAGATATTTCTTGATTGAGGTTGAAGATGTTTAGAATTGTTTCAGTGGTATTCTGGTAGGATTTTATTTCTAGACTGAGCAATCGGACTGAATAATTATACATATTAATTAGACTAATTATCTTTATGAAGTCCAGATAAGTTCTTAACTACTGCTGGGAAGAAAATCGAATAATTTTTTTGGATATTATATTACTATTGTTGAAAATATAGCATGGTAACATGTTTTGAAGCAATTGGTGAATGTTTATTAACTTTTTAAACAAATCACTATTACATCGATTCGTGATACTAGAATCACATGCACTATTATATTTAATATAGTGCTACATAAGTATAAGGGTATATCCTACTTTTTGTATCCACAAAAAAGGATTGTTTTATAGTCTATTGTGTGGTATTGGATTGTTTTCAAACCATACCAAGTATGTAGCTACTCTTATTGGGTAGTAAACCATGTAAATACTTATGTTTATATGGATGTGTGAATGTTTTTTTTCAAAAAAGTGATAATTACTTAAATGGAGGATAAGGTTGTTTCAAAAGAAATAAAAATTAAAAGAAAAATATATCATTGATTCACCCCCTCACCCTCTCAATGATACATTGATCCTATGAGGGAAATATCTATTGGTATCAAAAGGAGGGTTCCCTTCATTTACTCTTTGCTAACGTTTTTAAGAGAAGTTGTAATGGATAATATAAATTATGTGAATAGTACGGGGATTCTAGTCTTTTATGGTAAGAACTATCACATCATAAATAATATAATGATTACTTATCATATTTCTCTTGGTTATTATGTCCCTGAAGCAGCAAAAAATAGATTTTATCCAACTGATGAAAATGTTCTTCTTACATCGGTTGATGAGAATAATCTTCAGAATGATGGAACAGATAATAATTCTATACTGTCATCACTTTATAAAAGTGAGTTTCTAATATTGAAGGGTGTTTCCACCTCCAAAGGTGTATGGTATAAGCTAAAGAACATTTTTTAAGGAAATAAAAATGTGATTAAGTCCAAGTTAAAAATCTGGAGATTGAAATATGAATATCTCAATATGGGTGGGTATGAATCCATTAGTGAATTATTTACCTCGCTTAATGACATTGTTAGCATTATTATATGTCTTAGTAAAAATTTGGATGATTCTACTATTGTTGAAAAGATATATAAAATTATTCCCATCAATTTTGATGTCAAAGTTTCTTTGTTGGAAGATAGAGATCCAGAAACATTAACTCTGGATGATGTTCATAGTACTTCCATCACTTATTAATTTATAAGGGATAAAGTTATGAACAAAAATATTAATAGAGAAATTTTTTTAAGGATTCCTAGAAAGAAATTCCAAATGAGATTCTTGAAGATGAAAAATCTAGATATTATGATTGAAAAACTGAGGTATGTAAAAATATTGATTAATTATTATCTTTGTTTTCTAAAAATGTAAAAAGTGGTATAGGTAAATATAAGGTTATGCTTCCTTTGAAATTCTATGAATGTGGATTAATTGGGCACTTTGTGTCTAATATTCCTAGAAGAAAGAAATAATAATATTTTGATGATGTTGAAATAAGGTAGAGAAGGTATTGAAAGAAATATGGTGACAAGGAGAAATATTTCTCAAAAGGGCAAGATAAAAAAATTTCTAAATACAAAAGAAGAATATTTTTGTATAAATATGAGGAAGAAGAAGATAATTATGTTTAATATAAAATTACTACTAAGAATGCTGTAGAGAATACTTTCATAGAAATAGTAAACAATGAATAGTTCAGAAACAGTAGTTCTAAAGAAGAAAAATCTCAATTAGAATTTCATTTGAAAGAAGAATGGAAAGGATGACTGAGAAATAGTGGAATACTGGAGAAATAAATCAAGAAATTAAAAAATGAAAGTTCATAAAGAAATAATTAATATTGTATTACTGAATATAAAGTTAATATATTAGAATATATTGTTGATTTGAAAAAATCTATTGAGAAATAGAAGAAATGAAATGAATATATGGAAGTAAAGTTTAAGTCAAAAGAAGAAGAGTTGGAACATGTCCAAAAAACCCTCTAAAGTTAAACACAGGGTTACAAATTTCAGGAACACTATTTCTAAATTTAGTGAAACTTTTGGAAAGGGTGAACCTAATAAGGAATAAAATTTACCTTCAAATGATGAAAATAAAGATGAAATTATTTCTGAGAAGAAGAAAGATGGGAAAGTAATATATGTGGCCAAAACCAAAAAGGTGTAGAAGTCAAAGTTTCTAAAAAATATATGTTTAAAGAAGTTACTACAAATTCTGGTTTTAGTAATCCTAAAAAGAAAATTTTACTAAAAAATATTATTTTGGTTGATAACAGAAGGTTTGGTGTTCAATAAAGTTCCAATAAAAAAGATAATAAGGTTTCTGAGAAAATTGCTCCGGACTATAGATAGTATGGAAGTTAAAAAGGAAAATATAATTTCTATGGATACTTCTGGTATTGTGGTGGATTCAAAAAAAATAGAAAATATGTGTTGGTTTAACCAACAAAATTACAACTATTTCAAAAATTACATAAGGAAAAGTTTAAGGGGTATTCAATGTAATGACCTGAAAAATGTACTTCTTTTATTTATAGATCTATTTTCTCCTAATAATTTTTTATTATGTTTTACAAAAAAAACTCACATCAAATTACTTTGGAACCAAATTTTAGTTTTCAAAAATGATATAATTATTATAACAAATTAAGGTATATGGAATAATGATTATTTTAATTAAATAGTATGACTAAAAACACCAATTTTTTAATTTAAATGATAAAATAATTTTACTTATTTTTGTGTTATAAATTTCAATTTGAAATTTCAATATTCATTTTCTATCCACTATTATTTTTAATAACTAAGGATTTTCATATTTAAAAGTCAAATTTCTCATACTTAGATAATTATTATGGTTAAATAAACATCATTTTTGAATTCCAAATGTCAAAATTAATCTAGGATGAATTTTTTGAAATTTTCTAAGAAGATTCAATTTGATGAATAGTATTTGATGAATAGTGTTTTTTATGAATAGTATAAAAATATTTTATTATTAAATAACTTTTTTATGAAATGATTTTCAAAAAATGGTCTTCTATAGTTGTGATCAGTAAGAAATATAGGGTCTAATAAGATCAACTTTATTTTTGGTGAATAATAAAGTATGAATAGTAATATACCATTATGAATAGTAATGAATAGTAAATTGAAAAAAAATAGAAACTTCACCCATGAATTTATAAATACAATTTAGACATCTTAAAAGTGAAAAAATGATCATAGTTTAAGTTTTGGTATTTTTATATGTCATAAATATTTTTTTTGCAATTTTATAAATAATTTATTAATTTCAAATGGAAATTTATTTTCATAAAATTTAATCATAAATTTTTACTTTATTGTATTATGGTTATACGATAATTTTATGGGACCTTGTTTACTTTCTTATGGTGTTACAAAATGAGCTATAGTTTTAAAGTGTATTTTTGGAATAAATAATGATTTTATTTAAAAATTAAATTAAAAATATTTAAAATATTATTCTCCAAAAATGGAATTCATTTTTGAATTCAAAGCATCTATATTAGGATAGAGTGAATTTTTGGGATTTTTCTGAAATAGTTGAATTTTTGGTTAATAGTAAAAAAACAGTTTTGAGTTTCGGGTGTTTAATGACATCATTGATGATGTAATCATGATTTAAATAATCTAGTATACTTTTTAATAGTAAGATATGTTATGAGGTGTCCAATGTGGAAAATACCATGGACAAATACCATGGGCAAGCCCATGGTTTTGCAAATACCACCGATGAGGTGTCCCTTGGGAATTAATAATGTATTCCCTCACTTTTCCTATAAATAACAAGCCATTTCCCTCTTTCATTTCATTCCAAAATCATCCTCAATTAATTTCTAGTCTCCTTACCTCCCAAGGGGTCCTCCCAAGGTGCTCTCAAGCCTCCCAAGGTCCCGACCATCAAACTTTCAAAGTTACTCTTCAAGTTAAGGGAACCCTTCACCCTCCTCTTTTAAGTCATGACTTCATTTATGTTATTCCTTATAGTTCCATTTTATTATGAGGGGGATTGTTCTTATATATCTTTACAACTATAAATTTCATTTTCAAAGGATTATAGACCCTTTCCGCTCTGATCAAATTATTTTATTAATCTTTAAGTGACGTCATTAGGCTGCCAAATTTTTATAAAAGAAATTGTATCTTCTCTTTCCTTTCAAGTTTTCTTTTCATGTGGTATGTCATTAAAATATCCATACCATGTTCTTATCTACATGTTATTATGGATTTATATTGTATTATGAGTTATTTATGAGTGGTTAACCCATGTACCCTCTCTTTGTAATGTTTTCTAAAAGGATATTATGTATCCATTATGCTGTAGAATTTTCCTCTCAAAATTCCTCTCTCTTTCTCTCAATAAATTCTCTTGTATTATTTATGTGAATACTCAGGCCTATTTAGTTTATATTTGTGTTCATAAATACACAAAAAAAGATATATTTTATTCTGTAATTTACATACATATAACCCGCACTCCCTTTCCATGCGTTATAATTTACATAATGATCTTGTTTTTAAGAACTTTTAAAACGTCACAATTTTGAAATGAAACCCATTTATTTTATTCTCTATGGGTTGTTTATGAAATGTTTGATTATTATCTATGTGGATCACATGAAAATAAGGGTTCGCTTTGATAGTGCTACAATACATTGGGTAAATAATTAATCTCTAGAGATGACAAGTTTCATGATACCTTGGTAATTTTTATGACACCTCTGGGATAAACCATGGTGATATGTTCATGAATGTCTAAATGAAATGTTGTAGCCACATATTCAAGTTATGATTCTTGTTATTTTTATCATTATATTCCTATTCTTACATTTCTCATGTCTTTATTATTTTTATCATTTTCTTATTAATATTGCTCAAGATCACATGTCAACTATTTCACTTGTTTTCCTTATTGAGCCTTCTCCTCACCATTTCCTTTGATGTATGACTCTAGGTTATGAGATGCAGTAATTTTACATAGGATGAACCTATGATTAATCCTTACAAGTTTATTAGAAGAATTTTTTATGTTGTTTTCATGTATTATGTTCCTTATTTCCAATACACTAAACCCAAAAGATCTTTCAATATGTTAAATTTGTATTATGTAAAGAAAGGTTATGTAATAAAAAGGAGGGATGCTATATTCAATCATATCAAAGGAATAATTCTCATAATGATGTTTTTAATAAATATAATAAGGTTATTTTAAAATATTAAAATAGGTTCCAAACCTCTTGAAACTATTTCTGAAATATTTCAGTAACCTAGACATCTCGAAAAAGGATGTCTTGTTTTGTTACTCGCATAACAGAAAAATTTAAAAATTCTTAAAATTTGTATGTGAATAAAGATAGAGGGAAAGAAAAATATCTTACTGATGAAACCACTTTTAAATATAGAAAATTAGAATGACCATGGATCTTACATAGTGATTGTACTTCTCATATGAAAGGATTCTTAAAATTGTTTAAGAATGTGAAAGATTTAAAATAATGAATAGTGACATTTGGAAATGTTGAATCTCTCAAAATCAAAGGTGTTGGATCTTCCATCATTGGGGAAGAAATGTTGAAAACTAAGATAACATTTTTCTATGGGATAAAACACAACTTTATAAGTGTTTAATAATTTTTTTATGAACATAACAAAGTTATTTTTAGAAAACATGGATTTATTATGAAAAGAAAGGAATATGTAAAGATAGTTACAAGAGTCTAATGTAAGAAAGGAAAAGTATTCCAAGTTGTTGAGGTTCAAAACTATTTTTAGTTGAGAACGATAGAATAAAATCAGCTGTGACACAAAAGGATAGAAAATATTTTTTAGTGAAGCATGAGAAAGTTATCAAGGAGATATAGTGTCCATGAAAAACAATATATTGGTGTTTCACAATTTGTCAGAAAGGAAATATCACAAACTCTCTACATAAGAAAATTGAAATTTGTTTAAAATTAACCCTAGAACATATTAATTTAGATATATATGGTCCAATAATAAAATAATCAACTCTGGGATATAAGTACATAATTACTTTCATTTATGACTTTACTCGCATTACTTGTGTTATGTATATGAAATATAAGTCAGATGATATAAAAATGATTAAAAGATTTTATATGAAATCTGAGAAGATATGTGAGCATTCAGTGAACAATTTGATAACATAAAATGGAAGTAAACACAATAAATAAGAGTTTTAAATTTATCTTTAGAAACATATAATTTGGTATGAGTTTATTACACTATACAATCCTCAACAAAACGATGTTTCTAAAAGGAAAAATAGAAGTTTTTTTTAAATGGAGGGAAATGTGTTACTTGAACATGGTATCTCTCATTATTTTTGGTGGAAATCCTTGAAAACTGTTGTTTATATTTAAAACTAATGTTTCTATAATCTAATTTCATATATAACACAATATTAAATATTTTAGGGAAAATTCCAATATTGAAATACTCTAGATTTTTTGGGAGTCCATAAATCATAAAGAAGAATGGTGGATAAATTGTAATGTTTGAGCATAGATATAAAGATGGAAATTTTCATGGATATGATCCAAAATGAAGAGGATATGGATTCTTAAACTAAGAGATAATAATATTAGTTGAATCTTATGATGTGAAATTTTGTAAAAAAATTGGGGAAGATGTTAAACAAACTCATGTACATAAGGAAGATGAATAGGATGAAAGAATTTTTGTTAAAAATTTTGATAAGGATGAAAACAATTATAATCCTATTCAATAATAAGAATAGGACTTAGTTTTTTCTAATTATGAGGAAGAATATTAAAATTATCATCCCAAGCTGAAGAAGCAAGTGGAATATCAAAACAAAATTGGTGATCAACATAAAAAAGTTCAAATAAGAAGAATGTCAAAATCTATTACACACAATTCCATATATTCTAAAGTAGAGTTGAAAGATTTCAATGGGGATTTTGAACATCCGGACTAGTTTTAGGATGTGAATGAATAATTGGATCAGATTTAGAGGAATCATACTTGGGAACTCGTATCTAAACCGAATAAAAAACATTATTGGTACAAAGTGGGTTTTCTGGGACAACATGAATGTAGATGGTGGAATCATAAGAAACAAAGTAATATTAGTGTGAAAATGTTACTCATATATAGTGTTCATTGACATTGATGATACTTTTTCTCTTGTGTAAAGGAAATAAATAACCAGAATCTTTCTTTATATTTATACACAATGAGGTTACAAAATATTTTAAATGGATGTGAAGTCCACATTTCTGAATGGGGAACTTGATGAAGATGTGTATATTGAACAAAGATGTAGTTTTATTATTAGGAATGATTAAATTTATCTGTTAAAGTTGAAGGAATCCTTGAATGGGATAAAATAATATTTGAGGGCATGATATTCCAAATTAGATACCTATATAAGAAATATGGGTTTTAAGAAAGGAAATGTTGATTGAAATCTATAAATAAAATAAATTCAAAAAAAAATACATCATTGTAAATGTTAATATTGATGACTTTATCTTTTCTATGAATGATGAAAGAACTTGTGAAATAAATTTTTTAAAATGAAAAAATTTCTTGAGATGTCCATAGTGGGTGAAATGAAACACTTTCTTGGGTTATAAATATCACAAACACAAAAACACAGATTTATTTCCCAATAAAATTATATTAACAAACTTATTAATAAGATTGGAATAGATAATTTAAAACCAGTTTCCACACAAATTTCAATGGGAACAAAGTAGAGTAAATATGGTGAAGTTGAGTAAGTTGTTTATAAAGAGTTTCAAAAGTATATTTGAAGTTTATTATATTTTACTACCTCAAGAATAGACATTGTTTATGTTGTTACCTTATATGTAGGATATCATAGTGATATAATAGAATCACCTGTATTGGATGAAAAAATAATTATCAAAGGAACAAAAAATTTCAGAATCAGGTATAGAATCAAAGAAATTATTTATTCGTTCAGTTATACAGATGTTTATTGGGTAGGAAATGTTGATAGTAGAAGAACCGCATCTAGTGGATTTTTTATTTTGGGGAAAAGTTTTGTAAGTTGGAATAATAAGAAAAAAATTCATTAAGTATTAGCAATTATGAATATGAGTTTGTTTATCCCAATCAATATTCAACCCAAAAAATGTGGATGAAGACTCGGTTGGAAGACTTACTTTTTTAAGTAAAGTTACCCTTACTATTGGGTTGTGATAATCAAAGTTCCAAAAACCTAAAAATAAATATGGTAAAACATTATCATTCAAAAAATATTGATATCAAATATGAATTCATAAAATATCATTTTTAGAATAATGAATTGAAGCTAGTATGGCGTCCAGTCTTTTTATTACATAACTTTATATGACATTTTACAAATAGAGGATCTTTTAATGTTTAGTGTCTTGGAAATAAAGTAAATAATACCTGAGAAATAAAAACATTATTATATTACGCATAAAATTATTATTAAATTTTATTCCTAAGTATAATTATTTTATATCATAACCTAGGGACATACATCAAAGGAAATGTGGAGCATAAATCCCAGTATCGGAAAACGAGTGAAACTCTTTACTTGGGAACTTGAGTAATATCAATAAGAACATGAGGAATATCTCAAAGGCATGATAATGAAGCATATAATAATAATATATTGAATCATAACTTGAAAAATGGGTTAAAAATATAATTTATACATTAATAATAATATCAACAAAGTCCATCCCCAAGGTGTCATAAAAATTACTAAGGCAATTCACCAAGGTATCGTAAAACTTGTCATCTCTAGAGATTAATTTCTTTACCCAATGAATTGGAGCGCTATCAGGGTGCACCATTAATATGTATTTATTTTAATTTTATTTACATAGATCATAAAAAAAAAATTCATAAATAACTCATATAGAATAAAATAAATGGGTTTTATATAAAAACATAGCATTTTAAAAATGTGCATAAAAACAAGGTCATTATTTCAATTATAACCCACAGAAAAGGAATGATGGTTTTATGTATTTATATTAAAGAATAAAATAAATACTTTTTATGCCTTGATGAATTCTTCTAGAATTGAAAGTGGTTTTGGTATTCACATAAAGAAAATAAACGAATTTCTTATGAAAAAAGAGTGAGATTTTGAGATGAAACTTTTACAGCATAACGAGTATGAAACATTGTTTTATAAAACTTTAAAAAGAGAGGTAAGAGTGGTCACCCATTCATAAGAGACTAATAATATAGTATAGGGATATAATAAAATGTAAATAAGAACATGTTATGGAAATTTTAAATACATACAACATAAAAGAGAACTTGAAAGGAAAATAGAAGTTGGGAATTCCCTTACCTTGAAGAGTAAATTCTAAAACTCTATGATCGGAATATTGAGAGCATGAGGGCTCATTGGGATGAATTATTTGGATGTATAAAAAGAATTAATTAGTGGAGGATGAGTTTTTAATGAATATATACGAAGTGATGGGTGTGTATTTATAGTAAAAGTGAGGGAGTTTTTTATTAATTTCAAAGGGCACTGTATTAGTGGTATTTGAAAAAACGTGGTCTTTTTCATGGTATTTTCCATGGTATTTTCCACTTGGGACACCTCATATCATATTTTAATCCAAAAGAGTCTACCATCATCTTATATTACTCATTACGTAATTATGACATAGTGATGATGTCATCAAAAATACCGAAAACTCAAAATTGTATTTTTATTATTCATTGGAAACTCAACTATTTTAAAAAAATACCAAAAAATATCCCTAACCATTTTTCAATGTGTACAATTCAAAAATGAAAACCATTTTATTATAATGAATTTAATTAAAAATTAAATTAAATAAATAAAATACTAATACTTAACTGATAATTTCTAAAACCTTTATTTACTTATACTATGATATAATTATATCACATTATGATTTCAGATGACTAAAATAAATTTATACTCCTTAGTTTAGGTTAATATTACATTGGTAGAATTAATATTCATAAGGGTAATATTACTATTTTAGAGGGTCAAGTTACTATTCACCTAAAAATTAAGTAGATCCTATTAGAATCTAAATATCTTACTGATCGTAACCAGGTATGTCTGTTTTTCAAAAATCATTTCACAGAATAAATTATTTAATAATTCTTTAAAAAAATACTATTCATCATAAAAATAATACTATTCATAAAATACTAATCATCAAAATATATTATTCATCGAAATAATTAAACTTCTTAGAAAACTACTAAAAATTCATCCTAGATTAATTTTGAAATTCGAAATTCAAAACTAATGTTTATTTTACCATAATAAGTATGAGAAATGTCTAAAAATTAAAAGAATTTACTTATAAAATCAATTTATCAAATTTTTATCAATTAAACATATATTTTATTAAGCATATCTATTGTTAAAATGAAAATGATGAAATAAAAAATTTATTAAATCAAAGGGATTACATTTTAAATATCAAGGGCCTCGATTCATTGCCCCTTAAAACACCCGCATATGACCTAAGGGTAAGATGTGTGATGGTGATAGACTCTTGGGGCGTCTTGGATAACATCACCCAAGTGGTAATCTCCACTAACTTGAACTTCTCCCATATGTGATTTCATTCAAACTTATCATGTTGAATCTCATCTTGGGCTTAGCCCAGAGAAAATCCCAGTGATGCTACCTACTTCCAAAGCTCTGAAAAGTGGTCTTGGTATGTCCCGAGTCTACTAGATCAGACCATCTACTCTTCTTTTTTCATTAATTATCCTTCATAATTTCTATTTATAAAGAATAATTATAATGTTAAAAAAATATTTTTATTTCCAATGGTCATATTAACAAACGGTCATATAACGGTCAAAAACAAATTGTAACATTTCATTTATACTTATATATTTTTATTGATTATGACATAGTAAAACATACATTTTTAGGAAACAATATATTATTCAAAAGTTCAGGTCATTAAATTCTTCCCCCCTTAAGAAATTTTTCCCCCCAAAATTTCAACTCATATCCTTAGAAGAGAAAAGGTACTTCTGTCTCATAGTCTCCTCTGGTTCCCATGTGGCTTCTTCATATTTTTGGTTCATCCACAACACATTAACAAGGTGGGTAATCTTGTTGCATAGAACCTTGTATATATGATCCAAGATCTCCATTGGTTTCTCCTCATAAGATAGGTAATGTTCTAGTTGTACCACCTCTGGATTTAGTACATATGAAGGGTCAACTATGTGCTTCCCAAAGAGGGATACGTGGAATACATCATGAACTTGAGATAGATTGGGAGGAAGTGTAAGTCTATATGCCATGGCTCTTACATGATCAACGATTTCATAGGGTCCAATATAACTGGGGCTAAGCTTCCCTTTATTTCCAAACTACATGACCCTCTTCCATGGAGAAAATTGAATGATGTCCTTGTCACTAACATAAAACTCCAAGTACCATTGATGTTTTTCTGCATAGCTCTTCTGCTGACTCTGAGCAACCTTAATGTCTTTTTAGATGGCATGATAATTTTCTATCTTCTCTTGCACAAGATCAGGCCCAAGAATATTTCTCTCCCTAGCATCATCCCAACAAGTAGTATTTCTACATCGTTTCCCATATAGCGCTTTATAGGGTTTCATTTTAATTCTTGAGTGGAAGTTATTGTTGTATGACAACTCAACTAATGGGATATATTGATCCCATTCACCTTTAAATTCCATTGTGCATGTTCTCAGCATGTCCTCAAGAATCTAAATATTCCTTTCATATTGTCCATCATTTTTAGGGTGATAGGTCATATTGAAATTCAATTTGGTACATAGAGAATGTTGAATACTTCTCTAGAATTTTAATGTGAACCTTGTATCATGATCAGATACGACAGAAAGTGAAACTCCATGCTGCGTTACCACTTCCTTCCCATAAATCTAGGAAAGTTGACTAAGAGATAAATCTTCCTAAATATAGATAAAATGGGCAGTCTCGGTGAGATAGTCCACTATAACTCATATCACATTGTTTTCTTTGGAAGTCATCAGGATACTAGTGAAAAAGTCCATAGTGATATTGTCCGACTTCCATGCTGGTATAGGTAGTGGATGTAATACCCCATTTAGAGTTTTTTGCTCTGCCTTCACTTTCTAACATACCAGGAACCTTGTAGTGTAGTCATCAATCTACCTTTTCATATTATCCCACCAATAATTATCACGAAGGTCCCTATACATTTTCATGCTTCCAAGATGTATAGAGAATGTAGAGATATTAGCTTCATCCATTAGCTCCATCATTATTTATGGAATAGATGGAACACGTAGTCTTTTATAAAATTTCAGTACACCTTCTTGATCAATATTAAACTCGAGAAACTTCCCATCCTTCATAGCCACAAAATTCTTCTGTAACAAAGGATATTCTTTTTTAGTTTTTTTGTCCTCTCTAGTAATGATGTTTGAGAAATCATTTGGGATAGGGTTGATGATGTCCCTTCCCTTACAATTCCCATGTCTAGTTTCACTATGTAACATCCTAAATATAGATTCCACTCAACTAGTTCCCTATACCCGGCTGTCCACATGGACTCAAGTAGATTTCCCCAAATGACAAAGGTTGCCGACTAGTAGCGAGGGCCTAGGGTGTGATAGTGGAGAAACTATGCCATCATTGGTAGAGTGTAACACAGCGGAATAAATAATAATACAATAACAGAAGTAGTATATACCATACAACTAAAATAATCAATGGAAGGGTAATAAGATAAATAAACAAGTATCATTCAATACAAAAGATGGTGTAGCAAGTCACAAGTTCTAGGAAAGCATCCAAACTAGTACATTGTAGTAATATACAATATATGTCGCAAAATCACAAAAGAAACAAAATGAGACTATGAATCATCAAAAGCCTCACCTAAGTCCCATGCTCTCTGAATCCTAATCATCACATCAAGTACCTGTAATGGGGTACTTTCCCTAATCAATACCTACAATCATATAAAATGTTTGGACCCAAAAGCATGACCCAAACTGGGTGTGAGACTAAATCCCAACAGGAAACCACCAAAGGTCTGTGCCAATCTGTCAATGAATATATATATATATATAATAGGTATTGTACAATAGTGAAAATATTAAACTATATGGTACTCAAAAGTAAGCACAATAGATGTCTTAGAAGACAATTTAAACAAATACAAGTGAAGATCGAATCCAAGCTTGTGTTATGGCTTGGTAGACACGTCATTAGTCATTCTATTTCATTATTCAATTCCATTAGATATTATAAAAGTCTTGAGGTCCATCCTTGGCCCGAAGAACCATTGTAAAAAAGTAATTTTCAACTCGTGACATGATAATAACTTAATAATTTTCAAATAGATCTCAACCTGGGTATCCCTTAATGCCTCCTAGGTTCTCTAATCATTTTAAATAAGACTCAATGATCATGTCCACCCTATATGTGGTTCACTCACAGCCTTTACATAAATAACCACTTGAGATCATCCATTGTCTATTAATCGAGACAATGGTTCACCCAAATTATATAAGGTGCAATTAGTCACATGAGCCTGACCTTATCTTTTAACCAACACTGTGGATCTCCCATTGCTAATTACCTCTTTTATCATTTAATTCAATTACACATTCCATCTCAAAAGTAACACATGTAAATTAAAATATCTCATGGCTTTAAAAAAATTAAATCCCCTAGGATCAGTTTATAAAACACCAACACATGTAAATTAAACTATTACATGGTCAAACAAGGATAACTCATATGGGAAAAACATACAACAAGCCTATTATGCAATTTAAACAATTACAAGGGTTAAAATAATAAGCATCTCATGTGGGAAATTCATATAATGAGAAATATATTTTTAACAATCCAAGAATGGGGATTCAAGTGAAGACTCATAGGAATTCTTGGCCAAATGGAAATACAAGGAAAACACACCCATGGGGTGGCCTTGAATCAAGGTTCACAACCTTAAACATGATTTCAAATTATCCAATTAATTACCAAATCATCAACAAGTAATAATAGGGTTATTTATTCAATAATGATACACTCTAAAAGTGGGCATCCTACACTCATACATATATAAAAATACTCAATAATCAATGAAAGTCACCATACCACATACCTCATACTCGTACGACTCTCCTCATGCAATGTCGGTCTCTAAATCGACCTAGAATGGAGTAGATCTAAAAATGGGTATAAAAGATCACTCTTGAATAACTATATCAAGATAATAAATCAGGAAAAATGGATCAAGTGGAATCAAGATCTTACTGAGGGAAATCCAATGCATCCAACAGTGTTCGAATTAGAGATCAGACGATGAAAAGGGAGAAAAATATCGTTCGGATTTTCTTGGGCACACTACTTGTAAAATGCGGTAAATTTCTGTCCATCTAGAAAAATGATGTACTACCCGAATTAATAAATTAAAAAGTTAGATGGTGTATACTTGATACTACACATTGTGTTCATAAAAAATCTATCCAGGAAATTACATGGTCGTGTACTAGGATTACATGGTGTCTAGACATCTATACACGGTGTGTACCTAAACGTACACAGTTTGTAGTTCCTAGTAACATCGTGTAATAGGCTTAAAACCAGACCCTATACCTCTTTTCTCCCATTTTATTAAGTATAAACTAGAAAAGAAGATCCATACCTCCATGAAGAACTGAGTTCTTACAAATTTCCCCCCTTAAAGAAATTTTTCCCCGAATTTCCCTTCCAAGGGTGGTGAATTAACATTAAAGAATAACACTGTCCATTGTGATTTTACATTTTCCTCCCTCTACCAAGTCTCATCCTACACTCGGTCATGCTTCCATTACACCCGTACAAAAGGAACAGATCATCCATGGAGAACATTCGTACTATGATCGACAATAAAAATTGGATGCTCCTCAAAGGATGCATCTTCCTAAAACATCAAATTCCTAGGATGAAAGGTGTGAGACTTGTCTGAAATGTAACGTCACAAATAAGAAATGTGGAAGACATCATTCATATCCTTGTACCTCTGAGGTAACTTCAATTGATAGGAAACTGCTCTGACCCTCTCCAAAATATCAAATAGACTGACATATCTTGGAGAAAGCTTACCATGTCTGATGATCCTCTTTTGTCCCAACCTCGGTGAAACATGTAGGAAAACTTGATCCCCTAAATTTAACTCCAAAGGTCATCTATGGTGATCTTCATATTATTTCTGATGAGTCTCTGCAGTAGCCATCCACTTTTGAATCAACTGAACATGCTCAGTGGTCTCTTGGACAATACGAGGTCCTAGCATCACTACCTCTCCTACCTCCAGCCAACACAGAGGTGATCAGCATGGCTGACTATAAAATACCACAAATGGAACCATATTAATAGTATCATAGAGGCATTGTTGTAGGAAAACTCAAAAAAGGGTATATATGTCTCCCAAGAACCCCTGAAATCCAGGATGCATGCCCGATGAATATCCTCCATCACCTAAATCATCCGCTCTGAATGGCCATTTGTCTGGGGGTGGTAAGTTATGCTCAAAATCACCTGTGTACCCAAATCCCTCTATATTACTTTCCAGAAATGAGAAGTAAAATGGGCACCCCTATTTGAAATGATATAATGAGGAACCCTGTGTAGTCGTACAATCTTCCGGATGCATAACCTCCCGAGATCATCAACATTAAAGATTTACTTAATCGTTAGGAAGTGTGAAACCTTCATAATCCTATCAAACACAACCCATGCTGCATCATTACATTGGGGTGACCTCAGTAAACCCATCACAAAATTTTTTGTGACTTAATTATATTTCCACTCAAGAATGGGTAGATGATATAAAAGTAATGCTGGTCTTTGGTGTTCTGCCTTCACCTGCTAACAAGTGGAACATCTCATGAAAAAACTTGCTACATATCCCTTCACACCTAGCCACCAGAACTGATGATATAAATCTGAATACATATTTGTGACACCAGGATACACTTCCCACACTAATGCATGAAAATCCTCCATCATCTCCTTGTGCATGTCTGATGAAACCCATATGCTACCTTGTAACCATAGAACCTCATCCTCTTATATTGTCCAACCAAGATGAGAGTCCTCTCCTGACATACTCTCCCACAAAAATATTCCTTCAAAATCCGATAGTTTCCTCATCTTCACTCTTTCTAGTAAGGTAGAGGTAAAATCTAAGGATGTAAGAAAAGTATTCCCCTACCTATCATACACCACCAGATGCATCTCAGAGAACAATGCCATCATCTTCCACTCACCATTGGCCTACTTCATTTCCTGTATCTAGGTCCACCTGCTCAGTGAATCGGCCACTACATTTTCTTTCCTAGGCATGTAGACAAGCTCAAATTCAAAAGGTTGAATGTATTACACCTACCTTTGCTGCCTCAAATTTAGATCATACTGAGTAAATATGTACTTGAGAATTTTTTGGTCTGTGTACACCACAAAATACTCCCCCAACAAGTAATTTATCCAACAGTGTAAGGAATGAAAAACCCTAGCTAACTCGAGATCATGCATCGGGTAGTTACTCTCATGTGGCCTCAGATGTCGAGACCCATACCCAATGAACCGATATCCCTGTATAAGCACTACTCCAAGCCCTATACCTGATACATCACAGTACACAGTATAACTCTTACCCAGATATGGAAAAATCAATATTGGTGCTGATGTTAATCTCCATTTCATCTCCTGAAAGGCTATCTCTCATGAATATGACCATATGTACTTCACACCCTTATTTTTCAAGCTCTTCATCACCGCTGCTAAGCGTGAGAAGTCCTGTACAAAATGATTATAGTAACCAGACAACCCAAGAAAACTCCACACCTCAATGATGTACATGGGATGACCCTAGGTAACTACTACTCTCACCTTCTGTATGTCCACTGATACTCTTTTCTTTAGGATGAAGTGACCTAGTAAGTGAATCTGATCCATACAGAAGTCGCACTTTGAGAAATTAGCTTATAACTGATTCTCTCTTAGTGTACTCAAAACAATCTCAAGATGTGTGGTATGGTCATGTAGATTATGATAATAAAAAAATATATCATCCATTAAAACCACAACAAAACAATCAATATAGGGATGGGACACTCATTTTATTAGTGCCATTAAGACCGCTAGAGCATTCGTGAGAGCGAACTGCATAACCACGTACTCGTACAGACCATATCTGCTTCAGAAAGATGTGTTACGTATGTCTGATGATCTAGCATGCACATGATGATAACCAAATATCATATCAATATTAGAGAATACCTTATATCCTTGGATGAGTTCGAAGATATCATTTATTCGTGGAAGAGGATACCGGTTCTTTACCGTTAACAAGTTTAATTTTTGATAATCCATGCATAGCATGGCGGTACCATTATCCTTTTTCACAAAAGGACCGGAGAACGCCACAGAGAAGTAATAGGTTGAATAAACACCTTTACCTCAAAATCCTCTAGCTACCTTGTGAACTATGTCAAATCCTTCAAATCCATTCTTTAATGAGGAATGGATTCTAGGTGCAGCTCCTAGTACTAGATCGATTGAGAACTATACCACTATTACTATAGGTAAAACAAAAAATTCATCTAGGAAGATCTACATAAAATGATAAACCATAGGCAGATATTACATTTGATGTGTCCCCTAGTCATCTAGATAAAAACTAGAAATCTATGTTGTCATCCCACTCAACCCATGATGCTCAGTTCCAGCTCGGCTTGCCTGGACATCCCATTCACCCTTGTGTACAAACGATATTCCCTCTAGTGACGTAAAACTCACCCTATGGTGATAAAAATGGACAAATTCTTTAAAGGAGACTAACTAGTTCATTCTGAGTATGGCATCAAATCCTATCATCTCTAAGACATAGAGATCCCAAATAAAGCAACACCAAATAATTTCAAGGGGACACCTTGCACTATTTCACACATGTTGTTCTAATCCCTAATGGTGTATCTAGTTTCATAACATCATCAAAAGTAAAAACACGGAGCCCTAGGATATCCAAAATAGGCACATCTATGAAACTATGTGAATCCCCTATATCAAAGAGTGCATAATCCAAAACAGAGGTGACTAGAATAGTACCTCTGATAGTAGAAGGTTCGGGATCCTGCTCCTATCGGGTTTATTGCATTGTATAAGTATGGCTTATACCATGGACCTGAGACACTTCCTAGCTACCTAGAGATGGCATGCCCTACTATTGTTGAGATCCTAGGGTCTAGCTACCATGTCCACAACCACTAACTCGGCCTAAATGGCCTAACACATTTCAATTCCCTGACTTGTGAGAAGCTATTGACCCTACTCCAAAATGTAGATTTGGTGAAGACCCTATATCACTAGATTCTAGTGGAAACGTCCTTTAGAAATACAATAAGTGTCCCATATTTATGTAATATTGGCACTCGACTGGGTCCATCAGGAAATAAGGTCTAGTATGCCCAATTTTTTCGCCCTAGAAGCACCTCACCTAGCTACTGGAAGATACGTTCTGAGTACTAGATTCGCTACATGAAAGCTCCAAACGATGCTTCCTACTTCCAATCAAAATAGTAATAGATCTTAGGGCCAATACACCCTAGATCACACCTCCATATTCCATCTGATGCTTCTCAGTAATCAACACATGGTTCACTATAGCAGATATGGTAGTCAGCCAGAAGATATTCACCTTTGAGAAGATGTCCAACCTGAGACCATCCTTCAATTTTCTATCCTTTAACAGAAATTCACCCATCAGAATAGGTATAAAGTGTTGGAGCTCAGAAAATCAGGAAGATTAATCCATAATTGATAGAGCACCCTACCCCAGATGCATAAATTCACGGGCTTAATCATCCCTCGGAATCTTGGGATCGTAGTAGTCATATAAGAGTATCTGAAAATCTTCCAATGCCATGTCCTGCTAACTGTCTATATATGTGGTAACATCCCACCAACTCTTGGAAAAATCATACCACATATAAGTCACAAGCTTGACCCTCCTCTAAGGAGGCATCTCAAGATTCTAAAAGATCGATAACATGGCCTCTATCCATGACACATTAGCATGTGGACCACCTTCCACATAAAACGTCGGTAGATTCTACTACTGAAACACTTGTGTCAATTTTTTCATAGACGTGGAAGGTTGTGGTGCTCCGTAAAAGGTTTTCATAAACCTCATAAAGCCTTCAAGTAAAAGTGAATCATCACCTACGTTTGGTATAACAGATGGTTCCACAATTTGAATTATTGAAGGGTCCACTAGTAGCCCATGGCTATCACCTCTAGGGTATTATAATCATCACCCACCTGGTGTACTACTGGAGGTCATGGTGGTGGCATTTCTCTATAAATTCAATCACATATACCCCAGTATAAAGTTATTCTTCAAGTTATGTAGTTCAAGAGTGCAAGAACTAAATAGAAGAAGAAAAGCCTCAAAAGTTCACAAAATTTGGGTACACGACGTATATAAGCTAAACACAGTGTGTACACTTAATCCCTTACATGGTTGTGTACTCCTGTCGGATTGGGAGTTTAAAAACCCCAGATACATTGTGTGTAGGGACTATACATGGAGTGACCCCCTAAACTCTCACATGGGTGAGTAACTCTTCCTTCCTTGGTCATGTAATCATCCTAGGTATACAGCATTTTAGGATGACAGGTAGTGTCTACTCATGTCTTCCCTCATGTTCGTGTACTTTTACATGGCTAGAGCCACATGGGTCAACATATGAAAAACTACACGGGGTGTACATATGGTACATGGTGTGTCATGATCAAAACTCAATGACCCATGTTCTCTCTCACATGGCCAGGCACACAGTATAAAACCACACGGTGTGTACTCTGAGTACAGGATGTGTACTTAAAAAATTCTTTTCTTCCTGAACAGAATAACACATAGCGTGTGTTCAAAGGAATACACACCATGTTTACTAGGTTTTCAGATAGAAAGCCTCAGAAACTTCCCCATAAACCATTTTTATGGAAAAAATTCAATTGTGTTCCAAATTCCGATCCATGGGGGCTAATTCTCCCTGCAAATCAAATCCTCGAATCCATATATAGTACATAACAACACAATCTATATCCCAAGGCTGAAATGTGATCCACCAAATTTTTATCTAATGTGGACCATACTCGTTAGGGACCAAAGTTTGGAATTCATCCAATTCAACCATAACATGTACCAATAAAGCTACCACAATAGAAGGCATATCCATCATAGTGCCTATCACAATAGCATGCATATCTATCATGACATCTATCACAACAAGCATATAATCAGTAATTCTCTCTAAATGCAAGGCAAGAATGCATGGAATGTAATTTATAACAATTTCATATATGATGAAAGAGATTTAATACCCTCATCTCATCAGGTTTCAACAAAATATAACCATAATGATATCAATAATAATAGTACAAAACAATTTTTTCACCCAACAGTGAAATCGAATCAACTTTAATAGCTCAAAATCCCAAAAGAAAATACAATTTCATTCAAGGTAATTTGGATTTTTCATATACATTGTGTAGCAACTCCTAGTCACATCTAATTATCAAATTCTATTTCCATCATATTATCGCCAAACAATAATGAAACCCAGGAAAGAAATGCTCTGATACCACTTTGTAATGTTCCAAATCCAGATGCCACTCAACTGGTGCCCCATACCCAGTTGGCCACGTGGCCTCAAGAACATTTCCCTAAATGTGAGAGGCTTCCGACTAGTAGCTAGGGACTAGGTTGTGATATTGGGGAAACTATGTCCTCATTGGAAGATTGAAACATAGCATAATAAGTAATAATACAATAGCAGAAGTAGTAAATACCATACAATTGAAATAAACAGTGGAAGACTGGTAACATAAATAACCAAGTATTATTCCATATAAAAGATAATGCATCACGTCTCATGTTCTATGAAATCATCAAAACCAGGACACTATAGTAATTCACAATATATGTCTCAAAATCACAAAAGAAATAAAACGAGATTATGAAGCATCGCAAGCTTTATCTCGATCCCATGCTCTCCGACTCCTAAGCAGCCCATCAAGTGCCTATAGAAGAGTGCTTTCACTGATCAACACCTACAATCATATAATCTGTTTAGGCCCAAAATCATGAACCAAATAGAGTGTTAGACTAAATACCAGTAGATTACCACCATGTTTCTATGCCGATATGTCAGTGAATATATATAACAGGCAGTGTACAATAGTGAAAATAGTAAACCAGAAGGTACTCAAAAGTAAGCACAACAAATGTCTCAGAAGACAATGTAACCAAATATAAGTGAACATCTAATCCAAACTGGTGATTTGGCTTGGAATATGCTTCATTAGTCTTTATATTTAAATATTAAATTCCATTGAATTATATAAAAGTCTCTAGGTTCTGCCTAGGCCCGACAACCCCCTATAAAAGTAACTGTCAACTCGTGACATGATAATAATTTAACCATTTTCCAATAGAGCCTATCCTGGGTATCCCTCAATGGATCCTAGGTTCACTCAACATTTTAAATAAGACTCTATGAGCCCGTCCACCATATCTTTGGATTTCACATAACCATTACATAAATAACATCTTGATCTCATCCATTGTCTTTTAACTAAGACAATGGTTCACCCAAGGTTTATAAAATGCAATTAGTCAAATGAGCTAGACCTTGTCTTTTAACCAATATTGTGGCTCTCCTATTTCTAATTACCTCTTTTTATCATTTAATTCAATTACACATTCCATCTCCAAAGTAACACATGTGAATTAAACTGTCAAATGGCTTTAAAAAAATCAACTCATGTGGGATCAATTTACAAAAAACCAACACATGTAAATTAAATTGTTACATGGTCAAACAAGGATAAATCACATGGGTAAAACATACAACAAGCCTACTATGAAATTTAAAAAATAACAAGGCTTAAAATAACAAGTATCCCATGTAGGAAATTTGTATAATGGGCAATTAATTGTTAACAACCCATGAATGGGGAATCAAGTCAAGCCTCATAGGAATTCTCATCCAAAAGTCCATCCAAGGGAAACACACCAATGGGGTGGCCCTAAATCAAGGTTCAAAACACTAAACATGATTTCAATTTATCCAATTAATTACAAAATCATCAATAAGAAATAATAGGGTTCATTATTCAATCAAGTGACACCATAAAAGTGTGTGCACGAAACTTCGGCATATATAAACAAATAGAAAATCATATAAATTCACAAGACCACCTAACTCGTACTCGTACGACTCTCCTCATCCAACGTCGGGCTCTAAATCGACCTATAATGGAGTATATATACAAAATGGGTATACAAACTCGACCTGGAATAACTAGATCGAGGGAAGAAATCTGGAATAAAGGCTCAAGAAGACTCTAGATCTTACCAAGGGGAATCCAATGCGTCAGATGGTGTTCGAATTGGAGATCGGACGACGAAACAGGAGGAAAAATACAGTTCATATTTTCCTGGGTGTGCTGCTCGTCGAATGAGGTTTGATTCTGTCCATCTAGAAAAATGACATACTACCCAACTTAATAATTTAAAAAAAGGTACATTGTGTGTAATTGATACTACACACCATGTCCATACAAAATCTGGTCAGACCATTACATGGTTGTGTATCGGGATTACATGGCATGTATCCTTCTATACATAGTATGTACCTAAAAGTACATGGTGTGTAGTTCCCTATCACGTCATGTAACAGGCCTACGACCATCCCCTTGACCTCTTTTCCCCCATTTTCTTAAGTATAAACTAAAAATGAAAGATCCATACCTCCAAGAAGAACTGAGTTCTTACACACTAGGTCTTTGATCAAGGTATCTCCATGAATCCATGTCATTTCTAGAACAATAGGGTATTTCCTACTTAATGCATCAACAAATTTGTTTTCTCTACTAGGATGATAATGAATCAAAAAATCATATTCTTTAGGATGTTACAACCATCTCCTCTATATCATGTTCAATTAATTTTACAAAAAAATATACTTCAAACTTTGATGGTTTGTGTAAATATCATGCTTCTCCCCATTAATATAGTGCCTCCATATCTTCAGAGAAAAAACAACTGCAGCCAGCTCAAGATCATGCATAGGAAAATTCTGCTCATGAGGCTTTAGTTGTTGAGATGGATAATCAAATAAATTATCATTTTTCATGAGGATACACCCAATCCCTTTTAGAGATTCATCACTAGAAATAATGAATCCTTCACTGATTGAGGGTATACTTAACATGGGTACATTGACCATTCTAATTTTCAGCTCTTATAAACTTTCATCACACACCTTTATCCAGATAAACTTGACCCCTTTGCGAGTTAACATGGATAATGGATTATAAAATCATGAAAATTGTTTCATAAACATACTATAATATTCCAATAATCTAAGGAAACTATGAATATTAGTTACTATAGTAAGATGAGGCCACTCTTCTATAACCTTTGTCTTTGCAGGGTCAACTGAGATTCCCTCACCGGTTACAATGTGTCCCCAGAAGTCAACATACTATAATAAAAACTCACACTTGATAAACTTTCCAAATAACATATCCTTCATGAAAGTTTTCAATATAACCCTTAGATGATCTTCATGCTCCTCCTGAATTTTGGAATATATCAGAATATCATTAATAAAAACTACCACAAAGTTATCAAGGTAGTCTTTAAAGACTCTATTCATAAAATAAAAAAAAAATAGGTGAATTAGTTAATCTGAAGGGTATAAAAAACAACTCATAATTTCTTTATCTTGATCGGAAGGTGTCCTTTGGAATATCTTCTTTATTCTCCCTCAATTGATGATAACCAGATTGAAGATAAATCTTGTAGAAGAACAGATCCACATGAATCTGGACAAATAAATCATCAATTCTTGGAAGATGGTAATTGTTCTTTACTATGATCTCATTCAGTTCTCTATAATAAATACATAACTGCATAGACTCTTCCTTCTTCTTCACAAAAATATTAGGTGATCCCCAATGAGACACACTTAACTGGATAAACCCCTTTTCTAAAATATCTTGGAGTTGCTTCTGTAATTCCTCCAGTGCCACATTCTACATTCTATAAAGGGTTTTTACATTTGGTTGAGATCTATGTATGATTTCAATGGAGAAATCTACCTCTATTTCTACAATAGGTCCATGTAACTCTTCAAAAAATACTTCAATGTATTCCTAAATGATAGGTACATTATCTATCCTTATACTCTAATTTCCTTCTTCATATACACCGATCAAATCCATAATGACGGCTATAGAAGGTGATTTAAGAAAAATATCAGATCGAGGTATCTCTTTTTCGAAGATAACTATAGGTTCTTCATTCAAGACTATTGAGATTTCATTACTTCTGCATTTGATCTTAGCATTATAATTTGAGATCCATTCCATCCCTAGTATAATGTCAAATTCAAACATGGGAATGACTAATAGATTTGTGATAATATTATTATCTCTAAAGTAAATGATATATTTTTTAAACACTTTTGATTCAACGATAATCCCTCTAGGAGTCTTAACTGATAACTCTACTTTTAGAAGTTAGGGAATTGATTCTATATTCATTGAAAACATGGAGGAAATAAAGGAATGCCTAGAACCATAATCAAGAAAAGTACTTTCTATATTTTAGAAACCAAAAAGAGTACCTACCACAACCTCATTTGGATCTTGAACTTCAGTCTTAGTGATAGCAAAAGCATGAACTTTATCCCTTAGCCTATGTTGAGGCTGATGGGGATTCCCCTCCACTGCCCTCAAATTCAGATAGTTAATGGAAAATTAACCAAGTTATCTACACCTGAAGCATTGGACATCAAGTAGGGAATGTACCATATTCTCTTTTTTGTTAGTGTTGGGAAGTTGAGGCTTCACCTCACTACGATAAGTCTAAGAAATATGGGCATCTCTTACACACTTGTGACACTTCCCTCTCTTGAGCAGGAAGTTCCATGAATGTTTATTCCCAAATTTATTACACATCAGAGTTTTTACTCTCTTTCCACCTTTTCCCTGATCAAATATCCACCCCAATTTTGGCTCCATTGATCTATTATTTTCATTAGATTTATGGGACCATTGTGTGTCACTGAACACTAGTTCGACTTTCATAGCACTAATTACGATCACTTCATAGTATTTATAGTATTGGTTGTCTAGATTCTTCTATAGATGAGGTATTAGGTCACTACAGAATCTACCAACCTTACCATTAGTATCCATGATGAATATAGAGGTGTAACGTGAAATCCTTGTGAATTTAATCTTGTATCATCCAATAGAATCACTCTCCATCTACTTCAACTCGAGAAATTCCTTCTCCATTTACATTCTCATCAAACAAGTGAAATACATATTGAATAAGATCCCTCAAAACTCTTCCCACTTAATAGATTAAATCTCCCCTCTTGGACTTCTGTTTTTAATCAGCACCCACCACAGATAATCTTCTCCCTCTAATTAGTATACAACCATGGTGACTTTCTCTTTTTTAAAAATACAAAGTACAGAAAATATCGTTTCTATAGAGCTTATCCACTATTCCATAATCAATGGGTCGGTAGATCCACTAAACATTGGTTTTCCTTGATACATAAAAGACTCAATGGAATGTTTCTCCCTTCTTAGTGAAATTAGTCCCTCCTCTTGATTCAAGTTATTTCTCATAACTTGAGTCATTTCACTCTTCATTATCATGAAAGCTTCCATTCTGGCTTCCATCAGAGGTCTGTTAGCACATGGTACATTGTAGTCACCATTTGCACAATTCCTCCTATTTCCTGCCATTTTTTAAAATAAGAAAACCTTAGTGATAAAATTTACTCATTTAAGAATCTTATAACTCTAAAGGATTTTTATGTTTTAAAACATCATTCTTAATCATGTTATTCATTATCAATAATTATATTTTCTATGAATCCTTCATAATGGTTCATAAAATTAATGTGATTAGTGAAACATATCCCTTGTGAGTGTCAAACCAAGATTTAATAAGGCCTATTGTCATTCACCAGTTCCCATTCGAATCTAACTCAAAGTGGTGTTTTTGGGTTTGCCATTAGATATATCTGTGCCAGATCTAAATCCACTTGTTCATATCCAGACAGGGATTTATTTATTCAGAAATAACTTACTTAATATTTCACAAAAATACCTAGTATTTTTCTATAATAAACTGTTATATAGGGGTTTTCTTAAAGTTTTCATATCCTAATTTCCAAAAATTTATAAACTATCCTTTGATACCAACTATGTAATCCTGCTTTTTATTACATAACTTTACATGAAATTTTATAAACAGAGGACCTTTTAAAGTATAGTGCCTTGGAAATAAGGTACATAATTCATAAAAACATAAAAAATTCTTATATTCTACATGAAAGGATTCTTCAAGATTCATCCTAAGTACACTTATTTCATCTCATAACCTAGGGACATACATCAAAGGAAAGGTTGAGCATAAGGCCTGGTAAGGGAAAACAAGTGTAACAATTTACATGTGAACTTGACCAATATCAATAAGAACATGAGGAATATCATAAAGGCAAAAAATGAGGCATATCATAAAAATATCTTGAATAATAACTTGAAAATGTTTATAAAAAATTTAATTTAGACATTCATAATCATATCTCTATGGTCCATCCCCAAGGTGTCATAAAAAATACCGAGGTTATTCACCAAGAAATCATAAAACTTCTCATCTCTAGAGATTAATTTCTTTACCCAATGCATTAGAGCGATATCAGGGAATACCATTAATATGTATTTATTTTAATTTTATCCACATATATCATAATCAAACATTTCATAAATAACCCATATAGAAAAAAAAGGGGTTTCATATCAAAATCATAGCGTTTTAAAAAATGCTTAAAAAATGTTCATCATGTTATTTTTAACCCACAAAAAGTGAATGAGGGTTTTATATATGTAAATTAAAAAATAAAATAAATAATTTTTATGTCTTGATTAATACCTCTAGAAATGAAATATTTTTGGGTATTCACATAAATAAAATTAAAAAAATTCTTGAGAAAAAAGAGTGAGATTTTGAGACGAACATTCTACATCATAACAGGTATGAAACATAGTTTTATAAAACATTAAAAAGAGATGGTACAAGGGTGAAACACTCATAAAATATTCATAATATATTATAGGGATATAATAAAATAGAAATAATAAAGTTTTACAGAAATTTTAAAGACATGTCACAAAAAATAGAACTTGAAAGGAAAAGAGAAGTTGGAAAATCTTTTACCATGAAGAGTAACTTCTAAAACTCTAAGATTGGTATCTTAATGGTTTAAAGACACCTTGGGAAGGCTCATTGGGAGGTAGAACTGGCAAAAATTCATAGAGGATGAATTTTTAATTAATAGAAATGAAGTAATGGATGGGTATTTATAGTAAAAGGGAGGGAGTTTTTTTATTAATTTCAAAAGACACGTCATTAGTGGTACTCACAAAACCATGGGCTTACCCATGGTATTTTCTCATGGTATTGGCCACTTAGGACACCTCATATAATATGTTAATCCAAAAGAGTCTATCATCATCTTATCTTACTCATTACATCATTAAGATAAAGTTATGATGTCATTAAACATACCGAAAACTCAATACTATATATTTACTATTCATCGAAAAATAAACTATTTTAGAAAAACACCAAAAAATAACCCTAACCATTTTTTGATGTGTAAAATTAAAAAATTAACTTCATATTATAAAAATTAATTTCATTTTAAATTAAATTAAATAAATAAAATATTTATACATTACTAATAATTTATAAAAGATGTATTTACTTATACGATGATATAGTTAAGTCGTATTACCATTTAAGATGGCCAAAATATATTTATACATCCTTAGGTAAGGTTACTATTAAATTGTTCAAATTACAATTCACAAGTGTAACATTACTATTCCAAAGGGTCAAGTTCCTATTCACCAAAAAATTAAGTTGATCCTATTACACATTAAATATCTTACGGATCGCAACAGTGTATGTCAATTTTTTAAAAATCATTTCACAGAATCAATTATTTAATAATTCATTAAAAAATATATTTTTACTATTCATCAAAAATATTACTATACATACAATACTATTCATCAAAAAAATATTATTCATCAAAAAATTGAAACTTCTTAGAAAACTACTAAAAGTTCACCCTATATTAATTTTTACATTTAAAATTAAAAAATGATCTTTATTTTACAATAATAATTATCTATGTATGAGAAATCTCGTAAAAGTACAATTTTTTACTTCTAAAATCAATTAATCAAATTTGTCTCAATTAAACATATATTTTTTTAAGCAAAGCTATTCTTAAAATGAAAAGGATGAAATAACAATTATATTAAAAAAGGGATTATATTTTATTTATCTAGGTCCTTGACACATAGCCCCTTAAAACATCTACATATGAACTATGGGTAAGGTGTGTAATGGTGATAGACTCTTTGGGCATCCAAAATAACATTACTCGAGTGGTAATCTTCACTAACTTGAACTTCTCCCATAGAAGATTTCATTCAATCTTAACATGTTGAAGATTAACTTGGGATTGGTCCAGAGTGAAGCCCAGTGATTCTACCTCCTTCCCAAGCTCCAACAAATGGGCTTTGTAGGACCTGATTCTACTAGATCAGTCCATCAACTCTTCTTTCTACATTAATTATCCATTATCATTTCTATTTATGAACAATAATTATTATTTTTTTAAAAATATTATTGTTTCTAATGGTCATATTTACCAAGATTCATATAATATTCAAAACTCGATGGTCACATTTCATTTGTACATATATATTATTATTTATTTTTACATAGTGAGACATGCAATTCCAAGAAACAACATATAATAAAAAAGTTTTATTCATTACATTCTTCTCCCCTTAAGAAATTGTGTCCCAGAAATTTCAACTCATACCCTCAGAAGAAAAAAGGTCTGGGTACTTCTATCTCATAGTCTCCTCTAGTTCCCACATGGCTTCTTCATATTTTTGGTTCCTCTACAACACTTTAAAAAGTTGGGTAGTCCCGTTACATAGAACCCTATCTCTACGATTGAATATCTCCACCAATTGATCCTCATAAGAGAGTTATTGTTCCAATTGTACCACATCTAGATTTAGTACATGTGAAGGGTTAGGTATGTACTTCCTCAAGAGGAATACATGGAATACATCATGAACTTGAGCTATATTTAGAGGAAGTGAAAGCTGATAATCCATAACTCCTACATGATCAAGGATTTCATAGGTAGAAAATGTACTTGGGGATGATCCTCCCATTATTTCCAAAATGCATGACTCTTCCATGGAGAAATTTTAAGGAAGACCTTGTCACCAACATCAAACTCCAAGTCCTTTTGAAGGTTTTCGGCATAGCTCTTCTACCGAATCTGAGTAGACTTAATGTATTGTTAAATGGAATGAACCTTTTCTGTCATATCTTGCACTAGATCAGGACTAAGAAGCTTTATGTTACCAAATTCTTCCCAACAAGTATAATTTCTACATCACTTCCCATATAGAGAATCATAGGATTCCATTTGAATGCTCGAGTGTAAGTTGTTGTTGTATGAGAACTAAACTAATGGGATATATTGATTCCATTCCCCTTTAAATGTTATTGAGCATGTTCTCATCATGTCCTAGAGTGTGTGAATATTCCTTTTAGATTTTCCATCAGTTTGAGGGCGATAGGTCATACTGAAATTCAATTTGGTATATAGATCATGTTGAATACTTCTCTACAATTTTGATATGAACTTGGATCAGGATCAGATACCATAGAAAGTAGAGCTCCATAAAGCATTAATAGTTCCTTTAAATAAATCCTTTCAAGTTTATCAATAGATATATCTTCCTAAATAGAGATAAAGTGGGTAGTCTTGGTGAGATGGTCCACTATAACCCATATCACATTGTTTCCTTTGGAAGTTCTCAAGATACCAGTTATAAAGTCCATAGTGATATTGTCCCACTTCCATGTTGGTATAGGTAGTGGTTGTGATACCCCTTTAGGAATTTTTTTTATGCCTTCACTAGATGACATACGATGCACCTTTTAGTGAAATTATAAATCTCCCTTTTCATATTATCCCACCAATAATAATCATAAAGGTTTCGATACATTTTCATACTTCCAGGATGTAGAGAGAATTTAGAGCTACGAGCTTCATCTATCAGCTCCTTCTTTATTTATGGAATAGATGGAACATATAGTATTGTATAAAATTTCTGTACACCATCTTGATCAATATTGAACTCAAGAAACTTCTCATCCTTCACAGCCTCAAACTTATTCTATAACAAAGGATCCTCTTTTTCAGTTTTCATGATCTTCTCTAGTAATGTCGTTTGAGAAATCAATTGGGATAGGGTTGATGATATCCCTTCCCTTATAATTCCCATGTCCATTTTCACTAGGTCATTTATCAAGGGATATTATTGAATCCTCGTCATTTCTAGAACAATATAGGCTTTCCTACTTAATACATTAGCAACATATTTTTCTCTTCCAGGATGATAATGAATTGAGCAATCACCGTCTTTAAGAAATTCCAATCATCTCCCCTATCTCAGGTTCAATTCCATTTTCATTAAAATATACTTCAAACTTTGATGGTCTGTGTATATATCACACTTCTCCCCATATATATAGTTCCTCCATATCTTTAGAGAAAAAACAATCATAGCCATCTCAATATCATGCATAGGATAATTCTCCTCATGAGGATTTAGCTATCGAGATGCATAATCAATTACTTTATCATTTTTCATGAGGACACACCCAAGTAATTTTAGATATGAATCACTTAAAATAATGAATCCTCTTCCAATTGAGGGTAGAGTAAACATGGGTATAGTAACCAATCTCTTCTTCAGCTCTTAGAAACATTCTTCACACTCATTTATCCAGATGAACTTAACCCCATTTCAAGTTAACTTGGTTAATAGATTATAAAGTTAATAATATTGTTTCAAAAACCTCCTATAATCTCCTGTTAATCCAAGGAAACTTTTAATCTTTGTTACAGTTGTAGGATGAGGCCACTCCTCTACAACCTTTGTATTTGCAGGGCTAATTAAGATTACCTCACTAGTTACAATGTTTCCCAAGAAATCAACTTGTTGTAACCAAAACTCACACTTGATAAAATTTCCAAATAACCTCTCCTTCCTCATAGTTTCAAATATAACCCTTAGATAATCTTCATGCTCTTTATGAATTTTGGAATATATCATAATATCTTCAATAAAAACTAACACAAAGTTATCAAGATAGTCTTTAAAGACTCTTTTCATCAAATACATAAAAATAGAAGGGAAATTTGTCAATACGAAGGGCATAAAAACAAAATAATAATGTCCATATATTTATCAGTATGCGGTATTTGGAATATTTTATTTCTTCACCCTCAATTGATGATAACCAGATCAAAGATTAATCTTAGAGAAGAACTGATCCCCATGAAGCTGGTCAAATAAATCATCAATTCTTGAAATATGGTGCTTGATCTTTACTATGATCTTGTTAAGTTCTCTATAATCAATGCACAAATGCATAGATCCATCCTTTTTCGTCACAAATAGAATAGGTTCTCACCAAGGAGACACACATCACCGGATAAACCCCTTCTCTAAAAGATCTCAGAGTTTCTTCTTTAATTCCTCCATCTCTACATTCCCCATTCTATACGGGGTTTTTGAAATCGGTTGGATCGAAGAATGAGTTCAATGGATAACTCTTCCTAACATTCTAGCGGAGGTCTATCTAAATCCTCAATATATACGTCAATGTATTCATGAATGATAGGGACATTCTCTATCCTTATACTCTCATTTCCTTCTTCTTCTTCACTGACCAACTCCATAAATAAGTCTATAGGAGGTGCTTCTAGAAAAAGATCAGGTCGAGATATCTCTCCTTGGAAAATAACTATAGGTTTTCCATTCAAGACTACTGATATTTCATTTCTTCTACATTTGATATTATAATTATACTTCGAGATCTCGTTTATCCCAAGTATAATGATGAATTCTAACATGGGAATGACTATTAGATTTGTGATAAGATTGTGCTTACTAAATTAATTACTAGAGTTTCTAAACACTATTGATTCTTGGATAATCCATCCAAGAGTCTTGACTGATAACTTTACTTTTATTGGGTCATAAATTGATTATATATTCATTGAAAACTTGGAGGAAATAAAGAAAGGAATATAACCAAAATCAAACAAATTACTTGTTAGCTTTGAGAGAGCAAAAAGATTACATAATACCACATCATTGGGAGGTTCAACTTCATCCGTCATCATAAAAAAATCATGATCATTCTACCTTGGCCTATGTTGAGGATGATAGTGATTCCCCTCCACTTCCCCCAGATTCAGACAGTGATTAGAAAAGTTCCCAAGCTATCCACACATGACTCATTTGACTTCAGGTAGGGAATGAACCATCATCCCTTTGTTTTTAGTGATGGGAAGTTGAGGCTACACTTCAATACAACAATTCTGAGCAATAGGGGCATCTATTCCACACATTTAACACATCCCTCTCCTGAGTAAGCAGTTCCCCAAATGCTTCTTCCCACATTTATTACATGTCGGAAGTTACACTTTCTTTACACCTCTTCCCTAATCAAAGATCCTCCCTAATATTGGCTCCATTTATCTCTAATTTTCATTGGATTTATGGGACTATTTCATCCCACTAAACTCTAGTTTAACTTTCATATCACTTCATACATTCTCTTCATAGCTGTCATAGTCTCTTTTTGATTGATTCTTCTGTAGATGAGGTCTTAGTCCACTAAAGAATCTATAAACCTTACCGTTAGGTTCCATGACAAAGGTAGAGGTGTAATGTGAAAGCCTTATGAAGTCCATCCCATAGCTTCCCACTGATTCATTCTCCTTCTCCTTTAGTTCAAGAAATTCTTTCTCTGTTTTCTTTCTCATCGAATGAGGGAAATACGTATTGAAGAAGATCCCTCTGAACTCTTCCCACTTCATAGCTTCAATCTCCCCTCTTGGCCTCGTGTTGTTAATCAGTTCCCACCACTAATCTTCTTCACCCTCTACACGGTAAATATACAAGCTGAATTTCTCTTATTCAGAACTATGAAGTATAGAGAAGATCTTATCTATAGAGCTTATCCATTGTTCCACAATCAATGGGTTGGTAGATCCACTAAACATTAGTGGTCCTTAAGGCATAAAGCACTCAACAGAATGTTGTTCCCTTCTTGTTGAAATATGTATCTCAGCTTGATTCAATTTATTTAACAAAATTTGAGTCATTTGATTCATCATTATCATGAAATCTTCCATTCTGGATTCCATCATAGGTCCATTAGTGCATGGTCCATTGTAGTCACCATTTTCACGGTTCCTCATATTACCCACCATTTTCTAAAAGAAGAAAACCTTCCTGGGAAACATGTTTCATTTAAGAAACTTATAACTCTAAAAGATTATTACGTTTCAAAAAATCATGCTTAAACACCATATTAATTATCAAAAATTACATTTTCTATAAATCCTTTAAAGTAAAGGGTGAGTAGAAGGCCCAGTAAAGGAAAACAAGTGAAACAATTTCCATGTGAACTCAAGCAATATCAATAAGATCATGAGGAATATCTTAAAAGAATTATAATGAGGCATATAATAATAATATCTTTAAGTGTACCTTAAAAATTTGTCTAAAACATATCATTTAGACATTTGTAATCTTATCACCAAGATCCTTCCCCAAGTTATCATAAATATTACCAAGGTTATTCACCATGGTATCGTAAAACTTGTCATCTATAGAGATTAATTTATTCACCCAATGCATTAGAGCACTATCAAGGTGAACCCTTAATATATATTTATTTTCATGTAATCTATATATATCATATTTAAAAATTTCATAAATTACCCATAGAGAATAAAATAAATCTGTGTCATATCAAAATCATAGCATTTTAAAAAGTGCTTAAAAACATGGTCATTATGTCATTTATAACCCACAGAAAGCGAATAATGGTTTTATGTATGCCAATTACAGAATAAAATAAATCATTTCTATCTCTTGATGAATACAATTATAAATGAAATAGTTTTGGGTATTCACATAAATAAAATAAAATAATTTCTTGGGAAAAAAGAGTGAGATTTTGAGACGAAGATTCTACAGCATAACTGGTAAGAAACATATTTTTATAAAATATTAAAAATAGAGGGGATAGGGGTCACCCATTAATAAAAGACTCATAATAATGTAGAGGTACATAATAAATTGTAAATAATAACATGTTATGTAAATCTGAAAGACATACCATGTAAAAGAGAACTTGAATGGAAAAGAGAAGTTGGGAATTCCCTTACCTTTAAGAGTAACTTCTAAAACTCTAATATAGGAACCTTGAGGGCTTGAGGACACCTTGGAATGACTCCTTGGGAAGTATAACTAGAATAAAATTGTGTAGGATTAATTTAAAATGAAGATAAATGAATTAATTGGTGGTTATTTATAGTCAAAGAGATGGAGTCTTTTATTAATTTCAAAGGACACCTCATTAGTGGTATTTGCAAAACCATGGGCTTTCCCATGGAATTTTCCCACGATATTAGCCACTTGGGACACCTCATATCATATGTTAATCCAATAGAGTCTACAAGAATCTTATCTTACTCATAATGTCATTATGACACAATTATAATGTAATTAAACATACCAAAAACTCAGAACTATATTTTTACTATTCATCGAAAATTCAACTATTTCAAAAATATACAAAAAAATCACCCTAAACATTTTTAAAAATGCAGATTTCAAAAATGAAATTTATTTTATAAAAATTAATTTCATTTTAAATCAAATTAAATAAATAAAATATTAATACTTAACTAATAATTTCTAAAATATTTATTTACTTATACTATGATATAATTATATCACAACACTATTTAAGATGACTAAAATTGTGACAACCCATCCCCCAGGGCCCGTGCCATGACAACCCCAAGCCTACCTCCTGAAAGATAGGGGCTGGAGAGTAGCACTGAAGCCATCAACCTTTAATATGGAGACATTTTTCTGAATACCTGTACGTACATACATGCCCAACCACATCCCAAAACACAAAACGGGGAAAAGAAAACCACAAAAACAAAGTTGTGTGGAAATACATATGAAAGTTAGTGGGCCAAAATACAAACCCAAAAAAGAATTGAAAAATAGAAAAACACAAACAGGAACTCTGATGGCCATCTGCAAAAAACCCCCAACTGATCGGGAGAGTAGTAAATCTACTTGAAACCGAAGTGGTATGTCTTGACCGCCCAGTCCTACTAGGCCCCGCCTGGTCCTAGGCCGCCATGTCCACTATCATAGAATATGTCAGTCCCGCCTCCCTGAGAACCTCTGTCAAATTGTTATTCATTCTCACCAAACCCAACATGTGTGGGTGAAGCCCGTGCGGGGGTGAGTAACACAGTATTCAGTAGGGAATCCAAAACAAAAAGGAAATACCACACAACAATTCCTCAAGCTAAAGCACAAAATACAAGACAACTCATACCAGTTATATTATAGGGTAGTATCAATAGTATCATCAGTCAAATCATAAAACACCTCAGTTTCTGGAGAACTCCTCCTATAATGAGTACAGTGGGCCTAACAAGTCACGAAGAGGTGCCTCCCACTAACCTTAGATGGCTTAGGTACTCCTCCCCTATCGCGTACTGTGGGCCTGCAAAGTCACATAGAGGTGCTTCCCACTAGTCATGGACAACTGAGATACTCATCCTAATCACATTCCATGGGAATAAAAAGTCACAGAGAGGTGATTCCCACTATGGGTCTACCAATTCACAGAGAAGTGCTTCCCACTGGGTGAAAAGACAGCAGTCTTCAGGTCTCAACCAGTCGCAGGGTTCTTTACATAATGCACTTGGGATAACCTCTCCTCAATCCTTTCATCAAATATCAACTATGAAAAAAGTCACCATAGATCTTTCTAAAAGATCATCCTCATCGAGAGGGTCCCAACACTGCAAACAGCTCATCAATCAGATGCGCGGTTTGAAAGATACAGTGTTTTATTAACCAGGGGACCGATTTCAACAGGGCCCGACCCGACCCGGTCAGACCGACCCGACCAACCCGACCCAAGGGTCCCAAATACCCCATTTCATTTAGACGTACTTGAACTGACCTAGTGTGGGTTGAGGTCGATCTGATCCGGCTTGGACAGAGGGCTAGGCCTAATAGGCCTTGCTGGACCTGGCTAGATTGGTCGAGGGTCCACCCCACTGGGTCTCTCGGTGACCCGGTCTAGTTTGGCCCATCCCAAAGGGGGCACGGGTCTGGTCTGTTGGTGTGGGCTTGACCCACTAGGCAGTGGGACCGGCCCAACCTGCTAGGGCATTGTACCTCTAGCTGGAGACCAACCGCATAGTGCGACTAGTGTGAGCACATGGGACGCTGCAGCCAGCCGCGTCCCCTCCCTGTCTGAGCGCGGGCCGCAAGAGGTGGGTCGCACCTCCTGCACGGCGCCCAACTGGGGTCTCTTACCCTCACAATCCTAATGCGAACTGCAAGAGGCGGGTCGCACCTCATGCACGGTGGCCGACTATGGTTGTGTACGGATCCTATCATAGCTAATGGTTCGTGGCCTCCCACCTACCCTGTGGATAATATGGGCTCCTTAGCCTACTTCGGTAAAGGACCGCGGCTTCCATGTCGTCTGGATAGCCCGGACGCTGGCCTTCAATCCATGAATCACCACACCTAGCGCTACAATCTCTAGAATGCCGCTACGGATGATGAGTCGCGGTCTCCCGATCAACGTGGCCCGCCAGTGCAGGCCGCCCACTCAATACGGCCGGTGTGGCAGGTCGCCGCTGACGCTGGCAGAATATTTAGCGGACCACCAGATGCGATCCTGTGGTCCGTCCTCTAATCTGTCTGTATATTTGGCCTTTAGGGAGTTCCGTCTTCTCCATGAGGATCCCAAAACATCCTTTCCTCAATTTCAAGGATATTACCACCAAGAACGCACATGTGGGGGCGCTCGAGCTTTGTTTGTGTCAGCCTGGGGCCACCGTGTTAGATGTTTAAATATGGGGGAGGTTCGGGGAGTTTCTCTACAATTTTGGTCCTCTGCATTATAGGTTTAAAGATGGGGGGGTTGGGGAGTTTCTGTTTAATCTTTCTGTGCCACGATTTGGACCCTAACTAAAATAACCCAAAAAATAAAACACCCTCCTACATAACGCACGAATCGCAGATCAACCTCTTCATGGGTTGAACCATGTTTGTCATTTTTAGAAAAGTATGAGGAATAAAATCAAATCAAAATCCCCTACCTCTTATGATGTCTGATGTTGCATTGTTCATCCTTGATGGATTAAGATGTCCATGTCGCTTCTCATCTCTGATCTTCGAAAGGCGTCAAAGATAATGATGTTTTTTCGGTGTTCATCGTTCTTCGCTGGGGTGGATGTCCATCAGAGGTTTTCTAGAGAGTCCTCCAAATATTTAATATTTATTTACCCAGTGCATCGAACTATAAATAAGAGTATGTCACAGTGTCTCCATTATGTTGTGGCATCAAATCATTACACTTCTTTATTTAAGAATCATTTTCACAGTTACATGTTATTAAAGCATCATTACGCTGCTGGTTAACAAGCCATTAATGAGCCTCATTAATACGCAACGTCACCTCCTCGTTTCTTCCCCACATGTTGCAGTGTCTCCATTAATGAGCCTCATTTATCTATGATTTTAATTATTCATGAAATTCATATCCCTAGAAAATTTAATATGAAAATAATAGATTATAGTGTGTATAAAAGGTCCATCAAGAAACTAAAATGGATTATACACATATATTCTATCAAAAACAAAATAGAGTTACCAAAAAGATACAAAGATATATTATCAATACTTCGATTCCTTGGGACTTCATAATCCAGGATTTTTTATCCCTCTATCCTTTACCATGTATCCTACAACATTACCACTCATGACCAAATCATCATCACAATACAAGAGTAGCAGCGCCGTCTGAATTCCATCCCACCCAAGACCTATAAAAGGAGAATTAAAATATCCAATACAAATATAAATAAAGCTACAAAATCCACAATTTTCTAGTTAAATGGTTTCTATAATTAAAATTATTCTTTAAAGTTTTTCCAAAACATACTTTAAGATATACTTAGAAAACTAAATATTATGTCCATTGAGCTATAGAGTGATCAGTTTAGATTAGAGCACCTCAATCCCAAAATGAAAGCATATTGCATATGAAATAATGTTTAAAATCACTCCAAGATCACATAGGACTTTATTTTATTTCTTTATCCTAGTTCCACAATGATGTAAGGACAACATGATTACTTTAATATGATGCATGGTTCCCTAGATGGGGGTTCACACATCAATAGCTAAAAGGACAGGGTTTTTGGGAGAGAATTTCATTTTGAGTTTACACATGTACTTAAGGTATATATAGTGTGTAGGTAAGGTTTTTATTTTATTGATAAGGGTAATTTAGATCATAAAATGTGAGAACATATCCTTTAAAGTTTCAGTTGGATATTTTTTGTATTTTACTCTCATTTATTAAGTAAATGGATCAACTTGATGAATTATTTTAGGAGGTGGTGTATCATCCATATTTTCATCAGATTTATCAAATTTTAAGGGTTTTTATGTAACCATATATTGAGATATTAAATAATAAAATAGTTTAGGAATGGTTTGTTTATGTTTTTATATGTATTTTCTACACTTCAAGAGAGCCACAACATTGATTTTTTCAATTGAGGATTATGTGAAAGAATATTCTCCTCATAATATTGTTGAGTGGAATACCTAGGTGGGAATGGTTTCTATACCAATTTTAATGGTTTTGAGTTCAAATATTATTTCTAAAACACCAAAATTAACTTACTCGATTTTATTACACAATTTTTCAAGTAATTAGAGTGAAACAAATTGAATAAAGGTTTGAGTTAGCCAGTTTATCATAGGAGGATATTTATATTGTTGGATTCATTATAAAAAATCAATAAAGGATGTTATAATTGTATTGATTTGGATTCAAATTGCTTATGGGTTTAAAATATTTATAGAGTGTGGGGACATAGACCTTAGTGATAATTGGGTTATTGATTATCACTCCCAAAGAATACTATATGGTCAATATACCTTGGATTAAAATTATTTTAGTACTTTAGATTCTAAAAATACAAATCATTGACCTCTATTTGTGTTCTATTAAAAATAAAATCCTTTATTGAAGTATTTTTTGGTAAATTACCAGTCCTACAATTTTTTATCACAAATTTTATAAAAAGGGTCAAAAGATCGAACTTCATATACCTTACCAATATTGATATCCTTAAGCTTCCTCATACGGGATATATACTTAAACCTCAATCATTATCTTTTTATAAGAGTTTCCATCAAAGAAAATTTAATAGGTTTCATGGAATAGAGAGAGTTTATCAATGTTTGGATTTGTTCACAAATAAATATCATATATTAATAAGAAGCATTGGGAGATTTTTCTGAACGTTACATTACACATCATGTCCACGAACTTTTTGTTTATTCGGTCTAAACCTTAATAATATATTTTAAATTTTTGGGAGATTTAAAAAACATTATGAGTTAAAATGTTTAGATTATATTTAAACATTTATAACCCAAAATATATTTTTTTCATGAAATGCACTTTTTGTGTTGATTAGGAAATCGAATATAATATCTAAGAGATTAATACTCAAAAGAAAATACCAAGAAATTCTCAAAAAAATCAATTTTTTTGATATATGTACCCTTTGAAAAATCCAATAAATAATGTTTTGAATGCTCTCCCTAATTTTTTTAAAAAAATGAATGCCATTTTTATGTGTTATTGACATATTTTGCGGATATATTTTTTATAAAAAAATCCCTCTATAATTCATCCAATTAACATATTGAGGTTGATCTAAAATTATTTAAATAATTATTCACTCAATCCTATAGGTAAAAAGAAATAAACCACAAATTGGTTTACTCAATATCATGTGAAGGCATGTGGTATTAGTGATTTCATTAAACTCCTTACAATAAAGGTATGTAATCTCTATCTATATCCCATGAATAGTGGGGAAATGGTTTAGTACATGATATTTAAAGACATATTGTGTGTGTGTCTAGTTTGTATGTCTTATGAAGGATTGGATTATTGGTGTAAGTAAGAGTGATGTAGTCTTTCATGGTTTGATCATTTATATTCACTATGTAAATGGGTACCTATTTTTTATTTCCCATTTATTTCCCACCCAAGTTAATCACTGAGATATTTAAAAAACTCATTATATGTGTAGAATCATTTTTAGTGTTTAGAGTCTCTCGATGATTAGGATCTAGAGAGGTAAGACCATGATGTTCACCTGATTCCCCACCCCTAGGACTATACACCTTGATTAGTTAGTTCCAATAGTCTTGTATATAAGGGAACCTACACAGATGAATATAAATGGGAAAAGATAAGATAAATGGTGTGATGATAGATATCGGGGGTAATAATATTGTGATTGTAAGACCATGAGATCTTTGTATATGTTTTCTTTTCACAACCTAACCCATGTCGGGCTTGAGCTGCAACTACCCCAAGCCCACCTTCATAGGCTATGGGGTGGTGACTAGTGTCGAAGGCATAACTAACTCTGGGGGGTATTTTCTAAGTACTTGTACACATGAACATAGCCAACTCAGTGAAAAATTTAAGAGGGAAGTAAATAAAAGGTATAATACTACTATAAATAAACTAAAAGATACAAGAACCACTAAAGAGAACAAATTATGGTAGTGTAAACTGAAAAGATAATGGAAAAATACACACCCACCCAGAAATATGTCCCAACCTGAAACAAAAACTATAAAAGAGAACAATCTAAGAGTCTGGCTCCTATATCCCAATCTACGACCATCGTACATGGCCCAAGTAGTTTGTATCCTTATGCTCCTCTAAAATCTCATTGTAAGAGTCCACCATATACAAAAGACATGACACATTTTGGGAAAATACCATTCAGGGGTGAGTATATACATACCCAATAAAACACCCCAAAAAGGTGAAGGGGGGAAGTAAGAGATACAACTGAAAAGTATAGTAGTATATAGAACAAGGTACGGTAAAATAATACAGCTCATCCCAACAATATTGTGAAATTAAACTTGTCCAAACACAAGGAGGTAAAACTTTTGAGAATATGAACTTATCATAGATTATTTTCTACCTATAGTAAGAGAGTAGACTCATCCAACCATGAGAAGCTAGACATGGAAATCACATGGTATACCATGCACATCTTCTCCTTTCTTGGAAGCAGAGTATCTAAAACCCAAGGAGTAGGTACTGAAACAAGATATAAATATATTTATATATACATAGTCAAAAAAATCCCAAATTATAGAGTAAGGGGATTCCATCTCAAAGCTCATCCTAAGAACATGAGTAGCCAACAATTCCAAAGTTAGTCCATCTATGATGCCCAACACCTCATGTGTCTACTAAGAACACACAAATAAAAGGAACTCAATCACCTCATCTTGATACTATATTCTTTGGGAAGAACTAACTCACCCATACATGTTTTAGGTCAACTCAAAAAAACATGTCTCTATGGGGAAAGAATCCCTCTTTCTCATGATTCCATAGGTACGTCAAACCATGCCTCGTCACTATGTTGCATAGTCCAGGGGTCACTAGTTTTAAGAGAGGATCTTGTTCCCTGGTACAAAAGGAGGGTCCTTCTCTAGTAGTCACTGAGGAATGCCACTACCCAACCCAGCTGAAGGGTACCACTCAAGAAGTTCATCAGTAAATGCCACTGCCCGATCCTACTAGAGGGTAAGCCCGATGATTCGTTAGGGAAACGACACTGCCCCGCCCGGTTGGAGGGTTACGCCTAGAAGATGTCATCAGTGAATGTCACTAACGAACCCCATTTTAGGGTAATATTAGAATGTTGAGGAACTCCATGGCCCAATCCTACTAAAGGGTAACTTTGAAAATCATCGGGGAATGCCACTGCCCAGTCCTATTAAAGGTAATGCCTGAAACTGTCATTGAAGAATTCCACTACCTAGCTCAATTGGAGGTTAATCGCAGTACTACTCTATTGGTTCAGTATTATTGGTGTCTTTATTGGGTGTCACCTCAACATGTTCTAAACCTGAAACATTCACATCATATCTCAAAAATATCTCTAGAGGAAACCATAGCATTATATGTAGAAAAACAATCAAGATTGGCATCTCACAGGAAAAAATATGAGTTCAAATTAAGGAGACACGGAGGACTTAGGATCTCTTAGAAGATCTAAAGTATAACACGACATGTGAGGAGACCCACATAGTGTGTGGTCCTTCCTCACTGTCTGGAAATATCTCTGTTCAGCACACGGGTCCCATCCGTGTAGGGTTACATGTCGTGTAGGTGGAATACATGGTGTGTTACACCTATTCAAGGACCGGTCTATGTCTCTTATCCATGTTTGTGTACTCAGATCCCCTGCTTATGTACTTTGGTACATGGAGTATTGGTCCACATGGGATGTATCCCATGTTGTCAACCCATGTTTGTGTTCTCTTACATAGAGTCTCCACCCATGTGACCAATCACACGGGTTTTCCAATCAGGGAGTTATACATAGCGTGTGAGGGGTACTACACATCGTGTCACCCTTATCTCTTCCCAAACCTTAGAATCACTACTGGGGGAGGATACACGTCGTGTGTTCTTCATACTACACAATGTGTATTTGGTATTTTTCTAGAAATTTTAGGTTTTCATGGATATTTTCTGTGTTCCAAATATGGTCAAACAACTTCAGATCCGGCCACAATTCCTTCCGAAAATATTCGAATCTGGCCATGAATCATGTTCGTTGGCTGTCGTTTGTCAGAAATCAGCTTCCATAACATTCAGTGGTATCGTTATTCATTTTTCACACTACTTCAACGTGGATCCTTGGTGACTTGGCCTCAAAGATTTATATTTACCATCCATTCATCATGAAGATTCCATATCAATTCTCCGCTTGAATAACCATCATCATTTCATCGATCCTCCATGAATCTAGGTTCCTGATTAAGCTCAAGTTGCCCAGAAATTGTCGAACCGGGATCCACGGGGATTACATGGTGAAGACTATGAATAATCGATGGATAAACAAACCCAAAAAAATGTTTTAAACATCTCTAACCAAGAATTATTAGCTAACAAACAAAATTGGAGATTCTATGTTAGATGAACGAAAAGAAATAAATTAAATTTCAATACGTGGGCACATGCAGAGGTTTCAAAGAGCACAAATCCAAGAAAAAGGATGGATCTGCTCAATAATTTTAATCTAAGGGTGTAAAACACCAATAAACTAGTCTTAAATCTATTTGGATCAATTTCTGGTGAAAACATGCTCACCAATGAATTTTGTAGGATCCACTGCATTCGTAACACTTGGAATCACCTTAAATCGGAGGTTTTTCATTTGTTGATATCAATTTTTAAAAGGAAGGGGTAATAGAGTTTCATCAGTGGTGGAATAATTATGGTCCAACTCTTGATAATATCCTCTAACCATACATTTATAAACATTTATTAAGTCAAAATAAATTTAATTAATTAAATAAATTAATTAATTAAATCACTTAAATTCACCGTCAATAAGTGAGGGGTCCGAATGTTCAGCGCCAACTCATTTTATGTCACTCCGAAGGTAAAAACTGTATTGTAGACCCAACCATTGTCTCGTATTTCTAATTAGATCAACTATTTAGGATTTATCTCATTTTCTTTAGTTAATCTTGTTTGACCAATATAAATTATATTTAATATTTTTATAAAATTAATTGTGAGCACACCAATCCTCAGAATAGCATTTTGTCTCATCACCTAGCTGGAAATATATATAGAAATATTCCAAAGTATTACAAGGAAATACTATGTCTCTACATCATTCCCTCTTTTAATATTTTTGCCCCAAAAACCAAAACTCAAGAAACAACTTGGGGTACTCAGCCTACATATGGGTTTACCTCTCCTAGGAACTCTCCTACAGGTTTTCGTATTGTCATAGCATGTTAACCAAAGGGATGGTCCATCCACATAAGTTCTGCTCATGTTGATCCTCAATTGCCACCAGGTGCTCTGTAGAGGAGTCTTGATCCTCAATGCCTTGCTCTCCCCAGTCAATAACTTGCATAGTTTCATGATCATATCTTCTTAGCTACAACACATAGAAGACTTCATGCACCAGATCCAGCTATGGGGCCAAGTAAAGGAGGTAAGAAACATCTCCAATCCTCTCTGTGATGTCATACGGCAAAATAAACCTTAGGGAAATCTTCCTTCCCTAGCCAAACAACTGCATTACTCATCATGGGGAGACTCTGAAAAAGATTTTTTCTCTTTGATCAATCTCTAAAGGCCTATGTCATTGATCTGTGTAGGATTTTTTTCTACTCTGGGTTTTCTTCATCCTTCCTAGATGACCTACACTTTATCTGTTATTTTCTTCACAAACTCTGGGCCCATAAGAGATGAATCTAGAATCTCTGTCCAGCATAAGGGTTGCTTGTAGGGTCTACCATATAGGGCCTCAAAAGGTATCATACCAATTGTATAGTGGTAACTTGTTTGGTAAAAAACTCTACCAAAGGATGCTGATCCACTCAACTCAAGCCAAAATCCATCACACAAGCCCTCAACATATCCTCTTGCACCTAGATAGTGCACTCGATATTCCCATTGGTCTAGGGGTGAAAGGTTTTACTCATCCACGACTGGGTACCAAATTTATATTACAAGGATCTACATAATCATCACATAAACCGTGTGTCACGATCGGAGATAATCATCAAGGGTACCCCATGAACATAGATAATATCTCATTCATACAACTTCCCCTAACTCTCCATCGAACTCTGCTCCCTAATAGCAAGGAAGTGATCCGACTTTGTGAGTTGGTCTACCACCACCCAGATAGTGTCATGGACCTTCAATGTATGTGGAATAACTATAACTAATTCCATGGATATGTCTCCACATTTCCACTTTTTGACCTCGAGAGGCTGCAACAAACCCACGGGAACCTGGTGCTCATCCTTCACCTGCTGACAGGTGAGGCATCGTGAGACAAAATTAGCTACAATTTATCTCATGATAGACCACCAAAACTACTGCTAAATATCTATATACATCTTATGCACACTGAGATGTTCGGCTAAGGGAGAAGTGTGTAACTCCTACATCACATCTTCCCGCATCACAATTGGAACCGTTATTCATACCTAGAATAAGATCTCATGATTCCTTCATTCATAATATCCATATGGTGGGTTTCTCATGGATATATGGTCATGAAGAACTTCACAGTATATGTCCCCCAGCTAGGAATCATTCACATGCTCAAGGAGTGAAGGATCCAATACCATCAACTTTAGAAAGATTGTACCCTCCTACTCTAATAGGTTCAGCTATAGGGAACCAAACTGCATAGAATCTTCCCACATTAGGATATTTTGAGACTTCTTTATAAGGGAATATGATACAACATTTCCCTTTTCAAGAGTATATACTAAATATAAGTTGTAGTCTTGTGGGAACTTCAACAAGTTTTATTACCTCAGGTTGAGGTCCCTCTAAGTAAAGACATGCCTAAGACTCGGGTGGTTAGATTAAACTATAAAGAACTATCCCAGATGGTAGTGCCTCCATATACTCCAGGTGAAGACCATCACTGCTAGATCTAGGTCATGAGTTACATAGTTCTACTCATGAGGTCTCAACTACTTTGACCCATATGCGATGGATGCCTATTGTTGAATCAATACACAATAGAGCACAACTTCAGAGTCATTGAAATACACTATGAACTCAATGCCTTCCTTTGGTAGTCACAAAACTGGAGCACTCATCAGCCTCTGTCTCAACTCCTCAAAGGCCTTCAGGAACATCTTAGACTAGGTAAATGGATATCCCTTCCACTTTATAGTGGTCAAAGAAGTTTGTATCCTAGAGAGGTTCTCCAGGAATCTTTTTTAGTACCTTTCCAAACCAAGAAATATTCACACCTCTGACACATTATTAGGTGGATCCCAAGAAAGAACTACGTTGATCTTCAATGGATCCATGGATAAACCTTGTTCAAAAATAACATTCCCCAGAATGTGAACCTCATGTATCCAGAACTAGAACATGGAGAAATTTCCATAAAGTTGGTGATCTTGAATTAAATCAAGAACCATCATCATGTGCTTTGTATGATCCTTCTCTATTGTTGAGTAAATGATTATGTCATTGATGAAAAAAATGGTCCAATTAAGGCTGTATGATCTGGTTCATCAATGTCACAAAAATGTTGGGGGCATTCTTCAAACCAAAGGTAATCACTTGGAACTTTTAGTGTCCATAGCGACATCGAAAATCTAACTTTAGAATATTGGCCTCGCAAACTCATAACCGGTGCTAGTCAGACCTAACATCAATCTTGAAGAACCATATCTCACCTCGAAATTGATCAAATAGGTAATCAATTCTTAGTAAGGGGTAGTTGTTCTTTATCTTGGCTTGGTTCAGAAGACGATAATCTACGCAAAGCCAAAAGCTCCCATCTGCCTTCTTTATGAACAGAACTGGAGCTTCCCAGGGTTACACACCAGTTCTGATAAAACCTTTCTCGCAAAGGTATTTCTACTATAATTGTAGCTCATAAAGATCATTGAGAACAATCTTATAGTTCCAAGACGTTATTGGGGAAGTACTTAGTTACAATTCATTGAAAAACTCCAACTCTCGCCTCATAGGTAGCCCCAAAATTTCTTTAGGGAAGACGTCTATAAAATACTTCACAACTGAAAAAATCTAGATACCTAAAGTTTCTATTTTACAAAGGGTTACACTCGATAACTGATGGGTAATAGGATATAGCCTCCTACTCATAAAACCTTTCATTCCTACTATGATGTCTCTTTCTCCGATAAAGGAGAACCTCATTCCATCAGTGTGTAGGCATATAACTAGTCTGCGGTAACAATAGATCTAGACTCGAACCATGAAAATCCAATCCATTCCCAAGATGAAATCTATAGTTCTATTGTGATGACCAATAGGTCCTATGCGAACCTCTCTCCTCCAAGTGATAGCTCACACTATCGGAATATGAAAGACATAAAAGAAGCATTCCCCATAGGAACCTTGACACAAAGCTGCTATGCTAGCACCTCTATTGGGATCTCCAACTTCTGTACTAGGACTTGAGAGATAAATGAATGATTGGTACATGTTTATATTAATACTGAGTCATTATTAGAATAAACATAGATCATACCTCGAATCCTCTCATGCGCTATAAGATAATAAGCATCCAAATATTGAATCTGGTTGTGGCCATGGCCTCTAGTTCCCTGAGCCTGATGTGGGATGACTGATGGCTTTAGTGGGAGGACCTCGTGTCGTCATCCCCATTTGTAGCTCCTCCTACTCCTCTTCCTACTATTCCTTCCTTGGGACCACCCTATCCCCACCTAGGAGGTCCTTAGTCATGGAGTTGCCTCTTCGGTGGCAGTCCATCAGCTATCTACATGGGATGCTCAGAACTTCTCATCGAACAGTCACATGCCATGTGAGATCACCCATCACAAGCATAGTACCGGACCTCGTTGGGCTGCCCTGGTGCTCTACAATTCCCCTGTAGTGTACAACCATTTCCCTGATCTTACTCACAGAAGGGTCTCCTGTTCTGACATATTGGGAACCTACCTACTACTATAGATGACTCATCCCTATCATTCCCACTACCAGCTCCACCTATATGGAATACCTATGACATAAATATTTCTATCACAAGTGTCTAATCTAGCGCCCCATCATAGGTGAGGATTCACAATGGCACTATGTTGGCTCAAATATCTCTGCGGATTCCCTATTCAACCTTACATGCTTAGAAGTAGACATCTATAATCATGTTGAGAGAGTAGCTCATAAGTTTTGTGAACCTATCTACGTACTCTTCGAATGGAATCCATCCCTACTGAAGCTTCAGAATCTCCTAAATTAAAACATAGTGTAGGCAGGTGGGGTAGTACTCCTCCTGATATAGCTACTGGAAGTCATCCTAGAAGAGTGTCGACTCATCGTGTATCTAGTTAACCAATCTCTACCAATGCCCAACTGATCTATGAAAAATATTAGATGCCAAATCCAACATCTAACCTGTTGGGGTTCTAACACGACTAAAAATGCAAACCACTGACTATAGCATATCATTTTTTTATTAGGGATCTAGCTCACTACAGAACATCAGCGTTCACTAACACTGGAACTTACAGAGTGTGATCTTCCTATGCACATCCTCAGGCAACTCTGCTGGGAAAATTTTCTACTCAATAGGTTGAGGTGGTTCTACCTACCCACCTAGAAGAAGGGAAATGCATGATGTACTCTAAACTGAGGCATCATCGCTCATAGGGTTTCCATCATGAACCAGAGCTAGTATCCAAGATAATTGTTGATGAGGAGTCAACCTGAAAGATATCAAGGAGTACCGTGGTCAGATAAGGATATATATATATATATATTGATAATAAAAAAATAGGGAGATGGCTCAAGAAGGATGATCAAAGACTCAATCCTATTTGATGCATGTACCATTTTCATTAAAACAAAATATATCAGGGTGTCAAGTTGACAAGTGGGTAATCAGGGTCCGAGTGAATGGATGAATCGGTTGTCCACACCATCACTGGACACACTGTCCTAATAGCCACAATCGAGACACATTGAAACGGTTTCCCTAAACCCAACCAATCCTTTTTAGGGAATGTCCGAACAATATCCCAAGGAATGAACCACCTATTATATCAATCTGTTATGACCCGACCCAGTCAGGCTTTTTCCTAAACTACTCCAAACCCACCTCTATAGGCTAGGGGTGGCGACTAAAACAAATATCATTAATAACTCAGGGTAGCATTTTCCTAAGTACCTGAACACATGCACGTATCCAACACATTGAAAAAGTGTAGAGTGGAAGAAATAAAAGATGCAACACTACTAAAAATAAACCAAAAGATGCATGGACCACTAAACAGAAAAAAGTATGGTAGTATAAACTGAAAATAAAAGTGAAAAATTCAACCCACCCAAAAATATACCACAACCTGAAAAAACTAAAAAAGAAAAAAATCTCAGAGCCCCGCTCCTATATACCGAGCTACGACCACCGTACATGGTACAAGTAGTCTGTATCCCTAAGATCCTCTAAAGTCATGATTGACCTATCCATTTTATACAAAAGACACAACATGGTTTGGGAAAATCTCATGCAGGGGTGAGTATATACATACCCATTAGAACGCCCTAAAAAGGTGAAGGGGGTAGTAAAAGATAAAATTGAAGAGGAAGGTAGTATATAGATCAAGTTACATTAAAATTGTATAATTCAACCCAACAAGAGAGTGAAATTAAACTCATCCAAACACAAGGATCTCAAAATGTTGATAAGATGAACTTATCATAAAGTCTTTTCTACTTATAGTAGGATAGTATACTTGACCAACCATGACAAGAAAGACACTGAAAGCACAAGGCATACCTCATATATCTTCACCTATCCTGTAATGAGAGTAAACATATCCCAAGGAGTGGGTACTGAAACAGGATATATATATACATAGTTAAAGAATCCCAAATGAGAGAGTAAGGGGATATCCATCTCACAGCTCAGCTCAAGAATATGAGTAGCCAACAGTTCTAAAGAAACCTTATATGTGATGTTAAGCACTACATGTGTATTCCCAAAACACACAAGTCAAAGGGACTCAATCACAAAACCTTGATATTATCTTCTTTAAGTGGTACTGAATCACCTGCACAGTTTTAGGTCACATCACAAGAAGGAATCTTGATGGGGAAAGTGTCCCTATTTCTCGTGAGTCCAAAGGTATGTCAAACCATGCCTCGTCACTACACCGCACAGTCGAGGGCTCACTAGTTTTAAGAGAGGATCATGTTACCTAGTATGAAAGGAGGGTCTTTCTCTAGTAATCACTAAGGAACACCACTTCACATCCCAACTAGAGGGTTCCATTCAAGAAGTTCATTGGGGAATTCCACTGCCCAGTCCTATTGGAGGGTAAGCTCGGTGAGCCATCAGGAAAATTCCACTTCACAACCCGACTAGAGGGTTTTTCATGGAAGATTTCATCAGGTAATTCCACTGCCTAGCCCCGTTGGAGGGTAAACCCTAAATTTAAAGGAACTCCACTACCTAGTCCTACTGAAGGGAAACAAGAAAATATTATTGGGGAATGACACTTCCCATTCCTACTGTAAAGTAACCCAAAACTAGAATTGGAAATTCCACTACCTAGACCAGCTGAAGGGTACGTTTGGAACTGACCTAGTGGTTCTATATGATTGTTTCCATCATCGGGTGTCACCTTAGCATGTTCCAAACCCATAACATTCATATCATATCTCAAAAACTACTTCAGTGGTCACCATTGCATTATACATGGAATAAAACTCAGGATAAGACTCATCCAGGTTAAAATCCAACTTCAAACAAAGGATATATGAAAGATTTAAGATCGCTCGGAAGAGCATAAGTAGAAAATGGAATGTGAGGGAACACACATGGCATCTATTCCTTCCTCATTGATTGACTTGTCTCTAGTCAATACACAGGTCCCATAGATGTATGGTTACACACTAGGTAGGTGGACTACACGGTATGTTCCACCTATCCAAGGACCGGGCCATGTCTCCTAGCTATGTAATTGTACTCAAACCCCGTGTTTGTATACTTTGATACATGGCATGTTGGTCTACACAGGATATCACCCGTGTGGTAAACCCGTGTATGTGTTATCTTACATGGATTCCCCACCTATGTGACACATCACACTGGTTATCCAATCGGGGAGGGATACATAACATGTGAGGGGAAACTATATACAGTTTTAACCTTGTCTTCTCCCAAACCATAGAGCCACCACTGAGGGAGGCAACATTTCATGTGTTCTATATACTACATGGCATGTAGTTGGTATTTTTCTAGAAATTTCAAGTATTCAAGGATCTTCATCCATGTTCCAAATATAGTCAAACCTATTTGGATCCCACTGTAATTCCTTCTGAAATCTTTTGATCTAGCTGCGAATTGTGATCTCCGACCATAGTTCGGTAGAAATTGGCCACCAACACATTAGGGGGTTTCATTATTTTTTTATGCACACCACTTGGGCTTTGATCCTTGATGATTCAACCTCAAATATTTATATTTACCATCCATTCACCACGAATATTCCATATCTATGCTCTGCTCGAAGAACTTTCATCGTTTCATCAATCCACCTCGAATCTGGGTGCCCGGTCAAGCTTAGGTTACCCGGCAACTGTAAACTGGGATCCACAGGGATTCCATGTGAAGAACACGAAGAATAAAGAGACAAAAGAACCAAAAAAAAATTTAAACATCATTAGTCAAACTTTCGTTGACGATGAATAAAATTGGGGAAATAAGGTTAGATGAATGAAAAGAAATAAATTAAATTTCAATCCCCTGGAACATGCAAAGGTTTCAAAGAACACAAATCCATGAAAAGTGATGGATATTCTCAATAATTTTAATCTAAGTGCATAAAAAACTAATAAATGAGTACTAACTCGGTTCGGATTAATTTTTTGTGAAGAATGTTCTTGCCAATGAATTCAGTAGCATCCACTACGTTCATTGCACTTTTCTCTGCCTTGAATCAGAGGTTCTTCATTCTTCGATCTCTATTCAAAAAAGGGATAAGAAAGATAACTCGGTTAGTAGTGGAATAATTATGATCCAACCTTGGATAAACCCTCTAACCATATATTTATAAATATTTATTAGGTCAAAAGGAATTTAATTAATTAAATAAAAAAATTAATCATTTAAACAGGCCACCAATGAATGAGGGGTCTGAACGTTCCACTCCGACTCATTTTATGTTATACCTAAGGTAAACATCATGTTCCAAACCCAAATTTGGTCTCAGATTTCTAATCTAATCAATCTTTTAGGAGTTATATTGTTTTATTTAGTTAAATATGCACACTTAATATAAAATATATTTAATATTTTTATAAAATTAATTTCGGGAACATCGGGTCTCAGAATCGCATGCCGTCTTAGCGCCTATCTCTGTAAATATTTATTGAAATATTACAAATTCTTACAAGACAAAAACTAGGTCTCTACATTTCTATTAAATAAATAAACTTTTGAGTAGCTAGTATAATACACAACATCGAACGAAAGGGAGCACATGTTGCCTTCCTATCAAGAAGGGAGTGCTGGGAATTAAGAACATAAACTGCTTTAATCAGGCATTACAAGCCAAATTCATCTGGAATCTTATTCACAGTAGCTTTGCATCTCTTGATTTCCTAAAGAGAATAATTAATTAAAGGATTATTAATGGGAAGCATGGATACATGGACTCTTTGATCTGGCATGGCCTGAGAATGGTGTTCAGCACAATCAAGAAGCACTCACAATGGGTGGTTAATACAGACTCATGTTTGAAATTATGGACCACCAAATGGACTGGTACATCACTTATTGACAGATTAAACAATTAGGAACAGATCATTGATAGCAATAGATCCATCACAAACCAGATTCAACACAGGCATAAAATTACTGAAGACATTGCCTCTATTATTGATAAATACGACTTTATCAAACATGAGGACATGCTGCTATGGGAAGGGTCTCAAGTTGGACTAATGAACTAAAAAAACTTCTACAGACACATGATATAGGGTGAGACATTTTGGATTAGTGCACGAGACAAAAAATGGATGCTTCCCTCTAGTTTTTCACTAATATGGAGACTTTATCCCAATAAAATTCCAGTAGAGGTGAACATTTAGAGACTTGGAATTTCTTTATGCTCGAGATGTGTTCTATGTGGTCCGCATAGAGAAGATTTCAACCACTTTTTTTGTCCTGCAACATGGAATCATCTCTACGGAACATGGTTCTAAATAAATTTGAGTTGGAACCCCCCAATACTAACTCTGTTACACAGTTTATACAGCATCATCTTGAATTCCAGCAATCAAAACAAATTAATGCTTTGTTGTAGGTTGCCTGTGCTGAACTATTACATGCTGTTTGGAGGGCTCGAAATAACTCTGTTCATAGGCATCCAAGATATCATGAAGCCACTGCAATTAGCAGTATTTTTGTGGCCATCCAAAAATGCCAATTCACTAATTAATGAAAACTGTAACACCTCGGTCAGGGAGTTTCTGATTCTCAGGTGCTTAAAGGTTACATGTTACTATCCAAATCCAAGGGGTATTATGGAGGAGATATGGAATTCCCCCTTCACTATATAGTTAAAATGAAACACGGATGGGGCTTCTAAAGGAAACACGGTACCCTCAGGTTTTTGGGTAATTTTAAGGGATCAATATGGGGAGGTTGTGATGTGTAGTTATGGTCCTTGTGGGCATGCTACAGCATTGGAAGCTGAAATGACGGCACTCATAAGCGTGGTGGAAATCGCCTGCCAATGACGTTGGAACAAAATTTGGTTTTAATGTGACTCGACCATGGGGTGGTTCATGCAATAAGGATGGGTCAAACAAGACAATAATGGAAACCGACAGGTAAGTGGATAAATTGTATTAACAAGATCTCCTCTCTAAACTACTTTATCACACACACCTTCCGGGAGGTGAATCACATTGCAGATGGACTTGAAAACAAATGGGTTTTGGAAGAAAGGATCATACATAGAAACATTATTCCTAATGAAATGGATCCTATTCTTACTAGGAAAAAAATGTAAAATGCCTTTATTCTGACTTGTGTTGTGTTTTAACTTTATCAATTTAAGAGACTTTGCGCTCATATTTCTAAAAAAACAACATCGAGCTAAACTAAATCATGATATATCTTATGAAAAACAAATATAAACATTAATAAATTATTATAATATAATTTAAAACATCATTAATAATATTATAATATGAATAAAACCTCAATTAAATTAAAATATATTAAAATTCTTTATTATGAACACATGTATTATAATTTTTTATATATTATTATTATTATTGTTGTTGAATAATGATATCAATTGAATGTATTAATTAAATTAAATGGATAACAAATTAATAACATTAAGTAAAAAAATATGCTATTATAATTAGATTTAATTTGATGATTGGGTCTAAATGAAAATTTTTTGTATAAAACCATTATTTTTATTGTATATTATATATTATTTACTTGAAATGTAAACTAATAAATTTTAGAATTTGGATTTTATAAAATGAAATTACATTTTGGATTTATCATGAAAAATTTAGGTTAGGTTGAATTTTTGGGGAGTTTATGAAATGATTGATTTTTTGGTGAATAGTGAACAATATTGTAAGTAAAAATACAAAAAATGATATGGCATAAATATTTTCTATTAATGAGATAAAAATTAATAGAATAATTTATATTTATTGAATATGTATTTAAGGATTTAAATAATTCATTTAAAACTACTATATTGAATTTGAAAACCCATTCATGATTTTAATAACTTATGTTATATTTTATTCTAATAAAAAAATATTATGGTCTTTTTCCTTTAATTAATTACTCACAATGATCCATTTGGTTATCAATTTATTTGAAAGTTTAAAATATTTTTTTAATGATAAACCAATAAATTTCATATAAATTGGTAATATATATTATTTTGCTGTAAATTTATTTTTATTCTTAAAAGGGAATTTTTCTAAAAATTGATTTTATTGTGTTTAACGTATTTTATTAAAATTAATTTTTATCACCAATAAAAAACATAACTCATATATTGGTTTTCATATTAGGAATAATTATATTCAAATTATATAGTAATATCTATTTATATTTATTCATAAAAATAATTTACCAACTTAAAAGTTAGTCATCACGGTAAAAGTTAAAATAGGGTAAATGTGTTAAATTATGGGGTTAAAAACTAAAATATCATAAAAATTTATATTTAATTTAGTTTATGAGGAATTCTTCAAGATAAAACATATCTTATATAACATTTTTCAGTTTTGGACTTACTTTACTTGATAATGTATTTATTTTTATAATAATAAATTGATATTTAAAAAATTTCACTCCTCTCACTTATAAAAGGATCCCTCCATCAACCCTTCAAATATTCACCAAAAATTAAAAAACAATCACCTCAGATATTCTATGTCTACTTTACTAAAAATAATATCCCACATTAATTAGTTTCTAAACCTAATAATATTCCCTAGTCCTCCTATTTCCAAGGGGCCCATCAAGAAGATATTTAAGCACTCATCATAAGTGATATCTTCATATTGGTTATAATACTATATATTATCCATATAAATCTTATTAAATATTATTTATCACATTAATATTTTTTCTAAAATAATCATTAATATTATATAAATATGATAAGATCATTATGAAATAGCATTGTATTACTCATTCAGTTGTTATAACATGCTCTTATTTTGGTTAGTTCTACCACCTACATGAACGATGCTATAATGTTTATGTCATGAATGATTAATGATTTTTATATAAAGGTTATATTATGTAAAATTAATTATTAAAGATATTTTATGGATTATTTAATGGTTATATACATATTTTTATTCACTAATAAAATCAATTCTTTTTATATAATATAAAATTAATGAAAAGATTATTTTTAAGGTTTCCATGAAAATTCTTACCATAAGTTCCTTAAAATGACCACTTTGATTCATAAATATGTCAAAAAAATAATATAAAACTCCATGAAAATTATGGAGATTATTACAACATGACCACGGTGCATGAACCAGAACTACTAAATAAGATATTTCTTGGAAAACTTAATATTTAACCTCAAAATATTGATTTTAACGATCAATAATTAAAAAGTGGATAATAAAAAATTGAATGTGAATAGTATATAGTATGTTAAATATAAATAATTATAATATATATTTTTATAATAAATTCAATTTTATTATAAATTAATTTAGAGAGGGTTCTACCAAGTGAAAGTCCAAGGTAAGAGGATTCTTAATTCAATTCCATTTCATTGGGATATATCACTTCTACATTGACTATGTTTCTTAAATATTATGTTTTTCATGAAAAATGAGTTTTTTAGGTTTTATTTACAATTTATATTTTGGATTTACATTTGATTCACATAATATATTCATTTATTGACTCTTACTTCAAATGTTACCATCTTTATAAGGGTTTTCATCTCAATTTATCATCAATGAGATATTCTTTATATTCACCAATTGTTTTATTTTATGTGGTGTGTATAAAACCCATGAATATATTTTTTAAAAGATTTAAATTCATTTAAATGTATTTAAAAATTCTTCTAAGTCTCTATTTGATGAGTTTTGATTGAAAATTTACCAAGGTGTTAAGGGTTTTTTTCCTATTTCAATTTTGTGAGACATGTTTCATATTTTGCATCATGAATATTTTTATATAGTTAATATACTAACTATTAAAATATTTATTTCATGGTTCACTCTTTAATCATGTATGTAAATTTCATATTTATGTTCTCCTTATTTATAGGTTTTTCTTTAAATTTTATAAAATTCATAAGGGTTTCTGGTCTCAAATTTAATTATTTGAGACGTGTTTCATGTTATGAACCAATATTCATTTATATGGTGTATATATATATATATATCTTATTTTACATTTTATCCCATGTCTTTATTTTATTTATGGTATTTAATAATACTTTTCATGTTATTTATTTCAATAGGTTTATGATTTTAAAATATGTATGTGGTTTTATTTAAACTCATTACTTTACATGTTTTAAATTATTTTACCCAACTCCTTTTTCCATATCCATATTCTTTATATAGTTTCAAAAATATTATTCTCTAGAATTTAATTTTCTTAATCTCATTTTCAACTATCTATTAATTATTAAAAATGTTTAAAAAGAATTATTTCTATTTTTTTATATCTAGGACATTTTTTACTTTATTTGTATTGGTGTGAAAAGAATGTTTTTTATATTTTTTCCACTTGAATACATTTTACATATATTATGTCCATTATTAAATATCATTATTCCGTTATAAGTTTCCATAGTTTTTTGAATAAAATCATATTCCCATTATTTTTTTAATATTCATTTTTTTATGTTACCAAAGAAAATGATATTTTTTGTCATTTTTAATGATATTTCTAATGGATTTATACAAATATTTTGCATTTCTTTCAGCATAATTTAATCATTATTATTATTTTCTAGGGATATTATCTAATGATACCATCCACCTTTTTTCTATAGATTAGATATGATGATGTTTTTGGGAAATTATCAGGAAACTTTTTTCTTTTCTATAGGTTAATTAATCTATAAAGTAATGAAGAATAATCTTATGTTCTTATATCATACATATATATTCTCTATTATTCTTTTATTGGTGATTCCATTATATACCTTTAATGCATTGGATAATTTTTTATATCCCGTGAGTTCCGAAGTTTACTTGGGTGATTACCCCAAGAAAAATGGTATACATAAGTTTATCCTAAGCCTAATGGTACATGAGTAGTTTTCTCAAGCCTAAAAGTTACACTAATGGTTAACCCAATCCTACTATACTTTATAAAGGATGTTATCCTAAACCATTTTTTATTGAATTTCATGGTAGTAATCCTTTACATGTGTTATGATTTTTATGCTTATATTTTTTCCACACTATTATGTTGTATTCTAATTCACATTTTATGACTTTGTGGATCATAGTTGATGAGTATCTTATAACTCACATATTATGTTCACCCAAGAAATATTCCATGACACTTGGTTTATGATCTATTATTTATTTGGTAAGTATCTCTTAAGTTATTTCTAATCACTTTTATTATGATATCATACCAATATGATCATGTTATACTTACTTATGATCTATGACTATTAATGAATATGTCCACCCTTATAGAGTGTTTGGCGTCACCCTTATTATATTTACATTTCCCTAAGTTATGAAAAATGATTTCAATTAAGATAAGTCTATAAGGGTATCATATGTGGAGGGTTTTTGTGGAGGTGTTTAATACTTTATTTTGAATAAGAAATTATTGGTATAGCGGGAAAAATCCCATTTGGATGGAATGACTTGGGTTTTTTTATGTAAAGGGTTTTCCATAATGCCCCATAACTGTAAAGTTAAATGGTCTAGGGTATGTAAGTGACCCAACAATTTTTATTAATATTGTAATTATAGATGATAAAATTCTAGTTACATTAGTTAGTATCAATCCAGGTATGTAAAGATTATGTTTCTAGCACTGGATTCGGGTATACAGATCTAGGGTGTCTCATTTAGTATCAGATGTGGGTTAAGATAACTTTAAAGGTTAGTATTTTATTGGTAAAGGGTATTTACAAGTTAAATATTCTATTGCGGGTTCATAATTTTAAGGGTTATCATAAATTCAAAATGTAACACCTTGGACCCACATTCTTGAATTTGGTGCCTAAAACACATACTTTACATACTAGATTTGATACCAACTATAGATCCCTAGAAAAACCTCTCCCATAATTAAATGACTTAAAAAATATTACATTACAAATATTACAAAGGGCTTTAGTTTTATATTTTTAAAGAATTATGAAAAAATATAATTTAATAAATCCCATGTTTATCTCAACTAATAATAATTTTAGTTCCAGTGTATACTAAACTAATTAATATATAATAAGTATTTAACATCACCCAAAAATTCTCCACACAATCTATACTATTAGAAATATCATGTATAACACTTATCTTCATAACATGTGAAAATGGGAACATCGTTCTAGTGACATGAAATGATTAGTAAGGGAAAATGTGTATCATAATATTTAATGGAATATATAATTTGACATGAATAAATAAGAGTCAAATAATGACATATAACTGAACCCATGATCTTGAAGTAAATCCATGGTTTATCATATAAATAAACACATGGATATCAATAACTTAATTTATGGTGATATAATGCGTAATGTCAGAAATCTATTACCATGAAGGTCTCAGCCAATACACCATTCATGCCTCAATTCCATAGCTAATACTTCATTCTTATAGTCATGTTCTCTACCATGTCATCATGATTTCATTGGGTAGACATACACTAAATACCCAAACCTTTTGTTTTATGAGACCAAAGGATGCATTAATGGGATATATATAATCGGTTCCTACTTATCACTAATTTTCTATAATGCATTCATAATATATGAAATTTCATAAACAATACATAATACCCTTTTTCCAATAATCATCAGTATTGGAATTTCAACATAAAAAATGAAAAAAAAATATCCAACACAATAAAATGAATAAAATTATCATAACACATCCACGGAAAGAAGGTGGATTGTTAAATAATAAATAATAAACTTTCCTAATTAATCTATAAACATTCGTATCAGAATATAAAATCTATGAATTTTCAATAGTTACCCAATAATTAAATTGAATATATTTCTATGCAAGAATCCCTCAAACAAAAACCACATAGAGTAAAATATAAGATAGGTGGAAATGTGATAAACTCGCATAGCAGGCATAAAATTTTATTACAATAGATGATTGGATGATCTTCATTGTCTCATTTTTATGGTGTTGAACTTAGTCAAGATGATAGTCATTAACCTTGTAGCTTTTGTTCACAAACCATTTAAATTACTAAATTTCATAAGAGTGAAATTTTTTAAGTGTGAAGAATATTGATGTGGAACCATTTTATCACACTTTTCCACACCTATTTTTATTAATTAAATGTGTTTCTACCGACTAATCGATCTTATAATGGAGAATAATCAAATCTAGAAAAAATCGATTAGACTCTCTTATTCATTGAATATTATATATGAATTTTTTGTTTTTTGGGTGATAAATTGTTTAAAACTCTAGTTGTTTTTTGACTATGTAGGGGTTTATATTTTTATTTGAACTTTTAATGGTTGAAAATTTTTGTATTGTAAACATCCTAAAAAGTTAATAAGATAAACAAAATTGTATAATAAATACCATTAGAGAAAAACATCTATATTTTACGTTTACTGGTGATTTTTTGGATTCATTATACGCCATAATTAGCCCAGAAATATCTAAAATACAAGATATCCAATTCTGAGTTCGTAGCAAAAGGTTTCTAACATTGCCACCATTTTTTGGTTTGGATTTGTAAATCCTTACTGATGTGGCCAACCGTGAAGTACCCACCTATATGAAAGAGAGCAATGCCTCTGCCTCCCTTGTTGATGTTAAATTCCCCATATAAAGAGCGTTGTGAACTGAGAATTATCAAAGTCTACACTAAATTTTTCAGAAACATAAATTTAAGATTCTATTGAAAAATATACATCCACACCTCCAGATTAAGGTTGATTCTACTCCTCCCATGGTTTCTGGACAACATTTTTGAATGTTATAAAAAAAATTAATAGAAGAATGAAGAAGGAATGTTGTTTAGGTCTGATCAAGTAAAATATACTCGAGAATATATCCTACTCAGTCTTTGAGTTCCTCTGGTACTTGATTATTTTAATTTAGTGGAAGGTTGGGTTGGGAATAGAATAAAAGAATCTAATCGTCTATGTTGTCCAATTGGATGGGTCAAATTGGATACATGATTCAAAAGGCTACATGTGTAATCATATAATTCAAAAAATTAATCTATGTAATGATTTGGATATGTTAGATATACACCTATACCAATGATCATCTACACTGGGAAATGGATACAAAGATCCCAAATTCTTACATGATCAAATTTACTATGTTAATAATTGACCATGTGGATTAATTCCTATGTCGAACAAATCAGTTATGTGGATAAATGCCTACATTGATCATTTTCAATTGTCATTACAAGCACATATGATGATCAAATTGGCTACATGGGTGAAATCAGCTACACCACTTTTCCATGTGGAAGTTCTGTATGTTGGCCAACTGGAATTTATACCATTCTAACTTGCATGTGGTATCCAGTAGAAGGCTTGACCGAGAAAAAACTTTTATGATTGAAACAGGTGATAAGATTAGGTATACTTATTCTAGGAAGCAGGTGTTTCCAAATAGTAAGTGGGGTTGTTTTATATCTAGTTTATATAGAGAACAGATAGGACAAAGTGGGATACATAGATCAACTGATGTGTCTAAGGAGGATTTGGAGAAAGATATGAAATTCTTATGTTGTTTTTTTAAGTTCTTGTAGGTGGATTCTTTGTTTTTGTTTGTTTTCTTAATTTCCACAATTTCTCAAACACTATATGTTATATTAAATATTTATATTATGATGGTTTTATAATCTTGAATTGGGGAATTAAATTGATATGGTTGGTGCATTTACTTCACTCTAGTTTTAGGATTTACTGGATTCATTCTTTTTTCTCATTGAATGAGTAATTTTTGGCCTTCTACTTTCTGACTCAGTGAGAGCTATTTTAGTGGTTGTGGTTGCTATTATCTTTCGATATGTAAGTCCATATAATAAGAGGATATTCTATGTAAGTATTGGTCTCCTGGTTACTTTTATGAGTAGGTTAATGGGATCTCTAGTTGATAAAATATAGGCTCCTTTCACCTACAGGATGGCCATTTGAGAGAACTTACTAGGCACTTTTTCCTAGTCTTATAGAATCTGACATTGGATGAAGATAATAAAAAGTAAAAAAATCACTTATCAAAATAAGCTAGTCATCCTACCAACTTCTCTAATTATATCACTTAAATTTCACCAACTCATTATGTTATCTTTTACCTCTACGCACAATATTTTATTGTCTCAAATTCCACATCCTTCATTACATCTACTTCATTGCCACCTTTTCACTCATCATTTCACTTTTTTTTTTGTTATTTTTGTTTATGTTTGTTTTCACTTTTACTTGTTCTCACTCAAAACACCATCTAAGGAAGTCATTCCATATATATTAGCCCCTACTCACCACTACACTTGTATTAATTAAGTTTTGTATATAATTAAATTATCTCGATCCTAGTGAAAACCAATGATTTTCAGCCAAAACGCTAAAAGGTACATGGGTGTTCAACCCAAACCTACTATAATTTTGGAAGGTGTATATTTGGGACTATTATGAAACACCCTGATTCCAGTAACCTAAAGCTAGTGGTTATCTTACTAGATTATGACAATATATAACAGATCTCATCTCAAAGGATTGAATAGTTTAGTAGTCTTAGGATACTCGATAAATTTATGATTATAACATTATATTTGAAACCATGAAATATAAATTCAAATTATAGTGAGAACATTGTTACTTAATCTATTATATTCATGAAATCATTTATATATCCCTTCTTAATATCGTGGGGAAAGGAAAACCTAATAAAGGGTGATCTCAAATACTCATTTAGGGAAAGAATACAATAGAAGCTATCATAGAATAAATAAATCATGAATAGTATAGAAGAGATAAATGATAATTAAATATATCATATAAATAATATAATAAATAGGAAATATATCCATGGATGAAATAAAAACATAAACAATAACATATATAATAGTACCTATTCTTATAATGATAGAGTGTATAATGATGGACATCACAATATTACCATCAAGTCCTTGTGCCAAGACATCATATATAGTGGGTGAGGTGTATGCTAAATATTCAAAATAGTTTTTCTCATGATATCTACTAATTAATTGAGGTGGTATAATTGTCCCCTCATATTATTCTTTAAAACCAATGCATTCATCATATGAAATAAATGAATAAAAATTCATTACATAATCAACATAAAAAAATAATATTCAAATACAAGCATACGAAATTTTATTATTATCCTTAGTCAATCACTATAATCCATCAATATTAATATAGTGGATGGTATCATTAATGTAGAACCCTAGTAAATGATAATATTTATCCACGTATTTTTACATAAATGAAGATATTTTTAAAAGATCACTAGAACTATTCATGAGGAAAATAACCATTTAAATTTGAAATCACATTTTTAAAATCTAAAAAATTATAGATTATTATGAAAAACATTTTCTTTAAAAAGAAAAATGTACAAATGTAAAGGAATATTCAAGGAAAAATAATTTCAAGATTTCAAGAAATTTCAATCGTGCGATAAATGTTATAATAAATAATTCATTAAAACCTTTGGAAAAAAGTACATTATTCGGAAAATGAAAAGAAGATACCTGATAAACCATTTTATAGAAATTTAAGAATGGGTGAAAATAAATTTAATCAAAACATAATTAACATTTAAAATATTCTTGAAAACATTTTAATGAATATATGGATATGGAAGAAAAATTTTCCTGACAGAATAGAAAAACAATGTTGGTTTTCATTAAAAACATTATTTCATACTTTTGAGTACTTTGAAGGAGGAAAATAACAGGAAAAAATTTAATTTACAGGGAAAAAACTATAGAGAAGAAAATATATATCTTTTTATATAGATATATCAAATAATTTTATCATCGTAAATTTAAGCATGGACAATCCCTGTAAAAAGTGAGATCGTAACATAAAACCCTTACCACTTTGGTAACTTTTGAATCATAAAACCCATGAAATAAACAACTTAAAATATATTAAATACCATGGATATGAATTTATTCATGATATATAGTATCAGATGGTTAGTATATACACCACATTAAATAATACAGTGATGGATATGGAATATGTCTCATAGAAATAATAGTAAAATGAGAAACCCTTAACTTAGATCATACTTTCATAATAATTGGTTTTAACCTATTATATAATAAATGTAAATTTATTATACTTATATAACATTTTAATATTAATACTTTTAAAACCATACATGGTTTACCTATAATATATCATAACCCATTCATTAAAAATCATTCATTTTCATCATCATTTATACAGTTAACTACTTCATTTTCATCTATATTTTGATTCTGTAGTTTTGGTCCTTGCATATTTATTATGGTTAAATCATATAAAAATTTTAATAATGATATAAATTTCATATATATTAATTATATTAATATTTATAACTATACATAAAAGGAATTGATAGAAAAATTAATTACATTGTTTATGGAGATAGTAGTCCATACAAACGCATGAACGCTATTTTCATTTTCTAACAAAAAGAAGGAAATAAAAATAAATAACATTTAATGTTTAATTAAACATATTTATTTCATAAATAACATATATATTAATTAAATCTATTATTATATTCATCAATGTGACACAACGATGGAAAGAATCATATCACTACATTGTGGTAGTAGTCCACATGTACGCACAAGCGATACTTTTATTTCCCATTTGATCAAAAGGAGGTAAAATAATGGTTGTACCATAATCATAATAACATCTCAATATATTAATGATACTATATTACTTATGTTATTGTGAATTCTATATATTTAGAGGAAGTAGATGAAAAAATAAATACCAAAAAATTCAGGTAAGATGATTACCTCTTCTTTGAGAGACCACCTTTATCTTACACCTTAATCCTTACTGGGATAGTCATAGGGTAAGAAAATAAGCTCAAAAAATAATAAAAAGAATCTAGGAAGGTTTTTGGGTATTTCATGGTTGATATTATAGGATCAATGTTCATGAATAAAGGTGGAGAATATGTTCCCTTTAATAAGTGATGGGAGGGACACAAATAGCATTACATAAAATATTTAAATAATATAAATTCATTTTGTTGTGAAAATGGAATCAAAAGTCCATGAAATCGAGGGTAAGAAAATATAGAGTAAAAATATATTCAAAAAATAATATTTATATAAGTATAAGTGTCATTTTTACCCTTATCTCTTAGTTGACACCCCCTAAAAACCTTTTTCCCTAACATGGTAATAAATTTTTATTCGTTTTACTATTCATTGTGACAAAAAAATAATTTTTCGTAATTACCAAATATTAAATATTCTAATTATAAATATTGAATAAATTTTAAAATATTCAATTTCCATATGTGGGAAAAACAATTTAACATATGTTAGTAAAATGCAATGAAAATCGGTTTTAGACAAAAATGTTTTAAGCATAAAAATGATTTTACAGAAAAATAAAATATAATAATGATTCAAATGGAATTAATTTAATTATGTTAAATAAAAGGGTCATTATTTTTCTTTAAAACCAACCCAATCCCCAATATAACATTTTAAATACATGATTAAAAAATAATAATAAAATATAATTATTATTTGAACAAAAATATTACATATATTTCCAAAATATTAAGAATACATTTCAAAGTTCAACATCATATTTTATTATGAATTATATTACATATTAAAAAAATTCTAAAATAAGGTTTTAATAAACTTTTAATTCATTATTATATCATTATAATTTCATAAAATTGACAGTTTTTGTAACATCTATATTTTTCACTGTTCACCCAAAAAATCAACTACTTATGAAAAATATCAGTTATTTACCATAAGATGATTTCATAATTCTGAATTAAAAAATTAAGTTTTATATTTTTTAAATTAAATTTTTAAAAATTTATTAAATTATTTTTAATTATTCACACTTAAAACCCATTTTTATGAAGAATATATTCTTATTGTATAAAATAAATGTATTCCTCAAATTTACCTAGTAATAAAAATTATATGAATGTAGAAATTTTTTATTGAATTCATTTTTTATATTAATGAAATAATTTATACATATAATTTATAATTTGGTTATTCATATTCATATTAGGCAACCCAACATATAGGTTATAATAGTTATATTTAAATAAATTTATTTCATGATTCTTTTAAGCTCGAAGTTTTGTGTGGTTCATGGTATAACATGTAGTTTTCATTTAAAGGAAACTAAAAGCATATGGTGTTACATTATCTTCTCTACAAAAAAAATCCATTTCAATTTTAATTAATTTTGATCATATCATGACATTTTAATTGATTTTATCATGAAAATTAATTTCTGGTTTAAGACTAAGGAAATGAATATTTCATAAATAAAAAATGTGCATACCTTTTTAAGACTTTTGATTATGAATGTGTTTATAGGTGAGTATATTGATAATTAATTGATACATTCCAAAAAAAACTTGATTTATTTATCTTCCATTACTTATGTTTGATGAATTATAAGAAAATGATCTTGTTTGATTCCTTTCAACTTTCTAAGTGTATTTTTTCCTTTTCATTGTGTACAGTATTTAGTTTCCACTTATAATTTTAATTATTAATGACTAAGAGGAATTTTTTAGTCCTAAAGTAAAAAAATATACCTTTAAGGTATCATATGATCAAAAAAATAAAGACAAGTTATTTCACATATCTAAAAAAATATCATAACAATCTAAGATAATACTCAATATAAATATGTATAATTTTTAATAAGTAGATCGTTAATTACCAAAACATCAATAATAACACCCATAGAAATGTTATGATACTTTAAACATTAAATTATAATCTAACATTTTAAACATAAATTATTTTATTATTTATCTACTAATTTATAAATAATAAAAACTAATTAATCCCAATAAATAGGGATTATGTCGAATACAAACATAGGTATTTCATCCATGTTTACAACTGTGGAATAACATCTCATCTTAATAGAAACTTCTTGATATATTCTCATTATAAAAAAATTCCCACCAGGATTCATGAATGAAAATTACTTTATCATAGTGTCAAATGATAATTCTATATCCATGAAAAATTGAAAAAGAGTGCATAGATCCAGGATCAATGTACATGCTATAAAAAACATAATGTCTTTCCACATCAGATATAGTAATTTTATAATCATATCATTTCTATCTTATCCTTTTCTGAGGTAAATTCTCATTCTTCTATGATAATTCATTTTCATGGCGCCCCATCTTCAAATAGTAGAAATAGTAAACATTAGTGGCTTCTTTTATTCCCTTTCATTCATGTACCTGATGGAATTTTACTCCAAACTTCAGGAAAACTCTCACTCCCTTTATTAGGAACAAATATGTTTCTTTCCATAATTATCATGTGTGGGAATTTCCATCCTTCACATATTTTCCTTCACATAATTTCATTATACTTAGTGATCAATATTCATCTTCTTCTATTGATTCCTTTTGAAACTTTATAACATAGAGAATTATTTCTCTATCTTGATTTCACTTGATATTATATCCATATATGCTTAAAATATTTGAGAGACTAATTCCCTTTGAAGATAATGCATTATCCCATCAATAAATATATCAATATTACTTCTTGGATTACGTACATAATCCATAGCATGATTTTCTAACCTTGAAAAGTTATTTTCATATTTGGTAATATTTTCTCTTTATTTTTCCCTTAGATTTAGGAATTTCCTTTCCATATCAGATTATTTCTCATGAGGAAATTATTTTTCAAAGAATATCTCCTAAAAATTTATCCATGTCATTCAATTTATCTCATCATTATCCATTGAATTTTGAATCAATATCCACCATGTATCAACATGTTTCTTTAAATATTACTCAAATAGAATAACATTCTCCCTTTCATTACTTCATAAATCCACAAATATATTATAAAGGGACATGATAAATAGATCATCTATTAATGTATTAGTATTTTAATAAATTGGTTGATATTCCTTCCACATGAAGTAGTTCGATATCAATGAATCATGTTATGAAGTCATATTTTGTTCTATATGGGCATGGTTATTAGTCATAACTTGAGTCAACTATCCTAATATAGTCAAAATTTTCTCCTATCCTACATTAGTTGTGTTTTCTTTCTAATAAGATATATTCCTAAATTGATTACTGATTTGGACACATTTTTCTTTTCTTCCATTAGGATCCATTTCTAAAAAATCATATACTAAATTACCTCATAAAATTATGAATTATAAATCATAGTTTAAAATTCTAAACCTGGTGTAAAACATAAAATAAAGTGGAAATTTATGCATAGTTAATATCATAATCACAAGTTTAGTATATTTTTATATTCAAATCATAAAAATATTTTCAAATAGTTCATAATGGTTTGTAAAGAGTGTGTGAATTGACCAAATCATATCTCCTAGGAGTGTCTATCCATGTATGTAGTCTTATATCCATACATCATGCACCGAGTGAAGATCAAGTTGATACTCAAATAACCTTTTTAGGGTGTTTAACCTTATATACATTTGTGATATAGTCGCATCCACATGCTAAAATCTAGATAGGGATTTAATTTCATAGAAACCACACATTATCTCCCTTACTAAAATATTATGATATTATACTATATATATAATTATCCTTAGAGTCTATCATAGGGTTATGATCTCTAATCTATATTTTCCTAAATCTAGTTCCCTTAGTTTATAATAAACTTACAATGATGCCAACTATAACACCCAAACTCTAGTAACCTAGAGCTAGCAGTTATCACAATAAATTGTAATAATATACAAGAGATCACATCCTAATGGATCTAATAGTTTATTAGTGTTGAGGGACTAGATAAATAAATGATTCTTGGATTATATTTGAAAACCTGAAATACAACATAAAATTTTAGTGATAAATTTATTATTTATTATATTATATCTCTAAAATCATTCATAGATACCTTTTTAAAATCCTAGGGAATGGAAACCATAATAAAAGAATATATCAGAGAATAAATAAAGAAAGGATAATATAGTAGAGATAAACAATAATAAAATGTGGTATAGAACTAATATCATGAAAGGGGAATATATCCACAAATGAAATAACAACAAAAATAATCTCATGTATAAAAATAAATAGTTTCATAATGATATAATGCATATTATTAGACACAATAATATTACTATCAAGGCCTCGTGTCAATACATCATACATAAATTAATAAGGCATACACCAAATACACAAATCTGTTTATCTCATGAGACCTACCAATTAATCTAAGGGATATAATGGTCCCTAACCACCATATACTAGTCCAATTAATTCATTATATGAAACTAAAGAATAATAATTAAATACATAATCAACATAAACATTCGTATTGAAAAACTAGCATATGAAATGTTAATATTTTCCTCATCCAGTCACTGGAGAAACATTATAATAATCCATCCATAGTAATATAGTGGATGTTATAATTCTGTTATATACTAAAAAAATATAATATTTAATAAATTATTTTAACATATAATAAAATACATTTAAAAGATCACTAGAACATTCTTGAGAAAAATACCCTTTTCATTTTGAAATCACTTACTTAAAATTTTAAAAAAAAAAATTTGGATAAAAATTATTTATAAAAATCCATGGAAATTTTTAAAATATGATTCAAGGTAAAAATATTCATGATGATGGGAAAAGTCATTTGTTCATTAAATGTTATAAAAAATAATCCATTCTCAATATTGGTAAAAAGTACCTCGTTTACAAAAATAATAATATTAATTTTAAACTTTTTTATATAAAGTAAAAAATGGGTAAAAATAAAATTAATAAATCATTTTTTAATATCAAAAACATTTTTGAAACTATTTTATATTAAATATAGACAAGGAAGAAAAGTATTCCTGACAAAATGGAAAATCACGGTCTGTTTTCCTTAAAAACATTCTTTTAAACTTTTGATTTATTAGAGTGAGGAAAATGAAATTAAAATGTGTAATTAAAAAAAATAAATATTATGATAAGTTTTATAATATTTTTGAGAGATATATCATATAATTTTACCATCAAAAAATTATCTATAAACCATCCCAGTAAAAAGTGAGATTGTAACACAAAACCCTTAGCGTTATGGTAACATTTGAATCATAACCCCATAAAAACATCAAAGGAAACTTTAAATACCATGAATATAAATAGTTTCATTATATATCATATCAAATGGTATGTATATACACCAAACTAATGAAATAAGTGGTGAATATAGCATATGTCCCACATAATCAAAAGTGAGACTAGAAACCCTTACCTGAGGTCCAACTTGATTCATAAGTGCTTTTAAACTCCTATATAAAAATTTTAAATTTAATATACTTTTATTATATAGTCATATTAAATCTTATAAAATAATACATGGTTTAATTATATCATTTTATCACCCATTCATTAACAATCATTCATTACCATCACCATTTTGGGTCTTAACTTCTTTGTTTTTCATGTATGTTTTGATTTTTTAGTTATGATCCTTGTCTATTTATCATTGTTATATATTATAAATAATGTTAATAATGTTATAAATATCATAGAAAATCATTATATTCATATTTATAACCATCCATAAAAAATAATATATATAAAATTTAAGTACGTTGTTCATGAAAATAGTTTCCCGAAATTACACATGAATGTTATTTTAATTTTCAAAAGAAAATTATGAAAGAATGATAAAACAATATTTCATCTTTAAAAATAATATTTATATCACATATATCATATATATTATATTTATTTATTCAATCCATAATTACATATGTCAATGTGATGAGGTGATGGAAAATGAATCATATCGATACGTAGAGGTGGTAGTCCACTTATACGGTTGAGTGATACATTCATTTACCATTTGATATAAAGGAGGGGTAACATGGTTGTCCCATAATCATAATAATATATCAATGTATTTATGATACTTGATTAATTATTTTATAATCGATAAAACTTATTAATAGGAAGTATAAGAAGAAATAAACTTTGAAATAGTTGGGTAATATGATTTCCTATTCTTTGAGATACCATTTCTAGATTTCACTTAAAGACTTATTTGGATGGTATCAGTTTATAAAAATAAGATCAATAATGAAGGGATGGGATTTAGGAATGTTTTTTTATAGGAATTTTTAGAGTTAGAGGGCTCAAATTTTGTGAATAATGGTGTATAATAGGTTCCATTTTATAAGTGAGGGGAGGGATACACATGGAATTATTAAAAGATTTAAATAATATAAAGTCATTTTCTTATCAAAGTTAAACCAAATGTATAAGAATTTAAATTTAAGGTAATATACGATCAAAATATCTTTATTCAATAATATTCATACAATTTTCATTTTCATTTTCACCCTTATCTCTTAGTTTATCCCCTCATAAATTCTTTTAACTTTAACCATGGTAACAATTTTTTATTGTTTTTATTATTTTTACTATTAAATATGACCAAAAATTAAGTTGAATATATTACCTAAGATTAATTATTATTATTCCAAATATGGAATAAATTTTAAAATATAAAATTTCCATAATTGGTAAAAAATACTTTTAACATATGTTTGTAAAATGCAATGAAAACTGTTTTTAGAGAAATGGTTTCTTTAATAATAAAACTTATTTTACATAAAAACCATTTTAATATTGATTCCAATGAAATTAATCATATTATTTTAAATCAAAGTAGACTTATTTTTCTTTATAACCCAAAAAAATGAAATGAACCATTTAAATACTTGATTAAAATAGAAAAACTAAAAAAAATATTTGAACAAAACCATTACGTAGATATCCAAAATGTTAAGAATATATTTTTATGTTCATAATTATAATTTTATATTAATTATATTTCTTATTAAATATATATTTTTACTAGAAAAAAATATTTTATAACCTTTCATGTTATTCTTATATCATTTTAACCTCATAAAAGTGATAGTTGTAGTAAAATCATTATTTTCACTATTCACCCAAAAAACCAACTATTTTTGAAAAAACACAAAAAATCACCCTAAGATAATTTTGAAATAATTTTTTAAAAAAACTAAATTTCATATTTTAAAATATAATTTATAAAAATGGAATAAATTAATTATAATTATTAGTAATTAAACAACCTAAAGCCATTATTAGAAAGAAGGAACTCTTATTGCATAAAATTATTTTATTCTTATACTTTTCCTAGAAAAAAATATTGGATGAATGTAGAAAAATAATTAAATTCATTAATTTTATTAAGGAAATAATTTGTATATATATTTCATATTTTTTTATTTCTATTCTACCTAAACACTCATTGATTAGGTAACAACAGTCATATTTAAATAATATTATTTTTTTGTTTGTTTAAGCTCAAGGTTATATGTGGTGAATGATATCAAACATAGTATTCATTTAAAGGAAACTAAAATATTTTAGTGTTGCACATTATGTAATAAATGTATTAGTATTTTTCCTTAACATGTTTATTTATTCTTATATTTATTTTTATTCTACACTCTTATGTCATATTATTCTGCTTATATTATAATTTTATAGCTCATGGTTTATGAATCCCTTATGAAAATTATATTATGTTATGAAAAATCATTACATAATAACTAATGGATTAGGATATATGTTTCATTGGGTATGAATATATTTTATATATTCCATTCACCTTTATTATTTTCTCATACCCATATGATTATATTATGCTCTCTTATGATATTTAATTGTAAATGCCTGTGTTAATCCTTATTGAGTGTTTTACCTCACCCATCTTATGTTTCAGTTTCTGAATGATATGAAGAATAATTTAATGTAAGATAATTCAAGAAGGGAATCATGTGTGGAGAATTTTTTGGGATATGTTGAAGACTTTATATGAATTAATAAATTCTTGGTATATTGGGAAAAATCCCAATTATATGGAAAGAAGAGGGTTTTATTACATAAAGGGTCATTCATAACTCTTTAAAACACTAAACTAAAAAGGTATTGTGTATTTAAGTTACTAAATATTGGATTCCAATATTCTAATTATGTATGGTTAAATTTTATACACTTTCAGTGGTATCAAATCCAGTATGTAAAGAGTATGTTTTTAGTACTAAATCTAGATGTATAGGTCTTGGGTGTCTCAATGAGAGTGTTAATGATCACTTAAGTATATCCAAGACAATTAGTATAAATTTTTCCTTTCACAAATATAACTAGTGTTAGGAATTGGTCGCTTGTGACACATCTTGGGTTATCAATTCGTTATATACATAAGAAACAACCCAAATGAAAACAAATTTTTTAGAGATATAATTTTCTATAAGTGGAAAAATATATGGATGAGTAGTTTTAAATTAATTAATCACAATAAGATATTTACAAAACCAATTAATAAGAATAGGTTTCTCCTAGGTTCTTTCTTATGCTAGATAATATGTATTTAATTTATATTAACTTTCATATTCATCAATTCATTAAGGATCCTTTCGATGAAATAATAATTATCCTCGTCATTCAATGGTTTAATTCCTATATAATTCTAATACTATTCACTTTCACACTAAAAGAAAATTTTCACTACCATTCCATGTTATATGATTTAATTACAACTTGAAATAAGTCACCTTGAAATTCTATAAGGAAAAAGAATAAAATTAATCATTAATTGAATAGATCAACTCAAATAAATGAATAAAATTTAATTAAATAATAAATTTAATCTAATCCAACCCATAAAACATCCTAGCATCAACCTTTTAAATATTTATTCATCCATTGATGAAATTATATTAATGTAATATGTATGTTAACTCATACTAGTGGAATGAAATAAGATAAAATACATAAATAATGATAAATCTATCATTATTTGGATAAATTAAAAAAATGAGACAATGTTTTCACATGGTCATTTATTATTATATAATAATAGGAAAATAAAAATTTTAATTTAAAATTTCATAGTGATTTATAATAACTTACAACTGATAGAAAAAACATGCAAATAAAAATTAGTAAAATAGAATTAAAATCAAAACACCTTAATTATTTTTTTGTTCTCATTCATAATTTTTCCTTAAATAAGAATTATTTATAGTATTGGGTCACCCCCTTATTTTTAAAGTCACATAAATTGATTAGGGTAAGTATAGGTGGGTGGAATATTTTTAGAAGTTTTACTTTCCCACCATTAACCTAAATTATTGTAAATTTTCTCTATTAAAATTGACATGAAAAAAACCTTCTAGATATATTACTTATTGTAGGTAATTAAATAATAAAATGTTTCTAGATACTTATTCTATTAGATAGTAAATTTTTATACATATTTCCTTATATAAGAGGAAGTTATGTTAAAAATGATGGGCAATTTTTCTAGGCTATGAGATCTATCCTAGAATTTTATCATAAAATTGGACCAACTACATCACCATTAAAAAAATGAATTATTTTATACCAAAATTTAATCATATTTTTCTCATGATTTCTTCTGTCCATTTTAGAAATATCAACTTCATTTTACTTGTAAAATTTTATATAAATTCATTTTATTGGACTATTTTCCAGTTTAATTTACCTATAAAATTTTACATTCAAGGAAAAAAATGAAATGTTACCCATATAATTTTTCCATTTCTCCAATAATAGAAAATATTCCCTATAAATTGAGTAAATTTATCCTAAAATTTAAAATTAAAATCATGGCCAAATAGTGCTTTTTAAGGTATTGATAACTGGTAAGAGAATAACACATTATAAATAATAATTAATAATATAATCATAAATAATGTTTAAATTAGAAAATACATTTATACTAGTGTTTTTACAAAATTAATAACATAAATATTATATAAAAAAATAATTAAAATTATCATCTTTTAGTGGATAATCAATTATGTATTGAGAATAAATTAATTTTAATATTATTTCCAAAATATCTTAGTAAATCATGTCATGGTTATGGTAATCATTCCATGATGATTTGAAACAAAAAATAGATCAAGTCATTTTATAGGAGAAAATGAGATAATCTATTTTCTAAAACATTTTTATGTGTAAAACCATGTCATGAATATTTCCATGGATAATGATAACTATTTTAAGATATTATATGAAGTTAAATTAACTAAATATCATTTTTTTGGATGAAGTAATTTCTAAAATTTGAGATAACATATTCACTAGAAAAAATGAAATGATTGGAGAATAATGTCATAATAATAATGTGTTTAAAAAGAATAAATTAAAAACCTATGAGGTGAAATGGGGATTTAAGGAATTACACATCATAAGAGGTGAGTATTTTGGAGTAAAATGTGTTGAGAAGTTATATAAAGGACGTGTTTAACATTATTTTTGTATCATACAAGTGCATATATAAAAAAAGATCCAAAGAACATAAACTACTTAATAATGGATTTCAGCATTAAAATATCAAGATATTGAAATGAAAAATATTTTATGAGGGGAATATATCTATTTCATGTATATTATATTTTAAAAACGCATCTATATACCAAATCCCATAGTGAAATATATCGTACTTTAGTTTTTGATATATTGACAAAATTACATTTATATCTTAATTTATATTAGAAAGTATGGAGATTAATTTTGGATATGTGGTTTCAATATCTTAAATATTTGTTTTTACTATAAAATAGTAATAATTTATATAAAAAATCTTATAGATTCATTATCAATCATAGAAAAATTAGAGGAACGAGAAGATTAAATCTGGATGGTATTTACAACATGAAGAGGTGACCGAGAGTGAAAAATAAAGTAACTAAAAACAAAGATAACAAATATATTATTGTAATTTATTTTTCTAAACTATAATTAATTAAAAAATTGAATTATATGAGTATTTAAAAATAATTATTATAATGGATTGTAGATGAAGAGAAACATTGTTACTTGTTTAGTTTGATTGATATAATTTATCTTTTAATTTAATAAACTATAATCTTATAGATATGTAATAATTTTCTCAAAAAAAATTGTATAGTGAGATAAGAAGAATGATTGTCCCAAGACTCAACTGTAAATCATTTCTAAATCATGAAATAATTAGCATGGGGATAGTGATTCTTTATAATATTGTCATATCTTCGAGTGTATACTCCTTGGACATACCCCATTGGGTGAAAGATGTAATAAACATATTGTCTTGTACATCAATATTCTTTACAAAATTGATATGATTATATGCTATGATTGATAGATTCATAGTACTTTTTATCAATTGAGTGATATCCAAGTGAAGTTATTCGATGAAAATAATTCACACTTAGACCACCCCCCCCCCAATGGTGTTTTGGGACCTTGGGAATAGTGAATAGGAAGAAGAATATTTTTACCCAAGACATCTCACACTTAGTTGACATAACCTTTGTTATATCCTTCTTTACATATATTTCCTTTGGGCACATTAAGGGTAAAATGAATACCTTGAGTATTTCGCAAAATTTTCATAATATTTCAACACTTATAATGTATATTATTTTATTAATACACTCACAGATGGCCCCCCACTCTCCAGATCTCCGCTCTCCCCTCGTGTTAGGGTTTTCCTAGTGCCGCTGCTCCCTCTTTCTCATCGCCTCCTCACGGTGAGATGTCCTCATCCAGTGTTCCTCCTCTTCTATCCTCATCTCCTTTCTCTCCTTCTGGATCTCGTTCAATGCGACCTTCTCTCTTGTTGCTGGTAACATTGTGAACAAGCCCCATCTCGGCTTGACTCGATACATCTCTGTGATTTGGGAGTATTATGGTTGTGGATTCCGGCGAGCTTCTTCCTCTCGTTTTTCAGTTCTTCGTGTTATGGGATCCTTTCTCCCGGAAGTGATCTTGCTCATCAGCCCTTCTACTCTGCTCTTATGGACTCACCCATTTCGCAAGACCCCACTTTTGGTCAAGCTTGATTGTGTTTGAGGTTTGTTTTGGATTTTGAAGGTGGGAGGGCCAACGACGTTCCCTTATGGTTTTCTCCTTTATCCTTTTTTCCTTCTTTGCCTTGTGCTTTTTCTTTCTTGGTTGTGGACTTCCTTCCTGGTTACGGTTCATTTAGGTCTTTTTTGGCCCTCTTTGGCAGCGGTTCACTCAGTGGTGGCTTTGATGGCCGGGCTCGGTGGTCATGGTGATGGTCGGAGCTCCATATCATGGCCACTATAAGCTTCTTTCTCTGCTCTTGCTCCCGGATTCCACTGCTCATCTCCCAGTTGGACTCACGTGGTGGTTTCCAATGGGTCTTGGGTTGTGCAGTTCGAGCGGTCATCAGCGTTGTAGGAGGTGATTCTTACGGTGGATTCCTCTCGGTCCTTGGTTTCACACTAGGCTAGTTGTTCTTCTTTGTTGTGAAGATGCTTTGAGTGGTGTTCGGGTTTCAGATTCCCTTTTGTGATCCGGTTATGGCATATCTACGGCAGTGGCGATGATGTGGATGATGGTGTTTAGATTTCGATGTCGGGTATATGTGGTTGATGGTTTTTTGTTGAAGGTGGTTTGTGCTGCTTCCCCATCTCTGGTGGGTTGGGTCATCGGCGACATCGAGATTTGATGGCAGTGACGTGACAACGATGAAGGTGATGCATTGATGGAGGAGACATTGCGGATGGTGCAGTGATGGTGATAGCGATGACGTGATAATCGATGCAAGATTTTCCAGGTGGCTGTGTGATTTGCGGGATCTACGTTGACGCATCGGTTCCCACGGTGCCTTTTGATTAGAATTTCATTTTGTGGTTTGAATTTTCAGCAGTGGCATTTGTATTTGAATTTCATTGTTATGTTTTGAATTTTTAATGGTGTCGGTCTAACTTTATCATGTGTGGTTTCCACTTTCCACTTAAAGTGGCTTTTTAAAAAAATAAAAATAAAAAGTGATTTGGAATAATACACATTTCATGAATGTTTAACAATTAAACATTCCTTTTGATAAATTAATAGTTCCCACAAATACCAAATAATGATATTATGTCAATTATTTGATAAAATTGTGGGAGAATCCATGTTGAAGTACAAGACATATTATACCACATGAAAATTGGACCATGAAATATGTGTGTGTGTGTGTGTGTGTCTTGCTACAATACTCGCTTCTCAACTTTTTCACTCTATGTGATAGATTTATATAACTTTTCATAGCACTATATTGTATATAGAGAAAAGAGTATATCACAACCTATAATATTTTCCCTTAATGTACACAAAATATTTCATATAATGTGAATAAACATTATCCTTATGAATTTATTAAGTTATTTGTTCATAGTTCAACATCAGTGGAGATCCTACCCCATTGTTCATGTTTCATGTTTATACAAATGTATGTTATTTTATTTGACTTGGATTGTGATATAATGATTATTTAACATGTAGGGTTGGATTGAAATGCATGAATTATGGTTAAATTGTATTTTTTTTCCTATTTTTGTGAATGGTTTCTAGTAATTTTACGTGTTTTATGGAAAAAATCATATATGTGTGTATATCTTTTTTATGTCTGTCATGAGTCCATGAAATTTTTGAGATGAATTTCATGGTATGGTCACGAAATGAATAGAATTTTAAGATAATTTGTGATCAATTTTGAGAGAAAGGTGGAGAGGGATATGGAGGGAGGGAGGGAGGGAGGATGATGATGAGCATAGTATATCAATTTACCATATGAGTATAATGATGGAAATGGCATGTAGAGATGGTGATTTTAGGAAACTAAATTTTTTTATAAGGGCATGAAATCATGTGGGTGGTGTTAATGATATGGGATTTTAGAATAGAAAATACATTCTTTGATCATATAACCCACTAAAATATTTGTCTTAAATTTGGTGTAATCATTGCTTTACATGATCAAAATGTCATGTCGAATGAAACAAATAGATTAATAGACTAAATTAATACTCTAGAATAAGAAGGAGAGGATATTTACATGTAATTTATAATTAATTTATATAAGTATATATATAAATGCTTCAAACTGTTGTGTTCTCTTGAAGCCTTTAGAGAGGAGGAAGAGAGAGTGAACTATATGTCTTGATTAAATCTCTCATTATCTGTTGTGCACACCAATATTAAATTAGTAAAGTAATATAATAAAATATTTAATATATCTAGTTTAGGATTGGAAAATTTTCACAAAAACCCCAAACCGTCTTTAATATTCTTAAATGACCCCATATACATCAATAATAATATTATTGATATTAATCACTTGACATGCACAATGAATTAAGAATATAAATAAATATTATTTATTTATAATTGGACCATTAAACTTAGTCCTCGTGTTTTCATCAGCATTTACTGATCCCCAAATAATAGTTATTTAACTGAATAAATGTCACTACATTATTCTATGAAAAATATAATAAATATTATATTATCCAAACTTTAAAACTAATATTTATTATTATTATTTAACTCAATTATTCTTTTTAATAACTTGTGATTAAATTATAGCCATCTACCAAACCTGAATAAATATTATTTATTTCAACTTGTTAAATTAAATAGTATAATTTAACTAAGATTGTGGATACACTTAGAGTGTATCCCTCTAGGCATATTTCTCGGCATAATTATGCATAACCACCTAAATTCCAAGGTTATAATATAGAAACACGCTATAGAATCCATGTATAAAGAAGTTAACATCATAATGATGTCTAACCTCCTATGAACATTTACCATGTAATATAATCTTTTAATCACAATATCTCAAATCAAGAAGGTTTCATTTCGATACCATCAACCTAGATGATCGATGTGTCTTTATTTTGATTTTTTAAGATTAACACGCCCATCTAACACCATAGTCATGGATTTTTTTGTGATATTATATTACAATAAAAAAAGCATTAGAAATTAACTTTTTTCAAGAGATAAAAGGAGATAAATCATTTCTTGTATTATCCATTAATGTTATATAATTCGTGACACACCCAATATATACTACTTCCCTATGAATATAAGCAATCACAATTTTCATCAATACATAAAAGTAAATTATTCATGATATCCATTAATGATAATATTAATTTCTAAGGATTAATACACACATCCATATATAGGAACATTTAATAATGAAAAATGGAAATGCGGATTTCCTATTGACAGGATTGTTCTAATAACCTTCTATCTTGGAAATTACCTAGGGTGAACACCATGAGAATGTGTCTCTATGTTTTATGATACCTTTACCCTTGTTAGCATGTATTTTTTGTTATAAGACCCCAAAATACCCTGAGATAGGAGGGTTGAATCAGGGTGTCAACTTTTTCTTCACAAGTGACGGATCTTATTCCCACATTGGTAGGAACCTATTACACATTTATGGTGGTTATATGTAGTAATTTAAACATTAACATGCAGAGAAACAACATAGTAGTTTTACTTGGTTCACCACTAAGGTCTAGTCCAAAGAGAATATGCTGTTAGTGTGTCAGTTTTACCTAAATCCACTAATCTTCAATAGTTTTAAAATACAGAAGTTCGTACATATTCACTATATTCTAGGCATAATGTCTTTACAATATTTTAAGAATAGCACACTACATCCCTCAAAACTCTTACGTCGACTCCCCTTGGCTCACGGCCTTGGTTGAATTCTTACTCAGTTTATCAACTTGAAGGTTGGTTCAATAGATTGGCATTTAATTCTTTGTCCATGACTGTAATGACCGGACCTGGGTCACCACTAAATCGGTGGTCGGACCGGTCACCACATGAACTCAAGCGCGTATCCCTATACGCCAGAGGCTATCGACTAGCAGTGAGGGTCTAAGGATTGTCAGTGGGGAGACTATACACTCTTTTCAGAGTTTCACTGCGATATATTAGTGTGGATAACAAAAAATAGCAGAAGTAGTAACTCAAAAATGAAAAATAGTGGAAGATAAATAATACCCATTTTATAAAAGTGGCCAATGCCAAATTATACAGCATATGAATGCATGACATGTTAATGATACAAAAGTAGAAAACAGTCAACAAAATATCTTGCTTTGCAATCCAATACAGAAATAAATAAATAATGACTCAAAGCCCCAAGGGAGATCTCCTTGAGCATCCCGAGCATCCGCTCTGTCCTCTACTCCGATCTCCCAAGTAAATGCAAATAGCATAGTCCTGTAACCAAATAGAATCTACTTAGGTACCTAGTGCAATTGCGGACCGAGTATGGTGTGAGATATAAATCTCAGAAGGCCGGGACCACCGGTTTCTACCAAAAATCTAGACATTTAATAAATAATTTAAAACACGTGAAGGCATGCATAAAATAAAGTAAGCAGTACAAAGTAACTATATTCTCAAGTACCTGCTTCAGCCCTCAGCTGGTGTCTGAACCTACACTATTCATTTGTCATGCATACTCAACAATCATTACATAATCATTTTTCATTTATCATTTACTCAAATCTTATTATGAAAGTCTTGATATTAAGCCTATGCCCGACATCTCCCGTATAAGTCACTCACCACAGATGTCTCTAAAGACCATCTAAGTAAGCAAATAAAGACTGAATCCAAGATTGTGCTTTGGCTTGGATAACGCATCATATGTTATTTAATTTAATATTTCATATACTATGTCTGATCCCGTCCACTAAAAGTGGTTCACCCAATTCATAAATAAGCTTGAACCCTTTCTCATAATCAATTCACAAATCATCATGTCACAGAAGCCTTCATTAACCAATAAACCCATTTCATGCATGAACAATTGGACCCACAGTCCAATGTTAATTAATGGGTTTAGAACATCATGTCTAGCACCCTCGTGAGTATTTGGAGCATCAGTCCATGTCTCACAATCCATGGGTATTTGGAACATTAGTCCCTGACCCATAAAAGAATATTTCCTTGCAAGATGGGTGTAGAATGCCATGTCTAGCACCCCATGAGTATTTGGATCATAATTCCCTATCTCACAACCCGTTTATCAATGATACATACATATTTATCATTGGTGTAGAATATAATGTCTAACACCCTGTGAGTAGTTGGAGCATCAGTCCTTGTCTCACAACCCTTTCATCAATCATACATTTATATTTATCATTAGTGTAGAATACCATGTCTAACCCCACAAAAACCAATCCGTTAATTAATTCAACAATTTATTAACAACACAAAACGCTCTTCAGATAAGTCAACACTTAATAAACCAAATTCCTTAACAAGCCTGAACCCCTCCACTCAAATAGTGATTCGTCCAGGAATTTAACAATCTAAAAGCACCCCATTATCATCACAAAACATGATGAACAAAGCCAATATATTTAGCAACTATCTCACACAACATATCATATTTTCAAACAACACCATCCAAGACAACTTAAGGCATGGAAAACTAATACGCATCAAAAGTACTCTTGGATAACAATCATAACAAACAATCAATTCACAATCTTAATTTAATGCATGAAAAATAATTAATTTAACAATTAATTAATCAATCCTTATCTCTTTATCCAATCATCAATTAGTTAACCATTTACCATTTAACATGTAATAATTAATCCCACTATTACTTATTACCAGTTTCCAATTATATTCCGAACATGTCAAATATTCGATATTCCCAATAATCCATAAAAGCCACAATTTCATTCCAACACATGACTTGATAATTAATTCTACCATTAATTACCCTATTACTCATTCTTCCCATTCAAATCATTCAACTGTTTAATCATATCACTTTAACTAAATTAATAACCCATGTTTAACATCAACACATGTTCAAGTCCTCATTTATCTCATGTGAGCGGCATTATTTAATAACATCAAAAGTACCATGAATCGACATATCATGATAATGGAACTCACATTATCAATTTATAAAAAGGAGCTCAAATTCACATATAATGTGTTAATGATTTGGGACCCTACCTTGGGGTTTTGACGGAAACCACAAATAATGAAGAACAATCAAGAGAAACTGGTTAATTCTTCAAGAACCCGCCATAGATCACTTCTCCTAGAAAGAACAAAACCAAAAACTATTATACTTATCATCCACACACTTATATTTACCCATAATGGGCGTGGATTTAAGAAACTGTGAGAAGAGGAGGTGTATATCTAAGTAGATCTAAGAAACTTAACAAGAATGAAAAAGAACATCTACCTACCTCAAGAGTTTAGCTTCGATTCACCAAGAGAAGCCTTTAGATCGCCTCTGAAATTCTTGGATTAGGTTTTCACTACTATATTTTTTTGTTTTGGTGCCTATGGTAGCGGGCGACCGCCATTGGCGGTCACTACTAATGCTATTAGCGACCGCCAAAAGCGGTCGATAAAACTGAAATGTAAATGGCGGGATTTTTCCCGCCCCCCGCGTTGCCTTCTTCGATGTCACTCGCTGCAACAACGTCGACGCCTCCTGCCGCCGCACCGCCACCACAGGTCACCCCCTGTCACCGCCACCTCGTCACCTCCCGTCGCCCCTACCAATGCTGCCAGAAAACCTCTCACCCCCGGCAGTCAACCGATGCTGTTAAATCCCCAACGTCACCCTTGACGCTTCCTCCGGCCACCGTGGTTCTTCCATGGCTGTCAACCCAAGCTCGGAGTCACCTCCAACATGCTTCGCGCGCCCCAGTATACAATCGGCACCAAATAATCGTCGGTTTTCGAAGAGAGTATTAGCGACCGCCATTAGCGGTCGCTATTACTCAATAGCGACGGAGCAACTGCGACCGCCAAAAGCGGTCGCAGGGCGGTCTCTAAAGGGCATTAGTGACCGCTTTTGGCGGTCGCTAAAACCCTCATTTCTAGTAGTGTTTACAACCTTTAAGGGATAGGTATCCTGAGTTATGGCTACTTAGGAGCTTAAAGGATCTATCTAAAGGCAAAAACGAGTGAGATCCACAATTTAAGTATCTCATTTAAGTGCCCACATGGTTTGCCCACACAGTTAAACAAAAATTTCCCTAACCGTGTGTTACCACTATATCAAAACTTCAACTACGCATGGTTTGGACACACGGTTAGACAAACCGTGCGCTGCCTGTGCGACTTCCCCTTTACCTCATAAACTTCTTTCAAAGTTTCAAAAATGAAATCTATAGGTGTTCCAACACTCGGAATAGAATTTCAATGCTCGGTTTAAAAAGAACGACGTGTTGATAAACCGAAAAATAATTTCAGAAACATTCTTAATTTTAACCCAGTTCAAAACATGAGATCTTACATTATACCCACCTTAAAAACTTCTCCTCCCTGAGAATCCATCGGGAACCACTACTAAAACAACCGACCTACCAAGGTAATTTAATCTCATTAGAAGTGACGTGTTGTGTTCCCAATTCCAAACACACCTTTAACCTTTCTCAAACCTGATGGATAAGCCTTTATAACTAGATCTAAAGATTAATATAAAGCTTAAACATCGAAAAATGATATTATATCTTAGGTCATTAGAAGGACATTGTTAACGTAAAAGGTTGAACCTCGATCTATCAACATAACATGTTTCACCTGTTTTCCTCGAAAGACGTCATGGACCCAAAATCCACTTTCACCCTTTATCTAACGGCGTACCTTTAAAACTATTCCAAAACCATCCGCAAGTAGAACAAATTCCTTACCCAACATATGGTAAATTTTCCAAGTCAAGCCATCTCAAGGCTATTTTAAAAACAACCATCCCAAACATGAATAAGGAAGTATCCCAAAGAATCAATGCATCATGCGTACTACCTAGATAAAAACTACTCATAAAGCCCAAAAACATTTAAACTATAGCATGGCACAAGAGAGACACTATCTTAGTGTCTCGATGATGAGGTCAAGATAGGGTACATGCTCGTCGTGTCCAGAAGAGTGCACTAAGAAAAAACCGAGGTCATGAAGAAGATCGGTCAAACCATTACTGGACAACTCTGTTCTAAAATCTCGGCATCACCTGCCAACACATTCATCACGAACAAAGTGGACATACCCCCCTTAGGATTTACCATGATGTCTCAAGAAAAGATCAGCCGCTCACCAGCATGCTAGATTAACAACAAGATCAGCATGTCAAAACACCTGGGTCTTTCAAAAACTATTCCATGAATTGAAATGAAACTGATTCTTTAACATGCAAGTTACTCTACATGGAGTTGACCCGAGACTGTAATCAACAGTACAAAAAGACTTATTATGGAGTCATATTTCCTCATTCTATGATTTTCCTGAACAACACCATAACCAGTCATTCATTACTAATAATGAAGGGTCAAATGACCAACAAAGCAGTTGACCATACCCGAGGCATGTCTAACCAGCTGACAAAGATCATTTATCGATGATCAAGCCCCCAACACGATCAAGAAACACATCACCACCTGTTCAAAGAAGGTTTCATAGGAAATTGGAAGTCCTACCTGAGACAATGGAACCCAACAACTCCAAAAGAGTGAGAAAATCCATAGCGCTAGTAAGGAATTTACGTTCTGAGGGCGCTACCAACCACGAGTTAGCCCCTTACGAAGAAAAAGTGTCAACCCTAAACCAGGTCACGTCAAAAAAGTCACTATATTCAAAATCCGAACATAAGGCCATTTCTAAATAAAAGAACTCCTAAGGAAAGTACTCACGCTTCCATTCCAAGGCAACTCAAGAGAAGTCCAAACTACCCATTACATGAGGGTTCTAAACAGTGGACACCACAATAGGTTCCATTTCTATTTCTCTTATATTTAATCACATATAATCTTAAATCATCAAAGATTTAATCAAAACATCAAAGTAAAATTTTCAAAACGCCCCAAGGTAGAACAAGAAAGTTTCATAAAACTTCTTTTTAAAACATTTACATTAGTTGAAATCCCTTCATTTTTAAAAAAATTATAAAAATAAATTTCTTTTCAGAAGATAATGCGACCTACGAGGATCCCATATTAACCAACCTGGTTTCTCTATAAATCAACCCAATAGCAAATGCATCGGTATTAAAATTTTAAACACCCAAATGCGTTATCTCATAAAAACACTCCCCAACTGATCTACTTGGATCCAGTTGCATTTTTGGAAGCTATCCATTTGATTTCATATCAACATTAAACATATTTCACATTTAAAATCATTTCACAAGGCATCAAGACATCACATTTAATATGAGTCGTCATTTCCAAATTCATGAAGCACTCATACACTCCATGGATTGAAAATTGTCTCTGATTAATTGATACCAATGTCAATTAAGAAATTAACATGATCAACCTAATGGTCCAAATTAAATGGGTGGCCACCTACCAATCGATAAACTGCCCATACACCTTATCTCTAGATTTTGGCTCCCATTTAACACAATCAAAATTTATTTAACATTTTATATTTAGCACCCCTTTCACATATCAAAATTTCTCTAACATGTTAGCATAAGCTATAACACAACAACATTCTATAAAATGGAAGAATTTAACAACAACAAAACATGCTAATAACCAAGGCAGTACAGAATATAATCACTCAAGCATGTTAAATATATCACTGTAACATGCTATCTAGAGAGGCATGCTAAAGCAGATCATACATGACATTGAACCCAAGGAACACAATCCAAATTAGCAGGCATCATACTAATTCAACTATATGGCGTGTTATATGAATGACATGTGAATCTCTAAGTGCCTATGATAATGAATGTATAAAAATTCCTTACCATATCAGGCCAAGAAAATTATTCTTTTCAAAATTCTCAAAATCAATAAACAATGGGAAATACACCAGCCACTCAAGGAGAAATCATATCAACTGTAACCTCTAAAAGTACAAACATCAATTCCCATCCCTGACCACATATTCATTTTCCGTAAATGACGTGATCAGTCCCAAGCACGACAATTAACCCAAGAGCCGACACATTCCTAGTATTCTGTATACCAACCCCAAAATAGTAAGACAAATGAAAATAAAGAAACCTAAACCTCCCTCTGATACCACTTTGTAATGTCCCGACCTAGGTCACCACTAAACCGGTGGCCAGACCGGTTGCCATATGACCTCAAGCAGGTCTCCTCGTATGACAGTGTTTACCGACTAGCAGCGGGGAACTAAGGATAGTAAATGAAGAGACTATAACCTCTTGTCAGAGTTGCACAGCGGTATATCAGTGTGGATAAAAAAATTAGAGAAAGTAGTAAATCATAAATTAAAAACAAAGGAAAAAAAATAATACTCATTTTATAAAAGTGGCCAATGCCAAATTATACAGCAGATGCATGCATGAGACGCTAATGATGAAAAAGTAGAAAACAGTGAACAAAATAGCATGCTTTACAATACAATACAGAAATAAGTAAATAATGACTCAAAACCCCAAGGGATATCTCCTCATGTATCCCCATCATCTGATCGGTCCTCTACTATAATCTCCTTAGTAAATGCAAATAGCATAGTACTGCAACCAAATAGAATCTGCTCGGGTACCTAGTACAATGGCGGCCCGAGTAGGGTGTGAGATATAAATATCAGTAGGTCGGGACCACTGGTGTCTACCCTAAATCCAGAAATTTAATAAATAATTTAAAACACATGAAGGAATACATAAAATAAAGTAAGCAGTACAAAGTAACTATATTCTAAATCTCCTGCTTCAGCCCTCAGCTGGTGTCTGAACCCGCACTGTTCATTTGTCATGCATACTCAACAATCGTTATATAATCATTTTTCATTTATCAATTAATTAAATATTATTATAATAGTCTTGAGATTCAGCCTATGCCTGACATCTCTTGTATAAGTCACGCACCATGGATGTCTCTAAAGACCATCTAAGTAATCAAGTAAAGACAAAATCCAAGCTTGTGCTTTGGCTTGGATAACGCGTCATAAATTATTCAATTTAATATTTCATATACTAAGTCTGATCCTGTACACTAAAATTGGTTCACCCAATTCATTAATAAGTCTGAATCCTTTCTAATAATCAATTCACAAATCATCATGTCATAACAGCCTTCATTAACAATTAAACTCATTTCATGCATGAACAATTGGACCCACAATCCAATGTTAATTAATGGGTGTAGAACATCATGTATAGAACCCTCATGGGTATTTGGAGCACCAATACATGTCTCACAATCCATGGGTATTTGAAGCATCAGTCCCTGACACATAAAAAAATTTGCTTGCAAGCTGGGTGTAGAATGCCATGTCTAGCACCCCGTGAGTATTTGGAGCATCAGTCCATGTCTCACAACCCATTTATCAATTATACATACATATTTATCATTGGTTTAGAACATCATTTCTAACACCTTATGAGTATTTGGATCATCAGTCCATATCTCAAAACATTTTCATCAATCATACATATATATTTATCATTGGTGTAGAATACCTTGTCTAACCTAACAAAACCATTCCGTTAATTAATTAAACTATTGATTAACAACACAAAACGCTCTTCAGATAAGTCAACACTTAATTAACCAAATCCATTAACAAGCATGAACCTGTCCACTCAAATAGTGATTCGTCCAGAACTTTAGCAATCTACAAGCACCCCATAATCATCACAAAACATGCTGAACAAAGCCAAAATATTTAGCAACTATCTCACAAAACATATCATATTTTAAAACAACTTCATCCAAGAAAACTTAAGTCATGGAAAACTAATATGCATGAAAAGTACTCCTGGATAACAATTGTAACAGATAATCAATTCACAATCTTAATTTAACGCATGAAAAATAATTAATTCAACAATTAATTAATCAAACCTTATCACATTAACTAATCATTAATTAGTTAACCATTTACCATTTAACATGTAATAATTAATCCCCCCATAATTATTACCTGTTTCCAATTATCTTCCAATCATGTCAGATATTCTATATTCCCAATACTCTGTAAAAGCCACCATTTCATTCCAACTCATGACTTGATAATTAATTCTACTATTAATTACCCTATTACTCATTCTTCCCATTCAAATCATTCAACTATTTAATCATATCACTTTAACAAAATTAATAACCCATGTTTAACATCAACACATGTTCATGTCCTCATTCAACTCATGTGGGCAGCATTATTTAATAACTTCAAAAGTGTCATGCATGAACATATCATAATCATAGAACTCACATTCTCAATTTAAAAAATGATATCAAATTATCATATAAAGTGTTATTGATTTGGGACCCTACCTCGGGGTTTTGACAGAAACCACAAAAAACGAAGAACACTCAAGAGAAACGGGTTGATTCTTCATGAACCCGCCTTAGATCACTTCTCCTAGCATGACCAAGGCCAAAAATCATCATACTTGTTATCCACACACTTAGATTTACCTATAACGGTTGTATATCTAAGAAACCCTGAGAAGAGGAGGCGTATATCTAAGTAGATATAAGAAACCGAATAAGAACGAAGAAGAACATCTACCTACCTCAAGAGTTCATCTTCGATTCACCAAGAGATGCCTTCAGATCGCCTAAAAAACACCTGGAAGAGGTTTTCCAACCTTCAAGGGAGAGTAATCCCATGTTATGGCCACTTAGGAGCTTAAACGAGCCATATAAAGGCAAAAAAGAGTGAGATCCACAATTTAAGGATCTCATTTAATTGCATACAAGCTTTTCCCGCATGGTTAGACAAACCATGTGCTAACCGTGCGTTAGCTAAGGTCTTGGAAAACACTCCTCACATGGTTAGGCCGCACGGTTAGACAAACCGTGCGCTAACCATGCATTAGCCACTGCCTCAAAACATAAACTACGCACGGTTTGGCCGCATGGTTAGGCAAACCATGCGCCACCCGTTCGACTTCCCCTTTACCTCAAAAACATATATCAAAGTTCAAAAAATTACATCTTTAGGTGTTCCAAAACTCGGAATATAATTTCAGAGCTTAGTTTAAAAAGAATGACCCGTTGATAAACTGAAAAATAATTTTAGTATCATTCGTAATTTTAACACTGTTCAAAACATGGGATATTACATTATACCCACCTTAAAAACTTATCATCCCTGAGATGACAATGGGAACCACTACTAAAACAACCGACCTACCAAGGTCATTTAATATCGTTAGAAGTGACGTTTTGCTTTCCCAATGCCAAACACACCTTTAACCTTTCTCAAACCACATGGATAAGTCGTTGTAACTAGATCTAAAGATTACTCTAAAGCTTAAACGTCTAAATAGATCTTATATATTAGGTCATTAGAAGGACCTTGTTAATGTAAATGGTTGAACCTCAATCTATCAACAAAACATGTTTCACCAGTTTCCGTCGAAAGACGTCGTGGACCCAAAATCCACTTTCACCTTTTATCTGATGATGTGCCTTTAAAAGTATTCTAAATCCATCCTCTAGTATAAGAAAGTCCTTACCCAACATCTGGTAAATTTTCCAAGTCAATCCATCTCAAGGCTATTTTAAAAACAACCATGCCCAAACATGAATAAGGAAGTAGCCCAAAGAATCAACACATCCCGTGTACTACCCAGATAAGAACTACTCATAAAGCCCAAAAACATTTAAACTTTTGGGTGGCACAAGACTGATGCTATATTAGTGTCTCTATGACGAGGTCAAGATAGGGGACATGCTCGTTGTGTCCAGAAGAGCGCACTAAGAGAAAACTGAGGTCATGAAGAAGACCAGTCAAACCATTACCGGACAACTTTGTCCTAAAATATCAGCATCACCTGCCAACACATTCATCCTAAAAAAAGTGGCAATACCCACCTTAGTATTTCCCATAATGTCTCAAGAAAAGATTAGCTGCTCACCAGTGCGCTAGATTAACAACAAGATCTGCATGTCAAAACACCCGGGTCTTTTGAAAACTATTCCATGAATTGAAATGAAACTGATTCATTAATGATCAAGTTACTCTACATGGAGTTGTCACAAGACCATACTCAACAGTACAAAAATACTTATTATGGAGTCATATTTCCTCATATGACCATTTTCCTGAACGACGGCATAACCAATCATCCATTACTAAGAACAAAGGGTCAAACGACCAACAAAGAATCCGACCATGCCCGAGGCACATCTAACCAGCTGACAATGAGAATTTCTCGATTCTCAATCCCACAACAAGATCAAGAAATACATCACCACCCATTCGAACAAGATTTTATAGGAAACTGGATGTTCTACCTGAGCCAACGGCACCCAACAACTCAAAAAGAGTGAGAAAATCCATAGCGCTATCAAGGCATTTAAGTTCTGAGGAAGCTACCGACCGCAGGTTATCACCTTATAAAGAAAAGGTGTCAACCCTAAACTGGGTCACATCGAACAAGTCACTAGATTGAAAATCCGAACATAAGGCCATTGCTAAATAGAAGAACGCCTACAGAAAGTACTCACGCTTCCATTCCAAGGAAACTAAAGAGAAGTCCGAACTACCCATGACATGAGGATTTTAAATAGTGGACACCACAAAAGGTTCCATTTCCAATCCTCTTATATTTAATCACTTTTAATATTTAATCATCAATGATTTAATAAAAACATCAAAGTACTATTTTCAAAAATCCCCAAGGCAGAACAGGAAACATTCATAACACTCTCTTTTAAAAACATTTATATTAGTTGACATCCTGTCATTTTCAGGAAACATATAAAAATAAATTTCTTTTATGAAGATATGGTGACATACGAGGATCCCATTTTAACCAACTTGGGTTCTCTATAAAGAAACCCAATAGAAAATTCATAGGTATTAAAATTTTAAACACCCAAACGAGTTATTTCATAAAAACACTCCCCAACTGACATACATGGGTCCAGTTACATTTTTAAAGCTAGCCATTTTATTTCAGATCAACATTAAACATCTTTCACATTTAAAAGAATTTTACAAGGCATAAAGACATCACATTTAATATGAGTTGTAATTTCCCAATTCATGAAGCACCCATACACTCCATGGATTGAAAATTGGCTCTGATTAATCGATACCAATGTCAATTTAGAAATTAACATGATCACCCTAATGGTCTAAATTATATGGGTGGCCACCTACAAATCGATAAAGCGCCCATACACCTTATCACTAGATTTCGGCTCCCATTTAAGTCAATCAACATTTATTTACCATTTTCTCTTTAGCACCCCTTTCACATATCAAAACTTCTATAACATGTTATCATAAGCAGTAACACAACAACATGCTATAACAAGGAAGCATGTCACAACAACAAAACATGCTAATAACCAAGGCAGTATGGAATATAATCACTCAAGAATGTTAAATCTATCACTGTAACATGCTATCTGGAGAGGCATGATAAAGCTGATCAAACATGACATTGCACCAAAAGAAACTCAATCCAAATTAGCTAGCATCGTTCTAAGGAAACTACATGGCGTGTTAAATGCATGACATTTTAATCTCTAAGTTCCTATGATGATTCATGTATGAAACTTCCTGCCATATCAGGCCAAGAAAATTATTCTTTTCAAAATTATCAAAATCAATAAACAATGGAAAATACACCATCCACTCAAGGTGAAATCATATCAATTTTAACCTCTAATAGTACAAACATCATTTCCCATCCCCGGATACTTGGTCATTTCCCGTACATTAGGTGATCATTGCCAAGAATGGATATTAACCCAAGCGCCGACACATTCTTAGTCTCCTGTATACCAACCCCAAAATAGTAAGACAAAGGAAAAGAGAGAAACCTAAACCACCCTCTGATACCACTTTGTAACGTCGTGACCCAGGTCACCACTAAACTGGTGGTTGAACCGGTCACCACATAACCTCAAGCATATCTCCTCGTACGCCAGAGGCTGTCAACTAGAAGCGAGGGTCTAAGGATAGTAATTGGAGAGACTATACCCTCTTGTCAGAGTTGCACAGTGGTATATCAGTGTGGATAACAAACAATAGCAGAAGCATAGACTCATAAATGACAAACAACAGAAGGAAAATTATACTCATTTAATAAAAGTGGCCAATGCCAAATTATACATCAGATGCCTACATGACATGATAATGATACAAAAGTAGAAAATAGTGAACAAAATAGCTTGTTTTACTATCCAATATAGAAATAAATAAATATTGACTCAAATCCCCAAGGGTGATCTCCTTGAGCATCCCAAGCATCTTCTCGGTCCACTACTCATATCTCCCAAGAAAATACAAACAACATAATTCTGCAACCAAATGGAATCTACACGGGTACCCAGTGCAATGGTGGCCTAAGTAGGTTGTGAGATATAAATATCAGCAGGCCGAGACCCCCAGTGTCTACCCCAAATCCAGACATTTAATAAATAATTTAAAACACGTGAAGGCATGCATAAAATAAAGTAAGCCGTACAAAGTAACTTTATTCTGAAGTACCTACTTCAGCCCTCAGCTGGTGTCTGAACCTACACTATTCATTCGTCATGCATACTCAACAATCATTACATAATCATTTTTCATTTAACAATTACTCAAATCTTATTATGAAAGTCTTAAGATTCATCCAATGCTCGACATCTTTCGTATAACTCACTCACCACAGATGTCTCTAAAGACCATCTAAGTAATCCAGTAAAGACCGAATCCATGCTTGTGCTTTGGCTTGGATAATGCATCATAAGTTATTCAATTTAATCTTTCATATACTAATTTTACGCCCGTCCACTAAAAGTGGTTCACCCAATTCATAAATAAGTATGAACCCTTTCTCATAATCAATTCACAAATCATCATGTCACAACAGCATTTATTAACCATTAAACTCATTTCATGCACCTACAATTGGACCCACAGTCCAATGATAATTAATGGGTGTAGAACATCATGTCTAGCACCCTCATGAGTATTCGGAGCATCAGTCCATGTCTCACAACACATGGGTATTTGGATCATCAATCTCTGACCCATAAAAGAATATTTTCTTGCATGCTGGGTGTAGAACACCATGTCTAGCACCCCGTGAGTGTTTGAGGCATCAGTTCCTATCTCACAACCCGTTTATAAATCATACATACGTATTTATCATTGGTGTAGAACATCATGTCTAACACCATGTGAGTATTTGGAGCATTAGTCCCAGTCTCACAACCCTTTCATCAATCATACATATATATTTATCATTGGTGTAGAATACCATGTTTAACACCAAAAAACCAATCCGTTAATTAATTCAACTTTTAATTAACAACATAAGAATGCTCTTCAGATAAGTCAACACTTAATTAACGAAATTCCATAACAAGCCTGAACCCATCCACTCAAATAGTGATTTGTCCACGACTTTAACAATCTACTATGTAAAGACCCGTAAAATTCAAGGGAAATTTTTTTCTTAATTTTCTTTAGAATTTTACAAGAGCGCGGTTTCTGACGGCACCTGATTCCGAGGCCCGGAGTGCCCGGAATCAATTTCCGAAGTTTGGCTCGAGTACGTTCAGTGAACGAACGAGCGGGAATTCCTAACTTTTGATCCGGTGCTCGGAATTGAAATCTGAGGGCACCGATGAACTCGCAGCACCGATATTCGCTTAAAGAGACCTTTTCGGAAGTTGCGTTTGTTGCGGGTTGAAAGTTAGTTTTTGGGTTTTAGGTTTAAGTTAAATAAAATTTTGTGAAGAACAAATTTTATTTTAACTTGTTAAATCCTACCAAAGGGAGTTGGAAGTGGGACCCACATACACTTAACCTCCCTTGGGAGGATTAAGTGTGGTGGGGCCCAGACGAAGCTCCCAACCTTTCATCTTCTCCCAACTCCCTTAACCCCCACTTTAAATGACTTGAGATATTTAATTTTTGGAGTTAATCTTTTTGAAATTCAAACCTTTGAAATTCTCTTGTTAGGTTTGTAAATAAAATAAGCTCTTATTTTATTTTGTTGGGTTAGAACACTTTGGCAATCTTGAGAGCTTTTGGGAGTTTTTCTTCTTCTTCTTCAACTCAGACGAAGAACACGAAGAACGCTCAACTTGACGAAAAACGCTCAAGTTCCGACGAAGAACGCCGCTCCGCTCTTCTTCGTCTTCCGTGTCAACAAAAGGGAACGCCGCTTCTTCCTCGGACAACCTTCGTCGGCGTACAAGGTTTCGCCAACGACGTGCCTCTTCGGACGCACCTCTTCGTCATCGAATTTGACGAACGACGACTGTGACGCCCGACCTCCGCGACGTCGTCTTCCGCGGAACGTAGACAAATCTTCGAACCTTATACCAAGGTAGGGGTTGTTGATTTATTATTTAATTATTTATCCTTCCTTGTGGTTCATGAATGATTAACGAAGAATTTTAAGTTGTGTTTTAACGTGAGGGGGTCCGGACCGCATGAACACGGCCGAACCCCTCCTTCGTTCTTGGTGTTTAATTTTGCGGAAGAATCAAGGTGGCGTGGTGCCGTCGCACCACGCGGTTATTCGCCCAATTTTTATTACGCGAAGCCGACGTGCCGCGCCATGGAAGAAACGTCAAGAACGCGACGCCGTCGCGCCGCGTTGAAGAAATCAAGGTGCGGCGGAGGGGCGCGGTGCCGTCGCACCGCGCCGAACGACGAACACCGTGGCCGGTTCCGGGCCGCGGCGGAACGAGGAGACCGGCGGCCGGGCCGCCGGTGTCGGAAGCCGACGAGGAGACCGGCGGCCGGGCCGCCGGCGTCGGAAGCCGAAGAGGGGACCGGATTTTCCGGTCCCGTTGGAGAAAACCGGCCGGCCAGCTGGCCGGCCGGATGATTTTTTTCCAGGGGAAATTAATCCCCCGGCCAGCAATCAAAACCCCCCTCTTAATGAGGGGGGCGGTTTCCTTGAGGGGGGCAGGAGGCCCCCCGTTTCCTACCAATCAAGCCCCCCACGTGGCGGGGCGGTTTTGCAAAAAAGGGGCGCGGCATATAGCCGCGCCGTCATCCCAATCAGTGGGGGAAAATAATTCCCCCCGCGCTGCCTCCGTGCGGCGCCAGGCCGCCGGCCGGCCGGCCGGCCGGGCCGGGTCGGACCCGGGTCGGGTCGACCCGGGTCGGGCCGGGTCACCCCGGACCCGGACCCCCCGTTTCGAAGCAGTTTCGGTCTTTTGGCCATAACTTGAGCCACGGACCTCCGATTGACAAACCGTCTGCGGCAACGCGACCCTTGGATCGAGACGGTCGTTTCGGTATATCGCACTCAAGGTTTCGGATTACTTTGAGTTCGGCCGGGTTGGTTCGTTCACGAAACCAACCGGGCCTTCGGAGCGGAAACACTCATTTCTTGAGCTACGGGCGTCCGATTGACGTGCCGTCAGCTGTGTTGTGTTCCTCTTAGTGAAACGGATCTTTTGGCATACTCCGCCCGAGGTTTGGACGCAGGTGGAGTATGGTCGGGTTGGTTTTTCTTTAAAAACCAACCGGGCCCCGGGGACGAAAATGCCAATAACTCTCAGACCGGGCGTCCGATCGACGCGCCGTCTGTTGCGTTGAGTTCCTGTTGACGATACGGAACTTTTGGATACATCAACTCTGGACTTTGTGTCAGTTGATGTATCAGCCTCTCGGCTCGTGGAGCGGACCCTCCGAACGAGCTTGCTGTGTGCGGGAACCCTAGTGCTGGCTGCGACTGTTACTGTGACTACTACTGCTACTGCTGCTACTGTGACTGCGACGACGACAGTACAGAGATCATGTGTGGATTCGACGACAACGACTACATCACTCAGCGATCCTACGTGGATCAGTGCTATAGGTCCTGTGTGGGCCCGATCCTGTGTGGATTCGACGACGACGACATCAGCACTCAGCGATCCTACGTGGATCAGTGCTACAGGTCCTGTGTGGGCCCGATCCTGTGTGGGTCCGATCCTGTGTGGGTCCGCGCTCAGCGGTTCTGTGTGAGCCAGCGCCTACAGGTCCTGTGTGGGCCCGATCCTGTGTGGGTCTTTGCGGGGGTTAGTTACCTATCGATCCTTCGTGGGTCCGACGACTTAGATGGATCAGAGATCATCTTTATCGTCCTTTGGTTAGTTACCTATCGATCCTTCGTGGGTCCGACGACTTAGATGGATCAGAGATCATCTTTATCGTCCTTTGAAGAAGTATACCTGTGTGAGCTGAATCCTGTTGCTTTCCTGTGTGGATTGTGTTGTGCAATCCTGTGTGGATTACTTTTTGCTTTCCTCTGTGGAATACGTTTACTTTCCTGTGTGGACTGAGTTGTACTTGGGCTCGGAGGTTGGAGCGTATTTGAAATTGATGACTTAGGTATATGTATGGGCATATACCTAAGCAGTGTCGGTTGTTACTTCGTGATTGTACCTTTCTTCGTGGTTTATCCTTTGTGGATTTTGAGAGACCTTCAGGGGTCTCGGGGTCCCTACTGAGTAGCTTATACTCACCCCTGCACGGGCTTTGCCCGCACTACGTTGTGTTGGTTGCAGACGACGGACAGCGTTGACCTTAGCTGAGGCTTGCACAGCGGGACGGTAACCAGAGGTGGACCACTGGGCGGGACATGCACGGAGCGGACGGCGGGACCCGTGGAGCAGAGGAGCTATCTGTACCCACCCTTCAGGTGGGATTTCCAGTGGACAGCTCGGAGTAGCGGCTTTTACTTTTCAGTTGCTGTTTTCCCTTTCGAGTTGTACTTTACTTTCAGTTTGGGTTTGTATTCTGGCCCATTTACTTTTCCGCACTTTCAGTTGTACTCTTCTTTTGTTTAGTGTTTACTTTCCGCTTGCTTACTCTATGGTGTTTGTTTACTTTACAAAGGCAATGCCTTCCCTTTTTACCGGGATTTACGCCTTGGTGCTAGTCGCCAGCCCCTGGCCTATGGAAGGCGGGCTTGGGGTAGTCACGGCACGGACCCCGAGGGCGGGTCGTGACAAATTGGTATCAGAGGAGTTTGGTTCTACCGCGAACTCTGATCTTTTCTATGTGAAGCAATAATGTTTAGCGTATTGAGTGTGGTTATCAGTCCAGGGAGTCCAGTGTTGGTGCGGCGGCCGACGTATCCGTACACCAGGACCCTGACTTCTGATTTCCGACTTAATGCACGAAAACATTGATTGCGTGTGTGTTTCAAAGTTTTCTTTGTGATTTCTTTGTGTCAGCTCACCAGGTATACTGTTTGACCGTGGCGCACCTGTTTCCTATTCAGGATGGCCCCACGACGGCAGCCAGCTAGGGTTCCGAGAGTTGAGCGTGACGACAGCCCACCGAGCGACGAGGCCTCGGTGCAGGGCCCTTTGTCAGCAGTGGCACCGGCGGTAGCACTACCCGCCGAGCCCCCGATACTTCCAGCACCAGCCGCTGACGATGCACGTCGCCTCAGCGCACTGCATGAGTTTCAGCGCCAGCGACCGCCCAGGTTTCACGGGGAGACGGATCCCCAGGCAGCAGAGGACTGGCTGGAGGCAGTGGTACGAGTGTTTAGGCTAGTGACGACACCAGCAGACCTCATGGTGATCCTCGCTGCGAGCCTACTACACGCAGCAGCAGGACGATGGTGGAGCTTGATGCTCCAGGTGCACGATGAGGCATCTCTTCTTTGGATGGACTTTGAGGGCCTCTTCCGCTCGGAGTTCGTCCCAGCCACCCTTCGTGCGGTGCGTATCCAGGAGCTTCTACAGCTACGGCAGGGCAGCATGACGGTCGCTCAGTACTCGGCGAGATTTACCGATCTCTCGCGCTACTCGACAGACATGGTATGGGACCCCTTCTTCCGGGCCCGGACCTTCGAGCAGGGTTTGAGACACGAGATCAGGGCATCGCTGATCTCCCTCAGCATACCGACTCAGACAAGAGTACTGGAGCGGGCCCTTCTGATCGAGAGCTTCCTTGCTGAGTCTACACCAGCACAGAGACCCACCACAGGGCGGCACGTAGCGGAGTCTTCGGTAGCAGGTAGCCGACAGATGACTCAGGGGTCCAGACAGACCAGACCTTCAGGCAGACGACCTCAGGGCACTGGCTCAGCAGTGCAGGGCACACAGCGCGGAGCCAGTCTTTTGAGTGGAAGACAGTGCTTTGCATGCGGCGGGCAAGGCCACATGGCTCGTGACTGCCCGACCCGCCATGCGGAGGAGCAGCAGACGGTTGAGGAACCACCTAGGCAGAGGCAGAGGTTCGACCGTGGCGGTCTGCAGGGAGGAGGCGGACGAGGCAGAGGAGATGGCCGAGCAGCAGGTGGTGGACGACGGTTTGAGGCTCTACCACCACCACCACCAGGAGGTCCACCCCGACCGCAGGGGAGAGCTCAGCTTCAGGCAGCCGAGGCCTTCGATCATGGAGCTCTGGGAGCCGATGGACAGGAGCAGAACTAGTGGATACATCCTTTGTACTTCTGGTTCCTTGTTGCTTTTGTGTAGCGTCTTGTATTATGAGCTGCAATAATAAAAGACGCATACCTTTGTGATATTTTCGTTCCTGTCCTCTTTCGTGATGTTACTAGGAGGTTCCAATTTTGGCTGTTGACTTGACCCTCACTTGTGAGACATCTACTGGAGGATACCCAGTTACCACACACTGATGCCGACAGTGTGACTCAACCCTTGGAGGCGAGAGTAATGGTTGAATCTCTTAGTAGTAGCGTCGAGGCCTTACGACGTCATCCTTGGTATGGATTAGTATCATCCATGTTAGGATTGACTGTTTTAGGAAAAGAATGTGGTTCATCCAGGGGATGAGACCAGAATTCTCTTTTCGGAAAAGAAGAAATCTTGCAGCTCTTGTGGGACCTGTGATGGTCCAGGCCACGACAAAGAAGGTCCAGGTCATCCAGGAGCGGATGAGTACAGCTCAGAGCCGGCAGAAGTCATATGCTGACAGGAGGCGGAGGCCACTAGAGTTCGAGGATGGTGACCACGTCTTCTTGCGGGACTCACCTCAACGTGGTATTCGGAGATTTGGCTGAGGCGGCAAGTTATCTCCACGCTTCATCGGACCCTTCCAGGTCCTCAGCAGGGTTGGCGAGGTGGCTTATCGCCTGGCTCTACCACCTCAGTTGCACCGGGTGCACGACGTCTTCCACGTGTCTCAGCTGAGGAGATACGTGCACGACCCGACGCACGTCATTGACCATGGGGAGCTTGACGTTGACGATGGGGCGACTTTCACGGAGGTTCCAGTAGAGATAGAGGATCGACAGGAGCGGGTCCTGCGTGGGCGATCGATTCCTCTTGTGCGCATCAGATGGCAGCACGGTAATCTCCAGGAGAGCACTTGGGAGCGGGAGGCTCAGATGTGTGCTCAGTACCCTCATTTGTTTCCCTAGTTTTTGATGTATCTTTACGGGGACGTAAATCCCTGAGGTGGGAGTAATGTAAAGACCCGTAAAATTCAAGGGAAATTTTTTTCTTAATTTTCTTTAGAATTTTACAAGAGCGCGGTTTCTGACGGCACCTGATTCCGAGGCCCGGAGTTCCCGGAATCAATTTCCGAAGTTTGGCTCGAGTACGTTCAGTGAACGAACGAGCGGGAATTCCTAACTTTTGATCCGGTGCTCGGAATTGAAATCTGAGGGCACCGATGAACTCGCAACACCGATATTCTCTTAAAGAGACCTTTTCGGAAGTTGCGTTTGTTGCGGGTTGAAAGTTAGTTTTTGGGTTTTAGGTTTAAGTTAAATAAAATTTTGTGAAGAACAAATTTTATTTTAACTTGTTAAATCCTACCAAAGGGAGTTGGAAGTGGGACCCACATCCACTTAACCTCCCTTGGGAGGATTAAGTGTGGTGGGGCCCACACGAAGCTCCCAACCTTTCATCTTCTCCCAACTCCCTTAACCCCCACTTTAAATGACTTGAGATATTTAATTTTTGGAGTTAATCTTTTTGAAATTCAAACCTTTGAAATTCTCTTGTTAGGTTTGTAAATAAAATAAGCTCTTATTTTATTTTGTTGGGTTAGAACACTTTGGCAATCTTGAGAGCTTTTGGGAGTTTTTCTTCTTCTTCTTCAACTCAGACGAAGAACACGAAGAACGCTCAACTTGACGAAGAACGCCGCTCCGATCTTCTTCGTCTTCCGTGTCAACAAGAGGGAACGCCGCTTCTTCCTCGGACAACCTTCGTCGGCGTACAAGGTTTCTCCAACGACGTGCCTCTTCGGATGCACCTCTTCGTCATCGAATTTGACGAACGACGACCGCGACGCCCGACCTCCGCGACGTCGTCTTCCACGGAACGTAGACAAATCTTCGAACCTTATACCAAGGTAGGGGTTGTTGATTTATTATTTAATTATTTATCCTTGCTCGTGGTTCATGCATGATTAACGAAGGATTTTAAGTTGTGTTTTAACGTGAGGGGGGCCGGACCGCATGAACACGGCCGAACCCCTCCTTCGTTCTTGGTGTTTAATTTTGCGGAAGAATCAAGGTGGCGTGGTGTCGTCGCACCACGCGGTTATTCGCCCAATTCTTATTATGCGAAGCCGACGCGCCGCGCCATGGAAGAAACGTCAAGAACGCGACGCCGTCGCGCCGCGTTGAAGAAATCAAGGTGCGGCGGAGGGGCGCGGTGCCGTCGCACCGCGCCGAGCGACGAACACCGCGGCCGGTTCCGGGCCGCGGCGGAACGAGGAGACTGGCGGCCGGGCCGCCGGTGTCAGAAGCCGACGAGGAGACCGGCGGCCGGGCCGCCGGCGTCGGAAGCCGAAGAGGGGACCGGATTTTCCGGTCCCGTTGGAGAAAACCGGCCGGCCAGCTGGCCGGCCGGATGATTTTTTTCCGGGGGAAATTAATCCCCCGGCCAGCAATCAAAACCCCCCTCTTAATGAGGGGGGCGGTTTCCTTGAGGGGGGCAGGAGGCCCCCCGTTTCCTACCAATCAAACCCCCCACGTGGGGGGGCGGTTTTTCAAAAAAGGGGCGCGGCATATAGCCGCGCTGTCATCCCAATCAGCGGGGGAAAATAATTCCCCCCGCGCTGCCTCCGTGCGGCGCCAGGCCGCCGCGGCCACCGCGCCGCCGGCCGGCCGGCCGGCCGGGCCGGGTCGGACCCGGTTCGGGTCGACCCAGGGGGGGGGGGGGGGTCGGGCCGGGTCACCCCGGACCCGGACCCCCCGTTTCGAAGCAGTTTCGGTCTTTTGGCCATAACTTGAGCCACGGACCTCCGATTGACGAACCGTCTGGGGCAACGCGACCCTTGGATCGAGACGGTCGTTTCGGTATATCGCACTCAAGGTTTCGGATTACATTGAGTTCGGCCGGGTTGGTTCGTTCACGAAACCAACCGGGCCTTCGGAGCGGAAACACTCATTTCTTGAGCTACGGACGTCCGATTGACGTGCCGTCAGCTGTGTTGTGTTCCTCTTAGTGAAACGGATCTTTTGGCATACTCCGCCCGAGGTTTGGACGCAGGTGGAGTATGGTCGGGTTGGTTTTTCTTTAAAAACCAACCGGGCCCCGGGGACGAAAATGCCAATAACTCTCAGACCGGGCGTCCGATCGACGCGTCGTCTGTTGCGTTGAGTTCCTGTTGACGATACGGAACTTTTGGATACATCAACTCTGGACTTTGTGTCAGTTGATGTATCAGCCTCTCGGCTCGTGGAGCGGACCCTCCGAACGAGCTTGCTGTGTGCGGGAACCCTAGTGCTGGCTGCGACTGTTACTGTGACTACTACTGCTACTGCTGCTACTGTGACTGCGACGACGACAGTACAGAGATCCTGTGTGGATTCGACGACGACGACTACAGCACTCAGCGATCCTACGTGGATCAGTGCTATAGGTCCTGTGTGGGCCCGATCCTGTGTGGATTCGACGACGACGACATCAGCACTCAGCGATCCTACGTGGATCAGTGCTACAGGTCCTGTGTGGGCCCGATCCTGTGTGGGTCCGATCCTGTGTGGGTCCGCGCTCAGCGGTTCTGTGTGAGCCAGCGCCTACAGGTCCTGTGTGGGCCCGATCCTGTGTGGGTCTTTGCGGGGGTTAGTTACCTATCGATCCTTCGTGGGTCCGACGACTTAGATGGATCAGAGATCATCTTTATCGTCCTTTGGTTAGTTACCTATCGATCCTTCGTGGGTCCGACGACTTAGATGGATCAGAGATCATCTTTATCGTCCTTTGAATAAGTATACCTGTGTGAGCTAAATCCTGTTGCTTTCCTGTGTGGATTGTGTTGTGCAATCCTGTGTGGATTACTTTTTGCTTTCCTGTGTGGAATACGTTTACTTTCCTGTGTGGACTGAGTTGTACTTGGGCTCGGAGATTGGAGCGTATTTGAAATTGATGACTTAGGTATATGTATGGGCATATACCTAAGCAGTGTCGGTTGTTACTTCGTGATTGTACCTTTCTTCGTGGTTTATCCTTTGTGGATTTTGAGAGACCTTCAGGGGTCTCGGGGTCCCTACTGAGTAGCTTATACTCACCCCTGCACGGGCTTTGCCCGCACTACGTTGTGTTGGTTGCAGACGACGGACAACGTTGACCTTAGCTGAGGCTTGCAGAGCGGGACGGTAACCGGAGGTGGACCACTCGGCGGGACGTGCATGGAGCGGACGGCGGGACCCGTGGAGCAGAGGAGCTATCTGTACCCACCCTTCAGGTGGGATTTCCAGTGGACAGCTCGGAGTAGCGGCTTTTACTTTTCAGTTGTTGTTTTCCCTTTCGAGTTGTACTTTACTTTCAGTTTGGGTTTGTATTCTGGACCATTTACTTTTCTGCACTTTCAGTTGTACTCTTCTTTTGTTTAGTGTTTACTTTCCGCTTGCTTACTCTGTGGTGTTTGTTTACTTTACAAAGGCAATGCCTTCCCTTTTTACCGGGATTTACGCCTTGGTGCTAGTCGCCAGCCCCTGGCCTATGGAATGCGGGCTTGGGGTAGTCACGGCACGGACCCCGAGGGCGGGTCGTGACATACTATTACCCCATAATAATCACAAAACATGCTGAAAAAAAGCCATGATATTTAGAAACTATCTCACACAAAAAATCATATTTTCAAAAAACTCTATCCAAGACAACTTAAGGCATGAAAAACTAATACACGTCAAAATTACTCCTGGCTAACAATCGTAACAAACAATCAATTCACAATTTTAATTTAATCCCTGAAAAATAATTAATTCAATAATTAATTAATCAAAACTTATCTCTTTAACAAATCATCAATTAGATATCCATTTACCATTTAACATGTAATAATTAATCGTTCCATTAATTATTACCAGTTTCTAATTATCTTTTGAACATATCAAATATTTGATATTACCAATAATCTGTAAAATCCAAAATTTCATTCCAACTCATGACTTGATAATTAATTCTACCATTAATTACCCTATTACTTATTCTTCCCATTCAAATCATTTAACTGTTTAATCATATCACATTAACCAAATTAATAACCCATGTTCAACATCAACACATGTTCAAGCCCTCATTTATCTCATCTGGGCGGCATTATTTAGTAACTTCAAAAGTGCCATGCATCGACATCTCATAATCATGGAACTCACATTCTCAATTTATAAAAATGATCTCAAATTCTCATATAAAGTGTTAAATATTCAAGACCCTACCTCGGGGTTTTGACAGAAACCACAACGAACGAAGAACACTCAAGAGAAATGGGTTGATTCTTCAAGAACCCGCCTTAGATCACTTCTCCTAGAAAGACCAAGACAAAAACTCATCATACTTGTCATCCACACACTTAGATTTACCCATAATGGTCGTAGATCTAAGACACTGTGAGAATAGGAGGTGTAGATCTAAGTATATCTAAGAAACCAAACAAGAACGAAGAAGAACATATACCTACCTCAAGAGTTCGGCTTCGATTCTCCAAGATAAGCCTTCGGATCGCCTCTAAAATGCTTGGAAGAGGTTTTCCTACCTTCAAGGGAGAGTAATATCGAGTTATGGCCGCTTAAAAGCATAAACGATCCATCTAAAGGTAAAAAGAGTTAGATACACAATTTAAGGATCTCTTTTAAGTGCCCGCACGGTTTTCCCACACGGTTAGACAAGCTGTGCCCTAATCATGCATTAGATGTTGCCTCAGAAAACACTCTTCACATGGTTAGGCCGCACGGTTAGACAAACTGTGTGATAACCGTGTGTTTTCCACTGCCTCAAAAGTTCAACTATGCGTGATTTGGCGGCACAGTTAGACAAACCATGCGCTGCCTGTGGGACTTCCCCTTTACCTCAAAAACTTCTATCAAAGTTCGAAAAACGACATCTTTAGGTGTTCCAACACTCAGAATAAAATTCTGGATCTCGATTTAAAAAGAACAACCCATTGATAAACTGAAAAAGAATTTCAGAAACATTCGTAATTTTAACCCAGTTCAAAACACAGGATCTTACATTATACCCACCTGAAAAACTTATCATCCAAGAGAAGCCATCAGAAACCACTATTGAAACAACCGACCTACCAAGGTCAATTTATCTCGTTAGAAGTGATGTGTTGCATTCCCAACACCAAACACAGCTTTAACCTTTATCAAACCTGATGGATAAGCCTTTATAACTAGATCTAAAAATTACTCTAAAGCATAAACATTGAAATAGGTCTTATATCTTCTGGCATTAGAAGGACCTTGTTAACATAAAAGGTTGAACCTCGATCTATCAATAGAACATGTTTCACTTATTTCCCTCGAAAGACGTCATGGACCCAAAAGCCACTTTCTCCCTTTATATGATGACGTGCCTTTAAATCAATTCCAAAACCATCCACCAGTATAACAAAGTCCTTACCCAACATCTGGTAAATTTTTCATGTCAATCCATCTCAAGGCTATTTTAAAAACAATTGTTCCCAAACATGAATAAGAAAGTAGCCCAAATAATCAACGCATCCCACATACTACCCAGATAACAACTAATCATCACACCCAAAAACATTTAAACTGTAGAATGTCATAATACTGATGTTATCATAGTGTCTCCATGACGAAGTCATGATAGGGGACATGCTCATCGTGTACATAAGAGCGCACTAAGAGAAAACCGAGGTCATGAAGAAGATCAGTCAAACCATTACCGGACAACTCTATTAAAAAAGATGGGCATCACCTGCCAACACATTCATCGTGAATAAATAGGCAATACCCACCTTAGGATTTCCCATGACATCTCAAGAAAAGATCAGTCGCTCACCAGCGTTCTAGATTAACAACAATATCAGCGATTCAAAACAACCAGGTCTTTAGAAACCTATTCCATGAATTGAAATGAAACTAATTCTTTAACGCTCAATTTAGTCTACATGGATTTGACCCGAGACTATGATCAACAGTACAAAAAGACTTATTACATAGTCATATTGCCTCATACGACCATTTTACGGAACGACGCCATAACCAGTTATCCATTACTAAGAAGGAAGGGTCAAACGACCAACAAAGCAACCAACCATGCCCGAGGCACGTCTAACCAGCTGACAAAGTGAATTTCTCAATGCTCAAGATCACAAAAAGATCAAGAAATACATCACCACCCATTCGAACAAGGTTTCATAGGAAACTGGAAGTCCTACCTGAGGCAACGGCACCCAACAACTCCAAAGGAGTGAGAAAATCCACAGCACTAGCAAGGCATTTAAGTTCTAAGGGCACTACTGACTGCAGGTTATCCCCTTACGAAGAAAAAGTGTCAACCCTAAACTGGGTCACATCAAAAAAGACACTAGATTCAAAAGTCGAACATAAGTCCATTGCTAAAGAGAAGAACGCCTTTGGAATGTACTCATGCTTCTGTTCCAATGCAACTCAAGAGAAGTATTAACTACCCTTTACATGAGGGTTTTAAAAAGTGGACACCACAACAGGTTTCATTTCCAAACCTCTTATATTTAATGACTTTTAATCTTTAATCATCATAGATTTAATCAAAACATAAAAGTACCATTTTCAAAATGCCCCAAGGAAGAACAGGAAAGTTTCAAAAAACTCCCTTTTTTAAACAATTAGGTTAGTTGACATCCCGTCATTTTCAGGAAAATTATAAAAATAAATTTCTTTTAGGAAGATAAGGCGACCTACGAGGATCCCATTTTATCCAACCTGGGTTCTCTATAAAGCAACCCAATAGCAAATGAACAGGTATTAAAATGTTAAACACCCAAACATGTTATTTCATAATAACACTCCCCAACTGACCTACTTGGGGCCAATTGTATTTTGAAAGATATCCATTTGATTTCAGATCATAATTAAAAATCTTTGACATTTAAAAGCATTTCACAGGGCATCAAGACATCACATTTAATATGAGTCATCATTTCCCAATTCATGAAGCACCCATACACTCCCTGGATTGAAAATTGGCTCTGATTAATCGATACCAATGTCAATTCAAGAATTAACATTGATCATCCTAATGGTCCAAATTACATGGGTGCCCACCTACCAATAGATAAAGCACCTATACACCTTATCGCTGGATTTTGGATCCCATTTATCACAATCAACATTTATTTAACATTTTATCTTTATCACCCCTTTCGCATATCAGAACTTCTCTAACATGTTAGCATAAGAAGTAACACAACAACATGCTATAACACGGAAGCATGTCACTACAACAAAACATGCTAATAACCAAGGTAGTATGGAATATAATCACTCAAGCATGTTAAATCTATCACAGTACCATGATATCTAGAGAGGCATGCTAAAGCATATCAAACCTGACATTGCACCCAAGGAACACAATCTAAATTCGCAGGCATCCTACTAATTCAACTACATGGAAAGTTATATGCATGACATATGAATAACTAAGTGCCCAAGATGATGCATGTATGAAACTTCCTTTCCATATCAGGAAAAGAAAATTATTCCTTTAAAAATTTTCAAAATCAATAAACAATAGAAATTACACCAGCCACTCAATGTGAAATCATATCAACTATAACCTCTAATAGTACAAACATCAATTCCCATCCCTGGACACTTGGACATTTCCCGTACATGAGGTGATCAGTCCCAAGAACGGCTATTAACCCAATCGCTGATATATTCCTAGTCTCCTGTCTACCAACCCCAAAACAGTAAGACAAAGGAAAAGAAAGAAACCTAAACCTCCCTTTGATACCACTTTGTAATGTCCTGACCTGGGTCACCACTAAACTGGTGGCTGTACCAGTTGCCACATGACCTGAAGCGTGTCTCCTCGTACACCAGAGGCTGCCGACTAGAAGCGAGAGTCTAAGGATAGTCTATGGGGAGACTATAGCCTCTTGTCAGAGTTGAAAAGCGGTATATCAGTGTGGATAACACAAAATAGAAGAAGCATTAACTCATAAATGACAAACAGCAGAAAACAAATAATACTCATTTTATAAAATTGGTCAACGCTAAATTATACAGAAGATGCATGCATGAGATATTAATGATAAAAAAGAATAAAACATTGAACAAAACAGCATGTTTTACAATCCAATACATAAATAAATAAATAATGAATCCAATCCCCAAGGGCGATCTCCTAGAGCATCCCGAGAATATTCTTGGTCCTCTACTCCAATCTCCCAAGTAAATGCAAACAGCACGGTCCTGAAGCCAAATAGAATCTACTCAGGTACCCAGTGCAATGGTGGCCCGAGTAGGGCGTGAGATATATATCTCAATAGGCTAGGACCACCAGTGTCTACCCCAAATCGAGACATTTAATAAATAATTTAAAACACGTAAAGGCATGCATAAAATAAAGTAAGCACCACAAAATAACTATATTCTCAATTACCTGCTTCAGCCCTCACCTGGTGTTTGAACCTGCACTATTCATTTGTCATGCATACTCAACAATCATTTTTCATTTATCAATTAGGAAAGTCTTGAGATTCAGCCTACACCCAACATCTCCCGTATAAGTCACACACTATGGATGTCTCTATAAACCATCTAAGTAATCACGTAAAGTCCGAATCCAAGCTTGTTCTTTTTCTTGGATAACGTGTCATAAGTTATTCAATTTAATTTTCATATACTAAGTCTGAGCTCATCTAGTAAAAGTGGTTCACCCAATTCATAAATAATTCTGAACCCTTTCTCATAATCAATTCACAAATCATCATGTCACAATAGACTTCATTAACCATTAAACTCATTTCTTTCACGAACAATTGGACCCACAGTCCAATGTTAATTAATGCGTGTACAACATCATGTCTAGCACCCTCGTGAGTATTCGGAGCATCAGTCCATGTCTCACAAACCATGGGTATTTGGAGAATCAGTCCCTGACCCAAAAAATAATATGTTCTTACAAGATGGGTGTAGAACGTCATGTCTAGAACCCCGTGAGTATTTGGAGCATCAGTCCCTGTCTCACAACCCATTTATCAATCATACATACATATTTATCATTGGTGAAAAACATCATGTCTAACACCCTGTGAGTATTTGGAGCATAAGTCCCTGTCTCAAAACCCTTTCATCAATCATGCATATATATTTATCATTGGTGTAGAATACAATGTCTAACACCACAAAACCAATCCGTTAATTAATTCAACTATTAATTAACAACACAAAACACTCTTCAGATAAGTCAACACTTAATCAACCAAATTCCTTAACAAGCCTGAACCCATCCACTAAAATAGTGATTCGTCCAGGACTTTAACAATCTTTTATCACCCCATAATAATCACAAAACATGCTGAAAAAAAAGGCAAGATATTTAGAAACTATCTCACACAACATATCATATTTTTGAAAAACTCCATCCGAGACAACATAAGGCATGGAAAACTAATACGCATCAAAATTACTCCTAGCTAACAATCGTAAAAAATAATGATTTCACAATTTTAATTTAATGCATGAAATTTTTTTTAATTCAACAGTTAATTAATCAAAACTTATCTTTTTACCAATCATCAATTAGTTAACCATTTACCATTTAACATGTAATAATTAATCCCTCCATTAATTATTACTAGTTTCCAATTATCTTCTGAATATGTCAAATATTCAATATTCCCAATAATCTGTAAAAGTCACAATTTCATTCCAACTCATGACTTGATAATTAATTGTACCATTAATTACCCTATTACTCACTCTTCCAATTCAAATCATTCAACTGTATAATCATATCACTTTAACTAAATTAATAACTCATGTTTAACATCAACACATGTTCATGTCTTCATTTATCTCATGTGGGCAGCATTATTTAATAACTTCCAAAGTGCCATGCATCGTCATATCATAATCATGGAAAACACATTCTCAATTTATAAAAAGGAGCTCAAATTCTCATATAAATTGTTAAATATTTGGAACCCTGCCTCGGGGTTTTAACGGGAACCACCATGAACGAAGAACACTCAAGATAAATGGGTTGATTCTTCAAGAACCCTCCATAGATCAATTCTCTTATCAAGACCAAGACCAAAACTCATTATACATGTCATACACACACTTAGATATACCTATAATGTGTGTATATGTAATAAAGCATGAGAAGAGGAGGTCTAAATATAAGTAGATCTAAGAAACCGAACAAGAAAGTAGAAGAACATCTACCTACTTCAAGAGTTCGGCTTCAATTCGCCCAAGAGAAGCCTTCAGATCGCCTCCTGAACACTTGAAATAGGTTTTCCAAACTTCAAGGGAGAGTAATCCCGATTTATGGTTGCTTAGGAGCTTAAACAAGCCATCTTATGGAAAAAAGAGGGAGATCCACAATTTAAGGATCTCATTTAAGTGCCCTCACGGTTTTCCCTCATGGTTAGACAAACTGTGCACTAATCTTGTGTTACCTACTCTCTCATCAAACACTCCTCACATGGTTAGGCAACATGGTTAGACAAACTGTGCACTAACCATGTGTTAGCCACTTCCTCAAAACTTCAACTATGCATGGTTTGGCCGCATGGTTAGACAAACCGAGCGCCGCCCATGAATCTTCCACTTTACCTCAAAAACATCTATCAAAGTTCAAAAAAAAATATTTAGGTGTTCCAACACTCAGAATAGAATTATGGATCTCCGTTTAAAAATATCGGCCCGTTGATAAACCAAAAAATAATTTCAGAAACATTCATAATTTTAACCTAGTTCAAAACACGGGATCTTACAATGACTATCACGAGACTCTTGTTGCATCATAGTTCTGAGTTAATTATCTTTAAAAGCATTTGTGTCTTAAACGTGGTATTTAGAACTACTATTTATAGAGCTCCTTTCTGAAGCTCCAACCTTCATGAAGCAAACTGCCTTCGTGGAGCTAACTGAGTAATCACGGAATACCTCATCATCACGAAACTCATTTTTCAAAGATACTTAAGCATTGGTCATTACTATGATATTTTTTTCATGATTCACATAATCATTTTGAATACTTGGTTTGTGAATCTCTTTGTCATTTTCTGAAATTATATCTATTTACCTTTTCTTCAAATTTTTTGTGTCAAATGAAGTGGGTGTTGCCTCATATTTATAGGCTCGACCATTCGTGATGCTCCTCACCTCTAGTGGATTTTTCATGAAACTCCACAATACTATTCATGAGGATCCTTCATTAGTGAATATCCAATGATATTTGATATAATCTCATATATTAACATCAACTCATCGTACATTTGTGATGCTTCGCTTCTTGTTATCATGGAGAACACCGTTAACTCATCACACACTTGTGAAGCTTCATACCTTCATGAAGCTCAACCTTCGTGAAATGTAGTATTCAAAAAACCCATTCCTTTACCATATTTTTCAATATTTTATTCCATAAAACAACCTTTCATGATACTAGCCTCTTCCCTCTAATTGTTTAGCATAAAATTTTAGAAAACACTAGGAAATGATGCCACCTTCAATATTGTAGTCAGCTTGAACTATAAGATCACTTACCTTTTCAACTCCTTGATCAACCCAGTTTAAAATGACAATAAACACAAACTTGACTCCATTTAAATATATGAAAATCCTTGGTTCCAACACATATATCTTGATAGAAAATATCATTTTTCTATAGAATAAGGTTTAGGATTAATGTTGTGGAATCTCTAGGTTCTCATCATAATGGGTAAATTCTACGACCTTTTAGTGTGACATATATTCTAAGTACTTTATCACATACAAATATCAAGTAGAATAATAATCAATTTGTGATAAGAAAACTTATTTATTAATAAAAAATGTAATCAAGTACTAAACATGTTGGTTCTAGGTCACCAAGTCTAATAGACTCCCAAATTCACTAGATCTAATAGACAACAGCTTTCAGTCCACTAGCTCTCAAATGATATCCATGATTCTTATGAGATAAATCTTTCATTAAGGGGTCCTCCACATTTTCCTCCATGGATACTCTACTAACTTTAACTTCAACTTGTTCAGAAAAACCCCTCAAGAGATGAAAATTCCAAAGTAGGTGATTATTCCTTTGGTGTGACCTTGGTTCTTTGGAGAGATCCATTGTTGCAGTGTTATCGCAGTAAATTATGATAGGATATATACTTATAGGTGTAACATCAAGCTCTTAAAAAAAATTATGAATCCATATTTATTTCTTGTCTGTATTGAAAGTTGAAAAATAATCAGAATCCACTGTAGAATTTGAGAAAACTAGCTCCTTTGAACTCTTCCAGCTCACCACTACTCCATTTAGACAAAAGATATATCCAGATTGTGACTTCATATAATTATAATTTTTCTAAAAGATATTATTTGTATAAACCCTAATGAATATGTTATCATATCCTATATACATCAGGACCATATCCAAAGTTTACCCCAGATACTTAAATATGATCTTAATAGGAGTCTAATGTTTTTCATTTGGATCTTCTTGATATCTATATACCAGTTAGAATCCATTTTTCTATATACCATCACTACTACAAATATGGCCTTTATCTATTCTATAAAATTGCATTAACAATGTTAAAAATAGTTTTGGTAATCGGGGAAAAGATAAAGGGGGGGTCCCTTTTATCCGTGCTTTTTTAAGCACTGATAAAAGTCAAAAAAATTGAAAAGAATATATAATGTGAGGGGGGTCTTTTAACAGCACTTGACCCCCCCCCCCCCATCAGTTCTAGGTGGACCCCCTCCCATTGTCTCATGCACTTCCCTATCCCACGCATCTACTACATGCCAAGGCACCCCTCCTTACTTCCATCCGAACTCAAACTCGAGGCCTCCCCCCTTGCGCGCCTGCACCTTTACCACTAAGCTATTTAGTTTATTTCTCTATTTAATGATATATCTATTTATATATATAAATATATTTATTTATTTATTTGTATATTAATATAGATTTATACTAATATAAATATATTTAGTTATATTAATAAATATATATTTATTCATATATTAATATATATATTTATATTTATTCGTATATTAATATATATTTATATATATATATATATTTGTATATTAATATACATTCATATTAATATAAATACATGTATTTATATGAATATATATATATTTATTCATATATTAATATATATTTATATTTATATTTATTCGTACATTAACATATATTTATATTTATTTATATATATATGGTTATATTTATTCATATATTAATATAGATTCATATTAATATAAATATATTTAGTTATATTAACACATATATATTTAATTCATATATTAGTATATATATATTTTTTATATTAATTTATATTTATATTTATTTATATATATATATTTAGTTATAATTTTTAATAGTATATTTATTTGTATATTAATATATATTTATAAGATTAGTTTTAAATACATTTATAAAATATGTTTTTTATGTGTGTTTATAAATAAATAAATACATAAATACATACATATATACAACACAGACACACACAATGACACACACACACACACATATATATATATATATACAAATAAATACATATATATGTGTATTTAAAAAGTCATAGAATGTTAAAACGACCATAACTTCTAATCCAGAAGTCTGTTTTAACATTACAACTAGTCAAGTAAAAGAAAATGAAACAATATTTGATGTTAAATGTGGTACAAGCCTATAGGAAATATGAATCAAAAGTTATACATATTTGAATGTTAAAAATCGGGGTAACCAGACTAAAAACTCAGTTTTTGGGGCCTTATAGGACCTTTTGGGCCTTCAAAATTGTGAAATAAGGTTTCCATAGAGCACTAGAACATATATCTCCTCGCAAGATTCGATTTGATATGTTGTAGAGCTCAAACGAACAACCGGAACAAAAGTTATGGTCGTTTGAAGTTTGATTTACATTTTCAAATTATTTTAGATCTTTTATTAATTTTTTTTATTTTTTGTGTCTTCAAATAGTTATTAAATGATTATTAATCAATGATAACTATAAAATTATTAATTAAAAATATTTTTTAAAATATATTAAATAAATTTCACAAAATTTCTTATATATTAATTGTAATGGTCTATTTATACTTATCTAAAACATATTTAAAATATATATATTATATTTACATCAATATAAATATACTTATATAACAATATATTATTTTTCATGATTTTTTTTTTGAAATATAATGTTTATCAGCACTAATAAAGCCCCCCCATCAACACTACTAGAAAAAGCACTGATAGAGGGACCCCCTTTAACAGCGTTAAAAAATAAATGATAAAGGGGGGCCTTTATCAGTGCTAAAAAATGCTGATAAAGGGTCACTTTTAATAGCAATTTTTTTAACACTGATAGAGGGTCACTTTTAACAGCACTTTTTTTAGCACTGTTAAAAGTTCCATGTATCAGCACTTTTTTTAGCGCTGATAAAGGCCCCCCCTTTATCACTACTTTTTTTAGTGTTGTTAAAGGGTGGCACTGCAGAAACCTAGTTTTGTGGTAGTGCATAGTAACATCAAGCCTCGTACATAACATGGAATACATGATAGATCCTATCATAGAAGCATATATGATCTTACTCATCCTATCTATTTCATCTTATGTCTAGGAACACATTTTCTTAGAAAGATGTATACAACGTGACACTAGACCCAATCCTCTTTTGGATTTTTTCCATACTAAATTTCTTTATTTTATGCCCAATTTATGTACCTAAACCTAGTTCGAGAATCCTCTTTGATCTATCACACATGATCTTGATCCCAAGAATGTAGGATGATTTAATAAAGTTCTTCATAGAGAATCACTTTCCCAACCATTCCTTAACCTCTTGTAAGGGTGGTATATCATTTCCAATTAGTAATATGTCATCAACATACACTACTATGAAATCCATTTCAATAACACTAAATTTCTTGTAAACACATGACTCACATTCATTCTTAATGTAACCAAATTCTTGTATGGCTTTATCAAATTGAATATTCCATGACCATAATTCTTTCTTTAATCCATAAATGGATTTATAAAATTTTCATACATTTTTATAATTTTCTAGAGTCACAATCCTTTTTGGTTGTTTAATATACACATCCTCTTGAATTTTCCCATTAAGAAAAGAATTTTTGAAATCCATTTTCCATATCTCATAGTCATGGTAAGCTACTATGGAAAGGAGGAAACTAATGGATTTAAACAAAAAATTGTAGAAATTGTTTCTCTATAATCAATGAATTAATGTTGTCAAAACCCTTTGGCCACTAGTAATGATTTATAGGTATTTAATTTACCTTACATGTCCATTTTTCTCTTGAATACCCATTTACACTCAACAGACATTACATAAAATTGAGGATAGATCATAAACCAAACATTGTTTTGATATATGGAATCTATCTCAAAATCAATGGATTCATTCCATCTTACAGCCTCTAAGATCTATATTTCCTTATTTTAGGAGAGAGTATCATAATTTTCAACCAATAATGAGTCACCATAATCATTTAATAGAAAACCATATCTCTATGGTTCACTTAACTATCTTACACTTCAAAATAACACTTATGTTTCAGGAACACCTTCTTCTATGGGGATCTATGGAATTAGTTCTTGTACCAACTCTTGTGTATCTTGATAATAAACTTTATTGAATTCAATATTTCTCCCATTATCCTCCTTTAGGATGTGGTCCCTCTTAAGATAGACAACATATCTTATGAAAATTACTTTCTTATCTAAAGGGTTGTATAGAAATTTTCTCCATGTTTCCTAGGGGTACCCTATAAAGATACACTTCATTCCATGGGGTGATATTATGTTTCTTGAGATATCCTTAACAAATTATTTGTAACCCCATGCACAAAAATGTGATAAAATAGGTTTCTTTCCACTCCATAACTCAAAGGGAATACCATTTTCCACTTTAGTTGGTACTCAGTTTAGTATGTATGATGTTTTATATAATGTATATGACCAAAAGTATAATGGAATAATTATGTGACTCACCATCATCTTTATCATGTTTAAAAAGGTATGGCTCCTCCTTTCACTAACACCATTCCACTTTGGTGTATAAGGTAGAGTGAGTTGAGATAAAATCTCAAACTCTCATTGAATATTGATAAAGGATTGGTTAAGATATTCACCACCTTGATTTAATCAATGTTTATTCATATTCTTACCAAGCCAATTATCAACCTCATTCTTTAACTCTGTAAACTTCTCAAAGGATTCAGACTGATAACTCATCAAAAATATATAATCATACTTACTCAAGTCATTGGTAAAAGTAATAATGTATGAGTATCTGCCTATAGATTCTACTTGAAAAGGTCCACACACATCATTGTTTTCCAATTCTATAATATTTTTTCCCATTCCCCTTGATCACTTAATGGTGATTTATTCATCATTCCTTATAAAAAATCATGACATATTTCAAGTTTATTTATTTCAAAATATCCTAAATAAACTTCTTTATAGAGATTTTTCAAACACTTCTCATTTACATGACCAAGATGGTGATTCCATAATTTGGTGTCATATGATTCATGTGTATTATTTTCATTATTAATTACTAATATTTTATTTTCATAATTTGATACATAAAGGCCATTATTTAACTATTTCATACCATAACATATGTAATCTTTATAAAAGTAACAACATTTTTTTCTAATGATAAAAATAAATCCTTACAAATCTAGACAAGAAATGGAAATAGTATTCTTGTTAACAATAGCCACAAAATAACAATTCTTTAAAACAAAAATAAAGCATGTAGATAATGTGATATGGTAGTCTCTAATGGATAGAGTATCCATAATTTCTCCATTGATAGCTCATAGATCTACCTTACCTCTTGTAAACGTTTGAAATATACTTAGTTCTTGTATTTGGATACAAATGTGAGCACCAAGTGTAGTATCTAATACCCAAATTTCAGATATATAAATATTATAATTAGTAATGAATGCACCTGAATCTTCCCCTTTCATTTTTGGGTGGGTGAAATTTATCTTCCAGTGGCCCTACATGCCACATACAAAACATTCTGCATATTATTCTTTTACTTATCTCTGGATATTCTTATTCTTATATGGATAGTCCTCCGGAACCTTAGACTTGTAATGAGTCTCCAGCCCCTTTTCCTTGTTTATCTTCTTCTTATTCACCATAAATAAAGTGTAATTTTCATGTCCCATGTCTTTACCAACTTTTTGTATAAGAATAATAAGTTATGATATGTTCTTCTCACTATTTATCATATTATAATTCACAACAAAACTAGAAAAGTTTTTGGGTACTGAAGATAGAATGATATATGTGTGTATCTCATCAAGGATATTAAAACCTAATATGTCTAGGTGCTTAATGTAGTAAATAATCTTGACTACATGTTCCCCAGCTAGCACTGATTGTCTAAGATTATATTTAAATACTGCATTGGAGATCTCATATCTCTATGATATCACCTTCTATTCATAGAGATCCTAAAGGTGATAAAATATGTTATATGCATCCATATCCATATATTTCTTTAAAATCACATTGTATATAGAAGATAAAATAAATCATTTGACATACATTGCATCATACACATTCCTCAGATAGAGAGATACCTCTTCCTCACTATCCTCTTTTGAAAGTGATTTAGGAAGTGGGGTTTCCAACACATACAATTTTCATTCGTATTGTAGTATAACATGTAAGTTAATATACCATTATTATAAATTCACATCTATGATAAGGTTATCCCCATCTACTATGGATCGTGAAGATATTGTCAATGTTTTTTGATTTTCCATTTTTACAATTTAAGAGAAAATAATTAGTACTTTATTTTATTACAAAGTAGATTAATAAATTTAAAATTAATTAAATTATTATTAATATCCAACTATATTTTGAAATATAATATACCTCTCCATCAGGTTTGGAATATATTTTTTCTTAGATACTATCATGGAAGGATCCATATTTTCTTCTCATAACCCAATCTAGGTCCTGATATGCTATTTGAAATGTTTTAGGTAGGTGTGACTTTTCCAAAACATTAACTCATTGTTCCTTGATCAGTTGAGTAGAATCCCTAATCCTAAAATCCTATTTAATACTTCCTCAACCTTTACCACTTAGTTACATCATGTCCTTCTTGGGCAGTCAATCCTCAATATAAACTAAGTTATATCAACCCAAAATTTCAAGCTAAAATTATCATGATAATTGAAAGAACCCCAACTTTGGTTGGTCAGGTACTTTAAACTATGAGGCTGATTCTAAATTTAGTACTGGAAGCCTAAGGTGACTTAATAATTTAATTGAGAGATTTTTATCTTTAAACATAAATCCCATTTTATCCTTTTACATGACTTTCTAATTTTAAGTGGATTTTTCTTAAGAGATTAACAATTTATGATAATAAATTTACACAATATACAATTATATTTTATTTCATCTTTCATTCTGGTTAATTATTTTTTTATGTGATCACATAGTATTCAAAATAAATAAATAATTAACCATTCAAATAATAAAAATAAAATAAAATTTCCATGATCATGATATTTTTCTAGTGGTTAGTTTAGCTAGAGGATGATAAAAAATCCTTGATATTAAGAAAAACACCATGAATCAAAGATTGTTTTGTGTTGTAGTATTCCACCATGGCTCTCATGCACCGCCTCAATGGGTTTCACCTCATCTCATTTACTCGGACCACCTCCACTCACTTGGTAGATCCATCTTTACAGAGTATTTTACTCACACACAGGTGATGGGATCCAATGGATTGGATAAAGGGGGTTTACATAAAAGAAAAAGTGGGAATGCAGGACCTTGTTTTTTAACCATAATAAATTAAAAGAAACCAATCATGCATAAGGGTTGGTCTAATCTCATGGTCATCCAAACATCAATCAAAGAGCATACATTTTCAATCATTTTATTAATTACTTTGATTCATTCTTTAATTTAGATAATGGTTCGTGAATTAATCCAATTAATTCAATTTATCTTAATTCCACCCAACCATCCTTAACTCACTGTCATCTATAATTTTAATAAAAATTAATTTCATTTAAAATTAATGTAGAATAAAAGCGTACTTAGAGGAAACCTCATGTGTTCTTTAAAATTTTAATATGGAAATTAATTTAATATATAATTATTAATCCTACGATATGGAGTGTATTGTCGAATGAAAAACACACAAAACACATAATCAATATATTTAATTATGCATTCAATTATTCTTTCTGCAAAAATTTAAAATCATTATCGGTGCTAGACTACATGGTGTGTACAAAAGTACAAAGTGTGTACTTGTATTCTACCCATGTTTACTGATGAAGCTCACATTTTCATATATTTTATACTGTAAAAAATTTTTTATAATCCCACAAAAGTGTTATTGAATGGGTAATTATCATGTTTTAAGGTTTTAGTGTTATTTTGAACCCAAATGTGAAAAATGACTAATTCTGGATTTTTGACAGAACTTTACGTCAGGGGTATTTTGGTCATTTCAGGATCAATAAAATTCCAAATTTTCTGATTAAATTTTTTTTAGAATCTTTATTTTATTTCCTTCATTTTTGTCTTCTGGACCAGGAGCTGATTCGGTGATCTAAAGGGTCTAAAAAATCATTGAAGATTGGAGTTTTTCCGGGCGGACAGCATGGACCCACCCAAAGTAACGGACATCAAACGCGGCTTAAACACATCCAAATGATGTTTTTAGACCTGGGATATCTCTAAGACAGAGAGTTCCATCTCTAAAATAAATTTGGAGGATTTTGGAAGTCATTAAGGAGGCTATTGAATGACATTATTTTGGAGGAACCAACCTGGATGCTTCGTCCAGAAACAGCAACCGAGAGTGAAAAATTAATAACTCCTACATACGGTTTCCAAATTCTCTGAAATTTAGAGAGGACACGGAAAAGAAATTTATGAACATCATTTATGAAGGGTCGAACGCGTGAATATGTCATTAAAGGGGTATACAATGCGTCGACATTTGAGGGACAAATTCTGCCTATAAAAGGAGGCCCTCACCTCCTCCTCAAAGCATCCCATTTTTCCATCCATTCCTTCAAGGCACCAAGGAGGAGATCTCCACCGAGGGAGGCCGGCCGCAAATCTTCCACCATTCTTTTTATTTTATTTATTTTCTTTATTTTTAGTTTTTAATTGTAATTTAGATTTCTAATAAATTCATGCATTGTTTTTATTTTTGTGTTCACCGATTCACCCTCTTTTCTTCCTCTCATCTTACCATCGTAAACTATAATACTCATGATCATAAGTAACTAATAAGAGGAATATCCCAAGGTAGTAATCAGGTTCTTGAACCCAAGACCATCTTCTTAATATTATTTGAGTTAATTCTAAGGATAATTTATAGTCGGTGTAATCCTCACTGTGGTCGTCTAAAGGTTAACTTCTTAATCTACAACCATTTTCCCTCGATTGAGGAGGTGGATGGAGGGTGTGCTTGGCGATCGCTAAGTAGGATTTTCATTCACAAATGGGGTAGAATAAGTTGTGCACACATACGATGGAGTGTGTACACTAAGAATATTTGAAGCTGGCCAATGAAGGCGCTCCCTAAATATTCTCTCGGGAGAACTTCCTTTCTTCCCTAATTACATTCTGTTTAGCATTGCATGGTAATTTAGAATTAAATTTTAGTTTCTTATGATTTATGAATTTCATTTTTTTTATTAAATTAAATTTATTTCATAAAATATTAAACAACAAAAAAAATTAGATTGGGTGGAAGAGAAGTAGTGATTTATTAACCACAAAATCTCCTCAAAAGAACGACCTAGGTCAGCCCCTGTGCTGCACTTAGCTATAAATATTTTTGAGAGCGTGCACGACAATGCTTTTTCAAATTGGCGTCGTTGCCGGGGAGCCAAGTGGTTTTAATTCACTATTTTTATTCACATTGTGTAAATAATTTTCCTTTCATTTAAAAAAACAACAAAAAATCATAAATTTCAAAAACTAAAAAAAATCTTCTTTTTTCATGATGTATTCAAATTATGATGCATGGAATGATCAATCTCAGCTGCAAGAAAATTTTTACAATGAACTAGATGCACAGTTTCATAGGATTAGCGATAAATTGAAAAAATTGGAGGGCCAAATAGAATTGATTGCAGAATATGTACGCGCATCACAAGAACAACCCGAACCTGAACCGGAACCTGAACCAGAACGAGTGGTGGAAGAGATTTCACCCATAATTTTTTATGCTAAAGAACCTGAGGAGGGTGAGAAGGAGCTACTAAAAGAATTAATCACATCATCCCGCACTCAACCATTGCTCGAGGAGGTCCCAGAAGTAAACATTCTAACTGATTCACAGATGTGAGGTCAACATTTTTTGGAAGAATCTTGGAATAACTTTTTTGAAGATAACATAAAACATGATCTTCCCATGCTTGATATTGAACAATCAGTACCTTTTGACCTCACTCTTGCTTTGGAAGATGATGAAGATGATGCACCTGCTGAGATGGAGTTTCCAATGGTCCTATCAGAAGAAATCAATTTCCAAGCTGACTTACATGAAAGGGATTATTTCTTTATTGATTCTTCATGTTTTAATTTAATTCAAACTGAATTGTTTTTTGACTTCTCCTTTCCTGAAATTTTAGATATAGCACAAATGGATCGGGCCTTGGATGTTGATGATGAGACCACCCAAGTGGTGGTAATCAAGGATGAAGATCCAGAGAAGGTGGCGGTGGTGCGACTACCTCCTCAACAAAAATTTTCATACCATATGGAGGAGGACACCACCGAAGTTAACAGGGAGCACCCTTATCTTTTATTCCCTCCCACTTCGAACCTCAAATTTCTTATTTATTCTTTCTCGGGGGTTGGGAACATTCAAATCTTATTTTGGGTTATCTATTTTCAGGTTTTACACATGGATATCGGGAAAACTCACATGTGGTGGTTCATCTCAAAGAAACCACACCCACCTTTTGATTGGGGATAATCCACTGAAACTGCCTGACTAGGGGCAGTAAAAACCTAGCACCCGCTTGGGGGTCTAAACAAAGCATTATCTCTTTTCTTTTCCATTTCTTATTCTTTTTATTTATTTTTTCTTATTTATTTTTATTACTTTCTTGTAGTCTTAAAGTGGATGCTTCTAGGAGCTTAACTCAAGTCATCCACTTCTAAAATAATGTCAGGTTGTATCTTTCCTTCCCTTTTATTTTTTACCTTTATATTTATATTTTGTTGAGTTGAAATAAGGGGTAGTTAAATTTAAGTGTGGGGGAGTGTCAACCAGCTTAGTTCTTCTTGTGTGCTTTTCATTTTTTTAGGATTTTTGAGCTTTAATGAATATTCTTATCACTTTTCACACATCAATTGATTATAAAGAGTTGAAATGATTTTTGAAATAATGGATTTTAAATGATTGTTGATGTGAAAAAAATTTTCTTGAATTGGATTGTCAATCATTTTTATGAGTTTGACTGATTTTTGAAATCCATGACCGTGAAACACTGTCTCAAAATATTTTTTCCAATCCTGTGAGGTATTCTGAACCACTTTTACATATTCTTCCTAATACCCACACTTTCTTGAGGGAAACATGAATTTTGTGTGAGAACCAAAATTTGTGAATATTCTCTTTCGAAGCTTTGGATTTCATGGAATGTATTTAAAATGATTGAGGCATCTCATTGGCTAGCCACATTTTATCCTAAGACCCACCTTTACATTTATCCTTCGTAATCCCTTAGATGCCATGAATTGCCTTATAGGTTTAAGCCACATTACAAGCCAATTTTTCCATACCCACCCGCACTTTTAGTATTTTTGCATGGATATTTCAAGTTTGAGTGTGGGGTAAGGGCCTTTCGTGTGCGTTCATTGGGATGTGTATCATTTATGGGTAGTGTGAAGTGTGTGTCAATATTTTGGGCAGTGGATAACAAGAGAATTGGGCATGTGTCATCATTTCATTGTGCTTTATTTGGTTCGTCCATTTCTCCTAAAAAAAGAAGAAAAAATGGAGATGAGATTGAATATTCATTGTAAATTCTTTTATTACTCAGCTACCTCCCAAAAATCAAGGGCATGAATTGTCATTCATTCATTGTATTCAATTTTTCAGCTCATCCTCTATGAAAAAAAAAGAAAAAAAAAGAAAATAAAGTTGTGCCTTTATGGAGCTTTAAAAATGGAGGAGAACATAGATGATATCATTCATTATCATCACTTATTCGCTCATGTACCATGTCATAAAGAGGGGTGGGGTTGTTTTCACATTTACAAGCAGTATTGAGTGAGGAATTTCCTGTGTTTTCACTTGATTTAATCATGCATTGTACTTAAAAGTTCAACCTCCTCTTTCTAGCTTGGAACATTTTTCAATCATTCTACCACCGACCCTAAGACACACGAATCATTTGAACCTTTAATTAAAGCCCTCATGATTAAATTCATTTTCATGTTTCACGCTGTGGAGAAATGATAATTTTCACAAACCTATGGTGATACATGTGATTTTCAAGTATGAGCATAACTCCAGAATCAATTTCTCTTGAGTGAAGAGTGACATAAAATTTAATGTGAGGTAGGTTGTGATTGAGCCGTGGATTGATTTATGAGGTTAATTTTAATGATTGAAATGAAAATGAGAGAATTATTATTCATAAAATTAGACATGATGGAATTCTATTTTGGATAAAATCATTGATATTTTCTCATTTTTGATTGTTGTGTGGATTTTGATTTGGATGTAAGATGATTTTCCAGGAGTGCAATGTTTAAGTGTGGGGGAGTGATGAAGCTCACATTTTAATATATTTTATACTATAAAAAATTGTTTATAATCCCACAAAAGTGTTATTCAATGGGTAATTATCATGTTTTAAGGTTTTAGTGTTATTTTGAACCCAAATGTGAAAAATGACTAATTCTGGATTTTTGACAGAACTTTACGTCAGGGGTATTTTGGGAATTTAAGGAACAATAAAATTCCAAATTTTCTGATTAAAATTTTTTTATAATACTTATTTTATTTCCTTCATTTTTGGCTTCTGGAACAGGAGCTGATTCGGTGATCTAAAGGGTCTAAAATATCATTGAAGATTGGAGTTTTTCCGGGCGTACAGCATGGACCCACCCAAATTAACGGACATCAAACGTGTCATACACATATCCAAATGATGTTTTTCCACCTGGGATATATCTAAGACAGATAGTTCCGTCTCTAAAATAAATTTGGATGATTTTGGAGGTCATTAAGGAGGCTATTGAATGAGATTATTTTGGAGGAACCAACCTGGATGCTTCGTCCAGAAACAGCAACAGAGAATGAAAAATTAATAACCCCTACATACGGTTTCCAAATTAGCTGAAATTTGGAAAGGAGACGGACAAGACATTTATGAACAACAGTTATGAAGGGTGGAACACGTGAATATGTCATTAAAGGGGTCTACAATGCGTCGACATTTGAGGGACAAATTCTGCCTATAAAAGGAGGCCCTCACCTCCTCCTCAAAGCATCCCATTTTTCCATCCATTCCTTCAAGGCACCAAGGAGGAGATCTCCACCGAGGGAGGCCGGCCGCAAATCTTCCACCATTCTGTTTATTTTATTTATTTTCTTTATTTTTAGTTTTTAATTGTAATTTATATTTCTAATAAATTCATGCATTGCTTTTATTTTTGTGTCCACCGATTCACCCTCTTTTATTCCTCTCATCTTACCATCGTAAACTATAATACTCATGATCATGAGTAACTAATAAGAGGAATATCCCAATTGAGTAATTAGGTTCTTGAACCCAAGACCATCTTCTTAATATTCTTTGAGTTAATTCTAAGGATAATTTATAGTGGGTGTAATCCTCACTGTGGTCGTCTAAAGGTTAACTTCTTAATCTACAACCATTTTCCCTCGATTGAGGAGGTTGATGAAGGGTGTGCTTGGCGATCGCTAAGTAGGCTTTTCATTCACAACTGGGGTAGAATATGGTGTGCACACATACGATGGAGTGTGTACACTAAGAATATTTGAAGCTGGCCAATGAAGGTGCTCCCTGAATATTCTCTCGGGAGAACTTCCTTTCTTCCCTAATTACATTCTGTTTAGCATTGCATGGTAATTTAGAATTAAATTTTAGTTTCTTATGATTTATGAATTTTATTTATTTTATTATATTACATTTATTTCATAAAATATTAAACAACAATAAAGAATTAGATTAGGTGGAAGAGAAGTAGTGATTTATTAACCACAAAAGCTCCTCAAGAGAACGACCTAGGTCAGCCCCTGTGCTGCACTTAGCTATAAATATTTTTGAGAGTGTGCACGACAACGCTTCGTCATTTAAAACACACGCCTTGTGTATAACCATGTTACTAGTCATGGATTTGTTTGTGTTACATGGTGTGTACTGGAAATAAATGATGTATAACATCATATTTCAGGGCATGCATGTCCCCATGTCATGTATCTGATACACAGCTCACTGAGACACCCCATGTTCTCAACTGTGAGAGGTTAGGGACTACACGACATGTAATCTACTTACACAGTGTGTAGTTCTACATGTTGTGAGCTAGTTTATCCAAATCTATATACTGATTTGATCTATTCATATCTTTGATCTAATTTTTTTGGATATGACCCAATAAATCAAGATACAAACATGAAAACAAAATTACATGGCATGTACTCTAGGAGTACACAGTGTGTACATTTTTTCTCTAGTAAGAGCCCTTGATACTTCCATATGGAAATATCTAGAAGATTCTTCATTTTTAATCATTAACAGGTTTTGGTTATGTTATCGAGAATGAATAAAATAAGATATGGTGATGTCGTATTATTAAAATGAGTCATTTTAAATAAAATAAAATTCAAATTCATGTAATAATTCAATGAATAATAAATAATTATAAATTAAACATGTAATCATTATGATATCAATTGAAGGATTCTCGTGTGGTGGAGTTATCCTTTGATGGAATGAACAACTTGGATTTTAGTGTTAAATTATGTGTGATCATTACTTTACATGGTCAAAACGTCATGTCCAATGAAAAAAATAGACTAATATACTACATTAATATGCCAGATTCAGAAGGAGATAATCTTTGCATGTAATTTATAATTAATTTATGATCTGATATAGAATTACCTAAACATGTAATTATGAATTTTTTATTATCTGGTGGAATATAATCTTTCATGTCATCATTATGCTACAAGATTTAATTATTGAATCCCTCTAGTAGTGATATACATGTGCACCACAATATCTGATCAATTTCGTAGAATTTTTGGGTGCTAGTATAGATGATCTTGATTGATTTCATTGTTCATGGTTGATCACATCAATATTCTTCATGAAGGATGAATAACCCTTGGTTTTATCTCGAAGTCTTGATAGAGGAAGAAGAGGGATTGAACTCTAGGTCTTGATCCAATTTCTCCTTATCCATTGTGTACACCAAAAATTAATTAGGAAAGTGATATAATTAGATATTTATTATATATGTTTTAGGGTTTATAAAATCAAACAAAATCCCCCAACCATCTTTAATATTCTTAAATGACCTCATGTACATTAATTTTATTATTATTATTACTATTTGTTTGACATGTGCAATGCATTAAGAATATAAATTGTAGAATGATATAGAGGGTAACCCAATACCCAAAGTTCCTCTCTAAGAAAATCCTTGAGATTATTTTATAATGAATAATAAAGACCACATAAGATATCAAGTTTGATGTTAGACACAGACTCTAACACTCTCCCTCAAGCTAGTTATACCTATCTTGGATAATTAATTAATGAAAGAAAAACAAAGAAAACAAAGAAAGAACAAAATACTACAAACACTACCCCTAAAGCGAGACATACCCATCTTGATTACAAAACAAGATGAAACAAAAAAGAAATAATTTGCAATAAAATCTCCCCCTCAAGATGAAAAATGAAAGATGATGGAAGATTTAATTAAAACAAATGTCCCAACGAGATGTCGAGATAGACTCACAGGAAGAGTCGGTCGACATGGTGTCGAGAAAGCCAAACAGGTGGGGCTGGTCGATGTAGTACCATGAAAGACGACTAGGAAGGGCTGGTCGACGGAGCACTGAGAAAGCCACATTGGAAGGGCTGGTCAATCAGAGTGCTGATAAAGCCGCACAGGCAGGGCCATTCAATGAAACGGAAGGTGAATTATTCAGAGATGCTATCGGAGAAAATGCGGGAGCCGACTAGAGGGGTGGCGCACGGGGGAGATGATCTAGATGGGGATATTTTATGGGAGAACAGTTCATCACGTTGGGAGAAGTGTAAGGAGGCGGTGTGGCTGAATCATGTAGAGGGTGCATGCAACGCTGGAGGGGTGATCGTCGTGGAAGTTGTTGGATGGCAGTGGGGTGATGGTGAGGACATCTGCTTGCTAGTCCAAATTTGGAAAGTCGGCCGGCATGTGGAGGAAGAAAACTGGGGCGCCATGAAATGGAAAAGTCCTGGACCAGGGTGGAGTGAGGCGGATGTTGTGCTAGATAGGATGGCTATAGGAAGGAGTCGATGTGGGATCTCAAAGCGCTATGGGATCCGACTCTCATAAGGAAGGAGTGTGGTATCAGAGTGGAAGGCGTGACGAGAAGGGGGTTGTCGGCAGTCATGTAGGAGAGGGGGATGTTGGTGATAGAGATTCTATAGGAGGAGAAATAGTTGATATAGGAATCATCTAAAGGATGTCATCGGGAGGAAGGGCGATCGCTGGATGGGATCTAGCGGAACAGCCGCAGTCGATCGATAGGCTCTGATGGGTGGATCTGCACTATTGTGTATGGATGCTGTAGGGAGTGATGCGGGATGCTAGAGATGGACTCACATGGGATTTTCTGACCATAGAGGGTCATCACACATAGTAGTAGAGGGTGGTGTTATCATGATGGTGGCCAGTGGCTTGGGGACACTACCCCTAATGATAGGGAAATCACTGGAGAACCTAGGGAAATATAGGAAAAATTGGAGGGAGGGATCAGGTTAGAGAACTCCCTTTGATACCATGTATAATGATATAGAGGATAACCCAATACCCATGGTGCCTCTCAATGGGATGCCTTGAGGTTATTTTATAATGAATAATAAAGACCACATAAGATCACAAGTTCAATGTGGGATATAGACTCCAATATAAATATATATTAATTATTACTAATTGTACTATTAAACTCATCTTCTTTCCTTCGTCACCATTTATTGATCCTCAAATAATGAATATTTAATTAAATAAAGGTCACTTCATTATTCTATGATAAAAATAATAAATATCATATTTTACAAAAATGAAAAATAAAATTTAATATTATTATTTAACTCACTCATTCTTTCAAATAACTTGTGATTAAATTATGGTGATCAAACAAACTTGAATAAATATTATTTATTTCAACTTGTTATATTAAATATCAGAATTTAATTGAGATTACGAATACACTTAGTGTGTGACCCTCTATACCTTTTTCTTAATGGCATTAGGCATAACCACCTAAAGTCCAACGTTAGTTTTTAACAACTTGACAAGGCATCTATAAAGATAGAAGTTGGCATCGCAACAATGTCAAACATCCTATGAATTTTTACCATGTAATATAACCCTTTTATCACAATGTCTCAAATCATACTAGTTTCATTAATGATTGATGTATCATTCTTTGAATTTTTATAAATGAACTCACCCGTCGAACACCATGACCATAGATTTATTCAAGTGGTTCCATTCTCATCAATGTTTCTAAGATATTAACTTTCTTCAAGAGAAAAAAATGGATAAATCTTTTCTCACATTATCCATTAATGTTATATTATTCATGATGCACTCAACATATCCTACTTCACTACAAATATATGTCATCATGGTTTTTTTCAATACACCAAAGTACATGATTCATGATATCCATTAATGAAAACCTTAATTTCTAAAGATCAATACACAAGTTTGTATATAAGAGCGTTCAATGACATATGGAAATGTGTATTTCCTATTGACGGGTATATTCTCATAACCTCTTATCTTGAGGATCACCAAGGGAGAACACCATGAGAAACTAAAATAGCTTTGGGTTTATTCAATGCTAGAAAAAAATTCTAATAAAATAACACCTTTATCAGTTCTTTTTTTAGTGTTGATAAAAGGGTCCCTTTATCAGAATTTTTTGAGCACTGATAAAGGGTAACCTTTATCATTACTTTTTTTAGTGATGATAATGTTCTTATTTTTCAGTGCTTGTTAAAGCATTGATAAATCTAAAGTGATCAAATGTGAGTCCCACATTGAAGTTGCAAACGTTCACCCGCCTCTTTTTATAGTATTCTGCCGCATGACCCCACCCAAAGTCTATTGTTGGAATGCGCTCCTACATACACTCCTCACACACCTATATGGGCTCGTGCCTATAAGTGTGGGCCCACGCGGGCCTTGGCCCACTCTATGCTCGCTGCAGGATTTGGCCCACCCTCTACTCAGCGGACCTTCTCTGTGGGGCTGCCTAAATGGTTGGCCCTTCATATTGAGGGTTAGCTGACTTAATAAATTTTTTATAATTAAATTATTATTTCATATATAAAAATATATATTGATTTATATGAATATATTAAATATTAATATATATATATATATATATTAAATTTGTTTTTTTCTTACTATTTTTAAAATTTTCTTTATTTTAAATATTTATTTATATTTACTCATTTTTTTATAATTGAATTCTTATTTTGTATATAAAAATATATATTGACATATAAAAATATATATTAATATATATTAAATAATGATACATATTTATATATATATATATATATCAATATATATTGACATATTTTTATTAAAAGTGTATTACTTATTTAATTATTCATATATATAATTTATTAAATTTAATATATATAGTAATATATAGTATGTTAATTATTTAATTAAAAAATCATAAATTACAAACATATTATATATATATATAATTAAATAAGTAATACGCTTGTTATAATTAATAAAAATGAATAAATTTATTAAATACTTAATATACTAATAAAAAATTTTATATACTATTTAATACTGTATATATATATATTTATATATATATATATATTAAATTTATTCATTTTTATTGATAAACATTTCATTAATAAATTGTTTATTATAAAATTTTAGAATTTAGTTTTTTAATACAATTGTAATTTACAAAATTAATATATATTCATTTTTATTTAAACATATATTTATGTGGGTTCACGAGCAGGACTGAGCCAATCCTCATATTTTTTATAATTAAATTTATTAAATAATGTATATATATATATATATATATTAATAAATAATATATTAATTATATATATATATATAATTAAATAATAAATATATTATTTATAATTAGTAAAAATGAATAAAATTATTAAATACTTAATATACTTATTAAATAATTAATATAATATTTATTTATATATACTAATTAAACACATAATATACAAATTAAATAATTGATATACTATTTATAGCTATGTATATTAAATTTATTCTTTTTTAAATAATTTTATTCATTTTTATTAATTGTAAACAATATATTAATTATTTAATTATATATATAACTAATTTTCACTCATTTTTAACAAACATTCATTTAATATAAATTATTCATTAATACCAAGAAGAATAAGAATCTGGACAAATTCAGTCCTTAAAAATTATTAAATAAAATTAATAAGTAGAGTCAAGGGTTATAAGGGTTCTTACATATATGAGAGTAAGTGACTCCATGCATGTTTGTGCCCACTAAAGGTGTAGAATAATTCAGGGTCCAAAAATGCCACATTGTGCTGGTTTCCATGATCTTCATCTTTGATAAAGTATTTTCCACTTGATTGGATTCTCTATTGACATGTGAAACATTCATATTAACATGGTTTATATGGAAAATAAAATCAATACAATATAGAAGGAGTTTCCAAGGAACATTCTTGGTTCTCATTTTCAAAGTCATAACAGTAATTTCAGAGTGTGACTTAATCCAAAGGGAGGTCCAATTATATTAGATAACATGTTTGATTGCATATATTATAGACCATAACTCCACTTTATAAGTAGTTCCAATTCTAATATAATGATAAAAATATCCTTTAATGTTTTTTATATATAATTATTCATTAATATTTTTAATATTTTTTAAATTTATTCATTTTTAATTTTTCATTGTTTAATATTTTTTAAATTTATCCATTTTCTAATATCTATTGATACATGTTTCCTCATTAACATTTAATATTTTAATATGATTGTAATTTATATAATTAATATGTATACATTTCTATTTTAACACATATAAGTATTCATTTATAATTTTTTAAATTATCTATATAATTAATAACAGTTATTGATTTTTTAAATTTATTCATTCTAATTATTTTTTTTTTTCATTAACAGATGCTACATATTATATAATTTCATTGTTCAATTTAACATATATCAACTTGTATATACATATACATTAATTTAACACACATAAATATTTACATAATTATTGAAATATTTTATATTAACACACACACCTAATATTTATGTAATTTTTTCAGATTTTGGTATTCATTAAATAACATAATATATTTAATATATTATATTTTTTATCAGTAAATTTTATTTATTTATTTTTAATATTATTTCAATTATGACTATTTATTCGTTTTTAATTTTTTTATTTTTTTGGAATTTAATCATTTTTTAATATTTATTTATACATATTTATATACTATATTTTAATATTTTCAATATGTATTCATCTTCCTTTCAATATATATATATATATATATATATATATAATTTTAATAATTTGTATAATTAATAAAAATTATCCATTTTTTAATATTTTTAAAGCCTACTCATTTTAAATTATTCAATTTCACTCATTTTTAAAATTAATGAATTTAATATTATATATTCAATAATGTTAAAAATAAATTTCTAAATAAATATTTATATATAAATATATTTATAAATGTATATTTACTTTATTTATTAAAGTATATATTTATAATAATAAAAAAATAAATATTATTTTTTTAAAAATATTAATATAATTATAAATAAATAATTATACATTTAAATAATTATAAAATTATAATAAATATATATAAATAATGAATATACTTGATATATTTTTATTTTTATTTTTATTTTTATTTTTATTTTTATTTATGTTATATATGTATATATAATTATATAAATTTAAATAATTATATAATTATATATAAATATATATATATATTTATAATTATATACAAATATTTATAAATATATTTACAAATATAATTTTTTATAAATACATGTTTATAATTCTTTTAATATATTTATAACTATATACATTTATATTTTTTTATAATAATATACATTAATTTTTTTTAATTAAAATCGTTATATTATTAAAATTAATTATATAGGTCTTTATCAGTGCTAAAAAAGCATTAATAAAGAGGTATTTTATTAGAACTTATCATCTTAACACTAATAAAACCCCTCTTTATCGGCACTATTTTGAACGTGCTGATAAAATCCTTCATAGTATTTTAAATAGAACCCTAACAGATGCAATTTCCCTCACGTAGTTCAAGCTCTCGCAAAAGTTCATCTTTGTTATCGCTCCCCCTTGACCTTCTCTTGAACAAACCCTCTCAAATCTAAGGTGTGTTATTATTTCTCCTCCTCTCTTCCTCTATCAATGTTGTCGATCCCCTCTCTTGTGCATACCTGTTCCAAACTATGCTATATTTTTTTGTAATTTCTTTCTTTCTTTTTTTCACCTCACCACCCTATCTTCAGCCCGATCTGACCACCCACTATCACAATTTTTCCCTCCTGTAACCACCCTTTCCCCATATTCCACGCTGTCAGCTGACCGACACAGTAAACATTCCCCCTCTATTTTTTCTTCTTTTTTTAGGAAGTTTTGTTTTTATATGTATTATTTGAATGCTGGTTTCATACTTTTATAAAATTCTAGATTTTGATTATTTATATTCAAAACTCAATATCGTTTTTGAAAATTTATTTTGAAAATATTTTAAAAGGGAGAATGGATTTTTGGGGTTTTGAAATTAAAAAATAGGTTGGTGATTGAAATTTATTGTTTTATGGTGATTTCTATGAAATGGTTTTGTGGTTGATTTAGTGAATTTGTTTTGAAAATGAATATGAATAGTCAAGGATTTTATAAAATTGATTTCTAAAGGGATTTCTTGATTAAATTGGTAAATTGTCATTTTTTGTGAAAATAAACATTTAATTAAATTTTTTTAGAGTTAAAATTAAGAATATGTTGTTTTAAATGTAAACACATGGTTTTGATTAAGCTTATCTATGATTTGATAGACCTATTAAATGGGTTTCTTATAGGGGTTTTGTGTGTGTTTCCAAAATCAGAATTTTTTATTTAAAAGTGGAAGTTCACCTTGAGGCAGAGGGGGACAACAATAGCTACATTCCTAGATTAAAGACCCACATATCGAGCTCTGTTTCTCACTTTCTAGATGCACCATCTCTATGCCGCAAGGATTCAGTCTTTGCCTTTAAATTCCATATGATTTTCCCCCGCTCCTCGGAACCACTAGTATAAAAAATATGTATCCATGAAATCATGAGAGGAAATACCTATGAAGATGAAAACATGCACCAAACATGCCCTGCCCAATGCCCCTCAAAGAATAGACGATGAGAAGTTTCCTCCCACACCGTGAAGACACAGGTGTCAGGGGTAGAGGATAGCTCAATGAGATCAAACACTCTCTACTAGTTTGTGTCCAGAATATCCTAAATGAAGGTGGGGTGTTGACTCTCCTGTGTGAGCATCCTATATGAATTCCTCCATTTTTTTCTCCAACTAAAAAATAATAGAGTTTTGATCCTTTGAGAAGAAAAATGCATGCAATGGTATGGAGGATAACACACAATTAACAAGGGTGATTCTATTTTCAAATGAAATAAATTTTCACTTCCATTTAGAAATACTGTTGGTTATATTTTCCACTAAATTATCAAAATGATGCACATGAATTATAGCAGAGGAAATTGGTGCCCTGAGGTAATCTATAGGAATTACCCTATTGTTGAAATTGGGACTAGATTCGATGGATTTATCCCTCCTAATCGAACACCAATCTGATACGATCACACTTATTTTATAATTATCCACCACCTTCCTTCTCCATTTATATTAGCTTTCAATAACATCATTAATTCAACATAAATACCATTTACCTCCATTAGAAAAAATGATCATATCGACCGTGAACATAAGGTGTGATAAACCTTGAATATTGGCTTTTTCACTAAAATGGTATAACACTACCCTCCAGAAAACTCTTGTTGATTAATCTGCTAAGGGTATTTTTCATCAGAATAAAAAGTCTAAGAGAAATTGGGTCACTTTTCCTTAATCCCCTAACCAATTTGAAGAAACTGCAAGTTTTCCCCATAAAAGATATAGACATCCATGGAGAACTAAAGCATCAGAATAAAGTATCAATGAAATTTTTTGAGATCTCATTCATGCAAGAACTTTGATAATGAAATACCACTCAATCTAGTCATATTCTTTGTCCATATCCAACTTAATGGTGATATTAGATCCCTATTTTTTATAGTTTAAATAACTGATCATTTCTTAGGGCAAACAGATAGCACCCTAAATTTTTCATCCCTTCATAAATCCATGTTTTTCCCCAGTGATCCATTTATGTGGGTGTGGGGAGAGTTTTCTATTGATCAAAGTGGCCAAGATCTTTTGAGGAATGTTATATAGACTAATTTGTCTATAATGCTTTAGGGAGTACAGGTCCTTGGACTTGGGAATTAAAATACAAAACATGGAACAAGCAGCGCAGGGAATCCTCTCTCCCTTGAAGAAGTCCAGTACAACTTCCACAATATTAACTTTAACCTGATTCCAAGAAGTAGAATAGAAAGAACCGGGTAGTCCATCAGTCCCAGGCGTGCTGGAAGAATTAAGGGCTAGCACCACATTGTGAATCTTTGGTTCCTCCATAATATCATCCAGTATTGAGTTAGAACCATTAGTCACAACCCCATGAATAGCGTCGAAAATCATTTCATGGCCCCTCAGATAGCTTGCATGAATGTGTGGGTTCTTACCTACAAGTAGATTTTTGAAATGACATTCAGCCATACCTATCACCATGTCTCAACAGTTAGATAAAGTGATATCTTCAATAAAGATATTTGGCCAAAAAACCTCCATTTTCCTTGATGCAGGATTATAAATAATCAGTGTTCTTATATCCTTCATTGATCCATTTAATCATACAATGCTTTCATGACATGTGCTCATGTTCTATGACCTTCACCACCAAATCATTATTCTTCTAGATTAACATGTGAGAAATATTCTCATCCTAAAAATCTTCAATCCTTTCCTCTATCAATTCAACCTTCATTCTTAGGATTTCCAAGTCCTGAAAATGAGGAGGCTAATTATAGAACTAGGTCTAAAGGTATCTTTTAAGGTGTCTCAACCTTTTTTGGAGATTTATCCATAAATCACCAATGGAAGGTTTGAGGTTTGAATTTTCTAATATTATACTATAAGGTTTATATAATGTTCAGATACAGTTGAAAGGGTATGGTGTTTTCCAATTCTATGAGGACACAAAATCATTTTTTTGATTTAACCTATTTTTGACTTACTTTATGGTAAATAGTTATATGATGGACTATTCTATTCCAAGGGATGTTTGAAGGTTTTTTTGAGTGTTCCATTTTTTTATTAGAATTGGGCTCCTAGGATTGAAGATGTTGTGAGTTTTCCTTTGTCAATATATATATATTGAGAATATGATTTTCCAGATTCTCTTTCTTATCTAGTTTCCTTAAATAGGAGGGGTGGACAAGGAAAAATTTAGTCTTGGTATGAGGAGTGTGGGTATGTATAAGTTCCATCTTATTATTTATAACATTATTTAACTTGATTAATCCATGTTCATGATATTATTATTATTTTTATCTATTGGGTATCATTAGGAAAGGTTTGAGTGTCACTCATAAAAATTTCTAATTTAAAACACATTTATCTCATACACATACAAGATTAGAAGATAGTGGAAGAATTTTATAATGTTTGTTATAACCACCCATAACCATACATTTGGTATAGATTTTATAATAAATGAGTATACACTTTTGGATATACCTATAATGGTTTTGAATGATAGATGTTAGGGATATATTTTAGTGATATGTGTCTTTATTAGAGGTGGAATCAAAATGTTTTAGATCTCAATGATATGAAATCCATGCTAAAATAATTTTTTGGAATGTTTATTAAGGGGAAACTATTTGTGGTGTTTTTAAGGAAATTGATATTATAGGATATGTGAAATATACATAATATTTTTATCTATACTATTTATGAAATAGGGGTTCATTAATTGATTATAGTATAAATATATTTATTAGTATTCCTATAATACATGATATAGAATAATATATAGAAAAAGAGAATAATATGGAATCCAAATTTACTTCTTTTATCAATAATAGTTCCATCTATTCATTTCATAAAATTCCAATCTTCTTAAACCTGTGTGAAAATATGGTGATTACATGACCATTTAAGTTCTAAGGAAATATAATTTTACAAAAATTAAGAAATCCAGGTCACAATTAAGTGAAAAACAAGAACAAGAATTTCTAAGGGAAGTCTTACATCCAATAATAAATAAATTTGGTTTTATGATAATTTTTTACCACCTTTTGGTCCCACACAACATCAAATCGAGAACCTAGACCAACATCCACATGTTTACCATGGGTTGTTCATTTTCATGTTGCCCTTATATAAAATGATAACTTATTATGAATCCTAACTATTAACATTAAAATTTTCTGTTAACATAATTATAATTATCTATAAATTTATCCTTTTATTATGAATATAATATGTGTATTTATTTATTTTTTATAAAAACTTAATATTTTGTGAACTTAATAGTTCATCAAGTTTATAATAGAGCATGCATATGACCCTTTACAAATCCTTTTTCACTGTTTATATTATTTTTATTCAATAAAAAATAGTATAGAAGAGTAAGAAGAACATTTGATTTTTCACAGAATAGAATAGATATATTAACATTGGACTAAACATAGGGAAAAAAACATTCACACCAATTGGGATGATACTTTGATTTATGGATTTTTTTATTTGAATACCATTGTAAATGATTATGGAGATCATATGGAAAAAAATGAAGATGGAAATAGAAGATTACCTTAATGATTGTCCAAATTTGTTTGAGAATTTAAATAGTTGTGCTAAGAGATCATTATATACCGATTGTACTAAATACACAATATTTTTAGTTGTATTGGAGTTATATAATTCAAAAGTTTGAAGTGGATGAAGCGACACCAGCTTTAAAGAACTAGTTGTTCTCCTAAATGATATGCTACTAAAAGAAAATGAAGTTTATTTTCAAGAATATGATGTTAATAAAATGATATGTTCAATTGGAGTGATCTCTAAAAAATACTTTCTTTTATAAATGATTTCATATTGTTTTGTAAGGACTATAAATCACTCATAAAATTCCCTATGTGTGGCATGAATCGATATAAGAAATATGAATCAAGTCATTTGAAATGTGTGTGGTACTTTCCTATAATTCCATGTTTTAGAATACTATATGGATTTTAGGAAACTTTGAGACAATTAACATGGCATGTAGATACAAGAAATAATGATAAGAAACTATGTCATCCACTAGACTCTCCTCAGTGGAAGAAAATTGCTTATGAGCGTCTTGAATTTGGAAATGAGCCGAGAAACTTTCATCTTATGTTATCTACATATGGAACAAATTATTTTGGTGAAAAGAGTAGTACTCATAGTACATGGCCAATTATGTTGGTAAATTATATATTTTCACTATGGTGTGCATGAAGTACAAGTACATTATGTTGTCTCCACTTATATATGGACAAAAATAACCCAGTAATGATATTGATGTCTATTTTGATCCATTGATAAAAGATCTAAAATTGATGTGGGATTAAATTGTTATAATGTATAATATTCATAGAGGTGAATAATCCAAATTAAGGTCCATATTGTATGTGTTGAAAAAAGTATTTCATTCTTATGGAAATTTTTCAAGATTTAGCATTAAAGGAATGTTTGGGTGTCCCATTTGTGAAGAATGTACACACTTAGTTCGGATGAAACATTCCTCAAAAACAATGTTTCTAGGACATAAATAATTCCTCAAAAACTTAAATATTGATTTTTGACTACAAAATTCGATTGGAAAACCAAAAAAGTTACAACATAGTCTAAACTAATGGGTGATCAATTGTTCGATAAAGTAAAATATATTGAAATTGTTTTCGATAACACATTTTCAAAAAACCTTACAAAATGAGTTTCTAAAAACGAGATAAATTTTCTTTGAATTGTTATACTAGAATTGTTTCTACATTAGAAATTTTATTAATTTCATGCATATAGAAAAAATGTATTTGATAGAGTTATTGGAACGTTACTAAATGTTAATGTCAAAACAAAATATGGTATCAGGGCTAAGATGGAAATGATTGACATAGGGATAATGGAAGATTTGTAACAGTTAAGGGTAAAAGGTTTGATTTTATTCCTCTAATGGATTACACTCTATCTAGATACGAAATTTTCTAATTTTTTTTATCTTCCTAAATGGTGTAAAAATTACAGAGGAGTATTCATCAAATATCAAGAATGTTGTATCAATTACTAACTTAAATTTATAGGGACTAAAATCACAGGACTGACATGTTTTGATGCAATATTTGATGCATGTAACTTTATATTGCATTCTTCTGAAAATTTACGACATACATTAACTAGGATCTACTTATTTTTCAAATCCATATGAATCAGATTTATAGATTTGACGAAGTTTCTAATCATGAATAAAGAGGTTACAATAATATTATGTGAATTGGAGATGTTCCTACCACCATTATTATTTAATATAATGATACACCTAATGGTTTTCTTGGTAAAAGAGTTTCAACTATTTGGTCTTGTCCATAACAGATGGATGTACCCCATTCAATGGTATATGATGATTTTCAAAGGGTATGTCATGAATCAAATTTGGCCAGAAGGTTGTATTATAGAATAATATATTGTTAAATAAGTTGTTGAATTTTGTATTAATTACCTATCAGATGTTGGTAGAATTAGTCTCCCAAAGTCTCATCACCGTAAACGCCTTATGGGTAAATGGATTTTTGGATGATATGTTGTTATAATTACCATCATAGAGAAGGTGCAAAATAACCTATTTATTTTACATAATAGTGAAGATATTGATCCATATATTGAAGTCTAAAAATAGATTCTTAGACATTTGAATCTATGAAGGGATAAAGAATAGATACCAAATAAACATAATCAACATTTTATCGGATGGTTATGAGATCATATTTATAACGATCTATCTGAAAATCTGAATTCAATTGCTGAATGACTTTGATGACCAGCCAAGGGACCAAATGAAAATGTTAGATCATACACTAGTTTTGAAATTAATGGTTATACATTCTATAAAAAATAACATGGTAACCGTAGTATGATTTAAAAATGTGAACATATGATTATGGTAAAAGCGATGCACATATATGGTTCCAAGGATAGAAATAAAATTTATGTGGATATGTCATATCTTGGCATCATCGAACAGATATACGAGTTATATTATACAACATTTCAAGTGCTAATTTTCTATTGAAAATGGGTTGAAAATAAGAGTATAGTGAAAGTAGATAAAATAAGATTTTTGAAGGTGAATATCAATGTGGAAGGTTATAAGGATAATTTTTTCATAATGTCATCCCAACCAGTTCAATCATTTTATGTCTTAGATCTATCAAATAAGAATTGGTCAATTTCCCTGTTAGAGACTAAAACAACTATTGGTTCAGATGAAAATATAATCAAGGATGACCCATTCATTGGGAGATCACAATTATTTCATAGTGGTCCTAATTTCTACAATGACTTATATATTATAGGAGACCATAGAGAAGGGATTTGGATTATCAATAGAGGATCCAAATCTATTCAACCTTTAAATAAAATAAATAGAGTTCAATGAGTAGGTTAAAGTATTTTCTAATAAAAAATTATTTTCCACCTAATATTATGTGTTCTCTACAATATTAACAAAATATATATTAAATTTTTGACTACTCATGTAAACAAAGACTTCTATGCATTATGATTTTACCAATACCGGGGAAGAATGGATGGTTGATCCTAAAACTAAAAAATTATTGTGGGATCAACAATATATTGATGAAAAAACAACAATGTAGCATCATTGTGTTGACTAAAATTATAAAGGTGACAAGAAATGGTATAAATTTTAGGTTGGATACAATCAATGCATCCAACCTATTGACCCTAAAAAATCAAGATTCGACACAACCCATACCTGAAGAAAAACTACTTTCATTAGCTTTGAAGTGTCTGAATCAATATGGTTGCATTAGAGGTGTAGGTTTTGGAGTGTCACCTAAAACATATTTCAAGATGAAAACCCCATAAGAAGATATATATCAAATGATGAAAGGATTTTAGATGAAAATAGATGTTCATAAAGATGTTATTGTTTGATATGGTTTGGAAAACCAATATATGTGAAAGGATCAAAGTGAACTGGTAGTGAAGCAAATATAATCACATAAACAAATAAATGACCCCACTATATTTGAGGCTATTAATTCCCCTAAACTGCATACCTTACCCAAGGTAATCAATTTTTTTATTTCTATTTCTCTTAAATGTGAATCAAACAAATTATTATAACTTTATATTAAAAAAATTCTTTAGGGTAAAGTTATATGAGATTTATATCTTTCAACACCCATGCACTGCCTTATTGTGATGGGTATAATGTTTAAAATTCTTGGAGACATGCTACACAACAAATAACACTCAAAATATCACATGAGAGTGGGGATTTAATTAGTTAAAGATTATAATGCAGAGTTTCCTGTTCCACTTGATGATCCAGATATTACAATAATTAATGATGCTATTTGAAGATTCATAGTATGGACGTGTAATATTATAAATATATATGAGGTATTTAATTAATAGATTTTTTCAAATGAGAAGCCTGTAACATTTAATGAAAAAATCCTGAAGTTAGGTATGGTATTATAGATGGATAGAATGATGGTAAAATGAATGTTATGATCAAGATAATCCAGTTAATCGACTAGGAAAACAAAAGGACCTTTTGGGAGTACCTTCTCCCCACCAGTTCCAATGCAGCATATACTAACATTACAAGTTATTTCATACTCCACATTCAAATATGAAGATATGTATTATATTAAATATTAATAATTAATATTTGAAAATTTCATTATAGTCGTGGTTGGTCTCGATAGTATAAATGAGATTATAAGATTTGAATGGCTGGGAGTCTCAATTGTGAATAGATACATGAGGTCCAATTTCATAATATGTCTATACAAGAAAATGATATATTTTGTGCATTGAATTTAATAAATATTCATATTTTCTATATTTGTTTATATTACTACTATATAAATGGAAACCCCTGTGAAGCATGATTTGGATTCATTAATCCATAAATTGTTTCTAAGTAATAAATTTCATTAGATGTAAAAGAAATTGACAAGAAAAAAGATAAAATAAGAAAGGTATTTGAGAAGAAAATAAAAGATTATCGACTCTTTTTGATACCTACAATTCAAGGGAAAAACTCTACAACATAATCATATAAAATATATTTTTCTTTTTTTCATTACTTATTTTATTTTGTTTTTTTAGGAAAAATTGGCTGCTAATCACAATCAAATTGGATACCCCAAATACTTTTTAAAAATGCAATTCATGGATTACCATAAAACTGACCACACATGATGTGTAATGTGAATTTTTAATTCCTTCAATCAATATTTTATAGATAAACAAGGAATTATATGTTTTATTTTTCGTTTAAATGGGAATTTTTTTATGATAGTGAAATCTATAAATATTGGCTAAATCATGGTCTGAGGGTGGTCACTGAACATAAGAATCCTATGGATTTATTCAAATGGAATCATATTAAGGTATATTTAGAAATATTAACAATCAAATCATATTTCAAAACAATCTACATATTTTGATCAATGTTTTTACAGTGTCTGAAGCAAGATAATGAAAATTATTGTGGATATTATGTTTTCAAATTTATGAAATATATCATATACAATAAAAAGACTAGGATCCCCAAATAGGTGATTTTTTAAGGTAATTAAAATTTCATTAAAAATATTTTTTAAATGTTTTTTAGTATATATTTTCTCACTCCTACCAATATTTCCAATAATCTATTTACTCAAAAGAAAAGGTAAATTTGTTTAGAGATGAGTGGGTAGAGTACATGGTGTCAGAATGCTTCCTAATATAAAATTTATGCTTTTACCTATTATGCTTGTGATATAGTGCTGGATATGACCTTATAAATATATTTGGGATATGAGGAATTAGTATTGAAATGATTATATATTATTTTTGATCAGTTTCTCAAGGACAAGTATAATAGAGGAAATAAATTTGTTTATTAATGAATGGGAAGAATAAATGGTGTTAGAATCTATAAATACATCATGAATAGGTGACTTCATATTAATTATTTTGTTAATTTTATCAACATCTTATCTACTTTTTTTAGTTAATTTCATTATCATTTTTATCTAAAACATATTTTGTTAAATTTAAATTTTAGTTCAAAACACACGTCACATGTTCAAAACCAAGAAAGAAAAATAAAATTATTTTGAAAATTTATTAAATTGATCTATAAGTCATTTTTGATGTGTAGTAATTTACCACACATCAATCCAACACATGATGTGATCGATATGATGCAAAGTGCATGTTTTTAATTCGAAAGTTTCATTTTAGTTTAAAATAAGAATCAAATATCCAAAACTGAGAAAATGAGCTTGGGTTCTTTTGAAACTTTAAGAAAAAGATAAATAATTAATTTGTGACATGTAGGAATTGAACATGCATAAATATGACACCTTATGTGGTTGGTATGACTCCAAGTACATGTTTTCCATAAAAAGGTGTTATTTTAGTTTAAAATGTGTATCACATAGCCAAAAACTAAGAAAAAGAGCTCAAATTTTTTAAATCTTTAGTAAAACAATCTATAATTAATTTTTCATGTGTAGGAAATGACCTAACATCAATATAACACTTGATGTGGTTGTTATGACTTGAATTGTGTGTTTTCAATACAAAAGTGCCATTTTAGTTTAAAACATGCTTCCACTATCCAAAATTGATAAAATGACATCAAATTGTTTTCAAAATTTATGAAAATGATCAACAATTAATTTGTGATGTATAACAATCAACCAAACATCAATCTATCACCCAATGTGGTTAGTATGACTCAAAATTCATGTTTTCAATAAAAAAGTGTCATTTTTGTTTAAAATGCATATCAAATCACCAAAAATGATAAAACATGGTTTTATTTTTTAATCCTTTTGTAAATTGAAATGTAATTCATTTATCATGTGTAGTAATTTACCACACACAAATATGACACATGATCTGGTCGGTATGACTCAAAGTACGTGTTTTCAATATAAAAGTGTCATTTTCATTTAATATACACCACATAGACAAAACTAATAAAACAATATTATATTATTTTCAATATTTATGAAAACTATCCATAATTCTTTTGGGATATGTAGGAATTAACCATGCATTAATCTAACACCTGATGTGTCTGGTATGACTCAAAGTGCGTGTTTTCAATACAAAAAGTGTCATTTTAGTTTAAAACACGCATCAAATAGACAAAACTGAGAAAACAAGATTAGATTATTTTAAAAAAATATTAAAAATATCAATATTTCATTTTTGAGGTGTAGGAATTGACCTCACATTAATATGACACCTGATACGGTCGGTATGACTCAACGTGCGTATTTTTAATAGAAAAGTTCCATTTTAGTTTAAAATGCATGTCACCTTACCAAAACCGATAAAATGAGATCCGATTATTTTAAAATGTTAGTAAAAAATCAATAGTTAATTTTCTACTTGTTGTAATTGACCACACACCAATATAACACATGATGTTGTTGATATGATTCAAAGTACGTGTTTTCAATATAAAAGTGTTATTTTAATTTAAATTGCATCACATATCCAAAACTAAGCAAACAAGATCAATTTATTTTCAAAATTTAGGAAAAAAATACTTAACTCATTTTTGACATGTATGAATTTATCACACATTAATATGACATTCGATGTGTCTAATATGACTTGAAGTGCATGTTTTCAATAAAAAAGTTTCATTTTAGTTTTTAACATGCATCAAATATCCAAAAAATGAAAACAATCTTATAGTGTTTTCAAACATTAGGAAAATGATTTATAATTAATTTATGAAGTTTAGGAATTGACTTAACATCAATCTAACACCTGATGTAGTCAGTATGACTTAAAGTGTTTGTTTTCAATTGAAAAGTGTCATTTTATTTTAAAATGAGTGTCACATCACCAAAACCAATAAAACAAGCTTAGAATGTTTTCAAACTTTATAAAAAAATACATAATTATTTTTTTTGTATAAGAATTGAATGCACATTAATTTACCACATGATGTGGTCGATATGACCTGAAGTTCATGTATTTAATACAAAATTTTAATTTTAATTTAAAATACACATCAAATATCTAAAACCAAGAAAAAGAGCTCATATTGTTTTAAAACTTTATCAAAACGATCCATAATTCATTTTTTACATGTATGAATTGAACTGACATCAATTTGACACACAATTTTATTGATATGACTCAAAGTAGATGGTTTCAATATAAAGGAATCATTTTAGTTTAAAACATGCATAAAATAGACAAAACTAAGTAAAATAACTCATATTATATTAAAAATTTAGTAAAGCAATGTATAATTTATTTGTAACATATAGAAATTTTTTTCATCATTTCAATATATAATGTGGTCGGTATAACTTTAAGTGCATGTTTTAAATAAAAAAAGTTTCATTTTAGTTTAAAATGTGGATCATATAGGAAAAACTGAGCATGATAATCTTATATTTCTTTCTCATAATTTTATCTATTATTACTTAATTAATTTCCTTATCGTTTTTATCTTATACTTATTTAGTTAATTTTCAAAGAGATAATTCTTGAATATAGACAAGAAATTATGTGACGGTTGAAGGCCTCTTCTAAAAAATAAAGTTCTCTTAAATTGGCTCATATCCATAGTGAGTTTTTTTATCACAAAAAATGAGATCCAATTCACGAGCACATGTTTTAGAGAACAAAAATAAATTTTGTGATGTGTAAGAATCAATTACAACTCAATATAATACATTGTGTGCCTGGTATGATTCCAAGTATATGTTTTTAGTTTAAAATTGAAACTTTGTGTTTAATTTATTTATTTATAGTATTAATAACATAAGAATTGTTTTCTTATAATGTAGTATTGTTTAGCTTGATTTGGGGTGGTTTTTTTGGCAATAAATATCATTCTTAGTGGTCAGGGATGAAAGAAAATTAAACATTGATGTTTTTGAATATCTATGATAATTTATACTCACTTGTGTAATTATGAATCCATACTTCTTCCTTGGATGAATCAGAATCCATAATATACATAGACTCCACTGTATAATTGATGAAAACTAGCTTCTTGGAACACTTCCAGCTCACAACTCCCCAATTGAGACAAAAGATATATCCATATTATGACCTCATAACATTTTTTTTAATATATAATTTTTATAACCCCTGATGATTATCTCTTCATCTCCTCTATACTCTAAGTATATATCCTTAGTTCACCTTAGATACTTAAGGATGGTCTTAATGGTAGTCTAGTGTTGTTCACCTAGATATGGTTGATATCCTCCTTCGATGCTCAAATAAAAAAGAAACATAAAGTCTATACATAACATCGCATACATGATAAATCCAATCGTAGAGTGTATGGGGCCTTACTCAATTTCTATCTTTCCTCTTATGTCTGGGGAAATTTTTCTTGGAAATATGTATAACATGTGACACTAAAAAAATGAACTTTTGGAATATTCCATATTGAATCTCTTAAGTATTTGTTCAATGTATATACCTTGAATTAGTCTGGGAAGCCTCTTGGATCTTTCACACATGATCTTGATCCCTAGAATATATGATACTTCACCAAATTCCTTCATGGAAAAGCACTTGCTCAACCAGGACTCAAACTCTTATAAGGTTGGTATATCATTTCCAATTAGTAATATTTCATCAAAATACACTAATATGAAAAAATTTCACTACCACTAAATCTCTTATAAACACATGGCTCACAGTAACACCGTGAAATTATAAAGTAAGAATGTTGTATTCAATATCATGTATGACACACGACACCAAGTGCATAAGGGAATATAATATCTGGATAATTTATAAAATATTTACTATTTAAAATATATTCAATATAGTTTAATAAATGCAACACCAAGTTGTCTTGCATTACATTCAAGAGCCTCCTTCCTTGATAGCATGTGTTACACGTAAGAGCAACCTTCGTCAATATCTTTTGTTACATGCAAGATCGAGTTTCACCAAATAACAATGTATTATTAAAATATTATCATTTAATATAATATAATATAACCAATCCGTTATGTTAGAATTTATGAATATTATTAACTAAATTATTAAAATTTATGGTTTATATAAATATAAAATCAATTCATTGGTTTCCAATTACTGAGAAATGAAAATAAAAACCAATTTGATATAAAAAGAAATATTATTATTTTTATGATTTTAAAGGAGTTTTTTCTTAATAAACTTAATAAATTACAATTATTTAATTATTTTAATTAAATATATATTTTATATATTTAATCAAATATTTTTTATATTCATCCATTCGGTTTGATAGGCATAAGATAAGAACAAACTCTATTTTACACATAAAAAAGCTATATTTTTATAGAGGAAATTATGTCACCTTTTAATGATAAACTGATTTTAAATCCGAATTTTGAAACACTAATAGATTTAATATGTAAAAATAAACTTTATCTTTTAATGAGAAACATTATAATTAGGTTAGGTTGAATTCTTGATATTTTTCTGAAACATTTTCATTTTTAATGAATAGTTAAAAATACTAAATTTTAGTTCAAAGTAACTTTTTAATTTAATTTATTTATAAAGTTAAATTGTACTTTTAATTAGTTTTAAAATTTATTTATATCATATTTTCATCAATTAACATATTTTATTTCACTGGAATCAATTTCACTTTGAAATTGACTATAAAAACATAGCAAACTTTTGGACGTTTTTATTTAAAAACTCACATTGTCGTCATGTTTGCGAGATTAAATTTAAAGTAATTTATTCCACTTATGTGATTTTAATTTACAAAAATAAATTCCAAATTATGAATCTTTATAATTTATAATTTCTAATAATTTAAAATTAGTTTTTTATCAAAAATATTAGTAAAAGTAATTAAAATTAATTACAATTATTAGGAAAATATCAAGCTTAATAAAGGACTATACCTTTAACTGAAGGGAACAAATGACCTATACACTTGTCCATCACCCATTTTATGGCCATAAATATGCCATGAAACTTCCATTATTTCGTTTTTTTGATTTTTTATAACTTTTTTTAGGTAAAAATGTGGGTACACCTAGCTTCTTTTCAAAAATGCCAAGTGAGTCCTTCTCCTCCCTTATAAATGGCCCTCACTTCTCCCACATCCACACACCTCTCAAACCACTTAGTTTCGTCCAATATCTACCCAAATATACTCCCAAAATCCCTAAAATCTACCTTTAATCCATACTTTTTTAATAAATCCTCCCAAGGAATCAATTTGTTATAAACCAAAAGGAGTTACCCAATTTTAATGTAATGCTTTCCAACGAACACTTTTCATTCAATTACTTCTCTACCACCTCAAATATTATTCTTCCATGTTGATATAATAACACAATTATCTTCAATATAATAGGGTGTTTTTATTATAGGTTTTAGACCTAAATTTACACATGCATCCATCTAATGGGTAATGAACATACTGTTTATGTGAACAATGAACTACCGCCTCATGAAATGATGATTGTTTATTCTTCCTTTACCGCCTCTCATGGTGGTCATTATGATATAAAATATATTTATATATGTTATATATGATATTGTTTTTTCTTTAATCATCTTTAATTATTTTAAAACACATATCTTTATAATTTCCATTTTATTTAAAATGAAAAAAACATTTGTGGAAGTGTGGACTACCGCCCCCTCAAAGTGATCTAATTCATTCACACTATACATGGAATGTATAAAGGATGGTTTTAGTTAAAAATAATATACATAAAAAATCTATATGATATTCATGACATAATTAAATTTCTATAAATATAATATATATCATTTTCTTTATTACCTTTTCACACACTTAAAAAGTGATAACGCCATTCGTGGACGTTGGACTACTGACTCCCCAGCATGATGTGATTCCTTTTTCATCAAAAAAATCATATATAAGTATATATGATTATATAATATGGTATTTATGTTATAATTATCATTATATAAAGATATAATTCTACTTACCTTCTTTCCATAATGATCATTGAAAAATGAGAACGATACTCATGCGTACGTACAGCCTACTATCTCCATGATCATAACATTGATTAATTTTTCATAACCATATTTAATTATTAATATTAAAAGTATAATTTATGTATAAATATGTTAATTATTTCATTATTATTATTCTTTAGATTTTATATAATGACCCCCTTTGATCATATTTGACCTAACAAGGTCGTTTTCGACACATAAATCGAATTTGGTCAGAACACCCGACTTAAACTTAATTGATTAAGTTGTTGTACACAACATGGTAATAATTGAAATAAAAGTGACTGTAAACATTTAAATGCTTATCAATCAATTATAAAATTAACATAATTTTATTATATAGTAAGTTAAAGGACGGTCACCCGAAAGGAAACTCAAGGTAAGGGATACTCATCTCACTTTTTACATCCAAGAGTTAAATGTCATGTTCAACACTTACATATTTTGTGTGGGGTATCTACTAACCCTTTGTTATATTATATAAATAATCTTTTTATATTCATGGTATATTAAACTTACAATTAATTTTATTCCTTTATGAGTATTATGATTTAAAATGTTTCAAAGTAGTATGGCACACTTTTAATGATTAAAGATTATTTACCTTAATAATAACATTAATGATATTTCAATGGTATGTAAATTTGAGGAAATTTTTGAAAATTATTAAATAAAATCATTAATTTTCCTCTCCTCCAGTTATTCATGTCCATTTTAATGTATTAGTACCATTTTTCACTTTTTGGTTCTCAAAATGTTATAGAAATTTTTTTTCAAAAAACCCAAATGTGTTTCTATATTTAGTCAGAGAATGTGTTTTCTTCTAAAAAACATGTTTTATTAATATATTTTCAAAAAAAATAAAAAATAATTTAGTAAATACATTTTTATACTTTTTTTCTTTTACTAGTTTTTTCAAAGGAATGTTCTTGTTTCTTTCCGAGCAACAAATTTTTTTAACCATTAATCATGGAAAAGGAATGCTTTTTACCTCATCAAACTTGTATGTATTTACCTAACATCATTTCTTTGAAGATCACTTTGCATTTTTAAAAGGTAACTTTTTGAATAAAATATTTTCGAAAGTTATTTTCAAATAAAAGGTTTTTCAAAAGGTTTTTCAATACAAAATTATATTTTCCTCCAAAAATTTATAAAACATATTTTTATATTATTTTCATTCATTAACAACAACAACCCTTTATTTTACTTCAATTGGAGTATGTTGTATTGATACCATCCTTATTATTAATCTAGAAATTTTTTGATTGATTTGGACAGGGAAAGTATTTATATTCATTTCCTTTATATCCTTATTAGTCCCCTTGAAATATTAAATTTCATATGATCATTGAACATTGAATTTCCCCTGATTATCTGTATAATTTATCATGGGTATTAATATTGCCTAAACCATATACCATTTTACATGTGGTTTTTAATTTTATAGTTATTTTATTAACTGGGTAATTGTTGATAAATCCATATTTCTCATTCAATATAGTTATTTGATAAGGCACATTGTTAAATCAATTATTCTATAGATGAGGAATGATTTGTACATGTAAGACATGAGTTAGGGACCATTTAAGGTATGTTCTGTGGGTTGGGGACTGGTTGATGAAATCCCATCGAGGCATCGGTAGTCTCATGATACAAATTAGTTGCAAAAATTAGATGGGTTTCTACCTGATATGCTAAATTTTCTTGTGAAATATCTTGATAGTAATGGTTCCATGTACCTAGGAAACATGGCATCCAATAATTAAGTATTTCCATCATTTAGTTTTAGTTATTATTCATCCATGTGATTTTTATTCGGCATATCTATGGATGCATTTCATTTTCAATTCATCAATTAAATGACATGTGATTCAGTTTCATACCTTTCTATATTTATTTTTCCTTATCTAATTATTTTAATGGAATGTGTTTCCATTTACTACCCTGCAATATTTTTTATGCATATCCTTCTTAGTTTATTGTTTATATAGAATGTGAGTTCAGATATTTACCAAGTCATATTTATTATTCTCATTTATTCATTATTGAGTACGCTATATTTTTTCCTTACTAAAAATTTAAGCTCACCCTTATTATGTTTATTTACCCAGGAATCCAAGAATTGTACTAAGAAATACATGAAATGATACTCTAGAAGGATAATCTTGTTATCCTATAAATAAGAAGAAGAAAAATTATGTTGTAATTAGTGTACTATTTTTTAATAAAATACTCATGTATGTATCTGTTTTACCAAGACTACTAAACTCTTTGGTTCTTTGGGGATTGATTCCTTGTAATCAGGCTAATGTAATTAGTATCAGTCACTAGCTTTGGGCTTTCTATGGTTGGGTCTCTATAGTTGGTATCAAAGGAATTTTAGTATCATCCTTGGGAACTAGATTTATGGAAATCATAGTTTAGAGGACATAAACCTAAGGTATAATTTGAGGATAAGTATAAAAGAGCAACCTCAAATTTTGGTAAGGTAGAGATTATGTGGTATTTCCAATAAATACATCCCTGTCTGGATACTAGAAGTGGACATGGTTTTTTTACAGATGTACCTAGGTGTAATAACTTCAACAATGTGTAATGACCCTAACTTGGGGTAACCGGGTACATGAAAATAGGCCTTACTACGTACCTAGTTTGACACTCCTGGAGGATATACTTAGGATAATACATGTTTTCTTTACAAACCACTATGAAGGATTTTGACAATGAATAACCTAGGTTAAGCCTAAGGTGTTTTACATAGAAGATAAGGTGTCATGGTTTAAAAATCCTATAAATGATATTATAGATAAATGCTAGACCAAGGAAGGAACTATGTGTTAATAAATGGATGATGTATTTTTGAACTAGGGCTATATTGAAAACTTTTGTTAAAATTCTATTTAGTGATTAACATTATTTAAAGGATGTCCATTATGTTTATTTTGAAAATTATATTAATTTGGTTTTAGAAAATGAAAACCTATACACCCAGTGAAAATCAATCAAATTTGGTAAGGTCATGGGCCTTGAACCCATGACCAAAGGACGATAAGTGTTTCATGCCAAACATAGACCTATGCAAAGTCCCAGTTAATTTTTCAGGGTTTTTAGTTAAATTATTTGACGAATAAATGGTAATGATGAACCAATAGTGTTAATTTTTAGGATTAGAGATTAATCTATTGACCATATTAGTTTTGGAAAATATTTAGAGAAAAATATTTAGACTTGTCGCTCTTTTATAGGTCTTACGATCCTTTAAAAGTTTATTTTTTTTTATTTAGGCATAACAATAAAATTCATTATTGGTAATTAATTTTAGAGAGTAAAGGGATTAATTACAATTTTATCATGGAACAACCAAAAGTTAGGATTGTTCATATGAAATTGAAACCCATCAAGTAAGAATATTTCCATATAATCTGGGTTAGTAAAATAATTACCCAACATTAGGAAGGTGAGTTAGAAATAAAATGTTGTCCTAATACCTTAATTTTTATTGAATCGATGGCCATCTAAATCATCATAGATTCATCACATTAAGGCCCTCAACTTTCTATTGATCATTCACTTGTTTGTGATTGATGTCCTCATTCACATCATATAAATATTTATTCTTTACCTCCAAGTATATATTTTCACTTTCATTTAATGTTCTCCTACTTAGGTACCTAGTTACATGGTAGTCCATGTGACCTTTTTACTTCTCATTTTCTCTTTTCTAGAGAATGTTTTACGAAACCTTCTCACAATGTGGGATTTAAATATAGGAAATATCAAACAATATATTACCAAGATCAAGTTTAAATTGTGAGGATAAAATTTAATTAAGGTGGGTTTAATGTAACACCTAGAAATTATAAATCAGGAACCTTCTATTCGATAGCGTGGATGACATGAGACACCAACCGCGTAAGGAAATATAATATTCAGATACTTTATAATATATTTACTATTTAAAATAGATTATATATATTTATATGAATCAAACACCTAGTTATCTTATGTTACATGCAAGAGATACCTTCCTTGGTATATTTTGTTACATTTAAGAGCGACATTCCTCGATGGCTTGTGTTACACACAAGACTGAGTTTCACCAAATAACAATGTATTATTAAAACGTTATTATTTAATATGATATGATATAAACTAGATGTTATGTTAGATGTTATGAATAGTATTAAATAAATTATGAAAATTTATAGTTTACATAAATAAAAAATTAATTCATTGGTTACCAATTACTGAGAAACGAAAATAAGAACCAATTGGATATAAAAAGAAATATTATTATTTTTATGCTTCCAAAGGATTTTTTTCTTAATAAACATAATTAATTACAATTATTTGATGATTTTAATGAAATATATATGATATATATTTAATAAAATATTTCTTATATTCATACATTATGTTTGATAAGCATAAGATAATAACAATCTCTATTTTACACATAAAAACTTATAGTTTTATAAAGGTAATTTTACCTCCTTTTAATGGTGATCTAATTTTAAATGTAAATTTTGACACTATAAATAATTTAATATGTCAAAATAAAATTTTATTTTAAATATAAACCTAATAAATATTTTGGGGTGAATTTTTGATATTTTTTCTGAAACATTTCATTTTTTAATGAATTGTTAAAATACTAAATTTTAGTTCAAAATCATTTTTTCATTTAATGTATTTATACGGTCAAATTACACTTTTAATTGATTTTAATGTTTAATTATATAATATTTTTAAAATTAATAAAATTTATTTCATTTTAATCAATTTTACTTTGAAATTGACTATAGAAACATAGAAAACTTTTAGACGTTTTTACTTTAAAAACCCGCATTGTCGTCCCGTCTGCAGGATTAAATTTAAATTAAATTTTTCCACTTATGTAATTAGAATTTAGAAAAATAGATTCCATATATGTAATCAGAAAAATTTATCATTTATAAAAGGTTCAAATTAGTTTTTGACCAAAAATATTAGTGAAATTAATTAAAATTAATTTCAATTATTAGGACAAAATTAAGCTTAATTAAGGGTTAAACATTTAACTTAAGGGACCAAATAACCTATAAACTTGCTAAAACCCATTTTCTAGAAATAAATCATCCATTAGCCTTTTATTATTGATTTTTGTTTGATTGTATGACTTTTTTATGTAAAAACGTGGGCACACCTAAATTCTTTTCAAAAATACCAAGTGAGCCCTTTTTCTTCCTTATAAAAGGTCACCACTTCTTCCACTTCCTCACACCTATAAAACCACATATGTTCTGACAATATCTACCCAAATAGATTCCAAAAATACCTTCCTTATACCTTGAAGCCTCACTTTTGTTATAAATCCTTCCAAGGAATCCCTTTGATATAAACCAAAAGGATTTACTCGATTTTAAGGTAATGCTTTCCAATGATCACTTTTCTTTCAATTACTTCTCCATCACCTCAAATATTCTTCATAAATGTTCATATAAAAAACAGTATCCTAAATATACTGGTTTGTATTTATGCTAATTTTTATTCATAAACTTACACACACATTAATCTAATGGGTAACGAACGTACTGTTTATGTGAACGACAAACTACCACCTCACGAAATGATGATTGTTTGTTCTTACATTAGCGCCTATCATGTTGGTCCTTATGATGGACAAAATATTTATATATTTTATATATGAAATTTATTATTACTTTAATATTATTTAATTCATTTACAACACATACCTTTATACTTTCCATTTTGTGTAAAAATGATAACAACATTTGTGGAAGTGTGGATTATCACCCCCTCAAAGCGATGTGATCTGTTCACACTATTCATGGAACATATAAAGGGTGGTTTTAATTAAACATATGTGAAATAAAAAACTATATATTATATTAATTACATAATTAAATTTATTTAAAAATGAAATATATCATTTTCTTCATTACTCTTTCACACACATAAAAAGTGATAACGTCGTTCGTGGACGTGTGGACTATCGCCTCCCTAACATGACGTGATTACTTTTTCATCACAAGAATTATATATGTAAGTATATATGATTAAAAAATATGTTATTTAGGATATAATTATCATTCTGTAAATATATAATTCTACTTACCTTCTTTCCATAATGATCATTAATAAATGAGAACGATACTCATGCGTACATACGGCCTTTGTCTCCATGATCGTAACGTTGATTCATCTTTGTCAAAATATTTAATGATTGATTTTAAAATTATGATTGATGTATATATATGATAATTATTTTATTATTATTATTCTTTATATGTTATATAATGACCCCCTTTTATCATAGTTGACCTACCAAGGTTGTTTATGACACATAAATTGAATTTGGTCAAAACACCCAGTGTAAACTTAATTGTTTAAGTAGTTATGCACAACATGGTAATAATTGAAATAAAAGTACTGATAAAAATGAAAATTTTTGTGAATAAAGTATAAAATTAACATATGTTTATTATATAATAATTTAAAGGTCATTCACCTGAAAGGAAACTCAAGGTAAGGGATTCTCATCTCACTTTTTATATCCGTGAGATAAATGTCATGTTCACCACTTACATATATTTTGTGTTGTATCTACTACCCATTTTTTATATTACATAATTAATAATTTTATCTTCATGTTATATTAAACTTTCAATAAATGTTATTCCTTCATGAGGATTGTTATTTAAAATTATTTAAAGTAGTATGGAACACTTTTAATGTTTGAAGTTTATTTTTATCAACATTAATTTTAATGATATTTAAATGGTATTTCTATTCAAGGAAATTATATGACCATTTTTAATAAAACCATTCATTTTAATATTCTCTGGTTATTCATGACCATTTTCAATTATTAGAATATTTTTTCACGTTTTGGTACTCAAAACTTTTTAGAAAATATTTTTCAAAAAAACCCAACATTGTTTATCTCTTTATTCGAAGAACATATTTTCTTATAAAAACCATGTTTTATTAAAAAAATTAAAAAAAAAACTTTTTAAAATAATTTGGTAAATATATTTTGACACTTTTTTATTTTACTAATTTTTTCAAAGGAATATTATTTTCTCTTTCCGAACAATCTATTTTTTTAACCTTTAATCGTGAAAAAGGAATATTATTTTTACCTCATATGGATTTTATGGATTTACCCTCAATCATTTATTTTAATATTCCTTTGCATTCTTAAAATATTAAATTTTGAATAAAATATTTTCAAAAGTGATTTTCAAAGATAATTTTCTTTAAAACATAAGAATATTTACCTTAATAATTTTTTAAATGATATTTTTATAATATGTAAATTCATCAAAAACAACAACCCTTTATTTTACTCCACTTGGGGTATGTTGTATTGATACCATCCTTAATATTCCTATGGATAGTTTATGATATATTTGTACATGAAAAGTATTTATATTCACTTTCTTGATTTCCTTGTTAGTCCCCTTGAAATATTCAAATTCATATGAACATTGATCATTGAATTTCCCATGATTATCCATATAATTTATCATGGATCTTACTATTACCTAAATATTATACCATTTTACATATGGTGTTTACTTTTTTAGTTATTTGATTAACTGTGGAATTGTTGATAAATCTATATTTCTCATTCAATATGATTATTTGATAAGGAACATTTTTAAATCAGTTATTAGATAGATGAGGAATGATTTGGATATGTAAGACACGAGTTGGGGACCGTTAAAGGTAAGAACTATGGGTTGGGGACTGGTTAATGAAATCCCCTTGATGCATCGGTAGTCTCATGAGATGAATTGTTTTCACAAATTAGATATGTTTCTACCCAACATGATAAAAATTATTATAAAAGGTATTAATGATAATGGTTCCTTGTACCTAGGAAACATGGTGTCCAATAATTAAAAAGTTTGTTCATTTAGTTTCAATTATTATTTATCCATGAGATTTTGCATCAGCATATCTATGGATACATTTTATTTTCAGTTCATTGATTAAATGGAATGTGTTTTAGTTTCTTACCTTGTAATATTTATTCTACCCTATCTAGTTATTTGAATGGCATGTGTTTTAATTTCTTACCTTGAAATATTATTTATGCACATCCTTCTCAGTTTATTGTTTATATGGAATGTGAGTTCAGTTATTTAACTTGTCATAATTATTATTCTCATTTATTCATTATTGATTTTGCTATATTTTTTCCTTACTGATCATTTGAGATCAGTCTTATTATGTTTCTTTCCCAAGAATCCAAGAAATGTACTAAGAAAGACATGCAAGGATACACTAGATGGATAATGTTGTTATCCTGGAAAGAATATGGGAAAATTATATTGTAATTAGTGTATTCATTTATAAAAAAGACACGTGTATGTATCTGGTTTACCAAGAATACTAAACTCTTCAGTCCTCTGGGGATTGATTCCTTGTAATAATTCCAATTTAATTAGTAGATGACACAGACTTTGGGATTTTTGGGGTCGGGTTTCTACACTCACATTCTTTCTTAATGAAACCAAGTTATTTTATGGATTCATTGAATCGAATATTACATGACCTGAATGATTTATTTAATATATAAATGGATCTCATAAATTTTTATACATTTTTTGCATTTTCAAGAGTCACAAACCCTTTTTTGTCATATACAAATCCTCTTGAAGGTTCTCATTAAGGAAAGTAGTTTTGACGTACATTTTTCAAACTTCAAAGTCGTGGTAACCTTCTATGGAAAGGAGGATTTTAATTGATTTATATATGGAAACAGGATAAAATTATTTTTCATAGTCAATTAATTGATGTTTTCTAAACCCTTTGTCTACTAGTCATGACTTATAGGTATTTACTTTACCTTCCATGTCTAGTTTCCACTTGAATACCCAATTACATCCAACATGATTTACATAAAATTGAGGATAGATTAGAACCCATACTTGGTTTTGATACATGGATGTCATCTCATAATTCATGGATTCTTACCATCTTATAGCCTCTAATCACTCTACCACATCCTTGTAAAAAATATGATCATCATTGTCAACCAATAATGAGTTGTTGTTATCAATGACTAGAAAACCATATATCTCTGGTTTTATTACCTCTCTTATACTCCTATGCAGCACTTATGTTTTAGGAACACCTTCTTCCATAAGGACAAATGGAATAGGTTCTTGTACCAACTCTTGTGTATCTTGAGCATCAACTTCATCGAAGTCAATCTTTCTCCCACAGTCCTCCTTGAGGATATTCTCCCCCTTAAGAAAGACAACATTTCTTGTAATAGTTACTTTCTTGTTTGTAGGGTTGTATAGATATTATCCCCTTATTTACTTAGGATACCTTATATAGATATACTTCATGTATCAGGGTGATAGTTTTTTTCTTTATCTAACCTTAACAAATGTCTCACAACCCCATGAATTAATATGTTCCAAAACAGGTTTCTTTACACTCTATAACTTGAAGGGAATATTATTTTCCACTTTATTTGGTACTTAGTTTGTTAAGTATAATTTCGTTTTTAATTAATATCCCTAAAAAGATAATTAAAGACTTTTTTGAATCATCATCATCCTTACCATGTCTAAAAATGTATAGTTCATAATTTCACTAACACCATTACATTATGGTGTATAAGGTGGAGTGAGATGAGATAAAATCTCATACTCCCGTGGAAATTCAATAAATTCTGGGCTAAGACATTCACCACATCTATCCGATATAAGTTTCTTTATCCTCTTACCAGGATTTGAAGATGCCACTGTTAGATGCCTTTTTGATGATCAGGGGCTTGGGTGGTGCCTGGAAAGTATACATGCATGGTTTAATGAAAGAGATAAAAAAGTTATCCTGAGTATTCCCTATGTTCCAGACGTCATCCCCAACCATCTCTTTTGGATCCACGACCTCTCCGGATCCTATACGGTGAAATCCAGTTACCGGGTTGCTATTGGAAATCAGAATAAAGTGAGGGAAGGGGGGCCCTGGAAATCACTTTGGAAACTCAATGTCCTCGCAATAATACACCACTTTGGTGGTAGGTGTGCAAGGGCACCCTCTCTACCATGAGCCTTCTCGCCTTCCGACATATTTCCAGTGACATGTTATGCCCCTTCTACCCGAACGTCGTAGAATCTCCCTTTCACGCTATCATCCAATATCTGGGGGCAAAGGATATTTGGAGGAAATGGAACTCTTCTATAGACTCCTCACTGGTCATGGTCTTTGACCTCACCTCTCTCCTGATGCGATGGTTATCCTCCTTCTCGTCGGCTGAAGCGGGATCTCTTTGCATCATGACCTAGATCATTTGGGTCCACCGTAATGATGCTATTTTTAACCATGCTCACAAACCTCCCAAATTCTAGATTGAATGGGCCTCTTCCTGGTTTGAGATCTGCAAGCACCACCATGTAAACAATTTTTCCTTTGAAACCCCCTCCTTTTCCTCCCATTGGAGCCCGCCCCCAAAAGTGATTCTCAAGATTAATTTAGATGCGTCTCTCGGCAAGGATGGTCCTGTTGCCCTTGGCATGTTGGCCTGAAACCATCTTGGTCAAATCATTACACCCAAACATGAGTCACATCATGCTTTTTGGGAACTGGTGGTTGTTGAGGCTGCCGCCATCCTCACCGGAATGATGCTCGTGGTTGACCGTGGATGGAACAAAATCATCATCAAATCATACTACCTCACCATTATCAATTCCATCAACCTCAATGATGGTGGACTTTAGTCTTTTGGGTCCCTCATCAGGAAAATCCTCTCCAGCCATCAATGCTTTTCTTTCTGCACCTTCTCCTTTACCAAAAGGGAAGGAAACCAGGTTTCCCATCAACTGGTGGTAGCTGGCCCCTTTGATGTCAACCAACTCTGGCTGGACCATTTCCCTGCATGGCTTTGAGTCTGTACGTCTGCTGATTTTCACAATTAATAAATCCGTCTTTTATCAAAAAACATCTTTATAAAGATTTTTCAAATGCTTCTCATTTATGTGACCAAGATGGCGATGCCACAATTGGGTTTCATATGAGTTGCACGTATTAGTTTTGTTATTAATTGATAATATTTTATTTTCATACTTTAATGAATAAATATCATTATTTAATTCTTTTCATAACATAACATATTATATCTTTATAAGAGCAGAAAATTTTATTTCAAAAGTAGAAAATAAATACATCCAATGCTAGAAAATAAATGAAAATAATGTTCTTTGTAACACTTGGCACATATTAACAGTCAATTAAAACTCAAATAAATTTTATAAGTAATGTGAGATGGTACTATCTAATGAATAGATCATCCATCCATGTTCCATTGGTAGCCCGTAGATCCACCTCACCACTTGAAAACTTTTAAAATCTATATAGTTACTATATTTGGATACAAATGTGAGCACCACATGTAGTATCTAATACCCAACTTGTAGATATAGAAAGATTAAACTCGATAACAAACACTCCTAAAGCTTCCCCTTTCTTCTTTAGATGGGTGAAATGTCTCTTCCAGTGGCCTTGCATGACACAAAAAAAACATATTTCATCGTGTTACTTTCCTTTCCTATGGATCTTCTTCTTCTTAAAGGGATAGTGCCCCAAAGCCATAGACATGAAATGATTCTTCAGCCCCTTTTCCTTGTTCCTATACTTCTTATTCACTAAAAATATAGAGTATTTTTATTGCCCCATGTCTTTATCAACTTAGAAAATAATAGTAATATGTTTTGATAGTGACTTATCATTATTTCTCATATTATAATTCACAATAAAACTGGAGAAGTTTTTGGGTAGTGAGGAAATAATGAGATCTTTTCACAACTCATTAAGGATCTAAAAACCCAAGATGTCTTTGTGCTTAGTGTATCTAATCATCTTGACTACATGTGCCCCAGTTAGCACTAAATCTCAAATCTTTCATGTAAATAGTACATTGGAGATCTCATATCTCTATGATCTCAACTTCTCTTGATAGAGATCCTGAAGGTGAGAAACTATGTTATATGCATATGTATCCTCATATTACATTAAAAGTAATTATATGTGGTGGGTAAAATAAAAAATTATACATCCATTTCATTGTCCACATGCTTCAGATAGAGAGTTACCTCTTCCTCACTAGCCTCTTTGGGAAACAACTCGGGAAGTAGGGTTTCTAGCACATACAATTTCCATTCATGGTGTAGTATAATGCATAAACACCTGTATCATTCTTGTAAATTCATGTTGTTAGTAAGGTTACCCTTCTCTAGATTGTATCATAGTGATATTGTTGATGTCAGTTGATTTTCTATTTCTACAATTTAAGATAATATAATTAGTGCTTATTTTGATTACAAAATAGATTAATAAATTTAAAATTAATTAAATTCTTATTAATCTTTCTATTTTTTGAAACCTGGTAGTCCTCACCATCAATTTCCGAATATCGTATCACTTAGATACTCTTAGGGAAAAGATTCATATTCCCTTCTCATAACCCATACTTGGCCCTAAAAATCTATTTGAAGGGCATTAGGAAGGCATAACATTTCAACTATATTAACTCATAGTTCCTTGATATGTTGAGTGGAATCCCCAATCCTGAAATCTCATTTTAATATTTCTTCAACCGTTTCATATTAGTTACCCAATTCCTTCTTGGGAATTAAATCCTTGATATAAACTAAGTTAATTCAACCGAAAACTTCAAGATAAAATTCTCATGATAATTAGAAGCACCCCAACTTGGTTTGGCTAAGTAATTTAAACTGTGAGGTCGATTCTAAATTATGTAGGGGAAGACTAATATCGATTAATATTTTAATTTATGGATATTTATCCTTATTCATAAATCCCATTTTATCCTTTTACATGCCTTTTTAATACTAATCATATTTTACTTAGTGGATGACCATGTCCGATAAAACATTTACACATAATTCTGTTATATTTTATTCCCTCTTGCATGATTGTTAATTATTTTATTATATGATCACATAGAATTTGTAAACATAAATAATTAACCATTAAACTAACAAAAATAAAATATAAGTGGCGTGATCATGAGATTTTTCTAGTGGTTAGTTTATCTAGCAGATGATAAACTAACCCATGACCTAGGAGAAAACACCTTGAATCATAGCTTGATTCATGTTTCATTATTCCATCTTAGCTTTTATATTACACCTCAATCGGTTTCACTTCTACTCCTTGACTTTCACCACCTACCCGCACATGGTATCTCCATCATTATAGGAGATTTTACTTACACATAGGTGAGGGGATCCAATGGATTAGATAAAGTGGGTTTACATAAAAGAAAATGTGGTCACTCATACCCTTATAGATGAGGGGATGACACATAGGCCATCAATAATAATTTAACCATAATAAATTAAAATAATCCAATCACACACAAGGAAGTCTAATCTCATTATCATCTACACATCATGAAATGAGCATAAATTTTCAATATTTTTATTAATTACATTGATTCTTTATTTAATTAAGATAATTCTTTATAAATTAATCCAATTAATTCAATTTATCTTAATTACACTCAACCGTTCTTAACATACCATCATCTATAATTTCAATAAAAATTAATTTCATTTAAAATTAATGTATTAAACAAGTTTACTTAGAGGTAACCTCATGTGTTCTTCAAAATTTTAATATGAAAATTAATTTAATATATAATCGGTAATCCTATGACATGTAATGTATTGTCGAATGAATGACACACTAAACACATAATCAATAGGCTTAATTATATGTTTAATTCTTATTTTCAAAAAAATGGAAAAAAAAATTTAATAGTAGACTGCACGGTGTGTACAAAAGTACACAACGTGTACTTGTCTTCTGCCCATGTATGCATCACATGCCTTGGGTTTGACCATGTTATATGTCATGGACGTGTTCATGGTACATGGAATGTACTAGGAATACATGGTGTGAAACTTTCAATTTCATGACATGTATATCCCTGTGTCCTATATCTGATACACGACTCACTAGGATACATTGTTTTCTCAGTTGCGAGAAGAAAAGGACTACACTGAATGTATGCTACCTATACAACATGTTGTTATACATGCCATGTGTCATTATTTATGGATCCACACATCAATCTGATCTATTCAGATCTTAGATCCAATTTTTTTGATATGACAAGGTAGATCAAGATGTGAACACGAAAATGAAATTACATGTTGTGTACTCAGGGATTACATGGATTTTACTTTGTTTTTCTCTATAAAGATCCTCATAGCAGTGAAAAATGGTCCATGAGACCATGGGAAAAAAGGGTTTGAGGCGGTTTTGGGGTGGGGTGGGTTTCTTAAAAAATAACCGTATTAGAAGACGACTTATGAGGACTACCCAAAGGGGTAGCCGACTTGTGTGAATAAACATGTATGAATATGAGCTAACTTGTGGGTTTTTGTTTTGGTTTTGTTAAAAAAACATTATTAGTACATTTCATTCCTTTCTTGGTTCTAGTTGTCTAATGCATGATGCACATGCAGAAACTCCACAAATTGGAGCTCCACCCCTCCTATCATATTTCCATCATATTCCTCTCTCCCCTCCCTCCATCCCTACCCCCACTCAACTCTTAAAAAAATTACCCAAACATTTCAAATCACCTACCGTCACCTACCTCCCTTTCCCCTTATTTGATAACATTGCCACTAGAGTTGCATTAGTATTTCTACACGGATTCATCGTCTCCTACCTCCCTCCTTCTAGAAATAATGTTCCAGTCCCCTCACTGACCTCCTTTGACTCTATCCACCCTCCAATCTATGACTTGCATCCTCCAACAGCCTCTCTAACATTGAATAACAATTTCCATTGTCCCATCACCTCCTCCTTCCGACTACGTTGTTCTTCTATTGGGCTCGGTGTTGTATTTTTTCAATGAAATGTCTATATGGGTTTGGTAAGTTAACTATGAGGTAGCATTAATGCCTAGATAATTGTTAGAGATTCATACAATATCATGATCCATCCCCCAGGACCTGTACTGTGACTACCCCAAGCCCACCTTCCATATGTCAGGGGCTGGTGACTATAACCAAAGAGGAATATACCAAAAATAGAAGGCATTTTCTTTTAAACCTATACACACACACATATCTCAAATTATTCGTAAGGGTTCATCTGCCCACGTTGAAGCCAACCCTACAGCTTTTGCTAAGAGAATGGAAATTGGGAACAATTCTCTGATTACGTGCATTTTCCTATCCAAAGGTTAACAAACTTGAAAGATGGATGACATGGTTCATAGGATATCAATTTTCTGGGGTTTCCTTAACTGAAAATGAATCTCTCTTGGATGAGGTTTTTTTCATTGTTTATTTCTTTTAGATGATTTGAAGCTTCGAGCATGGGTAATTGGCTCCTTATTTTTGAAACCCAGATGACTTCATCTACATGAATGGTCTTTGGAATTTAGTGTCTCGTGAGCTCATAATTTCTTTTGTCGGGTCTGGGTTCATCTACATGGCCCCAATTTAGTACTATGGCACCCACAAATTCTTCATGACATTGGATCGACAACTGGGACTCTTATCCGTCTCGATAAAGAGACTAAGAATGTTCTTTTTTGACACTTTTCCAGAATGCTGGTGGAAATTGATCTCAGCTCCACTCTGATTGACAAGGTAACTCTTTCAACTCCTTCTAATAACATCCAAATTGATGTTGAATATGAAAGAAACCCTCTTTTCTGCAATGAATGTATGGATGTTGGGAACTCTTGGAGCTATGTCGGAAACAAATTCATGAGGGAGATGTGGGATGAGAGGTCACCCTAGAAATCTCTGTTGAAGGTCTAATATGATAGAGGTGAACTTGCAAAAACCCACGGTTCATGAGGAAGATCCCCCCAAAGAGTCGGTTCTCAATGTGGCGGGTGTTTTAATTTATGACTCTCTCGAACCTAATGAAAAGGGGTCATTAGATGATAATGCCTCTAATTCTAGAAAAAATCAGAAAACTTGGGCAACCATCTTCTCGGAAGAGGCGAATTTCATAGATGATAATACTCATAAAAATGAAAAAAAAATGTTGAATTTCCGCAAACTCTCCCCCAAAACACAGGTAACGAAAAGGGTAAGAATGTTTTAAAAGTTGATTCCCCAATCACTACTAAAATTCACCTTGATCCTTCAAAGTCTTTTGTGGATAATGAGGTTTTCTGACTAGTTTCTTATAAAAAGAAAAGGCCTATTTTTGATCCCCAATTGGTAGTTGAGCAACCAACGGTGGGTAATCCCACCCCTTCACTTGACCAAAAACTAGATTATGTCATTAAGATGCAGGGTACATCTCTAGATTCTTCAAATCCACCTCACGATCAGGCTGGTTCAGCAAAGGTAGAGGGGATGATGAAGTAAAGGGACACCTCCCCTGTAAAAATCAAGGAGATGCAGATGGATAGTTCTGACTCAAATAGCACTGATACTGAGACCCTTCTCGGAAGGATTAAAGCTCTCCCTATTAACAGGGGGAGACCTAGATGTTGAGTATGTAGACATGAAAGAGCTGAATGGGATGTAATTAAAGAGGAAGAAAGGAAACTAAGTGCGTGATTGATGAAAAAGATTGGTAGATAGATCTTATGATTTGGAAATTTTTCTTTGTTTTACTGCACCATCTTTGGTTTCATTTTTTGTTTGATTTTACAATAAAAGAGGCAACAGCCGCCACCTTTTTTCAAAACATAGCTCAAACTGAGGAAAGTAAATATGAAGTAAACCATAAATATCACGAAGACAACTATAGAGAGTACAGTACAAATTGAAAGTACAAAGGGGCCATAATACAAGCCCAAAACCACAATGGAAAGTACAACTACCACAGTCCGTCCACTCGAAACCCCACATAAAGGGTAGGTGAAGGGTATCTACCTATTTTTGTATAATTATGCTCGTCTATCCCATCTCACTAAGAACCACCTGGTCTCGGACCACCAAGGTCTCTATCGAAGCATCAATCACCTGCATAGGACACGACACATATGGGTGAAGCTCATGCAGGGGTGAGTAACACAATACTCAGTAGAGACCCCAAACCACAAAGGAAAGACCACAAATCAATCAATAAGGTAAACCAGGAAGCATGACCATAATGCAAGATAGATCACATAGGTATAATATAATGTATGCAAAGCAAAACTATCAATCGTCACATTGAACACCTTGTACTGTTAAGGTAATCATCCTAGATGAGTATTGTGAGTCTATTGGATCACATAGAGCCACTTGTAGGTGATCCACATAGGGTCTCTTGGAGATGATCCGCACAGGGTCGCTAGGAATTGATCTACATAGGGTCGCTAGGATAAGATCCACACAGGGTTGCTAGGAGATGATCCAGACAGATTCTTTAGGAGATGATCCACACAGGGTTTCTAGGAGCTGATACACATAGGGTAGATAGGATCTGATCCACACAGGGTCACCAGTTGGCAGTCTTCTCATCTCATCCCATCATAGGATTCCCGCATGAAGCATTCTTGATTTTGAGAGAATCTACACCTAAATCCAATCATCACATTTCATCTTCCATGAATTATTATTAGAGCATTCTAAAATAACAACCTCATTGCGAAGGTTCCAACGACACAAACGGTTTGTCAATCGGATGCTCGGTCGGAAAGATATTGGTGTTTTAGTAGACAGGGGTCGATTGTGTCTAGGCCCAATCTAACTCAGTAGGACTGACCTAACCAACCTGGATCAGGGGTCCCGTGTGACCTGGCCTAATTCGACCAACCCAAACCGATCTGGTTTGGTTTTGGTCTATCCTGGTCTGACCAGTCCGGTGGGCCAGACCCATTTGGCTTTGTGGTACCCAGCCTGATTCGGCCATGGGTCCAACCCGCCAGATCACCTAGTGACCTAGATTTATCTGGCCCAGCCCATACTTGTGGTCCGGTTTTCTTTCCCTGCTCGAGCCATCCAGTGGACCGGATATATTCTGTCGGTCTGGCCTGCAACAGCTGGCCAGTTTACTCCAGCCTGAGCCACTCAGCAGCCCAGTTCATGTGCCCCAGTCCAACTCACATTGCGGGCCATTTTCCTTCCAGCCTGGGCTTCCACATAGCCCAATTCATGCCCCAACATGGTCTCTTGATCGGTCGGCTCCCTCCAACTAGGCAGGTGCAGTCAGTGACCGCACTTCCCTTCTCCCAATTAACACGACATAAGTCGTGTTGACCTACTCCCCACGGCCTGTTGTCGTCAGGGTTCACCCACCAGACGAATGTGGCTAGCCTGTATTGCACGCGGCCAGTCCACCTGGCCAGCACTAACCTACAGTGCTGCCACGGGTCCCCCCCACCCCCCCCCCCCCCCGTCTGTCGTGGCTTCATGTTATGGTACATCACCACCACTCGTGGCCTAGGTGTCGCATGTTCCTCCTCCGCTATGGCCTGGGTGTCATGACCCTGCTACCACCAGCCACTAGCCTGGGTGTCGGTGGTGATTGTTTCCACAGCGTCATGCTACAAGCGTGCCGCCTCCCTCCTTCCATCGTGACCTGGTGCTACCACTACGGTCGGTCATCGTGGACTTGTGCTGCTGGTGCCACAGACTGCCTAGCCACGGTCTGTTCATTTGGAACATCCTCGGTCGATGCATCATCATCGTTGCATTGTGAATAACTGAGAGGGAGGGAGAGGTCACAAAGAACGCCCAATAAACAATCGGGGTCCTTGTTCGTGTTGACCCAATTGCATTCTTGTTAGTGGGTCATGAAGAAAAAAAGGGGTGTAATAATTAATAAGATAAGATATCCCCTTTATCCCACATCACTAACCACCCCACAGGAACAAGGATCCTTAGATCAAACTATTTGTGGTTTCGTCCGCGTTCATTATTTAGAAAGAAGAATGACCATTCAAATCAAAAATTTAATCCCTACCAGGAGAATGTTTCTCATTGTTGTTGATCCATTCGAATCCATTGGTATTCATCGATCTTTGGTCTCAGATCCTTCCTCCAATGCATCGTCTCCGCTTTTTTATACGTCGGTGTTCTTTTTTGGAGAGAAAATCCTTTTCCATTCTTCATAGAAATTATAAATATAATTCTCCAACCCGTTATCTCATTAAAAGAGAATCACATCATAGTGTTTTTGTTACATTGCGTCGTTACACTATTTCATTAGTGAAATAGCGTACCTATTCCAATTAGATTAATTAATCTTTACGTTTCCAATTTAAGATCCTCATTAATGGGGGGTTCATTTTTGCCTCATCACCATACCATAGTGCTGGCGTGCCACTACTCAATGGTGAGGAAAATAAAATAAATTAACTTTTTATTTTATTTTATTTCTCTTCTGGAAGGTCTGAAAATTATCTTTTTCCCTCAACCTGTACCAGTCAAGGTTAGGTCCATTCTTAAGTAATGTCGTTGTTCTAGACACAATGTTTACCTCATATTTTCAATTTGGGGAAATTTTTAAAAGTTTCCAAATCCATGCATGTACGCCATTTTAATTAACTTAAAAAAAATCCAAAAACTATCTTTCACCCTCGACCCACGCCGGTCGAGTTTAATCTCTGTATAAGGGAAACACACCCTCACAATCTCAATAGTACTCTTGGATTTCCATTTTGAGTTACCATTTAGGAGTTATAAGGATTTGAAAATAAAATAATTGTTACTTAATTATAATTTTTATGATAAAAAACTAACTTCCACCATTGGCCCGCGCTATCCAACATTAGGTTATGCCTAAGGAAAGAATACCCACACGAGCTCAACATTGGTCTATTATTCTCAATCTGAGTCACTGTTCGTGAGTTATAAGCATTTTAAAAACTAAAATAATTTAATTTAATTATTTTATTTACAGTTATGTCATTTTAGGTTTTCTAACTGGAGGTCTATGCCTACTAAAATTAAGTTGTTCCTAGGGTAATCCTGCTATCCTAAATGCAACAGTGCCCTTGGATTTCTGATCTGAACACTCATTTAAGAGTTATTCCACTTTATTAGGAAAATTGTTCATGTGCGCTATTTAAAACTTAACATTATTCAATGAATCATTCTGGGCGCTCTAGGTCTCGAAATTACACATTTTCTTAACATTTTGTCTCAAAATAATTCCATATAATAAAAAAATTACATAGAATTTCTGGGACATTACATTACCCCCACCTTTAGGGCTTCACATCTCCATAAGACAAAACAAGTCTAAACAAACAAATGGGGGTACTGAGCATGAATCTAAGACGCCAGATTTCACATGTTTTCCTAGAGATTCCCATGCTACCAATGAACATGCACCAGAGGAATTGACCATCCATGAAGGACCCGCTCTTTTTTATCCTCTATATCCATTGGGAACTATGTAAACATATCCCCATTGTTAATTTCCAACTCACCATACTTGATGACGTGTGATGGATCATTCATGTACCTCCTAAACTGTGGCATGTGAAAAACATCATGCACCCAATACATCTGTGGGGGAATAGCTAGGCAGTACACCACCTAGCTAACTCTAATCAGAATATTGAAAGGTCTAATGAACCTCAGAGATAACTTGTTGCCCTGAACAAATCTCTACAATCCCTATTCGGGTGAGACTTGAAGGAACACATGGTATCCCTCCTCAAACTCCAAGGGTCTTTGTTGCCTAACAACATATGAATTCTATCAACACTGTTCAATATTCATCTTCTCTCATATGACATGCACCTTCTTAGTAGTAGCTTGTACCATCACTGGACCCATGAGTGTTGACTCCTCTAGGTCTTTCCAACATGATGGTGACCTGCATGGTCGTCTGTACAGTGCCTCGAATGGTGTCATGCCAATGGTGGAGTGATAGTTATTGTTCCATGAAAAATACACCAGTGGAAAGTGTTACTCCCAACTACAACCAAAATCAAGGACGCAAAAATGAATCATGTCCTCCAAGGTCTATATGGTCCACTCCATCTGACCATCAGTCTATAGGTGAAAGGTTGTACTCAAGCGCAGCTGATTCTCAAAAGCCTCCTACAATCCCTTTCACAACTGGGATATAAATTGTTTATCAATATCTGATACTATCATAAATGGTACTCCATGGAGTTGAACTATATCCTATACGTAGAGGTGTCTCAGTCTCTCTATTGAACCCTACTCTTGAATGTGTAGGAAGTGAGCCGACTTTGTGAGTCAGTTTACGATCACCCAAATGGTATCGTTCCCCCTAGACATAAGTGGTAATACCTTCATGAAGTACAATGATATTTCATCCCAATTCCACTCTGGTACCTCAAGAGGTTGTGTCAAACCTATTGGAACCTGGTGCTTGGCCTTCACTTGCTGACAAGTGAGGCATCTCGAGACAAATTATGTTACTACCTTCTTCATCCTCGTCCACCAGTACTGATGTTGGAAGTCCTGGTAAATCTTCGCCACAAATACATGTACCACCAAAGGGGATGTATGGAACTCTATTAAAATCTCCTCTATCAATGCCATTGGTACTACTGTGCATCCTCTAAAAAGGATGACGTGCTCCCCACCTATCAAAAATTTATCAGGAGCTTGTCCTAAGGATAACTGAGAACATAAGGCCTCACAGCCAATATCCACAAGTGTGCCTCCTTATGTTCTTGTAAGAGTAGGGGGAGTGATAGTCAAAAACTGAAGGTATGCTTCTCTATAATAATCTATGAAGGATATCTAAAGTGAGGCCAACTGCTCTGAGGCCTAGTTTATTAGTTGTGAACTCAATCTCCTACTGAGAGCATCTTCCACCATATTCCCCTTCAAATAAGTATATACTATTTCAAAGTCATAGTCCTGAAGGAACTCTAGCCAATGTCTTTGTCTCAATTTCAAATCCTCCTGAGAGAATATATGCTTGGGACTCTTTTAGTAAGAGTATACGGTGAATTGTTCACCCATCAAGTAGTGTCGCTACATATTCAGTGCGAAGAATATCACTGCCAACTCAAGGTCATGATTCGCATAGTTATGATCATGCAGTTTTAATTATCATGATCCATTAGCAATCACTACATTCCTTTACATTAGGACACACCCAAGCCCATTTCCTGATGCACCACTGAAAACTACTTACCTAACTCCCTCCTCCAGTAGTCTCAAGATGGGGGCACTCATCAGTCTCTACCTCAGCTCCTAGAAACTCTGATGGCACTTCTCCATCCACAAGAAGGGTTGTCCCTTTTTTATCATTGTTTTCATGGGTTCTGCTACTCTAGAGAAGTCGGGTAAATAGCTCTGATAGTACCTATCCAACTCAAAGAAACTTCGCACCTCAGTAACGCTCTTGGGTGGTTCCCATGAAAGTATTGCCTCAATCTTTTCTGGATCCACCATTTCACTGTCAGCACGATGGGGTGAACCATCTCTTAGCAAGATGTCCCCTTCTTTCTCTTGAAAATCCTTACTTCTTTCTAGGTCAACTGGACTCACCCTATGATCCTTAAGATGTATATCCCCTATCTTGGGACCTCTCCTCGAAACGTATCACACATCCAAGTCTATGAGACTGACTTCAGCTTTCTGATTTCCCACTATTGACATTCACTGGTTGTACCTGCTCATCCAAAGGACTTTCAACCATAAAGTTTATCTCTATAATCCTAGCATAAATAGAAATGCACAAAGTAATAGTGCTAGCTCAGATGTCCCAAAACACATCTCGATCGGAGGTCTGAGCCCTGAATCACTGGTCGTATCATATTTATCGAGTGCCTAGAAAGGTCAGTATGCCTTGATGAATACTCATCTACTAATATATCATTCTACTGAATCTTTAGAAGCTCTTGGGAACACATAGACCTTATCTTTTATGGAAATTTCCCCATCTTTGAGAAAGGTTCTCAAGCTATATCCACGGAAAAGTCACCTAATCATAAGATCAGGTGATCTAAACACCAGCATCGCCCTACTGATCCTCGTAAAAGACTCACTTCCAGGACTTCCATCTAATCTAATGGTACCCTGACTAGATGGAAAACTCAGTAACCACCTCACACCAGTCCTTAGCTACCTGTTAGTCAAGCTCACCTCGAAACCTGAGGGATCTTTGTTGTTGATTCTCATGTAAGGCGCTAAGCCTACATGTGTTCTATATAGGTAGCACCAGAAGTAACTATTGACCAACATGCAGTGGAAATATTGGGACACCGCCCGAAGGTGCCATATCAGGCAAAGGTCTCTGTACCGAAGCCTCATCACTCACTGGACCATCCTCATGGTCACACACTGGAATCCTGGCTTACTGTATGTGTGGAGAAATCTTGAAAGAGATCAAGATGAATCACGATTAATAGATTATACCTAGTGAGATAACTCTGACTTAGAAAGATCATGAGAAAAAATTTGAAGATGAATGAAACCGTAGTTTTCATGTACTGATTCGGAAATCAGAATTCAGGGCCCTAATGTATGGATACATTGGCTGTATCACCAACACTAGACTCCCTAACCTAAATGCCAAACTCGAAACACTTAACACTATTTCCCCATAAAAATTTACAGACTCTTAGTTCTTCTGGTAGAACCGTCCTACTTTGATACCACTTTTTCACAAACCTTCCCTCAGGGCTCATGGTGTGACTACCTCAAGCCCTCCTTCCATAGGCCAGGGGCTAGCGATTAGAACTGAATAGGAATATCTCAAAAAGGGAAAGAATTTGCCTTTAACCCTGTTCACATGCACATAGATCAAAATGCAGAAAGTAAATATGAATTAAACCACAACTGTCACTAAGACAACTACATAGAGTACAGTACAAACTGAAAGTACAAAGGGGCCAGAATACAAGCCCAAACCCATAAAGGAAAGTACAACTACCAGGGTCCATCCACTCGAGACCTCACCTCAATGGTAGGTGAAGGGTACTACTTGAAGTCAGAGAAGTACACCCATCTATCCCGTATCACTGAACACCACCTGGTCCTGGACCACCAAGGTATCTGTCGAAGCATCTATCTATCCCATCTCACGGAGCACCACCTGGTCTCAGACCACCGAGGTCTTCGTCGAAGCATCGATCACCTACACGGGACACGACACATGCGGGTGAAGCCCATGTAGGGGTGAGTAACACAATACTCATTAGGGACCCCAAACCATAAAGGAAAGATCACAAATCAATCCATAAAGCAAACCAAGAAGCATGAACATGAAGCAAGGCATCTCACATACGTATAATCTAAAGTACGAGAAGAAATACTATCAGTCGTAACACTGAACACCATGGAAAATTGAGTTAATCATCCCAAATGAGTACCATGGGTCTGCTGGGTCACACAGAGCCACTTGTAGCTCATCCACATAGTGTCACAAGGAGCTGATCCACACATGGTCGCTAGGAGATGATCCACATAGGGTCGCTAGGAGCTGATCCAGACAGGGTCTCTAGGAGATGATCCATACAGGGTCACTAGGAGTTGATCCACACAGGGTTTCTAGAAGCTGATCCACACTTGGTTGCTAGTTGACAGTCTTCTCATCTTAGCCTGTCGTAGGATTCTCGCACGAAGTACACCTGATTCTTGGAGAATCTACTACTCAATCATGTCATCATATTTCAACTTCCATGAAAGTCTCCTTATAGTATTCCAAAATAACTTCCTTGTCGCAAAGGTTCTAACACCACAAATGGCTCCTCAATCGGAAACCCGGTCTGAAAGATATTGGCATCTTAGTAAACAAGAGTCGGTTGTGTCTCGGCCTAGTCCGACTCGGTTGGACCGACCCGACCAACCCAGACCGGGGGCCCGCATGACTTAGCCTGATATAACTAACCTGACCTAAACTAGTTCAGGTCTGGGCTAGCCCGGTCTGACCTGGACGGTGGGCCGGGCCCATTTGGCCATGTTGAATCCGACCTGGTTCGGCCGTGCGTCCAGCCAGCCAGGTCACCCAATGACCGAGATTTATTAGGCCCAGCCCGCACTGTTGAGCCGGTCCCCTCCCCCCCTCGGGCCGTTCAGTGGTCCATCTGTATCATGCCAGCTCGGCCCACAACAGCGGGCCGATTTAATCTAGCCCAAACCGCTCAACGTCCTGGTTCGCGGGCCTTATCCCGGCCCGCACACCCCAACCCAGCCCACATGGAGGGCCAGTTTCCTTCCAACCCAAGTCACCCCATCACCCACATCGTGCTCCAGCCCATCTTCTTCAGCGGTCAGCTTCCTCCAACTGGGAAGGTGTAGTTAGTGACCGTGGCTCCCTTCTCCTGGTCAACACGGCATAAGACGTGTTGACCCACTCCTCGTGGCCGGTTGTCGTGGGGGTTCACCTACCAGACAAACGTGGCTAGCCCGCATTCCATATGGTCGTTCTGCATGGCCAGCACCGACCCCCCCCCCCCACATTTTTTGTGGCCTGGCACTGGCACCCACGGCCTAGGTATTGCGGCCCTGCTGTCTCCAGCCGCCGACCCGGGTGTCGGTGACCCTTGCAGCCGCTGCGGCCCGGTGCTTCCACCACGGTCAGTCACAACGGCCTTGTGCCGTCAGTGCCATGGCCTGCCTGGTCATAGTTCTTTTTTCTAGTGCTTCCTCATCCATTGCATTGTCGTCATTATGTTGCGAATAACGGAGAGAGAGAGAGAGAGGTCACAAAGAACACCCAACGAAAAATTTGGGTCTTTGTTGGTGTTGACTCAAATGAATTCTTGTTAGTGGGTCATGGAAAAACATGAGTGGAATAATTAATAAGACAAGATATCTCCTTTATCCCGCATCACTAACCAGCCTACAAGAACAACGTTCCACAGATCAACATGTTCATGGGTTGGTATGCATTCATTGTTTAGAAATAATAATGACCATTCAAATCAAAAAGGTAACCCCTACCTAGAGAAGGTTTTTCATTGGTGTCGATCTATTTGAAGTCGTTGGCGTTCATCGATCTTCGGTCCCAGATCCTTCCTCCAAGGCATCGTTTTCACTTTCCGATCTTCCGGTGTTCTTCGTTGGAGAGAAAATACTTCGTCGTTCATCATATAAATTCCTACTCTAATTCTCCAACCCGTTATCTCGTTAAAAGAGAAATGCATCGCAGTGTTTCTGTTACGCTGCATTGTCGTGTCGTTACACTGTTTCGTTAATGAAACAGTGCATCTGTTACATTTCAATTAATGAATTGTTATGCTGCTCATTTAAGATCCTCATTAATGGGGGTTTCATCGTCGACTCATCGCTACACTACAGTGTTGGTGTTCCACCGCTCAATGATGAGGAAAATAAAATAAAATAACTTTTTAATTTATTTTATTTCACTTCTAAAAGGTCTGAAAATTAACATTCTCCCGCAACCCAAGTCGGTCGAGGGTAGGTCCATTCATAGGTAATTTCATTGTTTCGGAAGCAACAGTGCCCTTGGATTTTTAATCCTGGCACTCATTTAGAATTTTTCAAAACCACACATGCGCGCCATTTTAATTCGCTTAAAAAAAGTTCCAAAAACTATATTCCACCCTCGACCCGCGCCGATTGAGGTTAAGCTCCACCTAAGGGAAAAAAAACCTCACAAGCTCAACAGTACTCTCAAATTTCTAATCCGAGTTACCATTTAGGAATTATAAGGATTTTTCAATAAAACAATTGTTACTTATTTTATTTACAGTGAAAAATTAACTTCCATTGTTGGGTCTTGTCAGCCAACATTATGCTCTGCCTAAGGAAAGCATACCCTCACGAGCTCAATGATGGTCTCATATATTCAATATGAGTCACTTTTCATGAGTTAAAATTATTTGAAAAATAAAATTATTTTATTTTACTATTTTATTTACCGTTATTTCATTTTTTGGTTTTCTCACAAGAGGCCTGCTCCAACTAAACTTAAGTCACACCTAGGGTAAACCTTCCATCCTGAATACAACAGTGCTATCATATTTCTAATCTACATTCCCATTTAAGATTTATTCCACTTTTTCAGGATAATTGTTCACATGCGCTATATAAAACTTAACATTCTTTGATGGATCATTCTAGACACTCTAGGCCTCGGAATCCCATGTTTCCTCAGTATCTGGTCACGAAATAATTCCATATAATAATAAAAGAATTACATAGAATTTCCAGGACATTACATTCAATGGAATTGGATGTCATGCTTTGAAAATTATCCTTATAAATATGATGATTGTTAATGTGATCTTAAAAGTGAATATAACATGTGTAAAGAAGTGTGCACATAATTTACCACCAGTACTGACCATGCAATAATTCAAGAAATGGATCTGTTCAAGCTTCAACTGATGATATGTGTGTGTTAATGGAATATAAATAAGCATAGAACCAAGGTGTTCAATGTTGATACCTTGAGAAAGATCTTATTTTTTCAAATAAAAAATAGAGTACTATGAACAGCCCGGTTTATGAAGAATATAAGCTCTCCTCATGATTATCTTTCATAAAGGAGAATAGGATCCCGCAAGCATTGAAAAAGTGTATTGTACTCTTGATTTTCTTCATGAAGGAAATTATTTCCATAAAGAATTCGGGACAGCGCTATAATGCATCTCCCAGGATTTCATGATGATCTAAGATCTGCAAATCCCTTCTGGTTTTCCTAACATAGTTGAGAAAACTCATTGCCTCGTGAAGAAGAATGGCTTGCACATAAGAAACTATGTTGGAAAAGTAAAGAGACCGTGTGCACTATTACACTAAGAAGGTAGTGCATGACTCACACACATTGATCCTAATCTAAAACATAAAATGGTGTGTGTGTGCAAAAGGTTTGCGTGAAGAACATAAGTGGGTAGTGTGTTTGGATTGCATCATACTTGCATGAAACATGGGATCACATGCATGTGATAACATGAATGCATGATACTTAAGTGAATTAAGTGTGTGAAAATAAAGGGAGAAGCTAGTGGTAAACAAATATGAATACTTGAAGAACATTTGAGATACCCAAAACAAAGACTTTTGGATTCCATGCAATCCATGGATGTAGTATATTTAAATTGAGTAATTAATTAAAGAAGAATCAATTGATATTTTTCAAGTGTTAATCTTTCATAAAATATTGAATATAGTGTGTGTACATTTTGTACACATATAAGTGATGTTAGGACTTCATTTAGAAGGAACCCGAGCATTGTTTCACTAAGGTAATTTATCAATTACAGGTGATCAAAATTATTGAGCAAAGCCAATAGACCCAACCAAAGGCTTTTAAAGTTACTTGAACATAGGTAAAATCCTAAAATATCATGGAGGAATATCATAGAGTCGTCCTACAGTGGGTCAAGCTTTTTAATAGAGGTGAATCCTTTCATTTGGAGTCAGGATCAGTTGATGTATTCTGGTTGGATCCAAGATCAAAAAGAGTCCCTTGGTTGGAGTCAAAGTAAGAATTGATTTGGTTATATCCAAAATCAAATGGAGTCCCTCAATTGAAGTTGGAGCCATAGTATTCACTTGCAGAGATAGAGAATTATAATACATAATTCATGTTAGAGAATAATCAACATAACAAGAAGTAGGTCTTTATGTCGAGCCTTGTAAATAATATGTTCTACTCTTTCTATTGTTATTATTGCACACGAGGTGAGTTTGAGGGATAATATTGAGTGGATTGAGAACCTTAACAAGTTCAAGAAGTTGAATTGAAAAGAAAAGGAATTTGTAAAATGAAACCACTAATTCACCCCTCCCCTCTTGGTGGTCAATTCATCCAGGGGCTCTACAAGTGGTATCAGAGGGAAAGGTTCCCTCTAAAGATCCAAGAAGCATTATAACAGATGGAGAATATAAATTTTATCAACATTTGAGGTGTTTCATTATTTTATGGGGTGAATTATCACGGTTGGAAGAATAAGAAGTTACCATATCTCCTATCACTCGACCTAGAACTGAGAGATGCTGCAAAAGTGGGTTTTCCACAAATTATTAATGATGTTGCTATGATACAAGGTGATAAGATAAATATGGAGGAATATGGAAAAGGCGAAAAATTCTATCTTGGTGTCTCTAACAAAAAATGGTCTACAAAAAGGTCATGGGTCTCGAAATTTCTAAAGAGATCTGGGATAAACTTAGAAGTATCTATGAAGGAAATGTCAAAGTCAGGGATGCCAAAATTCATGTTTGATGGAGTAAGTTTGAGGAAATTAAAATGAATGGTGAAGAAATTATTGATGACTGTTTCACCAGAGTGAATGAGATAGTCAACAACATTTGAGGTTTTGGTGAGAAGCTTTATGACTTGATCTTTGATTCAAAAGTTTCAGACCTAGAAGAAAGAGTTGAATTATCTCTTTATGAACTTCACAAAATTCTCATAACTTATGTGATGATAAAAAATCTATCTTTCAATGATAAAGACAAAATAAAAATGGCCTTTGAACCCATGAGAAAGGGAAAGGTCATAGAAGAAGAGTCATAAGAATCTAATGATTAAGACAGCGATGAGGATGATGATGACTTCAATTCCATAATTTACCTTATATCAAAAGTATTTGGGAAGTGAAAATGGAATTTAATGAATAAGAAACCACCTAAATGATTTAAATGTGATGGAACTAGTCATTTTTTCAAAAACAAATGTCCAAAGGTTAAATCAAAAGAATAAGAATTACATAATGTGAGATCCCATAAACAAAAATGGGATAAGAATAAGAATAAGAAACATTACAGATATTAGAAAAGAAATCTCATGAGTAAGAATAAGATTTATTCTTCATCAAGTTGTTCTTCAGATAATGAAATTGTTCTCTTTTCCCATGCAAAGAAAAGAACTGATTCTTCACGTAGTAGTGATGAAGAAGATGAAAGAGAAAAAATTGAATGGAAACTCAAAGAGTAACTAGAATTATTCATGGTAAAGGATAAATATTTCAAGAAATAAATTAAGAGACTTGAGAAAGAAAACAAGAAACTAACTGATGAAAAGAACAAGGAAGAAATAATTCTTATTAATGAATAAAATGATGAGTTTATGAAGAAATAAATTTCCTATATTAGTGAGATCTAGATACAAAAATTAAAAAATTATTGAATAAGAAAAGGTGTAAGGTGATCTTGATTAGAAGTTGGCTACTAGAGAAGAAGAGTGGTTGAGACACAAGCTATATGTTTCATAGTTAAACAAGAATTGAATAAAGCCAGTGAAGATTTCAATAAATCTATTGAGATAAAAGGACAAAACGTCTCAAGTTGTAGAGAATAAAGGATATAGTATGGGTAGGAAATCCAAATTTGATAATATGAGGGCCAAGAATAATAAAAGGAAATCTCCCATATCTATGGAATAGAAATATTTTACAAGAAGTCTAAACCCCCCCCCCCAAAGAAAATACAGCAACAATACATATCTCGATTCATCTAGACCCAATATTTAAAGATAAAGTTTCCATGATTTGTTGGTATTGTGGTAAACATGGTCAAAAGGAATATTTTTGATGGTTCAACATATCTTTACTATAAATGAGGCAAGAATCAGGGGGGTCAATGAGAATTAGATGAAAAAATATAAAAGAAAAGAACATGTGAATAAATCTACACCACAACTATCTACACAAAACAAATTTCATATTTTTGAAGAAGTTTTTAGCATATGTAGTTTAGAAGGTCACAAGGATGATGAATGTGTGACAAGACTAAAAGTAGAAGTTCCCTATGCTATGAAAGGGAATAGGTTCCAAAATAAAGAAAATTTCATTTCATGTGAAGTATCTGAGAAGACTGATGATGTCAATGGAGAATGCCTAGTTGTTGGGCCACATCAATAGAAACTAGATATATAATTGGAGGAAGCTGAAAAACATTCTAAATATAAAGTAAATCAAGTAATATCATAAAATAAGATGAAAGTTGATAATAATTTATCCACATTTGGAAATGTAAATATTCATAAAATTGAGGTTGAAACAGCTATTCAAAAAGTGATGAAGTTCAAGGGAATAAAGAAGATTGTCAAACTAATGAGACTCAAAACAAAAGAAAGAGTCCAAAGAAATATTCCCATACTGATATTGGTAGAAAATAATGGCATAGATTAATAGGAATCTCTCAGTATGAAAGTTACTTTTGAGAAACCAAGTGGTCACCCTTTATTCCTCTTTATTTTAGGTGTTTTTAACTAACAATGTAGGGAATTTAAGGAGATGTTTGAGGCTATCACTTCTGGATAGCATAATGTTATTCTACTAACTTCCATGAATTTGAAGAAAAGTGTGCATCCATTAAGGGGGAAACCATGGAAATGAAATGAAAATATTGGGATAAATTCAACATTAAAGGTAAAGGTATTTCAATTACCTTTTAATGTATAGTTCTTAATTTTATTATCATATCAATTAAGTGGAGTGCTTGGTTGATAAAAAAATGAGACAAAGGGAGAGCATTATCTTTGCACTGGAACTTTATGATGTGTTTATTGAATAATGTGAAGGATTAATTATGTAATTGATAAATATGGTTAATTAAATCACATTGAATTAGAATTGATATTTTATGGTCATGATTTCATATGCATGACTGTTTATGGACAACATTGAAAACCTTGGTCATATCTCTCTTTTTTTTCTAGACCGAGTTAGCCCAACTAGACTTAGATTTGATTTACTAAAGACTCTTTGCTAAGAGTGTCATGTGATATCATCTCTCTCTTAGAGGTATTCAAGAAAAAATATTCAAAGTGAATAGAACATTGGTTGAGATAATCCCCACTTTTCTTTTTTATTTTATTTCCAATAAGGGGGAGAAACGTTTGAGCACACATATTGACTCCTAAAAAGTGTTCTAAAGAGGTATTGAAAACAAAATAAAAAGGGGGATATTGTTTGTCCCGATATTGTATTTTTTTCAATGACATGTAAATATGTGATTGGTAATTTTATGATGAGGTAGTGGTGATTCCCGTTGAATTTTTATGGATTCATGCAATGGCATTGGATGTCACGCTTGGAAAATTCTTCTTATAAATATGACAATTGTTGAAGTTATCTTAAAAGTGATGAAAACATGTGCATAGGAGTGAAATGTTATTACCAAAATTATTGACCATTAAAGAATTAATTTCAGGAATAATGGTTCCCATGCATTGTGTTTTTAATGCATAAGGGTATGAAGACATCTCCATGCAAAAATATGAGTTCTTATATAATTTTCCATAAATATTTATTGAAAGGATATGAAGAGGTGGTTGGCTCCTATTTGAGGATAACTTTGTTCATAAATTTTGTACTTAATTCATTATATGTAATTTTATTAAAGGCTTAATTAAAAATATATCCAACCAAAGGAATGCCCTATCCGGATCAACCTCAACCACATGTGGGACTCTGGAGGGGTTGACCATGGTCGAGGGAGCCAGCCCGGGCCAACCGCATGGGCATGGGTGGGTGAAACTGTGCCATAATAGGCTCATGTGTATAGGGTGCATGAATGGTGGAGCCACCATGTGAGGCTGCACGACGGTGCCACAGTCCGGGGTAGCACGATGGTTCCACCATGTGGGGTAGCACAATGGATGGAGAACCGATACGGGGTGGTATCAAGAGAGGAGGAGGACAATTAATTGAGTGACTGTTAGAGAACTTTGGTTGATATACAACACCCCATGTGTTGTGAGATTTCGATGTTGGACACTAGATGCATAGAGTAATATTCATCTGTTTTAAAATTCAGATAAAACACATGTATCTTGATCGGTTGAACTCGATCATCTGATCAAGCAAAGACATTATCTCCTACCTTCTACCACCTGAGATATTTTTTTAATGTGTTTTCTGAAAAAATAAATTTAAAAGCATAGGTTAAAAAAATATGCATCAAAGGCGGCATCACCATTGCCGCCTTTTGTTTGAGTCCAAAGGCAATAGTAGTGTTTCCGCCTTTACCCTAAAATAAAATAAAAAATATTTTTTCCTATTTTAAATATTCTTTTTTATATATTTAAAAAAATTATTTTTTATTTTTATTTTGTTTTTCTAATATATATATAAATAAAACAAAAAAATTAGCAGAATTTATCTTCTATTTAATATCCAGTACTAGTATCATTATAGCAATCTGGATTCTGACAGAAACTGTTAGTCATGGCTCCCTTTTATAAGAGGTATTGTCCTGGAAATCATTCTGCATTTCCAATGTGGGATTCAAGTTCTCCCTTTCCTATGAAAAACATTCTGTATTTCTGATGTGGTATTCAGAAATGTTTCATGTTTATGGATTTGAATGACTATAAAATATAAACTATAAGACCTATATGAATGAAAATTAAAATATGAATTAAATATATAAGAAACAGTCGAAAATAAAAAAATCATAAAAAATGTTGTTGAAAAATAATTTATAAGATTTCAAAGCCGCCAACATGAAAATTAAAAATGTTTCAAGTACATGAATTTTAAATCCTATAAAATATAAACTATAAGACCTACATAAATGAAAATTGAAACATGGATTAAATATATAAGAAATGGTTGAAAATAAAAATAATTTCGTAAAAGATGTTGATGAAAAATACTTTATAAGATTTAAAAGCCACCAAATTGAAACTTATAAATGTTTCAAGTATGTAGCTTTGAAAGACTATAAAATATAAACTATAATACCTATATAAATGAAAATTAAAACATGGATGAAACATATAATAAATAGTCTAAAATAAAAATAATTTCGTAAAAAAATTTGATGAAAAATAATTTATGAGCTTCCAAAGCCACCAACTTGAAACTTAAAAATGTTTCAATTAAGTGACTTTTAAAGCCTATAAATTATAAACTATAAGATCAATATTAATTAAAATTAAAACATGGATTACACATATAATAAATAAATGAAAATAAATATAATTTCATAAAAAATGTTGATGAAAAATAATTTATAAGCTTTCAAAGCCACGAACTTGAAACTTAAAAATGTTTCAAGTATGTGATTTTTATAGCCTATAAAATATAAACTATAAGACAAATGTAAATGAAAATTAAAACATAGATTAAACAGATAAGAAACAGTTAAAAATAAAAATAATTTAGTAAAAAATGTTGATGAAAAATAATTTATAATAATTCAATGCTACTAACTTGAACCTTAAAAATGTTTCAAGTATGTTATTTTGAAAGCCTATATAATATAAACTATAAGACCAATATAAATTAAAATTAAAACATGGATTAAATATATAATAAATATTTGAAAATAAAAAAAAAATCTTAAAAAAATCGATGAAAAATAATTTATAAGCTTTCAAATCCACTAACTTGAAACTTAAAAATGTTTCAAGTACGTGGATTTGAAAGCCTATAAAAAATAAACTATAAGACCTATATAAATGAAAATTAAAACATGGATGAAAAATATAAGAAATAGTTGAAAATAAAAAAAATAGTAAAAAATGTTGATGAAAAATAATTTATAGGCTTTCAAAGCCACCAAATTGAAACTTAAAAATGCTTCAAGTATGTGACTTTGAAATACTATAAAATATAAAATATAAGACTAATATAAATGAAAAATTAGAACATGGATTAAACATATGAGAAATAGTCTAAAATAAAAATAATTTTGTAAAAAAAGTTTATGAAAGATAATTTATAAGATTTCAAAGCCACTAACTTGAAACTTAAAAATATTTTAAGTATGTGATTTTGAAAGCCTATAAAATATAAACTATAAGACCAATATAAATGAAAATTAAAACATTAATTAAAAATATAAAAAATAGTTTAAAATTAAAAAATCATAAAAATTGTTTATGAAAAATAATTTATAAGCTTTCTAAGACACCAACTTGAAACTTAAAAATGTTTCAAGTATATGACTTTGAAAGACTATAAAATATAAAATATAAGATGAATAATTTATTTTTGAATATTTCTTATATGTTTAATCCATGTTTTAATTTTCATTTATATTGGTCTTATAGTTTATATTTTTTAGGCTTTCAATGTCAAGTAGGTGGCTTTGGATCATCCTCGACATTCCTTCTTTTCACTCACACTTCTATATAACTTTTATTAAATTCCTTTCATTTTCATTTATTTATTTTATTTATGAAACTATATTTATTTTCAACAATTTTTTAGATTTTTAGGCTATATTTTAAATTTTATTGACATTGTTTTTATACTGTATAATTTATATGATTTTAATGTTGGCTACTTGAAATTTAATAATTATACCTTTGTTTCAAGTAATCGACTTTGAATGCTGTCAAATATAAATTGTGCCTAAAATATTAATGAAAACTAAAACACTAGATAAACATATAAGAAGTTCATATATTAATAATAGTATCTTCATTTCAATAGACATAAAACATATAAATGAATAAGTGCAATCTATGTCTATGTATATGGTGAGGATATTCTATCCCACATGGTGGTCTGCGAATAGGACGCCCGCTTCGAGTTCGCTGTGGAATCTGATGACCTGGAAATGGATGATCCTCAGGTACTAGAATGTCAACTATTTCATCCTCCACCTATGTGTCAGTAGGAGGATATGTTAATTGCATTTCATATTGTGCTCATGATCCTTCTCCCACCAGGGTAGTAGAAGGACATGTCATCATCGCAGTGGAGAACCAAGTCTACTATGGAGCTAAACCCCAAGGTTGTGATGGATCTATACCCCAAGGCTATGATGGATCTAGACCCCAAGATGGAGAGAACTGTGAATATCCTATCAAAAAAGATAGATCCCATGCCGCCTGAGGCACATCCTCAATCGGATGAGGATGGAATGCTAGAGGGCCGGCCTCTGCCTATGGAACAGGTGAGGCCTCACGTGCAACACAATGCTATCAATGTTGTCGTCATCATGGATTTTCAGCACCAAAAGCTACTATAGGATGTTCCTCTAGGGCAGGAACCTCCTCTCTATGGAATGGACTTTTGAAGATGCTCTCGAAAAGCGCACGATAAGATGAAATCAGCTCCAGCACTTCAGCATGGACCACTGCTCAGCTAAAGACCCCATTCTCCTCTTCATCACTCATATGAAAAAGATGATCTGAGTGAGTTCCTTGTAATGAGATTCAAAATTAATTAGAAAATAGTTCAATAAATAAACTAATGGAAATTTATTGACTTAAAATCTTATGAATCTCTCTATTGTGTCGGGTAAGATGCAGTATAGACTTCAGTCTATACCATGGATCATACTTGACCTTCTCTAAAAGAAATAATCACATCGTAGGTACACCCTGGACACAAAACTCTACACATATGAGCCAATATTTAAGATAGTTAGGATGTACTCGGTGCCATTCCTCATCCAACCTCCCTGTTAGCTTCACTTCATAAAGCCTCACTGTCTATCTCAGCAGTAATGGAATCAACTGAACACAACAAAACTAATGCATGACTCTATCAGGCTACCACCACTCAATAATATGGAAGTGAATGAGGGACACTATAGATATAGCATCCTCAAGTCCAACAGTGTAGTATGATGGTTACTGGTCCAGTATAGTCTAGTGTGGCATCCATGTAATTTGAAATGACATGTGACCTTTATCAAAAAATCTCATTACTAAAAACCAAAACTGATGCTATTATTAAATTTGTTAAACAGTGATAGATTTTATATGCATACCTAGTCGGGTAACGGACAGTCTAACTTGAGCTGATATACACCCAAATGGTGTCTTGGAATCATGTGGAAATTGTGTCTCTAACACCACCTATAAAATACAACATCGACAGTGAAAAATAATGAGAAATTAAATTCAATAACTCTAAGTAGCATTAGAAATAAATAGAGATGATTGATCATACCAACGTCCACATGGAGTTTCATACATCACCTCCGTATCGAGTGGCAGAGCAGCAAGTTGATGGAGGAATGTGGGGAAGTGCTCTCATTCCCACATCTAAAGAAGGATGACTCGTCCCCTGAGATCTGTGTGGTCACTCTGATATACCCTGCATAATGATATGTATGTGTGTGCCAATCAGGAATATCCCTAGTTGTACGTCTCGGCCTAATCAAAGTCCTCCAGTAGGGATAGATACATCATGTGAACATGCATCCCTGTGTGATCAGCAAATAGGGTACCTCTAATGAGTTATAATATATATTCATGGTCATAATGTATGACAGCCTGCTCATCAGCTTCATTGGGTAAATGTGAAATCTTATCCTCCAGCCAGGTCATAGATATCGACCTGCCATCTGTATCCCTACGATTGGACAAAATGTTGACGCCTAACAATTGCTGAGCAAGGTCAGACCAAGATGCACGGGTGGGTCCAATAATAGTTTCCCCATGGATAGGAAGACTGAGAAGCACTGCCACATCCTAGAGGGCGATGGTCATATCTCCCTCAAGCAGGTGGAATGTGTGTGTCTCTGGTCTCCACCTCTCCACGAGTGCAACAAGCAGGTGATTGTTGATAAATGTGAAATCTGATACAGTAATGTTGTAGAAGCCAGCATGGCACAAGTATGGTCTAATGGCATGTTGAGGCTCCATGTGATGAAAATGGTGCACTCAACACAGCCTAATCATTCGATCCTCACCACTCTCTAACATAGCCTGAGAAACATGCTTATGCTACTCAGTGAGTAGTATGTTATCCTCCATCTGTATATAAAGAAATGAAATGAGTCATAAGTGTGAAATTAAAATATAACATTATGGTCAGTATAATGTTATGACTTTTAGAATATAAGAAATTTCATGTTTATTCGCATTCTTTTATAAAGTTATTTTTACCAAAAGAAAGGGGTATGTCTTCATGTTTTCCAAAGCATATTACTAACATGTTGTTAAGATATTATTTTACCTAGAAAAGGGTGTTTTGTAACATATATTTTTTTATATTTATATATATAAACATTTTGTCTTTGTTATGTAAATGTTTATTAGAAAATAGTGTGCTTTGTAATTTATGTATGACTGTCCACATGATGGTATGTTTCATGATTATTTTCATAATTATTTTCTCACATGTATGCTTTATGGTTTAGCCATGGACATTTTGATTATGCATTAATGTCACCTAAAATGAACTTGTCATATTCATTTTAATGTCGTTATGAAATACCTTTTGTTATTTGATAGTAAAAGTATTTAGCTAAGTCAGACAATTATACAAAATGAAGAATCTTATTCATAAATGCACATGTTGCAATGATGATCAGATGGAAAACGGATAAGGGAATGTCTTCAAACTGAGCAAAGAGCTTGTTATAGTACACAACCAAGAACAATTGTTAGTAAATCTCATTCTATAACACTAACTGAACATTAAGAAAGAATTTTTGGGAAATGAACCACGATGCAGGAGGAACGGTGACAATGATGATAGTGGTGATATAAACTCATTCTGTCACTATTTTTGTTGTCACTGTTCCTCCTGCATCATGGTTCATTTCCCATAAATTCTTTTTTGAAGTTCAGTTAGTGTTACAGAATGAGTTTTACTAACCACTATTGTTGGTTGTGTACTAAAACAAGCTCCTTACTCAGTTTGTATGACCTCCTTGTTGTAGTTTAACTAATGTTCACAAAGATGGTTGATCATATAATATTTATTATACTGAAATTTTATAACATATTTTTATAGCATAATATATGATGGTATTGTTTCATTATATAATAGTTTATTATAATATCTGTCACATAATGTTTTGAAAACCAATGTAATAAAAGAGAGATCACAATATATAATTTATAATATGAGAATATCACAATGAAGAAAATACATCATTGTGTCTAAGAGTGTGAACTCAACCCAACAATGTTAAGGCATCATTTCCAGTTATGACCTTCTTGATGACATATGGTGCATCTCAAACTCTTCCCTTATTCTTGAGGCCAGTCTATCTGATTCTGTATCCTACTAGCCTTTGGTCTCCCACAGGTACATAGCTGGTTGATGTCAGGTATCACTATCGGCTGGCCTTTGGGCATTGGGAAATAACAAAACTCCCCAATAGGTTTCCATGGTGAATCATAACAATTAGCAATGGTGCCCATATGGTACACTAGATAAACATATACTTCCCATGATATGTTCATAGAGACACATGTTGCGATGGTGTGTGTGTATGGAAACCATAAGGCCTGAAAGTTTCCACATTGACATTGCCTCATTTCCAGTAATACCACCATTTTTTCACCGATGTTATTTATGACGGGGTCTAAACTCTCTTGAACTTCAAATTGAGGGTCTTCTCATCGAAAAAGGAAAACATGATAACTAGATGCTTCTTCAATGTTCTCTTCAATCTCTTGTTGAAAGTGTCTCTCGTACCTTAACCCTTGTTGAAATCTATCTGAGGCTAGTTTTTGTCAATCAAAAAAGTACTTCACGCATTGATATAATGTCTCCTAAACTAGGGTAGTTATAGGTAACTTTTCAATCCCCTTAAAAACATTATTGATTCACTCGACAATGTCTGTGGTCATGTGTTTATACCTCTTCCCCCCATCATATTCCAATGTCCATTTTTCTTTTGGAATCTACATCATATAATCTTAAAAATCTTAATTAGCCTTGCGGATTTGTTTGAAATTTTCTTCAAACTGCTATTGATCTAGATTATATCCTATATAGAAGAGGTGATATTTCAAATAAATTGATTTTAACATTTCATTGAAATAGTAAAAAATAACAAAGACAATGTGTACCAGGCCTCATGATTTCCTTCTTCATCGGTTCGTTGTGAAATTTTTTTGCATGTTGTTCGCAATGTGTCTAATGCAGAACCAATGATGTTCATTTGGGGATCTCTATGTATTAGGGTCCACATTGATTTACTCATTAATTGCCTGATGTCGATCAGATATCAAACAGACACCCCAAATGTTGGTGAAATGGTTGTTGATACATGCCAAAAACCAACTCCATGATTCATAGTTTTCCTCCTCCACAATAGAAAAAAAAATCAGAAGAGGTGAATAGTTTCCATCTTGGTTTTCCACAATCAAAAATATGCCCTTGTATTTTTTGTGTAGAAATGTTTCATCAATATGAATGAAATGTTTTCTGAAACGAAATGCAGAGATACAAGGGAGGAACGCCCAGAACAACAGATGAAATTGAACATGAGATGGATCAAGTCGGCTATATTGAGACACATGTTCATTTTTATCAAGATAGAAGAAAACTTGGTTATGGTGTCTCAGTATGGCTAGAAATTTCAGCAACACCTGATATGAGTCATCCCAATCACTATAGAACTTTACAATTACCTTCTGTTTCATCATTCATGCTTTATTATAGGAAATATTATAACCAAATGTTTTTTGTATCCTCTATTACACAAGGGATATTGAAACATCTTGGTGTTTTCTAATAATATAAATGAAAATGGATGACACAAATTCTGCATCCAATGAGGTATGATCTTGTGTCAGGCTTGGATGAATGCAAGTGTAAGCGGTCTCAATCCTTGAGATTCTCCAACCTTCAAATGAAATGTCCGGAATCACCCTCAAGAAGAATCGAAAATCATCCCCATACTTCTCACACCGTATGAGATATTTATTATGGCATGATTCCTAAACTGTATATTTTTAGTTTCTCTCAATGTGAAATATCTTTAGCATTCTTTTTAATGCATCTTTATTTGGAAAATTCCTTCCAACATATAAGGTTTTGTCCAGATCACTAAGCATATATGATACAACTTTGGAAAACTCAGTTGTGGGTGTGATAACATTGTAGTTGTATTCAGGAACACATTTCATTACTTCTGACCAAGGTTCAAAGAGTGGTGGATGATTTATTATGGGTCGAGGTTGTTGTACAACTAATGAATTTCTAGAAACTTCCTCCCCAACGTTCGTCGCTCCCTCTTCATCAGCACTATTTCCACCATTTGTTCCATCATTACAAAACTCATCATCAAAAGTTGGATTAATATATATATTCAGAAGATCGTCCAGTCTTTCCTCTTATAAATCATTTAAAATAGGCTTAATTTCATGGGGTGGACTATCTTCAACCACTCCTGTAAGTCTACATCTTCGTATAGTTGGATGTTATTGTTGTACAGTAGAATCATCAACATATAAATCCATCATGGAACTATATGACCACTAAGAAAATAAATTTATTGCTTGGACCCACTACGCATCAGCAACCAATGGACAAGCTAGATGCCACAATGTTACCGGGAATTGAAAATGTTTATAGATCATAGACTTGATCTCTTGATCGGGTCCCAGATTTAAGGAATCACAAATTTTGTCTAGAAGGTCACTTAGGGTTACACAATCAACTGTACTAACCACTGTTATTGGTTTTGTACTATAAGAAGCTTCTTTCTCAGTTTGAATAACCTCATCATAGAAGTACACACAGGTAAACATGACTCTTTACATCAAAAATGTTTTTTTGATCAAGATTATGATAGTGTAACAAAAATTAACAATAATGGTTGACCATATAATATTTATTAGAATGTAATTTTAGTTTGCCTTTTTATACCCTAAAATATGATAGTAATGTTTCATTATATAAAAGTTTATTATAATGTAATCATAAAATGTTTTGGAAAAAAAGGTAAAAAGAAGCAGAAACATCAAATTAGTATATCAATCATTGATAAAATAAAAATTATGATCATATAAAGTTAAATGAATAAGAAATAACACATTAAATAACACATGAATGCTTTACAACATATAAGAAATACCTTGTCATTTTTTAATAGAACGTGATTTGGATCACTTCGGATGTGAGGTAAAATCCAACTTGTTTTTAATTGGAAACTTAATAACATCTTCAACGGATATGTACATAACTTGTGAGCTTTTAAAAGCTTTTGAAATTCTAATGAAATATCTTAGATGTCATCATAGATGTCATTAGAAGGCCAAAAACTTTTGAAAGTTCAAAATTTAAGTACATATCCTTTGAAGATGTTATTAAGCTTCCAATTAAAAAGAAACTGGATTTTACCTCATGTTGGAAGTGAGGCTCATCTCATCCAAACCATGTTATATTGAAAAATATCAAGGTATTTCTTGTATGTTGTAAAGCATTCATGTGTTATTTAATCTGTTTTTTTCTTCATTTTAATTTATATGATTATAAGTATCATTATCTAATCATTATATGTATTCATTTTTTAATCCTATGTTATTCATTAATTAATCTATAATTATTAATTATTAATAATAAATATTATTTATAAACTATATAATATTTTTGATAATAAAATTTTAAAACATTTTCTTATATACTAAAATATGATACTAATGTTTCTTAATACAGTTTTTACTAATTTAATCATTCTTTAATCACTAGTTAATCATTTCTAAGTTTTTCATTAGTTAATCATTCTTTAATCACTCTATAATCATTCTTTATTCAATCATTAATCATATAATATTCATTAGTTAATTATTATTAGCTTATAATTGTATGTATGTATTTTTTAATCCTAATTTATTCATTAATTAATCTATAATTAATCATTACTAATAATAAGTATTATTTCTAAACTATATATAACTAATTAAACTACTTAGTAAAAAATATCTTTAAAACTAACTAAAAGAATTCAATTACTAATAATAAATTTCATTATTTAATGCCTTTTTCCTTGTCCATTTCATTTTATATCATCATAATTATCATTTTATCATTGATAAATATTCTGATTTAATTTTTCTTTTATTAGGTATTTTAGTTGTTTATAGAGAAAATGTGAATTATCTAAAGCATATCCCCTGGGAGTGTCAAACTAGGAGTTCAACAAGGCTCATTGTCATGCACCAGTTATCATTCGATTCTAGATCAAAGCGGTGTTTTTAGGTTTTACCCCTAGGTACATCTGTGCCGGAGCCACATCCACTTGTTTGTATCCATATAGGTATTTGATTGCTTAGATAACCACATAATCTTTCTGCTACCAAAATTTTACAATATTTAATCCAAAGTTACTCTATACTTAATTTATACTGAATAATTGATAATAATAATTATTATTTCAAAATATATATAACTAATTAAACTACTTAATAAATAAAATATTTAGAACTAACTAAACTACTTAAAAATGAAATATTCAGAACTAACAAAACTACTTAAAAATGAAATATTTAGAACTAAAAACAATTCAATTAAATAAATAAATAACTTTAAATTAAATAAAAAAATACCTCTAAATGATGCTTCATAAAAAACTAGGCCTTCTTTTGGACCACCAACTCCACCGCACGCAAAAAGGAGTTTTTTTAGAGAGAGAAGAAATGGAATGAAGAGAGATGGGGGGAAATTGAAGTGAGGAGAAGGGGGAGGGTTCCCTTTTATAGGGTGTTGAAGGAAAGGTGGCTCCCCAGCTGTCTTTGTTATGTCATCAATTCGGTCCAAAAACATTAAAAAAAACTCACCACCTAAGGTGATTCGGCACGCCAGATCAATGGTCAAACCACCATGGCCGATCTTTTGGCCACCATATGAGGATTCTACTAACAGCATGAGGATTGTAGGAACAAACCAAAATCATGCATGTGATCTAACATCTTGCATGCATGAACAGAATTCGAAGAACATATCTTAGCCTAATACAAATGTGAGTTGTTGACAGTATTCAAGAAATGGATGCGTTCATGATTCAATAGATGAGATTTGTGTGATAATGGCATGAAAATGAGGATGTCATCACAAATGAGCATCACGAACTCACGGAAGAAAATTCCATGAATATTGGTGTACTTGAGTGTTAAACCCGAACAACTTGGGATCTTTGAAACAAGAGAGACATCGCATAAAACACAGTGTCTTGAATGAGTCAACAACATGACATAAAAAATCAGATTTAGAAGGGGTGATGGATTATGATACTCACCTATAAAAGGAGAGGGACTGATCTAAGGCATTGAATGTTGATACGTGGAGAAAACTCTTACTTTTTTGTAGAAAAACAGAGTACTGCAGACTGACGAGTTCATAAAGAATAGAAGCTCTCCCTGTGATTATCTTTCATGAAGGATAAGTGGACCCCGCAAGCATTCAAAAAGGTGTAATTCACTCTTGAGTTTATTAATGAAGGACAGTGTTTCCGTGAATAATATGGGATAGTACCATAACGCGTCTCCTAGGCTTTTTCAAAGATCTAAGATCTGAAAATCCCTTCTGGTTCACACAACTTAGTTGAGACACCGAGATAGTGTTAACATACACATTGCCTCACAAAGAAGAAGGACTTGCACACAATGAACTGTGTGTGCGAAGGAAGGAGACTACGTACACTATTATGTTGAGAAGGCAGTTCATGACTCACACACTGTGATCCTATTATAAAACATAAAGTAGTGTGTGTGAGCATAAGGTGTGCATGAATAAATTAAGTGGACAGTGTGTTTGGATTGCATAAGACTTGCATGAAACATGGACTCACATGCATGTGATAACATGCATGCATGAGACTCAAGTGAATTGAGTTTTTGAAAAGAAAGGGAGAAGGCAGTGGGAAACATATATTCATATGTGAAGAACATTTGAGATACCTGAAATAAAGACTTTCAGATGCCATGCAATCCATGCATAAAGTGTATTTGAATTGATTTGTTAATTCAAGAAGAAGAAATTGAGATTTTTCAAGTGTTAATATTGCATATAATATTGAACACGGTGTGTGGACTTTTGTACAAATATAAGTGAGGTCTGAACTTCATTTAGAAAAAATCATAGATTGATCACTATTACACTGAGGCAATTGATCAATCACAAGTGATCAGAATTATTGAGCAAGGCCAAAAGACCCTACCAAAGGTTGTTGAAGTTACTTGAACAGGTACACGAGCAAGTTAGATCCTAAAAGATCATGGAGAAATATCAGAGAATCATCCTGCAGTGGATAAAGCCTTTGAACAGAGGTGAAGCCTTCTGGTTGGGGCTAGGACCAATTGAAGTCTTGTGGTTTGAGCCAGGAGCAGAAGGAGTCTCTTAGAGCCGAATTAAGAAGTCTTTTGGTTGGAGACAAAAGAAAACAGGGTCTCTTGGTTGGAACCAGAGTCATTGTAATCACTTGTGGAGATGGTGAATTATAATGCAGAATCCATGTTGGGCAATAACCAACATGGCAAGGAGTAGGTCTTTATGTTGAACCTTGTAAATATTGTGTGTTGCGATTTTTTTTGTTATTACTGCACATGAGGTGAGTTTGTGAGATAATATTAAGTGGATCGAGAACTTTTACAAGTTCAAGAGGTTTAATTGAAAAGAAAAGAAATTCATAAAAAGAAACCATTGATTCATCCATCCCCTCTCATGGTCAATCCGGCTAGGGGCTCTACATTGTCGTCCCATCACCCTCGCCTGCTTCATCCGACGTATGCCTACTCTATCACCCTCACCTATTTCACCACCCCCACCATCTGATGTCTGACTGCTCATTCTCCCCCACCGTTTGACATCCATCATCCTGTCACCCCTACCTACTCTGTCACCCCCCAGCTTCATCCAACTTCTAACATCTTGTAGCCCCCTGCTTCACCTGCCATCTGACATATGTCATTGTATCACCCCCGCCCTCATCATTCGACATATTCTAGCTTTGTTTCCCCCACCAGCTTTTTTGCCCCCATCATTTGGCATCCAACTGTTCCTTCACCCCTATTGTCCTACATTGAGCATCCCATATCTCTCCCGCATGCTCTGTCGCCCCCTGCTTCGTCCGATGTTCGATGTCCCATCCCCCCCCCATGCCTCACCTCCTCCCTCGTCATCCGCCAATTCATCACCACTTGTATCCTTTCATTTTATTATATTATGTTTTATACTTTTAAGCTTACTCAACATTTCTTGAATTGTGATTATAAATTATTTATATGCTCATTTTTGAAATTGGATTGCAGACAAAAATTCTTTACATGTAGATTTTTATAACTCTATTAAAAATTAAAAAATTATAAAAATAATAATGAATGTGGGTTGAACGCGGGGTTGCTCGTATCCATTGTGGGGTGGGGTGGGCTTGAAAAATCCATTAGTTTTTAATGTGGAATTTTGCGGGTGAAAACCCGCACGGGCATAAGCTCATGCAGGCTTAGACCACCCCACCCCAGCCAGCCGGTTTCACATTACTAGAGCCTATATCACCTTTAGATGGAAATATCAAGATGCTTCATTGTTTTTAATCATTAATCATTTACAAGTTATGATATAAAGAATGAAGAAAAGAAGAGACGATGATATCATATTATTAAAATGAATTGTTTTAAGTAAAAGAAAATGAAAACTCTTGAAATCATTTAACAAATAATAAATAATTATAAATTAAACATGTGATCATTCTGATATCACTTACAAGATTCGACTACAGTAGAGACATCCTATGATGGTATGATCAAGTTGGATTTTATCTTAAATAATGTTTAATCATTACTTTACTCTATCAAAACGTCATGTCCGGTGAAAAGAATAGACTAGCACAACCACGAATATTGTTTTTAAAAGTGCTAAAAATCATTTTTTTCAACGCTAAAAAAGCATTGATAATCAAAGTGCTATTAAAATGAGGGTCTCTTTTAAAGGTACTAAAAAAACCAATTATAAATTCTCATTTTATTAGCACTAAAAAAATTCTAATAAAATGTTCTTTTATCATCGCTTTTTTAGCACTAATAAAAGTGGTCTTTATCGGCACTTTTTTAAAAGCACCGATCAAAGTCCAACAAAAATATTATTATTATTTTTTAAATTGGAGTCCCTTTTAACACTTCTTGACCCACCCCTATAATCATTACATTACATGATAAAAACGTCATGTCCAATGATTATAGGGGTGGGTCAAGTACTGTTAAACGGGCCTCCGGTTTACAAAAAAAAAGGCCTTTATCATCACTTTTTTAAAAGCGCCTATCCAATTCCAAAAAATATATTATTATTATTTTATAAATTGAAGGCCCTTTTAACACCGCTTGACCCACCCCTATAATCATTGATTTACTTGATCAAAACGTCATGTTTAGTGAAAACAATAGACTAGTGGACTACATTAATATTTCGGAACCAGATAGAGAGGATCTCTACATGTAATTTATAATTAACATATGAGCGGATATAGAATTACCTCAACCTAAAATTCTAATTTCGTTGATGATTTGATGGAATAGAATCTTTCACACCACCATTGAACTATAGGATTCAAGTGTAATATTTATATAGCACTGATCCACATATGCACCACAATCTTTGTTCAACGTCGTAGAATCGTCGGGTGCTAGCATGGTTGATCTTGATTGCTTGTGTTGCTCGTGGTTGATCGAAATAGTATTCTTCCTGAAGGATGAAGAACCATGGGTGTTCTCTTGAAGGCTTGAGATAGGAGGAAGAGATAGAACACTCTCTGCATGAGCCGATCTCTCCTTATACTTTGTGTACACCAAAAGTGAATTACGATAGTGATATAATTAGATATTTATTATATCGGGTTTAGGGTTGAAAAAACTGCAGAAAAGCCCCCAAACGTCTTTAATATTCTTAAATGACCTAATGTCCATTAATAATAATAATAATATTATTAATTGTTTGACATGCGCAACGCATTAAGAATAGAAATAAATTTCAATTATTTCTAATTGGACAATTATACTCTGTCCACTTTCCTTCATCATCATTTACCAATCCTTGAATAATGACTATTTAAATTAATTAATGTCACCACATTATTCTATGATAAATTTAATAAATATTATATTTGTCAAATTTTTAAACTACGTTTTATTATTATTTTTTAACTCGCTTATTTTTTTTGAATATCTTGTGATTAAATTATGGCGGTCAAACAGACCCGAATAAATGTAATTTATTTCAACTTGTTAAATTCTATATTAGAATTTAACTGAAATTGTGGATACACTTAGCATGTGACCATCTAAGCCTATTTCTCATTGGTATTAGGCATAACCGCCTCAAGTCCAATTTTAGCATTTAGCAACACGGTAAGACATATATGGAGAAATAAGTCAATGTCGCAATGACGTCCAACCTCCTATTAATGTTTACTGTGTAATATAATCTTTTAATCACAATATCTCAAATCAAGTAGGTTTCATGTCGGTGTCATCAGCATATATGTCCTATATCTCTTTCTTTGACTTTCTGGAAATAAACATGTTGATCGAACACCATGATCAGAGATTTATTCAGGTGGTTCTATTCCCATCAAAGGACCTGAGATATTAACTTTTGTTGAGAGACAAAAATAGATAAATTTTTTCTTGCCTTATTCATTAATATTATATCATTCCTAATGCACCTAACGTATCTTACTTCGTCATGAACATATTTCATTATGGTTTTCGTCAATACACCAAATTATGTGAGTCATGATATCCATAAATGATAATCTTAATGTTTAAGGATCAATACATACACCCATATATAGGAATATCCAATGACATATGAAAAATGTGTATTTCCTATTACCATGTTTGTTTTCATAACCTTCTATTTGAAGATTGCCAATGGAAAACACTATAAGATTGTATCTCAACATCTTATGAGCCTCCTACCCTTGATAGATTGTATTGTCTATGCCTCATTAGACAATATCTTCCAGCCATAGAATAATGTTCAAGAATAATGTTATGACACCTCTAGATTCTCATCATAGTGAAAAACTGTTATGACTTTTCAGCACGACATATATTTTAAGGATATTATCACAAAAAATAATAATCAAAATGTGATAATAAACTTTTTTTAATAAAAAAAGTAATCAAATATGAAACATGTTTGTTTCAGGATACCAACCCCAACAAAAGAAATAAGAAGAGAAAAAAGATGAGGGAGAATGAAGTTGTTCGAGTGGGTTTACATTCTAGGGATAGAAATAAGAGGGGGGAGGGGGAGGGAAATGTAAGCGCAGGTGAGAAAATAAATAAAGAAGGGTTGATTGTTAATTTTTGCTAAAATCATTGTGAAATTTGATATTATTAAGATTCCACATTGAATTTAGTAAATATAGACGTGGATTGAATGTTGATTTTATATAAGTGGGTGCTAGACACATTTTTCACAACAATCATTTAAAAACAGATTTGGAATTATAGGCATTAAATTTTGTTTTTCACTATTGACACCTAGACTTTGGTCTAGTACTATAGAGGTAAACACCATAGAGGGACCATCACTTAACTTAACTTGTATAAAAATCTCTAACATCAAATAAAAAATGTGTAGTGCTCATTTAATACATTTAACTCTAAAACTAAATATTTAATAAATAAATTATCAAATAAATTTTTAGTATATTTGATTCATGGAATTGAATAATATGATATTAAATTTAAAAATATTTTATTAGGAATTATGGATAAAATAATAATTTAAATTAGTTTTAATTATAAAATATTTTACATAATTATAATGATAAATGAATAAAAAATGAATTATATATTAATTCATGTATAATTTAAATAATAAATTTAATTTTTAATAATATTCAACAAGAAATAAGTAGATATTTATAATATATTATAGTCAATTATCTTGCCTTTTATTTTTTGCTAAAATCATATTTAAAAAATTCAATTGGTCGAAGTCGTGTGGGAGTCACATTTCTTTTTTCTTTTTATGTCTATTGTAGAGAAGAAGAGAAATAGTGAAAAATTAAATATTAAATTAAATAGTAATCGATACGCACCGCGGATTGAATTCAAAAGTATTAGAGTAAAGCAAACTCATAAAATGGGGGATAAAAATAATATTTTCAGCTATCTCACTATTTAAATTATTTATCTTCAAAGAAGAGATAAATAATTTAAATAATGGGTGATGCGGGGCATTCTTTGAGACATACTTGATGAGCGGCTCCTCTTTGGTCTCCCCCTCCCCTAAGGGTTTCTTCAAGATTAATACAGATGTTGTTGTATCTACTAATTCAAGGGTCGGTATTGGGCTCATTGCTCATAACAGTTTTGGCCAGATTGTGGAAGCTCAGGGTAGGGTAGTGCCTAACTCATGGAGCCATGTAGTGACAGAAGCCTCGGCCATCCTCCAAGGGCTTATTTTTTCCCATTCAAAATTTTGACCTAGGATTATGGTGGAATCCGACTACCTCGAAGTAGTGAACGCTCTCTCAACAAAAATGAGGATTCCCAGCCTTATGGCCTCATCTTGAGGAAGATCTGGTTCCTGACCGATGGATTTGATGCATGCAAATTTTCTTTCATCAAAAGATATGGTAATTCGAAATCCCATCGTTTGGATCATTTTGGGAAACATTGGGGTGATCATTGTTGGCTGAACTCGTTCCCTGATTGGCTTTGTAATCCCGGTTCCCTTGATCAGTAATTTATCTTTTCCTTCAAAAAAATTTATTTATCTCTTAATTTATCACTCGTGTATTTGAACTCCATTTATTTATTTTTAAATGATGTAATTTTTCAAAATATTTAGAACTGGTAAATTATTACTTAAATTTGAATAAAATAAAATGGTGGCAATTTATATTATAGAAAGTCTAGTAAATATTCTATGCTAGATAGATCCAAGGATTGGTCAGGCATGTGTCGCTAGGACGAAAGACGAACTGATAATCAATTAAGCATGTTTAAATTGATTATGGTTGGTCTTTATAGGTTATTAAAATAAACATTAATTATACATTGAAATTAGATTAAGTCATCAAATGATTAAACAAAATGTGAAAAAGGTCTCCAAAATATTGAAAAAATAATTCAATCTAGAAAATAAAAAAAATTAAAAGACAAAATTATAAAATAATATTGATCCTCATTAATTCAACAATTTATAACAAGATTTATATCGATTCAATTGGGTTGATTTAGATAAAAAAACTGACACTAAATAACCATCTAGGAAAACAAAATATTAGAGAATCACACACACACACACAACATTAAATAAACTAAACAAAATATATTATGAATAGATAACACTATGGGATGAGTAAATCTATACATTGTGTGTGCACTAAGGGTTATGCAACAAGTGTGAACTAGTATATTCAAGATATATATTATGTGTTTAACTGGTTAATTTAGTTGACTAAATTTTGGATTCTAATGTTGCAAAGTATATATGGGTCATACACTTAACATTGCCTTAAAAACCAAACACTTTATGTTAAAAATAATTGATTAATATTATGATAAAACACTTATGAAGAAAAACAAAATACTTTGATGGCCATGCCACTCCTATCTCAACTATATTGATAATACTTTCGAGAACATGACTTGGTTTATACATTTAATAAAGATAAAAAAATAAAGAGTTAACACCAAAATTCTGGTGTGAAGAAATAAAATCTGGTGTGAAGAAATAAATAAATAAATGATGGTAAAAAAATAAAGAAAGACCCTAAAAGCATTGATGAACCTGTGGTGAAATCAAAGGAAAACATATCCCTTCATGTCCACAAATACCTCTCTTTTATTTTGGCCACATTTCTTAGGTGCCCATGTACTCCACCATGCCCCAAAGCATCACCATTGGTCCAACTAAACTAGAAGTCACATAAACACGAGATCTTTCAATTGATTTTTTCCCTTAATTTTATGATTAAATAGGGTTAAATTTATATAATTAATTTACATTAGTTGATCATGATTAGGTTTTAATTTTCGTGATAAAGTACCACAATTGTAAACCATTTGTAATGAAATGAAATAAGGATTCAATTAAAAGAAAAATTTTTACTATTTATGTGAACAAAATACATTTGTCTCCATCTCAGAGACTATCTAATAAGAAATCAATAGTTATATGTGCTATATTTAGAAGCACCCCTAGATTCACACATCCTGATTAGGTTCTACAAACATTTATTATACACATATACGTGGATGCCAACTGAGATTACCCATGAATTTTACATCATTTTTCATAATTATACATAATAATTCATGATTAAAACGCACTCTAAAAACCCAACGGTTTTGTGTCATGGGAGATTAGATAAATAACCATGTGAGAAATCTTTCACATCATCCACACAAATTATCCACACATGAGTCCTTCCTAGGCATATCACTACATATGAAATCCTTCTAAAAAGGGGAGAACGTAGGAAAAGGGTGTGGTTAGATGCACAGTAAGGGGTTAAAAAATATCAATGAGACAAAGGGGATTTAGCATTAGATCATAAACATGAGAGAGATATGAACATTAAATAAATGAAAATATTAAGTGAATAAGATCATGGAATCATAAGAAGTGATCATTGGGAAAGATAACAGTCATGACCCCCCCCCCCCAATTGGGAACCCCGCCTGAGCATGTAGTCGGGATGGGAGTCACCCCTGAGGACCACATCCTAGAATACCTAGGTTGGAGACTAGGACCAAGTGTATAAAATTAGAAAATGGGAGGTATTTCCCTCATATATCCTGAGAACATAACCAGAAAAACCACCAACAACATCATAATAATATAAATAAATCAAAACCCACAATAATTGACAATGCATGACATATCATACAAATACAAGTCTCCAAATAAAATAATATGTAAAACACTTTGGTAGAGACACAATAGTCAATCCCAAGCTCCAAGCTAGTACTGTCCATCTAGGTCACCAAAGTCTCCATGGAAACCTGAAAAATAGTTTATATATATAAGGATGAGCAAAAAATGTACACTCAGTAGTATCATACACAAGATCTATTGTAAATATGTGGAAGAAGTGTACTAATGTTCCTATGAATAAATACAAAAGAAACAAGTAGGTCACCACCCAATGGTGTGTACCATGAATACGTGTGTTAAGTAGACATGCATAATAATGAAAAGTAAGCAATACGATGTAATAAACAAACAAGGTTTCTCTAGTGCTCAACAGCCACTAGGAAACCATCACCCGCTTCAACCAATGTCGGAATACCAGAATAGAAGAAGTTCCTTGTCCCCTAGCCCAAGGTACCTTCGATATCACAGCCAAGGTGAACCATCAAGTTCCACCACAAATCAAGTAACCCAGCCCACATGGCTCTTGAAACCTTGTGTCTCAATAAGTACTGATGTCCTGAAGGCACGCCCAAGAAAATAGTATCCTGGTCCCATAGACCCCTGCTCAAAATCACATGTCAGCCCAAGGCTTGACAACCGGAGGAATAGAGAGATCTATCCTCAAATAAATATCCAGGCCCATGACCACAATCACAGCGAGCCTCAACCCCCAGTCGTCATCCTCAATGCTGACATCCTAAGACTCACCTTCTACATGGAATTCTGGTAATCACCCCCAAACCCATTTCCTAAGTCGCGCTACCGAGGGCCTCTACCCACTCGAGTGGTCAAAATCACCTCATCAACGGAGTCAACCTGTGTGCACATGACTTATTTCGGTGCTTTGGCCATCACGCGTGAGCGACAATCACCAAATAAATAACCTAAGTCGCATCAACACCGACGCCTCATGCCCCTGCGACCATGTCGCTCAAATCTGATGGCCTTGTCATCCCAATATCATAGAACAAGCCTAACCTGATGGTCTCACCGCCTTAAACAACATTCTCGACTCCCAATCATGTGGTCAAACCCACTCAAGCAATCTAGGCCAAGCCCAATCAGACGATCAACATCACCTCAATTTAATGGCCTAGCCACCTAAAATCATCCCAGACCAAGCCCATCACGACCCCATGGGTCTCATCTCATGCAATTAGCTTATCACAAGCATTTAGATACAATTATAAACCAATTTACAAATCAAGAAATTCAATACAATTGAATTTCACGTCTCAAATTAAATAAACAACTCAATCTAACCTAAATGAATTTTCTAACTCAAATTCATATAATCAATCCAATCCAAAAGAACATCCAATTCAATGTAATTGAATTGCATAATTCCAATTTAAATAAAAAATTCAATTTAGACCAAAAACACACCCCAACAGGACCCCCAAAGTGGTTGATGACCTCTAACCCGGCCTCGCACCTATGAAAAAGGCTAGAGCATTCATAGGGGCATCCAATATTGTATAATGACCAATTTAATATGCATTAACAGGGTCACGATCAAAACCCAACGATGCGCTAAAAAGCCACCCCCCTAATATCCGTGAAAACACAAATCAAGATATGCACCACCTGCCTTAGACCTGTAGACGTAGGCACGTCCGATGTCAAGCTCCAATTCAAACTAGATTGGTGTAGATCTAAGTTTCCATCGAGTGCCCTCAAAATAGGGTGAAATAGCTCAAACACCTTTATCACTCTGCGAGGCGAGATTCAATGAGAAGGGAGATACGTGTGTGATAAGCCATACCAAGGGGGTTCTATAGCCTCCGACAAATCGAAGAATGGATGACCAAGGAGGAAGATAGATCAAAAACCATGGGAGGAAGAAAATGGAGCCTCCCACCCTGATGTGCATGTCCAAGAAGTGAGAAAAAAGAAGAAATAGGGAAATAGGGGGAAAGGGAAAAAATGTAATTTTTACTCATTAAAGGGGTCGCACGTTTTCCTAGCACGGTTTGAAAAACTGTGTGCAAACCATGCGAGCTATAGTGCATAGGTACTGCCTAAGTGGCAGTACCTATGTGGCCTTCCGTACAGTTTGCTCTAACCATGTGCAGATCGTGCTGAAGCCTCTGCAACATTGTAGACATCCTACACATGATCGTACGCCCCACTCGCATTGTGTACCAAAACCATGCGGCATTTCAAAACTGGGTCGTACGATTACTTTGGAGGGGCCACACAGTTCACTAAGGGAAAAGTGGGCTTTTGCGACGGGTCATTTACGACGGGCTGGTCCTTTCCGTCGAAAAAGGATTGGCGCGCCTTTCGCGCCAATCCGCGGGAAATGATATTTGCGACGGGCTATAATAGCCCGTCGCAAATACACGACGGTGTTTTTAGTATTTGCGATGATATATAAATCTTGTCGCAAATACTACGTGAGGAGGTTGTCTTTTGCGACGGGGTTCATTGCAAAAGACTTTTTAACCACCACTCCTAATTAATAGGGGTGGTGGCCATTTTCAATGAAACCTGTCGCAACTAATCTAACCTATATATACCCCGACCAATTTTTTTTCATTTCACTCATTTCTCTACTCCTCTCTCTCTCTCTCTAATGGAAAATTTTCTCTAAATTTTTTTCATAGTTTAAACTTTTAATTTGGGTCATTATTCGTAGCTTATACCATTCGGAAGCTTCGGTTTTAAGGTATTTATCTATTTTTCCTTTATTTTTTTACTTAATTTATTTTATTTTATTTTAGTTATCATTATTGTTAATTAGCTGCTATTAAATTAAATTAGAATTAGATAGTTTTATTTATCATTGTTTATGTTTATTTTTACAAATAATTACGTGTGATTAGTATGAATTGCTATTAATTAATAGTTATTATATTAATTATTATTAATTAGTAATAATTTGTATTAAATTCTAATAATTGGTATTAAATTCTAATAATTAGTATTAAATTGTAATAATTAGTAATAAATTGTAATAATTAGTAACAAATTGTAATAATTAGTAATAAATTGTAACAATTAGTAATAAATTGCAATAATTAGTAATAAATTGCAACAATTATTAATAATTAGGAATAAATTGCAAAAATTAGTAATAATTAGTAATTAAGAATAATAATTAGTAATAAATTGTAATAATTGGTAATAAATTGTAATAATTGGTAACAAATTGCAATAATTGGTAATAAATTGAATAATAGTAATAAATTGTAATAATTAGTAATAAATTCTAATAATTAGTAATAAATTATAATAATTAGTAATAAATTGTAATAATTAGTAATAAATTGCAACAATTAGTAATAAATTCTAATAATTGGTAATAATTAGTAATAAATTCAAATAATTATTAATAAATTGTAATAATTAGTAATAAATTGCAACAATTAATAATTATTAGCAATAAATTTTAATTATTAGTAATAAATTGTAATAATTAGTAATAAATTGTAATAATATGTAATAAATTGTAACAATTAGTAATAAACTGCAACAATTAGTAAAAATTTATAATAATTAATAATAAATTATAATAACTAGTAATAATTAGTAATAAATTGTAATAATTAGTAATAAATTGTAATAATTAGTAATAAATTGTAATAATTAGTTATAAATTATAATAATTAGTAATAATTAGTAATAAACTATAATAATTAGTAATAAATTATAATAATTAGTAATAAATTCTAATAATTAGTTATAATTAGTAATAAATTATAATTATTAGATATAATTTGTAATAAATTCTAATAATTAGTAATAATATCTAATAATAAGTTATAATTAGTAATAAATTCTAATAATTAGTAATAAATTCTAATAATTAGTAATAAATTCTAATAATTTGTAATAAATTCTAATAATAAGTAATAAATTCTAATAATTAGTAATAAATTCTAATAATTATTAATAAATTGGAATAATTAGTAATAAATTATATTAATTAGTGATAAATTCTATTAATTAGTAATAAATTGCAACAATTAGTAGTAAATTGTAAAAATTAGTAATAAATTAAAATAGTTAGTGATAATTAGTAATAAATTCTAATAATTAGTAATAAATTCTAATAATTAGTTCAAAATTATAATATTTAGTAATAATTAGTTATAATTATTAATACATTCTAATAATTAGTAATAATTAGCAAAAAAATTGTAATAATTAGTAATAAATTCTATTAATTATTAATAAATTTTAATAATTAGTAATTAATTGTAATAATTATTAATAAATTGTAATAATTCGTAATAAATTCTAATAATTCGTAATAAATTCTAATAATTACTATTAATCACGAATAATTACTAATAATTAGCAAGAATTAGCATGAAACTGTAATAATTTGTAACAGATTATAATAAATTTTCATAATTTCTAGCATATTGGTGGATCCCTTTTTCCCGACGCCTTATCTCCTTGCAATTTTATCTCATGGAAATCACTATTAAAAATTTGTTCTCACGTACAGATATCCATTTTCGTATGCACGAGAATGGAGAGCAGTGCAGAAAGGCCTTCATATTCTTCATTCTCATGCATATGAAAATGGATATGTGTATGGCAGAGCATATTTTTCATACTGATTTTAGTCAAAGAAAGTTGCAAGGAGATGAGTCATTGGGAAAAAGAGGCTCTTTTTTCCGACGACTCATGTCCTTGCAACATTCTTCTATTGAAATCACTATGAAAAATCTCCTCCAATCTACAGATATCCATTTTCATATGGATGAGAATAGAGAGCAGAAATCCCTCACCACACTGCTCTCTATTCTTATGCATATGAAAATAGATATCCATACGTCGAAGAATAATTTTCATAGTGATTTCAATAAATGAAAGTTGCAAGGAGATGAGTCATCGGACAAAAGAGTCATCACCAATCTGTTAGAAATTGTGTCACTGGTAATTAGAAACTATTAATACAAATTAGCTGTAATTAATAATAATTAGTGGTAATTAGTATAAATTATTATATGTTAGTGTATATTAGTATAAAAGTTTAAAAAAATACTATAAATAAGTATGAAATAATAGAAATTATTATAATTTGATAGAAAATGGAATTTAATTGTCCTCTTTTTTTCATTGTGTTTTTCTTATATTAAATCATAAAAAAAACTAATTATTTTATATTTTTTTAGAGAAATATAGAACAAAGAAGTCTAAATTAATCATTATTAGAATATCGTACTTCGATAAATTAGTACAAGAATCTGAATAGTTTTGGTTTAAATCATGTATATATTGGGGGTGTTGAAGCTTTATTACCATTTGAATCATCAAAACTAGCATTTGTTTCAAATGGCACAATTAATTATCCTTATAAAAAATGTACTTTGAGGATGTTCGATACATTTGACAACGTTGGAGGTCATTTATTGTGTTTTATTTTTCAACCAAATTATGTTTTTTGGTATCAACATGGTGAACGCAGTTCCAGAGAAGATACTAATAATTTGGTTCTGGGTCCATTACAGTTTCAAAATTTAGTACATGATGTAGCAGGTCTGTCTTTTCAACATGTTGAAGCTCAGAATGATATTAATTTAACTTCTTAGTTGGAACCATCTCATTTTTATGAGTTTTTGAGGTCTGTTGAGAATACCTTATATCCTGGTTGTAAGATAAGAAAATTTGAAGCTATTTCTAAATTTATGGCTATTAAATCAGACAATGGAATGTCAAATAGATTTTTTGATCAGATATTATCTTTGGTAAAAACACTGATACCTGAAGGAAGTGTGTTTCCTACAAATTTCTATGAGAGCAAGAGGCCGGTTCATAATCTGAGTCCAAGTTATCAGAAGATCAATGCATGTTCAAATGATTGCATCTTATATTATGGTGAAAATGAATCAGTGAATAGTTGTCTCACATGTGGATAATTGTTGTATAAAGAGGCCCAAAAAGGGAAGTCTGGATTGATTCCTGTTAAATAATTGGGATATTTCCCGCTTACACACATATTATAACATTTATTTATGTCTTAGAATACATCAACATTGATTTCACGACACAAAACCAATACTCTAACTGGTAAAACCTTAAATCATCTCTCTGACGGTGATTCATGGAAACATTTTGACCAAGTGCATCCGTCTTTTTCTTTAGAAACCTGAACTGTGTGATTAGGTCTTTCTACTGATAGTTTATGTCCATTTGGTTCTTACGGCAATCAGTATTCATGTTGGTATGTCTTTATAACTCAATACAATTTACCTCCTTTGATTTTGATGAAGGAACCTTATATCATTTTGACCTTATTAATTCCAGGACATTAGAAAAAAAATATTCATGTTTATTTGAAACCATTGATTGATGAGTTAAATTCATTGTGTAGTAATGATGTCTGTACATTTCATATTGTTACAAAACAAAATTTCTTGCTAAAAGTTGTATTGATGTGGATAATTAGTGACTTCTTAGAAATGACATGTTATCTAGATCGAGTACACATGACCCAAAATCATGTATGTACTGTATGAGAGACAACAAAACATTTATGCTTGTCAATGGAAAAAAACATTGTTTTTTCAACTGTCATCACAGATTCCTTCAAATTGATCATCCTTTTCAAAGGAAAAATATAATTTTAGAAAGGCACAATTGAAAGAGATTAACCTCAAACAATGATCACAGGTACAGTGTTAAAATAAATTTTCTCTTCATTACCTCCCATCACATTTGGACCAACAATAAACCAACATAAAATTGATGTCTTTGGGAAAGAACACAATTGGATAAAATAGAGTATTTTTTTGGGATCTTCCATATTGTTCTGATTTGTTAGTCTGTGTAGAGACCCAAAGCATGACGTATATAGACATTACATTGATTTTTCAGAATACTTAATAAAAAACAAAAACAAACACCAAAGGATCGTAATAGTTTAGTGTCTTTGGAAACTTGGAACATAATCTTCTAATCTTGGTGAAATATCTTCAACATCTCCCATAAAGATCTTCCCTTTTTTCTTACCTAAAACCTTTCTTTATATCCTGGTAAAAAGAAAACATAAAAAGGGTGAGCTCAAATTCTCAATAAGGGTAAACATAGAGAACATAAAAAAATCCATAAACATTTGAATGCAAAAACTTGAACATAAAATCTAAACATCATAATCTTGAGAAAAGACATAAATCTTGGAAGTACGTAAGGAATATATAATAAAGGAACATCAATCATGATAAAATAGCATGGGAATAAAACATGTAATTGTGGAAAACCATTAATAACATGATATGATTTCCATAGTAGCCAAGGAATTGCTTCCAAGACCATCTTAGTGGACAAAGTCCCTTTCTGAATCGAGTTCACTCCTCATTTCAGTCCTGTATCACTGAACGTGATTAACTTACCATTCCAGGCATGTCTATCTCGTGAGATATAAATTTTTACCCAATGCATTGGAGGTAGATATAGGTCCCACCCATCTCATAATGAAATCATTCTTACGTGTGCCACAACATAAACATAAATGATTCATCATAACCCAAAGAATAAAATGGGTTTCATAAAAATCATTCCATCATAACATAATCCATATAAAACAAATGGATATCATTTCATCACAAGAAAAGTGAAACCATTTAAATCGTAGAGATATTATACTTGAAATAGACACATATTAAATAATTTCATCTTAGATGGAAAATGGTTTTGATAAAACACCTGAAATGAATTCTTGATGAAAATATCCTTTCTTCTTTAAAATCATTTACTTTTCAAAAAATGCCAGGAAATTTTAAAAGAAAGGTATTTTTATGAAAATAGTGATGAAATCTTGTAGATTAAGATTCATTTAAATTAGGCATTATGAAACCATAAAAATCCATTCATGCCATATAAATTAAAAAACATTCTCCTCATACTTTTTTCGGAAAAGTTAAAAAGTTCCTCGTGTGGTAAAAAAAGTAAGATTCATTTCATAACATTTGGTAAATTTCAAAAATGGGTAAAAGGGACTTTAAACATACATGAAAACATTTTTATAAAACGTGGGCATGGATGATAACAATAACCCCAGTAAATACTTACGAATAAACAATCTCAGATAAAAATGAGATTGGAAAAGTTATCCCTTACCTTAGGTCCGATATGCTTCGTATGTATTTAAACCTCCTGTATAATTATTTAAATAATTTCATTTACTTATTATAGAATCATATTAATTTTTATGATATCATATATGGTTCACTTATGACTTTATATTACCCATTCTTTTTTAAATTCCATGTTAAAGCAGCATTTTGTGTAAAATCATTTTATTTATCATATGTGTTTGGACCTGTTGTTATTGATATTATTATTACTTATATCATGATTTACTTACTTCTATAATGTAAACAATGATTTATATATCATATATATTCAGTGTATATATAATAGATAGATGAATGAAATGAAATACACCGTTCATGGAGATGGAAGGTCGTATGTACGCATGAACGCTGTTTTCCGTTCTTTATTGACTTGAATGGAAGTAAGTAGATGAAATATATATATATATATACACACATAAATCCAGTAGCTTCATTATGTCATATATTTCATTATTATTCCTTATATGTACTTTATAATTATTCTTGAATGGTTAACATGGAGAATGAATCTCATTGCGTCGTGGAGACGGTAATCCGTACGTACGCACGAGTGATGATATCGTTCCCATAATTATTGAATGGAATTTATGTGGATGATATAATATCTAAGAATCAGTGTGATTTTATAATAACCATATATATTTATTCTTTACACCATTATACCCATCCAAGTAATGTGGTGGTGGAAAACAGATTACACCACGACGTGGAGACGGTATTTTGTACTTACGCAGGCGTGGTGATTTCATTTTCCGTAGGATTGATAGAAAGTGAAATGGGGTTGTTTAAAATTTATAATAACGTATAAGTATATTATTGATACTAAATTTATTACTTTATAATGGAACAACTAAAGAAAAATAAGTTGAAGAAGAAAGAAACTTGAAAGAATCAGTAGGAGAGATTACATCTTTTTCGACGCACCTCTTTTAAGATTCCTCTTAAGGCACTAGAGTTGGTCTTTTGAGGAGACCAGAACCTCTATAATGTTTCTATGGAAGTTTATAAGTAAAATGGGCAGGGTTTGGCCGAGCTTGAAGGCTCAAAATTGTGTGAAGAGTGGAGGGAGGAGGTTCCCTTTATAAGGGAGGAGAGAGGCACTTTAGTAAATACATAAAATATTATTTTATAATAAAGTCATATTCAGTTGATAATGGCTCCAAAGTGACTTATTTAAAAGATAATGTGGGTATGGTTCTAAATCCTCTTAACCAATAGGTTTTAGACAAGTTTAGGTTACTATTTTAACCTTATCATTTAGATTTAACTCTAAGTTAAATAATTTAACTTTTACTGTGTCTTCTTGTTTTCTTACACTATATGGTTAATAAACTTTCTATAACAAGTCAAACGAACCCCAAGTGGTTCATTATTCATATATATAAACTTATCTAAGTCATTTGGCCGAAATGTAGATTTTTAAGAATATAATAACAATTAATAATATAATATTCGTTCTAAAAACTATTTTATGTCAATTTTGAAACTATTTGGTAATTGATTTTTGTGAAAATCATAACAGCATCATTAGTTCAAAAAAAGTTAATTAAATAAATACTAACATATAATATTAACCTATAAAATTATTTTAATTCATAAAAAGTCTCAAATTACATTTATTTGGGTATTTATAACATCAATTATGTTAATATTTCATTAATAAGGTAATTACTGCATCATCATTGTGTCATAAATAAATTAAATTATTTAATGTCTAAAAATCATAAATAAAATACCATTATGTAGAAAATATTTTTATATTTATAATTAATATTTATAGTTGAATTTATCTTATGTATAACCCTATATTAAAAATGTTTTAGTTATTAAACTTTAATTTTAACTCTTTTAACTCTTCTTTAAATAAAATAATAATAAGTGTTCTAATCTAATCAAATAGGACCTAAAGGGTAAAATTTTATTCCTAAGTTTTATTTAGTCAAATTACACTTATCCAATAGAATTATGATATGTGTTAGGGTAATAATAATATCATTTTTACCCTTAATTACCCTATTTACTTTTAACCGTGATAAATAAAAGTAAAAAGTTACTATTCACCAAAATTTATTTTTATCTTATTGAACCACATTTTACTCCGCGATATTAACCATGTCTCTCGGATTTTTGAAAATAAACTCACAGAAGCCATAAAATTAAGTTTTATGTACAATTGCAAAAGCACCTAGGAGGTGGGTTAAAGACGGTAAAAAGATCAATAAAATTTTTATATATCTATATTATTATAAAATGACTCCAATGAATTACATTGAACTTATATAGGTATTATGTATCCATTTTGACCTAAAATAAATTGAAATAAAATAAATGATTATTTAAATAAAAAGTTTGTTTTAACTAATAACTTAGTATTTTCACTATTCATCAAAATTTGAATGTTTTCATAAAAATACCAAAAAATCACCCTAGGAAAATTTCAATATTCCGAATCCAAAAATGAAGTCCATTTTGAGAGATAAAATTTATAAAATTTCAAATAGTGTGTATTACTATTCATAACAGTTAGTTCATAATAATATTATAATAATATCTCATTTAGTGAATCTTGGTGTTACGTACAACGCAAGCTATTGAGGAAGGTTGCTCTTGCGTGTAATTCAAGCCAAGACAGTGTTGTTTGTAGTGTATAATAGAAGACATCCGAGAAATTAAAAATAATATATGTCATAAAATCTCTGGGTGTTACATTCTACCCCCCTTAAAATAAATTTCGCCCTCGAAATTCGTCGGGGTTATAAATCATTTACTACTTGAAATTTTCATTCATAGAAACCCACATCGTTAAAAGGTATACTAAATCATCATTTTAAAAAGGAGTGTTAGAAACATAATGGATACCCAAAGTAACTCATCACTGGGTTTCCACATAGGATAATATAGGTGAAAATATGGGTATGGATGAGAAATCTAACCATCATTTTTAGATGAAGAGCGGTAAAGAACATGGCTATGAAAAATCCAACAATCATAAAGCCATAAATTTTTGATGATCTAAGGTACCATCTGATTCATCAGATATGAGGGAACTAGGACAACATTTTTGGTTTTCAAGATCATTTCCCTAATGTTGAAGAATTTTTGAATTAGAATAAATACTTACTTGATTTTGGTACAATCTTACTATTGTTTGTGCCTTGAACAATTTCCACTTCATCTCTTAAAGAAATAAAGTTGTATTTGTCTTCCGTGAAGTATTAGTAGATCATGTGATAGAATGATAGGTCATTCCATCTATCTCAAACATAAGGTTAGCAAAATTTATAAGTCCATCTTATGGTGAGATTAATCATATATGGTTTGAAAAATGGAATTATACTTCATTTATCAAAGAGCTTAATAAAATAAAACTAGTTTCTACTAACCAGGGACTTCCTGTAGGCCAGAGGTAGGCGATAAAGGCATGTCACACTTCGGTTGAGGGTTCGATTCCCGCATCCTTGTCTGACGCGACGGGTTGTCGCCCGTCCTATGGGTTTTCCTTTTTCTAAAACTATACTATTATAACATTCCAAAAATAATATCAAAAAGTTATAGCCTTAAACAATACTATCTGATGTCTAACTTAATATATTCCAATCTTTTGCCTTACCCAAACTCACAGTATAAGGAAAAATATTGATAGGGAGGTTATCTACCCAGCATGTAAATACCGTCATTTATCCCCATATCCAAACATTCGAATGCCATAATCATGTATTCTATTGAAAAATGAATACCCATTGAACCTTAGTGAAAACATGAATGCAGTTAAAAGTTAACTCTTTCCACATACCAAAATCCCAAAACTTCTATATTCTCAAACCATGATATCACATAGTCCTTATATCAATCATGAGCTCATGAATACTATCAAACATATTATTTTCTTCATATCCATTCATTATGCACATATCATCTACTTTCTAAAAATATTTCAATCACTTTTCATGGTTACCTATACCATATAATTATCGAAAACCACAATGGACCAATACATAGATATTCCAATATACCATAAAAGTGCCTCAATAACATTATTCTTGAATACCAATACATAAACACTTCAATCCATCCTCTTCAATGATTTTCATGGAATAAGTCCTTCATTTATTTATAGGTAACCTCTTAGGTCATGACATTGAGTTGGGTAACACCCATGTTCTCCACAGATAAGACATTGAACTCCATAACACTCTGTTACTCTATGACCATTCTCCCCACACAGATAACGTCTTCCCCTCTATTTGATGTATTCATCAAGGTTCTTCTTACCTTCTTTAGAAATCTCAATCTTCCTTTCTCTATGCTCCTCACCATGCGAACAAGAATAAAAGTCCATCTTCCTTTTATTTGATGAATTATGAATACCAATAAATTTCACCTTGTTAATCATATATTGTGATGACTGATTCGGCATAATCACAATATCTTTATTTCTAGGCATTACGCAATTTCGTTCCTCACAGTCACCAATTTTTCCATTGGATTCAATGTTTACCCAATTCCTTCTGGTTACCTCAATTGACTAAATCCAAAAACCATGGTGTAAGAAATAGTTAAAATAACAAGGAACCACGTAATCATAAAAAGTCACTTATGGGATGTATAACTTATCACATATTCTTTAATCCATGACACCATAGGTTCACCCTAGGTTATTCATGATCGTCAACATAACTCTAGTACTGTAACCTATAGTTATTCTAAACCTTAGGGACATCCCTAGACATACCTTAGAAATATCTCTAGGGATCTCAATAAAGTTTTCGCATCCTAGTTTCTAAATGTTGACTAAACCTTCCCTCTGATACCAACTGTAGCGACTTAAAGATTGTCATACATAGACATTACATTACTTTTTCGGAATAATTAATAAAAAACAAAAACAGACACCAAAGGACCTTAATAGTTTAGTGTCTTTGGAAACTTAGAACATAATCTTCTAATCTTGGTGAAAGATCTTCAACATATCCCATAAAGATCTTTCCTTAATTTTCTTACCTAAAACCTTTCTTTATATCCTAAGGAAAAGAAAACATATAATGGGTGACCTCAAATGCTCAGTAATGGTAAACATAGAGAACATAAAAAAATACATAAACATTTGAATGAAAAAACTTGAAAATAAAATCTAAACATCAAAATCTTGATCAAAGACATAAATCTTGGAAGTACGTAAGGCATATATCATAAAGGAGCATCAATCGTGATAAAATGGCATGGGAATAAAAAATGTAATTGTGGAAAACCATTAGGCACATGATATGATTTCCATATTAGCCAAGGCATTGCTACCAAGACCATATTAGTGGAAAAATTCGCTTTCTGAATCGAGTTCACTCCTAGTTCTAGTCCTGTATCACTGAACCGGATTAACTTACCATTCCAGCCATTTCTATCTCATGAGATATAAATCTTTACCCAAAGCTTTGGGGGGGAGATATAGGTCCCACTCATCTCATAATGAAATCATTATTACGTGTGAAAAAACAATATCATAAATCATTCATCATAATTCAAAGAATAAAATGGGTTTCATAATCATCATTCCATCATAACATAAGTTAAAAAACATTCTTCTCGTACTTTTGTCGGAAAAATCAAAAAGTTCCTCGTATGCTAAACAAAGAAAATATTCCTTTCATACCATGTGGTAAAAGTAAAAAAATGGGTAAAAATGACTTTAAACATACATGAAAACACTTTTATAAGACATGGGAATGTATGATAACAATAACCACAGTAAATACTTACGAATAAACAATCTCGGATAAAAACGAGATTGGAAAAGTTATCCCTTACCTTAGGTCTGATATGCTTCTTACGTATCTGAACCCCCTGTATAATGATTTAAATAATGTCATTTACTTATTACAGAATCATATTCATTGTTATGATATCATATATGGTTCACTTATGATGTTATATTACCCGTTCTTTTGTAAATTCCATGTTAAAGCAGCGTTTTGGTTTAAATCATTTTATTTATCATACGTGTTTGGACTTGTTTTTCTTGATATTATTATTAATTATATCATGATTTACTTACTTAAAGAATGTAAATAATTATTTATATATCATATATATTCATTATATATATATAATAGATATATTAATGAAATTAAATACACCGTTCATGGAGACGGTAGACCGTATGTACGCATAAACGCTGTTTTTCGTTCCTTATTGACATGAATGGAAGTAAGTAGATGACACATATATATATACATAAATAAATTATCTTAATTATGTAATATATTTCATTATTATTCATTATATATACTTTATAATAATTATTGAATGGTTAACATGGAGAATGAACCTCATCACGTCGTGGAGACGGTAATCCGTACGTACGCACGAGCGATGATATCGTTCCCATAATTATTAAATGGAATTTTAGTGGATAATATAATATCTAAGAATTAGTATGATGTTATAATAACCATATGTATTTATTCTTTACACCATTATACCTATCCAATAAGGTGGCGGTGGAAAAAAAGATTACACCACGGCGCGGAGACGGTATTCCGTACGTACGCACGTGCAGTGATTTCGTTTTCCGTAGGATGTATAGAAGGTGAAATGGGGTTGTTTAATATTTATAAAAACATATCAGTATATTATTTATACTTATGTTATTACTTTATAATAAAACAACTAATGAAGAAGAATTTGAAGAAGAAAGAAACTTGAAAGAATCGGTAGGAGAGATTACCTCTTCTTCGACGCACCTCTTTTAAGCTTCCTCTTAAGGCACTAGAGTTGGTCTTTTGAGGAGATCAGAACCTCTATAATGTTTCTAGGGAAGTTGATAAGGTAAATGGGCATGGGTTGGCCGAACATGAAGGCTAAAAATTGTGTGGAGAGAAGCGGGAGGAGGTTCCCTTTTATAAGGGAGGAGAGGGGCACTTTAGGAAAATATTAAAATATTATTTTATAATAAAGTCATATTTCGGTTTATAATGGCTCCAAAGTTACTTATTTCTAATATAAAGTGGGTATGGGTCTAAATCCTCTCAAACAATAGGTTTTAGACAAGTTTAGGTTACTATTTTACCCTTATCATTTAGATTTAACTCTAAGTTAAATCATTTAACTTTTACCGTGTCTTCTTGTTTTCTTACACTATATGGTTAATAAACTTACTATAACAAGCCAAAAGAACCCCAAGTAGTTCATTATTCATATCTATAAGAATATCTAAGTCATTTGGACGAACCTTATATTTTTAGTAATAGAATAACAATTAATAATATAATATTTGTGTTAAAAACTATTTTATGTCAATTTTGACACTATTTGGTAATTGATTTTTTTGAAAATCATTACAGCATTATTAGTTTGAACACAGTTAATTAAATCAATATTGAAATGTCATATTAACCTATAAAATTAGTTTAATTCACAAAAAGTCTCAAATTACATTTATTTGGGTATTTATAACATCTATTATGTTAATATTTCATTAATAAGGTAATTACTGCATCATCATTGAGTCTTAAATAAAATAAATTATTTTATGTATAAAAATTATAAATAAAATACCATTATGTAGGAAATATTTTTATATTTATAATTAATATTTATAGTCGAATTTATCTTAAATATAACCCTATATTAAAAATGTTTTAGTTATTAAACTTTGATTTTTACTCTTTTAACTCTTCTTTAAATAAAATAATAATAAGTTTCTAATCTAATCCAAGTAAACCTAAAGGATAATATTTAATTCCTAAGGTTGTTTTTGGTCGAATTAAACTTACCCAATAGAATTAGGACATGTGTTAGGGTAATACTAATATCATTTTTACCCTTAATTACTCTATTTACTTTTAACCGTGGTAAATAAAAGTAAATAGTTATTATTCGCCAAAAATTATTTTTATCTTATTGAACCAAATTTTACTACTTGATATTAACCGTGTCTCTTGGATTTTCGAAATTCAACTCAAATAAGTGGTAAAATTAAGTTTTATGTACAATTGCAGATGCTCCTAGGAGGTGGGTAAAAGATTGTAAAAAGTTCAATAAAATTTTTATATATCTATATTATTATAAAATGACTCCAATGAATTACATTTAACTTATATAGGTTTTTTTATATATTTTGAACTAAAATAAATTTAAATAAAATAAATGATTATTTAAGTAAAAATTCGGTTTTAACCAATAACTCAGTATTTTCACTATTCATCAAAAATTGAAAGTTTTCATAAAAATACCAAAAATTCACCCTAGGCTAATTTCGATATTCCGAATCCAAAAATGAAGTCCATTTTGTAAGATAAAATTTTTAAAATTTCAAAAAGTGGGTATTACTATTCATAACGGCTAGTTCATAATAATACTATAATAATATCTTGTATAGTGAAACTCGGTATTGCATACAACGCAAGCTATCGAGGAATGTTTCTCTTGCGTGTAATGAAAGACAAGACAGTGTTGTGTATAGTGTATAATAGAAGACATCAAAGAAGTTAAAAATAATATATCTCATAAAATCATGGGGTGTTATAGTCTGTCACATGTTGGATGTCATGCATATTGAGAATTTGATAATTTATTTCATACAGTTTTGGATACACCAGGTAAGACCAGAGATAATGTAAAGACACGATTAGATCTTTCCCAAATTTATAGGCTACAAGAACTTGAACTGTTTGAAATGTAATATCATAAAAGTTAATTAATCTAAAAGCAACTTATACACTCTCTAAAGATAATTTATTATTATTTTGTCAGTGGATTATAGATTTGAGACTTCCAGATGGTTATGCTTCCAATTTGGGAAGATGTGTCAGAAATGGTCATATTACCAGATTAAAACATCATGATTGTCATGTTATAATGGAAAAACTTATTCCAATTGGATTAAAAGGATTGTTTAATTATTTGATTTGGGATATGCTAACAGACATATCATATTTTTTTGTGACATTTGTGCGATGAAAAGTGACTACGATGCATTAAGAAGACTGCAAGAAGATATTGTTCTAATTTTATATAAATTGGAAAAAATCTTCATGTCAGATTTGTTTGAATCAATGGAACATTTGATTGTAAATTTTCCACATAAAGAAAAATTTAAAGGTCTAGTATCCTTCCAATGGATTTACCCATTTGAGAGGTGTATGTAGAAATTGAAGAAAAAAGTATGTAACAAAGCATCAGTTGAAGGGTCAATTGCATAATCTAATTTTTAAGGGAAATTTTATTTTTTCTACTCTCATTACTTTCAATATGAATATCCATCAAAAAAAACTGAATGGGCCATAATGAGGGAAATTTTGACGATTAAATGGGAAATCAATTATCAGTTTTCAATCAACCCGGACATGGATTCAGTGGATTTTATGAATGATGGATTTCAGATGATGAACATCACAGAGCTCATACATATGTTCTTCTCAACTTTCTAGAAATGACATCATTTGTATAGTGAGTGCTCATATCACTTACTCTATAATTTTTGTTACGGTAAATTAATCTTGTTTTATTTTTATGTTATATGATAATCATATCAATAAACAACTTCCACAAATTACAGTAGCTGCTCTTGAAGAACGTCGGGAAAAAAACTTTTCATACTGGTTTCAAAGACTGGTAAAATAAATTATTTTGCGTTTAACATATAAAATCAATTTATTATCTGTTATATTGATAATTGTTTTACAAATTTTTAGATATCTCAACATGCTGATAAAATTGATAATCGATTATGTGCATTGAGTAACCCACCATAAAAAATGGTTAAATCTTATATAACATATGTGGTGAATGGTTTTTGATTTCATATATATGCATATGGAGAATAAAAAAATGAATAGTGGTATTTTCTTAAGAGGATCCCATCATATAAAAACTAAATTTGACTTTTACTACATGTAGGACTAAATTATTGAACAATGTTATCTAGGAAAACATTACATAACAATGTTTAAATGTCAGTGGTTAGATACTAGGAGAGGATTTCACGTTCATCCGACCTATGGAATCATTGATATTAAATATAAAACACTTCTTGCAGTAAATGAATAATTTTTATTGGCCCGTTAGGCACATCAAAGTTATTATTCAAAATATCATGCTACTTCAAGAGAGTTGAGTGATTGGTGAAGTATAATAAATCTTTGGAAAACCTGTTTACTCAAAGTGAATGTGGTTCCGCTTAAGTATAAGAAATTGAAATTTTTCAAGTGACTGCCCCAAATCCATCTTTTTCACAAAGAGACACAAATATCGATGATGACACCCCACGGTTAAGGGTCGATGGTGATGATGATGTTAATGATGTTACAAATGAATTTGATATTACAAGAGATGATGAAATTGAGAATCATATGAAAATTGATGATGAGGAGGAGGAATATTTTGACATTGACATTGTCATATATGAAGATGAGGATGGAGATGAACATTGACATAATTAAATATAGGTTATAATCATATATAATATATATCTATATATAATAGTTGTTTCCAACTATTTGCTAACAACAAATATTTCATGTTTCAGATGGATGAGGAATTGTATCGTCTATTGCGGGAAGCAGATCTACCTTTGGACAAGTAGGATGTTGGATGATTTGACCCTCAGACTACTGGCGGTTTAGGGGGACTCGGAGAGGACATGGTCTTGCGTGATTGATGATTTCTGACCCTATCCTTGAGCAACATCCATGTCTTGGCTTCGATCCACACGTGCAGAGGTATGTTTACCTTTGTATTTTAGTTAGTTTTCAATAATTTATTTATATACTAATTTTTTTATTATTTATTTATTTTTACAGTTTTACGCATATAGCTACTGAACAGGGTAGCACTATATTGTGCAATTATTTTTCTAAAGCATGGGTATCATGTGATAAGATTCCCGTTGATGTGCAGCACCGCATGTTCGATCATTGGCTGGTACATAAACAAATAATATTTATTTTGAAATTAATTTAATTAATAACTTGATATTATAAATTATTTGTACGATTTATGGTATCTCATCGATTAGAGCACGTGTGACGCTATCTGGAAGGCATGACAGGGGACTATGCGTCAGCGTTGCAGTCAGTTTTTGCAAAATTTTAGAAGGAAAGCAATGGAGAAAGTATGAGTGACGAAGTTTGATGAGTCCAGTCATTCCCACCGACCTGATTACATTTCATCTTAGGTTTAGGATGATAGGTTCACATTGGTTGGGTGATCATTTTCAGAGGAGATCATCGGTAGGTTGAAAAAACCAGGGGTGATAGGAGGTGACACATCGAGTCGTAAGTCTTACATTTAATACGCATGCAAAGTATATGATAGGTACTTTTTTAAAATATTTTATATAACATGAAATGTGAACGGTTTATTTTTTATTCATATAGGCAGACGAACAACCCGATATTACAAAGTTCGACATTTATAGGAGGATGTATAGTGATCCGACCACTGAAAAGATTAGATGTGCTCGCTAGTGTCAGATTGTGCTCAGTATATTTTCTTTTTATGTTTAAAATTTAACTACAAATAATATTTTAACTATTTTAATTTTAAATTGGAACTGAATGAGTCATATAAGGTCGCGATGTCTCTGACACAGATTGAGAGTCAGGCTGAGACTGATACTCTGATCAGTGCCCGCCGATTTGATGAGACAATATGGATTCAGATGACCCATTATGCATTTGAGAAAGGCCGAGTTGTTGGTATCGACTCTCGATTGATGCTTGTGGATTATTATGGCACCGCTGCGATGTCAACATCCAACTCGAGAGTAGCTCGTGGAGATTCATCATCATCTGCTGCATAGTATCAGCAGTAGTTGCAAGCTCAGAGTGAGCTTATAGAGAGTATGTGTAGGGATCAGGAGCAGATGCATCAATGACAGCAACAACAAAAATAATAGTTCCTACGACAACAGCAGCAACAACAGGAGATGCAGGAGGAGATGTGTCGATGACGGAAACAGCAAGAGAATGAACAGTTGGAGTACATGCGACGTCTGACTCGTGGTTTTGGGATGATGTTCTCTCCACCATCTCATCTAGCTCATCCATCTCCTCCAGACGACCCTCCCCCTCAATGATCTATTTTTTTATGATAAAATATTTGAATGTAATTTTGTTTGTAATGTTATCTATCTGAATTTCTATATAGTGCATTTTTTATATTTTTGTGAATATTACATTTTTTATTATTCTATTACTTTATTTAATTATTTAATTTTTTTATTAATTATTATTTTTTATTATTTTATTTTGATTAATTATTTATATTTTTCGCGAATATTGAGGTTTTTATTATTTTGTAATTTTTTATTATATTAGTAATATTAATATTATTATTTCATTAATAATAATATTATTATTATTGTTATATTATCAATATTATTACTATTATATGAATAATAACTGTGGATTTCTAATCAGACAGGCTCCTGAAAAGGAAGGTGCACCTTGTTGACATGAGTCGTATCATTTAGTCATTTAACCCTTTATCATTCGGGGATGTTACAATCACCCCCATTTAGAGCACAACATCCTCGTTGTATGCCCTACATCTCAACCTAGGCAGTGCACCACACTTAAGGCTGGGTTCCTCCTCTAATACCACTTTGTAATGACCCAGACCCGGCCAGCCACCCGAACAGTGCCGAACGGTTCGGGTGTCACTACCTTAAGCGCACCTCCTCTGAACGCCAAAGGCTGCCGACTAGCAGCGAGGGTCTGAATAGGTATAGTGGAGAGGCTATACCCTCTCATAGGATCATAGTAAGGGTACTGGTCCATGTATAACAGTAAAGATGTTGCGGAAGGAAAGACTCAGTAGTCTCGAACCAGACCCGCATTGCGGAAGCACATCTAATAACAATAAACAGCAGAAGCACTAAATATAAACAACAGCAGCGGAAATACACACAATAGCATGCTGATAACATGTAACTACTACTGAACAGTAAAACATGCATCCAAAGCAGGTCAACATACAAAAGGGCGCTAATGGCTAACCAACAGCAGCTACAACATGTAAGCATGCCGATACAGAAAAGTAAACACAACAAGTAAACCCCAGCTAGGCATGACCCCAAGGTTTGTACCATCCCCATGCAACAACTATCGTAACCCAGCTTCTGAAGCTGGCCCCTTCCCTGCACGTAAATCCATGAAGTCTTCACGCGTCCCGAAGGGCCCATGCAGGGTGTGAGACAAATCTCAGTAGGATACCACCCAAAGGTGCATACCAAATATATGTGTTTAAGAAGTCATGCATTTACCAGGAAAGCAGTAATCAGTACAATGCAAAAATAAATACAAACTCCACTGGTGCTCAACAGCCACCATGGAGTGTCACCTGCTTCGGCCAATGCCGGAATCTCATCGTATAACCTGGCACCGTGTGCCACCTGACACCTCGTGTCTCAAGTACCGACGTCCCGAAGGCACGCCCCAAATAGTAAACTTGCACCAAGTACCACCTGACACCTCGTGTGTCAAGTACCGACGTCCCGAAGGCAAGTCCACAAATAGTAACCCGACACCATGTGCCTCCTGACACCTCGTGTCTCAAGTACCGACATCCTGAAGGCACACCCAAAAATAGTGACCCGGAACCATGTGCCCCCTGACACCTCGTTTCTCAAGTACTGACACCCCGAAGGCACGCCCATTTCCTGAAGGTTCCTCACCTCCCATGTGGCTTTCTACGGAAAGCACCCACAACCAAAAATACCTAACCGTAATTACGGGGGCCTCTACCCACACAAGTGGTGAAAACCACATCATCACAGAGTATCTCTGTGTGCACACAACTCAAAGTCCCGGTGAGCGGTAATCACCAAAATAGTCCTAAGCCACCAACACATCTGACACCTCATGTGCCTGCGACCATGTCGCCCAAGTCCGATGGCATCGCCATCCCAGTAACCCGGGCAATGTCCAACCTGACAGTCGTACTACCTCAAGCCGACGTCCATGATGCCCAATCCCGTGGTCAAGACCACCCAATGTAACCCGGACAAAGCCCCAACCTGTGATCAGCATCACTCTAGTGTAATCGGGCCAAACCCAACAAAACCCAAAGGGTCCAGCAGATGCAATTCAACAATCGCATATATAACATAGTTAAATAGAAAACATAACCAGGCAAAACCAACTAAACAATCGAATTGCACTATACCAGGTGTTGTCCCATACCAGCACAGAGGTCTTAAATGCCTCTAACAACTTATAACAGGCTTTAACAAAATAAACTAAACAGTTTATAATAATCATATATCAATTAAAACCATTTTGGCGTTCCACGGCCAAAATGCCCCGACGAGCAACGACCCCTCACCCGGCCCTGCTCGCGCAAACTGGTAACCGGGCATACCCAAAGGCATCCCAGAGGTCCCATAAACAATAAAGTATGAAAAAGCAGATAAAAAGGGTCCCGCTCAAAAATACCCGAAAACACGCCGAAGCCACATCACCCAAACAACCACGAAAACACAAAATGAGGTATGCACCACCTACCTGAGACTTGCACGATGCTACTCCTCCGGTAACACCCGCCAATTCGGTCTAAAACGCGGTAAATCTACAAAAGATTCAAACCAGCTCAAACACCTATAACTTTTTCTAGAATGAAAATCAAACAAAATGGCCAAAGAGGAATCGAGGCCTTACCGAGGGGGTTCCAACGCACTAATCGGAGTTCGGATCGGGTTTCGAACGGATGTTCGGGAGGGGAAGAGAGGTTCGGACGGCCCGGTATGCGTATCCAGGCGGAGGATATGAGGTTCTGCCTCAATACGAGGCTACTGCCCATTTTAAGCGTAAAAAAGAAAGTACACGGCGTGTACTTTCAGACTACACGTCGTGTATGGTTTATTTAACTATTCATAAGACGGAAAGAATTCACCGACTTACTTTCCGAACCTGCCGACATGAGTACACGGCGTGTACCTAGGGGTACACGGATTGTAAATGGTTCCTCTTCCCTACCTTGCTGACTTGCCCACACGCCATGTATATTCCTCATACACGACCAGACTACACGGCGTCTCCAAAGGGAAAACGGCGTGTCCCTGGTTCTTACCCGACCAACGGCCTACACGCCATGTATGGGCTCACACGGTCGGGGGTCTACACGGCGTGTTCAAAACTACACGCCGTGTAGTAAGAAACTACTACACGGTCACCACATGGCATGTACTCGGCGAGCATACGGTCAACCACTCGCCTAGACATACATGACGTGTAGTCTGGGAATTTCCAGAAACTTCCCATTTTATCCAGTTTCCTCGGAAACAAGTCAAAAAAATTCAAACAGGGTCAGGATTTTGACCCGTTCTAAAAACCCGGGTTCTTCCAACATCCATGTCTTGGCTTCAATCCACACGTGCAGAGGTATGTTTACCTTTGTATTTAGTTAGTTTTCAATAATTTATTTATATACTGATTGTTTGATTATTTATTTATTTTTACAGTTTTATGCATCTAGCTACTGAACAGGGGAGCGCTATATTGTGCAATTATTTTTCTAAAGCATGGGTATCATGGGATCAGATTTCTGTTGATGTGCAGCACCGCATGTTCGATCATTGGCTGGTACGTAAACAAATAATATTTATTTTGAAATTAATTTAATTAATAACTTTATATTATAAATTATTGGTAAGCTTTATGGTATCTCATAGATTAGAGCACGTGCGACGCTATCTGGAAGGCATGACAGGGGACTATGTGTCAGTGTTGCAGTCAGTTTTTGTACAATTTAAGAAGGAAAGCAACGGAGAAAGTATGAGTGATGGAGTTTGATGAGTCTTTTCATGCCCACCGACCTGATTACATTTCATCTCAGGTTTAGGATGACAGGTTCACATTGGTTGGGTGATCGTTTTCAGAGGATATCATCGGTAGGTTGACAAAACCGGGGGAGACTGGAGGAAACACATCGAGTCGGAAGTCTTACATTTAATACGCATACAAAGTATATGATAAGCAATTTTTTAAAATAGTTTATATAACTTGAAATGTGAACGGTTTATTTTATATTCATATAGGAATATGAACAACCCGATATTATGAAGTTAGACATTTATAGGAGGACGTATAGTGATCCGACCACTAAAAAGAATAGAGGTGCTCGCTAGTGTCAGATTGTGGTAAGTATATTTTCTTTTTATGTTTATAATTTAACTACAAATAATATTTTAACTATTTTAATTTTAAATTGAAACTGAATGAGTCATATGAGGTTGCGATGTCTCTGACACAGATTGAGAGTCAGGCTGAGACCGATACTCAGATCAGTGCCCGCCGATTTGATGAGACAATATGGATGCAGTTATGAATTTGAGAAAGGCTGAGTTGTTGGTATCGACTCTCGATTAATGCCTGTGGATTATTATGGCACCGCTACGATGTCAACATCCAACTCGAGAGTAGCTCGTGAAGAGTCATCATCATCTGCTACACAATATCAGCAGTATTTTCAAGCTCAGAGTGAGCTTATAGAGAGTATGCATAAGGATCAGAAGCAGATGCATCAATGACAGCAACAACAACAACAAGAATAGTTCCTACGACAACAGCAGCAGCAACAGGAGATGCAGGAGGAGATGTGTAGATGACGGAAACAGCAAGAGCATGAACAGTTGGAGTACATGTGATGTCTGACTCATGGTTTTGGGATGATGTTCTCTCCACCATCTCATCTAGCTCATCCAGCTCCTCCAGACGACCCTCCCCCTCAATGATCTATTTTTTATGATAAAATATTTGAATGTAATTTTTTTTTCTAATGTTATCTATCTGAATTTCTATATAGTGCATTTTTTTTAATATTTTTGTGCATATTACATTTTTTATTATTTATTACTTTATTTAATTATTTTATTAATTATTATTTTTGATTTTTTTATTTTGATTTTTTTTATATTTTTCACGAATATTGAGGTTTTCATTATGTTATAATTTTTTATTATATTAGTAATAGTAATATTATTATTTCATTAATAATAATAATATTATTATTGTTATATTATCAATATTATTATTATTAGATGAATATTATTTTATTATTTATTTTATTTTACCAATATTAATATTAATATTTCATTAATTTTAATTTTATTATTATTATTTTCATTATTATTTTATTCATTTTTCTTATTTTTTATACTATTTACGATGGGTCTTGTCTTAAAAAATGGTTTCAAAAACTCAACAAGGTTTTTCGTGGTAGGTCCCGTCGCAAATATTATTTGCAACGACTCGTCGCAATAAGGTATTTAAAAAACTATGCATAAGCTATTTGTGACGGATCCTCATCCCGTCGCAAATGGTTTATTTTTTCTACGAACCATCACAAAAAAAACTATATTTATGATGCTATTTTCTCCAACGGGTGATTTGCGATTGGGCCCATCGCAAATGCCTACTTTTCCTGTAGTGGTTTACCCTAAACTGTATGCTCTCACCTACTCTACCAAAACAGGCCATTCGACCTCCAACGCTCCTGAAACCTCTTCTGAACACCCGAGTCTTCATCCAAAGATTGCAACTCATGTAAAAACACAATATAAAGTTGATGAAACTCTCAGAATTGAGTTTCGATCATTAGTTTAGAAAATAGCATAGCTGCTATTTCAAAAATTGAAAAAGGGAGTGGTTTTCGACCCGTTCTAAAATCCCAGGACGTTACAAAGACAATAAACGCCATAAGGCTCACTCTCTAGAAATTGAAGGCTTAATAATTTCAAAATCTATCACATCATAACTATCAAAACATTGCGTTCCAAAATTCAACATCTTCCATGTTTAACCATTTTTTAAAATCCTACCATGCTTTTGAAAATCAAAAAATTTTCAAAATAACCATTTCATGTCTTTTCAAAATCTTTCATTTGAAAACTTCTTTAACAATTTTCAAAAATCAACACATTGACACCAAATAATAAACCATTACTCAAAATGAAATATGCACTCTTAGTGGAAAATCATTTTTTCGAATGCATCTCTTGCTCGTCTTGTTGGCTGAACTCATGACAATGAGATTCCAAATCTTATAAGTGTCTCCAAAACACTTATTTACCCAAATCCCTAGTAACTTGAATTCAAACATAAAAAGGGTAAGATACGCCTTTTTATGCTCTAAATTTCAAGTCTCGAAAATCTTAATCTTTTCTACCAACCCGACACAAGGAATATACCAGAATGAATATCAACTCCAAGACTGAGAGAATTAAAGACCACTTATTAGGCAAGGACCGAAATAGGTGATACTATTTGTAACATCTCACCCCTCATCATTGGTTTAAGAAGGTGGAAGGACATTACTTGACCTTAAGTGATATTCCCAAGGTGCTAATGAATAACAATAAATGCCAAGGGCTTCGATACAAGTGGGGGATGATTTTCCCTTTGAGAAATAAAACAACCAAACCAAACGTATCATAACCAAATAACAACTATATGATGCATGATAATAATGTAAAACAACTCAAGGCAATGTCATTGATATCAAATCCATACTACAATAAAGTACTACAATGGAAGACTAAAAAACATCAAAGTACACAACGGAAGACAAAACCAACAAAACCCAAAAAGCTCTAAAATAAAACCCCAAAGCTCAAAATGTGCTCCATGCTCCACAAAATAGCCCAAGTATCATGACTCACCACTAAAGATGTGTGATACTTTAACTTTTCCTATTCTCAATAAACGATGTCTACAAAAGCACCAGCGTTCCAGAGAAGAGGTGAGTAATGAAACTCAGTAAGATTTCTCCAAATGAATTCCCTAATCATGCCACTGGGATAGAACATGTTAGCATATTTATATAAAACAATTTATATAAAACCAATAATACAATTTATATCAGAATATAAGACAAGTGCCATGGTAAAACAGTTTTCTCAAACTACACCAAGTTCCAAGGAAAACAACCAAACAAGTCATTCCAACTATTTCATGAATTTAATTGGCAGTACCCATTCCATATCACATAGCCAGACACACTCATCCACACAACCACGCAAGCTTGGTGTTACCCTTTACAGTGGAAGTTCACATCCATAGCCCATGCCTATTGATGGTGGTACTTCATGACCATTATCCATCCTATTTCATCCATGCATAACCATTTAAGCCATATCACATTCCAAAACAACCTTTTCCAAACCAATTCAATAATTTCAATAAAACCACACTTTTATTGAAAACCATAACAACAAACCATTTCCATAAAAACAACCTTTTCTTTAAAACCATTTTCCATCAATCCATTCTCATAATACCAACCTTTTTATCGAAAACACTTTTCCATGCATCAAAACTGAATAACCATTTTAAAACTATCATTTTAAAATCATGTTGCCAAATTCTTTTTTGTCCAAAATAACCAATTTTTCGCAATAACATAATCTGTCACCAAAGAAGATTTTCATCAATCATTGCACAACAATTTCACAGTCAATTTCACACAAAACAACCAATTTGAAATCAATCCTTCTAGTAAAATCAAGAGGAGTCAAGAGTGAAGCCACTTACCTCGTAAATTATGGGGAAAATTAAGAACGGGTTAAATCTCCAAAAAATCACCTTAAATCGCTTATTTTATCATCAACTAGGCTAAATCCACCCATGATTGGCATAAACCACCATATATCTATCCGCAACAGACTAGATCTCAAAAACCGATGGAGTGAGAGATGTATATCTAAGAAAACCCATGAAAAACTAACATAAACGATGACTTGCTGCGGGAATCAGGCTTCAACGCACCAAGAAACGCCTCCAGATCACTTCTAATTTGACGGGGAAGAGTTCCACAACCTTTAAGAGGAAGAATACCCACATTAGGGTTTATTTGGAAAAAATGAGGGGTTAAAACATAATCCCGACCTAGATCCACTTTTCTAAGATCTAGTTTTTAAACAGTGCATAGTTAGTCGCATGGTTAGGAAAAACTGTGCGCTAACTGTGCGTCAACCTCTGCCTTAAGGAGGACCTCACATGGTTGGTCCACGTGGTTAGACAAACTGTGTGTCAACCGTGCAAAATCTCAATGTCTCACTTTACATGGTTCCTCTTAGGTGCCCGTGCGGTTTGGACAAATTGTATGCCTACCAATGTGCCTTCCCCCTAGATTATATCTCACTGTGCACAGTTTCCTATAGGAGTTGCACGGTTTCCTCGAACCGTGCTCAAACCATGCATCTGTAGAAAAGCTCTAAAAACGTTCCAAAAGGTTTTCAAACTCTCTTAAACTTCACAAAAACATATTATATACTTAAAATACATAAATGAAGGGCTACTTACTCTGAACCGAGGGTGCTACAAGTCATGATATCAATTAATAATAGTTTTAAAGTTTATGAATCAATACACACGTCGACAGATATAAACATTCAATGACATATGGAAATGTGTATTTCCTATTAATGGGTATATTCTCACAACCTCCTATCTTAAATATTACCAATGGTGAACATTAGGAGAATGTGTCTCAATGTCTTATGAGTCTCCTACCCTTGATACCTTGTGTTGTCTGAGTCCCATCTGAAAATATCTTCTGATCATAGAATAAAGTTCCAAAACAATGTCACTAAAAACATACTTGGAATGATAGGCCTTAAATTTTGTTTTTCACTAGCGACACCCGGAGTTTTGTCTAGTACTAGAGAGGTAAACACCTTAGAGGGATCACCACTTAACTTGAATGATAACCAAATCTCTAACATCAAAGGCCAAATTTGCATACTCCTTTAATAGATCTAATATAAAACAAAATATTTAGTATGATACTTGCAACCGTTTTCAAGAATTGGGTAATGAGGATATGAATGGGTACCCTCAATTGAAGGAAGGTCACAATATGATATTCGTCAAAGAGGATGTTTTAAGGAAGGAGTTGGATGTTGGTAATGATTTTGTGGAGTCTCCACGGTGTTTGGCTATGATTGATATCAAAGGGAAATATGAGCAGAACCGGATCCTGACTGATGCTTGCCAAGAGATGGAAATTGCTGGAAAATTGGGGGATGTATCGGAAGGTGACAAAGAAAATATTTTTGATTTGGTCAGGCCTTCCTTTAGTGATGTTGTCAAGGATGGGAAGAAAAATAATGGAAATGAGGAACCTCCCCCAGTTAAAAGAAGAATGAAGAAGGTTTATGACTTTCCAAAGCCAGTTTCAACTAGGTCCTCTGTCAGGAAATCCTCTAAGGAGTAGTTATCCTTAGAGAAACTGAATCTCAGATGGAAATATGCGAAGGTCCTGAAGCACTATGATAGCTCTGAATGGGAATCAGCTACTGTAGAGGAAGTGTTATATCAAGGGTGTGGCGAGGGGTATGACTTTTATGACATGTAACTGGTTTCTCTTGCTTGTTGTACTTGTTCAGTGTACGTTTTACTTTCTTAATAAATAGTTAGAGGATTTAACTCTGGCTGAGCTTTTCTGGTAAAACAAATTATTTAGTAAATTAATAATCAAATAAATCATTAGTACATTTGATTTGTGGAATTAAATAAAATAAAATAAAATTAAAAAAATATGTTTGGAAGGAATTATAGATGAAATAATAATTTTAATTATTATTAATAATAAAATATTTAAAATAAATAAAACGATAAATGAATAAAAAATGAATTATTTAATAATTCATGTATAATTTAATCACAAAATATAATATTTAATAATATTTAATAAGCAATAAGTAGTTAATTATGATATATTATAGTCTATTCTATCCTCTTCTGTTTTCTGATAAAATAATATATAAAAAACGAATAGGTCGAAGGCGCGTGGGAGTCACAATTTTTTTAAGTCTAATGTAGAGAAAAAGAAAAATAGTGAAAAAATAAAATATTAAATTAAACAGTAATCTATGTCGTCCAATCGTCGTATGCAACGCACATAGAATTCGAATACAAAGTATTAGAGTAAAGAAGACTCATAAAATGGGTGATAATATTTTCAGCTATCTCGTTATTTAAATTATTTATCTCCTAATTTATCAGAACTTCATTTATTTATTTTTTAAATGATATAATTTTTTAAATGATATAATTTTTTAAAATATTTAGAACTGGTAAATTATTACTTAAATTAGAATAAAATATAATGGTGGACATTTATATTATATAAATTTTAGTAAATTTCCTACGCTAGATAGATTCAAGGATTGACTGGGCATGTGTTCCTAGGAAGAAAGATGAACTGATAATCAATTAAGCATGTTTAAATTGATTATATTTGATCTTTATCGGTTATTAAAATAAACATTAAGTAAACATTGAAATTAAACTAATTCGTCAAATGATTAAACAAAATGTGCATAAGGTCTCCAATTATAGAAAAAATCATCCAATCTAGAAAAGAAAAAAAGACAAAATTATAAAATAATTTGGATCCTCATTTAACAAATTCAACAATTTAAAACAAGATTTATATCGATTAAATTGGGTTGATTTAGATAAAAAAATGACATTAAATACTTATCAAGGTAAAAAATGTAGAGAAACACACACACAACAATAAATAAACTAAACAAAATATATTATGAATAGATAACTCAATGGGATGAGTAAATCTATACATTATGTGTATGCAACAACTGTGACCTAGTATATCCAAGATCTATATTATGTGTCGAACCGATTAATTTAGTTGAGCAATGTTTGGATTCTAATGTAGTAAAGTAGACATGGTCACTTAACACTACTTTCGAAACCCAACTCTTTATGTTAAAAAGACTTGATTAATAATGATTCATTATGAACAAGAATTTTGAAACCAATAAAGTGTATTATGATAAAACACTTATGACAAAAAAATCAAAAACTCTGATGGTCATTTAACACCAATCTCAACCATATTGAGAATCCTTCCGATATCATGACATGGTTCAAACATTTAATAAATATAAAAAAATAAAGAGTTAATGCCAAAATTCACATATCATAAGAGATCAGAATTATAATAAGAGAAGATACAATTAGACATCATTGTACACATATACATTACCCCAATACAGGAAAATTATTATGTAACATCATGGATAAAATCTGGTGTGAAGAAATAAATAAATAAATGATGGTAAAAAAATAAAGAAATCCCCTAAAAGTGTTGATGAAATCATGGTGAAATCAAAGGATAATATCTCCCTTCATGTCCACAAATACCCCTCTTATATTTTGGCCACATTTTTCAGCTGCCCATGTACTCCACCAAGCCCCAAAGCACCACCATTGGTCCAACCAAACTAGAGGTCACATAAATATGAGATTTTTTGATTGATTGTTTACCTTCCTTTTCTGATTAAATAGGGTTAAATTTATATAATTATTTTACCTTAGTAATGATTAGGTTTTCATTGTCCTGACAAAGTACCACAAATGTAAACCATTTGTAATGAAATTAGAAAAGGATAAAATTAAAAGAATAATTTTTACTATTCATTTGAACAAAATACATCTATCTTCATCTCAAAGACTATCTAATAAGAAATAAATAATTATATGTTCTATATTTTGAAGCACCCCTAGACTCGCACATCCTGATTAGCATCTACAAACATATATTATACACATATACTCGGACACCAACTGAGATTACCCATGAATTTTACATCATTTTTCATAATTATACGTAATAATTCATGATTGAAACGCACTCTAAAAACCCAACGGTTTTTTGTCTTTAGAGATTCCCTACACAGCCATATGAAAAAGCTTTCACGTCTTCCACACAAATTCTCCACCCATGATTCCTTCCTAAGCATATCACTACATATGAAATCCATGGGAAACAGGGAAACATAGGAAAAGGGTGAAGTTAGATGCGCAGTAAGAGGCTAAAAACTATCAATGAGGCATACCATTAGATCATAAACACGTGAGAGACTTGAACATTCGAGAAATGAAAATATTAAGTGAATAAGATCATGGAATAATAAGAAATGATTATAGGGAAATTTATCAGTCACGACCCCCCAAATTGGGAACCCCACCTAGGCATGTAGTGACGATTAAAGTGACCCTCGAGGACCACATTCAAGAAGTCATGGGTCACATACTAGCACCAAGAGTATAAAATAAGCAAATGGGAGACATTACGCTCATATATCCCTAGAACATAACCAGAAAAACCACCAAACAACATCATAAAATAAATAAACCAAAACCCACAATAATTCACAATGCATGATATGTCAAACAAATAGAAGTCTCCAAATAAAATACTATGAAAAACACTTAGGCAGTGATACCATAGCCAATCCCAAGCTCTAAATTGTCCATCTTAGTTACAAAAATATCCCTCAACCTGAAAAAATAGTTTATATATATAAGTTTGAGCAGAAAATGCAAACTTAGTAGGATCATACACAAGATCTATTGTAAATATGTGGAAGAAACGCACTAATTATCGATTGAATAAATATCAAAACCAACAAGAACCTATTAGGTTAACTATTACCTATCCTCACCAAGGACCACTCAACAAAAATAACATCAATTTATAATAAAATAGTATCGAATAATATAACAAGAAGGTACCCCATAATAACTTCTCTACTACCACTCTCACACCCCAACATCAAACGTCATGCGCTCCCAATATCTTTTGGAACTTTGCCACAACACCCCATACCAATCCCATCACATCTAATGTGGGTTGGACCATAGCCCTACCTATCCCAACCTCCCTCAGGGTCCAACATCTCATGTTGACATCTCTCCAGCCATTATATAACCATAACCACTATCACATATCCATATCTATAGCACACATCACAACCTCATCACATATCCATCTTTGTTAGGGTATTGTGAACATGAAGGGAATCAACATCATTCCCTCCTCCTACCATACATGACCCCACTATATCTCATCACATTACCCACATAATCAGTCCATTGTACCACACATGGAAGGGAGAGTAGGGAATGTAGGTTTCGGGAGCAATGGAAGCATGCGATGGACGATGCCCAACTTTTCTTTTTTCCATGATTGTTGATCAATTTGAGATCTATACAACGATGAACGCCATAATCAACGAAATTCAATAAAAAAAATATAGACAAGGAATAGAATACCAGAACCAGAGAGTGGATCATCACATATTATTTATAATCAATTTAATTAATTAAAGAATCACCTTGTTTGAATTCGTTCTTCATTGATGGATCTGACAACATATCTGCGTTGTTCTGCCATTATGTTGAATGAATCAAAGCAGATTCCCTCTAGCAGTGATCCAAACACATTCCAAAAATCTCCAAACATCACTGTAGGAATCTCTGAGTGCTAGCATGACACATCCTATCACTTGCGTCGTCTGCCTTTGATTGCCTCGAGAACTGCTTCCAAAACGTTTTCCTAGACTTTTCTTGGATTGAGAGTGGGAGTTGGAGGAAAATTGCTCTCCGTTCTTGGAAGTGTTCTTAGAGAATGGATCTCTATAGGGCTTGAGATAATTCCCCAAATTTGTTGTGCACAACCAAACAAAATGATTTGTATTATTAAGAAAATAATATAATTGCGTTTATATATTACTAGGGTTAAAATAAAATAAATACACAAGTGCCCTTTATTATTTATTTAATACCTATGAAACCCCATGTAAAATTATAATAGTAATAATAATATTTCTCATCATGCGCATAACATGAAAATTAAATTAAATATCATTTAATAAAATAATATTCAATATTTATTATTTCTCACAGGACCATTAAACTCGGTCTTCCATTCCTCTATAATATTAATTGAGCCTTGAATAATGACTATTTATTTATTAAATATGTCACAACCCGACCCAAGATGAGGCTCGAGCTACAACTATACCAAGCCCGTCTCCAATGGCCAAGGGTTGGAGATAAGCACTGAAGGCACAACAAACTTGGGGAAGCCGTTTCCTAACAACATGTAGACACACATGCAGTTAACTCAATGCAAAAGTGCATAGGAAATGTGAAAACTACTATAAAGTAAAGTGGACATGCATTAACCACTAGACGGTACAAGAGTACACTAGAAAATACTAAAATGTAAAGGGAAAAACACATGCCCAAACCAGAATTTGGTCCCAACCCAATGACAATTGGAAAAGAGTATCTGTTGAGAGAGCCCAGTTCCTATATCCCAACTATGACCACCGTACGTGGTCCGTGCAGCCCGTATCCCTACGCTCCTCTGTAGTCACGATCAACATGTCTGCCATCTGCAAAAGACATGACATGTGTTGGGATAAACCCATGCAGGGGTGAGTATATACATACACAGTAGAACACCCCAAAAAGGTAAAGGGGGAGCAGTAACAGATACAACCAAAGAGAAGCCGTAAATAGAACTAGGTACAATAAAAGTGGATGGAAAGAGTAAAACTCAACCCAAAAAGAGTGTGAAATTAGGCTCATCCATACATAAGGAGATCAAAATAGTGAGGTGGTGAACCCTATGTCGAGTATTCACAACCTATAGCCAGAGAGTAGACCCATCCAACCATGATAATCTAGACACAGAAAGCAAGCGACATACTCTGCACGTCTTTACCTCTCTTGGAAGGAGAGTAACCAAGACCCAAGGAGTGGGTACTATAGAGGGATATATATATATATGATTAGTCAAAGAACCCCAAATGAGAGAGTAAATGGATATCAACCTCACAACTCACCCCACGAAAGTGAGTAGCCAACAGTTCCAAGGTAATACCATCTGCAATGCCCAAAACCTCATGTGTCGGTCCGGGAGAAACAAGTCGAAGGTGCTCAAATCACTACACCACGTTACTATCCTCTTTAGGAGGCATTGACTCACCCACATGGTTTTAGGTCACGTCACAAGGATGCATCTCGGTGGGGAAAACACCCCTCATTTTCATGAGTCCTTAGGTAAGTTAATCCACACCTCTCCACTTTGATGCATAATGGAGGGTATTCTCTGAATCATTGGAGACCAAACTGCCCAGCCCAGCTGGAGGGTTAGTGTCACCACCTGAACGATGTCGGGGCTTGATCCGCAACTACCTCAAGCCCTCCTCCATAGGCTAAAGGCTAGAGACTAGTCGAAGGCACAAAAAACTCAGGGAGGCCTTTTCCTAAGAACCTGCACACACACACACAACCAACTCAATGAAAAAGTGAAAAGGGAAAAGAAAACAAGACACAATACTACTATATATAAACCTCAGTCATGCATAAAGCTATAAACAATACAACTACAGAAAAGTAAACTGAAAGGGAAGGGAAAAAACACACGCCCAACTAGAAAAGTGCAACAACCCGGCAACAAGTGGAAAATCACAACAACTGAGAGAGCCCCACTCTTAGATCCCAAACTACGACCACTGGACGCGGTCCAAACACCCTATATCCCTAAGATCCTCTGATATCATAATCAACATGTCTGTCATCTGCAAAGGCATTCCAAGTATGGGAAAATCACAAGTAGGGGTGAGTATAAAATACTTAGTAGGATGCCCCGAAGGCTCAAGGGATCTGTAAAAGATGTACTGAAGAGGGGAGGAGTAGATAGAATAAGGCACAGTAAAAAGAGTGCAGCTCAACCTAATAAGAGAGTGAAGTAAGCTCATCCAAACACAAGGAGCTAAAATAGTGAGAAGATGAAATTATCTTTAAGTCTTCGCTACCTATATTAGGAGAGTAGACTTGTCCAACCCTGAGAAGATAGACATGGAAAGCACATGGCATAACCTACGTGTCTTCACCTCTCATGGAAGGAGAGTAACCCCAAAACCCAAGGAGTGGGTACTGAAACAGAATATATATGATCAACCAAAGAAGCCCGAACAAGACAGTAAGGGGATCTCCATCTCACATCTCATCCAAAGAAAGAGTCGCCAAAAGTTCCAGAAGTAACCACCATCGATGCCCAACATCCCTCACGTTTTCCTTGAACACACAAGTCAAAGGGACTCAAACAACACACCTTGATATTATTCGCTTTGGGCGGGTCTGTCTCATCAGAACAGTTTTTGGTCACGTCACAAGGACGCGTCTCAGTGGGGAAAGCACTCCTCTTGCTTGTGAGTCCAAAGTGATGTCAAAGTACATCTCACTACTGATCCATATAACTGAGAGATCACGTCAAAAGGTCGAGAACCCACTGCCCAGCCCCGCTAGAGGGTATGCTTGGTACTATCGTCGTCGAACACCACTGCTCAACCCCGCTAAAGGGTAATACATTGGCGGGTAAGCTCGAATGAAACGACAAACCTCATTGCCCAGCCCTGCTAGAGGATAAGTCCTGAAGAGTTTTCAGTGAACCTCACTGCCCAGCCACACTTGTGGGTAAGCCCTAAAGAGAGAGAATAATGAACTCCATTGCCCAATCCAGCTGAAGGGTAAGCCAAAAGTGTCATAGGAAAATGCCACTGCCCAGACCAGCTGGAGGGTAAGCTTGAAAGTGTAAACGATGAACCTATATAACAACCCATACATTACATACATTGTTAGTACTTCAAAATTGAAGTGCACTTATTACAACATATAAAAAAACCATGAAAGGACTGTATAGGTATATTGTCTTTAGAAACTGAGAAACATAAACAACTGGTTCATAAAGCGTCTACACTGTCTCCCATTTATTTCATCATATCTATAGTCCGTTTTGAAAAATCATACTCAATAACCTTCTTCCTGACCTGGGGAAAGAAAACATACAAAAGGGTGAGCTCAAATGCTCAGTAAGTGTAAACAAAAGAAATATCAATCACATCATATTCATAAGAACATAACATTTTGGAAATCTTACCCGGAAAAAGAGATCATAATTTTATAACAAGGGATAATTCATGGTAGTGAAATGTAATCACCATAATCATAACTTAAAACATGATGATTTGTGGCATACACACATAATCATAGAGAATCATTTCTTATTAGTCAAGACTCATTTCCAAAACTATTTTAGTGGACAAAGTCCATTTTTGAACTGAGTTCATTCCTCGTTTCAGTCCTGTTTCACTGAACTGGTTTAACCTGTCTTTCCATCCATGTCTATCTCATTAGATATAAAATCTTTAACCAATGCATTGGAGGGAGATATAGGTCCCACCCATATCATAACGATACCATTCTTATGTGTGCCACAAAATCATAAACCATACATCATAGCATAACCCATGTAATAAAAATGGGAATCTTAAACATCGTGACATCATAAAACAATTCATATAAGATAAAGGAATATAAAAATAATTCCATCACAGCATAATAAAATCAATGTAATAATAGGGATAGAAACATAACCCTTTATTATCTTATATGGAAGATAATTTTGATAAAACACTTGAACTCCATTCTTGAGGAAAATATCCTTTCTACTTCAAAAACACTTTTCCTTTCTTAACATGTCATACAATTCTAAACTAAAAGAAGTTGATTAAAAATAAAATTGAAAACATGTAAAGGAATATTCTTTGAAATAATGTTTTAAAAATCCATTCATTCCGTATAAGTTAAAAAAACATTCTTCTCGTACTTTTGTCGGAAAAGTCAAAAAGTACCTCGTACGAAAAATGACAAATGATTCCTTTCATATATTTTACTAAAAACTCACTGAAGGGTAAAATTGGATTCAAACAATTTTAGGTGGATGGAAATAATATTACATATTGAGGAAACATGGATGTGGATGATAAAATACACCCAAAGTATAACAATCTCGGATAAAAATGAGATTGTGATATTTTCCCATACCTTAGGTCCGATTTTCTTCGTTAGTGTCAGAACCTCCTGTATAATGATTTAAATAATGTCATTTTCTTATTCCAGAATCATACTCATTGTTATGATATCATATATGGTCATATTCTTAGCTTATTATTTGTAATATTTCATTGCTACTTGTTATTCGGGTGTTTATTACTTTTTGTTCTTATGCGTGTTTTGTCGAAAAAATTCTTATTCTTCTTTTTAGGTTATAGATACCTCATTTCCAGAATGGTATTATTGTAATATATATCATATTTATTCACTCAATTCATTTATTTAATCATTATGCAATGAAAATCATGTAGACCGAGTCGCATCACATCGTGGAGACGGTATTCCGTACATACGCACGAGCGATGATATTGTTCCCATGATCGTGGAATTGTATTGGAGTGTATGTATACTATTTCAGAATCAATATCACTTTACAATAATCATATATATTCATTATTTATACCATTATACCCATCCAAGTAAGGTGGTGGGGGAAAATAGATTATACCACGGCGTGGAGACGGTATTCCGTAAGTACACACGCGCGGTGATTTCATTTTCCGTAGGATGGATATATGGTGAAATATGGTTGTTTCATACTTATAATAACATATCAGTATATGAGTGATACTGATGTTATTAATTCATAATGAAACAACTAAATAATAATAAGTGGAAGAAGAAATAAAGTTGAAAGAATCGGTAACGGACATTACCTCTTCTTTGAAGCGCTTCTTTGAAACCTCCTTTTAGGGCAATAAAATTGGTCTTTAAAGAAGACCATGACCTCTAGGATGTTTTTAGGGAAGTGGAGAGGAGGAAATGGCAGGGGTTGGCCGATCTTGAAGGCTCAAAGTGGTGTGAGGAAGAGAGGGAGGAGATGCCCTTTTATAAGGGAGGGGAGGGACAGCTTTGGAAAAACTAAAAATATTATTTTCTTATAAAGCCATATTTGGTTTTAAATAGCTCCAAATTGATTTATTTAAAATATAAGGTGGTTATGGGTCTAAATAATCTCGTTCAATAGAATTTGGAAAATTTTAGTTTACTACGTTAACCTTATCATTTAGATTTAAATTTAATTTAGATAATTTTACTTTTACCGGTTCTTTTTGTGTTCTTACACTATAAGGTTAATAAACTTACTATAACAAGAAAAAAAACCCCAAGTTTTTTATTATTAATATATATATCCTTATCTAAGTCATTTTTATGAACCATAGATTTTTAGGAATAAAATAAAAATTAATAATATAATATTTGTTTTAAATACTATTTTATGTCAATTTTGACACTGTTTAGTAATTGATTTTTGTGAAAATTATAACAGAATTATTAGTTCGAAAAAAGTTAATTAAATCAATAAAGAAATGTCATATTAACCTAGAAAATTATTGGAATTCATAAAAAGTCTCAAATTTCATTTATTTGGGTATTTATAAAATAAATTATATCAATTTTTCATTAATATGATAATTACTGCATCATCATTGTGTTATAAATAAATTAAATTATTTAATGTCTAAAAATTACAAATAAAATACCATTATGTAGGAAATCTTTTCATCTTTCTAATTAATATTTATAGTAGAATTTATCTTATGTATATCCATATATTGAAAATTATTTACTTATCAATCCTTGATTATAACTATTTTAACCCTTCTTTAAATAAATTAATAATAAATGTCCTAATCTAATCCAAGTGGGCCTAAATGGTCATATTTTATTCCTAAGGTTGTTTTTGGTCGAATTACACTTATCCAATAGAATTAGGACATGTTTTAGGGTAATACTAATATCATTTTTACCCTTAATTACCCTATTTACTTTTAACCGTGGTAAATAAAAGTAAAAAGTTACTATTCACCAAAAAATTATTTTCATCTCATTGAACCACATTTTACTTACTGAAATCAACCATGTCTCTTGGATTTTTGAAATTACAGTCACAGAAGCGGTAAAATTAAATTTTATGTAAATTTGCAAATTCTCCTAGGAGGTGGGTAAAAGACTGTCAAAAGTTCAATAAACTTTTTATATATCTAAAATTATTATAAAATGACTCCAATGAATTGCATTGAACATATATAGGTATTATGCATAAATTTTGACCTAAAATAAATTTAATTAAAATAAATAATTATTTAAATAAAAAGTCGGTTTATAAATAGTAACCCAGTGTTTTCACTGTTCATCAAAAATTGAATGTTTTTAGAAAAATACCAAAATCTCACCCTAGGATAATTTCGATATTCCGAATCCAAAAATGAAGTCAATTTTGAAAAAAAAAATTACAAAATTTCAAAAAGTGCTTATTAATATTCATAACGTCTAGTTTTAATAATATTTAAATAGTATATCGTTGTTTAGTGAAACTCGGTATTGCGTATGACGCAAGCTATTATGGATGGTCGCGATTGCGTGTAAAGAAAGCCAAGGTAGTGTTGTGTGTAGTGAAAGACTCCTTTGATGATTTATATAAAATAAAAATAAAATATTTCTTATAAAATTCTCGGGTGTTACATTCTACCCCCCTTAAAATGAATTTCACCCTCGAAATTCGTCACATGTAACAAACAGATGAGGATACCTCTCCCTAATCATATCCTCAAGATCCCATGTAGCTTCTTTTAATTGGTGGTTCCTCCATAAAACTTTCACCAAGCGAGTTGTCTTGTTCCGTAGGACTTTTTCACTACGATCGAGAATCTCTATCGGTTGTTATTCAGAATAAAGATCTTGTTCCAGTGGTACAACTTCCGAGCTGAGTACATGTGATGGATCAGGTATGTACTTTCTCAAGAGAGATACATGGAACACATCATGAACTTGAGAGAGATTTTGTGGAAGCGCCAATCAGTAAGCTACCTTCCCAACAAGATCCAGTATTTCGAAAGGACCGATATACCTGGGGCTCAGCTTTCCCTTCTTCCCAAATCTCATTACTCTCTTCCAAGGAGATATTCGTAAGAACACTCTATCACCCACTTCAAACTCTAAGTATTTTATTCAGTTGTCGGCATAACTTTCTTATCGACTCTGAGCTGCTCTTATGTGTTTTTGAATAGATCGGACCGTTTCTGCCATCTCATCAACAAGATCATGTCCTAATAGCTTTCTTTCCCCAACTTCATCCCAGCAAGTTGGAGTCCTGCATTTCTTTCCATAGAGAGCATCATAAGGAGCCATCTGAATACTGGAGTGAAAGCTATTATTATAAGAAAATTCCACCAAAGGTAGGTGTTGATCCCAACCACCTTTGAAATCCATAGAGCAAGCTCTCAACATATCTTCTAGAGTTTTAATTGTCCTCTCAGACTGACCGTCTGTCTGAGGATGATAAGCAGTGCTGAAACTCAACTCTATATCCAGAGTATACTAAAGACTTCACCAGAACTTTGAGGTAAACCTCGGATCTCGATCAGATATAATAGAAAGTGGTACACCATGCAATCTTACCACTTCCTTTATATATATCCTGGAAAGCTGATCCAGAGAGAAATCATCTCTAATAGCAATGAACTGTGCAGACTTTATAAGACGATCAACTATGACCCAGATAGCATTATTGCCTTTGGATGTTTTAGGAAGTCCTGTGACAAAGTCCATAGTGATGTTTTCCCATTTCCATTCGTGTATGGGTAATGGTTGTAACATCCCCTTAGACTTCCGTCTCTTAGCATTAACTTGCTGACAAACCAAGCATCGAGAGATATATTCAGCAACATCTCTTTTCATGCCATCCCACTAGACGTACTCTTTCAGGTCCCTATACATATTCATGCTTCCAGGATGAATAAATAATGAAGAACTATGAGCCTCATCCAGAATCTCCTTCTTTAATTCGCGGATGGGAGGAACACAAACCTGATTCCTGAACATTATTATATCATCACAATCAAGGTTTAATTCAAAAACATTTCTCACCTTTTTTTGTAACTCTACATCTTCTTTCTATGCCTATTTAATCTTCACATGTATAGATGGTTGAACATTCATTTGAGAAAGATACAATTTTCCCCTTTCATTATAATTCCATGATCCATCCTTTTTAAATCCATAAATATTGGATCTTTTGTGATCCTCATCATGGATAAACTGTCATGGTCTTATCGACTTAATGCATCTGCCACCTTGTTTGTTTTCCCAGGGTGGTAATGAATTGAGCAGTCGTAATCCTTAATCAGCACCAACCATCTTTTTTGGCACAGATTTAGCTCCTTTTGTGTGAAAATGTACTTTAAAATTTTATGATCAGTATAAATATAACACCTTTCTCCATAAATATAATGCCTCCAAATCTTTAATGCAAATATTACAGCAGCTAACTCCAAATCATGAGTTGGGTAATTTTTCTCATGTATTTTCAATTGTCGCGAGGCATAAGCTATCACTATATAATTTTGCATAAGAACACACCCCAATCCCTTCTTGGATGCATCACTGTAGATCACAAACCTTTCTCCACTACAAGGAAGTGTGAGTACAGGTGCACTGGATAACCTTCTTTTCAACTCCTTAAAATTCTCTTCACATTCCTCCATCCACACGCACTTAACTCCTTTTCTAGTCAACCTAGTTAGTGGATTATATAATCGTGAAAAATCTTTCACAAAACGTCGGTAATATCCAGCCAAACCAAGAAAACTTTGGATCTCAGTTACTGTTGTTGGTCTCGACCATCTTTTGATAACCTCTGTTTTTGCTCGATCCACAGATATCCCCTCTTTTGAGATTATGTGACCAAAAAATGACACTTTTTGAAGCCAAAATTCACACATGGTAAATTTGGCATAAAGCTTCTCCTTTATCAGGGTCTTCAATATAATTCTCAAGTGATCTTCATGTTCTTCCTTGCTCTTTTAATATACCAGAATATCGTCTATAAAGACTACCACAAACTGATCAAGATAGTCTCTAAAGACTCTATTAATCAGATCCATGAAGATAGCAGGGGCATTAGTAAGACCAAATGGCACCACTATAAATTCATAGTGTCCATACCTTGTACAGAAATCCGTCTTTGGTATATCCTCCCTTTATACCCTTAATTGATGAAACCCTGAACGAAGATCAATCTTGGAAAAGTATTGAGCTCCGCGTAGTTGGTCAAATAAGTCATCAATGCGCGTGAGAGGATATTTGTTCTTGATAGTGATCTTGTTAAGTTCTCAATAATCAATGCAGAGTCTCATTGATCCATCTTTCTTCTTAACAAACAGAACAGGTGCTCCCCAAGGTGATGCACTAGGGCATATGAACCCCTTACCAAGATTCTCTTGGAGTTGCTTCTTCAATTCCAGCAACTCAATTGGGTCCATTCTATAAGGTGTCTTTGAAATAGGTAAAGCACTCGGTATGAGTTCAATTGAAAACTCAACTTCCCGATTTGGTGGAAGAACCGGTAATTCTTCTGGAAAGACATCGTCAAACTCCCGTACAATGGTCATATTCTTAATCGGGAGTTTCTCACCAACCATTTGAGATAAATAGCCTTCATTTAGTGGAATCAAGACCCATAAGATGGAAGGAATTTCCACTGGAAGGTTATGTTCATCCTTGCATCAATAGACGATCATAGATTGATCTGGGATATGAAATGTGACTTCCCTTCTTTGGAAATTGATATGAGATCCATATAAAGAAATCCAATCCATGCCAATAATCACATCAAATTCCACTATAAAAAGGATCACAAGATTTTCAAGAATCTCTTTCCCACAAACATCAATCGGATAAGAATTATAAACTTTTGATGTGACTATTGTGCCATTAGGGGTTGTCACAGCTAACTCAACATCTAATTATTGAGGTAATATGGTGATACCCTTAGAAAATTCTTCAGAAATAAAAGAGTGGGTGGATCCATAATCAAATAAAACATTTTCTACTTTAGAGTGGATGGTAAGTGTACCTTTCACCACTTCGTTATCGTACTCCACATTGCTGATAGAAATTTCATGTGACTTTCCTTTGTCTTTAGCCTTAAGAGTTTTTTGACGTCGACCATCATCATCAACCCTTGGATTTGGGAATTTATTGGCATAATTCCCCATTTCCTTGCACTTGAATCATTGATGTGTAGTAGGTTCATTCTATGTATCCCTTCCTTTGTTTGCATCATTAGACATCTTCTTCCCATCATTGCTGCATTCAAATGCCCGATGACCTTCCTTTACACATTTGAAACATTTACTTGTCCCTTTAAGAAAACTCCCTCCATGTTTATTTCCACACATTGAGAATAAGGGAAAACTCATATTCTTTTCAGTGTGCTCTTTAGATTTTCCTTTGAATTCCATTTTCCTCTTCTTATCAAACCCATATGACTGATGGGTTACTCCAATCTCCATCTCAACTTTGAGAGCACATCAAATTATTTCCTCGTAGCTATTGAAGTATATTATGGCTAACGCCCTTCGAAGACTTGGTTTTAATCCACTAAATAATCGATCAATCTTACTCTCAGGTTGGATAATAATCCCAGAAGCATACCTTGAATGTCTTGTAAAATTTTCTTCATAGGTACCAATAGATTCATCGTCCATTTTCATTAGTTCAAGAAACTCCTTCTCCATCTTTGTTCGGAGAATACGAGGGAAGTACTTATTGAAAAATAAGTTCTTGAACTTGTCTCATTCCATTGACTCAATTTCATCTCTTGGCCTCGTATTCTTGATATGATTCCACCATTGATCAGCATCACCTTCCAAACGATACACTGCTAAGATGACTTTATCATGTTCAGAACATTGAAGTACTAAAAATATATTTTCAGTAGTACTGATCCATTGTTTAGCAACTAATGGATCAGTAGACCCGCTGAATGAAGGTGGACGTTGTCTTATGAAGGATTCAAGAGAATGTTGCTCCTTCCTTTACTCGTTTGGATGTCCAGCATGATTCATAGCTTGAGAAAGTTGTGTGAGCATGGCTATAAGATTTTTCATTCCAGCTCCCATAACGTTTGGTTTCACAGGGGGAAAATCATTGCATTTCCCATCACATTCCGCATTAACACGGTTCCTTCGGGTTCCAGCCATTGACTATAACCAAGAAGAATAGTGTGAGAAACACTAATTATAATAGGAAATACACATAATAAAGAATAAAATTTCACACTTAAGGTATTATCCTAGGTTATTCATGGCCATTTCTAAAACACTATGATTTTTATCTATGCTTAGACTTATCCTTAGGATTCTTACGAAGGCTTTCACATCCTAGTTTCCAAAGGTTGACTATACCTTTCCTCTGATAACAACTATAACGACCCATACTTTACATACATTGTTAGTACTTCAAAATTTAAGTGCACTTATTAAAACATATAACAAAACCATGAAATTACTATATAGGTATAGTGTCTTTAGAAACTGGGAAACATAAACAAATGGTTCATAAAGCGTCTACACTGTCTCCAATTTATTTCATCATATCTATAGTCCCTTTTGACATATCTTACTTAATAACCTTCTTCCTGACCTGGGGAATGAAAACATACAAAAGGGTGAGCTCAAATTCTCAGTAAGGGTAAACAAAAGAAATATCAATCACATTATATTCCTAAGAACATAACATTTTGGAAATCTTACCTGGAAAAAGAGATCTTAATTTCATAACATGGGATAATTCCTGGTAGTGAAATGTAATCACAATAATCATAACTTAAAACATGAATCTTTGTGGCATTCAGACATAATCATAGAGAATCATTTCTTATTAGTCAAGACTAATTTCCAAGACTATCTTAGTGGACAATGTCTATTTCTGAACCGAGTTCATTCCCCGTTTCAGTCCTGTTTCACTGAACCGGTTTAACCTACCGTTCCAGCCATGTATATCTCATGAGATATAAAATCTTTATCCAATGCATTGGAGAGAGATATAGGTCCCACTCATCTCATAATTATACAATTCTTAAGTGTGCCACAAAATCATAAACCATACATCATAGCATAACCCATGTAATAAAAATGGAAATCTTAAACATCGTGACATCATAAAATAATTCATATAAGATAAAGGAATATAAAAATAATTCCATCACAACTTAATAAAATCAATGTAATAATAGGGATAGAAACATAACCCTTTATTATCTAAGATGTAAAATAATTTTGATAAAACACTTGAACTCCATTCTTGAGGAAAATATCATTTCTACTTCAAAAAAAACTTTTCCTTTCTTAACATGTCATACAATTCTGAACTAAAATAAGTTGATTAAAAATAAAATTGAAAACTTGTAAATGAAGCTTCTTGGAAATAATGTTTTAAAAATCCATTCATGCCATATAAGTTGTGAAAAACATTATTCTCGTACTTTTGTCAGAAAATTCAAAAAGTACCTCGTACGAAAAACGACAAAAGATTTCTTTCATATATTTTACTAAAAACTCACAGAAGGGTAAAATTGGATTTAAAAAATTGTAGGTGGATATAAATAATATTACATATTGAGGAAACATGGATGTGGATGATAAAATACACCCAAAGTATAAACAATCTGGAATAAAAATGAGATTGTGATATTTTCCATTACCTTAGGTCCGATTTGCTTCGTAAGTGTCCAAACCTCCTGTATAATGATTTAAATAATGTCATTGACTTATTCCAGAATCATACTCACTTTTATGATATCATATATGTTCATATTCTTAGCTTATTATTAGTAATATTTCATTGCTACTTGTTATTCGGGTGTTTATTACTTTTTGTTCTTATACGTGTTTTGTCGAATAAATTCTTATTATTATTTTTATGTTATAGATACCTCATTTCCAGAATTTTATTAGTGTAATATATATCATATTTATTCACTCAATTCATTTATGTAATCATTATGCAATTAAAATCATGTAGAACGAGTCGCATCACATCGTGGAGACGATATTCCGTACGTACGCACGGGGGATGATATCGTTCCCATGATGGTGGAATTGTAATAGAGTGTATTTATACTATTTCAGAATAAATATCACTTTACAATAATCATATATATTCATTCTTTACACCATTATACCCATCCAAGTAAGGTGGTGGTGGAAAATAGATTACACCACGGCGTTGAGATGGTATTCCGTACGTAAGCACGCACGGTGATTTCGTTTTCCGTAGGATGGATATATGGTGAAATAGGGTTGTTTCATACTTATAATAACATATCAGTATATTAGAGATACTTAAGTTATTAATTCTTAATGAAACAACTAATGAAGAATAAGTGGAAGAAGAAATAAGTTGAAAGATTCGTTAACGGACATTACCTCTTCTTTGAAGCGCTTCTTTGAGACCTCCTTTTAGGGCACTAAAATTTGACATTGAAGAAGACCAAGACCTCATGGATGTTTCTAGGGAAGTGGAGAGGAAAAATTGGTAGGGTTTGGACGATCTTGAAGGCTCAATGTGGTGTGAGGAAGAGAGGGAGGGGTGCCCTTTTATAAGGGAGGAGAGGGTCACCTTTGAAAAAACTAAAAATATTATTTTATTATAAAGCCATATTCGGTTTTAAATAGCTCAAAATTGATTTATTTTGAAGCTAAGGTGGGTATGGGTCGAAATACTCTCATAAAATATAATTTGGACAAGTTTAGTTTACTATTTTAACCTTATCATTTAGATTTAACTTTAATTTAGATAATTTTACTTTTACAGTGTCTTTTTGTGTTCTTACACTATAAGGTTAATAAAATTACTATAACAAGACAAACGAATCCCAAGTTGTTTATTATTAATATATATAACCTTATCTAAGTCATTTGGCCGAACCTTATTTTTTTAGTAATAAAATAACAATTAATAATATAATATTTGTTTTAAAAACTATTCTATGTTAATTTTCACACTATTTAGTAATTTATTTTTGTGAAAATCATAAAAGAATGATTAGTTCATAAAAAGTTAATTAAATAAATATTAACATGTCATATTAACCTAGAAAATTAGTTTAATTCATAAAAAGTCTTAAATAACATTTATTTGGGTATTTATAACATCAATTATGTCAATTTTTTATTAATAAGATAATTACTGCATCATCTTTGTGTCATAAATAAATTAAATTATTTAATGCCTAAAAATTACAAATAAAATACCATTATGTAGGAAATCTTTTTATCTTTCTAATTAATATTTATAGTCGAATTTATCTTATGTATAACCCTATATTAAAAATTATTTACTTAATAAACTTTGATTTTAACTATTTTAACCCTTCTTTAAATAAATTAATAATAAATGTCCTAATCTAATCCAAGTGGGCCTAAATGATCATATTTTATTTTTAAGGTTTATTTGGGTCGAATTACACTTTTCCAATAGAATTATGACATGTGTTAGGGTAATAATTATATCATTTTTACCCTTAATTACCCTATTTACTTTTAACCGTGGTAAATAAAAGTAAAAAGTTACTATTCACCAAAAATTATTTTCATCTCATTGAACCACATTTTACATACTGAAATCAACCGTGTCTCTCAGATTTTTGAAATTCCACTCACGAAAGCGGTAAAATTAAATTTTATGTAAATTTGCAAATTCTCCTAGGAGGTGGGTAAAAGACGGTCAAAAGTTCAATAAAATTTTTATATATCTAAAATTATTATAAAATGACTCCAATGAATTGAATTGAAATTATATAGGTATTATGTATCAATTTTGATGAAAAATAAATTTAATTAAAATAAATAATTATTTAAATAAAAAGTCAGATTTTAAAAAGTAACCTAGTGTTTTCACTATTCATCAAAAATTGAAAGTTTTCAGAAAAATACCAAAATTTCACCCTAGGATAATTTCGATTTTCCGAATCCAAAAATGAAGTCAATTGTGAAAAAAAAATACAAAATTTCAAAAAGTGGTTATTACTATTCATAATGACTAGTTTTAATAATATTTTAATAGCATATCGTTGTTTAGTGAAACTCGGTATTGCGTATGACGCAAGCTATTAAGGAAGGTCACGATTGCGTGTAAAGAAACCAAGCTAGTGTTGTGTGTAGGGAAAGACTCCATTGATGATTTATATAAAATAAAAACAAAATATTTCTTATAAAAGTCTCGGGTGTTACAACCTCACTGCCCAACCCCGCTGGAAGGTAAATCCTGAAGAGTAGTCGGTAAACCTCATTGTCCATCCCTGCTGGAGGGTAAGCTCAGAAAACAATCATTTTGATCATCAAGTGTCTCCTCGGGTAGGCATCACACTCAGAACATCGAACACCACCTCAGATATGCATCGCACTCAGAACATCTTGCATCATAATATGAAATCCACTACGGAGGGCACCACTGCGTTCTACATGAAAAAACACTCAGGATAGGCTACTTGCCGACCAAAATCTGAGTTCATAAGATAAAGATGCAAGAGGTAGAAGATTTGTAATGTGGTACGCGATATGTGTGGGTCCCACATGACATGTGACCCTGTCTCATCATATAGATGTGTACCTATCCATACTTGGGTACTAAATCAAGTATCCACAAGCCATGCCATTGTACTCCTAGAGTACATGGCACGTCTTCCCAAAAGGCTGACAAGTGCACATTGATCATCATTAATCTGAAGGGCGATAATGTACTTTTACTGGCATGCCTCCTCAAATGGCCTCAGATAACGAAACGGATCACACTGTTGTGATCGTTGTGAAAAAAGTGCACAAGATCGACTATTCCTTCATACAAAATGAACTCCTGGTGAAGAAGTTGCATCTCTCAGCATCATACCCGAGAAGTGCATTGTGGGGCCCATGCCTTGATCTTGGAACACATTATACAGTTCTCACCTTTGTGATTCTCATGAAAAAACACACGGGATCGGCCTTCCATTCGCCCAAAATGGACACCCGGTGAAAAAGTCACATTTCCCCGCAAACACCCAAAATGGGGCTCATGGGGAACACTCCTCAAAATTAAGTTTAAGCATCCAAAATTAGTCTTGAAAAGTCCACCTCAACTCTAGGGTCACAACTCCTCCGACAACACATCAATCAGACGTCATATGCAGACGTACAGTCCGATGCAATTTTCCCGAATAATAATAATAATAATAATATTATTATTATTATTATTATTATTATTAAAAACAAACCATTCATTCCACAGAGCCTTGATCAAGAAACACAAAGTTCTTCAAATTTCCTCAAAAGGTCCTCCTCGAAGCAAGGGTCACGTGGCCAAAGACGACGTGTCAAACAGACGCCCGGTTTGCGAGATACAAACATTTGGATATTTTCTCGGCCCGAAGGCCCGTTCCAGCTGGACCGGCCCGGTCCAGCCGGTCCACATCACCAGGGTCGGCCTGACTCAGCCCACCAGCCACAGTTTCCTGTGCGCCCCGCGCACGCCGACACTGAACAACCACGACCTGTGACTTCCCCCACACGGTGGCGGCACCGCGAGACTTCCACGGACCACCGTCGGCGCTCCAGTGCTCAAAAAATAGATCTGAGACCATATCTGGGATCCCTAGGATGATATCTTCACAGTGCCAGCCTCTGCTCGATGATCTGTCGTTGTTTCGACACAGTGAAAAGTAACTACCACTTCTGTTCGCCGTTGCGCTTCCTCCGGTGCCCGAAACACAAAACCTTCGTAGATCCAAAATCTTTGGATCATGACCTTCACAAATCTATGCTCCACTCGAAGTTTATATATCGATTCGGTGTGTTGAAAATTTAACCCACAAATAACATGAAGAACGACGAAGAATAGGCAATCAAAATATCAATCAGACGATGACCATTTTTATTTTGGCCATTGAAAAAGATAAACAGAGTTGCAAAAGTGACCAGAAATCAAAATGACAACCAAAACATCAACTGAGAAGAAGTAGAATATGAAAGAGAAATCCTACCTGGATTTTGGATCTTCAGTTATGTTCACTGCACTCTGATTTACCAGTGCCTGATGTTTTGTCGCAGTCTGATGATGTTTGGGACATCGAATTGCCATCATAAACAAATGGTCAGAGCTCCTCCATCCATTATAGAAATGAGTTATGTAGGTTCCGGGCGCAGTGGAAGCACGTTGGTGGGAGTGACAAAGTTTAATTTTTGCGTTAACAATGATCAATCCGAGATCCATTATGATGTAAAACGCCATATCTTCATAATAGAACGAAGAATGAAAAACAAAATAGGGATTCCCAGAACCATAGAGATAAGATCATCATATGTTGGTTATAATTAATTTAATTAATTGACAAGAACTACCATGATAGAATTATTTCTTCGTTGATGTCTCCGGTCATGAACCAGTGTAATCCATTGATGTGTCATAAAATACAAGGGTAGGATTCCACTAGCGGTGATCCACACGTGCTCCACGTAACTCTGGATGTCGCCGAAGGGATCTCCAGGTGCTAGCACGGAAGAACATTCGTTTGCGATGTCTGCCTTCGATCGCCTTGATCTAGTGATGGTGGATCTCTCTCGATCTTGAGAGCATTCTTGGAGGAAGGAGTTCTTTCGGCCTTAAAAGAACTCTCCAGAATTGTTGTGCACAATAATTCTCTCTCTGGAAAAGTGTTGGGGTTGTGAGGATATTTATAATCGGTTTTGAGGTTATAGAGTTATGACAATAAATAAACACATTACACATTTTATTTATTTCATAAACTCTTATTGAAAACCCCCATTTCAAATGATTAATTCCTTGACATCCACCCACACTGATTATAATAAATATCATTTAATAAAATGATATTATTTCCTCAAAATCCCGACTGGAAAAACTACATGGCGTGTAATCATTAATACACGTCCTGTACTCATTTTCCATGACATGTATATTCAATATACACGGCGTGTACTTTTATTTTCCATTTTTCTTTATTTCTTCCACCACATTTATTAGACCTTGAGTAATGGCTATTAATTTGTTAAATAAATGTAACTGAATTACTTGCTAATAAATATATATTATTTCGCCCACAATATATTCTCTCGAATAACTAGTGTTGAAATAAATGAAATCAGACATCCTTAAATAATTATTAAACCATAGTCGGGAATAATATTTATTTAACTTGTTAAATTAATATTTAACTGAGATACATGGACACGCTTATTGTGTGACCCTCTAGGCCCCTTTCTCGTTGGCATTAGGCGGGATTTCCTAAAGTCCAAGATTACTGTCTAGCAACGGGTCAAGGAACCCAAGAGAAAGAGGTTGATGTAGCATTGACATGTCACTTCATACAAATTTTAACCATGTAATATAATCCCTTTGTCACGATATCTCGAATCAAGTAGGTTGCATGCTAGTTCCATCAACCCATGTGCTCGATTATTCTTTATTTGACTTTCCAGAATTGAACTCGCCCATTCATTACCATGGCCATGAATTTATTTAGGCTATATCAATTCCATCAAAGGGCCTGAGATATCTACTTCTGTTATGGAACAGACGGGACAAATCCTTTCTTGCATTATCTATTAATGCAGTATTACTCGTGACGAACCCAACGTATCCTACCTCACTGCGAACAGTGTGTCGTCACACTTTTCATCAATACATCTAAGTGTACGGGTTGTAATACCCATTAATAATAATCTTAAATTCCAAGGAATAATACACACGTCTGAAAATAGGAACATCCAATGACACTATGAAATGTGGATTTCCTACTAGCGGATGTTGTTCTCATAATATCCTCATGGATATTACCAAGGGTGCACACCATGAGAAGGTGCCTCAATGTTTTATGAGTCCTCATCCCTAATGGCCTGTATTATTTGTGTCCCTCAAATAACATCATCTGGCCATAGAACATATATTCAAGAACAGTGTTATGGCACTTCCGAGTTCTCATCATAGCAGGGATCCGCTATGACCCTTTAATGCAAAAACTATCCTTGGGATATTATCACATGCATTGTAACGCAGAATAAAAATCAAGATGATATAAGGTGTTTATTTAATGAATAAAGTAAAAAGTATTTGGTTTTAGGCCACCAACTTCAACAGTCTCTCACTTGGACTAGAGCCAACTGCTAACAACTTTTAACCCGCTAGCTCTCACATGATATTAATGCTTCTACTGAGATAGGCATTTAGCCATGGGGTCTGCCACGTTATCTTCCGTGGACACTATTCTCACTACAACTTCACCCCTTTGATATAAATACCTCAAGAGGTGATACTTTCAGAGTATGTTCTTTGTTCGCTGATGTGACCTTGGTTCTTTTGCAAGAGCCACCGTTGCATTGTTATCACAATACAACGTGATAGGATCTTTACTGCTTGGAACCACATCAAGCTCATGGACATGTTCTGAATCCAAATGGCTTCCTTGGCTACATCAGAAGCCGCTATATATTCGGTCTACGTTGTATAATCAACGACAACTAGCTGCTTTGAACTCTTCCAGCTCACAGCTCCTCCATTGAGATAGAAAACATATCCAGATTGCGACTTCAGATTTTTCTGATCTGTCTGAAAACCAGCATCAGCATACCCACTAATGACAAGATCCTCGTCTCCTCCATTCACAAGTACCATATCCTTAGTTCTTCTCAGATACTTAAGGATAGTCTTAACAGCAGTCCAACGCTATTCTCCTGGATCTACTTGATATCTGCCTACCATTCTCAGTGCATAGGCAACATCAAGCTTGGCACATAACATGGAATACATGATGGATCCTATATCCAAAGCGTATGGGATCTTACTCATTCTATATTTCTCTTGTTATGTATGAGGACACATTTTCTTAGAAAGATGTAGGCCATGTGACACTGGAACCAATCCCCTCTTGGATTGTTCCATACTAAATCTCTTTATTATCTGGTCAATGTATGTATCCTGACATAGTCCAAGCATCCTCTTGGATCTATCATGAATGATCTTGATCCCTAGAATGTAGGCTGCTTCACCCAAGTCCTTCATGGAGAAACACTTGTTCAACAAGTCCTTAACTGACTGTAAGACTGGTACATCGTTTCCAATATGCAATATGTCGTCAGCATATACTACTAGGATAATGATCGCATTCCCATTAATCTGCTTATAAACATATGGATCACATTCATTCTTAATGAACCCAAATTCTTTTATGGATTCATCAAATTGAATGTTCCATGACCTGGATGCTTTCTTTAATCCATAAATGGATTTATGCAACTTGCAAACCCGTTTGGCTTCACCTGGTGTCACAAACCCTTCTGGTTGTGTCATATAGATATCTTCTTGAAGGTTCCCTTTATGGAATGCTATTTTGACATCCATTTTCCAAATCTCGTAGTCATGGTAATCTGTTATAGAATGTATGATTTTTATGGATTTAAACATGGCAACTGGAAAGAAGGTTTCATCATAGTCAATTCCTTGACACTATGTGAATCCTTTAGCCACTAGCCTTGCTTTATAGGTGCTAACTTGTCCTTCCATGTCCATTTTTCTCTTGAATACCTATTTGCATCCAATAGGCTTTGCATCAACTGGCTCATTGACTAGAACCCAGACTTGGTTCTAATATATGGAATCCATCTCAGAATTCATACCTTCTAGCCATCTTGTAGCTTCTGATCTTTCTACTGCTTCCTTGTAGGAGAGAGGTTCATCATTTTCCAACAATAATTATTCACCATCCCCAGTTACTAGGAAACCAAATCTCTCCGGTTCTCTTACCTCTCTTGAGAAACTACGCAATACTTGTGTTTCTGGAACCTCTTCCACAGGGACCTGTGGAACTTTTTCCTGTACCAACTCATGTGTATCTTGAGCATCAACTTCATTGAATTCAATCTTTATCCCACTATACTTTTTGAGGATGTGCTCCCTCTCAAGAAAGACAGCTTGTCTAGCGACAATCACTTTCTTGTCTGAAGGGTTATATAGGTAATATCCTTTTGTTTCCTTGGGATATCCTATAAAGATACACTTTGTGCCCTGAGGTTCTAGTTTGTTGCCTAAGAAGGCCTTAACAAATTCCTCGCATCCTCATACATGTGTGTGTGATAAAATTGGTTTCTTTCCATTCCATAACTCGGATGGAATTCCATTTTCTGCCTTAGTTGGTACTCGGTTTAAGGTATATGCTCCAGTTTGTAATGAATATCCCCAAAAGGATAATGGAAGATATGCATGACTCATCATCAACCTCACCATGTCCAACAAGGTGTGGTTCCTCCTTTAACTAACACCATTCCACTGTGGTCTATAAGGAGGAGTGAGCTGAGATAGAATCCCATACTCCCGTAGAAGATCGATGAATTCTTGGTTCATATATTCTCAGCCTTGATCTGATCGAAGCTTTTTTATCTTCTTAACAAGTTGATTTTCTACTTCATTGTTGAATTCCATAAATTTCTCTAAGGACTCTAACTTATACCTCATTAAGTAGACATAGCCATATATACTCAAATCATCAGTAAAAGTAATGAAGTAAGAATATCCACCTATATCTTCTATCGGAAATGGTCCACATACATTTATGTGTACCAATCCTAGAAGCTCTGTGGCCCTTTCACCTTGTCCACAAAAAGGCTGCTTAATCATTTTACCTTGTAAACAAGTGTGACATCTATCAAGTGATTTTAGCTCAGTATAGTCTAAATAGCCATCTTTTCAGAGCTTTGTCAAGCACATCTCGTTTACATGACCGAGACAGTGATGCAACAACTGGGTGATGTATGAGTCATGTGAGTTTGATTCGTTATCGATTGCCAATAATTGGTTTTCGTAATTTAATACATACAAACCATTATTTAAATGTGCCATACCATAACATACATTGTTCTTATAAAAAAGACAACCCTTATTTCCAAACTTGAAAATAAATCCATCCATATCCAAACAAGATACAAAAATTATGTTCTTGGTAACACTAGGCACATAATAACAGTTATGCAAAACCAAAATCATCCCAGTCGGCAATGAGAGGTGGTAATCACCAATAGCCAATGCAGCCAGCCTTGCGCCATTGGCAGCTCGAAGATCCACATCTCCTCTGGAAATATTTCTAAATCTACTTGGTTCCTTCATTTGAATACATATGTGAGCCCTACAAGCTTTATCTAATACCCAATGTGTAGAAATATAAATATTACACTTGATAATGAATGCACCTTTAGCGTCCCCATGCTTCTGGGTGCAGTTCCTCTTCCAGTGGCCTTGCTTGCCACATGAAAAACACACCGCCTCCCATTCCTCACCAGGCCTCTATATCTTCCCCTTCATGGAGGGACGACGCTCGGGGGATTCAGACCGTTTATAAATCTTTGGCCATTTTCCTTGTCCTTTCTTTTCTTATTCACCATAAGGACTGCGGGTTTGTCACGCCCCATGTCCTCATCTACCTGGATAATCAAGGTAAAAAGTTCTAATAGACTCTTCTAATTATTTATCATGTTGTAGTTGACAATAAATCTTGATAAGGTCTTGGGAAGTGATGATAGGATGAGATCTGTACGCAACTTATCTGGGAATTTAATCCCTAAGATGTTTAGGCGTTCGATGTAGCCAATAAGCTCGACTACATGAGGCCCAGCTGGCGTAGACTCTCCAAGCTTAGTTGTAAACAAAGCATTGGAGATCACATATCTCTCTTGTCTCGCCTTCTCTTGGTAGAGATCCTTATGTTGAGACATCATGTTATATTCATCCATGTTTTCATGTTGCTTCAAGATCTCATTAGACATGTCCGATAACATGAAACATTGGACATATGTGGCATCATATATATGTTTCATATAAAGAGACAGTTCCTCATCACTGGCCTTGTTTCTAGGTGCAACTAGAATATGCTCTTCCAACACATACAATTTCCTCTCGTGGCGAAGGATGACACTTAAACGCCTCTGCCACTCTTGGAAATTGGTGTCGGTGAAAAGGTTTTCCTTCTCGAGTATGGTTCACAATGATATGTTTGAAGTCATTTTTCATTCCATTTCTAAAAATTAAAATGATAAAAGGTTTAGTACTTTATTATAAAAACTGATACAAATAAATAAATTAATACTTACTAGTCTCTAACTATTTTATCGAAATATAATATCCCTTACCATTGACTTTGAAATATTCTATTGCCTGAATATTCTAGTGGAAAGGATCCATATTGCCCTTCGAATTACCCCAACTAGGGTTGTCCAAGCAGCTTGAAGGGTTTTAGTTAGGCATTCCAAATGCCAACTTCATTAACTCACAGCTCCTTGATCCACTGACTGGACTCCCCAATCCTGAAATCCTTTTATTTTGGATTTCCTCAACCTTTGCCTTTTGGTCACACCAAGTCCTACTGTGGCAGTCCACCCTTGATGCGAACCAAGTCAATTCAACCCAAAACCTTGAATTAGAATTCCCCAATAATTGAAAGCACCCCAACTAGGGTTGGTCAAGTACTTTGAACTATGGTTCGATTCTAACCAAGATTATGGAAGGCTATGTCGACTTAATATTTCATTGAGAGATTTTATCCTTATATGTAAATTTACATTTTATTATATTTGACTACATGATTGTTAATATTAAGTGGGATATACTTAAGTGATTAACCATGTTCAAGATAATATTTACGCATAAGCTGGTCTTAATTTAGTTCTATCTTGCATGCTTATTTAACTCATTAATTGTGTGATCGTGACAACACACCTATAATAAATACACCATGCAACTGAAAGAAATAAAATAAATGGTATGATCATGATCTTGTTCTATTGGTTAGTTTATCTAGCGGTTGATAAACTAACCCAAGACCTAGGGCAGAAAAACCTTGAACCTTTCAGGTTCGTGTTTACAGCTTTCCACCTGTCCACTTTTCTATCTCCTTGGATTGGTTTCACCTTGGCTCCTGACTTGAGCCACCTCCATTATCTTGGGATCTCCATCCATTACATATACATTTATCTCACATGAAAGTGAGGGGTAAAAAGGGGGTTTACATAAAATAATACTTGGGCACGCATTCCCTACATATTAATGAGGAGAAGGCTCACAAACCAACAAATTTAATTTAAATAAATAAATTAAAAGAAACCATTCACATACAAAGGTCTTGGTCTAGCTCATGATCATCCATACATGCAATGATATTTATGAATAAATAAAACTAGCATTAAATTCTATAATCGTTCTTGTTTAAGATAAATCATACTCAAATCAGTTAATTATCTTTAATTAATCAATCCCTTTATCTTAAACCCTTTTTCTAAATTTCCTTGAGATTCTCATCCATCATAATTTTAAATAAATTAAAATTATCCTTATATGTAACTTGTACCTTGGAGGCAACCCAGTGAATTCCCATTCATTATGCAGATGTTAAATTAAACACATATATATAAAACACCTATCACGTGTTGTGCCTCAGATTTATGCCTACACCATGGTACAGGTCTCAGGGGTTTGTATAATATAATAATAAATTTTAATAAATCTGTGTAATTTGGGTGAGTACACGGCGTGTAGTTCTGACTACACGACGTGTACTTTTCTTCACTGTCCATCCAAAGTACACGCCAGGGGACATGGTTTGTTGATGTACTTCAGAAATTTTCGGAGTACACAGCGTGTTCAGTTGGACACACGCCGTGTAGTATCCACGTTACACAGTTTCTAGCCAGGCAAGCCGTGTACGGGGTACACGGTCCAATCCCAGCCCAAAGGGACTACACGTCGTGTTTAGTGGACCACATAGTGTGTAATCCAGAAACCGTGTGCCACTTGTTCCTGGTCAATAAACGGTGTCATAAATGACTTAGATAGGATCCAATACACATCCTGATTTGGCAGACCAGTCCAATGCATTGAACCTAGACTACATGGTGTGTACTTCCGAATACACCCTGTGTATTCTAGTGTTGTATGTCCATGAACATTTGGAACCTCCGGATGAGTTCCTCTATTTTATTTTAATCAAAATTTAATGAAAAATTTGTTTCTGTAAGGTGAACGAGAAACTAGAGGGGAGGAACAGATCTTATGATTTAGATTTTAATGAACTATTTACTTGAATTGAAACAAATAAATTATTAAATGCATAAATCACCAAAGAAAAACTAAATAATTGTAATCAATGATATAACCTCCATCTGATACCACTTGAAGATTCTGGGCATAGCGGAAGCATGTTGGTGGGAGTGCCCAACTTTAATTTTAGTGTTAACAATGATCAATCTGAGATCCTCCACGATATAAAACGCCGGATCTTCAGAATAGAATGAAGAAAAAAAAACAAATGAGGGAGTCCCGGAACCATAGAGATAGGATCATCATATGTTGGTTATAATTAATTTAATTAATTGATAAGAATTACCTTGATGGAATTATTTCTTCGTTGATGTCTCCAGTCATGACCCGATGTGATCCGTCATTGCATCGTAGAATCCAAGTGTAGGATTCCTCTAGCAGTGATCCACATGTGCTCCACGTAACTTTGGACGTCACTGAAGGGATCTCAGGGTGCTAGCGTGGAAGAACATTTGCTTGCGATGTCCACCTTCGATCACCTTGATCTGGTGGTGGTGGATCTCTCTCGGTCTTGAGAGCATTTTTGGAGAAAGGAGTTCTTTCAGCCTAGAGAGAACTCTCTAGAATTGTTGTGCACAACGATTCTCTCTCTGGAAATGTGTTGGGTTGTGAGGATATTTATAATCGGGTTTGAGGTTATAGAGTTGTGACAATAAATAAATGCATTATGCATTTTATTTATTTCATTAACTCTTATTGAAAACCCCCATGTTGAATGATTAATTCCTTGACATGTGCCCACGCTGATTATAATAAATATCATTTAATAAAACAATATTATTTCCTAAAAATCCCGACTGAAAAAACTACATGGCGTGTAATCATTAATACATGGTGTGTACTCGTTTTCCATGAAAACTACACGGCGTGTATATTCAATATACATGTCATGTACTTTTATTTTACATTATTTTATGTCCTCCACCACATTTATTAGACCTTGAGTAATTGATATTTATTTGTTAAATAAATGTAACTGCATTAATCGCTAATAAATATATATTATTTCGCCCACAATATATTCTCTTGAATAACTAGTGTCGAAATAAATGTGATCAGACATCCTTAAATAATTATTAAACCACAATGAGGAATAATCTTTATTTAACTTGTTAAATTAATATTTAACTGAGATATATCGGCACACTTAGTGTGTGACCCTCTAGGATTCTTTCTCATTGGCATTAGGCAGGTTTTCCTAAAGTCCAAGATTAGTTTCTAACAATGGGTCAAGGCACCCAAGAGAAAGAGGTTGATGCAGCATTGATGTGTCACCTCATACGAACGCTTACCGTGCAATATAATCCCTTCGTCACGATATCTCGAATCAAGAGGGTTGAATGCTAGTGCCATCAACTCATGTGCTCAATTATTATTTCTTTAACTTTCCGGAATTGAACTCACCCAGTCCTTACCATGGCCATGGATTTATTTAGGCTATATCAATTCCATAAAAGGGCCAGAGATATCTACTTCTGTTATGGAATAGAAGGGACAAATCTTTTCTCGCATTATATATTAATGCAGTATTACTCGTGACGCACCCAACGTATCCTTCCTCATTGCGAACAGTGTGTCGTCACAGTTTTCGTCAATACATCTAAGTGCGCGAGTTGTAATACCCATTAATAATAATCTTAAAGTCCAAAGACCAATACACACATCCTCAAATAAGAACATCCAATGACACTATGAAATGTGGATTTCCTACAGGTGGGTCTTGTTCTCATAATATCCTTCTGGATATTACCAAGGGATCACACTATGAGAAGGTGCCTCAAAGATTTATGAGTCCTCACCCCTAATAGACTATATTATTTGTGCCACTCAAATAACATCATCCATCCATAGAACATATATTCAAGAGCAGTGTTATGGCACTTCCAGGTTCTCATCATTGCAGGGATCCGCTATGACCCTCCCACACCCTCTCATTATATATCGCACTTATGTAAAACACCCCATTCCGAACTCAATGGCGGTCTCAGATTTCTAATGGGAGATCCCTTTCAGATGTTATTTTATTCGTCGTTCAAGCTAAAATAATTTTAATTAAATAATTTTATTTACATAAGCACCCTCCATGGTGTTTTCTACAGAAGGCCCGTGTTGACAAAAGTTATAACCTACCTAGGGTAAACGGTATGCTCCAGACTCAACCGTTGCCTCAGATTTCTGATCTGATCTACTTTTTAAGAGATATCATGTTTCTGTTGTGTGAATAGTATAATAACACTTAATATTTTTGTATATTTTATTTCGGGCACTCCAGGCCTTGGAATCACACGTCGTATCAACACCTGATCCTAGAAATATATTTAGAAATATTCCAAAGTCTTGAAAGGAAAAAAATGGGTCTCTACATCATTCCATCTTTCAAGATTTTTGTCCCCGAATAAAAAAACTATGGAAAACAATCCAGGGTACTGAGCTCACACCCGACCCTCCCGCTCCTAGGAAGTATGCACGTTTCTATACTGCCACAACATACAAACCAAAGGGATGGTCCATTCTCATAAGGTATTATATTGTTGATGACATACATAAGAATATACACGTATCTCCCCACCTGCAATACGTGGGGGCGGCATGCACCCACTGAAACCATTGGGTTAGGGAAAGGCAGTAGGAAACGTCATCATCTCTTTGCATGATCCCGAACGGTCTGATAAAACTCAGGGGATAGTTCACCTCCCTGACCGAACATATACATCCTAAGTCATGATTAGAATCACTATTTTTCTCTAGAATAGGGTCTCGTGATTCCCTCAATCAGAATATCCATCTAGTGAAACACCTAAGTATATATGGTCATGAATGATTTCATAGTTGATGTCTCACAACAGAGACTCTCTTACATGCTAAAAAATCCAAGGAGTCATCACCATTGACTGAAGAAAATTGTACCGTCCTGCTCCACCAGAGTCTGCTGCATGGAATCTAATTGCTTTGAAATTTCCCACACTAGGTGATCTTGGGACATATAGATAAGGGCATTTGCTACAATATTTCCCTTTACAAGTGTATAGGCTATCTCAAAGTTGTAGTCCTGCAGAAATTCTAGCTAGCACCACCACCTCATGTTGAGGTCTCTCTGAGCGAAGACATACCTGATACTCTGGTGATTTTTGCAAAGCACAGTGTCCTCTTAGAAGGTAGTGCCTCCATATCCTCGGGGCAAGGACTAATGCTACCATCAACAAGTAGTGAGTTTCATAGTTCTATTCATGGGGTCTTCATCACTTCGACCTATACTTGATAAATGAAGTATCATGATTTGATGTTGAGCATGCAAGATTCCGAAAAATAGGGTAGGTGAGTAAAATCATCCAACCACAAGAGGGTAGACACAAAAAGCACGTTGTAAGGACCCAATCCCGAACTACTGGGCTCCTCCCTTATAAAAAGCTGCGAATTATTTTTTTATAAGAGAACTAAATAAATACACAACATTTATAATTTCATATCAGGATCTTTTACTGGCCCATGTTTTGGAGAATTAGAATCCATAGTTACATTAAAAAGCAATTGTACAAAATTTAGAAATCACTAAACAATGAATCATCAGTGCACTTCTCCCACTTTAGAAATTCATCGTAGCACGACTGCTAAACCTGTATGAATAATTTTAATACAGAGGGTGAGCATAAAATTTCCAATAAGGGGGTTTTGAAAATATTTATGAAAATACTTTAAATAATATATATTACTTGAAATAATATTTGGTATGAAAATATTAAATACATGTCATTGGGTGTTCCTATCTACAATCATGTGTAATGGTCTCCTGACTTGAGATCATTTTTGATGAATGTTATTTAATCGTGTACATTGATGCAACACGAAAACCATGACGTTGAAATTGTTGGGAGGTAGTTTATGTTGGGTGCATCATTGATGGCATAACAATGGTTTAATGGTAAAGAAAGGATTTTTCACTTCCGGGTTATGGAAGTAATATATCCCAGACCATGTTGATCAGGATGGTAGTACCTTCATAAAACCATGGCCATGGTGGTCGAGGGTAAATCCATCTAGTTGGATCAACTAATAATAAAGCAAGAAAACGGATGATGACACACGTGTGCATCCTTCTTTATGAGATATTAATGACAAATAGATTATATTACACAGTACGTGTTCGTAGGTTGGTTTTCATTGATATGAAATTTCATATCTCTTCAGGGGCCATGATGGGTTGCTAGATCTCGCTCTTGGTCTGTGAATACTATTCACTGCTTTTGAGATAAGGTCCTTGAGGGTCACACACAATAGCATATTTGAGAATCTTCGATATTCAGTTGAATAAGAGTTTTGGATATGGTGGACCCCACCATTGGGGTCCGGGATTTGTCCAAGGTTAAACAATCGCCAATGCAATAAATAAATTTATATTATTCAAGTTAAGAATAATTTTTTTATAATAATATTTTAATACTATAATAATAATAATATTTTTTTTCCTAAGCCTATAGATGGTTTAGAAAAATTTTAATAGAGGGGGTGTGGAAAATTTTTTGTTGGGGTCTTGGCTTATCTCACAAACCAATCAATAAAGGAAAAAGGGAGAGACTTGCAAAGAAGGTCTCGAAAATAAAAAAAAGGAAAAGGAGGAGACCTGCAAAGCATATCTCAGTTAAAAAAATGGGGTCATGTTGTGGGGGGTTGAGCATCCCCCCACCTTTTTCTCTACTGGTCGCCGACCTAACTAGGACTGCGACCCCATATCCCTCCATCGGACGAACTGACACCAAACCACTGCCTCTTCTACCTAGGTCTTCCCTATGGATCCACCTGTGCAACCTACCTCTTCCAAAAGAGGCACCCGGCGGCGCCTCCTCCCTGCTACAGGCGCACCCCTGAAGCCTTTTCTGGTGACTTCCCGCGTCCGCGCCCCCTGCAGCAGCGTTTCGCCCCACACCAGGCATCGCCACCGTGGGCAGCACCCTTAGTCGGAGCCCCTCCCATCCAGCCGCACTATAGTGGCAGTAATCCCGAGGCTGCCTCCCTCCGGACAGGGCTACCAACTTCTCTCGGCATCATGCTGCACCAGCCGGACCATCACTACTGGAAAACTAATCTATAACAATGGTTTTGAACTGTTGGTATAGGCCTCCAAACTGTTGGTATAGCCTATAACAACATTTTGGATAACCGTTTCCAACTAAGCCGTTGGGATAGGTCTATAACAATGGTTTTGGAAACTGTTGGTATAATTTATTTGAAAATCTATACCAACGGTTATGGAACCGTTGGTATATGTATTTCAAAAAAAACATTCACTGGGATTTGATCCCAGGACCCCTAGTTTATTATTGGACGACTTAACCACTAACCTAACATGACTTTTGTGAATATAATTACATAAATATATATATATATGTATTCACATAATTATTTTAAATTTTGATTTATATAATGTTCTGGGTAAGAAGAAATGATAAAAAATCAAAGGATCTATACCAACGGTTTTGAAAAACATTGGTATAGATCTTGATTCTAGATTTTGATTCTGGATGCAAGGTTGATTTGTGGGGGACCTTTCCCAACGGTTTGGGAAAACCCTTGGTATAGGTATACCCTTTCCCAACGGTTTGGCCAAACCATTCAGAAAGGTGTCCACAAAGTAGACTTTTCCCAACGGCTTGGCCAAACCATTCAGAAAGGGTATACCTATCTCAACGGTTTGCCCAAACTGTTGGGAAAGGTGGCCACAATGTGGGATTTCCCAACGGTTTGGCTAAACCGTTGGGAAAGGTGGCCTCAAAGTGGGATTTCCCAACGGTTTGGCCAAACCATGGGAAATGGAACCTATACAAATAGTTTTTACAAAACGTTGGTATAGAAGCATTGGGAATGGTTAGATTTCCAGTAGTGCATGTCGCATAACAGTGGCCAGCCACCCCCTTGGCCACTGTGAGGGACCTCAAGCGCACCTAGGTTTGACCCGCCGAGTTTTTCCCTCTCCTTGGCACTGCTGGATGGCCACTTCCTACCTCCTGGACGCCAACCCCTACCTCCTCCCTGTTATAGGCGCCCCACACCTCGTCGGAGCCCTCCGGACTTCCCTTTTTCAATCTGGTCGGCTACACCATCAGCTCCTGTGCAGCTTGTTGCCACCTCTCGCTTGAAACCCCTATGCATCGGCCAACCCCTGCCTGAGAAGCCACCGGTGTAACCTCGTCAAGCCGTACCCACTATTTGCAGCCGTTGGAATTCCTAGTTCGGGTGATCCGAGTGAGGTAACTCGTGGTGAAGGTCCAATTAGACCCGAGTTGACCTGAAATGAGATCAGGCGGGTCTGCCCAGCCAGGAACAGGTGTGGGCGGGCCTATTCAGCCTAGATTTCTCCTGCACAGGGTTGGCATACCTCGGGATGGGCCTGTGCAGGTTCAGCCCGATCTGTACAGGCCTGCCCGGGGGTTTCGGGGCCCAGGTAATTTTACTTAATCAAAAGTTAATTAAAATAATTAATTTAATTAGAGATGATAATTAAATTAATTCAGTATTATTTTTTTGTTTAATAATTGTTGTGGCATAAATTAATTTAATTGGTGTTTAATAAAATTAATTGATTAATTTAAATTTTAGTTTTAAAATTAAATTAATTAATTGGGACCGAACGACATAATTATTGAATTAAAAATTAGAGTGAAAATTTTAATTCAATTAAACGCCCTAAAATTTATTTAATGAAAGTTTAATATTTATTCTGCATTTAGTTTATATATGCGAGTTAATGAATATGATGATCATGAGCAGGAGACCGACTAATGCATGTCTGGTGCTTGATTATTTATTTAATTTATTTATTTAATTATTGCATGGTTCTTTAATAATTAGTTTAATTAATTTAAAGGTGGAATATGTGTCATCTCAGAGTCGTTATATGTATAAGGGTCTGTGTGCCCATTCATAGAGTTGTATCTTTTACCCTGAGAACCCCTCACCTTCGTGCGAGTATTGTTGTATAATGAAGAGACGAGGTGTGACACACTTCATGCCAAGTGACGGCGATGCACCGGACAGGATTTGGATGCACTGGGTGGCCAGACATTGCTATTTCAAGCCACACAACTTAAGTTATTACCCCTAGGGTCAAGGTTGGTCCGTTATTCACTCAACGGATCAACCAATAGAATCGACTCATGATCAGGTCATCATTTTATTTTGCATGGTTTATTATTTTTGTGAATGTGTAGTTAATGTGTGATCACATAGAATAATAATTGACAAGCATGCAAGATAAAATGAACAAGTGATTCGATAAAATTTTCTATTTCTTGCATGGTCAGTTTTGAGTGCGATCACATAGTTCGTGCTTATAAAAATAGAAAAATGATTTATTTCATCACATTAAAAATAATAAAACCCTCAAATATATATTAATTCATTACCACCTTCCATCAATAAAATTTTAACCAAACTGACTACTTGAGTTGTTGGTCATGTCATAGATGAGGGTGCCTCTTACTACCGGGGAGTCCTTATAAGAGTGATGTGTCAACTTAACTAAAGTGATAGTAAGGATTAACCATAGCTAACTTGCTATCATTTTAGAGGCAAGTGTTGAGTAAATCAAGTTATGATTTTAGAAGCCAAGACTTCACTCAATAGATCGAGGAACTGTGATTTCATGCGGTTGGCCAGCCAAAAGCATACCTTGAACCCTCCAAGTAGTGGCATAGCCATATCTTGTAGACTATGAGGGGTGGTTCCAGGATCCCTTCCACTAGAGTACTCTAGCAATAGATTATTCTAATTCTAGCATAGAGGGTTCCTATAATTAGATAAAAATAGTGGGAGACATTTAATGCATTAATTATTTAATAAAAAATGTCTAACCCGGTAATCCAGATAAAAGGTACTAATCTGCTAATTTTTTTAAAAAAATAAAAAATTATACCACAAGTTTAAAAACTACGATATATATATATTGGACAAAGTAAATGTCCACACTATAATGAGTATCCAAGAATAATACGGGAGCTTACGTGTAGTATTATGATATAAGAAACTCAAGGTGTCAGTGTCCTCAACACTATTAATCTACCTCAAGAAGTGAGAGTGAAATTGCTTACATGAGATTGATGTAAAAAGCGTATGATGGTTATGTCATTAAGTTTTCATCAGCGTCCGATGTTAGTTTTGGTCACTACATTAGGACATGGATGATAAAACATGAAGTCTCATCTTTTAGATATTTGCATGGAGAAAGTTAAGGAATGACATGAATTAGTTGATGGTTACACCGACATGTGTAAATTGAAAGATGGATCATGATATTTAAATGGATCCCTTTCTCATATCATTTTAACCCCTTTACTCAAGTTTCATTTTAAGTTATAAAACGAACGGGTATTGAGTAAATTCTTCATTACCTATTCTGGTAAGTTTGTCCAAGTGAATAATATTTCAAAGACAGTTTTATATTTAATTCTTATGGCGAATAAATTGAACGACATGATGAAAATTCCAAAAGGAAAGTAATGCCAATGGCACATTCTTAATGTCCTTCAATGAATGAGGTATTAAAAAGGTTATTTTCATTTCATATTTTAAAATAAAATAATGAAATTTAAATTAACTGAATTAAAGAAACAAGTTACCCACTTCTTCTTCAAAAATATTCATCAATTGTAATGTTTCATTTTTACTAATTGGGTATTAAATAAAATATACTAGTGACATATGTCTATTCTAATACAGTAACCAAGTAAGTGTAGAGATATTACTAGAAGTCATGTGTATTCTCTAAGTGGCTGTGAAAGGGTGATACCTAGGCCATTAGTGAGAATTACATGAATTCCTAATTGCCAAGTGAAAGATTCATGTAGAACTATTATTGAGTATAAATTAAAAATTAATCTCATGTGTCCTTGGACATAATGAGACATTATTCCAGGTTTAGGAATTAATGTTGTTTAATACTCGACTTATAGTTCAGTGATACATGAATCATAGGCAATGAATGATGAATATAAAATGTAAGACTTATACCCAGTTGTAGCAAAATATTTCTTTATCAAGGAAAACTAAAATTGGACGTCAAGAATATACCAAGTATGGAATTTAGGCTCAACATAACTAAATACTTTTGGTATCATCAACGTCTTTAGTTTGGACAAAGAACCTTTAGAAATAAAGGTATGCCACAAATCTTATGGAATTAGTTCATCTTGTCTGCATGAACTATTCCAAGCATAAGATAGAGGTATATATACTCTATATGATTCCTTTAAGTAATTAAGGAATGGTAAAATGAAGTAAGTGCATGGTCAGAAGACATGATCTACTTTGAGCCAGCATGCCGAAGAATATCTTGATTGTGCAATCATCGATCATGATAATGTAGTGTGGAGTAATTCCTAAATGCACATTACCTTATCCACATCACGACATTGAAGTTAATGAGGAGGATCGACGATGAAGTCTTACATGTTAACATTGATCAACAAAATGTATCATGGGTTAATTCCTAAACACAAGTTTTATAGGTCAAAGTATTGATGTAAGTAGTATCAATGTTGCAACATACAGAAACTTCCATTATATTTCATGATGTGCTTCGAAAATAATGGTGATATCCCACAACCATATGACAAATAAAATGAAAAATGGATATCATACAAATCATAGTATGATGATAAATCCATTATGTCATATGGACATGTGTTTGGGTGCATAGAGTTTATTAGGACATAAACAAACATGCATCAGGAACAAACACATTGTGCATCTTTTGTAATTATTCTAATAGTTTCTTAGGATATTACATAAATCCCTATGATAGAAAAGATACAGTCAAGTTATAGACTATATTTCTATAAGAGGGTGCGCATCTCTTTTGAGACAGTGGGAGCTAGATTGTCTTGCTATTAGTCAATGCTTCAAATTCACAAATAGTTATCATAGGAACTAGTTCCACAAGCACATGTGGAACAGAGGATGTTTTAGAGACACATACTTCGTAGGAAGGTTAAAACCATGGTGATGGTATTATATTCATTATGGTCGGTGTTCTATCATTCATTGTGAATAATATTTTCTACAAGCAGTGTATGACAGTTAGCTAATATTGACAAGACCAACTAAAATTCAATAAAGGCTTCCATGTATTACATTGCAAAGGAGCGTACATAATGAATATTGTGGTGGGTATTCAAGTGAGTTGATACATGAGTGGTACAAGCGTAGTATCAATAAGGCTCGATTGGTTTCACCATGTCATTATGCATAAATCCATTAGAATTTTACTTGTCATAACTAATTTTTATGTTCATTATATTAAGCATAAGATTTCATGACCACCAATCGTGGATGGTGTCTATACGACGCAACCTGAAAGGGATGGTCACACCACTTAATTCTAATAAAGGTTGCATGTTACTACAATCCAGTTTAGGATTGACGTAAGCAACATGATCATAGAGTATTCATTTAGAATGAATTATTTCCATGTGTCTACCATAGTTTAGTGGGAGCACCAAGGTTTTCCAAGAAAATTATGTTCAGAAACATATGGAAAACAGACACTGGTCTTACAGTTAGTTAAGATTCGGATGAAATCTTTTCTTGAGTGATTGACTTAAAGTAGGAACATAATTTCTAGGGAAGTAGATCTAATGAGGTGGATCTATAGGCTACTTGGACCTAGTCGATCGTACATATAGTGACATGGTATTGAAAAATAAAAGTCGTAATAATTCAAGAGACGGACTGTTGCCTTTGTCACAAGGCATTATCTCTCTAGGTTGACGTGTCCGAGACATAGGAGGATATAAACGTGATGAATTAAATCCATTAGCTAAAGTGATGGATTAATCACATATGCCATGATATGTAAAAGAACTGATATTTTTAGGATATACTTTATAGTCTGAAGATATTAGTTATATCCAGAAGCACTGTAAGTAAAGTAGTTAGAACTATCTTATTGTACTTCGAAAAGTTTAAAAGATAAGTACCTGATAAATGGAGAAGAAGGATACTAGTTTTCAGGGATACAAACAAGTCTTTCATAGATAAATGTGATTTAGTATCGCAGTTAGGCTAAGGTGATGAGCGAGACAAGTTCATATAAGCCAGTGGTATCCATACCTACAAAGACTGAGTACATTGTATCTTTGAGGCGGTTAAGAAGTAGTTAAACGCAAACATTTGTTCCAGTTCTTGTAATTGCACCGAGTAAGGAAAAGATTATCATAATGCCAATTATTATATTCTTATTTTCCAAGATGTTATGTTATGACAGTGGATAAGAAAGATATACTCGGGACACCATCTCTTGAAAAGTTTTACTCAATGAGACAAGGTTGCAATAACAGAATAGCCACACAGTGGAACCACGACGGACCTAGTAGAAAAAGTTTTTACTCTGCAGAAACATGATGTTCATCATGTGAGTAGCTAACAAGTTTGGTTAGCAAGTTGGCTCTGGTGCAAGTTGGAGTGTTGAAATAGTTGGTTCCCTAGACCCAACTATTCTGTGCTTTTGATTACCATACCGTGTATACAGTTAGCTATACATGATATAATCTTACCATTATAGTGTAGAATTTTCTAAGTCCACTGTTGAAATGGTAATTTCTAAAGATTAATTGTTGTATCGAAAGGTTATAGAAGATCCCAGTCTATAATGAGAACCTCTATATACCGTGAAATTAATCATAAATATATGTTCTATGGTCTAGATACATCTTACTGATCGAACACATTAGATTTTTGAAAATTATGTGTTGGGGGCTCATAAGCATTGAGACTTCTTCTCATGAAGTTTGCACTTGGTGATATCTAGTAGTGAGATCATGAAGATAGACCTCCCAATAGGAACACCACATGTTTCTGGTGTCATTGGATGTTCCTATCTACAATCTTGTGTAATGGTCTCTTAACTTGAGATCATTGCTGGTGTATGTCATTTAATCGGGTACTTTGATGCAAGACGAAAACCATGACGTTGAAATTGTGGTGAGGTAGTTTGTGTTGGGTGTGTCATTGATGACATGATATTGGTTGAATGGTCAAGAAATAATTTGTCGCTTTCAGGTTATGGAAGTAATATATCTTAGGCCATGTTGATCAGGATGGTAGTACCTTCATAAGACCATGGACATGACATTCAAGGGTAAATCCATCCAGTTGGATCAACTAATAATAAATCAAGAAAAAGGGTGATGACACATGTGTGCATCCTGCTTTATTATATATTAATGAAAAAGATATTAAATTACACAGTACGTGTTCGTAGGTTGGTTGTCACTGCTATGACATTCCTTATCTCTTCAGGGGCCATGATGAGTTGCTAGATCTCGCTCTTGGTTTGTGAATATTATCCACTACTTTCAAGATAAGGGCCTTGAGGATCACACACAATAGAATATTTGAGAATCTTCCCTATTCGGTTGAATAAGAGTTTTGGACATGGGGGGCCCCACTACTAGGGTCTGGGATTTGTCCAAGGTTAACCGATAACCAATGCAATAAATAAATTTATATTATTCAACTTAAGAATAATGGGCATTGAATTTATTTATTAAATGTATTTACTAGTTTTAAGTAAATATATGAAAAATATTATTTGAATGAATATAAAAATATTCAAGGTTCATTAATATTTTTGGGAGTTAGAGCTGAGTTAATGGCTTAATTATTATCACGTAATATATTTAATATATTACAGAAAAGTGTTAATAATAATGAATAATATTTATGACTCAGTTTAGTAGTCAAAATATTATTTATATAGTGTGTTAATTATTCAGGGGTTTGGATGTCGTTTTCAGATATTTTCTTAACACTCTATAAATAGAGGAGGAGAGGAGTTGTCATGCACGATTCACTGCCTCTCTCTCCTCCTCTCTCTCCCATATCCTAGAGAGAGAGGCTCTGGATCCAAGAAGCTCGGATGGAGCTCTCTCTCAGGCATCATAAGCAGAGCGATGCGGTGATTGTTGAAGTGTCGAAGGAGTCATCATACCTCCGTGCTAGCACCCGGATTACAACGATCAGTGCTCCCATAGATTCATTGAAGCGTGTGTGGGCGATCTAGAGAAATTCGACTTCGGATTCTTCGAGCAGTGATCACCAGCGATGAGCAGAGGTCGTGTGCGGCTTCGAATCTAAACCAGGTATTTTACAGTTTTTATTTTGTGCTTAAAAATCTTCATTTGTGATCCTCGGCTTAAACCAGGTTGTTATTCGCCGACGTCAAAAAACATTACGTCGATCATCGGTGAAATTTTAAAATCCCACCTGTTTGGGCCTTTCACTGCATGCCCGGTTCCTTAAAAAACAACTCAAGACAATAATATTGATATCAAAAACAAACTACTGTAAAGCACTGTAGTGGAAGACTACAAAACATCAAAGTACACAGCATAAGACAAAACCAACAAAACCCAGAATGCTCCAAAACAAAACTCCAAATCTCACAACATGCTCCATTCTCTACAAAACATCCCAAATATCATGATGCACCACTAAATAAGTGTGATACTTTACCTTTTCCCATGTCCTGATAAACAATATCTGCAAAATCACCAACATTCCAAGGAAAGGGTGAGTAATGAAACTCATTAGGATTTCCCTAAATGACTTCCCTACTTACACAACTTGGATAGAACATGTTAGCACATTTATATAATATAATTTGTGTAAAACCAATAAAATAGTTTATATCAGAGTATAAAACAAGTGCTATGGTAAAATAGTTTTCTCAAAATAGTCCAAGTTCCAAGGAAAACAACCAAACAAGTCATTGCAACCATTTCATGAATTTCATTGGAATTACCTATTCCATATAACATAGGCACACAGACTCATCCACACAACCACACAAGCTTGGTGTTACCCTTTACGGTGGAACATCACATCCATATCATGTACCCATTGATGGTGGTACTTCATGACCATTATCCATCCCATTTCATCCATGCTTAATCATTTAAGCCATATCACATGCCAATACAACCTTTTCCAAACCAATTCAATCATTTCAATAAAACCACACTTTTATTGAAAACCATAACAACAAACCATTTCCATAAAACCATACTTTTTTTGAAAACCATTTTTCCATCAATCTATTCTGATAAAACCAACCTTTTTATCAAAAACACTTTTCCATGCGGCAAAACTGAACAACAATTTTAAAATCATCATTTTAAAATCTTGTTACCAAATTCACCTCTGTCCAAAACATCCAATTTTTCACAATAAAATCAATCATCAGCAAAGAAGGTTTCCATAAATAATTGGACAAAAATTTCACAATCAATTTCACACAAAACAACCAATTTGAAATCAAACCTTCTAGTTCTAGAAAGAGGAGTCGAGAGTGAAGCCACCTACATCGTAAATTATTGGGAAAACGAAGAACAAGTTAAATCTCCAAAAACCCGCCTTAGATCTCTTCTCATATCATCAACAAGGCCAAATATAATCATGATTGGCATAAACCACCTTAAATCTATCTACAACGGACTAGATCTAAGAAACTGAGGTAGAGAGAGAAGTAGATATACGAAAACCCATGAAAAACTAACATAAACGATGACTTGGTGTGGGAATCTGGCTTCAACGAACCAAGAAATGCCTCTAGATTACTTCCAATTTGATGGGGGGAGAGTTCCACAACCTTTGGGAGGAAGAATACCTGAATTAGGGTCGATTTGGGGGGGGGGGCGAGGGGTTACAACATAATCCTGACCCATCTCCACTTTTTTAAGATCTTGTTTTTAAACCGTGCATAGTTAGTCGCATGGTTAGGCAAAATCGTGCGCTGACTGTGCGTCAACCTTTGCCTTAAAGAGGACCTCACACTGTTGTCCTGCACTGTTAGACAAACGGTGCTCCAACCATGCAAAAGCTCAATGTCCCATTTTGCAGGGTTCCTCCTAGGTGCCCGTACGGTTTGGACAAACTGTGCGCCTACCCATGTGCCTTCCCCTTAGCTTCTATCTCATTGTGCACAATTTCCTGTAGGAGTTGCACAGTTTTCTCAAACTGTGTTCAAACTGTGCATCTCTAGAAAAACTCTAAAACATTCAAAAAAAATTCAAACTCTCCCAAAATTCACCCAAACACTTTATATACTTAAAATACGTAAATGAAGTGTTACTTCAAACCGAGGGTGCTACAAGTCATGATATCAATTAATAATAAATTTAAAGTTTAAGTATAAACACACACATCGACAGATAGAAACATTCAATGACATATAAAAATGTGTGTTTCCTATTAATTAGTATATTCTCATAACCTCTTATCTTCAAGATTACCAAGGGAGAACACCAGGAGAATGTGTCTCAATGTCTTATGAGCCTCCTATCCCTGACAGCTTGTGTTGTTTGCATCTCATTCGACAATATCTTCCGATCATAAAATAAAGATCTAGAATAATGTTATTACATCTCTAGATTAATACCAAAATGGGGAATTCCCATGACCTTTCAAAAGGATATATATTCTAAGGACATTATCACATACAAATATCATGAAAAAGAATAATCAAGATATGATAATCATACTTTTTTAATGAGAAAAAACATGTAATCAAGTATTAAACAAGTTGATTGTAGGACACCAAATCCAACAAAAGAAATATGGAGAGAAAAAAGAGGTGGGGGAATGAAGTTGTGCATTGGATAGGGTTTACACTCGAGAGAGAGAGAGAGAGAGAGAGAGAGGAGGGGCGGGGGAGGGATAAAGAAATGTAAGTGTGAGTCGGATAATAAATTAAGAAGGATTGATTGTTAATTTTGGCTAAAATCATTGTGAAATTTAATATTATTAAGATTCACCATTGAATTTAGTAAAAATAGACATGGATTGAATGTTAATTTTATACAAGTTAGTGCTAGACACATTTTTCACAACATTTATTTAAAAATATACTTTGAATGATAGGCCTTAAATTTTGTTTTTCACTAGTGACACCTAGACTTTAGTCTAGTACTAGAGAGGTAAACACCTTAGAGGGGTCACCACTTAACTTGAATGATACCCAAATCTCTAACATCAAATTCCAAATTTGCATACTCATTTAATAGCTCTAATAGTAAAACAAAATATTTAGTAAATTAATCATCCGTACATTTGAATCCTGGAATTGAATAAAATAAAATGAATTTAAAAAAAAATTTTGGTAGGAATTATTGATGAAATAATAATTTAAATTAGTATTAATAATAAAATATTAAAAATAAATAAACTGATAAATGAATACAAAATGAATTATTTATTAATTCATGTATAATTTAATCACAAAATATAATGTTCAATAATATTCAATAAGCAATAGTAGTTAATTATAATATATTATGGTCAATTATGTTGCCTTTTGTTTTTTGAAAAAATAATATATAAAAAATGAATAGGTCGAAGGCGTGTGGGAGTCACAATTTTTTTTAAAAAGTCTAATGCAGAGAAGAATAAAAATAGTGAAAAAATAAAATATTAAATTAAACAGTAATCGATGCCGTCAATCGTCGTACGCACCTCGCATAGAATTCGAATACAAAGTATTAGAGTAAAGCAGACTCATAAAATGAGTGATAAAAATAATATTTTCAGCTATCTCGCTATTTAAATTATTTATCTCCTAATTTATCAGAACATTATTTATTTATTTTTTAAATGATATAATTTTTCAAAATATTTAGAACTGGTAAATTATTACTGGTGGAAATTTATATTATATAAATTTTAGTAAATTCCCTATACTAGATAGATCCAATGATTGACTGGGCATGTGTCCCTAGGAAGAAAGACGAACTGATGATCAATTAAACATGTTTAAATTGATTATATTTGGCCTTTATCGGTTATTGAAATAAACATTAAGTAAACATGGAAATTAAACTAAGTCGTTAAATGATTAAACAAAATGTGCATAAGGTCTCCAATTATAGAAAAAACTGTCCAATCTAGAATAGAAAAGAAAAAACAACAAAATTATAAAATAATTTGGATCCTCATTTAACTAATTTAACAATTTAAAACAAGATTTATATCCATTCAATTGGGTTGATTTAGATAAAAAAATATGATATTAAATACTTATCAAGGTAAATTTTTTTAGAGGTACACACACACAACAATAAATATACTAATCAAAATATATTATGAATAGATAACTCTATGGGATGAGTAAATCTATACATTGTGTGTGCACTAAGGGTTATGCAACAAGTGTGACATAGTATATCCATGATCTATATTATGTGTCGAACCGATTAATTTAGTTGAGCATTTTTTGGATTCTAATGTAGCAAAGTAGACATGGTCACTTAACACTGCTTTCGAAATCCAACACTTTATGTTAAAAACAGCCGATTAATAAAGATTCATTATGAACAAGAATGTCCAAATCATTAAAGCATATTATGATAAAACACTTATGACAAAAAAACCAAAAACTCTGATGGTCATGCAACACATATCTTAACAATATTGAGAATCTTTTTGAGAACATGGCTTGGTTCGTACATTTAATAAAGATAAAAAAAATCAAGAGTTAACGCCAAAATTCACATATCATAAGAGATCAGAATTATAATAAGAGAAGATACAATTAGACATAATTGTACACATATACATTACCCTAATACAGGGAAATTATTATGTAACATCATGGATAAAATCTGGTGTGAAGAAATAAATAAATAAATGATGATAAAAAAATAAAGAAAGTAAAAGCATTGATGAACCCATGGTGAAATCAAAGGAGAACATCTCTGTTCATGTCCACAAATACCCCTCTTATATTTCGGCCACATTTCTTAGGTTCCCTTGTACTCCACCATACCCCAAAGCGCCACCATTGGTCCAAACAAACTAGAGGTCAAATTAATACGAGATATTTCAATTGACCGTTTTCCTTCATTTTTGTGATTAAACAGGGTTAAATTTATAAAATTAATTTACCTTATTAATGATTAGGTTTTCATTGTCTGGGAAAATTACCACAAGTGTAAACCATTGGTAATGAAATTAGAAAAGGATAAAATTAAAAGAATAAATTTTACTATTCATTTGAACAAAATACACGTGTCTTCATCTCAATGACTATCTAATAAGAAATAAATAATTATATGTTCTATATTTTGAAGTACCCCTAGACTCGCACATACTAATTAGATTCTACAAACATATATTATGGACATATACCCGAACACCAACTGAGATTACCCATGAATTATACATCATTTTTTATAATTATACGTAATAATTCACGATTGAAACGCACTCTAAAAACCCAACAGTTTGGTGTCTTTGGAGATTACCTACACAACCACATGAGAAAGCTTTCACAACTTCCACACAAATTCTCCACACATGAGTCCTTTTTAAGGATATCACTACATATGAAATCCATGGAAAAAGGGGAAACATATGAAAATGGTGAATTTAGATGCGCGGTAAGAGGTTAAAAAATATCAATGAGGCATAGGGGATTTACCATTAGATCATAATGAAGGTTCCGGGCGCAGCGGAAGCGCGTGGGTGGATGTGCCCACTTGGCTTTTTGTCATTAGCAATGATCAATCTGGGATCAATACGACGATAAACGCCAGTCTCCACGGATCGAATCACAGAAAAAGACAAAGAAGATGGTTTGTCCCGGAACCACAAACAAGGATCGTTACAGGTTGATTATAATTAATTTAATTAATTATAAAGAAATACCTTTTGGGTGTTCTTTCTTCGTTGATGTTCTCAATCACGTTGTCGATGTGATCCGTCGTTGCGTCGCAGAAGCCAAGTGTAGACTCCCTCTAGCGGTGATCCACACGTGTACCTCGTATCTCTGGACGTCGCCAAAGGATTCTCCTGGTGCTAGCGTGGAGAAGCCTTTTCTTGCGTTGTCCGCCTTAGATTGTCTTGATCCGACGGAAGAGGATCTCTCTCGGTCATGAGAGCGTTCTTGGAGGAAGAGGTTCTTTCGGCCTTGAAAGAATTCTCCAGAGATGTTGTGTACAACGATTCTCTTGTGTGTCAGAAAAGAGTTGGGGTTGTGAGGATATTTATAATCGGGTGTGTGGGGTTATAGAGTTATGACAATAAATAAACGCGTTACGCGTTTTATTTATTTCATTGACTCTTTATTTAAAACCCCATGTCGAATAAATAATTCCTTGACATGCGTCCACACTGATTATAATAAATATCATTTAAAACAATATTATATCCTCAAAATCCCAACTGAAAAAAAACTACACGGCGTGTATTAATAAATACACGGCGTGTACTTGTTTTTCATTGAAAACTACACGGCGTGTACATTAAATGTACACGGCGTGTATATCTTGTTTTCATTTATTCATTTCCTTTCCAAAATAAAACTACACGGCGAGTAATAATAATACACGGCGTGTACTTGTTTTATTTTATTTTTCCTCCATCATTTAAAACAACTTAAGCTTCCTTGAATAATTATTAAACCACGTACGAGAATAATCTTTATTCAACTTGAGATACTTGGATACACTTAGTGTGTGACCCTCTAGGCCTCTTTCTCGTTGGAATTAGGCGGGCTTGCCTAAAGTCCAAGATTACTGTCTAGCAACGGGTCAAGACACCCAAGAGAAAGAAGTTGACGCCGCATTGACGTATCACCTCATACGAACGCTTACTGTGTAATTTAATCCCTTTGTCTCAATATCTCATCAAGCAGGTTTCATGGCAGTGTCATAAACCTATATGCTTGATATGTCGTTATTTGACTACCTGAAATAAACTCATCGTTTACACCATGGCCATGGAATTTAATGCGATAGTTCTATTTCAATCAAAGGGCCGAGATATCAACTTTCATAAATGGAAGGGACAAATCCTTCCTCGACTTATCCATTAACAACATGTCACTCGTGACGCACCCAACGTACCCTACTTCCCGCCAACTGTCTGCGTGACAGTTTTCGTCAGTAAATCTAACTGCACGAGTCATGACATGAGTTAATGATAACCTTCCAGTCTAAGGACCATTACACACGCTCGTAGATAGCAATATCCGATGACACCAAGACATGCGGAATTACTACTGGTGGGTCTGTTCTCATAATCACCCATCTTGGAGATTACCAAGTGCGAACTCCATGAGAGAGAGTCTCGTCTTCTTATGAGTACTCGCACATGACGGTCTGTATACTATGTGTCCTATCATAGTATGTCATCCAACCGCAGAACTTTATTTAAGAATATTGTTATAGCATTTCAAGGTTCTCATCATAGCGGGGATCTGCTATGACCTTATTAATGCAACAAATATTTCAGGACATTATTATATTATAGTCATGAAGAACAATGAACAATATATAATAAGTGAACATTTATGTAATCAAAGTACAAAACAGTTGGTTCTGAGTACACCAACCCTTACAAACTCCCACTTGGACTACAGCCAACTGCCTACGACTTTTAGTCCGCTAGACCTCACATGATGATCATGTTTCTGTTGAGTCAAGGCTTTAGTCAATGGGTCCGCCACGTTGTCTTCCGTGGAAATACTGCTCACTGCAACTTCACCTCTCTGAGAAAAATCCCTCAAGAGATGATACTTCCGAAGTATGTGCTTTGTCCGCTGATGTGACCTTGGATCTTTTGCAAGTGCCACCACTGCAGTATTATCACAATAGAGTGTGATAGGATCTTTACTGCTTGGTACAACATCCAGCTCTTGGACGAAGCTTCGCATCCATACTGCTTCTTTAGCTGTCTCAGAAGCTGCGATATACTCGGACTCCGCTGTAGAATCTGCCACCACACTTTGTTTTGAGCTCTTCCAGCTCACTGCACCTCCATTCAAACTGAAGATGTATCCAGTCTGCGACTTCATGTCATCTTGATCAGTCTGGAAACTAGCATCTACATGTCCTCTGATGACTAGTTCCTCATCTCCTCCATAAACCAAGAACATATCCTTAGTACGCCTCAGATACTTAAGGATAGTCTTGACTGCCATCCAATGGCGGTCTCCTGGATCAGCTTGATATCTGCCTACTGCACTTAATGCATAAGCAACATCTAGCCTCGTACATAGCATAACATACATGACTAACCCAATCGCGGATGCGTAAGGGATCCTTGCCATTCTCTTTCTTTCCTCATGTGTCTGAGGACACATTTTCTTGGAAAGATGAATGCCATGTGACACTGGCAACAATCCCCTCTTGGACTGTTCCATACTGAATCTCTTCAGTATCTTGTCAATGTATGTACTTTGACTTAGGCCCAACATTTTCTTGGATCTATCACGATGGATCTTGATCCCAAGAATATATGCCGCCTCGCCCAAGTCTTTCATGGAGAAGCATTTATTCAACCATGCCTTAACTGACTGTAAGACAGGTACTTCGTTTCCAATTAGCAATATGTCATCGACATATACTATTAGGAAAACGACTGCACTTCCACTAAACCTTTTGTAGACACAAGGCTCACATTCGTTCTTAACAAATCCAAATTCTGTAACAGCTTCATCAAAATGAATGTTCCATGACCTTGATGCTTTCTTTAATCCATAAATGGATTTTTTCAACTTGCATACCTTGTTGGCATCCTTTGAAGTCACAAACCCTTCAGGTTGTGTCATGTAGACATCTTCCTGGAGGTTCCCGTTAAGGAAAGCTATTTTGACATCCATTTGCCAAATTTCATAGTCATGGTAAGCAGCAATGGCCAATAGGATTCTGATAGACTTCAGCATTGCAACCGGTGAAAAGGTTTCATCATAGTCAATTCCTTGACGCTGTCTAAAACCTTTTGCAACCAGTCGTGCCTTGTAGGTGCTAACTTGCCCCTCCATGTCCAGTTTCTTCTTGAATACCCATTTATTACCAATAGGCATTACATCAACTGGAGGATCTACCAATATCCAGACTTGGTTTTGGTACATGGAATCCATTTCAGAATCATGGCTTCTTGCCACTTGGCAACATCTGTGCCTTCAACTGCTTCCTTGTAGGTAAGAGGATCATCATTGCCAACCAATAATGAGTCACCATCCTCAGTGACAAGAAAACCATATCGTTCTGGTTCTCTCACCTCTCTCGTGCTCCTACGCAGTTCTTGTGTCTCTGGAACAGATTGTTCTTCCACGGGGCTTTGTGGAATCTGTTCTTATACCAACTCATGTGTATCTTGAGCCTCGACTTCATCGAAGTCTATCTCGCTCCCACTATCTCTTCTGGAGATGTGCTCCCTCTCAAGGAATATGGCGTGTCTTGCCATTGTAACCTTTTTGTCTGAGGGGTTGTATAGGTAATATCCCCTTGTTTCCTTGGGATATCCTATAAAGATACACTTTGTGCCTCGGGGTGCAAGTTTGTTACCTGAAGAGGCCTTAACAAATGCTTCGCTACCCCACACGTGTAAATTCGAAAACATGGCTTTGCGTCCACTCCATAACTCGTATGGAATACCATTTATCGATTTAGTTGGTACTTGGTTTAGTATGTGTGTTGCTGTTTGTAATGCATATCCCCAAAAGGATAACGGAAGACTCGCATGACTCATCATTGATCTCACCATGTCCAACAGGGTGCGGTTCCTCCTTTCACTTACACCATTCCACTGCGGTGTGTAAGGAGGAGTGAGTTGAGATAGAATCCCAAACTCCTGTAAGAAATCAATGAAGTCTTGATTAAGATATTCTCCTCCTCTGTCTGAGTGGAGTTTCTTAATCTTCTTACCAAGCTGGTTCTCAACTTCATTCTTGTATTCTTTGAACCGATCAAAAGAATCTGACTTATACCTCATTAAATAGATATATCCATATCTACTAAAATCATTATTAAAAGTTATGAAGTACGAGAACCCACCCCTTGCTTCAACTGGAAATGGTCCACACACATCTGTGTGAACTAATTCTAGAAGCTCTTTAGCTCTTTCACCTTTCCCACTAAATGGGGCTTTGGTCATTTTGCCTTGTAGACACGCATGACATACACCAAGTGGTTTTAGTTCGAAAGAATCTAAATACCCATCTTGATGTAATTTTGTCAAACGTTTCTCATTGACATTACCTAGCCGGTGATGCCAAAGTTGGGTGTGGTATGAGTCATGTGAATTAACTTTGTTATCGATTGCCATTACTTGGTTTGTGTAGTCTAACACATAAAGGCCGTTATATAAATGTGCCCTACCAAAACAAATGCTATCTTTATAAAAATAGAAACATTCATTTCCAAACTTGAATATGAATCCATCAGTATCTAATCTGGATACTGAAATAATGCTTTTGGTTACAGAGGGTACATAATAACATCCTTTCAAAACCAAGACCATCCCGGTAGGCAATGTGAGGTGGTAGTCCCCGACAACTACAGCAGCAAGTCTGGCTCCATTGGCTGCTCGTAGATCTATCTCCCCTCAATCAATCTTCCTGAATCTACTTGGTTCCTGTATTTGGATACAGATGTGAGAACCACAAGAAGTATCTAATACCCAATTAGTAGAAACAGATAGATTGCATTCGATAACAAACGCACCTGAAGCTTCCCCTTGCTTCCTTGGCTGGGTGCAGTTTTTCTTCCAGTGGCCCTTCTTGCCACATGCGAAACAAACAGCATCCTATTCCTTTGCCTCCCCTTTGATCTTCCTTTTCTTGGAAGGCCTTGAAGAAGCTTTGGTCTTAAAGCTCTTCGCCTTCCCTTTCCTTTTATTCACCATAAGGACAGAAGGCTTTTCACGCTTCATGTCATTGTCCACTTGGCGAATAAGGATAAGAAGATCAGATAGAGACTTCTCAATATTGTTCATGTTGAAATTAACAACAAAGTTTGAGAAGCTCTGGGGGAGTGATGCGAGAATGATATCGGTACCCAGTTCTTCAGGGAGTTTAAACCCTAGAACCTCCAAGCGCTCAATGTAGCCAATGAGCTTGACTACATGAGGCCCAGCTGGGGCACCCTCTCCAAGCTTGCTCTGAAACAGAGCCTTGGAGATCTCAAACCTTTCCTGTCTTGCTCTCTCCTGGTATAAACCACGGAGGTGCTCGAGCATGCTGTAGGCATCCATGTCTTCATGAGACTTCATGAGCTCACTAGACATAGATGACAACATCAAACATTGAACGTCGAGAGCATCGTTCAAATGTTGATCATAGACTAGGAAATCTTCATCACTTGCCCCAGGGGCAGGAGAATCAGGAAGTGAGGACTCCAGCACATAAAACTTCCGTTCATGGCGTAGGATAACCCGAAGGTGCCTAAACCATTCCTGAAAGTTACTGCCGGTGAGGATGTTGTCTTTATCCAGAATTGATCGTAGAGAAAATGTGGTTGATGTGTTTGTCATTTTGATTCTACAATTTAAAAGAGCAGATTCATCAGTACTTTCTTGATTACATTTTATGAGAAATAATAAATTTTATTAAGTCTCCCACTATTTTATCAAGTCCCAATGGCCCTCACCATTGAACTCGGAATGTCCAGTTTCTTTGACATTCTAATGGCAAGGATCCATATTTCCCTTCGCATAACCCCAACAAGGGTTGGTCAAGCTATTTGAAGGTATTTAGGTAGGCGGGTCTTTGCCAACAGTGAGCTTACAATTCCTTGATCTGTTGAGTGGACTCCCCAATCCTGAAATCCTGACTTGGATTTCCTCAACTCTTGCCTCCAATATTACGTCAAGTCTAGAAAGGGCTACTTCTCTTGATGTAATATGGTTAAGTCAACCCGAAACCTTTCATAAGGGCTTCCTTTATAAAAGTAAGTGTCCCAACAAGGGTTGGTCAAACACATAGTTTTATTGAGTCTTGCCCTTAATCAAGTAACGGAAGGCTTGGTCTGACATAATATGGTATTTGAGGGATTTTATTCTTTATGCATATCTTTGCATTATCACATGCTTGTTAATATTAAGTGATTCTTGCTTAAGTGATTAACCATGTTCCGATAATGTATACGCATAGACCGGTTTTTTATTTTATTCCATCTTTGCATGCTTGTTCTTTTTATTAATTATGTGATCGCGACAACACATGCTTAATAAATAAACCATGCAATCAGACAGAAATAAAATAAGATGGCATGATCATGAGCTTCTATTTGGTTAGCTTAAGTGATTAACAATAGTATGCAACGACATTTACGCATATTTATAATTCAAATTCTTTTAATTGTTATTTTATTTAAGATAAGACGCGCTTGAATTCAATTAATTATGATCTTATAATTAATCAATTCTTTATCTTAAATTCCTTTCTGAATTTCCTTGAGATTCTTCTCATCCATATTCCTTGTACGAGTCTTTGTACATTGGAGGAAACCTGGTGAAATTCCATTTCTTGAAAGTACACGGTGTGTAGTTTATAATTACACGACGTGTATTTTTCTTTTCACCCTTTGTCCAAAGTACACGCCGGGGCTTTGGCGTGTTTTCTGTACTTTGTAAATTTTAGAGTACATGGCGTGTAGATGAATCATACATGGCGTGTACTTCCTCGTTACGCGTTAACCGGCCTGGCGAACCCGTATACGCGGTACACGACTTATCTTTGTACACGGTTTCACCTGGGTCGGAACGGACTACACGGCGTGTTGTTCCAACATTCACATCGTGTATTCCGGTTTCCACGCCCCGTTCTATTCTGGTCAACACGGCGTGATTAAAACTTAGGCATAATCAATTCACACGGCGTGGTTTGGCGGACCAGTTCCGGTTCGTTGAACCTAAGTACACGGTGTGTAGTTTTAATTACACGCCGTGTAATCCCGTGTTGTACAGACAGAAAGAGCGGCTCCTCCGGATGAGTTCCTCGTTTTTATTTTAATCAAAATTAAAATTAAAAGGTCGTTTTGTGATATGAATCGAGAAACGAAGGAGGAAGAATAGATCTCGTTAATTCAGATTTATAGAACGATTTATTTCGAATTGAATCAAATATGAATGCGTAAATTATCAACGAAAATTAAATAACTATAATCAACGTTGTAACCTCGCTCTGATACCATTTGAAGGTTCCGGGCGCAGCGGAAGTGCATGGGTGGATGTGCCCACTTGGGTTTTTGTCATTAGAAATGATCAATCCGGGATCAATATGACGATAAATGCCAGTCTCCACGGATCGAATCATAGAAAAAGACAAAGAAGATGGTTTGTCCCAGAACCACAAACAAGGATCGTTACAGGTTGATTATAATTAATTTAATTAATTATAAAGAAATACCTTTTGGGTGTTCTTTCTTCATTGATGTTCTCAATCACGTTGTCGATGTGATCCGTCGTTGCGTCGCAGAAGCCAAGTGTAGACTCCCTCTAGCGGTGATCCACACGTGTACCTCGTATCTCTGGACGTCGCCAAAGGATTCTCCGGGTGCTAGCGTGGAGAAGCCTTTGCTTGCGTTGTCCACCTTAGATTGTCTTGATCCGATGGAAGAGGATCTCTCTCGGTCTTGAGAGCGTTCTTGGAGGAATAGGTTCTTTCGGCCTTGAAATAATTCTCCAGAGATGTTGTGTACAACGATTCTCTTGTGTGTCAGAAAAGAGTTGGGGTTGTGAGGATATTTATAATCGGGTGTGTGGGGTTATAGAGTTATGAAAATAAATAAACGCGTTACGCGTTTTATTTATTTCATTGACTCTTTATTTAAAACCCCATGTCGAATAAATAATTCCTTGACATGCGCCCACGCTGATTATAATAAATATCATTTAAAACAATATTATATCCTCAAAATCCCAACTGAAAAAAACTACACGGCGTGTATTAATAAATACACGGCGTGTACTTGTTTTTCATTGAAAACTACATGGCGTGTACATTAAATGTACATGGCGTGTATATCTTGTTTTCATTTATTCATTTCCTTTCCAAAATAAAACTACACGGCATATAATAATAATACATGGCGTGTACTTGTTTTATTTTATTTTTCCTCCATCATTTAAAACAACTTAGGCTTCCTTGAATAATTATTAAACCACGTACGAGAATAATCTTTATTCAACTTGAGATATTTGGATACACTTAGTGTGTGACCCTCTAGGCCTCTTTCTCGTTGGCATTAGGCGGGCTTGCCTAAAGTCCAAGATTACTGTCTAGCAACGGGTCAAGGCACCCAAGAGAAAGAAGTTGACGCCGCATTGACGTATCACCTCATACGAACGCTTACTGTTTAATTTAATCCCTTTGTCTCAATATCTCATCAAGCAGGTTTCATGGCAGTGTCATAAACCTATATGCTTGATATGTCGTTCTTTGACTACCTGAAATAAACTCATCGTTTACACCATGGCCATGGAATTTAATGCGATAGTTCTATTTCAATCAAAGGGCCGAGATATCAACTTCCATAAATGGAAGGGACAAATCCTTCCTCGACTTATCCATTAACAACATGTCACTCGTGACGCACCCAACGTACCCTACTTCCCGCCAACTTTCTGCGTGACGGTTTTCGTCAGTAAATCTAAGTGCGCGAGTCATGACATGAGTTAATGATAACCTTCCAGTCTAAGGACCATTACACACGCTCGTAGATAGCAATATCCAATGACACCAAGACATGCAGAATTACTACTGGCGGGTCTGTTCTCATAATCTCCCATCTTGGATATTACCAAGTGCGAACTCCATGAGAGAGAGTCTCGTCTTCTTATGAGTACTCACACATGACGGTCTGTATACTATGTGTCCTATCATAGTATGTCATCCAACCGCAGAACTTTATTTAAGAATATTGTTATATCATTTCAAGGTTCTCATCATAGCGGGGATCTGCTATGACCTTATTAATGCAACAAATATTTCAGGACATTATTATATTATAGTCATGCAGAACAATGAACAATATATAATAAGTGAACATTTATGTAATCAAAGTACAAAACAGTTGGTTCTGAGGACACCAACCCTTACACATAAACATGTGAGAGACATGAACATTCAAAAATGAAAATATTAAGTAAATAAGATCATGGAATCATAAGAAGTGATCACAGGGAAAGATAATAGTAACGATCCCACCAAATTGGGAACCCCACCTAGGCGTGTAGTGACAATTAGTGTGACCCTCGAGGACCGCATCCCAGAAGGCTTGGGTCGGTGACTAGCACCAATAGTATAAAATAAGAAAATGAGAGAAACTACCCTCAAATATCCCAAGAACATAACCAGAAAACCACCAAACAACATCATAAAATAAATAATCCAAAAACCACAATAATTGACAATGCATGATATGTCAAACAAATAAAAGTATCCAAATAAAATACTAAGTAAAACACTTAGGTAACGACACCATAGCCAATCCCAAGCTCCATGCTATTACCATCCATCTTGGTTACAACTCTCTCTGGAAACTTGAAAAAATAGTTTATATATATATATATATCTATATATAAGGCTGAGCGGAAAATGCACACTCAGTAGGATCATACACAAGATCTATTGTAAATATGTGGAAGAAACACACTAATGCTCCAGTGAATAAATAACAAAATAAACAAGCACCGATTAGGTTAAATATCACCTATTCTCACCAAGGACCACTCAACAAAAATAACATCCATGTATAATAAAATAGTATCAAATAATATAACAAGAAGGTACCACACAACAACTTATCTACTGTCACCCTCAAACCCCAACATCAAACATCATGTGCTTGCAATATATTTTGCAACCATGCCACAACACCCCATACCAATCCCATCACATCTAATGTGGGCTAGACTATAGCCCTACCTATCCCAACCTCCCATAGGGTCCAACATCTCATGTTTACATCTGTCCATCCATAACATAACCATAACCACAATCACATATCCATATCTATACCACACATCACAACCTCATCACATATCCATCTTTGTAGGGTATCGTGAAGATGAAGGGAATCAACATCATTCCCTCCTCCTACCATGCATGACCCCCACTACATCTCTCACATTACCCACATAATCAGTCAATTGTACCACACATGGAAGGGAGAGTAGGGAATGTAGGTTTCGGGCGCAACGGAAGCGTGTGATGGGCAGTGCCCAAATTTTCTTTTTGCCATGATTGATCTCAATCCGAGATCAATACAACGATGAATGTCATGATCCACGAAATTGAATCAAAGAATATGGACAAGGGATAGAACACCAGAACGAGAGAGAGGATCATCACATATTATTTATAATCAATTTAATTAATTAAAGAATTACCTTGTTGGAATTCTTTCCTTACTGATGGATCTGAAAATAGATCTGCATTGTTCCACCATTACGTTGAAGGAATCATAGTAGATTTCTTCTAGAGTTGATCCACATGTGTTCCATAAATATCCGAACGTCACCGTAGGAATCTCTGGGTGCTTTCATGACACATCCTATCGCTTGTGTCATTCGCCTTTAATCACCTTGAGAACTGCTTCCAAAGCATTCTCCTGGATCTCTCTTGACTTGAGAGTGGGAGTTAGAGGAAAATCTCACTCCATTCTTGGGAGCGTTCTTGGAGAATGGAGCTCTATAGGGCTTGAGTTAATTCTTCAAATTCGTTGTGCACAACCAAACAAAATGAATTGGCTTATTGAGAAAATAATATAATTTGGTTTATATATCACTAGGGTTGAAATAAAATAATTTCACAAGTGCCCTTTATTATTTATTTAATCCCTGCATAACTCCATGTAAAATTATAACAATAATAATATTATTTCTCAACATGTGTGTAACTTGCGAATTAAATTAAATATTATTTAATAAAATAATATTCAATATTTATTATTTCTCACGAGACCATTAAACTTAGTCCTCCATTCCTCCATAATATTTATTAGGGCCTTGAATATTGACTATTTATTTATTAAATATGTCACGACCCGCCCCATGGTAGAGCTTGATCCATAACTACCCAAAGCCCGCCTCCATAGGGCAGGGGTTGGTGACAAGTGCCGAAGGCGCAACAAACTCTGGGAGGCCTTTGCCTAAGAACCCGTACACACGCACACAACCAACTCAATGAAAAAATATAGAGGAAAAGTAGAAAAGTGAAAACTGCTATAAAGTAAAGTGAACATGCATGAACCTCTAGACGGTACAAGAGTACAATAGTGGATACTGAAATGTAAAGGGAAAAAACACACGCACAAACCAGAATCTGGTCCCAACTTGAAGAAAACTAGAAAAGAGTATCTGTTGGGAGAGCCTAACTCCTGTATCCGAACTATGACCACCATACGTGGTCTACGCAGTCTGTATCCCTACACTCCTCTGTAGTCACGATCGACATGTCTGCCATTTTCAAAATACACATCATGTGTTGGGAAAAGCCCATGTAGGGGTGAGTATTCATATACCCAGTAGAACGCCCCAAAAAGGTGAAGGAGGAGCAGTAAGAGATACAGCTGAAGAGAAGCATTAAATGGAAAAAGGTATAGTAAAAGAGGATGGAAAGAGTGCAGCTCAACCCATAAAGAGTGTGAAAGTAGGTTCATCTAAACATAAGGACCTCTAAATGGTGAGGAGGTGAACCCCTTGTTGAGTCTTTGATACCTATAGCCGAAGAGTAGACCCATCCAACCACGAGAAGCTAGACATGGAAAGCACGTGTCATACCCCACGTGTCTTTGTCTCTCTTGGAAGGAGAGTAACCAAGACCCTAGGAGTGAGTACTGTATCGAGATATATATATATGCTCAGTTAATGAATCCCAAACGAGAGAGTATGGGGATCTCTATCTCACAGCTCAACCCAAGGAAGTGAGTAGCCAACAGTGCCAAGGTAAAACCATCTCTAATGCCCAGAACCTCATGTGTCTATCTAGGAGACACAATTCAAAGGTTATCAAATCACCACACCTCAATACTATCTTCTTTGGGTGGCACTAACTCGCCTGCATGCTTTTAGTTTGCATCATAAGGATGTGTATTGGTGGGGAAAGCGCCCCTCTTTCTCATGAGTCCTTATGTAAGTTGAACCACGCCTCGCCACTCTGCTGCATAGTCAAGGGTCTTCTATAAATCGTCAGGGACTACACTTCCCAACCTAGATGGATGGTCAGTGTCACGACCCGACCCATACTGGGGATCGATCCATAACTAACCCAAGCCTACCTCCGTAGGCTAGGAGCTGGTGACTAGCACCGAAGGAACAACAAACTCAGGGAGGCCTTTTCCTAAGAACCTGTACACACACACACAATCATAAAAATGAAAAATTGCAAAGGAAACTAAAACAAGATACAATAATGATATATATAAACCTCAATCATGCATCAACCTCTAAATAGTATAAGTACAGAAAAGTAAACAGAAAGGTCAAGGGGAAAAACACATGCCCAACCAAAAAAGTACCACAACCCGACAACAAGTGGAAAAGTACAACAACTGAAAGAGCCACACTCTTGGATCCCAAACTATGACTATTGCATGCGGTCCAAGTACCCTATATCCCTATGCTCCTCTTATGTCACGATCAACTTGTCTTTCGTCCGCAAAGGTACACCAAGTGCGGGAAAAGACCAAGCAGAGGTGAGTATAAAAATACTCAGTAGGATGCCCTGAAGGATCAATAGAGTGAAGTAAGCTTATCCAAACACAAGGATCTAGAAACAGTGAGAAGATGAACTTCTCGTCAAGTCTTTTCTTCCTATAGTAGGAGAGTAGACTCGTCCAACCCTGAAAAGCTAGACACGAAAATCATGTGGCATACCCCACACGTCTTTGCCTCTCCTGTAAGGAGAGTAACCAAAACCCAAGGAGTGGGTACTGAAACAAAATATATATATATATGTGCTCAACCAAGTAATCATGAATGAGAGAGTAAGGGGATCTCTATCTTACATCTCAGTCAAAGAAAAGACTTTCCAATAGTTCCAGAAGTTACCACCATCGATGCCCAGCATCCCTCACGTCTTCCTTGAACACATAAGTCAAAAGGAATCAAACACCACACCTTGATACTATTCTCTTTGGGTGGGTCTGGCTTGCCCGCACAGTTTTAGGTTGTGTCACAAGGAGGCATCTCGGTGGGGGAAATCACCCATATTGCTCGTGAGTCCAAAGTGATTTCAAAGTACATCTCACCACTAATCCGTATAATCGAGGGATCATTTCACAAGGTCAAGAACCCACTTCCCAACCCCGCTGAAGGGTAATACGCTGGAGGGTAAGTCGGAAAGAATAAACGACAACCCTCACTACCCAGCCCCGCTGGAGGGTAAGTCCCGAAGAGCCGTCAGCGAACCTCACTTCGCAGACCCACTTGAGGATAAGCTCTGAAGTGAGATAATGAAGAAAGCCACTACCCACCCCAGTTGGAGGGTAAGCAAAAAGTTTCATAGGTGATAGCCACTACCCATCCCAACTGGAGGGTAAGTTTAAAAGAGGAAATGACGAACATCACTGCCCAACCCCGTTGGAGGGTAAATCCTGAAGAGTAGTCGGAAAACCTCACTGACCAACCCTACTAGAGGGTAAGCCCAGAAAACAAGCACTACCATCATCAAGTGTCTCCTCGGGTAGGCGTCAAACTTGGAATATCGAGTGTCGCCTCAAATATGCATCGCACTCAGAACATCTCGCATTGTAACTTGAAATCCACTAAGAAGGGTGCCATCATGTTCTACACGAACAAACACTCAGGATAGTCTATTTGTGATCCAAAATCCAGGTTTAGAAGAAGGAGATGCGAGAGGTAGAAGATTCATAAAGTGGTACACGACACGTGTGGGGCCCACACGATGTGTGACCCTTCCTCATCATCTGACCATGTTCCTAGCCATACTCATGTACTAAATCAAGTACCCACAAGCTATGTCAGTGTACTCCTAGGGTACATATAACCTCTAGCAAAAAGGCTGACGAGTGTGTGTTGCTCGTCATTGATCTGAAGTGAGTGAATGTACATTTACTAGAATTCCTCCTCAAATGGCCTTAGATAACCAAATGGATCACACTATTGCGATCCTTGCAGAAAAGCGCAAAGGATGGACTATTCATTTGTACGAAACTGACTCCCGGTGAAGAAGTTGCATCTCTTAGCATCGTACCCGAGTGATGCTTTGTGGGGCCCAAACCTTGATCCTAGAACACATTATATGGTTCACACTCTTGCGATTCTCATGAAAAAACACATAGTATCGACTATCCATTCGCCTAAAACGAACACCCGGTGAAAAAGTCATATTTCACCGCAAACGCCCAAAACGGGGCTCATGGGGCCTGCACCTCAAAAATTGTTTTAAGCATCCAGAATTAGTTTTTAAAATTTTTACTCAACTCCAAGGCCACAAAGCCTCTGACAAAACATTAATTGGATGTCATATACAGATGTACGGTCCGATAAAAGTTTCCTGAATAATAATAATAATAACAACAACAATATTATTATTATTATTAAAAACGGACGTTTTGTTCCACCACACCTCAATAAAGAAATAAAAAGTTATCAAAATGGGCTCAAAAGTTACTCCTTGAATCAAGGGTCATGTGGCCACAGACGGCGTGTCAAACGGACGCACGTTTTGCGAGATACGAGCATTTGAATATTTTCTCGGCCCGAAGGCCCGTTCTAGCTGGACCGGCATGTGTAACAACCCAATGTTTTATCAATGGAAATTACCTTCTTATAATTATTTCATATAATCACATGAAATCACAACACAATGAACTACTAAGAACTATATGACCTTTAATCATAATATTGTCACTTCTGTGATTTGAATTTCAAAAATATGATATACACAGTTGCGATCAGTAAGATGTTTGGAGTCCGATAAGAAAAAATTAATTTTTACTGAATAGTAACTAACCCTTATGAATAGTAATGTTACACTTGTGAATAGTAATACTAACCTTATGAATATTAAATCGGCCAAGTAAATAGTAACCTTACCAATGAAATTATAGATAAAATCTATCCTTCTTAAAAGTGATAATATGATAGTGTTGGTATTTTTATAAGTCATAAATATTTAATTAAAAATTTATGAATAATTTAATATTTAAAAAAAAATAAAATTTATTTTCATAAAATGTATTCATAAATTATTTTTTTTATGTATTCTGGTTTTAAGATAATTTTATAAGACCTTATGTAATTTTTGAAAACATTATAAAATCAATTATAGTTTTAAAATTTGTATTTTTTCAAGTAAATTATGATTTTAATTAAAAAATAAATTAATAATATCTAGAAAATTATTTTTTAAAAATGGAGTTTATTTTTAGATTTTATACATTGAAAAATGGTTAAGTTGAATTTTTTGGTTTTTTCTGGAATACATGAACTTTTTATGAATAGTGAAATATGATATTCTACAAAATAAGCTAATACATTAATTATTCAGTCATGGGTGATGTTCTACTGATGTAAGCACCATTAGTTCGAACACACATGCAATTATTACTATTTTTTGTCATGGAATCATCACTATTGCTAGTCTTATGAAAAAATAATAAACTAATGATTAAAATATTAACAAAACCCTCCTCCCCTCCAATATAAAAACCAATCACACTCCCCTCTTATCTTCACTCATCTCAAGACTTGTGCCTTTCCCAAATTTTGCCCAAATATCTCCCCAATCTCCCCCACATCCAATATCCCTTGGTCTCCACAAAAGACCAAATCCTCTCCCCTTAATAGCCTCTTAAGGAAGATTAAATCAAGATGTAAATTCCACTTCTATTTTCTTGCATTTTCTTTTCATGTTCCTTTGTTCTCTTTTCATTCCTAACCTCTCATCTTCTAAATGGTATGAGAACTCTAGTAGCATAAATGTACTAGAATTTTTTTATGATAATGGGATAATTCATTATCATATATCCTTTCCCATCCTTTTATACAAAAGAAATGAAATCACCGTATGAGATGTGTTAATTTATCACATTCAAGGACGACGGGTTATCAATTTCTATTACCATATTCAATTCTGGTCATGAAACCATTTTATGGTTGATACAGAATATTAAACATTTATTTTATCTTATGTGATGTTCTGTAATCCTTTTTCACAAATAATGTAAAATAATAATACAAAACAAGTTAATTGTGAGCAAAATCACCAAATTAATCCAAGAGTTTATCATTAATATTTTATATAATGATTCATCTTCACTCTAAATAACCAAATGAATTTTATAACCATGTAGTCTTCTGGATGTTCAATAATTTTATATAACTTCAATTATGGAAAACCATTCTCATCAAACATGTTTATTCGAACATGAATATAAGTGAACCGATCATTAAAACCAAGGAAGAAAACGCTCCCACACAATGAAATTGAACCTCTTAACTCATCAAAAAGGAAACAAATCAACATAATAAGGTTATAATAAATCAATAATATGTAGTGGAGGTTTTACAATTATTAATTAATGAACCTAATTTGATTATTCAGGTCATTAAGATCAAGCGAAGAATACCATCGGGCTTAAGGTAAGGGATCCTCTCTTTCTCACATTTATTCAAGAATCTCTTCTATGTTATGTCCTTTTATGCATAATTCCTAATGTTGGGGTATGATTTAACAACTTCCTCATATTTCTATCATGATGTATAAAAGATGAGAAACCCCTTTTCTCTCTCATTAAGCCCTCCTAAGTACACCTGATACCATGCCGATATTCCGTAAGGGATTCTACCTGGACCTCCTATATTTCTTAGGGTTGCTCTATATTTCTTTCAACCCAGATGAATTTATCTATTATATTTATGTAAATATTATAAATGATATTTATACTCTCCAAAATCATGTATCAAGATCCATTCATCATTCTCTTTTAGGGATAGACACGTTTTTAAATGATACCCTCCTCAATACTTTCCGATAAGAAAAACAGTTTTAAGGGAACTTCCTAAATCTATACCCAATTTCAAGTGCAATCTACCATATGTTTTAAGCCACCACTGTTTTATAAAACCGATGTTTTTATTATGAAATCATTCTTGGATCACTTTTGATTTTGTACAAAATATCACTCCCTTTTCTATTTTAAATTCTTGTTAGTGTTTTCCTTAAAACCCCACTAAATTGTTTTAATGCAAAAAATTATTAAAAACTATTTTCACATGTTGTCACTTTTAATTGACATCATTTACCATGATATATTCCTAGTTTACCTTATAAATTTCCATGTATGTTCTAATGCCTTTCTTTCATGAACACTTTTATGATACACCCATTAATTATGCTTCATGACAGGATTATGCCACCCATTTCTTTCCATTGGGTAAACTTGAGTCTCATGAGACATTATGTGAAATGGTCTTGGTGGTTAGCCTTGACTCATGCTACCATGTGTAACGGTCTTGGTGGTTAACCTTGACATGTGATCCTCTATGTTCAACGATCCTTGAATCATACTAATGTCATGTATTATGTTGTTACCACATTACTATGAATTCATGTTTATATGATCCCATGTTTATGTGTTATGATTTTATTTGTTACACGCCTTTTATTTTCATTAGGCCATTCCTTCTAACCCATGTGTTAAAGTTTTATTACTATTATTTTTTCCCTTACTGGGCCTTTAGCTCATCCCTTATTCATGTGATCCCCAGAGTACCATTTGCAGATGTATGGGCTCAAAGGAAGTTAGGAGCTCGTTATGAAGATTAAATAAAGAAGTGTTTTTTTAGTCCCATGTTTTCAATTTTATGTACCTACTCTTCAAATACACTAGACTTCATGATCCTTGGCATGTTTTATGATGTATAATTATGCTTAAAATCATGTAATGTTATGTGTAAAAGTTTAGGGTCACTATAGCCCGATCCAACCAGTCCACATTGCCTGGGTCGGCCCAGCTTGGCCTACCGACCACCGCGCCTGGCACGCCCCATGTGCACCAACACCAAACCACCGCGGCCCGTGACTTCCTCCACGTGGTGGAAATACCATCGCCACCACTGCGGCCATCACTACTGCTGCCGCCGCTCTGGCCTCCTACAGCCGGATGGCAGCAGCCGACCACCACCACCACTGTAGGAATTCCACGGACCGCCGCCAATGCCCATGTGCTCAGAAAACAGATCTGAGATTGGATTTGGGATCCCTGAGACGAGATCTTCATAGAGCCAGCCTTTGCTCGATGATCCGTCGCTTTTTAGACATGTGAAAAGTAAACGCCGCTTCCACTCACCATTGCACTTCCTCCGGTGTCTGAAATGCAAAACCGTCATAGATCTAGAATCCTTGGATCAAGAACTTCCCAAATCTATGCTTTGCTTGGTGTTTGGATGTTGATTTGGCATGTTGAAAAGTTGACCGATGAAGAACATGAAGAACAATTAAGAACGATCAATCTACATATCAATCAGACAATGGATGTTGTGAGTTTGGCCATCGACAATGATAAATAGAGTAGAAAAAGTGACTATAAATCAAAACGACAACTAAAACTTCAACCGAGAAGAAGTAAAATCCGAAAGATAAATCTTACCTGTATTTTGGATCTGCCGTTATGTTCGCTACACTCTGATCTACCAGTGCCTGAAGTTTCATCGTGATCTGATGATGTTTGGACATCAAATCGCTGTCAGAAACAGATAGCCAGAGATCTGCTATATGCGAGAGAAATGAGCTCACCCTGGCTCATTTCTCTTAAATCCTATTTATAGGAGAATGATAGCGGTTGTAGAATCCGAACCTATCGCACCCTCTCATTTTATATCGTGCTTAGATAAAACACTCCATTATGAACTCAACGACGCTCTCAGATTTCCAATCCGAGTCCCTGTTCAGAAGTTATTTGATTCAGCGTTTGAGATAAAATAATTTTACTTCAATTATTTTATTTACAGAAACGCTCTCCTTGGAGTTTTCTATAGAAGGCCCACATCGACAAATGTTATACCCCATCTAGGGTAAAAGACATTCCTTAGACTCAACTGTGGCCTCAGATTTCTGAGCCGAGCTACTATTTAAGAGATATCCTATTTCTGTCGTGTGAATAGTACAACAAAACTTAATATTTTTTATAATTTTTTCCCGGCACTCCGGACCTCGCAATCCGCCTTAGCACTTGGTTCTAGAAATATATTTAGAAATATTCTAAAGTTTTAGAAGGAAAATACCATGTGTCTACATCATTTCCTCTTTCAAACATTTCATCTCCGAAAAGAAAAACTAGGGAAAATAACTCAGGGTACTGAGCTCACACCTACATCTCCCGCTCCCACGAACTCTACACGTTTCTTTACTGCCACATCATGCAAACCAAAGGGATGTTCTGTCCTCATAAGGACTGCTTTTGTCAATGACATGCATAGAAATATGTACGTATCTCCTTAGCGGCAACACATGGGGGATGTCATGAACCCACTCCAGCCATTGGGGTAGGGAAATGTGGTCGGCAACCTCACCATCTCTTTGCAAAATCCCTAATAACTTGATGAAACTTGGGGGAAAGTTCTCCTCCCTAACCGAAAATATACATCCCAAGTCATGTCTAGAATCACTATTTTTCTCTAGAATAGAGTCTCATGATTCCCTCCTTCTGAATATCCATCTGGTGAAACACCTAAGGATATCTGGTCATGAATGATTTCACAGTTGATGTCTCACAACAGAGACTCTCTTACATGCTAAAGAAGAAAAGGAGTCATCACCATTGACTGAAGAAAACCGTACCCTCCTACTCTACCAGGGTCAGCTACAGGGAAGATAACTACTTTGAAACTTCCTGCACCAGGTGAGCCTCGGACTTCCTGCTAAGGGCATCTACTACAACATCCCCCTTTCCCAGCGTATAGACTATCTCAAAGTTGTAGTCCTGCAGGAAGTTAAAAGAGAATCACTGCCTCAGGTTCAGGTCTCTCTAAGTAAAGATATACCTGGGACTCTAGTGGTCTGTGAAAACAAAAAATAATCCTCCTAGAAGGTAGTATCTTTATATCCTCAAGGTGAGGAATACTTCTGGCAGCACCAAGTAGCAAGTCATATAGTTCTGTTCATGGGGTCTTCATCACCTAGACCTATACTTGATAACTGTAGTATCAATATTTGACGTTGAGCATGAAATATGTTGACCAACAGGTCAGGTGAGTAAACTCACCTGACCAAAAGATGGTAGACGTAGAAAGCACGTTGTAAGGACCCGAGCCTGAGCTACCGGGCTCAGCCCTTATAAAATACTATGTATTATTATTTTTATAATAGAACTCAATAAATACACAACATTTAAAATTTCATATCATGATCTTTTACCGACCCAAGTTTTGGAGAATTAGAATCCATATTTACATTCAAAAACAATTGTACAAAACTTATAAATTTCTAAACAATGAATCATCACTGCACTGCTCCTAGTTTAGAAATTCATTATAGCATGACTGCTAAACCTATAAGAATAATTTTAATACATAGGGTGAGCATAAAATACATAGTAAGGGGGATTTGAAAACATTTATGAAAATCCTTTAAAGAATATATATTACTTGAAATAATATTTGGTATGAAAATATTAAATACATTTCATTGAAAAATCCATATAATTTTTGAGAAATAGAGTTCATAAAATAATTACATTTGTAAAATCACTTGGGGATTCCCCAATTTAAAACAATAGCTTTTCTGGTGGATTATCACGGATACTCAGCAGAACATAAATAAAAACCATGCATTTGGCCACTAGACATAACACATGTGGAACCAAGTTCCCTTAATCTTATGGGTTCACTCCCCATATCATATCATTCATCATAACGAGCGCCGGTTTTAATAAAACATTTTCCATGGACCTGACTTTCTTAGTTCAAACCCAAAACATTTCCAAAATCTCATACATATAATTATTTTATTTCAAAGAAAATAATTTTACTTATAACATTTCACAAACCTTTCTTTAAAAATATCTCCAAAACATCTTGAGGACATTCCCGTGCAAGAAAAAATATTTCCTTTTAAAAGCTATAATTGCATGAAAAATAAAATAAATGCATGCATGGTCTCAAAATGAATTGAATGTCACATATGAGCAAGATAATGGACATAACTATTCACACATGACATGTTAGGAGATGCAGATGCATGTTTTCACATAAAATAATAACTTTTTCCACATAAAATGATAAGATTTATCACATGACAATGTGTAAACATGGTGAATAAAGGAGTTTAAACTTATATGGATCTTTAAACACAAGTTTGATGGGTGTTAAATACCATTTATAACTTCTAAATAAATGAGAAATAATAATTATTCTGAAGTTGTTTATAATTAAATGCATATTTTTGTATATATATATAAATATAGAAAATATTGTGCTATGTATGTGTATATACACATGTATATACAGATATGTAATTCTTTGTTTAATGATTATTACATGATAATCAAAATCATACACTTGCAACTATAAGATTTTTGGGTAAAGATAATTTAAAATAAAAAGACATATCATATATGTAACTTGGATTAAAAAGATATGGTTTTACATATATATATATATATATATATTCATAAAAACAAATGAGAATAATAAAATCCCTTATATTATTTAAATCATAGTTGAGCTATGTGTTTCTAGAACCGAGAGAGAGAGCTTGTTAGAGAGAATTTCGGGTATCATTTTGGGTGTGCAAAGTGGGGTTAATAAAATAGAACCAAGGTTTTCACTTGCCGATCCTAATTAACTAAAGCTAGCAAAAAAAATTGTTTATTATCGCAAATCAACGAGAAATAGGGTTAATTGACACCCTAAAAAATAAATATTAAACAATGAGGGGGATTTGAGTCAAGGAAGGGAATCTTTAGTTTAAAATAACATCATCCTTAGAAATAATTGAAGAGACTGAAACTAAAGGGGCTGTGACGAGGGTTGAAAGAAGGGATCACAAGAAAGTGGAGATGAAGAGGGGCCAATGGCTATAAGGTGAGATGGAGACTAGTGTGGCTCAATGAGGAAGAATAAGGTAAAAAAATGGATATCTCAAATCAATTTTGATTTGATCCAAGGGTTAGAATTTATCCTAGAATTTAGAAGAGGAGTTCATACAACAACTGAGGGGACAACCAGGATTTAATTGTGGCCAGATCGGATGACCAAGAAAGATGCACTGGTTGAGTGGCATTTTTAAAAAAGAATGGATGACTGGGATTAGATGGGGCAATATCGGATGGCTATGAGCGATCACACGATTTTAAAAGGGTTGAACGATCCAGATCAGGCAAAGCCAGATCCAACGGTCCGAAAAAATGTGCGGTGATAAACCATGGCGCTATGGTTCGATCCATGAACCGGTACGGACGACCAGGATCTCGCATGGTGAGATCGTGCAGCTGAGATCGCGCGCCCCAGAAAAATGTTCATCCCACATTGAAACTGTGTGGGTTTCGGGGATACCTTATAAGGATTATCATGCCACACCTCACTTTGACGACACAAACACACACACTGAGGGGTCCTTATGCACAAGACCCCGCCCGCAGGCCTTGGCCCAACCCTTGCGTACCCTCTCCCGTGCACTGGTGCATGACCTGGGCGACCTATGTCTGGATCTTGCCTTGCTATACACATGACTTGACCCCCTGCTCGAGTTCCTCCTTGGGCCATAGGTCGACACCTCCCTGGTTGGGGTTGACCTCTTCCTCCAGTATGGTTGAGGTTTCCCCTACCCTAGGGATGACACTAATATTTTAATACTTGAACTTAAAATAAATTTTAGACAAAGAATTTTTATTTCTTTGACCATTTTATTTACCATACTAAAAACACCAAATTACTAATGGTAACTAAAATTTAAACACCCATGTTATAACTAAAAATTATCTTTAATTTAGAACCATAATTTCAATTAACCAAAACTGTTATTTTAAAACATTTAAATCATTTAAAATTTAAAAAACATAGAATAATCAACGATTATAAAACATCAACGGTCACCTTAAAACTCAATGACTATTTACAACAGTCATATATACCATATAAATACCTGTTCAAGGTATTCAAAAGATCAAAGATCATATCTTGCTTCAAAATAATGGTGCTCTATATTTATTTGACTCTAATAATTCTTGCTAAATTACTTTTTATATTGTTTTTTTGTTACATCCGATCCAAGAGATGTTAACTACATTATCAGCCTTCTTATCATGATTGGTAGTCTTCCATTTATTCAATTGGGTCTTGTGATGAATTTTCTTGAGTAATTGTAACCTCTTGTATTAATGTAATATTTCAGTGGTTGAATAAAATGTTCCTCATTGTATTATGTGAATTAAATGACACCAATTTTCATTAAAAATATTAATTATAACTAAAAATATTATTATTATAGTTATAATTAATTTCAGGGAGTTACACACATGACATAACCCACGCGTATTTGCCTCTCTTAGAAGGAGAGTAACCCCCAAACCAGACACTTCTCAACACCCACTAGTGGTATTCTAAGCAAAAGTGGTCAATAAGAAAACTCCACTGGCAATGCCAGGACCTGCTCCGACACTCCACTCCACAACCCTACCATAAACGCACAAGTCAGAGGGACTCATACACCACACGTCAATACTATATGTTGTAAAGACCTGGTTTTTCCATGTATTTTTTATTATATGAAATTATTACGAGTCTGCAAAAATTGACGGCACGTGATTCCGAGGCCCAGTGTGCCTGGAATGAATTTCTGACCTTTTTTTAATGTACGTTCAGTAAACATGCGGGCAAAGTTTTCTATATTTTGAACCGTTTCTCGAATTAAAAATATAAGGGAACCGTTGAATCCACAACGATGATATTCACTTAAGGGAGGCTTCACTTCAACCGCAGTAGTTCAGGTGAAAAGTTAATTTTTTGGAATTTTGAAAGATTAATAAAATAACATGTTATGTTATTTTATTTCTTTTCTTTTTCTCCTTCAGATAAGCAACAGTGGTAGAACTAACGACATGTTAAGCCATTAATTAGCTTGAAACCACCTTGTTTGTAACTGTATGGTTGTAATTTTTGAGGTTCATTAATTAAATGAACCTCATAAATTCCTCGAAAGGTTAACCACCTCCCCCCCTCCTATTTATATGGAGCTCGGGGAGGGGTGTTGGCACGACATCACCAAGAGACGAGGCTCTGGAAAATTACTTTGACACCAACCAATTGGAGGATGGGATCAGTTTTAGCAAGTGGTGACGAGCGCTACCGATTCACAAACCAAAAACAATGACGAAGGAGGTTCTGTCGATTGTCGTTAGTGGACATCTAATCCAGGTAGGGGGATTCATGTAAAGTTTATCTTTATGAGATAAATTGTTGACCGCTTGATGCAATCGTAATGCGGAGGGCGCATGCCAAACAAACAAGGCCTAGACCCTCTGCTTCTACGGTATTTGTCATGTTATTTTGGAATAGTTTTCCAAATGGAACGACAGTATGAAACTGGAGACCACACATCAATGAAGGTGACCTGAGAGCCTCGAAGGTGTTGATGACATCAAAAACGGACCACCGGAGTGCATCCGGTGGCTCGTGGAAGAAATCACCAGTGTGCCATGTTGGCGGCGGCCAGCGGTGGCCAGAGGAGACTCGCAGCGACCGGCAGTGGGCGGTGGAAAGCGGTGCACCGTCGCGTGCTGTGGCTATGGGTGGCCGACCCGAGATGGCCACACGAGACAAGGGAACCACCGGTGGTAGTAGCCTCGGCCATTAGGCCGCGGTAGGAGGAGGGTGATGCGGCCCCGCGCCGCGTCGTGTTGGCGGAAGTTGTTCAGCCAAACGACAGACCGTTAAACCTGGTGGGGGCAGCGCCCCACTGGCTGGACAAAACGGCCCCACAACCGTGGGGCCAGTGGGAGAAAATAGTCTACCTTTTGGTGGGCTAGGCTAGACGCATGTCGACTGAGCAGGCCAGACCCGCGGCCCAGCGGGCCAGCGCGGGTAGGCCGAGCCCCACCCGACGGGCCGGGCCAACTGCGGCCCGGGACCGCGAACTAATGGGCTGACCCCGAAGGTCCGGACCTAGTTAACCGGGACGAACCTTAACAGGCCAAACCCAGATGGGGTTTGGTAGACCCTGAGACCCGTTATGTCGGGCCGGTCAGACCGAGTCAGACCGGGCCCAGACCCAACCAGTCCCCGAATAAATAAACGCCCGTAACTGACGAACCAGGTGTCCGTTTGACACACCGTCAGTGGTGTTGGGACCCCTTTTGGGAAGCGGTCCCTTTGGCATTTTTTGGTGGGCCCAACCAAGTCAGGTCAGACTGAGGTGCGATCCCCCCGTTTCATAGAAAGGGATATAACTAACAGACCGGGCATCCGATCGATGCACCGTTCGTGGCATAAGGACCCTTGTGAAACGGTAGTCCTTTGGAGCTACTCTAAGTGAGTTTTGATAGAGTTTGGCGTATGAACTGGGTTGGATTAAACTTGAATCCAACTGGGCCCTTTTTATAAAAGTGCTCATATCTCACAGACCGTGCATTCAGTCAATGCGCTGTCTGTCAGGTTGGGACCCCTATGACGAGACGACCCCTTGGGTATGATTTTTTTTCAAGACTTTGTACCAGTTGAAATATTACAGGTGGCTTGAGGAACGGTTCTCCCAGAATCAAGCGTGCTATGAGCGGGAATCCTGTGGCTTACTGTCTTTGAAGTAGTGACCCTGTGTGGATCAACATCATATGACCTTGTGTGGATCAACATCACTGCTACCCGATGAGGACCAGTTTTTGAGCGGCCCGTCGAGGATCAACAACTAGTAACCCTTTTCAAATTATCATCGAGCGAAACTATGTGGATCAACATTTCAGTGAACTTATGTGGATCATCATTCAGCGACCTTGTGTGGATCAACTTTCCAGCGACCCTATGTGGATCGGCATTCGAGCGACCCTTTATGGATTAGAAGTAGTGTGACCCGATGAGGACCCGCCTTACAGTGGCCCGTCTTGGAACAACAACTTATGTCCAAGAGTTGATCGATAATTGAACAACTTCTTTGTGGATCAGTTTCGGAACTTCTAAATGGAATAAGATGATATAGCTTAAGACTAGTCATCTTTATTCCTGAAATCTGAATTGTATACCTAGTGTGAGCTAACTATCCCTTCGTGCTTTGTGATTGAGGTCTTGCTTTGTGGTTTTTCCTTTGTGGAACTCTGGGAGACCTTCAGGGGTCTCAAGGTCCCTACTGAGTGTTGTTATACTCACCCCTGTACGGGCTTCGCCTACACCTTGTTGTGTCTTGTGTAGACGGTGAACATATTTGACCGAGGTTTGGGAGCCAGGACTGGACTATGCTCGGAAGTGGACCTTTAGGCGTGACGTACCACAGTGATGTTCGACCATGAGCTGTACCTACCCTTCAGGTAAGAACCTTGGCAGATGATTCCGAGAGCTTTTTTTCCGTTACTGTAGTAATTTTCAGTTGGGCTTTTATTCTAACCCCCTTTACTTATTCTACTCACCCTTTTTACTTTCAGTACACATATTTTTACTACTGTAGTTTTACTACATGGATTGTGCTCATTTTATTCTTGGACTGTGTGTTTGCAGGTTTAAAATAAATGCCTTCTTGTTTTTTAGGGAAATTCCTTTCGGTGCTGGTCTCTAACCCCTGGCCTATGGAAGTTGGGCTTGGGGTAGTCTCGAAACGGGCCCCGGGGGACGGGTCCTGACAAAGTGGTTTCAGAGGAGTTAGTTCTACCAAAGAACTAAAACTCTGATCTTTTAATAGAGCAATAGTGTTAAGTGTTTTGAGTGTGGTTTTCAGTTTGGGGAGTCCAGTGTTGGTACGATGGCTGACGTATCCATACACAAGGACCATGAATTCTGATTTCTGACTCAGTGCACGAAAACACTAATTGCGTGTGTTTTGGAAGTGTTTTATTTTAGATCTCTTTCAGTCAGATCACCAGGTATAAAGTATTGACCATGGTTCACCTGTTTTATTTTAGGATTCCACCACGTAGATAACCATCCAGGATTCCAGAGAGAGTACACGATGACGACCACCGAGCGATGAGGCTTCGGTGTAGGGCCCATTTATTGTGTTGGCACCTTCGTTTGTTGTACCAGCAACACCACCACTAGGAGGGCTGTAGTTTCCACCAGCCCCACTAAAAAAATGTGAACGCTGAATGAGAGAATTTCACAAGTTCCAAAGACAGAGGCCTCTAAGGTTTCGTGGTGAGACAGATCCCCAGGCAGTTGAGGACTAGCTGGAGGCTGTGGCGTGGGTTTTTCGTCTAGTTGAGACACCAGCAGACCAGATGGTGATCCTAGCTGCTAGCCTTTTTCAGGGCACAATAGGGAGATGGTGGAGTCTGACATTACCATTGCATGATGAGGTGAACCTCACTTAGATGGACTTTGAGAGCCTCTTCAGGGAGGAGATCATTCCTACAACACTACGCTCTGTGCGTATTCAGGAGCTCTTGCACTTACAGCAGGGCAGCCTGACTGTGGCCTAGTACTCGGCGAGGTTCACCGACCTCTCACGCTACTCTACTGACATGGTGCAGGATCCTTTTTTCAGGATCCGGCCCTTCAATCAGGGACTCTGAAGGGAGATCAGAGCTTCGTCGGTATCTCTCAGCATCCCGATGCATGCTAGAGTTCTAGAGAGAGAACTCTTGGTGGAGAGTTTTCTTGTTGAGCAGACACTGAAAGCGAGACCCACCACCGGGAGACACTTAGCAGAGTCATCTATGGTTGGTATTAGGCAGATGACATAGAGGTCCAAGTGTACTGTACCTTCTAGTGGATGACCCTAGGATGTAGGGTTGGAGGTGCGGGGCTCACGAGGTAGAGAATTCCAATAGAGGAGAAGACTGTGCTTCACGTGCAGTGGGTAGGGTCACATGGCTCGTGAATGCCCGAATCACCGTACCGATGATCAAAAGACGGTCGAGGGACCACTGTGGAAGTGGCTGAAGTTCTAGCGATGAGGTCTGTAGGACGAAGAATGTGGCAGAGGAGCAGGTTGTGCAACATGAAGTGGGTGACGATTTGAGGTTCTACCGCCACCACCTTTAGGTGGTCCACCCCGACCACAGGGAGTAGTTGGACATAGACGAGCTCAGCTCCAGACAGTTGTGGCCTATGACCAAGGTGCTCCAGAGATGATTTGAGGTTTGATTTGTGTTTACTCTACCTTAGCTGCAGTACTTATAGAAACAGGTTCCAGACACTCTTTCATTTCCATGACTTTTGTTCGGATCTCAGAGATTCCAGTGGAGCCTTTGGCTCAATCCTTACGGCTAGATACTCCTACGGGAGGGTATTCGATGATTACACACTAGTGCCTATAGTGTGAGCTTACTCTATGAGGTGAGAGCATCAGCTGGGATATTCTAGTAGTGGCATCGAGGCCTTACAACTTTATCTTGGGCATGGAATGGTTTTCCATAGTCCATGCTCAGATTGACAGCATTAGGCACAAAGTACGGTGTGTTCACGAGGATGGGACTAGGTTTTACTTCATCGGTGAGAAGAGAACCTTTGCAGCATAGGATGGAATTACACGGAGGAGGGTGCAGCCAATCACACATCAGTTGGATAACCTTACCCTCCGAGTAGTTGATGTTGAGAGTTTAAGCTATCATATAGTGGTGGACTGGTATGCTGATGTCTTCCCTGATGATGTTCTAGGACTACGTCTTCGTAGAGTGGTGGAATTCTACATCGACATGTACCTCGGGATGGCACTGATATCTACACCAACATATCGAATGTCTCCCGCAGAGCTTCGTGAGTTACGGGTACAACTAGAGGAATTGTAGAGGAAGGGGTTCTTAAGGCCCAGTGTTTCTCGATGGGTAGCCCCAATTTTGTTTTCCAAGAAGGCAGATGGGAGTTTGAGGATCTACATGGATTATCAATGCCTCAACCAAGTGACTGTGAAGAACAAGTATCCACTTCTGAGGACTGATGATCTCTTTGATCAACTGAAGGGGGCTCTTTAGTTTGAAGATAGACCTCAGATCGGGCTATCATCAGCTCAGGGTATGAGATGAGGATGTGCAGAAGATGACCTTCAGATGTCGGTATGGCCACTATGAGTTATTGGTTATGCAATTCAGCATGACCAATGCCCCTGCAGTGTTAACTAGACTCATGAATAGGATCTTTCAGCCATACCTCGATCACTTTGTGGTGGTTTTAACCGATTACATCTTGATATACTTTTCATTATAGGAGGAGCATGCCTATCATCTGCAGATATTTCTAGATACACTCTGAGAGCACCAGCTTTATGGTAAGCTCTCGAAGTACCAGTTTTGGATACAGGAGGTCCACTTTCTAGGACACGTTACCTTAGAGGCTAGAGTTGCAGTGGATCCATAAAAGATAAAGGATGTTCTTTCTTGGGATTCACCTAGGAGTGTGACCGAGTTGCAAAGTTTCATGGGGTTGGCTGGGTACTACCAGAGATTCCTACCTGACTTTTCCAGAGTTGCGACACCCATGTCAGAATTGATGAAGAAGGGACAACCCTTCATATGTACAGAGATATGGTAGCTGAGTTTTCAAGAGCTGAGACAGAGACTGACGAGTGCCCCCATCTCGAGGCTACCAGAAGAGGGCGTTGGGTATGTAGTCTACTGTGACGCATCAAGGACTAGACTTAGATGTATCCTGATGCAGGAGCGAGCAGTGATAGCTTATGGTTCATGAAAGCTGATAAAACATGAGAAGAACTACACTAACTATGACTTAGAGTTAGTAGCAGTGGTCTTTGTGTTATAGATATGGAAACACTACTTGATGGGTGAACGGTTCACTGTTTACTCTGATCGCAAGAGTCTCTGGTATATCTTCTCACAGAAGGACCTGAACCTGAGACAATGACGTTGGATAGAGTTCCTCTAGGACTATGAATTTGAGATAGTCTACACTCTTGGGAAGGGGAATGTAGTAGTAGACGCACTCAACAAAAGGTCTGGTCTACAGTTGCTGAGTGAGGTGACAAAGAAGCAAGCTGCATTGCAGATATCCTTTGTGGATAGAGATGGATTATCTTACCTCCAGTCTATGACTTTCACTCCCCCACTTCTTTATAAAGACTGGGAAACACAGCTTGGGGACATTGATTGCGAGGCTCAACGTGCTCAGATATCCTCAGGACATGCACCTGATGGATTTTATGAAGGTGGGGATCACGTCATCCTCTTCAGATGACGCACCATGGTACCAGTGGCACTACGAGAGGAAGTGTTGGGGGAGTTCCATACGTATCCTATGACAATACATCCTGATGTGGTGAAAATTTACTAGGAGCTTCGATGTTAGCACTGGTGGCTAGGGATGAAGAAAGCAGTGGCATAGTTTGTTTCATGATGCCTTACTTGTCACCATGTGAAGGTCGAGCATCATGTTCTAGTAGGCTTAGCACAACCATTAGAGGTACCAGAGTGGAAGTGGAATGGTATTTCCCTGGATTTCGTGATAGGGCTACCACGTAAATCCAGGGGCTATGATTTCATCTGGGTGATCGTTGATCGACTCACCAAGTCTGCCCACTTCCTACCCATCTGAGAGCATGGATCAGTAGAGGGATTGGGAAGCCTCAATGTATAGAAGATTTCACGACTTCATGGGGTTCCATTTACGATCATCTCTAACTATGACACACGTTTTACATACCGTTTTTGGAAGGGATTGCAGGAGGCCTTCGGGAATCAGATACGTTTGATCACCACCTTTCATCCTCTGATGGATGGTCAGACAGAGCAGACCATTCAGACACTGGAGGACAAGCTTCATTCCTACATCCTATATTTTGTCCACAATTTGGAGGATCACTTTACCTTGGTGGAGTTCATGTAAAACAACATCTATCACTCCACCATCGGTATGGCACAGTTTGAGGCCTTGTACGGTCGGCCATGCAGATCACCTCTATACTGGACATACCTGGGGGAGTCAACACTTATGGGTCCAGAGTTGGTATGGGCTACCATTGAGATGGTGCAGATCATCTAGGAGTGGATAAAGACTGCACAGAGCAGACAAAAGTCTTATGTTGACAGGAGACGAAGACATTTGGAGTTCGAGGAGGGAGACCATGTCATCCTATGAGTCTCCCCTCAACAAGGTTTGTAGAGATTTGGCCAGGGTGACAAGCTATCTCTAAGGTTCATCAGACCCTTTTAGGGTCTCAGTAGAGTTGGTGAGGTGGCGTATCGCCTAGGTCTTCCCCCACAGATGCATTGGGTGCATGACGTTTTCCATGTGTCATAGTTGAGGAAGAACGTGCATGATCCATTGCACGTTATTGACCGGTGCGAGATAGACATTGATGATGGGGAGACATTTACAGAGGTTCCAGTGGAGATTAAGGATCAACAGGAGTGGGTCCTTCATGGATGATCGATCCCTCTGGTGCGCATTTACTGGTAACACAGGAACATCCAGGAGAGCATAAGGGAGCGAGAGGCTCTTATTCCTTCTCAGTACCCCCATCTGTTTCCTTAGTCTATATTGTGGTTTTCGAGGATGAAAATACCTAATGTGGGGATAATGAAAGACCAAGTTTTTACATGTAATTTTTTTAATATATGGAATTATTATGAGTTTGAGAAAATTGACGGTGTGTGATTATGAGTCCTGGTGTGCCCGGAATAAATTTCTAATTTTTTTTAATCTACGTTCAGTAAATGCGCGGGTGGCATGTTCTATCTTTTGAACCAGTACTCTGATTGAAAATCCAAGGGTACCATTGAATCTGAAACGCCGGGATTCGCTTAAGAGAGGATTCACTTCGACCGTAGTAGGTCGGGTGAAAAAGATAATTTTGCAGACTTTTGAAAGATTAATAAAATAACATGTTATGTTATTTTATTTATTTTATTTTTCTCTTGCAGATAAGCGACAATGGTAGGACCGAAGACATGTAAAGCCATTAATTGGATTGAATCCTCCTTGTTTGTAATCGTACCATTGGAATTTGGGAGGTTCATTAATTAAATAAACCTCATGAATTCCTTAGAACGTTAACCACATATCCCCCTCCTATATATATGGAGCTCGGGGAGGGGTGTTGGCATGACTTCACCAAGTGACGAAGCTCTAGAAAAGTACCACAATGCCAACCACTTGGAGGAAAAGATCGGTTTCATTGAGCAGTGATGAGCGCCACCGAATTAGGAACTGATGACAACAATGATGATGGTTCTGTCAATCATCATTAGTGACATCTAATCCTGCTAGAGGGATTATTGTAAGTTCATCTTTATGAGATAAATTGTTGACCGCTTGATGAAATCCTAATGTAGAGGGCGTGGGCCAAATGAATAAGGCACGAACCCTCCACTTCTACAGTCTTTGTCTTGTTATTCTAGAATAGTTTTTTAAATGGAGCATCATGATGAAACCGGAGAACACACAGTAGAGACGGTGACCCGAGAGCCTCAAAGGCATTGACGATATCAAAAACGGACCACCAGAGCATGTCCGGTGGCCCATAGAAGAAACAACCAGTGCGAAATGTTGGCGGCGGACGACAATGTCCAGAGGAGACCCACTGTGATCGGCTGTGGGCGGTGGAAAGTGACGTACCGCTGCGCGCCGTGGTGTCCAAGGATGGCCGGTCTGAGATGGCCGTGCAAGACAAGGGCGGCGCCCCCAGGCACCGCTGGTGGTAGAAACCATGGACAACGGGTCGTGGCAATAGGAGGGCAGCATGGCTCCACGCTGCGTCACGTTGGTGGAAGCTGGTCGGCCAAACAACCGACCATTGAACCCGGTGGGGCAGCACCCCACCTGATGGACAAAACGGAACCGTAACTGCGGGGCCAGTGAGAGAAAATGGTCCACCTTCTGGCGGACTGGGCTGGATGTGGGCTGGTCAAGCGGGCCGGGTCGGACTCGCGACCAAGCGCGAGTAGGCCAAGCCCTACCTGGCAGGCCGGGCCAACCGCGGCTCGGGCCCACGAACCAATGGGTCGAACCCGATGGGTCGTACCCAGTGAACCAGGATGACCCTTAACGGGCTGAACCCAGGCAGGGTCTGGTAGACCCTGAGACTCGTTGTGTCGGTCCAGTCAGACTGAGTCGGACTGGGCACAAACCCAATCAGCCCAGAATAAATAAACGTTCATATCTGATGAACCAGGTGTCCGTTTGACTCACTGTCAGTGGCATTGGGACCCCTTTTATGAAGAAGTCCCTTGGGAATATTCTGGCGGGCCTGACCAAGCTGGGCTAGACCGAGGTGTGATCCCCCCCGTTTCACAGAAAGGGATGTAACTAACAGACCAAGCATCCGATCAACGCACCGTTTGTGGAATAAAGACACTTGTGACAAGGTGGTCCTTCGGAGATACTCTATGTGAGTTTTTATGGAGTTTGACATGTGACCTGGGTTGGATTAGACTTGAATCCAATCGGTCCCTTTTTACAAAAGTGCCCATATCTCACAGACCGGGCGTCCGATTGATGCTTTATCCATCACGTTGGGACCCCTATGATGGGACTGCCCCTTGGGTATGTTTTTTTGGGACTCTGTAGAAGTTTAAATATGAACAATGTCTTGAGGAGTGGTTCTACCAGAATCAAGCATGCTATGAGTGAGAATCCTGTGGCTCGCTATCTTTGAAGTAACGACCCTGTATGGATCAACATCATAGCGACACTTTGTAGATTAGCATCGTAGCTACCCAAAGAGGACCAGTTTTAGAGCAGCCTATCGAGGATCAGCAACTAGAGAACCTGTGTGGATAAGCATCGAGTGACCCTGTGTGGATCAGAATTTCAGCGACCCTCTGTGGATTCGCATTCAATGACCCTGTGTGAATCAACATTCGAGCGACCCCGTGTAGATCAACATTCCAGTGACCTTGTGTGGATCATTAGTAGCATGAACCAATGAGGACCTGCCTTATAGTGTCTCATCATGGAATAGTGACTTACGTCCAAGAGTGGATCGACAATATAACAATTTCTTTGTGGATCAGTTTTTTAACTTCTAAATATAATAAGATGATATAGCTTAAGACTAATCATCTTTATTCCTAAACTCGGAGTTGTATACCTGGTGTGAGATGACTATCGCTTTGTGATTTGTGATTTAGGTCTTTTTTCATGGTTTTTCCTCTGTGGAACTTTGGGAGACCTTCAGGGGTCTTGGGATTTTTACTGAGTATTGTTATACTTACCCCTTCATGGGCTTCGCCCACACCTTGTTATGTCTTGTGAAGACGACAGAAAACTTTGACCGAGGCTTGGGAGCTAGGAATGGACGGTGCTTGGTGGTGGACCTTTAGGCGTGACATGCTGTAGTGATGAACGACCATGAGCTGCACCTACCCTTTAGGTAGAAACCTTGGTGGACGATTCTGGGATCTTCTTTTCTGTTGCTATTGTACTTTTCAGTTGGTCTTGTACTCTGGCACCCTTTACTTATAGTACTCACCATTTTTTACTTCTAGTACACATCTTTTTACTACTACAGTTTTACTATGTGGGTTGTGCTCTTTGTATTTTTGGACTGTGTGTTTGCAGGTTTAAAGGCAATGCCTTCATGTTTTTCAGGGATATGCCTTTCAATGATAGTCACCAACCCCTAGCCTATGGAAGGTGGGTTTGGGGTAGTCACGACACAGACCCTAGGGGATAGGTCATGACATCCGCTTTGGGTGGCCCTGACTCACCCTCACAGTTTTTCCCACATCACCAAAAACGCATCTTGTTGGGGGGAGGACCCCTCTTCCACGTGAATCTATAGCTACGTTGAACAACACCAATACGGGGTTACACCAACACCTTGCATCACCCTAGTAACTCCTCGATTAAGGAGTTGGGAGAAAAGAGTACCTCACGTAGTGTCTAACATGTTCTAATGAAAAAGGTAGAAATTACACATAGCGTACCTCTTATCATTTCGCATGTTGTAGGATTGTAGACATCCATAGCATGCAGCTACCTACGGCCCTGGCCGCCAACTCCCTGAGCCTGAATTGGGCCGCCTAATAGTGGTGGAATGACCTCGCAATGTCATCCACCAACCAAAATTCTTCCTACTCTTATGCTAACACCACCCCCATGGGGACCACCCTGTCCTCGCTTGGGAGATCACTGACCACGACATTGTCATTGCCATGGCGGTGCATCTACCAACTTCCTAGAAAACTCAGCCCATCTAGTCAGGTATTCTCATGCCATGTGACCTCACCCATCACAAATATAACACCAGCCCTCCCCAGTCTATCCCCATTCCCTACGCCACCTCGTTCCCATAAGAATAAATGCCTGAGACTGATTATAGGGAGGCCTACTGTGTTGAGATCTTATCGTCTAAAACTTGCAAGCTATGACAGACATCTCAACTCTGTTTCACCCACTTCCACAATCAGCTGTATGGAGTCCCTCTAACATAAAGATCTCTGTCACTAGTTCCTACCCCAATACCTCAACATAGGTGGGTATGCACTAGGGTACTATGATAGTACATATCTTTCCGTAGAGTCCCTTCTCAAACTTCCATGCTCGGAAGTAGCTGTAATGGATCATATCCAGAGAGTAGCATGAAAGGTCTACAAACCTAGTCATGTACCTTTCCATTATCATCCATCCCTACTGAAATTGAAGGATCTCCTGAATCTGGATGGATTCTAAGAAGGAGGGGTAGTACTCCTCATAGGACAACTACTGGAAGTCATCCCATGATAGTACCGACTCATTATGTATCTGATTAACTAAAATCCACCAACATTCGAACACATCATGGAAAAAACTGGCTGCCAAAGCCACCTTCTGATATGTTGATGTCTGAACAAGCCTGAAGAGGTGAACCTTTGACTCTATCCAAACCTCCACTGCTTGAGGGTATGGTACACCACAGAACCTCAGTGATCTCTAATGTTGGAATTCATGAAGCGTTCTCAGCCTGCACTCATCTTCAGCCTGCACTGCTGGTACTAACTGCTTCTCCACAGGTGGAGGTGTTGCTACCTATCCACCTGGAGGAAGGTGGATCGTATGATGGATCCTGAATTGAGGTCTCATCACTCATAGGATTGTTTTCATGAATCAGAGTTGATATCTTAGCTGACTATCATCACGGAGGCATCCTGAATCTGTTCAAGGAGTAACATGGTTAAGAGAATATATATATATATATATATATATAATGATGGGGAGGTGACTCAAGATGGGTAGTCAAATACTCAATCCTATATGATGCATGTACCATTTTTTCCTGCAACATATGTCTCAACATGCCGAGTCGACAAGTGAGTAATCAGGGTCCTAGTGAATGGCTATGTCAGTCGCCGCACTATCACTAGACTCCCTATCAAAGTGCCATACTCAAGACACATTAACACTGTTTCCCTAAAACCCAACCAATTAATTTTTAGGGAACGTCCGAACAACATCCCAAGGAACAAACCATCTTTGATATCACTTTGTTACGACCTGATCCATGCCGGGGCTCAAGCCGCAACTACCCCAAGCCCGCCTCTATAATCCAGGGGTTGGCAACTATAATCGAATCCACAAAAAAATCAGTGAGGCCTATTCAAAAGAACCTATATAAACACATTCAACCAAATCAATGAAGAAGTGCAGAGGGAAAAGAAAACAAGATACAATACTGCTATATATAAACCTCAATCATGCATCAACCATTAAACAGTACAAATACAAAAAAGTAAACTGAAAGGGAAAGGGGAAAAAGACATGCCCAACCAGAAAAGTGCCACAACATAGATATAAGTGGAAAAGTACAAAAACTGAGAGAGCCCCACAACTGGATCCCAAGCTATGACTAATTCAATCGGTCCAAGAACCCTGTATCCCTAAGTTCCTCTGATGTCATGATCAACTTGTCCATCGTATGCAAAGGCACACGAAGTGTGAGAAAAGACCAAATATGTGTGAGTATAAAAATACCCAGTCGGATTCCCTAAAGGCTCATGGGAGAAGTAAAAGATGTACCGAAGAGTGGATCAGTAGATATAACAAGGCACAATAAAAGGAGTGCAGCTCAACCCAACAAGAGAGTGTAGTAATCTCATCCAAACAAAAGGAGCTAAAAATAGTGAGAATATAAAATTATCATCAAGTCTTCTCTACCTATAATAGTAGTGTAGACTCGTCCAACCCTAAGAAGCTAGACACGGAAAGCACGTGGCATACCCCACGCGTCATCGCCTCTCATGGAAAGATAGTAACTAAAACCCAAAGAGCAGGTATTGAAATAGAATATATATATATATATAGGCTTAACCAAAGAATCTTGAATGAGAGAGTAAGGGTATCTCCATCTCGCAGATTATCCAAAGAATAGAGTCGCCAACAGTTTTAGAAATAACCATCATCGATGCCCAACATCCCTCATATCTACCCTGAACATGAAAGTTGAAGGGACTCAAACACCACACCTTGATACTATCCACTTTGGGCGGGTCTCTCTTGTCTGTATAGTTTTAGGTTGCATCACAAGGATGCATCTCGGTGGAGAAATCACCCCTCTTGCTCATGAGTCCAAAGTGATGTTAAAGTACATCTCAACATTAATCCGTATAATCGAGAGATCATGTCACAATATCGAGAACCCACTACCCAACCCCATTGGAGGGTATGATTGGTACTTTCAACTACAAATTCCACTACCTATCCCCAATAAAGGGTAATATGCTGGAGGGTAAGATTGAAAGATTAAACGATGAACCTCACTGCCCATACCTGTTGGAGGGTAAGTCCTGAAGATTCATCGGTGAACCTCACATCCCAGCCCTGTTGGAGGGTAAGCCCTAAAGAGAGAGAATAACAAATGCCACTGCCCATCCCGGATAGAGGGTAATCCAAAAGTGTCATAGGCAAATGCCACTACCCAGCCCAGCTAGAGGGTAAGCTCGAAAGAGTAAACGACTAACCTCAATAACTAGCCACACTAGAGGGAAAGTCCTTAAGAGTAGTCAGTGAACCTCACTGCCCATCCTTGCTAGAGGGTAATCCTAGAAAACAATCACTGCTATTATCGAGTGTCACCTCGGGTAGGCATCACACTTAGAACATCAAGCGTGCCTCAAATAAATGTCGCACTCAGAACATCTTTCATCATAACTCGAAAGCCACTACAGAGGCCGCCATCACTTTCTATGTGAAAAAACACTCAGGAAAGACTATTTGTGGTCTAAAATCCGAGTTCAGAAGAAGAAGATACGATAAGTAGAAGATTCGTGAAGTGGTACATGAAACCTGTGGGGCCCACATGACGTGTGACCTCACCTCATCATCTATCCATGTACCTATACATACTTGGGTACTAAACTATGATCAAGTACCCACAATCCATGCCAGTGTACTCCCAGAGTACATGACACCTCTAGCCAAAAGGCAGACAAGCGCGCATTTCTCGTCATTGACCAAAAGGGTGAGAATATACTTTTATTATCATTCCACCACAAATGGTCCCAAATAAACAAATAGATTACACTAGTGTGATCCTTGTGGAAAAGAACACATGATCAACTATTCATTCATATGAAACTGAATCCCAGTGAGGAAGCTTCATCTCTTAGCATCATACCCGAGCGATGCGTTATGGGGCCCATGACTCGATCCTGGAACACATAATAGGGTTTTCACCCTTGTGATCCTCATGAAAAAACACACAGGATCACCTATCCATTTTCCCAAAACAGACACACGGTGAACGAGTCACATTTCACCACAAACGCCCAAAACGGGGCTCATGGGCCTTGAATCTTAAAATTCAGTTTAAGAGTCCAAAATTAGTCTTGAAAAGTATTCCTCAACTCTAGGGTCACAATGCCTCTGACGGCACGTCAATCGGACGTCGTATGCAGACGTACGACCCGATGCAAGTTTCCCGAATAATAATAATAATAATAATAATAATAATAATATTATTATTATTATTAATATTATTATTTTTATTATTATTATTATTATTAAAAAAGAAGATTTCATGGCACTAAGACTCCAACAATAAATAAAAAGTTCTCCAACTAGCTTCAAAAGGTCTGCCTTGAAGCAATGGTCACGTGGCCGTAGAAGGTGTGTCAAACGGACGCCCAGTTTGCGAGTTACAAGCATTTGAATATTTTCCCAGCCTGAAGGGCCATTCCAGCTGGACCAGCTTGGTCCAGCCTGTCCACACTACCAGGGCTGGCCCGTTCTGGCCGATTCGACTGGTAGCCGACCACCGCGCCCAGCGTGCCCTGCACGCGCCGGTACCAAACTATCATAGCCCGCTAGCGGTAACTTCCTCTATGTAGTGGCGCTGCCACCACCGCTGAGCGGCACACCACTGTCACTTCAGACTCCTACAGCCACCGGCCACCACAAGAATTATGTAGACTGATGGTGGCACTCGTGCTCAAAAAATAGACCCGAGACCAGATCTGGGATCCCCAGGATGAGATCTTCACAGTACTAGCCTCCACTCGACAATCAATCATTGTTTCAACGCGGTGAAGAGTAACCACTGATTCTGCTCGCCATTAATCTCCCTCTAGAGCTCAAAATTCAAAACCATCATATATTCAAAATCCTTGGATCACAACCTTCACAGATCTATGCTCTGCTTGACGTTTGGATGTCTATTCAGAAAGTCTAATAGTTGACCAACAAAGAATGTGAAGAACAACAAAGAACAAGCAATCAATATATCAATTGGATGATCACGGTTGTTAGTTTGGCCATCAAAAAATATAAATAGAGTAGAAAAAGTGACCAGAAATCAAAATGACAACGAAAACATCAACTGGGAAGAAGGAGAATCCGAAAGAGAAATCCTACCTTGATTTTGGATCCGTAGTTATGTTCGCTACGATGTGATCTACCAGTGTCTGATGTTTCGTTGTGATCCAATGAAGTTTGGGATGTCAAATAAGCGTCAGAAATAGATGGCCAAGCTCCTTCATCTGTTAGATAAATGATATCATCTTGGGTCATTTCTCTTAACTCCTATTTATAGGAGACTGCTAGAAGTCGTGAAATCCAAACCTCTTGCACCCTCTCATTTTATGTCGCACTTCAATAAAACACCCCATTCCGAACTCAACGGAGGACTCAGATTTTCAATCCAATCTGGTTCAGAAGTTATTTGATTCAGCACTCGATATAAAATAATTTTAATTAAATAATTTTATTTATGGAAATTCCCTTCATGACATTTTCTACAGAAGGATCGTGCCAAGAAAAGTCATACCCAACTAGGGTAAACGACATGCTCCAAACTCAGTCGTCACCTCGATTTTCTAATTCATGTTACCGTTTAAGATATATTCTATTTCTGTCGCGTGAATTGTATAAAAAAACTTGATTTTTTTGTATAATTGATTACAGGCACTCTGTGTAACGACCCTATGTTTTATCAATGGAATTACCTTCTTATAATTATGACTTATAGTATAATAAAATTAGGTAACACAATGAAATATCATGATACTAAATACTATGTGACCATTAAACATAATGTTTCTACTTTTGTGTCTTGAATTACGAAAATCTTACATACACGGATGTGTTCAGGGGGATTTTTGGGGTCTAATGGAACAAACTTAATTTTTGGTAAATAGTAACTGAACCTTATAAATAGTAATATTACCCTTATAAATAGTAATGTTACCCTTATGAATAGTAATATCACCCTTATGAATAGTAAATCAGAAAAGTAAATAGTAACCTTACTAATGAATGTATAAATAAAATTTATCCATCTTATAAGTGACAATATGATAATGTTGATATTTTTGTAAGTCATAATTAATTAATTAAAATTAATTAAATAATTTAAAAGAAAATTTAATTTCCTAAAATGTTTTCATAAATTAACAATTTTATGTCTTTTGGTATTAAGATAATTTTATAAGACCTTCTGTAATTTTTGAAAGCATTATAAAATCAGTTATAATTATAAAATCTATTATAATTATAAAATCTGATTTTTTTTTCAAGTAAATTATGATTTTAATTAAAAATTAAATTAATAATATTTATAAAATTATTTTTGAAAAATGGATTTCATTTTTATATTCTACACGTCAAAAAATGGTTAGGGTTAATTTTTTGGATTTTTCCGAAATCTCGAATTTTTGATGAATAGTAAAATATAATAATTTACTATAAGTGCTAAAACCTAAATTTTTTGCATCGTTCTTGAGTTATGGATGATTTAAATGACAATTGGTTCGAAGTAAAATTCACACATTACTATTTTTGGTCATGGAATCATCACTATTTCTTTTCTTATGGAGAAATAATAAACTAATGATTAAAATATTAAGAAAACCCTCCTCCCCTCCACTATAAAAACCACCCACACTCCCCTCTTCTCTTCACTCCTATAAAGTCTTGTTCCTTGCCTAAATTATTCACAAATCTCTCCCCAAGCTCTTTCCCCACGTCCAGTATCCCTTTGTCTTCTCAAAAGATCAAACCACCTCCCCTTAAGAGGCTCTCAAGGAAGATTAATTCAAGAGGTAAATTCCACTTTTCAATTCTTTTACATTCCTTTCAAGTTCCTTTGTTTTCTTTTCTATCCTTACCTATACTCATCAAAATGTTATAAAAAATAAATTACCTTATATGTGGTGGATTCTTGTTATGATAATGTAATAAGTTATTATCATCTCTTCTTTACCCTTTTTTATACTAGCAGTAAAAACACCATCTGAGATGTGTTAATTTACCACATTCAAGGACAATGAATTTTCAATTTCCATTACCATATTCAATTCTGTTCATGAAACCATTATTATGGTTGAAAAATAATATAATATATTTATTATGTCTCATCTATGGTTCTTAAATCTTTTTGTAGACATGGTTTTGATTTATAAAACAAAATGTGTTCGTTGTGATAAAAAAACCACCAATTAACCCAAAAGGTTATCACTATAGTTTTATATAATGATTCATCTTCACTCCATGTAACCATATGAAATTCACAACCATGTAAACTTTGGGATTATTAATAATATAACTCCAATTCTGGACAACCATATTCATTTTACATGATTATCCATTCATGTATATAAGTAAACCGATCATGAAACAAATGGACCTGAACAATGAAATTGAACCTCATAACCAATAAAAAAGGTTATGAATGAACTCAAAAGGTTATAGTAAATCAATTAAATGTAAAATATGTTATTTAAATATTAATTAATGAACCTAATTTGATTATTCCATTCATTAATATCAAGTGGAGAACACCATCAGACTTAAGGTAAGAGATTCTACCCGAACCTCTATTATTCCTTCAGTTTGTTCTTACTCTATTTTTACCCAAATTAAATCCTATATTATGTTTATACACATCTTATAATTTCATTAAAAACTCATTTTTCAAGATCCATCAATCATTACCTTTCAGTGATACACACACTTTTAAGTGATTCTCTCCTCAATACTTCCTGATAAGAAAACCCGTTTTGAGGGAACTTTCCAAATTTTTACCCAATTTCAAGTACACTCTACCATCTATTTTAAGCAACCATTGTTTTTATAAAATAAGTCTTTATATTATGAAAAAAATATTGTTTTACTTCTGGATTTATATAAATGATTATTTCCTTTTCGATTGTAAATTCTCTTTAGTATTTTCTTTAAAACTGCACTAAAATGTTTTAATGATAAAATTTATTAAATACTCTTTTTACATGTTATCATTTCTATTTGAAATCACTTACCATGATATATTCCTCTATATGTTCTAATTTTATTCCTTCATGGATACTTTTATGATACAACCATTTAATTATACTATATGAAATGATTATGATAACCATTTATTTCCATGGGTTCCCTTATGTTTATATATGATTGATTATGTATGATTTATTATGTGGAAATCATATTACTGAACAAGTTAATATGGGTCTTCAAAGATAGTGCTCTAATGCATTGGGTAAAATTGAGCGTCATTAGAAGTTTTGTTCAATGGTCTTGGCGGTTAGCCTTGACTTTTTCTACCATGTGCAACGGTCTTGGCGATTAGCCTTGACGTGTGCTACAATGTGCAACAGTCTTGGTGGCTAACCTTGACGTATGCTCCTCTAAGTGCAATGAGCCTTGAATTGTGTTAAATTCATGTTTTATGATGCTTCCACGTTATTATGATTCCATGTTTATATGATCCCAATTTATACATTTTATGGTTTCATATGTTCAATTATGTTATATGCCTTTTTATATCATTATGTCATGATTCCTAACCAATGTTCTAAAGATTTATTCTTATTCTTATTCCCTTACTGGGATTTTTAGATCACCCCTTTTTTCATGTTATCCCTAGGTTATTTTATGTCAATATATGATCACAATGGGACTTAAGAGCTTAATATGATGATTAAATAAGGAAATGTTTTATGTTTTCAGTTTTATGTACCTAGTTATCAAAGACACTAAACTTCCAGAACCTTGTCTTGTTTTAAAATTTATAATTATGCATAAAATAATGTAATCTTATGCAAAAAGTCCAGGGTTTCTATAGTTGGTTTCATAGGATGGTCTAGTTATATTTGGAGATTAATAATAGAGCACTTTACTAAGAACCTTAAAGATGAGACTATGTATTAGAAAATATCCCTAGATTTTGGTAAGTATATAGTAAGTGGTTTATCAAGAAAATACATCGCAGTCTGGATATAAATAGGTAGAGGTGGCTCTGGCACAAATGTATCTAGGGGTAAAACCTGAAAACACCACTTTGAGCTAGACTCGGACGAAAACTGATGCATGAAAATGGGCCTTGATACACTCTTGGTTTGACACTTCTATGGGATATGATTTGGTAAATTCATGAGCTTGGTACAAACCATTATGAAGGGAAAAACATCCCGTATGAATATATGTTAGGAAACAGATCATGGATAACCTAGATTGAAACCTAGGGAATCACAAGTTAAGATATACTTTTCTTTTAAGAGTGAATCCTTTTATGTTTAAAGTTTCTTTTTTTCATATTAAATAAGTATTCAAGACCCCTAACTGTACATTATATTTCATATTTAATCGTGGGAAATAGAAGAATACATTACAACAATCAATTTGACAGGGAATGTGAATATTTCCCTAATGATATGCCAAATATGATGGGAATGGGTGCTCAAAACTTCATGATAGAACTTTCTTAGCTGGATCAAGTTATAAATGATAACTTGAATCATGTGGAACACCCTCCTCCCCCAAAGAAAGAGAAACTTTCCATTGAATCATTCATACTGAAAAGGCCTCCCATGTTTAGTGGATCTTTTAATCCCCACCTTGTGGAACAGTGTATTAACTCCTTTGAAAAGATATTTTCTGTCCTCGAGTGCTCAGAAGAAGAGAAATTCATACTGGCAGTCTATCATTTTGATGGGGAAGTTGATCAGTGGAAAACACTAATCAAGAATATGATGTACCAAGAGGAAATTTATTCCATGGATTGGGAGGAATTCAATAAAATGTTTTTCAATAAATATTTTCCATGAACCCTCTACCTCAAGATGGAAAGAGAGTTTCTTATACTCAAGAAGAAGGAAGATGAGTCCATTGAGGCTTATGAAGTACACTTTATAAGGCTTTCAAGATACAGCTCCTACTTTTTCATGAACACTGAAATCCAGGTGGATCACTTCTTTAGTGAATTAAAGTGGAATCTATAAAAAGTGCTGGCAATTTGAGACTTTGACAATTATGAGGAGATTGTTCATTGCGGCCTCAAGGTTGAAATAGAGATCGGAGAATCCCAGTGGTCTTATGGGCCCGGTGAAAAAAGAGTGTAATATGGGGTCTAATATGGGTGGTTTGGAAAATAAATCCCATGATTGAAAGATGATCGAACATCCCATGTTTCAAAATTGTGGGAAGAAGCATCTGAGGAACCGTCTAAAGGGAACAAATAATTTCTTCAAATGTGGAAAGATAGGAGATATAGTAAAGAAATACCGAAGGGATATGAAGAATTACACTAATATAGAAAAATAAAGGAAGGTTGATATCAACACTCAGCATGTTGTGCAGTGTTACAACTACAAGAAGCATGAGAATTATGCGAACAATTTCCCTAAGAGCGGGGTTGTTAGAGGAAATCAACAACAACCTCCATGGCATAAAGGAAGGGCTTCTATCATTACTGCTGAGGTGGAGCTGGAAAATTATGTTGTGATAGGTATTCTTATAGTGACCCAAGCCTTTTACATATAAAATTATAATATTTTAAGAATAAATATACATCAGAGTACAAGCCATGGATCGTTAAGTCTAGTGTCTTGGATACTAGGTACATAAAACATAAAACATGGGGCTAAAAAAAACATTCCCTTATTTAATCTCCATAAAGAGATCCTAACTTCCTTTGAGCCCTTATATCTACAGAGGGTACCTTCGGGAACACATGAACAAAGGGATTAGCTGAAAATCCTAGTAAGGGAAAGAATATAAGGATACATCTTAGGCACATGTGTTAGGAGGCATGACATAATGATATCTAAAGATTGAAAAATAAGAAATCATATCATATAAGCATGGGATCATATAAACATGGAACCATATAAATGTGGAAGAATCATAAAACATGCCTTTAGTACGAGTCAAGGCTAACCACTAATCCCATTTCCCATTTTAGTATAGGTCAAGGCTAACTACCAATCCCGTTTCCCATTTTAGTACGGGTCAAGGCTAACCGCCAATCCAGTTTCACATCGCATCTCATGAGACTTCAATTTACCCAATGAATTGGATGGCTATCTGGGAGCACCCATCTCAACATTTTCATGAATATTCATTCCACATAAATAATCATACATAATCAACCATACATAAACATAAGGGTACCCAAGGAATGAATTAGGTACCACAATCATGACAAAAAGCATAACTAATGGGTGTATTATGAAAGTTTACATGAAAGAAAGTATTTAGAAATACATGGAAGTTAAAAGGTTAAAATAATCATATAATATGGTATGTTGTTTCAAACATAAGTGACAACATATAAGAAATGTATTTGAGAATCATTAGCATTAAAACATTTTGTACGGTTTTAAGGAAAATACTACAGAGCCTTTAAAATAGAAAAGAGGAAAATATTTTATATAAAAATAGAATTGAACCAAGATGGTTTTCATAATAAAAATACTGATTTTATAAATATAATTTTGGCTTAAAACAGAGGATATAGTTCACTTGAAATTGGGTAAAAAATTTGGGAAGTTCCCTTAAAACTGGTTTTCTTATCGTAAAGTTCTAAGGAGGGAATATTTTAAAAACATGTATATCCCCAAAAGATAGTGATGAAAGGGTATTCATAAATAATTTTTTTACAACTAAAAAAATTATAAGATGTACATAAAAATATAATATAACTCCTTTTTGATATAAATAAAGATAAGGCTACCTGAAAGAACAAAGAAGGTTCGGGTAGAATTCGTTACAGTTTATCAGCATGGTGTCGGGTGTACCTAAGAGGGATTGATGAGAGAGAAAAGGGGTTTCTCATCACTTATACATAATTAGGGAAGTATGGGGGTGGTTATAAAACAAAACCCATCATTTGTTATCACACATAAAAAGGCATAGTGTATAGGACAATCTTGATTAAGAGAGAAATGGAGAGGACCCCTTACCTTAAATCTGTTGGTGTTCTCCACTTGTTATTAAAAACATGAATAAAAAAATCAGGTTTATTAATTAATAAATAAAGAACCTATTATATATTTAAAATATTTATTATAACTTTTTTTAGTTCATTAAAGACCATTTTGATTGGTCATAATGTTCAATTTCATTGTCCAGGCTCGTTTGTTTACTTGTTTTTAATGACCGGTTCACTTATATTCATGTTCGTATAAACATGTAAGATTAAAGTGGTTGTCAATAATTGAAGTTATATGATATTATTGATCATAAAGGCGATTATATAGTTTTAAATATAATTTGGTTACTTAGAGTGAAGTCGAATTATTATATAAAACCATAGTGACAACCATTTTTGTTAATCAGTGGGTTTGATTACAAAGAACATGTTTTTCTTTATAACTTAATACCATTTGTATAAAAGTATTATAGAAAGAATAGGATATATTACATATATAATAATCTAGAACAACCATAACACAAATGGTTTCATACCCATAATTAAATATGATAAAAGAAATTGATAAACCGTTGTCCTTGAATGTGTTAAATTAGCACATCTCAAACGGTGCTTTCATTTCTTTCAAATAAATAGTGGGGGAAAAGAGAGAAGATAATGAAATATCTCATTAGAATATAAACATTCCAATACATGTATTTTACTGGATTTATCATAATATTTTGGTGTAAGGAGGGGAGGAAAGAATCAAAAAGAAATGAACTTAAAAGAAATGAAGGAATTGGAAAGAGGATTTTACCTCTTGAGAGTTCCTCCTTTGAGAACCTCTTAAGGGGAGAGGTTTTGGTATTTTGAAAAGGATAGGGGATTTTGGACGTGGGGGAGGAGCTTGGGAAGAAATTTTGGAAGAATATTGGTAAGGCACAGGGCTTGAGAGGATTGAAGAGAAGAGGGAGTGGGGGGGGGGGGGGTTTATAGTGGAGGAGAGGAGGGTTTTCATAATATTATAATCATTAATTTATTATTTTTCACAAGACAAGTAATAGTAGGTATTCCATGACCAATAATAGTAATAAATTCATGTGAGTTCAATATTTTCGTTCTTACATCACTTGTGATGTCAGGAATAGTGTATATTCACTATATTGTATTTATATGGTAAATTAATGTATTTTACTATTCACTAAAAATTCAAGTATTTCAAAAAAATCTCAAAAATTCACCCCAACCATTTTTCGATGTGTTGAATCCAAAAATAAAATCCATTTTTCAAAACTAATTTTCTAAATACGATTATTTTATTATTAAATTAAAATCATAATTTATTATAAAAAAACAGTTTTAAAACATTCATTTACTTATTCTAAAATAACAGTATATCATAATTTCAACTAGAATATTATTTATAAATTATCATAGGTAAGGTTACTATTCATTAGGGTATATCACTATTCAGAAGGGTATGTTACTATTCAAAAGGGTTAGTTACTAATCACTAAAAAATAAGTTTTCTTATCAGACTCCAAATAACTTATAAATTGCAATCGTGTATGTCATATTTTTGAAATTCCAAACACATAAGTGACACACTTATGTTTTAAGGTCACTGAGCACTTATTAGTTCATTATAATGTGTTTTTATGTGATTTTATGACATATTTATTAGAAGGGAATTTCCATTGAAAAATATTGGGTTGTTACATTCTTCCCCCCCTTAATAAATTTCACTTTCAAAATTTCAGTTTACATTCAAGGCCAAAAATAGGTGGGGGTACTTTTTCTTTCATTGCTTCTCCAGTTCCCATGTTGCCTCTTCTTACTTATGGTTTTTCCATAGTACCTTGACCAGATGAGTATTCTTGTTGCGTAGAACATTGTCTATATTATCCAAGATCTTCATCAGCTCCTCATCTTAGGAAAGATCATCCTCCAACTATACCACCTCTGAAAAGAGTACATGTGAAGGGTCTGGTATGTACTTCCTTAAGAAGGATACATGACAGACATAATGTACTTTTGAAATGGTAGGTGGAGGTTTCAGTCAAAAGGCCACAGCTCCGACTCAATCAAGGATCTCGAAGGGGCCGATATAGAGGGGACTTAACATCCCTTTTTTCCAAACCTCAGGACCTTATTCCACAGAGATATGCATAGAAATACCATGTCTCCAACTTTAAACTCAAGGTCTCATCGACGATTGTCTTCGTAAAGTTTCTGTCGAATTTGGGCTGCCTTGATATGCTGCTGAATGGTTTTCACCTTCTCCACTATTTCTTTGACCATTTCAGGTCCTATCAGCTTACACTCACTGACTTCATCTCAACACGTTGGTGTTCTACACCTTTTCTCATAAAGGGATTCAATTGGTGCCATTCAGATGCTCAATTGGAAACTGTTGTTGTAGGAGAATTCAACCAGTAAAATATGTTGGTCCCATCCTCTTTTGAATTCTATAAAACACACTCTCAACATGTCTTCCAGTGTCTAAGTAGTTTGCTCAGATTGGCCATCATTTTGAGGATGATAGGCCATACTAAAGTTCAGTTCATTTCTTATAGCATGTTTGAGACTTTTCTAGAACTTTAAGGTGAATATCGGATCATGATCGGATACAATAGATAGTGGTACTCCATGCAGCCTTATCACTTCTTTGATGTAAATTAGTGCATGTTTATCCAATGAGAAGTCGTCTCGAAACACGATAAAGTGAGCTATCTTTGTAAGACGATCCACAACAACCTATATAGCATTGTTTCCTCTATATTTCTTTGGAAGCCCATTGAAAAAGTCCATGGTAATATTCTCTCACTTCTATGTTGGTATGAGTAGTGGTTGCATCATCCCATTAGACTTTTTCCTCTCAGCCTTCACTTACTGACATACTAGGCACTTTGATGTGTATTTAACAATCTCCCTTTTCATATTGTCCCACCAAAAGTTTTCTCAGAGATCTTGATACATCTTTGTGCTCCTTAGGTGGATATAGAAGGTTGAGCTATGTGTGTCATTCAGAATATCCTTATTTATCTATATATCGGATGGTACACAAAATCGTGACCCAAGTCTTACAACTCCTTCCTCATCAATTTTGAAATCGTAGGATTTCCCATTTCTGATAGCTTCCACGCTTTTATGAATTTCCACATCTTTTCTTTGAGAATCCATTATTTTCTATAAGTGGTATGGTTGAGCAATCATTTGAGAAAGGATTGATGATCTTCCTCCATTAATGATTACCACGTACATCCTTTGAAAATCTAAGAAGATCAGATCCTTTTCAATTATCATCATTGATAAAGATATAGGATCCTTTCAACTTAAAGCATCCACCACCTAGTTTTCCTTATTGGGATGGTAGTGGATTGAGCTGTCATATTCATTGATGAGCTCTAACCATCTTCTCTAGTGCATATTAAGTACTTTATGTGTGAATATATATTTGAGACTCTTGTGCTCAGTATATATCTCACACTTCTCCCCATAGATATAATGCCGCCATATTTTCAATGCAAAGATCACAGTCGCCAACTCCAGATCATGCCTGGGATAGTTTTTCTCATGGATTTTTAGCTGCCTTGAGGCATAGGCTATCACTTTATCATTTTTCATTAGTACATAGCCTAATACCTTCTTAGAAGCATCACTATACACCACAAATAGTTCTCCACTTGTAGGGAGTGAGTACTGTTGCAGTGATAAACCTCTTTTTCATCTTCTTAAAAAAGTCTTCACATTCTTATGTCTAGACAAACATTACTCCCTTCCATGTTATCTTGGTCATTGGGTTTGAAAATCATGAAAAATTCTTCACAAATCATTGATAATACCCAGCTAGACCCAAAAAGCTGTGGATCTATGTTACAGAAGTTGGCCTGGGCCACTCTTCAATTACCTTCGTCTTGGAAGGGTCCACAAATATCCCTTTGTTGGTGCTAACATTCCCCAAGAATGATACTTCTTCTATCCAAAACTCACATTTACTGTACTTTTCATAAAAATTCTCCCTTCACAAAGTATTTAACACAGTATTCAAATTCTCCTCATGTTCCCCCTTTCTCTTGGACTATATCAGAATATCATCAGTAAAGACTACCACAAATTTGTAAAGGTAATCTCTAAAGACTATTCATTAAATTTATGAAAATTTCTGGAGCATTAGTGAGTCTGAAGGGCATCACTATGAACTCATAGTTCCTATACCTTGTTTGAAAGGCAGTCTTGGGAATATCTTTGTACACGACCTTTAATTGGTGATATCCCCACCGAAGGTCCACCTTAGTGAAATAACTGGACCCACGAAGCTGATCGAAGAAGTCATCTATCTATGGAAGGGGATACTTGTTCTTTATTGTGATTTTATTGAGCTCATGATAATCAATGCAAAGGCGCATTGATCCATCCTTCTTCTTGACGAAGAGGATTGGTGCACCCCACGGTTAAGTACTCAGGCATATAAAACCCTTCTCCATATTCTCCTTTAACTGCTTCTTCATCTCTTCCAACTCTATGGTGGCCATTCTATAAGGTGTCTTTGAGATAGACAGAGATCTAGGGATACGTTCAATTGATAAATCAACCTCTAAGTCAGGAGGAAGACTGGGCAACTCTTCAGAGAATACATCAGCGTAATCCCTCACAATGGGCATGTCTTTAAGCATGATTATATCCTTTGTATCAATCATTTTAGCTAGATATTCCTACTCACAAGGAAACAATATACACACTTGAGATAACGATTCTAAAGGATATTCATCTTCCTCCTTACACTATTAAAGAATCAGAGGATTCTTTGGGATGTGAAGAGTGATCTCCCTTTCCCGATAGTTGATGCTGGCTTTGTATAAAGATAGCCATTCCATGCCCAAGATAGCATCGAACTCCACTAAAGGAAGTATGAGGAGATTTTCTGGGAGTTTTAGTCCACAAGCATTAACTGGGGAGGAGTTATAAACTATGGAAGTAATAATTACCAAATTCGCTATTCTCATAGATAAATTTTCATCCAAATTTTGAGTTGGTGTTTGAATAGTTCTACTAAACTTTTAAGATATTAAAGAATGCATAGAACTAGAATCAAATAGTACATTCACTATTCTTGATTGAATAACTAGCGTACCTATCACCACATCGTTGTCTGAATCCACTTTAGAAGTAGTGATAGCACAATCCCTTCCATGTTTTCTTGGAGTTTGTTGCTAATTTCCCCCAACAACCCTCGGCTTAGGGAAATTTCTTTCATAATGCCCATGCTCCTTATAGTTGTAACACTGCACTATAGGCAGAGTGTTAATCTGTACTCTCCTTTCTTCTTCAATATTAGAAATATTTTTCATATCCCTTCAGCAATTATTGGCCAAATGTCCAAAATTTACACATTTGAATCAATTATTGGTTCCCATTAGATAGTTACCGGGATTCTTCTTCCCACAATTTTTACAAGGGGAAAAGACAAGCTTCTTTCCTTCATGGGATTTGTTTGATAAACCAACAATGTTGTTATCTATTTTTTTGCTTCTTTTCACTGGGCCCACGAGACCACTGAGAGTCTCCAATCTCAATTTCAACCTTAAGGGCACAACAAACAATATCCTCATAACTATCAAATTTTTGAATCGCCAATGATTTTCGTAGACTCAACTTTAGTCCGCTAAATAAGTGATCCACCTTTCTTTCGGTGTTCATGACAAATCTAGAGGCGTACCTTGCAAGCCTTGTGAAGTTTTCTTCATATTCCCCGATGGAATAATCTTACTTCTTCTTGAGTTTGAGGAATTATTTTTCCATTTTGAGATGGAGGGTTAGAGGAAAATATTTATTGAAAAATATCCTCTTGAATTCCTCCCAATACATGGAATCGATTTCCTCTTGGGAATTTGTATTCTTGATCAGTTCCCACCACCGATCAGCTTTCCCATCAAAATGATAGACCGCCAGTACAACTTTATCTTCTTTCGAGCACTGGAAGAAGGAGAATATCTTTTCAATGAAGTTAATACATTGTTCTATGAGGAAGGGATCAGAAGATCCACTGAACATGGGAGGCCTTTTATTCATGAAGTATTATATGAAAACTTTCTCTTTCCTTGGAGGATGAGGGAATTCCGCATGATTCATGTTATTATTCATAACTCGAGCCAGCTGAACAAGTACTGCCATGAAGTCTTGAGCACCCACTCCCATCATATCAGGCATATCATTAGGGAAATATTTACATTGACTATCACATTGGTTGTTGTAACATGTTCTTATATTTTCCACCATTATCTAAGAAAAAGAACATATAATTAGAGGTCTTGAATACTTAGTTGTTGAGCATAAAAAGGAAACTATGAACATAAAAGGATAAACATATATATAATAAGTATATCCTAACTTGTGATTCCTCAGGTTTAAATCTAGGTTATCCTCGATCTATTTATTAACTTATATTCATATGGGGTTTCCCCCTGAATAATGGTTTTTAATAAGCTCGTGAATCTACCAAAGCGTATCCCCCAGGAGGGTCATAACCAAGAGTGCAGCAAGGCCCGTTGTCATGTACCAGGATACCCCAGGTCAAGCCCGAAACTCCTTGTCGGAGTTTCCACTCCTAGGTACATCTGTACTAGAGCAGTCTCTACTTTCTCGTATCCAGACAGGGATGCATTTTCTTGATATAACACTTACTCCACACTCACCAAAATTTAGCAATATTTTCTTATACTTAGTCTCATCCTTAAGGTTCTCACTAAGGTTCTCTATTCCTAATATCCAAAAATAACTAGACCATTCTCTGATACCAACTATAGTGACCCAATCCTTTTTCATATAACATTACACTATTTTAAGAATAATTATACATAAGAGTACAAGCCAAGGATCCTTAAGTCTAGTGTCTTGGAAGACTAGGTACATAAAACATAACACATGGGGATAATAAAATTTCTTTATTTAATCTCCATAAAGAGATCATAACTTCCATTGAGCCCTTATATCTGCATAGGGTGCCCTGGGGAACACATGAATAAATGGATGAGCTAAAAATCCCATTAAGGGAAAGAAAATAAGGATACATCTTAGGAACATGAGTTAGGAGGCATGAAATAATGATATCTAAAGCATGGAACATATGAAATCATATCATATAAACATGAGATAATATAAACATGGAATCATATAAATGTGGAAGAATAATATAATATGTCTTTAGTATGGGTCAAGGATACCCTCCAATCCCATTTCCAATTTTAGTATTGGTCAAGGCTAACCGACAATCCTGTTTCCCATTTTAGTTAGAGTCAAGGATAACCGCCAATCCCATTTCACATCACATCTCACGAGACTTAACTTTTACCAATGAATTAGAGAACTATCTGGGCGCACCCATCTCAACATTTTCATGAATATTCTTTCCACATAAATAATCATACATAATCAACCATACATATACACAAGGGTACCCAGGGAAAGAATTGGGTACCACAATCATGACATGAAGCATAACCAATGAGTGTATCATCAAAGTGTCCATGAAATAAATGATTTAGAACATAAATGGATGTTCACAAGGTAAAATAGTCATATAACATGATAATTGGTTTCAAATATAAGTGACAACATATATGAAATGTATTTGAGAAACATTAGCATTAAAACATTTTGTACGGTTTTAAAGAAAATACTACAGAGTCTTTAAAATAGAAAAGAGGAAAATATTTTATATAAAACCAGTATTGAAACAATATGGTTTTTATAATAAAAATACTGACATTATAAATACAATTGTGGATTAAAATAGAGGATATATTGCACTTGAAATTGGGTAAAAAATTCAGGAAGTTCCTATAAAACATGTTTGCTTATCGGAATGTTCTAAGGAGTAAATCTTTTAAAAATATGTATATCCCCAAAAGAGAGTAATGAAAGGGTCTTCATTAATTATTTTTTACAACTAAATAGAATTTATAAGATGTAAATTAACATATAAGATAACTCCTTTTTGATATAAATTAAGATAAGGCTACCCGAAAGAACAAAGAAGGTTCGGGTAGAATTCATTACAGTTTATCAGTATGATGTCGGGTGTACCTAAGAGGGCATGATGAGAGAGAAAAGGGGTTTCTAATAACTTATACATCATTATGGAAGTATGGTGGAGGTGATAAAACATACCCCGTCATTTGGGTTTACACATAAAATGGAATAGAATATAGGACAATCTTGATTAAGAGAGAAATGTAGAGGACCCCTTACATTAAATACGTTGGTGTACTCCACTTGTTATTAAAGACCTGAATAAAAAAATTAGGTTTATTAATTCATAAATACAGAACCTATTATATATGTAAAATATTTATTATAACCTTTTTAGTTCGTTCAAGACCATTTTGGTTGGTTATAAGGTTCGATTTCATTGTCTGGGCTCGTTTGTTTACTTGGTTTTAATGACCAGTTCGCTTATATTCACGTTAGGATAAACAAGTAAGATAAAAGTGGTTTTACAGAATTGATGTTTTATGATATTAGTGAAAATAAAAGAGATTATATGGTTTTAAATTTAATTTGGTTACTTAGAGTGAAGTTTAATTGTTATATAAAACTATGGCGACAACTGTTTTTGTTAATCAGTGGGTTTGATTACAACGAACATGTTTTGATTTATAAATTAATAACATTAGTTAAAAAGGATTACAGTACCAAAAATAGTATATATTACATATATAATAATCTGGTTCAACCATAACACAAATGGTTTCATACCCATAATTAAATATGATAAAAAAATTGATAAATCGTTGTCCTTGAATGTGCTAAATTTGCACATCTCAAACAGTGCTTTCATTTCTTTCAAATAAAAGGTGGGGAAAGGAGAGTGGATAATGAAATATCCCATTAGAATAAATAGATTCAATTAAATCTATGTTACTGGAGTTATTATACTATTTTGGTGAAGGTATTTGAGGAAAAAACAAAAAGAAATGAACTTAAAAGAAATGAAGGAATTGGAAAGAGGAATTTACGTCTTGAGACTTTCACCTTTGAGAACCTCTTAAGGGGAGAGGTTTGGTATTTTTAAGAGGATAGAGGATTTTGGACTTGGGGGAGGATCTTGGGGAGATATTTGGATAGAATATTGGCAAGGAACAAGGCTTGAGAGGATTTAATAGAAGAGGGAGTGAGGGGGGTTTTTATTGTGGAGGAGAGAAGGATTTTCATAATATTATAATCATTAATTTATTATTTTTCAAAAGACATGGAATAGTAAGTATTCCATGACCAAGAATAGTAATAATTTCATGTGAGTTCAATATTTTGAAGCTTACATCACTTGAAATATCAGGAATTGTGGATATTCACTATAGTGTACTTATACGGTAAATTAATGTATTTTACTATTCACCAAAAATTCATGTATTTCGGAAAAATCTCAAAATTTCACCCTAATTTTTTTTTGAAGTTTAGAATACAAAAATGAAATCAATTTTTAAAAAATAATTTTCTAAATATTATTATTTTACTATTTAATTAAAATCATAATTTATTATCAAAAACCAGTTTTAAAACATTCATTTACTTATTCTAAAATATAGGTATATCGTACTTTCAACTTGAATATTATTTATAAATTATCATAGGTAAGGTTACTATTAATTAGTGTATATCAATATTCATAAGGGTATGTTAATATTCATAAGATTAGGTTAATATTCACCAAAAATTAAGTTTTCTTATTGGAATCCAAATAACTTACTGATTGCAACCATGTATGTCAGATTTTTGAAATTCCAAACACAGAAGTGAAAAACTTATGTTTAAAGGTCACTTAGCACATAGTAGTTCATTATGTTGTGTTTTCATGTGATTTTATGACATATTTATATGAAGGTAATTTCCATTGAAAAATGTTGGGTCGTTACAATGCTAATTATTCATTCTAGAATAGTGAACGTACTATTTAATTCTAGTTCTACACATTCTTTCATATCTTTAATGTTTAATAGAATTATTAAAACACCACCTTGAAATTTGGAGGTAATGTTATATGTGAGAACATTGAATGGGGAAATTATTTCATCCAAGTTTTATAACTCCTCTGTAGTTAACGTATGTGGAATGAACCTCCCATAAAATTTCATCATACTTCCTTTAGTGGAGTTCTATGTTATCTTGGGCATGGATTAACTATCTTCATACAAAGCCAACATAAAATATTCGGAAAGGGAGATCACTCTTCACATCCTTAATCATCTTCCAATTATTTACAAGTGTAAGGAGGAATATGAATTTCCTTTAAAATCATTGTGTCAAGTGTGGATATTACTGACTTATGAGCAAGCATGTCTAGCTCAAATTATTGAGATGAAAGAGATGATACTTCTCAAAGATATTCCCATTGTGAGGGATTAAACTGATGTATTCCATGAATATTTTCTGAAACATCCTCCAGATCAATAGGTTGAGTTATCAATTGAACTTATTTCTAGATCTCTACCTATATCAAAGACACCTTGTAGAATGTCCACTATAGAGTTTGAAGAGCTAAAGAAGTAGTTACAGGAGAATCTGGAGAAGGGTTTTATATGCCCGAGTGCTTCACCATGGGATGCACCAGTCCTCTTCGTCAATAAGGATGGATCAATGCGCCTTCACATTGACTATCACGAGCTCAATAAAATAATGATAAATAACAATTATCCCCTACCATAGATAGATGACTTGTTCGAGCAGCTTTATGGGGACAATTATTTCTCAAAGGCGGACCTTCGGTCGGGATATCACCAATTAAAGTTAAGGAAGGAAGTATAACACCCCAAGGTTTAAAATAAATAAATAAATGAAATAAATGAAGCTTTTCTTAAGTATATATTTATTACCAGGCTTTAAACATAATTTTGTTTCTTCTATGTTTTGAATTTCAAAAAACGTTCATCTACAATTGTGTTCAGTAAGTTATTTGAAGTCTGATGGAACCAACTTGTTTTTTTGGTGAATAGTAACATACCCTTATGAATAGTAAAATTAATAGTAATATGAACCTAATGAATAGTAAATTTTATTATTGTTTTAATTTCTTAAGTCTTTAAGATAATGAAATCTTGGTTAATTTTTCAATGTGATATAAATGTAGTTATAGAATTAAAATTGTTAATTTTCGAATTAAGTATGATTTTATTTAAAAATTAAATTAATAATATTTAGAAAATTATTTTCAAAATATGGAGTTCATTTTTGAATTTTAGACATTGAAAAATGGTTAGGGTGAATTTTTTGTATTTTTCTGAAATTCTTGAATTTTTGATGAATTGTGAAATACAGTAAAATACCGTATATTCAAATTATCAGTTAAATACACTATTTATGACATTATAAGTGATGTAATACAACTTGGTTCGAACTCACATGCCATTATTAATATTTTGGGGTCAAATGAATTGAGATTATTAACATTATTGATCAAAAATATTATAATAATGATTTAAATAGTGTAAAATACCTCTTCTCCTCCACTATAAATACCACCCCCATTCCCCTCTTCCTCCCACACCTCTCAAGCCTTTATCATTGTATAATTTATGCCAAATTCCCTACCCAATATCCTTCCCCACGTCCAATACCTTCTGGTCTCACCCAAAGGCCAAAATCAAAGGCCTTAAGAAGGATCTCAAGGAGAAGAGATCAAGAGGTAAGAAATCCACTTCCTTTTCATGTGTTTTCCTTTACTTTCTTTTTCTTTTATAGTATCTTCCCATCCTCTTATCCAAGAGGCATTAAAGATAAAAAAATCATGTATATTATGGAATTTATCATGTTAATTTAAAATTCATCATCATTATTCTTCTCCTCTCCCACTTATTCAAGGAATAAAAACATTGTCTGTGATGTGTCAAATTACCGACATCGTGGACGATGTGATTTCAATTTGCTCTAATTATTTGAAGTATGGTCATAAAACCATTTTTATGTTTGAAATAGGTTATAATATATGTATTATGTCTCATCAATGGTTCTGTAATTATTGTTTACACATATTTTTAATTTATAAAACAAAATGAGGTCATTATTATCAAAGAACCACTAAAATGATCTAAACGAACATCATTAATGTTTTAACTTATGAATCATCATCATTTCAGAATTCAAAATGATAAATGGTATAATTTATGGTTATAGAAATATTTAACTACCATTCCATTCTAATTATGGAGTTTCACTACCAATCGACAAAAATATCCATCATGAACTGATCATGGAAACCATGTAAAGAACACACCCGACACAATGTAAATAACAAAATATTACTAATAAATGTGTCGAATGATGTTGTAAAATGAACATATAAGGTGTTATAAACAAGAATATGTTTCATTAAGGTCCTAATAACACTCTTTTAACCATTATACAGGAGGTTTAAATACATTTAAAGTAAGAATAATTTGAGGTAAGGGAATTATTAAACCAATTTCCATTATTTGGGTTAACCTTCTTCTTTATTCATTATGTGGTATTAAGATTATTGGTGTAATTAATTTTTGTTTATATTATGTTTCACTATGTATATTTATAGTGTATACACATATCTATTCCATTATATTATTTCTCAATCCAATTATATTTTAAGGGACTTTCCTTTAAAAATTATTTTAAAACTCTCTTTAGTAAATTTCAAAAAGATTGTTTTTTATATGTATATGGAATTTGTAGTTTCTCCTAATTTTAAGATAATTTATTACCATGATATGTCCCTTTGACATTATTTATGTTGGTTTGAGCCCATTATAGCTCAATATATGTTGGGTTTATCCCATTATAGCTCGAGATATGTTGGGTTGATCCCATTATAGCTCCAGATATGTTGGGTTGAGCCGATTATAGCTCAAGATATGATGGGTGAGCCCCATTATAGCTCTCTAATGAATTAGTTACTCTATAGATTGAAGTTTAAAAAAAGGTTATTCCATGAGTAAGGGTTAATGTAAGTGTGATATGGTAAATATCTCCCAAGGCAACTACATGATATTTCTATGCATATGAGTTTTTACGATTATGGGTTTTATTGGTTTTTATGTTATCACTTGATTAAAGATTTATTTATTTATATCCCTTAATGAGTTTTATACTCATCCCAAGTTTTTAAATTTTTTTTCATAGGATATAAGGATGGGTAAGAGGAAGAAGAAATTTGTGATGTTTGATATGAAGTGTTGTTAAAGAAATCATGTTTTAAGTTTAAATGTTTTACATTTTGAAAAAAATGGATACTGATTTACTAGCATCCTCTTGTATGAATGTGGTATTTCATGTATGTATGATATCCTAATTCGTTAAAAATCTAAAACCAAAAAGATCCTCATTGTTTAATAATGTATGATCTTGTCTAAAATTCATGATTAAGTAACATTTTAAGGTTGGGTCCTTATAGTTGGTATCAGATGATAGTTTAAAGAACTTTAGGTGTTGGTATGATTTTAAAAGAATACCATAAATGATTTTTACTCTAGTAATTTGAAATTTTATAGCATTTAAGGATTACCATGTTGCTTTATCTATGTTATATTTTTACAAAATGGTTTTCTGTAGAAGAAATAAGGAAGCTGAAGTTGGAAGGAACCAAGAGGTTGATGTTTGTCCGAATATACAGCCCGAAATGGTGGGAATCGGAACCGAGAAATTTGTGACAACAATGGATCAATTGACTCAAGCGATAAATGGTGGTGGTATATATTCTATATAGGAACAAGATCTAACATTATGAAACATGTATTTTTTAGAGAATTTAATGAGGGAATATCCTCCAGCATTCAGTGGAACTGTAGAACCAGTGATAGCCGAAGGATAGATCAATGATCAAGAAAATATATTTGATGTCATGGGATATTCAGAATTTCAAAAGGTAATACTATACATTTATCATTTGGAAGGTTAAGACGATCAATGGTGGTATTTGTATGAGAATATGAAAGAAATAGATGATCTTGATAGTCTGGAATGGGATGATTTTAGGAGTCTTTTTATGGAAAAATATTATCCCAAAACTGTACGAATCAGAATGGAGAAACATTTCTTGGAACTGAAGCAGAAATATGATGATTCTATGGCAGCATATGATTCAAATTTTACAATACTAGATAGGTATGTACCCGATTTTATGTGGGATTTTGAATGTAGAATTAATATATTTTACTCTGGTTTTAAACCGTTTTTCTGAAGAGCTTTGGCATCACGTGAGTTTAAAAGCTATGAGAAGCTTGTTCGTTGTGATGAAAAAGCTGAGATGGATTTTTTTGAAACATATGTGCCTTGTGATGACAAGAATAAGAAGTGGCTAGATTGGAAAGAAATGGGGAAGAACTTGTCAAATAAGTTTGGAGGTAATAAAATGAATTTCCCATCTTGTGAAAAGTGTGGTAAAAGGAATCCTGGTGAATGCCTTGTAAATTATGGAAAATTCTACCAATGTGGAGGGTTTGGAAACATGTCTTGTGAGCTCAAGGAAAATGATCCAAAAATTAATGATAAGATTATGGTGAGATGCTTTAACTATATGTAATTGGGTCATTTTACTAATGTTTGTCTAAAGCTAGTTACTCAAGAAGGGAATCAACAAGATTGGAATCAGAAGGGTTTAGTAAAATCATTTGAAAACATGTCATTATATGTTGATCCATATAATGAGGTGGTATCATGTACATTTCTTGTTTTTATAGATTTCAAAAATGTTCAATTTGATTCAGGTTCTACACATTCATTCATTTCTGAGAAATTTTTGGAAAAATTGGGAATTCAACCTCATAAAATGAAACCAGATCTCATGGTTAAAACACTTGGAGGAAATATTGTGGCAAAAATAAATTATAAGAATCAACTTATCCTCGTATGTAGAATTATTTTACCTGAAAACCTTATTGTTTTTCCTTCATTAGTGTTTTATGTTTTTCTGGGTATGGACTGGCTTTATTTCTATCATGCTAAGATAGATTGCAGAGAAAAAGAAGTTTTTTTTAGAAAGAATTTAAGTTTGTGTACAAGAATGAACCCGTACCATTAATAACATATCAGAAATCTAAGAAACTCATAATGGATGGAAATTAAAGTTATATTTCTCATATTTTTGATGATAAGGGAACTATCTAGATTAATTATGTACCAGTGGTAAATAAATACTTGGATGTTTTTCCCGATGATTTTCCTAGTGTTATTTCTAATCGAGAGGATGAGTTTACTATTGAATTAGTTCTTGATGCTAAGATAATTTCTAAACCTCCTTATAGAATGTACCAAATGGAACTTCTGGAATTAAAAAACCAGTTTAAAGAATTATTAGATAAAGGCTTCATCCGACCCAGTACTTCGCCATGGGGAGCACATATCTTGTTTGTTAAGAAAAAAGATGGCTCAATGAGACTTTTCATCAATTATAGATCCTTGAATAACATTACTATTAGAAAAAGCATCCTTTCCCTCATATCGATGTTTTGTTTGATCATATCTGGGGAGATTAGTATTTTTCAAAGGTTAACCAGAGTTCATGGTACTATCAGTTGAAAGTAAATCATGAAGACACCCTGAAGACTGCATTTCGTACTAGATATGGTCATTATGAATTTGCAGTTATGCCTTTTGGTTTAACTAATGCACCTGCTGTATTCATGGATCTTATGAATAGAATATTTCATGAGTTCTTGGATAAGTTTGTGGTTGTGTTTATTGATGACATTATGGTATATTCTAGAAGTAAAGAGGATAATGAAAAACATCTAAGGGTTGTTTTTCAAACCTTAAAAGAAAAGAAACTGTATGGAAAATTCAGAAAGTGTGATTTTTGATTGTAATATATTTCTTTTCTTGGGAAAATTGTAAATAAGGATGGAATAATAGTTTATCTTTCCAAGACAAAAGTGGTTAATTAATGACCAAGACATACAAATGTTATATAGATTGGTAGTTTTCCTAGATTTACAGGTTATTACTGATGGTTTGTTAAATTTTTTGCACGGTTATCTAGCATACTAACTAAGTTAACATGAAAAGGGATTAAATTTCTTTAGACAAAATAATGTGATGTGTGTTTTCATGAACTGAAGAAGAGATTGGTGAATGCTCTAGTTTTGGCCTTGCCTTCCCGAAATGGTGAGTTTGTCATCTATAATGATTCTTTATTAAAAGGACTTGGTTTTGTTCTAATACAGAATGATTAAGTAATTGCTTATGATTCAATAAAACAAAAACCTCATGATTTAAATTATCCCACACATGATTTGGAATTGGTAATAGTGGTTTTTTTTGGAAAATTTGGAGGCACCATTTATACGGAGCCAAATGTAAAATATATAATTACCATAAAAGTCTAAATTATATATTCACTCAAAAAGAATTAAACATGAGCAGAGAAGATGGATTGAACTAATAAATGATTATGATGGCACAATCAATTACCATCCAGGAAAATTAAAAAAAGTGGCGGATGCTTGGAGTCAAAAACATCATGCATTATTAACCGTGTTTTGTTTGGAACATGATCCACTGATTAATGATTTGATGAATTTTTTCTTAGAAGTTATTGATGCGGGGAATACATCTATTTTGTTTCAAGTTTTAGTGCAGTCATCATTATCATACATAATTAAGCAAGTACAGAAGGAAGACTGTGAGCTACAGAAAATTTTGAATTTTTTAAAATTGGTAAGTTTATATAATTTAACCTTAATAAAGATTGTGTTTTATGATTTGGAAAAAGGATGTGCATGCCTTGTGATCCCCAGTTAAAGAAATATTTGTTGTGTGAAGCTCATAGTTTTCCATTTTCAGTTCATCCCAGAAGTACTAAGATGTACAGAGACCTTCAGGTGTATTACTGTTCGGATGGAATGCAAAAGGTTTTGCAGAATTTACTGTGAAATGTTTGACATGTCAATAGGTTAAAGTAGAGCAACAGTTAACGAAGGGGGTACTTCAGCCTTTTCTAGTTCCATAGTGGAAATGTGAGAATATATATATGGACTTCGTGGTGGGACTACCTAATACTTCTCAAGGTAAGAATGTGATTTAGGTTATTATTGATCAGGTGAAAAAATTTGCCAATTTCCTTTCTATTTGAGATATAATGTCATTGGATCAACTTTCTCGACTGTACCTTAAAGAGATTTTCAATTTACATGGAGTTCCTATTTCTATTGTATCTGATTGGGATCCCAATTTCACTTCTATCTTTTGGAAGGGGCTTCATAAGTCGTTGGGCACAAACTTAAATTTCCGTACAACTTTTCATCCTCAATCATATGGGCAGTCAAAACGAATGATTTAGAACTTGGAGGATATGATTCAAGCTTGTTTAATGGACTACCAAGGAAGTTGGGATCATCATATTTCATTAGTTGTGTTTTCTTATAATAACAGTTTTCATTCCAGTATACCGATGGTAGCTTTTGAGGAATTGTATGGGAAGAGAGGTCTAACTACAACTTTTTGGGATAAATTTGGGGAAATAATGTTTATGGGACCATAATTAATAGAGGAAGTTGATGAGAAAGTGAAGATGATCTAGCAACAAATGAGGATAACTCAGAGAAGGCACAGAAATTATGCAGATAATAGATGGAAGGACTTCTCTTTCTATGCAAGTGACCAAGTTTTCCTTAAAATCTCTCATTGGAAAAGTGTGAATCATTTTGGTATGAAAGGAAAGATAAGTCCATGATTCATTAGTCATTTGAAATCCTGTAGAAAGTTAGACCAATTTCATACCAAGTAGCTTTTCCTTAGAGTTTATCTCAAGTACATAATGTTTTTCATGTTTGATGTTGAGAAAGTATGCTCCAGATTCATCACATGTCTTGAGTCGATAAGCAGTTCAGCTGGAATAGAACCTTTCTTATGAAGAGAAACTAGTTTAGATTCTTGATCGAAGGGAACATGTATTTCAGAATAAGGCAATCCACCAGGTAAAGGTATTGTGGAGAAACCACATTACTGAAGAAGCAACATGAGAATATGAAAATGATATGAGGGAATAATAGCACATGAGCCTCAGCCCAGTTGGTGAGGTATCCTTAAGTGCATCCACAAGACCCAGGTTCAAAACCAGGTAGAAGAATATTTCTGGGATACTATAGCAGTACTGTAGTAGGTATTATATCAGGTAGTGTAGCAGAACTATACACTGTGCGGGTACTATAGTAGAACTGTACAGTACACAGGGACTGTTGCATAACTGTACACTGTATAGGTACTGTAGCAGAACTTTACAATGTGCGGGTAATGTAGCAGGCACTGTAGCAGTTACTGTAGTAGGTACTGTTTGGTACTTTAGTAGCTGGAACTATTCACTTTGGGCCACCGGTTTGGGCTTGGAGTCCTTAAGGCTTTCGGGCCACCCAAGACTTCAGGTCAGTAGGGATTTTGGGCCACCTTTAAGGCCTTTGGGATACCTCAAGTCCTTTGGGCCATATGCAGTTGCCCCATACACACTAGAAAAAAGGAGAAGCACTAGAAAAGGATTTAGAGAAAGGTGCACTCACCAGAGCAGAACCAAGTGGATTTGTCAGAATCAGAGGGTATGGTTATGCCATAGGGACCAGCCTGTTCTTGCACGGGAAGCCTAGTCAGACGACCATGCGAAGGTGGATAACTACTATCATGATGCAGATGCTGGGGAAGAGAAGTTTCTTGTAGATAGTCTGGTTGAATTCCCTAAGTCCTTCGGGTCATGTAAACTCCTAAGCCTACATTCCATGTAATCTCTGAGCCTATGGGCCTTGTAAGGGTTCCCCCTCATCCGTTGAAAGGAGTTTATCAAACATCAATAAAAATTAAGGCCTTAGGGTCATTCGGGCTATGAGGGAATGATACACTCACTTGTTTAATGAGTAAATAAAATTACAAGGACATAATTTCTAGAAGGTGGCGATAATGTAACACCCCAAGTTTTTAAAAAATAATAAATTAAATGCATGAAACAATTTTTTAAGTAGATATTTATAGCTAGCCTTTAAACATGATTTTTCTGCTTATATGTTTTGAATTTCAAAAAACAATCATCTTAAATTGTGTTCAGTATGTTTTTTGGAGTCTGATAGAACTAACTTGTTTTTTGGTGAATAGTAATATTCCCTTATGAATAATAATATAAATATTAATATGATCCTAATTAATATTAAATTGTATTAATATTTTATTTTCTTAAGACTTTAAGATAATGACATCTTGGTTAATTATTCAACGAGATATAAAAGTAGTTATAGAATTAAAATTGTTAATGTTTGAATTAAGTATAATATTTAGAAAATTAATTTTAAAAAATGGAGTTCAATTTTAAATTCTACCTGTTGAAAAATGGTTAGGGTAATTTTTTTGGGATTTTTAAGAATTTCTTGAATTTTTGATGAATACGGAAATACGGTAAAATATAGTATATTCAGATTATCAGTTAAATACACTATTAAGGACATTATAATTGATGTAAGACCACTTGGTTCAAACTCACATGCCATTATTACTATTTTTAGGTCACATGAATTGAGATTATTCAAAGTATTGAGAAAAAATATTATAATAATTATTTAAATAATGTAAAATACCTCATCTTCTCTAATATAAATACCACCCTCATTCCCCACTTCCTCCCACACCACTCAAGCCTCGAAAATTGTCTAATTTATACCAAATTCCCTCTCCAATATCCTTCCCCAAGTCCAAGACTTTTTGGTCTCACCCGAAGTCCAAAATCAAAGGTTTTAAGGAGGATCTCAAGGATAAGAGATCAAGAGGTAAGTAATCTTCTTCCTTTTCATGTGTTTTCCTTTCCATTCCTTTTATTTTATAGTCTCTTCCCCCCCTCTTATCCAAGAGGAATGAAATCTCCATAAATTTTGTATATTCTAGGTGTTATCATGTTCATGGAAAATTCAGCATCATTCTTCTTATCCTCTCCCTCTTATTCATGGAAGAAAAACATTTTCCGTGATGTGTCGAATTACCGACATCGTGGACGATGTGATTTCAATTTGCTTTAATTATTTCAAGTCTGGTCATGAATCCATTTTTATGGTTGAACTAGGTTATAATATATGTATTATGTCTCATAAATGGTTCTATAATTATTTTTTACACATGTTTTTAATTTATAAAACAAAATGAGGTCATTATTATCAAAGAACCACTAAAATGATCTAAACGAACATCATTAATGTTTTAAATTATGAATCATCCTCATATTATAATTGAAAATGATAAATGGTATAATTTATGGTTCTATAAATATGTAACTACCATTCCATTATAATTATGGAGTTTCACTACCAATTGACAAGAATATCCACCATGAACTGATCATGGAAACCATGTAAAGAACGCACCTGACACAATGTAAATAAGAAAATATTACTAATAAATGTGTCAAATGTTGTTTTAAAATCATCATATAAGGTGTTATAAACATGAATATGTTTCATTAAGATATTAATAAGACCATTTTAACCATTATACAGGAGATTTCAACACATTTTAACAAAGAAGAACCTGAGGTAAGGGAATTCTTAACCCAATTTCCATTCTTTGGGTTAACCTTCTTCTTTATTCATTATGTGGTATTGAGATTAATGGTGTGGTGAATTTTTGTTTATATTTTTTTTCACTATGTTTATTTACAGTGTATAAACATATCCATTCCATTCTATTAATTCTCACTGAAATTATATTTTAAGGGACTTTCCTTTTAAAATCCTTTTAAAACTCTCTTTAATAAATTTCAAAAGGAATTTTTTTTATGTATATGGAATTAGTAGTTTCTACTGATTTAAAGATACTTTATTACTATGATATGTACCTTGGACATTATTTATTTTGGTTTGATCCCATTATAGCTCAAGATATTTTGGTTTGAGCCCATTATACCTCAAGATATGTTGGGTTGAGCCCATTATAGCTCAAGATATGTTGGGTTAAGCCCATTATAGTTCAAGATATGACGGGTGAGCCCCATTATAGCTCTCCAATGAATTGTGTAATCTAGATATGGATTTTTACCAAAAGGTTATTCCATGAGTAAGGGTGAATGTAAGTGTGATATGGTAAATATTTCCCAAGGAAACTACCTGATGTTTCTATGTATATGAGTTTTTATGATCATTGGTTTTATTGGTTTTTATGTTATCACTTGAATAATGATTTCTTTCTTTATATCCCTTACTGAGTTTTATACTCATCCAAATTTTTTAAAATGTTTTTCATAGGTTATAAGTATGGTTTAGATAAAGAAGGGAGTCGTGATGTTTGATATGGAGTTTTGTTAAAGAAATCATGTTTTAAGTTTAAATGTTTTACATTTTAAGAAAAATGGATACTGCTTTGGTAGCACAATCTTGTATGAATGTGGTATGTCATGTATGTATGATATCCTAATTCATTAAAACTCTAAACCTGAAAGGATCCTCAATTTATAATAATGTATGGTTATGTCTAAAATTCATGATTAAGTAACGTTTTATATACAGGTCCTTATAGGATGATATTACCAAGACTGCCTTTTGAATGAGGTATAGACACTATGAGTTCATAGTGATACCCCTCAAACTCACTAATTGTCTAAAAATATTCATTTATTTAATGAATATAGTCTTTAGAGATTACCTCTAAAAATTTTTGGTAGTCTTTATCGATGATATTGTAATATACTCCAAGAGCAAGGAGGATCATGAAGAGCATTTGAATACTGTGCTAAAGACTCAGCAAAGGGAGAAACTATATTAAAGTTATAGTAAATATGAGTTCTGGATGGAGTAAGTATCATTATTGGGTTATATAATCACTACAAAAGGGATATCAATGAACCCTTCCTAGACGAAGGCAATTGAAGAGTTGCCCAATCCAAAATCTGTAATGGAGATCCGCAGATTTCTGGGTCTAGATGGGTATTATCAATGATTTGTGAAGAAATTATCATGATTTTAAAACCCAATGACCAAGATGAAATGGAAGGGAGTGAAGTTCTTATGGACTCAATAATGAGAGGAAATCATTAAGGATCTCAAAAAGAGGCCTATCACTACGCAGGTACTCACACTCCCAATAAGTAGAGAACTCTTTGTGGTGTACAGTGATGCTTGAAATAAGAGATTAGGTTGTGTGATGATGAAAAATGATAACGTGATAGCCTACGCCTCAAGGAATCTGAAAATCTATGAGCAAAACTATCCTACACATGATCTAGAGTTGGCGCCTATGATCTTTGCATTGAAAATATGGTGGAATTATCTCTATGGGGAGAAATGGGAGATATATACTGATCATAAGAACCTAAAATATATATTTACACATAGGGATATTAATATGCGCTAATGAAGATGGTTAGATCTCATCAAGGATTATGAATTCTCAATCCACTACCATCTTGGCAAGGAAAATATGGTGGAAAATGCTCTAAGTAGAAAGGATCCTGCATCTTTATCAATGATGAGAATTGAAAAGGATCTAATTTTCATATATTTGCATAAGATGGACAAGGGAATAATTAATGGAGGAACATCTTCAATCCTTTCTCAAATGATTGCTCAACCATCCCTCATGGATAAAATAAAGGACGCTCAAAGAATAGATGATGAAATTCCGAAAAGGCTGGAAGATATCAGAAATGGGAAATCTAATGAGTTCAATATTGATGAGGAAAGAGTTGTATGATTTGAGTCACGATTATGTGTACCATCCAATATAGAGATAAATAAGGAGATTTTGAATGATGTACATATCTAAACCTTCTCTATTCATCCATGGAGTACAAAGATGTATTGAGATATCTAAGAGAACTTTTGGTGGGACAATATGAAGAAGGAGATTGCTGAGTATACATAAAAGTGCTTGGTATGTCATTAAGTTAAGGCTGAAAGACATAATTATAAGGTGATTATGCAGCCAATACTCATTACAACATGGACTTGGGAGAACATCACCATTTACTTTGTCACCAGACTTCCAAGGACATCCATAAGAAACATTTCTATATGGGCCATTATGGATCGTCTTACAAAGATATCCTACTTTATCATAATTCAAAAGGACTTATCATTGGATAAAATTTCATAGGTATATATCAAAGAGGTGGAAAGGATGAATGGATTAACACTACTATTGTATCCAATAGAGATATGAGATTCACATTGATGTTCTGGAAAATTCTCCAACATGCTATAATCATTGAACTGAACATCAATATGACCTATCATCCTCAAACTGATGTCCAATATGAGTGAACTGTTATGAAATTGGAAGATATATTGAGAATACATTCTATGGAATTCAAAGGAGGATGGGATCAAAATATTCCACTGGTCGAATTCTCCTACAACAACTGTTTCCACACCAGCTTCCAAATGGAACCATACGAATCCATTTATGGGAAAAGGTGCAGAACACTGGTGTGTTGGGATGAATTCGGTAAGCATAAGCTGCTAGGACCTGAAATGGTCGAAGAAATAGTGAAGAAGGTTAAAACCATTCAGAATCCCATCAAGTCAGCCCAAAGTCAAAAAAAGAGTTATGTAGACAATCATCGATGAGACCTTGAGTTCAAAGTTGGAGACATGGTATTTCTCCACATATCTCCATGGAAGAAGGTCATGAGGTTTTGGAAGAAAGGAAATCCAATTCCCAGGTACATCAGCCCCTTAGAGATCCTTTATCGTGTCAGATATGGTGTATAAAGTGCAGGATGTCATCCATGTATCCATCTTAATAAATTACATACTAGATCCTTCTCATTTACAAAATTCAGAGGTGGTACAGTTAGAGAATGATCTCTCTAATGAGGAGCATCCAATGAAGATCTTGGATCATAGAGATAAAGTTCTACACAATAATACTACTCACTTGGCCAAGGTACTATGGCAGAACCATAAGTATGAAGAGGCAACATGGGAACTGAAGGAAGTAATGAATGAAAAGTACCCGCACCTATTTATGTCTTAGAATGTAAAATGAAATTTTGAGGGTGAAATTTCATAAGGGGAGAAGAATGTAACAACCCAACGTTTTATCAATGGAATTACCTTCTTATAATTATGTCTTATAGTATAATCAATTTAGGTAACACAATGACATATCATGATAATAAATACTATGTGACCATTAAACATAATTTTTCCACTACTGTGTCTTGAATTTCAAAAATCTAACATACACTGTTGCATTCAGGGTGTTTTTGGGGGTCTGATGGTACAAAATTAATTTTTAGTGAATAGTAACTGACCCTTATGAATAGTAATGTTACCCTTATGAAAAGTAACGTTACCATTATGAATATTAATGTTACCCATATGAATATCAATATCACCCTTATTAATAGTAAATCGTCCAAGTAAATAGTAGCCTTACCAATGAAAGTATAAATAAAATTTATCCATCTTATAAGTGATAATATGATAGTGTATTTTTTTAAGTCATAAATAATTAATTAAAATTAATTAAATAGTTTAAAAGAAAATGTATTTTCCTAAAAGGTTTTCATAAATTAACAATTTATGTCTTCTAGGTTTAATATAATTTTATAAGACCTTATGTAATTTTTGAAAGCATTATAAAATCAGTTATGATTTTAAAATATGTTTTTTTCAAGTAAATTATGATTTTAATTAAAAATTAAATTAATAATATTTATAAAATTATTTTTTAAAAATGGATTTCAATTTTTTATTCTGCACGTCGAAAAATGGTTGGGGTGAATTTTTAAGATTTTTCTGAAATACTTGAATTTTTGATGAATAATAAAATACAATAATTTACGATAAGTGTAAAAAACTAAATTTCTGCATCATTCTTGAGTTATGGAGGATGTAAATTGAAATTGGTTAAGAATCAAATTCACTTATTACTATTTTTTTTCTATAATCAACACTATTTTTTGTCTTTGGGAGAAATAATAAACTAATGATTAAAATATTAAGAAAACCCTCCCCCCATTACTATAAAAACCACCCACACTCCCCTCTTATCTTCACTCATATAAATCCTTGTGGCTTGTCTAAATTCTACTCAAATATCTCCCCAAGATCCTCCCCCACGTCCATAATCCCCTTTTCTCCTAAAAATACCAAATCGTATCCCCTTAAGAGGCTCTCAAGGAAGATTAATTTAAGAGGCAAATTCCTCTTTTCAATTTCCATTATGAAATTCAATTATGGTCATGAAACCATTATTATGGTTGAAACATAATATAATATATGTATTATGTCTCGTATATGGTTCTGAAATATTTTTTTACACTTGGTTTTGATTTATAAAAAATGTGTTTGTTGTGATTAAAAAACCGCCAATTAACCCAAAAGGTTATTACTAAAGTCTTATATAATAATTCATCTTAACTCCAAGTAACCAAATGAAATTTAAAACCATGTAAACTACTGTATGTTCCATAATATAACTCCAATTCTGTACAACCATCTTTATTTTACATGATTATCCATTCATGTATATAAGTAAACTGATCATGAAACAAACAGACCCGAAGAATGAAATTGAAACTCATAACCAATAAAAAGGGTTATTAATAAACTCAAAAAGGTTATACTAAATAAATTACATGTAAAATAGGTTCTGTAATTATTAATTAATGAACCTACTTTTATTATTCAAGTCATTAATATCAAGTGGATAACACCATCAGACTTAAGGTAATGGATTCTACCCGAACCTCCATTATTCCTTTGGGTTGTTCTTACTCTCTTTTTAACCAAATGAAATCCTATATTTTGTTTATTTAAATCATATAATTTTTTTCCAAAATAATTTACCAATATCCATTAATCATTATCTTTTGGTAATATACATTATTTCAAGTGATTCCCTCCTCAATAATTCTTAATAAGCAAACCCGTTTTGAGGGAACTTCTTGAATTTTTACCCAATTTCAAGTGCACTCTACAATCTATTTTAAGCCACCATTGTTTTTATAAAATCAGTATTAATATTATAAAATACTTATTGTTTCACTTCTATTTTTATATAAAATATTATTCCCTTTTAGATTGTAAATTCTCTTTAGTATTTTCCTTAAAACCACACTAAAATGTTTTAATGTTAAAATTTATTAAATACTCTTTTTACATGTTATCACTTCTATTTTACATCACATACCATGATATATGCCTATTTATGTTCTAATTAATTTCCTTCACAGATACTTGTATGATAATTCCATTAAATTATGCTTTATGACATGATTATGATACCCATTTCTTTTCATGCGTTCCCTTATGTTTATATATAATTGATTATGTATGATTAATTATGTGGAAAGAATACTCATTAACATGTTAAGATGGGTGCACCCAAATAGAGATCTAGTTCATTGGGTTATTTTGAGTCTCATGAGATGTATTGTGCAACGGTCTTGGTGGTTAGCCTTGACTTATGCTATAATGTGCAACAGTCTTGGCGGTTAACCTTGACTTGTGCTACCATGTGCCACGGTCTTGGTGGTTAACCTTGACCTATGCTTATATAAGTGCAAGGAGGCTTGAATCATGCTAAATTCATGTTTTATATTGCTGCTTCATTAATATAATTCCATGTTTATATAATCCCATGTTATATATTTTATGCTTCCATATGTTCAATTATATTATATGACTTTTTATATCATTATGTCATAATTCCTAACCAATGTGCTAAAGATTTATTCTTATACTTATTTCCTTACTAGTTTTTTAGATCACACCTTTGTTCATGTTATCCCTAGGTTATCCTATGATGATGTATGAACATAATGGGAGTTAGGATCTCAATATTAAGATTAAATAAAAAAATGTTTTATGTTTTCCATTTTATGTACCTAGTTTTCAAAGACACTAGACTTCACGATCATTGGATTGTTTTCCGATGTATAATTATGCATAAAATCGTGTAATGTTATACGCAAAAGGCTAGGGTCTCTATACTTCAGGCCTTATAATCTCACACTGTCTTAGCGCCTGGCTCTGGAAATATATGTAGAAATATTCCAAAGTCTTACAAGGAAAAAACTGAGTCTTTATTGTCATCCTGATATCATCAGGGACTATGGTACCCTATACAGTTGGAGGTTCAGCATGATATCTCTCATCGGGGTCTACACTACACAAACCAACTGGAGGGTCAGCCCGATATCTCTCGTCATGGTCTACACTACCCATCCTAGCTGGAGGGTCGACCTGAAAGGTCATCAGGGACAACACTACCAAGATCCTACTGAAGGGTCAGCCTGAAAGGTCATCCTGGAAAGCCTCTCTGATCACTGACATCATCGGGTGTCGTCATTGGACATACCTACTCAGAACATCCACATCGTATCTTGAAAGCCGCTTCCAAGGGAACCATAGCATTCTCTATGAAAAAACACTTAGGATAGGCATATCACTGGGTGAAATCCGAGTTGAAATGAAGAATATATAGAGGATTGATGTTTTCTTATAGGATCTCAAACAGTACGTGGTGTGTCAGGGGGCCCACATGGCGTGTGGTCCCTCTTTACTATCTGGATGTGTCTCTAGCTGGACATGGGTCCCATACCATGTATTAGCGCACGCCATGTAGGTGGACTACATGGCATGTTACGTTTATCTGGGGACCGAGTCTGTGTCTGCTGGATGTGTTTATGTACTCAAATTCCATGTCTATGTACTTTGGTAAACAACACATTGGTGCACATGAGATGCTGTCCATGTGAATAAGCCATATCCATGTTTTTGGCACAGAGTGTGTGCCTGGTAGTGTCTCCTTCACATGGCTCATCTCATATAGAGAAGTGGTACATGATGTGTCAAGGGGAGTACACACCGTGTCATCCTTATATTTTCACAAACCCTAGAACCACTACTGAGGGAGGATACACGCCATGTGTTCTTTGTTGAACATGGAGTGTAGTTGGGATTTTGGATAGAATCTACAGATTTCCCAAAACTTCATCTGTACTCCAAATCTACTTCAACCAGGGTTAGATTCGCTTGATTTTTCTACGAAATTTTCAGATCTGGCTGAAGAACATGGAATCTCTTCGTTGTTCATCGTGAATCATCCTTGTTCAAAAAATGAGGGTTTGCCCGGATCATCCACACACCGCTGTAGATTTGTTTCTCATCGGATTGGTATGAAACCTTTGGATTGTTCATCCTTTCATCATTCTATTTCTAGATCAGTTCCTTGCTCATGATTCTATCAGAATTCTACAATATTGCTCTGAATCCAAGCACCCGATCGATCTTGGGTTGCCTTGCAATCATTGAACCGGATCAATGGGTATTCCATGCTGATAAACCCAAATAAAAAGGGGAGGGAGGAACCAAAACTAAGGTTTTAATCATCACCGACCAAATGTTCTTGGTTGACGATTGAGAATGGGGCTCCGGAGTTATAACATGTGATAAACTATAAGAAAACCGGTGCTTGGGATCATACAGAGTTTGGAATCAAAGGAAAAGTTTGAAGAATTTAGTTTCAAAATGATCAAACATTTAATCCAAGGTGTAAAAATTCTAAAGAAGAGTCCTACCTAGATTGACTCATTCGTTGTTCATGAAGGATGTGTTTTTTGATGAAGGAGGAGGATCTGTTGCATTTTCCACGTCTTGATTCATTTAAAACCAATGTTTTTCCATCGTTCATTCTTCAATCGCCAATGGATGGGTGACGAGGAGAGGAGAGACTGTTGAAAAAATAGGATTATGAGGTCAACTCCTTGAAATAAATAATTTTTAAAAAATCAATTAGATTGAAGGATTTTAATTAGGTAATCAAATTAATTAATTAAATCACTTAAAATGCACCACCAACGAGCGAGGGATCTAAACGTTCTACGCCGACTAATTTTATGTCATGCCTAGGGAAAACACTACATTCCTGATCCAAGCATGGTCTTGGATTTCCAATCCGATCTGTTTAAGATTTATCCCATTTTATTTAATTAATTTCACATATATAACATAAAATATATTTAATATTTTTACAAAATTAATTCCGGGCACACTGAGCCTCTGAATCGCACACTGTCTTAGTGTCTAAATCTGGAATAATATTTAGAAATATTTCAGAGTCTTATTAAGAAAAACCCAAGTCCCTACATTATTCCCTACTTTAATATTTTCATCGTTGAAAATCAAAACTAAACAAAAAACTCCTGATACTGAGCCCACATATGTCTCTCCAATTCCTAGGAACTCTCCTACACGTTTCTATGCTTCCACAATTATCAGACTAGAGGGATGACCCATCATCATAGGGTATTCTTTTGTTGGTCTTCAATTACCCCTGGGTGCTTTGCAAAGGTGGCTCCATCTGTGATATTCATCTCACCCCAGTCAATAACGTGCATAGGGTTATACACATGTCTCTTCAAATGTGACACATGAAAGACATCATATACACTCTCTAGCTGTGGGGGTAAGGTGAGGTGGTAGGCAACCTCACCAATTTTCACAATCTCGAATGGCCTGATTAACCTCAGGGATAGTTTTATTCCCCGACCGAACTGTAGTATTCCACATCATGGGTAGACTCTCAAGAATATGTGGTCTCCCTACTCAAACTCCAAGGTCCTATGATGGAAATCTGCGTAGGACTTCTGTCTGCTCTAGGCCATCTTCATCTGTTCATAGACGACCTGCACCTTCTTTTTCATCACCTGCACCAACTCTGGGATCATAATAGACGACTCTCCAATATATGTCCAACATAAGGGTGTCCTTCGGGTTCTCCCGTATAAGGCCTCAAAAGTTGACATGCTGATGGTGGAGTGGTGGCTGTTGTTGTATGAAAACTCCACCAAATACAGGTGATCCTCCCAGCACTAACCAAAAATCCAAGACACAAGCTCTCAACATATCCTCTAGCAGTTGGATAGTACGATCAGTCTTCCCATCTATCTGGGGGTGAAAGGATATAATCATCCACAACTGGGTACCGAATGACTCTTATAGGCATCTCCAAAATCGTGATGTAAAATGAGCGTCATGATTGAAGACAATCATCGAGGGTTCTCTGTGAAGGCAGATGATATCTCGCACGTACAACTGCTCCAAACTCTCCACCTAAATTTTCTCCCTAATCGAAAGGAAGTGTGTGGACTTCATGAGTAGGTCCACTATCACCCATATGGAGTCGTGTCTCTTCACTATCCATGGAATCATTGTGAAGAATTCCATGTATATGCCATCCCATTTCCACTTTAGGATATTAAGAGGATGCAAAAAACTAGTCATAACCTTGTGCTCAGCCTTCACCTATTGATAGTTAAGGTATTGTGATATGAACTCACCAAAAATCCATCTCATGCTCAACCACAAAAATACCACTAAATATCGCTGTACGTATTCACCACATTGAGATGTACCACTAAGGGACAAGTGTGGAACTCCTGCATCTCTTCCTCTCGCATCACCATTGGAACCACTGTTCGCCCCTGGAATAAGATCTCATGATTCCCTCCTTTAGAATATCCATATAGTGTGTGTCATGTGGATATATGATCACATAAAACCTCACAGTCAATATATCCCAACTGTGACTCTTTCACATGCTCGAGGAGCATAGGAGTCAACACCATCGATAGTAGAAAAACTGTACCCTCCTGCTCCATAAGGGTCAGCTGCAGGGAAGCTAACTGATCTGAAGCCTCTTGCACTAGGCGAGCCTATGAATTCCTACTAAGAGCATCTAATACAAAATTTCCCTTCCCTACAGTATAGACCATCTCAAATTTGTATTCCTACAAGAACTCCAACCAGTATCGCTGTCTCAAGTTTATGTTTCTCTAAGTGAAGACATACCTGAGACTCTGATGATCTGAGTAAACGACAAAGTGCTCTCCCAGAAGGTAGTGCCTCCACATACTCAAATCAATGACTACCGCTTATAGTTCCAGATCATGATTCACATAGTTTTACTCATGGGGTCTCAACTACCTCGACCCATATATGATGACCGCCTGTCTTTGCATCAACATGTAACCAAGACCAACTCCTAAGGAGTCACAATATACCGTGACATCTACTCCTTCCTCTGGTGGTTTCAAAACTGGATCACTCATCAACTTTTGTCTCAACTCCTCGAAGGACTTCTGGCACTGCTCAGACTAGGTAAAAAACTATCCCTCCCACATCAAAGTTGTTAACAAGGCTATAATTTTGGAGAAGTCTTCTAAAAATATCCGGTAGTACCCCACCAAGATAAGAAATCTCCACACATCAGACACATTATTGGGTGGATCCCAAGAAAGGAAAACTTTGATCTTCACTGGATCCATAGATAAAACCTTCCCGGAAATGACATTCCCTAGAAAGTGAACCTACTATATCCAAAACTGGCATTTCGAGAGCTTTCCATAAATTTGGTTCTCTTGAAGTAAATCAAGGACCCTCCTCAATTACTATGCATGATCCTCATATATCTCAAAGTAGATGAGTATGTCCTTGAGGAAGACAATGAAAAAATGGTCCAAATATGGATAGAATATTTGGTTTATTAAATCCATGAAAATGGTGGGGGAATTTTTCACACCAAAGGGAATCACTAGGAACTTGTAGTGTCTATAGCGATATCGAAAGGCCAACTTTGGAATTTCATCATTAAGAACCCATAGCTGGTGGTATCTAGACCTGAGATCGATTTTGGGGAACCATCTCACACCTCGCAACTGATCAAAGAGACCATAAATCCTTAGCAAGGGGTATTTTTTCTTTATCATGTCCTAATTTAGGTGATGATAATCCATGCAAATTTGTAAGCTCCGATATGCCCTTTTCACAAAAAAACTGGAGCCACCCAGTGGGATACACCAGGTTTGATGAAATGTTTATCATGAAGGTCCTTTAACCACAACCTTATCTCCTAGAGATCAGTGAGTTCCAATCGATATGCTATAGAAGATATAGTAGCAGCCCCTGGATATAAGTCAATGAAAAACTCCAACTCCTCTCTTGAAGGTAGTACCAAAATGTATTCAGAAAAGACTTCCATATAATCCTACTCAACTAAAGGGATCTATATGACAAAAGAGTATACTACAAAAAGGGTCATAATTTCTATCTAATTGGAAATGGGATATAATTTCTTGATCATAACACCCACTCATCCTGCTATGGGGTCTCTCTCACTGAGAAAGGAGAACTGCATCCCATCAGCACGTAGGCATCTGACTAACTTGAAGTTACAATCAATCTGGGATTGAACCAGGGAAATCCAACCCATACCTAGGATGAAATCATAGTGTTCCATCGTGATGATTAGTAGGTACCATGTGAACCTCTATCCTCCAAGTGATAGCTCTCACTACTGACAGATGAATGATATAGAGGAAGTGATCCCTGTTGGAACCTCAAGGCATAACTACTATGCTAGAATCTCTACTGGGATCTCCAACTACTTCACAAAGAGTCGAGAGATAGAAGAATGGCTAGCTCCTGTGTTTACTAATACTAAGGAAAGAGTATAGTAAAAACAAACTGTACCTCAAATAATCTCATGTGCTGCCCGGTCATAGACGTCCATAGCCTTCAGATGTTCGCAACCCTGACCGCCAGCTCCTTGAGCCTGACGTGGGCTGCCTGGTGGTGGTGGTGGGAGAAACTTGTACCTCTGTCACCCACTTGAAGCTCCTCCCACTACTCTTCCATATCTACCTCCCTAGGGTCCACCTTGTCCCCACTGGGGAGATCCCTGATCACAGCGCTGCCTCTACCATGGTCATCCATCTGATGCCTTCTTGGGATGCTCAGTATGCTTGATTAGGCAGTCCCAGGCTATATAACCTTGCCTGTCACAAGTTTATCATTGGAACTATCTAGGTTTCCCCAGTGCTCTGTGCTGCCCCTGAACTAGGAGACCATTCTCATGAGTTAGATCATGGAAGGGTCTCCTGTTTCGAGACGTATGATGCCTACCTACTGCTAAATATGACTCGACCCTATCACAACTATCGCCAGCTCCAACTATCTAGCATCCCGATACTAGGAATATATTCAACAAAAGTTCCCACTCTAGCTCCGCGACATAGGTGGGGTTGATCAAGGGCACTGCATTGGCTTGAATCTCTCTACAGAGTCCCTAACCAAACTTCCATGCTCATAAGTAACCATATCTGATCATGTAAAGAGAATAGTGCGTAAGGTCGGTGAACCTCACAATGTACTCTGCCACTGTCATCCCTCCCCACTAAAGTTCTTGAATCTGGACGGAGCATAAGAAGGAGGGGTAGTACTCCTCGAGAAACAGATGCTGAAAGTCATCCCATGAGAGTGTCACCACATCACGCATTTCGGTAACTAAGCTCCACCATCTCTCAGCTGCTTCACGAAAATGGTTGGCCACCAAATCCACCCTCTAATTCATCGGGGTCCAAACCAGTCTGAACACATGGACCACCAAATCCAGAAAATCCTCTACTACATGAGGCTCTAGATCATCGTGGAACCTTAGAGGTCACTGATGCTGGAACTCACAGAGTGCGCTCAACCTATGCACATCCTCAACCTGCCCTATTGGGACTATCTGCTACTCAATGGGTGGAGGCACTACTACTGGTCCACCTGAAGGAAGGGGATCACATGATGAAACCTGAATTGAGGCCTCATAACTCATAGGGTCTTCTTCATGAACTAGAGATGGTATCTTGGCTGGCTGTCATTGCGGATGCATTCTGAAAATTTTGAAGAGTACCGCAGTCAGATGAGTATATATATATATATATCAAAAAAGTAATGGGAAGATGAATAAAGAAGGATAGTCAAAGACTCAATCCTATATGATTGATGTACCATTGTTCCCTGCAACAAATGTCTCATGTTTTCGAGTCAAAAAGCGGGTAATTAGGGTCCTGGTGAATGGATATGTTGACCACCTATAGTATCACTAAACTTTCTGGCCTGAGTGCTACTCTCGAGACACTTCGACACAGTTTCCTGAAATCTTAACCAATTTTTTTAGGTAACATTTTAACAATTTTCCAAGGAAAAAATCACCTCTGATACCACTCTACCACAACCTGACCCAAGTTAGGGCTCAAGCCAAAACTACCCCAAGCCTACCTCCATAGGCCAGGGGTTGGCGATAATCTTCGAAGGGAAAGAAACTCAGGGAGGCATTTTCCTAATAACCTATACTAACACACACAACCAACTTAATGAAAAAGTGCAGAGAAAAAGCAGAAAAAGTAAAAAATTATATAAAGTAATGTGAACATGCATGAACCTCTAGATGATACAAGAGTACTATAGTGAATACTGAAATGTAAAGGGAAAAAACACACACCCAAATCAGAATCCAGTCCCAACTTGAAGTCAAATGGAAAAGAGTATCTACTGAGAGAGACTAGATCTTGTATCCCAACTATGACCACTATATACAGTCCACGCGACCCATATCCATATGCTCCTCTAAAGTCACGATTAACCTATCCTCTATTTGAATAAGACATGACATGTGTTAAGAAAATCCCATGAATTGGTGAGTATATACCTACCCATTATAGTGCCCCAAAAAGGTGAAGGGGGAGCACTAAGAGATACAATTAAATATAAGTAGTAAATTGAATATGGTATAGTAAAAGAGGATGGAAAGAGTGAAGATCAACCCCTCTTATTACTCCTTAGGTAAGTTGAACCACACCTCACCACTGTGCCACAAAGTCTAGGTTCTTCTTTGAATCATCGGGGACTACATTGACCAACCTAGTTGGAGGTTCAACCCGGTATCATTGGGGAACCTGCTACTCATCCCAGTTGGAGCGTCTGCCCGATATCTCTCGTCAGGGTCTACACTAGCTGGAGCATCATCCCGATATCTCTCGTCGGGGTCTACACTACCCAACGTAGCTGGAGGGTCAGCCCGATATCTCTCATTAGGGGTTACATTACCCAACCCAGTTGGAGGGTCAATCTGAAAGGTCGTTGAAGACTACACTACCCAGATTCTACTGGAGGGTCATCCTGAAAGGTCGTCCTGCTATGCCTGTCTGATCACTTCCATCATCAGGTGTCTTCTCTGTTCGTGCCCACATATAAAATCCACATCATATCTCGAAATCTTCTTCTGATGGAACCATCATATTCTATGTGAAAAAAAACTCAGTATAGGGATCTCGCAGGATAAAATCATAGTTAAAATGAAGAAGATATGGAGGATTGAAGTTTGTTTGTGGGAGCTCAAATAGTACTCGGCATGTGAGGGGGCCCACATGGTTTGTGGCCACTCATCACTATTAGGACATGTCTCTCGCAAGACACGGATCCCATCCCATTTAGTAGTGCATGAAATGTAGGTGTACTAGAAGGTGTGTTCTATTTATATGGGGAACAGGGCTATGTCGGCTGGTTGTGTCCATGTACTTTGGTACATAGCACGTTGGTCCACATATGATGCTGACCTTGTGACCAAGCCATATCCGTGTGCTTGGCACAGAGCATGTGCTTGCCCGTGTCTCCTTCACATGGATCATCTCACATGGAGAGGCCGTACATGAAATGTCAAGGGGAGTATTCACCTTATCATACTTATCTTTTCCAAAACCCTAGAGCCTCCACTAAGGGAGGCTACATTCTGTGTGTTCTTTGTTGAACATGGTGTGTAGTCGGGATTTTTTCCAGAATCTCCGGATTTCCCAAAACTTTATTCGTGTTCCAAATATGATTCAACCAGGGTTAGATTCACCTGATTTTGCTCTGAAATCTTTGGATCTGGATGAAGAATGCAGAATCTCTTTTCTGTTCATCGCGATTCAGCCTTGTTCGAAAATGAGGGTTTGGCCAGATCTTCCGCACACCACCACAACTTCATTTCTCATCGGATTAGTATGAAACCTTCAAATTGTTCATCCTTTCATTGTGACATTTCCAGATCCGTTCCTTATGTGTGATTTTTTCCTCAATCCACAATTTCTCTCTGAATCTGGGCTTCTGAATAAGCTCAGGTCACCCGAAAATCATCTAACTAGGTTCCATGGGTATTCCATGATGATAAATGTGAAGAAAAAGGGGAGGGAGGAACCAAAAACCAAGGGTTTAATCACCACTAGACAATAATTATTGGCCAGTAATCGAGAATGGGGAACTGTTGTTAGAACATGTGATAAAAAATAATAAAATCGGTGCTTGGTCTCAGGAAGAGTTTTGAATCAATGGTGCAGGTTGAAGAATTTAGTTTCAACATACTCAAACATTTAATCCAAGGCATAAAAATGCTAAAGAAAATTCCTACCTAGATTGTATCATTCTATATTGATGAAGAACATGTTTGTTGACGAAGGAGGAGGATTTGTTGCATTCACCACATCTTGATTCATCTAAAACAAAGGTTTCTTCATCATTCATTCTTCATTCACCAATGGAAGGGAGAGGAGGATAGGAGAGGCTATTGAAAAAATAGGATTATGAGTCCAAATCCTCAAAATCGATAATTTATAACAATTATATTTGGTTAAATGATTTTAATTAATTAATAAAATTAATTAATTAAATCACTTAAAAGGAACCACCAATGAGTGAGGGATCAGAACGTCCCATGCCTGCTCATTTTATGTCACGCCTAGGGAAAACACTGCGTTCTGGATCCAATAGTGGTCTCAGATATCTGATATGATCAATGGTTTAAGAGTTATTCCATTTTCTTTAATTAAATGCTCATTCTTAATATAAAATATATTTAATATTTTTATAAAATTAATTCCAGGTACATCGGGCCTCATAATCACACTCCATATCTATGCCTAGCTCTGGAATAATATTTGGAAATATTTTAAAGTATTATTAGGTAAAAAATGGGTCTCTATGAAATAAATATCACTACATTATTCTCTAATAAATATATAAATATTATATCCAATAAACAACACCTAAATATTTTTATGCAATCATCTATACATGTATAATTATTAAACCACCTCCAGGAATAATATTTATTCAAGTTTTAAAATAATAAATAAAAATATATTATTTAACTGAGATTCTGGATACACATAGTGTTGGAGCCACTAGGCCTCTTTCTTAGTGACTTTAGGCAAAGTAGCCTAAAATCCAAATTTAGCATCTAGTAACACGCCAAGACACCCATAAAGAAATATGTTAATTCCACAACAACATGATACCTCATATGAACTCTTACTATGTAATATAATCTCTTCATCACGATATCTCAAATCAAGCATGTTGCATGCCGGTGCCATCAAACTATGTGCTTGATGTCTATTTCTTTGACTTCATGAAAACCGAACTTGCCTATTGAACACCATGGATATGGATTTATTTAGGAAATATCATTCCATTAATGGTCCAGAGATATAAAATTCCATTAAAGAACAGAAGTGATGAATCCTTTCTCACATTATTCATTAATGCAATATTAGTCGTGACACACCCAATGTATCCTACCTCACCGTAAACATCTGTCATCACAGTTTTCATCAATACATCAAAGTAAGTGACTCATAATAATCATTAATAATAATATTAAATTCTAACGACCAATAAAAATGTATGTAGATAGGAACATCCAATGACATATATAAAGTAGGATTTTTTATTGTAGGGTCTCTTCTTCATAATATACTATTGGATATTACCGAGGGTATAAACCATGAGAAGGTTCATCAAAGTCCTATGAGTCTCCACCCCTGTTAGATAATATCATTTATGTATGTTAAATGATATCATTCAGCTATAAAACATATATTAAGAATAGTGTTGTATTACTTTTGGGTTCTCATCATAGTAGAGAACTGCTATGACCTTTTAGTGCGACATTTACTTTTGGGACATTATCACATACTATGTTATGAATAATAACTATAATGATATTATAATGGGTTTATTAATATTAAAAACCAAAAATAAAAGTTATCATAATGTACAAAGAAGTTGGTTCTAGGGCACCAACTCCAACATACTCCCACTTGTACTAGATCCAACTAATAACAACCTTCTGTCCGCTAACTCTCACATGATACTCATGATTTTATTGAGATAGACCTTTAGTCAAGGTGTACACCATGTTATATTCTATAGGAAATATTCTTACTACAACTTTACCCCTCTGATGAAAACCCCTCAATAGGTGAATCTTCTAGAGTATATGCTTTTTCCTTTGGTGTGACATTGGCTTTTTTGAAAGATCCACCACTGTAGTTTTATAAAAATGCAATGGGATAGGGTCTTTACTGCTAGATATCACATCAAGAACCTAAGCAATGTTATGAATCCAAATGGATTTCCTATTTTCATCATAAGCCACTATATACTAAGAATATACTATAGATTTAGTGACAACTAGCTACTTTGAACTCTTCCAGGTCACAGCTCCTCCATCGAGACAAATAAAATATCCAGATTGTGACATTAGATCATTTTGATCTTTCTTAAAACTAGAATTAGTTTATCCCTTGATGACCAGCTCCTCATCTCCTCCATACATTAGGAACATATCCTTAGTTCTTCTCAAATACTTAATGATATTCTTAACAAAATTCCAATGCTATTATCTTATATCTTCTTGATATCTACCAACCATGATCAATTCATAGACAACATCAATTCTAGTAAATAACATAACATACATGATTGATCCTATCACTGAAGCTTATGAGATCTTTCTTATTCTCTATTTATCTTGTTGTGTCTAAGGATATGTTTTCTTAGAAATATGTAAACCATGTGACACTGGAACCAATCCCCTTTTGGATTGTTCCATACTAAATCTATTTAGTATCTGGTCAATATATGTACTTTGACTTAGTATAAGAAGATGCTTGGATCTATGATGAATGATCTTGATCCCTAGAATATAGGCTATTTCACCTAGGTCCTTCACAGAGAAACACTTGTTTAACTAGTCCTTAACCGAATCTAATATTGGTAAACCGTTTCCAATAAATAACATTTCATCAACATATACTAATAGGATGATGACCACATTCCCACTAAAACCTTTGTAAACACACGAATCACATCCATTCTTAATAAAACCAAATTATTTTATGGGCTCATCAAATTGAATGTTCCATGACCTAGATGCTTGCTTCAATCCATAAATGGATCTTTAAAATTTGAAAATCTTCTTGGCATCACCTTGAGTTAAAAACCCTTATTGTTGTGTCATATAGACATCTTCCTAATGGTTCCAATTAAGGATTGCAGTTTTGGCATCCATATGTTAAATCTCATAGTCATGGTATGTTGTTATAGTAAGTAGATTTATGATGGATTTAAACATGGAAATTGGTGAAAATATTTCATCTTAGTCAATTCCTTGATTCTTTTAAACCCATTGTCCACTAGCTTTGCTTTATAAGTATTTATTTTACCTTCTATGTCTAGTTTGATATTGAATATCCATTTTCATCTAACAGGCTTTACATCAACTAGTGCAATGACCAGAACCCAAACTTGGTTCTGATAAATGGAATATATTTTCAGATTCATGGGTTCTTTTAATTTTACATATTCTAAGCTCTCTACTTCCTCCTTATAGGAGATATGTTCATCATTTTCAACCAATAATGAGTCACCATCTTCGGTGAATAGAAAACCACATCTCTCTGGTTCTCTTACCTCTATTATGCCCCTGCATTGTACTAGTGTTTCAGGAACTACTTCTTCTATTGGGACCTATGGAATCTAATATTGCACCAACTCTTGTGTATATTGAGTATCAACTTCATCAAAATAAATCTCTCTCCCACAATCCTTTTTGAGTATGTGATCCCTCTCAAGAACAAAGGCTTGTCTGGAGATAATCGATTTCTTGTCTGAGGGGTTGCATATGTAGTATCCTTTTGTTTCTATGGGATATCCTATAAAGATAAATTTTGTGCCCTAGGGTTTTAGTTTGTTTCCTGATAAGGCCTTAGAAAATTCATCATAACCCCATACACATGTGTACAAAAACTGGTTTTATTTTCACTCTATAGCTCAAAGGGAATTCCATTTTCCACTTTAGTTGGTACTTGGATTAATGTGTGTGCTGCATTTTTTATGAATATCCCCAAAAGGATAATGACATATCTGTATAAATCATCATCAACCTTACCATTTCTAACAAGGAACAATTCGTCCTTTCATTAACACCATTCTACTGTGGTGTGTAAGGTGGATTTAGTTGAGATAGAATCCAAAACTCCCATAGAAAGTCGATGAAATATCAATTAAGATATCCACCACCTCAATCCGATCAAAGATTCTTTATCTTCTTTCCAAGCTGGTTCTCTACTCCATTATCGAATTCCTTGAATTTATCAAAGGACTCAAACTTATACCTCATCAAATAAATATATCCATATTTACTCAAGTCATAAGTAAAAGTTATTAAGTAAGAATATCCACCTCTAGATTCTATTGGAAATAGTACACACACATCACTGAGTATCAATCCTAGAAGATCTATGGCCATTTCACCCTATCCACCAAATGCTGTTTTGGTCATTTTTTATTGTAAATAATCATGACATATTTCAAGCAGTTTAGCTCAAATGAGTCTAAATAACCATCTTGACATAGCTTTGTTAAATGCTTATCGTTTACATTGCCAAAATGATTATGCCAAATATGGGTGTTATATGAGTCATGTGAACATGATTTGTTATCAATGTCCAATAAATTGTTTTGTTAATTTAATACATAAACATAATTATTTAAATGTTCCATACCATAACATATGTTATCCTTATAAAATAAACAAATTTTATTTCCAAACTTTAAAATAAACCAATATGCATCTAGGAATGATAAAAAAATTATGTTCTTGGTAACCATAGGTACATAATAACAATATTTAAAAAAAAACCATTCCTGCCAGCAATGAAAGGTGGTAGTCACCAATGACTAGGGCAACCATCCTCACTCCATTAGTAGATCTTAGATCCACCTCTCCTCTAGAAATCTATCAAAATCTACTTGGTTCCGTCATTTAGATACAGATGTGAGCCCCATAAGTTGTATATAATACCCAATGTGTATATATTTAAATATTATACTTGATAACAATTGCACCATTATCTTACCCTTTCTCTTGTGTGTATTTCCTCTTTTAGTGGCCTGGATTTCGACATGCAAAACATACTACCTCCTTTTCTTTGTCCTGCCTTTGGATCTTCTTCTTCTTGGAATGATAGTGTTTGGGATATTTAGACTATTTATGAGTCTTGGGCCCCTTTACCTTATTATTAATTTTCATATTCCCTATAAGTATCATGAGTTTATCATGTCCCATGTTCTTATCCACTTAGAAAATTAAAATAATAAATCATGAAATACTCTTCTCATTATTGCTCATATTATAATTAGCAATAAAACTGGAGAAGGTCTTGGGTAGTGATGAAAGTATGTGATCAGTACGTAAATCATCTGATAATTTAATCCCTAAGATGTCTAAGCATTCTTTATATCCTATAATCTTGACTAAATGAGGCACACCTGACATAGACTCTCTAAGCTTAGTTATAAACAAAGCTTTGGTGATCTTGTACCTCTCTTGTCTCGCCTTATCTTGATAGATATCCTGAAGGTGAGACATCATGCTATACACATCCATGTCATCATGTTGCTTCAAAAACTCATTGGACAGGGATGATATCACGAAATATTGAATATCTATGGAATCGTTCAAATATTTCTCATAGAGTTTTAACTCTTTATCACTATCCTAATTTCTAGGTGCTTTAGAAAAAGGTTCTTCTAAGACATATAATTTCCTTTCATACCAAATGATGACATGTAGGAACCTTTTCGATTCATGGAAATTTGTTCTAGTGAGAATGTTATCCTTCTCAAGTATGGATCATAATTATATGTTTGGCACCATTTAAATGTTGTTTATACTAAATAAGATAAGAATAATTTTATTAATTTATCTAATAAATATAGAAAAATAAATAAATATTTTATTTATTAATCTCCCACTATTTTATCAAAACTCAATATCCCTCACCATTAGCTTCAGAATATCTGGGTGCATGGACATTCAAGTGGAAAGGATCCATAATACCCTTCTTATTACACGAACGTTGGTTGGTCATGTAATTTGAATGGCTTTAGGCAGACATTCCAAATTCCAAATGTATTAACCCATATCTCCTTTATCTTTTGAGTAGACTCTCCAATCCTAAAATCCTGAAATTGGATTTCCTCAACCTTCTCCCCTCACTTAAACCATGTCCTACTTTCCTAGTCAACCCTTTATGTGAACTATGTTACATCAACCCAAAAACTAAAGTTAGAATTACCTGATAATTGAAAGCACCCAAAATTTGGTTGGTCATGCATTTTGAACTATGGTTCACGTTTAACTTAATTAGTGGACGGATATACCTACTTAATAAATATAATTGAGGTATTTTATCCTTTTATGCCTAAATTTTCAGTTATTATATTTATTAAATTATTGTTAATATTATGTGTATTTACATAAGTTATTAACCATGTCTTAGATAATATTTATGCATAATCCAATTTATTTTAGTTCTATCATTCATGATCGTTAATTTCATTAAATTATGTGATCATGGAAAACCATCCTTAATGAAATAACCATGAAACTTGAATAAAATAAAATAATAAAGTGGTATGATCATGAGCATTTACTAATGGTTATTTTATCTAGAAGTTGATAAACTAACCACTGACCAAGGGAAAAAACCTTGAACCAATTAAGGTTCATGTGACAACTTTCCACCTATCCACCAATGTATCTTTCTTGAATTGGTTTCACCTCAGCTCCAAACTTGAACCACCTCCACTAGCTTGGGAGATCCATCCATTACATATGCTTTTACTCACACAGGTGAGGGAATATGGTTTACAGAAAAGAAACCATGGGCACACAAGCCCTACTTAGTAATAGGAGAGAAGGCACAAAGGCCAATTTTTTTAATCTAATAACAAATTAATTGAAACCAATCACATACAAAGGGCTGGTCTATACTCATGATGATCCACATGCATGGAATTAATTACACATTTAATAAAACTAGCATTCAATTTTTAATCGTTCTTATTTAAGGTAAATTGGACTCGAATAAATTAATTATTATCTTTAATTAATAAATTATTTTATCTTAATTCTAATACAAATTTTCTTGATATTCTCATCCATTATAATTTTAAAAAAATTAACTAAATTTATTTAAAATCAAATTTTTACATAAATGTACCTTGGAGGGAATACAGTGTATGCCCATCCGATTCTACACTACATGTATTATACTCATATACAATTTACTCTTGTGACATATGAAATACATGAATTATCATGTACTTTAATAATGTGTAATATCAACTTAATGATTACATGAATTACATGATTTTTTTGTCACGTTTTATGCTTCAATGCACGTAGAGTAACAACTGTAATATGTCTCATACATGATATGCAGATATGAACATTGCACAAATATTAATTAAACACACACACACACACACAAACACACACACACACACACACACACACATATATATATATAACCTATCAAATGGAATGTCCTATCAACATAATGACCGCACGTAATAACATGTCAATAAGGCTTACATAATATAATAAATAAATTTTAAATACATGTAACATTTTATAAGTACACAATGTGTATAGGAGAGCTATAACCTGAGTACATATCTCATCATGTATCCAAGGAAAATGCCTAGAGACTCATCATTTAAACCATGCCTCATAAAAAATTGAGTACATGATGTGTATAAATGATTACATGATGTGTTAACTCCGAGTTTCATGGTCACCAGTCAGGTAGGCTTTGTATGGTAATACACGGTCTGTCTGTGACTCAAAGAGACTATACACCATGTACGAGGGATACACGATGTGTAATCTAGTTGAACCTGCAATGGGATGGATCAGTCAACACACAGTGTAAGAATTAATTAAACTGTGTGTAATCAATGAACATGGTTTGAGTAATTACTGAATTAACTTTAGTACATTGAAAAAAGTACACGGTGTGTAACTTCGGTTACATGGTGTATACTTCTGTGTTTTCTATCTAGAAACCTTATAACCTCCGAATGAGTTCCTCAATTTTATTTTATTCATTAAATTAATCATCTCAATTTGATCTATGAGAAATGGAGGAAAAATCATATATCGCAATTCAGATTAAAATAATGATTAAACTTGAATTGAAAAACTAAATTAAAAGTGAGTAATTCAATCAATGATATTTAAATAATTATAAATAATTATGTGACCGCTCTAATACCACTTGTAGTTTCCGGGCGCAACGTACGTATGTGATGGGTGGTGGCCAAATTTTCTTTTTTCCATGATTGATGGAAAATCTGAGATCTATACGACATTGAATGCCATGGCCACTAAATTGAATAAAAAAATATAGAGAATGGATAGAATGTTGGATCTTGAGAGTGTATCATCACATATTATTTATAATAAATTTAGTTAATTAAAGAATTAATTTGTTGTAATTATTTTTTCGTTGATGGATATAACAACAGATCTTCATTGTTTTATCGTTGCGTTGAAGGAATCAAAGTAGATTCCCTCTAGCGGTGATCTATACTGTTCCACAAATCTCCGAACATTTCCATTGTAATCTCTGGGTGTTAGAATAGAACATCATATCACTTGTGTCATTATCCTTTGATCACCTTGAGAACCATTTATAAAGCATTCTCTTGGATCTCTCTTGACTTGAGAGTGGTAGGTAGAGGATGATCATTGTCCATTCTTGGGAGTGTTTTTGGAGAATGGATCTCTCTAGGGCTTGAGTGAATTCTCACAACCCGTCGTGAACAATGAAACAAAATGAATTGTCTTATTTGGAAAATAATATAATTGGGCTTATATATCAATAGGGTTAAAATAAAATAATTGTATAAGTTCTCTTTATTATTTATTTAATCCCCATGTAACCCCATATCAAATAATAATAATAATAATAATACTATTTCTCAACATGTGGATATCTTACTAATTAAATTAAATATTATTTAATAAAATAATATTCAATATTTTTTATCTCTCATAGGACCATTAAACTTGGTCCTCCATTCCTCTATAATATTTATCGGGCCTTGAATAATGACTATATATTTATTAAATAAATATCACTGCATTATTTTCCAATAAATATATAAATATTTTATTCACTAAATAGAAATTAAATTTTTATATGCAATAAAGCATACATGAATAATTATTAAACCAAATCTAAGAATAATATTTATTCAACTTGTTAAATAATAAATAATAATATATTATTTAACTGGGATTTTGGATGCACTTAGTGTGTGACCCTCTTGGAATCTTTCTTAGTGGAATTAGGAGAATTAGCCTAATGTCCATCGTTAGCATCTAAAAACACACCAAGGCACCCATAGAGAAAGAAGTCAATTCCAAAATGACATGTAACATCATATGAACATTTACTATGTAATATAATCCCTTTATCAAGATATCTAAAATCAAGCAGGTTGCATTCTGGTTCCATCAACCTATGTGCTTAATGTAACTTTATTTGACTTCAAAAAAGTGAACATTCTTATTCAATACCATGGACATGGATTTATTTAGGACATATAATTTCCATAAAAGGGATTCAAATATCAAATTCTATTAAAGAATTGAAGGGAAAAATCCTTTTTCACATTATTCATTAATGAAATATTAATCATGACACATCCAATATATCCTACCTCTTTGCAAACATATATCATCATGAATTTTGTCAATAAATCAAAGTAAATGACTCAAAATAATCATTAATAATAATCTTAAAGTCTAAGGACCAATACACACATCCGTAGATAGGATAATCCAATGACACATATAAATATGAATTTCCTGTTGGGGGTCTCATTTTCATAATATCATACTGGATCTTACCAAGGGCGTACATCATGAGAAGGTGCCTCAAAGTCATGTGAGTCTCCACCCCTGATATCCTTTATCATTTGTGTCCGTAAAATGATATAATATGACTATAGAACATATATTAAGAATAGTGTCATAACACTTCTGGTTTCTCATCACAGCATAGAACTACTATGACCTTTTAGTGTGACATCTACTATTGGGATATTATCACAAACTATGTTATGCATAATAACAATCATGATGTTATAATAAGTTTATTAATATTAAAAACTATGAATAATGGTTATCATATAGTACACAAAAGTTGGTTCTACGACACCAACTCCAATAGGGAAGAGGGTGTAACCAGCAATCCATTCCCTCGCTAACCTGGATGTTTGGAGAAATAACTGATCACCCAAAACATTTGGGCATTGTTATGGTTATCTAACTAGGGTGAGGTGTGAAAGGAAATCATAAGAAAATATATCATATATATATAATATCACTGGAGAACAACCTAAAGGGTTCAATTCAGTAAAATACCATCATATCCCACAACCATCACCACACTACTATCACCACACATCACTACCGCTTCCCACTATAACACCAGAAACCTGAAAACTTTCCCATAAAAATAGCCAAAATAAATATTCATAGGTTAATATTTAGTCTTTCCATTATACAATTTCCAAATCTACCATTTTATATCCAATTTGTGTTCATGGATCCATTCAATTCCATATTTTAAAAAAATCCAGCATTAGTCATTACTCTAATTTATTCCCAACGATTTAACCATTCATTTCTAACATTCACATTTATAATTAAAATTGTGGTTTTTTCAGTTTCAACCACACCCAATTACCGTGTTTCCATTACCAATATATATCCATAACTATTAAATAGTTAAAACATCATCCCCATGTCACAAAAATATCCACCGCATCAAACCCCATCCATTAGATACCCATAGTCCTCACACTTTCCAGACCACCATCTACCAACCACCACAAAAACCACCCCACAATGCATTCCATGCTAACCAATCACATCCCTATCACTAATACATGTCAAAGCCCATAAACAAACACATGATCACCCCATACGAACCCCCAAAACTATCCACAACCAAACCCAAAATAACCATTTATTTAATATGAAGAAAATTAAAGCAATCACACCCAATTTTATCAGAAATACAAATTCATAGAGATTCACTAATTTACCATCACATTAACTCAAAATTTATTTTATGAGCATCAATATAGAAATTCCATATTTCACACACAACCTATTTTTTTCCATATTTAAATAATTTTCCTTTTATGAGGGGTAATATTAAAAATAAAAACATAGTAATAACACAAAACCTTAGAATAAAATTATTTTCATCAATAACAACAAATAGGAATCAAGCATATGAGAAACCTCATGTAAATGAGTAAACATATGAAAAAACCCCTTTACCATCAATTTCATTAAGTATAGATTATCATATTTATTATAAAAATCCGTACCATCCCCTTAAAGAAAGAAAAATCATATTTTTCTTACATTATACACAAAATAAAAGAGAGTTCTTTTGAAACCCCAAGAAAAGTGAGACATAAAAAATTAAATGTTATTACTAATGTCAAAAAGGTTCACCATCATTTTTAGGATTCTACCTGAATAAAAATCCATAGTTAAGTGTGCTTGGACTGGATTAGTGTTAGAATGGGTGACCTCCTAGGATGTTTCGTATGGTTCGTGTGAATGAGGAAAAATAATACTAAAAGAACATGTATTGACCTGTGAGGTAATCATTGGTCTGATAAGTGACCCCAATGGGTAATAACTTGTGGAGTGCTTGGAAGGAAACCAAGGTATTACCAGGCATCCATAGGGTATGATAACATGGTTTGCATATTGGGGAGGCCAGGTTATAAATAATGGTATCAAAGACAATACCCAGTTAGAAGCGCAATGATAGTACCTGGGATTGAGGTGTGGGGTCTACAATGAGGGAATTGTGCTTTAAGGTGGGGAGATTATAACATCCCTGAAAAGTGACACTTAAAAGACTATAAGTTATTACCCATTTCAATAAGTTGAACATTTATTTTTAGGATCCAACCTAATTATAAATCAATAATTAAGTGTGCTTGGACTTGAGTAGTGTCAGAATGAGTGACCTCTTTGGTTGTTTCCTAGGGTGCGTGTGAGTGGGGATAAAACACACTAGAAGAACATGTTTTAGCTAATGGGAAAAATCATTAGTATGAAAAGTGACACCCAGTTGGTAATAGATTTTGCTGTGATGGGAATGAAATAAAGGTATTATAGGAGACCCATGAGGTTAGATTACTTGGTTCATGGTCTAGGGTGGTTGGTCCATGAATGTTTTCGAATCCTCTACCTTGACGAGAGCATCACAATTCACTATGAAAGAGGAGGATATGGAAACAAGATCATGAATACACAAATGAATTATAAATCAACCTAAACCACATGAATTTATCATAAATTCATGATCCAAAACACAATAATTAAAACTAAAACTTCTATTGAGAACTCTCAAGGGGTTAATGGAAATAAACCAAGAGAAAATGATAAGAAATTCACCTTAGATCACCAACAATATATATCTTATATCCAATGATCAAATCTAGACAAAAGGGAACTAAATGATATCCCAAAATCACTCTTGAATTTCCCAAAGGCCAAGAGAAAGAGAGGAAATAGAATGGAAATTAGGGGGTGGGGGTGGGGGATCTTCTGAATTTATACCCAAAATGGAAAACATAAGACAATGTCATAAGTGTATATCCCATGATGAAACAATTGATATTTTCATAAAACCAAAATGGAAAATTATAGGCTATACTGCATTAGGTATGGGTCAAGTGAATCTCTAGAAATCACATTTCCATATCCCCTTATTCAAATCTTGATCAACCTCTATATCTGATAAATTTGAGATAAGGCCATAGTGAAGTACTTATCTCCATAATTCCACCTCTAAAATACCAAACCGAACCATGAAGCATCATGATCCCCATGGTGTAGCACTACCCAAAATGAAAGAATTACCAAAAATCACATACTATGTCCCTAAAATGCAGTGATGTGGACCACACTATAAGATGACATCCACTTTTCATCCTTATCAACCCTAGACCTTGGACACAACACAAGAAAGGGACCACAGTGTAGGGACACAAAAAATGGAAGAACCCCGTGAAGTCAACAACTCAAGACTCCACACCACAACCAATACAACCATGAAACAAACACACCTCTAACCAACCTCTTACGATGCAATACATACCTCTACACCACAAAACCAAATCTGAGCTAAAATTTCAACTCAAACATAGCTATTCATTACTTAAAACTCCTCCCAATGTATCCAAAACCCAAATCATGAAAAGTAACAGGATGGAAATGTTTGGGTCATTACATTAGATACTTATGAAATTAATACATTATCGATAATCAAAACCAAAATTAGAAGAGAATCCATATATACCACCAACCAAGAACTCCCTAGTTGATACCTCTAAAATGATATGACACCATCAACCAAGAATAAAAACAAAGGAAACTAGAAATTAAATTAAATTAACACCAATTCAAACATTACATCATAAATGAAAATAGTGATTAAAATAACTCATGATACTTATCATGAATTTTAAACTCATGTTCCCATGTACTCTCCTCCACACCACTATTTCTCTACTAAAATTAAACCAAAGGAAAAACACACCCATGAAGTACATTCCCTAGATGATACTAGATCTTAAATTGCCACCCTATAAAATTGGCATCATCCTCGATATCCAACTCTACCCAGTAAAAGAAACACAACTCATCATTAATACACCAATGATGCTATGACGCATGGAAGATATTGTGAATCCTATCTAGCCATGAAGGAATAACCAACTTATATGCCACCTCACCAATGCACTATAAAACCTCAAAAGGACCAATAAATTAGGGAGAGAGCTTACTTCCCCTACCAAAACTCTACTGTCCATAATGAGGAGAAACCCTCAAGAAAACATGGTCTCTGACCTAATACTCCAAAGGTAACCTCCTTTAATCCATATATGAAATATGATAGTCCTACACCACCACCATCCACTCCTAAACTATATTAATCTATAATATCATGCTCTACACCACATTTAGACCAATGATTGATAACTATCAAACTCAAATTTAACATAATGGAGATCAACAATATCATTCATACAAAACCTCAAAGGGGTCCATGAAAATGGAAGAGTGGAAGATTTTATTATATGAAAACTAAACCAAGGGAAAGTGTGTCACCCATGATCAGATAAAATCTAGAATATAGTCTTATAACATATCCTGTAACATCTAAATGGTTCACTTGGTCTGCCCATCCATATGAGTATAGAATCCAATACTAAGATGAACTTGAGAACCAATGATGAACAAGAGACCTCCCTAACCTAATGAGGTGAAATGAGTTTTCTAGTAAAAAATTATGTTCCTTGGAACCCTATGGAGTCAAACAATCTCATCCAAATACCTCTTTTCTAGAACATCCACCACACCTGACTCCGTGATCGCTAATAAGTAAGATGAGTTCACTAAGCTATCCCTGAACACCATAATATCACCAAAAAAACCTCAGAATAATGTTAAATTAGTGAAAAAATCTATTGATATATCCTCCCATTTCCACTCAGGAACATCCAATGGCCGCAAAAAACCACATAAAACATGATTCTCTACGTTCAATTTTTGGCAGAACAAATATTGTGATAAAAACACCCTATTAACCACTTCATCTCGAGCCAAAAAATATGACCCCTCATGGCATGGTACGTATTTGATACAATAGGATTCTCTACCACTACTGATCCATGAAATTTTGAAAGAACCTCCTCAAACACTATTGATTGAATACACAACCTCCCTCAGAATAACATTCGATGTTGGCCATCCTTCAAAAATCCATCTGGAGTATCATTATAGATGAAAAAGTCCAATATCACCTCTATCACCAAGTCTCCCAATCGAGACTCCTATACCTAATGCATTAGGGATGAATTCACTATCATCTTGAATATATATCCTCTACCATCAACCTCCTCTCCATTAATATTCCTCATTATGAGCTCCTCTATTCCTCTCAATGTATCCCAAAACTCTCAAACAACATCTCCATGTGGCTTCATACTTAGTAAATTAGCCACTAAATTACATTTCCCTAGAGTCTAACAGATATAAGATTCATAATTTAATATCATGATATTTTAAAAGGTAATACCATGTTCGATAGCATGCATGATACACAACATCGATCTTAAACAAACAACAAAATATTATTATTTAAATATCACTACTATAACCTAGTTGTTAAATTTTCCAGTATGAATAAGAACAAATGATTTATGAAATATATATAAGGTTCCTACTCAATATAAATAAATCGGTAAATTCGTAGAAAATAAAAGCTTTATTTTTTGTAAATCCATTTTATTCTTTAAAATACATTTTCTTTAAAAATGAGAGTTCTCTCTTTTTGTGAGTAAATATTATAATTAATTTCTAGATATTTTAAAATATTTATTTTAATAAATAAATTTATTTTTTATTTATAATTTTAAAATTGTCTTAAGATAAAATTTTGATAGTTTTCTGAAATTTTTTATTTTTAAATTAATTGTGAAAAATAATATTATTTATTAAAAACTGTATTTTATTTTAAATTATTTATAAAATAAAATTCAGTTTCAGATTAGTTTTAAGATTTAATTAGTTAATTTTGATTAATAATAATAAAATTACATGTTTTAAATTAATTTTACACATGAATATAGTATAAAAAACTTTTATACCTTAATATGAATGTTTTCTGAAAATCTGTTTTTCGTTACAGTTTTCCTTTATATTTTTAAATTAAATTCTGAAACACTTATAATTTTATTTTTGAAAAAATGGATTCAATATTTAGAATCTAGAGACTCACATTAAATAAATAGTACCATTTTATTTTTGTTCAATAATAATATTATCCTTAGTAATTTTTGTTATCATAGTAAAGGGTAAATCGGGTAATCAAGGGGTAAAATTTATATGATTAGGACTGTAAAATTATCCTAACACTTGAATAAATTTTATTGGATGATTATATATCATCCATAAACTATGAAATTACAAATATATGACCATTTGTTTCCATTTGGATGTGATTATGACTTTTATAATATTTTATTTAATGTAAAGAAAAAAAGTTACACTCTTGTTTTTTATAATTATAATATTTTTAACTTGGGGATAAACATGAGATATGTTCAGTTATAAATAGTATTTATAAATATAAAAGATTTATATTCATCATGGTAATTTTTTTTATTTTTTATCAAAGAAATAAATACCTTAAATAATTACACAATCATATCGTAATAATTATTCAATTAATGTAAAAATAAAATAAATGATATTTCAAATATTTAAAAGAGTATAATTTGAGACAATTAAACTAATACATGAATTTTATAGATATAAATTAAATTTTTGGGGTGTATTAAATATATATATATATTTTAATTTTAATTTTTTTCTTGATGTTATTAAAATAATGGAAATTAATAGTTCTAAAAATTGACATTAATGATATATTATAATAAATAATATTTTATTAATTGATATAAAATTAGTAAAAATATTAAATTTTTTAAAATTAATTATTATATAGTATAAAATATCAACCATGGTCCATTTTTTAATTTATAGTAAGTATATTAACCATCAAAGAGTAAAAATCCTTGTTGTCACGGTAAGGGTGAAAGGGGTTAACAAGGTTTTAAAACCAAATTATAAGGCACAAAATGTGACCTAAACTTGTCCAAAAATTATTTTATGAGATTATGGAGACCTTGAATCTTACTATATTCAAAATAAACATATTTGGGGCCATTTGGAATTGAAAAGTATCTTATATTAATTTACTATTTTGAGAAATTCCAAGAGTTCCACTCCCCTCTCTTATAAAAGGGCACCACTTCTTCTCATTTATTCACACATCATAACCCTTTTGGTTAATAAAATACCTACCATAAAACATACAATAATCCCCAACCTCTTTATAGAGGTATTTTTAGTCATAAAAACAATCTTACCGGTCTTAAGGTGATAAGAAAAGAAGGTTATTCAAAGAAGAGGTATCATTTTTAATTTAGTATTTCTGTTTAATTTCTTATTACACCTCATTTAAATATTTTAAACCATGATAAAATAATCAAAATAGTATAATATATATTATTATATGTTATTATGTTAATATAGTAACCTATATCCACTTCTTCTTCCATCAAATGGGAAACGAAACCATCATTCATGTGTACGACAAACTACCGCCTTATGAACCAATGTAATTCATTTTCCATCACCATTTATCATGAATAGAATATAATGATAGAATTAATTTTTATATATTATATTCATTACATATTTACCATTTTTAAAATATAATATATTATTTATCTTCTTACCTTTATATTCACTAAAAAATGATAATGTTGTTCATGCATACGTGTGGACTACCACCTCTAAGAAATGATGTGGTTCGTTTTTCATCACCTTATCACATAGATGATATATATAAATTTTTTTAAAGGATTAATATTATATAAATAATATTATGATAATTTTTTAATGATAAATTAATACTTACCCTAATTCCATATTGATTGTTGAAAAATGGAAATGTTACTCATGCGTACGTATGGCCTACTATCTCCATGATTACAACATAGTTCATTTTTCATAACCATGATTTATTATCAGTTTTAAATTATGATTGATGTAAAAAAATTATAATTATATCACAATTATTATTCTATACATGATGGAATAATGATATCTTTGAATATTTTCAACTTACTGAAGCCATTTCTGACATATGAGCTGAATATCATTAGAAACGGCTCACATGATCTTGAATGATTAATTAATTGTATATAACAGGGTAATAAGTGATAAAAAAGGAATAATAACCATTAAAAAGGTTCTTAATAAAGTAAATAATTAACCTATTTTTATTATTGAGTAAGATAAATGACGTATGTGACAGCTCAGACTCATGGTAAGGGAATTTTTAAAACAATACTTTTTTAAAGTTTCATTAAGCTATCTTCTTCTTCAATATATATATGATTTTTTTCTAAAAATTATTTAAATAAAGTTTTTAATATTATCCAATGACTGTTTAAAGTCATTTTTACCCATTTTTTACTTGTTACAAAATAGGTTGAAATGAATATTTTTATTATTTTCCAAATAAGAAACTTTGTGACTGTTCCAATAAATACATGAAATGAATGTTTTTAACTTATAAAGAATGAATATATTTTCCCACCATCATGAATAAACATTTTTTGAAGCTTCATTTATAATATTGCATGTTTCTTTTCAAATATAATGTTTTTATTTTTAATTAATATTTTTTAAATAATTGATTTTGAAATAGAAAGGTCCTTTTCCACAAGAATGTTTTTTAATGATCATATCTTAAAATAAAAACCATATTCCCATTTTTTTGGGTATTTTGGTGCTGAAAATGGGGTTTTATAAGAAAAGTTTATTTTGATATTTGAAAAAAATTCATATAGGTTCAAAGGTGTTTCTCAAAGGTTTATATGATTAAAAGGTAAAAGCATAAATTTCTTTACTTGGTACATGAGCATTATATGTGAAATGGGTGAGATTGATACAAATTAGATGAAGGTTTGAGCCTCATTTTAGCTCACATGTTATCCTAATATATCTTATATGTTGGGTGTAACTAGATAACACCAGGTGAGCCTATTATAGCTTATACGATGGATGTGTCTAGTGAGAACTTGAATAAATTAGGTAATGTTTCTTATTTTAACATATAAGAAAGAGGGATTTACCATGGAGGTCTCTTTTATATATTTAACTGGGCCCTAGTTACTCTAATATGGGTGATCAATGTAATTCTCTATTTTTCCTAAAGCATTTTTTCTTACTTTGAGTTTTAATGTTTTTCATTAAGAAAAAAGTGTGTGTGATTTTCATGTTGAAATGATTTAGTTCATCTGATCAAAGATCATTGAGATAAAGGTAATATTTTAATGGGTTTTTATGTTTTTCATAGGAATAATGGTTTTCTTCTTTTTTATGTCCCTTACTGAGTTTTTTATTTCTATTTAACATTTTAAAATATCTTTCATAGGTTTTAAGGATGCTTAGGGGCATGGATGAAGTGAAGCTGAAAATTGTGAATATTTTTTTTATGAAAAGAAATAATATTTTATTTTAAAAAGTTTTGTTTTATGAGAAAAATGGATACTGATTATAAATTTCTACTTGTAATGTGTTAGTTTCCTATGAATAGTTTTTCTTAATTATATAAAACTATAAAACTAAAAGATCTTTTGGAATAAAGGGAAGTGAATTATAGTTTATAGACTCCAGATGATGTTATGCTTAAGTCAGGTACCTTACATTTGATATCATGTAAGGGTTTATATTACTTTACAGGTTTTTATATTATTTAATTTTAAGTTAAAAGTCTTTTATAACCAATATGATTAGTATTTTAGTGTTAATCATAGTTATTTTGGATAAATTGAAAGAGTTTGTGATAACATAAATAAGGATATATTAGTTTTTATCCACCTCATAATATTGTTTATTATTATTTTATTGATATGATCACACTACCTTTTTTTGGTTTTAGTAAATGGATAGATCCAATAGGAACCAAATTAATAATGGATGTAAAGGAAAATTCAGTGGTTTTATGAATGAGAAACCAAATAAAATCGGTGACATAGTTACAAATATTGTGTTTATTATTAACTAGTTATAAGAAGTAATGATTAATAATTTAAACCTAGGTGAGTTTTCTAAGGAAATAAATACAAGATAAATGAAGCACCATGAGAGTTCAGGTGATAATGATCATAAATTAAAATATATTAAAAAACCTATGTGTCAATATTGTGGAAAGAAGCAACTAGGAAAAAGTCTTGAAAGATGGGGAGAATGTTATATATGTTTTAAAGGATCCCATAAAAGAATAATCTACCAAGTAAAGAGTAGGAATTCAACTAACAATATAAAGGGATAATAAGTTCTTCCCAAGGTATTAATTGAACTTTTTAAATTTGGGGATAATGGTCATTATGAAAATCTATGTCCCAAGGGGAAGGATTATGAATGGGATTAGTAAGACTGTATATATAACTATTTAATAATACCAAATTCCATTATTATTGATGATGAGGAAAATGTAAATAACAAATGAAAGGTATGGATTATTTATTGGATTATGAATTGAATGCAACATCTTGAGATTTTTATGTAATATTTTTTTTAAAACCAATTGATTTCTTTGATGTCTTGCATTACACGCAACATCGACTTAGCTTGCATTACATGTAATACTGAGTTTCAACAAAACATCATTTTTTTATTTAAATAATCTATTAACCTAGATGTTAAATAATAATTTATAAGTAGTATTAACTAACATATGAAAATATAGGTTTTATAAGATGAATTTATTATTTACGAATTACATAGAAATGAAAATACATTCCAATTTAATATAAAGGCAACATTTTTATTTTTATGTTCCAAAATTCTTATTGTATTTATAAATTATATTAATTAAAGTTAATGAATGATAATAGTGAAATAAATATGATATATATTCAATCAATTATTTTTGATACTCATCCAATATATTTTAGATGCATAATATATGAATAAATCTAATTCTATGAATAAAAAGATATATTTTTCGAAAGGGTAAGTGTACCACCTTTTAATGGAGAACCCATTTTAAATCTAATTTTTGGTAATTTTATAATTTTTATATGAAAAAGTAAACTTATTATTTGAAATATGGATATAAAAATTTACTTTGGTTAAATGTTTGGTATTTTGTGGGTAAGATTCATGTTTTTATGAACAATGAAAATAATGATTTTTATTAAAAACTATATTTTCTTTAAAGTATTTACAGGGTCAAATTATGTTTTGGATTAGTTTTAAATTATAATTATTTTATTTGGGTTTAAAATAATAATAATAATATTTTTTATTTTATGATTTTATACATTATTTTTTATAAAAAAGTTTATGTTTCAAAAGGTTATTTTTTAGAAAAACTATTTTTCGTGACATTTTACTGGTTTTGTTTAAAATTAAATTCTGCAACTTAAATGTCTTCAATTTTGAAAAAATAGATTCTAAATTTAGATTCAAAATTTATAAATTTGTTAAATAAGTCCCTTTTATTTTTAGCCAATATGTATAGTAATTATGATAAATTTTATTACAACGATACATTGTAAATTAGGTAATTTAAGTTAACAAATAAATTATAATGACTATAAAATGACCCTAAAAAATTCCAAAATCTAATTGAATGAATGAAATTCCAAAATTAAAACTTAAGGATCTAAATTATGTCATTTAATGGACAATATTTTTATAAATACGACTTATATAATATTTAATTTAAAGAAAGACATAAAATATCATTTTCATTGTCATTATTTTCCCTTATGTTTCCACATGGGGAAAATTTCTATTATAAACGATTATAAATGAAACTTTTTTACATAAGAAACATATTTGAATGATAAAAATTTATCATTGACATTTTGGACTACTTGGATGATATTATGGTACTTATAATATTTTATTTAATAAGAATTTAAAGATGTCACATTCATGTTTTAAATAATATATAATTTTTAATATATGGTTATATAGAAGTTAATTTTGACTATAAATAGTAATTTGAAAGCTAAAAGGTTTTATTATCATGGTATTTTACTTTTAATTTTTAATAAATATATAATTTCCTTAAAGTGTTATAGAATGCTGATACAGTGCTTAAACAAGCAGAAGAAAAATAAATAAAATGATTTTAATTAAAATTTTAAGAACTCTTAAATGAACAAAAATAACTGGTAAATCATTTTTGTTGTTCATATCTCGTAAATGGTTGTCCAAGGGTCAAATTAAATTCCATTTAGATCCACAAGAGTATGAATAGGTCCCTTATAATATTATATTTATAAGGAAGTCAAGTTGTTCATACTATAGGATTTAAATTAATAAGCTATTTTAATATATAGTTTTACAGAAGTGTTTTTTAAACATAAATTGTAATTTTGAAGATAATAAATTTTTATTCTTCATTGAAATTTATTTATAACTTTTAGGGAACAAATAATTTCTTTAATGTATTTAACAATGATGATGCAGTAATTATTTAATTAATGATAAAATCAAATTAATGATATTAAAAATATTGAAATAAATAACATTTGTGTTAATTAATGTAACGATTGAATTTTATATATAACCCTGACAACTTATCTATAGAATAAAATATTTTCTTCAAAGTTAAATTGTTATATTGATATTTTAAAAAATCCATGAATTGAATAGTGTCAAAATTGACACTATTGATATTTTATCAAAACAATGTTTTATCAAAAATCCTAAAAAATATTTAAAAATACAAAATAAATAAATTATATTCTATAATTTTCTAAAATTTTCATTTATAGTCTAATTTACCTTAAATATTTAAAATTTATAGTCTTGTAATATTGAAAAATTAGTCCCCTTAATTAAAATTAAAATCGGTTATCTAAGGGTTAATTAAAATGATAAGGTTTAAATGAATACCAAAACTTGTCTAAAATATATTGTTTTATGAGATTAATAACTTATATCATATAATATTCTAATATATGACGTTTTTGTGGTATTTTGAATGATATTTAATTTATTATAAATTAATATTTGTAGAAGTTCCAAAGGTTCCCCCACCTCAATTATAAAGGGAACCTCCTCCCTCATTTATTCACAACTCATTGAGCCTTAAATATCATCCATACCCTAAAAATTTCCATTATAAACATCCCTATTCACATTCTATAGGTTTTGGTATTCTCAATATACTGACTCTAGTGTCCTTAAGAGGAGATCTAGAGGGAGATCACCGAAGAAGAGGTAATCCTTGTTACCGACTCTCTCAAGATCATTTCTTATTCTACTTACTCTTCCTTTGTTGCTTCCATTATAAAGTAATAAATAAAGTATAAAATATATTATGATATTTTATTATGATTATGTAACAAACATATTCCACCTTCTATCCATCCTTCAAAAAATGTAATCACTATGCGTGCGTACGTACAACCTACCATCTCCACGCCATGGTGTAATTTGATTTTCATCACCACTTTACTTGGATGGGTGTAATGATAGAAATAATAAATATATCTGATTATTGTAGCACAATATTTATTTTTTAATAATATATACATCATCCACTTTAATACCATTTCACAATTAAGGGAATGATATCGCAGCTCGTGCGTACATACAACCTACCATATCCACAACATGATGCGATTCATTCCCCATGATCATCATTAAGAAATGATTATATAAATATATATAATAAAAAATATGATATATATTATCTAAATATCATTATGTAAATGAAATAACTATATTCTATATTAAATAACTATAATTTATATGAGAAAACATGTGTATGAAAATGAAGCAATTAACACCTGAAAGAAGCGTAATAATAAAATATTATTAAATGGGTATTAATAAGATATTATATGATATCATAAATATAAATATGGTTCTAGAATAAGTCTATAACATTATTTAATACAATATATAAGAGTTTATAATACATACAAAAGAACCCATACCTAAGGTAAGGTATAATTTCCCAATCTCATTATTATCTATGATTTTTTATACTTAAGTATTTACTAAGGCATATTTATCATCCATGTCTATATTACTTTAAAAATGTATTAAAAATATTCTTATCGTTATTATACAACTATTTATAGTCATTTTTACCCATTCATAAGTTTTACTAAGTGGTTTTAAAGGAATCTTTTATCATTTTCCCTATGAGGTACTTTTTTGACTTATCTGGAAAAAGTACGAGAAGAATATTTTATTTTAAGTTATACAACATGAATGAATTTTTTAACTTTAATATTTCCTAATTTTATTGAAGCTTCTATTACAATATTACAATGTTATCTTAGAAGAGATTTTTTTTTAAAAGTTTCATTTCATTTAAATAAAAGAAAACATTTTCAATGAAGAAAGGATATTTTCCTCAAGAATTATTTTCAAGTAATTTCTCAAAATTATTTTCCATATAAGATAATATTCTTTGATGTTACATATGATTTAATAGGGTTATGTTTCAATTATACTATCCCTATTATTTTTATGATTTTAATATGTTTATTATGGAATGATATTTATGAAATCCATTTCTTTTTCACGGATTATGTTGTGATGGAATGATGTTTATAAAACCCATTTTCTTTCACTATCTATGATATAATGAATGATTTATGTTCTTATGGCACACATATTTATGATTTTCATTATGTGATGGGTGGGACCTATATCTACCTCCAATTTATTGTTTAAATATTTATATCTCATGAGATATATAGGGATGGAATGAGAAATTATCTCAATTTAGTAATATAGGAATGGAATGAAAAGTAAACCCAGTTTAGTAATATAGGGCTGGATTGAGGAGTGAACTCGGTTCAGTAAAGGACTTTTTATACTATTATGGTCTTGGAAATGAGCCTTGGATAATATGTAAATGATTTTATATGCTTATATGTATGCCAAAAATTTCATGTCTTAGGTTATTATCTATTGGAATATGTTCTTTAATGAACTTCTATGATTTATGATATGACATGATATCATGATATTTGATATGAAAGATAAGATTTTCAAATGTTATGTTTTTATGATTATGATATGATTGATATCTCCCTTGTTTACTCTTATTGGTCATATGATCTCACCCTGTCTTATGTTTCTTTTCCCTTGGATATGAAGAAGGGTATTAAGTAAGATATTTCAAAAATGGGCTTTAGTTATGAAGGAATAAGTAAGAGATGATGTAGATATTTTATGAACATGTTGTTTATGTTTCCTAGTTTCTAAAGGCAGTAAAATAATTTTGTATTTGGGTGTGTTTTTTTGTATTCCACAAATATGATTTAATATCCATGTACGTTATGATTGGATTGTTATATTGATATTGATAAATCTTAGTACATGATTCATATTTTTATTTGTAGGAAATAAGTATTAAGGAATGATTTGAAAAATCACGGATAAGGGATTGTGATGGACATTGAATGATTAAGGTGTCTACATTTAAGAGGTAGGATGTATTGGTAGACTTAATTACAAAGATAAGGTTTAAATATTTAATAATATTATGATGATGTGAGTACTTTGGGATAATTTTATTGAGATTTAATATATTTTTGAGGTATATATAGCCCTTAAGTTTATCATGTTAGAAAGTCATTTGAGGAATAATGATTTTTTCATTTCATGGACATAAGTTTATGGATATGGATAACCTTTAGGGTTTATATGATCACTGATTTTAAGATAATTATGGGTTACTATTATTTTCTAGGATGAAAAATGAAATGCATGAGATAACCTTTGAGGTTAAAACATTTCTTTAATATTGAATTGTATGTTCAAGTCACAGCAGAAACATGTGATCAGTCATGAAAAACTTTTTTTTGTCATGATCGATGATATCTCTGATCTATATGATGTGTACTCTATGATCAGGGAAATTGAATAAAATAAAATAGATAATGGATAATATGTCGGAACCATAGGGAGGATCATCACATATTATTTATAATTAATTTAATTAGGTAAAGACTTACCTTGTTGGAATTCTTTATTTTTTGATGGATTTGACAACTGATTTGTGTTTCACCATCGTTGCATTGTAGGAGTCAAGAATATATTCCCTCTAGTAGTGAACCACACGTGTTCCACAACCCTATGAATGTCACCATAGGAATTTACGGGTGATATCATGACAGATCCTATCGCTTGTGTTGTTTTCCATTGATCGCCTCAAGAATCACTTCCAAAGCAATCTCATTGACCTCTCTTGACTTGATAATGGGAGTTGGGGGAAGATCTCTCTCAGTTCTTGGGAGCGTTATTGGAGAAGATAGACCTCTAGGGCTTGATAAGAGTCTCAAAATTTGTTGTTCACAAACAAATAAATGAATTTGCTTGGCTAGAAACAAATATAATTGAGATAATATATCGCTTGGGTTAGAAATAAATAATTCCACATGTGACCCTTATTATTTATTTAATCCCTTGAGAAACCTCATGTATATAATAATAATATTTTTATTATTTCCTTGAAATGTGCTTAACTTGAGAATTAAGTTAAATATTATTTAATCAAATAATATTCAATATTTATTATTTCTCACGGGACCTAAAAACTTAGTCCTCCATTCCTCCGTAATATTTATCAGGCCTTTAATAATGAATTTGAATTTATTAAATAAATATCACCACATTATTCACTTATAAATAAATAAATATTATATTCACTAAATAGAAAATATATTTATTAAATATTCTTCTCACAATATATTCTATCAAATAACTGGTGATGTAATACGTGTGATCAAGAAAATATGAATAATTATTAAACCACATGTGTGAATAATATTTATTTAACTTGTTAAATAATAAATAATAAAATATTATTTAATTGACATTTTGGATACACTTACTGTGTATGCCTTTAGGCCTCTTTTTGAGTGGAATTATGTAAAAAAACCTAACATCCGTGGTTATCATCTAGCAACATGCTAAGGCACCCATAGAGAATGAAGTTAGTGGTGCAATGACATAATACCTTGTATGGATGCTTACTGTGTAATGTCATCCATTTATCATGATATCACTAACCAAACAGGTTGTATTCCAGTGCCATCAAGCTATGTGCTCGATGTATCTTTTTCTGACTTCCCAGAAATTGAACTTGCCTATAGAACACTGTGGCCATAAATTTATTTACCTATATCATTTCCATCAAATGGACTAAGATATAAAATTCTGTTAAATAATAGAAGGGAAAATTCCTTTCTAACATTATCCATTAATGAAATATTTCTTGTTACACACTAAACATATGCTACCTCATCACGAACATCTATCGTCATTGTTTCTGTCAATACATCAAACTACACAACTCGTAATACTCATTAATAATAATATTAAAGTCTAAGGATCAATACACAAATCCAAATATAGGAACATAAAATGACACATATAAATGTGGATTTCCTACTGGTAGGTCTCGTTATCATAATATAATACACTAGATATTACCAGGGACATACACCATGAGAAGGTGCCTCTAACTAATATGGGTCTCCACCCTTGATAGCCTATACCATTTGTGTTCCTCAAATTATATCATCTAGATATAGAACAATATTTAAGAATATTTTCATAGCACTTTTGGGCTATCATTATAGTGGGGAACTACTATGACCTTTTATTGCGAATACTACTATTAGAACATTATCACATACAATGTTATGGAGAAGAACAATCATGATGTGATAGGGAGTTTATTAATATCAAAAACCATGAAATCATATTATCATAAAGTACACATAAGTTGGTTCTAGGTCACCAAAACCAATAGACTCCCACATTCACTAGATCCAACTACTAATAACCACCAGCCCACTACCTCTCGCATGATACTCATGCTTCTGTTGAGATAGGTCTTTAGTCAAGGGGTCTGCCATGTGCTCTTCCATGGGTAATATGCTTATTGAAACTTCACCCATTTGATAAAAATACATCAATAGGTCATACTTCTGGAGTATATGATTTGTCTATTGGTGTGACCATGGTTCTTTTGTAAGAGACACTACTGCAATATTATCACAGTAAAATGTTATAGGGTATTTAATGATAGGTTCCACATCAAGACACTAGACAAAGTTCCATATCCAAACAGATTCCTTGGCTACATTAAAAGCTGCTATATACTCAAAATCCACTATAGAATCAGCGATAACTGGCAACATTAAACTCTTATATCTCATAGTTCCTTAGTTGAGACAACAAACATATCTAAACTGCAACTTCATATCACTTTGATCTATCTGAAAACTAGCATCAATATAACCCCTGATGACCAAATCCTCATCTATTCCATACACTAGGAACATATCTGTATTTCTTATTAGATACTTAAGGATAACCTTAACAACAGACCAATGATGTTCTCCTAGATCTGATTTATATCTACCCACCATGCTCAATTCATAGGCAACATCAAGTATAGAACATAACATGACATACATGATTGATTCGATCACTAAAACATATGGGATATTACTCATTCTCTCATTCTCTTGTTGTGTATGAGGAAACATTTTCTTTTAAAGATGTAAACCATGTAAAACTGGAACCAATTCTATCTTGTATTGTTCCAAACTTAATCTATTTAGTATCTGGTAAACATATGTACTTTGACATAGTCTAAGAAACCTGTTGGATCTATCCTGAATGATATTCATCCCTAGAATATAGGACGCTTCAACTAATTACTTCATGGAGAAACACTTGTTTAACCAATTCTTAACAAGATGTAAGACTGTTATATCATTTCCAATAAGTAATATTTCATCGACATATACTACTAGGATAAAAACCACATTCCCACTAAACCTCTTGTAAATACATGGCTCACAATTGTTCTTAATGAAATAAAATTATTTTATGGATTCATCAAATCTAATGTTATATGACTTAGATGCTAACTTCAATCCATAAATGGATTTATGAAACATTTAAATCTTTTTGTCATCACCTGGAGTCACAAACCCTTCTAGTTGTGTCATATAGACATCTTCCTGAAGGTTCCCATTAAGGAAGGCTGTTTTAACATCAATTTTCAAAATTTCATAGTCATGGTAAGCCATTATAGAAAGTATAATTCTGATGGATTTAAACATGGTAATTTATGAAAAAGTTTCTTCATAGTCAATTCCTTGATGCTCTTTAACCATTTAGCCACTAGCCTTTATTTATAGGTATTTAATTTACCTTCCATTTATAGTTTTATCTTGAATACCCAATTTTACCCAATGGGATTTACATCAACTAGAGAATTGAAAAAATCCCAAACTTGGTTCTTATATGTGGAATCCATTTCATAATTCATGGATTCTTTCCATATTGCAGCTCCTGATCTCTCTACTACAACTTTATAGGAGAGAGTTTCATCATTGTCAACCAATAATGAGTCACCTTCTTTGGTGACTAGAAAACCATATCTCTATGGTTTTATCACCTCTCTTGTGCTCATTGTAGTACCTATGTTTCATGAAATACTTATTCTGTAAAGATTTATGAAATTTTTTCCTATAACAACTCTTGTGTATCTTGATCATTAACTTAATCGAAGTCAATCTTTCTCCCACTATCTTTTTTGAGGATATTCTCCCTCTCAAGAAAGATAACTAATATGGAAAGATTCAATTTATTATCTGAGGTGTTGTATAGGTAATATCCCTTTGTTTCCTTTGGAAACCCTATAAATATACAAAATATGCCTCGAGGTTCTTGTTTGTTTCTGGAGAAGGAATTAACAAATTCCTCACAACCCCATACACGCGTATGTGATAAAAAAAATTCTTTCCACTCCATAAATTGAAGGGAATTCCATTTTCCGCTTTAGTTGGTACTTAGTTTAATGTGTGTACCACAGTTTGTACTGAATATCCCCAAAAGGATAATGAATGATCTGCATGACTCATCATCGACCTTACCATGTCTAACAAGGTACAGTCCCTCCTTTTACAAACACCATTCCATTATGGTGTGTAAGGTGGAGTGAGTTGAGATAGAATCCCAAAATCCTATAGAAAGTAGATAATATCCTGGTTAATATATTCACCACCTCGATATGATAGAATCTTATTTATCTTATTTACAAGATGATTATCTACTTCATTCTTGATTTTTTTAATTCCTTAAATGACTTAGACTTATAAATCATTAAGTAGACATAACCGTATCTACTCAAGTCATCAGTAAAAGTTCTGAAGTAAGAATATCCACCTATAGCCTCTATTGGAAATGGTCCACACACATTAGTGTATACAAATCCTAGAAACTCTATATCCCTTTCACCTTATCCAGCAAATGGTGGTTTCATCATTTTTCCATGTAAACAAGAATGATGTCATTCAAGTGGTTTTAGCTCAGAAGAGTCCAAATAACCATCTTGACAGATCTTTGCCAAATGATTGTCATTTACATGAACAAGATAGTGATTCCACAGTTGGGTGTTATATGAGTCTCGTAAACATGATTTGTTATCTATTTCCAATAATTATTATTTTTAATTTAATACATAAATATAGTTATTTAAATGTTCCATACCATAACATATGTTATCTTTATAAAAGAAACATATTTTATTTTCAAACTTGAAAATAAGACCATATGCATCGATTCATGATAGATAAATTATGTTCTTGGTAATCTTAAGAACATAATAAAAATATTTAAAACCAAAATAATTACCATTAGCAATGAAAGGTGGTGGTCACAAATGGAAAGATAGCCTCATACCATTGACAGCTCATAGATCCACATGCACTCTAGCAGTCTTTTGGAGTCTATTTGGTTCCTATATTTGAATAAAAATTTGAGTACCAAAATCTTAATCTAATACCCAATGTGTAGATATTGAACTATTACACTTGATAATGAATGCAACTTCAGCTTTACCTTTCTTCTAGGTGCAATTCTGCTTCCAGTGGCCTGATTTACCACATGCAAAACATACTATCCCCTTTTTGTTTCCCTGACTCTAGATATTATTCTTATTATAAGGAATATGATAAGTAGATTTAGACTTTCTATGAGTCTTAGGACCCTTTTCTTATTTTTCCTTTTCTTATTCACCATAAGTACTGCGGGTTTATCAATCCCCATGTCCTTATCCACCTGGAAAATAAAATTAAGAACTTCCAAAAGACTCTTATAATTATTTGTCATATTTTAATTAATAATAAAAATGTAGAATCTACTGGGAATTAATGAAAGTATGAGATTTTTATGAAACTCATTTCAAGAATTTAATCCCTAAGATGTATAATAATTCATTTTATCTAATAAGATTGACTACATGAGGACCATATGGCGTACACTCTCCAATATTTGTTGTAAAAAATCATTGAAAATCTCATAACTCTCTTTTCTTTCCTTCTATGGACAGAGAACCCAAAGGTGAGACATCATGCTATATGCATCCATGTCCTCATATTGATTCAAATGCTCATTGGACATGGATGATAGCATGAAACATTGAAAATTTGTGGAATCATTCAAATATTTATCATAAAAAGATAACTCTTCATCACTTTACTCATTTCCAGACACATCGAGAATATGTTCTTCAAACACATACAATTTCCTTTCGTTTAGAAGGAAAACATGTAAGTGCCTTTGACACTCTTGGAAATTTGTGCTAGTGATAAGGTTTTCCTTATCAAGTATAGATCATAGTGACATGTTTGAAGTTGTTTTAGTTTTATTTCTACAAAATAATATAATCATAATTTTAACACTTATCTAATAAAATTAAGACATATAAATAAATATTGTATTTATTAATCTCCCACTATTTTATTGAAACCTAATAGACCTCACCATTAGCTTTAGAATATTCATTATCTCGGACATTCTTATAGAAAGGATCTATATTTGCAACACCCTGATATTTTTATGAAATAGTTTTTTGAACTATTTGATTTCTTTTATGTCTTTTCTTACAAACAACACCTGATTAACTTTCATTACATGCAACATTGAATTTCTATAAAACATCATTTTATTATTATTTAAATAAGATAATAATATAGACCCTAAATAGGAGGTTATGAATAGTATTAAATAACTTATAAAAATATAGGGTACATAGTATGAATTTATTATTTACCAACTACTTATAAATGAAAATACATACCAATTCAATATAAAGGTAATATTTTTATTTTTATGCTCCCAAAGTCACTTTGTCTTTAGAAATTAAATTAATTATAATAAGTGAACAATATTAATGAAATAAATATATTATATATACAATATAATATTTTTTATATTCATCCAATATATTTTATTGGCATAAGATAAGAATAAATCTAATTCTATGAATAAAAAGATAAATTTTTCAAAAGGGAAATTTTACTGTCTTTTAATGGAGAACCCATTTAAAATAAATTTTTTGTCAGTTTTATAATTTATATCTGAAAAGGTATAATTATTATTTGAAATATTGTTATCACAATAAACATTGGTTTATTTTTTGGTATTTTTCTTCTAAGTTTCATGTTTTGAGGAATAGTGATATTTAGATTTTTATTAAAGAAACTGTATTTTTTAAAGTATTTACATGGTAAAATTATGTTTTGAATTAGTTTTAAGTATTAATTAGTTAATTTGAATTTAAAATTTAACAATTATGGTTTCGGAAAATGATTTTATACATGATTTTATTATAAAAACTTTTTATGTTTTAAAAGGCCATTTTTCTAAAATATTATTTTTCATGGCATTTTATCGGTTTTATTTTCCGAATCTTATGTTTTTTAAATTTTTAAAAATAGATTCAATATTTAGATTTAAAAGGTCCGAATTTTTTGAATAGGTTTCTTTTATTTTTAGACAATATGAATAGTAACCATGATAAATTTTGTTACCACGATAAAGGGAAAATTAGGTAATTTACCTAAAAAATAAAATTACAAAGACTATAAAATTACCATAACACATGATAAAATTTTAATAGATGAATAAAATTAGACCCGTATCATATAAGTATCAAAATTATGTCATTTAATGGATAATTTTCCATGAAAACGACTTATATAATATTTCAATAAAAAAAGACACAAAATGCCCTTTTCTTTATCTTAATTTTCCCTTATGTGTCCATGTTGAAAAATTTATATAATGAAAGAATCTATATATAAAATTTTATCTTAAGAAACATATTTCATTATATAATTTTTTTTACGTTTTGGACTACTTGGACGAAATTATGAAATTTCTAATATTTTATTTAAAAAAATTTCAAAGATGTCACATTCATGTTTTAAATAATATATCATTTTAATATAGGGATTCAAAAAATATATATTTATTTAAAAATATAATTATAAAATAAAAAATATTTATATTCATAATAGTAATTTTTATTAATTTTTATATATGTGTTAATTAATTTTGATGCTTATGTAATGTTGATGCAATGTTTATGTAAGAAGAAGAAAAATAAATAAAATGTTTTTTATAAAAGTTTTAAGAACCCTAAAATGACCTTAAAATATGGATAAATATTTTTGGTTGTTTATATCCCAGACATGTTTGTACTAAGGCTGAATTAATGACCATTTAGAGCCACATGGTTATGAATAAGACCCTTATAATTATTTATTTAAAAGGAAGTCATGTTGTTTACACTATAGTTTTTAATTAGTATACTATTTATATATATGGTTTTATAAAAGTGTTTTTAAAAAATATATAGTTATTTTAAAGATACTAAATTTAAATGATTCATGAAAATTTATTTTTAATTTTCAGGGAACAAATTATTACATTAATATCTTTCACAGCGATGGTGCAACAATTATTTAATTAATGAATAAATCAAATTAATGATATTACAACTGATAAAATATATATAATTTGAGATAATTAATATATCCAATTATTTTTTAGAATATTTTGACATCTTAGGGATGTAATAAAATATTTTTTTATAAGTTAACATGTTATCTTGATATTTTTAAAAATCCAAGAAATGAATAGTGCCAAAATTGACACTTTTGATATTTTATCAAAATAATGTTTTATTAAATTATTTAAAAATTAATAAAACATTTTTAAAAATACAAAATAATAATGATATGGTTGAATTTTTTTGAAAATTTTCATTTATAGTATAATTTACATCAAATAAGTAAAATTTACACCTTTTAACATTGAAAAATTCATTACCTTAATTAAATTAAAATTGTTTAACTAAGGGATAATTAAAATGATAAGGTTTAAATTAAAATAAAAAAATATCTAAAATATATTATATGATGATATTAAAACCTGATATCATCTTATATTTTAATATATGACATTTTTTTGGCATTTGGAATGAAATTGAATTTATTATAAATTAATATTTTTGGAAATTCCAAAAGTTCTCCTCACTTAAACTATAAAAGGGAACCTCCTCCCTCACTTATTCACATACCTTGGGCCTTGAATAGCCACCATTTCCTTCCCATTTCCATTATAAAAATCCTTATTTAAATTATAGTGGTTTTGGTCTTCTCAGAAGACCAACTCTAGTGTCCCTAACATGAGATCAAGAGGGAACTTGTTGAAGAAGAGGTAGTATCCTTCATCGACTATTATTTATTCTTATACATCATGTTCACGTGTTGTTACCATTATAAAGTAATAAATCTAGTATCAAATTTATTATGAGATTTTATTATGATTATGTAACAACCGAATTCCACCTTTTATCCATCTTATGGAAAATAAAAGTACCACACGTGCGTATGTCTGACTTACCGTATCCACGCCATGGTGTAATATATGTTTTTCAACCACTTTACATGGATGGGTATAATGATGTAAATAATAAAAATATATGATAATTATAACATTATATTTATTCTAGAAACAAAATATATACCATACACTTCCATATCATTTCACCATTAAGGGAATGATGTCATTGCTCATGTATACGTATGACCTACCATCTCCACGAGGTGATGCGATTAATTCTCCATTATCACCATCAAATAATGATTATATAAATTAATTAAATGAATTAAAATGATATATGTTAATTTAATAACATTATGTATATGAAATTACTATGTTCTATTCACATGAACCGAGACTTATGTGACAAAACATGTATAGGTAAATAAAGAAATTAACACCCTAAAGAAGAGAAATATTGAAATATTATTAACAAATGGGTGATAAGATGATAATATATGATATCATAAATATAAATATGGTTATTTAATAAGTTAATAACATTATTTAAACCATTATATAGGAGTCTTGGATATGTACAAAGGAAATCATACATAAGGTAAGAGAATTTCATCTCACTTTTTATTTTCATGAGATACATGCCATTTTCCCCGCTCGTTTCTTTTGTGTGGTGTATATACTGAACTATGACATGTTATATCATTAATTTAATTTATAAAATTACATTAAAATCTTAATTTTATGTTATTATTTTAGGGGTTTTGGGATTCTAAAGTTACTTAAATAGTAAGGGATTTATGTCTCACTTTCATTTCTGGGGGACACATGCCTTATACACTACTTGTTTCTTATACATGGTTTATATAATGACCATGAATGTATTTTATGGGTATTATCCAAAATATTATTTTATTTTAATACCCATGTAATTTTTTTTTATTTCATGGGGCATATGATTTTACTGATTATAAAGTGATGAGTATTCATTTCACAATCTCATCAATATTGGAGATTGTTTTGTTTTAAGTCTCAATTGGGGAATATTTATCTTCGTTATCCATTTTATCTAAATTTATTTTCAAAAAGGTTTTTAATATTCTTATATGTATGTTTAAATCCATTTTTACCCATTTTTTAATTTTTACTACATGGTTCGAAAGGAATCTTTTTTTCGTTTTCCAAATGAGGTACGTTATGACTTTTCCTACAAAAGTAATAAGGAAATGTTTTTTTAACATATATCACATGAATAAAATTTTCATCCATAATGAGGCCTTAATGTTTTGAATATTAATTTAAAATCATATAATTTTTTTTCTAAGATATTTTTTTCTTTTAAAATTGGATGACATTTTAATAAAAGAAAATATTTTCAAAGAAGAAAAGATATTTTCCTCATGAATTATTTTCAAGTGACATATCAAAATAATTTTCTATATAAGATAACATTATTTTATGTTACTTATGTTTTATTAGGGATATTTTTCAATTATACCATTATTATTCTTTCTAATAATGGTTTATTTTTATGATGGAATGATATTTACAAAACCTATTTATTTCCATGGGTTATGTTATGATTGAATAATGTTTATGAAACCCAGTTATTTTTCATGTGTTATGATATGATGAATGAATTATATTCTTGTAGAACTTATTGGTGGAACCTATATATCCCTCCAATTCATTGAATAATGATTTATATCTCATAAGATAGACATGATTGGAAATGGAAATGATCTTGGTTTAGTAACATAGGGTTGGAACGAGGTGTGAACTCTATTTAGTAAAGGACTTTGTCCACTATGATGGTTTTGAAAATAGGCCTTATCAAATATAGAATGGATTTTATATGCTTATGTGTATACCAAATATTCCATGTATTATGTTATGATCTCATGAAATATGTTCCTTATGAACGTCAATGATTTATCCCATGACATGATATCATGATATTTGATATGAAAAATTAAATTTTCAAATGTTTTGTTTATGTTCTAATGTCTTATGATTATGACATGAGTTATATCTCCCTTACTAAGAATCTAACGACACCTTTTATTATTTTTATTTTCCCCAGGTTATGAAGAAGGGTATTAAGTAAGAGGTGTCAAAAATGGTTTTAGTTATGATGGAATAAGTGGGACACGATATGGATATTTTAAGAACCAGTTGTTTATTCTTCACAGTTTCCAAAGACAATAAAATAATATGTTTATTGGTCATGTTTTTTTGTATTGTGTAAATATTATTTAATATACAATTATATCAATCTTGGGTCATTATATTTGGTATTAGAGATAAAGTTTAGTCAAACTTTAGAAACTAGGATACAAAAAACATAAATAAGATCCCTAAAGATATTTCTTTAGATATGTCTAGGGATGTCTGTAAGGATAAGTCTAAGTACAAGTTACAATACTATAATTTTGGTAATGATCATAGATAACCTATTATTAAACCTATGATGTTATAAATTGAAATCACTTTCCCTTGATTATATGGTTTTCTATCATGATAAATAGTTCTCACACCATGCTTCTTGGTTTTTGTCAATGGTGGGAACTAGAAGAAACTTGGTTATAGTGCATGTTATAGATTTGGATTGTATAGGAATTATGAAAATTTATTTCCTGAGTGTAAATATCAAGAGGATTATTAGGAAGGTGGTATAAGTATTGGTTATGGTTTTCAAGATAAAGAAATCAAGAACATCATTTGAAAGGTATTGGATGATCTAACAATATTTTTTACATTAAACATAAGAATAAAGATGAGATTAATGTTGAGTAACATTTGTACATGATTCATATTTTCGATTCTAGGAAATAATAAGATGATGAAACCTAAATAATGGTTTAAGAATGAAGTTGGATGATTGAAGTGTAAATGTTTTGTAATTCAAGGATTATGTAATACAAATCATAAAATATATAAGTATTTTGAGTATAAGTTTTTCATTATGGATTGAAAATGATATTTTAAACAATGATGAAGACTTAGAAAAGTGATTTAAGGTAAAAGTGATATTTTTGATTAAGGGAGGGTAACCCTTAATGTATTTATAATGTTGAAAAAATCATGTTTTATTGGATAAAGAGATGATTGATATGGATAAAGTAAATTGGATAGTGATGATTTCCATAGAAATAATTATTGATTTTTGAAAAATTGGTCTATGTTATCATGTATGAAGTTCACATCTTATTGGATTTAAGTAATATATCCAATAATATTCAGAATATGGAAGAATGAATGTTTACCAAAAGTATTTATGGTAATTCAGGTTATTACAATGTCTTAAGAGAATATACGATAAAGGTATTGACATGTTTTAAGAGCTATGTAAAGTTTTTTGGTGGATTAATGATAATTTTAATTTGGAAATTTATTAATCTTATTTCGAAAGTTTTTTATTTTAATCTTTTGGAATGGTTATGAAGGTCACCATATATGGTATTGTTTGATGTTATAGAGATTAAAGTATTATCTCTCTATATGAAGATTTTTTCATATTGGATAACCTCTATTTAACTTTTTCTTTTGATGTTAACCTATAATTATCTAGATCTCTTGACTTTATAATCCTTAAATATTAAAAATTTCACCTTTATTTCTTAGAATAAGATATGAAGTGGAAATTGAACAAGGACCAATGAAAAGATGAGATTATTCGTAATAAAGTAAGTATTTATTCTCATAAAAAATACTTCAACTCTATTGAAAGGATCTTAACACCATAAATGTTATCATAGTAACTTCTTTTTGGATGAACCGAATAGTCCCCTAGATCATCATGGATTTCTAGATTTGTTAATGTTAACTTTCTCATGGCCATGTTCTTTATCCCTTTCCATCAGAACATGATGGCTTGACATATCTTCCTTGTCAATGTTGTCAATTTCCTTCTATTTTATTCTATTATGAAACCTAGTTATGAGTTACTATGGGTAACCGTTATGTTTATAAATTTCCTTTTTAAAAGGATGTTTTAGTATTTGTTTTTATGATGTTGATTTATATGAATGGAACTTTCAAGTATTAAACCTTTGATAACCTAGATGAATTTCGAGGTCAAAATTAATTTCAAGGGGGCTAGAGTGTAACACCCTAAGATTTTTATAAAATATATATATTTTTTTAAAACCTTTTTATTTCTTTGATGTCTTGTGTTATACGTAGCACCAACTTAGCTTATGTTTCACAAAACACTAGGTTTTTACAAACTATCATTTTATTATTATTTAAATAAGATAATAACCAAGCCATTAAATTAGAATATATGAATATTATTAACTAAATTATTAAAATATAGGGTTTATAAGAATAATTTATTATTAACCAATTACTTAGAAATGAAAATACGTCCTAAATGAATATAAATTATTTTTTTATTTTTATGCTCCCAAAGACGTTTTGTATTTATAAATTAAATTAATTACAATTAGCGAATGATAATAATGAAATAAATATGTTACATATTCATTCTAATATTTTTTATATTCATCCAATATATTTTATAGGCATAACATGAGAATAAATCTAATTCTATGAATAAAAGATATATTTTTAAAAAGGTTAATTTTACCTCCTTTTAATAGAGAACCCATTTTAAATATAATTTTTGACACTTTTATAATTTCTATATGACAAAGGAAACTTCTTATTTGAAAGTTATATATCAAAATTTACTTTGGTTAACTTTTTAATATTTTTCTGTTAAGTTTCATGTTTTGATGAATTAGGAAATACATTTTATTATTAAAGAAAATGTATTTTATTTTAAAGTATTTCCAAGGTCAAATTAAGTTTTTAATTAGTTTTAAATATTAATTAGTTAATTTTAATTTAAAATCGTAAAATTATTGTTTCTAAAAATGATTTTATACATGATTTTATTATAAAAACATTTTACGTTTTAATTGGTAATTTTTTCTGAAAAACTGTTTTCATGGCATTTTTTTTGATTTTATTTTCTAATACTTACGTGTTTTGAATTTTAAAAAATGGATGAAAAATTTAGATTTAGAAGGTCCAAATTTGGTAAATAGGTGGATTCTATTTTTATCCATTATGAATAGTAACCGTGGAAAAGTTTGTTACCACGATAAAGGGTAAATTAAGTAATTTAGGTAAAAAATTTATAAAGACTATAAAATTACACTAACACATGAAAAATTTTTATTGGATGATTAAAATTAGACTCTTATCCCCTAATGATCTAAATTAATTCATTTAATTGACACATGTCCCTGAAAATGACTTATTTAATATTTAAATCAAATAAAAACAGAAAATATCATTATCTTTGTCTTTATTTTCCCTTATGTGTCCACATGGAAAAAAATATATATTATGAAATAATATATAAGAAAATTTTAACTTAAGAAAAATAATTTAATGATAAAAATTTATTTTTGACATTCTGGACTACTTGGATGAAATTATGATATTTATAATATTTTATTTAATAAAATTTTAAAGATGTCACATACATGTTTTCAATAATATATCATTTTTATATTGGGATTCCCAAAAGAAATATTTGCCTAAATATGTAATTATCAAATATAAAAGATTTATATTCATTATAGTAAATTATTTTTAATTTTTATATATAGAATAATTAATGTTAATGCTTATGAAATATTGATGCAACGCTTATGAAAACAGAAGAAAAATAAATAAAATGTTTTTAATTAAAATTATAAGAATGCTTAAATGACCCTAAAACAGGGATAAATATTTATCTTTGTTTATTTATCATCCATGTTTATCCAAGGGATAAATTAATGACCATTTATATCGACATGGTTAGGAATAAGACCCTTATAATATTTTATTTTGAAGGTATTCAAGGTGTTTACACTATAGTTTTTAATTAGTATAATATTTTGATATATGGTTTTAAAAAAGTTTTTTTTCGAAAATAAATAGTAATTTTAAATTTAATAAATTTATATTCTTCAAGAAAATTTATTTTTAATATTTTGGTAACAAATAATTACCTTAATGTCTTTCACAACAATGATGTAGTAGTTATTTTATTAATGAATAAATCAAATTAATGATATTAAAAATGATAAAATAAATATAATTCGAGATAATTAACATATCCAAATAATTTTTTAGATGACATTGACCTCATAGTAATATAATAAAATATTTCTTTTTAATTTAACTTTTAATCTTTATATTTTTAAAAACCATGAAATAAGTAGTCTCTAAATTGACACTATTGATATTTTATCAAAATAATTTTTTATTAAATTATTTAAAAATAATTTTTTTTTTAAAATACCAAATAATAATTAGAAGGTTTAAAATTTTCTAAATTTTTCATTTATGGTCTAATTGATTTCAAATAATTAAAATTTATACCTTTTTAATATTGAAAAATTTACCACCTTAGTTAAATTAAAATCAGTTAACTACGGGTTAATTAAAATGTTAAGGTTTAAATTAATACAAAAAATTATCTAAAATATATTTTATGATGATATTATAACCTTATATCATATTATATTATAATATATGACATTTTGGTGGTATTTTTTTGTAAGAACCTGGATTTTTTTTTCAGTTATGGTTCTTGATTTTGTGTGTTTTTGAGAAAAAAGGAGAGTTTTTGGAAATTTAAGGAGTACATGTCATGTACTTAGGAGTAAAAGCCATGTACTAGGTTTATGTGGGTAGCCGTGTAGTGGCTATGTAATGGTTGAGACATGTTCATGTGAGGTAACCTAGAGACCACCTTTAGCGGGGTCGGTTGAGGCATGTACACAATGTGTACACTAAATGAACACGCAGTGTACTTTTTATTTTATTTGATTAAACGACCAGGGTCGCATCTAATCACTATATTCATCTTCTTCTAGCCTTGGTTCACCCATGAGTGACCAATAGAGATGATTCTTCTCTAAGACACTATTTCTCTGTTCAAGGTATGATTCGATCTCCGGTGGGTGCATTAGAATCCCACCGGTGAGTACTTCCTTCTTCCTGAACCTATCTTCCTGATTTCTTCTCTCTCTCGAGTTATCTAAGGTTGAACTTTTTTGACCTTTTTTTAGATTTACAATGTTTTATGAAAATTAAAAGTCCAAAATTCAAGAGTGTTTCTCATACAACATCGAGGTAGGTGGCTTGTTGCCTTTTGATGTTTGTCTTTGAGTTTTATATGCCAAAGCACCAATTACCAATGTTTTAGGTATTTCGGGTTATGAAAATTGAACCCTGTTTTATATGTCATTGATTGGTTGTTGGATTAAGGGTTGATTTATGTGATATTATGTGGAATTTAATATTTAAGGAACACACCATGGGTGTTTTTCCTTGTCTAAATGATTAGATCCATTTGGTCTAGGTTGCCTATGAGGCAGACCTTGTATCCCTGCCTTGCTTGATAGGATGGAATTGTTTGAATTTTGATGCTTGTTAAATGCTTGTTCTATGCATTGGAATTGTTTATCCATGTATTAGTTGAGATTACTTTGGTTTGCTTGATATCTTTTGTGCATGATTGAATTACAAATGGTTGTGAGAACCTGGTGTAGTTAGACCACATGGGGAATTGATGCTGAGTTTTTCCTTAGAGTGTCTTTTATATTTCACTCTATGAGACCATAGGGGGGATTGACGGTGAGAGCTCCCTCAGAGTGTCTATAGATTACGTTACGAGACCATAGGGGGAATTGACATTGAGTGCTTCCCCATAGATTCTATAGGTATTCAAGAAAGACCATAGGGGGAATTGATGGTGAGTGCCTCCTTATAGTGTCTTTTCCTTTTTATTGTATTACATGGATAGAGGGGTTATATTGTGTGAGCTACCTAGAGGGTTAGCATAGATATTGAATGTTGTGATGTGTCTGCCAAGCCAAAGCACAAGCTTGGATTTAGCCCTATTAGGTAGTCTTTTGAGATACATGTTATGATACTTAATTGATTAAATGTTGAACATTAAATGCTATTAAATGTAAATGTAAACTGTATGATTAGTTTACTTTTGTGTGCTCCTAGTTTCTTTGCTGCATTTACATTATTACCTAATATATATACTCACCAAAAGTTAGGCCCAAATCTTGTGGTGGTTGCCTACTGGGATTCGTATCACACCATGTTTGGGTCATGCTTGTGGACCCAAATAGATTATATAGTTGTTGGTTTAGATAAGGGTAATCTCCCTTTATCATTAGTAACTTGATTGTTGTGTACATAGAGATAATGGGACCAAGCTGAGGCTTGCGATGCTGTTGGAGTTTAGTTGTTTTTATTTTGAATTTGGTTTAATACTATATTTATATAATTGTGACTTGTATGGTTGTTTTCTTAGACTTATGTGACATGTATCATTTATACATGTGATCCAGTTGCTTATTTACTTTTAGTCTTCCACTGTTTACTAATTTTATGGTATTCTTGATTTCTCTACTGTTAATTATTTGTTATTCTTCTGTGCATACTCTTCCAATGAAGGCATAGTTTCCCCACTATAAGAACAAAGGGCCTAGATACTAGTCGGCAGCCTCTGGCATTCAAGGAAATGTGCTTGAGGCCATGTGACCCCCCCTGGGTATGGGTCACCTTTGGATGTCACCCAGAACTGGGATGTTACAAAGTGGTATCAAAGGAGGTTATTTTCTACTCTGTCTTACAGTTTGGATCCTATAGACAGGGATAATAAGGAATGGGTAGTTGGTAATAAGTTGTGCCCAGGAGTAGCTAACCCGTGCACAAGGAGAATCAAATTTACCTTGATTATTACAATTTTTCTGGTTTTTCAATTATTACAGTTTATTTGATTTCACCATTAGTTGATTAAGATGTTTTGTGTTGTTATGATTTATATCATTTAGGATATATTTCTATTACAACCCAATGAGATGAGGGTATGCCATCTCATGAATCATATAGTCACTTCTTAGAGATCACATGTCGTGCATTTCGTCATGGCATTTAGGATGCATTACTGATTTCATGTTATTGTGATAGATGTTGTGCTATGATATGTATGTTGTTGTGCTAGATTCCATTATATAATACTTGCTATTTTAATAGGGTATTGAAAAAATTTAAATTTTCATTTGAATGGGTGCCATGTTTTTGTCCTTGAGGTGTTATGGGCCCACTTAGATTGGAATTTGGTGGATTATACTAAACGTTAACTAAATTATGCTATAATTTGACATGGATATAATGACAATAATTGATTTTTGGGGAGTATGCCCCCCCGGATCTGAATTTGGCACTTTAATGCGTGTTCTAGTGTTTTTATGGGGTTCCAGAGTAGTTTTGCAGGTTGACTGTCTGGAGAAAACTAGAATACACGACATGTGATGACTAATATGGTCCATGTATCCTTCTGTTTTGGAAGGAAATGCTTTTTTTCTTAATTATAAACTATGTACTGTATGTACATGCCGTGTTGTCTCTAACCACATGACTGACTATGTGAGCCGAGAAATGGGGTCGGGGAACTTGGGTAGAACATTCCATGTACTGCGAGTACACACCGTGACAAAGAGGCCAAGTATCCGACCACGTGACTAATGAAATGGGTGGATAAAACTTAGGTTGTACATGGCGTGTCCCATTATTACACACTATGTAGATTAGTCCGTGTCTCCGACCATGTGATAGACAACACGGGCAGTTGGAACATAAGTGGTACATTCTGTTTTTAGGGTGAATACACTGTGTAGTATTACCCTGGATAGAACAATGCGTTTTAGCCATGTAGAAGAACTCAGGAAGGAGGAAAAATTCAAGTACCCACCGTGTCACAGGAGGGACACACCATGTGTAGGGGTGTTACACAACCATGTTTGGAAGAAGTACACACCCATGTAAAGGCTTAATGGAACATGCTGTGTAGAGTGCATACACGCCGTGTAACCCTATTTTGAAGAACATGAATGTTTCCTTTATGCTATTAATTTCTTACTTTTCTAAGTTTCAGTTCTCGATAATATTAAACAATGTTGAGAGCTTGAACTTGCAGAGTCATGCCACTGAGACATACTCCGGTTGTACGGCAAATATAGGGCAGCAAATAGACACCAAAAATAGTAGATCAAGGAATACTGGATGATCCTCTTGTCGTGCCCATCTTGGAACCAATGATTATATTGGACATAGGTTCTAATGCCCAGTTCTAAGAAGGATTCATGAGGATGATTTAGACATTCCATGGAGCACTGCATGTTGCCCCATCTATGGCAGAGTTGATGCAGGTTTTTCAATTGCAGCATCCTCCCACCTTCTCAGGGGATGGAGGACCTCAGGATACAGATCCATGGTTGGAATCCATGTTGTCTATCTTCCAGCATCTTGAGATGCCTCCATAGAGGAGAGTAAAGATATCTATGTACATGATATGTGATTCCTCCAAGAGATGGTGGGATGTGATATCACAGGTGGGATGCTAGTGAGTTATGTCTTGGTATGAGTTCCATCGGACCTTCTATGACTACTTCTACCCGGAGACCTTGAGGGCCGACCTTTCCTGAGATTTCCTGAGTTTGGAGCAGGGTACTCTCTCAGTCAAGGAGTATTATTCTCTCTTCATAGATCTGCAACACTTTACACCCATTCTGGAGGTTTATGAGTTATTTCTTGTGAGGAAGTTTGAGTATGGTCTCTGATATGACTTCTGATCCTAGGTGAACATCTTCAGGTTGAATTTCATATCTTCTATTGTTAACTAGGAACTGATCACTGAGCACAATCTAAGAGATTTTGGAGCTCTGGTCCAGGGTAGTTCAACATCCAGAGTTAGTTCCCATACGACTGATAGCAGGATGTGCCGCCGGGAGTCTACATGTGGAGATTTGGGTAGGCATGATTTTCTCTCAGGTATCCAAGTGGTGTTCTACCAATGCAAGAAGGGTAGACATAAGAAACCTAAGTGTCTGAGAGACCTAGTTGAGTGACTGTCTTGAAGAAATATGGGACATATTCAGTGTTTCTCCAACACCCTCCTTCCAGCAGTTAGTGAGGGAGTATCAGTTTCGACTCCTTGTATCGGATCAGGACCACCAGTTCCACATCAGATTGGGGGCTAGAGTTCTTCAGGACATTCCAGATGAGGTGGTGTTCATGGACGTAGTGGTTAGACATAGATTTTTTTTATAGCCACAAGGTGGATTAGCTTAGGGATCTTAGATAGCTTTAAAGGGTTGCGACACAGGTTAGGCTTTTGTGCTGGAAAAGATCTATTAGGAGCAAGATCCCGAACCCTCTATGGTTAGAGGTACGATTTTGGTTGCCTCAGTTTTAGATTCTGATCTTTTTGATAAAGGTCTTCCCATAGATTTATATCTATGCCTATTATGGAGAGACTTGGGCTCTGTATCCACACTTCTGCTGATATCATGAAGTTGGACACTCCGTTGGGCACTAGAACAACTAGTATACATCATTTCAATGATTTCCCTCTTGAGGTTGGTGAGTGTCACTTCATATGGGACCTTTTTTTATTAGAGATAATGATATATTACATCATTCTTGGAATGGACCAGTTAGTTCCCTTATAGGCTGTTGTTGACTGCTATCACCATAGGATGAGTTTCACGTCACCATAGGATGGATTTTTTTATATAAGGGTGAATGGGATGTCTAGGAAAGAAGATCTGCACCCGAGCATCATGGGTTGTGAGGTGTTACAACCCAGATTGCTAGTCTATATCTTAATGACTATGGTACTCCACAGAGAGACATTCCTCCATAGTCGATCATTTCAAGGACGTCTTTCCGGATGACTTTTAGGGTTTTCCTCCGGGGTGAGAGGTAGAATTCATTATTGAGCTTTTTCTAGGGGAAACACCAATTTCCATTCCTCCTTATAGGATGGCTACACCAGAGTTACAGGAGCTCAAGAAGCAGTTATAGGAGTTACAGAAAAAGGGATTCATCAGGCCCAGTACATCTCCTTGGGGTTTGCCTATCTAGTTTTCTAGGACGATAGATGGTACCATTAGACTTTGCGTGGATTGTCGGAAGTTTAACTAGTAGACTATTAAGAACCGATATCCCTTACCAAGGATTAATGATCTCTTTTATCATCTTCAAAGACCCAAAGTGTTCTTGAATATTTAATTGAGATTCAGTTATAATTAGTTGCACATTAGACCGTCAGATATACCTCTTATATTCTTTCAGAGTAGATATGGTCTATACAAGTATGTGGTTATGCTATTCGGTCTCATGAACAAGCCTGAAGGTTTCATTTCACTGGTGAACCGAGTTTTCAACCCTTACTTGGATTATTTTTTGGTAGTCTTCGTGGATGATATCTTGGTGTACTCTCACACTCGGCATGACCATGCTACCCATCTTTATATTGTTTTGAGTACACTGATATAGAATGAGTTATATTCTAATCTCTCTAAATTCCAATTTTGGATGGACCTGATTCACTTTTTGGGTCATGTTATCTCAGAGATAAGAGTATTAGTAGACCCAGATAAAGTGAGAACAATAGTTTCGTGGGAGCATCCGAAGAATGTCTTTGAGGTACAAACTTTTTTGTGGTTGGCTGGTTACTACAGATGTTTTATAAAAGAATTTTCACGCTTAGTAATGCCACTTAAGGGCCTAACAAAGAAGGGTGCGAAGTACTTTTGGACAAATTTCCATGATTCAGCCTTTCAGGAACTGAAAAGGAGGTTGACTTCAGCGCCGATACTAATTTTTCTAGAGCTGAGAAAGAGTTACACCGTATACTACAATGCTTCTGGTATCAGATTGGGAGTAGTGCTTATGCATGATGAAAGAATCATTTCATATGGGTCTCGGTAGTTGAGGCCACATGAGAGGAATTATCCTACACACGATCTTGAGTTAGCTACAGTTGTTCATGACTTGCGCTGTTGGAGACATTATCTATTGGGATATCACTTTGTGGTGTACAATGACCATAAAAGTCTCAAGTATATCTTTACCCTGTGTGAAATAAATTTGAGATAGTGAAGGTGGGTTGAGTAACTTCAGTCCTTTGACTTCGAGCTTGCCTACACGCTTGGGAAGGGCAGTATAATGGATGATGCATTTAGCATGAGGACTCAGATACAGGTAGCTCAGGAGGCCAATAGTGAGTAGTAGATTATGGATATGTTCTCTGAGATGCATTTGGAGGTGAACGATAAAAATGGTTAGGATTTTAATTCTTCTATACCAGTTACCTCTACTCTACTGGATCAGGTGAGAATGAGCCATCTATCAGACCTGAAGGCCTAGTCTTATAGGAGAGTGTGTAGGGAGAGGACCATACTCATGGATGAACCATAGTCGAAGGATGAGATATTTTTTTCATGGACTTATATGGGTTTCAGAAGACATACATGAAGAGATAATGTAAGATTTTAATTTCTCAGTTTGGGCAGTTCATCCTGGTGTCACTAATATGTATCGAGATCTACACTATCAGTATTGGTGTCTAGGTATGAAGAGAGATGTTGCTGGTTTTTTAATGATATTTTCCACCTGTCAACATGTGAAGTATTAGCATCAGTGACCAATAGAGATTTTATAGTAGTTACCGATTACTGAGTCGAAGTTAAATGATTTTATGATGGATTTCATGAAAGGTTTACCGATATTTCCTCAAGGGAATGATGCAATTTGTGTTTTCATTGACAGAATCACAAAGGTAGCACACTTTTTAATGATCAAAGACACCTTTAGTGTTGATAAGATTGGAATGTTGTATATCTGAGAGATTGTACGATTTCATGAGGTTGCACGCTCTATCGTTTTATATAGATACTCCTTCTTTACTTCACATTTATGGAAAAGACTATAGAAGGCTTTGGGAACATAAGTACTTCTGATTACAACTTACCATCCTCAGACAGATGGCTGGTCAGAGCACAAAATTCAGGTGATAGTGGACATGCTTCGAGCATGCTTACTAGATTTTGGAGGTTATTGGGAGAATGACATATGTCTAGTGGAGTTTTTATACAATAATAGATATCAGAAAACAATATATCTGGAACCTTTTGAGGCCTTGTACAATAGGCCAATCCAATCACCCCTATGTTGACTAGAGGTAGGAGAGGCAGCTATGATGGGACCTCATCTTGTCCAGGATACCACAAAGAATGTGGAGTAGATTTTGAAGAGGATGGCCACTCTACATGTTCAATAGAAGTATTATGATGATCGAAGAAGGAGACCTCTGGAGTTTGAGGTCGGAGATCAGGTTTTCATACGCGTCACACCGAGGTTGGAACACATGAGGATTATGAGACATGTGAAGCTTTTACTGTGATACATCAGTTCGTTTGAGGTTTTGGAGAGAGTTGGTCTGGTTTCCAATCTGTTATAGTTACATCAGAGGTATTGGTGTATGCACGACATCTTCCACATTTCTCAGCTACGACGTTACTTCTCAGAACCATATTATTTTTTTCAACCAACAGAGGTTGAGGTGGAGGTGGACACATCATTCGAGGAGAATCCTATCTGAATTGTTGATCGCAATGCATAGGTTCTCTATGGTTGGTCTATTTCTCTGGTATGGGTGTTGTGTCAGCACAGCTGAGTGTAGGACAAGACTTGTGAGAGGGAGACCAATGTGCGATCATAGTGACAAGAACTGTTCCAGGATTATTTTTCACCACCTTGTTATGGAAATTCAGAAAAGAATTTATTTAAGGGGGGATGTTTGTAAGAACTAGAATATTTTTTTAGGCATGGATCTTGATTTTAGGTATTTTCGAGAAAAAGGAGAGTTTTTTGGAAATTTAAGGAGTACATGTCATGTACGTAGGAGTACACATCGTGTACCAAGTTGTCGTAGGTATCCGTGTACTAGCCGTGTAACGACCGAGACATGTCTGTGTGAGGTAACCTGGAGACCGCCTAAAGTGGGGGCCGATTGAGGCATATACACAGCGTGTACACTAAATGAACACGCCATGTAATTTTTCTTTATTTGATTAAACAGACCGAGGTCACGTATAATCTCCATATTCATCTTCTTTTATCCTTGGTTCATCTAGGAGTGAACGAGAGTGATGATTCTTCTTCGAGCCACCATTTCTCCATGTAAGGTCTGATTTGATATTTAGTGGGTGCGTTGGAATCCCACTGGTGAGTCCTTACTTCTTCTTGAACCTCTCTTCCTGATTTATCCTCTCTCTCGAGTTATCCATGGCTGAAAATTTTTGACCTTTTTGTAGATCTACAACTTTCTAGGCCGATTAAAAGGTCGATGTTCAAGAGTTTTCTTCGTACAACATCGAGTTAGGTGGTTTTTTGCTTTTTGTTGTTTATCTTTGAGTTTTATAAGCCAAAGTGATGATTACCCATGTTTTGGGTATTTTGGGTTAAAGAAATTGAACCCTGTTTTATCTACCTTAGACTGATTGTTGGATTAAGGGTTGATTGATGTGATATTACGTGGAATTTTAAGTTTTAGAAACACCCCATGGGTGTTTTTCCTTGCTTGAATGATTAGGGATGTTTGGTCCAGGTTGCCTATGAGGAAGAACTTTTTTCCTTGCCTTGCTTGATAGGATGGAACTATTTTAATTTTGATGCTTGTTAAATGCTTGTGATATGCATTGAAATTGTTTAGCCATGTAGTATTTGAGATTACTTTGGGATGCTTGATATCGTTTACGCACGATTGAATTACCCAGGGATGCGAGAACCTGGTGTAGTTCGACCACATGGGGAATTGACGATGAGTGCTTCCTCAGAGTGTAATTTATATTTCATGCTATGAGACCACATGGGGGATTGATGATGTGTGATCCCTCAGAATGTCTATGGTTTACGTTACGAGATCACAGGGGGGTATTTACATTGAGTGATTCCTCATAGAGTCTATAGTTATTCAAGAAAGACCATAGGGGAATTGATGATGAGTTGTTCCCTAGAGTGTCTTTGCCTTTTTATTGCATTACTTGGCTAGAGGGGTTAGAATGTGTGAGTTACCCAAAGGGTTAATATAGATATTGAATGTTGTGATGCGTCTGCCAAGCCAAAGAACAGGCTTGGATTCGATCCTATTTGGTAGTATTCTGAGATACCTATTATGATACTTACTTGATTAAATGTTGAACATTAAATGCTATTGAATGTAAATGGAAACTGTTGGATTAGTTTACTTTTGTGTGATCCTAGTTTCTTTGCTACATTTCTATTATTACATGCTATATATACTTACTGAAAGTTTGGCACATATATTGTGGTGGTTGCCTACTGGGATTCATCTCACACCCTATTTGGGTCATTATTTTGGACCTAAAAGATTATATGGTTGATGGTTTAGATATGGGAAAGCACCCTTCTTCATCAAGTACTTGATTTCTGTGGATCTGGAAAGCATGTGACCAAGTTGAGGCTTGCGATGCTGCTGGAGTTTACTAGTTTTTATTTTTCATTTTTTAGTATTGTTTTCTAGCATTGTGACTTTTTTTGATAGTTTCCTAGACATATGTGACATGCATAATTTATACATGTGCTCCAGTTGCTTATTTTTTTTATTCTTCCTATATTTACTTATTTATGGTATTCTTGCTTCTGCTACTATTTATTATTTGGTATTCCATTATGAATAATCTTACTATGAGGGCATAGTTTCCCCACTATAAAACCCAGGACCCTCACTGCTCGTCAACATCCTTTGGCGTTTGGGGAAATGAGCCTGAGGCCATTGACCCACCGGGTATGGGGCACCTTTGGACGACACCTAGAACCGAGACGTTACAAAGTAGTATCAAAGGAGGTTCTTTTCTGATTTTTCTTATGGTTTGGATTCTATATATAGGGATAGGAATGAATGGGTAGTTGGTAATAATCTGTGCCTAGGAGTAGCTAACCCGTGTACAAGGAAAAGCAAATTTACGACGATTATTGAAATTTTTCTGGTTTTGTAATTATTACAGTTGATTTGATTTCACCGTTGGGTAATTCAATTGTTTTGTGTTGTTATGATTTATATCATAGAGGTTCTATTTCTGTTGAAACCTGATGAGATGAGGGTATTTCATCTCATGCATCATATAGGCAGTTACTAGAGATCATATGTTGTGGATTTTTTCATGGAATTTAGGATGCATTAATGATTTCATGATATTGTGATAGAAGTTGGGATAAGATATGAATTCTGTTGTGATAGATTCCATGATATAATACTTTCTATTTTGATTGATTATTGAAATATTTAATGTTTTATTTGAATGGGCACAAAATTTTGGTCCCTGAGGTGTCATGGGCCCTCTTGGATTGGAACTTGGTGGATCATATTGAACTTTAACATAATTTTGCTATGATATGACATGAATATGATTCCAAGATTTGATTAGTACGGAGTGTGGCCCCCAACAGATCCGAATTTGGCACTTTAATGCTTGTTCTAGTGTTTTTATGGGGTTATAGAGTAGTTTCTAAGGCTTACTGTCCAGAAAAACCCAAAATACATGACGTGTGATGATGAATACATGCTATGTATCCTTTTGTTGAGAATGAATTTTTTTATTAAGTGCACACCGTGTACTGTATGTACATGTCATGTAGTCGATAACCGTGTGACTATATGTGTGAGCATAGACATAGGGTTAGTGAACTAAGGTAGAACACAACGTGTACTATGGGTACACACCATGCCAAAGAGGCCAAGTATCTGTTCGGGTGACTAACGACACGAGTGAATAAAACATAGGTTGTAAACATTGTGTACCGTTATTACAGACCATGTAGAGTTAGCTGTGTCTCCAAAAGTGTGATGAACGACACAGGAGGTTTGATCTAAAGTAGTATATTCCATGTTTAGGGTGAACATGTCGTGTAGTGTTACCCTGGAGAGAACTGTGTGGTTTAGCCGTATAGAAGAACCTGGGAAGGAGGAAAAATTAAAGTACACACCATGTCTTAGGAGGGACACACCATGTGTAGGGGTGTTACATGTCCAGGTTTGGAAGAAGTACACGCCCATGTAAAGGCTTAAGGGAACAGGCTGTATAGAGTGCACACACCCCATGTAACCCTATTTAGAAAAATATGAATGGTTCCTTTATCCTATTCCTTTATTGATTTTCTATGTTTCAGTCCTCGATAATATTGAACAATGTTTAGATATTGACCTTGCAGATTCATGCCACTAAGACGTCCTCCGGTTGTACGCCAGATACATGGTAGTGAACAGACATCGGAAATGGCAAATCAAGGACTACCGACCGATCCTTCTGACATGTCTGTCTTGGTACCAGCTATTATACTAGAAATAGGTTATGATGCATAGTTAGTAGAAGGATTCATGAGGATGATGCAGACATTCTAGGGGGCAATGCATACTTCCCCGTCTATGGTAGAGTTGACGTGGGTTTTTTAGCTGCAGCATCCTCCCACTTTCTCAAGGGATGGAGGACCACAGGATGAAGAGTCCTAGTTGGAAGCCATGTTGTATATCTTCTAGCATCTTGAGACACCTCCAGAGAGGAGGGTAATGATATCTATGTACATGCAATGTTATTACTCCCAGATATGGTGGGATGTGATATCACAGGTGGGACACCAGCGAGTTATGGCTTGGGATGAGTTCCAGCTGACCTTTTAATACTTAGTCTACCCAGAGACCTTGAGGGCTGACCATGCTTGAGATTTCATGAGTTTGGAGTAGGGTACTCTCTCATTAATGGAGTATTCTTCTCACTTCACAATGTTGCATCACTTCACACCCATTCTGAGGGGTGATGAGTTATTTCTTGTGAGGATTTTTGAGGATGGTCTCCGACATGATATCTGATCCTAGGTGAACATCTTCAGGTTGAATTCCATATCTTCTATAGTGAACCAGGTGCTGATCACTGAGTGAAACCTAAGAGATTATAGAGCTGTGGGCTAGGGAGGTTTAGCATCCAGAGTTACTACCATTCTGACTGATATTAGGAAGCTCCGTAGGGAGTCTACGTGTGGAGATTCAGGTAGGCAGTATTTTACTTTAGGTAGCCAAGTGGCATGTTACCTATGCGTGGTGGGAAGACATAAGAATCCTTAGTGCCTGAGAGATCCATTTGAATTCCAATCTTGCAGAAATATGGGACATATTCAGCATTTCTGCAACACTCTCCTTCCAGCAGCTAGTGAGAGAGGATCAATATCCACTCCTTGTTCTGAAGCAGGACCAATAGTTCCACATCCGACTGGGGGATGGATTTATTCAGGCCATTCAGTCCGAGGTGGTGGTCATGGACACAATGGTTAGACATAATATTTTCGATAGCCATAGGGTGGATCTGCATAGGGATCTCAGTCAGCTTTAGAGGGCTACGACGCAGGTTAGTCTTTTGCACTGGAGCAGATCCAGAAGGTGCAGGAACCCAAAACCTCTATGGTTAGAGATATGATTTTGGTTGCCTTAGTTTTAGCTTATGCACTTTTAAATATAGGGACTTCCCATAGATTTATATCTGTGCCTTTTTTGGAGAACCTTGGGCTTTTTATCCTTAATTATGCTGATATCATGACACTGGACACTCTGTTTGGGATTAAAACGACCAGTATACATTAGTACAAGGAGTTTCCTCTTGAGTTTTCTAGGTGTCACTTCATATGGGACCTTTTTGTCTTAGAGATGATGGGATATGACATCATTCTTAGAATGTACTAGTTATTTCCCTTCCAGGTTGTTGTCGATAGCTATAGATGTAGGGTGAGTTTCACATCACCAGAGGGTAGATTGTTTCTATATAAGGGTGAATGGGATGTCCAGCTGAGTATAGCTAGACCCAAGCATCAAAGGTTGAGAGGTGTTACAACCCATATTTGTAGTCTATATCTTGATTACTAGGGGAATCCACAGATGGAATTTCCTCCAGTAGTCGATCGTTTCAGGGATATCCTTTAAGAGGATTTTTCAGGTTTTCCTACGAAGATAGATGTAGACTTTTCTACTAAGCTTGTGCCAGGGGTAGCACTTGTGTCCATGGATACACCATATTTAAAGGTCTCAAGAAAAAATTAGAGGAGTTTCAGGCAAAGGGCTTCATCTGAAACAATACCTCTCCTTGGAGTTTTCCTGTCAGGCTTGCGAAGAAGGAAAATGGTACCCCGAGACTTTTCATGGATTATCGGAAGCTAAACAATTTTAATTTTATGAACCAATATCTCTTACAGAGGATTTATGATAACTTTGATCAGATATAAGGATCCAGATTGTTCTCGAATATTGACTTGAGATCCGGTTATCATCAGTTGTGCATTATACCATCAGATATACCTCTTACAACCTTTTAGAGTAGGTATGGTATATATGAGTTTTTGGTTATGCTATTTAGTCTCACAAACACACCTTTAGTTTTCATGGAATTGATAAACCAAGTGTTCCATCCTTACTTGGATTATTTTGTGTTAGTATTTATGGATGACATCTTGGTTTACTCTAACACTCGACATGACCATTCTACCCATCTTGGGATCATTTTGAGTACATTGAGAGAGCATCAATTATATTCCAATCACTCAAAATTCTACTTTTAGATGGACCAAATTCACATTTTAGGTCATAATATATCAAACACATGAGTATCAGTAGACCTATAGAGAGTGAGAGCAGGAGTTTCCTAGAAGAATCCAGAGAACGTCTTTGAGGTACAAAGTTTTTTGGGGATGGATGTTTACTTTAGATGTTTCATACAAGACTTTTCATGCTTATCATTGCCACTGACAAGCATGAATATGAAGTTTGTGAAGTACTTGTGGAAAAATTTCTGTGATTCAGCCTTTCAAGAGATGAAAGGAAGGTTGAATTCAACATCGATACTAATTTTTTCAATGCCAAGAAAGAGTTACCATATACTGTGATGCATCAGGTATTGGGTCAGAAGCAGTGCTTATGCAGGATAAAAGAGTCATTTCGTATGGGTCTGGGTAGTTGATGCCACATGAGAGGAGTTATCATACACATGATCATGAGTTAGCTGTAGTTGTTCATTCCTTTCAATATTGGAGACATTATCTGTTGGGAGAGAACATTGTGGTGTACAATGACCATAAAAGTCTCAAGTATATCTTTACCCAGCATGACTTAAATTTGAGACAACGAAGGTGGGTTGAGTACCTTCATTCCTTTGACTTTGAGATTGCCTACATGCCTGGGAAGGGAAACACAGTGGTTGATGTGTTGAGCAAGATGACCCAAATATAGGCAGTTCAGGAGGCCAATAGTGAGTGACAACTTAGAGATCTATTCTCTGAGATGCATTGGGAGGTGCATGAAAGACAGGGGAAGACTTTTAATTCTCTTACTGTTGTTACCTATACTCTACTGGATTGGGTGTGAATGAGTTAGCTATCATATCCTGAAGGCCTAGTCCTATTGGAGAGTGTGTCTGGATAGGACCCTACTCCTGGATGAACAATAGGTGAAGATGAAATCTTTCCTTTTCATGGACTTGTAAGGGTTTCAGTAGACATATGTGAGGAGCTAATGCAGGATTTCATTCCTTAGTTTGGGCAGTTAATCCTGGTATCACCAAGATGTATCAAGATCTAAACTATCAGTATTGGTGGCTACGTATGAAGAGGGATGTTGCTGGTTTTTTATGGGATGTTCTACCTGTTAGAAGGTGAAGGTGGAGCATCAGTGAATGATATATATTTTACAATATTTACCCATTTCTGAGTGGATGTGAAATTATGTCATGATGGATTTTGTGACAGGGTTACCAAGATCTCCTCAAGGGAATGATGTAATTTGGGTTTTCATTGACTAAATCACAAAGTCTACACACTTTTTACCGATATAAGAAACCTCCAGTGTTGATGAGCTTGGAATGCTGTACATCTGAGAGATTGTACAGTTGTATGGGGTTTCGTGCTCTATCATTTTAGATAGAGACCCCCGGTTTACTTCACATTTCTAGAAAGGAATACAGAAGGATTTGGGTACACAAGTGCTTCTAAGTATAGCTCACCATCCCCAGACTGATGGCTAATTAGATCACACAATTTAGGTGTAGGAGGACATGATTCGAGCATGCGTCCATGATTTTATAGGTTCTTGGGAGAAGCACATACCACTAGTGGAGTTTTCCTACAATAATAGCTTTCAGGATCCTATCCAGATGGAACCTTATGAGGACTTGTATGGTATTAAATTCCAATCACCCCTATGTTGGCTGAATGTAGGAGGGGAATCTATGCTGGGACGTCATCTTTTCCATAAGACCACAGAGAAGGTGGAGTTGAATTAGAAGAGGATGGCTACTGCACATTCATGACAGAAGTCTTATGCTGATTGATGAAGACGACCTCTGGAGTTTGAGGTTAGAGATCAGTTTATTTACGTGTCACACCGAGATTGGGACAAAGGAGGACAAAGATATAGGGGAATCTTTCACTGAGATACGTCAGGCCATTTGAGTTTTTGGAGAGAGTCAGACCGGTTGCCTATCTGTTACAATTACCTCATAGGTACTGGGCTATGCATGAAGTATTCCAAATTTCTTATCTATGGTGTTACTTCTTAGAACCGTCTCATGTTTTTCAAACTGAGGAGGTTCAGTCTGAGGTAGACACATAGTTCTAGGAGAAACCTGTCCATATTGTTGATCACAGCTTGAAGGTTCTCCGTGGCTGGTTTGTTCTTATGGTACGAGTGTTGTGGTAGTACGACTGAGTACAGGATGAGACTTGTGAGAGGGAGACTGATGTGCGATCACAATGGCCATAACTATTCCAGGATTCTTCTTCACCACCTCATTAGGGAAATTTGAGGACGAATTTATTTAACGTGGGAAGTTTTTAAGAACCTGAATCATTTTTTTCAGGTATGGATGTTAATTTCTAGTGTTTTTGAGAAAAAGGTGATTATTTAGAAATTTAAAGAGTACACATCATGTACTTAGGAATATACTCTATGTTCGAGGTTTTCGCGGGTGGTAATGTACTAGCCGTGTAATGGCCGAGACATGTCCGTGTGAGGTAACCTAAAGACCACCAAAATTTGGGGTTGGTTGAGGCATGTACATGGTGTGTACACTAAATGAACACGCCATGTACTATTTATTTTATTTGATTAAATGGAATGAGGTCATGTATAATTTCCATATTCAACTTCTTTTGGCCTTGGCTTGCCCGGGAGATACCAAGAGTGATGATTCTTCTCCAAGCCACCATTTCTCCGTGTAAGGTCTGATTTGATCTTCGGGGGGTGTGTTGGAATCCCACCAGTGATTCCTTCCTTCTTATTGAATCTCTATTCTTGATTTCTTCTCTCTCTCTCTCTCTCTAGAGTTATCCAAGGTTGAATGTTTTTGACCTTTTTATAGATCTATGATGTTTTAGGCCAATTAAAAGGAAAACATTTGAGAGTGTTCATTGTACAATGTCGAGTTATGTGGTTTGTTGCCTTTAGTTGTTTTTATTTGAGTTTTATATATCAAAGTGATGATTACCCATGTTTCAGGTATTTAGGGTTAAGGAAATTGAACCCTGTTTTATCTACCTTAGATTGGTTGTTGGATTAAGGCTTGATTGGTGTCATATTATGTGGAATTTCATGTTTAAGGAACACCCTGTGGGTGTTTTTACTTGTTTGAATGATTAGGTCTGTTTGGTCTAGGTTGCCTATAAGGTAGACCATGTTTCCTTGACTTTCTTGATAGGATGGAAGTACTTTACTTTTTATTCTTGTTAAATGCTTGTGATATGAATTGGAATTTTTTATCCATGTAGTAGTTGAGATTACTTTGGGATTCTTGATATCGTTTATGCACGATTGAATTACACAGGGCTGTGAGAACCTGGTGTAGTTAGACCACAGGGGAATTGACATTGAGTTCTTCCTTAGAGTGTCTTATATTCAACTCTATGAGACCACATGGGGGATTGACGGTGAGTGCTACCTCAGAGTATCTATAGTTTATGTTCTGAGACCATATGGGGAATTGAAGTTGAGTGCTTCCCAAAAGTGTCTATATTTATTCAGAAAAGACCACAGGGGGAATTGAGGTGAGTTATTCCTTAGAGTGTCTTTTCCTTTTAATTTCATTACTTGGCCATAGGGGTTAGACTGTGTATCCTACCCAATGGGTTAACATAGATATTAAATTTTGTGATGTGTCTTACAAGATATAGCACAAGCTTGGATTCGGTCTTGTTAGGTAGTCTTCTGAGATACCTTTTGTTATACTTACTTGATTAAATGTTGAACATTATATTCTGTTGAATATAAATGGAAACTGTAGGATTTTTTTACTTTTGTGTGATTCTAGTTTCTTTGCTGCATTTGCATTATTACCATCTATATATACTCACTGAAAGTTAGGCATAGATATTGTGGTGGTAGCCTACTAGGATTCATCTCACACCGTATTTGGGTTATTCTTTTGGACCCAAAAATATTATATGGTTACATGTTTAGATAAGGGAAATCACCCTTCATCATATGGTACTTGATTGTTGTGGAGCTAGAGAGCATGGGATCCAGCTAAGTCTTGCGATGCTGGTGGAGTTTACTTTTTTTCTTTAGCATTTGGTTTAGTACTGTATTTCCGGCATTATGGCTTGTTTGGATATTTTCATAGACATATGTGACATGCATCATTTATACATGTTCCCTAGTTGCTTATTTACTATCAATATTACTCTATTTACTTGTTGTATTGTATTATTGCTTCTAATACTGTTTATTATTTGTTATTCCATTGTGAATACTCTGCCAATGAGGGCATAGTTTCCCAACTATCACACCCAAGGCCCTCACTGCTAGTCGGAATCTTCTAGTATTCAGGGAAATGCGCTTGAGTCCATATGACACATCGGGTACAAGTCACCTTTGGGCGGCAACCAGAACCAGGATGTTACATTTAATTTATTATAAATAATTGTGGAACTTTTGGTTTTTTTCATGATTGATGATCAATATGAGATATACATGACGTGAATTACATGGTCAATGGAATTGAATCAAAGTAAATAGACAATGTATAATATTTCAGCACTAGAGGGAGGATCATCACATATTATTTCTAATTAATTAAATAAATTAAATATTTACCTTGTTGAAATTATTTCTTCATTGATGGATATGACAATAGATCTGTGTTGCATCATCGTTGAATTGTAGGAATAATGAGCAGATTTCCTCTAGCGGTGATCTATATGTTTTCTCCAAATATATAAACGTTGTCGTAGGAATCTCCGGGTTCTAGCACAATAGATCCCGTTTCTTGCGTCATCACCTTTGATTTCCTCAAGAATCACTTCTAAAGAGTTATCCTTGATCTCTCTTGACTTGAGAGTGAGAGATGCAGAAAGATCTCTCTCCATTATTGGGAGAGTTCTTGGAAAAGGTAGATCTCTTGGTCTTGATAGGATTCTCCAAATTCGTTGTGCACAAAAAAACAAATGATTTGGTTTGGATAAGAAATAATATAATTCGGTTTATATATCACTAGAGTTTATATATATTTTCACACATGGACCTTATTATTTATTTAATAAACTGTGAAACCCCATGTATATAATAATAATAATAATAATATTTCCTTGTCATGCGCTTAACATGTGAATTAAATTAAATATTATTTAATCAAATAATATTCAATATTTATTATTTCTCCTTAGATCTAAAAACTCGGTCTTCCATTCCTCCATAATATTTATCGGGCATTGAATAATGAATATTTATTTATTAAATAAATATCACCGCATTATTAACCAATAAATAATAAATATTATATTCACTAAATATAAAATAAATACTTTTTTAAATATTTTGATCACATTATATTATCTTGAATAACCGGTGATTGAATTAGTGTGATAAATAAAACATGAATAATGATTAAACCACATGTGGGAATAATATTTATTCAAATTTCAAAATAATAAATAATAATGTATTATTAAACTAAGATTCTGGATACACTTAGTGTGTGACTCTGTATGCCTCTTTCTCAGTGGAATTAGGAAAAACAACCAAAAGTCCAAGGTTAGCAACTAGCATCACACTAAGGCACCCATAGATAAAGAATTTAATGTCACAATGACATAATACCTCATATGGATGATTACGATGTAATATAATCTCTTTATCATGGTATCATTAATCAAGAAGGTTGCATGATAGTGCCACCAACCTATATGGTCGATGTATATTTCTTTGACTTCCAAGAAATTTAATTTTCCTTTAGAACACCATGTGCATGGATTTATTTAGTCTATATCATTTCCTTTAAATAACCTAAGATATCAACTTTAGTTAAAGAAAACAAGTGAAAAATCCTTTCTCGCATTATTCATTAATGCAATATTAATCGTGATGTACCCAACGTATCCTACCACATCACAAAAATCTATCATCATAGTTTTCATTAACACATCAAAGTACATGAATAATAACAAACATTAATAATAATCTTAATGTCTAAGTATCAATACAAACTCCCACATATAGGAACATAAAATGACACATATACATGTGGATTTCCTACTGGTGGGTCTCTATCTCATAATATCCTACCCTGGTTATTAAAAAGAGTTTACACCATGATAAGGTATCTCAGAGTAATATGAGTCTCCACCCCTGATAGCCTATATCATTTTTTCCCTCATATGATATCATTTGGGTATAGATTATATATTTACGAATAGTGTCATACCACTTATAGGTTCTCATCATAGTGGGGAACTACTATGACCTTTTGGTGTGACAACTACTCTTAGGACATTATCACATACTATGTTATGCATAAGAAAAATCATTATATGCTAAGAAGAATATTAATATTCAAAACTATGAAAACAAGTTATCATAAAGTATACAAAATTTGGTTCTAGGGCACCAAATCCAACTTGAATATATTAAGGTTATTTTTTAGAATTTTTTTCACTTTTATGTGAATTTTATAAGAATTTTATTTTACAAAAATAATAACTCATAGACTGGGGGACAACCCATCAGATAAAAAAAAGACACAAGTCTTGAATCCACAACTGAAGGGTTATAAGGGTGTATTACCTATAATTGTCCTACATGATTTCCTGGTTAGTATGAAATTGTTTTTATTTATTTAAATGATATGACAGACATAGGTTAAATTCATTTTTGGAACATATATTTTACCATATATATAAACTAGAGACTGGAAATTAATTTGGAGATTAAGTGATTATAGTTTTTTCAAAAGAAGGTAAGTATAATTTTAAAGAGAAATATAGTATTAAGGTAAAAATAATATTATGAAATATTATTTTTGAAATAAAGGTTGAATTATATTTTAGAATAATATATGATTTTATTGTGGATTATGGTGATTTATTCTATTTATATAAATGACTATCATATATTAGAGATTATGTGATTTGGGAAATTATATTTTTTGAATGAGACAATAAGAGTGCTTGATATTAGTTTAGAATATAAATATTAAATATTTCTCAGAAGACTATGTGATCTAATCATTCTATTTTTTGGGTTTTAATCTTATTATAAAATATTTTTGAGGAATTTAATGGATAGTAATTTTTTTAAAATGATCTATGTTGAGCTTTGGGTATTACAGTTAAATTTTAGAGATTAAAGTAGTTTTTCTTCTTATGAAGGTTTATTATTTTTTGGAATTTTCATTCATTGTAATGACCATTTTAGTTTTGATTAATTTCTAAAGACAGGTAAAATATATTGTTATCCATTTTTGTATTTTCTGGTCTATAGATGTTGATTCTAGTTCTTTAGGGATGAAAAATTCATCTTGAGTACTCATCATTCAGAGAAAAAGTTGATATTATGGTGGGAATTAAATAAAGGATGAAATTATAATTTTCAATTAAGTATATTTATTTATGTTCTTAATATAGGATGTAAAATAATTCATTAGCTTTAGTAAAATGATTTTTAAAACAAAAACATTATATGTTTTCTTTTCTTACAGATAAATCAATACCCATTTAACCCATCAAAAATTTATGGTTTTGTGATGATTAACTTTATAATCACTATGTTCTATATCATTCCCCAACCGTCCTTAGAAGATAGGTGTTTCTTCCATATCTATGTTTTCACTTCCCACTTATGTTATCATAATTGGAAAATTAATATGTGTTGTTCCAGATGACCTTTGTACTTCTCTTTCTCTCTTTTCAGGAGGAAGTTTTGTTGACCATTTTTACGATGTTGGTTTTCAAAAAAGGAATTTTGAGAAGCCAAACCCTAGTTACTAAACCCAAAGTAAAATTTCAAAGAGATAATTTCTAAGGGGGAAGGGAGAATGTAATATCCTGATATTTTAAAAGAAAATACAATGTCCAATTCAAACAAGATATGTAACATCAAATTTAAATGAACAACATAATATTATTATTTAAATATGACCATTATAACCTAGATGTTAAATTAAAGGGTATGAATAGAAATAAATGGTTTATCAAATAAATATAAAGTTCCTAATCAATATAAATGTATTATTAAATTCTTATAAAATAATAACTTAATTTTTAGTAAATTCATTTTATTATTCAAAATACGTTTTCATTCAAAATGGGGTTTCTTTCCTTTTATGAGTGAATATAATAATTAATTTATAGAAAATTTAGAAAATTTATTTTGAAAAATTAATTCCATTTTTAAATTAATCATGTCAAAATTATCTTAGTATAAAGTTTTTATAATTTGTTAAAAATTTTAATTTTTCAGTGAATAGTGAAAAATACAGATTTTTTATTGAAAGATGCATTTTCTTTAAAAGTACTTATAAAATAAAATTATACTTTTTATTTTTTTTTAAATTTAATTAATTATTTTTTATTAATAAAAATTCTATTATTATTATTTTTTAAATTAATTTTATACTTGAATCTAGTATGAAAACATTTTATAATTAAAAGGGTATTTTTTTGGAAAAACTATTTTTCATTGCGTTTTGTTGGTTTAAATTTAATATAAATTCTTCCACTTAAGTGTTTTGAATTATGAAAAATGAATTAAATATTTTGAATTATAAGGTACAAATTTATTAAATACATCCCTATTATTTTTGGTCAATAATAATAGTATCCTTAGTACATTCTTTAACCATGAATAATGGTAAATCAGGTAATTAAGGGTTAAAATTTATATGATAGGGACTATAAAATTACCGTAACACTTGAATAAATTTTATTGGATAATTATATATAATTTAAAATTATCCAAAGGTATAATATATAACTTTTTTGTTTTTATTTTTTTGTGATTACAACCATTATAATATTTTATTTAAAGAAATGTAAAATGTCATACTCTTAATTTGTATAACTATAATAAGTTTAAAATGGGAAAAACAAGAGATATATTATATTATTAATATTATTTTTAAATATAAAATAATTATATTTATCATGGTATTTTTTTAAATTTTTAGTGGAGAAAAAATACCTTTTATAATTACACAATGCTGACTGAGTAATTATTCAATTAATGAAAAAAATCAATTAAATGATTTTAAAAATATTAACAACAATATAATTTGTGATAATTAGTATTATACATGAATTTTATAGATGAAAATTAATATTTTAGGGGTGTATTATTTTTTTTTTAAATTTTACATCTTTTCTAGATATTATTAAAATCACAGTAATGAATAGTTCAAAAAATTGAAATTAATGATTTGTAATAATAAAATATATTTTATTAAATAATATAAAATTCCTAAAAATATTTTAGTTGCCCAATATATGAATATATGATTTATAATATCAACCAAGGTCCATTATTCTATTTATAATATCTATATTAACGCTTAAAGAGTAAACGATTCATATTTTCACGGTAAGGGTGAAAGAGGTTAATATGAGGTTAAAACAAAATGATAAGGGTAAAAATCTGACCAAAGTTTTTTAAAAAATTATTTTATTATATAAATTATTCCTATAATTATCCAATATTATAAATAAATCATTTTGGATTAGTTTTTAATTGAAAATTAATTTATATTAATTTAATATTTTGAGAAATGTAAGTGTGAACCTCCCCTCTCTTCAAAAAGGCCACCACATGTTTTGATTTATTCAGACATAAGAAACCATTTGGTTCAAAAATTATTTGACCAAATACATTAATATAATCCCTAACCTCATTAATGTGGTCTTGGGTTAGGTATAATGGTAACCTCAGTGGTATTAAGGTGGTAAGAAAAGAAGGTTATTTGAAGAAGAGGTATCGTTTTAAATCAAGCGTTTCTGTTTTATTTCTTCTTCAACATCCTTGAAATCATATTAAACCATGATAAAATAAAAAAAAATATCCTATATATAATTTTATGTCATTATATTAATTTTATAACCTATATTCATCTCCTCTTTTATTGAATGGGAAACGAAACTATTATTAGTGTGTACGGCTGACTATCACCTCACAGACTGATGTAATTTATTTTACATAACTATCTATAATGAATGGATTATAATGATGTAATTAATAATTATATATGATATTAAGGAAATATTTGTCATTGTGAAAATATAATATATGAATTACCTTCTTACCTTTCAATTCACTCAAACATGATAATGTTGTTCGTGCGTAAGTATGGACTACCACCTCCACAAAGCAACGTGATTCATTTTTCATCACCACATCATATAGATGATATATATAAGTATATTTAAAGGAATAATATGATATTTATGATATTATTATCATTATGTAAATATAAAATAATACTTACCCTCTTTCCATAATGATAATTGAAAATAGAAACATTTCTTATGTGTATGTACGAGCTACTGTCTCCATGATTATAAAGTAGTTCATTTTTATAATAATATTTTATGATTGGATTTAAAATTATGATTTATGTATAAAAATTATAAATATTTCATTTTTATTATTCTATAGAGGACATTATAATGTCATCTTTGACCATTTTCAACCTATCAAATTCATTTATGATATATAAGCTGAATATCATCAGAAACGTATAATGTGAATTTAGATAATTAAGTTATTGTATATAACATATTAATAAGTGATATAAAAGGAATTGTAAACTTATAAAGGGTTATTAATTAATTAAATAATTATCCTAATTTTATTATTCATAATGATAAAGAATATACATGACGAATCATACTTAAAGTAAGAGACTTTATTATAAAAGTTATCTTTTAAAACACACTTTTTATTCCATATCTATATGATTATAATATAAAAATTAATTAAAGAAGGTTTTTACTATTATACTATGATTTTTGAAATATTTTTTACCCATGTTTAAGTTTTGAAAAATTAGTTTGAAAGAAATCGAATTGTCCTTTTACAAATGAGTCACTTAGTGATTTTTCCGACAAAATTATGAAAGGACTGTTTTTTATCATATATGGAATTAAATAGTTTTATCACCATCAAGATAAATCTTTTATTTGAAGATTAATTTAAAATTTTACAAATTAATTTTCAAATATATTGTTTTCCTCTTTAATTGTGTAGTTTTTGGAAATAATTTATTTCAAAATGGAAAGGTTTTTTCCCCCAATAAATTTTTAATGATATTTTCTTCAAAAAAAACATATTTCCCTTTTTGAGTATTTTTATGTTTAAAATGGGGTTTAAAAGAAAAGGGTATTTAGATATCCAAAAACTATTTTTATATGGGTTCAAAGGTGGTTTTCAAATGATTTTATGATGAAAATGTGCATGTGTAAATTGTTTTATATGGTACTTGAGAATTATCTGTGTAATGTGAGAGTCCAATACAATATAAAAATGTGTTTTTGACACATTATATCTCATAAGTGAGCCTGATACAACATATACATTGGGTGTATCCAGATATCACTAGGTAACACCATTATATTTTATAATATCGGTGTACTCATATAGTACTCCAGTGCTTTGGGTAATGTTCCTTGTATTAACAGATAAGAAGGAGGGAGTTTTTGAGGAGGTTTATCTAATATATTTAATGGGTCTCTAGTTATTTTTGACATGGGGGATGAATTTAATGCTTTATGTTTTCCAAGAGGGTTTTTTATTTTCACACTACAAGTTTTAATGTTTTTCTTTGAGAAAAAAGTATGTGTGATTTTCATGTGGAAAGGATTTATTTCATCTACTCAATGATCATTGAGATAAATGTAAACTTATAATGGGTTTTCATGTTTTTGATTAGAATAATGGTTTTCTTCTTTTTATTTCCCTTACCGAGCTTTTTGTGATCATTACACATTTTAATTTTTTTCATAGGTTTTAAGGATGAGTAAGGACATGGATAAAGATAAGATGAAAATTTTAAATATTTTTCAGGAAAAGAAATCATATTTTATTTTAAAGAGTTTTTTAGGGGAAAAATAGATACTGATTAGAAATGTACACTTATAATGTATGAGTTTAACATGTAAGAATTTATCTTAATTATAAAATAATATAAACCTAAAAGATATTTGGGAATGAAGGAACTTGAATTATAGTATAAACACTCAAGATTATGTTATGTTTAAGGTTAGGTCATTACACATAATCCAAGAGAATATCTATCCACCTTAATTATCATATATTCAAATCTGATTAAGAGAAAAAATACCCCAAGAGCTTGTGATAAGTAGATAAATAAAGTTAAATATGTTCAAGTAATGTCTCCACATATTTAAAGAAAAAACTACCACCTCCAACTCAAGATTATGGGTGGAATAGTTATTCTCATGGGGACATAATTTCCTGGACCTATGTGAGATCACAACTCCTTACTTCATCAAAAACAAAACTAGTCCACGATGGGAAGAATTAAAAAACACCTCAAAAATTAATTCCTTCTAAGTAAGTCAGATAATGGAATAACTAATCAAACTATCATTATCGTAGTCAAAAGATACTTAAACCTATTTATTCTATATGAATATTTGGACCTTCCTAGTTAAGGCTATCATTAGTGCTGTGACCTGTGATAAGTTGGACATGAACCTATGATAATAGTCTGTGAGACCCTGGAAAGTATAAAAATCCATAACATTCTTATGTACTACAAAATAATGAACAACCTCAGTATTTGATGGATCCAATTATTCTCCCCTCCAAGAGACTATATGTCCCAGGAAGTTCACTTTTGGTGTCTAAAGCATACACTTGTACAACTTCCCTTAAGGATGATAGTGGTGATGGACTTATAAGATAACCATATGGTGTTAAACTTACTATTTCTATGAAATATAGTATACTATGATGTCATTATTGAAATCAACCACAAATATATCTTGGAACACATGAAACACTTAGTTCATGAGTCCTATGAATATGGACAGAGCATTCATGAAATCAAATGACACGAAAAAAAAACACGAAGTGCTCATATAGATACCTGAATGTAGTCTTTGGGATGTAATCCTCCATAACTATCTAATGGTGATATCTAGAGCACAAATAAATATTGGAAAACTATTTGGATCCCTTCAACTAGTTTAATACATCAATGATCCTTGGAAGATAGTAAAAATTATTTCCCATCACCTGATTCAACCATTTGTAGTCTATAAATAGCCAGATAATACCACCCACCTTGGTGAATTCTATAGGGGAAGCTCAAAATATCACACTAGGATAGATAAAGACATTCTGTAATAGTAAATCAACTTAAATCCAAATCTATTTCATCTTGGATGGTGCCAAATGATATGGATCTATGAATTTTTAAGTGGCATAAGGTTGAAATTTCATCTCAAACCCAATATCATGTCAAAGGGGTAAGGACAAAAAATCTTTGAAAAGAAACATAAAAAATACTTTATGAATCTAGGGAAATCCACCACCCATGCCTCCATTTAATCCAAGGACCATATCACTAGATGAAAAAATAATGAATCCAATCATCTATGAATAATTTGACGATCCCACTCTCTAAGGAACACTGAATTCTATCCATCCTCATCATATAAAAGAACTCCTCAAAAATAATTTAAAAACCTTGTGAATATAGTATAACCTTACAATGATAATAATTAAATTATACAACTATATTTTAAGAGGAAATAAATCCTCATATTTCTGATGTTGACCTATCATTATCAGACAACCTTGACACAACTCAAGCAAAATCTTTTGCTCTCCAACTAGTGTAGTCAACACCAGGGGTACTGTAAGCCTCTCCAAATTGATTACTATATCTTATATGAAGGTCAGTATAATAAATTAGTGAAACATTAAAAATCAATCAGGGCATAATCTAAGATAAAGATAAAAAGATGGTACCATAGATGATTTATAGTTCCCCTAGTTCTACAACCTCCATTGAATGAAGCTATGCATGTCTTTATCATCTTCCTTATTATCGAATACCACTTCCATTACCACACTAAACCTTATTTTTCAAATTTTGGGGGAAATAATAGCGATATACTATACAAGATCACTCTCATATTTTTGTAATGATGGCTTGTTTTTCTTTTTGCAGATACAGCCTCTGTGGAAACTATTGTTGTGGGAGAAATGGATCCTACCTTCTTCTACCATATTGGGTCCCAAGAGTAGTTGGATACTGAGATAACCAATGGAAAAATCTTACACATAAAAATAAAACTAGATAAAAATTCTTAGTGGTGTAATGTGAACTACAATACACTTAGAAAAATGAGAGAGAAAATTTCTTAGGATGAGTCCTAGATAACTAGAGCCTCAACAGCCCTCACACCAAGTATCCACAAAAAACAACCCTTATTTATGTGGAATAATAATGGACCCCCTATCAATATTTCCTTGGATAATAATTAATTATAACAATGACGTTAACCTTTTTCTATATATCCTAGTACATGGGAAATGTAAATGGGGTGACTGAATATAAAATAATTAGGTGCAGTTTTGCCTCTGTATATTGCGCTCTTGAATCCTAATTTGGAAATAGATTATGGGAGAAATTAAGAAGGTCTTAAATATGATATGAAGATCTTTCACACTCAGTATCCCTTTTTTAAGAGATAATAGCTCAAACCTCTTCATCACCCTCATAATTGATGATAGAAATCCAACAAAAACTACCATGAGAAATAATCCCATAAAAAATATTTCTCTTTATACATCTCAAGATATAAGATCCACCACTACCATTATAATCTATTCATCAGACTACCATCCAACAGAACCTGATACTCAACCCTATATCAAATCCAATTGAAATGGATCTTGAGTTTCTCTAACTAGAGTTATATATCAAAATCAGAGGTGATCCCCTCATACTTCACCACACCTGAAAACTAAAACTCACACAATGAATTCCTTCATATATCATTCTCCTCAAATGGGTTAACCCTATTATAGTAAACTGGGTCATCTTGATAAACCTTTCCAACCTAAACCATACATGTGTGATGACCAAAAGACATACCTACAATCATTGTAATAGAATACTTTGTAATATAGAATAGAACTATTTTAAATTTCATTTTATTTGATTTATTTAAATTTCCTAGAATCACCGAAATTTATAAAAATTCACAAACATACATGACTCACACACCTTTCCTAGGATAATAACCTAAAAGAATCATCATTTAGGTGAGCTTAAGTTCATTGTGTCAAATCATAGGGGGCCTTATAATCCATTTTCCTAGATTGTATCCCTTGCTTTAATCACTAAATATATTGAATTAATGTCATTTACTTACTAACAAATTAAATCCTCAAAAGTTCCTAAATCCAAACTCTGTCCTCATGCTCAACCAAATATCTCATTATAGTTTTTCATGAACATACTCTATTAGAAACCCCTTCTGGGATTTTATTGAGGACACGAGTGACCTTAGAGGTCTGACTCTAATAGGCCATGGGTTGGAGAGAAATAGAAAGGGTAAAAACATGAAAATTGGAGGCAATACCCTCATATTACCCTAGAATATAATAAGTAAAACCACAAAACACCATAATATAAATAAAAAACCCACAATAATACACAATGTATGATATGTCATAAAAATACAAGTCTCTAAATAAAATACAATGTAAAACCCTTAGAAAGTAACTCCAAAACCAATCTCAAGATCCAAGATAATACTATAAATATCAGTCACTAAACTCACTCTAAAATCCTAAAAATAGTTTATATATATATATATGGTTTAGTATAAATTATACACCTGGTAAGATCATACTTAAGATCTATATTAAAAATATATTAGAGGAATACTAATGCTCCAGTGAATAAAAAGTAGAACCAATAAGCACTTATTGGGTCAACTATCACCTATCCTTTGTATGAATCACTCATAGAATATAAAATCCAATTATAATAAAATAATATCAAATAATACAATAAGAAGGTACGTTAAATCCACATTTCCACTGTCTTTTCTCTCTCATGACCCAATGTTGAATATTGTTTTCCACAATACCTTCTACATTTATTCCACAACACACCTTACCAATCTTATTACACTTGATTTCAACCAGACCCAATCCCTGCCTATCTCAAAATCCCATAGGGTCGAACATCATGTGTTGGAATAAATTTAACCATAACATAACCACAAAAAAATCCACATATCCACATCTCTACTGTATAACATAACCCCAAAATATATTTATCTCAGTAGGTTATCATGAATATAAAGGAAAATAACATCATTCAATCCTCCTACCATGAATGACTCCCACCACATCTCATTACCTCATCCACATAAATATTAAACTATACCACACCAGGAAGGGAGAATAGAGAATATGAAGTATTTATCCATCCATAATCTTTCCAACTAGAATGTTTTAAGTAAACACTATGAACACAAAATATTTGGGCGTCAACAAGGTTACCTAACTCAGATGTGTTTTATAAGAAAACAACAAGAAGATGAATTTTATATATATAGCCACAAATGAGCCCAACCTAAAGGGTTTAATCAATGTGGAACTACAACACCCCAAAACCATCATCACACATCCATTTCTACACACCCCCATTATTTCCCACTATAACACCACAAACAAGCCCACTTTCCAACATAAAACTGCCAAACCATTCATTAAAAAATCCATGTTTAGTCATGCAATTACACCATTTCTAGACTTACCATTAAAAAACCAATTTATATTCACTAAATAATCTAATTACTCATTTAATAAAAAACCATCATCAACAATAACACTTTTTTATATCCAAATATTTACCCATTCATTTCTATCATATACAATTGTAATTACAACCATGGTTTATTTTATTTCAGCCACACCAAATTACTAGGTTTCTATTAAAAATATCTTTTTATAGTTTATGTTAACTAAAAAATCATCCCCACATCACACATATAGCCACCACATCAAATACCATAAATAACAAGCCCTTAGGCACCAAGACTGCTTGAATAATATTAAGAAACCACTCTAAAACCATCCCATAATGCATACCATGATAATGAATCACATCCCCACTACTCAACACATGACAAATATCAAAATAAACCACAAGATCACCCCATATCAGCCTAAAAACTATCCGTAACTAAACCAACAATAATCAAAACACTTGTACAAGGTAAATAATAACAATCACACCCACTTCCATCAATAATATACATTTATAGATTATTATAAAAATACTATCAATTTAATTCAATATTTATTACATAAGAATCAACAAAGAAATTCCATATATCACACAAAATAATTTCCTTACCAAAATTAACTATTTATCCTTTCATGAGAGGTTATTCCAATAACTCAAACATAGAAATAACACAAAAACTTATAAAAACAATTATTTTTACCAATATTAGCAACCATTCATCATTTTTATGAGAAACATCATGTAAATAAGTTAATACATGTGATGAAACACCTTACCATAATTTTATTTAAGTTTATTTTAGAAAATTTGTTATGATAATCCATACCATATATCTAATAAAAGAAACATCATCCTAGTCCTACATTATAAAAAAAATATAATGGAGTTATTTAATCCCATACCTTAGATGAAGCTTCAAAATCCAATGTACAAGAGGATTAGATGAAAAAAATATCATAACCACATAAGGTAACCCTCATTCAACCTAAACCCCCCAAAAATTTATCATTAAAAACATGACCGACCACCCTCCAATTAGAACCGATACTACTATCAAGAACTCCCAAGGTGATAATAAAAAGAAACATTAGAAAGAGTGAAGTAAATCAACTAGGATCACTAATAATCAATCCCCCATATCCAAGGACCAATTCCAATAAAATGGGATTTGAAGAATATCCCAAAATTGGTTCTAAATCGCCTAAGGTTCACGATAAAACATAGAAATAGAATAAAATTTTATAGGATAGGTGATTCTGAATTTATAACTTGCATGGAATACATCAAACGACAATATAAGGGTATATAACATGGCCATATGGTTATCATTTTCATAAAAACACAATGTAACATAATTAGACAAACAATTATGGGTTTGGGACAAGCGAATATTTTAGAATCACACTGTATATCCCCCAATTAAAAACTCAAAAAACCAATAGATTAGTTGTAACATCCCAGATAAATAAATAATAAGACATATTTCATATTTATTAATATTTTTGAATTAAATATTAAATTTACTTTAAAAGAGTTTCTATGTTCGATAGCGTACCCGATACACAAAAACAGGTTTCTTTGAAATCTTACGTTGCACACTAATAATATAATATTATTATTTTAAATGGTAGTTATCTACTAGCCGTTTTATTGGGGGGAATTAACAAAACTATCTACAATATGATTATATATGTCTATTAAATGTATTTACATTAATCCTAATAAAAGTTAGAGGCTTAAAATGTGAATGAATCTAATTTTAAGCATAATTTATATTAAAAGGTCAATTTACCACCTTTTAATGGAGAACCCTATTTAAATTTAGTTTTGGTAACTTTAATACATTATAATTGATCAAATAAAATCCTTCTTTATAATGGGAACATCAACATTTACTTTGTGTAAATTTTTGGGATTTTTCTGATAAAGTTCATTTTTTAATGCATAGTGAAAATATTGTATATTATTTCCAAAGTGCCTTTTAATCTAATTTATTTATACGGTTAGATTATCTTTTTAATTAGTTTTAAAGTGTAATTAGAATATATTTTTACCATTTAATCCAATGTTAGTCATTGGAATTAATTTCACTTTGAAATTGGACTTAAACAATTGTCAATCTTTTGATATTTATTGTTTCTTAAAAACACACTATTTTTTTAACAATGGGAATTAATATTAAAATTAATTAATGAACCTTTTATGTTTTTAATTTGGAAAAATAAAAATTATTAATTAATTTGGAATATCAAATATATCTTAGGCTGAATATTTGGTATTTTTGGGAAAAAATTCAATTTTTGATGAATAGTGAAACCACTCAGTAGTAGTTAAAAAAACAAACTTTTTCATTTAAATGAAATTTTACCACTTTTGTGAATTGAATTTCAAAAATCCGACAAATATGGTTGTTACTACGAAGTAAAATGTGGTTCAATAAGATGAAAATAATTTTTGGTGAATAGTAACTTTTGACTTTTATTTACTGCGATTAAAGTTAAATAGGTTAATTTAAGGTAAAAAGAATATTATAATAATTCAAAATTTCCTTAACACTATCCAAACCTTATTATATGAGTCATGGCTGACCATGTGCATCTTTTGATCGATTTTGGGACCCCATGGAGCCGTTTATGAAAGATAATGACACTTTACATTAATCAATCTAATGTAAAGGCAAAATTGATATAAACAAAAGTCTTTTAGTAAATTAATTTTTATATGGTGTTATATAAGTAATTTTTTTAACTATAAATATTATTTAGAAATATAAAAAGAGTTACAACATGATAGTAGTTTTTATATAATATTTAGACATCGAATAAATTAAATTATTTATGTCACTATAATTATGCAATATTTACTTCATTAAAAAATGATTTAAATAAATAAGATTATAATGATTAAAATATCATCCAAAACATGTACAATTCTGATTGGATGATTTTATTTTGAATTTGAGTCATCTTATCTTCAACATTAATTATTTTTGGACCTTTTGAAACCGAAGATATGTTTATAATAAAATAATGTTTTCACACTTTCCTAAAGAGCCCCTCCTCTCCCTTATAAAAGGAGACCAATTATAACCAATTACTCACACCTATCAAGCCATTTGGCTCATCCAAACTCTGCCCAATTAACCTCCCTACATAACTCTCCTCCTAGAATCCTTAACTTAGGCAGACGGCACTTTAAGAAGTCCTTTGGTTCAAACTAAAGGGAATTACCCAAATTAAATGTAACAATTTCTCTTAAATTGTTTTATTTTATTTTACTTCTTGAACCCTAAACTCTTTTTATTCCATTCTTTTGTAACAAAACTATTATCCTCAATATACTATGATGTTGTTATTATAATTATTCAAACTATACTTATACACACCTCCATCTAATGGATGAAGAACATAATGTTTATATGGATAGCAAACTAACGCCTCACGAAACAATGATTGTTCGATTATCTCCTACCACCTCTCATGGTGGCCATAATGATGACACTATAATAATATATGATATATATTATGTTTATATTTTCTTTATGCTTCTGTAATTTCCATTTATGGCATTCCTGTATGGTTTCCATTATGGGTAAACGCGATAATCTCATTAGAGGAAGTGCGGACTACTGCCCCCTCAAAGTGATATGACTCATTCATACCATATGTGGTACGTATAAATGATATATTTAATGATATTATATATGATAAAATAATGGAATTATAATACTACTTTGTATCATTATGTTTTAATTCCATTAAATATGAAATAAAAATGGAAGTAGAGTTCGTGTGTACGTACGGCTTACCGTCTCCATGAACGGTGCATTTCATTTCTTACCTCTAAATGTTATGTACTATTTTAAATACATGTATATGCTGGATATATTTGATATATAATATATCCAAATCATGAATATCATTCTGGATATAATGAACCTTTGACCACATGAACAACATGTAATTATAAGAAGTCCATTTTTGACTCAAGTACCAAATATTGACAAAACGGACATTATTAACATAAATGATTACATAATGTTTATAACATGGTAATAAGTGATATAAAAGGAATAATAAACTTGAAAAGGTTCTTAAGAAAGTTGAAATTAACTTTAGTTTATTATTAAAGAGATAAAATAACGATGGAGTCATGTCGGACATGAGGTAAGGGACTTTATATCAATCTCTTTTCATTGAGGCATATTTTTTTTAATACACGACTTTCATTTATACGTTGTATAAACAGCCTTGACTTTTCAAAGGGAATCTTTTTCTATGAATCATTTTACTAAACAAAAAAAGGAATGTTTCTTTTAACATAAGCGGTGACAACGACCTTTTCTGCCACCGCGAGTATTATTTGATCTTTGGCTTCCTAAATAAGCTATAATGTTTTTAAAAGAAAATAAATACCATATAATCTTTTGTGTATTTTGGTATTGAAAATATATTTGATAATGGATTTGTTATGTCAATATATTTAAGTGATATATTATGATTAAAATGTGAAAATGTTTTCCTTATTTATAATTGTTTTATGTGTTATGATTTTATAATGGTACTTGGACATTTGACGGGTGGTTATGTGATAAACCAAATGACAGGTGGTGCCGTGAATACCAAGATAGGTGGTTACGTTATAACCTCCAATGCATTAGTTATGGAAGTCAGCCGTATGGCAATTCCATTTAGTGATATGTGTGGAATTCGACAGTATGGTTAATCCATTTAAGTATGTTTATGTCCCAAGTTACCTTTAAATGTTATGTGTTTTTTATATGGGTTTTATGGTAGTCTCTTGGTTACAAAAGGGTAAGTAATGATCTTTTATTTATTGAATAGTATTTACTACTTCATAAAGGTGAAAATTATTACTTATGTAAAAGTATTCATGGTTTACTTGTTGTTTTTTAAAACTAACAATTTTCCTTCTTTGTGTATCCCTTACTGAGCTTCTCATTCTCATCCCAAGTTTTTGAATTTTTTTTTCACAGGACATAATGTGGAATAGGGTCAAGGATGGGATCAAGGAATAGTCATGTTGTGTTAAACATGGAACTAGACATGACTCTTTTTTTCAAGAGTTCATGTTTTGTAAAAAGAATAGAAACTGTGTAGAAGTGTCTACCTTGTAATATTTTGAGATATAATAGTTATGTCCTAATTATCTAAAACTCTAAACATGAAAATATCCTCAATGTGAATTATTCATTTGATTCAATATTAGTTAAGGTTTAAGGACTGGTCCTTATAGTTGGTATCATATGTAGGTTTAGATAACTTTAGGAGTGATGGCATTGTTAAATTAATGTTCATAAAGTAATTTATGTTAATATTGAAATGACATAGAATTTAAAGATTACCATGTTGATTCGCCTTAGATATTTCTGTGTTCAGAATGGTTTTCCACAGAGGAAACAGGGCAGCTATGTTGGGATGACATCAAGGGGAAGACAACCTTCCAAACCAGCAACCTGATATGGTCGGAATCGAAACTAAATAGTTTGTTCCAGTGATGGATGAGTTGACTGAGGCTATAAATGGTGGTGGTATCCATGCACGAGATCAACAAGATCAACCACAGAAGAACATGTCAGTAGTGGAGCATTTCATGAGGCAACATCCCCCATCATTCATAGGATCACCTGATCCTGTGCTAGTAAAAGGGTGGATTAAAGCACTGGAGAAGATTTTCGATATTATGGGGTGTTCAGAACATCCAAAAGTTAGTCTTTCTATTTACCATTTTGAAGGTGAAGCTGATCAGTGGTGGTCGATGGTGAAAAATATCAGGGATAGTGAGGAGATTGATGCTCTTGATTAGGATGAATTCAAAGGTATGCTTCTTGAAAAATATTTTCCTAAGATGGTTTGTCTTAGGATGGAAAAAAAATTCCTAGAATTAAAGAAGGAGGATGACTCAGTGGCTGCTTATGAAGCAAAGTTCACCCGACTGGAAAGGTATGCAACAAATTTCATCCGAGATCTTGATAGTAAGATAAATTGAATTTACTCAGGACTGACGCCACAATATCGAAGAGCGTTAGCCTTTCATGAGTTCAAAAGTTATGAAACAATTGTTCGATGTGCAGGGAAGGTGGAAATAGTGTTTTCCGATGTAAAGACTCGGAAATTTAAAGGATTTTTTTTTTAAATTTCTTTGGAATTTTACGAGTCCGCAGTTTCTGACGGCACCTGATTCCGAGGCCCGGTGTGCCTGGAATCAATTTCTAAAGTTTTGTTCGGGTACGTTCAGTAAACATACGTGCGGGTTTTTCTATATTTTGAACTTTTTCTCAGAATTGAAATCTGAGGACACAAACGAACTCGCAGCGCCGGTATTCTCTTAATAAGACCTTCACTGCAGTTGCGTTTGGTCGATAGAGGATGTTAACATTTGGGTTTTCTTTAATAAATTAAATAAAATAGTGTGTGACATTATTTTATTTACATTGTGGTTTATATCTCCAAAGGGAGGATAATGTTTGTCGGGCCAACATGAACACTACCCCTTTAAACTCCCTTGAAACCCGCTTGAACTCTTGGAGTTCCATGTTTTAATTTATTTTCCAACACTCTACCATCAATGATGTGAATTAATTCATTATTTTAATTCAAATCTTTTCGAATTCATCTCTCCACATTTAATCTATGTTTTTTCACTTTTACGAGGGATAACTCCTGGGTTTTGTGCCATAAAAATAATAGATAGAAAAATCTATTATTTTTGGCGCTTAATTTCTTGGTGGAGAGCTAAGGAGGAGAAGAAGAGGAGGGAGATCTTTCCTCCAATGACGAAGAAAGTTCTCTCTCGACGAAGAATGACCACCAACTCTTCTCTTCCTCCGCGTCAAGGGAGAAGATGCCAACCGCGGAGACCATCGCCAATGAAAATGTTTTTTTTCCTCTGACATTGACAGAACAATATTCTTCCTACGGGATGTTGTCTCCCGCGATGCCCGATTACCGCGATGCTCATCTCCCGCGGCTCGTCGATGTCCGACGTCAATTACGAGGTAGGGGGTTGTTTTTGTATATTTTATATATGTTATTTATAACCTCAAGCTTGGGAGTTTAATTGTTTGGATGATTATTTGAACCACTAACGCGGTGGGTACATACTAACAATCAAGTCCGTACCCATAGCTGTATCGTTCTTAATGCGCGGATTGTTTGGCGACGACGAAACGGGACCACAACGGCGATTTGGAGCCTTTATAGTAATGTTCAGGACCTGAGATGAACATAGGCACAGTATATAGGTGAAACGGACCACCGGAATGCGTCCAGTGGTCTGCGGAAGGCGACAGCGGCGGGCCACATCGGCGCCAGCATTCGGCGGCGGCGGAAGAAACCAGAACTGCTCGACCGTCCCGGATAATCAAAGCAGTGCGTCTTAAGCCGCGCCAGCTGGCCGAGCCAGTGCCCCCCCCAACTGGGCCGGGGCGGGCCACATGGAATTGGGCCGGGCCCCGCTAGCCGGGCCGGTCCGCGTCCAGCCGGGTTGGACCCGGACCCGGGTCGACTTGGTTCGGGCCGACGCAGGGTTGGTCGAGCCAGGCCCATACCCCCCTTTTTTGGACCAGATTCGGTTAAATGCCCATAACTTGACCTACGGACCTCCGATCGACACACCATAATTTGGGTATGATTTTTTGGATTGATACGGTCGTTTCAGTATATTACACTCATGGTTTTGGCGATGTTTGATTATGACCGGGTTGGTTCGAACCCAAACCAACCGGGCCCTTGGAGCAGAAACACTTATAACTTAAGGACCAGACGTCCGATTGACGTGATGTCAATTAAGTTGGATTCCTTATGATGAGAAGGTTCTTTTGGCATAGTTCACATGAGGTTTGGATGCAGTTGGAGTACAATCAGATTGGTTTTAGCTTAAAAACCAACCGGGCCCCACGAATGGAAAAGCCAATAACTCTCAGACCAGACGTCCATTTGACGAAACCTCAGCGGCGCTAATAATCTCTTTGAGAAACAGTCCCTTTGATTATACCCCATGGGAGATCGGGGTATAACTGAGATATGGTCGGGTTGGTTCGTACATGAAACCAACCGGGGCCCGGGACTAAAAGGCTAATAACTCACAGACCGGGCGTCCGATTGATGCGTCGTCTATTGCGTTGAGACCCCGATAACGAGGCAGTCCCATAAGATACTTCCACGTAAGATTAAGTGACACTTGGAAGTATCGGCTAGTATCTTGTGGAGCGGATCCTCCCAGAAACGAGTGTACGGAGTGCAGAGACCTTGTAGCTGGCTGAGACCTAATGACTGCTTGTTCAATTCGATGCAGAGTGACTTGAATAGCCTAGTGGGGAGCACTACTGTGTTGGGGCGCCAGACCCATGACAGTGGAGCGCTACTGTGTTGGGGCGGTAGACCTGCGGTACTCGACAGGAGGAGTACCTCTGTAGGCTATTAGGGGGTGTGCTACAGTGTTGGGGCGGCAGACCCATGGCAGGGAGCGCTACTATGTTAGGGAGACAGAACCGTGGTACTCGACAAGAGGAGTACCTCCGTAGTCTAAGGTTAGTGAGTAGAACCTCGGAGTCATGACAGGACTACTGTGCTCGACAGAGGAGGAGTTCTCCATCAACCGTGCTTTCGACATCTTGAATAAAAATTCTGGTTTGAGCTGAGTCCATGACCTTTGTGTTTTTCTCATGATTGAGATGGGTTACTTGATAACTTAGGTATATGTATGGGCATATACCTATGTAATGGTTATCTGTTGATATCTTTCTTTGTGGTTTATCCTTGTTGGATTTAGTGAGACCTTGTGGGTCTCAGGGTCCCTACTTATTATCGTTACACTCACCACTACATAGGCTATGCCTGCACCTCGTTGTGTTGGATGCAGACAATGGACAACGCTGACTGAGGCAGAGTGTACGAGGACTGGATGGTATGCGGAGGTGGTAATTTGGCGTGACGACAGATGGAGTGGACCGATAGACGCATAGTATTGAGGATGATATATGTACCTACCATTTAGGTAGGATCCGTGGTGGATGATCCAGGAGCTGCTAGTCACCTTGAAGCTATTTTTCTTTCAGTTATAGTTGTACCTTCTGTTGGGCTTATATTTATAGACCCTTTGTATTTTCATCTCACTTGTTATAATACTTTACTTAGTGTATACTTCCTCTTGATCTCTGGTTGTGTGTGTTTACATTTTAGATAGGTAATTCCTTCCTAGTTTTTAGGGAGTTATGCCTTTGGTTATAGTTGCGAGCCCCTGGTCTATGGAAGGCGGGCTTGGGGTAGTCATGATACGGGCCCCGGGGGACGGGTCGTGACAACCGATGATCAAGTGTTCTTGGAAAAACAACATAATAAGAGGTCCAGTTGGCAGGCAATGGGAAAAAATTCATCAAAGAAGCATGGAGGTAAGAAAAGTAAATATCCAACTTGTCAGAAGTGTGGTAAAAATCATCCTTGAGAAAGTTTTTCAAAGACTGGAAAGTGCTTCCAATGTGGTAAGTCTGGTCATATTGCTCGTAACTGTAGGGAAGATGAAGAAGAAGGCAATAAAAATCCATTAATAAGATGTTTTAAATGTAATAAAATGAGTCATTATTCAAATGAGTGTCCAGAGAAGAACTCAACTGAGGGAAAGTAGTCATACTACAAGCAAAAAGGGGTGGTGAAATCCTTCACAACTACTTCAAAAGATGTTGGGCCATCAAATGAAGTAGTATCAGGTACATTGGTTGTTTGTTCAGATTATGCCAATGTGTTTTTTGATTCAGGGTCTACACATTCTTTCATTTCTGAGAAGATTTCTACTAAATTGGGAATTCCATCTCAAGATATGAATACAAAACTTATGGTAAAAACACCAGGAGGAAATGTTGAGACAAAAAGAAATTATAAGAACCTTCCTATCCTTGAGTGCAGAAAAAACCTACCTGTAAACCTTATTGTATTGCCTTTAGTAGAGTTTGATGTTATTTTGGGCATGGATTGGCTTTCTCTTTATCATGATAAGATTGATTGCAGAGCTAAAGAGGTTTCTTTTCATAATGATTTACAGTTTGTGTATAAGAATGAACCCTTTGTTTTGATTACATATCAGGAAGATGATAAACTAGTAAAAGATGGAAATGAATGTTACCTTGCACATATTGTTGAAAATAAAGGAACTATTTTCATTAAAATGATTTTCCAGTGGTAAATGAGTACCTTGATGTTTTTACTGATGATTTTCATGGTATAATACATGATAGGGAAGTTGAATTTACTATTGACTTAGTTACTGATGCTAATCCAATTTCAAAACCCCCTTATCGAATGGCTCAAATTGAACTTTTATTGTTAAAGAAGTAGTTGCAGGAGTTATGAGATAAAGGTTTCATTAGACCTAGCACATCACCTTAGGGTGATCCTGTATATTTGTTAAAAATAAAGATGGTTCAATGAGACTTTGAATTGATTATAGATCATTGAATAAAATCACTGTTAAGAACAAGTATCATTTGCCTCATATCGATGATTTGTTTGATTAGTATCAGGGAGCTCAACATTTTTTGAAGATTGATTTGAGGTCGGGGTACCATCAGTTGAAAGTAAATAAGAAGAAATTTTGAAGACCACGTTTTGTACTAGATATGACCATTATGAATTTGTAGTTATGCCTTTTGGGTTAACCAATGCACCTTCTGTATTCATGGATTTTATGAATAGAATTTTCCATGAGTTCTTGGATAAGATTTTGGTTGTGTTCATTGATGATATTTTTGGTTTATTCAAAATGTAAGTAGGAACATGAAAGTCATTTAAGGGTTGTCTTTCAAAACTTAAAAGAAAATAAAATATTTGGGAAATTAAGAAAGTGTGAGTTTTGGTTACAAAAAATTTCTTTCCTTGGTCACATTGTTTCAAAAAATGGCATAACTATTGATCCTACAAAAACAAAAGTTGTTGAAGAATGGCCAAGACCCACAAATATAACCGAAATTCGTAGTTTTCTTGGTTTGCAAGTTATTACTGGATGTTTGTTGAAATGTTTTCATGGTTATCTAGTCCAATGATTAAGTTAACTCGAAAAGGTGTTATGTTCATTTGAATAAAAGAATGTGATGATTGTTTTCAGGAATTGAAAATAAGATTGGTGAATGCTCCAGTTTTGGAACTACCATCTAGAAATGGTGAGTTTGTTATCTAGAGTTATGCTTCGTTGAGAGGAATAGGTTGTGTCTTAATGCAGAATGATCAGGTAATTTCTTATGCTTCGTGTCAGTTTAAACCACACGAGTTAAATTACCCTACACATGATTTGGAACTAGCTGCTATTGTTTTTTGCTTTAAAAATTTGGAAGCATCATTTGTATGGTGTAAAATTTGAAATATAAACTGATCCCAAAAGTTTGAAGTATATATTCACTCAATAATAATTGAACATGATAGAGAGGAGATGGTTGGAATTAATCAAGGATTATGATTGCACGATCCATTACCATCCGAGAAAAGCAAATAAAGTGGAAGATGCTTTGAGTCGAAAATGTAATGCTTCATTAACTATCTTAGATTTGGAACAAGATCCTTTGGTTTTTGATTTGATAAACTTTGGTATAGAAGTTGTTTGTGTAGGAAATAATTTTGTTTTGTATCAGGTGTCAGTGAGATCATCTATATCAAACAGAATAAAGCAAGCACATAAAGAAGAGGGTGAGTTACAGAAAAAGGTAGAGTTGGTTCATAAGGGTAAGTTGTCTGAATTTAAGATTGAAAATGATTGTGTTTTGAGGTTTGGAAAGAGATTATGTGGGCCTTGTGATTCACAATTGAAGAATGAGTTGTTATGTGAAGCTCATAGTTCCCTGTTTTCAGTTCATCCTGGCAGTACTAAGATGTACATAGATCATAGTGAGTATTACTGGTGGGATAGAATGAAAAGAGATATTTCTGAATTTACTGTGAAATGTTTCACTTGTAAGTAGGTTAATGCAGAGTGGTAGTTAACAAAAGGGATGCTTCAGCCTTTACCGGTGCTAGAGTGGAAATGAGAAAATATATCAATGGAAATTGTTGTGGGATTAGCAAAGACATCTTGAGGTAATAATGAAATCTGGGTTATTGTTGATCGATTGACTAAATCTGCTCATTTCTTTCCTATTTGAGATATTATGTATCTAGATCAAATTTCTCAGTTGTATGTTAAAGAAATAGTTAGGTTTCATGGATTTCCCCTCTCAATTGTATCTGATCGTGATCCTAGGTTTAATTCTAACTTTTAGAAAGGCCTTCAGAATTCGTTGGGTACTAATTTAAATTTTAGTACAACTTTTCATCCTCAATCAGATGGGAAATCAGAACGAACAATTCAGACATTGGAGGATATGCTTTGTGCTTGTTCACTATATTATCAGGGAATGTGGGACCAACATCTTTCATTGGTTGAATTTTCATATAATAATAGTTTTCATTCCAGTATACAGATGGCTCTATTTGAGGAATTATATGGAAAGCATTTTCGTACTCCAGCTTTTTGGGATGAAGTAGGTGAAAGGTAGCTGATAAGACTAGAATTTGTAGAAGAGATGACAGAGAAAGTTTAGTTGATTCAGAAGCACCTGAGAACAGATCAGAGCAGATATAAAAGTTATGCAAATAACCAGAGGAAGGATCTTTCTTTTGAGGTAGGTGATCATGTCTTTCTCAAAGTTTCTCCATGGAAAAGAGTGATGCGTTTTGGTAAGAAGGGAAAGTTGAGTCTGAGGTTCATTGGACATTATGAAATTCTGGAGAAAGTTGGATCAGTTGAATATAGAGTGTCTTTACCTTGAAGTTTATCCTAGGTACACAATTTTTTTCATGTTTCGATGTGGAGAAAGTAGATTCCAGATACATCTCAAGTTTTTAGCCCAAAGGTAGTTCAATTGGAAGAGAATCTCTCTTATGAAGAACAAACAATTCAGATTCTTGACCATAGAGAGAAAGTGTTGTGTAATAAGGTAATTCACCAGGTAAAGGTTTTGTGGAAAAACCATATGGTTGAATAGGCAATGTGGGAATCTGAAAATTCTATGAGGGATAAATTCTCCCATTTATTTGATATGTGAAGAAAATTGTGAGGACACAATTTCCAAAAGGAGGGAAGGATGTAACATACTAGGTAAATAAAGAATAAGACATATTCTATATTTTTTAATATTTGTGAATTAAATCTTAATTTTACTTTAAAGGGGTTTCTATGTTTGATAGCGTACCCGATACACAACAATGGGTTTCTTTGAAATCTTACGTTGCACACTAATAATATAATATTATTATTTTAAATGGTAGTTACCTCCTAGCCGTTGTATTGGCGGGAATGAACAAAACTAACTACAATATGATTATACATGTTTGTAAAATGTATTTACATTAATCCAATAAAAGTTAGAGGCTTAAAATGTGAATGAATATAATTTTAAGCATAATTTACATTAAAAGGTCGATTTACCGCCTTTTAATGGAGAAACCTCTTTAAATATAGTTTTGGTCACTTTAACACATTCTAATTGATCAAATAAAATCCTTCTTTAGAATGGGGACATCAAAATTTACTTTTTGTAAATTTCTGGGATTTTTCTGATAAAGTTCATTTTTTAATGAATAGTTAAAATATTGTATTTTATTTCAAAAGTGACTTTTAATTTAATCTATTTATATGGTTAGATTATCACTTTAATTGGTTTTAAATTGTAATAAAAATATATTTTTAAAATTTAATCCAATATTGGTCATTGGAATTAATTTCACTTTGAAATTGGACTTAAACAAGTGTCAATCTTTTGAATGTTATTGTTTCTTAAAAACACGCTATTTGTTTTAACAACGGGAATTAATTTTAAAATTAATTAATGAAACTTTTATGTTTTGAATTTGGAAAAATAAAAATCATTATTGAATTAGGAATATCAAAAATAGCTTAGACTGAATATTTGGTATTTTGTGAAAAAATTCAATTTTTGATGAATAGTGAAACCACTTAGTAGTAGTTAAAAAATCTGACTTTTTCATTTAAATGAAATTTTACCACTTTTGTGAATTGAATTTAAAAAATCCGACATATGTGGTTGTTATCAATAAGTAAAATGTGATTCAATAAGATGAAAATAATTTTTGTTGAATAGTAACTTTTGACTTTTATTTACCGCGATTAAAGGCAAATCAGTTAATTCAAGGTAAAACGAATATTATAATAACTCAAAATTTACTTAACACTTGTCCAATCCTTATTAGATGAGTCATGTCCGACTCTGGACATCTTTGGGTCGATTTTGGGAACCCATGAAGACACTTATGAAAGATAATGATACTTTAGATTAATTAATTTAATGTAAAGGCAAAAATGACATAAACAAAACTCTTTTTGTCAATTAATTTTTATATGGTTTTATATAAGTTATTTTTTCAACTATAAATATTATTTATAAATATAAAAATATTTCCTACATGATAGTATTTTTTTTCATAATTCTTAGACATCGAATAAATTAAATTATTTATGACACAATAATGATGCAGTATATTCTTCATTAATAAATGATTTAAATAAATAAGATTATAATGATTAAAATATCATCCAAAACATTTCCAATTATGATTGGATGATTTTATTTCTAATATTATTCATCTTATATTCAACCTTAATGATTTTTGGACATTTTGAAACTGACGATATGTTTATAATAAAATAATGTTTTCCCACTTTCTGAAAGAGCCCCTCCTCTCCCTTATAAAAAAAGACCTCTTCTAACCAATTCCTCACACCACTCATGCCGTTTGTCTCATCCAAAATCTACCCAATTAAGCTCCCTACATCCATATACTCTTCCAAGAAGCCTTAATTTAGGCATAAGGCACTTCAAGAAGTCCTTTGGTTCAAACTAATGAGAACTACCCAATTTAAAGGTAACAGTTTCTCTTAAATTTTTTTCTTTTATTTTACTTCTCCAACCCATAAAATCTTTTTATTACTTTATTTTGTAACAAAAACAGTATCCTCAATATACTAGGATGTTTTTATTAGAAGGATTCAAACTACACTTACACACACCTCCATCTAATGGATGAATAACATAATGTTTCTTTGGATGGAGAACTAACGCCTCATGAAATGATGATTGTTCGATTATATCCTACCGCCTCTCATGGTGGAAATTATGATGGAAATGTATTTATATATGATATATATTATGTTTATTTTTTCTTTAGGCTTCTTTAATTTCCATTTATATCATGCCATTATGGTTTCCATTATGGGTAAATGCGATAATCTCATTAGAGGAAGTGCGGACTACCGCCCCCTCAAAGTGATATGACTCATTCATACCATATGTGGTACGTATAAAGGATAGATTTAATGATATTATATATGATACAATACTGGAATTATAATACTACTGTGTATCATTATGTTTGAATTCGATGAAATATGAAATATAAATGGAAGTAGCGTTCATGCGTACGTACGACTTACCATCTCCATGAATAGTGCATTTCATTTCTTAACAATAAATGTTATATAATATTATAAATACATGTATATGATGTATATATATGATATATATTATATCCAAATCATGAATATCATTCTGGATATAATGAACCTTTGACCACATGAACAACATGTAATTATAAGAAGTCCATTTTTGACTCAAGTACCAAATATCGACAAAACATACATTATTAACTTAAATGATTACATAATGTTTATAACATGGTAATAAGTGATATAAAAGGAATAATAAACTTGAGAAAGTTCTTAATAAAAAGAAATTAACTTTAGTTTATTATTCATGAGATTAATGAATGATCGAGTCAAGTCAGACACGAGGTAAGGGACTTTATCTCAATCTCCTTTCATTGAGGCATATTTTGTTTTAATACACGAATTTATTTTATACGTTGTATAAACACCCTTGAATTTTCAAAGGTAATATTTTTATATGATTTTTTTTACTAAATGACAAAAAAGAATGTTTATTTTAATGCAAGCAGTGACAACGACATTTTCCGCCGCCGCTAGTATTATTTGATCTTTGGCTTCCTCAATAAGACGTAATGTTTTTAAAATAAAATAAATACCATATACTCTTTTATGTATTTTGGTATTCAAAATGGATTTTTTATGTCAATATATTTAAGTGATATATTATTATTCAAATATGGAAAATTTTTCTTTCCTTTATAATTATTTTATGTGTTATTATTTTATAATGGTATTTAGACATTTGACAGGTGGTTACATGATAAACCAAATGACGGGAGGTGCCGTTAATACCAGGATGGGTGGTTACATTATAACCTCCAATGCATTGGGTATGGAAGTCGGCCGTGTGGCTATTCCATTTAGTGATATGTGTGGAAGTCGACCGTATGGTAATTTCATTTAAGTATGTTTATATCCTAAGTTACCTTTATATGTTATGTGTTCTTTATATGGGTTTTATGGTAATATTTTGGTTACAAAAGGGTAAGTAATGATATTTTATTTAGTGAAGAGTATTTACTATTTCATAAAGGTAAAAAGTATTACTTATGTAAAATTATTCATAGTTTACTTTTTGTTTTTAAAAACTAACATTTTCCTTCTTTGTGTATCCATTACTGAGCTTCTTATGCTCATCCCAAGTTATTGAAATGTTTTTTACAGGAAATAATGTGGAATAGGGTCATGGATAGGATAAAGGAATAATCATGCTGTCTTAAACATGGAACTAAACATGACTTTTTTTTTTCAAGAGTTCATGTTTGGTAAAAAAAGGAAACTCTGAAGAAGTGTCTACTTTGTAATCTTTTGAGATGTAATAGTTATGTCCCAATTCTATAAAAATCTAAACTTGAAAAGATCCTCAATGTAAATTATTCATTGAATTCAATTTTATGTAAGGTTTAAGGCCAGGTCCTTATATTAGTTAAATCCAAGAGATGATAAATAAGAACTACTTATTTCAATAGCACAACCTCCAAACTCTTGAACCCAACCCTGAAGTAATGTGGGAACTATAGTGTAAAGACACCAAAAGTGTAAGAGTTAAAAAAATCAACTATCCCAGTCCCCATTTCATAGCGATGTGTCAAACTACACAAAACTGGCCTGCCCTTCTCAACTTCATCCACCCCAGACCATGAACCAAGCATAACCAAAGTGTCATGGAGTAAGGAAAATTAAAATTGAAGAACCGCAAAACTATTACCCAAATATTCCACACCACAACCAATTTGACCACACCACAACCATACCTTTAACCAATCTGTCATTGCGGAACATATACCTCCACGCTGCAAACCAATACACGAATGATATTTCATTTCAAACACTACCCTTCCATCCCCAAACCTCATATAAACATCTCAAACACCCAAAAAATGCAACATAATAGGTAATAAAGGTTCAAGACATTATAATAGCATTGTCATATACCATTTCATAAAAAATCAGTACTATAAATAGATGATAATGACAATATAAAATATAATAAGGAATAAGAATACGTAATCATAAATCAATAATCATGAACCATGCTGACATAAAATAATAATGTGATGTAAAAATATTTATTTTCATTTTTGAATTTTAAAATTTTAATTATGAAATTTAACAATTTAGGAGACTATGTTTTATCGGAAATTTAATGTTTTCGGGGAAGGTGGTGAGTTGAGGGAGGAAGAAGTAGTGATTTTTTCCCAGAAACAAAGAAATTACACCATCAAGTTCCTAGTATGTCACCACTGAGTACCCATTAGTGAGGAGAGTTTCCTAGGGCCAATTAATAGGTAATTGGTTGGGTTAAATGGGGTATCAAAATGAGACTAGATGGTTAGTAGTTATCTATCGAGAACACATGTGTTTTATGGACATTTTTTTTGTTGATAGTGGTTTTTTAAATTTTTAGCATTAATATTTGGGAATTTAATCCTGATTTTCATAGATAGATGGAATTAGATTATATTATCTTCCATGAATTGCCGTTATATTTACCATGATCTTTATTCACCAATATCTACCACATTTCTTGACCAAACTAGAATCCTCCTATTTTGTTAGAATCAAGATGTTTAGAGGATTATTTTCCCAATGGGTTTGACAGAAGGCATCAAGATTTAGTTTCTATTATGATATATTTCTATTTTTTATCTAGTTTTGGGCATATTCTAAATATCAAATGGTTTTGAGGGTAATTATTCTTCTAATCCCTTTATAGATTGTTGATATATTAAGCGGTGGGTGGACTTGACATTTCATGGGCTTCAATTCACTACTCAAGTGTTATTTTATGTTGTGTTACTCAAATTTACTCATTTTGGGGCTGTTTAATATAATATCGGTTATAAATTCCCAAAAAAATAAATTTTATAATTTATGTATAATTAGTAGAGTAAATTACATTTAAAATTCAATCAATATTTTTTCTTAAATCATGGGGTGTTATGTATGCCTTTTTGTAATAGGAGACACACATTTAATGAATGTTCATATTTGAAATAGAATATTAATTAATGATTTATTATATTGGAATAATTCTATGAAAATACAATTAGTAAGTGTTTAACAATCATTCAATTTGATTAAATGGGATAAACGAGTTAATAATACTTAAATTTAAAGCGAATATTAATTGTTTTTTAATACATTTAAATTATACTATTTGTACTGTAATTTTATCATGAAATATGTTTTTCGGATGATATTTAATCATTATTGATATATAATTTTTTTAAAACAACTATGGGATTTGGTGCATAATTAAATGTAATTTTACATGATGCTCTCCATTTTTTGGGTATAAATTATGTATAAAATAGTGTATTTAGATTTTAATGACTACATAACCTGGTTTAAATGGTTGAATCATGTATGGGAATAAAGGGGTGGGTGTGGATTATAATTTTTGTATAATAAGTGATTAATAAAAGAATATTTATATGAGAAGTCCAACTTTATTATGTTATAATAAATGATGATTGATATCCTATAATTTTCTTTTTTATCATTAAAAGTTACCATCTATTATAAGGGTTTCATTTTTACTCCTATAGATGTTTATGTATGTAAATCTAAAGGTTATTGATCACAATTGTTATAAATTAAGATATGAACATATGGTTAATAAATTTTTATGTTATTTATTAAATAAAAAACTCAACAGGATGAATCTTTGGATGACTTAATTAGATTTTGGGATAAAAAAGGATGTATTTGTCAAATATTAATATGTTCTTAGTGTTGTATTAAATAAAACATTAGGAAGAAACATTATATGAGAATTATTAAATGTATTTTGATAAATTATTTGTATCATAATTGATGTGGTTTTATATTATTAATCCGTTTTATTTTAAAAATTATGATTACAAATTTGGTGAAAACAGAAAATTTTGTTTAGAATATTATTCAGTGTACTATTTTATAAATGATTGTAATGATATTTTAAATGATTAATATAGGGTAAACTAATGGCATTGTGGTATTTCACTGATTGGTAACAAAGGGTGACAATGAATTTTTTTGGGTAAATGTAATAGGGATATTGGTTTTTAAATTCGAATAATTAATTTGTAAGATTGGAAAGATTTCTTTATAACTATTCTTCATTGAAATTAGTAATAGAGGATGTTATTTATTAAGAAATAAATAGGGTTCTAGGCATAAAATAGTCCACTGAACATTGGGTTCGTAAACATAAATTTGTATTGGAATAATATCATTATCATGATATCTTTTCTAATGATCAACACATGACATATGATAAATAAAGGGGAATTTAATTAAATCATTAGTGATAGATATAAATATAAATAAGGGTAAACATTAATATATTTTGATAAATTGAGTATTTTATTAATAACGGTGTTAATATAGCATAGTGTGTTGATATATTTCTCTTTTTAGCATAATTTGGTGATAAATTACATGACGTAGTAGTGATTATTGTGCTATAATTTATGTGGTGATTACGTGATAATGTGTTATGTTTGTTTTTTTTAGAATATATTCAATGATTTTTATATGGATAATCCTTGTTTTAGGATATAATATTTCCATTGGTATGGTTATGATATCGTGTAACCATGTGTTAAGATATGTATAGATTAGTCATGGGTTTTTTAATGATTAAAATTTATCATCAATGAAACTTTTCCCAGTGTTTGGTTGGGTTACTACATATACTTTTTTTTTGGATTTAGTAAAGTTTTAAATACATCAAATGTTTATACTAGCATTGTATGAATCATGTATATTAAATTACAATGATGTTTTTTAAGCTTTAGATACTATTTTTGTATGATAGTTTCTTACTTTATTACCCTATATGTATTTATCTATTCACATATGAGTATGTTAGAAACTATTAGATATTTGGGATCCTTCCCGGTAGTTTTCTTAGATATATATTTCATACCCTATAAATTCACATTTTATTGAAATATCTTTATAAAATTTTCCATTTAGGCATATAAAATGATCTTGAGTATCCTAGATTTATATTCTTTGATCATTAGAGTTACATAAAAGGCGTTATTGGTGTTGAAGGGGAGTTTATTTCACCATTATTTTCTATTAAATCAATTTTATTACTTTTTATACATATGTTAAATGTAATTTTTTCTTTTTTGATTATATAACATATAAGGAATCATTAAGATGCATTTAATGATTATTGTTGTTCACTGGTATATCTTCCATTGTGTTTTTTTACTATGATTATGTATATTCTATTATGATCATCCATCAAAGGGTAAATTTATCCCCTATCTATACTCATAAAACCTCGATGATAGTCACCAACTAATAGAAACTAGGGAGCACACTTAAGAATATATATCACTTCATCTCAGAGGTGTTGGCATGTTGGGGTGGGTTGTTAAAAAATTGTATCTCTACAATTTGTTTATTAAGGTTTAGATATTTCGGAGTGAGATGATTTTAGATTATGATTTAGTACTTGGTATTAATGATATTCCTATGTGCATGACTAATATAAGCATAGTGGATGTTAAAGTCATGTGCGATGTGTGTGATATCTGCATTTTATACATACATTTTAGGGAGTTTAAAAGTAATAATTTATGTATTCAAATGATTATTCTTGATAAATTTTGGACAGTTTAACTTGTTTTCTAATTTATGGAAATATACAATGAATATTTTGAAAAGGGTTAAAAGAGACAAATTTTTTATCTATGTGGCACAAAACCATATTTTTGAGGATACAATGCAGCTGGAAAACTAGGTTAGACAAATTTACATATTGTTTATTCCATTAAAATGATGTGAGTTTTTTCAGGATGAATTTTTGGAAGAGATATAACAAGATTCATGATGTATTAATATTAAAATATAACTCATCTTGTAAACACATTACACATCGTGTATATTTTTGGGATGAATTTTAAGTGCCCATATTTGGCCTTTCATTGATTTTGGATAGAATCTATAACATGGGACCACCCATTAACCACAATTGGATCAAATATTAATGATCCTCATCAATTCCAGAGCCCATCAAGAGACTATAAAAGGAAATATTTCCTATTTCTTTTGGAGATTAGGAGACCAAAGCTTAGAGCGAGAAGAAGCGTTGTGAAGTGACCTCCCCGAGTTTATCTGCCTTTTCATTATGCATTATTTTTGTTTTCTCCTTCCCTCTAATCATCTCATCATTAGGATGAGGGGGTAAACCTACCATATTATAGGATTATGTAATAGAATGGATAAGATTAATTGTATTTATTTCATTTTATTTATTCATGTATTTGGTTTTTACAATTTATTCTTCAACTTCCCATCCATTTATTTTTATTCTATCACGATAATTGACAATCGAATCAAAAAGGAATATTAAAATTACACTAATAAAACACTAAATAAGGCATGAACATTGTAAAATTTATTGGAAATAATATTTAAATACGGTATCGATATAAACTCTAATCGAAAAAACCCTAAATTACAAGACCAAGGTAAATAGGGTATTGACATGTTGGGGAGGAGATACCATGACCATCAGATATTCTTCATCTCGAATCTAACATCAATCATTAAATAATTAACATATTTTATTAAATCCAATTTAAAAAAACCTTGAAATTATAAAACCTTGGCATGATTTTCAAAATATATCTAGAAACCAATCAAACTTCTTTGATTTCGTCTTTCTCTTTCCTTAAAATCAATCATCCCCAGATTATTTCACCTATTTCTAAAAATTATTAAAAATAAATCTTCTGGAAACCAAATAAAACTAATTTCAACATATCTATGGATCGATCTAAACATACTTCTTAACTAAATTTTAATTAATTAAGTAGTATAGTTTGAGTTTTATAATTTATTTTAAAGACCCATAAGAAAACAACGACACCCAGTGGGGTTGTTAGTATGTGATTAAGAATGATAATTCTGATGATTTATTTTTTAGTGATTTATAAATAAATGAGATTTAATAGGGTTATTAAATTAACTTGGATAGAGAGTGAATAATGATATTTTATAGTCATAATTTTGGATTGTGAGGAAATGAACCATATTTTATTGTTCTTGATTTATGAATCGATTTTAGGCATTTATTTTATTTGAATAATTCAATTGTTTAAAAAATAATCAATGATTTTTTTCTCTGGTAACAAATAAAGATTTTTTTATACAAAATATTATTAATATGTTTGATTTTATTGAGATATTTATTTATTATTATTGGTTTCATTTAACTTATATAAAATGGGTATATTTTTATAAAAAGTTTGTTATTTTATGAATTTTGAAAATTGAAAATTTCATTTAATAATGATTTTTGACAAAACATAAAGTGAAATTTAAGGGTGTATTCTTATGAATTTATTTTCTATCTATATATGGGAGAGGTAGTGATAGAATTATAGACATGGGAAATCAAGAATATGAAAATATGAATGATTCAATATATGTATAAAAATGTAAATTATAAAGGGAACTTGTTTATTAAATGTATTTGAATATTTATTTTTTCATTTATGTGATTTTTCTTAAGCTAATTAAAATGAAAAATTAGGGTTCATTCTATATTAATTAGAAATAATTAAGGATTATAGTTGATATATATTTGGTGTGTATATTTTGGGTTAAAAAAACAATTTTCATTAATTTTTGTGTTATGTACTTATTGGTATGATAAATGTTTAGTTTTAAAAATAATGTTGTTATTAAATCCTTGAGATATACTTAAATGGTAATTTAAGTGCTATAATATTTTTTTATTTTATAAAATAAATCATTTTAAGGAAATGTGAGAACCACCAGAAAGAGTCATTGGTGGGTTTGGTAAAGAACCATGTCTAGGACCAAAGCCGTCCTAAAATTATTTTTTGAGAAATTTTTTATATTGATTAGTTTAGAATTTTGATAAATTCTAAAACTAAGGTGATATGGTTTACTATTTAATATTTCATTTAGAATATGTATAATAGAATATTATGAATTATGATAAATTTATAAATTTAATAATTGAATATTTATTATTTATTTTGAGCTTATCGATTAAATGGTGTGAGTTATTTATTTTCTAAAATATTTAATGAATATAATTTCATGTCCAATGGGTTAAATCACATTAATGTTTAGTTAAAATGCAATAATTTTGAATTTAATATTTATATTCTAGCATCTTTTCAATTTAATCATTTTTTGTTAATTAACATGTGATAACTTGGGTATGATTATCTTGTAAAATAGCATGTTGAAGTGAAATATCTAATGTAAATTTGGGAAAGGTTGTTAATATTTTTTAAATTATTATAAAGTTCATGTGGAAATTAAATTAATAATAAGGAATTTAAAATGTTGTTAGTTTTTTTATTCGTATGATGGACTTGAATGATTAAAAATAATATTGGTTTTATAATGATGCTATGATCCATAAAGGAGAAATTAGATGCAATTTATTATTTTATTAGCATTTTATGGTTTTATTACATTGTTTAAATAGGGATAACTACTTATGTACAATGCGTCAAATGAGAATTTAATTTTCAAAGTATCTAAAGTGAATGATTGTATTGTTTGAGTAAAATCTATTTTGTTTATTTTTATTGTATTGATTCTATGAATTGATGAGTAATGAGTTAAGTCTTATAGTCACTTGAAATTAAAAAAAGGGACGACACTTGTTGTAATTAAATGATTTAAATGGATGATTTAACCAAATTTTAATGATTAGTTTAAGTGATGATCATTTTGGGTTGATTTTTGTTAATTAATTTATAGGATAGTGTCGTATAGTAAACATGGGTCTTAATAATGGATTCATACGTTTAGTTTTATTCTTCGATAGTATCAATCAATACCTTAGGTATGAGTGAGATTAGATAAGTTTATTTTGAGTTTTCTGATGAATTCATATTTCTTATAGAATTTTGATTATATATAATTTAAATAATAAGTGATTACATGGGAAAATACCAATTCCTTTTTCTTCATTCGATAAGTTAATATGGTTGAGTATTCATTTCTATATAAATACTATTATTACGTTGAGATGCATGTAGTTATCATTTGGGTGAAGGCTTTTGAAGGGTTATTTTGGTTTTTATGAGGATTCATGTGTTAGTGTTTAGGAATAGGAAGTGAATTAATATCTTAGTGATGAATTAAGATCTTAATGAAATAATTGTTCACCAGAGATACTAGAAAAATCTTCTCATGTATGAAAAGAATTATAGTGGTTATATTATAATAACTCCAATTTTATCTAGTGAATTTCAAATTTCAAAATTTAATTTTTTAGCTTTAGAATTCTAAATGAATGAGTTTTAGTGGGAAATTTTATGTTTTTCATGAAAGATGTCAGTTGATAGAGGAGGAAGAGTTGTCATTTTTTGGAAAATAAAAAATCACATGAAACACCCTTGGATTTTTGTCTGTATTTTAATTTGATACTATGTGTTTGATAGATTATAATACACACAAAAACTTAACTAAAACAAACCATGATATATTTTATCAAGAAAAATATTACAATGGAATAAAAAAATTAATATGTTATGATAATGAAATATTGAATAAAATTAATAAAACTATAAAAAGTATAAAACCACAAGTAAATAAAAATTCCATGAAATTTTTTTTTCCTTTTGGTTTACACAAAATTTTGGTCGTTTGGTATAAATATATCAAATATGTACATTGATGTTGTGTAATTTTTAGTAAAAAAGTAAAGGTAATATAATTACGAAATAATAAATAATTCTAGAATGAAATATAATGATAATATTTAATGAATATATTTAATTATTTTTATTTGTTATATATAATAATAATATCAATGTCCCAACCTGTCATCCGCCTTACTGGGGCTCCAAGCCGATGTGTTAGATGGCCTCAAGCACACCTCCCCATATGCCAGAGGCTACTGACTAGAAGCGTGGGTGTAAAGGTGGTACGATGGGGTGACTAGACCCTCATATTAGAGTGACACAATGGATATAACCATAAACATAAAACAACTAAATTATATATAGACAATCATAATAAATAAGAAGCGAAAGAATAAATAACTGAACAACTAGATAATAATATCAAAAGCCACTGGGCAGTGTTAAATACATGGATGCATAGAATTTTTATGTAAAAATGTGGAACATGGGATAGGCATATACAATTTTTACATAAAAAAAATATAGAAATAAAATAATTATTCTCCACTAGCATCTTGAGTATATGCTGAATCCTATACTCCTGTGCTCCAACTATAAGTAAAACATATAAAAAATCTGCAGCAGGGAACTTTACATTATCTATACCTGAAAACAAGTAATATACTCCGGTACTGAAGGTGGCCCAAGTAGGGTGTGAGATAAAATCCCAATAGGCCAAAAAAGGTGTCTAGACATAATCCAAGTAGTGCTCATAGATAAATAGTGTGTATATATAAACAAAATGAGAAATAAAGCGGAATAAATAAATTACTAGCCCGTTCAGGTTCCTCAAGGACACCTGGAGGCTCTACCTGCTTTGACTAATGGATGGAATAAGTGTCTAAACTGTAAATATATATATCTTAATAGTATATATATAGTATATTTATATATGTAATCCACCTATATAGACCAAGTGCGTGCAGACGTAAGTGGCCATATGCCTAGAATACTAGGTGCTGGCTGGACCAGGGTGTAACTCAGACAACCATAACCAGTCTAAAAAATCCTATAAGTTCAAGAAAAAGTTAAATTCCCTACATATCATAATGAATTTGTGATTTCATGCTCATCACTTGAGATGGTGGGTATTTCCTCATGCCAACACCTGAAACAAGGCGTGTGGTACGTCATTCCCACTATCCAAATAATGTCAATTGTGTGAGATGTCATGCTTAACACTTGATGTAAGGGTGTGTGAATATCTATTCCCAATAGAACCATTACCATATTTATGCAACCTATATCAAAGGCGTAATTATATTTATAAATTAATCCATGAGGTATTACCTCTCATGCATCTTATTATTCAAGTCAAATTACATACAAGGCATTATAATTTATATAGTCAAGTTCATTATTATAACATTTGAGGTATGGTAATACCAACCAATTCCATTTAATTTATTTAAGGATGTATAAAAATCATGAATCAGGCCATTAGATTTAATATAATCCATTTAATTATCCAAAACATAGAAACTCAATTTCAAGGTTCAACTAAGCCCTTATAAGGTGTTAATATCATCTAGGGAAATTAATTTCAAGGGGTATATTCTATTTGTAACTCGGTCCAAGCACCTAGGAGGTTCCTTGGGTTGAAGGAAAATTTATCTAATTGATGAAAATTCAATTTAAAACCCAATATGAACACATATGAGGTGTTTCGTGTATTTAACCAATAAATTATAATGAGGTAAATTATGTCGGAACACCTAAGGGTGTTCATGATGGAGGTTGACATACATAAATTCCTGAAGAAATATCAACGAGAGTATATCATGGTGAATAATATAAATTATAATGGAGAAATACATTTTAGGTCAATGCACAACATAGGATGACATGTGACAAAATGAAGAAGCTAAAAAACACTATAACTTTTGGGGAAAATGAAGAGACTACATACCATATGGCCATTGATGAATCCTTATCTAATAATGCCATCATATTGAAGTATGTTAGGGGAAATGGAAGCAATATTCCAATTCCCTAAAAATAATGCAAAATAGATTTCTCTTAAATAGCGCAATGGATATGAAGATAAGCTGAGATAGGAATGGAAAGGAATGTAGAGAATACCTAGATGGATTCGATTAACTTTTATTGATTTGGAATTCATATCGAGAAGATATATCAATACCTAGGAGAGCATGAGGTATAGCCATGGGATAAGGGAACCTAATCCATCCACTAGAGAAATTAAAGAAGATGGATAAAATTTTGTCTATTAATTCATTAAGGGATAAAAATTAATTTCACCCTAAAAATTGGGGGCACATGGTTTGGGTGCATGGTTTGACCATACTGTGCTAGCCTCACTGGTTAAGGAAAGACCCCACAAGGTTTGGTCATGTAGTTTCTATAACTGTGTGTAGACTACGCAAAATCATACTATACAAACTCTTTTTTTTCATGGGAATGTGCCTAGGGTTGCATGGTTGTAGAAAAATATTACAGCCCCTGCTACTCCTCTATATCACCCTATACATTTAGTAGATACTGTACGGACTGGGAGGCATGGTTTCTACTAACCATGTGGGCCAACCTGCTTTCCAAATTCCTAAGATTCTCAGCTCCGAACAGGCCCCAAAACCCTCATAACCTCCGTGACTAGATTAGGTAACATCCCAAGGGATGTTTGAATGAATTTGAACAAAACAATGATCCATACCTTCATGAGAATATGAGTAATTAAAACCTCCCCTCCTTAAATCAAATCATCCCTGAGTTGGACATCTGAGGGTAAGTATATATCATCTATAATGTTTTATAACTATTTATCTCGTATATTAGCTTCCCGCTCCCAAGTCTCATTCTGTACCCAACTGTGCTTCTGTAGTGCCCGTAATAATGGAATCCACTTTCCCTAGAGTGTGTTGATGCTTTGATAAACAATACGAACTGGATATTCCACAAAAGAATTATCAAAATCCAATTCATCCCCATCAGGCTGAAATACATGTGATAGATTTGGATAATACTGGTAAATATGAGATATGTGAAAGACATCATGCAGATATCGGTATCTATGAGGAAGTGCTATCTGGTAAGCCACTAGTATGGTCTATTTCAAAACCTCTAAGGATCCAATAAACCTAGGTGACACCTTATCATACCTTTGAATACCTCTCCGACCCTTCCTGGTCAAGAATCACAAGAAAACCTAGTATCCAACCTCTAATGGAAGAGGCCACTGATGTCAGTTGGCATATGAATGCTGTATATACAGAGCTGTCATCATGCACTTTCTAATCAACTGGACCTGCTCTATAGTCTCTTAAATGAGATGTGGCCTAAGAATAGATACCTCCCCTACCTCTATCCCTCAAAGAGGTGAATGAAAATACATACCATATAAGGCTTCATAAGGATCTATATTGATTGTATCCTAAAATATGTTATTATAAGCGAACTCAATAAGGGGAATGTGTTTGTCCCAAAAACCCCTGAAGTCAAGGACACATGTACGAAGCAGTCCTCTAACACCTGAACAATATTATATGTTTTTTCATTGTTTTGAGGGTGATAGGATGCACTTAGAAGTACATGTGTACCCAAGGCCTTCTGTAACCCTTGCGAGAACCATGAAGTAAAGTGAGTGTCTCTATTTGAAATAATAGAATGAGGAGCTCTATGAGGATGTATGACCTCTATGAAATATAGCCTCACTAGATCATCTACTGTGAAGTTCTCTTGCATAGGTAAGAAATATGAAAGGTTCATCAAATGATCAATGACAACCCACACTATATCATTTCCATGAGGTGATCTGGGTAAACTTGTCACAAAATCCATAGAAACATCATCCCATTTCCACTTGAGAATTAACAACCACTATAAAAGCCCTACCGATCAATGATGTTTCATATTCACCTATTGATAGGTGGAAGACTAAGTGATGAAGTCATAAATCTCCCATTTCATACTGGGCTCGTAATACTACAGTTGTAGATCTCAATACATCTTAGTGACACCAGGATGAATTTCCCAAGTTGAGGCATGGAATTACCACATTAGATCACCAATGATGTCTACTAGGAACCATACACAACCATGTAATAATATAGTATCATCCCCATCCATGGTCTATTATAAATATGTATCATCATGTGATATTTTTTCCCTTAGGAAAAGTACCTTGAAATCAGATAATTGCTGCATTATTACCTATTCTTGAAGAGTATAGGTCACTACTAAGGATATGAGGATAGTCTGACCTTGACCCTCCTCAACTTCAATGTGAATCTCTAAGAATAAGGACATGATATTCTATTCACTAATGGTTTCCTGAAGTACCTACATCTAAGACTTCAGACTCAGAGAATCGACCACAACATTACCCTTACTATGAGTGTAGGTAAGCTTGAAATCAAACAACTGCATGTACTCAACCCACCCGAAATTCCTTAGATTCATATCTACTTGTATAAATTTTTACTTGAGGATTTTATGGTTAGTTAACACCACACAACTCTCTCTAGGAAGATAGTGTCTCCAACAGTGTAGAGAAGGAATAACTGTAACTAGATTGAGATCATGTGTTAGGTAATTATGCTCATGAAGTCTTAATTAAATATACTTGTACACAAAAACTCACTAATCTGTCATGAGAATATATCACATAACGACACATGATGCATCATAATAGACAGTTTAACTCTTTACTAGATATGGAAAAAACATTATCAGTAATGAAGTCAATATACACTTCAACTCATAAAAGTTTTCCTTACAATCTTATAAACATATGAATTTCACACCATTCTATTTCAATAATGTAATCATTGTTACAAGACATGATAAATCATGTATGAAGCATCTATAATATATAAATATCCCCAATAAATTCTAAATGTCAAATATATTCTTAGGATTCTCCTAGTAAACTACCACTGTCACTTTCTCTAGTTCTACTGAAACTCCTAAATCTAAGATAATTTGATCCAAGAACTTGACTTGGTCGATCCAAAATTGGAATTTACTGATCTAAGCATATATTTTAATCTCTCTTTGTTTATTCAACATGATATCAAGATGGTTGGAATGGTTTTGTTTGGAGCATGAACACACTAATATGTATTCAAAAAATACTACCATGAAAGAATCAAGACACGAGTGTAAAATTTAATTCATCAGAGCTATGAAAATAATAGGTGTTTTCATGAGACCGAATGACATGATGAGGTACTCATATAGACCATACCTGCTCCTAAAATCTACGTGAGGTATGTCTGATGAACTGACACACACACATGATGATATCCCAACCACAAATCTATATTTGAAAACACTATCTCTCATAGGATCTGATCAAAGAGAATGTATATTCTAGAAAATGGATAAATATTTTTTACCATGAGTTAGTTCAATTGATAGTAATCTATGAAAATACTGGGCATACTATCTGTCTTCTTTAAAAAAATGGACTGGTGAACTCCATGGAGAAGTACTGGTGCATATGAATCCCTTAGCCTCCAAATCCTCCAACTTTTTATTGATCTCCAAAAGCTCCATAGGTTCCATCCTAGAAGGGGGAATGATCACTGATACAACTCCAGACAATAACTCAATGGTGAATTCTACCTCTCACACTAGAGATAGACCAGATAAGTCTCTAGAAAATTCATCCCAGAAATGATTCACTTAAGGAGTAAAAATAGAGAGTCGTAACCGCTAGTCATCCGGGAAAATATTGGCGATCTGAGCTATCACACTAACTATCCCCTCCTACTCATGTCCTGATCATGTAGATTGAACATCCCATTCTCCCTTATGACTGTGTCAACTACCCTCCGGTGATGTAAAAATCTGCCTCTGACAATAGTAGTCTATGTGTGATTGATAGGGAACCAACCAGTCTATCTGGATTATTACATAAAATCCCTTCATGTTGAGGAAAAAAAGATTACATACGAAGACACATTCACCTATCTCAAGGGAAGAATCCTTAAAATGGAGAACACCATATGATCAAATACCTAACGGGGTATGAATAATCATAACGCCATGAAAGTGTTCGATCTCAAGGCCCATGCTCTCCATAATATCCTCATATATATAAAGAGTGAGACAAACCTATGTAAAAAAGAAGACACTAAAGTAGAGGACACTATAATAGTACCTCAAACTATATATGGTTTGGTGTGATACTCCTCCATCATAGACTGAAGTACATGTAACTACCCTATACCATAGCACTGAGTCAATACCTGGCTTCCCTGAGAATGCCCACTCTTCTGATATTGATAATCGTGAGTCTGAATATCTCTGCCTTGACCGACACCTTGGCCTAAATGACTTATGGTATTCCATCCGTCGGCCTGGTATTATCCGACTAGCCTTGCTTCGGAACGTGGGGTAGTATTAGATCCATGCTCTCTAGGTGATGATGTAGAATTTATATAGAATTATTGGATATGACCTATCCTTATACAACCATTTCATTCCACTAGATTTTTTAATCACTAAGGTTTCGTGTGTCCTGCCTTCCCACACTGGTGACATACCAGAAATCTATCAGCACGAGGATCCTAGCTAGTTATACCTCTATGAGTAGCCTCAAAACATCTCTTTTGAACAGAAGAAGAAACAATGACAGATCTAGGTGTAGAACCACCATGACTCACACCATCATCTTCCCTTAAAATTTTCTCTTTAATAAGGGTCTGGTTGATGATTTTAGAAACAGTGCTAAACCTAAATACATTAACCTGTGATCAGATAGAATATACTAGACCACCCTAGAATCACTTAATGGTCATAAGATCATCACTCTCTAGAGTAGGACTAAACCATTTCACCTTAGTAAAATGAGAAGAGTATTAAATAATAGACATACCTCCCTATTGCATGTTCATGAATTCTCTAGCTCCATCAGACCTCAGAGTCTGGAGAAAGAAATAGTTATAGAAGATAGTTTGGAAATCTACCCAAACCATATCTATATTCTGATCTACCTAGGTAATAACATCCCACCACCACATAGAATAATCACACAATATATAAGCAACAAGTTTAAACCTCAGTTCTGGATGTATCTCGAGATTCTCTAATATGGAAAGAATAACTTCAAGCCATGACTCAGTAGTGAACTCCATCACCCAAAAATGTGGGAGGATTCTTCCACTAAAGATCTCAAGTCAAATTTTCCATACTTAATATAGGTCAAACAATACCTTTCATATACTGAAACATACAGATAAATCCATCTAAGAAATGGGTGTCAGTGCTCTTATCAAGAATATGAAGGGCTGCAATAAGTGGCATTGAAGGAGGAGTAATTAGTGGCTCAAGGCCCACGAGCTCTGGTTCATGGTCATCACTACCTTTAGGGTGTAAAACAGGTGAATTTCATAGAATAAAAATACTACAATTCCAAACACACACCTTATCATAGATTTTAACAATTGAGAAGATTGCATATAGAAAACTAGGATAGATGCCTTGCCTTCCTATAGACAGATCATACCCCTATGTCTTCTCCTAAATCTAGGACATAGTAATAGAGAAAGACCATAGAAGGCCATAAGAATGTAAGAGACACACCAACTATCGACTACTGAGGTGGAGTTTCTGTATAGGTATCTATTTCACATGTAAAAGATGGCTATTTTCACTTTTAATTCCATGTTCATTTTAAATGTGTTCTTTTTCTAATATTTAAATATATTTAAATGTTTGAACTAGATAGATCACTATTTACAATCCATAAAGGCCCATACTCCTTATGAACCAAATTATGGCATCCAATTAACCCATATCATAACATGTTCCATCCCATGTGACTAATGGCCCATGGATCAATGCACCATAATTAACTGCTTATGGTGACTTCTTTAACCTTTGTAGGAAAACACTGTTAGGTTAGGGAAGACACTTAAAGTTTCAATTATGAATTTGAATCCCTCTAATGAAATTCAACATAATTCCACATATAATCAAGGCACTAATAATATGAAACATGCAAATGAATGCAGAAAATAAATGTGGCATGGTAAAATGCATGGCATGTTAGTCTTATTGTTCCTATAATGGTGCATGTAATGAATCACCCTCATTTTATTGGGCTAAGGTAAAATAAATCTTATTTCAATAATCCTAATATCAATAAAATCACAATACATGTGTTCTACCAAATGGTGAGGTCTTGTCATTATAAATGGAATAATAAATAACTGTAATTACCCATCCCAAGTAATTTGGGTTTCCCCTATACTTGGGTTAGCTATGTCTAGGAACATGGTCAATTCTAAACCCCATTACCTTGTAGTTTCCAATATAATACCCAAATAGTAACATAATTGAAAAATAAACACTGATTCCACTTTGAACATCCCGATCTAGTGTTCGCCTAACTGGACCCCCTAGTTGGTGGGTCAAATGGCCTCAAAAACACCTCCGCATACACCAAAGGCTACCAACTAGTAGTGAGGGTGTAAAGTTGGTATGGTGGGGATATTATGCCCTCATATCAGAGTGGGATAGTGGATATAACCAAAAACATACAATCATTTAAGAATATATAAAAAGACTTAAAAAATAAGCAGTGGAAGAATAAATAACTGAATAACTGAATAATAATATCAAAAGCACTAGGCCGTGTCATTCACATGGATTCATGGAATGCTGATGTAAAAAAAGTGGAATAGGGGATAGAAATATACAATCACTCTATAGAAAAAATAAAAATGAACAAAAGTATTCTCTACCAGAATCTTGGCTATATTCTCAATCCTCTATTCGTATGATCCAACTATAGGTAAAACATATTAAGAATCTATAATAGGGCACTTTCCCTTATCCATACCTATAGACAAATAATCCACTCAGGTACCAAAGGCGTCCCGAGTAGTGTGTGATATAAAATCCCAGTAGGCCACCACCAAGGATGTCTAGATGCAACCCAAGTAGTTCCCATATCCAAATAGTGTGAATGTATAAATATAATTAGAAATAAAGCTAAATAAATAAATAACCTGCATGATTAGGTTCCTTAAGGAAACCTCGTGACTCTACCTACTTTGGCTCATGGCTAAAATATGTTTATAAACATTAACTATATATATATTAATATAATATATATATGTATATATTTAGTATAATTATATATTTCATCCACCTATATGGACCAGGTATACATAGATGTAAGTGGACATATACCTAGAATACTCAGTCCTGGCTGGATTATGGCATAACTTAGACATCCATTACCAGTATAAATGAGCCAATAAGATCAAGAAAATTGGTATATACCCTAAATATCATAATGAATGAGATATTTCATGCTCATCACTCGAGAAGGTGGGTGTGTCGTCATTCCAACACTTAAAACAAGGGATGTGGTGTGTCATTCCCACCATTCAAATAATGTCAATGGTGTGAGACATCATGCTCAAAACACGATGTATGAGAGTGTGAATCATCATCCCCAAAATAACCCTTACCATCATTCTATTACCTATATCAAAGGTGAAATCATATTTATCAAAAATCCATGAGGCATGACCTCTTATTCATCATATTAGTCAATCTAAATTACATAGAAGACATTACAATTCATATAAGGAAGTACATTATTACAATAGAATTGGTGTGACCTTTGCACCTTGTTTCATTTAATTCATTTATGTAAGGTTAAAAATAATGAAGCAATCCATTAGATTTAATACAAGACATTTAATAATTAAAAACATGAAACATCAATTTCAAGGTTCAACTAAGCCCTTATAAGGTGCTAATATCATTTAAAAAAATTAATTACAAAGGGTAAATCCATTTATAACTCAGGCCAAGCACTTAGGATGCGCCTTCGGTTCAAGAAACATTTATCCAATAGAGGGAAATTCAATTTACAACCCAATATAAAAACATATGAGGTGTTCCAGGTATTTAACCAATTAAATATAAAGGGGAATTTAAGAAATCACACCCAAGGGCGTCTGTGATAGAGGATGTAATCCTCAAATTTCTTAACAAAATATCAATGAGAGTATATCATGGTGCGCAATCCAATTTAGAATAAAGAAATCCATTTTAGGGCGATGAGCATAAAAGGCATGTGTGCATAACAATGGTGAAGCTATGAAAACACTATAACTTTTGGTAAAAAATATTAGAGCTTCTAACTTAGGGGATTTAACAAATCCTCATATGATATAAACCTCATATTAGAAGTAGGGTGGGAGAAATTGAAGAAACAATCCAACATCATAAAAATAAATAAAGATAGTGTGCATCCAAATAGTGAAATTGATCCAAATATAATCTAAGACTTGAATGGAGAGGAATATATAGAATACCTAGACCGTTCTGATGCTTCCAAAATCTCTTGATTTGTACATCAAATCGAGAATCTATTTTAATAGCTAGGAGATATTGAGTGTAACGTCTCAAAAATCTAAAGTAAGAACATTGTATTCGATAGCTTGAATCACATGCAAAACCAAGCATGTAAGGGAATATAATATCATTAGAATTTATAATAAATTTAATATTTTAAATAAATTCAATTTAATTTATAGTATTCAATGTATGCAACACTATTTTAGTATACATCATATGCAACAATGTGTTTCTTTGAGGGCTTGTGTTACACGCAAGACCGAGTTTTATCGAATAATAATATATTATTAAAATATTATTATTTCATATAAGAAGATATAAAATAGACATTAAATTAGTGTTTATGAATAAGATTAAGTAACATAAGAAAAAATATGGTTTACAAAAATAAAAATCTAATTAATTGGTTTAAAATTAATTAAAAATGAATATAATATCCAATTAAATATAAAAATAATATTTTTATAGAAATATATTTTTACACTCACAAAGATGTTTTATCTTAATAAATTAAATTGATTACAATTATTGAATGATATTAATGAAATATATATGTTATATATTAAGTAAAATATTTTTTATATAAATCCAAAAGATTTGATAAGCATAAGATAAGAACAAACCCAATATTTCGCACAAAAACCTATATTTTTATAAAGGCAGTTTTACCGCCTTTTAATAGAGAACATATTTTAAATAAATTTCTTTGAAATTTTTTAAATATAATATTTGAAAAAAACTTAATATTTGAAAGAGAAACATAAAAATTAGTTTAGGGTGATTTTTTGGTATTTTTTTTGATGTTTTATTTTTTTAATGAATAGTGAAAAATATTGAATTTTAATTCAAAATTGCTTTTTCATCTAATTTATTTATAAGGTTAAATAATATTTTAAATTTTTTTAAAGTTTAGTTAGATAATTTTTTATAAATTAATCCAATTTAAATAATTGTAACTAATTCTACATTGAAAAGGAATATAAAAGCATAACAAACTTTTGAACATTTTTTACTTAAAAACAACACATTGTCGTCTCGTCCGTGAGATTAATTTTAAATTTATTTATGATATTTATGAGATTATAATTTTGAAAAATGGATTCCATAATTGTTATTAAAATTATTTATAATTTATAATAAGTTCAACTTAGTGTTTTAACAAAAAGATTAGTGAATGTAGTTAAAATTAGTTATAATGATTAATGTGAAATTAAGCTTAACAAAGGACTAAACCTTAATCTTAAGAGACAAAATGAGATAGAAAATTTTCTAAAAGATATTTTATGTCCATATTTAAACCCTATACATCATTATCTATAATTATTAACATTTTTTGATCAACATAAAATGGAAAAAACGTGGGTTAAATTTTATTTTCAAAATTTACAAGAGTGCCACTCCTCCTCCACTATAAAGAGGCACTCAAGACTCCCACATACTCACAACTGTAAAGCCACTTTGGCTCAACCAATATCTTCACAAATATCTTCTCTAAATAAATACCATAAACCTAGAATCCTCTTCTTGGTCAGAAATCCATCCATGGAATCCCTTTGGTTCAAACCAAAAGGTGTTACTTGAATAAGAGATAACCTCCTCCCTCAAGTTATTTAGTTTTATTTCCATTTTCAACCCCCTAAAATATTATTATTACATGATTATATAACAAAATAAGTATAATAAATATACAGAGATGTTTTTATGTTATGGTTTTTACCTAAACTTACACACACTTACATCTAATGGGTAACAAACGTACATTTTATGTGTACGTTGAACTTCTACCTCACGAAACGACGATTGTTCATTTTTCCTTACCAACCATCATGGTTGGGAATTATGATGGAAAATATATTTATATATGTTGTATATTATATGTATAATTTCTTTTTTTTCTGCAATTATTTTATAAAAAATTACTTTATGCACTCTATTTTGTGCAAATACAATAACATCGTTTGTGGAAGCGTAGACTACTGCCTCCTCAAAGCAATGCGATTCATTCACACTATAAATGGAATGTATAAAGGATGATTTTAATAAACTTATGTAATATATATGACATATATATGAAAATTTAATTAGAATATACATATATATCATTTAATTTTAATTCATTTTATATGACAAAGAAATGAAAGTAGCATTCAGGCGTTCGTATGACATACCATATCCATGAGCGGTGCATTTCATTTATTATCTCCAAATATTATGGATTATTATATATAATTATAAACTAAATATATATTATATCTAAATTATAGTTTAAATTATAGATGTTATGAAACCATTATAGTAACTACAAGTAACAAGTTAAAACATACTCGGAAAACTAGGCAATTATCCCCCATAATTATAAAAATAATGAAAGATTGTTATAAAACATGTAATAAGATATTATAAGAAGATAATATCTTATATTATAAACGTGAATATGGTTTATTAGTAAGTTATTAACACTCTTAAAAACCTTATTCAAGAATCTAAAGGATGTTCACCCAAATGTAAATGCAAGGTAAGGTATCTTGTCACAATTTACATTCCACTGAGACTTAAGTCTTCAGAAGCCTCTCGACACTGATCTTCAGTTGGTCAGCTATAGTCAAAAGGTTCATTATATAAAAATATATAGAATAATAATAATAAAATAATTATCATATTTATACATTAATTATATTTTTAAAATAAATCATGAAATAATGTTTTGAAAAATGAACTAATGTTACAATCATAGAGATGGAAGGCCATACGTACGAATAAGTAACGTTCCCATTTTTCAATGGTCATTATGGATAGAAGGTAAGTAAAAATTAAACTTAAATAATTAAAACTATATCATAAATAAAATATTATTTAATCATCAAAACTAATATATATAAATCTTGTGATATAAAAGGAATCACATCATACCGAGGAGGCAATATTACACATGTCCACGAACGATGTTATCACCTTTTTAAGTGTGTGAAAGGGTAATAAATAAAATTATATATATATATATAAATATATATCAAAAAATGTAATTATGTCATGAATATAATATATATGATTTTTATTAAAAATATTTTTAATTAAAGGAATCATTTATACATTCCATGTATCATGTGAACGAATCAGATCGCTTTTAGGAATCATTAGTCCACACTTCCACAAACGATGTAATCATGCTTACACAAAATAGAAAGAATAAAGTTAAGTGTTATAAAATAATAAAAAAAATAAAGACATTATATATATATATCATATATATCATATATAAATATAATTTATATCATAATTCCCAACCTTTAAAAGTGATAAATGAAAAATGAACAACTTTAGTTTATGAGGTGGTAGTTTTCTACATAAACTATAAGTTCATTACCCATTAGATGGATGCATATGTAGGTGTAGGTCTGATAATTATCATAAAAACATATAATTATGTTTATTATAATGGTTTTTTTTAATAATGTAATAATAATATTTGAGGGTGTAGATAATGGAAATAAAACTTAAGAGCTTGAGGAAAGATGTTACCTCCTCTTTGGGTAACTCCTTTTGGTTTGCACCAAAGGGATTCCTTCGATACACTTCTTCCCAAAGACACGATTCTAGGATTAGGGTTGGTATTTTTAATATCTATTTAGGTAGATATTTTTCTATAAAAAGTGGATTTAGAGGTGAAATTTAGTGGGAGGAGAAGAGGCCTTTTTATAAAGGAGGAGCGACACTCTTGTAAATTTTGGAAAAGGGAATTCCACCCATGTTTTTCTCATTAAAATTGGATCCAATAATGGTCCACATTAGATATAATATATTATAGGGTATAAATATTGATATAAAATCTCTTTTTACAAGTTTCCAGGTAATTTGAGGCATTATGTTTAGGGTTTATTCCCTTGTTAAGCTTAATTTCACCTTAACCGTTATAATTAATTTTAATTACTTTCACTAATATTTTTGGTCAAAAAATAATTTGGACCTGTTATAAATTATAAATTATTATTTTTTATAATATGGAATCCATTTTTTTCAAATTAAAATCACATAATGGGAAAAAAATTAATTTAAATTTAATCCCACAGATGGGATGAAAATTATGGGTTTTAGAGTAAAAATGTTCAAAAGTATTCTATGTTTTGATGTCTAATTTCAAAGTGAAATTGATTCCAATGACCTAAATTATATTATTTTATAAAATATATTTCTAATTAAACTTTAAAACAAATTTAAAATAAAATTTATCCTTATAAATTAATTATATGAAAAGCAGTTTTGAATTAAAATTCATTATTTTTCACTATTCATCAAAAAATGAAATATTTTAGAAAAAAATATTAACCCTAACTTAATTTTGATGTTTCTATTCCAAAAATGAATTTTATATTTTCATATTAAATTTATAAGTTTAAAAAATTATATTTAAAATATTTTATCCATTAAAAGGTGGTAAAACTACATTTATAAAAAAATATATGTTTTTATACATAATATTGGGTTTTTTCTTATACTATGCCCATTGAATCTATTGGATGAATATAAAAAATATTTGATTGGATATATAAAATATAAATTTAATTATTATAATTCACTAATAGTAATTAATTTAACTTATTAATATAAATCTCCTTTTGTAAATAAAAATAACCTTTTATAAAATCATTCATTTATATTAATTTGGTTTCTATATTTATTTATAATTTTTAGCTAACTAATGAATTCAAATATATATTTTCACATGTAAGTTAATACTATTCCTTGGACGAATTTATTCGCAAGTAGAGACTGCTAGTTTGAGGGAAAAATAATGTTGAGGTGCTATTTCGTAAGAGTTAGGTCGAGCCAAAGTGGTTTGAGAGGTGTTAGGATGTGGGAGGAGTCGATTCCTTTTTATAGTGGAGGAGGAGTGAAAAACTTGTAAATTTTTGAAATGGGAATTTGACCAATGTTTTTCCCATTTAAAGTGGCCCCAATAAAATTCTAAATTTGATTCAATGGACAATGGAGTCAAAATATGAAAATCCAATGGATTTAGGAAAATTGTCTAGGCCATTTTTGGTTTTTAATTTTAATGTTTGGTCGTTTTTAAGCTTAATTTCACCTTAATCATTGTAATTAATACTAATTACTATCACTAATATTTTTGGTCAAAACATAATTTGACTATATTATAAATTAGAAATTATGATAATTCTAAATATGGAATCAATTTTTCTAAATTCTAACATCATAAATGGAATAAATTAATTTAAAATTAATCCTACAGATGGGACGACAATGCATGTTTTTAAAGTAAAAATGTTAAAAAGTGTTCTATGTTTTTGTATTCCATTTCAATGTGAAATTGATTTAAATGACCTAAATTAGATTAATTGATAAAAAATTGAACTAATTAAACTCTAAAACCAATTTAATATATAATTTATCTTTACAAATAAATTATACGAAAAAGCAGCTTTAAATTAAAATTCAGCATTTTTTTCTATTTATTAAAAAATGAAACTGCACAGAAAAATATAAAAAAATCTCCCAAACCTAATTATAATGTTTCTATTTCAAATATTAATTTTATTGTTTACATATAATATTTCTAAAAGTTCAAAAAACAGGATTTAAATTAGGATCACAATTAAAAGGGTGTAAATGTGTCGTTATAAAAATTTAGTTTTTTATGCAAAATACTGGGTTTGTTATTAAATTATTCTTATTAAATATATTAGATTAATATAAAAAACTTGACTGGATATATACAATATATATTTAATTAATATAATTTAATAAATTTAATTAATTTAATTTATTAATATAAAAGAATATTGTGAGGATAGAAATAGTTTTTATAAAAACATTCCCTTTATATTCAACTGGTTTTTATGTTCATTTCTAATTAATTAGTAACCAATTAATTAATATTATAATTATGTAAATCGTATATCTTTATCTGTTAGTTAATTTTATTCATAACAGTTAATTTAACAACTAAGTTATATCTTTTTATATTATATAATATAATTTTAATAATATATTATTCTTTGATAAAACTCATCATTGCATGTAATGAAAGTCATTAAAGAATATAGTTGTTTCCTTCCACATACACTAACTCAGTTTCAAAAGCATTTCAAGCTATAAATTATATTGAATTTATTTAAAATAGTAAATATATTATTAATTATTAGGATATTATATTCCCTTATGATTTTTTTGTTTCATGTTATACATGTTGTAAAATAAAATGTTCATACTTTAGATTTTCAGGGTGTTACATTCTACCCACCTTAATTAAATTACATCCTCACAATTTAAACTTGATATTGGTGATAGATTGTTTGATATTTCCTATTTTTTAAGTCAAATATCATGAGAGGGGTTCATAAGAAATCCTCTAGAAATGAGATAATTGGAAGTACAAAGGTTACATGGAATAACATATAACCTGGTATCTAGGTAGAAGAACATTAGTGGCATGTAGAGATACGTAATTAGAGGAAAAGTGAAAACAATATATAGGGAGTGATTTAGTTCATCAATCAAAAACAAGTGAATGATCACTGGAATGTTGAGGGCCACAAATACATAGATATGCGATGATTTAGAAGACAATCGGTTAAATTAAAATTAAGGTATTAGGAAATATTTTTTTAAATACTTTTCCTAATGCAAAGGAATTATTTTATAGCCTAATAATATAAGGAAATTTACTCACATGATATGTTTTAATTTCATATGAACAATTCAATATTTTGGCTATGCTTTGATCAAATTTCAATTCATCCCTTACTTCTAGAAATGGATATATAAAAGTTAACCTTGATGCTAGAGGCACTAAAATACACTTTTAATAGATCTTTAGGCGCATAAAAGAGTGAAAATCCTTTACATTTGTCTCTAAATATTCTCAAAATCCAAAATGTTTAAGTAATTAATCTTTAAACCTAAAAATAAACACTACTGGTACATCATTAACATTTATTTGTCAAATTTTTTAACTAAAAACAATGAAATTTTAACCAGGACATTGCGTTGGTTAGTGGTTGGTGTGAAGCCCTTATTATCCTTTGGTCATGGGTTCAAGCCTTACAGCCATGACAACCTTGATTGGTTGTCACGCGAAATATGGGTTGTCCTTTTGTCAAACCATATAATTTATAAAATAAATATGATGTACATCCTTTAAATAAAGTTAATCACTTAATATCTTTTTAACTATGGTTTTTAATAAAGCCCCAATACATAAATACGTCATCTATTTTATTTCAACATAGATCCTTCATTGGTGTAAATTTTTACCTTGAGGAGAGGGTAAAACATAGTGTGATTATCAATTATCATATTGGAAAAAACAACTAATTATTTTTATGATGTTTAAATATTAACATATTATTTTAAATCTTAAGACACATCTGGTTTAATCTAGGTCATTCATTGTCATTATCTATTAAAATCATTCATAATGGTTTGTAAGGAAAATTTGAATTATCCTAAGAGTATCCCCAGGGTGTGTCAAACTAGTTGTGTAGTAAGGTATATTTTTGTGTATTGGGTTATGATGAGTTAGGCCTGACACACCTTGTTGGAGTTGTTACTCCTAGGTACATCTCTTCCATAACCACATCTAGTTATAGTATCTAGGCAAGGATGTACTTCTAGGAATACCCACATAAAATCTACCTTACCAAAATTCTAAGATGTTCTTATATACTTATCCTGAAATTATATCTTAGGGTTATGTTCTCTAATATAAGTTTCTAAATCTACTTTCTAATGTTTGCTTGTAAACTTTATTTGATACCAACTGTAACTCCCTGACCCCAAAATCCTAGAGCTGGTGCATTATTTTATTACATTGGAATGATTATAAGGAATAAAATCCCAAAGTATTGATCAGTTTAGTAGTATTGAAAATATAGATTACACACAAGATATCCATAATATATTGGGAAAATAAAATAAAACATGATACATAATAAAATGAAATAAACTACATACATGAAATCTTATTCAGAGATTTCTTCTTCATAACATAGGGAAAGGAAAGATAATAAGGGTGAGGTTAAATTCTTAGTAAGGGTATGCAAAGTAGAAGAAACAATAGATTTATGAGATTAAATCATGATGGAATGGTGAATAACTTAAAAAATTACATTCAAATAAACTAGACAAGGAAAAATCAATATGGAAAGGTAATAATTGGAAACACATTCCAATTAATCAATGAAATGAAAATGAAAAGTATCTATAGATATGTCGATGAAAAATATCATGGTTGACTAATAAATATAACTAAATGAGAGAAATGATTAATAATTTGATTGCATATTTTCTAGGTATATGGAACCATTATCATCAAGAATTTTCACAGGATAGTTTATCATATTGGGTAAAAACCCATCTAATTTGGGCAACTATTTCATCTCATGAGACTACCGATGCATCAAGGGGTTATCTTTAACTAGAACCAAATGTGTTGTACCAATAAAAATCATTTATCATATGTCAAATAATTTATTTAAATCAATAGATAACATGCCTTATCAAATATTCGTATTGAATAAAAGATATGGATTTATCAATAATTCCTTAGTTAATCAAATATCTGTCAACATGATCACCGTATATAAAAATGGTATATGGTTTAGGAAATGATAATATACATCACCTAGGGATATTAATATTTCTAACAAATTATTTGTTTCAATATAAAGTTTACAATCATAAAGAATGTGAGATTTCAAAGATAATCATTAAAAACGCCCATCAGGAGAATAATCTTTAATCATTCCAAAGTGTCCCATACAACTTTGAAACATTTGAATCATAATATACATGAAGGAATAAAATTAAATGAAACTTAAAATATCATAATAATAATTATATTCATGATATCACATGTCAAATTGAATTATATACACCATATAAATGAAAGTAGGTTCATAACAACAAATAAGTCTCAATGGAATGTAAATTGAGACAAAATCCTTAACCCACGTTTTCTTTTTTGGGTGAACATCCTTTAACATCATGTATAATGTTTTTAAACATGTCACTATCTAATATAAGAACCATAATATTATTTATAATATCATATATGATCTTATTATAATATATTATTACCTATTTGATAATAATCTTTTATTATTATCAATATTTCGAGTGTTAATTGCCTAGTCTAACGAGTATGTTTTGACTTGTTACTTGTTTTTCTTATTACATCAATCATTTTTTCATCATATCTATAATTTAAAACATGATTTATCACATATATATTCAGTATATATTTATTTATAATAATCTATAATATTTGGAGATACAAAATTAAATGCACCGTTCATAGAGATGGTAGGCCGTACGTACGCATGAACACTACTTTCATTCCTTTATCGTATTAAAAGAGTCATAATTATGTGATTCATATTTATATTATAATTATAGTATAATATTAATTTTTTATATTTTATATAGGTTTATTAAAACCATATTTAATATGTTCCATGTATTGTGTGAACAAATCACATCGCTTTGATGGGGAGGTAGTCCACACTTCCACAAACGATGTTATCATATTCCCACAAAATGGTGTTCATAAAGGTATGTGTTAAAAATAATTACATAAGTATAGAGACATTATAAATATTATATATATATCATATAAATATAGTTTCTATCATAATTACCAACTATAAATGATAGTAAAGTAAAAATGAACAATCATCGTTTTGTGAGGCGGTAGTTCCCCGTACACATAAATTATATGTTCATTACCCATTAGAAGGAGGTGTGTGTAAGTGTAGGTAAAATACATAACATAAAAACATATCAGTATATTTTGGATACTGGTGTTATAAGTCCCCATCCTTAAACTTTACTTAATGTTGAGTTATTACAAGATTACACATTGAGGATCTTTTCAGGTTGAGAGTTTTAGAGAATTAGATCATAAAACTTGCATTACATTCCACATTTAAACAAAGTGGTTACATAAAGATAGTATTAATTTTTTTGCCATCAACGGAAACATATTTAAAATAAAAAAAGGATTCTTTCTTGACACTTCCTTGACACTATCATCATATCATGTACCTTTCCCTTGACCTGTGAAAAACATTTCAAAAAAACATGGGATGAGCATAAAAAGCTTAGTAAGGGATATAAAAATATGGAAAGGAAACATGAGTTCATATATACATAAGATTGAAATTATACTTTACCAATAAAACATAGGCACTTTAACATACCTCATCAAATCATAAATAAATCATAGAAATCATAAGACATAAAGGTAACTTGAGGCATTCATAACATTCTTACGTAGGGAGTAACCCTCTTGGTTACGTTTGGAATACCCACCACAGTATATTCCCTAAATCTCCTCAGAGAAACCTTAACGTTTCACTATTTCGCATTACCCAATGCATTGGAGAGCTATAACAGGCTCACCCGCCCTTATTTTATCACAGAACCACCCGTCTTCATAATAATGCCCAAGAACCTGATCATAATTATATCACATAAAACATGCATAAAGGAAACATAACATTTCCATCTTTCAATCACAAGATATCAATACAACACATTGATATAAAAACATTATGAAAACCATTTTCAATACCAAAATAAAAGAAATGTAAAACATGGTATTTATTTTTCTTTTTTAAAAAAGTATTTCTTGTAGAGGAATCTGAAGCTCAAATAATGGTCACGGCGGTGGAGAAGTCGTTGTCACCGCATACGTACGACAAAAACATTCCCTTTTGTCATTTAGTAAAAGCTTCGTATAAAAAAAATTCCTTTTGAATAAACATAAAAGTAAAAGGGGTTTATACACCGTATAAAAGAAGGTTTTGTATAAAACAAAATATGCCTCAATGAAAAGAGATTGAGACAAATCCCCATACAAAGGCGATATCCTTGGTTTAAGGATAAATCAATTACATAATTATGTGTGACAAACGAATACACCAAATATAAGTGGATATTAAGTGTAAAACAATCAGATGGTATTCACACATATTCATAGAACGATATATTCATAGAGTAAAAGTTTATCCCAAAGAATCAATTTTGGGTTAAAAAGTTTCCTTGCAAAAATTTGACAACCTAACGGCGTCACTACAAAATTCAAGAAATGAGTTGATGAGAGATAAAAAGGGTAACTCATCACATGGACATAAAATTTAAATAAATAAGGATATATAAGGACATATCCCAACATAAAAGTATGTGAATTAAAAGACATAACAAAAGAAGTCTTTTAAAAAGAGGAGGGTGAAAGGTTCCCTTACCGACATGGGTATCTTTCGAAACATAAACCCCGTGAAAGAAGGACAATACAACATTGATGTAAATACTCATAAGTGAAATTATATTACACAATGAGTAAAATAATGGGCAGTACATACACCACTAAAAGGAAATTGTGGAAAATGTAGCATAAATCTCACAGGAATAAAAGTGAGATGAAAAATCCCTTACGAAAACTCGGCAGCCTAACGGTGCCACATAAAACATACAAAAAATGGATTGATGAGATCAAATAGGGTCTCTCATCATATTAACATAAAGTTTACAGAAAGAGGAATATAAAAGAACATCCCCCAACATAACAAATAGGAGCTTAAAAGAAGTGACATAAAGGAGGGTACTTAAAAAGAAATAGAGGTTAGATCTCTTACGAAAATTCGGCAGCCTAACGACGCCACTCAAAACATCCAAAATGGATTGATGAGATAGAATAGGGTCTCTCATCTTATGAACATAAAAATTACAGTAAGAGTAATATAAAAGAAAATACCAATAACAAGAAAGATGATCTTTAAAAAGAATGACATAAAAGAGTGTACTTAAAAAGAAATAGAGGAGTAGGATCCCTTACCTCAAGTCCAACTTGTCTTGTTCCTTTCTTTATATTACTGAATAATAAACTTTGGTCAATTTATAATTTCTTAAGGACCTCCTATAAATATTATTATTCAGTTCATATCTCATATTTTAATGACATAATATTTGGTTAATAATATGAGTTGATATCAGACGTTTTTGTCAATGTTTGGTACATGAGTCAAACATTGAACTTGTTTGAAATTAATTTTCCATGTAGTTATAGGAACATCATATCTATAATAGTATTGATGTTTTAAATATCATATATATCCAGTATATATTCATTTTATACTATTCCATAGCATTCAGAGATAAAAATTAAAAGCACTGTTCATGGAGACGGTAGGCCGTACGTACGCATGAACGCTACTTTCATTTTTTGTCATATTAATGGAATTAAAACAAAATGAGAGAGATATATATATGTTATAAATCCAGAATGATATACATAATTTATATGTAATATATTACATATATATGCATTATATATATGTACTTATAATAGTATATAACATTTTGAGATAAGAAATGAAATGTACCGTTCATGGAGACGGTAAGCCGTACGTACGGATGAACGCTACATTCATTTCTATGTCATATTAATGGAATTAAAACAAAATGAGAGGTATGTATATTTTAATTCCAGAATTATATTCATCATTTATATGTAACATAAATCATATATAATAACTTTAAATACATCCTTTATACATCCCACATGTGGCATTAACGAATCAAATCACTTTGAGGGGGCGGTAGTCCACACTTCCTAAAATGAAATTATCGTGTTTACCCACAATGGAAACCATAAAGGTATGCCAAAAAAGAAAAATATAGAAGATTAAGTAAAAAAATAAACATATTATATATCATATATAAATATAGTGACATCTTAATGGCCACATTTTATGGTGTTATATGAGTGTTGAACAATCATCGTTTCGTGAGGCAAAAATTCGCCATCCACAGAAACAGTATGTTCTTTAACCATTTGATGTTGGTGTGGGTAAGTGTAGCTCAAATTATTCTTATAAAAACATCCTAGTATATTTAAGATACTGGAGTTGTTACAAAATAAATGAATAAAAAGATTTTAGGGGGTTGGATAAGCAAAATAAAACAAAAGAACAGAAGTGAAGACATTACCATAAAATTGTGTTACTCCCTTTGGTTTGAGCTCAAAGGCTTCCTTGTGAAGACTTATGCCCAATGTGAGGCTTCAAGGAGTACAATAGGGATGTGGAGAGACAACATGGGTAGGGTTTGGCTGAGCCAAAGGCTTTGGAAGTGTGGGTACGGAGGTAGATGTGGGGGCCTTTTATAAGAGGAGAGGAGGAGAACTCTTGGAATGTAAAGAAATGTTACTTTATTTTTGAATGATTTTCGGATTCTAATGGTCCCAAATTGATGTTTTTCAAGGATAAGTTGATAGTGTTTCGAAATCCACTCATCCAATAGGTTTTGGACATGTTTAGGTCTTAGCTTTTACATTATCTTTCTATTATATTTAAATCGTTAAATAATGAGGTCATCGCTGCATCATCACGATGTCATAAATAACATAATTTATTTAATATCTAAATATTATAAATAAAATACTATGATGTAGTAAATCTTCTTATCTTTCCAATTAATAAATATAGTCAAAATTCTGAATTGTATAACCCCATGTAAAAATTGTTTTAGTAAAACATCTCATGTTTCTCTCATTTTTACTTTAAAATTAAATAAAAAGGTATTTATGTAATTTTCCAACCAAAGTGGCTCCATGGGGTCCCCAAGTTGACCCATGGATTTTATTGGTAGGCCATGACACATACAATGAGGGTAGGACATGTTTCTAGGTAATTTCATTTTATTAAAACATTATTCTTACCTTAAACAACACTAATTACATCTAATCGCGATTAAAAACTTAATAAGTTACTATTCACCAAAAAATTATTTTAATCCCATTGAACCACATTTTACTTATTAATGAAAACCATGTATGTCATATTTTTTAAATTCAAAACACAAAGATTGAAAAATTTCATTTAAACGGAAAATCAGTTTTTATGAGTACCACTTAGTGGTTTCACTATTCATCAAAAAATGAAGTTTTTCAGAAAATTACCAAAAATTCACCCTAGGCTATATTTGATATTCCAAATTCAAAAATGATGTATATTTTACAAAATTAAAAACATATAAGTTTCATTAATTAATTTAATAATTAATTCGCACTGTCAAAACAAATAGCGTGTTTTCATGAAACAAAATGTATCAAAAGATTGACACTAGTTTAAGTCCGATTTCAAAGTGAAATTAATTCCAACGACCACTATTGGATTAAATGGTAAATAATATATTCTAATTTCACTTTAAAACCAATTAAAAAGATAATCTAATAATATAAATAAATTATATTAAAAAGTGGGTTTGAATTAAAATACAACATTTTTCACTATTCATTAAAAATTGAACTTTTTCGGAAAAATACCAAAAATTTATACAAAGTAAATTTTGAGGTCCCAATTCTTAAGAAGAATTTTATTTTTTCAAATATAACACATAAAATTTTCAAAAATTGGATTTAAAAGTGGTTCACCTTCAAAAGGAGGTTAATCGACCTTTAATGAATATTAGAATGTTTACGCTTAAAATTGGATTCATTCGCATTTTTAATCCACTAACATTTATTGTAAAAAGTGAAAATATTTGACAAACATATATAATCATTTTTTAGTTAGTTATATTCATTCCTGCCATCAAAACATCTAGGCGTTAACTACCATTTAAAATAATATTATTTTATTATTAGAGTGCATCGTAAGATTCCCAAGAAACTCATTGTTCCGTATTGGGTACGCCATCGTGCATAACGTCCCCTTTAAAGTAATATTAATATTTTATTCACAAATATGGATAAATATGAAAATGTCATATTATTTATTTACCTGGGGTGTTATAGGTGTTGTTATATAATCATGGAATAAGGATATTTTAGTGGGTGCATAATGGAAATGAAACTAAAGGTCATGAGGAAAGATGTTACCACTTCTTTGGGTAACTCCTTTTGGTTTGTACCAAAGGGATTCCTTGGATGAGTTTCTAAACATGGTGAAGATTAAAGGTTAAGGATGGGGTATTTTGGAATCTATTTTGTTCGATCATGGTTGATCCAAAGTGTCTTGAGATATGTGAGGAAGTGAGAGGATTAGAGGTTTTTTATAGTGGAGGCAGAGCGATACTCTTGTAAATTTTTCAAAATTGAATTACAACCACGTTTTTCCCAAGTAATGTGTCTCCATTAATGGAAAAAATTATACAAAATTAAATATATGGTATAAATATGGATATAAATGCATTTCTTACAATTTTATAGGTCATTTGGCCCTTAAGTTAAAGTTTTAGTCTTTTGTTAATCTAGTTTATCTCTTAATCATTATAATTAATTCTAATTACATTCACTAATATTTTTTTTGTAAAAAACTAAATTTACCTCATTATAAATTATAAATTACAATTATTAAAAATATTTAAACCATTTTAGAAATTCATAATATCATAAATGGAATAAATTAATTTAAATTTAATCCCGCATATGATACAACAATGCTCGTTTTTAAAGTAAAAATGTTCAAATGTTTGCAAAGTTTTCATGTCTAATTTCAAAATGAAATTGATTAAAATGACCTAAATTAGATTAATTGATAAAAAATTTATCTAATTAAACTTTAAAAACAATTTAAAATATAATTTTACCTTATAAATAAATTATATGAAAAAAGTTTTGAATTAAAATTTAGTATTTTTCAATATTAATCAAAAAATGAAATATTTCAGAAACATACCAAAATTTCACCCTAACCTAATATTGATGTTTTAATTAAAAAAATGAATATTATTTTTTCATATTAAATTTATAAAATTTTTATAATTTGTATTTAAAATAGGTTCACCATTAAAAGGTGACATAAGTGCCTTGATAAAAATATAGTATATTTATGAATAAAATGGTTTTGTTTTTATATTATACCTATAAATATATTAGATGAGTGTCAAAATAATTTTTTTGAATATATAATATATAAATTTAATATATAAAAAATCTATAAGTTTTATAATTTAATTTTCTGTGAAAAAGGTTACTAAATAATGTTTTGTTTAAAACTAGTATTGTGTATATTATCAAGATATCAACAAAATTAAATTTATTATAAAATTAAAATATAGTAAAGTATTGGGGTGATAAATTATTCCCTCCTAAAATAATTTCATCCTATAAATTTTAGGGTTATTACCTTAAAAAATATGTGGTAGTTCTCCTTCATAGAATCCACTCGTTCCCATGTTGCTTTTTCAAATTTGTGAATTTCCAGAGTTCCTTTACTAGACAAGTCATCTGATTACACAATAATTATTATCTGGTATCAATAATTTGGATGGTTTCCTCACAGTGTGAAATTTAATGTTCCAAGATAATGTAAAAAATCACAAAATAAGGTTATATTGCAAATGTAATCATTAAATACATTCTTGAGGAAAATAATCATTAAACATTCTAAAGTGTCCCATACCACTTTGAAACATTTGAAATCATAATCCCCTTAAAATAATAACATTTAATGAAACTTCAAATATAATTATAATAATTATATTCATGATATATCATGTCAAAGGTCAGTATATACACCATATAAAAATGAATTGGAGCATAACAACAAATAAGTCTCAATGGAATGTAAATTGACACTAAATCCCTTCCCTTCAGTAAGTCTTGTCACATGTGCCTTTATATTCCTGAATAATAAATTTATATTAATTATTAAATTTATTGAGGACATTTTTAAATTTTATTATTACTGTTCATTCACCTATTATAATGTTGTAAACAGTTACTTAAACCACTAAGTTTACATCGGGTGGTTTGACCATATTTGGTTTATGTGTCAAAAATGACTTTGGTAGATCTACTATAGTCAAATGGGTCATTATATAAACATCACCAGAATAATAATCATGAAATAATAATAATATTTATACATTAATTATATTTTTAAAACCAATCATTAATGATGGTTATAAAAATGAACAAACTTTATAATCATAGAGATGCTAGGTCGTACGTACGAATGAGTAACATTCCCAATTTTTAGTGATTGTTATGAAAAGAATGTATGTGACACTATATTTTTCAATATGGATAATTATATCATAAATACCATGTTATTTAATCATATAAACATAAACATAGTATTATTTTGATTTGAAATGAACCACATCATATTGAGGAGGCGGTAGTCCACACGTCCATGACCGACAATATCACTATTTAGTGTGTGAAAATGGCAATAAATAAAATAATATATTATTTTTGTAGAATGTTAATGATTTAATAAATAGAATATATATATAATTTATTTTAAATATGTTTAATTTAAGCCATATTTTATAAGTTCCATGTATAGTTTGAACGAATCCCATCACTTTGAGAATGTGGTAGTCTACACTTCCACAGACGATGTTATCGTATTTACAAAAAATGGAGAGTATAAGGTTATCTGTTATAAAAGAATAAAATAATAACAAAGAAATAATAAATATCATATATAAAATATATAAATATAGTATCTATTATAATTTATAACCATGAAAGGTGGTAATGGAAAAAATGAACAATCACCGTTTTATGAGGCGGTAGTTTTCCATACACAGAAATAATATGTTCGATGCCAATTATATGGAAGTGTGTGTGAGTGTAAGTATAAAAATTAGAATAAAAATAATAATAGTTCATTTAGGATAATTATTTAGTTATATAATCATGTAATAATAATAGTTGAGTGGGTGGATAATGAAAATAAAACTAAAGAGCTTGAAGAAGGATGCTACATCTTAATCGGGTATCTCCTTTTGGTTTGAACCAAAAGGATTCCATGGATGAATTTATGACCAAGGTGAGACTTCTAGGTTTATTTTAAGGATTTTTAGGTTCTATTTTGGTCATATATTGGTCAATCCAATGTGTCTTGAGAGGTGTTAGTGAGTGGGAGGAGAGGATGCCTTTTTATAGTGGATGAGGAGTGGCACTCTTGTAAGGTTTTGGAAAGAAAAATCCAACCATGTTTTTACCATGTAAAGTGGATCTAATAATTGAAAAAGTATATAAAATTCAGGATAGTGTAGAAATATTTCCATAAAATGGATTTTAGACAATTGTCTAGGTCATTTGGGCTTTTAAGATTAAGCTTTAGTCCCTTGTTAAGCTTAATTTCACCTTAATCATTACCATTAATTTTAATTTCTTTCACTAATATTTTTTGTCAAAAAATAATTTGAACTTATTATAAATTATAAATTATTATAATTGAAAATATTGAATCAATTTTTACCAAATTTCAATCACATAAGTGGTATAAATTAATTTATTATTAATCTCGCAGACGTGATGACAATGCATGTTTTTAATGTAAAAACTTTCAAAAGTTTGCTATGTGTTTATATCCAATTTTAATATGAAATTGATTCAAATGACATGGATTGGATTAATTAATAAAACGTTATTCTAATTAAACTTTAAAACCATATAAAAATATAATTTTACCTTATAAATAAATTATATGAATAAGTAGTTTTGAATTAAAATTCATTATTTTTCACTATTGGAAAATGAAACTTCACAGAAAAATACAAAAAATTAACCCTAAGATAAATTTTATGTTTAAATTTCAAAGATGAAGTTTATTTTGTCATATATATTCTATAAAGGTTCGATTTTTTTTTAAAAATAGATTCTCAATTAAAAGTTAAAAAAATTTCCTTTATTAAAATATATTGTGTTTATGCCTAAAATTGGTTTTTTTCTTATCTTATGCCTATTAAATATGTTGGATGAATATCAAAAATATGTGATAGAATATATAATATATATTTCATTAAAATCATCCACTAAAATTAATTAATTAAATTTTTTAAGCTAAAACACCTCTGGGTGCATAAAAATAGGTTTTTATGAAAAGCATTTACTTTATATTCAATTGGTTATTATATCATTGACAATAAATTTTTAACCAATGAGTTAATTTTATATTTATTTAAAACATAGATTTTCATAAGTTAGTTAATAATATTCATAACCTCTAATGTAATGTCTTGGTTAAGTCATATTATATTAAATAATAATATTTTAGTAATATATTATTGATCTGTTAAAACATGGTCCTGTGTGTAATTCAAGTTATTGAACACGGTTTTTCTTTAATTTATGGAACGATAACTTAGTGTTTGCATGAATTTCAAGATATATAATGTATTAAATTTATTTAAAATAGTAATTATATTTTAAATACTAGAGATATTACATTCCCTTACATGCTTGGGGTTGCGTGTCATACACGCTCTTGATTATATAGTTCATACTTTAGAATTTATAGGGTGTTATATTCTCCCCACCTTAATTAAAATGCATCATCGTAATTTAAAATTTACCTAGGATATCAAGGGATTGATATTTGAAAATAATATTGTTGAAAAACCCATAGAGTAAATAGGTTTAATAAAAAATCTTCTTAATTAGATAAAAAGAATGTTACAATGGTCATGAAACTAGGTTCCCTTGTAAGATGAAATATATAGTAAATAGAAACATGGAGATAGAAGAAAAATATAACAATAAAGTTATAATGGAGAGTTCTAGAGAACATGTTTAAATGAAAGTTGTTAAGCAAAAAACCATTAACCAGATGTGTGAATAAAGGTCATTGATATCATAAAATATGATGATAACAGGACAATTTTTTTGCCTCAAAATGCGTTTTCCAATAGATGAGGAATTCATCCACTCTATATGAATATAAGTAAATATACATTTATATAACATAATCTAATGCTTTGGCTGTTCCTTGAACTATTTCTACTTTTTTTATATGGTTAAGTAATACAACAACCTCTAAAACTTTGTCCAAAGATAAACTTAAACCATTTAATAAATAATTATTTTTTCCAAAATAGTTTTATCCAACACTTTATAAGGTCACTAAATTTCAAAAATGAACCTATCATTATCCTTCAATCTACCTGAAGTATCTCTTTAATCATCACACACCAAATTCGTGAACTCTTTCATCATGAATTCTCATAAAACATGGAAATAACAAGAATTAATATAATAATTTATTGGGAACATTCATTCTTACTTATTCTTTAAGAAAAACACATGTTATTGGATATATTCCATAAATCCTAAATTTTTGTAAACTCCATAAGTTATAGAATAAACCATTTTTTCAAAAAATCATTAACCTATTCCAAGATAGTCAGAACATATCCAAATGGACCATTTATTTATCTAAACCAAATTGTCTCAACGTTATAAACATATTATGGCTTCTCTTTTCCTAAACCATGTATTTTTCAAAAAGTTTACTTTCTACTAAATGAATTTCTTTGGTACCATTCATCATATGATCTCAAATCATTAACCAAAAAGTACTGCAATAAAATCGTCAAACATTATATAGTTCTTATAACTATTACATCATTGATAAAATATTAAAATGACACAATTCAATAATAGGAATACAAAATATTCCTCTTTATCTATGGTAGTATCATAACTTGACCATTATCCAAGTACATAAGTGAATGTAATATCCTGAGACAATACTATATAATTAATATTTGAAATAAATTTAATATATTATATTTATCTAAAAACAAAAAAACACTACGTTAGGTTTCCTTATATGTAAGAATGACCTTTTTTGATAGCTTGCATTACAAGCAAGACGAATTTTTAACCAACCAACAATATATTAGTAAAATATTTTTATTTAATATAATAAGACATAACCTAGATATTTAATTAGCGGTTATGAATAGTATTAACTAACTTATGAAAATATATTCTTTACATAAATATAAAATTAATTAATTAGTTACAAAATGATTAGAAATGAATATAAGAACCAATTGAATTCAAATTAAATGTTTTTCATAAAAACGTATTTTTATGCACCTAAAGGAGTTTTAAATTAATTAATTATATTAATTACTACTGGTGAATTATTTTAATGATATATATATATATATATTATACTCAATAAAAAAAATTTATATCCATCCAATTTATTTTATAGGTATAAGATAAGAAAAAAACCAATTTTATGCATAAAGACTAATATTTTTATAAAAGAGATCTTACCAAATTTTAATGATGAAACCATTTTAAATCCAATTTTGGAACATTTATAGACTATATAATTCAAAATAAAATTAATATTTGAAATATAAACCTAAAAATTAGATTAGGGTGAATTTTTAATTATTTTTCTGTGAAGTTTCATTTTTTAATGAATAATGAAAAATATTGAATTTTAATTTAAAAATGTTTTTGTATTATTTATAAGGTTAAATTTTGTTTTTATGTGGCTATAAAGTTTTATTATATTATGTTTTTATCATTTAATACAATTTAGGTCATTGTAATCAATTTCAATTTGAAATTTAATATAAAAACTTATCAGACTTTTGAATGTTTTTACTTTAAAAACATGCATTGTCATCCCGTCTATGGGATTTATTTTAAATTAATTTCTTCCATGTATATGATTGAAATTTGAAGAAATTCATTCCATATTTTTAATAAGAATAATTTATAATTTCTAATAATTTCAACTTAGTTTTTGACTAAAAATATTAGTGAAAGTAATTTAAATTAATTCCATTAGTTAAGGTGAAATTAAGCATAACAAGGGACTAAACCTTAATCTTAAGGTCCCAAATGTACTATATACTTGTAAAAAATCCATATATGTCCATATTTATACCTTATAATCCATTTTATTTCATTTTTACTATTACTTTATCCACTTTAAATGGAAAAAATGTGGGAAGAATTCCCTTTCCCAAAATTTACAAGAGTACGACTCCTCCTCCACTATAAGAAGGCCTCATATACTATTGTTTGCTCCCACATCTCAATCCAATTTGGATCAAACAATATCTATCCAAATATATCCTCAATAAACCTATTATCAACCTATAATCCTCACCTTGGTCATAAATCAATCCATGGAAGCCGTTTGGTTCGAACCAAAAAGAGTTACCCGATTAAGCGGTAATATCTTTCCTCAAGATGTTTAGTTTTATTGACATTATCCCAAACTAAAATCTTATTGTTACATGATTATATGAAAAATATTATACTTAATATTCTAGGTTGTTTTTATGCTAAGGTTTTGACCAACACTCACACACACTTCCTTCTAATGGATAACGAACAAACTGTTTATGTGTATGAAGAACTACCGCCTCACAAAACGATGATTGCTAGTTTTTCATTTACCACCTTTCATAGTTGGTAATTATTATGGGAACTCTACTTATATAAGTTATATATTATATTTATTATATTTTTCTGCTTTTTAAATTCTTTTATAACACATACCCTTATAATTTCCTTTTTGTGTAAATACGATAACATCATTTGTGGAAGTGTGGACTACCTCTTTCTCAAAGCGACGTGATTTGTTCACACTATACATGGAACATATAAAGGATATTTTTAATAAAAAATATTTAACATAAATTAATTATATATTATACTTATGACATAATTATCATTCGTTAAATATAATATAACATTTTCTGTATTACCCTTTTCATACACTAAAAAGTTATTACATCAGTCGTGGACGTGTGGACTACTACCTTCTCGACACAATGTGATTTATTTTTCGTCACCGGAATCATATGTATAACTATATAATATTAAATAAAATGTTATTTATGATATAATTATCATTATGTAATGATATAGTGTTACTTACCTTCTTTACATAATGATCATTGAAAGATGAGAACATTACTCATGTGCACGTATGACCTACCATCTCCATGATTGTAACGTTGGTTCATTTTTCATAACCATATTTAATGATTGGTTTTAAAAATATAATTGATATATAAATATGATAATTAATTCATGATTATTATTCTGGATATGTTTATATAATTATCATTTTGATCATAGTTTATCTACCAAAGTCATTTTTGAAACATAAACCGAATATGGTCAAAACACCTGATGTAAACTTAGTTGTTTAAGTGGAAATTTAATACATTTTAATAAGTGAAGTAGTAGTAATAATAAACTAAAAAAGGATCTAAAGAAATTATATAATTAACTAATTTCATTATCCAGGAATACAATGAAACACATGACAATCATACTCAATGTAAGGAATTTTCATCTCAATTTTTACATTTGTGAGATAAATGTAATCTTCACCACTTACTTATTTTTTGTGGTGTAAGTAATCATTATTTTGATATATTATATCACGAACCATTTAATCTTCATGGAATCCAAAATATACATTTAATTTTATTCCTTTATGAAGATTATTATTTAAATGTTTCAAATTAGTATGAGACAAATGTTTAATGATTATTTTCCTCAAGAATGTGTTTAATGATTACCTTTACAATATCACAGTATTTTGTTATTGTTAAAATTATATTGAAATAATAACTCTCTTTATGATATTTTATTGGTAGATTAAATTTTTGTTAAATATACTTATTCTCACGAAATGGATGTTATTATTTCTTAAGCCTTATACCAGTTTACACACGATGTTCACTTTGATAGTTATTTGATTAATTGGGGAATTATTAACAAATTCTGTATCTTTTATTCATTATAGATATTTGATAAGTCACATTGTAAATTGTTAAATATATTTATATATGAGTAATTCTTTGTAAAGTTTTGACATGGGTGGGGCCTGATTATAGATAGCCCCTTGATGCATCAGTAGTCTAATGAGATTGGCCAAATAAGATGTGATTTTACCTGATATGCTAAACTATCTTGTGAAATACCTTGACGGAATTTTTTACATGTACTTAGGAAACACGGAATATAATAATTAATAATTTCCCTCATTTATTTTCATTTATTATTTATCCATAAGATTTTTTGTCGACATATCTGTGGATACTTATCATTTTTATTTTATTTATTAAATGGAAAGTATCATGAGATTGGCCAAATTAGATGGGTTTTTACCTGATATGCTAAACTATATTGTAGGGGCTTGGTTTAATGTTTTTTTTCAATGAAGTTTTGTATAGTTCCCCCTCATCCCTTAAAATGGGATTTATTTTAATAATAAAAATTAATTTTCAGAGTGTTGATTATTCTCATCAATTATCTATTTTTTCTTCTTTACATACCCTTAATAAGAATTTTAGCTGACCCTTATTATGTTTCCTTTCATTAGGTTATGAAGAAGAAACCCTTGAATGAGTTTCAAGTATTTAATTTATTTTTTTATTATGTATCATGTTTTTATTTTATATTTCCCAATGTATTATGGATTTCATGTATGTAATCATGATTTAAAAGAATCCTATACTGATCAATACTTTGAGATTTTATTCCTTATAATCATTCCAATGTAATAATATAATGCACCAAATCCAAGCTTTTGGGGTCGGGACATTACATTTGGTATCAAAGAAAGTTTACCAGCACCCTTGGAAACTATATTTAGAAAACATAGATTAAGGAACATATCCCTAAGAGATAATTTTTGGATAATTATTGAAGATCATCCTAGAATTTTGGTATGGTATAGATTATTTGGGTCTTCCTAGCAATACATCCTTGCCTATATACTACAAGTGGAATTGGTTCTAGAACAGATGCACCTAGGTGTAACAACTCCAACAACGTATGTTAGGCTGGACTTAGAATAACCTGATACATGACAATAGACCTTTTTTCACACCTAGTTTGATACTCCTAGGGGATATGCTTATGATATTTCACATTTTCATTTCAAACCATTATGAAGGATTTAAATGTAATGATATCCCCAAGGAAACCGTGTTTATGATTTTGAGATTAGTCGTGCATAAATTTTTTAATTTATGTTAATTGTTTTTATAGTTTGGGATTATACATTATTCTATGATTTAGTATAGTATATTCCATTATTTAGAAATGGTGCCTAGTATAAGGAATGTGAACTCCACCAATTCACGTGATCCGAAGAGTAAGAAGGATCATATCTTTTATGGTCTTAAGACAAATTTTCAAAGGGAAATAGTCTCCCAAGTATTCTCATTATATGAAGAAATAATATCATGTACTAATGGGATTTGTAAAGAATTATCCAATACTATGGATTTGAAGGGAAGAAAGAGAAGAAGAAGATGGTTGTGATAAAGATAAATGAACAGAATAAGGGAAAGAAGTACATTCCCACTTGTCATAATTGTGGAAAGAAACACCCTGGTACATGATTAATAGGAATGGGAGTTTTATACATGTTTTGAAAGAAATTCCACCATGCTTGTGATTTTAGGGGTAAGAAAAAGGTTTCTAATCTATAGTTCTTCAACTATAAGAAGATGAGACCCTATGAAAATTAATGTCTCAAGCATCAAATGAATATACCCCAAATAATGCTACTGGATAATGGTTAAGTTATACTACTACTGTAGATGAAGAGGAATGATTAATTTTCCTATTGAAAAATTATTTTATTTGAATATTTTATCAGTTAAGTATGAGTTATAATAATTGTGAAATATATTAGGATTGGACTACAACACTTTTTCATTAAGGATTTGAGAGCATATGCTGAATGGTACAAAGGAAATTTTTTGAGAAGAAATTAAATTTTTTTGGAACATACATGGTTAAGGTAATGAGAAGCCATAATATGTTCCTAATGTCGAGGAAATTCTATCTAGATAATGAAATTGTTGATTTGCATATGTACTTTCTAACTTGGAACTGGTTAATAATTTGTGGACAAAATGGTTTATGCTAGGACTGGTGGAGTTTACAAAAATTTTGTATTTATGGAATATATACAATAACATGTGTTTTAATTAAGGAATAAAGAAGAATGCATGTTCCCAATAAATTATTATAGTAATTCATGTTATTACCATATTTCAATAGAATTCATGATTAAGGTGTTCATATATTCGGTGTGTGATGCTTAAAGAGATACTTCATGTATATTGAAGGATAATGATATGATATTTTTTCAAATTCAGTTACCTACATTATGAAGTGTTGGATAATAATATTATTTAAAAGTTAACCATTTATGAAATGGTTTAATTTGATCTTTGTAAAAGGTTTTATATATTGTTGTATTACTTCACCATAAATAAGTATAAATAGCTCAAGGCACAACCAAAATATTGTAGGTTCCGGGAGCAGTGGAAGCGTGGTTGGGCCGACACCCAACTTTAAATTTCTTCATGATCGATGATTTTGCTTGGATCAATATAATAATAAATTTTAGTAACAATAAAATAAAATCAAATATTTAGATAATGAAGAAAGAGGATTAGAACCCAGAGAGGGGATAAATATATATTTTTTTATAATTAATTTAATTAAATTAAAGAAATACCCCCAATTTTTTCTTTCTTCATTGATGTGTTTGACCATAAATATCTGGTGAGCCTTTTGTTGCTTTGTAGAGATAAAGATTATATCTCCACTAATGGTAATCCAGACATTCTCTGCGAATCTCTGGACGTTGTTGAAGGAGTCTATAGGTGTTATCACAGAAGGTCCTTGTGCTTGCATCGTCCTCCCTCGATCACCCTGAGAGCCACTCTCAATGTGTGTGTTCTCTATTCTAATGGAGGATGACCACCCTCATTCTTGAGAGTGTTATTAAACGAAAAAGATCTTGAAGCTTGAGAGAGTTTTCTCCAAAATGTTGTGTACCACCAAAAATTGACTCTATGCCCTGTGGGTTTCCCCCTTGGCTAATAAGAGAATAATATATAATTAGGAATTTAATTCACTAGGTAATAATAAATAATTAGCACAAGTGTAGTTACTTATTTTTATTATTCCATGTGAAACCCCCATATCAAATAATAATATCAATACAATTATTTCCATGACATGTGTAACATCCCTATCTCAGAAGCCACTAATCCGATGCTTCGATCTGGGTGGTTACATGACCTTAAGCCCGCCTCCCAGTGTGCCAAAGTTTTCCAACTAGCTGTAGGGGTCCAAATAGTCAATTGTGGAGACTATACCCCCTTTTTATAAGAGTAAGACACAATATAAAATAAAAAAAATAGCATAATAACAACCAATTATACCAAATTATGCATATATAACCATTCCCCAAATGGGGTATAACCATGTCCAATAGTAAATATGCCATGCCATGGTACAAGAGAAAAGGTGAGCAAAACCCAAAATAAAGACAAAATAAGAAATCCCCAAAATGGTCCTGACACCATGTCCATGTCCTCCACATACACCCATGATAACCCAAATGCCTAACAATATCCTTTTCCCTTTCCCTGAACTGAAAACTTGAAGTCTACTCGGGTACCCAACGATGGCCTAACAAGGGTTTGCGTACAACTCAGCAGGCCACCATCAACAGTGTCTACAAAATATCTAGTATAAACAATTGTGCATGAAAAAAGGGAAATGAATAATAAATGACAAGAAAATATTATGTTCCCTAAAACAGTTTAGGTACATTACCAACATTTATTACCCTTTTCATATCTTACCATTTCATCCCATTTCCAATAACTTACCATTTCCAACACATTTTTCATGGATTCATCAAACAAAACAAGTTATATGTGGTTAAAGTACACAATCACAAGAATGAAAAAATACACTGTTAACCTACCTCACTAGGACTAAATTCCTCATGACAACCATATCCTCACCTCGAAGCCTCAGTCCGTGTGGATGCATCTGTTAGGGAAATAGAGCCTGAGTCCCCTTCCCTGACCCGTGCATTAGGGGTGGAGTTTAGAGCCTTAGTCTAACTCGACCCATGGGCATATATCCTCATGATAATACCCAACTATACCAATCCATGATCACATGCTGTACATATAGTATCCATTAACCATTCACACAACATCACAACCATTTCCCAAGGCAACATAAACCATAACCATAACATGAGAGTTAAAACCATGCCTTAACCCATTAACACAATGACCACATTTCACCTCATTTATCCCTTTAGCACAATTCCATTTTATTACGCTTATCTCACTAAACATTCATTCATTGTTTCTATCTCACTAGGCTTCGATAATTATGCCTAACTCACTAGGATTCATTACCAAACTCATAATCCATTCTATTATGGTCTTTAATCATTTCCACATATTAACCCAATATCCCTTAGGTTATTACTAAGCCTAGGTGAATCAACTTTCTTCTACTCCTACAAAAAAAATCACATTGACATGTTTATGAAGGGCTATACATAAATACTCAACAATATAACTTGTTCTTCACAAATCCCTAGGTCCTGGGAAAGTCGGTGAACCCCGTGGTTGGCCCTAGATTAGTCTCATAACCCTTGACGCATCCCATGGGGATCTTGAGGGTTTCCACTTACCTTATTGATAACCATTTTTCCTAAACATGACATGGCTGATCAAAACATACCAAGAGACACCCATGAACAAAACCACACATTCACAACCCACAAATAAACCAAGGGATATAACTTGTAGAAAACCTACCTTGATTCTGTGGGTGAACACACTCTTAATCGATCCCTTAGATTACACTTCAAACAACCATTGAACTTCAACCTATATCTCACCAAAAGAGTAGGGTTTTAGAGATTTGTAAAGAGATAAGAAGAAGATAAAAACCCTAAACTCAAAAGAGAAGCAAGGATGGGATTATCCTTACCCGGAGCTTTGATTCACAACCAACAACACCAAAAATGCCCTTTAAATGAAGGAGATTGATCTCTTGGAGACCTTGGGAGATTTGGTTTGTTCTTAGGGTGAATAGGGGTGAATGGGGAGGAAATCCTGAGTTGGGGTTAAAAATCCCGGAGTGAAAAAATTATTATTTTTTAAATGTTTCTAGGCCTCATGGTTTACCCACATGGTTTTACAAACCATGCACAAATTGTATGGAGGCCACTGTCCAAAATCCCACCTCCTACATAGTTTCCTGGGCTATCCACATTATTAGCACTAACCGTGTGACCTACCGAGAAAACCCCATTTTCTCCACTTTTCATGTCCTGAACCCATGAAACACACCTAAGCCTCCACAATGACTTGGGTAGGTAGTTAATTATCCAAAAAATGGTTTAAAACCAATACTTAAATGAGATCATACGTTTCTAAGATTCGGGATCTTACAACCTTTCCACCTTGTAACAAATCTTCCTTGAGCCAAGATTCCAGGCTTCATTACACTTACAAGGAAAAGAGGGCGGGCCACTAATTCTGTATATCTGATTCCCACTCCCTAGTTTCTTCTTGAACCTTCCCATGCTACTATAGTACTCTCACTAAGGGCACAACCTTTCCATGAAAGAATTTCTCACTACGATCCACCACACAAATCACATGCTCCTCAAAGGACGCATCAACCTCAAGCTCAACATCCTCAACACCCAACATGTGAGTTTGGTCAGGGTGATACCACTAAAGATGTGACACATGAAATACATTATACATACTGCTATACCACTGTGGAAGATCCAATCCGTATTCCACCAGCCCGGACCTCTCCAAAATCTCAAACAACCCCACATACCTGGGCGCCAACTTTCCCTGCTTCTGAATCTATTAGTGACCCAACCTCAGCGATACCCAAAGGAACACACTATCACCCACCTCTAACTAAAGGGGTATACACCTCCGATTTGCATACAACTTCTGCCTACTCTGAGCCATTTCCATCCTCTCCCCAATTAACTCAAATTTCTCCAATGTCTCCTGTACACGACTCAGTCCTAGTATATCAGATTCAATGACCTCCAGCCAACACAACAGAGATCTACAAGGCCTCCCAAAGAGATCCTCAAATGGTACCATCTGAACGGTATCCAAAAAACTATTGTTTTAGAAAAATTCAACAAGAGGAAGGTGCTTCTTCTAGGAATCACCAAAATCCAGGATACAAGCTCTCAAGATGTCTTCCAACACTTGGATTGTATGCTCTGACTACAAATCCGTCTATGTGTGGGAATCCATACTCAAAAGCACCTGCGTACCAACCACCTTATGCAACCCTTTACAGAAGTGTGTTATGGAATAAGGATCACGATATGAAACTATAGTCCATGGTACACCATGAAACCGTACAATTTCCTGAACATACAATTCACCAAAATGGTCAACTATGTAAGTATCCTAAATCAGTGAGAAATGATCCACATTAGTTAGCCGATCCACAACCAAGCATATTGAATCATTCTTACATGGCATCCTTGAAAGACCCACCACAAAATCCATCATCACATCATCCCACTTCCATTCCAGAATGGGCAATGGATGTAGCAAACCACCTGGGAGTTGTGCTCGGCCTTCACCTACTGACATGTAGGACACCGTGCCACAAAGTCCACAACATAATTTTTCATTCCCAACCACCATAACTATATACAGATCCCATGATACATATTGGTCAAACCAGGATGCACTTCCCATTTCGATTTATGGAACTTCCACTTCAATTCATCCTGCATGCATTCTGGCACAACCACACAACCATGAACACAAAAAACCCCATCCAAATGGACGAACCAACCGGAAGGTGTCTCCCCACCTTTAAGTATTTCCTTCATTGACAAACATTCTAGATAATCAAGCTGAATTTCCTTAACTCAAATCAAAATCATCGACTCTACCGTCATGGAAGCACGAGTCACCTGACCATTTTCTTCCCGCACGTCCAGGTGAATCTCCGCAAACAAATCCATCACCATCCACTCAGTGCTGGATTCTTGAAACACCTAGTTCTGAGACTTACTACTCAAACAATCAACAACATTATTCCCTTTACTTAGTGTATCTACCATCTCAATGTTGAAATATGAGAGATACTCAAGTCGTGTTCACTGTCGAAGATTCAAATCCTACTTTTAAAAGATATACTTTATACTATTGTGATCGGTATACACCGTGAACTGTTCCCCCAAAAAGTAGTGCCTCTAACAATTTAAGGAATACACTAATATAGCCAACTCATGACCATGTGTTGGATAATTCTACTCAAGGGGTATCATTTACCTAGACCTATAAGCCACAACCCACTCATCTTGCATCAACACAACCCCAAGCCCGATACCAGATGCATCACAAAATATGACATACTTCTTACCTGTCTCAGGTAAGATCAAGATCAGTGATGTCATCAATCGCTTTTTCAACTCTTGAAAGGAATTATCACAGGACTCAGACCACTCAAACCTGATTCCATTCTTAGTCATGCTTGATAGTAGTGCTTTTAAATGAGAGAAATCCAAGAAGAACCTTAGGTAATATCCAGCCAAACCCAGAAAACTATGAACATCTGAAACAATCCTGGGATACTCCCAAGACATGACAACTTACAATTTCTCTAGATCTACCAAAAAAACTTCCTCAGAGATGATGTGACCAAATAAATGAAATTCTGAAATCCAGAACTGACACTTTGAGAGCTTGGCGTAAATCCGATGCTTTATTAGTGTACTCAGAATGATGTCAAGATGTTGGACATAATCTTAATGAGTTTTCAAGTACGCCAAGATGTCATCAACAAAGACAAACACAAACTGATCCAAGAAAGGATTAAATATTTGGTTCATCAAATCCATGAATACTGCTGGTGCATTGGTCAAGTTAAAAGGGATAACCACAAACTCAAACAACTTGTACCGACTCTTCAAATCTATCAGTGATAAGTTAGAAGGTCTCAACCACAACTAGTGATAACCCAATCTAAGATCAATCTTTGAAAACAGTGATGCACCCCTCATATAGTAAAACAGGTCATCAATTCTATGAAAAGGGTTCTGATGTTTCACCATTATTAGATTTAACTTCTAGTAATAAACACACAACCTTAAGAAAACATAAGAATTATTTGAAAAAAGCACAACAGATCCCCAAGGATACATACTAGGACATATGAAACACTTCCACTATAACTCCACAAGATGAATCTTTAAATCTTGAAGTTCTTCTAGTGCCATTAAGCATAGAGGAATAGAAACTGGCTCCACTCCTGGAAATAAATCGATCATGAACTCATCATTCCTCTTCGGTGGTAACCCCGAGATATCCTCTAGAAACACATCCTAAAACTGATCCACTACTGAAGAGAAAAAAAATGTTCCCCTCTTTCATCATCAAGTACAAGACAAGCTACTTGATCTGTGAGCCTATCCAGCTACTGAAAAAATGGTCTTGCACGACCCACTTGAACATACCACTGTTCCCGATGGACATAAGTGTGACCCTCAATTGACCTAAATAATACCCTGCAATGGTAACAATCTATGCCCACCTAATACAATACCAACCAATCTATACCCAAGATCAGGTCAAATCCCAACATCTAAAGAATGAACAACTCCCACAGGAAACAATTCCCATCGAATTCTAGAGCACATCCCTCACACTGCCGGATATCTTCATTTCGCACACCTAATGGAGTGTCAATTGACATAACCCCACATAGAATCTCCACAAAATAACCCAATGCTACCACAAGCTAAGTTGAATTAAAAGAGTGAGTGGCATTGGTATCAAACAATGCACTAGAAAGCGTAGAAACTACAAGGATAGTACCTCGAACAGTTGATGACCCATCATCGCCATTACCAGGTGCTGACTAAACTACATGAAGCTGACTTGAACCTCTACCCTAGGCTCCAACTTGTGTGCCCTGCACTACAGTACCCTGCTGATGTGGGTGATGCTACCTCGGAGTTCCACGTCCGCCGTCTCTACCAGTATGGCCCGTGGAGCTCTAACTTCCCATCTGATAAGGAGGAATAGATCCCTTTCCTCAACTTGGCATTTTCCTACCACCAACATCCATGATAACCTACTGAGTGTTCCTATAGAACCTCTACACAGGTCCCAATCTGCTGCATGATGAAAACTTAAGTGGATGTTGAGGAAACTGGCCACACATGTGCCCCAACCTGCCACACTGATAGAAGAGCTCCTGATCACCACCCTGAGAGGCTGACCCCATCTTCCGAATACCTTTAAAACTTCTGCCCTTCTGAAAACTTCCAAAACGATGCTTTCATCCCTTAAAAACTGCACCACTTGTCTACCCAGCTGGCACGATAAGCCTACTACCTGAAGCTCCATTCAGGTTTCCTTCTGAGATCAGAACTTGATCCAGTATCTCTGTAATCCTATTCAAGCGAAAGATATTCACATGAGACCTGGTCTCATATCTCAGCCAATCCTGGAAATGCCTTGTAACTGCTTCCTCATCCCCTGCAAATGCTGTAAAAAAGCATCATAGGTCAGTGAAATGACCAACATACTCCATCACCGACATCGATCCCCGAGTCATGCTCATGAACTCTACAGCCCGATCTTACCTCAAAGTCTCTAGGTAAAAATGCTCCTGAAACTTTTCCTGGAAATATTTCCACACCATCCCCTCATCCAAGTGTAATCCAAGATGTCCCACCAACACGTTTCCTGGCCTTACAACATATAAGCAGCCAACTTGACTCGCATCCCATCATGAGTCTCTAGATGATCCTGTATTGTCTAGACATACTCTATCTAGAACTCTTCTACCTCTGGCCCATCCTCTCCAGTAAAGGTTAGAGGTTGATGTAGCTGAAACTCTCTAGTCAGCTCAAACATTCGTGGTATAACTAACCCTAGATCATGATCCATCATCTGCATAAAAGGATCCAAGTTCCCCCAGAACTGCTCTTCTCTACTTTCCTAGATCACCACCTTCTCTTTCTTCTCTACTCGATGAGTGTTCTCAGCAACATCCTATTATTGCCCAACAATTTCTTGACATCATGGGGCATTTCTCTACATTTAAAAACATGAGGTTTAGAACATATACCATAATACTTTCACAAATTCATAATAATAAGGCTCCTCACTAGCCACAACAACCCACTATACATGTACCATCACAGCAATCTTAACATTCTAAAAACACCACCACGACCATCCCTATCGTGGGCCGTGGTCCACAAGGGGAAAACAACCATACACCACCACAAGGATCATATAAAATGTTACATTTTTTAATTCATTACAAACCCTTAATTACAAATATTTCATAAATCATCACCTATCATTCTTTTATCTTCACCCATTTACATTGTTTAATTTATGACATTTTCCTTTTTCAATTACATAGATTCAAGGTGCATTCCATCTTTTATGCCTCACACACCCAACCCATGTGTGGCTACCCTGATGCATTCCACCCATCTCTCTCTAGGTTCCTATAATGATGCATGAATTAACATCCTCATTCCATTGAAACCATGATCCAAATATCATAAAACCATCACATCACACAACATGTGCATCACCGAATGGTGAAATATCATCAACTATAACATAGTATAATATAGAACAACAAATCCCACCTTGGGTAACTTGGGTTTTCCCTCATACATGGGTTAGATACTCCCAAGACCAAGCTCATTACCAAGGCCCAACACATCCTTACTCTCATCTACCATCCCAAATAATAAGATTCCAGAGAGGGAGAAGAAAGACCTCCTTGGATACCTCTTTATAACGTCCCCAATCAAGAAGAAAATAAACCGGGGCTCCGAGACAGGTGGTTACATAACCTTAAGCATTCCTCCCTATATGCCAAAGGTCTCCGACTAGCATCGTGGGTACAAATAGTCAATTGGGTAGACTATATCCCCTTTTTATCAGAATAGAACACAATAGAAAATAAACAAAATAGTAGAATAACAAACAAGAACACCAATGTATGCATAAACAACCATTCCCCAAAGGAGGTACAACCATGTCCAATAGTAAATATTCCATGCCATGATACAAGTGAAAAAGTGAACAAAACCCAAAATGAGGAGAAACTGATAAATCCCCTAAAATAGTCCCAACACCATGTACGGGTCCTCCATGTACTCCATTGCCAACCCAACTACCTAGAAAGAGCCTTTTCCCTTACCCTAACATTCAAACATGAAGTCTTCTCGGGTACCCAACGACGACCCGAGAAGGGTGTGAGTACAACTCAGTAGGCCACCACCAACAGTGTCAATAAAATATCTGGTATAAACAATTGTGCATGAAAAAAGGTAATTGAATAATAAATGAAAATTAAATATTTAGTTCCCTTAACCAGTTTAGGTACATTACCAACATTTATTACCATTGTCACATCTTACCATTTCATCCCATTTCCCATCAATTACCATTTCCAACACATTTTTCAGCGGTTCATCAGACACAACAAGTTACACAGGCTTAAAGTATACAATCACAATCATGAGGAAAATAAAATTTTATCCTATCGCACTAGGAATATCTTCCTCATGACAACCATATCCTCACCTTGAAGCGTCACTCTGGGTCGATGCAACTATTAGGGGAATAGAGCCTCAGTCCCCTTCCCTAACCTATGAATTAGTGGTAGAGTTTAGAGCCTCAGTCCAACTTGACCCGTGGGAATAGATCCTCAAGTCAATACCCCACTCTACTAATCCATGTGCACATGCTATACATATATGTATCCATTTACCATTGACACAACATCACAACCATTTCCCAAGACAACATAAACATAACAATAACTTGAGAGTCAATACCATAACTTAACACATTAACAAAATTACCAAATTTTACATCATTTATCCATTTAGCCCAACTCCCTTTTATTATGCTTATCTCACTAAGAATTCATTCATTGTTCCTCTCACTAGGCTTCGTTCATTATGCCTAACTCACTAGGCTTCATTACCAGACTCATAATCCATTCCATTATGATATTTAATAATTTCCACATATTAACCCAATATCCCTTAGGTTATTACTAAGCCTATGTGCATCAACTAGAATCTAATCCAACAAAAACAATCACATTGACATGTTTATCAAGGTCTCTACATAAATACTCAATAATTTCACATATTATTCACAAATCTCTAGGTCTGTGGAAAGTCAGCGCACCCCATGGGTGGCCCTAGATTAGTCTCATATGCCTCGGGGCATCCCATGGGGATCGTGCGGGTTTCCATTTACCATATTAATAACCATTTTACCTAAACATGCCAATGGTGATGAAAACATACCAAGAGACACTCAAGAACAAAACCAAACATGCACAAATCCACAAATAAACAAAGGGATATAACTTGTGGACCACCTACCTTGATTCCGTGGCTGAACGCACTCTTAATGGTGCCCTTAGAATCCACTTCAAACAACCCTTGAAGATTCAACCTAGATCTCACACAAAGAGTCTGGTTCTATAGATTCCAAAAGAGTGAAGAAGAAGATACAAACCCTAAACTCAAAATAGAAGCAAGAATGGGATTATCCTTACCTAGAGCTTCGATCTGCAACCAACAGCAACAAAAACAGCATATAAATGAAGGATATTGATCTCTTAGAGCCCTTGGGAGATTTGGTTCGTTCTAGGGTGAAGAGGGGTGAATGGGGAGGAAATCCTGAGTTGGGGTTCAAAATACCAAGGTGAAAAAATTGTATTTTTTAATCATTTTTGGGCTGAAAAGTTTACACATATGGTTTTTCAAACTGTTCACAAACTGTGCAGAGCCCACTGTCCAAAATCCCACCTCCTACACTGTTTCCTGGGCTATTCACACGGTTAGCACTAACTATGTGCAGAATGTACAACCGAGCCAAAAAACCCCATTTCTCCTCTTTTTGTTTCCCGAACCCTTGAAACACCCCCAAGCCTCCACAAAGACTTTGTTAAGCACTTAATTAACCAAAACATGGGATTCAAACCAAAAATTAAATGAGATCATACCTTTCCAAGATTCGGGATCTTACAACAAACGTTTAGCTTTCAAGTTACAATTAAGTATTATTTTAATATAATAATATTTAATATTATTTTCTCACTAGAACCTTTAACTCGGCCTACCCATCATCTGAAATATTTATTGGTCCTTGAATAATGTCTATTTATTTATTAAATAAATAAATAAATCTAATTGAATTATTCACCGATAAATAAATAAAATGCGGTCAGGCATACTTGAATAATTATTAAACCAAAATCAGTAATAATATTTGTTTAACTTGTTAAATAATAAATTATTAAACTAATATTTCGAATACACATAGCTTTTGATCCTCTAGGACTCTTTCTTACTGAAATTAAGTGAACCTGCCAAAAGTATAAGGTTAACATCTAGCAACACACCAAGGAACCCATAAAGAAAGAATTTAATGATGCAATGACATGTCACTTCATATGAACACTAACCAGGTTATATATTTCCTTTATGACAATATCTTCAATCGGGTAGGTTACATTCCAGAGTCATCAACCTATATGCTCGATAAATCGTTCTTTGAATTTCCTAAAATAGAACTTTCCTAGAGAACACCATGACCATTGATTTATTTAGGCTATATCATTTCCATCAAAGGGCCAGAGATATTTTCTTCCATTAATGAAAATAGTTGATAAATCCTTTCTTGCATCATTCATTAATTCAATATTACTCATGACGCACCTAGTGTATCCAACCTCACCGCGAGCATATATCATCATAGTTTTCACCAATACATCAAAGTACACAATCCATAATATCCATTAATAATAATATTAAATTATAAGTACCATTACACACTTTTAAAGATTGTAACATCCAATGGCACTTATAATTTGGATTTCTACTATAGATTTTCGTTATCATAATATTCTACGGGATATTACCAAGGGAATACACCATGAGAAGGTGCCTCAAAGTCATATGAGTCTCCACCCTTGATAACCTGTATCATTTGTGTACCGTAAAATGTTATCATCCATCCATAGAACATTTATTCAAGAATAGTTTCATGTCACTTTTGAGTTCTCATCATAACAGGTAACTACTATGACCTTTTAGTGGGACAGCTATTATTGTGACATTATCACATTCTATGTTATAAAGAATAACAATCACAATATGATATGGAATTTATTAATATTCAAAACCATGAATATAAGTTTATCATAAAGTACAAATAAGTTGGTTTCGGGGAAGCAAATCCAACCGAGTCCCACTTGCACTAGAGCCAACTATTAACAACCTTCATTCTGGTAGCTCTCACATGATAATCATGCTTCTGTTGAGATTGGTCTTTAGTTATGGTTTCCACCAAATTCTCCTCTATGGACACTCTACTCACTCCAACCTCACCGCTATGGTGAAGATACCTCAAAAGGTGATACTTCTAGAGTATGTGATTTTTCTGTTGATGTGACCTTGGATCCATTGCAGGAGCCACCACTGTAGTATTATCATAATACAATGTGATAGGGTCTCTACTACTAGGCACTACATTAAGATCCTGAAAAAATTCTTGAATCCAAATGGATTACTTGGATTCATTAGAATACAATATATATTTGTACTCTGCTTTATAATCAACAAAAACTAGCTGCTTTCAAATATTTCACATCAGAACACATCCGTTAAGAAAGAAAAAATATCCTGATTGTGACTTTAGATCATTTTGGTATATTTAAAAACCAGCATCAACAAACCCTCTAATGATAAGATCCTAATATTATCCATACATAAGGAACATATCCTTAGTTCTTCTTAGATACTTAAGGATAACCTTAATAGTAGTCCAATTTTGTTCTCCTGGATCTTCTTGATATCTTCCTACCATGCTCAGTGCATAGGCAACATCAATTCTAGTACATAGCATGAAATAATGATTGATCATATCGCTAAAGTATATGTAAGAACCCTGTTTTTGATTTTAATGACTTTGGAATATTATTGATATTATTCCAGAGCAGCGCCTTCAGACGGCGTGCGATTTCGAGCCTCGGAGTGGCCAGAATTAAGTTTTCAGTGCGTTCACACTGGGAACACCAAATAAATGAGATAACTCCTAAACGGTGATCCCGATCAGAAGTCTGAGTGTACATATGGGTCCGGAATGGGGTGTTTACCCTAGTAAAGACATAAAACATGTCGGCACGGGATGTTTGGACCCCTCGCTCGCTATCGGAACGTGAAACGGATAAATTAAATAATTAATTTATTCGTTTAATGGCTTAACTCAAGTATCTCTTAAAAGGTTTCTCATATTGGAAAACTGAGGGCACCGTAGTGTTTGGATCATGCCTTTTACCCTAGGAGGGGTGTAAGTTTCACGGGTGTGGGCCTTCTGTAAAAAACTCCACCAAGGGCGTTTTTGTAATTTAGCGGACTCAGTCATTAAATTTTATAACTTTTGAACGGGGCCTCAGATTAAAATTTTTAGACCACTGTTGCGCTCAGAGTGCCGGGTTTACCCCAAGGGCACCCTCTTTTTTGTCTGTGTCGGGAGCGGAGTCGGGGGCGTACTGGGCGGGGGGTTTAAGTGTTTTCTAGTTAAACACACCCCCCTTCTTCTTCTTCTTCTTCTTCTTCTTCACTTGGACATTGGTAAGTGGCATCCCCCTCCCCCTCTTCCTCCACTCTGGTGAGGCGGCTTCGGCGAGGCGTGACAATGCCGATGAACCACCCACGAAGCTTCGGGCTACGCCCCTACAGGTTAGAGGTTTTGTTTTCGTTTTTTTAAATTACCGCATTCTTTGATCCCAAATTATACTGTTGAATTGTTGCCCAAACTTTAATCAAAACCCATATATTAGTATAGCTCGATCTAATATTTTCGACGCATCTTTCATATTTGAAATACGAGCCCCGAGGCGTCCGCAGCGGTCCGGTGACGTTTCGGGGTGGTTTTGGGGTGTTATGGTCGGACCGACGGTTTTTGGCAGTTGTCAGGGCGGTCCGGCGAGCTCCGTTGTGTGAAGAGGCTCCAGTCGGTGGCTCCAGCAGGCGGCGGACTCAGCGGTGGCTCCTCAGTGCGGCAGTTTGAGACGGAGGCGGCGTAGGAGGTCGACCATCCGGTCGGCTGGGCAGCTCCTCGCAGGTGCGGGCGAGGTGGGGTCGTGGTGCGTGACCCCGACAGGAGACCAAGACCGCCATAGGCAGGTCTCTGCGTGGTAGGACCAGCCATGTCAGCCGGTCGATGGTAGCGGGCCGCGACGGAGTGGACCGGACCCGCGGATGGGCAGACCGGCCGGACCTGGCCGGTCCGGCCCAGGAGGTTTTCTCCCTCCGACTTCGGACACCTGTATCTTGAGCTACGGGTGTCTGTTTTGCGTACTGTCAGTGGAAGCGTGGACCTTGCATCAAGGTAGAAATTTTGATATGGCTTTGGGAATTTTTAGATCTCAAAACGAGGGGCCTCAGAGGCACGATTCTTCTTTAAGTGAATTGATGTTTTTCTGGGTATTCTTGTTTTGGACGGCGGGGACACATCCGATGTCCGAATTGAGTGTCATTAGTGGCGTTGGGACCCTGGTGTTGAGGCAGATATTTCTAGTGTGGCTTCGGACGTTGAAACCGGATTTGAGTCGAGGGCCCCATGGCCCATCTTTTGAGCTGTACGCAGCGCTTTATAACTTTTTCATCGGGCGTCCGTTCGGGGTGTGTGCGCAGTCGATTTTGGATGTTTTTCCGAGGGGATTGCAATGGTGCAATCCGCCCACTCTAATTTGGCATCATAGTGGGGGCCCCATGAGTGTCGTTTGAGTGTTGATGGTGATTTTCCATCTCTATCATTGGGAGACCGTTTTGGACAAGTGAACAGTCCATCTTGTGTACGTTTTCGAGAGGATCGCAACAGCATGATCCGTTCTTTGAGTTTTGGTACCGAGATGTAGGTCCCACGTAGCACCGCTCATGCGTGGTATGTCAGAATGCATCTTTTTCTTCGGATATCCGTTGCACTCAAGTGAGAAGTCCTTTCGATGAGTTTTCCCGAGGGGATCATAATGGTGGAATGCGCCCGACTGTTTCCAGGGCCAAGGCTCGAGATCACGGGACGCTGTTCGGGCGTAAGGCGGTGTTGGCGACTTTTCCATCAGATATCCGTTGGAGGTGAGTATGTAGTAAATCTCACATGATTTTCTACGAGGATTACAATGGTGTAATCTGTTCAGGCAATAAGAGCCTCTTACACAATATTATTAAATGTGGAAGTATGAAAGGAATACCGGTGGAGGTTCTTCCTGTGGTGTTTGTAGAGAACCCTTGGCGTGTGATCGCGTTCACTCTTTGGAGAGTGAAGTGAATGCTTGAGAAGATGTAGTTGGCTATGCCTCGGCTTATGAGGTGGCAAGTTAGAGTTGACATGTTATGCCTTCACGTTGACGTTGGGTTCCGTGTGCACGATAGCCTTTGGGATGGAATGTGGTATACTCTGGGAGTATACGGGAACGCTTGGAGGTACATGTGGTTGTTTGTACCTGAGAACATTTGTGTGTTCGGTTGGGATTGACTTGGGGACACACGCCGTGTGGGCCCCAAGTGCCTTCCATGCTCTTCTTTATGTACTTTTGACCTCTCGCGACATAGTGGGTTCCTCTGTTCATGTTTGTTGACCAACAGGGTTGAGTTTTCCCCCTGGTTTTGTTTTCGACGGTTTGGCCAGTAGTGGTTCTAGTGACATCTGGTGATGGAACGGGTGATGAACCTCTATTAGGTGAGTTGTTCTAGAGTTGGGTGGTTGCAAAATACCCACTTCGTGCTCGGTTGGCCATTGTTGTACCATTCAACAGAGATGGCCAGAGCAGATCTAGGTTTACCCTCCAGCAGGGCTGGGAAGTGGGTTTCTCATTGACTTCTTAGGGTTTACCCTCTAGTAGAGACTAGGCAGTGGCTCACCCGACGACTCTTCAGGGTCTACCCTCCATCAGGGCTAGGCAATGGGTCGCCCGTCGACTTCTTTCAGGTCTACCCTCCAGCAGGGCTGTGCAGTGAGTCGCCTGTCGACTTGTTCTGGGTGTAACCTCTAGCAGGGCTGGGCAGTGGGTCACCCGTCAACTTCTTCCAGGTTTACCCTCCAGCAGGGCTTGGCAGTGGGTCACCCGTCGACTTATTCTAGGTTTACCATCCAGCAAGGCTGGGCAGTGGGTCACCCTTCAACTTCTTTCTGGTCTACTATCCAGCTGGGCTGGGCAGTGGATCACCTGATGATGTATTAGGGTTTACCCTCCAGCAGGGCTGGGAAGTGGGTTAACCGATATCTTATTATGTTTTACCCTTCAGCAGGGCTGGGCAGTGGGTCACCAGTTGGATTTTCAAACTCAACACTTCTTATGAGGCTATACGGTGACTTTTCTCCGGGACTACCAGAGCGAGACCCTTGTTTTTACGGGTTAGTGATGTGACAACTTTGACTTTGAGTAGACGTCTCGACTGTGTGACAGTGATGTGGTGTGGTTTGAGTTCACCAAAACTCTCAAGTATGAGGAGCACTTTCCCCACCGAGATGCGTCCTTGTGACACGATCTAAAATCGTGCGGTCAAGTCAGTGCCGCCCAAAGCGGATAGTGTCGAGGTGTGGTGATTTGTGCCCCTTGGCTTGCAGTTTGGGGCAGACGTGCGGGATGTTGGGCATCGATGGTGTTTATTTCTGGGACTGTTGGCTACTCACCTTCTTGGACTGAGCTATGGGATGGGGATCCCCTTAAGACCTTGTTCAGGCTTCTGTTTGAGCATATGTATATGTATATACCTTGTTCTTGTACCCACTTCTTATGTTTGGTTACTCTCCTTCCAGGAGAGGCGAAGACGCGCGTGTTATGCCACATGATTTCCGTGTCTAGATTCTCGTGGTTGGAAGAGTCTACTCTCCGGCTATAGGTAGCGATGACTTTATGGGAATTTCATATTCTCACCATTTATATATCCTTGTGTCTGGATGAGTCTACCTTCATTCCTCTTGTTGGGTTGAGCTGTACTCTCTACTGTTAATCTTTACTGCACTCTCAGTTCTACTCCTTTACTTTTCCTGTTCGCTCTACTGATCACACTTTGGTATCTTATTTGTTTCTCCCTCGAGCCTTCGGGGTGTCCTACTGAGTATTTTTATACTCACCCCGGATTGGGATTTGCCTGCACTTGGTGTGACCTTGCAGACGACGGACAGGTTGGTTATGACTTCAGTGGAGCTTAGGAGTTCAGGATCTTGAGCCGCGTGTGGTGGTTGTTGTCAGGTTATAGGTGGGGGACCATCCAGCTGTTTGATTTTGTTTACCAATTTCGGGTTTGTGGCACTTTTCTAGTTGGGTGCGTGTTTTCCCCTTTTCTTTTCAGTTTACTTTCAACACATCTTTTCACTGTTTAGATGTTGATGCATTATTGTGGTTTATTTATAGCAGTTAGTACTTTGATTTTCTCTTTTACTCTGCACTTTTGCATTGAGTGTGCTGTGTGTGTGTGTACAGTTACTTAGGCAAAGTCCTCCCCGAGTTATTGTGCCTTCAGCACTGGTCTCCAGCCCCTGGCCGATGGAGGCGGGCTTGGGGTAGTTGCGGCTCGAGGCCGGGTAGGGTCAGGTCATGACAATGTGGTATCAGAGGCTGTTCGTTCCTTGGGATGATGTTCGAACGTCCCTAAAATAAATAGAATTTTTTGGCATTAGGGAAACAGTGTTAACGTGTCTCGAGAGCGGCTCTCAAGCCAGGGAGTCCAGTGATGGTGCGGTGGCCGACATATCCATTCACCAGGACCCAGATAACCCGCTTGTCGAGTTGGAATGCTGAGACACTTGTTGAAGGGAAATTGGTTTGTGAATCACATAGGATTGAGTCTTTGACATTCCTTCTTGAGTCAGATCTCCATCGTTGTTATTGGTATATAAATATATTCTCATCTGAACCCGACACTCCTTGATAATATTCAGGATGTCTCCACAAATACTGCTAGCCAAGATACCAGCTTTGGTGCGTGACGACGACCCTGTGAGCTACGAGGCCTCAGTCCAAGACCCATCATGCGAGCCCCTTTCTCCAGGTGGGCCGGTAGCAGCACCCCCAGCTGTTGAGCAGCAGAAAAATTCATTAGAGCAGGCTAATCTTGAGAACATGTTGAGTGCGCTCCGCGTGTTCCAGCAGCAGAGACCGTTGAGGTTCGGTGGTGAGTCAGACTCTCAGGCAGCAGAGATTTGTCTGAAGACAGTGGTTCTCCTTTTGAGGCTTATGCAGACACCAACAGATCAGAGAGTGGCTTTGGCAGCCAACATTTTTCGTGGAGCAGCTTGGCGTTGACAGAGTCTGGTGATTCAGTTTCTTGACGATTCGTCACTTTCGTGGGGTGACTTTCAGTTGTTGTTCCATGAGGATTTTTCCACTCCTGCTTCCATTCGGATTTAGGAGCTCCTGCAGTTTTAGTAGGGAGGGATGACAGTGGCTGAGTACGCGGCTAGTTTCACAGACCATGCATGCTTTTACCTGGACTTGGTCCATGACGACAACATCCGAGCGCGAAGGTTTGAGCAGGGTATCCACCTAGAGATTCATGCTATCATAGTACCCTTGGGAATTTCCACATATTCCGGGGGGATAGAGTAGGTGCTGGTGACAGAGATCTTCCTGTCACGTTCTAGAGTTGGTGGTGGCAACAGGCACATTGGAGTCGAGATGTCTGCCGCAGCTAGTGGGCATTGGAAAGCAGAACCTCGAAGCAGGTGGCTTTCTGACAACCAGACTCAAGGGCGTGGTCGTACACCACAGTGGCGCCATAGGGAACCAGTGCAGCCCAAAGAGAGTCGGTTCTATGCTTGTGATGGGAGAGGTCACCTGGCACGGGACTGCCCAACCAGGCATGCAGATAGAATCGGGCAGGTAGCAGGTGCACCACCACGACAGAGGCAACACCGTTATCAAAGTAGCACCCATAGAGGTGGTGATAGCTGTGTAGTGGGAGGATATGGTAGTGGGGGATGACTTTATGAGGTCTTCCCATTACCACTAGGTGGTCCACCTCAGGCTCCAGGAGCTGACAGTTGGGACTGCAGACAGCCATGAGCTTTGGATGTCTACGATCAGAGCATGAGGTGGTAAGAGGTACGCTCTACAGCTCTTCTAATTTTTTTATAGTATAATTGTTAGACTCTGTGTGTGGAATGTATTTCCTCCCTGCTACTTTTTTGAGATGTTACCAGGGTGTCTCGGGGCGTTGGTGTAACCCTGTGTTGTTAAGGTAAAAATGTATGGGACCTTTTTCTTTAGTCGATGGTGTTGACTCCTTCACTCTCTGAGCGTGTAAGAGAGTCTTGGTTGAGAGACATCGACGGTGAAACCTTGCGCGACCAGATATCCTTGGGTGTTTTACCATATGGATATTCTGAAGGAGGGAATCACTGGGCCTTGTTCCAGGTGCGTGTGGTGAATCCAGTCGTGGCGTGCGACGTAGAGGTTCGATCGGGGAGGTGAGATACCCCCGAGAGCCTTCGGGCCGTTTGAGACCATGCAGAGGGATGGCGAGGTTCCCTACCGTCCTTCCATAAACCCAAAGTCTAGAGTGGGTTCACGATGTCTGCAACGTGGATTACCTGAGAAGAAGTGTGCGTGCCCCTATGCACGCCATCGGCAAGGGAAGACCTCACGTGAACAGATTAAATCCTTTGGTTTGTGAGCGGTGGCGTAGAGCTGTGCAAGAGTTCTTCTGGGTACGGAAGAGCCAGGTGCGAGCATGGTACCCTGAGTTGTTCCCTGGTTTTTCTTTTCGGGGATGAAAAGCTTGAAGGAGGGAATGATGTAAGAACCTAGTTTTTTCTGCGAAAGACTTTGAAATATTCTTGATATTATTCTAGAGCAGCGCCTTCCGATGGCGTGTGATTCTGAGCCCCGAAGTGGCTGGAATTAAGTTTTCAGTGCGTTCACACTAGGAACACCAAATAAATGGTATAACTCCTAAATGGTGATCCAGATCAAAATTCTAAGTGTGTGGATGGGTCCGAAATGGGGTTTTTACCCTAGTAACCACATAAAACATGTCGGCACGGGACATTTGGACCCTTGCTCACTATCAGAACGTGAAACAGATAAATTAAATAATTAATTTATTCATTTTATGGCATAACTCAAGTATCTCTTAAATAGATGTTCGAATTAAAAAACCGAGTGCACCGTTGAGTTCGGAGCATGTCGTTTACCCTAGGAGTGGTGTATGTTTCGCGGGCGGGCCTTCTGTGAAAAACGCCGCCAAGGGCATTTTTGTAATTTAGCGGTCTCGGTCGTAAAATTTTATAACATTTTAAAGGGGCCTCAGATTTAAATTCTGAGACCACCGTTGCGCTTGGAGCATTATGTTTACTCCAGGGGAGCCCTCCTTTTTTTCTGCCTCGGGAGCGGAGTCGGGGGCGTGCCGGGCGGGGGGTTTAAGTGTTCTCTACTTAAACACACCCCTCCCCCTTCTTCTTCATCTTCTTCGCCTGGACAATGGTAGGTGGTAGCCCCCTCCCTCTCTTCCTCCACTCTAGCAAGGCAGCTTCAGAGAGGCGCGACAATGCCGACGAACCCCCCGCGAAGCTTCGAGCTACGCCCCTGACGGTAGGAGGTTTTGTTTCCATTTTTTTAAATTCCCATATTCTTTGAGCCCTATTTATACTGTTGAATTGCTTCCCGATTTTGATCAAATCCCATATATTGTTAGATCTCGATCCGAGATTTCTGACACATATTTCGGATTTTAATTCCATGCTCCGAGGCGTCCGCAGCGGTCCGACGAATTTTCAGGGTGGTTTTGGGGTGTTTTGGCCAGACCAGCGGTTTTCGACGGTCAACAGGGTGGTCCGGAGAGCTCCGGCGGGCGGAGCGGCTCCAGGCAGTGGATCCGGCCGGAGGTGGGCTCGGCGGCAGCTCCTCAGCATGGCAGTCTGAGAAGGAGGCGACGGAGGAGGCCGGCCATCCGGCCGGTCGGGAGGCACCTCACCGGTGCGGGCGAGGTGGGGTCCCGGTGCGCGACCCCGGCGTGAGACCAAGACCCACCATAGGGGGGTCTCCGCGTGGAAGGACCAGCCATGTTGGCCGGTTGGTGGAAGCGGACCGCGACCAGCGGGCCATGGCGGAGTTGACCGGACCGGCCAGACTGAGCCGGTCCGGCCCAGGGGGTTTTACCCCTTCGACATCAGACGCCCGTATCTTGAGCTACGAGCGTCCGTTTTGCATGCTATCAGCAGCAGCGCGGACCTCGCGTCAAGGAAGAATTTTTGAGATGGTTTGGGGAATTATTAATTTCCAAAATGAGGGGCATCAGAGGTATGACACATCTTTAAGTGAATTGATGTTTTTCCAGAGATTCTTGTTTTGGACAGCACAGACACATCCGATGTCCGAATTGAGCGCCGACAGTGGCGTTGGGTCCCTGGTTCCGAGGTGATGTTTTCTAGTGTGTATTCAGGCATTGAAACCGGATTTTAGGTGAGGGCCCGATGGCCCATCTTTTGAGCTGTATGCAGCGCTTTATAACTTTTTCATTGGGCGTCCATTCGGGGTGTGTGTGCAGTCGATTTTGGATGTTTTTCCGAGGTGATTGCAATGGTGCAATCTGCCCGCTCTAATTTGGCATGATGTTGTGGGCCCCACAAGTTCTGTTTGGGTGTTGATGGTGATTTTCCATCTCTATCACCGAGCGACCATTTTGGACAAGTGAATAGTCCATCATGTGTACTTTTTCGAGAGGATCACAACGGTGTGATCCGTTCTTTGTGTTTTGGGACCGAGATTCGGGTCGCACGTAGAACTGCTCGTATGCGGTATGTCGGAATGCATATTTTTCATTGGATATCCGTTGAACTCAAGTGATAAATCCTTTCAACATGTTTTCCCGAGGGGATCACAATGGTGCGATGCGCCTGAATGTTTTCGGAGCCGAGGCTTGGGATCACGGGACGTCGTTCGAGCGTAAGACGATGTTGGAAACTTTTCCATCAGATATCCATTGGAGGGGAGTAAGTAGTCGATCTCACATGATTTTATGCGAAGATTATAATGGTGTAATCTCTTCAGGCCAGCGGAGCCTCTTATACGATCTTATTAAATGTGGAAGCACGAAAGGTGTACTGGTGGAGGTTGTTCCTGCGGTGTTTGCAGAGAACCCTTGGCATGTGATCGTGTTCTCTCTTGGGAGTGTGAAGTTAATTCTTGAAGAGATGTAGTTGGCCATTCCTGGGCCGATTAGGTTTCAAGTTGGAGTTTATACGTTAAACCTTCACGTTGATGTTGGGTGCCATGTGCACGATTGCCTTTGGGCTGGAATGTGCAATACTCTGGGAGTATACAGGAACGTTTGGAGGTACATGTGGTTGTTTGTCCCTGAGAACATTTGTGCATTTGGTTGGGATTGTCTTGGGGCCACACGTTGTGTGGGCCGCATGTTCATGTCGTGCTCTGCTTTACGTACTTTTGACCTCTCGCGATGTAGAGGGTCCCTCTATTCTTGTTTGTTGACTAGTAGGGTTGAGTTTTCCCCTGGTTCTGTTCTTGATGGTTTGCCCGGTAGCGATGCTAGTGACATCCAGTAATGGAACGAGCGATGAACCTCTATTAGGTAAGTTGTTCTGGAGTGGGGTGGTTGTGCTTACCCACTCCATGCTCGGTTAGCCATTGTTGTACAATTCAGTAGAGATTGCCAGAGCAGCTCCGGGTTTACCCTCCAGCAAGGCTGGGCAGTGGGTTGCTCATTGAATTATCAGGGTTTACCCTCTATCAGAGACTAGGCATTGGTCACCCAACGAATCTTGAGGGTCTACCCTCCAGCAGGGCTGGGCAGTGGGTCGCCCGTCGACTTCTATCAGGTCTACCCTCCTGCAGGGCTGGGCAGTGGGTTGCCGGTCGACTTGTTCCGGGTTTACCCTACAACAGGGATGGGCAGTGGGTCACCCATCGACTTCTTCCAGGTTTACCCTCTAGCATGGCTGGGCAGTGGGTCACCCGTAGACTTATTCTAGGTTTACCCTCCAATAGGTCTGGGTAGTGGGTCACCCGTCGACTTCTTCCAGGTTTACCCTCCAGTAGGGATGGGCATTGGGTCACCCATCAACTTCTTTCAGGTCTACCCTCCAGCAGGGCTGGGTAGTGGGTCACCTGATGATGTATTAAGGTCTACCCTCTAGCAGGGCTAGGCAGTGGGTCAGCTGATATCTTATTATGTTTTACCCTCCAGCAGGGCTGGGCAGTGGGTCACCCGTTGGATTTTCAGACTCATCCCTTCTTATGAGGCTAGTCGGTGACTTTTCTCCATGACTACCTAAGCGGTACCCTTGTTTGTACGGGTCAGTTATGTGACAAATTTGACATTGAACAGTCCTCTCTACTTTGTGACAGTGATGAGGTGTGGTTTGATTTCACCTAGAACTCTCAAGTATGAGGGGCACTTTCCCCACTGAGACACATCCTTGTGACATGAACTAAAATCATGCGGGCGATTCATTGCTGCCCAAAGTGGATATTGTCAAGGTGCGGTGATTTGATCCCCTTGGATTGCAGTTTAGGGCAGACGTGCGGGATGTTGGGCATCGATGGTGTTTATTTCTGGGACTGTTGGCTAATCACCTTCTTGGGCTGTGATACGGGATGGAGATCTCCATACGACTTTTTTCGGGCTTCTTGTTGAGAATATTTATATGTATATACCTTATTCTAGTACCCACTTCTTGGGTTTGGTTAATCTCCTTCCAGGAGAGGCGAAGATGCACAGGGTATGCCACGTGCTTTCTGTTTCTAGCTTCTCGTGGTTGGATGAGTCTACTCTCCTGCTATAGGTAGCAAAGAATCGATGGGAAGTTCATATTCTCACTATTTCCAGATCCTTGTGTCTGGACAAGTCAACCTTATTTACTCTTGTTGGGTTGATCTTTTCTCTCTACTGTTACTCTTTTCTGTACTCTCGATTGTACTCCATTACTTTTCTTGTTCGCTCTACTGCTCTCCCTTTGGTACCTCCTTTGTTTCTCCCTCAAGCCTTCAGGGTGTCCTACTAAGTATTTTTATACTCACCCCTGCTTGGGATTTTCCCGCACTAGGTGTGGCCTTGCAGACAATAGACAGGTTGGTCGTGACTTCAGTGGAGCTTAAGAGTTCGGGAGATTGGGCCATGTGCTGTGGTTGTAGTCAGGTTCCAGGTGGGGGACGCTTCCAGCTGTTTTCTTTTGTTTACCTGTTGTTGGGTTGTGGTACTTTTCTGGTTGGGCGCGTGTTTGCCCTTTTTTCTTTTCAGTTTACATTCACCACTTTCTTGGAACTGTTTAGAGGTCAATGCACTCTTGTGGTTTTTTTATATCAGTTGGTACTTTGCTTTTCTCTTTTACTCTGCACTTTTGCATTGAGTGTGTTGCATGTGTGTGTACATGTACTTTTTCAAATGCCTCCCTAAGTTATTGTGCCTTCGGCGCTGGTCGCCAGCCCTTGGCCTATGGAGGCGGGCTTGGGGTAGTTGCTGCTCGAGGATGGGTAGGGTCGGGTCATGACAGTATATGTGATCTTACTCATTCTATCTTTCTCATATTGTGTGTGAGGACAATTTTTCTTAGAATGATGTCTTCCATGTGACATTGGAACAAATACCATCTTGGAATGTTCCATAATAAATTTATTTAGTATCTGGTAAATGTATGTACTCTGACTTAGCCCAAGGAGCCTCTTAGATCTATCACTAATGATCTTGATCACTATAATATAGGCTACCTAGCCAAAGTATTTCATGGAGAATATTTGTCCAAGTAGTCTTTAAGAGATTTTAATATCAGTATGTCTTTTCCAATTAGTAATTTGTCGTCGACATATACTACTAGGATAATGAATAGATTCCAATTAAAACTTTTGTAAACACATGGATCACATTCATTCTTAATGAATCCAAATTCCATTATAGATTCATCAAATCAAATGTTACATGACCTGGATGCTTACTTCAATCCGTAAATGGATTGCTGCAACTTGTAAACCCTTTTGAAATCACCTGGGGTCACAAACCCTTTTTGTTGTGTCATATAGGCATCTTCCAGAAGGTTCCTATTATGGAACATTGTTTTGAATTCCATATTCCAAATATCATAGTCATGGTATGCTGCTATGGAAAGTATGATTCTGATGGATTTAAACATGGAAACTAGAGAAAATTTTTCATCATAGTGAATTTCTTGACATTGTTTAAAACATTTATCCACTACCCTTGCTTTATAAGTACATACTTTACCTTCCATGTCCAGTTTCCTATTAAATAACCATTTACATCCAATAGGCTTTACATCAACTAGAACATTGAGAAAAACCCAAACAAAGCCCTGATACATGGAATCCAACTCATAATTCATAGAATCTAGCCATATTTTAACTTTGGAGCTCTCTACTGCCTCCTTGTAGGAGAGAGTTTCATCATTGTTCTACAATAACGAGTCACCATACTTGGTGACAAGAAAACCATATCTCTCTGGTTCCCATACCTCCCTTACACTCTTACATAGTACTTGTGTTTCAAGAACTACTTCTTCTACAGGGACCTATGGAAGTTGTTCCTGTACCAACTCTTGTGTATCTTGTGCATCAAATTCATAAAATTCAACCTTACTCCCATTATCCTTTTTGAGGATGTGCTCCCTCTCAAGAAATAAACATGTCTGGAAACAATCACTTTCTTTTCGGAGGTGTTGTATAGGTAGTATCCCTTTGTTTCCTTGGGATACCCTATAAAGATACACCTCGTGCCCCAGGGTGCTAGTTTGTTGTATGAGAAATCCTTAACAAACTCATCGCATCCCAATACATGTTTATGCAACAAAATAGTTTTCTTTCCACTCCATAACTGAAAGGGGATTCTATTTTCTACCATAGTTGGTACTTAGTTTAATTTGTATGTCACAATTTGAAATTCATATCCTCAAAAGGAAAATGGAATATTTTCATAACTCATCATCGACCTTACCATTTCCAACAAGGTACAATTCTTCCTTTCACCGACACTATTACACTATGGTGGATAAGGTGGAGTGAGTTGTGATATAATCCTAGACTCTTGTAAAAGGTTGATGAAATATTGGTTAAGATATTATCCACCTCAATCTGATAAAATATTCTTTATCTTCTTACCAAGCTGATTCTATAGATCATTCTTGAAATCCTTTAATTTATTAAAGGACTCATACTTATACCTCGTTATGTAGACACATCCATATCTACTCAAGTCATCAGTGAAATTAATGAAGTAAGAATGTCCGCCTCTAGTTTCTATTGGAAATGGTACACACACATCAACGTGTACCAATTCTAGAAGATCTGCTTCCCTTTTACCCTGCCCACCAAATGGTGGTTTGGTCATTTTCCCTTATAAACAAGTGTGACATCTATCAATTGGCTTTAGCTTAGAAGACTCTAAATAACCATCTTGATAGAGCTTTGTCTGGCACTTCTCATTTAAATGAACAACAGGGTGGTTCCACATCATGGGGTTATATGAGTCATGTGAACTTGATTCGTTATCGATCTCCAACACTTGGTTTTCATAATTTAATACATAAAAACTGTTTTTTAATGTTCCATACCATAACATATGTTGTCCTTATAAAAGAAACAACATTTATTTACAAACTTGAAAATAAATCAATCTGTATCTAAGATCAATTCAAAAATTATGTTCTTGGAAACACTTGGTACATAATAATAGTCTTATAAAACCAAAATCATCCTTGTCAGCAAAGAATGGTGGTAGTCACCAATGGTAAGAGTAGCTAGCCTCGAACCATTGGAAGCTCCCAGATCCACCTCTCCTCTAGAAATTTTCCAAAATCTACTTGGTTCCTTCATTTTCATATAGATGTGAGCACGACAAACTTTATCTAATACCCAATGTGTATAAATGGAAAGACTACACTTGATAACGAATGTCCCTTTGGCTTCCCCTTGTCTCTAGGCGCAATTCCGCTTCTAGTGGCCTATATTTCCACATGAAAAGAATACTTCCTCCTTTTCCTTACCTTGCCTTTGGATATTATTCTTCCTGTTCTGACAGTGATCAGGAGCTTTAGAATATTTATAAATCTTAGGCCCCTTTTCCTTGTCCTTCCTCTTCTTATTCACCACAAGGACATCCAGTTTGTCATATCCCATGTCCTTATCCACTTGGTGTACTAGGGTCAGAAGTTCCAATAAGCTCTTCTCATTATTTATCATATTATAATTCACAATAAAACTAGAGAAAGCCTTGGGATGTGATGATAGTATGATATCTATATGAAGCTCATTTGTGAATTTAATCCCTAAGATGTCCATACACTCAATGTATCCAATAATGTTGACTACATGTGGTTCAGTTGGTGCAAACTCTCTAGGATTAGTAGTGAACAAAGTGTTGGAGATATCATACCTATCTTGTCTCACCTTCTCTTGATAGAGATCCTAAAGGTGATACATAATGATATAAGCATCCATTTCCTCATATTGCTTCAAAAACTCATTGGTTATCGATGATAGCATGAGGAACTGAACATCCGTAGCATCATTTAAAAGTTTCTCAGACCTATAAATATCTTCATCACTCGCCTCATTCCCAGGTGCAGCTGGTAATGGTTCTTCTAGCACATATAGTTTTCTTTCATGGTGAAGGACGGCCTGAAGGGTCCTTTTCCACTTTTGGAAATTAGTGCCGGTGAGAAAGTTTTCCCTCTCAAGTATGGATTACAAAAATATGTTTGATGTCATTGTGATTAATATTTCTACAATTAATATGAGTAGAATATAAGTACTTTATCTTGATAACATCTAGACAAATAAATAAATTATTATTTTTTATTCTCCCACTATTTTATCAAAATCCAATATACCTCACCATTGGCTTCCAAATATCATGTTTCTTGGATATTCTAGTGGCAATGATCCATATTCCATTCTCATCATCCCAAATTTGGCTGGTTAAGAAACTTGAATGGTTTTAGGTAGGAATTGGAAATACCATCTACATTATCTCATAGCTCCTTGACCCGTTGAGTGGACTCCCCAATCCTGAAGTCATTATTTTAGATTTCCTCAACCCTTTCCTCTTAGTTACACAAAGTCGTTCTTTGGAATTTAACCCTTGATGTAAACCATGTTAATTCATCCCAAAACCTCAAATTTTAATTCCTCGATAATTAAAATCACCTTAACTTTGTTTGGTCAAGCACTTTGAATTATTGGTTCGATTCTAACTAAAGTAATGGGAGGCTATACCGACTTAATATTTTATTAATATATTTTATCCTTTATGAATAAATTTTATCATTTTTATCTTGTCACATTATTGTTAATATTTAGTGGGATAAACTTAAATCATTAACCATGTATTGATAATATTTACACATATGACATTTTATTTTAGTTCCATCTTGCATTATTGTTAATTAATTAATTAGGTGATCATGATATTACATCCATAATGTATAACCATGAAACTGATAGAAATAAAATAATGGGTATGATCATGATCTTTTCTAATGGTTAGTTTATCTAGTTGTTGATAAACTAACCATGAACTAGGGGAGAAATATGTTGAACCTTTTAAACTTTTTGTTTACATCTTTTCACCTGTCTACCTTTGTATCTCCTTGGATTGGTTTCTCCTAGGCTCCTAACTTGAACCACCTCTACTAGCTTGGGAGATCCATCTAGTACATTTTCTTTTAACTCACACAAATGTGAGGGGTAAAAGTGGGTTTACATAAAATAACCATGGGTACATAGACCCTAAATATTAATGAGGAGAATTTATGCATGCCAACAATTTAAATTTAACAAATAAATTAAAAAGGAAACCAATCACAAAAAAAGGTCTGGTCTAGCTCATGATCATCAAAAAACCAGCAACGAATTATGCATTTAAGAAATACATCATTCAATTATTTAATCATTCTTATTAAAATAATCATGCTTGGAACGATTAATAATTATATTGAATTAATAAATCCCTTTATGTTAATTCTTTTTCTGAATTTCCTTGAGATTCTCATCCATTATAATTTTAAACAAATTAAAAAATTCATTTAAAATTAAATGTGAACATAATTTATACCTTGGAGGGAACCTATTGAATACCCGTCCAAAACTACCTAACATTTATTATACTTTTATAGACTTTATTCTTTGTGACATATAGCATGCACACAGAATTTTAATTGTATTACAACTCATACATGATGTTAAAATATTTAAACGTTATGTAGATGTTAATTAAATATTTATATATATATATATATGTGTGTATATATCAAAAACCATTCAAATGTTGTGTCCTAGATTTTTGCATACACGAAGGTACATGTTTCAAGGGTTATATAACATAACAATAAATTTTAAATCTGCATAATCTGAAAAAAGTACACGACATGTAGATCCGCTACATGTTGTGCACCCTCCTCACCGTCAATCCGAAGTACACACCTGGGGAAACGACATGTGAGGTGTACTTCATTAATCTTTGGAGTACACAAAGTATCAAATGGGACACATGCTGTGTCGACTCTGTGTTACATGATCACCATCCGGGAAAGCTATGTATGGGATACACAACTTGACCCTGACTCGAAGGGAATACACACTATGTACATGGGCCAAATGGCATATAGTCTAGATGACCATGAACCAGTCTTTCTTGGTCAACATATGGTGTAAGAATTGACTACACTTCTTTTCATTAATGCACAGAACTTGAGGAATTTCCGAATTACACCAATACGCTGAACACAACTACATGATTTGTGATACGGATTACACATTGTGTATGGTATATTAAAAGGAGTTTAACATTAAATAAAAAACGTTAACTATCATGTTACCTGGAAAAAATCATCGGCCCATCCTGATGAGATCCTCCATTTAATGTTAATCATAAAATTATTTGTTATTGTTAGATCTATGAGAAATCAAAGAGGAAGAATAGATCTCGAAATTCAGAATACAAGAACTATTAAATATTAATTGAAAAACAAAATTATTAAATCATAAATAATCAATGAATTATTTAAATAATTATAAACAAAAATATGACCCGCTCCGATACCACTTGTTGGATTCGGGTGCTGCAGAAGTGTGGTTGGGACGACACCCATCTTTAAATTTTATAGTGATAAATGATTATTCTAGGATCAATATGATGATGAAATCCAGCATCCAGGGAATAAAATCAAATATTTAGATAAAGAAGAAACAGACCCATAACTCAGAGAGAGAGTGAACACATTTTGTTTATATTTAATTTATTTAAATTAAAGAAATTTCTCCAAATTTTTCATTCTTCATTGATGTGTCTAACCATAGATCTACGGTGAGACATTCATTTCTTTTTAGAGAACAAGAGTAGATATAATATAGTGGTAATCTACACGTGCTCCATGAATATCTAGACATCACCGAAGGAGTCCATGAGTGCTTGTACGGAAGGTCATTGCGCTTGCATTGTCCACCCTTAATCACCTTGAGAGCTTATTCCAAATCATCCTCTGGTCCAGTGGAGGATGAACGATCTCATTCTTAAGAGAATTACTTTTGAAGAAAAGGTTCTTGAGGATTGAGATATTTTTCTCCAAAATGTTGTGCAAAACAAAAAATTTTCTCTATGGCTTGTGTTTTACCCCCTTGGCTAATAAGTGAATTATATGTAGTCAGGAATTTAATTCACTAGGTAATAATAAATAATAAGCACACGGGCCATTAATTATATTTATTATTCCATGTGAAACCCCCGAAATCAAATAATAACAACAATACAATTATTTCCATGACATATTCTTAGCTTTCACGTTATAATTAAATATTATTTTAATTAAATAATTTTTAACATTATTTTCTCACAGGACCCTTTAACTCAATCTTCCCATCCTTTGAAATATTTATTGAACCTTGAATAATGACTATTTATTTATTAAATAAATAAATATATCTTCATTCGTTATTCACTGAAAAATAAGAAATGAGATCAGACATAATTGAATAATTATTAAACAAAAAACAGGAATAATATTTATTTAACTTGTTAAATAATAAATTATTTAACAGATATTCTGGATACACTTAGTGTGTGACCCTCTAGGCCTCTTTCTCAGTGGCATTAAATGATTCTTCCTAAAGTCCAAGTTTATCATCTAAAAACACGCCAAGGAACCCATATAGAAATATGTTAATGCCACAATAGCATGTCACCTAATACAAATTCTTACCATGTAATATAACCCATTTTATCACAATATCTCCAATTGAGCAGGTTGCATGCCAGTGTCATCATCTTATATACTCGATAACTAATTTTTTTGACTTTGTAGAAATTGAACATTCCTTGAGAAAACCATGACCATGCATTTATTTAGGCTACATAATTTTCATAAATGGTCCATAGATATATACTTTTGTTAATGTACAGAAGTTATAAATCATTTCTCACATTATTTATTAATGAAATATGACTCATGACGCACCCAACGCATCCTACCTCGCCGCGAGCATATGTCATCACTTTTTTCACCAGTACATAAAAGTGGAAAAGTCATAATATACATTAATAATAATATTAATGTATTAGGACCATTAAATATGTTCATCAATAGGAACATCCAATGAAACTTATAATGTGGATTTTCTACTATCGGATCTCATTATAATAATTTCCTTCTAGATATTACCAGGGGTGGACACCATTAGAAGGTGCCTCAAAGTTCTATGAATCTATACCCTTGGTAGCTTGTATCATTTGTGTATCTTCAAATGATATCATCTGGACATAAATCATTTATTGAATAATAGTTTCATGGAACTTATGGTTTCTCATATAACCGGGGAACTGCTATGACCTTTTAGTGCGACAGCTACTCTTGGGAAATTATCATATGCTATGTTATGTAGAAGAACAATTATGACGTGATACGGAATTTATTAATATTTAAATCCATGAATATAAGTTAATCATAAAGTATAAAGAAGTTGGTTCTAGAGAACCAACTCCAAAAAGGATAAGATTGACTTTTATTCTTTTAGAGTGAAATAATTCATCAAATATAGGGAAAATGATTTTGAGACAAAAATATTGTCCTATTATGATTTTTTTAATGATATCAATGACCTTTATTCACATATATGGTTTATGGTTTTGGGGTCATCAACTTTCATCTGATCATGCTCTCTTGAACTCTCCATCAGAACGTGATTATTATATTTTTATTCTATATCCATGTTTCTATTTTCCACCTATGTTCTGATACTAGAGAACCTAGTTATGTGACCATTGTAATTTCCCATCACTATTTTTAAGAAGATGATTTATTAACTCTATTTGCACAGTGAGTTTTTCAACAATAGTATTTTCAAATATCAATCCCTTGATTACTAAGGTCAAGTTTAAATTACTAAGAAACAATTTAATTAAGGTGGAGAGAATGTACCACACTAAAATTCTAATGTAAGAACCTTATATTCGATAACATGTATGAAACACAACACCAAGTGCATATTGGAATGTAATAACCCGAGAATTTACAGTACAATTATTTATTTAAATAAATTTAAAATATTCTAGAGCTTGGAATGCAGAAAAAACTAAGTTAGATTTCCTTACATGCAAGAACATCCTTCTTCAATAGCTTGAATTACGTTAAAGGCCTTGTATTAACTGAACTATAATATATTATTGAAATATTAATATTTAATATAATAAGACATAACCTAGCCGTTAAATTATCAGTTATGATTAGTATTAAATAACTTATGAAAATATATATTTACACAAATATTAAATGAATTTACTAGTTACATATTGATTATGAATGATTATAATAACTAATTGAATATAAATGAAATTTTTTTCATAAACTTATTTTTATGCACATAAAGTTTTCTACCTTAATAAATTAAATTAATTACTATTATTGGACGATTTTAATTATATATATATATATATTATATTTAATCAAATATTTTTGATATTCATCCAATAGATATGATAGGAATAAGATAAGAAAAAAAATTAATTTTATGTATAAAACTTATATTTTTATAAAGGTAATTTTACTGACTTTTAATAGAGAACCCATTTTAAATCCATTTTTTAGTACTTTTATAGACCTTATATGTACAAATAAACTTTATATTTTAAAGATAAACAAAAAAATTAGCTCAGGGAGAATTTTTTTATGATGTTTCATTTTTTAATGAATAGTGAAAAATAATGATTTTTTTTTTCAAAAATGCGTTTTTGTCTAATTTATTTATATGGTTAAATTATATTTGTATATAATTTTAATGTTTAATTAGATTAAATTTTTATTAATTAATACAATTTAGGTCATTGTGATCAATTTCAATTTGAAATTGGATATAAAAAGTAATCAATCATTTGAACGTTTTTACTTTAGAAAACCATATTGTCATCCCATCCACAAGATTTATTTGAAATTAATTTCCACCACTTATATGATTGGAATTTGAAAAAATGGATCCCATATTTGGTATATAAATTATTTATAATTTCAAATGAGGTCAAAATATTTTTTTAACAAAATTTTTAGTGAAAGTAATTAAAATAAATTACAAAGATTAAGGTGAAATTAAACTTAACCAGGGACTAAACCTTAATCTTAAGGGCCCAAATGACCTAGACACTTGTCCAAAATCCATTATTTGTCCATATTTAGACCCTATTATCAATTGTATCAAATTTGGAATATTATTGGATCTAATTTAGATGTAAAAAACATGGGTGTATTCCTTTTTTCAAAATTCATAAGAGCGCCACTCCTCCTCTACTATAAAAGGACCCTTCTCCTCCCACTTCCTCACTATTTCATGTGTTAATTTTCTAGTTTGTCGAGTTTTTCTGACTTTTTACTTATCATTATTATTAATTATATCATGGGTTCATAATATCCTTAATGTAAACTATGATATAGATATAATCTATATTTTGTATATATGTATTCATAATAACCTATAATGTTTGAAGATTGGACATTAAATATACTGTTCATAGATATAGTAGACCGTACATACTCATGAATGCCACATTCATTTCTTTGTCATATTAAAAGATTGATAATTACATGATACATATATATATTATAAATAAAGTTTAATATTAATGTTCTCTATGTCAAATAGGTTTATTAAAACTATCCTTTATATGTTACATGTATAGTGTGAATTAATGACATTGATTTGAGGGGGTGGTAGTCCACACTTCCACAAACGATGTTATCATCTTCCCAAAATATGGAGTGCGTAAAGGTATGTGTAATGAAATAATTAGTGAAGTATAAAGACATTATAAATATAATATATATCATATATAGATAGGTTTTCCATCATAATTCCCAATCATTAAAGGTGGTAAAGGAAAAATGAACAATCATCAATTCGTGTGGTGGTAGTTCACCGTACACATAAATTTTATATTCATTATGCATTTAATGGAGGTGTGTGTAAGTGTAGGTATAAACCTTAACATAAAAACATAAAAATATATTTATGATACCAATTTTGTTATATAATTATTGAATAATGATATTTGATGGGTTGGATAATGGAAATGACACTAAAGAGATTGAGGAAAGATATTACCTCTTCTTTGGGTAACTCATTATTGTTTTCAGCAAAGGGATTCCTTGGATGAATTTAATCCAAAGGTGAGGATTATAGGTATAGGGGAGGAATTTTAAGGATCTATTTGGGTAGTTCTAGGTTGATCACAAGTGACCTGAGAGGTTTGAGGAATTGGGAGGAGAGGAGGCATTTTTATAGTGGAGGACGGGTGTCACTCTTGTAAATTTTGGAAAAAGAATTCCACCCAAAATTTTCCTATTGAAAGTGAATCAAATTATGGAAATATTATATACAAGTGAGGATAGGGTCTATATATGGACATAAAATTGATTTTTGTGAATTTTCTAGGTCATTTTCCCCATTTTTATTGTTTAGTCACTTCTTAAGTTTAATTTTACCTTAATTTTGTAGTTAATTTTAATTACTTTCAATATTTGTTTTTTCAAAAAACTAATTAGAGCTTATTAGAAATTATAAATTGTTATGATTCCATGTATGGAATAACTTTTTCCAAATTATAATCACATAATTTGCATGAATTTAATTTAAATTTAATCCTAGAGACAGGATAACAATGTGGGTTTTTAACGTAAAAACGTTTCGATGTTTACTATGTTTTAATATTTAATTTCAAATGGAAATTGATTCTAATGACCTAAATTGGATTACTTGATTAAAATTTAATCTAATTAAAAATTTAAAATAATTCAAATTATAATTTTACCTTATAAATAAATTATATGAAAAAGAATTTTTGAATTAAAATTCAATATTTTTTACTATTAATCAACAAATGAAACTCAATATAAAAGTACTAAAAATTAACCCTTACATAATTTTTAGGTTATTATTTCTAAGATAAAGTTTATTTTTACGTATTAAATTTATCAAAGTGTCAAAAATTGGATTTAAAATAGGTTCTCTATTAAATGGTGGTAATTGTGCCATAATAAAAATATAGTATTTTTATGCATAAAATTGGGATTATTTTTATCTTACACCTATAAATATATTAGATGAGTATAAAAATTATTTTTTGGATATATAATGTATAAATTTACTATATAAAAACTATACAAGTGTTATAATTTAATTGACTATGAAAAACATGAACAAATAATGTTTTGTTTAAATCAGGTGTTGTGTGTACTACAAATCTATCAACAAAATTAAATTTATTCTAAAAGAAAAATATGGTAAACTATTAGGGTGATACATTATTCCCTCTAACAGTAATTTAGTAATCTAAATTTTAGGATTACTACCTTAAAAAAGATGTGGGTAGTTCTCCTTCATTGAATCCTATAGTTCCCATGTTGTTTTTCCATTTAATGATTTCTTTAGAGTACCTTTACTAGAAGATTCATCTAATTCATCAATACTTGTTCTCTTGCATAAATAATTAGTATTGGTTCTTTATAGGATGAAAGGACTACTTCTAAATATACCTCATCAGAGATGATAACATGAATTGGGTTAGGCATGTTCTTTCGTGGCATAGATATATAGAACAAATCATGTACCTTTGAGATATTTGGAGGCATTGATAAATGATATGCACCAAATTTAACCCTTTATAGAATCATGAAGGGTCCAATATACCTGGGAATTAGTTTACCTTTCTTCCAAAACCTTTTAACACCATTCCATGGAGATACTCTCAAGAAAACATGATCTCCCACTTAGAACACTAAATATTTCCTTCGTTTATCAGGATAAATCTTTTTCCTAGTTTGACCTTATTTAAAATGGGATTGAATATGATTTAACTTTTGTTTGTTTCTTTAACATGTTTTCCGCCAATGTGTTTCCTTTCATGAACTTTATCCCAAAAAGTTAGAGTACATAATCTCTTTCCATATAATACTTCATACCACACCATTTGAATACTTGAATGAAAACTATTATTATAGGAAAATTCTACCAGTAGTATTTACTGATACCGCATTCCTTGAATGTTGAGTTAGAACATCCTCAATATGTATTCTATTTTTTTAATTGTTGTTTTAGTTTATCCATGAGTTTGAGGATGGTAGGCAGTGCTCAAATGAAGCTCAGTGTCGAGAGCCTTCTGAATACTTCTCCAGAATATTGATGTAAAGTGGGGATCTCAATATAAAAAAATTGATAGAGGCGCACCATAAAGTCTAATGATCTCATTAATATAGAGACATGCGAGGTGATCAAGAGGAAAATATTCTATTATAATTAGGAAATGTGCATAATTGGTTAGGTGATCGGTGATAACCCATATCACATCATTATTTCTAGGAGTCTTTGGTAGTCTGGTGAAACAGTCCCTAGGACTTTCTTCCCATTACCACACATGAATAAGAAGAGGTTGCATGACTAATTTAGGATACTACCCCATACCCTTAAATTGTTGACAAAACTAACATCTAGTCCCATAATCCTAAATTTCCCACTTCTTTTCATACCCCAAAAAATGTTACTTCAAGTCCCTATAAATATTTGTTCTGTGAATGTGTATATATTAGATCAAGTATAGATGAAACACACAAACTCTTTCCAAATTTTTGGACACCATCTTCCCAAACAAATTCTGCTAATTTTCCACTATTCACAATGTTGATCTTCTTATGAAATTCCTCATCATTATATTGAGAATTATTTATCCTCTATAATAAATATTTATTTTCAATCATTTGAAAAATTATTGACATATCCCCTACCTAAGAAATTACCATATCTATCTTTACTAGATCTATGAACATAGGATCCTTCCCAATCCTCATTTCAGTTATAAGTCTGTGGTCATTTCTACTCAATGCAAATGCTACCATGTTTTCTTTCACTAAGTGGAAATGTATTGATATATCAAAATCCTTTAGTAAATTGATCCATATCCTTTGACTCATATTGAGATATTTTAATGAGAAGATGTATTTTAGGATTTTATGATTTTTGTATATCTCACATCTATCTCCATAGTGATAATGTATCCATATTTTTAAAGCCAATATCACAACCGGTAACTGAAGATCATGGGTCAGATAATTATATTTGCAAGCCTTCAATTGCCTTGATGCATAAGCAATAAATTTATCATTTTTTATTTGGACACATCCTAGTAAATTCTTCGATGCGTCACTATATATGACAAACCCATCATTCCCTATAGGTCGAGTCAAAATTAGAGCATTTACTAATCATCACTTTAGTACATCAAATAATTCTTCACATTACTTTGTCCAAACAAACATAACCCCATTATATATAGCTTGGATAATAGGTTATCCAATTGAAAAAAATTATGAATGAATCACTGATAGTAACCAGCCAAACCAATGAAACTATGTACCTAATTTATGTTTGTTGGAATAGGCCATTCTCTAACTACCTTTGTCTTTGCAGGATCAACTTATTTTCCTCTTGGAGACAATATAGACAAGAAAAGAAACTTCTTGAATCCAGAAATATGACTTACTAAATTTCCTATACAAATCTTCCCTTATAAGAGTCTTAAGAATGGTACATAAGTTATTCTCATGGTTCTCATAGCTTTTAGATTACACCATAATATCATTAATGAATACCACAAAAAAATCATCAAGATATTCATTTAATACTATGTTAATTAAGTCCATAAAAATAGATGGTGCATTAGTCAATCCAAATGGTATTATTATAATCTTGTAATGTTCACACATAATCCGAAAAGCTATCTTCAGAATGCTTTCCTTCTTCACTAGAAATTAGTGATATCAATAACGAAGATCAATCTTTGAAAAATATAAGGCTCCATGATGTTGATCAAATAAGTCATTAATTTGAGGTGGAGGAGACTTTTTCTTTATTATAATAGCATTGATTTTCTTATAATCAAAGCACAACCTCATAGATCCATCTTTATTCTTAACAAAGAGAACATGGGATCCCCATGGAGAAATAATAGGGAAAATAAAACCCTTATTACCCAAATCCTATAATTTTTTCATAAAATATTCTAATTCCATAGTTTCCATTCTATAAGGATTCATTAATATTCTCCTTTCATCAAGAATCACATCAATGTAAAATCTAACTTCATGCTTTGGGGGATGTCTAGAAAATTCATTAGGAAATACAATAATGTATTAGTATATGATAAGTAAATTCTCAATTTGAAGATTACCTTCTTCATCACTATGTGTTCTTTCTCTTCTTCCACAAGAATTTCATTTAGTAATGAAACTGGGGGTGGGTATAGTTTATAATCGGATGAGGAAGATTCTTCTCTAAAGATGAGGGATTCTACATCCTCCTCACAAATTGTAATTTCATTCCTCTTGAAAAAAAATTTTCATTATATTTTGAAATCCATTTCAAGAAGTGAATTATATCAAAGTCAACCATAGGTATTATAATGATATTGGTAAGTAAAGCATGTTTATGTGTCATAATGGGGACTTCTCGACACATCTTTACTGCAATGAGACTTCCATTAAGAGTTTTGACTGATAATTCTATTATTAAATCAAAAGGGAACTTTCTATTTTTCTTCTGAAAACCGAGTAGATATAATAGAGTGTAATGATCCTAGATCAAATAATGCACTATCTCTAAGAATCTAGGGTTGGGATGTCATATTTGGTATCAGATGAAGTTGATCAGCAACCTTGGAACCTGGATTTAGAAAAATTAGATTTGGGGAAATAACCCTAAGATAGGATTTGAGGATAATTATAGAAGAATATCCTTGAATTTGTGTAAGGTAGAGATTATGTGGGTATTCCAAGAAATATATATTTATACGAATATTAAAAGTGGATGTGGTTCTAGAATAGATGTTCCTAGGAGTAAAAACTCTGACAAGGTGTGTCAGGCCTGACTCAATGTAATCTGGTACATAAAAATGGGCCTTACTGTACACCTGGTTGGACACTCCCATTGGATACAAATAGGATAGTTCAAATTTTATTTAAAAACCATTATAAATGATTTAAAAGTAAAGATGTACCCAAAGAAACCAAATTTATGATTCTATGATTTACGATGTGTAAATTTACTTTATGTGCTATACCATATTTGTAGCGATACATTATGATTTTATTTTTTAATACAGTATATGGAATTATTTAGAAATGGAACCTAGAAGTATAAATGGTATAAATAATCATTTAAAATGGAGGTATTTCAATACTTAAGAAGCTAATATGGATGGTATTGGAATAGATAAAATTATGGAAGTATTGGGGAAACATAATCAGGTTATGAAAAATATCCTTTCCTAAATGGATCAACCTATTCTATGGGGAGAATATCGTATACTGTATCACTTTATGTGATATAATCCCCTACCATTTAGTGGGACTACTAATCCAATTGTAGCTGAGCAATGGGTTAAATATCTGGATAAGATATTTATGGACTTAGGATGAAGTGAAATGGAAAGGTCACACTTTCCATCTATTGTATCCAAGGTGATGCTGATCAATGGGGGACCTTGATCCAAAATACTAGTGTGGAAGAAGAAACAAAACTCAAGGAATGTATAACCTTTATGGAGAAATTATTTTAATAATAATTCCATCTTGATCAATAAATTAAGATGAAGATAATGATACTTATATTAATGAAAAATAAAGAAGAAATTTTTTTAATATTATGAAGCTAACTTTACAATATTAAATAGTTATTATACGGATTATATACACAACAAAGAGTGAAGGATTGACCACTTCCTTGAAGGTCTGAATATAAACCTATGAAGGGAACTGGTTTCTCAGAAATTTTCATCATACGAATAAATAGTATTATGTTCCATCAAGATAGAGAATGATTTATCAAGACACTATATATTCAAAGAAATCCAAGATAATTAGAGGTATTCTAAGCATCAAGAAAAAGTTAATTCATTAATGAAGAAGAAAAAGTTTGAGCAATTTCCATCTTGTAAAAATAGTGGAAAGAATCACCCTAGGAAATGCCTGAAGGGAGTGGGAGTTTTCATTATGTGTAAGAAAGGGGTCACCAAGATAATGAATGAAAGGGGAAAAAGGAAAACACTAATATTCAGTGTTACAAAAACAATGAGATAGGTAATTATGCCAACTAATTTCTCATGTGTCAAGGGAATTTACCACAAAAGAGACCAAAGGGAGATGGACAAGCATATATGACCACTACATCAGAGGTAGAAATATCAAATGAGTTAGAAGAAGGTACATTAATCCTATCTTAAAATTTATCCAATGCATTATTTGACTTGGGATCATCACACTCTATTATACCTTCCCAATTTTTTAAAAAAATTAGACATTTCCCTTTTGATTTAATAAGAGAGTTTTCAATTAAAAATCCTAAGTGAAGTCTCATTGAAACAAAAATGTGTCGAACAATCCCTATTGTGACAAATAAATGTGATTTACTTACAAGAATCATTGTCATACCTATGTTTTAATTTGATATAATCCTCAATATGGACTATCTATCAAAATAGGATGCAAAAATTTATTATAAGAGGAAGGAAATTGGATTTATGAGGAGGATTTAGAATCCTTCATCTTTAGAGTAGAATCTTCCTCACCTAATTCTTATCTAGATCCTCACAAAGTAGATTTACTAAATTAAACTATTGGGGAAGAAGAGAAAACAAAACCTAGTGATTAAGACGGTAATCTTAAAATTGAGGATTTACCTATAGTGTAGGAATACATTAATGTAATTCCAGAGGAATTATCTGGACACCCCCTAGAGTGTGAAGTTGAATTTTCCTCTGAATTGATTCCTTATAAAAGACTAGTATCATAGACTCCCTATATAATGAAAACATTAGAATTGTTAGTGGTTAGGAAACAACTATAAGATTTAGTTAAAAATTGATTTATTCACCCTAGTGTTTCTATATGGGGAGACCTTTTTATCTTCATTATAAAGAAATATATATCCATGAGGTTCCCATTTGGTTTGAATAATCCACCCTCTATTTTTATAGACATAATTAATAGAGTATTCAAAGAATATTTTGATGTTTTGGTTGTGGCATTCATTAAAGATATTTTGGTGTATTCTAAAATCTATAAGTACTATGTGAATCACTTGCATACCATTCTTACGACTCTTAAAAGGGAAGAGTTATATGGGAAATTTAGTAATTGTAATTTATGGGTTCAAGAAGTTTCTTTTATTGGAAAAATTGTCTATAAGGATGGAATATTAGTTGAACCTGCAAAGACAAAGGGATTCAGATAATGGCCAACAACAACAACATAACTAAGGTACATTGTTTCATTGATTTGGAAGGTTACTATTGGTAATTCGTTTAGAATTTTTATCGATTGAATAAACCATTAACAAATCATAAATACAAAGGGGTTAAGTTTATTTGGAAAATAGAATGTGAAGAATGAATTGATAAACTAAAGAGAAGATTAGTTAATGCTCTAATTTTTAATCTTCTATCAGGGAGTGATATGTTTTTCATATATATTTATGAATCGAATAAGAGAATTAGTTGTGTCCTATTTAAAAATGATAAATTTATTGTTTATGAATCAAGGAAATTAAATACTCACAAACAAAACTGTCCAACCCATGATCTTGATTTTGCAGATGTGATCTTTGATTTGAAAATATAGATACATTATCTCTATGGAAAAATATGTGAGATATACACAGATTAAAAAATCTTGAAATATATATTCTCATAGAAAGATCTCAATATGAGACAAAGGTTATGGCTTGAGTTACTCAATGATTAATATATTCTTTAATACACTACAAACCATGGAGACAAAATAAAGTAGCAGATGCATTGAGTAAAAAAATCCTAGAGTTCTAACCCAAATAAGGATTAAGATGGATCCTATGTTCATGAATATAGTACATATAGATATGGGAATTTCTATCTAAGGGGATACATAAATAATTTTCAAATTATTGCAAATAATTTTTTATTGGAGAGGATACAGAATTTTTAATCTGATGATAAGGATTTCCAGTAGAAGATCAAAGGTGTAGATGGAGGAAAATTAACAGATTTTTTTTGTAAAGATTGCATCATAAATTTTTTAAAGAGGATATGTGTTCCATCCATACCTGAGATAAAAAGGTAAATGATTGATGATTCTTATAGCTCAAATTTCTCTATACAGCCTGGAAGTACAAATATGTATAGGGACTTGGAGGAATATTTTTGTTGGGATTACATGAGGCAAGAAATCCCAGATTATGTGTCTAGATGTTTCGTTTTTCTATAAGTGAAGGTTGTGAGAAAGTATCCTAAAGGACTCCTGCAACATCATCCTATTCCTATATGGAAATGGGAGGAAATTACTATATAATTTCTCATGGGACTATCAAACACTCCTAGAAAGAATGATGTAATATGGGTTGTAATCACTTGCCTAATCAAGTCTGTACATTTTCATTATATTTGAGAATTTTTGACTCTTGAGTTCCTTTCAAGGATCTATATTAATAAAATTTTAGGATTTCATGGTGCACCTATATCAATTGATTTTGATCGAGATCCCCGCTTTAATTCAAAATTCTGGAGAAGTATTTAAAAGGCTCTTGACACTAAGCATCATTTAAGCCCCGCCTACCATCCTCAAATTGATGGAAATCCTAATGTAAAAATTGAAACATTGAAATACATGGTGAGGACTTTCTCACTTGACTTTAAAGGCATGTGGGATTAGTAATTACTACTATTATAGTTTTCCAATAATAATATTTTCTATTCAAGCATTCAAATGGTGCCGTATAAAGCATTATATGACAATAGATGTCATACTATAACTTGTTGGAATTAAGTTGGTGATATGAAACATGTGTGACCAGAACGTTTTGAATAAAAAACATCAAAGGTAAATTCTATTTTGGCACATATTTAATCAGCACAAATATGCAAAAGATTTATACTGATAATCAGAGGAAAGATTTAGAGTTCCAAGTGGGAAATCATGTTTTCTTGAAATGATCTCCATGGAATGGTATTATAATGTTTCGGAAGAAAGGGAAACTAAGTTGTAGGTATGTAGGAATCTTTGATATTCTTGAAAGGGTTGGAGTTTTTGGATATCTTTTATCAATTCCTCTAAATCTTTTAATGGTACACGATATGTTCCATATATCGATGATATAGAAATACATGCCTAACCCGATGCATGTGATCATATCTAATGAGGTAAAGTTGGAACATGAACTTTAATACTGTAAAGAATCCATAAAAATTCTTGATACAAAAGAGAAAGTATTTCAGAATCAGATGACTCATCTAGTAAAGTTACTCATGAGAAATCACAAAATAGAAGAAGCAATATGGGAACCAAAGGATTCTATGAAGGAGAAATACCCATATATATTTTTGAATGTAAAAAAATTAAAATTTGGAGGATAAAATATTTGTAGGAGGGAATAATGTAACACTGCAATAATTTATAATATTTTCCTTTTATAATAAATTAAATTTCGTTGGTATCTTTGCAATACATACAACACCTAATTTAAAAAAAACTATTTAGTCACATTTTTCAAAGTAAATTAAATTATGAAATTTATAGAATTTTTATATAGAAACATTATACATTAAATATTAAACCAATTATTTTAATACTCATCCAAAATATTTATTGGCCTAAAATAAAATCAAACTCTATTTTATGCAAAAAATACAATATTATTATTAAAGAATTTTTACCACCTTTTAATGGAGAACCTATTTTAAATCCAATTTTTGAACTTTTTAAAATTTAATATGTTAAGATAAAATTAATATATTAAATAGAAACATAAGAATTAGGTTAGGGTGAATTTGTTTTATTTTTTGGTGAAGTTTCATTTCATAATGTATAGTGAAAAATATTGATTTTTATTTCAAAAATGTTTTTTTATCTAATTTATTTATATGGTTCAACAATACTTTTAATTTTTTTAAATGTATAATTAGATTAATTTTTTATCAATTAATCTAATGGAGATTATTTTAATAAATTTCAATTTTAAATTGAATATAAAAAAGTAACAAATTTTGGAATGTTTTTACTTTTAAAACCTGCATTGTTATCCCCTCAGCGGGATTAAATTTAAATTAATTTCTGCCACTTCATTAATTGGAATTTGAAAAAATGGATTCCATATTTATAATAAAAATAATTTATAATTTATAAAATGATCAACATAGTTTTTGACAATAATTATTAGTGAAATTATATTAAATTAATTACAATGATTAAGGAAAAATTAAGTATAATAAGGGACTAAAGCTTAAACAAAACTATCAAAATGACCTAGAACCTTATCCAAATTCCATTGTATGTAAATATTTATAAAATATAATACCTTGTATATACTTATTTCCATTATTATATCCTCTTTAATTGGAAAAAATGATGGTGTAATTCCCATTTCAAAAATTTATAATAGTGCCACTCCTCCTCCACTATAAAAAGGCCTCCTCTACTCCCACTTACTCACACCTCTCATGACACTTTTTGTTAAACAAGATCTACCCAAATTGATCCTCAAAATTACTCCCCTAAACCTTGAATCCTCACCATGGGAGTAGAAATTCATCCAAGGAATCCCATTGGTGAAAACTAATAAGATTTACCTAAACTAGAGGTAACATATTTACTCAAGCTCTTTAGTTTAATTTTCAACATATACACCATAAAATATAGATATTCCAATATTATATAACAACACTAGTATCCTTAGTAAACTAATATATTTTTATGTTATGGGTTCTACCTACACTAACACACACCTCCATCTAATGGATAACGAATATAAAGATTATGTGTACGGTGAACTATCGCCTCAGGAAATAATGATTGATCATTTTTCCATTGCCACATTTCATGGTAGGGAATTATGATGGAAAATCTATTTATATATAATATTTATAATTTATTTAAAATTCTGTAATTATTTTATAACACATTCCTTTATTCACTCCATTTTTTTGGAATATGATAACAACGTTTGTGGAAGTGTGGACTACCCCCCCCCCCCCTCAAAGAGATATGATTTGTTCATAATATACATAGAAAATATAAAGGACGGGTTTAACAAACATATGTGACATATAAGAAAGTAATATTATACTGTAATTATAATATAGATATGTATCATGTAATTATCACACTTTTAATATGATAAAGGAATGGAAGTAGAGTTCATGCGTACATACTACCCACCATCTCCATGAACAATGCATTTCATTCATATCTCAATGATTTATAGGTATGCACACAGTTTGTTTTATATAGTATATATAATTCCCTTTGACATTTTATATCATGAATCTATTTATTATCATGATATTATAAGTATCGTTTAATGTTATTCTTTCATATATATTATGATTTAAATGTTTAAATGTGGTATGGGAAACTTTGGAATGTTTAAAAAATATTCTCCTCGAGATCATTTTTAATGACTATACTTGCAATTTCACTTCCTTTCATGATTGTTAACTTTCTATTGAAACAATCACATTATTATTATGAACCTAATTTCTTATATATGATGTATATAATTCCACATTGTCATATAATATCATGATTCATTTATTCTTCTTGATATTTTGAGTTACAATTTGAATTATTTTATCCAAGGGGATTTGAGTTAAAAGTTATTAAGTGGAAAATAATTTCATAACCCAATTTATTTTCAATATGTTACATCACTTCATAATTATCATTAATATTCTATGATTATTTGTATAATTACTATGACTATATATTGATGTATTTAAAAACCATGTTTTATTAAAATGTTTTCAAAAATGTTTTAAAACTATTCTAAATGATTTAGTAAATATTTTTTTCATATTTTTTTCTTTTAAAAATGTTTTCAAACAAATATTATTATTGCTTTCTCAAAAAGGCATTTTACAACATTTTTACCATGAAAAAGGAATGTACTTTTTACCTCATACAATATGTATGGATTTACCCATATTTATTTCATTTAAGCATCCATTAAATTTTTAAAAGGATACTTTTTAAATAAAATGTTTTCAGAATTGATTTTCGAAATGTTCTTCAAATTGAAAAGGATGTTTTCCCCAAGAATGTTTTTAAAATATCTATTATTTATATTAGTTAATCACAAAAACACTATATTTTTAATCTAATTGGGATATGTTCTATTGATACCATCCTTATTTGACTCTATATGTTTTTTGATTGATTTTGAAAAGGATAACATTGAAATTCATGAAGTATCATTCTGATAAATAGTTTTAAGAACATTTTTTATTTGTGGACAACTAACCTTTTTTTGTATAAGAATATTTTTGTTATAAATGAAGAATAAATTTATTTATTTAGAAAGAATGAAGTTTCTGAGATAGAAGTTGCTGAATGAAGAAGTCTTGTTTTGCTGAAGAGTTTTGAAAGAGGACATTGATGAAGATTGTGAAGTCAGAAGTATGAGTTTTTTAAAAATTTATAAACAAAATCTAGTGATGATTTTATGATCAAGAAGTTATCAAAAGTCATGAAAACATTCATTATAAATTCTTTTAAATAAATAGAGGAGAGTTTTAAAGAAACTGAAATCACTAGAATGATTCAGAAAAGAGGTTCTAACACTATTGTTATTAAAATCAGAACCATGTTTTTGAGAAAATCAGATCCAAGATTCTAAGAAAATTAGAACATATTTTCTGGGGAAACCAGAACCAACATTCGGAGAAAATTAGAACCAGTTTTCTAGGAAAAATAAAACCATGTTTTTGAGAAAATAAGAAATATTTTTCTAAGAAAATAAAAACAACATTTTTGAGAAAATATGAACCATGTTTATAAGAAAATTAGAACCTGTTTTCTGAGAAAATCATAACTAAATCTCTAAGAAAATCGAAACCATCTTTCTAATAAAATAAAAACTAGGTTTTTGAGAAAATTATAATTTTTTTTGAGAAAATCCAGAACAATATCCATCTTTGTCATACTCTAAAAATTGGACCCAAGATCTAGCGTTGTCGTACTGAGAATGATATGAAGAGTTGAAGAAGTAAAACATGAATTTAAAATTTTAAAAAATCTCAGATAAATTTTCGAAGGTTTAAAGTAGTCATATATTTAAGATAAAATGAGAAATATTTTGAGAGAGTTTGAGATTTGAGGAAGTCTGAAATTTTTCAAGTTTCCCATATTTTCTTGAGTTTCCTATAAATTCTTTCTCTGATAATTATTTAATTTTCAACTTTTACATACTCACAAAATACATAGTTCTAGATAATTCTAATAAAAAATCTATCATCTGATTGAAGGATATTTATATTGAGTTTTAAGTAGATAAAAATTAGATCCATCATTACCACATTGAGAAAATCAGACTCATCTAAATCAGACAGAGGATTCAGAATTATCATTTGTGGAGAAGATTAATTTTTTTATTCTTTTGTTTGGATGAATTGTTTTATAATAAAACATTGTAAATTGACAGAAGTTAGAATAATATTTCATATCTGGATATTGAAGGTGTCTAACAGGAGTTGGCACAAGTTGTAATAACTTCTTCATAATAGTGGATTTCCATAGACTGATGGGAGTGGCTAAGGCAAGGATGTAGGTTCTCACATAGAGACTAATCCTTGTAAATCTTATGTGATTTTCTTTCTCTCTTACCATTTCATGTATAGGTATTTACTAATGGTTGATAAGTATATAAATCTTAATAGGTTGCAGTGGCTAATTTTTTAAAAGTTTTCCAATATATAAAATGTGAACAAGAGATTAAACCCCCCTTCTTAGTCATTATTCAATATTTGGAACTTCAATTGGTATCAAAGGGAAGGTTCCCTTGTTGAATTCATATTGTGGATAATATCAATTCTATCAGAAATAGAGGAATTATTACATTCTATGGAAAAAATTATTATGGATGAGAAAATACGATGATTCACCATCTCATATATCTTCACCTGGAAGTTTTTGATGCTGCTACTATAGGTTTTCCATCTATTGAGAAATATTCCCCTATGACTTTTACTGATAAGAGAAATATAATATTTGATAGAAATTATATAAATTAAATCCTTATTTCCTTACTAGAAAATTTTTATCAGAAGCTCATGCGTCTAAAAACTTCAAAAAGTATGCAGGACAAGTTGGAATTTTTTTTTCTGGGAATACTAAACTTAAGGAAGAACAACATGAAACATGGCTTAGTAAGTATGAAGACATGAGAATAAGGGATGAAGAAACAATTGTTGAATACTTCACCAGAGTAAATGAAATTGTTTTCAATGTTAGTAGATTCAGAGATGTCCTTGAATATTTTACAATTGTGAAGAAACTTATGAGAAACTTTCGAGACAGGTTTGATACTTAAATTTATTCTTTATAAGATAAGGATGATTTATCTCTAGATGAATTGTATAACTTTCTTGTTACTTATTAAATGAGCAAATACCTAATGATTAAAAAGAACATGAAAGATGAAATCGATTTTGAAGCTATGATAAAGATGAAAGTCTATGATATTAAATAATCATATCCTATTGATTTTAAAGATAAATAGGATGATGAGTTTAATGAAAAAATCATGTCTCTTATATCCAAGAACTGTTGAAGAGGAAGAAGAAAGTATGGAGGTAAAATTCCTCTCAAATATTTTATGTATGGTGGAATCAGACATTTGATATGAATTTACCCAAGAATAAAGTTCGATAATATCGAGATGATTTTAATGAAAAGCCTCAATGGAAGAAGTAAAAAAAAATGATAAATAAAAAAAGTCTTCCGATAGATACAAGAAGAAGATTACAGGAAGCAAAAGAATTATGTTGAGTAAGAATGTTGAATCACAATCAACTGAAAAAATTCATCTGAAGATGAAATCATATAAAAATTCCGCACCTTCATTGCAAACGTTAGGAAAAAAATATTCCGAATATAGTGAAGAAGGTTGTGAAAAATCTTACAGAGAGTTTTAGCTCAGAACAAAACTTGTTCCATGACTTGGAAAAAAACTCTAAAGAAAGAAATTAGAGTAATGAAAAAATATCATGAATAAATTGGTGATATAGGAAAAGATGTCATAAAATAGAGGGGTGAATATATTCATTAGATTTTATGTTATAAACGTAGAATTTCTTAATATGGAAAGACGATTGAATATATTATAAAAATCTTTAATTGAAGGAAGAAGAGGTAAACAGGTTGTAATCAAAACTTATTATGTGATAAATTACCTAGAAGAAGATTAATGAAAACTTTAAAAACCTTTATAAGTAAAATATAAGACTTCTAAAGTTGATAAGAAGGATCAATACAAGAATCGGGTGAAATCTTACCTAACTAAAGATAACTTTTCATATACTTATTTTAATATTTCAGGTTTTGAAAAAATTATTGTGAAAGATTGGGTAAATGAATAAAGTGAGAAACCTATCAATTCTATACAATTAGAAAACTCACTCAAAATAAAAGATGGTCCACGTCTTGAGCATGTTAGAGATGAAAGAAGCTCCCAACCTCAACAAAGTGTCCATAGAGAAACATATTTCTTAAATATAAAATCCATATTTGATGGGTATTTTTGGTGTTTTAGAATTTATGGGAATAGAGCTTATAATTAATGGTACAAATTATCTTTACCCAGAAGAAGGTTTGAGAAAAATGGAAGAAGTTGTGAAAGAAGAATGAGTATGTTTTATAACTTATAGGAAGTTGAAAAGGTTAATTCTCATGATATTATTTACATTCCAAGAAAGAATAAATTTGATTATTTGGAAAAAGATTGTGTAATATATGATCAGTCTTCTCATCATTCCAAAAATATGCATGAAACTTCTTCTAGAACAATTTTCTTAAGATATAAAGGAAAATAAAGCTGGAAATAAGAAGGTTAAGGAAAGAGATTTTTTTTAGATAGCTTAGAAATCAAGTAAGAAGAACAAGCCATGGATACATGATAGTATTTGTTCTTCACATATGATTGGTGATATAAAAATCTTGAAACATATTGAAATTCATGATGGAGGAGAAGTTATTTTTGGAAATGATAGTTCCTTAAAAATCAGAGGAATCATAACGACAACGACTAAAGTATAGAAATTCAAATCTAAGGAATTTTTACTTGTTGATGTGGTAAAACATAACTTACTTAGTGTAAGTGAAATTTTTGATGTTGTAAAAGAAGTAATATTTTGAAAGGATTATTGTATCATCAAAATTATGAATAATTTAAAAGTCATTACAAAAGGAGAAAGAACCATTAGGAATCACTTTCAAATAAGAGAATTCCATAACTCTTGTTATGTGAGTGCTGAAGATAAAAACAAGTTATGGAACCAAAGACTTATCCACCTTGGGAATAAAAAAAAGAATAAACTTTCTAAATTTGTGGCTGTCCAGAATTTTATATAATTGAAAAGAATATATGAATATATTTATATTACTTTTCATAAAGGAAAGATGACTAAAAAAACTGTAAAAGTGTTGAGATTCAATCTAGCAGACCACTTGGTCATATTCATTATGATTTATAGAGACCGATGAGACATTAATGAACAAAAGGAGTCTGATAAATTATCACTTTTATTGACGATTTCGCTCGAATGACAAACATTATGTTCATGAATCACAAATCATATGATATTGAAATGTTCAAATTCTTCAAGAAAGATGTTGAGAAAGAATTGAGGGTTTCCATCAAGAAGTTGAGAAAAAATAATGGTACCAACCTCACAAACAATGATTTTTAATCATATCTATGAAGAAATGGTATAAAATATTATTACAGTTCACCCTATTCTCTAAAAAAATAGGGCTTTAGAAAGAAATAATATTATCTTGGTGGAAATGAGAAGAAGTATGTTAGCAGAAAAAAATATTTCAAAATTATTTTAGAGAGAAGCTGTTAGTACTCCTATACATGTTCAAAATATATGATTGTTGAGACCAGAAACCAACATGACTCTTAATGAAATGTGTTACAACTAAAAATATTCATGGGAATACTTTAATGTATTTGGAAGTCCATGTTTTATCAAGGTGAAAAATCCATATTTGGGAAAGTATGATGAGAAATATGGGGATGGAACTTTCTTCGGTTATTCACCAAATGGTAGAAGTTATAAATGTTGGAACAAACGTTTAAAAAAGTTGGTGAAATCATATGATGTGAATGTAATTGAAAATAAATTTTCATTAACAAATATTTTTGAGAATTCTGAGGAGGATAAATTGGAGATTTTCAATAATATTGAATGTAATTCAAAACATTCTTATCATGATTCAGAAGAATCATGTTTTGAAGAAATTATTTCTTGTAAATAAACTTTAAAATTTCCTACCTTAAGAAAACATATTGAATTTAAAAACATTATTGGGAATCAGAAGGCACTCGTTCAGAATAGAAGGAAGTTGAGATTAGAAAATCAGACTTTACTTATCTCAAATGTTGAACCAAAATCATTTTTAAAGGCAATTCAAAATAATGAATGGGTGGATTATATGAATTATGATTTGGATCAGATTGATAAAAATGAAACATGGGAACTTGTTCTAGATCCAATAGATAAAAATGTTATTATAAAATATAGGGTTTTTAGAAACAAATTGAATGAGCATGGATAAGTTTGAAGAAATAAAGAAAGATTTTTTTAAAGGATATGAATAAGTAGAAGGTGTGGATTTTGATGAAACATTTTCCCTTGTTACAAGGAAATGAACAACTTGAATGTTTCCTATAGTGGCTATTCATTGGAAATACAAAGTTTTTTATATGGATGTAAAGTTAACCTTCTTAAATGGTGAGATTTAAGAAGAAGTTTACATTTGGAAACATTGAGAGTTTATACTTTTTGAGGATGGCTATTTTTTTTGTAAATTGATGAAACATTTTTGGGGGATAAAACAAGATCCATGTGCTTTTTATTTGAAGCATAAATTTTGTTTGAGAATGGTGAAATTTTCTAAATGAAAAGTTGATATAAACATGTATGTGATAGATTTTGACTCCAAAACTTTAATTTTAATTGGGTATATGGATGATATAATTTTTTTGGGGATGAAGAAAATGATTGTGAATAGTTTTTTAAAGAATTGAAGAATAATTTTGAAATGTAAATGTTGATAGAAATAACATTCCACCTTGGATTACAAGTTCAAGAAAAAGAAAAATATATTTTCTTATCTAAATATAAGTATGTAGGGGATTTGTTGAAGAAGTTTGGGATGGTTGTATCCCAATAAGTTTCAACTCCTATTTAATGATCACAAAGTTGAGTAAAGATGAATCTCGAATAAGTGTGAATCAGAAAGACTTTAAGAAGCTGATAAGAAGTCTTTTTTACCATACAACTTCAAGGAATGATATTTTTTATACTATGAATTTATGTAATAGGTATCAAAGTAATCTGAAAGAATCACATATGATGGCTACAAAGAGGATTCTGAGATATGTCAAAGAACTACTTCACATGGGTTTTTATACAAAATAAATTGTGAGTTGAAGTTTTTTGGTTATACATATACCGATTGGGATGGAGATTGTTATGATAGAAATTCAAAATCAGGAGGAACATTTTTTCTTAGTGAATGTTGTGTGATTTGTCATTCAAGGAAAAAAAGTTCAGTAACTTTGAGCACAAATTAATTTGAATATGTTGCATCTACTCAGGATTGTACTCAAATGTTGTGGATGATACTTCAGGTCTAATATTTGAAATTAGCAGTTTCTAAACCATTGATGATAATTCATGATTATCAGAGTTCAATTGAAATTTCTAAGAATCATATCAAATATTAAATATAAAAACACATTTATATAATGTTTCGATTTATAAAAGAGAAAGTTGTTGTTGGAAATGTTTTGCTAGAATGGATTTCAACAAAGAGGTATATTACTCATATCTTTACAAAAGAAATATCAAAGGAATGTATTATTGAATTTAGGCTACAAATTCATGATCATACTCCTCACATGTCTTCCTAAACCACATATAGAAGAACCCCCATCATGCTTTGGATTATGTTTACAAAGGGGGATAGAAAGTAAAAACATTCTACTTTGTAAGAAGTTTTACTTATCATTCATTTTTTTGAATCAAAAGATGTGGTTATCATATAATGTGGGAGATAAAAATATAAGTGATAAAGGAAAAGAAAATATTGAGAGAAGGAAAAAATCAGGGGGGTTTATATTTACTTGGCTGGAAATTTTTCTTTCCACTGAGGGATGAAATTCCTTAAAAAAAATATTACTTTATTCAGTAGTGTGGTGTCCAGAAAATCTCTTTTTAGAACGGATATGTTTTGATAAATCTTAAAAACTTGTGTTATTTAAAAAATATGAGTTGTGAAAAACTATGAGAGTTGTAAAAGTTGTTAATGAGGATTATAAACCAATAAAAAGGGGGAGATTGAAGTACCGTTATGACAAATAGTTTTAACAATGTTTTTTATTTGTTGAAAACTAGTATTTTTTTGAATAAGAATGTTTTTATTTATCCAGAAAGAATGATTTTTTTAGTTATAAATATATAATTTTCTTAATGAAGAAGACTTTTTGTTTCTAAAGAGTTTTGCAAGAGGATGTTGATAAATATTGAGAAGTCAAAAGTTCGAAAGTTTTTCAAACATTCTAAAAAAAATAAAACGATGGTTTTTTGATCAAGAAGTTATCATGAATTATGAAAACATTCATAAAAATATCTTTTGATGAAATTGTGGAGAGGTTCAATGAAATTAGAATCACTAGAATGATTTATAAAATCAGATCTAGAACTATTGTTCTAAAAATATGTACCATGTTTCTAAGCAAATCAGAACCAAGGTTCTAAGAAAATCAGAATTCGTTTTATAATAAAATTGAAACCTAGATTCTGAGAAAATAATAACTAGTTTCCTAATAAAATGGAAACCATGTTTTTGAGGAAGTCGGAATAGGTTTTAAGAGAAAATCAGAACCATGTTTCTGAAAAAATCAGAACCATGTTTTTGAGAAAATCAGAACCATGTTTCTGAGAAAATAAAAACTAATTTTTTAAGAAAAATACAAATATGTTTTTAAGAAAATTGGAACCATGTTTCTGATCAAATCAGAATAATGTTTCTGGGAAAATCGGAACCGGTTTTCTGAGAAAATTGGAACCAAGATCCAGCTTTATTATACTTAGAAAATCAGACCCAAGACCCAACATTATCATACTGAGAAAGATATGAACAGTTGAAGAAGTCAATCATGTAATTCAATTTTTCATAAATCTTAGAGAAATTTAAGGAGGTTTGAAGAAGTCAAAGATTTAAGTTTAAATGAAAAAGATTTTTAGAGCATTTAAGATTTGAGGAATCAGGAAAGTTTTCATGTTTCCCACCTTTGTTTTTGAGTTGCCTATAAATACTTTCTTAGATCATTTGTTCATTTAAAACTTTTACATATGAAAAAAAGGCATATCATTGTAGAATTTGAAGTTAATATTTCCCACCTGATTAAAGAAGATTTATATTTAGTTTTTGAGTAGAGAAAAATCAGAACCATCATTACCGTACTGAGAAAATAGAACTCAACCAAATCTTATTGAGGATTCAGACTAAGAATTTGTGGAGAAAATTCAAGAAAGTTTTGATTCTTTTATTCAGCTAAATTTTTATAAGAAATCATTATAAATTGATGGGATTCAATATAATCTTTCATGTTAGGAGATAGAAGGTGTCTAATGGGATTTTACATAAGTTGTATTCACTTATTTATAAAAGTGGATTTAAATAGAACCACAGGAGTGGCTGTGGAAAGAATTTATGCTATCAAACTGTGGCCAAACTATGTAAATATTGTGTGATTTTCTTTATTTTGTACCTTTTAGTGCATATGTATTTACTAAATATTGATAAAGATATAAATCTTAATAGGTTATAGGGGTTATGTTTCTAAAAGTTTTCAAACATATAAAAAGTGAACAACTAATTCAACCCGCCTTCTTAGTTGTTATTTTATCCTTGGAACTTCAATTCACTTCTATGATTCCTTTGTTAGTCCCCTTAAATATTCAATTTCCTATGATCATTTAACATTAATTTACCCAAAATATCCATATCATTTTTCATGGACATGATTATTTCCCGAATTGTATAACATTTTTATACCTGTTTTACTTTGAAAGTTATTTTATTATTTCGAGAATTATTGATACATATGTATCCATTATCCAATATGGATATTTGATAAGGCATATTTTTTATTCAATATAAAGAATTATTGTGACACTAATGACATGGGTTGGGGGCTAGTTAATGAAATACCCTTGATGCATGGATAGTTTCATGAGATGAATTAGTAGATAAAATTCAATGAGTATCTACCCTATATGCTAAATCATCCTGTGAAAGGTCTTGAATGTAATGGTTCCATGCACCTAGAAAACCTGGTGTCCAATAATTTAGAATTTCACTCATTTAGTTTCAGTTATTATACATCCATGTGATTTTGTGTCGACATATCTATGGACACATTTCATTTTTTGTTCATTTGTTAAATGGAATGTGTTTCTAGTTATTACCTTCCCATATTGTTTATGAACTTCCTTATCAATTTTTTGATTACATAGTATGTGTTTTTATTTGTGTAACATTCCATAATTATTACTCTCACAGATTCATTATTTATCAAGATATACATTACCCCTACAAAGAATTTGAGCTCACCCTTAATTGGTTTCCTTTCCATTAGAATCTAAGAGGCATAATATTAAAGATATGAAAGGATATACTGGATGGAATAAGCTTATTATCTAAGAAATAAAAACAAATTTTGTAATAATGTATTCATTTTTAATAAAAGACTCATTTATATATATGGATTACCAAGACTATTAAACTCTTCAGTACTTAGATAATTGATTCCTTGTAATCATGCTAATATAATGGCAGTAGACACTAGCTCGGGGCTCTCTAGGGTTAGGTCAATATAGTTGGTATCAAATGAAATTTAGTAGAAACCTTAGGAACTATATTTAAGAAAAAATGATTAGATAACATAACCCTAATGTATAATTTGAGGATATGTATAGAATAAAATGGTAAAGTTTCGGTTAGATATAGATTATGTGGTTTTACTAGAAATCCATCCCGGTTTAGATACAACGAGTATACGTGGTTTTGGAATAGATGTACCTAGGAGTAAAAAATATGACATAGTGTGTTGGGACAGACTCAATGTAATTTAGTACATGACAATGTGCATTACTGATCACCTAGTTTGACAGTCCTAGGTGATATGCTTAAGATAATTCACATTTTCTCTGCATACTATTATGAAGTATTTGAATAGATAACAATGATCAATTATCAAGTATAAAACTAAGGTATCTTAGATTGAAAATAATGTTATAATATTTATACATCTTAAATATGATTATATGGTTTTTTCAATATGATAAGTGATGCTCACACGATGGTTTTTAGTTTTAGGAAATGCACTCCACTATAGGATAAACACTAAACTAAGGAAGAAGTAATGTGGAAATATATGGATGAATTATTTTTGTATTGTGGTTATTTTGAAAACCTCAGCTAAAAGGATATTTAGTGACTAACCATATTTGAATGATATCCATCATATATATTTATTAAATTATATCAATATGGTTTTATAAAAGGATAACATATATTCTGGGTGACAAATCCTCAAATCCAGCAAGGCTGACGGACTTGAACCCATGATTGAAGTATGATTAGGGTTTAAAGCCAACCACAATCCTGTATAATGTCTTGGTTAACATTTCATTGTTTTTAGTTAATCAATTTGATGAAAAAATATTAGTGATGAACTAGAAGTGTTACTTTTTTAGGTTTAGAGATTAATTTATTAACCATATTTTATTTGGAGAATAATTAGTGATTAATAGATAAACTTTTCACTCATTTATAGACCTTAAGATCTGTTAAAAGTATATTTTAATGCTTCTAGAATCAGAGTTAATTTTTTGATATCCATTTCTTAAAGCAGCGGATGAATTAAAAATTGATCAAAGAAAAACCAAATAACAAAATTGTGTTTATCTGAATATATCAAGTAGTATATTTCCTTATATACCTAGGCAGTAAAGTAATTAATCCAAATTAAGAAAATGACCAGAAAAATGTTTTCATAATACCTTAACTTTTATTGAACAAATGGTCTTCTAAATCATCAAATATATATGGCTTTTAGCCCTCATATTTCCATTAAACATTCCCTTTTTTGTGATTTATGACCTCAATAACCCTTATAAATATTTATCCTTTTCCTCTAAGTACATAACTCTACTGGCCACTAATGTTATTCTACTTAGAGACCTAGTTATTTTTTATTTCATGTGACCTTTGTACTTCCAATTCTCTATTTTATTGAGGATTTATTACTAACCCTTATCACTATTTGGGATTTCAAATATAGGAAATATAAAAAAATATATCACCAAGATCGATTTTAAATTGTGAGGATGTAATTTAATTAATGTTGGGAGAATGTAACATCCAGAAAATCTAATGTGGGAACATTGTATTCGATAGCATGTATGACACACAACACCAAGTACGTAAGGCAATATAATATCCCAAGAATTTATAATATATTTTCTATTTCAAATAAATTAAATATAATTTATAGCTTGAAATGTATAGTGAGTTAGCATATGTCACACGCAAAAACGAGTTCCTTCAATGGCCTACGTCCCACGTAAGGCCGAGTTATACTAAACAATATTATATTATTAGAATATTTTTTTTTTAATATAATAAGATATAACCAATCCATTAAATCATATTTTATGAATATAATTAACTAAATTATAAAAATATATGGTTTAAGAAAATACAAAACTAATTCATTGTTTATAAGTTAATCAAAAATGAATATAAGAACCAATTGAAAATAAATGAAATATTTTTATAAAAAACTATCCTTATGCTCAAAAATAAATTTTATCGTAATAATTTAAATTAATTAAAATTAGTTAATTATATTAATTAAATATATATTTTATATATTTAATAAAATATTTTTGACATTTATCTAATAGATTCGATAGACATAAGATAAGAAAAAACCCAATATGGCACATAAAAAACCTATATTTTTATTTTGGAACTTTAGCTGCCTTCAAATGAAGAACCTATTTAAATCCAATTTCTAACAATTTTATAAACCATATATGTCAGAAAAAACTTCATTTTTGAAAAAAAACAAAAAAATTAGTTTAGTTGAATTTTATTTATTTTTAAATAATGTTTCATTTTTGATGAATAGTGAAAAATATAGAATTTCAATTCAATTTTTTTTATAATTTATTTATATAGTGAAATAACATTTTAAATTGGTTTTAAAGTTTAATAAGATCAATTTTATTTATTAATTAATCTAATTTAGTTCCTTGGAATCAAGTTCACCTTGAAATCAGATATAAAAAATAAGCAAACTTTTGTACATTTTTTCTTTAAAACCCCGCACTGTTGTTCTATCTACGAGATTAATTTTAAATTAATTTATGCCACTTATGTGATTGGAATTTGAAACAATGGATCCCATATTTGGAATCATCTTAATTTTTAATGTCTAATAAGGTCATTATAGTATTTTACCAAAAATATTAGTGTAGGTAATTAATATTAATTACAATGATTAAGAGAAAAATTAGCTTAACAAAGGAATAAATCTTGAACTTAAGGGCCAAAATGACCTATAATGGTTTAAAAAATACATTTATTGGTCATATTTTGAACCATCCTGCATTGGATCCAATTTTTACTATTATTTCAGCCACTTTCCATAGAAAATACATGTGTGAAATTCACTTTATGAAAATTTATAAGAGTGAAACTCCTCCTCCAATATAAAAAAGTATTATAGCCTCCCCATTCCTTACACCTCTCAAGACACTATGGATAAACTAAGCTTTGCCCAAAAATATTCTCAACATTCCTCCCTTCACCTCACCTTATTCATAAATACAGGCTTTGTTTCTATGTTTTCAAAATATTATCTATGAAAATGGTTTTTAAAAGGTTATATTTTTTAAAGAAACCTTTCCAAAGAAGAAATGATATTTTCATCAAGAATAATTTTCAAAAGATATTTAATATTTATTTTGAATCTATATTGACATATATTGATGTTACTCATTCCATTCTAGGAAATTATCCAATGGTAACATTCATATTCCTTCTTGAATTGTTTATGTTTTAATGAAACAATGTTTATGGACCCCATTTCTATTCTATGAGTTATATGATTTTAAAACCCACTTCTTTTTCATGGATTATGATTTGATGAAATAATTAGGAAAATTGTCATTTTTCTATAGTTTATTATGTGATTAATTTTTAATGATACACATTTCATTTCATGGGATTTAATTTTATGTTTATAAAATACATCTTTTTTATGAGTCACGATATGATGAATGTTTTGTTATCTTGTGGCACATGTATGTATGATTATATTATGTGATGGATGAGACCCATATCGACCTCTAATGAATTGGGTAATGATAAATGTTTTATGAGCTCAAATGGTACATGGGAGGGAATCCCATGCTGGAAACAAGAGGGCATGTTAGGCCTAAAATAAAAGGGTACACATGAGTGCATCCCATGCTCAAAACAAGAGGGTAAACATGAGGCAATACCGAGACCAAAATAAGAGGTTACATGTGAGGTAATCCAAAGCCTTCAATAATAGGGTATGTGGGAGGGAATCCCAAGACCAATTCAGTTACATGGGTAATTATCCTAACCCTAACATGATTTGTATGTTTCCTTGACATAGGATTTTGTATATTTATGTGTATTCCACGGGTTCCAAGTCGTATTCCTTCATGGATGATGCTTTTGTTTTTATTATGATTTCTGACTTATGAAATTTTAATATTTATTCCATGATTCATTTTTATGATCATTGATATGATGGGTAAGATCATAAAATGTTATGATCATGTTCTCATACCATTATGTTGATGTAAATTCTTAAATATCTCCCATGTTTACCCTTAATGAGCATTCGAGATAACCCCTTTTTATGTTTCCTTCAATAGATTATGTAGATATATTTTATGTATGATACGTCTAAGAATGGTGCTAGTCTTGGAGAACCTTGTGAGAGATAATGTAGCTCTCTCAAGTAAGAGTTTTCCGGATTCCATGATTCTAAAGACACTAAACTAGTACAGTCTTTAGGAATCTATTGGTGTAATGTTCTATGTGTTTTGAAAAAATGATTCAATGTGAGTGCCTGAAAATTGAGGGAAACTATAGTTAGTATCCTAGAAAATGTTTAGTCAACCTTTGGAAACTAGGATGTGAATACTTTAGTGAGATCCCTAGGTATATCTAGGGATGTCCATGAATTTTGGTAAAGGATAGAGTGAGTGGTTTCCTAGAATTATATCCCTATCTTGATACTAAAAGTGGTTGTTGCCCTGGAACAGTTGTACCTAGGGGTAACAAATACAACCAGGTGCATTAGGCTTGACTCGAGGGTAACTTGGTACATCCACTACTGGAAAAACGACCTATACCCACAGTTCAAAACCGTGGGTATAGATCCAAAAACCATGGGTATAACCTATACCCATGGTTTTGGGAACTATGGGCTAGAAAGGCGTCGGTGTAGGGGTCTCAACCTATACCCACGGTTCTGCTAAACCATGGGTATAGCCTTGTCAAAGGTAGGACCACGCTACTCCAGTGTGGAACACACCAATCCCTACGGTTTCCAAACTGTGGGGTATTAAAACTTAGAAAAGGGGCGCTGCAGAAATTCAAACCTGCAACCCATGAATAGCATCACTGCCGCACCTCACCACGGGACCAATACAGATATAATTCTTATTTTTTATATACGCATATATCTAAGAATATATATTAATATAACCCATGGACTTCAAACGGTAGAAAATAATTCAAAAACCACGCCTGGGAGGATTTGAACCCGCACCTCACACAGCTGCGGCGTAAGTATCATGTGACCAACTCAGCTAATCGAATTTTATTCACATTTCCATCTTGTTATTTTCTTATATTAATAATACTCCAATATCTAAAAAATACCGAAATTCAAACACCAATCTTTTCTATACGAGGCAGAGAACTAAACCAGCTTACCCAGAGAAATTATTTAACTAAAATCTTATCTCCATATAATTATATTAATTTGAAATCATGTTCCTACCAAAAAAATTTCACTCCCATAGGATATTTTTTCCCTTCCATAACATGGAAATGCTATACCCACGGTTTTCCAAAACAGTGGGTATAGGTCTTGTAAAAAAAATTCTATCCCTATGGTTTTTCCAAAGCGTGGTCATAGGTCTCCATAACAATCCCTATACCCACAGTTTTACCAAAACTGTGGGTATAGGTCTTCGAAAATAACTTATAAACACATTTTTTCTGAGAACCGTGGGTATAGGTTCCTATACTAACCCTATACCCAGGGTTTTGGAAAACCGTTGGTATAGGGGTGTCCAATACCAATGGTTTTGTGCAGAACCGTGGGTATATACCCATTTTCCAATAGTGATCACATCGGGCCTTGTTGCATACCTATTTCGACACTCTCGGGAGATATGATTTGGGTATTCACAAACTCTTTATGAACTATCATGAAGGATTTAAATGACATACAACTATGAATAACCAAGGAAAAACATTATGTGTCATGGATTTAAGAAGTCAGTGTGTTTATTTAGATAACCTATAAGTAAATTTTTACGATTATGTGGTTTTATGCTATGATAAGTGTTTCTCACCATATGCGTTCTGGTTTTAACTAATAGTAATAACTAGAAGGTACCGGGTTAATATTGAGTGTTTAAGATGTGGAAAGTATGGTAATGATGAAAATAGATTTTATAAATGTAAATTTCAGGAAGACAATCAGGAAGGTCCATGAGTATTGGTTATACTGTGGATGATAAAGAGACCATAAGCTACATATGGAAGGTATGTGATGTTATTCCAGTATTATTTAAACTAAACATAAGAACCATCATTGGATTGAGGTTGAGGAACAGTAATAAAATATTCTTATTTCATATTATAAGAAATTAAAGGTAATTAAGGAATAATATGATGATTCCTGAGTAATGGTTTAATAATAATGTCAGATAAACAAAGTATACATGTTTTGGAATTCAAAGATTATATTAAATGAACCATGAAATATATCTGTGTTTTTGTTATATGTTATTCATTATGTATTTTGGAGGATATGTGGAATGGTTTTAGTGAGGTAGAAAAGTGATTTCATGGAAAAATGATATTTTGATTAAGGGAAGGTAATCCTTAATTTATTATTGATGTTGATATAATTATGTTTGGATAATGATATGTTTAATATAAATAAGTAAATTAGAAGACATTTATTACCTCATAAGTGATAAAGGATTTTTTGAAAAATTAGTGTATGAAGTTTAAAACTTGTTGGATTTAAGAAATATATACAATAGACTTTGGAATAACAAAACATGCATGTTTTCAATAAAGAGATACGGTAATTCAGGCCATTACCATGTTTCAAGAGAATACATGATAAAATTATTCACATGTTTGGAGTGTGACAACCAAGAGTAAATTTTTGTTATATGTGGTATCAATGTTAAGGTGATTTCATTACATTATTTCTAATGTTTTGTATTTTCATCTTTTAAAGGGGTTATAAGTTTAACCATTTATGGAATGTTTAAGTTAAACTTCAGATGAAGTCGGTATGATTTAAGTGTTATCTCACCACAAAAGGATTTATTCATGAACTATTCTAATAAATTTAGTTTGATTATAGTAGATGAAAAATATGATAGAATGTCATAGATCTCATGATATGTTAGTTCTTCAGATATGAAAAATTCACCTTCCTTTTTGGAGAAAGATTTGAAGTTGATCAAGGAACAACAAAGGGTGAGGTTATCTTGAAATCATTTAATTATATATTTTCCTAAAGATTCTTTACCTTTATGAAAAAGTATATTGAAATAAAAAATTTATCATAGTACTTCATTTATAATTAATCAGATGGTCCCTTAGGTCATCATAGATTTCTGGATTTTCAATTATTAACGTTCTCATAACCTTTTCTCTATCATTATTTATTAGAAATTGATAGTAATATTTCACTACCAAGTCCAAGATTTCACTTACCACCTATGTTATCATGTGTGGGAAGCAAGTTATGAGTTACTTTGGGTAATCGTTATGGTTCCAGATTTATTTTTTAAGGTATTTTTTGTATTTATTTTTATGATGTTGGTTTCTATGAAAGGAACTTTCAAGTATTAAACCTTTGATAACCCTTACAAATATCAGGGGCTAAATTATTTTTAAGGAGGTTATAATGTGACACCCCAATATTTTTTTATTTTTTTGATTTAATTGAATATTATTCATATCATGAAATAAAATATATATTATTTTTTATACATATATAGGATTTTTTTTTGCATTATATAATATGAAATGTTGATCTAGCATTAGACAAAACACCTAGATTGTCTTGGGGTACACACAACACTGATTTAGCATGTGTTAGACGCAATACCATGTTTTACTGACTTTTAAGGGAACACCTATGTTAAAACTAAATTTTGAGAAATTTATAAATTTTATTTTTCAAAATAAAAATCATTTTTGAATTTAGAATGTTGAAATTAGATTAGGGTTATTTTTTTGGTATTTTTCTGAGAAGTTTTATTTTTTGGTGAACAGTGAAAAATACAATATTTTAGTTAGAAACTACCTTTTCGTTTAAATAATTATTAATATTAAATTATATTTTAATTATATTTTCAATGTAAAAATAGATCAATTATACATATATTAATCCAATTCGGGTGATTGAAATCTATTTTATTTTGAAATTTGTTATAAAGCATTTTAAACTTTTGAACATTTTTTATTTTTGAACCTCCTTTATCACCACGTCTGAGGGATTAGTATTAAACCTAAAATATAAAATAATGTGATTTGAATTTGGAAAAAAGTACATTAAAAATTTTAATCATTATGATATTTTTAGTATAATAAAATTAACATAATTTTTGACGAAAAATATTAGTGAAAGTGATTAAAATTAATCACAGTGATTAAGGTAAAATTAACCTTAATTAAGGACTAAACCATAAACTTAAGGGAAAAAATGACCTAGAAACTTTACCAGATCCTTTTTATAAATTTATTTACAGTACATCCATTAATGTTTCAAATTTTATGAGTTAGTGGGACACTATTCAATAAAAGTTCTTTAATTCATAAGTTTAGTAAATAAAAAAGACGAAAAGGGGACTTTCCTCACCATTACCATTTATAAAACATTGAGATATGACAAAATGACATATTTTTTGTTATAAAAATTGAATGAGTTAGTTTTATCATAATGAATTATCAGTAATTTTTGTAGATGATTTAGTTACTTAAAATTCTTAAGAAACACCAACATAGTGATTATATAGTTAACAATTAATAAAAATAAATGATACTATAAATATTAAAAGTGAAGTAAATTGGTTGAATTATTGTAATTAATTTTTTTATTAGATAAATATATCATGTTAAAAAATGTGAAATTAATATATTTGGATTCCAATTTTATTTAATATTTATTAAATAAAATTTAATAAATAATGTCAAAATTGAAAATAATGTTATTTTGCAATAAATGATATTTTATTAAATGTTTCAAAAATAATAAAAATACTAACACCTAAAAATTTGTTTTAAAGTGATAATAAATATAAAACATGCCCTGTTCATGGAACAATTGATCTTTTATAATTAACATAATAAACCATATATAGTAAAAACATTGATAGCACGGTCCCGGTTATAGCAATGTTTTTGCGCGTTACAAGCGCTTATTTTAAAATTAATTTAAAACACACAAGGTATTTTTATTTTGGAAATAATATGAAATAATTATAATTAAGTGGTTATATTGTTTATAATAAATATCATTTTAATTTAGTCTTAATTTTGGAATTAATTATGTTAGAATAATAGATACTTTAATAAAAACCAAAATAATAAAATTTGAGAAACATTGAAGTTATGGAAAAACAATTATAATAAATGAACTTAATTTTATGTGGTGTAGAATATTTTCGAAAATTATTCACCTTTAATCCATTATTTTCTCATTTTGGAGGAACATTATTTAAGGGATACCTCCTGTTATTTTATACCTTTTTTATTTACAAGAGTGCCACTCCTCCACTATAAAAAGGCCTCCTATCCCCCCACTTCCTCACACCTATCAAGACACTTTGGATAGACCAAGATATATCTAAATAGCTTCTCAAAATCCATAAACTAAACCCTAAAGCCTCACCTTGGTTATAAGTCCATCCATTGAATCCATTTGGTTTAAACTGAACGGTGTTACCTGAATAAGAGGTAACCTCCTCCCTCAAGCTCTTTAGTTTTATTTCCACTCTCCACCCCTTAAAATATCCTTATTCTATGATTATATAACATAAAAGTATCCTAAATATACTTATATTATTTTATGTTAAGGATTATTCCTAAAATTACACACATGTTCATCAAATGGGAAACATACATATAGTTTATGTGTATGGAGAACTACCGCCTCACGAAACGACGATTGCTCATTTTTGTCCATCACCAACTATCATGGTTGGAAATTATGATGGAAAATATGTTTATATATATTTCATATATGATATTTTTAATTTATATTTTACTTATGTAATTTATTTATAAAGAATATCTTCATGAACACCATTTTATGTAAATACGATAACATCATTTGTGGAAGAGTGGACTACCGCCCCTTCGAAGTGATGTAATTCCTTCACACTGTACATGGAATGTATAAAGGATGGTTTTAATAAAACTATTTAAAATATATGACATATATATGATACTTTAATTTTAATATACATTTTTATCAATTAATTTTAATTCTTTTAATATGACAATGAAATTAAATTAGCGTTCACGTGTACATACGACCTACCTTCTCCATGAATGGTGCATTTCATTTTTAACCACAAATATTATGGATTATTATAAAAATATATATAAAATATAAATATTATATTTAAATCATTATTTAAATTCTACAAATTATGAAACCATGATAGTAACTACAAGTAACAAGTTAAAAAAACTTGACCAACTATGAAATTAACACTCGAAATAGTTAAAATAATGAAATATTGTTATCAAACTACTAATAAGATATTACAAGAAGATAATATATGATATTATAAACATTAATATTGTTATTTAATAAGTTATTTACACTTTTAAATCCCTTATACATGAATTTAAATTATGTTCATACAAAAGGAAAATCAAGGTAAGGTATTGTATCTCAATTTACATTCCATTGAGACTTATTTATTTTTATGAACCTAGTTTATTTTATATGGTGTATATACTGAAATTTAAAGAGTTATATAATTAATCTCCTAATTTTCATGATATTTTGAGTTTCATTTAATGTTATTACATTTATTCATATTATGATTTAAAAGTTTAAAGTGCTATGAAACACTTTAGAATGTTCAAATATAATTCTCCACAAGAACGTTTTTAAGGACTATCTTTGTAATCTCAATTCCGTTTGTGATTGTTAACATTATCTTGGTATAATAACTTTATTTTTACGAACCTAATTTCTTATATAAGGTGTAAATACTACCTAATTTTCATATAATATAACGATTCATTCATTATTCATGATATTTTAAGTTTTAATTTAAATTGTCTAAGGGGATTCTAGTTAAAAGTTACCAAGTGGAAAAGAATTTTAGATCCCAATTTCTTTTCATTGGGTTATATTACTTCCTCATTGTCGTCAATATTATATAATTATGTGTATAAAGACTTTATACAATCTATTAATATATTTCCACTTCTATTATGTGGATTCACAATTAACACACATAATATATCCATTGATTGATTCTCACATCAATGTTATTGTATTTTCAAAGGTTTACTTCACAATATCTTTTTGTTTGAGACTTCTTACACTTAAATTTACATATGGGTAAAATATTTAATCATTTTATAATAAATAATTTCATTTTCCTCTCATATGGTTATTCATGAGCTTTTCAAGTATTAGTACCATTTTAGCCTATTTGGTAATCAAAATGTTTTAGAAAATGTTTATAAGAAAACCCGACTTCATTCTATATTTTTTTGGAGAACCAATTTTCTTCTAAAAACTATATTTTCTAAAATGGTTTTCAAAAATGTTTTAATCCATTCCAAAATGATTTATTAAAGACATTTTTAGCCTTTTTTTCTTTTACCAACGTTTTCATAAGAAAATTTTCATCACTTTATGAATAAGGAATTTTTCTAACCTTTTTCCATGAAAAAGGAATATTTTTTACCTCATATGACATTTATGAATTTTCCGACCATAATTTATTTGAGCTTAATTTTCATGTTTAAAAGGTTTATTTTTAAATAAATTTTTTTCAAAAGTGTTTTTTCAAAATAAAAATGATATTTTATTCAATAATGTTTTTAAGATATCCTTTCTTTCTATTCATCAATGAAACCAACCCTCTATTTTTAACCCACATGAGATATTTTGTATTAATACAATCCAAATTATTCCTCTAGATGGTTTATGATTGATTTGGATAAAGATAATATTCACAATTACTTCCTTGATTCAATTGTAAGTCCAAATGAAATATTCAATTTCCAATGATCATTGAACATGTAATTTACCCTAATTATCCATATCATTTATCATATATATATTTGTTGCCTAAACCATATACAATTTTTAATGTAGTGTTTTCTTTGAATGTTATTTTATTATTTGGAGAAATATTTATAAATACATATATTCTAATCTATTTAAATATTTGATGAGGAACATTATTAAATCAATTATTCGTTATATGAGGATTGATTTGGATATGTACGATACAGATGGGGCCCAGTTGTAGATATCCCCTTGATGCATCAGTAGTCTCATTGAATGAGTTAGTTGGATAACCTTAAATGGTTTTTAGACCGATATGATAAACTATACTGTAAAAGTTATTAATGGTAAAGGTTCCATGTCCCTAGGAAACATGTCATCAAATAATTAAACATTTACCTCATTTAGTTTTAGTTATTATCCCCCAAGAGATTTTATGTTGACATATATATGGATACACTTAATTTTCTGTTCATTGATTAAATTGAATGTCTTTAGGTTTATTACCTTTCTATATTGAGTTAATATAGATCTAGTTATTTGAATGGCTGGCATTTCCTACTATTATATTTCCATATTGTTTATCCACTTCCTTCTAAGTTTGTTGATTATATGGTATGTGTGTTCAGTTATTTACAATGCCATAATTATTATTCTTATTTATTAATTATTTATTCCATTATACTTTACCCTTACTGATCATTTGATCTCACCCTTATTTTATTTCCTTTCACAAGGAATATAATTATTATACTAATAAAGACATTATAGTTTACACTATATGGAATAAAGTTATTCTCAAAATAAAAACATTATGATGAAATTAGTGTATTTATTTGTAATTCTAGACTCATGTATGTTTCTAGTTTACCAAGAAAACTAAAATTATTGGTCCTTCAAGATTTTATTCCTTGTAATCATTCCAATATGATGGTATTAGACATCATATATGACATTTCTAAGGCCAGGTTTCTATAGTTTGTATTGTAGGAAGTATAGTAGCAACCTTGGTAATTATATTTTGGAAAACATAGATTATAGAACAAAAACTTGTGGTAGAATATTTGGTTAAGTATAAAAAAACAGCCTAAAGTTTAGGCTAGATAGAGATTATTTAGTTTTCCTAGAAATACAACCCTATAAAGATACTAAAAGTGGACGTGTTCTTGGAACAAATGTATATAGGAGTAACAACTCCAACAAGGTATGTAGGGATTGACTTGACATAACTTGGTACATGACAACGTGCCTTACTGCTCACCTGGGTTTACACTCCTGGGGGATACACTTAGGACAATTCATATTTTACTTACAAATAATTATAAAGGATTTTAATAGATAATGAAAATGAATGACCTAAGTTAAAAATCGTGTTAATTAATATTGAAAATAATTATTCAATATTTAGACATCCTAAAAATGATTAGATGGATTTTACAATGTGACAATTGATAATCACACTATTGATTTTTTTTCTTCTACCCTCTTCTAAAGGATAAATTTTAGACCAAGGAAGGATATATGTTGAAATAAAATGGATGAAGTATTTATGTATTGGGGTTATGTTAAAACCTTAGTTTAAAATATATTTTTGATTAACCTTATTTCAAAGTTGCCTATCATATTTATTTTAGAAATTATATAGTTATTTTAAAAGGAAAACTTGAATACTGGTTGAAAAACAATCAAGTCTGACAATGCCATGGGTCTCGAATCTATGATCAAAAGATGATTAGATTTTCGCACCAACCAATGAACTACACAATGTCCTAGTTAGAATGTCATTGTTTTTAGTTAAACAATTTGATGAATAAATATGAATGATAAATCCGTAGGGTTTATTTTTAGGTTTATAGATTAATTTCTTTACCATATTGGCTTTAGATAATAGTTAAGTATAAATGGAAATACTTTTTACTCTTTTACAATCCTAAAGATCTATTAAAAGTGTACTTTATATCTTTAAGCATTAAAGTTAATTTTTGGATAACCATTTCATGAAGCAACGAATAAATTAGAATTTGATCAAAGAACAACCAAAATATAGATTTATTTATATGAAATTAAAATATATAATGTCTGTAAATTTCCTCATATTATTAGGCTATAAAAGAATTCATCAACATTAGAAAAAGTATTAATTTTTTTTCCATAATACCTTAATTTTTGTTGAACCTATGATCTTTTAAATCATCGCAGATCTATGGCATTGAGTCCGTCAACGTTCCATTGATAATTTAATTGTTTCTGATTGATGACCTCAATCACTGCCTATATATATATATATATATATTATTTTCCTCTATGTATGTATCTCTACTTTCTAATAATGATCTTCTACTAAGAGACCTCATTATATGTTATTATTTGTGACCATTGTACTAACCATTATCTATTTTATATAGGATTTATTCGAAACCCTTATCAAAATGATGGATTTAAAACATTATAAATATTAAAAAATATATCACCAAGTTCTAGTTTAAATTGCAAGGATGCAATTTAAATAAGCTGAGGAGAATGTAATGCCCGACAAATCTAAAGTAGGGACATTGTATTTGATAGTGTGTATAACAAACAACACCAAGTGTATATAGGAATATAATATCCCAATAATTTATTACATATTTATCATTTTAAATAAATTCAATATAATTTATAGCTTTCAATTCACATGACACTATGTTAGCATATGTCGCATGCAACAACGAGTTTCTTCGATGACTTATGTTACATGAAAGGACGAGTTTTATCAAATAATAACATATTATTATTTAGCATAATAAGATATAACATAGAAATTAAATTAGTGGTTATGAATAGGAATAACTAAATTATGAAAATATATGGTTTACAAGAATATAAAAATAATTCAATTATGTCGAACCAATTAGAAATGAATATAATAACCAATGAAATATAAAGGTAATATGTTTATAGAGAACTATTTTTATGCTCGCAAAGATGATTTATATTAGTAAATTAAATTAATTATAATTAGTGAATTATATTAATGAAATATATATTTTATATATTTAATAAAATACATTTTTACATTAATCCAATATATTTTACAAGGATAAGATAAGAACAAACCCAATAATTTGCATAAAACCTATAATTTTATAAAGGCACTTTTACTATCTTTTAATGGAGAACCAATTTTAAATCTAATTTTTTGAAATTTTATAAATAATAAATTTAAAAATAGATTTAATATTTCAAATAGAAACAAATAAATCTTTTTAGGGTGAATTATGGGTATTTTTCTGTGAAGATTCATTTTTCAATGAATAGTAATATATTGATTTTAATTCAAAACTACTTTTTCATATAATTTATTTAAGAGTTTAAATAATATTTGAAACTATTTTAACGTTTAATTAGATATTTTTTTAAATTAATCTAATTAATGTTATTTTAATCAATTTTACATTTCAATTTAATATAAAAAAATAGTAATCTTTTTAACGTTCTTACTTTAAAAACCCGCATTATCGTCCCGTTTGTGGAATTAATTTTAAATTAATTTCTGCCACTTCTCTTATTGAAATCTAAAAAAATAGATTCATATTTTTAATATTAATAATTTATAATTTATAATAAGGTAATATTAATTTTTACCAAAAATATCATTGAAAGTAATTAAAATTAATTACAGTGATTTAGGTGAAATTAAGCTCAAAAAAAGAGTAAACCTTAAACTTAAGAGCCAAAATGACCTATAAAGTTGAAAAAAGACATTGTATGGAAATATTTAGTCCATATACTACCTTTTATTGAAATTTTTATATTATTTGATCTACATTCAATGGAAAAAACATTGGTGGAATTCCCTTTTCCAAAATTTACAAGAGTTCTACTCCTCCTCCACTATAAAAATGTACTCAAGCCTCCCAATTCCTCACACCTATCAAGACACTTTGGATCGACCAAGAGATACCAAAATAGATCATCAAAATCTATCTCATAAACCTAAAAGCCTAACCTTCTTCATAATGTCATCCATGGAAGTTCTTTGGTAGAAACCAAAAGGTGTTATCCAAATAAGAGGTCACCTCCTCCTTAAAGAACTTTAGTTTTATTTTCATTCTCCACCACATAACATTTTATTATTATATGATTATATTATTGAAATAGTTATATATTTTTACATTATGGTTTAAACCTCCACTTACACAAAATTCCATCTAATGGGTAACAACATACAATTTATGTGTATGAAGAACTACCACCTCACAAAACTATGATTGATCATTTTTTACTTTAACACCTCTCATGGTTGAGAATTATGGTCGAAAATATCTTTATATATGTTATATATTATATTTTAATGTCTTTTAACTTCTATAATTTTTTTATAACACATACCATTGTGAAATTCTTTTTTGTGTAAATACAATGACATCATTTGTGGAAGTGTGGACTGCCACCCCCTCAAAGTGATATGATTCGTTAACACTATTCATGAAATATATAAAGGATGGTTTTAATGAAAATATGTAACATTTATGAACTATATATGCTACTAGAATTATAAAATACATATATATCATTTACTTTTAATTCTTTTAATACGACAAAGAAATGAACGTAGACTTTATGCATACATATGACCTACCGTCTCCATGAACAATGCATTAAATTTATTATCTCAAAATATTAAGGATTATTATAAATACATAAATAATGAATATATATTATATTTAAACCGTGGTTTAAATTCTGTCGATAATTATACCATGATTTTAACTAAAAGTAACAAGTTAAAGCATACTCAACAAACTAGCCAATTAACACCCGAAAAAGTTAAAATAATGAAAGATTGTTATCAAATGGGTAATAAAATATTATAATAAGATAATATATTATATCATAAACTTGAATATGGTTCTATAATTATTTATTAACATTATTAAAACCCTAATATATAAATTTAAAGGACGTTTACATGAAATAAAATGCAAGGTAAGTGATTTTATCTCAATTTACATTCCATTGAGACTAATTTGTTATTATGAACCTAGTTTCTTTTATATGGTGTATATACTACCATTTTATAGGTTATATAATGAATATCATTATTCTAATAATATTATATGTTTAATTTAATGTTATCACATCATGGATATTATGATTCAACCGTTTCAAAGTTTTATGAGACACTTTGGAAGGTTTAGTTATTATTTCCCTTAAGAAAGTTTTTAATGATTATCTTTGGAGTCTCACTTCATTTTGGGATTTTTCACATTATATTGAAACAATAAATTTATTATTGTTCACTTTATTTGTTATTTATGGTGTACACACTAACACTTTGTCATATAATATCATTATTCATTCATTCTTCCTGATATTTTTAGTTTTAATATTAATTTTATAAGGGGATTAGAGTTAGAAGTTAACAAGTGGAAAAGAATATCATCACCCAATTTATTTTCTTTGGGTTATATTACTTCCACTTTTCTCATTAATATTATATGATTATGTATATAATTAGTTATAACAATCTATTTATGTACCTCCCCTTTCCTTATGTGGATTTATAGTTGATACACATAATCTATTCATTAATTGATTCTCACTTCAATGTTATAGTCTTTTCCAGGGTTTACATCACAATCTAATTTTTCTTGGGATTTCTTACAAATAAATTTACATCTGAGGAAATTATTTTTTCATCATCTAAAAAAACCTTTAATTTTATTATAATATAGTTATTCATAACCGTTTTCATGTATTTGTACAATTTTATCCCTCTTTGGTACTCAAAAAGATTTAGAATATATATTTAAGAAAATTCAACCTGATTCTCTCTTTAGTCAGAGAACCTATTTTATCATAAAAACCATTTTTTCTAAAAAGGTTTTCAAAAAAGTTTTTACCCATTCCAAAATTAGTTATTAAATATATTTTTATCATTTTTTTTACCAATGTTTTCAAAGTAATATTCTTAGCTCATTCCGAAGAAGAAATTTTTATAACCTTTTACTATGAAAAGGGAATATTCCTTTTACCTCACACAAAATATATGAATTAAAACTATATTATTTTTTTGAAGAATAATTTTCATGTTCAAAAGGTTGACTTTTAAAGAAAATTGTTTTAAAAGTTATTTTCAAAGGAAAATATTTTCAAAATAATTTTCAAAATAATTTTCAAAATGAAAAGGATATTTTTGTAAAAAATATTTTTAAAAGATCTCTTATTTATTTTCATCAATGACAACTACCCTATATTTTATATACACCTAGGATGATTTGTATTGATACAATCTTTATTATTCTTATAGATGGTTAATTATTGATTTATACAAGGATAATATTGACATTCACTTCCTTGATTCCTTTGTTAGTCCTATTGAAATATTTAATTTCCTATGATCATTGAACATTGAATTTACCAAAATTATCCATATCATTTATCATGGATATGTTCATTGTCCTAACCATATAATAATTTTCATATGGTGTGTACTTTGAACGTTATTTTATTATTTGGGGAAATATTGATAAATTCGTATCTTCTACACTATACAATTATTTGATAAGGTGAATTGTTAAATCGAGTATTCGACGTATGAGGAATGCTTTTGAGAGGTATGACATGGGTGTGGCATGATTGAGGATATCCACTTGATGCATTGGTATTCTCATGGGATGAGTTAGTTGGATAAACTTAGATGGGTTTTTAACCGATATGATAAATTGTCTTGTGAAAGGTCTTAATGATAATGGTTCCACGTACCTTGGAAACATGGTATCCAATAATTAAGAATTTACCTCATTTATTTTCAGTTATTATTCATCCATGAGAATTTTTGTCAATGTATCTATAAATACATTACATTTTTAGTTTATTGATTAAATGGAAGGTGTTTCAGTTTGTCACCATTCCATATTGATTTTTTTCCTTATCTATTTATTTGATTGACATAAATTTCAAAACATTACCTTGCCATATTGTTTATTTAATTACTTATCTATTTTTTGATTTCAAGGTATGTGTGTCTAGTTATTTACCATTCCATAATATTTATTCTCATTGATTCATTATTTATTCCGCTATACTCTACCCTTACTGATCATTTTAGCTCACTCTTATTTTATTTCCTTTCCCCGAGAATCCAAGAAGTATACTAAGTAATATATTCAAGGATACACCATATGGAATAATTTTTTCCCAGAAGGAAAAAATATGTTATAATTTGTGTATTAAATTGTAATACAAGACTCATGTATATATCTAGTTTATCAATACAACTAAATTGTTCAGTCCTTCAGGATTTGATTCATTGTAATCATGTCAATATAAAGTTAATAGATCTCGGCTTCGGGATCTCTAGTGTCATGTTGTAGAAGTTGGTATCATATGGAGTTTAGTAGAAACCTTAGGAAGTAGATTTAATAGAACATATATTAGAGAACATAACCCTACGTTAGAATATGAACTTAATTATAGAATAATATCATAATGTTTTTGTTAGATATATGTGATGTAGTTTTCCTAGAAATAAATCTCTATCTAGATACTACAAGTGGACATGGTTCAGGAACATATGTAACTTAGAGTAACAACTCTGGAAAGGTGTGTTTGGGCCTAACTCATCATTACTTGGTACACAAAAACATGCCTTACTGCACACCTAGTTTGACACTCCCAGGGGATACACTTAGGATAATTCAAATTTTTCATACAAACCATTATGAAATATTTTAATAGATAATGACAACGAATGAATGTGGTTAAACCATAGGTGTCTTAATATTGAAAATAATTTGTTAGGATTTCAACATCCTAGAAATGATTAGTTGGTTTATCCAATATGATAATTGATTCTAATAAAATTTTATTTTTCTATTTTATAAGGTTTAAAACTAAGACCAATGAAGGAACTATGTTGAAATAAAATGAATGAAGTATTTATGTATTAGTGTTGTATTATAAACCTTATGTAAAAAAATATTTTGTGATTAACCATATTTTAAGGAAGTACATCACATTTATTTTGGAAATTATATGGTTTTAGAAGAGGAAAACCTATATTCTAGGTGGCAACTAATCAAGTTCGGCAAGGGCATGAGTCTTGAACCCATAACCAAAGGACGATAAGTTTTTCATGCCAACCACTGTCCTACATAATTTCCTAGTTAAAATTTAATTGTTTTTAGTTAAAAAATATGATGAGTAAATATTAATAGCGAACCAGTAGTTTTTATTTTTAGGTTTGGAGTTTATTTTATTAACCACATTGACCTTAGAGAATAGTAAGATACAAACTTAAAGAATTTTCACTCTTTTATAGGCCTTAAGATCCGTTAAAACTTTATTTTAGTGCTTCAAGCATCATAGTTAATTTTTGGATATCCATTTCTCAAAGTAAAGGATGAATTATAATTTTATTGAATAATAACCAAAATATGGTATTGTTTATATAAAAATAAAATGTATCATGTAAGTAAATTTCCATATATTCTTAGGATATGAAAGAGTTCATCAACATTAGAAAAACTATTTAAATTTTTTTCTCCTAATACCTTACTTTTTATTGAAATGGTGGTATTCTTAATCATCACAAATCTATGGATTTGGGGCCCTCAATGTTCCATTGATAATTAATTTGTTTGTGATTTATGACCACAATCACTCCTTTTATATATTTTTTATTTTCCTTCAAGTACGTCTCTCTACTTTCCACTATTGTTCTACTACTTAGAGACCCAGTTATATGAAATCCTATGTGGCCATTGTACTTCCCATTCTCTCTTCTCTAGAGTTTTTCATATGAAATATTTTCACGATGTGGAATTTCCAACATAGAAAATATCAAAAAATATATCACCATGATCAAGTTTAGATTTCAAGGATGCAATTTAATTACGGTGTGGAGAATGTAACACCCCAAAAATCTAAAGTAGGAATACTGTATTCGTTCATGGGTATGACACACAACACCAAGTGCGTAAGGTAATATAATATCCCAAGAATTAATAATATATTTACTATTTAAAAGAAATTTAATATAAATTATATATTTGAATGCATGCAACACTGATTTAGCAGACGTCGCATGCAACAATGTGTTTGTTCAACGACTTGTATTACACGCATTGCCGAGTTTTATTGAAGTATAATATATTATTAAAACATTATTATTTTGTATAATAAGATATAACCTTGCTATTAAATTATCGTTTATGAATAGGATTAAATAAATTTTGAAAATAAATCATTTACATAAATATAAAACTAATTCATTGGTTACAAATTAATTATAAATTAACATAATAACCAATTGAGTATAAATAGAATATTTTTATAGAAAACTATTTTTATGCTAAAAAAGCTATTTTATCTTAATAAATTAAATTAATTATAATTAATGAATGATATTATTGAAATATATATGTTATATATTCAATAAATGTTTTTTGCTATCAATCCAATAGAATTGATAAGCATAAGATAAGAAAAAAATAATATTCAATATAAAGCCTATATTTTTATAAAGGCACTTTTCTGAATTTTGATGGATAACCTATTTTAAATACAATTTTTGGAACATTTATAAATATTATATGTAAAAATACACTGAATATTTTAAATAGAAACATAAAAATTAGGTTAGGGTGATTTTTTGGTATTTTTATGTGATATTTCATTTTTTAATAAATAGTGAGAAATAATAAATTTTAATTCAAAAATGTTTTTAACCATTCGAAAATTATTTATTATACAAATGTTTACGCTTTTTTTCTTTTACCAATGTCTTCAAAAGAACATCCTTGTCAATTTCTGAATAAGAAATTTTTATAACCTTTTACCATATAAGAAAAATGTTCTTTCTACCTCGTATTACATGAATGCATTTATGAACCATCATTTATTTGAAGCTTCCTTTGAATGTTAAAAAGTTTACTTAATAAAGAAAATGCTTTCAAAATTGATTTTCATAGAGAAGGATTTTAATTTTTTTTTCAAATTTAAAAGGATATTTTACTCAAGAATTATTTTAAAATATATTTTATTTATATTCATCAATGAAAAAAACCCTATATTTTTACTCTAATTCAGTTATTTTCTATTGATACCATCCTTATTATTCTTCGGGATGGTTTATGATTGATTTGGATAAAAATAATATTCACATTCAATTCCTTGATTCCATTTTTATCCTCCTTAAAATATTAAATTTCCTATGATCATTGGAAATTGAATTTACCCTAATTATCAATATCATTTATCATAGATATGTTCTTTCCTAAACTATAGACCATTTTTCATATGATGTTTACTTTGAAAGTTATTTGATTATTTGGGGAAATATTAATAAATCAATGTCATCTAAACCATTTGGATATTTGATAAGGCACATTGTAAAATTGATAATTTGATGTTTGAGGAATGATTTGGATAGGTATGACATAGGTGGGGCCAAGTGTTAGATAGCCCCTCGATGAATAATAATTTAAAACAATGATGGAAGTGATTAATTATTGAATTCCGTGTTTCATAGGTACATGGAACCATTATCATCAAAACCTTTCAAAATATAGTTTAGCATATCGTGTAATAACCCATCTAAGGTTATCCAATTAACTCGTCCCATGAGACTATCAATGCATCGAGGAGCTATCTATAACCAAACCCCACGAGTGTCATACATGTCTAAATCACTCCTTATATATCAAACAATATATTTAATAACATGCTTTATTAAATATTCATATGGATTAGAAGATACATATTTATCAGTATTTTCCAAAATAATAAAATAAAATTCAAAGTAAACACCATATGAAAATAGGTATTCGGTTTAGTCAATGAACATATTCATGATAATTGATATTGATAATTAGAGGATATTCAATTTTCAATGATCCAAGGAAATTAAATATTTCAAGGGGTTTGAAAAAGGATTGTAGGAAGCGAATATGAATACTCTCTTTGTCCAAATCAATCATAAACCATCTAGAAAAAGAATAAAGATGTTTTTAATAAAAAATATCCCATGTGGAATAAAAAATAGAGGGTTATTGTCATTGATGAATATAAATAATAGATTTTTTAAAAATCATTTTTGAGGAATATATCCTTTTCATTTTAAAATACATTTTGAAAATCATATTCTTTAAAAATAAAATTTGAAAACATTTTCTTAAAAAAGTAACATTTTAAAAATACAAAGGAAGCTTCAAAGAGATGAGGGTGGGTAAATATTTAAATGACGTATGAGGTAAAAAGAACATTCCTTTTTCACAATAAAATGTTAGAAAAATTCCTTGTTTGGAAACCGATAGAAAGATTCTTTTATAAACATTGGTAAAAGACAAAAAGGGTAAAAATTTATTTAATAAATCATTTTATAATTATCAAAAATATTTTTGAAATCCACTTTAGAAAATGTGGTTTTAAGAAGAAAACAGGTTCTCCGACTAAGGAGGGAATGATGTCTGGTTTTCTTATAAACATTTGCTAGAATATTTTGAGTAACAAAGAGGGGAAAATGGTACTACTACTTGAAAAAGTTCATGAATAAATAGAGGAGAATAAAATGAAAGGGTTTATTAGAAAATTATAAAATAATTTCCTCATATAAAAATACATGTGTAGAAAATCTTGAACAAAATGAGATTGTGAAGTAAAACCTTGAAAAGACTATAACATTGATGTGAGAATCAATCAATGAATAGATTATGTGTATCAACTATAAATTCATATAATAGAAATAGAAATACATAAAAATATTATCAGAATTATTTATATAGATAATAATAGAATTTTAACGACAACAAGGAATTAATATAATCCATTAAAAAGACTTTGGGTTATGAAATTCTTTTCCACTTGGTAACTTTTAACTCTAATCCTATTAGATAATTCATATTGAAACTCAAAATTTTATGAATAATTAATGAATCATGATATTATTTGAAAAGTGGAAGTGTGTACACTATATATAAGAAATTATATTCACAATTATAAAGTTATTATTTCAAGATAAATGTTGATAATCACAAAAGTAAGTGAGACTGCAAATATAATCATTAAAACAATTATTGGTGAGAATAATCTTTAAACATTCCAAAGTCTCCCATACCACTTTGAAACATTTTAATCATAATATCCATAAAGAAATTAAATTAAATGAAACTTATAATATCATTATAATAAGGATATTTATGATATAAAATGTCAAAGGTAAGTATATGCACCATATAAAAAAACAAGATTCATAACAACAAATAAGTCCTAATGGAATGTAAATTGAGACAAAATCCCTTTCAATGCATTTGCTTTTAGGGTGAATGTACTTTAAAATATTGTATAATGCTTATAAACATGTATATAACTAATATTAGAACCATAATCTTATTTATAATGTCATATATGATCTTATTATAATATATTATTACCCGTTTTATAACAATCATTCATTACTTTCACTATTTTAGGTGTTAATTGCCTTGTCCTTCAAGTATGTTTTGACTTGTTACTTGTTGTTATTCTTAAGTCGATCATGGTCCCGTAATCATGAGAATGTAAAAAGTGATGTATATATTATATATATATATATTCAGTTTATATTTATTTATAATAATCTTTAATATTTTTGTATAAGAAATGAAATGCACCGTTCATGGAGACGATAGACCGTATGAAGGCATGGACGTTACATTCACTTCATTGTCCTATTAAAATAATGAAAATAAAATTATATATAGGTATATTATAATTATATAATAATATAACTGTAATATATGTTACATAGTTTTACTAAAACCATACATTTTTATATTCAATTTATAGTGTGAATGAATCACATCGCTTTGAGGGGGCGATAGTCCACACTTCCACAAACAATGCTATCACATTTACAAGAAATTTAGTGCATAAAGATATGTGTTATAAAATAATTTTATATATTATATATAACTTATATAAATATATTTCCATCATAATTACCAACAATGAGATGCGTTAAATGAAAAATGAACAATCATCATTTCGTGAGGTGGTAGTTCACCATACACATAAACTATATGTTCTTTACCAATTAGATAGAAGTATGTATACGTGTATGTCAAAAAAATAAAAAACCATATAATTATATTTATGATACTGGTTTTATTATATAATTATGGAATATGGTGATTTTATGGGGTTGGAGAATGAAAATGAAACTAAAGATCTTGAGGAAATTTCTTACCTGTTATTCAGGCAACTCGTTTTGGTTTGAACCAAAGGGATTCCTTGGATGGATTTTGGACCAAGGTGAGTCTTCTAGATTGAGGGTAGGGATTTTTATGATCTATTTATTCAGATTTTGGTTAATCCAATGTGACTTTTGAGTTATTAGTAAGTGGGAAGAGATGAGTCCTTTTATAGTGGAGGAGGAGTGACATGCTTGTAAATTTTGGAAAAGGGAATTGAACCCATGTTTTTTCCAATTCTAATTGAAACCAATAATGAAAAAAGTATAAAAAATGAGTATAGGGTATAAATATGTTCATAAAGTGGATTTTGGACAAGTTTCTAGGTCATTTTGGCTCTTAAGATTAAGGTTTAGTCCTTTGTTAAGCTTAATTTTAACATAATCATTGTAATTAATTTTAATACCTTTCCCCAATATTTTTGGCCAAAAACTAATTTGACATTATTATAAATTATAAATAATTATTATTCCAAATATTTAATTAATTTTTTAAATTTAAATCACATAAGTGGTAGAAATTAATTTTAAATTAATCCCACATACGAGAGGACATAGTGGTTTTTAAAGTAAAAACATTCAAAAGATAACTTTGGTTTTATATTCCATTTTAATGTAAAATTGGTTAAAATGAAATAAATTAGATTAATTGAAAAAAATTAATCTAATTAAACTTTATACCCAACTTAAAATATTGTTTAACCTAATAAATAAATTAGATGGAAATCATTTTTGAATTAAAATTCAGTAATTTTCAATATTCAATAAAAAATGAAGCATCATAGAAAAATACTAAAAAATCACACTCCCCGAATTTTTATATTTTTTTATTTCAGATAATGTGTTTAGTTTTTAAATATAATATTTATAAAAGTTCAAAAAATTGTATTTAAAATAATTTCTCTATTAAAATTCGATAAAATTACCTTTATAAAAATATTGGGTTTTATGCAAATATTGTGTTTTCTCTTATATTATGCTTATAAAATCTATTAGATTAATATAAAAAATATACTAGTGAATATATAAAACATATATTTCGTTAATATCATCTTTTAATTTTAATTAATTTTATTTAATAAGATAAAACAACTTTGTGAGCATAAAATTGTTTTCTATAAAAATATTCCCTTTATATTCAATTGGCTCTTATATTCATTTATAATTAATTTATGACAAATGAATTAGTTTTATATATATTTAAACCATATATTTTCATAATTTTGTAAATACTATTAATAACCACTTATTTAAAATCTAGGTTATATCTTATTATATTAAACAATAATATTGAAATAATATATTTTTCTTTTATAAAAATCAGCCTTGCGTGTAATGCAATACATTGAGGAAACTCTGTTCGGCATATGATATATACTAACTCAGTGTCATGTGCATTGTAAGATAAAAATTACATTGAATTTATTTAAAATAATAAATTTATTATAAATTCCTTGGTTATTATATCACCTTATGTGCTTGGTGTTATGTGTCATACATGCTATCACACACAATGTTACTACTTTATATTTTTGGGGTGTTAGATTCTACCCACATTAATTAATTTGGGTCCTCAAAATTTAAACTCGATCTTAGTGATATATTTTTTGATATTTACTATGTTTTAAATTTCATATTGTGATATTGGTTTGTAAGAAATCCTCTATAAAAGAGAGAATGGAAAATACAAAGGTCCCATTGACTAACATAAAACCTAGCCTCTAAGTAGGAGAACATTAGTGGAAAGTATAAATAGGTACTTGTAGGAAAAAAATATATATATAGGGATTTATTGAGTTAATAAATAATAAAATAAGTGAGTTATCAATGGAATGTTGAGGGCCTCAAATTCATAGATCTGTGATGATTTAGAAGAATTTCAGTTCAACAGAGATTAAGGTATTAGGACCACATTTTTGTTAGATACTTTTCCTACTACTGAGGAATTATTTTATATCATATGAAATTAAGGAAATTTACTTACATGATATATTTAAATTTTATATTAGCAATTCCATATTTTATTTGTTCTTCGATCAAATTATAATTCATCCGTTAATTCAAGAAATGGGTATCCAAAAATTATCTTTTATCCCCAAAGCACTAAAATAAATACTTAACATATCGTAAGGCCCATAAAGGAGTGAATGTTATTTCCATTAGTCTATAACTGTTCTCCAATGAAAATATGATTTAGAAATTACTCTCTAAACCTAAAAATTTACATTACTAGTTCATCATTAATATTTATTCATTAAATTATTCAACTAGAAACAATGAAATTTTATGCAGTAAATTGCATAGGTTTGTGGTTGGAATTAAACCCTTATAGTCTTTCCTTCATTGGTTTGAGACCTGTACCCTTTCTGGACTTGATTGGTTGTCACCCAATATACACATTTTCCTTTTGTAAAACCACATTGATATAATTTTTAAAATAAATATGATATTTATCATTAAAATAAGGTTAATCAATAAATATCCATTTAACTATGGTTTTTAACAAAACCCCAATACCCAAATACTTTATCTTTTTTTTTCTACATAGGTATTTCCTTGGTCTATGTTTTATCATAGGTCGTTCATTGTCATTTACTATTCTAATCCTTTCTAATTATTTGTAAAGAAAATGTGAATTATCATAAGAATATCCCATGAGGGTGTCAAACCAGGTGCGTAGTAAGGCCCATTGTCATGTACCAAGTTACATCGAGTCAAGCCCGAAACACCTCATCAGAGTTGATACTCCAAGGAACATATGTGACAGAACCATGTACACTTTCTGTATCTAGACATGGATGCATTACTATGAAAACTAAATAATCTCTATCTAACTGAAGGATTTAGAGAAATTTTTGGGAAAAATGTAAATACATTTCACTCCTTTGTAGAAATTAAGATCAATTAAAAGTGTATTTTAGTGCTTTGGGAATCAAAGTTAATTTTTGGATATCTATTTCTTGAATTAAGGGATGAATTAGAATTTGATCGAAGCATAACCAGAAGATATAATTGTTCATATCGAATTAAATCATACTATTTAAGTAAATTTTATTATATTATTCATCTAAAAAATAATTCCTCAACATTTACAAAAGTATTTAAATTTTTTTTGTCCTAACATCTTAATTTTTGTTGAACCAATAGTCTTCTATATCATAAGAGATCTATGGTTTTGAGGCCATCAATGTTCCATTTACCATTCAATTTTTTTTTATTTGTGAACTCAATCACTATATATATAAATATATATATATTCAACATTCTTCCATGTACATATCTCTAGTTTCTATTAATGTTCTTCTACTTGGAGAGCAAGTTATATGTTATTCAATGTGACATTTATAATTCCTATTTTTTCTTTTATAGTGGATTTATTACAAACCCTTCTCACGATGTGGAATTTCAAACATAGGAAATATCAAATATCCTTTCCCCAATATAAAGTTTAACTTGAGAGGAAAAAATTTAATTAATGTGGGGAGAATGTAACACCCCAAAAATATAAAGTAAGAACATTGTATTTGATAGCATGTATGACACACAAAACCAAACATGTAAGGGAATTTAATATAACATGAATTTATAATATATTTACTATTTTAAATAAATTAAATATAATTTATAGCTTCAAATTCATGTGAAACTGAGTTAGAATATGTTTCACGAATGAATGAGTTTCTTTAATGACTTGTGTTAGACGCAATGTCAAGTTTTATCGAATAATAATCTATTATTAAAGTTCTATTATTTAATATAATAAGGTATAACCTAGCTGTTAAATTAGTGGTTATGAATATGAGTAACTAAACTATGAAAATATATGGTTTAAAAAATTTATAACTTATTCATTAATTACAAATTAATTATATATGAATATAAGAACCAATTGAATATAAAGAGAATATTTTTTAGAAAACATTTTTTATGCTCAAAAAGGTGTTTTATTTTAATAAATTGATTTTTTTGCAATTAGTGAATAATATTAATAGAATATTTATTTTATATATTAAATAAAATATTTTTTATGTTAATATAGGATATTTTATAACCATAAGATAAGAAAAAACCCAATATTTCGCATAAAAACCTATATTTTTTTATAAAGGCACTTTTATAGCCTTTTAATGGAGAACCTATTTTAAATCCAATTTTTGGAACTTTTATAAATATTATAAATAAAAATAAACTTAATATTTGAAATATATAGTTAAAAATTTGGTTAGGGTGAATTTTTGGTATTTTTCTATGAAGTTTCATTTTTCATGAATAATGAAAAATTATGAATCTTAATTCAAATATTATTTTTCATAAAATTTATTTATTAGGTTAAATAATATTCTAAATTAGTTTTAATGTTTAATTATAAAAAATTTTTATCAATTAAACAAATTAAGGTTATTGGAATCAATTTCACATTAAATTTGAATATTAAAACATAGAAAATGTTTGAATGTTTTTACTTAAAAAACCATCATTGTCATCCTGTATGTGAGAGGAATTCTAAATTAATTTCTACCACTTATGTAAATGGTATTTGAAAATAAAATTTCTTTATTTTAAGTAATAATAATTTATAATTTAAAATAAGTTCTTATTAGTTTTTTAACAAAAGGATTAGTGAAATAAATTAAATTTGATTAAAATGATTAAGATGAAATTAAGCTTAAAAAAGGGATAAACCTTAAACTTAAGAGCCATAATGACCTATAAAATTATTAAAAATAACCTCTATGGACATATTTATACCATATCCTCTCTTGGGTTGACTTTGGATCATTATTTCATCCACTTTCAATGGAAAAAATGTGGGTGGAATTCCCTTTTCTATAATTTACAAGCGTGCCACTCCTCCACTATTAAAAGGAAGCCTCCCATTTCCTCACACCTATCAAGAAACATTGGATAAACCAATATATAAAAACCTGGATCTTAAAAATCTCTCCCATAAACTTAAAATCCTCACCTTTTTCAAAAAGTTATATTTGGAAGCCCTTTCGTTCAAACCAAAAGGTGTTACTTAAGTAAGAGGTAACCTCCTCCCTCAAGCTCTTTAATATTATTTCCATTATACACCACCACAAATCTTTTTATTTTCTGATTATATAAAAAATTTATCCAAAATATAATTAGAAGTTTTTATGTTAAATTTTATACCTAAAATTACCCACACTTAAATTTAATGGGTAACAATCATACAATTTATGTGTATGGTGAACTACCGCCACAAGAAATGACAATTGTTTGATTTTCCTTTCCCACCTATCATGGTTGGGAATTATGATGTAAACTATATTTATATATGTTATATATGATAATTATAATTTATTTCTTTTACTTCTTGTAATTATTTTAGAACACATAACTTTATGAACATTATTTTTTGCAAATACAATAACCTCGTTTGTGGAAGTGTGGACTACCGCCCCCTCAAAGAGATGTGTTTGGTTCATACTATACATGGAATGTATAAAAGAAAGTTTTAATAAACAAATGTAAAATATATTACATATATATGATATTGGTATTATAATAAAAATATATATCATTTAATTTTAATTCTTTTAACATGACAAAGAAATGAAAGTATTGTTCATGTGCACGTACGACCTACCGTTTCCATAAACAGTGCATTTAATTTCTTATATCCAAATATTATGGATTGTTATAAATACATATATAATGAATATATATTATATTTAAATCATGGTTTAAATTTTGAATATTATTAAACCATGATTGTAACTACAAGTAACAAGTTAAAAAATATTGACAAACTACGTAATTAACTGATGTAATAGTTACAATAATGAAAGATTGTTATCAAACGGGTAATAAGATATTATAATAAGATAATATATGATATAATAAACATGAATATGGTTATTTAATAAATTATTAACAATATTAATATTCTAATACATTAAATTAAATAATGTTCACTCGAATAGAAACACATGGTAAGAGATTTTGTCTCAATTTACATTCCATTGAGAAATATTTTTTATTATGCACTGATTCACTTTTTCAGGGTGTATATAGTGACTATTGAAATGTTATATCATGAATATCATTATTCTCATTATATTTTAAGTTTCATTTATGTTTATTACTTCATTGGGATTATGATTTCAATTGTTTCAATGTGGTATGAGACACTTTGGAATGTTTAAAGACTATTTTCCTCAAGAACGTATTTAATGATTAGCTTGTTAATCCAACTTTCTTTTGAAATTGTTGAAATTATCTTGAAAGAGTCACTTAATTTGACCATTTTAATTATTCATTAATTTTTTATTGAATATCCAAATTTCATTCAATGGATATTATTATTTCCTAAACCGTATACCATTTTACATAAGGTTCACTTTGACAGTTATTTGATTAACTAGGGAATTATCGATAAAATAGGATCTTTTTTTCAATATAGATATATGATAAGGCACATTGTTCTTGAGTTAAATCTATATGTGGTGAATTATTTGGATAGGTAAAAATTGGGTGGGGATTAGTTGTAGATATCCCCTCGATGCATTGGTAGTCTTATGAGATGAAATAGTTGGAAAATTAGATGAGTTTTTACCCGATATGAGAAACTATATTGTGAATGGTACTGATGGTAATCATTCCATATACATATGAAACATGGTGTACAATAATTAATAATTTCTATCAATTATATTTACTTATTATTTTTCCATGATATTTTTAATTGACATATTTATGGATACATTTAATTTACAGTTCATTGATTAAATGGGATGTGTTTTCAGATTTTTACCTCTCTATATTGATAGTTCCTTATTTATTTATTTGAAAGGAATGTGTTATCAGTTATTCACCTTTCCATATTGATTATTCCGATCAATTAATTATTGATTATTATTTACTTACCCTTCTTAGAAATTTGAACTCACCCTTATTATGATTCCTTTCCCCAAGTTATTAAGAATAAATCCTTAAATGAGTTTCAGGGATGTAGTATATTTCTTTTTATTATGTATAATGTTTTTATTTCATATTCATAATGTTTTATGGGTTTCATGTATGTAATATACATGTTCAAGAATACTAAAATTATTGGTACGTTGGGATATTATTCATTGTAATCATGCAAATGTAATACAATAAGGCCCCAACTCCGAAATTTTGGGGGCAGGGTGCTACATTGATAGAGAGCCATGGGAGATGAGAACCCAATCCATCTGTTGGAGAAAAGAAAGAATAATAAGAAAAGTAAGTCTATTAATTCATTAATGGAAAAAGTTATTTCACCTTAAAAATTGGGGCTGCATAGTTTGGTTACATAGTTGTTCCAAAATCATGTGAAAACTAGGAAAGCCTCACTGCTTAATGAAAGACCCCACATAGTTATGGTGCACAGTTTCTCTAACCATGCACAAACTGTGTGAAATCACACTATCCAAACTCTATAGTTTTTTTTTCACATCTATACATCTGGGGTCGAATGATTGCAGAAAAACCGTGAAGCCCCTACTGCTCCTTTGTTTGACCCCGTACGGTTAGTAGAGACCTTACGGACTAGGAGGCACAATGTCTACTAACCGTGCGACCTAGTCTGTTTTCCAAATTCATGAGGTTCTGGGATCCGAATAAGCCCTAGAAACCCTCACAATCTTCGTTAGTCCTTTAGGTAACATCATAAGGGATGCTTAAAGGAATTATAAAAACAAATGATTCGTACCTTTATGAAAAGGTGGGTCCTTATAATAATAATAATAATAATAATAATAATAATAATAATAATAATGATTAAAATAATAATAATAATTATCAAGAAATAATCATTTGGTATATTTATAAAATTAAAATAAATATTCTAATATTAAGGGAATGAAAAAGTTAAATGTCCAGAAGATAAATAATGAATTTTAATGGAATATCATTAAAACAATTTAATATTAACATTTTTTATATGTATTGTATATTTTTAACATAATAATTTATTTTCGTCACCATTAAAGGATTATTCTAATGAAATGTTTGAAATTTTAAAAAATATATTAACAAAAATTTATGTAGTAATTGATATTAAATAAGATTAAGAGAATTTAATGAACAAAAATTTATTTTCTGTAAAACGGTTTTTTCTATATGTTTTTTATTTTCAATAAAAATTTAAATTTATCATATTTAGAAATTTTATTAGATAAAATGGATTAAAATTTTAAAATAAGTATGTTATATCTTATTAAAAATTCAAATTTCATTTTAAGGTATAAAAATAAGTTACTGAGGTAAAAATTTAGTTATCACGGTCAAGGTAAAATGAGGTAAAAGGGTTAAAGTAATAAATAATTAAAATATCATGAAACCATATCTCTAAATTATTTAGATTATGGGATGCATGACCCATGTCACTTATTTTTCACATTTTATACACTTTTATTTTGATATGAAAACCTTTTACATTACAGAATGAATATTTGTGGAAATGACACTCAAAACTCACAAATACACTGAAAATTATTCTAACCCTTATAGACCAATAATTACCTTTTGTTATCTATTGATTATATACCCATTATTTATACCCTAATACATTCTATTATTTTTGGTAGCCTCTCATTCTAAGAAGGAATCTCAAATATTTCATTCCAAAGGATCCCATTTCGAGATGGAGAGAATTCATCAAAGTAAGAACTTGTTCTTTACCATCTATTTCAATTACTTTTTCATGTACACTATTTCTTTGTCAGATTACCCACTATAGTTATGGTAAATTAAAATCATTATAGTTCTATTTATATTATATTTTTATTATTATAGAACACTATACTCTTACTCATTCATTAATATAACATGTTCTTGTTTGGGTCTATTGAACCATATACATGAATGAAGTTATACAGAAATTATCATTTTCTTGATGGATAAGTATGAATAAATCAATAATGGTGATGTATTATATCAAGCAGTAATTTATTTCTTGAATATCATTATATAATGATAATGAAATATATGATTATTATAAAGTATTTTTTTTATCAGCAAGTTACCTGAACCATGCTCATTGTAGATTCAATTATCATGAACTATACCCATACCATCCATAAAATGAAAATGGGATGAACAAATTAATTGTAACATAATTATTACAATTCCTTGACTGTTATGGTAATGTCAAACTTGGTATTAATAAACTAATATTGTGATGAACTGATACTGATTAAAGCAATATTTGTGTTGTAATTGCTTTCAATGGACTTGATTGATGAAAATTCAATGTTATAATGCATTATGTGTTTGATGTTTGAAAGCCTTTTCATTGAATTTTTCTTTAGAAATATTCAAAAGTTGTGAAGGTTTATTTTGATTGAAAGTGTTTATTCTAATGAAGCAACATAAATATGAATATTTTTGAGTTGGTTTGAAGTTCAAGAAAACTTGTGCCATTTTTTATTTGAGGTTGAAAAAATGATTACAAAATTGAGGATGAGTTTTGGTTTCAGGATTTATGTATGTTGCTTTTTCATTTATGGGATATATATGGCTATGTTTTTCAATGGCATGTATATTAAAAAATATAGCTAGTGATACTAGACTGTCTACAGGGACCTGCACCACTACAGAGGTGGGAAAGTACCACCTCTTTGCCAAGCCATTTCACTATAGATTAGATTTTTCAAGGGGAACTTATGGGAGGTGTGGGATCATGCAGCAAGCTACCATGTAGGGCATCATGAAGGTGGAGCAGGGCCCGACATGAGGCGATGCTTGGCAGTGAGTTGGATGGTTTACCAATTTCATACCAGCTTAATTCATGCATTGTATTATAAAGGGTTTACAAATAAATGGCCATTTAAATGTGGGATCCTTTTTGAGCATATTACTATAGCCATTAAAGAACTATGACCACTAATCTATCCATCAGATCATATGTGATGTCCTTTTTCTTCTATATATAATATTCTCCATTGATCTTATCCGAGATCACTTGTTCATCAGGATATCACCATGAATTGTTATATGCAGCTCAAACCAAGACATTCAAACTAAATTTACATAATATAATTATTCCTTGGAGATTTAAATCTCATGAAACTCCATTTTCATGATAAAATGAATATCAAATCGAATCAATGCAACATAGAAGAAAATTTAATTTTTTTAATGATGGTGATGTCTTCTGATGCGAGGAAGTGAATGAATGTGATAATAAAAGCAAACAGATCTCTATGAAATTTGGAGGTCCTAAGTAAGTGTTATTATTTCTAAAAATACCATCTGAATAAGTGATTTTCTATATGATTTTATCACTCATCCAAGATTGATTTCATTAGAGAGGAATTCTGGAAAAGAGTTGATCAAGACATCTATATTTATAATATAGGTTCCATGCATGAGATCTTATCATCCATTGGGTGATCTCATGATGATGTGTTTTTTTTGTGGGCTATTTAAATTGGTTTTGTGAAGAAGATAATGAATCTGTGTAAACTATTACGCGATGTACATAGAAGTTCAGATGATCATTAATTCGTAACTCTATTATGAAAAAGGATGTGGATATACATCCAATGTATTTGTTAAAGATTGTATAATGATACCATGAAAAAATATTCACATGAACTTATTTTTTGAAAGAGATTGAAGAATAACATACATTGTAAAATTTCAATGTAAATGAAGAAGAAGAGAATTAGAGTTTCTGTTTTTGTTTTCATAAGGGCTCAGTGTAACACATTCACAAACTAATAATATTGTGATACAGTACTCTCGTAAACCAAAATTCTCTTGAACTTAACCCTCTACGCAAAGAAAATAGAGGAGACACATATACTGGTTTATGCCAAACATGATATTGCAGATCTCTTTTATTACAATTAAAAGCTAGTGGTTTGTAAGATCATTTTATGCGAATATCATATTGAAAGATTTAGCTTTCATGTTTTCTATGAAGTAATATAGTAGAATCACACATGTAATTTAAAGGAACAACTAATTGTTATCACACATTTCCACAAGTGAAAATAGTGTGTGATCATACTATTTTGTATGAATAAAGAATATACTGATGAAATGTTATGATTTTAATTAGCGAAACATAATATGAAAACATTATTTATATGTTATGGATGATTCAAATGTTGATATTCATGAACATGAAATGTATAGTGTGAAGGAAAGTGTAACAGTATGTGTGTGTGATTCCCTTATGATACCTGCATGAAAATTACACTCATACTAATTTGAGTTTGTGAAAGTAAGTCTAAAGAAGTCATATAAATTTTGTGGATAATTACATTCATTATATATTTTCCTATGATGATGATAACTACATGTAATAAAAAAACTTGATGTTGATGTTTGTAATATTTTACTTGAGGTAAAACAATATATTTTAGGGAAGCAATAAAGAAGAAAACTTGTAGTTTATTGATATATCTTCAGCTATTATTTATATTACTACAGTGAGTTGTATCAAAACTGTTATCGTATAAAATTAAAGGGAGTATACAATGTTGAATATCCTGAAGTGTTGTTGATTATATTCAGTTATAGTTGAAAAGTTTCAGTTTAATTGAGAAAGTACAAAATGAGTTTATTCTCAGTGGATCAAAGAGGAAGATCAGTTTTGTGTTGTAGTGACAGCTTGATGTTCTTATGATCTTTCTCTTTGTGTTTTTTTGTGTTTTTAAAGACTAGTTGGAGGCTAGTATAAGGAACCCTAGTGGGATATTAGTATAATTTGGGAAATGGTTCATACCTACCAATAATGATTTTAGGATGATACCTCAATAACCCCTTATAATTGTTGACTGAATCTTAGTGGATAAACTATGTATCAAATCATCAAGCACATAGTAAGGATGTATTCACCCACAATGGGGGTGAACCTTGTAAAAACAATGAGTGTTGTGATTCATTTACTTTTAGTCTTTCCTTTTGTATAACTGTGTTTGTAAATAGGGATAACTCATTAACTATAACAAAGGAATATGTTCAAATTAAAATGGATAAGAGAAAAGAAAATAAAATTGGTGAAAAATTGAGATAATTGATTCACTTCCTCTCAGTGTACCTGCATGATCCCCTGGGAACTCTAATTGGTATTAGATAAAATGACACACCACTGATTGGATCTATCTTATTGTCCCAATTGTTTGTATTAGACTAATATGAAGTGTAGATTTGAATTTGAAGAAGTAATAGAGTTGTCTTAGAAGGAATGTATAGTTCCTATCTCTGTCAATGTAAAAAAAGAGGCTCCTTAAAAACCTTGAATAACCGACAGAATAATGTGGAAAGAAATGTGAAATATAATTTGTAGAAGGAAGAGGATTCATCACAAACTGAATGTAGTCATAATGGTAGTCTATCAACAATATCTATTAAATTAATTGATAAATATTATTTTAATGATTATGGTTCAAGTTGTGATGAAGAATAATTTCTTGAATCACATAGTAAAATTTATTTAGATATAAAAAACTATAATAAGAATGTTCCTACTAAGGTTTTCACTTAAATATTTTCTTTTATCAAGGAAATATATGATGAAAATTTATAGCTTAAAAATAAATATGAGGATATGGAGAAGGATTTGGAGAATAAGTTTCAAATATTTAAACTTATCTCACAAATTATTGACACTATAGAAGAAACTATATCACTTCCCAATGTACATTTCTCCTATGTTGAAGAATAATTTCAAGTAAATATGTTTCGCAAAAAAGCAACTGATAAGGTTGTTGCATAGATGATTCATACACTTAATGAATCTCATAAATATATCATGAATATCAAGGAATTCTAGTTTGAAATCAAATACTAGGATGATATATTCATCCTTGTTGATGAATCAAAAGAACAATCTGTATTTCATTATAATGAATGAATCACTTTGATAGAAGATGAATTACAAAGGACTATTTATGAGAAGGATGTGACTGAGATAGTTCATATATTAGTGATCTTTTCATTGGATAAACAACAAATGACCTCTATGAATGTTAAATAATCCCCACTATAGGTTATGATAAAGATAATTAATGATTCGAAAAATTTAATTTTAGATTCAAATAAAAAACATGATGATCATGTTCAGATAATGAAGAATCATTTGGAAGATAAATTGAAAGTTATTGAGGATGAGAAAAATTTTCTCAGCATGAGGTGTCTTAATTTACAAGTAAATTTGAAAAATCTAAAGGATACACAATTAAATTCTTCCCAGAAAGAATGTGAAGATATGGTGAAACCACTTAAAGACCAAAATAACTCTCTAAATATGAAATTCCAGGAGTTAGAGGTCAATTTTAGAAATATAGAGAAATCTCAATTCAAATCTTCAAAAAATTATGTGATTCAAAATCCTTCCATGTGTAGTTCTAAAACAATTATTACTTATGACAAGAATCATTAAAGTGGAACAAAAAACGTGAGATTATATATAGAGAAATATTTTGCAATATCACTAAAATAGTTAACCCATGATCCAGAAGATTATATTTATACTAATAATATTTCATCTACAAGTAAAAGTTTTAAAAATAATTCTTATCAAATGTGTATCAATAAGAATGATGATAAATCCACCATATCTTCAAAGGTGGATATGAGGAAGAGTGTGAATTATTGTTCCCTAAAAATATCTCAGATGAAGAATCATACTACCAAAAAAAAGAAAACAAATCTATCCAAATGGTAGCATAGAAGAAGAAATCATGATTTGTTGGCTATTGTTGGTGTTGCTGGAAATTATAGAATCATGTTGTTGGCTATTGGTATAATTTTCCATGCAAGATAATTTTAGATGGAAAATATTAAAGGATATAAAGTCCATTGTGAAGATAAATCCTACATAACTGAAGCAATTCATAGATAAAGAAGAGTTTGTCTATCAGGAATAGATTTGATAATCTTTTAGACTTCTGTGATTATTGAAAAATAAGTGTTCACTGTTATGTTAACTCCTGGTATATACCAACCATGCACTATTCATTTTATGATATGAAGAAAATACCAAAACAAATGTAGAGGCAAATAAGAAAATCATTAAAGTATTCCATAGTTTATAAATTGGGGAAGAAGGTTAAGAAAACTAGGAAGCATGCTATATGCAACATCCCTAACCTGGAACCACTAATTCAGTGCCCCGATCTAGGACATCACATGACCTCAAGTGCACCTCCCCGTATACTAGATGTTGTAGAGTAGCAAATAGGGTCTACTAGGCCATGTGGGGAGACTATAACCCCATTACCAGAGTAATCCACAATTTGAAACAGTTTAAATAGTGGAAACAAGGAAACAATTGATAACATGAATAAAAAACCACTCCCAAACTGGGGACAATCACATATAACAGTAAATATGTCATGCCCTGCTATAATACCATGTGAATAAAACCCAAAAGAAATGAAAAAACAAAATCCCCAAAATGGTCTGGACTCCATGTCTGGAACATCTCCCCAAACATTTCCCATGTCAAACTCAACTCCCTAGCATAGGTCCCTTTCCCTTTTCCTAACCTACAAGCCTGAAATCTGCTCAGGTACCCAATGGAAGCCTAAGCAGGGCGTGAGTATTACTTAGTAGGCCACCACCAACGGTGTCTAAAAAATATCCAACAGGGCAGAGAGTGCATGCAAATGATAAATAAAACATGTTAAGGTAAAATGTTCAATATGATATCTTTATTTATGTTTCTTTATGTTAACCTACAATGTAACCCATGTTTATTACCAAGAAATTTCATTTATCCTATCACCCTTTTCATGTGTTCAACGTATTAGGCATGATTAATGTTTTCAACAAGTGGGAATTAAACAACTCCTATCTTACTAGGAATTGCTCACAAAAATCCCCAATATCCTCACCTCGAAGGCTCAGCCTAGGTGGATTGAAACTGTTAGGAGAATAGAAACTTGTTCCCTTCCCTAACCCATTCTTTTAGGGGAGGAGTTGGAACCTTGTTCCTACTCAACCCATGGGAATAAAACCTTAAGTCAATACCCCACTCTACCAATCCATGTGTACACACTAATTTATCATTCACCAAAATTAACAATATCACAACAAATAGCCAATACCATTTAAAACATCCCAATAATATCAAAAAAATGGGAATTTAACATTTAGCCTCAATCCATTAACACATTCATCATTTATATTACTTCCCCTATTTTCCCCATTCCCATTTCCCAGGACTATCTCACTAAGTATTTTTGAGTACAAAGCTAGTCCCCTAACATTTTCCAATTAATCCCTTTAAACCCTTTTCAGGCCCACCAAAAATATCTTAGGCCATTTCCCAACCTAATTGTATTACTAAACACCAATTAAATTTCCTTCAACCATATTATCATATTCATCATATTCTCTATGTTCTCACACAACAACCTTACACTTACTTATCTAAACTCTAAATCCAGGAAATATTATCACACCTCTCGAGTGGGCCTAATTTGGTTGGGTCATCCTCCTTTCATCCCCTGGGGATCAATATGGGTTCAATTAACCATTTATACACCCACTAAATCACATCATGTCAAGGAACCAAGAAATCTTCGAAAGGCGGCAAGAATAAAAACCCTATATGCACAAATCTTCACAAAAACCAAGGGGTATAACTTGTAGACCACCTACCTTGAATCCGCCAGTGAACACACTCTCAATTGAGGATTTAGATATCAATTAGACCAACCCTGGATGCCTCAACCTAAACTTGACCAAAAAAGAAGGGTTTGAGAGCTTCAAAAGATGATAAGAGGGAGATACCAACCGAAATCAAGAGAATGAAGTAAAGAGGGGTCTAGCCTTGCCTGGATCTTCAATCCTCAACTGACAGTGTTCCGAACGACCTTAAAATGAGGGAGATCTATCCTTGGAAGCTCTTGGAATCTTTAGTTGATTCCTAGGGTGTAAGGGAGGAAGAAAGGAGAAATTCCTATGTGGGGTTTAAGAATCTTATAATGGATTTTTTGTAAATATCATAAAGGTTTCTCATCCGCACGGTTTGCCTACATGGTTTTCCAAATCATGCACAAACGGTGCAGATTATTCATAAAGGTTTATTCCTCTTTTGTGTCTCAAACCCCCAAAACACCCCCAATACTTTTTAAGGACTTTGGAAAACACTTAATTAATCAAAATAAATAGTCTTGAACTGAAACTTAAGAAAAACATACCTTAATATAAATACAGTATCTTACAACCTATCCACCTTATAATGGCTCTTCCTCAAGCCGCACTTTCCGAGAAACATCGTGTTTCCAAATCAAATAGGTTGGGCTACTAGGCCCACATATCCAATTTTAGATCCCGTTTTTCTTCCTGAATGATTCCATGCTACCACAAAAAATGAACCAAAGGTACAAAATTTATCCACAAAACATTCTCACTATGATCCATAATACAAACCGGGTGCTCCTAAAAGGAAGTATCATATTATAGCTCAACATCCTTGGATTTTATCACATGAGATGGATCAGGATGATACTATCGAAGTTGTTAAAAATGGAAAAATTTATGCATACCTATATAAATTTGTGGAAAATCTAATTGGTAAGCCACCAGCCCTATCCTCTCCACAATATCAAATGGCACCACATATCGAGGCACTAACATTTCCTTCTTTTGAATTTTATGGTGACCCAACCTTGGAGACACCTGAAGAAACACACTATCATCCACCATGAACTCAAGAGGTCTACAACACCGATGTGAATATGAATTCTACCTACTTTGAATTATTTCCATATGCTTTTAAATCAAACTAACCTTCTCTGATGTCTCCTGCATAATTCTGAGTCCTAACAGCTCAGACTCTCCAGCCTCTAACCAACACAACAGTGATCTACATGGTCTCCCATAAATTGCCTCAAAAGGTTCCATATAGACTGTATCCTTAAAACTGTTATTGTAACCAAAACCAAAAACCAAAAAGTGTTTCTACCACAAACCACAGAAATATAGAACACATTATCTCAACATGTCTTCTAATACCTAAATTGTACACTCTAACTATCCTTCAGTCTAGGGGTCGTAATCCATACTCATAAACACCTGGTTACCAAGTGCCTACAGTAGTCCCATCCAAAAGCGCGAGGTGAAATGTGGATCGTAATCTAAAAAAATGGTTCTCAGAATGCCATGAAACCATACTATTTCGTGAACATACAACTCCCCCAACAGGTCAGCTATGTAGGTATCCTGAATCGGCAAGAAATGGGATAGTTTGGTCATCCGATCTCCACCACCCAAATTGCATCATTCTTCTACGGAATACTTGGAAGACCCACCAAAAAATCCATCGTGATGTCATTTTACTTCCACTCTGGAATAAGAAATGAATACAACAACCCACCTGCCCACTGATGTTCATCCTTCACCTACTGACAGGTAAGGAATCATGAAATAAAACTCACAACTTCTCTATTCATTCCCAACCCCCAAAAAAACCTATAAAGATCATGATATATCTTAGTCAATCAAGGATGCACTACCTACATTGAAACATGGAAGTCACACATAAACTCTTCCCGCACATCTTCTGGAAGCCCAACATGACCATGAACATAAGAAACTCTATCAACACCAAAAGTGCAACCAGAAGGTGACGCCCCTCTTTTAACAGTTTCCTTCCTAGCCAAACACTCTGGATCTACCAGCTGACTCCCATTAACTCAGCTCAAAATCATGGAATCAAATTCTATAGATGCAAGGGTCATATTCCCATGGCTCTCATGTACCTAAAAATGCATCTCCTCAAACAATGCCATCATCACCCACTCTGAACTGGATTCTTGGACTACCTAATTCTGAGTCTTTCGGCTCAGAGCATTAGTGACACTATTTCCTTTCCCTGGTGTGTACACCAACTCAAAATAGAAATACTGTAGGTACTCGACCGACCATCACTGTTGGAGATTCAAATACCACTAGGAGAAGATATATTTGATACTTTTATGGTCGGTAAACATCGTAAAGGGTTCTCCCAACAAATACTGCCTGCAACACTTTAAGGAATGAACCACAAAAGGTAGCTCTAGGTCATGAGTAGTATAATATATCTCATGTGGTTTCAACTATATTGACCCATAAGCTACAACCCAATCATCCAACATTAATGTTGTCCCAATTCCAACACCGAATGCATTATATAACAAGGTGTACCTCTTACCTGGTTTGAGTAAGATCAAAATCGGTTTGATGATAAACCACTTATTTAGCTCCTAGAAAGCATTCTCACAAACCTCTGACTAATCCAATATATCCCCCTTCCTGGTTAGGCTTTTGAGGGGTGCTACCAAATGAGAGAAATCTCTAATAAAACTACAGTAAATACCATCTAATCCCATAAATCTCTGGATATTAGAGACGTTCTTGGGATTCTCCCAAGACACCACAACCATCACCTTTTCTTGATCTACTGATACCTAAATTAGATATTATGTGTCCTAAAATGTGAACCTCATCAATCCAAAACTGAAATTTCGATATCTTGGCATAAATAATATTCTCTCTTAGTATACTCAAGATGTTGTCAAGATGTTTGGAAAGATCATCATGAGTTATGGAGTACACCTAGATGTTATCAAGGATGGAAATTAAAAACTGATTCTGATACGGGTTTAATATATAGTTTATCAAGTCCATAAACGCAGCTGGTGAATTGGTCAGACCAGATAGAATTACCATAAATTCATACAACCTGTACCTAATTCAGAAATCCATCCGGGGTATGCCATAACGTCTCACCCTCAACTGATGGTATCCCGATCTCAAATCGATCTTGGTAAATACTGAGGCACCTATGGACTGATCAAACATGTCATTGATTCTAGGAAGTGGGTACAGTTCTTAACATTCAAATGGATCATCATCATATAGTTGGCACAATGCCTGAGTGATCCATCATCCTTCTTTTCAAACAACACAAAGTATCCCCAAGGCGACGTAACAGGATGTATAAACCCCTTACACTCTAATTCCACTAACCGAACCTTCAGTACTTGGAGCTATAATGGCACCATTCACTAAGGTGGAATGGAAAATAACTCCACTCCAGACAACAATTTGATCGTAAACTCAACATCTCTCTTAGGTGGTATCCCTGAGAATTCCTTAGGAAACACATCATGAAACTGGTCCATGAAAAAAGGGAACACTAAAAACATTTTCTCACCATCATCCAGCATAAAGCATGCCACTTAGGATGTGATTTCTCTCAACTATTGGCGTAGTGGCCCAACATGGCCCTCTCGAGTATCCAAATCACCACGAAGTAAATAAGTGATCCCGTCGAGAGATGTGAATGTTACGTGGCATCGATAATAGTCGATATGAGCTAGATTTAACACCAACCAAACCATTCCCAAGATTAGGTTAAAACCGAACATCTCTAGGACAAACAGATCCCATAGAGAATGATACAAAGTAACCTCTAGAGCACAACCCTTACACTACCTAATGTCCCCCACTCATACCCCTAGTGGAGTATCAGGCAACATTTCCCCAAAATAAGTCTCTATGGTTAAGCCAAACACAAATACAAACTGAGAAGAAATAAAGGATTTCATATCACCTCTTTCAAATAAATCACTAGAAAATGTGGAAGCTACAAGAATATTACCTTGAACAGTAGACGGTTCTATCTCACCACCCTCAGGAGTATCCTGAATTTCATGGAAATGACCTTCCACTATTCCCTAGGTTCCAGCCTAAGATCCCTAAACTGCCCTACTCTTTTGGTAAGGGTGGTATTTCATTGGAGTTCCACATCCACCGCACCTACTAGTACCACTAATGGAGCTCCAACTTCCAGCCTGATATGGGGTAACCGACCCCTTCCTAAACATGGAATCTGCCTTTGACCTCCATCATTCCTTGACTACTACATGTTTCTGCAGAATCTCTACATGTGGCCAAGCCTACTGCACACTTTGTACTTAACTGGTGGGAGAGGACACATGTCACTCTTGTGCCCCATCCTACCACACTTATAAAATAATACCTGGTCAACACCCTAAGAATATGGCCCCCTCTTCTATCTGTTATGTGTGCTTCCCCCCTGTTTAGTGGTTCTAAAGTCTCACTTCCTACTATTAGAAACCACACCACTTGCTCACTTAGTGGGAACCACAAGTTCTCTACCTAAAGATACATTCAAGTTCCTCTATGAGATAAGGGCTTGATCACCACTTCAGCAAGCATTTTTAGGCAAGAGATATTCACCTAAGATCTGATCTCCTCTCTCAGCCCATCCTGGAAGCATTTCGCCAAAAATATGTCATCTCCCATCAATGCCAGAACGAAGCGTCTAAAATCAGTGAAATGACTAGTATAGTCCATTACCGAAATTTTCCCATGGGTCAAATTCATAAAATCATCGGTGTTATCATTCCTCATGGTCTTTTGGTATAAGTGGTCAAGGAACGTCTCCTGAAAATCCTTACACATAATTCCTTCAGCCCGGTCTGTCTGAACCATAATGTCCCACCCATGTTTTTCTTGACCCCATAGCATATTGACCAATAACTTGAATCACTTCTCTGGAGGTGTCACTAGATGGTAAAGAATAGTTTGGATGGACTCTATCCATAACTTTGCTACTTCTGTTCTACCCTCTCTAGTAAAGGTCAGCCTGTGTTACAGCGGAAACACCCTGGTCAGCTCAAACATACTCAGTGCAACCCACCCTGGGTCTCATTCCATTATCTGCATAAAATGAGTGAAGATCTCATGGATCTTATCTTCCCAATTTCCTTCGATCACCACATTCTCTTTCTCCTCCACTGGAGGAGTGTTCTCGGCCACATCCTCATTTCTCCCAATTGGAACATGTCTTCGAGGTGGAATTTCTCTATAATTCCAAACATGAACTTTAGAACGCAACCATAAAACTTTTAGAGGGAAAAAGAACACATAGGTAGACTCATAAATCATCATAACCGAACCAATTCACATACACTACCCAAAAGATCCCACCTTCAACCGGGTCACTACCCTAATCCATATCCCTAAGTCCATGGATAATAAGGTATATAATTGTCATGGTTACAAGTCTTACCTTTTCCACTCATCCAAAACCATTTTCATATCCCAATTTACTCCCACAACAGATTAATCCACTTTTCCTCTTTATTAAAACACCATTTGTTTATTTCTACTTGACATTTTCACTTTCCTTTTACCCATTCATACCATCTTATTAGGCACAATTAATTACTTTTAAGAAAACATATGAATCCTAACAATTATATCTTGAAAAACCATCCCATTTGTGTGTATATCATGATGTATATCACTTTACTACATAGGTGATTAGAATTATACATGAATGCACAACATTTTACCTTTCCAACCTTGAGAGAAATATCACAAAACTGTCTAATAACACAACAACTATATCACCCAATTGTGACATATCATCAAATATAACAAAACAAAACAACAACAATAATCCCCTCCTAGGGTGACTTGGGTTTTAGCCCTTAAATGGGTTAGCTACTCCTAATAATGATCTCATTACCATGTCCAGACACATTCCTACATCCTTTCTGCCATCCTCCAATAGTAATAATGAGAAAAAAAGCCTCTGATACCACTTTGTAATGTCCCTGACCCGGAAGCCACTAATCCGGTGCCCCGATCCAAGTCATACATGAACTTAAGCATGACTACCCGTACCCTATATGTTCCTAACTAGAAGTGAGGGTTTACTAGGCCACATGGGGAGACAATAACCTTATTACCAGAGTAAGACACAACAAGACACAATTTAAATAGTGAAAACAAGGAAACAATCGATAAAATGCATAAACAACCAATTCCCAAAATGGGTAAAATCATATATAACCATAAATATGTCATGCCATGATATAATTTCAAGTGAACAAAACCCAAAAGAAAGGAAACATCAGAATACCCAAAATGATCCAGAATCCGAGTCTGGAACCTCACCCCCAACATGTCCCATGTCCAACTAAAATCCTTATCATAGGTCATCTGCCCTTGTACCAACCTTCAAGCATGAAATCTGCTCGGACACCCGATGGTGGCCTATGTAGGGTGTGAGTATAACTCAGTAGGCCAACACCAATAGTGTCTATAAAATATCCAACAATGTAGATAGTGCAAGAAAATGATAAATAAAATCAAAGTAATGTAAATAGTTCAATAGGATATCTTTATTTATGTTCCTTTATGTTAACCTACAAATTAAACCATGTTAATTACCAAGAAATTTTATTTACTAAGTGAACCTTTTCATGTGTTCAATCGATTAGGTGTGATCAAAATTTTCCAAATGGGGGAATTAAACAAGTCCTATCTAACTAGGCATCAAATCAAGAAAATTCCCAATATCCTCACCTCGAAGGCTCAGCATGGGTGGAATAAAACCGTTAGGGGAATTGAAATCTATTCCCTTACCTAACCCATTCATTTATGGGAGGATCTAGTAACTTGGTCCAACTCAACCCATGGGCATAGAAACTTAAGTCAATACCCCACTCTACCAATCCATGCGCACATGCTAATTTATTATTCACCAAAATTAACCATAACACAACAAAAATCCAATACGATTTAAAACATCACAACAATATCGACAAAATGGGATTTTAACATTTGGCCTCAATCCATTAACACATTCATCCTTTATATTACTTCCGCATTTTCCCCATTCCCATTTCCCATGACTATCTCACTATTCATTTTCAAGTACAAAGCTAGTCCCCTATCATTTTCCCATTAATCCATTTAACCATTTTTCAAGCCCACCAACAATCTCTTAGGCCATTACCCAACCGAAGTGTATTACTAAACACCAATCACACATCCTTCATTCATATCAACATATTTATCATTGGCTCTATGTTCTCTCACAATGAATCTTCACTTACATAGCTAAAATCTAAGTCTAAGAAATATCGACAAACCACATAGGTGGCCCTAATTTGGTCGAGTCATCCTCTTTCCTTCCCATGGGGATCAAGAGGGGTTAAATTAACAATTTAGATATCCAATACATCACATCATGTCAACGTATCAAGAACAATTCAAAATAGGGAAAGAATAAAAACCCTAAATGCACAAATCTTCACAAAAACCAAGGGATATTACTTTTAGACCACCTACATTGAATCTGTTGGTGAACACACTCTCAACTGAGGCTTTAGATCTCAATTATACCAACCCTTGAGACTCAACCTAAACTTCACTAAAAAATAAGGGTTTGAGAGCTTTAGAAGAATATTAGATGAAGATACCAACCCAAATCAAGAGAAAGAAACAAGGAGGCTTTTAGCCTTACCCAAATCTTCAATCTACGACTAATGGCTCTCCAAACGGCCATAATATGAGGGAGATTGATCCGTGGAAACTCTTGAGATATTTATTTCATTCCTAGGATCTAAGAGAGAATGAAAGGGGGAAATCCCACGTGGGATTTAAGAATCCCATAATGGCATTTTTGTAATTTTTAATGCTTTCTAGGCCACATGGTTTGCCCTTACAGTTTTCCAAACCATGCGCAAACTATGCATATTCTTCTGTCCCAAAATTACACTTCACACGATTTACCCACACTATTTTCCAAATCATGTAAAAATCATGCGGCATATAATGTCCAAAAAACTCCCTTTCACACAGTTTCCTGGGAATTCCGTACAGTTTTCACTAACCACTCACAAGCCATAGAATCATCTTTTCATTGGCTACAATTTTCATTTGGTTTTATATTAAAAAAATATAGCCAGTGATACTAGCTAGCCCTGAGGGGTGCACATCATTATTGAGGTGGGAAGGTTCTACCTCTCAGACTAGACATCATACTATGGCTTATCTTGTGAAAGGGGCACCTATGAGAGGCACATAATTGTGTGGTGAGGCACCATGCAAGGCGACATGGTGGCGGAGTAGGGATCAACATGGGGAAGTACCAGGTCATGAGTGGGATACATAATTGATTTCTAAGGGACTTAATTCACGCCTTGTATTATAAAGGGTGTACAAATCAAAGATCATTTAGATGTGGGATTTTTTTGAGCATGTTACCATATCCCTAAAATAAATAAAACAATTTGATATTTACATATTATCATATCGACTGACTGTTCTCTTCTGTTGACCATATTCTCCAATAAGGCCATCTCAGAGCACAATTTCATCGAAATATCACTGTGAAATGTCATTAAATGCTCAAAACAAGACATTCAAACACCATTTATTTATTTTAATGATTCCTTGGTGATTAAAATTTCATGAAAATATGTTTTAATTATAAAGCAGAGATCAGATAAAAGTAATAAATCATATAATGAAATATCATTTTTTAAATGATGGTGATGTCTCGTGATGTGAGACAGTGAATGAATGAGCTAATGAAAAAAAATCTCTCCATGAAATTTAGAGCTACTAATTTATTGTTATTTTATCTATAAGTATCTTCCAAATAGTTCATTTGGTGTGTGTTTTTATGTCTCATCCAACTGATATTTCTTGAGATAGATATTCTAAAATAGAGTTGATCAAGATATCTTTATTTGTGATATGGGTTCCTTGTGTTCAGTCTTATCATCCATTTTGTGATGGCATGTTGATGTGAGTTTCCAAAAGATATTTAACAAGGTTTCTTGAAGAAGAAATAGAATCTGTGTAAACTATTATGTGATGTAGATTGAAGTTAGAATGATCATTAATTATTAACTCTCTTACAAATAAGGTTGTTGATAGACACACATTTCAGTTATACAAGACTTTATGAAGACACCGTGAATAAATTTTCATGCAAACTTTTTTTGAGAAGGATATTGAAGAACAACATACACTAGAAAGTTACAACATATCTGAAGCAGAATTGGATCATTGTTTCTATATGTGTTCACATGAAGGCTCTATATAATAAATTATCAAACTAATACTCTCACGATCCAATACTCTCAAAATCCAATATTCCCTCAAACTTAACCTACTATGTGAAGAAGATAGAGGAAATATATATTATATTTTATGAAAAACAAGATATTGGGGATCAATTTTATTAAAATTAAAAGAAATTGGTTTTCAAGATCCTTTTATGTGAAGCTCATATTACAAGATTGAGGTTTCATGTTTTCTACGTAGTAATATAGTGGAAACACTCATGTAATTTAAAGGAACAACATAGTGATATCACACATTTTCATAAAGAAAATTAGTGGGTTCTCATACTATTTTTGTAAGAATAATTAATATACTAATGATGTTCTATGATTTTAATGTACGAAACATAATATTCTTGCATTCTTTGTATATTATGCATGATGCACATGTTTATATGAATGCATGAGAAAATGAATTTCTGAAGGAAAATGTTACAGTATGTGCGTGTGCTTCCCCTATGATACTTGCATGAAAATTACAACCATACTTCTTTGAGTTTATGGATGTCAAACCAAAGAATCATTAAAATAAGATCACAAAAAAAAATTGATTTGCATGAAGGTGTAGCATTGTGTTCTTGTATAAATAAGATATAAAGTAAACACATTATTGTGCATTTTTTATTACACAAAGTAGACACATTAATAGTGTGGAGAAGTAAATGAATTAAATATTTTCATGTGATGATTAGAACTATATTCATGAAGAACGGATGATGTTGATGTCTGTAATAATTGACTTGAGTTGAAAACATATTTTTCAATGAATCAAAGAAGAAGAAAACATAGAGTTTATTGATATATATTTATCTATTCATTCTATTACTACAATGAGTTTTAACAAAAGTGTTATCTTCAATAATTCAGGAGATTAAATTGAGTTGACTATCATGCAGTGTTGTTGATTACATTTTGTTGTAGTTGTAGAGTTTTAGTTGAAGTGAGAAAGTACAAAATCAGTTTATTCTTAGTTTCACAAAGAGGAAGATAATTTTTGTGTTTCTGTAATTGATTTAAGACATTGTGATCTTTATCATTGTGTTTGTGTTATTTTTTTCAACAGAGGTGGGATTATAATATAAAGAACATTGGTAGGATGAAAGTATACTTTGGTAACATGTTCATACCATCACATAATGGTTTCAGGATGATACGTGAAAAAACCACTTTTAATTATTGATTTATTCTTAGTAGGGTATTTTTGTCTTAGATTATCCTGAACACAAAAAGGATGTATTGACCCACATTGGGGTTGAACCTTGTAAAAATACTGTATGTTTTGATTCATTTAAATTTGGTGTTACATATGGTACAATTATTATAAGGATCCAGCCTTAAACATTACTTAACTTTGAGTTATTACAAGATTACACATTGAGGATCTTTTTAGGTTTAGAGTATTAGAGAATTAGATCATTAATCATGTATTACATTATACATTTAAACAAGGCGGTTACATAAAAGACAATATTATTTTTTCCCATCAAAGGAGAAATATTTAAAACAAAACATGGATTCTTTTGTGACACTTATTCGACACTATCAACGCATCATGTACATTTCCGTTGACATGTGAAAAACATTTTGAAAACATTGGATGAACATAAAAATATCAGTAAGGGATATAAAAGTACGAAATGATAACATTAGTCCATGTATACATAAGAATTAATGAAATCATACATTACTCATAAGACATAAGCACTTTAACACACCTCCTCAAATCATGAATAAATCATAGAAATCATAAGACATAAAGGTAATGTGGGGAATTCATAACATTCTTACGTAGGGAGTAACCCTCATGGTTACGTTTGGAATACCCATCATAGTATATTCCATAAATCTCTTCGAAGAATCCTTAACTTTTAACCCCTTCACGTTACCCAATGTATTGGAGATCTATATCGAGCTCACTCACCATTAGTTTATCAGAGAACCACCCATCTTCATAAACAATTCCCATGAACCTTAACATAATAATATCACATAAAACATTCATAAAGGAAACATAAAATTTCCCCATTTTAATCACAGGATATCAATAAAACATATTGATATAATAAAAAATTTATCAAAACTATTTTCAATACCAAAATAAGAGAAAAGTAAAACATGGTATTTATTTTTCATTTAAAAATAGTTATGGCTTATAGAGGAAGCCGAATCTCAAATAATGGTCACAGTGGCGGAGAATTCGTTGTCGCCGCATACGTACGACAAAAACTATACCATTTATCATTAGTAAAATGCTTCATATAAAAAGATAATTTTTAATAAAAGTAATATTTAAAGGGTTTCATACACCATATAAAAGAGAGTTGTGTATAAAACAAAATATGCCTCAATGAAAGGAGATTGAGACGAAGTCCCATGCCTCGTATCCGACTTGACTCGATCGTTATTTAATATTCTGAATAATAAAACTGAGTTAATTTCTATTTGATTAAGATCCTTTTTCAAGTTCATTATTCCATTTATATCACTTATTACCATATTATGAACACTATGTAATTATTTAAGTTAATAACGGTCATTTTGTCGATCATTGGTACTTGAGTCAAAAATAAACTCCTTATAATTACAAGTTGTTCATGTGGTAAAATATCCATTATATCCAGAATTATATTCATGATGTAGATATAATATATATCATATATATCCAGTATATACATACATTTATAATATTACATAACATTTATAGGTAAGAAATGAAATGCACCGTTCATGGAGACGGTAAGCCGTACGTACGCATGAATGCTAATTTCATTTAAATTTATTACTTAATATAGTGAAATAATGATGTTATTAAGGTATATTATAATATCATATATAACATCATTAACTCTATCCCTTATAAATCCCACATATGGCATTAATGAATCAAATCACTTTGAGGGGGCATTAGTCCGCACTTTCTAAAATGAAGATATCACATTTACCCATAATGGAAACCATAAGGTATGCCATAAATGAAAAATATAGAAGAATAAGAAAAAAATAAACATATTATATATCATATATAAATATAGTGACATCTTTATGGCCACATTTAAAGGTGTTAAAAGAATATTGAACAATCATAGTTTCATGAGGCAGTAATTCGCCATCCACAGAAACAGTATGTTCTTTAACCATTAGACGGAGGTGTGTGTAAGTTTAGATTGAATAATTCTTATAAAAACATACTAGTATATTGAGGATAATTTTTTTGTTCCTAAATAAATTAATAAAAAGATTTTAGGGGGTTGGAGAAGAAAAATATAACAAAAGAACATTATAGAAGACTTTACCTTTAAATCGAGTAACTCCTCTTGGTTTGACCCAAAAGGGTTTCATGAAGAGATTCCTGAGTAAGGTAAGGCTTCTATGATGAAAAGAGGGATGTAGAGAGATTAAACAATCAGATTTTGGACAATCCAATGGTTTGAGAGGTGTGGGTAAGGAGGAAGAGGTGGGGGACTTTTATAAGAGGGAGGAGGGACACTCTTGGAAAGTAAAGAAATGTTACTTTATATTAAAATGAGATTCAGATTTTAAAGGGACCACATTGATATATTTTGAGGATAAGGTGATAATGGGTCTAAATATACTCATAATAAATTTTTTTTACAAGTGTAAGCATTAGATATTACATTATCTTTTCATTTTATTTAAATCGTTCATTAATGAGGTAATCGCTGCATCATCATGGTGTCATAAAAAATTTAATTTATTTAATGTCTAAAAATTATAAAAAAATGATGATGTAGGAAATCTTTTTATCTTTACAATGAATATTTATAGTCCAAGATATCATTTATGTAGACAAAATTAAAATTGTTTTACTTGGGTGATACATACTTTGGTTATACATTCCTTTTTAAGAACATAAAATGATAAAGTGTCACTATCACCCAAAAGTGATTCCATGGGATCCCAAAGATTAGCACAAGGAATCCCATGGTCGGCCATGACACAACCATTATAATTAGGACACCTTTTGGGGTCATTTTTTATTATTATGATATTATTTTATTATCCTTAACTACCCGATTACTAATTAATCACGATAATTAATGATAATTACCGTCGTTACATTTCATAATGTCTAAAAACAAAAGAGTATTAATTACATAATTTGGAACTTATGATTCCAAATATATAATCCATTTTACCAACATAAAAACACATAAATTTAAATAATTAATTTAAAAATAATTCCCGTTGTCAAAACAAATAGCTTGTTTTTTTGAAACAATATCTATGAAAAGTTTGGCACTTGTTTATGCCCAATTCCAAAGTGAAATTAATTATAATGACCAACATTGGATTAAATGGTAAAAATATATTCTAATTAAACTGTAAAACAAATTATAATGGTAATCTAACCATATAATTAAATTAGATGAAAATGCAGTTTTGAAGTAAAATGCATTATTTTTCACTATTCATGAAAAAATGAACATTGTTAAAAAAATAAAAAAAAATTATCCAAATTAAATTTCAAAGTCACAATCATAATGAATAAGTTTATTTTAAAAAATAGAGTTTATAAAATTGTCAAAATTTTGATTTAAAAATGGTTTTCCATCAAAAGGCGGAAAAACAATCTTTAAAAAATATTAGAGAATTTTATGCTTAAGATTAGATTTTTTCTCATTTTAAGCCTCTAAAACACTATCTAATTTATAAATAGACATAGATATGAAACCCCATAATTCTTTAATTACTTGGGATGTTAAAATTATGTTTATAAATAGGGAACATTTATTAAGTCTACCAAGTGTAGAATTTTTGAATAAAAAATGGGTAAGAGGAAAGAAAATAAAATTGGTAAAAACATGTGTACACTGATCCACCTCCTCTCAATGTACCTTCATGTTCTAATGGAAACTTCATGTTGAAATTTCCATTAAAAATTGATACAAAAAATCATAATTACTAACATCGGATGACAAAAATAGACAATTTCTTACAAATATATACTCAATAAATGAATACAGTTGAAGAAAATTAAAGGTAAAAGAAATAAATTTGGCTTTGAAATAATTTATTAGGATAATGATTCTTATTATATATGATTTTAAATAACTTTCATTGAAGTTGGGATTAAAGGTAAGGGATTATTTTCCTATCCCACTTTGAAATTGAGATTTTTTATGTTTAAATGTCAATTAGATGAAATTTTATGTTCCTTATCTCTAAAACCCAATCTACATTCATATAATATAGTTATTATTTGGGTCTATATATATTGTTATCATTTCATATAACTTTGGTTTCTAATTAGGCTGAAAGTATTTTAGTATGTTGTGTCGGCCTTATCGTTTTAATTTCCTCAAGAATATTCCTCCTCCAAGTTCATGTTATTTATTTTGTAGTATAAATGTAATTATATATACATATATAGTTTATTAAATTTTTTTAGTGGAATTTAATTAAATTAAAAAAGGAATAATCTTTCAGAATTTTCTATATGGTCATTTTCTCCCAAATTTGATATTCTTTAGAAAAGTGTGAAGGAATATCTGTTTTATTCATTTTCTATATAATTGAAAGATCCCCTATCATTTTTTTCCTTAATAAAATTTATACAAAAGTTTTCTTAATTTTTAAAATTAATTTATATTCCCATTACTTTATAAATTATTTTCTTTTAAAATAAATGTTTTCAAAATGAAATGATATTTATTCTCATATATCTTATAATTATTCTAATGCTCTTATAAAAGTTTTTTTATTTATGTAAATATACTTTAATTATTATTATGATTTTCTTAGGGTATCCTCTAATGATAACTTAAAACATCAATATTTGGATGTATTATGATAATATCTTATAGATGTCTTCATTAAATTGGTTTATTTCTCAATGGTTAATCATGATATGAAGGAATTATTTATGTTTTCATGTTCAAATGACTCACATATATATAATTTTTCATTATATGATTTGTGGTTCAGATATATCCCTCTGATTTATTAGATAAAGCTTTATATATGGTGATATAATAATGAAGGAACAATATTACTATGTTCATACCTCTTTTCATGAACATTATTGTTATGTTCAAAAATCTATGTGTGGATATTATTATTATGACTATAACTCTATGTGTTGTCATTATTTTCATATTCACAACTCTATGCGTGGAAATTGTTATTATTTTCATAACCCTATTCATAGATTTTATTATTATGTTCAAAACTCTATATGTCGACACTATTGTGGTTAGTTTTTTCCATAATGTTGTGATTTCCTATGCTTATGGTTATTTTATATTTCTATGTTATACCACATGTCGATTTTATATTCCTTGGATCATGATTAATGTATCATATCTTTAAATTATAAAATTTGGTATATCCATGATTTCATGATGCTTTTTTTAGGTATATTTCAATATATCATGAGTTATATAAACTTATTATAATTCCATGTCCTTTTTAATGAGATATTTCTACAATGTTCATATTTTATCTCATTATTATAAAAAAACCCTTTATGAAACATTGATACATATTTCTCTTATTAATAATTTTATATCACTCCTTTTGTTTCCATTCCAATGGTAATTATGGAGAGTATTAGGTATAATGTGTCTAAAAGGATAGAATTTTAATAAGTTTTTTTTGTAGATGTTGAAGAAATAATATGAAATAAGACATCTATGTATATAATTTTTATGGATGATAAATATTAGGGTTTCCAGACCTTGTGTTTATTTGTGGGATGTAATGTTTTAATTATATAAATGATGTAATCAATATTCATTTTATGCTCAGTATTTCTCAGTTGGTATTAAAGTGTGGATTAATTATTTTTGGGGATTAGGATGTATGGAATAAGAATATAAAACCTGAAGCAACCTATGATGAACCAAAATTAAGGTCGAATGAACCTAAAATTTCATAATTTGAAATAAAGGTGTCATAATTTTGGACTTTATGGGATTGATTTTCTAGATTATATGATTTATTACTCTAATTATTATTAGTTAACACATGTTAACAATTTTTATATTAGTAAGGAATAAAATAAAGAATCCAAATATTAGTGGTTGTGAAAGGTATGATCAATATTGAAAAAATATTATTTTATTCTAGTTGTATGAATTCTTTCATACCTTGAAACACATATAAATCTATTAAATATATCCCCAAAAACTACATATTGAATTATTAGTGAAAACTCTTTGTGCCACGACGATTGTATCCCAATTATATAAATTATATTTGATCTAAGTTTTTGGGAAGTTTCTTCCTTCACATATAGTTATTCTTCCCTTGGTATAATTCAATGTAATACTTGTCATGGATTGGATCTTACCAAATAGAGGAAATATAAAATCTCTATGTAATGAAATCTAATTTTCTATCCTAAATCACCCAATGATCCAATATCAAATAAAGTCTAATGATGAGCTCCATCTGTAAAAAAATAATTGAATATGCATCTTGACACCCAATACTAAGGGATACTTGGATGAAATGATAAAGTTGGAAGTCAACATTGAAGATACACCAATTGTACAAGAATATATTGATGTATTTCCTAAATAAGTGCCTGTTCACCCCCAAGACATGAGGTTGAGTTTTTAATTTTATTCATACCATGTTCTATTAATATATCAAAGAGTCCTTTTATAATGACCCCTATTGAATTAGAAGAATTTAAGAAGAAAAATAAATATATTTTTTACATGTTTTTTATACAACAAAGAGCTAAAACATGGGGTCAACCTGTACTCTTTGTCATGATTAAGGAGAAATTAATGCATCGTTGTATTAATTATCTTGAACTTAACAAAATCATGAACACAAAAAAGTATCATATACCTTAAATTTAGTATTTATTTAATAAACATAGAGGATATAAAAACTTCTCAAATTTTGATCTTTGTTCTGGATACTATCAATTAATGGATAAGAGAGAAGATATAACGAAGAAAACTTTAATATAAGATTTAGGCATAATGAATTCATAGTGATTCCATTAAAACTCCCAATTTTTAATAATATATTTATGAATCTAATTAATAATGTATTTAGATATTATCTCAATAAATTTTCAGTAAATTTTATAGATGATATTATCATATATTCCAAGATTTAGGAAGAGAATGGATATCATTTAAGGATTTTTCTAAAGACCATGAAAATTGATAAATTGTATACCAAATTTAGTATGTGTGAATTCTAAAAACATAAAGTAACATTATTAGGTTATGTAATTTCAAGATATGATATATCTATAGATCCTTCAAAGGAGGTGACTGAACAATGGTGTAGATCAACCACTATAACCAATATTTCTCGTTTTATTTGATCGGGGGGATATTATTGATGCTTTTTGAGAAATTTTCTTTGACTGTTAAATTTAAAAACCAAATTTACTTAGAATGGATTCAAGTTACTTTAGATAGATGAATGTGAAGAAAAGTTCAAGGATATCAAGAGAAGGTTTTCCAACACAATTGAACTCACATTACCCTATAGTGGAGAAGTGTTTTTAATATGAAGAATGCATTATAGAAGAGATTGGGATGCATCGTCATACAAAATGACATGGTGGTAGTTTATTCCACACATCAATTAATTATTTATAATAAAAATTACCCAACACATGAATTAGAGATAGTAGGGATAAAACTTACATTAAATATATAGAGGAAATATTAATACTGTGAAATGTGTGAAAAATATATAGATCATAAGAGACTAAAGTATGTATTCACACAGAAGGAGTTGGAAATTCTTTAAGGGAGATGGTTGTAGTTGATCAAAGCCAATAAATTTTTAATAAATTACTACACTATGAAGGAAGAAAAGGTTTGTGATGATCTTATCAGGAAGGATCATGATACCATATCTATGATGAGGATTGAAAGTGACCCAATTCTAATGGATTTCTAATTGCTGGACCTTGAAATCATAAGGGATGGTAAAAAATCCTATATTTACCAAATTATTTGTCAACTATCCTTCCTTGTAAAGATCAAGGATGCATAAAAATGGATATAGAATTAAAAAATAATGTAAGGAATCTTATAGAGTTAAATATAGATAATGATGGAATTATAAGATTATGGCCCAAATCCATTTTTTAATATTTTCTAAAATCCACTATAAGGATTAGTGGCAACTAGAAATTTCCAAAATCAAAAACATCACCCAAGACCAAATTCAAAATATAGTGACTTGACTCAAAAATCATAAAACGTCCCCATAGAACAAAATTCAAATTCAAAAATGAATTTCAAACATGTAAAAGCACCACAAAACCTCACGCCGTGATATCCTGAATGACGTGCCACTTTGAGCCATACGCCTTGACCCTGGAACATAGTACCCTACCGTAGAGAATCCACTGGCCATCGTTCCATGGAAGAAAACCCACAAAACTAGCACACAAGTGGGAGATTTCAAATTACATACCTTAAAGCTTGGTATTCCAGAAAGTTAATTCTGAATGTCGAATGTATAATGGGATGATGCAACCATTACACATTTCAATATGGAAATTGAAGAACATAACCATAGATTTCATCACGGTTTATCCCAATAACTCTATTGGGTATAATTTAATTTCTAATGTGGTTTATTGACGTATGAAGTTAGAAAATTTCATTGTTATTAAATAATATTTTCAATGGATCAAATTTCAATTTCATAAATAAAGTGGAAATGCAGAATAATGTACCATTAATAATTTTATATGACCAAGATTTTATGTTTACATAAATGTTCTGGATAAGTATTAAATAAGAATATGATAAAATAATGTAATTTATCTTGAATTATGATTCTAATATTGATTATCAATCAAAATAGAGAATTAAAAAAAACTAGAGGATACATTGAGATCCCATTCAATAGATTACAAAGAAGGTTGGGATCAACATCTTCCATTACCAGTGTTCATGAATAAAAATTGTTTCCATTATAGCATTCAAGAAGAAGAATATTATTTTTTATATAGAAATTGGATAATAACTACAACAACTTGGTATAGAGTTAGAGATCATAAGCTACATGGATTTGATATTAGTCAAGAAATAATAAAGAAAGTTCAAACCATTTTGCGACGTATTAATAACGAAAAATGATGATAGAAGAGATATAATGATAATTTTAAAAGAAAAAAGGAGTTTGATGTTAGTGAAAAATTAATCCTTTATATAATTTTTTTAAAAAGGACTATGAGATTCAAGACGAAGGGAAAGATGATCCCTAGATACATCAGTCACTTTACGTTCCTTATTCAGATATGGTATTTATCTTATTACTTGACACTTCTTCCTTACATCTCATAAATATATGAAGTGTTAAATGTATCAATTTTGAAGAATTATATACAACGTACATCACATTCACTGAAATTAAATGATATACAATTGGAATAGGATATCTATTTTGAGAAGAAATCAATATAAATCATGCATCCTAGAGATAAAATACAATAAAACAAGACCACTCACTAGGTTAAAGTTCTATGAAGGAATAATAAGCTCATAGAAAGAATATGGTACTCCTAATATGTAATTGGTAAGAAGAACATCTGTTATTTTTATTATGAGTAACATAATTTCAATAGAAATACCCATTTAAGGGGTATAAAATGTAACACCCTAAGAGTTTTGTATATATTTCCCTATAACATTATGTGTTTCATATCTTATAATATATGGAACATTGAACTAAAATGAACCATGATATATTTTATTGAGATAAAATATTATAATTACAAATAAAAAGTAATACATTATCATAATTAAAAATGAAACAACATTAACAAAACCGTAAGTGAAATAATATCTCATGTTTGTAAAATTGCCATGAATAATAAATCCTTCTTATCATGGTTTTCATTAAAGATCATACGTTCAATTTGAACTATAGAAAGAAGAAAAAACATGATAAATATAAAAAACATGTTTAAATTTACGTAAATGAAATGGATGAATTGAATTAGTAATTTATATAAGGATATATATAGATATTATATATCAAAATTATATACATGGTTTTTGGATATATGGGCAATGGAAATATGTCCATCAGATTTATGGTCATTGTGAATAAATATAATAGATATGTACATTGATGTTGTGTAACATTTAGTAAAAAATTTATGATAATATATTTCACAAAAAATAAATAATTCTGTAATGAAATAAAAGGATTATATTTATTTGAAATATAATATTTTTTTTATTAATTACATATTATTATTCTTATTTTAAAAAAATAAAAAAATTATGAGTTTATAAAATCAATTAAAATATTATAATGTAAATGGATATGTAACATTAAATAGTTATAAGATAAATAAGTACTTTTCACAGGATGTAATTAAAATCATTTAACATTAAAATGAGTTATTTTTCAAAGATTTTTTAAGTGTTGTATATTTTTATCTTAATAAATTAAAATTATAAATTTTAAAGTATTATTAAAATGAAATGTTTTAGTGTTTGAAAAAATAGAATAAAAATCATTATAATACTAATTTATATAAAATTGGATTAAAAAAACTCAATATTTAAAAATTAATTGTTCTATGAAAGGAATATATATATATATATATTATGTTTTCATTAAAAAGGTGAAGTTTTGAATATTTAGAAACTGGATTTGATTCATAGGAGTCTAATTTTTAAATAATCATGTTTAAATTGGGAGAAAAGGTCGATTTCATTTTTAAGAATAGAAATAATTTACTTTAAAATTATGTAACAATAATCAAGATAATTTTTTTAAAAAAATGGTTAAACGAAGTGGAAATGACTTAAAATATCATGGAAGCTTATCTATTAATTATGTGGATGATGGTATGTGAAAACAATCTCCATTATTTTCCACTTTTTATCAACATAATTTTTTCCAAGGAATCTATATAGGTTATGAAATTAATATTTCTCGAAATGCCACTCTAAAATAATATATAAAAGGACCCATCCCCTACCCAAAATAAAATACTCTTTTCATCAAGTAAAATTTTGAATAGAAACCTATTTTTATTCTTTTATAAAATATTTTTAGTTCTTTGACCTGATTTACCACTTATTCTCTACTCCCGGTCAGTTGGCCATTGGGCCATAGGAACACGTCCCCATACACAAAAGGTTTCCGACTAGCTGTGAGGGTCCGATTAGGTGATAGTGGGATGTCTATACATTTAGGTGATGATAATAATAGTGTTCCATATATATATATATATAACATAGTGTAATAAGTGCCATAACTTAGCCAAATAAATAAGAAAACTCAGTAGAAGCATATAAAAATGACAAGAGTAATAAATATAAATCCCAAAGGTATAATAGCATATGTAGATGAAAACATTTCCTAAAAGGTCATTCAAAAATAAAATAAAAAAGTAGGGTCTCCCATGGATGACCATATAAGTACATATATATAAAATGAAAAAATGATTTCCAACCTGATGAAGAGGAACCACCAGTTCCACTACCTTCCATCCCATGGAAAAGTTATTTCTACAATAACTAAGGTTAGAATCCCAAGATAGATCCCTTACATGATCTCAAATACATAAATACTACATGCATCTTGAGGGATCATGTAGGGTTTGGGTATGATCTCAGTGGGCCGTGACCAACAGAGACCTTTATTACATCCATAATTATGAAGGTGTATGAAAATATAATAAATTAGAAACACACACATTTAAAAATTACCCTACTCCACTTGTTCTCAACAACCAAAAGTGAGAATTTAACTGCTTCAACCAATGCTAATACATCTCTGAATATGTGATTCTGAATATATATATGGCATATAGTACATTTTTTACACCCTCACCCCCACACATATATTCTAAATGGTGAGGACCCATGGCTTAGTGCCTAGGGAGTCCTTTGAAGGATATCATATAGGGAGATACTTCACGAACCTCCCATAACTACATCACTATCACCATATTCTATATTACACGTCTAATGTACTAAATTAGGTATCTAGTGTCCAAACAAAACACCCATCAAGAACTCCTTGATCCCTCACATCTTCACTCAAAAACTCCTCGTCAGCTCAACAACCTAACATCTCGAGGCATAGTGTGATCTATCCTCCAATACATAAAATAATAATAATCTTCTCAATAAATGTTCTCTTGAGGTATGGAAATACCCAACCTCCCTTAATCCAAGAGTATCAGCCTCATGTATAATGGAGAGCCTCATCCCACAACTGATGGTCTCAACACAATCTACCAATGGTCCATCATCATTCATGTGTATTTCTATGGTGAGAACCTCTGACATATCTGATGGCCAACACCATCCCCAATCCATAATATCTACAAATTCCTTCACCCACAATGAGTGGTAAACACCACCTCAATTGATTCTTATCTGTGTGATCATGACTTTAGTGGCACTTCTTCCAACAACGGTGAGTGGAAATCACTAAAACAACCTAAACTACATCATCAAACACATCATTCCCCTACGAACATTTCACTATATACTGATGGTCAACACCATCTCATGTAACAAAAGCCAGACCCTTATCTTTACAAACTTGTCACCTCAATCTTGATGACCATGTCACCTCAACATGGTGATCAACATCACCCCATTTACCTTATTCACTCCCTCATCTTGACAACCATGTCACCTTATTCTAAAATACTATATTTCATCAACTCGATAATCAACATCACCCCATGTATCTTGGGCCATTCCCATATCTTAATGACCATGAAAATTTAGTCTAGGTGATCAACATCACCCCAAATCCTCAGGACTCTCTCATCACATTCCCAAGGAACCACTGTAATCAACAAATAAAATTTAATTATTTTAAAATAGACCATCAGCCTAACCTATCCAGTTGGTCACAAGACCCTTACCCGGATTAACATATATGGATAAGTTGGGGCTTACATGATGGCATCCCATAACATTATTTAACCAATTGAAAGATTATAATTAATTTCATAGGGTATCACTCAGAAAAACTAACATGTTTATTTAGGTATGAATGAAAAAAAATCATAAAATTAAGGATTAATATAGGCACTACCTACCTTAAACTTATAGGTGCTTTCTTGTCTGATATAGGCCTCTAACTCGAGCTAGAATGAGTGAAATCAACTATTTAAATAGACTACCTAAAAATTGGGGAAAAGATCTCACAGAAATTTAACATACCGTATGGATAGTTAAATGAATATAAGGAACAAGTGGATTTAATGACTTATTGATAAGCTTCCAACATGACCAAAGAAGTTCAAATTGGAGTCTGATTGGACGAGGATGTTCAAATAATAAGGGAAAAACATGGGAGATCTCCGTATGTATTTTGAATGAAATGAATGAGAAAAGAGGATAAATAATGAAATAGGAGGGAGAGATAGAAAATTAATTTCACCCCAATAAATAACCCATAAAATTTATATACATGGTTTGGCTAACAATGAACCAACCATATGGTGCTCACTGTCCAAGCACCATACCTCGTATGACTAGGAACACAGTTTTTTAAACCTTGTAATGACCATGCATATATCCTCTATTAAAAAATGAAGATGTTTTGTATGGTCATGCACCCCCAACAACATGGTTTAAAAAACAATGTCTTGTTAAAAATTGTGCACATGATTACTCCTAGGAGGTGGAAAAATTTGATAAAACCACCTGGCTCTATCTGTGATTTCCTAAAACTGAGTTTATAGGGAACGATGCATCCAAAACACACCCAAAACCCCATGTAACTTTTTGATCCTTAAAACCAAGCTAAAATGAAGGCCTTCTGTTAATAAAATCATCAGAATTTGGTTCTGAATACCAAGAAAATAATTGGCCCAACCAATAAACTCAAAAGTTCAAAAAGGTTGAATAATTTCAACACACTCAAAAAACTGAGATATAATAGTCTCCCCACCTTTATATAGATCATTTCTATGTTTTTAGGATTTACTCAGAGATGGTACTTAACATACCCATCCCATTTACATCAACCCCATCTACAACTATTATTTTAATGGTTAATTCCCTTGGTGGCACTCACCACCTTAGGAATTACCTACTCGACTGCTTCAAAACCCAAAATATTAAATATTCGATAATTCCACCAGCAAACCTCAAACATAATAGCCCTCCTATGAAACCTTATAATTCTTCAACCTCATCAAGAGCTTAGTCATATATGTTTCATACATGAAACCCATTAACCCCCACATCTCATCATATTCCAATCTCATACCTATGTTATAGAAGACACTCATCCAATCCCACATCTCATCAGATGACCATAAATCATATATCTAAATAGATGCTTAAAAATAAATGTTGCGTCATATATATACATATGTAATCTCATTATAGTCCTGATGCTTACACACCTTATACAAAACATACATCATATTAATTACCACGATAAGTCATGATTCCTACACATCTCATATATATATATATATCATGCTGTTTACATTATAAAATGAATTCAATGTAATTTTCCAAATAATTTAAGATGCTACCTCACTTAGACACCAAATGTTGAGTTTACATAGAAATACGTCTTTATGCCAGAAGAAGGATCATATTGGATTTCCATGTGCCGCAAATGCAAAAATACTTGCAGGGATTTAAAAGTTCGTGGTGAGACTTTACAATTTTCATTGAGGTAATTGAAGGTAGTGAAGAAATTGCCTTGAAGGGCTGAGATTGCATCCTGACCCTGATCTAAAGTAAGGGTGCGGGGTGCATACCTCGCGGTATGGACCATCTATTTCAATTAAGTCCCCAAAAACACTATTGGGGAAGAAGGTACATGTGCATGACCAACCTATACACCAACCACTTGTGAGACACCTAAAATTTCTCAACCAACCACCTTCACCTAGAGTCTCATTTTTTCTTATAAATAGACCCTTGGGGTCTTTATTTGTATGGAAAAATTTCCCATAAGGATAATTGTGACTCTGATATCCCTATTTCTTCTCTCAAGTCCTATGAAACCTCTAAGGTAGTTTCCTAACACCTAAAGATAGAGAATTACTGGGGTATAATGAGAATTAGGTTCTTTAAGTGTTGAAAATAAACAACACTTTCACGACTTATTTTCCCAACCCCCCTGATTTAAGCCTACTTGCATGATCACCCTTTCTCAAATAGAAATGGGCATAGCTCACTTTTGGGTATACCTGTGAAGTCCCTTGAAGTCTTTATATATGACATTCCCAAGTTCTATCATCTAGGTTGTTCATTACCTAATGTGTAACCAATTCTCCCAAGACTAGTTGTGCGGACACCTCTTACATGGTGCATACCTTGTTTGATCCTTCTTCGTTATCCTCACATTTCAAACAACATGATCATCTCATGAAGCCTCATTCAAATTCATTCATGGAAGGGATTTCCATTCATTGGTAGCCTTGAATAAAAGGGACCATGTGGAAACGTCAACCCACACCTCCTGCTTTACAAAACCTTGGGGAAAATAACATCAATGTGTCTCCCATTTTGATTTGGATTTCTATGGTTAGAGGTATCCCACACTTGTTCTCCCAGTGGGTAAGGATCCTTGGGGTGTCTTTATATTTTGATATCTATGATCACATAAACCCTTACCCCAAGGAATGTGTCGAGGATTTCCCAATCTCAGATTATAAGGATTAAACTATGTCCACCCCTTCTATCTATGAGATCTGAATCCTATGGTCCCTGGTAGGGAGGGTAAAGATCACCCTTGATTTTACCTCTGACAAAGGAAAAGACTCCCTTATCTACTGGGTCCAATAAAATAACATCCATTATAGTGTAATCCCATATCCTTTATTGTAGGATGTTGTAGTATTCCTCCTCTTTACCTCTGCAGTCTTCAATCCTTCCTTAAATCTGGACCCATGTCCAATGTAAACTAAAGAGAGGGAAGGTTCGTTGCCCCACCCTCTTCCACCCTCGGCTTGACCTCTTCCACCAGTGAAGGATTAAGAATTTGTGTTTTTTGAATCTTTTACATCCTCATATTTCTCACAACATGCATGAATCATATTGGGATAGATGTTTGTAATAATCACAACATCCTCATAATCCACATGTAAGAATGAACTACAAGAACTATAATTCTTTCTCTAACCTAGATACGTAGGAAGCCCAGTTAAGGCCTGAGCTCTAGGGAGAACCTCCTCAAGATTGAACATTGATCATAATTACCTTAATCCAGGAATACTACTTAGGAGTAATCCCCGAGTTAAACCCCAAAACAATTAGGAGTTAATACATAACTCATGATTTCTTTTATAGGGAATCCTATTCAATAGTAAGCCCCAAATTATTTCTCTTAGTAAACTATATTCCTCTGTGAAGCTCACCAAACTACATGGGTTATGATTCCTATCACAAGGATATTTAGGAATCCCATTTATGTGTTTTATTCCAACATCAAAACAAATTCTGTATCCTTGAACGATGATAATCTCCAGAGTATCCTTTGTTTACCTTGATGATAATAAATTATAGAGTGCCCCATTGAGTAGCTTAAAAAATAGAATCATCATAATAATGACTAAAATAATCACTAAGAAGTATATGAGAGGATACCATTTATAGAGAAATTTGGATACATATATATATATATTCATCAATAAAGAACCTCAGATATATACTTATTATTCAGAATTCCAAACATGCTGATAATTGATTTCCAATTTTGGGATGACCCACATCATACTTTGGAATTATTGATAAATTCACGAACATATATTAAATTTATAATAGATTCCTAGAGAAAGTAATAATTACCTCTGAAAGAGTGTGATAATCTCGACCTACCATCCTCTTGACCAATGAATGTTATTAAGAGTCATAGTTCAAAATACCTAACGAATGCCTTCCTTTTGAAAGAAGGCCCCATTGGAAATAGAACCGTTGGGTGTTTCCAGTTCTATATACAAATTTGTTGGATACCATTAGGAAATTGCGATTACTGACTAGAACACACATTCTGAGGGAAGAAAAAATAGTGAACCCAATGTGAAAACCTCAACTGAGATGATAGTGTTACCCACATGTCAGACCCCTATCAATTGATAAAAGAGGTATGAACATGGAAATCAATCAGAAAGTTTTTCACTTGGTCGATATTTCAGAGTTCATTTTCTGTGTTTTTAATATAGACATGCACTCTTTTCCAAGAACTCTCGATGGATTACTTCATGTTTTCACCCATGAACACCCTAGTAGCTACTAAAGACGAATCCTCATCCTCTTAAAGGATGCTATCACAAACTCTGCATATTTAGCACTGGGTATCTAATGAACTTGTTTAAGGGTTCCATTAATATAGTACCATCCCAACTCTAGATTCCTTTTGTCAGACCCTCCATATCAACATTCACCCCTAATCATTAGGTCAGCGATGACCAATGTTCTAGATGAAAATAGTGCAGGCCACCGTCTTCAGTCGTTTTAGGAGAGTATCCTTGGAACGCAACCACCAATCTCTTCTATATTCCCTGGTGGTCGACTAGGAAGAGACTGATGGACTCATCATGGAGCCACATGGGTCCTTCCCAAGGACTACTACCATCAATTTCAACTGCCAATGCCTCACGGTAGTAATCCTTCAACATGATGAGGGTGTCGCCTTTGACTGTACGACATTGGTTCCTCAAACCAAGGAATTTGAGTTGGCCCTTCAAGGAAAAAAAATACTCCAATAAAGAGTGGGTTCACACCTTTTAACCACCTAGAGAAGCCCATCAACCCAATTTGGTGGAAAAAAATGAGCATGCACATACACTAATTAACAACAATTCATCCAAACAACAGTCTCATTGGTGGAATCAAATGAATCTTGATGCTCTAATCTAGTGGATTACCATAAGAAAGAACACACAGTGGCCTACAATCATCATCCATTCCATCCGACTTATTTAGAAGCATTAAAAGAATCCCTCCAACCAAATATAATGATGAACCAAAAGCAGGAAAAAACATACGCCAGCAACCGCCAAGCCACCCAGTAACCCTTTCCATAAAAACCCGACCAAGCCTGCCAATAGCCACATTTGGAAGCATCTCGATTAGTTAGTTGGAAAGTACCGATGATAGGAAGAGGGAAGTATCAACTCTTTTCTACCACACACAATTACTTTCAGTATCCACTGGAAGGAAAGGGAACTAATGAGTAAAAAAATACACCAACTCCAGACATGTAATGGATGTAGACTACTATTCCAATTGCTTAAGCCACCAAACATATTTTGGAAATGGTCAAGGGGGTAGATGAAAATTCCTTCCCATAGCCTAGAGACTTGTCATAATATCATAACAATGAAAATATCAATACCTAATGGATTGGCACATAACTCTTTCCCCATAAATGGGGTGGCTCATCAACATGTCACCCCGGAGTAGATACATACCTATGTTCCCTTCTAGGAGGGCCATGGGTCAATGTTCCCCATATCATACAAATAATCGGATCGACCACATACATTTGTTTAATATATATATAACCATCCAATCCTGATGGCCCCTCTAATGTAGGCACATACACCTATCCACAAAAACACTTCCCCCATAAAGTTCCACCAACTACATCTAGTAAGGAATCCAAGAAAAAGTATTATCAAACATGGATGGAGAATCAAGAGACAATATAATATGTATCTCCACTTAATAATGGAGTTCTTGAAGCCCTCATACATTTATCAATAACATCTCATGATCCTAATCCCCATTACTAAATTATGGGAGAAATTGCATTAACTCTAAAGGTCCTTATCCAGATCTTCCACCTGGAAGATTTATTCCTGAAAATAAAGTCAATCTTGAGAGTCTATATCTTGATGTGAGCCACAAAAAACCTCCATGTGTTTAGAAGACCAAGGAGAAATAGGGTCAAACCCATACCATAATCCACTTTGATGTTCCTCCCCATGATGGAGATCACTGCAAAAGTTCTCTTTGTAGTAGTGATTCAATTTTTCCAGAAAATTCTCCAATTCACAGTGTAGTTATGATAAAACCCTCTAATCTCAAGGAAATTTCAATTAAAAATCTAGTAATTTCTGATTCCTTGTCACTTTTGGGTGAAATACTTTCTCAAACAGAAGACATCTCAAGGTGATTATCATTCTATGAACCACCATTGGGTCATCTGCCTTGAAATGAAATAGAGGAACAACCTAACAATCTTATCGAATATGAAAAAATGGAAGGAAAACACAATCTTTGGTCTACTCAGATAGAATATCCTTTAGAATAATATGAAGAGGATATGCTAAAAGTTAGGAAACAACTTGTTATGAATGAAATACCAGTCAGTTTTTGACCATTGGAAACTCCTCAATAGAACATTCCAATGATGTTGGTGGAAGATTATACGCATGAAATCCACCTCAAAATGTGTAAAAATAATTTTATCCTAAAGGAAAAGGTATTATCTTATGATGAATGTCCAAGTCATGTATAGTTAATATAAGGGTCAAAGTGAAAAATTGAGTTGGCATCTCTCACGGATTCCCTGAATCCAACGATCGAGAAGCAACTTGGATCCCTTCAACATGCATGCCTCGATGTATTAATGAGGTTGCGATGATTTATCTCAGATACCCATTATGATTTTCATATCAAAGGATGGGGTGGACATGGATAATTTCATTTCACTACTCTCCAAATCCAGAAAATCCTACAGAAAGTGGTTTCATGCAATGTTATTACCCTAGGCTAGATACAACAAACGAATTATGTTCATGACCAAAGAGATGCTCAATAAGAATAGGCCTCACTCGACTTTTACCAAATTCAGGACAAAAGAGAGAAGACTGTTGAGATAATTTTTCATTAAGAAACTGAGAAAACTGAGAATTCCTCTCATTTAGAGGATTTCCGCCATCAGATTGCAGAAACGTATGAAATAAAACAATGATATTTTAAAACGGTTGATTTAATCCACTGCTGGATAATTATCCTAGCCAAAATTCAGACCAAAATTCATAAAATCAGAAGAGTAGCTTCACTGATATGCTCCATAGTAGTTCCAGAACCACCCCATCACATAGGGATGGGGGATTTTTTAATTTAACCCTAAGATCCATTAAACATAGCCCGAATAGTTGAGAAAGAAGCACATTAACAACACCATCCCTTAGGGATGGGGGCTTTTCCACATCATCAATCTCCTTCTCAGTGAAATTCAGTTTTCTCCTGATTAGGGAAGTATCCAAAAAATGAATGCAAAAATGAACTATCAGAGGATTCTCTTTAGGTTACTATCTTCCAAAAAGTTCTATGGGAACCAAAAAATAGGGGTATGAAGTATCATAGAGGATATAGAAGAATAAGATCTCATAGAGATACCAATAGAATGCCTGAAATGAATTATGCATCAGTGAATGTAATTAATTCCATCTTCAAAGATCCTCCAGAACATGAGTCTAGTACAGGTGAATCATAAGAAGAAGTTCCTATTTATGATATGGTCCACACAAAAATAAATGAATGTGGTCTGGATACCTGAATCTAGAGGCTTTCATATAATTTTTGTGTCCCATCAAATTATCCACTCCCACCTCTTTAAAAGGTACATAATAGGAAAAATGGAAAGATTCATAAGTTGTCTCACCTTTTACCCAGATCATGTGAATCCATTTTTTAGAGGAACGATTTGTTCATCAGGAAGAAGAAATTAAGAAGTTGAGAAGACTCAATGCAGAGTTACTCTGTGGCAATGTTCCTATCAGATATGCTTCACATGCAGTTCCCCAAATAGAACTTCTAGTTGGCACACAGAAATCAAGGGATCTTGTCACAAAAATTAAGGAAGATCAAGAATTCCCTCCATTACTGGAAAATCTTTATAGCATACCAATATGGGTTCTCCAAGGAAAATACCTGCAGTACCACCACCAGTGGTACTACCAGCCGTTGCACCTGTCCAGTATCCAACCACCACACCTGTTCATATCAGGGATCAACCATATGTTTCTAAAATTCTTATGAAAACCATTGAGTCACTAACAAATCTATTGAAAGAAATGCAAAGATGGAACACCCCAGTTCAACCAAAAATAAAGGCTTATCCTGAGTGGGTAGATCTGAATCCACCTCCACCAAACATTGGGAATCCAAAATTTCCAATATTGAATGGCTCGAGAGATCCTAACTATCACTTGATGAATTTTGTCTCTTTCCATGATCCCATGATGGGAACCCTTGAGCAACAAGAAGTAATGAAACTCAGATGCTTCATGAAATCATTGAAGGGTCTAGCCTTTGTATGCTACATGAGTTTGCAGTGTTGATCAATCACTAGATGGGAAGATCTCCATCAGAAGTTCCTTTTCCTGTTCAGATCAATGCTGCAGAAGACAATAGTCTTCTAGCTCATGAACTACATGCAAAGGGATAACTAAAGAGTCTTAGATTTCATTCCTCGGTGGAAAAGATTGACATACTACTTGAATTTACCTCTCCATCAAGAAGAGTTGTTACCCAATTGTGTAGAAAATATCCATGATGAGTTATGCACATTGTTAATAATTGTGAAACACATAGGAGGGTTAGGGGACCTTGTCTCAGTTTCTCAATAGGTGGAGAATTCCATCAGAGAGACTAAATCGCAATCTTGAATAATTCCACCAAATCTAGGATGAAGAGAATAAAAAAGCAGATCCAACAACAATCACACTTAAGTTAGCTCATGTACCCACTCCTACCTCAAAGACTACACCATACCAAATAGCTCCACCTCCCAATAATTAGCTTCAATAACCACCTCATCAAAATGATAAAAAATATCTAAGGTTGAGTCAGTTTGAGGAGTTGAATAACAAAGTCTATTCTTTTCAAAATGACCTAGTCCCTGACTAATTTATCTTTGATTTTAAAAACAACTTATATCAGTTGAAAAGGACCAAGAATCATAAAAAAGAAGAAGATTAGGACCTACCAAACTATTTCCTCATACATAAAATGATGGGGAACCCCATCCTGTAGTGTTTTGTTTTTAAGGACCTCTTACAAAAGATGGTAGATTCTGGGTAAGTGAAGCTTAACAATTTACCAGCCAAGGTAGAATGTGTTACTACTACCAATACATTGGAGGAAGGTGAGTGGAAATAATTCATATGTAAGAATGTGTAGAAATTAAATTATTGGATGGTTAGGAAAACAATCAAATAAACACATGCTATAAAAAATTCAGCTTTATCAAAAGTCCAGTCCTCTGATGGCCAATTCTCAAATAAGTGACATGGATAGAAGGATAAATATCAAAGAGAAGAATATTAGATTTTTTTTAAGAAAATTTTTCCTTGAACATATCTGATTTCATGCTAATCACATAAAAATAATGAGCACCACCCCTCCGAATGACACAAAAAAGCGTAAAACTATCAGGAAGAATCTTCATCAGATAAAGGGTTGATCTTCTACTATGTTAATGTTATTAGCTCAACTAATACCTATGAATATGATGATTTTGATTATGAACATGATTTACCTACACTTTATTTAAGAAATGATGGACATGGCCATCAAGGTCGAGGATATATGAGAAGACATGGTCCTTCTAGAAGTCACTACTCTAACCACACCCCTAGTCGAACAGTTTATATAGAAGAAACTCACGGGCTATCCCTACAATGGGCTCAATGGAAACATGGGAACTCACCCACACAAGATATGGTCTTCCTTAATATGATCATCTTAAAAGACCAGTTAGAGGCTATCCCACAACCACCTTAGTGAGTGGGAATACCTAGCTGCCATAATCCACCAAGAGAAGAAGTACTTACATCTTCTTACATAAGAGATGGTCCATCTATATCAGGAACATGAACTCTCAGAGCACCTAAAAAAGAGCATCTCCATGTTGGGAAACACAGACCTTTGGATCAAAAGTATGATGTTTTTAAACAACTATCCCATGTAATAGAAAAGTTTTCGATCTTGGATGCACTGAATCTGTTGTAGGACATTTGAGAATCACTTATTGAGGCTTTATCAATCCCTCAACAGTTTGAAGTTGATGTCACTGCTGTGGAAGTTTACCATATAGAGAATGATCTATAGTAATTCCATGTGATTATATCTTTCATATAAAAATATGAGGATGTTGTTGTACAAGGGAACCTCATACCCCTATACATATTAGGGAGGATTAATGACATTGATATCCAATAATCCTTCATTGACAATGGATTAGGAGTCAACCATAATCCAGTCCAGAAACATTACCAACTAGGTCTCCCTGAATCCCACTTACATCCATCTAGAATGATTTTATAGGGCTATGAGAAGAAAGAGAACGAACCAATTGTTGAGATTACACTCAGAACATAGTTTGGGGATTTTGTATCTGATTTAGAGTTCATGGTTATCCTATATGATACAAATTTAAATGTTTTTTCATAGAAGACCTTGATTACATTAACATGTGTCCATTCCTCGATCATACCAAAAATGTATTATATATTTCATTAATGGTCAAATTGAAACATTTTATGGTGACAGTGCTCTGTTAAAATCTTGTGAATCTCAATACAGTGATGCATAGTTCTATCATAAGGGGGGGATGGTCTATTATAGATGATTTTACAAGAATCATTGCCCCTAATTGTCCGGAGAAGATCCCTTCTAATCTATTCAAGCATCGTAGTGCATGATATTTTCAACCCATTAATCAAATTTAAAGGGTAGGTTTAAATCCAAGCACTCGTTCAGTGGTGTCCATAATGTCAATTATGGAAATTGAACCCGAGGAGACAAGATACGTCACTAACTCTCCAAGTGATGATGAAATATAGAATGGAGCTATCTTCATTCCATCCATTAAGCTTTATCATGTCTCTACTTTGTCATCCATGTTGGAAGAACTTGTCACAATAATGGAGGAAGATAATGATAATGATTCTCAATCCATCATCTTTCCTTCAAAGCTTCAAAAAGACCCTTCATCATCACTTGGTCCAGAAATGGTTGCCTCCTCTTCTAGATGTCCAAATACAAAATCCTCCTATAGATCTAAAAATATTACCTTATCACCTACTGTCCAGGAAGAGGTAGAATAACTGACACATGAGACAGAGTAAGAAGAGGAAGATCTCAAATATTCCCCTCCATTATTTGAGGATGGTGTCTCCACCACTGTTGATGAACTCAGTGAAATAAATATATATACAAAGGCAGATCCACACCCCACTCTGATTAGTATGACTATGAATCCAATAGAGCATGAGGTGTATAATTCTGTTATAAAGAAACAATGAGATGTGTTTTCTTTGAAACACATTGAAATTTTAGGCCTTGACCTTGAGGTGGCCACACATTAGTTTTCTTTTCCAGAAGATCATCAGGGATACAAGGAGGATGTAAGAAGAAGACACCCGAATCAAACTTCCAAAATTGAGGCTAACACTAAAAAGATCATCAATAGAGACTTTACCTAGTATGTTCAATATTTAATTTGTCTAACTAATATTTTCATAGTTAATTAAAAGAGTGAATAAATCAGAGTTTTCTTCGATTTCAGAGATCTCAACTAGCATTGTCTCAAATATGGTTTCTCGGTTCAAATAATGAAAATCTTGATCGATGAAACAGATGGATATGAAGCTCTCTCCTTCATGTATGGATACTATGGGTATTGAAAAATCTGGATGAACTCATAATATAAGGAATATATATCCCTTAGATCCCCTCAAGTTATATTTTGTTATTGGGTGATTCCATTGTCTTAATGAAAGCTAGTGCCACATACCAACATGTTAATCATTATATCTTCAAACCCTTCTTGGGGAAATTTATTGAGTGATATATTGATTATTTAGTGGTAAAATCTAAGAAATTTTCTATTCATTTAGTTGACTTAGAAACATTAGGATCAAAATAGTATTGGTAGATTCTCAATTACATGGGGTGAATTGTAGGTTTAAAAACTATTTCTTTTAAACTTATGAAAATAATTGTTTAACAATGTTAAATAAGGAAAATTCACAAACCCTACTTGGTTCTTAATTATGAAAAAAACATGCTGAGGGTATAGAAAAATTAATCCAGAAAAGAAACTTAAGAATAGTTTACTTAGAGAAAGATTCTACCTTAAAGCATATAGAATCTTATTTATCAGAGTAAAAAATAGTATAATAAAGTATAATAAAGTCACCTTCTATTTATTTTAACAAAATAAAGAGAAAATAAAACATGAAACAAAAATCAAGTAAACAAGTAGGAAATATTTTAACCAAAAGAGTAGGCTATCCTAAAGCCTTGTATAAAGATCCCTTGATTTATAATTTCAAGAATTTATACCCACACTAGGGTAATACCTCGATAAGAATATTGGAGTCTATCTTGCTATCCCCGCAATCCCTATAACATTAATGTTGTCTGTACCTCTATCTTCCTATCCTCGATAGCACTTGATAGTAATCAACAATAATCAAAGTCACAGAAAGCAAGATTAATAAGATGTTCAGGGTTGAAAAAGATGTTCATAAGATGCACATGGCATGAGAGTCTTTCTCTCTCTATAAATCACTTCACAACATGTAATCTCTTTGATCCTCAATCAATAGATGGATAATGAGATCATTTGAATGAGCTTATATTTATAGGAAAATATTCTGCAGTTGGCTCCCTCCACCAATGGTCATATTTTTCTTTGAATCTCAAAGGGACTTGTACATGTCTCACTGAACCAATGGTTAGTTAGAAACAAATTGTACGCCATTTTTTTATGTAGGAAAGTCTTGATAAGAATTATCATGCTTAAGAATCAATAAAATGTAATAAAAATAAATTATCTTAACAAAAATTGAATAATCTTAATCTAAAAAAATAGGAATCAGAGTCAAAATATATAAAAAATCTGATACTAAAAAAGTGTGTATTCGGATTTGGTTTTTCAAAGAATCCAGAGTCTGAATTCTATAGATTTTGAAGTCCGAATTTTGAGGAATTAGGAGTTTGAATTCTAATGAATTCAGAGTCTGAATTCTAAGAAATCAGAATCTAAAAATTAATAGACTCGATACCCAAGGAACTATAAAATTACAAGGTTTTAGATAAGGATCCAATTTTTTGAAATAAAGAAATTGTTAGACTTGGTTAGGAGAAGAGGTTAAATAAGGAATAGAAAAACAATGTAAGGATAAAACTTTTCTTAGAGAAAGAAAATTTTCATTAAAAAAATAATTCTTAGAGAAATATAATTTTCCTTAATAAAATGTGTTTGTGATTTTCAAAACAAAGAGGAATGTAAAATTCATATAGAAGCCTTATTGACTCAACAATCTCCCCCTTTTTGTAGATCACACAAAACCTTTTGAAAAACAATATAAGGAATAAGGATTTTGACTTCTGAACTTTAAAATAAATACTTATCTCCCTTTAAATATGACATATGATGAATACGACTCTCCCACTTAGGTTTTGAAATCCCTAAGGATCGTATAATTGTATTTATTATAAAATTAACTTTTTCTTGAATAATAAAACTCTTCTTTTTTTAGACTCCCCTTACATAATATCTCCCTTACTTAGGTAAATATATTTTTTTTACTTAATATTCTTTTGATCATTATTTTCTACCCCATTGTGATTTTTGAAAAAGAATGCAGAGAATGGAAAAAATTTGTACCTAAAAGATTTGAAATATACAAGACAAAATAAGGAAAGAAAAATTTCATTATGAAAGGAATAATTTTTACATGGTAAAAATACAACAAAAGGACGGATTGACAGGAATATCATATATCCTTATTTTCTTTTGGCATGAGATTTATTAGGTTTGCCTTTAACTTCACCAGCTCTTTTTGATCATCCTAAACCCTTTTGAGAAAATGACCTTGGTCAAGATTATTTTTTTCCATAGCCTTGATTTTTTCTTTTTGAAACATCATAATTCTACATGATTATTTAATACGTCTTCCCATTGTTAAAACTTTTCTTTGAACTCTATTCCGAGTTCCCCTTATCTCTTTAAAATTGGAGAAACTGAATTCAACTTACCATTTAAATCATTATCCTATTATATCCGGGAGGCTTGATCTTGATTGAACATTTCAGAAATATTTGAAATTAGTTTTTTCACAGTATCATCTGACTGATCAAAATAATCTTTTACTGATTCATAGAAATCATCTAAAATCTTCAGATTTGAGATTATTGACTTAAACTATTTTTTAATTTTCTTACATTATCTCCTATGATAATCATAATCAATATGAAATGTTTTGAAATTTTCTTCAATATTGATAAAATTTTAAATGATCATGCTTATCGAATATTACTTCTGATTGATTGAATGTTGAAGCAACTGGAATCATGAATCCATACTGGGAATAAAAATAATTGTGTTCACTAACTTCTTCAAGGATTGAATAATGAAATCTTTTCCCAAAGAATAAGAAGATTTGGAAGATGATTCCCTTGCTAGTGAGGACACTTTGTTAAGATCTTTAGCTTTTCTTTTTGATGATCCAGTAACACCCTTCTTAGATTTTGTAACCATAGCCTTTTTGAGCATGTCAACAATAATCTTTTTGCCTTTATCAAATTTTGAAATAAGCTTTTCAGCCCTCAGAGACTCATAATTAAAATTATAAATTTTATTATCTTATCTTCATCGACCTCTTCTTTCTCATCATCTTCATTAATATCTTTAGGATGAATGAAATCATGGTTTCTACTCACATCATCAGTTGGTTTGTCAACCTCATCATGCCCATAATCATCTTTCCATTGAGAAATTATTTTGGTTGAATAAAACTGGGATGTTTATATTAATAGCTTATCTGAAGGACTTTCCTTATCATGGAATTCCTCCACTTGCGTAATCAAATCACCACTTTCATATTCTTTCTCTTCTTATTCTTTTTCATTTTCTTCAACTTGCTGAATTATCACTTCTTCCACAGTAGGCTCTAGAATTGGATTTTTTCCTAGAGTTTCTGAAGGAATTGAGTCTTGAATAAAATATTCTAATACCCGAATCTATTAAAAGATATTCTCTTTATCTTTGATAAGAGCTTGAATAATCTCAACTTATGACATTTTATTCTTCAACTTCTACTCTTTTTATTTATTTTAAATTTCTTCAACTGTTTGTATTTTCAAGGCCTTTTCCTTCGAAGGATCTAACCCAATGATTGATTCTCCCTCCTTTATATTTTTTCTTTTACTCCCACTACTTTTCTACATCTTCATCAGAGATTTTTTTTACTTTTTTGATTTTTGTGGAGCTGACTATGTTTCCTGAACTGACACATTCTCATTTGATTATAGTTCGTTCTCTTTTCTTTTCTTATGAATTTTCCTAGAAGTTTCTCCTACTTCCCATTTCTTGACCAATGCTTTTACTTCACTCGTGGAAGGATAATAAAATTTTTCGAATTTGGTTTCGAAACCAACATTCATCCTCTTCAAAGTGTCATCACTCAGCAATATGACCTTGAAGATTATGGGGTTAGAACTACAAATTTTTTTAAAGGATTCTAAATAAAGGACTATTATCTTTGACAAGATAATTGGATACATGACTCTCTAAGACTTGAGAGTTTGAATCTTTATGTTGGTGATTGTCATAAGAATGTACTTCACCAAGTTTACCATTATCAGATTAACCAAAAATTTCATTATAAATATATTACTTTTCTTTAGATATTCCATGTATCCTTTTCTTAGAATAAGAAAACCTTGTACCCATAATCCTAACATACTAAATTCGTTGAATGATGGTTGATATTTTGTGATTTTACTCCCTTAATTCCATGGCACTCAATTTCCTTTTCCCTCTCGAAGCTTCCGAACTTATCAGAAAACTCATGAGAGAAAAATATTTCATCACCTACTTAAGGAATACCAAGTATACCTGATGCCATATTGAAAGAAAAAGAATAGGTTTTCCCATAGTTGTTAAATGAAAACATCTCCCTTCCCCCTTCATCATAAAAACTCACTGTACCATAAAATTCTATGAGAATCTCAGGATAAACCAGATCCTCACTCTTCAGCTTAACAATATAAACACTCTCCCATCTATTCATCTTGATATTCTTCGTAATCAACAAATTATATTTGTAAAATAAATTTGGATCAACCAACCTTTCCTTATAGATTTTCCAATCATTGATTTTCTTGTTTGAAGATATTTGATTCCTTGGGGAAACAACAAGCAAAATCTTGAATCTATGAAATTTAAGAAAACAGAATGACTAATTTGTAGAGTAGTGGAGAATCTACACACAAAGTCTTGAAAAACCAATGTGGGATAAGGAATAGGGGGACTTTATATAGGCTTCTTGGTGACTGTTTGAATTCTTGATTTGATCTAATGGTTGAAAAAATATTGATCTAATATGATGGTTAAGATGAGTTCCAAAGAAGGATTTAGCAAGTTTGGATCTTTTTGAGGTTTTAAGAAAAAACCAGATTTAAGAAAAGTGAATCCGATAATGTTTTCTTAAAAAAATATAAAAATACCAACTAGTAAAAAAATAATTACGAATATTTAAGTGAGTAAGCATACATTCTTTATTGAAAAAAAATAAGTATTAAAAAAGGTTCTTCTTGAAGAACATGAATTCCAAAAAACTTAATTAAGGAATAGAAATTTTTTGTTTTGGAAATTTGGGTTCCAAAAAAATTTTGGTTTCCCAAATATTTTATTAATAATGAAAAACTTTTGGTACTAAAAAATTTGACTAAGAAATAAAAATTTTGTTTTCTGAAAATTTTGATTAAGAAAGAGAAATTTGGGAAATAAAAAATGTACCCCCCTATGAAAAAGATTCTTAATTTAAAGAGATATGTATAAAAATAAGTTAATATAGAAGATTTACTTGTGGTTATCCATGTTAACTTTTGTTTAATGTATTCAAATCTATCATAGAGTAATGATTTTGTAAAAATACCAGCATGTTGATCTTCCATTTCTATAAATTGAAAAATGATATCTCCTTTAAATGTGTGATCCCAAAGAAAGTGATGCCTAATATCTATGTGTTTTGAATGAGAGTGATGTGAAAGGTTTTTTCTTAGGTAAATTTCACTTTTATTATCACACGATATCTGTGTTTTGGTAAAACTCATGGATTAGTTTGTGAATGTGTGTTGAATCCACAACACTTGGGCACAAAACATCCAGCTGATACATATTTAGCTTTAGCAGTTGAATGTGCTACTGAGTGTTTCTTCATTCATGACCAAGAAACTAATTAATCTATTAATAAATGGCATGTTCCGGATGTATCATTTCTATCCATTCTATATCCACAAATATCATAATTTGAAACACTTTTTTAAAATAAAATCATTTCCAAAAGAATATAAAAGTCCTAAATTCATGGTTCCCATTAAATAGAAAAAAAATATTTTCACTACTTTGGATTAGATTTATATCTTGAACATAAGCATACTAAAAACATTAAGTCTGGATGACTAGCTATTAAATATAATAAACATCCTATGATACCTCTAAAATATGTTTTTTCTACTGGTTTCCTAGCTTTATCACAATCAAGAGAATTTGAGGTACTAATTGGAGTTATTATAGTTTTAGTATTTTCATACCCATACTTTAAAAGATCTTTAATATAATTATTTATATATATATATATATAAGTTCCTTCTATTATTTGAGAAATTTGAAAACAAATGAAAAATGTTAACTCACCTATCATACTCATTTTAAACTAAAATTTCATGAGATTCGCAAATGAATCAGTAAATATTGTTGAGTTTATTCGAATATAATGTCACCAACATAAATTTGAACAATAAATTTTTTTCTTATATTTATTTATAAAAGGAGTTGGATTAGTAGTTCCCCTAACATAATTTATTTGTAACTAAAATCTTTTAAGTCTACCATACCTGGCTCTAGGGGATTTTTTAAGTCCATATAAAGATTTGGTATGTTTAAAAACATGTTCATGTTGTTTTTTGTCTTCAAATCCAGTAGGGTTTTCAACATAAAATTCCTCTTGGACATATCCATTAAGGAAATCAAACTTCACATCCATTTGATAAAGTTTGAAATTAAATAATGTTGCAAATTCAATAAAAATATGAATATATTAAAGTCCAAATATTGTAGAATATGTTTCTTCATAGTATATTCCTTCTTGCGAATTATAGTATTTAGCAACTAATATAGATTTATTTATTACTATGATTCAATTATCATCACATTTTTTTTCTGAAGACCCATTTTACTCCAATTATAGAAGTTTTATTAGGTCTTTCATCCAACATCCATAATTTTTTTCTTTCTAATTTATTTAGCTCATCTTGCATGGATTTAATCCAATCAGCATTACTTAAAGCTTCATCAGTGGTTTTTGGTTCTAATTTGGAAAGGAATGACATATTTTTTTCTTCATTTATTAAATAAAATTTAGTCCCTACAGGTTTACTTACATCACTAATAATACTATTGTTGGCGTCCAAAAATGTGACACGAAAGAAAGGAACGAATAAGGCCGGCGTGCTGCCTCGCGAAGCTCCGTTGCGAAGCTCCGTCGCGAAGCGCCCCAACCATGGCGGCGCCGCGAAGCTCCAGAGGCGGTACTGCTCCGTGAACCCATTTGATGTTCGCGAGCCACCGCGAAGCACCAGAGGCGGTAATCCTCCGCGAACCCATTTGACGTTCGTGAGCCGCCGCGAACCCATTTGACGTTCGCGAGCTGCCGCAAAGCTCCAGAGTCCGTACTGCTCCGCGAAACCATTTGACGTTCGCGAGCCGCCGCGAAGCTCCGGAGGCGGTAATCCTCCGCGAACCCATTTGATGTTCGCGAGCCTCCGCGAAGCTCCGGAGGCCGTACTGCTCCGCGAACCCATTTGCCGTTCGTGAGCCGCCGCGAAGCTCCAGAGGCGGTACTGCTCCGCGAACCCATTTGACGTTCGCGAGCCGCCGCGAAGCATCAGAGGCAGCGCGTGAGTCTTGCATCATGGCGCCCCTTCCCTATAAATATCGGGCTCCCCCTGAGTCCCGGAAACGGACAATCCGACCTTTCGGCTTCTCCTCTCCCGAATCGCGAAGCACTCTTTGCCCTGGGAATCAGGAGCTCCTCGAGGTATTTTTACTTCGCGAGACGACTCTGCTTTGTCTCGTTTTGAGCCCCTCTTCCGAGAGGGATGCCCTTCGCGAAGCTCAAGGGAATTCGTGAAGGAAGGGGATTCCCAAGGGAACCCGGGCAGCAGCGGAGAACTTGTTCTTCGCGAAACACCCAACCCATACGAGTGATCCCTATGCTAAGGCAGGATCACTCCCCTTCGCGAAGCACATTGATTTGTAGGACCCTGCTTCGCGAGACACTTCTCCTTTGCGAGGAAGTGCTCCGCGAACACTGTTCCACTTCGCGAAGCGCCTCCCAATCACACTTATGCCCCATGCTAAGGCCAAGGCACTCCACTTCGCAAAGCACACTCCCCTGCTTAGCGATTCCTCTTCCCGTGCGACCCTCCAGGTTTGCACGATGTGATTTCAAAGTCCCATGGACGATACCTCCTGTAGCGTTTCTTCGCCTAATGCTTCTTCGCATAGGCACGCTAACGGCTATTGCTTCTTCGCATAGCCACGCTAACGTGGAACCCTCAATGGTTCGTTCCACGACCCCCCGTAACCATGGCCTTACCGGCGCCTTCCCTTCCCTAAGGACCAGAGGGTACCGGTTATGTAAGCCCTAGGGGTGTGGAGTGCACCCACCTCGTCCGAGCTATAGGACGTTAAACTGCCAAGCACCACGTCCTCAACACATGACATTAAACTGTGATCCAACCTCGTCTCCCTCACGAAGGGTCCCCCCAGCTCGAACATTTGTTACACCACTCGTCTCCACGGGAATGGAACTCTTCCACACATGGAATGAGATCCTCCTTGTCGGAGTGGCGTATGTTCGTAGGGGAAGGGCTGCCTCAGAGTGTAAGCCCCTAAACTTTTGTACGGATGATTGCACCCGTGCATCTCCGTACTTACCCACTACCAAGGTCAGTGGAGGACGTGATAGGGAACGAGGCACCCCCCTCTGGGCCTCCATCCTGGAGTAAGTCCCAACACCATGGGCCACCCAACGCATAAGCCCCTTTTCGCTTCTCACGGATGCACCCCTCGCGACGTGATCGTCAGGTCCATGCAACCTCTTGTTTCTCACACCGAGTGTGACTCACGTGGGCTTAGAGTGAGCACCGACCCTGACCACCAAAACCCCACCTGAACTACGAGGTCTTTGATCCATGTCAAGGCATGGTACGTAGGAAGCCTTCCCAAGGTTCAAGCCCACCACCCAGTGGACCAAGGTCCACTTTCACGTCGGTTCGCCGACAAAACCCAACCTGAAGTATGAGGTCATTGATCCATGTCAAGGCATGGTACGTAGGAAGCCTTCCCAAGGTTCAAGCCCACCACCCATTGGACCAAGGTCCACTTTCACGTCGGTTCGCCGACAAAACCCCACCTGAACTACGAGGTCTTTGATCCATGTCAAGGCATGGTACGTAGGAAGCCTTCCCAAGGTTCAATCCCACCACCCATTGGACCAAGGTCCACTTTCACATCGGTTCGCCGACAAAACCCAACCTGAAATACGAGGTCTTTGATCAATGTCAAGGCATGGTACGTAGGAAGCCTTTTCAAGGTTCAAGCCCACCACCCATTGGACCAAGGTCCACTTTCACGTCGGTTCGCCGAAAAAACCCCACCTGAACTATGAGGTCTTTGATCCATGTCAAGGCATGGTATGTAGGAAGCCTTCCCAAGGTTCAAGCCCACCACCCATTGGACCAAGGTCCACTTTCACGTCGGTTCGCCGACAAAACCCTACCTGAAATACGAGGTCTTTGATCCATGTCAAGGCATGGTACGTAGGAAGCCTTCCCAAGGTTCAAGCCCACCACCCATTGGACCAAGGTCCACTTTCACGTCAGTTCGCCGACAAAACCCCACCTGAACTACAAGGTCTTTGATCCATGTCAAGGCATGGTATGTAGGAAGCCTTCCCAATGTTCAAGCCCACCACCCAGTGGACCGAGGTCTACTTTCACGTCGGTTCACCGAAAAACCCCTTTTGAACTACGAGGTCTTTGATCCATGTCAAGGCATGGTACATAGGAAGCCTCCCTGAGGTTCAAGCCCACCCGTCATCTCACGTCGGGTCTCACCCCGGTCCAGTGGTAAGCTATTGCGACCTATTCCCATTTGAACTACGGGGACTTTGATCCATGTCAAGGCATGGTACGTAGGAGGCCTCTATGAGGTTCAAGCCACATTACTCGGTCGTTCATTCACGTCGAGTTTCGCCCTCGTCCAGCATGAAGTTAAACTGTATGCCCCCCCCTTGTCCTGCGTGACATTAAACTGCCCACCTATTCCCATTTGAACTATGAGGTCTTTGATCCATGTCAAGGCATGGTACGTAGGAATCCTCCCAAAGGTTCAAGACCAACTCCCATCGGACCAAGGTCCCTCATTTACGTCGGTTCGCTGACACCCAGCGCCCGTCGCTTATTCACGTCAGGGTTCACTATCGTCCCGCATGACGTTAAACTGTATTCCCTGAACTATGAGGACTTTGATCCATGTCAAGGAATGGTACGTAGGAAACCCTCCCTGAGGTTCAAGCCCACCATTAGTGGACTCACGTGTCTACTTTCACATCGGTACTCTGACGAGGCCCGTCAGACCAAGGTCCACCATTCCTGAACTACGCGGACTTTGATTCCCTGCCACGGGGATACGTAGGAAGCCTCTTCAAGGCTCAAGCCCAACTTCACTGTCGCCCCCTGCGATGGTCCCATTTCACTCTCCTTCCACTCCATTCATCAACCCACCACCCGTTCCGATTCTCGCCCGCACTGTCTTATCCTGGTGAGACCATGTCGGTACGCTCTTCTTCACAGTTGCCCATGGGCTAGCCCCGTTATCGATATCCCTTCAAGGAGGATCCCTCAATCCGATCTACCCTAGCTAATGCTCTGGTTGGGTTGATCCGTCTCCGCTGGATGTTAAACTTGCGGCATACCCTGTGTTAATAATGGGAAGCTGAGGAAAACCTCAGATATGTGTCTATTACATATAATTCCCCGCGCTCGATGTGGGATGCCTCGGGATTCCACGCCCTCGAGAAGCCTTGTGGTCAAGGATAACAGACAGACATGCCAGGTACCCCAGCATCCAGACACGCTACTGATGCCTCAACGTGACTACTCCCCTAACCGAAGGTTACTGCCCTGACTGGACCCTTTGGAATGTCCCGACAGAAGCAGTGTAATTAACCTGCGTCCATGGAAACATGGTACTAGGAAGAGTTTCACGAACTACGTATTAAATCTATAAGGGAGACCCGGACTAGGTGATGAGTTCTGAGGAGGAATCCGCAGGAGGAAGAACCGACATCCCATCATCCCGATTCGATTAAGGAGCAGACGTCCCTAAATAAGGAGCGAATGCCGCCCGCCTTTGGAAAGCGGGAATGCGGGGCAACAGAAGCGCCGCGCATCCTCCCCCACGGACAGAAGGGCGCGCGCCCCGGCGAAAGCGTCAGAGACAGAAATGGTGAACCCGACGTGAAATTCTTCTCCTCAGTATGGAGATTAGTAGCGTTCGAGACACCAGTTGATTGATGTGTCACCGGATCCACATATCTGGTGCCTGGTCACGCCAAGAAAATAGCGGGCCTGTCGTGAAACTCACCGGAAGTCGGGATAGTAGAACGTGGGGCACTCCGCTCTGCAGCATGTTGGCGTGGATCCTTCTCACAGACATGGAGAATGGAAGAAAGCTGGGGCACTGGCTGTCAATCCTTTTCCTCTCAGTACTGATGAGTTGATCCCTTCATTTCTCAGGAACCAGGTTGCTATTTTAGAGATGCGGTCACCATCCGCTCCTCGCCCACACAGGGGCAGGGGCAACACCACGACAACCACCCCACATGGCGCCACTACCGCCACGACGGCTGATACGCCATGGAATACGGGACGCCCACGTCCCCTTTCCCCATCAAAGGTCATCCAATGAAGGGTGATCAACAGCCTCGTGTGCAGGTACGAGGAGGAAGGGGTCATCCCGACCAGGGATATGGCCCTCTTGGACCTGGAGGCCTCCAGGCCTCGCCGTCAACGCCGCCCTAACAGGCCGCGCAGGGAGCCCCTGCTCCCCACCCCGACATTCAACCGTTTCGGGAGCCTATCCCCGGAACGCCTTGATGACTCCTCGCCTTACGCTGAAGAGGCGGGCGCTGTCCGGCTCAGTCCGCTCAGGGCCCCGAACCGGGGGCCCCCAGCGAGAGCTCCCGTCCAGCCGCGTCAGCGCCGCCGTCCGGCCCCGCAGGAAGAGCAGGCAGACTACGTCCCTGCACCACCTGCACCGGCCCGCCTGACCCGACGTCAGCGCCGGGCCCGGGATGAGGACGCTCGCTCAGGCGCGTCCATGTCGACAGATATAGTGGCCCAAGCCACCGCCGAAGTGCATCATGAAGCCCCCGCGTACATTGAGCAGGGGCACTTCTTCACCCAACCAGGATCGAGATCCCAACTGCCCCACGGGCAGGCTGGGTTGACTCTCCGGGTTGTAGGCCCAAGTGGTGATCGCCGCGAGCTAACCCGCGGTAACGTCACCCCGTACGGAGGTACTCCCCGTACCACTACTCCACAGAGCGTGGGCCTTCACCGGTCTGAGGTTCGTCATGGAGGCATGCCTTGTGCTACCCCCATCCTGCAGGAAGACCTGCCCCGCGTCAGTGACGCTCAGTGCGGAAACATTTCCCGCACCCACTACACAGGGTATGGAGCCCATTCTCCTGCCCCCGACTGCCAATCAGAAGGCACCATGCATCCGACCCTTCTTCGACGTGGGGGTCCCCCCTACGTCCTCTCCGTGACTGGTGATGGTCCTCCTCGCCCCAGAAACTCAGGGAGTGAAGGTCAGCCTCGCTCCATCCGCATTGACCATGGAGGTCTTCCCCATGCTCATGCCGATCCCAACAGAGGCTCCGCCTACATGGGTGTTCGTGGTGGTCCTCCCCATGTACCCTTCGACATTTTCCCTGGTGCCCCTCGCACCTCGGGCATCTCGGGCGGGGGCCCTCTCCTCCACGGCGCCAGTGCCGCCCCGCGACACCATGATAGGGATCAACCCTGTCCCGAAGAGCCACCCCGGGGCATGATAGCAGGTCGTCGCCGCAACAAGAAGAATCCTGGGAAGGCGCAGGTGGAGATCAAACCTGCCCGCTTCTCTGACTCGGAAGCAGAATGCGATTCAGCGATGGAACCTTCTCCCAGTTCCTCCGTATCAAGGACCAGGGCGGGAACCAGACGTGTCAGCCTCGTTCTCCCAGAACATGAGGTCCACCGGATCCCCATATCCCTCTGCAGATACATCCAGGAGGAAGAGATTCTGGGAACTTTGCAGGTTTCGACTGCGCAGTCACCTCCATCGTCACCCGAAGCGCCCTCTACCTCTACTCGAGATCACGGGGAGCTATTTTGGGGGTCAACGGTGGTAGAGCAACGACATGACCGGGCACCAGTAACAGCGATTCCCTTACCCGAAGCAGTGGCTGTTAGCCCATCCTATCGTGACATTGTGGTCAGGTCACCTCGCTCTTCAGAGGAAGGCCCGGAATTCAGTGGCCAGTCTGCTCGCTCGCCGTATTCTCCACCGCCGAGTTTGCTATCCCAGAGGTCCGCCTCGGTACCGCTACCGTTCCCTCAGCCGCCCCCGATTGATGAGTGGGGTAATGTAGGGCCAGACCCCGAGGCCGAACCCAGGATCTTCTGGAGTATCCTTGCAGCGGATTACTTCCCGGAGAAGTTCTGGCCGACAACGACACTGAAATTCCGCATACCAGAGTCGCTTACCCCTGAAGACGTGGGGTGCTTTTGTCGAACCCTGTGGGCGACACACTTCTGCCTCCATTGTGAACGGGTGGTATACCCCAGGAGTCGAGAGCACTTCGAGTAGATTGGCGAACAATGCCGCCTGATCGATGCGGCCGCGCTCCTTATGGCCCAGCACCCCGAGTCGCCAGGTCACCAGAGTGCCCTCCAACGAAAATGCGTTCAGAGTTTTAAAGCACTCCGCAAGATCGTCAGGGAAGCCACCCCCCATGTGCAAGTCCGTGGTTGGGGACACTATGCTGCCCTTCTTTTCGATCCTATTCGACGACAACCCGATTCGCTATGCGACATTGAGGACATGCCCTCGAAAGGAGTCACGATCCACATGGCCGACATTGTGGACAAGGAAGACGAACTGGAACTCCTTGATGGAGAATTCCCCCCAGAGGGTGTACCGCCACTACTCGACCCATCAGGGAGAGTCACCCGTCAGCAGAGGAACCTGCTAGGCCTACCCGTACCCACAGAGTCGCTGGTACTCAGTCGAAACACCGGCAAGGGTAAAGAGCACGTCGGAACCGTCAAGCACTCCGACCCATCCGCTTCTGTGCAGAAAACGGACGAGGATCCTGAGAAGGCCGCGTTACGCAAGCAGCTTGCTGAGCAGAAGAGGCTGGTTGACAAAATCTTGGCTGAACGCGCCGCAGGGCGGCGACCCGACTATGGTAATCCCAGGCCGGGGTAGCAGGGGCAGGAACAATTTCCCCCCGGTGAGATGCCTCCGGGCAACCCTGGTCATGCTACTGCCGCAGACAGGGCAGAAGCCAGAACATACGGCAAGAGGGCGCGATACGTCTTGCCAAACCCCCCTGAGCGACGGGGCAATCTGAAGAATCCAACCCAGGTTCCCCCGGTCGCCCCGCAGGTCGTCCAGCCAGTTGACCCATGAGCGGCCGAAGCCGTCTACCGTGTTGAAGAACCTGGAAATGCATTTGTGGTTAGGGATCCCCGTCAAGATAGGGACCCCCACCCGGAGGACCTTATTGTGGCACTCACAGCCCACCTCGAGTCATTGGAAACGCGGCAGGTGGCGGTTCCACCGGATGGCAAGCCTTATCCCGCGTGGGTGGATGATATGCCCGCGCCTCCGGGTTTTGGAAACCCCACCTTCTCTCCTTTTAACGGGACAGGGGACCCGCCACAGCACGTGGCTCATTTCTCTTCCAGATGTGGCCCCATGCTGGGGACCCCGGCTCAGCAAGAAGCAGCCAAGCTCCGATGTTTCGTACAGACATTGGAAGGTCCGACATTCGTCTGGTACAGCCAGCTCCCTATCGGATCGGTGACCGGATGGTAGGATCTCCGCCGGCAGTTCCTGTACCAGTTCAGCTCTACCACGCAAAAGTCCATCATTGCAGACCTCTTCAAGTGCAAATAGAGTCTTGATGAGCGGGTTGCAGATTTCATCGCCCGGTGGAAGGGACTTACGTATTCCCTCGATATGCCACTGACTCAGGAGCAATTACTGACGATGTGTGTGGGGAATGTCAAGACAGAGCTGGTAGCCTCCCTAATTACCCAGAACTACCCTGGAGGGTTCGGGGATTTTTCAGATAAGGCTCAGCGCCTCGAGGAAACCCTGCAACAGGCTAGCCAGGCACGTTTGTTGCCCCCTATGATCCCAGCCAGGCGGACCGCCAGGGCTGAACCCGCCGCGGTGGCTCAAATAGAAGTCCCGAGGCCGCTGGAATTGCTGCCGGCGGCACCACCCCCGCAACCCCGCATAGGTCCTCCACCTCAAGCACAGGCTCCCGCCCAGCAGCGACCGCCTCAGAACCGAAAGGTTCCACCGCGCAACGCACCACCGCCACCTAGGCGAGACAACCAGGCGCCGCCTCCTCGGCAGGACCCTCCGGTCCCTCGTCAGGACCAGGCCCCCTGGGCCCCCTATCCGGAAAGAAGGTACCAGACCTATTCGTTCAAAGAAAATCAGGTCCCTGGCTACTTCCGAAGTGCTCTAGAGCAAGGGATTGTGCGTCTGCCTGAGTGCAGAAGGCCGGTAGAGGCGCATCTCACCGATCACCCCAACTACTGCCCTTATCATTGGATCCTGGGGCACACCCTCAAGCGATGCTATGTGTTTAAATACTGGCTTCAGGATCAGGTCAACAAAAACATAGTCAAGTTGGGCCCAGCTCCAGCGCAAGTGGCAGGCGTCTTTGCAAGGTGAGTGGCAGCAGGTCCCTAGCCGCGGATCCCAGAAATATGAAGACTGGATGGCTCGAAAAACCGTTGTCCATGCCCAGGGTATCATCCGGGTGCGCTTGAAGCAGTCGGAACCTTCAGAAGAAGTAGCCGGTGCCTCTGCATCGTCTTCACAGTCGACCTCTGCCCAAAAAGGGCAAGCAGCGGCGACGCAAGAAGAAGCAACGTGCACCGCAGGTGCCGTCGTCATCCCTCACTCTCGGCGACTTTATGCCCCCCGAAATGGGGATTCCTCCCAGGATCCGTCCAACGGTGGATGACTCCTCGAGCAATAGCCAAGGGTACGCTTTGGTTAACACCATGGAGCTGGTAAAGCCCTATATGACCCCCGGCGAGGGGGAACCCCAGGCAGACCTCCCCAATGTTTCCAGCTGACGTCAACGTCAGCGGAATCGCAATCGCTCCGGTCATCAAGGTACGTCAGCAGGCACTCGTGGCCAATCCGTGCACGCTACCAAGACCATGCAGCAGGCTCAGCGCAGATCTCAGCATGCACAGACCCATCCAACACCCTCGGCTCTACCCCCACCGCCGTTTGTGCTACTGGATCGGGGAGAGCTGCCTCGTCCGTATCATAGTCAGTCTTTCCCGGCTACATGCCAGCCTCTGCTGCCCGATCCTAGTTTGGAGACTATTCTCCAGGCTTCTACTAGCAGGCAGCAGGATGTACCCAGTGCTAGTCGACCGCCAGTTCAACCGGCAGGACCCGCTATGCCTCCAAATGCCGAAAACCCCCTGTAAGTAGAGGTTCACGTTTGGAACGCAAGTATGATGTCCTAAAGCACCTGGCCGGCATTCCAGCGAGGCTCTCCATCCTTTAGGCCCTGCGCCTGTCATCCGAGATGCGCGAGGCACTTGCCGAGGCCCTAAGGAGCCCCCTCCAGTTCGAGACGGAGGTAGCAGCTGCAGAAGCCTTCCATACCGAGACGATTGAAAACGCCGAGTGTCAGGCGGTTATCTCGTTTTCCGGTAAAGATGAGGACCCTCCGATACAGGGGCACATTCGCCCGCTGTACATCACTGGACACTTCAACGGCGTGGAAGTCCGTCGCTGCCTCGTTGACACGGGTTCTGGAATCAACCTAATTACGACCCGGACGCTGCGAAAGCTGGGTCTGTCTGAAGGTGATTTGACCCCCTCTGACCTCAGGATCCAGGTGTATGATAGGACAGAGCAAACCCCAGTCGGCAAGATCCACCTGAAGACTCAGTTCGGTGGCTTAATTGCCAGCACCGAGTTCATGGTTGTTTCCCAGGACACCGCCTACAACGCATTGATGGGTAGGCCATGGATCCATCTGCATGCAGCGGTCCCCTCATCATATCACCAGTGCCTCAAGTACTCTCTCAACGGTTGAGTAGGAGTGCTCCAAGGAGACGCGTCCCCTTTCACTTCTTGTGAGGCCCACTATCTGGATGCGGGTTATTACAAAAGTAAGGACAAGAAAATCCTGGTAAGCGAGGATGAGCCCGCCCCGATCACAAGTGATCCCTGGGCAGGCATGGACGACGCCCACATCAGCCCGATCCACCGGTTGGAGGCCACGACCCCCGACATGGGGCAATGTTTTGTTGTTTTGGGTACGCAAGGAAGGCATGTTCCCGTGTCCAAGCGACGGCAGAAAATCACCTCGTACTCCTCCATCAACCAGGCTCGGGTCATCCCGGAACCTCCTACCCCTGTACGGTACCAGGACGTCAAGCTCATGACGACGGCGGTACGCCATACGTGCCTCTTCCATCGGGCTGGAATCCACCGACTCGGGCCGACAGGTCACCACTGCTTTGATATTATCAAGCGTGGCCCCTTAGGACGGAGGCCAGATGGGATAGGATCAAATGCAATCATTGCTATGGTCTCAACGACAAGTGAGTCTCCTGATGTGATGACCGCTGCTGCCCAAGCCGGCACCAGCTGCCCCTCGGGTTTTGAGAGCCCAGAAGTATCTTCCGTCGCGGGATGTCCCCCCACGGCTGGGGAGGAAGACTTGGAGGATGCTCCCCTAGCCTTTGAAGAAGGCGTCTCTACCACGGTTGATGAACTGGTACAGGTGAACCTTGGTAGCGAGGCAGATCTGAGACCCACATTGATCAGTGCGGCCATGTCCCTCGAGGAGAGGCAGCAGTACGTAGACTTCCTCAAACAACACCGTGATGTGTTTTCCTGGAGTTACGATGTGATGCCAAGGCTGGATCCCCAAGTGGTCGTCCACCGTCTGGGCCTCCCGGCAAAACATCGTGGGTTTAAGCAGCCTCCCAGGAAGATGCACCCTTCCCATGGTTCTATGGTTGAGGCCGAAGTTGACAAGCATATCAAAGAAAACTTTGTTAAGGAGGTCCAGTACCCCAAATGGCTTGCCAACATTGTGCCGATCAGGAAGAAGAATGGGCAGATCAGAGTTTGTATCGACTTCCGCGATCTTAATCGCCACTGCCCAAAGGATGACTTCCCACTCCCAGTGATGGAGCTGTTGATTGACGCCACGGCCGGGTTCCAAGCCCTCTCTTTCATGGATGGGTATTCCGGGTATAACCAGATCAGGATGTCCCCCGAAGACGAGGATTACACTACCTTCAGGGCTCCCCAGGGTACCTTTTGCTACCCGGTAATGCCATTCGGTTTGAAAAATGCAGGTGCCACTTATCAGAGGGCCATGCATCGCATATTCAAACCTATTCTCGGGACACTGGTGGAATGCTACGTGGATGACCTTTTAGTCAAATCATGCCAGCGCCAGGACCATCTCAAAGACCTTGAGAAAGTGTTCGGTTTCCTCCGTTTCCGTCACCTGAAGATGAACCCGCTGAAGTGTGCCTTCGGGGTCACCTCCGGGAAGTTTCTGGGCTTTGTTGTCAGATACCAAGGTATCGAGATCGACCCGGAGAAGATCAAGGCCATCAGCCAAATGCCTCCCTCGAGCAACCTTCGAGAGCTCCGAGGACTTCAAGGCCACTTAGCCTATATACGCCGATTCATTGCGAATCTAGCCGGCAAGTGTAAGCACTTTTCCCGACTCATGAAGAAAGGCGCTGCCTACGAATGGGATGAGGAGTGTCGGACGGCCTTCGAGGAAATCAAGCAGTATCTGCTCCAACCTCCGGTCTTGATGCCAACCGTCTCCGGAAAGCCGTTGGTCCTTTATGTGACCGCCCTGGAGAGATCCCTCGGCGCGCTACTCGCCCAGAAGAATAACGAGGGCACTGAGAACAGTCTCTACTATCTCAGCCACATGCTTCTCGATACGGAGGTCAGATACTCCCCTATCAAAAAGAGCTGTCTTGCGCTCGTCTTTGCCGTGTAGAAGTTGTGACACTACCTGCAACACCACGAGGTGCAATTGATCTCTCGGGTAGATCCGCAGAAGTACACCCTAAACCGCCCCATGCTGACTGGCCGACTAGCACGGTGGGCGGTGATTCTCCAGCAGTTTGATATCAGGTTTGTGCCTCAGAAGGCCGTTAAGGGACATGCATTGGCAGACTTTTTAGCTGCCCATCCAACCTCCGCGGATCAATCCCTGGACCTGGATTTCCCCGACGAGACGATCCTCTCAGTCGATCATGCTGTCCCGTGTTGGAAAATGAATTTCGACGGCGCCTCCCGGAGCCCCACCAGTAGAAGGATCAACGACCCCAATCTCAATAGAGTGGGTCTGGGTATTGTTTTCATTACCCCGGCGCAAGCCATCTTGCCGTACTCATTCCTGTTGTCAGAAGGTTGTATGAACAACGAGGCAGAGTACCAAGCTCTCATCACCGGCCTCGAGTTGGCCCTTGAGATCCATGTTCCCCACCTACATGTGAAGGGAGATTCCGAGCTAGTAATCAAACAGGTTAATGGTGACTACGTCGTCAGGAAGCCAGAGCTTGCACCGTTGTTGGAGTACACCCTCCTCCTAATGGCCCAGTTCTCTTCTCGACCAGAGGTTACCCATGTCCCACGGTCGCAGAACGGTCAAGCAGATGCCTTGGCTGGCTTGGCCGCGTCGCTCGCAGAACCCGAGCAAGATGACCTCATCATACATGTGGAACACTGGAGAGTCATTTCCCCCGTCACCCAAGAGGACCGGGATAGCCTGCGGGTAAGTCGCCTCACCGCCGGACCCTCCATATCGGGAGTCCCGGGTTCGTCAGACGCAGTGGTTGAAACCACCCCCGACTGGAGAGCACCCTTTGTTGAGTATCTCCAAAATGGCCGCCTCCCGGACGACCGGGCCGAGCGCGAGCGAATCCGACGCCGCACACTTCAATTTACCCTCCAGACCGGCCCCAGTCTTGAGCGGATCCTCTATAAGCAGAGTTTCGATGGTGTCCTCCTCCGTTGCATCCAAGGAGTAGAGATACCTCAAGTTATGCAAGAGGTTCACGCCGGTTCCTGTGGCGCCCATCATGCTGGGCCGAAGCTGTCCCATCAAATCCGGAGGTTAGGGTACTTCTGGCCATCCATGATCCACGATTGCATTGGATACGCCAAGAGATGCCACGCGTGCCAAGTACACGCCAACTTCCTGCATCGGCCGTCGGAGCCCCTCCACCGCACCAAGTACTCTTGGCCATTTGCGGTATGGGGACTTGATGTAGTGGGACCGTATCCACCGGCAACAGCCCGCCAGTATAGGTTCATCATGACTGCTACAGATTTCTTATCCAAGTGGGCAGTTCCGCTCAAAGAGGTCAAGGCCCGTTCCATTGTTGACTTTGTGAGCTCCAACATTATCCACCGGTTTGGAGTCCCTCACGCCGTCCTCACCGATAACGACACCAACTTCCGAGCAGCTGAATTGAAGAAATTGTATGCTAAGTACGACATCCGGTCGAACCATACCTCCCGCTACCACGCACAGGCGAATGGACAGATCGAGGCGTTCAACAAGACCCTCTCTAACATTCTGCAGAAGATGGTTGGTCAGAATAAGAAAAGTTGGCTGGACAAGCTCCCCAACGCCCTCTGGGCTTACCGGACGACGACTCGCAACTCTACCCAGGTGACCCCATATTCCCTGATGTATGGAGCTGAGGCCGTCCTACCCATTGAGATCTAGCTGTCGTCGCTACGCACTGAGGTTTATGATCACCAGACATCAGATGAGGTAGCCGAGATCCGTCTAGATGAACTGGAAGCACTGGACGAGAACCGACTTCGTGCCCTGCACAATCTGGAAAGGCATCAGGACAAGATAGCGAGAGCCTTTGACAAGAAGGTTCGTCTCTGCTCTTTTCTACAGGGTGACCTGGTACTGGCCCTTCGAGCGCCAATGATTCCCGGTAGGAAACCGCCCAAGTTAGAACCCAAATGGGAAGGGCCTTATATCATCCATAAGGATTACCCCAATGGAGCATACTCCTTGGTGACCACAGATGGAGAGCGTATAACCCCTCCCACCAATTCCAAATTCCTCAAGCGATACTTTTCCTAGGGGAAAAGTGGTCATGCACGACCCTAAACTGCGAGAGGGTCCTGCACGACCCTAAACTGCGACTTGGTACCGCACGACATTAAACTGCATCCCCGTCCTCACTGCAAGACGTTAAACTGCAAGCCAGTCAGGCCTTCCTGACCGAGGCCCAGCCTCAGGCCCCTTGGCCTCCTTGGGTCCCCGACCCCCCGTCTTCATCACGAGACGTTAAACCACAAGCTGGTCAGGTCTCCCTGACCGCGGTCTGGCCCCAGGCCCCCTCGTTTCTCTCCGACTTACCCTCTTACGGGATCGTATGGTACGGTGTAGGACTACGTCCTCATTCACGACGGGATCATGTACCATACCGTACACCTCCCCGAATGAAATGCCCCTCATCCCACATGACGTTAAACTGCATGTAAAGAACTACGTGTGGCTTGATTCCCATCTTCATGGGATACATAGGAACGCTCAGACGCCTCGTCTTGAGCCCAGCCCCAAGCTTTTCTCTTCTGTTATTCCCCCTGGGAATAGTCTCCTTGGAGGATCTTTGTGTAGTAGGGAGTAGGCTTTCTTGGATCCGTTCATGCAACCCCACTCGCGCAAAGTTTGTAAAGGTCGCACCATGCGCCCACTCCCTTTTTTCTATCCTCCCACGTCCTCACCGCATGACGCTAAACTGCATGACCTTCAAGAACTACGTATGGCTTGATTCTCATCCTTATGAGATACGTAGGAACACCCAGACATTTCGTCCGTTGGCCCAGCCCAAAAGCCGAGATCTTCCCCTCCGGTTAAGACATGGCAGGGTGCACATTTTTTCCCCAACTCACATCGAGCAAAACCTCGACCCGACTGCACATTCCCCCCTGGAGGTATTCGCCCCTTTCGTGGATGGATACAACTATGCTTCACCCACTCCTTGACTGGGATTCCATCATTTTTCATACCCAGAGGGACCCCCAAGAACGGCCTGGATACTACGCCCAAGGGCTCTCCTACCGATACGGGCCAACGCCCCTGAGGGTTTTCTAAGCAACAAGCCGATACAAGTCCCGCGTTGCGAATTTGGTCAGCGATCGATGCTCATTTGTTGCTCCCATGTCAGGTTACCACAGGAACCCTATGTTTCGAACATGGTCAACAGTGTCCTGGATCTACGGGTCCACCCCGAGATGTCCCAGACATCGAGTGCAGCGATTCATTCTGCCCCATCATGAGGTGGCATACTTCCCCCAGGGAGGTGCTAGTGATCCGGGCCACGACCCAAGATTCCTCATAAGGGTGTACGGTGTGATGTAGGACTGCGTCCTCATTCAAGTCGGGATCATGTACCACGCCTTATTCCCTCCCTTTACGAGGCCCAGCCTCAGGCCCCTTGGCCTTCTCGGTTCCCCGACCCTCGTCCTCATGTAAGACGTTAAACTACAAACCAGTCAGGCCTTCCTGACTGATGCCTGACCTTAGGCCCCTTGGCCTTTCCGGGCCACAGCATAGGTCCCTTCTTACCCGGAGTGTACGGTGTGGTGTAGGACTACGTCCTCATTCGCATCGGGATCATGTACCATACCGTACGACTCCCCTTACAAGGCCCAGCCTCAGGCCCCTTGGCCTTCTTGGGCCCCTCCACCAAATCTCGTCTAGGGGTGTATGACTTGGTGTAGGACTACGTCCTTATTCACGTCGGGATCATGTACCACGCCGTACTCCCTCCCTTTACGAGGCCCAGCCTCAGGCCCCTTGGCCTCCTCGGGTCCCCGACCCTCGTCCTCATGTAAGACGTTAAACTGCAGACCCGTCGGGCCTTCATGATTGATGCCTGATCCTAGGCCCCTTGGGCTCCTCGGGCCCCTGGCCCCTCGTCCTCTTTGCAAGATGTTAAACTACAAGCCAATCAGGCCTTCCTGACCGAGGCTCAGCCCCAGGCCCCTTGGCCTTTCCGGGCCGCGGCCCAGGACCTATCTTATAGGATCGTATGGTGTGACGTAGGACTACGTCCTTATTCACGACGGATTCTTTACCATGCCGTACACCTCCCTTGTTTAGGGGTATATTACTCCCCTCCTCGTCCAGTATGACTTTAAACAGCATTTCAAGAACTACGTGTGGCTTGATTCCCATTCTCATGGGATACGTAGGACCACCTGGATGTCCAAGATTCAGGTCCAGCCCCATCTCTCAGGAATCCCCATCCCATCTTGGCCCCTTGGCCTATCCTTCCTCCATGAGGGGATCATATGGTGTGGTGTGGGATTATTTCCTCATTCACGACAGTCTCGTAATGACCACTCCATGCTCCCCCCTACTGAGCTGTTTCGTCGATCCCTTTTTCGGCGGTTCACCAATGTGCTTAAGAGTACTCTGGTTTATTACCTGGAATGCCAAGCTTTACTCGGACACGTCTGCACCCGCTTTCCAGGCTTTGCGTATCCCCGCATCAGGGCTTTCATCATTTTTCACACCCGGAGGGACCCCCAAGAACGGCCTGGATACTACGCCCAAGGGCTCTCCTACCGATACGGGCCAACACCCACAGGGTTTCGGACAACAAATCGATAAAATCCCACATTGCGAATATGGTCAGCGGTCGATGCTCGTTTGTTGTTCCCACCTCAAGCTAACGCGATACGGACGCTGTGTTTCAATCATGGTTAACAGTTTTCCTCTATCGCCATGCCAACCCATTAATCCCAAATGCCGGATACACGATTCACACCCTTCTTCATTTCATCATGTCCGAGTAGAATCTCAGAACTCTCGGTACTTTTCCTCCGTGCACGTCCGCGCGTTGGGAGAACAAGCTGCATCAAAGGTGTCCTTCGAAACTCTCTGCTGACTCCCCTTTGGTGGACGCCCCAAGTATTGCGATAAGGATACCCCCCTTGTTTCCCACACCGAGTTTATCTCACGTGGGCTTAGGGATTGGGTTGACATCTGTGCTTACTCGGGAGTTGTCACCACCCACGGTCCGAGCTCTAAGACCATAAACTAAGACTCATCTGGAAATACATTCAAGACCCCTTGTCTTTGGGTCCATCTTGAGTTCAGAAAGTTCACCTCTCTCGGGTCCTACCATTGGGACCCCGGCCACGGGACCGCGTGGCGTAGTGTAGGATTATGTCCTCATTCGCGACAGGTTTGCAATAGCTGCACTATGCGCATCTCGTTCTGAGAGTTGGCCCTCCTATTCCTTGTCCTGCATGACATTAAAAGGAACCCTTCAAGAACTACGTGTGGCTTGATTCCCATCCTAATGGGATGCGTAGGACCACCTGGATGTCTAGACTCCGGGTCCAGCCCCATCTCTTGGTGATCTCCTGATCTCCCGGTCACCTAGGCCACTTGGTCTATCCCTCTCCAGCAGAGGGATGTGTAGGTATGATACAAGGTTTTGGGCACCGTGCCCCCTTCCCCCGGGAACCTGCCATCTCTCGGTCACCCTCAAAGTTGAGTCCCTTGACTCCTTGCAGTGGTTCACCCATGTATTAAGAGCACTCTAGTCTAGGGCCAAGAGTGTCAGATTCAACTTGATCAAGTTCCTTCCACTTGTCAAGCTTCGTGTTCCCCTCCATTCAGATTTCCATCACCTTCCACACCCGGAGGGACCCCCACTAACGGCCTGGATACAATGCCCAAGGGCTCTCCTACCGATACGGGCCAACGCTCCCGAGGGTTTTGGACAACAAATCGATAAAATCCCGCGTTGCGAATATGGTCAGCGGTCGATGCTCGTTTGTTAGTCCTCATTTCAGGCTAACGTGACAGGATGCTGTGTTGCGAACATGGTCAGCAGTAATCCTCTGTCATCACGCCAGCCCCTTCAGTCCTTGAATGTTGGTCGCATGATTCACATAATTTTCCACCCCATCATGTCCAGGTGGAATCTCGACACTTTTGGCGCTATCCCTCAGTGCACCTTTGCATGCTAGGGGGACGAAGCTGCAATCTGGCGTCCTTTGGGGCTCCCATGGTCCGAGCTCAAAACCATAAACTGAGATCCATACGGGACTACGTTCAACTTGATTCCCATCCTCATAGGATATGTAGGACCACCCAGACGCCCTGTCTCCGGGTACAACCCATTCAGGAAGTCAGTATCTCTCCCTGTTTCACTTTTGTGTAGGCCCCTCGGCCTAAGGTTTCCCTCTCCGGATGGCGTACAATTTGATGTGGGATCATGTCTCTGTCAATTGTGTTTTATAACACTGCGCACATTTCCCGCCTAGCATCGTCTCTACTACGTCTGCGCTGCATGACGATAAAATGCATGCTTGTTCCTATCATACGACCCTAAACTGTGACATTATCGTCCTGGCCGCACGACGAAAAACGGCACCGCATTGTGGTGACCTCATTGTAGAGAACATCACGTTGGGTATTGGTCACGTGCCATGAAATTTTTCAACGCCCATCACAGCTTGATTCTTATGGCGACATCACGACCTACTATTCTAGGTCTGTCGTTTCACAAAAAAAAACCATTCACCTTAAAGAACAAACAAGAGTTATCAAATTCCGCTTCTTTTAGTGCAAGGGCCATGCCCACACTTTCCTTTTCCCCTGGCACTGGTACCTTACCGTGCCACCTTACAGAACTACGTATGGATTGATTCTCATCCTTATGAGATACGTAGGAGCGCCCGGGTGCTTCCCCGCGGGCCCAACCTAACCCTTGTGTTTGGTCCCTCGACTCGAGCATTTCTTCAGAGAACACATGGTAAGTAGGACTATGTCCTCATTCACGTCAGGTTTTGATGCCATGCGTCCCCTGATACCTTTACCCATCCATGGTCCGAATTCTATGACCCTAAACTAAGATCTCCCCAAGGGAAAGGAATCTTCTCCCTCTCTTTAATTCGTTTCGTTTCCGTATTCAGGTGTGTTTTGACAAAGAGACCGATGCGTGGGATCTTCACAGGGACATTCCCCTCATCCCATGACCAAGCTTCGTGAGCTCGCTATTTGGATCCCCATCCTCTTCCACATCCAAAAGGACTCTCGAACGACATGGATGCTAGGCTTAAGGGCTCTCCATGAATGTTGGACCTAAGGGACCTCCAATCATTTCAGGCCAACGTCCTTACAGATATTTGACAACATTTGTGACATGGTCCCATGTTTCGAACATGGTCAATGGTCGACCCTCATTTGTTTGTCCCCATTCTAGGCTAACGCGACAGGGTACTGCGTTGCGAATACGGTCAGCAGTTACCCTCCGTCGTCACGCCGCCATCATTGTGATCTGAATCTCGAGCACCATGATTCACACATTTCCACTTCCTCATGTTCAAGTGGAATTCCATCATACTCGGCTCTTTCTCTTCACGCATCAAGGTGCGCTAAATGATCGTGTTAGTGTCATTGGGCCAGTATTCACCAAGCATCCCTTTGCCCTAACCTGCCCCTTTTGTGTCAGGAAATTCCCGCCACTGCTGCTTGTTTCCCGCACCGTGCACGACTCACGTGGGCTTAGTAGTTTTGGTAGGATGCCTGCCAATACAGTCGGGCTGTTCCCCATCCTACATGACGTTAAACTGCGCTTCTAGAACTACGTATGGCTTGATTCCCATCATCACGTGGGATATGTAGAGACACCCAGGAATTTCACCTAGGGTTCAGCCCCTGGAATCACAAAATCTTGTTCCTCCCCATTTCCAGCCCTCGCTAGAGAGGCCCTACCTGGAAGAAAGAATGATCCTTGATCAGACCGATGTGACCATCTGGTGTACTCCCACCACGGTGGTGTAACTACCGAAGTGTTGGATTTTGTTTGAACAAACCATCACTCCATATTCCATGCTTTGCATGCCCCTTATTCGGACCCTCGTCCTCTTTCATGTCTGAAGGAACCCCCTAACGACCTGGTCTCATCCCGCATCGGCTCACCTACCGTCCTGGGCCAACGTTCCGGAAGACGGGTCATGTCTGGAAGCAACCCCTAACAGTATGGATGTCTGACCTATGGTCCACCAACTGTCCTGGGCCAACGTCCCGAAAGATTGATCGACGAAAAATTGATAAAATCCCGCGTTGCGAATACGGTCAGCGGTCGATGCTCATTTTTTGTCCCCATTTCAGGCTAATGCAGTAAGGATACCGTTTTTCCACCACGGTTAACGGTTGTCCTTTATTGTCATGCCATCCACACAGTATTCCGAATTTGGGTATCGTGATTCACACTTCCCATTTTCATCTGTTTGGACCGATTTCAGCGCCCCTGGCGTTGCCCCGTTCGTGCATAAGAGCACGTTGAAGAAACGGTAATTCGGCTATCCTGGAAGTTCCTTCTCCGATCAAGCCTTCCTCATCTTTCGAGAATCTGGACTGGCATGAGGAATTGTTGTCAAACGTCCCGCAAACATTGTAGGGATGTGACAAGGCAATTAAACAGTGGAGATCGTGCGTGCTACGACATTCAAAACAAAAGTAAAATTTAGAAGCATGAAAGTACCAATAAAAGGGTTTTGGATTTGTTACAATACTCGGGGGTTGGCTTCCCCCATGGACGGGTTGACCCCGTCAAACGAGCGTTGCAGCTCCACCACCCGCTGACTTGCGGCATCCAAAGCTTGTTGCCGCTGATTCAACTCCCGCTCCTCTTCAGCAGCGGCAGGGCGTAACTCGTCAACTCTGGCCCTGGACCTTTCTACCTCGGCCTAGACGGCAGCCATCCTTCCAGAGGTCTGCCCCATATGCTCCTCAGCCTCTGCCAGCTGGGCCTTCAACCATGAGACCAGCTCAGACTGAGTATCAAGAGTGGCTGAAAGCTCGTTGGCCCGGATCTGCATCTGTTGGACCTCGCCTTCAGCCTCTTGGAGTTTCCTAATGCTGGTCGCCTTCCTCCGCTGCTATCCCACGCTCAGCCCACGATCATGATCCCGGATCTTCTCAGCCATGAGGTCTCGGATGAGCGCGTGAGGGCGTTGGGAATCCACTCCCCCGGCACACAGTTCGCGCAACCGCGAGCGGATCCTATCCATTTCGGCCAGCCATTGCGCTTGGGGAGTGTCCTTGATAAAGCGTGCAATCAGATTCCACGACTGGTGACGAACTATGCTGCTGTCTTCCTCATCGGAGGCCGTTTCGTCCCAATCCGCTCGACTTGCAGGCTCGTACGCAGGATATGCCTGCAGGAATTCCTCAGCGGGATCTGCATCTGGTGTTGAATCTGGTACGACACCTGACGCCGACGCAGGCACGACAGGACTGGAACCGACCGGTTGATCCTCTTCCTCAGAGTCCACCTTGATGACTTTAGGTACGACCCTGCTGGTGGTCCCGCCAGTGATGGTGTGCGTCACAGCTTTAGGAGGTGGGGGGACTATCGCCACCATCACTGGCATGCCCCTAGGAGGGATGCCACCAGACATCCCGACCAGTCTCGCTGCAGCAGCCCACACCAGTCGGAGAACTGTACGACAGAGAGGGACATGAACGATAGTTGGTAGGCATGGTCTACATATGGCGACAAGGGAACCGGTGGAGGAGAGTTACAGAGATCGACCTCCTGGCGCTGCTCTTGAGCCGGTACCAATGGAACCCCGAGGCGAGGCCCTCCGTATATGGTCGGAAGGTCTGGAGACTCCGGGAGAGCCTCCACTGATGCTCTGGTCCCACCAGACGCAGAACTGGACGCAGTCATGGGCGCGGGTTCTGAAGATCCTGCGTCATCACCCGCCAAGGGGAGAGAATGAGGCCTGTGAACAAGTTCCTCCTGCATGGCCTAAACGTCGGTGAGAAGCCCATGGTGGCTCAAGAACAGATCGTAAGGAGAGAAGTTTTGAATGCTACCTCGAGAGCCTCCACGAAGTCGTCGGATTCTGAGCTTCGGTCTCCGACCTCGCCCTCCTCCAACGGGCTCCCTCCTCCAGCCTCATCCCCTTGAGAAGAGTCCTCTGATTCCTCCGGCAAGGGGAAGCGCTCCCTCAGATCGGCAGCCGATAACTGCGGGGGCACCGTCTGATTCAACAGTACCCTCACCCGATCCATCATTGGGCGAGGAACATCGCTGGAGTGGACGTAATCCTCCAGCTCGTCCAGGTATTGCTCCGCCTCCGCCGGAGACACCATGAATCCAGCCCGAACTGGGCCTCTGCCTGGCAATTCCATCCCGAGGCGGTTCAGGTGGGCCCACATCTCAGGTGGGCTGAGGAATTGCCGGTTGACATCTCAAATGTCCCAAGCTTCCGGAAAGACAGCATCTTCTGCCATGTCGATGTGACACAACCGCTTCCCCGGAGCCTGAGGGGATATCCAACGAAATCCCCTCGGTGGCCGCCCCTCCAAATGGCCCTGCTCTTCCGGAACCACTGGGTCCACCGTTGCTGCCATACCCCCGGCCGGTGCGGGTCTCGTCGTCATCACAGCCCCGCTACCGCGAGCGGCCCTAGCTGCCCTCCGACCCCGACCTCGAGATAGAGGAGGCCCACCGTCACCAACCCGGATCGTTGGCTGCTTCAGCATCTCCCCCGGATAAGCGGCCTCCCAACTGATGGCATACTCCTTCACTAATCCGAAGGTGGCGGTGGGTGGGGGCAGGACAATCCGCATCTTCCCATCTTCCCGTGTGAATATGAGCCACAACTGCCTCATCACACACGGGTGCTCCTCGTGGCGCACCTCCCAGTAGACTTGCGGGGTCAGCCGCTGGAGGCACCGGAACTGCCTCACAAACCGATGCGGAGTGTACGGTTCGCAGATTGGCTCGCGATCTATCCGAGCCACCAAAACTCCACCTCGGAAGGCCAGAAGGTAAGCCCGATGTTCTTCTGTTCCTCGCCCGTCGTCAGCAAGTATTCCCATCGGCAACGGGAGGGGATGGAAATTGAACTCATCCGCCCTCCACACCCGATTCAGCACCATTGGAACGGCCAGTTTGAACGGGAAGATCCCGACCGCGTTCAGGATGGAGGGGCGAATGTTTGATCTCGGCGGAAAAATGGGGTTTGGATACTCGTAAATCCCCCTGATATGCGCTGTGATCCACCCGTACAGGAGGTGGAAGGGCCCGCATATTCTTGGCGGCTTCTTGCCCTCGCTAATATGAAGCAACATTCTGTACAGTTTGGTGAGCATCGGGATCCCCAGGTTGATCCGCTGCCCCATGGCCAACATCGACGCCATGATGAACGAGATAGGCCGTACCCCCATGCTTGTATCTCTCACCGGTAGGATCCACCCACAGATGAGAGCCGCGATGAATGCCGCCATCCTGACTATTGGCTGTTGTTCAGTGCTAACACTGAAACCCCAAGTCTTCCATTGGCTGTCCTCCAAGACCCGCCAATACGAGTTCCCCTTGCCCCGTTGGGCCGCCCTCGGACATGTTCGAGGCCTCGGCGGGAACTCTCGATCTTCTGGGAAGTTCAGGAAGCGTTTGAACCATCTCCTGAAGTGGACGTCCCTCACGGTCTCCTTGTCCTCTCCAGGGACAAGTGCCATCAGCGCTGACGCCAGTCGCGACATTTGCTCCGGATCCCCCCACGCGCTGATGACGGGGAGGAATTCGTCATACATGGCCCCCAAGATCGGGACCCCGGAAATCTAGTGGACATCCCATAGGCTGATGCCCACCTCCCCGTGATGAAGGTGAAAAGTGTTGGTCCTGGACGACCATCTACTCAGCAGTTCCGGCATCAGCTGCTTTGGTTGGTAAATGTGGAATTGGGAGGCCCACGCCGCCTCATACAATCCCACTCTCCTCAGCTCGGCCTCGAAATCCTCGCATGAGGCGCCTACCCAGTAGGCTCAGACCTAGTCGTCGGTAAAATTGCCGCCCTGGTGTAGGTCCCACTCATCGGACCATCCCTTCTTCGAATCCTGCAAATCCGCCTTCAGCATGGTACAATAGAGAGGAGGGGACGTCTCCGGTTGCAGTGGCCTCCCGTTGATATCATTCACATTGTTGTAGAGACAGTCAGCAGTGACGGGTGTGAAATCCTCCCGCGCATGACCATCGGCCGCCCAGAACCGTTGGTGCTGGCACGGTGTGCTCCTGAACCAGCAAGCTGGTTCATCCCTTCTCGCCTCAGGGATGAAGACGTCATCCCTCAGCCCGAAGCCGTACAACGGCAGTTTCTTGCACTGCGGGCAATCCTTCTGACCTTCTAACAACAGGTCTGTCAAAGAAGTGTGGTCCGAGTGGCTCCGAACCATTTCCCCCAAGCCTGGATGGTTGGCCATCTCATCTCGAAGAGCAGCATCTGCGAGGACCCCCAAGACAGCTTCTTGATGGGCCATTTTATCTCTGGCCCTCAGAAAAGGATTCTTTCGGATGGATCGCGAAGCTCGACCACGAAGCTCGATCGCAAAGCCGGATCGCGAAGATCGGTCGCGAGATCAAGCCGCAAAGTCCGGCCAAGGCAGACAAGCAGAGGTTCGCTTGGCGTGGACGCGGAGTCGGAGACCCGCGGTTCGCCGCGAAGCTCGATTCGCGAAGGGCTGTCACGAAGTACGCGGAGTTTCGCGAAGTCGAGAGTGAAAAATGACAAGGAAGGCACGTGAAGACAAAAGAGGTCGGACCCCCTATTTATAGGCGACGACCGCGGAGCAGCGCGGCGCGCCTCATCCGCGCGAAGCATCGCGACGCGTCTGGATACGCGGCCCCGACGAGCATCGCGGGGCCCCTTCGCGATGCTGCATCGCAAACCACCGACAATTTTGGCGATTTTACCTCATACTTAGACCCTTCGCCCTCCGCGGCTCCAAGTATGAGTGGGGGAATTTGTTGGCGCCAAAAATGTGGCACGAAAGAAAGGAACGAAGAAGGCCGGCGCACTGCCTCGTGAAGCTCCGTCGCGAAGCTTCGTCGCGAAGCTCCGTCGCGAAGTGCCCCAACCATGGCGGCGCCGCGACGCTCTAGAGGCGGTACTGCTCCACGAACCCATTTGACGTTCGCGAGCCGCCGCGAAGTACCGGAGGCGGTAATCATCCGCGAACCCATTTGACGTTCGCGAGCCGCCGCGAAGCTCTAGAGGCGGTAATCCTCTGTGAACCCATTTGACGTTCGCGATCCGCCGCGAAGCTCCAGAGGCCGTACTGCTCTGCGAACCCATTTTACGTTCGCGAGCCGCCGCGAAGCTCCGGAGGCGGTAATCCTCCGCGAACCCATTTGACGTTCGCGAGCCGCCGCGAAGCTCCGGAGGCCGTACTGCTCCGCGAACCCATTTGACGTTCGCGAGCCGCCGCGAAGCTCCAGAGGCGGTACTTCTCTACGAACCCATTTGACGTTCACGAGCCGCCACGAAGCATCAGAGGCGGCGCGCGAGTCTTGCATCGCGGTGCCCCTTCCCTATAAATACCAGGCTCCCCTTGAGTCCTGGAAACGGACAATCCGACCTTTCGGCTTCTCCTCTCCCGAATCGCGAAGCACTCTTTGCCCTGGGAATCATGAGCTCCGCAAGGTATTTCTACTTCGCCAGACGACTCTGCTTTGTCTCGTTTTGAGCCCCTCTTCCGAGAGGGATGCCCTTCGTGAAGCTCAAGGGCATTCGCGAAGGAAGGGGATTCCCAAGGGAACCCGGGCAGCCGCGGAGCACTTGTGCTTCGCGAAACACCCAACCCATACGAGTGATCCCTATGCTAAGGCAGGATCGCTCCCCTTCGCGAAGCACATTGCTTTGCAGGACCCTGCTTCATGAGACACTTATCCTTCGCGAGGAAGTGCTCCGCGAACACTGTTCCACTTCGCGAAGCGCCTCCCACTCACACCTATGCCCCATGCTAAGGCCAAGGCACTCCACTTCGCAAAGCACACTCCCCTTCTTAGTGATTCCTCTTCCCGTGCAACCCTCCAGGTTTGCACGATGTGATTTCAAAGTCCCATGGACGATACCTCCCGTAGCGTTGCTTTGCCTAATGCTTCTTCTCATAGGCATGCTAACGGCTATTGCTTCTTCGCATAGCCACGCTAACGTGGACCCCTCGATGGTTCGTTCCATGACCCCCCTTAACCATGGCCTTACCGGCGCCTTCCCTTCCCCAAGGACCAGAGGGTACCGGTTATGTAAGCCCTAGGGGTGTGGAGTGAACCCACCTCGTCCGAGCTGTAGGACGTTAAACTGCCAAGCACCACGTCCTCAACACATGACGTTAAACTGTGATCCAACCTCGTCTCCCTCACGAAGGGTCCCCCCAGCTCGAACATTCGTTACACCACTCGTCTCCACGGGAATGGAACTCTTCCACACATGGAATGAGATCCTCCTTATCGGAGTGGCGTATGTTCGCAGGGGAAGGGCTGCCTCAGAGTGTAAGGACCTAACCTTTCGTACGGATGGTTGCACCCATGCATCTCCGTACTTCCCCACTACTAAGGTCAGTGGAGGACGTGATAGGGAACGAGGCACCCCCCTCTGGGCCTCCATCCTGGAGTAAGTCCCAACACAATGGGCCGCCCAACGCGTAATCCCCTTTTCGCTTCTCACTGAGGCACCCCTCGGGACGTGATCATCAGGTCCTTGCAACCTCTTGTTTCTCACATAGAGCATGACTCACATGGGCTTAGAGTGAGCACCGACCCTGACCACCAAAACCCCACCTGAACTACGAGGTCTTTAATCCATGTCAAGGCATGGTACGTAAGAAGCCTTCCCAAGGTTCAAGCCCACCACCCAGTGGACCACGGTCCACTTTCACGTCGGTTCGCCGACAAAACCCAACCTGAACTACAAGGTCTTCGATCCATGACAAGGCATGGTACGTAGGAAGCCTTCCCAAGGTTCAAGCCCACCACCCATTAGACCAAGGTCCACTTTCACGTTGGTTCGCCGACAAAACCCCACCTGAACTACGAGGTATTTGATCCATGTAAAGGAATGGTATGTAGGAAGCCTTCCCAAGGTTCAATCCCACCACCCATTGGACCAAGGTCCACTTTCACGTCGGTTCGCCGACAAAACCCAACCTGAACTATGAGGTCTTTGATCCATGTCAAGGCATGGTATGTAGCAAGCCTTCCCAAGGTTCAAGCCCACCACCCATTGGACCAAGGTCCACTTTCACGTCGGTTCGCCGACAAAACCCCACCTGAACTACGAGGTCTTTGATCCATGTCAAGGCATGGTACGTAGGAAGCCTTCCCAAGGTTCAAGCCCACCACCCATTGGACCAAGGTCCACTTTCATGTCGGTTCGCCGACAAAACCCCACCTGAACTACGAGGTCTTTGATCCATGTCAAGGCATGGTACCTAGGAAGCCTTCCCAAGGTTCAAGCCCACCACCCATTGGACCAAGATCCACTTTCACATCGGTTCGCCGACAAAACCCCACCTGAACTACGAGGTCTTTGATCCATGTCAAGGCATGGTACGTAGGAAGCCTTCCCAAGGTTCAAGCCCACCACCCAGTGGACCAAGGTCTACTTTCACGTCGGTTCACCGACAAACCCCTTTTGAACTACGAGGTCTTTGATCCAAGTCAAGGCATGGTACGTAGGAAGCCTCCCTGAGGTTCAAGCCCACCCGTCATCTCACGTCGGGTCTCACCCCGGTCCAGTGGTAAGCTATTGCGACCTATTCCCATTTGAACTACGGGGACTTTGATCCATGTCAAGGCATGGTACGTAGGAGGCCTCTATGAGGTTCAAGCCACATTGCTCGGTCGTTCATTCACGTCGAGTTTTGCCCTCATCCAGCATGACGTTAAACTGTATGCCCCCCTTGTCCTGCATGACATTAAACTGCCCACCTATTCCCATTTGAACTACGCGGTCTTTGATCCATGTCAAGGCTTGGTACGTAGGAATCCTCCTAGAGGTTCAAGCCCAACTCCCATCGGACCAAGTTTCCTCATTTACGTCAGTTCGCCGACACCCAGTGCCCGTCACTTATTCACGTCAGGGTTCACTATCGTCCCGCATGACGTTAAACTGTATTCCCTGAACTACGAGGACTTTGATCCATGTCAAGGCATGGTACGTAGGAAACCCTCCCTGAGGTTCAAGCCCACCATTAGTGGACTCACGGGTCTACTTTCACATCGGTACTCTGACGAGGCCCGTCGGACTAAGGTCCACCTTTCCTGAACTACACAGACTTTGATTCCCTGCCACGGGGATACATAGGAATCCTCGTCAAGGCTCAAGCCCAACTTCACTGTCGCCCCCTGCGATGGTCCCATTTCACTCTCCTTCCACTCCATTCATCAATCCACCACCCGTTCCGATTCTCGCCCGGACTGTCTTATCCTGGTGAGACCATGTCGGTACGCTCTTATTCACAGTCGCCCATGGGCTGGCCCTGGTATCGATATCCCTTCAAGGAGGATCCCTCAATCCGATCTACCCTAGCTAATGCTCTGGTTGGGTTGATCCGTCTCCGCTGGACGTTATACTTGCGGAATACCCTGTGTTGAGCATGAGAAGCTGAGGAAAACCTCAGATATGTGTCTATGACAGATAATTCCCCGCGCTCGATGTGGGATGCCTCTGGCTTCCACGCCCTCGAGAAGCCTTGTGGTCAAGGATAACAGACAGACATGCCAGGTACCCCAGCATCCAGACATGCTACTGATGCCTCAACGTGACTACTCCCCTGATCGAAGGTTGCTGCCCTGACTGGACCCTTTGGAATGTCCCGATAGAAGCAGTGTAATTAACCGGTGTCCATGGAAACATGGTACTGGGAAGAGTTTCACGAACTACGTATTAAATCTATAAGGGAGACCCGGACTAGGTGATGAGTTCTGAGGAGGAATCCACAGGAGGAAGAACCGACATCCCATCATCCCGTTTCGATCAAGGAGCAGACGTCCCTGAATATGGAGTGAATGTCGCCCGCCTTTGGAAAGCGGGAATGCGGGGCAACAGAAGCGCCGCGCGTCCTCCCCCACGGACGGACGGGCGCCCCCCCCGGCGAAAGCGTCGGAAACAACTATCATTGGGATGATTCTTAAGAAAAAAATAATTTGTGTTTTGTAAAGTCTGTTCATCAACAAATGATAGAATATATTCTAGGGTAAATACATCAGAAAAATTTTCTTGAGTATTTTTCTTATTAGAAGAATCTTCTATCAAAGGTTGATAATTAGTTTTTGAAAATACATCCAAGGATGTAGGTTAGGGTAGTTTGAAAACAAAAGGACAAAATTCATCAAATATTAGTTGTAATGTTTCTTCAAAAGTATAAGTATTTTTACATAAAAACTCTATAATCCTTTGAAGTAGTGGAATAGCCTAAGAAAATTTCTTCATTGGATTTTCGGGAATATTTATATAAGTTATCTTTAGTATTCAGGATGAGTAATTTTCATCCAAATACTTTGATATAAGAAAGTATAGGTTTATTTACTAGTCCACAATTCATAAGGTGTTTTATTAAGAAATGGTATGATTACAACTTGATTTATAGTATAACAAGTTGTACTAACAGTTTCATAAAAAAAGTGTTTTAAAATAGAATATTCAATCAACATGGTTCTAGTTATCTCTTAATGAATTCTTTTTCTTCTTTCAACAACACCATTCCATTGAGGAGTTCTTGGTGCTGAGAAATTACGAGTAAAGTATTTCTTACTACAAAAAGTATCAATATCTGAATTTTGAAATTCTCCTCCATGATCACTATGAATAGTAATCAATGGAAGGTTTTTCTCATTTTAAATTTGGGATCTAAAAGTTTGAATAAAAGAAAAGGCTTCATATTTCATTGCTAGAAAACAGACCCACATAAATCTGATGTAATCGTCAACTAAAACGAATATATAGTATTTTAATCCAATACATCCAGTTTGTGTTGTACTGAAAAGATCCATATGCACTAGCTGTAATTTATCAAAAGTTAAGACGTCGCTGATTTATTGAAAACTTGATTTATTTTTCTTTTTAAATTGAAAAAGATAATAAACTTTTGAAGAATAAAATATATGCTCTGGTAGATCCTTAACAAGACTTTTATTTGACAGTTTACATAGGTTTCTAAGGTAAAATTGTTCTAGTCTTCTATTCCACAACCAAAATTGATCTTCCATTGCACTATGGAAAGGTATTTCTTGTATCTGAAGGTTTTCTAAGTTAAGTATATATACATTCTCATGCCTATGGGATGAGATAATAAACTTTCCCTTGGAATTATGTACTAAGCATTTATCATTCCAAAAATTCAGAAGGAAACCTTCATCACATAATTAGATTATGATTATATAGAAATTATTCATACCTTTAATAAATAATACATTTTAAATCAAATATTTTCCAAAAAGAGAAATGTTACATATACCAACTATTTCTACCTGAGAATTATCTCCGAAAGTTACTTTTCCTCCTTTCATATTGATAATCCTTTAAAAGAAGTTTTGGTTACATGTCATATACCGGGGACATCCACTATTCTTGTACCATGCATTTTTGTTGGTACATTCTTAATTTTCCCCAAAAAAAGAGTTATACTTTTGGAATCCAAACTTTCTTGGATCCGGAAATGTTAAAAAGTAAAATCTTAGAAACCCATATTTTCTTAGAAAACTAAGCCTTATGAAAACATAATTGGTTTTTATTTAAAGAAAAAAATTTCTCCTAATGTACACTACATTGACACTTAGTGCAAAGTGGTGCACTTTGGGGAACAAAAAAATTATTAATAAAAACTAGTTTTGTGTGAGTATATCCGATTACTGAACTATTCATTAGTGGAAAATTTTTTGAATACATTTTATCAAATTCCTTCCATCCTGATGTAAAATTTGATAAAATATTCTTTAAGGAAAATATTACAGATTTTAGTCTATTGACTAAATTATTATCCTCAAAATCATTAGTTTTAGAACATGAGTTATCCTCTAAAATATTTTTCATAGAAATAACATTTTCATGATACTTAAAGAGTTTATACTTATCATAAAAAACTTCCTTAAGGTTTTTTGAAACACTTCCAAAATAAATTTTTTTCGGGTTAAGATCTTTATAATGATATGATACTTCTTTTGTTAAAACTGAAATTCTAGAATTTTATTTATCTAACTTATTCTTTATCTTACAATTTTTTTTAAAGTAATTTAGAAAATCTAGGAACTTCTTCTAATAAAGGTAAGATATTATCTTCTGATGAGGAAGATTCATCATCTTAAGATTCATAATATTCGTTACTATGAAAATTAACATTTAAGGAAATATTGGTTAAGGATTGAGCATTGTGTACCTTAGCCATAAGAAAATGATTCTATTGGGTACTTTGGATATAAGACCAATATTATTCAGACTAGAATATTCATATTCTAAATATTCATTTATGGAGTCACAACCACTGGCACTCCAGATGTTATTTGCTTTTAGAACATTCATAGCCTTAGATTTGTAATTTTTTTTGTTTATTTTAAAATACTTTTACTTCATGCCTTCTCTCTTAATCGCAGGACAATCAGGTCTAATATGTCCAACACTTTTTCATTCATAACAAATTAATTCAGAATATTTCTTGTCCTTCCTATCTTTATTCTTATATATGTATTGAAAATCTTTCTTTCCCACAATATTTTTCATATTTCGAGAAAAATGGAATAATTAATTCTAAAACCGGTAACTCTCACTTGATTTAGATATAACAATAACTTTCTTTACTTTAGATCTAGTTTCCCTTTCTGGTGTTTTGGATTTGGATGTAGTAGTGAAAGTTTCACTTCCTTTACCATTATTCATTTTGTTGAACTGAAAATCTATCTTCATTCTTGTTTCATGCTGAAGTAGAGTTCCAAATAACTCTTCTTGAGTAATGTTAGATAATTTTCTATTCTCATCAATAGCTGTCCTTTTAGATTCCCTCTCATTGGGTATGATATCAATTATATTATCCACAGGAACATCATCATCAAAACCTTTCTCTCCCATATATTGAAGACTATTGTAAATGATCATAAATCTTTGTTGTACTTTGCAAATAGGTTCTCCATAAGAAAATAATAATCCATGATATTCAGCTCTTAACATAGCTCTTATAGCTTCTATCAATTTAGAAGCTCCAAAATGTGTAAGTTCAGGTTTCTTCCAAATGCAGTTGAAAAATTCATAAGATGATATCTGCCTATATATGTTCCTCGTCATAGAACACAATTTTTTTTTTAAATAACCTGTAATTTAGTTGATACTCTAATTTCTCTTGGTTGGTGAAGGATATGACTTCCTTATCCAAAATTTTGTAATCTCCAGTGATCATGAAAAAGTTGTCCATTCTAGTGTTAATGACAAAATTATTCATCATATCTCTTCAGTACTCATAACCATTACCATCAAACATTTGTGGTCTGGTAGGATTTATGTTCTAAATGGAACCAAAATTTATTCCTACCATTCTATTAGAAAATACTTTTCCAAAAGTTTTTTTAATAGTAGAAGTTTATAAACAAGGAAAAAATTATTTAAGAAAAACATGGATAAGAAAACTTAAGCAAGAAAAATTAGAAGAAGAAAAAACTTGAGTAAGAAAACTTATATGTAAGTATAAGTATTTCAGAGACCTTGCTATGATACCAATTTGAGGATCAAAATAGTATATGTAGATACTCAATTACAAGAGGGGGGGATTGTAGGTTTAATATATTTTTCTTTTAACCTTAAGGAAATTTATGTTTAACAGAGTTAAACTAGGTAAATTCACAAACCATCTTTAGTTATTAACTATGAAACAAACTTGCTTAGGGTATGGAAATATGAATCTAGAAAAGAAACTTATGAACAGTTTAGTTAGATAAAGATTTCACCTTAAATCTTGAAGAATCTTATTTAGTAGAGTAAGAAATAGTAAAAGAAAGTATAAGAAACTTATAAATTATTTATTTTAACCAAATACATAGGAAATAAAACATGAAACAACAATCATGTAAACAAGTAAGAAATATTGTAACCCAAAGAGTAGGGTATCCAACAACCTTGGATAATGATCCCTTGATTTATATTTTCAATAATTTCTATCTTACTAACACTAGGGAAAGCCCTTGATATAAATATCAGATTCTAACTTTCTATCCCTTAAAGCCCTCAAACTTTACGGTAGTTGGAACCACTATCTTCCGTTCCCCGTAATCCCTCGATTGTACTCAACAATAATCAGAGTCACAAAAAGAAATTTGAACAAGATGTTCATAAAACGAAAAAAGCACAAGTTTATTTCTCTCTCTAGAAATCACTTCACAAGATTTAATCTCTAGGATCATCAATCCATAGATAGATAATGAGATCCTTTTAATGATCTCCTTTTTAGAGGAAAAACATCAATGGTTGGATCCCTCCTTCAACGGTAATATTTTTCAGTAATTCTTAGAAGGACCTATACATGTGTTAATCCAACAACGATTTCTCAGAACCAATTATAAGACATATTTTTATGTAGGAAAATATTGGGAAGCATTATCATTCTTAATAATCAATAAAATGTGAGAAAAATAATGTATCTTAACCAAAACCGAATAATCAGAATATAAGAAAAATAGAATTTGGTGTCTAAATATATAAACAATAAGATTCTAGAGAAGTGTATATTTGGATTCTATTTTTTTAAATAATTGAGTGACTGAATTCTGAGGAATTCATTGTCCGAATTTTGAGGAATTTAGAGTCTGAATAATGAGGAATTCAGAGTGTGAATTCTAAGGAATTCGGAGTCTGAATTCTAAGGAATTTGGAGTTCGAATTCTGAGGAATTCAGATGTTGAATTCCAAGAATTCAGATTCTAAAAATAGAGAGACTCGATATCAAAGGAACTATATGATTCTGAGGACTTTGATAAGGGTATGAATTTTTGAATTATTAATAATTGTTAGAATTTTTTTTGAGAAGACATTGATTTAGGAATTGAAAAATAAGGTAAGGATAAAACATTTTTTAGAGAATGAAAATTTTCCTTAAGAAAATAATTCCTAGATAAATATAATTTCCCTTAATAAAATGTGTTTGTGATTTTAAAAACAAAGAAGAATGGAAAATTCATAAGGAAACCTTGTTGACTCAACATAAACCATTTTCAGTCTAAATATGAACCCCTTGAAATATGATTTCAGGGTAACCTTGGGAGAATTTATTGGATTTATTGTAAGCCATTATGGAATAAAAGTAAATCATGAGAATACTAAATATATACTTGGAATGTAACCTTTTATAAACCATAAATATTTAAGGGTACATCAAGGAAAATTTTCTTACATTCAATGATTCAAAGACAATCTGGGAATAAAGTGTTTTCCCTCCCACAAATTGATGAAGAAGGGGCTCACATATCAATAAACCAATAACTACCAATAATCATTTGATACCATCAAGAAATACCTCTTTAGCCAGCCAACATTAATTCCACCAATTTAAATAATGACAATTATTATTTATGTGACAACCTTAATGGTATCATTGGGTACCTTCCTTGCAATAAAGATTGATACTGAGAATGAAAATAGCTTTTAGTGTCTTAGTCGAACTGTGCTCAACTTGGTGACTCAATATTCACATATTGAGAAAATCGTACTAGCATTAATCCTTGTATTTCAGAAGATGTGGAACTATGTGAAACATCACAAGGTCCACTTGGTCTCTTGCAATAACCCACTAAAATTTATCCTACGTCATCATATGCTAACAGGATTTCTAGAAAGGTGGGAAGTTACTCTTTTGTAGTTTGATATACAATTCGTGCCTTAGAAAGAAATGAAAGGATAATACTTTGCATAAATTCTTTCGGAGCACCCATCTATAGAAGATATTCAATTTAATACTGACCTACTTGATGAATAAATATTCTCTATTCAGGACAACCTTCAAATACAAGAAATGTATTTTGATGGTTCTTCTAGGAGTCCAATAGGAAAGATAATAGAAGAACCTATGATTAATATTGTTGGGATAGGAATTGTACTGATCTTCCTAGAGAAGGTAGTATTTCTCTACTCCTTACTGTTATCATAATGTGGTACTAACTATGAGGAAGAGTATCTGGATCTCATTATAGGCCTGAAACTGGCACTCCAAGTACTGGTAAATCATCTATAAGTGAAGGGTGATTCAGAATTGGTAATCAATAATAACAACATAGATTAAATTTTTATAAAAGAATAGTTAATTACCCTATGTTGTTATGTCCAGTGGTTAATGGTAGAATTACACTTAGAACCAACATTGTATTACATCCTGTGATGATAAAATTCCCAGACCGATGCATTGGAAAATGTAGAGACAACCCTAGAAGATCCAAACTAGGATTAAACAATCACCAACATTTCTCATCGTCGTGTGGTTTCTCCTTTTGTTCAAATTAGAATGGAGTAAATTAATTAAATCAGCCCCATTCCTAATCCATATGGTTCTACCATGGGATGGATGACACCCATCATGTAATTCCTCTGAGATAGAGTACTTACACTAAATAATGTTGGAAGAGGGAAGATTCGATGACGAGTAGCTAATTTCACTTTTTATGATGGACAAAATCTCCCAAAGATCCTCTATAAATTAGGATTCTATGAAATCCTCCTTAGATGCTTCGATGGATAAGAAACTATGACAGTGATGAAAGAAGTAAATTCAAGAGACCCTGTCTCCCACTAGTTTGGGTACACATTTTTTGATCAAATTTTAAGTATTGGATACTTTTAGCCTTTAATGACATAGGATTGCAAAAAATTCACTTAGAAGTTTCATCCCTGCAAAGTGCATGACAATTTCATCCATCGACCCTGAGAGTTTCTATATATATCCAAATACACCTGTCCATTTGATACATGGGGAATGGATGTAGTGGGAACTTATCCTCCTACTATGGCCTAGTAGTTCAAATATATACTTACTAATACTAATTTCTTCTCCAAATGTACAGAGGCAATACCTCTTAAATAAGTAGAGAAAAAAATCATTTCCAACTTCATTAAACCAATATCATTATTATATTTGGTGTACCTCATACCATATTGATGGAAAATGGAACCAATTTCTATTCTGCGGAGGTAAAAAAGCTATTTGAAGAATATGATTTAAGTGAAACCATTCATCCTGCTATCATGCACGAACCAATGGATAGATACAAGCTTTCAACAAGACTAGGTCCAACATACACCAAAACATGGTGGAAAAAGATAATAAGTGCTATCATAATAAAATATTTCTTGATTTATGGGGTTATATGACTACAACCCGTACTACCAAATGGTCAAACCAAAATTCTTTAGTATTTGGGATACAAGAATTTCTTCGAATTGAAATTTAGTTTCCCTCACTCCTAGTTGTATTCTGTTATCAGCTAACAAAAAATGATCAATCTCAGAAACAATTCTTTCTATTGGAGTAGTCAGATGAGAAGATATTGAATACCTTGCATCACTTGTATGTCTATCAAAACTGAATAGCATAGGCCTTTAACAAAAAGGTCCACCTTTATTCATTCCTTCAAGGAGAATTTGTTTTATTCCTTTGGAATCTAATGATACTAGGAAAGAAGACTCCAAATATTGATCCAATGTGGGAGGGACCCTATTCCATACATAAGGTTTATTTCAATGGATCTTATTCCTTAATATCAATGAATGAAGAAGTCACTAAAACTCAAACCGATGAAAGGTTCTGGAAGAAGTACTTTGTGTAATCACACAAAGTACATCCCAGTTGTATGGCGTTAAACTACATAATTAACATCATCTTAGCTATATGAAGTTAAACTGCGTAGCACCATAAACGTCGATGTTGCATGACGTTAAACTATATAACATCATCATCCTTGTCACATGATGATAAACTTTATGACATGAGGTCCTAGTTGCATGACCTAAAACTAAAAAAATACCATTTTCCTCAACACATGACATTAAAATGTATGGTTAACATATCCCTTAGTTGAAGTTAATAAATACACCAAGATACCATGACTATACAGTCTTTTTGGTCCCTCAAAATATGTGTAGATTTCATTCTTAAGCATCACTTGTCACTCCTCAGTGGCACTTAAGCCTCAATTTTCCCTACGTTTGGATCTGATGTGCACTGGAAAAATTATTCAAGAACTACATATGGATTTGTTATAATTCCAATGAGATATGTAGTAATTCCTAGATCTATAATCTCAGGTATAACCACGATATAAAAAAAGAGAATCCCCTTTCGTCCCTGTGTGTACGAATCAAATCTGCACAGGGAATATTTCTTCATGAACTACATATGGATTGATTACTGCTTCTGCATGATACGTAGTGATTCCTAGGTCCTATCCCCTGGTCCAACCATAATGTTTATTTCACATCAGGTGACCCACATCCTCACTACAAGACAACAAACTATACACTTCTTCAAGATCTATGTGTGATGTGATTATCATTATAATGAGAAATGTAGTGATGCCCAGATCTCCTATCTCAGGCCCAACCACAACCATAAATGAAACAATTTTCCCTTTCACTATATATAAGCCAATTCTATACTAGGAACTCTTCCAGAACATATGTCTGGATTCTCATAACATCTTTTATCATAGGCCCAACCATTATTATGTAATGTATTAAAGCCCTTATTTATCACATAAAAATTCAATAGGTGTGGGGAACCGTCTTCATGAACTATATATAGTTTGATTCATGCCTCAAAAATATACCAAGTGATACCTGGGTCCTATCCCTTGGCCCAGTTGTAATATATTTCCATCTTTTCACGTCGGTTCATCTGATTTCCTTACCAAATGATGTTAAACTTCATGGAATTTAAAGAAATACATGTGGATTGATTGTAATCCCTATGAGATAAGTAGCGATGCCCAGATCTCTTATATTGGGTCTAGCTCCAATTTAAAAAAAACACCTCTTCATCCCAATGTGTATGGATCAAATATAAAAAAGGGATGTTTCAATAACTATGTGTGGATTCATTCTCATTATATTGAGATATGCAACGATGCTGGGATTTTCAATCTTGGGTCCAACCACGATTTTGGAAAAGAAAACTCTCTTCATTTTTCTTTGTGTATGAATTAGATCTACCTTGAAAAACTTTCCTTGAATTATAGCCTGATTTTCATTACAATGGGATACACAATGATGCCTTGACTTCATACTTTGGGTCTAATCATCAACCTAGAAATTATCAAAATTCCCTTTTCCCCACATCAAAGCCCAGTTGGTGTGGGGAACATTTATCTAAAACTATGTGTGGCTTGATTCTTTCCAAAACAAGATAGGTAGTGAAACCCAGGTTCTACAACCTAGTTCATCCACCATATAATTATCATTACCCTATCATTCATCTATGTTACCATTTTATTATAAAAGAAACATTTACCATTCCATGTTTCTCATACAGAGCACAAATCACATATGAATAGGAATGTGGTAAATGAATTTTATTTCAAAAACAAGGTGTCTCAATCCCCATTAGGGTTCTCAATCGTTCTGGTTATAAGACCTTAAAAGGAACAACTCATGTCCTCATAACATGACAATAAACTGCATGATATTCTCAAGAACTACATGTCATTTGACTATAATTTTAATGACATATGTTTTGATTCCCATAGTTAACTCTTGGGATAAACCATAATGTTATCATCACTTTATGTAAATATACTTATGTAGTTACTGCATGAAGTTAAATTGTATAGAATTTCATGATATATATGTGGCTTGATTCTCATCCTTATGGGATACATATTGACACCCAAATTCTACATCCTTGTCCAACCGCCATTCAAACCCCCCCACTTCTTATGAATGGACGAAGACTATGCAAGGTGGCAGATTTCTAGAACTACTTGTGGCTTGCTTATTTCCTCTAAAAGATACGCAGTGACACCTGTGTCTTATCCCCTTGTCCATATACAATATTTCTTTTCACATTGAAATCAGTCATGTCCTCACTGCATGATGGTAAAATGCATGGTTTTTTAAGAACTACTTGTAGATTTATTATCACCCCTGTTAGATATGCAGCGACATCCAAATATTCAACCCTAGGACCAACTGCATCATAACATATAAGACATCCTCCACTCAGAAAATTCTATGTAGAAGATTTTATTTTTGGACCTCTCCTTAGAGACCCCACCAAGGAAACAAGAAGTTTCCCCATTACGCATATGATTCAGATATATGTAAGAGAATCCGAACTCATGGCAAATATCGGTCCAAATACTTAACTTTTTCATTGGTAATCGCGCTTTTTTCATTTCATAATCATATTCTTTAATAATTTCATATCTCTATAATCTTTAATCAGTTTCTGGTGGAAGAATGTCTGATACCTGAGATCTCTTTTTCTTGACTGTGAAGTACATTCCCTAGTTGTCCTTGCGTAATGTCACTTACATAATAGGAATTTCAGCCAAAGGATTCCATTGTTTGGATAAGCAGCCTATGCCCAATCTAGACCTGTATAACATAGACCCCATAATGGGTTTTTCAACTAGGGATAACTACTTTCTTGGGATAATAATCTTCTATCCCTCTAAGATTTGATGACATCAAGCAAGAACCCACAAATTAAAGTGGTCATCCTTTGCATATTTTTCCCATATCCTTTCCACCAACATAAAAATTTCTAATACCACAGTTTATACTTTTCCCCTTTAAATTTTACACAGAATATTTGAATAATTTTGGGTCATTTGACCACATATCATCGATTATTTGCCTAATATTTTGGTCTTATTCATATACACTAAAACCACATAAACCATACTTCCTACAGTTGGGTTAGAGCTTCACAGAGAGTGTATTCCCTCAATTATTTAGAAATTATGACTCAAAATACTTTTTAGGTATTTAGGCAATTTTCTCCATAAAATATACTTTATGATTGGGAATATCTGAATCTTTATAAAATTTCATCGGCTATTAGTAAAAGAATGTCAGAATTCTTGAGAGCTCATTTACCTGACTATGTAGTACGCACCCATAGTTTTCCTTGAATAATATTGTTTAAATAATGGGTCTATCAGCCAAAGGATGCCACTATTTGGATATTTAGGATATTCTATAGCTGGACCTTCATAATATACCCCTCATAAAGAGTTTTCAAATAGATGTAAATTCATTATTGGAAGATACCACCTCTAATGAAATTTAACCCTTTTTCCCATATCAATTTTCAGATCCAAGAATCCCCAAATCACAACTTATAAATTTCTCCTTGCATACCTAAATATAGTAGCATATTTCCAGATAAATTATTGAGAATTGGAGAACCATAAAACCTTAGAACAAATCTAAAGACCTTAAATAAAATCCCCAAATGTCCTTGCTGTATGACTTGAAACTACACAAAATAATGTCCTTGCTATATGATTTGAAACTACACAACATAATGTCCATACTGTATGACTTGAAACTACACAATATAATATCCTTAGTGCATGACTTGAAACTGCACAACATAATGTCCTTGATGCATAACTTGAAACTTCATATAATAATTTCCTTTATACATGACTTGAAACTACACAATATAATGTCCTTGCTACATGACTTGAAACTATAAAACATAATTTCCTTGCTGCAGGACTTGAAACCGCATAACATAATGTCCGTGCTGCATGACATGAAACTACAGAGTACCCAATGTCCTTACTTCATGAATTTACACTACACAACATAATATCAGAAATCCCATTTCAGATAAAATTTACCCTCCTTTAGACATCAAATTCTTGTAGGAGGGGCTTCTTATTCATTTCCTGTGTTGGTACAAATGATTTTGTTATTCTAGGACATATTTCATTGGAAAAGTCGCAAATTTTTTCCATGATACATCCAAATGTGAAACTTTATTTGTTCATTAATAATAGATTTTCATAATTCTTGAAAGATCCCTTACCTGACCATGCCATATGTTCCCCAGTTGGCCTTTCATAAATTGTCCACATGACAGGGTTTTCAGCCTAAGGATTCCACTATTTGACTATATCATATATGCCCTATTTATCCTTGAATAAAATATCCCTTTTAATGGGGTTTTCAACCAGTGGTAACTTCGTTCTTAGGAAGAAAAAATCTCTATTTTTGATTACAATATTTTAATTTGGAAATCAATAAATTGTTTCATGATTCCCCTTGGATGTATCAAAAGAATATCAGAACATTCGTAGCCATCAAGACTTGTTTGGGTTCTAATTTCAAAATTCATGGTCAAAGTTATTTGACCTAAAACATTATCTATATTAGTCTGACATTCAAGTAATTAATTCTTCCATTAAAATAGATATATTACTCCCCTATATGAAAATCCACAAAGGTCTCCCTAGACAAAAGTCGAGTCTCAGATCACTAGACCTATACTATGTATGATTTAAAAACTATTGAGTGATAAAATATTAAAATTAATGAATCTTATTAGGATTAAAACTCAAAATGGTCAACCTAAGAAAAAGTCAAGTATCACCCACTATGTCTTTTTCATGTCGAACTTTGGAAGATTTTAGGGCAATGACACAAAAGGAACAATGCTTATAGGCTTATCTATAAAACCCTAGAAATATTCAAACTACACTCACTAGGCCCATTGGCTTGGGTAAAATTTAGAGCACCCCCATCCCTATCATTTTAATTAGGATTAGAAATCATGAAGATATAATGATATGAAAATAATCTTTGAAATTATTATTACAAGAAGAACCATGGTTTGAATACATAAATGATCAGTGACAAAGTTATTTTCATTTATGGGAAAAATTACCCCATAGGAACGTCAAAAAAAATGGAGTCTCTCTTCCATAAATTACAAGAGGCCTTAAATATAATTTTTCATATGATGAAAAAAATCCCATTCCCAATAAAATGATTTCTGAAAATGAGTTAGTTGAACCATATGATCACTAGGTCCCCTAACTTAGGAAAAAATTAGAGCATCCTTCTAAACTTGATGTAGCTCAAAAAACCAAAAAATGATGTTCGAATGTGTCAAAGTTCCCTAAAGTTACCTTATAACCATATTCTTTCCCTTCTGGAGAAATATAATTGTGGGGGGGGGGGTTGACACCATGAAATGTGTTCCATGAACATTTTCATAGAATAGAATATGTGAACCTAACTTAGACACCAAATGTTGAGTTTAAGTAGAAATATATCTTTATGCTGGAAGATAGAGATGATTGGATTTCAAAGTACCATGACCGAAAATGTCCTTGATTGGGATAGAAAAATATCGCGGTAAAACACTACATTTCTCTTGGAGGTCAGTGATGGTAGTGAAGGCACCATCCCAAAGGGTTGGGACCGTATCTAGGAACTGATCTGAAGCAGGGATGCAACCCCCATGTTATAGAGTAGTTGTCTTGGACAAGTCCCCCAAAACATTATCAGTGCACAAGGTACAGATGTGTGACCTACCTATGCACAACATAATTTCACGCCACCACCACTTGCGTGGCCAGAAAACTTTGCACAGGGTCTTATATTTTCTGATAAATAGACCCTTGGGGTCCTTATTTGTATGAAAGAATTTCCCCAAAAGTCTTTTGTTGTTCTGATCACCCTTGTACTTCACTCAAGTCCTATGAAAACACCAAGGTAGTTTTATAACAGTTAAAGAGAGGGAATTAAAGGGGGACAATGAGAATTTGATTATTCAGGTGTTAAAAATAAACAACAATTTCATGAATTATTCACCCAACCCCATGATATAAGACTACTTGCATGATCACCCTTTATAAAATAGTAATTTTCATGCCTCACTTATGGGAATACCTATGAAGACCCTTCAAGGCTTGATCCAAGTATCTCCAAAGTGCTATCATCTAGGTTGTACATCACCTGAGGGGAAGCCAATTCACCCAAGCCTACAAGCATGGAGACCCCTTGCACAGTGCATACCATGTGCGGTCCTTCTTGGTTCACCTCACCTAATTTCCCACATGATACTCTCATTAAGACTCCTTCAATGCCATTCATGGCTAGGATTATCATTCATTCAATACCATTCTAGAAATTAACCATGTAGAAACCTCCACCTTGAACTCTTGATTTACAAAACCTTGGGAAAGACATATCAGTGTGTTTACCATTTGGATATTTATTTCTATGGTTTTAGGTTTCGCAAAATTTTCCTATCCAAGGGTAAGGATCCTTGAGGTGTTTGTAGATTTGGATATCTATGGTCACAAAAACCCTTACCCCAAGGACAATGTTGAGGAATTTCTGATCTCAAATTATGGGGATATGACTATGTCCACCCTTTCACATCTCTGAGATCTGGATCCTCCAGTCCCTGGTAGGGAGGGTAAGGATCACACTTGCTTTTCCCTTTAAAAAAGGATGAGTATCCCTCCTCTCATGAGACAATGAAAGGGAAAAAATACTAGTGTAAGTCCATAGCCTTTCATGTAGAAGGTTACAATATTTATCTGCTCTACCTTCACCACGTACAATCCTTCTTTACATTTGGACCATGTCTAATGTAAACTTAGGAGTAGTAAGGTTCATTTCCTTGATCTATTCTGCTGTAGGCCCGACATATTCCACCATTTGAGGAGAAAGCATTTGTGGTTTGTTAAATCTTTCACATCCTCTGGTTTCTCACACTGGTAATGAATCTTGTGCGCTTAGATGTTTTAAATGATAACAACATCCACACAATCCATATGGATGAATGAATTGTGAGAACTCTGATTCTTTCTCTAACTAGGATACATAGGAATCCCACATTGGGATCGATCTCTTGGGATAACCTCCTTAGGATAGATCCCCAATTATAAATCCCTTAATCCAAGAATCCTCCTTAGGCATAAGTGTTGAGTTATATCCCCATACCATCATTATTTAATACTTCAATCATGGTTCATTTTTTATTGAATTCTCTTTAGGAGTAAACCCCAAATTATTTCTATAAAAAGACCATACTCTGTTGTGAGTGTCACCAAACTATGTGTGTTCTGATTCCTTTCAAAAGGATACACAGGAAGCCCATTTATGGGTTCAATCGCATTATCAAAAAAACTTCCATCTCTCTAGATGATGATAAAATACAGAGTAACCTTTGTATACCTAGATGAAAATAAATTCCAAAGTGCCCCACTGAGTAGATTAAACACTAGTATCATCATAGTAACTACTAAAATAATATCTACGTATTGTATGAGAGGATACCATTGATGGAGAACTTCAGATACATATAGATATCTCCATCAATGAATAACCTTGTATACATATAAGAAGATTATGAATTATTTACATGATTATAATTTATTTCCAATTATGGGATGAACCTCATAATACTTAGGAATTAATGAAGGATTCACAGACATATATTAATTCTATAAGAGAGTCCCAGAGTACAAAATAATCCCCCCCAAAGGGTGCGATGAGGCTGACCCCCCATCGTCTCAACCAATATAAGTTCTTATGAGTCATTGGTCAAAATACCCAACGAATTACTCCCTTTGGAAAGTAGGTCACTTTGGATATAGAACCATTGGGTGTTTTTGGTTAAAACAAATCCTTCAAAAACCATTTATAAATAGTGATTTTTAACCATAATATAGATTCTGAGGAAAAAACATGCATCACAATTGTTTTCATTAAACTAACCACCACCTGGTTAGTCCAAAAACAACACATGTGAACCTTATAAACCAAAAATATCCATGCTATGGAAAAATAAAAATAGGCCACTCCCATTACATACCTCTAACAGTCATCAGCTCCTCATCCTACTCTGCACCTAGTAGCTCAACTGTGTGAAATTGGCCTGAAGCTTGATTTCCTAAGGTCTGAACTCCCTGCGGTGTTTCACCAACAACCCACCATTGACCCCATTACTTGGCCACTCTATCTATTCCATGACCTCTATGTGTGGCTAAATCCTAGCTAACAAATAATTGTTCAACTCTTGGTCCAACCTCAGATCCTATATCCTAACACAATTTTTGACTCATGGATTTCTGAGAAAGATTACTACAGAACCAATCTTGATGCCCTAGATGACCACATACTTTGTAATCCTTTGAAACCCAGTCACACTAAGTCTGAATATATAATTATTTCCTAAACTCTAAGCACACCATCAAAGAACCACACCTTAATGTACTATCTGAGTATTTGGCCTATCTTCCCTACTAAAAATCCTCATGGTCTCACTTCTGGCTACCTAAAGCATCTATACCAAGATCAATGAACACTATCAACTTTCTTTCATAATACGAGTTTTTTAAATTTCCTTGAGTTATCAGCACATGATTCACCACCTAAGAGAATTATTTTAGCCTTAATATGTTCACCTAAACCTGGATGTCGTGCCTCAATCCATCCACGAATCACCTAACTTGAGTGATGTCATTTCCCACGATATTTGGTTAAAATTGGTACATGTATGTAAAATTGGACACATAATCTACAATGAATGTGTATCCCTAGTGGAGGATCATGAACTCATGGGATTAGTCTTCCCTGAAATTCTCAAGGAAGCAGTAATAAAAAAAATATATCCTCAAAATCCATCCAAGATAGCCCCTAATGTCTACTTTCGTATGCCTACACATCCCACTAGTACTATTACAATCCTCTGAGTATGTACATCGCTGGTTTCACCCTCCGACTAGTGGGTGTCACTAATTGATAGGAAATATTCTACAATGACTTGATCCAGTTCTCTATTTCCTGTAGTCCACCCTCACCATGGAATAATGGTTGGTACTTAGAATAGAACTCATAAGTCAGATATGACATTGATAGATCAACTCCCTGGTCACCCCTATCAATAACCTGCATGACATGAACCATGCTCGCCTTGAGATTCTCATGAACGCATGAACAATGTAATCAATATTCTATAACTAAACTTGAAATAATGGAACCTGTACCTATGGTTCATTATCATTCTGACCCTCTAGGGCCTCATCCCGACTCTTCGAGGCCTCATCCCATACACACTAATGAAACACCGTATCTCTTCCCTCCTAAATCTCCCCTAGAATACATATAGGTAAAATCATCATGAATACCATATACCATGGTAAAAAATCCATAATATATATATATCATATATCAGAAAATCGGTAATAGGTAGCACATCTCACCACCCTTACACTCCTCTACTGCACCATGTCACAGGACATTCGGCCTCATGGACCATTAACAACACATATTAGAGTCAAGTATCATGTAAAATTATGCCTCACGGTCCCTTGGAAACCATTAATAGAGTATGACATCACATATCATCTACATCATATATCATCAATCTTGGGAATCTAAGTAGAATTCCACCAAAACGTTTAAGAAGTAAAATTCTATTTCGGTTCATTGTTGAAACATTAAACAAGTCACACATTTCGTAATCCATGACTACCCTTATCAGGGTTAGATCCATATATCACATATTAGTCTCACTAAAAACCACATTCTTGGGATAGATGTGTTGAATTCCACTAAAAAGGCTACATATGAAAACCCTGTTTATTTTTTTTGTTGTCACTTTAGACAACCCAACCTCTCTTAGCACATTCTAGGATCTAAATGAAGGTAAAAATAAAATCAAAGATCATATGATCCAATTTTCCTATCATGTTTTATAAATAATCCTCCATTTCCATATAGTTCCAATGGTTAAATCCATATAATCCAATAACATTACACCCAAGTGCACCACTTAAGGTGGAAATTAATCAACTGTAAAATCACAAAGCATAATATAAATTTACCACAATTGGAAACATGGTTTTTCCCCATGAATGAGTATGGAGGAACTGAATAAAGAGGTCCTTACCCAGTTCTGAATATATCCTCATCATTATTCTACTATATCCCAATTATTAAGACCCAAAAAATAATAGAAACCAATAATTCCATTTGAAACAATACGAATGTGGTTTCCATTTTAATACCTAGGACTTGTGATGATCTAAGAAAAATATGATAGAGAACCTACTATGATACCATATAAAGCACCCCAAATAGGTTTTCCACTTAATTTTTGCTCCTTCCCTATTTGCCCTTTGGACATAGGCACACTTTTCTATATGCCAAATGTTGTCATCTATCAGTGAGGGTATTATTAAGTGATAGCAGGGAAAATATACCCTCAGGAGATGATAATAATAATGGATCCAATGTATATAAATAGTGGATGAAGCACTATAAATTAGTAGGAGAAATTAGAAAAGTTAGAATAAGCATATAAAAAACAAAAACATTAATAAATATCAATCCCAAAGCCATATATCCATTTATAGATAAAAACATTCCATAGAAGTACATAAAAAAGACAAGAAGGTTCGACTATAGATGACCATATAAGTACATATAAATAAAATCCCAAAATAAATTCCATCATCATGCAGAAGAACCACTGGGTTGACTTCCATCAATCCCATGAAATAGGAACTTCTATAATCACTAAGGTCTGGCTCCCGAGCCTGATCCCTTACCTGATTTCAAATACATAAAGTATAACTTCATCCGGAAGGTCTTATGTTGGTTTTGAGTATGAAATCAGTAGGCCACCACCAACGCGTGACTATCATACATCCATAATTATGAAAGAGTATTAAAATATAATAAAATGTCAACATACAAACATTTAGTAATTGAACTGCTTTACCTGTTCTCAATAACCACAATTGAGAATGTTACTCCTTTGTACAATTCCGGTAAATCATTAAACACATTCCCCCAAATATATATATATGGGATATAATACATGTCTGTTTATATATATTCTCAGTGGATATGACCCATGGTTTAGTTCATAAGGAATCCCCTATAGAATATAATATCTGGAGAGCCCTTGTGCAACGTCCATAAATACATAACTGACACCATGTTCCATAAAAAACTCTCAGGTCATAAACCCTGTATCTGGTGTCAAAATAGAAGGCCCATAAATAATTCATAGGTCCCTTAGATCTCTACTCAGAAAGTCCCCATCAGCTTATTAACCTGATGACCTCAAGCATGATGAGATTCATCCTCTAATAAATAAATAATCACCATTAGATCAAAACCCCACATCCCAAGGTATGATGATACCAATCCTATCAAAATATCATCACATCATCCTCAAGTATAACAGTGAGCCTCAACCCCTAACCGATGGTCTCAAAACCATCTTCTTATGATCTATAACAATCTACACGACTTTTAATGGTGAGAACCTCCAACATATAAATTGGTCAACACCATCCCCTAAGATGAAATATCTACAGAGTCCTCCACCTAAAACGAGTGGTCAATACCACCTCAACTGAGCCTTATCTATGTGGACATGAATCAAATGACTTTTCTTCCAAAAATGGTGAGTTCCAATCACTAAACTACCTTAACCATATCATCCGACAACTCATTCCCCTTTGAAAATTTTAGTAAATACTAATATTTAACTCTATATAAAGTCACATGGGCCATGAACTCATCTTGATGACCTCATCCTTTTAATGTTGATGATCATGTCACATCAACCCTATGATTAACATCACCCCATGTATCTTAGGCCACACCCTTAGCCTGATGACCATGTTTCCTTAATCCCGATGACCATGTCACCTCCACCTAGTGATCAACATCTACCATGTATCTTGGGACATGACATTAGCCTAGTGACCATATCACTTCAATCCAAGTGATCGACAACACCTCAAATCCATGATCCATTCCCATAATGTTTCCAAGGAACCATTATAATCGACATACATAATTTAATTAATTTAAAATAAACTATTGTCCAAACCTATCCTGTTGGTCAAATGCCACATACCCATCTTATAATATATGTGAAGGCTTGGAAATATCCAATAAAATCCCATAAAATTATTTAAACAAATAAAAACTAATCATTAATTAATTAGGGTCACACTTAGAAAACACAATATACATATTTTTGTATTTTACCAAAAATACCAGTAAAATTAATGAGAAATCTAAGAAACACATACCATATAATCATAAGAAATCAATCATCTGATATCCTCTTATAAATAGAGATTAAATGAGAGAAATCATAATTTAGGAAAACTCCCTGAAAATAGGTTAAAAGATCTCTCATATATTTAGCATCTTGTATTGAAAGTTAAATAATTAAAAGAAGAAATAATATTTAAGGCCTTACTGATATACATCAAACAAACAAAAAAAATTTGAATTAGAGTCTAAATAGAGGAGGAGGCTCAAAGAATAAGGGAGATAAAAGATTGGAGAGAACTATTTGTGTGGTTCATGAAATAAAGGATAAAGGAGGAGAAATAATTAAATAAGAGGGAGGGGAAAAAATTCATCCCAATAATTTCTCTACATGGTTTGGCCACTTGGTTTGTCTAACCATGTGCTAACCATGCCGTGATCACTATAAATGATGAACTCCTCACCCAGATAAGGTCACATTTTTTCAAACTATGTGAAGACTGTGTGTATCCCCTTTGTTAAAAACTATAGATGTTTTTAGTGGCTGTTCACCCACACCCACACTGTATGAAAAACTATGTTCAGTTCAAAAGTGTTCAACATGGTGAATCCTGGGAGGATGAAATATTTGATGAAATAGTGCAACTCCATTTTTTATTTCTTTAAAAAATGTTTCTAAGTCCTGATTCACTTAAAACTCAAATGAAACTGGAAGACACTTACAACGCCTTCACACACATCTATAAAAGGCCTTGAGTCAATAAAACTCACTAAATTAGGTTCTAAAGATCTAGAAAATAGTCGTCTTAACCACCAAAATAAAAAGTTCAAAAAGGTTGAGGAATTTCAATATGATAAAAAAACATGATATGTTACAAGATTGGTAACCTATGGTTTTCTAATGGAATCCTAAATCCTTATTTTTGAAGGAACCCATTTCAAGAAGGTAATTTAACAAATTATTTAGTTCTTTACCATAATTTTCAAATTCATTCATAAAAGATATATTTATAAATCTCAATATAAATTATAATGATATCATATTAACATCCTTTTGATTCAAAGAAAATTTATTTCTATTATATACCTCTATACTCTTACTCATTAATGAGTATAACATGTTTCTGTTTAGGCATGTTCAACCAACTACATGAATGACGCTATACAAAAATGACCACTTTGATTAAGGATAAATATAAAAAATTAATATTTGTGATATATGATATTATAGTTTAATTTATGTTTGGAATAAAATTTTTAATGACAAAAAATGAATGGTTATTAAAAATAAACTAACCGTTATTGGTTAATTAACTGAATTATTCTCATCATGAATTTTATTATTATGAACCCCACACTTAACTTCCATATATTGATCATGGAAATAAATAAATTATTGAAAAAATTGACTACAATTCCTTTAATAATCTTTGAATTACGAACTTGGTATCAATAAATAAGGATCAACTTCCTCACTATGAAACTGACATGAATGAATCAAAATTAAAAACATTCAAAAATGAAAATAAACAATAACTAACTAATTTTTTTGGAATTAATGATGATAATTGAATACTATAAAAGGTAATATATATAATTAAGGAAATAAAATAATTAATTAAGATTGATATGTTTATTATACAAGTAGTTTAAATTATATCATGGATATATAGAATAAAAGTAAGTGTTTATCTTCCAATGTTACTTTGAAATTAAAATTATCTAGGGATAAACTTCTATTTGGTGATATTTTATGTTTGTGATCTATAAAACCTAATCTATTCTATTTTTATCTATTTATTTTTTTGGATTATTTCATGGACCATCTTGTTTCAACTTGACCCATCACATTTCCTAGATCGTAACAATGTCTGAAGGATTCTTGAGATCTCCACCGTCTAGAAACTAGTTTGTGGGAATAAATATAACATTCTTTCAAATGGTTTAACCCATAAACAAAACTCAAAAATAGTGAAATTATTCCAAGAATATATCATGGATCATCCCTATCTTGGGAGTAAATTAAATAAAATAATCACTTATCAAATTAAGGGGAAAAATAAAGCCATAAGCGATAGTAAATGTTCAACTAACATTCCATATTACTAAATAAATATGTCAAAATGAAATTAATGACATCATGATAAAATATGTCCTGAATGTATGATACATAGATGGGATAATATTTTTTATTTAAACCTAAAACAAAAATATATAAATCCCCTTATAAACCATGGTTAAATAGAAACATCACAATCACAATTCACTCCAGGATAAACACAAAAGGAAGAATCCATAAATATGATATTCTAGATAATATAAAACTAACAAAAAAAGATCCACTTGTTCTATATACATAGAGTATTATAATTAAGTTGTTATCCAAAAGACTAATAGTATTTAACTATGATGTCCATGGATTTATATTAATAAAAAATTTCCTTAAAGCTATGTATAAATTAATTATATAAAATTTTATAGAGAAAACACATAAAAATTACTCAAAATTCTTTGAAAACATTTTTTTCTTAAACTAGACATATAGATTCACTTTTGAAATCTATTTTTTAATGCACTATTTACAAAACCCATTTTAGACACATTTCGAAAACACCACAACATAAAACCAAAAGTAATTAATGAGACACCAAATATTTAAGAATAAATAAAATGTATAAGGTAAAAGTGCATATTAAATAAAAAAGTTCCAATTATAAACATAGAAGAGGAAACACATCATTAGAGGAAATATTAGTGAAAAAGTAAAATAGTATAAATCACATGGAAATGTTATGGAGTAATAAAATAGAACTACCAACCAAGGTATGAGAATAAGGAAAATTAAGAAATGTATTATACATTCATTGGGAACTCAAATAGTATATATGATAAACATACTCGGAGTTCTCATACAATATTTTGATTGAACCAAATCTATATAACCACCCAAAGGCCATGAGGGAAGACCTCATGATCCCTAAAAATACAAATATAATCACCCCAAATCCACCTGGTGAAATATCACGTACCTAGAAATATAAAAAATTTGATTATCGAGGTATAAATATTTAGTTTTTAACAGCTCATAATTTTAATAAATTATTACCTATAAATAATTCAATGTGGTCAATAGCTTTCTCCACACACAACACAAAACTTAAATGAAATTGAGACATATTTTGGAAAAATATAAATATTTATGTATGACCATTACAATATATTAATTAAATTAGAATGAATGAATATAAGTAACAATTTAATGAATTATTTTTATAAATATAATAAAATATACTTTTAACATGAATTAAATTCGATAGTTTTCCTTTAATGAATAATAATATCTTATTATTTGGAAAAATATTTTTATAAAAAGTTACTTTTTTACATGAAAATCATTTAAATTTCAAGAAATGTATGATTAATGAAAAAAATTATATTTTATATTAATAAATTTTAACACCAATTTATTAGGTAAATTATATGAAATAATAATAACATTTAATATTAAAAAAACTCATTTTTCAATAAAAACAGTTTGAAATATCTTTTATGATTTTATTAAAAAATTGAATTTATAAATATTATAATTTGAATTTTTGAAGATTAATTTTTTTTATTTAGAATAATAACATTAGCTTAAGATTCTTTTCTGGTATATTTTTGAAATAATTGGATTTTAGGTGAATTGTGATAAAATATCAATTTACCTAAAAAAATTTATCACTCTTATGACATTATGACAAAAAAAGAGTGAAATAAATGATTTTAAAAACTTCTTTATAATATATATATTTATATGTACAATAAACAATTTAATATTACTATACTATTTTAATAAAACACATACATATTGTTTTGGAAACATAAGTAATATTTTATTCAAAAAATTGTTTTTATTCATGTTTATTAAAATTTATTCTATCACTACAAGAAATAAAATATATAAATATTGATTTCAATTTTTTTATCAACCAAATAATATTATATGAAATGTTCAATAAAAAGTTTTGATATAAAATTATGATTACTATTATTTATGTTAATGACCACGATAAATGTAAAACAATTATTTTTCTGAATAATTGATTTATAAATGTTTTGTAATTTTGTTATAATAAATTAAAATAATATATTTAAAATTAGTAAACTAATTTTATTTTTAACCACATATATAATTACATTTAAATAAATTAAAATGGTAATCAATAAGAAATAATATTAAGAACACGTATTTGTTAAAAGTAAATTTTCTACAATTTTGTTATATATTTAAAATTTTAATTTAAATAATGTTTTTAAAATATTAATAAATTTAATTATAATAAATGGTGATTAAATTTAGGTTAAAAATATAAAAATTTGGTAATAATGTTTTCCTTATATTTTTAACCAAAATATAAATTACTTTGTGAAAATCTAGTTACCAAGAAAAAAAAATGTTAAAATGTACAAAACTATGGTAAAAGACATTAAAAATGTTTAAAAAATGTATATAAAGTCTAGGATGATGGTTTATAGGTTCAATACCATGATAAAATTCATTATTATGAAATTCTTGAGTAATTTACCAAGGCGTAGTTTAATGATATCATGAAAGTGTAAACTGTATTCCTAAAAGTGCCCTTTTATTCACTTGTAAAAGGGGATCACTTCCACCCCTCCATGGTTACACATTAAAGTATAATTTACCTTTAAAATATTTTTAAAATACCTATATTATTATTCCTTTCTCATCCTTAATCCTTCAATCTGGAGAATATATCCTAAGACCTTCACTTCTAATAATAACTCTAAGAGAAGATTAAGTCACCAACATAAGTACCACCTTTATCATAATATTTTCTCCTTAATCTCAATATTATAAAAATATTATATACATAAAAATATAATTAAATAATTATAATTATTATATTTATATGTTATTATTTTAATGAAATTATCCTGATTTATTCCTCTACATCTTCCAAGAAAATCAAAAGTGTCATTAGTGCATTGTGTGGACTATCACCTCCACAAAGTGAAGTCTTCTGTTTTTTACAATGACCTATCTTAGTTATTTTTCATAATGGAATTGATTAAAATAATATGATATCCAAAATATGAATAATATTTTTAAATATAAAATTATCATTAACCTCAATTCCCTCTATTTTTTTGAGAAATTAAAATATTAACCGTGCGTTGTGAAAAATATCACCTCCACAAAGTAACACTGTTGTTTTTCATATTGATTTCATTTCCGTATAAAAAAACAGAAAATATGATTAAAAAAATATAAAAATAAAAACATTAAAATATTATTCTATTATAATAAATCATACACTTTCATAACCAAACTCACCCATCGTGATATAACATGTTCATGTTTGGGTCAATATAACTACATATTTGAATAATATTTATATAATTCTATCATGAATGACTGTGAGAACATAAATAATAATATTATTACAAGTTAATAATCTACTAAATATTTTTTTGGGGTTATAATTGTTATATTACTTATTTAACTTATGATTAAAATATCATATTCGATCGATAAAATCACAGAAATAACCCGACACCAATTTAACTTTGACTGAAAGATAAGAAAAAATTATATAATAAATAAATAACATGTGATAGCATATGGTAAACATTAAATTCAATATAATATAATAAGGATCATAATAATGAATCAAATAAACTTAATTTTATTATTAATGATGTTAGGCACATGCGTAGAACAGATATGGAACATGGTAAGAGTTTTTATCAAAAATCTTTTACCTTAATACATGTTTGGTATTAGGAACTTACTTTAATTTATGTGGTGTATATACAACCAATGTTAGATATAGTATTGTGAATTATATTTTTATAATGGTATTTTAAGATCAATTTCAATAAATCCATTTCAAGGTGTTTTGATTAAAGTATTTCTCAATCTGTAAGGTTTTTTTGTCACAATCATTTATTCTGTTAGAGTTGTTTTTATTATAAAACTTGTTCTAAAGTGAAGTGTATGTTAAATAAAAATTTATATATCCCTATAATAAATTTTTTATTCATTTTAAATACTAATAAAAAATGTTAACTTTTTATTATATATATTTTACTCAATTTTTACCCAAGTTATAAAGATCTTTGGTAAGTCAATTTTCATTCATTGAGATATGATAACCCTATTTGAATTAAAAGTTAAGTAAATTATACCAATTTATAATATTAAATCATATATATATATATATTTATAAATTTAAATTTCTAGCAAATAATAAATCATTTTTAATTATTTCTTACTTCAAGGAGTGTGTTGTCCAAATGGAATATTGCAAAATCAAGTCTATTTTCCTTCAGTTATATTGTTTGGTCAAGAACTTATTTATTCCATGCATGGGTTATGAAAACATAATATTTTATTTTATGATAATTTCTATACCTCCATTTAAAAAAATATATTTTGATACAAAGGAATGTTTGTTACTCTTTTTATAATGTGATTTTCGAATAAATTATTTATTCAAGATATTAAAAAGGGGTTTTCCTTTCACATTCATATGTTATAACCTCCTATCCATATTTCACTAATATAAAACATATGTATTTTCAAGTCCCGGTTGTTGAATATTATTTCTAATATTAATTATTTTCAATGTGAATTGACTTCACCTTTTGAAAAAGACTCTTGGATGTGACCAGTACCATTATCTTTTACATCAATGTTAAAAATGGTTTTTTATTTTTTTATTATTTATTTCCCTTTAGATTTTAATTTTTAATTTCATTTACACTAATGGTGTTTATGTTTTAATATTTAGAATCCAATATATATTCACCTTTTTTGTTAATTAACTTTCGGTATTAAACAATAAAATTCATGATCCCTTGTTAGGTGATATCATTCAAGAATTATTTTGAAAGAATGTTTTTTATCTATACAAATAACCATATATGTTTACTTTGTTAAAGGTGGGTTGTGTTATTTGGAAACCATCTTTCTTATTCATATTTATGGGTTATGATCATATTATCTATTTTATTGAAATGAGGAAATTTATTGGTCTTCCTTATGTTGTTATTTCAATACAGATTATTATGGGAATATTGAAAAAGTATTGTTGAACCACCCACCTTCTTCTTATATATGAGTTATTATAATATTGTCAATTTTATTTACATGGTTAAAATTACTGAAATTATAGATGATTATTAACTAAAAACATAGGTTTATTGCGCATTTACATTTCAGATTCATCATTATATGGATAACCTTATTTTTTTATTTTTCTATAGGTTTCATAACAAATTAAATGAAATGTATTATTGAGTCTTATGATTAATGAATTGGAATAAAACCAGTGATGTTGGGGTCCAAAATTTTATAGTCCCTTGATTCATCGATAGGTCTCATGAGACAAAATATCTTGGGTTTTAGTTTAAACCTCTCTCTATATAAGTATAATGTCTTTTCACAAGGCCTTGTAAACATTTTTTTGATGTCCAAAAATTTAAATTTCATTAGTATGAGTTTAGTAATTATTGTTATCCAAGTTTCTTTATTATCATGGATATAACATGATCTCAGTATCAATTGATTACATAATTATTCATATCATTTACTCATACTATATTATATTTTTCATGCATATGTTCTTGACAGCTTGAATTATATGTTTCTCTTACCGAGCATTTGATATAAAACTTTTATTATATTTCCCTTCCAAAAATTATGAGGAAAACTAGTAAAAATGATATATTTGAATGAATATAACTAGTGGAAGAGTTTTTCAGAGATTTTGAAAACTTACTATAGATTAATTTGTTTCTTATATTGTTAAAAAATGTTCACTAGTTGAGAAATATATAAGATTCATTAGTTATTCTTTTTTATAAATTCTATGAAATTATAAACCAAAAACATCATGTTAATTTATGTAGTATAATATTTTATTTGAGTAATGTAATTGTAGGATAGTTATTTCTTAGAATCTACACTTGGTATCGAAGATAGTATGTAATGTTTGAGATAATGGTTGTAGATCTGGGAGTTCAGGTTCGTGGTTTCATTATTGATATCAGAGATGGTTTGAGAGAACTATGGGGATTATTAGATTTTTTAAGTATAAATTAATATTTGATAAGTTAAGGTTCATCATGATTTTAATGGTATAAATAACCATTTGGGATTTTATATTTTTATTATTAATAATAAATTTACATTTTACTTGGGGAATGGTATTAGAGAAAATTAGTGAAAACCCCAGGGATATGTATAAGAGATAATTATAATTTTAGGATAAAATCATTATGTTTTGGTAAAGTAGAGTATTTTTGGCTATAATAGAAATTAAATCTAACTATGGATACTATCAGTGGATGCATACTCAAGCATAATTATTCCAAAGGGTAATAACTCTGAAATTGGTTTATTTAGTATTAACTAATTCTTTACATAGTGCATGACCAAGATGAACAACTGTACACTTGGTTTGGAACTCTTTGGGTATATGATTTGGTTTATTTACATTCTCTTTTGGAACTATTATATTTGATTTGAATATGTTTAGGTTATATAAACTAATATAAATGTGATCACAGATAACATAGTTTGAAATGTAGAGATTCATAAGTTAAGGTATATGTTCATTAATATGTGATTTATTTGATATGGTATAAGTTTTATCTTGAGACTATATATTTAATTATTTTTTTGATTTATAATATTTTATGAAATTTTAAATTAATTTTTGATCTATATTTTGAGGATAATGTAAATAATTTTCCTAGAACTTAATTAAAAGAAACCTATGTTGAACCATGAATGGTATTGGTTAAACTGAGGGTGATATTTATTGAACTGGGCATGATAAAATTTGAGTTATAAGAACTGTATGATATCATTATAGTGTTATTAATAGAGGAGTATTGAGGTTAATGTTTCCTATGGTTTTTTACAAATAACTTTTAAAATGATTTCCACTCATGTTAACTATAATGGTTTTAGTAGTACTTCAATATCGAAGAAACTAGGTGAACAATGAATGTAATAGAGAATGTGAAAACTATACCATCAAAAAACATAATTGGATAAGGGTTGGAGCAAGAAATCTTGTGATAATTCTAGACCATACTTCAAGAATTTTGATTTTCAATGTTATCATAGTTGAAATACCAGACACACCAAAGAAGAGAAGGATGTAAACTCATAAAAATTAATGTGAAAACATTGATGAGGGAAAGAATATTATAATTTGTACATATAAAAAATATGGGAATACAATTGAGGTAAATTGTCTTAAAGGGACATTTAAAATCTATTTTTGTGGATATTAAGGCCATCATACTCAAAATTGTAAGGGAAGAGAGAAGATACAATTTTTTCTTTATTTGCAAGAGTGTTGGGAATTTTTCTACTCAATGTCCCAAAATTAGTTCCAACGAGGGAAATAATCAGCAGATACCATGTGAAAAAGGAAAATACTATTCATCTATAATTAATGTAGGAGATAGTGAGTTTTCACTCTAGATTTTCTTGTGTCTTATTTCATGTATATTTTCTCCAACTACTGGATGTTGAGTTATAAATATAAAACAGATATGGGTATGATTATCATATAAATAATTTTTACACTTTATGGGAAGTTATTCCTTACATATTTAGATCTTATTCCCTTAGTATTATACTATGTGAAATTAGGAATCTGTTAACTCTATATATAAAGTGCTTATAATATCTTTTCCACCTCTAAATAAACCCATGATCATCTAGTGGTGTATGGTTAATTTTGAACTCCTTATAGAAATTACTATGATATTATGAGACAAATTTAGTGGATGAAATTTATTTAACGGTTGATAATGAAACACCCAAAAAATTTAATATATGATTACCTATAGGTAATTACATGTGTTTGATAGCTTTCTCTACATATAACACCAAACTTAAATGATAATATGACATATTTAGATAAAATATAGTCATTAAAGTACTCCCATTAAAATCTAGATGTTGAAATAGTGGGAATGAATATGAATAATCACTTTATGGAATTTATGAATAATGAAAAAGGCTACTTTTAATATGAATGAAATTCGATTAGTTATCCTAAAATGAGTTATAATATCATTTATTATTTAGAAAAGTATATTCCTAAAAGTTGGTTTTTCGTGTGATATGTATTTCTATTTCAAAAAAATAATATTAATTATGAAACATTAAATTTTACATTAATAAATGTTTGACACAAATTTAGTTGGTATTGATATGAAATAACAATAATAATAGTTAATATTCAAAACTGATGTTTTCCAATATAAATAATTTCCTTTTATATTATGATTTTATTCGAAAAACTAATTTATTAATTTCTGAATTTTAATTTGTAAATATTAAAATACTTTTTCAATCTATAATAAAAATATTATCTTAAGATTATTATTTTTGGATTTTTCTGAAATAATTATTTTTTAGGTGAATAGTAAAAAAATATCAATTTTCCAAAACAATTTTCATTATTATGACATTATAATAATAAAAGTGCATATTAATTTTTTTCCTAAAATTTAATTATAAAAAATAAATATATTTATATTTATAATAAATAATTTAAAATTAATTTATTATTTTTAGAAAACTCGTGCATTTCATTTTTGAAGCATAAGTAATTTTTTATTCTTTAAGCTGTTTTATTCACTTATATTAAAAATTAATTTTCAACACTTATATAAATTATGTCTATAACAATTAAATTTATATTTTATTGAGAAATGATCATATAATTTAATAAATTTAATTTCAAATTTGGGTATAAAATGATGATTACTGTGATTTAAGTTAATGTACAAGATAACGATAAAACGATCATGTTCGATGAATTATTTTAGAAATATTGTGTAATTTTTATATAATAAATTAAATTAAAATATACTAAATGGTTAATATAATTTTAATTTTGAACACATATATAATTAAATTAACACACATTTAAATGATATTCAATACTAAATAATATTAAAAACACATAATGGTTAAATTCAATTTTATATAAAAATATTTTTTTTATATTTTATATTTCAATTTAAAATTTGACTTTATAATATTTAAAAATTGAATTAAAATAAATGGAGATTTTATTTAGGTTGAAAATGACCAAATTTTGTTATATGGAAAACCTTTTATTTTTGAATAAAAAATTAATTACTTTTTTAAAAACTAGAAACTAATGTAAAACTCAAAATTTTAAAATGTAAAAACTTATGTTAAAAGACATGAATTTTTGTAAAACATGTGTGTAAGGTATTGTTTAAGGATTTAATGAACCAAGTCAACCCCAAACTCCCTTATTAATAAATTGTGGATTAATTTATCAGGTAATAGTTTATTTAGATCATGGGAGTGTAAAAGGTATTTCCCACGTTCCCTTTTCTTCACTTATAAAAGGGGATCACTTATAGCACTTCATGGTTACACATAGATTTACTATTTATATTAAAATTATTCCCAAAACAACAAACCTATGAGTTATTTAGCCACTATTAATCTCCTGATCTCTATCAGTTAGCTTATGGACATCCCTTCTAAGGAGATATCTAAGTGAATATCAAATCGCCAACATAAGCATTACCATATTCATAGAAATTTCTCATAAATATTCCTCTTCAAAATATATATTAAAAATATGATGTCATAAGTATAATTATTATACTCACATGTTATTAAGTTAATTTAATGATCACTTTTATTCCTCTTAATTTACCAAAAAAATAGAAGTGTCGTCAGTGCGTTATAGAGACTACCTCCTCCAGGATGCGACATCTTCCATTTTTCATAACCGACACTCACAGTTTTATTAATGATGGGGTTGATGAATAAAATAATATATCTAAACTATTAATACAATTATCAAATTAAAAATTATCTAATACCTTAATTCCCCCTCATTCTTCGAGAAAAGAAAATGAAAATCATTCATTGTACGAACTACCACCTCAAGGAAGTAACAATTTTCATTTTTCATCTAGATTTCATTTATTTATACTAAAAAATTTAAATATGAATCACATACTTAAAAAATCAAAATATAATCACTATTCTTATATTATAATGATGTTATACATACCCTTAATTTCACTCGCACCTAGAGATATAACGTGTTCATGTTTGGGTCGCTTTTACCACCATCTCAAATAGTAATATAATACTATATCATAGATCACTATGTGAAATTAAATAATAATATTATTATAAGTTAACAGTAAATTAAATATTGGTTTTTGGTTCTATAATTTTTATATAATGTATTTAATTTATAAATAAAATATCATCTTCAGTCGATAAAATCACAAAAAATAAGCTGAGATCAATTCAAATTTCACACAAACATAAAAATATACATAATAAATATATAGAATATGATAATATATAATATATATTAATTTAATTATATAATTACAAGGTTTCAAAGAAGTTATATAATAAAATTAATTTGATTTTTTAGGAAGTTATGTGCATGCGTAGAATGAATATGGTAAAAGTTAATGGTTTTCATCTCAAATCTCTCTCTCCGAGACCTATTTTGTATTATGAACCAAATTTTATTTATATGATGTATGTAATTTATATTTCACATATTGTATTATGAATAATATTTTAATTAATTTAGTTTAATTTCAATTATGATCCCTCTCTTTGGAGGGGTATTAATTAAAATGTTGCTTAAGTCGCAAGGGTTCGTTGTATCAAACATTTGGTCCTAAGACATGATTATTATATTCAACATGTTTTGATTTGATTTATGTGTAAAATAACCATGGATATATCATTATGGGATATTTTTTTATTCATGGTAAATATTAATCCAAATTAGTTACTTTTCATCAAATTAATTCAACCCAATTTTTACCCCAGTAGTAATGCTTTTTAGTAGCTCAATTTTAATTCATTTAGTTATGATCGACCTATTTGGGTTAAAATATGGGTACATTCTATAAATTTATATATATTTGGGTATCCTATTTTTTTTATGACTTTAAATTTATACCACATAATACACCATTTTGAAATATTTTTTACATTGATGGGTGTATTGATCATAAGGAATATTGATAAATTAAGTATCTTCTCCATGAGTAGTATTGTTTTTTCATGAAGTTATATCTTCCATGCTTGGGTTATACAACAATAATATTTAATTTTATGGTAATTTATATTCCATTATGAGGAAAATATATTTTTATACAGAATAATTTTCTCTTAATCATTTTACAATGTGAGTTTTTAACAAAGGTATTTTTCAAGATACTGAAATGGGGTTTTCCATTAACATTGATATGTTTTTTATTCCTCTCAAAATTTCATCAAAATAAAAGTTTTCTATTTTTAAAGACATATTATTGAAGATTAATTTTATGATTAATGATTTTCAATGTGTTGAAACCTTTTTAAATAACCTTTTAAAGTAACCTGTATCTTTCTTTTTTATGTCACTGTTAAATTTTTTTCCATAAATATCTTTTCTGTTTTCACATGCACTTCCATATTCATTTTCAAAAGGATTTACCCAAATAGGGTTTATATTTTACCATTAATATTGTAATATATATTTATCTTTTATTTTAATGAACTCATGGTACAAAATAATCCAATTCCTAATACCATCTTGTGTGGTATCACTCAAGAATTATTTAGAAAGGATGTTTTTTTATCTTTGTCAATATCCTTCCCCATTTTCTTTGTTAAATTTGGGTTATGTTCTTTTTCAATCATAAAAAATATTCCTCCATATGGTTATAGTAATTTTATCACTTTTATTGACATATATAAATGTATTTTTGTTCCATATATTGTTATTCCAATATGGATGATTATGGACTTGTTTACCATGTTTTGTGAAACCATCCACCTTCATCATCCTAATGGATTTTAATAATTTTATCCCTTTCTTTGAAATTGGTAATGTTGTTGATATTCATGATGATTATTTATTTTTTACATAGTTTGATTATGTGTTGACATTTTTTATTCTTCATTATAGGGACAACCATGTTTTTATATTTTAAGGGTTCATTAAGAGATCACATGAATGTATTGTTGACTATTATAGTGTATCAAATGCACTTAAATAAGTAATGGATAAGGCCCATAATTATACAGTACCTAGACTCATAAAAATCTCTCATGAGACAAATCAACTTGAGTTCTGGTGTATACATCTCCCTCCAAAACCTTTTTTTCATTTTCTGAAAAAAAATATAACTTTTATGTTTGAGTGGGAACCTCTCAACTTATTCCATACCAAAAAAACCAAATCATCACTAGAAATCACTCCATTACTTTCAAATTAAAATTCAAATTAAAAATAAGTAATAAAACCAAAAAGGATTTCACCCTTAAATGAACCCAAACTAACCACTATTGCACAACAAAGAAAGTCTCGGAGATGAAAAACATTAGATTGCTCACCTGAAAAAACCTCTATTTAGACTCCTTGTGAAAACAGATTTATATTAGTTTTATTGAACCATATTTACAGAATTACCCCCCTGGGTGGAAAGATAGAGATATTTGGATTGATTCTATATAACAAAAGTTGAGACTCAATTCTAGAACTATATTTATGAGAAGAGGAACTGTCACCCTGGTCAAAAGAAGAATTCACAGTTTCCAAGGAAAGAACCTCCGAAGGAATTTCAAATTGAGAGATAAAATCTCTATTTCCGTGGTTTTTTGATGTTATCCTTGATAAATATGAAATTTCAAGTCATACCCTCCTTCATAACACTGTGGAAAACATGTGATCTCCACTACTCCAGGAGAAACCAATTTGACCATCTTGGATAAGGAAACATCCTTTCAATTTTTATCTTTTCATCCTTGATAGAGTGAAAAACCATCATTATAAACCATATGTTTTTTACATGTATTAATTATAGAGATTTGGGGAACCTTAATATATAATTATGTCACCAAAGAGGCTATTTAGGGGAAATTAGTACTTACCCCCCATGGAAACATGCCCTGCAGACACCTCAAGGAAGGGAGGACCACACTTCTATTATGAGGAGGAATCTCTAGCCAAAACCCCATTATAACCCTTAATAAAAACTGTTAGAGGATAGGGAGAACACCAGGAAAACTATAGGTAGTAATTACCCTCAATTTGATCCCCTTTATCATCTGGAATCTTAGATAATGCTGTAAGAGTGCTTAGATCAGAACCCATGGGGGAAGAGTTCATCGAGAGAGGATCATGGAAAGAGGAGTAAGTTAACACTTGTGAAGTGACTAGTTCATGAACAAGACCATCATCTACCAATTTGGACACATACACCCAAGTATCTTGATCATGGGAATGACCTCTATGTTTATAACCACAACATAAAGGGAATTTAGATTTCCAATGACCTTGGCAGATGCATATTGAGAAAAATCCAACAACCTCTTCATAGAGGTCCATTTCCAATAGCCTCCCTCACTATCTACCGATAGCCATAAAAGATAAATAAGAAACCCAAAAAAATCCATCTAAACACATAACTAGATACATCAATAATGTAACATGTGAGAAATATTTTTTTTATAGTGAATGGAACACCCTAACTTATTGACTATTTCCTTTTAGACACCGGGGTTCTGAAAAGGAAGTGGAAGAATGGGAATATGGATCCACAGGTCTGAGTGCATACAATCGTAGACCCTAAGGAAAACTATATTCCACTAGAAAAGGATTAAAGGATGATTGTAACACCTCTGTGACTCACAAAACTAGGCACGATAAGAATCCTCATTATAATTAACATGAAACCAAAAATGGAAATAATCAAGGACCCCAATAGATGCCTTTCTCTATATTTCCCAAGAAGAATTCAAACACCTTTCAAAGATTCCCACTGATGGCTGGTATAAGACCCCAAGCTTAAACCATACTTAATATTGAATTAAATGAATAATTCACATTGAGGATCTTTTCAGGTTTAGAGTTTTAGAGAATTAGGACATAACTATTACATCTCAAAAGATTATAAAGTTGAAACTTCGACTAAGTTTCCATAAAATAAAAACTCTTAAAAATAAACATGTCTAGTTCCATGTTTTAGGTAGCATGGATTTCCCTTGATCCCATCCTTGACCCTATTCCACATTAAATCGTGTGAAAAACATTTCAAAAACTTGGGATGAGCTTAAAAATCTCAGTAAGGGATACACAAAGAATGAAAAATGTTAGTTTTTCAAAACAACAAGAAAACCATGTATACTTTATCAAAGTAATACTTTTCACCTTTTTGAAGTAGTAAAAACTCTTCACTGAATAAAAGTTCATTACGTACCCTTCTGTAACAAAAAGATTACCATAAAACCCATATAAAGATCACATAACATATAAAGGTAACTTAGGACATAAACATACATAAGTGGAATAACCATATGGTCTACATCCACCCATATCACTTAATGGAATAGCCATTCGGCCATCTTCCATACATACTTAAGGGAATAGCCATACGGCCGACTTCCATACCCAATGTATTGGTGGTTATAACGTAACCACCCGTCCTAGTATTCACGGCACCACCCATCATATAGTTTATCACATAACCACCCGTAAAATGTCCATGTATCATCATTACACAGAAAATATTGAAAATATAAACATTTCATTAACAACATTTCATTTTAAATCAGAATAAGTAATTCCAAGATATTGAATTAATCAATCCATTTTCAAAAACCAATTAAAAGAGATATTTGAATCAAAGTGTCCCATACCATTTTGAAGATTTTAATGGAATTAAAATTATAAAATATTAATTTCGATATAAATAAATACTGAAAACCATTTTGAAATCATGGAAATTACAGATAAAGATTTAGAATAATGAATCTTTAAAACATTTAAAACGATATTTTTGTTTGAGAATTTTTAACATAATAAGAGAAAATTGAATACAAATAATTAAAGAATAAAATTTAGTCCAAACTTTATAATATCAAGAGAATAAAGGGATTTATGATATAATATGCCAAATGACAGCATACACACCATATAAGAGTGAATTGGTGCATAACAACAATGAAGTCTCAATGGAAATATATATTGAGATGAAATCCATTATAAAGATGGAATCCTTACATTAAGGATAAATCTATCACATAATTATGTGTGAGAAATACAAATACACTCAATTTAAGTGGATATTAAGTGTGAAACAATCAGAGGTCATTCACACATAATCCTGGAAAAACAAAACCAATGACATAGATATTTAACTCAATGAAATGAGATTGAGTTATGATTTCCCATACAAGTTTGTAAGAATTTATCAATGAGATGATTAGGTGTAGAAATATTATATCCACACAAAGGTTTGTGGAAATTTCAACATAGATATTCCACACATAATCTTGGCATAATAAAATCAAGAAGTATAGGTTTAACCCAAAGAATTGAAAGTGGGTTAAGAAATTCCCTTACAGAAATCTGGTAGCCTATTGGCGTCACTTTAAAATTCAGAAAATGATTTGATGAGAGAGAAAATGGTATCTCATCACTTGGACATAAAATTTACATAAATAAGGATATATATAAGAACATATCACAACATAATAGTATGTGAAATAAAAGACATAACAAAATATGTTTTTTAAAAAGAGGAGGGTGAAAGGTCCCCTTACCGAGTTGGGTAACTTTCGAATCATACACCCCAGGGAAGAAAAGCCATACAATAAAGATTTAAATACCCATACATGAAATTATACTACACAAAGAGTATAATAATTGGCATTACATACACCACTCATAAGAAATAGTGTCAAACATAGCATAAATGTCACTGGAATAAAAGTGAGATGAAAAATCCCTTATGAAAACTCAGACGCCTAATGGTGCCACTTAAAACATCCAAAAATGGATTATTGAGATCAAATAGGGTCTCTAATGATATGAACATAAAAATTAAATAATTAGGAACCTAAAATAAAATTCCCAACATATGAAATATGAGCTTAAAATAAATGACATAAAATAGAGTACTTAAAAAGAATGAGAGAGGTAGGATCCCTTACCTCATGTCCGACATGGCTCGATCATTCTTTAATATCCTGAATAATAAAATTTGTTCAATTTATAATTGAATAAGGAAATACTTTAAATATTATTATTCAGTTCATATCTCATATTATAATGTTATAATAATTGGTTAATAATGTGAGTTCATATCAGACATTTTTGTTGATGTTCAGTACATGAGTAAAAATTGAACTTGTTGGAAAAGAATTTTCCATGTATTTATAGGTACATCATGTCCAGAATAGAATTGATGTTTTAAATATAATATATATCCAGTATATATTCATTTCATACTATTACATATCATTTGGAGATAAAAAATTAAAAGCACCGTTCATGGAGACGGTAGGCCGTACGTACGCATGAACGCTACATTCATTTTTTGTCATATTAATGGAATTAAAACAAAATGAGAGATATATATATTATAATTACAAAATGATATCCATAATTTAGATGTAATATATTACATATATATCCATTATATATATGTACTTATAATAGTACATAACATTTGGAGACAAGAAATGAAATGCACCGTTCATGGAGACGGTAAGCCGTACGTACGCATGAACGCTACTTTCATTTCTATCTCATACTTTAATGGAAAGAAAATAATAATTATATAAAGGTATATTATAATTCCAGTAAAACATCACATATAATAACTTTAAATCCATCCTTTATACATCCCACATTTGGCATTAACGAATCTAATCACTTTGAGGGGGCGGTAGTCTGCACTTCCTAAAATAAAGATATCGCATTTAGCCATAATGGAAACCATAAAAGTATGACATAAATGAAATATACAGAAGATTAAGTAAAACATAAACATATTATATATCATATATAAATATAGTGACATCTTAATGTCCACCTTTGAAGGTGTTATATGAGTGTTGAACAATCATCGTTTCGTGAGGCAGAAATTCGCCATCCACGGAAACAGTATGTTTTTTAACCATTAGATGGAGGTGTGTGTAAGTTTAGCTCGAATAATTCCTATAACAACAACCTAGTATATTGATGATACTGTATTTGTTACAAAATAAATTAATAAAAATAGTTTAGTGGGTTGGAGAAGCAAAATAAAACAAAAGAACTCAAGGGAAGACATTACCTTTAAATCAGGTAACTCTCTTTGATTTGAGATCAAAGGCTTCCTTGAAAAGGAATATTCCCAAATTGAGGCTTCAATGATGAAGATAGGGATGTGGAGAGATGAAATGGGCAGGGTTTGATCGAGCAAAAGGCTTGATAGGTGTGTGTAAGGTGGTAGAGGTGGGGGCCTTTTATAAGAGGAGAGGAGGGGCACTCTTGGAATGTAAAGAGATGTTACTTTATTTTAAAATGAGTTTCGGATTTAAAAGGTCCCACATTGATATAATTCGAGTATAAGGTGATAATGGTTTGATATACACCTATCCAATAGGTTTTTGACATGTGTAGGTCTTATATTATATTATCATTCCATTTTATTTAAATCATTAAATAATGAGGTCATCACTGCATCATCATGATGTCATAAATAATTTAATTTATTTAATGTCTAAAAATTATAAATAAAATAATATTATGTAGGAAATATTTGTATCTTTCCAATGACTATTTATAGTCAAAAATCTGACTTGTATAACCCCATTTAAAAATAGTTTTAGTAAAACAACTCATGTTTGTGTCATTTTAATTTTAACATTAAATAAAAAGGTATTTATGTCATTTTCCAACCAAAGTGGCTCCATGGGGTCCCGAAGTTGACCCATGGATTTTCCTGATCGTCCATGACTCATAAAATTAGGGTAGGACATGTGTCTAGGTCATTTCATATTATTAAAATATATTTTTATCTTAAACTACACTAATTACCTCTAATTGCGATTAAAAACTTAATAAGTTACTATTCACTAAAAAATTATTTTAATCCCGTTGAACCAAATTTTACTTCTTAATTTCACCATGTATGTCAGATTTTTGAAATTCAAAACACAAAGGTGACAAAATTTCATTTAAACGGATAATCAGTTTTTATAAGTACCACTTAGTGGTTTCATTATTCATAAAAAATTGACGTTTTTCAGAAAATTACCAAAAATTCACCCTAGGATATATTTGATATTACGAATTTAAAAATGATGTATATATTAAAAAATTAAAAACATATAAGTTACATTAATTAATTTAATAATTAATTCCCACTGTGAAAACAAATAGCGTGTTTTTAAGAAACAATATCTATTAAAATATTGACACTATTTTAAGTCCAATTTAAAAGTGAAATTAATTTCAATGACCACCATTGGATTTAATGGTAAAAATATATTTTAATTTCACTTTAAAACCAATATAAAAGATAATAAAATCATACAAATAAATTAGATTAAAAAGAGGTTTTGAATTAAAATACAACATTTTTCACTATTAATTAAAAAAATGTACTTTATCGGAAAAATACAAAAAATTACACAAAGTAAATTTTGATGTCCCGATTATAAAGAAGAATTTTTTTTTGTCAAATATAACACATAAAATTATCAAAAAGTGGATTTAAAAGAGGTTCTCCATCAAAAGGCGGTTAATCGACCTTTATAAAGAATATTAGAATGTTAATGCTTAAACTTGGATTCATTCGCATTTTTAATCCTCTAACATTTATTGTAAAAAGTAAAAATATTTGACAAACATATATAATAATTTTGTAGTTAGTTCTATTAATTCCTGCCATCACAACAACTAGGCATTAACTACCATTTAAAATGATATTATTTTATTATTAGAGTGCAACGTATGATTCCCAAGAAACACGTTGTTGCGTGTTGGGTAAGCCATCAAGCATAGCGTTCCCTTTAAATTAATATTAACATTTGATTCACAAATAGGGATAAATATAAAAATCTCATATTCGTTATTTACCTGGCGTGTTACATCCTTCCCCCCTTTTAGGAATTGCATCCTCGCTATTTTAAAATTGGGCTCGGAAATATCCTTGAATGTCCTACATCGGAACAAGAGTCGGTAAAACATTAAATTTAAAATAAAGAAAGAGAAGTACAGAGGTCACCCGAGTTAACCCATACTAGGATTACATATAGGAAAACATGGACATGGAGGAGAAAACAAAGGGTCATGTTCTGATGGAGAGTGATAGTATACATGTCTAGGAGAAAGTTAACCATAAGAAAATCACAAACTTGTGATGGGTTAAACGGTATTCGATTCCCCAGTAGGAAAAGTTAACAGACAACATTTTTGTTTTAAGTTACTCTTCATTGAAGAATTTATTTTTTGAGCTTAACTAAATCATAATGAAACATACTTACTTGTCACGTAGACTTCCAACTTTTACTAGATTCCTTAATCAGACTCATATTTTCTCCAAAAGACAAGTATTTAGGAAGACTTGTTCGCATTAAGTGTACTATAATCAACCTCTTGAGAATCACCTAATCCACAAAAGAGAACTATATATTTACCATGTCATTAGACAAAATCAAAATCCAAAATTATTAGAATGAGATCAGATAACCCTCAAAAGTATAATACTTTATATAAAGAAAATCTATTCTTAATCTCCAAAATTTGTCCACAAGAAAACCCAAAGTTCAACGAAGACCATTTGATAAACAATTGTCCATAAAATACTTCAAAGTAAACCAAACTAAGATTGAAACCCAAATATTTTAAGGATTTATTCACATAGTCTTCCATGGTACAAATTAACTTTTATCTCCAAATAACATCAGTTTCTCTTAAATTCTCATATTGAGAAGTAATTACCCTAATCACATATCCTCCATGATAGGTTAATTATTTCCATAGATAACCCAAAATAAAATTACTATTGATTCCTAAAATCATATAACTGAAAATAATTAGTAAAACTAACCAGGTAATTCACATAGTCCAGCGGTAGGCGATAAATACCAGTCGCACTTTGGTTGTGGGTTGGATTCCCGCAGCTTTGTCCGACGCGACGAGTTGTCACACGGTCTGCGTATTGTCCTTTTTCCAAAACTATATAATTCTTAAAACATTCCCTAAAATGAGTTAAAATATTCAAAAATAATCATTAAATATTTTAACCTCAAGTTTATCTCATGCCTTTCATTTTCCATCATAACATATAATAACCCATAATTACCTCAAATGTAAGGATCCTATAAACTCTAATGGTTACCTTTATAATTATTACCTGAACTTCCACATCGATTGGTCATCTCGTACATGATGCATTACAGAACATACCAAGGTTCAAGTGTTTGATCATGACTCCTTGATAGTTGGTTTAGAACAACCACGAGTTTCCTCATTGAATCCCCCATTTTATCTAGTATCTTAATCAGAGAACCACCATAGTTTCCTTCAAACCTGTTGTCTCTTTGGTGCCTTCTTGATCCATCCATTCACTAAAAACAGAAATGTCAGTGTGAGTATATCAACAAAACCATCATGTACTAATGAGGAAGGTAAACACCAAGATATAATTACTCATTCACTTTATCTAAAACTAGGACTCTTTTTGAAATCCTAACCATTATAGTAATTTCACTTATGCTTAGAAAATACCCTAACCTATAATGTTATCTAAACCGACCTCCGATAACAACTATAAGACCCCAAGCTTAAACCTTACTTAATATTGAATTAATTGAATATTTCATATTGAGGATTTTATCAGGTTTAGAGTTTTAGAGAATTAGGACAAAACTATAGCATCTTAAAATATTACAAAGTAGAAACTTCTACTAAGTTTCCATAAAATAAAAACTCTTTAAATGAAACATGTCTAGTTCCATGTTTTAGGTAGCATGACTTTCCCTTGATCCCATCCTTGACCCTATTCCATGTTAAGTCCTGTAAAAAACATTTCAAAAACACGGGATGAGCATAAAAATATCAGTAAGGGATACACAAAGAATGAAAACTGTTAGTTTTTCAAAACAACAAGTAAACCATGTATATTTTATCAAAGTAATACTTTTCACCTTTTCAAAGTAATAAAAACTCTTCACTGAATAAAAGATCATTACGTACCCTTCTGTAACAAAATAATTACCTTAAAACCCATATAAAGATCACATAACATATAAAGGTAACTTAGGACATAAACATACTTAAGTGGAATAACCATAAGGTCAACTTACACACATATCACTTAATGGAATAACCATTTGGACAACTTCCATACATAATTAATGGAATATCCATACAGCCAACTTCCATACCCAATGCATTGGAGGTTATAACGTAACCACCCGTTCTGGTATTCACGGCACCACCCGTCATATGGTTTATCACATAACCACCCGTAAAATGTTCAAGTACCATCATTACACATAAAATATTGAAAATATCAACATTTCAATAAGAACATTTCATTTTAAATCACAATAAGTAATTCAAAGATAATGAATTAATCAATCCATTTTCAAAAACCAATTAAAAGAGATTTTTGAATCAATGTGTACCATATCATTTTGATGCTTTTAATGGAATTACAGTTTTAAAACATTAATGTACATAAAAATAAATACATAAAACCATTTTGAAAACATGGACATTAAAGATAAAGATTTAGAATAATGAATCTTTAAAACATTTAAAACGATATTTTTGTTAGAGAATTTTTAACAAAATAAGAGACTCTTGAATACAAATAATTGCGTAATAACATTTAATACTAACGTTATAATATCATGAGAATAAATGGATTCATGATATAATATGCCAAAGGACAGTATACACACCATATAAGAGTTAATTGGTGCATAACAACAATGAAGTCTTAATGGAAATGTATATTGAGATGAAATCCATTATAAAGATGCTATCCTTAAATTAAGGATAAATCTATCACATAATTATGTGTGAGAAATATAAATACACCCAATATAAGTGGATATTAAGTGTGCAACAATCAGAGGTCATTCACACATAATCTTGGAAAAACAAAACCAATGACATTGATATTTAACTCAATGAAATGAGATTGAGTTATGATTTCCCGTACAAGTGAGTAATAATTTATCAATGATATAATTAGGTGTAGAAATAGTATATCCACAAAAACGTTTGTGGAAATTTCAACATAGATATTCCACACATAATCTTGTCATAATAAAATCAATAAGTATAGGTTTAACCCAAATAATTGAATGTGGGTTAAGAAATTCCCTTACAGAAATCCGGTAGCCTATTGGCGTCACTTTAAAATTCAGAAAATGAGTTGATGAGAGAGAAAATGGTATCTCATCACTTGGACATAAAATTTATATAAATAAGGATATATAATAACATATCACAACATAATAGTATGCGAAATAAAAGACATAACAAAAGAAGTCTTTTACAAAGAGGAGGGTGAAAGGTCCCCTTACCAAGTTGGGTAACTTTTGAATCATACACCCCAGGAAAGAAGGGTCATAAAACGAAGATTTAAATACCCATAAATTAAATTATACTACACCAAGAGTAAAATAATTGGAATTACATACACCACTCAAAGAAAATAGTGGCAAACGTAGCATAAATGTCACATGAAGAAAAGTGAGATGAAAAATCCCTTACGAAAACTTGGACGCCTAACGACACCACTTAAAACTTCCAAAAATGAATTGTTGAGATCAAATTGGGTCTCTCGTGATATGAAAATAAAAAGTACAGAATGAGGAACATAAAATAAAATCCCCAATATATGAAATATGAGCTTAAAATAAATGACATAAAATAGAGTACTTAAAAATAATGAGAGAGGTAGGATCCCTTATCTCGTGTCAGACATGACTCGATCGTTCATTAATCTCCTGAATAATAAAATTTGATCAATTTATAATTTCTTAAGGACAACCTTTAAATATTATTATTCAGTTCATATCACATATTATAATGTTATAATAATTGTTTAATAATGTGAGTTCATATCAGACGTTTTTGTCGATGTTCAGTACATGAGTAAAAATTGAACTTGTTGGAAAAACATTTTAAATGAAGTTATAGGTACATCATCTCCAGAATAGAATTGATGTTTTAAATATCATATATATCCAATATATATTCATTTTATACTATTCCATAGAATTTGGAGATAAAAAATTAAAAGATTCGTTCATGGAGACGGTAGGCCGTACGTACGCATGAACGCAACTTTCATTTTTTGCAATATTAATAGAATTAAAACAAAATGATAGATATATATATTATAATTACAAAATGATATCCATCATTTAGATGTAATATATTACATATATATCCATTATATATATGTACTTATAATATTACATAACATTTGGAGATAAGAAATGAAATGCACCGTTCATGGAGACGGTAAGCCGTACGTACGCATAAACGGTACTTTCATTTCTATCTCATACATTAATGGAAAGAAAATAATAATCATATAAAGGTATATTATAATTCCAGTATAACATCTTATATAATAACATTAAATCCATCCTTTATACGTCCCACATATGGCATTAATGAATCTAATCACTTTGAGGGGGCGGTAGTCCGCACTTCCTAAAATGAAGATATCGCGTTTATGCATAATGGAAACCATAAAGTTATGCCATAAATGAAAAATACAGAAGCTTATGTAAAACATAAAAATATTATATATAATATATAAATATATTGACATCTTAATGGCCACCTTTGAAGGTGTTATATGAGTGTTGAACAATCATCGTTTCGTGAGGCAGAAATTCACCATCCACAGAAATAGTATGTTATTTAACCATTAGATGGAGGTGTGTGTAAGTGTAGCTCGAATAATTCTTATAAATACATCCTAGTATATATATGATACTGTATTTGTTACAAAGGAAATTAATAAAAAGTGTTTAGGGGGTTGTAGAATAAAAATAAAACAAAATAAATCAAGGGAAGATATTACCTTTAAATTGGGTAACTCTCTTTGATTTGAGCTCAAAGGCTTCCTTGGAAAGGATTCTGACCAAAGTGAGGCTTCAATGATGAAGATAGGGATGTGGAGAGATGAAATGGGCAGGTTTTTTCCGAGCCAAAGGCTTGAGAGGTGTGTGTAAGGTGGTAGAGGTGGGGGCCTTTTATAAGAGGAGAGGAGGGGTGCTCATGGAAAGTAAATATATTTTACTTTATTTTAAAATGAATTTCGGATTTAAAAGCTCCCACAATGATATAATTCAAGTATAAGGTGATAAGTGTTCTAAATAATCCCATCCAATAGGTTTTGGAAATGTGTAGGTCTTACATTTTACAATATCTTTCCATTTTATTTAAATCGTTAAATAATGAGGTCATCCTTGCATCATCATGATGTCATTAATAATTTAATTTATTTAATGTCTAAAAATTATAAAAAAAATACTATGATGTAGGAAGTCGTTTTATCTTTCCAATGAATATTTATAGTCAAACATTGGACTTGTATAACCCCATTTAATTTTTTTTAGTAAAACAACTCATGTTTGTGTCATTTTAATTTTAACATTAAATAATAAGGTATTTATGTCATTTTCCAACCAAAGTGGCTCCATGGTTTCAGAAAGTTGACCCATGGATTGTCTCGGTCGACCATGAATCATCCAATGAGGATAAAACATGTGTCTAGGTCATTTCATATTATTAAAACATTATTTTTACCTTAAACTACATTAATTACCTCTAATCACGATTAAAAAGTTAATAAGTTACTATGCACCAAAAAATTATTTTAATCCCATTGAACCATATTTTAATTCTTAATTTCAACCATGTATGTCAGATTTTTGAAATTCAAAACACAAAGGTGACAAAATTTCATTTAAACGGAAAATCAGTTTTTATAAGTACCACTTAGTGGTTTCATTATTCATCAAAAATTGATGTTTTTCAGAAAATTACCAAAAATTAACCCCAGGCTATATTTTATATTCCAAATTAAAAAATGATGACTATTTTCAAAAATAAAAAAAATATAAGTTGAATTAATTAATTTAATAATTAATTCCCGCTGTTAAAACAAATAGCGTGTTTTTAGGAAACAATATCTATTAAAATATTGACAGTAGTTTAAGTCCAATTTAAAAGTGAAATTAATTCCAATGACCACCATTAGATTTTATGGTAAAAATATATTCTAATTTCACTTTAAACCAAATTTAAAAGATAATCTAATCATATAAATAAATTAGATTAAAAATAGGTTTTGAATTAAAATACAACATTTTTCATTATTCATTAAAAATGTACTTTATCGGAAAAATACAAAACATTTACACAAAGTAAATTTTGATGTCCCAATTCTAAAGAAGAATTTTATTTTGTCAAATATAACACATAAAATTATCAAAAAGTTGATTTAAAAGAGGTTCACCGTCAAAAGGTGGTTAATCTACCTTTTTAAAGAATATTAGAATGTTTACGCTTAAAATTGGATTCATTCAAATTTTTAATCCTCCAACATTTATTGTAAAAAGTAAAAAATATTTGAAAAACATATATAATCATTTTTTATTTAGTTCTATTCATTCCCACCATCACAACAACTAGGTGTTAACTACCATTTAAAATAATATTATTTTATTATTAGAGTGCAACGTAAAATTCCCACGTAACTCGTTGTTGCGTGTTGGGTAAGCCATCAAGTATAGAGTTCCCTTTAAATTAATATTAACATTTTATTCACAAATAGGGATAAATATAAAAATGTCATATTATTTATTTTCCTGGGGTGTTACAGCTGGTCCATACCAAATTCTTCCACCAGTGTATAAGAGTGATTCAAAAAAGCTACATTGAATTTGGAAGTGACAAGTAGAATTCTGGTGACCCCTTGAGCAATTAAAATACCTTTAGTGACATCCTAATTGTAGGAAGCTCTAGGTTTAGCGAGATCCGGAAGGAATGAGGCCCTGATGCTATTGAAAACTCTGATAAATATGAATTTAAGGGAACTGTCAGCCCTACCTTATTATGGAGGCCGACCTCCAGTAAAGGGATCATCGTTGTTGTAGGAAATGCTAGGATTTCCCCCACCCAAGAGGGATCTCTCACCCCATTAGAACTTGTGTATTCTTCTCCACATATCAGTACAATTCCTTGGAAAAATGCCTTGAAAACTTTTTTTTTGATGTTTATAATTATGTATTTTAGTATTATGAGACCAGTAATTATTTTTATCTATGCTATTATTTATTATCATGGATATAAAATGCTTTTAGTTTCAATTTATTATGGAATTATTAGCATTATTTTCTCCTGGAATATTATGTATTCCATGCTTATGTTTTTGACATGTTAAGTTATATGTTTCCATTAATTATCATCTTATGTCACCTATTTATTATGTTTGAATCCCCTAGTTAATTAATAAATTTATCACATATGACATGCTTAAAAGTATAACATCTGTCGAAGAGTTTGTATGAGATTTCAAATACAATGTATGAATTAAATAGTTTCCTATATATTGAAAAAAAGATCAATTAGTTGAGAAATATGAGGTATTTTAATTATTATTTTTTCATAATTCTCTAAAACTATAAACCTAAAAGGTTTTTGAAATGTTTTTATTACTATATATATTCTTTTAGCCATTTATTTTTGGGGGTATTTATGCATGGGAATCTATACTTAGCGTTATTACCACTTTGTAAATTATGTGATTATGGAACCAAATCAGAGAGCGTGGGTCCACAGTTTGATACAGTTAGTGTGGTTTAATTTAATGTTAGGAGGGAAAATATGAACAAATAGTGTTACTTTTATTAGGTCTAAAATTATGTACCTAGGGTTACCATTAATTAATTAATGGAGGTTGGGAACCTTTTACTACATCCTAAATAACAAAATACAAGGTAATATTCACAATAAAAAAATCACTTCCTATAATAATGTATTGTCTATAATTATAGAACCCTTAGTTATATTGCATTATTAGTTTATAATACAATTGTTATTGAAGGATTAATCAACTTTGTATTCCTATATGACTAGATACATACATAATTTTCACATTACACCTAATAACATAAAATAAAACATCAAACTCCATGAGAATATTATTATTCACCTAGTAGTTACTTAAAAATTAAACATAGTTCTCATATAGGTTTCCCAGTGAAATGGAGTAAAATATTAGTGAGATCAGATGCTCAGTAAGGGGTAGCATATATTAGAAGAAATTGTAACATAATAATGACATAAATAGTACTTCATAAATGAAATAAATGATCAAAATAATTCCGTAATAAAATGAAATTGGAAGATTAATATATCCATGGAAATAAATAAAAACACAAAGAATTATTACTCACCTCATACTAATAGAATGCATAATTACCAACATCATAAAAATACTATCAATGCCCTGTGTTAAGTCAGTATATATATATATATATATAGGTAAGGTAAATACTAATACCATAGCTAGTTTGTCTCATGAGACCTACCAATTTTTCAAGGGTATATCTTTAACATGGACTCATCCATCACTAATTATGTCAAATGTAATCATCATATTATAAAATTAATAAAAAATACATAATCAACTTTTCTAATGATCATCCATATTGGAATAAAAAATATGGAATGAAAAAAAATTCTTCATGTAAATAAAAGGGATAACATTATCATAAACCATCCATAGAAAGTACAATTATGGTTATATAATAATCATTCTTGCGTAATAAATAATTATACATCTCAAAATAATGAATTTATAGATATTCAATTGTTCCCCAATCAATATGATGAATAGATTTCTATGGATTAATACATCAAAAAACACCATATATGAATAAGGGTATTTCATTAGTTAATAATTTCCCAATCAATTAATGAATGTAATCTTAGTGAACACCCTTTAATTAGTGAAATAGAAAATAGTTTATAAAAAAGTGATGGAATTGGAAGAAGTGTTATTTTTATTCATGGTGGATTTTTAGGAAATACAAAAGAAGTGATAAATAATATCTTTTATTGAAAATAATATTATATAATCTACACAAATAAATAAAGTGTATTGTTAAATAGTACATAATAAATATAAAAAATATGGGGTATTATCAATGTAAAATTTTGTACCCTTACCAAAGAAATAGATACACGGTAATGGTGAATGGTACTTTCCATTTTTTGGGTTTTCAATAGAAGTAGTAATTGAGTTCAATAGATTTCATTGGTAGGAGACCATATAAATTGTATAGAAATCAGCCATTATGTTTTGTAAATAGCATGTGAATTAACCAATGAATGCCCCTAGGAGTGTCTAGCCATGTATACCGTATTATGCTCACTCATTGTGTACTAGAGTCAAGATTGAGTTGAAACTCAACCAATATATTTTTGGGTGATTACCCCAAGTTTCATCTATACTATAGCTTTATCCACTTCCTAGTATCTAGATAGGGATTCCATTTCTTATAAAATCACACACTATTTACTTCCCCAAATTTAAGATTTTTTGGTAATAAAAACAGATTATAAAAAGTATTTAATGAGCGGAAATATCATTATAAATATATGAAATTGGTTATAGTTCCATAGGATTAAAAGCATTATGACATTATGATAATGATTTTTAATTAAAAATAGATAGTGTGGTATAAAAACCGTTTTTTGTAATAATAAAAATATAGTAATAAGAATATAATGAGAGGGGATAAATATGTTATCATTAACAACATATAAAATGGGTGACAATACCATATAATTACAAATATTTAAATATTTAGAAATAGTATTATAAAAAACTAATTTCATCTATAAAATTAGAGTAGGATTAGTGTAATGGACTATTCCTTATTAGCTAGTTACTTTGGTAATTTGGATGCTGGAGGTGTTTCATAGGAGGCCCTAAGGTGGTTCTATGGGGTTTGGATTTGTAGAAAAAAAATTATAAGATATTCACTTAGTGAAAGTGTGATTTATGACATGAGTTGTTGTTTCTTGGCATGAAAATATATTGATTCATGGATTGAGTTCAATAAAGGGGGTTCTATGTATGACATATTCATGTTGTGAAAGTGTAATTCATGATGTTTATTAATTTGGGATGATATGGATTGTTTTTTTCATAATATCATGATTGGGGAAATTCATGACTTAAATGGGTTTTAGAGCTTTTATTTCAAAGTCCATATTGAATTTACATAAGGAATATGCAATTAATTACATTAATAAGGTGACTTATCACGTATTTATAAGTTCTATGTTCTGCTAAAATCCCTTATAAAACCTTCACTAATCTTATTTTGTGGGTGAACCCAAGATGACATTAGAGGATATTTCAACCCATTTCCTCTATAATTGATCCTTAGGTTATAGGGATTCATCTTTGGTGATAAAAGTTCAATTATTCTTTTATTACCAATGTTTCTTTATGCACTTCCTTCATAGATTCACAATGGTGGTGTTGTTTTAGTTGAAGATAAGTTTGAGTTGTGTTTTTTTGATGATCTTGTGACATAGTTCAAGTTGATCCGGGGTTTTCTAGTGTAGTTTTCTTTTGTTGGTTGTTTATTCTTCACCTTGGGGTGCACAGTAAATCAAAATTCTTATTTGAGGTAGGGGAACCTCATTGTCTCTGTATTATATTTGCAATGTATAGGGATCACATGCTCTTTATTTATTTTGGTGTATCGTAAGGTTGATATTAATAAAGATAATGAATTAAAAAAAATTCATGGGTGTAGGGATAAATTTCGGGATTTACTACATTATCATATTTTTTGAGATTTTTTATTCTTTTTTCGAATAATTAAAATGGTGTATGTTGGGAGAATTAATCTTGCTATTGTTGATATGATTTTGAGACCCTTATTGTGTTGATTGTTGTTATCAACCTGAATAAAAAGGAGAAGAACATATATATGGATAATTAATGGTTTCCCATAGAAATATGGTTTTGGTGAAAATTCCCTTTTTGAAAATTTATTTAAAGAAATGTAAAACCTAAAAAATAATTTGTATAATATGGGGTATGAAGATTGTTTCGTTTATCCTATTATATTTTCCTTATGTGGTGAGGGGTTTTATGAGACAATGGTGGTGACCAGATGGGTTGTTTAATTTCTGTAGAAGTAATCCAAAGGTGTATGCATGGGATACGATATATGAAGTTGTGATGCGATGATCAATTCAGTGTGAGTACTTGTGTTATGGTAGCAATGTGTAGTATTTGGGATGAATAATGCCTTATACGGGTTGTTGTAGAAACATGATGGGTTGGATGAGGTGGTTCTGTGGTGATGGTTATGGTGTGATGGGTGAGTTTCCATGTTTTCTGGCTATGTTAGTATTCTGGTTAGACATGGAATAAATTGAAATGATGAAATAAAATATCATTGGTTGGTAAATGAATGAGAATGGATTGAAAGCTAGTGTGTGATAATTAGCTAAATGAATTGAATTATAAATGAATGGGTTGTGTAAATTTGAAATAAATTTTCTTGTGAATAAGAGTTTGTGAAAACTCATCCATATAAAATTACTGATGCCTATAACTGAATGTGGGCATGTGTGGCTTGTGTAGTGGTTTTGTGGTGCGCTTCTTGTAGCAGTGGCGGTGGTTGAGACAGTTGACATGATATATAGTGGTGGCATGGTGGTGTATGATAGTGATGTTTTTTGTTGATCTATAGGTTGGGTATTGTGTGATATCTATATATCATGTGTTTTATGTAATTTCTATATGTTTTCCACCCGAGTTGGATAAAATTACTAATTCTCAAAGGTTTTGGGTTCTGGGTGTTTTCCCAAAAAAACCAGGATAATGGTGATATGGTGGGATGGCTAACCCCTCATCCTTTCTCTTCCATTAGCTTTAATAATATAGGTTGGTGTTGGTGATTACCAAGTGGTGTTGTGGTGTGTTGTGATGAGTATGTGATATGTGGTGGGAGGGAAAGAAGAGATAATGGGGTTTATATTCTTCACATTCACGATAACCTACTACCTTGGTTATATGATGAGATATGATGTGATGGATTAGGTTTTCTTATGGCGAGGTGTGATGTGATGGTTTAAGTGTATTTGGGAGAGGCATGATGTGATGTGACAAGTGTTTCATGCAAGATGTGATGTGATGATGGATATTTCAATCACCAGATGCCTGAACATGTGAGGGAAGGGTTGGTTGGGATGTGTCCCAACCTACATCAGAGATGTGTTGTGATATGATATGTATGGAAGGGATGTGAGTAAAAGACGTTCGATGTTGGGGAATTAGAGTAGAAAACTAGTGAGGAAGTATCTTCAGCATGCCTTTTTTTATATTTATGATACCAATTTAGTATATTGGATGCATGATTTGGTGAGTGATCCATGGTGAGGCTGGGATTGGGTAGTTGAACTTTTTAGGTGCTTTTTGGTACTATTTTTAATTCACTAGAACATTAGCATAATACTTTGAAATGTACACTTGAGACATTGGGTATAATCTTATTTAGTATACTTGTATGATAAACTTATGTTTATAAACTATTTTTTAGGTTTCTAGGTGGAATTTGGGGATTCAGATGGACATTATTAGCATAGGTTAGACCTTCTATTGAGTTTATTCAAAAGGATACATCATTTGGTATTTTACTTGGAGGATTTTATTGTTTATATTGACTAGTTCATGAATTTTGGGATGGTTTTACGTTTTATTTTGTGTTGTATGTTGGAGTTTCTTGGTGGTTGTTTATATTATAACCCAATCCTAGTTTTAATAGAGGGTAATACCCCCTATTTATGAACTCTTTATACCCTCTATACTAGTCTCAAACCAAGGGCCTACTGGAGGTGGGACTTGGGGTGTCATTATCTCTGTCCATTTTTTTCTATCCTATGACGGGTATATTTGGGGGAAGTTTGTAATGAAAGAGTGGTATTAAAGTAATTGGTCTAGACAAAAATATAATTTTAGATTTAGAATCTGATATAATTACATGGGTTGGAATGGAAACAATGATAGTTGACAATGGTACGTGACGTGGGATAGGGATACTAACTAGGAAACATGATTTTGGGGTCCTAATTATCTAGTTCAAGGACTCTGAGCTCATATAACAACCAAGTGAGGTGAAACTGTTTGATATTTTGAGGCCTAAGAGAGGTACTTGAATTATTATCATTTTCATTCATTTTTGAATTGAGTGAATGCAGGAATTAAATTTAATTAATGAATTAATTAACTATGATTTGATAAAATTCCATGCTAATGGGAATAGGGATTATTTTCTATTTTTAGGAATGGATCATGTTCATCATCCCTGAGTAGCTCAGATGGTTTCGATTCAGTTTGATGATATGATTGATCATCAGAGGATCGACCACATAGAGGAGGATTGGGATTGGTAGAGGGATTTTCATGCCTTTTAGTGGTAGAGTTTGGAGATGTATGAGGGGAGAATATCAGATCTGGAGTTGACGTGTTGGTTGGAGGAGCTCAAGATCGCTTTTATTCCTATTTTAGATTAGGTTAAGTTTTGGTTTCCTATGTATGTTAGTCAATTGTGGGGAGATATGCATCAATATTGGATTCTCTATCTTGGTCACCGATAGGATGTCGATATGTTGTGGAAGAAAATTCAAAAGGATTTCCATTCAAAATTCAAATTGATAACAAAAAAGGTATAAGAGTAGAAATATTTTCCCCCCATTAGTAAAAGACCACAAGTGTGTGGTATCTTGGGATTAATTTCAATGAACTCTTGTGTGCTACCCCATATTTTTTTTTATGATGAGCCTAGAACACTATTTTTGTTTGAGGATTTTCACCTAGTGACTTGGTATGTCATCACCTAATTTATGATATCTATTTAATTGATGGTGAAAAAGATAGAATTGATCATAAAGTGATTTCTTTGTTTGTTATTTGAGACTTGAGATATTGGATATTGGGGTTTCATGAGTAGTAGAGTTTGCGGTAGTGGATTGCAAGCATTCAAGTAGTGATGATTTTGATGAGTGGGGAGCCGACCACACTAGATCTTTTATCCTAGTTATTTTACTAGGGTCGTTCGATCACCTACCAAGGTATTATCATTCTCATTCTATATTTATGGGTGAAAGGTTAAAGAACAAGCTATGTTTCTGACCATCTAGGGAGGCCTGTTTCAGGTGGCTGTTTATGATCCTTTTTGGAAGTAGGCACTAATTCTGTAAAGATAATTTCAACATCAAGGACTACCAATTTCTGTTCAGTAGTCAAGGGAAGATGGTGTTGGAATATGTTAACCTTGTAATGGTTCTAATCCACAAGGACCCAGTTTAGAGCATGGATATAAAGGTCACAATAAGAATGGTAGGGGATATGGGAATGGTCAGATGCACGTGTTGGAGGTAGAGACACTATCATGGATAAAGGTTGTCATAGGTAGGATCATCATATCAACTATTCTTGTTTATAAATTTTATTTATTTATAAGACTTGAAATTATTTTTTCTACTTATTTTTCCATTCCTTGTTACTTTGTATAGATATACTTCTAGAGCCCGTTGGTGTTATCTGCACTGGATTTAAGTAATATAACTTTATTTGATGTTTTCCAAGGATAGATCCTAGTGATGATTAAACACCTATTAGTGGGAGATTTGTTCTTAATTTAAATATTGATATACATTATAATCCTTATCATGTAATGTATATAATCTATTCTTGAATCCATCAACTATTTCTAGAGGAAAGTTTAATTTTTGATGTTAAAGGCAAGTGAGTGGTGTTTGTTTAAAAATGCGGTTATGATATGGATGATAAGAAAGTGGATATTATTTTGTCTTAGATGGAAGAACTATACATGTTTTCCTATGAATATGATATTCCTAAGGTCATAGATGAGTTCCTAGATGTCTTCCCAGATGAATCTATGGTGTTATCTCTATGACACGTTGTCGAGTTTGGGATAAAATTGTAACTAGGTGCATCTCTAATATTAAGGGATCTCTATCAAGTAGAACATATAGATAAATGTGATTTGGGTTATTAGGTGTATTATATTATTTATTGGGTTTTTTTATATCTAAGTGTGCCCACTTGGGGTGCCCCCATGTTTTTCATCAAGAAGGTAAATGATAATATGAGGTTGTGTGTAGGTAACTAGAGCCTGGATCATCTATTTGTTAAGGACTGTTACCAACTTATAAGAATTGATGATCTATTATAGTAGTTGAGGGGATAAAATTGGTTTTAAAGGTTTCATTATGGTCTTTATATCTTTTTAATAGGGTGAAGTATGAGGATACCCCGAGGAATACATTCAAGTGTAGTTATGAAAAATTCAAGTTCATTTCCTTGTCGTTCAATGTCACAAATACACCAGTCATGTTCATGGGACTCATGAACTCTATATTACACGAGTTTATGAAACAAAACTTTATTGTGTTCATTAAAGATATCTTTATATTATTTAATTTAGAATAGGATCACACCAAGAATTTTATAGATGTCTTTTCTGGTCCTTCAACACCATCTTCTCCATGGAATGCTATATAAGTGCATGTTCTAGAAGCAACTGGTACATTTTATTGGACATGTGGTGTCTCAGTAGGGAATGGTCATAGACCGGTCGATGGTTGAGGTGATTATTTCAAAGTAAATACCAAATAATATGGTCTATTTTTATAGTTTTCAAAGTATTTTTGTATATTATTCGATGATTGTGTCCTATTTATTTTTGGTTATAACCCCATTGAAATATTTGACTAGAAAGGATGAGGAATGTTTTTGAAATAACCAGTGTTGGGTGGTGTTTGGTTTCTTGATTTATTTGTAATTTAGTTCTTTAGTGCTTGAGTTTATTAAGGAAGGTGTGGTGTTTGAGATTTTATATAAAGCTTCCCATCTAGTTTCAATATTCATATTGATGTAGTAGAGGTAATTGATCTCTTATATGTCTAGATAGTTATACCCCTATGAGCATAACTTTGAGACCCATGATCTGATGCAAGTATTAGAAAAAGTTTCAATCAAAATTAAAATTTTTATTCAAAAAAACACACTTTTAATTGGAATGTGAGAACCCACACAATCAAAAAATATAAGCCACTAAAAGAAAAAACATAATTATTGAAGGATAGTTTAAGCCAGTCAGACTCGATCACTCTAAATAATTTCTAGTAAGTAGAAGTATCTAGTGTACCTGTATCTACCATTAAGAGGACTTCAAAAAGATACAACAAATGGTCCCATTCTGTCATAGATTCATATTTTTTGATCTTCCTCACATTGAAGCCTCTTTTCAAAATACTTGTTAATCCCATCCATTTGATCATTATTTATGTCCACACTTAGAAGACTTACCATCATTTCTTTTGTATCCAGATATGGGGAATTAATCTTTAGATAGTCCTCCAACATTTATTCACCCGAATTCTTAAGAAATTCCATATTATTGATCTGAGAATCATCAAGGGTTTCTTTGAAGGAAACTTCCTCATCGATAGTAGACACTACCCAGAGAGGAGAGCTGGAGGCTTTAGAGTTAATTGTCATCTCCTTTCCCTTCATTCGTTTGATGTGTCTTGTCTCCATTGGGAGGGGATAGTAGGACTAATCCTTTAGAACCTCCATAGGGACTTTCTTTCCCTTCCTCCTATTTTGATCAAGGAGATCTTTACCTTAGAGACCATATTTACTATCTCCTAAAAATTAACCGGATTGGTCATCAGAGGATACCTCACTGATGTCTCCTTGATGCTAATTTGGGTGATCAAGTTGTGCATCTTCCACCTACTATTAGAGCCTAAAATCTTCGCTCTCAATGTATCTAGATAACTTTAAAATATGATAATCCCTTCTTGGGCTTTGTTCCCATTCTAAAACTGGTTCCATTGAAATCCTATTAAATTATTGATGTCCCCTTATACCTATGTGACCTCGACTTAAGCATAATGTATCCACATAGGATTCAGTCTTGGGAGTCATTGAAAGTCTATCATCAACCACTTGGCCCCCTTCCATGCCTGCTATACCTAAAGGAGCAGATGAAGATAGCCTGGGGTCCCCCAAATCCTTGTACTTCCACCTGAAGACATTTGATACCAATGAGTTACCTCCCATTCTACTCCTATTAAACATCCTCAACCTTTTTAGGAAAATAGGTGATCAATTGGATCTTCCCCAAGGAGCCTCTGTCTTTCAGATTAGAAAGTAGAGGCCTAATTTCATAAGAAGTGTTAAAATTTCCTTCATCTAGACTCGACTAAGAAAACTAAATGTGCTCATAGGGATTTTTTCAGCCAGTATTCAACATTGTCGTCAAGTTACAAGCCATAGTAAATTATAACCAATCAATAATGCACACCACCTTCGGATCTTGGTTTGGTGGTCTAGCCTCTTAAAAAAATCAGTATTTATTGTTCTCTTAGTGCCCAGCTGAATTGTTGTAGTAGTGTCCTCAGACCCAAACACATGATGATATAGAGAGGTAAGAACACCATGTCAATCCCTCAAAGTTCAACGGTAGGAAGTACCCAGGTGACCTAGATGATTAAAATAGAAACATTAGTCTATCCATGAGTCAAAAAACACAACCTGTTTCTAGTGAGTGAACGAGTCTCAATGGTGAGACTTGTAGGAATAGGTGATGTCTGACTATGTCGGCCATCGTGATGCTTCTGATAGTTGATCTAAGGATGTTCAGAATTGGGTGTCATTTTATGGGAGGTTGTTTATTTTTTTGTAAGTTCAAGAGGAAGTTATTCATGAGTTTTATATCCGCCACTTAGCAGTGAATCCTAGAGTAACAAAGATGTATTGTGCGTTGAGGAGATAATTTTGGTGGCCTAGGATGAAATGGTAAGCATCGGAGATTTTGAAAATGTGTTTGGTTTGTCAATAGGTGAATGTAGAGTAATGAGTTCTGGCTTTTTTTTGCTATCATTGGATATTAATGAGTAGATATAGGAGTACATCAGGATGGTGTTTTCCATTTGGTGACCCCATGATAAGAGATTATTTGATTTATTTTTTTGTGATAGTAGAACTGCTGATAAATCTAAATCATTTTTTATCAATATGTGAGTTGAGTGCCGTAGATATCTTGATAAGGTGGTTTGTGGATGACATATTAATGATTCACAGGGTATCTAGGACCATCATATCTGATCAAGATCCTCATTTTACCTCATGAGTCTATAGGTAATTGTAGAATGTTCTTGGATCCGAGTGATATATTAGAAAATTTATTCACCCTTAGAAAGATGGGCATATGGAGTGGACCACCATCATTCTAGAGGATATGATGCAAAATTGCATCTTGGACTTTGGTGGATCTTGGGTAAGGAACCTTACTTTGGTTGAGTTTTCAGTTAACAATATATATCACTCATCTATTGACATGGACCCATTTGAAAGATTTTATGGGTGGCCATGTCATTCTTCATTATGCTTTATAAAGGTTGGGAGGTCAATAGTTCTTGGTCTTGATGTGGTGAAGAGAACGAATAAGAATATCTTGTTAGTTTGAGAGAGGGTGAGAGAAATATAAGATCATCATAATACCTATAATGATTGTATGAATATTCACTTGGATTTTGATAGTGGGGACCATGTGTTGTTAATGATCTCCCCTCAAAATGGGAATTAGAGGTTTGGTAGGGGGAGTAATATTTTCCCTTATTTTATTGGACCTTTCAAGGTGTTATAGAAAATTTTTTCGGTAGTGTATCAATGTAAAATAACATTATGGCTTGATAGGATCCAGGAAATATTCCATATGTCCCTATATTTTTGGTATCTTTCTAATGACTACAACATCATTGATTAGTGAGAGTAAGATATCGACGGTGGAACAACATTGATGGAGATAATGGAAGAGTCTTAGGATAATCGATAGAATACTTTTCACAGATGAACCATTCCATTGGTTCATTTGATGTGAAGGTATGGTGCCCTAGAGGTGAGTACGTAGTGTTTTTAGACATACATGTGTTCATAATAGCAAGAGTAGTTATCAGTTTTCCATACCTTTTTTTCTTTTTTGATGCAATGTTTGGATCTTTCTATTTTATGAGATGTTTTGTTTCTATGATGATGTGATATATGTTATAGCTTCTACCATGTAAATAAGAAAACAGCCAATCCTAGTGAAATATTTTTATTCAACGACATGTTTAAAACTACATCGATGAGTAAGTTTAACTAAACGTATATAATATCTTGATCTAGAACATGAAATTCCATGATTTTTTGTGCTTAGGGATGTGTTGTGTGTTTGAGGTCATAGATGTTGTCTTGGGATATTTTAGAGGTTGTGATGGATATGCATACGGTTATATGGATGACAGGTGTCCTTTGGTTGGAGTGAGGTGATATTTTTTGTGCCTAGTGAGGGTTGGTGACATGGATGTGCATGATGTTTTTTGGATGTTTTAGTTTAGTATATTTGGTTGATGTTAGTGTGTGAGGTGTAATGAGACCTTAAGAGGCATCTCATAGGATGGTTGTTCAGTCCATTTCCTTTTTTTCATGATTTAATTTTATTCTTAAGGATGATAATAACTTGATAGGTTTATAGTATAACTTTCTGTACCTTCTCATACTATTAAATTATCAGTTTGGGTGTTGTAGGTATTTTGTGGGAGGCTTGAGGAGGTTTTGTGGGAGTTATAGCTGCAACAGAACTATAGCAGGAGATTTACATTTTTAATGTGTGATCCATTAAGTGTGTTGGTGAATAAAAAAATGAGAATATATGGATTCATTAGTTGTGTTTAGGAAATGGGTTCTTTGTGGGATGGATTTATGATGTGAAATTGTACTTTATTAAGTGTATTAATTTGGGGTGATGCACCATGAATTTTAGTGGAAGATTGAGATATTGGAAAATTAAATATTAAATGGATTTCATGGCTTGAATTTAAAAGACCCCACAGAATTCACATTGTGAATATTTAATTCATGACATGAATGAGGTGACGCACAACCTATTTATTGGGTTAAAATGTAGATGAATTCCCTCATACGACCTTCATTTCACTTGGTATGTGGGTGAAACCTAGAAACCTTCTAAGGATTATTCAGTCCTTTTACTCTATAATTTATCCTTGGAATCCAAAAATTGATCTTTGTAAATCCAAGTTGTGATCTTTTTCCTTCATCCCATGTTTCCTTGTGTTCTTACTGAAGAGATTCTATATGGTGGCATTGTTTTGGCATAGGATTAGTTTGGTCTATGTTTCTATAATCACTTAATTTTGTTTAGGTTGATCTAGTGTTTCCTATTGCGATTTTGGTTTCTTGGATGATTCTTATTTTCCTTGTAGCGATATTCCAATCTAAACGCTTCTTTGTAGCAGGGGATCCTTGATCTCTCCCTACTATATGTGAAATATTTGGGGATTACATGAATTTTATTTCTTTGGGGAGGATTCCAAGCATCATCTTTATAAAGATAATGAATCAGAATACATGAAAATTGATGGTGATGGGGAGAATTCACACGATTTACTACTTGATGATATAGTTTTTGAGATTTTTAATTCTTACTTAAAAAACTAAAAATTAAGGTTTTTGGGAAGACTTTGTTGTGATATAGTTGATACAATTGTGAGACCCATGCTTTGTTGATTATTTTTGTCATTTTGAAAGAAAATTTTAAGAATGTATATATGGATGACAAATGGTTTTCCATGGTATATATGGTTTGTGTGAATTGGATTCGATGAGGGTAATTGTGGTGAAGTGGCTAGTTTAGTGTGATTAGCTATGTTATGGTAGTGATGTGTGGTAGTTGTGATGTGTTGTGTTTTTGATATACAGTGGCTAATATGGGTGGCTGTTGTGATGTGGTGGCTTTACTGAGGTGGTACCATTGAGATGGTTGAGGTGTGATGGGTGAGTTTCTATTTGGTGTAGTTGATTTAGTATCCTAGTTAGCCATGGAATAAATTTCCATTGTGAAATATAATATCAATGGTTGATAAATAAATGAGAATGGGATAAAAGATTACATGTAATAGTTAGCTAAATGAATTTAGTGATAAATGAATGGGTTTTGTAAATGTGAAATGAATTTTCTTGTGAATATTAGTTTGTGAAAACATGTTTATATGGATGTATTGAACCCTATAATTGAAATTGGGTATGTTTGTCTTGTGTTTTGGATTTTTGTTTTTAGGTTATATAGAATCATGCGGTGGTGGGGGACATATTAAAATTTATTTTAATATTTCATTACCAAAAAACTGGAGTGAGGATCATTCACATTAAATTTATAATTAATTTACTCAAGTCTTGAAGAAAAAAAATACCTCATATTAGGATCCACTCATTACAGAATATTTTTTTCATTCAAAAGTTTCTTTTGGGATTTTCTTCATTTCTGATGTGAGGATCCAAGGGTAGAATCTCTCTAGTGGTGATCCACACATTCCCCTTTGATCTTTGAAAGACCCCGATTGATTTTTTGGAGAAAGATTAATGAATTGATTGTTTTGAATTGTTCATGTTGATCACTAATACTTTATTATTAATAGAATCTGTCTTGTGTTTGTCACTCTTGAGAGGGAGAAAAAAGGAGGAGTTTTGAGAGAATTTCATTGTGCATACTGATTATACATTTTCATAAAACTCTACCTAATAGTCATATATGTCTATTTATTGAGTTAGGATTAAAGTTAAAATATTATTTAACTACATGATGAACCTTAAATAGTTTTATAACATTTAATAAACCCCATTCCACATTATAATAATATTTTTTTCTGTTGTGTGCCGACCTACAATATAATAAATAATATTTATCTTCTTGTAAATAAATAATAATCACTGGACATGATCATGGTGTATTCAAAATCCTCCATAATTTTTAAATACATTAATAAATATATTATTCATAAATTCATATTTTTCCACACAATTAAGAAAAATATTTATTAAATATTCAAAAAAATAAATAAATATATTTTATTCATGATATGGTGAATAAATATTTCTTTAATATATGCGATCAATAAAACATGATTATAATTATTCCTTGATATTGAGAATAATATTTATTCAAATTCAAATAGAATTTAATCGAAATAAACTGATACACTTAGTGTGTGGCCCCCCTAGGATTCTTTCTCAATGGTAATATATAGGCTTGTATAAAGTCCAAGATTACTATCTAGAAATCGGTCGAGACACCCAAGAGAATGAACTTAACTTCATAATGTTGACAACCACACACCAATACTCACTCTTTAATATAATCCATTTTCATAATATCGCATTAATATATTTGAACATCAATGTCATCATCTTACATGCTCAATACATATTTCTTTTACTATATGAATTAAACTTGTTGATAAATAATGGAAATACAATTTAATGTGAAAGTTCTATTCTAATAAAAGGGATGTGATATCCAGTTCTATAAATATGGAAGGGGAAATTTCTTCCTCGTCATATCCATTAATAACATGTCAATTGTGACACACCCAACATACCCTACCTCTCAGTGAACAATGGTGTCCTATTTTTAGTCATAAAATCCAAGTTCACGAGTCATGAAATGTATTAATAATAATATTAATGTCTAATGACCATTACACATGCTCTAAAATAAGAATATCTAATGACACCAAAACATTTGGAATTCTTATGTGTGCATATTCTTATAATATCCCATCTTAGGGATTATTAAGTATGAACATCATGAGAAGAAGACTCATCCTGTTTCAAGTACTCACACATGCAAATCATGTTCTATATGTCCCATTATATAATTGTATTCAACTATAGACCTATATTTGAGAATATCATCATAGCACTTCTAGGTTCTCATCAAATTGGTGAACTTCTATGAACTTATAAATGTGACAGATAACTTTGGACATTATTACATTAATGTTAGGAATACAAATGAAAAATATATAATAATATGTTATTATTATTCAAATAATTGAATATATATGTAAAAAAGTTGAAACAATTAGTACAAGGATTCCCGTTCCAACAAACTGCCACATGGACTGGAGCCAACTTCCTACAAATTTCGGAACAATAGAACTCACATGAAACTCATGTTTTTGATAATTAAAGGATTTATTCAATGGGTCAACCGTGTTTTCTTCCATATATATAATACTCACTAAAACCTTACCTCTCTACGAAAAATCCCCCAAGAGATGATATTTATAAGTATGCGCTTTGTACACTAATGTGATAATAACTCTTCTACAAGAGCCACCACTATAGAATTATCATAATAGATATTGAATGATTCTTTACTTATATATACCATCTCAGGATATTTTAAAAATTTAAACATATATCCTACTTATTTATCTACCTCATAAGTCACAATATACTAAATATTTACTATAAAATCTGTATCCATAGCTTTCTTTAAGTAATTACATCTCACAACACCTCCATTGAAGGTTATGATGTATCCTTTTTGAGACATCATGTCAACTTAATATTTTTGGTAACCTGAATCTACATATATTATGATGACTATTTCATTATTTCTTCTATAGATATAGAACATATCCTTGGTACTCCTTTGATACTTAAGGATTGTCTTAACGACCATAAAACGGAGGTCACCTGGGTAATCTTGATATCTTCCTAACCCACTTAATGAGAAGGCAACAACTAGCCTACTATATACAATATCACACATTATTGACCCAATCACCTATGTATATGGAATCATTACTCCTCTTTTTCTTTCCAAAAGTGTATGAGGAATCATTTTTGTGGGAAGATGAATTGCATGTGACAATGGAAAAAATAACTTCTTGGATTGTTCCATAGAGAAACCATTCATTATTTTTTCAATATATATACTCAATCTTAGTCTGAGTATCCTCTTGCATCTATCACGATGGTTATTTATCCCTAGAGTATATATTGCCTCACCTAAGTCCCTCATGGAGAAGAATTTATTCAACTAGGCCATAACTAACTGTAAGAATAATATCTTATTTATAATAATTAATATATCCTCAATATATAGCATTAATAAAATAACCACTATCCCACTAAACTGTTTGTAAATAAAAGGCTCACATTCATTATTTTTGTAACCCAATTCCATTATGGATTCATGAAACCTAATACTCAACATAATAGATACTTACTTTAATCCATAAATGAATTTTTACAATTTTATATCATTTTGGAGTACTTTTAAGTCAAAATACTTTTAAGTTGTGTCATACATACATCTTTCGAAAGTTTATCATTAAGGAAGGCCACTTTGGCACCCCTTTTCCAAATCTCATATTCATGGAAGGCCCAAATGTAAATTATAATTCTAATGGATTTAAATATTGTAATTGGTGAAAAGGTTTTATTATAGTCAATTCCTTGATGTTGAAACAACCATTTAGTATCCATTCATGATTTATAGGCACTGAATTATCAATCCATATCGAGTTTATTCTTGAATAACCATTTACAACCAATGAGATTTACATCTACAAGAGAATCTTCCAATATTTAAACATGGTTTTGGTACATGTTATCCATTTTATAATTCTTTGATTTTTTCCAATTTGAAGCATCTATACCACTTAATGATTCCTTGTAGGTTAGTGGATCATTATTATAAACTAATAATGAGTCACCATCCTCATTGACTAGAAAACCATAACATTATGGTTCTCTAACCTATATATTACTCATACATTGTACTTGTGGTTTTTGAAAAAATCATTCTCCCACAAGGCTTTGAGGAATCATTTCATATACTAACTCTAATATACCATGAGCATTGTCTTCATCGAATACTATCTCGATCCCACGATCTCTTTTAGAGATGTGTTCCCTATAAAGAAATATTGAATGTCTTAACCCAATTACCTTTTTTTCTAAGGGGTTTTATAGGTAATAACCCACTATTTACTTGGGGTATTCTATAAAGGTACACTCTGTGACTTAGGTTGCGTGTTTTTTACCCCAATAGGGCTTAATAAATACTTCACAACCCCACACATGTATGTTTGAAAATACATGTTTCTTTATATTCCTCAATTGGTATCGTATAATGTCTACCATATTATTTGGAACATGATTTAGTATTTCTGCTACTATTTGTAATGTGTATCACCAAAGTAATGATAGAATATTCGCATGACTTATAATTATTCTCCCCATATCCTATAAGGTTCAATTACTCCTTTCACTTAAATTATTACACTAAGTTGTATACAGAGGGGTGTGTTGAGATAGAATTCCACACTCTCATAAATAATAAATAGGGTCTTGATTATGATGATATCCACAGTGATTTGAACATAGTTTCTTAATATTCTAACCAAGCTGGTTCTCAACATCATTATTGTATATTTTGAATTTATCAAAAGAATTCAACATATACCTCATTAAGTATACATATACATATCAACTAAAATTATCAAACAAAGTTATGAATTATGAGTAACACTTGCTTAAATAGGAAATGGTCCACAGACATCGGTATAAACTAATTCAAGAAGATATTTGGCCCTTTCACCATTTCAAGTAAATGGGGATTTGGACATTTTTTTTGTAAACTATTGTGACATAATCCATGTGGATTTAGTTCAAAAGAATCTAAATATACATCTTTGGGTAATTTAGTCACATGTTTTTCATTTACACACCCTATATTGTGATTTCAAAGTTGGGTGTTGCATGAGTCATGTAATATAGTTTCATTATTAGTTTAAATTAATAGGTTCATGTAGTAAAATACATAAAAACATTTATTTAAATGCGACTTACCTTAAAAAATAATTTCTTTAAAAAACAAGAAACTTTTATTACCAAACATGAAAACAAATCCATCAGTTTCTAGTGAGGATACGTGAAACAATGTTTTTTGTAACATATGGAATAAATTATCAATCATTAAAAACCATGATCATTTCTATTGGAAACATGAGTTGGTAGTACCTGATAGATATAAAATCAAGTTTATCTCCATTAGATTCTCTTAAATATACCTCCCTGTAATCAATTCTTATGAATCTATAGGGTTTTTATATTTGAATACATATATGGCTCCCATGATCTATATCTAATTCCAATTTTTTAGAAATAAATAAATTATAATTAGAAAGAATGAACATGAATCTTTCTGTTGCTTCTTTGGTTGGGGGAAAATTTTCTTCTAGTATCCATTCTTTCAACATGTGAAATAAAAAACATCATATTCCATTACTTTACCCTGGATCATCCTCTACATGGAAGGGTGTGAGGAAGCTTTGGGATAAAGCTATTCTCTTTCCCAATTCATTTATTCATCATAAGGATGGAATTATTTTTATGATTTATCTTCTTATCAACTTATTAAAGAAGAGTTAGAATATTTGGAAGTGGCATATCAATGTTTTTCACATTAAAATTAATAACAAAACTTGAGAATCTCTGAATGTGTGATTCTAGAAAAAGATAAGTGAATAGTTCTTCGGTGTTTTTAAACCCAAGAACCACTAGACACTCAATGTATATAATGATCCTTGACTCCCTGAGGTCTATCTAGATAACATTCCACAAGATTACGGTAAAAAAGTTATTTAGAGATCTAAAATCATTTATTTGTTTCTCTCTCCCAAAATTGACCATAGATATACATGATCATGATATAAGAATCCATTTTTTCTTGAGACTTCATGAGTTAAATAGAAATATAGGATAACATAAAACATTTAATGTCAACTGTGTATTTCATATGTTTTTTATAGATAAGGAATTTTTTATCACTTTAATCCTAGGTAGGTGGATCAATAATCAAGGATTTCATCAAGTAGTATTTTTATTCTTGGCATAATAGAACTCGAAGGCATATGAACCACTCCTAACAGGTAGTGACAGTGAGGATATAGTCTTTATATAATATAAATAATAATGATAGTGTTGATGAGGAAGTTTCGATTATTTTATTTAATTATCAAAGAAAAAATTATTTTTACTTTTCTTGATTTCAAATTTTTTGAGAAATTATAATAATAAATTTTATTACATATACTCTAATTTTATTAATTCCCAATGGCCCTCACCATTTAACTTATAATTTCCAGTTGCTAAGAAATTCTATTAGAAAGTATCCATATTCTTCTTCACAAAACCCTAATTAGGGTTGCTTATGTTTCTTGAAGGTATTAAGGTAGTAAAGTCTTTGCCAAATGCGGACTTTAAACCCCTTGATCTGTTGAGTGGATTCTCTCATCCTGATATCCAGACATGGATTTCCTCAACACATTACTTTAAGTTACATAAATTCTAGTGTGGGATACTAATGTTTTTTTTAAGATGGTTAAGTCAACCCAAAACCATTATAAGAAATCCACATTAAAAGTAAGTGTTGAAATGAAGGTTGATCAAACACTTAGTTCTCAGACATTCTTTCATAATCTAGTAATGGAATGAATAACATGACTTAATATTAAGTTGATTGAATTTAATTTATTATGCATACATTTTATCTTATTTAATCTTTGAAATGTTTTCTTAATATTTAGTATATTTAATTAATTAATTAACCATATTGGATAAAAAAGTTTCACATAATTAATTTATCTAAATTCATTATTTTCATACTAATTCATTTTTATGAGATTATAGTCTACCTGTGTATCACCTCGATTGACATCATTTTGGATCCTTATTGAACCACCTAAATATTACTTGGGATAATCTATTAATTACATGTATTTATTCCTCACACATATGTGAGGAGAACAAAATTATTATTTAATGGTGATTACATAAATAACCTTGTACACACAAGTCCTATATAATAGTGGAGGGAGGGTTGACATGTATGCCATCATTTAATTTGAAATTTAATAATTGAAAACCCATGCTATAAATTAAATTAAATAAATAAAACACATATATTGGTCTTGGTCATGATCTTGAATGGTCATACCTGAACATATAAACAAAAGTAAAATGGTTGACATTCATTTATTATTTTTTCATGATTATTAATATAAACATGATTTCATTAATTAAATAATTAATTCACTTTAATCTTACTGACCATTCAAATCCTCTTGGTGATTACCATCATTAGGTCATTAGTATAAAATAAATATAAAAACATTAAAGTTTAGATTTATTATAATAAATTATTTTATAATTTACAATTATTTAAAATCATTAATAATTATCAAAAAATAGATGCCAATCAATAAAATATGGTTTTAATGCTTAAATTTTAATTTTAACACAATTTAATTATTCCATTGATTTAGAGACTGCAATAAGTTTACTAACTAGCTACATTCCATTTAACCTGGTTTCCATGTAATTGGGTTACATACTTAGGGATTTTGTGCGATAAATCAGTGAGACTACATGATGTTTATATGCTAACTACATGACGTGTATCCTATTTTCGTGTGCCTGGGATAAATTCCTAGTCCTAGGTGTGTATTTAGGCCGGACTAGAAGATGTGTAAAATATTTCTACATACTATGAATCACTTATTTTTTGTATCCATTATTCTCCCTGAATGGATTGGTGTGTATTTTGGACATGAAAAGTGATGAACTAAATGAAATGTACATCGTATACACAACATGTTTATCATAAATTCTCTAGGCTATTATTCTTTGGTTATTTGACCTTTTATAAAGACCACTAAGATTTCATGATTTACACCTCTAACACATGTATACTACACAGTGTGTACCGCAGCTACATGCCATGTAATCTGACCTCCTGTGTGCTTGGTTAGATTAGTTTACATACAGTGTGTAAAAAATAAACCTTTTGTATTTAATTGATCAATGTGTCATATATCCTGAAACACTTCCAGGTGCAGTGCACATTGGTATGTGTCGTGTACTCTAGCTACATGTCGTGAAACCTAGTTTTACCAGCCAAATTTTTTGGCACTTCATAATGGAATCTCTGGTTGTTCTTCATCTCTTCTTAGACCTTTATAAAAATTAAACATTAAAGGAACATTATTAATATGTCAATAACATGTAAATTTAAATGGTATTAAAAAATGAATAATATAAAATGAACCATTCAACCATAATTACATACAAATAAACAATTAAATAAATAATTATAAATTTAAAATGTTACCCCTCTAATACCATTTCTAGGTTTCAAACACTAGGGAAGCCTATTTTGGTGGGTGGTTTATTAAAATTTCTTTCATAATTTTGTTTTCTTAAACATCGAGTTAATATCATTAATGTAAAATTACCAATTAATTTATTTATATTTTAATTAATATAATTACATTGACATATATTCCCCTCTTCATTGATTTTTTGATTTTTTGAAAGAACCTTTTTTAATTTTATTTATTAGAATGTGAGGATCCAAGGGTATAATCACTATAGCCATGACCCACACAAGCTCCATTGATCTATAAGCAATGAAAATCAATTTCCGGGTGCTATCATGGAGTATCAATTGTCTTGCATTGTTTGTGTTGATCTCTCATCCTTCAGTCCTTAAGTATCCCCTCTTGAAATCATCATTCTTGAGTTGTAGTTAGAAGGAGGAGTTTATAGAGAATTTCATTGTGTGCAAAGATTCTCTATTTCCATACCAACATGCACAAAATACATTATCATCTATTTACCGAGATATTATCTAGGATAAAATATTATTTAATTGAATGATTTCACTAAATAATATTATAATATTTAATAAACCCTTTTCCACATAATAATAATAATAACAATATTATTATTATTTTGTTGCACACACCAACCTGCATAATGATAAATAACATTTACAAGCCTGTAAATAAATATTCATCAATGCACATGATCAAGGTCCGATTGAACTCCTCAAAATTTATTGAATCCCTAAAAAAGTATTTTATTACACAATAATTATTTTATCCATATACCGGTCAACATATATTAATTAAATATCCAATAAAATAAATAAATATTTTTTATTGAATATCTGGTGAATAAATATTTATTCAACTTATACAGTCAATAAAACATGAATAAAATTATTTCTCATTCTTTAGAATAATATTTATTCCATTAATTAAATTCAAATATAATTTAATCGAGATCAACTAATACACTTAGTGTGTGAAATTTTTGGATTTTTTATCATTCACATTTGGAAGTATTTTCTAATGTCCTGGATTATAGCGTAGAAATGAGTCGAAGAACCTAATAGAAAGAACTCATTTTCACAACATTGACAACCAAAAACATATACTCACTGTGTAATATAATAACATTATCACAATATCTCATCCAGAAGGTTGTACATTGATTTTATCAACATATATGTTTGATGCATCTTTCTTTGAATATATGAAATAAACATTTTGATTGACCCTGGACATGAATTTTAATATGATGGGTATATTTCAATCGAAGGGTCGATATATAAACTATCATAAAAAAGGGAGGGGAAAATACTTCCTCCACATTTCTATTAATAACATGTCAATCGTGACATACTCAATGAACCCTACCTCACATCAAACATATGGTGTCATGGTTTTCATCCGTAAATCTATATGTGCGATACATGACATGCATTAATGATAATATTAGAGTCTAAGGTATATTACACATGCTCATAGAAATGAATATCTGATGATACCAAAACATGTAGAAGTCCTACTGGTAGCATGCCTATTCACATAATCTTCCATCTTAGAGATTACAAAGTGTTAACTTCATAATAAGAATCTTCAGAAAATTTTGATTTTTCACACCTAAAAATCACATTCTATTTGTCCCATAATATAATGTTATCTTACCATATAATTACATTTAACAATATCATCACAACACATCAAGGTTCTCATTATAGTGGGGAAATCTAAGAACTTATTAATCTTACAGATACCATAACACATTATCAAATTAAATTCATGAATAACAAAACATATATGTAATAAAATTTTATAAATATTTAAACCATTGAATATACATGTAATATAAGTATAAAAGTTGTTAATATTACATCAAATACCATATTGGTTGTGTGGTTTATTACATATAGTGGTGGCAGTGGTTGTGGCAGTTGACATTTGATGTAGTGGTCACATGGTGGTGTACGCTAGTGTAATTTTTTTTTGTCAAACCTTTTTTAGGTATTGTGTTCTATCTATATATCATGTATTTTATTTATTTTTGTAGTATCTCCACTCAAGTTTCATAACCTTACTATTTCCTAATGGTTTTGGGTTATGGATGTTTTCTCTAACATCAATGATGGTGTGGATACATATGGAAATCTACCCCTTCTTAAATATTATTACTTTAGATGTAATGATATGGGTTGATGTTTGAGCTTACATAGTGTGGATGTGATGTTATTTAATGAGTATTTGAGTGTTGTGGGTAAATGTGTGGTAAGAGGTGGGCATGGGGTTGATGTCGTTCATGTTCATGATACCCTACAATCTTATTTATTTGATGAGATATGATGTTATGGAAAATGTGTCTATAGGAAAGGTGTTATGGGATAACCTAGGTTTCTCCAGATGGGGTGTGATGCGATGAATCAAGTTTATTTAGGTAATATGTGATGTCATGATTCCCAATGCTAGCACTAGATAATAGACCTTATGAGGGTGGGGTAGGTTGGGATGCATCTCAACTGACATTAGATATGTGTTGTGAAATGATATACATAGAAGATACGATAGAACAATATATTCAATATTGGGATGTGATAGTGGCAAATCAATAGGGAAAGAAATTTTTGGATACTTTTTTTGTTATGTTTGTGATACTACATTACAATATTAGATGCATGATTATGTGAATGAGTCATGGTGTGGCCGAGATTGGTCAGTTGACCTATTTAGGTGCTTGTTTGTTATTATTTTTATTCACTGTAAAATTAGTATACTATTTTCACATGTGAACTTTAGACCTTGGGTATGATTCTATTGAGTATACTTGTATGCTCACCCTTCATATGTAAACTATATTTAGGTTTCTAAGAGGACTTTGGGGATCGATCTGGACCTTTCTATATAGGGTTAGAGATTAAATGGAGTTCTGGAAATATGAAACATATTTTGGTTATTTCAAGGGTATTTTTATTATATATGTTGATTTTATCATGAATTGTTGGATGTTTTTTATTTTTTATTTGTTATATGCTGGAGGTACATGGTAGTTGTTTATCATATCTCCTAATATGAGTATTTATAGATGGTAATGAATCAAATTAATGGCTTTTTATACCCTCTATGATTTTTTCTAACCTAAGTCCTACTAGAGTGGTGAATAGAGGGTTATTATCTCTGTTCTATCATTATTACCCTAATAGGGGCACATTTAGGGGAAGGGGGTAATTATAGTTGGAAAGCCTAACATTTTTAAGTATATTCTTAAATATTGGGAGGAATCCTTAGAACATTAATAAATCCTAGGGAGGTATTTATAGAGGGTGATGGAAGGTAACTTCATGATCAATGCCTTTTCGTAAGAGTGATATGAGAGAATGGATTGGAGTGAGCTCCTTTTATTGGTGAAAAAGTGGTTAATTTTCATGGAAACCTAGGTTAGGTGAGGGGTAAGAATGGAGTCACAAGGGTTAAGTGAGTTATATAAAGACCTTTTTGGTGTTCCATGTGTTTATGACTATAATACCTAAAAAATTCTTTCTAGAAGTTGTATGAGACCTTTCAATTATTAGAAATTTGAGATAGTTCGTTCACCCATTTTAGCATTATTAATATTGATTAAAAATTCACCATTGTGATTATTTTCTTAAAAAAAATTTAAGATGGACCCTCTCAAAAAAATTTACATTATTTTCATAAATTTGAATCATTATAATATAATTAATTTTCTAAATATAAGAAAATAAACATTAAAATTATAATATAAGATATAAGAAAAACAATATTTATTCTAAAATACCTTTTTATACAATAAGTTTTTTATTTTATTTCATATTAATTAATTATTAAATAGGTATTTATTTTTTTATATGTTTAAAAATAATATTATATTAATAATTTAAAATATATTTATCTAAATTATTTATTAAAAAAATAAATAACTCTATAGAAATAAATTCTTTGAAAATAACCATTTTACTTATATCTTGGTAATTAATATTTAACTTAAGTAATTTATTTTCAATTCATAAAAATAAAATTGTAATTTTTATATAATTTTTATTTACAAATTATGAATATAAATTCAATTTTTTCAAATAAGATCAATATGTGTATGAACAATAAATTTTAGCATTAGATAGTGTAAAATGAGTTTTTTTAGAAAAAGTGATTGTGTAAGCATAAAAATTTTGTTTAAGATATAATTATAATTGATTTTGATTTTAAGGACATAAATTGGTTTATTATAAAAAAATGTCACATGTCTTCAAAATAAATCCAAAAAAAAAGTTTTACAAAAATCCATTTTAATTAAAAGAAACCAAAAATCATTTCTTTTATTAGAAAATATTACTTAAGATCACATGTTTTGAAAATTAAGAATATTATTTTGAAACTTATAGATTCAATATTTCAAAAAAATCATTTATTATTTGAAATGTTTTATAAATTTATAGGTCTTTCTCAAATAAATTCATAAAATTTTTAGTTTGGATAACAAGTATATTTTCCACTATTCACCCAAAGATAAATTATTTGAAAAAAATCCTCAAAATTAAACCTAAGATAATTGTAGCGTGATGAATCAAAATATAGAATCCTTTTATAAAATATGATTCTTATAATTATTGAAATTTTAATTTTTTATAATAATCATGAATAAAATATCTTTATAGTGAACATTGTGGAATAATTTTGTGGTGTATTGTCAACTTGTTATAGTAGGGTCCTGGTTATTAAATTATCCCCCCTTAAATAATTTTTTCCCTTGAAATGGGAAACATGTTATCTAATCAACAACTATATGTATTCCTTAATCAATGCTTCTTTAGAATCCAATGTTTCCTCCTACAGTTTTAGTTTTCTCAAATGTATTTTCACTATTTAAGTTACCATTTCTACAACACTTTCTCTCTAGTGTAAAGAATTTGAAAAAACTCTTCATTATTAGAAAAATCATTTTCTGACTCTATTCCATAAAATGTGAGAATATTCTATTGGTCCCGTATATATTCCCTTAATAATTAACCTTATAAAATTTTATTTACTATAGAAATTTTTGGGGATATAGCCAATCAAAATTCTATAGCACCAATTCTTTTTTGAATTTCAAAATTCCAATATACATTGGGATTACAATCAAAATTTTTCTAAACATTAAAACTCTTTTCGATGGTGATAGTTTTAAGATGAATAATCCCTACTTATAATTCTAATTCTTTCCTTGTATTGTCACGACAACACATTTATCTATTTTGATATATGTGTATATGATTCTAAATAGTCCATAATTTGATAGTTGTATCCACTACAATCTTTTTTCCTAGTAGCTTCTTTTCTCCAACCTCTACCCAATTAGTTATAGTATGTCATATATTCCCATACATTTCATTCTTTGGTTCCATACAAATGTTAAACAAAAACTATTATTATATGGGAATTACTCTAGAGATTTATACAGAAATTACGATCTTTATAATTCAATATAATATGATCTCAACAAATATTTTATTTTATAAATAGTAATTTCTGGATGACCAATAGTTTACAGATGATAAGTGGTGCTTAAATGAACCTTAATGTTAAGATATATTTGTATAAATTTCTATAATTTTTATGTGAACACAAGGTCAAAATCCGATAAAATTGATAGAGGTTCCCCATTATGTGTCTATATATAGTTGATATAGTGTTAGCCATGGTGCTTAAGGGGTAGAACTTCCATTATTACTAAGAAATGTGTAGACATCGTATGGTTATAAATGAAAACCCATATAACATCATTATTTATTGGAGTCTTTGGTATTCCATTGAAAAAGTCCATTTCCATGTTATTCCACTTCTATATATGTATAGGTAGAGGATATGTGGAGCCAACATGATGTTTTTTATTATCCTTTAACTTTTGTCACACAAAGTATTCGGACACATTGTCCAAAATTTCACACATTATAGTATCCCACCAAAAAGTTTCCATTAACTCCTAATATATATTTAGGATTCCAGTGTTTATATAAAAATTTGGGCTATGTGCTTCATCTATCATCACCCTATTTAGGTTAGGTTTGGATGGAACATATTAACTCTTTCCAAAAATTAACACTCCATATTTATAAATAGAATCTATAAATTTCCCATTATTTACTACATTAATACTATTTTTTATATATTTACCACCCTGTAGGGGATTCCCTATATTTTTAGATAAATATGGTTCACTAATTTTAAAAAAATGAACAATGGAAATCATTGGCTAAAATTTAACATATCCATATTTTCTAGATCTCTTAATATAAGATCCCTATTAATCCTAATCATTTTAAAAACTCCATGGTCCACCCAAATAAATGTATAAAAAACTTCTTTTTCATTCCCATGGTGGAAGTGTACTAATAAATTAAAGTCATTGAGTTTCTAAAAACATCATATTTTGATCATGTTAATCATTTTCTAAGACTAAATATACTTCTAACTTTTTTGGTTGGTATATATGTCATATCATTCTCTAAAAAGATACTACCTCAATATAATGAAGGAAAATATTACATATTATAACTCAATATCATGTGTTGGATAATTATTTTTATTAATATTTTATTTCAATGGTACATAATTAAAAACTATTTAATTATTCATATGGACATAACCCAATCCTTGATCAAATACATTACTATATATTATAAAATAAACCATTTCCAAATGGTAAATTCAATACTAATTTATTAATCAATATTCTTTTTATCTATTAAAAAAATTATTTACATTCCCTATAAAATGTGTATTTTACCCTTTTATGTTTCAATGTGGTTTGTGGGTTGGATAATCAGGTAATTTTTTTTAACAAACCACTGATAGTAACATGATAAACTAGGATTATATCTAATCTATATATTTCTATTTCCTCAAATAACTCTTTAAATAGTTATTACAGGTGGTAAATGACACATTTCGTTTCCTCCCCTTCTTTATAAATTTCATTCCAGGGTTCCCAAATTATATCTTCATCTCTATATTTCATTTAAATACATATGTATTATAGAAATATTTTTCCATCTTAATTGAACTTGAGAATATATCTTCATATGATGAAGGTGTCTAAGAGACAAACACCCTTTTAAGCCTCAAGTTTAGCGCATAAAAAATCATTAATATTTTTTCTCATATATGGACACCGTAAAAAACATGTATATATAGCCTCATAATTTATCATCATACTAACAACATTTTCCTCATCCTTTTGTCAGAGATTGGGGAACTACCATTCTATTTGAACCATTTTCTCATAAGGAAATTATTTTTAATAGAATATTTACTTAAAATTTATTCATTTCATGCACTCTATATTTACTTACTATATAGTGCTGTGAATTAATAACCATCTTTTATTTTCATCTCCCATAAGATGATATACAACCATGAAAACATTTTCCCTTTCACTATTTCCCAAAGTGAGAAATATCTTTTCAAGGGACATGATCCATCTCTAAGATACAAATGAATTAATAGTTCTTTTTAATAATAGCAGTTGCTCTCATATGAAGCAGTTTAACATTGATACAAATTATATTGAATAAATAGGATTATTTATTTGGGAGAGGTTATTTGTCATGACCTCATTCAACTTACCTAATAAAGTTATAATCTAATCAGCTCCAACTCTAATATCATTGACTGACTCTAGTGGAGCATCCCACATTGACTGTATATGTTGATACAATTAACATTACTTCCATTATTTATTATCTATAATAAATGGAATATATGTAATTATTTCATGATAATTAGTTGTAATATTCAATTCCTATTAGGTTTTAGAGTGAAAATTCCAAAAAAACATAAAGGATTTTCACATTATTTTTGATATCAAAATTGGTTCCTCTAAATATAATCCACATAATTTTTATTTAACTTAATATGAAACTAATTATAACAAAATAATATCTATAAAACTAGATCCAATATTTATATTACAATATTGGTACTAATTAAAATACTTCCCAAAGGATCCAATAACTTAGTAGTATTGGTATACTAGATACATACATAATTTTCACATTACCCTTGGGAAAATAAAATAATATATAAAAACTAAACAAAAATATTATTTTATATTCTATTAGATACTTTAAAATTACAAATATTTCTCTTCTAGGTTTCATTGGAAAAAATTTAACACCCCTGTATTTTATGAATTCTTTTCTAGAATAAATTTTATTTCTTCGATAGCTTGTGTTACATGCAACACCTAGTTTTAACAAACCTTGATATACTATTATTATTTTTAACCATTATAACCTAGCCATTAAAGTAGGTGGAAATAGTTGAAATGAAATTTTTTTAAATATTTAGTATAATAATTTTATTAAAAGAATACTTATTTATTAAAAAATTATTTAATTTTTAGTAAAGTCTTTATAAGTTTTAAAAATTTTATTCTCTAAAAAGATGTTTTTGTTAACAAAAAATAGAAGTATCATAATAAGATTTCAGAAGATGTATTTGATGAAACAAAATTAATTTTTTAAATATATATTTAAAAATCATCATTGAGAGATATTTTGATAATTTTATGAAAAGATTAATTTTTGATGAATAATAAAAAATACTGATTTTTATTAAAGACCTCATTTTTGTTTAAAGAATATAAACGATCCATTTTAATGTAATATGATTTTAAAAGTAAATTTTGTTAAATTTTATAATTTTTAAACTATTTTATTTCATTTTAATCATTTTCATATTTAATTTTTATATTAAAACATTCTATACATATGATAATTTTCTCTTTTGAAAACTGCATTTTCATCACTTCAGTGGGTTTAATTTTAAATTAAAAATTTCAATTCTGTGTATATAATTTAGAAAATTTTAGAAAATATTTTTCATAAGTATAATTTATATTATATAATAATCTATACTTTATTTTTAAAAAAAATTAATAGTGAAAATTTTCAAAATTAATTATCGCGATTAAGGATAAAATAAGTTTTCTAAGGAGTTAAACTGAAATGATAAGGGGTAAAATGACATATAAACTTTTCCTAATTCCATTTGATAGAAATATTTAGATCTTATATCATATAAGTTTTGATAGTGATCCATTTTTATCCTTTTTCCATGGTTAAAACATGGTTATACCTTTTTATTTTCAAAAATTACAAATGTGTCCCCCCACTTATAAAAGAAAACCACCTCTCGTATTCTATTGGAACTCTCAAAAACCCTATGTTTTGGAAAATAACATCAAACATAAATTCTTTAATCACATAATCACATTCTAGAGGCCTTATTTTGATTTATAAATCCTCCTATAAAGTATTTAGTTGTAAACCTAAAGGGGTTTTCCGATGAAGAGGTATAGTCCTTAACAATGTGTTTTCATTTTATTTATCCCTATATAAATATAAAATATTATTTAAACATTATGATATAACAAAATATTTATCTAGAATATACGTAGATGTTATTATTTTAGTGTAATGACATAAATCAATAACCTCTTTGATCATGGGGGAAACAAAACCATCGAATGTGTGTATAGAGGGCTACTGCCTCTTGAACCAATGCAATTATTTTTTCCATAAACACCAATAATGGTAGGATATAATGATATATTTAAAATATTAATATAATATTTATAACAGAATTATACTTTTGTAATTATAATATCATATATAACTTATTACATCTCATTCAATTGGAAAACCATAACGTCGCTCGTGTGTACGATGAATTACCACTTCACGACGAAATGTGATTTATTATTCAATTAAACATTACATGAATGGTAATAAGGATAGTTTTAGTGAATATATGTGATATATATGACCTAAAAATTATTATCTGAATATAATATAATATTTAATATATTTCTTTTCATTTTTTAAGAAAATGGAAGAAGTGGTTTTGTGTATGTACGACATACAATTTCCATGAACAATATAATTAGTTTTCTAAATATATATATATATTTAATAGATTAGTATAAATAAAATTATAATGGATATATATGAAATTTAATTCATGTTTAAATATTTTATATTTTGGGACCATGATCAATGTAAAAGGATAAAAAAACCGAACCAAAACATATATGAAAAACAAAGCAATTAATACTCAGAACCTGATTTCAACAAGGAATTGTTAATAAAAGTGTAACAAAAGTTCAAAAAAATCATATATTGTATGATTCATATTATAATGGTTTATTAATATTTTTTTAATAAACTTTTAATAATAATACAAAAGTTTTTAACATTTATGATGGATTTTGAGACTTAAGGTAAGGGATTTCTTCTCTCTCTTTTATTTATGGAAGACATGTGCCATATTCGTCACTCGTTTATTTTTAGTGGTATGTATATTTACCCTCTAACATGTTATATAATGAATATAATTATTTTATTTATATTCAATTTTTCATTTTATTATATTATTTTATGGTACTTATTATTCGAAATATTAGGAAAGAGGTATGGGATTCTCATCACTATTTTATTTGTAAGGGACACATGCCTTATATGCCCATTGTTTATTTAATGTGGTGTATAAATACTTACAATGAATATATTTTATTATTATTATTCTCATGAAAAATGCGGTATATACATATACATATAATGTTATTTCATTCATGTGGATTACAATTCAAAAGATACCAATATGGTAATGATTTTATGTTACAATCTTTTTGTTTATCATGTTTTAAATGATTATGCTGCTGATGATAAAATATTATCATATATATTTATATATAGCTAAATATATTTATTATCCTATGGTTATTTCTGCATAATATGTTTTTTCCATTTATTATCCTCTATTTATGTACTCAAGATTCTAACGAAGTGTTTTTAAATAAAAACTGAATTTATTTGTCTAATCAGTTTGAAACCCTTTTTATTATATGTCCATATTTTATGAAAATATTTTAATAAATCTTTCAATAATATACAATGATCATTTAAATAAAATTTTAAACATTTATTAACGTTTAAAATATGTTTTAAAATGGATCTCCTTATCATTTTCTGAATGAGTTGATTTTTCCTTTTTACTAAAAAAGTGAAAGGAATATATTTTCAACATATATTCAAGGAATAAAATTTTATGTTATCATTACCATTATATTATTTGAATTTTCATTTACAAGTGTTCACATTTATCTTACAATAAAAATTTTTCCTTAACATTTTATAATTTTTATATTTCAAATAATTGATTTTTAATGAAAATGATATATTTCTCAAGAATTTTTTCAATATTGTTTATGGAATTTTTATTCATCAATTAAAACAACCTTTTGTGTTGCATTTGTTTTATTGATGATATGATGAAATGGGATTATCCTCATTATTCCTTCTCATGTTTTATGTTTATGGTTATGATGAAAAAAATTTATGATACCCATTAAATTTATAAGGGTTATGATATGATGAATTGGAGAAATTTTTATGAAACCAATTTCTCTTCCTCTGGGTTATGCTATGATGAAATGTTTATCAACCAAACTTTTTCATGGGTTCTAATATGATTAATGTTTTATGGTCTCATGGAAAAAAAATTATGGATTATGTGACGGGTGAGATCTATATCTACCTCTAATACATTTGGTAATGATTAATGTTCTACGCACTTAAAGTGTATACGAGAGGTCATCCCAAACCAAAAATAAGAGTGTACACAAGAGGTTACATCAAGCCTAAAACAAGGGGCTACATGGGATTTTATCACAAGACCTAAAAAATATACATGGATGGTTATCCCAATTTTCAAATAATAGGGCACACAAGATTTTATCCCAATCAAAAAAGAGAGTGCACAAGAGGGTATCCTAAGCCTAATGTAGGTACAAGGGTGGTTTTCTCAAGGTTAATATTTATGAATGTCTTGGTTGGTATGATTGAAATAGTATTTTTATGCCTATGTGAAAGACACAAATCTATGTCTTATGAAAATTTTATACTATCATGGATTATGTTCTATAATTACTTTCTGATTTAGGTCTTATGAACAACCATGATCTATTCCATGGCTCAATTTTATGATCATTGATATGTATAGTATGGTTTTGAAATTTTATTCTCATGTTATAAAACCCTTATGCTCAGGTTATCTTGATATATCCCTTATTTACCCTTACTAATCATGTGAGATTACCCTTTATTGTGTTACCTTTCCCCATGTTATAAAGAATGTTATTAAGTAGGAAATATTTAAGAAGTGTAATAAGTGGGAAGATATTTATGGGAAATGTTGAATATATTTCATGAAATAAGATGATTGTGTAACTAGTATCCAATGACACTAAATATTTATGTTCCTCGAGTGTGTATTTTTGAAATGTATTGAATATTAATCTATTAATATGTAATATCTATGTATGAAAACCCTAATTCATTATAAAAGGAAAAAAGGGTGACATCATGTTATTAGTGATGAGTAACATACAATGGAAGCTATCAAAACATAGTCATGGAATAAATACTTTAGGTAAAAAGAAACACATGATAAAAATATTGTAATAATTAAATGAAACTAATGCGATACTATATCCATGAAAATAAATATAAAAATTCATAATAATTACTAATCTCATACTAATAAATTTATAATTTAGAACATCATAAACATATCATCATGGTTTTTTTAGAAAACATATATATAAATGGGTAAGGAATATTCCAATACCCTAGGTAGTTTTTCTCATGAGGCCCACTGATGCATCGAAGAACTATCTATAACCATGTCCCACCCATCACTAATTATTTATAATAAATTGATTATATTATAAAATAAAGAGACAATACATAATTAATTTTTTCAATAATCATCCTTATTTGAATAAGAATGTACGGAATTCCAATAATTTTTCCCATTAAAGTAAAATGGACAACATGATTATAAATTATCTAGAGAAATAAGGTGGACGTTAACAAAATCATCCTAATTGAGTATTCAGAAAACACCTGTATTGGACTGAATATATATATATTTTCAATAGTTCCCCAATCAATAAGTATAATAGATTTATATGTAAGAATCCCTGAACTAACACCATATAGGACTAGGGGTATATTTTTATGTCAATAATTTACCCAATCAATCGATGTATCTAATCTAGGTGACCACCCTTTAATCAAAAAAATAAAAAATAGAGTATTTAAAAAGAAAATATATTGAAAGAAAATTTTTCCTATTCCTGGTGGATGGTGAGACAATATAGATGCTCTGATGGATATTATATTTGATAGCAAATAATGGTACACAATACATCTAGAAAAGAATATTTATTGTTAAGAAATAAAAAATCAAGCAATAAACTATGTGGTATTATCATTTTAAAAGTATGTATCCTTATCAAAGAAAGAAATATAATGTAGTGGAAATGTTTTTTTTTCAAATTCTAGGTTATAAATAGAATATAGTAATTGAGTTTAATATTTTTTAATGGTAGGAGACCATAATAATGAAGGAATAATCCTTCAATATGGTTTGAAAATTGAATGTAAATTATCCAAAGAATGTATCCTGGGAATGTCTATCTGTGGGTGTATTCTGTATCCCACTCATCATGTACTAAAGTTAAGACTGATCTAAACCACAAAAAGATTTTTTTGGGTGATTACCACTAGTATCATCTATGCCACAACCACATCCACTTATTAGTATCTAAACATGGATTCCATCACTGGGATAACCATATACTATTTACATTCCATGATTTATCTTTTTTAGTAGTTATGATTGATTAGGGAAATTATTTAATGATAAGTAATTTAATAATAAATATATAAATTTGGTCTTAATTTTATATAATTACTAGTATGATGACATTAGTTTAAGGTTTTGTAATTTTAAATGGAAAGGATAGAGTGAGAGACCTTATGTTAGTGTAATAAAAACATAGAAAAAAGGAAATAATGAGAGGGGATAAGTTGTTTCTACCAAACAATGTGTCTAATGGGAGATAATAACTTTTAATTATAATAAATGGAATATATTAAATGGAATTATAAATACGAAATTTGAATTAAAAATGAAATAGATGGATTACAAATCGATTATGTTACAATGTATCTTCACAAATCTTAGGAGTAATCCATATAACCCTAATAACTCCTTGTATGGGGGAGTTAGATAGGTATAAGGTAATTACATTTGTGATAAAATAAAATATAGTGGATAAGGATTAGTAAATGTGTGGGAGTGAGATCCTCCTATAGGTGAAAAACATGGGTATTTTCATGGAAACTAAAGTTAGGCAAGGGATAAGAATAGAATCACATGGGTGTTTGGTGGGTTAGGTGAGTTTGGTGAGTTATGTAAAATAATTATAGGTGAGGCTCATGGGCATGAAATTTATACCTAGAAAGGCTTTCTAGAGAGTATTTGGGCTCTTTGTATTATTAAAAATTCAATATACTTTATTCAACCATTTTACCCTTATTAATATTGATTAAAAATTGATGATGGTAATTATTTTATTATCAAGTATATGAGATGAAACCTCTGGTCCAATTATGACATTTTTAATACATATTTGGGATCCCTTTAATGTAATTAAATTTCAAAATAAGATAAATTAAATTATCAATTAAAAAATAAGATATTGGGAAATTTATATGTATATGAAATTATATTTTTATACATTAGGTGTTTTTTATTATTAATTATTATTAATAATCAATTGAATGAGTGTTTATTTATTTTTTATATTTTTAAAAATTATTCTAGAGTCTCAGTTTTAAATAGATTAATCTAATAAATTTTGATAAAATCTATATAACCCTTATAAAATTATTTCTTTAAAAACAACCTTTTTAATTTTATAGTGGTAATTATTTTTTAAACTAAGTAATATATTTTAAAATAATAGATATAATATTTTCCTTGATACATAATTTGGATAAAATGATTCAAAATATAAATTTCATTTAATAAAATTAAATCAATATGTATAGTAAAAATTAATTCCACCATTAACAATGGTAAAACCCATTTTTTATAAAAGTGTATTTTTAAGCATAAAAATTGTTTTTAGAATAAAATTATAAATTATTTGTATTTTAGTTTTATAAATTGGTTTATAATAAATAAATAATTAGTGTTATTTGGATTCTAAAGTAACACTAAACCAAATTTTAGAAAAATAATAATTAATCAATAGAAACTGAAAACCATTTCATCTATTGGAAAATATTACTTAAGTTCATTGGTTTTATGAATAATAAATAGTATTTAAAAAAATATAGATTTAATAATTAAAAAAATATTTTATCAACTAAAATGTTTTATAAATGGTCTTTTTTTATCATATAACTTCATAAAAGTTATTTTTTTTTATAAAAAGCATATTTTCAATATTCACCTAAAAATAATTATTTCTGAAAAATAAAAAAATTCACCATAATATAATTTCTACATGAATAATAAAATAAGGAATCCATTTATAAAATATAAATCTTACAATCTTAGAAATTTAACTTCTAAATATAATCAGGAATAAAGGATTTTAAGGCGAACATTGTGTAATAATTTTTCGATGTAGAGTTTTCCTACTATAGTTGGTTGATAGGGTTTACACATCCAACTTCAAACAACCCGCATAAAAAAATATCCCCATAAAAACACATAGATACCATTAATATTAAAATACATCTCATAGAATTGGAAAACACATCTAATACATAATATGATGGGTATTATCGAAGGGTATGACTAATATATTTTTAAAACAGATCATTTTTATTTCAAAATTTCTAAATAGACCACATATTTTAACTCAAATAACCGAAAAATATTAAAATATTTGATGGAAGCCATTATAATAAAATATATCTTTTTAAAACTCTGTATGAAAAAGGTATGTATTATAAATTTAAACCAACACATAAAACATAATTTTTATCCAAAGAAAAATAATTATTAAATAACATAGGGAATACCATAGACATAAAACATATAAAATCAATATTATAACATATGAAAGAAGATAATAAAAATTATTTACTAACAAAATTATGAACAACACTCATGTGAAACCCCAAAATCAACCCATGTAAAATCTAAAAATTCATAAAAATAATGAGGAATTAACAAAAAATTCCTAAACACAATAAGGTTCATAAATTAGATTTTTTAAAGACAAATATCTTTATAAAACCCATGTATGACATGAAATATTATAAAAAAGATATCACATGGAAACACCTACTTCAAACTAAAATAAACTGATTTCCTTCTAAACAAATTCTTAAATAGCCACCAAGATATTCTATATAATAACTTTAAAACTTATAGATAGACAAGAGCCATGACCTAGGGTTGACGAAAATTTCCTTTTGGTGAGAGAATGAATAAGAAACTAGATGAGGGATGGAAATAAAAAAAGATGCCTAAACATGATGAATCCACTTAGTTTCAAAAAGGAAACCAAGAAATTGAAGTAGGAAGTGAGAGGGGAATCGTATAGGGCCCTCAAAGGCTATCCTTAGTTGAATGAGGTGAAAATATAGCTCAAGGATGTCTTAAATGTGGTAGGGTTGTGGAGGAATTTCATTATTTTAAACAGTTGAGTAGGTAGAACGGTGCTTACCGCATGGTTTACCAAATTGTGTGTCAACCATGAAACCATAATTTTTTCACTTGGTAGGTTTTGCATGATTTCACCACATGGGTTTCTCTAATTATGTGTCAACCATGAATAAAAAACCCACACACAAGAGACCGTTACCTGGTTTCACTTTGGATCTACATGGTTTAATCAACCATGCACTAATCATGTGAAAGGAATTAAGACACATAGGAATAAACACACGACATGGCTACATAGTATACCAAACTATCTTCCAAGCACAAAATATGGAAAAACTTCAAAAAATTCTCAAAATAAATCTTGAAATTCATAGAATAAAAAAAAGTCAGTAATTAAACATAAAATTACACCAAAGTGAAATGGGACTTTGACTATTCTCCCCACCATATAATTTTATCCCCCTAAAATGTCAATAAGGAAAAAATAAGAGACATGATCAACAAAACATAGAACATAATAAGTGTGATAAATCAGATGAAATTACTTATAAGCCATTGAAAACCATGAAAATAAAATTATAAATGTATATACAAAACCACAAATGTAATGACCCGACCACAGATACCTAGAGTCGGTGCTTTATTACATAATATTGAGATGATCACAAAAGATGAAGTCTCGAAAGACCGATTAGTTTAGTAGCCTTTGAAACACTAGATATATTCATAAGTCTTACATTATATCATAATGTGAAAAAAACTACAACAACATCTTGTCTTCATATCCCCTCATACTATCCCTGCAGGTCATTCATAAAATACTTCTTCACATCCTGGGAAAAATAAAACATTGAAAGGGGTGAGCTCAGACGCTCAGTAAGGATAACAATATTGCAAAAATTTTCATAAATAAACATAAACATTTAAGGCAATTTATAACTAAAACAAAAGACTTTTAAACTTGAACTTCAACATAATATGGATAAGATAAAATGAAATAATTCTATTTACTTATTCACATGGATATTATACTAGTCCAATAATCACATGAAATATCAATAACCACTTTCATAACAATGAAATGCATAATGCCAGACTATCATAATCACATAGTCAAGGCCTTGTGCCAAGACTACAAATATTTTTTTGTAAATAATTGTTCCAAGACACTAGTTTGTCTCACGAGACCTACCGATGCATCGAGGAGCCATAGCAGGCACCACCCATCACTTACTATGTCCAATGCATTCCTCATATGAAAAGTTTGAAACATAACATAAACATTCGTATCAAAACTAGAATACAAAATGTCAATAATTTATCCAAAAATCCTGAATGGTAAAAAATAAAACATCCACAGTCAAACATATCATAAAACCTTTAATACAATATGAATGTTTTATATCAAAATAAATCAACTTCAAATAAACTTAAAATCCATCAAAGGATATTGACATAGATGAAATCAAAACTATTTGAGAGAAATATCTCTTTTTTTTGAAATAATTTAAAAGTCACATAATTATAAAAGGAAACATTTACTTTGAAAATATTCTTATAAGCTTGTATGGGAAGCTTCGACGATTTTCTAACGGCGTAAAATAGCTGAACCTGCCATATAAGTTAAAAAGGACATTATTACCTTAATTCTGTCGAAAAGGTTAAAAGGACCTTGTTTGGAAAACTACGGATAGATTCTTTTATAAATATCTTATAAACGTAAAACAAGGGAATAAATGACATTAAAACATAGTCTATAAAATAGTAAAAAATTTTAGAAATACATTTTTAAGAAACATGGTTGTGGCTGATAAAGGGGTCCTAATAGATAATTACGTATAAACATCCTCGAATAATAAAGAGATTGTAGAATTAACCCTTACCTCATTGTAATCAATAGAGTCGTATGAACAATAATCAATAATCACAAAATGAATCACATAATATCTTGAATATTAATAGAATCATGATAATATATATCAAATGGAAGTACACAATACACCACATGAAATAAGTGGTGAACAATAGAAATCTCACAGAATTAAAAGTGAGATTAGAAACCCCTTACCTCGTGTCTAACATGACCCGTTAGATCATTAATATCGTTAATAATAAACTACAGTTAATTTATACTTGCTTAAGAACCTTTTTCAATATTATAATTCCTTTTATATCACTTATTACCATGTTATAAACATTAAGTAATCATTTAAGTAAATAATGTCCGTTTTGTCGATATTTGGAACTTGAGTAAAAAATGAACACTTTATAGTTATAAGTTGTTCACATGGTCCAAAAATCATTATATCCAAAATTATATTCATGAGTTAGATATCATATATATCATATATATCTATTATATACATGTATTTATAACAATACATATCATTTTGTGGTAAGAATGAAATGCACCGTTCATGGAGACAGTAAGTCGTACGTACACATGAACACTACATTCATTTCTATTTTTATTTTAATGTACTTAAAACATAAAGATACATATGTATAGTATAATTCCATTATAATATCATATATAATGTCATTAAATCCATCCTTTATACCTTCCACATTTGGTATTAACGAGTCATATCACTTTGAGGGGGTGGTAGTCCGCACTTCCTCAAATGAAATTATCGTGTTACCGATAATGGAAACCATTAAGGTATGGTTTAAAAGAGAAATAAAGAATAATGAAGAAAAAATAAAAATAATATATATCATAAATAAATTCAGCGACATCATAATGGCCACCATGAGAGGCAGTAGGAGGTAAATGAATAGTCATCGTTTCGTGAGGGCTTAGTTTTCCATCCATAGAAACATTATGTTCTTCACCCATTAGATGGAGGTGTGTGTAAGTGTAATTTGAATCCTTCTCATAAAAATATACTATTATATTTAGGATACTGGTGTTGTTATGAAAGAAAGGAATACAAAGAGTTTAGAGGTTGGAGAAGTAGAATAAAAGAAAAGAAGTTAAGAGAATCTGTTACCTTTAATTTGGGTAACTTCCTTTGGTATGAATCAAAAGGACTTCTTGATGTGCTTTGTGCCTAAGGTAAGGATTATAGGAGGAGTAGAGGGACCTATAGAGATTAATTTCACTGATTTTGGACTTGCCTAAAGGCTTGAGAGGGGTGAGGAATTGGTTATAATTGGTCTGCTTTTATAAGGGGGAGGATGGGCTCTTTAGGAAAGTGTGAAAATATTATTTTATTATATAATGATCTTCGCTTTCTAAACGTCAAAAAATCATTAGAGTAGAATATAAGTTAACTCATGGTCTAAATAAAATCAGCCAATAAGAATTGGACTTGTTTGGGATATTATTTTATTATTTATAATCTAATTTATTTAAATCATTTATTAATGTGGTAAATACTGGATCATTATTGTGTCATAAATAATTTAATTTATTCGATGTCTAAAAATTAGAAAAAAATACCATGATGTAGAAAATCTTTTTATATTTCCATTGAGTACTTATGGTCAAAAATATTACTTATATAACACCATATAAAAATTAATTATGAAAAGGTTTTTATTTTTGTCCATTTTGCCTTTACATTAAATTAATTTATCTAAAGTGTCATTATCATTCATAAGTGGCTCCATGGGGTCCCACAATCGACCCAAATATGGCCATGGTTAGACATAACTCATCAAATATGGTTATAACATGTGTTAAGGTAATTTTGAATTATTACAATATTCTTTATATCTTGAATTACCCTATTTACCTTAAACTGCAGTAAATAAAAGTAAAAATTTACTGTTCATCCAAAATTATTTTTATCTTATTGAACCACATTTTAATCCTTGATTTTAAATGTGTCCTTCGGATTTTCATAATTCAACTCACAGAGGTGGTAAAATTAAGATTTATGTGAATTTGTAAATTTTCCGAGGAGGTGGGTAAAAGACGGTGAATAGTTCAATAAACTTTTATATATCTAATATTATTACAAAATGACTTCAATGAATTAAATTTAACATATATTGGTACTATATATATATTCTGACCAAAAATAAATTTAAATAAAATAAATAATAATTTAAATAAAAAGTCAGTTTTAAACAATAACTCAGTGTTTTCTACTATTCATCAAAAATTTAAAGTTTTCAAAAAAATATCAAAAATTCACCCTAAGATAATTATGATACTATGAATTCAAAAATGAAGTCTATTTTACCAAATTCAAAACATATAATTGGCATTAATTAATTTAAAATTAATTCCCGTTGTTAAATCAAATAGCATGTTTTTAAGATACAATAACTATCAAAAGATTGATACTTGATTATGTCCAATTTCATAGTGAAATTAATTCCAATAAAGAACATTGAACTAAATGGTAAAAATATATTATAATTATACTTAAAAAAAAATTAAAAATATAATCTAACCATATAAATAAATTGAATTAAAAGTCACTTTTGAATTAAAATACAATATTTATCACTATTCATTAAAAAAGGAACTTTATCTGAAAAATTTCAAAAATTTACGGAAAGTAAATTTTTTTCTCCCCATTCTAAAGAATAAATTTATTTAGTCAATTTGAATATATACAAGTTTCAAATATTGGATTTAAAAAGGTTTGTACATTAAAAGGTTATAAAATTTCATTTTAAAAAATAATTCTTTTATCCAAAAATTGAATTTGTTCTTACATTATGTCTATGAAACACATAATATGGATTCTAAAATTATAATGATTATATAAAGTTCAAAATTTACTTAATACTATTCATAACCGCTTTTGAATGGCTAGTTTCGTAATCTTGTGGTGTGCTCGAACCCAGTGTTGTGTGTAGTGCATGTTATTGAATTTCTATAAAGAAATAACATACTATGAAATCTTGGCGTGTTACAACAAATGATAACTAAAAATTCCAAATAGAAAATAAAAATGCTGAGACTTGTAATAGGTCTCTATAGTTTTTAAGGTTCACACTAACCTTAAGGGTAAAAAAATATATGTTACCCTATGTAAAATTAATACAAGAAACTATGAAACCCCCAATCAGTTATGTAATCACAGAGAAAAAATAAAATGGTGCATCCATGATCATAAAAAACAGTCGTTACATTCTAGAAATTTAGAATAGATTATGATTATTCGAAAATAAAATAATATAAACTCATAGAATAACATAAGAAATTAAAGAAAAAATGAGGCATAAAAAGAGGAAAACTAGAAGAAGAGGAGCACCTAGAATAAGCTCCATAACTCTTTTACTTATATCTCATCCACAAAAAATCAACTCATAGAACATTTAAAAATACTAAATAGACAAAAAAACATTATGTTTTTCAAAATATTCAAATACAAGAGAAAATAATATCCAAGATATTTAAACTATGAACATACACAAACCTTATTTATGATAGGATATTAACAGGAAAAGAATATTATATGGAATCGTGATTTTTTTTAAATCAGTTCATCCTACCTTTACTCCTCACATGATAGATGAATCATACCAATGAGAAGAAATAGAGGCACCACCCATCATTGACTGTCTTAAAGTGATAGTATCCACCATCATAGCCTTTTTATCTTCAAGCTCAACCATAGGAAAACTATATAAAGACATTTTCAAACTAATTCCAAAAAAATATTCTTGAAATATGAGTGAATTCCAATTTAAGAACACTCAATAATGGCCAAAATACTAAGAATGTTTAAGATTTACCACTTCAACAGAAGTTTGGGTAAGGTGGAAACCAAAAATACTGTACCCAAATCCCATGAGAGTGTAATACATGGGACATCGCATGACCCATTAAATTTTCAACACATCAAACTCATTTCAATTCATTTTAGAAAAACCTTTATAAAATTTAAAACTATTCTTTTTCCTCTAAAAACAATATTTTCCCCAAAAGAAACAAATCAAACCTTTTTTAATATAACAATATTTTAAAATGAGGTTTAAAATAACATTCATGAGTGTTAGATCAATAAAAAACTACATTAAAATTAACTTATGATTTCAATAATCCTTTTGTTTAAATCATTTTTCAAATCCAAAACATCATACTCATTTCAAATAAATTTTAAAAAATACTTCATTATGTTAAATGAAATACCATTATAATTTAAAAAAATCTTCCTAAGAGTAAATTATTAACAAGTCCAAATCAAATTAAACTAAAATACATTTTTTAAAGGGTTTAAAAAAATAATAAAAACATGTTTAAGTTATTTGTTTAAATTTGGCTAAAATATGTCATTGTTTCTAAGGCCTTTTCTCGAAATATTTTATTTAAAAGGTTGGGACCAAAGACTAAATTTATTATTTAATGCAATGTCATCTTTAAGACTGGGTATAGGGAGAGCCATTACATAGTATGAAGGTCTAAGGCCAAGGGGCCTTAATACAAGGCTTGAAAGCCCATTTTTTGGCCTAGAGGACCCCTCAGTGAACAATACTACTATAGTACCTCGATGCTCTATAACACCACCTCTACTTTTCATGCTACAATGCCTTCGCCACTACATTGTTTTCGCTGCTATAGTCCACAACTACTATAGTATTGCTTCCGTACCACCACTAATTCTTTTATTTTTATTTTTTATCATTTAGATTCTAATATTTAATTTTGTTTATTTTTTTATATATACATATACCATTGATTTTTTTTGGAAATGGAATATCTTGGGAGGTATATCTTGTGATGATGCTAGTTCAAAAATAGTAAAATTTGATTGTAAATGGAATATATGAGTGTTTTTAGTGATGATCTTGAGATTTTACTTACTAGATCAATGTTAGAGAATCATTCCCAAGATGTACCCTCGACTCCATCTTATTCTCAAGATGAATATGACACATCCAAAGTATTTTTGTAAAATCTAGGATTCTTGAAAATTTATTTTTCTACTCTCCAAAATATGAAATCATTTGTACTTAGTAATAAGGGTTACATTTTTCAGGTTTCAAAATCAAATAATGACATTTCATAGTTAAAGGATATATGCAATAACTCATTCATTAATTTTCTTAAAAGGGATCTAATCCATGGAAGGTCCATGATTTGGTTTCTTATTTAGATGATATTTATGGATTTAGTTATTGGAAATGTTTTTCACTTTTTCATGGTTTCTTTCATATCCTTCTCCCTTGGTCTTAGATGAAATTAGGGGATTGAAGTATTTTATTGATAAATTTAATTTGGATTATTCTTTTTAATTTATGATTAGAATAAAAATTTTAATTATATTAACTATAAAGAGATGTGTATAGATGTTTCTATGAATATAAATATATTTAATTGGGTCTTAAGGAATCCAAAAATTCAATATGATATATCCTCATCTATTAAGAATTCAAATAGAAATGTATAATTATATAATATAGTTTAGATTTGTATATTTCACGAATGTTCTCATTGATATTAATATAGGATCTACCGTAAATGATAGAGTTTTTGTTTACTGTCCTTAGGATGAGGAAAATATAAATATTGAATATAAAAGGTTTCCACCCTTTGATTTTTTATTGTATCATTGGGCACTGAAATCCAAATTATAGTAATAATATTATTTTCTCTAACTACATCTTGAGAGTCCATACATGAAAATAATAGCGGGAAAATAGTGGTTTTAATCAAGCAAGGAATGTTCAATCATTTGAAAATGAGAATAATACTATAGTTAGAGATAATGTTGTGTGGGCTCATGGTCCATCAAATTAGGGTGAGACCCAAAATAAAAAATAAATGGACAATGATCATGTCATCCCTATTGTACGACACTCCACATTAGTGAATTTGGATGGAAAATAGAAGGCACCCTCTGATCTAACTATGCCTAAGGAGAAATTATAGATTGTGATAAATGATAATAGGACCACCACATAGCATCCCATGTTTTATTTGAGTAGGCACGGGGGTTCATGGGCTGATTTAGTAGATGAGGAGAATATCTTACATTAAGATACCCCTGTAAGAAATGTTATATATAATGGTATGAAGGAGGATTATGAATTCTATGATAGCCAAACTAATTTTCAAATTAATGAGTAGGTTTTTGATCAACAAGTAAGACAAGAGAATTTATTGGTTACATAAAAAGGCTATAAATGTACATCTAAGTTTATATCAATTTCTTCCATGAAATATAAGAATATTAATGGAATACCAATTTTTGCGTTTGATCATGACCTTTTATAAATGTGTCACATTACAAAAGGAATGTATTTCTTATTAGTGACTCCTTTGGGAATACTAATAATAATTACAATGATGATTGGAAGGTTATTGATCATGATTGATATAAGGAATGGGCTATTGGATATGATATTAAGGTGGAAAATGAATCCCCATCCCACAAAGATATAAAATACTTGGGAAAACCTTCTACAAGTGGGTAGGTGTTAGCATCTATCGATGCTTCTGTTCTTAGTACTAATGAAATTTTTGTCTCAATGGATTCCAATCATGGAGAATAGTTAGTTCACAAACCTTCTACTAGGAGAAGACATAAGAAGAGTCTTCTTGCTCGTACTCTAATGCCCATGTAGGGCCTCCCAGTTGAATATCAATATGCTCAATTTATAACTGATTGTACTATGATGGTAGATTAAAATTGTATAATAAATTCTTCTTCAATTCTCGGTGCATCAGGTGCTTGAAAAAAGGGATGATTAAATTTGATTCCACTATGAGAGTTTCTTTTAATTAGAGTTCACTAGTGAGTATTGTTTTGAAGAGTCAAGTGATATCATGTAAATATTTTTCTATGTTTGTATTGTTATTTATTCAACTAGATCAAGGGGACCATCTAAGGAAATCTAGAACAAATGGGGTGGATTCTTCCACAACAGAAACTATGGTTATTGTTATCATTAACTCGTTGCATTCTTATTCATATCATCGTAAATCTTCTAGGAATAATTTCAATGATATAATGAGTTATGCTGCGTCTCCTAATTTTCTGGTTGTAATTTCTAACTATGATAGTTTCTCATTTAAGGGGAATCCAATGATCAGATGATCGAAAGGAAACTGATGAAATGTTTGAGGTGAAGGCATCATCCAAGTGGTCGGGGTTATCGGGGGGAGGGATAATCATAACATGACTCTTTATTCTATGGGTATACATATGGGGACTCATTGACATTGAAATATAAATTGATTTTTTTTCATTGTAGTAATTTCTTTATAGTATGTATGTAATCTATGTAACTTGATCATTTTTCAAAGGTTTGATGGATTTTCTCTATTTTGACCACTTTTGGGTTATCTACTTATTGTTTCTCACTTGTTGGTTTAAGATTTATTTCTTAGGGAAGGTTGGTTGTATAACCATATGGTAATCCATTTTATACATTATCTAATAATGGGGATTCGACCCTAAAATATTATATAATTTTTTATCATTATTTAACTCTTATTATTTCCAACATTACTTTAATTAAATTAAAACAAAAATTTCACTAAAACCCACACCTAGGTGTCCTTTTTATATGGGAGTGTGCCCAAGGAAATCATTATAGATTTGGAACATGAGATTAAACTTCTCATTATCCCTCACTTGATTAATAAATTAGTATTATTAGTAATAAAACATTATTAATAATTTGTAATTAATTAATACGTACATAATAAATAAAAAATTAATAATTCTTAGGTTTTGGTTATCTATTAATAATAATTAATAATTATATTTTAGTTAATATGTACTAATTAAATTATAATTGGTAATAAATTTTTAATTTGTAATTAATTTTTAGTAAGTAAATAATAATATATTTAAGGTCATGATGATAACAAGAAACATAAAAACAGACACCCCTTGGCTGATAATTACTAATTACTAACTAATTATTAAGTAATTATTACTAATTAATTAATTATAAATTATAAATTATTATTAACTAATTACTAATTAATAATTATTAATTAATTAAAAATAAAGAAAATTTATAATTAATTAAAAATAATAATTATTGTTAATAAATTACAAATTGTGAATTATTCAAAATTAATTTATACAGACTAATGACTATTATTAGTTATTAATTAACTATTTATTAATTAATAATTATAAATTACTAAATATAGATTAATTTTTACTCAATAATTAATTAGTAATTATTAACGAATTAGTAATTGTTAGTTATTAATAATTAATTACTTAATTCTAATTATTAACAATTAATGAGTAATTATTAGCCTTTATCAACTAATTATTAATTTTTAGTCATTATTAATTACTAATTATTAATTAATTAATAATTTTTAATAGTTATTAATAAATTATTTTTTAATAATAATTAATTAATTAATAATTAATCACGAATATTGACAAATAAATAATTATTATGTAATTCCAAGATATTTTTAGTAGATTTTGGATTATTATTTAAAAAATAATTATTAATTAATTGATAATAATTAATTGCTAACAATAAATTAATTACAAATTCAATATTAATTATTAAATTTTAATTAATAACTAATTATTAATAAATATTACAGAATAAATATTTATTAATTATAGTTTATTAATAAGTAAAACATTGGAATTGTTAATAATTTTCGCTTTAAGAAGAAAATAACTAATAATTAATTATTAATAATTTAATACTAATAATAATAATACTTTTTAATCCAATGCAATAAAAGGAGAAGCTGAATCTCACATTGGAAATCTAAAAGGTTTTTTGGGGAACCCTTCTTTATAAAATGGTTCACTAGGTGAGAGTTTTATTTATATTTTTAGATGCCATTAATATAAGTAATGTTGAGTATAAAATTATTTAAATTCATGTAAAAATATTTTTTTAATAGGTTGAGGGTGAAACCAACTTTCATTAAGGTAAGAAAGGAAACCCCATTCAGCTTGAGATAAGAGGGAACAATATAAATGGACAGTAGGCCAAGAGGATCATATGCTTGATAAGTCGATGGGAAGAAGGACCTTAAAAGGTCTAAAGGGTTGGGAGACCTATAACCTTAGATGCTCCCACATAAAAGAAATATCCAGAAGTCCTAAGAGGTAGCATGCATCATTCCAAGTACAAGACACACATCTCTCCAACCCCACTAGTAGAGATACTACACCAGTGCTACCAGTCAAAGATGTTGTGTCACCCCCCTTCTCTAAGCCGTTCCATGTTGGTATGTCACAATGTGGCATGGCACCCCTCCAACCCAATATGGAATTTTGGGGATGATAGATGATTAGTTCCAACACACCCATATCTCTTTTGACCCACCAACCATATAATGCTTGTGTGGCCCTCGCTGTGCCATTATCCTATCCCTCCACATCTACTAATGAAACATTGTGTATAAATCTACATGGATTAGTACCCATACGATCCTTGTTGTAAATAAGAGAGATGGATGAATGTTGGGTGCCAACATACCCATCCCTTATATGAAGTCACCCACCCAAAAGAAATTGAATGATCCATATTTTACACCTTATTAAGTGTAAGAGGACATTTTATTGGTCATGTAATGTCACCTGCAACCATTAATGTTAGCCGAGAGGCCCAGTGTCCCTAAGGCCCAAGGAAAATAACATTTCCGGAGGGCCCATGCCCAAGTGAGACATTCCTTCTACTTAAAACATTGTTATATATATTTAGACAATTTTTTTTTCATATATAAATATTAGAAAATACAAAAAAGATTTTCCCATAGAGCACAAGTCTTTAAGACCCTTGATACCTTCTAATTTTTTTTAATGGAAAGGTGTTGGGTGCCTCATTTCATTATAACCCCAATTATATTTTTTTAACCTTACCCTATATGTGTAACTTATTTTTCAAGAAACCCATTAAAATAAAACCCCACCCAAACATCATTAAAAATCTCATCGATTCATTTGAGTAAGTAAATACCAATTATAAAAATATGACCAAATATAAAATAATTACATAAAAATAATTAATACGGGGTTGCTATTTGTACATGGTTTGGCCACACGGTTTGGCGTACCATGTTACAAACACGCAATAGTTATGTGATTCTCAGATCCTTGTGCATGGGTTTCACATGGTTTTCCAAACCATACAATCAAACCATATACCTTTGGTTTTTCAACCATTTTCTCCCCAAATAATAAATAATTACAAAAAAAATCTTAATAATATCAATATAATTTAAAACACAATTAATTAAAATGAAAATACACCCAAATAAATGAAAAACAAGATAAAAATTCAGAATCCATAACATAACCACCCACGGTAACTCATGGAATAAAATTTGAAAGAGCTAACTGGGATCTCATTGCAGTTACCTATCATCTTCCAACATTTATATCTCCCATATACCATCAAATTCTATATAGTATAAAACAATAATATACAATTTTTCATGAACTAGCTTGGGTTGGCCCGACCTCTCACCCATCCTAGATCATAATAAGGATCTAAGGTAATTTATGATCGCCATGGGATTCCTAATATTGAATAGTAAAAATAAAACATTATTGAATGATTCATACCCATAAAAATAACTATATATACTAGAAAAAATAATGCATAATATGAGACGACTCTTCCATAATATATATTCCCATGAAAATCAAATAATCTATTTTTAAAAAAAGGGATAAAAGAATTGAGTCATCAATAAGATTAATCTTCCAAGTAAAAGTTCATAATAAAAAATAAATATAATAAAACTAAATTAATGATATAAAGATATAAGAGGGTTGAATGGGTCAACAAAAAAATGGTATAAAATATTAAAGTAAAACCAAAATATGAATTCAAACAGATCCTTGTTTCCAATGATTCATAGAAACATCACCATCAAAGTCATCTTTATGAGAGACCCAAAATATATAATACCAAAAATTATATCATCTCAATAACCTAAAGCTAACCCTAAAATATCCATCTAGACTTTAGGCACAGAATAATATAAGTAGGGTGTGATCCAAAAGACCAGTTTGATTTCACTAAAGAGTCCATGAATTTCCAATAACAAAAAATTATTTTAATTATAGTTTGAAATACAATAATCCAAAGTAATGACATTGAAAAAGTATGGGAAAAAACCTCATAATAATTTCTAAAACACCTTTGAAACCTGAAATATATTCTCAATCAAAAAAAATCTTTACTTTTGGAATCTCTTTTTTTAAATCATTATTTCTAAAACACATTTTAAACCACTTTTGGAAACAACAAAACTTTGACCTATAAGTAAAAAATGAGACAAAAATATTCCAATAAAAATAAAATGAATATAGTATACAATGGTTATCAAATAATTCAAGTACCAAGTATAATTATAAAATAGAATACAAATTGTAATAGAAAAAACAATGGGATCAAGTAAAATAATATAAATCAAAAGTAAATAGTGAAATAAGGATACCACAAAACTAAAAAATACATGATGTAAATATATAAAGATCTGAAAAATATTTTACATTAATGGGAAACATATATGGTATCAAAATTCAAGGCACTCAATAACCTTTTACTATCTTGCGATAAAATCAAATTCATATAACAACCCGTATCCCTTTATCAGAGGTCTTATGATCCTTAAAAGTATATACATATCTGGAAAACATATTCTTGGGGAGAGTTCATAACTATAGGAATATATATAATATAGATCATTGAAGTAGTAATATTTAGTTAGTGTGGTGTAACCTAATGCAAGGGGGTTTATCCGACAAACTAGAGGTAGGTGTGTTATGTCCCAAACAATGTATATATGGTTCTAATTTCTCATTGTTAAAGGATTATATTTTTTAATTTATTATTTATGAAAAATTAATAGTTTAGTGGTGTATAGGGTGTCAAAACCACATGGAAGGGTAAAAATAATTATGCAAAACCGGATTCAAAATCTGAAAACAAAGCAAAATAATGACCTCGAACAGTATAAACAAGAACATTGTAAAAATAAATGTATTAAACAATTGATGAAATGGGAAAAAACGAATAATTGATGACAATGAAAGTCAAAAAATGTTAAAAAATTGTTTGGATGATTAAAATTTTACTCTTTTCATCTAAAATAATTAATTTGGATCATCACACCTTAATAAATTTTCCTATTATCTCTCTTGAGTAGTGTTGGAGCTAAATTCAACAATTCCTCAATTGTTGAATCCAATATAAAAAATACATGAATGATAAAACTAAATTTATTTTAGATTAACATAGTTTTTTCTTCAATAAATTGATTCAAGGGTAACTCTTTCTTATTGAATTTCATTGAATTAAAAGTAATTGATACACCAATTTTGAAATGATTTTATAAATAATGGGAGAAAAGAGTTTCTGTACAATATTGATTTCCCAAACCACTATACTTATCTAGGAATAATCTTATAGAGGTACAAATGTTTATTTTAACTATAATATAAATAAGATAAATAATGTAAGGGTGGATAATATCCCCTCTTATCTTTATCATGAATGAGTTCTTCCAAACATTGTTTTTTCTAATCACCAAAAAATCCTTCTCAAGTGTCACCAAGGATTCCTCTCCAAGAAGTTATATAAATATGTGTCTCTTTTCTCTCTTGTAAAACATTTATTAAATTATTTTCCTTCTTTTTAAAAATGGTAATAGTATCTGTGCACCATATTAATGTAGTCTTCACCAAACCACCTAATACATGTCACTCGTCATCTTTCTTTATTACCCGCTCTTGATTTTAGAAGAACCTTCAAAATACAATTAAATGAATGCACATACATTTCATTTTAAATGAATCTAGAAGAGTCTCTAGAGTGATTCATTCATGAATATAAATTCTCTTTAGTTTACTAATAACTAATACCAAATAAATATCACACATAAACATTTTCTAACAACAATCTATATCATTAAACAGTGAGTATATTCCCAAATTCTCTTCATGATTCTACACAATGCATTCATAGTCATCCACCCAATTGTTTATAGATACCAAAAAACTGTGAACCTAAATGAATTATCAACCAACATGATTCCCCATCATTAATTCTCATTCTACTCATTCCTTTGAATGTAGATCAAAGTGAATATTCCTGAAAAAATATGGTTCAAAATTTAGACACACACACACACACAAACACATAACTAGTAACTTGAATAAAATTTAGAAATAAATAACCCCAAAATTATTTAGAATCCCTTAATGAAATTCAACTGAGTATAATTATTTCATTAAATTTTTACTACCCAACCATAGTGTTTGAATAAAATAACGACACATCAACTTAGACTAAAATTAAAAAAAATCAATATCCATATGAATATTAGATTTCAACATCTTTGGTGGATCCTATGATTTCACATAGAATTGAATGCGGTTCCCTCTTCCAATAAATCTCAATGAACCATGGGATACAAAAAATTGATCTATTTGTGATTTATTTCTCATTTTTCATCAATTGTGGATCCTCAATCAGCGCGGCTGAATGATTTATCTCAATCAATCTCTTTTCCTTTATTTTGATTAATGGAGGATCTTAGGTCACCATCTTCAAGAGAGATTCAACCCAACATTGGGGTTCTTTATTTGGTAGAGACTCCCTATAATATCCATATTTGATTTAATATAAGAAAACAACACAAAAACCTGATCTCAGTTAATTTTTTTCAATATATACTTTTTTATTTTAGATAGAGTGATGTCCTATATTCATCCAGGTCCTCACTAGTTCCTTTAATTGAGAAATAAAGTCTCAATTAACCCTCACAGAACTCATTTAGATTTCAATATAGTTAATGTTTAGATATTGGTTCTTCATGAACTTGTTTCAATGAAGATATTCTAGTTTCATTTGTGTTCTGGTCATATAACCTTAAACTATAGTTTTCAAGAAAATATTTGTGTGGTTTATTAATTGAGTCTTAATCTTCTTCTATTTTAATCAGGACTAATTCATCTTCTTAAAACTAGAGATTAATTTGTTAGGTTTACAATAGTTCATGAAATCAATAACAATAATGGATTCTTAGCCTCACTAGATTCCTTTTATACTCAGTAAAGTTAAATTGGTAGATGTAACTTGTGATAGTCACAAGGTGGTATGATGTGTGCATTGCGTCATAAAAGTGGAACAATAACATATGAGTGGTGGTTGATGTGAAGAAACAATATCATATAATATTGGATGTTTGTAGGATCAAGAGTTTACTATTGAATGGTAGTATAATGATTGACATCAGGGGGTAGAAGAATGATATATGGCTACAATAGTATTAAGAAAATATTATTTGATTGTAAATGCCCCTTGCGGCAGTGTACTCAAGAGGTGCAGTAGCAAGTATACAAGGTAGTAAAAGAAGCACAATGACATAAGTAGATCAGGTGGTAACAAAATAAATTCTCACCATAATTAATCAAATTACAAAATTAACATACATATCTTATAAGAAAATATCAATAATTGAAGTTAATTCAGTAAATTTCAATCACTAATATCTGACTCCCAAAATAAAATTTTCCACACAAAATATAATTTCAGTGTTCATAAATTAGTAATTATCTACCATTGAAAATATCTCAATGTAATATAGAAGAATGTGTTTTTCAATCAATTTTTTTTAACCAATCAATAAATATATCGATTGTCATAAAATTTCACAAATATTTTTTCACAACTTCCCAAAACTAAAATTTAGAACCCAATTATCTTTGATATATTCCATGTATTTAATATTGAAAATATACTTGAATAGAATAATGGAAGAAGTAAATTTTAAAATCTCAAAAAAACATTTTGAATCTAATTAAACCAAGTGAATAAAATTATTGTTAATCAATAAATTATAATACATTGAATGAATAAAATAAATAAAATGATTTTCCATTAAATATATGAAATTAAAAATATGAACAATTGAGTAGAAAAACAAAAAAAATTTACAACTTCATAAAATACTAAACAAATTTCATATTCAACTAAATTTTATGAAATATTCAACATTAAATCTTACTAAATCCCATTTTTAAATAAAAACCTCATAAAAGGTCTGAAATACATGTGAACAAACATACTGAAATATGTACCACATTTTAACACATTGAGTTTTTATGAACCATTTTTTATGAATAAATTAAATTTCTAGGATTTCTTGTGTTACATGATACACCATGTTAATCTTGCGCTACATGAAACACTGGATTAGTTTGGGTTATATGCAACACTGAGTTTCTACGAAATAACACTTTTTATTATAATTATTTAAACAAAACAATTATAAACTAGCCATTAAATTAGCGGAAATGAATAGTATCCACATCATTAATTTTTTTTTATATATTATATGTTAAATAAAATGTTTTTACATATATCCGACATATTTTATAGGCATAATATAAGAAAAAAATGTAATTTTACACATATAAGCTATATTTTTATTATCGCAGTTTTGTTTCCTTTTAAGGGCGCACTAGTTCTAAAATAAAATTTGGATGTTTTATAAATTATATTTCATGAAATAAAATTACTTTATGAAATTGGAATTTAAAAATTATCTCAGGATGAGTTTTTGGTTTTTTGATAATTTTCTTAAATTGTTGAATAATTAAAAATACTTCATTTTAATTAAAAACAATCATTTTATCAATTTTATTTATATAGTTAAATTATAATTTAATTTTTTTTAAATATTAAATAGTTTAATTATACATATATAAATCTAATATGTGTAATTGAAAAATATTTCACATTTAAATTGGATCTAAAAAACATTACAATCTTTTGAATATTTTTACTTTAAAAAACCATTGTTTTTCCCCGTTGGTGTAATTAATTTTAAATAAATTTCTAAAAAATTTATGATCTAAATATTGAAAAATTTATTATATATTTGGAATTATATGGTCTAGAATTATTTATTATGTCCCTTTTATTTTTGGAAAACATGAATAGTTTTCTTTGTAATTTTATTACCATGGTTAAGTGTAAATCAGGCAATTAAGGGTAAAAATAATATTAAAAAATATTATTAAATTAACCTAACATTTGACCAAATGTTATTGGATTAATTTAATTATAACATTAACATATAATGTTTTAAATTTAATGATTCAATGGAAAATTTTCCATGAACATGACTTAAGTATTATTAAAATCAAAGAGAGTTAAAAAATGTCACACTCCTACTTTTAATAACTATACTATTTTTCATATGGAGTTAAATAGAAGATATTCTTAGATATAAACGTTATTAAAATATATATAAGGTTTGACCACTTTATGTAATTTTTTTATTTTTTAGTAAGTTAATAATTATCATAAATAATTACAGAATAATGATGCAATAATTAATCAGTTGACGAAAAAATTGATTAAATGATATTATAAAAAGTTAAAAGTATATTTCGGATTTAATAATAAGATCCATGAATTTTATAGGTTAATATGACATATTATTGGCATATTAAATTAGTTTTTTATTGAATTTCTTAAAGTTGAAGTGATAAATCGTGTCAAAACTGACAATAATGATATTTTATTAAAATAATATTTTATGAATTTATTTATAAATGAAACATATTTTTAATAAGTAATATTGGGATTATATATGGACTAAAATATCATAAATATTCTATTTATGGTCCAATACATACTTTATATGTAAGAATTACGTCCTTTTAATATTGAAATATTTGTTACCATAGTTAAAATTAAAATTTGTTAACAAAGGGTTAATCAAAACGATAAGGTTTAAAATAACACCAAACCATGTATAAAATTTATTATTTTATGGGATTAAAAACATTTCATATATTATATTTTAATAAATGTACATGTTAGTTATTTTTATTAAAATTTAATTTATTATAAATTAATCCTTTAAGAAATTCTCAGATGGGGCCTCCCCTCTCTTATAAAAGAGAACCTCTTATTCTATTTCCGTCATAATTTAAAACCTATTTGGTTCATCCAAACCCTATAAAAATATATTCTCAAATTCCCTCCCTTAAAAATATAATCATTCTTTTGGGAAGAAATTCAACCAAGGATGTTCTTTAGTGAAAACAAAAAAGCGATATATTAAGAAGAGGTGATGTTCATCAACAAACATTTTTGTTTTATTTATTACTTAAACCCATTAAATTATTTTAGTTAATGTCTATATTATAACATATGCATCTTCAATATAATTATATTTTTTATCTTAAGTGTACAACTGTGAACTCCACACACTTCCATTAAATGAGATATATAATCATCATTCATGTGTATAGCGGATTACCACCTCGCTAACTGATGTTGTTTATTCTTACATTAACACCATTAAAGATGGGATTAATGATTTATTTATATTTAATATATGATATATTATAATTTTATAATTTTATTATGATTATGGAATTGTTATATCACACATAATTTTATGCTTTACAATTTTTGGGAATATGATAACGTCATTCGTGTGTATGACAGATTGAGGCGTCGCGAAGCAATTTGATTCATTCACGAATTACATACGATGTGTTAAATATTATTTTGATAAAAATATATGATATATATGAAATAAAAAATATCCTAGAATGATAGTATATAATATAATTTTATTTATTTTAATATGAAAAGAAAATGAAAACCGTGTTCATGCGTACGTATGGCCTACCGTCTCCATGAACGGTGTATTTTTTTTAACTATAACTTTTATGAATCACAATAAATAAATTATTAATATATATATATTATATTTTATATCATTTTTTTGATTTTTATACGATTAAATCATGATCTATGAAAGAGGATTATGAATAATAATTCAAAACATATACAAAAAATAAATCAGTTACTTTAGAATTGGTTTGTAAATAAAAAATTGTATATAGTCATAAGTAAATAATATATGGTATTATATGTATTGATATGGTTATTTTTTATATGTATAATAAAATTATATTTCGTATAAAATAATTTTTAACGTGTATGAAGGATGTTATAAATTAAGGTACGGGGATTTATATTCTCACTTTTATTTCTGTGAGACTTATGTAATATTCCCCACTCATTTATTTTATGTGGTGTATATAATTCCCATGAATTTAATATATGACAATTATCATTAAATTTATGGGCATTAACATATCCATTTGATGATCTCTCTTTCTTGGGGTTTATCGTTCGAAAGCTACTAAATCAGTGAGGTAATTTTTGTCTCAATTCTCATTCATTGAGGGACATGATATTTTATGAACCTATATTATTTTAAAATGTATATATGTTTTCCTTTGAAATTATGTATCATAAAAATCCTACAATTCATGATATATTTTGGTTCATTTAATGTTATTTTATCTTTGGTGGGAAATTCATGTTCCTTCAAAACAGTGTTTACTAATTGTTTTTAATTTTTTAATAATATTTAATGAAATTTAAGGAAAAGGATTAAAAAGATGTTTAAAATGATTTTAAAATATTCATTTATAAATTTTCAAGTTTATTTTAAATTAAAATATTTTTTTAATTGTTTTATGATATAATTTTTTTTCAAATCGTAAAAGATATTTTCCGCAAGAATTATTTCAAATGATATTTCAAAAAGAAATCCAATTTAAAATAACCTTATATAATGCTACACATTATTTACTGGGGTTATGATTCAAGGATATTGTTCTTATTCATTTTATGGTTTGTATAAGTTTTTTGTGAATGATTTATGTTCTTCCGGAGCACATATATATGGTTTTCATTATTTGATGGGTGAGACCAATATCTCTATTCAATGTATTAGTTAATGATTTATATACCTTGAGATAGACATGGCTGGAGTGGGGAGAGAACCTAGTTCAGTAAAGGAATGTATTCCCTAACATGTTCTTGGGACTGGAAATCGACTACTAAGATGGTCATGGGAGTTAACCTTGACTACTAAGATGGTTCACAGAGTGAATTTTTTTTACTAAGATGATCTTAGAAGTAATCCTTGACTAATATCGAAATCATTTTTTTGTGTTTATTCCATGATTCCATGTCTTATTTATATGTTATGATTTCGTAGTTTATGTTTTTAACTCCCTTAAGATTCATGTCTTATGAACTACCAATATTTATGACATGACTCAGGTATATGTTCTTTAATTTGTAGGGTTTGATCTTAAAATGTTATGATTATGTTCTCATACATTTAAAAATGAGCATAAGAGGGAACAAATTTTCATTAAGTCCTTAATGAGGCAACACCCACATTCTTTCAGTGATTATTCTAATCAACTTGATACTAAAAAACTGTTCAATACCACCGAAATGATATTTTTTTTACTTTAGCATTCAGAACATGAAAACTTCATTTTGGATGTTTATCATTTAGATGGAGAAGTGGACCAGTGGCAGACTATAATCAAGAATACAAGGAAGAGCGATGAAATTTTATCCATGGATTGGGATTACATCAAGAACTTATTATTCCATAAGTACTTTCCTATTTTTCTTTATGTGAATATAGATAAATAGAGCCTTGATTTAAAGTAAAGGAATGATGAGTTCATTGTTTCCCATGTGGATAATTTTACAAGACATGAATAACACATTTATGGTATTATAATCCTACCTAAAAGTATGTTTGATAGATTATTTAGTGTATTAAAACGAAGCATTAGAATGGTGTTATCTAGAAGAGACTTCAGTAACTACGAAGATATTGTGTGTTGTTCTTTCTTGGTGGAAATAGAGGTTGAAGTTATATATCAATCTCATGGGTTTGACAAGGAATAGAAGATAGAGATTAAATGAAAATATATAAACTATGGAGGAAAGAAGATGACCATTCCTTCATGTTCAAAGTGTGGAAAGAAACATGGAGAAAATTGTCGTAAGGATACAAGTTCTCATGAACCAAGTGAGGATTTCATCCAACCCATCACATGACCCGGTCTGAGACATGGCCTGAAGGGTGGTCCCGATCCTATTGGGCGGGAGATAGTACCAAGCATCAGAATAATCCAATAGGAATGATATATACCAAACAAACCTAGATCAACAAATAAATTAAACATGAGGAAGAACCACCAATAAATAAATCTCAATAAATAAATAGAAAAAATATATAATTACAATAAATGATGAACAATATCGAAAATATAAACTAAATACAAAAATAAATCTGAACCACACAACCATATTTTCCACACGACCTCTTGGTTTCCACCAACCAAAAGACCAACTCTCTATAAACAATGGGGTAGAAACCATGAACCTAAACCTACAAAATAACTCAAGTCTACCGACATCAAATGATACAAGTTGAGTGTGATCTTAACAGAAATGTATGCCACCACCACCACCACAGAATACATACATTTACTTTCTATAAATAGTCCACAAACACTAGTTTTGAATACATATATAAAAATAGGTTTTTATCATTTTAATACACAAATATACATTTCCTTAAAATAACACACACCACATCTCCATTTTTGAAATGTTATACCATTTTAAAACCAAAATACAAAAAAATAATAATACCGAGCTATACTATTGATAAATATGTAGTATAAATAGAAATCCAAGTGAAACAGAATTTAAACAAAAATCATACAGATTGTAAACCATGAGAATTTCCTAAACATCCCTAGATTTATCCCTATACATACTCGAGTCAGTCTCACCTGTCGACATATGGTGAATCTACATACTCCATAACCAAAAAGCCTCTCTAATCTATCCATTCTAGTGGAACTTAGCACCTATCCTTGTAATGTAGAGTGGGTGAAAACCCGTCTAATCTAGGTCGACAATAACTCATCAACTCAACCCTCTAAAGGACACCAAATAAACGCATGGAAGAAGAACACTACGAAAGTAATAGGCCCTCACAAATGTGACTCACCTTACCTATGGCCACTGCACTTTCCTACCCCAAACACTGACACCACCCACCTGATAACGCATATTAGGAAATCCTCCATAGGCGTTCCTATATCGAAAAAATAGTTTCACAAGTTTCATCTAGGCCATCATATCATAAAATATTTATACCATTTCCCATAATATGCTATGTTTTTAAATAGATGTTCATATTAATCAAAAACATATACATTTATCTAACATTACAAAGTTCCAACCAGGACTTATATCATTCCATTTTTAGATACACTTGAAAATAATTTCCTAACCATTTATTAAATACTATGAAATTTTATTTTCATGAATAAAATTCCAAATGATACTCTAATCTAATCCCACTTTCAAAACTATTTCAAAACTATGTTGAAACAAATTAGGATATATAATGGTACCAAAAATGATTTTATAATATTTAGAAATCAATAACCTATAGAATTAACAAATGGTCCATAATTTAAAAAACTTTCTTCAACCCAATTTAATTTCATTTGAGAACCAAATAACCCCAAGTAAAGGATCAAACATTTAAATAAGATATTTAGGAGGAGAGATAAGTGTTTTGAAAATCCAGGTTTTTGAAGTTGTATAACTTAACTAAGACCATTATCCTTTATGTTCACATCTATGTTTGAATCTTGGGCACACATAGATGTAACCACATCCAATGGTTTACCATAATTATCCTTGAAATTACACATAATATGCTTTTTAGAGAAACATCACAATATTTAAAACCAACACAACAACCCTCATATAAGATCCATGCCATAAAAATCACCAATTCACACCCACAATGCCAAATGTAAAACCCAACAATGTTATCATTACATAATCAATGTTTAACAGAACTCAACACACCATTTCATTTTAAAGGAATAATTTAAAGTTTAACAAAAACATTATGTTAATTTGTCATAGTAATAACCAAATAAAACCTTATTTAAAACCCTTTGGTACCCAAATATATTTATTAAAATACCACGAAAAATAATAATATAGCATCAAAAGAATTAATATATCATTTATAAATTATTTACAAAATATCAAGCATTAAATGGATTCCATCCAAAAGGATATTTATGGAAATACATACCTTGACAGAGTTTAAATTCAATGAAACTTCAATGGAAGGATGAATTAGGCCCCACGGATGAACCAAACACCCTGACATAAAATAAATAATCCAAAATCATCCAACCCTAACCGTTGGGTTTAGAAAAGACGGAAACCCAATAATAAAGAGCCAAGAAACAAGATAGAAGATAGTGTGGAGTGGTAAATCAACCAAAAAGCATACTAATATTCCATTGGAAGCTTGGTGGTGCATAAAAGGAGGGAGTAGAACCAAAGAGAGAGGGATTGGGGGCTCCCTTCATGTGCCAAAAATAACCAAGGGGGAGGAAATCTTGAAAGGGTCTTAAAACAGGGGTGGGTATATTAAGAATTTTAAGATATTAAAAATCTAGGCAGATTTCATTGGTTGGACACACATTTTGGTAAACCATACTCCAATCATGTGCCCTCTACTAGACATGAGGGGTACCCTACACAAGCTCGATGCATGGTTACCAAACCATGCACAGATCATGATGAATACCTTTTTTGGTTTTATAACAAAACCAAACTATTTCCAAAACTGTGCGCATTCCATACGTCTCACCACTAGACACCCAACACAAGCCGTACGGTTACATGGGAAAAGATGTACGGCTTACAAAAACATTTCACTAACCATGAACTTGACATAAACTCACCTGGGTATTCAAAATTTCAAAAATTTTAGATGGGTATCAACCAGAACCTCAACCAAAAAGACCAAAAGAAAAGAAAATAATAAAATAAAACAATTATAAGGTTGTCATGGGTCAATTATCACCCACAAAAAAACTTTATTCCCCCAGAAGATCACCCATCCAAAAGAAAAATGAAACTTGATTCCATGATCGATAAAAATTGAAAGAAACGAAAATCCTCAGGGTGATCCTTTATTTCATGAGTCACACCTGACTGATTCTAGAGAAATCCAAAACACAAAAAACAAGGGGTTATCATGAAATGGTTCTCCTCAACATAAGAACTAAACTAGCATTGAAAATATAAATCTTCCAATAGCACAGGGAACTCCCATGTAAACCAAAAACCCCCCAACACAAGTGGATGAAACTGTAGAAGAAAACAAATCAAACATATAATGAAAAAATTGTGTATCAATTTCAAAAAACTCAAGTATCATTAGAAGATCCCAACAAGAAACTTGAACCATCCCACATAAGGGTTAGGCACAACCAAAATAAATAATCCAATTTAAAGAACCACATTAAGACAAAAATTATAACTCATACTATGACAAAATATGTCCATCATACTTTTATAATTAATGAATGAAATAAAAATAATGAAAAAAATAAAGCAAGAATGTGCCCAACCCAAAATTGGAGACAAAAATTGGACCAAGGCTTCCCTACAACCCTGGAGGTTCCTAACTGTGCATGATCTTCACTTTGAGGCATGTAGATAGAGCACTGATAACTGAATCATCCAATACCACATATTTATGTGCTGAAATCCTCTCAAAAATGATTCTTCCTCAGGAAAATATTCATAAAATACTTTTTTAAATGACCCAAACATCCACAATGGTGGAATGTTTTTGGAAGATTTCATCATGATGACTTCAAATACCTAAACTAGCTGAACTGAAATAATACTAGTGAACTTCCAGGATAAATGGACGTTAGAACGAATAAAAGAGACCATTAAGAAATAGGTTCTTCTAGTACAAACTTCTCGCCATATGGGGAACATTCTTGAATGGAAAAGGACATTTGATTTCCAACTACTTGAGTTCTAAAAACCAACTTAGCTAAAAATGATTCATCCACCAACTACTCAAAATGATGATTCATGGAAGAGAGGGCTCAATCCTTGATCTCTAGATGAATACCTATAATAAAATATTAATCAATCATTAGATTATCTGATTCTATCTCTAAATATAAGGAAACTAATTCCTTTAAATGGTCAATATAAGTCTTCACCGTCCATTGGCCTTGCTAAACATTCAGGCACTCTTCCACTTTATTCGTCTTCACCTGATCATGTATAAACATTCATGCCAGAATTAACTTGAAAACTGCCCATGTTTTTCCAACTTTCATTGATGATGGAGTAACCACATTCAATTATTCAATGGAAAGACTATCAAGTACACCTAGATCAGTAAGTAATCTAAAAATTCAGAAGTTACTAGCAATATGAACACACTCTCAACATCCTCAATCCACTACCCAACCTCTAGCAGAAGTCAATAACAATGAAATAATAGAAATGTACAATAAGAAAAAGATACTAGAAATGAAACATTAGATATTTAGGGGACTTTTCTGGGAAAAGTATTCTAAAAAACATCAAAACAAAAAGATAAAATTCAACATCTAATCAAAAAACAACCAAGAGACTATCTTAGGACAAAACCACTGGCTCATAAGACAAATACATAAGAGAACAATAAAAAAAAATCATTTCAAAAACCATCCATTTTCATTTCAATTTTAAAACATCCTTCTTCCAAGGCCATTTTCACAGAACAAGATCCTACATTTTTTACAAAAACCAATTCCTAATTTTTTCCTTTTTAAAAACTATCTTGGTAGACCAAATCATCCTTTAATTTTGAATACCCACCCATGGAACCCTGTAAACCATCACATGTGTGTCCATCCACATTGGATTACATCATCCACCCACATGTACCAACATTCACTTTCTAGACGTACCCACACACATGTGAATGTTCATAAGCTATACCAAGGGTCTCACTCACCTATTTATCATAAACCCCAATATTTTATCAAATCCTCAATTCATCTTTTCAATTCCAAAACATTTGAAATATATATTTTCCATTTTCAAAACCATTTTCATTTTTAAAGATAACTTACATCCACATAAACCAAAAAAAGACATGAATCACACCAAAAAACTAGAATGAAGAACTAGAGTCTATACATAACTTGGAGAAATGATAGTGGGTCATGTCCTAAGTATACATCAACACTAAGAGAACATTGAACCATGTACACAGACTCCACATGGGTCGCTACTCCATGTGATGTTATGAAATAACAGTAGCTCACATCTATTATCATTCCTCATACATTCAAATCAAAAACAAAAAAAAGACTCATTTCCCGGTATACCCATGAAAACTCAAGGCTCATAATGAGTATGAGTTTGCGATGTTCTTCCCATACCTACCTCACGAGTCCCAACCGTCCTAATATCTAATCTACCTAACCCCCAAATAACAAATTGCTTTCTATAATAAAATTTTTTCACAAACCAAGCGTAGATTCCATCCAATCCAACACCTGACCCGGTCTGATACATGGACTGAAGAGAAATCCCAATGCCCATAGGCTAGAAACTAGTTCCGAGCATCAAAATAAACTAATGGGAATGGTTTAGCCCAAAGAAAACATGATCAAAAAATAAACTAAACGTGCGAAAGAACCACCAATAACTGAATCTTAATAAATAAATATAAAAAATGATCTAGTTACAAAAAATGATGAGTAAAACAAAAAATTAAAACTGAATAAAAAAATAAATCTGAATAATGACATCACAATCTCCATGTGACATATTGGTCACCACTAAACATATGACCAAACTACTCCATCAATGGGTGCACAAACCAGGAACCTGAACCTTAAAAACATCATGGGTTTACCGATTCTGAATGGTAAAAGTAGGGTGTGAGGTTTACAGATCAATAGGAAACCACCATAGAATCAATACAATTCATTTTTTAAACATTACCCAAATAGTAGTTTCTAAAACATATATAAAAGTAGTTTTTTTTCATTTTAATAAAAAAACAAAACATTATTTTATCAAAAACACACACACCACATCATCATTATGGAAATGGATTAACATTTTAAAATAGAGTCCAAACCCAAAATAAAAAAAATATTGATATTTGTTGAAGATAAAAAATCAATATAATTAGGAAACCAAGTACAACTGAATATAAAAAACACATACAGATAGTAAACCCTGGGAATTTTCTAAACATTTTTAGATCGATCCCTAGGGGTACTCGGGTTGGACTAACCTACTGACATATGGTGAAACTCCGTAGTCAATAACCTACTGGCTACTCTAAACTAGCCAGTCTAGTAGAATGTCCCACATAGCCCTATAAAGTTGGGGGGGGGGGGTGCCAACCCATCTAATCAGGGTTACCAATTAATAATCAATTTAAACTCTAAAATATGTCTTGGAAATCACATGCAATATTATACTATATAATTAGGAGGCACTCGCATGTGTGACTCACCTTACCTACCACCACCACACTTTCATACCTCAAACATTGACACCACCCATGCGATAACCCATATTGGGAAATCCTCCATAGGAGTGAACATCTCGAAAAAATCCTTTAACAAGTTCCAACTGGTCCTTCATATCATAAAATATTTAAACCATTTCAGAAAACATTCTATGTTTCCAACTAGGCCTTTATATTTCTAAAAACCACTTCTATTTCTAAAACAGTACGAAGTGCCAACCAGGCCTTATGTTTTGCCCTTTTTAGATAGAATTGAAATACACTTCCAAACAATTTTTTAAATAATATGAAATTCCACTTTAATGAATATAATTCCAAATGTTCCTCTAAGGAATTCCAACTTTCAACACCATTTCAAAACTAATTTGGAACATAAAAAGTATCTAATAGTTCCAAATAGGCTTCCTTACCATTTCAAAATCAACTATCTATAAAGTAAAAAACATTCCATACATTTAAACAAAATCTGTAAACCACTTTCCTATCATTTGAGTACCATGTAACCAATAGTAAAGAATCAAACGTTTAAAGAAGATAAGGAGGAGGAGAGTTAATTGTTTCTAAAATCTATGTTCTTAAGTTGATCAACTTAACTAAGACCATTATCATTTGTGTTCCCATCCACATGTGAATCCTGGACACACATGCATGTTCCCACATCAAATGGTTCACCATAATAATCCATGAAATTACCCAACACCATTTTTATAGAGAAACCCAACATGATTTTCGACCAACATAACGAGTCACACATAAGATTCATTTCATAAAAATCACCAATTCACACCCACAATGACAAATTTATAACCCAAAAATGTTATAATAACATAATAAAGGTTAAAAACTACAGAAAATGCACCATTGTATTTTAAAGAATCAATTTACATTTTAATAAACACATTGTGTGCATTTGACATATGAATAACCATGGAAAACCTTTTAAAAACCATCTGAAACCCATATATAATTTAAAAAATACCATGAAAAATCATACCATAGAATCACAAGAAAGAAAATATCATTTATAAATTATATGGAAAAGTCCAAGCATCAAATGTTCTGCATCAGAAAGGAAATGGACGAAAAAACCTACCTTGACAGAGTGTAGATGTGATGAAACATCAAGGGAAGGATGAACTAAGCCCCACAGATTAACCACATACCCAAACATAAAAAAAATTAACCAAAATCAGCCAACCCTAACCCTAGTTCCTAGAAAATATGTGATCCCACTAAGAAAGATCCATGAACCAAGAGATAAGAGAGAGGGGATGGGGAAATCAACAAAAAAACCCTAAGAATCTTACTATAGATGCTTGGAGGAGCATAAATGGTGGGAGGAGAACCAAAGGGATAGGGATTGGGGCCTCCCTTTGTACTCCAAAAATGAAAAAGGGTGAGGAAATACTGAAAGGGTATAGAAATAGGGACGATTTTATTAATAATTTTAATTTTTAAAAAATCTGGACAGATAGCATCGTATGGATACACTCTTTGGTAAACCTTGTGCCATCTACTGGACATGAGGGGAACCCCACATGGGTTAGTCCCATAGTTACCTAGTAGTGAGCTGACCGTGATGATTTCCACTATCGGGTTCCAAAAACAAAACACATAGTTTCCAAAACCATACAAAACTAGCTCGCCTAACCACTAAACACCCAAAATGAGCTTCATGGTAACATGGGAAAAGCCGCATGGTTGACCCAAACCATGTTCTAACCATTTACATGCCAAAAAATCACCCTAGGATTCTAGAATCTTAAAATTTAAAATGGGATTCATCCCAAACCTCAAAAAAATCCTAATATGAGAAAATAATAAAATAAAGGAATTCAAAGGTAAGGGTATGACACTTGTAAAACATGTAATTATGGGAGGGAAGATCATTTGGAATTTTACTGCCGACGTGATGGGAAAAAGTTATCTAATGATGCAAGTAGAGAAAAGGATGAACAAATTGCACCCCAAAAATTTAATGATTCAATTCTATAGAAAATTGGTTTTATACTAATCAGTGCCTAAATATAAGGGTTAACGATGATGATCGACGCTAGAAACCTCTTAAATCCAATGAAATGGAGAATTCCTATATGATCACTATTGGAGATTTGGAGTATGACATTGAAGTGGTGTAATGATTGAGTGTTTATGTATTGAATTCAAGAATAATTTTGTAGAAGTACTTTTATGGTGTTGTGGAATTATAAAACCTCTACGGATTGGTCTACTATAGTTTTTCTTTCGGATTTTATAGCATATGTTGAATGAGACAAGTAACTATGAAAAGTGATGGTGGTGGTAAGGTGATGTTTTTTGGAGAAAATAACATTAAGGGATAGATAAACCTTAATATGTGCAGGATGTTGGGATAATAATGAGATAAAGACATGTTCGATTCTTAAAAAATGGGATAATATTGATGACATTTTTATTGATGAAAATGTAGTTTACGATTTAATGTATCGAGATAATAGAATATCTAGATTTTTGGAACGAGTAAAGAGATAATTTTTAAAATCATGCATGCTTTTGAAAAGGTTTTTTTGGTAATTTGTGTTTTCCCATGTTTCAGTAGAATACATGATAATTGTCTACTCATGTTTGGTGTGGGATAGTTTAGAGATATATCAAGTTGTTTGTAGGATTAATGATTATTTGATTTTGTAAATTTAGTAACCTTTATTCTAATTTTTTGGATTTAATTATTTTTTAAGGATAATAAGGGATGCCATTGAAGAATTTTTTTATATCAAAATTTGGATTAGGTTTTATAGGTTAATGTATTACTTCATTATATTAAGATTTAATCGTATTGGATAACCTGTACTAACCATTTTTTATGATGATAATTGGAGACAAAAGGAATGAATTTTAATCTCATTATGGATATTATGATCCACTAGTTCATTAATAATAACCATTTAAACCTCATTTCATTTCATGGAGTAAGAGATGAAGTGGGAATTGAGCAATGAACAACAGATGGGTGATTTTGAGCTTAAAAAATTGGATAAATAAAGTATATATTCTTTTGAAAATTATTGTACTTTTGGAGAAGTATCTTAAAAGAAATGTTATTCTAGAACCTTAATTTTTGATGAATCAAATGGTACATTAGATGATCATTGATTTATCATTTTTTAAGGTTAACGTTTTAATAACTATGTTCTCTCTCACTCTCCTTCAGAACTTGAAAGTTGAAATTCTGTTCCATGTCCATGTTTTCAATTTCTTCTAATGTAATCCTAATTGAAATCCTAGTAATGTGACAAACCTTTACTTTTAATTTCAATATTTTATTATGAATATTTATTGACCCTTATTTTGTTGTGGGTTTTCCACAAAGAAATTACCAAACATCCATATTTGATTTTTGAAGTGAAATTCCAAATTTCAAGGACACAACATCCTTTCTATATTTAGGAACATATCATAACGGTAGCATATAGATTGGTGATTCTAGTAAATATTCCCCAATTTAATGATTTGTGGTATGTATTTTTCTCATGAAGAATATAACTGATTATTCACATGTACTAAAATCACAGTTTGAATCATTGGAGAAAGATATTTCCAATGAAGAGAAACCAGTACAAATTTTGTATCTTAGAGATAATGATCTAAAAAGCAAGACCACTCACTAGGTTAATGTTTTCTAGAGAAACCACCAGTTTGAAAAAAATACAAGGGTAGTTGTGGATATGTTGAGGTAGAAATATCCTCATTTGTTTGTATAAAAATAATGAATTTCCAGGAATGAATTCGTTTTAAGTGGGTAGAATGAAACACCCCATGTTTTTATGAAACTTTTTTTTTGAAAAAATTAATTTTATTTGATGTGTTGTGTTTTAAGCTACAAGTTAAGATTATGCTACTCACAACATCAACATTGCTTGGGTTTTAAATGACACAATGTTTCTTAGAAACAAAATTTTATTATTCCAATTATATACACAAGACAATAATAACATAGCCGGTAAATTTGGTGGAATAAATTGTATTAAACACATCATGAAATTTATATATTATATATTCAATATTTTTTTTAAATTCATCCAATATATTTCATAACAATAAGAAAATAATTAATCCAATTTTACGCATACAAAGTTATATTTTTTTTCTAAAGACATGTTTTCATCTTTTAGTGGTATACATATTATAAAACTAAATTTCAGAAATTTTAAAAATTCTGTTTGAGAAAATATTGTTCATTTTTAAAAGATAAATGTAAAATTTATTTCATGGTTATTTTTTTTATTTTTCTCATAATTTTTATTTTTTGATGAATTGTGAAAAATATTACTTTTTAATTAAAAATTGACTTTTCATCTAATTTATTCATATAGTTTAATTATAATCAAAATTGGTTATAAATTATAAACAGTCCACTTATAGATCATAAAATTTAAATTTTTACATAGGAATAAATTTCACATTGAAATTTGAGATAAAAACATTTCAACGTTTTGAACATTTTTTACTTTAAAAACCTGTTGTTTCATCCTATCTGTGGGATTAAAATTTAATTAATTTCTAATATTTATATGAATTTAATTCATAAAAATTTATTCCATATTTTTAATCATATATTCCAAATTTAATAATTATTTCCCTTTTAATTTAGGATAATATAGACAGTAAATGTAGTAATAGTATTACCACAGTTAAGTGTAAATTAGGTAATTAAAGATAAATATAATATTATAAATATTAACAATTACCCTATCACTTTCTCAATTGTTATTTGATAAATTTAATTTGACTATTAACAACTAATTTTATAATTTAATGAAATATTCTCCCTGAAAATGACTTATATATTATTAAAATCAAAGAGTGAAAAAATGTAACACTCATAATTTTAATAAGTATAATATTATTAGTATGGTTATAAATAGAAGATATTATTTACTATAAATATTATTTTGAGATATAAAATATTTATCTATATCATGGAAATTTATTTTTATTTTTTAGTGAATAAATAATTATCATAAATAATTACACAATTGTGATGTAATAATTATTCAATTAATGAAAATAATAAAATAAATGATATTATAAATATTAAAAGAAATATATTTTGAATTAATTTAAGTTATTAATAAAATTTATAGAATTATATGACATGTTATCTACATAATAATATTTTTTTAAAGTTACCTTGACTTATTTATTTTCTTCAAGTCAAAGTAATGAATAGTATCAAAATTGACAATAGTGATATTTTATAAAAGTAATATTTTAGTACATTATTTTTATATAATAAAAATATTAAATAATGAAAAAATATGATGATAAATGTTTGATAATATCAAAAAATTTCCATTTATGTTTCCATTTGAAATTTATAAGTAAAAATTATATCCATATAATATTGAAATTTTTGTTATCATAGTTAAAATTAAAATTAGTTAACTAAGGGATAATCATTCTGAAAAAGTTTAATGTAATATGAAAAATTGTCTGAAATATATTGTTTGATAATATTACAAGAATTTCATGTCCTAGATTTGAATCATCTGCCTTTTCGTATTATTTGGATTGAGATTTAATTTATTATAAATTAATATTTTGAGAAATTTCAAGAGCGCCCCTCCCCCCTCTTATAAAAGGATAATCTTCTTCTATTTTTTAACACATTAACAACATTTTTCATAGTAAAAAATATATCTAAATATACTCCAAAATTCCTTAAATTCATCCTTTAATCCGTAATTTGGTATGAAATTCATCAAAGGAATCACTTTAGTGCAAACCAAAAAGAGATATCCGAAGTAGAGGTGACGTTTATCAACAAACGATTTCTATTATTTCTTATATAAAACCCTTAATATTTTATTTCCTGCTTGTTTGATGAAATAATTATATTAAATAGTCTATGATTTTTTATTGTTAAGTGTATTTCCTAAAATGTCAGACACTTACATCAAATGGGATACACAATCATCGTTCACATGTACAATAGACTACTGCATCATGAACCGATGTCATTTGTTCTTCCATTAACACCTTTATTGAATAATACTAATGATATATTTATCATTTATATATGATATATATTAATTTTATTTTTTAATTATTATTTTTAACTTTTTATATCACACATTCCTTCATGCATTGCATTTGGTAGGAATAAGATAACATCATTTGTGTGTACGGCGGACTACCGCCTTGTGAAGTTATGTGATTCATTCACGATTTACATGGAATGTATTGAAGATTGTTTTAATAATTATATGTGATATATATTAGATAAAAACTATTCTATAATAATAATATATCAAATAATTTTCTTTATTTTAATGTGATCAGAAAATGAAAACAACCTTCATGCATACATACAATCTATCGTCTCAATGAACAACACATTTTATTTTATAGCTCTAAAATTTATGAATCAATATAAATAAATATAATATATATATAAGATATTTATGTTGTTTTTATCATTCGTAATATGATTTATTAATTATATATGTAATAGCACCAAGAATAAAAATTCAAAACTTGTACGAAAAACAAAGAAGTAACATGAACATGGATTTGTTAATAAATGAGAAATATAAAGTCATAATTAAATAATATATTTTATTATATATATGAATATGTTTATTTAGTATATTTATAATAAAATTATATATATTTTACATGAGGTTTTAATGTGTATGGAGTGTGTTAAAACTTAATGTCAGGAGATTTATAATCTTACTTTTATTTTTACGAGACTTATACCATATTTACTGTCCATTTATTTTTTGTGGTGTGTATAATTCCCATTAATATAATATATTATCATTATCATTAAATTTATTATTATTTATATATCCATTTTAAGATCACTCCTCTTTGGGGTTTATGTTTCAAAATCTGTAAGGTAAATATTTCTCAATATGACTCCTTTGAGACACATGTGATGTTATGAACCAAAATTATTTTAAAAGGTGTATATGATGTCCTTGAAATTTTATATAATGAAAGTAATTATATTCATGTAATATAAATATTAGCATATTTTCATTCCTCTTCAGTCCAATATTTGTGATCCTTGAAAATAATGATTTCAAAAAATCTTTTAAATGATCTTTTATGAATTTCTAAGTTAAATAATTTCAAATATGTTTAAAATGGTTTTCAAAAAATATTTTTTAGGGGTATTTTAAATGAAAATTGTGTGAAAAATGTTTTATGATTTAAAATATTTTTTCTTAGAAGAAAATATATTTTCCTCAAGAATTATTTCAACTAATCATTAAAAAAAATTTTCAATTTAAGATAACATTATTTAATGCTACTTATGATTTAATAGGATTATGATTCAAGTATAATATCCTCATTATTTATATTGTTAACATATTTTTAATATTAATGATTTATGTTATTGTGCCACACATGTGTGTGGTATTCATTATTTGATGGGTGATACCTATATCTACCTCTAATGGATTGGGTATTTATTTCTATCTCTTAAGATAGACATCGATGAATTGGGGAGAGAACCTGATTATGTAAAGGATTTTGTATGCTAATATGGTGTTGGGAGTGAACCATGTTGACTTAGATGATCTTGGGAGTGAAAAATGAGTACAAATATGGTTTTGGGGAGTGAACCCATTCCACTTAGATAGACTTTTCAGTAATCCTTGAATACTATGAAAAAAGTTTATATGTTTTTATGTCTTCCAAAATTCCATGTCTTTTATCAATAGCATCCCATGTTTTTGAAGTGGATGAAATTATAATGGATTTTTAATTTTATCATTTGGTGGATGGTCTATTTTATAAAAATAATCTTCGATTATAATTCTAAGAGTTGAATCACTTAAATGTGATGTATTTAAACACAGTTCATAGCCTGAGAGGTACCATAGGTGTCTTGTGGAGTTTTCGGAACGTCGTGCGTCAGAGACTATAGATTTGAAGGAGTTGATCACGGTGCATGGTTTGTATGAAACCATTCATCTTGGCTTAGTGAAGTAGGAGGTTTCACATAGGTTGTACATGATTTTACAAAATCGTATGCCTAACCTGCGCACTTAGTGCCATTCATACAGTATGCGTGCTTGGTTTGGTGCATGGTTGGTGCACTGCTTGGCTAAACCATGTGGCCAAACCATGTGACCCCTCACCATAATTATAAAACCTCATATGGTTAGCGCATAGTTTATAAAACCATATAACAAACCACATCCCTTAGTAAAGGGGGGAAATTACACTTCTCCACCTATTTTTTTATTTCATATTCCTCCTTTATTCTTATTTCTCCATGCAAAATAGGCTCTAATGTCATTTGTTTTCCTACTCTTCTATATATGATAATATATCCCTCATGTAGGCTATATTTTGAGTGTTTTCAGGTGCATTGGAGAGCGCTTAGTATGTCTATGTCTCCTCTTATATTCATTCTTTGTTTATATTATCTCCCTCATTTCTATTATGGTGCGACATAATTCTACCTACGTTCAAAGGAGTTCATATATTTATTCAATTTATCTCGAAACAGACTGAATCAAACCTTGGTATTGGATGTTTGAGTTATCCATGTTATATTTTAGGTGGTCTATATCTTTTTTCCTTTAGGTTTCACCACTTTAATAGAGTTTACCCATTTTTCTATACATCAAACATACCCGACGATGCATCAAAATAATAAATAGATTTTAATTTAATTTATTAGACCATCATGTGATGTGTTTGTACACTACATGGTGTGGTTATAGTCCATGACCTCAACTCGAACCTCACCATAATGGTAGGTTTCTTTGGTCTCCCATTCTTTTTGTTGTCTTCTATTGTATGAACCACCCCTTTGGCCACGTTTCTTATTTATATACAAAATTATGATGCTCGTTTGTTTTGAAACCACCCTTGAGGAGGGTTAATTTTGAATCATGATGAAAATGGATTCACATAAGAGAAATATATGAATTGTTGATATAAAAACATTGTTTTTTATAATAAAACTCCTTTAGGAGGTGCACTATCTTCAATTGTAAAATGGGTTATATGTTCCATGCATTTCTTGGGCCTCTTGGTTTGGTGTTTCCATGACCTTATTTATGTTCTTTCTTTTGGTATGGCATTCTTACAGATGTTACCCTTTAAAATTATAAAAATGAGATAGAAAATGGTCTTGAACCTCTTTTTCATCTTTCTTTTATAGCATGGAATCCATTATTGCATGGCCTTTTTTATTTACTAATTTAAAGGATTAAATTAATTATGAAAATCGTGAGAGGTACTCATGTTCAAAAAATAGCACACCAAGTATGGGCTCATCATTCTTGTGTTTAGTTTTGATGATGTTTTTTGCATACGTTTGTGGAGATACTGGTATTCCAGGATGGGCTCACCGCATATATCTCTTAACTCCCCATGAGAGATACCGGTTCCCTAGGTGAGACACCATATATGGGATCAATGGTCAGATGGTTTAACCCTTCCATGAGTGAGACTATTTCCCCTATGTTAGATACTAGGTAAGGGCTTAGAGGTTGTTATCTTACATGAGGCTCATAGTAACACTTGAGAGACCATTCATGGATCACAATGGTCTAACTTTTATGGATGTGAGTATTTAAGGTGTTCATGGTGTGACACATGGTTTACTTTTAAAGGTTCACCTCACCTCATACTAGGATGATATTTATTTATTTTTCTTAATTACTCTTATATAAAAGGTTGACATACTTTTTTGATCTAGGTGATGTTTTCTCCATGCCAAATAACATGGTTGGGTTCAGTCCATCTCATGTTACCTATTTCAAAAATATTTTTGTAGTTTTCTCCATACGTAAGTTTTATATGTTCTTTATGGTTTAGAAATTTCTAGCATAGGCCAAAGAAAGTATGGTGTGCGAGGTTTCTTTGGGATACTTGAGTTGACATGGTTATATATTAATTTCACATTGTGAATTTACTTTTGACAAAAATACACACTTCTTATTTTATATGCACGAACTGGATTATGCTTTTGACATCATTGGTGGTGTCCTACTGACTATATATCACATCCTGCTCGGGCCTCCTTGCACTAGGTTACCCATGAAGAACCTCTTTTTCATAGGCCTTTGATCTTTTTATTGTGATATGTATTGTACCTGGGAGTTAAGAGCCCAAGACTGAGCTAGTACTCTGGATGATCGAGGAGATCACCCACAAGGCCTTTTTATTCTTTTATTTGTTCATGAATTGTATGATATCACCTAATATATGTTTCACGATTTATTAAATATCCTCATATGGACATGAATTCATAGTTGGATTTCTATAATTTTCCATGTTTAATCGGTTACTATATTTATTCTTTCACTGCTTTTTTCTCTTGTATTATTATTTCTCTATTGTATATTATTTATTATTTGATATAAAACTTTTCTATCTTTATACTGAGGTTATAGTCCCCACAATATACCACTGTTAAACCCTCAATTATAGTCAGCAAGTTCTGGAGTATGGGGAGGGGTGCATGAGGCTATGTGGTGACTAGTCCAGCTACCGATTTACTAGTCTTTCAGACTAGGATTTTAAAAAGTTTTATTAGAGTTTTTTGTTTATATTACTATTTTGGGTTGGTAGAAATGAGACTAGGAATGTGTAGGAACTTGGTATATATTCATTCATGGGTGTGATCAAACCACACCTTGGGAATTGTCCAAGTGGCTAGGGGTGTGACTATTGTTCGTGCAATTCGATATTATAGTTGATTTTATTTAATCTTGAGTGATTCTAGTACTTTCTAATTCTTATTGATTTATGAGATTATAGTATTTAGACTTTCCAAGTATGAAATGAAGGAATAATTACATGAATAATCATAGGGATGTAGGGATTCACATGTCATGCATTTTCTATTCCATGTATATTTTATTCTTGGTTGTTTGAAATTGTTGGTGTGCCTTTTTTGTTATTTTCATTCCTATTATATTCTATGATAGGTTCCTTTGGTAACATGGTTAGTTTTCACCAAATTATATATTTGAATCTCATTCATCTTTAACATAAATTATCATTATTTTATTATATTCCATGTTTAATGTTTCCTACTTACATGGTAGATTTCCATGTTTATTTGTCATAATTTTACTTATTTATCATGCATAGTGATTCTTTTAGCATGTATGATTGTTTACCATGTATAGGTGACTAATTAATGTTCTTGTTTCCAATTTCCATTCTTATATTCTTTTTTATAATGGGGTGAAACATATTGGTTGTGATTATAAGGGAGCCCCTCATTCCATTTAAAAAGAGTATGGGTGATTTATAAATTGTAAAATTGTATCCCATATAATCGAGCAATTGTAGATAGGATTTTTAAGCCTAATAAATAATGTAATTTTTTTGATATGTAGTGTGACACCCCATGCATCCATGGTACATTTCCCTTTGAATAATGCAATAGCTTGCATTGTACGCAACTTCGAGATTCGAACACACCATGACCAATCAAACTAGCCATTATGAATAGTAATACCAACTTTTTGAAATTTTATAAATTTTATCCTTCATAATGGACATCATTTTTGGATTTGGAATATTGAAATTTTCCTAAGGTGAAATTTTGGTATTTTTCTAAAAACATTCAATTTTTGATTAATAATGAAAAACACTAAGTCATAATTTAAAAACTAATTTTTATTTAAATAATTAATTTTTTAATTTAAATTTATTTTAGGTAAAAATAGATACATAACAACTATATAATTTCAGTGTAATTCATTGGAGTCAGTTTATAATAATTTTACATATATAAATATTTTATTGAACTTTTCACCATCTTTTACCCATCTCCTAGGAGAATTTGAAAATTCACATAAAACTTAATTTTACCGCTTCTGTGAGTGGAATTTTGAAATTTTGAGAGAAACGATTAATATCAAGGAGTAAAATGTGGTTCAATAAGATAAAAATAATTTTTTGGAGAATAATAACTTTTTGTTATCCTTACTAGGCATGTAAGGTCACCCCTTTCTATATTTTATTTTTCCCAGGATGTAAAGAAGTATTTTATGAATGACCTGCAGGGATAGTATGAGGGGATATGAGTTTGGTCTATAGAGACAAGATGCTGTTTTAGTTTTTCACTTTATGAATTAATGTAAACATTATGAATGTATCTAGTGATTCCAAGGATACTAAAATAATCTGTCATTCGAGACTTGATCTTTTGTGATCATGCCAATGTTATGTAATAATTCACAGAATCTGGGTAAATGGGGTTTGGGTGTTACAGTTGGTATCATAGGTAGTTTAGTACAAACCTTGGAAGCTATATTTAGATGAACTATGATTAGAGCACATAGCCCTAAGATAGAATTTGAGAAATAGTGTAGAAGAAATTCTAAGAATTTTGGTATTGTAGAGATTTTGTGAGTTTTCTGAGAAATACATCCCTGTCTGGATACGAGCATGTAGAGGCGTTTCTGGCATAGAGGTACCTAAGTGTAAAACCCAAAAACACCACTTTGAGATAGCCTTGAACAAGAACTGGTGGACGAAAATGGGCCTTGCTGCATATTTGGTTAAGACACTCCCGGGGGATATGCATAGGATAATTCTCATTTGTTTACAAACTATTATGAAAGGTTTAGGAGTATATAATTACTTAAAGAAAACATTTTTATGATTATGGATTATATCCATAAACTGTTCAATTTAGGTTAAGTGGTTTACAAGTTTGGATTTATGTATTGCGATTCATAAACTAATCTAGTGTATGCCATTGTTTAGAAATAGAACCTAGTGGAAGGAATGGAAACCATATCACTTGCATGCACTCTATATAGGGATTTACCTCCTTCTCTAGATAATTATAATGGAGATGGTGATACAACTGGTGCAGATCATCTTATCACCATGTTGAGATAACTCACTCATGTTACGAATAATAACCTTACCCGTATGGAGCACCCTGATCCACTATGTGGAGGATCAATGTTAGATCGCTTCATGAGATAACAACCACTAACATTCAATGGGAGTACAAATCCATTGGTATCTGAGCAATAGATAAGTTCTTTAGTGAAAATATTCCACGCCTTGGGGAGTAGTGAAAGAGGAAAAGTTTTCCTAGCAGTTTACCGCCTCACTGGAGATACTGTTCAATGGTGGTCATTGATTCAAAACCCAAAATAAGATGATAAAGTATCAAATCTGGAATGGAGGGAGTTTAAAGAGATTTTATTAGAAAAATACTTTCCAAATGACCATTGAGCAGATATGGAAAAACAATTTCTGAATTTGAGGCAAAATGAGGACGAGAATGTCAGAACGTATGAGGCTAAATTTACAAGGTTAGCAAGGCATGCTGTAGAATATATGCATAACATATTCTCACCCCTTTCTATGTTTTATGTTTCCCAGTATGTGATCAAGTATTTTATGAATGACCTGCAGGGATAGAATGAGAGGATATGAGTGTGGTCTATAGAGACAAGATGTTGTTGTAGTTTTTCACTTTATGAAGTAATGTAAACATTATGAATGTATCTAGTGATTCCAAGGCTACTAAAATAATCGGTCTTTTGAGACTTGATCTTTTGTGATCATGCCAATGTTATGTAATAATTCATTGAATCTGGGTAACTGGGTTCAGGGTGTTACAGTTAGTGTCGGAGGAAGTTTAGTACAAACCTTGGAAGCTATATTTAGATGAACTCTGATTAGAGCACATAGCCCTAAGATAGAATTTGAGGAATAGTGTAGAAGAAAGTCATAGAATTTTGTTATTGTAGAGATTTTGTGAGTTTTCTGAGCAATACATACCTGTCAGGATACGAGCAGGTAGAGGCGGTTCTGGCATAGATGTACCTAAGTGTAATACCCAAAAACACCACTTTGAGCTAGCCTCGAACGGGAATTGGTGGACGACAACGGGCCTTGCTGCACATTTGGTTACGAAACACCCTGGGGATATGCATATGATAATTACCATTTTGTTTACAAACTATTATGAAGGGTTTAAGAGTATATATTTCCGCAAAGAAAACATTTTTATGATTATGGATTATATCCATAAACTGTTCAATTTAGGTTAAGTGGTTTACAAGTTTGGATTTATGTATTGCGATTCATAAACTAATCTAGTGTATGACATTGTTTATAAATGGAACCTAGGGGATGGAATGGAAACCATATCAATGCACAAACTCTATGTAGGGATTTCCCTCCTTCTCTAGATAATTATAATGGAGATGGTGATACAACTGGTGCGGATCAGCTTATCTCCATATTGAGATAACTCACTCAGGTTACAAATAATAACCTTACCCATATAGAGAACCCTGATCCACTACGTGGAGGATCAATGTTAGATCGCTTCATGAGGTAACAACCTCCAACATTCAATGGGAGTACAAATTCATTGTTATCTGAGCAATAGATAAGTTATTTAGAGAAAATATTCCACGCCTTGGGGAGTAGCGAAAGGGAAAAAGTTGTCCTAGCAGTTTACCACCTCACTGGAGATGCTGATCAATGGTGGTCATTGATTCATAACCCAAAAGAAGATGATAAAGTATAAAATATGGAATGGAGGGAGTTTAAAGTGATTTTATTAGAAAAATAATTTCCTCATGACCATCGAGCAGATATGGAAGAGATATTTCTGAGTTTGAGGCAAAAGGAGGACGAGAATGTCGCAACATATGAGGCTAACTTTACAAGGATAGCGAGGCATGCTTGAGATTATATACGTAACCTAAAAAGTAAGATTTATCATTTCTTTGATGGGTTAAAACCACTTCTCTGTCTAGAATTAGTCTCACAATCCTTCTCGTTGTAAGAAGATATTGTCTCATGTGCTATGAAGACAGAAAAATAATTCTCTACGTCTTATAACTTTAAAGAAAAGCAAGAGATGAAGATATCTTCTGATCACTCTGGAAGTGGAAATAAGGAGAAGAAGGGAAAATTTGAATATACATCCTATAGTAAATGTGGGAAGAAACACACCGGTACATACTTGGAGTGAATGAGAGTCTGTTACAAGTGTGGTGAAAAATGCCACCAAGATCATGATTGTAAGGGGACGAAAAAAGCTTCTGATATTCAATGCTACAATTGCAGGGATATGGGAAATTATAAAAATGAATGCCCTAAGTGTCAGGAAAAATTACCTTAGGAAATTCCAAGGGATCAAGGCCAAGCTTATGCGGTCACTACTGCTGAGGTATAAGCTCCGAAAGACGTGGTGGCAGGTAATTTAATGATTTTCTCAAGATTAGCCCATGATTTATTTGATTCTGGATCATCGCATTATTTCATATCTTCCCAGTTTTATAAGAAAATTATATATTTCCAATTTTATTTAACAAGGGAGTTGTCAGTTAAAACTCCTAAGGTAAGTATCATCACAATTTTTTTTGAATCAGTCCCCATTAGAGAATATAAATGTTCTTTATCTGCAGATCTCATCATCATTCCTATGATTGAGTTTGATATAATCCTCGGTATGGATTGGATTTTCTACCATGATGTGAAAATTTATTATAAGAATAAGGAGGTTATGATTTTTGATGATGATGATAAGGAACACCTTATATTTAGAGTAGAATCATCACCGCCTAATTCTTATCTAGATCCACCCCCAGTAGCTCAACTAAATTCAATTATTGTGGAGGAAGAGAATGAACTGACTGTGGGTGATTAATGGAATGCTCAAATAGAGGATGTACCAATTGTGAGAGAATATGTTGATGTGTTTCTAGAATATTTACCTAGACATCCTCTAGAATGAGAAATTGTGTTTTCCATTGATTTAATTCTTGGATCAAGGCCCATATCGAAGACCCCTTATAGAATGGCCACTGTGGAATTAGTGGAACTAAAGAATCAACTAGAGGAATTGAATTATAAGGGATTTATTCATCCTAGTTTATCTCCATGGTAATTCCTTGTTTTTTTGTTAAGAAGAAAGATGGATCTATGAGGTTGTGCATTGACTATAGGGAGATCAAGGCTATAACAATAAATAACAAGTATCCCCTACATCACATTGATGATTTATTTGACCAACTTCATGGAGATAAATATTTTTCAAAGATTAACCTTGAATCTGGATACCATCAGTTGTGTGTGAAGAAGGAATACATTTCTAAGACAACATTTCGAACCGGGTCCGGGCATTATGGGTTTACAGTAATGCCTTTTGGATTGACTGATGCACCCTCTGTTTTCATGGATCTAATGAATAGAGTTTTCAAGGAATATTTTGAACAATTTGTAGTGATATTTATTGATGATATCTTGGTATACTCCAATATCTATCAAGATCATTAAAATAACTTGCGTATTATATTGAAGAATCTGAGAAGACAAGAATTATATGGGAAGTTTAGCAAGTGTGAATTCTGGTTTCATGAGATTTCTTTTCTTGGCCATATTATCTCTATGGATAGAATCTCTATTGATCCTTCTATGAAAAGGGAAATCCAAGAATGGACAGCACCGACGAGTATAACTGAGGTACACAATTTTATTGGTTTAGCAGGTTTTTATCGACGCTTCGTACAAAATTTTCCCCGGTTGGCTAACCCATTAACAAAGCTCACACGTAAAGGGGGTAAATTTTTTTGGACAAAAGAGTGTGAAGAATTCTTCGAAGAACTGAAGAAAATATTAGTCAATGCTCCTATATTGACTCTACCATCAGGGAATGATGGGTTTGTTATTCATAGCGATGCATCGAATAAAGGACTTGGTTGTGTCATTATGCAGAATGATAGGGTTATTGCCTACGCATCATGGCAGCTAAAAATTCAGGAGTAAAACTAACCTACTCATAATTTTGAGTTTTCTGATGTAATATTTTCTTTGGAGATATGGAGAGATTATCTCTATGGTGAAAAAATGTGAGGTATATACCGATCCCAAGAGTTTGATGTATATTTTCTCACAAAAAGAACTCAACATGAGGCAAATGCGATGGCTTGAACTACTCATGGATTATGATTGCATGATACTCTACAACCCGGGGAAAGCAAATAAGGTGGCAGATGCTTTGAGTAGAAAGGATCATGGAGTTTAGAACAAGATGAGAGTTGAAAGGGATCCTATTTTCATGGATCTAAAAATATGGATATGGGAATTACCATGGTAGGTGAAACATTAATACTTTTTAAAATGCTTGACAAAACATATTTACTAGAAAAGATAATGAGTTCTCTGACCGATGATGAAGAGTTTCAAAAGACGATTAATGCTTTGAGTGACGGGAGATTGAGTGACTTTGTGTATGAAGAAGGAATTTTGAAATTTGTGAAGAGACTTTGTATTCTCGGTATACGTAATCTAAAAAAGAATTGTTGGATGATCCTCATAGTCCCAATTTCACTATACACCTTGGGAGAACCAAAATGTATTGATATTTGAAGGAACATTTTTGGTGGGACCTCATGAAGAGGGAGATTTTTGATTTTGTGTCAAGATGTATGGTTTGTCAACAAGTGAAAGCTGGAAGAAAACAACATGGAAGAGTCACTCAACTTCTTCCCATACCTAAGTGGAAATGGCATAATATTACGATTAACATTGTTATGGGACAACCAAAGACTCCTAGAACGAATGATGCTATATGGGTCATTGTTGATCGTCTTACCAATTTAGCACATTTTCTTGCAATAAGAGAAGATCTACCACTTTAACGTCTGACAAGACTATATACTAATGAAGTTGTGAGACTTCATGGAGTACCCCTATCGATTGTTTCTGATCGTGATCCATGTTTTACATCCAGATTCTGGAAAAGTCTTCAGAAATCCCTGGATACTGAGCTTCGTTTGAGCACTTCTTAACACCCCCAACTGATGGACAACCAGAACAAAATATTCAAACCTTTGAAGACATGTTCATATCTTGCTCACTTGAAATTCAGGGTATGCGGGATCAATATTTACCTTGGGTGAAATTTTCATATAACAATAGCTTCCATTCAAGTATTAGGATGAAACCTTATGAAGAGTTATACTGAAAGAGATGTTGCACACCAACCTTTTGGGATGATATTGGTAAAAGAAAACTCATAGGCCCAGAACTGGTGGAGGAAATAATTGAAAAGGTGAAGGTAATCTAAAACCACATCAAAGAAGCTCAAAGTAGGCAGAATTAAAATGCTAAAAATCGAAGGAAGGATTTGGAATTTCAAGTAGGAGATCATGTTTTCTTGATGGTATCTCCCTGGAACGGAGTTATACATTTCAGAATGAAAGGTATATTGTGTCCCAGGTACATAGGACCTTTCGAAATTCTAGAACAAATTGGGGCTGTAGCTTATCATTTGGCAATGCCGCAAAATCTCTCTAAAGTTCACGATGTGTTCCACGTATCACTGTTGAGAAAATACATGCTTGACCCAATGCATGTAATCGCTTATGTGGAAGTAGAACTGGAACCCGATATATCTTAGTTCGAAGAGCCCATCTGGATTCTTGATATAAGAGAACAAGTGCTGAGAAATTGGACGACTCGTCTTGAAAAAGTTCTCGAGAGAAACCATTAGATGGAAGAGGAAACGTAGGATCCCGAGGAACTTATGATGAAGAACCACCCGAGTATTTTCATGTGGTAGTATTCTAGAAATTTCGAGGATGAAATTATTTGAAATAGGATAGAATGTAACACCCCAAGCATCCACAGTTCGTTTCTCATTGAATAATGCAATAGCTTGCATTGTACGCAACTTTGAGATTCTAACACATTGTGACCAATCAAACTAGACATTATGAATAGTAATACCCACTTTTTGAAATTTTATAAATTTTATCATTCAAAATGTACTTCTTTTTTGAATTCTTAATATCGAAATTAGCCTAGGGTGAAATTTTTATATTTTTCTGTAAACTTTCAATTTTTGATGAATTATGAAAAACACTGAGTCATAGTTTAAAACCGAATTTTTATTTAAATAATTATTTATTTCATTTATATTTATTTTAGGTCAAAATAGTTACATAATACCTTTATATTTTCAATTTAATTCATTGGTGTTAGTTTATAATAATTTGAGATATATAAAAATTTTATTGAACTTTTCACTGTCTTTTAACCATCTCCTAGGAGAATTTTCAAATTGACATAAAACATAATTTTACCACTTCTGTGAGTGGAATTTATAAAATATGAGAGACATAGTTAATATAAAGGAGTAAAATTTTGTTAAATAAGATAAAAATAATTTTTGGTGAATATTAACTTTTTACTTTTATTTATCACGGTTAAATGAAAATAGGGTAATTAAGGGTAAAAATGATATTTTTATTACACTAAAACATGTCTTAATTCTATTGGATAAGTATAATTCGACCAAAAAAACCTTAGGAATAAAATATTAATCTCTTTGGTCCACTTGGATTAGATTTGGACATTTATTATTATTTAATTCAAAGAAGAGTTAAAAGAGTTAAAATCAACGTTTAATAACGAAAACAAATTTAATATAGGGTTATACATTTGATAAATTAGATTATAAAGATTCATTATAAATATAAACGGATTTAATACATAATAGTATTTTATTTATAATGTTTAGACATTAAATAATTTAATTTATTTATGACACAATGATGATGCAGTAATTACCTTATTAGTGAAATATTAAAATAATTGATATTATAAATACCCAAATTAATATAATTTGAGACTTTTAATGAATTAAAAGAATTTTTTAGGTTAATATAACATGTTAGTGTTGATTAAATAAATTAGTTTTGGAGTGATAATGCTGTTATGAATTTAGAAAAAACAAGATACCAAATAGTGTCAAAATTGACATAAAAGCGGTTTTTAAAAAAATATTATATTATTAATTGATATTCAATTCCTAAAAATCCATGTTTCAACCAAGTACATGTATATATTGATAGGTTTATCATTAATGAACCACTTGGGGTTAGATTAGATGTTTATAGTAAGTTTATTATCCATATAATATAAAAATAAAAAGAGACATGGTAAATGTGAAACTAATTAAATAAGAGTTTAACCTAAAAGATAAGGTTAATATAGAGACCCAAACCTATCTAAAACCTATTGGTTGAGTGTTTTTGCTACCCATTCCCACATTATCCTATAAATTATTCACTTTAGAGCCATTATAAAACAAATAAGAATTTATTATAAAAAATTATTTCTAGCTTTTCCTATGGTGCCCCTCACCCCTCTTATAAAAGGGAACTACACCTTCTCTCAATTTCACACCTTCAAAGCCTTTTGGCTCAGCCAAAACCTAACCAAATATCCTCTCAGATTCCCTCACTTAAACTTAGAGTCCTTAGTTTGATTAGAGATCCAACCTAAAGATCCATTTTCATCAAATCAAAAGGAAGAACCCGAAGAAGAGGTAATGTTTTCATCACCCTCTTTCAAGTTCCTTTCTTATTCCACTTCTTCTTTATTTGTTATTTACATTATAAAATAATAAATCCAGTACCTTATATATACTGTGATGTTATTACAAATATGGTACACCATATTCAATATTCTATCCATCCCTTGGATGACATGTCTCCATACGTATGTACGTACGGCTCACCGTCTCCACGTCGTTGTGTAATTGTTATTCAATACATTAATATTTAAATGGGTATAATAATGATGAGTAATTCATTTAAATAATAAATATAACATGATAATTATTCTTTATATATTATAAACCATCCAATTATTGATTATGTTAATATAAAAGAATGATATTGTCGCTCGTGCGTACGTACAGACTACCATCTCCACGAACGCGATGAAATGCATTCCCCATCGTATCCATTCAAGAATAAATTTCATTTTATTATTACAAATAATATTTAAGGAATTTATATCATTATGGATATGAATACGATAAAACCTATGGATAAAAAACATGGCTTATGTAACAAAACATATTAAAGAAATCAAGTAAGTGAACACCCAAAACGACGATAATACTAAAATATTTTAAACAATGCAATATTAAAAGATTATATATGATATCATATTTATGTATAAGATTTTTTTATAATTTAATAACAATGATTTAACTATTATACAAGAGGTTAACCTACCCTTGACCAAGGAAAATTACATGGTAAGGGTTAATTTCACAATCTCTTCATTATCCGAGGTTGTTTATAAGTAATTATCTACTGGGAACTATTTATCATCCACATCCATGTTTCTTAAAAACTTATTTCAAAATATTCTTACTATTTAATAGAATATGGTTTAAAGTCATTTATACACTTGTTTATCTTTTTATAATATGTTTATAAAGGAATATTTCTGTCGTTTTCCAAACAAGGTCCTTTTTAACCTTTTCAACAAAATTAAGGTAAGAATTCCGTTTTTAACTTATACAGAGGGTGCAGCTATTTTCCACCATTACAATATCGTTGAATCTTACCTTAAAATCTTATAAGAATATTTTCAAATTAAATGTTCTATTTTATAATTATGTGACATTTAAATGATTTCAAAAAAGAGATATTTCTCTCAAATAGTTTTGATTTCTTCTATGTCAAGATACTTTGATGGATTTTAGGCTTATTTGAAGTTTATTTATTATGATACAACAATTAAATATTGTATTGAAGGTTTTATGATATGTTTGACAGTGGATGTGTTATTTTTATACCATTCATGGTTTATTGAGAAAGTATTGACATTTTGTATGCTAGTTTTAATACAAATATTTATGTTATGTTTAAACATGTTCATACGAGGAATGCATTGGACTTAGTAAGTGATGGGTGGAGCCCGCTATAGCTCCTCGATGAATCAGCAGGTCTCATGAGACAAACTAGTGTTTTGGCACAAGGCCTTGACCAAATCTTATTTTTAGTCTTGGCACAAGGCCTTGATTACGTGGTTATGATAGTCTGGCATTATGCATTCCATCATTATGAAAGTGGTTATTGATATTTCATGTGATTATTTGACTAGTATAATATCGATGTGGACATGTAAATGAAGTTATTTCATTTTAATTTTTCCATATTATGCTGAAGTTCATGTTTTAAAGGATTTTGTTTTAGTTATACATTGCCTTAAATGTTTATTCTTATTTATGAAAGTTTCTGCTATATTGTTATCTTTACTTGGCATCTGAGCTCACCCCTTTCTATGTTTTATTTTTCCCAGGATGTCAAGAAGTATTTTATGAATGACCTTCTGGGATAGTATGAGGGTATATAATTGTGGCTTATTCAGACAAGATGTTTTTGTAGTTTTTCACTTTATGATGTAATGTAAACTTTATGAATGTATCTAGTGATTCCAAGGATACTAAACTAATCTGTCTTTCGATACCTGATCGTTTGTGATCATGCCAATGTTATGTAATAATGCACTGACTCTGGGTAACTGGGGTCAGGGCGTTACATGTAGAATTTTAATTTTATTATAAATAAATTGGTTCTGATTAAGTGGGATGCTGTATGTATCCAGTAAAGTGTATGTGTGCTTTACAAATTGAGAAGTGGTAACCCATATAACCGAACCATTTTTTTGATCATTAAGTTCTTAAATACTAATTAATAAGTTTATAATATTTTGGTCATAAATGAAGTGGTTTCCTTATTATGTCTTGTACTTCTATTATTTGGGTTTAATAACCCATATAGATAAATTTTTAAATTCACAATATGACCCAAGTAGCTTAGTTTGGGCATGTTTCTTATAAAATTACCTTTCTAAGGGAGTTTTTAAAACTAAGTTCTTGAAATGTTTGGGGTTCTATAGATGAACCCAGAATGATGTGATAGGACCCATATAGGTCACTTTCCTTTTGATGTGGATAAATTTTTAACCCAAATGGGGCTATGTCTATACTTTAATGGGATGGCTATTTAATGTGTTTGAAACCATTTATAGGGTTTTAAATATATATTTTTGGTGGATTCATAATTGACCAATTCACAATTTCATATATTAAATGCCTATTGTCTACTCTTGAGCTTATAATTTTTTGAGATGATAGTTCACTAAAACACCAACTACAACCTAGATATTTTTTCCTCTATAGATTTTAATTGATATTTTCCTTAACTATTCTAGTTTTCAGTGCTTATAAATTTATGAATGATGATTAAATTAGGGTTATGTAGTTTTAATCATTCAAGCCTTCTACGTTTAAACGGGTATATGAGCATTACCCATAGGCCTCTTTTCCTATATATTAGACTTAACCATTTTAATCTTAAGTTTAGAGACTTATTCTTGACGTGAAATAGATTTTGGTTGGGAATTTGCGGTTTTAGTAAGGGGATAGATCAGAGATGTTAAAACCATTTTAACTCTAAGGCCTTATTCAATGCTTATGAATATTTTGAGGCATGCAGTACTATTCATGTGTCACAATACTATGTTGGAATCTTAGTTTCTCAAAGGACACCCTTGTTTTTATTGGTGATCATGTGTTGTTTTGACATTTCAAATGAGTTTGAGCATTACAGAATGCTCTGTTGTATTGGGATAGACATTCCCAGGTCATGATCAGCCACATAGTTGGTTGAGCGACCCTTCTTTTCCTTCCGTTTTATTTTTTGATGATTCGGGAGGATGTTAGAACATTTTATAGTCACACAGAGTAACGTGACGTTGGGTTAGTTATTTTTTATGGGACATCAGATAATTGAATTCATTGGGATGATGAACCTATTGATATTATCGAGGATATACTGCTTGCTCATGTAATATTGGTGTATTATACGTTGGTTTACATGGTACTCACTGTGTTACTCAAGTGGGACAATAAACTATTTGTATTCAGTGGTACCCATGTAAGCCTTGAGTTGTGACACATTAATCAAAGGTCATATCTAGAGTAGTGAGACCTGAGAATTAAAGAATCTTACTCATACAAACTATCAAGATGGTGTTTAATGAGGATTAGGTGTCTTAGAACACTAGTCAGTTGGTTGGATTTTACTCATAATTACATGAGGTATGGGAGAATGACTCAATGGAACATCATGCATACGCCTAATGGAATCCGGATCAAGCATATTGTTAAGACGCTAGTTCCTTTCCCTTTTTGAGTTTATAGTTGGTAAAATTGTGTTATCTGTGATCAGTAATAATAGACAATGGTCATTGGGTATATTTTGTGGGATGCGTTCTCTTCTGAGTATGTCCGATGATAAGGACACTCCAAATGTGGGGTGCATCATGTCTATTCTGGTTAATAGTTTCATTCCATGTATAAGAAACACCAACATGAAGGTATTTTTTGAATTAATAGTTCTTCTTTCGAACACCCCGGAGGCTGGTGAGATTCATGTCATTTCATTTCTTATGAGGTATCACAATGCTGAGAGGTTGAATGAGTATGCAACCTTTGTCAAAACTGTTAGATATGGAGGGATTTTTGTGGGAATGATTGAACATGAATTGGATGCATCGGGTGGTAACGACTTTGGGTTGGTAATGGTGATGTGCTGGTGGGTGATGTACAGACCTTTTCAAAGGAGACCAACCTTGGTGGTTCGACTAATATTACTTTCATACTATTGGGTATGGTTGGGAAGAAACCATAATACATAAATCGTCCTGGGTGAGAAGGGTGTGTCTCTGGTATTCATGGAAACTCTTAATACCATCTTAGTGTACTCTTGTTGAAAAGATCATGTCCCCTATCTTGACATCATCTGGACTCACTGATAGAGATTTAGTTTCTCTAAACACTAATTTAAAATCCATTGGGGATTAATAAATAGAATCCATTAGAGATGAACTTAATAAAAGTATTTAATTATAAAATATAGTTATTACTATGTGATACCTAGGTCCCCATGTAGGAATTCCTTGTTCAGACTCACATACACCAGCTATTTCGCATTGACATATCTCCAGGCAGATTCCACTTTGGGGTCAGTCAGTGTTCTTAGTATGTGGATGATCAAATTGTACCAATGCCTCTACAAAAAAATTTGAATGTGGATTTATTTCTATTAGAACTATATACTCCACATGTTAATTTTTTGGTTAACCTGAACTTTTTTATGGCTCATATTAGGTGTTTGAGTGTATAATTATCCAAGTATCCTAGATCAGGTATGTACTCATGTCTATGATGAAAAAAAATAGTTTATCTGGAATTTTGGTTAGAGATGTCTGCAAAATATTGTTTCAGTATTAAGTGAGTGTGTGTGGATAAATATCAATGTGTCTCTATCAAAAATATCATGGTCATGGTTTTGGAGTACATCAATCATCTAAGACGAGTGTTTTGAGAGTAGTGACTAGAGACAGTTTGAATGGTTCTTCCTATCTCTTGTTGCATGTGGCTTGTGGGAAACCTCTAAATGCTACATTAAAGGGTTGATACAAATAAGGTGAGTGTTTTCAAGTAATTTTCATGAATGGTTGGCTCGAATATGAAATTTAGGTAGATTGGTGGTTGACTGATTGTTTAAGCTAAGATTTAAGAAAAGTTCACCATTGGAGCACTAAATTTCATGATTAGATATATATTTCCATTATATTAATACTGTGACTTGATTTGGACATAAAAATTCTAAAAAATTGTTTCAGTGGAGATAATGTAGTGATCGTGTCTGGAGTTGGTGTCATATTAGTATTTCAGTTATGAAAATCAAGTGTTGTATTGAGTTTCTACGAATTATGAACCATAGGTTAAGGTTATGATTAGAGGGGAGTTAAGAATATGGAAACTAAATTCTACCATTTGAACAAGTATTTTCTCCCCAGGTTTGTCAAATTTTATCTCTTTATTTTCCCCGAGGCATTACTAGGATGAGATGTTCTAATGTGGGGAATTTTTGCATCCCGTGTTTTTGGACCAACTAAAATTCCAAGGGATTTGGAGTCTTATCATTTGGTGGATGGTCCATTTTCTAAAATAAACCTCATATCACCATTCTAAGAGTTGTATCAATTAAATTTAATTTTTAATAGAATTTCAAGGCCCCATAGGTACTACAAAAATCTGATTGAGTTTTAGGAGCATCCTTGGTTTACGATTCATGATCTTGAGGTGCTGATCACGACACCCAATTTTTATGAAACCGTATGACCATGTGGTCAAATAGTGTGGCTTGGATCTGTGAAGAAGGAGGTTTCACATGGGTTGTGCACAATTTTCCCAAACTATATGGAAATAACACATGATTAGTTCCATTTAAGAATTATATGTTCATTGTTTGGTGCATGGTTGGAACATGGTTTAGCCAAACCATGCAATCAAACCTTGAGACATATCCACTTATGAAATATCACTCAGATAGTTAGCACACAGTTTGTCCAACCATGTGGCCAAACTTTTCACTTCATTAAAGAGGTAAAATTACCCTTTCCCCATATTTTATTATTTACTTTTTTTCCTCATTTATTCTTCCTCCTCTTCATTTAGTATCTTCCTTCGTGGGTTGTATTTACCCTCCTCTAGGCATGAGGAGATCTCCCTCATATGACCAAAATTTCAAGAGCGTTCAAGTTTGTTGGAGATCCCTTAGTAATTCTAAGAACAATCTTTCATCTGTTATTCAATTTTCTTATCCCACTATACTCTATTTTTGTGTGACCTAATTTTCCCTATTTTCAGGAAATTTATCCATTTATTCAATTTCTCTCAGAATAGACCAAATCAATCCTCGATATTGGACATATGAGTCTACCATGTTATAGGGTAGGTGGTCTATATATTTTCATTTATGTTTCTTCACTTCAATAAAATGTCACCGTTGTGTCGTACACTAGACATACCCGACATCACTTCAACATAATGAATGGCATTGAATTGAATTACATAGACAAACTTGTTATGTTTTTAGACACCAATTTGTGTGGTTAGTACTTATGCCATCAACACAAACCTTCGTGTTAGGGTAGGTTCCTTTGGTTATCCTTTTGTCTCATTGTCTGCCTTTGTTAGAGCCACCCCTTTGGGTGTACCTCTTATTTATATACTAAATAATGATGCTTTATTGTATTAAAACCTCTCTTTAGGTTTGTTACTTATTCCTTGTGATGAGCATGGATTCGTTTAAGTGAACTAAATGAACTGTTTGCATAACAATGAAATGTTTTATAATAAAACCCCTTTATGGGGTGCACATTCTTCAATTGGAAAATTCATTATATGTTACATAACTTTCTTGGGCCTTGTGTTATGCATGTTTCCATGACTGCATTTGTGTTGTTACTTTTGGTGTGTTTTATTTATGAATTTTACACTTTAAAATTCTAAAAATGAGACAAAAAAATGATAAAAAACCTTTTTTTTGATACTTTTTTTATTGTATGGAATGCTCGATTTCCTGGACTTTTGTATTTATTAATTTAAATGATTAAATGAATTATGAACACCATGAGCAATAATCGAGTTCCTTACATATTACACAAATGACATGCTCATAATTCTTTTCATTAGTTTTGTTGATGGGTTTTTTAGGTTTGGGTAGTTATCCTATCAACTTCAAAATAAATTACTGAATATAAGAAGTGAAACAATACAAAAATTATAATTAAAGACTTTTAGTTCATTTATAGGACACCAAATATCCCCAACTTAGTACAGGATGTTGACACATAATCATGTATAAGTACAAGGAGTGGGAACTAAAATAAGTAAAAGAGTTTGATTTGTTTGATGGTACAGGTTAAACTTCAGAGTTTACATCAGCAACTAACAGATGAAATTAGATCACCAACATAGAACAAAAACATATAGATCATCAATATTTTCATCTGATAGCTTAAAAAAGTAAAAAATAAAACATGAAAAATATTTTTAGATGAGAATGTATCAAAATTTTATCTTCACCAAATTCTTATTCGTTCTATCATAAGATGACGTAAAAAATTAATGCAGTAGTAGTGATAGAAACAATAATAAGTAAATTAGATAGATCAAAAAGAGTATGTCTCCAAAGTGTAGCTTTGAAGGTTGTTACACACATATCATTCTCTATATGAATATGTGTAAGACTACATATACATACAATTGAGAACATATCCATATTTATCCAGTAGGTTGAACAACTCTAGGTCAGACCATATTCATTAATATCACACAAAAAATCCTGAATATTTGAATTCAAAAACATTCATGAGAGTCATAACTTCCTATAAGAGTATTAAAATTTCACTCATTTAAATTTGAGCCTTTAAAAAATCATAACGAGCCTTATAATAGGCCGTAAAATATCTTTTAGTTGATCTTTATTTCCATCATGAGCGTTGAAAAAATCCAAGATAATATTGCAGATTTAAAACACCATCTTTGAATAGTTAAACAAAGGTATCCTTCAAGTGTTGAAAATACACAGAATGTAGGGATGAAAATTTATGTTTGATTACCAAATTTGGGTTTATGTACCATACATTTCTTTCCACAATTTTAGGGTGCCTTCCGAGCATAGGGTTGATGAACAATACTTTATATTTTCTCAATGATACGGTTTCTTCCAAATGTTGGGTTTATGACCCATACGTACTATTAAGAATATATGGTCTCTCTCTTACTCTACTATTACCAAACTAGGGTTAAGAATAATGTATCTAGAATATTTTAAAACATATTATGTATACTTCAATGAATATTCCTTGTAGATCAAATTTTGAATATAATTCCAGAATAAATATTTAAGCGAATAATAATTTCCTAAAGTTCTATTAATGTAATTACATTAGAAACCTAAATGTGGGTGTTTGTGAGAATCAAAAGAAAAAGTAAATTTATATAATTGCTGAATCAATATATTCTCAACAATCTCCCCCTTTTTTATGATCACAAAACCTATAAAACCCATAAAAAAATAAAATTAAAATCAAATCATGCAAATATTGAAAATAAATTTTACTCATTTATATTTTTATAATATTTCTTCCATAAAGAAAACTTTTCCCCTAATATAAGGATGATAAATTCTAATATATTAAATGAAATATGGATAAACACATATTATTAGAGAACTATAACTTTATCCTCTTTAGAGAACTTTTATATTCTATCCTTTATTCTCCCTTTATAAAATGTTTATTTACCAGAATTAACAAAATTACTCATACAAAGATTAAAAAATTAAAACATATCTCCCTTTTTGTGACATCAAAAAGAAAAGAGTAGTAATTAAATTCCCATAAATTTATTCTTTCTTTAACAAAGGAAATATTTTTTAAAAAGTATAATTCAAGAATTAAATGATTATTTTTTTTAAAATCCCCCTAAATAATAGTATATTGAATTATTTTAACAAAATTGTTAAATAAGTAAACAAAAAATAGGTTCATTATAGCATAGGAAATATAAAAAGTAAAAATAAATTATGAAACATATAATGTCACATTTTATCACTTAAAAAATTTAATTAAAATTTGTGTATAACAATTATTTGTATATAAATAGAATAGAAACCATGATTTTAAGAAAGGGGATACCATTACTCCAAACCTTCAAAACTATGAATTGTTTATCTAAACATAGCCAAAAATCTTGGTAGTCATTCTAATATATATTTATGAACATTCATTCTTTGAATAGAAAAATATGACCACTATTCAAATAAAAACGGATTTAGTTTATCAAGATCAATATTTATAAGAACTTATTTACTGAGAAGTCCAATTGGACCTAGTATTCCCACATTAAAAGCTTTAACATGAACTTTTAAGATTTAAATATCCTTAGTATTCTAATACTACTTTTGAAATAAATCAAAAACCAATTTTGATACTAATGCTTTCTGTAGATCATCATATGACTTTCTAGATGCATCCAACTCAGTCTTCAGATTCTCATTTTAATTATTTAAAGAGATAAATTTAAATAGAAGAGTTTCATAAGATATTTCAAATGAAGAAACATACATTTCTTTAGAACTATGAACATATCAATTTATTTTAGAAGACTTTACACACTAATATTCAACAAATGAGACTGTCTTTTCTTTCAATGGGTTAGAAGTATTACATTTTTTTCATTTGAGAAATATTTTCTTCTAAACTTGAATTACTTGATCCGTTCATTTTTATGTGACTATTTCTATAACACTCGTCAGAATTTGATATTTTAAAGAAGAAGAATAATATTTTAAAAAGAATATGAAACATTTGGTTTTGAAAAAAAATACAAACTATGTTTTATTTTGTTGAGTCAGAAAATTCATAAAAATAATTTTAAAAAACATTTTATGTAATAAATTTTTTTCTCATTTTGTAACCAAATAAATCTATAAGAATAAAATATAGAATAATTTTGAATACTGAAATATAAAAATTTAATAAAAAACACTGTATTTTCAAACAAAATAGTTAACAATAATATTATATAATCAATATAGGAAAAAACAAGGTTTATATAATAAAGAAGAATATTTTATTAAACATTGAGAAATAAATTTCTTTTCTTGTATAACAGAATTAATGTACCAAAAGTAGAGAAATATTAAAATAAAATTCTTCATCGATTAGCGAATTTCGTGTTGAGGATTTTTGATATCGAACCTCTTCTGAGTTTTTCACTCCGTGAGTAGATACTTAAATATGTATTCATCGATCTACCACTTAAATATTAAAAAACTTAACTTAATGGTATAATCTTGAAAAATATCAAAATCATATGCTTTTTTATACCCATATTATTTTGGGTCCAGTAGTGTCAACATTTAAATTTTTAGGTAACCAGGATTATTTTTGAATAGGAATTTTATAATTTAACAAATCATTTGAGAAATAATTAGTTTTAACAAAATAAATTTATAGTTTTCAAAAAAAAATCATTTTAATAATGACCATTAGTACTAAAGAAGAACAATTTAACAATAGATATGTTTTTAATATTTAAAACAGGGACAACATAATCTTTATTAAGTTTTGGCCATTCACCATTACTTCATATTCTAAATTTACCTTTTGGTTTTTATTTTTTCCAAGGATTTGATTTAAATATTTATCTCCATTTATTAACATACCATAAGATTGTCTAAAATAATCAAATGTATCCATCAATTATTTAATCTTAATGTTATAAAATTCAAAAGGAATTTTAGAATCATTAGATTTTAAATCTATAATCTGTTGAAAAACCTTATTTATCTAATACAACAGTATAATAATATTTTTCATGTTTTATATAGTTTTTCTTTAATGATTCATTTTTTCCTTATAACATAAAAAAATATTTATTTTTCTTGTCATAAAAATGTTTTTCAGAAATCAAGGTTTCAGATTAAGATTTTTTTACTTCATTAGTATCAACCATTAGAAAATTAACTTTACACTAAGCTTCTTAAATTTTGGAACATTTTCCATGTGAACTAGATTAATTATTCGAGGTAGATTTTACAATTTTCATACCATTACTTTCATTATTTTAGTTCATTTGAGCTTTGAGTGAAGGAGAACTATCCTTTTTTGTGGCTTCTTTCTTTACATTAACATCATCTATCTTCATCAGCACCTTTCTCTTTCTTTATATACATCATTTCAATTTTTTTAGTAATATCTAATAGATATTTTTCTAAATCTATAAGATTTTAATTAGATGATTGATGATTTGTGTTAATGAGAGAGGCTTCTTCATTTTCGATTGGAATTTCAGCTTCAACCTACATCTTGACTTCATAGATCATTAATGTCCTAATGAAGTCCTTTATTTTCGAAATCTTTACGGATGTAGACTGGTATATAGATTTAGATATTTTATTCCACTTAGAAGGTAGTATTGTGGGTACTTTTAATGTCTGATCAAATTGTAAAATTGTATCTTCTAAAGCAGCAACATTATTGAAAATACCTTTCATCCTTCCGTCCATTTTATTGGTAGTTTCATTCCCATCCATTCTAAATGTATAAAATTTACATTTTAAGTTGTGTATCTTAATTTTCTGACATTTTTAGTTTTCTCATAGGACACAGTTATAGTTTTCCACAACTTATATGCACTTGAAAATTGAGAAATTTAATACAATTCTTTAGTTCCTAAACAATACACAATATAATTCATAGATTTTGAAATGAGATCATATAATTTTTCTTGATCTATTCTCCAAACTTCCGGAGCTTTTTTGGGAATCTCATAAGGCTAAAAAATAATTACATAAACCCTTATTCTCGGATATTTCAAATAAAAAATCATACGGTATTTTAAGCATCCGTAATAATTACCAATAAAATAGGGAGCATAATCTATCGACATACCTTCTCTAGAATAATCCATATCACAATATTTTTGTCTGAATATTTAACGCATGCTTATTAGTGCCTATAAAACTATATGTAGAACCTTTAGATCTAAAATGTTGATATCCAATAGGTAACATAATAATATACCAGTAGAGCCCTGCATTTGATGTAATGACCCATAATTCTATCAATTAAATTTCCCTTCTTATAGTATTATAGTTCAAATAATATAAAATAACTTATAAAACATAATAAAAACTTTATAAATGGATAATTAATGAAATAATATATATTTCAGATGTTCAGAAACCTATACTGATGAAATAGTTACTTGACCTTAGGAATAGTAATATGAACTTTATGAATAGTAAATCAGCTAAATGAATAGTGAACTCACCCATGAAATTATAAATAAAATTTAGGTATTTATAAATGGTTGTATGATATAATTAAATAATAGTATATGTAAATGAATATTTTAAAAATTATTAATTAAGTGTTGGTATTTTTATAAGCCATAATAATTTAATTAAAATTTTATAATTAATAAAATGATTTAAAAGGAATTTTATTTTCATAAAATATATTCATTAAATAATATTTTTTGTATAATTATTTTAGGATGATATTATTAGACCATTTTTATGTTTCTAGAGTGTTATAAAATTAGTTATAAATTTAAAATCTATATTTTTCAAGTAAATGATGATTTTAATTATAAATTAAAATTATCATATTTAGAAAATTAATTTCATAATATGGAGTTAATTTTTAATTTCTATGTGTTAAAAATTGTTGGGGGGAATTTTTGGGATTTTTCTGAAATGCTTGATTTTTTGATCAATAGTAAAACATGGTAATTTACAGCATATAAAAATTATAAGATAAATAAACAATTACCTGAGTCCTAAATGATATAAGCACAATAATCTAGAAGTCCTATTCATTATTTTAATATATTTATTGATAATTCTTAAAATATTCATAGTCTTGAGCCAAAAATAACAAACAAATGAATAAAATATTCAAGAAACATCCCTCTCCTTCAATATAAATACCGACCCTCACCACCTCTTTTCCTCAGACCTTCCAGACATTGATCCTGATAAAATTTCTACCCAATTCTCTTCTCAAAACTATAACCCATTTCCAGGATCCTTTTTTCTCAAAAAATACCAAAACCAATCCCTTTACGGAGGTTCTCAAGGAGGAGAATTTAAGAGTTAAAAATCCTCTTTCTTTTCTTATATTTTTATTATAATTTATTTTATTCTCTTATTGATACCTAACCTACCCCATCCAAATAGACATGATAAATATAGTATAATTTATTTACTATAATTATATCATGTTAATGGATGATACATCACTAAAATACTTTTTCCCTCTCTTTTGTTCTATAAATGAAAACATTGCCCGTGATGTGTCAATTTTTCCACATCATGGACAATGATTTTTTATTTTCCAATAACGTATTAAAGGTTGGTCATAAATCCATAATTATTGTTAAAAAATATTTTATTATACATTTTATAATTTATTTATATTCCTATAAGTAATATATATACATGATATCAATAAATAAGACCAAAATCTTTCGTTGTGATTGAAAAACTGCTAAAATGATGAAAATGATTATAATTAATGTTCTGTATAATGAATTATCATACTAAAAAGAAACAAAACAATATATAAGACCATTAAATATTATCAATGTACATTAATAAACTGTCATTCAAATGATGGAGAATTATACCCATTTTACATGAACATCATTACTTATAAACAAGAAAACCGATCATGAAAACCAATAGAACGAATTCTCCCAGACAATAATATTAAACTATATAACTCACATATAAGGCCATAAATGAACTTAATTAAACTATAATTAATAAAATACATGTATAAAAGTTTTTTAATTATTTAATTAGTGGATTTAATTTTATTATCCAATACAATATGTTAAATTGTAGAACAGATTCAGACATAACATAATGATTTCTTCACAAAACTCCATTATCATTCGCGTTATACTTTCTTCTAATATAAACCAATGTAATTATTAATTATTTTTTAAAAAATATTATAAATTATTTTTAGACATTCCAAACTCAGGTTTTAATATTATTTCATATTTTTTTATAGTAAATAATTTTTTCATCATTCCCTTCTCAATTATTCACGATATGCAAGCCTGATTAAACAGAACATCTCGATTTCATACCCATTTTCATGTACAATATATAATCTATTTTAAGAAAATAATATTTTCAAAAAAATAACTAATTTTATTATGAAATAATATATTTTTTCAATTTTTATTTTATACAAACAGTTATGATAGATATAAATGATTTTTTTCCAAAATAACTCTACTATGCAAAGTATAAAAGGGTATTTATATCAAGAATTAATCGATGATTTTATTAGAGTATTTTTATCTATTTCAAAACTTTGGTTTAATTTTATAATTTATTGATATTGATCTCTTATGATCATCATCTTCCATATTTTATTAGATGTATTGTGATTAGTTTGACTGTGGATGTTCTATCTTGATATCATTCACCATACTACTCCGAATAATTAGTGACTATGTTTATAGATTGGGCAAAGTTATTCACATTCCACATGTATATGATGATTATGTTTAACCCCATTAATATGAGGAATTAATTGAAAATAAAAATTTATGGTTTGGTATCACTCTATCTCCTCAATGGATTGGTGGGTCTCATGAGGAAAAATAGAAATGGATTTTGGTTGAGGCTTTAACCATTTATTTTCAGATGTCTTGTTCACGACCTTGATGATATGTTTCAGATGTCTGACATTATTAATTCATTCATTATGATTTTCTTAATTTTTAAATCATGAAATTATTCAACAAGAAGAATATCAATCGTAAATATTAATGTGGTTATTTATATGAAATTATTTATTCATCATATATTCTTGCCATATTATATGCAAGTTTATATTTTAATGGAATGTGTTTTTTGTCATTAAACAAGCCTCATTGTTTATATTAGCTTTCACTATATTACATAACATTACTGAACATCTGAGCACACCCATTTCTTATGTTTTATTTTTTACTTAGGATATGGAGATGTATTTTATGAATGACTTGTTGGGATAATCTACGAGTTATGGATGGTTCCAATGGATTTTCTATATTGTATTTCATTTAATGTTTTAGAGCAAAGTTCATGTATGTAATATAGATTCCAAAACTACTAAAAAATTTAGACATTTGGGATGTGAACACATGTTCATAGTACCAATGTAACAAATTCATAAACTTGCTCCGATCTATTGGGTCGAGGTCTTTATAGTCACTATGTTGAAAAGTCGAGGGGCTAAAAATTATAGATGAGGATGCCATGACCTAGTACAAATTTTTTTACCACTTTTATTATCTTTGTGGAAATCCACTTCCCAGTCATACTTTAGGGTACCACTCAAGAAGGTCATTGAAGAACTCCACTACCCATTCCTACTAGATGGTGAGCCCGAGATGTCGAAGAACACCACTACCCAGCCGTGCATGAGGGTAACTCAAAAAGATCATCAGAGAATGCCACTGCCTATCCCTACAGTAGGGTAAGCCCAAAACATCAAGTAACTCAACTTACCATACCTACTTAAAGGTAATTCATAATGCTCACTGGGGAGATCCACTACCCAGTCCCGCTTAAGGGTCACCCTGGAACGTCGAGGAACTCCAGTACCGAGCCCTGCTTGACGGTAACTCAGAAATACCATTAGGGAATGACACTACCCTACACTATTGGATGGTATTCAAGTACAATCCTAATGATTCTTTACATTATCTTCTATCATCAAGTGTTTCTGTAGTACATATTGATTGGAAATTATTTAATCATATAACAAAAAGCCACAACAGGGGGATGAAAACACTTAGTGAACTTATGATCTCACCCATTTCTTATGTTTTATTATTCCCTAGGATTAGAAGATGTATTTTATGAATGAATTTCAAAGATAATCTAGGATTTATGGATGTTTCTAATGGAGTTTATTTTTGTATTTCATTTCCTATTGTAATGTAATGTTCATGTATCTTATATATCTTCCAAAAAAACTAAACTATTTTTTCCTCTCAGTTGTGAACACCTTTTCATAGTACCAATGTAATAAATTATGTCACTAGATCCGAGCTACTGGGGCCCATATCATTTTAGTTGGTCCCTGATAATGTTAAGAATAAACATTTGAAACTAGATTTTGAAAAAATAGATTTGGGAATATAACCCTCAGATAGAATTTGAGGATAATAATAGAAGAAAATCCAACAATTTTGGTATGATATAAATTATCTGGGTCTAAGTAGCAATACATACCTTTCTTGATACTATAAGTGGACGTGGATCTATCACAAATGCACCTTGGGGTAAAATCACCAACTAGGTGGCCTAGGCCTGACTCGGGTTAACATGGTACATGGAAACATGTATTACTTCTCACCTTGTTTGACACTCCCATAGGATATGCTTAGGATAATTCAAATTTTCATTATAAACCATAATAATGGATTTAAAAGCAAATATGTCCACAATGAAACTATTTTTCGGATTATGAGATTATCAATACATAAAATTTAATCTTTTTTAAAGTGTTTTTATATTTTTATATTAGGAATTTTAATTCATAATATAATTTAGTGTGTGACTTTATTTAGAAATGGGCCCTTGTGGAAGAAATTGAAACCTTATCAACAAACGTATCATGTGTAGGGAATACTGGCCAATGTAAGATAATGATATAGGTTCCAATGTTTTGAGTGGTGGTGAAAAACTTATAACTATAATTGGATAAATAACTTAGGTTATAAAAATCAACCTTAACCAAATGGATCATCCTGATCTACAACATAGAAGAGCGATGTTAATCGTTTTTATGTGAAAAAAATACAACATTCAATTGGACTAAAAAACCATTTGGAGCAGAGTAGTGGATTAGTTCCTTAGAAAAGATATTTATCTCTTTGGTATGTAATGAAAAGAAAAAGGTTATTATGGAAGTTTATAGTATCTAAAGAGATTATGATCAATGGTGACGGTTGATTCAAAACAAAAATAAGGAGGAATTAATTTCAAATGAGGAATGGAATGATTTTCAGGAAATTGTGCTTGAATTTTTTTCCTTGTGAACATAGATCAGATATTGAGAGGCAATTATTGAGTCTAAAACAAATTGGATGAAAACTTTTCAAATTATGAAGATAAATTTACAAATTTATAAAGGCATGTCATGGAGTATATACATAATCCAAGGAGTAATATTGATCGATTCTATGATGTTTTAAATACTTCCTATAAAAGGAAATGGTCTCCAAAAATTCTCATCATATGAACATATAGTCTCATGTGATATCAAGATAGAGAATGAATTCTATATGTCTTATGTGTTTAAGGGAAAACAAGAGAATAAGAGAGTGGAGGAGTAAATAATAGATAAAGGGAAGAATAGAAAGGGGAGTTTTCCATCCTTTGGTAATTTTGGGAAGAAACACCTCGATACTTGTCGGAAGGGTATGTGAGTTTTTTACATGTTGAAAAAATCGCCACCAAGACCCTAATTCAAAGGAAAAGAAAGAATACATCATTGTTCAATGTTACAATTTTAAATATATGGGGAACTATAAAAATGGTTTCCTGAAGTGCCAGGGAAACAAACCCTAGAAGAAGGATAGGGGATCAAGGCCAATCTTATGTGATCACACCTGTAGAGGTTGAAGTGACCAATGACATGGTGGAAGATTCTTTGATAATTTCCTTAAACATAGCCGATGATTTATCTATTTATGAATCATCACATTGTTTTATATCTTTCCATTTTTCCAATTAAATTAGATATTTCCCTTTTTATTTAATAAATCAATTATTAGTAAAAACTTGTAAAGGAACTATAATTACAACAATGATGTTCCGGTCAGTCCCCTTTATGACACATAAACATGATTTACTTTCAATCCTTATCATCATAACCTTGGTGGATTTGTATATAATCCTCGATGTGAACTATCTTTCAAAATATAATGCAAAAATATATTACAATAAGAAGAAACTCACAATTTTTGAGGAAAATGTAGAATCCATTATCTTTAGAGAAGAAAAATCAACATATTGTTCTTATCCAGATATATATTAAGAATCTGTTCTAAATGAAATTATTGGGGAGGAATAAAAAACATTATCTAAGGATCTTCAAATTGAATATGTACCTATTGTGAAAAAATACATTAATATATTTCTAGAGGATTTTCTTTAACATCCTCTAGAGTAGGATATTGAGTTATCTATTGATTAAATTCTGGGTGCATAACCTATATCAAAGAATCCATATAGAATGACGGATGTGTAATTTGTAGAGATAATTAAACAAATAAAGGAATTGAGTGTTAATGGATTTAGTGCCCCTAGTGTTTATCCATGGGGAGCCCATATTCTATTTGTCTATAAGTAAGACAGATCCATGTGAATATGAATTCACAATAGATAAATCAATGCTATTATAATAAAGAACAAGTATCCCCTACCTCACATAGATGATTTATTTGATCAACTTCATAGAGCTCAATATTTTTCAAATATTGACCTTCAAACTGGATATCATCAATTGTGTGAGTGGAAGGAAGATATTCAAAATTCCACATTTCGAACGAGTTATGGATAGTATGAGTTTATAGTAATTTAATTTGTACTGACTAATGTACCCTATTTTTTCATGGATCAAATTAACAATGATTTAAGGAATATATTGATGATTTTTTGTGGTATTTACTGATAATAGCTTGATATATTCCAAAATATATGAGGACTACAAGAACCAGTTGTAGGTTTTATAGAGACTTAGAGACGAACAGTGTTATATGGGAAGCTTAGTAATTAATTTTTTTGGCTTTAAACAATTTCATTTCTTGTCAATATTGTCTCTAAGGATGGAATCTCAGTAGATCCTAGGAATAAGAATTAAAATAAAGAATGTCCTATACCAATGAACATAATGGAGTTATATAGTGTTATTGGATTCAGAATGTGATGTATGGGGCTCACTATATCCCCTTGATTCATCAGTAGGTCTCATGAGAGAAATCGAATAAATATTTTTGATGAGGCCTTAACCATTTATTTTTATATGTCTTGGATGAGGCCTTGATGATATGTTTTAGATTTCTGAAATTTTGAATTCCCACATTATGAGATTAGTTATTGATAAATCATGACATTATTCAACTTGAATAATATCCATGGTTAATATCCATGTGATTATTTATATGGAATTATTTATTCATATTTTAATCTTACCATATTATGATGAAGATTATATTCTAATGGAATTTGTTTTTAGTCATTCACCATTCCTTATTTTTTATACTAGCTTCTACAATAATACTTACACTTAGTTGGCATCTAAGATCACCCCTTTCTTATGTTTATTCCCCAGGATATGAAGATGTATTTTATGAATGACTTTCAAGGATAATATAGGATTTATGGATGTTTCCAATGGAGTTTTTTTGTTTTATTTAATTTAATGTTGTAATTTAATGTTCATGTATGTAATATGAATTCCAAAACTACTAAAATATTCAGTCCTTTGGGATGAAAACACTTGTTCATATTACCAATGTAAAAAGGTATGGAACTGGTTCCGGGCTACTGGGTTCTTGGTATTTACATTTGATACCAAATTTTAGGTCGAGATAAATATAATGACAAAAAATACAAAAAACGAGGGGGGGGGGGATGAATTTGGGTTTTCAAAACATTGATAGATTCAGAACACATCCATTATAAATAAGACTTCATTTCTTTTTCCCTTAAAGATGAGAGAACAATGATAATACATAATGGAAATGAACACAACAATGTATAGTGTTTTAGGGCACAAAGAGCCCTTAGTACAATTCACAAAAACTCAACTACATGACATTTAGTGATTTTTACTAGGTCCTATTATCCTAATACCTTCTGAATCGACAACTTAGCATACTCAGTTGACACCATATAATTAGACTAATTATATTCTTCTGGTTCTTTTAAAATGATTCGAATATACACAACAAAGTAAAATAAATTGACACTTAACCATTACTAAGTACGATCTTCCAAAACTCAAATAACAAAAACAAATTTATTATTTGACGGTATTGGTAAAATTTCACAACTTTCAACAAAAACTGATAGATGAAATCAAATCTTCAACTAAGTATGAAAGTATTAATATCATCAAATTCTTCATAGGATTACTTCAAATAGAAACAAATAAAACACAAGATTGGTTTTTAAACATGAATTTATCCAATGTTTATCTTTACCAATTGAATAATAGTTATTTCATAACAAGATGTAACAAATAAATGTAGTTGCAGCGACAACAATGGAGTTGAGTAAATTAAATAGATCTTATCATATATATCTCTAAAGTGTATTTCTGAAGGTAATGAAACAAAACGTTTTTTGTATATTAATATGTGTAAGACTACATATATATATTAGATAAATAACATCTTCTTATTTATATTATAGGCTAAACATCTATTAGTCAAAACATATCTAGAAATATCATACAAAAAAATTGGGAACATTTGAATTCAAAAAAATTCAAGAGATTCCTAACTTCTCATAAGAATAATAACATTTTACACCATTTAATATGGCCTTTAGAACAACCATAATGAAAATTTAAATCAATCACAAAACCTCTTTGAATCGATCATTATTTATATGAATATCATTGTAGAAACCTTAGATTATATCATAGATTTAAAACATCATTGTTGAATAGTCAATCATAGGGTTCCTTCACAAAAAAAACACAAAATGTTGTGTTGACAACGTAGGGTAGGTTACCAAAGTAGGGTTCATGTGCCATAAGTTTTTTTCCTTAAACGTTGGGTTTCTTCTAAATGTTGGGTTGATGAACAATAATTTCCTCTTTCTTAAGCATAAGGTTTCATCAAAACATAGGGATGAGGATTCATACATGCTATTCCAAACCTAGGATTATTCCTTTTGCTACACATACCAATATAGGATTGAGAATAGTTTTTCTTGAATACACTAAAACATGTTTTGAATACTTCAGCAGGTATTACCCATGGAATAAAGTCTTGAGTATAATTTGAGAATAAATATTTCAATGAATATTAATTTCTCAAAATTCAATTAATGTAATTTAATTAATAACAGGAATTTCGGTGTTTTTGAACATTATAACAAAAAAGAAATCAATGACATTTTTGAATCAACATATGATCAACAGGTTTGGGTGTGCATCGAGGGAGATAATGGTAAGCCTAGAAAGTTTCATCTTGCATCTCTATTACCTTAACATGATCGATACCAGTTCCATAGGAAATAAAAAATGGATGGGTTTGGAGGATATATTTTTTCACTAGGACAAGGGTGAAACTAAATCCCTAATGTAAGATACCAGGTATAAGATCTAAGGTCATTGTCTCACACGAGTCTACGAGTGACACTTGAGAGACCTTTCATGGATCGCATTGTATAGAATCTAATGGCTATGAGCATTTAAGGTGTTCCTAGTGTGACATATGGGTTCCTTATAATGGTTCACCTTGCATATGCCTAGGAAACTGCTTATTTAGTCATGGTATTTAATATTATAGTAAAGGATGAAACACATTGGTTATCCAAGTGACATGTCCACAAATCCAAATAACATTCTTGGGTTCAGTACATCTCATTTTAACTATTTTAAGGTTGTTATCACATTCCCTATACCTCACTTTTATAGGACTTCTATGGTTTAGAAATTGTGGCTTAGGCCAAAGCAGGTATATTCATCCAAATGTCATTGAGGCACCTAATCTAACTTGGTTATTTAATTATTTCTCATTGCAACATTACTTTAAATATATATGCACACTACTTGTTTTATATTCAGGAATAGGTTTATGATTTAGACACTCTTAGTCTTGGCCTACTTAGTATATCTCACAACCTTCTAAATTCACCATTTCCTTGAGGTACACTAGAAGATCTTCTTGTCCAATTGACCTTGATATTTTTCATGTGTTGTTTATTACACCTGGGAGTTTAGAGCAATGGAATGATCTAGAACTTAGGATAATCAAGGAGATCACCCATGGTGCCTTTTTTTATTTTCTTTGTTCATCAATTGTATGATATTTACTTCTATATGTTTACAACATTATTAGGTCGACTAAAATGGACATGAATACAATGTTTTATTGGTGGCATTTACTTTGATTACTCAGTTTCTATATTTATTCTTCTTATACTGGTTTCTATTCAATTCGGATTACACTATTTTATGCTGTTTAATATTAGATATACCATATGCTACCTTGATAATGAAGGTATAATCTCCCCACCATACCATTGTTGGACTCTCACTAGTAGTCGGGAGCCTCTGGCGTATGGGGAGGAATTCTTGAGGCCATGTGTCAACTAGTTTGGCTTCCAGTTTAGTGGTTAATTAGGCCAGGATGTTACAATTAATATGTAATGCTTTCATAGTTTATGATTTTGACTACATTTTGATAATGTCTTATGAACTTCCAATATATATTCCATTACTCATGTATATGATCTTTAATATATAGAATATGATCTTCAAATGTTATGATTATGTACTCATACCATTTTGTTCATGTTATTCTTATATATATATATATATATGTCCTTTTTTACCCTTATAGAGTAGCTAATCTCACTATTTCTTATGTTTATTTTCCCATAGATATGATGGAATTTATTAAGTATAACACATCAAAAAGTGTTGGAGATAAGAATAAATCATAGGGATAGGATGTATATGTATTATGAACAAGTTTTTTATTATTCCATGTTTCCAAATTCACTAAACTAATAAGGTATTTAGGTGTGTATTTATGTAATATATGAAATATTCAAAAAAATTGACTTAATTTTTTTTATGTTAAGCTTGGTTTATTATACACATAACCCCCACACTTTATACAATTATAGTCTTCAATAAATAATATTTAACAAATTAGGTGAATAAACATAATTATAGAGTGAAAAAGTGCAGTTAAACTAAATATATTTATTCATAAATATTCTTCCCCATGGAATCTCTCAATTAGTAACAATGATTTTCTCTTAGAACTAGGTTTCATGGTGAAAATTATATTTTTATTTTAAAAAAATGAATATTATTTGAAAATTTTGGAAAGGGTTAAACCAACATTAATTTGAATATAACTGAGAATTTCGAACATCCGTTTACCTCCAAGATAATAGAAAAACATAATTTTAAGGAATAATAATTGGTTAATCTGTTCAGTTGATAGAATTTATGATTAAAGGGAAACATACAAATCTAATACAAGAATATAAAGAATAAAATAATAAGAGAACAAAGGAGTAAAATCGCAACCTAGATTAATTTTTTTTATATCTCATTTAAATGTATAGATTAATATTTTAAAACTCACTCAATGTGTTTAAAATAAATGATGATTTTGAATAATATTCCCAATGTTTTACAGAAAAATGTTCACGAGGTAAGGAAATTAATGAACCCAATTAAATCCATGGGAAAGTATAAAATTATAACCTCCTCAAGGTGGATATTAAAATTTCTACAATAGAAAAATAGTGATGCACTGAATAAGAATGATGAATCATTAAATTTAATAAATTTTGAAAGTCACATTTAGGGTTTTTTGATGTGTTTTACATTGAAGTATAGCTTACCATAAATGAGACCTCTACTTCACAATTAAAATCCAAAAATTTCCACAATTTTAATCTAAAGATTGGTAAAGAAAATTTATGTAGATAACGGAAAAAATATATTTTCAATAAAACATTAAAGATTATTTTTAAGAGTGATAAGACCCTTAAAACAATAATTTTTTCTCAAATATATTAAAATTATACATTTACTATCTTTACGTAATAACAAAAATATTTCCAATAAATCAAAGGATAATATAATTAAAATCATTATGTACACAATAAATAAAAAACATGAGACTAAAACTTAATTTAGGGTTTCAATAAGTTTGATGATTAATTTCAGTTAAAGTTTAAATAATATGAAAAATTACACGATAATCACCCAATAAAGAGATATATATCCACTTAGAAACAAAAAAAGCTAGGCTAATCATCCCCCCACACAAAATTAAATATTTTTATAAGATTTTAGAATATTGAATAACATTTCTAATCTAATAAAAGTAGAAAAAATATATAAATTATACAATAACTCCCTTAATTTAAGAGGTATTATATTTTTTAATATACACAAAATAATTTTTCACTTTTTACTTGAGTGAAAACCACATAGATTTCATGATTTTAGTTACAAAAAAATTCAATAGATAATCATTATATTTCCAAAATTAAATTTATTAATATAAAAGTAACTATATGTATAGTTTAGGGATGTTTATCCCATAATGCTACAGAATGACACACATTTTTGACTTAAAAACAACTAGGATTGTTCTCTTCTTTTGTTACCACAACAATATCCTTTTTTAAGATAAGTGAATAAATAACATGAATTAAAACCGATATAAAACATAGAGTAATATATTGATTTTTCTTTTATTTTATTCCTCCCATAAAAAAGAATAGTGAAACATAAAAAAATGACCATGGGTTTACTCCCATTAAGAAATATATTTTTTATTATTTTAGACTTCAGGAAAACATAAATTTGACATAAATATGGAAACCAACCCCATCAACTACATGTAAAATATATTTCATAATCCTCTAACAACTAATTGAAAATTTTATTTTATCAACATAAACTCAAAACCACCATTTATAAGGAATCTATGGAAGGTAAAAGGTCCATAACATTTAGATTTGAACTTCCCTGGATAAAAAATTAAATTTTGGAATTGATGTGGAAAACCTTTTGTGAACCCATAAATTATCTATTCTGTATGATAGAATAAAGAAAATATTAATCAATTTCTTCATAAATACTATCATTCTTATAGTTATATCACTTAATATTATCCATCTCACTGAACTCATGAAGTCTTATCTATCAAGAAGTCTTAAAATCAAATATCAAAGCCTGAACATCCTAGTATTACCTGGCAATCATTTTCTCAAAAATATTCTTATGCACTCTTCTTCAAATTTAAAACTGTACACTACATTTCAGATTTTAATTAGTTCTTTTATATGGGAACAACCATACTTATCCATTAAATATTTTAATTTAAAAGTTATGAAATGAGTTCCATTATATATTATAAAAGATCAATTAACACCATATTTGAAGAATAAATTCTTTTTAAGGACTTTGATAACATTATTTTCTTGATTTTTGGGTAGTTCCATTTCCTCAACCGATTTATAACATAGTCAATATATAAATATAAATGTATTCATTTCCATGGTATTAGGTAAATAGTTCCATAAAGATTAATTCTAAAACATAAAAATTTTATACTTCCAAAATTCTTGCAGAAGACCCTACCTTATTCCCACATTTCCTAAACTCTAATAATTATCACTATTCAAAAATAAACTCCTAAAATAATTAAACCATATAGAACAATAAAATACATCTTGAAGAAATATTTATGTTATTCTTTCACCCCCACAGTTATTTTCCCAAGGAGAAGAGTGATAAATATATAACATAGGAAATAACTCATCTTTTGAAAGATGCCTAATTGAGATTCCATCAAACTATCTCCTAAACATAAATAGATAATCCCAAGATAGTGATTAATTTTATAAATTAAAATATTCCATGATTATGTGAGAAATACTTTGGCATAAATACCTATCACAATAAATTGGTAAAATATTCTTACTAATAACATATCTTAATAGAAATAATGAATAAATTTCTACAATGAATGAAAGTATTAATCTCCCTAATGTCACCACATTATGTATAAGATAAACTAGAAAAATGATATACAACAATGTTATCAGCAACATATTTATCACTATTGTTTTTACCTTTTTCATAGACAATATATACCTTAATATAACATGGTTTGTTAATACTAGTACATTTGATCCTAATAGGTACTGCCTAAACTTTTCCACAAAAAAAATGATTTCCAAAAACTCTTTCACAGTAGTAGTGTTGTTCCCTTCGTTATAATCTAGAAGTCTACTAGAATAACTTATCACATATAATATCTTATCATTACTTGGGCCTAAAATGGATCTAAAAGATATATCACTTACATCAAACACAATTTCAAAAGATAATTTCTAATTAGGTGTAGTGTTGATGAGTAACGAAGATTGTTTTTATTTATAAAAATTATAACATTAAAAATATTTTTCATCAAATAGGAATGGGGAATATTTTACCACCAGAGAACATAAGAGATGTGTGATTTTTTAAAAATTCATTAATAAAAATCATATAAAAACACTCATTCCCCAAAATAATCACGTCACCCCTAAAATTTTTAAGAGGGTAAAATTTATGAATCATTTCAAATCCTAGAATTATTAACATTCATTACCTCCTTAGACACTTTATATCCTAAGAAAATACCTTATATCACCTTGAACTATTATTTTAAAAAATTAATAATTAGGTAATGTTTCTGAAAACTCTCTAAAACTAATTAATAAATTGGGAAATTTCTATAAAGAGTGCTCCCTACAATAGAAATATTTCCCATTAACACATCAATGAACCTATCAATCATTTAAATAATATTAACCATCATGAACCTTTGAATGGTGGATATGGCACCATACAAGCCAATTGAAATTCACTGGTAATAAAATTTACCAAATTGGCATTTGAAAGTGGGGTTTTTATCGTGTTATGGTTTTTCATGGATCTATATGTAACCAGAATAACCATCTAGAAATTAAAACAACTCATTCCCCATAATCCTCCCAAGAATTTGATCTACTAATGACATTGGGAAATGATATTTAGTAGTGGATGAATTAATGTTATTTTAATCATTAATGGCTCAAAATTTTGTACGTTTTTTATCATAAATTTGGTCAGTCATTTCATTGGTGAATAATATGAAACATTTTTTGTTTGATACTGCTTTAAATGGGCAGAGCCAGGAACTAGCTGAAATGGGATAAATGAAAACAACATCATAAAACATTGTAACCTTTACTGTAAAAACCTATTTCGTGTTTGAATTTAGTTTTCATTTACCCTCAACTATTGGTTTGTGGTTTGGTTCCAAAGAAATTATATGGATGAAAAATAGAGAGATAATCAGTTTGATGTCATATATTGAACAACCTATTGTAGTTTCAAACTTTCTCTAACCACCAAAAAAGCATTCTTTTGATAATCCTTCAGTTCAATAGAAATAATAATAGATACGGTGAAATTACACCTATAAATGAATATTTAAGATATGTTGGGAGTGGTTTTATATATAAAGTGGGCCCTGAAGATTAAAGGCACAATGGAAGCACTAGATGGGTTTTGACCAACTCACTATTTTCATAATTGATGATTAATTTGAAATGTAGAATAATAATAAATGTCATGAACTATGCAATTGAATCAAAGAATAATTTTCGTGAGAACATTGGAACCAAATTTCCGGATCATAAAAAAATGATTTATAAATAATTTAATAAATTAATGAATTTCCTTGAAATGAATTCTTTCTCTATTGATTAATATAACTATATTTCATTTTAAAACGTCATTTTTGTTAGTAATATTGTATAGATTTCATCTATTGGTGACCCACAATTTCTTCATGGACCCCCTAATGTCATTTTAAGAATCTATAGTTGCTATCACGGAATATCCTAACAATTTGTTATTTGTATTTGATCGACCCAAGATTCACTTCAAGAAGGATTATATATTATCTCTATAGAATTGAGAGTTCTGGTGGAGGTGGATCACTCCCCATCATTAATAGGATTCATATAGAGGGAGAACTATAGGGCTTTCATATAATTCTTTGATTTTTGTTGTGCACAATAAAAAAAATGAAACATGACTCTAAGAAATAAAATTATTGGGTTTATATGGTGATAGGGTTAAAAAATAAGAGTTTAACATGTGTCCATATGATTTTATTAATCAATGTGGAACCCCATGCCTATATGAATAAGAAAAATAATTTTATTTTTCCTTAACATATGTAAAACTAGTGAATTAATTAAATTTTATTTATTAAAATAATATTTAATATATATAATTTTCATTTCGATAATTAATCCTAGACCTCAATTACACCAAAATATTTATCTAAAACTGAAAAATAACTATTTATTTAATAAATAAATATCATATCATTAGTCATAAATAAAGAAATAAATATTTTATTCACTAAATTGAAAATAAATTTTTATTATATATTTTTCTCACAAAATAATCTCTTGAATAACTAGTGATTGAATATAAGAAATCAAGAAAAAATGAATAATTATTAAACCATTTGTGAGAATAATATTTATTCATCATATTAAATAATAGATAATAAATAATAATATTATTTAACTAAGGTATTGTATAAGATGAGTTTGTGAAACTTTGGGCTTCTTTATTAATGGCATTATGAGAAGAATCTCAAAGTCTAATTTTATTATCTTTTAGCACACCAATGATACCATAGAGAAAAAATTTAATGTCACAATGAAAAAAAAACCTCATATGGATTATTAATGCGTAATAAAATCAATTTATCACTATATCATTAATCAAGGAGGTTACATGCTTTCCCCACCAATGGTGGCGGGTTGGTATGGGTTTGGGGGGTGAGGGGAAGGTTCGGGGTCAATTCCCGGTCCCTACATGTTTTCTGCATTTTCATTATAGCATCATGTGCTACACTTGTGGTTGTACCCTACCTTTAAGCAGGTTTCATTCTAGTGTGACCAACCTATGTACTCGATGCCTCTTTCTTTGAATTTTTAGAATAAAACTTTCTCAATAAATACCATGGATATTGATTAATTTGGGCTGTAGAGTTTTCATCAACAATTATAAGATATAAACTTTAGTTAAATAATAAAATAGAAAATCCTTTAGCTCAATATTCATTAATTAACTATCACTATGGACACACCAAACGTATCTTGTTTTAATACGAACAAATGTCATCATAGTTTTCATCAATGCATAAAATTATTTGAATAATACTATCCATTAATAATAATATTTTAAAAGTATATGGATCAATACACACGTTCACAAATAGAAACATCAAATGAATGTTCTAATTTTCAATTTCATATTGGTTGGTTTTTTTTCATAATCTCATATATTGGATATTACCAAGGCCATATAGTATAAGAATGTTCCTCAAATTACTTTGAGTATCCACCCCTAATATCCTATATCATTATTTTCCAACAAATTATTTTCATATATCTATGGAAAATTGATATAAAAGTATTATCATTCCACTTATAGGTTCTCTTTTTATCCGGGAACATCCATGACCTTTTAGTGCCATTATTATTCTCAAGACATTGTCACATAATATGTCTCAAAAATAAAAATAATGAAATGGAAATTAATTTATTATAATTAAAAACTATGAATACTGGTAATAATAAAGTACACTGAAGTTGGTCCCATGACACAAAATCCAACAAACTCCTTATACAACTAGAGTCAACTACTATCAACCTTATATCTAGTATCTCCCACATGATACTCAGGTTTCGTATGAGATATTTATATATTCAATAGTTCTACCAAATTCTCTTATATATAAAATTTTCTTACTATAACTTCATCGTTTTTTAAAAAATCTCTCAAGAGGTTGTACTTCCAGAGTATCTGCTTTCCCTATTGGTGTGACCATAGAAATTTTAAAAGAACAACTACAACACGTTTAGGACAACATAATGTGATGGGTTATTTACCATTAGAAACAACATAAATCTCCAAGAAAAAATTTAATATTTAAAAAGATTCTATGTCTACATACAAATCTACTATTTACTCAAAAACAACTATGGAATCAATGAAAACTGAATGCTTTGAACTCTTATAGCATACATATCCTACATTGAAACTAATGATACATCCTTTTTCTGAATTCAGATCATTTTGATCTATTTGAAAACTGGCATCAATATAATCTCTAAAGTCTAGCTTATCGTCTCATCCATACACCTAGAAGATATCTGTATTTCATATGAGATACATAAGGATATCATTAACATCATACCAATATATTCACCAATATCACCATGATACCTACCATCCATAATCATTAAACATGCAAGATCAAGTCTATATAGAACATGGAATATATATAATTGATCTTAGTGTCAAAATTTATGCAATATTACTCATTTTTTATTTCTCTGGTTGTGTCAAAGGAATCATTTTCATGGAAATATGTATACCATGTTGCAATGATGCTAATCCCCTCTTGGATCGTTCCATACTAAATCTATTTAGAATCTAGTCAATGTATGCACCTTGAATTATTCAAAGTAGTCTATCGGATAAAACAAAAATTATCTTAATCTGTATAATTTAGGATGTTTCAACTATGTACTTTATGAAGAATATTTTGTTTAAAAAATACTTAACAAATTATAATATTGGAATATCATTTCGAAAATGTAATATGTATTCAATATACAATACTAAGATTACAATCTCATTCCAACTAAATTACTGGTAAATACAAGACACACATTAATTCTTAATCAAACAAAATTAATTTATATCATCATTGAATTTAATTTTCCATAACATTTATACCTGATTTAATAAAAAAATGGATATCTATAACATATATATATTTTTGGCATCAATTTTATTAAAACCCCCATCTATTTGTGTCATATAAAAATCTTCCAATAGTTTCCCATTAAGGAAATATTATTTTTATTCTATCAAGAAAATTTTATAGTAATTGCAAGAAAATATTTTAAGTAGAAATCTAATAGATATAAACATGGAAACATGAGAGAAGTTGTGATCACAGTAAATACACTAATAGTGTTTAAACCATTTAACATGTATCCTTTCTTTATAGGTATATAATTTACATTTTATGTATAATATTCTTTTCAATAACCATGTGCCCCAAACATGATTTACATCAATTGGTGAAATAACTAGGATACATACTTGGTTCTGAAACATGGAATTCATTTCAAAATTAATGACTTTTTTCCATCTTGTAACTTCTTATATCTATAATTCTTCTTTATAGAAAATAATTTCATTATTTTCAACAATAAAGGGTCATAATAATTAGTTACTAGAAAAAATATCTATACAGTTCTCTTACCCCTATGGGGCTCTTATGTAGTAATTATATTTCAAGAACAACTTCTTCCCTAGGGACATATGGAATCTGGTCTTGTACCAACTATTGTATATCTTGAGCATTAAACTCATTGATTTCTATCCTTATAAAAATATAATTCATATGGCTATCCTCCGTATCAAAAAATTAGGATTTTCTAGAGATAATCAATTTCTTGTATAAGTTGTTTTATAAGCATCAATCCACTTATCTATTTAGGATACCCAATAAAGATACACATTTTGCCATGAGGTTCTAGTTTGTTTCTAGAGATGGACTTTACCAATTCCACACAACCTCACACAAGTGTATGTTAAATTTTTTTCATTCCACTGTATACCTCAAAGGTAATTCCATTTATCATTTTAATTGGTACTCATTTTAATTTTTATACCATAGTTTTATAATAAATATCTCCAAAAGGAAAATGGAAGTTATGCATGACTAATAATTGAATTTTCAATGTCTTGAAATGTGCGGTTCATCCTTTCCCTAACCCTATTCCACTGATGTGTGTAAGGTAGAGTGAGTTGAGAAATAATACCAAAATCTAGTAAAAATTAAATGAAATATTTTTTAATATATCCAACACCTTGAACAGATTCAAAATTATTTATCTTCTTTTCATGTTGATTCCTAAAATCATTATTTAAATCTTTGAAATTACCTAAGGATATGTAATTATACCTCATCAAATAGATGTATCCATATCCACCCCATTCATTAGTAAAATTTATGATAAATGAATACCCATTGAGAGCTTATATTGGAAATGGTCCACGCCCATCAGTGTGTACCAATCATAGAATCTCTATTTCCATTTCAGTCATTCCATTTAATAGAGGATTAGTAATTTTCCATGTACTTTTGATGACGTGAATCGTTATAAATGAAATTAAATTTTAAATGAATAAATTCATTAGTAAGAAACATATTGATAGAAAACACATAAATTGCTTTGGATATTTTGGACCACTAAAACATAGGAATTATGATTTAAAATACCATTAAGCATCTTAATCGTTGATAATATAGCCAGTGTACAATTTCCATTATTATTAGTATGTATTATGATTTTTGATAAAATGAAATTTTGATATATGAAAGCAGTGATGGACATGAACTGTAGGATAATATCCTATAAATCCCATTTATTAAAACTTCCTATTGATATAAAATTATATAGATTTTACCTTTACCAAATCCAAGAAAAGATTTAACAACTAAATCTCAAAAAACAAATTTGTGGATAATTTTATGCTTATCGAGATATTAACACCAATCATTTTTTTTTCAAACCACCCTAAGAATGTTCCACCACTACAGAACTTACCCTTAGAGTGTATTATAGCATAATAAGGGGTTTTGTATCTTGACTATAGAATTATAAATGTTTTTATTATATTTTTAATGAAATAATGATTACATTTATTCAATTTTATTATTCATTATCAATGATTATGTATTTTATTTGAAAAAAATTAGTCTTTTATAAAAATAAATCAATGTTATATTAATGGGAAATATATAGTCTCTATTAATGCAATTTCTTTGATAAATTCTGTAATTTTTTAAAAAAATAATATTTTACTAAAATATTTTTATTAGATAATAATTATTTAAATATAAATTATAATTTAATTCAATGAAGTCCAATGTATGTTTTATAATGATTAGAAAGTTTCTAATAATGAAAAAATAATATTTTCTAGTAAATATGGATTTTTATTCAATAATGAAATTTATCATCTTAATAATTTTTTTAAATAATAAATATTTCCATTCAAACTAGAACATCAAATTTATCCAATGGTTATTTTTTCATAATTCTTTAAGATATCGTGTTTTTGGGTAAAATTTAAATTTCGTATAAATTTATGGTATGTATGATGACATAATAATGATCCAAAAGTGATTTAATAAATTAAATAAAATTAATCCATGACCAAATATATATTTTTCCTCATAAATAATTTATTTTGTTGTTATTTTATTGATTTTATAAATCCATAATGAGTCCTCCAAAATCTATATTATATTTGAATGTTTTAAAATCAATTCTTTATGAAAATGAATCAATACCTCATCTCTAACGATATTTTTTCAATGAGTTTGATTATTTAATTACTAAAATATTGAAAAGCTCTTCTCTTTGGATGAAACCATGGTAAAAACCATTGATTTTTTGTGGTATTGAATATTTTATCGTATAGATTCTAAAATATAAGTTTTGAAATTACTAAAGAATTCCACTATCTTTTAATATATATACCAACCCAAAATTCCATAACTCTCCACTAAAAACCCATTGAGTATGATTTCATTCTACCTATTCCTATATAAATCCATCATAAGAGTTTCCAAAGATATTAAGAAGATCATTACAAGATTTTATATTCTCCCTCTCAATGTATGGGATTATATCCTCCTTCTCTTTACTCAATAAACTTCTATGAATTATTCTATTTTATTTCCAACTCTTCATATTTGAATATATTTTTTATATTTCCTTAAATTTCATTACTACTTCTATGTAATTATAGTTTTTATTTTACTCTCATTATACCCTTCCATGGTTCCTTATATACACCCATTATTCTTCCGAAATTATCCTTTAATTTTCCCTGATAAAATTTTATAGAGAATACCGACCCCATTTGCACTCAAGGTTATTCAAATAGATTAACTTATGCTTAGTTTACATGGGAATTATATGAAAGTAACCCATAATCATTAATCATGGGATTAAATATCATGAAATTAATTTTTATGTAGTATGATCTATGTGGTACACAAATGCACATACATGATATGAATGTAATGGGTGGGCATGAAATCATATAGCCACCCAATTCATTAGGTATTTTTTATGTCATGATATGCCATGTATGGTGCTTGTGAGGTTATCCTAACACTAATATGTTATTATTTATTAGCAACTATCATTTTATTATGACTATGTTGTCGTGCTTAATGTTATTGACTCATTCCTTATATTTCCTTAATGTTTTCATCTTATACCATGATTTTATTTTCATGATTGTGATTATCACATTTTCTTTTCATCATGTCATCCCTCTTGACTCAAATATACCTCTTTAACTTATGTTATTATTTGATTATCCACTTATTAGTCTTTAAATATTTCCCCTTTCTTATGTACATCCGCATGTTATCCCTTTCAGTGTTAGAAGATCAATGGATTTTAAGGTCATGTTGCATATATTTCAAATAATTTAATTATATACCTACATAATGTTATTGTTTTATGTATCTACTTAACCTAAAATATAGGACTCCTAATCGTTTTGGTTTTTAATACGTTTATCATTATGTTATAAATACTGAATTAAGGTGTATTAAAGATATGGGTTTCCCTAATTTGTAATAGAAGGAGGTATATTTATTTTTGGGTATTATGATCCGAAAGACTTAGTGAAATCATTACGGATAAGTCTAAATTTGTGAAAACATACCTAAAATATTTTATTGTATATATTATATGGTTTATAATACTAAAAGTGGATGTGTATATGAAATAACTATATCTTGGGGTAATAACTCGTAAATGGTGCATTATGAATTGAATAAATCATCACCCAATGCACAATAAAGATGAGTTACTAAACAATTAGTTTTACAGTCCCTAGGGATATGATTTTATAAATATACAAGGTTCTTACATTATATTGTGAAGGGAACATTAAAATTACCACAAAAATTTATGCTAGGAAATAGAATGATGATAACATAGATTAAAACCTAGAATTTCATAGGTTAAAGAATTTATATTTGTGGTCCATTTGGTGTTTAGATTTTAATTTTTTATTTTTTTGAGAGTTTAAAAATTCTCAACCCTATTTTTCCATTAATTTTATTCAATGGATTGTAATAAAAAGAATTTAGTCAATAAATAATATGATGGGTAATGCAATGACATAACAAATGATACTCCCAACCTGATTAGAGAAGAAATTGGAAACATAAAGATAAAAAATTCTTATTTAACTCAGTTTTTGAACATAAAATTTATTTAGAGGTAAATCCTACAACCCCTATGAAAGATTAAGTTGCAGTTAAGACCTTTAAAAAATAAATACGGCTAACTTTTAGTGGATATTCCAATATTTTAATTTAAAAATAATGGATAAACTCCATAGAGAATATATTATCTGTCAATAAATTCAATATACAATAGAAGTTATTTTTGGTTATTAATCATATAAGGGGAGAAGATGATCAATGATGGTTGTTAATAAAACATACGAAGCATGATAAGATGATCGAAGAAATGGAGTTGAAATAATTTACAATTTTTTTTCAATAACAATTTTCCTTATAGTATACAAATTCAAATTGGGAGGGATTTAACTAGAATTGAATAAAAGGATGAAAAATCTATTAGGGTGTATGAGGATAACTTTTCCATAATTTCATGATAATCCTCCAACTTTTTTGTTGATCCTGAAATTAAATTCAACTACTTATTTAGTGGGATAAATATTATTCTATGAAAATATTTGGTTATTGAAGTCTTTGAAAATAATTAGGAAATTGTCTGATGTTCCCTCAAAGTCGAAATCAAGATCGACTAATCCCACCAGTCTCATTGTTCTCAATATAGGAAATAGAGAACGGATTTTAATTCTTGAATAGTGATGGAGAAATATCATAATGGGAAAAAATTAGAACACACAACCTATCAAAAGTTTTTGACGAAGAATCCAAAAAATTACTTGAAGGGGAAAAGTAAAAGCATTAGATTCACTATTGAAGGATACCTAGCTAGTGAATACCGATGGGAGAAACTCACCAATGTGATGGAAGAAATGAATTCTCCTGTTAACTATCAGCCAACTATCCAATGTGAAAACTCCAAGGAACAAGGAAACTATATGTATCAATTCAATAATCCAAGTGTTTTCAATGATATCCATTAACAACAACCTCCATGGACTATAGAGTAAAGGTGAGATTATGCAATCAAAATTACTGAGTTGGATACCGACAATGAATTTGTGAAAGGTAAGCTAGTGAATTATTCATGGATAGAGAATGTAAAATTTCATTCCAATTCTATGTATTATTTCATAGCAGAAAAGCTTAATATAATTTTCCAAACACCACCCCAAAACATGGATTTCATGTCATTGTTGAAGATAAAAATTTGATCAGTTATTTTATCCCATTCATATAACTCATCCCCTTTCAAATTTAAGGTCTTAATTTTCTAGATAACCTCATGATACTACCTTTAGTAGAATTATATAAAATTATTGGTATGGATTTGATTTCATTATATAGATCCAAAACTACTACAAAACAAGCCTTTAACATCACTAACCTTTATCGGTGCAAGAATAAATTGATGACAGTGGTTCCCTTTATCAACGCTAAAAAACACTGATAAAAGGTTCCAATTATCAGTTTTAAACAAATATCATTGATAAGTGGTACCCATTATTAGAAATTTGTTAGTGTTGATAAAGGGTATCATTTAATAGTGATTTTCCTTCACATTGATAAATATTACCCTTTATCAGCGCTTTATTTTTAGAAATGATAAAGGGTATACTTTATTAGTGTTTTTTTAAATTTATGATAAGGAAAATACTTTATCAAATATTTATCTGGATCCTTGATCTTTAGTCATATACATGGTAAAGGATTCAACCCGGATAGGTGCGTTTTTATGGATGATGATTTTGGTGGGATCTTGAGTTCCAGCATTACCCAGATGGTTCTAATTAATGATGATTTTTTTCTGAATTATGTTTCTAGAACTTTTTTTGTGAGGGATTCAAGTAGAATAAATTTTATGTAGTTTAGGGATTCGATTCCTGAGAGAATTTTCATAAAGGGTAACACTGCCTGTGTGATTTCCAATAAAGAACTTATTTATCATAAATTTAATACCTTCAAATTTTCATTTATTTACAGGTTGGTTCTTCCCATTGGCTATTAGGTTTGGAATGCTGATGATTTTATTTAAAAGTTTTTTTCAATTAGTAAATCTTCTAACTAGAGATGTATACCCATGGGAGAGGATTTTTTCAAATAATTTTCTCTTGTGAGGAAATGATGGCTAAGGTTTTGGGGATTGGTTAAATTTTATTATAACTTTGTCTAATCATCTTTAAATAGTGGGATTTCTATTTCAACCCATTTTCTGTAAATAATAATAGGGCTTAGGTTTGTATTAAAATTGTTGGACTCAACTGGATACCAAGGAATCCTAAATTTATTTTTAACATTACATCTTCTGTTGGTATTCCAATTAAAATAGATTGTTACACTAGGGAAACTAAGTTTGGGAACTTTTTTAGGGTATTGATGGAGGTGTCTTTAAGTACAGTCCTAATTCATTATATAATACTTTCAACATTAGATGATGAAATACATTTAAAGGTGGAGTACAAGAGACTCTCTCATTTTTTTCTTTGACTGTCAAAAAATTTGTTACTATAAAGACACATGTCATAAAAATGTGATTTTATTCTTCAGGGATCTAAAAGGTCATCCCAAGACACATTATTGGTAGAAATTTAAGTGGCCGTTGGTGTAGAACTTTGTAGATTTTGATGGATGCTTATCGTGGCTGAAGACTAATGTGGATAATGCTTGGAAAAGAACGACCTCTTCTTAGATGATGAAGTAGGGACCTGGGTCTCTTGTTCCACATAGGAATTATTGTTATAGTGTAGTCTCACAACAAGGTGTGACTCCTATCTTGGTTGTGAATGTGCAGGTGGGTATATATGTTTGTAATCTAGGTAAGGATTCCATAAAACAGGCTCAAACCCATCACGAGTCAATAGAGGATGATGGTATCAATCCTAATGAGGCACATCAACATATTGGTTTTCACCAGGAAACAAAAATTTGTGGTATTATATCTTTTAAGGATGCACTCTTAGATGGAAATGGAAGAGGTGGATGATCTTAAGTGTTTCACTCTCACTCCTTTTAAGAGAAGGCCCAGGGAGGTCTATTTTAACACACCTAAGACCGTGTATACCTTATCCTCTTCTAGGTTTTTGGGTAGGTTCAATTAGGATATCCTTAATATCTTTAACCCAGGTAAGTCCTAATCCGAGTGGGAAACAACTGATGAATCTGATTATGGAAATGACATTTCTTATAATGATTTGTGACACTTTTGTTGATGAGTAGGGGAAATTCCCTTTGTTTGACCCCACTCATCTCTTCTACACTTTTTATTTTTGTTTTTAATAAATGTTCAGAATCTATGGTACTAGATAGACTTGTTTGGTAAATATAAATATAGAAAATAAAATAAATTTAATAATTAAAAACATATTAGTGTCTTATTCATTTCTAATTTTTTTCATATATAATTATTCATTAATACATTTAATATAAGAATATATTGATATATATATACATATATATATATATATAAATTATATAATATTTCATAAAATATGATTTAGATAATAGAAAATATTTATCCTTTACATTAAATATGAAATATATTTAGTAAAAAATGGATTATAATGAAAAAGTAATATTAATTATAAATGTTTTCAAATTGCATTGTGTAATGGACATAATTAAATTTCAATTTATTTTTCACTTTAACATATATCAAAAGAATGTTACATTGATTTCCCATACATATACATAACTAATGCATTTTTATATGTAGTGCACATACACAAATATTTACATAATTAATGAAATATTATCTAAAAACACATAAACATAATATTTATGTAATTTATTCAAATTTTAGTATTCATTTTTAAAATTAATAATGAGATGATAAATTTAATATATTATTTCTTTAATCAGTAAATTTTATTTGTTTATTTTTTATATTATTACAATTAGGTTTTAAATCATTTTTAATAATTGTTTTATTTATTAGGGATTTAATCAATTTATATTATATATATATATATATTTATTTACTATGTTTTAAAAATTTTAAATATTTATTCTTCTTTATCTTAATATATATCCATGTTTTTAATAATTTATCGTTAATTTATAAAATTTATCAATTTTTCAATATTTTTATAGTGTATTTATTTATAATTTTTCAATTTCACTCGTTTTTAACATGCATGAATTTAATAGTATATATTCATTAATTATGTTAAAAATATATTTATAAATATTTCATAATGAATATATTTATAAATTTATATTTAACATAATTATAAATATAGATATTTTTAATTATAAATATATATATATATATATTATTTTTTTTTCAAAATATTTTTATATTAAAAAATAAATGTAAATAATTATAAATTTAAAATAAATTTAACAAAAAATGAATATATTTACTATATATATATATTATATAATTATATAAAAATATATAAGGATTTAAATATATATAACTAGTACTCTTCCCATGCAAATGCACGTGACTATTCTGTTTTCTTTAAAAACATTAGGTTCTGTGTAATTAAAATAAATTATTACGTAATGTCACTCAATATACTGTTTATAAAAAAATGATGATAGTGAAGTGAGTGGGGTGATCATGACACAAAGAAATTATGTGAAAACAAATTACAATGGAGAAGGAACATGATGAAATGGGAGACAGATCAGAGACAAAGATGAAGTAGAAAGTGGAGGTCAGGGTGGAGGTGGAGGCAAGAGGCGAGATTGTAATAAATGATGGAAGAAAACCTAGAGGGATACATATTTCAGTAGTTTTTGGTTGTTAGTTTTAAATCTCCCATGAATAGAGCACATTCTGGGTTAGAGAAGGGGCATTGAGATTTCCTTTCACTGATTGAAGACATTCACCCATGCTAAGAAACTTCAACAGAAAAAAATATTATCGTAAAGAAATTATAGAGTATTTAAAAAATATTCTCAATTCAAAAATGAATAAATACTTATTCTAGAACCAAGAATGTGAGGAACCATATCCACATCTCTTTCTTTATATTTATTTTTTCTTATGTTATTTTCATAGGAGAAATATTCATCATAAATATTTAGAAGTATTGAAATTTATTTATCTTAAAGAATATGATATTAAAAAATATAAAGGATTAAAATATTTATGTGAAATATTAATATGAAGAATAAATTATATTTTTTAAAAGGTAAAATAGATCTCCAAATAATTTTCATCGATTTTCTTTTTGATTAAGGACAATCTATCAAGATAATAAAACAGAACATGGCTTATACGAGGAAAACCACGTGAAAATCCACATGTAGGAAGGTACCTAGGAAGAAGCTCACCATAAAAGATATCAGGAGGTCTTCTCTAGAAGTCCCTAGTGTGAAGAATCATCATCGTTTCTGTCCTGACACCATATACCATCGAGAGATTAGTAAGTACCAAAAGGGTTTGTAGATCCTCCTACAGAATCATTCATGATGCATTTTTCATAGTTCCTTGAAATGTGTATACTAGTTTTAAGAATCACTGCTTCCCGGTTGTTTCCATTGGATTTATTTATGGAACCAGAAACTTCCAATAGTTCTTTATGCAAATGGGACCTGCTTTCCAAATGGAGGCATTTGTTATATTTGAACTTCACGATATTTAAGAACGTGCATTGGTTGAGAGGATGGGAGTTCGGACTCATCACACCCTTTTGCGGGGAATTATTTTCTACTCTGGGACTCTCTTTTATAATTTAAGATAGTTTCTTGAATCTATATTAATTAACCATGTATATCATAAGTATCCCTTGGAATTTTCAATCACTTATTTAGCATGTGAAAAGTTTAAAATCATCTATATGTATTTGATGATTTTAATTAATGGAGATATCTGTATATATTCGAGGTTCTCTATCAATGGTATCTTCTCATATACTACTTAAAGATTATTTTAGTCATCATTATTATGATACAAGTTTTTAAGCCAGTGAGTGGGGAACTCTGTAATTTATTATCATCCAGGGTGACGAAGGATTGGTTTAATCTTTGGATTGTGCCCATAAAATGGGCTACCAACATATCATTGTAAAAGGAATCAGAACCCGCGTAGTGTAGTAACACTAAATGGGACACACCATTCCTTTTTAATTTCATGTTAAAGGGACCTAGCCGTACAGTTTAATGTCATGTGGTATGGATATCTAAGAGGAAGGTGATTAGTAAAAACATAGTATATGACTTATGCTGAAGCATCCTAAGGAACTAGGAAAGGATATGGGTTTCTATATAGAATTAGACCCTGTAGGGAAAATGGAACAAGGAGAACATGGTTGATTTAAGGTATTGTCTTTGAACCTCAAAGAGGCTTCCTACATATCCCATATAGATGGGAATCAAAGCCCACGTAGTTCGATAAGTCTCATAAGAGAGTATAGTCCTTTGAGAGAAATGAGTTTGGGATTACTTCTTGAAAATAAATCCTTGATGATTTGAGGATTTAATTTGGGGATTATTCTTCACGAGGATCCCAAATTAGAGGAATTTGGGTTAGTTTCTTGAAGAGGACATCCAGTCGTTTCGATCTATGAGAAGGCTTCCTACGTATCACTATTATGGTGGGAATCAGAGTTCTCATAGTTCATTCACTTGTGAAAATGTTGTTACCTTGAAAAATCTGTAAGCCCACATCAGTTTCAAAAACACGATAATGTGAAAGATTCAACAAAATAATCCACACATTTCCACTTCTGATGATGGAAGGGGGCACACCTATGGTGGTGAGAGTGGATGAGGGTGAGGTGACAGTGGAAGAGGGAGAGGTGATGAACCTTACCTTTGTTCTATTTACATTTTACAAGGGTCCAATGTAAGATGTAGGGGATGATGGTAAGGGGATTACACCAGGAGGGATGCCCATGGCGACAAATCCCAACGGGGGAGAAAAAGGGTAAGAAAAGACCCCGTGACCATCTCCCCTCTGATCTTTGGCACCGAAGAAGAAAGGAGGAGCAATGATGACACATCCTACAAGAAAATATAGGAGCTTATTCTAGGATGGATGCCCTAAAATTGATCCTAGAAGGGGAGGGAGAGGTTAGGACACAAACCCTCCTCAAATCTGGGAACTTTAGAGCACTATTCATGGGAGAAAGGTCCATGTGATTGTGGATATACATTCCCACAGACATTCCATGTAACTTAACTCCCATATAAATCAAATGTGGGAAACCTATTACTGTGGAAATACAAACCCAAAAAGGATCCACACTGATGTTCCTTTCCCAAAGGATTTATATGCCAGGAAGATTTGGTGGAAGTCTCAACAGAATCCCTTTCAGACAAGGGAACCAAGGAAAGAGAAGCCTTTCCATGAATGGCTTTGATGAAGGCTTGATGGCATGTAAAATGAAGAGAGCATGTGAATCAAAAATGGGTGCTCAAGTTGATAAGGGTGTGAAAGTATGGGGGTTCAAGTAGGATTTAGAGACTTGATATTTATTTATGAAACGAACAACTTGTATGGTAATACTTGGGCAAGATATGGATCAAGCATTCAGAAGTATTCACAGGTAATCCCAGAAGTAGGGCACTCAAATTTTTATGAAAGGAATTGGTGGAACGTAAGGGTTTATAATTTATGGAGGTTGGGCACTTTAGGTGCACAATTTTTATTATTTCCAAACACTAAAAGGACTTATGTACAATGATCCTCATTTAAATACTCTACTAAAGGTGTTGAAGAACTACCATGAAAGTTCAAGAAGACTTGGGTAAATCCCTAAGGTGACCGGAGCAAGAATTAGGCTTCAAAGAAATTCTTCCCTCTCAAATGGAGGCTCCAATGATCTATTTATAGGAAAATATAAGACCTTATGGGAATGAAATTTGGGCGCTAAACTAGGTTGCATGGAATTTTTTGGCACACAAGTAGGATACATGCTAAGGCTATTTTGGACTAACTAAGGCGACCCAAAACTCTTGCCTTTGAAAATATTGATTTCCTTTATGAATTTTCTCCTTTTCTTTCTCAGGGGATTCAGTTTTTCATTTTTTAGACTTTTTTATGGAATAGAGTGTCAAAAAATCCCCCCCCCCTCAGAAATGGATTTGAAATGAAAAGTGGATCCTATACTGAGTTAAAGTAATGAAGGAGAAAGAATAGATGGTTGGGGCATGCAAGTGTAATGAGAACTGAGAAACTGGTCATGAAAGTTTGTAGCACACTGCAATCTGGCATGCAGAGAGACATGAATCGCCTATATAAAAATGGCTTCACTTCTGTGAAAAGCCTCGAGACTTCTGAAATTTCAGCTCTTAGCGCGCATGTCTTCTTTGACTCAGATTCTTCTATTTTTCGGTGCTTGTTTTGTATGTTTTGTATTTGCGCTCTATTATTGGGGCACCATAATTGCCCATCGACTTATACTTTCATGCCAAGTTTATACTTGCGTACCTTAATGAATTTGTCGATTATTTTAAAAAACACCAAAAATGATGTTACATTAAAAGATGTTTTCTATCTTTTTGTAGTTTCAATGGCTCCTAAATGAATTGGATCTTCTGAGGAGATTTCTAGAAAAAGGATTGATGAAATCATGAATTTCATTGGTCATGATTACTTTTACGTTTGTGACACCATCCTTTTATACTTAGCAAAAATACTTGAAGAGGTATCATTTCGACATTCCCTGAAGCACCTATCTTTTTTTATAGCTATGGCCATTTACTGGATGTTAATATTCAAAATCCAAAGAACTACGTCCAACATTCTTGGTTTCATGTTTATACCAACTTTTTGTCAGCCAATGTTTATGTTGGGGGTTCATTTTCTAATGATGGGACAGTAGAGAAAGCTCATATTATGCATCATAGCCTGTGGGGTCTAGATTTGAAGCCACACACACCCGAGCTGGAACCACACTATTATTCATCCATCTTTCAGGATACTCATAAAGATCAGTCTAAGGGTTGGAAGAATAGTTGGGACTTCTACCCAATAGGAGGTATAAAACCTGCATGGATGTGGGCATACTCGGTTCGTAAGACCTGTGCAGAATTTATAGATGACTTGAAGGGAATTGGGATTTATGAGACTGTATGGTTTGGAAAAACTTATGTGTACAGGAATGGTGATTTTATGCTGGAAGTTTTAAACCAATGGAGCCGAGAGACTAATTCCTCCCATTTAACACATGGATAGGTAGACATCAAATTCCGAGACATTTGCAATATTTCTAAATCTCTAATACTTGGAGACATGTATTATGGGTTTATACCTCCCAAGATGACATGGAATGACTCAGAGAAGACACTATCTTTTGTTTGTGAATTGATGAAAATATTTAAAAAACACAAGAACACAAACACAATGAAATCTTGCACTAGGAGGGAAATTCATTCAGAGGAATGGATGGAAATATTTTTGATTGTGAATAAGGAAAAGGGTACCACTTACACCCATCCAACTATCTATCCAGGGGTAGAGAAGAGAGGTACCCCTGATACTTTTTTTCCAACATTGGAGAAAGGAGAATTTGATAAATGGGGATACGAAGTCAGCCCAAAACATTATTGTAAAGACCCATCTGGTAGGTTTCTTGGCCATGTGGCTTAGTGTGTATTTATTACCAGTCCGAGACCCCAAAGGATATGTGAGGCCAGGGACCTTTGTTATTGCAGTGAAGCTATAGGAGAGAATGATGGTAGGGTTGTACAATCATGTTTTGGCAAAGTTTCAAAGGAGTTTTCTGCACATTTACAAAGGAATGTCTCCCCTTAGAATAATAGTGCCATTCTTAATGTTGTGGGGACGGATCTCTACTCACATCAGAACATATACTACACAAAGTGGATTACATGTTTTTGGAAGTTCTTTTTTACCATATGTTTAGGCTTTTTTTTGGTATTTCTCCCTTGTCTTCGAATGCTTACGACATCAAGGCTAGATTGAGGATGCATAAGTTGTTCCATTTCTTTCCTTACAAGGATCCGCCTATGGGGAGATTTATTGATGATGGGATGACCAGTTTGGAATTTACGGCATATATTCTATCTTATAAAGATGGAGTGTTGGCCACAAGAATCGTTAGAGAAATCATATGTAAGGCCCATTCTCCTTATAGATTTGCAAGTCCATTCAAATTTCTATTATAGAATATTGTATCCCCTTTTGTTCATGTCATATTAGAGTAACACTCAATGGTTTCCGGATAACTATGGTTGTTGACATATGCGGAGAAGACTCGGGCAGTATTTAATTATCCCGTCGCTGGTTCAGTAAGCATATTGACTATATAGTATTCCAAAAACTGAGTTTCATCTTACACTTAAGGGGTATTAAATTATGTCGTCCCTCAAGTGGGGGTGGAGAGAAGTATCAAGAGGGAACCTCTTTGTTTGGAAGATAATTCTTTGTCATCAGGGTCTGACTCTGAAGAATCAAAGGGTGCATTTGATGATGCTACAAATTCACCAATGAGACCTTGTGCCAGATATAACCCTCCTTCCAAAATTAAGAGAGCCACTCTATCAATCCCTACCATAGTCTTATCGAGGTGATGTGGACTCCATCATTCTGAAGAGAGGAAATTTCGATTTTCTAATCCCTCATCAGGGACTATGGGTGTTGGGATGAAACTCAAATACAGGGTTGCAGGATCCTCTTCATAACCCTCTGACAGTCATTCTGAATATATACGACCTGAGGCTATTCAAACATGGTAGAGTCTATACTATGATGTTGAAACCATGTGGATTGATCTGTGTGAAGGATTGCATATTCCAGGAGTATAGTATTTGTGGTCTTCTTCTGACATTCTTTTTATGGATAATCCCAATGATGTGAGGACCTACATTCTAGAGCTAAAAATGATCATATATGACACTGATGAATTAATTAAAACCACAAAGCGGGTGAATGAAATGATACATCACAGTACCATTGATATGATTAATCCTTTAATAGATGAAGAGTGTCATTAATTTATAGATCCTGAGGATGTAATCTTCCTTTATCTTTAATTCTATTCCATTTTTTGAAACATGAAATTTAGTGAAAACATTGTTACTTAGGAGAAATATCATCATAACATACAACAGGGTAAAGTAAAGACAACTGAAGTTCCTTCACCGCAGTATAACCTTGGATGCAATTCTCTTGAAGCTACTGGATCACCCTGTGAATCGAAATAAATATATTCATGCCAACATTCCATGGTGGTTGAAATAGAGAGGCTATTGGAATCTTCAATACCTATCTTTGGAGATGATGATGCAAGCCCTCCTAAGAGGGAGAAGTAGAAAAAGAACCGAAGAAAGAGACACACCGTTAAGAGATTTCTTAGCAGTGGTAAGACTCCCTGATAATCTTGAATTTTAGTCTTTATTAATGGAATAGTATTAAAATTTCTTAGGATTACAGGGACCTCTTATGTTTCTTCTTTTAAAAGCAACTACAGATATGTTTCAAGGATCCATAGAGGGTGCTAATAAATAGTAAAAAATTCCAATAAATATAGTGTTTTCTAAAGAGGCATTAAATCCAAAATAACAAACATTTGTTCCCAGCACTTCTCATGTTCATGCTATTAGAGTAGAAGAGGATTCTCATACATCTATAATACTTCATAAGGCATCAAATGAAAAAACAACTAACATCTATTATGTGATACTTTTAGGTTCATCACATATACCAAAACATCTGGAAACAACTGAAGTTGACCCCAAAATGGTTGCTGAGGAAGCTATTTAGGGTCAAAGGTTTCCAGAAGAAGGTTGCGAAGAAAACACACCAAGTGCTCCCACGGGTAAGACTAACCTGGGATCTGAGATATAACTGGATGAATTGATTAACATTGTAATTTCTTTTGACAAACTATTAGAACATGTTAATATATAAAATGATTTATAATATGTTGGTCTTCTTTGTATAGAATCAACTGGATGTGTGTTCTCAGTATTGGTTTTGTTAATATTCTTATGATAAACTTTCTAACCATGGTTGGTTGAAATATACAGTTCCATCTAAAGAAACTACCGCCACAAAGATACTTGAAGGAAGTATTGATATTAACATCAACCCCACCATTGTAGAAAAAACTGGCTTGGGTGGATCTTGAGATAGCATGTCTTCCTGAGATTCACTCTGAAGATCTTGAGCATATTAAAGATAACACTCATCATCTAGAGACATCAAACAAAATTGATGAACCTGAGAATATTGTGGAGGATTCTTCTCAAGATTCTATCCTAATGTTATGTAAAAGATACTGATATTGTTATTGCCTTCAGGTTTCTTATATATTTAATCTAACCATAACCATACTTCTTTATTTTCCATATAAGGTTATCAACTTCAATGGCTGGATCTGGAGGTGATGCCTTTGCATTATCCCAAACCACATTACAAGTTGTAGGAACCATTGTTCAGGAAGGAACGAAACATGGAACTTCTTTACGTTTATTAGTCCTAGAATATAACCCTTTTTATGAAAGTGATTCTAAATCGGACCCAGAACTACAGAAGGCTCTTCGTCTTGCATGCCTCAAGTAATGGGAAAACATCTGAAATATAATATCTGAGATTCCCCTTGAGGGACTGCCTTTAAGAATTCTAAAAATTTCATCTCTATTTATCATTATAGGATTTGGTGGTTTCGAATTCTGTGAAATTCATACTGCGGTGAACGAAATTATCCAGAGGAGGGAGCAAGAGCATATGTTTTGACAAGACTTGATAAAATCCCAACTTTCAATCAATATTGAAGAGTTCCAAGCAGCACTATCCTAGGCTCAGGGTAATCATACTGCAAAGTTGAAGGGACTAAAACGGATAATTAAATAAAAGATAGTTTAGCAGTTTTTCCTTCATCAAGAGTTAGATATCATTACATGGGAACCTTACTAGCTTCATATCTCATTTGGAGAGGTCTAGAAGGATGGTGCAAATTCCATTACGGATGCTATAGAAGCACTTCATCATTATGAAAAGAGCGAGGCTGGTAAAAAAAATGAGCTTCAAAAGGCAGATGACCTGGCTCAAGAGGCTGTCAAAAAAATAAGGAATTACATACAAATCCTTTTCAAATTTCAAATTTTTTACAAGAGAGAGACTAAATTTTTTTGTTGATCCTTTGGGAAAAAGTTTCTAAAATGAAATGTTTTTTCTTTAATCATTTGTGTTTTCACATTTTCTAACTGCTTTTGTTTTAATTAATCCATTGGGCCTAGTGAACACATTGTTTTTTTGCTAGGGTTATATGGACAACCCCACAAACTTTATATCTCTTGAATTTTTTTTGCTCAATATTACCTAAATCATACAAAAATGTATGTGTATTGAGGTGGCACTCGAGTTTTGTTCAGAGTTACCTTTGCAGGTTCTCAATCTAGTGAGTACGATGTCTCTTGTTATTGGAAGTTTAGAGTCATGAATGATGGACTATAAATGGATAGTATTTATGGTCAAATATATTTGAACATAAATCTTGAAATTATATCCCAAACAATGTTCTGTGGCTAAGAATTACTTTAATATTCCTTAAATATTTCCGAGGGGGATCTTGAGTCATGATTTTTATGGTCACCAAATCTATGAAATGTATCAACATAAGGGGATTCCCCTCCATGAACAAAGTTACCATTATTTTTTCAAACCTATTATGGGGTTATATTAATTGGGGAAAACTAGGACATATGTTGCATAGCCAAATAGTGGCATCTTCGGACTGGCATTCCCGTTATGTAGGAAACTTATGCAAGGCCACCTAAGGGCATGTACTGCGTAGTCAAGAAAAAGATCTATTTAAGAATTTAAAATTTTTCTGATAATAGATAGGGGAAAATAAGATTTTGGTGACTCAAGACCATAATGGGTGGTTTATCCAAGGAAAGTAATTTTAAGAATGAAATGGCTTTTTATAGCGACATATGTCATGAATCGGAAAACCATTTCGATACAAATTTGGTGTATCAAAAATGGTTAAAATTTATCAAAAAGGGGAATTTATGATATCGTATTGTGAGGTTTGAAGTAATAGAGTGAGGAAATTGGTACTATGCAATTTTAAGTCATGTAGTGAGGACATTGGTACAATGTAGTTTTAAGTCATGCAGTGAAGACATTGTGTGGAATTAATTAAAAGTCTTTACCTTTGAACAAAGGTATGAGACACTCCCAATTTCTTGATTATTTGTTTAGAAATATAATACCATATCCAGGAATGGAATGGAAAATCATAAATTGTGATTTATGAATCTCTGAATCCAAAGGATGATATGGAAAAAGGCCTAAAAGCATTTTAGGAAGTGTTTTTTTTTCAGATTGAATTTAACATTATTTGACAAACACGTTATGGGGGTTGTATTATGTAAGGTCAACTAGGGCATATGCTGCATACCCAAATAGTAACATCTTTTTATTAATAGACCTGTTATATAGGTAACTTATGCAAGGCCACATAAGGGCACGTGCTTCATTGTCAAGCAAAATAGATCTAAAAAATCTGACATTCTACCACTAAAACTTGAAGAAAGATAATGGAGATTCAGATTTTCCGAAGCATAGAGTTTGGTTTATGGAGAATGTTACCTAAATATGGAAAGGGTATTTCCATCCAAGATTTACAATAATTGGAGGAATATTAATTCTACAAAGGTATGACCCAAATGTTGTTGGTGTGGTGTCTATAGTTTTAGGTCATACAACTAGGACCAAAAATGGAAACAATATGTCTTATGTGGCATAGTGGTTCCATGTTTATATCATATTTCGTTGAAAACATGGAGAGAAAAATGTGTAAACCATAGTCAAGAAGACTTTCAGATCAAGAGAATGATAATGGGACAAATATACCCGAATTACTATTTTAAAATAGGATCCTGTATATTGCCATCAATGTTTTAATGGGAAAAAGACACTACAATAAAGAATGAAATTGGCATTGTTTGAAAAACCAGTTATGTGGGCTGTATTATGATGGGCCTGCTGGGGAATATGTTGCATAGCCAAATACTGGCATCTTCGGACTGACATGACATTTATTTAGGAAACTTACGCAAGGCCACCTAATTGCACATGTTGTATAGTCAGGAAAAAGAGTTCTTAGATATTAGAAACTCTATCACAAGAAACCATAAGAAAGATTATGAAGATCCGGAAATATTCAGGATTAAGAGTGAGAAATATGGAAGTAGGTTTTTCTCAATCCACATGAGAAATAATTGATTCAATATTGTCCATGAGTTTGATGTCCTTTACATAGATCTAACTCATATGTAAAATGTGGTATATCTTTGTTTCTTTTGAATTAATATTATGATGTGTAGTTTTAAGTCACACAGTGAGGAAATTTGCATCCCCATAAGGAATTGAAACACATAATTTATATAAATAATCCATTTACCCAATTCCTAATCCCACTTGAGCTATACTCATTGTGGGAAACAAGGAGTAATAAGGGTTTCTTCTATAATACAAAGGTGACATAGGTGAAGAATGGGGGTGCTAAATTTCTATACAGTTTTAATGTCATGTGGTAAGGACGAAGATGAACCAATGTGAAAAAGAAAGACATATTGTATCTAGACTAAGGATAAGAACCAAGTGTCACTATGTGACTTGCTAAAGGCTAGAATGAATTCATACATAGTTCTTACAACATTACCTATGCATGTTTGATTCATATACAAGGAATAACGGGTTTTTTTATCACGAATGGGCCCCAATATTAGAGATATATGTGTCTCTATGTATCTCAATTAGATGAGAATCAAGACATAGATAGTTCTTTAAACAATCATTCCTTATGTTAATCAAGTTTGAAATGAATAATGGGGGATTTTGACATGTTCTGAGAGAACGGTAAATCTTAAGACATATAATGGTATAATGAACAAATTATATATCTTAAAAAACACTATGTATACATCTGATTCATATATAGGAGGAGACAATAGAATAAGAAGATTTTGTGATTGTAAATGAGCCTAAAATTAAAGATTTAGGTGTCTCTACATATGTCATTGAAAATGAGAATCAATCCATTAATAGTTCCTGAGAGAAGGCCTCTATGAAGACCTGATTCATACATAAGAAAGAGATGGATTCATGTGCTACTAAAGAGTAGTGATGATGTAAATGATGTTTTCTTAAGGAATATTCTAACATCAAATAGAGAAAATGTTTGTTGTACAATTTATTGTCATGCAATAAGGACAAATGATGTCAAGCAGTTTAACATTATGCGACAAGGATGAAGATACTACACATTTTAACCTCATGCAGTATGGACGCTTATGGTTGTTATGAATTTTAATGTCCTACAACTAGGACATTGGACTATGCTGTTTTTAGTCTTGTAGCAAGGACATGAGGGGTGTGTTGTTTTCTGGACATGGGGGTTGTGCAATTTTTAGTCTGGCAGCGAGGACATTGTACTGTGTAGTTTTATGTCATGCAGTAAGATGATATGTACAACTACAAAAAGTATTTCTTTTATAATCTCACGTTGGTTGGAATTGTAATAAACTCACCATCCATTGAGATTACAGCATGATATCCATTTTAATAGACCTTATGTATGGAATAAGGCCCTAGACACTTTTCCTCAAGTGTTGGAGGTTTCTTCCCTAGTATCATTGGAGTTCTAATGGCCAATACGAATTCTACCTAAAGAAATGAAAGGAGAATAACTTTCCTATTAAAAGCTCGCACTAATCTGTTCTAATACACTTCTAAATGATGCAAAGTATGCATTATTTTCTCGTATAATCGTTCCAGCTCATTGAACCTTTTCTGAGAGTTCTCATATGTAGAAAACTGATCACATATTGCAACTCATAGGTAAGGAAATTGCATTTCCAATAGAAAAACTGCTTTGGTTTTATATACCAATGAATAAGGAGTATCTTGGGTGGTAGTATGAGAAGTTGTCTGATAAGCCCATAAATAATTGAAATGTTTATCAGGGAATTATTTCTTATCTTTATCCACCATCTTATGGAATATATTTGATAGGGTATTGTTGAAGTCCTCTATATTTCAATTGGATGCTACGTGATATAAAGATGAATGGTTGGATTTGATATTATTCTCCTGATATAAGTTCTTCACCTCAATCGAAAAAAATTGGTACCATTGTCTGTAAATATAGAATGTGGGACAAAAAATCTGGTGATGATGCTAGTTTTGAAAAAAATTAAAATTATTCTGGCTCTGAATTCTTTGAGAGGTATTGCCTTAACCCATTTAGAAAAAAAGTGAGTATCAGTAGGGATATACTTGATCTACTTAACTATAGTAGAATGATAAGGCCCCACTACATCCATTCCCCATGTGGAAAATGGATATGAGTATTTAGCTGTATATAGAAACTCTAGGGATTGATGAATGAAGTTCATATTCACTTGGCAGGGATCACATTTTGTAGTGAAATCTATGAAATCATACATAATTGAAGGCCAATAGTATCCAAGACTTCAGATCTGATCAGAGAGTCTATGCAGAGACTGGTGGGCACCATAAGCTCCTAAATGTACTTCTTTCATGACAACTATTGTCTCTTCCCCATCAATACATCGAAATAGGATTCCATCAAAGACACACTTGTAAATGATCTTTTGGTGGTCTGGACTATCATAATGGGTAAAATTGGATACTCATTGCCAAATTTGTTCTTTTTTAGCCCTATTTGGTTGAAGTACTCTATTTTTAAGATATTCCCTAATGCATATTCTCTATCCCATGGTAGGAACATATGGCTTAGAAATAGTTCTAATTTAATTAATTTTTGTTATTCTTGTTTGAATAGAAGGTGAAACCACATGAATATAGGCTATGCTAATGACTATCTCACCCTGATTTGAATCTTCCAAGGCTGTAGCTGCATTAGCCAGTGCATCTTCTTGGGAATTTTGTTATCGTGGGACATAAGACAATGTCATATCTGATGGAAATTCATCCATTAACCCTCTGACATAATCATAAAAAGGGATTAACTATTCTTTTTTGATAGAATATTCTCTATTGATTTGCTTGATTACCAATTTTCAATCACCTTTTACCTTAAAGTGTTTCATTTTAACCTGATATGCCAATTCCAAGCCTGCAACAAGATCTTGATACTCCACCTCATTGTTGGTTCCACCATCTAATAATTGGAAGGAATAAGAAAATATTTCCTTTTCTAGGGAGATAAGAACAATTCCTAACCCAACTTTGTTGAGTTTAGGGTTTTCCATTCTCTTCACTGTCGGAATTCTGGAAGCACCATCAAAGTACATATCCCATGTTTGGAATTATCCTGAATAGATAAGAACTCTTAATCAGTATGTTCAGTATTTAATGATGTATCTTCTAAAGATGGATGCTCCACATAGAAGTTGGCCAGATCTTGGCCTTTTATTTCATTTTGAGGCACAAACTGGATATCAAATAGTTGCAAAATAACTGGAAATCATTCCAGACACCCTGTAAGCATAGGAAGGATGAGGATAAATTTGAGTGGGTTATTATTAGATACCAATTGGACCTTTTGATGTTGTAGGTAGTGCCTAAATTTTTAAACTACAAAGATAAATGCTAGGTAGAATTTTCAATACTTGAATAGTGATTTTATGCATCATGCATAGTTCGACTGAGAATGTTAAGGATATTTTCATTCCCAACATCGTTCTTTTGAGATAGGAAGGCACCTGGTGATCTCTCTAAAGAAGTCACACAAATGATAGGAGGGTTTCCTTCAACAGGTGGAATTAATACTATTTGACTCATGATATATTTCTTGAGGATATCAAATGCTCCTTGGTAGTATTTAGTCTATTTGTAGGTGACTCCCTTCTTCATTAATCTGGTGAAGTGTAAACACTTACCTGCCAAATTGGTGATAAGGCACCAAATATAGGCCAAGTTTCCTTGTAGTCCTATTAATTCATTAAAATTTTGAGGAGGTGACATACCAAGGATTGTTTTTCTCAAGATCAACTTCGATACCACGATGTCTAACACTGAATCCAAGAATATTTCTAGAGGTTACCCCGAAAGCACAATTCAAGGGGTTCATCTTAAAACTATGTTTCCGAAGTTTATTGTATATGGTCTACAAATAAGCCAAGTGATTGGAACATTTTTTTTATTTTACAACCAAATAATCCACATAACATTCCAAAAATTTCCCTAAGAAGGGTTCGAAGATATGGTGCCTGGCACATTTGTATGTTGCGCCAGCATTCTTTAAGACAAAGGGCATTACCCGATATAAAAAAACACCTTGAGGGGCTCTAAAGACTGTAGATTCTTCATCCTCTGTTTCCATACAGATTTGATTATACCCAGAGTAGCCATCCATGAAAGAAATAACTTCATAGCCAGCCATTGCATCAATTAAAACTCTATAATAGGAAATGTAAATTCATCTTTAGGACAATAATAGTTATGATCTCTGAAAACAATGAAAACACTTATTTTCCAATTCTTCTTTTTCACTGGGGCAATGTTGGCCAGCCATTTGGGATATTGAAATTCCCTAACAAAGTTACCCTTTATAATCTTAGTAGCCTTAAAATTCAATTTTATAGGCATTAGTTGGGTGTGTTCTTCTTGTTGCTTACTTGAATCCAAAATGTTCTTCTAGAAAACACAAATGATGGGTGTCTACATCATCATTAATACATAGAATTTCTCTGTAATTCCAATCAAATATATCTCAATGTTTCTTTGGAAATAAAGTACACACCTCTTTTTCTTTAGATGTAATGACCTCACTAATTAGAGAGGGGCATGGATATTCTTCTATACTAAGATTTATTTCTCTGAGCTCATCCATGGTGGTAGAGACAACTTCCTCAAATGCTGGAGGAGCATCCCCATGATCTTCATCTTCTAATTCATTTCATGTTACCTCTTTTGTTTCCACTTTCATAGTAGATGATGATGAGAAAATCCTAGAGTTAGAGGGGGAGTCAGTATTTGATCATCCTAAAAAAGGCCACAATATCTGACCTTACTTATGAAAAATTGTCTTACTGTGGTAATAAATAGGAGATGATGGATTGAGAATCAACATCTTTGTCTTCCTATAGAATTTATACTATTTATTCTACTCTGGTTGACGAAGTAGAGGCTTGTTGTAGTTCAATATATAAAATGAAAACATCACCATTTAGGCTTCCATAAATTCTTGGTAGATCACTATTCTCTCCCATGTTTTCAAGCTCAGTTTCCGTAATTGTCCTTATTGGAGTTTTTGGATGAGTGCTTGAATTTTATTTTACCATTTTAATTTGATTGATGGGTAGCACATAATCTATACCCAAATGTATCAATGGATTTACTATATATTTTCCAGTCCATTTTAAGCATTAACTCTGGTTATTTCTTTTATAATGGACATTGTTCCCTTTGTGTGATAAAACTCTCCCTCAATGTATTAATATTCACATGTTTTTAATGGATCCTTGTCACCATACAATTTCCCACTTTGAAAATTGAAACAATACTTAATACATTGGTGGAATGAAAAAGGTATGGGTACATGTTGATATAGCCAATGGCTTCCAAGAAGAATATTGAAGGCTATGTCTTGATGAACAACCATAAAATATACATTAGACAGAAGATCTCCTAACTGGGTTTTGAGTGTAATCTTTCCCTAAGGTTCTTCTTCATTCTTGTCATATACTTGCAACATTAAAGTCGAAGGAGATAATTCAGAATCAATTATGCCCAATCGACGAAGTGTACGAACATGAATGCGGTTGACTCTGGAGCCATTATCAATGAAGGCTCGTCGGATATCTACATCATTGAATTCGCCAAAAAATATAATGGTATTATATTTCCTTGTGCAACATCATCTTCATCTTAATCTGTAAAAGATATGACTATATGTAATTCTGTAGGATCATTTTCTATACGGTAAAACTCAACAAAAACAACTTCTGTTTCAAACTCCTAAGGACTTGAGAAAGCCCAAATGAGTGGTTCTCGAAGATCTTTTGATCGATTCAAAGCCTCCATAGTTGATAACTTGTCTAGTAGTTGGGCCAAATCTTTCATGAAATAATTCTTTTGGTCAAAAAATCTACATTTTCTAGAATGAAGATGCAGTTTTGCTGGTGTTTTGGAAGTTCATTCTTCTGATGTAGATGCTCCTTGTGTTAGAGGAAAATCATGAAATACTCATGGATTTGGTTGATTAGACTAAATAGGTATATTAAATTGCTGAGAGGAAGATGGTGTGACTTCTAATAGGTCCTCCAAAATAATCATGTCAGAACCAAACCTATCTAGAATAGAAGAAACTCATTGTTCTTGTTGAGACCACAGAAGGGATCTTCTACGAGTTTTTGCTGCATATATGGTTCGAGCAGGGGGGAGTTAAAATACTGGTTCCTAGAATCCCCATGTCCTCCCCTGTATCCTCAACCCTATCCTATTCATCTAGTTCCCCAATTATGTATACAGAACTCTAACTCATTATAATCAGAATCAACATTGGCATAAGGATCCGTTTAATGGTTAATATTGACATAACCAATAAATAAATTCTTCATCTGATAGATATTTTTCTTGACAGGCTAATTCTGATTGTGCCATTTGGCGGGGTAGTGCCTGTGCTTTTGAAACAGATGTAATGAAATCTTCCAAGGTCAAGGACATATTTTTTTCATTTACATGAGATCCTCCTCTTCTAACTTCTCTTTTTTCCTTATGTTCACTTCACTTCTTTGAGGAACGACCTTTTTTTTATGGTGGTTTTGCTGTGTCAGGAGTGGAAGAAGTCCCATTCATTTCTTTCAACTATGTTCATAAAATGGCATGAGCCGAGTTGATTGTTTTCCAAATCATCCAATCATAATATTTCTGCCCATTTTTACTTTAGAATTCTTATCATTCACCTTCTTCCTCTAGATCAGCAGCGGTAACACATTCTACATGAGCTATAAAATATCAGTTTCACTTGTCCATAATCTACCATATTCTATAAGAGGTCATGGAAAACAAAACATTCCTGGATGGGATGAACTAACATCTGGTGAATGAGACAATAATTTGAAAGATCATAATCTTCTTATTTATTTTGTTTCTTTGGCCTTGGAAACTGAACCAAATTATAATCCTGAGTTAATATGAAGTAACCAGGTACGTGTTTATTATGGAAAGAATGAAATTTGTTTTCAAATTCTTCAAACTATTTCTACCTTTGATCACCTTGATCATCTTGATGAGGCTGTCATTGCTGCTGATGCTCAAGAGGAGAAAACCATCAGTATGATAAAGGTATTGAAGTAGAAGAAGGTATATGAGCCTAGTTGAGTCTAACTGTAGTAGATTATTCCTTTCCTATCCTCCTCCCCAGAGTAGATGGAATTACATGAGTTTTAGCCTTAGTTTCTGTAATAGAGTCTTCTATCAGTTGAGCGATTGAAGTAAGGTCTCAAGACCCTCCTATGTATTTCACAGAGGTCATTGATGCATGTAACTCATCACATATATTGGCTAAAACAATTGGTAGCAATTCATATTTGGGGAGTGCTAGAATTAATGAATATGTTTATACATTCTATCGTGCAATGAAATATGAAACTTTTCCCTTCTCCCTCTATTTAAAATTCTTAAGAAGAAAAACTATCATCTTTTGTAGCATTGAGATAAATTGAAAAATAAATGTTTTATGGAGATATTCCCATCCAGTAATTGATTGAGATTGTAAACTTGTATGCCAGACAGATGATGGTCCCTCTAATGACTGCAAAAAACACCTAAGCTTTACTGCTTCTTGTTGTTGAAGAGTTCCCATCATGGGATGACAACAAGAAACAAAATGTGTTATGTGTTGTTCCAGATCTCCTGAACCATTATATATTGGGAATGCATTATTCACAATATTTGGTGGGGGAGGAATTCCATCCACCCATTCAGGGTAAGTTCTCTTTTTCAGCTGAACTGGTGCACTTCGTTCCTCCATAGCTTCTAATCGAGTCGTTAATGACCCAATTGTGTTAATAAGAATTTGGGGAAAATCCAGAAGATATTGAACCTATGAAGGTATAGAAATTGGATCATGAGATGGTGCAACAAACGACAATACCACTGATGGTGGTGCTGATATTTTCCATGGATAACCCATGGGTACATGCCTATCAGGATGTGTCAGATCCTACATTGAATGTGTACTCACTGAAGGGAATTCATTATCTACATCTGTAGTTACTACAAAATATCTTTCCTTAGGAACTCCTATAGGATTTGATATTTGGGGACCTACATGGGGAGTACATCTAGCAGAAATTATGCTTCAAAGAAACATTTTCTTGAGTCTTTTCAACTCAATTTACTCTTCTTTCCATGAAACTCTTTCTTCAAGAAAACAATATTGACCTTCTCCAGTGGAAAAGTGATATTTCATATAACTTTTTCTATTCCCCATGTTAGATGCCTTTTGGAGGATTGGTAGTTCGTTATTTGAAGGCATACCTTGATTCTAGGTAAGCCTCCAATTTCGGGTATGAACACCTTCTTCATTTTCCTCAGCATGTACTGTATTATGGATATGAGCTTCAAATTAGGATTCCCTTAAACTGGACTCATTTTTTGGAGGATCTTCTGTTGCGGGGTTAATGACATTCACTAAATCATAATGAATTTATGTAATTCTGTCAGTATTTTTGTAAGATCGTCTCCCTATGTATCTTTAATGAGAATATGTTCTCTAATAAATTAAATTCTTGGGAACTGTTTGGCAAAAAGTAACCCAATGGTAATCCTCAGATAGTTCAGTTGTACGATCTCATTATGGATTCTTCCCTAATTGGGAGAAAACTAACTTCTGTTGAGGAGGGGATTACCAATGTAAAAAATCCCCCATCTATGAAAGCTGGGATGGTTCCTGTTATTCTTCTTCAAATAATTATAAATTGTTTTACATATTTGAAGGTTGAATTATATGATCCCCCATATTTGAAATCTAGGGTGATTCTTGAACTGCTGTGGTTGAAATTCAAGCAAATTCACTTTTTATTTTTCAAATTTTGGTTCAGACATTAGCTGGGCGCATTATCCAACAACCACTCAAATAACCTGTGTCGGAAGATTGCTTTTCTATTTCAGATATTTTCATTCTCTGATGGATGACATCCACTATGTGGGACACTTGCTCAATATTCTCAAATGCATGATGTAAAAGTTACTCAAAAACTTCTTATTTTTCTGCCTGACTCTAATGAGAGCTGGTTGAGGCCTATTCTTGAACTTACATTCGATTACGTACAAAATATATTGGTTGTGGCTAACTATGGGCAATGAAATTGCATTAGACTATTTTTGGAAAACATTTCTGATTCCGCAGTGCAGTGAAGTGGAATTCTCCATTTGCACTCCATCCTATAATACAAACACTAGATGTGGAATCATAAATTAACTAGAATAACCTCTTTAGAGCATTGAAGCATGCACACTGAAAGATTCACTAAAGTTTTCAACCATTGGATGTTGGGAAACTGAGAGATAAACCAAGTCAATTTGGCATTTCAACCCTTATATTATCGTTACATTATTTTGATATTTGTCATATGATAATACTTTGGTTTCCAAATTACATAGAGTCTTCCATAGTTTGAGGAAAATATCCTGAATGTAATCTTCTGCAATCAATTATGAAATGTTATACTAACAATTTCCCAATGGCCATAACATGACTGATAATTGTCCCTTAGCCAATTGTTTCCTTAGGTTTAACACATCTTCATAGTCATTCAATACTGGTTTCTCCCCTTGGTCTGACCAAATTGGATTCTATGTATTAGAATACAAATTACCCAAGGGAGGTTTGAAAAATTACCATTCCCTTAATATGACTTCTGGTTGAGAAAGATTTTCACCATTCAATGACAAGGCATTATTCATGACTGGTCTTGTGTTCGCAATTGCCTTGAGATAGGAGGGATTTCTCATCGTAACAATGTCAATTATTGAATTATCCTGATAATGTGAAATTCTATTTCAGGGAGGACTTTCATAGCAAATTATATAATGGGGAGGATCAACATGGTGGATTATAGTTGTGGATAAATCTTCTTTCTTGTTGGTATTCTGGCCACACGAAGGGTTGTCGTGGGTGTTATCTAGAGATTGTCACTCAGGATTGATCGAATTTTCATAATTCAAGCATTCATGATGAAATTTCTGATGAGGAACTACAAGATTATTACTACCACTCCCATAATTCGGTAATGATAGGATAGGATCTTGAGCTGCAACATTTAAATGTCTGAGGTCTTCAAGAACACCAACATTAAGAGGATCCAAATCTTAGATTGACTATTGATTTTACAATAGTTCTTGGAAAGACTTGTTTTTGGATGTTATCTTATACACAGTTGAGGCCACTTTCTAGGAAAAGTTGTTATCATGGGTAGGTGTATGTGTCGGCCATGTATTTTTTTCTGGATTGGACTGATCACCTTCAATTGGAATGACTGTATGTTCCCAATCTTGTTGTCCATACGATATGGTGGAGTGTGTCCCATGACCCTTATGGACTGAAACATTGGTGTGTATCTGTTCTGAGATGGCATGACGATGTGTCATCCCTTGTGTGGGGATAGATTTATGTGTATGTTTGCTTATAACTACGGAAGTGGTTGTTTTAATACCCTTGCATGCTTTCAGAATATGTGCCGAGATTTGTGTTTTCCCTTTCACCATTGATAAGATGTGTTTGGTGACTTCAGCATCCAGAACAAGAATATATGCACATTCCATATCTGGAGTAGGTGTATGTGCCTACTCCTATCCTTTTTTTTCCGATCAATGGGTATTGACAGTACACATGTGTGGGGGAAGAGATTTGGGTCTGCACAAAATTTGTTATTGGAGCTTTATGACTGACTTCTCCAGGTGCTACCAAATGAAACTGTTGGCAGACATGATGAACATTGGCAGGTGTATGTGCCTACCGGCTATTTTTCATCAAGTATGGTTGAGAGACTTCATTCAATACTGGTAGAAGAGACTAATGGTATAATTTGTGATTGTAAATAGGTGTATGTTCCCGTTTAGCAGTTGCCACAACATTAGATTGGTAGGCTTATTTAAATGTAGTCAGACGAGCCTTTTAACTGGATACTAACTTGTTAGCAGATGTTTGTCCATATTCATGATACTCTACTAGATTTATCTCGTGGGATTGGTGGGTTTCTTCTAGATGAGTCTACTGGACAAAAAAATTAGGACGGACTAGTATATGTGCATCATGTCCATCAAGTTAGGTTGATGGGATTCACTGGAAGGGGTAGAGGTAAGAACCTACTCCCTGTTGACTAGACATTGTCCCCAGCGGTTCATCTATTGTGCCTGGATCTGTGAGACCTAATCCCAACGTCCTGAGGAAATACCCCCATCATATTGGTGGTTCACTACTGCGTGATTCTGCTAGCTGTTATTGTTGGAGGGAGACCTCAGGAAGGACTCCTACAATCTTAAATTGAGGCCTTGAGTGGCCTCTTGATCAACCTCCCTCTAGTATGATGAAAACCAGTTTTTAGTGAAAGGAATTATAGGAAAAACTTGAAACAACAACTAACTCCATTAAAGAAACATCCTTTTAGATGGATGCATGCAAGACTGATTCATTTGTTTGGACTTCCTTTGTCAATTTATAGGGTCCTAACTGGTGGGTAACATTATTAAATCTGTTAATGATTCACACCAGGTTCACCATTTCTATTTTGTATTTCCTTGAAAAGTGTATTCTAGTTTTAAGAATCACTACTTTTAGGCGGTTTCTATTGGATTTATTTATGGAACCAAAAAATTCCAATAGATCTTTATCTAAAGGGGACCTACTTTCCAAATTCATGAATTCGTTATATTTGAACTTAACGATAATTAAGAAAGTGTAGTGGTTGAGAGGATGGGAGGTTGGACTCATCACACCCTTTATGGGGGAATTATTGTCTACTCTAGGACACTTTTTATTATTTAAGATATTTTCATGAATCCTTATTAATTAAACATGTATATCATAAGTATCCCATGGAATTTTCAATCACTTATTTAGCATGTGAAATGTTTAAAATGATTCATATGTATTCGAGTTTCTTCATTAATGGAGATATCCGTAGGTATTTGTGGTTCTCTATCAGTGGTATCCTCTCATATACTACTTTGAGTTTATTTTAATCACTGTTATAATGATACTAGTTTTTAAGCTACTCAGTGGGGTGCTCTGGAATTTATTGTCGTCCATGGAGATGATGGTTTGGTTTGATCTTGGATCGTTCCCATAAAATGGGATACCTACATATCCTTGTAAAAGGAATAAGAACCCTCGTAGTTCAGTTACAATGATTCGGACACATCATATGTTTTAAGGTCATGTGAAAAGGACCTATTCGTACATTTTAATTCTATGTGGTATGGACATCTAAGTAGAAGGTGCTTAGTCAAATCATAGTGTGAGACTTATGATCAATCTGCCCAATGAACTTGGAAAGGATATGGGTTTCCAAGTAGGATCAAACCCTGTTGAGAATTTGGCCCAAGGAGAATATGGTTGATTTAAGATATAGGGTTTGAACCTCAAGGAGGCTTCCAAAGTATCATATATATATGGGAATCAAATCCCATGTCGTTAAATAATTTTCATAGGAGAGTATAGTGTTTTAAGAGAAATGTGTATGGGATTACTTCCTAAAAATGATGCCTTGGTGATTTGAGGATTTAATTCGAGGATTTTTTCAAAGAAGGATGCCCAAATTAGGGGAATTAGGGTTGGATTCCTGAAGAGTACTTCTAGGGAGCTCGGGCTCGAAGAAGGCTTCCTACTTATTCCGATTATGGTGGGAATCCAAGTTCTTGTAGTTTATTTAATTGTGCAAATTTAATGACCATGAAAAATCTCTAATCCCACGTGAGTCAGGCTCGGTGTGAGAAACAATAGAATGTCAATAACTCTACAAAAGCATGAAAACTTTTCTTCGTCCGTTGATGGAAGGGGGCACACCTATGGAAGTGGCATTGGATGAGGGCGAGGTGACCATGGAAGAGGCTGAGGTGATGAGCCTTCCCTATGTTCTATTTATATTGGACATGTGTACACTGTAAGGTGGAGGGGAAGAAGGTCAGAGGATTACACTAGGAGGTATTCCCATGGTGAAAGATCCCAACATGAGAGGGAAATAGTAACAAAAGTTCATGTGCCGATCTGCCCTCTGATCTTTGTCACTGAAGTAGAAAGGAGGTGAAATGATGCTACCTCATTCATGAAAGACTTGGGGATTAGGCCAGGATGTATGCCCTAAAATCGATCCTAGTATGGGAGAAAGACTTTTAATTTTCTTAAATGGAAAAAAAGTGTGAACCATACCTTCCCTACGAGAGACCTGAAGTTCTGGGTCGTCTCATTGAGAAGGGAGAGGATAGGACCCAAACCCTCCTCCAAACTGGTAACTTCCCAACACTCCTCTAGGGAGAAAGGTCTATGGGACTGTGGATATACAAACCCATATACATTCCATAAATCCTAACTTCCTTATAAAAAAAGTGGGAAACCTCAAAATGTGGAAACAATAACCCAAATAGGAGACACACTGATGTGCCTTTCCTAAAGGTTTGATATGTTAGGAGGATTTGGTGGAGGTCTCCACAGAATCCCTTTCAGGCAAGGGATCCAAAGAAGAAGAAGAATTTCTAGGAATGGCTTTGATGATGTCTTGTAAACTGAAGAGAGTAAGTTAATAAAAAAAAGTGTTCATGTAGATAAGGGAGAACAAGTATGTCCACACAGGTACAATTGAGAGACTTGATATTCACTTATGTGATGAACAACATGTATCGTAATACTTCATCAAGACTTGGCTCAAGCCTTCTGTATTATTCACAAGTAATCCCAAAAGTGTAGTGCTGAAGATCCTATTAACGAAATAGGTGGCATACATGTGTTTTGGATTTATAGAGGTTGGGAAATTTAGGTGATCAAGTGTTACAATTTTCAAACACAAAAAGGACTTAAGTCAAATGATCCCCATTTAAATCCTCCACTCAATTTGTTGAAGAACTATCTTGAAAGATCAAGAAAACTTTGGCAAAGCACTAGGGCGACTGGAGTAGCAATTGGGCTTCAAGGAAATTTCCCCCTCTCAAATGGAGGACCCAAGGGTCTATTTATATTTTAATATGGGACCTTGGGTGAAATTAAATTGGTCGCACATGTATAATGCATGGAATTTTGTGGTGCACATGTAGGCTGCATGCCGATGCTCTTTTGTCTGGAACAAGGTGACCCAAAACTCATGCCTTTAAAAATCATAATTTTCTTCATGTATTTTCCTTTTTAATTCTAAAGGAATTACCTTCTTCATTTATTATTATTTTTAATATAATGGAGTGTTAAAAATGCAGAAGAAAACACTATAATATTTAATAAGGACTCAACCAAGTACGGAAACATACCAGGGTCCCTAGAGCATTGAATTAGTGAAACATTCCTTCAAGAAAGTAATGATACCTGGAACTTCTTCATTCACCATTCCATTGAAAACAAATTCATGTTTCATTATATATTATGTTAATTCGTCTGATAGACATAAAAATTAGAGGATCACTTTCAAAGTATCTGGATTGAGTTTAGAAAATGAAAATGAAAACATAGGCCATCTAGGAAGCTTACTGCTTGCATCCATCTACTCCTTACTACATAAAAATTTAGATGAAGACCATCAACTACTCTCCACCTACAACCATGTCATGAAATTAATACCTTAATAAAAAATTTGCTCAATGTGGATAAAATCATTCAAGTTAAAAACAGTGTTTGTTCACACTTTTGTTTCCAACATTGATCACATATGGAAATATAGAAACTTCTTGAGATTTGAGGGAAATAAGTTCCCTATAATATATAATATTTTTGGAAACATGAGGGATATCCAAATGACATCCAAATTGATGTTATGGTGTATGATCAATTTAATACAGTATCTTATTATCAAAAAAATGCTATGGGTAATTGGTGAACCTTGGATCCCCATGAAAACTAGTTCGATGGATGACTCTCATATCAATGTTAGCATTGATGGTGTAGCCTCAAGGGATACTAGATAGTATCTAGTTTATGGTTTCAAAGAATATTATAATGATTCATGTAGTAATGCATCTTAAAAAATCATAGTATGCTATAGGTATCTCAACATATATAATAATGATTCATGTAGTACTACATCATATCTAAATGAATATATTGTAAAGGTGAAAATATTATGATAAATAATCCAATAAAAAACCAAACCTTCACAGACTAATAATATATATAAAGTGGGGTGATAGATAAGTTAAAAAGATACATTTATTTAGAAATTAATATGATAACAACATTTGAAAAATCTAACAATGACAATTTCCTGCCATTGAAAGCATTAATCTAGAAAATGTTTAAGGTTTATACTTTTATTTTATCTAAATAGAAGAAATTTTATTAGAGGAGAAATTATAGGGAAAAGGTTTTCTATATAATTGGATAAACTATGATACTGACTGAAAACATGGAATCCTTCCTATAAAGACCACTTTCCATTCATAGTTTTTCTCATCTAAAAAATAATTTAGAAAGATGCTATAAAGAAAAACGTTGAACTTGCTTCCAAAGCATACCCAATTCTATAATGATATTTATTGAAGTATGTTACACATAAACTAAGATTGAAAATGAGAATGTTATCCAATACAGAAATGAGTACCATAGAGCAAGCATTGATAGAAAATTAAAAGAATAATATTATGAAAGTTAGCATGTATTTTTTCCTGGAGTAATAAGGCTAAACCATTTTTTCATCATCTGTTACACCCTTTCTGCATCAAACTGGAAAAGTTTTAGGAAGATGGTGGGAGAGAAATATGGGTACATAAGGGTGAAGAAACGGTATTATACCGACACTGAGATTATTTTTCTTAGTGTCAACCTGGGTCATGGGAGGTAGAATAGAGAGGGAAGATCAAATAATATTCTTCTCCACATATTACTCCAATTGAAATTCTGTTCATATCATCTTCAATACATAAATAAGTACCCAACTCTAGGGGAACTTCTAGTGTGAATTTCTTATTAATCGGTCATACCCTAAAACCACACCCACCTACTACAATTGCAAATTGGTTGATATTGAAATTAGGTTATGTTCATTTTCATGTAGTGTGTCTGTTAAGAAAAGGTGGTGATGGTTTTTAGGCACCATGATTTCACAAAAGTAGTAAATGTATAGACATAAATTTGTTTTAACTAAAATATCCATGGTAAATACATATATCCTAGAAAATTTCCAGTGCATGCTAAAGAGGGTGATCAGTTAAAGAGATTATATATCATTCAGGCAAACCTAAAATGTTGTTGATAAGTTAAACCAATAATTTGGGTGATTAGTTAAACATATGATATATCATGTAGACAGGAACATGAAATAAAATTAAAAAAATAGACATTATTCTTTGATAGGAATTATACACTTTGCCACCTACTCTTCATGAAGGTTGACTTATTGTTTGAAGGTTTGTGTGTCATCTATGAAATCATATAATAATATATTCCATAATAATAATTTTCAAAGTTAAGAAGATACTATTCAAAAATAAATGTTAAAAAATATCAGATTTTAATGTAGAACTTACTGTTAGAGGGATGCAGAAATTAAATAGAGTTAAAATTAGTGATATAAAACTGAAGTAATTATATATCAATATAAATGTTGTCATAGAAAAAAAAGAAATTAAGAAACAATTTTGATTATAATATATATTGGTATAATATAAATCAATTGATAACTATGCACTACTGAACTATTACACTAAAACCTATTTTTTCCATCTCATATTTCTGTTATCATGAAACATGTTTTTATAAAACAACAAGAAATGAAAATGAATCAATTTCCAAACTTCAAAATGACTAAAAAATTCATGATGAATGATCATATCTAGAGGCCATGAGTATAAATTCCTTAAACAAGAGACTTTGATGAGGTAGTCACAATTTTAGTACCTTATGCAAATTCTAGATCAAGAAAATAATATAGAGCATGTAGTTGTACGGTTAATGTGGAACAATTTAAATTTATATAAATAACTACCACAATTATAGAACATCCATGAAAAATAAAAATCATATGAAAAAAATTTCAAAGTATATCAATCAGCTAGATAACATCCCTAAAAAATGGAAAAAGAGTCAGATATATGCAATAATAATGTAGAAAATGTTACACAAAAATACATTGTTATAATATGTCATTGAATATCTATTGACTTAACTATAGTAAAGTAAATAAAATTGGGATTCCAAACCATATTTCCTTACCCTTATCTTGTTGATGCCTTTTACCGATGTTTGGCTAGTAAAATAACTGACCCACAGGATCCCACATATAAGTAATCATAGATGAAAAACATAAAAGTATCTGATCAATCATTTTATACATAAAAATATAAATTTGGATGCACAATATTCTAGAGGTGGGAAGTACATGTTGAAGATACAACTGAAACATCACCTTCAAGTCATCAATGATATCCCCTGAAGGGAAACTGGAAGTCTTCATGCCCCAATGTTTGGATCGCACGGAGTCTGACAAGATAAGCATGTCGAAACTCCATAATACATGATCCACTACTCTAAAATAAATGATCCACTAGTATAAAAAATGATCCACTACTCAAATAAAAGAAATGATCCAATGCAAAATTAATGATCCACTACCCCAAAAAATGCATGTTCCACTACTCATATAAAAAAAGTTTCCACTCTTGTAAATAAATGATCCACTACTAAAATAAAATACATGATTCAATCTACTTCTCAAAGAAAATGAAAGATATAATACAATAAAAAATGATCCACTAGCCTAGTACATGTCCATCCATATTTAGTATAACCAAACGAAGCAATAACTCAAATAAAATATAATGATCAACTGCTCTATAATATGTCACTAATCCTACCTTCCACCAAAATCTAGTGTCAGTCCATTATGTAACCTTGTATGTAGAATCAAAACCATGCACCACTAAAGTGGAATGGTTCATTGAATTCCTTCTGATGAATTTAAGTATAGTTTTATTATGTGTTACATTTGAATGTTAAATTATTCATGACCAATATTAAAAAATTTCAAGAAAATATAGTTTTTGTTTTACCTAGATTTTTTTGAGTTATTGTTGTGGAATAAAAGGTAATGATCCAGGAGTTTGACCACCTACAAAATCATCCAACATTATTACCTATAGATACAATAATGTTCAAAAATAAGAATACATACTAATGAAGATTACCTTGACCATATTATGTAGTCAAACCTCATATATTTTAGGTATTCATTCAGAACATAATAATACCATATATCAAACTAACCATATCAACCATGAAAAAAAATTTAGACCTAGAAATATTGACTGAACAAAATAAGTACATGAAATGATTAGTGAATCAAAATAGGAGATGTATCATATTTATGATTGATTAATCGCTATGAAGATATGAAATCTAATTCATGAAGAGAACTGACAACATTTATATTAAATTATGAGAACCCACCATTTTGGAAGCACTATATTGTATTACTTCCTGCAAGATTAGTATGAAAATAGTGAAATGGAAAACTATAATGGAGATAGAATTTTTACTGAGAAGCTATAGAAGAGAAAATACCATATTCTGGATGTCTTGAGAGTAGGATGAATCTGTACTTAAGGAAAATTTCGACCCCTTTTCTATTTATGCAAATGAACAGAATAGGGAGATATATTTTCCATCAAAAAACATGTTTTTATGATGGTGAATAGAATCACAAATAGGGCGAGGGTGTTCTTCATCGTGGTCGATCTCGGAGGATACATATAATACCAGGAACCCTAGGAGATGGAGAGGGATTTAAAAAGTGTGAGAGGAGGGGGTTGGAGGGAATGGGGGTAGTAAGAGTTATATTGGACTGTTGCATAATAGCAGTAGAGCTCGTAGGATACAAATAATATCAGGAAACATAGAATATGGGACACCAGACTTCTAATACAGGAACAATATGACGATTTTAGGGGATTTTAGAGGATGAATCGAAGAAAAGTTGGAGAGAAATGGTGAGGAGGATGTCGTGGGTGGTTTGTGGGAATACCAGGAGAGGGAAGGTGTAATCGTACTGGGAACTGTAGTTGAAGACGTCAAATAGCGAGGGGGATTCGGGTTTGGTGGAAGTGGGTTATCGGAACCCCTGTTGATGGATAGGAAGAGGTCGCGTGCACTGGTTTGCTGGGGGAGGGGTGCGATATGGATCATGATTTTGGAGGGAGGAATGGTTTTTTAGCGACGTGAATGATGGGTGAAATGGCATGTAAGAGAAATGGGGTGTGGAAGCACATTATCTTGACACATGGAAGTAGGAAATCTAGGATTTGAATATATAGTTGATGATATAAATATATAAAATGACATAAGTATATAAATAAATAAATATTTTTATTTTTAAAAAGTAATTATATAATTATATGTAAATAATTATATACTTACATAATTATGAAATTATAACAAATATATTTAAATAATGAATATATGTACTATTCCTATATTTATATTTATATAAATTTATTAAATAAATATATATATGATTATATGAATATATATGATGATATAATTTTATTTATAATTACTAAAATATAATAAATATATTTAAATAATTAATATATTAACTATATATATATAATTCTATAAATATATATAATGATATAACTAAAATTATAATTACAAATAAATAATTATAAATATTCTTATAATTGAATATTTTCTATATTTATAAAATTATATGTTTTTAATTATAAATAATATATATATATATTTAAAAAATATTTATGTAATTATATATAAATAATTATATAATTAATTTTTTATAAATTTATAATAAAAAATATATAATTATATAAATAAATTAAAAAATATTATATTTATAAATATAGTTTTAAATCCTTTATGAATTTTAAAACTTTATCACTGATAATGATTATTATTATCAGCTCTTATTAATATAGTTATGATAAAAGGAATATTTATCACTATTATTTAGAAGCACTTATAAATGTGTCAATGACCTATTTCAAAAACCCTAACCAGTCACGATATCGAAAGAATTCCATGGAAGTAACCCATTTACGATGCTCCTCCTCATCGAATCCAAGCTCGAATCAATGCTCAAAAAAATATAGGGGCCTAATCCATGGATCAAATGAATCAAGGCTCGAACAAATACATGGATTGAATTAATATAAGATATAGATATATCTTTACTTTCTGTCACATGAATCGGTGCATCAGTCTATGGTATGTTAGTTTATCCTCCTAATCACTCATTAATTTCTTATTTGGTGGTATATTTTTCCTTTTTTGTTCATTATCTATTTCTATTCATTATCTTTAACTTCATTCCCTTCTAGAATCAATTTCTAACTTGGGGATTCGATGATTTGGGTTTGAAATGACCCTTTAAGTGCATTTCTTACTTCCTTATTGCATTTTAAGACTTCCACGCACCGATTTCATCCATTTTTTTAGGTGGATCCATTCACTTTCCATTAAAAATGGAATCATGAATTATTGCATCTTTTAAATCCAGATTTTTATCTAAAGTAAATTCTTTTATAACTATCCATTATGTGTTTATGGATTATAAGTTTTTTTATTAGGTTTTCATTAACATCAAAGGTGGTTTTCTTATGTTTAAATGTTTTGATCTTCCTTCCATGGAAGTGACGCACACAATGTGATTATTAAAATGAAACCCATGATTTTTATTTAAGAAATCAAAATATATTTAATGTAATTATTTCTTATCAATTATAATTAATAATGAATATGTTTTTATTTGTGATTTCTTTAAATTAGACCATTTTGGCTATTTTGAAGATTTTTTTAAATTTGAATAGAACATGGATGTATTGTTTTTTTCGATTATTTTAAATGTTTTGGATGGGTTTAAAATGGAATATTTGATGTATTTTATAATATTTTCAATGGAAGTAATCCATCATCAGTACTTGTCTTGTTCATCACTACAAATGACAGCTAGCTGGCCAACCTTGCAACGGTGGAGTGGTGATATCATGACATGTGTTGGGGAAGGGAAGTTCCAAGTTGAATTTTCTAGGTAATTTCATCTATGTCATATGGGTCATTTAATTGTCTCTAATGCATCGGGCCTTTTAATGGTTAAACGTCATCCCATGAAAGGTGGATTATAAAAATATTTCAAAAAATATAGGCTTTTGTGCCATTCAGTCAGTCAGTAGCAGTAAGCTATGTTAGATATGTTTTCCCAAATAGATAAATATTTTGTGTTATATACACCCTTTATGTTAATCCCATCACTAATAGAAAAATGAACTATATCCACATACCTATAACCACGGTTTTATAGGTCATGGATATAACTTAGTTTATATCAACGATTTTAATTAATGTTGAGGCTATACGATCACTGTTATTATTCCATATCATGCTCATCTACACAAAACCATCCCATTAACCTCATGGTCCCACCCAATTACCATCACGACCTCACTTCTCGACATCCCTTCCCTCTTGGTGGCCCTCTACTCTTGACAGTGACCAGCCTTTTCGGCGACCCTTCTCCACATTCATGACCTCCCCTCTAGACATCAACCTCTATTCTTGGAGACCATCCTCCACCATCGTAACCTCTCCACAATCCTACTTCCCATGATGATACCATCCAACAAGGCCACCCCACCTCCCCACCGACTCCCCCCACGTGGCCTCCCCACCTCCTCCTTTGGCACGCCGACCAATCCTACCTTGGGAAACCCTACCATGATAAGATAGTTTGTGTATTTATCTCCTCACTCTTTATTTACATTACTATTTTTCATGAGTAGTTTCTTGTTTGTTATTTGTTTGGGTATTGGTGATTTAATCATGGAATTATGAAGCACTCTGTTCTAGTTGGTATTTTTTCTAGTAGCATACAAAGGATTCTGATGCTATTTGAACACACTCAGTTAGAAGGTGTGTTGTATTTATATACGTATTATGTCTTTCTTTCTTAGGAATAATATAAAAAATTTTTGTGGGATTTTAAAATATAAAATTAAATGTTTTATGTTGCTTATATGATAGTGGATGATTGTATGATCACCGTCATCAATGATTGAGTCCCTAAAAAAACTTAAACGTAGGTACCTCCTTCTACCACTTATGTTATTATTAAACCATGTATGGTTTGGGTTTCTTTTTTTGGGGAAGTGTGTTCAATATTTATATTTTCATTTAATGTTATCGTTTTTATTTATAAATGAATCTATTCCCTATTGTGTTATTAAATGAATTTTTTTCTTGATAAAAAATTCAATATTTTTTATTAAACAAATTCTAATTTATACTCCCGGATATGTTTATTGGAGTAAGAACATGTAATTTTTTTAATCTCCACTGCAACAAGATTTTAATCTCCAGCCAACTAAGAGAAATTATTACCACTTTCATTTGATTATTGAGAGAATTGATGAGAAATTCCATTTTAATCTCTTATGATCCAAAAATTGATTAATTAGTAGGATAATTGATGAAAATTATATCTTGTATTCATTAGTGGTTCTCATGGAAATGTTTATGAATGATTATATAGCTCCTGATACTGAATCATTATAGGATTATTTTTTAAAGACATAGTGTATCTAGATTCGGGACATTGTTTTATGGTTACCTCGAGAAATGGTTCCAAATTCAATGTGTAGGTTACTGTAATGTTATACTCATTCTCACCCAAAAGCCACATTAGTTTACAATCAATATGTAGATTTTATGGTGGGATTAGATTGAAAATTTCTAAATCGTTTTTTTGAAGTGTTTTTTGCTATGTGTCATTTTGATGTTTATTAATTTTTGATTTCATGATGCATTGATTAGAACTATCATTTAAACACTATAAAGGTTCTCTTTGAAATGTTCATGAATTATAAATCCATAGCTCCTTATACTAAAATCGAAATTAGCTTATCTTTTAAGTAGTTTCATGTATCTAGGTCCGAGACAATGCTTTTAGGCAGTATCATTAAATGGTTAAATATTTAATGTACAGGATGTTATAGCTCCCATTCATGGTTTTGTCCACCTCGAAAGCTTTCTAAAATTTTTTACCACAACAAGCCACTTCAAAATAGGTTTACACTATACCATAAACCTCAATGTGTATATGAAAAGAAACAATTTGAGAAGAAACTAGTAAGAATCATCATCACTGTGGTTATAAATTTGAGATTGCTATAGTTTAGTCTTGTTTTTGTATAAATGGGAAGTAAAAAATGTATTATATTCAAAGAAATCTTGAATAACTAAATACCACAAAAAAAGATACTCAAGGCCATACCTTGAATGCTTATTATAATTTTAGTGTAATTTTTAGTGTTTTAATGAAGTGTTCAAGTTGGATTTTGAGACAAATTATTTAAAAGTTAAAATTATAAAAAAAATATTAAATAATTTTATGCTAATTAATTTTCAATCCCATATTATTTGAGTAATTTCATAACATTTAATTAAATACACCTATTTTATTTATGAAGAAAAAACAAACACTAAGAAATTGATATTTGTTATGAATATTTTTCATGAACTATTATCACGTTGAGTTTAATCATGATGTTTAGGTCCAGATAGTGGCCCCATATTTTTTTGGTTGTACTCTAGTTATTGTTGATCTAATTGAATTTTTGGGGATCCATTAGATTTACTAGTGGCCGATCCTTGTAACTTTGGTTACATGTCTGGTGGGATGTTTTTTTAGGATTCAAGTTAATTGTGGTGCTTATAGGCAATGCATTGACTTTTTAAAGTGTTCATGTGGTGAACAATTTAATTGACCGACATGACAAGAATAATTGAAGGATTTATAGATGGGTGAAGAGTTCCATGTTTCTATATTTTTTCACCTTAAACTATATGTTTTTGAACTTTCGTTTTCACTTGTTATCCTTATTTTAATATGTATGTATTTCCTTAATATATTTTTATTCTCATTTCATTCAACCTTTTGGGAGAACCATGTAAATTACTTATGGTTATTTATCTATTTAATTTTTTCATGTTTTATTTTTCCTTTTTTTTTGTAATGAGTTTCTTTTACAAGATATCAAATTTGTTGTTTTATTTTTATTATTATAAAACTTTTGTAGGATTACACTCATTTTGTATAAATTATTTGAAAAAATAATCAGAAAAAATAAGTTAGTTGAATATTGAGTATATTATTTTACAATTATGTATTTATAATGATCAACCCATGATGATAATGTATTTTAATATTATTATCAAATGTATAATGGGAATTTGTATTGACGATGAAATTGATCTTCTAGAATTTTCTTCTTCTTATGTGAGAAAACATTACATTGACGATTTGATAATTCTTCTATGTGATTATTTGACTATGTGAGTGGAAATACATGGTCTAAGGGATAATTATTCATCATCACCTGTGTTAGAATCTATTACCTAATTTTGGAATACAGATAATGTAGTCAGACTCATCATTATTCAATAAGTAGGGTCATATAAATTGTGTGATTTTTTATGTCATGGAATGATTGTGGATGTTTGGTTGATGTTTTGTGCTATGAAAGGTACGCAAAAAATTGATGAAGAAGGTGGATTTATGGAATAATATGGAATTTAGCATAAAACCAATTGACCCATTTCATAGGTATTCCATGAAATATTTTCCAGTTAACTCATTTATTACTACCATCTTTTCTACTGTTTGTGATCTCTTATTTTTGGGTTCACTGTTTTTTATTCTAGAAATGTTACCATAGTTATAGAGGACTACTTCATATATGCTAAACCACACAAGCAGGTAGTATTTTTAATTATTTAATAAAATTATTTAACTCATGTTCATGGCATGGTCTTAATTATAGCACCATGCTATTACTTCACCGCATCATACTTTCCTGGATCATTCATGAAAGATCAACCCAGTTTTTATTATGCATGTACTCCTACATGAAATCTATGAATCTGTAGTGGAAAACTAATGTGGTGGAGAAGAAAAATCAGTAAACATCAACTTAACCCATGAAATGGGGGGTGGGGGGTAGTGGTGGTGCAGGTTGGGGGGGAGTGCTGGTGGGAAGTGGGGTTTCATGTGGTGGTGGTGGTGGTGGTGGGGGGGTCCAGTGAGATATGGGGGTGTAGGTGGGTTGGGGGTGCATGGTCTAGTGGGGGTGTAGGTGGGGGGGATTCAAGGTGTAGTGGGGGTTAATGTGTGTGTTGGGGGGAGGGTTATATTTTTTCCATTTTGCAACCTTCAAACTAAATGAAATACTCCTATAATTTTTGATGATCTGTTTGGTGGATACTAAAAAACACCTAATCATCCATGATCCTATTAGTATCATTTACAAGATGAGCCTCCCTCACTCGTTAAGATGCTGGTTAAGATCATAATCGAATAAAGACAAATCATGTCTCCCTATACCAATAAAATTAACCAAACCAAAGATAGGTACTATGATATTTCCACAACCTATTGAGAATGATAATTTATGCTCTCGAATCAACCACCATAATATTATTATACCACTCTAATCACAAAGTATATCATAATAAAAACCTCTATGGACACTATTCATTATTATTATGTTATAATACAACATCCATATACTTGATAACCATTTTTAATAAAAAACTAACACCTTGAGAGTCTACCACCCTATTGGTTCTTCCATGTAAACTAAGAATGAACCCCAAATGTCTTGAACTATTTTCCTCAAATATATTTCACCTAGGGGAATCATCAATGAAACAACTAGAAACTACCAATGTGTTTCATGTATATATCATTGGTTTTTTTTTCAATCCCATAAAACCAATATCATTCTAAAAAAATCCATAAATAAACTTATATTTATCCCATGTAGCAGAATTCTCATGATACTATAGAATAAATTGATTATTCCAAAATTTTATTAAGATCCTTCTACTTCAATCCATTTGTTCTATAGGTCCCACTGAGCCTAATGAATTAAATTTTTAAAAGGTTTTCAAACTATTCTATTACCTTATTAAGCTAGGATATGCTAATTGATAACTATTAAAATGTATCAGTTCATCCCTTGAACTAATTCATTATATGATTCCTCCAAAAAGGGAAAACATAGAACATTATTTACTGGGTCACAATCAACTTTATAAGTGAACCTTAAACCATATTTTGGACTATATGTCACCCTATAATAATCAATGATAAATGTTCCTTCTTCAAATATTTCATTAATCATAAATTCATTTCCATGGAACCATTATAACTATAATTATGATACATTATTTTATCACAAAATAGACTTTTCTATTGGCCAAATATCATAAGATTAAATACTTAGTTGAGGCCTCTTGGTGGATGGGAATGCATTAGGGAATATATCCATCCAGAATTTATTCCCTATAATATCTTATTAAACCATCAATCATGAAAAAAACCATATTATAAATCATGTCTAAGGAGTTTGGGAGTTGTAGTAGTGGGTGTGGGGGATGGGCGGGGTGGTGTTGTGGGTGGGGGGGGGGTGCTGGTGTAGTGGGTGGGGGCAGGGGGCTGCTGCGAGGGGGGGGGGGTCTCGTAGAGTGGTTTAAGGTGATAGGGGGATGGTGCAGTGGGGGTGGCGTGGGGGGGGGGGGGGGTTGGGGTTGGGGAATTATGCAGTGGGGTTGGGGGATCTTCTGACATGTATAACCTATAAGAACCATTATTATCCAACCAAATATTGTAGCATCTATCCCTCACTATGAATCATAGAAGCCCTATAGCCATCCTCCATATTAGTGAATTATATTTGACAAGTAGCAGCCCCAAGAACCCAATATAACAATACCCTGCCCAGCAGAAAAACACCATCAAGCCTTCCCACATTATAGAATCCTCACATAACCACAAAGCATACACCTTCCACCCTAACCACAACACTTGCTCCAAACCGACAACCACTAACCAACATATGGGGAAACACCAAGCAATATACAATTTACAATTTTCTGTTTGTCCATCGTCACTACTTTTATAAAAATTTAAAAAAAATCTCCTCTTAATAACCACAAGTAGATCAGACATTAAATGTTATTTTGGTAAAGAATCCTTCATTTTAAAATATAACATATTAACCCCATCATGTGGAAATTAATGATGGTCACTTCTATATGAGATAACCAATTTATGATTATCACTAAACAACTAAATCGATGCCCCTTTGTTGACCTGCTTTTTTTGTTTTACGTTCTAGTTTATTTAGAGTTGATATATTATGTTATTGTGGACCATATATTATTAGAGTCCTAATAAAGAGTCTTCATTGATTATTTATACTGTTTACCTTGCATTTGAATTTATAGAAATGTTTATGTAATATTTGAGTGACTATATTGAAAATGTTTCATACTAAACATTAGAATCCCATTTTCCAATTCTGATTCCTTTTACCTTTCATTGATTTCTTCATAAAAAACACTACATTATCACTATAGGTAGTTTGTATTACATACAAGGATTCATTTTACATCTTTTTTGTTTTATTGTTGATTTTTTATTTTTTACTGATTTTAATGCATTTCATTACTATCAGTAATAGATGTAGAATGGGTTGATAGTGAATATATTATTGATCATAATAATGTACAACCAGAGGTATAAAATTTATGATCTGTTTCTCCATGATATTGGTTTGTGTCATTGTCATTATATATAGTCAACATTTATGAATTCTTTTTGTTAATGCATGGATATTATTTGGTTCTAGAAAATATTCTTGACCTTATTACTAAGGAGGTGGGCCTAGTGGTCTGAACTATGTCCATTTTTTCTATCCTTAATACAGAATAATCAATGTCTTATTCTTATTTTCCTTCCTAGTGCATGTGTGTTTAATCTATAACATATTTTCTTGTACTTTTATTCCATAAATTTCTCCATCTTCCAATGGTTTGTTTGATCAATAGCTCTCTAGTAGTCTGACTAATGGAGTTCCAACCACTGATGTTTCTTCTAAACTTTCTAGACTTAAGGATTATTTGACAGCCTCTATCCGATCACACTCAACTTAAATAATTATACTATTCTCTACATAATTCTTAGTAAGATTTTAATATTCCCATATAAGTTCTTCATTAAAAATGATATCTCAACTCTAGATGACTTGTACCTTTTCATCACCCCATAATGATAACCAAAATTTTCATCACTATATCTAATAAGAAAACAAACATTGGATTTCACCTCAAAATTTTCTATATCTTCAGAATAAATATGAACATATCTGTTAATTTCAAATATCGTAATATTGTTGACCTCTAGTCACATATTAAACCTTAGATCATAGGGATGTTTCTATCCTATATCTGACTCCAGACATCTTTTTACCAAGCAATTTAATGAATTCAAGGATACTTTCCTAATTACATTAAGAATTCCCAAAGGAATCCTTACAGTACTATAGTTTTTTTTCACTGTCCAATTCTTTTCTTTATCTATTCCACTTTATTGTAGATTCCCTGGAAGAGTCCTATAATATATTATTTCTTTATTCTAATAGATGTAATGAAATTCATGTCTAATTTATTCTCTAATATTGTTAGTCTAGAGACATTTCAACTTTCATTGAAAGTCTTTCTTAGCCATACATTTCCAATGAATAAATGACTAAAAAACATAAAATTAATTATCTAGGATGAAAATACATACCTTGTGAGTGCTATTATCAATAAAGGTTAAAAAATAAAGTTTTCCTACTTATGAGTGAACCGAGGATGGACCCCAAACATTAGTACGAAGAAGTTGTAATGCTACAATCCTTGGATCTCTTCCATCCATGTAACCACCTGAACATTTTATTTATATTTGTTTCCTAAATTTGTGTGTTATTTTATTTTATACTAAAAAAAACTATATACATTAATTAATTAAGTGGGTATAATTAAAATGAGACCATTGGGTTTAAACTGTTATTTGTCCATTGGAAACTATAATCTTAACATTGTGTTTTTATAAATACAGTTATCTTGGTTAATTAGTACAGAATGAAGATTGAATGGATTTATCCAGTAGACTCGAGCCACATAAATCCCATCTGTCAGAGCTTGGGAAGGAGGTAGCATCACAACGCTTTGCTCTAGACCAATCCCAATAAGAACTTCAACATATTAAGCTTGCAGATAATCTTCAAAGGGAGAAGTTCAAGCTTAAGGAAATCACCACTCTGGCATTGTTGACCGAGCCACCCCAAGATTCTATCACCATAACACACCTTACAGTTAGGTCCTATGCTGGTGTTATAAGAGGCTGTGTAACGAGGCCATAGATACTTTGTGTAATCCTTTTATATAAATAAAATTGTTATTTATTATTATGGAAAATTCTATGAATTTCAAATATCTTGAAAAATATAGGATGTTTATTATTTATGAATTTAGGAAAAAGTGTTATTTTAATATATTTTCATTCTTTAAAAAATTAATAATGTGAAATGATTTTCAAAAAAATTGTCTTCTACAGTAGTGATTAGTGAGAAATTTAGAGTCTAATAAGATGAACTTGATTTTTACTGAATAGTAAAGTATGAATAGTAAGATACCCATATGAATAGTAATGAATAGTAAATTGGCCAAAAAATAGAAACTTCACCCGTGAATTTATAAATACAATTTAGAAATCTTAAAAGTGAAAAACCGATGATAGTAAAAGTTTTGGTAATTTTGAATGTGATAAATAATTTTTTTAAATTTTTATAATTAATTTAATAATTTAAAATGGAAATTTATTTTCATAAAATGTAATCATTTATTGTTACTTTATTTTCTACAGTTATACAATAACATTATGTGACCTGGATTACTTTCTCAATGTGTTATAAAATGAGTTATAGTTTGAAAGTTGTATTTTTGAAATAAATAAGGATTTTATTTAAAAATTAAATTAAAAATATTTATAAAAATATTTTCATAAAATGGAGTTCATTTTTGAATTCATAGCATCAATATTAGCTATGGGTGAATTTTTGTGATTTTTCTAAAATAGTTGAATTTTCAGTGAATAGTAAAAATACATTTTTCAGTTTCGTGTGTGTAAGGACTTAATTAATGATGTAATAATGATGTAATATTTCTAGTAGACTTATGAAAAGTGATATATTCTATTATTTGTCCCATGTGGCCAATACCATGGGCAAGCCCATGGTTTTGAAAATACCACAGATGAGGTGTCCCTTGGAAATTAATAATTTATTCCCTCACTTTTCATATAAATACCAAGCCATTTCCCTCATTCAATTAATTAAAAAATCCTCATCAATGATGTTATGGTCATATTAACTCCCAAAGAGTCCTTCCACGCTCCTATCAAGCCTCCCAAGTTCCCTACCTTCAAGATTTCGAAGTAACTCTTTAAGGTATGGGAACCTTTCACCCTCCTATTTTAAGTCACGACTTTCTTTATGTTATGTCTTATAGTTCCACTTTATTATGAGGGGGATTGTTCTTATAAATCTTTAATATGGCCCATTTAATTTCAAAATTATGAGATACCCTTTCCTCTCTTATCAATTGATTTTCTGAATTTCTATGTGACGTCGTTAGGCTGCCGAATTTTCATAAAAGTAATCACGCATTCTCTTTCCTTGCATGTTTTCTTTTCATGTGGTGTGTCATTCAATTGTCCACACCATGATCTTATTTATTTTTATTCAGTATCTATATGGTAAAATTATTATTTTATTGAGGGGATACCCTTGTCTGCTCTCTTTATATTATTTTCTAAAACCATGTTATATAGCCGTTAAGCTGCAGAAATTTCTTCTCATAATTTATGTCTCTTTTTTTCAAGGAATTATCTTGTTTTATTTATGTGAATACCCACACCTATTTAGTTTCTATGGGTGTTTATAGATATATAAAAACGATATATTTGATTCCGGAATTGACATACATGTAACCCTCAATCCCTTTCCAAGGGTTATAAATGACATAACAATTTTATTTTTAAGCACTTTTAAAACATCTCGATTTTGAAGTGAAACCAATTTATTTTACTCTCTTTGGGTTATTTATGAAATGTTTGATTATGATCTATTTTGATAAAATTTAAAAAATACATATTAAAGGTGTTCCTTGATAGTGCCCCAATGCATTGGGTGAATAATTAATCTCTAGAGATGACAAGTTTCACGATACCTTGGTGAATAATCTTGGTAATTTTTATGACACCTTGGGGATCAACCTTGGTGATATGTTTGTGAATTTCTAAATGAAATTTTGTAGCCACATATTAAAGTTATTATTCAAGTACTTTTTATTATGATATTCCTATTCTTCCATTGCTCATGCCTTTATAATTTTTATCATGTTCTTATTAATATTGCTCAAGATCACAGGTCAACTGTTTCACTTGTTTTCCTTATAGAGCCTTCAACTCACCCTTTCCTTTGATGTATGTCTCTAGGTTATGAGATGTAGTAATTGTAAATAGGTTGAACCTATGATTAAGCCTTACATGTGTATTATAAGGATGACTTATGTTGTTTTCATGTATTATGTTCCTGATTTCCAAGACACTAGACTTTAAAGATCTTCTGTATATAAAATGTAATGAAAGTTATGTATTAAAATGGTGGGATACCATAGTTGGTATCAAAGGATAGTTTAGATATTTATGGAATTTAGGCTATAAAAAATTAAGAATAATCCTATAGAAAATTTAAAATATAGTAAAACTTCCTTGTATTTTGGGGGGTATTGAGTAATAGGTTTATCAAGAAACTACATCAATGTCTGGATACGAGATGGTAGAGGTGGCTCTGGTGTAGAGGTACCTAGAAGTGAAAATACTGACAAGGAGTTTTGGGCATGACTCAGGGTATCCTAGTACGTGAAAACAAGCCTCATTGCACTCTTGGTTATGACACTCTTTGGGGATATGTTTGGTTAATAATAAGATTTTTCTGAATCATTATGGAAGATTTATAGAGAAATGGAATTTTTTAAAGATGTTTTATGACATAAAATCTTTTATTGTAAAAAGGTTCATAAATGAAATAAGTTTCTCACTATGGTTTTATTCCTTTATAAAATGGTGGGAAATAGGAGGAACCCTGCAAATGGTGAGCTCAATGGACAATACACTGACGACCCTCTGATGGAATATGGAATGGAAACATTCATGAGAATGGTGAACCAACTGACTCATGTTATGGGAAATAACTTGAATAAATCTGAGAGACCGATCTCACCACGAAGGGAACAAAATTTTGTTGAGTCATCTATGAATCAATAACCCCCAACCTTCAGCGGATTGACCAACCCATTGATTACTAAATAATGGATCAGCTCTATAGAGAAGATCTTTTTTGTGCTCCACTGTTCCGAGAATCAGGAGGTCACCCTTTATTTCTATCGATTAGAGGGAGAAGCTGATCAGTGGTGGGAACTGATTAAAAACATGTGGCAAAGAGTGGTGGTTGAAGCTATGGAGTGGGAGGAGTTCAGTGGGATCTTCTTCAGTAAGTATTTACCTTATTCCATGAGAACAAGAATGGAGAAAAAGTTTCTCCAGCTAAAGAAGAAGGGGAATTAATTTGTGGGAAGCTATAAGTTGAACTTAGAAGAATTTACCTTTATACCTCAAGATTTGTCATGAATCATAAATGTAATGTTGATTGATTCTTCGTTGTACTAAGACCTCATATGTAGAAGAATATAGCCAACTAATAATATAAAATCTATGAGGAGTTCGTACGGAGTGCAATGAAAGTCGAAATGGTGTTTGGTGAGATGCAGTGGTATGATAAATCAAATGAAAAAAAGATATCAATGGAGGCTAGCTTAGGGAGGATCTTTGATCAGAGAAGGGGAGGAAAGCAAGTGCAATGTTCCACGTGTAATAAATGTGGGAAGAAGCATTTGTGGAACTACTTTCTCAGGAGTGGGAAATGCTACAAGTGTTGAAGAGATGGCCATTTTGCGAGGAATTGCTGAAGTTACATGAGATCTCATCTTCCAAACACTAACGACAAGGGGGAGATGGTGTAGGCCCTACCTGATGTCCACTGCTTTAATTTTGGAAAACTAGGAAACTTTTCCAATCATTTTCCAAATATGAGGGTAGTGGAGGGAACCACCATCAACCTCAGCAAAGGCCAAGAGAGCAAGACCGTGAATTTTCTATCACTATAGCTAAGGTTGGAGCTACAAATTATGTGGTATTAGTTACTCTTGTTGTTCTCTAAAACACTCTAAGTACTTTGCTTTATTCTGGTTCTATGCATTTCTTTATTTCCTCCATGTTTCAATAGGATTTTGAATCAGCCCCTGAATTGATCAACGTAGTGTTATCTATCAAGACTCCAAGTGGGATTATCCAAGCATCATCGGTGTTTAGAAACACTAGTATTTAATTTGGTGAGCACAATTTTATCACAAATATTTTAGTCATTCCCATGTGGGAATTCGACATTATACTAGGGATGGACTAGCTCTCAAAGTATAATTCTAAGATCAAATGCAGAATTAAGGAAATCTTAGTAGTCTTAAATGCAAAACCTATAGTTATCTTCTAAGGAGAGATATCTAAACCAGATCTTTGTCTAGAATAACACCTTATACCCTTGTTTATGGAGTAAATTGGTGATGAAGAAGAATAAAATGAGAGTTTGAGGATAGAAAATGTCCCCATTGACTAGGAATACGTTGAAATATTTTTGGAGGAGTTTCCTTGACCTCCCATAGGAAGAGAGGTAGTTTTCTGTATTGAACTCATACCTCGATCTCATCCAATACCAAAGACCCTATATAGGATGAAAAAAGAGGAGTTGGAGGATTTAAAGAAATAACTCCAAGATCTTTTGGAGAAGGTGTTTATCTGACTGAGTGTGTCCCCTTGGTGAGAACCTATTCTCTTTTTGAAGAAGAAGGATGGATCAAAGCGGCTATGAATTGATTATAGAGAAGTGAACGAGATCACATTAAAGAAAAACTACCCTCTTCTTTGAATTGATGACTTATTTGACTAACTTCATGGGGATCAATTATTTTCTAAGATTGATCTTCGATCTGGTTATCATCAATTGAGGGTAAAAAATAATATATTCCAAAAACTTCATTCCGATCAAGATATAGGCATTATGAGTTTGTTGTTATGCATTTTGGACTGCCTAATGCACCTTCTATTTTTATGGATGTGATGAATAGAGCCATTAATGACTATGTTGATAACTTCTTGGTAGTTTTTATGGATGATATTATGATATATTACAAAAGTGATGAAGAGTATGAGGATGATATATGGGTTATTTTTCATACTCTATGAAAGGTGATGCTTTTTGGGAGGTTTAGTAAATGTGAATTCTGGTTGCAATAAGTTCCTTTCATAGGGAACATTGTTTCCAATGAAGGAATCACAATAAACCCTGTAAAGGAAAAAGTTGTAGAGGAGTGGCCTCAAACTACAACAATAAATGAGATTTGTAGTTTCCTTGGATTAAAAGAATATTATAGGAGGTTTGTGAAAAAAATTCACAACTTTCTAATAAATTTACCAAGATAACTCGAAAAGGGGTCAAGTTTATCTAGAAAATGGTGTGTGAGGAATGTTTCCAAGAATTGAAGAAGAGATTTTGTACTACAACCATGTTAACTCTTCCCTCAAGTTGAGAAGGATTCGTTATTTTTAGCAATGCATCCTTGAAAGGTACTGGGTGCATCATCATGAAAAATGACAAATTCATTGCTTATGCATCTCGACAGTTGAAGGCTTGTGATCATGACTATCATACGAATGATCTTGAGCTGGCTACGATCATTTTTTCTCTAAAGTTTTGGAGGCACTATATTTATGGGGATAAATGTGAAATATACACAGACCATCAATGTTTGAAGTATATTTTCACACAAAAATAATTGAACAAGAGACAAAGGAGATGGTTATAACTTATTAAAGACTATGATTGTTCAATTCATTATCATCTCGTAAGAGCAAACAAAGTCGCTGATGCATTAAGCAGGAAAGACCTAGTTGTTATATTCCATGATGAGGATTCAAAGGGATCCATTGTTCAATAACCTAGTCAAGATGGACATGGGAATTATAAGGGAAGGGAAATCATCAACCCTATCCCAAATGCTTTCTCAACTGTAATTACTAGAGAAGATCAAGAATGCTCCGAAAGAAGATCCTTTGTTACCGAAGATGTTTAAGGATGTAAAGCATGAGAAGTTTCTTGAGTTCAATACTGATCAAGAAGGTGTAGTGAAATTTCATATAGGACTATGTGTTCTATATATTCTAGAAATAAAGAAGGATTTGATGGATGAAGTTCATAGCGCTACATTCTCTATACATCCAGGTTGCACGATAATGTATAGGGACCTTTGTGATCATTATTGGTGAGATAATATGAAAAGGGAGATTTCTGACTACACTTCAAGGTGCCTGGTATGTCAGCAAGTGAAGGAAGAGAGAAATCTTCCAAAAGTTGTATTGAAACCACTACCAATACCAGCATAGAAGTTGGATAATGTCACTATGGAATTTGTAACTGGTGTCCCGAGAACATCCTAAGGAAACAGTGAGATATGGTTTATTTGGGACCATCTCACCAAGACTGCCCATTTTATCTCCATTCGGGAAGATTTATCTCTTGTTAAAGATGCCATGATTCACGTGAAGGAAGTTGCACGACTGTATAGAGTTCCACTTTCTATCATATCTGATCATGATCCAAGGTTCATGTCAAAATTCTGTTGAAGTATTCAAAAATTTTTGAGCACTGAATTGAATTTTAGTATGGACTATCACCCCCAAACTAATGGACAATCTAAAATTTATATTCAAACACTCGAGGACATTCTAAAAACAAGCTCAATGGAATTCAAAGTTGTTTGGGATCAACATCTCCCATTAGTTGAGTTCTCATACAACAATATCTTCCACTCGAGCATTCAAATGGAACCCTATGAAGCTCTATATGGGAAGCAACATAGAACACATAGTTGTTGGGATGGAGCTGGTGAGAGAAAGCTTCTTGGGCCTGATCTAGTGTAATAGATTACAGAAAAAGTCCATTCCATCCAGCAACACATTAAGGCTGCTCAGAGTCGAAAAAAGAGCTATGCCGACAACTGTCAAAGGGACTTAGAGATTGATGTTGGTGACAAAGTCTTTCTTTGAGTTTCACCTTGGAAGAGAGTCATGAGTTTTGTGATGAAATGGAAGATCATCCCTACGTACATTGGCCCCTATGAAATCCTTGATCACGTAGGAGTAGTGGCCTATTGGCTTCCACTTCCTCCAAATATATCCCAAGTTCATGATTTTTTCCACGTTTCCCTCTTAAGGAAGTACATAACTGACACTTCACATGTACTAAATCCAATGATGGTACAATTGGAACATGACCTCTCTTATGAGGAGCAGCTGGTGGAGATCTTGGATCATAGGGAAAAAGTTCTACATAAAAAGACTACTCACCTTGTTAAGGTGTTGTGGAGGAACCACAATTGTGAAGAAGCCACAAGGTAACTAGAGGAGTCTATGAAGTGGGTATAATTAAAATGAGACCGTTGGGTTTTGACTGTTATTTGACCGTTGGTCAATATGACCGTTGGAAACTATAATCTTAACATTCTGTTTTTATAAATATAGTTATCTTGGTTAATTAATACAGAAAGAAGATTGAATGGCCTCATCCAGTACATTTGATCCATATTAATCCCTCCTATCAGAGCTTGGGAAGGAGGTAGCATCACTGGATTTTTCTATAGGCCAATACCAAGCTGAATATCAACATATGAAGCTTGGAAAAAATCACTTAAAGGAGAAGTTCAAACTGATAGAAATAACCACTCGGGCAATGTTGTCCGAGCCACCCCATGATTCTATCACCATGTCACACCTTACACTTAGGTCCTATACTGGTGTTATAAGGGTCTATGTAACGAGTCCTTAGCTGCTTTGTGTGAACCTCTCATATAAATAAAATTGTTATTTTCTATTATTGAAAAGTATGTGAATTTCAAATATTCTGATAAATATAGGATGTGTATTATTGATAAATTTTTGAATATAAGGGATATTTTAAAAAATTTGTATTCTTTAAATAATTAATAATATGAAATTATTTTTAAAAAATGGTCTACTGTAGTTGTGATCCGTGAGAAACATAGAGTCTAATAAGATCCACTTTATTTTTAGTGAATAGTAAAGAATGAATAGTGACATACCCGTATGAATACTAATGACTACTAAATTGGCCAAAACAATCGAAATTTCACCCTTGAATGTATAAATACAATCTAAACATCTTAAAAGTGAAAAAATGATCACAATATAAGTTTTGATATTTTTGTATGTCATGAATATTTTATTTACAATTTTATATTTAATTTAATAATTTAAAATGGATATATATTTTTATAAAATATAATAATATAATGTTACTTTATTGTCTTAAGGTTAAACGATAATTTTATGGGACCTTTATTACTTTCCTATGGTGTTACAAAATGAGTTATAGTTTTAAAGCTAGATTTTTGGAATAAATAATGATTTTCATTAAAAATTAAATTAAAAATATTTATAAAATTATTTTCATAAAATAGAGTTTATTTTTGAATTCAGAGCATCAATATTTGGTTATGGTGAATTTTAGGGATTTTTCTGAAATAGTTTAATTTTTGGTGAATAGTAAAAATATAGTTATGAGTTTTTGGTGTTTAATGACAACATTAATGATGTTAAAATGAAGTAAGATTTCGGGTCAATTTATGAATAGTTAGATATTCTAGGAGGTGTTCCATGTTGCTAATAAAATGGGAAAATACCATGTTATATCCCATGGTGTTGCAAATACCACTGATGAGGTGTCTCTTGGAAATTAATAATTTATTCTCTCAATTTTCCTATAAATACCAAGCTATTTCCCTGATTAATTTTATTCAAAAATCCTCCTCAATGATGTTATGGTCTCCATACATCCCAAGGATTCCTCCCAAGGTTCTCTAAATCCTCCCAAAGTCTCGACCTTCAAGCTTTCGATGTTACTTTTCAAGGCGAGGGAACCTTTTACCCTGCTATTTTAAGTCATGACTTCCTTAATGTTATGTCTTATAGTTCCATTTTATTATGAGGGGATTGTTCTTAAATATCTTTATTACTGTCCATTTCATTTCCAAATATTGAGATACCATTTTTTCTCTCATCAATTGATTTTCTGAATTTTTATGTGACACCGTTATGCTGCTGACTTTTCGTAAAAGAAATCATGCTTTCTTTTTCAATGCAAGTTTCCTTTTCATGTGGTGTGTTATTTAATTTTACACACCATGATATTATTTATTTTTATTCTATAACTATTCTGTAAAAGTATTAATTTATTTATGTGGGTCCCTTTTCCCCTCTCTTTATATTATTTTTTAAAACCATGTTATATAGCCGTTATGCTGCAGAAATTTCGTCCCAAAATGTCTCTCTCTTTTTTCCCAAGTAATTATCTTGTTTTATTTATATGAATAACCAGACCTATTTCGTTTCTATGGGTGTTCAAAGATAAAAAAAAATTATATATTTGATTCTGGAATTGACATACATGTAAACCTCACTCTCTTTCCATGGGTTTTAAATGACATAACAATCTTATTTTTATGCACTTTTAAAACATCAGAATTTTTAAGTGAAAACCATTTATTTTACTCTCTTTGGGTTATTTATGAAATGTTTGATTATGATATATGTTTATCACATGTAAATAAAGACATATTAAGGGTGCGCCCTGATAGCACTCAAATGAATTGAGTAAAGAATAAATCTCTAGTGATGACAAGTTTCAGCATACCTTGGTGAATAACCTTGGTACTTTTAATGACACCTCAGGGATAAAATTTGATAATATGTTCATGAATGTCTAAATGAAATTTTGTATCCACGTATTGAAGTAATGATTTAGGTTATTTTTATTATGATATTCTTAATCTTCCATTGATAACGCATTTATGATTTTTATCATGTTCTTATTAATATTTCTCATGATCCATGTCAACTATTTCACTTGTTTTCCTTACTGAGCCTTCAGCTCACCCTTTCCTTTGATTTATGTCTCCAGGTTATGAGATTCAGTAATTGTACTTAGGATGAACCTATTATGAAGCCTTAAAAGGGTATAATAAAAATGTTTTATGTTGTTTTCATGTATTATGTTACTGACTTCCAAGACACTAGACTTTAAAGATCCTCTGTATGTAAAATGTAATGAAACGTTATGTATTAAAAGGCCGAATTCCATAATCCATGTTAAAGGTAAATCTCATTTATTTTAAAAACATACAACTCTCACAATTTCACAGTTCATGTTATCAAGTTTGAGTATTTCCTTCACCATTAGAACTTTATAATCATTCTCACTATGGTAACCAAACCCGCAGTGACACTTTTCAAAAAAATTCCTTCCATATGATAATCTCAAGATGAATAATCTTTTCAACATGAGAAATTTGTTAAGTTATATTGGATTCTCATGTATTTATGACAATTCTTTCCTAATCTCTTCAGTATTTTTATTATCCAAAATTTTCAAATTATGATTTTTATCAAGATATATATTGATTAAAACTAAATCATTTCAATCAAGGTGATCCCATTCTACATAATCAATTGTTTCATGATACCTTCCAAAAAATGAGCATAAAGGTCATTCTGTATTATAATATCTTCCAACATTATTACCCATGAGGGAAATTCCATTCCATTGAACATATCTATAAAAAATTTTATTTCCTTTGATTTCATTCTACAGAAAACTTTTAAATAACCAAAAATAAAATAACTTGCAAGCTAAATAATTATGGAGTGGTATGGTAGGTGGTTTAAGGGGTTATTTTAGAAATATTCTAGGTTGAGGTAAATATATACTTCGTTTATAAAAATAGTTCTATGTGAAATGGTTTTTAAAAAATATTCCTTTGGTCTTACATGATCTCATCCTGCAATTTCTCGGCTCTTTTTCTATCAAACATATATTAAGTGGATAACAATAGTTTAATTTGAGATAGTGTAAATCAAAATATATTTGAAACATCACTTAGATATAAATTAGTAGGAAAATGTAGGTTTGTGGGTTGCAGAAAACTATAGGTTTTCTGGTCTATAGGTTTGTGTATTATAGGAAACTGCAAGTTTGTTGGTCAATAAGTTTGTGGGTTCGCTACAAACTATAGGTTTGTAGGCTTGGGTTTGTTCGATTTTTTTTCTTTAGAGAGATACAACCTATATGAAGAATTTTAAACCATTCATATAGATATAGTGATTCCACTTTAAACCATGGAAGAAGGCTTAGTGCCATGGTTATGAACTGTTACTATATCTTTCAATATAATTCTATATAGCCATAGTTCAAAACCATGGCTGCAGGTCTACATCCATTGTTTTGAACCGTGGCTATAGCTTTGGCCTTATAGGAATGCCAATAGGAGCCATGGTTCTGAAAACCATGGATATTGGTAATTTACACAGTTAAAAACCGTGGCTATAACATGAATTTCTTTTAGTGCCTTTGTTGATTCATAAGTGAAAATTTGTCTATTATTGTAAAATGGATTGATCATGGGTCATTGATATCATTATTTTCCTTCTGTTTTTATGAGGGGCTGTTCATTAAAGGGTATTCAAAGGTACGAGTGTGTTTATATTTGTTATAATATTTTAATAATTTTTTATTGTATTTAGAAATGTTACATTATAGTTTTCAAATACACTTACATGTCATGAGAAACATTGGGGAGCATGGTGAAGGATCTAGGGATGATTATATTACTAGTTTATGATCAAACATTGGATAACACTAGTGATAATTGATCAATGCAGTGCCTGTGAAATATCCAAATTAGTATGGCACACCGTGGCATGTGCTATGTTGGACCATGGTGCAATGTGTCATTGCATGTGCCATTGCACCATCTTGATTTTTTATTTTGTTTTTTTCTACTATTTTAACCTACCAATACAAACCTTATTAAAATACATTATTAAAACACATTGTTTAAAGGAAATAGAAACCATAACTCTATTTTGTGCAACACATTGATCGAGGGTTAGGGTGATGGTGATGTGACATTTGTGTTGATGTTTGTTATTTATTATGGTTTTTAGAAGTAACGTTTAACTAATTTATTACGGCATATATTATGCAGTTCTATTTTAAGGGAACCAATTGTGTTTTGATTTCCCCATATTTCTAATGCACTTCCCAAGAAATATGGAAATGTTATACCCATTTCACTATTCAGATATAATATGTACATGTGATAGATATCCTTGAAATATAGTCTTGGATGCTAGTGGTATGAAGTCGAATCTCGTAGTACCTATGATGCGGTTATTTATAGAGGGAGATAAATAATTTTTTATCATCGTAGTATTTTAATATTAAACTCTTATTATAGAAATTATTTGATTGTCAGGGGAAAAAACTGAATAAATTTATTGTATGATTAGTATAATTCAACAGTATGAAATGAAGTAGGTACATTTTATTTCCATGGTGTCCGGGTTAGTAAATAAATACTTGAATTTAATTTTTATTTTTGGTGTTAATATTTTGAAAATATACTAAAATATATTCCAAATTATATATTTTAGTGGCCCTACTAGTATTTACCGGTGGCTTTTATACTCATACCCTACAGAAGAACCACAATAGTTATAAATCTCTTATATTTGTGATACATGTGATGGAAAATGATTAGTATCATAGAATAGAGTTGGTGTAGCTTATTGGGGATTAGTTGATGTTCTCATGGAATTTTCAGTGACCTTTGATAATTTTGATATGATATTTCAAATTTTAAATTAATATGTAGAAATTTATCATGTTTTAAGGACAAAATTTTCATCCTTATCAGCTTCATCACCCAATTATTTATTATTGAATTTTTTTCTTAAGTCTCATCCACTATCTCTTCTATATTTCTTGATCTATACTAAGAATAATTCATTGAAAATTATAACCAGTACCTAGTAGGGGATAAAGACTGGTCATATTAGTTTGAGAATCATAGTTTTATGTCTAAAACATATGGGGGATGAGTCTCAGGAAACAAAAGTTAATAATAACTATATGAGAGATGAAGGGAATAAGGATGAACATTGTATATAAATTTAAAATTTGAATGAATTTAGTGGATAATACGTTCCATAGGGGGGTATTTAATTTCTTAAATTCAATTACACATTTATTTAAAAGAGTAATGGTATTATTTGAAACAATAAAATGTAGGGTTCCCCTTATTAGAATAATCGATAAATTTCACCTTTGATGATGAATATCTTATATGTTTTTATTTATTTATAATAAAAAATGAATATTTTTTGAACCTATTAGGATGGATATGAATTTTAAATGGATGAATTCTAATCATTTGAAAAATTAGTTTGAAAATAGAGTTAAAGTGTTTATCATGTGTTCAATAGATCAGGCATACAACACTTCTCAAATCATTTTTTGATGTTTATATTGTTTTTATTCAACAAAAATTAGTATGTAAGAGTTTAAAGAAGATTTGATTTTACACAGAATATATTAGATCTATAAATTTTATAAAAAACATGGGAAAAAATATAATGTGGAAACCAATTGGGACGATACTGTGGTTTATGGGTGATCTGATATGAATACCAGTGTAAATGATGATGGAGATCTCACGAAAGAAGTGGAAATAGAAGTTGAATATGAATTTGATGATTGTAAAAAGTTTATTAGGAAGTTACAATGATGTGATAAAAGACCATTGAATTCTAGTTTTACAAAATAGACAACATTTTTAGTTGTATTGAAGTTATATAATTTGAAAGCTGGTAGTGGATGGAGTGACAACACCTTTACAAAACATCTTGGTCTCTAGAATGATATTGTACAAAGAGAGAATGATATTCCATTTCAAACACATGATGTTAAATTAATTCTATGTTCATTCTATATGTTCTCTAATAAATATATTCTTGCACAATTGATTCTATATTGTTCTTCAAGGTCCGTAAATCACACATATAATGCCATAAGTGTTGTGTGAGTTGATACAGGAAATATTAATGAAGTCCTTAGAATGTTTTATGCTAATTTTCTTTCATTCCATGGTTTAGAAGACTATATGTATGTTAGGAAACCAAAATAAAATTAAAATGGCATGTAGAAAAAAGAATTAAAGATGGAATCCTACATCATCCAATATATTCTCGTCAGTAGAAGGAAATTGATTACACGTATCCTGAATGAGAAAATGAGTTGAGAAACATTAATCTTTCAATATCTAAAGATAGGATAAATACTTTTGTTGTACAGATTAGTACACATAGTACATGTCCCATCATGTTATTGAATTATAACCTTCCACCATAGTTATGTGGGAACTGAAAATCATTTATGTTCACTCTCTTTATATTTGGGCCAAAGAATCCATGAAAAGATATAGATTTATATTTGAATCCATTGATTGAATATATGAAATTGATGTGGGATACTTGTGTTACAATGTATTATGCACATAGAGGTGAAAAATTCACATTAATGGCCATGTTGTATGGGAAGATAAATTACATTCCTACTTATGTGAAATTTTCGATATATAACATTAATGTAATGTTGGGGAATGACATTTTTTAATACTTTAAATATTTAATTTGGTTGAAACATTCCATTAAGTCTATGTTTTTAGGACATCATAAATTTTTTCCTCAATGACATAAATATAAATCGTGGAAAAAAATATTTTATTAGAATACCAAATAAGGTACAACACTGTCTGTAATGATTGGTGATCATCTTTAAGATAAAGTAATAGATGTTGACATTGTTATTGGTAAACCATTTTCATAAAACCTTAAAAAAATGTGGTTGGAATAATAAATCAATTTTATTTGAACTACTTTAATGTAATTTATTATATGTCAGATCTTTTATTGTAGTCATTCATGTAGAAAAATCTATATTTGATAGTGTTATTGGCACATTAATAAATTTCTATAAAGAAACAGAAGATGATATCAAGGATACGATGTACATTATTGGCATGGGGAAAAGGGATGATTTGGTAGTAGTGAAGGGTAAATGGAGTAATTTACTCCCTCCAGGAGCTTACACTCTATTCAAATAAGAAAATATTCATTTTTTGTTTCTCTTTAATGTCATAAAATATTTATATGGGTATTCACAAATTATCAAGAATGTAATTTCATCGACTAATTTGAATTTAAAAGGACTAAAAGCACATTCATGCCATGTTTTGATGAAATTTTTTATACATGCTGCTTCTTATTACATTCTTCCTAAAAATGTATCCCATAAATTAACTAAACTTTTCTTCCTTTTTAAATCTATATGCAGTAAAATTATAGGCTTAATGTAGTTTCCACGCATGAATAAGGAGGTTGAAATCATATTATGTGAATTAATGATATTCTACCCACCATTATTATTTGATATAATAGTCCACACGATGGTATACATTTTTAGAGAGGTTATAATATGTGTTCCTATCCATTACAGATGGATATACCACATTGAACACTATATAATGATTTTGAACGGGTATGTCAAGAATCAAAGTCAGCCATAAGGTTGTATTAAAGAAAAATATATTATAGATCACCTTGTTGAATTATGTACTGATTACCTATAAGATTCTGACAACATCGGTCTCCCAAAGTCTCATCACAGCAGACACCATATGGGTGAAGGGATTTTTAGAATAGATTTTGTTACAATTACCATCACGAAGAAGGAGAAGCACACCCATACATATTACATAATAGTGGATAATTTGATACATATGTTGAATCCCATAAATAAATTTTTAGTGATTTTAATCCATCAAGGGATAATGGATGAATATCAAATACAAATAATCAATAGTTTATATAATGTCTCCAATATCAATTTTACAAGGAGTTATCTGAAAATTTGAATTCAACTGCAAAAAGACTTTGTTGGCTAGCCGGGGGGCTGAATACAATTTTTATTTTTTTCATTGGATTTATAATCAATGGTTATATGTTATCTAAAAAAGAACAAGATAAATGTAGTATGATGGAAAATGGTGGAGTTAGGCTTGTATTGTTCTAAAGATAGAAATCCCATTTATGAAAATATGTCATATTTTGGAATTATTGAACAAAAAATTTAGATGGATTATACAACATTTCAAGTGTATATTTTCTATTTCAAATGGGTTGACAATTGGAGTTCAGTAAAAAGTTTATGAAATGAGATTTTTGAAGGTGATTTTTAGTTTCGAAGGGGAAAAAGATGAGCCACTCATAATGGAAGCATAAAATATGAAAGTATTTTATGACTAATATCAAATAAAAAAAATTGATCAATTGTCTTACTGGTGTTAAAAAAAATATAGTTTCAATTAAAAATTCAATCGAGGATGGAACTTTAATTGGGAGATCACAATCATTCCATACCGGTCTGAATATAGACAATAGATTTTACATTGGAGGGGGTCTACAAAAGGGGTTTGGATTCTCGATAAAGGATCCAAATCCATTAAACATTTAAAAAAAATAAATAGAGGTCAATGAGAAGGATAATTTTTTTGATATAATATATTTTTTCACCTAATATTACATGTTCTCTACTACATTAACATATTCTAAATTAAACGATTGACTACACATGCAGACAATGTCCTCTGCACAGGATGATTCTACCAATATTGTAAGATAATAGACAATTATTGATGAAACTATAGAATTATTATGGCATCAACAACATGTTGATGAAAAAATGAAACAATATCAATGTCTTGAATAAAATTATCTACACTATAAGTAAAGGTATAAAATTTGAGGTTGGATAGAATTAATATATCCAACCCATTGATCCCAATAATTTATCTTCATCAGTTATGTTGGGTCACAATAATGATCAATTTGTAGATTCATATTAATTAATGGATCCAAAAATAGCTTATAATAAAGGAAATTTTTTGGAATATATAAATTTTATTCTATGATATTCTTTCTCTATTTTACCAAAAAACAGTATAATAGAACATTGATTTAATTTTCATCATTACTTGTTGAGTTCATTTATTTTATTGGATTTCTGTAAGAAATTTGTCTTATCAGTTGCTAAAAAATCACATTAGGGATCCCCAACTCTTCTTAACAAGTTACATCTTTGGTATTATATAGGGAAAGTAAATCCCCACCCCCAAGTTAGTTATTCCCACATTATAACGTAGAAATCATGGAATGATTTCATCAGTCGGTGTGAAGAGAAATCAGTTCAGGTGTATTGTAGTAAATTATATATTATTTGAATTTATTTATTTTATCTAATTTGATTCCAAATTGTTAATTTGAGAAATCATAAAAGAGTTCTGAAAATATATAATGTGTTTACAAACCAATGAACCCCTATCACAAAGTAAGGATGTGGTACGCTTCACTAGAGAAGAAATTGGTATGTATTTTAAATAAAAAATTAATGTTTTATGTGAAAAGAAATAACATATTTAGTTATATACATATATATATTGGTCAATAGAAATATGATTCCATATCCAACCCACACCATGTTCTACTCAAGGAGGCTCACAAAAATAAGGTGTAAAAAATCGTTGATGAAAACAAAAAATCAGTATCATAAAAATGTGTAGGTATGACATAATAGTGATTTTTATGATTTATAACAAAATTTAATAAAAATATCTCTTCACATTTTTATGATTATTATATGTTTTAGATACAAGAATCAGTAGAGAATGTACCAGAAGAAAAACTAATTTCAGTAGTTTTGAAGCAGCTAAAACAATATGATCATGTTAGATGAGTAGGTTTTGGATTCTCTCCTTGAACATATTTAGAGAAGACAAAACCATAATATATATTTAATATAAAGAAATGATTTTAGGAAAAATATATCATTTTAAATGTATTAATGGCTAGTATAGTTTGGCATACGAATATATGAGAAAGGATCAAAGCGAACTAGTGGTGAAACAAAGACCCTCACATGAAGAACCAAATGTCCCTGCAATATTTGAGGCATGTAATTCCCCTAAACTACATAACTTACCTAAGGTAATGAATTTTTTTATTAAGATTTCTCCCAAATGTTAATAAAAAATTTATGATAACTTTATATTACTAAGCTTTTATAGGGTACCATTGTATGTGATTTCAATCGGTCAACACCCTTGCACTACCTTATTATAGGGGGTATAGGGTAAAATATCTTGGGATACAAACTAAACAATAATGAATTCCTAAAAGATCACATTATAATGGGGATTTGAGTAGATCATGATCCAACCATGGAGTTTTCTATTCTACTAGATGATCTAGATATTAAGATGATCAATGATTCTATCAGAACTTTTATAGAATTTCTATCTAATTATATAAAGTTACAAAATGTATATGTTAAACAAACTTTGTGAAACTAAAAAACTATAATATTTGATGAAAAATGGTTCAAGGTGAGGTATGATATTATCGATAAATATAGATATAGATAAATGGAAGTACATATCAAGAAAATACAGTGAATAAAACAAGAAATAAAATTGAACTTCTAGTAGTTCCTTCTCCCCACCAACTCCAGAGTAAAAACTATTATCATTACAACTTCTTGTTGAGACATCATTTAAATAATCAAATGAATATTATATTTCATATGAAAAAGAAATATATGGATCATTCATTAGAGAAATATTTGATCTCAAGTGTATAAATTATATTCTCATGTTTGAATGGCTGGGCGCCTAAATTATGGATATATAAATATGGAAACTTTTTATAATACACTGGTCCAAATAGTGACCTAATTTTCTCATTAATGTTAATAAATATTTATATTTTGTATATTATTTTATATTACTATTATATAAAGGAAACCCCATTAAAATAAAATTTAGATTCACTAATCTCAATATATTTTTTATGAAAACAGTACATTGGATGAGAAATAAAATTTAAAAAAGGAAAATAAGATATACAAAGTGTTTCAGAAAAAAATTATAGATTAAAGAATCTTTTTGATGTCAATAATTCAGATATAAAAATCTACAATATAATCAAATAAAATATAATTTAATTTTTTTCTTTACTTATTTGTTTTTTTAGGCAGCACTAGATGCTGGTCAAAGTCAATCTGGATACACCAAATATTTATTTTTTCGATTAAATGTAAGAATATACAAAAAACCAATAACAAATATTTTGTATTATAGAATTATAATACATTTTATTCCACATTTTAAAGACTAAATTATAATTATTTGTTCAGTTTCTGTTTTAACAAGAATTTTTTATGATATGAAGGATACTAAATACAGGCTAAATTATGGCATAAGGGTGGAGACTGAACATAAAAATTCCATGACTTAATTTAAATGAAAATAGATTACATAATATATAAAAATATTTAACTATCAAAACATATTTAAAAATATTTTACTTATTTTGGTCAATGTTTCTCTTCTGTTAAAATAAAGATAGTAGAAACAATTGTGGTTATTATGTTTAAAAATTTATGAAATAACTCCCAAAAGATCAAATGAGAGTGTATATTGATGTAGCTTGTGATACGATGGTTAAGGTTTATTTTCCACTTAACAATCTAGATATTACAAAGATCAATGTTTCTATTGGAACTTTAATTTCATACATATGGTATGTCTTTATCATATTTTTTCACACAAAAAACCTATAACAGTTGATAAAAAAGGTCCGATGTGAGGTATGATATTACATATGAATACAACTATGGGTAAATTGATGTTTGGATCTATATAATCTAGTGAATTTACCATGAAGTCAGAAAGAAATTTTGGGAGTACATTCTCCCCACCAGTTCCAGAGAACCATTTATTATCATTAGAACTTCAGATAGAGACCACATTTAAAGGTGAAAATATTTATTAAATTACATTGGAAGAAGAAATAAATGGAAATTTCATGAGAGATGTAGTTTGTCTTGAGATTATAAATGAGATTATAATTTTTAAATGGCTAGGAGCCTCAGTTGTGAATAAATACATAAGGTACATTTTCAAAATTCATTTGTCCAAATAGTGAAAAATAGCATCCCTGAAGAGGTAAGTTTTGAAGGTTATTACAATTGCATTAAAACAATTTCTCAATTAGTTGTTTTTATATATTTTTTCAATGTTACCATGATTTTATAAAACCTTCATACTCAAAATAATAATTAAATTTTTTAAAGATGAGTGGAAAACGTACATTGTGTTAGATTGTTTGTTTGACAATAAATTTAGGTGAATACATTCGATGATTGTGATCTAGTGTTTGTTATGAAATTAGAAATATATTTATGGTGCCAATTATTAGTATCAAAATGATTATATATTATTTTTTATCTATTTTCCAAGGACATGTATAATGGAGAAAATCAATTTTTTTAGAAGCTTTGTTCTATGAAAAAACTATATTTGTTGGGTAATGATGTGAGTTAGAGGTGGAGTTAGAGTGAATGCATAGGTATTGGGAGAGGTTTAAGAAGAGGTGGATGTAGAGGTAGATACTGAGGTGGAGGAGGAGTCAGATGTAGAAACTAAAGTGGAGGAGGAGAGAATGTTCTGGTCTACAAAAAATAGATTTTTTTGGAAAACGAGTATAATAGGTATCATACCACTTAATTATATACCTTGGATGCTCTTAATTTTGTTTCAACAAGAACAACACATCAATGGTAAGAATTTATAGCTAGAGAACAAATATAATATTCATTTTATATGTAGTTGTATGCACTATAAAATTTAAAACTTATATATTCATGGCCTTCGCTATGAGTACCTATTTTCTATCCATATTCGATGAATTTTTGCACCAAAACATCCACATAATTCTTATCCCTTGAAAAAATTTCACCCCTAGAGTGTTGGAATTTACCACATTTCTTTATGTTCCACCACTACCTTTTCAGTTAGTTAATGATGCTTCCCATGCTCAATCAGAGAGGCAATCCCCTGGATAATTATTTTAGATCCCAAACCCACACAAAAGGTGCATTTGGTTGAGGCACAAAATTTTAATCCATTTATAACTATATAATAAGCCACATCACAGAAAGGGATCAACCCAAAATCTTTAAAAATAGATAAAAGAGCATAAGAATCATTGAAACTCTTTTCTATTGATGTAAATCACAGAATGATGGATGGATATATTTTTTGATTCCATGTTCTACTGATAATCTAGTTAAACCTCAAGTGTATACTCTTCACCAGCATTTTAAATGGGGAAAAAAAGAACTATTAATTTGTTTCTCATAAATGAGGAATCATATTATTTCAATTAATAATCCTTAGACTCACCATCTAAGGGGTTGTCACCAAATTCTTCATTAGGACCATCCCCAATATCTTAGTCATACACTTTTTTCTTTTCGAGATTGTCTGAAGTTTCAAATGATCGATAAAACTTGACCATTTAAAATAAACACATTAAATAAATTTTAGTAATATGGTGACCCATAGACATATAAATATTAATATAGAAAATTAGAAAAACATATCATCTTCATATTATTATTTAAATTTTCATCGATAAGCCCTCCTAATGTAATTCTTCGAAGCCCTCTTTGATACTCCCAAAGCCTCATTGTATCTTTTTTAGGTTTATGTGGTGGTTTTTCTCCCACTATTGAAATATTTTACAATGAGTCTATGTAAAAAAACCAAGACAGCCTCACTTTATCTAATTCTTATTTTCATAATTTTCATACAGATAATGAAGAAATGACTTTGTCAACAATATTGATTCACTCCATTACTATGACCATGAAAAAAAGAATTCCTAATACTTATTTAGTTATTTCTTTTCAACATTATATGTAATATTTTTTATTAATTTCCTTAAATGTTTCATTTAATAATTATTAATTTTTTCTATCGATCTTTTGGGATTTCCTATTTTTTCTCCAACTATATGAAACAGTCAAAAAATGATAGAACAAGATTCTTTTGGATGGGGAGTTTCAAGAATCATGGGGTTTCTTCTTCCATCTAAATGGATCATTTCATTATTTTATGGCTTGGTGCAGATGGTTAAAAGAAAAAAACACATCACATACTCAATCCTACCCACATCAATCCGAATCATAGTTTGATCAATATGTCTCAAACTATATGTTTTAGTGTATAATTTACATTTTAGTTCAAATCACACAACACATACTCAAATTAGAAAAAACAAATTCCCTAATATCTGAACTACATTCACCTATATTTACATTTTCTCTAAGAAATATATTGAGTTAAAATACAACTTTTTTTGTTTGTTATTTCTAAATATTTCAGAAACTTCTCCTATTTCAGATGCTTTATAATAACAATTTTTTCAGAATAAAATCATTGTCTATATAAGTAAAGTATTTTTTCACATTTATGTTTAATTTATTTTTTTATTATTACTCATATAATTATTTTTTTATTATAGTGTTAGATTCTTTTGTTTGAGTTGGGGTGGTTTTTTCAAAGTTACTAATGATCACTAGTGATTGGACATAAAGGCTGAAAATGGAATCACCATAACAAATAAATGGGTCAATAATGCATAAAACTGTCATTAGAAGTTTAATTCATAATACTTATTTAATTATTTTTGTCATTATTTATTTTTAATTTAATTTCCATATAATTTTTATGTATTACTGATTTAGTTTTTTCATAGATATTTTGGGAAGCCATATTTTAGTTTCAACTATTTTTAAAAAGCCATAAAATAGGTAACATATTCTTTTATGAGGGAATTGGAAACCCCATGCTGCTTCAAATGTGAAGTGTTTCAGGGAGCATGAATTTTTTCTTCCACCAGAATGGAACATTTTCACCCTTTTAGGTATTGTTTTAGATTCTTGAAAGAAAAACACATAATTAATACTCAATGTTATTCACCTAAATCCAATACAAAATGTTCTTAGAATTAACCAGACTGTATGTTTTATGTTTATAATTTACATTTTAGTTAAAACAATATTAAATTATCAAATCCAACAAAACACATTAATTTTATTGAGACTTTATAAAAAATTCATAAGTCATTTTTAATGTTTAATAATTAGTTACTCCTCAATATAATCTAGGGTTTTCCTAGTATCACTCCAACAATATATTTTTTTATTTAAAATTGACATTAATTTCACTAAACAAGACAAGTTACATACAAAAAACTAAGAAACAAAATACTCAGATTGTCTTGATAATTTATGAAAATGATTCATAAGTCATTTGTGATGTGTATTAATTAGTATCATGTCAAACCAACACATGATGTGACTAATATGACTCAGATTGTGTGTTTATAGTTTAAAATTATGGTTTAGTAAAAATAAATGTGACAAAATCAAAACTGAGTAAAATCATTAGAATTATTTTGATACTTTAGGAAAACGATCCATAATTCATTTGGGACTTTTAAGAAACATATGAACCACAATATAACACATGGTGTGGATGGTATGACGAAAGGTGTGTCTTTTTTTATTTAAAATTGACATTAATTTTAGAAAAAACTAGATGCAACCTACTCGAAACTGAGATAATGAATTTAAATTAAATTGATACATTAGGAAAATGATCTATAATTATTTTTTATCATTTGGGAATTATATAAACCTCAAACTGATACATGATGTTCTTAGTATGACACAAAGTGTCTGTTATCAGACAGAAATAGACATTTTAGTTCAAAAGGTGTCACTCACTGAAAATTGAGCAAACACACATGAAGTGTATTTATATTTTAGAAAAATGAATCGTAATTCATTTATGACATGTATAAATCGTCCTCAAATAAAATTGACACATAATGGGACCACTATGTCTCAAAGTATGCATTTACAATTTAAAATAACATTTAAAAAAAATCCAAGCAACATACTCAAAATAAAGAAAAATCATTTCGATTTTTTTTGCACTTATAAAAAACCATAAGTCATTTTGGATTTGTATGAATCAACCATACCTCAATCCAAAACATGGTGTCATTGTTGTGAATGCATGTGCCTCATTTTATTTTAAATTATCATTAATTCTAGTAAAGAATGAAAATTGACAAAATCAAAATGAAAAAAAACATTCAAATGGTTTTTATAATTTATGAAAATGATCCATAATTCATTTTTTATTTGTAGGAACTATATATACCTATACTAAAAAAAGAAATCCCCTTTATGAATTAAATTGTTCATTATCAGTTTAAAATTGAGATTTTAGTTCAAAAGTGTCACTTTATGAAAACAATGAAAAGGCACTCATATTTTATTAATATTTTAGGAAAATGATTCACAAGTTATATTTAATGTGAATGAATCATTCTCGGAAAAAACTGATTCGTGATGTGACCAGTATAACTCAAAGTTAGTGTTTCCATATTAAAATGAAATTTTAGTAAAAATGATATCTGACATTAATTATTGGGAAAAATACAACTAACCTTCTCAAAACTGGGAAAAAATTTGGATTATTTTTATAATTTAGGAATATAATATTTATGTCATTTTTCTTATGTAGGATTCATCCTCACCTCATTATTATACATGATGCGTCTGATATGACTCAAAGTGTTGATGATCAATAAGTCATTTTTGATGTGTAGGATAAATAAGTAATTTTATATGTTTAGAAATTAGCCTCACCTCAATTAAACACATGTTCAGATCGGTATGACTCCAGGTGAATATTTTTTATTTATAATTGAAATTAATTTTAGTAAAAAAGACATCTAATATAATAAAACTATGAAAGAACATTCATATTTTCTAAATAGTTTAGGAAGATGATTCATAAGTAATTTTTGACATGTAGGAATAATCCACACCTGAATATAATACATGATGTTCTCAGTATTACTAAAAGTGTCTGTTATGATTTTAAAATTGACTATTTAGTCAAAAGTATATCACACAATGAAAAAAAGAATATGATAGATTGTCTTGAAAATTTTGGAACAAAGGATAATAAGTCATTTATGATGGGTAGGAATCACTATAACATAAAATGACATAGGATGTGACCAGAATGACGTAAAGTGCATGTTTCCTGTTTAAAATAAAATTTTACAAAAAAAGATGATTGACATACTCAAAACACTGAAAATGGAAACTTACTGTTTCAATACTTTAGGAAAATGATCTTCAAGTCATTTGAGATGTGTTGGAATCTTCCAAACCACAATTTGATGAACTATGTTACTAGTATGACTCCTAGTGTATCTTTTCAATATATAAGTGTCGTTTTATTTTACAACAAGAATCACATCACCAAAACTAAGAAAACAAGCCTATAATGTTTTCTCATCATTCTATCTTCTGTTACATAATTAATTTTACTACTTATTTTTGTCATATAGTTATTTATTTAATTATCATAGAGATAATGATTGAAGATGAATAAGAAATGGTAAGAGGTGAAAGAATCAACCACAAATCAATCTGATACATAGTATTCATGGTATAGCTTAATGTTTTGTTTAAAATTAATAGATTCATATTTATTTATTTATGTTATTACTAAAATAATTTTTTTCTTTAATAGATGCATTCTTTTTCTCAAGCAGGGTTGTCTTGTTTGGTAATAGATTTGATCAGGGTCAGTGAAAAAGGACAATGGGACATTAATGTTTCTTAATTTCTATAATAAATTTTTCCTACTCATGTAACTGTATAAACTTATGTTTGAAATGTCTTCATATATTGTTTTTTCTTTTATTTGTGTTATAAATTTTATTTCATTTAAATTTTGTATTTAAACATGATTTTTTTGCTTTCTAGTTCTATTTATAGTGCCCCAGTGTTCTATTACAACACACTATAGTATACCCATATATCAGCTCTACTAAATGCACTTAATATGGTAGAATTTTTTCCCACTTATAAAAGTATAGATTAAGGTATCCTTGGTTTTTATTTTTACAAGGTATGGTAAAAACTCCCTTTATCAGTGATATATTTAACATGGATAGAGGACCACTTTATAAAAAATAAAAAAAAAACTAATAAAGGACCCCACTATCAGTGATTTTGTATCACTGAAAAAACCCTTGTTATTTTAATTGCGTTCTAATATTAATCACTTTTACAGCATTCATAAAGGGAAATTTTAGCACTGTTAAAGGCCTGTCTTATATTAGTGAAACCTAAATTTCTCAGAAAAGGAAATTACCCATGTATAAGGAATCCATTTCTGATCCTATAGATGTTCAAGAAGGATGATGAGTCTCCTTTGGAATAATCATTTCAAGCATCAATAATATTGCCTTATGAGTAAGGGAATCTTGATCAAATGATCGATACTAATGAAAATATCATCTTTGAGGACATTCTCATTGTAAGGGAATATGATATTATGTTTCCCAAATAATTTTATCATCTTTCTCTTGGTTATGATGTTTAGTTCTCAATCAATCTTATACCCAGAGTCTTTCCAATATTCATGAATCCATATAGAGTATCCATTATTGATGATGAGAAGCTGAATATGAAACTACAAGAGAATCTCAAAAAGGGTTTATATATTCAACTTGTTCACCATGGGGTGTTCTCGACCTCTTCATAAAAAATAAGGATGGGTCAAGGAACCTCTAAATTGATTATTTTGAGCTCTAAAAGATCACAGTAAGGAAAAAGTATCCACATCCATGGTTTAATTAATTATTTGATCTTCTATGCAAAGCCTAGTACTTATCTAAGGTGGATATTCGGTCAGGATTTTATCATGTAAATTTTTAAAAGGAGGTTATCCCAAATGCTGATTTATATACAATGTATAATCACTATTAGTTCATAGTGATTCTATTTGGACTCACTAATTCTCTATATCTCATCATGGAATTAGTTAATAGAGTATATAAATATTTAATCAACACATTGGGATGATAAACTAACAATCAATATCGGGGGAAAATAACTCAAACCATGAATGGGTTTGTGTTATAGCTTTCGACCTATCCCCCCATTCATCTCTTCGATTGGTTTTTCCTCGCATCCAAACATGAACTATATCTCCACTCTCTAATGATATTTGTACCTTTCATATTATTTTAATCGCAGTTAGGTGAGAGTGACCTAATAATTTGTCAAGGTGTTTACTTATAATGAAATCATGGGCCCATATCCCCTGCCTTGATGTTAAGATGGATGAAATGCTAGTCATTGATTTATATTAATAATGAATTAAAAGGAAAGAAACCACATATTAATGTCTAGTTATACTCATGATCATCCAAATACATTCAACAAATACTTTATTCTATAAAATTAGAATTCAACTATAATATTTCTTATTCTAGATAAATCTCATTCGAATCAATTAATTTTCTTTATCAATTAATCAATTATTTTATCCTAATTCTCATCTGAACATTATTGATATTATCATTCATTAAAATTTTAAACAATTTTTTTAAATGAATTAATTTCAAAATATAAACCTTATAATAAAATTGATGAGTACCTATCCTAAATGCATAGTTTGTCTTATATTAATATACTATTTACTCGTACACTATGTGAGATACACAACCTAGCACATAATTTCATGGACTATACAAGTCAATAAAATAATACAAGAAACCCATTTTATTTAAATATCATGTTATATTTTAATTCACATTGATTAATTACTATATTAGGACTCATACATGATATCCAGTTCTGATAATTATGTTAAAATAAATTAGATATTTAATATATATAAAAACCATCAGTTCGAATGTGCATTTTCCAATAAATGATACAAAAAAACATTACATTATGTTTTAAGAAGTATAATAAAATAATTTTGAACTCTATGTAACATGGTAATATTCCAAACATTTATAATCTAGCTACATGCCTTTTATAGTTCCCACCATCGATCTGTGGAATATACCTACTGACTCAACATGTAATCATGCCACAAATATTAATGGAGGAGATGGTGTCTACATGTTACACACATTTTTTAGTCTATGAGAGACATAGTCACTAGTCATGTAGGTCTTGAAAAAAAAATACACGTCACATCTTGGACTAAATGACAACACACAATCTATGAATGTTACACATCATGTAATCTGGATAACTATGTGTTAGGATGGTCCAGTCAACACATTGTGTATTTAAATACACACCTCATGTAATAAATTCACCAACACTGAATTAATTATATATTAGTTCATGAATTATCTTGCTGCATTAAACATGGATGCACAACATATACCAATAGGATTCATGACATGTAATCCTATGATATATAACCATAACGCTTCACACCTCCATATGATTTATTAGAAAGTTATCCATTCATAAAATTAATTGATTTTGATTATATCTGGGAGAGCGAAGAGGAAGAAGAGAATATATCACATTTAAATTAACAAACTATTTATCTAGAATTGAAAACTAATGAATTATGTACAAATAAATCAATAATGTTTAAATAATTATTAATAATTATCCAATCTTCCTTTGACACCACTTGAATTTTTTGAGCACATGGAAAGTGCCAAATGGTGTATTCCAAATTCATATTTTTTGACATAATCGATGATTAATATGAGATGTAAATTAATGTTAAATTATATGAGAAGTGGAATTGAATAAATGATTAATTGATGTGAGAACACTAGAACTGAAATAAATGATCATGACATATTGATTTGTAGTTAATTTTAGAAATTAACTAATTAGATTATGAATAATTATTTCATCATCGATGAATCTATAAATTTTGATTCATCAAACATTCAATGAATTAAAGTAATAATGTGAATATTCCATCTAATAATGATCCACATATGAATCATGAACATCCAAATTTTGTTATAGGAATATCTAGTAACTAGAATGGTAGATCCTAATGCTTATGTGGTTCGTGTTTTGTCACTCTGAGAATCACATAAAGAAATATTCCCATTGATCTCTATATAATTGAGATTGGTTGTCTTGGAGTAACACTCTATATCATTGAGAATGTTGTTCTTGAGGGATCTCACTTGGGAAAAAATAAAATTCAATAGATATTGTGGTGCAAAATTTTTTTTAAAGTAAATATAACTCTTTAAAATAATATAATTAAGATAAAAAAGTATTAGTGTTAAAAAATAATAATTTCACATGGGCCAATATTATTTACTTAATATATGAGGGAAACCATGTCTATAATAATAATAATAATAATGTTATTATCTTTATTTGATGACATGTGAAAAAATATGGGAATTAATTAAATATTATTTATAAAAATTATACTTAATATATATTAGTTACAATTGGACCGCTAACTCAGTCCACCATTCTTCCACAATATTTATCCGACCATAAATAATGAATATTTAATAAATAAATAAATATCAATTCATAATTCACCAATAAATAAAAAGTATTATATTTGATAAATAGGAAATAAATATTTCATAAATATTTTTCTCACAATATATTTTCATGAATAAAAAGAAAAAAAATATACGATCAAGAAGAATGAATAATTATTAAACCATATGTGGGAATAATATTTATTCAACTTGAAAAATAATATATAATGGAATTATTTAACTAAGGCTCTTGATTCAGTTAGTGTTTTAGTATTGAGCCTCTTTCTCAGGGGCATTAGGTTAACCATCCTAAAGTCAAAGATTAATGTCTTACAACATACTAAGGATCCCATAAAGAACAAAGTTAACACAATAATGATATAAACCCTTACAGGGATGCTTACAATGTAATATAATTTGTTTATCATGATATCTCTAATTAAGATGGTTTCATGTTGTTTCCATCAACCTATTTTCTCATTGTCTTTTTTTTAATTTTATAGATTTGGACATTACCATATAAAACCAAGGCCATTGATTTTTTAGGTTGTATCATTTCAGTCATAGGGCCTGAGATATCAACCTCTATTAAAGAATGGACGCGAGAAATACTTCTCACTAAATTCATTAGTGAAATATTACTCATGAAGGACCCAATGTATCATATTTTTGTTCGAATGTATGTCTTCATGATTTTTATCAATACCAAAAAGTACATGACTCATAATATCCATTAATAATAATATTAATTTCTATAGATGATTAAGAAGTATCCATTGATAAGTAAATCAAATGACCCATTTAAATGTTTATTTCCTAATTGAAGGTATTTCACTTATAATCTTCTATATAAGATATTATCAAGGGAAGACACCCTAAGAAGTATCCACAATGTTCTAAGATCCTCCACCCTTGATATAATATATCATCAATGTCCCAAAAATGATTTAAACTTCTATATAACATTTATTCAAAAATAATTTCATAGAAACTATGACATCTTATCATAGTATTGAACTTATATAACCTTTATATAATAAATATACTCTTAGGGAATTATCACAAACTATGTCATGTATAATAACCATCATGATATGATAAGAGATTGTTAATATTTAAAAATATAAATATAGGTAATAATATAGTAAACTAATGTTGGTTTTAGGGAGAAAATTCAAATGGGTTCTGGTATACTAGAAGGGAGACACATGGGACTAGGAGGACCAATGTATTCAATATGTTTACTAAAATGAGTTTTGAAATTATAAAATTTTTTAATTTTAGATGTTTTTTTTATTATTCACAATTTTATATCGGGGAAAAAATATGATAATGATTTTCTATATTAGATTTAAAAATTTTTTTCATTGAAAATACATTATATTATTCTAAAAAATATCTGTAAAACTTATAAAGCAGTAAAAAATTGTATATAGAAGAAAATTAATCGTCAAGACATCCTAAATATTTTTTTAGTTCAGGGATAGGAAATTCATCTCAACTCGACATTTCATAAAGGAAAATAATTATTTACAAAATCTGGAATGTTTTCTTGATTCTCAATTTGGGTATACTCAATAGTGTGTGAAACATAAATTTCATCATCCAAATAAATTTCATCAACAATATATATTTTTTAAATTCATATCGATTATTGAATGATTTCTCAGATTATAATAACTCTACAGTAGAGAATTTCTCAACCAAATTAGGTTCCTTATAATTTTTAAAAACATGAAACACTTCCTCCGAATCTCTAAATTATGAAACCAATTGAATATAAAATACATTGATAATAACTTCTCAGGTTTCTATGAAATACCTTCCTTGAATAATGGGAACATCTTAGTTACACATTTTGTCCAAAATAATAATGTATGTAGGAAAATAAAACGTTCCTACTTCAACAACCATTTCATTGACTTTATTAATGGAATGTGTAAAATATATCTCACCCAATAGTGAAATTAGATTAGTGTGTTTCATCAACCTAACCTCATCTATTGAAAATATGATAAAGGGAAAATTTTGATACTATATCTTTGGAAACATTAATTAATCAACTGAAATTTATTCCATATTGTGTAGGGAATGAAAAATCACCATGAATCTATATGTTTTGGTAGGATTTTTATTTATTGGACATCACTTTTCTCATCAGTGAGGTAGTAGCATGAAAAATATTCTATGTTTTGAACATTTTAATTGAAATTTTCTTATTATTTAAGATAATAAATAATATAAATCAAGAATTTGTTGAAAAGAATATTAACTTGGAGATTTTTGAAAAACCCATTGAATAAGATTTGTTCTGATTTTTTATTTTTGGGATTCATTTTTCCAGGGAAAGGAATGTGTGGGTTATAATCCTTTAAAAAAATGTGTTTTTCTTGTTTCATCCTCAAGATTATTATTCCCCACATTTTTATTCTAATTTTATTTTTTTATTGTTTTTCTGTATAATAGTGAGATATTATTTATTATCAATAACATTTTCTTCATTTCTATATTTAGATTTATCTAGTTTTTACTTCTCGATTAACCCAGTTTTCTAGATTTATGTATTATAAGTTAATTTATATATAGTATTTGAGTTTTTATGAAAGATATTGTAAAAAATATTTAAATTTTCCCTGTGGTCAAATAATATTATTCTTAGTTTTTTCCTTTTTCTTACATCCTATATTCCAATCCAATTGAGTGAATTGAGTTTGAAGATTTGTAATTTTAATTTTATATTTATTCTATTGAGATTCCTTCCTAATAATCATTTGAAACATTATAGAAAACATTTATCTCTTTAATGTCCCCTTGTAATAAGAATATTCAGTCCTTTATTGGTTTTGAAATATTGTTTAGGTTATTTTGAGAAATTTGGTGGAGGTTGATTTTTCATTCATTATTCCTTTAATGGAAGGTTTGGATGATTTCCATAAACATAATTGTAGTTATTTAAAAATGGATTAACCTGATTTTGAAACCAAGAATTGTATATTTTAAAATTATCAATCTCATGATATTTAGATGGAATATAAAAATTCGGGAAAAAATTAATAGAGTGTCTAAAAAATCCACATTGAACAAAAATATCTATTAGTGATTGGTTTTGATTTTCTCAGCCCACTTGATTGAAAATTTATTTTTATTCATAATTAATTAATGATATTATTTGTTATTTTATTTCAATAAATTTACTATTCATTTCAATTTTTTAACCAATGTTATTTCACCATATATTTACTCTCATTATACTAGAATTATAATTTCATGACTTATGAGATAGATTATTGTAAATTTTCTTATGTTATTTATCAGTTTTTTCAATGTAATCCCTACCTATTGATTGATTATCTAAATTCAAACCTGAAAAAGGAAAATACTTCATAGAATATATCAATGAGGACAAGAGAAGAGAGATGACGATGATGGAACTTCCTAATAAATACCCTAAAACTATTCCAAGGCTCATGGATGTCCTCTCCATCCACATGATTGAATCTTATAATTTGATTCAAAATTTATCCTTTTAATATCTTTTGGTAAAATTACGTGATAAAAAAATTATAAATATATTCCCATTCATAAACAATATTCTCATATATTTTTTCAAAATAAATTTCATTATTCCCCTCATTATAAGATAGAAATACCCTCATCCTATGATCATCCTCAGTGAGTCCTTGAAGAGGTAGTGACTGCACTCTATTATAGAAATCCTTAATGAAAGAGAGTATTCATTTCTCATTCCACTAAATGTTGGAATAATTGAATTTTTTTATTATTTAAACTCACTATTAAAAGATCTAGTAGTCAACCTAATTCAGAAATTATTTCTTATAACATGAGGGATTTTATACTCCCCCAACCTAGGCCTTAAACTAAAATCAATAATTAGTTTATATTGAAAGTATTTCTCATTATTAAAAGGAAATCCCCCTCATAGGTTTTTTATTTTTTTTATTTTTCAAGCTACTAAAATGTAAATTTATTTTTGAAATATATGGATCTATCCTAATACAACATGAATTTCTTCTTATACAATAATTAATTTTCAATAATTATAATGACAAACCCAAACAACCTAGTTTTTTCAAACCGAATGCTTCAATATTTTTTTACATCAATTTCAATTTTATTCAACCTTTTTTTAAAAGGTTTCCAACATGGTCTCATGATGGATCTGCATATCAATGCTGCCAAAAAAACTTGATTCATCTTCATTAAAGGATCATGTTTTATTATTCATGAATTCATAAAACTACTACTTAATTTTTTATAGGGTTTAAAACCCATAGGGATGTTTAAAACTATTTTTTGAGGAAAAGATTAAACAACTCAGAAAAAAGGAAATAGAGAGCACTCAAACATGAACAAGAACACAACATGAATGGATTGATGAAATTATTGATGAAATAAGGCAACAATAAATAAAATTAGATAATAAAAGACACCAGCTAGGGAAAAAATTGATTATCTAAATAAAATATTAATCCTTCTCATTTAAAATAATATATTTAGATCTTCACACCATGATAACCTTCCCTACCATATCTCTCTAGTAGTGGAGAATCATAATCCAATAATTCCAACAATTATTGAATTGAACATATAAAATATGTTAATGATGGGCCTATATTTATTTTTAATTAACACCATTTTATATTATATAACTTAATTCTAGGAACATTATTTTATAGTTAATTCATTTTAATTTAAAAAAATAATGAACAATTTTTGACATGATTTTATAAAAAATTATAGAAAATAATTTCAGTGAAATATGGATTATCCCAACCACTAAATTTAGCTAACAATAATTTTATTCAAATTTATAAATATGTTACATTTAAAATATAATAAACATGAAATAATGAATATAGGGGGAGATAATTTCCACAGGGATATTGATAAAAAAATCACCACCAAACACTGTTTTTTCTCGACACTGAAAACTCAGTTTGAAGTGTCACTATCGGTATTATCTCTATAAAATTATCAGATGATTGGTCTTTTTTCCATCAACTAAAAAATCATCAAATTTATTTTTCTCTTTTTAAAATTTTCTAACAAACCCCATTAATATACTTTATTAGGTCACATTATCATTAAAAAACTTTTCCCTAATCATCTTTCTCTATTACCTACTTGTGATTAAAGAATAACCTTAGAAAAAAATAAAACCAATGCACGTGAATTAAGTTTTAAACTACTATAGATGTGTCTCTGGCTTGATTCATTATTTAAAATTACTTATCTTGAATTTCCCTAGATATAAAACCAAACAATCATTGCACTTTAACTTTTTATAATAATAATCATTATCATCAAAAAATTAGTAAGAACTGAATTTATCAACATGATTCAAGACATTGCCTTCAAAGTTTTCTAACATGTTCTTCATAGATACACAAAGGATTTAAACATGATTGAATTCATAAAAAAATATTTTCCTTTATTAAGACATAGCCTACTCAATCCATGGAATATTATTCAATGTGAATCATCATGACAAAATTGATATTAGAATTTATACTCACAAACATCTTCAGTTAAAAAGTAACTAGAACAGAATTCTGAAATTAACAACAAAACCATGATTTAAAATATCGTAATGGTATTACATTGAGCACCATTTTTGTAAGAACTTTAATTCAATAAACCATAATATGTTATTTCAATGAGTTCTAGGTGAGTTTAACATAAGCTATACGAAAAATCAAGATCTAATCAAACAACATATTTCAATGCTTTTAGGAGATTCCAAAATTTCACCTAAACTCCAATGTGGTTCCATCTTCCAATAAATCTTGATTAATAATGGGACATTGAACCTATATTGAATTGTGATAAATAGTTTATTCATCATCCATGGAGGATCCTCAATTGGTAAAGCCCAGTGATTCCAACAAGTTGACACATTATTCTTCATTCTCTATTAATAGAAGATCTTTAGTCACTATATATAGGCATGTATCAGCTTGAAATTAGGGTTATTGGATCAGTAGTGTCTCCCTCAGTATTCACTCTTAGATTCAAAAAATCAATCACTATTCCAATGTTTGATCATTTATAATTTATAAATTTTAATTAGTCATTTTCGGAGTAAGAAACATCCCATATTCATCATGGGATTCCATAGTTTCCTCTATCAAGAATTAATGACTCCATTAATCCTCATATAGATTAATTTTCCTCCAAGATAGTCAATCTTTATCGTCCAATGATTCGAGGACTTGGTATCAATGAAGTGATTCCTGCTTGATTTGAGTTTAAACCAAATCACCTTCAACTACAAGCTTCGATAAAATCTATACAGATACACTTAATTCAATATTCACCCTATTCTATCTGGAATGATCTTAATTCGTATTTCTAAAAATATTGATTTGGTGGTTTGGGCTCAACTATTTCACTCTTTATATCCCTTTAATATATTATTGGCCTCACCATATTCCTTCCTTACTCAGTCATGTTCATACGGTATCGAAATAAGGTGACAGTTTCAGGGTGGTACCATGGGCATTTTGTAGTAGAAAAGTATAATGGTAGTATATGAGTAGTGGTAGTTATGAATCCATAGTAACATATGAAAGTGGATATTAACATAATTGATTATTGTAATAGAATAATGGGTTTACTTAGGAAAGTTATTAGAAATATGTATTTTTGGAGGAAATAGTTTTTTTGCTGGCTTTAGAAGAATTTGAAAATTTTTCTATGGTTGTAGAAGACCCCTAGAGGAATCACACTTAGAGGCAGTAATAGGAGGGCTACTTGTAAGTAGGAGACGAACAATGAGGTAAGTTGAAAAAGTGGTATTAAACTGAATTCTCACTACAAACAAACAAATTTGAATTTTTTTATCTAACTCTCAAAATATAATGTCAATCAATAAAATTAATTATTAAATTTCAATCATTAATATTAGGCTCCAAAAATCATATTTTCCAGTTAAATGATATTTTAAATTTCATCACATAAAATATCTATTTTAATAAAAATTTCTCAATATAATACATATGAATCTATTTTGAAATTAGTGTTTATTTTATTTTATCACTAAATCTATTGACAGCAAAATCATGTCACGAAAATTTATTCACAATTTCTATAAATTTAAATTAAAACCCAATTCTTAGATAAAGATTCACTAAATTAAATATAAAAAATATAATAGCATGGAATAATGGAAGTAGTAACCACTAAAAATTTATAAAAAAATTATATTTAATTCAAACACGTGAATAAAATAATTGTTTATGAAATATATGAAATTAAAAAAAATAAAAAATCGGGAAGAAAAAAACCTAAATTTCATAACTTCATAAAAATTTCAAGTAATTGAATATTCAAAATAAGTTTATTTAATAATCAATATTACTTCCAGTTAAAGAACATTTTGAAAAAAAATCATTAAATATTCAAAGTTGATTAAGAAAAATTTACTCAAATAAGAGCCACATATGGTTAATATGATTTAGTTAATAGAAGCAGATAATATTTTTTTTATTATCATAAATCCTAATAGAGAAGGTGATATTCGTAGTATAAAATTTACATCCAACCTACGATACCACCGTTAATAAAGTATCAAATTCTAAAACATATAAACCCAATCCATTATCAAACCCACCTCAAAATTTGGAAAAACATATCCAATAGATAAAAATAAATAGGATCATCCAAGGGAATGTTTTCTAACATTTTGCAATATGTCCTTTTTAATTAGAAAGTACCAAATAGGCCTCTATTTTTGACACACATAATAAAACCCATTTCAAACCTTTTTTAGAAACAATTTTTGAAGCCAATATCCTTTAGAGTGAATATTTTAAAAAAATTGAAAATAGAATATTAAATTAAAAAGTATAAAAAAATGATTATATGATTACAGATCATTATTAAATTACGTAGATGTTAATATAAAAATAAAATAAGTACAAGAAACATATGAACACATTAATGTAACTTACGGAAATTCATTACAATTGAAATTATGACCGATATTATAATTTTACTCTTGAATAATTTCTATTAAATTATGACATTATAACTTGAATATTTTAATTCACGTGGTCTATAATTATATTATAATTTATATTTATACCAAAATACACATAATGTAATGACATAGAAATGTGATACTGTGGGGGTTAAACCATAGATGAATGTTTCGGTAAGAAAGGAACTAAGACTAAGGACCCATTATGTTGGAGTCCTAAGGAATTGTTTTGTTTTTGGTATTTTATTAAAATACTGAGTTTGGTTTAGGATATTGGGAGAAGGTATTGATCTTAATCAATTTCCTGGTTTAGGAAAAAAGGAAAATCACAATACTAATTTGGAATAGTCCTACTACTTATGCTGTGAAGCAGTATAAAGATAACATGTTTCTTACGGTAAAACTAACTAGATCTGTCTAATATGTTACAATTATTAGTCTATATATAGATTAAAAACTAGATTTACTATTCCTATCTACAATGGAAGAAATTACCGTACTCTAATGGTCATATTCTACTCTAATACAATCATGTTAGGGTCATTCATTTAAACATTCCATGGTCATGTTTTCCTAAAATAATTGATTAGAAAATAGCAATGTAACATAATTAAAACTTTTAGGGTTACCAAGTTATGATTTAGAGATTCATTATGTTTACAACACCCTTATTATTTACCCTTACCCAAATTGGTTTATCCACTCACGATGGTAATAATCAAGATCAATGAAAAATATAATAAACATAATTTAAATATTAAGAAAAAAGTTGGAATATGAAAATTTTTATGTGATGGTCAAAGAATCATGAAATTAGAAAAAAATAATAAATAAATCAAAAAAATACTTGAAATGGAAAATAAGAAAGAATGTATGGTGCAACTACTATTGAATAGAACCATCAATGTTAAACAGACATCGAATGGTGAATGACGAAGGACAGAATGTTGACCGCATTATATAAAAATAATTATACTTGAATTTAATAAAAATGGGAGAAAAAAATGACTATATTTTACTAAGGAGAGAAAATTAGAAAGAACGACAAGAGATACTCAAAGGAAATTGAGTGAAATCGAAGGGGGAAATGATTTCTGTGCTGCTGTAAACATGTTATGTAATATATAGTTAGGATATTACATGACATGAAAATATCTCATTTAGTGTAATATTGAACCATTATTATCTCTAAGTATTTTGGATCTAGAAAAAACTTGTCTCGAATCTTTGAGATTTTTATATTTGACTCATCTCATGACTTCTAACTTGTCCTTACGATAAGATTTTTCTCAAATTTATAAATTTAAGTAGTGGATGATATAATAACATTATATTACTTGAATTGGAGATTACCAATGTGTAATCTTTTTCAAGGATTTTAATTTCTTCATGACTTTCTTAATTACTTATGACTTGTTTTCAATGATGCCTATATGTCGTGTTTGTTATTTTCATGATTCTTAATGATCATTTATGGCTAGTTTTCACAAAATTTTATTTGGAGTCTTGAAAATCTATTCTCTGTAATACTAAAAAAAAATTGGTTCATTATCAAGTAAAATATGAATAATACTTAATTAAATGTTGTCAAAATATATATTCAAGTTCAGTTTATCTGATTCCCCCACATTTGAACAATTACTTGTCCTCATGAAAATAATAACACAACATGGATTCCAAAAGATTTTTTTTAAAATAAGAATCTTTTATTGCAACCAATAATATTAAACTAAGTGTAATAATTAAAATTAAGACTTATAGAATTGATCCTATAAATAAAATCAATCAAGCATCTATGTTTAGTTCTTTATTTAGATTCTCAATCTTTTACATACAATATGAAAAATATTTCTTAAATTCCATACCCATTTTATAATTTATCTTACAATGAATTTTCTCTCACCATTCAAGGTAAAAATTTAATTTTTGTTTTGGCCATCCAATGAATACATGTTCCCAACCACTGTCTTGCATTTATTCTATTATATCCACTTCATAAATACAAATACAAAATTAATAATGAGATCTACAACAAAAAGGGTTCAAATGACTATAAGTCTTAGGATGTTTGGTAAAAAGTGAAAACTAGGAAAAATGAAAGTCAGATCTAATTTCTAATGAATGATAAGTATGAACAGTGTAGTGATGTGGTTCTTTCCTGGTCAATCATTATACATGCTCCAATCAACTCAAACAAGATCCATAAGTTTGCAATGAATGTAAAAAAATGTACCATAATCCTTTTTCTTTTAATTTTATTTATTTTTTGAAATTCATGTAAAGGTGAGATCCCACATTCAATACCAGACCATATATGATCTTTTTGGGGATTCATCTGTCTGTAAATGAAGATTTTTAATCTTCCTTATATGAAAACAAAGATATTTTTTATATCATCCCATATTTTTACCACATAAACATTCATTTCATTACAGAAACCCGAGGATCTTTATGGTTTAGTGTCTTGGAAACCAGGAACTTATTACATGAGAAAAAACATTCTTCATAAATTGTTGAAAGGATTCTCCTTAATTTCATCCTAGGTTCATTACTACATCTCATAACCTAGGGACATACATCAAAAGAAAGGGTGATTAGAAGACCCAGTAAGGGAAATAAGAGAAACATTTTACATGTGAACTTGAGATACTTCAATAAGGTCAGGAAAAGAACTTTAAGGCAAGAGAAATAAATCATGAGGCATATCATATTAAAAATAACGTTTTTCATAACTTGAATATGTAGCTACAGAATTTAAAATTGACAATAATTTCTTTTTCACCAAGGTCCATCCCCAAGGGGTCAATAAAAATTTCCAAGGTTATTCACCAATGTATCAGTCAAAATGGTCATCTCTAGAGATTAAGTCTTTACCCAATGCATTGGAGCGCTATCAGGGAGCACCCTTAATGTTTCCTTTATTACCATGTGAGCCACATATATCATCATCAATAATTTCATAAAAAACCCATATAGCATAAAATAAATGGGTTTCATTTCATAATCATAACGTTTTAAAAACTGCTTTAGAGACATGATCTTTATGTCACTTTAAAACCCATAGAAAAGGAAGGTGGGTCTCATGTATGTAAATAAAAAAATTTTAAAAAGAAAAATTTGGTAGATATTTGAATACACCTATATAATATATAGCTTTGAGTATTCATTTAATAAAATAAAAGAACTTTAGAAAAATAGAGAGTCATTTTGAGACGGAAATTCTGCAGCATAACGACTATGTTTCGGGGTTTTAGAAAAATTGAAAAGAGAGGGGACATGGGTCAAACATTCATAAATGACCCATAAAACAGTAGAGGGACAGAATATGAAGGATATATGAACATGGTAATGAAATTTTATGGACATAAAATTTTAAATGAAAAACATGGAAGGAAGAAAAAAAATTAGATTTCTCTTATGAAAATTCGGCAGCCTAAGGACGTCACATAACCTTCATAAAAAATGAATTGACGAGATCAAATAGCGTCTCTCATTATATGAACATAAATGTTCAGTATGATAGATATATATATCATACCCCAACATAGTAAAAAGGAACTTGAAAGGCTTGACAAGATAATAGAACTTGAAAATGAGATGGGTGAAAAGAATCCCTTAAAAATTCAGCAGCCTAACAGCGTCACTTAAAAATAAAAAAATGAATTAAAGAGATAAAATAGGGTATCTAATCATTTTAACATAAAAGATCAGTATGATAGATATAGATATAATAAACCAAAATAATAAAAAGGAACTTTAATGACTTGACATGAAAATAGATCTTGAAAACGAGAAGGGTGAAAGAACCCCTTAAAAATTCGGCAACCAAACGGCGTCACTTAAACATATAAAAAATGAATTGAAGAGATCAAATAGGGTCTCTCATCATATGAACATAAAATATCCATATGATAGATATAGAGATCATACCCCAAAAAATAGAAAGGAACTTGAAAGACTTGACATGAAAATAGATCTTGAAAACGAGAAGGGTGAAAGAAGCCATTAAAAATTCACCAGCCTAACGATGTCACTTCAACTTCCACAAAAAAGAATTAACAAGATAAAATAGGGTCTCTAATAATATGAACATAAAAGATCATTATTATAGATATATTTATATCATACCCAACATAATAAAAAGAAACTTTAAAGACATGAAATGAAAGTAGAACTTTGAAAAATGAGAAAGGTGAACGAATCCCTTAAAAAATCGACAGCCTAATGGTACCCCTTAAACATTATTAAAATGATTTGATGAGAGTAATAGGGGGTCTCTCATCATATGAACATGAAAAGGGAAGTAATAGGAAAATAAAATAACATCCTCCAACATAAGGGAATGGAGCATAAAAGAAATGACATAAAAGAGATTACTTGAAAAGAAAAAGAGAGGTAGGATCCCTTACCTTAAAACGCATCTCTTAAAACACAATCTTTGGGATATTGAGGGATTGGGGAACCTTGAGAGGAATACTTTGGAGGTAATGAGACTAGATCTTTATTAGGGGAGAGTTGGGAGTGAAAAATAAATGAGGAAAGGGTGGGTATTTATAGGGAATGTGAGGGGACAAGGCATTAATGGCCAAGGGACACCTCACAAGTGGTTTTCTCGAAACCATGGGCTCTCCCATGGTTTTTCCGATGGAGTTAGGCCACATGGGGCCCCCAATACAATAATTCATCACCTTTGGTCTGCCAACCCTTAAAATATCTCATGACATCATCATGACGCAGTAATGATGTAATTAAACATTCCAAAACCCTAAAACTGTATTTTTACTATTCACTGAAATTTCAACTTTCTCAGAAAAATCAAAAAATATCACCTTAACAAAATATCAATTCTTTAATTTCAAAAATGAACTCTATTTTATAAAAATAATTTTCCGAATATTTTTAATTTAATTTTTAATTAAATACAATATTCACCGAAAATTCATTTTTTCAGAAAAACCCCCAAAAAATACCATAACATAATATCGATGCTCTGAGTTCAAAATTAAAGTCCATTTTATAAAAATAATTTTCTAAATATTTTTAGTTTAATTTTTAATTAAAAAACTCTATTCACCTGAACAAAATAATACTTGACTAATAATTTATGAAACCGTTATTTAACCATTTTATTGAATCAAGCTAATTAATCATGATGCCTAAATTATATTAATAATTTTTTAAGTGAGATTACTATTACATTTGTCCACATTACTAATCCTATGCATAAAATCACTATTCATAATTTACTATTCATAAAAAATTAATTTGATCTTATTAGACTCTAAATTTTGTATTGAAAATAATTGTAGAAGACCATTTTTTGAAAATCATTACACATTTTTAATTATTTAAGGTTTTCATAAACATTTTTAAAATATTATCTCTCTAAAATTTATCAAAAATATGCTTACTATATTTATCCGGATATTTGAAAATTCATAAACGTCATCATAGGAAGAAATAAATTTTTTTATTTAAAACAAAGGATTACACAAGGCAGTTACAGTCTCCATACATATCCGCTTATAACCCCAGCATAGGACCTAAGTGTAAGGTGTTCTAAGGTTAGGGAATTTGAGGGCGACTTAGCCAACATTTCACCAGTAGTAATTTCTATTACTTTGAACTTCTCGTGAAGGAGATTCCGTTATAACTTCAGATGATGAAGTTCGGCTTGGGTTTGGTCCAGGGCAAAGCCCAATGGTTCTACCTCCTTCCCAAGTTCCATTATATGGGCTTTGATTGGCCCGAGACTACTGGATGAGGCCATCTAATCTACTTTTTATATTAATTAACCGAGATCACTTGTATTTAGAAACACAAATCGAAACGTTTAGTTTCCAGCGGTCATATTTACCAATGGTCATATAAGAGTCAAAACCCAATAGTCTCATTTTAATTATACTCATGTTATCAAATGAAATAGTTTTACTGATTATAAAAATAAAATAAAACACAAATTTAGGAAACAAGATTTATTAAAAAATTCAGGCCGTTACAATTTTCCCCCTTAAGAAATTGCATCCTCGCAATTTTTAAAATTGGGTTTTGAAATTTCATTGAATGTCCCACATCAGAAAAGTGTCAGTAACACTATTACTTTGAATGAAAGAAAGGGTAGTAAAAAGGTCACCCGAGTTAACCCATACTAGGATTCCATGTAGGAAAACGTGTACATGGAGGATAAAACAAAGGGTCATGTTCTGAGGGAGAGTGATAGAAAAAATGATTAGGAGAAAGTTAACAACAAGAAAATCACAAACTTATGATGGGTTAAATGGTATTTGATTTCCCAGTAGGAAACGTTAACAGAAAACATATTTGTTTTACATTCCCTTTCGTAGATTTGAGGAATTCATTTACTACATAGAATAAAAACATAAGGAAATATTCCTACCCTCAAGTAGAGTTTAATCCTTTAATAAGTTTCTACAAAAAATAATCTTTTCTCCAAACGATGAGCATTCAAAAACACTTGGTCTCATCAAAATCACAATAATAATCTTCTTGAGAGTCACATAATCCACAAAAGATTAATTATAAATTTCTTCTATCTTTAAACATTATCCCAAAAATATAAAGGGTAAGACAAAACAACTCTTTAAAAAGAAAGAATCCCATAGGAAGGGAAACTTCTTTAAATCTTCAAAATTCCACGGTACTACCCAAAGTTCATCATAGACCTTTCCATAAATAATTGTCCTTAAAATTCCTCAAAATGAACCAAACTAAGATTGAAACCCAAATACAAGAAGGATTTTCTAACGTGGTCTTCCAAAATAAACTTCGTTATTCATCTCCAAACAACATCAACCACTCCTAACATCTTATAACAAAAGTAGCTAACCTAAACATATTTTCCCCAAGATATGTTAATCATTTACATAATTAACCTAAATTACTATAAGTCCACCTTAAATTCATTGATTCTTCAAAATATAAGTCAAACTTTACTCCTCAACGAAAATACCATAGTAATCTATTTAACTCGATCAAGTAGGGTTCCCAAAATAGTGAATGTCTTCCAAAATTATAATCATATTTTAATCACCTAATCATCTCTGTTATATTAATATGGAAATCATCACATTTCATTTCACTTTGGTTGTTGGCACATGTTCTTCAATTTCCTGCCATTAACTAAGATAAGAAAGTACAATTAGAGTCTTAAATACTTAGCCATTAATCAGGAAAAGGAACTTAAACCATAGAAGGATAACTTGTAGAAGAAAAGTATACCCTAACTTGTGATCCACTAGGTTCCAAACTAGGTTATCCATGATCATACAATATTATGTGAATCATTATTTTATTTTATCTTTGTTCCTTTAATAATGGTTTATACTAAGCTTATGAATTTTCCAAAGCATATCCCCCGAGAGTGTCGTAACCAAGAGTGAAGCAATGCCCGTTGTCGTGTACCAGTACCCATTCGAGTCTAGCTCAAAGTGGTGTTTTCGGGTTTTACCCCTATGCACATCTGTGCCAGAGCTACCTCTACCAGCTTGTATCCAGACATGGATGTATTTGCTTGGAAACCCCTTAGTCAATACTGACCAAAATACCAGGAATATTTCCTATATTTAAACTTTTCTATAGGCTTCCTCGTAATTTTTTCATATCCTAATTTCCAAAAATATATAAACCATCCTATGATACCAACTATAGCATCACAAATTTTTATCACATAAATTTTCATTTCATTATACAAACCCAAGGATCTTTAAGGTTTAGTGTCTTGGAAACCAGGAACTTATTACATGAGAAAAAAACTTTATTCTTAAAAACTTGAAAGGCTTATCCTTAAGTTTATCCTAGGTTCATTACTACATCTCATAACATGGGGACATACATTAAAATAAAGGGTGAGCAGAAGGCCCAGTAAAGGAAACAAGAGAAACATTTTAATTGTGAACTTGAGATACTTCAATAAGGTCATGAAAAGAACTTAAAGGCATGAGAAAGAAATCATGAGGCATATCATAATAGAAATAACGTTTTTCCTAACATAAAGATGTGGATACAACATTTAACATTGAAAATAATTTCTGTTTCACCAAGGTCCATCCCCGATGTGTCAATAAAAATTACCAAGGTTATTCACCAAGGTATCAGTCAAAATGGTCATCTCTAGAGATTAAGTCTTTACCCAATGCATTGGAGCGCTATCAGGGCGCACCCTTAAATTTGTCTTTATTATCATGTAAGACACATATATCATAATTAGTCATTAATTAAACAACCCATATAGCATAAAATATTGGGTTTCATTTCATAATCATAACGTTTTAAAAACTTCTTTAAAGACATGATCTATATGTCACTTTAAAACCCACAGAAAAGGAAGGTGGGTCACATGTATGTAAATACCAGAATTTAAAATAAAAAATTTTGGTATATATGTGAATACCCATATATAAGAGAGAGCTTTTATTATTCACTTAATAAAATAAAATATCTTTAGAAAAAGAGAGAGTCGTTTTGAGATGGAAATTCTGCATCATAAGGACTATGTTTCGGGGTTTTAAAAAACATTGAAAAGAGAAGGGACATGGGTCAAAAATTAATAAATAACCCATAAAACAGTATAGGGGAAGAATATGAAGGATATATAAACATGGTAATGAAATTTAAAGGACATACCATTTGACATGAAAATCATGGAAGGAAGACAAAAATTAGATTTCTCTTATGAAAATTCGACAGCCTAACGGTGTCAGTTAAACTTCAACAAAATGGAATTGATGAAATTAAATAGGGACTCTTATCATATGAACATAAAACTTCAGTATGATATATATAGATATAATACCCCAACATAATAAAAAGGAACTTGAAAGACTTGACAAGAAAATAGAACTTGAAAATGATAAGGGTGAAAAGAATAACTTAAAAAATCCCCAGCCTAATGGTGTCACTTAAACATCAAAAAAATGAATTGAAGCGATAAAATAGGGTATATAATCATATGAATATTATAGATCAGTATTATCGATATAGATATCATACCCCAAAATAATAAAAAGGGACTTGATTGACTTGACATGAAAATAGATCTTGAAAATAAGAAGGGTGAAAGAACCCCTTAAAAATTCTGCAGCCTAATGGTATCACTTAAACATAAAAAAAATGAATTGAAGAGATAAAATAGGGTATCTCATCACATGAAAATAAAATATCAGTATGATAGATATAGAGATAATTCCCCAAAATAATAAAAAAAACTTGAAATACTTAACATGAAAGTATATCTTGAAAACAAGAAGTGTGAGAGAACCCCTTAAAAATTCAGCAACCAAACGACATCACTTAAACCTCAACAAAAATGAATTGACGAGATCAAATAGGGTATCTCATAATATAAACATAAAAGGACAGTATGATAGATACATATATCATACCCCAACATAATAAAAAGGAACTTGAAAGACTTGACATGAAAGTATAACTTTGAAAAATGAGAAAGGTGAACGAATCCCTTAAAACTTTGGTAGCCTAACGGCGCCCCTAAAAATTTCTTAAAATGATTTGATGAGAGTAAGAGGGGGTATCCCATAATATGAACATGAAAAGGGTAGTAGGAGGATAATAATAAACATCCTCCAACATAAGGGAATGGATAATAAATGAAATGACATAAAAGAGATTACTTGAAAAGAAAGAGAGAGGTGGGATCCCTTACCTTAAACATATCTCTTAAAACTCAAAGGTTGGGACCTTGAGATCTTGAAACCTTGAGAGGACTCCTTGGGAGGTAATGAGACCAGAGATTCTGTGGGGGAGATTTGGGAGAGAAAACTAAAGGAGGAAAGGGTGGGTATTTATAGGGATGTGAGTGGACAAGGCATTAATGGCCAAGGGACTCCTCACAAGTGGTTTTCTCAAAACCATGGGCTCTCCCATGGTATTTCCCATGGAGATAGGCCACATGGGTCCCCCAATACAATAATTTATTACCTTTGGTTGGCCAACCCTTAAAATAACTCATGACATCATCATGACACAGTTATGATGTCATTAAACATACCGAAACCCTAAAACTGTATTTTTACTATTCACTGAAAATTCAACTTTGTTAGAAAAATCCCAAAATTTCAACTTAACCAAATATCAATGATCTGATTTCAATAATGATCTCTATTTTATAAAAATAATTTTCTATATTTTTTTAATTTAATTGTTAAATAAATTCACTATTCACCGAAAATTCATTTTTACAGGAAAATCCCTAAAAAATACCGTAACATAATATCGATGCTCTGAGTTCAAAATTAAAGTCCATTTTAAAAAAATAATTTTCAAAATAATTTAAATTTAATTTTTAATTAAAAAACACTATTCACCCAAAAAAACTAATACATGAATAATAATTTTTGAAACCTTTATTTAACCATTTTATTGACTAACACAACTTAATCAAGGTGCCTAAATTATATTAATAATTTATTTAGGTGAGATTACTAATCCATTTCGCCACATTACTAATCCTAAGCATAAAATCACTATTCATAATTTACTATTCATCAAAAATTAATTTGATCTTATTAGACACTAAATTTCATACTGAACATAATTGTAGAAGACCATTTTTTGAAAATCATTACAGATTTTTAATTATTTAAGGTTTAAATAAACATTTTTAAAATATCATTTCTCTAATATTACTCAAAAATATGCATACTATATTTATCCGAATATTTGAAAATTCATAAACATCATCATAAGAAGAAATCTAATTTTTTATTTAAAATAATTCATTACACAAGGGAGTTATGGTCTCCATACATAGCCCCTTATAACCCTAGCATAGGACCTAAGTGTAAGGTGTGCTAAGGTGAGGGAATCCTAGGGTGGCTCAGCCAACATTACACGAGTAGTAATTTCTATCAGTTTGAACTTCATGCAAAGAGGGTTCCATTCTAGCTTCACACGATGAAGTTCGGCTTGGGTTCGGTCCAGAGAAAATCCCAGTGGTGCTACCTCCTTCCCCAGTTCCATTATATGGGCTTCGATTGTCCCGAGACTACTGGATGTGGCCATCGAATCATCTTTCTATATTAATTAACGAAGATCACTTGTATTTAGAAACAAAAATCGAAACATTTAGTTTCTAGCGGTTATATTGACTAATGGTCATATAACAGTCTAAACCCGACAGTATCATTTTAATTATACTCATGTTATCAAATGAAACAGTTTTTTTTGGGTATAAAAATAAAATAATACACAAAATTAGGAAACATGATTTATTCAAAATTTTGGGTCGTTACATTTTTCTTTTTTCCTTTTTGTATTTTTGAAAATGAATAAGATAGTAATAAAACTCAAAAAATAACACCTTGATCTTAAAAAACAATTCTGTTAGGTATGATAGTACAAATTATCAATCAAAGCATCCCATATCCGTCAGATGAGTATCACCACACTTATTCATAGTATAATCATGCATAAAACCAAGAGAAAATATGGAATTGACAATCGTCTTGGAATAGTTGTACCCTAAAAAGGGCATTGATGGGAACTTTGAGATAAACTAAGGAAAAATTTATTGTGATTCCCAAGAATAATTTGTTAAAAAAATATTTACTAAATAATTTTTAAATTTTATTTATTCAGCAATAGACTTAATAAGATCTCAACGAATGTAATTGTTTGTTTATAATTCATATGTGTCACTCATGAAATATGATCATAAAATAATATGAAATCATATAATTTTAATCCTCTCAGGAGTCTAAGTATACAAGAAAAACATGGAATCACCCAGGGTATAAAAAAAGTAATGATTAAAAAAAATACTTTCATTTTTTTGGAATTTCAGTAAAATTACTATAGCCAGTAATAATTATAAATAAAATATAAATAGTATAAAAAAATATATTTCCACAATTTACAACATAATATTATATTTTATGTAAATGGGTCCTTTGAGTTTTTAGGTTTTAAATCATGCTTCCAATGGGAAATGTCTACAAGAAAAATTAACACAAGAAATGATATAAGTGTATCCACATTGAAGCTCTAAAAAGACTCTCCCACACATAAAATGGGATAGTGTCAACATTGTAATAGAAATTACTACTGGAGATATATGATAGATGTTGTATAGAGATATTAAATGTTTGTTTCGAAAGGGGATGATAAGAAATCGAGAGCTCCTTGTAATGATTGTCATTGAATGGGAAAATTTGTTGAATCTTGATTTTGAATTTGGATACCTACATAATGGGTTATAAATAAATAATCCTACACTTGATAAAACATTCTCCCATGGGTTTTAAATTTTTTTGAAGCATTAATATGGGCAGGTGAGCACAACGAATTTAAATGAAATACATCTTAGATACATGAAGATATTTGTTTTTAATAAATTTCAAATTGACTTATGATCAAAAAATTCTACCAATGTAAAACAAGAAAAAAATTCTAAGTACAAAAAATGATGGTCAAAATGAAATATGGTTTTCCTCTTATAAAGTGAAAAAAATGTTTTCATCAGCTAGATAGATGGAAAAAATAATCAATCAATTATAGTCTATTTACTCTGAAGTCCTACGTCACATGTAAGAATTGGTGTCTGTGTTAGTGAGCTCACATGGATGATTTGTGGGACTAACCACCTCAGGAGCGTACTAAGAATGAATTTGGTGAATAAAGAAGAGTATATATGCTCGCTATGTTGGAGATGGTTTCTGATTATGTATATCTTGCAAAACATCCTAAATATGGTACTCGTCATGAGTATGATACTAAGTCACCATAGTAAAAAGGTACATGGTGATGGAATAGGTGCATCAGTGACCATAAAGAGTCATAAAAGCTAGACATGGATACTATAGTAGTGTAATGAAAAGAAAAATAAGGTAAGAAATAGTAAAGAAAAAATATTATCCAATGTATATAATAACTACAATAATATATCAAGTGTATGGAATACAAGAAATTAAAAAATATAAGCTCCTAGGAAGTATACAAGAACGAGGAAGGGGACTATGATATACTAATAACTATCAAAATCATCTAGCTAATCAACTAAAGTTATATGAAAAATAGAAGGAACCTACATCTGGCTCACCTAATAGATAGATGCAATAGTGGAAGGGGTTGGGGGATCAACTACTGGAGGTAGTTATGTGGTATTGGAAGCTATCTCAGTGGATGATGAGGGTTTGGTATGGATCTAGAGTGTGGCCATGTATTCGAAAGAATGATCAATGAATGACATCTTAGTGGATGAAGGTGATGATGGTCCATTAGCCCTCCTAGACTTTTTTGTTAGGAGATTTTGATGAGAAGCATGATCTGTCAACTCAGATGGATGGTCGACCAGGGTGGTGGTTGGGGAAGGAATTGTGGATGATGAAGGGACTGTTGTAGGTGGAGGATGAGAGGATGTAGTGGATGGTGGCGGTTTAGGGTTGGTAAAGTGAATAAAATCTAGAAAGGGTATTCCCTTGTACTGGTTAATCCGATGAAGATTCTATATGATGCATATAAACATAGCCTAGAGTTCTTGTTGGTAATATGGGGTTGGTGGGGTAGTAGGAAAGGCGAAGGATCTGGGGGAGGAAATATGGGTGGGGGTATTGTTGGAATGGAAGTGGTATCAGCTGAGGCTGGTCTGATATTGGGTGTGGAATGTGTGGTGGAAGGGTATGATATGGTAGGATTAGGTGTTGTGTTAGAAACATGATATCTGGGTTCTTCGTTAGCTATCTCAAGGTATCATAGCACCCATTAGTAAATATCATCATCCTTGGTTAAAAATTCCATATTATAAAACAAGAGGAAGTTGATAGACTCCATGGATTGAGAGAGGTGAGGGGAAGGGTAGTGCATAAATGGTGAGATAACAGGATAAATGAATGATTAAGGATCCACCAATTTGCATACCTCACAGCCACAATGCATGTGCTCTAAAGCATAATGAGAATTGTGGCTCCAGGTTTATGTTAGGGATACCCATGGATTCAATAAGGATAAGGATGTATAGCTGGATAATGCTATCGTGAGGCTCAATGTATGTAAACCATGCATGCATCAGTGACTGATGAAGAGGGAGGAGAACTAAACCTATTATTTTTTTGGATTTGGTAATCTGAGGAGTGTTCTTAGTGTGAGAATCAAAATCAATCATCCTCAAGATTCATTTTTCATCATGCATTCATGGATCAAGATTCATGGTCTGGAATACAGTGGATGTCCAAAATTCATAAGAATAAACATTGATCCCAATTCGAAATTTTGTGAAAGACATATCATATGGCCTATCACCTAATCAAAAGCGGAGGATGTTGATGGCTACCTTGAAAGTGGCCATGAAATCAAGAAACACGTCCTCATAAGTATCCTTATTCACATAAACAATGGATGTGATTTCAAAGTGGTAATGTAGATGGAGGTCCACATTGATAATGTGTAGCTTCCCAAGGATAGATAAATTCAAAGTTTTGTTGTTCCTCTTCGAATTTTTCTATTCATGGTTTAGTGAAACATAGTGTTAGGTGTTTCCAAAATGAAGGATGGGGTGTAGGTGGGGGAGAGCGGCATCTTGAAACCCCTAGTGGTATATTGGGAATCCTTGGTGGAAAATGGTACTGGAGAGGCCATAGTAGAGGTGGAGGAGGAAGATACGGGTGGTGATGTTGTTGCGCTACCCCTTTGAGGCTTTACCTAAGGTGCATCATTTCACTTGTGTGTAAATTCAGAAGGGAGATTTCATATCATTTTGGGGCATGTGGTTTTTATCAAAAAATATGGGGGATGATAGATTGGAATTGAGGGATGGGTGTGGGAGGGTTGATGCTTTGCTGAAGGAGGAGTATGGGGAGGTGCGAGGGGTGGGAGAGGGTAGTGAGGGAGGGTGCTCCATGCATCGTGAAAATTAGTTTCACAAAATAAATTACCCGCAGAATTTCACAATGTATGTTTGGGTTACACGACATATAATTATTGAATTAAATTATTCCTTTAGGTGAACCATACTTTTCATGTTTTTGATTACACGATCTATAATTGGGGATCTTTCTAAATTTTGGAACCAATGCCTGGTCCTTTTCTCCCAGCATTCCCCAAGATACCCCAAAGATTATTTTAACCTAATGTAGCCTATGATGACCTATCCTCAGTTTCAACCTATTCAGAACATTTTTAAACGTCGAGATCTTGTCATAGTGGTACTCTAATGAATTATAAGGTGGCGAAAAATACCTTGTATAATAGTTCATGATAGATAATCAATTTTGGATCATTGACATTGAAGGGTGGTTCTCCTCATTTTTTAATTTCTATGGCACCATATGTGAATACTTGTATGACCAAGAATGATCCTAACCATATTAATTTTATCTTCCTAGGGAATATTTTGAATCTAGATATGAATAATAATACTTTACTCCCTGGTACAAAAATTAATTATGTGATGCACTGATCACGCCATTTCATGGTTTTATCTTTATAAATCATGGAATATTTATAGGAATCCTTACAAATTTCATCTAGTTCATCCAACTACAAGATCCAAACTTCCCATACATTTAAGGAATCCAAATTAAATTTCTTAATTCTCGAGTACGAGTGATGCTCTAGTTTTACAAGAAAATGGGAAGACTTTTTATTAACTAATCAGAAGGGGGCAGTGCCAATCAGTGATTTTTACACAGTGTGGTACTACCATAGTGAATCATCTATATTTAGACTCTAGTCCTTTAAATTTGTATTTACTGTCTTTTAATGGATCTGTTTGATTTCCATGTTTGACAATTAAACTTTTCCCACTTGTTTTCTTCTGGTAGGGAGTTCTTATTATATACAAATTATGTACTTCTCCCATAGTCATTTAACTAATTGACTGGTAAAAAGTGATCCTAAAACACTAATGAGTAGCAAGGGAAATCCAAATCATTAAAATACATTTTTCTTTAAGAAATGCTTGACCACTTTGGGAGTTTCATGAGTTGTAGCTTCTGCATGAACCCATTTTGAGACATAGTCAATGATAAAAATGATATAAAACATTCCATGTGAATTAGGGAATGGACCCTTGAAATCTATTCCCCATATGTATAAGTGTTTGCTACCATAATTGGGTTTGGTTCATTTTATTTAATTTCCCAATAGTGCTATTTTTTGACACTGATCACAACTTTGAAAATAATTTCTATTATTTTGGTGAAGTGTGGGCCAAAAGAGTAAATGTTTTATGATTTTTTCAATTATTCATTCTTACCTATGATTCCCTCCAGTTGGTGAAATGTGACACATATTTAACACAATTCATTTATAATCTTCTCGGATTAGTAATCACAATAATCGATCATCACATTTCATAAAAATTAGTGGTTTATCCCTATTGTAGTGTGATAAATCAATTAGAAATATCCACTTTTACTGGTAGGAGAGGTCTTGGAAAATTTATTCCATAGATATATAGTTATCAATGTCAGAAAAAATGTCAATACCTTTATTTTTAGGATTAAAATAGTTTCATCAGGGAATTCATCCTTGAGGTCTAGATCATCATATTCTAGAATTGGGGGCAATGAAGGTTGGGACATATATCCTGCAATATCATTATCCATTCCTTTGGTTTCTTAATAGAATATGTAAAATTATTATATAAATATGATCTAACATATCAATCATGGTTTAGAATATTTTTACCAATTAAATATTTTAGGTGAGCATGATTAATGTACATAATTACTTTTTATAGAACTAATTAAGAGAAAAAAATTGCAAATGAAATTATTAAAAAAAGTATATTTTTTTGGGTGGTGTAGTTCACCTAAGAATAATTCAATATATGGCCTAAATAGTATATGGGACAAAATGTGTGGCTGACCCAATTTTTTAAAACAACACCCACTACAATTTCTCTTGTGTAACAGATCAATTCAAATCTTTATTCCAATCTGGTGAAATAATAATAAGATCCACAACTATAATTTCTTTAGAATAATGAATTCCCACAAAAAATCTTTTGTGAATTCAAATGGGGTAGCTTTTACTAATAAATGACTTAGAGGGTTGGAAAAAAAATTAAATTATTTCATGAAGAGATGGTAGTATTATTTATGGCCTAGAAATATACTTATACCATTTACTGTTGAGGGTTTGGGTAAATCATTGACTGCCTTAATATTTGTGGGATCAAATTCAATACCATCCTTGGAAATTTTGTATCCATGGACTATGCCTAATTGAACCATAAAGTGTTTTTTAAAATTTTATATCTAAAAACATTTATTCATACAGTTGATGGACTAATACAATATTACTAAGTCATATGAAAAATGATTGTCCATATACTAAAAAATATTCCATAAATACTTCCATGAAATCCTATGGCATATCTTGGAACATATGTTTCATACACATTTGAAAGGTATTTGGTGCATTAGAATACCGGATTAGATGTGTCTATAGGTGAATGTACCTAATGTTCATGTGAATGTTGTTTTGGGGTAATCATATGGGTCAACTAAAATCTTCTTATTTCTTGAATTTCCATCTAAGAAATAATACAATTTATTTACTATAGTATTTCCAGAATCTGATCCATAAAAGTAATGATGAAATGATCTTTTTGAGTTTTTTTATTTAGGTTCCTATAGTTTATTCATACTCTCCATCCAGTGATGGTTCAACTCAAAATCAATTAATTTTTGTCATTCTAGAAAATTGTGCGGTAATATTTCTTTGCAACTACTTGCAGTGGACTTACCCTTTCGCTACGAGAGATCAAAAAAATTATTCCACCATTAAAAATATTTAGTAATTCTTTCTTAACTAGCTCTCTCATTGGTGGGTTGAGTCACCTTTGCAGATAGCATTTGGGTTTCTCAATTTCTTCTAATAAAAGTTAATGAGTTCATAATGTGGGGATAAAAACATTGATATCTTCCATTCCCAAGGAAATTGAGTATTTATATCCTTGTATGGCTTTGATCAACATGTACTCTTCTAGTCGTTCCATCTTTGAGTTAATGATGAATGGACATGTAGTTGTTGTCTTTAAAAAATAATACCTAAGTTTCATCAGGAGAGGTTTCTTATCTAGTATTGGTGGATGAATGACTGAAGGTATGAAAGGTGGGATTGTGACCCTTGTGATAAGGTTTATAAAGTCTATTTCCTCAAGATCATACTCCCCAAATTCCATAGTAGAAAGTACATCATTATCATCCCTGAAAGACATGTAATCAATATTATATTCAGAGAGAAAGATAATTTGAGAGTCAAATGAATCATCGGGTTGTTTTGAAACTCAAACAGTACTTGTTCATCATCGACTATAAATATTACTTTCCCTTGATTTGAATTAATCAGTGCATTCCCAATGGCTATAGATTTTCATCCTTAGATAATTATAATGTCCCGTTCTTCTTCTATGTCCAAAATGGAGAAGTCTCTTAGAAATATAAATTTACTAGTTTTGACAACTAGTACCTCGAGATGTACTTAGGGATAATTAACTATTTTTTTAGCAAATTGGTGTTCTAATCTAGCTGATTTTAGTTCTTTATGTACCAAATTATGAAATACACTAATTGGAATAAGGATAATGGAACCTCCAAGTCACATAGTTCTCGTTTGAAGTTTTATTCTCATATGGTGCATGGAATTGATAAATTCCTAGAATCTCTCATATATGGTGTAATTTTCTAATGAACAATAGTAGAGCATTATTATTCTTGGGAAATAGTTCCTATTTCATCCATTCTTCTTTTTTTGGAAAACAAATCCTTGAGAAACATCTCATAAGAATTAATTAGGAAAATATATGTATAAAATGTGATGTTGATGTGCAATTTCTTGACAATCTCTAAAACTTTCATATATTTACTTTTGATCCTTCTTTACACCATTATTTTTTTAAAAGGGGATAGGTGGTTTGTCGGATGCTGGTGCAATGTATATTTCCACTTTGGGATTTCTCTTGAATCATATATTTTACAGGTGGTGGGGATTCTATATATTTCTCTTGACCATTTTGATTTACTTTTTTATTGTCATCTCCATCAATGACTGTTGCTGGATTCTTAGGTTCGTATGACTTTTTATCTTTTAATCCACATGGTTTCTAAAAGTCTAGAACTTTTTTGATCCTCAATAACACTACCTTACCATATTAATTTAGGTATTTCTTAGTATTATATAGAAACATACTTGGAAATATTTCAGGAAAGGCCTATGAGATTAGAACCATTATATTTTCATGATTTTTGAGGGATGACCTTTGATTTTTCATTTCTTTTTCTTGGGTGTTCATATTATGATCAGACTTCTGAACTAAGGAAATGAGTAAATAGTCCAAATTTATTTGAATGGGTGTAACACATTGTGGTGGACATTATAGAACTGGTTGAAATTGTTAATAGCCTATAGAGGGAATGGTTATTGAGAAACATTTTGTGGTGGTCCTGGAAAATTATTCATAGGAATATTGCCTTGTGGTACTTGATTCCTTAGTGGTGCTTGACCACTTATTTACTAGCATTACCCTTTCTTATTTTTTGTGGCTATTGATCTGACTTCTAGGGATAATATTTTTTAGGATGAAGGTATTTTTTATTTTGATGATTTTAATTAACAAAACTAAAATATTTCATTTTTTTGTTCATTGACTCCTACGACACAGTGTTGATACGAGTGAGGACCTCCAAATATTTTTTATATTGAATCTACATTACAAGAGCATAAGGGGGATTTGGAGCAATAGGTAGATAAAATAATTCTAGATTCTTAGTCAAAGCATCAACTTGTGCATCTAGACATTTATTTTCTTCAACATGGTGGATTTCATGCTGAGGTAGTACATGATCTATTTACCATAGAATAGAATTTTGGGAGACCTAATATAGAAGCTCTTCTCCTACTTTGGATTCTTGGAGTATTAAGCCTCCATTAGAAGAATCATCTACTGCTATACGAGCATATTGTTGAACTCGATAGAAGGTTTGATGCTAGAGAGACCCATTTAGTTTGTGATGCCAGAATTTCTATGTAAGTTCTTTAAAGAAATCCCAAGCCCCACAAGATTATTATCCATATGTTAGAGGAAATTTTTTGATTTTTTTGATTTTAAAAAGTTCATATATGTTTAAAATATTTATTCAGAAACATCATGGATAGTTCATCCCAAGTTTTGATCAACTCATGAGATTGAATTTTAAGAAATTCCATGCATATATCAGACAAGGAGAATAGGAATACCCATAATGATACTGAAAAAGAGGATAATAACTAGTTGAGAATGGTATCAAAAAATTATAGGAAGTTTCAAATGTGTTTATCAGGATCCTCACTCTAATGTCTGGTAAACTGACCTATGTTCTGGATCATACTGATAAGTCTATGTTTGATTTAAAAAGCATGAACATGGAATGGAGGTCCTGCAATACTGGGTATAACACCATTGATTAAAGGAAATAAATAATCCATAATGACATTCTGCAGTTGTGTGTTGGATTGATCTTCTAAAATTTTTGGTGGCACATAATAAATATTGGGTAGGTTGGGAACTACAGGATTACTGTGTTCTTGCATACTAGAACAATGACATGCATAAATATACCTTTAGATTATAGACTCAAAGGTAAGTATTTCTTGTTCATCAATTCTATTCGAATGATTTAGGGGCCTATCGTATGAACCTGGGTCGTATAAGATATATGTAGTGTCCTTCAACAGAAATCAGGATGATTTTAATGAGAAATGGGGGAGGTAATACGGGGTTCATGCCAAAGGATTCTGCCCTTAAGAACAGTCAAAATAGTATCCCAAACAATGAAGAAAATAATTGACATTCTTATACACATTATTTAATTCACATGGGAAATAGTCAGATTAAAATTTATATTTATCCCAAACTATACATGCAACAATGATACAGTATATTGATAGTATTGGGTCTATCCCATGAGGAATGTTTATGGAGGGAAGGAACTAGGAATTCAAAGATGTTATGTTGGTGTCCTCATGTAATGATTTGGGTTTGGGTTTTGATTAAATCTATTGATTTTGTTTTAGGGTTTAGGAAGAAGGCATGTATTAGGGTCAATTTTTGGGTTTATGTGAAAATAATAATCTCAATCTTGATATTGAATAGTCCTATGGCTTATACTGCAAATTGGTGCAAAGACCACTAGTTACATATGGTGAAACCTACTAGATCTATATAATATGTTTCAATTCCTTGGTCTAAATATATCTAACATTAAATATTCATTAATAATTTATTCTATGACATAAATTATCGTATGATAATGGTCATAATCTAATATACTCTAACTAGGTGAGGATCATTCATTTAAACATACCATGAGAATGTTTTCCTAAAAGAATTGAATAAAAAACTATAATGTAATGAGATTACTAGACATAGTTTTACCAGGTTATGATTTGAAAATTCATTATGTTTAGAACACCCAAACTGTAGACCCTTCCCAAAAATGGTTTAGCTTCTCATGATGATAGTAATCGAGATAACAAAAAAATTTAAACATGCAATAATATTTACGAAAATAGTTGGAATATGACATTTTTCATGATACGATTTGAGAAACAAGAAGTTTTCAATCAATACAAGAAATAAATCAATCATCAACTTACTCGAAATGTTAAACAAACAAGAAAGTATGGTATAATTGTTGTTGACTGGAAATTCCATTGTTAAACAGATGCCAAATGATGAACCAAGAAGAACAGAATGTATAATGCATTGTGGAACAATACCAATTCTTGGATTTAATCAGAATGGTAGAAACAATGTGTATAGTAGGGTTGGGAGAGAAAATATGGAATAAATAAAATAGATAACCAAAGAAAAATGAGATAAATCAAATATAAAATAAGAGTTTTTCCCTTCCATATGCGTACTGTAAAGTAAATAGTCGAGATATTACACGACATACAAACATTCCACTTCATGTAATCGAAATCCATTATTTTCATAGAGAATTTTGGATATGGTGAAAATATAGGTTTTAGTGATCAATAATTTTAGATTTCACTCATCTTACGACGTGTAACCAGTCTTCATAACATGCTTATTTTCATGAATATAACTTTAATAGAGGAATAGTATTTTAACATTGCACGGAATTTATTGGAGATTCATGTCATGGAATCATTTCATTGATTTTAATTTCTTAACAACTTGATTCAAAACCTATGAAACGATATTATTTATTATTAAACATCATGTAGGTTATTTTTGTGACATGTAATGATCATTTTTGTCCACTTTACATATATTTTCCTTTGGAGTCTTGAAAACATATTTTATACAATTATCAACATATACCTGGTGCATTATTAAGTCTATATGAATAGTCTTTAATTAAATTTCCCCAAAATGTATATACAATTTCTTCTTATCAAATTCAAAATATCCCAAAAACATAATTGGAAATTACAAATTTGAAAAATAATTCCTAATAGGAATTTTAGAAAATATATGAAAAAATTAATAGTAGTTTTAAAATATTAGTAAAAATAATTAGTAGAAACGTTTTTCAATTTGATCAATAAAAACAAGACTTTAACAATCAATTATTATACTAACTAAAGACTATATATATGAATTACATTAAGTGGAAACTATTTATAAAACCAAATAATTATGTTGAACATTATAAAAAATAGATCATATGGAAACACCTACCTCAAACCAATGACAAAAAATCACCTTTGATAATGAATTCTAAAATAGGATTAAAAAGAGAACGACAAGCACTAAAAAAATAATTAAATGTTTAGGAGTGAATAAAACTATGGGTTGGTTCACAATTTATTGATGATAATATAAGGATGTAGAATCAATAATAGAGGAAGAGAAAGAAAGAAAAAGTGTACAAACATTGATGAATTCTCTTGGATTTGAAGTGGAAGTCAAAAAATTGATTGGAGGAAGTTAAGGGGATGTACCCTAGGGATCTTCTCGTATATCCTTTCATGAATGAGGTGAAAGGAGATCACAAGGGTGTCTTAAATTAGTATGGTTAAAAAATAATTTTCATGATTTAAAAAAACATAGCAGGTCACATTTTTTGGGTGTTTTTTTTAACAAAACACTCACAAACCTTTCAACCAATATTGCTTTAAGTTTGAGAATTGGGCAATTTGGATACCTAACATCCCTAAACCTTAACCAACTGTTCACAAGAGATTGAATTACAAAAAACAATAAATATTTTCCAATGGGATCCAAACTATTTTTCCAACTATGCACTAACTATGCGAAGGGATCAAATACACCATGAAAGAGCCGTATAACTTGGACACTTGGTTTACCAATCCACACACCAAGTGCACGTATCTTAAAAAATCATATAAACAAATTTTTCTCCTAGAAGTCACAAAATTTATTAAATTTAATAATTTTTTCCTAAGAAGGCAGAAATATAAAATCAGGGTGTGAATCATTACATTTCTTCCTAAAATTTCATTTTCCTTTGGTTAATAATTTAACCAAAATGATGACTATAAGGGGGTCTAATTATATCATTTATTTATTGGTTTTGAATATTTTTCCTCTATGTTTATTTTCAATATATTATTTTATATATGTCATTATCTTTAATTATATGATTTCATATGTTCTCTTTAATAGACCTAAAATTCCATACAAATGAAACCTTCATTTAATGTTTTTCTGTTCTTCTTCTCCTAAATTTGAACATATTTAAAAATGTGTGAATGAATCTATTTAAAAAATTCATATTAATACAGTTTGATACCATCACTAATGATTTTATTTAACTAATTTCCTCTTTATGTTTCCATTCTTTTTCAAAAGTAATTTATACTCCCATTATTTTATAAATTAGTTTCTTTTAAAATAAATGTTATAATAAATAATGGACATTTCATCTAATTTTTCATTGAATTTTTTAAGCTCTTATAAAAGTTTTTTTAACGCTTTGAATTTTATTTAATGTTTCATATTCCTCATTGAGGATATTAACTAATTATATCATCCATTTTTTATCTATAGGGCTTATGGAAATATGTTTTTAAATTTTTAAATAAACCCATTTATTTTTCATGGAATAATCAAGATATAATGGGATTATGAATGTTTCTAAGTTCAAATGGAACACATATGTGTGGTTGATCATTATATGATTGGTGAGTTCATTATATCCCTATTATTCTTTATTTAATGCATTATATCGAATGAGATAATTAAGTGTGGACATTATTGTTATGAACAAAAATATTTTAATGGGAATTATTATTATGATAAAAAATCTATGCATGGAAATTATCAATATATTACCATATATATGCTTAAAATTTATTTTTTTGTAAAAGAAATTTATGTGTGTAAATTAAATTTAAGTTTACAACTCTAGGATTAAATATTATTTTTATGTGTAAAACATTATATGTGGACAATATTTTGGTTTTATTTGTACACACAATTTTTATTTCCTATGCTTATTCTCACGTAACGTTTATAGGTTTTTCAAAACTCTTATGTTATATTTCATTGATCATGATTATTGTCTTATGTTTCCAAATTCTTAAGACATGGAATAAATAATCCTTTTTGAATATTTCATTGTGACTATATGTCATTCCATCATAATTTATAGACAATTATTATGATTCCATATTCTTTTTAATTATATATTTCTTTTTTAATTAATGTTTTATATAGAGAACCTATTCTTTTACACATAACATTACATGAATTTTTGCATAATTATACATCAGAGTACAAGAAAATGACAGTTATGTCTAGTGTATTTGAAGACAAGGTACATAAAACTAAAAACATGGAACTAAATAAATGTTTCATTATTTATTCTTCATATTTGGATCCAAACATCAATTGTGCTCAGAAATCTATATAGGATAACCTGGGGATAATAAGAAAAAAGGGTGAGCTAAAAATCCCAATAAAGGAATAACAAGAAGAAGAAAAAATTATCACATGGGATAGAAGGCATGACATGATGATATAAAAATGGCATGTAATATATAGAATTGTTCATGACCCCCTCCCCACAAAGAGTACCCCTCCAAGGCCAAAAATGTGAGAAGAGAGATAATGACCCCCAAGTCCCTCCTCCAGTAGGCCCCAGGTTGGCGAATAGCACCGAGGGCATAGTTAACACACTAATGAGAGACATTACCCTCTAAGAGAACACATTCGGAAGAGAGAGATAAGATAGAAACCAACCAACTCCATCTCAAATAGTAAGATGAAATAAATCCAAAGTACACCTATGAAATGTCATGAAAACTACTACAACTGAAACAGGAAAAAATGCAAGTACCCAAAGGGAAGTAAAACAGAAGCAACCACAAGCCCGAATAACCACTGCAACCACAAGCAAGTAATAACCAGCCTGATCTGCAACCTACTCCATGTGACCTGAAAAATATTTTATATATACATCGGGTGAGTAAAAGAGTATACTCAATAGGATCATCCCCAAAGCCACTCGTGCAAAAGTAATGAAAGAATGCTAAAGCACAATGAACAACAAATGAAACTAACCCATCACCTAAATAGGTATACTAAGTTCCCAACCTTACCATGGATACTCTCACCAAGTAACGCATAAAAGAATATATCATATAAATAATGTATCAAGGGTACCCCGCTAATACTTCCCCACTGGTTTTCCACTTTGACCCAACATCGCATGTCATGAGCATCTATCTCCAAAAAGGCTTTCCCACAGACACCTAGGCGAAGCACCACAACATTCACCTCATGCAACAAAACAACCACATCCATGTATGAAATGTAAGTTGGTCATTTCTAGGAGCCACCAAAACCCACAGAACGTGTATCATACATTGGGTATTATACCTCAAGCCATTACAACCCATACACCGAGTAAGGATCCTTAGTCCATTACAACCTATATATGTTACACCTATAGTAGTGTATAGGATTCTATATCCAGAATATATGTGTTTGAATAACCATAATCCATTACAACCCTCTACACACACATATGGGGAAAACTAACCAATGTGCCTATCAGTACAAGTATCTACGAAAAGAAGAGAGCGGGGCCAAAGTGGGTAGTCATCCATTCATCCTCCCACATGAATGTTTCGAAAACACCCCCAAGGCTCAGAATCCCCGGGGAGTCTGTTTCCCTTACTGAATACGTGGAGTAGCATATTAAAACACAAAAATTACAAAATATACTTTATCTTACGACCACATTATGGGCATAACTTAGTTTATGACTCAACTGTAGCTAACTTCTCTCAGACTATGGGCTGCCACTTCAAAGACTAGGTATATTATAAGCACACAACCATTTAAAGAGCTTTAATAAATTATTTCATTCCCCTTTTACCAGTTTCACTTTATGTTAATTAATTCTTTAGACATTAATCACCCATGAATAATTCCACATTAAATATCATTAACATCACACCCAAAGTCCATTGTCACTTTAAAATTACAACCTCGTCATTATGTTCTAGAAAACTCCAACCCCATGGGTTAATTTAATTTATTCAATTATACATTATAGAATTACTTTCCCAAATTCCCAGGAATTCTAGAAAAACATTCTATGCTACAAAACACAAGGTGGACCAACACAGTGAGTTTATGTACTACTCATCGAGTCTTTTTGCCTATAGTAAGAGCGTAGACCCATTATCTCTTGAGAAGAAAAACATGGAAAGGATGTGGCATACCCCACGCCGCATCACCTCTTTCAGAAGAAGGGTAAGCAAGACCAGCTGCCATAGGTAGTGGGGAAAAGTAAAACAGATAATCGACCAAAAAGAAACAGCACGCATCAAATAAACACATCCATCCCATTACACCACCCCTGGGGTCCTCCCTCACACCCACATGCATAAACTAATGTATCTCGCCACCCTAAGCATCAGTTTCTGCCACAAGAAAAATTCTCCATGCCCCCACATATCACAACAGCCATTGAGGATCACATCACAACATAAGCATCCGAAAAAAAACACCACATCAATTGGGATCTTGGCCCATTACACTCCAGAGGGTAACTAAGAACCCTTGAAGGAAATATCAAAAAATCAGTTCTTTAATCCATCATGAATTAACAGATTTATTATTCATAGGTTCCAAAATTCGGGAATCCTAATTAGTAAGCTATCACAAATAATTAAACATGATTACTACACCAATTTGATTAATATAAAATTAAAACATGAAGAACCAGATTCAGTTACATGCCTCTTTATCCATAGAGAACTGTTATGAATTAATTTGGTTTTCGTTATTTACCAATTTTCATTAAGAAAGAATAGTTAAACGAAGCAAGCATGTATATCACACTATCTAGAATAGTATTAACTGTATTTTGGTAAAGAACAAAAATATAAATTTAACATCGATATTATGTTATATCACACTAATCGTTCAAAAAGATGATATAAATAGTATTAACTGTATTTTGAATATTATATACTCAATATAAATTTAACATCGATATTATGTGTTTATTAGACATAATATAAGTACAAATTTATTTTTTAGATAAAAGAAGTATTTTTAAAAAGATGCAACTTTAACGCCTTATAATGGAGAATCCTTTTTAAAACCAATATTTTACATTTTAATATATTTAATTTAATGAAAATAATTTCTTCTTTAGATGTAGGACATAAAAATTTAGTTTGTATAAATTTTTGATAATTTTCTTATTACATTCATATTTTGACGAATAGTGAAAAATACAATGTTTTAATTGAAAAAATATTTTTTAATCTAAATAATTTACAGTGTTAAATTATTAATTTTTAAGGTTTTTAAGTTTAATTAGATTATATTTTTATCATTCAATACAATTAAAGTCATTATATGTAATTTCTTATTTAAATCTGACATAAACACATGTCAATCTTTTGATAGTTTTTACTTTCTAAAAACCCACTTTTAGGTTTTGACAATGGGAATTAATTTTAAATTAATAAATGTGACTTCTATGTTTTGAATTTGGTAAAATAGACTTCATTTTTGAATTTTTAATATCAAAATTAGATTTGGGTGAATTTTTTGTATTTTTCTGAAAACTTTCAATTTTTGATGAATAGTGAAAAACTGTACTTTATTATTTAAAACCGACTTTTTATTTAAATAATTATTTATTTTACTTAAACTTTTTTTAGTAAAAATAGATATATAATACCAATATATGTTCAATGTCATTAATTTTAGTCATTTTAGAATAAAATTAGATGTATTAAAAAATAATTTTACCACTTCTATGTGTTGAATTTCAAAAATCTGAGCCACAGAGTTAATATCAGTAAGTAAAATGTGGTTCAATAAGATGAAAATAATATTTTATTAATAGTAACTTTTGACTTTTATTCACCACGGTTAAATGTAAATAGGGTAATTAAGGGTAAAAATGAGATCATTATTATCCTAAAACATGTCCTAATTCTATTGGATCAGTATAATTAGACCAGAAACAACCTTAGGAATAAAATATGATCCTCTTTCGAACACTTGGATTAGATTATGACATTTATTATAATTTTATTTAAAGAATAGTTAAAATAGTTAAATTAAAAATTTAATAAATAAACCATTTTTAATATAGGGTTACACACAATATAAATTCAACTATAAATATTAATTATAAAAAAAATATTTCCTACATAATGGTATTTCATTTATAATTTTTATAAATTAAAAAATTTAATTTATTTATGACATAATGATGATGCAGTAATTTACTTATTAATGAAATATTAAAATAATTGATATTATAAATATCCAAATAACTATAAATTTATACTTTTGATATTTCCACTAATATTCTAGGTTAATATGACATATTAGGGTTTTTATATAAATATTGTTTGAAGTAATAAATTATTAATGACTTTCAAAGAAATCAAATACTAAATAGTGTCAAAATTGATATAATATTGTTTTAAAAACAAATACTATATTATTAATTTATATAATATTTATAAAAATATATGGTTTGTCTAGAGAACTTATATAAGGTTATATATATTAATAATGAACCACATGGGGTTTTGTTTTAATGTTATAGTAAGTTTAATAACCATATAATATAAAAATACAAAGAGACATGGTAAATGTCAAACTATTTAACTAAGAGATAAATATAAAGGACAAGGTCAGTATGATGACCTAAACCTATCTGAAACCTGTTGGTTGAGATATTTCCGATCAATCCCCACCTTATCCACTAAATAATTCTTTTCTGAGCCATTAGAAACTGAAAATTATTTTATTATAAAATAATATTTATAGCTTTTCCTAAAGTGACTCTCACCTCTCTTGTAAAAGGGAACTTCCCCTCATCTTAATTTTACAACACCAAAGCATTTTTTCATGGAAAAACATACCCAAATATCCTAAAAACATTACTCCCTTCATCCTAGAGGACTTAAATAGGTCATAAATCCAACATATGGATCCCATTTGATCAAATCCAATGGAAGAACACGAAGAAGAGGTAAATATTTCAAAAACTCTTTCAAGTTCTTTTTTTCTTCTACTTCATATTTCATTGTTTTTTCCATAAAAAAATAATAACTCTAGTACCTCCTACATAATATTATGTTTTTATAAATATGGTACCACCATATTCATTATTCTATCAATCCTATAAATGACAAAGTCACCATACGTGCGTACGTATGGCATACTGTCTCCACGTCACAGTGTAGTTTGTTATTCAAACACTTCATTATTTGGATGGATATAATTATGATTAAACTAATGTAAATAATAAATATAACATTTTAATAATTTGGTATATGTGATATAACATCCAATTACATACAATTTGACCATCAAAATAATGATATTGTCGCCCGTGCGTACGTACGGATTACCGTCTCCACGTCGTGATGATATTCCTTCCCACGTATAACATTCCATGATAATTATAAAAATATATATTATTAATAATTATGTAAAATATGAAATAATAATTATATATGAGATATATATATGTATTTACTTACATATATCTAATTCATTTACTTCCGTTCCATACGATATGAAAACAGAAACATCGTTTATTCTTACGTACGGCCTACCGTCTCCATAAACGGTGCCTTCCATTGAATATATATATCTATTATAAATATTTATACTCTAAATATATATTATATATAAATATAGTTTTATATTCTGGATGTTTTTAAATCATGATCTAAATGATACAAGTTAAAACAAGTACGATAAAGAAAGCGATTATTACCCAAAATGTTAATTTAACATCATTTCATTATTAAATGGGCATTATAATGTCATAAATGATTCATGTATATTATTATAAATATGAATATAGATCTTGAATAATTTTATAACCTACTATGGTCATTATACAATCGGTTAAATGTACCCTCGACCGAAGAAAAGTCCATGGTAAGGGTTAATTTCACAATCTCTTTATTATCAGAGGTTGTTTTTACGTGAGTATCTCCTAGGACCTGTTTATCATCCAAAATTGTGTTTCATAAAAATATTTTCAAAAGGAATATTTTAATGATTTATGGAAGAGACTCTTTAACTAGATTATCATTTTAAATCGTTTAAATATTTATTCTTCTAAATCATTCTCAATAATGTCCTAATTTTCAAAATGGTTATTAAGTATTTATTTATATGAAGATGAACGTTTTTAAAATGTTAATTCCTTTTAAAATATTCAAAGTGGTATGGGACACTTTTATTCCAAAATATCGTTAAATATCTTCATTTAAAAGTTGTGTAACTTTTAAATATTTTATGGAAAAATGGATATTTCTCTTAAAGAGTTTTACAAATCATATTTCATCTTATGTTAACAACCTTTGATAGATTTTAAATATGTTTGACGTTTATTTATTATGATACAAATAATATATATTTTATTGATGATTTTGTGATATGTTTGACTATGGATGTGTTAGTTTTATACAATTATTTCTTTATGGATAAAATATTGACATTTTTTATGCTAGTTTTAATATGAATGTTTTCATTATGTTTAAACCATTTCATAGGGGGAATTCATTGGACTCAGTAAGTGACTGGGGGAGCCCGCTATAGCTCCGTGATGCATTGGTAGGTCTCATTAGACAAACTAGTGTCTTAGCACAAGGCCTTGAAAAAAAATTATTTGTAGTATTTGCACAAGGCCTTGACTATGTGGTTATGAAGTATGAAATTATTAATTCCATCATTATGAAATTGGCTATTGACATTGCATGTGATTATTCGACTAGTAGAATATCTCTATGAATATTTAAATGGAATTATTTGATTTACATTGGCCATTCTATACATATGCTTATATTTAAAAGGATTATTTTTTATTCTTATACATTACCTTAAATTTGAATGCTTATTTACGAAAGATTCTGATATATTGTTATCCTTACTGAGCATTTGAGCTCACCCCTTTCTTTTGTGTTAGTTATCTATGATTTCAAGAAGTGTATTATGATTGATAATAAATGTTAAGCTAGGGGATTATTGGAATTATCAAAGGATAATTTATGATGTGTATTATTTTCTAATGTGTAATGTAATTTTCATATATGTAATCATTTTTCCAAGACTGCTTAATTGATTGGTATTCTGGAAATCAATATCTTGTAATCATGCCAATGTATTAAAATAATGCACTGAATCTTTGTTACTGGGGTCTGGGCGTTACAGTTGGTATCAGAAAACGTTTTGCTACAACCTTGGAAATATATTTAGATAAACTCTGATTAGAGAACAATAACCTAAGATAGACATTGAGGATTAGTATAGAAGATCTTCATAGAATTTTGGTAATGAAGAGATTTTGGGTATTTTCTAAAAAATAAATCCTTGTCTGGATACGAGTAGGTTGATGTGTCTCTAGAACAAATGTACCTAGGAGTGAAAACTCTTACAAGGTGCTTCAGGCTTGACCTTGGGTATCCAATTACACGACAATGGGCCATACTGCACTCTTGGTTATGACACTCCTGAGGGATATGCTTAGGATAGTTCACATATTCATTACTAGCCATTATGTAGGATTTAAGAGTAAATAATTCCTCAAAGAAGACATTTTATGATTATAGATTATATGCACAATATTTTCAATTTATGTTAGGTATTTTACAAGTTTGGAATTTTGTGTGAGGATTCATAAACTAACCATGTGTATTACATAACATAGAAATAGATCCTAGTATAAGGAATAAAAATTCCAACTATATGCATGATCAAACAATTTAGAAGGATCATATCATTCATGGTATTAATCCAACATTTAATGGGGAAATTGTCTCCCACCTATTCTAATAATATGATGAAATAGTATCATGTTTTAATAAGATAAGTAAATAATTCAAAGAGTCCAATGGCTTTTAAGGGAAGTAAGAGAATAAAAGGATGGAATAGAGAAAGATGGATAAAGGAAAGAGGGGAACGAAGGATTTTCCAATTTGTGATAATTGTTGTAAGAATTAACTTGGTAAATGTTTGAAAGGAATGTGAATTTTCTATAAGTGTAGAGAAAAATGAAACCAAGTACATGATATCAAGGGTAAAAAAAAGGTTTCAAATATACAATGCTTCATCTGCATGGAGTTGGGACACAACACGAAGCAATGTATTAATCATTAGAGTATATCCCAAATGCTATTATTGGATAATAATCATGTTAGGATACTATAGAAGATGATGAAGAATGATTATATTTATTATGTTGTTATCAAAGTATTATGTCATTTGAGTATTGAATTAATGATGTACATGTTATAATAATTATAGAGTATAAAAGGATTGTACTGCATTACTATTTCATTAAGGACTTGAGATTGTGTGGAACCAAGAAAAGTGACTGAATAACAGATTAATATTTCTGGAAAATATATGGTTGAGAGAAAGATAAACCATAATATGGTTCTGATATTGAGGGGGTGATTTTGGAATAACATATGATCGATTTGGATAAACTATATTGGATATTCTTGACTACCTTGAATTTGATTAAGGATTTTTATATTCCATGTTTATTGGAGTCTACAAAATTTTTTGGAGAGATGAAGTATATCCAGTATTCTATAAGGAATAAGGGAAAATGAATTTAATCATTAAGTTTTTATGTTAATTCAGGGCTTTACTGTGTTTCAAAATAATACATGATGAAGGTATTCACATGATATTAAATGGAAAAATGGATCTTCATTGTTTTCATCTTTCATATAAATTTGGGACTGTGAGTTTGGAAAAAAATATTTTAGATAAGTCTAAATGATGGAATCGATTATGTTTTTAAGGTTAAATCATTTTTTGAGATTATTTTTGGATTGTCATAAAAATGAAAACCTAGAGGTCGGGCGAAAACCTGTCAGGTTCGGCAAGGCCGCGAGACTTGACCCAACAACTGAAGGATGAGAAGGGTGGATCACCAACCACTGACATACATGACTTTATATTTTGTATAATGTATAATTTTTTTAATAGTATGAAAAATGAATTATAAATTCATTATTTTTGGAACCATATACAATTAGGATTAATAGAATATTTTTTTTAATTCTATTATCTTTTGAAGTGAAAGATGAGTTTTTTGTAGGAATTAGTTGAAGGATGAAATTATACTTGTCAAGTATATTTTTTACTATTATTATATGAATAAATTAATTATTAAACTATAGGAAAGGGATCTTAAAACCAAAAAAATGTATTATCCTAATACCTTATGTTTTTTTGAACTAAAGATATTTTAAATCATCATAGATTGATGGCTTTGAGGCCCTCAATTTTACACTTGTTTGTGATTGATGACCTCAATCACTCCCAATAAATATTTATGTTTTCCCTCTAATTATGTGTCTCTAATTTCCCCCAATGTTCTCTTAATTGAGATCATAATTTTTTGGAAACATTTTCATTCCCTTTCCCTCTTATTAAGACTAAATTTTATTAACCCAATTTCCAATGTGTGTTTTCCACAAAGGAATTTTTCTATTTTTAACCCTATAATTTAGGAAAAAAATTCAAATTGCGAGGAAGAAATTTATATTAGGAGGGGAGAATGTATCACCCCATTATTTCAAAGTACGTTGTCTCATTAATTTAATTCAATAGGTTGTGCTATACGCAACACCGAGTTCAAGTGCACGACAACTTACCAAACCAGCCGTTCAAAAAGCAGTTTTAAATAATATTAACAACATATTAAATATTATATACTAAATAAAAATATAAAATATATATTATGTGTTTCTTAGACATAATATAAGAACAAATTCCTTTTCTCAGATAAAAGAAATATTTCTTAAAAATGCAATTTTAATGCATTTTAATGGTGAACCATTTTTAAAACCAATATTTGAAACTTTTATATATTTAATTTGAGGAAATTAAATTCTTATTTAGAATCAGGACATCAAATTTTAGTTTGGATAATTTTTTGGTTATTTTCAGATAACTTTCATATTTTGAAGAATAGTGGAAAATTCTATGTTTTAATTGAAAACAAATTTTTTATTCAAAATAATTTATAGTGTTAAATTATTAATTTCAATGGTTTTAAGTATAATTAGATTATATTTTTATCATTTAATACAATTTAGGTCATTATAATTAATTTCATATTTAAATTTGTCATAAACACATGTTAATCTTTTAATAGTTTTTACTTTTTAAAAAACTACTTTTTTGTATTGAGAACTGAAATTAATTTTAAAATAATAAATGAAAGTTCTATGTTTTTAATTTTGTAAAATAAACATCATTTTTGAATTCGTAATATCAAAATTATCTTTGGGTGAATTGTTTTTATTTTTATGAAAACATTCAATTTTTGATGAATAGTGAAAAACACTGCATTATTGATTAAAACAGACTTTTTATTTAAATAATTATTTATTTTATTTGAATTTATTTTAGTTATAAATAGATATATAATACATATATATGTACAATTTAATTCATCAGAATCAGTTTATAATAAAATTAGATGTATTAAATTTTATTAATCTTTTTAACCTCTTTTACCCACCTCGTAGAAGAATTTGGAAATTTGCATAAAATTTAATTTTACTACTTTTGTGAGTTGAATTTAAATACTAAAAGAAACATGGTTAATATCAATAAGTAAAATGAGGTTCAATATGATGAAACTAATTTTTGGCGAATAGTAACTTTTGACCTTTATTTATCACGGTTAAAAATAAATAGGGTAATTAAGGGTAAAAATGATATCATAGTTTCCGTAACAAATGTCCTAATTCTATTGGATACGTATTATTAGACCCAAAAAACCTTAGGAATAATATATGATCCTCTTTGGTCCACATTGATTAAATTAGGAAATTTATTATTATTTTATTAAAGGAAGAGTTAAAATAGTTAAATTCCATGTTTAATAACTGAACCATTTTTAATATAGGGTTAAACACAATATTAATTCAACTATAAAGATTAATTAGAAAGATAAAATAATTTCTTACATAATTGTATATTATTTATAATTTTTAGAAATTAAATAATTTAATTATTAATGACACAATAAATATGCAGTAATTTCTTTATTAATGAAATAATAAAATAATTCATATTTTAAATATCCAAATAAATGTAAATTAATATTTTTAATGAATTTAAAAAAATTTCTAGGTTAATAAGACATATTAGGGTTGGTTAACTAAATTTTATTATAAGTGATATAGTTTTTATGACTTTCTAAAAAATCAAATACTATATAGTGTCAAAATATACATAATTGAGTTTTTAAAACAAATACTAAATTATTGATTGATATAATATTCCTAAAGATCTATGGTTCTGCCAAAGGACATAGATAGTGTTATATATATTAACAATGAACGACATGGGGTTATATTTGCCTATTATATTATGTTTACTAACTATATAATATAAAAATACAAAGAGACATGGTAAATGTCAAACTATTTAACAAAGAGTTAAATCTAAAGGATAAGGCTAGTATGAAAACCTAAACATGTCTAAAACATATTGGTTGATAGGTTTTCTACCTCTACTTACCTTATCCTCTAAATAATTTATTTTGGAGCCATTATAAACCGAAATTTATTTTATTATAAAATAATATTTCAAGACTTTCCAAAAGTGACCCTCACCTCTCTCATAAAAGGGCACTTCCCCTTCTCTTAATCTCACACCTCCAAAGCCTTTTGTCTCGAACAAAACCTGATAAAATAATCTCCCAACTTTACTACAATTATCCTAGATACCTTACTTTTGTCATAAATCCAACCTTAGGAGCACTTTTGATCAAATCCAATGGAAGAACACGAAGAAGAGGTAAATATTTCATCACGTCTATCTTGTTTTTTTCTTCTTCCACTTCCTCTTTCATTATTGTTTCCATACCAAGATAATAAATCCACTAAATCCTACATACTTTTATGTTATTATAAATATGGTACAACCATATTCATTATTCAATCCATCCTATAAATTACAATGTCACCATACGTATGTACGTATGAATTATAGTCTCCACATCGTGGTGTAGTTTGTTATTCAAACACTTCATTATTTAGATGAGTATAATAATGAGTATAACTAATGTAAATAATAAATATAACATGTTAATGATTATGTAAATATGATATACAATCCAATTACATATGACTTCACCTACAATTTTATGATATTTTCACTCTGGTGTACGTACGAATTACCGTCTCCCCGACGCGATGAGATTCATTCCCACGTTCACCATTCAACGCCGATTATAAAAATATATATTATTAATAAGTTTTTAATATATGACCTAATAATTCTACTGGAGATATATATATATATATTTATGGTCTTACATATATCTTATTCACATACTTCCATTCAATATTACATGAAAACAGAAACAACATTTATGTATGTATAGTGCCTACAGTCTCCAAAAAATGGTGACTTCTATTTCATATATGTATATATTCTAAATATTTATATTCTAAATATATATGATATATTAATCAAGGTTTATATTCTGAATGAATTTTAATTATGATCTAAATGATACAAGTTAAAACACATATGATAAAGAAAGCGATCATTACCCTAAATGTTAATTTAACATGGAAATCATTATTAAATGGGAATTATAATGCCATAAATGAATGATGGATGATATAATAAATATGAATATAGTTTTGGTTCTGATATAATCTGATAACATACTATGGTCATTATACAGGAGATTAAAATTACCCTTGACCAAAGGAAATTGCAAGGTAAGGGTTAATTTCACAATCTTTTAATTATCCGAGGTTGTTTTTACGTGAGTATCTTCTGGAACCTATTTATCCTCCACCTCCGTGTTTCTTAAAAAGATTTTAAAAAATATAATATTTTAAGGTTTTAAAGAAGGGACTATTTAACTATATCATAATTTTAAATGGTTTAAATATTTATCCTTTTAAATCAATCTCGTTAATGTCCATGTTTTCAAAATGCTTTTTAGGTGTTTATTTATAAGGACATGAATGTTTTTAAAATACTAATTCCTTTCAAAATATTCAATGTGTTATGGGAAAATTTGATTGAAAAATGTCTTTCAATTTATTCCTTTCCTAATTGTGTGAGTTTTAATTCTTTTCAACAAAAAGGGATATTTCTCTCAAAGCATTTTACAAATCATTTTCATCTATGTCAAAATCCTTTGATGCATTTCAAACATGTTGAAGTTTATTTTTTATGATACAAGTCTTCCATATTTTATTTAATATTTTGTGATATCTTTGAATTTGGATGTGTTATTTTTATACGATTAATGGTTTATGGATAAATTATTGACATTTCTTATGCTATTTTTAATATTAATGTATATGATATATTTAAAAATTTTCATATGAGGAATGCAGTGGACTTAGTAAGTGCCGGGTGGAGCATGCTATAGCTCCTCGATGCATCGGTCGGTCTCATGAGACAAACTATTTTCATGGGACATGGCCTTGAAAAAAATCATATTTGTAGTCTTGGAACAAGACCTTGATTATGTGGTTATGATTTATGGAATTATGCATTCCATCAATTTGAAATTGGATATTGATATTGCATGTGATTATTTGATTAGTAGAATATCCATATGAATAAGTATATGAAATTATTGGATTTACATTGGCCATATAATCTAGAAGTTTACATTTAAAAGGCTTATTATTTAGTCTTATACATTGCCTTAAATTTTTATTCTTATTTATGAATGTTTCTTTTATATTGTTATCCTTACTAAGAATCTGATCTCACCCCTTTCTTATGTTTTATATTCCTAGGATTCCATGAAGTGTATTATGATTGATAAGTAGGGTTATGGTAGGGGATTATTGGCATTCTCAAATAATAATTTATGTTGTTTTTTATTTTTTGATGTGTAATGTAACGTTAATGTATGTAATCAATATACGAAGTCTGCTAAACTAATTGGTCTTTCAGGACTCGATTCCTTATAATCAAGCAAAAGTTTTAAAATAATTAATTAACTCTGGGTATCTAGGGATGGGGTGTTATAGTTGGTATTAGGGAAATATTAACAACATCCTTGGAAATAGATTTAGATAAACACTGATCAGAGAACATTATCCTAAGATATACTTTGAGGATTAGTAAAGATGAACTTCCTAGAATTTTGGTAATGTAGGAATTTTGCGTATTTTCTTAGCAATACATCTCTGTCTGGATACGAGCTGGTAGAGGAATCTCTAGAACAGATGTACCTAGGAGTGAAAACTCTGAAAAGGAGTTTTGGGTTTGGCCCTGGGTATCTCACTACATGAAAAGGGGCCTTGCTACACTCTTGGTTATGACACTCCCAGGGGATATGCCTATGATAGTTCACATTTTCATTACTAGACATTATGAAGGATTTAGGAGTAAATACTTTCTCAATGAAATTTTTTTATGATTATATATTATATGAATAATCTTTTCAATTTACGTTAGGTATTTTACATGTTTGTAATATTTCATTGTGATTCATAAACCAACCAAGTGTATTCCATTGCATAGAAATGGCACATAGTAGAAGGAATAAGAATTTCAGCAATACACATGATCGAAAGATTAAGAAGGATCATATCATTCAAGTTATTAAGACAACATTTGAATGGGAAATTGTCTCCCATGTATTCTCATCATATTAAGAAATATTATAATATATTAATATGATTAGTAAAGAATTTTCTGAGTCCTATGGCTTTAAAGGGAAGCAAGAGAAGAAAAAGATTGAAGAGAGAAAGATGGGTAATGGAAAGAGAGGAAAGAAGGATTTTCCCATATGTGATAACTGTGGAAAGAATCTCCTTGGTAAATTTTTGAAAGGAATGGAAGTTTTTTATATGTTTGGAGAAAAAGGACACCAAAATATGTGATTGTAAGGATAAGAAAAATGTTTCAAATGTTTAATGATTCATCTGCAAGGAGTTGGGACACTACACGAAGAAATGTCCAAATCATCAGAGTATTCCTCAAATGCTTCTATTGGATAATAATAATGTTGTGATACTACTTATGATGAAGTGGAATGATTAGATTTATTATGTTGTTGTTAATGTACTATGTCATTTGAGTATTTTATTTCTGATGTACATGTTATTAGAATTATAGTGTATAAAAGGATTGAACTGTAATACTATTTCATTAAGGACTTGAGATTGTGTGGAACCAAGAAAATTTACTCAATAGTTGGTTAATTTTTTTGGGAAATATATGGTTGAGATAAAGATAAACCATAAAATAGTTCTGATATCGAGGTAGTGATTTTGGAATAATACATATTTTATTTGGATAAATTATATTGGATTTTATTGATTACCTAGAAACTGATTAATGATTTCTATATTCCATCATTGTTGGAGCTTAAAACATTTTTGGATAGAAGGAGTATATCATGTATTTTATAAGGAATAATAGAGGATGAATGTAATACATAATGTATTATGGTAATTCAGGGTGTTACAGTGTTTCAAAAGAATACACGATGAAGGAATTCACATGTTATTACATGGAAAAATGATATTAATTGTGTTCACCTTCCTTAAAAATTTGGGACTATGAGTTTGGATAGAAGTATTTCGGATAATTCCAAAGGTTGGAATGGATTATGTTTTCTTAATGTTAAATCATTTTTTAGATTGTTTTTGGATTGTCATAAAAATGACAACTCGGAGGTCGGGCGACAACCTGTCGCATCCGTCAAGGCCACGAGACTTGAACCCGCAAAAGAAGGGCGACATGGGTGGATCACCTACCACTAGCATAGGTGATGTCCTAGTTTGTATAATGAAGAATTTTTTAAATATTCTGACAAATGAATTAAAATTTCATTATTTTTGGAACCCTATATAATTATGATAAATAGAATATTTGTTTTCTAATTCTATTATCTTTTAAAGTGAAAGATGAGTTTTGTTTGGAATTAGTTGAAGGATGAAACTCTACATGCCAATTATATTTTTTCCTCTTATTCAATGAATAAATTAATTCTTAATCTTTATAGAAGGGATCGTTAAATCAAAAAAATGTGTTATCCTAATACCTTATGTTTTGTTGAACTAATGATATTTTAAATCATCATAGATTGATGGATTTGAGTCCCTCAATTTTACACTTGTTTGTGATTGATGACCTCAATCACTCCCTATAAATATTTATGTTTTTCCTCTCATTATGTATCTCTAATTTCCCCCATTGTTACTCTAATCAAGATCATAAGTTGGTGGAAACTATTTCATTCCCTTTCGCTTTTATCAAGACTAAATTATATTTACCTAATTTCTAATATGGGATTTCCACTAAACTATTTTTCTATTTTTAGCCTTTTATTTTCGAGGAAAAATTTCCAATTGCGAGCACGCAGTTTATTGAAGGAGGGGATAACTTAACACCCAAATATTTCAAAGTACATTGTCTCATTAATGTAATTCAATAGCTTGTTCTACACACAACACCGAGTTCGAGCTCACCCCAACTTACCAATCTAGCCGTTAAAAAAAGATATGAATATTATTAACTAAATTTTGAATCTTATATACTCTATATAAATTTAAAATCCAAATTATGTGTTTATTAGACATAATATAAGAACAAATTTATTTTTTAGATAAAAGATATATTTTTCAAAAAATGAATCTTTAGAACCTTTTAATGGAGAACCCTTTTTAAAGCTAATATTTGACCGTTTTCTATATTCAATTTAGTGAAATTAAAATATTTTTGAAAGTGAGACATAAAAATTTAGTTTGTAAATATTTTAGGTATTTTTTAGATAACTTTCATATTTTGAATAATAGTGAAAAATACTATGTTTTAATTGAAAAGAAATTTTTTAATAGAAATAATTTATAGTGTTAAGTTATCAATTTGGGTGATTTTTAATAATAATTAGATTATATTTTTATCATTTAATACAATTTAGGTTATTATAATTAATTTCATATTTAAATTTGAATAAACACATTTCAATCTTTTGATAGTTTGTTGTCTATAAAAACCTACCATTTGGTTTTGACAATAAGGATTAATTTTAAATTAAGAAATGCAACTTATATGTTTTGAATTTGGTAAAATAGACTTTATTTTTGAATTTAGAATATAAAAATTAGATTTTGGTGAATTTTTGGTATTTTTCTGAATACATTCAATTTTTGATAAATAGTGAAAAACACTGCATTATTATTTAAAAAAAAATTATTGAAATAAATATTGATATTATTTAAATTTATTTTAAGTAAAAATAGTTGTATAATACTTATTTACGTTCAATTTAATTAATTGGAGTAATTTTATAATAAAATTAGATGTATTAAATTTCATAGAACTTTTTAACCTATTTTACCCACCTCCTAGGAGCATTTTCAAATTTTCATAAAACATAATTTTACCGCTTTTGTGATTTGAATTTAAAAAATCCAAGGAATATAGTTAATATCAGTAATTAAATTTTGGTTCAATAAGATGAAAATAATTTTTTGTGAATATTAACTTTTGACTTTTATTTACCACGATTAAAATTAAATATGGTAATTAAGGGTAACAATGATATCATAATTTTGATACCACATGTCCTAATTCTATTTTATACGTATAATTAGACCAAAAACAACCTCAGAAATAAAATATGATCCTATATGGTCAACTTGGATCAGATTAGGACATTTATTATTATTTTATTTAAAGAAGAGATAAAATAGTTAAATTCAAAGTCTAATTACTAAACCATTTTTAATATGGGGTTAAACACAATATAAATTCATCTATAAATATTAATTACAAATCTAAAAAAATTTAATAAGTAATGTTATTTTATTTATCATTTTTATAAATTAAATAATTTAATTTATTTATGATACATTGACGATGTAGTAATTTTCTGATTAGGGAAATATTAAAATAATTGATATTATAAATAACGAAAAAAATGTAAATTGAGACTTCTGATAAATTAAAATAATTTTCGTGGTTAATATGAAATGTCAGGTTTGGTTAAATAAATTTAATTCTAATTGATAATTTTTTTATGTCTTTCAAGAAAATCAAATACTAAATAGAGTCAAAATTGACATAATTGAGTTTTTAAAACAAATACTATATTATTAATTGATATAATATGTATAAAAATTTAAGTAATGGACAGAGGAATTAGATAAAGTTATATATATTAATAATGAACCACATTAGGTTCTATTGGCCTGTTATAGTATGTTTATTAACCATATAATATAAAAATACAAAGAGACATGGTAAATGTCAAACTATTTAACTAAGAGTTAAATCTGAAGGATAAGGTTAGTATGATGACCTAAATTTGTCTAAAAACTACTATTTGAGAGGTTTTTGACCCACCACCACCTTGGCCTATAAATAATTTTTTTTGGAGCCATTATAAACCGAAAATTAGTTAATTATAAAATAATATTTCAAGATTTTCCTAAAGTGACCTTCACATCCTTTATAAAAGGGAACTTCCCCTTCTCTTAATTTCACACCCCAAATCCTTTTGCCTTGGCCTAACAATACCCAAATATCCTACTGACTTCCATACCTTCATCCTAGAGGCCTTTCTCGGGTTAGAAAGCCAACCTACTGAGCCATTTTGATGAAATAAAATGGAAGAACACAAAGAAGAGGTTTATATTTCATCACCTCTTTCAAGTTCTTTTCTTCTTCCACTTCCTCTTTCATTGTTGTTTCTAGACCAAAATAATTACTCCAGTAAATCCTAAATTCTATTATTTTATTATAAATATTTTACTACCATATTAGTTATTCTGTCCATCCTATAAATGAGAAATTCATCATACCTGCGTATGTACGGCTTACCGTCTCCTCGTCGTGGTGTAGTTTGTTATTCAAACACTTCATTATTCATATGGGTATAATAATGAGTATAAATGTTTTAAATATTAAATATATCATGTTAATTATTCTTTATATATGATATAACTTTCAATTACAGACGATTTCACCATCAACATAATGATATTGTCACTCGTGCGTACTTATGGATTACCGTCTCCACGACACGATGAGATTCACTCCCATGTTCACCATTAAATGATGATTATAAAAATATATATTATTAATATGTATGTAATATATGAAATAATAATTCTACTATATATATATATATGTATATGTATTCACTTACATATATCTTATTCACTTACTTCTGTTCAATACGATATGAAAACAGAAACCTCATTTATGCAAACATACGGCCTACCGTCTCTATCAACGGTGCCTTCCATTTAATACATCTATCTATTATAAATATTTATATTCTAAATATATATGATATATAAATCAGGGTTTATATTCTGGAAGTATTTAAATCATTATCTGAATGATACATGTTAAAACATGTATGATAAAGAAAGCAATTATCACCCAAAATGTTAATTTAACATGGAAATTATTATTATATGGGCATTATAATGTCATAAAGGAATCAGGTATGATATATTAAATATAAAGATGGTTTCGGTATAATTTAAAAACATATTTATATAGTAGGTTGAACGTACCCTCGACCAATGCAAAGTGCAAGGTAAGGGTTAATTTCACAATCTCTTTATTATCTGATGTTGTTTTTACGTGAGTGTCTTCTGAAACCTCTTTATCATCCACATCCTTGTTTTATAAATATATTTTCAAATGGAATATTTTAATGCTTTATGGAAGGGACTCTTTAACTAAATCATTATTTTAAATAGTTTACATGTTTATTCTTCTAAATCATTCTTATTAATGTCGATGTTTTTAAAATGGATTTTATGTATTTATTTATATGGACATGAATGTTTTAAAAATGTTAATTCCATTCAAAAGTTTGAAATTTTTATGGGACATGTTGATTCAAAAATGCCTTTAAATGACTTCCATTTTAAATTGTGTGACACTTAAATTTTTTGAGGAAAAATGGATATTTCTCTCAAAGAGTTTTACAAATCATTTTCATCAATTTCAACATCCATTGATGGATGTTAAACTTGTTTGAAGTCGATTTATTATGATACAAATATTCCATATTGTATTGATAGTTTTAGGATATGTTTGAATGTGGATCTGTAATTTTTATAACATTCGTTGTTTATGGATAAAGTATTGACATTTCGTATGCTAGTTTTAATACGAAGGTTTATGTTATGTTTAAACCTTTTCTTTTGAGGAATGAATTGGACTTAGTAAGAGATGGGTGGAACCCGCTATAGAACCACAATGCATCGGTAGGTTTTATTAGGTAAACTAGTCGCTTGGCACAAGGCCTTGACAATGTGGTTATGAAGTCTGGAATTATGCATTCCATCGTTATGAAATTGGTTATTGATATTTCATGTGATTATTCGACTAGTAGAATATCCATGCGAATAAGAAAATGGCATTATTTGATTTACATTGGCCTTATTATGCATAATTGTATGTTTAAAAGGATTATTTTTTGGTCATATACATTTCTTTAAATGATTATTATTATTTATGAACGTTTCTGCTCTATTTTTATCCTTACTGAGCAATTGAGATCACTCCTTTCTTATGTTTTTTCCAAGATTCCAAGAAGTGTATTATGATTGATTAAAAGGGTTAAGCTAGGGTATTAATTCTGTTATAAATGGATCATTTATGTTGTGTTTTATTTTACAATGTGTAATGTAACGTTAATGTATGTAATCTATTTTCCAAGACTTCTAAACAGATTGGTTTTTGGGACTTGATTCCTTTTAATCATGCCAATGTATTAAAATAATGCACCAACTCTTGGTAACTGGGGATTAGGAATTACATGAAAAATCAATCACCACTCATTCCCATCTCACCAGGAACATTACCATCATCTTTAACAAAAATTATATCTGTAATAAGGGTCACACTTTTTCAATAACTAATAGTCCACTCCCATATATATAGATTTCCTTATACTTATCCTCAAGTATAGTGACTTGCATATTTCTAATATCATGCCTCATGGAAAATAAAAAGTGTTTAATCCACATGGGAAACCATACCATGAAATCAAGATCTATCTTTGATGATACCAATCACCAGAGAAGGATACCCCTCATCAGAATCAAGTCCCTCAGTGTTCATTCTATCATGTATTTCATCAAAACCAATGGTTCTGGGACTAAAAATGGCCTCCTACCTATTTTTAATTCAATGTAAATACAAATAACCTATCCAGACATCCTTTTTCTTATCTAAACACAATAGGTGCACTCTTATATAGTTACCAGTCCAAGAATATTATTAAAACTTATACGAGTTTTAAATTATCTATCCAGATAAAAATAGAAACTCCAATAGATATTTCAAGTGAACTTATATATTCAAAACACACACACGCATCTTGTGTCTAAAAATGAGTTGCATTTAAAATAGTTCTCAACAAACCATGTTACCCAAAAAATTAATTCCCTTAAATGGATAAAACTATCCTATCATGCTAATCATCCTACACTGTGTCATATCTCCTCAATTCCTAGGATCATGTTCCTAACTAATTGACCATTTTGTTCTCATATATCAAGGAGAAACTCATTTTTTACCTTCCAAAAGCCCAATATCTAAACTGTGCAAAGGATACCAAATATATCCATTTTATACTTAAATATATAGAATCATATATTTTTATCATATCAGGAACCAAAACGAAAACAAATATAGGCCAACATCCCATTGATATTTATCATCAATACTAATCCTCAATAACCAACCATCGCAAGTATTGTTCAGCACAAAATACCAAGGAATCTATATGAAAACACTATATACTCTGTATCTCTTCTTGTTAATTGATCTCATAACATTAAATATGAACCCATAATACCCACGTTTATTGTTATCTATAATCCCAAGATAAAAACATTGTCGGTTTACCCACACAGATATCACTTTGATTACTAATATTTCGATCGTGTACACCAATTGAACTTGGATTTCTCACCGATAACAAAAAATCTATCTCACATAGTTTAAAACTCATGGGTTCCATCCCTACATCAATTGCAAGTAACACTAGGAAGCTCATGTTCTATCACCACACTCTTGGGTCTCACACATATAAACCTGACACCACATGCCAAAATCAATCATCCACTCATTCCCACCAATCATCACTGGGAAACAACATTTAAAAAAACCATGAGGAAAACAATATGATTCATCAAAGAATAATGGAATCTACCCATGGTGATACGTTTCAAGTATACAATAGTCTGACGGTTTTGTTTTATAATATTTCACTATGTAGTAGTATGGGAAAACACTGTATAATTTGTTGTTTACAAACTAAATAAGAAAAAAACGCTTCTTTTTTAAAACCAGTAATAGGGAAGAATGATCATATAGTAACACACCAATGGTTGGTATACATCCCTTATATTGAGGGATTGAATGGTCATCATTAAATAGCCCTCCTCTATATAATCCATAAGGCCTTTCATTTGAAGAAAATATGTTTATGTTTTTCTGAGTGAAATTAGACCAATCATTTATATGAGAAAAAGAATATAAGTTTGTTTATCACTTTAAATAAATGAAAAATCATCATTACTAAAATAATTTACAAAATTTAAGGTTCGATTCATGTTATAACGATATACTATGAATGATTCAAGTACATGACCTCTTTCAAACATTCGGAGAGAGAAAAACCATAAACCATAAATTTAAAATTTCAAGTGGGTCAGTCTATGTGAAAATAATATTACTAAAAAAATAGAACCCAATTACAGAAATTATAGATCCCTGGAAACATGGGATTCTCATCAGAAAATGTTTTTCAGACACACTAGTTTGACGTATATCAGAAGCCCCTACACATTCTTATTGCACCTGTCTACAATCTCTCTAAATAGTAAGAAAATCAAAATCACTAATATGACTATGGAATTCCCCAAAATTGTAATAATTATTAGTGTCATGGACATAGATTTAAAGGCAATATAGTCAAAATTACCTATATTATAGAGGATTATGACATGAATTGAGGGTGAAGGGTGTCACTATAGGGAGACTATACCATCACATCAGAGTAAGAAAAACGTAAAAATAACCAAACAATAAGAACAAAAATAAATATACTAAAAAAAATAAAATATAATTGGAATGTTATTAAAATTTTAATAAAACATCATATAATATTATAAACACATGTTCATGCTATAATGTAATAACTAATCACCCACCGAGCCTATATCACATACAAATAAAATGAAAGATTAAAATATAATGAAGCTCTTCTGCCATCCCCAAGCATCAAATCATCTCATTATCTAATAACATATGAGAAATACTTCATGATCATTCTACATTGATAATTTTTCACACATGGACCTTTGATCAATGATATCAGCTAGGGTACCCAAGTTCCATGGTGTCCCAACCAGGGTGTGAGTAAAACTGAATAGGGAACTACCGATGAGTACACAAAAAATAGTAAAATAATGTATGCACATGTTATATACATAGATAAATATTAAATATAATTTTAAGGTAAAATTAGAATAACAAATATCAATCCTTGGGTTATAATTTAACAACTGTGATCGACCATACCTACTTTTTTGAGACACACTAGTTTGACACTTTTTTCAATCAATTATTAAGAAATTGATTTTATAATTTTTTAAAATTTAATAATTCGAAAAACATTGTAGGATATACTGCATATCAGATGACATAAATAAAATTTATAAACAATAAATTAATTCTTTAGGGACCACCTCCCTCAATCTGACCAATTTTACTTTTTAAAAACATGTTAACTCTTACCAAATCTCACAAAATATTTTCGATGTAAACTATTCCATCACCAAACCATATGATTCACCAAAAAAACAAAATAATTTAAATAAATTAAATATATAAATTCATGAATAATTTTATAATTCCATCTAAGATAATTCAAAACACTTAAACACATACCAACTCACCAGGTGACCTCATCACCCTAAAATGATGATCACGTAGTTAAGGATGTTAAATGATGTTATCCTGAAATAATCTTGAGAAAAAAAAATTTCTTAAATTTTTTTTCAATATATAATTTTATATAGTTCATTCTAGAAACTAAGAAAAATTCATATGGTTAAAAAACATCCTATAAATATTGCATAACAACATTTGATCATCCCCTCGAGAGATCCTCTATCCAAGTTAAGAAAAATTACCAATATACTCAGTAGAATCCACCAAGATTCCTTGGAATCAATAAAAAATCTTAGATGGATCGAATAAAAATTTTCATCCAATAAATATAAAAATGAAAAAAAATTATAGTTTAATATGAATATGCTTGGAAAGGATATTAAATCACAAAAAAATATTTATCCATCATAAGGATCCAAGGAAGGAGGGAGAGGGGGAGATCAGGATGAACCCCCATCCAATCACTCCCATTTCTTAAAAACGAATTTAGTGGGGAGAATAATAAATTACAAGTATACCCAAAATGAAAAATCCATAGAGGGTGTCCATTATGAAATTCCCCTAGCATTGTTTCTTAATGCCATTTTTATAATCTACGCTACTATTTGGACCTCCTAACTGTAGTGAAATTGACCCCCAAAGGGTAGGCTCTAACATTGATAGTTCCTTTTATGTTTTATCCCTTCAAGGCTTTATTATAGTCTACATAGACTAGGTTGATGTTATGGTTTGGCCATGGGGTAGTGGTATAACTCATCCTTTGGGGGTAGCCTGGCCTCACTACTTCATCACTACCTACCATATCATATCCCTCAAAGTTCTCATTCGGGATATCCTTGAACAAGGAAAGTTAAACACTATAGCATGACCCTCTTGGCTTATCATAATTGACCTCTTGACTTTTATTGCCACTCATACGCAAAACTTCGATGGAGGAATGCATGTCTTACGGAATGGTAATTATTCCCATTACACAAATTTGGAAAGTGATATATCCCTATCCACAATTAATTACCAAGGTCTATAGTGTGGTCTATAGCCTGTATCCACTTCCAAACTCCCATGTCACCTAAAACATTCTACACCGACAACATGAACACACAAAAACTGTCAATGCATCTTTCTAAATTGAAAAATACCATCCAGATATGTGTACATAAAAATATTACCGATCAAATTATCAATTCTCAAAAAAAACCTCTCACAAGAATCAAAATTAAATATTATACTAAAATTCATAACATGGTAATAGTTCAGGTCTTTATATAGTCAAATATAATTATGAATATTACTTATTATTGTGGTTCAATCCTTTACCTTTTTCCTAGATACTCATAAATGTTATGCATGAATCAAAAATTTCTTCTCAATAATCTAAAAAAATTCATATGTCATCACCATCCATATAAAATAATTTTGAAGCATCTGTAATCACTAAAATTTATCTTGAACAACATAAAATGGTTCTTTTAAATTTCAATTCCCTCACAAAATCGTCTTCTACAAAAATCCATGGAATTTGTAGCATGAATTAACTAAAATGATTTTTCTTTCATCATAATATATTTATTAAAAATACTACATTGGATTAATTTTAAATGAATAAAATCCTCACCAATTAATTTTGAAAACATTTTTCAGCACTCTAAATTCAATTTTATGTCTTAGTACTTATAATGACCACTACTCCAGGGAAAAAATTAAAATTACCCTCAATTTTGACCAAACTATTAGGCCATGAGACATGAAAACCTCCCCTCTATAATACTTCTTATCCAAAATAAGAAACATCATATATCCACTATAAATAATCCACATCATCGAGTCCAAATTATTGACCCAAAATCTATGTCTATTAATTTTCATGGTCATACTGATGGTGTATCCAAGCAATCACAACTAACCAAAACTGAAGGAACCTATCACCATATCCAGTCGTAGAACCATTAGATCCATGGATGAATTTGTTTTCTCTCCCTAAACTAGAATTCTCTTTTCATCATGAACACCCTCAATAGTACCCCACTACACCATCTAATTTTGAAATCCCTCCAGCACACACATCACAATTCCAATCAATTTCATTAATTCCGTGATTACTCCCTATTCACTATAGTATTCATGAATTATCTAAGTATAGATTTAGTACATGATTGGATAGAATCACCAGTCTACAATAGGATATTACAAAAATAGTTTACATGAATAACTTTCCATCCATTCTCATGAAAACACATATTCTCAATTATTAGACTATATCTATATAACAAGGACCCACCTCATTGTATATTTTGTTATGCTACCCAAAATCATTAAAATTCAAGGATCTTTGTAACATTACCTGTATGTTTCTTGTAATTCACCCAAGGTCATATCACTTGACCATAATGCATTCTCTTGATAAAATTCACTATCCAACTTTATAAATCAACATGATCTTTATAAAAAAACTTACATATGCGAATATTTATTTTTCAACATACAAAACATTGAAAGTTGAATCCATGAACTATAAAATTAAAAAAAATATCTGTTATGGGTACATAAATTAGGATTATACCACCTCATCTGAAAGAACTATATCGATAACAAAAAATTTGGAAGAACACCCTTCTGATTGCCATATTTTGATGATATTATTATCCCCTTGGATACCATAATTTGGAATTGGGAGATAAACAAAATAATTACAAAAAAAAAGATAAAAATACACATATAAATGTAGAATAAAAAAGGAAAAATATTATCACACACTTGAATTACATAGTTCATTAAAAAGTCAAACATCCCTAGGAGAACACTACAATCACAATGATAAATAAGAGGAAAAACATTACGAACTCTCTGAATCTCAAAATACCCTATATAAAATCACAGGTATTCAAATCTCATTTATCTTGTTTCTGGTATATCAACAGGAATCTGTTCACACCTCATATTTATAGAGCTATTTATTTAGTAAACTGGTTACACCATAATTTGATATTGACGATTGTAATTCAGTTGAATTATAAAACCTTTGATATAGTATTTTTCCTTCAATTTAACCACTAACAAACGGTGAACTTACATGCTACCCATATATCATAAAATTACTTCTAATACATCCAAAATATAATTTAAACAATATAATTCTGGTAGGATAATTCCAAAAAAGATGAGGTCTATAATTTTTTTCAAAAAAATATATCATGAAAAATATCTTTCTAAAAACTCCATTTAATTAAAACAATATAGTAGAATAGAGGTGGATTCACATAAACTGAATAATCTATCATTTTAAGGCCTCAAAAGGGATTATAAAATATTTACAATTTTATTAGAGTATGAATCCTTATGATTCACTATAGTGATCTCTATACCCTTCCATTTATCTATGTGTAATTCAGGCACACTACTACCTTAGAATTTCTTAGACTAAATGCTCTGCAAAAATTTCCTTAAGCTTTTTCGTTCCAACTACCATCAAAATTTCCAACACCCTATCTCCTAGTATATTATTAATGAAATGAAATTTCTTATCAATTGATTTTTTCTTTTTATGAAAATAAAAATCCATTTCAAGATGAATAGAACTATGAAATCAATTTAATATGTTTATCTTTCTTATTATTTCCTATGAACTCTTATAAATCACATAAAAAATACTTGTATTCTTCAATAAGAACAATATATTCTACCTTTGTTGATGAATGAGTAACCAAAAGATATAGAAGAGATATCAAATTTAGTATTATCCTAATAAAAGTGATAAAACATTTATACTCTTTTGTGAATCCAAATATCTAAAAAATAAGAATCCATAAACCCCTACAAAAGATGATTATCACCAATATGTACCACTACATCTTATGATATTTTAGATATCATATGATTCATTGAATATATTCATAATTAATCCTTAGAAGATTAGACATGAAGTAACTAAAAAATCCAACTACAAAGGAAACATCTGGCCCTTCGAAATCATTCATACATTAAACTTCTAACAAATGAAGAATAACACACATTTTACATGTATCAAACCTACTCTTATGATGATGGTTCATGCACTATTTTGTGTTTTAGGTGTCTTAAAATGGTGTTTAGAGAGGTTTCTTTTCATTCAATCCAAATCATTAAGTGAATTTTTGAATATATTCCATCTAGGATAACACCAATGTTCTATATTTACTTTCCATCTCAATTTTCATCCCAAAATATTTTATTATAATGTTCGAGATCCTTCATCTCAATCCTTAAAGATAATTTTATCTTCAAACATTGAATCCCTAGAATTTATGGTCCTACAAGTGACATATCATCCACATAAAAGAGTAATATTATAAAATTTCTATCATTTAATAACATATAATTGTAATAGTAATAATAAACACACTAACTGGAAATTTTTTCCGACATGAAATTATCAAATATGGATTCCAATGTTGAGGGTATGTCTTACTAAAATATATGTTTTTTCTTCTACCTACAAACCTTTTTCTCTTTATAATAATTTTCGTAACCCTTAGGCTAAACCATATTGATCTCAACCTAAAATTCGCCAAAGATTAATAGATGTATTAACATATATATGGTTCATGTTGAAGTTATTTGAGGCAATAAATCTGTGCACCATCCATATGGTAGTGTGCTTTATGAATGGGGAGAAAATATTATGATATTAAATTATTAAATTATTTTAGAAAAATTTTGTTACCAATAATGAATTTTACATCCTACTTCAATCAATTTCATCCTTAAAATAGAAAAATTATTTATTATAAAAAGAACACATTACTTATAATTGTTTATCCAATTAGCATGTTCCATTAAACTTTAATGAATTAATTACTTTCATTATGGATAAATCCCACTACTATGAGTCTTCGAGTTTATCTTCTTCTTTTGGATTTTCTATTTTTCTAATATCTATTAAAAGAAGAAATTTCAAACCCACATTAGGCCTCTAAAAGAGTATCCTAAATTGGGATGATCACATTAACTAAATTTGTTGGTCCATATAAATATATTCCAATATTTTTTTATAACTATCGTATTATCAAAACATTATAATGAGTCTAATTACCTTAATAATCTTATGATATTTATTCCATGTTCTTTCTAGTAACTTCATTCCTGTAAAATTAATCTTCATCATTTTATTTTCCGTCAAAAATTTTTAATTCTAACTGATGATATTTCCATAGATATATCTCATATATGACAACATATATTCTTTGAATGACTTTATTATTATCAATATAGAATAAAATTTCATAATTTTTCATCACTATATCCAATAAGAAAAAAAAATTGGATTTAACCACTAAATTTTCTCTATCCTTTAGATTAACTGGAGAAAATTCGAAAGTTGTAGTGATTTTTAGATGGTCCACATTATGATTTTTATGAGACCAATATTATTCTTACTATTCTGGTATCATAGATCATGATATATTTATGTTGATTATGTATGTTTCAATTTTATTATAATCTAACGAAATTCCCTTACGAATTTCAGATGAAGTCACATATACCAAACACTCTTTTAAAGATCAGTATTTGTACTTTTAGCTACTCCATTATCTTTTGGAGTTCTATAAACTATATTCTCAGGCCTCAATATATAATTCTGGAAAATGTTTTAGATGTTATATTTTTTCCAATCACCACCAATGTCTATTTAGAGGCATTTCATTTAACGATCACACTCCCTTTTAGAAATATATTTCCGGTAAATAATTTATTGAAAATATATTATATTTAATTTAGGAAGAAGACTCAAATATTTCAAATAGAATAATTTTTTAATGTAAAAAACATAGAGATAATGAATTGTAATTCATGGGGTAAGGTCCCCAAACATTTTAATATCTGAGTTCTAGCTTTCAATTTCAATGTTTATGTCCATCCTAATTAAAGGACAATATACTCTATTTGTTAATAATACCACACTCAAATCCTCCAAAATCTATGTGATTGTCTTCAAGTATTCCATTTTATAGTATAGTGTTTTTATTCATTCCAATGAGATAGCCATTTCTATATTTTTATATTTCTAGATCTTCTAATGATGTAATTTAGATCATTATATCATCATAATTTCTTCTAGTCATGTATAGGGTTCCATTCTACACACCTTTAGAAATCACCATAGATCCTATGGACATATTATACTTTCCATATGTGTAAGTTGTTATAAAACATGCTTCATTATGTAGGCTAACTGATATGAGGTTGTTTTAGAGTCCTAGAATGTGTCCAATATCATTTTTCTTAAATAAACATCCATTATTTATACAAATTTTTCCATTTAACTTTCTTACTATATCTTGAGTTTCATATTTTATTGGACATACTCTACTGAATATTTATAACACAAAATCCACTATGAATCCATAGTCACTAGTTGAATGAAAATATTCACCTATGTTAATAACCCACTTTTTTTTGAATGTTCACACTCAAAACAAATTGTTAACATATTCCATCATAGTTATGGAATTTCTACTTTGCGCCCATAAAGAATTTATAGTACATTCCTTTCAATTTTTATTGTCAATCTTGATATGAAACTTCTTTCTATATATCCAATAAGTTGGATTTAACTACATAATCTACTTAAACATCTTCCTTGGGGCTTATATGATGATGAATTCATTTGAAAACACCTCTTTTGAGGTGACTATCCTCATCCACCAGTTTTAATAAACTTTTGGTTGGTATTTGGACATACTTATTACTTAACTACTCATTAAGAATCAAATTTATAATTTCATAAAATAAAAGGATATATTTTCTACTGGAATTGATTACTTTATTCACCATGAAATCCAATCTTTTTAGATGTGAAGATAGAAGATGCAACTCCAGTACATCATATATGAACAAAACCATTGTTGATTTGATTCTTCTTCAGATCATGTTGAAATAAAAAACATGTTCAAATACCTATATTCCTTTTTATAGTCTCAGGATGAATAATTAATACATATTAAATATTTTTTAAGTTTCATAGGCTTCTCATACAAGTCAACTGAATATTTCAAAACATCAAAAGTGATTTTCTTCCCTAAAATGTTTAAAGTCTCATTTTTTGAAAGAGACATTCATATAAATTATAGAAAATTCATTTATAACCAAATCAATATAAATGTTTTCATATTTTAATCTTCCAATATTTGATTATAAAAATCTGTATATATCAAAAGTTCATCAAACTAAATTTTCTAGATGAAAACATATATTCTATAAAACTTTTAATCTCAGATCATTTATAAATTTAACACCAATATATATTTATCATGGTGTTTAAAATTGAAGAAACATATCTAATGAGATTTATTAGGTAGAGACCTATAGATTTGGAAGAACATTCGTAGAATAAAAAATTCATAAGATTTTCTTTTCAATTACCAACCTTCCATAATTTTCACAACTGCATTGATGTGTTGTTCCATAACTAGGATATAAAAAACCAAATTACCACATGAATTCATCAATATAAAGACAAGTAAAAAATGAGAAAAGAAACCATAAGGAAAAACATGAATTACACGGTTCACAAATCATATGTCCAACATCCACAGGTGAATACTATAATAACTATAATAAATGAAGGTACAAGGGATTAAAATCACTCTCACTATAAGCTCACTCAATACAACAGGTAAATTATATAAGACTTATATGAATTTTGTCTTTCATATCAAATGGAAACTTGTAAAACATCATATTAATAGTGGTTTTCATTAGATGAACTAGATACACTACCTTTTTAAATTCAACAAATTCTTTTCATTGAACGAGGAAACTTCTAACAAATTATTTTCATTCATTTTGAAAACTTTTAACTAGTGAACATGCATTGTTCCCAAGTATTAGATGTATCTATAACACTTCATAATATAAATAATCTATAATTACACGATTTATAATAAGTGTATCACTTTACCACATTCCAACGATCCTTTCGGTTTAGATTTTAGAGAATTTTAGAAAAAACATACACATCAAATCCTTACAATACAAATGGGACACATACACTCAGTATCCATTTTCCCACAATATAAATTTTTTAAAATGAATAGAATTTTCTTTTCGTGAAAAATATTTAAAAATTTTATGTCGACTATTTATTTGTTAAAAATATTCCTTAAAACCTATGATTTTTTTATTACATGGGATGTGAACAAATATTTAAATAAGGGATACAAAAAAAATAAACCCATTATTCCATCTTGAAAATTTTGAAATCCCATGAGAAATCTAACCATTTCGAAAAAATAAAAACAATGTGAAGAAACTCATTTTCTTAAAAATGAAATAATATTAACAACAAATTATAATATATATAAAATGTAAAATTAAAATATAGGGGTTTATTTTAAAACATTCCTCTTTATGAATCCATTTTTTTTTTGAAAATATACATTTATCATTAAAATGGCTATAAAAATTCCATTAAAAATAATCTCATTATCATACATTATGGCCTAAAAATACTTCCAGAAGAAATAATTTTTATTAATATAAAATTCCTCATGTTATTTTGGGATATCATAATTATTTCACACATACACTCACTATTAAACAAACTCTTGAAAGTGGAATAACCTACTCAGTTAATGCCAACCTAATTCGCTGAAGCACAAAATCATAACCCAATGAATTAAAAAGGTATATCAAGAGAATTTATCTTCATGAAAAATATACAAAGAACATAAAATATATAAAACAAAAATAAAATTTCATTTACATCATAAATTATCATAATTTATTCTATTATTCAAATATATTTATGTTTCCTTGCTTCATGATAAAAATGGATTAAATAATTTTTATTAGAAAAATCATTAAAAAATATCCTAGAATAATGGTAAATATAATATTATTTTACAAAATACGTAAAAATTAAAGAGTGGGTTTCTTAAATAATAACTATCAGGATGGTGGGAAATTCATCTCATGGAGTACACATTATAAAAAATAAACCTTTCACACATCATTAGAAATGTAAAAAATTACCCATTAGAAAAAATTTATATAATTCATTTAATACTTTTTTAGAGAAAGCCAAGCACTATTTAAAATGGATTTGATCATTCCTTTAATTATATAAATTAATAACATGAAATATTTCATATAAACTTGACCTAGAGGGAAAAGTGAATTTAAAACATTGAAACTCTAAAAATAAGTTCTCAAAAAACCCATGTCCCCAAGACTAAATTTTCATGTACATATATTAATTATATATACAAAATTTATAATAATTTAATACCTTATTAAGTGAATTTCTATGTTTTATACCTTTTAATTGTCCTGTTTATTTTATTTATTATTTTTTCTTTATATAGTTATTAAATTAGTTATGTTCTTGTCAGATGTTTTGGGGACATTTAATTGTTAAATGAAAAAGGACTTATGTGGGTTGACATGGGTAAAATGGGTCATTGATGCATCCACATAATAATATAAATAAATAAATAAATATTATTTTTACACATTAAGTATAATTTTATAATAATCCATTATGTGAACATAAAAAAAATATATCACATCACTTGAGGGATGTGGTATTTTTAATGTACGCACATGCATTGTTATAATTTATGAATAAACGTTAGGGTAAGAAAATAGATGATATATATTATATTTCTATAATTGTAATTATTTCATGAAAATAATATATAAATTAATATATATATATATATATATATTAAATCAATCATTTAAAACAACCATGATGGGTATTGATGGAAAACAAAACATGTCACATCAAGGAGGTGATAGTCCACATTTACGCACAAATGTCGTATTCATTTCCCATTAGATGGAAAAATGGGTTGAGTATGTGTTTAAATGTAAACATAATAATATTTACTTATATTAGTGATAATTTTTTTGTTATATAAACTTGTTTCCAGAATCGTTTATGGATGTATGAGAAGAAATATAATAGAATACTTATTCTTTGGAAACCACCCTTTGATAATTTATTTGTTATAGGTTAGTTATTTATAAATAATAGAGACTCAAGGTCTTAGGAATATATGTTTTTTTTGAGTGTTGGGTATGTACTTGATAAATTGGTGTTCTCAAAAAGGTACACTGAAGGGAGGAGAAGAGGTTCTTGTTTATAAGTGAGGGTATATGACCTCTTGGAATTAATTAACTAATTATATTAATATAAATTATTTCTCATGCTCAAGTGAATAAATTGGAATATTTAGAATATAATATACGTTAGAGTCAAAATTTTCTTATCAAATAAAATTTGGACATGTCAATGCATTGTTTTCGACATTGTATTTTAGTTCTATCCTCATGTTAAATTTTTTGACAATTTCAACGATATCAATGCCTTTTCCTTTTAGGAGATACAAATTATACAATAAAAATAAAATTTACTCACATCTATAAAATAGTTGATATAATAGAATAGATCCCATTAACTTGTCCTAATATAGGTTTTTATGAATCTTCATTCATTAAATAAAATATTATTTTAAATATGATAACATTAAATTAAAATTCGATAAATTTTACATTTCTTGAATTTAATATGAACTCGTTTTAAATTTATTTAGAATAAAAAATTTTAGAACGTCACAATTATATTATATTTTTCTAAAAAATCCACACTACACAATAATTAATCAGAATTGCGTTGCTTTTAATATTTTTAAAAATATTTATTTTATTTTTCTATTATTTAAAAAAGTACTGTATTGGAATTTCATAAAAATTGAAGCTAATTATTCCTTAAAAAAATAAAAATTATTTACCATGATAGAATAATTCATTAATATTTAAAATAACAATTTATAATCCAATATAATATTTTCTACCACTATAAAAAAAATTAGAGATATTAAAATCATTTTCTTAAAATAATATAATGATCATAAATAGATAAAAATGGAATCATCTTTTCATATTTTAGAACCATGGAAGGGAATTACGAAGAAACACTATTAAAAAACAATGACTTCATTTTTTTTGATATTTCTATGAGTTATCCCATAGTTTTAACCACGTTTTACCCATTTTACCTATAATGAGGATATAAATATTTACAACGATAAATATTTACAATAACTATAAATAAAAGTGGCCTCATTAAAAAATCTGTTTATATTGATTCCAAAATATATTATACTTGCAGAAATTATAATTTATATGAGATTGAAATTAAATTTAAGCAAGCATGAAAAATGCATTGAAAACCGATTATTAGGAAAATTAATTTTATGTTTAAAACCGAATTTACTTTCATTATAGTCATACTAAGAACCATCAAATAAAAGTTAATTTTTTTAAATTTATAGTTTATCAATTTTAATATAAAATATTAATAAATTTAAATTAGTTTAATTTTTTGAGATAAAAACACATTGTCCATATAAAAAATCCTTTCTAGCAAGAAATGTGTTTTTAATCCAAAAAATAAAATTATACAAAAATAAATTATAAAAATGATTAATATGTAATTCATTAGATAAAATATAGATAAAAGTTATTATTTTTAATTTAATATGAAATAAATAACATCATGGTTATTTTCAATTAGTTGATTTAAATAAAATAAATGTTTGTTTTATAAAAATATATATTTTTACTATACACAAAACAAATTATTTCAATGAAATCTAAAAAATTAACCATAAAATAATATATAAATAATGATTAAAAAATGATATTAAATTACTCATAATATTTGTAATATATATCGAAATTAATTATATTTTTGACTCGTAAAATGGAATTTTTTTTAATAAAATGTTTTTGTGTTGAAAAAAATGAATTTATTTTGCTTAATTTATCATTAACCATTAATAAATGAATTTAAATTAATCAAAATGAATATATATATATATATATAATCTAATTATATCATTATATTTATTATCCAATTGTGTAAAATTTCAACTTTTAGATGAGAGATTAGTTTTATAAAATACATTTATTTTATGATCAAAATATTTAAACTTCATTTCTAAACAATTGGTAATCAATAGATGATTAATTAGTAATTTTTTTGATGAATTTTTTATATGTATATTTCATAATATATTTATTTTCATCCAACACAACCAAGTCTATAACTATATTATAATAGTTATTTTTAAATAACAGTATATCTCAATTCATTTAAGCTAGATGTTTCGTATAACACACACTATTGAAAGTATTAAAATAAATTTGAAAATATAGTTGGGTCACATTCTATATTATTATGGAAATTTATACTCTTAATTTTCTATCATTAATGATAAAAATGCTTAAAATCAATTTTAGTGAGTTCAAGATAAAAAATATGACTATTAAAGGGATTTTTTAAAATATAAAAAAACATTATTGAAAAGACACGTCATAGAAAGGGATAATTAAAATTTATGTTGAAAATATATAAAGGTAAATACAAAGGTAATATGGAATAAAACATAACTACGGTTCGAAAAAAGTAATAAAATGTTGGGTAATTAAAACATTTTCCTGGAAAGATGATCTATTGAAGTGAAAATGTTTAATTGGTTGAAAGAGAATATACCATAATTGAAAAAAATATTATAAAAGGATAATTTTTTTATTTCAGTATCATTTTCGTAATGTTGATGGATTCATTTACCATCAGGATATAGATCATGAGAAAATTTTCTTACTTGATTTATTTTAATTCCATAAGCATAATTTCATCCCTTCATTATTCATAGATTAATTCCGACTTAATTATTTTTTATTACTCCATGAAATGAATGTTAAAGATGAATTTATTATGAATGATGCAATGAAATTAGTTTTTAATGGATCATAAGATCCATAAAAGGATAACAAGTTATTCCTACAATATTTAGGCATTAAACAAAACCCAAATCGTTAGCCTTAGATAAGATAATATCAATTATAAAAAATATTACATTAATATCCAAATAATAAAAAGTTAACATGCGTAGTTCAAATTAAATCATTCCATAAATAAAAAACTACAAAAAAATTCAAAAAATTTATTAAATATTGAATTCAAAAGATTAGAATGATATGATCACATATTCTTTTTAGATAAACTTAATATTTTTTCTCAAATAACATCAACTAGTCAAAAAGTGAAATATAGAAAATGTATATTACCTAATCATAAAACATCTAAAATATGATTATGTTACCCTTAAATAGTCTAAATAACCACAAATACAAAATAATATCATATATACATCTAAAATATAATTCAAACTATATTCCTAAAGTAAAATCCCATATTACATAATTGAATTTATATGTATAAATATAACATATAATGCCCCCAAAATATATTAAACCTTTATCCCAATTAATCATATTTACCTCAACATGAATGGTAATATTAACCATTCATGTAATCAATAACATTAAAATTCTTTCAAAAAAATATAAAATCATATTTTCTCAAACAACCTTTTATCTAAAACACCTAAAAATCTCAATGGTTTTATTCACAATAATGTCTTCGAAAATATCCTTAATAAATATAAACTACCATCACCAAAAACATAAGAAAGTGTATTTATTCTTTTTATTGTTCGATCAATGTTCAACTTATTGAAAAACAATGGTATCAAAAACATATAAAATATCCAAATCTTAATCCTATTATCCTATAAAGTTATCTTATCCTTTAATTTGACACCAACTATAACACCCCATAACGAAAAGATCCCACAATTACATTATTTATAATAATGGTTTCACTTTCTCAAATTTCATGAATATTTTCTATTTAAATAATTAAAAAATTATGGAAAACACTTACAAACAAAACCCTTAAATTAAAAGGCGGACACAACCAATCATTTTACATTTCTCCCAAAATATAAAACTTTCAAAATTATGCATATTTTAATTTCTGGAAATTACCCATGAATTTACTACCAAATTTAAAATTTTATTTAAAAAACACTTTTAAGAAAAAATGTGGAACCCAATATGCACCTCAAAATGATTTAAAAATAGTATGATAGGAAAAAATAATTTAAAATAATGTGAAAATTATTGGAGTTGATGAACTTTTATAACTTCTACTAGAGAGTATGCACCTTCAAGTTTGGGTCATTTTAGAGTAGATATTTAAAGTTGTTAGCTAACATGTTCCACATATGAATGTATATTCTGCATTAATATTTACTTCATTAAATCATCGTGCTATGATTTTATCTTTATTATTGATCCAATACTCTTTTTCAGTATTAAAATTATCATGTAGTTGTCTTTATAAAATTATATCATTTTATTCTTGTATGTCTTTGAGCTATATTTTCTCTGAATGCATTTCATTATTCGAATGTAAAATAACAACTAGAAGTTTTTAAAACCCCTATTCATACCTTTTTTATTTGTTCCCTTTCACATTACCATAAATATTACCCTAATAATGTCCTTGACCTCCATTAATTCCATTTTAATGGCTTTTATTTTATTTCTTACCTAGTCTTCGAGCAATGAACCTGTGTTTTTTCTCCTTATAAAATAAAAAAAATCCCGGAAAAATTAGTTTCAATCATTGAAAATTAATTTTAGTTCCTTGATACATTATCTACATATCACTATTAAAATCATTGTTATAATCACTCTTACTAACAGAATAATCTACCTGGTCAATTCAAAAAAAATCCCCAAGAGAACATAATAATTACCAAATTCATTAGAGAGGTATATATGGATCAACCATCAATATAAAAAAAATTATATGTACTATAAAACAATAAACATACATATAAAATTTCATTGACATACTATAATATCATAAACTATTAAATTTATCCCATATGAATTAGTGATTTCGGGATATACATAATCATCATGATACAAATACCATTTCATGGAAAAAAATTTAAACAAAAATTTCCATAAGTACGTGAAATTGATATTATTTTAAATTTTTTTAAAATTTTAAGTGTCAATTTAAAAATAATAACTATCATGAATTTGGTAAATTCTACTCATTCCATATATGTAATAAAATAGATTCAGTACACACTTTTTTTAAATGTAAAAAATGACCTGTTTTGAAAATGGTTAAAAATATACTTTTGATAACATCATAATGAAATTAAAACATAGTTTAAAATAGAAATTTAAAAAATTTAATTATATTAAAAGAATTCCTAAAATATTATAAATAATATATATTTTGAGGGAAAAGTTATGAAAAAACATTAAATATTTTTAAAATAAGGTTTAAAACCCCCTTACCATGAGTCCGATTTGTTACGTACATAATTTATCTCCAGTATAATAAAATTATATTATTTTTTTCCATAAGAAATTTTTTTTCCTTATTATTATAGAATTTATTTAATTTTTTACCATTCCATATATAATTATTTATTTATTTATGTTCATTTCATTTTTTATGGATGTTTGGTTCATAATCACAAAACAACTTTGGTGGTTTGGCCTTGTTCAACGGTGTCATTATTATATGAAATATAGAATATTAATCATGAAATAATTATCACTTTTGTAGATTAATTAAAATATTATAATCATCCATAAAATGTGAACATGGAAAATAAATCACATTGATTCATTGTTGTGTTATTCCACACGTATGAATGAGCAATGTTATCATTTTTAATGAATGTAGGGTTAAGAAAATAGATTATATATAATCTTAAAATTATAATAATTGTTACATGAATAATATATATATTTAAATTAAAATCATTGATATAAGAAACTTTGAGATATGGTGATGGAAAATGAAGCACATCTCTTCATAGAGGTGGTAGTCCACACATACATAAAAATGTTGTCTTCATTCCATAGTGGATGGAAACAAAGTTGAATATGGGTTATAACATTATAATAATAAAATTTATTTATATAGGTGTTACTTATGTTATTATATCATAATGGTTTAAGAATGTATAATTGAGTTTTAAGTTGAATAAAAATTCATGGGTATGAGTTATAACTCTGCTTTGAAAAAACCAACTCTGGCTTAAAGGTTATCCTTATAGGTAGATCCTTCAATTTGAAAAGATACTTTGAGTTGTGTGGAGGGTTATTTTGGATAGGTTTCAGTTGGTATTAGCTGAATTAGAGTGCAAAAAAATTGTGTATAATGGAAGATAGGATGTTCCCTTTTATATGTGAGCAGTGGGGTACCCTTTGAGTTACATAAAGTATTAAATCAATAATAATTAATTATAATGTTCTAGTAGAATGAAACTAAAATATTTCATAGATATGATGATTTATATTCAATATAATCTCTTAAAATAATATTTTTACATATGTAGATGAATTTTACCACTTATCATATATTTCAAACCTTCATTAACTCTTATGACAATTACACTGATTTCAAATATTTTTACTCATGAAGTGTTATGAATGTAAATATAAATAAATAATTTTAGAATTATAGGATAGTCTTTGATATTATATAAAAAATCCTATAAAATTAGTCTAATTTAATATATATGTTTTTAATTTTAATTGATTGAGTAAAATATTATTTAACATAAGATACCATTAAAGTCATTTCTATACTATTCAGATAGTTTGAAATTAAAGACAACAATATTGAAATTTAGTTCGAATAAAAACATTTAAAACAAAAACATGATATTATAGTTATCTATAAAATAATGTAACATAATAATTCAACCAAATTGTATTAATTTACATATTTTTAAATATATTTATGTCAGTTTGATATTATTTTAAAAAGTAATGTATTATCATTACATAAACATTTAAGGTATTTATTCTTTCAATAATAAAATAACATAAATTAAAATGGTAGAAAAATCATTAATATTTAAAATAATCATTTAAAACTCAAAATAAACTACTTTTATCCATATAAAAAATACTATTTATATTTAAACAAAGAGAATGTTTTTCATGAAATGTTAAAAAGAAAACAATCGATAAAAAATGGCACCGTGTTTCTATATTTTTAAAACTAAAATGATTGTTTAAAAGATAAAATAATAAAATATTGTAATGTTTTGGAGTTTTATACGCCTTACGTAATAATTTTTAATTAATTTTAACAGTTTTAACCTTTCTAAAGTAAAATGATTTACTACAATTACTATTTATAGTGACCAAAATTAAAAGTGGAATATTTAAAAAATTTGTACAAGATACTTCAAAATATGGATTATATTTTTTCAAATTAAATTTATATAAGTTTATGATATGAATTTTAAATAATCACATACAATGGAATGAAAACCAATTTTAAAAAAGATTCATTTTAATGATAAAACTGTCTTTAGTTTCATTCAGCATCTAGTAAAATCCATAAAGTGAAAGATTAATTTTTTTGGGAATATTAAATACATAAATATATTTAAAAAAACTAATCCTTATATATTAATATTATACTCTTAGGTTAAAACATATAGTATTCATAGAAAACGATTTCATGTAAAAATGCATTTTTGGCCTAAAAATGAACTTTTATAAAAATTAGAAATGATGATTATTATTATGCAATTAATTAGAATTAATCTTAATAAATGAGGTTTTTATTATTTTTTAATTAATTTCAAATAATAATGTTAATTTTAAATTACTTTATATAATTAAAATAAATGATTATTTTACAATAAATCGGTATATGTCACTATTTACTAAAAAAATAAACAATTTTAGAAGAATCCTAGAAATGCACAATAATAAAATTATGATATTATGATTTGAAAAATGATAATAATTTAATCAAATAACATCTAAAAAGTTGGAAGAAATTAATTATAATTTCGTGAATAAAATGAAATGAAAATAAGTTTTGAAGTATAAATAACATTGTTCTCATTCATTTCGTAATATCTATAATTAAATGATTTTTTATTAATTCGATTATATATATATAATTATATTAATATATATATGTATTTAATATACTTATATCATTATAATCCATTACAGATAGTGATAAATTTAATATAGTGGGATAATAAATTATTTTATAAAAAATATCTATATTACCCTCCTATGATTTTATATTCATTTCCAACCAATTTATAATCAATACATTATTGATTAGTAATTTTCTTACAGGAAAGCTTCATAAATATATTTCGTAATATTGTAATTCTGATTTATACCCTCCAAACAAATGACTTGGCCATAATTAAATAATGCTACATCATAATTCGTATTAGTGTGATGTTTTAAATACCACATGGAATCAAATATATTATGATAAATTATAAAATATGGGGGTTTTATAATATCTTTATGATTACTCTAGTAGATCATCGTAATATAATTCATTAGTGGGACTCCTTTTGCAAAATTCTATATCCATAACCGTAACTAAAAAAACATTATGAAACAACTCCTTTTGGAAATATGAAGCTGCTACACCTGAAACCAATATCATTAATGCATCACACTAAACCTTCATTAAAAATTTCTTCGATTTAGTGAAACATTCTTAGATTATATATTATGTGGTACCCATAATAGGATTTCCATTATCATTACTCAACAAACTTGATTTAATTATATATCTATTTTCAGTTGAACATGGAAACTCATGAGACCCTCTTAAAATTCGCAAATATGTACACATCACGGTCCTTTATCGAAGAATAAAGGATACCACTATGCCCAATGTAACCACCTTTAAAAGCCACTAATAATCTACCATCATACACCCAATCCATATATTAATATAACTAATGGTCCACAAACTTGCTCACTATCACATGATTCTCATGTTCTACCACCTTATGAGACACACCTGGCCCCACAAGAAACACACTTTTATTACTGCAGTCACTATAACTGTAGTAATATTATAATTCCTCTACTGTCATGCCTAGACACACATTTCCTGAACATTTTTCTAGTCATAAGGATTATCATAAAGTATTTCAATATTTATAAATAGGAAATTCTAAGTCAACACACAAGATGACTTTCATAACATATCCACAATATCATATACCTTTTATCATTACACTATCACACTAAAAATTAACCATTTGATGCACCATTCATACCCCGATACACTGATCATGATAGATTAAACATTACTTGGCCATCCCCAAAGTAGTCTCATATCTATCCAATATAAATCACATCATTGATGGTCAATGCTTTTTCTATAACTCAATTCCAAAAAGGCTTTTATTACCATTCCATTATTATCTCTTATCTGATCGAAACCAATGTAAGATCATTTACGGAGCCCATAAAAACACTATGAAAACATCATATTAGTTAAAAGACTAAGGTTTCCTTAACCCCATGAAAGTATTCAAACACATCTCGTGGTCCTACAACCCATGAATGTTTATGGGGACCAAACACACATATCTAAAAAAATCATATCCACACACTAGGAAAAAAATAAAATCTTTCACCTATCATTTCCATCTATCATAAAGACTTTATTAAATCAATGACATGACACACCCAACTCAATCTCCCCATCATTGATATTTATAAATTCTACCCATCAACGGGTCCCCCCTACCATTCAAATGAAATCATGCATAATTAAACACCAATCATACCTGTATTATTAAATGATCTTGTTACACAAATCCACAAACCACAAATATTAATAAAAATCTCCCTTTCATGACCCATGGAAGAGTTTATCCATATAACAACTTACAAAATGGCTCTAAACATACCCCATTACAAATAATAAAGCATAGAAAATCTTGTGAAAACCTCTTTGCTACCTTCTATACCATTCTTGTTTTTAAACCTTTACCTATATCGAATTATCTATAGGCTTATGATGAAAGCTCACAGTGTATTGGTAGGGCCTATTAAAAATGGAAAAAATCTGGTTTTTTCATAATTAAAGAATACTCTATGATCTACATGATTAATAACATTAATACAAACATAATTAACTCATAGATTAATATAATTATTTACCCCAAGACCCCAATCTCAAATAATCACTTATAAATTATAATATATTTATTGATTGATTTATAATTACTTTGATATTTCATGTCCTTTTTATTGAGGCGTCACTTAGAAAATCTAATCTTATCACTCTTTCATTGCATGTTCTATGTGAAGGTTCCCTCTAGTGGTGATCCACATATGCTTTATAAAAATTTGATCATCACAATATAATCATATAGGGTTTAACATTAATGATTCTAATTATTGTAGTGAATAATGTAAATCACAACCACATCCTTCAATGTGAAATTTATTTTTCCTATTGGTGGAGAAGAAATGATTTGTGTTTTTAAGTGTATTCTAGGAGGGAGATCTTTTGGTCATGGAAGGATTTTATCTTGAAATGTTTTTTATAATTAAAGGAATTTAAATAAGGATAATAAAAAATTTCAAAACCCAATCTAAAATGCATTAGGGTTAGATGAAATTAATCTCAAAAGGACCTTAAATATTTTATCAATTCCCTGATAAACCCATGTCTAAATAATAATATAATTTTTATTATATTCCTAACAAGAAGAAAACATGTAGATAAATTAAATTTTATTTCTATTAAATAAATTAATTAATAATTATAAAAATAATAAATAATATTATTTTTTGGTCTATCAAGCTTAGTTCACCAATCATAATCATGATTTATCGGTCCTTGATTAAATGCATATATATTTAATTGAGTAAATATCACTACATTATTCATCAAAAAATTCATAAATATAATATTCACCAAATGTTACATATTTTTCAAATATTCACATCAAAAAATAAATAAATATTTTGTTACCTTGTGAATAAACTAGAATAAATTTGTATTATGTGTTCACAAAATAAAAAAAATACCAAAAAAATATATATTTTTTAAAAATTCATCTTACATATATATTCTCTTGAAACTAGTGATTGAATATTTGAGATCAGACTAACATGAATTATTATTAAAAATGTATGAAAATGAAATTAATAAAATATGATAAATACAAATGGATTTTAACTATGGTTATGATTACAAATAATGAGTAATCCTCCATGACCTTTTCTCAGTGTCATTAGTCTACATTGATTAATTTACAAAGGTTGTATATTGAAACACACTGAGGATCCTAGAGAGAATGATTTTAATTTCCAAAGGACATGTATTCTATTGTAAATTTATGCTATGTAATATAATTAATTAATATTAATATCTTCATTCAAGCATGTTACATGTTGGTTTCATAAACATATATACTAGATGCATATTTCCTTGAAATTTGAAAAATGAACTTTCTGAAAACACCCCTTAACTGTGTAATTAATTAAGAAGCTATATTCCCACAAAAGTGCCTCAGATATAAACATGTGAGATTTAATATAAGGGACAATGACATTCTCACATCATTCATCAATAAAATGTAATTCTTGACACACCCAACATATCCTACTATACTCTCCAGATATATCAATATGATTTTAATCAATACATAAAAGTACGTGACTCATGAAATTAATTAATGATAATATTAAAATATAAGGATCATTACAGACATCCATATGTAGTAATATCTAATCAAACATATAAATATGGATTTCATATTGTTGGTTCATTTTCATGTAATCTCATGAACTCATTATTTCAAATTGAATATCATATGAAAGTGTCTCAAAGTATTATATGTTTCCACTCATGATACCCTATATCATTTTAGTTCCATAACATTATATCATCTAACCATATAAAATTTATTTAAATATGAAATCACGGTACATTTATTTTCTCACAATAACTAGGAAATACAATGAAATTTAAGTGGATTTGGGAATTATTGAATACTATGTCACATAGATGAAAAAATAGAGATATCAAAAGAACATTATTAATTATTTATTAAAATAAAAACAGATAATCATAAATTAGTTGCATTTTAGTTTTATGGATCAACCTCTAACAGACTCCTACTTACACTAGAACAAACTACTATGAAATATTTTCCTTCTAGATCTCAAACAATATTCATGCTTCTTTTATGATAAGGCTTTATTCAAAATCATTATCATATTTTCTTCTATTTAAAATATAATTACAATGGATTCACCAATTTTGAGAAAAATCCCTAAGTAGGTGATTTTTGAATAATATGTGTTTCAACCATTGACGTAACCTTGGATCCTTACAAGTTACACCACTATAGTATTATCACAATACTATGTGATATAATCTTTACTCCTAGAAACCATATCAATATATTTGATGATTCTTTAGAACAAATAACTTATTTGGATGAATTTGACACTTCTATAGACTCAAAATTCACTGTAGAATCAATAATAAATAGATTCTTGGGACTCTAACAGCTCATTGCTCCTCTGTTGTGACTGAATACGTGTCTTGACAGTGACATCAAATTATTTGGGTATTGGAAACTAGAATTAGAATATCATTTAAGGAATAGTTCCTCATCGCTTCCATATACCCAGAATAGATCCCTAGTATGCCATATATATATACTGATGTCTTTAATAGTAGAATAACTGTGTTCTACTGGATATGATTGATGTCATCCTTTTATGATTAATGAATAGGCAACATCAAACCTTGTACATGACATCACTTATATGATACATCCAATCTTAGACACTTATGTGATCCAAGTTATTCTACTTATCCATCTCCCCACTTATGTCGAAGGAAACATATTATCAGAGAGTTTAATACCATGTGACATTTAACCTATTCCTTCTTGGATTTTCCAATCTAAATCACTAAAGTATCAGGACAGTGAATGTAATTTAAAATATTTTATTTTTCCTTATAGATCAATCAGGAATGATAATGATTAATATGATATATGCTAACTAACTTAATTCCTCTATGTAGAAATACTTGTTTAAGTATTCATCAACTGAATACAATAGTATTATTTCATTTTAAATAAGTAATATTTCATCCATTTATACTACGAGAAAATAAACACACTCCTAATAAACTATTTTAAATAGGTGGGTCAGATATTTTCTTTTTAAATCCAAAATCTAGTATGGATTCATTGAATCAAATGTTTTTAAAAATAAATAAAAAATTTATCACATAAATTTATGTCTAATAAAAATAAACCTTGTTGAAATTTACTAGAGTCAAAAATACTTCATGTTGTGTCAAATAGATATCTCCCAAAATAATCCCAAAGAAGAAAGTTGTTTTGATATCCACATTAAAAAAATCATATTAATGGGAAGCTTCTTTGGAAAGTAGAATTAATAATGATTTAAAGATAGATAATAGATAAAAGGTTTCATCATAGTTAATGCCTTGAAATTGTTAAAATCCTTTAGCCACTATCCATACTTTGTTTCACTTAATTTACATTCAAAGTCCATTTATTTTCTTGAATACTATTTTTCACCCAATGGGATTTACATAAACTGGTGGATGAAATAGAACACAATATTGGTTCTAACACACTAAATACATCTCATAATTCCTAGATTCATTCCATCATACATATTTTAACATTTCTACAACCTTCTTGAAGGAAATAATATTGATATCTCCAAGAAATAATTAGACATCATCTTCAATGATATGAAAATCATATCTTTTTTATTATCTAACAACTCTATTGCTATTACATAATATACATGTTTCTAAAAAAATCATAAATACAGGCCAATGAAATGAATTCCTACAACAACTCTTCTGTATTTTGAACATCAAATTCCTTAAAGATAGTCTTAATCCCAATACCCTTCTCTAAGATATACCACCTCTCAGCAAAACATGATTATATTGTGATTATTTTATTCTTACTAAGGGATTTTATAGATAATACCCAATAATTTCCATGGGATACATTATAATAACAAACATCATTCCTTATAAAGGAAGTATATTTCCATAGTTTTTCTTAAAATATTATTGCTACCTAATTCAAAAATATGTTCAAAAACCTGTTTTATTCCACAATATAACTCAAAAAAAATTTATTCTCAATTTCAGTTGGTATATAGTCTAAAATGTATTATATAGTTGGTAATGCATATCCTCAAATGGATTATATAATATTTGTATGGACCATCATCGAACTAACCATGTAAAGAAAAGTACAATTTGTCCTTTCACTAACACCATTACACTATAGTGTATTTGGAGGAATTAGTAGGTATTGAATCCTACACTCTTATAGAACGATGAATAATTATTGGTTAAGATACTCACTCCCTCGATTAGATCAATGATTATTTATCATATTACCAAGTTATATATATCTATCATTCATGATATCTTTAAATTTATCAAATCATCCAAACTTATAACTCATCAAGTAGACACATCAAAATCTGTGTAATTCACCAATAAAAGAAACATACTAAGAAGAGATAATCCTATATTTTATTAGATATGGTCCAAATATACTACTGTATACCAATAATAAAATATTTTTGACCCTTTCAGCATTTCCACCAAATAGAGGCTTAGTAATTTTTCCATGTAAATAGGAATGACATCTGTAAAAGTGTTGTATCTAAAAAGAATCTTAGTAACCAAATTGATAGAGATTTGTCAAATTCTACTCATTTACATGACCAAGTTGATGATTACAAATATTTTTGAGAATTGATTCATGAAGAATTGATTAGTTTTATATTTCTAAATCATATTTTCATAATTTACTAAATGACTAGAATTAAAATGCACCAAAAAATAAAATATTTTTTCTTTAAAATATATATATTTTATCAGTAAAATTGAAAATAAAATAATAAGCATGAATGAAATAAATATAAATAAACGTTTTTGGTAAAATTTTGTTAATAATAAGAATCATTTAAAACTAAGACCATCCTATTTGACCAATAAATGTGTTATTATTCAATTTATAAAGTAGCCAACTTTACACTATTAGTAACTCCTAAAACTATATATTCTCTAGAAATATTTTGAAATCTACTTGAGTGATAATTTTTAATTATGTTTTTATATCATGAATTTTAAATTAAACCAATGTATTGGTATAGAAATATTTCACTTGATAACGAATGCACCTGAATCTTCCTCTTACTTATTCTACTAGGGGAAATCATTCATCTTGTGGCCTAACCTTCCACAAAAAAACATATTGAGTCATTTTACATTGCATATAATTGGATATTATTTTTCATGGAATAATTGGACTCATGATCTTAAGTCCCAGACTAAGTCTAGGGACCCTTTTCCTAGTTTTTCCTTTTACCATTAAACATAAGAACCCAATACCCTTTACACCCCATCTCATTATCAATATGTATAATAAGAGTGATGAGTTTTGATAGAGTCTTATAAAAAATTCTTTTGTTATGACTCATAATAAAATTGGAGATATTCTTAGGTAGTGACAAGAATATGAGATATTTTCACAGCTCAACAAATATCGCAAACCCTAAGATGTATAACTTCTCAACACAACTCATAATCCTTACTACATGAGGCCCAGATTGGGAATAGTCTCTATGATTTTATGTAAACAATGAATTATAGATATCATACATCTTTTGTTTCATATTATCTTCTCAAAGATCACAAATGTGATAAATAATGCTATATGTATCCATATACTCATGATATATTATAATATTACTAGATATATATGACATCATGAAACATTAAACATATATGGAATTATTCAAATGTTTCATATAGAGATATATCTATTCTTCACCAGTTTATTTTTCAATCATCATAGGAAGCATGTTTCTAAGAACATATAATTTTCTTACTAGTTGTAGTATAAAATACTAGTTCTGATATCATTCTTTGAAATTCCAATCATTGAGAATGTTACCTTATTTAGTACAGATCATTGATATAGTCAATGTCATGTTTTTTTAATTACTAAAATAAATAAGATAATAAATGTAATACTTTATCTAGATTACATAATAAGATAATATAATTTAACTTTAATAATATCTTGCCATTATATCAAAACCTACGTACCCTCACCATTAGTTTCTGATTATCCCATCGCATTGATATTCTGGTATCAATATCTATATTCAAATTCTACAAACCAAGACTTGGTCCTGAAAAGTTATTTGGAGGGTTTAATGTATGAATCACTTTCCAAGTAAATTCTATTTATTGGAATCCCTTAACATTAAATCATAGATAAGAGTTTCTTCAATGATTTTACTCTTACTTGCACCATGTACATATTAGGAAGTCAACCCTCGTTGTAAACTAAGTTGAGTCAACTAAGAAACTAAATTTAAACTTCCCAAATATTTAAAGTCACCCTCACATTAGATATTGAATAACATTAAATTATGGTTTTTAATATAGTTTGTGGAAGGCTATGCCAATATAATATTTAATTTGAGGGATTTTTTATTTGTTAATAGTCCATTCTCTTAGGATATATGATTGTTAATAATAAGTTGATTTTACTTTTTTTATCAAACATGTCTAGATAATGTTTAAACATATTAAAATATATATTAAAATTCAATATTTAATTATTTATAATTAATTAATTTAATGTTTAAAACATCCTTAAATAATGAACCATACAATTGACATAAATAAAATATATAAAGTGGTATGAATAAGATCATTTCTAATGGTTGGTTTTTATAGGATATGATTAAAAACACTTGAAAATATATGATATTCTACTCACACTATTACATCTTTTTGTTGAATTACTCTACCTATTATCCTATATACCTCTTGGATAGTTTTTTCCTCGACTCTATACTTGAACAATCTCGTCTTTTCTATGATCTACACCCATAATGTAATTTTAATCATGCCTAGGTGAGGGGGAAATGATTAGTTAAGGGGGTTGTATATAAAATAAAACATGGGATCATATTCCCTAAAATAATGACATCGATGTTGTGATTTTTACTCCATTATTTATTTTAATAAAATATTACAAAATCCGAGAAATTATAATAAATTAAATAAACCAATCACTTACATAGGTTGATCTAAGCTCATTTTCATCCGGACACACAAATAAATATGAAAAATTACACGTTTTAACATTCAATTAAATGATTTAATTATAATTAATATAAAAATGATTTAATTAATTGACATAACTTATTAATAAATTAAATAATTTCCTCTATTTTAATATCTATCTGATGCGTTATAGTGACACCAACAATTAATTAACACATGAAAAAAATTCCTTGGATATTTTTTAAAGAAAAATACATGAAATAAATTTATAATTTATTAATTTAACAAAGAATATTAAATATTAAATAAATTATATTCCAATAATGTAATTATCTTTTTAATACAACAATTAATTATTCAATACGTTATTTAATTCTATTATTTAATGGGTAACTACACATTATATACTTACGAGCTACATGTTTTGTTTTTTACTTCAAATTTATCCATGATAGAATCCCAGTGACTTTGTATGTATCTCTGTCAGTATACATATTGTGTGCCATTGAGATATAAAATATTTGTTCCACTTTTTATATTCCCATGTAACCCACCAGTTTCCTTAGTGTGTTCTTTGGACATGCGGACTAATAAGTCACCTATTGCGCATTCCAACTATATAAGATGTATCTCAATAATGATAAATAATTATAGTCTCATGTGCTATATTCCATGTATTTCAACTTATGGTTAACATGGATTTTACCACAATACCATGAAGGCAAGATGACATGTTCATTAGATACATTCTATGTGGTCAGACATACCATATTTCAAGATGGCCCAACCCACATACAATGTAAATTAAAGACAATACCTTTCATTACTTATCAAAATTTCATGTATCCCATGACTGGTACATGTTTAGTGAACATGGGTATATAGTTTGTACTTTCAGTTGCATGCACTGTATCCATGTATAAAGAACATAATCCCTATCACCTCCCATTGGCTTATCCAATCGTTATTTATCTATTTTTAATATATTTATGATTATATGTAACATGAATGAAGAATATTAACATTTCATGTTTTTAATTAAACAATAGATCACAAAAAATATAAACTATAATTTAAAACTAATAAACTATTCATATAAGTGATCAAATAGTAAAAAATAATAATAAATAATTATGTATCCACTTTGATAATACTTGATGTTTCCGAGCACAACATAAACAGATATTGGGATTGGCAAAATTGTATTTTTGTTATCATCGATTAATAACCCATTACTTATATAATAACGAATGGCATACCAAACAAACTTAAATAGATTATTCATTGACTTATTTACATTAGAAATTAAATTCAGGATAATGACATAATATTAATTATTAATTTACAGACAGGTCTAGAATTTCATTTATATTTTAATTCTTTCTTCATTAAGAAATAAAAGGATTAGTCTTTTCATATCATCATTTCATCTGAACATCCATGTGTAGAATCCATTTAGAGGTGATCCACATATGTTTTCCATATCTTTGATCATCATTGTAAAATCTTCTAGGTGCTATAGTGGATGAATTTAAGACTACTGGTGACTATTATTGATTACTACCCTACGTTCATTAGAGAGTTCTATAAGAGAGATCTATTTTTATAGAGAGGATTCTCTATAGAATTCATTGTTCAAGACTAACTGAATGTGGCTTTAGATAATAGAAAATATAATAATCTATTTGAAATTGTGTTAGGGTTAGAAAAATATAATTACACAAGGGACCTTTTTATTTTCTAAATACTAGGTGAATACCATGTAAAAATAATAACAAAATTATAATTTTTTTCTTAACATGAACAAAACATATAGGTAAAATAAATATTATTTAATCAATATAAATATATTAATATTTATTCAAATAATATTTAATATGAAATTTTTTAATAGACTATCTTTCTCAGTCTGCCAATTCTCTTCAATATACATCGAGCCTTGAATAATGACAATTTATTTAATTTAATAAATATCACTTCCTTATTGGAAAATGAATATATAAATACTATATTAAATAAATTGGTGAATAAATGTTTATATAATATTCAAGTTACTAGGTAAATAAATACTTTTCAAACTTATGAATAAACCAAAAATAAATAAATATCATATATTCACATAATAAAATAAATAATTACCTAGTAAATACATATTTAATCAATATGAAACTGATATATATTCTCTCCAATAACTGGTAATTGAATTGTTTTGATCAAAATGACGTGAATAATTATTATACCATGTATTGGAATAATATTTATCCAATATATCTACTTATTACATTATCTAACCATGAAACACTTAGATCTTCTACTCATTAATTCATGTCTTACTTTCTTGATTAACCTGTTGAATATGCCACTCGTTCATGTAAAACCTATTATAACAAAATAATTACCCAATCATCCACATTTCATACCTATTCCATCTACATGGATATATCACATAATTGATAAAATCTCTAATGTATCAATCTAAAACATCAAGAATCCACTGATGCTTCTCATCATGTAAGGAATCCACAAGCTTAATCAAACTCTTCTATCAGGTTTACACTATACACTAAAACCCATCTATAATAAGAATTAAAATGAAATTAATAATAAATTAATACACCATTGGAATAATATCTTGAGTCACATATCACCCTCAATAGGATTTTCCACCAATTAAATATGTAAATTTCTCAATATATCACTACTAATGATTAAATATACATTCTCCCATTTTTGATCCCACCAATAAAATGACATGTAAGTACACCAAATCTAGTTTTCACACACACACACACACATATATATATATCCACTTATTAATAATCTCATAATCAAGAAAATTACCCATTCTAGGGTTAAAATCATCCCCATCAATCTATATATAAGTGAACCTTTCAAGGTAAAATGACTTATCCACATAATAATAAGAACATGACCTTATAAAATTCCATATTTGGAAATTTATAACCCTATTGTTTATCTATATTTAGTTCCACAATTAAATTACTTTTAGAAACAAAGAAAAATGTATTCTTAATACTTTAAATAATTGTATCATATTTTATTTTCAAAAACAAGTACCACAATCGCATACGAACATCAGCATTTCATGTAATCCCTCTAGATATATTTCATGGAAACCAACTATCTTAAAAAAATATTGGAATGGAATAAAAATAAAAAACATCACACATATTAATGTTCAATCAAATGTTGACATTGAAAGTAATAAAATCAATCCCAAATCCCTATTAACTTAGAATTTAGTTTTAGAATGTGATAAATAAGAATAAGAAAAAAAATCCATCCTAAGTTATAACTATTATTTATCCCAACTACCATATCCCAAATATTAAAAAATAGTATTTTTCGTAATGAATTTGAATCCAGTAGCCCAGTGTCGATGGTTAATTTATTAAATTTTTAAGAGAGACCAGGAATCACATCATGAAAGTCCTAGTAGTATAATAATATTGGTTAAATAGATATATACATTAAAAACATATTAAATTTTAAAACATAAAATAAAAAAATAATTTCATTTAGACAGCCAGTATTCCCTCTTAGTGTTACCCTGTATATAAGTCATAATATAATTCTTGGAATCTAGGGTAAAAAAGAAACTTGCGAAAGGGGTGAGATCAAATGCTAAATAAGGGTTCGTTTAAAATTGAAGATATCATATATAAAAATTATTGAAAGGTAAGAAACTGGAAAAATTTCCATTTAATAAAAATCAAGAACATTATATGCCTAAAACAAACGATGATTGAAAAATGCCATATATACAATCCCATGATCAAGAAAATATATTCATAGAAATTATAAAATTTGAATAGTCACATGGAAATTAATAAATAGTATCATAATAATAGAATTTATAATTTTGGACATCTGAAACATATCATCGAAGCTTCATAACACTAATCTAAAAATATTAAGGTTTTATGCAAATAATCTGACACTATTAATGCTTCATACCATGAATCTAATAAATTGGTAAGGAATTGGACAAAACCTATTCTAGTTTGTATCTTAAGACCAAATGTTGCAACAAGGTGATATACTGGGCCCCTACCATCACTTACTATATCCAACTCATTTTGTTATTTGAAAGGGTTGAACCATATACAATAGAAACATTAGTATTAATAACATGCATACGAAATGTAAATAATTTAACTGTAAACCATGAATGATATAAAAATACCAAATCCAAAGTAAAAATGAGGATAAACCATTAAATTAAATATGGAAAATGAGATCATTAAATATAAACATAAATTAATAAAAAGATTAACTAGATGGTGTTGACATAAGTGAAATTACTGTAATAAAATCCTTGAAAAATTATTCAGGAAAATACCCTTTTTCACTTTCAAAATCACTTATTTGTGTAAGGTGCACAATTATGAAATAAAAAAACATATTTAAACATAATTAAAAAAATTTAAAAGATGTTATAAAGAAGTATAGCATCATGACTGTAATAAAATCCTCTCATTCCAGGATAGTTGAAAAACATTCCATCCATATTTGTTTTTGGAAAAGTCTCAAATAAAATTGCTTATAAGATGAAAGAATATAACTTTTAAATAATTTTAAAAAAGTTAAAAATTTTTAGAAGTAAAAATTTAAAAAATATCTTATAATATTAAAAACATATAATTTTTTTTAAAACATAGAGATGAATGATAAATAATCCCCATTGGAGACATAAATAAAAACAAACCCAAATAATGACAAGAGTGTGAAATAATCCCAAAAACATTTATAATTAGTCAATTTGTAAGAACCATGCATTAAAATTAAACTTTCAATATCATTAAGATAGGGGGATTCATGACACTATATTAAAGGGTTAGTATATATACCACACAAAATAAATAATTGATGAATATGGAATGTGTACCATTGAAATAAAAGTGAGATGAACATATATTACCATGCACATTACATTATATGAATGTTCTTTAACCACATGTATATTGGGTTAAATAATGTTAATAATTTTAAATGTAACCATGTACATATTTATGATATCATAAATTACCAGTATTTATATTTTTGTTAAAAATATTACTTTTTTAGCCGTGTTTTTGGTTTTAACTAATTCATTTTCTTATCCATGTTTTGTCATGTAAATCCTATTTACTATCTATAGGATATATTCATTTTATTGTAAGAGTAATGTAACATTCATAGTTATCATATTTAATCATTATATACATTTTTATAATAATTTCTTGAGTTCTAACATGGAAAATGGATCATATCTTTTGGTGGAGATGGTAGGTTGTACATATGGATGAGTGGAATTGTCATTCTCTTAACGGTGGATGGTATATTTGTTTTTCTATAATCAATATCATTTCATAATCTTCATATATATATATATATATATATTATTTCAGTCATTATACATATCCATGTATAGTAGGGATAAATAACATATTACATCATGATGTGAAGATGGTAAGATGTACATTCTCAAGAGTGTTGTTTTCTATAACAACCCATACTTTACATACATTGTTAATACATAAAAATTTAAGTACACTAATTACAACATCTAACAAAACCATGAAAGGACCGTATATGTAAAGTGTCTTTAGAAACTGGGAAACATAAACAACTGGTTCATAAAGCATGTACATTGTCTCCCATTTATTTCATCATATCTAGAGTCCCTTTTGGCATATCCTACTTAATAACCTTCTTCCTAGCCTGGGGAAAGAAAACATCCAAATGGTGAGCTCAAATTCTCTGTAAGGGTAAATAAAAAAACCAATCACATCATATTTATAAGAACATAACATTATGGAAATCTTAACCTACAAAAGAAATCAAAATTTCATAACATGGGATAAATCGTAGTAGTGAAATGTAATCCCAATAATCATAACGTAAAACATTAAACTTTGTGGAATACACACATAATCATACGGAATCATTTCTTAGTAGTCAATAATCATTCCCAAGACTATCTTAGCAGACAAAGCCAGTTTTTGAACTGAGTTCACTCCTCATTTCAGTCGTATTTAACCGAACCAGATTAACCTGTCGTTCCAGCCATGTCTATCTCATGAGATATAAATCTTTAGCCAATTCATTGGAGTGAGATATAGGTCCCACCCATCTCATAATGATACCATTCTTATGTGTTCCACAAAATCAAAAAAATCATACATCATTGCATAACCCATGTAATAAAAATGGGATTCTTAAACATTGTGACATCATTTAACAATTCATATAAGATAAAGGAATTCATAAAAATAATTACATCATAACATAATCAAATAAATGTAATAATAGGGATAGAAATAGGACCCTATATTATCTTAGATTGAAAATAATTTTGATAAAACACTTGAACTCCATTCTTGATGACAATATCCTGTCTACTTCAAAAACATTTTTCCTTTCTTAACATGAAATACAATTTTAAACTAAAATAAGATGATTAAAAATAAACTTGAAAAATTGTAAAGGTTTCTTCATTTAAATAATGTTCTAAAAATCCATTCATGCCTTATAAGTTAAAAAAACATTCTTCCCGTACATTAGCCAGAAAATACAAAACGTACCTCATACAAAAAATGATAAAAGATTCCTTTCATATCTTTTACTAAAAACTCACCGAAGAGTAAAATTGGATTTAGACAATTATAGGTGGATGGAAATAATATTTCATATTGAGGAAACATGGATGTTGATGATAAATATTCCCCAGTAAATTCTGAAGTATAAACAATCTCGGATAAAAAATGAGATTGCGAGATTTTCCCTTACCTTAGGTCTGATTTTCTTCGTAAGTGTCCGAACCACCTGTATAATTATTAAAATAATGTCATTTACTTATTCCAGAATCATAATTATTTTTATGATATAATATATGGTCATATTATTATCTTTTTATTAGTAATATTTCATTGCTACTTGTTATTTGGGTGTTTATTACTTTTTGTTCTTATGCGTGTTTTGTTGAATAAATTCTTATTCCTCCTTTTAGGTTATAGAAAACTCATTTCTAGAATGGTATTAGTTTAATATATATCATATTTATTCATTAAATTCATTTATATAATCATTATTCAATGATGATCATGTAGAAAAAGTTGCATCACATCATGGAGACGATATTCCGTACGTACGTACAAGCGATGATATCGTTCCCATGATTGTAGAATTGTACTAGAGTGTATGTATACTATTTTAGAATAAATATAACTTTAAAGTAATCATATATAGTTATTATTTACACCCTTATACCCATCAAAGTTAGGTGGTGGTGGAAAATATATTACACCACGGTGTGGAGACGGTATTCCGTATGTACGCACGCGCGGTGATTTCATTTTCCGTAGGATGGATAGATGGTGAAATAGGGTTGTTTCATACTTATAATAACATATCAGTAAATGAGTGATACTTATGTTATTACTTCATAATGAATCAACTAAATAAGAAGAATTGGAATAAGAAATAATGTTGAAAGAATCGGTAATGGACATTACCTCTTCTTTGAAGCACCTCTTTGAGTCCTCCTTTTAGGACACTCAAATTGGACATCGAAGAGGACCAGGACCTCTAGGATGTTTCTAGGGAAGTGGAGATAAGAAATTGATAGGGTTTCACCGAGCCTGAAGGCTCAAAGTGGTGTGAGGAGGATAGGAAGGAGGTTCCCTTTTATAAGGGAGGAGAGGGGCACATTAGTAAAAACAAAAATATTATTTTATTATAAAGTCATATTCGGTTTTTAATAGCTCTAAATTGATTTATTTCGAAGCTAAGGTGGGGATGGGTCGAAATAATTTCATCCAATATAATTTAGAAAAGTTTAGATTTCTATTTTAACCTTATTGTTTAGATTTAACATTAAGTTAGATAATTTAACTTTTACCGTGTCTTATTGTTTTCGGAGTTCTGCATTTCATTCCATAGAGGGATTCATAAGGAGCCATATAAATACTAGAGTGAAAGCTATTATTATAAGGTAATTCCACCAAAGATAGGTGTTTATCCCAACCAAATTTTAAATCCATAGAGAAAGCTCTCAACATGTCTTCTTGAGTTTGAATTGTCCTCCCAGACTGACCGTCTGTCTGAGGATGGTAAACAGTGCTAAAACTCAACTCTGTATCTAGACCATGCTGAAACTTCGCCAGAATTTCGAGGTAAACCTCAGATATCGATCAGATATAACAGAAAGTGGTACTCCATGAAATTTTACATCTTCCCTTTCATATATCCTGGCAATCTGATCAAGAGAAAAATCTTCACTAATAGCAATGAAGTGTGCCGACTTCGTAAGATGATCAACTATAACCCAGATAGCATTATTACCTTTTGATGTTTTAGGAAGTCCATTGATAAATTCCATAGTGATGTTTTCCCATATCCATTCCGGTATGGGTAATGGTTGTAACATTCCTTTATACTTCTATCTCTCAGCTTCAACTTGCTGACAAACCACACATCGAGAGATATATTCAGCAACATCTCTTTTCATGAAATCCCACCAGAAGTACTCTTTCAGGTCCCTATACATCTTTGTGCTTCCAAGATTAATAGAGAATGAAGAACTATGAGCCTCATCCAAAAACTCCTTCCTTAATTCTGGGATGGGAGGAACACAAACCCGATTCCAGAACTTTATTATCCCATCACAATCAAGGCTGAATTCAAGAACATTTCTCACCTTCTTTTGTAACTCTACATCTTTTTTCTGTGTCTCTTTAATCATCATATGTATTGATGGTTGAATATTCATTTGAGAAAGATACAATTTTTTCCCTTTCATTATAATTCCAATATCCATCCTTTGTAAATCCATAAATATTGGATCTTTTGTGATCCTCATCATGGATAAACTGGCATGGTCTTGTCAACTTAATGCATCTGCCACCTTGTTTTCTTTCCCAGGGTGGTAATGAATTGAGCAGTTGTAATCCTTAATCAGCTCCAACAATCTTCTTTGACGCATATTCAGCTCCTATTGTGTGAAAATATACATTAAACTTTAATGATCAGTGTAAATATCGCACCTTTGACCATAAATGTAATGCCTCTAAATCTTTTCTGAAAAGATTACCGCAACTAACTCCAAATCATGAGTTGGGTAATTTTTCTCAAGGATTTTCAACTGCCGTGAGGCATAAGCGATCACCATATCATTTTTCAAAAGAACACACCCTAGCCCCTTCTTGGATGCATCACTATAGATCAGAAACCTTTCTGCACTACAAAGCAGTGTGATCACAGGTGCACTGGATAACCTTCATTTCAAGTCCTTGAAATTCTCTTCACATTCCTCTATCCAAACAAACTTAACTCCTTTCCGAGTCAACCTAGTGAGTTGATTAGATAATCGTGAAAAATATTTCACAAAACGTCGATAATATCCAACCAAACCAACAAATCTTCGGATCTCAGTTACTGTTGTTGGTCTCGGTCATCATTATATAACCTCTGTTTTTTCTGGAACCACAGATATCCCCTATTTTGAGATTATGTGACCCAAAAATGTAACTTTTTGAAGCCAAAATTCACAGTTGGTAAATTTGGCATAAATCTTCTCCTTTTTTAGGGTCTTTAAAACAATTCTCATGTGATCTTCATGTTCTTACTTTCTCTTTGAATAGACAAGAATATCATCTATAAAGACTACCACAAACTGATCAAGATATTCTCAAATGAATCTATTCAACAGATCCATGAAGATAGTAGGGTCATTATTAAGACCAAATGGTATCACTATAAATTCATAGTGTACATACCTTGTATGGAAATCCATCTTTGGTATATCCTCTTTTTTGACCCTTAATTGATGATACCCTGAATGTTGATCAATCATGGAAAATTATTGAGCTCTGCATAGTTGGTCAAATAAGTCATCAATGCGTGGGAGAGGATATTTGTTCTTGATAGTGATCTTGTTAAGTTCTCGATAATCAATACAGAGTCTCTTGATCCATCTTTCTTCTTAACAAACAGAATAGGTTCTCCCCAAGGTGACGCACTAGGGCATATGAATCCTTTATCATGATTCTCTTGGAGTTGCTTCTTCAAATCCTGCAACTCGATTGGGGCCATTCTATAAGGTGTCTTTAAGATAGATAATGAACCCAGTACGAGTTCTATTGAAAACTCAACTTCACTATTTGGTGGAAGACCTAGTAATTCCTCCAAAAAGAAATCATCAAACTCTCGTACAATGGGAATATTATTAACCGTCTGTTTACCTCCAACCATTTGAGATAAATAACCTTCAATTAGTGGAATCAAGACCCATAATATGGATGAAATATCCACTGGAAGGTTATGTTCATCCATGCATCGATATAAGATCATAGATTGATCTGGAATATGAAACGTGACTTCCCTTCATTGGAAATTGATATGATCTCCATATAAAGAAAGCCAATCCATGCCATGAATCACATAAAATTCCACTATAGGAAGGATCACAAGATTTGAAGGAAGAACTTTCCCACAAACTTCAATCGGAGAAGAATTATAAACTTTTGATGCGACGGTTGTGCCATTATGATTTCTCACAGCTAACTCAACATCTAATTGTTGTGGTAATATGGTTATAACCATAGAAAATTCATTATAAATAAATGCGTGGGTGGATCCATAATCAAATAAAATATTTTCTACTTTAGAGTGGATGGTAAGTGTACCTCTCACCACTTTTTGTCATACATCACATCGCCAAAAGTAATTGCATGTGACATTCCTTTTTCTTTAGCCTTAAGGGTTTCTTGACGTCGATCACCATCAACAAACCTTGGATTAGGGCATTGATTGACATAATGCCCCATTTCCTTACACTTGTAACATTGAAGTGTAAGAGGTGCACTCTGTGTAGCCTTTTCTTTGTTCACATCACTAGACATCTTATTCCCATCGTTGTGGCATTCAAATGCTCGATGACCTTCCATTCCACATTTGAAACATTTATATGTCCCATTAAGATAACTCCCTCCATGTTTCTTTCCACACTTTGAGAATAAGGGAAATATAATCTTCATTTCAGTGTGGTCTTTATATTTTCCTTTGAATTTCATTTTCCTCTTCTTATCAAACCCATGTGACTGATGGGTTACACCAATCTCTATCTCAACCTTGAGAGCACATTGAACAATTTCATCGTAGCTATTGAAGTCCCTTATGGCAAACACCCTTTGAAGACATTGTTTTAAGCCACTAAAGAATCAAACAATCTTAATCTCAGGTTGGATAATAATACCAGAAGCATACCTTGCAAGTCATGTAAAATTTGCTTCGTAGGTACCAACGGATTCATCATACTTTTTCTTTAGTTCAAGAAACTCCTTCTCCATCTTTTTTTGAAGAATACGAGGGATATACTTATTGAAAAATATCTTCTTGAACGTGTCCCATTCCATGGACTCAATTTCATCTCTTGGCCTCATATTCTTGATAATATTCCAACATTGATCAACTTCACCTTCCAAAAGATAAACTGCTAATATGAAATTATCATGTTCAGAACATTGGTTAACTGAAAAATCTTTTTAGTGGTACTGATCCATTATTCAGCCACTAATGGATTAGAAGACCCACTGAATGATGGTGAACGCTGCCTCATGAAGGATTCAACAGAATGTTTCTCCTTCTTTTGCTCGTTTGGGAGTCCTGCGTGATTCATAGCTTGAGAATGTTGTGTGAGCATGGATAATGGATTTTTCATTCCAGCTCCCACAACTTTTGGTTTCTCAGGAGGACAATCATTGCATTGCCCATCGCATTCCGCATTAACACAGTTCCTTCGGGTTCTATCCATTGACTAAGAACAAGAAAAATAGTGTGAGCAACACTAATTATAATAGTAAAACCACATAATCAAGAATAAAATTTTACACTTAAGGTTTAATCATAGGATATTCATGGCCATTTATAAAACACTAATATTGTGTTGTTTGCTTAGACATATCCATAGGGTTCTTACTAAGGCTCTCACATCCTAGTTTCTAAGGGTTGATTATACCTTTCCTCTGATACCAACTATAATGACCCATACTTTACATACATTGTTAATAATTAAAAATTGAAGTACACTTATTACAACATATAACAAAACCATGAAAGGACCGTATAGGTATAGTGTCTTTAGAAACTGGGAAACATAAACAATTAGTTCATAAAACATCTACATTGTCTCGCATTTATTTCATCATATCTAGAGTCCCTTTTGGCATATCCTACATAATAACCTTCTTCCTGACCTAGGGAAAGAAATAATCCAAAGGGTGAGCTCAAATACTCATTATGGGTAAAATAATAATAACCAATCACATCATATTCATAAGAACATAACATTTTGGAAATCTTAACCTGAAAAAGAAATCATAATTTCATAACATGGGATAAATCATTGTAGTGAAATGTAATCCCAATAATCATAACATAAAACATGATACTTTGTGGCATACACACATAATCATGGGGAATCATTTCGTAGTAGTCAAGACTCATTACTAAGACTATCGTAGCGGACAAAGTCTGTTTCTAAACCGAGTTCACACCTCGTTTCAGTCCTATTTAACTGAACCAGATTAACCTGCTGTTCCAGCCATGTCTATCTCATGAGATATAAATCTTTACCCAAATAATTTGAGGGAGATATAGGTACCACCCATCTCATAATGATACCATTCTTATGTGTGCAACAAAATCAAAAAAAATCATACATCATTTCATAACCCATATAATAAAAATGGGATTATTAAACATCGTGAAATCATAAAAAAATTCATATAAGATAAAGGAATTCATAAAAATAATTCCATCACAACATAATCAAATCATTTTAATAATAGGGATAGAAATAGAACCATATATTATCTTAGATGGAAAATAATTTTGATAAAACACTTGAACTCCATTCTTGAGGAAAATATCCTTTCTATTTCAAAAACATTTTTCCTTTCTTAACATAAAATAAAATTTTAAACTAAAAAAAGTTGATTAAAAATAAACTTGAAAACATGTAAAAGAAGATTCAGGGAAATAATTTTCTAAAAATCCATTCATTCCGTATAAGTTAAAAAAACATTCTTCCCGTACTTTGGCCGGAAAAGTCAAAAAGTACCTCGTAAAAAAAACGACAAAAGATTCCTTTCATATCTTTTACTAAAAACTCACCTAAGGGTAAAATTGGATTTAAAAAATTGTAGGTGGATGGATATAATATTACATATTTAGAAAACATGGATGTGGATGATAAATTTTCCCCAGTAAATTATGAAGTATAAATATTCTCGGAAAAAAATTGAGATTGTGAGATTTTCCCATACCATAGGTCTGATTTTCATTGTAACTGTCCGAAACTCATGTATAATGATTTAAAAAATGTCATTGACTTATTCCACAATCATAATTATTTTTATGATATCATATATGGTCATATTCATAGCTTCCTATGAGTAATATTTCACTGCTACTTGTTATTCGGGTGTTTATTACTTTTTGTTCTTATGCATGTTTTATGGAATAAATTCTTATTCCTCTTTTCAGGTTATAGAATCCTAATTTAAATAATGGTATTAGTGTAATATATATCATATATATTCATTAAATTCATTTATATAATCATTATGCAATGAACATTATATAGAACGAGTCGCATCACATCGTGGAGACGGTATTCCGTACGTACGCACGAGCGATGATATCATTCCCATGATTGAGGAACTGTATTGGAATGTATTTATACTATTTCAGAATCAGTATCACATTACAATAATCATATATAGTAATTATTTACACCATTATACACATCCAAGTAAGGTGGTGGTGGAAAATAGATTACACCACGGCGTGGAGACAGTATTCGGTACGTATGCACGCGCAGTGATTTCATTTTCCATAGGATGGATAGATGGTGAAAAAGGGTTGTTTCATAATTATAATAACATATATGTATATTATTTATACTTATTTTATTACTTCATAATGAAACAACTAAATAAGAATAAGTGGAAGAAGAAATAAAGTTGAAAGAATCGGCAACAGACATTACCTCTTCTTTGAAGCGCCTATTTGAGACCTCCTTTTAGGGCACTAAAATTGGTCTTTGAAGAAGACCAAGACATCTATGATGTTTCTAGGTAAGTTTAGAGGAGAAATTGGCAGGTTTTTGCCGATCTTGAATGATCAATGTGTTCTGAGGAGGAGAGGAAGGAGGTTCCCTTTGATAAGGGATTTGAGGGGCAGCTTAGGAAAAACTAAAAATATTATTTTATTATAAAGTCATATTCGGTTTTTAATAGCTCCAAATTGATTTATTTAGAAGATAAGGTGGTTAGGGGTCACAATAATCTCATCCAATAGAATTTAGACAAGTTTATGTTTCTATTATAACCTTATCATTTAGATTTAACTTTAAGTTAGATAATTTAACTTATACCGTGCCTTCTTCTTTTCTTACACTATAAGGTTAAAAACCTTACTATAACAAGCCAAACGAACCCCAGGATGTTTATTATTAATATATTTAACTTTATATAAGTCATTTTTAGAACCATAGATTTTTAATAATAAAATTACAATTAATAATATATTATTTGTTTTAAAAACTATTTTATGTCAATTTTGACACTATTTGATAATTGATTTTTGTGAAAATCATAAAAGAAATATTAGTTCGGCCAAAGTTAATTAAGTCAGTACTAATATGTAATATTGACCTAGAGAATTATTATAATTCCAAAAAAGTCTCAAATTTCATTTATTTGTGTATTTATAACATCAATTATGTCAATATTTCATTAATAAGATAATTACTGCATCATCATTGTGTCATACATAAATTAAATTATTTAATGTCTAAAAATAAAAAATAAAATACCATTATGTAGGAAACCTTTTTATATTTCTAATGAATATTTATAGTCTAATTTATCTTATGTATAGCCCTATATTAAAAATGATTTAGTTATTGAACTTTGATTTTAACAATTTTAACCCTTCTTTAAATAAATTAATAATAAATGTCTTAATCTAATCCATGTAGGCATAAATGGTCATATTTTATTACTAAGGTTGATTTTGGTCGAATTAAATTTATCCAATACAATTAGGATATGTGTTAAGGTAATAATAATAACATTTTTACCCTTAATTACCCTATTTACTTTTAATCATGGTAAAAAAAAGTAAAACATTACTATTCACAAAAAATTATTTTCATCTCATTGAACCACATTTTAGTCATTAATATTAACTGTGTCTCTTGGATTTTCGTAATTCCACTCACAGAAGAGGTAAAATTATGTTTCATGTGAATTTCCAAATTCTCTTATGAGGTGGGTAAAAGACGGTGAAATGTTCAATAAAATTTTTATATATCTAAAATTATTATAAAATGACTCCAATGAATTGAATTGAACTTATATTGGTATTAGATATCAATTTTTCTCTAAAATAAATTTAAATAAAATAAATAATTATTTAAATAAAAGGTCAGATTTTAAATAGTAACCCATTGTTTTCACTATTCACCAAAAATTGAATGTTTTCAGAAAAATACAAAAATTTCACCCTAGAATAATTTTGATATTAAGAATCCAAAAATGAAGTCCATTTTGAAAGATAAAATTTATAAAGTTCCAAAAAGTGCGTATTACTATTCATAATGGCTAGTTTTAATAATATTTTAATAGCATATCGTTGTTTAGTGAAACTCGGTATTACGTACGACACAAGTTATTGAAGAAGGTCGTGATTGCGTGTAAAGCAAGACAAGCTAGTTTTGTGTGTATTGAAAGATTCCGTTGATAATATATATAACATAAAAATAAAATAATTCTCATAAAAGACTCAGGTGTTACATCTTCAGTTTTTTATTCGATGGATAAAATGTTGAATATGTTTTTCCCATAGTCATTATAACTTCTTATAATATAGAAGATAATATATTTATTAATTTATCATAGAAAAAACACATGAAGAGGAAGTATAATGAGAAATTAACTTTGATGGGTTGGTAAAATTGATTACCTCTTTTTCGAAGGACTTCCTATAGTTCTATTCATAATGGATCTTGGGATAGTCTTTTAGGAATATTATGATCTTCAAATCATGGATATGGATTCTGGGGGAATAAATGGGTAGGGTCTGGTCAAGTTAGAAGGGTAAATATTTTTTAATGGACCGAGGAAGGAGGTTTCCTTTTATAATTTAGGTTAGGGGAACATTTGGGAACTCTCAAAATATTACACTTATATTTTGGATTTAAACCTTATTTAATCCATTTATCGCTTACTGCGACAACATGTGTTTTTATTATTTATGGGTAAATATAGTTATAATAGAATTCCAAATGAATAATAGATTGATCAATGAAGGAAACATCAACCATATCCCAATTTTTTGGCCAATCAATATATTTTTATAAATTTTAAATAAATTTATAATATATTAATTAATTTTAAATATCATTAAGTTCAATTTTGACACTATTCATTACTTTGACATTTTAAAAAATATCAATAAAGAATATTAATTATAAAAAAACCTTTACCACGTCTCCAATATGTGTAGGTAATATTAAAAATTCATGCATGACATTAATTATCTCAAATTATATTTATTTTAATATTTTTAATATCATTTATTTGGTATTTACAATAAGTAAACAGTTACTACATCATCATTGTGTAAGAAATCATGGTAATTATTGAGGTCCAAAAATTTAAAAATAAATTAACCTGATTAAGAATGAAATTTATATTTCAAATGAATAATTATATTCAATGATATCTTCAGAACAATAGCTACATGAAAATGTAACACATAATAAAAAATTGAGTATATCCTATTTAAATTTTCTTAAAATAAATACTATAAAGTCTTAATTTCATCCAAGTGTCTCAAAGAGGCCATAAAATCAACCCAAGGATGATTTATTTTGATACACACCCATCATATAATATTAGGAAAATAGATAGGGAAATTTTATAATAAAAATATTATTATTTCAACACTTAATTACTCGATTTACCCTTAACCATGGTAATAAAAATTAATAAAGTTATTTTTCATAGTATCCAAAAATAAAAGGGGCCTATTTACTAAATTTTGACCTTAAAATTCCAAAAAGTGAATCCATTTTAAAAATTTCAAAACATAGATTTGGCTAAAATTAATACCGTTGACAAGGTGAGAAAACATGTTATTAAAGTGAAAATATTCACAAGATTGAAATATTTTTAAATCCAAATTCAATGTAAAATTCATTAAAATGTAAAAAATTGTATTAAATAATATAATATTTATCTATGTATATATTGAAACCAGTTGAAAATATAATTTAAAACTATAAATTATTTAGACGAAATGCTAGTTCCAATTAAAAATTAGTATTTTTCACCATTTATCAAAACATGAAACTTATCAAAAAATATGAAAAATTCAAAAAAATTAAATTTTAATATTACAATATAAAATAAGAAGTTTATTTTTTCAAATAAGATTTCTAAATGTGTATACAATTAGATTTAAAACAAGTGGGTGATTAAATTGTTGGTCAACTACATTTAGAAAAATATATGTTTTAATAAGTAAAAATTAGATTTTTTTATCATGTATAGAAAAAACATTGTACAAATGTAAAAAATTATGTTTAATATATTATATATAAATTTAATAATGATAATTCACTTATAGTAATTAATTAATTTTATTAGGAAAAAACACCTTTACTAAATAAAAATAGTTTTTATGAATACATTTTCTCTATATTAAATTGGATTTGTTAGATTTATTTACATTTAATTGGTCACTGATTAATTTAATAAAACATCTTTTATAATATAGTGAATCCCATTCCCAATGACCATTTAAATGGAAACGATATAAATTTTTTTTATAGAATAATATTAATTGTATACCATGGTACATTTAAGATCGGAGTTTTATGAAACATAATCCATCAAAGCAGTTATATTTGTAAAGGGGCATAGAGTAAAATCATGGAATATTATATTCTCTCCCCTAATAAATTAGAGCCTTACAATTTTTGAATTTACACTCATTAACTAAGGATTAAATTTTCAAAATAGATTTATTGAAAAGCCACATTATACAAATTATTAATGGAAGTTCTACTAAAAAATATGGAATGAGAAGTACGAAGGCCACCTAAGATAACACGTACTTCGATTCCATATAGGAAAATATGGATATGGAAGAGAAAACTAACTCTCAAAGACTAATAGAGAGTGATAGATAACATGAACATGGGAATGTTAACAATAAAAAAACCCATAAATATATGATGGGTTAAAAAGAAAATTGATTAAAGAAAAGGAATAACGTCTCTCTTAAAAAATCATTTTCCCTAATGTTGAGGGACTCTTTTAATATTACAATAAAAACATGTTATAAAAAACTTACTTGATTACCTTATATGCCATGAAAATAATCCCATAATTTTTTGTGATTTGAACTATTTTATACATCATATCATAAAGTAGGAAATGGATTTTAAATATGAATTTTTATCCCTGAAGCTCTTTTACTGAATCACAAGGTCCACAAATAATTCCTTCATCCTCGAAATTTTTACTGAAACCAAAAACATTAGAACATAAAATCCAAAAAAATATATTTAAACAGAGAAAATAATATCCAATGTTCAACCTAATCCATTAAAACTTAATGACTCATCCAAAATACATCTTTCCAAATTCACAATCCAAAAAGGTCTCTAAATTTAAAAAATCCACCATAACATGATATTCTACCCAGAAATGATAATATAGATATAATTTTGACATAAAAAATAATTGAATTTCTTTATCACCGTTAAACCCTAATTAAAATTTATATTCATTATAAAAGATCCTATGTAGTCAAATATATCCCATAAACACAAACCCGCAGTAAACTGAAAAAAATAACACAAATGATCAACTCAATAACCATTTTCATGGTCACCTGAAATATCCCATAAAAACTTGTTATCATTATTATCTCAACATCAATAATATATTATGGTTTATATTCATTAAATAATCTATTTTTACAAAAGATGATCTTTACATAGAATCAGTTCACTGAGTTATTTGTACTACTCATCATGTGCTTCCAAATCCATAAAAATAAGAATTACACTGTAATCCTTATATATCCAGAGCATCGTTGATAAAAAACTCTTGAAAAAAATACATAATAAATTTTATTAGTCCAATTCGTAATTATATTATTAACTATGCTTCAAGATCATAGTTATTAATAATTCCTTCCTTTCATATTGTATTTATGGTCTATTCATCACTAGTAATATAGCATTTTTGGTTCTATTCATGAGATTTACTAATAGGATATTTATTTTCATAATATTAAATAACCTATAATACTAGATGCTATTATTCTAATCCAAAAAAATTACATTTTTCTTTAGTAAATACATGGTTTATTGTATCACATACTCAAAACATATTATTGTTCCTCTAAGAAATTCACTTGGGTATTTAGTCTCACATTCTCAACATATATGGAACTTAATATTCATTACTCCATGGTTTCCACCACCCGAGCTATCATTGAACTCCATCCTTATCCTATTTGGTGAGTCCGAGTGTTGGTTAAGGTGCATGTTATTTATAATATATCATGATTAATAGTAATGAATGATCACAATATTCTTTATTTCAAAAATTATACCATTTTATATATCACTAACACATTGTCTATCACATTCATCATTAACCTAATTTTTCCAGTTCAATGCATTGATTAAAACAAAAAATCACTATGTGACCAATACTTATCATAGTGATATAGTCTTGGAGAATCATTTATAAGATGTCTAAATTAATAAACATTTTTCTAAATCCATAGGTTTAACCTATTTTATCTCTAGTCAATACCAAACCTATTGAATGTTATACTATATTGAGGTTTATCCTCAAAGTCATTCATCAGGTTATATTACATATTCTATCTTTTCCTAAATATAATTACCCAGGTTTCTACTTAAATTTCTGTAATACCTATTGTAAATACCCTGATCCCAGTAGTCTAGAGTTAGTGTTAACGTTATTACATTGGAATAAGATACATGAAATCGCATCTGGAAGCTTCAAATAGTTTAGTTCACTTGGAAAACATGATATGTACTTGAAATCAATATAACATTTTATGAAATAAATTACAGAAGTAATTTCATTGTGTTTTCTATTATTTCCCCATTGTGTAACCTTATATATCAGTCATAATATATTTCTCAAAAATCTTGGAAAAAATGAAACATATGAAAGGGGTGAGATCAAATGCTCAGTAAGGGTAAGTGTGTAATGGAATCTATCATAAATAACAATTATGGTTAGGTTAGTAACTAGAAAAAATTACATTTGTTGAATAAATTGGTCATAATATAGATGGAACAAAATATTATTGAATAATTCCATATAAATAATCCCCTAAGTTAGAAAACCTATCCCTGGAAATTATACTATCTGAATAATCAGTTATAAATAAATAACTAAAATCATATATTGATATGAATAACATTGGACATATAAAATATACTATCGAGGCTTCATACTAATAATCTAATACAATCATGGAATCATTACATGAATCTAACATTATCATGGATTCATACCAAGAATATAAAAAATGGGAAAGGACCTCACCAAATCCATGTCAAGCTTGTCTCATGAGTCCTACTAATGCATCGAGGGGTTCTATATGGCCCCACCAACTACTTACTAAGTCCAATTCATTCCTCATACTAATGTCTCGAAACACAAACAATATATACATTCTTATTAAAAACTAGTATAAAAAATGTGAATAATTGAGTGTAAACAATGAATGGTATCAAAATAGCACATTCACATCAATATGATAATAAACCATCAAATAAAATATGTTAAATGATACCATAAGGGATTAAACTCAATTAATCAATATATTCAAAAAACGGGTGATGACAACAATGAAATTTATATAATAAATTCATTGAAGAATTTATGAGGAAAATACCTTTTTCACTTTTGATATCACTTATTTTTTAAATTATGTGAAATTATAAATGAAAACTATTTTATTGAAAACAATTTACACAAATTTTGAGGGATTTTATAAATACATATGGCTTCATGAAAGTGGGAAAATCATATCATATCATATAAGTTTTAAAAATTCATTTTGTATTTTTGTTGGAAAAGAGTAATAAAAACATTTCTTATAAAATGAAAAATATACCATTTAAAGATTTTTTTAAAAAGTAAAAAATAGATAAAATGGAATTAAATATTAATTGTAGTATATTAAAAAAAATTAAAATATTTTTAGAAAAAATATACATGGCAGAGAAATTTTCCCTAGTGGAGACTTAAACAAATATAATTTGGAATAACAATGTGTCTCTAAAATAAACCCTTAATAATTTTTAACTACTCAATTTATATACCATATTAAATTAAATGAAAATATAAATTCCATGATGATATTTTGATTCATGATATTATATTAAAGAATCAATATATACACCGCACAAAAAAATATGTAGTGAACAAGACACTTATTTCATAGAAATAAATGTAAAATGGAAATCCCTAACCCTGAACATTTATTTTGTTGAGAATTATTTGAAATCTTTTAAAATGGATTAAATAATGTTATTAATTTATATCAGGATCATATCCGTATTTATGATATCATAAATTATCTTATTATATCATTTTTATTAATATTTCTTTATTTCCACTGTTTTGGGTGTTAATGGCTTTATTTTCCTACAAATGTTTTTTCATGTAGGTCCTTTTTATTTTGTATTTGATATATTTATTTATTATAAATAATGATATTAAGTCCATAGATATCATTTTATTCACTATATACATTTTTATAATCAATTCTTATTAGTTAACATGGAAAATGAATCACATCGTGTCGTGGATATGATAGATCATACATACGCACGAACAATGATATCATTTCATTAATGGTGGATGGTATATTAATTTGTGAAAAAATCCATATAATTTCATTATTTTTATATATATCTATTATTTTCATAATTAAACCCATCTATGTAAGGGTTTGATGAAAAACAAATCACACTATGGTGTGGATAAGGTAATTTGTACGTACGTATGCGAGACATATTCATTTTTAATAGGATAAATAAAAGGTGGAATATGGTTTGAAAATAACCATAATAAAATATAATCATATATATGATATTTTATGTATTGTTTTATCATGTAAATAACACATGAATAAGAAGAAAAAAAATTAAATGAACTTGTATAAATTGGTAAAAATGATTACCTCTTCTTCGGTAGACTTCCTTTATATATCTTTTTTAGGGATCTAGGGTTGGTATTTTTTGAATGAAAAGATCTCCAAAACCAATATAAATAAGATGGTATGTGAAATGTTTTGGGTTTGGATGATCTAGAGGGATCAAGGTGTTTTTAATATGTGAGGTATGAGGTGACTTTTTATAATTGAGGTGAGGGGAACTTGTGAAAACTCTCAAAATATTAAATTGTTATAAAATAATATTCAATTAAACAATTTCTCAATAATGAGTTATTTTAAATCTAATATGATTATGTTTCTAAATAACATCAACCAATAATTTTTAGGCATTTTTTTGATACATTATTACCCTAATCATTTTCCCTTAACCGTTATTTAATACCTTTATCTCTAACGGTGACAACATGTGTTTTTACCCCGTAAGGGTTAATATAGATACTATAAAATTACTAAATAACCATAAATGGATAATTTATTAAATTTTATGCCTTACCCCAACATAATGAAGAATGTTTATATTTTTACAAATTTTTACCATTTAATAAAATATTATTAATTTTAAACTATCATTAATGTCACTTTTGATAGTATTCATTATTTTGAATTTAAAAAAATATCAATAGATAAGATAACATTGAAAAAACATTTAATGAATCCATAATATGTATATGGAATATATAAAATTTGGGGATAATATTAATAATATGAAATAATAATTATTTTAATATTTTTAATGTAATTTATTTGATATTTCAATTAATTAACCAATTACTGCATTATCGTTGCATAAGACTTTAAGGAAATCATTTATTTCATAAAAACAAAACATAAATTACCACGATGAATGTAATAATATTATAATTAATATTAATATTTATATTTGATGATATATTATGAATAATGATATATTAATAATGTAATAGTTATTAAAAACTTGAGTATGACATATTTGACGTTCCTTAAAATAAAATACTATAAATGGATTAATGACATCCAAGTGGCTCCAACAGGACATAAAATTGCCCCCCCCCCCCCCGTGTATGATATTTGTTGAAAATAACTCATAAATAAAATAATGAAATGTGTTATGTAAATTTTATAATACATTTGATATTATTTTTACCATTAATTACGTGATTTACTATTAAATATGGTAATAAATATTAATAATGTTACTATTCATATTTTCCAAAAATAAAATGGGGCTATTGAATAAATTTTGGCCCTATGATTACAAATATTGAATCCATTTTTCAAAATTCAAATCACATAATCACCTAACATTATTTTAAAATTAGCTGTGTTGATGGGGTTAGAAAACATGTTATTAATGTAAAAACATTCAAAAGATTGAACTGTCTTTCTATCCAAATACATTGTGAATTTGATTTCAAGGAACTAAATTGCACTAAATTATATAAAAGTAATCTATTTATAGATTAAATATAATTAAAAATACAATTTAACAATATAAATTAATTAGAATAAAATTATGTTCTCAATAAAAATTTAGTATTTTTACGTATTCCTAAAAACATGAAACTTTTTAGGAAAAGACCAAACATTCAACCAAAGTAAATTTTAATATTCTGATTTCAAATAAAAAGTTTTTTTAAAATAAAATTTATAAATGTGTCAATAAGTATATTTAAAAAATGTGTGCCATCTAAAGGCGGTACATCTTTTTTTTAGAAAATATTGATTTCTATGCATAAAACTGGATTTATTTTTCTATAATGAATAGAAAACACATAGGATGAATGTTAAACATTATATCAGATATATTATATATAAATTTAATTAATATTATTCACTTATGTTAATTAATTTAATATATTAGTATAACACATCTTTCCATCATAATAATAGAATTTATAAAAACCTTTTCTTTATATTAAAATGGTTTTTTAAATTTATTTATTAAAAATAGTTATCATTGAATTAAAAAATATATTTTCAAAAAAATTTAATTATATTGAGAAACAAACATTTAAAATCTAGGATATAATTTCATATTAAATTAAAATATTAATAGTATATCGTGCTTTGTTTAAGATCATTGTTGCATCAAACGTAAGCTATCGATGGAATTAAATTTAAAAAGAGACATACCGTAAAAACTTAGGGTGTTACAAAATCTGGGAAACCAATTTCTAATGTTTCAACTTGGATAAACCTATAGTAATAGGTTCATAGAACTAGATAAATTTTGTCACATCTCCCCATATTTCAGAGGTTTCAGACTAGAAATAAGGATCCACAGTGATACCACAGAGATCCATTTCCATCAAATTTGGGTAGAAAACTATAGTGGAAATGACATGGAATTAACTTTATTAATATTATATATATAATTTAAGAAACACAACTTCTATAGTATTATATAAATAAATAATGTAACATGATATTAAAAACAATGTGTTATCCAAATATAACAAGAGTTAGGAAGACACTTATAAGGTCTCATATGGAAAGATCTTATATAACTCATACTATTATAAAATAAACTAAAACCAAAAACTAGTCTCGAGTAAAAAATAGAACCCATACCTTGAATATATCCAAGACATCCTATTCAACCATCCAATATTAGAGCTCTTAAATTTTGGTACATGTTACTATTAGGTCTGCTTAGGTACAAATTTATCATTTCCTCTTGAGCAGTGTCTCTGTACAATTTAGTAGACCTCCATCAATAATGCCTCTATTCCAAAAGGGTATAAATCACATATTTAATGATATATTATCAATATTAATAAATTAAAAACTATATTAAAAAATAAATTACATAACCAAGGTTACATTTCTAGTCACTTGGGTGTGACCATATTTTCTTTAACCTATGCCATATGCCTCTAAAAATGATACATCAACATCTAGAGGGATAATATCCCTACCCTAAACTATTTCATATATCATAATCACCAAGTGAATTAAAATTGACCTCGTATTACCCTATTATATCATAAATACAAGGGATAATAACATATAACCTAGATATAACAAAACATTATATTAATTGGGTGGAATAGAATGTTCCTTGGATGTCACCATATACCATAATCATTGAGGGGAAGTATAACCCACATCATATATCACCATATAGCATATTAATTTAGGGTAATATCATCCACCAAAGATATCACCATATATGATAATCATTCTGGTGGTTAACAACAATACGTATATCACCATATTTCATTATCATCGGGGGATACCACTCACCTCAGATTTCACTATATATCATAATCATTGGTTGGAGAAACATCCACCATGAATATCACTATATATTATAATCGTGGGAATTAAAATATACAATCCAATATTTTAAGATATATCATATATTATTTTTGGAAATTCCAACAACCATATATATCAAAAAAATTCATACCGTTTAGGGTGATAAGTGGTCTACCTAAATATTACTATATACATTAATCAACAAGGAGAAAATATTCCTTCGAAGATATCAACATATATAAAAATTTGGTGGTAAAATAACATTAAAAAAAATATATATATATATAACCTAGTTTGGAATATCATGATCATAACTTATATAGATGAACACATTCAATCTAAGCTACATTATATTATAACTCTAATTCAAATTCCCTTTATAGTCAATATGAGACCATGGAACCTACTTTGACCCCCTATGTCACATCAGGGAAAAGTCACCCAACATGGGTTCTTTTATCTCAATGAACAAAAAATTACATAATCCTATTATATGGTATACCTCTAACACTGTAATATTTTCAAAGATGAATATTATTTTTGATTATAAATAAAAAATAAAACACCATGATTAAATGACTGTGAAATATTATTTTTTAATTATGAAAATTAAAACCTAGATAATGAATTGGAATGTATAAATATTAATAATAAATTTAAAAATATAGATATGGGTAATACTAAGTACCAATGTATTTATTAGTTCTTAGTAAATAAAAATTAATTTTTTATAAATTTAAATTTAGCCTAAAAATTGCATTTCCATAAAAAGTATTTTTAACCTTTTTTTGATATAAAATATTTTTTTAAATTTTGTACAATTTTATAAAATTTATTTGAAAATGTAATAATCATTTTGAAATAATAATTTAAATATTATTTTATAATGACATTTTTATAAATTTCTCTAAAGATTGATTTTTTTTAGAATGGAGAAAAATTTGTTTTTATGAAAAAATGTATTTTTGATTTAAGAATTTATAAAGAAAAATTTGTTTAAAAATGAGTTAATATTAAATAATTTTCTACTTTTTAATGAGTACAAATATTTTTTTATTGAAATAAAATTTATTATTGAATTTGGTTTCAAAACTTTTTTTTACTCAAAATTAACTTTTCAGAAAAAATGTTTTTCATTAGATTTGTTTCATTATCTTAAATTAATTTTTTCCTATTTTAGGAACTAAATTTAACAAAATTCATTCCTTATTTGAAATTAATTGGTTGAAATTTCATAAATATTTATATTTTTTAGTCATTATGTATAGTAACTAAAGTAAAATTTATCACCTCATTAATGGGTAATTTAGGTAATCCTATGTTAAAAAATGGTTTCAAGGTCATCATTTTTCACACTAATTATTACGTTCCTAAGGGAATTATACCCTTATCATGGTAGTATCTATATTTAGTTTTTAAGAGATTATTTTCCTTAAAAATGTACTATATAATATTTAAAGAAAAGAAGTATAAAAAATGTCACTCTATTACTTTTAAATATCTTTTTTGTGTTCAAATAGAGAGAAAAGTAATTTTAAAAAGAACTTTTATGGTTATTTTTAACATATTGAAATAATTTTCAAGATATAAATTTATGTATAATTTATAGTGATTATATAGTTTTCTTAAATTCTTACACAACTAAAATACAATATTTCTTCAATTAATAGAAATTAAAATAAATTATTTTTAAAATTTTAGAAGTAATATAATTAGAGTGAGTAATAGTGTTAAATTTTTTTTAGATAAATATAATTTAATATTGTGGTGCTAAGGTATATATTCCAGGTCCATCTCTCTCATGGTGTCTTTAATGTAAAATTAAATCAATAGTTTCAAAAATGACATTAATATTCTTTTGTGAAACTAATATTTTATTATTTTTTTTAAAAGTATTAATTTATTGAAATAAGAAAAGGGGGAAAATATATGGAATAAAATATCATCCCTTGTAAATTAATATTACAATTTATACATTATATGTAAAATTATTTATCATCTTGAGTAAAAAGGTCATTACTGTTTTTAAGGTTAAAATTGGTCAACTAAGGTTTTAAACCCAAAAATATGATTTAAAATAACACATAAAAATCTTATTGGCTGATGATATTTAAAAAATATGTTAACAAATATTTTAATCTCTATAAATTTGTATGAATTTATCAAGATAATGACTTTATTATAATTTAATATTTTTTGAAATCCCAAGAATTCATTTCCCCTCAATTCATAGTGGAACCTCTCATTTATCTTTTTTACACCACATTGAGCCTTCTAGATCAACCAAAACCAGAAATATTATCTTATAATATTCCTTATACATGAATTATATGTGTTTTTCATATATAAATACCATTTTACAAATCCTTATGAAAGGATATAAAGGAGGTCTACCCAAGATGTTGTGATAGTCTTACCTGACCACTTTCAATATTTTTCTTTATATAATTCCCATAAATATGTTATATTCATCATAAAATAAAAATTTATGTTCCATGAATACATTGAAATGATATTATGATTATGAAACTACCTTTATTCACCTTCTGTTCCATCAATTGGGAAGTGAAAGCATATCTTGTGGGTACACACATCTTACTGTCTCCACATTGATATAGAATTCATTTTTCATCACCATATTTCAAGTGTGGATAAATGATGGATTTAATATTTATATATTATATTTATATTATAATTATTCATATACATTTATAATATCATATCAACCTTATTACATTTCCTATTTTGGGAAGCAATAACATTGCTTGTGCATACATATTGATTTACACCTCTACGAAGTGATGTAATTCATTTCCCTGGTTATTTTGACATGGATGAAAATAAGGATATATTTAATGAATATATATTATATATGTGACAAAATAATTATTCATGAATTTTTAATTATTATTTTAATTTATTTCCTTTCATCCATTGACAAAATGGAAACAACGTTCATCCATATGTTTGGCCTGTAATCTCCATGAGTGATGTAAATCATTTTTCTATCTCAAAATTTTATCGATGAATATATTTTTAATAAATATATGAAATATTTGTATAATTATTAAAATTATGTATATGATTTAACCATGATAATAATATTGGTATCAGGAATGTTGAATCGAAACATGCTTAAAAAACGAAGAAACTTTCACCCAAAAAATTGTTTTAGTAATAAAATTTTAATAAACGAGTGACTATTTTTCATAGGTAAATAAAAAATGGTATGATTGGTGTAAATTTTTATCTTAAATTAATATATGATAAAATATATTTTTTATTCATTAATTTTGAACATGTAATAAAAAATCTGAGACTTTAGGTAATGATTTTTTGTCCTGAATTGTCTTCTATGAGACATATGTTAAGTTGTATACCTATCAAATTTTATGAGTTGTGTATACATACAATATAAATGTTATAATATTTTTATTCCTATGTTAATGATATTTAATTTTTTATTTTATGTTGTTAATTAATGGGTCTTATAATTCAAATGATACCACAACGGTAAGGGATTTGTGTTTCAATCCTCTTTTTATAGGGATAATTTTTTCCTGAACTATTGTTAAGGAAATTATATGATTCTTATATGATAAATACATTTAATTTTATTCTGATATTTTTATTTATGGATATTATATATTTTAATTTAATTTTCATCATTACAATTACCTAGGAGATTGACATAATATTTTTATGGAAAACTGACTCTATTTTACTATTTGGTAAAAATATTTTTTTTCTTCCATATCTCTATTATATATGTAATGTATGAAAAAATGTGTTAATATTTTCTCATGGTTAACTAAAATAATTTTTACCCATGTTTTCTTATATATACAAATATTCCAAATGTATCTACCTCTTTGTTTCTAAATTAGGATCTTTTTTACATTTTTACAAAAGTTTGAAAATAATTTTTTTTATTTTATAATATAACATTAATTGAATTTACCACTATCATGAAAACTCAAATATTTAATATTTGCATGAAATTTTTCAATGATAATTTTAAAATAAAATAGTTTTCATAATATTTTTAAAATTTTTAGGCTTAAAATAACTGACATCTAACAAAATGGTATTTTCCTCTTGAAATATTCTATAGAATCTTGTAAATGAATTTAAATCTATGTAAACATAGTTTGATGTTAATTATATTTTACTGGGTATATGATACAATGATACCATAAATATTATTTTTTTGTATGTTTTAAGATTATGAGGATGATATTTTTATAAAGCCATTTATTTTTAATGGGTAATTATATGATGAAATTAAGAAATGTTTATGAAACCAATTTTCTTTGAATTGATAAAGATGTGATGATATGATGAATGTGTTATGATATTTTTGTGCACATATGCATGGTATTTATTATGTTTTGGAAGCGATCATAATTATATATCCCTTCAACGGATTGCATAAAGATTTATATCTTACAATATTATTATGCTAAAAAAGAAGATGTGATTGATGCACTGTGGGAAATATGTTGATGTACTAGATCCATTAATTGATGTCGATAGGGATGTTTATTCCATAATGGGAAACATGTGATAATTATATATCTTGTATAGTTAGTTGGTATCAATAATTAAGCATGATATATGAAATGGTTTCTCCAACTATGATGATACTATATTTTAATGACATGAACATATAGTTCGTGATTGATTTATGATAATTTCTCACTCTTATTATTATTGAATATTTAAATGATACATTTTTACGACCTAACACATGATTATGATTCCTCAAATATTGTGTATGAACTTTGTAAGATATATCCATGATATCATACCCTTTTGGTTATCTTATGTTTTCATGTAATCATTATTTGATATCTCTAATGTTAATTCTTAATGAGAATATGAGATGAAAATTTCTTAAGTTTCATTTCCCTAGGTTATAAAGAATGTTTTATGTATGTAATATCTATAAAGATATATATGTGAGAAGATATTTATGGTTAATGTTTAAGATTTTCTATAAAATATTAGTTTTTTTATTTAGTCTCCAAAGACATTAAACATCAATGGTTCTCAAAACGATTAAAATGTTATGATTTGAATCTTCATATAAATGGATATAATATTTATAAAAGAATGTATTGGTTAATATAGTTTTACTTATAGTGGGTTTTTGTTATTATTTGTATATTATGATTTTATAACATTGATACAAACCATGGGGTTATGTATATCTATATGATAATACCCAAATGTTTTGGCATGATAGAGATTATGTGGTTTTCTTAGAAATATATCCATGTCTGGATACAACATGTCATTGACTGAATCTAGTAGAAATTAAAACGGCATGAGACCCAATCCAAGGAAAGGACTAAAGGGCATTCCCAATCCTAATGGGCTGGAACGAGTTCCCATGTATCATAAAATGAAATTTGGGAATGATTTACATGAGTTTATAAACATAAAAAACCAAGTGAATACCTTAAAAAATATGGAATTTTCAAAACAAAACAAATTTTACTAAATGTCATAATTTAATTAAAAAATTTAGGATAATGTTTAAATAATATTACAAGTGAAAAAATACAAAAAATTAAATCCCAAGAACCTTCTCATGACAATACGAACCTCCCTCAAGATATCTCCATGAAACCACACTAAGAAGGACTCCTAGAAACTCGTACCATTTGAACTAAATGCTTTACCCAAACCTGTGATTAAATAACCAAGTAAACCTACACCCAAGTATTATGTAGGGTGTGATCCAAATGCTATTAGTATTCCACCACAAAATATTCCATGTGATAATCATTATAAGACAAAAATATTTCAATTTGTGGAAACAATAAATGCTAGTAACAATTTCTAAAAGATGACACTTTAAATAAAAACATCTTTCAAGCGGGCTACTTTAAAATAAATCAAATTTTTTTTATAGAATGACAAATCTACTGAATTTCTCTATCTAAATATACCATATATCTTCAATAATCATAAAATATCTAATGAGTACTAGAAATGGGAAAGCAACCATTAGAACTAGATCGTTGTGGTTCCGAAGTACCTCGTACTCGGTGAAAATATCCACAAATATCTATTTGAAAAATCAAGATCCACTTATAGGGATCATAACCATAACCAAGTGGTTCCACAACATCATCATTTTCATTATCATCATAGTTTATTTAGTGTCTTCGTCGTCAAACTTGATATGTAGAACAGGGGCCAAACCCCATGGGATTACTACTATACTAGTACGTGTCCACCCACATAAATACCTAGGTGTTCTCTTTTGTTGTCAAACATGTTATACAAGCCATGAAATAAAATTTTCCCATAAAATACCACTTTTAAGTCACACACAACAAACATATTACACACACATCACTAGATACCGTTTTTTCATTTAATTTCATTTTGGAAAACATACTCACACCAAAGCATCCCACAAGACCTTTCACATCTATTTCACTTTTCAGAAAATCCTTTCATGAATTTTATAGAAAAATTAAAAGATATTACACATCAGATTACATCCCTTTCACATTTAAAAACACTATTTCAGAAGTACACTCCTACCAAAAAATTTTGGAATCAATGTTTTACCTCTTACATAAATCAATAAACCATTTAAAACCATCAAAAAACTATTTCAAATTGTGTTACCATGTTTTTCACATAAAATCCTTCTAATATAGAGAAAATCATTACAAAATTTCATTTTATGAAACATGGGAACTTGTGTCATGCTGTGGGGATTGGGAATTCCCTTCAGGTCTTTCCATAGGCTGTGTCAGCATCCATTTTGATTGTGACCAGATTTGGTTCGTGAAAAAATAGTATCAAAAGAGGTTCATTTTAACACATTGAGATATATGATTTTGGGAAGTGTTAGGAGAGTATGGAGTTAGGATTTTCATGGATTGATATTTTGGTAACGAGTAGGGTTCCTGACCAGCACACCTCATGACATGATTCATGTCACCAGGGGAAGTCAGGTTTTATCTAAGTCCTTTATTTTTCTTAGTTTGATGATGATTAGGGGAAATGAAAAGAGAGGAGGGTTAATGGTCTCATTGAGCTCGCATGGCCTAGAAATCCATGTGGAGTCGGGTATATTATCCTAGAACACTCTTTGTGATAGTGAAGAGATTGGAATATGGATACCAACCCTATGTCCAAGTCTCCCACTGAAACTAGTTTCCCCTAACGTTGTCTTATATCCTTTAGTTTTCGAATCTTGGAAGTTTGGTTTTATAGAAAAAATGACTTGTTTTTAAGAAGCGTGATGTTTTTTTTTTGAAATTATTGTCTAAAAAATAGGGAATGGTTTGATTTTCGAAATGGTGGATCAGACTTTTCATAATTGTTTGAAATGGTAAATTATATATTTTAACACTTTTGAAAGTAAAATATAAATCAATGTGGAGTTTGAACATCTATTTCAAATGGAACTTTCAGAATTATTAAAAAAGTGTTTTGAATGGAATAAAGTGTTGTGGAGTTTAGAAATGGATTTCATATTTGGTAACTAGTGGGAATTTGAAAATTTTGTTGAATCATTAGAACCTTGTTTTAAATAAGAAGAGATGAGTTTTTTAATGAATGGGTGTTAATCAAATGATGTTTTCCATAAAAGAGAATGTTTTTTGAAAGGGTTGTAGATGTTTTAAAATAGACGCGAATAGCTTGGATGTGTGTTTTTTTGAATAGTTGTGCCTTTTAGAAATTTATTTTTGTTTTATGTTCGGTCTGATTTTTTGGTTAGAGGGTTTCAGAAAAAGGAAGTGTCAGTTGAATGTTTTGGTTCTGAAAATTGGAAGGATTTTTTGTTTTAACACATGGTATTTCAGTGAGAAACCACAAGAATTGGGTTATATGGTATGATTAATGGATAATTGAAGGTCCGGATGAGTGCTAGGATGGATATGAGGAGGGTAATCGCTATGGCATGGAGACATGAATGTGTAAGGCCCATGGGGTACCATTGGTGGATACGTTAATCGTAGAACCACCTATTTTAAAATAGATGATTTTAAATGAAAACTTGATCTCTTGATAATTGGTTTGGGGTGGTGTGTCTTATGTGTTTTTGGAAATATTTTTTTTGGGATTTTTTGAGTCCCACAACCCCTCTACATTGAATGTTGTTTTGGGTTTTTGTTTCTTTGGAATGTTTGGTTGAAAGGCAGGTCAGTGGTTTCTGCTATGAAATGTTCGGGAATACTTTACGGTGGTTACCCTCATGTGTTTAGTTTTGGTTTGTGGAACATTATGACAAATGGAATAGCATTCTTAATTCCTTGAGTTATCTCATTAGAGATCTTATGACCCCATTAAGAGTTAATGAATGACTTATGTACAACCTAGATTGTTATTCCGTTGAAAGATCCTCCAGTTGATAAATATAAGGAATATTTTTCTCGAGTTTTGGAGAATGTGTCGACCCCATTTCCGTTCTTAGTCTTTAGGATCATGTTTTAGTGGGAGAGTGCTCATGGAAGGTTGAAAGATACATTAGTTTCTTATGTTAACTGATTCTTCGTAGGTGAATGTAGTCTATGGTTGTTAGTGTAGATGGTTTCTAAGAGGTCCTCTAGGTACTTCACCATATTGTCAATGTAGGGGTTCCTGTTAAACCAGCAGCACAAGAAATCTGGTCATGAGAGACTGTTATGGCCACTTTATAGAATTATATGTTTTTTGTGGAGTTGGAATAAGGTCCCTTTCCATGTATTGTTTCTATCGGTCGTAATGGTCACGTCCGATGATGCCTTGTCATGTCATGTTCTCGTTTGACTGTAAAGATAATGTTTTATCATTTTCTACGAGCCTTTGTTTTGACACAAGTGTGTATCCTTTCAGGAAATATCAAAATCCTATGTTTAGAAGAATGGGTATTTATATATCTATTCCCCCTTCCATTTCTCATCTGATGAAATAATATGTGATGTGTGTGTGTCTTCTATACACTTGTTTCAGTGAATTTCCAGGTTTGGGTTAAGTGAGTTTGGAATGGGTAATGTCTTGGTGAAACCATCTAGTTTCAAAATATAGTTTTCAGGGAACTAAATGGAAAAGTGTCATTCTGGGGGGGGGTGTTTCCAATTCCTAACTACGAGGCTGAAGATGCCTCAATCATTTGAGCTCCAGCGATAGGTTCCCCAGTGAAGCTGGAACGTAGTCAGGGGAAATCCAAGGGTTGTTCAAACCCTTATACAAGTAATATACTTAGTATTAAATTTGTAAATAGTTTAAACCTCTACTTTCATCATAATTATTAGGTTGTTATCATTCAGGGTAAATAGGTGGGTGGACCACATGTCCATGTTATCGCCTAATGTCATTCACTACCCCCTTCGGTTTCCAATGAGTTTTTGTAGAAAAGTTTGAAAAGTGGATAGACAATTTGAGCACCTGGTTTTCCCATGGTTGGTAGTAACTGTGCCCCAGAAAACTATGTAGATAGAAGTATCCCCACGTTTAGCACACAATTTCCCAAACCATGCGGACTAACCATGCATCCATCCTTATACTCTTAAAATTTTGGGGTCTTTTTGTGCCGACATCTGTTGGTCGTTTAAGATGGTTGACTATTATAGTAGGGATACCCACTATGAGTCTAATGTATGTTTTATAGAAAAGTGAAATGGATATCTACCCCATGTAACTGTGTGTCCATTTGGGCTTCCCCTATTAATGTCATGATTATGTATTGGGAAATTTATGTTGTATCTTTTGGTGGGGAGCCCATTTGTGTCTCCGCAACACCACATGGATTTCCAGGACCTGTGAGCTCACTGAGACCATTAACCCACATCTCTTTTCCTTTCTCCTAATCATCATCAAATGAAGAAAACCAGAGGACTCTAATAAAACCTGACATCCCCTGGAGACATGAATCATGTCACAAGGTGTTCTCACTAGGCACCCTATTCAAAATCAGAATGTCAAGCCCCAATAATTATAACACTGTACTATACTGACTCTTCCCCAAACAACATGACACAAAGAGTTTACATGAACCACCTTTGAAAACATTTTGTAACGAACTGAATCTGGTGACAATAAAAATGGAACCTGACCCAACCAATGGAATGTACCAAACTGAATTCCCGATCCCCATGATATGGAACAAGTGACCGAGTATCATAAAATGAAATTTCAGAATGATTTACCCTAATTTATAATCCTAAAACAACAAGTTATCCCATAAAGAGAATGTTTATTTTTCATACCAAAACTTATTTTACTAAATTTCATAATTGAATTACACAACATAAGATAATTTTTAATGACTATTACAAAGGATCAAATCCTAAAAGAACATCCCAAGAGCCACCACCCTAAATCCATCTCCATGACAATACACCAAGATGGACCTCTCGGAACCCACACCATTAGAACTATAAGCTTTACCTAAACCCATGAAAAAGAACCAAGTTTACATACACCCAAGGTCTATGTATGGTGTTAGAAATATCCCAGTAGGATTCCACCACAAATTATTCCTACGGATAATCATTATAAGACAAAAATAAATAAATTTTTGTAAACAAGAAATTCTAGTAGCAATTTATAAAAGATGCAACTTTAAATAAAACACCTTTCAAGGGCGATACTTTGAAATAAATCAACACTTTTAAATTAAATGACAATGTTACTGAATTAATCCTCCCAAACGTACCATATTCCTATGGTATGCATAAAATATCGAATGATGACTAGAAATAGGAAGAAACCATAGGAACTAGCTCTATGTGGGTCCTAGGTACCTCGTACTCAGTGAAAGTAACCATACAAATATATGTTCTCATGCACATGAGACACTAGTATGGATCATACCCATAACCTAGTGGTTCCCCAAAATCATCATAATCATAATAATCATCATCATCATAGTTTACTTAGTGTTTTCATCATCAAACATGCTACATGAAATAAGGGACAAACCCTACGAGATCACTAGCATACTAGTACACATCCACCCACCAAGATACCAGGGTGTTCCCCTTGTGCTCAAACAATTACCACAAGCCATGAAATACACTTTTCACAAGAAAATACCACTTACATGTCACACAAATAAAACATACCACACACATGTCACATGATCCCCTTTTTCATTCAAATTCATTTCAGAAATCATACTCACACCAAAACAATCTACAACACGTTTCACCTCTCTTTCAAACTTCAAAAATGTCTTAAATTTTTTTATAAAACCTTTAAAAGATAGTACACATCACATAACATCCCTTTCACAATAAAATAGACGATTTCAAAATTACACTCCTACCAAAACAATTTGACAACATAGTTTTACCTCTTACATAAATCAAGAAACCATTTAAAACCTTCACAAAACTATTCCAAGGACTGTAACCATGCCTTGCATATAGAAACCTTCTAAATACCCCCATTTACGGCCAAAATAATACCAATATCACATAAAAAAATAATTGGAATCCATAAAATCATTTAATAAAACCATCACATTAATCATAAAACAACTCCAATGAACGCAACATGTAATGTATACCAACAATATTCATTTTGGAACAAAAATGACACATAAAAATTAACTGCATGACAAATGATACCAAATATAATTTTCAAACCAAACAAAATGAAAGGGAATAATGCTAAAAATATAAATCATGGAAAACTAACTCATCCAATAATTTTTACACTTGGATTCACCTACCATTTGTTCCAAAAACCCAAATCCTTTGTGAAAAACTCCATCTGCACCACTGCCGCATCACGAGGGAGTGAAATCGAGCCCTAATACACAATATTTCACCAACAAAACACATGTTTAAACCCTAGATATGATACTTATCTACTATAAATTAGGAACATCAAGAAATCATGGATGAACCCCGATGGAAAAGGACGAAATATTAAGAAAACAGGAGGAGGAAGAAAGGAAAACAACTTACTCGTGAAGAAATTGGCCTAAATCCACAAATTGTAGAATATTGAAGTAGAAAAAATGGTATGGAGGATATAATATGTCTTATAAGTTCATGGGGGATTGAAATTAGGAATAAAGTTTGAAAATTTTAGGAGTTATGAAAAAAACATTTAACATCTACAAGTCTAGGCGATTTGAGAAAGACTAAGGAAAATTTCACTCATCTATGGGGGAGATGAGTTCCAAAAAGGATAACTCATTAATGTGGGAGTTCCTTAGGTTTATGGATTCTAGTGGGAGTTTTACTCACCATAAAACAGGAAAACATGAATGAGATAATAAAACATTAAAAAAATATTTTGAATTATGAAATGGGGCTACAGGTTGGCCTAATACCTAGATAGAAACTCAAATCCATAATTATTATAGATTCTTATGGGATAAAAGTTTATATTGTGGTTTTAAAATTTCTAAGGATTTCAATTAGGATGTATAATGTGTTTAAAATTTGGAATAATTAAGGTGTCATGAAAGATTTTTTTTTAATCTGGAAATGAGCTCATGATTTGGCCCAAAATTTTAAAACCCACCATTTCTACCAAAATGCATGAGAATCCCCCAAAACAATAGAAGAATGGTAATTAAATAAGAAACATCTTTAAAATAATTCATGGATGTGACAATTATTTCTAAAATAAAACCAACCGCCCTCAGAAATCCACAAAAAGGTCAAAGAAAAAAACAAAATCCAACCGAAAGGCCGAAATGAACTACTGTGCCATGTTTCACCCACCCCAAAAGGCCCCAAACACCTCCAATTGGTCAATAAATGTATGAATATTCTAAAAAACTAAAACATACACCACTAAATAAAATTATCAATAATATTCAAACTACATACCAAAATAATAAAACTCTAACACTATACGAACAACACTCTTGCAACTTACCCAAACGAGAAACAAAATCGATTAGGGTTACTACTGCCTTAAGTGACAACTTAAATTTCCCCGAGATATAATCAGGACACTAACAGGGGGGGCCTGAAACGACTCCATGATATAAGGGGTATACTTCCATTATAATTTTCCAAAAGATCATACATGAGACTCATAGTTGGTCTTCCCACCATAAGAACCAACCATCTTAACCAACCAACACATACCAACACAAAAAAGACTCCAAAATTTAAATAGTTGGGACGACCACACAGTTAGTCCGCACGGTTTGGTAAACCATGAGCTAACAATTTTGATCATTATATCTACATGGTTTTATGGTGAATAGTTACTAAAACCAATGTTCAAACCATTCTCTCAACAATTATAACCAAATTTAAAACATTTCTACAAAAACTCAAAGGAACCCAAAGGGGGGGGGTAAAGAATGACATTTTGTGATAATAGGGACACGAGGTCCTCCCACAACATTCCAACAAATAAGAACAATTGAATAAAGATGACAACACCAGAGGTTTTGATATATTAACAACAATCATATTGAGAAAATTAATCCGTATAGAGGATTGACCAACCCTAGGATTTACCCTCAATACATGTCAGATTCACTTTGGGGCATATGGATTGAGCTCAAATGATTGATGAATCATCGGCCTCGTAGATATGAATTGCAAACCCCCTAAAAAACATTTCATTTCAGTTCCATGAAAACAATAACCTTGACTCAGATGGGTTCACTAAGACATAACACATTCAGAACTCACTTTACCCTAACCCAACATTTCAAAGAAATAGGTGCATAGAAGACACACACACATCAACCCTTGTTTCTTTTGATGAGAAAAAGAAAGAGGAAAGGATATATGTAGACACCTTGCTCTAAACAAAGGATGTTGAGAATTCCCAAAAGGATACACACTTCTAGGAAAACAAAGACTCCTAAAAAATTTGTACAACTTCACCTTTATAGTCAAACGAGCACATAAAATCAGAAGGCATCACTGAACATGACCATTGCAACTGATACAAACAATACATGGAAAGAGACCGTATTAAAAGTCCCCAAATAATAGAAAATTCAATAAAGTGGCCATAATAGAATCTCATGAACATGTTTTATATGCTGTTGGTTAAACATCAACATCTATATTGATGAGACGACGAAGGACCAAGAGGCCCTCTTAGACACTATCCGCACTGACAGCCCCAGAATACTTTCACCTTCGATGAATCAGGTAACATAAGAATCCAAGGTATCTTTCAAACTTCCATGAGGACTCTCCCACTAAAATAGGATACACAAATACAAGAAAGGAAATATGTAGTCTCAATCTCTGAATCTTGAGAAAAAGATTATGTATATTGATAAACTAGAGGATCTTACAATGACGAAACAATCTAGGATGCACTTCAGTCGTTCATTAACTCTTAATAGGGGCATAACATGTCCAACGAGAGAACCCAAGTACATGACCATGCTAGTCCATTGGTCAAAAAGATCCACAAACTAGAACTGAACATATGAGGGGAACCACCATAAATGCTTTTTTTAACTCTACTCAGAAGTAACCACAAACCATCCTTTCAGTATATCTTACCAAATAAACACAAACACAAAACACCATTCAAACAAGAGGGGTTCTAGGACTGAAAATATCCCACAACAATAAAATTTCCAATAACACATAAGACACACCACCCCAAACTAGTGATCAATACACCAAGTTTTCCTTTAAAACCTCTTTGAAAATAAATGGTTCAGCGGTTAGTGTATCCACCAATGGTACCCCATGGGCCTCACACATGCGTGTTTCCGTGCCACACCGGGTACCGTCTTCATATCCATCTCAGAATTCATTAAGTACTTCCATTTACTATTTATCATCCCATATGACAAGATTCTTGTGGTTTCTCCTGAAAATACCAAAGGTTTAATATAAACATTATTTCCAATTTTTAGAAACAAAACATTCGACCAATAATTCCTTTTTCTCAAACCCGCTAACCACAAAATCAAACCAACTTATAGCTTAGAAAGCTTTTTATAATGGAAGAATCATTCAAATGAAAACTCACATCCAAGATATTCACAACAATTTCAAAACATATCAACCCCTTTCAAAATACTTTTGGTTTTATAACAAAAAACATTTTATCAAGACCCATTCATTGATAAACTAAACTTTTCTTATTAAAAAATTCTCTTATGATTATTTATAATTTTCAAATTATCACTAGTTTCAAAATAAAAAAAACATTTCTAAACTCTACAAAAAAAATTCAAAAACACTTTATTCCATTAAAAACCCCTTTTCAATAATTTAAAATGTTCCATTTAAAACAGATTTTCAAACTCCACATTGACGTAATTTATAATTTCAAAAGTGTTTAAATACAACATTTAACATTTCAAATTAATTCTGAAAATTTTGTTCCACCATTTAGAAAATTTAAATATTCACTATTTTTTAGAAAATCATTTCACTAAAACATTAGACTTCTTAAGACCAAGTCATTTTTTTCTTAAAACCAACCTTCAAACATACCAAAACTAAAGGACACCAGACAATGCGAGATGTAACTTGTTTTGGGGGTGACTTGGACATATGGTTGGAGTCCATATTCCAATCACTTCACTATCACAGAGAGTGTTATATAGTAATATACCCAACTCCACATGGATTTCCAGGCCCTACGAGCCCTCTGAGATTATTAACCCTCCTCACATTTTATTTCCCATAATCATCATCAAACCGAGAAAACCAAAGGACTCAGATAAAAAGAAACTCTCACTGGATACTTGAATCATTTCACGAGGTGTGCTGGCCAGGAACCCTACTCATTATTGGAATGTCAATCCCCAACAATCCAAACTCTGGACTACCCCTACTCATCCAAAAATAACATGACCTAAAGAGTTAACCTGAACCACTTTTCATACCATTTTTTCATGAACTGAATCTTTTCACAATCTAAACGGCACCCACCCCAGCCTTTGGCAAGGCTCGAAATGAAATCCCAATCCCACCGGTCTAGAACAAGTGTCTGAGTATCATAAAATCAAATTTTAGAATGATTTTTCCATGCTTATAAACCAAAAAAACAAGTTAATCCCAAAAACAAAATGTGGATTTTTCAAGCCAAAAAATCATTTACAAAATTTCTGAATTGAATAACACAATTTAAGACAATTATTAAAGGCTAATACAAAGTAAAAACGACCAAAAGAACATCCCAAGAATCTCCTCAAGGGAAATGGAACTGTCCTCAATCCATCGCATGACACCGCCCAAAGAAGTAACGCTAAAAAATAGTACTATTAGAACTAAAAGAATTACCCAAACCTGCGACAAAATAACCAAGTGTTCATACACCCAAGGTGTATGTAGGGTGTGATGAAAATTCCAATAGTATTCAACCACAAAATATTCCATGTGATAAATATAATAAGAAAAATATCATTCAATTTTTTCAAACCAAAAATGCTAGAAATAAATTCTAAAAGATGAATCTTTAAATTAAAATAGCATTCAAGGTGTTACTTGAAAAGAAAACAACACTTTTAAATAGAATGAAAGCAGTACTGAATTTCTCCAACCAAACAGACTGTATTCCAGGGGTAAGAATAAAATATCTAATTAGAACTAGAAATGGGAAACAACCATAGCCACTAGGTCGTTGTGGGTCCCAGGTACCTCGTACTCGGTGAAAGTAACCATACAAATATTTTTTTCTCATGTACATGATCCACTAGTAGGGTTCATACCCATAACCTAGTGGTTACCTAACATCATCCCCATAATCATTATAGTTTTTTTTTGTGTTTTCACAATCAAACTTGCTACATGAAATTGGGTCCAAACCCCCTAGAATCACTATCATATTAGTACACACACACCCACCTAGATACCCAGGTGTTCCCTCTTGTGCTCAAACAAGTTCCATAAGCCATGAAATAAAATTTTTACATGAAAATTAAACTTCCAAGAAACACACACAAAAAATCACACACACATGTTACCTGATACCCTTTTTCATTCAAATTTATTTTAGAAAACAATCTCACACCAAAAAGGCCCACAACATGTTTCACATCTCTTTCACACTTCAACAAATCCTTTATACATTTTTATAAAACCTTTACATGATATCACATGTCACATAACATCCATTTGACATTAAAATAGAATATTTAAAAATTACAGTCCTACCAAAACAGTTTGGAAACATTGTTTCACCTCTTACATAAATCATGAAACCATTTAATACCTTTATAAAACTATTCCAAGGAGTGAAACCATGTTTTGAACATAAAATACTTCTACAACCCCACATTAATGACCCAAAGTATACCTATATCACATCAAAACATAATTTTCAGCCATTAGAATATTTAATTATACTATTCCATCAATCATAAAACTACATATAATGTCCAGACACAGCTTACCACTAAAACGGTGGCTAGAACGGTCACCACAGGACCTCAAGATCGTATCCCCATACACCAAAGGCTACCGACTAGTAGCAGGGGTATAAAGATAGTCAGTGGGAATACTATACCCTCTAATCAGAGTTGCACAACTATATATCTTAGTAAATAACAAAAAATGGAAATAAAAAGAAGAATAATCCTAAAAATGATAATGCAGCGGACGACGGATTTTAAAAATCTTGTACAAATAAATGGACAATGCCAGATGTACAGCAGATGCATGCATGGCATGCAAATGATACAAAAAATGGAAAATAGAAAACAAAAAACATTCTGATCGTTCCAATACAAAAATAAATAAACAATGACTCCAAGCCCTGAAGGCGGTATCCTCAAGCATGCTGAGCTTCCGCTCGGTCCTCTGCTCCTATATTTCAAGTAAATTGAGACAACACAATCGTGCAACCATCTAGAATCTACTCAGGTACCCCAGTGCAATGGTGGCCCGAGTACGGTGGGAGATATAAATCTTAGCAGGCCGGGAACAGTAGTTTGTAACCCAAATACAGACATTTAATAAATAATTTAAACTATGTGAAGGAATTCATAAATAAAGTAAGCTGTACAAAGTAACTATATACCCATGTACCTGCTTCAGCCTTCAACAGGTGTCTGAACGTGAAATATACATTTGTCTTACATACTCAACAATCATTACAAAATCAATTTCATTTTTCAATTATTCAAACCTCATTAAATTAAAAAATTCTCTAGATTCGTCCAAATCCCGACATCCCCCATATAAGTCACTCACCATAAATGTCTCTAAGTCCATCTAAGAAATCAAAGTTAAGTCTGAATCCATGCATGTTCTTTGTCTTGGATAACATGTCATAAGTTATTAAATTTAATCTTTCATATACAATGTCTGAGACCGTCCACTAAAATAGTGAATCTCTCCTAGGTCTATCCACTAACAATGATTCACCCAATTCATTAATAATTCTGAACCCTTTCTCATATTCAATTCACAAATCATTATCACACAACAATTTTCATTGACCATTAATTAATTTCATGTACGACCAATTAGACCCATAGTCTAATGTCAATTAATGGGTGTAGAAAATCATGTCTAGAATCCTCATGAGTATTTGGAGTGTCAGTCATTATCTCACAACCCATGGGTATTTGGAGCATCAGTCCCAGACTGATAAAATAATATTTTCTTGCAAGCTTGGTGTAGAATTCCATGTATAGCACCTCGTGAGTATTTGGAGCTTCAGTCCTAGTCTCACCACCAGTTTATCAATTAGACATATATATTTATCTTTGGTGTATACCACCATGTCTAACACCTAAAAAACATCCGTTAATTATTTCATAAAATAAATAATCCAATATTTTAATTAATTAAACAACTAATTAAAAACATAAATCACCCATCAAATAAGTCCACAATTAATTAACAATTCTACATATCAATAGTAATTTATTAATTAACAATTAATTATTCATAGCAGGCTAACTAAATAATATACCCAACATTTAATTTTCCAAATTGTCTAGAATTTCTGAACTTGTCCACTCAAATAATGATTCATCCAAGACATTAGAAATTTACATACACGTCATAATCATCTCAAAACATGCTGAACAATGCCAAGATATTTACCAAGCAACTGATAGAGCATATCATATTTTTTAAACAACTCCATCCAAGACAACATAAGGCATGTAGAACTAATACACATCAAAAGGTACCATTGGCCAAAAATCATAACAAAAACTCAATTCACAATGTAAATTTAATTCATGCAAATTAATTAATTCAACAATTAATTAATTATATATTACCTGTTTTACCAATAATCAATTGATTAACCATTTATTATTCCACATGTAATTATTAATTCATCCATTAATTATTACAAGTTTAAAATTTTATATTTTGAACATAAAAAATATTCAATATTCTCAATAATCAGTAAATAACAAAATTTTGTTCCTACTCATAACATGATAAATAATTCTAAAATTAATTACCCTATTACCCATTATTTCAATCAAATCATTTAATTGTTTAATCATATCACTTTAACTATATTTGTAAAACGTGCTCTAAATCAACACATGTTCAAGTGATCTTTTATCTCATGTGGGTGGAATCATTTATTAACATCAAAAATCTTGTATCAACATAATTTATATCACATTTAGAAATTTAATCAAACCCACTAAATTCACATTTGGATGGAATACAATTTAAATACTTCGCTATATAATTTAAATATACACAAAAGTGCCACAAGAATTTTATTAATGCATTTATTAATGTTGAACACATGGAAAGGGACCCTACCTCAGGGTGGCACCATTTTAAATCCAAAGCACATTAATGTACTTGGTGGAAACCTGTCCACAACAGGTCTGTAATCTCACGCGCAAACCCCATTGTATATATATATACTTATATATATATATATATATATATGCATGTTGTCTACATTGATCAATGAAAAATCAAAAATTTAAGCCGGTATCCAGAATCAATGTTGTAATGAACAACATGCCCCAAACATGGTACTGAGAACTCATAAAAAATTAATAGTCCTTAATATAACCGGTGGAAAACCGAACAATGGGTCTAGGAACTTACCCAAAAAAATGGCGGAAAGACAAATCAAGACTATCCGCCTCTCCCTTGGTGGTGGATGCTGGATTATAGACTAATGGATCCCAAGTCAAGATTCACATATTCTAAAAATAGGGGACCAAGATGATCAGATAAAATCTATACCTTAGTGTTTTTACTGAGAAAACAAGGAGAGAAATAGGAGTCAAATGGACGATGTGAATCATGAGTTATACATAGACGGAATCACCTTGACGAGGTAGACATGATTCGTGAAGAGTCTGAGTGGAAACGTCGCGCGCAATGTGGAGTATGGGAGAGGGGGTGCCACACCTCCAGCTACTGCCCAGAGGGGGGTCGTGTGCTGCTATCGTTGGATATATGGGGTCGCATGTTGCTATGTCCCACTTTCAGATGGTCGAGGTTCAGCCCAGGAAGATGTGGAGAGGAGGACCTATGCGGTTTTGGGGTTCACCACGCATAGGGGGTGGACTAGGCGTGTCACGCCTCACCATGGAGGAAGAAGAAGAACAGGAGGGTCGTGCCTCTATTTTACATTGCCTCCCCTTAAAAAATTATAATATATTAAATTGAAAAAATAACAATACACATAATAATAATATCTATGATAATATTCATAATATTATTATTTTCATTTCCATTTATTAAATTGAAGCCAAAACTCCCCATTTAATAAAATCAGAACATTGATAAACCCGATAATTAAATTTTTTTTAAAGAAACAATAAAACGCACCTTTGGATTATGACCAACCACCATTTAAATCCACAATAATTATTTTATTCATTTTTAACCTTCATTTATTATTCTCTTAATAAATGTTTCATATTTAATTATAAAAATCCCTATTGATCATTAAATTATTTTAACATTTATTTAACTAAATAACCACAAAAATAATAATAACATTATTATTATTATTATTGAAACACTAATTTATTTAAAATACAAACCCCCAATTTATTACAATATCATTAATAAGATAAAAACACCAAACCATAACCCCTAATTTAATTTCAATAAAAATAATAATTATTACAAACATAAAACTAAAATAATAATAATATCATTATTATTATTTTTCAAACATTTGTGAAGGATAACACCTCTATTTAGTTACAACACATCATTAAATATGAAACTCATCATTTAATTAAACATTTCATTGAGAGGCTCGAAATCGAGATTAAATTCACATAATTATTACACCCCTTTAATAATGCAATTAAAATCTCAAAGAATCAAAATAATTTAGGACACAATAATAATAATAATAACACAGTTATTATTAGAAACTTCTTCCATTTAATAATAAATTTCCTTTTAATGATTCAAATTTATTCATTTAATTAAATAAGTTCTTTGTTAAACCCAAAATCCACATTAATATCTTCAATCGTCATTTAATTAATTATTTATCTCTCAATTAGTTAAACTACCACAATAATAATAATAATAACTTTATTATTAATATTATTAAAATTTTCTTTCAATTAATCAAAATGTCTCATAAAAACTTATTCAATTAAATAATTTTTTAAGCAGTATAAACAACACAGGTTGGACCACAACCATGCGATGCCTGCACATATCCATCAATATTGACTATTCCAGATCTGGTTATCCAGAGACTCATTGGAAAGCCTTCTAAAATTATAGGTTAATTATGAAAGTCCAAAAATGACACCTTTAGGTGTTCCAAAAATCAGAATAAAATTCTGGATCTTGGTTTAAAAAAAATCTGACCTGTTAATAAACTGAAAAAAATACATTTGAAAACATTCATATTCTAAACCTATTAAAAAACACTAGATTTTACAATATACCCCCTTAAGATCATATCATCACCGAGAAGACATCGAGAACCACTACTAATAAAACCTACCTACCAAGGTTATTTAATCTTGTTAGAAGTGACTTGTTGTGTTCCCAATCCCAGAGTCACCTTTAACCCTTCACAAGCCTAATGGCTAAGCCTTTAAAACCAACGAAAAGTCTTAGATTATAGCTTAAACATCAAATAATTTATTATATATTAGGTCATTAGAATGACCTCATCAATGAAAATAGTTGAATCGCAATCAATCAACAGAACAAGTTTCATATGATTTCCTTGAAATACGTCACAGACCCAAGACCCCTTTTCTCTCATTATCTGATGATGTTCCTTTAAAACTATCTAAAATTATTTGCATGTAAAATGATGTCCTTACACAACCTCTAGTGAAATTTTCGAGTCAATTCATCGCAAGGATATTTTAAAACAACTATTCCCCAACACAAAAAGAAAAGCAGACCAAAGAATCAACACATCCTACATAATACCCTAATAACAACCACTCATCAAGCCCAACAACATTTAAACGGTAGTTCGGAGTAAGACCAACACTATCTTAGTATCTCCGTGATGACTTCAAGATATGGTACATGCTCGTTGTATTCAGAAGAGTGCACCAAGATAAAACCAATGACATTTAGAATATTAGCCAAACTATTATCGGAAAACTCTATTCTAAAAGCTCGACATCACATTGTTACTCGTTTATTGAGAACGATGCAAAAATACCCACCTTAATATTTTGTAGGACGTCGCAAGAAAAGATCAGCCGCTAACTAGTGTGTGTTTTTAGAATACATTAACACATTTGTGTGACATTCCTCGAACCATGATAACCACATAAAACAATGATAATAAAAGGTTGTAACATAAACCTATCGGTGTGCCATAACACATGAGTCCCAAGAAGTCCTCCCAAGCAGTGGGATGAGCTAAAATTAATGGAATAGAACAATCTAAGGGTACAACCTATCACGAGTTATCCCCTTATGAAATATAAATGTCAACCCCCTCTTGGTTACACAAAACCGAAAATAAAATATTCAAAATAGCCCTTATTTTTGGCTTATCCATTTGAATTAATTCTTTTAAACCTTTTATTATTTGAATGAATTTAAAAAAACACACAATTAGTTTTTCACAACAAGCCCCATGGTTTTCAAAACATTTACCTTTTGAAAAAGAGGTATGTTATCACAAACTTCCTCTTTAAACACATAACATACAGTGTTATTCAAATAAAAAAGGAAATTTAGCAACACCACAATGGTTCATTAGAAGCAAAACTCAGCAGTATTACATTTATAACCATTTTCGAAACATATTATGGTTATATGGTTTAGTCACATGGGTGGTTATCTACCAATCGATAAGGCGTCCATACACTGTATCGCTGGCAGTTGGCTCCCATTTATCAAAATCAACATTTATTTAAACATTAAACATTAGCAGCCCTTTAATATATTAAAACATCAATGACATGTTATCATAAGAAGTTACATAACAATAGGCTATAACATAGAAGCATGGAACAACAACAAAAATGCTAATAACTAAGGAATTATGGCATATAATAACTCAATCATGTTAAATCTATCACCGAAACATGAAATATAGAGAGGCATGATAAAGTATATCAAATAATGGCATTGTACCCAAGGAACATAATCCAAATTAACAAGAATCCTAATAATGAAACTAAATGGCATGTTATATACATGACATGTGACTATCTATGTGACTAAGATGATGCATGTATGAACCATCCTTCCCATATCAGAATAAGAATTTTTTTGGATTTCAAAATTCAAAAAATCAATAAACTGAAAAAAATATGCCAGTCACTCAGGGTGATATCATATCAACTGTAACCTCTAATAGTAAAAACATAAAATCTCATCCCTAGACACTTTGTCATTTCCCGTATATGGGGTGATCAATCCAAAGCATAGCCATTAACTGAAGCATCGACAAAATCCTAGTCTCTTCTCTACCAACCCAAAATTAATAAGACAATGGAAAAGGAAGAAAACCTAAACATTTGATACCACTTTGTAACATCCCAACCCGGCTCACCACTAAATCGGTGGTTGGACCGGTCACCACATGACCACATGTGCATCTCCTCGTATGCCAGAGGCTACCAACTAGTAGCGAGGGTCTATGGAAATTTAGTGGGGAGACTATACCCTCTTTTCAGATTTTCACAACGGTATATCAGAGTAAATAATAATCTATGAAAATAAATATCCTAAGCAGTCTAGTAAATGATAAATCAGCGGAAGGTAGATTTTATAAATCCTGTACAAACAAATGGACAATTCCAGTTGTACTGTAGATGCATGCATGAAATGCTGATGATACAAAAATGGAAAATAGTGAGAAAACAACATTCAAAACATTTTATTACAAAAATAAATAAACAATAAATCCAATCCCCGAAGGAGGTCTCCTCGTGCATCACGATCTTCCGCTCGATCCTCTGCTCATATCTTCCCTGTAAATACAGAAATCACAATATTTATACAAAATAGATTTTACTCAGGTACCCCAGTGCAATGGCGGACCGAGTAGGGTGTGAGATAAAAATCTTAGTAGGCCACGACCACCGGTGTCTACCCCACACACAAAAATTTAATAAATAATTTAAACCATGTGAAAGCGTTCATAAATAAAGTAATAAGTAGAAAGTAACTATATACCCATGTACATGCTTCAAACTTTAACTGTTGACTGAACGTGCAATATTCATTGTCTTGCATACTCAACAATCATTACATAATCATTTCCACTTTTCAATTATTCAAACCTAATTAAATTACGAATGTCATGGGATTCATCCAAATCCCAACGTCCCCAGTATAAGTCACTCACCAAAGATGTCTCTAATTCCATCTTATAAATCAAAGTAGAGAACAAATCCAAGATTGTTCTTTGGATTGGATAACACGTCATAAGTTATTAAATTTAATCGTTCATATACAATGTCTGAGCCCGTCCACTAAAATAGTGATTCACTCTTGGGTTCGTCCACTAATAGTGATTCACCCAATTCATTAATAATTATGAACCCACTCTCATTTTCAATTCACAAATCATTATGACACAAAACTTTTAATTAACAATTAATTCATTTCAGGTATGACTAGTTAGACCCACAGTCCAATTTCAATTAATGGGTATAGAACATCTTGTATAGAACCCTCGTGACTATTTGGAGTATCAATCCTTATCTCAGAACCCATGGGTATTTGGAGCATCAGTCCCTGACCCATAAAATAATGTTTTCTTACAAGCTGAGTGTAGAACGCCATGTCTAGCACCCAATGAGTATTTGGAGCATTAATCCTTGTCTAAAAACCCATTTATCAATCAAACATATATATATTTATCTTTGGTGTAGAACACCATGTATAACACCCCAAAACCATCCATTAATTATTTCATAAATTAATTAATTCAATCTGTTAATTAATTAAACAACTAATTAAAAACATAAATCACCCATCAAATCAGTCAAAAATTAATTAACAATTCAACATCTCAATAGTAATCAATTAATTAAGAATTAATTATTCTTATCAAGACAACTAAATAATTAACTAAACATTTAATTATCCAACTTCATTAACAAGTCTGAACCCATAAACTCAAACAATAATTCGTCCAGGACTTTAAAAATTTACATGCACGTTATAATCATCTCAATAGACGCTGAACAAAGCCAAGATATTAACCAACCAACTCACACAACATATCATATTTTTTAAACAACTCCATCAAAGACAACCTAAGGCGTGTAAAACTAATACCCATCAAAAGGTAACCTTGGCCAAAAAATTGTTATAAACAATCAATTTACAATCTTACTTTTATGCACACAAATTAATTAATTCCACAATTAATTAATTAAATATTACCTCTTTTACCAATCATCTATTGATTAAAAATTTACCATTCAACATGTAATAATTAATTCATCCATTAATTATTACTAGTTTCCAATTTATATTCTGAACATAAAAAGTATTCAATATTCTCAATAATGAGTAAAAACCACAATTTTATTCCAACTCATAACATGAAAATTAATTCTACAATTAATTACCCTATTACACATTTTTCCCATTCAAATCATTTAACTGTTTAGTCATATCACTTTATCCATATTAGAAAAACATGATTAAAATCAACACATGTTCATGTGCTCTTTTATCTCATGTGGGTGGCATCAATTAATAACATCAAAAGTCTTCTATCAACATAATTTATATCACATTTAGAAATTTAATCAAACTCAATAAATTCACATTTGGATGGCATAAAATTTAAATACTTCACTTCATAAATTAAATATCCAAAAAAGTGTAGCAAGAATTTTATTAATGAATTTATTAAACTTGAACACATGAGAAATTACCCTACCTCGGGGTGTCACCATTTTAAATCTGAAGCACATTAATGTACTTTGCGAAAACCTGTCCACAAATGGTCTGTAATCGCATGCATGCACACCTTTATATATACATATACATGTACATATATATATATATATGTTCATGTTGTCTACATTATTCAAAAAAAATCAAAATATTAAACCGGTATCTAGAATCAATTTTGTAAAGAACCACATCCCCGAACTTGGTACAAGGAACTCATAAAAATTTTAACAGGCCTTAATATAACTGGTGTAAAACCAGACAGTGGGTTTAGAAACTTACCTGAACTGATAGCGGAAAGACAAATCTAGACACTATCTGCCTCTCTCTTAGTGGCGGATGCCGAATTATGGTCCAATGGATCCTGAGTCAACATTCGCATATTCTAAAAATAGAGGACCACAACGATCAGGGTAAATATGCACCTTAGTGTTTTTTTGAGCAAACAAAGAGAGAATGAGGAGTCAAATGGATGATGCGAATCATGATTTATACACAGACATACGCACCTTGATGAGGCGGACAAGATTTGAGAAGAGTCTGATTGGAAATGTCGCACGTAATGTGGAGTCCGGGAGAGGGGGTGACGCGTCTCTAGCTACTGCCAAGTGTGGGGTCGTGTGCTGCTGACGTAGGCCATCTAGGGTCACATGTTTCTGGGTCACACTGCCGGATGGTCGAGGTTCAGACGAGGAAGAAGTGCAGAAGAAGAGTTGTGCAGTGTTGGGGTTTATCACTCACAAGCGGTGGACCAAGTGCGTCACGCCTCACATTGGATAAAGAAGAAGAACTGGAGTTTCATGCCTCTCTTGTAAAGTGCCTCCCCATTAAAAAAATATATTGTATAGAAATAAAAAAATACAAATACACATAATAATAATATTAATTATAATGGTCATAATATTATTATCATCATTGCCATTTATTTAATAAAACCCAAAACTCCCCAATTAAGAAAAACAGTACATTGATATATCCCATAATGAAATTATTTTTAAAGAAACAATAAAATGCTCTTTTTGATTATGAAAAACCTCCTTTTAAATCCACATTAATTATTTAATTTTTTTTAACCTTCATTTATTATTCTCCTCATAAATGTTATGTATATGATTATAAAAATCCCAATTGATCATTAAATTCTTTTAATACTTATTTAACTAAATAACCACAAAAATAATAATAAAATAATAATATTTATTTTTATTCCAACACTAATTTATTTAAAACCCAAAGCCCTAATTTATTACAATATCATTAATTTGATAAAAACTCCAAACCCTAACCCCTAATTAAATTTCTATAAAAATAATAATTATTATATTTATAAAACCAAAATAATAATAATATCATTATTATTATTTTTCAAACCATTGAGATGGACAACACCTCTATTTTATTAAAAAGCCTCATTAAATCTGAAACCGATCATTTAATTAAACAATTTTTTGAGAAGCTCAAAAGCCACCTTAAATTCTCCTAATTATTTCACCCATTTAATAATTAAATTTAAATCTCAAAGCATCAAAATAATTTATGACACCATAATAATAATAATAACATTATTATTATTATTAGAAAATTATTCCATTTAATAATAAATGGTTATTTAATGATTCTGTAAATCTTCATTTAATTAAAATGTTTCATTTTTAATCCCAAAATACATATTAATATCTTCAAACCTCAATTACTTAATTATTTATCACTAAATTAATTAAACTACCACTTTAATAATAATAATAACTTTATTAGTATTATTATTATTAAAACTTTCTTCTAATAAATCACAATATCTCATAAAAACTTATTTAATTAAATAATTTATTAAATAGGATAAACTACATATATTTTACCACAACTATACGATGCATACACATATCCATTAATGTGGACATTTCCAGATCTGGTGCTCCCAAGACTAATCAGAACACCTGTTAAAATTATAGGGAAATTACACAAGTCCAAAAATGACACATATAGGTCTTCCAACACCCGGAATAAAATTCCAGAGATCGGTTTAAAAAAAATACAACCCGTTGATAAACTGAAAAAAAGAAATATGAAAACATTCATATTTTAACCTGATTCAAAAATATGGGATTTTAAACAACCCCAATGAAGCAACATGGTATACACACCAATTATATTCAATTTTTCCCAAACAATGCCCCATAAAAAACTACTTCTTAACAAATTCTACAAATTATAATTTTGCACAAAAAACAATGGAAATGAATCATGATAAAAATATAAATCATGAAATAAAAACCCATCCTATAATTATTACACATGTAATCTCCTCGCATTTCTTCTAGAAACTCCAAACCATTATGCGAAACATAAACCACACCACCACCATGCCATAATGGAGTGGAATAGAGCCTAAATACACAATATTTCACCAAAAAAACACAATGTTAAACCCTAGGTACACACCCAATCTTATAGAAATTAGGAACTTCAGGAAAACATGGATGAAACCCTAAGAGAAAAGAAAAAACCCTAAAAAAATGGGAGGAAGAAGGAAGGAAACCCACTTACTGATGGGATCATGAAACAATCAGCCCAAATCCCCCAATAGTTGAATCGTGAGGCTAAAAAACGGTTGTGGGATTCAATAAGTCTTATTATGTCATGTGGGGACAGAATTGGGTAAAAAAGTGTTAAAATTGGAGGAGTTATGAGATAAACATTCTACCTCTCCATATATGGGATATTTGAGAAATACTAAGAAATATTTCCTTAATTCGTGGTGTGTATGACCTCCAATGATGCAAACTCGTTAATGGGGGTGAGCCTTAGGTTTTTGGATTTTTGTGATAGGTATAATCAGTGAAAAATATTAATAAATGATAGAGATATTGAAACATTTATAGAATAATTTAATGCAATAAATGAACTTATGGGCTGACCCAATACCTTAATAAAAACCCCAAATCCATCAATATTATGGATCCCTATGTGTTACAAATTGATATAGTGGTTATAAAATTTTAGGGGATGAAAATTGAAAAATTTAGTGTGTGAAAAATTTAGAAAAATGAAGGATTTATGAACGAGAAAAATATATTTTAAATCCGGAAGTGATCTCACGATTTGACACAATTTTCGAAAACTCGTCATTTCCACCAAAATGCATGAGAAACCCCTAGAACAAATCATGAATGGAAATTAAATGAAGATAAACATTAAAATGAGTCATGTTTGTGACACTAAAAATGGAAATGGTTTTTAATATATGAATTTAGTATAAATAACACAAGAAAGAGATGGTTGATTATATATCGACTATAATTCTGGTTCACGGTTATTGTTCCTTTTTTGTGCACCTGGTTTGACCTTTTTGTGGGATACATTTAGGTTAATTCATATTTTTTTTATGAACGAATATGAAGTATTTGATTGGATAATAACAATATATGCATATTCTTAAACCTATGGTGTAACAGAATTAAAGGAATGTGTCATGATTTATAAATCCTAAAAATTAATTTTATTTATTATGTGGTTACTCAATATAATTTTTTATTCTCACATTATAAATTTTGTATTTAGTGAATGTTTGGAAGAAGTAGGAGTTGTGTTAACATTGACTATAATGGATAGTGAAATTAATATCCTAATTAGAAACCAAGTTAAACACGAGTTTTTATGAAAAACATTATGTTTATTATTAATAATCTATCTCATTATATGATTAAAAATATCAACATGGGTGAGTTTCCTAACACACCTAACAGAAGATAAATTGAGATTCATGAATACCATGTAAGGATGTAGATTCAATTTCTTATAATTCAAGTATTTGGAATGAAGAACTTAGAGAATAGACTTAAAAGATTGAGAATATTTTTTTATATGGAAATTAATGGTCTAATGTTTGTAATTATTAATGAGAAATTACAATTTTAGTCATGGGAAATGAATTTTATCCTAATTTACCTTTTATAGTTCAATGTCCCATTTGTCAGTAATATGGGAATTATCTAAGTCTATTCCCTAATATAATTATTAACTCATATAAATTATAAGAACATATGTTATTATAATCATTGATATAAACAGATTAATGTTTTTATGTTTTGGGATTATAGAATTATATTGTAGAACATTTATATCAATATAATTATGGATATAATAATATTGAAATATCTATGTATTGTTCCACAATAGTTTTTAAAAATGTCAAAAACATGTTTAATAGAACCAATAATAGAGAAGAGTGTTAATTATTAGTTTCGATAAATAGATGATTAATATTAATTAATTAAATGGGGTTGTATTGCTGACCTTTAAATTAGTGATCAAATCGATGAAAAAGTCAATTAATTCATATTACATGTAGTTTATTTCATTTTTTATTTATGGAATATATTTAATAGTCTATGAGTTTATTTGATGATTAATTATTATCTTAATATAAAGTAGTGTATAAGTATTCAGGTGAAGTTAACTTAAGAGTTATGAGTACAATTATGTATTTATAATTTTATGTTTGATCTCAAGTTCAAAGGAATCAAAAACACATATAATATTTGAAGTGATGAGATTTTAAACTGATACAAATCTTTTCCAAGGATTCTAGATGAATGTGGTAATAAGGATTAAATAAACAACTATCTTGGCGATTTTTTTAAATTTAATTATGGTTCATTAGATTTTTGGATATTAATAATCTTTATGGTATAAAAGTGACTCACTAACAAGGTTATATACTCAGAGATAATAATATTCAAGATAAGGAATACCTTTCCGGATAACATCTCAATATGATTCATGATATTTTGGTGAATTTATGAAGATTATAATATTAATACACTATATAATATTGATTTTGTTAAGGTAAGTTAGGTTATACAATTATTTATTACAGAATAATCTATTTGTAACATTTAATGTTATTTTTTAATTTTTTTACAAAAATGTATTATTTCTTCACATGAATGTTTATACATTTTGTGATAAAAATTTTGGTTTTCTATTGTTTAATTAAGATAAGTAAATAATGATACAATATTGAGGATTATGTGAACTTTTAAAAGTTTTTTTGTTTCTTCTTGCATGAAAAATTCGTCTTGATTACTCATTGTTTAGAGAAGGGTTGAAATTGCTGTGGAAATACAATATTGGATAAAAGTATACTTACCATGTAAGCATATTTAATTATTTCATTAGTACGTATGGTGAAGGAATGAATCAAATATAGTAAATGGATATTACCGTTTTTATCTAATTATGATCATTTATGAGTAATCGATGGAATTTTAGACATCATAATGATTTTTGGTTGTGTGGTCATTAACTTTCTCATGATCATTCAATTTCTTTTGATCAATGTTCTATATCACTCTGAAAATTTATTGGGACATTTATTATTCTTCCATGTTTAAATTTTAACATCCCATTAATATAATCCTATTTATAAACCTATATCAGTGTTATTCCCAATAACCATTATATTTATCTTCCACTCTTCATAAGAGGAAGTTTTTTTACACTTTTTATGATTTGGGTTTTCAATACATGATTTTCAAAATATCAAAACCTTGAAGAGAAGTGTGGGATCCTTTCTAGTTGGGGAAGTCTCTTTAATTAAATAAAAAACAGATCAGTAAGATTATGAAATTTTGAATTAAGGATTTTTCCAACAATACCATTTCAAAATAGAGAAAAATTCACCAACTTAAACATTGAGCTCAGTCGATTTTCTAGTGGTGACCCCTTTATTTGTAAGACCATGAGAAAAGAAAATTGGCTTCATGATAATCACTTATTATCTTTTAGCTCATGGTTGAAGGTATATTTATACTTTTGATCTGTTTTTTCAAAAGATTAAATGAGATATGAAATATACCACCTCTTGGTTGACCACTAAGAGTCTATAAGGTCATATATTTCTTCTTAAAGGCCTTCCTGTGATGAATTTAATCCATCAAAATATCAAACCATTTATTACGATAAAATAGTTAAAATTGAGCAGATGAATTTGATTAAATTGGGTGGGAGATGAAACATATTAATATTTTTGAATAATAACATCATGTCTAATAACCTATATAACATAAAACATAAAGCTTAAATGACCATGAATTATTATTATTTAATTATAAAAATTTTAACCTTGGTTTTGAATTTGAAGATATTAATTGAAATGAGAAAATTATTATATATATATATATATAAATTCCTAATTAACACTAATATATTATTTATTTCATAGGAAATAAAAATTCAATTTTTGTAATTTCATATTATGCATCAAAAAATTTTTTCCAACAAAAATGATTTTTATTATTTTCTTGATAGAAAATGCTATGTTTACTTTTCCAAATTTTAGAATTATATTTTGAAAAAATAAACCTAATTTTTGAATTTATCATTTAAAAATTAGTTTAGAGTGATTTTTTTGGAATTCTCTAAAAATATTGAATTTTCAATGAATAGTGAATATAATAAATTTTATTTATTTTTTTAAATAATTTATATTGATAAATTTCATTTATAAAATGATTAAATAGTAAAATTATTTATATTAGACCATGATTAAACCAGTAACATTTATTTTAATCAATTTTCTAGTTTAACTTGGAATAAAATCAATTTTATACTCAAAAAGGTATTTTTCTAAAAAACCATTTTTATTACCTTGTGGTCTTTCTCTAAATTTAATTTATTTTAATTATAAGAATTTATTTTTTAAATCTTTATACCATATTATTAATCTGGAGGTTAAAAGTTTGTAAATATGACCAATTTAGTTTTATTAATTTTGAATAGTAACTATTGTAAAATTTATCTCTTCGACAAAGGGTGAATCAAGTTGACCTAAGTAAAATATTAGTTTTATGGTCAAAATTTTTCATGTTAATTATTTTTGTAATAATTTAATCTTCCCCTTATAAACATATTCTTTAATTTTAATTTCATAAGATACATTATTCTTTGAAAATGACCTATATGATATTTTAAGAGAAGAAAATTAAAATTTTCACTCTCTTACTTTTAAATATTTGTTATGTGTTGAAATAGGGATAAAATAATATTGATAATGATTATTAACAATTATTTTGAAAATAATGAAATGATTTCCAGGATGAATATTTATTTCTAATTTTCTATGAGCATATAATTATCTTAAATTCTTATGGATCATCGATACCATTTTTCTCCAATTAAAAGAAAAATACCAAACTATTTATAGAAAATACTAAAATTAATATAAATTGAATGAGTTACTTTGTTAAATGAAATTTTTAGTTAACTATAAAATAATATTTATTTTTTAAATTATTATATGAATGTTTAATTTTTTTGATTTAATTTATGTCAAATTAAATGTATAGTGCCGAAAATGGTATTAAAGTCATTTTATTAAAATAATATTTTTTAAATTATTTACAAATAAAATAATTCTTTAAAATATAAAGGGATATAATATATTGTATAATATTCCATACCTTCTCCTTATATTTTCGAATATTTAAGTAATAGTAAATATTAAAACACATTATGAGTGAAAGCGTTTTTTCCGTGTTTATGGCTTAAATTGGTTAACTAAGATATTAAACCAAAATTTATATTTTATAATACCACATAAAACTATAATTTTTTTCATTTTATGATATGTTTATAATAAAATACCTCATATTCAATTATATATCCTCTTTTAAGCCTTTTTCTAGAGAATTACTTTACAATATATTAATCTTTTTAAAAAATCCTTGAGTGTCCCACGCCTCACTTATAAAAGGTCATCTCTCCTTTATATTCTAAAATTCACTAGGAAATAAATATAGGTGATTATTTTCTTTAAATACAATTCTATCTACCCTTAAGAAGTGATTTTAAAGAGGCCTATAGAAGAAGATGTATTCTTTTTATCGGACTATTGCAATTTATTTCTTTTTTATAACTCCCACAAATTTACTATATTCCTCATTAAATAATAAAATAATTGTTCTAAATACAATTAGATGTTGTTATTAGAATTATTATTATGAATAAACCTTTCTGAACCTTCTTTTCTATCGATTGGGATGCGAATGTATTGCTCATTCGAATATATAGATTATTATTTCCACGTTGCGATACAATTCACTTTTCATAACTATATTACATTGATGGTTATAATGATGTATTTAATATTAATTTATTATTTTGATGGAATAATTATTTTTATAGAAATATAATATATTTTATACCTTTGTACCATTTCATATGATGGTAAATGATAACATCGCTTATGTATATGGGTGGCCTACAACCTCTACAATGCGATTTGATTTATCTTTTGATATATTTTGTTATGAATGGAAATAAATATAGATTTAATGATTATATATGACATAATATTTATTCTAGAAAATATATTTATTTTTTACATTCCTTTATCCATCATTCATAAAAAATGTAAACAATATTCATGTATATGTTCATCCTACCATCTCCATTAATGATGTAAGCCATTTTCCATCTATACCTTTTATAGATCACTATATATATATAAGGAATATATATAAAATCTATATCATGATTAAAATTATATTTATTTGGTTACTATGATTGAAATTCATGTACTTGGATAGTCAAATTGATACATCCATAAAAAATGAGGCATTTTTCTTCAAGTAGAGTCATTTTAATAAAAAGATTAATAAATGAGTAACAAAATGTCATTAATAAATTATAAATGGTATTATAGCTAATAATATGGATCCAAAAAAATTTATTATAAATATATATTTATTATACAGGATGTTCGAGCAGGTATAAAGAAATAAGAAACATGAGGTAAGAGTTTATCATCTTAAATTTTATTCTTTGGGACATATGGTATGATATGAACTATATTATTTTTTATGTGTATATACAACCAATTTATCATTTTATACCATGATTCAATAAATGTTAATGATATCTAATATTTTATTAGCTGTTATTATTTAATAGAGGTCATGTATCAAAAGTTACCAAAGTGGTAAGAGATTGATGTTTCAGTATTATTTTATTAAGTATTATTTGTGATTTAATTTTTATTAAAGTAATTATATGATGATTATATTAATTATAAATTAAATTTTATTATCCAATAATATTGATGTGTAATAAAATTTTTCCTTTAATTTTCCCACATTATGTACTCAAGACAGTGAAAAAAATGTTTTAAGGAAAACTGAATATATCATACTATTCTGTCAAAAATACTTTTTCTTTATTTTCCTTGTTTTTTCATAAAATGTTTTCAAAATTGGTTTAATATTATATAATTATTATATAAAATAATATTTACAAATTTAGAATGTATTAAAAAAATTTAATGGAATCCTCCTATTGTTTTCTTAAAAAGGTTCTTTTTGACTTTTTTTATGAATGTGTGAACTGGATGTGTTATTTTAACATATATGACAATTAAATAATTTCACACTATCCTGAACATGAAATTATTTGGAGATTAATTTTTAATTTTGAATTTTTATTTGAAATTAAAACGTGTTCTATAGTTTTTTTGTCATTTTAGCCCTTAAATAAGTGATTTCAAAATGAAAATGGTGTTTTCCTTATGAAATATTCCAATTATTCATGTAAATAATTTTTTAACTATGATAACATCCATTGAAGTTAATTAAATTTTACCAGTGATATGATATAATGATACTATCATTATTATTTCTATGGATGGTGTATTATTATAATTTTGAGATTTTTAGGGACCAATTTATTATCCACGGGTTATGTTATGATGAAATTATTAAATGTTTGTGAAAAATGTTTTAAATTCATGGGTTATGATATGATAAAATGTTGAATGTTTATGATCATCTGAAAAAAAATATATTTTTTTAATTATGTGTTAGGATGTATTAGAATTATATACGACTCTGATTAATTTGGTAATGTGTCAAATCTCATGAGATAAATATAGGACAAAAGGTAATGTTCATGATCCCCTATAGAAATGTTCTTGATCCACTGTGGGAAAAAGTAAAAAAAACATGATCCACTATTGGAAATAGTTAGGGATTCTTATTACATTATGATAAATAAGTTATTATTCCAAATACTCTATGATTTGATGGTATTGGTAGATAACCTTGATATGTGAAATAGTTTCTATGCCTATATTGGTTCCACACTTATATAACATGATCGTATGCTTTATGATTTCTTTATGATGGGTTATCGCTATTTTGATTCATATATTTGGAAATGATCATGTTTTATTCTATTTAAAATGTATGTGATTCATGCTAGATTGTTTATGAACCTTTTATGTTATGTCTATGATCTCATACCGTTATGTTTATCTTATGATTTCATATGTCCATCCATTGAAATACCTAATGTATGTACTTACTGAGAATATGTTCTCACAGATTATTATGTTTCTTTCCCCCTAGTTTTGAATAATGGTTTATGAATGGTATGTCTATGAAGAGTAATATGTGAGAATTTATATATTGGAGAAGTTGTATATCTTTAATGAAAATAGTAATAGTGTATGTAGTATACAAAGACAATAAGACTTTATGGTTCTTACATGAATCAACATTTTATGAAATAAATATTATTCTAAATAGATTTAATATTTACATATGAAAATTATGGGTTACCATAAATTCAACAACAAATTTTTATTAGTGATAATCCACCAATACATAATTGGAATAGAAGAAGGGAGAGAAAACTGCAAACAAGCCTATGAGGGTCTAAAATAATGGCGATCTCGAGCATCTACTCTAATAAAGTTCACTCCCTCGGGCTTGAATGGATGTCTGTTGGGAATATATTTAACCTCGAATCTGACATGGAGGAAAGATAGTCTGCCACCTTGCTCCCCTCTCTCCACCTGTGAGCCACCTGTGTATTTCTGTTAAGATGTTTGTACTTTCAAATCATATATGATATGGACTGGGGGGAAATGCGTCTACCAATAAGACTATCATGGAGGGTCAAAGAATAACTCTCCACTTAAGATATCTCTAGGTTCTTATGATTTCAAAGTTACAAACCCATAAGAATATCTTTTGCCTTAGCTTGAAGAGGGTCACCGTTGCCATACGTCTCATTAAAAGCTAGAATAACTTCCCCTCGAGTGTCTGACACCATGCTCCCACCTGTCATTCTACCCATGATGTAGGATCCATCGGTTTTTTTTTTCTTATAGACATCTCTCGGGGGGTTCCAGTAGACCCATTGACCTGTTGTACTGTTGCTGGAGAGGAACATTCCCCTCACCCTTCAGTAAACTTTCCAAGAGGTTGTACCACAACTTTGGGTATGAAATTTCATACATCTAAAAAAACCAATCCAAATAAATTACATTACCCACTCAAAGATAACTACGACAGATTATATCAATGTCAACTATGTATTAATAATTACATTTATAACCTTATATGGTCCATATATCACAGAACACATATTAATAGCCAAGACTAAAACCTTTTATGATCATTGCTTTTAGGAATGAATTGAATGACACCTCACAGTGTAATAAAATTATATTATATTCCTGAGTATTTGATGAAATAATTTATTTAAAATTCAAATCCATTAAAACTCATTTTGGGGCACCATATATCACATTTCACATTCAATGATAAATAAACATTAGAGATTTGTTTATGGATCACCAGCCTCATTAAAACACGTTCTATTTAACAAAAACATGTCCCCCAATTTTGACAAATCTTAACCCACCATCACCCATATATAATATTCCCTATATAAATAAAAACATAATAATTAATAAAACATTTAATTGACATATAAAACCAATGTTAATTTAATATTTCATCATTTGGTTTTAATGAATTAATTATTCACCGGTCAATCACCCATTGATGAAATATCTAGCAATAAGGTGTGCACCATCTATGGTATCAAACTGGTCATCTAAATAAAATTCAAAATTTCGCTATTCAAAATACCAATTTATATCACTTAAACTAATGAAAGTGAAAAAATTTAATAAAGTGAAATTACTTAATGAAATTACATGAAACCCAATGAATCCATCTCATTGATATCACTTTAGCATGCCTGAGAAAAAACCAATCTTATTCAGATGAGTCCATTATGTTAGGATGAAATTTTTCCTCTAACTCTATCCAAGAGACAATAAGGGAATCATGCAAAAATATATGAGAAGAATCTACGTAGACTAATATATTCATATTTTAAATATGTAAGTAAACCAGGTTTAATATCCATAGACCAAGGAGGATTAAAGGATGAATATGATGTGAAGGGTTTATAGAACTCTCTTGATTAATATTACATGAAAATGAAAAATTCTGAAATGGATTTTCAATTTGAATGTCATAAAATTTCATCGTTCCCCTATTTATGAAAACTGGATATCACAATATGAAAACATTCAGTTGAATTTTGATTGTGAATAATAAGGAAGAAGATGTAATGCCTACTGTCTAAACTCTCCATAACATAGACCCTTGAGTCTCAACATGGTATAAAATACATAGTAAGAAATAAAAAATCTTTCCTCACTACTGTGGGTGAAAATAAGGAGTAACCCTACTCTTCATTAAAAATCCAACAACCTAGAGTGAGATAATGATATTTTATCATAGATAACCACCATATTATATCCTACATACAACAATGTGATCTTCCCCCTTGAGATACCCAGATAGTGTGGCCCTCATTCTCATGTTTTCCAATCTCTCATATTGTTTTTTAAAATGTATATAACCCTTACATATCGAGACACCATTACATATCAGTAATAAATATTAGAGGAACCTCTTTGGTGTTATAGAAATTAAAAATTTTGATATCCCTTATGTATAATAAAAGTAACTCTTTTGTTTCAAGGCTTTAATAGTTTTCCAAACCCTTAAAATTCCTAGTAGACCTGACATATCATCTAGATAAAACCATATAAATTGATGTATTTTATAGTTATCTAAATATTTTTTATCATAGGGTATCCTATACATATCAAAAGTGGATCCTTATCTATCATAGGGTCATTGGGAGTTGAACCTTAGATATCATAGGGGAACCATTTTGTACCATTTAGATAATACTTCTATATATCAGTTCATCTCATAACTTTTCCAAATATCAATCAATAATGACTAGACAACCATTACATAATGAATTATCTCTATGTAAAAAATTAGTGAATCTTGTTTTAATAGGGACACCCACAACATTTTCCCTTTTTGTAGGAAATGCCTTTCATATTGAGTTGTATAAGTTTACCCACGTACTAGAGAACCAATATACATTCACATAAGATTCAATAATTTACTAAATTATCAATATTGATCTTTAATACACTTACATATTCTCCATGAATCCTTTTTTTGTCACAACCCAACCCTACCCAGGCTCGTGTCGTAACTACCCCAAGCCCGCCTCTATAGGTGAGGGGCTGACGACAAGCACCGAAGGCTAAACAAATCGGGGAGGCCCTTACCTGAGTACCTGTACACACACACGCAGCCCACTCAATGCATAAGTGTAGAGTAAAAGGGATTGTAAAGTACTATCTACTATAAATAACTACAACAGTGCATTGACCTCTAAACAGTACAAAGTAAAAGCTAAAGGTAAACTGAAAAGAAAAAGGGAAAAACACATGCCCAACCCGAAATGTTCCACAACCCTGCAACAGGTGAACAAAAGTAAACAGCTGGGAGAGTCCCACACCTAGAACAGGACTACAACCACTGCATGCAGTCCAAGCTCCCGAACTCCTATGGTCTACTGAATTCACGACCAACCTGTCTGTCATCTGCAAGGGCACACCAAGTATGGGAAAAGCCCAAGTAGGGGTGAATATAAAAATACTCAGTAGGATCCCTTGAAGGCTCAAGGGAGAAAATAATGAGGAACTGAAGAGGTGAGTAGTACATCGAACATGGAAAAGTAAAAGATTACAACCGAGATTACTTTAAAGAGTACAGTAGAGTATCATCTCTACCCAATAAGAGAAAGGAAGTAGAATCATCCAAACACAAGGAGCTAGAAACGAAGAGATGATAAAACTTCTCATCAATTCATCGGTATCTATTGTAGGAGAGTAGAATAATCCAACCACGAGAAGCTAAACACAAAAATCATGTAGCATTCCCCACACATCTTCACCTCTCCGGGAAGGAGTGTAACCAAACCCCAGGAGTGGGTACTGTTACACGGTATATACATATCCATATGCTCAATCAAGAAACCTGAACAAGATCGCAATGGGATGTCCATATTGTAGCGCAGCCCAAGACTAGTGAGTAGCCAAAAGTCCTAGATGTAAACACCATCGATGCCCAGTATCCCATGTGTCTACCCTAAAATGAAAGTCAAGGGGATCGAATCACCGCACCTTGACAATATCAACTTTGGTTGGCACTGACTCGCCCTAACGGTTTTAGGTCATGTCAAATGGATGTATCCCAGTGGGGAAACTGCCCCTCATACTTGAGAGTTCTGGGGGAAGTCAAACCACACCTCGTCACTGTCACACAGTCGAGAGGTCTTCTCAAATTTGACAAGTTCCCACTGTCCAGCCCCGCGAAAGTGTAATCCCATGGAGGGAGACCTGGAACCACTCTGGCCATCCCTGCTGGATGTTACCCCACTGGCCATCCCTACTGGATGGTACACCACCGGTCATCTCTGCTAGATGGTACCTCACTGGCCATCCCTGATGGATGGTATACAACTGGTAACATGAACACGTAGTGGGAAACACGTCACGGTAGATCATAGAAGGAAGATATTATCTCCATACACAGCTAGGGAGTCTGTACCCAAGGCTCACTAGGGGATCCATAAGCTACTCGAAACAAACTCATGGGTAGGGGATCAGGGCCCGTGTAATGTGTTTTTCACCCCTATCCCCAAAGAACTCTACTAGGGTATATGAAGGGACATGAGGATCTCCCCGGGCCTCTCAGGGAGATCATGCACCAATCCACTGAGTCACTGTCAAAGCGGACAGAGACAACCCACTCTAGAAAGTAGGAAAAACAATGACACTGTACGAAACCACATAGTAGTAAACGATGTCGCATTCCAGTGAAAGGGACCCAACACGGAAAACCCCTCAACATTAAGAAAAGGGGAACCAAAAATCTTCCAGTCAAATCATTGGGAATATAAACAGGGGAACCCACTCAACCCTGCTGGTTGAAACCATTGAGAACAGGAGGACCCTCTACCTCACGGAAGGTCAATGGTATGTAGAGAAGAATATGACAGACACATGGGGCCCACACGACGTGTAGCCCAAACTAATCTCCAAACTAAGAGCACAAACATTCTCAGGTACAAACTACAACATGTACCTCGAGACATTCCCGTATACTCCCAGAGTATGCCATATTGCGATCCCAAGGGCTATCATGCACACGACACCCAATGTCAATGCCAAATGGCGTAAACATAACTTCACCAACCTGCTTCCTCCAAGGCCCTAGTACAACCAACCACATCTCTTTAAACACTAAATTCAATCTCATAGGAGTGAACGTGATCACATGCCAAGGGTTCCCTAAAAGAACCTCATGAATCACCACCACCAGTACACCTTTCATGATTCCACATTTAAAGAGATCTTGAATGATACTCCGCATACCAAAACGGATCATACCGTTGTAATCCTCATGGACAAAAAATGCGAGACAAACTATTTACTCAACTCCAATGGACATCCGATGTAAAAGACGCTCAACACTTCTTTACGCCTGAATGACGTCCCATGGTACCCAGCCACGGCCCGAAAAATAGTAGGGCGCATCGCACCATTTTCGTTCCCCTCGGGAAAACACGTTAAAAAGTCTACTTACATGCGTGGAACAAATATCCAGAGGAAAAGATGCATTTTTCCGCACCTCACACGATTGGTGATTTATGGGACCCACAACCTGGTCCCAAAACACAAAGAATGGATCAAGCCTTTGTGATCCTCTGGAAAAAGTACACAATATTGACTAACCACTTGTCTGAATCGGACACTCGGTGAAGAAGATGGAAATCACTGCCAACTCCTAAAACGGACCCAATGGGGCCCGCACCATCATGCAGAATTAAAGTGTTTGGATTTTTCCATTATAACAACCTTGGAAAAACACTCAGAAACTACTGCTCACATGCCCCGAATGGACGACTGATGAAAAAGTTGTGAAACGCTGCATGCACCATAAAGGTGATTTGTGGGGCCCACGCCTTGACAACCGTTTCAATGCCTAAAACCATATTGTAAATATTTGTCTCAATTCCATGGCCGCAACACCACTGACGGTGCTCAAATTGGACATTAGATGTGCCTGCGCCGCCCAAAACAAAAATCTCAGGAAAAGCACTAAGCCACTTAACGTACACGTCGCTCTACCGAGGCCCCCCATCTCAGGAGTTAAAACCCTTGAAACCATATCATATTCTACACCTAGAGACGAGGTTCGAACTACCATAGAAGGAATGCAAAACGGACACCCATAGTGGAAGATATAGGTGTTCAAAATCAGAAGGGACAAACCCCTTGGGCTGGACCGGCCCGGTCTGCCCGGTCTGGGCCGGCCCGCGTCGGCCAGCCCGGTTCGCAGCGCCGGCCCGCGGCTCAGCCGCACAGGCCAGACGGGGAACCATGTTCCACCCGCGGACCAGCCCTCAGGGCTGGTAATCCTTCCGTGTAAATTCCCACAGAGGGCGATTCATTGTTCCCCTGCAGGGTTGCGCGCCGCGACCCCGGTCCACCCGTGTCGTTACTTGGAGCCCGCCGCATAGAGGATTCGCCACCGCCTCGCCCTGTTTCTAAATCCCAACCACCCTGCTACCGAACCACCAAGGACCACCCAGAAGACCACGCCTCCTCCCGCACCCACGCTGCCACCGCCTTAGCCCTCGCTGTCGCCCCCTCGGACCACCAGAACCTCACTAGAAAACCCTAAATCCACCCGAAACATTGTCGGACAGCTGTGAATGCCTCGAAGATCAGAATTCAAATCCGAAATATGCGTCAGAAATATTAGAACATGTTCTACGAGATTATGGGATTCTATCGTCAATATAACGGAAAATGGATGCATATATATGGATTCAAAGAAGGTGAGAATGTTTAAAATGAATAACGCACGATCCTACCTTAATGGGCGTTGCCCGACGCTTCACAGATGATCCGCAAGAGCTGCTGCGCCTCACCAGAGAGGTGGAGGAGAGGAGTAGTTCCTCTTTCCTTGGGAGGGTTTTCACCTGGGGGAAACAAACAAGGGGGGGGAGAGAGAAGTGTTTAAATATAAAACACTTAAACCCCCCACCCATAGGTCTCGTACCCGAACATTCAATGGGTTAGAGGTTAAGCCTCTCCTAGAGTAAACTCCATATTATGAGCCCAGTGGCAGTCTATGAATTTTAAAATGAGGCCCCATTCAAAAGTTATAAAATTTAATGACTGAGGCTGCTAAATTACGGAAATGCCCATGGTTTCATTTTCCACAGAAGGCTCAGGCCTGCGAAACTCATACCCGTCCTAGGGTAAATGTCACGCTCCGGACTCAACGGTGCCCTCAGTTTTTCCATCCGAACAACTGTTTAAGAGACACCTGAGTTTAACCATTAAACGAATAAATTAATTATTTTATTTATCTCTTTAAGGTTCTGGTAATGGGTGAGGGGTCTCAACGTCCCGCACAGACATAATATATGTCTTTCCTAGGATAAACACCCCATTTTGGACCCATACGTACTCTCAGATTTAGGATTATAATTACCTTTTATGAGTAATCACATTTATTTTTCATGCCCAGTGTGAACGCAATGAAAATTTAATTCCGGCCACACGGGGTCTCAGAATTGCACACTGTCTGAAGGAGATTCTCTGGAATAACATCATGAATATTCCAAAGTCTTTTATAGAAAAATCCGGGTTCATAAATCATTCCATAGTTCAGGATAATCATCCCCGAAAATCAAAAACAGGGAACAACATAGGGTACTAAACCCACACATGGCTCTCCCGTACTAAGAAGAACTCTTGCACAGTCATGAACCACCGAAGATAGACCAAAGGATTTCATCTATTCACGTGGGGTCTTCCCTTGATGATGACTTGCATAGGAGCACACACACTTCTTCTCAGGTGAGAAATGAAGCAGATGCCGTGCACCCACTCCCGACCTTGGGGTTAGGGCAAGGTCATAGGGAACCTCGTCATCCATTTGTATATTCTCAAATGACCTGAAGGCTCTCAAGGGTAGCTCAACTCCCCGACCAAACCCCTATGTCTCACACCGCAACTGGAATCACTGTTTGGACCTGGGACAAAGCCTGATGATTCCCTCCTTCAGAATATCCATATGGTGAAACACCCATGGATATCTGGTCACACAAGGTTTCATAGTTTATGTCTCACAACCCAGACTCTCTTACACTCTTGGAGAGTGAAGGAGTCGACATCATTGACTAAAGAAAAGGTCCCATTCCTTTTACCTTAACAACACAGGGTTACACCGACAACACATGCCACCCTGGTTACTAATCTAACAAGGAGGAGGGATAAAATCATTTCACACACAGAGCCTAACAATTCATCTAAAAAAATTAGAAGAGCTGTAGACTGTAACTCTTATCACCTCATGCTCTCCAGGATCGTATACATCCAAAGTTCGCGGCTGTCTGTGGTTCCAATTGTCATCACCCGGAGCCTGACGTGGACCACCTAGTGGTGATGGGAAGACCTCATAATGCTGTCCCCCAATACCAGTTTCCCCTGCTCCTCTACTAGCACCACCTCTCTGGACGCTACTCCGATCATGAAGCTTCCTCTGTCCTGGTGGTGCACCTACTGCCTGCCCGATATTCTCAGCGTTCGAGGTCGGGCAGTCCCATACCAAGTGACCTCAGCCATTTCTAGCATAGCATTGGCGCTCTCTGGGCTACCCTGGTGCCCTTCGACGCCACTATGGTGTATGACCATGGCCCAAAGTCCACTCACAGATGGGTCTCCTCTATTGAGACCCTGCACTTTGTTTCCATAGTGGTGCATGGACACGTCTCCGAAACCTACGGGTGGATGGCCGTCTGCATCAAGGTTCTTTCTGCTGATGCCTCATAGATACGGAAGGCATCTCGGCTCCATCGTGCCTACTGCCACCATCTACGGTAATGCCTGTCAGGATGATCTCTATCACCAGTGCCTGATCTAGCACCCTGACATAAGTTGGAATGTCCAAAGGTGCTATGACAGCACAAATCTCTCTTCATAGACCCAGCTCGAACATCCGTGATCAGAAGTTGTCGTTGTGGACCAAGTTTGGGCCAATGCCTTCTCGGTCTGCTAAACCAGTCGCATACTCAGTTATTGACATCCCTCCCTACCAAAACTGAAGGAGCCCCTAGATATGAATGGTGTGTAAGAAAGAGGGGTAAAAATCCTCATGAAACATTAGCTGAAAGTCGCTGCACGAAAGAGACAACTCATCAAAAAACTGAGTCACTAGACTCCTCCAACGCCCAGCTGCTCCATGGAATAGGTTGGAGGCCAAAGCCACCATAAGATCTATCGTCATATTCATATGTCTGAAAAGGTGAACCACTTTCCCAATCTAATCCTATGCTTCCTGAGGGTCTGGCTCACCACTAAACCTCAGCAGTCTCTGTTGCTGGAACTCACGGAGCGCGCTCAATCTACACTCATGCTTAGTTTGCTCTGCTGAAGCTGTATGCTGCTCACTAGGTAGGGGTGATACTACCGGAGCACCCAGAGAAAGGGACTCGCATGATGGGTTCTGGACTGAGGCCTCATAGCTTACATGGTCATCATCACGAAACAAAGCTGGTATCCTGACTATCTCTCTTTGCAAAGGCATCCTAAATGTTATTAAGGAGTTCCCCGATTAGATGAACATATATGTATATAACAGTAACAACAATGGGGTGCTGACTCAAGAAGGACATTCAAGACTCAATCCTATGTGATTCACAACCAATTTTCCCAGAAACAAGTGTCTCAGTATGCCGAGTCGACAAGCGGGTTATCAGGGTCCTGGTGAATGGATACGTCGGCCGCCGCACCATCACTAGACTCTGCAGCCTGAGAGATGCTCTCAAGACATGTTAACATTGTTGCCCTAAATCCCAAACAATTCCTTTTTAGAGACGTCTAAACAAAATCCCAAGGAACGAACCACCTCTGATACCACTTTGTCACATCCAAACCCTACCTGGGCTCGATCCGTAACTACCCCAAGCCCGCCTCCATAGGCTAGCGGCTGGTGAAAAGTGCCAAAGGCTAAACAACACAGGGAGTCCTTTTCCGGAGTACCTGTACACACACATGCATCCCATTCAATGCAGAAGTGTAGAGTAAAAGGGAAAGTAAAGTACTAACTACTATTAACAACCACAAAAGTGTATCGACCTCTAAATAGTACAAAGTAAAAGCTGAAGTTAAACGGAAAAGAAAAACGAAAAAACACGCACCCAACCCAAAAAATTTCCACAACCCCACAATAGGTAAACAAAAGTAATGACCTGGGAGAGTCCCACACATGGAAACTGACTAGTACCACCACATGTGGTCTATGTTTCTGTACTCCTATGCTACACTGAAGTCATGACCATCCTGTCTGTCGTCTGCAAGGGCACACCAAGTGCAGGAAAAGCCGAAGCAGGGGTGAGTATAAAAATACTCTGTAGGATACCCCGATGGCTCGAGGGAGCAACAAAGGAGGTACTGCAGAGGTGAGCAGTAGATCAAATAGAGAAAAGTAAAAGAGTACAACCGAGAGTGCAGTAATGAGTATAGTAGAGTATCAGCTAAACCCAACAAGAGAAAGGAAGTATACTCATCCAAACAGAAGGATCTAGAAATGGTGAGAAGATGAAACTTCTCGTCGAGTCTTCGATATCTATAGTAGGAGAGTAGACTAGACATGTAAAGAAAGTGGCACACCCCGCGCGTCTTCACCTCTCCTGGAAGGAGAGTAACCAAACCCAATGAGTGGGTACTGGAACAAGGTATATACATATCCATATGCTCAATTAGGAAACCCAAACAAGATCACCAGGGGATCTCTATTTCATAGCTCCACCCAAGACTAGTGAGTAGCCAATAGTCCCAGAAGTAAACACTATCGATGCCCAGTATCCCACACGTCTGCCCCAAAATGCATGTCAAGGGGCTCAAATCACCTCACCATGACACTATATACTTTGGGAGACACAAACTCACCCGCACAGTTTTGGGTCGTGTCACAAGGATGCGTCTCGATGGGGAAAGCGCCCTTCATACTTGAGAGTTCTGGGGGAAGTCAATCCACACCTTTTCACTATCACACAATCGAGAGGTCTTCTCAAAGTAGACAAGTTCCCACTGCCTAACCCTACAAAAGGGTAATCTGCTGGAGGGAGACCCGGAACCACTCTGCACATCCCTGCTAGATGGTACCACACTAGCCATCCAAGTTGAATGGTACACCACTGGCCATTCCTACTGGATGGTACCTCACTGGCTATCCCTGCTGTATGGTACACCACTAGTAACCAGAATACGTAGAGGGAAACATGTCACGATAGATCGTGGAATGAAGATATGATCTTGATACACAGCTAGGGAGTCTTTACCCAGGGATTACTGGGGGCTCCAAAAATTACTAGAAACAACCTCCTGTGTAGAGGATCGAGTCTCGTGTAATGTGTTGGTCACCCCTATATCCAAATAACTCTACCAAGGTACACGAAGGGATGTGAAGATATCCCCGGGCCTCTCAGGGCGATCATGGTCCATTCCGTTGAGTCACTGTCAAAGGGGACCATGACAATTCACTCTAGAAAGTGGGAATAGACCCACACTATACAAATGCACGTAGCTGTAAATGATGTCATAGTCTGGTGAAAGGGAACCAACACTGAAAACCCCTGAGCTAATAGAACTGGGGAACCAAAACTCTTCCAGCCAAACCATCAAGAATAGAACCAGGGGAACCCACTCAACCATGCTAGTTGAAACCATCGAGAAAAAGAGGACCATCTACATCATGAGAGGTCAAAGGTATGTAGAGAAGAATACAACGCACACATGGGGCCCACATGACGTTTGGACCAAACTCATCTCAATACCATGCGCACAAACTTTCTCAGGTACAAACTACAACATGTACCACCAGGAACTCCCGTATACTCCCAGATTATGCCACATTTGCAGCCCAAGGGCTGTCGTGCACATGACACCCAATGTCAACGCAAAAAAGAGTAAACATAACTTCTCCAACCTACTTCCTCTGAGCCCCCTGCATAGACAACAACATCTCTACAAACACTAAATTCACTCTCAGTGGAGTGAACGCGATCACACACCATGGTTTCCCTACAAACACCGCAAGAAGAACCACCACCAGTACACCTTTCATGCTTCCACATTTAAAGAGTTATTGAAAGAGACTCTGCATATCCAAACGGATCGTACAGTTGTAATCCTTGCAGAAAAAACATGCGAGATAGACTATTAACTCGCCTATAATGGAAATCTGACATAAAATTCATTCAACACTGCTTTTTTCCCAAATGACTTCCCGTGGTCACAAGCCTCAGCCCCAAAAACAGTCGGGTGCATCGCACCATTTTCTATCCGCTCGGGAAAACACGTCAAAAAGACTACTTACATCCGTGGTACGGCTATCCAGAGGAAAAGATGCATTTCGTCTTAACACACACAAGAAGTGCTTCGTGGGACCAACATCCCAGTCCCGAATCACAATAAACGGATCACACCATTGATATCCTCTCGAACAAGTACACAATATTGACTAACCAGTTGTCTGAATCAGATACCCGATGAAGAAGATGGAAATCACTTCCAACTGCCAAAACGGCCCCTGTGGGGCCGACACTATCATGAAGAATTAAAGCGGGCATATTGCGCTATTGAAATTCCCTTGAAAAAACACTCAGAAAAGACTACTCGCACGCCTCGAACGGACGTCCGATGAAAAAGTTGTGAAACGCTGCTCGTAGCTAAAAGGCGGGCCGTGGGGCCCATTCCTCAACTCCAGTTTCAATACTCAAAACCATACTGGAAATATTCATCTTGATGCCAGGATCGCAACACCATTGACGGTGCTCAAATTGGACATCACATGTGTCTACGCCGCCCAAAACAAAAATCTCGGGAAAGCGCTAAGCCACTTTACGCACGGGTCGCTCCACCAAGGCCCCCATCTCAAAAGTTAAAACCCCCGAAACCATATCTTATTCTCCACCTCGAGCTAAGGATCAAACTTCCATAGACATCATGAAAAATGGACACCCGTAGTGAATGATACGGGTGTCTGAAATCAGATGGGACAAACCCCTTGTGTTGGACCGACCTGGTCCACCTGGTCTGGGCCGGCCCGTGCCGGTCGGCCCGATTTACAGCGCCGACCCATGGCTCAGCTGCACGGGCTAGCTATGGACCCATAATCCACCTACATACCGGCCCTCATTTCCTGTCGTCCTACTGCGTGAAGACCTGTCGAGGGTGGGTCTTTGTTCCCCCACGGGGTCGCGTGCCGTGACCCCTGTCCACCCGTGTCATCGCCTGGAGCCCGCCGTGCGGAGGAGTCACCGCCGCCTTGTCCTACTACCGAAGGCTGATCACCCTACTCCCAAACTAGCAAGGACCTCCCTACCGAACGCACCTCTGCCTGGACCCGCGCTACCAGAGCCTTAGCCTGCGCCGCCGCCGCCTCAGACCGCATGAACCTCGCCGGAAAACTCCAAAACCACCTGAAACTTCGTCGGACTACTGCGGACGCCTCAGAACTCAGAATTCAAATCTAAAATATGCATCATAAATCTTAGAAAAAGTGTTACGTGATTATCTGATTATCTCAGCAAAATAATGGCAAATCGACGCATATATGTGGATTCAAATAAGGTGTGGATGTTTAAAACAAAAACGCACGATCCTACCTTAATGGGCATTGCCTGATGCTTCAATGATGATCTGCTGGAGCTGCCGCGCCTCCCCAGAGAGGTGGAGGAGAGGAGTAGTCCCTCATTCCTTGTGGGGGTTTGTGCCCGATGGAAACAAACATGGGGGGAGAGAAGTGTTTAAATAGAAAACACTACAACCCCCAGCCCGTAGGCCCCATACCTAAACCCTCATAGCGGCTGAGGTTAAGCCTCCCCAAGCGTAAACTCCACGTTCTGAGCCCAACGATAGCCTCATGATTTTAATTTGAGGCCCCATAAAAAATTTATAAAATTTAACGACCGGGGCCGCTAAATTATGGAAATAACCTTGGTGGTATGTTCCACAGAAGGCTGGTGCCTGTGAAACTCATATCCCTCCTAGGGTAAACGACATGCTCTAGACTCAACGCTGCCCTCGAGTTTTCCATCCGAAAAACTGTTTAAGAGATTCCTCAATTTAACCATTAAATGAATAAATTAATTGTTTTATTTATCCACATAACATTCCAGTAACAGGAGATGGGTCCCAACGTCCCATGATGACATGCTTTATGTCGTTCCTTTTGTAAACACACCATTTCAGACCCATTCGTACAATCAAATTTAGGATCTGAATTACCGTTTAGGTGTTATCCCATTTATTTAGAGTGCCTAGTGTGAACGAACTAGAAATTTAATTCTGACCACACTGGGGCTCGGAATCGCACGTCGTCTGATGGCGCTACTTTGGAATAACATCAAGAATATTCCAAAGTCTTTTATAGAAAAAACCAGGTTCTTATATTTTTAGACATTTAATTTTTATATTCACTCTTATATAAATAGTATAGAATTAGTGTGACATTAATATATCATTATTCCTCAATACATTTCATATTTTATAGAAATTCATTTAGGTTATGTTGGAATTCAAAACCTCTTCATGTTTTTAGCGAAACATCATGATACCATCTAAAACAAAATAAAATCATTTCAAAATAACCTCATACACATAAATTAATCTCAAATAACTTTAAATTATTCATAAATATTCACAGGCCTTTGAATAATCATCTTCCATAGAATTTCAACACACTCTATAGAATAGGTAAACATAAATTATGGTACTTTTATCACATTCTAATTAATTCATGACATACAACACATTCAACATAGAGGAATAAAATCCTTATATAGAAGTGTTAAAATCATGTTCTATCACTCCAAATTCCATTTAGTGCTGTAATTAAAAGAATGTCTTATAGTTTGATACATATGTTATAATATGTATATATTATTACCAATACATATTAATGTAGGTTTTCAAAAGATTTTTTGTGTGTAATGATTTGATAATCCATTGGTGATTATGGATATAAAATTTAACCTTCTAGTTATGTTTATGATGGGTCAAATTCTATCAATGATTGGGGTATTTTTGGAGAGGATTGAGGTTACACTGGATTTATAGATTGAGTTGCTCAAATTATCTTCTCCAAGATTCATATAGATCAGTAATATCATTGATAATATCCCTTCTTTTAATTTTTTCAGGTGAACTAAAAAATGTCATGTCACTACCCCTTTGTTGAATATGTGGACCAGTTGAGTATTTGGGGTAAACATATGGTTGATGATATAGTTTTTTGAAACTGATGATCAGAATTTAAGTCAACTAAATTCAAATGTTTGAGATTCTACTTTGATTATGATGTAATGGTATTTGAGAACAAGTGAAAATTGGGATGATCATAGTGATAAATAAAATTTTATTAATTAATAGTAGATGTGATTTTTAACGAAAAGTATCAAAAACATAAATTATCCTTTACATAAGGAATTGACTCCCATTTAACACATAGAACCAAAATCTACTTCCAACTATTAATTAATTATAAAATATTAGATAAATTTATGTCATAAAAATAAAAAATTTATTTTAGACTAGAATAATATTTATATGTTTTTTGGATGCGAAATTAATTGAATTGAATTCATATGATAAAAACAAAAAAATATATCTATATTATATATGGATAAAATATATATGAAAATAATAAAAATATTAAATAAAAATTCAACAAAAATTATAGAACCACATTCCACTATTATTTACAATTAATCTCCGTTATGTAATTTCACTCAGCAAGAATCTCACTAAGAATAATATTTCTCTTATTCACGCCTAAAATAATTGATTTTTAATTTAGAATATATTATTTGAATTCAATGTTTGTCATGGAATTTATCTTTTGAAATCTTCTTTATTGATCATTATCATCTCACTTCATAATTTGACCAAATCAATGACTTGTTACGTTGAACCAAAAAGATAATTTTATATTCTTATTGTTCACATGTGTCTAGTATTATCTTTTACTTTTATCCCTCTCAACAACCTTGAATATATTTTTTCTATTTATTATTTATGAGAGAACTAATTCACTTTTACATGAATTGAGTGGGACTAATGAAAATATTTTAAATTACAAGTAGAAAAAAAACCTGTAGACTAATTAGAATATCAAAAAGGTATAGGAGTTGTACAAACTCTATTTTCACCCAAAAATCCATATTGGATTTAATTTTCTACACAAAAAACCTTATACCAATCCATTTTAAGATAATCTAGTTTGGATCCATGTTTCTCATAATACTACAATAATAAAGGTTTGGTTAATTGTTATTTATGGTGAACCCTTTTTTTGATACTCATGTTTAAAAAAAGTAAATGACCAATGACTCTGATCATTAATCCAAGTTAAACATATATCATTTTTATGTTTTATTGACCGATATTGTTTACATTGAATTCACATATTCCATAAAAATGAGTTTCAATTTCTTTTACATTAATTTTCCTCATATATGTTTTATGGATATATATTCTCAAGTTAGTTATATTTGTAATCTAAAAACATTAGAGACTTTTCATTCCCGTTGCCCATGCACTTTTTAATGTGGTCACTATATACAAAAGAAAGGGGATGCAATTTAAAATTTAAATATTTATTTTAGCATATTAGATAGATATGTAATATAGAAGACTCACCATTTTGTTATAAAACTCCATTTGGTATTGTGTGAGTCCATTGAATTCTAAAGGTTCCATACACATTAATTTTATTAATCTCCAAAAAAATCATTATTAAGTATAGTATAAAAAAATTTAATTAAAAAAACTAAAAATAACTAAAACAATGAAAATAGAATCCAATGATTGGGTTACCTCTTTAAAAGGACTTTTTTTAGAGACTCCACCTGGATTCCTCTTTTCATGGTCTCTTAGGATCACATTTAGTTATTTCCCTTAAACAGGTAACCCATATAGAATCTTTAAAAATGACTTGGATTTTATTTCAAAAAAATGGTATTGATTTTTTTCAATTTTTCATCGTATGATTCTCAAAATGAGATAATATATAGGGTTTAAATTAAGAATACTTGAAAAGATTCACACTCTAGAAGTTAATCGACCAAAAGATAAAAATTAATCATATAGATCACTCGATTGAATTCTCATACCATCAATGTGTTGGAATGTGGATTTTTTTTGTAAATAAATACAACTCTCATTTATAAATGTTGCATCTTAATAGATAAATATTCAATATGTATCATAATGGGCCATGTTAGAATAATTTAGGTATATTGTCTTTGTAGTATAGATACATTATATTCTTATTTTGTGACATATATTCAATTTCTCCCTCAAAGACCTTCCCATTTTTTACTCTAAATAGGAAAACTGTACATAAAAACTATCTTATAACCCAGAGAAAAGAAAAATAATAATGGGTGGTATTATATACTCAGTATGGGTTAATAAGGGAGATATAAAATCATAAAGAAATGATATTTTAATGATAATATAACAATTTTTTTTGAAAATAATTCCCTATATATCCTTGATCAGAAACCTAATACATCGCATAAGTTATGGAAGTTCATAAGACATGAATCATAAGTACATAAAACAACATGATCCATGAGAGAATACCATTGATATAAGATGTATAATTCTATTAATAAATAATAATAATAAACATTTTTTCAAGTAAACCCACTATGAATTTTATAGAATATATGTCTATGACTAACCAACTATATACTTACTTTGGGCCTAAGAGAACCTCCAATGCACCATCTGTTTGGGAATGGGATAAACTCACATGTATCATATGTGACCATAGAATGTTAATCATTACAAAATTAATGTGATGAACATATTGGTGACACCTATCATGCAATACATACATTAATGTTACATTATATTATAAAATATTCATGAAATCCTAATCCCTGAAAATAATTGGATATCGAAAACATTTTATCATAGAGTAACCCATGAAAAGAAATGTGTTTCATAAAACATTTCATCATAGAGTAAAATGAGAAAATATGGGATTTGTAATCTTTTTATCATAAAATTCAAAAACCATTCAATGAAATAATATTAATAATATTCTTGAATAATATACCTAGTAAATAATAAGTAACATCAACAGAATTCATCAAATATAAAAATTAGTATTGTAAAATCATATAAAACATTTGTTTAAGAAAATAGTCATTCCAATTTTAAAATCACTACTCAAAACTAAAAATTCATATAACATTTTCAAAACCATTATTTATGAAAATAACCTTGGAAGCATTTAGTGGAAACATAAAGACAATTTAAAACTTTTGTTGAATAAAATATCATTTTCACTTTGAGAAAAACATTTTAAAACACGACACATTATTAAAATTATTTTATCTGAAAATAATCTGGTAATCTTATAATGTAATATTAAAAACAATGGGTGGGTATGATTGAGGGAAAAAAATTTCATTCCATACACTTTAAAACAAATATTCTATTCATATTTTCTTTAAAATCCACAAGATCTTTATTTGGAAAATGACATGGAGATTTTTTGTAAAACAATTTTCAAAAAGTAAAAAAATGGTTAAAAATTAATTTTATTATCCCTTTGGACAATGTTAAAACATTTTATGATTTGTTAGAAAATGGATATGGAAGAGAATGGGTTTTCATCTAAAGAGTGAAATAAGTATTGTTTCCCTTAAAATCATTATTTTGAAATTTTGAGTGTATAAATTGGGTAATGTTGAATGAAAATATTAATATTCATTACATAAATAGGTGGGAATAAAAATAAATAATATATTGAGAAATTTATCATAATATTTCTTCATCAAAAGAATAGTTATAAACAATGCTAATAAAAATTGGGATTGTGACATCTGACCTTTTCCACTTTGGTATATTGTCAATCTTAGGACCCATTAATATATAAAAAAATGAAACTTTTAAAATAATTAGAATAATTGGAATCATGATATAACATATTAAATTAGGAATATATGTACATACTATCATAAGATAAGTGCATAAAATAACTTAAGTCCTAAAGAAGAAAAATTGGGACAAAAATCCCTTACTACATTAATAATCTTTTGAATCATAGTCCCCATTAAATAATAACATTAAAATAAATATTGAATATATTCTAAATAATTATATTCATGATATAACATTCTAATGGAGAATTTTATACACCACACTAATGAAACGAGTGTCCAATATGGAATATGTCTCCCTGAAATTAGAGAGAGACAAGAAATCTCCCACCTTAAGTCTTGATTTCCATTATACTCATAAAAAATCCCATATAATAAATATAATTTTATTATTAATCATTAAAATAAATATAAATATATATATCATACCATGTATGATATAGTTTTGAAATTTTATTACCAGTTCATAAACAATTCAATAATGAAATTATATTTCACGCAATAAAAGATTAAGATTTTAGTATATTTTATTTTTATTTTTATTCCAATCACATTAAAAATTATTATATAATTTATTTAATTTTAAAAATTATATAAATATCATATATTATATATATATATTTAGAGTAATTAATATTGTATGGATAGAAAATGCAATACCCTAATCATGTAGATGATAGACCGTACATACAATTGAACAATATTTCCATTTTCATTTGGAACTGAATAAAAGGAAGGTAAATGATAAATAACCATTATATATTCATTATTATTTCTTATGCACACCATATATTCATTAAATTTATTTTTATTATCACTCATTCAAAGAATTACTGAAAATAGAATTATATCCCTTCGTGAGGCGGTAATCTGTAATACACATAAATGACATTATCGTATTTACCAAGGAATAAAATGTTTTATGATATATGTGATATAATTATTACATAATAATTATTATTTTAAAAATTTAAAAAATATTCACTCGACTTATCCATATTACCATCCCATTAAAACACAAATGAATAAAACATTGCATCAGTTCATGAGGCAGTAATCTTTTATAAACAAGAGTAAAATTATTGTTTTCTAAAAGGTTGGGGGTAAGAAGGCAGATGTGTCATTATCAAATATAGGTACAATAATATCCTAAATATCATATATAAACATTAATTCCATCATTATATCCATACGTGAGCGGGAGGAATGAAAACAACACTGCTCTTTATTATACATTAATACATGATTTATTACAGAAGATTACACATAATACAACCTAGATGATCAATAAGTCTATCACATCAAAGAATTAGGTACATGAAATAATATTTTGAACATGGTATACAATATTATTATTGAAAAATTCTTTATAATTCTTATAAAATTCCATGTCTTTTAAAACTGAATGGGATAACCTTGGGACATACATAAGAAAGGGGTGGGCTATAAAGCTAGTTAAAGAAGTAAGCACATAATAATGTAATAAATATTCGAAAAAAGTTTTTTCAAAGATAAATTAATGGAACATAAATAATAAGTAAATATATTGTATATTAACTATAATGGAGACTTTAGAAATGGGGCAACAACTTCAAATAAAACATCATAAAAATATATCAATCCCAAATGTCAAGACATCATTATGGAAAAACTAACTTAATGAAATTGTGTTCACTCTCTATCCCAAAATGATGTATCATGAGAATAAAAATTCCCTAAATAATTGTAATACTATATAATTTTGGGTGCACCGGCCACATTCATTACACTCTCATGCTTTAGTGTACACATGGACGAAACAAAATTACTTCATTCATCTTCATATTTCATTCCAAGATCAATGTGTGTGGAATAAATACATGTAATTCACAATTAAAATAAATACAAATGTATAAAATTGAACAATCTTCATATGAAATGGGTATGGTATTCACTAAACAATTTTATTGGCGTGGAAAAATGTGGTGAAATTTCTATAGCATAACAACGTCACATTAAAATTCATAAAATGTGTTGATGAGGGAGAAAGGTGTCTTCCATAATTTTGGAATAAATATTAAAGTATGGAGAATGTGGTGTAACATAACTCATAATACGGAAATAATGGGAAGAGATATAATGTAATGAAGATACATGAATAAAGGGGAGAAAGGAAAAAATCTCTTACTTGAGTGTGTGACTCTAAATTATTTGGAGGATCTTCTTAAGAGCATAGCGTCTTGTTGGAAGTACTGTATAGATTTTAACGCAGTATAGGGAGGTGATTTGTTTCCCACCCATAATATGTGTAGTGTATATGAATCACTACATCTTCATGGTTTCCATTGAATTTTTTTATGGAACCAGAAACATCGAATGGTTCTCTATCCGAAGGTACCTTCTTTACAAAGTTAGAAATTCATTAAGTTTGGAGCTATTATACTTAAGAAATCACATTGGTTGAGAGGATGGGTGGTCAGGCTCATAAATACTTTTTTTGGGAGAATTATTTCATATTATAAGACTCTCTTACATATTTAAGCCATGTTCATGAATAATTATTAATTTACCAAATATAACAAAGGTTTCCCTTGAAATTTGCAATCAATTATTAGCATGTGTGAAATTTAGAATCATCTATATGTATTCAAGGTTATTTATTGATGGTGATATCTGTATGTATTCGAGGGTAACCATAAATTTTACCCTTTCATATACTATTTAGATACTCTTTTAGCCATTGTTATGGTGATGCTAGTTTTTAAGCCACTCAATGGGTGAACTCATGAATTTATTGTCATCCAGGGAGGTATATGTTTATTTGATGTCTGGATATTACCCATAAAAGTGCTACCTACATGTCCTTGAGAAACAAATTAGAACATTCAGAGTTTGGTTCCGCTAAATAGGACACATTATTACTTTCATGGTCATGGGATAATGTCATAACAATAAAATTTTGTGTCATGTGGTATGCAAATCTAAGAGGTGGGTTCTTAGTAAAAGACTGTTGTGAGAATTATGCCTAAGCAGCCTGAGGAACATGGAAAGGATAAAATTTTCCAATTTTATTAGACACTACATAGAATATAGCTTGAGAAGAATATGGTTTATTAGGATTGTTTCGTTTGAAACTCAGGGAGGCTTCATACATATCCAAATTATATGGGAATCAATGCCTATGTAGTTCGGTAAATCTAGAAGGGGTGTATGACCAATGGCGTGAAATAGGTTGGGGATTACTCCTAATGAGGATGCCCTTGTGAAAATGTCATGATAAATTTATCAACTCATAGAGTTTTATGTGGGCTTAATTCAGGGCTTACTCATAAAGAGGACGCCCAGATTGGGGGAATTATGGTTTGATTCTTGAAGAGGACTTATAGTGAGCTCGAGCCCTTGGTGAAAGCTTCCTATGTGTCCTAATTATGATAGGATTAAGAGTTATAATAGTTAAAGATTTGAAATGGATTTTTTGTTTGTTTTACTCATCAAAAATTGGTAATACCTCCTGAGTTATTCTCTATGTGAGCAACAAGAGGGTGTGAGAGATTCAACAAACCACAAAGTTTCTCTTTCGCTGATGGAAGAGGTTGGGCTTATGGTTAAGCAAGTTGAGGCTCTGGTGGGTGGGGGCACAGAATAATGGACCCTTCAATGTAAAATGAATGTGATGGTCATTGTGTTCTACCTGAAAGACTAGGGGCTTAATCTAGGACTGATTACCTTATGGGATATAGGGAGTGGAGGGGGATACTACTTTTTTTGAATGGAAATGAAAGTGTGACCTTTACTCTCCCAATTGGGAACCAGAGGCACCATATCATGGTGATGAAAAGAAGAGGATAGAGTCTCATTCTCAAAATCTAATAATTGGAACTTCCCAACACTATCTATAGGGTAAGGATCCATATGAATGAAGATTTACAACTCTACATAAATCCCATGGATCCTACCTCCCATAGAAGATGAATATGGGAATCCTCTGACTGTAGATATAAAAACCCAAATGGAATATTCTCTTATGTGCCTTTATCAAAGGATTGATATGTCATGAGGTTTTGGTGGATGATTCCACTTAGTATCTTTTATATAAGGTATCCATGAGAGATATACACTTCCATGAGTGGCTTTGAAGAAGATTTACTAGTTGATATGCATATGTATAGGGAACAACTATTCAGTGTTGCTCTACTGGATAAGTATGTCTTGTAGGTGTGCCTCACATGTCATAGTGATGACTGAGAAGAGCCTAAAATAAGATAACTAAGACTATATATTATTTAAAAAGGACTACGAAGAGAATAATACTAGGCTGAGATTTAAATGTAAACACCCTAGGTCTCCTTTGGTTTCTATGGAAGATCCCCATATTGGTCCTTAAGGAGTATGCCTCGCATTTGAAGGTTCGTCATTATTAAAGAACTCTCGTTAATGAGGTGTTTCTTATTTCAAACTCTAAAATGAATTCAAACTTTCTTATCCCATTTAATTATCATTTTTCTTGTGTTTTAGAGAGATATAGTAGATAATTTGGGGGACCTTGTTGAAAGAGCATCACAATAGGAGATTATAGAGTTCTTCCAACTTTTTCAGTCCTCAAATGTGGAGCCTAAGAGACCTATTTATACACTACTATTATTTCAGATATTTATAGCGTGCTATTTTTGATAGGATCCTTTCATACAAACTCTCTTACGATGGGGTCCTTTCGCAAAAAACTCGTTGCAGAAAATAGCGTCGCAACTAGTTTTTTTTACGATGGGCCCATCGCAAAAAAATACTACTTATGACGAGAAGTCGTCCCATCAGAAATAAATCTCTGATAAAATACTTTATATATATATAAACCTATTGTGATGGGCCTAAAACAAAAATTATTAGAAACGGGCCCATCGTCATGTCACAAATAGGTCTCCATTTATATATGTTATATATACCTAAACGTTTTGTGACGAGCGCATTACAAAAAACTTCTTTGTGATGGTTAAAAACCCCATCACAAATATGTTTTAATATATATATATATATATATATATATATTATTTGCGATGGGACCCCATCACGAAAGGTCCTATCAAAAATAATAAATAAAATAAAAAAATATTAATAAAATTATGATTTATGAAAAAAATAATATTAAAATAATAAAAAATAAAATTTATTAAAATTCTAAATATTCACAAAGAAAATAGAAAAAATAATAAAATATTATTATTATTATTATTATTAGTAAAATAAAAAAAACATTAAAAAATTTAATACTAATAATAAACAAAAATAATAATAAAATATTAAAAACAATTATGCAATATTCGCACCAATATAAAAGACAAAAACTGTAAACAGTTAATATTACAAAAAATGTTAAATTTAAATGTTTTTAACATAACAAACAAATCCCTAGGGGTCGTCTTCTGGATGATTTTGAGGAGCTGGAGTAGATGGTGGAGGAAACTCCACCCCTAAACGATAAGTCAGATGACACATGTACACCATCTTCTGGTACTGCTGCTGTAGCTGTCGACGCATCTCCTCCTCATGACGCTTCTATCATCGACACATATTCTCCTCGTACTGATGGTGCTGCTACTGTTTCTGACACATTTCATCCTCTATCTATTGCTTCTATTTACGCATCTCTTCATTCTACTTCTTCAAACTCTATATGCTAAGTCTAGGCTCACAACTGCTCCTAATACTATGATCCAGAAGATGATGCCTCTTTATGAGCTCCTCTCAAGATGGACACCGACATTACAACAGTACCATAATAAGTCTTTGGAGTCAAATGAGGGTCGATACCAAGTACTCGACACTTCTCAAAGGCATACTGTGCTGCTTGCATCCATGCCGCCTCATCGAAATGGTGGGCACTATTCTAAGCAGTCATCTCGTCCTGACTCTCAGCCGGTGTCTGAGAGGTCTCCTCCTAATATGACTCATTCCGTTCAAATTTTAAATTAATATTGTGAAAATATTATATGCAGTTAATTTTAAAAATGAAAAAGAAATAATAATGACAATAATCTAACACTTGCGATCACATTTAATCTCTCTAGTGACTGGATCACTTTATATGCTCCGCTAAACGTCGTACTCCATAATATCAGGATGCTAGACTACCTATATGAATATAAAATAAACTATTCATATATAATATTATATAAAAAATTTAAAAAATATATTTACCAGATGCTCTCCATGCATACTGGATGTACGACTGTCAGCTCAATGTGTCACCTCTTGTCTCCCATAGTACTGTCATCCCAATGAAGATCTTCTCTGAAATCCATAACTCAACCAGTGTGGACATAATCCATCCCAAACATGAGATGAAATTTACTCTGGTTGGTGGGCTCTACAAGACTCATAAAATTTTGTTACTATTACTTTCTTAGTAGCGGTCCTTATCAAATTGTTCAAAAACATACGATAACACTCATGTATAGACACCTACCATGCCTTGTGGATAGCATCCAACATGCTATCATTTATGGGATACAAAAAAACAAACAAATTATTTATAATATCATGTTATTAATGAAATAAATTTCAAAAAAAATATTATTTATTTACACACCAGCAATTGATTGAACATTTCGAGCTGAACATCAATGGGAATATGTTCCCATGTGATGTATGGATGAGAAAAATAATTTTTCAAGATATAACTCCCCTGTCCAAAAGATACATGTGAAAAAATATGAAAAAATAATAAATATACAAAAACTTAGTATATAAATAAATTAATGAAAGACAACTAAAATACACGGGTTACCATACCTCTGCATGCATGGATCAATGACAAGACATGGATGTCGCTCAGGGATAGGGTCAAAAATCATCAGTCACACATGATTGCACCCCCTCTGCGTACCCCCTGAACAACCAGTAGGATGAGTGTCAGATGATCTCAAATCCTCCTCATCCAGAGGTTGTTCAGCCTCCAACAACTCACAATATAGATCAGGGACCATCTGAAACACAATATGATTATTGTTAATAGATAGTTGAAAATAACTATTACACATAGATATATATTAGTTATAATTATAACCAATATTTAACTATTTTAATGGTCACCTTCATCATCATCTTCATATCTAATGATGTCAAGTATTCATATTCATCATCGCTATCAACAACATCTATATGAGTCTTAGTTTCATAATATCTTTCAATTTCAAATACATTTGTAACATTGTTAACATCATCATCACCAGTACCCCATAAATTTTGGGGTGTCATCATCTATATTCATGTATCTTTGTGAAAAAGATGGATTTTGAGTAGTGTCTAGAAAAATTTCTATTACTTGTACTTCATCAGATCCACATTTAGTTTGTGTAAACTGATTTCCCTAGATTTCATTTTTATTATGCTCCACCAATCACATAGTTCTCTTGATATAGAATAGTACTTTTCATAATATATTTGATGTTCCTATTGAGATTGTAATATTGGTTTATTTACTACCATAAAACCTTTATATATAATATTGGCGATTCCATGAATCAGATAAACTCACAAGCCTTTCTCAGTATCCAACCTCCGACATTTAAACATTGTTATGTAATTTTTTCAGGAGTAACACAATTCAATAATTTCGTCCAGCAAACCATAAAAATGAACTTCATTTTCTTTATGATGTGATCCTCTAAAGAAAACTCCACTATTAATTGTTTTTTTGATTCCCCATATGCACATGTATTAAATCTAAAACCATTCACCACATATGAATTATAAGATTTAAAAAATTTTGGATGGTGGGTTACTCAATTTACACAATCGGTTATCAATTTTATCAGCATGTTGAGACATCTTAAAATTTGTAAAACACTAATCATTATAATAAATAATAAACTGAATAGATATGTCAAACTGTCATTAAATTGTGTTACCAGTTTCTGAAACCACTGAGAAATTATATTTTGGTGGTCATCAAGAATAGCTATTGTAATTTATGGAAGCTTTTTGTTGGTATGATTATCATATAACCTATAAATAAAAATATTTTACATACTGTAACATAAATTATAGAATAAGTGATAGAAGAACTCACAGTACAAATGGTTTTGTTTCTTTATAGTTGATAAGAACATATGTATGAGCTCTGTGATTCTCATCATCTGAAATACACCATTCATGAACTCCAAAGAATCTAATCTCTGTATGATTAAATAATGATAACTGATTTTTCATTTTATCATCAACTTTCTCCTCATTTCGTCCCATGTGGTAGTGTTTTGAGGGATATTTGGTTTCAAAATAATGATAGAAGAAAAAATACAATTTCCTCTTTCAAATAAGCTTCAAGAATTGAGCCTTCAAATGATGCTTTGTTACATACATTTTTTTCAATTTATGCATGAAACCCTTGAATGGTTAATCAATATAAATATTACCAGAACTCCATATTTAGATTCATGTGGAAAATGTAATATCAGATGAACTATTGAGTTAAAGAAATGTGGTGGGAATATTTATTCTAGTTTACATATAATTACAACAACATCTTCTTTCAGTTTTCATAGTTTATCGTTGCCTTTTTTGTAAGAAAAAATGTCTCAAAAAATATGATATTTGTGTTATGGAATCCCAAATCATAGAATTCAACAAAACTGTAAATCCAATTTGAATTTGTCTAACCATTATAACATTACAATCATGACTTTTTAATCCAGTAATATGACCATTCTTAACACATCTACCCAAATTAGAAGCATAGCCATCTGGAAGTCTCAAATCTACAATGCACTGAAAAAAATAATAATCAACTCTCATTGAATAGTGTATAATCTAGTATTGGATTCATTAACCTATTTGACCTAAAATTTTGAAAATGTTCAAGTTATGGTCATCTGCAAATTTTGGAAAGATCTAATCATGCATTTACATTATCTTTGGCCTTACATTGTGTATCCAAAACTATATGAAATAAGTTAACAAAACAGTTCTCCTCAATATGCATGACACCCAACATGTGGCAGTCCAATAAATCAGACCAATATGGATGAACCCAAAAAATGATCCATTTTACCCAATTATTTTCCTTCCCGAAGCCATAAATTTTATGTTGATTTATTATTGGCCCAAATATTCTGGGAGATAATTAAAAAGCAACTGATTTTAACATTGTTCCTGAGATCATTTACGGAGGTTCATCCCATTAAATTTTGCCTTTTCTAAAATGATATTTGTTCCTCTGAAAAGGATAATTGGTTGAAAGAAATCTACGATGATAGTAAAAATAGAATTTTTTCCATTGATGAGTATAAATGATTTTTTGTCTCTCATACAGCAATGAAATGATTTCTGACTATGTATACTCCAGCCATATAAAATCAATTTTCTAGGAAGTCACTAATCGTTCACATCATTGTAGCTTTTAGTATGAAATTTTGTTTCATTGAGACATCATATATTCTAACACCACTACTCCGCAATGAATTTAACTCTTCAATAAATGGTTTCACATAAACATCAATATTATTTTTCGGATGTCTTGGGTTTTATATAGTCTAAAATATATATGGCTCCTTCATTAACATCCCTGGAGGTAAATTTGATAGAGTTATAAAGAAAGGCCAACATGAATAATGACTAGCATAAGAAGAAAACAAGAAAAAACTGTCTGTAGAAAGACCCAATCACATATTTAGATATTCTAGAAAAAGGCGAATGTAGTCGGTAAAAATGATTCAATGAATCATCTTCAGATGGATGATTCAAGATTTTACCGTTTGAAATCTTGTTTTTGTGCCATGACATAATTGATGCTTTGTTTTGATAAACAAATAAATTCTACAACCTGAGTGTAGGGGGGAAATATCTCAACTGTTTTACATGAATCAATCTAGACTACAATGGTTGAGCTTCTTTTACCTTGATTTTCCTCGGGTGGGGCTACTATCCAACAACTCATTTTTTACAAGAATATAAGATGAAATCATTTTCACTTGCATGAATCATCTGATAACTACAACCCAAATTATTAATTGGCCTCTTTCTCTCATAGTAATTTTTCAAGAAAAACAATTATTTCAGGTAACATTGTTTTAACCAAAAAAAATATTTGATCAAAATATTTGTTTGACATTTCATTTTATGATTTAATATATATAATTTTTTCAATTGTTTCTAATTTTCATATCTTGCAACCAGGATATAATTCATCCTCCAGATACCTAAACAACTCATAAAATTTTGAGGGTACAAACTCAAGAGTTAAATCAATATTATCCTGAATTTCAGTTTATTGAAAAGATAGGCCTCCAACATCATGTACTAAATTTTGAAACTGTGATGGATTCAGAATGAGGTTATTAATATCTTCTCTAAAATTTCATTCATCGTGTTAATACAAAAAATTAATTATCTGGATGAAAACCAATCCAATAGTGATGTCCCTAACCTTGCCAAATGTGTCAAATGTTCTCGAAGAACATTTTTTACAAGGACACATAATTGTGCCCCTTGAAACAAATTCTAGTTTTGATGATGCAAATGATAAGAAAGCATCAACAACCTCAATATATGTAGGATTTAAACCAGAACCGTTTTGATTTTGGTGTTGAGTTATCCACAAATGATCATCTAATAATGACTTTTGTTGACTTCCTTGTCCAATATTTTTCTAAAAAATTTAAAATCATTACAGTTTTTGAATAATTTTAAATGAGAAAAGCACTCTCCAAAAAAGAAGATAAATAATTAAAATGTCCTCTTATTAATTACCATTAATTACGGGTGATAAAATTTCTAGTGGACTGAAAACTATTATTTTGTCTGACGGCTCACTTACTTGAATAATTCTCACACTGAAATCACATTGAAGAATCATCTCGGAGGTACACATATCCATTCTCGTGAAAACAAGAATGTATAAGAGTACCTACGAGCAGATACTTTATTGTCATTTCAGTGGGAGAATGATACATGAAAATGAGCCGTCAGACAAAAGATCCCCCTTTTCATCGATGAATCATCTTCTTGAAATTTTCACCGCCTAAAAACATTAGGAAAAATGACATGCTACGAATGAATATTCAAACTCATTCATACGAGATTGGATATGCATACATATAAGATTACTTTTCATAATGTTTTAAGTCAGTGATTGTTGAAAGGAGAAGATTCATCGAGCAAAAGGAGTGCCGACAACCCACTAGAAATTATGCCATGTTATTAGAATTTATTACAATTGATTTTATTCATAATTATTACTAACTAATCCTAATTAATCCTAATTAATACTAATTAATACTAATTAATCCTAATTAATCTTTATAAATCTTAATTATTTCTTATTAATACTAATTATTGATAATTAATCATAACTATTACTAATTAAACCCAATTATTTCAAATTATTCTTAATTATTGATAATTATTGCCAATTATTGCTAATTATTGTTAATTACTTCAAATTATTTCTTCTTATTCCTAATTATTCTTAACTATTGCTGATTATTGCAAATTATTGTTAAGTAAGCTAATTATTGCTAATTATTGCTAATTATTTTATAATTATTGGTAATTATTGGTAATTATTGCTTATTATTCATAATTATTCCTAATTATTAATAATTATTATTACTTATTCCTAATTATTAATAATTATTAATAATTATTAATAATTATTGTTAATTATTGCTAATTATTGCTAATTATTTGTAATTATTCCAAATTAATCCTAATTATAGACAATTATTGCAAATTATGGCTAATTATTTCTAAATATTTTTTATTATTGCTAATTATTTCAAATTATTAAAAATTATTGGAAATTATTACTATTTATTGCTATTTATTACTGTTTATTGTTATTTACTACTATTTATTGCTATTTATTACTATTTATATCTATTTAATGCAAACTATTGCCAATTACTATTAATTATTACTCATTATTAAAAATTATTAGTAATTGCTACAAATTATTAGTAATTATTTTAAATTAATAGTATTTATTACCATTTATTAATAATTATTAGTAATTATTAGTAATTATTAATTTTTATAAGTAATTATTATATTTATTAGTAATTATTACTATTAATTAGTAATTATTACTATTAATTAGTAATTATTACTATTTATAAGTAATTATTACTATTTATTAGTAATCATTATTATTTTGAAGTAATTATTACTTTTTATTAGTAATTATTACTATTTATTAGTAATTATTAATAATTATTACTAATTATTACAAATTATTTGTAATTATTTTTAAAAAATACTATTTATTACTAATTATTACTATTTATTGCTATTTTTTACTATTTAATACTATTTATTACTAATCATTACCAATTATTGTTATTTATTACTATTTATTACTAATCATTACTAATAACTACTAATCATTACTAATGATTACTATTTATTACTATTTATTACTATTTATTACTAATTTTTACTAATTATTACTAATTATTACTAATTATTAATAATTATTACAATTTATTACAATTTATTAATATTTATTACTATTTATTAAAATTTATTACTATTTATTACTATTTATTACTAATTATTACTAGTTTATACAAATTATTACTAATTATTACAAATTATTATAATTATTTCTTATTGTTACATATTATTACTAATTATTACTATTTATTACTATTTATTACTATTTATAAGTATTTATTAATATTTATTACTAATTTTTAGTATTTATTATTAATCCTTTGTATTTATTACTAATTATTACTAATTATTACTAATTATTAATATTTATTACTAATTATTAGTATTTATTACTAATTTCAGTATTTATTATTAATTATTTGTATTTATATCAAATTATTAACAATACTTACTAATTATTAGTATTTATAACTATTTATTAATAATTATTACAAATTATTAGTAATTGTAACTAATTATTTAAATTTATTACTGTTTATTACTAAATATTACAATTTATTAGTAATTTTTACTAAATATTACTAATTATTATTATTTATTACTATTTATTAATATTTATTACTTTTTATTAGTATTTATTACTATTAATTACTATTTATTACTATTATTAGTATTTATTTCTAATTATTACTATTTATTACTAAATATTACTAATTATTACTAAATATTATGATTTATTACAAATTATCAGAATTTTTTATATATTATTATTACTTAATACTAATTATTAGTATTTATTTCTAATTATTAGTATTTATTACTAATTGTAAATATTTATTACCATTTTCTCCAAATTATTACTATTAATCTAATTATTACTAATTAGCGTTAATTACTAATAATTACTGCAAAATACAGCTACTAATTTCTAATTACCACTAATTATTTACATACATTACAAATTATCATCAATAATTATTAATTATCACTAATTACTAAGAATTATTACTAATAATTTCATTTTATTTTTACAAATAAATGCTTATGACAAAAAAATGTAAATCTAACTTAATAACAACTAATCTAAAATAATTAAAATTAATATAAAGAAATGAAATAAATACTAAATTAAATAAAACATAAATACCTTTAAACTTGATCTCTTATAATTGTAGATAGCTTCACAACATCTTTGTAAAAAAACTAACTATGAATAATTTTCATTCTAAAGTTAGAGTTCAGAGAAGGAGAGGAAGTATGAATTGAGAGGAAGGAAGGAAAAAATGGATGAGGGGTATATATATGTTAGATGTGTTGCGACGAGACTATTTGCCACGAGACTCCCATCGCAAATAGTATTTTTAGCGACGGGACCCACCAAAAATTCCTTCAGCCACATTAATTACTGTCTACAGTGAAAAGGTTATTTTCGTTGGGTCTTGTCGATAAAAGTAACCTGCCGACACACTATGAGCGACGAGACACCATCTCGTCTTAAATAGGTTTTTACCGCTACTGAGAATTTGTTTTGGGTCTCGTCGCAAATACCCTCCAGCGAATGAACTAGTTACGATGGGGGATCCCTGCTCTCAATAAGTGTTTACCGTCTCTGGGTTTTTGCGACGAGAGGTGCCTCCCGTTCGCAAATATCCTTTTGCACAGTTTGGAGCGCAAACTACGCGAAACCCCATGTATGTTTTTGCGACGGGGTGTCTAGTCCCGTTGCAAATAATAAGTTATTCGCGACAGGATAATCTACCCATCACAAATTACCTATTCGACAGACTATTAATGATGGGAATTATTTCCCTCATTAATAACCCGTCACAATGATCAGTTTTCCCATAGGGATAGGCATGTAAGGGGGCTGGTCGGATGAGTTTTTCATCTTAGGTCGACCGTGTAGCTCTTCAGCATTGCTCCTCATTGTAGGGGTACAAAAATTATATTTCCACATAGATTTTCTCTGTATCTCTACAGCAAAGTATAGTGGTGTAGGGGTTACACACTGGGATGTATGAGCTAAACATGTGTTGGTTTGCTGGATGCGGATGTATGCTACATAGTTCCTCGGTGTAATTTTCCCATGTCAGTCCTTTTAAATTTAATTATTCCTTCAGATTCTTTATGAAACATTAAAATATCAAAATGACTTCTTCATAATAATTTTTCTTTCATAAGGAGTGTAAAAAACATCCTCATTATGATTGGATCCAATTGAAATTAGGATCGAGTCCTGGGGCATGATTATAAGGAAATGATTATGGAGAGTTAAATTTGTATTTTGTACATCTGTGGCGAAGCTATATTGCATGGGTCGGCAGCATAGCTATGTCGGGCAGGTCTACAACGCTGCAATGTTGTGAAGGTCTATGGTGTTGCGATTTCATGCTGGTCTACAACATTCCGATGTCTCGCATGTCTGCGGCGTAGCAATGTCACACATGTTGGTAGTGTAGGCTAAAAATATCTATAAATACCCCCATCCCATTCAGACTTTATTCACATGGAATATCAGATTTCTCTCTCTCGTTTCATAGCTCGTTCATCCAGCTTTACCGCATTGTACTCTCGCGGAGGTCCCTTGAAAATTTCTCAATGTAAAACCATTTGAGCAATGGAGTTATACAGAAGGACTACGAGGAAGGACTTGCACTAGGATCCTTGTTGAATGACCTATAATGATGACCACATCAAAGAGATATATAGAGAATTTCATTTTCCATATTCTTAAATTACATTAAGTAAATTTTTTTACTTTTTAAAGTCAAAATTCAATATTAATTGGGAAAATATGTCAATTTGATTCTCAGAAATAGATCACATGATGACCGCAATTGAGGAAGCTTATGTTATTCAAAAATAGATGATGAAAATTTTTGTATCTGACTATTATGAAAATTTTGAGAGTACCCTCTTTAGGTTACTAAAAGGCTTGATTCCATACGAAGGTGAATATCCATGAAGCCACTATATGCCTCTGTATGGACATGATATTTTGTTAGATTCTCACATTCTTCATTATAAGAGATACTTTCCAAAGAATTGGGTTTTCCAACACTCTAACTATCATTGCAGGAATATTACAAAGAAGGGTCGGAATGTTCATGAGGGAACTATCCTTATTGGATTCATCCGACACCATAGTGGTTGTAACCATGATATGAAAGTTCACATTGTAGAGACAAGGCTGAATTGTTATGATTCAACCATTCATTCTTAAAAAAACTGATCAGTCTGATGTCCCGACTGAAGGTTGAGACCTTCGTTCTGGAGGAGGAGTTAAACAAGAATGGAAGTGGGTGCTTTGGTTACACCAGATTTGTGAAGAATTCAGGAAAGAACTAACAGATGTCCACATTTATAAAGATATCTAGATAATTAAAACTTCTGTTTACAAAAAATTACTTAATTCTTGAATGGTTGAGCCGATGGAGTCTGCAAAAAATTGTTTCCACTTGACACATAGTGAGGTTGGCATCATTCTATGAGATATCTTCCAAATATATGGGATTCCCATTCTCAGGGACATGTATGATGAATTCATTCCACCAGTAACAACATGGGGTTAAATTACTAAGATGCGACCAAGGGATAATGAATTATTCAAAATAGAAATAAGATTTCTGAAAGAAAATAATGATCTTCAATATAGAGTTTATATTCATGAAAGAGAGTAGGTGTAATCTTTTTTAAAATCAAGGAAAGGGAAATGAACCATCTGTAGACGCCCTGCCATTTTCCCAATAGTAGATAATCAGGTTATTTTGGGAACATACTGGCCCACATTGGAGAGAGGTGACTATAAGTACTAGGGTTATAAAGTCACGTCCGATATTGATGGAATGGTAAACTTTGCCGGTTTCCTTGACACGTGGATAAGTGCTTACTCACTTACATTCCATGATTCTGACATCGGTGTAAGTCCAGGGACTTTTTTTATTGTTGCCAAGCTATTAGCGGGGAAAAACATTGGGTGGGAAACCCTTGTATTAGAAATAATCTATCATTCCTTATGGAATTTGTAAAATGGGAAGTCTCTATTTAGACTTTCAAGAACAATTCAAGTATTGTGGGGCTGAATTTTAGCACAGATTTTTTCATATTTGATGTTTTGGTTTAGTTAGAGTCCATAATGGTTAATTTACTTCATTTTTATAGATAGTCTCTGGGATTCATACTTTTAACCTAAACCCTTATGACGTGTAGAGGTAACTGAATGTATCATGAATGTTCTGCTTCTTTCATATTGGTAACCCACCAAGTGGATGTTTTTTTTGATGATTTTAAGGAAAAAAATAATATGTTGTGGGTCTATATGATAGAATTCAGGAATAGTGTGTTATAAACTATTATTAATGGTGAAATTATCTGTGAGGCTTATATATCTTATATGTTTCCTTTCCAGTTCAAATGTCTTCAATAATCACGAATTTTTTGTCCCATGTTTGTTAGGAATGAGAAACATCCAATGGTAGCCCAAAAATTGTGGTTCATGATGGATCTAGAGACATTTGATTTATCAATTATGTAACCTCCATCAGATGGATCAATTTGATTATAGGATGGATATTCCAAAGCTTGGGATTTTCATACCCTCAGGGGGTATTAACAAAAGGAATATATCAGGTAGCGGCCACGACAACTGTAGTTCGTCACAACCGTGGTAATGGGTTAAAAGTAAAAGATGAATTAGAGGCATCAGAAGATTCAGAACCTACAATACTTCTCCGTAGAAGATTCAGAAATAAGACTACGACTACAGAAAAATACCTCCATCACCAAGGCGTTCTTTTCACCGACATGAAAAAGTTATTAGCGAACCATCAGCAAAATATTATAATGAATAAGGTAGGCCCGAAGAAGACATCCAATCAGATGGTGTTGTATTTTCTCCATATCCAACCACATCAAAACCAAATTAATTGTGGCCTTTAACTTTTCAATAATGGAATATTTTGACTCATATACTTTGGGATTTAAGAGAATTCCTCCAATATATCCTTTGAATACCAGTTGTTGGTTATATTTAAGCACCTTCTGATTGTAATCCGGATTGTAATCTAACTGAAGTATAGGAGCATATTAAAGAGCATTAGACCTTTATATATGAAATCGATGACAAAGTCTCAGCCTCAAAATGAGTATCTGATAAGTTGGATCAAGGGATATGTGAAGGGGTAATTTTTCACCATGAAGTGGAATGACACATTTATGTTAATTCTATGAATATATTTCCCTTTTATTTTGTTTCAATTCAGATTCATCAGTAACCATCATTAATCATGATGAAAATTTAAATTTTCTGCTTGAAAATAGGGAAGGAAAATCGGAGAAGGTTCTTAAGACACCAATATATGGACCCACGTGCACCCCTATTGATACATTGGATGAAACCCTTGGGTCTCCATGACCTTCTCTTGGAGGGAAAACCATGATAGAGGAGATGGTGATAGAAAATCCACTACCTCTAACTCATGTTTCTGATTCCAAGGGGAGTATTTCAATATCTCCACTTTCTGATGTAAAGAAACACATGAGATCATTGAGATTGATATGAAGTGTATGTTAAAAAAGTAATTATTCTAGTTTTCCTCAAGTATTATGACTTTCTTTATACACCTTGGTGACCACGTTCATCATCTCTTAGAATATGCATCGTGTTCTTCTCTTAATGGATTAAAGACTGTTCCTTCAAGGACAGAGAAGGAAACACCATTGGGAGTATGAATTATTAATGATGAATATGTTACCTTAACAAATGGCATGCCAAGGGATATAGAAACATCAAATTTTGTTTATGTAGGGATAGAAAAGTGTTGTGGTAAAATAAAATTAATTTCTTATTTGTATAACATGTTGTTTATATTATTCTTTTCTCCATAATATATCAGATCAGTTTCTAGTGATGATGGATCCTGCGATAATAAATGAAGATATTCCTATTTCTCCAAAAGGAATAAATGTTGATCTTGGGTAATCTGAAGAGGATACCAGTAAATATCCTGTCTTGGAAAGACCTGATGACATGGCACCGATTGAAGAATTAATAGAACAAAATGTTATCATATCCAATTTTTTCATTAACCAACATTTGATGGATATGTTAAATAATGAGGACACTATAACATAAAAAGTCATATACACGAAAATGATGGATTTTCTTAATAAAAACATTAATATTCTAGGCTCTATCAAGGATTTTGGGGACATTCATAAGGAATTGAAATGATTGATGTTCACATTATTTTATTTTTCATGCGTAATCATTCTTTTATATGATACTTCATATTAAAACATAAGTTATGTAGCTTTATATTTAGAGAATGTTGTGAAGACCCTTCAGGAACAAGGCCTGCCACTCTGCCCTTATTATAATAACATTGAAGAGGCACCAACAGGAAGTACGATGTCAGGAGATACTCTAGAGGCTATTGTTATAGATACTTAGAATGATCAGGGGAATGCTCCTCCACAAGAAGTACTCACTGAAACTACTAAAACCAGTAATACTGAGGAAAAATCAACTCTATAAGTAAACTTATTACTGTGTAAATGTCATTGAATGCCTTAATAATGATTTTATATCTCTATAATTTTGAATCAAACAATATTTAAAATCAACCATTTATGGCTATCGGCTCCGATGATTGAGTCTAAAGGTGAAGCTTCTGGGTTGGATCAACGAATAATGGAAGATAGAGAACTTACTACTTAGAAAGGAATAGATACAAGCACCTCACTGAGTGATCTGATTCTGGAATATATTCCACCTCATGGTAGTGATTCCGATTCGGACTTAGATTTGTTGTATGCTCTCATTATTTCACATAAAAAACATGGAATGTATTTTGGGATCTAATATTTTTCAAACAATTATATGAGTTTCTCTAAAAATTTTACCAACTTCTAGCATTATTCATTATAATAGGATTTTGTGGATTTGACTACCACCAAGTCTGTAATGTGGTGAAAAAAAACATTCACTAGTGGGAGCATGAACAAAATTTCCAGCAAGATTTGTCAAATGCCAAACTTCTTACCAACATTTAGAGTTTTCGAGCTGTAGTATCCAAGGCGGAAGTCGTCAATAGAAAACCGTTTATGGAATTCAATATGAAAATCAAGGAGAAAAAATTGAAATGAAACATCTTCATCAAAAAAATAGACTCTATAAAAAATATACTTGATAAACTGAACCAATCATTGGAAGAAGCCCAATTAAAAGGAATAAATACCATTTTCAACTACCAAAGACACACTTTGTCAGGCTGAGGAGGATGAAGCGTCTCAACTGATTGATCATCATCCAATGGTTGACAAGGCCCATGAGGCTATTCATTAAATAAAGATTCAAGATGAAATACTATTGTAATAGATTATAGAGAGTCTCCATTCTAGGTATGTTCTTTTAATTTTTCCATAAAAAATAAAATGATTTTATCTCCAATCATATACATGTCTTCATCCTTACCTTCTTTCTATAATTGAAAAATCATAGACGATTTTCATAACATGAATTTTTTATATCAGATAATCCTAATTACATTAATAGAGATGGGAGTGATTTAACTTTTTTCTATGAAAATGGGACTAGTGAGCTCAATTTGACTATTTCTAGGGTTATATGGACAACCCTAAAATCATTGTGTGTTTTGGATTTTTATTACTTGATATTTCAAAAACCATAAATTGTGTAGATCTAGTGAGCTGACACTCGACTTTTTTCCTGAGTTCCATTTTCGTGTGTTTGAACTAGTGAGTGCTGCATCTTTTTTAGTAGGAAGATTAATGTCATTCATGTCAGACTGATAAAGCTAATGTTCTAGGTCGAATAGGTTCGACCATGAATATTAAGATTAATATTTATTAAATTATTCATGGATAAAAATGTCGCAATATTTTCTTAGATACTCCCATGGGGGATCTTGAGTCCTGATTTGATTGATTATTTTATGGTTACCTAATCTAGAATATGATGTACCTTAGTACAGAAGGTTTCTCTGAGAAACATTTTACAACTATTTAAAAAACTCATTATGGGGGTTGTATTATGCATGGCCAACTCGGTCATATCCTGCAAACCCAAACAGTGGCATCATTTGACTGACATTTTCATTTTGTAGGAGACTTATACAAGGCTACATATGGGCATGTACGACAAAGTCCGACAAAGGAGATATCTAGAATTCTTACATTATACGTAGAAAGTTGGGAGTCAGGCGTGCCTACTCCCATTAAAATATAATAAAATGGTATATTACATGAAAGAAGATCATAAGGAAGATTTACAGTGTCGAGTATAAACCACCCTATCATGATCAGCATGGGAAATGCAATTACAATACTCAGGCAAAACAAAATACCAACTCGAACTGACCTCCAAGATGGCTCACTTTGCTAGGGAATCTGCAACTTGAATAGAATCCCGATAGACATGATTTAACTCTAGATATAACCACTCCATAAGCCGAAGACAGTCACCCCAATCTGATAACATCTTCTATGGAACATTTTGTGATCGATCTTTAATAATCTGGATAGCAACAGACGAGACTGACTCAATGCATAACTCATTCCAATCATATTGTATAGCGTACCTGACTGCTTTAATCACTTCCCATAGCTCTGCTTCAATGAAATAACCATTTCCAATATATTGGGAAAAATCATCCTTTCACAAAGCCACATTATATACAAAAAATTCCACCATATCCAGAAGGTCCCGGTGCTCCAGAAGCTACTCCATCAATGTTCACCTTTAGCCAGTGGGAGATGGGTGGTATCCATCTTACATACTTCATCATCATGGGATTTTTCATCCTGTCTTTGACACCAAGTGATCTCAGCAAAATCAAATCAGAGACATCATTTTTCATGGAACCAGTCTGCACTTTAGAAGCATTAATTATTGCCCTTTGTAAGAATAAAACCCCATCATGAATTGATGACTCAACATTATTGAATATAAGCTCATTGTGTGCCTTCCAGATAAAGGAAATGAAACTGGCAGAAGCGGCAAGTAGCAAAGACCGAACCTACTCACTACCCTCAGTACCGCATATGGACTATAGATGTCCATCAATAGAGTTGCAATTCAGAGAATAATAGAAAACCTACTGTACATATGCCCAGAATCTGCATGAAAATATACAAGAAACAATAACATGTGAAAGAGACTCATTTGCTTTTAAACATAGCAGGCGGGACGAGGCCAAATGTATCCTAGTGCGCTGCAAGTGGATTTGCAATGGAAGCCTATACTACCATATTATCCATATTAAAATCGATTGTGCAGGAGGAATAATGTCCATGTAGAAAATAGTGACCTAGTGAGGAGGGGTCAAAGAAACAACACAAAGGCTTCAATAACACTCCCTTGTGGTGAAGCAACCAATAAGGTTAGGCATCCAAACAGCAATATCACAATAATTAAAATAGTACCTTGAAATTTCACGTTAAATTCTACTGGGTAGTAGTCCATTGAGATCCATATTCTCATTAAAGGGAGAAATAGTTATGTTTTTCATTGAATATGTATTAATAACATCATCAGAAATGGGCCGATACAACCAAGGTTTAATCCAACAGTTCAGATTTGTCTGTTTGCAAACCATCCATTTAGAACAATCCATTCGATCAGTATAAATTGTTTTTAGAGTAGGCCAAACAGATAAACTGATATAATTAAGGTACCCTGCATGATGATTATCCACAAACCTACTGACAAAAAAATCCATAGAGTTATCTGGTATGGAATGTAGCTTCCATATGAATTTTGTAATCAGAGTATCATTGAAAATTCTGATATCTTTGATTCCCAAATCACCCATACTTATAGGTTTAATGCAGTCCATCCATGATAGAATAACAAGTTTCCATTCATGAATTGATCCAGTCCATATGAAGTTTCTGATTTTACCATATAGATCCTTAATAAGAGCCCTGGGCCATATATATAAATTTAAAGAATACATAAACATTGACGTTATCGCTGAATTGACCAGACATACTCACCCAGCCTGGGACATACTCTTCCCCTTCCAGCTTGCAAGATGAATAGTAATCCTTAAAGCAATACTATCCAGGTAACATCTCTTTACCCTTCCCTAGAAATGGGGTACCCCAAGGTATTTATAAGGCAATGATCCTCTTTTCACCCCATGCTCAGAAGAAATTATGATATGCCTTGATGTTGAAATTCCTCCACCAAAGATAACTGATGATTTGCCCCAACTAATGACCTGAACTGCAACCTCTTCATAGTGTGAAAAGATTCCCTTAATAAAAGATATGGTACCTTTATCTTCTCTCCCAAAAAGAGAGATGTCATCAGCATAGAATAAGTGGGACGAGGCACATAACTCTCTCCTCACTTGCATCTTCTGATAACATCCAAAATTAGCTAAATCAGTGAGACACTAACTTAAATAATCTTCTACAATGGAAAACAGTAGGCCACAAAGTGGGTCACCCAGTCTTACTCCTCTGGAGCATCAGAAGAATCCTCTAGGTTACCCATTAACCATGATTGAATGCCTAGAAATCCCCAGAATGGAACAAATAAACCCAATGAATTTCTGGGAGAAACCATGCATTTTGAGAATAGTAAAAAAGAAAACTCCATCTAATGGTGTCAAAGGCCTTAGATATGTCAGTCTTCAATGCCATATTTCCATCCATTATCTTTATCTTCATAAAATTAATACATTTAGAGGCAGTGTAAAGACAGCTTTTGACATTCCTCCCTGGAGAAAATCTAAATTGATTTCATGATATGAGGTCCTTGGAAATCTCACCAAGCCTTTTAGACATGAACTTACTAATTAGTTTTGGCATTGTATTACCAATATAAACAGGTCTAAAATCCCTTATGTCAAGATCATTCTCCTTCTAGGGAATTATATCCCCAAAGTTAGAATTCACTTTAAAGGGAAAATACAATGACCTACAAATTTCCCTCACAACATCTACAACATCCACAGTAATGATATCCCAATAACACAGGATGAATTTATTGGTAAATCCATCTGGGCATGCCACACTGTCAATGTTAAGATAAAATAATTCATCATATATTTATTTTACATGAGTGATGTCGACAAGTTTATTGTTTTTACCTTCTCTAATAGAAGGCTCAAAGCACCTGATAATCTTATCAGAATTTTCATTTCCAATATCTGAATATAATTTCTCAAAATAGAGTGTCACAAAATCTAATATCTCATTCTTAGAACAAAACAGTATTCCATCAATGGTGACTACATTAAGGCCTCTCCTGGATCGTCTTTCCCTATTCATCTGATGAAACATCTTTGAATTCATGTCCCCTTCCTTTAACCATCTAAGATTGAATTGATTCTGATCCAGGTTTCCATTGAGGGTCAAAAGCCTGTCCAGATTTGCTGCATCCGGAATTTATTCCCAGGGGGTATATCCTGGTACATATTATTTTGTTCGAAATGTAGGAGAGCATCTTCAGCATCTCTAATTTCATTATCTAGTGAGGAAAATGACTTCTTACTACATTGATTCAATCTTGCCTTAACATCCTTTAGCTTACAGTATAGGACATGAGAAGGGCTACCCGGGAAGACAGCATCCCCTTCACTAAGAACAATTTCTCTGCAGCCCGGTATCACCACCCAGGAATTGTTAAATTTAAATGGGAGAGGATATGACCTTGATTTTTTGAAGAAAACATCCATGAGAATGGTATTATGATCAGATTGCAGCCTCAGGATGGTTCTCCTAGGGAAATCAATCATCCTATTATTATCATCCACATGAATTAAACATCTGTCCAATTTACTTTCCTGCTTCCCATGAATACTGTATCTTCTCCAGGTGAAGTCAGATCTAGAAATAGACAGTTCAGTGATTCCACACCTATCAATACAACACAACAGGTCAGAGTCTGCAATAAGTCATAAATTATAACATGTTTTCTCCTTAGGCCTTAGTAAAGTGTTGAAGTCACCAAGGACAACCAAGTTGGTGGACATACATTCATATATATTAAAAATATTCCTACATACCTCATTCTTATATACAAGTTGGATGCATAAACAAAAGTCACAGTAAGAGAATCATTACCAAGACAACAACTGACATTAACTGACTGTAAGTCAGCTAAGACAGAGCTCACCTTAATGTAGTCATGCTTTAAAACCCCTAGAGATTCAGTGCTCAATTCAAACTGATTTTTTGCAATAATTGAGTACCCCCATCGAATCCCCTTTAAAAGAGCTCCATTTTTCAAATTTCATTCTTGGTTCAGCAATTACAATTAGAAAAGGCCTATTGGTCATGATAAAATGCCTAAGGGAACTGATCGTTGGAGTGTTCCCTATACCTTGACAATTGTAATAGAATATCATCATTTTTGTGATCAGAGCCTAGTGTTAGGCCCATCATATTTTTGAGTCAAGTCCTTATCACGGATTGTAGTATGAGAATGTGTAGGATAAACCAGTTCCTTCTCACCATAATCAGAAACTTTATCATTATTAAATCCCTCCTCAGTATCAACAATAGAGAATCTGTTACCTGAATCAACATGAGTAGAAAATAGACTCGTAAGAAAAATCATTTTGGCCATACTAGTTGTTTGAACCTGCAAAAAGTACCCAGGGGGGTCAAAGGTAGTGATACCATCCGCTTCACTTTCAGTAAGCACTGCCTCCTCTTTATCACTAGCATTAACAACAAGTTCAGGTGGGCTAGAGGGGGTGATATCATCTATAACACCATCTTTATCAGGAAGCACATCCTCCTCTGTGGCACTTGCAATAACAACAAGTTCAAGAGGGGTGATAACCGTGGTAAAGGCATTCTCAACATCCTGAAGAGTTGAATATGATATTAAAACCTGCACCAAAACTATAGCCTCTGGGATAAGGCCATTAACATAAGGAAATGTGGTCATCTAGTAATGCTGTAAAACTTTTTCCACTTGACCAGTAGGTTTTTTAACCGCCTCACCATATCCTGCAACCAGATCATGCTCAGTAAGGAGTTCATCCCTAGATTCCTTGAGACCAAGATTAGAGGTAGCCTTGTTCTTACCCTTCCTTTTCGTAAAACTGTCCTCATCATGTACTCGAATGTTACAGAAATTACTTGTTTTATTCCTACTACATTCCGAGATCATATGCCCAAAAAAGTGGTAGTTGAGGAAGAACTTAGGATTCCTTCCATATAGAATGCCTAACATGATGGAATCATCCTGAGTAGTTAACACTACTTCTTCAGTCAAAGTTTTAGACATGTCCACTTCAACAAGAATTCGAGCATAATGAACAAAAGAAGGATTCTCCATCTACCGATAAAGCCTAATAAGATTTCCAATAGATGAAGCAATGTACCAAAGAATTTGAGGATTCCAAAAAAACCTACTCAGATTACATACCTGAATCCATACCTGTGCAAAGGTATTTTTGACAGCATTGTGATCAATGTTTCGATCCCATTCATGGATGCGATGAAAGCCGGTCCCCAAAGGGACCGAGCCAAAGATCCATGCTCATCTCTTGATTTCATCCATTGGGAAAATAATATGATAAAATCCACGACCCATTGAAGTCATTTTCCACTCTGCAAACCGCCAAATTTACACAATCCTTGTGGTGAGGTCACTGAATTTCCATGGCATCACCACCATAGGAACCACCACTCATTCAATGCTCGAGAATTGACAAAGCTTAGTTCTCTCCTCAATCACATTTTGAGTCGTAGAAACATGCGCAATACACCCTTTCTTTATGATCCTTCCCGAAGATGCAGATTTATAATAATTGAAAAATGTGTATCCTATGCTCTTAATAGCTTTCACAAAGCACTTCATACATTCATCGATTTCTCGAGCGGCAGTGAAATTTTTCTTTTCACATAGAGAAAACAAATCCTTGTGCCCAATTCCACCATCAACCACTAATCCCCAATCAGGCTTCGTTCCTGGAATCTTCACCTCACCCACATTAGGGATTTCACTCATATCAACTCTGTGTTCCTCCATCAATTCTGACATTATATTATTGATAAACAATGGAATTTAAATTTTAGATGTTTCAAGACCACTGTGGGGGGGGGGGGTTTTACAAGGAATGGTATTTGAGATTTTAAGGGATCATCCATACAAATATAGACCATGAATGAAGAACCAAAACAACATGAATTTGTTGTACAAAGTAGGGTATATTTTTCCGAAATGGGTTATCAGATATTATTATATGTAGTTTAAAGTCATAGAGTAAAGAAATGATATTATGCAGTTTCAAGTCATACAACAATTATGTTTGGGGGATTTAATTTAAGGCCTTTACATTTGTAAATGATATATGAGTACTTAATTTCTTGGTAATTTTTTTGGAAACATACTACCATATTTAGGTATGAAAAGGAATAATTTTAAACTATGATTTTGGAATTTATGGACATGGATAATGGCATCTGAAAAATCACTAATGGCATTAGAGTAAGTCTTTTCCAAGAACAAAGTTAAAATTATTTGACAATCCTATTACAGGGGATGTATTATGTAGGACAAATTTAGGAGTATGATGCATATCCAAACAGTGGCATCTTTTGGTGGAATTATATAAGAGACATATGCAAGGTCACCTAGGGGAACATACTACACAGTCATGGAGAAAAAAATATCTTAGGTATTAGACATACTATTGAACAAATTTGAATGAAATTTAGGGAGATTCAAATTTTCCAAAGCGTAGAGATTAGTTCATGGAGAAAAGTTCATGAACACCGAAAAAGAATTTGCAATCATGATTTCCAATGAAAAAGAAGAATTGTTTCTCTATAAAGGTCTGGCCCAAACGTAGGGACTATGGTGCCTATAGAATTAAGTTATACGACTAGGACCATAATATCATGAAAAAATGAATGATACATGATCAAATGATCAAAGTTTATTTCTATACTCTTTGAGAACATGGAATGGAAAAATGTGTAAAACATGATCTTTGAGGATTTCAGGTCGAGTGAAGGGATATAAGAAAAATATAAAATGGATGACCGCCTCAAAATAAATATTCATGTATATTTTTGTCAAATTTTAAAGGGGATAGATGATGATTTTACCAAGAATAAAGTTACATCTATTGGAAAACACCATTATTGGAAATGTTTTATATAAGTCCTATGATAGAATGTGCTTCATTGACAAATAGTGGAATAATTTAACTAACAAGACCATTATGTAGTTAAATTTCATGCAAGACCACATATAGGCACATAATGTATCGTCCGTAAAAAGAGTTATCAAGAATCAGAAACTCAGCCACCAGAAACTGAATGAAGATTATGATTATCTGAAAGTATTTAGGATTGAGAGTGTGAAATGTGAAAGGTGAAATGTTCAATGGATAAGAAAAATATTTGAATCAGAATTTTCTAGGTGTTTAGAGTCCCTTACATAGATCTGACTCATATGTATAATGGGAATATATTTTGTTTCTTTATTTGCATCACTGAAAAGAGGACCCAATGTAAATGGATCCTATATGGATTTTTTAATTGTATGTGGGAGATAGGGAATTTTATTTTATACCATTGTTGGAACTGGGATCTAAGTCTTAGTTTTCACTACATATCTCAATAGGATGAGAATCAAGCCACACATAGTTCTTGTATCTCCATACAATTTATCATCCTGTAGTGAAGACGTAATGTGATTCTAACGTGAAAACGAATACTGTAGTTGGACCAGAGAATATGAACCTAGTGTCACTATGTATATTGATGAAGCAAGAATCAAGCCACTCATAATTCGTTATAATTTTACCCATATCAATCACATTTGGACATGCCAATGAGTCTATACCCAAGTGGTACATGCTCCATCATGGCATCCAAAACACCAAGGATCAAATCCGGGAAGTGAAATAATTTCAGGCTACTATAGTATCACTTTAGTGGTGGAGGTACTCTAGTAGGAACTATAGTAGGTAATGTAGCAGTGCTGGTATAGTAGCAGGTAATGTATTAGTTTGTGTATTGTAGCAGCACTTTTCACCGAGGGGTAATTTGGGCCAAAAATGAGCTTTCAAGACTTATATTCAGGCCACTTGGCCTTGGACCTTCGATCTATATAATGGGTGTCCCTCTACCCAGACAAAAAGTGGTCTTTTCTTTAATAATAAAATGAGTCTTCGACCCTAACCTTTTAAAAAAGAACATTTTGACGTGGGGAAAATGAATGTTGTTGTTGTTTTTTTTGCTAGGCCCAAGATTGGATATTTAGGAGTCTCTAGGTATCCCCTTGAAATGAGGATGAAACCAAACATTATTTTAGATAAAATATTTCTCCACAACAATTTATTTGATTAGAGAGACAGGGGACTTCAATAGATTCTTGAATAATGGTTAATAATAAGGCACACGATTGGATGAAGATTACACCATGTATCCTATAAAAGCACTCTAAATAGATTTAGTTCATATACAGGGGAAATTGGAAATAAATTTCTTTATGGTTTCGAATGGGCCCATGATTGGATGTCCATGATTCCTTATGTATCCCATTAGAATGAGAATCAATCCACACATAGTTCTTGAAATGATGAGTCTATGCCAATCTGATTCAATCAACGAGAGAAATGTATCTCATGTGGCACTAAGGAGTCACAATGATGTGAGTAATGCTTGCACATGTAAGCTACTCCTTTTTTTAAATAACCAAAAGGAATTTAAATTGGTGGTATCTCATGGGATTTCATAACATCAAATGTAGAAGACATTAACTATATAGTTTAATGTTGAGGACAAATGATTCCATGTAGTTTAATGTCGTACGAATAGGAAAAATGATGTCATGAATTTTAACATCATCTGAAAAGGACTAATATTCTATGAATTTTAACATCATGCATCAAAGATGTATATAGTTGTTATACAGTTTAATTTATTGCAACTAGGACATTACTCCGTGTGATTACAAAAATCAATTCTTCAATAATCTTTCATTGGATGGAGTTGTAATAAGTTCTACACCCATTGATATTAGAGAATACACTCTATTAGAGTGGACCTTTTGTAGGGAATAAGGTCCTACCCATTTTGGCTCAGGATTTGGAATCTTCATTCCTGGTATCATTATAGTCCTAAGGACTAATACAAATTCTCATTGAATAAATGATTGGAGAAAAAATTTCTGGTTAAATTCGTGTGTTATTCTATTCTGATAGGCTTCCAAATGATGTAGAGTATGCATTCTCTTTTTTTAATCATTCCATGTAATCAAATAACTTATAAGACTTCTCATATGTAGATAAATGATCTGAAATGGAAATGTGGAGTAAATTAAAATAAATTTTAATAGGAAAAAATGCTTATGTTCCATACACCAATGAGTATGGAGTTTCCCTGTGGCAGTATAGGTAATATTCTGATAAGAACATAATACATGGAAAATTTTATCATGCCAATATTTCTTATCTTTACCCAGCATTTATTGAGTATATTTGATAGGGTCTTATTTAATTCCTCTACCTATTCATTGGCCATTGCATAATAGTGATATCAATGGTTTGATTTGATATTATGATTTTTATATAACATATTTACCTCAAAAAAACATAAATTGATGTTTTTGTATGTCAATATGGTATGGGGGACACCAAATCTAGTAATAAAATTATCATTGACAAAGAAAAATTGCTTTTAGACCTATTTTTGTTGAGATGCATTTCCTCAATACATTTTTAGAGGAAATAAGTTCGAATAAGAATATACATGAATTTACTATCCGTATTTGGAAGATGAGGTCCCAATACATACATTCCTCATGTAGAAAATAGCGCTGAATATTTTTCAATATGTAGAAACTGAAGTGGTTGATGAATCAATTTGGAATTTACCTCTAAAGGATGACACGTCTAAGTGAAATCTGTGAAATCTTATGGTACAGAAGTCCAAAAGTATCCAAGCCTTCAGATATGATCAGAAAGCCTACAACCCGAATGGTGAGCGCCAATGGCTCCTACATGTACCACTTTTATGATAGCTGAGGTTTAATCCCCCTCAATGCATCTGCAAATAATTCATCTAAAGCCTCATTTACAAAAGGCATTCTGATGATATGGACCATCATAAATAGTGAAATTAATTGCATGTCATTCGATCAGATCTCTTTTAGCTCTGTCTAGTAGAGTATTCCATTCTAGAGATATTCTATGATGAGTGACATCCAACCCACAATATGAACATATGGATCAGTAATGGTACTGATATCATTGATTTCCTCTAATCTAATTTGAAAAAAGGATAAAGTACACGATGATGAACAATTATAAAGATTTATTCATCCTAATTTGAATCTTTCAGGGTTTTGACTGCATTTTCCAACACATCAGATTGAGAATTTTGTTACCCCAGGAAGTTAGACAAATTTGGTTTTGAGGTAAATTCTTCCATGAACCACCGAACATAATCACACAGGGGAATTAGTCCTTCTTTTCTGATATCATAATCAACATTTATTTATTTGATTATTAATTATGAATCACCATTCACTACTAGGTAGCCGACTGGTACATGGAGTGATAATTCCATGCATGCAATGAGGGCTTGATATTATACATCATTGTTGGTACAATCTTCCTATAACAGAAAGGAATATGAAAAAAGGCATTTTTTGGAAAGATAAGAACAATTCCTAATCAATCTTTTTTGAGTTTAGGGTCTTCAATTCTCATCCATGTCGGAATTCTAGAATCACTATCAAAGTACTTTTCCCATATACAGGGAAATTCTTGAATAGAGATGATTTATTCATCAGGAAATTCAGTATTCAACATTACATGTTCTGTAGATGGGTTAATAGCAGTTAAATCTAAAAAATCTTGTCCTTTTACTTCGTTTTTAGGTATAAACTATATATCAATATTTTGTAGAAAACCACCCAACACATGAGACGAACTGTAAGCATATGACGACAGAGGATAAATTTGAGAGGGTTATTGCGAGATACCATGTGGTACTCATGATGTGGAAAATAGTGTCTCAATTTGTAAACAGAAAAGTTTAATTTTAGGAATCATTTCTCAATATCTGAATATCGAGTCTATGCATTGAGAATGGTTCGATTGAGATACTAAAGTCTATTTTTATTCCCATCATCATTATTTTATCCATGGAATGTGGCCAATGATCAGTCCAAGGTTGTCACATGAAAAATGAGAATATTTCATTCAACATTTTTCATAAAAAATGGTGGGCTCAAGAGGTATTTCTTGAGTATATAAAATTCTTTTTGTTAGTCATTATTCCACTGATATGTGGCCCCTTTCTTCATCAATTTGGTGATGGGAAAAAACATTCCGAAAAAATTGGCAATGAATCACCGAATATTGGCCAATTTTCCTTGTATCAATTTCAATTCTTTCACGTTTTGATGAGGTGACATACCAAGGATGACCTTAGTGTTCTTGGGATCAACTTAGACACCATGATGTTGTAAAAAACTAAGAAATTTTCCCGAGGTTACTCCAATAGAACATTTCAAGGGGTTAATATTAAAATTATGTTGCTAAAGCTTACTGAATATGGTCTCCAGATGATCCAAGTGATTGGAATGTTGTCTAGAATTAACCACATGGTCATATACATATAATACAATGAATTTACCAAAGAATGGTTTGAAAATATGGTTCATTACACACTAATATGTTACACAAGCATTCTTCTAGCCAAGGTGAATTTTCATATAGAATAATATGCCTTGACAGTCTCTAAAAGCTATAGATTCTTCATTTTCTGGGGCCATTAAAATTAAGTTATCCCCATATTATCCATTCATGAATGAGAGATTTTTGTTGCTAGGTGTTGCATCAATCAAAAGATTTTTGATTGGAACAATAAGGTTATCATTAGAACAATTCTGGTTAAGATATATTAAATCAATGAAAAATTGATTTTCCCATTCTTCTTTTTCAAAGTGAAATGTTGGCCAACCATTCGGGATATTTCACCTCCCTTTTAAAGTGAGATTCGGTATGCTTTGTGACTTCGCCTTCAATTTTAGTGGCGTGAGTTTGGTTCATTATAATTTCTACCTGATTAATTCCTTGATGCTCTTTTAGAAAACCAAAATGATTAGTGGACACATCTGGACCAAGGTATGGCATTTCTATATAGTTCCAATCAAAAAAATATTAGCGTCTTTTTAAAATTTAAGAATACACCACTTTCTGTTCAGTGGTTATGGCCTCACCATTTAGAGTGATGCGTATATCTTCTTCAGTTCCCAGATTTATTTCTCTGATCTCATCAAAAATGGTGGAGACGCCTTCTCTGAATGATGTTGAGGAGTCCTTGATATCGTTTTCTTCTTCTTCCTTAGGTGTTACCCCTTCAATTTATACTTGAATGGTAGGTGGTGAAGCAAGAATTTCAGAGCTAAGGGAGGAGTTATAATTTCGACATCCTGAAGATAGGGCAACCATTTCTGACCCTATTGTTAATGAAGGATATTCCTGGAGCATTGAAGAAAAAATGATGTGTTGGGAATAAATATCCTTGTTTTTATCTATTATAGTGGAAAATTATTCTAGCTTGACTGATGAAGCAAAGGCTTTCCGTTGCTTGGGGGATTTAATAGATACATCTCTATTTAAGCATTCACCACTTCTTGGTAAATCAAGAATGTCTCCCTAGTTTTCAGGCATGACATCCACAACTGACATTATGGATGCAACTGGACAAGTGCTTGTATTTGGGTTTATAATTTAAATTTGATTGATTGGCAACACATAATCAACATTGATATGTTTGAATGGGTTATTTGGGATCATTTACAGACAATATAGAGTATTGATTCTTGTTATATCTTTTTCCACGAACTTTTTTCTCCTTGTGTGATAGATATTTTCCTTAATATAATTAGATTCAAATGTTTTTAATTGATCATTATCACCATGAAATGTCCCAATTTTACCATTGAATCAATACATGAAACATCAGTGGTATGACGAAGGAATGGATGCATGTTGATGTTGAAAATGAATTATATGATATATGTTGAAAGATGTGTCTGGTTGGAAACCATAAAATCTGAATTAGATACAATATCCCAAAACCTAGTTATGAGACTAATCTCACCTAGAGGATCTTGTTCATTCTTATCATAATGTTGCAACATCAATGTGGAATGAGATAAGTCTGATTCATTGAGACCCAATCGGCAAAGTGTATGGATGGGAATGAGGGTAACTCTTAATCCATATAAAAAATGTCTCATCGAAAGTATATATCATTATCCTTTCCAAATAAATACAAGGGCCTGATGTTTCCATGTAAAAAATCATCCATATCATGATATGTGAAAGATATAATTTCATGACATTTAGTTGCATCATTTTCTATACGGTAAACCTTAGTAGAAACAACCTTGGTTTCAAACTCTTGGGGACTAGAAAAGTCCACAATAAATGCTTATCAAATGTATTTTGATTGATTCAATGAATCCATGATTGATTATGTGGCCGATACATGGGATAGTTGTTTCAAAATATCATACTTGTGGTACAAAATTCTGCATTTTCCCACATGGATATGCAGTTTCTCAAGTGGATTGGAAGTTTATGCTCTTGAATTAGATGTACATTGCATCATGGAAGAAGATGTAAATACTCTTTCTCTTGGTAGATTAGACTGACTAGGCTGGTCTACTTGTGGAGAGAGTGGTGGAATAGCCTACAAACTTTCATCCAAGATGATCATGTTGGGGTTGGCCCAATCATGTGTGGGAGAAATCCCTTTTTCTTTCTAAGCCCACTAATGGGCCCTCCCACATGTTCTCACTACATAAATGTTATGGGTAGGGGTGTAGTTTAAATAGTGGCTCTTAGAAAATCCACGGATTCCCCTCTATCCTCGACATTGACATATTCCCCTAGTTCCATAATGATGTATATGGAATTCAGGTCATAACAAGAATCATTCTTTTTATATGGATCCATTATGTGGATAACGTTAACAAAACCGAAGATCAATTCCTCATTTGATGACAATTTTGCATGATTGTTCAGTTCTTTCTTTGCCACATGGATGGGTGGTTATCATTATTTTGAGACAGTTGGAATGAAATATTCCATTGTCAAGGACAACTATGGCCTGGACACGTTCTCATCTTCTCCTGAATGATCTTTATCCTTATTACTATGTATCATCATTGAGGATTGGCCTTTGGAGGACTGATCTTTTGATGAAGCTAGATTTTCTGTAGGGGAAGTGTCTAGAGGCATGGTTGGTTGATTCAAATGTGCTTGTAGAATGTTATGAGTTCAATTGATTGTTTTCCTAACCATCCAATAAACATACTTATGTACATTCTTGTTTTTGACTTCCTTCCATACACCTTCTTCTCTAGATCGGTAGTAGAAACACATGATACTTGGGCTGAGGAAGTTTTTAGTTTCCCATGTCTACATTCCACCATTTTTGCTGGAGATCATTGAATGCAAAAAATATATTGAAAGGGGTTCTCCAACATTTGCTTAAAGGGGAAATAATTTTTGAGATATTCAAATCTTTCTTTATTATATTTCTTTGGTCTTGGAAACAAAACTAAATTGTTTTCCAATGATGAAATGATGTAACTAAGAATCTGTTCATTCTGAATAGAATAGATATTGTTCTTTGATTCCTAATATAGTTACCACCTTTGATCTTTTTTTATCTTCTCGATGAGGTGGTCATTGTTGCTGATGCTCGGGAGGTTAAGCGTTATGGTATAAGGATGGGTTTGAAGTAGAAGTAGAAGTAGGAATGTGTTCTTGTTTGAGTGAAACTATAGCCGCCTCACCATTTCCTGTTCTCCTTCCCAAAGTTGATGAGATTACACGAGACATAGATTTGGTTTTTGGAATGTAATTCTCCATATGTTGGTAAAGTGAAGCGAGGTCCTAAAATCCTTGAGTGTATTTCAGTGGGATTATTGGTGTGCGTAAATCATCATAATTATTTTCTTCACATATTATCAACAACTCTTATTAAGTGATTGGAATATTTAAAGAATATGTGAAACCATTTGATCGATTAATAAAATCTAAAACTTTTTCATTATACCATTGTTTGTAGTTTGAATGATCAAAAACCATTGTCTTCTACAACATTGAGCTGATTTGGATAAAAGAATTTCTAACGGAGGTCTTCACATCTAGTAATTTTTTGAGACTGCAATCTTGTATATCATACAAAGGCCTCCCCAATAATGATTTCTTGAAAAATCAAATATTTTCTTCTTGTTTTTGTTGAGGTATCCCAATCACGGTATAACAGCAAGAAAAAAATGTGATAAGTGTTTCTTTGGATATCCGAATCCATTAAGGATTGGAAATTTGGTATTCCAAAAGTTTGTTGGGGGAGGGATTAGATCTCCAAATTCGAGGTAAGTTAATATTTGGGTTTTACATGTGCATTCCATTTTTTATAGCTTCCAATGGAGTTATTAATGCATCAATTATATTCATAAGGATTTGGGGAATATCTAGATGAGATGGGACCTATACGGGTATAGAATCTAGAGCTTGAACTTGAATGATGACTGGAAAAACCACTGGTGGTGGTAATACTGGTATTTTTCATAGATAACCCATGGGGACTATCCTAGAAGGATATGTTTATTCATGTTCTATATGTGTACCCAATGGAAGGAATTTGTTATCATGATATATGGTTGAAGAACCCTCTTTTCAAGGGAGATTCTACTAGGTGTGTAAGATGAAGATTTTCTTGTGGAGCATGTTTAGTAGGAATGCTACTTCGGAGTAACTCTGCATTGAGTCTTTTCAACTCCTTCATCTCATCCTCTTTCTATGAAAATCATTCTTCAAGAAGAAATGATTTACCTTCTCTAGTGTAAAAGTGAGACATGATATGACTTTTACCTTTACCCTTGTTAGATGTCTTTTGAAGAGGTTGGAGTTGGTTACTTGAGGGAATACCTAGATTTTTGGTAATCCTATGATTTTGGGAATTTATACCTCCTTCATTTTCTTTGATGTGTATTATATTATGAATAAAAACAATGTCCTCCAAATACCTTGAACTGGACTCATTTTATGGAGGATCTTCCATAATATAATTAATGAAATTCACCGATGCATAATTAATTGAAGGAAATCTAACAGTATCTCTATAAGATCATCTCTTGATGTGCAATGAATGAGACTTTGTTCTCTTATGTAATGATTTTCTTGGAACTATTTGATAAAAAGAAATCGGAATGTAATCCTTTGATAGATTAGTTGTGTGTTCAGTTCGTATCTTCTTTCAAAATTGGGAGAAAAACAACTTCCATTGAGGAGGAGGTTGTAAATATGAAAAATACCCTAGTTCTTTCAGATGGGGATGTTCCTGTTCTACTTCCTCAATCATTCAAGCTCATCTAGTTTAATTATATGGTTGGGTTAAACAATCCCCCAACCCTACAGGCTGGGGTAGATTCCAAATAGATATCAATTCAATTATCATAGTTTCTCTTATGATATTAGGAATTATTGTCAATGCATTTTTGGGTGAATTATCTGAACACCACTTATATCACTTTTTTCGTAAGACTGGTGCGTTATTTCAGAATCTTTCAAAATATGATGGATGGTAACATCTGCGAGGATGTTTTGATAAATTTTCTCATACATGTGTTCAATAAGTATATCGAAAACTTTCTCCCTTTGGGATTGACATTGGTGGAAATCAATCAAGGCATGTTTTTTCTTAGCATTTCATTGTTAATGAGTCGAATTTCTATGTTGTATCGATCCTGGGGATATAAAATTTCATGATACCACATTCAGTAATAATGTTTGGTTTAGGAGTGTAGTGAATGAAATTATTCATTTTCACTCCATTCTCTGATATCAACACCAGATGGGGTTTCCTAAATTAACTATACAACTACTTTAATTCATTGGGGCATGCAAATTAAATATATACTGAATACATCTCGACCTTTGGATATTGTGGAACGTGTAAAGATTCCAAGTGAATTTGTCATTATAACCATTCTATTACCTTGAAAAGAATTTGATATGTATCATATGGTAATACTAAAACTTTCAGATGATGAAGAGTATTCCATATATTGAGGCAGATATCCTGAAAACAATCTTTTACCATAAATTCTAGAATGTTTTATTGAGAGGTTTCCACAGTCCAAAACATGACTATTATTTCACCCTTCACTAGTTGTTTTCTAATATTCAATATATCCTCCTCATATTTTTATAGAGGTTTATCGACTTGTTCGCATAATATTCGACTCTTCACAATTGTTTTAACATAAGTAATTGGATATATTGTTTTTTTCACAGTCATACTAGAAGGAAAATGACATAAGGTAGGTCTGGAGAATGACTACCACCGTAGGCTATCTTCTGGCTGAGAAAATATTTCACATGTTAGTATCAAGGCATCAGACATGACTGAAATTATGTTGGAAAGTTCCTCGAGACCATATGGCTTTCTCATCACGAAATTTTCAATTGTAGAATTATATTGACAATGTGAAACAATGTTGTGGAGAGACCCTTTGTAGTGAATTCCATCATGGGGAGGAAAATGATGGTGGATTATAGAAAGGGATATATCCTCTTGCACCTTGGTATTTAGGCCACAAGGAGGGTTTCTGGAGTCTTCATCCAAAGATAGATTATATAGATTGACCAAATTTTCATAAACCAAGCCTTAATGATGAAGTCTCTAATGGGTATCTTTAGAATTTCTACTACAACTCCCACAATTTTGAAAGGGGAGGGTTGGATCTTGAGTTGAAATAGATATATGTCTGAGGGATTTCAGAACTCTCACACTAAGAGGTGTCAGATAGCATATTGAATCTTGATTTTCAAAAATTTTGTGGAAAGACTTCTTCTTATATGCTCTCTTATGCGTAATTGGGGCCACATGATGGGAGATGTGGTTTTCATGGGAATTTGTCTGTCAATACCTTGGAGTGATCGTCCGAATATGGAAATTATCTCCAATTAAAAAGGTGTATGTCTTTGATCGGGTTGTATATAAAATATGGGGGAGTGTGCCCCATAACCGTCATAGACTAGAACATAGGTATGTATCTACTCTTATATGGAATGCCGACAAGCCGTCCCAATTGTGGGGAAAACATTATGTGTACATCCCTCTAGTACTGCTGATGTTTATGTTATAATAATCAGATGAGATTTCAAGACGTGGGGATGAATTTATTCCTTCTGTTTCACCATTTAAAAAATATGTTTGGTGACTTTAGTAGCCAAAACGGGAATATAAATCCATTCTAAATTTGGAGTATGTGTATATACCTTCACATTTCCTCCCTCATTAGATATTGACAGTACTCTTATGTAATGGTAGAGAGTTGAATCTACCCCATTTTTTTCATCAGATACTTTCAGATAACTTCTCAGAGTGATACTAAATGAGATTATTAGTATGCTTGATGGATGGTGGAAGGTGTTTCGGAATGATAGTTATTTTCTACCAAGCATTGCAGATAGACTTATTTTAATACTGACAGACAAGGATGCTAGTAGGATTGGTGAGTATAGGAAGGTCTATGTCCAGCCTACATGTTTCCACCATATTTTATTAAAGATCTTCTTTGAATGTGTCCATATGTGTCTTCTGACAGAATGATTGATTATAAGTAGTTGTTTGTTCCATATCATAAGTTGACACCATATTTTATTGGTGGGTATACTTGTATGCAGCCAAAAAATTCTACTGAATGGATGATAGCTTGTAATAAGGTGTATGTGAATGCTCATGGAACTCCACTGTATTTGAAAGACCATATTACATGGGTGCTTCCAGATGATTCTCCTTGCTGGAATAATTATGGGGGATGGATGTATTTGGACATTCTTCATTTTCCACAAAGTTAGGTTGATTGAATTCTCTGAAGGTGGAAGGGGTAGGAACCTTCTCATTGTTGGAAAACTATTTCGTTCGCAGTTCATCTTGCATTCTCGGGTCTGAGGGACCTAAGATGAACATCTAAAGACAACATCATCATCATCATGTTGAGGGTTTTATACTACATAGTTTTTGTGACAATGATTGTTGGCATGATTCCTTGGGAAGGACCCCTGTGCCTTCAGGATGAGGCCATGGGTGGCCTCTCGGTCAACCTCCCTAGTGTAGGGGAGGGATTGGGGATTATGTTCTGAGAATAAACTCCCAAAACGAATGAAGACAGTGATTTTCATCTTCTTCTTTTGAACCACTGGTCACCGTTGATTGGACGACCATGGGTTATTCATGATTTGGTGGGATATTTGCGAAACCTCCTAGGTTAGGCTAGTACTGTGTGGACTGTACTCTCAGACCAATATATTAGAGAATGAGCATTGAAGACATGTGTGAAATTTAGAATCATTTATATGTATTCAAGGTTCTTCATATGTGAAGATATACATCTGTATTCTAGGTTCTCCATCTACAGTATCCTTGCATACACTATATAGAGGTTCTTTTAGCCACGGATACAATGAATATGGTTTTAAGCCGCCTGGTGGAGAACTCTGGAATATATTTTAATCTAGGGAGACTGATGTTTGTTTTGATGTTGGTATTATACCAATAATTGGGATACCTATGTATCATTGGGATAGGAATCAGATCCCACATAGTTTGGTGATGCTTAATGGGACACATCATACCTTTTAAGTTCATGTGATAAGGACCGAACTATAAAATTTCATGTCATGTGGTAAGGAAAACTATGAGGAAGGTGTTTATTAAAATATTAGTCTCGGACTTCTTCCTAAGAAGATGAAGAAACATGGAAGGATCTATGTTTTTAAGTTGGATATGACACTGATGAGAAAATAATCCAAGAAGAACATGGTTTATTTGGAGTCTTGGGTTTGATCCTCAGGGAGGTATACTATATATCCCACTCATAAAAAATAAAATCCTAAATAGTTCAGTAAATCACAGAGGGGTGTATGACCCTTTGAGAGAAATAGGTTGGGGCTTACACTTAAATAAAATGCCCTTGCAACAAGGTTAATTAGAAATTTATTAACTCATAGATATTTAGTGGGGTTAATTCGAGGCTCACTCTTATGTAGGATGGCCAGATTAAGGGAATTAGTGTTCAATTCAGGAAAAGGATATCCATTGTGCTCAGGGCCAAGGTGAAGTATTTTTACATATCCCAAATATGGTTGGAATCCCAGTTCTCATAGTTCCAGAATTTAAGTTGATTTTTTGGATGTTTTAATCATCACAAATATCTAGGCTCATGTGAGTCATGCCTATTGTGAGAAACCAGAGGATGTGAAATATTGAAAAAACCACACACATTCTCTACCATTGATGGAAGAGGTCAGACAATCTTTGAATGAAGCTAAGGAGGCGGTGGGATAGGGCATAGATCAATGAACTCTTCAATGTGAAATGAAAGTGAAGGTATTGGTTTAGGCCCAAAAGACATGGGGATTAATCTATAAGGGATTCTATTACAGGATCTCTGGAGACGAGGGAGATTTTTCTTTTGTTGAATGGAAAAGAAAGGGTGACCATCACTCTCCCTTTTTGGAACTAGAGGCTCTAGATCATTGAGACGTAAAGGGGAGGACATATTCCAATCCTCATAATACAGGTTTAGGGATTTCCTAAAACTATCTATAGGGTAAAGAGTAGTGTAACAGAAGATTTAAGAACCCAAAAAGATCCCATGGATTCTGACCCCATTAGATGATGAACGTGGGAAACCGCTATCTATTGATATACATACCCAAATGGGGAACACATTGATTTTCATTTATCAATGGTTTGATAAGTTAGTATGTTTTATTAGAGGCTTCCACTTAGTCCCTTCCAGATAAGGGAACAAAGGAAGGAGATACCATACAATGAGTGGATTTGAAGAGGGTTTACAAGGTGATATGCATAGGTCCTCAGTGCAGTTATGCAGCGTAGCTCTGCCATACAGGTTTGTCATGTAGATGTGTCGTGAAGGTCCTAGTGATGACTAAAAAACTATTAAAGTAGGAGAAATAAGACTATAAAATTTTAAAAAACGACCACAACATAAAAAAACATGGGTGATATCTAAATCTAAACACCCAGGGTCTCCTTGGGTGTCTTTGAAAGATCCCTAAATAAGTCATTAAAAAATATTCCTAGTGTAGGAAACTTCTTCATTACGGAATAAGGGTCCATAATCAGATGTGTTTTTTGTGTCAAATTCGAAATGGATTTCAATATTTTTTATCCCATTTAGTTATCTATTTTAACATGTTTTAGAGATCTACCTAATTAAATTTGGGGGACCTGGGGGAAAGAACTATGCAATGGGAGCTTCAAGGGTTCTTCCAATTTTTTCAATCCTCAAATGGGGAGCCCAAGGGTCCTATTTATAGGAAAGGAAGTGGGTTGGTTGAAAGGTGGTTTTTGGCATTGGTCGACCTCATAACTCTTCAGCATAGCTCATCTACGTAGGGTAATAAAAATTATATTACTGTGTAGTTCATCTACATAGCTCTACAGTATATGTCTGAAACATAGGGGCTATGTACTAGGCTGTAAGAGAAGAATGTGCACTGGTTTTTTGGATGTAGAGGTATGCTGCATAGGTCCTCAGTATGGGTGTCCCTGGCAGGTCATTTGCACTTTATGTCTCCCTTTATCTTCTTTTTGATACTTTTAAATTTTCCAATGACTTCTTCATAAATTTTTTTACATATTAAAGAGCATTAAAATGCTCTAATGAGATTTAGTGAAGGAAAATTGGAGATTTAGAGGGATTATATTTGATGTGAAGGGGATTTCTTTCTTATTCAGGTTTTTAACTCTATATAAAAACATAACCATTAACACAAACCATCCCATAGTTATTTACCATTATTTTTTTCCCAAAAGGGAGTGGATTTAATTATTTATAATTCTAGAGGTTATAGATAATAAAATAATTTCCATTATTATGCAGAGGTGGGTCAAACTGTTATATAAATTATATTAAAAACATAAAATATATTAATAGTTTTGGAGGATTCATATGAGATTTATAAAATTCATAAAATAAGTACATAATCATATTATTTTAAATTTTAAATATTTATCTAGTCATGGATACCCTCTACAAAATTTATTACATCATTTTAGGGTCATTATGATTTCATAATACAAAAATTTTATTTATATATTATTTAATTTTTACCCATAAATTTTAATATCTCAGAAAATTATGAGAAAATCCCTCTTGTATAATTTCGACATTCTGATTCCAAAAATAATATTAATTTTATCAAAATAATATTTTGAATACATTCATTTTCAATTTTAAAATATTAATCAACATTTATTGAGAAATGATGGCTTTTTTGAAAGTAAAAGTTTTTGAACCCTTATAAAAAATACATTTGACTTCATAAAAATTATACGATCATTTACATTAAATAAAAATTATTTAATGAGATCATTTTATTAAAAGATTTTTTAATCAAAAAATCCCTTAACGAATAAAAAAATATTATTTAATGGAATTCACATATTACACAAAAATACTATTTGTGTTTTTTATATTAAAATAAAAATAACTTATAAAGTGGTCATAATAGAATGAATGTATATTCATACTTATATAAAAAAATAATGTACATACACATAATTTTAGGTTATTGATATATATTCCATTAATACACTTGTAAATGACCTAATAGTAAGATGCACAATGGTAGGATTTCCATGGTGTGGTTCAGCATACATGGTTTGGTTCAAGATCTCGATGTGCATAAAACATATCTTGTAAATGGTTTTACTCATGCTTAAGTTGTTGGATATCAGCTTGGGATAAGTTAATGGAAAATCTTAGTGATACTATAACCTTTTAAATCTATGATAAATGGGATTCATAGGGTAAGATCATACAGGTTGAGGCCATAACTTCTTTTGTATGTGTCAATTAGAATTTTAAAAACCCATTATATATATTAATCATTTGATCAATGCTTAATGTATATATTATCAATGGTAATGATAAATATTGTTCATTTAAATCCAATTTGATATAATGAAAATAATATGTTCTAGTTTCTTCTATAACCAAATTACATAATACTATATTTAATTAAATAAAAATGGAAATTTTATTTACAACAGTTTGTGTCATTAAAATCATCACAAATTAAGAAATTTTTACATTGAAATTTATATTTCCCACAAAGAAATAGATATGGGTAACTCTATTTCATCACATCCTCTGGTTCACAAATTTCTTCTTCAAAATTATGGTTTCTCCCCAACACATTGTCAAGGTTAATTGAATTATATTGTATAAAATTATCTCTATTATCTATGATTATCTCTAGATGATCCTAAATTGAGAGATCGTTGCCCAATGGTACCACCTATGGATTGAGTAAATGTGAGGGTTCTCACATGAAATTTCTCAAGAGGTATACACGGAATACATAATAAACATGAGATAGGTTAGGCAGGAGTACAATTCAGCTGACCACTACTCCGATGCAATCAAAAATGTATATAGGGCCTATGTATCTGGAAAAAATATCTCCCTAATTTCCAAATCACATAACTTTATTCCATATATATATGAAATGAACAAGATTTTCTTGACCATGAACTTCTATTTATCCTTGATGATAATCAACATATCTCTTCTATCGACCCTAAGCAGCCTTAATGTGATTCTGAATTGTATTTACATTCTACAGAATTTCCTTGAACATTTTAGGACCTAGTGGTTTTCATCCACAAAAATCAACTCAACATGTAGGTATTCTACACCTATTACCATAAAGGGCATCATAGGGACACATTTGGATACTTGACTGGAAATTATTATTTCATGATAACATGACCATATGAAAATGTTTTTCCCATCCTTTTTTGATGTCAATTGATAATGATCTATACATTTCCTTTGGTTTCAAGATATTCTACTCAATTTGGCCATCAATTTGAGGGTGATAGGTCGTTTGGATTTTTAACTCAGTATTCAGAGGATGTTGAACACTCTTGAAAAACGTAGAGGTGAATCGTCGATCCTGATCAAATAAAACATACAGAGGTGCTTCGTACATGATTAAAACTTCTCTGATGTATATCTATGAAAATTGATTCAGTGAGGAATCATCTTGAACTACAATGAAGTGTTTAGTCTTTGAAATATGGTCCAACACAACACATATGTAATTATTTCCTCTGGATATTTTTAGAAGTCTGGTAAAAAAGTACAAGATTATATTTTTCCATTTCCAGGTATGTATGGGTAATTATTTAATCATCCCCTTAAATGTTTTACTTTCTACTATAACTTACTTCCATATAAGACATATTGATGTATATTTATTGATATCCTTCTTCAGATTGTCGCACCAATAATGTTTTCAAAGATCTTGATACATCTTTGTTCTACTAGGATAGATTGAGAAGTCCAAACTATATTCATCATCCAACATCTCATTATTATTCATAGGATTTGATGAAACACATTTTCATTGCCCAAATATTACATATCCTTCTCCAGTAACAAAAAACTATGTGGATTTCCCTTTATACATAGTTTCCAATTTCATTTGAATTATTACATTATCTCTTTCAGAATCCTTTCACCTATTCAAAATACAAGTTTGAGCAATCATTTGTGAAAATATTGAAGACATTCCTTCCGTTATGATTCCCATTTCCATAATTTCAAAATACAATAAGATTAGATCCCTCTACATTCTCATCAATGACATACTTTATTGATCCTCTCTACATTGAGCATTTTTCACTTTATTCTATTTACCATAATAGTAGTGGATTGAGCATTCACTGTTGTTGATCATATCTAACCATCTCAATTTTCATATATTCATCCCATTCTGTTTAAATATATACTTGAGGACATTATTCTCTGTATAAATTTTACACTTATCCCCAAAGATATAATTCCACTATATTTTTATTGTGAAGATCATTATTGCTAACTCCGGATCAAGCAAGAGGTAGTTCTGTTCATGAAATTTTAACTTCTTTGAAGCATAGGCAATGATTTTTTAATTTTTAAGTAACACACAACCTAAACCCTTTTATAATGCATTTCAAATCACCATTAAAATTTATCCACTTGTGGGAAGTGTGTGAATTGGTGTAGTGATAAGTATTATCTTTAACTCCTTAGAAAAATATTTTCATTCATCATTCTAAGAAAACATGATTCCATTACAATTTAGCTTGATTAGAGGGTCTGGAAATAATTATAAATTTCTCAAAAATTAACGACAGTACCCTGCTAATCCAAGGAAACTAACGATATCTATCACAGATGTCATCCTCACACATCCTTCAATTGATTCTATTTTTTAAGGTTCCACATATGTCCCATTTCTTATGATGATATGCCCCAAGAATGAGACATCATTCAATCAAAACACACATTTTATATAAATTTCATAAATCATATCCCTTTTCATGGTCTTTAGAACCATTCTCAGATGGTCCTCATGATCCTCCTTTTTTGGAGTATATTAGAATATCATCTCTAAACACTACCACAATTTTTTTGAGGTAATCTATAAATACTCTATTATCAAGTCCATTAATGTTTCTAGAGAATTAGTGAGTCTTAATGTCATTACTATGATATCATAGTGCCTGTTCCATGTACAAAAACCATTCTTGGGGATATCTTTCTTCTTCACCATTAATTAATAATATCCTGACCGATGACCCACCTTAGAGAAGTATTTTTTTCCATGAAACTGATAGAATAATTCATCAATTGATGGATGATGATACTTATTATTTGTCATGATGTTGTTGATATCATGATATTCAACGAAAATGATCATTGACCCATCCTTCTTCCCAATGAAGTGATCTGGTGCACCCCAGGGTGAAGTACTCAAGAGAATGAACCATTTATCGATATTCTATTATAGTTTTTTGATTAAAATCCTTAGGTTATACAACATCCATTCAATACTATGTATTGGATAATGGAAACTCCCTATATTTAAGCATGATTGATAAGTCATCCTCTTGACTAAGAGCATGGATACACAATTAATAGGGGAACACATCAGTGTATTCGCTCACAATAGCCATGTATTTAAGGATGGTTATTTTATTAAACTGATAATTTGATCTACATACTATTTCTAATGGGGAAATAATATCCATGATTAATATGTTAGTGATAAATAAGATTCATCCACCTTCTTTCACTTGCACAGAATCGGGTTTTGATTGACAATATAGAGGCAGATTTCATTCTCACTAAAACTTATGTTGGCTCTATAGAAGGGAAAACCAATCCATGCCTAGAATTTTAGGAAATTCCACTAAAGGTAGAATGAAAATGTTCGAAAGGATGTTTATTACACAATCTATAATTGGATAGGAGTTATATACATGGGATGGAATAATTCCACCACTCACCAATTTCACCAACAAATCTACTTCCATTAGTTGTGGTGGTGTTTGAATAGTTCTAATAAACATTCATTATATAAATGAATACTTAAAACTAGAATAAAAATAATTAAGTTCAAAATTCCTGAATGATTATCTAGCATACCTTTAACTACATCATTTTCGGTATCCATCCAGGAGGTTGTAATTGAGATATCCACACTTTCTACCCTAGAAGTTTTGGTTTTCTCATAAAAAACTTTTATTAGTGAATTAATTTTCAAAGTCCCATGGTTACTTGTAGTAAATGCAATGAAAAATATGTTTTGGGTTGTCTAGATCATTACATCACTCAATTTAATTAGTGGTTTTCTCCTATCATAATTAACTAGCTTGTTTCCCTTCCTTTCCACACCTAAATAATTTCCTAATCCACTTTGGGAAATTTTCTAGGTTCTTCTTTCCACACCGTTGACAAGTGGGATTTAGAAATTTGCTATCACAGTTATATGTTTCTATTTGAATACCATAATTAAACACCACTTATTCACCTTGTCCCCTTGATATGCTTGACAATTTCTGATCTCCATTTCACATTGAGGGTATATAAGGAAATTTCTTCATAGCTAATAAAGCCACATATCTCCAATTTATTTATTAGAATTGATTTTTCCTACCCAAAAATCTGTCAACCATACTTTCATGGCTAACAACAAACAATGATTTATACTATGTAAATCCTTTGAATCATCCCCCATACACCATGTAACACCCCGAACCTAATTACCTAAAATTGGTTCATTATTAAGTAACATTGGTATGATCACAAGAGTTCAAGTCTTGAAATACCAATTAGTCAAGTAGCCTTCGATGTAACATATACATATATATGTTTTACATTACATTATGAAATGAAAAAAAAACAAAATTTTGTCCCCTTTGAACACACTCATATCTCTTTGCCTAGTTCTACATGATAATCGTAATATACGTTTTCACATTCTGTGAAATAGAAAACATAAGAACGGGGTGAGCTCAGATTCTTAATAAGGATAACAATATAGAGGAAACAATCATAAATATGATTAAACAATTAAGGAAATGTATAACACTAAAAAGCAATCATTTTTTACATAAACATCATCATAATATGGAAAATATAAATCGAATAATGCCATTTATTTTTTCACATGGATATTATACTAGTCAAATAATCACATGTAATATCAATATCTAATTTCGTAAGGATGAAATGAATAATACCATATATCAAAACCACATATCCAAGGCATCATGCCAATACTAAAAATAATATTTTTTCAAGGCCTTCTTCCAAGACACTAGTTTGTCTCATGATACCTACCAATGCATCGAGGATCAATAGGGGGCTTGACACTTCACTTAAAAAGTGAAATGCATTCCTCATGTGAAAAGGATTGAAACATAATATAAACATTCATATTAAAACAAGAATAATAAATTATAATAATTTATCCATAAACCATCAATGGTATAAAAATAACACATCCATTATCAAACATATCACCAAATATCCAATACAACATAGAAGATTTTATCACAATAAATCAACTTTAAATAAGTGTAAAATCTATCAAAGGATGTTTACATAGATGAAATCAAAAATATTTGAGAGAAATATCCCTTTATATTTTAAATCATTTAAAATTAACATTATTATAAAAGAAAAAAATTATTTCGATAATATTCTTATTATCATTTAAGGTAATATTCAAAGGTGTTATAATTGTAGAAAATTGTTGCACCCGCCATAGAAGTTAAGAATACATTCTTACCTTAATTTGTCAAAAAATAATGAACGTACATTGTTCATAAAATTATGGGATGATTCATTGGGAAGAATTTTTTAAAATGTAAAACAAAGGTATAAATGACTTTAACCCATATTCAATGAAATAGTAACAATGTTTTGAAATAAATTTTTAACAAACACTAATGAGGATGATAAAGAAGTCCTACTAGATACTTACGTAAAAAAACATCAGATAAATAAAGATATTGTAAAATTAACCCTTACCATGTACTTTTCCTTAATAGTGGTTACATTATCCTCTTGCATAATAGTTTAATCGTTGTTATTATAATATAGAGGAACCACATACATAAATATGATATCATATATGATCTTCTAAAATTGATTTTTTAATAATATTTCAGTAGTATCATTATTTTAGGTGTTAACTAATTTCTTTTCGATTATATATTTTGTTAAATAAGTCATGTTTTTATGGATATTATGTATTTTATTCATATAAATAATTATATTAAGTAATTAAACATTATTTTTAATCATAAAATGAAAATTATTCTTGAATGGTTATGATGGGGAATGAATCTCATTGCATTCTTAGAGATGGTAATCTGTACGTACGCATGAGAAACAATATCAATGTATTGATGGTGAAATAATTTGTAATTCAATGGTACATAATATATAAATAATCATTGACATGTTATATTTATTATTTACATCAACTATACTCATTATTATGCCCATCCAAATAATGAAGTGTTGAATAACAGACTATACCACAATGTGGAGATGGTAATTCGTACGTACACATGTATAGTGACTTTGTCAGTCATATGATCAATAGAATAATGAATATTGTTGTAAAATATTTATAATAACATCCAATTATTTAAAATGTACTGGATTTATTATTTTGTTATGGAAACAACAAAGAAATAGGAAGTGGAAAAAGAAAAGGACTTTGCAATAGGTGATAAAATTTTTACCTCTTTTTCGGCTACTTGCTTTTTTATTTGAACAAAAGGGTTCAATAAGGGGGATTTATAATCAACGTATGTCCCCAAGGATTATTAATGGGAAGATGGGAGGATATTCGAGTAGTGGTTGGCTAAACGAAATGGCTTTGGAGGTGTGAAATAAAGAGAAGGGGACATATCCTTTTATAAGAGAGGCGAGGGTCACTCTAGGAAAATATTGAAATATTATTTTATTATTAAATTATTTTCCATTTATAACGGCTCCAAATGGATTTTTTCAGAGGATATGGTTAATATGGTGACCTAAACTTGTCTAAAAGTATATTTCCATCCATTAACTAATTTTTTTCCAAAAACTCATCTTTCACTTCAAAAGATAATAGAACTGAAAAATATTCTATTTATCCTAATCATATATGGTTTCAAAAAAAAATTATAATTCATCTATCAGATCATTTAAAAAATATAAATAAAACAAACCAAGACATCACGTAGGCTATTATTAGGTGATGTAACATTATTTCCCATCAGTTTCTTGTTCATGTCATGCGGCCTTGGCGGATACGACGGGTTATCCCCCGACCTTTGGGTTATACGTTTTATAAAAAAACAAAAATAATCTTAATAAAGGTTTTAACCATAAAAAATAGTATTGAATGTCCAACTTAATCAATTCCAATCATTATACTTCTCCAAAATACTTGTGTCCAAACTCATAGTCCAAAATTTTATAAGGAAATTCAACATAACACCATGAAGATATCCTTTTTCCACATAAAAATATGTGAGTACCTTCATCATGTATTATTTTTAAACATGGAAACACCCTGAATTAAAATAAAAACTTATTGAATTCATTAATTCTCCCTTTTTTCATATATAATACTATATATTCCTTATATCCAAAAATTTCTAATACTCCAACAATGATGGAATAAAAAACCATTAATCAGTTCCTAGGTAGTCTAGAATATCCAATATAATTTATCAAAATATATCTTATTTCAAAATGACTACCTTAGTATCAGGACCATATTATGGTTTATCGTTCCTTCAAACATTTATTTTATAAAATGTTAAACTTGCTATTGAGTAAATTTTCTTATTACCATATAATCTCAAATCCTCAATGAAATAGTACTGTAGTACAATCCTTATTTATTTAGATAATTAAAATATTCATTACATCACTAATATAACTAAAAAATGAAATAATTCATTAATAAAAATATAATAATTCTACGTATTCCTCTTCATTTGTGGTTGTATCATAACTTGATTATTGTCCAATAGCATCATTCGGGGTATACTCTGAAGATTGGGGCATTGATTCGCATAGTGTCCCAACTCTTTGTAAATGAAGCATTGTACTTTTGAAACCTTTTTCTTACCCATGTAATAACATTCATTGTGTCCTTTTTATCCACAGATATAAAAATCTTCCATTCCATTTAATCATTTACCAAGGTGATTCTTTCCACAATTATCACATATGGGAAAATCCTTCTTCCCCTTCTTCCCTTTATCCATCTTTATCTCTAGCTTCCTTTTATTCTATGACTTCCCTTCAACGACATAGGACTCAGAGAATTATTTACTTATCTTATAAACACATGATAATATTTCTTCATATGAAGAGAATATATGGGTGACTATTTCACATCTAAATTATTGCTTAAGTCGGTGAAATATATGATCCTTATTACTCCTTGGAACATGCATCTTTTTGGAGTTCTCATTCCTTCTACTGGGCACCATTTTTAAACAATGGCATACACTAGGTTAGTTTATGAATCACAATGCATAATTCCAACCTTGTAAAATACCTAACGTATGTTTAAAAAATTATGAATATAATCCATAATCATTAAAATCTTTTATTTGAGAAATTATTTACTTATAAATCCTTCATAATGGTATTTAATTAGAATTTGAATTATATTATTAATATCCCCTAGGACTGTCAATACGAAGAGTCCAACAATGACCATTTTCATGTACCATGATAGCCTAGTTTAAGCCCAAAAATCCTTGTCGGAGTTTTCACTCCTCGGCACATCTGTGAAAAATCCACCTCAACCCTTTTGTATCCATATGTGGATGTATTTTCTCAGAAAACCCACATAATATTTAATCTACCAATTTTTTTGATGTTCTTCTATAAAAATCCAAAATGATTATCTTGGGGTAATGTTCTATGAAAAGATTTTTTCTAAATCCAGTTTCCAACATTTGTACTAAACCTCCTCTCATACCAACTGTAACACCCTAAACCTAGGTACCCAGAGTCAGTGCATTATTAAAAAGCATTTACATGATCATAATAGATCAAGTCTCAAAACACCGATTAGTTTAGTAGCCTTGTAACTATTAGATATATACATAAGTTTTCTATTACATTATGAAAAGGAAAAACAAAAACATTTTGTCCCCTTTGAACACACTCATATCGTTTATCATATTCCTACAGGTTAATCGTAATATACATCTTCACATCTCATTATAAAAGAAAACATAATAATGGGGTGAGCTCAGATGCTCAGTAAAGATAACAATATAGCAGAAACTATCATAAATAATCATAAACATTGAAGGTAATGTATAAGACTAAAAAAATATTGTTAAACATAAACATCATCATATTATTGAAAAGATAAATCAAATAATTCCATTTAATTATTCACATGGATATTATAATAGTTGAATAATCACATGTAATAACAATAGCTAATTTGATAATGATGAAATGCACAATGCCAGACATCATAACCACATAGTCCAGGCCTCATGCCAAAACTATAAATAATATTTTTTCAAGGCCTTTTCCCATGACACTATTTTGTCTAATGAGACCTACCGATGCATCGAGTAGCTATAGTGGGCTCCACCCATCACAAACTATGTCCAATGAAATCCTCATATTAAAAGGTTTGAAACATAACATAAACAATCATATTAAAACTTGCATATGATATGTTAATACATTAACGATAAACCATGAATGGTATAAAAATAACACATCCACAGTAAAACAAATCACAAAACTATCAATAGAATATGGAAGATTGTATCATAAAAAAAACAACTTCAAACAAGTGTAAAATCCTTCAATGGATGTTGACATAGATGAAATCAAAACTATTTGAGAGAAATATTTTTTTCTATTTTAATGTTATTTAAGATTCATATTTTTATAAAAGAGAAAATCTAATTTGATAATATTCTTATAATATTCTATGGGAATATTCAAAGGTTTTATAATGGCAGAAAATGGACACACCTATTGTATTTGTTAAAAAAACATTCTTACCTTAATTTGTCAAAAGGTTATAAAGTACCTTGTTTGGAAAATCATGGTAAGATCCATTTAAAAACATTTTAAAAAAATTAAAACAACGTTATTATTGAATTTAACCCATATTCTAGGAAATAGTAAAAAAGTTTTGAAATACATTTTTTGTAATACATATGTGGATGATAAAAATTCATAGTAAATACTTACATAAAAATAACCTTGGATAAATAAAGAGATTGTAAAATTAACCCTTAACTTGTAATTTTTCATAGTAGAGGTTATGTTAACATCCTGTATAATAGTAAAGTAATTTTAATCACATTATAAAAGAACCACATACATATATACGATATCATATACAATCTTAAAATATTGCTTTGTTAATAATATTTCAACAATATCATTATTTCATGTGTTAATTGTTTCGTTTTCCTTTATATGTTTTCTTACATAAGTCATGTTTGTTTTGGATAGAATGTAATTTATACACATACAGAGTCATATTAACTTATTTAGAATTATTTTTAATCATAAAATTGAAATTATTATTTAATGGTTATGATTGTGAATGAATCAAATTACGTTTGTGGAGAAGGTAATCCGTATGTACGCATGAGCGACAATATCATTCTATTGATGGTGAAATATTATGTAATTGGATAGTATATCATATATAAAAAATAATTTAAATTTTAAATTTATTATTTTCATAAATAATAATAATTATTATACCCATCCAAATAATGATGAGTTGAATAACAAACAACACCACGACGTGGAGACGATAATCCGTACATACGCCACATGGTGACTTTGTCATTCATAGGATTGATGGAATAATGAGTATGGTTGTACCATATTTATAATAACATAAAATTATGTAGAAGGTACTTGATTTATTATTTTGTTTTGGAAACAACAAAGATATAGGATGTGGAAGAAGAAAGGAACATTGAAAGAGGTGATGAAAATATTACCTCTTCTTTGAGAGATTTTTTTTTATTTAATCAAAAGGGATACTTAGGTTGGATTTATAATCAATGTAAGACCTCTAGGATGACATGAGGGTAGTTGGGAGGATAGTTTAGTAGGGTTAGGACCAGCCAAATGGCTTTGGTTATGTGAAATAATGAGAAGGGGATGAACTTTTTTATAAGGGAAGTGAGGGTCACTTTAGGAAAATCATGAAATATTTTTTTATTATAAAATTATTTTCTGTTTATAATGGACCCAAATAGAGTTATTTCATAGATAAGATGGATATGGGTCAAAATCCTTTCATCAAATGGGTTTTATACATGTTTAGGTCACCATATTAACCTTATATTTTAGATTTAACTCTTAGTTAAATAGTTTATCTTTTACAGTGTCTTATTGTATTTTTATATTACATGGTAAGTAAACATACTATAAAATTGAAATAGAACCTAAATTTGTTCTTTAATGAAATATATATTATTATACAACTTCTTTGGCCAAACCATAGATTTTCAGAAATATTATATCATTTAAAAATGTAGTTTTCGTTTGAAAAACTCATTTTTGTCAATTTTGACACGATTTAGTATTTGGTTATGTGAAAGTAAAAAAAACTTGATTACTTAAAAAAAATACATTATATCAATCCTAACAGGTCATATTAAACTATAAAATTACTCGTATGCATAAAAAGTATCAATTTACATTTATTTTAATATTTAAAATATCAATTATTTCAATCTTTCATTAATAAGGTAATTACTTTATCAACATTATGTCTAAATGAAATTTAATTATTTAATGTCTAAAAATTATAAATTAAATATCATTATGTAATAATGTTTTTTATCTTTTTAATGAATATTTATAGTCCAATTTATCTTATGTATAATACCATATAAAAAATCTTTTACATTTTAAAATTTGAATTTTACAATTTTTACTCTTCTTTAAATAAAATATTAATAAACGTTTTAATCTAATCAATGTGAATCAAAGAGAATCATATTTTATTGATAAGGTTGATTTTGGTTGAAATACACATATCCTATATAATTAGGACATGTTTTGGGGAAATTATAATATCATTATTACTTTTAATTACCTTATTTGCTTTTAATCATGGTAAATAAAATTCAAAAGTTACTAATCACAAAAAAAAAATTATTTTCATCCAATTAAAATATATTTTACTTAATGATATAACCCATGTCTGTAAGGTTTTTTAAAATAAATTCAGAGAAGAGGTAAAATTATATTTTACTTAAAGGATCAAATGTGCCTAAAAGGTGGGTAAAAGACCTTAATAAAAATCAATAAAATTATATATATATTATCATATTAAAAAATGACTCCAATGAATTTTATTAGACTAATATAGATATTTTGTATCTATTTTTAATTTATAATAAAACTAAAAATATAATAATTATTTAAATAAATTGTCGTTTTTTATTTAATTTCCATTATTTTTCTCTATTCATAAAAAATTGAATGTATTTAGAGAAATACCAAAAATTCTCCCTAAGATAATTTTGATATTACAAATACAAAAAAGAAGTCCATATTAAAAAATTCAATTTTTAGGAGTGTCCGATATTAATTTTACTATTGTTCAAAAAAGAACATAAAAAGAAATTCTTTTATGAAAATACTTTTTCTAAATATATAAACATTTTAAAAAAACATTTAAATTTCATTATAAAAATGTTTTATTTATGTGAAACCTTTATAAATAACAATAAAAATTTATTTGTTACTATTCATATCACAATAATTATTTGATAAATAAATATATTGTTTAAATTATTATAATACTAACATGTTGTTTTGTAGAAACCCAATCTTGCGTATAATGCAAGACAAGTTGTTGTGTCGTTTAGTATATGTTTTTTAATTACTTTAATTATATAACTTACTATAGAATATTGGGGTGTTAGACACCCCAATAGATTCACTGTCTTTTTTCTTGGGGGAAAATCCATTTCCATTTTAAGAGAGGTAGTGTGATGAAAATACTTACAATTTATTTTATAATTCCTTCCACCCCATCCCTTCGATATATTCTACAAGATTCACAATATTGATCAATTTCCACCCCTGATAATATTATCCCTCTATACGTTAATCATCCAGAATAACCGTCACTTTCAGAGAATATAAATGATAGAGAATATATCCTCAATGGAGTTGATCCATTGTTTTATAATTAAGGGATCAGATGGTCCATTGAATATTGAAGGCCTTTTTGTATAAATATCTCAATCCAAACATGTTCACTCTTAGAGGAATTTGGAACTCCCCTTTATCTTGGATTCTTTTAAGAACACGAGTCGGTAGATATAGTATCATCATGAAGTTCACAATTCATTATCCCATCAGAATTGGAATATCATGAGTCCAACCAACACATTTCAATTCAAATTTATTGTTTACACAATTCCTTATATTTTTGGACAATGGAAACAATAAATTCAAAATTAGGTATGAGTATTTTTAGGCTATTAAACTCATAAACAAGAATTTAATGGCATTAAATGGGTATCATTTAACATAAATTTTATTCCAAATCAAATGAATTTATGGGTAACAATCTATGTTTTCCATGATCAATTTACAAACATATATTATCATGTTAATTTTTTACCTTAATAATGGTTCATAATGAGATTATTAATTTACCAAAGCCTATCCCCCTAGACTGTCAAACTAGGTGCATAGTAAGACTCATTTTCAAGTACCGGGTTATACTAAGCAAGGACCATCACACCTTGTTATAGTTATTAACCCAAGATACACCTATGAAAAACCCCAATAAAATTTTAGTATCCAGACAGTGATGTACTTTTTTGATAAAAAACTTTTCTATAATTTCCAAAATTTAGATTAGTTTTCTTACACTTAGTTTTACCCTTAAGGATTTCTATAGAGTTTTCTACTCTTATTCCCAAAAATAACTAAACATTTCCTTTGAAACCAACTATAACAACCATTCTATTTATTAAAAATTAATACATGATTTATTAGTTGGATTACTTTATGTGAAACATCGAAGATCAATATGTATATTGTCTTTATGAATCACGTTCATAGCATAACATCTTGAACATTGGATACAAAAACATTATTGAAAACATCATTTACATGTTTCCTAAATTCAATATCTTTTAAAACTATTGGGGATAACTTTGGGATATATATAATAAATAGTGATCTATAAAGGCAATTATGGAAGAAATCATGGAATAAGGAAATACATGTCATACAATAGGAATAGTAATGAGGAATAAAACTAACACAAATAATAAGGCATGATATATCATGATAATCATAAAGGAAACAAGGGAAATGTGACAAAAACATAAAACACTACATCATAAACAAATTTGAAATAAAAAATGAAAATAAATAATAATGGAGAATTTTATATAAAGTAATTTGGTTCACTCCCTATCCAAAAATCATGTCTCATGTGACTAAAAATTACCCTATGAATTAGATCACTGTATAATTTTGGGTGTACCCATAACTTTTATTTCATTATCATGATTAAGTGTACCATATATGTCATAAAACATGTATTCATTCATTATAATGTATTATTCCATGATCATAGATTTTAAAATACATAAATTTATGTACCTATTCAAATAATTATAATTTTATTAATTTGAAAAACATTGATAGGTAATGGGTATTGTATTCACTGTAGAATTATTTTGGCATTATAAATCACGGGGAAATTTCTGCAATACAAAGACCTCCCATTAAAATTCATAAAATGGGATGATGAGAGATAAAGGGGTATCACATAATTTTTAAATTAGTTGGATAGAAAGGGGTATAAGGAATAACATATCCTATCACAAGGAAATGAAGTTAAATGAACTGATGTAATAAAGATACTTCAACACAGTGGAGAAATTAAAATATATCTTACTTTATTGTGTGACTCCAAATTCTTGTGAGAAGATTCTTAAGAGAATGGGTGTGCCATGGGAGGACTATAGAGGGTGGACGAAAAATTTTGTTCCTGATAGAAGATGTTTTAGTGAATAGAAATTGGATATTGGGTATATTTATATAGAAAATGATGGAAGTTTCTTTATTATTTCGGTTTTGGAATCTATATATTAAAATAAATAAAATCAAAAACCATTCCATGGTTTTGGTTGTTGGTTTTTATCTAACGGGTGTGGTTTTAATAATTTTATAACGCTAATGGAATAATATAAAAAAATAACGCCCTTTTAGATGTGGAGGAGAGTGAAACACTTAAAGAAATGATTTTGAAACCTTATATTATATTAATGGATTTGGAGGGATCATATGGGATTTTAAAATTTATAGAATATTTATAAAATAACATTTTTTTAAGAAAAAAAAATAGTTGGTCATGGATACCCTATATAGTATTTATTACATAACTTTTTGGTCATTATGATGTCATAACACACAAAGTATATTTATACAATATCTAATTTTTCCAACAAAAATATGACCACCTCATATAATTATGAAATTTTTACTGTTGTATAATTTCAAATTTATCATTAAAAAATTAATATTCATTTAATATAAATAATTTTCTCAATATTTTAATTTTTATTTTTAAAATAGTAACCAAAATTTATTGAGAAATACTGGGATTTTGACAATAACATTTTTTTAACCCCAATAAAATTTACATTTACTTCATAAGAATTATATGAAAATTTATTTTTTATAAAAATTATTTAATAATAATAAATTAATATAATATTATTATTTCAAAAATCATTTAATTCATGAAAATAAATTAATTAAATGAATTCAAATATTACATAAAAATAATTTTTGTGTTTTATTATATCTGAATAAAAATCATTTGTATTGTAGCCATAATGGGATGAATATATATTCACCATTACATAAAAAACTAATGTACATACTCATAAATATAGGGTATTTATATATATCCCTTAAATATAGAATAAAATTCTCTATGATTAAGGTATGTAATGTTGATACTTTCGAGGGGTTTGTTGGCGTACATGGTTTTGGTCGTGGTCTGGATGAGCTTGAAATTCTCCTGCAATTGGTTTCGTTCATGCTTAAGTTGGTGGATCTCCACTTGGTCTTGGTTAAATGCAAAGACTAGTAATTATATCTCCAAAGGAAGATCTAATAATTTGGATTTATAGGGTATGAACCTACTGGGTTAGGAAATCACATAGTTTTTCTATTTCAATTGGATTTGTTAAAACCATATATTAATACTAATCATGTGATCATGGTTCAGTAGATATATTATCAATGGCAGTGATACATAATGATCTTTTAAATACATTTGGATATAATAACAAAATAAGTTCATGTGTTTTCTATAACTATATTAAATTTTAATACATTTAATTAAATGAAAAATAAAATTTTATTTATAATATCCTGGGTTGTTATGATGATGGAAAGCAGATAACATCATGTCCTGAGGTAGTAGTCAACCTTACACAAGATCAATAATTTCATTTAAAATTTGACGAGAGGGTAGTTTTATATAAGTTATGATATTAAAATATTAAAAGTATATGATAAATAATAATATTATTATATTATAATATTTAAAAAATATTTAAAGTAGTTATAATAATAAGTAATACAAAAATTCATAGTCTAAAACATTACCTCTTCTTCATACGAACTATTTTGGTTGAACCTAAATACTTTATATATTTTCATTATGTTCTCAAAATAGGCAATAGGTTATGGGGAGGGATATAAGGAATAGATTTTGTTTGGGATGGGATGGATGTAATTATTTTGGATGTGTAGAGAGGGGAGTAGAGTGGGTGGCCTTTTATAACTAGGGGAGGGGAAACATTTAATATTTTTTTTAAAAGAATAATGTGAAATAATGATTTTTTACGTGGAAAGAATGAAAAGGATTGATAAGTATTTAAAATTATAAGATATAGGAGCAGAATATGTCTATAAAATGTGTGTTGGACATATTTCTAGGTTATTTTACCCTTTATATTTTTAGTTTATCATCTGGTAAACCTGTTTTAACCTTAGTTGTAGTAAATAAAATTTTACATTTTCCCTATTAATTGTGGGAGGGATTTATTTATTTTATATTATATATTTTAAATTATATTTATTATAAATATATAATTCATTTTTTCAAATTCCATTCACTAAAGTGTAAATTTATAATTTTAAATTCGTCTCACAAACCCGACAAAAAAGTTGTTTTCTAAAGAGAAACTTTTAAAAGTTTAAAATTATTTTATATAAAATTGATTAAAATATAATAAAATAGATTAATAGATATTTAATTTAACTAATTTCAATTTTAAATCCATATTATTATAAAATTTATATTATTAATGTTTTGAATGAAAATTAGTTTAAAGAAACCAATACATTTTCACTATTTACTAAAAAAGTATTCCTTGTAGAAAATTATAATAAAATTAACTATAAGATATATTTTTCATTATGATTAAAAAATTAATTTAATTTTCTCAAATAAAGTATCTAAAAATTAAAATTTTAATTTAAATGCAAGTGCACAAAATTAGATAAAACTGCCTTTTTAGTAAAATAATGTTTTTAGTGTAAACTTATTTTTATTAGCATCTCATGACTATAAAGCACATAAGAAGACTTTTAAAATATTATTTAATTTATAATATAATTTTGTTTAAATAATTCACCATATGTGTTTTTTAATTAATTGTGATAAAAATTGACTGTGCGTATATTTTTTTTTCATAAAAACATCTCTTTAATATTTAAATGGTTTTTAGTTTCATTTCTAATTAATCGATCTATGAATAATTAATTTTATATACATGTGTAAAACATATATTAAAAAAATTAATCATACTCACACCCACCATTCCATCATCAATATGATAACTATCATATTAATAACTAATATTTTAAAAGTATGTCCCATTTTATTAAAACATGTGGTCTGTGTAACTAAATCTATTTAGTAAAGGTAATTGTTTTTAAAACAATTACATCATAAAATATAGGGTTGTTACATTTCAAACCCTTTAAAAAGAATTTCTCTCAAAAAATACATTACTTTAATAAAAAAATTTGGAAATTTTTTCCTCATTACACACTCATGTCCCCAAATAAAATTTTCAAGATAGGGTGTTTCCAAAATACATTTACTAGGCGAGTGGTATTTTTATCGGAATTTATCAATATGGTCTAAAATCTTCCTTGGTTGTTCGTCATATGAAAGATCGTATTTCAACGATATGAACTTGGATTTCAATAAATTTGATGGATGGGGTATATAATTACATAGGAGAGATACATGGAACACATAATGAACATATAAGAGTATTTATGGAATAAATATTCAATAGGATACCATCCTGACCTGACCAAGAATTTCAAATGGATTGTTATACATAGTGCTTTTCATTCCTCTATATCTTATGAATAATTTTATACTTTGGTTTTAATTGAATAAATTTATACTTTACCTTTTAATCCAATATATAAAGATGAATTTTTTATGATTACTAGTCTAATGGATCATAATACGCCTAATATAATGATAATACATTACTTATATATCATGTTATCAAAAACTAAAATGTTTCGAAAAAAATATCCAATATTTAAATCATAAAATGTTGTAATTATACATTAATCTATAAAAACTCAACCAATATATAACATAAACCATTTAATAAATTGAAAAACGTAATACCCATCCAAAATTCAATAAATATGAATAAGGATACTAAATTTTCAAAAATAAACATAACAACAATACCCAAAATATCATAATGTTTGTATTAATTATCATAGAAAACACATGTGAATACCTTCATCATGTATTCTATTGAAAAATTCAATTAACCTGAATTTTTGTAATTAATTATTTAAAAAATACATGATCACTTATTCCATAATATATATATTACTAAAAATATTATATAAATACAAAACTGCTATAATCTCCGACATTGATAATAAAAAATATTTTTTCATCAACACATTAATCAGTTCTAAGGGAATCAATATAATCCAATATACATTATTTATATCAATCATATATTTATCTAAACATAATTATCTAAAAATTAGTAACATATTTAGGGTTATATTTAACACCAAAATATTTAATGCTATGTCACTCTTTAAAGTAATTCTTTTCTAATGATTACATTCTACGCAACACCCAGCTTAAATGAACAATGAAATATTATTATAACCTAGATGTTAAAATCATGGTAATGAATAATATTAAAAACTTTATTAAATTAATATAATATATTTTCCAGATAATTTTTATTATAAATATTATGTTCATTTTATAGATGATATAAAAATAAACCAACTTTTTTGCATAAAGAGCTATATTTTTCTAAAAGTATATTTTCTCTATTTCGATGGGGCACTTGGTTTTATATAATTTTTATTTTTATAAATTATATTTGAAAAATATAAAAATAAATTTTAAATATAAATATGTATATTTAAATAGGTTAAATCATTGGAATTTTTCTAATAAGTTTCATTTTTTGAGAAATAACAGAAACAATTCTACATTGTAATTGAAAAAAGGTTTTTCATATAAATATGTTATAGTGTAAAATTATATTTTATATTGGATTAAAGTGTAATTAGATCAATTTTAAATGATTTAATTAAATTTAGTTCATTGAAATAAATTTAACATTTAGTTTTAATAGAAAAAAATTTCGATCTTTTGAATGTCTTTTACTCTAAAAACTGGTTTTCTCACTCCATCAATGAGATAAATTTTAAACAAATTTTAGCCAATTATGTATCCTGAATTATGAAAAATAGATTCCATTTTTTGAATACCTTGGTAAAAAAAAATAATTTAGAATAATATGAATAGTAACAGTAGTAATTGTTTTTCACTATTTAGGGTTAATCGAGTAAGTAAGGGTAAACAATTATATTATAAATATTAGAAAAATTACCTTAAAACGTATCATATTTTTATTATATGAGTGAGTTTCGACCAATGTCTTATTTGGGATGATTTTATGGCCTCACAGAGCTACTTGGATGACATTAATATATTTAAAATATTTTATTATAAAGAACGTGAAATATGTCATACTTTTGTTTTCAATAAGTTAAATACTTCAATATGGGGTTACCTAGGGCATATATTATGCTTTAAAGATTCCATGGAAGTATAAAATTTTAAAATTAATCATGTAATTATTATTATTATTTATAGAATAAATAACCAACTTAAAGTCTTCCAATTTGATGATGCATTAATTGCTTATTTAATAGAAATATCAATGAATTGATATAAATAATATTTAAATAAATATAATTTGAAATTATTAATTTAATAAAATAATTTAATAGATTATTTTTATATGTTTTTGATGTGTTAAAATAGTTTTTTAAGAGATATCACGTTGTTATGATATTTTTCAAAAAGTCATCAAACGAATAGTATCATAATTAACATTAATGGTATTTTATAATAAATAATATTTTATTAAATGATATAAATTTCATAAAAATATAAAATTTAGGAAAATGATTTTTATAAGGCTTAAAAATTCATAAATAACTAATTTTGGTTCATATTTTCATTTTAAAATAACTATATCAACCCTTAGTGATAGGAAAAAATGTTGTTACGGTTAGACTTAAAAAGATTAAATAAGGGTTAATGCTAAAATATATGGGTAATAATGTGAACTAAACATGTATATAAATTATTGGTTGTAATTATTTAAAGACATACTCCTCATAGATTATAGATTACTCACTTTTTAGTCTATTAAAATTGAAAATTAATTTATATTAAATTAATATTTTTTTAGTATCTAAATGTTCTCATCACCTCAATTATAAAGAAGATCCTCCTCCCTCACTTGATAACACCAAATTTAGGCTTATATCTCGTCCAAAAACATCAAATTTATGTGACCAACATAATTTTACACGTTCTTTAGATTTTTTACTTCCAAAACAAAGCATCCCTAGATACCTTTAGGCGAGACCTTTAGAAAGTATGTCGAGGAAGAGGAAATCATTGTTACCAACTCATCAGAGTTAATTACTAATTCTACGTCCTCTAATTGAGTTTTTATATGATAAAGAAATAACTATAGTATCATTAATATTATTATAATTTATTATGAATATGGTATAACCATATTTTACCTATTATCAATCATATGAAAAATGAAAGCAATATGCATGCTTACATATGACTTACCATCTCCATGACGTAGTGTATTTTTTTCACCACCACATTATTTAGATTCGTATAATGATGAAAATATATATATATATATATATTTTATAATTATTACATTATATAGATTCAAATAAAGTTAATACACCATATTATTCCTTACCCTTTTATCAATGATGAAATCATACCTTATTTCGTGCATACGTACGACCTACCATTTACATGATGTGATGCTATGAATTTTCCATGTTCACTATTTAATAATTATTATAAAAATGTGAATAGTTAATATATATGATTTATATGACCTTAATATTATTCTAGATATGATAGAACTATATCATTTCAAAAACAATTATAACTTACATGACGAAACATGAAGAAGAAAATGATGTAGATAACTCCCAAAACAAGGGTAATAACGAAATGTTATTAACAAAGGAGTGATAAGATAATATAAGATGATCATATATGATATAATAAACTTTAATATGGAACTGGAATAAATTAATAACATGAATAAAAACATTATACGAGTGGTTCAAATATGAAAAATGAAATTAGACCTAAGGTAAAGGTATAATTAACAATCTCATCATTAATCAAGACTATTTCTATTTATTTTTCCACTGGGGAATATATTATTCTGTGATTGTGTTTTATATTTTTTTTGATTTTTTTACTATTATCTTACAAATTTTTAATGTCTATTTACCCATGTAAAGATAATTATGAAATGGTTAGAAATGAATATTTTTTTTTAATTTTCCAAATTAGGTTATTTATGAAATTTTCAATAAAAATAAAAAAATAATTTTTTTACTTATGTGGAGTAAGAAGATTTTCCACATATTATTATTCCTTAAATATTTCATGATACCCTTATATGTTTAAATGATTATTTTCAAAGAAAATTTTTTTCCTTTATAATTTAAAATATTCTTAAATAATTTTTTTCAAAGTGAAACATTTATTTCCCTCTAGAATTTTCAAAGACATTATTTGAGTATTTTCATCTATGTCAACACCATTTGTTGAATCTTACTCTTCATTAAGGTTAATCAATTAAATGGATGATGATCAGTTTGATTATGGATGGGCTATGTTTATACCATCACCACATTACTCAGAATGGTTTGTGATAATGTTTACTGATTGACAAGGGTTATTTAAATTTCATATATATATGTTGTTTATGTTTCACCCCAATCATATAAAGAAATAATTGGACTTATTATGTGATATGTGGGGCCCTAAATAACCCCTCAATTCATTGGTAAGATCAATGAGATGGAGTAGATGGTGATTTTGTTGAGGCCTTACATATTTATTTTTAGATGTCGTGGATGAGGACATAATGATATGTTTCAGATGTATAACATTATGCATTCTAAAATTGTGAGATTATTTATTGATATCCCATGTGATTATTCGATTAGTATATTATCCGTGGTTTGGTTTCATTCTTAGGTGATAAATTATTAAGAATCAGTTGATTATAATTTATTGTTACCATATTATTCCCAATGTTATGTTTAACTGTCTTGTGTTCCAGTTATTCACTTTTCCTTAATTTTAATGCTTATTTATTCATGATAGCTTCTGATTTATGCATACAACTAATATAAATTTGATATGACCACTTTCATTTATTTTATTTTTCGCAAGGATTCCATGAAGTTTATTATTAATGATATGATAAATTAAGATAGGAGAGTAGTGGTGATTATTAAAAAATCATTATGTTATATTTTACAATTTCAATTGGAATGTACTTTTCTAGTGTGTATCTAGTTTTCCATAATTAATAAAATTTTTGGTCCTTTGAGATGTGATTGTTCATATTATATGCCAGCATAATAATAAAAACCCTGACTATAAGATACTATGGTAGTGTTATTTACAATTTATATTAGGGAGAGTTTAGTAGAAACCTCAGGAACTAGATTTAGGAAAGCATGGGCTAGGGAAAAATACTATATGATTGAATTTTTTAGATAAGTATAAGTATAGGATATTATCCTATATATTAGGTAACACCTTGGTTAACCTAGGTTAATTCTATGGAATCATTGATTGGGAATATTATTTAATGATTTAGACATCCCATAAGTTATTCTTCATGAATTTATCACTATGATTAGTGTTGAACACACTATACTTTGGGTTTCAATCTTTGATGAAAATAAGATTGAATTAAGTTAACAGTGATTGTTATATAAAATGTGATGATGAGCTACCTAATAGAATTATGAGAAAAGTAAAGGATGAAGTATGCTAAGAGATCGGGCAGTAAAAAACATGGGGGAATAAAAATTCAGTTTTATAAATTAAATGAATATGAGAAAAAAACACTAATTGAGTTTCTTAGATGCATGATTATATTTTTTGGGTGTAGAAAAGAAAGAAATAAAGTTAGTATTTATAAGAGATGAATGAAAAGTTTGGAATAAAGGTCTACCTAGGATATTATTGATGGTTGAATTTGTTACATATAGAAAATATTAGTGTTATGAAGACCTATGTCCTAATGTAAAAACATATTAAGAAAATTTTCAAGGTTATACAATTAATTGTAATACTACTATTGATAAAGAGAATAAAAGGGAAAAATGGAAGGAAGGATTTATTAAGGAATAAAATGAAGAATCATAGTTTATGGTTTAATAATAAAGTATAATGATTAATGTTATTTTGTGTTTAGGTTAAATAATTATTTCATAAATAGTAATTTTTTTATAATAATCCTGATATATATAAGGATTGTACTCCAACACCTATTCTTTTAAGATTTGGAATCACATGATCTGTAGTACTGGTAACCAAGGGAAGTGATTCTATGGAAAGTTGATCATTTGTAAAACACATGATTGATGGAAGATGACACATAATATATTCTATCTGTTTAGATAATAATGAAAAAGAGTATATTATGGAATTTTATTATTGACTATGAATGTGGTTAGTGATTTTAAGGTTTATGATATCTTTACTGGATCTACTTTATATCTGTATTTAATAAATACACCTACAATATTCTAATTATATGAATGGATATATTCATTATGGCTTAAATGTTATAAAGGTATTCTTATATATGGTATGTTAAAAAAAGTTCTGCAATATGTTGTTTCGAGAAGATTTTGATGTTAAGTAGATTATGAAAATTTAGTTACCTTTATAATAAATTTTGAATAATATATTTTTGATGAGTCTTATGTTTAGAATGGATTTAGTTAAACATTGAATATTATTATTTGCCTTTAATGAAAAATTTATTATATACTTCATGATAACATTTTATTAATAAAAAATTAAAGGATGAAGGAAATACTCGGGACATTATGATTTTTTAAAAGTGCTTCACGCATAAAAATTGACCTTGAGTATCAATCTCTAGGTGTATAAAATGAAGAAAAAATATATTGATGTACAACCAAAGGATGGGATTATTCTATTTTCATTAGAACTTACCATTTATATTTAGTATCTCATGGTTTTATCTGTATAGAAAAAAAGAGTCCCTCAACTCTATGAAAATAAATTATCAACAAAAACATTATTCATTTAGTTTTCAATATGAGAAATCAATTGTGTTTTAACCAATCAAAAATTTATGTTTTGTGATGGGTGAAATTATAATGACCATGTTATCCACCACTCTCCATTAAAAATTATTGTTTTACTTATCTACCATGTCTATTTTTTACATTCTACTAATTTTTTCCAAATGAAAATTCAAAATTTATGGTGACACTTTCATTTCCATGTCCCTCTAATTAGAAGGATATTTTTTTAACCCTTCTTCTTATGTGGATTTACCACATTGTAATTTTAAAGTATCAAGCTTTGACTTTTTTAGTGAAATTTAAAATTGTAAGTAATTAATTTTTTAAAGGAGAATATGACTATACATCAAAAGATTTTGGGGTATGCATATCTTTAAATTTAATCATTTCAAAATCATATGTTGAACATAACAACCTGATAAAATAAACTATGAAATATTATTATAACATATTCTTTGAGTTGGATAGAATGAATAATATTAAACATATTATGTAATTTATATATTAAGTGTTTATTATAATTTTAACATTCATCGCATGAGTTTTCTGTATATGATATAAAAATAAATCAATTTCAAATTGAAAAAAGGTTTTTCATTTATATAATTTATAAAATTGAATTATATTTTTGATTGGGTTTAATTAATAATTAGATTAAATTTATATCATTTATATCAATATATATCATTGTTAAAATTTCAATTTTAATTTCAATAAGAAAAAAATTTCAATATTTTTAATATTTTCACTATAATAACTCATTTTCTCACCCCATCAATAGGATTAATTTAGAATTAATTTTTTCCAACTATTTGTTTTGAATATTGAGAAATGGATTCCCTATTTGGAATAATAAGTTATAAATTTAATAAATATGCTATTTTATATTTTAAAATATGAATAGTAACTATAAAAATATTAATTACCACGATTACGGGTAAATTATTTAATTAAGAATAAAAAATAATATTATAAATATTATAAAAATTGTCCTAACAATTTTTATAATTTTATTATAATTGTTTGTGTCAACAAAAAGAATCATAGGGCCTATTTTTTGGGACCTAGATCCACATGGATGTCTTTATTCAATTTATAGTATTTTATTATAAAGAAATGTCAAAGACGTCAAAATTTTATTTTTAACAAGTTAAACATATTAATATTGGGTTACCTAGCGGATATATTTGTTAGTAAATATTATTTATAAGCATAAAATATTTAACTTAATCATCAATTTATTTTTAATTTTTTGTAAATAAATAATGAACTTAAAGGCTTTCACAATGATGATGCATTTATTGTTTATTTAATGGATATATATAAAAACCAATATTAAAATATATATAATTTGAGATAATTAATTTCATACAATAATATAATATAATAATTCAATATTTTCGTGATTTTTTAAATTATATTATTTTAAGATATCATGTTATAATATTTTTAAAAATATCAAGTAGTGAATAGTTTCAAAATTGACATTAATGACATTTTTAGTTAAATAAAAATTTATTAAATGATATAAAGAACGTAAAAATATAAATTTATTTAATCTTATTCATATATTGTTTAAAATAATATAAATGATTCATTAATGGTTCTTTTTTATGTTTAATGTCAATGTATTAACACTTATGTAGTAAAAACACATGTTTTCATGGTGTGAGTTAAATGGATTGAATCAGGGTTGAATAAAAAATATAATGTTAATAATGTGACCTAAACATGTCTAAAAATTGTTGGTTGAGGGGATTTAGACGAAGCTTAATATTATATTTTAAATAACTCCATTTGGTTCTCTTTATAATTAAAAATTAATTTATATTAATTTAATATAATTAGAGTTTCTAAAAGTGCCCCTCACCTCAATTATAAATGGTAACCTCCTCCTTCATTTATTCACACCACATTGAAATCTATTGATAAAAAATAATAAAAATTTCCCTTAGAAATATCCTTTGAAAGGTTATTAAGATATTTGTATTCCATAAAGGTCCATCCCTAGATCCGTTTACTAGAGATCGAAAGGAAGTCCGCTGAATAACAAGTAATCATTTTTAGCAACTCATCCAAGTTAATTTCATATTATACTTCTTATTAATGTTTTTTTACATGATAATGTAATAAATAAATTATATTCTATATATTTATATGTTTTATTTTTATTGGACAACCTTATTCCACCTTTTAATAATCCTATATAAAAATTAAAGCATCACATGTACGTACACACAGCTTACCGTCTGCACAACATGGTGTAATCTGTTTTTCAAAACAACATTACATGGGTCTATCTGATGATGTAAATAATATATATATATATATGTCAATTTTGAAATGATATTGATTATATAGAAATTAATATTCCAAATTTTTCATTATCCATTCACTAATAAAGAAATGATACAGTATCTCATGAATATGTACGACCCACCCTCTCAATGACGTGATGCGATTCAATTTCCATGTCCACCATTCATAAATGAATAAATGTATTTACTGAATAAATAAGATATCTATGGACTAAATATAATTCTATATATGGAGGAAATATATCCAATGAATATGAATTAGGGTATACAAGACAATCCATGTATAGAAAAATAAAGCATTTACCACTCAAAACAAGAGTAGTAACAAATTTTTTTTAACAAATGGGTGACAATATAAAATAATAGGATGATATATGATAACATAAATATGAATATTGTTATAAAATAAATTTATAAAATGTTATAAAACATTATACTATAGGTTTAAATACTCAAAAAATCAGAGTTAAGGTAGGGGATTAGTTCACATTATCATCATCAATAAGGATATTTTATGTTTAAGTATACAATAGGGCATATTTCTCTTCCATGATAATTATTTCAAAAAACTGAAAAATATTATTAAAATTATCGTAAATTTTTTAATTCATTTTTACCAATAATTTAATTTTTTTCAAAATGGATTGAAATTAATCTGTTTATAATTTCCCAAACGAGGAACTTTATGATTTGTTTTATAAAAAATATAGAAAGAATTTTTTTTAACATATGAAAAATGAGTGTCATATTCTACTAAACAGAAACATAAATGTCTTGAATCATAATTTATATGTTTATTATTTTCCTTTCAGTTAATTATTTTTCTTTTCTAATCACGCATCTTTTCTAATAAATGATTTCAAAGTAAAATAAAATGTATTTCTATCAATAGTTTTCAATGATATTTTATCGATGATTTTCATCTATATAAACACCCTTTTATGATTCTTATTATCCACTTTGGTTTATCTATTAAATATTTTGTTATCATATTTACAGTTGATGTTCTATTCTAATACTATTCACCATACTAGTCAGAGTGGTTTGTGATTATGCTTACTAATTGGGGATAGATATTTACTATATATATATATATATGTTTTTTATGTTTCACCACATTTATATAAGGAATAAATTTGACTTAGTATATGATGTGTGCATCCCTCTATATACCCTTGATGCATCATTACGTCTCATGAGACCAACTAGATTGGGATTTGGCCAAGGTCTTACACATTTATATTTAGATGTCTTGAATTGGGCCTCGATAATAAGTTTTAGATGTCTAGGATTATGAATTCACTCATTATGAGTTTAGTTATTAATTTTCCATGTGATTAATCAGTTGGTAGAATATCCATGGTTATGTTTCATTCTCATTAGATTATATTTGTGTATTTATTTGATTATCATTTATTCATTTCATATTATGCCCAAAATTATGTTTGAATGGATTTTATTGCATAATTGACCTTGTATTAATGTTTATAATTACATAACAATGAAATATTTCATTATAATATTACTCTTAAAAATAATTTAATATCACCCCATTATTTCGTTTTATTAATATCAAGGATTCTAAATTTTTTTTTGTCATTGATATAAAGAGTTTGAATAAGATAATAATGGTTTTATAAATGAATCATTATGTTGTATTTTATAATATATATTGTAATGTATATTTAAATTATGTATATTTTTTCCAAAACTATTATACTATTCATTACATCAGGATATGATGCCTTGTAATATAAGTCAATGTAATAATATAACCATTTAATCTAGGCTAATGGGGTCGAGATTATTACATTATCTTTCCACTAATAGTGTGTCTTAAATAAAATATCACCTTTTCAATAATTCAATTTTCAAGTTCATCAGTACCTATCAATATATTAATGAAAATACTCAATTAGAAACCTCTTCTTGAAATCCTTATATATAATTGATATTCCATAAAACATAGTTATTTAATTTTAATAAAAAGAGACTTTAATCATTCAATTTCATTGTTAAAACATTAATTATGCTTTATAATCTTATTCCATAATACCTCATTAAAAAAATATGATATGTGAATCATATCTTAACATTATTCAACCTCATTTTTACACTATTTTTTATATTAAACATAAAAAACTTTTAAAACCACATATACCATTTATATGAAAATCATAGTCTCTTCATAATTAGTAATATAAGAATTACTTATACAACCTTTTTGATTTTATTAATGAAATTTTATTTTAGGAAATATATTTTTAAAATTGTAATATATTCCACATTTAAAACAATAAATTTTTTATGATACATTTTTGGAACATTATTATCAAACATTTCATTAAAAAAAATTTAACATTTCTTCAACATTTACTTAATTTGATCCCTTATTTTTTCAACTCAAAATATATTATGGTTCCTATGAGACATTCACATGGGTAATTCTTCCCAAATTCTTAACATATAGTAAAATAAATCTTCTTTAATCCATAGTCAACACCACCTGAGCTCTCAAGGAAGTCTATACTTCTCATCTTTAGGGAATGTGATAGTTGGTGTAGCTGCATGTTATAAATAATATACTATGATAACTGATTAAGAATAATCCTAATACCCACCACAATAGTCATAATCATGTTTGGTTTCTCATTAAAATATTTTCTACCATATTTAATGTTAACCTAGGTCATTTTTTCCCACTATTGACTAAAATCAAATAGAATAGTGTGAGAAATATTAATTATAATGATAAAAAATATACTCCTGAAAATATAATATATGATGTATGTATCATAACACCATCTTTTAAACTTATGTTCATTTAGTATTGACCAATGATATTCATTGTCATTATAAAAATCTTTCAGGATTGATCATAAATAGTTTGTGAATTTCAAAAAAAATATCTCCCTAGAGTATTAAACAAGGTGTACATTTGGTCCCAATCTTGTGTACTAGGTAATACTCAAGTAAATCATGAGTCACCATTTTCATAGTTATTAACCATTTGTAAATCTTCTCCAAAACCATGACCACCAATAGTATCTCTATAAGGATCAATTTCTAAGAAACCATTCGATCTATCTTTCCCCAATTTTCCTGGATATTTTACTATAATTATTATTATCCATCGACTTATACTTGTGAATATCCTTCCGAATATCACTAATTTTATCACACATACATTACAATTTTTAACTAAACCTTATCTATAATTATATTTTTAATGACCTTAAATTATCATTCAAAAGTATTACATATTACTAGATGAATATTCATTATATAACATTATGATCCATGCCGGAATCTTTTTTTCCTAGTTCCTTTGGAGACTTGGTATAATATCATGTTATTTCAGGAAATATCTCCAATGATTAACAAAAAGATCTTCCCATTTATTTTTATTCATATACATCATCTAATTAAAACCTTTATTCACAACATAGGGAGAAGAATCAATAGAAAGGGTGATCTTAGATGAATAGTATGGGTAAATAAGGGCGATATTTAAACTTAATGTCATCATAAGTGTATGAGAACATGATCATAGAATTTTAAAAATAATATCTTGGATATCATAAATCAAAAAATTGATTCATGGAGTCAATATTGGATTTTCATAAATATTAATCGAAAAGAAATAAAAAATATCATCCATAGAAGAATTTCATTTACAAATGGCATGGAGTTGTGAAAAACATATAATTAGTGAAAAAAATAATTCTAGGATACCAACTGAGGCATTCTTAACATATTATGGATGTGATAAGAAATTATGTACCTGCTTCGATCATAGGATAACCTACCATGTACTCTATATACTCATAGAATTTTAATCCTTAGAAAATGAATTGGAGGGAGATATCGCTCCAAATTTTCAATAAATCCATTAATTTCTGTACCATAGGGTTGTAATACATTCATAATATTAGAACCCATTAAGAGAAATGGTTCCATAAATATTACATCATTACGCAACCCATGAAAAGAAATCGGATTCATAAAACATTTCATCATTCCATAAACCATGAAAAATTAAAAGGTTTATTAAATATATTGTAATCATAAATGCATGTCATTAAAATTAAAAATATGAATTGTATCATTAAATCACATTCCTATAAAAGCATAATTAACACCCAAGGTTGTAATCATAGATAAAAACTTGTTTTGAATGACTTGTTGGAACATTTCATGAGGAGAAAAATCTTTCCATGTTGAAAATAAGATTTTAAAAACTAATGGTTGATAAAACAATTTAAAAATATTTTTATGAAAATAATCTTTGAATCTAATAAATGAATACATAATGAATATTTAAATCAATTCATGAGATAAATATATTTTTTTCATTTTTTTCCTAAAACATATAAATTTTCATAAAAATTTACTTGTAATAGTAACTTGTAATGTAATGAAGTAATATATAAAATAATGCGTGTTCATAATGGGGGAAAATACCATTCATGTCAAAAACATTTAAACAAATATTCCTTTTAAAATTTAAATAAAAGTAAAATTTTATTTCATTGAAAAAATATTTGATAATTCATATTATTATTTTTTTGGATATTCATATATTAGTAAAAATGTATTTAAAATTTTTTTTGGATAATGTTAAAACTTTTTGAAAATTATTTTTAGAATACATTGTTATTGAAGAAAAATGGTTTTCGATCGAAGAGAGAAATAAAGTCATTTTTTTAAAATATTATATAGAAGAATTTAATACATAAAGAGAGGAAGATGAAAGGAAACATGAATTTTTATGAAATAAATATAGTTTAAGAAAATTTATTATGTACTTGGGAAAGAGTTCATAATATTTAATCATCAAAAGAAGAAACATGTGAAATCCTAATAAAAAATTTGATTTTAAAATTATACCTCTACAACTTCATTATATTTTTTAATCATAGAAACATTAAATAATATTATTAATTGAAACATTTAATATCATTATAATATTTATATTCATTATATATCTATTAAAATTCTTAGAATATAAGACCCAAATAATACGATGTGTTCAAAACCCAATTTATCTCCCAAAGTAGAAAAATTGAGATAAAAATCTCTTAATACTATAGTAATATTTTGAATCATTAGGACCAATAAAGAATAAAAAAAATAAACTTTAAATATCATGAAAATAAGTTTATTCATGATATAAAATTTCAATTGGTAATTATATTCACCAATCAAAATAGACAAGGAGTGAAATCAATTATGTCTCCCAAAAATAAAAAAGATACCACAAATCTCATACTATAAGTCTTGAATTACTTCGTACATGCTCAAATCTTCTGTATGATAAGTATAATATAATTATAAATCTATAAAATATCAATAATTATATATATCATATATAGTCTAATTTAATTATTACACTTTAGTAACCATGTATTACTAATACCATTTTAAAATCATTTTTTGGGCAACAATTGCTTTGTTTTTCATGTATATTTTGTTTTGTTATTTCCATTTTTTCTGACATTTATAATGTTAAAATTATCTAAAGAGGGTTAAAAATGATATATATATATATATATATATTATATATTCATTAAATATGTATTTATATTAATCCATAATGTTTTTAGATAGAAATGTTAATACATTGTTCATGGTGATGGTTTGTCGTATATAGGCATGAACACTGTTTCAATTTCCTCAACAAAGAGAATGAAATAATGATAAATAATAAATAAGTTTTATAAAGTAATTATGATTTCATATATATTATATATATTCATTAAATTTACACTTATTATTTCCCATTCAATGTGTTTGGGAAAAACGGATCACATCAATTCGCGAGGGGGATGTCTGTCGTACACATGAACAATGTTATCGTATCCTACTAGGAATGGAATGTAAGAAGGTTTGTGTGATATCCGAATTAAATAGTTATGTTTATTTAAAAAATATAATAATATATGTATATATATATTAATTTATTTTATCCTTATTACCATCTATTTAAAACAGAAATGAAAAACACATCACATCAATTCAGGAGGCAGTTGTCTGCTGTACACACGAGTGGAATTATTATTTTAAAACAGTTTGGGAGGTAAGAAGTTAAATGTGATAACATAATTAAATATGTATAATAATATCACAAATATAATATATAATAATTAAATCAATCATTGAATACAATCATGATAGCTGGAGATGGAAAACTAATAACATCGGCTCATGAGACGGTAGCCTACCGTACAAATGATCATAAATTCCAGTTATCGTTTGAAAGAAAAGGAGATGTATATAATTTTTGACATTAAAATGATAACATATAATTATATTAGAGATATTGGTGAAATTATATCATCAAAACTGAATAATATTTTGTGTATTTTTAAGAACAAGTAAAAGAAAACCCGATAATTTAAAACGCTACCTCTTCTTTCGACAAACCATTTAGGGTTAACCGAAACCCTTAAGAGGTTGGATTTTGATAAAAAAATTACTAAATGATGAAGGTATGTATTTAAGGAATATATTTTCATAGATATTAGTCTAACAAAATTGTGTTTGATGAGTGAATAGTAGATGATAGTGGGAGGCCTTTTATAAGTAAGGGAGAGAACACAGATGGTAATTTTGAAAAGAATAAAGTGTAACCACATTTTTTTACATGACATTTGGATTAAAAATAAATCATTATAAATCATAATATTGTTCAGGTATAAATATGTAATAAAAACTGTTGGTCAATTTTAATGGCCATTTTACCCCTTATCATTTTCGTTTAACCCCCACAAAATCCATATAAATTGTTATTGTAATAATTAATTTTTACTGTATTTAATATTCATTGTGGCCAATAATTAAGGTGAAATTATTATATCATATAATTTTCTTTTCAAAATTTTAATCATTTTTTTCATATTCCATTCACATAATTGGATAAATTTAATATAAAAATAATATCATAGACATAATTAAGAAGTTGTTTTATAAAGAGAAATGTTTAAAAAGTTTTAAATAAATTTATATAAAAATTTAATATGAAATTGATTCTAATAAATTTTTTTTTTGATATATATATATATATACAACCTATATAATTTTTTACTTTTGAAAATATGTAAAAATAGTATTTTTCTTTTAAATATATTGAATGAAAAGCTTGTTTAAAATAAAAACAAGTATTTTATCACTATCAATAGAAAATTTATCTTTTTTGAAAATTATAAAAAATTCAATATTTGGTAATTCTGAAATTATGATATCAAAAATATAGTTCATTTTATAAAATAAATTCTCTAAAATATAGAAACATTAATTTTGAAATAAGTGGGCAAAATAAGATAAAACAACTTCTTTAGAAAAAATATGGGTTTGAAGTATAAAATAGGATTTATTCTTCTCTCATTCATAAAAAAAACACATGTTTTTTATTTTAAATTATGTTTAATATAAAATATATAAATTTAATTAAAATAATTCACCAAAATTTCTTTATTTAATTTATTGGGGGAAAAAAATTTCATCCAAAAAAAATAGATTTTTTCAAAATAAACATGTCTTTATTTCGAAATAGTTTTAATTTTCATTTTCAATTAATTTTTCACTAAATAAATAATTATATATATATAAAAGATATATTTTCATAATTTAGTTCATCCTAATCATACCTTCAATTCTAATAAATAGGAAATAACTATCTTATTAAATAATAATATAACAATATTATGTTTTGTTTCATTAAAACTCATTGTTGTGTGGAATAGAATATATCAATGAAAAATAAATTTATTTTAAAAAAACATTAAAAATTGTGGTATAATAATTTTTTCCAAAAACTCATGGAACCGAGTAAAAATTAGTGAATCAAAATTACTCTAACTTACTCAAACATTCATCTTTAATTGTGAAAGGAATAAAAAGTACGGAAAATAACTCAATAAATTTTATGAGGATTGAACATTTATATTACATATAATAGAGAATCCTAACAAATTTCCATTTCATTTGAAGTAAAATATTGTAATCACTATAACTATGTAAGCACATAGATAAATAAATCATGTAATCAAAAGATAGCTCAGAAATATAGTCCAAAAAACTTTTATTACGGATCCCACAATGACATCAGGTTTCAATAATTTCCAATATATATGGGTGTCCAAATAATTCACTTTGAAACAACTAAAACACTACATATTTCAACATTATAAACATTAATCACTAGAAAAATAATAATTCTCTCACACCTCAATCATTTCCACAAACTCCATGATGAGAGTGATTCAAATGGAGACACAACTTCCCTTCAGTGATCACATAAACTACTAACAATTTGGTGAGTTGACCACCAATTGAGGATCCAATAAATACTTATAGTATCAAATAGTTTTTGTACCACACTTATGAATAATATTTTGGATTCTTTGACATGGATAAATATTTGTCTAGATATATTCATTCTGGTAAAAAAACTATAGGTTGTTAAGTGATTTAATAATCTGAACAAAATGCCACTTCATTATTGATTTTAGGATACCATGAAATTATCTAATGCTGATGAGATAGTACCAGAGTGGTAAAGAAGGGTTCATTGAATCAAATAGACCAACGACAAAATCTAGGAAATGGTGAAATTTATGATTTATGGTTGAAATTACTATAGAAGTGATACTATTCATACACTTTTGGCTTATGGGCCACTCATTTGGGTCGTTAGTCTATAAGTCCTTTGGTCTATCATTTGCCTTCGAGATACAGGACCTTCAAGTGATGATGTATTCAAGGTTAGAACACATGGGAGCTATCCACAGAAGAGGGAAAATGGAGTGAAGAATCCACTAGAGATGAGCTAAATATATTGGGAATGAAGAGATAGAATGGAAACCAAAATCAATATGTGGAAAATTAATACTATACATGGGGAAATGATAGCCTATCAACCATGCGAGGTGAGATCTAGGCACCCTCGATGATGTAAATGATATAAAGGGGTTGTTCCAAGTGTAATATGGTATCTATGCCTTTGGTTCATCAACTGGGTTTTATTCCTCTAGACCTTCAGGATATGTAAGGGTTAACCCTCGACCCATTAAATGGAGGGTTGTTATAAGTATCCATAAAAATAAAAATTTTATTCAGGATGACTTTACCACCATGAAATCCTCTAACAATTTGTAAAATAGAAATGTTTCACATTCCACTATAAGCAACAATCATCTAGATTTCCTTCATATTATCTCATTTCTGAATAATGAATAATGTTTCCTTAGAATATCTTAGATTTATGCCTTTATGAACATATAAACAAGTTTTCAATATCTATCTATATTTCAAAACCCTGACACTCGATCTTGTTATAATATTTAGATGTATTGCTAAATAAAGTTGATGTAAAAATTCCTCACTAATAAAACTGTATTTTTAATAAAAAAATTGTATTATCCCTATCATAGTGGAGAAAATGTTTTACTGGTTATGTCTATTCTCCCTAGAATGATGTATAAACTAAAAAATTTTCATACTTGATTATATTTGTACAATATATTGTAATTCCATTTTGAAGATATCAATCAATTGTTTTAGCCTCATTATCCAACTAACTAACATTCAACTGATAGAAAATATATATCATGTGATCATTTTCCGGGAATTTGATTCTCCCTCAAATCCAGAATCAACACAACGAATCATCAGATAATCATCCTTGATAAAAAGTAATGTGTCATTGATTCATTGAATATTCCTCAAAATTCACTTCATAGCATCCCAGTATTTGTTTCTTGGCCTTTTCATGAAACCACAAAGAACTCACACTACATTAGCAAGATCGTGTTGAGTGACCGCCATGGAATATTTTTGACTACCTATTTGTAATTCATAGAGTATTATCACCATATTCTATGCCAATTTCATTGTTTATGGTTCTTATTCGATTGATCGTTTGAAATGTATGACAAGAGGAGATGGAATATATTTTCCCCCCATCATTAAAATTTTTTATCAATGATATTATATTCATAAACATTATATGATGAATATAAATTTTATTTTTTCATATTTATCTACATAGTCATTATTAATACATTACTACAAAACATGCCTTTAACAATGCTAGAAATTGAATTTATTAGCACTAGAAAAGTGTTGAATACATGAAAATGGATAGAATCCCATGTATATTATCAGCGCTGAAAAAGTAATGATAAAGTGGTAATTTATTAGTTCCAAAAGAGATCTATAAAATGGGACCTTTACTATCACTTTTAAAATTAGTTATAAAGGACCCATTTATCATAGCACTAATTTAGATCTTATAAAGGAACCCATTATTATCACTTATAAAAGATCCAATAAAAGGTTGCTTGTCAGCACTGACAAAGTAGACCTTTATCAATAATGTTAGAAGAACTGATAAACATACCCTTTATCCAAACTTTTAAAAGCACTGATAAATATTTCATTTATCAATGATTTAATATGCATTGATAAAATGTCATGTTGTAGTGTGATGTAATAGTACACTGCAACACCACTACAATGTGATGTAACGACACACCACAAAACCTAGAGAATCAGAAATATGGGCTGATAAATGATTCTTTTATCAGTTATTTAATATGCGTTGATAAAATATCAATATTCTTATGTCATTTCATAATGACCTGGATCATGCTATTTGCGAACAAACCACCCCCTTCTCAAGTAAAACAATAGACCAATATCACGAAACTATTCTTTTTTTAGTAATAATATAAAGAAATAGATTCCCAGAAAGTGTTAATATTACTAAAATTGTTGTCAATTTTAAATAAAAAGACACCCATTGAGTCGTACTAGTAAAACCATGCATGATATTGAGGTGATCCTGATTATGACACATCTCAAATGACTTATGGATCATTTCCCTAAAGTATAAAAACAATCTGAATGGGTTTCCTTAGTTTTTAGTATGTCGGTTGTCTTTTTTACTAAAATGTCATTTTAATCTTGAAACAAGAACTTTCTACCGATTCTAATAACATAATGTTTATTTTTGATGTGAAACAGATTTCTATAGGATGAAAATATGTTATGAATCATATTTCAATATTATGAAGAAAATTTGAGCACATGGGACCAGTTTTAAGTAAATGACAATTTTTAAACTAAAATGTCATTTTTAAATAGATATCAAACACATTGAGTCATATCAGGCACATCGTGTATCAGATTGAGGGGAGACTAATTCCTACACATCAAAAATGACTTATTGATCATTTTCTTAAAGTATTTAGACAATATGAATGTTTTTGAACAGTTTTGAGTTGGTTAGTTGTACATTTTACATAAATGGATGTAAATGTTAATTTAAAAGATGCACCTTTAGTGGCACTGATCACACTATTGGTCGGATTATGTGTGGATGATTACTTCATGTCTCAAATTACATATGGATAGTTTTATTAATGTATCAAAAAATTGTAATTTTTTTGATCCATTTCGAGTACGGCAGTTGTCATTTTTATTAAAATGTCATTTTATACTAGAAAAATAGACGTTGACTCATACCAATCACATCATGAATCAGTTTGATGTGATATTGATTCATACACATCAAAAAATAATTGATTATTCATTTGTTAAATTATCAAGAAAATATGGGAATGTTTGATGGTTTTTTATTGAGCAACACTTTTTGAACTAAAATGTGGATTTTAAACTGATAATGAACACTTTCATTCTTACCAGTGACACAATGAGTTAGATAAAGTTGGAGCTACTTCTTACACGACTCAAGTCACTTATGGGTAACATTATTAATGTATAAAAATAATATGAATATTTTTTTAGTTTTGAGTAGGTTAGTTTTTTAAATGAATGGATATCAATATTAAATAGAGATGATCCTTGAGTCATACGGGTCACACCGTGCATCAAATTACGGTGCGTATGATTCCAAAACCTTCTAACTTATGTATATATTGTTTTTATAATGTATCAAAAAAATATTAAAGTTATTTTCTTAATTTGGAGTGCGTCACTTTTAGTTTTTATGAAAATTTATTTTCAAACATGAAACACACACTTGGAATCATACAGATCACATAATGTATCATTTTAGTGAGAGAATGATTCCTACCCATCCAAAATGATTTACGAATCGATGCCCTAAATTATTAAGGAAATCAAAAAGTGTTTCATCCATTTTCCGTGAGTGACACTTTCTGAACTAAAATATCTATTTTAAACTGATAACAGACACATTAAGTCTTATCGGGCACATCATATATTAGATTGTGGTGTGGATGGTTCCTACACATCCAAAATTACATATGGATCATTGCCATAAAGTATCAAAAAAATTAAGAATATGTTTTCTCAATTATGAGTATTTCAGTTGTCTTTTTACTCAAATTCATATTAATTTTAAATAGATATAAGTACATAGACTCATACCGGTCACATCATATTTCAGATTGAGGTGCAGATGATTCATACATATCCCAATGTATTAAAAAATCATAAATATCAATGTTACCATAATTTCCATTGACTTTATTTTTTGAACATCAAACACTTCATGAGAAGTTTTGAACAAACAACCAAGAGTTGAAAAAAATCAGCAACCTATATAGGAAAAAAATTATTATGAGTAATACTAGAAATGCATAAATTAATCATAAATATGAAATAATAAATTATTTAGATGAAAAAATATTTTTCTGTCAAAATATTATGATTACCTCTATTATTGGTTAGTGGAGGGGAAGTGGAGAAAGTGATAAATTTCAAAACTAAATGAGTGAAATGTTTTGAGGGAGAAGAAGTTTGTGGATGTTTTGGTAAAAAAAGCATTAAATATGGATAAATCACTCCAACAAGAACAAAAGAATATATCTGTATAATAATAAAATTATTATTTGTGTGATATTAATAATAAATAAACTAGACATAAATCTGATACAATATATTAATTCTATGGACATTTCTTTTACGGTGAAAATATAAAAATCACCTCTTTTATTGAGCAGAGGTATCATTGCTGTTGTTCCAACAAATATAGTGGAATGAACTATATATAATTTGATTAATGCAACAATTTAGGGGTGAAAATATATTTAGGGAGATGATGTATGTGAAATTTTTGGTGCAGAAAGGAATGAAGGATTTAAAAGCACCCAAACTCAAATAAAAGAATCCACCTATATAAGAAAAATTATTATCTGAGTAATACTAAAAAAAATAAATTAAACAAAAATATAAAACGATAGAATAATAATATTTAAAATGATTTTACTATGTAAACTTCAAGATTACCTTTGTGAATATGTAGAGACAACGTCACTGCTCATCTTAATAAGGGATGACAAACGGATATAAATATTCTAATATGAATTACCTTTACATGGATAATAAAAATTAAATCAATGTTCGATTATATAATTTTTCAATAAAATAGAGAAATTATATCATAACATTACCTTTACTTCATTCAGAAGGGTTTACTTCATTATAGTGTTATTCTTTTGAAGGATTGGTAACATCATTATGTGAAGAAGATATTGTCTTCATGTGTAGTCAAATAATTAATTTAGATTATGTTAATACAGCAGTGAAAATATTATATTTTCAGTAAAACTTAATATAATAAAAAAAATTACCTTCTCATTGAACACTCTTTCAAAAGGTTACAAGTATTTGGTTCCACTCTCAAGAATCCAAATCCCCTCTTTGTGGTCCCCTCTAATATACAATACATTTTCTACATTGGGATCAACATGAAATGATTATGATGGCCCAATGAAAGGGACATCCTTGATTTAATTTTAATCATTCTCAATATTTTTTTACTCATGAGTAAGAAAATTGAGAAATTCAAATTTTTGGGATCAGAGAAATAAAATTCATTCACTGAATGTGATACAATTATGATCAACTCGCCCTTTACCTCTTAAAAATTGAAATTCACCTTCACAAAGACAATTTCATCAACTTTAACTCCATTGATATAAGAATCTCATTTGAAATAGAAACAAGACAATTGAAATGTTGTATATCCTAACTCATATATATATATTCCAAAATTCTAAAATAAGATATATTGTCATAAATTGGATTTCTATCCTTGGAACCATATATACGCATCACTATAGCCATAAGTGGTACACCAATATTTTCATCATACTAAATTCATCATATTATTTTATATAGAATGTAAAACCATTTATTACAAAAGCAGTGTAAAATTTAACAATTTCATTTGGTCCCCTGGATAGCTGTTGAAGTCATTCCTAAATTGAATTTGGATTTTCAGATAAATCCTTATAAATTTGATCTCTGAACCACTCTATAAATGGTTCATTATTTGTATTTTATATCCACCCTTCATCCCTTGATAGATTCATATTTATAATTCCTTCTATGTGGTATTTAATGTATGGATCAATATCTTCAATATTATGAAATATGTAAAGTTGTTCTTTCTCTCACTCTATCAAGGTAATGGAAAAACGTCTCTTTCAGAAAACCCTTTTCCACAAGGCCTACATTGTGACATGAACTTGGGAGACCGATGATTTCTACATTTAATAGGTAATTACTACAAAATTCAATAGATTCTACAATAATATATCATTATACAATACAACCTTCTGGGTGACTTTGATTCATGGCATACCATTTCAAAATCTTTACACACCATTTAATGCGGTACAACCATTTGTAATAGATTGAACCACATAGTTGAACATATCTGAAAAATTGATCCATCAGGCAGACCATTATATCAATGAATTATGGTGGGAAGAACATCTCTAATTATCATAATATGAATCCAACATCCATTTTCATGATGGGAAACATCACTGGGTCTAAACATTTATTATATATGGCATTGAAAAAGAAGCAAAGTTTAGTTAATTCATATCCCACATTTTGAGGTAGAATGCAATGGAAAGTACAATAATTAAATATTGAATCAAATCATGACAATTGTGTGGTTTTAGTCCTTGTATGGTAAAATTAGTCATTGACAAAAAATTATTGATATTTTATTAATACCTATATGGAACTTTTACACTAGTAAAGATAATGAATATTGTAATTTTTCCTATCCAGAAATTTTGTAAGCTACTGGAGGAAGAAATTTTCATCTTTTACCCTTTACAAGATCTATCTTTGACTTATCCCTATTTCAATAATGTCCAACCGATCCTTGAAAAAATATGTGATTTTTTAGGAACATTTATTAATGTCCTAGTATCACTATCAAGTATACATTTTTCTACAAGCATGACATAAAAAAAGTGTCTGACATAAAAACGATTCAAATAATGTTATTAAAATAAAATTGATCTCTTATTCCAACCTAGTATAATAAGTTGTTTTTGAAAATGGTTTATCAAAAATAGTGTCATTTTTTACTTTTTTTGTATAATTGATCACCTTTTAAAAGATAAGGTTTATACATAGTTTGATAATCCCATTGAATGTTGTCTCCCAATATTTGTATTTATGCCATCGAGGTAAAATTTTCTGAATTCATAAAAAATTTGTCTTCAAGGAATATTTCAACCAAATTGAGTATGTGTATTTTTAGAAAATGGGAAACCCCAAAATTCAATTAATGATATATCTTAATAAATTTTCATACGTGGGGAATTCATTTATTATTCTCAAAATTATGGCCCTCAATGTGAATTTTCACTTCTATGAGCATCATACATTATAACACCTATATCCCACATCAATTTCATATCTTTAATCAATGGTGCCAAATAGACATCAATATCATTATTGGGTTTCTTTGGTGAAGATATAACCAGAGGCAACATAATGTATTTGTCCTTCATACATAACCATGGAGGCGAGATATAATTTACGAACATGACATGCCATGTACTATGAGTACTACTATATACACAAAAAGATTTATTCCATTTATAGATTACACAAGACACAAGTTTCTCAGCGCATCTCAAAATTTAAGAAACTCATAATCCATTTTCTTCCACTGAGGAGAATCTGATAGAAGATGTTGGTTCCAATTTTTAATTATTTTATTTGGAGGCAATGTTAATTGTATAGTGGTTTTTTTGACATCCATATAGTATTCTGAACCCTATAATGATAGGAATGTACCAAATTTTTTTCAAAGGACTGGATTCATTTTTCTTGTATTGATCTCTTCCACACAAAGGGAATTTTAGTCACGATTCATAGTCCTTGTGAAATAATAATAAATTATTTGGAAAATCAAGTATTTATTATAGATTGTTCTCATTGAATTTAACATTCGATTAGAATCATATGTTTGACATGGTAGTTTTCTCTTTCTGGAAGCATATATTTCAGAATTGCAAGTATTTCAATAAAGATTCTATCACTCTTTCCGCTTCTATCATTCAAAATATAAAACTTCTATACAACTTCCAATGTTGTGTATTTAGTACAAATCATATTAAATTTTTTTGTTGGAACTACTATTTTACTCCTCAAAATTTTTTTGGAAAATCAAGAAGTTAATCTTCATTTTCCATCGTAATTTCTTCCATGTGATCATTATTATCATTTACAAAGGTATTCGTATCAAATGATTCATATACCACAATATCATCCCAATTGATGTCCACTTTCATTCTTCTAGATGTTTAGTCCAACATTTATAGCTTTGATCTATTTTTTGACAAATAAAATTTTCTTACAAATCGTACAGAATAATTCTTCAGGAAAAAAACATTTAAACATGGATAGAGGATTTTAAAATGGTATTATACATGCTATCTTGCAATATTGTTGAAAATTTTTACTCCTTCTTGATATTTGTTTTTCAACTGATTAACATGCATCCATTTTAGGCTCATATAAATCCCATTGAATTTATAAAAAATTAATTTTGTAAAATATATTAATAAATATACATAATATATTCATTATCAAAAAGTTAATGTTATAGAAAATTCTAATAATGGAAGGTCAACATTTTATTATTTCAAATAATTTCAGTATGTTGAAGATAATTGGTAATTGAATTTATGAAAATAATTACTCCCCATAAAATATTTTTAAAATCCCTTAAAAATTAAAATATAATATAAGAAAATTATAGAGTAATAAAAAAATAAAATATTCTAAACAATAATAACAAACTATAATTCAATCAACCAAAAAATATAAAAATGTATTGATAAAATAGCTTAATAAATAAAGAGTTATTTCATATACAAGGATAATAATCAGAAACTAATAGGGGTGGATCCAATACATGTAGACAAAAAATGATGAATGTATAATGGTTTAACTATGAAATCATTGATTAACACATATATATGATAACAATAAAGTAATAATGATGATAAAAAATGGAAATAGATATCTCCAAACAATCAATCAACAAATGAGGAGGATGATGAGATGAAGCTGATGAAGATAAAAAGGTTACTTCATTGTGTTGTCTAAAAGAGGAAATGCCTCCCATTTTTGATAATTACACCATTGAAACTAGTTATTAACATGAAACTTCCATTATCACAAAATTTTTCTAGAGAAAGGATACACTAAACGAGAGAAATGATAATGTGAGGGTGGGAAAAAAATAGAGAGGGTGGAGTTAGAAGAATAAAAATATGCCACTTTAGTTCAGTGCAACCCTAGAGTCTTGGGTTTCTACACTGTAATTTCAGTTGATGAGTGTATTTTACTAAAATAAATCTATTTTATTTGATGTGGAGGTGGATTTAAAGATGAATTACATACACTTTTATCCTCACATATATCTATATGAATTCCAATAAAACATTAATAAAATAATGGTTTGAGTAATTTGTTAATGTTTTTTCAATAAAACTTGTTTTCTTTAATTGTTTTTTATATTTTGAAAAAATCACAACATTTTATATTATTGGAAAAAGAGTTTTATGGAGGAATGAACTTTTTTCACACATACCTTGATAGGTAATAAACCTAAATGAGGTTCATGCCTTCCACTATAAAAAACATTAAATGGAGGTCACTTCTCATCATTATGTAGATAAAGAAAGTGAATCTATCAAAATAATATATATATTATATTAGTAAATTAATTTGAATATTATTATATATATATATATATATATATAAATTTCTAAGGAGGATCCCTTTCACCATAATATTAAGACAAACTTTTAAATAATAAATTCCCTTACATTAATTTCATAAATCAGCTATTGATGCAATTTCCCACCATCATCAAACTGTGAATTGGTTTTTAAATATATTTTACAACTAGTTTATGGTTTTTATATCCTACATATACAATATTTATAAATTGTAAAAAATATTTATTTAATTGGTTTTTTTGCGGACAAGAGATGATTAACTATGATATCATAACCTCAACAAAATTAAAATTGTAGAGAAAGATAAGGCATAGATATAGAAGATGATGAAAATTGATTAGAAAAACAATTTAAAAAGTCCAAAAAAAGATATCAAAAACCAAATTCAAGAAAATAATGGATCATAATTCAAAAAAAACTATATACAATAACCCAATCACAAATACAAAAAGAAAATTGCGCAAGTGATTTTTAAGATCTTCATATCATTTTGAGTATACCACCATATCACCAAAAAATACTAATATAATGTCATCAATATAATACTTGAAATCTCTATTCATTATATTCATGAAAATAGATGGTGCATTAGTAAATCCAAATGGTATTATTGTAAACTCATAATTCCCGTACCTGGTTCAAAATTCGATTTTCAGAATGTCATCCTTCTTCACACAAAATTGATGATATCTAGATTGAAGTTCAATCTTTGAAAAATATTGAGTTTCATGAAGTTGATCAAATAAATCATCAATGCGAGGTAGGGGAGACTTGTTTTTTATTATTATAGCATTGATCTCCTAGTAGTTAATGCAAAAACTCATAGATCCATCTTTCTTATTAACAAAACGAACAGGGGCACCACATAGAGAAACAGTAGGGAGAATAAATACCTTATTACTCAATTCCTATAGTTGTTTCATTATCTACACTAATTCCATAGTAGATATTCTATAATGGGCCTTCGATATGGGCCTTGAACTAAGAATTAAATCAATGGAAAACATAATTTATCATTATGGATGATGTTCAATTAAATCCACAGGAAAAAAGTAAACATATTCTTGTAGAATAGTTACATCCTCTATTTGAACATTTCTTTTCTCCCCCATAGTTATTTCACTATATTCCTCCCTAATAATTTAATTTAGTAGATCTACTAGGGTTTGATCAAGATAAGAATTAGGTGGTGGGGTTTCTGCTCTAATGACAAGGTACTTCTTATCATCATCGAAAATTGTAATCTCTTTATTATTACAATATTTTTTCGCATCATCGCCCGAAAGCGAATCCATTCCAAATATTATATCAAATTAAATCAAGTTTATAATGATGAGATCAGCAGATAAAGAACATTTATACGCCCTAATGGGGACTGATTCACAAATTTTTTTTGCAATGATACTTCCCTTTGGAGTTTTGACTGATAAATCCTATGATAAATCAAATTGGAAATATATAATTATAATATAAAACTGGGAAGATATGAACTAATGTGACAATCCAGAATCAAATAAAGAAATGGATAAATATTAGGAAACTATAAAATTACCTTCCACCACATCTTTTAGAGCTTTAACCTCAGCAGTAGTGATTGAATAAGCTTGTCCTTTCTCCCTTGTCCTTTTTGAAATGTAGGTTTACTTGGAGCTAAGGATATTCATTTGAATAATTCCTCTTTTATATACAATTTTCTCTTTCAACATTTACAACCTCTTACTTTCCCATTCAATCACGATTCTGGTGGCCTTTTTCATCACACTTGTAATAGAATCATTTCCCTTCATGAAAGTAGCGGGGTACTTCTTCCCACATTTATCACAGGATAGGAATTTCAACATTTCCATTATTCCCCTTATTTCCATTTCCATAATGTTTAGAAGATATCTTCTTCTCTTTATTTTCTTTAAATTCATAAGACTTAGAGAATTCCTTTTATGTCTTGATAGCACGTGAGATAATATATTCGTATTATGAGAATTAATATTAGACTAATGCTCGATGGAGAAATAGTTTTAACCCATTGATGATTTGATCAATTTTACTCCATGGGTTTCATATATAATCTTTTTCATGACGTTATATCCCTATAAAGTAAGCCATATACTTTGTGACATTCTCATCCTCCTTTTTCCCCAAACTCAGAAATTATCTTTCTATATCCACTCGATCTTCAGGAGGAATGTATTTTTCTATGAAAATCTCATTAAACTTCCTCCATTATATATTTGATACTTATTCATCCTCCTTTGTGTTTTGAATTAATGACCACCATTGATCTGCATCTCCCGTGAGGTGATAAACTGCCATGACAACTTCTTCCCTTTCGCTACTCCCCAAAGAATGTAATATTTTCTCTAATGAACTTATCTGTTGCTCACCTAAAAATGGATTTTTAGTCCCGTTGATTGTTGGTGGTTATTGCCTCAAGAAGCAGTCTAACATTTATTGTCCGCATTATGGATGAGGGTGCTCCCTAGGGTTAAGGTTATTATTCATAACCTGAGTGAGTTTTCCAAGTACTGTGATAAGCTGATCAGCACCAGACTTATCACCATCTCCACTATAATTATCTTTAGTCAGTGGGAAATCCCTAAATGGTTTACATGCATTGCTATAGTTTCCATTCATTCTACTATGCACCATTTCTAAACAATGTCATACGCTAGATTAGTTTATGAATCGCAATACATAATTTCATACATTTAAAATACTTTACATAAAACAGTTTATGGACATAAAGAATAATAAGAATAAAAAAGTTTTTTAGGAGGTATATACTCATAATTAAATTATAATGGTTTGTAAGGATATTGTTAATTATCCTAAGAATATCTCCCAGGAGTGTTGTAACCAAGAGTGCGTCAATGCCCGTTTTTGGTTATTAGGATACCCCGGGTCAAGCCCGAAACTCCTTATCGGAGTTTTCACTCCTAGGTACATCTATGCCAAAGCCACCTCTACCTACTTGTATCCGAACTGGTATGTATTGCTGGTAAAACTCACAAAATCTATACATTACCAAAATAATAACAAGTTCTTCTCTACTAATCTACAGTTTATATTTTTGGGTAATGTTCTCTAATTAGATTTTTTCTAAATCTAGTTTCTAAGGTTTGTACTAAACATTCTCCGATAACAACTGTAACACCCCAACTCTAGTTACCTAGAGTCGGTGCATTATTTTATAACACTAGTATGATCACACGAGATAATGCATCAGAATACAGATTAGCATAGTAGACTCGGAAGTAATAGATACATACATTTGTTTCACATTACATTATAAAATAAAATACAACAACATTATGTCTCCTCTGAACACATTCATCTCCCATAGACTATCCCTACAGGTTAGTCATAATATACTTCAGAACATCCCGGGAAAAATAAATTATAGAAAGGGGTGAGCTTAGATGACAAATAAGGATAAAAATATAGCGGAAAAGTTCATAAATTAGAACAAACAATTAAGTCAATGTATAAGAATAAAACATAAACCTTTTAAACATAATCTTCAGTATAATATGGAAAATATAAATCAAAAAAATTCCATTTACATATTCACATAGATATTCCACTAGTCGAATTATTACATGAAATATCAATATTCAATTTCATAATGAAGGAATACATAATTCCAAACATCATAACAACATATTTGGGCCTTATTCCAAGACTACACATAAGATTTTGTCAAGGCCTTGTTCTAAGACACTAGTATGTCTCATGAGACCTAACAATGCCTTGATGATCTATAATGGGGTCCACCTGTCACTTACATAGTCCAATGCATTCTCATATGAAAATATTGAGACATAACATAATCATTCGTATTAAAAATAGCATGAAAAACATTAACACTTTAATCATAAACCATAAATGGTAGAAAAATAAAACATCCACATTCAAACATATCACAAAACGTTTAATAAAATATTGATGCCTGTATCATAATATATCAACTCCAATCAAGTGTAAAATTCATCAAAGGATGTTGACATAGATGAATCAAAACTATTTGAGAGAAATATATCATTCAAATTTGAAATTATTTAAAAGTCACATAATTATAAAAGAAAAAATTAATTTTGAAAATATTTTTATAATCTTTTAGGGAATCTTCAAAGGAGTTAAAATAGAGGAAAATAGGGACACCTACTGTATAAGATAAAAGACATTCTTACGTTAATTTTTCAAAAGGGCCATAAAGTACATTGTTTTGAAAATGATGGAATGATTAATTTCAATCCGTTTAATAAAAAATAAAATTAGAGTATAAATGAATTTAATAAGTAGTCTCATTAATAAAAAAATGTTTTTAAATACATTATTATGAAACATGGATTTGGATGATAAAGATGTCCCAGTAGATACTCACATATAAAAAACCTCAGATAATGAATTGACAGTAGAATAAATCCATACATTTTACTTTTCCTTGATCGAGGGTATGTTAAGTTCTTTTATAATAGTTAAATAATTGTAATTAAATTATACAAGAACCATATACATAAATATGATATCATATATGATCTTCTAATATTTCTTTGTTGATAAAATTTCAGTTGTATCATTGTTTCAAGTGTTAACTGATTTGTGTTCCTTTATAATCCTCGTTACATAATCCATGTTTGTTATAGATAGAACGTATTTGATTCACATCTACAATGATAATATGTTCATAAAAATTATTGTTAATCATATAATGAGAATTATTCTTGAATAGTTATGATGGGGAATGAATTTAATCGCGTTCATGGAGGCAGTAATCAATATGTATACATGAGTGATAATATCAATCTATTGATGGTGAAATCATATATAACTGGACATTATATCATTTATAAGGAATCATTATCATGTTATATTTTTTATTTACACCATTCACTCTAATTATTATACCCATCCAAATAATGAATTGTGGAATAACAAACAACACCATGACATGGAGACAGTAAGATGTACTTATGCACGTATGGTGACTTGTCATTCATAGGATGGATAGAACAATGAATATGGTAGTAACATATTTATAATAACCTAACGGTATGTATAAGGAACTGTAGTTAATATTTTGGTATAGAAACAACAGATAAATAGGAAGTGGAATAAGAAAAGAACTTTGGAAGAGGTGGGGAAATTATTACATCTTCTTCGGATGTTTCATTTTTAGTTGATCAAAAGTGATCCTTAGGTTGGATTTCTGATCAATGTATGGCCCATAGGTCAAATTAAGGGTATTTGGGAGGATTTTTTGAGAAGAGGATGGCTGATCCAAATGGTTTTGGTGGTGTGATTTTGAGAGAAGTGGAAGTGCCCTTTTATAAGAGAGGTGAGGGTCACATTAGGAAAAGCTTGAAATATTATTTTATAATAAAATCATATTCATGTTTATAATGGATCCAAAATTATTTATTTTGGGAATAAGGTGGGGATGGATTGAAAAAATATAACCCAATAGGTTTTAGACTAGTTTAGGTCACCATATAATCCTTATCTTTTATATTTAACTCTTAGTTAAATAGTTTAACTTTTACCATGTATTCTTGTATGATTATAATAATGTTTTAATAAATATACTATAAAACACTAACAAAGCCCCAAGAGGTTCATTACTAATATATCTATCCTTATTTAAGTCCTTTGGACGAACATTATATTTTTTGGAATATTATACCAATAAATAATATAGTATAAGTTTTACAAACCCATTTATGTCACTTTTGACACTATTTGGTATTATGTTTTTGTGAAAGTCATAATAATGTAACAACTTTGAAAAAAAATTATTTAATCAACCCTAACATGTCATATTATCCTATAAAATTAGTGAAATTCATCAAAATCTTCAATTTATATATATTTGGATATTTATAATATCAATTAATTTAATCATTCATTAATAAGGTAATTACTTCATCTTCGTTGTGTCATAAATAAAATTAATTATTTAATGCCTAAAAATTATAAATAAAATACCATTACATAGTAAATTGTTTTATCTTTCCAATTAATAATTATAGTGAAATTTATCGTTTGTATATCCCTTAATTAAAATTGTTTTAGTTATAATAAATATCCTAATCTAGTCAAGGTGGACCAAAAAGATCATATTGTATTCCAAATATTTATTTTGATCGAAATACACTTATCAAATAGTGTTAAGACATGAGTTAAGATAAAAATAATATCATTTTTACCTTTAATTACCCTATTTACTATTAACTGTGGAAAATAAATTTCAAAAGTTACTATTCACAAAAAATTATTGTCATCTTATTGAATCCTATTTAACTTATTGATATCAAATGTGTCTCTCAGATTTTTGAAATTCAATTCAGAAAAGAAGTAAAATTAGGTTTTATGCAAATTTTCTAACGTGCCTAGAAGGTGGGTAAAAGAGGTTAAAAAGTTCATTAAAATTATATATATATATATAATATTATTATAAAATGACACTAATGAATTACAGTGATCATATATAGTTATTATGTATCTATTTGAACCTTATATAAATTTAAACAAAATTAATAATTATTTAAATAAAAAATCAGTTTTAAACAATAACACATTATTTTTCACTATTCATCAAAAAGTAAAAGTTTTCAGAAAAATACCAAAAATATACCCTATGATAATTTTGATATTCTAAATCCAAAAATGTAGTCTAATAAGATAAAAAAAATTATAAAATTTCAAAATGTTGGTATTACTATTTATAATGGCTAGTTTGGTAGATTGTGGTGTGTTAAAACTCCATGTTTCATACAACGTATGATACTGAATTATTCAAAGAGAAAGCATACCATGGAAGCTTGGGGTGTTATAATATTTTTCATTAATTATTCATTAATATATAATTTCTCTCAAGGTTATCTATTTTAATATTCGAAATTATTATTATTTTGTAAAAATTATGTTTTATTTCCATATTTTTGGTTATGAGTGATGTCACTCTAGTAGATCAAGAAGATCGAGATGTTCAAATTCTATTGTATTATTTTCTATTTATTATCATACTATAATATTTTGAATTATTATTGGTTTATTTAATTAATATTTTATTATTCATTATTTATGGGAATAATATATTTATTGGTTTCCCTATGCAATGTATGCGTTTTTGAAAAAACTATAATAAGGGAAATTCCATTGTTAAAATTCTATGTTGTTACATTTCCCCCACTTATAAAATTTCTCCCTCAAAATTTTATCTTACTTTAAAAGATGAATATAGGTAACATTATTTCTTTATTATCACTTCATTCTATTCTCATGGAGTCTCTTCATACTTACGTTTTCTCTATAGTACCATTAATAGTTTATAGATTTTGTTATGTAGAACATTGTATCTATGGTCCAAAATCATCAATGGATTCTCCTCACAAGATATATTGATTTCCAACAAAAACACCTATGAGATCCTTACATGTGAAGGATCTAGTATTTTTTTCCTCAAGATAGATACATGGAATACAAAATATACATGAGACATGGTTGCTTGAAGTCAAAGTCAATAGTCCACAACTCCAACATGATCAGCAATATTAAAGGGGTTATAATTTCTTGTTCCATAAGTCTACATTTTCTAACATCATCCAAACATATAGGTGTTCTACACCTTTCCCATAAAGGGTTTTATATAGAGAAAATTGAATAACTGATTAGAATGTTTTTTCATAATATAAATATAACATAGTTAAAAGTCGATTCCATCCTCATTTTAAGTCCATTTATTAAGCTCTCAGTTTGTCTTCTAGTTTCCGAATGGTCAACATAGGTTGGTAATCATTTTTGGGTGATAAGCTATACTGAAGTTCAATTTAATGTTTAGAGAATGTTGTAGACTTCCTGAACATGGAGGTAAACCATGTATCACAATTAGATATAATTGATAAAAATACTCCATGTAGCCTCCCCACTTCTCTAATTTATATCGATGCATGTTTTTCCAGTGAAAAGTCCCCTATAATAAAAATAAACTGAGAAATCATTATTAGACTATCCATAATGACCCATATAAAATAATTTTGTGTGGATGTCTTTGTAAGTATATTGGAAAATACCCTTGTGATGTTTAACTATATTAATATATGTGTGGGTAATTCTTGTATCATTCAATTAATTTTTTTTAATCCTTTACTTACTGACAAAACAAAAAAAATTATGTATATTAAGCAATATACTTTTCATATTTTTCCAAAAATACTACTCTTGGAGATCTACCAAAATCATTTTGGTCCATGGGTTAATAGAGAATGTTGAGATATGTGCATCATTCAGAGGCTGTTTCTTTATATCCAGATTGGATAGTACACATAGTCATGACACAAATCTTATAACTTCTTCATTATTAATTTTACACTTTGAGGTTTCCCCTACCTTATAGATTACCCATTTTGTTGAATTTTTTCCATATCTCTTTGAGAATCCATTATCATCCCTAAATGGGATGGTCGACCAATAATTCATGGAAGGAAATAATATGTACCTTCATTTATTATTACCATGTCAAACCTTGACAAGTCTATTAATATTGGATTCTTCTCAATTTTCATCAATGATAAAGATGCATGATCATTTCTACATAGACATTCTACCACATTATTTTTTTACCGGGATGATAGTGGATTGAGTATTCATAATACATCATGATCTCTAACGATATTCTATAGATAATACTAATCACTTTCAATGTTAATATATATTTTAGGATCTTAGAATTAGTATATATCTCGCAATTCTCCCAATATAGATATGATGATATATGTTCTATGTAAATATCATAATCTCTAACTCTAGATCATGTATATTACAATTTATCTCTTAAAATTATAGCTTTCGTGTGTCATAGGTTGATACATTATCATTTTGAATAAGAAAACAAAATTATCCCTTCTTTTATGCATCACAATATACAAAAAATAGTTCCCAACATGTTAGTATTTTAAGTACTAGGGCAGTGATAAACATTTTTTTCAATTTTTTTATATAGTCATCTCATTCACTAGTCTACGAATACATTACTCCTATCAAATTCATGTCAGATAGTCGGTTTTCAAATAATGAGATATTCCTTACAAATAATTTGTAACACCCCTCTAAACCAAGTAAACAATAAATATATGTTATAGAACAGTTCTTGAACACTCCAAATTAATTTTACTTAAAAGGGTCCCTAAATATTCATTTTCACGTGATAACATGACCCAATAATGATACTTCATAAAACTAAAAATCAATTTTATTTTACTTTTCATATATCTTTTCCCGTTATATGTTATTTATCACAATATTAAAATTCTTCACACGCTATTCTTTTATCCCAGAGTTTATGAAAATACTATACATAAAGACTACCACAAAGTTTTCAAGGTAATCACTAAATACACTATTCGTTATGTCTAGGAAAATTTTAAGAGCATTAGTGAGTTCAAAGGGAACCTCTTTGAACTCATAGTGTCCATAACTCAATTAAAATGAAACCATTAGAATATCTTCCTTCCACTCTATTAATTGGTGATATATTAACCGAAGGTCTTGCTTAGAGAAATTCTTGGCCATATGTAGTTACCTAAACTTGTCATCTACCCATAGTATGAAATAATTTCCCATTATTTTGATTTTTGAGATAATGATAATCAATGAAGTGATGCATTGATCCATCCTCCTTTTTTATGAATAGGATTGATGCACCCCTTGGTGAATCACTTGGGGAAATAAAATCCATTTCCATATTTTATTATAACTTCTTATTCAGTTACCCAATATCAATGGTGGACATCCTATAAGTAGTCATTGATATAGGAATATATCCAGGTATAAGAACAATTGAGAATGCAACGTCACCATTATGAGGGAGACCAATCAATAATTTAGGGAACACATTATTGTAGTACCTCATCATGATAATGTATTGATGTATGATCATTTCCTTTTTCTCAACCATTTGAGCTAGATATTCTTACTCTAATTTGAATAATACTTACAATTGAGTTGATGATTCTAAAATAGAGTTATCGTCTTCATTACACTTTTACCAAATTGGGGGATGCCTTGGTATGTGAAAAGTATTCTCTCTTTCTAGATAGTTGATTTCAGATTTATATAAATTTTGTAAACCGAGGAACAATATATTATGAAACTCAACCAAAGGAAGTAAGATTATATTTTCATGGAGGTTAATTGTACAATCATTTACCATGTGAGTGTTATATGAAATTGATTCAATAATATCCATATTCACTATTCTCCATGATATCTCAACATTCATATTTTGATGTTGTTTTGGAATACTTCTAATAAACTTTCAAGATATGAAATAATGTGTAGAACATGAATCATGTAGAATGTTCACTATTTTTCAATTAATTACCAGTGTACTTTTGACCACATTATTTATGGCCTTCACCTTAGTAGTTGTGATATAACAAGCCCTTGTTTTTTCCATGGAGGTTGTATTTGTTAATTTTCTTGATAAACCCTTATCTCAGTAACTTGTCTCACATAATTTCAATGGACCATTTATTTAGAACACTATATAACATGATTAATATTGATCTAAACCTTTATTTGTTTTTCTATATTAGTGGGATTCTTCAAATTCCGTTGAAAATAATTAAACTAATGCCCATATATTCCACATTTGAAACATCTCCTGTTTTCTGTTAAAAAATTCTCGGGATTCATCTTCCCACACTTTTGACATGTGGTATATTGGGTTTTTATTCATTTATTTGTTGATCCTACAATATTAAACTGTATTTTCCTCGTTTTATCTCAAGGAACATAAGACCATTAATAGTCAAAATTATCCATCTCTACATTTAGATAACATATAAATATTCTATCATAGCCATCATACTCTTTGGGCATAGCCTAGGGTGTGTTTGGACGAAAATTGGGAATTTTTGGAAGGTGTTTTGGAAGTAAATTGTCGGTGCATGGTTTTCCCAAACTATTCACACTAGCTAAAAAATCCATATAAAACCAAGAAGGTGAAGGATTTCATAGATGCTAGATAGGTCTTCAAACCATCCACCCTAAAAGGTGAAACTATGAACCCCAGAGGTGGCACATAGTGAAGGCACCCAATATGGCTAACCATTTCTGGGATTTATGTTAACCCAAGAATTGGTTTTCAAAATACTAAAAACACACATATTAACCCCTATTGACCAGCAAGAATCCCCTAATGAATCCTATTGACGTAGGACACCCCAGATGAATTTTAATGGATAACAACATCCGTACATGGTGATTCAATGTTCGGATCAAATATCTACACCATCCTTGGTAAGTGAATCTCACCCCAATTGGGTTTCCATATGATTCCAATTATTATCCAATCCATGAAATAATTTTTTATATTATATTGAATCTATATCTAGATCTTGGTATAGTAGGTTTTTTATTTATTTTATCATGGATCTAGATTTTGGATATATATATAACATGTTATTCATAATGTACATGATTAATCCTCTACAAATTGGGTATATCAATTGGCAGACATTCATTATAAAACATGAGTTATGTAGTCTTTTATTCAATTAAAAATGTATTGATTTTAATTCTTTTTATGTAACTGTTGAATTTAATTTGTTTTCTAATAATTGAGTTTCTTAAATTTAATTAATTAATTTGGTAAATTAATTAATTAACTAATTGTGAAATTGGGGATTTTGATATTGTGATTTGAATAATTAATTTTTGAATTAATAATGGGTTACTAGGATTATTAATTTACTAAATAATTTTTTTATTAATTATTAGAAATTCCCATAATCATACAATTCTTAATGTGACTAATTAATTTTTTATTTAATTAATGGAATTTATTTGAAAAATTAATTAGGGAATTAATTGAAGAGATTGATGTTATTAATTAATTAGTGAATTAATTGAAGGGATTAGTGTGATTAATTAACTGCTGAATTAATTAATGGGATTATGTAAATATGATTTTTTGTAATTGGATAATTTAATTTTTTAATTAATTAGTAGATGTTGGGATCCTGGAACATGATGAGAATTCTAATGTTGATTAACCTTTATTGAAGTGATATATGTGTAATTGTGATGCATACGGTTATTTTGACATTCAAGTGTGGGTGAAGTCCTTTTACATCAAAAGACCACAATGAAAAATTTATTAATGAGTGTGGTACATGGTCTTCTACATCAAAACACCACATGTGTGATTTCTTGGTTAATGAGCATGAGATATGGTCTACTGCACCAAAAGCCCATGAGGTCTTAGGTATGATGACCAAGAACCAAAATGCTGGCATTGGACCATGGTTCTTGTAAGACATATTATAACATTAAATAAAATGGAGAATAAAATCCCATTTATTATAATGAATTATAAATTAAATATGTGGTATGGAACATACTCTGGCATGGGATGAAGCATGTATTGTGGTATGGGTGTCCTCAGAAACCTAGAGGATTTATGTGGTTAAATAAAGGATAGTTGAATAAATGTCAACAGTTTACTTTATTAGTTGAATTTTATTATTTACAAAAATATATATATAGTTTTCGACTGGATTTGTTTTAGATAATATTGGTAGTTTCCTATTATGTTGTACTCACACCATTCTTGGTCTTCCTGATCGGTCCCCTAGTAGACCTCATGATTGAAGTGCATTATTTGGGTAATGGAATGGTATTATATTTCTTATTCAGGATAGATCATGGATGAGGGCACTGTATGTGGTTTGGGAACCACTTAGGGGTTTTTAACTTCTTTACTTTTGGGATTTTATTTTTAAACATGGATCATATTTTGGCATGTCAAATCTAATATTTAGTTTAGATAATTTATTTCCCTTTTTTGTCACATTGTGATATTTGTATTTTTCAGGTTATGGTTTAATTTTTTGGTTATTATAATTTATTTCTACTTTGTTATTACACTAATCAATAGGGTATAGTATCCCCATGATCTATATTAGATCCTCACTACTAGCAAGAAACCTATGGATATAGGGTGGTGCACTTGAGGCCATGTTAGTTACCAACATGGGGCATTAATTTGTGTCACCATGGAAGGGATGTTACAATGTGGTATCTTGGGAATTTGTTTCCTTTCTATTTGGGAAAAGTTAGAAAAGATACCATAAAGAGTTTGGACTTGGACATGATCTTGTGTATCGAAGTATCAATATCATGTACAAGAGAAATCCCATATACCTGAGGTGGGATGTTGTTGTTGGTATTTTCATATTATAGTTAGATGTTATTTCACTATTAGTGATACACCTGTTGTATGATTCGATTATTGTCCAAAAATTTTATGATGTTTGACAGGTGGCCCAAAATGGACAGGGAGTTGATTATAAATGCATTATTCAAGGCACTCAATATTATTATTGTGACATGCATCATTTTTAGGCACACACATAAAATTAGTTTTTGGCTAAATTTTCGAATTGAAATGCTTTCTGTTTATTTTGATAATTGAAATGAAAAGTTTCTGTAATGAAAAAAAGAATTGTAAAATGATGCAAGAGGAGAATAATTGGGTTTATAAAGAGAAACATGAATATAATAATGTGTTTACCTTGTTAAAAATGGAATTTAATTAGGATAGTTAAGGGAAGAGATAACATCTCAGTCTTAACCAGGAGGAGGGGTTTGGGTGAATGTTTATTATATCATAATTAAAAAAAATCTTATGTAAACATTTTATAATGTGTCCTATGTTTTTTTCATTTCATATATACATATCAATGATTACACATGTTTAGGGGATGATAGGAGGACATGGCTGGGGACGATTCTCTCGTAGCAGTATAAGAGGCACCGATAGTGCCGACTGAGGAAGTTAGAGAGAATTTCTGAGAGAACTTTTATTGGTTTATATAATTCATTGAAAGTGACCTAGGGATTGTTGTCAAGATCATGTTTGACCTGAAATGGAAATTATTGTTGTAACAAAAACCAAATTTTACTATCGATTGTGGAACTGAGGGAGTTGAGTTCAGGATTGAACTTATCTGGACTACACTTGAGAAATTGGAGACATATGTTGAGATGAGAGTCATATTTTATACCTAAATTTTACATAGCCTTGTGAAGCATTGACATCACATCCGAGATCAAGTTGGATAGCTAGAGAATATGGATTGGAAGGGCTTTTTTGAAAATATATTGGAGAAATTTTGTCTTGATACTCTAAGGATGGAGAGAGCAGACGAGTTCATGATGTTGACCTAGGGGAGTATGTCTATGATGGGCTATATTGTACACATTAATGATTTTTTGTCCTTTGTTCTATAATTGGTAGGAGATGAGAATACTATGTAAAATTAGTTTTAGGATGGGATTAAATTTGATATTATGTCCTAGTTGAAGATCTTCAGGATGATGAAGTGGACAAAAGTTTCAGGTCAAGCACTCATATGAGATAAAAACCTGAAGGTGGCTTATAATGGGTTACAAGTGGTTCAATATTAATGGTTAGGATATTTGACTTTTGAGAGTATGATGCATCAATATGGCAATGCCTTTTGGAGGAGTGGGACGAAGAGTACCCAAACCAAGTGATCAATTACTCAGGAATTTACTCGAGTGATCTTCCACTAGTGTTGTATGTTGGGACACATTAAAAGACAATTCCATCAACCACTGGTAGAGTGACAAGGATGCATCAGGATGGGTTATCTATAGAGGTTCTGTTGGAAACCATGACAGAAGGTCAGTCATAAAATACTTCATCACATCCAGGGAAGAATAAATTTTAGAAAGGGGTGAGCTTAGATGCCCAATAAGGATAAAAATATAGCGAAAACATTCATAAATTAGAATAAACAATTAAGGAAATGTACAAGAATAAAACACAAACCTTTTAAACAAAAACGTCAGTATAATATGGAAAATATAAATCAAATAATTCCATTTAGATATTCACATGGATATTCTACTAGTTGAATTACCACATGAAATATCAATATCCAATTTCATAAGGAAGGAATACATAATTCCAAACATCATAACCACATATTTTTGACCTTCTTCCAAGACTAAAAATAAGATTTTGTCAAGGCCTTGTTCCAAGACCCTAGTCTGTCTCATGATACCTACAAATGCCATGATGATCTATAATGGGGTCCACCTATCACTTACTTTGTCCAATGCATTATCATATGAAAATATTGAGACATAACATAATCATTCGTATTAAAAATAGCATGAAAATTTTAACACTTTATTCATAAACCATGAATGGTATAAATATAACAGATCCACAGTCAAACATATCACAAAAAATTTAATACAATATTGAAGATTGTATCATAATATATCAACTCCAATTAAGTATAAAATTCATAAAAGGATTTTGACATAGATGAATCAAAACTATTTGAGAGAAATATATCTTTCTAATTTGAAATAATTTAAAAGACACATAATTATAAAAGAAAAAATTTATTTTGAAAATATTTTTATAATCTTGTAGGGAATCTTCAAAGGTGTTATAACAGAGGAAAATAGTGACACACGCTGTATAAGTGAAAAAACATTCTTACATTAATTTTTCAAAAAGGTTATAAATTACATTATTTTGAAAATGATGGAAAGATTAATTTCAATCCATTTTATAAAAACTCAAATGAGATTATAAATTAATTTATTCCATAGTCTCATAAATAAAAAAATGTTTTTAAATAATGTATAATGAAACTTGTATTTGGATGATAAATATGTCCTAGTAGATACTCACTTATAAAAAACCTCAGAAAATGAATTAAGAGTATAATAAAGCCATACATTTTAATTTTCCTTGACCGCGGGTCTTTTAACCTCTTGTATAATAGTATAATAACTGTAACTAAATTATACAAGAACCATATACATAAATATAATATCATATATGATCTTATAATATTGCTTTGTTGATAATATTTCAGTAGTACCATTGTTTTAGGTGTTAACTGATTCATTTTCATTTATATTCCTCGTTACATAATCCATGTTTGTTATGGATAGAATGTATTTGATTCATATCTACAATGATAATATGTTATTAATTTTTTTTAATCATAGAATGAAAATTATTATTGAATAGTTATGATGGGGAATGAATTTCATCGCGTTCGTGGAGACGGTAATCCGTACGTATACACGAGCGATAATATCAATATATTGATGGTAAAATCATATGTAACTGGACATTATATCATTTATAAGGAATCATTAACATGTTATATTTATTATTTACATCATTTACACTAATTATTATACCCATCAAAATAATGATGTGTGGAGTAACAAACTACACCAGGGCATGGAGACGGTAAGATGTACTTACGCACGTATGGTGACTTATCGTTCATAGGATGGATATAACAATGAATATGGTTGTACGATATTTATAATAACCTAACAGTATGTATATGGTACTATAGTTATTATTTTGGTATAGAGGCAACAGACAAATAGGAAGTGGAATAAGAAAATAACTTTGAAAGAGGTTGGGAAAATGTTACCTCTTCTTCGGATGTTTCGTTTTTAGTTGATCAAAAGGGATCCATAGGTTGGATATCTGATCAAAGTAAGGACTATAGGTCAAATTGAGGGTATTTGGGAGGATTTTTGAGAAGGGGATGGATGATCCAAATGGATTTGGTGGTGTGATTTTTAGAGAAGGGGAAGTGTCCTTTTATAAGAGAGAGGTGAGGGTCACATTAGGAAAAGCTTGAAATATTATTTTATTATAAAATCATATTCATGTTTATAATGGATCCAAAATTATTTATTTTGAGAATAAGGTGGGTATGGATCAAAAAAATTAAACCAATAGGTTTAAGACTAGTTTAAGTCACCATATAAACCTTATTTTTTATATTTAACTCTTAGTTAAATAGTTTAACTTTTACCATGTATTCTTGTATTATTATAATAATGTTTTAATAAACATACTATAAAAAACCAACCGAACCCCAAGAAGTTAATTACTAATATATCTATCTGTATCTAAGTCCTTTGGCCGAACCTTATGTTTTTTGGAATATTATATCAATTAATAATATAGTATAAGTTTTACAAACCCATTTATGTCACTTTTGACACTATTTGGTATTAGTTTTATGTGAAAGTCATAAAAATGTAATAACTTTGAAAAAAAATTATTTAATCAACCCTGAAATGTCATATTATCGTATAAAAATAGTACAATTCATCAAAATCAACAATTTATATATATTTGGGTATTTATAATATCAATTATTTTAATATTTCATTAATAAGGTAATTACTTCATCATCATTGTGTCATAAATAAAATTAATTAATTAATGTCTAAAAATTATAAAGAAAATACCATTATGTAGTAAATCATTTTATCTTTCCAATTAATAAATATAGTCAAATTTATCTTATGTATATCCCTTAATTAAAAAAATTTTAGTTATAATAAATACCCTAATCTAGTCAAAGTGGACCAAAAAGATCATATTTTATTCCAAATAATTATTTTATTTGAAATAACCTTATCAAATAGTGTTAGGACAAGTGTTAAGATAAAAATAATATCATTTCTACCTTTAATTACCCTATTTACTATTAACTCTGGAAAATAAAATTAAAAGTTACTATTCACAAAAAAGTATTGTCATCTTATTGAACCCTATATAACTTATTGATATCAAACCTATCTCTAGGATTTTTGAAATTCAATTCAAAAATGCGGTAACTTTAGGTTTTACGCAAATTTTCTAAATTGCCTAGAAGGTGGGTAAAAGTGGTTAAAAAGTTCATTAAAATTATATATATATATATATATATATATAATATTATTATAAAATGACAATAATGAATTACATTGAACATATATAGGTATTATGTATCTATTTTTACCTCATATAAATTTAAACAAAATTACTAATTATTTAAATAAAAATCAGTTTTAAACAATAACACAATGTTTTTCACTATTCATCAAAAATTGAAAGTTTTCAAAAAAATACCAAAAATACACCCTAAGATAATTTTGAAATTTGAAAACAAAATATGTAGTCCAATAAGATCAAAAAAATTATAAAATTTTAAAAAGATGGTATTACTATTCATAATGGCTAGTTTGGTTGATTGTGGTGTGTTAAAACTCCATGTTTCATATAACGTATGCTACTGCATTATTCAAAAGGGGAAGCATACCATGGAATCTTCGGGTGTTACAAGATTTTTCATTAATTATTCATTAACACATACTTTATCTCAAGGTTATGTGTTTTAATATTCAAAATTATTTTTATTTTGTTAAAATTATGTTTTATTTCCATATTTTTTTCGTTATGAGTGATGTCACTCTAGTGGATCAAAAAGATCTAGATGTTCAAATTGTATTGACTTATTTTTAATTTATTCTCATACTATAATATTTGTAATTATTATTTGTTTATTTTATTAATTTTTTATTATTAATTATTTATAGGAATAATATATTTATTGGTTTCTCTATGCAATGTATGTGTTTTTGAAAAAACTATTAGAAGGGAAATTCCATTGTTAAAATTCTTTGTTGTTACATTTCCCCCACTTATAAAATTTCTCCAAAAACTTTTTACCATACTTTAAAAGATGAATATTGGTAACAGTATTTCTTTTTTATCACTTCATTCTGTTCTCATGTAGTCTCTTCATATGTATTTTTTCTCTATAGTACCATTATTAGTTTATAGATTTTGTTATGTAGAACATTGTATCTACTGTCCAAAATAATCAATGGATTCTCCTCATAAGATATAATGATTTCCAAAAAAACCACCTATGAGTTCCTTACATGTGAGGGATTTAGTATTTTATTAGTCAAGATAGATACATGGAATACATAATTTACACGAGACATGGTTTTTTGAAGTCAAAATCAATTGTCCACAACTTCAACATGATCAGAAATATTAAAGGGGTTAGAATTTCTTGTCGCATCATTCTACATTTGCTAACATCATCGAAACATATAGGTGTTCTACAACTTTCCCATAAATTGTTTTATATATAGAAATTTGAATAACTGATTAGAATTATATTTCATAATATAAATATAACATAGTTAGAAGTCGATCCCATCCTCATTTGAAGTCCATTTATCAAGCTCTCAGCTTGTCATCTAGTTTCTGAATTGTCAACATAGGTTGGCAATCATTTTTGGGTGATAAACTATACTGAAGTTCAATTTACTATTTAGAGAATGTTGTATACTTCCTGAACATGGAGGTAAAACAAGTATCACAATTAGATATAATTGATTAAAATACTATATGTAGCCTCACCACTTCTCTAATTTATATCCATGCATGTTTTTTCCAGTGAAAAGTCCCCTAGAATAAAAATAAACTGAGAAATCGTTATTAGACTGTCCATAATGACCCATATATATTAATTTTGTGTGGATTTATTTGTAATTATAATGGAAAATACCATTGTGATGTTTCCCCATATTAATATATGTATGGGTAATTCTTGTTTCATTCACTTATATTTTTTTAATCCATCACTTACTGAGAAACCAAAAACATTTATGAATATTAAGAAATATAATTTTCATATTTTACCACCAATACTACTCTTGGAGATCTACCAAAATCATTTTGGTCCATGGGTTAATGGAGAAGGTTGAGATATGTGCATCATTCAGAGGTTCTTTCTTTATATCCAGATTGGATAGTACACATAGTCATGACACAAATCTTATAACTTCTTCCTTTTTAATTTTACACTTTGATTTTTCCCCTACCTTATAGATTGCCCATTTTGTTGAATTTTTTCAATATCTCTTTGATAATCCATTATCTTCCCTAAATGGGATGGTCGACCAATAATTTGTCGAAGGAATGAATATGTAACTTCATTTATTATTACCATGTACAGCCTTGATAAGTCTCTGAATATTGGATTCTTCTCAATTTTCATCATTGATAAAGATGCATGATCATTTCTACATAGAAATTATACCACATTATTTTTTTACCAGTATGATAGTGGATTGAGTAGTCATAATTCATCATGATCTCTAACCATATTATATAGATAATACTAATCAATTTCCATGTTAATATATATTTTAAGATCATTGAATTAGTATATATCTCACAATTCTCCCAATATAGATATGATGATATATTTTCTATGTAAAGATCATAATTTCTAACTCTAGATCACGTATAGTAAAATTTATCTCTTAAAATTATAGCTTCCATGTGTCATAGGTTGATTCATTATCATTTTGAATAAGAAACCAACATTATCCCTTCTTTTATGCATCACAATATACAACAAATAGTTCCCCACTTGTTAGTATTTTAAGTAATAGGGTAGTGATATACATTTTTTTCAATTTTTTTATATAGACATCTCATTCACTAGTCTACGAATACATTACTCCTATCTAATTCTTCTCGAATAGCTTGTTTTCCAATAATGACATATTCCTCACAAATAATTTGTAACACCCAGCTAAACCAAGTAAACAATAAATATTCATTATAGAACAGTTCTTGAACACTCCTCAATTAATATTTCTTAAAACGGTCTGTAAATATTCATTTTCACATGATAACATGCCCCAATAATGATACTTACTAAAACTAAAAATCAATTTTATTGTACTTTTCGTATATATTATCCATTTATATGTTATTTATCACAACATTAAAATTCCTCACATGCTATTCTTTTATCCCAGAGTTTATGAAAATACTATACATAAAGACTACCAAAAAGTTGTCAAGGTAATCACTAAATACTCTATTCATTATGTATAGGAAAATTTAAAGAGATTTTGTGAGTTCAAAGGGAACCTCTTTGAACTCATAGTGTCCATAACTCATTTAAAAGGAAACTATTAGAATATCTTCCTTCCACTCCATTAATTGGTGATATATTAACTGAAGGTCTTTCTTAGAGAAATACTTGGAATTATGTACTTAACTAAACTTGTCATCTACCCATAGTATGAAATAATTTCCCATTATTGTGATTTTTGATATAATGATAATGAATGAAGTGATGCATTGATCCATCCTCCTTTTTTATGAATAGGATTGATGCACCCCTTGGTGAATCAATTGGGGAAATAAAATCCATTTCCATATTCTATTATAACTTCTTATTCACTTTCCAAATCTCAATGGTGGAAATCCTATAAGGAGTCTTTGATATAGGAATATATCCATGCATAATAACAACTGAGAATGAAACCTCACCATTAGGAGGGAGACCAATCAATAATTTAGGGAACACGTTATTGTTGCACCTCATCACGATAATGTATTGATATATGATCATTTATTTTTTCTCTACCATTTGAGATAGATATTCTTACTCATATTTGAATAATACTTACAATTGAGTTGATGATTCTAAAATAGAGTTATCGTCTTCATTACACTTGTACCAAATTGGGGGATGCCTCGGTATGTGAAGAGAAATCTCTCTTTTTAGATAGTTGATGTCAGATTTATATAAATTTAGTAAATCAATGAACAATATATTATCAAACTCAACCAAAGGATGTAAGATTATATTTTCATGGAGGATAATTGTACAATCATTTACCAGGTGAGAGTTATATGGAATTGATTCAATAATTTCCATATTCACTATTCTCAAAGATAACACAACATTCATATTTTGATGTTATTTTCGAATAGTTCTAATAAAAATTCAAGATATTAAAGAATGTGTAGAACATGAATCATGTAGAATGTTCACTATTATTCAATTAATTACCAGTGTACTTTTCACCACATTATTTATAGCCTCCACCTTAGAAGATTTGATAAAACAATCCCTTGTTTTTTACATAGAGGTTGTAGTTGTTAATTTTCTTGATAAACCCTTATCTCACAGAATTGTCTCACATAATTTCAATGGACCTTTTATTTGGAACACTTTATAACATGATTAATATTGATCTAAACCTTGATTTATTTTTCTATATTTGCGGGATTCTTCAAATTCCATTGAAAATAATTAAACTAAACCTCCAATATTCCACATTTGAAACATCTCTTTTTTTTGTTAAAAAATTCTCAGGATTCATCTGCCCACACTTTTGACATGTGGTATATTGGGTTTTTATTCATTTATTTGTTGATCCTAAAATACTAAACTACATTTTCATATTTTTATCTCAAGGACCATGAGACCAATAATAGTCAACGATATCCATCTCTACATTTAGATAACATATAAATATTCTATCATAGCCATAAAACTCTTTGGGCATAGCCTGGGGTGTGTTTGGATGTAAATTGGGAATTTTTGGAAGGTGTTTTAGAAGTGAATTTTTGGTGCATGGTTTTCCCAAACCGTGCACACTAGATAAAAAAATCCTAAAAACCAGGAAGGTGAAGGATTTCATAGATGCTAGATAGGTTTTCAAACTATCCACCATAAAAGGTGAAACTATGAACCCCAGAGGAGGCACATAGTGAAGGCACCCAATATGGCTAACCATTAACGGGATTTAAGTTAACCTAAGAATTAGTTTTCAAAATACTAAAAACACACATATTAACCCCAATTGACCACCAAGAATCCCCTAATAAATCTTATTGACTTAGGACACCCCTGTGGAATTTTGATGGATAACAACATCCATTCATGGTGATTCAATGTTCGAATCAAAGATCTTGACCTTCATTGGTAAGTGAATCTCACCATAATTGGGTTTCTATATGATTCCAATTCTTGTCCAATCCATGAAATAAATTTTATATTATATTGAATCTATATCTAGATCTTGGTTTAGTAGGATTTTATTTTTTTATCACGGATCGTGATTTTGGATATATATATATCATGTTATTTGTAATATACATGATTAATCCACTAGTAATTGGGTATATCCATTGGCGGACATTCATTATAAAACATGAGTTATGCAGTCTTTTATTCAATTATGAATTTATTGATTTTAATTCTGTTTATGTAATTGTTGAATTTAAATTTTTGACTAAAAATTGAGTTTCTTAAATTGAATTAATTAATTTGGTAAATTAATTAATTAACGAATTGTGAAATTGGGGATTTTGAGATAGTGATTTGAATAATTAATTGTTGAATTAATAATGGGTTACTAGGATTATTAATTTACTAATTAATTATTTAATTAATTATTCTAAATTCCTATAATCATACAATTCTTAATCTGACTAATTAATTTTTTATTTATTTAATGGAATTTATGTGACAAATTAATTATAGAATTAATTGAAGAGATTGATGTGTTTAATTAATTAGTGAATTAATTGAACAAATTAGTGTGACTAATTAGCTATTAAATTAATTAATGTGATTATGTGAATATGAATTAGTGTAATTGAATAGTTTAATTTTTTTAATAATTAGTAGTTGTTGGGATCCTGGAACATGATGAAAATTATAATATTGATTAACCTTGATTTAAGTGATATATGTGTAATTGTGATGCATATGGTTATTTTGACATTCAAGTGTTGGAGAAGTCCTTTTACATCAAAAGACCACAATGAAAAATTTATTAATGATTGTGGGACATGGTCTTCTACATCAAAACACCACATGTGTGATTTCTTAGTTAATGAGTCTGAGATATGGTTTACTGCATTAAAAGACCATGAGGACTTAGGTATGATGTCCAAGAACCAAAATGCTGGAATTGGACCATGGTTCTAGTATGACATATTATAAATTTGAATTAAATGGATAATGAAATCCCATTTATTATAATGAGTTATAAATTAAATATTTTGTATGGTACATACTATTGCACGGGATGAAGCATGTATTGTGGTTTGGGTGTCCTCAGAAACCTAGAGGATTTATGTGGTTAAATAAAGGATAGTTGAATAAATGTTAAATGTTTAATTTATTAGGTGAATTTCATTATTTATAAAACTATATATATAGTTTTTGACTGGATTTGTTTTAGATAATATTGGTAGTTTCCAACAGTGTTGTACTCACACCCTTCTTGGGCTTCCTTATCAGTTCCCTAATAGACTTCATGATTGAAGTGCATAATATGGGTAATGGAATGGTATTAGATTTCTTATTTGGGATGGATCATGGATGAGGGAACTGTATGTGGTTTAGGAACCACTTAGGTGTTTTCAACTTCTTTACTTTTGGGATTTCCTTTTAAAACATGGATCATATTTTGGCATGTCAAATCTAATATTTAGTTTGGAAAATTTATTTCCCTTTTTTGTCACTCTGTGATATTTGTATTTTTCAAGTAATGGTTTTATTATTTGGTTATTATAATTTATTTATATTTGATATTACTCTAAAAAATAGGGTATATTCTCCCCATGATCTATATTAGATCCTCACTACTAGCCAAAACATATGGATATAGGGTGGTGCACATGAGGCCATGTTACTGACCAACATGGGGCATTGATATGTGTCACCATGGAAGGGATGTTACAATGTAGTATCCGGGGAATTTTTTTCCTTTCTATTTGGGAAAAGGTGGAAAATATACCAGGAATAGTCGGGCCTTGGACATGATCTCGTGTATGGGAGTATCAACATCATGTACAAGGGAAATCCCATATACCCGATGTGGGATGTTGTTGTTGGTATTTTCATATTATATTTAGATGTTATTTCACCATTGGTGATACACCTGTTGTATGATTCAATTATTCTCTAGAAATTTTATGATGATTGACTCATGGCCCAGAATGGCCGGAGAGTTGATTATGAAGGCATTATTCGAGGCACTCAAGATTATTATTGTGACCTGCTTCATTTTTAGACACACACATAAAATTAGGTTTTGGCTAAATTTTTTAATTGAAATGCTTTCTGTTTCTTTTGTTAATTGAAATGAAAAGTTCCAGTTATGAGAATAAGAATTGTAAAATGATGCAAGAGGAGAATAATTGGGTTTCTAAAGTGAAACTTGAATTTATTAATGTATTTTACCGTGTTAAAAATGGAATTTAAGTAGGATGGTTAAGGGAAGAGATAACATCTTAGTCTTAAATAGGAGGAGGGTTTTGGGGGAATGTTTTTTATATCATAATTAAAAAAAATCTTATGTAAACATTATATAATGTGTCTTATGTTTTTTTAATTTCATAGATACATATCAATGATGACACATGTTGAGAGGATGATAGGAGGACATGGCCGGGGACGATTCTCTCGTAGCAGAACAAGAGGCATCGATAGTTCCAACTGAGGATGTTAGAGAGAATTTCTAAGAGAAATTTTATTGGTTTATATAATTCTTTGAAAGAGACCTAGTGAGGGTTGTGAAGATCATGTTTGAGTTGAAATGGAAATTATTGTTGTAACGCAAACTAAATTTTACTATAGAGGGTGGAACTAAAAGAGTTGAGTCCGGGATTGAACTTATCCGGACTACACTTGAGAAATTGGAGACACATGTTGAGACGAGAGTCATATTTTATAACAAAATTTTAAATAGCCTAGAAAAGCATTGGTATCACATCCGAGATCATGTGGGATAGCTAGTGAATATGGAGTGGAAGGGTTTTTTTGAGAAGATATTGGAGAACTTTTGTCTTGAGACTCTAAGGATGGAGATAGTAGACGAGTTCATGATGTTGACCTAGGGGAGTATGTCTGTGATGTAATAGGTTGTACACATTAATGAATTGTTGTTCTTTGTTCCATAATTGGTAGGAGATGAGAATAATATTGAAAATTAGTTTTAGGATGGGATTAAATTTGATATTATGTCCCAGTTGAAGAACTTCAGGATGATGAAGTGGACAGAAGTGTCAGATCAAACACTCATATCAGATAAAAACCTGAAGGTGGATTATAATGGGTTACAAGTGGTTCAATATCAATGGTTAGGATGTATGACTTTTGAAAGTATCATGCGTCAATATGACAATGCCTTTCGGAGTAGTGGGACAAAGAGTACCCAAACCAAGTGATCAATTACTCAGGATTTTAATCGAGTGATTTTCCACTGGTGTTGTAGGTTGGGAAACATTAAAAGACAATTCCATCAACCACTGGTAGAGTGACAAGGATGCATCAGGATAGGTTATCTATAGAGGTTCTATAGGAAACCATGGTATAAGGGTAGTGATAGAGGAGCTAGATAGAGTTAGAGTGCTGGTTGGGGATCTTTTACCTCTTATCAGTATGGAATTTAGAGAGCTACTGGACATGTTGGTAAAGGTTTTCGAAATGTAGCTTTTGGGAAAGAGAACTTGTATTTGTATAATGTTTCTACTCAGGGGACTCAAACTGCATCACAAGGAAGAGGGTAAGGAAAATTAAATTCCCTTCACCTTATACTTGATGACAGTTATACCGGAACATCGATAGTAACAAGTACTATTCTTATGGATTCTACAAAATCTAGTGTGTTATGTGATACTAGTGCCTCTCATTCCATTAATTCATTGCAAATTTTAAATATCCTAGGCCTGGAGGTGGAGTTCATGAGTGGGGTTTTGATGATAGATACACTGTTGGGAGTAAAGTCTAGAGACATATATTCATGCAAGTGGTTTTATATCAAGATTTGAGAGTATCATTTCAGTTGGGATCTTTACATCCATGACATTTCATGATTCAACCTAATTTTTTTATAGACTAATTAGTATCAAAACAATCCAACATTGATTATTACTAGTGGAGAGGGACATTTACATCTCTTGATGTGGAAAATTATATTCAATTTGGAGGGTTGGATATCACGGTTGGCCATGCATGGCCAGTTCACTAGAAGCTCGAAAAGATTACCACCCATGTAACTAGATTGTTAATGGATGGTGGAGGTATAAAGAAATCTATATTTCCACATATAGTGTATTTATTTTAGGTTTTTTTCCCAGAATAATTTTTAGGTTTACCACACAAGAAAAAAGTGGAATTTATGATTGAGCTCATTCTTAGGCCTCATCTTGTATTCATTCCATCATACATGAATAGTATTGACATAGCTTCAAATTCTCAAGGATCAACTAGATGAGATCATGGATATGGGATTTATCCATTCGAGTATGTCTCCTTGGGGTTATCATATAAGTTATTGAAAATAAGGTTGATAATCTATGTTTATGTGTGTTGATTATTTGATGTTGAACTAGATGACTGGGATGAACAAATATTCTCTTATGCATATCGATGATTTTATTTAACAATAGAAGGGATATTTTGTTTTCCTAAACATTAACCTAAAATCAACATTTCATAATTTGATATTTTTACCAAATAATATAAAAAGTAATACTTTCATAAGTAGGTATGACTTATATAAAATCATTGTAATGCATTTTTGGTTTATGAACACACCATTGGTGTTTATGAAATTGATGAGAAAAACGTTCCATCGATATCTAAATTTTTTTAGACTTGTGGATGAAATCTTGGTGTACTCCACGACTCATGACGATCATTCCAATCATCTTGAAATCATCTTGAGTATAATAAGTGAGCATCATCTATATGAAAATATATCTATGAGTCATATTTTGATGATTGATAATGTACAATTCATTGGACACATCATCTCAGAGAAAGATTTACCTATGGACCCATTGAGGGATAAAAAAATATGTTTCTTAGGATTAACCAATAATGTTTTTGATATCCATTGATTTCTAGGGTTTTCTAGATATTACTATAGGTTCATCCATGACATTTCAAATTTTGAAGTGCTACATTAAGGGTTGAAAAAGAGGTGATGATGTTTGAATGGTTGGAATCCGGAAATAATGCCTTCAAGTAACTAATGAAGTGTTTGAGATCAACAGTAATCACGATCAAAAACAAGGTAGGTAAATAGTATACAATGTATTGCAATGCTTTATGAATTAGAATTGGAGCAGTGTTGATGTATGAATAATTAGATTCGATATATGGGACTCAGTAGTTGAGGCCAGATGAATTGAAAAACCATATGTGTGACCTCTATTTAACATTATTTGTTTATTTCTTGAAGTGATAGCAACATTACCTATTGGGAGAGATGATTACTATTTATTCTGATCATTAGATAATGAAGTATATCTTTTTGTTGCAAGATTTCAATATCCGGTAGCAGTGATGAGTTGAGTATATACAATCTTTTTATTTTGAGCTAGCATATATGCTTCAGAAGGGATACAATATTTATACTGCTATTTGTAAGAAAACTATAAATCTTTTTTTTAGGAGTCTAGTGTTCACTTGAAGATGATTAATTGGGTGGATGAGATGCATGTTATGGTTCAAGAGGGTCAGGAGAAGATGAATCTCATATTAGTTTCAGTGGAGTATATAATTTTGAGCTAGAATAGAGACTGAGAGTATGAGGATATGGAAAGTAAGACCTTGAGGGAAAGCCTTGAAGGTGGAGGGACAACTTTAGAATGGTTGATAGATGATGATGAGATCATCATTGTTAGAAATTAGGTTATTGTGCCCACACATATGAGGGTGGTGTTGATGCATGAGTTTCATGACTTTATGTGGATGGTACGTCCTGGTGTGACCAAAATGTATTGTGGCTTACGATTATAGTTTTTTTGTCTTGTCTTGAAAAATGGGACAACACGTTTCATGACATTATACTACACTTATCAGCTAGTCAAGGGTGAGTATCAATGACCTAGTGGTTTACTACAACCATTTCCCATCTTCGAATGGAAGATGTATGACATTACCATGAACATTGTAGTGGGTCCACTGAGGACACCTTGGATGAGTGATGATATTTGGGTGGTTTTGGACAATATCTCTTAGGTAAATCATTCTATTCTAGTGTATGAGACCTTTTTAGTGCAGTACTTTGGAGAAATTTATCTTTGGGAGATAGTCCATCTAAAATAAGTGCCACAGACTATAGTTTTAGATCATGACTCACTCTTAACTTCTTGCATCTTGTAGGGATTATAGGAGGTTATTAGTAAACATGTTTTTTGGAGAATTAATATCAACCTAGACATATATTGGACATTGGAATGCACTATATAGGTGCTGGATGAGATTCTAATATCTTGTGTTCTAGATTTTGAAGGATCTTGGGGGAAGAACCAATCCTTGCAGTGTTCACCTATAGATACAGTTATTAGGAAACTAATTAGATGGAACTATAAAAGGCTATGGAAAGCTATATAGATCACTTGTATTCTTGATAGAGGATGATAAGTTAGAGTTATTGGGACCGTGTCTCAAACTGGATACATTAGTGCATGTTCAGTTGATTTAGAAATATATGGTTATATATTATGGTAGATATAAGTCATATGCAGAGAGATATAGAATAACCATAGAGTTTATAGATGGTAACTATGTATTCCCTCATGTGTCACCAAGATTGGGTAACTATAGGATATAGAGAAAGTGAATGTTAGATCATAGAATTGTTGGACTGTTTGAGGTTGTAGAGAGAATCGGCCCCTGAAATACTGATTGGATCTTCCACATAGGTACAATACTATGCATGATGTTTTCCATATGTCACAAATTCAGCAGTATCAACTCAACTGTTATCCTTCAACAAATGAGAATGATATCTATCTGGAAACAGATATGTCCTTTGAGAAACCTTTTATAAATGTGTTAGATATGAGGAAGATTGTGTTTTATGGAAATACCGTGTTGATTGTTTATATATTTTGTAATCATATACATGTTTAGGAGAAAAAATATAAAATAGAAATTGATATGATGGATCAGTGTCCATTCATTTTGGACTTAGAATATTAGAGATGATTGAGAGTATAGCTCGAGGAAGAGCTATTATAAGGGTGTGAGATAATTAGAACCTGGCCTTTTCAAGAGATCTCTTGGGAATATTTTAAGTATTTTGTTTTTTATGTTTTGAGTACTATTAGTTTGGTGTACCTTGTGCTGTTTTTTGATGAAAAATATGAATTTTTAGAAGTATTTGGGGTAGTGCATGGTTGACACATGGATTTCTCAAACCATCTTCCCTAAACTAGAAAACCAGGAAAACATGGACAATGGAGGATTACATGAATGGTACATGGTTTTTCAAACCATGTTCCCTAAATGGAGAAACATTGTAACCTTTAGAAGGGATGAATGGTTAAGGAGCACAATTTGGAAAACAGTACGCCACAACCTAGAAATCTGTTCATGAGATTAATTTTAACCCAAAAAATATTTTTTAAAATGAAAAACTTCCATATTAATCCCAAATTTACCCACACTCATACCCTAGAGATTCCTCTTGATTTTAAATTATATTGGATGAATTCATAAGCCTCCTAACCTCCATTAATTCTGATTTAAAGTACATTTGGCAGATTTTCACCTTCCTCGGTAAGTGAATTTCTTCCATATTGTTTTTCCATGTATTTCCCATTGTAATCCCTCCTTTTAATGAATATTTTTCCATTTTGATTATTGATCTAGATATAGTTTTATTAGTTCTTGTATGTTTTGATCTCGGACCTAGGTTTTATACCAAGATCATGTTCTTCACCACATTCTTGATTAATCCACCACAAATTGGGTATATCAGTTGGAAATCATACATCGACAAACATGAGGTAGGTTGTCTATTATTCAAATCCTAATGTATTGATTTTAATTATGTGTATGTAATTGTATAATAGATATTATTTATTAGAAATTGAGTTTCTTACTTTGGATTAATTAATTGGGTAAATTAATTATATAAGAATTGAGAAATTGGGGATTTTTAATTTGTGAATTGAATATTAAATTTTGTAGTTAATTGTGTGATACTATATTTGTTAGTTTTTTAGTTAATTAATGAATTAATTATTGGAAATTTCCCGGATTATACCATTCTTGATGTGATTTATTAATTGTTGAACTAATGAATGGGATTGATGTGATCAATTAATTAGTGAATTAAATGAAGGGATTTTAGTGATAAATTAATAGGTGAATTAATTGAAGGGATCATTGCGAATATTTAATTGCTTAATTAATTAATCGAATGATGTGAATATTAATTTGCATAATTGAAAAAATTAATTTTTTATTTATTTAAAAGAAGTAGTGATCATGGAATTTGATGAGAAGGATATTGTTGATTAACCTTTGTTGATGTGAAATATGTGTAATTTTGATATATGCGATTATTTTGATATTTTTGTGTGGAAAAGGAATAATGCAACAAAAGAACATAGTGATAAATTGATATTTATGTGTGGGATAAGGCATGAAAAATAGAAATTACTTGGAGATAAATTTAATAATGGGTGCGGGACAAGGAATGCTTTATTAAAATCCCACTTGTTTGATTGATTGATTAATTAGAATGTGTCACTTTTTACTACAAAAAAAATTCCACAGTGCCCTTGGTATTGATACCTAGACCCACGTTGTTGGAATTAGACCATGTTTATAATTTTACATATTATATGTTTAAATGATATGGATAATGTAATAAAATTTTTTATAATGAATTTTGAATTAAATATGTGATATGGGTTAGAATCTCATATGGAAAAAATAAGGTATAGAGGTTTAAGTGTCCCCAAGAACCCAAATGGATTATGATATTAAATAAATGATAATTGAGTAAATGTAAAAGGTTTACATTATTAGTTGTATTTCAATTATTATACAAATTTACACACTATTGTTGGCTGGATTTGTTTTAGATACCATTGGTGGTTTCCTATTGAGTTGAAACCATTCCCAATTTGGGATTCCAGTTCAGTACCGTTATAGGCATCATGTTTTCATGACATGATAAAGAAAAAAAGGCAAGTATTACATTACTAAATTTACATGGATCATGGATGATGGAAGTAGATGTTGTTTAATACCCACGTGAGTGTTTTTGGGGTCTTTACTTATTAGTTTTCATTTTGACACATGGAACATACTTTGGAATGATATATCTACTATTCAATTTTGATATTTTATTTCTTGTTTTGGCCACCATGTGATACTATTATTTATTAGGTTATGGTTATTTTATTTTGTTATCATGATTTATTTCTCCTGTGGTATTACTCTGTTGAAGAGGTTATAGTCTCCCCACGGTCAATATTAGAGCCTCCTTGGTTGTTGGCATCCTCTATTATATGGTGATAGGTGCTTTAGGGAATGTGGATGACTGGATCGGGGCACCAGTATGAGGCACTCAGGCTGGGAAATAACACATGGGAATATCATGAAATCCTTTTAATGTTTTCCTCACACTCACTAATAGATTCATCTACATTTTTCTTCAGTATGAGGAATTTCACCTATGTTTTAGGATAGTGAGTTTTGCGTAAATATTTATTGAGAATAATTTTCATGAATACATCCCAATCCAGGGAATCAATTTCATCATTAGAATTGGTGTTTTGGATAAATGTTCATTGTTGATCATCTTCCCCGTAAAAGCAAAATACACCATTCTCAAAAAATTCCCTTATTTTAAAAAATATAAGAAATTCGTATATTCTTAATGGAATTGGTAAATTTTTATACAATGATCCAGTGCTTTAATGAGGTTTTGAGATCCCATTCCCATATTATTTTGAATTTTATTTTTGAAATAATCACACTTACATTCACAATGGTTGTTTTCACATGTTCTCATATTCCTCTCCATTAACTAAAAAAGAGAAAAAAACAGTCAGGTTTCCTTAATACATATCTAAAGGGAATATTAAAATGAAATCATAAACTAGCAGGGAATAAATTATTAATGAAAATTAGATCCTAACAAATGATTCTGAAACGTTCAACATAGGTTTTTCAAGGAGATATAATTATCACAAGGGTTATTACTAAAATTTTATATTCCTAATCCTCAAAAATAAATAGACCATCCTATGATAAAAAATATATAAACCCAATATTTTTATAATTATTATTACATTATTTAAGGCATAATTAGACATGAAATAAAATCCAAGGATAGAAAGGTCTAGTGTCTTCATAAGGGTAGTTAAATAATTATAGAACATGAAAATAAAATAAAAATCATTTTATTAATCTTCATAATGAAATCTTAACTTTATTTGACCTTTTATAACTACATAGGAATATCTAGAGAATATATGGATAATATGGAGTAACTAAATAGCCCAAAAAGAAAATAATGATTGGAATAATGCATAACACATGAGTTAGAAGGCATAACATGATGTCATAAAAGACAAGTTCCAAGAAAAAATAGATTCCTAACATATAGAACATGAAGTCACATGATTGTGGAAATATAGGTATGTGAAATACAAATATAAAATGATATAAAGAAAAGTCAAAGCTGACTTCCAAGACTATGTCCCATGATGGACAAAGTCCAATAATGGACTAGGTTTACTTCATAATATCGTACATAACGTTTCATGAGACTAAACATTAGCCAATGAATTTGAGTGATATCTGGTTTCATTGATCATATGTTTTTCATGAATATGTGTTCCATATAAAGAATAAATCCTATAAAATAAACATAAGTATTAAACATTCAATGAAATTGGATTCGTAATCATTCCATAAAACATAATCAAAGAGTGTATCATTATGGTATCCATGAAATAAGGGATTTAGATAACAATTGAAAATTAATGAACATAAAATTATAGTTTATCATGCTAAATTATTTCAAAATAATTTTAAAACATGTAAAAAGAGTGGTTTAGTAACCTCAAAAATGTGTCTCTTACACATGTTTTTAAGAGTAGAGGTAATGTTGGTTTAGAAGTTATAAGAGAAAAATAATTTACATAAAACAAAACATGAACTAAAACTGTTTTCCAAATAAAGAGTGTATTATAAATCTCAAAAAGTTTAATATATTTCATTGTGATTTACTTTAAAAGTGATAAATAAAATATAAATGTCCCCATTACTTGATTGATTGAATGAATTTATAAATGGAAACAATTATACATGTATACACACATTAATGAAATATTAAAAAAACATGGTATATTTTAGTGATACATATATAAAAAATACATATATAGAATATAATAATAAGGAATTGTAAAATTGAAGTGGATATAGAGAGAACATAAAATAAATGAAATATAGAGGTTAAAAAAGATCTATTTCCTTTTGTATTAATTTGATCTCCACGTGCAATTAATGTCATGTATAACTAAAGTAGATCAATTAATTATGTAATTAATAACATATTCAATAATTATTTAAATTATTATAAGTGTATTATGATCATTTATGACCATTTAGTTGAGTTATAAAGTTTAATTTCATCATTGAGGGACCGATTGTTTCATGGCTTCATGGTCGGTTCATTTGTGTAAAACTATGGAACCTCTTGTAAAATGGAAATAATTCTATAGAAGTGAAATTAAATAGTGTTAAATAAATTATATAAGTTTAAATATTCCCATATTTCATTTTTTTGGTATGAAGATGAATGAATTTAATATTATGTTTATATATTAATTCTAAATCATGGAATATGTTTTAATATACATATATAAATCTCATTAAACCATAACAATTGTTTTATCACCAGCCTAATAGGGGTAATTAAAAAAATCATTTTCCACAGAGACGATTAACATCCATAATTATGAAAAGAATTTCATTTCATTGAATAATATTAGATGAGAAAAGCATTGAAAAAAATTACATTAGAAATATATTATTTCTGTATATACATGATACTGGAGTTAATATGATTTTATGTATGAAGTTTCTGAGAAGAAGTTCAAAGAAAAAATGAAATTAAAATAGATGGCCTGAGGATGTTACGTTTTGAATATCACCTCCTTGAAATACACTTTAAGGAACCTGGAAAAGGCCTTTTGTAGAGATCAATAGCTCTTGAACATTGGGAAGAGTCCTGGTAATGTAATTGGATAGAATATGGAAATACTACAAGGATTATTAGGTTTTTGGATAAGTAGTGGTATTTATATGGGGTTAGAGATATGTTTTTTATTATCATATTCATTAATTTTTCTCCTCTAGACTATCGATAATGTTGATTAATGTGAATAAATATAGTAAAGAGTTTAGGAGAGTTAAATTTTTTTTTCTTAGATCAGTGATGAATAAAAAATTCATGTATTTGGCTTATAATATTCAATACCATAAGTTACCATATTTAACAATTCACAAATATTCTAACATTTTAGAAAAATACGAAATGTTCATCATATCAATTTTTCGACATGTAGATTTCAAAAATTCAACCAATTTAATGAAAATAATTTTATGAATAAGAGAAATTTAATTTTATATAAAAACATCATTTATTTGAACAAAATAGTTTTTAATATTATAATAGAGTTTTTTACCCTTCGAAAAATTAATTGTGTCCACATTAAAATATATTATAATTATAATTAATCATAATATATCTTTAATAATTTTTTTTTATGAAAATAAATTTTAATTTTTATAATTATAATAATATCTAAATTGTGAATAAAAATTTACATATTAAAATATTAATGACAATTAATTTATCAATTTTAAAACACTTATCTACTTATACCATTATATAAAATATATTATCATCTTAATAAGGTACATTAATTTTATTTAATAGTTTCAAATGTGAGATTTATTTTCTAATAGCTATAATACTATTCGTAATTGTTATATTACTATTAAAATGTTTAGATTTATAACAGTATTTTAGGTTCCTTAAATTCTATAAATACCACTTATTTCATTCATTTATTTTTCAGTTTTACCTTCTCTCAATGTTTTTTATTTTCATAGATTAAATTAATATTATATTATTAGCATTATGTTTCATTTCTGTAACATTGTTCTTGATTGTGTTCATACTAGTGGATCGATGAGATTCATATTTATGGGAATAATATTTTTATTGGGTTATCAATGTGAGATATGTATTTTATGACATAATTTTTAGAATGTAATATTCATTTTATAAATTCTGGTTCATTAAAATGTAACAAGTGGGCCCTGCTAATAGCATAAAAACCCCACCATAACCCGGATGTTGGGCCTTGTTACATAAGGTACCCCCAATATCCTTGCAGAAATGTTATCCCCTGTCTATGGCCCACCCATGTTCCTGGATGAGTCATTTGACTAATGAATTTCCCCACAGGCCAACCCATGTTTTTTCTTGTGTTCTTTGTCCTCACTCACACACAATATGGAAAAATTCCTAGAAGGTTACCAATCCCGATCACTACTCTAGGAACAACTTGTTTAATTGTGGTGGCAGGATCCCTAAAATAAATTTTTGCCTTGTTTACATGATTCATACCATTTATTAAGTAAACCAATTATTATTATGGGGTGTTACATTCTCCCCTATTTATGGAACACCATCCAAATTATATACCGTTTAGTTCATAACGTCCTCAGTGTAGATACAACATATCATCCTGAGTAGTGAACCAATCATAAGGCTAGGTTCTTACTCTAATAAAAATGTTACAATTGGGCCGAACTAAAAGCACAATCACCCAACCACAACCAATCAATCTGGTCTTGGCCCACCAGGTACTTCCGATTTCCCCACTTACATGTGGTTCCCTCCATTGAGTCCAACCACATTCCTGAACGGGTCATCTAACTAATTAATTTACCACAGCCCCACAAATGTTATTTCCAATGTAACATTTCCTCTCTCTCTCTCTCTCACACACACAAACACACACAATAAGATAATTCCCATAAGTCCAATCATCCTAATCAATACTCCATGAAAAGAACATTTAATTATGGTTATCAAATAATTTTGGCACCCAAAGATAAAGGTTTAGTTTGTTGAGATGATTCATATCATTTATTCATTTAACCATTTATCATTCTGGGATTTTATAGGAATAAACATCCAGATCATAAATAACATTCAATCTATATTAATTAATATATATATATATATATATGATTCCATGTCTATAAAAAAGGAAATAGGTAGTCATAAAACTGATACACATACAATACATGAATAAAAAAATATAAAAAAGGAAAAAAAGTTTCTCAATCATCATCCTAATAATTGGATGAGTTGTCTCTATCCAAAATCCAATAATCCAATAAAATAATGTGTCTATAGCTTGATTCATCTTTTTATCCATATCATCATCAAGGAAGTATTTTCGGTACCCAATAATGACCCAAATAGTTTGTGAGAAAAATTATGTTGTCCACCACCTACGAAATCTTATAAATATACATCATATGAATATAAAATGTAACAGTGTGTAGGTGTTATATAAAAAAAGTGGATAAAAATTAATCACATCGATCTCAGGATCCTCCTTGACACATTGATGAATATACAAACTGTGGCCTCAATAAGATGTCTAGGAATAAAATACCATTTTTGTTTTGTATAGTTACCAAGAAAAATAGTCCCAAAGTCCATATAATATAATATTGTAGGATACAAGAAGAAACCTAGGCAACATTTTCATAAGATGGTCGAATCATCTCATAGTAAAAACTATGAATCTTGGCTATAAGGGGTTTGTGTGCAACACAATGGATGAACCCTAGAAATTATATTGTGGATATTTTTGACTTATTTCAAGTAACTACAGAAATGTAACCATGATATGTACTTGATTTTGAGCCTAATTTGTTAATCATTGGCATCATGTGTATAAGGACATAAATCTGAATCCATAGACATAATATTGGAATTTTAGTTTTTTTGGTGATGAATATGAATCCTCAATGATACACCAAATAATTCACTAATATATTTCATTTAACTGACTCTAGGGATGTATCTTACATACTAAGCACAATAAAAATATGTTTTTCTTCTTATGATTTCTCCCAAGGAATTATAGATTATGAATACAAGTCTTCCTCAAGACTAGCCTTTCAAAAAGTGTGATTAAAGTAATTAAATATTATGTAGATAATAGTTAATTAATATTTAATGGCCATGAAAAACATATATGAAAAATTTATAATTTATAAAGATTAAATTCATTAGACAAATCAATTACATGTGATAAAAAGGGTCCATGTGAGTATACATTCCAAATAAAAATTCAATAAAAAAAATTTATATACATTTAGAAATGGTAACCCAAACACAGGGATGGGGTGGTTTAATCATAAGTTATGTTTTATAGTCGATTGTATTTAATTTAACCAGCCCTAAGGGGTGTTTTTAGTTGAGGAAATCAACCTCCAACAAGTTCAATGTGGCTAAGGAACGTCAAGGTTAGGATATAAATAATAAATATATGTTATTACTCATTTTAAGATAAATTCATGTTATTTATAACATATAGAACATGATAGATAAATAAAAACCACTAGTATTTATGGAAAAATTAGTAAACCACCTACCTTATCACAATAATATAGTCCTTTTCCATTATCGGTGACATATTGGGGGTAAGAACGAGTGAATATAGAGAAACAAGACAAACACCCTAAAAAGTGTATATAAGATCATATGGATGAAGTATATAATAATGAGAAGTAAATAGGAATGTAATAAAGAGTAATGATATAATTACTAGGAGGATTCTAAAATAAATAATGATATTTAAATCAGGGACCAGACATAGCTGATACCTCAATTCCTAGGAGGAGACAAGGAGATCTTGTATGGATGAGATTCTATAAATTTTAGGGAGGATAAGGGAGAAAATTGATTTATGGAATTTGTGGGAAAATGGTAATTTTAAATTTTTTAAAGGGAGCAACAATTTTATCGTATGGTTTTGATAATGGGGTGATGATCGTTCAATAACCACTATAAAAGAATCCCCACCTTATGTAGTTTAAGAGCGTAGTTAGAAAAAATATACACAAACCATTTGATTTTACCCATCAATAAATTAATGGTTTTTAATGGCCATGTGGCCCATGTTTCATGGTTTGGATAACTATTGTCCTATATAACAATTCCTTATGTTTATGGTGCAAAACTACTTCTAACTATGAACTAACTGTGACCCTCAATCATTTTCTTCACAAACCGAAAAATCGAGCCCCGAATGAAGACATAGTACCCTTACAAAAACCTTAACACATTAATGAAATCAATTAAGGTAAAATTATATTTCGACAATAAAATTTAAAGGATTCATACCTCTAAATAATTCTGGGATCTCATAACCTACCCTATATAAACCAACTCATCCCTATGTTCCAATTATGAGGTTTGTTGAGTATAATCCATGGATAAATATATCCTCTAAGAATTTATATCTGACTATCATTTACATTTTTCATTACACACATGGACATTATTATATTTTACCGAAATTGGAGGATCTGACCATCTATAAATATACATCATGCTATGATCAATGATATAGACCAAGAACTCCCCAAACGAATTGTCTATCTCTAACTCAACTTCATCCAGATAAAAAACATGAGATGGGTTAGAGTAATTAAGGAATATCTAAGAACCATGTATGACATTGTGCGTGGTTCAATACAACTAATAAAGAAAAATCTAATATGAAAAAATCCCGAATCATTTCATTGTCTCAGAAGGCCTGATAAATCTTGTAGATAGCTTACCATGGCTACAAATAAATAAATGACCCAATCTAGTTGTTTCCCACAACAGGACATGATCTCACACATAAAACAATAGATTTCAAGGGTTTCATCCAACATATGACTTATTTATATACTAAGATTCATCTATGAATTTTGTGAACAATTTTAGATAATCTTATGTCAATTGAACGAGATGAGGTCCCAAAACCTATTCCTCTCCTACCGATAACAAGAACAGAGGTGATCAATAAGGCCTACTATATAACACATCATATGGAGCCAAATTGGTTAGTCACCTAGAAAATCTTATTATAAGAATATAATGATAAGAACAACCAATTCTCCTACAATAATCCATAATCAAGGACACAAGCATGGATCATGTCCTTGAGTATTATTATATAATGCTCAGACTGAGCATTATTCTATGGTAGACATGATGTACTTATAATTATCTATGATCCATATTACCTTAATAAACTCATTAAAAAACCCAAAAAATACATCAAGAATCTGCATATAAAACAATGTTTCATGGAACTATAGAAATGAATATAAACTATTGGAATAAATTTCATCAATGTTGTTCAACAAAGAATTTATCTAGGATTGATAAAAATTGGGAAAAAATTGTCAACCTATAAAAAACCCATATAGTTACATTACCATGAAGATACATTGGTAAATCCTTGAAAAACATATGGTGATTTCATCCCATTTTCATTCCAAAATATGTTTTTGATATAAGAGAAAATAATTATATTGTTTTTCCACATTCACCAACTGACAAGTAGAAAATAGAGTTACAAAACCTAATATCTGTATCTTCATTCTCAACCACCTATACCGGTCAACAATATCAAGGTAAATATTAGTGTTTCCATGATTTACTACCCATTTAGAATCATGTTATTCAAACTTAAATTTCCCGTATGTCTCTATAGTTTCCCACTTGTGCCCATTGATATTCAAGATCCTATCATCATCAACTACCCATCCATGTTGTGAGTCCTCACTTGAAATAGTATCCCTTACAGGAATGTCTTCAAGAAGGGAAATTTTCTTCTTATTACCATGATCAATATGTATAGAGTAATTTTACAAATTCATTAGTAAAAGATTATTGTGACCCATATAATCTTACAGATGTATTTCAAAAAGAAGGCCTATCAACTATTATTCACTACCGGCCTCTAAAATAGTTTTTTTAGTTTTCCATCCCAAAGAAACATCAAGTAGAATGTCAAAAAAATAATGTTATTCAAATCATATGGGATTTCAAAGGATCAAATATCACCGAGTTAATATATATCCAACACTCTTATGGTTTGTGTATACAATAGTCCAGTCCCCCAACATGTAACTTCACCACCAATGTATGTCACATATAACCACTGCTAAATTGAGCACATGTGCCGAGTAAATTAACTGAAGTGTCTTTAACTAAAAGAACACTTATACATTGATTTATTAATAATGAATCAAAATAGATCCCAATAAAATACCTAATATATTAAAGTAATCCTTGTACCCATGATGCATCTTAAAAAAATTAGAATTTATTTTAAAGTCAATCTTTAATTCAATTCCTAAAAGAATTTCACACAAGCTTTAGGCCCTGAAAACATTATACCCTACATGGTGTATCCAATAATTGCTTATTAAAGGAATTAATGTTTCTAAATAAAATTATTATAGTCACAAGTTTTTCATAAGAAACTCTTTATAATGTAGATGTTTCTGGGATCCTTTTTTAAAAAAAAATATCTCTCACCTTTTTTGGATCCACCAATACTCCTTCTTCTGATATAATAAAACCAAATAAGTGAACTCTATCGATCAAAAACTAGTATTAATTGATATTTATATAGAAAATTCACTATTATAGTGTACTCAATATGATTTCATGGTATTTGGAAATATCATACTGTGTATGATAATACAAAAAGATATCAACCACCAGAATACCAAAAGAGAATATGTGTATGGGTTGAAAAATCAATTCAAAGTATCCATAAAAATGATAGTTTCATTGGTTTGAATTTTTTTTTTAAAAACAAATAATTATACTAGAAATACATTATTTGGAATTCCATATGTGGCATATCCAATGATATATCTTGGGCATAACGATATACAAATATCAAATTAATTTTTGGGAAGACACTAGATCCTCAGAGCTGGCTAAATAGAATAACTATATAAGGAAGTGGGTACCTATTCTTGACTATTAGCTTATTCCACCTATGGTAATCTACAAACACCCTTATGGTACTATCAACCTTCATGAAAAAAGATCAGTAGAAACCAATGTTTATATAATGGGTCATATAAAAACATTGGATTCTAGGTACCCAAATTCCTTTTATGTTCTTAAATCTCGGAAGAAGGCATCATTTATTAAGGAATAGATATGGTTTATGCTCCTGGAATAGGCTCAAAATTTTCATTTATATCTCTCTTAGGGGTAGATTAGGAAACTTTTCAGGAAATACATGATTGAATCCATCTAGTATTGTAAGAAAAACTCTATATTATATTCTACCATCATTAAAAAAAAGATATCTGTATAGGTTGATACTTTTCCCAACACATGATACTTAGATTTAGCTAGACATACCTGGACATACTATTCTACATTATCAACATATTAACTTCGCTTAATTGATTTAAAATATACCCTCTAGTGATAATAATCTATATAAGAACAATATGTAACTAACATTTCTATTTCATGAATTGTATCGAAACCTATCATACCGAGTATGAAATTGTTCCAATGAAAATAGTAGCCACCAATCTTGATGGGAAACTCCTTACATCTTTGAATGATTTCTAAGTATATATCCATGGTAGTATCTATAGTCATTACCATAATTGAGTACTCAATATAAGTCCTATAGTCTCTATTAAATCCACAAATTTTAATGAATGTGAATAACATGTTTAAACAACTATGATAGTAACTTTAAATATACTAATGTAATACCTCACCCTATAAATTTCCTGACACTCTCTTACTCTGGTGTAGGGTGTAATACATGTAATTGACTAGATCCATGACCCCAAGATACAACTCGAACTCCCCGAGTTGGATCACTCTCCTAATGCTGCACATCATATGTATGGCTTCCTCGGCCACATCGACCTCCTAATCCTCTATGATTGGTGGAACTATAGCTCCTAATATATTATAGAGATACTGATCCCACTATGGATTAACATGCTAGTGTAGATCCTCCCACACTCCACATTGGATTAAAGGACTAAAGAAATATCCTATGGTGGTAAATTCATCTAAAAAATTATGTAATCAAATGGGTTTCAATAACATTGAGGATTCATGTGTCCTTGTAACAAAAAATAAGGGTACATCATACATTATTCAATGCATAAACTCTAATGCCAATTCATCATGAGAATCATTGAAACAAGGAACCTTACCACTGGAGAAATCACTTGCAAGCCCAAGAGAAGAAACAATATTCCCTATACATTTAAACTACCTCTGATTAGAAAAAAATATATGTTCTCATTTTACCATGTCGTAAGTGGTTGATAATTTGAATAAATTCAACTATTATAAAATAGCATACATGAGAACAACTATGAATCAATTTTCCTAGGTTAACTAATCATAAGTAATATTTGGTGAAATGTTCTCATGTTCTATGAAGTAAGATGAAAAATTGATGGTGAAAATTGTGCCATGAAATATGTACATAAATTAAATTGTTTGATAATATCATTAAATTTCTAGAGAAAACTAATCATATAAGGTTAGAAAGGTATCAATCCAGGTCATACACTATTATTATATGGTTGATTTGTAACATATCAACATCAATTAGAAGATCAAAAATGCATATAACATATGATCCTGACCCTCATATCTCGAGATGTCTCCTAATTATCAAACATAGATAAAATGTCTTCTATCATGGAATAAATATCTGAAGGGACACTATCCCATAAGAATGTAGGTTAGTGTCGCTACTAGGACTACATCATCAACATCGGCAGAGTCAGTGTAGGTTATAGAACTACATATATATACTTCACTAATAAGATAACACTCTCTCAAATTGATGATTAAATTCAATGTCCAGGTATTATAGTAGGTAATACTGGAGGTTCTACTGTAGCCATACAGGTTGGTTAGGTTCCACTATCTCGAGAGAAAGGTCACTACCACCATAATGAAACTTTACCTGAGGCCATCATGAAGGCATACATATTTAATGCCAAGAACATTCATAATTACATGATAACATGATGGAACTTATTTTTGATATGTTAAAAATTACGGAAGAAGGGCCCACTAAGCAGACCATAATAAACCAAATATCTAAATAAAATATCATGGTATTGGTTAGACTGAATGTAAAAATTATATATTATATATTATATGGTGTGTAAATTGAATGTTTAAAAAGGAAACCAACCATTAATATTAAATTGGTATTCCAATTTATCTCCTACCAGTTTTTCAAGAGGATAAATATTTAATAATATTTTTATATTTTTAAAATTGGTAAATTAGATGAGTTACTATTCCCAAGTTATAAATACAAATCATTATAAGATACAAGTGTCACTTGATATTACAATAATATACCTTTACACCTGGTAATAGTATGTAGATGTTCATATATGTTGGGTCAATGATATAGATTTTCACTCCAGCTTTATATGGTCATTAACATTATATATTGAAACATAAATCCATTTAATCACTACTAACGACTATTTCATCCCATATAACAAATTTTCTATGGATTAAACATATCATAGTTTGTTATTTAAGGTGGATCAATCATGAAATATGGGATAACCCCATTTAGTTTCTCATAGAAATTTTATGTAACAAATTATTTACATCTTTTTTCTGAATGAAATGTTATAAAATCACAAATATAAAGATAAAGAAACATATAAAATGTAGCATGAACATAAATAAACCTAGCATGGAATATATATATCATAAATCAAACTACTTGCCTATAATTATTTATATGGAATTGATTCCTTTTCATACTACTTAAATTGTAAATTTATAATCATTAAAAAATTCATAAATTATGTGCCCTACTATACAGTGATATCAATATAACATTAATAGTTGAAATATAAAACAATAATGATTATCCGGGGAAACACATATTTCTCCTAGACATGGTTTAGCTACTCAAAGGAATGACTTATTTCTATGTTTCAACAAATCTTAGTATTTTATCTACCTACACCCAAAAGTAAGATAATGAAAATAATTATTTGATACCACATTGTGATTTTCAAACCCCAGTTCACTCATATGTAACTAAACTCAGTTTTCTATATGGACACTAAAATACATACCATTACTGGATCATTTTACAACTATAATCCAATGTATATTATGGTTTAGTGGGGAGATATTACCCTATTTATTATATTGAATCACATTATTTGTAATTATAGTAAATATAAATAGCGATAAAAATAATATGGAATCAACGATATAAGAAAGGATACCTAAAATAAACATATAATTAATAAAAAAATACTCAATACCAATATATTACTAGATACATATGAAAGCCAATCTATAGAGAATGAAATATGTATACATGGAGAAGATATAAATACAATACATGTACAAAAAATGAACAAAAAACTAATAGTTATATCCCTCATCATACTGAGCACCGGCTCTGTCAGCTGATATGAAACTCCCATCCTAAAATATAATCAATCATCCATAGCTAATCACTTCCCTTTATCCCTAATTTCAATAATGAATTATTTCAAGGAAATAATTATAAGCCAAAATTGGGATTGGGTAAATATCCAAAAGAATCCTATAACACCCTGAGTTTTTATGGCCCATTTGTTTTGAATAAATTAAAATTTTCATTCATATCCTACAATGCAATACGTTAAACAATCCTCTCACACTAAACTGTCTTATCATATGTTACACGCAACTCCAAGTTGGCATACTATACATGCAACACTATGTATAGATTTTGTTCAACATATAGAAGAACTTATTTTGGATTATATTATGAGTAACACAAAAGGAATATTTCTCTTTACATAATACATACATGGCTTTCATTATATGTAAGAGCTCCCTTCCTTGATAGCTTACGTTATACGTAATTCAGTGATTCACTAAAAAAAGATATATTATTTACATATTATTATTTAATGGAAAATAAACTAGTGTTTATGAATATTATTAACCATATTTTTCATTTTATATTACATTAACATTCCTAAAATGTATTTTTTAGACATGATATAAGAAAAAATTCAATTTTTTGGTGAACTTTTTTTAAAATGTAGTTTTGCAGCCTTTTGAGGACTCACCAGTTCACATATAGTTTTTAATACATTTAGATATTATTTTTTTAAAAATAAACTTCTTATTTAGTAGAATGACATCAAAATTTACTTTGGTTTAATTTTTTCTATTTTTCTGATAAAATTCAAATTTTAAGGAACAGTGAAAAATATTGAATTTTAATTCAAAACTGCCAATTTGTCTAATTTAATTATGTAGATAGATTATCCTTATAATTGATTTAAAAGTTTAATTGGATAAATTTTTTATAATTTAATACAATTTTGGTCATTACATGTAATTTCACATTTTAATTGGACATAAACACATCTCAATATTCGGATAGATTTTACTACATAAAATCAACTTTTTTGTTTTGACAGTAAGAATTAATATTAAATTAATTTATACCAATTATTTGTATTGAAATTGGATAAATGTATTCCATATTTTGAATCAAAATTTCCAAATTGTGTTTATATTTACCTTTATTTTTTTGAAAATTATGAATAATAACTTCATTAGTTATTTGTATTTACCAGGGAAAAAGGCTAAATAAGGTGATAACGGGTAAAAAATATTATTATAATAATATAAAACTAATATAAAACATTTCCTAATACACTTTTATGAGTTAGTTCATACCATGATCATTCATAAGCCGAAATTTTGGCATTTGCGAGCCACTTTGGAGAGATAATGACATATTATTATAAATAATTTCAAGTAAACAGAAAAATAAAATAAACATGCATCGTCTTACGAAAAAAATCTATATGGGGTCATATAAGTTATATCATTTACTATAAATAGTCATTAGAAAAAAATAAATATTTCCTACATCATTATATTTTAGTTATAATTTTTAGTCATTAAATAAAAATATTTTATTAAGACACAATGATGATGTAGTAATTCCTTCATCAATAATGTATTCAAATAAATGATATTATAAATATGAAAATAAATATTCTATGACATAATTAATGTCATAAAAGAATTATATAGGATAATATGACATGTTAGTATTGATTAAAAGATTTTTATTCAAATGGAATTTTTTATGAATTTGTAAAAAAAGGGATGTATGAATAGTTTCCAAAATTGACATTATTCATAACATAAAATATAATATACATTATTAAATGATATTAAATTCCAAAAAATATATCATCAAGAATAATTGCTAAAATAAGTCTGAATATTTCATAAATGACTTTTTTTGGGTCATTTGACATGATATGATAATTATATTAACACACAATGTGTAAATAACAGGATATCACTCTAATATTAAGAAGGGTAAAATAAGGGTTAAACCAATAAGATAAAGAGAAAATAATATTACAAAAATTTATAAAAATTCTTGTATGATTATTTTTCGAACCAAAATCAACTTATCATTGAATAAAAAGTGTTTTGGAGAGTTTTTAATCGAAATTGAGTTTATAATAAATTAATATTTCAACACATTCCTAATGTGCCACTCCTCCCTCTTAAACAAGGCAACCAACTCTATCTAGTTAATCACACCTTTAAAGAAATTTTTATTAACCAAAATATACTGAAATAATCTCAATAAATCCATACCATAACCCTATAGGCCACACTTGTGGAATAAATATATCCTATGGAGACCTTTTGTGAAAATCAAAAGTAGATACCCAAAAAAGAGATAATTGATTTATCACATCTTCCAAAAATCTATTCTTCTTATACTTACAATTATTATGTTTTAATCATATTAAATTAATAAATCTTGTATATTATACTTTCTGAGATTTTATTATAATTATGGTACATTATTAATCTTCCTTTTATCCATCCTATAAATAATAATATTATCATGCATACGTACATATGACTTACCGTCTCCAAGTCGTGGTGTAATTTTTTATTCAACAATAAATAATTTCGAAAGGTATATTTATGTGTATAGGGGATTTAAATTATTAATATAACATGGTATTATTTTATTAAAATTTTTATACCATAACATTCTATACCATTTAACCATCAAGTGATTTATATGATCGCTTCTGCGTACATACAACTTACTATCTCCACGACGCAATGAGATTAATTCTCCACATTAACCATCGAAGAATGATTATAAATTATATATAATAAATAAGAATGAAATATATGACATAATAATGATACTTTTTTTGCTATATATATATATATCATTTACTTGCTTCCATTTCTACTTAATAGGGAAACAGAAACAATGTTCATGTGTGCATACTGCCTTTCGTCTCCATGAATGGTGTATTCCATTTCATTTATCTATAAATTATATATATTTATTTACTGAATATTCATTATATATAAATAATTTTTTACAATATGGAATTAATTAAATCATGATCTAAGTAATATGATCAAGCATTACAAATCAAAACACGTATGATGAATAAAATGATTATTACCCAAAATGATTTTTAACAAGGAATTGATAAATAAATGTGTAATATAAAGTAATAAGTGAATCATATATGATATCATTAATATTATTATGGTTATTTTACAAGTTAATAATATTTTCAGACAAAATATACATGAGTTTCAGACAAATATAGAAGAAATCAGGCCTAAGGTAAGTAATAATTTTGCAATCTCATTATTATTCGATATTTTTTATCTGTATGTATTTACTGTGGTATATTTATCATACACATAAATGTTTCACAAATATATTATATTATTTCTATTTCATTACTATTGTGTAATGTCTGTTAAACCCATTGGAGAAGTTTTATTAATCATTATGAAAGGAATATTTCTTTCATTTTTTATGGTTCTTTTTTTCATTCTCGAAAAAGAATGTTTTTTAATCATATACGGAATGAATGGATTTTTACATATTAATAATTACCTATTTCCATGAAGATTCATCTAAATTATTTCGTTTGTGTTTTCAATTATATTATTTTCTAATAAAATTTCTTGGTATTTGGAAAAAATAATTTTTTTTTTCAAAAAAGAATGGATATTTTCCTCAAGAATTAAATTCAAATATTTTATAAAAACTGTTTTCTATCTAATATGAAACAAGGTTATGTTTTTAACCCTATTATTACTTTTATTTGATAGTGTTTATGATGGAATTGTTTTCATGAAATCCATTTATTTTATTCAGATTATTTTATGATGGAATGATGTTTAAGAAACCCATTTTATTTGGTGGGTTATGGAGTGATGAATGTTTTATGTTTTGTGGAACTTGTAAGAATGAATTAATTATGAGATGGGTGACCCATATATCTTCATCAAATGTATTGGGTAATGATTTATATCTCATGAGATATACATGATTGGAATGGAATATAAATCTGGTAATGTAATACAGGAATGGAACGACAATTAATTCTGGATCAGTAATACATTGCAAGAATGGAAATTAAATCCTGTTCAGTAATACAAGGCCGAAATTCTAAGTAAACAAGGTTAAATAATGGACTTTTTCCACTATTATGGTATTAGAAGCAATTACTTTGCTACTATGGAAATTAGATTATGTGGATATTTCTTTTCCACAATTCCATGTTTTATGCCAATTCTATTTTATCATGGTTATCATTCCTTTATAATCTATGTCATATATTCTGCCAAGTATTATTTCATGACTCACAATTTTGATATTCATGATTTATGATAATTTTTTACATTCATATGTCTATGTTATGTTTGATGTTCTGCATGATTACCCATACTGAGAATTTTAGATCACATTTTTTATGCTTTATTTTCCCTAGGATATAAATAGAAGATTTAGGTCGGAAAATGAATGGGGAAGATATTTATTAGAGTTGTTAATGATCTTACACCAAGATAGAATAATCAACGCCATCTTTCTAAAGACAGTAATCTAATATGGTCTTTGCATGCCTTTTTGTGTCATTTATTAAGTATCCCACAAATGAAATGTAATTTCTATGTATGTACAGCGTGGGTCGTTAGACCTCCTCCATTTGTGTGCAATAAGATTCCATCGTGTGAATATAAAATGTAATTACTTGAAGGTATAATTTAAAAGAAGTGGCTAAATTGTTACCATGTCAAGAAGAATCCTCATTGGAACCTGACTAACCATACCTTTTTCTCCCTCACAAAAATTTCATTGATCGTAAAATAATTTTAATTTATTCTAGTAATAAAGTAACATAGGTAAATATTCCATATAATATAATCATATAATATTTTATAAGAATAAAAGGCATCCTTGACCATAGAAAGGTATAACCAACTCATAAAAACAACATTCTAGCTTGGCTATAGGGGTCTAAGTGTAATCCAAAGGATTAAAACTCACCATTCCACCATGAATATTTCTAATCATGTACATAGAATATGTTTTTGTTAATTGTGAGATATAATTGATCTTGAGACCCATGATATAATACATTCCATCTTGTTTCTGAGGGAATCAAGTATAATATAAGTACGGAATCATGACATTCCATTTTCTAAAGATTAATTTGATTCATCAATGATACGTCAAGGTATTCAAAAATTAAATACAATATCCATAAAATAGTGTGAAAAATAAAATAGTGGTGGAATAAATTAAATAGATTATATACTGTGAGTTCTCCCAAGGAATTCTAGTTCAGAAATCGAGGTCATACTCAAGGAAGGGAACACATTTAGTGTTATTCTTGCCTATAAAAATTGGGAATGTTATATTTAATAAACAAATATAGGTCATGATATAAATCTAAGAAAATTTTACAATTTAATCATGATTCATTTCAATTTTGAAAAAACATAGAATTTATAAAATGGGGAAATTTGATTATACATGAAAAATATCAATTCAATTACAATATTTATCAATCCTTAAACCAGAACATAAAAAACCTCCAAGGGGTGGTTTAATCACATGAAAAGAATGAAATTCAATGTGATTTATTCAAACCCATCTAAAATGGTGGTATTCTATGAGTTCAAAAACCATAAACCATATCAAAGGTGCTAAATATCATTAAGATAATGTACCAAATATTTTATTTAAGGTATTACTCTTTTATGAGCAACGTAAAAAAATTATTTTGTGTGGAACAATGGAAAAAAACACAAAACACTATAAATTTAGGGAAAAGTTTCATACTATCAACCTTTACATGGGCATAGACTTACCGTCTAGTATTAGTCTTATAATGAGGTTGTAATGAGAGAAACTAGAGAAACTAGAAAAATACAATGAAAATAATGTTATTAATCTCACATGGAAATAGTATCTATGATAACAAATTAAATTGCTAAATTAAGGATGGGGAATGATATACATACTAACTAGATTCTAATGCAACAAATTAAGTTTTAATTGGAGGCCAAATGGGGGAAATAACTAGATGGTTATGAGGAGGAAAGAAGGAGAGATTCTATATATGGAGTTTAAGTCATTTGAGGGAGGGTAAGAGAGAAATTTTATTTAGAAGACCAAAGGGTAAAATGGTTAATACTCACTTTTTAATGGGTATCATTGTTTTTTTGATTGTACTTATTAACCATGTTTCAATAAGGTGATAACCATTATAAAAACAATCCCCACATCATACTGTTTTGGTGCATGGTTAGACAAACCATTGCCAAAATATGCGATTTACCTTTGTAATAAATTACTGATTTTTCATGGTCATATGACCCATTATACATCATTTGGATAACCATTATACTCTTATATATGGACTTATAGTTTATTTGAACTATTATTACTATCCATGTTCTAACCATGTTTCACATATTGTGTACCTAAAAACAAAAAATGTAGACCCCGAACAATGCCTAGAAACATCAAAAAAGTCAATGAACTCTTCGTCTAGAGCCATTAAGGTAAAAATAATGGATTATATTGATTATTAATGTATTCATATTGGTGATAACCCATGATCTTAAATTCATACCTATGTTGAAATCAGATATCTTAATATCCAAAAAAAATAGAAACTTTTTTTGGAATTAAATCAATATCCTTTACATCTTTAGAAACCACATGAACATGGGAAAAATATATGAATAATAGGTGAGTCAAATATATTTTATTTTCTACCTACAATTATTCTAGATATTCTTACAAAATTGGTTTTGAGGGGATCTAATTGGGTTAGTATGGAATGGTAATTTATAATTCCTCTAAAAACCCATCGATATTCATGAATGAAAATTTATACTCTTTTATTTTTCATTAAATATCCATCTTTATTCATTTAAAAAATCCACTTCCTTATTAATCCCAGTTATTTTCTCCCCATTAAGAATTACATAATGTCTGTAGATGTTCTTAAAACATATTCAGATGAACTCACCTCTATTAATAAATCCCATGAATTTCCTCATACAACCTACCTTCATTTGAAAAATACTTTTCCATTATATAAATACCCATAACACCTCTAATATATGTTTCAGGAAGTATAATAGTACTTTCCTCCTGAATTTATCAATGAAATCTTAATGTATTGATAACATCTATGTAATTTAACATATATAGGTCCTCAAAAAATGTGTATATACATGTTCCAAATTTTAAAATTTCAGTTTTATCCCATTGAATTTAAAGATATAATTTTATTTAATACCATGTTAGATTCTCTCAAAATAATGATAAATCCAAATATTCCCTCCTCGTCATTCAATAATTCTTTAGATTATTAAGGACTACATAACTAATGGACCTAGCCCGGATGTTCCAAGGGTTTTATAAACCCACCCTTTTAAGTCTGATTTTAAATACAGAAGTATTATGATTTTAATTGAATACATGTGTGAAGAATCAAGATCAACATAAATATATTTCTATAATTTAAAAAATAAATCTCGAAATAATCACACAAAACAAGAAACGAAAGCTTTTGTGTTTTTTGGGATGAGCTATATATGAATATTATTATGAATAGATTTCCAAAAATTGAATTATATAAGATATCCTTCTAGATATATCCAAGTATATAATCATATTTATAGCATTGGAAATAGATAATATAATAAGGGGGGATCCAAAATGCTTATAAAGGAAAAACGTAACAAAAATTAAAAACGGGTTAATGCATAAGCATAAAACAAAACATGGTCATAAGGTACATATCTTTGTTTAAGAACATAGAATAATTTAAGTTATATATAAGAAATAATTGAAGTACATGTAATATAAATCTATAATTCATATTATGTGGCCTAAGTGTGAACAATCGGGAGATAATATTCATAGTCCCTAGTGAATGACATAGGAATATAACCTTGAAATGTAAAAGACATGGAAATGTATTAAAAAATCACAAAACATATGAACAAGAATCATTACATACTAAATTGAGATTCATTTTCCTGGCTATAGAAACATTATGGATAAGAAAGTTCATTTATTCCACCAATGAAATAGTTTACCAGAAATCACTACATTACCTCCAATCACATTATAGAAGAAGAATCACATCACAACCTCCTATCATAAAGTGGACCATTAAACATGTCCATATCTTCCATTACATATTGAATCAAGAATCAAACCATTACATCTCGTTAAATTATATATAAAAAATAATTCCCATTCCTCCCATAATTTTTTGGATCATGAATCACATCCACACCTCCCATTATGTAGTGGGAAAATAATCACATCATTTACTCTCATTGCATATCAGATTAATAATCACCTCTCTCTATTCAATACATATCTCATGAGATATTAAAAGATAACCAATTCACTTGATGACTATATTATTATGGTCCCATTGATCACATAATTAAATCCATCCATATGTGTTAATAGAGAACAAAAAAATATTTATTTTTCAATAGTTACTAAATTAACCCATGGTAAAGTTACGTGATTCATGAAAACTACCATTAGTAATTTTATAATTAATTTAGAGTAATAATTAAGATATAAGTTAATAAAAATTCCCTATTAAATCATAAAAGTATTTTAAATTTGTTTATAAGATAATAAATATCTTTTGTAGAATGACTAGAATTGTACCACATAACAAGTGATCAAGAATAAAATCAAATAATACCATGAATTTTATTCCAATTATATGTAAATGTAAAAATTATATCTTAAGGGTAATTCATAAAAAATCCATGGAAATAAAAACGTTTGATATAAATTGAAAAAATGAAGTGAAACAAAAAATAGTTATTTCTAAATAATTAACAACGTTAGAAAAAAAAATGTCATGAGTCACATTTAAAATTAAATTTTAAAAATATAATATGAATATTTTTGAAAACAATTATATAAATGGAATTTCCAATAATGGGTCCTTAAATAATATACAATTATAAATTTAATAAATTTGTAGGGGAAGATGGAAGATTCATGTAAAAAATATAAATTTTATTTTTAATAACCGAAAATAGCATTATGAGAACCTAGTTTATTAAAATATAGTAAAATAAAATTATAAAAAAGGTAAAGGGAAATGAGAAGATAACATAAGATAAATTATTTATGGGATTAAAAATAAAAATTTAAAACATTTTGGAATGAATGAATGTGAACATGAATGAGACAAAATCATTAAAGATATTGTGAATAATTTTTAAGATTGTTGTCTTTTTAGGAAGATAGAAGCCCATAAATGAAAATAACTGTGGAAAAACCCCTTGAAAAAGTTTTCATGATATAGGAATATACATACCAAAAATATATTTAATATATTAAACTTTATCAAATGGTATATTTTAACCAACATATAGGAATAATGGTTAATAGGAATGATCAAAACTCAATGAATATAAATTGAATTTAAAAACCCCTTAAAACATAAGAAACCAATAAATAAAAATAAATTGAATGAAATAACATGATATGGATTAAGTTTTTTAATAATGGTATTATAAAGTAATAAAAATAAATTAAATAGACAACATAAATTCAATAAAGTAGTGAATATGCAATATGTTTAATAGAAGGAAAATTGAGATGAGAAAACACTTATTTTAACACTCTAATTCCATGGCAGCACATTAACATCATGAATAAAGAATTTACCAGACTGGAAACAAATTTCAAATAAATACTCATTTTTTTCCTTTTGTAAATATTTTATTAAATTTTTAATAATATACTCATTATTAAGTTAGTTATTTCTATCATCATGTGTTTGTATCAATAATAATTTTGTACAAGTTTCATATTAACGATGTTTCTCATCATTATATGATAAAAATTTCATAATTATAAGACTATTAGTGGAAATATAATATATATTCATTAATTATTTATATTTTTCAAATTATATTCCATTATACATTTAGCCACGATTCTTGAATATGAAATTAGTGATGAGATTTTTCAGGAAAATTTATGATATCAAATGATTACATTGTCATGATTGTTTACTTTTTTGTGATAAATTTAAAACAATACAAATGAAATATATTAATTAATAATGTCATATATATTCATTAAATATATATTTAAAACCATTCATTTATTATTTTTAGGAAGGTAAAAACACGTCATCCATTGAGTTAGTGGTCCCCACACACACATGGGCGACATTTTCATATTTTGATGGATGGGAAATAGAAGGAAAGTGGTTATTTATCTTCTTAGAATTATATTTATATAATATATAAAATTTATATTCATTAAATTATTTATTAAATATATCCATTTATGGTGGTGATGAAAAATGAAACACATTGTATATGGAGGTGGTAGACCACCCATATACATGAGAACCATTTTAATTTTTCATCAGATGAAATGAAACAATGATTATAATGATTTATACTTTCATAATAATAAATATAAATTAGGTATGATATTTAATCATAAATTACATTTTTATGATGAACTATTTAAGGTGATTATGAAAAATGGATTATGCCTTTCATAGAGATAGTAGTCTCCATATACACATGAGAGAAGTTTTAATTTTTCAAATGGATTAGAGTGGAACATATAATTATACAATCATGAATAAAATAAATTATTAGTGAAAAAAATTATAATAATTTCATAATATTTATTTTATTATAATAGGTTTTTAGGATTTTTTATGATCATGATAATGAATAAAATATCACTGTTGAATAATACTCATGTTAATGATTGGTGTCATTCTTGAAAGACTTCATAGAATTGGAGTACTTGGGGAAACTTTTTATGACCAATGGAATTAAAGAGTATATGTTGAATATAGTATAGGTTATATGGGTTTGGTTTCCTGATTAAATGTAATGAAACATCCTGAGTTACCCTAAATAACTAATACTGCAATTGATCTATCATATACCTAAAATAAATTCATGATCATCATAAGTTGGCGAGTGACACCTGTGAATCAGTGATTACTAGAGGGAGTGATGTCACCCTGAATATAAAAAGATACATGATATGTATGAAAAAAATAAAGAGATCATAGAAGAAAACTGAAAATAATATTTTCCATATCCAAAGAGAAACATTTGTAGTGTTACAACACTTTATCCAAATAAAAACAAAAGGAAGATGTCCAAAAAAACCATAAAATATAACTAAACCGAATCAATAAAAAATTTGATATGTGGGAAATGTACCATGATCTCAACACCAACTCCATGTTCCCAGATGACCAAAACCTCACATCCTCACAGTGACATCATACCTTTTCATACATTAAAATACAATAAGTTGTCTACAAATCATCGAAGGGGTGTGAGATAAATAGGATATGTAGGATACCTCTTATGTGTTCCATATCATGCACATCTTTAAATAATCTAAATATTATAATTCTAATAAAAAATGGAATGCTATGTATTAAAGTAGTATTATATAAAATCATAGTAAATATTTCTATTTTCTACTGTTCTACAACAATCCAGGTGGAATAGTTTGGAAGAAAAAATCTATATTTTCTCAAATCATGTATATCAAAGATAAAATAGTACAAATACAAATAATATTTTAAAAATAGACCAAGGATCACTGTAGTTTAGTCTAGACGACTACTCCTACACTAATCAATGAACACGGTAAATTTAAGCCCTTAGAACATAGGCCTAATGAATAGAAGAACACCCCATAAATTAATCCTTGACAATGCCAATATAAATTCACTAGGATTAATGCCTTGGGAGAATAGGAAAATCCCTTTAGTGATCACTATAATAATCAAAATTGAAAATTATTTATTCTGAAACATTCACTTATTAACTGAAGGACTCCCATGTGATGCATTTATCAAATAAATTTTTTTGGGCTTTATATTTCGCAAACAATTCAAAGAAGCGTTATTATTTCCAAAAATAAATTTAAAACCCATTTAAAAATGAAATAAAACACACTCTTTGCTTACCCGAAATAGGGAGAAATAATAATTTATCACAAATCCAATTATTCACAAAAATTTATCATTCCAATTGTTTTATATAACAAATTATAAAACTAAGAGGAATCATTGTACATAATATGTTGGCAATAGATAGACCCACCTACTAAGAATCATGGGTTGTAAACTACCTTCACTGAGATCCACATACACCAGGAGAAATGCTAATCAATAAATGGATGGAATCACATCAATTACCAAATATCAGAATCAAATTACATAATAAAAAAAGTTATAAGTGAGGATATGTTATAACATACCTCAAGGAACTCTTATGCTTCACCACAACGATGAAATGGGATGCAGGGAAAAGAATATTTCACAAGAGATATACAAGTGGTTAAATAAGAATTCTATTTTTATCAAAAGATCCCATAAACATTTCCCAATGCTTTTTAGTAACCAAAAAATTTGAAAATAAGAAAATTTTCAATTATTTGAAGTTATAAAGGAAACCACACCACAGATCAAAAAAACCAGAAAATAAATAAATTTTTAAATTCTAGAAAAACAAACACATGTTTGGAAGGATAATTTGATATGAGATAATGAAGTGGAAATACAATGAATGAGTATCCATGTTTTAGTGAATAAGAACTTATAGGAAATGGGGTTTATATTGAAAATATGAGATTCAGGGCATAAACATTCTATTATTCATTTATGATAAAAAAACACATCACCTTTGGCTAATTTATCCCTGGTGAGATATATATTACATAAAGAAAGGGTTTTACTAACAAAATTTATTTTATAATTCAAACATATTTTTTTGGATTGTTATGTGTGACAGATTTACACTATAAATATAAATTTTACACTATAAATGTGACCTATATTAAAAACCAATCCAAAGTTGTGAAAAAATTCCACAATATCACCTATGAATAGAAAACTAACTTCCATGAAAGTATTTTACATGGGTATTAGGTATGTCCATTGGATGACCTATAATGGAAATGTCTTTCTCTAACTTAGTCTGATTACATGTCAAAAAATGTGAAATATTAAGATCGTATTTTATAATTTGAGATATGTAGAATTAACTATTGATATCTGGAATCTATTATGGAAATGGAAACTGATAATAAACTTTCCCTAGCCACTCAACAACCACAAATGAGAAAATATATTTTAGATATGGCATTCATTATTTTTGAAGAAAATTATAACCCGACAGATTCCAAACATTCAATAAAACCCAATCACCAATGAAAAATTATAAAGTAATATTTCAATGATGAGAAATGATTTATTCTGACTCTATGCTATTAGTAAACAATATAAATTCTAAATCCTTGATAATATCTCCTGAATGAGACTTTTCCCAGAAGAGAGGCCTCTACCACCATATCCCAATAGAGAGGCAGTCTGTAGAGGTGGTTATAAAAACCATTGAGGGTAACCATTATAATAGATGAATAATAACTATTATTACATAACGAATGAACTAATACACATAGTCTATCCCCTGATCCCCCAAAATAGAAGACATAGGTGCAAATAATATTATCCAGAATTGGAATAGAACACTCTTTATAACCATCCTATAGTGGATGGCATGCTATATTCAACTGGAATTGGGTACCTATCCACTCTTGAATATTATTAGAAAATATATAAGTAACCGTATGATGAATTTTTAATAAAATGGTAGAAGGAACCCCATGAAGCCTCCTTTCCCTTTTTAAATACAACTAATCTAAATCCTAATTTTTTTGGTGTATCTGATCAACATAAAAAGGAACGAGTTTAAATGTCAAACGATGAAGAACCAAACTACGCATACAAATATATTATATTTTAAAATTGTAATATTAATTACATATCATAATGATCCACACAAGTAATCATTTCATTCGGTGCCTTTGGAAACACATATATTTAAAAAATTAGATCAAAAGTGAACTACATCATCTCCTCCTAAGATTTTCATAAATATCACCCTACTTAGACATATCATACATTATACCTTCCATCATAACCTGGGAAAATGAAACAAAATAAAGGGTATGATAAAATTCACATTAATGGTAAATCATAGGGATAAAATAGATCACATATGTATAAAATTTATTTTTTCATTGATATTTTTGGAAATGATTCTTTATATATTTCGAGAGCTAGTCATTGAGATAATGCGCAATTACAATGCCCAGTGTGATCGATATGTATTTAATAAAAATAAATAAATATATTTTATATTGATAATTATTGGTTAACTAAAGAAAATAGAATAACTTATAAACAATTGATTGGATCAGAAATCTGAGACCATAGATTGGTTCGGAAAATGGAATTTTCCTTAGCCATGACATAAAAGGAGTCGGTGTGGGATGAACAAGTGCCTCAGTGATTGGAGGAACATTTTATTAAATTAATTAATTAATTAATTTCTGAAATTCATTTTTAAAATAATTAAAATGTAATAAATAGTTCGTTAGATGGATTTGGACAATTTTGGCCTCAAAATTCTAGGAATATTCCTCTGAGAGACCCATTCACACTTTAAAGAATTCATTCGTTGAAAGAAAAACAATTGTATCTAGATGGATCAAAGAACAATGAATGCAACAACTTATTTTTATCAATGGATTATGAATTCTTTACCAATGATAGATCTATTACATATAAGAAATACTATATGTGGTTTTACTCCCATATAATTAAACTATTTAGTAGTTCAATTGTTATTAATTGATCTACACACCTCCATATACCCTTGTTTATCCCAAAGAATTGAAACTAATTTATTTATAATTTATTTATTAGTTGCTTATAATCCATATTTAACATTATATATAATTGGAAAAGAATTATTGGCCACCGATTATACAACCATGTTTTGGTGCATTTCTACACTTTTTCTTCATTTTCTTTGTTTTTAGTACCCTACGGTTCCTGGATCAATTGATTTAGGATGATGTGAGCTCGATCTGGTGCCATGATTCGAGGTTGATCAATGAATCAATGACAATTATTTTTGAATGGTTAAGATCCATAATTACCATGATTAATGGAAAATGAATCTGATGTTTTCCTGTTGAATTATTGAGAAATAGAGGCATGAATAAATAATGAATGAAGGGAAAACCCCTTATTCTTTTTGGTTACCAATTCCCGGAGAACAGTAGTTTGACACTACGGTTTGCAACTAGATCCAATTATTTTAGATGGATTTATGATAATATCTAGAAGGGCGAGAATATATTCAATGTGTGAAGTTAGGATTGAGGAAAAACAAAGGCATCTGAAAAAACTCGAATACACACTGTTTTAAATGATGAAAAAATTTGGTGAAGGCTCCTGCATTGTCAGTTCTAGGGTTTGGGAGATGATAATGATAAAAATGTGTGTATTGTCCTTGAAATGCTATGTACAACCTTCTCATGTGAAATAAGCCATGTAAATGAACACAAGACCATGCATATGCTCTGTTTAGATTACATGATCACCGGTTGGCCTTACATAAAATGGCCCTTGTGCACCAAATATAATGTAACGACGTAAATAGACATGGGGTATGAGTACACACACATGACCAGTAGACACAGCCCTACCCCTAGATAGGTGGGACACCATGTAGTCCACCTACACGGCCTGAACTTCTACACATATGGGACCCATATACGAGACAGAGAGGAAAACATGCATTGGAGTGGGACCAAACACCATGTGGGTCCCCTCACATGCCATGTACTCCTTGATATCATTTGGGTGATCTCCAATACTATGTGTATTCTTCATTTCAACTCATATGTTTTCCCACAAGATGAATATCCAAGGAGTTTTTCTACATAGAATCTAATGGTTCAATTGTATGAAGATTCCAAGATATGATAATAGTGTTCAAGGATTTTCAGTATCATAGGTGACACCCAATGATGAGAACATTAATACAGAACCACTAGAGAAGTATCGAGCTTACCCTCAAGGTGGGATAGGTACTGGAATTCCCTAATGATCATTATGAGTTACTCTCCAGTAGGACTCAGAAGTGGAGTTCCTCAACATTCCATACATACCCTCCAGCTAGCCTGGGTTGTGACATTCACCGATGACATCTTCAAAGCATAACCCTCCATCTGAGATGGGCATTGGTGTTTCTACAACGACTCATAAGGCTTACCCTCCAATAGGAATAGGTAGTGTCTTTCCCTATTGACCTTCCTGAGTGGTACCCTCTTATCAGGCTGGGCAGTGGAGTTCCTCTGTGACTACTAATGAAGGACCCACAAAACATACTAGGGATCATGATCCTTTTCTAAAAATCGGTGACCCTTCGACTATGAGGAACAATGATATGGTGTGGATTGAAATACATTAGGGATCATGAAAAAGTGGGACACAATCCCCAAAGAGACACATTAGTGTATAGCTTTTCTTGGTTGTATGGCTCTATGATCCTACTATAGGTAAATAAGAGTGTAATAGAAGTTTATATTATCACTTTTTCATCCTCTTATGTTTGGATGAGTTAACCTTCACTCTCTTGTTATGTTCAGTTGTACTCCTTTACCAGACCATTATATTCTAATTTCTTCATTTGTTGTATCTATTATTCCTCTTATCACTGTTTTTGGATCATTATTCTGGGTATGTATATACTCACCCCTACATTGGATTTTCCAACGCATAGTTTTTCTTTTAATGATGAAAAACTGGTCATTCATGACTTTAGATGAGCTTAAGATACAGACAGCATGGACCACATACAATGGTCATATCAAAGGATATAGAATTTGGCCTCTCATTTGTTCTCTTTTATAGGGTTTTCATGTTGGGAAAGGCTTCCCAGTGGGAATGTGTTTTTTCCTTTTCTTTTCAGCTTACACTATTGTAATTTATTATGATTAGTGTTTCAGGAATCTTTTTTATAATTTATTGTATTATTTCCTCTTTCAGTTCTTTCCCTATATGAATTTTCATTGATTTGGATGTCTGTGTGTGTGGATTCTTAGGTAAAGGCCTCCCTAATATTAGGGTGTCTTCAGTGTTTTCCTCCACCCCCAGGCCTATGTAGGTGGGCTTGGGGTAGTTGTTCCTCGAGCCCCGACATTAGTCGTGTCATTAAAGAGTGGTATCAAGGTTCTTTCGTTCCTTGTGATCTTGTTCGAACGCTCTATAAAAATGATTGGTTGGGATTGAGGAAACAATTTCAATGTTTCCCAAGTGTAACTCCTAGGCCTGGGGGACTAGTGATGGTGTGAGTGACTAATGTATCCATTCGTCACGACCCTAATTTCTGGCTTATCAACTCAGAATCCTGGGGAATGTTTTGTAGGGAACAATGGTACAAGCGATATCTTGGACTGAGCCTTTTAATGTAATTCATTATATGGATCCAAATTTTCCTTGATATATACATATATATATACATATATATATATATATGTGCTAATCTGACTGCAGTACACGTTAATAATTTTCCCAATGTGTCCACAAAGGCAACAACTTTAGATACCAGCTCCGGGTCATGATAACGAATATATGAGAGATACGGCCTCAGTTAAGGTTCCATCATGCGATTCAATTCCAATATATGGTTAGGTAGAAGAAACTCAACCCTTTGAGTATTATATAGTCCCTTTAGAGAAAGATTATTCCATGCATAGAATGATCACACTACGCAAGATCCATCATCCGTGACTGCTGAGGTTCCTCAGTGATCTAGATCCCTAGGTAATATGGGTTAGCTAGAGTTGGTGGTATGAATTTTCATGATTTTTTAGACCCTGGTAGTTAATATGGTGGATTTGGAAGCTATACTTCTATATAGAGTAGTTGTGTGTTGGTGAAGCTTGGTTATCCAGAAGCACGATGAGTCAGAAATATCATCGTAAAACATCTGACACATGTTATTGTGAATAGTTCTACCCCTCCTTCATATGTTCTATTCGAATGCAAGAGCTTCTATAGAATCAATAGGGATGAATGAAAATGGAATAGTATGCATCCAGGATCACAGAGCATACCTGCTACTCTCTCAACATGGTCATAGATGGATACTTTTGAGCACAACATTTTGAGCACGGACACTACGAAGAGATCCAAGCAAGTGTAGTGTCCTTGTTCATCCCCACCTCTAATAGGTTGCTGGATTGGGTAGATGTGTAAATGATATATCTAAAATATGGATTCCATATAGCTGGAGCTAAAAGTGGGTGTCATTGGGTTGAGTCATCTATAGCAGTAAGCAGGAACCAGAGATCTCGGAACAGGAGACCCTTTCTTTACCAGGCTCAAGGATGTGGTCATTTAGTGAAGGGGCAACGTAGAGAACCATGGAAGAATGGGGAGGGCCAATTCTATGATTATGATGGGTGATGTCACATGGCATATAACTACCCAACTAGACATTTTTAGTTTCCCAAGAAGACAAAGGATAGACCACCACAGTCGAGAAAACGACATGATAAAATATATCCCATGAATTTACAGGGTAGTCCCTGGGGAGGCATACATTGAAAAGGAAGAGTAGGAGCTACAGGTGGGGGATGACTCCATGAGTTCCTTCCACCACTACCAATAGGTATTCCACATCATTATTAGGTAGATGGCAGTTAGGGCCACAAAAAGATGCAAGATTTTGACATTTATCATATTATAGAAAACAAGATGATTCATGGTATGATCTGTGTTTTTTATAATCATACCTTATTATTAGTATAAAACGTTCCTATAATTATTTTTTCTGTCAACTCTTGTTGTTGGAGTTGGATATCCCAGTAGTGAAGCTATAAAAATAGCATTTTCTTAAGGTCCCTCTAGGGAATCATTCTTTTGTGCCTTTCATCTACAAGAAGTGAGAGCTGTCACATTGAGGGGTAGGTTCACGTGGGACCATTTGGTCATCACGATGGAACCCTAAGACATCATCTTGGGAATTAATTGACTTTAAATGTTTCGCTAACATATTTAATATCTCCATATACTTGTAAGATTCTTGCGAACTGATGGGTCCAGGTTTTTATTTATCGGGGACATACTTTTTAGCAGGACAAGAGGTTGGACTGACCAAGTGGTTACATACTGTTACCCATCATCTAGATAGTGTGAACCTTGGTATATAACACACTTCAGGCATCTAGAACCCTTTGGTTGAGGATAATTATATGGATTCCATCCATGAAGATGTTTAGTGACTACATCTGAGGTGATGGTGGGAATTTTTCATTGAATTTAATTTTAGGATATCCCCGATATATTTTATGACATTTCATATGGAACCCACCATGCTATGGGAGCTATAGTTATAGTTAGAGAACATTATTAAGAAGGGTTTTATCAGAAATAGTTGTCCCTCTAGATATCTCCAGCTCTTTTCATAAAAAAGGATGATGGGAGCTCACAAATTTGCGTGGATTATCATTTCATGAACCATTCTATGATTAAGAATAAATACACCTTGTTGAGGATTGAAAACCTATTTGATCAATTTTGAGGTTTGAGGTTGTTCTCCATGATAGTTCCCAGGTTCAGCTACAACTAGCTACCAGTTCTCGTGGCCGATATTCCAATGCTAGTTTTCCTAGGACACTATAGACACTACGAGTTCCCATTGATGCCATTTGGTATGACAAATGCCTACACCATTTTTATGGCTTTGATGAAATAGATCATCAACCCTTACTTGGACCATTTTTAATTTTCTTCATTGATGGCACACTCATCCACTACATAACAAAGGAAGAGCATGTAGATCACATTATGATGGTTTTTAATTTACCTCGAAAACACAATCATTACATGAATCTCTCAAAATTATATTTTGGGATAGAATACGTTCAATTTATGGGAAATTTTATTTAAAAACATGTTTTATCTGTGGACCTAGTAAATATAGAATCAGTTCATGCTTGGGAGACACCCAAGAATGTGTTATATGTGGAAATATTTTTTTGCTCAGTATAGTGATACATGATATTTTTTGATAGACATATTCAGAATCATAGCAGCTTTGACTAATCTAATGTGGAAGGGAAAACTATTTACCTAATCAGAGAATTTCCAGAAGAATTTTAAGGAGATGTGGCAGAGGATTATGAGCACTCTAGTTTTCATAATATTTGACCAGCATTTTGAGTTTGAATTGTATTATGATGCCTCAGGAGCTCAACTCAGTTTCATGCTGACGCAACAGAAAGCGTTCTTCACATGCAAGTCGAGCCAGTTGAAGCCCCATGAGGAGAACTATGAGACTCATGATCTAGAGGAATAAACCATAGCTTTCTCATTAATTATTTGGAGACACTAACTTCTAGGAAAGTGATTTGTGGTTTACTCAAACCACTAGAGTCTCTGGTACGTCTTCAATCAAAGAGACTTCAACCTTAGGTAGTGATGCTAGTCGTAATTCCAATTAGACAACATCTTCGAGATGTTTTATACTCAAGGAAATGGTAACATTGTACCAGATTCCATTTGCGATAAGTCTCTGGCTCTCCTAGTGTGGGAAGCTTGAGAGCACTTAACTTCTCTACAACGGACCTTGGTGGAGTAGGAGGGTACATTTTTCCTATAGTTGATGGGGTTGGATCATCACTCCTTGTGAATTTGAAAGAGTCCTAACTAGGAGACAATGAATATGATTTTCTGTGTTATCACATATCCATAAGATACACACTAGATAAATATTATGAAGAAGGGAGTCATGAGATCTAGTTCTAGGTGCGAAGTTTGGTGCCAGTCACGAAGCCGGAGGAGGTTATATGGGAGTTTCGTACATCTCCATTAGCTATAAATCTGATTGTGGGGAAGATCTACAGAAACCATAAGTGAAAATTTTTGTGGTATGACATGATATAAAGCATAGCCGAGTTTATCTCATGTTCCTCCACCTATCTGTAGGTAAAGGTTGATCACCATATTCTGACATGTTATTGTCACCTCATGATATCCCTTATAATAAATGGGATTAAATATACATGAACATAGTCATAGGACATCCAGATGCCGAAAAGGACCATGAAACCGTCTAGTTGATAGTAGAAAACTCACAATGTGGGCAAACTTCATTCCTATCAGGTAGCCGTGTTCGGTGGAAAGTTTAGGGTAGTTGTACATATGAAATACAAACATCCTTCACAGTGTACCCTTGATGATTTTATCTTATAGTGATGTGAAATTTATCTAATGATTATGGAGAACCCAATAGGAGGATATCAGATCCTAGTTGTGGATGAGTACAACCTTTCACCCCTAGATCAATGGACAGACAGACCATACTATCAAGGTGCAAGAGGATATTTTGAGGGCTAACATGCTAGGTTTTGGTCATAGCTTGTATGATCACCTTACTTTAGTAGAGTTTGTGTACAACAACATCTATTACATTACCCTTGGCATGACACCTTTTGAGGCCCTTTGTGGTAAAACCTTTTAGGTCACTCTTGTACTAGACAATGGAATGAGAGTCATTCCACTTGGGACCATAGTTCATGAATACGAAGTTGGAGAAAGTATAGGTCATCTGTGTATAGATGAAGATGGTCCAAAGAAGATAGAAATCCTATGTAGATCGCCATTGCAGGCTCATGGAGTTTTAGAAAAGAGACTATGTATTCTTGCGAGTCTAACCAAGGTGAGGGATATACTGACTTGGAAAGGAAATAAAGCTATCCAAAAGGTTTATCAGGACATTTAAGATAATTCTGATGATTAGAGAGGCTGCCTATCGACTAGTCTTACCCCCCATATATGGATAAGATGCATGAAGTATTCCACTTTTTTCATTTGATGAGATACATTCATGATCCATTCCACATCATTGATTGGGGAGAGCTACACATTTGATGATGGATATACCATTACAAAGCACCTGGTGGTGATGGAGGACTTACCATAGTAGACCCTGTGAGAATGGAGCATCCCTTTAGTTCATATGTTGTGGGAGTAAAGAAATGTGTTGAAGAGATCCTGGGAGTGGGAGAACCTAATTTAGAATTCATTTATTGAGTTCTTTTCAATTTTTTTCTTTTCGAGTACAAATATATTGAAAGGGGGGATGATGTAGAGGCGAAATTTTTGCCTTATAATAACTTTAAATTTATATTAATAAATTTTCAGAGCTATGAACTGATACGACATGTGATTTTGAGGCCCGGTGTGTCTTTAAATAATTTTATAAAAATATTAAAAATAATTTATATTATGTGTGTGGTTAAACAAATAAAAATTGGATAACCCTTAAATGGTTCATCAGATCATAAATCTGAGTTCAGGGTTGGGTTTGGAATTTAGTGTTTTCCCTTTGTGTGGCATAAATTGATTCGGTATGGGACAAATAGACGCCTCCCTCGTTGGCGGTGTCATTGAGTAAATAATTAATTTACTGAAAAAAATCAATTTTAACCTAATAAAAAAGTAATAAATAGGTTCATTGGGGTATTTTTCTAGGTTTTTCCTCACAATTCCTGGATTCCACTGAGGAGAGCTCCCTTCGCCCTTGGAATAATTGCTTTGAATAATGAAAAACCTTTGTATCTGGGAAGATTGAAGCATGACAAACATAATTGATTCTTCCGATCGTTAGAAAAATAATTCTTCAGTAATAGTTGATCCAAAATAGGTAGGACTAATTAATTTTGGTAAATCATTCTTATAATTAAGTGATTGAGTGGTTTTACATTTTTTATTGACCTCCACCCCTCCCAGTAACCCTTGTTTTCTTAGGGAATTGAAAATGGTTTATTTATCCTTTGTTTATATGTTTTTTTCTAATACAAAAAACAAGTTCTTGATCGTTGGGGAATAATGATGGGAAATGATCATAAACCATTGTTTTTTTGCATTTAACACCTTGTTCTTCACCGTTGGTACCCTTCAGTTCCCTTAATGTTAGTTACCAGGTGACCCGAGCTTGATCGAGTGACTGAATTCTAGGAAGATCAATGAAACATTGATGATTCTTTGATAAAGTTACACATCCATAATATTCGAGAAAAATGGATGATGAATCTAAATTTATCTAAACTGAATCATTGTGAGATGGAGGAATGATAATGTGTGTAATGAATATCAAACTGATATTCATTCTATCAAATGATTCCCGATGAACTAGAGTTCAATAATGAGATTCTTGGCTAGATCTGATGAGTTTAGAAGAATTCACAACTAGATCCAAAATATTGGGCCTTGATTCGACATTTGAATGCCATATTGAGGATACACAATGGCTTCTATAAAATTCTAGACTACATGTCTTGTTCAATGAAGTACACATGGAGTGCTTCCTCCCTCAGTGGGGACACTAGTGTTTGTAGAAGATAAGGATGACACGACACGTACAATCATTGACACTATGAATACCACCTTCATTTGTGAAACAAGTTGTTGTAAAGAAAACATGTCCAGTAAAATGATATGTGTAGATTATGCAGACACGAGCTTCCCACATAGGAAAAATCCCATGTGAACAAACATGTTGTGTACCAAATACATGGACATAAGGTCAAAGTACATAGATGCGACCAGTGGACACAACCTGGTCCCTAGATAGGTCGGACACTCCATGTATTCCACATACATAGAATTTACCTATACACTAATGGGAACTGTGTACCATCTAGATACATGACTAGGAAACGGAGTGGGACCACACGTGTTATGGGTCATCTCACACACTATGTACTACTTCAGCTCTTCATAAATGTCTTTAATCGCTTATATCTCTTTCAATTGAACATTTATTTTGGTTTGTGAGATGCCTTCCCTGAGTGTTTTTCCACATAGAATACAATGGTTCCCTTAGAAGTGTAATTTTAGATAATATGTTAATATTCCTGTCTTTCCACATGTGTAGGCAATACTCGATGACAAAAATGACCATACTAACCCACTATAGTAGTACGTAAATTACCCTCTATCTTGGATGAGAAGTGGAGTTCCCTGATGGTAATTTCAGGCTTAACATCTAGCTTGGTTGGGAAGTTGCACTCCCTAATGATCTTTTCGCATTACCTTTTAGTAGGAGTGGGTAGAGAAGTTCCTTGACATTCCGATCATACACTCTAGATGGGATGGGCAGTGGTGTTCCCCAATGAAATCGTGGGGGCATAACACTTTATCTAGGTTGGGATATAGCATTTCTCAAACAACTCACTAGGATTACCATTCAGTTGGACTTGGAAGTGGAGTTTTCCAACGAATTATTTGAGGAATAACCCTTTATCTAGGGTGGGATGCAGTGTTTTCTAAAAAACTCACTCGGCTAACCTTTCGGTAGGACTGGGAAGTGGAGTTCTCTATAAACAATTTAGAGTGGTACCCTTCAGCTAGCTGGGTAGTGGTGATCATAAGTGACTACCATATAAGGACCATCCTAATGAACTAGGACACAAGATCATTTCCGAAAAATAATAACCCTTTGACAGTGCGTCATAGTGAGGAGGCATGAATTGACATTCCATTAATATTAAAATTAAGAGGGAAACTTTCCCTATAGATATGCATTTTTGTGATGCGACCTAAATCTGTTCGACTGAGTTAGTGTTGTCCAATGAAGATTGTATCAAGGTATGGTGATTGAGTCCCTCTGACATGTGTATTATAGGAAGACACATAAGGTACTGGGCCTCACAATTCTAATTACCATAGAACTGTTGATGACTCTACTTCTTGGACTGAGCAGTGAGATGGATATCACCTCACACTATTTTGGGCTTCATTAACTGAGAATATATATATATATATATATATATCCTATTTAATTTCCCACTCCATGGGTTTTGGTAACTCTCCTTCCGGGAGAGGTGAAGATGCGTAGGATATTCCACTCTCTTTCCATGTATAGCTTATCTGGTTTGATGAGTCTACTCTCATACTATTGGTAGTGATGACTCAACGAGAAGTTCAACTTATTACAATTTAGATCTCCTTGTGTTTGGGTGTGTTTATCTCACTATATTGTTGGGTTGATAGGTACTATTTTATTGTACACTATTCTATCTATTTCATTCTTTTTTAGTTGTAACTCTTACTACACCCCTTCACTCTTTTTGGGGCATTCAACTAAGTATGTATATCTTCATCCATGCATGCGATTTTTGAAACACCTATCGTCTCTATTTTAGACCACTGACATAACAATAATTACTTTATAGAAGCTTATGGATATAGACATTTTGGACCACATATAGTGGTCATAGATTAGGATATATGTTTTGGGCTCTGAGTTGTTAACTTTTCTAGTTTTCCCATGTTGGGAAAAAATTTTGGTTGGGCCTATATTGTATCCTATTCTTTTTAGTTGACATTGTCATACTTTGTTATTTTTAGTGGTCCATGCATCTTTTGGTATATTTATATCTATTTTTCATCATTTATTTCTTTCCCTATTCACCTTTGGATTGAGTTGGTTGGGGGTTTGTGTAGAGGTACATTGGAAAATGCCACCCTGAGTTTACTGAGCTTTCAGTGCTTTTCACCTCCCCTGACCTATGGTGGCGTACTTGAGGTAGTCATTGCTCAATCCCCAATGTGGGAACGATCATGAAAACATGATCATAAAATGAGAATTATTTTATGAAAATGAGATCATAATATGTGAAAATATTACCCTACTTATATATAATTATCATATGGATTCATCGAATAAATTTTGGTAGTTCATAAGACATTAATCATAAAGGAATCCATGAACATGATCCATGAGAACTTATAATTGGAATATTACAAGAAATTTTGGTATTCACATAAGCATATAAAATTATTTCCATATCATTCAAGACACATTACAATGACTATCATAGTGTATTGGTTTCAATCCCAAACCATCGTAGCAGTCAAGGTTCACTCCCAAGACTCTCATAGTCAATTTGTTTCATTCACCAAATCATTTGAGTAGTCATGCTTCAATCCTATGAAAATAATAGTGGATAAAGTCCCTTAACAAACTAGGATCACTACCCCTTATAGTCATATTTATCTCATGATCTATCAATCAATACTAAATTCATTGTAGGTAGGTATAGGTATCTCCGATTATATGATCCATACATTTGTGTAATGCAGTGTCATAAAAAAATTATCTTATCAAAACAAATGAAAATAATATTCTTTAATAAAAATTTCATCATTAAATAAACAATGGAAAAGTAATATGTTCAATAAAAATTTAATCATTTTAACAAAACATAACCCATGAAAATGGAACAGGTTTGTTAAAAATCATTTAACCATATAAATGAAACATAAAGAGAAAGAATTTGAATGGTATCATTATATTATATCCCTAGTAAATTTTATGAAACATCAAATTTTGTCATCATAGATAGAAAGTTATTTTAAATGACCACTTGGAACATTTATTATGAAAAATATCATTTTCTTCTTTGAAATCGAATCGTTAAAATCTAAAAACAACCCAAATAATAAAGAAAAAATTTTCCTTCAAATTATTTTTTTTAACTATTAATGGGGTCATTAAATCATCGAGTGATCATGAAATTTTGAAATACCATTCACTTATTACATGTTAAAATGATTATTCATTTCACATATTCTATAAAATCCCAAATGGATTTATTAAAAAAATAAAAATATTATTCTTTATGAAAAATATTTAAAAAAGTAAAAATTGTGTAAAATTTTATTTGAAACTCAATTAGGGTATAGTATGAACATTCTTTAAATAATGTTTAGATTACATGCACAAGGATGAAAAAGGTTTTTTGATCGATGATATAAATAAATTCAGTTTCACTTAAAATCATGATTTTGACCTCTCAAGTACATAATGAGAGGAAAATGAGAGGGGAAAATAATATCTACAAATAACCAATGTAGAATAAAATTAATGAGTTTATTGATATATAGATCATAATATTTCATCATAAGATACTTAATCATAAATAGTCCTGACATATGATGATATTGTAACAAACAATATTAACCACATTGGTAACTTTTGAATTACAATCCTAATGAAAAAATAAATTTACATGGATATGTTAATCCTGTAATTTCCCTAGAATAATTTTAAAATATATTCATGGGTATTATTTACTCTGCATAAAAATTAATGGTTTACGAATAATTCATGTGACACATAGAAATAAATTTGAAATGAAAATACCATACATACATTGGAAACTATTGAATCATAATCCCCATGAAATAATAAATTTAAATAAAACATTAAATATTATGAGAATAAATAAATTCATTATATTACTTGTTAAATGTAATTTATATACACCTTATTGAAGAATATATGCGCATAATATAAAATATGTCCCAATGAAGAAAATTTCAAAAAAAAATCTTGTTGTGCATAAGTCAACTTTATTAATACAACATGAAACTTCATGTATAATACATATAGATTTATTATAAATATATTATATACCCATAATAATATATATCATTATATATATGATACAATTATAAACATTTATAAACAATTGATTAACAATTATTTGTTAAAATCACTATTTAAGGTAATAATTGCTTTGTTTTTCAGGTTTGTTTTGTTTCGGTATTTTACATTTATTTACTATGATCATGGTTAAATAATCTATATAATGATAATCATGATATAAATATCATATAAATTCATCATATACATATTTATATATTTCTATAAATGCTAGTGATAGAAAATTAATTACACCATTCATGGAGACTGCAAATCGTATGTACAATGGAACAGAAGAACGCTAAATATTAATTCCACATTAAAAAATCATTTTTTTCATAGATATTATATATATTCTTTTAATATATATTCATTACCAACCATTAAACAATAAAATTAAAAACAACACCAAATTGCTTCGTGGAGGCGGTAGTCCACACATATGAACTAATAAGGTTATAATTTTATAATGGAAGGAAGGTAAAAAATTAACTGAGAAATTATATTAATAAGAGTATAAATATTGTCAAAAACATCAAATTTAAACATTAAATCCATCATTATCTCTATCCCTGAGAGATTATGATGGAAAATTAATTCCATCGGTTTGCGAGGTGGTAGTCCACTATACCCACAATCAGGAGTTTCATTTATCATTTTATAGAACAAGTCATGGATATAGACAATGAAATTATCATAATTTAATCTATGTTTACTTGATATATGAATTTTAGTATGAAAAAATAGTTGTAAATTTATTAAGGTGATTGAAGAATAAATAAAATAAAATTTATTAGTTAGGAACAATACCTCTTCTTCAGACAACCCCCTTAGGTTAGAATGAAAGAATTATTTTGAGGTTTTAGTAATAATAATAATGATTATAGTATGTGGGGAGTGAATATATGAATTGAAATTTTATGTTCTTTTCATTATGAAAAGTTTTTGGAATTGTGATGAGAAGAGGAGAGAGGGTTCCATTTTATAAGTTGGGGAGAGGGAACAATTAAAATATTTGAATAGAAAATGATATTCCCACATTTTAAACACGTCACATTGTTCATTATCACAAAATAGATGGAATATGGCTAAATAATCTTATAAAATAGAGTTATTATATTTTTTTAGGTTATTTAACACATTATCTATTTTGTTTAAAAGCTGGTAAACCTGTTTTATCCCTAACCACAATAATTATTGTTTACTATTTTCACAATTCATTTTGACCAAAAATTAAGATGAGAATATTTTATAATTTAAATAATATTTCTTGAAAATATTAAATACATTTTTACAAATTCCCTTACCCTAATTAGAAAATTTTAATTTAAAATTAAACCCATAGACATAATGAAAACATATTTTTCCAAAGAGACTATTTTCTTAATTACAAAAATATTTAATGTCAAAGGTTAATATAAATATGAATAATATTACCTTAATTATTTTAATAATTACATAATATATTTAATATATACTTTTATAACATTTTAAAACAATTTTAAACATTCTAATTACTTGAAATGGAAAGGTTGTTTTTAATTAAAATTAGAATTTTTCCATATTCGCCGAAAAACAAAAGTATAAAAAAATATAAAAAATTTACAATAATAAAAGTATTACATGTTGACTCCAAATGTGATGTAAAGTTTTTCAAATAATGTTTATAAGAGTTTCAATAATTAATTTTATTATTTTTTCACAAAAATCAAAACAAGATAATTAGTTTGGAGGAAATTGTATTTTCAATGCATATAATGACATTACAAAAACAGAGTAATTATTTATAAATAGAATTTATCTATCTAAAACCATTATAATTAATTTTACAATAATTTTATTCCTATTCATATGACAATGTTTAATGGATTGGCAATAATGATAATGTTTAAATAAAAATATTCATTGTAAATGATGATTGGTTAAATCTTGATATTGCATGTAAAACAAGATTCAAAGGAATTAAATTTATTTTAAAATGATAATTCATAAATCATGGTTTTTTACATTATACCCACTATAAAATTAATTTCAACCCTGAAATTACATCACATTGATACAAACAACTAAGCACACTTTTACTTCATAATATCATCAGTTTCTATGTAGTATTATCTTTTTTTGGTTTCACTATAAAACAATGATCATGTGACTATTCTTATTTCAATTAAATTCCATTTTATGATCAATATATTTTACAATTTTTTCTTCATTAAAAAATATTATAATCCAATGGTAGAAAATTTGTCTTCAATATATGTAAAGGATTAGGTACGAACTTCTTCAGTAGAGATACATGGAACACATTGTTTTCTTGAGAGAGGTTCAGTCATAGTTACAAGAGATAAGAAAGTGTCCCTACCTGATGAATAATGTCAAAAGGTACAACATACCTAAGCTATTTCTTTCTAGATGTAACTAGATTCTTCCATGGAGTAATTCATAGTAAATTGCTCACTAAATTCAAATTCAAAACCATGTAAATGATTATTAGCATAACTTTTTTGTCATATTTGTCTTTCTCTTATGTGTTTCCAAATGGATTTAAACTTATATTATATTTCACTTTCCATCACTAGTATCGATAGATTTATTTCTAAAATTTTATCCCACATGTTGGGGTTCTATACATCTTTCTATATATAGGTTCATAAGGAGCTATCTGAATGCCCGAGTGAAAGATACTATTTTTAGAAAACTCAATTAGAGGAAGGTGTTACTACCAACGACATTTGAAATCTATATAATAAGATCTCAACACATCATATAGTGTTTTAATGTTTCTATTTTAATAAATATATTTCATAGGATGATTCTTCATATAGAAACACAATGTAGTATAATATTCTTGTTGAAGAATTCACAAGAACGTCGAAGAGAAGATCAGATCTGGATCCGATATAATGGAATTGGTACTCCATCAAACCTTACCACTTCATAAATTTATATCCCTGAACGATAATCCTGATATAAATATTCTCTTATATCAATATTTTTTCTAGAGTTTTTAAGCTTATCAAAAAAAAAATATGTAACATTGTTCCTTTTAGATGTTTTGGGGAGTCTGATGGTGAAATCAATTGGGACATTATCATATTTCTATTATGGTATAGAAAATAGTGGTTACATACCCATATAATGTTTTCTGAAAACATTGAAATTATGAAATACAAATAATGATGATATAACCTCTATAATAACTCCTTTCATTTTATTCCACCATAAATACTATTTTAGATATATATACATCTTTGTAACATATAGAATGAAATGAAAATGATGAACTATGGGATTACATTAATATATCATTCTTTAATTATAGTATGGGATGAAAACATACATGGTTCCATATTATTGTCATTCCATTACAATCAAGGTTAAACTCAATAAAATTTGAAACTTTCATCTAATGTTCTAAATCATCCTTTTTCACATTTTATGCATCACCTGGATCAATGGTTGAATAGTTATTTAATAATGATAAAATTACCACTACCTTTATTATTTTAATATCCATCAAAGTTGAAATCCATAATAATTGTATATTTTTCAATCTTCATCATCGATATGATAGAATGATGGTTTTCAATTATGGCATTAGCCACCTTGCTTAATTTCCTCTTGTGGAAATGTATTAAGACATGATAATATTTAGTTGTTTTCAACTATATTCTTTGGAAAAGGTTCAATAAATTATGTCTAAATATATAAATTGAATCACACCATTCTTTATAGTGATAATATTTCCATATAGTCAATGAAAAAATTATTCTAGCTTACTCAAAATAATGATGTTGGTAGTTTTGTCCATGAAACATTAATTGTCAGGATGCATAATATATAATCATTTCATTCATCATGAAAACACATCCCAATCCCTTTTTCATGCATCACTATATATTATAAACTACACTCTATTGTAGGGAAATGTAATCATAGATTCACTGACTAATATTATCCTCAATTCCATGAATGTTTCCTCACATTTATATATCCACAAGAACTTGGATCCTTTCTAAGATAACATGGTGAGTTGATTAGATAGTTTTGTAAACATTTATACAAACTGTTGATAAGATCCAAACAAACCAAAAAAACAGATCCCCATCACTGTGGTTTATGTAGGCTAATTTTCAATAACATCGACCATTGAAGGATCCATTGATATAACCTATCTAGAGATTATATGAATAAAATGAAACATTTAGTAGAAAAAATTTCAACTTGGTAAATTATGTATATAAATTATCCTTCATCATGATCTTCAACATAGCTTATAAATGATCTTCATGATCTTCCTAACTAGTTTAAAATATAAAATATCATTTATTATGACTACCAAAAACTAATAAATGTAATCTCTAATGTCATTAGTAATTAAATCCATGATGATAGAAAGGTAATTAGAAAGACCAAATGGAAACACTATACAATCACAGTTTCCATACATTGTACCAAATGTTTTACTGGTTATATTATCTTTATTTACCATCAATTTAAGGTATCCATAAATAATTTCAATCTTGAAATGTAATGAAATCACCCATGTTTATAAAACAAGTCATCAATATGGGGTAACAAATACTTGATCTGTATTTTGATCTTGTTTAAATCCCAATAATCATTATAGAGTCACATCGGTCTATTTTTTCTTAAAAAGTGTAATTTCACTCCATGGTGGCACACTTGGATGAATGAATACCCTTTAAATATTTTCATAGAGTTGATTCATAAATACTTACAACTTTATTAGGGAAACTCTAATGGGATTCCTCAAAATAGGTGTGGCACCAATTATGGCTCCTATTGAATACAAAACATCATTATTTTTTGTAAGACCCTGAATAAATTATTAAATTTCATAAAAACTTCCACATAATTAGAATATAATCAATGTTAGGATTAGTGATGAAATTTGTCTTAAAATCTCATTTTGAATAATAATAGGGACCCATATAATGGATGAAATCTCTATTGGGAGTTCATATCCTTCGCCACACTGATTGAAGATAATTAGTTTGGAATATCCATGGATATATATGTAGTATTGACATATAAAAATCCATTAAAAGTCTAATATAACATCAAATTTAACCCCATAATGAATTTTATGATCTATTGGAAACACAGTCTCATAAACATCAATCGGGGTAGAATTGTAGACATGAGATCTGATCATTGCAGCGTTGTGGGTTTTCACTTCTAATTGAATATGTAATCATTAGGAAAGAATTTCCAATATTATAAAATTTCAATGATATAAAGTTATTAATATGAAAAATATAAAATAAAGTAATTCAATATTTGATCAGAACTATTACCACTCCAACATCATCATCCTATATTCAATCCAAAAAAGAGTAGTTCCAAAAAGAATAATCATAGATTAAATCCACATAATAAAGCAAAGTACATTACAGTATGTTTAAATCATAGAAAATTACTTTCAATATATGACACCCTAGGATAAACCAAGTACATCCATATAACACCCCTATATTTTAAAAGAAGAAGATTATATTAGACAATGTAATGGAAACTCAACACTATGTTTATCAAACATTACATGGAAACTATTTTCATCTTTAATTTTATGTTACAATCATTTTATCTTGCATTATGTGAATTCCTGATACTTTTATGTTTTATTTCATATTCAACACATAACACCGAACATAAATGCACCATGATATATAATAACATTATAACAAACTGTTAAATTGGAGGGTATTGATATTATTAACTACATTAAGATATATATATATTTCATACTCAATATCAATTATTGATAAATGTTTATTTAATAATCCTTCAATTTTTTGTAATGTAGTTTTATTATTCAAAAATATGATTTATATTCATAAATGATATTTTTTTTGTTTTGATGAAGAATAATGTAATTAATTTTTGCATCTAGTGTAATGTTTATTCATTAAAATTAACATCAATTATGAAATTTAAATAACTAAAATTTGTATAGGGTTAATGTTTTTTAAAGATTTCGAATTTTTATGAAGTACAAATTACATAATATAAATTGAAAAATGTGCTTTTGGTCAAATTATTTATAAATTTCAATAATATTTAAAATATATTATAGATTATAATTAGATTATATATAAATATATTAATCCATTTTAGGTTATTAGAATAAATTTCATATTGAAACTGGTTATACAAAAACGGCCTGCTTGGGAACTATTTCGCTTTGAAAACCTCTTATCTTACAATATCTTATGGATTAATATTAAATTTAATTCTATCAATTATGTGTATTGAATTTAGAATAAAGTATTCAATATTTTGAATAAGAATTATTTATAATTTATAATATGTTTAACTTAATTTTGGACTACAATGATTAGTGAAAATTGATAAAATTAATCACAATGATTAAGGAAAAAACATGTTTGTCTAGGGATTAAACATTAAATATAAGGAAAAAATGTCCTATAAACATGTAAAAGACCCATTGATTGGAATTATTATAAACCTTATGTCCTTAAGAATTAATATTTATTATCATTCTTGGATCTTTACCATGAAACTTCCTATCTAATATGTTAAACAAAGAAAAAGACAAAAAGGGTCGTTTTTCCATTTAATTTCTATAATGGTTTGGGAAAAGGAAAAATAATATAGGTTCAGTTATAGATTTTATTTTAAAATATAAATTAATTTTAGATCATGGTAGTTTATTTTATTTTCTATAGATTAATAAATACCTTTAAATAATTAGAAAACACTGATGAAGTAATTATTCATTTAACAATTAACTAATATAAATGTTGCCAAAAATTTTAAAGGGTTTTTAAATTAAAAGAAATTTTATTTTACACATTATTTTTATATATGAATATATAATTTTAAAAATGAGTTAAAAAATATATTCTATGATAATATTTTCCTTTAAAATTTATTATATAAATAATATGGAAGAAATCAAAATTTTCATAAATGTTACTTTATAGTAAGTCATATTTTATTAAATGGTTTAAAATTACTAAAAATATAATATTCTTAAATGTTATTTTTTAATGTTAACAAATATCTAGTATTTTAAATTCATCTAAAAATTATTATTATATAATTTCTATATCGACCCCTAATTATTATAATATTATGTCTGTATGGTTATGGTTTAATGTGCACTATTCTTGAACTTTACTTGTGCTTGTGTAAACATTAATTTTCAACAAAATTGAATTTTAATTTGATAAATTGGATTTAGTAATTATAATTATTGTGTAGAAAATATCTAGTAATTTTCACTTTCATTTAGTCTTAATGGATATATTATTTTTGTATGTAAACTAGTTACTATAATAAAAAACCTAAATAAACAATAGTGAAACTTATGAGTTAAGGATTTTTTTAAACATGTGTTTTATTGTGCGGTTGATGTGTGGATTAACCATATCATCCCTATAAACATTAATTATAAATATCAGAGCCACATTAGGTAATTTTTACCTCCCCACAGTAGGTACTTCTTGGTTTTTTCAATAATGAAACACCCCCTCCAATGTAAAAGGTCCCTCTATCCCCTCAGTTCTTCAAACATCTCATGTTATTTTTTTCTAGGAAAACCATTCCCTAACAAATTCCCAAAATCCATACCCTCATCCAAGAAGCCTTATTTTGGGATTAAATCCAACCTTTCATTTATTTAGTGTAATCTTAAGGGGGATACTCGAAGAAGTGGTAATGTTGTATAATGACCATATTTATTTTACATATTTCTACACCTCATTTTATTGTTTTTATAACATCATGATGTAATAAATCTAGTATCATTAATATAGAAAGATTTTGTTTTTAGGGTACAATCTATAACCACACACACATCCATGAAATGCGTTAAGAAATCATCATTCATTTGTGTGGTAGACTAACACCACCTAAAACAATTTCATTCATAATTTTACATTACCACCCCTCATGGTTAGGTATTCTCACAAACCATGATTGGCTTCAATCTGACCCATCACCCAATCCAATCCAAGCTAATTACCAGAAAAAATTATTGATCCTCATGGTTTGGAGACTGACACTGACCATCAAAGAAATCACAATGGGAATTAATTATCCAAAAATTACTATGATAAAAAATTAATGAAATGAAAATCAATAATAACTGAATAAAAAGAAATACAGAATAGATCCAAAATAGCTAGAGTGGAAAAAATAGAATAGAAAACAAACTTTAAACAAATCATCATGTGAACTCTTAGTCACCACCAAGAACGGGAACCCACCTGAAGAAATTCAACATTAAACCTAAAAACCTGAACCAACAAAACAACTCGGGTCTTCCGATACTGAGTGACCCAAGTACGGTGTAGGAATAAACAGCTCTGTAGGTAAGAACCACAATATATATATATATATATTTTTCTTTTCATAAAATATTTAATAAAAACTAGTTTTAAATATATATTGAAAATCGGTTTCTACCACTTTAATGAAAAAAAATATTTTCATTTTCGAAATAGATTTCCATTTAAAAAATACATTTATGAAAATAATTCTATTTAAAAATGTCACTAAGGATATCAATGTGAAATTGAAGGTATATAATAAATAGTATTTGATCAAGCACAAGCATATTACGAAAAAAAACAAAGTGCATAAAAAATAAGAAGCAACATACAAATTTTAATCACTCATATTTCCTCAACATTCCAATAATCAATCCGTGGATGTAATCAAGGTTATACCTGCCAACCAGCTTAAAGAGATTCTTCAAGTAAATTACCAACCTATTAATTCTAAACTTGCCTCACTAGGAGTAAATCCAGCTTGGCCTCTCCATAAATCTTGGGGTACCAGACCCATTAATCAGGATTAGTAAGAAACCATCACTCAAACTACTAGATGTCGACCCAGAATAAAATGATAACAGCAGATGAAGGATGGGTAGGTCCTCACACACGTGGCATTAAATGATAACTAATAGTTTTAACCATTCTTTCTATGACCAAAATCTGACACTTCCAATTTGATTCCCCTCTCATCAGAGGGACATCATTAGAAGTTCCTATTACATATCATATGACTCATAATTTCTAATAATTCCTACCCATCATATGATTAATGATACCAATTTCTTAAAACATCATAATTTACCAACCATGAATTATCATTTATAAATACTAATTCATTTAATGACCATTTCCATAACAAAGGTAAAACTATAAAACTTTATCTAAAGATTCAAAATGGAACATCCATATCATTTATAAGACAATGAAATATTGATGATTCTAAATGAGCCCTGGTTTAGGGAACCCAATTTAAAAACTATATTGGAGTGATTTTGAAACCATGTAACTATTTATAAAACACTAGGGGTGTTAGGAAAAACTAATGGAAGATGAGGGTAGAATAAGGCCTAGGGAGAATAAGGAAATGTGTCTTTATATCCAAATTTAAGTATAAAGAAATCAATATCTATCCATTATCATTTTTTCCAATCCATAGTTGCATCATATGCACCAATGGATGTTTTAATATCCAATTAAATCTCATTGGTAAACTAGAAAAATACCAAAAACCAATTTGGAGTGTCGCTAGTTGTATTTCCCCAAATAAAAAAATTCCTCACCCAACACTAAACCAAGATAAGGTACCAAAACACACAGACCAACCACAATCTAGACATATTATCATTTATCAAAAACCATCTAAGGCCAATCATTATCTCAAAATACCAAAATAAACATTAAAATAAACATTATGATTTTAAAAGACACCTTACAAACATATCTATATTTTTATAATTATCAATAAACATTTTCACCAAATACATAACAATAATACACCAGGATTCATCAAAAAATCAAGGATTGGTAGGAGAGAAGAAGAGAAATAGGGACGAAAAACCCAAGATAAATCACCTTAGAAGCTTTGAGGAGTATCTAAGACGGGGGGATATCAAAATAGAAATGGGTTTAGGACCCATCTTGTGTGAAAAAAATGATCCAATGGGAGGAGGGATCAAATGTTGTTAAATGAGGTGAGGCCATGAATATAAAATTACACATTTATGACACCAGTAAAACTAAAATGTTGTGGATGCACAGTTTTCTAAACAATGCACCAACATTGCGCACCCCACTGAATAAGGAGGGCTCCCACATTAGATAGATTCATAGTTTTTGAAACCATGTTCCGACCATGGAAAATGGATCACACATATTTCAAAGCCTCCCGACATGCTTTCCACATGGATTCCTCTAACATTAAATAGGTCATGTGTTATAACCCTAACCCCAAATAGTGCTGGATGGTATCTTTTATGCCGCTGGTGGTTTAGACAAAATTATGTATAAAACTTTCTCATGGAAAAAACAAATGCGATGCATCCAAAAATTAGATACTTTTCACCAGAAAATCCACCCAATATCCACCAAAAGATCCAAAATCACACAAATAATAAAATAAATGAAAAATCATGGTTGGGGTATAATAATTCACCCCACTAAAAAAACATTCCCCCCCAGAAAGTCACCCAAAAAAATTATAGAAAACCTAAAATAAAAGTTAAATGAATCCAAATAGAAACACAATCCTTAGTGTGAACTCACACTACATGTCACACCAGACTAACTCTATGAAAAACCCTTACGAGGATAATAATGGAGATAAAATGAATGGTTATGTTACATCCATAAGAAAACAACTTATCCAAATGGCCCCAACACCCGGACCTAAAACTCTGAACATGTATAAAACATAAATCGAGCTCTTAAAACAAACAAAAAACCCTCTAATATGACGGGAAAACAACAAAATGAATTCAAACCAACTAGTGGCCCAAAAAATTTCACAATTTTTACAAGAAACAAGAATATAAAAAATGAGTGTCTATAAGATAACGATAACATCAAATCTTTTACAACAAAGAGGAACTTCAATATACAAAGAAACAAAAACAAAAAGAACATAAAATATCCTTATTCTACTATCAAAGATGTAACTAGGCCATTATTTCCTAGACCCAACAAAATTGTGGCTGTGTGAATAGATTCACTATAGGGCCTATGGATGGAGGCCTGATGTATCGATTCATATTCTACCCAGCATTTGATAGAATAGAACCTCTATATTGGTCATATTCTTCTAAAAAAATAATATCATAGTACCTCCCCATGTGACACAAATAGACACATCAATGAAAATACTTCATAGGATTATGAAAAGTCATCTTCAATTTACTAAAATGTATGCACTGAAAGCACACAAGGGAATTTTATAAAGAAAAAGATAAGGAACCAACAATGAAGAATCACATGTAATAGGTTCCTATAGAATTCCCCTCTCATTAGATGAGGAACCTTATGAATCTATAAGAGACACTATATTACCAATTTCCACATACCATGTTCCAGGAACAAACTACAGTAGAAACACATCATTTATAAACTTCCCAAAATAAACTTTCTCATGTGATAGAACTCAATCATTAATCTCGGGATGAAGACCCAGGAAAAGAAGAGATTCTATCTAGCCCCATAATTTTTTCTCTAAAGGAAAAGAAACCATCTCCGTGAAAAGGTTGGCATATCCCTTCACTTTCTATTGACCATGATTAATGATGATGATCTCTACCACTTTACTTTCATTCACCTAATTTGGTATGAACTATCATATAAAATTTGATTTATACACTTCCCATGACCTCCCATCATATAAAGATGACAAGTCCATCACCTTCCAATAATCCAAATATTGTCTTTCAAACAAACCCAAAACAAGTCATACCCTTACACCATTAGGAGTTTCTAAACACTTGAAAATTATTACATCCTCATAACGAAACTATGTTGAATTTAATAGACATTATTACCCAAAAAATGAAAACACAACTCTATGACCCCACTCAGATTCTAGGCTGGGCCCTCAACTAAGAGAGATACCCAATAGTGACGTTTTGGACATTTTCGAGAAGCATAATTTTATACATAGGGAAGATAAAAAAACAAAATCTTCATGAAATCAAGAATCATAAAAAAATATCTTTCAAAACCAAAACACACAAAACACAAAACAAAACTATCACGACCCCCTCCCGTCAAAGATGCCCCTCCTGAGCTGGCAATGGTGAAAGGGAGATAATAACCCCCGAGTCCCGCCTCCAGTAGGCCCCGGGGTGGTGACTAGAACCAATGGTATGAGTTTTTCACAAATATGGGAGGCATTACCCTTTTTTTATTTTTAAAGATGGGGAAATAGGTCGAGTCAAAAAAAAAGAGAAAGTGTATAGAAATAAACCCAAACCAATCCCACATGCATGTTTAAACAATTTTATAATAAGGTATAAATACATGAAAGCTCAAAGTACAATACAAAAAAGGAAACAAGTACAAAAAACTGCATCAACTCCAACTGTCTGACTAGTAGGGTCCCGCATGGCCCTGGTAGTCCTCCTGGAAACGTGAAAGTAAATTCAGGGTGATCATACAAGTATACGTAGTAGGGAAACCTAATGCTCTCATGCACAAGTGGGGAGACATACTAATGTCTCGTGAGAACAACAGAAGAAACCTATCAAGGAAAACAATCCACCCAACCTCACCAGCCACACTCACCAAAACACAATCACAACTGGTAGTAGTATATAAGAAACACGAGTATTTAGGTACCCCGAACCATTTCCCTTTAGTTAGCTACTCTTCCTAATGAAGAACCTCTTGACGCTGCCACACTCTCCACGCCCGCACACACCTGGGCCACACAACCACGTATCCCGCCCGCACACACCTGAACCTCACAACCACGTATCCTGCCTGCACACACCTGGGCCTTACAACCACGTAACCCACCAGGACACAGCTGGGCCTCACAACCACTTATCCCGCCCGCACACACTTGGGCCTCACAACCACGTATCCCACCCGCACACACCTGGGCCTCATCCTGATGATTTTTGGGAAACAATAGAACATGCCCAACGAGTCTTGGGCTAAAACCACCCCAATAGAAACCTACCCAAAGAGTCTTGGGTGGAAGGTCGCCTCAAGCCATCACAGCCAAGGGATGAAGTAGCAGGAAGGTGCTAGAAACTAAGCGAAAAACACCCTCTCCCATAAAATGGCAGTGTTTGGCACTAAGTGCTCAACATGGGTGGGGTGTGATAAAACACAAAAGATATATATATATATATATATATATATATACACAAAACACAAAACCTAACATATGGATTCTAAACAGAAAGCTGAGCACATTCCTCGGCATTGCTACCACGAAGTATGCAACAAACAAACAACTCCAACCCCAGTATGTTTTCATGTTTCAACAGAATTAGTTTTTTTAGTTCCATAACTACTAGGAAACTATACACAACCAACCACATCAATCGTTAGTAAACCTTATCTTTGTCATCCACAAATCAAGTTAGGAAAACACAAGCAACACAACCATGCCCTTCTTATCAACCAACCAACCACACTGATTAACATTCCATTTCATTACCATTCTCCTCCATTTATTAACTCTTACACTTTTATTTATTATTCAAAACCCACTATTCATTGACAAACATGCACATCCCTGCAGTCCTGCTTCCAACCACCATATCCACAACCACACCGTACATCATTATCCCTTAAATACCATTTATTGCAGCCTCACTGCCCGTTACCAACACAAAATTCACACCAACCCACAACCAATTCAACTGTAGCCCCGCTGCTCACCCGATCCACAACAACCCACAAAAACACCCCCACCACATGCCACATAACCAAGCCAACACCAACATGTTCATTATTCCATTTTGTTTAACCGGGGTGATCACAAAAGGGTTCTAGATTTTAAACAGCCTCTTTACGTGAATAACCAATTTCCACATTCCATATGGTTTCCACGCATAAGAAAATCCAGAAGGAGAGGGAATCATTTAATTGTGTAAGAAAAGGCCCTCAATGACCATGATTTTCAGTAGGTAGAAGCTCATTCAATTCACAACATAATATCACAGGATATAAACTAACAGTAATCACAACTTCCCATCCCCGTTATATAATCCATTTATTATCTTTATTAAACTAGTTCAAAAGTGTTTCACATAAAAAATAGAACACCCACCCCACATGATGCAAAAATTACAGAGGCTAAGGTAAGATCCCTACCTAAACAGGTTCCCAATCACAGCGCTCCCCCTGGATCAACTTAGATGATGTCTATCGGCGTCTGTCACTTCTGTCGGGTCCAGGAAAAACCTCCTCGGGTGGATGTCGGAAAGGAAATGCCGAAGGAAGGACAACGGATCCAAGTTCGGAAACTCCGCCACATCGTTACGATCCAGTGGCGACTGACGGATCGTAAATCGGAGCTCAGACGAAGAAGTTATGGAAGGGAGAGACTTCAAGTCTCTTGAGAGAGCTATGCTTAGAGGAGAGGGGAGGAGAGGTGTGTGTTGAAAAAGAGGAGTGGACCCCTCCTTTTATAGGCGTGAAAAGAAAAAGTACAAGGCGTGTACTTTATGGTACATAGTGTGTACTCGGTTCTTTCACACAGTTTCCACGCAGCTTCCAACACATCTCTGTGGCCGTTTAATGGTTAACAAACGATTTGAGGGTAACACATATGTTGGGAGGGACTACACGACATGTAGTTCAGACACACGACATGTAATCATATACTGCACACGGCAAGGACACATCTCAAACACGGTACATGGTCATTCATTGGTAACGCGTACACGGGGAAGGACTACATGGCATGTAGAACTGGTCACACGGTGTTCACCCATTATTCCACACAGCAATGACATGACTTGTAACACGGGGTATACTTGGAAAGTGGGTACACAACATGTACTCAAACTACACGGCGTATAGTTTCAAAATTCTAGATTGTGTGGGAAAAGTACATTTTACCCTACAGAACACTTCTTGAAGCTCTTTTTGACAAAGGAATGGGACGGAGAGGTCCGGGCCATTACATTATATACCTCTTAAAACATTCTCGTCCTCGAGAATTCAAAAACCAACCCAGAGGAAACCCAACAAGATACCTCTTAGGGTTCTCGTTATAACAGTAACCCAACCAACAACCCTAATCATATGTGTTAGGAATTCCTTCTCCTATGTCAAGAAAATACCCCCTTTAGTTGGCACTGACTCGCCTGTACAGGTTTAATCACATCCTCATTAATGTGTATCGATTAAGAATTGGGTCTTCCCACTTTTATACATTAGGATTTTTCAACTCGAACTACCCCCAACACCACACAACCAAAAAACTGCCCGAACACGTGGTTTTGGGAAATTCATTCTCCTATGTTGAGATATTATCTGCTTTAGGTGGCACTGACTCCCCCGCACGGGTTCAATCGCATCCGCATTAATGCATCTCAATTAAGGGTCAAGTTTTCCCCTTTTTCCACGTATCCAGACATGTTACACATTACCAGGGGACAAGGAAACAAATGGTCTCACAACTGAGAAGCCAATCATTCCATATAACAAGGGTACATAGTAAAAAATCAACACAAAGCTTAGAAGAACAAAGGAAAACACAAGTCAAAACAACTCTAGGTACTGAGTGTGCATCTGGGTCTCCCACTCCCAAGTTCTCTCCTTGAGGCCTCCATGCCTCCACAACACACGAACCAAGGGGATGGTTCGTCCATGGAGAACATTCTCTTTACGGTCTTCCATCATGACTGGTCATTCCTCGAAGGTCGTGTCATCTCCCATGTCTAAATCTCCCCAGTGCTTAACATGGGAGTCGTCATGTAAGTACCGAAGAAGCTGGGAGATTTGGAAGACGTTATAAACTTTCTCCAACTGAGGTGGCCGGGCTAGCTGATATGCCACCTCTCCGACTTCCCTTAGCACCTCAAAAGGTCTGATGAAACTTGCTGAGAGCTTGCTCCCTTTCCCAAACCTCTGATGCCCCCGTAGAGGGAAAACCTTTAGGAACAGAAGATCCCCCACCTAAAACTCCAAGGGCCTCCTCCGACGATCAGCAGAAGACTTCTGTCGGTCCTGAGCCGCATTCATCCTCTCACGTACAAGCTAGACTTTCTATGTGTTTCTCTGCACTACCTCTGGCCCAAGAGAACCTTTCTCGCCAACCTCTTCCCAGCAAATGGGTGAATTACAAGGCCTTCCATACAAAGCCTCAAACGGTGTCATGCCAATAGTAGAGTGGAAGCTGTTGCTGTAGGAAAACACTACTAAAGGCAAGTGTCATACCCATGATCCTCTAAAATCCAGAATGCATGCCCGCAGCATGCCCTCCAACATCTGGATAGTCCTCTCCATCTGTCCATCAGTATGGGGGTGGAAGGCAGTTCTAAGGTGTAGCTAGGTTTCAAAAGCATGTTGTAACCCCCTCCAGACTCGTGAGGTAAACCGTGTATCCCGATATGAGATGATAGTCTTCGGAACTCCATTAAAATGCACCACCTCGTCGATGTACCTCTGTGATAAGGTACTCACCGGGCCCGACTCCTTGATTGCTAAGAAGTGAGCTAATTTTGTCAGACGATCCACCACCACCCAGATAGCATCATAACCTCCTTGAGCTCTGGGTAGTCTTATAACGAAGTCCATCGAGATGTCATCCCACTTCCAGTCGGGGACATCTAAAGGATGCAACAACCCACTGGGAACACTGTGTTTTTCCTTCACTTGCTGACACACTAAGCATCTAGCCACAAACTCTGCCACTGCCCATTTCACCCCGGGCCACCAAAATTGTTCCCTCATGCCTCGGTACATTTTCGAATCTCCAGGATGTACCGCTAAGGTGAGCTATGGAACACATGGAGAAGTCCCTTACACATTGCCTCCGAAAAAAACAACCTTCCATGGAAAAGAATCCGATGTCGGCTGTCTTCTGACCATCCTTCTGGAGTGTTCCCTCTGATCGACACGATCCCGCACCACTTCCGCCTCGGAGTCCCCCCACTGAGACTCTTCCACCTGATGCAACAAGGAGGACTGCACCATCATCTGAAACAAATAGCCTCCGAAACCTTCTTCCCTTGAATCCAAGTGCAAGGCAGCCAACTCTCCCATCGCTTTCCAAGAATCAGCAGATTCCCGAACAACTTCCTGATGCGACTTCCTACTCAGGGCATCAGCCACAACGTTTCCCTTACCATTAGTGTAAGAGATATCAATGTCATAGTCTTGGAGAAACTCGACCCATCTCCACTACCGTATGTTCTGGTCATGCTGGGAGAAGACATAACGTAGGCTCTTGTGATCTGAGAAGACCACAAAGCCCTCCCCAAAGAGGCAATGTCGCCACAAATTCAGTGTGAACACTACTGCTGCAAGCTTCAGGTCATGGGTGGCATAGTTACGCTCGTGAGGGAGAAACTTCCTAGAGCCATAACAAATCCTATCCTTCTTCTGCATCATCATGCACCCCAGACCATGGCTAGAAGCATCACAAAACACTTCATACAACAACCCTTTGGAAACCTGAGTACGGGAGCACTGACCAACTTCTCCTTCAGGTAGTCAAATGCTTTCTGGAACTGCTCGCTCCATAGGAAGACCTAGTTCTTCCTCGTCAAAGCTGTCAGTGGAGAAACAACTCGAGAGAAGTCCGAAACGAACCTATAATAGTAACCTACTAACCCCAGGAAACAATGAACTTCTGCCATGCTCTTGGGTGCTTCCCATGAAACAACTGCCTCCACCTTCGACAGGTCCACTGACACTCCATGCTGAGACACCACGTGCCCAAGGAAGTGTACTTCTTGTGTCAAGAACATACACTTAGACAATTTACCATAAATCTGGTGGTGTCGAAGGACTTCCAAGACTTCCCTGAGATGCTCATCGTGCTCCTCCTATGATCTTGAGTAGATCAAGATGTGATCGATAAACACAATGGCGAACTGGTCCAGAAACACTTGGAATACAATGTTCGTAAGTCCCATGAACACAGCCGGTGAATTCGTAACTCCAAACGGCATCACTACATACTCAAATTGCCCATACCTGCCCCTAAAAGCCGTCTTCGGGATGTCACTATCCTTTACCTTCAACTGATGATACCCGATCGCAGATCAATCTTGGAAAACCAACATGCTCCCCTAACTTGGTCGAAGAGATCATCTATCTTTGGAAGGGGGTAACTATTCTTGACCATTACCTGGATCAACCATTGGTAGTCTATTCATAACATGAGACCACCATCTGTCTTCTTTACGAACAAAACTGGAGCACCCCTTAGCGACATGCAGGGTCGAAGAAATCCCTTCTCCATCAGATCGTCAATCTGAATCTACAACTCCCGCAACTCCAAAGGTGCAATCCAATAAGGGGCCATCGAAATCGGATGGGCACCAGGCTGTAAGTCTATCCCGAACTCAACATCACGTCGGGGGGGGGGGGGTGGTTGAGTCACAACCTCCTTAGGACAAACATCAATGGACTCCCAAACAATCTATGGTACATCCATCATCTCTGTATCATTTGGAACCACTGATAACCCGCCTAACAAGGAATGGAGAGGCTCCACACACCGGCTTCCTGCCTAATAGATCCTCTCACCAACAAAAGCTAAGCGATGCCCATCCACGTTAGAGAACATGACTCTTCTCCAAAAGCAGTCGATCACAGCACTAACAGAAAACAACCAGTCAATGCCTATGATGACATTGTATGGCTGCATCTGTAATAGAAGAAGGTCCCCACTAGATCGATGTGGTCCCAACGTCAGCCCTCATCCCTGAAAAACACAAGATACGCTGGTCTGGCCCCCAACTGGTGTACTCAGTACCAATGGTATGGAATGTCTCTCTATGTCTAGTCAAAAAGAATGGGCTAGACCAGGTGCATCAAAATTGTGTGAAGCTACTGAATTGAACAAAGTAGAAACAAGTGTGCTGAGCAAACAAATAGTACCTCGCACCACCTCTGGTCCTGCCGGAGCATTCAACTATGCTGCGTGAAACTGTGCACGCCCATCTCCACTGCCTCTCTGGTGTCGTCCAATTCCTCGACCATGCCCTTGTCGAGGTCCCTGAGGAGCACCATGAGGTCGGCCTCCTCCTGCAATGTCTGCCCTCGGAGGAGCATGGTCCTGCTTCTGCTGGAAGGGTCTCACTGGAAACTGGTGCTGCTGAGGTGGGTGCTGAACCTCCCCACCTCCACCGTACTGAGCTCAGGTCGGGCACCGACTCTGAACATGCCCAAAACCTCCATAAGAAAAACACCTCTGTCCTGGGCTCGCAGAGAAGGGACAAGGACCTGAAGATCTGAACTGGAACTGATGGGACCTGCTCCCCACTGGCCTGAACCTAGAAGGTCCCGTTGCAGGAGACCTGCTGCTGACCACCTTCTCCTTCAACGAACCTGGCTGGATCCCCTCTCGGGTTGCACCTCCCAGCGAGTGAATCCACTCTAAAACCTATGCCTTCTTCTGCACCACCAAGTACGTCAGAAGGGGGAAGGGGGTGACAACATACTGGAGCGAAAGATGAAGCACCTCCTCCAAACGTCTAACCCGAGACTCCTCATCCAAAAGATATCCGGAGAAAAGCGCAGGAGATCTTTGAACTTGATCCCCAGCTCTCGTACCCTCATTCTCCCCTACTGAAGGGAGAGTAACTCCTGCCGCTTCTTTTCATTGATCATGGATGAAATAAATTCCTCTCAGAAATCCTTCTCAAAGTCCGCCCATGGAACCTTTTCCTCTATCCTCTCTCCGAGGTAGAGCGATCACCATTGTCGCACTGCACCTCTCAGCTGACTGACTGCTAGGGGAACCCTGTACTCCCTCAAAGCACGGATCAAGTTAAAAGCAATCCCCAGCTCCTCAATCCACCCCTCCATCTCCGTATCCAAAGTACCAACCTCGTACTTCTTGAGGGTCTGCTGCTGGAATGAACGAAAAGTCTTCTGCCACTGGCTATGTTCCTCCTCTCAGTCAATCCTCATCTGATCAACCACCTGAATCTTCTGGGCCTCGGCCGTCTGAGCCACCCGGGGACGACGTCCAGGTGCCATAGCTATATGGTAAAGAAGGATCGCCTAATCCCAAGTAGTAAGGAAAAACTCAAGGTTTCATTTTTATCATTTTATTTTGATTTTTTTCCCAGAACACCCAAATCAAGTAAAACACAATCATGATGATGCATGTACCTTACCTAGGGTCTCAACCCTACAACAAATGTAGCCCCACTTGGTCGTTTGGTAGGCTCAGAGTCCATGCATCGGATCATAGGGGGCCCTAAAATCTCGTGTTCTAGCCGGTCTTCCCTGGCCTATGTCATGCACCAAGATTAACTAACATTATCCCCCTACCATCCCATGTAATCCTTACTGTGCCTAACTCGATACCCCATCCTATCTATAAACCATATGCCCCTGATACCATTATGTCATGACCCTCTCCCACCAAAGATGCCCCTCCTGAGCTGGCAATGGTAAAAGGGAGATAATGACCCCTGAGTCCCGCCTCCAGTAGGCCCCAGGGTGGCAACTAGCACCAAGGGTATGAGTTTCTTTCAAATATGGGAGGCATTACATTTTTTTTATTTTTAAAGATCAGGAAATAGGACGAGTCAACCACCAAAAAGGAAAAGAGAAAGTGTATAGAAATAAACCCAAACCAATCCCACATGAATTTTTAAACAATTTTATAACAAGGTATAAATACAAGAAAGCTCAATATACAATACCAAAAAGAAAACAAGTACAAAAAACTGCAGCAACTACAACTGTCAGACTGGTAGGGTCCTGCACGGCCCTGGTAGTCCTCCTGGAAACCTGAAAGTAAACGTAGGGTGAGCATACATGTATACTCAGTAGGAAAAAGTAAAGCTCTCGTGCACAAGTGGGGAGACATCCTAATGTCTCGTGAGAACAACAGATGAAACCTAGCGAGGAAATATATCCACCCAACCTCACCAACCACACTAACCAAAACACAATCACAACATGTAGTATTATATATAAAACAAGAGTATTTGGGTACCCCACACCATTTACCTTATGTTAGCTACTCTTCCTAACGACGAACGTCCTGACGCTGCCAAACTCTCCCCGCCCACACACACCTGGGCCTCACAACCACGTATCCCGCCCGCACACACCTGGGCCTCACAACAATGTATCCTACCCCAAACAGACCTCGGCCTCACAACCACATATCCCGCCCGCACACACCTGGGCCTCACAACCACATATCACGCCTGCACACACCTGGGCCTCACCCCGAAGATTCTTGTGAAACAGTAGAACCTGCCAGAAGAGTCATGGGCTAAAACCACCCCAATCGAAACCTACCCGAAGAGTCTTGGGTGTAAGGTCACCTCAAGACATCACAACCTAGGGGAGAAGGAGCAGGAAGTAGCTAGTAACTAAGGGAAAACACCCTCTCCCATAAAATGGGAGTGTTTAGAACTAAGTGAACAACATGGGTGGGGTGCGATAAAACACAAAAGATACAGATATATATATATATATATACACCAAACAGACAACCCAGCCTATGACTTCTAAATAGAAAACTGAGCATGTGCCTCAGCACTGCTACCACGAAGTATGAAACAAAAAAACAACTCCAACCCCATTTAGGTTTTCACGTTTTAGCAGAATTAGTTTATTTTGTTCCTTAACTAATGGGAAACTATCCACAACCAACCAAATCAATCGTTCATAAGACATATCCTTTCCATCCACAAATCAAGTTAGGAAAACACAAGCAACACAACCAATCCCTTCTTATCAACCAACCAATCCCACTAATTAACATTCCATTTCATTACCATTCCCCACCATTTATTAACTCTTCCACTTTTATTTATTATTCACAAACCACTACTCATTCACAAACAAGCCCATCCCTGCAGCCCCGCTGCCAACCACCATAACCATAACCATACCGTACAACATTATCCCTTTAATACCATTTATTGTAGCCCCGCTGCCCGTTACCAACACAACATTCACACAAACCCACAACCAAGTCAACTGCAGCCCCGCTGCTCACCCGGTCCACAACAACCCACAAAAACACCCCCATCACATTCCACGTAACCAAGACAACACCCACATGTTCATTATTACATTTTGTTTAACTGGGGTGATCACGCAAGGGTTTCAGATTTTAAACAGCCAACTTTACGTGATTAACCAATTTCCACATTCCACAAGGTTTCCACCCATAATAAAATCCAAAAGGAGAGGGAAATATTTAATTGTATGCAAAGGCCCCCAATGACCTTGATTTTCAGTAGGTAGAATCTTATTCAATTCACAACATAATATCACAGGATATAAAGTAACACCAATCACAACTTCCCATCCCTATTATATAATCCAGTTATTATCTTTATTAAACCGGTTCAAAAGTGTTTCACGTAAAAAATAGAACACCCACCCCACATGATGCACAAATTAGAGAGATGAAGGTAAGATCCCAACCTCAACAGGTTGCCGATCACAGCGCTCCCCCCGGATCAACATAGAAGATGTCCGTCGGCATCCGTCACTTTTGTTGGGTCCTGGAAAAACATCCTCGGGTGGAAGTCGGAAAGGAAAGGCCAAAGAAAAGACAACCGATCCAATCTCAGAAACTCTGCCTCGTCGTTATGATCTTGTGGCCGTTGGCGGATCTTAAATCAGATCTCGGACGAAGAAGTTATGAAAGGAAGAGCCTTCTAGTCTCTTGAGAGAGCTATGCTCAGAGGAGAGGGGAGTAGAGGTGTGTGTTAAAAAGGAGGAGGGGACACCTCCTTTAATAGGAATTAAAATCAAAAGTACACAGCGTGTACTTTATGGTACAAAGCATGCTCTCGGTTCTTTCACACGGACTCCACGCAGCTTCCAACACGTCTCTGCGGCCGTTGACTGGTCAACACACGGATTGAGGGTAACACATACGTGGGGAGGGACTACACGACGTATAGTTTAGACACACGGCATGTAATCATTTATTTCACACGGCATGGACACGACTCCAACACGGTACACGGCCATTAACTGGTAACGTGTACGTGGGGAAGGACTACACGACATGTAGAACTGGTCACACGGTGTGCACCCATTATTCCACACAACAAGGAGATGGCTTGAAACACGGGGTATACCTGGAAAGGGGGTACACAACATGTACTCAAACTACACGGCGTGTAGTTTCAAAATTCTGGAATATGTGGGAAAATTCCATTTTACCCTCCAGAACACTTCTTGACCTTCTTTTTGACAAACGAATGGGCTGGAGAGGTCCGGGCCATTACAAAAACACCCCAACATAAAACCAAAATCCGTTTTTGGAACAACCATTTCCCCAGAAACATTATAACCATTTTCAAATCACCAAGCCTCTTTCCAAACCCATATTAATAAAAATAATCACTTTTTAATAAAAACCTGAACCGTGAAAAAAAATTATTTTGAAAACACTCTTTTCTAAAACCCATTTTTTTTCAAAAATCACCCAGATTGATGAAAACCTAACCTAAAGACAACATACACAAGAACAACCAAAATAGGTGTATAGTAACACCAAAAATTACAACAACATGATTTAGTGGATCATGCACCAAGAAAGTTCTTACCACACGTCCTACCAACAAATCTAGATGGTACCAATCTTTATAATCATGATATTTTAGGAACCATAACCGGAACCTCTAGATTATCCCCCTTAATTCCACAATAACAGTAAATGGAGGATGGGAAGGTCCTTAGGCATTCTCCATAAACTGATAACCCACATATTCCACCATGAATTCATATCCCAAACATTTACCACACCAATGTGATAGCACTATCATTAGAGGGACCGCTGTAGAGGTTACCACAACATATCAAGCCACTCAAAAGTCCCATGATGGTATACACATCATGTGATTCTTGAATGTAGTTTCCTAAATAATGATAAATTACCAACCTAACCATTTAATATCCAAATCTAACTGCATTTTGAAACCATTTTCCAAACTATGTGGAAATGATACGACATGCTCTAATGGTTCCAAAAATGCCGTCACTATCATTTTGAAGAAAAACAAAGATTCAATATTCTAAAAAGACTTAACATTATGGTACCACATTTAAAAAACTCATTGGAGTCATTATAAAACCAATGATACATTTATAAAACACTAGGGGGTTTTGGGAAAGCATCAGAAGATTGAGGTTGAAGAATAGATATAGGGAATAAGGAAATGTCTCTTGAAATATGGATTTAAAGTTAAAAATATTAATATCTAGCCATTATCATTTCTATTCATATTCTTAGATGCACCAAATTCACCAATTCATATTCCATCATTCAATAAATATCCATGTTTAAACTTTAAAATAAAAAAACTAATTTAGATAGGTGCCTCTATAATCTCGAAAGAGCACAAAAAATCGTCACACAACACTAAACCAAGAAAAGGATTCATAATACACACCCCAAGATTAATCCCACCATCTCATCATTTATCAAAACTAATATAAGGCCAATCATTATATCATAACACCCAAATCCACTTCAAAATACCTATTGAAATTGTTACAAACTACTTATATACATATCCATATAAGTAAAATTAAGAAATCCCATTTTCACCAAATTCTTTATAAGAGATACAACAATTAATAAAAAATCACATTACAACCCTAATCATATCATTTTAAAATTATTTATGGAAATTTAAAAAATCAAATGAATGTGATGGAAATGAAATTGATGGAAAAAACTACTTCAATGATGTGTTAATGTATCAAAACTCTTAATAAGGGAAGATGTAGGTTAAAGAACCAAGTAACCACCATAACATTAATTAAAACATAAAGGACACATAAAACCCATCCTATAGTGTTCTCCCAAGTTTGAAACCACCAAAGAGACACTGAAAAACCAAATGCAGGTGAAGAGAAGGAGAGTAAAAGGGGAAAAAACAATGAAAACCACACCATGGTAGCTTTTAGGAGAATAAAATGATGGGTAATATTCATAGAGATATGGTTTTGGGATCCCTCTCATGCACTAATAACTATTGAAGGACTGGATAGACCAAATAGAGTCAATATAGGGGAGGGTAGAATTTGAAATTCAACATTTTAAGACCCCTTGGATATTCACAAGGTTTGGTGTAGAGGTTTTCCAAACTATGCACCAATCATGCTCACCCAACTAGATTATGGGTACACCTGCATGGTTTGGATTCATGGTTTTGTAAACCATGCAACACCCATTTAAAATGGCTTTATCAAATTTTTGACCCATCCCTTCTACTTTCCACATATTTTCCTCTTACCGTACGCTAGCGGTACAATGTCTAAATGACACCCAAAGTGTGTTGTACAATTTCTCTTATTTTTTAAAAGGTTTATATTAAACCATGCATATGGATAAAACACACCCAGAAATTCCAAAACTCAAAAACATTCATTAGGAAATTGATTTGAACATCCACCAAAAGATCCATGATCAATTAGAGAACCAAATAAAATAAAAATGTGTTCAGGGTGTGATAGGTATGATGATGAATATGATGATTATATTCAATATTTATAAATCATTTATACCTATAGAGTTATTATATCATATGTGAATGTTTTATATTCCATTCCATAAGGAATATGATAATATCACTCATGTGTTTGACAGACTACCACCTCATGAAGTAATGTGATTCATTATTCACTAATCGATTACACGGAAGGTAATGAGGGTAAAAAAATAAATATATTTCCATTTCTAGTCATTTGAAAAATTCATTACTTCGTTCATTGACGTGTGGACTACCACCTCCTCGATGTGACGTGATGCATTTTTTCCTCTAAAAAAATAATAACATGTATAAATATATGTAATTAAGTAATATATTATTTATTATATTATTATCATTTAGGAAATATAATTTTTACTACCCATCTTTCCATTAAGGTTATTTAAAAATGGAAATATTACTATATCATATGTACAACCTACCATACACATGATAGTAATGTTAGTTCATATTTCATAATGATATTTCATGAATCGAATTCAAATTATAAATTATGAGTAAATGTGATATTTTTTATATTATACAATGGTTTAATTAATGCTCTCTTTGACCATAGTCAACCCTCCTAAGTTGTTTTTGACCTACAAGCCTAATATAGTCAAAACATATGATGTAAAATTAATCGATTATGTAATTGTATATATAATGTTAATAAGTGAAATAAAATGAATTATAAAATTGAACAAGGATCTCAATAATTTAAATATTTAAATTTTTGTGTTGTTCAGTATGATAAAAAAACACGTGAAATGTCAAACTAAAGGTAAGGGTTTTCCTTTATTTCTGTGAGATATAAACAATATTCACCACATATTTTTTTGTGTTATGTATATAATGCAAATGGATTAATTTTATTATTATTATACATAAAATTAATTTTTTTCATATATCCATTTTATTATCTCTCTTTTATGTGGTTTACAATTTCAATGATACCAAATCAGTAAGATATTTTTATCTTAATTTTCCATCTATTAGTAGTTTGTTATGTTATAACAATATAATATTTTATATGTTATATATAATTCAATATTGACATGTTATATTAGGAATATTAATATTTTTATTATATTATAAGTTTTATTTCATTTTAATGTTACATGGGGATTATGATTGAGCATTAAAAATGTAGTCAGAGTCATTTATTGCAATCAAATCATTTATCGGGATTATGTATGATTAAATCAGGTATGTGGTACTCTAATAGTACTCATGAATTATATTATACACTAGTTACTCATGATATTTTAATTTAATTATACCATTTTACAGAATTTCTTACATAAAATGTCTATGAATGTGTTTCTAAGGAAATATGACCCCATTTATCCTTTTGTGAGAAATCAGTTTTCTTCAAGAAACATGTTTTCTAAATAGGTTTTAATTTTTTTCCTTTTTAAAAATATTAAATAAATAATTTTTAACCAATTTTTCATTTAAAAAATAGTTTAATAGTAATCTTCTTGTTTCCTTCTTACCAAGTAACATTTCTATCCTTTTAACCAGGAAAAATATATTTTCTTTAAGGTGTGTATTGAATAACATGATGGAATTAATGTGATTTCATTATAACTACCTTTTAATTTTTACAATGATATTTATAATGAAACATTTTTTTTAGATTTTGGTAATTATAACATATTAAAAGTTGTTTTTATGTAAAATGATTTTCTAAATGTTTAATGTTTTAAAAAGTGATTCCCAAAATGAAAATGATATTTTCCTCAATAATGTTTTTAAATATATTTTACTGGTATTTTGTGTCATCAAAATCACCAACCAATTTTATTACATATCCACCACATGGAATATTTTCTACTGATACATTTTTCATTATTTTTTGGATGGGATAACATTACTTTAAAGATGATATTTTGGAACCCGGTTTTTTACTAAATTCTCATGCTTTAAATAGATTGTTATAGAACTAGATTATATTTATATTGGTTAGTCATATCTCGTAGAGATTGTAATAAACCCCATTTATCTTTCTATTTGTTTATCATGTTTCAAATATGTTTTAATAGAACTCATTTCTTTTACATGGTTTAACAATGTTTCAAAGAGATTAAAAGGAAACCCATTTCTTTCCCATGGGTTAATTAGGATATAAAGGAATATTGATTATTTCTAGGAGTCTTATAAGGAAATTAATCCTCTATATAATTTATTCACAATGTATTTATTTAAAATTAAATACATAGGGGTGTCCTAGATATCACCCATTGATCCCATGGTATCTTATATGATTGGACTGCCCAATTAGAAATAGGTGAGATGACTACAGATTATACAATGGGGTGGCCCAGATAGTAATTAGTAACTGAGTTATAGATTAAATTATGGGTACACCAATATTGAACTCAAATTCATTAGGTAATTATTATTTTCACCAGATAATTTTATTGTGTTTTTTCTATAAGGTTATTAAAATATATAAGAGTTCTATAAGGTCTATTTGAGATTATGTACCAAGATACCTTCTTTGTTTTGATTCTTTATATGGATTTATGATATTTGACCTGATAATGATTAGTATCACATGGATAATGATTTTGGATTCTTATGCCTATTTTTTAGAGCCTTATTCCATGTTATCTTTTTTTAAGCTTCAGGTACTTATGGGTATGAATATTCTTATTTTATACTAATGAACAATAATCATTTCATAATACTCATATTATCTTCTTTTTCTCCTGGAGAACATTCAATTTTGAATTCTTATTTAACCTTTACTATGGAATTTAGATCACCCATATTATGTTTCCTTTTACCCAATTTATAAATAAATTGTTTTAACAAGATATATCTAGAATGGATTTCATATTGATGAAGATAATATCTTAGTGTAAAAAAGAGAATATGGATTATGTGGGACAAATTAACATTTGATGACATGTGAATTTTTTATGTAAGAGTTTAACCTAATTATATAGAAATTAAATCCTAGAAGGTCCTCAAGGATGTAAGTGATCAAAATTTCCCTTTTTATTTTGTATGGTATTTCTAGAGAAATTTGGTCAAAGTTATCAGTATTAATGCTTGAAAGTTAAAGTTTATGATTTCATCCCCAAATTCAGTAGTTCATGTTATGGGATATTAGAGTGGGTATTAGAGTTCATTTTAGATGACATTTCCTATTATGATATTTTCAAGTGAATTTTTCATAATAGTTATGGATTATATCATAGGTATATAAGATTACCTTTTATTGTATGTTTAAATTTTTTACTCATCATTTGATGTAATTAAGTAGTAATTATATTTAATATTATTAATGAAATTTTGAGAGACATTTCATTAGGTTGAGGTATTTGTATCCCTAGAGAAAATCTAAATGTTTTTGGAAAGGAATTGTTTTTCATGTTTAAAGAAAAATATTGGGCAAACTGAATATTGGGTGATAACCGAGCACATCGGGCAAGGCCACAAGGCTTCAACCCATAATCAAATTCTAGAATTGGTGTAGTGATTACCAATGGCCTATGTGATGTCCAGATTCTTATGGAATTTTTACAGGAACTTATTAAGATTATTTTTAAAATATAAGGTATTTTTATTGAGTAATAACAATTTATTTGTCTTGGAAGAATATATGATCAAATCAATCTAATCCTTGGGTTTAAAACATTTTCATAAAATGATTGAATAATTTTAATGAAATTAATTTATAGAATTATTGGGTTTGACTATTTTATATTAATGTTGAAATTTGAAGATTAATGTATTTAATCATTTTTTAAATTATATTACTATGTTATTACAATTTTGGATTTTTTTAATGTTTAAGGATAAGAGGAATACCTTGTTACCCTTTTATAGTTGTTTGGTATTTAAAATTTTATTCCTTTCTTAATGTATGAAAATTCCATCTTGAACACTCGGGATTTATGGAAACATATGTGAATCTAGGGAAAATTTGTTAACGAATGAAATTATACTCCTCAAGTAAGTATATTTACATATAATATTCATCTAGATGGTAAGATAATTCATCAAATCTATGAAAATAATCCAAAAACAGAATTATTATCCTAGTACCTTCAATTATGATGAATAAATTTATTTTTTTATCATTACATATTTATGGTGTTTATGGGATAAAATTACCATAGATCATTTAATTTCTTGTAATCAATGATCCCAACCAGTCTCTAATTATTGATGATTTTTCTCTTTTTCCATATATATTCTCATAATTAGAAACCAAGTTATGTGTTATTTCCTATGTCCTTTATAATTCCATTTATATCTTATTAACATGATGTTTTATTAAACTATTTTACAATGTGGGTTTATGAAATAATAGTATATTCAAATATTCCATCTTTGATTTCTAATTTATGGTTCAAATTAAAAGGACATAATTTTTTACAGGGGGGTGTAATGCCCCCATATTTTAAAAGATGAGTAATATATTTGATATAATAATGGAAATAAAAAACTGAGTTTTTATTTCATTACAAACAACTCTATGTTCATTTTGTCTTTCATATAGCACACAATTTATCATTCCTTACTCATTACACCAATATTTTTATGATCTATAGAATATTAAACACAGAACACCAAACTTAAACGAACCATGATACAAATTATTGTTACAACATAGCCGTTAAATTGGTGGGTAAAAATATTATGAACTCTTTTACAATATATATATATATACCTTGCACAATATCAATTAGTTATAAATGTTCAGTAAATAATCATTTATGTTTTAGTAAAGCGGTTTTATTCTTCAAGAATATGTTTTTGTCAATAATGTTTTTTTAATTTTCCTAAAAGACATTCTAATAAAATTTTGGATCTTTTAGTCAGTTTAATTGATAAAAATAACATAATTTTTGAAATCATTATAATAAAATTATCTTAGGGTAAATTTTTGGTATTTCTGGGAATGTTTTAATTCTTAAAGAATAGTGAAAAATACTGAATTTTAATTGAAATCACTCTTTTAGTTTAATTAATTTATAAAGTTAAAATTTAGTTTAATTTGGGGGGTAATGTATCATTATTTCCAAAATACATATATTAATCCATTTTGGCCATTCTAATCAATTTCATAATGGAATTGGATAAAAGTATTTTATAAACCATTGATCTTTTTGTTTTGTAAACCTATTTTCTCATTGTGTCTATGAGATTAATATTACACTAAATTCTATCAGTTTGATGAAATAAATTTTTAAAAAATGGGATTCCATATTTTTAATTAGAATAATATATATTTTATAATATTTCCAACTTTATTTTTTACCATATTTGTTAGTGAAAATTTTATAAATTTATCACAACGATTAAGGTAAAAAAGAGTTTACCAAGGGATTAATCATTCAAATGAAGTGAAAAAATGGCATATAAGCATGTATAATGCTTCGGATGGACATATTTTGACCCATATGAGATTATTATATATTGTTATGATTTTGTGGAAAACATTACATTAAATGTTACCAATATAATATATTAAGAAATGAAAAAGTAAAAAAGGAATCTTTTTTACTTTCAATTTCCATTATGCATTGGGAAAGGGGAAAAAATAAGGGTTATATTTTAAATTATATTTTTAAATATTAATTATTTGTTTCTAGAATCATTTTTTATAGAGTAATTTATTTATTTAAATACTTAATAATCACCAATCAATTAATTGTTTATTTATTTATCAACTAAAATAAATGATACCGAAATGTTAAAAGTTCAGTAAATTAAATGAATAATTTTTTTAAATTAATTTTATAGATTAATATAACATTTTAAACAGGTGTGTTCATAATTTATTCCAATTCCATCTTTTTCTTTATATTTTTTAAATATAAATAATTGATTAATTTCTAAATTTATATTTACAATATATTATAATAAATGATTTAATAATAAGTTATTTATAATTACATAAAATACAATATTATTAAAAATTATATTTAATTTTTAATAAATATATATTAAGTCATATTAATGGACCAATTATTACTTTTAATGACCATATCCCCCCCTAATTAGTAAAAAATATATATTGGTCCGATTAAGGTTAAATTGATCCTTTCGGGCATTACTTATGATAAAGTTAAAATTATTTTTCCACAAAAATAGTTTTTTTATTTAAATAATTGTATTTAATAATAAAATTTAATTAGTTAAATATTATATAATAACTCTCACTCTAATTTTGTCATAGAAGATAAATTAATGAGTTTAGAAAACTAGTTACCATAATGAAAAATATAAATCAATAAAAATCTGGAGCATAGGTGTTAAGAAAGAAAATGTTTAAAAAATATGTTTTATTATGTGTTGGTGGTGTTTATAGAACATATAATTTGTTGAACCCATTAATTATCAATATCTGATCAACTTGAAGTGAGTTTGACCTACCAATAGTGAATACATTGAACTATTTTCTAGAAGACCACTCCTCAACATTAAAATGGTAGTCACTACCCTCACTTCTTCACATCTCTAAAGCCACTTGGATCATAACAAACATACAAAAATTAATTCAAAAAATCCCTACACTCATCATTGAATCCTTATTTTATTCCTTAATCCAAAAATTTAGGGATTTAGTTTAAACCAAATAAATATACTAGAAGAAGAGGTAATGTTCTTCAAATAGCATTTTTATTTTACTTCATTCTCCCCATCCTCCAATTATTATAATTCCACTATGATACAATAAAACAATTTTACTAAATTTAATATGTTTTTATGTTAATTTTATTACTTAAAAATACACACACATCTTTAAAATGGGTTAAAAATCAACATGCATCTCTATGGTGGACAACCTCCTCTTGAAACAATGTCATTTAGTTTTTCCATTATGACCTCTCACAATTCGATATGATGCGAAATATAATGTTTATATTTTATATTTATATAATAATTATACCTATAGTTTCAGTATATTATATATAAAATTTTTAATAAGGTATACGATAACATTGCTCGTGTTTAAGGCAGACTACCTCCTCATTAAGCGATGTTATTCTTTTTTCACTAACCCATTATATGGAAGATAATAATGATAAAGATAATAAAAATATGTGACATAAATAAAATATATATTATATTAATTACATATTTTTCATTATTTAAATATACTATATCCTTTTCTTTTTACCTATTCAATTTTTGAAAAAATGATAACATCATTCGGGGAACTGTGGACTACTACCTCATGGAAGCGATTTAATCCATTTTTCTTCTATAAATCCCAAGAAAGATGTATATGATTATATATAATTAAAAAAATATGGTATTTATTCTATTATTATAATTCATGAGATATTAATGTTTCTTAACATCTTTCAATTAATTATCATTGAAAAGTCGAACTTTTACTCATGTGTACGTATGACCTGCCGTGTCTATGATCGTAACATTAGCTCATTTTTCATAACCTTATTTCATGATTGGTTTTGAAAAGTATTATTTATATATTAATATTATAATAATTCAATTATTATTATATATATTTTCAAATAAGGATCTTATTGACCATATTCATCCCACATAAGATGTTTTTAGCATACACACCAAATATGGTAAAAACATATGATGTAAACTTCTTAGATTAAGTAGTTATATATAACATCTATATATGCGAAATAAAATATATAATAAAAAAAATGTTCTCAATAATGTAAATAATCAACATATTATAATTTTTTAGGAAGACAATGACAGACGTGGCAAGTCAGACTCAAGATAATGGGGTTTCTCATCTCACATTTCTTTCTATGATATATATGGCATATTGACCATTTTTTGTTTGTTATATATAATTAAAATTAATGTATTTTATTATTATTATAATTATATTTATGTGGGTATACATACCCATTTTTGGATTTTTGTTTAATGGGGTTTACATTTTCAATAATAACAATGTAGTTGGAGATTTTTATCTCTATTTACCTTACTTGAAACATTTGTTATGTTATACACCAATATTATAATTTAAGGTGTATATAATTAATATTGGACTTGTTAAATCATTAATATACTTATTTTAATGATATTATATGTTGAATTAAATGTCATTATTTCATGTGGATTTTGATTCAAAGTAACAAAAGTGGTTAAATTGATTTGCAATAATCTAATCCTTTATCTGGATTATGTATGATTATGTACCTGATGCTGAAATCTCATAACTTCAAGGAAACATATTATCAAATTGAATTCATGATATTTTAAAGAAATTTGAAATTTTTTATATTTGTTATATTTGAAAACTTTGGGAAATATTTTTTTTAAGAAAACCATACTTCAATAGTCTATTTTATCAGAAATCTATTTTAATCAAAACCCATGTTTTATTAAAATGTCTTCAAATTTTTAACCATTTAAAATGATTTATTAAAGAATTTTTTATCCAATTTTTCCATTAAAATATGTTATTAAAAGTAATATTTTTATTACATCCCAATCAAGGAATGTTTCTATCATTTTTACCAAAAAATGAATGTTCATTAACGCATGTATATAATTACCCACCGAAATAAAACTAATTTCTTTGAAGGATACATTGAATGTTTATAGGGTAATATTCAATGAAATTGTTTCATTAATATTTTATAAATTAATTGTTTTTAAATATTATATTTAATGAAATGGATTTCAAAATGTTGTATATTTTAGAAAGTGACTTCCAAAATAAAAATCATATTTTACCCAAGAAGTATTTTATTTTTATTTTACTAGTATTCCCTTTCAACAACACCAAAACCCATTTTTGTTAATTATCCTATATTGGGGATATTTTTTAGTGATACCATCATCATTATTTTCTCTATTTAGCAATATTTATTTAAAGATATTCTTAAGGAAACTGTTTCATTTCCAAAGGATAATCATGTTTCAATGAGATTGTTATTAGACAAGTTTATGTTTTAATGGGTTAATAATGTTTCAATGTAATTTTTATAGAACCCATTTATATTTACATGGTTTAATCATTTCAAATGATATAGTTATAGAAATAGTTTATTTACTATGTGTTATAAATATTTAAAATAGATTGACATTAAACCCACTTCTATTCAATGGGTTTATGAGGTTATAAAAGGATAATGAATTTTCTATTATTTTTATGATGATATATATATATATATACTTTATTAATGTATTTTTCTGTGGAAGTTATATAGAATGGGGTGTCCCAAATTTAACTAGGTGATCTCTTTACATTTCATATGATAGGGTATCCAAGATAGTGTCAGGTGAGGCTGATAAACTTATTTGATGGGGCATCCCAGATACCATCCAGTGAGACTGTTATAGATTAAATAATTGGTGAAATAAAAAATAAGGAAGATGTTGAAGAAGAAAGGAACTTGAAAGAGGGTGGTGAAAACATTACCTATTTTTAGGTTCTACCTTTTGATTTGATCAAAAGGTCTCCTTAGGTTGGCTTTCTGACCAAAATAAGGCCTCTTGGTTGAAGCGAGGGAATTTGAGAGAATAATTGGTCAGGTTTTGGCCAATCAAAATGTATTTTAAGGTAATAATAATTGGATAGAAGTGGTGTCCTTTTATAAGGGGGAGTATGGGCTCTTTAGGAAAAATATAAAGTATTAATTTATAATAAATTCATATTCGGTTTCTAATGGATCCAAAGTGGAATATTCAATGTATATGGTGGTTATGTGTCGAAATCCTATCAATGAATAGATTTTAGACAGGTTTGGGTCATTATATTAACCTTATATTTTAGTTTTAACTCATAGTTAATTAGTTTAACACTTACCATGTCACTTTGAATTTTTTTAATATATAGTTAATAATATTACTATATACATCCATGAGACCCCCCAAGTGGTACACTAATGATACACCTATTATGATGAAAGTCCTTTGGCTGATCCTAATATTTTTAAGAATTTAATATCAATTAATAATATAATATTTGTTTTAAAACCCCTTTTATGTCAATTTTGACACAATTTGGTATTTCATTTTTTTGAAAATCATAACAGCATGATTACATCGAAAAAAGTTAATTAAATCAATCCTAAAATGTCATATTAACCTATTGAATTCGTGTAATTCATTAAATTCTCAAATTATATTTATTTTGGTTTTTATAATATTACATATTTTAATATTTCACTAATAAGGTAATTACTACATCATCATTGTGTCATACATAAATTTTATTATTAAAGGTCTAAAAAGAATGAATAAAATACCATTATATAGAAAAATTGTTTTATAATTGTAATGTATATTTATTGTCAAAACCCCAACATATTAAACCCCATGTAAACATTGTTTTGCTAAAAGATATAAGCTTATGTCATTTTAGTATTTATTTTAACTTAATTAATATAATGTGTACTTATCACCTATAAGTGGCTCAATGGGGACCCAAAATCGACCCAAAGATTCCCATGGTCGGACATGTATCAACCAATAAGGTTAGAGAACGTGTTAGGGTAATTTATTATTATTATAATATTATGTTTTACCCTTATTTACCAGATTTACCCTTTAACCATTGTAAATAAAATATTTACCAATGTAATTATTCAAAATGTATAAAAATAAAATTTACCTATTTACACAATTTTGAAATCCTAATTACAAATATGGCATCCATTTTTCCAAATTCAAAACATATAAGTTGCTGAAATTAATTTAAAATTAATTTCTGTTGTTAAAACAAAAGGCGTGTTTTTAAGAGATAATAACTATCAAAATATTGACACTTGTTTATGTCCGGTTTAAATGTGAAATTGTGTCTGATGACAAACATTGTATTAAATAGTTAAAATATATTCTATATATACATTAAAACCACTCAAAATCATAATTTATCACTATTAATTATTTTGATTAAAAAGTTGTTTTTAATTAAAATTTAGTAATTTTCACTATTCATCAAAATATAAAAGTAATCTGAAAAGTACCAAAATTTCACCCTAGGCTATTTTCGATATTCTGAATCCAAAAATGAAGTCCATTTTGAGTGGTAAAATTTATAAAATATCAAAAGGTTGTTATTACTATTCAAAATGGATACTTTGATTTGTCGTGGTGTGTGTGTTAGAACTCGAGGTTGCGTACAACACACGCTACTGTATTATTCAAAGAGAAGCATACCGTAGAAGCTTGAGGTGTTACATTTTCCACTCCTTCAATAAATTGCGTCCTCAGACTTTGAATTTTTTTTTCAAAAATAAAAGGTTGAAAATAGAAAATATCTTTATGGAAAAACCCACATCAGAAATTGGGTTAATAAAATTACATCTTAATAAGAGGTAAAGAGAAATGAAAGGGTCACCACCAAATTATGATATCGATTTGGAGAATATTTTTGGATATTAGAGACACATAATTGGAATAAAAATGTAAATATTTATAGGGATTGATTGAGGTCATGAATCACAAACAAGTGTAGAATTGAAGGACTCAAAGCCATCAATCTATGATGATTTAAAAGATCATCAGTTCAACAAAACACGAGGTATTAGGATAACACATTTTTCATCTTAATATATCTTTACTATACAATTAGTTTCTTCATAGAATAAGATAAATATATATATATATATATACATCTTGACAAGTAGAGCTTTCATACTTCAACTAATTTCTACCACAAACTCATCTTTCACTCCAAAAGATAATAGTACTCAAAAATATTATATTTATCCGAATAGTATAAGGTTCCAATCTTTAACACATACAATTATATTGAGAAATATTTTTTTTAATAACCAAGGACTTTCTGTAGGCTAGTGGTAGGTAATAAAGGCCTGTCGCACTATTGTTGTCTGTTCCATTCCTGTTGCTTTTTCTGAAGTGACGTGTTATCGCCCGACCTGCAGGTTTTCCTTTTTATAAATATCCAGAAATAATATTAATCTACAATTATCCAAAATACTTCTATCCGAGTCCAAAATTTATAAGGAAGGTGTAGACGCCGAAAATGTCTGTAACACCTAGAGGAAGTTTCGAAATGGAAAATCGAAGTCATACTCGGAATCAGAGGCCCGGGCCGGAGGCCCGGGAAGTGGTGCGCGAAATAAAATAGGACTTGCACGAAATAAATATTTCGTCCAATGTATCCCCGGGATTCTGTGCATGCAATACTTTGCGCACAATCCCCTATCCACACGCAATCCTATGGCTCCAATTGCGCACCATCCCGGAGTTTTGCGCGCAAAACTTCTCTTTACGCGCAAAACCAAGAACCCTTCACCTTGACGCCCCTTGGCTGCCTCTCTGCGCCGGACCTGATGTCTCCCCTAATGGGAATACGCGCCATGCATTGTTTTCCTGTACTGCCTTCCAGGCTCGTACTAAGTAACCTCAAGGTTCATTGGGTGGTGTTTCCCATTGTGTTTCTCTTCTTTATGCTTCTCCGCATAGGCATGCTAACAGCTATTGCTTCTTCGTATAGCCACGCTAACGTGGACCCCTCGATGGTTCGCCCTACGGCCCCCCTTCGCCATGGCCTTGTCGATGCCTTCCCTCCTACAAGGGGTAGAGGGCATTGGGAATGAATGCCCTAGGGGTATGGAGCGAACCCACCTTGTCCAAGCTGTAGGATGTTAAACTGCTAAGCACCTCATCCTTAACACATGCCGTTAAACTGTGGTCCGACCACATGCTTCACATTCAGGGTCCCCCTAGCTTGGGCATTCTTTACACCCACTCATCTCCATGGGAATGGACTCTTCCTCGCATGGAATGAGATCCTCCTTGCCAGAGTGGAATTTGTCCATGGGGGAAGGGTTTCCTCAGAGCGTAAGCCCCTAGCTTCTCAACGTAAGGTTGCACCCGTGCATCTCCGTACTTCCCCCTGCCAAGGCCAATAGAGTCCTTTTCCCACTATGCTTTGTCGCACCACAGGCCTCCATCCTAGAGTAATCCTCGACACCAAGGGACGCTAACCACACGAATGCCCCCTGTTTCCTCTTTGGGCCGCTCAACACGTAAGCCCCATTCCGCTTCTCACAGACGCACCCTTGCGACGTGATCGTCTGGTCCCTTGTGCCTCTTGTTTCTCACACCGAGCATGACTCACATGGGATTCGAGTGCGCATCGACTATGTCATCCTATTTGGGCCACCTCAGAGTGTAATCCCCATTCCAGCGAACTACGTGGACTTTGATCCGTGCTAACGCGCGGTATGTAGGAAGCCTCCACGAGGTTCAAGCCCACCGCCCGGTCATTCTGACCTCTCCACGTCGGTTAGCCAACCACCTTGGGCTGCCTCAGAGCGTAAGCCCCATACCCACTCTAGGCCACCTCAGATCGTAAGCCCTAAATGCCCTCATCCCGCACGACGTTAAACTGTATCTCTTCTCGCATGACGTTAAACTGTATCTTGTCCCACATGATGTTAAAATGTATTCCCCCTCTTGGGCCGCCTTAGAGCTTAAGCCCCATGAATCACACCCATGTCTCATCCCGACATTCCCCTTGAGCCCACATGCCTTGGTAAGCTCATTCCCTAACCCAGGGGTCTTACTTCCTCCAGGCTCCAATCCATGCGTTCATTTTCACGGGTCGCCTCTTCAGGTGTCCCATCGTACCGCCGAGCTATGCAGACTTTGATTCCCCGCAATGAGGATACGTCGGAAGCCTCCGTGAGGTTCAAGCCCATCACTCCACCATCCATCCTGATCCTTACCCGGTCCGCCAAATCCTGGTGAGATCATGCCACCCCATCCCAATCCATGACATCTGGGATGCCGCCAACATGCTGGCTCCATCATCGGTGTTCCCCCTGGGGGTCCTTCAGCCCGATCCGTCTCCGCAAGACGTTAAAATCACGGCATAACCCGTGCTAAACATGGTAAGCTGAGGAAAACCTCAGATGATACACATTCCCCCCGTTTGATGTGGGATGCCTCAGGCTTCCACGCCCTTGAGAAGCCCTGTGATAAGGGACAGAAGACATACATGCCAACGACACCCCAACGTGACAATTCTCCTCATCGAAGGTTGCTGCCCCGAAAAGTCCCCTGGGAGAATCTCTCTGGAAGAAGTGTAATTGACTGGCATCCATGTAGATAGGGCATCGGGAATGAGTTTCACAAACCCATCTTAAATCTATGAGGGAGACCCGGACTAGGTGACAAGTTCTGAGGAGGAATCCACATAAGGAAGAACCAACATCCCATCATCCCAGTTTCGATCAAGCAGTAGACGTCCCTGACAAGGAATGGATGCCGCCTGCCTTTGGAAAGCGGGAATGCGGGGAAACAATCCGGGCGTCCTCCCCACGGACGGATGCACGCGCCCCGGCGAAAGCATCAGAAACACAAAATGGTGAACCCGACGTGAAGCTCTTCTCCTCAATACGGAGAATGGTAGTGTTCGGGGTGTCAGAAGATTAGCATGTCACCAGGTTCGGGTATCTATCACCGGGACGTGAAACCCGCCAGGGGTCGAGGCCGTCAGGACGTTGACCACTCCGTTCTGCGATGTCATCAGCGTGGATCCCTCTCTCAGACTATGGAATAAGGAATGACGCTGGGCCATGGTTGTTGATCTGTTTTCCTATTGATGCTGATGGGTTCATCTCCCTGCTTCCAGGAATCAGATCACTGCATTTGGAGCTCGATCGCCACCTGCCCACCAGCGCAGGGGCAGGGGCAATACCGATGCGGCCACCCCATGCAGTCTTGCCTTTTCCACAGTCGCTCCAACTCCGACCACCGCAGCTTTCGGGCGCTCATGCCCCCTCTCCCCATGAAAAATCATCCAGCGAAGGGTGATCAATGACTTGGTTTGTATGTACGACGAGGAAGGGATCATCCCCACCAGGGGCATGGACCGTTTGGCTCTAGAGGTGGCTTTGCCTTACCACCATTGCCGCCCCCAAAGGCCGCGCATGGAGCCACCGCTCCCCACTACGACGTTCAACCACATTGGGAGTCTATCCCCGGAGCGCCTTGACACATCCTCCCCTACGACAATGAGGTGGGGGATGTCTGGGTCTGCCCGATCGGAGACCCGTCCGAGGGATTAACGACAAGAACCCCCGCCGGGCTGTGTCGACGCCGCTGCCCGACTCCTTGAGCAGAGGAGCAGGAAATCTTTATGCCTACACCACCGGATCTGACCCATCTGACCCGACGCTAGCGTCGGGCGCGAGCGGAAGGGAATTCCCATCATGGGGCACCAACATCAGCAACCACTGTGTCTCGAGCCACTTCTAACTCCTGTTACAAGACTCCCGCACACGTTGATAAAGGGAAGCCACATGCCCGACTAGGATTGAAACCTCGACTGCCCTGCAAGCAAGTTGGTTCGAATATCCTGGTCTCGGGCACTGACAATGGCCACTGAGGACCAATCTGTGGTAGTTCCACCCACCATGAAGGTCCATTCTGTTCCACCCATCTAGAAATCCAAAGGCTTCATCGCGAAGACTACGCTCTGGATATGACTCTTTCCAGCGCCCACTGCACTGGGTATGAGGTCACTCCCCCTACTACTGGTTGCGGGTATGGAGCCGTTGCATATCCAGTCACTCCCTCACATGGAGGTCCTCCCCATGTCCCTTTTGACATCTGTCCTGGTGCTTCCCACACCCCGGCCATCAGTCCCCTCTTCGGCAGCTCTATTTTGGTCAGGGGGCTCCTTGGCGGAAATCATCCTTACCCTGAGGTGCCACCCAGGGGCAGGAAGGCCAGGCATTGTCGTAGTATGAGGAATGTCAGGGGAGTCCGGACGGAAACTAGACTAGTTCGTTTCTCATATTCTGAAGTAGAGTACGACTCGACGATGGAACCTTCTCCCCGACCCTTCAAGTTGAGGGTAGGGATGTGGACATAGCACATCCGTCTCGTACTCCATGAATGTGAGATCCATATGATTCCCTCCTCCCTTGGACGATATATCCAGGAGGACGAGGACTTGGCGTACCCCCAGGGGTCAAACCCGCAGTTGCCACTGGCCTCCACGAAAGCACCTTTCGCCCCTGTCAGGTAGGGTGAGGACCCTTTTTGGGTACCAACAGAAGAGTTTCAAGGTGAAACACCCTCGGAAAGGACCCACGCTATGACAGGAGGCCCATTCGCCGGCCCATCCTATCCCAACCAGGCAGCCAGGGCACTACAACCCTTAAGGTATGACACAAGGATCTGTGGCCAATCAGCCTGTTCGTCGTACTCCCCACCGGCCAGCCCACCAGCCCGGCGGCCTGCCTTGGTGCCATTTCAATTTCCTCGACTATTATCGGTTGACGAGTAGTGGAAGCAAGGTACGGACCTCGAACCAGAGTCATGGAGCTTCTAGACCGTCCTCGTAGTGGGCCACTTCCCCGAGAAGTTTTGGCCGGTCGTAGGATCGGATTTTGATATGCCAGAGTCACTCACCCCGGGAGAGTTTGAATGTTTCCTCCAGACACTTCTGGTGACTCACTCCCGTCTTTGCCATCAGCTAGCGCCTTATCCAGGGATCCAAGCACATATCGAGGATATCGGTGAGCAGTGCCGTTGGGTCGACCAGGAAGCGCTCCCCGCGGTTCAGCACCATGAGTCACTAGGCCACCACGGGGCCCTCCAGAAACAATGCGTCCTGATTTTTCAAGTACTCCACAAAGTTATTGAGGAATCCACCCCCACATGCACGTCCGCAGTTGGGGGCAGTATGCTGCCCTTCTTTTCAATGCGATCCACCGATAGACCGATTCACTGGGCGACCCTGAGGGAACGTCGCCAAGGGCAGTGGCGGTCAACGTGTCTGATCTTTCAGATGAGGGAAATGGTGTGGAACCCCTCGACGGGGACTCCCCCCTGAGGACAAACCACTACTGGACCCATCTGGGAGGAATACTCACCAACAGTGGAGACTCCTAGGTCTCCATGTACCCAGGGAGGCACTGACCCTGATCCGAAACATCGACAAGGGTAAAGAGCCCGTCAGGTCTGTCAAACTCGCCGACCAATCTGCCTCAGTGCAGAAGGCAGAGGAAGACACCATGAAGGCCGCGCTATGCCAACAGCTTGCTGCGCAAAAGAGGCTGGTTGATGAGCTCTTGGCTAAACGCATTGTAGAGCGACAACCTGACTACTGTAACCCTAGACCAGGACAACAGGGGTAGGAGCATCTACCCCTTGCCGAGATTCCCCCGGGCAACCGCGACCATGTCACGTATACCGACAGGGGAGAAGCTGGAACCCATGGAAAGAGGGCGCAATATGTTTCGCCGAACCCTCCCGAGTGGTGGGACCACCTGGGGGACCCTTCTTGGTTTCCTCCCGCTGCCCCGAGAGTCGCTCCGCCAGCCACCCCACGAGCTGCTGAGCTTGAATACTACATCAAAGAGCCTGGAAACATGCTTTTGGTTAGAGATCCCCGTCAGGACCGGAATCCGCATCCGGATGATCTGATGGAAGTACTCATCGCCCACATGGAGGCCCTGGAAACACGGCAGGTGGCAATCCCACCAGACGAGAAGCCATGCCCAGCTTGGGTGGATGATATGCCGACCCTGCCGGGATTTGGGAACCCCACCATTGCACCTTTTAAAGGGACTAGAGACCCACCACAACAAATGGCCCACTTCAACTCGAGGTGCGGGCCTATGTAAGGGACTCTAGCGCAGTAGGAGGCTGCCAAGCTCCGTTACTTCGTTCAAACACTGGAATGACGAACATTTGTCTGGTACAGCCAGCTCCCTGTTGGATCTGTGACTAGCTGGGATGACCTTCACTGGAAATTTCTCTAGCAGTTCAGTTCCACAACCCAGAAGAAAAACATTGCAGACCTCTTCTGGTGCAAACAAAAGCCCGGCGAGCAAGTCGCGGACTTCGTCGCCCAGTGGAAGGGGCTCACGTACTCCCTTGACATGCCACTAACTCAGGAGAAATTATTGACAAATTGTGTAGGGAACATAAAGGCAGAGCTGGTTCCTTCCCTGATCACTCAGAATTACCCTGGAGGGTTCAACGACTTCTCAGACAAGACTCAGTGCCTCGAGGAAGCCCTCCAAAAGGCCAGTCAGGCACGCCCGCTGCCTCCAGTAATCTTTGAAAGGAGAGCCGCCAGAGCCGAGCCCACTGCTCTAGCCCAGATAGAGGCCCCCAGATAGCTATATTTGCTACCATTAAGTCCATCTCAGATGCCTCATAGGGGTCCACCCCCACGGGCACAGCCTCCGGCCCAGCAGCGACCGCCTCAAAACCGGCAGGCGCCTCCGTGTAACGCACCTCCACCACCTAGGCGAGATAATCAGGCTCCCCCTCCTCGGCCTACTCCTCCATCTCCTGGTCATGGTCAGCCTCCAAGAGCCCCCTTCCCAGACAAAAGGAATCATACTTACTCTTTTATAGAGGCCGAGGTCCCCGATTATTTTCGTAGCGCCATGGAGCAGAGGATCGTGTAGCTGCTTGAGTGCTGGAAGCCAGAAGAGGCATATCCCACTGATCACCCTAACTACTGCCCTTATCACTGGATCCTAGGACACACCATCCAGTGATGCTTTGTGTTCAAGGACTGGCTCTAAGACCAGATCGACAACAACATAGTCAGGTTGGGCACAGCCCCAGCATAGGTGTCATGTGTTTTTGTGAGATCAGATAGCAGGAGTGACAATGGGGATGAGTGGGAACAAGTTTCCGACCGTGGGTCCTGGATGTATAACAACTGGATGGCTTGCAGGATGGTTTCTCATGCCCATGGCATCATCCGTGCCCGCTTGAGTCAGCCAGAGCCCTCAGAGTCTGCGAGCGCCGCTTTGGAATCGTCGTCCCAGCCTACCTCTTCAATGAAAAGCAAGCAGCAGCACAAGAAGAAATAACACGCCCTACCAGTGCCATCATCTTCCCGCATGCTTGGCGATTTCATGCCCCCAGAAATAGGGATCCCTCCAAGACTTCATCCGGTAGTGGATGACACCTCGAGGGAAGGCCCGTGGTACGCTTCAGTTAACACTGTAGAGTTGGTAAATCCATTTTTGGCTCCCGACGATGAGGAACGCCAGGTGGACCTCCCCAATGTCCCCATCCTTTGCCAATGTCAGCAGAGTCGTGGCTACGTGAATCGCCAGGGCACGACAGTCATCACCTCCAGTCAGGCCGTGCATGCTACAGAGACTAGGAAGCAAGCCCGATACCGAGAGCAGCACAAGCGGCTCCCTCACCCGGTGTAAACAAGTTCACCTTCACCACCGTTTGTGTTGTTGGATTAGGCAGAACTACCTCATACGTGTCGCAACCAGCCCTACCCAACCACCGGCCGACTACAGCCTTCCGGTCCTAGCATGACAGCCACCTCCCGGGCTTCGGCTAGTGAACAGCGGGACGTGCCTAGTACCAGTCAGTCACCGGTCCTGCCAGTAGGGCCCATTATGCCTCAAATCGCAGAGCGACCTCCTATAAATAGAAGCTCACATTTGACATGAAAGTATGATGTTCTGAAGCACTTGGTCGGCATTCCGACAAGGCTTTCTATCCTTGAGGCCCTTCGTCTGTCATCTGAGATGCGTGAGGCACTCGTCGAGGCTTTAAAAAGCCCCCTCTAGTTTGAAATGGAGGTAGCAGCCGTAGAAGCCTTACACACCGAGGATATTGAGGATGCCGAATGTCAGGCAGTTATCTCGTTTTCTCGTGAAGATGGAGGACTTTCCATAAAGGGGAACATCTGCCCACTGTACATCACCAGCCAGTTCAATGGCATGGAAGTCTACCGCTGTCTTGTCGACACGGGTTCCGGGATTAACCTAGTCCCAACTCGGACACTGCAGAAACGGGAGTTGTCTGAGGATGATTTAACTCCCTCCAACCTCAGGATGTAGGGGTATGATAGGACCGAGCAAACTCTGCTCGGCAAGATTCATCTGAAGACCCAGTTCAGCGGCCTAATTTCCAATACCGAATTCAGGGTTGTCTCTCTGGACACCACCTAAAATGCGTTGATGGGCAGGCTGTGGCTCCACATTCACATAGTGGTTCCCTCATCGTAACACCAGTGCCTCAAAAACTCCCTTAAGGGTCGAGTGGGCGTGCTCCAAAGAGATGCATCTCAGTTTTCCTCTTGTGAAGCCCGTTACCTGGGTGCTGGATATTACAAGAGAAAAGAGAAGAATATCCTGGCAGGTGAGGTCAAGCCCGCCACTGTCACAAGTGATCCCTAGGCAGGTTTGGATGACGCATATGTCTTCCCAATCCATCGGTTGGAGGCCACGACCCCGAGAGTGCTTTGTTGTCTCGTGTACCAGAGGAAATCATATTTCCGAGTCTAAGAGACGACGAGAAATCACCTCGTACTCTTACACCAACCAGGCTTAGGTGATCCCCGAGCCTTCTACCCCTGTACGATATCAGGACGTTGAGCTCATGGCAACGACAGTACGTCGTACATGTCTGTTTCGCCAGGCCGGAATCGACCGGCTCAATCCAATGTGCCACTACTGCTTTGATGTCGTAAAGCGTGGCCCCTTGGTCCGAAGGCCAGATGAGATTGGATCAACCACCTTCATCTCCATGGTCTCCAAAGTGCATGAGTCTCCCGACTTGACGACCTATGCCGCCCAAGCCAGTGCCAGCTCCCCATTAGGGTCTAGCAGCCCTGAAACATCTCCCCCCGTCGACAATCCTTCCATAAGTAGAGAGGAGGACATGGAAGATGCTCCTCCTGCCTTTGAGGAGGGCGTCTCCACCACTGTCGATGAGTTAGTGCAGGTGAACCTCGGTAGCGAGGTGGACCCGACACCCACATTGGTCAGCACCGCTATGCCCACCGAGGAATGACAACAGTACATAGACTTCCTCAGACAGCACCGTGATGTGCTTTCCTTGATTTATGAATAGATGTTGGGACTAGATCCCAAGGTAGCCGTCTACCGCCTTGGCCTCCCAACAAGCTTTCACGGGATCACGTAGCCTCTCACGAAGATTCACCCCTCTCATGGATCCATGGTTGAGGTCGAAGTTGATATGCTCATCAAGGGCAACATCGTCAAGGAAGTCCAGTACCCCAGGTGGCTAGCTAAAATTGTTCCAGTCAGGAAGATGAATGGGCAGATCAGGGTCTGCATCGACTTCCACGATCTCAATCGCCACTATTCGAAGTATGACTTTCCCCTTCCTGTGACAGAGATGTTGATCGATGCAACGGCTGGGTTCCAAGCCCTCTCTTTCATGGATGGCTACTCCGGGTACATCCATATCCGTATGGCACCCGAGGATGAAGAGTTAACAGCCTTCAAGGCCCCCTAGGGTACTTTCTGCTACCAGTTTATTCCCTTTGGCCGGAAGAATGCGGGTACAACCTATCAACGGGCTATGCACCGCATATTCAAGCCGATCCTTGGGACACTGGTAGAGTGCTACATAGACGACCTGGTGGTTAAATCTCATCAGCGTCAGGACCATATCAAAGACGATGAGAAATTGTTCGGCTTCCTCCATTCTCACCACTTGAAGATGAACCCGTTGAAGTGTGCCTTCGAGGTCACCTCCAGAAGTTTTCTTGGCTTCATTGTTAGGTATCGAGGCATCGAGATCGACTTAGAGAAGATCAAGGCCATAAGTTAGATACCTCCCCCGAATAATATTCGGGATTTTCGAGGCCTCCAAGGCCACTTAGCCTATATACGCCGACTCATTGCGAATCTGGTCAGCAAGTGTAAGCCCTTTTCTTGGCTCATGTAGAAAGGCGCCGCCTATGGGTGGGATGAAGAGTGTCAGATCGCTTTTGAGGAAATCAAGGAGTATCTACTTCGACCTTCAGTCATGATGCCACCCATTCCTGGAAAGCCACTAGTACTTTACGTGACCGCCCTGGAGCGATCCCTCGGCGCCCTTCTCACCTAGAAGAACAACTAGGGAATAGAGAATATCCTCTACTACCTCATCTGCATGCTCCTCGACGAGGAAATTATATATTCTCCCATCAAGAAGAGCTTCCTGGCACTCGTATTTTCCATACAGAAATTGCGGCACTACTTGCAGCACCACGAGGTATAGCTGGTCTCTCGGGTAGACCCGTTGAAATACATCCAGAATGGACATATGTTGACCGGCCAATTGGCACGCTGGGCGGTGATCCTCCAGTAGTTCGACATCATGTTCGTACCTCAAAAGGCTGTCAAAGGACAGGCGTTGGAGGACATCTTAGCTGCCCACCCAACCTCCGGAGACCAGCCACTGGATCTAGGCATTCCTGATGAGGGAATCCTCTCAGTCGATCACGCCATCCCAGGTTGGCAGACGCACTTTGACGGCGCCTCCCGAATCCCCACTTGTAGAAGGATCAATGATCCTAGGCTTAATAGAGTGGGCCTGGGTAACATCTTCATCACCACGAAGCAAGTCGTTCTTCCATATTCATTCTCGTTGTCAGAAGGCTACAACAACAATGAGGCAGAATATCATGCCCTCATCACTGGCCTCAAGATGGCTCTGGGGGTAAACGTACCCGATCTGTATGTAAAATATGACTCTGAGCTAGTCATCAAGCAGTTCAATGGTGACTATGTTGTCAGGAAGCCAGAGCTTGTGCCATTGTTGGAGTGAATCCTCTGTCTAATGGCTAAGTTCCCCTCCTGTCCAGAGGTTGTTCACATTCCATGGTCGCAGAACAGTCAAGCAGATGCTTTGGCTAGCCTGGCCGCATCACTTGTGGAGCCCAAACAGGATGACCTAATCATCCACGTGGTGCACCGGAGAGTCATTGCTCCTGTTATTCCGGAGGGTGATCGTGGCCCGTGAGTGAACCATCTCACCACTGGAACCCCTATGTCAGGAACCTTGGGGGCTTCAGCCATGGTGACCGAGACATTTCCTGACTGGAGGACACCCTTGGTTGAATATCCCCGGCACGATAATCTTTCGCTAGACCGATCCGAGCGAGAACGAATCTGACACCGCACGCCGCAGTTCACCTTTCAAAGAGGCCCCATCCATGAGAATCTCCTTTATAGGTGTGGGTTTGATGGTGTTCTCCTCTGTTGTCTTCAAGGAGTCGAGATTCCACAGGTCATGCAAGAGGTGCACGCTGGTTCCTGTGGAACCCACTAGGTCGGGTCGTAGTTGTCTCACGTGATTCGGAGGTAGGGATACTTCTATCCCTCCATGATCTACGACTACATCGAGTATGCCAAGACGTGTCATGTGTGACAAGTTCATGCTAACATTAAGCATCGTCCCCCATATCCTCTCCATACTACCAAGTATTCTTGGCCCTTTGCAGTCTGAGGGTTGGATGTCGTAGGGCCTTACCCGCCGGCGACGGCCCGCCAGTGCCGGTTCATCTTAACCACTACGGATTTCTTCTCAAAGTGGGCAGAGGAAATCCCGCTCAGGGAAGTCAAGGCCTATTCTATCACTAACACCGTGAGCTCCAATATCATCTTTCAGTTTTGAAGTACCTCACGCTATCCTCACAGACAACAGAACCAACTTCTGAGCGGCTGAGCTGGAGAAATTGTATGCCAAGTACAACATTCTCTCTAACCACACCTCCCGCTATCATGCGCAGGCGAATGGACAGATTGAGGCATTTAACAAAACCCTCTCTATAATTTTGTAAATTAGGGTTGGTCAGACCAAGAAAAGTAGGCCGGAAAAGCTCCCCAATGCCCTCTGGGCTTACAGGACGGCAGCTCGTAACTCCACCCAGGTGACTCCGTATTCTCTGGTATACAGAGCTGAGGCCGTCCTACCCATCTATATCCAGTTTCCATCATTGTACACAGTGGTCTACGACCATCAAGCGCCGGATAGAGTTGCCAAAATCCGTCTAGCCGAATTGGAAGAACTGAATAGAAGTAGTATTCGAGCTTCACATTACATGGAAAGGCATCAGAGCAGGATGGCTTGAGCTTTCAATAAGAAGGTTCACCTCCGCTCTTCCTACAAGGTGACCTGGTGTTGGCTCTCAGAGCACCGATGATTCTCGGTAGGAAGCCACCCAAGTTGGAGCCCATGCGAGAGGGGCCTTTTATTGTCCATAAGGTCTATCCCAATGGTGCATATTCCCTGGTGACTATGGATGGTGAGCGTGTCACTCCTCCCACCAATTTCAGGTTCCTCAAACGGTATTTTTCATGAGTGTCAACAGGGTCTGAGTTCTAAGACCTAAAACTAAGACCCTCCTTGGTCCAGATAGACCTTAAACGGAATGGTCCAGCATGACCTTAAACTATACGGTCCTGCACGACCCTAAACTGCACATTGGTTCCGAGTTTTAAGACTTAAAACTAAGACCCTCCTTGGCCCAGCATGACCTTAAACTGTATGGTCCAGCATGACCTTAAACTGTATGGTCCTGCACGAACCTAAACTGAACTTGGGTCTGAGTTCTAAGACCTAAAACTAAGACCCTCCTTGGTCCAGCATGACCTTAAACTGTATGGTCCAGCATGACCTTAAACTGTACTGTCCTGCACGACCCTAAACTGTACCTTGGGTGTGAGTTCTAAGACATAAAACTAAGACCCTACTTGGTCTAGCATGACCTTAAACTGTATGGTCCAGCATGATGTTAAACTGTACTGTCCTACACGACCCTAAACTGCACCTTGGGTCCGAGTTCTAAGACCTAAAACTCATATCCTCTTTTGGTCCTGTATAACCTTAAACTGCACCAAGTCCAACATGACCTTAAACTACATTTTGCCTTTCATTTGGGCTCTATGGTTATGCATGACCATAAACCTCATTGTACGGTCCCGCATGACCTTAAACTTCACTTGGGTCTGAGTTCTAAGACCTAATACTAAGATCCTCCTTGGTCTAGCATGACCTTAAACTGAACGGTCCAGCATGTCCTTAAACTACATTCTTCCCTACGTCTGGCCTCTAGGGTTCGAGTTCTAAGACCAGAAACTAAGATCCTCTTTTGGTCCTTCATGACCTCAAACTGCACCCGGTCCAGCATGACCTTAAACTACATTTTGCCCGACATTTGGGCTCTATGGTCCTGTATGACCTTAAATCGCACTGTATGGTCCCACATGACCTTAAAATGGACCTGGGTTTGAGTTCTAATACATAAAACTAATATCCTCCTTGGTCCTGCATGACATTAAACTGTATGGTCCAGCATGACCTTAAACAGTACAGTCCTGCACGACCCTAAACTGCACCTTGGTAAGTGTTCTAAGACCTAAAAAAGATCCGTATTTCGTCCTACATGACGTTAAACAGTGTTTCAGCAACTACGTCTAGCTTGATTCTCATCCTAATGTTATACATAGGAACACCCAGACCATTTGTCTTAGGGTCCAGCTTGAGGTCCGCTATCGTGTCTTTCTCACCTTTGGGACCTCGACCACAGGATCGTGTGGCTTGGTATGGGATTATTTCCTCATTCTATTCGGGTTTGAAATAGTTGCACCCCACATACCTTGTCCTCAGTTTTAGCCCTCCTACTTCATGTTACCCATGAAATTAAAAGGCACTTTCTAGAACTACGTTTGGCTTGATTCCGATCTTTATGGGATACGTAGGACCACCTGAACATGATGTCAGGTCCAGCACCATCTCTTAAGAGATCCCACGATCTCCCGGTTTCCTGGGTGTCTGGCATTATGCCCCCCTTTTTCCCATGGATCCGCCAACTTTTGGACACTCTCAGACTGAGCCCTTTGACCCTTTCCAGTGGTCTGCTAATGTGTTCAGAGTACTCTGGTCTAGGACCTGGAGTGTCAGATTCGACTTAGGAAAGTACCATCAACTTTCCAAGCTTCATGTTCCCCTTCATTCGGGTCCCCATCATCCTGCACACCTGAAGGGACCCCCAAGAATGACCTGGATACAACGCCTAAGGGCTCTCCTACTGTTACGGGCCAACACCCCCGAGGGTTTCAAACAACAAATTGATACAAATCCCACATTGCGAATATGGTCAGTGGTTTATGCTCATTTGTTTATCCCCATGGATAACACGACATGATGTTGTGTTGTGAACGTGGTCAGCAGTAATCCTCAGTCATCACACTGGGCTTCCCCGGGCCCTGAATGTTGGTGGCATGATTCGCGTCATGTTCTGACCCACCGTTTCAAGGTGGAATGCCGACACTCCTTATACTAACCCTCGATGCACCCCCACTTGTTAGACAGACCAAGTTACATAACGGTGTCTCTCGAGGCTCCCGCAATCTGAGCACTAGAGTATGTTCTTGGGTTTCTTCTTTACAGGTTGTGTGCCGCTTGACCCTCATCCCCATGGGAAACGAGGAGTCACCTGATCATTGCGTTTTGGGACCAGCACAGCAGGGGGCTAGCATCTCATGTCCCCCTCCTGATGGTTGGACTCTCGTTAGCCCCTTGGCTCGAGGCTCCTCTATCGGAGTCGCGCGCAATGACGGTATCGCATCGTGCGTGTCCCTGTCAGTCCAAGTGATACGACCATAAACAGTGCAGTTAGTCCAAGCCATACGACCATAAACTGTGCTGTTGGTCCAATCCATACGACCTTAAACTGTGCTGTCGGTCCAAGCCATACGACCTTAAACTGTGCTGTCTGCCCAAGCCATACGACCTTACACTGTGCTGTCGGTCCAAGCCATACGAACTTAAACTGTACTATCGGTCCAAGACATATGACATTAAACTGTGCTGCTGGTCCAAGCCATACGACCTTAAACTGTGCTATCAGTCCATTCCATACAACCTTAAACTGTGACGATATCGTCCTGGATGCACGACGAAAAATGGAACTGCATTTTGATGGCCTCTCAATGGGGGACATCATGCCAGGTATTGGACAATTACCATGCCGCTTGTCAACGCCTGTTATGGCTTGATTATTGTGGAGACTCCTGGAATTTCTACCCTAGTCCAGTCACCCCACAAAAGAAAAACCATCTAGCTTCAAGAACAAACAAGATATATCAAATGCCGCTTCATTTGGTGCGAGTGTTAGACCCGCATGACTCCATCATCCTTTCTGCAGGAACCACATCATGCCATGTTTCCCTTCAAGAACTACGAATGGCTTGATTCTCATCCTTATGAGATACGTAGGAGCTCTTGGAAACTTCCCCACAGGCCCAGCCTAACTTTTCATGCTTGGTCTCTTGGCCTAAACGCGACCCTGGGAGCACATAGTAAGCATGGTTTTACCCCATTCACGTGGGGTTTTGCAATCGCTTTACCGTGTGTATCCCATTCCCCTTCTCCATTGGTTTGAGTTCTATGACCTAAATCCGTGATCCTTTCTTTGGCTTTCTACGACTCGCTCTCTGTTGTGGGATTGTACGGTGTTGTGTGGGATTATGTCCTCATTCACGTCAGGTTACTCATCGTGCTGCGCCTATCCCCTAATGAGATTTGTCCCTCATCCCGCATGAAGTTAAACTGTATTTCGTCCAACATGACATTAAAATGTGCTTCAAGAACTACATGTTGATTGATTCTCATCCTAATGAGATATGTAGGAATTCCCGGACATTTTGTTTTGGGTCCAGACCCAGGGATTATAAAACCCCATCCCTCCTTATTGTCGGCCTCTCGGTCTGACTTCATGGGAAGTGGTGTTATCGTGATATCTACCCCGAATAAGTTTGAGATGCCCCATAAGTCATAATTGGATGTGGAAGTTCTCTCATCAGAGAGGTCGTTCCTGAAAGTTGGGACGACTCGTGATCAGGTCGGTCCGTCCGCCTAATGCGCCTCCGCCATGGTGGCACAATTTTGGGAGTGTTGGACTCTGTTCGAACAAACCACCACTCCACATTCCACGCATTGTGTGCCCCTTTATTCGGATACTCATTTCCTTTCATGTATGATGGGACCTATAGTCCGCCTCTTGTCCTGGGCCAATGTTCCGGAGGACTAGTCATGTTTGACGGGACCCCCCAATGGTACGGATGATAGACATTGGTCCGCCTGCTTCCACAATATAGATGATAGACCTCTGGTCCGCCTATTTTAGCAGTATGTATGATAGACCTATGGTCCGCCTGCTGTCCTAGGCCAACGTTCCAAAAAACTGACCGACGATGTTTGAGTTAGGCCCCATGTTGCAAACATGGTTAGTGGTCAACCCTCTTTTATTATCCCCATTTCAGGCCAACACGATGTGGATGAGGTGTTTTGGATACGGTTGACAGTTATCCTCCATCGTCGCATCCCATAGTGTTCCGTATTTGGGTAGTGTGATTCACCTTTTCTTTCCATCTCCCTATGTTCGGATGGATTTCAATGCCCTTGGAATTACCCTGCTCGTGTGTCAAAGCACATTGAGAAGGTGATATATCAATCGGTCTGAGGTCTCCTCAGAACTGTAGGCCCAATTTCATATGCCTGAAGCTTGTTCAATGCCCCACAGTTGGACGGAATGATAGCACGATCATCATTTGCATCTCGCGTTGGGTGTGACCCACCTGAGCTTAGAGATGAGTTGTTATTTATTTCGGAGTTATGGTTGAGAATATTAATACAATGGTACAAATGAATGGATTTGGCCATGTATTGGATTTAGATGATGAGAAGTACAAGAAATAAGTTCATGAGATGGGCAAAAAAATACCTTAGGGATCAGCATGCTGAATCAATCTTTCTAGCACTACTACCCTTTGGCTGGTAGCCTCCAGGACCGCTTCTTGCTCCTTGAAGACTCTCTCCCCATCAGCCGCCACATAGCGCAGCTCGCCAACCCTAGCTTGTGCCTGCACCTGCTTGGTTTGAAGTACAGTCATCTGGTGACTCACCTCCATCAGTTGTTCCTACGCGTCAGCCACCTAGGCCGTCAGTTTCTCGACGAGCTCAGACCATGTTGCAATGAAGGCCTCCTTATCTGCCGTCTACCCTTCGAGGTTCCACACTTCCCGCTCTTCCCTCAGCAACGCTTGGGAACTCGTCGATCCTTCCCGGCACTGGGAAACATCCGTGCACCGGCTGCTCTCGCATATCTTCTCATCCATGTATTCATGGACCTTTAGATGAATGTACCGAGAATCAGCCCCTCTGGCGTACAGGAAGCGCAGCCAGGTCTGGAGTGATCCCATCCACCTCAGCCAATCCAACTAGGGCTGTCTGAGAAAGAGCTAGATACTCTTCCACCCTTTGTGCCATGTCATCCGGCTCTCCTCCTCTGCCTTTGAGTCTGAGTCATCTATCTCCTCGGGGTCAACGGGTCGGTAGGTAGGGATGGCAGCCAACAGATCGGCAGCAGGATGTGCCCCAGGGACGCCATCATGAGGAATAGAATCCTCGATGTCCAGGAAACCTTCCTCTCTCACACCAGCAGCAACGGTTCCCCCATCAGCTTCCGAAATCACCTCAAGAACAGCGCCGCTGATGTCCGATGCCCCCTGCTAACCAATTTCCAGGGCCGACTCAGTGTAGGGAGCATGTTCTGAATGAGGTGGTATATCCGCCACTGGTCCACTCACGGATGGCCCGGGCTCCGCAGCCTGACGAGCCTCCAATGTTGAGATCACTACGCAAGGTTTACGCTGGTTAGTTGGGATCTTTTGATGCCAAACACCAGTAGTGAAGCGTGAGACTTACAGGAATCCAGAGCATTAGTCTCCAGTGTTCTGGACACTGTAGGAGCCTCCATGATGGGAGACCCATCTGCGCTTGTTAATTCAATGATGGGTGTCGGATCCCCATCATGTCCCGCCGGTTCCTCTCCTACCTCCTCTAGCGGGGATGCTCTTCCAACACTCAGCTGCTCCTAAGTGAGGCAGAGATATGGTTGGGAAATTAGAAAGGAGAATGGATGAATAATGAAACTGATCGAAGATAGAGACAAACCTCGAGTATCTCGTTTATGTCGTGATCAGAGTCAACAATCTCGCCACTCTCTCGGAGACTCTCTTGGTAGGTCTCCCCTTGAAACCTTTCATCTTTGGGTTCTCCCTCTTCTTCATCTTCTCCTTCGCCTTCTTCTTCTCTGGTCTCCTCCTCCTCCTCCGACTCCTTGTCACTGTCTCCTTCTCCCAGAGGCATCACTTCGAGATCATGCTCCTAGAAAATCATCACTTTCACATGGAAAGGTGGATCCACATGCCGACCCCCTTTGGCACGCGTATGTGTCCATGGCCATCAGATAAGCATGCCGCTGATGGAAGTTTACTCGGTCGGTAATTCAAACGATCCAGACCTCTGGTATCTGGATCCCGTTTTGCATTATCTTCTGCCAGATGGCTTCAACGCTGAGTGATTACCACAGGGTCATCCATGCCGTCCATAGTTCCGGGAGAATTGTATCTTGGGAAGGTTCGAGCAGGTATCTTATCTGCTTCCCGGGCAGCTCCCTGGCTTCCTCATGTGACCCCCCACAGGTAACGAGGTTGCGACGACTCTATGTGATGTTCCCGCTGCTGAAGTCCTGGCCTGCGTAGGCCTCGCTACATGATGTGCCCTTGGTTCCCCCCTTCCAGAAGCACCTTGCCTTCTTTCCTGTCGCCCGGTTTCCGCGCGAGTAACCTCGAGTTGTCGGGCTCGCTTGCGTAAAATCGCCTTAGTGTACGCAATGGTCTAGTTCTTGGCATACTCAGTTGCTAGGCCAACATCGACCCTGATGGGAGGAAGAGTAACGAAATCTTTAGAACCAAAGGTGGTAAACATCAACCACATCTGGCGCAGGACGCATGGATTCTTCTCCTGCAAGCCAGCCGTGAATACCTTCTTCTGCATTCATTGGAGGCACCTGAACTGCCTGGCGAATCGGGATGGCACGTAAGGATCTCAGATCACCTTCCCATCGATCTGATCCAGGAGCACCCTGCCCCGAATGCTCTGGAAATACTCCTGCTGTTCTAGACAGCCTTGCCCATTGTCCACCATCTGGCCGACCGGGGTAGGGATCAGGTTGAAGTGGATGTTCTTGTGTTTTTCAATGCGGATTCTCACACCCTCCTCATTGAGCGTTATCGGTGCCACCTCGACGATGTTCAGCAGGGACGGTTGCATGCCATTTCCCGGAGGACAGATGGCATTTGGGAATGTGTACCAGCCGAGTTGAGCCACCACCCAACTGTGGAAGATCTGGAAAGGACTACATACTCTCCGAGGCGACCCCATCATGAGATGTGTCCCTGGATGGCATACATCTTGGCAAGAAAGGGGACCCCCATGTTGAACCGTTTGTTAGTGGCCATGGTGCCCTCCATCACCAGTATTGCTAGACGGACGCCCATCCTCGCGTCCCACACCGGCAAGAGCCACCCGCTGAGGATGTTGGCAAGGAACCTGGAATATCGGACATTCGGGTCCCAGGACTCGATGACACGATAACCCCATGATTGGTATTGCCCCGCCTCCAGGGTGCTCCAGTATGACCTATCCCTTTTCCTCTGAGCCGCTGTTGGGCACCGTTTACCCCATCTCGACATCTTGACGGCCAGATCCTTCTCAAGGAATACGCTAAACTAGCCCTTGTAGGCAATGTCATTCAGGAAGTCCTTGACCCCCAGCCTCTCTTTGGCCAGCTCCAGTAGGTGCCACGTCATCATAGGCGTCCGTGACCTGTCTTCCCAGGTATTCTTTGGAGGAATGAACTCGTCATATTTGTAGCCCTCCAGTGGGTTACCTCCGATGTAGTGAACATCCCAGAGACTAATGCCTACTTCCCCCTAATGAAGGTGGAATATATTGGTATCAGGATACCACTAGGTGAATAGCTCTGGTCCGAGCTCAGGTTGACGGTGAAAGTGGAAATGTAATGTCTATATCGCCTCGAACATGCCAATATACCACAGTTCATCCCCGAATTGGTCGTAGGTATGGCGGGCCCAAAATGCCCAGGCCCATTCTCTGGTGAAGTTACCCCCGGACCGCAGGTCCGAATCCTTCATCCATCCCTTCGTGTCATCTGTGACGCTCTAACGGAATGTTATCGCATAGAGGGCTGGAGAATTCTCTGTGACAGGCTCATCCCTGGTGATGGTCCTAGACCTCGGGTTTAGGACATGTACGTCCATATGTCTAGTTTCCCTAGCAGGATGGCCGTTGTTGGTGATTTTGTAGAGAGGAAGCTCGTCCTCCCGGGTCACCCATGACCGCGACGTGTCCACCACGAAGCCCGGTAGAGGCACCTCCTCCAGGATGCCAAAGTTCCAGAGCGGGAGGTTGTCAGAGAGGGGATACTTCTTCTGGGTCGGAGTCAACAGATTGAACAAGGTCAGGTTTTTGGAGACAATCACCTTGGCGCCATAAACCTCCTCGTTCTCCACCATTTCTGTCCTACGAGCGGTGACTTCCCGCTCATCAACTCAGTTTGCGGCCATCTTGAATTTTTTGGGTTTTTCGCGAAATCAGGATGAGGGAGTGGAATCAGAGTGTTTTGTGCCAAATCTGAAGGAGTTACATGAAATCCAAGAGATGGGCGTGCAATCAGCACACTAAGCGCGGAATATCCTGAGTAGGCGCGTAAGGACGGCCAAAATTCGGAACGAATTCCGCGCTGCCAGCATGTTTTTACGCACAGCTGCAGCATCAATTTCTCACATGAGAGCGATAATCCTATCATGCGGAAACAACTTAAGTACAGAATTGGGACCCAACACCCATTTTTATAGGAGAGGCTAGGGTTCCGTGCGTCCGTCATTTTTCATGCTCCGTTGGATTTTTGAGCGCAATGTGACCAGGAGGCCCAACACTTCGGCGTTTCGGCGTTTCCCTCGGAATCAGATTGTTGCGACCTCTCGCCGATCCAATTCCGAGGGGGGTATTTTTAGTGGCCGAAAAAGTCTGTAACTCATAGAGGAAGTTTTGAAATGGCAATGTGAATTCATACTCGGAACCAGAGGCCTGGTCCGATGGCCTGGGAAGTGGTTCATGAAATAAAGGAGGACTTGCACAAAATAAATAGTTCGAACGAAGTATCCCCGGGATTCTGTGTGTGAAATACCTTGCGCGCAATCCCCTCTCCGCGTGCAATACCCTGTCTCTAATTGCGCGCCATCCCAAAGTTTTTCACGCAAAACTTCTCTTTGCGTGCTAAACCGAGGACCCTTCACCTTGAAGCCCCTTGGCTGCCTCTCTGCACCGGCCACTGATGTCTCCCCTTCCGGGCATGTGCGCCATGCGTTGTTTTCCGGTACTGACTTCCACGCTCATACGATGTAACCTCAAGGTTCCTTGGGTGGTGTTTTCTGTTGCGTTGCTCTGCCTTATGCTTCTCTGCATTGGCACGCTAACGGCTATTGATTCTTTGCATAGCCACGCTAACCTGGACCCCTTGATGGTTCACCCTGCGGCCCCCCTTTGCCACGACCTTGCTGATGCCTTCCCTCCCAAAAGGGTTTGAGGGAATTGGGCATGTAAGACCTAGGGGTGTGGACCAAACCCACCTCATCCAAGCTGCAGGATGTTAAACTGCTAAGCACCTTGTCCTTAACACATGACGTTAAACTGTGATCCGGCCCCATGCTTCACACGTAGGGTCCCCCCCGGCTCGGGAATTCTTTACGCCCAATTGTCTCCACGGGAATGGTTTGTTCTTCGCATGGAATGAGATCCTCCTTGTCGGAGTGGCGTTTGTCCACGGGGGAAGGGCTGCCTCAGAACGTAACCCCCTAGCCTCTCAACGGAAGGTTGCACCCGTGCATCTCCATACTTCCCCCTACAAGGCCAGTGGAGTCCTTTTCCCAATGCGCTTTGTTGCACCATGGGCCTCCATCCTGGAGTAATCCCCGACACCAAGTGCCGCTAACCACGCATAAGCCCTTGTTTCCTTTTTCGGCCGCTCAACGCGTAAGCCCAATTCCGCTTCTCATGGACGCACCCTTTGCGACGTGATCATCTGGTCCCTGTTGCTTCTTGTTTCTCACACCGAGTATGACTCACGTGGGCATAGATCATGCATCGACCATTACATCCTCTTTGGGCCACCTCAAAGCATAAGCCCCATCCAAGCGGACTACGTGTACTTTGACCCGTGCTAACATGCAGTACGTAGGAAGCCTCTATGAGGTTCAAGCCCACCGTTCGGTTGTTCTAACCTCTCCACATCGGTTCCCCGAACACCTTGGGCGACCTCAGAGCATAAGACCCATACCCACTTATGGCCACCTCAGAGCGTAATCCCCAAATGACCTCGTCCCGCATGACGTTAAACAGTATCTCATCCCGCATGACATTAAACTGTATCTCGTCCTGCATGACGTTAAACTGTATTCCCCCTCTTGGGCCACCTCAGAGCGTAATCCCCATGCCTTACACCCATGTGTCATCCTGACTTTCCCCATGAGCCCACATGCCTTGGGAAGCTCATGCCCTTGCCCGGGGTTCTTACTTCCTCCAGGCTCCAATCAATGCATTCATTCTCACGGGTCGCCTCTTCAGGTGTCCAACCATACCGCCAAACTACGCGGACTTTGATTCCCCGCCACGGGGACACGTAGAAAGCCTCCATGAGGTTCAATCTCGTCACTCCACCATCCATCTTGATCTTTACCCGGGCCGCCACATCCCGGTGAGATCATGCCACCCCATCCCACTCCATGACATCTGGGAAGCCGCCCATGTGCTGGCCCCAACATCGGTGTTCCCCCTGGGGGTCCACCAGCCCGATCTGTCTCCGCAAGACGTTAAACTCGCGACATGACCTGTGTTAAACATGGGAAGCTGAGGAAAACCCCAGATTGTACACATTCCCCGCGTTCGATGTGGAATGCCTTAGGCTTCCACACCCTCGAGAAGCCCTGTGATTAGGGACATAAGATAGACATGCCAACGACACCCCAATGTTACTATTCTCCTCACTGAAGGTTGCTGCCCCGACAAGACCCCTTGGAGCGTCTCATGGGAAGCAGCCTAATTAACTGCAGTCCATGTAGATATGGAATCACGAATGAGTTTCACGAACCTGTATTAAATCTATGAGGGAGACCCGAACTAGGTGACGAGTTCCGAGGAGGAATCCATAGAAGGAAGAACCAATATACCATCATCCCAATTTTGATCAAGGAGTAGACGTCCCCGAACAAGGAACGAATGTCTCTCACCTTTGGAAAGCGGGAATGCGGGGAAACAAGCCGTGCGTCTTCCCCACAGACGGATGCGCGCACCCTGGAGAAAGCATCGGAAACAGAAGGTAAACACAATGATGATCCTTTTTTCTGTGTAATAATATGTGAACACCTTTATCGTGTATTCTTTTAAAACACTGAACCATCCTAAATTTCCCTAAAACCTTATTGATTACATTCATTATCCCTTATAACTTATATAATACTGGATATACTCCTTCTATTAAAAAATTTTGTAAACTCCAACAATGATGGAATATAAAAATCATTAATCAGTTTCATGGTATTCAAGGATATCCAATATAATTTATGAAAATCAATCATGTATCATTCCAAAATCAATACCTCATTTCCGAGACCATATTATGGATTACATTTCCTTAAACCATGTATTTTACAAAAAGTGTAGCTTACTATTAAGTCACTTCTCTTAGAACCATATAACCTCACGTCCTCAATAAAATAGTACTGTAGTAAAATCCTTATATATATATATATCTCATTATTCTTATAACCAAAATATAGATCTTGAATCGAAAAACACTAATACAATAATTATTCAACTTCAACAGTAGTAACAGCATAATCTTTTCCTTGTTCTCTTGGAATTTTATGAGGTATTTTTTCTTGGCGGTTGGGACATTCTTTTTCATAATACCCCATTTCTCTACAATTATAGCATTCAACATCAGTAGCACCTTTCTTTCCATTAAAATTACCAGCTAGATGGCCCTTCTGTCCACATTTGTAGCACACTCCCTTTTTTTAGACAGGCACCAAAGTGATTTCTTCCACAATTGTCACAGGGTGGAAATTCAATTCTTCTCTTTTTCCATGATTCCTTATAACCTTTCCTAGAGGGTTCTGCAGATCTCTTATTCTCATGATTTGATTTAAAGACATAAGACTTAGAGAATCCATTTTCTATCTTGATTTCACACGAGATAATATCTTCGTATGATGAGAAGGATTGTGATAATAATGTTCGATGTAGAAAGGGTTTTAACCTATCAATGAAATGACCAATATTAATTCTTGGGTTACGTATATAATCTACATGATACCTTGCTAATCTTATAATGTTAGCCTCATAGTTTTTGACATTCTCATCTTTTTTTTTACTCAGACAGAGAAACTGCCTTTCTATATCTGCTCGATGGTCACGAGGAATGTATTTTTCTAAGAAAATATCTTTAAATTCCCTCTATTCTATATTTTATACTTCATCAAATTCCTCTGGATTTTGAATCAAGGACCACCATTGGTCAGCATCTCCAGTGAGGCGGTAAACTGCCATGAAAACTTTTTCCCTTTCACTACTACACAAAGCATGGAATATTTTTTCTAAGGAGTTTATCCATTGCTCAGCCACTAATGGATTTTTACTCCCATTGAATTTCGATGGTTGTTGCCTCATGAAGCGATCCGACATTGATCCGTCACACTGTGGATTAGGGTGCTCCATACGGGTAAGGTTATTATTCATAACCTGAGTGTGTTGTCCCAGTATGGTGATTAGCTGATCAGCACCAGTTGCATCACCAGCTCCACTATAATTTTCTTGAGAAGGAGGGAAATCCCTACATGGAGTGCATGTGTTGGTATGATTTCCATTCCTTCCACTAGGTTCCATTTTTAAATAATGGCATAAACTAGATTAGTTTATTAATCAAAATACATAATTCCAAACATGTAAAATACCTAACGTAAATTGAACAATTTGTGGATATAATCCATAATCATAAAAATGTTTTCTTTGAGGAAGTATACACTCATAAACCGTTCATAATGGTTTGTAAAGAAAATGAGAATTATCCTAATCATATCCCCGAAGAGTGTCATAACCAAGAGTGCAGCAAGGCCCATTGTTGTGCACCAGTTCCTGTTCGAGTTAGCTCAAAACAGTGTTTTCGAGTTTTACCCAAAGGTACATCTCTGCCAGAGCCGCCTCTACCTGATCATATGTAGATGGGGATGTATTACTTGGAAAACTCACAAAATCATTACATTACCAAAATTATAGGATGTTCTTATATACTAATCCTCAAATTCTATCTAGGGCTATGTTCTCTAATCAGAGATTATCTAAATCAAGTTTCCAAGGGTTGTAGTAATCTTCCTCTGATACCAATTGTAATGCCCCGACCCTAGTTGCCTAGAGTCGGTGAATTATTACATAACATTGGCATGATCACAAGGAAATAATGTATCGAATGACCGATCAGTTTAGTAGCCTTGGAAACAAGATTCATAGATATGTTCAACTTTACAGCTTGAAAATAAATACAAAAAAATATATTTCATTAGAAGCATCCAAGCCTCCTATATTATGCCTGCAGGTCACTCATTACTAACTTCTTCATATCCTGGGAAAATGAAACATAAGAAAGGGGTGAGCTTAAACGCTCAGTAAGGGTAAGTAATACAGTGGAAAATGACATAAATATTAAGCATGGTAAATAATTGAAACCACATGACTTTTGAAATAATAAACATGAATACTTTTATGGAATGAATATGAGCTGAGAAAGTAATGAAATAATAAAACATAATCATGGGTATTCTACTAGTCGAATGACAACATGAACCATCAATATTATTTCCATAATGAGGGGATGTATAATTTCAGACATTCTGAAACATTTTGTTAAGGCCTCAGCCAAGACGTCTAAAATGATTAAGGCCTCGGCCAAAACCAACAATCAAATTGGGAAAGTGCCTCGGCCAATTCCATATCTAGTTGTCTCATGAGAACTACTGATGCATCGAGGAGCTATAGTGGGATCCACCCGTCACTTACTATGTCCAATACATTCCTCATATATAAAATGTTTAAACATATAATAAACATTCATATTAAAACTAACATACGAAATGTCAGTACTTTAACCATAAATCATGAATGGTATAAAAAGACCACATCCACATTCAAACATATCACAAAACCAACAATTAAATATGGTAGTTTTTTATCATAATTAATCAACTTCAAATATACTTAAAATCCATCAAAGTATTTTGACATAGATGAAATCAAAACCCTTTTTAAAGAAATATCTCTTTCTAATTTGAAATCATTTAAGAGTCACATAATTATAAAATAAAACATTTACTTTGAAAATATTTTTATAAGATTCTAAGGGAATTTTCAACAAGTTTATAATGGTATAAAATAGCCTCACTCGCTGTATATGTTAGAAAGGACATTCTTACCTTAATTTTTTCAAAAATGTTAAAAATGAACTTGTTTGGAAAATGATGGAAATATTCCTTTATAAACGTCTTATAAAAATTCAAACAAGCCTATAAATGAATTTAACACATATTCTGTAAAATAGTAAGAATGTTTTGAAATAAATTTATAAGAAACATGGATGTGGATGATAAAGAGGTCCGAGTAGATAATTATGTATAAACAACTACGGATAATGAAGATATTGTGAAATAAACCCTTACCTTGTACATTTCCTGGGTTGAGGGTAGGTTAAACTCTTCTATAGTGGTGAAATAATTTTTATTAAATTATAATAGAATCATATACATTAATATGATATCATATATGATCTTTTAACATTTCATTGTTAATAATATTTTGTATTATCGTTGTTTCGGGTGTTAACTTACTCGTTCTCTTTTATATGTTTTGTGAAAAAAGTCATGTTTATTATGGATAGGTTGTATATAATTAATATAAAGAACAACATCAAGCCCATAAACATTATTTTTAATGATCAAATGATAATTAGACTTGAATCAATACGATTGAGAATGAATCTCATCACGTTCGTTGAGATGGTAGTCTGTACGTATGCACGAGTGACAATATCATTCTTTTGATATTAAAATCATATATATTTAGATGGTATATCATATATAAAGAATCATTATAATTTTATATTATATATTTAAATGAATTACACATCATTATTATACCCATCCAAATAATAGTGTATTGAATAACTATCACACCACGACATGGAGACGGTATGTCGTACGTACGCACGTATGGTGACATGTCATTCAAAGGATGAATATAATACTGAATATGGTTGTTAAATATTTATAATAATATTTTAGTATATAGAAGATACAAAATTTATTATTTTAGAATTTAAATAATAAATAAAGAAGGTGTTGAAGAAGAAATGAACTTCAAAGAGGGTGGTGAAAACATTACCTCTTCTTCGGGTTATTCCTTTTCATTTGATCAAAAGGGCTCCTTAGGTTGGATTTCTGACAAAACTAAGGCATCTAAGTTGAACTGATGTATGTTGAGAGAATAATTGGGTAGGGGTAGGCTGATCCAAAAAGCTTTGATGGTATGAAGAATTTGTTAGAAGTGGTGTCCTTTTATAAGGGGGAGGAAGGACTCTTTAGGAAAAACAAAAAATATTAATTTATAATAAATTCATATTCAGTTTCTAATGGCTCCAAAGTTGATTATGAAATGTATAAGGTGGGTAGGGGTAGAAATAATTTCATCCAACAGATTTTAGAAAGGTTTGGGTCATTATATTAACCTTATTATTTAGTTTTAACTCTTGGTTAATTAGTTTAACACTTACCATGTCACTTTCTAGTTTTATAATATATAGTTAATAAACATAATATATACATCCAAGAGACCCCCAAGTGGTCCATTAATGATACACCTATCATGATACAAGTCCTTTGGCTGAACAGAATATTTTTAGAAATTTAATATCAATTAATAATATAATATTTGTTTTAAAAACTCTTTTATGTCAATTTTGACACTATTTGGTATTTGATTTTTGTGAAAATCATAACGGCATGATAAATTAGAAAAAAGTTACATAAATCAATTCTAACACGTCATATTAACCAATAAAATTCTGGGTTATGGCCATGAGTGATTGCCGAGGGTTTCTGCTTCATTTGTTAAGGGGTGATAGCGGTGGTTGCCGGTGATATGTCTCATCGGCATCTGAACTATGGCGTCTCCGGCAACAACGCTCCGTTGGTCTCGCTGACGACCTGCTGTGATGGCGACCTGTGATGATGGGCTCTCTGCCTAAGGTGTGGCACGTGGAGGTTGATGGCGGGCGGTACGATGCAGGTGCGCTGCTCGAGGGATATCTCATGGATTGTGGCTTTGGAAATTTGAATTTTGAAATGTAATGTTTGTTTGGTGGGTTGGATGTGGTGGATTGGTTTTTGTGATGATCTGTAATGGGTACCGGGAACATTTAAAACCAGCTTTTTGAAAATATAAAAAAAATGATTTCCGACTAATTAGATAAAAAATGCATCATCATTGTGTCATAAATACATTTAATTATTAAAAGTCTAAAAATTATAAAAAAAATACCATTATGTAGGAAATCTTTTTAGAGTTATAATGAATATTTATAGTCGAAAACACAACTTATATAAAACTATGTAAAAAAAATATATCTAAAACTTATATGCTTTTGTCATTTTTGTATTTTTTTTAACTTAACTAATATAATGTGTCCTTATCACCTACAAGTGGCTCCATGTGGTCCTAAAATCAACCCAAATATGCCCATGGTCGGACATGTATAATCCAATAAGGTTAGGACACGTTTTATGATAATTTATTAATATAATAATATTATTTTTTACCCTTATTTATCGGATTTACCCTTTAACCACGGTAAATAAAATATTTACAGAAGTAATTATTCAAAATGTCTATAAATAAAAGTTACCTATTTACACAATTTGGAAATACTGTTCCCAAATATGGAGTCCATTTTTTAAAATTCAAACCATAGTAGTGGCAGAAATTAATTTAAAATTAATTCACTTTGTTAAAAGAAAAAGCGTGTTTTTAAGAGATAATAAATATCCAAAGATTGACACTTGTTTATGTCAGGTTTAAATGTGAAATTATGTTCAATGACCAACATTGAATTAAATGATAAAAATATATTCTAAATATACTTTAGATCCACTCAAATTCATAATTTATCACCGTTAATTAATTTGATTAAAAAATTTGTTTTTAATTTAAATGTAGTAATTTTCACTATTCATCAAAATATAAAAGTTATCCGAAAAGTACTAAAATTTCACCCTAGGATATTTTAAATATTCTAAATCTAAAAATGATGTCCATTTTGAGAGATAAAATTTATAAAATTTTAAAAAGTGGGTATTACTATTCATAACGACAACTTTGATTTGTTGTGGTGTGTGTGTTAGAACTCAATGTTGCGTACAACACACGATACGGTATTATTCAAAGAGAAGCATACCATATAAGCTTAGGGTGTTACATCAGTTACCTTATATCTCGAATTACTTCATCCACATTCAAACCTACTATATAAAAATATATATATTTTATGCATATAAAATAATACATGTAATTATCAGACAATATATGATTAATGTTTTACATTTCATTCCCAATTTATTAAAACCTCTTTTTAATGTCTCATTTTAGTTAATAAATAAATTTTATTATGTATGTTTGGATTTTATATATTTAGTAATCAAATATTGATAGAGGAAAAATAATTCCTAGAATAATAATAATTATGTTATTATCATATTGAAACATCTGTTTTACTTTTAGTAACAATTATTAATTATATTTTTGAGAAATTAATTACTTTACGAATGTAGAGATAGTTGGCAGTACGTATGCATGAGTAACATTTACATTTTTCAAACCTACAGTATGGCAAGAAGTTAAGGAATATATTATCTCTCAGGAACAGTCATTATATTGTAAATAAATTTTTATTTCTTTATATATAATTATACATATAATCCACGTTGTGTTGTTATGAAAAGTGGGTCACAACGCTTTATGAAGGCGGTAGTCCACACATACATGAACAATTTTATAATTTTTTAGTGAGTGAAAACGTAATAAAAAAAGTGTTATAATATTTTTTTAATAATTACAATTATTTATTTAATAACATAATTATTTCATGTATATAACATATATGTGATATTTTTATCTTTCATGTAATGAATTATAAGGACAAATCTCACCATTTTGTGAGGTGGTAATCCATTGAACACATGAACAACATTATCTTATCAAATAAAAAATGAAAAATTAAAATTAATATATGATATAATGACTATAAAAGATGAATGATATTATAAATATCATATATATACTTTATATCCATCATCATACATGATCGTGAGAGGCAGTAATAAAAAAATCAATGGAATCGTTTAGGGAGGCAATAATCTTCCATAAAAATGAAAATGATTTCATATAACATTTGATGAACATAGATATAGTTGTAGGGAATGAACATAACATTAAAAAATAAATGTATATCATAGATATTGAGGTTTTTGTATCATCATATTTTAGTTATAATTGTTGTAGTTGGTGGAAGAAATAAAAAACTGTTACCCATTCTTCGAGTCTCCTCCTTTGGTTTTTGCCGTAATCCTCTATAGGTTGGATTTATAAAATAAATTAGGATTCTAAGATGAGAGTATGGAATTTTAGAATTTATTCAGTCTGTTATTATCCAAAATATAATGGTTCTCTGGTGTGAATAAGAAAGGAATGGGGTAGCCTTTTATAAGCGAGGTATGTGGCACACTTGCAGGGTTTTGAAAATAAAATGTGTAACCAAATTTGAATCATGAAAAAAGAATCTAAATGAATTTATTACGTATACTTAGATATTATAAGGCCTAAATTGGGCTATAAAATATATTTATGTGTGATTTTATGATATCTTAATCCTTATATTTCTAGTTTAATACATGTTAATCTCATTTTTATATTAACTGTTGTAATTAATTTTTATTATTTCCACTATTAATTAAGAGAAAAAAATTAAATTTTAATTTATGGAAAAATAAAAACTATACTTATTAAAAATATTGAATTCATTTTTAAAAATTTAATTCAAATAAATTACAAAATTTAATTTAAAATTATTCTTGAAAATGTGATGAGAAAGCGGGTTTCAAAGAGAAAATGTTCAAATGTTTAAAAAGATTTTATGTCAAATTTCATTATGAAATTGATTAAATAGAAAATAGTTAATTAATATAAATATAATTTTACTCATTTAACATGAATCCAAATAGAAAAGGATAATTTAACATTACAAATAATTTAAATGAATATAAGGTTTTCGATTAAAATTTATAATTTGATACTATTTATAAAAGAAATAATCCTTTCAGAAAATTCAAAAACAATTCACCCAAATATAATTTTTATATTCTAATTTCAGATAATTTATTTATTTTTTAAATTCAAATTAATTAAAATATACAAATTTAATTTTAAAAAGAAGTGTGAAAAATGATAACAAGCTTATTTTTTTTGGAAAAATTGAATTTGAAGCATAAAATTTGATATATTGTTATCTATTTTAAGAAAACATATATGATGAATGTAAAATAGTTGATTTAATTTATAATATATACATTTTAGGAAAACCATTCACAAATGTGTAGGATTGAAATTTTAATTTAGATTCTCAAATATACGAGGGGGGTGAATTTTAAGCTTAAAAACATTCATTTTTATCCTTAAAGATAACTACTTTTAATGGAGTTAAACAAGATAAATTCACAAACCGTATTTCATTTCATAACTATGAAATAATCCTTCTTAGGTTCAGGGAATTTGGTTTCGTAAAATGAATCTTAAGAGATGATTAATTAGGAAAGATTATACGTTGAAGCATATATAATCAAATTTATTAAAGTATATAGAAGTACAAGAAAGTATAAGAATGTTACACTTTATTCCCTTATCAAAATAAATCAGGAATTAAACATGATGCATTACAAGTAACAAGTAGGAAATCATTCAACCCAAAGCGTAGGGTATCCAACAACCTTGGATAATGGTTGAATGATTTATAGTTTCAAAAAAGTCTGTCTCACCCACAACATGGTAAGCCCTCGATAAGAATATCGAAATCTGTCTGGCTACCCCCGCAAGCCCATGAATTATAAGGTATTCAAAAACTCTAACTTTAAATCCTTGGATTTTCTCGAACATTAAGGTTGTTGGCACCACTGACTTCTTATCCCAAGAAGCTGTCGATTATACTTAGTAATAATCGCAGTCACACGAAGAAATCTAAACAAGATGTTCCTTACACACAATGAATGAGAGGATTTATCTCTCTAAAAATCACATTATTGCATGTAATATCTAGGTTGATCAATAGATAATGAGGTCATTCAAATATGATCATATTTATAAGAATAAACTCTAATGGTCTGCTCCCTCCTCCTATGGTCATATTTTTCTTTGAATCTCAGAGGGACTTATACACTTGTCACTCATCTAATAGTTAGATAGAAACATATTGTACCGCATCATTTCATGACAATTACATGTGTAAGGAAAATGATGTTACTTAACCATATCTATTTTGGGTGTCTAAGGAAATATAGGATTCATATTCTAACCATATAAATATTTAGATTCTATAGGACATGGAAATTTGGATTATGTTTTACAATGAATTCAGAATCAGAATTTAATAGATTCTATATCTGAATTCCAATGAATTACATATCCAAATTCCAAGGAATTTGGAGTCTAAATTATGAGGAATTAAGAGATTGAATTATGAGGAATTAGAAGTCTGAATTCTGAAGAATTTTAAGTCTCAATATTGAGGAATTCAGAGTATGAATTTTGAAGAATTTGGAGTCATAATTGCTGAGAATTTGGAGTCTGAATTTTAGAGAATTCGGAATCTGAATTTTAGAGAATTCTGTGTATAAATTTTAGAGAATTTTGGATTGTAATTTTAGAGAATTTTATGTTTTAATATTATAGAATTCAGAGTCTGAATTTCTAATAATTCAAAATTGTAATTTCACAGAATTCGGAGTATGAATTTTAGAGAATTCAATGTCTGAATTTCGATGAAATCGGAATCTAAATTTCAGAGAATGTGTAGTCTGGATTTTAGAAAATTAGGAGTCTAAATTTCAAAGAATTTTGAATTTAAATTTAAGATAATTCAAATTATAAATTTCTGAGAATTTGGAGTTTGAATTTAAAAGAATTTCAAATATGAAATTCATAGAATTTGTAGTCTAAATTTTAGAGAATTTGGGGTGTGAATTTCAGAGAATGCAGATTCTAAATGTCAATGAATTCAGAGTCTAAATTTTAGAGAATTTGGAGTCTGAAATTTAGATAAATTAGAGTCCAAATTTTAGAGATTTTAGCATTTGAATTTTAGAGGGTTTAGAGTCTGATTTTCAAAGAATTCAATATATGAAAATATAGCACAATATATCCAAGGAACTATTAAATTCAGACGTTTTTATAAGCATCTGAATTTTTTACATCATAATAAAATGAGTTTTATTTAGAGATATTATAAAAAAGGGTAATTAAACCAAAGGTACGGATAAAATTTTCTTTAGGGAAAAGAAACAATCCTTTAGAAAATAATCCTTATATAAATATAGTTTTCCTTAAGATAAAGTGTTTGTGACTTTCAAAATATAGAGGAATGGAAATTTCATAAGGAAACCTTATTGACTCAATAATCTCCCCCTTTGTGGAAGGAAAAAACTACATTAAAAAAACAATATTAGGACACAAAAATTGATTTATGGGCATTAAAATAAATACTTATCTCCCTTTACTTACGAATCATGGTGAATAAGACTAAACCACCTTTTTTTGAAATCCCTAATCTTCGTATTATAGACTTATGTAATGAGATTTTTAATTTTCTTGAATAAATAAATCTTTTATAAGAAAAATCCCCCTAATATAAACTCCCATATACATAGGGAATTATCTTTTTTACATACTATTCTTCTTTATCAATACTCTCTCCCCTTTTTGGATTTTCAAAAAGGAATAGATAAAATGGAAAAAAATATGGTACCAGAAATATTAGAGATACATTCAACAAAACAATTGAAGCACAAAAAAAGTTTTTCATTATGGTTGGAAAAATTGATACAAGGAAAGTAAAACAAAAGATCATAATTAAAAGCAAAAATATTCACAATTCTTCTTCCTTCGGCATAAACATCTTCATGATGGTCCTAAAATTTTTAAGCTCATTATGATATTCTTCAATGTTCTTGATCATCTATTCTTGATCATAATTTTTCTTCTCCATAGCTTTAATCATTTCATCCCGAGACTTTAGGATTTCTTCCTGATACATAAAAAGCTCTTAATGATTATTAAAAATTTCCTCAAACTATTTTTTTTACTTCTATTTCCTTCTACAAATACAAAGTAACTGAATTGGGCTTCCCATTTAGATATTTTATTTATTGATCCAAGGGTGCAAGGTCTAGGTTCATATTTTCTGGAAAAATTTCATAATCTCTTTCATCCTCACATCTGCTCTATCATAGGCATCCTTTATAGAATCTTGAATGTTATCCAGAATTACGAGATCTTTATTTATCTCATTGGACCACTTATTTATTTACATACAATATCTTATGTGAGCATCATACTTGATAAATAAGGGTTTGAAGTCAGCCTCAAGACTGATTAATTTTTCCATAAGTGTGATAAAAGAATCTAATTTATGATTAAATGAATGCTGAAGCATATGACACCTTATGTAAATAATCAAAAACCATGGGATAGTTTCAACTAATTTCTTTAACGATTGAACTGCAAAGTAACTTCCCTTGGAAGATGATTCCAAATCTAATTCCTTAGTATGCAAATATTATTTCTCTATCTCAACATCCTTTATTTTGGATGATCCAACAACATCATTCTTAGCTTCCATGACATTCTTAGGTGTATCAATTATTACCAGTTTGACATTATCATCTCTTTATATCGTCTCCCTAGCTTTTAGGGATCATGTTCACTATTTGATACATGAATGATTCTATCTTTATCAACCTTTTCCTTCTGAACATTTTCCACAAGATCATCTTGTTAAACATGTTCATGATTGCTAATTTCATCATTAGATGGTTAATTCAATTCTTCCTAACCATTATCATCTTTTTCTAAGGAAACAAGGTTTGTAGATTTAGCCTTGTTGTCCGGATTGAATGGTTTTCCTATCTATTCTACATAAATGAAAATCAGCATCTGAAAAACATTTTAAAACAAAATCCTTTCCAGAAGTATAAAAAAGTATTAAATCCATGGTTCCCTTTAAATATATAAAAATTATTTTCAACTATTTAAAATGATATTCCATTAGATTATATTAATATCTTACATATAATCAAACTGATAACATTAATTCTATACGACTAGCTATCAAGTATAGTAAACTTTTTATCATACCTCTAAATTATGTTTGACCTACTGGTTTCCCAGCTTCATCATGATCATGATAATTTTAGGTACAATTGGAGTTCCTATAATTTTAGTTTTTATCATACACATACTTTTTAAGAATATCTTCAATATAGTTCTGTTGTGATATATAACATCCTTATGCTTTTTGAGAAATTTGAAAACCAAGGAAAAATGTTAACTCACCCATTATACACATTTCAAATACATATTTCATTTGATTCACAAATGAATAAGTTAAATATTATTTTTTTGGGCCCAATATAATTTCAACAACAAAAACATGAACCCTCAAAACCTTTTTTCATCTTTCTTTATAAATAGGGTTGGATCAGCAGTTCCCTTAACCTAATTGTTTTGTAATAAAAATATTTTAGTTTTATCATACCTGGATTTAGGGGATTTATTAAGTCTATATAAAGCATTGGTATGTATGAAAACCTATTCTGGATGTTTTGAGTCTTCAAAACTAGACGGTTGTTCAACATAAACTTCCTCTGGAACGAATACATTGAGGAAAGAACACTTTATATCCATTTGAAAAATTCATAAATTAAAGAATGATGCAAAGGATAGTAAAAAGTAAATAGATTCCTGTATAGCTAAAAGAGGATTGGTTTCTTCATATTCTATGCCTTCTTGCATATTATTTCATTTAGAAACTAATATAGCTTTATATTTTACTATGATTCCATTTTCTTCACACTTATTTCTGAAGACCCATTTTACTATAATTACAAAAGTTTCCATAGATCTTTCAACTAAGGTCCAAACATTTTTCCTTTTGAATTAATTTATCTCATATTGCATTGATTTAATCAAATAATTATAACCTAAATATTCATTAGGGGTTTTTGGTTCAAATTGTGAAAGGAATTATAGATGTTATACATCATTTCGTATTGAATCTCTTTTCCTTATAGATTGATTTACATCTCCAATGTTAATATCACTGGGATGATTAATAAGAAATAATTAGATTGGTTTATCTAAAACATGTTCATCAACATATGGTGGTAAAACATCATGGTAAAATTCTTTAAAAATGTTTTCTTGAACATTTTTCTTATTCGAAAAATCTTTTATTAAAGGTGGATAATAAATTTTTAAAAACACATTTGAGGACGTAGGTTGGGGTTGGTTAAAAATAAAAAGATCAGTTTCATCAAATTTGGCATGCACTTTTCTTCAATAGTACAACTGTTTTTATTAAAAACAATATAAGCCATAGAAGTGGTGGAGTGTCCTAGGAATGTTCTTTTATTAGACTTATGTGAAAATTAATGCAAGTTATCTTTAGTATTTAATATGAATACTTTGAAACTAAATTATTTGAAGAAATAAAGTCTATATTTATACCATTCCATAATTCAGAATGTGTTTTTTTATGAAATTTTATAATTAGACATGATTCATAGTATAACAAGCCGTATATATAGCTTCATCCCAAATGTTTTTAGTAATAGAATTTTCAATCAACATGGTTCTTGTTATTTCTTTAAGAATTTGATTTCTTCTTTCAACAACACCATTATGTTGGGGATTTCATGGAGCGGAAAAGAAATGAGTAATTCATATTTAACTAAAAAATGTTTCAAAATATGAATTTTGAAATCCTTCTCCATGATAATTATTAATAGTTATCAAAGGAATGTTTTTTTATCATTTTTAACTTGTTCTCTAAAATTTTTGAAATAAAGAAAAAATTAAGATATATTTGCTAGAAAATATACCCATGTAAATTCGTGTAATCATCAACTAAGAAAAGGCATAATACATTCCTCCAATACATCCAATTTGTGTTGAACTGAAAAGATCCATATGCAGTAACTGTAATGAATCAGTTGTTGAGACTCAACAGATTGATTTAAAACTTGATTAATGTTTCGTTCCATATTTACAAAGATAAAAAACTATTGAAGAATCAAATATATGATCAGATAGGTCCTAAAAAAGTATTTCATATAAGAGTTTTCATTGATTTTTAAGGATACAGTGTCTTAACATTATATTCCACAACCATGATTTATAATAAATTTCACTAATTCAATGTAAATCTTAGCTACTATGTTCTTCTAAGTATAGTGTGTATATATTCTCTTTCATACTGGACAAAAGAATAAATCCTTCCATAGAATTTTGTACTAATCATTTATCATTCCTAAAATTCACAAGGTAAAATTAATCATAGAATTGAATTATACTAATGAGGTTTTGCTTAATACCGTTATCAAATAATACATTTGAATAAAAGTTTCGCCAAAATGAACAATATTTCATATACCAAAAATTTCTCCCTTAGCATTATCTCCAAACATAATATTTTCTCCTTTCATACTGATAATATTTTCAAATATGTTATTGTTCCCCGTAATATACTGGGAACACCCACTATCCATGTACCATGTATTTCTATTAGTATTATCTTTATTTTCATGAAAATAAAAGAGTTAGCCTTTCAGAATCCAAAATTTCATGGATCCATAAATTCAGAATGTAAAATTTTTAGAATTCACATTTTCATAGAAAAATAAGCTTTATGAAAACCTAAAGATTGGTTTTTGTTTAAAGAAAAAAATCCCTCCCAACTTCCACCACATTGACATTTAGTACAAAATGGATCACTTTATGGAACAAGATAATTATTACTGAAAATTGGTTTCAAGTGAGTATAAACAAATGTAGAAAATTTTCTTAAAGGACTAATTTGGGAATACATCCTGTCAGAGATTTCCTTACCTAGGGTAGAGTCTGATAGAACATTCCCTGAGGAAAATATTTCTAAAATTTAATTTAACAATCATGATCTTATTCTCAAGGTTAATAGTATAATAACAAGATTTAACCTCTACAATATTTTTATTAGAAATAACTTTTTTAATATCCTTAAAAATATTTATCATTATCAGAATTAATTTCCTTAAGGTTTTTAGGAAAAAATTCGAAGTAAATAGTTTTCTAATCAATTTCTTTAGAATTATCTAATACTTCATTGGTTAAAATATAAATTCCTGTTTTTTCTATCTCTAGCTTCTTTTTTGAATAACAATTTTCATTTTCAAGAAGTTTGGAAAACCCAAAAACATCTTCAGAAGAAGGTAATGATTTATCTTTATTAGAAGAAGGTTATTCATTTAAATACATATAATACTTTTCATCAATATAATTTTCACACAAATATACATTGGTAATAGATTTAATATTCTTTACCTTGGCCATTTGAAAATGATTTTCAATTGGTAGTTTTTATAGTAATCCAATATTCTTCTAACTAGAAGATTCATACTCTTATAATTCATCTGAAGAGTTTCCATCACTATAACTCTATGTATCAGTAGCCTTCAAGATGTTATTGGACATAGTCTTATAATACTTCTTCTAGTGTCTCTCAGAATGGTTTTCTTTTCAATATTTTCTCTTACGCATTGGACAATATGGTCTTACGTGTTAGGGTCTTTTACACTCATAATATGTGACTTAAAAATCATTATTGTACTTTCATTCTTTCTTATGATAAATATTAAAAAATCATTAATTCCCACTATCTTGTTCATATTTAAAGCAAGATTCGCCAATTAATTCTCAAAATGTTCAATTTAACCTGACTTAGATAAAACAATGAATTTATTAGACTTAGATCTTATATCACTTACAGGGGTGTTGGCTTTCGTAGTATAAATGGAAATAATATCATTTCAATTATTCATCTTATTCATATAAAAATCTATTTTTATTCTGGATTCATTATGAAGAAGAGTTTGAAATAACTTATGAAGAGTAATATTTGATGCTTTCCATCTTTCATTAAAAACATTCATTTTTTTATTCCCACCCATTTAGAATAATATAAATTATCTTGTCCACAAGAGATTCATCATCAAGACCTTTCTCACCCATAGATTGTATACCATTGATAGTGGTCAGAAGTATTTTCTATACATTACCTAGAGGTTATCCATAGGGAAATAGAAATCTAGAAGATTCTTCTCTCAACATAGCTCTTCTAGTCACTATCACTTTTGATGTCACAATATGATTAACCCCATGTATTTCCAAATGTAGTAGGAAATGTCACATGAAGAAATTTTACTATATATATTCCTAGTCCTGGAACATAGAAAAGTATTGTGTACCTTGTAATTTAGTTGATATTTCGAATTTTCATGATTTGTGAAGTTTTTTACTTCCTTGTCGGGGATTTTATAATCTCTAGTAAGAATAAAAAAATTATCTAATACAGTTTTAATGAAAAATTTCTTCCATTTGTCTCTCCATTGCTCATAATCATTCCCATCAAATATATGTGGTTTGGTAGGATTTATATTTTTAATGGAAGAAACATTCAATCCTGCCATTCTATTAGAAAATATCTTTCCACAAAACGTGTTAATAGAAAACATTTGTAAATATATATAAAAATATCTATGTAGAACATAAAAAATGAAAAGTTAAGTAAGAATAATTTAGAAAATTGAAAACATTGAACAAGAAAACATATATGTGATTATAAGTATTGGATAGACCTCCTATGATACCAATTGTTTGATCAAAAATTAATTTTGATGCTCAAATTTAGGAGGGGTTGAATTTGTTGATTAAAAACATTTTTTTAACTTTAATGAAATCAATGTTTTATATAGTTAAAAAAGTAAATTCACAAAACGTGTTTTAGTTCATAACTATGAACTAAATTTTCTTAGGTTCCAGAAATATGGTTCTAGAAAATGAAACTTTCTAAATTCTTACATTGGAAAGATTCTACCTTAATGCATATTGAATATAATTTATTAGAGTATACATATGTACAAGAATTTATAAGAACTTTATACTTTCTTCCTTTATCCAAATGTAGCCAAAATAAATCATGAAACAATACAAGTAACAAATATGGAATATTTCATCCCAAAGAGTACGGTATTCAACATCCTTCGATAAAGGTCCCTTATTTTATAATTTTCTGAAATTATGTCTTACCCACACCAGGGTAAGCCCTCGATAGAAATATCAAAATCTGTGTTGTTATCCCCATAAACCCTTGAACATTAAGGGAGTAAGAACCTCTGTCTTTCTATCCCCAGAAGTTCTTGAACATTATGGATTTCATGACCTATGTCTTCTTATCACCGGAATCCGTTGACTATACTCAACAATAATCAGAGTCACACAAAGAATGATGAACAAGATGTTAGGAACGCATAAAGACGGATAGTATTTCTATATCTACAAATAAATTCACAACATGTAATCTCTAGGTTTATCAATAGATAGTGAGCTTGTTCAAATGAGATCTAATTTATAAGCCACATCTATAACAATCGGTTCCCTCATCCAATAGTCATATATTATATTGAATCTCAGAGGGACCTATACACAAGGCACTCAACCAATGGTTTTTTTGAGACATATTGTACGAAATCATTTCATAACAGTAACATGTTTTAGGTAAATGAAGTTACTTAACAAAATCCAATTTTCGGAGTAAAATGGAATATAGAATTTGGAGTCTAACCATATAAACATTCTAAGTCACTATGAAATGGATATTCATATTCTTTTTTAAAAGTAATTTAGAAAATGAATTCTATAGATTTCAGAGTCTGAATTCCAATGATTTCTGGAACTAAATTTAGTGAAATTCAGAGGTTGAATTATGAATAATATGTTGTCGGAATTTTAGTGATTTAATGTTATGAATATTAGAGTATTTGGAATTTTAATTTCAGAGAATTAAATGTTTAAATTTCAGAGAATTTGGAATCTTAATTTCAGAGAATTAACAGTCTAAATTTAAAAAAATTTGGAGATTAAATTTTATAGAATTTGAATCTGAATTTCAGAGAATTCAGAGTCGGAATTTTGGAGATTTTGGATTCTAAATTTCTTATAATTATGAATGTGAATTTTAGAGAATTCAGTGTATGAATTTCAGAGAATATAGAGTCAAAATTTCATAGAATTTTTAATCCAAATTTTATGGAATTTAGAGTCTTAATTTCAAAGAATTCTATGTTTCTATTGCAAATATTTTGGAATCTGAATTGAAGAGAATTCGGTGTATGAATTTGAAATAATTCAAAGTCTGAATTTCAGAGAATTGAAAATCTTTATTTTTGAGAGTTTGGAGTTTAAATTTCATTGAATTAGGACTATTAAAATAGAACACCCTATATACAAGGAAATATTAGATTCTGATTTTTTTCTAGGAATTCAATTTCAGAGTTGGTAATAAATTGAGATTAATTTAATGATATTATAAAATTTGACAATGAAAAAAATCCAAGGATAAAATCTTCTTTAGGGAAAAGAAAATTTCTCTAAGAAAATAATATTTAGGGTAATTTGATTTTCCTTAAGATAAAGTGATTGTGATTTTCAAGAAATAGAGGATTGAAAAAGTCATAAGGAAACCTTATTGACTCAGTAAAATGTGGGTTGATTATTTTATTAAGGTAAAACATGTTTGTTTACATAAAAATAGTTTTTGAGAAAAATATTTCCTTAATTTTCAATTTACTTATTCTTTAATTTTTATTTAATTATCTTCCAAATAATTAGTTTTCGATACATATGTAAACAATATATTTTCATAATTTATATAATCCTATTCATTCCTTCCATTCAAATAGCTTGTTTATAATGGCCATGTTTATAATAATATTTTTTCATTTTTTGTTGAAACATGGTGTTGCATGTCTTACACACTATATAAGGAAATTTTTGTTGCATGAAATATTATATAAAAATATTATTTCATTTAATGTATGATACAAATAAAAAAATTGTAATAAAAAATATAAAAAAGATTGTATTTATTTATAGGAAAATATTTAAAAAGTTATCAGGGTATTACTTTCTACCATCCTTAAAATATATTTCTCCACCAAAATTAATCACTATGGTATAAACAGTTGAGGGTATTTATTCTTCATTTCATCCTCATGTTCCCACATTTCTTCATCAAGGAAGTGTTTTTTTTAAAAACATTGAGCAGATGAGTTGCCTTTTTTTATTTATCATTCTCTATCAGATCGGGAATATTTATTTGTCAGTCCATATTGGGAATATCATGCTCCAGTAGTGAATCCATGGAGTTTTGTAATTGGGATAGATCAGTTATATTCTTCCATATGAGTGATAGATGGAAAACATCATGAATTTTAGAGAGTTTTAGTGAAACTGACAAACAATATTATTTAAACTTGATATAATCATGTATTTTAATTGGATGATTATACCTTGGGATTAGTTTTCCTTTATTTCTCAATGAAGAAATTTGTGGAAGGACCTCCTCACTGACATAAAATTATAGATTGTGTTAGTGATTATTAGAAATACGTTTTTCAACATTATATAGCCCGTATATGTTTGTAAATGAATCTAACCTTCTCTTCTTTCTCATCAGCTTTCTGAGGTCCCAATTTCATTATTTCTACTATTTTATTAAAATACATTGTATTAATAAATATACTTTAAAAAAACTTCATAAGGAGAAATCTGGATGCATGAGTGAAATTTATTATTTCATTAAAACTAAAATTGAGTAAGGTGTTGATCCAAAACACCTTAGAAATCCATATAAAAATATAATTGAATATTTTCTATGGATTGAGTTATTATCTAAAACTAACCATATGTCTAAAGATGATACAGAGTGATGAAAATAAAATCCATATCAATAAACTTATTGAATATTTCACCAAAAAATCAAGGTAAACTCTAGAATCCAATAATATAAAATTGAATTTACTACTCAATGAACCCTTAAGCATTTCATAATTTATATTATAAAAAGAGGATCCATAGAGAAATATTATCTAATAGCCATGAAGTGTTATAAATTTGTAATGTGATAATATAAAACCCATAGTTATGTTAACATAAAATATAAGATAAAACCTAAAGGTTGCCTATACTTTTAATATTATGTCCAAAAATTATAATTTCATTCCTAGTCAAATATATCTATCACGATATAAAAAGGGGTTTTATTAGCATAAATGAATCTTAAAATATCATTAATCTTGATAAACTCTAAAAATATAAAACCTCAAAAGGGGTGTTAATGATAATGAACATATGATTAAATGGAAAATCATAATCCAATTACTGCCTTGATAAATACTAATTAAATAATACATGGTGACATATATGCTTACAAAAGATATTTCACCCCTTATTCTTTAAAAATAAGATCTTATCATATAGAGAAACATTATGATAGGAAGATTGGGTTAAAGCATGTACTAGTAAAACAAAAATGTGATTTAATTATTCCATAATTAATGTAGAGGGATATAATGAAATTATTTTACACTGAAAGGTGAAAAATAATATTTTCATGTGTCTCACTCATACAAAATCAAAAATGTGATTCCAAACTTAGGACTTTAGGATTATTCTTCCCAAATTATCTTTATTCAATTAAAACTTCATTATTTTATGTATTTTCCATTAATTCTTTTTCATTAGTGGTTATTTGGGATTATAATATTCGTTAGCAGTTAGAATAGGTCATTTATTCACATAATTTCTATTCTCATTTTATTTGAAACAATGGAGTGTGGGTGGTGAAATCTGTACATCTTTTTATCTATTCACAATAACAGAAAACTTATTCCTATCATATTAGAAATAAATTACCATTTTACCTTCTCTTCTACAATTACAAAAATCAATAGTCCCTATAAGAAAATTTCATCAATGTTTCCTCCCACACATTTATCATTAATGAATGATAATATTATTCCTCCTATGGTTTTTATACTTTAATTTGAATTTAGTTTTATCTTATTATCAAAACCAAAAATAGATATGTAACTCTAACCTTTATTTCCACCTTGATATCACATGGAAAAAAATTCATAAATATCAAAGTCTCTTATGGATAAAACCCTTCAAATAATTTTTCGAGTGATTCAATATTCAATCTACCCAAATTTAATGTTGGATGATAATAATAGAAGAATATGTCAAAATACATGTAAAAGTAGACTCATAGTTACCAATGAATTCATCGTCATTTTATTGTAACACATAGAACCCCTTATCTATCATTGTATGAATATTTTGAATAAATTACTTAGTGAGAAATATGTTCTTGAAACTTTTCCCAACCCAGGGATTAAATTTGAACCTATTACATAATATTCATGGAAATATTTTACTATTTATATCATTTACCTATTTAATTGTAGACAAATAAAATGATTTTCACATGCTCCAATAATTAGAGGATTGTAGATATATTTTGAGTTGTGAAAATCCATTTCACAGTAACTAGTTGATCATATGGTACATATAATGAAGGTTAAAATTCACTCATGAAGGACTCAATCATTACATTATATATCAAAATCATTGTTAACATATTTCCTTTTTTATCCATCCATCGACTGCAAAAAAACTTATCGTGTGAACTATAATATTCATAGTGAAAAACCACATAATCATGACAAATAACTTTTTGGTGTATAAATAGTGACTCATTAATTTCAATATTTCACATCTTAGGGTTAATATATGTAATTCATGTTCATTATCAATTTATATACTTCATAAAGGATTGTAAAGAGTTTGTGAATTTACAAAGAATATCCTTTATGAGAGTACATCCATGTGTGATGAAAGAACCGTTTTCATGCACTTGGTGATTATCGAGTCTATCTCAATACACCCTTTTCAGTGTTGTTAATCTATGTATCTGTTTCTAGAGCTACATCCAGTTGTATAATATAGACCTAGATATAATTTCATGGAAACCACTCACATTATTCTTTACCAAAATTCTAGGACATTTTCCATTACATTGAATCATCCTTGTACTTATCCATAAAATCATATCTAGACATATCCTTCGAAATAACCAAAAGGATATCACTAAATATTTCTAATACTAGTATTGAAAGGAGAAAACACAAATTTAAAATGACACTAATATAATCACTAATGATTTTTATACATGAATATTATATATTTTACATGAATATTCAATACAGTATACAAATAAATTCCTAAAGAACAGAAAAGTTTAGTGTCTTCGAAAACGGAGAAAACAATATTCTAATTTTGTTAAAGATATACATCATCTCCCATAATGATCTTCTCCATTATTTATCTATACAGACATTCCCTATTTAGTACCATTATTGATATCCCTGGTAATTGAAAAATAAGAGATGGTGATCTCAAATTCTCAGTATGGGTAAAAAAGAGTTATATATAAAAATAACATGAACATGAGGGTACGAGAACATGAAAAAAAATTCAAAACATTCCATGTATATCCAAGATCAGAATATTGAGTCATGGAATAATGATTTGTAGTTTATAAGACATGAATCAGTAGAGATTTAATGAATCTGAGAAATCAGAGAATAACATTAGCATAAGAAATAAAAATATGGAATACACATATGCATAGAAAATATTTCATACAATAATGAAGGAATACTACCAAGGCTATCATAGTAGAGTGTGTTCACCAATATAACCTTCATTGTAGTAATGTTTCACTCCCAATACCATCAAAGAAATGAAATTACCTTACAGAATTGAGTTATCTCATCATTATAATCCTATATATTTCCTGATATATAAATATTAACATATTTTATTAGAGGGATATATTAGTCTTACCCTTCTCAAAATTAAAACCATATGTATTTATTACACAACATCATAAACAATTTATCATATAATGTCCAATGAAATGTAATTTGTTTTATAAACATTTCATTATATTATAACATTTTAAAGATATTTAGGTTTCATAATCATTTTAGCATTTCCTCACAGAATAATATATTGAAAAATAACCATGATTCAAAAGAATTTAATCAAGTTATATCATTTGGAAGAGAAATATATTTTAGTAACATATTTCAATATTAAACCTTTTATATAAATAATATAAATGGTATCCTTTAGTCTTATATTCAGTATATAATAAGTAACATGAAAGAATATTATCTTAGATAGTGAGTGATTTTTAAACATAAATCACTGGAAATGTTTCTAGGGGATGTTAAATTTTAATTGAAAATTACTTTTTGAAACCAAAAAACCATAAAATATTATGGGCATTATATTATTTTAAAGAAAACATTATAACATAGAAATGAATCTTTATAAATCATTTAAAATATTTCTTCTGGAAAATATCCATTCGACTTTGAAATACACATTTAAAAAAATATATACACAATGAAAAATATTTTATTTAAAAATAAACATGAAAACATATAAATAAATATTCATATTAAAGAATATTCAGGACGTTAAGAAAATATTTTTAATGTTGTAAATGTTAAAATTATGATTTTGATCTAATTTTTTATAAATTATAAACTATAATATTTTGAAAATTTCCTGATTATTATATTGGTTTTTTTAAAAAACTAAATATTAGAAAAAAATCGTTATTAAATAATTTTAATAGTGAAATAAATTAACTTTTTTTTTGAAATTATTGATTTGGAAGAACACTTTTTTTGAACCTAATAGAGAAATAAAGACCATTTCTTTAATAACATTACTTTGAACTCTAGAGTAGTTAAACATTATATTATAATGATAAATTGTATTATATCATTAAATAACCATAGGAGAATAAAAAATTGATTTAATTGAGATTTATATAATAAAATTTCATCATTGGAAGTAGATTCACAAGAAATCTCGATGAATGATGAGATTGTAACATAAAAATTATTACCACTAAAGTATCTTCGAAATGTAAGACCCATGGAAGAATATCATTAAATGAATCCTAAAATATAATTATGATAAATAATATCATGATATTACATGTCAATTTGGATGTATAATTACTTTGTAATATATTATATGTTCATAACATAATCATATGTCTCAAAGAAGGAAGATTGAGTCAAAAATATCTTAACTCTTTAGTAACGTTTGTACCGTAAACCACAATAACGAGTGATAACTAAATGGATATGTAAATACCCATAATTTATAGTATAATAATAAAAAATTAAATTCTTATGGAATATATTATCCATATAAATGAAATGGGTGGTGAATATGGCATTTTTCTCACATAAAACAAAAGTCTGTCGAAAATCCCACAACACTTTATTAGTTTTATGGATCATAAGCCCCAATAAAGCTTAAAATCCATATAAATTTATGTGTAACTTAAATACATCGATTAATGATATAACATGTCAATGAAACTATATCATTCTAATATTTTTAAAATCAAACACTATGTTTAATATTATACAAGATATTCCACATCGAACATAAACAACCAACATGATAGTATTATTTAAATGTGAAAATTTCAATATAGCAATTAAATTGGTGGCTAAGAACAAAATTATTTATTCTATGAAATATATAATTCTCAAACTCATTTATATTGTACTAATTAATTAATTTGAAATAATCTCTCCAATTTTTTGTAATGTCGTTTTATGTTTCAAAAATAAATTTTCATCAAAATTGGGTTATCTTGCATTTTATGAGTGAATATTTGAAATTATTTTTTGGAAATTTTATAAAATAACATTCTAAAAAATTTCATAATATAAATAATAATATAATTTTTTTACTTTTATTAAAATATTTAGATATTTTTGAAAATATTTGATTTCAATGATTAGTTAAAAATATTGATGTTTGTACAATTTTCATTTATTTTCTTAAAATTAGAAAATTTTAAAGTAACATTATGTGTAAATTTTATTTGATGTAACCTAAGTATTATATAGTTATACATCATCCCATAAAATTCCTTTTAATCAATATTATATTGTATTATAGAAAATGATTATTTTTGTGTTTAAAAATTGGATGTTTTTGAAATCTTTTCTAAAGTATATAATGATTATGATTTTTAATTAATTAAAATATTCACTAATGGGGAATGTTTAAAATGAAATATATATATATATATATTATATATCATCCAATATTAATTTTTTTTCATATGTTAATTACTATTATCATTGAGTTAATATAAAATCATATTTTACTTAAAACATTCTGTTCTTGAAACCCTATTTTTTCATCGTGCCTTTGAGTTTTGTTTTAAACTAAATTATTAAATTATGTAAATTGGATTTGGTAAGATGGATTCCATATTTGGAATCACATGTTCCATATCATGTATTATGTACATTTTCCATCTTATTCATAAAAAATTTCCCATAGGATAAAAGAATTATGGCCGTAATGGTAAAATAATGAAATGAGTTAAATTTAGAAGGTAAAAGATTAAGGCCTAAAAAAGAAAAAATTTAATCGGTGGATTACGTGTGGATAGAATATAAAAATCTTCTATAAGATAGATTAAAAAACTAATTTTTTGTAATTAATACCACCAAAATGTGGTTGGCTTTAAAAATAAAATAATCATTATTTAGTCACTGAAAACCACACCTCCTCTAGTATAAATACCACTCCTCACCACCCCCATTCTCATAAAAATCCAGAAATGACCAGAAACATTTGGACACAACTATCCTATCCACTATCCCCATGTATGATTTCTACTAGTAGCAACAAAATTTATATTCCATGGTCCGTAACGGGACTTTCAAGGAGGTGATAGTCAAGAGGTAATTTTCTCCAACAACCCCTTTTAATTTCTTTTCTTATTTTATTATATCCTCACCCATTTTATCCATAAATTCATAATATATCTATTATAATTTATATGATATAATTTTATGTTTTCAGTGTAACATATAATATATGTTCCTTTTCTCATCTCCTCTTTTTCAAAGATATGAAACAATTGTCCAAGGAATGGTGATTAACCGTCTATGTGGATAATGATGTTTCATTTTCTACTACCACCTTAATAGATGGTCACAAAAGTACAATTATATTTAAATAATATTTTTATAGTTATATTATAACATATTTCATGTTTTTAATCACATATATATACATAACTAGTACTCACCCATGCGTACGCACGACATTTTTAATTAATGGTTTTTTTGAAAAGAGAATTCTTTTAGTAAAAGCTACCCACCAATAGTAATATTTAACAATTTTTAATCCCAAAGTATTGGATCATAAAAATGGAATTGTAGTAGATAAATTATGGACACAACCACAAAATACTTGTAAAAATAAAATAAATATAAAAAGTAACATCTAATTTTTTAGGGAGGTTGCACATCATTTTCAAATGCATTCAAGTCTTGCTTGATGGCCATTGTGGGTCAACACCTATACTATATTTCACTACACGTCATCATAGTGTTTAGAAAACCAGCTTTGCGAACATGATCCATAGAAAGAGTAGTGCATGTATTATAATTTGAACTTAATGACAAATATATTATAGAAGTGGATGTAATAAAAAATATGAATTGGGAAGAGGAATAATTTGAATACGTGATGAAAAAACCAATATTTAGTTGCACCAAAATTTATGATGTTTCTAATGTATAATTTCTCCAAATATATGAAGTCACAAAGTCTGCAAGAACAAAGTGTTGTGATAATAATTTTAAAGATTCATCATCGCCCATCAAATGAACTCTGAAGATGAAAAATAATTAGATATATTAATAAATTGAAATGAATATGTAAATAAGAAAAAGCAATCCAGCAATGAAACAAAACAGTAGTAATAAAAATTCATGTTCTGGAAATGAATAGTATACATAACATAGGATTGAAATACATTTTGACCAATTTCATTAGTGGTCAGTATGACAAACAATTAAAAATTTAATCATTACAAAGGTGGTGTGTTTGTAGTGTATACAAATAGAAGATGAAATGAAAATATGTAGAAAAATGGACTGTATAAATTTCTTCACTAGACAATATAAATTTGTTAGGGAAAGGCCAATAAAAAGGTCTTGTATATATATGTTTGTATTCTATAGTGTTTTTGTATGTAATATCTACACAATTCAAAGTCTTAGACATTTCATATGGAAATATATGAATATTTCAGTGTAATATTGATTAATAGAACATATTGTAGTGCAATGAAAAAATGGATAGCAGAAATTTGTTCACTGGATAGCATAATTTGTTAGGGAAAGGTCAATAAAAAGGTTTTGTACATATATGGTTGTATGATAAAGTGTTTCTTTATATAATATCTGCACATTTCAAAGGCTTAAACATTTCATATGGAAATTTCTGCATATTGCAGTGTAATATTAATGAAAAGAACATTTAACACTGCAGTGAATAATATAACATTTTACACTGTAGGAGAAAATTCTATTTGGAATAGGTATTCAGATTCTTTCTCATACTGGTTTCCCAACCTGCACATGAAAGTAAAATTATGAACATAAAAATATAGTAATGAATAGATAAAGAGGGCATTTTATTTAAATGAAGGTACTCGAAAAAATCGCTAAATCCTTTTAAACAGGCTAGTAATTTACTGTACCAAAAAATGATGAATGTAAACAAGGCCTTTGGAACGGGGAATGATACAGAAACCCAAAATAAAATAGTACAGCCGAGGGGTTGTTTTTTTACATCTAATATCATGAATGTAAAAATTAAATATTAGAAATCACTGAATAAATTACAGGTATTTATATTAATTTTCGGATCACCGAATTAACTATTAGGAATAGTTGTTACCATCAGAATTACGTACATCCTAAAAGTTTAACAAAACAGTTGGAAAAAACTGAATCGATATCCAAATGAAAGACCAAACTGTGCATATAGAAGAACAAACAAGATTAGTAGACATTGAAATAATGCGTCTTTGTATAAGATTCAAAAGATTAATAAAATATGTCGTTAGGTTTGTAGTCATATATGTATGTACAGTATGATTAATTTTAAAAAGAATATTGAATTGGTTGAAAATAAGAAATTCTCATGGTTCTATTGTCTCCTCAATTACACACTATATTGTAATCATATCAAAATACTGAATGAGTAGTAGAAAAAATTTCAAATGAACCGTCTCTACAGTATCAAATGTAACACAATGTACAACGATTATTAATTATGATCACAATAATGAGAAGAATTTGATCAGTGAAGAAGTATGTTTACCTTCTGTTTCTAGTATGAGATTTTAGTCTATTTTTACGGTTTTCCTGTTTATATATTCCTTTGGCATGGTCTGTATGTAAGTAGATTGAGATGTTGTACGCACGCTGTCTGGAGACGTCTAGACATTATAATGCACACCATACTCAATATTAAAACATCGTGAAAAATTATTCTACATATATGGTTTTGTTAGAATAATTTAAACCTATAAATTACATAGGTTGAAATTATTTAAATTCATAATAGACATTAAACAGTATACCGTTTCTTATCAGCACACAGACATAATTGGAAATAAATGTATGATTTATAAATATTTATAAATCAGAATACTTTACATTAACATTATTAATTGTTATAGTAATGGATATCATTTAGCAGTAAGGAAATATAACATATTTATACCCAAGTTGAACACGTGTTCAAGGGAGTAGTATATAATATTGAGTCAATGTTTAAAGCACAAGGAGAAGTTCAAATTGTTTGATGATCCTATGAGGAAATGTGCAAAGAAATATATCAGTAAAATGATATCCATAGTTAGAAAGACATATTAAGGAAATTTTTTGACAGTTACCTGCATATAATGAATGGCACTGCTTACTATAGGAGACCCACTACTTTGATCTTCATGTATATTATTGAAGAAAAACATAAATTATTCTAAATTGTTGCTTTTAGAGATAATATCAAACAAATATATACTGACATGTTTATGTTATAAGACGTCGGTAAAAAGGTTTATGCAGTTGTCATTATCATTCATATAAACCAATTTGTAACTATTTTCCTCAGATGGACGATGACAATTCTTAATATTGTAATCTTTCACTTCAATTTCTAACAGAAATTTCCTGGTTTTGAAGTAGTTCAATTATTGAGGTAAACCAAACTCATCGTCATCCTAATAAAAAATTTCATTCGAAGTGTTAATTAAAATATATGAATTTTTTATAATGACAAGATATAAGGAATTGGATATACCTATTTCAATGCCGCTCTTAATTGCGCAACTGTTTTGTGTATGTATTGCATGACTTGTTTCTCAAATGACACAACTGAAAAAGATTCATTCTTTTCCATAACTAGTAGCTGAACTCTAAACCTGTTTCAATTGTTATTATGACTACACTTTTAGTCTCATTTGGACTGTTCAGCTGAACCCAGGCTGCAGTGTAATGATAAAATTAAATTTTGGTAGCATTGAAGAAAATCTCACCTCAGAGTAATGATAGTTGGTGAGGAGTTACAGGCTAAGAAGCACATGCTTCCATCTATAATATGAACTTTCTTCATGCATGACTGTCATGATTCATAGAAACATTTGTTGGTGCTTTGAATTTTTTGAACTGTAGCCTCAATTAAGAACCTTGTAGCCTGCAGTATATTCATTACATGTAAATTTATAATTTATTATAGGATAGTAGTAAACAGTTAATAATTTTGTATAATCACAATTGAAAAATAAATGTATATTTCTGACCTATTGATATGTTTTGAAATCTTGAATGGATTTCTTGTTATTCCAATATAGTATTTCTATTGTTTGGTTGGGTGTTGTTAGTGATGTAGTATGTAACGGTGACTCTATTATCTCCCCATTCATGATAAAATCAGAACAACATAAAAGCAAGTGAACAATTAGAACTTGTTGGTAGTACATTTATGACATACAAATAAGTAAAATATTATAATACACAAGTAGAGGTTGTTAAAATGATACCTTCATCTAATGTTTTCAAATACTGGAAGGGTTTTGTTGTAAAGAATCTTTGTTTCATATATAATTGTTGTGAGAAGAATAGAGGCTGAAATAAGTTTGAAGTCAGCATTAACAACACATTTTGTTCAAGCGACATATTGAAAACACATATTAGAAAGATTGAGATTAATAATTGTAGATAGAAACCACACAAGTCAATATCTTCACCCGGATGAGCTGTAATATCAAAATTGTAGTGGGGTATGTTTTTTTCCCTTGTAATGAGACATTTCAAATGAAAAATTACCCCATAAGCTGCAAGTAACCTTCAACCCTCTGCATGTAAATCAAGTGACATAATGAGAAAATGTAGAATGAAAAAGTAATGTAACGCAATTACACAAAAATCAAAAGGACCTGCCATCTTCTAAAATAATCTACATCCTATGGTTGGAAATGCCCATTGATAGCATTGGATGCGAGTAACATATAACTCCAATTAGTTCTAAATTAATGTACAAAGAAAAAAAGTAACTTTGAATAACATCAGGATGAATTAAAAGACATTGTACAGATTAATTTAACATAACTCGGTAAATGGAACTGTAATTATGTGGTATTATGAACATGTACCTATTAGATGTTCTTCTAAGACTTTTTCCTGAATGATTTCATCGAATGAAGTAAATTAAAAACTAAAAAATGGTAGTTGTACTTCACACGGTCGAACATACGCTGTGGATGTGAACATGGTTCGACATGGGTGTCTAGTTCCGAGGTAACTCCCATGGCTTGAAGATATTTTGAAGATTTGTAAAATATAGAAGAGTCCTTCAACTAACAGTTTCTTGTACTTAGAGATAAGCTGACGATTCATAATGGTACATTGTATATTGGTTCCCAACATACACTACCTTAAAATGTTGGCTAATTAGGAAACAATACAGATTATAGGGAATGAAAAATAAATAAATAAATATATATATATATATTCAGAGCATAGATGAGAAGTAGTGAAAATATTCTATAATTACATATGGTAAAAAAAAGTCACCTGAATTTCGCATAGTATGAGATCAATAACAACCTCTTAATTGGAGTATTTAGAAGACGAATTGAACCACATGTTCTAGACACGAACTTGTATTCGCATTGTTTCATCGTCATATGGGATAATATCATTCAGCATAGTTATTGAGCATGACATAATTGTGACTCTACATAATCATGCAGTGTTCAAATAAACCATATTATTTTCTGTGTAGGTTTGAGTACTCATTAGTGTTAGCGTCCACTAAAATTTTTAATTGAGTATTTGATGTGACCTTAGACACTGCAACATATAATTGATCATGAGAGAATACAAGTTACCGAAGATAAAGCCCAACTAATGATAATGATTGAACTTGACTTTTATTAATAGTCATTGCATTAGAATCATTCAAAGGATATTGTCTTCATTGTAGTTTGAGTGGCCATCTACCATCACAATGAGTCATAGTTAATCTTGGAATTAACACAGAATATCCCGAATGACATGCGTTTATAAATTTGTCCCCAATAACATGCTTACCCATGCGTGTTACTACCATACTATTTCCATTACAAAAACTAACATATTGGTCTACATTTCATAGTAACATAATTGGAACACTGAGTTGTAGTGTAATTTTGTGGGCAAGAATCAAGAGACATTTATACTATTCAACATGTCAGATGTGTAAATATTTTTTGGTCTGTCTGTATCATAACTTGCATTGCAAACAGAGTCTGAGCTGAAGTAATATTTGTTTTCAAAACTAGTGAGGGTAAACATATATTCATTTACTTCTTGTAATACATCACGGGTAGGAGCTACAATTTCACAATCATTCAGATAGTTATGGTCTCCATGTTTTTTACAATATCTGGGTATGTATTGTTGACAATTGCATCCCTGGAATTATCGGTCTCTGTAAGAAGAAATGTTGACGGAATCTGATTGATTGATTCACCATCGTTAGGCTCTCCAATTCGACCTTCACCAATATCTAATGTCCATTTAGAAAAGTCATGTAACACAGCCGCATCATGACTGAAATTTGTACAATGCAATCTCATGTTTTTTTAGAGATAACACCCGAAAGTGCTACCAAAGATACGATTGATTAACACTTTAATTGATAATGTCATTGCTATTTCCAAGTAGTATAACATGTATTATTTGCTTAAAATATCCTCCCAAGATGACTGTCAATCCACCGAATGACAAATTCTGAGCATTTTCATTTTTGACAGTCATAATGTCCCTAAGAGTTCGGTTTGAAGCCTCGAAACAATACATATGAGTCATAGCTGCCTCATCCCAAATGATGAGCTTAGTCAATTGTAAAGGATCCTCTACGTCACTCCCCATCTGAATATTATAAACTGAATGTTTCGTAATGGATAATGGAATTTAGAATTTAGAATGTGATGTTCGTCCTCCAGGAAGTAGTAGTGAATCTATACCACTCGATGCAAGTGGAAGTACAATCATTCCCTGAGCTCATAGCAATGATGTTTGTACTCTCCAGATGAAGGTTTTACCTATGCCTCCATAACCATGAAAGAATAAGAACCCGACTAAATTTCTTGATAGTGAAGAGAGAATGATAGACATCACCACTTTCTGTTCATCTGTAAGCAAACTATGTAAACTGTTGTACTCTTGTAGAAGTGATTCTTTACTGTAATTTAATTCTTATGAAACTAAACGATTTAGAGTGGAATCAAAATCTGAATCTGGAAGTGGCATATGATGATATAACTAAAGTCCTCTTCCTTTACTCTATAAAATGTGTTATATCTCTCTCAAAACATATATATGAATCTAGGGATTTGTGAGTGTCAAATCTATAATGTAATGGAATATTGTTAAATAGAAGTATGAAATAGAATTAATATAGACATTACAATAGTATACTATAAATTAAACATATGCACTACAAGTGGAAGCTGAAATCCCTAGAGAGAAACCCTTAGTATTTAGGTGTTGTAGTCTACATTATTAGGAATTCTTAAACCAATACATGGTTCTATTGGGGAGAAAGTACTTAATAAGAATTCTCCAAGTAAGATCTAGTTTTCTGGTAATAATAATTGATATATGAAATTGTGGTATTGATTTATTGGGGCTTACAGTATAATTTAAACTCATGCATTTAGTATTATCATCTAATTATTAATGTTGTGCATGCATTGTACTGCAATATTGTCATTAATGCTAGAGCGGAGAATTATATCCCAATCTCATAGCTAGTATAGTACAGTTGGCAATGTAGTGTGAATAAATAATATATGAAATTTTGGATTTCTTGTACAGAATAGTATAGATAAAAATGTACGAAGTAATATTATATTTGTATTTTAATAGAAATGCTCTAAATTTTGTTGTACTGAATTATATTAAATATAAATAAAGTTATTTGAGAGAATAATGTACAATGATTGCAAGTAAATTACAGTCAGAAGTGTTATGTGTTTAACAAATGTATGAATATGTGAAATATATGTACAAATTTAAATATTTCAATCCATTAAGTGGGGAACAAATAGTTATGTAAAGAAATGTGATGAATTCTTAAGGATTACCGAACAAAATAAACAAAATTATTTATTATTTATAAGTGAAAATAAATGTTGATTGCATTTAGTTTGGTAATTACCTTAATGGGAGGGATTTTGTGTACTGAAATATTATATGTACATGTAGAGAGTTAGAAGTTGCAGATGTAATGCGAAGTATATAGTTTATTGTAGAAAAACTACAGTAGTTTTCTTTATTACAGTGTTATAAATAGAAGAATGCAGTAATAATAAGACGTTATGAAGACAATAATTGAGACCAGTAAAGCAGGTAGAAGAGAAAATGTGCACCTAGAATTTTTTGGGTCCTTCTCTTTATATATAAAATGTATTATGATTGAATGTCTTTTGTTTCATCCCAGACAATATCTGGGCGACATATGTTATGTAGATTAACATGCTTGAAAACAGTCTGGGTACATGTTCCCATTCCCCAAGCGGATAGTTCTTTTATAGCTTAGACAAACTCACTACCATCTTTTAGTAGTCCCATAGCAGAACAAGCCTCTCTAAATGTACTATGAGTGATGTTGTTTACAGTCCTGATATACTCATACGAAGTTGCTCCACTAATTTTTGTTAGAATTAGTCTCAAGTAGTAGAGTTTGCCAGTTTCCTGAGGTGCAAAATATTGCCTTCCAATACAGATTCCTTGTTTCCTAGGATGCCACTTTCTATCTTGATAGTGGTACACAAATTTTGTAGGGTGTTGTGAAAAAGTTAAACCTCTTCCTTATGGATATAAAAAAATTTATTCAAACCAAGTGATCAAAATTGACTGAGAACTGTTTGTATTATTTAATACATCTTCAATGTTATCACTATTTGAAAATGTGACAAAATTCTGTTCAGGGAAATGGAAATGCAACCTCTGAACTGGTATATATCTGTAATGGATATCATATGAAAAAATCATCCAAGCTGCCTTACATTGAGATAAGTACCAAATTTCATAATACATTTTTATCTCATATATAGTATTGTTTGAAAATTGTTCATTGTTCCCTTCATAGAGTGCTGCTATTACAAGATTGTTTCCCTTTCTAATATACTTAAACAAATATGTGATTTAAGATGACTGATTACAAACTTCAATGTTGAGATGGGAACGATACTTTAAAACAAATACATGATTGTATGGAACTACATATCAATTATCCAAAGGAATGTTATGTTTCAAAATAGTATTATTTTCATCCCTTCTCGGATAAATGAAATAACCGTCATCATTAACTTTTGTATTTTCAGCAAACCTTTTTTGGAAACATTTTGCACATTTACCATTTTTCATACAAGGTGAAGAATTGTTCGCAGCACCGCAAGGGCCGTGGAGAATAAAACATTTGACAAATTCATGTAGCTCTGGGTATGCAACTTTATCTGGGATTTCAATGCATGCATACATGTTTACAGCTGTGGGAGTGGTCACTTTGTTTTCACTACAGATAAATAATAAGATGTGCACATGAGGCAAGCCCCATTTTTTAAACTCTACGGTTCGAACAACTAAGTGGAAAGAAAAGGGTCATTGATAGTAATTGATGATATAATTGAAAACATTAAGGATAAATATATTTGATGTATGTAGATTTATGGGTACCATCCATTGATTTTCCAAAGAAACAACCCTCTTTTAAATCATTCATTAGATGTTCAAGCTTAATATCAAAAACTCAAGATAGTATTTAAGGGTAGTATACTGGACGAAGATTCTTATATCTAAGATGCCGAGTGATATCAAGACACATTGGGTTACAAGTAAAGGTTAGAAACAAATCTGAATAACCTGCCCAACTACAAATAGTTATTGCATCTTGCAAATTCTGAATCATATACCTTGGACCGCCAGTAAAGGTTGAAGGTAAAATGATATGTTTGCCACATAAAGAACTATCTCAGTCGCCTATTAGAAATGAATCTTGAAATACATTTTATAGATCTACCGTCATTTTCTTCTGATTGAAGTGAATGAATGAATTTCTTTGAGACTCTATCATCGTATAAGCATTGACATTAAACTGTTGCAATAGTCTTCTTTAATGCAGTAGCATTGAGTCTTGATTTTCACAGAATTGCAAGTGGAAGGAGAAGTACTCTCTCATGGTATCCTTCCTTAATTTGGAACTTGTTGTGAAAGGATTCGGGCGATGCAGAATATTGTCATCTTATCCATCATTTTCACCTGTGAATATCAAGGGAGTATGTAATAGATGATACAATGGGTTTTGTTCATCAATTCTTTTAAAATATCCAGTTTTGGTATGAATTATTATATCACACTCTTGGTTGAGATCTTCGACATCATATTCAATAAGCATTGCAATCTCAAAATTATTTGCTAAGTTATATGTAATCGGATCTGTTTCTCTTCTTTTCAGTAGTCGAAGTTTCAAATTTGTCACCTCCTCAGTCTGAATACGATCGCATGCACTTATGAATTGTCGAGCTAAATAATTGTTATCATGAAGAATTTGTTGTAGGTTCTCGACTATCTTGTATTATATATGAGTTTGTACATTTTAATTTTCTGAGCTATAGGTAGCAGTCATGTTAATTATAAAATTAGTGACATTGAAAAATTAGACCATAAAAGATAGGTTTAGAGATACCTAAATCCGTGCACCCTATTTTGACATTCATGTGCAGTGTCATACATGAATAGTTGATAGAATCTTGGTGGGTGACCATTTGGTGGACATAAACATCCAATACGATGGTAATTCATTCTATTCAATCTGAATATACATGGAGCTCCACCCTTGTTGATAGACCTATCAATCCCCCCACCCATTGATGTGAAAGAAAACATGGAGTTATTAATATGCATGTTTTCTTGGAATTTTCTAGCTGTAGTGGAAGTTGATCTGAAAAGAAAATTTTAATGGTACTGTGGACATGGTGGTATTAAGTTCAAATAAATCTTTCCCATAGCACAACATGCAGCAAAATGTTGGTTTTGTTGATTTCTAAATTTTTTGTTTTTTCATTGAGCCACATTAAATCATGACAATATTGACAGACGTGAGAAGGGTCTCCAATATCTGAATAAGTTGAGTGAAAAAAATGTATCAGTCGGTATTTACAATGTAGTGGTAGTATGGTATTTGTCTCCCGTGTTCTTGTAGCAATGATGCTGAATCTATAAGTTGACTAACCTGTGTTATCCAACAACTATTGTTGTACTGAGTTTCATGCAGTAACAATACGATTATTACGAATATCACAGAAAATCATTCATAAGTAATTGTTGTTAGTATGTAAGAATATTCGTCAACATACCCTTATAGTTTTCTCTACATTGGACGTCACCGTTGATGTAGTCATTTGTATCTGAATTGTTAGGATGCGATGCTTCTTGATGGAACATTTGTTTCCTACAGTCTGATTGTATGTATATAAAATAGTATAATAACTAAAATCTGTGTTCATTGACATGTGAGTGTGTGATGAAGTATAGTTGTGTTAAAGATGACGTTGAACCTGGACATGTTATAGTACTGTAGTTCTCATTATCAGGTCTACTGAATCTGTAAAAAAATTTAGAGTTAATTGTAATCAATGAATATCCCTTAACAGTACTAGTAAAATATATTTGTAGGACTTGTAATTACTCTGTCGAGGAGGCTGGTGATGACTCCAACATATTGGAAGCGTCAGTCACGATTGCTATCAAATGTGTAATGGAAAATGTTAGCCGAATAGTTGCTCGATTTTGTGGCATACATATATTTTTTCATAGATATGTTCCATCATACTTACAGTAAGGAAGAAGAGATTGTATGAGGTAAACCATTATTTTCTTAGGCTTGTTTGCTCCTGCGATAAATGATGTCCAACCTGCAGATTGTTGTTGCACTGTAGACGAAGTAGATAAATAGGAATACCTTATGTTTGTATGTATAGTATTTAAAAATTTAGGTATTTAGAGACACAAATGTAAATAGAACAGACCATTGATAGAGAGTGGTATTAATGGCTTGCATGTGAGTCTGTCTCCACCTCCATTTGTAGATGTCATTAAGGGACTTCCAGTAGATGCTGATAATGTTAGTGTCACAACAGTAGGTTATAAAAACAATGGAAATATAATCTAACATAAAGAAGTATCAAATGAAGGTAATAGTGAACTTTCAATTGTGTCGTTCCTTCATTATAAATATTCCTTGAAACCTTTCATCTCAAGATGTTGATAGGCAATGCATGTTTTCATCTATCATGATCGCTGCTGAAAGTGTAACGGAAATAGTTAGATGATGAGTTGATCGGTTGTGTGGCGTACATTGTGGTAAGTGCAGATAATTTTCATCATTCTTACAGTATGTAATAGGTGACTGTATGAGGGCATCCGATGTTTTCTTTTGCTTTTTTTCTTTTGCGTTAAATGTTCAACTTGCTTCAGATTCTTGTTGAATTGTAGACGAAGTAGTTAAAGAGGAATACCTATAGTTAATATGTAAAGCATTAGAAAAACAGTGATTTAGGTGCTGCAATGTAAATAGAACGCACCATTGATAGACAATGGTGTTAGTGGAGTGCGTGTGACTCCATCTGCACCGCCATTTGAAGAATGTGGTTCACCTGTTAGATCAGGAGATAGAGTTATAGATGTCAGGGATGGATTTCCAGTAATGTTAACACTGTAATTGTGACAGCAGTAGCTTATTCAAACAATGGATAAAATTTGTTACATAAATAAGTCTGAAATGTAGGAAATAGTAAACTCAGAATTGTGCCTTTCATTCAGTAGAACTCCACTATTCAAAATTTCATCTATAGAGGTTGTCTGGGAATGCATTTTTAGGTTGTATATCTTTATATATAAATTTTAAGGCATGTATTGTATTTTTTGTATTCAACGTGAGCTGTGAGGAAAACATAGTATAATTTGTGAATGAAGACATAGGAATGGATAATTATGTATTTGCATAGATTTATATAGTTTTTAACATATCCCAAATGAAATTATCTTGTAAAATATAGTGGAAGCTGTAGGTAACAGATATTGGATGTAAAGTATTCAATAAAAATTGATAAGCATATTACACATGTATACTAACTTGCGGTGTTTTATGTTATCTTGCCTATGTAAATGGAAGTAGTTATGTGACCGATTTTTTTTAGTTCATAATATTGTATTATCTAAAGTAGTTGAAATATATTATATTATGTATGGTAAATAGATATCTTATAGTTGCAGCTGTTCATAACATTACTCTAAATAATGTTCAGTTAGAGGTGAAAAAATAAACTATAACATCAGTGCTGGATGAGGTAAGTGTTCCAATATAATCCAATGTATACTCATAGTGTAAATATCAGGATCAGTATTTCTCAAAACCAGTAGATGATTCGTTTTGAGTAGAAATTCCTCATGCGGTTCCTGGGTAAAGAAAAACACATAGTCTATTAAATGTTGTGGGTTGCATAGTTAGGGTGACATAGAAAGAATTAATACCTCTACGTAGTTATACGAAGTGGAATCGGGTTTCCAATTTTGGTAGTAGAATGTGTAGCCGATTCTTGTGGTAGACTAGGAGTCCCCTTATCACTGGAGCACTGGTAGAAGTCGAAATCCTCTATTCGACATCGTAGGTTAATTGGTTTAGATGATGACCAGAATTATGGACTCTGTATGAGTTGAAACAGATATGTGAATGATATGTAGGTGGGAGGAATACGATGGAGAAGTGGGAATCCTTTTTTGAAGAGGAGGTAGTCGATGGAGAATAGGGAAACCCTATAGGAGTGGGAGGTAGTCGATGCAGATTGATGTGAAGGCGGGAGAAGGATGAAGTGGATGGTGGTTGTCGAAGGGGGTGGTGGATGTCGAAGGAGATGGTGGATGATGAAATATAGTTCTTCGTTGAAGGTATCGGATGATGGAAACCGTATGCGAGCTGTGGGAGGATTCAGCTTGAAGACCTCAACCCTACGTGTGAAGGCGTTTGGCAAAGAAGGTGTCGGTGGTACATGACTTTCAAAGGGCACGTCTGGTTTTGTTGTTGAAGGCATTGGGTAAAAGGGTAATTTGGTATGGAATAATAGTGATTTGGGCTCCAGTGATGGTGACACATATGACTTGGGACACCCAGGTTTAGTAGATATAGGGGATATTAAATAAAATGAATCTAGTTTATGATTTTTGGGATAACAACAAAAATAAATAAATCATTTATCATTAACGTGTTAAAAAATGAATCATCTTTATGTTGGAAATAAAAACTACATATAGGACAATTTATAATTTAAGAAGTTAATTAATAACATTTTATTTCATTGATAATATTATTTTAAATTTAAAATAACATTGGTAATTATACACAAGTGAATAAACCATGAACCGGGAAATGATTCCACATGAAACAATAAAAATAGTAAAATATTATTAATGAATGGTTCATAATATGTTATAAAATATTCATATTATGAATTATAAATATTAATATAGTGGATTAATTAGTTACTAATAATCTTTAAAAAAGTATGCATGAGTTTAAAGTAGAAAAAAGTAATGGGAAGCATGAGGTAAGGGTTTCTCATCTCACTCTTACTTCTATGAGATATATGCTTTATTCATCACTTATTTATTTTTTGTGGTTTATATACCTGAATTATATGTATAATATCAAAAATAAAATTTTATTCATGTTACTCAATGTTTCGTTTTATGATTATTACATTTATATTTCATACAATATGTCTCATTACAAAGAGTAGGGGAATTCTTTACCTGTTTTCCATCTTTTGGGTTAAAAACCTACTTCCTTTATAATGTGTTGATATGTTTATGCGTGAAATTAATTTTTATTTTATTTTAAACATTTATATTTAATTTTTTTTATTTTCATTAACATCATATAAATATAAATAATTCATTTGATTAATTATCACTTCAATGACATAATATCTATAAGAGGATACCTAACTAAAAACCAACGTTTTTAATATTTCAAATATTTATTTTATAAATACTTATATTTCATGTCAATGTATTTAAAATTTTGTTTATAATTAATTTATATTGAAAATAAAATTTTCAATGATTATTATTTTAATTAAATTTTTTTTAAAAGACAGCTTTTAAAGGTTTTAGACAAAAGACTCTCTTGAAATTTTTATTACAGAAGTCAAAATGAATTTTTTTATACATATGGAACGAAAGATATTTTTTTTCATTTCAAGTTATATTTTTATTATTAATTTAAATCTTTATATGGTTACTTTAAAATAAATTTTCCTATTGAACATGCATATTTATTCAAATTTGTGATTTCAAAATAGAATGTTTATTTTCTTCAAATAGTGTTTTATGATGTATGGTTTCAAAATATTTTTTTATGATATAGTTATTGGGAATTTTTATGATGATGCATTATGATGTTATAAAATAATTATTTGTGATTCATTTATAAATCATCGATATTTGGTTACATTATTTACCATCGATAGGTGGTTACATGATAAAATAATTATGCTTTGTTTATTTATAACCTCCAATGCTTTGGGTACTATGGATTTGAAGGTTGTCCATATTGATTACTTCATTTAAATGATTGATATGTAAAATGATGCCTCAAGATACCTACATAAATTTTATATGATTTATATCGGGTTTATCATAAATTAGTTGATTTTAAAAAGGCTATATAATTATTTTTTTGAAATGAAAATTCCCTTTTAAGGGTGAAAAGGTTTGTTTCCATGAAATTGTTTTTATTAGTTTCTTTTGGGAGAGTAGTATCATATTTTTAATGTCCCTTACTATGATTTTATTCTAATACTAAGTTTTAAATTTTTTTTTATGATTTAGGGTGGAATATAAAAAATTATTATATCTAAGGAAATTGTGAAAACTTTTCCTGAAGAGAGAACATGTTTTATTTTATTGACATTTATTTTATTGAATAAATTAATATAGTGTATATGTCTTCACTTGTAATATATGGGTTTAATATTTAATGGTATTTTAATTCTATAAAACTAAAAACCTAAATGATATTTTGCAAAAAAGAAATGGAACTATAGTTTAAAATCACTAGATAATGTAATGTTTAAGTACATATCCTTATTTTTTGTTAATAGAGTAGGGTTTAGATAACATTATAGATATTTATTATAATTTAAGAGTTATCAATATCACCAGAGGGTTTACAAGTTAAAATTTTATTATTATATATAAGTCTTAGAAACCCCCTTTTTGGTTTAATGTGATGGATATTAAGGAAATTAAAAATATTTTTAGATATTGGATTTAGAAAAATAATCGATTTAGATATAAATTTTTTGACGGGTAAATTATTATAGAGATCCTATTGGTATTATCCTTAAATGGAATATTTTCATTTCAAAATTTAATAATTCGTTTCCCATTTTAAGGAAGTTCTTTTTCAAAGATTAATGATCTTTTATTAAGATTCATGTAAAGTGATATTTTTCATCTGTTTTATTCCTTCCGGATGATTTTATTATGATCATTATTGTAAAATATTATTCAAATGATTTTTATATATTTCAGTGTAATAAAATCACATAAATGAACATGTTTGAAATATCTCTCAACTTTTATTTTATCAAAAATAATTTCATTATTGAAGATATATTTTCCATTATATTGGAAAACCACAACATTGAAAAATCTCTCAAAAAGGGAAATTGGGAAAACCACACTATCATTTACTATATAGAATCCATGAAACATGTTATTAAAATTATGTGGATATCAGATAAATCCATATGTCTTGATTTATGGTACAAATCATTTTCTTATGTTCAAAGAATGAAGATGTTTAGGGTTGATACTAATGACTCAGAATGATATTATTAATAGATTTGATTATAGTAATGAATTATCAAGGAATGTGGTGACAAAGCATGGTTAATCATTTCAGTATGAAGTTGAATAAATGATGTGTTTTTGAATTGAGTTTTTAAATTTACGATATAGTGATATTTTATAAATAGTACAATAGTTATAAAACTCAAAAAGATTTTTGTAGATTAGTTTTAGGTCAACGAAGAAAATTTTATTAAGAAAATATGAGAAGGTTAAACAAAAAAATTATTACAGCCTGAAAATTTGGAGACAAAAAGAATATGCTTGAAAAAAATTGTACTTTTGGGGGTAAGGGAACCTTGATTGCAATAAATAATGTGTGGGTTGTGTTGGTTATTTATCAAGATCCAAAACAAAATTACCTTGGAGTTTAGTGTGGTTTTGATTAGATCAACCAATATAGTTTATACATTTTAAAACAACATAATCTGTAGACCAAGGAGGTTCATTTATACCTTTAAAGGATTAGTAAATTTTTGAAGAATTGTTTTCAATATATTTGGGAGTAATGATAGAGTAGTGTAAAATCTCATTTCCACTAATAAGATCCTTATCCTGAATAATAAGGGACTCACCTCGCCCATAGAACTCACTAAAGAAATAATTCCACCACCTCTTATGATGCCAATATTTTGAGAACCATTAGTATTGAGTTTAAATCTATTGTGTGATTGATTGAACCAGACCCATTTTCACAATAAATCCACCTTCTGGATAGATATCATGGATCCCTTCCTTTCCATAAAATTTATCTTGGTGGTTGATGTCTTCCCGTTATCTGAAAAATAACCAAGATCAACCACACATCTACTTGAAAGAACAGAAATTCCCAAGAAAGAGCTAATGGTACCATCCATCCAATATTTAATCCAAAAATTTATGATAGTCCAACTTCTATCTATGACGAGAATGATACTCGTATTAATCTCTGCATCATTAGTCTACACACCATGAAAAAATGAATTAAATAAATATTTTTCCATTCAAACTAAGAGCCCAGATCTTGTAAAATCTCTAAAACAACCCCAAATCGCTCTTACCTAGTCACCTTTAATGAAAAAAAGATTGAAAGATTCCTCCCTAGTGCTATGGCATCTATAGAATTTGGAAACCATGTAAATAACTTTAGGCATAATCCTATCATCCATCAGAATAGCTAGTTTCTTGATATACCATATAAGGTAATTGAACATGATGGGAAAAGCATTGCACCAAGGATTCTAATACACTTCTACTTCTGGACTAGGTTGGGGGGAAAAGTTATACTCTATGGATGATAAGGTCCCCGAAGATACACAAAGGAACCTGAGGCTACCATGATCCAAATAAATCTAAATACTATTGTAGACAACAAGCTTGTTTGAGTCAGGGATAGTATTGATGAGCCTCAGATGGGCAATGTCCTTGAAAAGGATATCATGGTTTGGAATGCCTAGGAAACCTAGGGTTACACCTACCAAAATTATGATTCTATTAGTCAATATATATGCCCCCAAAAATCCCCATAGATTTCTATTGAAGATCTAATAAATACACACACATCATTTCCAATATGTTGGATACAATACAATTTAGTTTCTCTATGGAATCACCATATTTTTCCACAATAATCATTCCACATAGTGAATAGGCTTCCTAGACCTCCCACTCAAATTATAATTCAAGACTATACATATGATTATTGACACTCTTTAGGTTGATGTATCCTACAACCATCCACTTTTCCATTATATCCCACAACTCCCAGTGACAAAGTCCACCAACTATACATCCCCAAAAAATTAAACCATGATGCTCTCAAAAGTTTCAACCACCATTGGGACTCTATGAGAAGAAAACACAAGCGTCAGGATAGAAGTAAGGAATATTGAGATAATAAATTTCTTAAGGAATATTGAGCTAAAATGAAAAGGATTGGAGAATGATGAATATTCAGTCTAAGACCCTGTACAATTATAAAGAAACCACTACTCATGTCCATGGTGTTCCCAGAAATACAAGAAAAACTAAAACACCTAAAGAAGAAGTCCTTAACCCATTAGGAGATACTCATACCAGAAATCACTTTCAAGATGAAGCTCCATTGAATCCTATAATATTCCTTTTCAATATCAATTTTAATTTTCAAATTAGAGCATGACTCATTTATGATGATATTCCCTATCAAAATCTGATTTATAGCTATAGCCACATGAAGAGACCTTCACTTAACAAAAAACTGTTGTTCCTTAGAAATCCACTGATGATGATGAGAAACTAGCCTTCTTTTTATCAAGATAGTGATTACCATATATTATAAATTCCACATTTTTATAGGTCTATAGTGTCTGATGGATGAATCTTTATTCACATTTGGAATGAGAACTATGGTTTTTTTCACAAGCCGCTCGAGAAACTCTCCCCCACAAAAGAAATATAGAGTAATTACCACCATATTACTCATAATCATGTCCTAAGAAGCCACATAAAATTACTATGAGAAGATATTAGGACACTTAGTGATTTCTTGATTGAGAGAAGACACTATATTAAAAATATCGCCTTCCTTAGGGACCCGTTGAAGTTTCCGGTTTCATGCATGTGATACCACATTTGGAATATTGTGTATAAATTAGAATGTCCTTGTATATAGCCCTCCCAAATTGCTGAGATGACAACTTAATGTATGTTTTGAAATTAATTTTCAGTCGTACCTCCCACTACATTTATTTCACTTATGCATCATCTATCGAACATTGTATTTTTAGAGGGAGTGATTATTTTTTTTATCTTTGAGACAGGAATTAAACTGAGTTGTGTTTATATCACCATCCTTCGACCAAATTTGCTCGGATCTCTCCCAGGATATTCCATCTAGTACTATAAGAAAATCATATAATTGTTTTTTTCTCATCAACCATTCTATTACATCTATCATCATTCAAACATGCTTTAATCCTAGACCTAGCTTTCTTAGCCTATTTTTCAACTATTTTCAGGTATTGTAACCACAATGAATAGTTTTTGTTTCAGATTTGGAGGTCACCTTATAGCTCATAAATTTTTCGTGAATGCCATTCCATAATGAATAAGGCATTGGCTTTCTCTTGGAGTCCTATAAAATTGATAAATTATTTTGGATCAGAAGTCCATCTTTTGGAAATGAAAACTTTGTTATTCAATTGCTTTCAGGACACCATATTTACAAAGGGAGGGGAGTGTTAAAACCACACTCTCACCAGATAATAAAAAATGGTTCCATTGAAAGCACAAATGGAATGTATGTTTCCAATGAACCTGTTGAGCCTGCTCCACATGAGGTTGATGCCTTTTTGGTTATTAGAAAATGTGAATTTATCCCCTTTAAAACTCATACCCTATTACCCTAATTGAATAATTAAAGATCATTCCTCAACTGATCACTCATTCTGGGGTGGTAATTTGAGTATACAAAAGAGATGAAACCCATTAAATTATTATAACAATCCTTCACTAAGATGTGCTGCTTGGAGACTAAAATGTCATCAACTAGAACTAAGTTACTCCAAATAATTCTTATATGATGATTTTTGGGTTATCCATGCATGTAAAATTTTTAGACATATTGTATGAGAAATGATGGAAATCTTAGTTGAGTCCTTTTTGGGATTGAGAAATGTCAAAATGGAGACATTGTTCTTTTTAATTTCATTGGACATAACATCAGACTATAATCAAACACCAATCTCGTAATCATTCCAAAAAATGATAACAATCATCAAAATAAGGATTTCATGTATTTGGCCCCTAGCGAAGTATAAACTTTAGGATAAAGAGAAAGTTATACATGATCCATTTTGAATGGGGCCTAGAGAAAATTCCAATAAGATGGAGGAAGGTATAGGAGATGGAGTAGACTCATGTTGAACATGGAGAAGACATAAAGAGCACTCAGACCCCACAAATCCACAATTTCTTGAAACACGAGGGGGGGGGGGGTCCTCTCTAAATCATTCAACAAGATTACATGTATAGAAATTGTCTCCTCTTAAATGGATGATTTTGGGAAGACAAGAATAGGGGAACCATCTGTCACAACATAATGAATAATAGTGGCTTGAAAAGCCGAGATCTATGAAATCAGAGGCGGATGAGAAAGGATGCGGGACTAAGTAGGATCTCATTGATGTACGGTACACAAGAAAATTCCACAAATCGTTCAAGAGAATCAATATTCAAAAAGGGGTGATGAAGGCCTAAATGAAGCCTAATTTTTAGGGGTCTAGTCTCATATGCCAAAGGTGGATCCGCTGCCATCACATGACTTATTGGAATCTCAAAAATGGTCTAGGGAAATCCAAATAGCGGTGAAACCTTTAATGCATTATTAGGGATGCTAGTAGGTACCATTTTCTTCCTCTCTTTTTTTCTAGAGTTGGTTTATGTATCATAAATTTTCAATCACATGTATGATAGAATCAATTCTGTTGAAAAGTGTTAAATGGTGATAATATTTACAGTACAATTAACCCTTAATATTATGATATAAAACATATTATTTGAGGAAAAATTTCATCAGTTTTTGTGGACAAAAGCAGAAAGTTATTATCTGCCTTTTCAGTTTTGAGATAATCATTCAAGAAAATTATAAGGGTTATGTTAATGTAGTTTTATACAAATGACAACCCATATGACGGTATAAAACTCATCACGTCTAGAAATTCCATAATAATGGAACCCAAAACCGAACGGTGACAACTGTGCATATTCCACCACTGTTCTACATGATTTCATGGTTTATACGAAATTTTTCATTTAGTTAAAGAATTTAATTCATGAAAAATATTCTTATTTTGGGAATATATTTTTTATCATAGATATAATCAAGTGATTTAAAAATGATTTAGTGATTTAGTGATTAAGGTTATTTCGGAAGGCGTTCACCATTTTTGAAACATTCTTTGATCATTCTTTAGATAAAACTATGAGATATTATTTTAGAAAAATAAAGAGAAGTTATATTTTGGAAACATATATGATTTATAGTTATTTATGTTATTTATGGAAATGATGAGTATATCATGAAGATTATGTGAATAGGGAAACTACATTTTGGTAAAAGACTTTTAGAGTGATTGATATTATTTTAGGATAAATAATAAAATTATCTTTGAAAATAATGAGATAAAATACTTCTAATTTTTGTGTTTCAATATTAGTATATACTATTTTTGAATTTTTTTATGGTTGTTTAATTGAATGATCTATATTGAAATTTGGGTATTTTCATTGAATTTTCTGAGATTAATGTAGTTTTTCATCATATAATGGTTTATAATTTTATTAAAATTACCCTATATTTTACAAACCATTTTGGACTTCATTAATTAATTACCATAGGAGGAATATATAGTCATAATTATGTGTATATTGTGATCCATAGAAGATGATTTTGAGCTTCAGGTAAGAAAAAATAATCTTGAATAATCATCATTGGGGAAAACATGAGGATGAATTTATATTGGACAATTAATTATATTTCATTTTCGTTATAGTCTAGTTAGTAAAATAATTCCTCAATTCTAAGAAAATATTTTTTTTTTGAAAAAACATATTTATTAGATTAATTTAATTACCGGGATATTAATGGGATTTTAACCTATCATAGACATACGATTTTCTCAGGGTTATCTTTGGATGACCATGTTCTCTTCCACTCTCCATCATAGCATGATATTTATAATTATCTCAAATTTCCCTCTTTTCTCTATCCACTAATCATAATCCATTTTATTGGGTGACCATTTCATTTTCCATTCCATATTCTTTATAAGAAGTATTATTGATCCTTTTTAAGATGTGAGATGTCAAAAATGGTATTTTGAAAAGTCAATCCAATAGTTTTTGATCTTGAGTTCAAATTGTGATGAAACAATTTTCTATGTGGGGGAAATTATAGAATATCAAGATTTTTAAAAATAAATACTATGCTCAATATCAAAAAAGATACATCACATTGAGTTCAAACTTATAATAAAATATTATTATTTAAGTATGAAATTTATAATCAATCCATTTAATTGTTGAGTAAGAAAAATATTAATGTCATTATAAAATATATAACATTCAGACTCATTGAAAAATTATAAATAAATTCTTCTTAAACAATCACTCAATTTTTTAGTAGAGTCATTTAATTCTTCAAAAATAAATTTTGATCAAAAGATGTGTTTTCTTGAATTTAATGAGTTAATATTATAATTATTTTTTTGGAATTTTTTTAAAATAAATATGATAAGAATAAATTCTTTTTTTTAAATAATATCATTTTTACACTGGGTGAAATGTGTCTGTTTTTTAGAAAATATTGGGTGTTTAGTGAGTAGTGAAAAATAACATTTTTTTAAAATTTCATTTAATTTCTGTAAATTAAACAATTTAAAATTAAAATTATATTATAAATTTATATTAACATAAAATAAGTATTATTTTTTTATATTTCTTCCACATTAATTCTTTTTTAATCAAATTTATATTCTATTTTAGAATATGATTATTTTTGGGTTTAAAAATGAGATATATCTGAAAACTGTTCGTGTGTGCCTAATATTTCTATTTTAAAGTAAGGAAAAAAATCAATAATGTGGAATGTTTTACATTAAAGGTATAGATTTTATATATCTGTAAATATTAATTTAGTTTCACAAAATTATTATTATTGTTCCCAGAATTATTATTAAATCATTATTTTCTTATAAAATACAATACCTTCATTCCTAAAATTATTATTTATAATATGTTTGAATATAAATTTTTATTTTTAAAAATAAATTTTTTAACAAGTTAGATATTATGAATCTGGATGAGACATAACTGATTAATTTATTATCTTAAAAATGTTGCTTAAAGACATTTAGGATTACATTGAATTCATTAGAGACAGATAAATCAAAGAAATGTAAAAAGAACTCACCATTAAACTCTTGAACATTAAGATTATAATATATGTACATTTATTGATTTCTTATGTGGATTATTGGTTCAGTTATACTTGGCCCCACAATACACTACCCTACATGTTGAGATTATGTTACGATGCATACAAAATATAGACAAGCATAAATAAAATATCATTCCCATGCCAAATCTATTTTTATAGAAAAAGAAATATACTTTAAAATCATCCACCACCAGCTTTTATAGTTATAAAATAATGCACTAATGAGAATTTGATAGAAATATATTAAAGATATAATGGGACAACATATCCAAAAATTGGGGATTTATATATACACCACATGTTTTGTAAGAACAGAACACCTGTTGAAAAAAGGTCGAAATATAGGATCATATTACACAAGAATGTATTTGAAGAATACAACGTGGAACAAAAAAATACTAAATTAATTAGTGAAACATATTTTTCATGTCCATCATGGGATACTTGTAGGCACATAAAACACAACTAGGGATGAAGGATCTGTTATCGAAACACATTTTGAATGTTTGTACTACATAGTTCGATTTATAAAGATCCATAAAAGAGGGAACAAACAATCCCATAAATATTATATTCCTTTATAAATTTAATTATAAATATAATTATTAGTATTTAATTTCACCAAAATATAGTAGGATTGAAATATAATAAAATATTTATTTATTTTTTAAAACCACACCTCCTCAAGTATGAATTCGACTCCTCACCACCCCTTTTCTTTTTAAAATCCTAAAATATCCTAAAATTTCTTCTAAAACCACTCCACCAATATATCCACAAGCCCTATTGATACTGGTATCATGAAAAAAATATATATTGTGGTCCTAAAGGGGTTATTCAGGGAGATGATAATCAAGAAGTAATTTTTTCTAACCATTCCTCTTAATTTATCTTCTTCTTTTTTATTATCAACTCCCTCAACCATAAAGTCATAATAAATAACTTATCATGAATGTACTAGGATTTTAGGTTTCTAATATAATACCTCATATCATTTCTTTTTCTCATCTCCTCTTATAAAACAAAATGGAACTATTTTCCAAATTATGGCGGTTAACCTTCTCTACATATAATTATTTTTTTCCACTATGACCTTCATGGATGGTCATTAAAGTATTATTCTGGTAAAATCAGGTTGTAATAGATATTTATAACCTATTTAATTTCTATAACTAATATATTGACATAATATTAAATAAAATGCAACTTGTTCATGATGTTCGGAAAAACCGACCAAATAAACGAAATATTTATCATTAATTTTTTATCAACTAATCATTATCATATAAGAAATATAAATGATATATTGGACCATTTAAAATTTTTTAATTGTATGAATACCATTTCATTTCACAGTTGAAGTTTTATTTCCCACTAAAAAGAACATCCATAACTATACACAAGTGAATTGACCATGAATCCAGGAAACGAATGCCCCCGAAACAATGATAATAATGAAATATTACCAATGAATGGGATTTAATGCATTATAAAAGTCTCATAGATGGTATTATAAATAGGAATAAATTTATATACTGATTTATTAAAATATATTAAATATTTATACACAAGAATAAATTATGAAAAACTAAAGGGAAGCACGAGGTGAGTGTTTCTTGTCTCACTCCTATTTCTGTTAGATATATACCCTATTCACCAATTATTTATTTTTCAGGTATATATAATAACATTCGATATATAATATCATTAGTCTCATTATATTCATGGTATTAGATGGGTTTTTATAGTAATTACATCTATGGTGTATATTATTTGACAGATTATAATTTTTAGGAACTTATAAACCCAATTTCCATTCTCTAGGTTGAACATCAACTTCATTGATAATGTATTTGTATAATTATTTGAGAAATTAATTCTAATTATATTATATTATATTTTCACTTGTATTGTATAAATTTAGCTGATACAGATAATTTATTCATTTTAATATTTCTCACTTCAATGATATGATATTTGTAAGGGGATCTTTAACATAAAAACCTTATTTTAAATGTTTTAATGATTTATTGTATAAATCATTCTCTTTCATGTACATGTTAATAAAATTATTTTCATTGATGAACATATTTGGACACGAATTTTCTACATTGTGAAATTTGTAATTTCTCAAAAAAAATTATAAAAATGTTATTAACATTTTATAGAAGGGACGTTATTTAATAATTCTTTTTAGAAGTCAAAAGGAATATTTTTTAAATAAATGTAATGTAGGAATTTTACCACATTCATGTAAACTTAATATTGTTTATCTCACTTTACATGTTTATACGATCACATTAAAATAAAATGTTTTCTATTTCATGATATAAGTTATTCAAAATATGTTATCTCAAAATGGAATTTTTATTTTCATCGAAGAGTGTTTCATGGTACCCATGTTATGGATTTATGTTTTTGTTATGGTTCTTGTGATTTTTTTTATGATGATGGGTGACTCTATTATAATCCAATTATGTGTGGTTCTGTGATAAACCACGGATGGGTAGTTACGTTATTAACAAAAGTCAAGTGGTTATTTGATAATACAAGCACATTAGGATATGTTATGACCTCTAATACATTGGGTACTATAGAGATGGATTCTAGACATATTGATTAATATATTTAAAAGAGTGATATTGAAAATGATGTCCCGAGTTAACTACATCTATTTTATATGAATTATAATTAGTTTATATTAAGTTGATTTATTTTCAAAAGGAATGATAATGATCTTTTCTTTTGAAAATATGATACTTTTTCAATGTGAATATTTATGCTTTCATGAACATGTTTTTATTGGTTTTATTGTACTAGTAATTTCCTTTATTTTAGGTCCCTTATTGATATTTTATTATCATAGCACATTTTTTACAGAGGATTTATGGGGTAATAGAAACAAGAATGTGATCATGGAAAAATTCTGATGATTTTTATTGAAGAAAGATCATTTTTATATTTAAGACTTTTGTTTTATGAATAAATTGATACTCTGTATAAGTTTCTACTAGTAATGTATGGGTATAATTTGTAAAGGTATTTCCAAATTTTGTAAATTCTTTACCTGAAAGATCATTGTGAATGAATAAAAAATAATTCTAATTTAGAATTACTAGAATATGTTATGAATAAGGATGGGTCCTTACATTATTAGTATATACACCCCAGAAAATAAATGAGTTGTTAACTTTCATTGTCTCCCTAAAAAAAATGATAGACTATAAATCATTTACCCAAAGATTCAAATTCCCTCATACACATTTGAACTATCTTTATAATAGATATAAATTTATTATACATATGTAATAGAACCATTAATTTATATAATATACAATATATGATTTACTTATGAAAATTTATTACGCATTTATTACTAGTTCATTGTTAAAATCATGTTGTGGTAAATAACTGCTTTGTTTTCCATGTACGGTTTGATTTATTATTTATTTCCCACTTATGTTGATCATGTTTCCATCATCTCCAGAACAATAATGATGAAATTATGATCATATATTTACATCAATTATAATTTTATGACCTTTCATTTGTGATTGGTTTTATAAATGATGTGTGTTATAATCATAGAGATGATAGGCCATAGGTAAACATGAGTAACATTTCAAGTTTTAAATGATCAATATAAAAAGGAAGTATATAATATTTTATCATTAAATAATAATTATAATAACAAAAATAAGTAATTACTTATTTAAAAATACTTTTTCATATCATCCATGTGGTTCAATGATGAAAAGAGAGTCACATCGCTTTGCTAAGGTGGTAGTCCACCCAGACATGAATGACATTGTTATTATTCAGTGAGTGAAAACGTATAAAATAGAATGAAATATAATAATATTATAATGATAAATATTTCACCAATATCTTAATTATTTCTTGTATATAACATATATTTTACATATAATATTCCATGTAATGAGTTTTTAAAAATGAATAAAATCACTTCGCGAAGTGTTACTCTACCACACACATGAGCGACATTATCGTATACCCTATTCAATTTAAAATAAACAAGGTATATACGATTTAATGACTGAAAATGAAAAATTATTTCATAAATAATATATATGTATATATATGTATATATATACTTTAGATCCTCTATTATCCCCAATCATGAGAGTTGGTAATGGAGAAATGAATGACATCAGTTTGTGAGGTGGTAGTTCATCATACTGATTAATTATTATTTTTTTACCCATTTAATGTAAGGGGAGATATTTTTAGGTCATTAAAATTTCATAAAAATATAATTATTTGTAAATTAATAATGCTATTATATCATCATTGTTTAATAAAAAAATCTTGAGGTAGAGGAATAACTAAAAACACTCATTGAAGAGAATTACATCTTCATTGGGAATCCTCCTTAGGTTTTCATTAATGGCCTTGATAGGTTATATTTATTGAAAAACTTAGAACTATAGGATTATATTAGAGATAAAGGTGAGTATTTTGGGTTGGGAGATTCTAAAAAAAGGATCTTAAGGTGTGATGAATAATGGAAAGATTTTGTCCTTTTATAAGTGAGTTTGGTGGAAGACTTGTTTATTTAAAAAGAAATATTAAAAAAACATTTTATCATCAAATAAGTCTTAAAATAAGTTATTATATATCCTATATCATTAAATGTTCTAAATAGTTTCATAAAATTAATTTATTTATGTTTTTAAGTCATTTTATACCAAATTTTTTAGTTTAACTAATGTTAAACCCACTTTTACCATAAACGCATAAATTAAATTTTTCTGTATCTACTATTCATTTTGGTAAAAAAAAATTATAGTATTTTAAAATAATAATTATTCTAATTAAATATAGGGACGCCATTCTGTCAAAATTAATTTATATACATGAAAAAATGTAAAAAAAATTAATCCTGTATATGTGAAGAGAAATCGGGATTTTCAAGTGGGAAATATTCATACGTATAATATGTTTTTGTATTCAATTTAAATATAATATTTATTTAAATGATATAGAGTGTTTTAAAATATATAAAATTTTACTAATTTTATTTTAAAATAATTTTCAAATATAGTTTAACATCATTTATAATTTAAATGAAAAGGTAGTTTTTAGTTAAAAAGTCATTATTTTTTACTATTGAAAAAAATATTTAAGTGTTTAGAAAACTCTCAATAATACATCCAAATATAATTTAGATAGTATGATTTACATAATGTTTTTAAATTGTAAAAATATATTTTATAAATGTATAAAAAATGTTTTTAAAAATAAGTATGCAAAAGGGCGGGGAAACTGTTCTTTAGAAAAAATGTAGTCTTAATAATAAAATTAGATTTATTCTCATCTCTTGTCTAGAAATAACATAAGATGAATGTTAAATATTTTATTGAATAAATAATATATAAATTAAATTAAAATAATATATCAAATTTTTTTTTTCTAAAAATACATTGTTTTCAAATTGTTATTTTTTCATACATATATTTTCATTATTTTCAAATATTTTTTAATTTTTAATTAAATTTCCATAGAAGATTTAATATTATACATATTTTTTAACAATATATTTTCCTGGAATATTTAACCACATTCATATTATCCACTATAATAGATATTATCTAATTTTCATATTTGTAATAATATTTTTTTCATGGTTCGATGAAACTCAAGGTCGCATATCATGGATGCTATTGATGAAAATCATTCTTGAATGTCACAATAGATAAAATATATGATGAATGTAATAAAAAATAATCTTAATATTATTATAATAAAAAATATATAAAATATTTATAAAAAAATTTATTTAAAAAAATCATAGGGTGCCATATATAGTAATCATACTGGGGAAATATTTGGTCTTATCTTTATTGATCAATCTCTTACCGTATTGATAATTTTGTAATGATAATTCCTTATCAGTAGGTGAATTTATCCTGAAGAGATTTATCCTAGAATTATCTTATGTATAAAATAAATATTTTTTTATATTATGCACCTTTGGTTATCATTTGACTTATCCCAAATGATATTTTTGATTATACTCATATAAATATAATTATGTGAAAGACATCAAATTTAGACAACACACATGCTTAAGTGGATGTTCAACAGAATAAAATATCTTATGGTATTTAGAATCCAAAATAACAAAATAAATTATTACTTGATTTAAATGAGAAATTAAAATTTTTAATTTTAAAATGTAATTAAGAAATTTAAATTTAAATTGAAATAATATTAATTTGAGAATGAAATAAAACTAAAATCCGAATATAAAAAAATAACAATTAAGAATAACAAACAATTAAAATTAAGAAATAATATAAAATTTATAATAAAAAATAAATTTTATGATCAGGGAGATAATAATTAATATATAAAAATACATATCATTATCAATGAATTAAATCATTTATCCTTTAAACATGAAAATAAAACATTAAATTAATCCCATATAAAAATTTATGTTAATTTTAAATATATTGTTTATACATCATAATAGATGTGGAAAACACATGAATAAGGTACACAAGATGCATCATTCATTTTCCTGCGTCAAAAGGAAATACAATTTCCATACAGCGTAAAAGTGGTGTTCAGGGTGTGGGATAAACAAACATAGTAGGATCCCACCATTGTGTTACATATCAATTTTCTATACAGATAATCCTAATATGTTCATTTTAATGAAAACAGAGCATGATGAGTAATAAAGATGCATTATAACCAAGCATGGTAAACATGTCCCTTTATCCAATGTTCTAAAACAAATTGGGTATATAGGTTTCAAGGAATAAATCAGCATTTCTCAAACATTATATATCAAATAAAAAATAGTACAAAGCTAAATCACAATGGTAAATGGGCCACTAATCACAATATATATATATAGCAAGGTACTCATTCAATAATTGATGACTAGTTCATATTAAATTACTTCTAACATTGGCCTAAAAAGTAGAGAGACACCATATTAGTGAATCCATAACAATGTCAATACCATGTCCCCAGAAAATAGGCCTATGAAGTAGAGGAACACCCGATGTATGACCCTCCCAATAATAAAATTGGACGAGGCCCAATAATACCTCTACTAAAAAAGAACCCATGGATTTACATGTCTTTCATTTATTAATTATATTACAAAGGGATTTATATTTTAAAAACATTTTCAAACAAACCATTATTTTATCAAAATAGATCATCAAGGGATTTAAAAATTATTATTTTATGGTCAATTGATCCCATAAAACTATCCCTTCAGTGATTCGTTAACCATAGTTTTAAAAAATAAGCTAGTTTTTACGTACACGATTGTAGACAACAAACTACAATGGAGATCAAACATACAAAACTACGTGATCTAGAGGTAATGGAACATCCAATCCTTCTTAGAAGAATCATAGGGTATAACAAAAGTATGAGAAAAATTAATTATTTAATTATTCAATATTTTAGTATATACAACCTATAAAGAAATATAGGTTTACATTATTTATATGAGATTCACAACATAAAGAAACTATATTTCACATACATTGAAAAATAATTCACATTTGGTTAATTTATTCCAAGATACTTATTGATGATGCATAAATAGATTTTTAGGTGAAATTCATTTTACCTCATAAAATATTTATACAGAATATTCCAAAATATATAATTACACTATAAAATACTCATTTTCATTTTAAATCTACCATATAATATTCCCCAATCATGAATTTTATAGAAATTCGCACAAATTCTACTATGACCACTGAACCCAATTAATGAACCCTAAAAAATTAAAATCGGAAATACCATTTATCTAGGATGTTATTGTAATTCTAAGGTTACGTGGGCCTTGAAGTGGGTGTCATTGAGCTCATTTTATACATGAATGGGGGTATTATTCATTGAAATTGAATTTTTGATGAGAGGTAAAGATGAAATCACATAGGGGTTTTGTTATTTTGGTGAGTAATAGTTTGAGTAATATGCCATTATGGATATAAAACAAAACAAAATTCGAATATAAGGTTGACATGTCATGGTAATTTTGAAACATTTCAGTTAATTTATGTAACTCATTCTAAAAATATAATATTTACCCTCTGACCAAATTTCAACCTGTTTATAATAATTTTATTTCCTACATTAATATCATTAAATTTTTATATAATAATACAAAAATTGTTAATTGAAAAAAATTAAATTTATATAATTGTTTGTCTTATTGAGAAATGAATTTTCATACAATTTTTTATTACAATTGAATTGTGTGTTCATATTATTTTATATAGTTAAAAACAAATTTTGAGTCCTCATATAAACATGATCAACTCAATTTATTTAAATGAAAAGTACACAATGTTTATATAAACAATACTTTCAAATAATAATTACATTGATGTGCTGAAAAATAATTAATTTGGTAGTTTATTATTATGATAGAAAAAATGTAGTTTTTAAAAATTTCTATTCTTATTAAAAGGATTAGAAATATGTTATGAAAATTAATTTCTATATTTTAGAAAAATTAATTTTAATATAAGAGCTCATATCAGATAAAAATGGATTTTATAAAATATTATATTTATGAATAAATGTTATTAATATTCCATTCAAAGAGAAACTTTTTGAGGAAATTTATATTATGTGATTGTAAATTTTATCAACATGTTCCATGTTATTTAGTTTTGACCAATTTTTTTTAAAAATACCCAATATATACAAAAATTATAATTAATTTAGAAAAAGTGTTTTTATCCCAATATAATGTTTTTTCAAATTATTTATGATTGAATAATTTTTTTATAATAAACTGTTTAATTTTATAAATACAGTAGTATTAAAATAACATATTAGGTTTTTGAATACATAAATTTAGTCATAAAAATTTGTAGTAATAATAATACAAAACAAATAAATACATGTATATATATTCTATTAAAATAATTAATTAAGTATTTTCCATTTTGATTTATTATTTAATTCTCATAATTTGATAATTCTATTATTAAATTGTAATACATAATCTAAAATGAATCTAGGAAAGATTTCTCTTAGTGTTGCTTTTGAAGAAATCTATTCAACATTATATTTAATTAAAAGAAAATTTACACTAAAATAATGGTGTGTTACATTACCCAAAACAAATAAATTGTATCCCCCTAATCATTGTAATCATTCAAAAAAATTAATTGAAAAGGTTATCTAAAAGAAATAAAGTTCTCATGATAGAATTTATAATGAGATATCAACATTAATATATTATGAAATATTATTAAAATATTAATTCCAAATATAATTTTTTCCGGTTCTTAGAAACATGCCTTTCAAAAATAACTTTTTATGATCCTATTTGCAACAAAATAATAAAACCACAATGGTTATATTATTATCCAACAAATTAGTGTAAATGATCAAATGAATATGTGAGCATAATCATTTTATGTCTTCACCAATGACACCATTATTTGTACTTATGATAGTTTTTGTTCAAAAATGAGATAAATTGATAAACATATAATTTCTTTAGTTTGACTAACTATTACCATCACTATTCTATTATTAGAATCTATAACATAAATATTTTAATATTACATAATTAAATTCCATCTAAATCCTTCAAAATGGATCATAAATATCATGTGAATCACTCAATGAATAGACTATATGGATGTCAATATAAATTTGTATTTAGGCCTACTTTTCCGACACTGATTGAAGATTGAGTTAATACTCAACAATCTTTTTTAAGGTTATTACCCCATGTTGTATCAATTACCTTGGTTTAATTGACCTATTTTGTTTCCATAAAGGGATTTTACTATTTTCAAGAAAAATATATATAATTTTTGAAATATTTTTTATGTTTTACTATAAATATATATTTGGATTTTTAGTAATTTTTATCAGATATAATCCCCCCAAATAAGTAAGCTAATACAAAAAAAACCATGCTCTAATACAAACTGAGGATCACGAAACCCATATACCACCATCTGAATCTAAATAAATTCTTTTCAAACTAGATTAAATATCTTATTTGAAGTTCCATGATATAGATAATTATATTCAGAAAATTTAAACATTTTATCTCACAATAATCATTGAGTAAAAAAAACATAATGGTTTATTATCATGGGAGATTAAATATATACATATATTATTACGAATATTTCACTATAATAAAACCATATAAGATCCAATTTATTACATATCTCAAGTTATAAGCATCTTCATTACATGGGGAATATAAAATAGAACAATTGGGTGAGATGAAACCCTCATAAATAGAAAACATATAAAAATTTTATATTTGGTAAAATTATATACATATTAGAAAACATGAGCACGATGTTAATAAATTTATATTAAGAATATGGAATTGTATTATTTTTCTATAAATCATAATACAAGGGAAAGTCTTATAAAATTTTAAACCTTATTCTATGGCCAAATAGTGTGAAATTATAAAATAATATTCATGTTACTTCTATAATAAAACCTGAACATAAAAAAATTTGGAAAAAATTAAATGTAGTAAATCAAAGAAATAAATATGAACATAAAATTCATAAAATAGTTGATTGAGAATCATGTTCATACTTCCCAAAAATTTATGCATATATAATATCATTATATTTACACATAACATAGTGAATCAAGAATGAAATCAATGTCACCCATAATATATTGGATCAGGAATCCTTCTCTATATCCCATTATATATTGGATCATGAATAATATCCCTACCTCAAAATAACATAGTGTCTTCAAAATAATATCTCTAAATCCATCACATAGTGTAACCACAATCAATTACTTTTCACATATCACAAAATATATATGGAATCATTACCCATACCCCCCTCACATAGTAGATTAGGAATCAAATCCACACTGAAACTGAAATCGTGGACCAGGAATCATGTCCATACCTCCCATTACATTATGGATCAGGAATAATGTATATGACCCACATAAATATCTCATGATTAATGAATAAGGGATATATAATTTTTTTACCACCCTTTCTCATGATTAAAAATATATATGTAATCTAAGGGAATGCTTAAAAATTAATATTTCAAACATCACTTATTTATTACCTGGAAAAGTGTTAGGTTGGATAAAAACTATCATATCATATATTTATGTAATAAATAAAAAAAATTGGATGCTAGAAAAACCCAATATCATCATTGGTTATAAAAAATCATTGAATAATGTTTACATAGATTAAAAACACCTTCATGTGGAAGATTCTTTTAATGAAACAACATAAGATTGGATTAAGATTAGATCGTTGAATACTGTTGGTTTAACTTCCAAAACAAAAAAATAGTATAATGAAATTTAGAGTCTAATTCCTGTAAATTAATTTCTATGTCAATGATTCCTTTAGATATAAAGTGTAAAATGGAATCAATATCATAATTAATGGTTTTTTTGGAAATTCTATTTTTACCATTGTCTGAATGGAAAAAAGTTATGATTCACTTTAACAACCCAATTTCAAAAAGTATATGTGAATAATTATTTAAAAATTAATTTTAGAGATAATATTCAGTAATAGAGGTTTGAAAAATAAACTGCATCGAATAAAATAAATGTGAAGTGGATGGCTAAAAAATTAATTTGTGAAACATCAATTACAATTTTACTATTTTTAAATAATATTGCCAAAAAACCCATCTTAATATGTGTGATAACACATTATATTTAATATTTTAATGGGAAAAAGTTATATACCATGTGATAATTTGTAGTTTTACTTAATAATATAAATATAAATCAATTTTTAAAAAATTAATTTGGGAATTTAGATAAACCATTATTAATGGGAATGAGAATAATATTTATGAAAATTGAATTTCATTGAAAAAAGTATTTCATAGAAGAATTATTAATGTAAAAACCATTTAAAGAGGTGTTCATGAGATTGAAATGAAAATAAAAATCAAAATAAGATGATTTATATTATAATTGAATAATTGGGCATGTTTTTACCATATTATAAGAATAAAATCCAAGAAGAATTGTAATATAAAAATGAATAGAAATTGAGTTAACAAAAAATGTTATAAAACTGGTATCCTTTGAATCAGCATCACTGTAATGAAATTACATGTGATGAATTTTTTATATCCATTTAATTTTATTAAAGGAATGATAAAAGGGATCCATAGTTTTGTATATAGATCAAAAAAGTTATTTGTGTGGGAAATCTTATAAATCCCAATGAAACGAAATTTCGATGGGAAAACCCTTACCTTGACACTCAACTTACATAGAAGTGTCTTAATCTCATGTGAAATAAAAATAAAAATACTCATAGTCAATTTCAATATAATATCCTAAAATATTATTTTTTTCCATAAAAAACTGTAATCATTAATTATAAATTCATTGCATAGTTAATGTTTTTATTCATTGTCTATTATTAGAATCATCAAACTATTTACCGTTATATTACAGAAACAATGGGGACATTATCAATTAATAAAAATATAAATTTATTGGAAATATGGTTTTTATTGACTCTTAAAAACATTTTCTTATCCTATATAGAGAAAAATTATCAAAATAATTTCAATTATAATCCAAAGATATAAAAATTATTATCTTTTTAAAAACTATTATTAACATATTTCATTTATTAATTTAATTTACGTTGATCAAATAAAATCCTATTATCAATATTAAAAATTTCTATTCTCAACTATACCTCATATTGTGACATATAATTATTGAAAATGAATTTTTACCAGTACATATTGTGATAAATGATCTTTCAATGTTATACTCAATCATAAGGATTGTTTCCTATAATTGTCTTGAAAAAATATTAATGTTTCCACTCAACTTGCATAAAAATACATGGTAATCTAGAGATATTATATAACAATTATTTATGTTTTAAGAGAAGGTTGTTAATTATATAAAAAACCATGTCTAAAATTAGGATGGATTTATCTCATAAATACTAATCAAGATAGTTGATGTAATATGATGAAATTAACTCACTAAAATCCATTAAAAAATGTGTCATATTAAGTTTAATGTTTTTCAGCATGAGTGTTGATCCATATAAATATTTTTTAATTTATAAATAAATTCCCATTCTCTATATTATTTATATTTTATATTTTTTTATATAGAATCAAATTTACATCTATAAATATTGTACATTTTTCATAAATAAATATAAATTCATGTATAAATGGATTATAAATTAATATAATTTTTGTGACTAAATGAAATTACATTTGAATGTATACAATGATACCACCACACACATACTCTTCTATAAGTTAAAATTATTCAAAGATATCCCCTTTAAGGACCTCCCCTACTCAAAAACATTAAATAATAATAAATAATAGTCTGTATATGGGGCGGTAAAGGAAAATAATTTTTCAATATGGTTCACACATAAAAATAAGTCCATTTATATTTTAATAGTTTTCATAGGATGATAACGAGGTGTTTCTAAAGAAAAAATAAGCAATATTACAAAGAAATCCCACAATCCTATTAACATTTTTTTATATCCCATGATTATCATCAAAATGAATAGAATGAATTTATATCTCTCAAAACAAATCAGAAGAGTCTATATAGAATTAAATTTTACTATAAATACTATGTGAATGTGGGAAAGAATACCTATAAATATAGTGAGAATGAGGTTTTATATTCACTCAATGTGAATAGACTTCAAAAATTGGTCAAAATCATAAAATATATGAATTCCAAATTTATGGGATAAATAATCATATCAATAACCATTTAAAACATTTATTTCAATCTTAATTAAATCCCCTATGATATAATATGTAATTAAATTTGATTATAATAGTATAATTGACCCAAAAAATGAAAAATAGAAATATAAAAAAATCTAACTACATGTTTTCCACACCGAATACAATTATCTCAATTTATCCTCCATTTTATTATATGATATTTTCATATAATATACGGTAGTAATCAAACAAATCATAAGTGGAGACATAAAGTAGTAATTTGATAGGAATCTAGTTAACATTCATCAAATGGCCTCCAATAAAATCAAATCACAACTATCATTCATAAAAAATATATTAAAAATATAATCATTAATAAGTACTAAAAGAAAAGGAATATAAAAAAGGAAGGGGAAGAGAAAGCATGGGTCATCCTCCCATAGGTTTTGTGTTTTGACTATATAAGACTATGATATATAAGTGGTTATACCAAATTCTATGGAAGGTGTGTGTGTGTGTGGGGGGGGGGGTTGCTACATTGATGATAGTCGTTATATCATTATATATACAATTCTATTTTATTTTTTTGCCTTATAATCTCCCCTTTTTCAACACAATTTATACCCAAGCCTACTTCACTAAAAATCTTTATGAAAATTGGGGGTAGTGGGATGATGTATAGGGAATGTTATATTATAGTTTCAATATATTTTGTATCTACTAGGGACTTCTTATAAAAACTAGTTAGTGAACTCTATTTACATTATTGAGTAATAAATTGAACATATTGTGTTTTCTCAGTACCAATACCCTATTCATTCTCAGTATATAACCACATTAGATCCTCCCATAATACATTCAAAATGGAAGTCTCTTCTATGACCAATATAGCTTCCAATACTATATAAATGGTATTGATTTTATAGATTTATAATAATGTAAATATGTTAAAATTTTAATTAGGTGAAAATCTGAATAAAAGGAATTTATATTTATATTATATCTATCATATATATCATTTTAAACATCTATCGACCATTAAATAAATTATAAATATCATGGTATGAGAAAAAACGGGTCACTCTACGCTTTTCGATTGAAAACCCTATAGTGTGAAGTATTCATTATCATAAAGGTTATAAAAAATTGATATGGTTCTTATTTATTGAATCAATGTGTAATTTATTTATGTTTCTCTTTTGACATTATGTAAAGTATTCATCCAAGGATGGTTTTATTCTAAACAATACACCATAAATGGAAATATTTTGTGATAAAATCTCTTATATAAGATCATATATAATAGTGAATAATAGGTGACTGGGAAACTAATATTCATCTTACTTGATTCTATCTTAAGAAACTAAATATACTTTCATTTAATCCTCTATTTCCCCTAGACTATTATACTCAATAATGGAATACATTACCCATAATATCCTCCAGCATGGTGTCTAAATGTTTCCACACTACTATTGTTCCTCCTACCATATTTCATTATGGGTTTCTAATATTTACAATTCTTAAAAGTGGTATATTTGAATTATTATATTTGTTGCAAATGTTTTTGGTCGTATACTTAGATAATGGTTTTACATTATCATTCTCATCTACAAGTGAACACTAGATCTTCGAATGTTGTGTTTGGATCTCTAGGAAATCTTCCGAAATTTTTGTGTTTCTATTTCTTCTTTGGACTTGAATATGTTATACTGTATTTATTTAAAAATAGCATCTAATAACTAAAATATAGGCATTGACTCATCCGAGAAAGGGTATGTATTAGGAGTGATACTGGATTATTTGTGACCATAAAAAATTAAAGTAATGGATAATGTTTGGAGAAGGTAAATTATATATAAAATAAAATTTAACATTCGAAATGAATACAAACACCTTAATATTGTATCCAAAATTTTTCAAGAGGATCATTGGAAACTCTTATAAAAATTATATATAAAACTAATGGTTCTCCATATTACAATCCAAGTACATCTCATTTATAATACTATAATATCACCCCTACTCCTTTACAGTTATTAATATATTTTTTTGATTCAAAATAAATGAATTTTAAAGTGTAAGTGTTGCTTGTGTTATTTTTGAAAAGGGAAAATCAATGCTATAAAGTATCATAAAATTGTGAATTTATGATTTGGGTGGTATTTTGGATCATGCTATTCCCTTTCCAAGTGAAAATACTACCATAGTTACGCATATCCAATGAAGAAATCTGAAATATCATATACCTAACACGTTCAATGACATTGTTTGAGAAAGAAGGAACTATTACCAGGGTTTATTGGTCATTGTTTCCAATCTGATAGAAGGATATAAATATAATTTTCTCAACAAAATAAATATCTAATTGATCAACTACATTGGTGACTCTTAATCAATAGAAGTTAATCCCATATATTGAAAACCCCCACCCTTATTTTTTAATCATTTACTCCTAACTTTGAAATAATTAAATGAGTAACACACAACACTTTGTTATATGTGGAATTATTTGGTCTTAGTGAATTCAGGTTTATAAATTCTTGAAGAAAAATGTCTGTATGAATGAAAATATAATTAAATCTACCTATAATATGTATATATATTACAAAAATAAATCTTGAATATAGGTTAATCAAATAAGGAAATTCATTAGAAATGTTCATTAAGAACTATATTGGGTGTTTAATTACAATATCAATATACAATATATATATTTTATTTATAAGGATGTGAATAATAATTTTTTAAATTAGGAAAATTTAAAAATATAAAAGTAGGTCAAAAATATATTATTTGGTTCTAGAATGGTTCCAAAATATTATTCCCCTAGGGTTAATCCTTATTTAATTAGCTATATAAAGTCCTACAGGGGCATGTGATCATTTTACATGGTATGGTTTTTTCATGTGAAGTATCTATATAGAAAACAGTTCATTGAGACCTTTCATACATTCTATATATTATAAAAAGTCATGTAATGAAATTCCCTCTATCCACATAATCCTTTATTTCATTACAATTGACCCCTACATGAACATTCCACTATTCTATTTTTTGATTTACTTATGAAAATTATATCCTCAATCTTCTTATCGTATCCTCGTGATATTGTTTTTCCATATAGATTATATTTATCATCTAAGGACATTATTTTTTATATTATCTACCATACAGTATTTTAATGAAAATATAAAAAAAAAATAGCCTGTTTTTCTCTCATTAACTCTTATAAAAGTATGAAATACTCTTCAATGGATAATAGGTAATCATAAATATCCTTTTTATATTGTAGTCCAATATTATAAAAACACTATATTATTCTTTTTGTATTTAATGTAAATTTATAAAAAAATTTACATAGTCAGATTTATTCTTTCAATGATCCACTGAATTCATAAATAAAATTAGAAATTAGTTTTTAATCATATGAATTGTTTAGTTTCAGAGTTGGTGATTTAGTAAATGCCACGAACCATTATAGAGACCTGTGCCGTGACTACCACAAACCCTCCTCCCCTAGGCCAGGGGCTGGCGACTAGCACCAAGGCGTAAGTCCCGACAAAAAGGGGATGAAATTTCCTTTATAAGGTAAACAAACACCACAGAGTAAGCTAGAAGAAGTAAATAGTAAGTAAAACTGGGTACAATAGTAAGTGCGTAAAGTAAATGGGCCAGAATACAAACCCAAACTGAAAGTAAAGTACAACTGGAATGAAAGTAAATCAACTAAAAGTAAAGAAGCAATGTCGAGTGGTCCACCTCCGGGTACCGACCTGCTCCACAATCCTCAACCACGATCAGCACTGTCTATCGTCTGCATCTAATAAAACGTAGTGCGGGCATAGCCGTGCATGGGTGAGTATACGCTACTCAGTAGGGACCCCGAGACCCTCGAAGGTCTCCCGAAATCCACAAAGTAAATATACAATCACGAAGTAACATCCAACACTACTTGGTTATATGCCCATACATATACCTAAGTCATCAATTCCAGTTCGGCTCTAACATCCGATCCCAAGTTCGATCACATCCACACATGAAAGTATAATCGAATACATATAAGAATGTACAACACAATCCACATAGGATGCAAATCAATCATATCTAAGATAATGATTGAAAGTCAAGACTCATATCACACAGGTATACTACTTCGTAAGGTGATAGAGATGATCAGATGTAGCCACTGATTCATCAAAGCTTTGACCCATGTAGGATAGAAAAACTAGATACTCTGCCAGACCCACGTTGGATACAAGAACAGAGTCAAACACTATTGGACCCACGTAGGATACACGAACAGTAGTACTACCAGACCCACATAGGATTAAATAATAGTAGTAATCACCGTTGAACCCACGGAGGATTTCAGTACGGTCTTTGTCACTGCCGAACCGATAAAGGATTTCAGTGCAGTTTTCATCGGTTTCGATCCCACGAAGGATTTCAGTGCATTCGTCATTGCTACCGAACCCACAGAGGATTTCAGTGCAGTCTTTATCGCTGCCGAACCCATGGAGTATATCAATGCAGTCTTCATCGCTGCCGAACCCACGGAGGATTTTAGTGCAGTCTTCATCGTCGTCACAGTAGCAGCCATCTCTAGGGTTTCCACACATGGAATGATCGATTCCGGGAGGGTCTGCTCCATGATCCAAGGAGGATCGATACATAAACTGACACATAGTCTGGAGTTGATGTATCCCAATGTTCCGTCTCGACAAAAGGAACTCAACGTGACAGACAGCGCGTCAATCGGACACCCGGTCTGAGAGTTATTGGCTTTTTCGTTCTAGGGGCCTGGTTGGTTTTTAAGTGAAAACCAATCCTACCACACTCCAACAACGTCCAAATCTTGAGAGGAGTAAGAAAAAAGGTTTTTCTTACTAAGAGGAATCCAACCTAGTCGACGGCACGTCAATCAGACATCCGGAGCTCATGTTATAAGCCTTTCTGCTCCGAGGGCCCGGTTTGTTTCGGGCTCGAACCAACCCGACCGTACACAAAGTTCTCCAAAACCTTGAGTGTAATAAACCAAAACTACTGACACTATCCGAGGATCGCATCGCAACTGACGGTGCATAGATCGGATGTCCATAGCCCATGAAATGGGCAAACGAACGAACATGCCGGTTTTAGGGGGTTTTGGGCCCGGACCGACCCGGCCCGAGACCCCCTGGGTCGGCCCGAACCGGGGCGACCCGAACCAGGTCTGGGTCAGGCCCATTAGGGTGCGCCCCATATCAGTGGGTGCGGCCCAGCCCAGCCAGTGCTGGCTGAGCCTAGCGGAAAGGGGGGGCTGCCCCCCCCCCCTAATTGAATCCGCAACCCCACAAAGGGCCGCTCCTTTTCCAGCTGGGGGTTACGACCCCGGTCATCCTTCCGAAATAGCCAGCACGGTCTGGACAGCCGGTGCTTCCACCGCAGGACCCCGCTTTCCAACCCCTCTGTGGTGCCAGCGGCCGACAGTTCTGGCCACCCCGCCTTGCACCACCGCGGATTTGAGTTGCGGCCTAGTCCGACCGGCGCGACGCGACGACACCGCACCCCTCCGCAGTGGCCCCACTCTGGCCACGTCCTCTTCGTGGTTCTCCGGAACGGCATGATGGTGCCACGACATTATTTGGCCGCAATGGCGCCACACTTCTTCATTGTTTCCGCACGGTACCATTGCACCGCGCTGCCTTCAATCGTGTCGCGACAAACACACCATCAAAGGGGGAGGAGGGTCGGTCGTGTTCTTGTGGTCAAACCTCCTCCCGTTAATCCGATATCAAGTGGATAAAGAAAAAATAGACGTTTGGATGGCAAAGAATATTCGTGAACTAAATCAAACCCCTACCTCGATGAAGTCATCGAACGAGGTTTGTCGTGGGAAAGGGATGTCGTGGAATATGGCGTCGCAGAAGGAGGATCATCAGCGTCGCGGTACATGGCATTGTGGTACATGGCGTCACGGAGAAGAGGACCGTTGGTGTCGTGGTACATGATGTCTCGTCGTCGATCTCCTAGGAATCAGTGTTATTCGTCGTCCATCTTCGGAGGTCGGCGTTCTTCATCGGTGACGGTGCGTTCTTCGCGTTCTTCAAGGAGGAAGATGAAGATTCCAAGGCTTGAGAAATTCGTCTCCAACCTTCTCGCACAACTAAATAAACCTTAAATAAATAATACTTTGTCGTATTTAATTAACACACACAATCCAATATTCAATTCGAAATTCAAAATGAATTCAAGAATTTATTACATTGAATAACTTAATTCAATTCATTAATTAAGATAGTTGACTTGGATTTTAATAAGGGGGTGCAGGTGTGTTACAAAATAATGGGGGTTTGAGGAAGTTGAAAAGGTGGGGCTCGTGTGGGGCCCACCTCACTAGTATCCTATAATGTGGGGTTATGATATAGTGGTTCCCAACTCAACTTCTATAAGTTTTTTTTAAACTACTTAGAACATAAAAAAAATTGTTGCACAAATTTTATTTTATTCATTAGCTATCCTTTTTTTTTAAATAACCACACCCGAACAAACACCACTCCAGAAAAGGTGGTCCTATTAAATTACTAGAACTTCGGTTTCATTGGTGCACTCAGATTTATATTTCTAGCACCGGTTCAAAAGTTAGGAAAACCCACTCATTCATTCAATAAACGTTCTTGAGATAAACTTTGGAAACTGATTCCGGGAACACCAGGCCTCGGAATCAGGTGCCGTCAGAAACTGCGTTCTTGTAAAATCCAAAAGAAAATTAAGAAAAAAATTTCCAACAATTTTATGGGTCTTTACATTACTCCCACCTCAGGGATTTACGACCCCATAAAGATACATCATAAAATAGGTGAGGAAATGTGGGTACATAGAGAACATATGAGCCTCCCGCTCCCAAGTGCTCTTATGGAGGTTCTCGTGCTGCCATCTGATGTGAACTAGAGGAATCGACTGCCCACGTAGGACCCGCTCCTATCGATCCTCGATCTCCACCAAGACATCTGCAAACATCGGCACATCGTCAATGTTTTACTCCCCATGGTCGATGATACACGTTGGGTCGTGCACGTATCTTTTCAGCTGAGATACGAGGAAGAAGTCGTGCAACCGGTGTAACTGAGGTGGTTGAGCCAGGCGATAAGCCACCTCGCCTATCCTACTGAGAACCTATAATGGTCTGATGAAGTGTGGAGATAACATTCCACCCCAGCCAAATCTCCATAATCCATGTTGTGGAGAGACCTGAAAAAAAACGTGGTCGCCATCCTCGAACTCCAGTGGTCTCCGCCTCCTGTCAGCATAAGACTTATGTAGGCTCTGTGCTGTTCTCATCTGCTCCTAGATGACCCAGACCTTCTCTGTCGTGGCCTGGACCATTTCTGGTCCCACAAGTGCTAACTCCCCAGGGTCTATCCAGCACAGAGGTGATCTCCAAGGTCATCCGTACAATGCCTCTTATGGTGCCATCCCTATGGTGGAGTGGTAGTTGTTGTTCTACGCAAACTCCACCAAGGGTAGTTGATCCTCTCAACTACGACCAAAGTCAAAGAAACATGCACAGAACATGTCCTCGAGAGTCTGAATGGTCCTGTCCATCTAACCATCCGTCTGAGGGTGAAAGGCGGTGCTCAGACGTAGCTGCATCCCGAATGCCTCCTTCAACCCCTTCCAAAGCCGGGAAGTAATGCGATCCTCTCGATCGGAGATGATAGATGATGGAACACCATGAAGTCATACAATCTCCTGAACATAGAGGCGTCCCATGCTCTCCACTGAGCCCTGCTTTCTGATGGATAAGAAGTGGGCCGACTTGGTGAGTCGGTTGAAAATCACCCAAATTGAGACGTGACCTATAGAAGTACGTGGAAGTCCAGTCATGAAATCCATAGATTTACCATCCCAGTTCCACTCTAGGACTTCCAAGGGCTACACCAAGACTACCGGTACCTCGTGCTCTGCCTTCACCTGCTGAAAGGTGAGGCATCGAGAAACGAACTCAACCACAACCGTCTTCATACCCAGCCACCAGTGCCGTCATCTGAGATCCTGGTACATCTTCGCTACTCTTGGATGTACCGCTAAAGGTGAAGTGTAAAACTCCCTCAGCACCTCCTTCTGTAAAGAAACTAGTACCATGGTACGTCCTCTAAATAGGATGACGTGCTCTCCTCCAACAGAGAATCCATCAGGTGCCTGTCCCAAGGATATCTGTGCACGCCACATCTCACAGTCAACGTCCCCATGTTGTGACTCTCTGAATTGCTGTAGTAGTGGAGGAGTGACTATGAGTGACTACAGAAAGGCTGGTCCATCACTATCCACGAAGGATATCTACAAAGCGGCTAACTGCTTCGTCACATCCATGAGTAGCTAAATGCTCGTCCTCCTGCTGAGAGCATCGGCTACTACATTCCCCTTCGCACTAGTATAGACTATCTCAAATTCATAGTCCTGGAGGAACTTGAGCCATTGCCGCTGTCTCAGATTTATGTCCTTCTACGAGAAGATGTACCTGAGACTCTGGTGGTCAGAGTAGACTGTAAAGTGCTCACCCATCTGATAGTGTCACCAAATCTTCAGAGCGAAGACCGCTGCTACTAAATCCATGTCATGGGTAGCGTAGTTCATCTCATGCAACCTCAATTGACGTGATCCATAGGAGATCACTGTCCACTCCTGAATCAGGACACATCCGAGTCCGGTCCTTGATGCATCGTAGTAGACTACATACCCTACTCCCTCCTCCAGTAGCCTCAAGATAGGTGTGCTGGTCAATCACTGTCTCAGCTCCAGGAAGCTCTACTAACTTCTATCTGAACACACGAAGGGTTTCCCCATCTTTGTCACAGATGAAAGCGGTTCCACAACTCTGGAGAAGTCTATCACAAACCTCCGGTAGTGCCCAGCTAGCCCCAAAAAACTCCGCACCTTCATCACACTTTTGGGTGGCTCCCAAGCTAGCACTGCCTTGATCTTTGCAAGATCCACTGCAACTCTCACCTCAGAGATAACGTCTCCCAATAAGTGGACCTCACATAACCATAACATACACTTCGAGAGCTTACCATAAAGATGGTGCTCTCAGAGTGTGTCCAGTACAACCCGTAAGTGGTAGCCGTTCTCCCCCTCAGTGGTCGAGTATATCAATATGTCATCGATGAAGACCACGAAAAATAGATCGAGGTATGGCTGAAAGATACTGTTCATGAGACTTATGAACACTGCTGTCACATTGGTTATGTCAGAAGGCATAAAAAAGAAATCATAGTGGCCATACATACATCTGACGGTCGTCTTCTGAAAGTCCTCGTCCCGAACTCTGAGCTGATGATAGCCTGATCTAAGGTCAATATTTGAGAACCATCGTGCTCCCTTGAGCGGATCGAAGAGTTCGTCAATCCTCGGTAGCAGATACCTATTTCTCACGGTCACCTAGTTCAGGTGACGATAGTCGACACACAGTCGCAAGATCTCATTCGCCTTCTTGCCTAACAATATCGGGGAAGCCCAGGGTGAAACACTAGGTCTGATGAATCCCTTGCTCTGCAAGTCCCCCAGATGTAACCGTAGCTCTCGAAGCTCAGTAGGAGCCATCCGATATGCTAGAGTGGATATCAGGGTTGTCCCCGGGTACAAGTCAATATAAAATTCTACCTATCTGCGAGGAGGTAGTCCTATTATGTCGTCAGGGAAAATGTCCGCATACTGATCCACCACTACAGGAAAACTTGGACTCCGCACGTCAACTTCTCCTAGGATGAGGCTATCCAACTGGTGAATGATCGGCTTTCCACTCCTCTGAGTGAGTCTATCCAACACTACAAAGGCTCCCTTCTCACTGGTGAAGGTGAACCTGCTCCCATTGGGGCGAACACACCGCACCTTGCGCCTAATAAAGTCGATCTGATCATGGATTGTAGATAACCAATAAATGAAAATGATGACATCATAAGGCCTCGATGCCGCTACAAGAAGATCCCAGCCGAAGCTCTCGCCTCCTAGAGTAAACTCACACTACCAGCACCAGTGCGTAATCATCGAGTCTACTCCTGTAGGAGTCTCTAGTCGTAAGGATTGAGCCATGGGCTCATTCAGAATCTCAGAGCTGCGAACAAGTGTAGCGGCAATGAAAGAATGACTCGCTCCTATGTCTATAAGAACTGCAGAAAGGGTGGAGTAGACACATATAGTATCTCTAATCATCTCGTGCATGCCGTTGTCGCAGGCCTCCGCTGCCTGAAGCTATTCTTGCCTCTGACCGCCAGCTCCCTGTGTTTGGGGTGAACCTCCTGGTGGTGGTGGTGGTAAAGCCTCAAAGCATCGCCCACCACCTACTGCTCGACCAGCACCCTTGCCTTGTCCTCCTGCTCTCATCGGACCACCACAGTCGACCCTCTGCCTCTGCCTGGGTGGACCCTCAACCGTCTGCTGCTCCTCTGAACGACAGGTTGGGAAATCATGAGCCTAGTGGCCCTACCAGCCGCATGCGTTGAAATGTCTGCTCCTCGGAAGGCTGGCTCTGCGCTGCGTGCCCCGCACCTCTGAGCCAGTGTCATGAGGTCGTTCACCTGGAGGGCTGGTTTGCCTAGACCCCTGTGATATCTGTCGACTACCAGCTGCAGATGACTCTGTTAAGATCCACCCTGCGGTTTGTCTCGCTGCTGTTGTAGGATCAGTAAGGAAGCTCTAAATAAGAAGTGCTCGCTCCAGTACTCCTTCCCGTATCAGAATGCTGAGGGAAATCATCGATGCCCTGATCTCATGCCTCAGTCCCTGCTCGAAGTTCTGGGCCCAGAAGAATGGGTCACGTACCATGTCTGTCGAATAGCGCGAGAGATCGGTATATCTCACCGAGTACTAGGCGACCGTCATGCTGCCCTGCCGCAGCTGTACTAGCTCCTGGATACGCACCGCACGGAGGGTGGCTGGGACGAACTCTGGAAGGAAGAGGCTCTCAAAGTCTTCCGAGATGAATTATGTCTCGTTGTACACCTGGAGCATCATGCTCCACCATCTTCCTACTGCCGCGTGCAGGAGGTCACTGCAAGGATCACCATGACGTCAGCTGGTGTCCCCACTAACCTGAAAAGTCGAACTACAGCCTCCAGCCAATCCTCAGCTGCCTGAGGGTCTGTATCCCCATGGAACCTGGGCGGTCCTTGAAATGAAACTCGTGAAGTGCACTAAGGCGACGTGCACTCTCAGAGGCTGGGGCTAGTAGCATTGGTGGCTCAGCGGGTAGAGGTACCTACAGTGCCTCTGCTGAGAAAGGGCCCTGCACCGAGGACTTGTCACTCAATGGGCTGTCGTCTCGCACAAATCCTGAGACCCTAGCTGGCTGCCATCGTGGGGACATCCTAAAAAGAAACAGGTATTCGACGGTCAAAACATTATACCTAGTGAGCTGACACAACGTAATCACAAATAAAACTTTTGAAACATACATGAAAACAATGTTTTCATGCATTGAGTCGGAAATCAAATGTCAGGGTCCTCGTGTATGGATACGTCATCCGCCGCACCAACATTGGACTCCCTAGACTGATAACCACACTCAATACCCCTAACACTATTGCTTCACACAAAAGAAAGATCAGAGTCCTGAGTTCTGCGGTAGAACCAAACTCCTTAGATACCAATTTTTCACAACCCGTCCTCAGGACCCGTGCTGTGACTACCCCAAGCCCGCCTCCCATAGGCCAGGGGCTGGCGACTATCACCAAGGCATAAATCCTGGCAAAAATGGGAAGGAATTTCCTATATAGAGTAAACAAACACCAATGATTAATCTAGTAGATGTAAATACTATGTCAAACTGGGTAATGTAGTAAGTGCGGAAAATAAATGGACTAGAATACAAACCCAAACTGAAAGTAAAGTACAACTGGAAACAAAGTACAACAACTAAAAGTAATGTATCAACGTCGAGCCATCCACTAAAAGTCCCACCTGAAGGTTGGGTACAAATAATCTCCTCATCTCCATGGTCCAGCCGTCCGTTCCGTGTACGTCCCGCCGAGTGGTACACCTCCAGGTACCGACTTGCTTCACAAGCCTCAACCACGATCAGCGCTTTCCGTCGTCTGCATCCAAGACAACATAGTGCAGGCATAGCCCGTGCAGGAGTGAGTATACACTACTCATTAGGGACCCCGAGACCCCCGAAGGTCTCCCAAAATCCACAATGGATAATCCATAGAAGAAAAGTTACAATCACGAAGTAACATCCAACACTACTTAGGTATATTCCCATACATATACCTAAGTCATCAATTACAGTTCTACTCCAACATCTGAGCCCAAGTTCGATCATGTCCACATTGGATAGCACGACCCAATCCACATAGGAAATCACAACACAATCTACATAGGAAGAAGATAAATTATATCGAAGATAATAATAGAATGTCAAGACTCAGATCACACAGATATACTACTTAGTAAGGTGATATAGATGATCAGATGTAGCCATTGATTTATCTAAGATGGGACCCATGTAGGATACAAAAACCAGGTACTCTGCCAAACCCATGTAGGATACAAGAACAGAGTCAAAAACTACAGGACCCACGTAGGATACATGAACAGTAGTACTGCGAGACGCACGTCGGATACAAGAACAGTATTAATATCCATCTAACCCACTGAGGACTTCAGTACGGTCTTTGTCACTGCCGATCCCACGAAGGATTTCAGTGCAGTCTTTATCATTGTTGAACCCACGAAGGATTTCAGTGAAGTCGTCATCGCTGCTAAACCCACGGAGGATTTCAGTGCAGTCTTCATCGCTTCCGAACCCAGAAATGATTTCAATGAAGTCTTAATCGGTACAAACCCATAGAGGATTTCAGTGCAGTCTTCATCGTCGTTGCAGTCGCAGCCAGGTCTAGGGTTTCCGCACACAGCATGCTCGATTCTGAGAGGGTTCGCTCCACGAGCCAAGAGGGGTCGATACATCAACTGACATGTAGTGTATAGTTGATGTATCCCAAAGTTCCGTCTTGTCAAAATGAACTCAACATGATAGACATCGCATCAATCGGACGCCCGGTCTGAGAGTTATTGGCTTTTTCGTTCAAGGGGTCTGGTTGGTTATTAAGTCAAAACCAATATGACCACACTCCAACTACATCCAAAGCTCGCGCGAAGTAAGCCAAAATTTTCACCTCATTAAGAGGAATCCAACAAAGTTGACGGCACGTCAATCGGACATCCATAGCACATGTTATAAGTGTTTCTGCTCCGAGGGCCTGGTTGGTTTCGTGCTCGAACCAACCCAGTCGTACAAAAAGTTCTCCGAAAACTTTAGTGTAATATACCTAAATGACCATCCCAATCCAAGTATCACATTACAACTGATGGTGTGTCGATCGGAGGTCTGTACCCCATGAAATTGGCAAAATAACGAACCTACCAATTTTATGGGGTTTTGGGCTCGGACTGACCCGGCTCGAGACCCCTGGGTCGGCCGGAACCGGGCGACCCGAACTGGTTCCGGGTCTGGCCCGGTGGGCGTAGACCAACCCGGCCAGGTTGGCCCAGCCCGGTGCGGCTGGTCCGTCCTGGGTGGCCGGTTGGACTGGCGCGGGCGCGACCCGGTGTGGCCAGCTCAGCACTGGCCGAGCCGAGCGGGGGGGGGGGGGGTGCCCCAATTGATTGAAACCACATCCCCATGTTGGGCTGCTCCTTTTACATCTGGGGGTTACGACCCCCGGTCTTCCTTCCGAAACGGTCGGCCTGGTACAGGAGGCATGTGCTGCCGCCGCGGGACCGCGCCATCCCGCCCCTCCGCCGTGGCCTCTTCGTGGTTCTCCGGAATGGTATGACTGCGTTGTGGCTTTGTTTGGCCTCAACGGGCACAGTGAGACTGCACCAAACTTCATATTTGTTTCCCCATGGTGTCGTTCCACCGCGCTAACTTTAATCATGCCACGACAAACACAACATCAAAGGGGTAGGAGGATCAGCCGTGTTCGTGCGGTCCGATCTCCTCCCGTCAATACAATATCAAGCGGCTAAAGAAAAAATAGAAATTTGGTTGGAAAAGACTATTCTTGAACTAAATCAAACCCCTACCCCGATGAAGTCGTTGAATGAGGTTTGTCGTGGGGAAGGGACGTTGCGGAAGACGGCGTCGCGAATGGTGGATCGTCGGCGTCATAGTACATGGCATCGCGGTACACAACGTCGCGAAGAAGAGGACCGTCGGTGTCGCGGTACACGGCGTCGCGTCATTGATCTCGGAGGAATCAGCGTTATTCATCATCCTTCATCGAAGGACAACGTTCTTCATCGGGGATGGTGCGTTCTTCACATTCTTCAAGGAGGAAGATGAAGATTCTAAGGCTTGAGAAATTCCTCTCCAACTTTCTGGCACAAAGAAATAACCTTTAAAGAAATAAGACTTTGTCTTATTTAATTAACACACACAAGACAACATTCAATTCGAAATTCAAATTTAATTAAATAATTGATTACATTGAATAACCTAATTTAATTCATTAATTAAGAGAGTTGACTTGGCATTTAATAAGGGGGTGCCGTTTTGTTACAAAATAACGGCGTTTTGAGGAAGTTGAAAAGGTGGGGATCGTGTGGGGCCCACCTCACTAATATACTATCATGAGGGGTTAGGATATATTGGGTCCCACCTCAACATCCATAAGTAGGATTAAACTACATAGAACATAAAATAAAAAAAATTGTACAACTTTTATTTTATTCATTAGTTAACCATTTTTTTAAACAACCACACCTGAGAAAACACAACTCCAGAAAAGGTGTTCCTAATCAATTACCGGCATTGCGAATTCATTGGTGCCCTCAGATTTAGATTCCATGTACCGGTTCAAAAGTTACGAAAACACGCTCGTTCGTTCACTGAACGTACCCGAGTTAAACATCAGAAATTTATTCTGAGTACACTGGGCCTCGAAATCAGGTGTCGTCAGAAACATCTTTCTTGTAAAATCCCCAGGAAAATTAAGAAAAAACTTTCCTTGAATTTTATGGGTCTTTACAGTAAATTTAATATGTTACTTGTAAAGAAGGATACAATTTATACATTTCTTGGAATCTTACCTTTTTAATCATCCATGTAATTTGAGGTATGGGGTTTGAATTCTGGGATCTCTCTCTAAGAGAATTTTTTCCTCCCATTCTTCACTCACCTTTAAGGGTTACTCGGTGTATCATTGCATGGGAAGAAGGGTGAAGACCTCCTTGTAGATTAATTTCAGTGTCGAACCATCACTGATGGGAATATTAACTCGTGGGATGCTCTACCATCTCAGATGGCAATGACTCATTCATGGCTTTGTATTCTATAGATGATCTCTTCATCGAGAGGGAGCTTCCTCGGTGTGGAGTGCTCAAAATGTCCACTCATGGGTATTCCCTATTTAAAAATAAAATGATATGACTAACCAAATCCACATATTTTTTCTATTGGGAAATAAAATCCAAAATTGTTCAATATAATGAAAATGCGATATTTAACCATCTATATTAATAATTTTTAGTTATATTATCAGTTATTTACAATATCATCCATATCATTTAACTTAGACATATTTTTTAATTAATTTGTGGTTTATATGATTTAAAAAATCCCACAATATCTTTATAAATAATTTGTTACTTCCATAGAATTTTCACTAAAACTATTTAATTATTATATTAATGAAAACATATATATCACTATATATTTGTAAATTTTATGTAATGTTAATGTAATTAATAGCATGTTTATAATCCATAAAATAAGTATACATTGATATAATTATTCAAAAAAATTATATTGAATTCAATGAAACAAAAAATTTAAATATAAAGAATGTTTTCATATTTTAGTTTTTATGAATTTCATGATTGATAGGTATGAAAAGGAAATAAAATTTTATCTCAAAAAGGTTCCAATATATCCAAAAAATTTAGATGGCACAAAAGGGTAAAAATATTCACAACCTTGTACTAAATAAAATAAATATCCTATAAGAAAATATACTTTATTTCATTGTTCCCCATTATTTCAGTTCCATTTATTATTTGTATATTTCTCTAAAAATTTATTATATATGTCACTAGATTGACTATTTATTCCCTATAAATGTATCGTACATAACTAAAAAATAGTTTAGTTATCATTAAATGATATTTCTCCAAACTCCAAACACATTTGTTGCTTGACCATTTCATATCAATGACTCATTTTAATGCTATCAAATTATATTTCTGAAATTAATATTATAAAAATTAAGTAATATTATTTATTTATCAAAAATAATTGTTAGGGAAGTTAATTATAGCATGTTCTAAATTAATTAATATCATAGAATTATAAATGATATCAATAAAAAAACTTGTATAACGCATCCTTAGGAAATATTATAAAATAGTGATTGGTTTCATTAAACATTGTTAAATTAATTTAATAAATAATATAAAAATTCAAAATCAATTTATGATATTTTTAATGTTTTTTAATATGATAATTATGAAATCATTTATATAATAGTAATATAAACTCGATAAAATTATTAAATAAAAAACATTAAATTTTAATGAAAAAAGTCTCCATTAAATCAACAGTTTTAAAATATCATGAATACATAATCAAAATAAATGAAATATTATCTTAATAATTAAGGCATTTGTAGATAAAATAATAAAATTTTCACCCATAACTAATAATTTTAAATAATAATCATATGAATATGATTACAGTAGGAGGAAATAGTGGAAAACTGCACTTATATGTATCATTATAAATTGAAAAAGTTAATAAGAAATATGTAATGAGATGATAATGGTTACATATTGTTTTCACTAAAGAAATAATAATACAAAAATACAAAATTGAGTTAATGATTAGGATTTTTTTTAATATTAGATGATTAATATCATATTAAAATAATACTAATATACAAGAATATATTAGTTCAGAATAAAACATTCAAAGTTATATGAGTTATTTATAAATAAATGAATATTTTTTTTAAAAAAAATAGAATTTTAAATTTCATGGCATTTATATAAGGTAATCAGATCATGAAAAATATAATAAAAGAAAATTTATGACTATCCGTGGTTTCCTCCTAAAAAAGTCCATATTTTTTAACCTTCTTATTAATATTAAACCATACTATTGAACACATAAATATACATCATTATGGATTTACTTCAATAATGAAGATTAATATTAAACATTTAATTTAAATATTTTTCTTTTAAAAATTTATGAATAAATTTATTTTGGAATTTCTAGATGTATGAAGTCAATTTTTGATGATTTAAATAATATATATGAGGGTTAATACTTTACAAAGTCGTGTTGTATGTATGAAACTGAATCACATAATGATTTTCTATATAAATTTTTAAATTATAAATTTGATATAAGGCATGTGTATTAATGTAATATATTTAAGATTTTTTTGAAAATATTTAATGCATACGAAATGATCATGAAAATGTAAGTTCAAAATTTTTGTTTCGAAAACCAAATGAGAGAAGTGGTTTTTAAATAATTAGATGAATAAATTCAATTTTTTGATTATTTAAAGAATACGTATAAAGGATAGTTATTTACCGTGTAATGTTACATATATCAAAATGAAACATATACCTAATATTTTTATAACTTGATAAATAATACATTACATATAAGGAATGTATATTAATGTAGTATACTTAATATTTTTTGTGTAATATTATTGATATTCGAGTTCTGTTCAAGACTAGTCTTTACATTCAGTACTTTTCGATCAGAAGTGATGTTTACTATTTTCCCAAAATCATGTTATATACATTCCATGCATTGGTGATAATAACCACAAGAATATAAAAAATATTGTTACCACTAACCTCTGTGACCCATGGATGGAAAACAAAAAAAACTAACCCCATCTCCATAGACAAGAAAAATACAATATAGGATAAAAAATATTTGATTTTCTATAATATTGTGTAAAAATAAAAATAACATTTCTCAATACAATACAAATAATCATTGAAACTCCTATTATTGTAGGAAGTAAAATGGAATAAAAACTAGAAACTATGTTATGATCTAGTAAGATCAATGTTATTATCTAAACATATTATATAAATCTATATAAAACAGATTATAAAAGTATGTGTTACCATGAAAGTATAAATAATAATTTTATCAGTAAAGAATTCTTGTAAATAAGTAAGAATTTGACTACAATCATAGTAAATTAATAGTTAAATCGTCTCATGTCCCATAAAAAGTAAACCATTAACTCAGATCACTACATCACACTCATCAAATCCATATAAAAGCAGTATTATTAGTCTTTTTGATATAAAAAATAGGTAACCCTCACCCACTTCCCAACTTTTCATGTTTCACACGGGTCATAATAGTGATGTGGGCTCCTGTGGTGGTGACACATATGCCTTGGGACGCCCATTTTTAGTAGATATATGAGATATTAAATAAAACGAAACTAGTTTGTGATTTTTGGGATAACAACCAAAATAAATAAAACATTTATCATTAACATGTTAAAAATGAATCATCTTTGTGTTGGAAATAAAAACTACATATGGGAAAATTTATAATTTATGAAGTTAATTAATACCATTTTATTTTTTATTAATAGTATTATTTTAAATTTAATATAACATTAGTAATTATACACAAGTGAATCAACCATGAACGAGGAAATGATTCTACACGAAACAATAAAAACAATAAAATATTATTAATGAATGGTTCATAATATGTTATAAAATATTCATATTATGATTTATAAATATTAATATAGTGGATTAATTAGTTACTAATAATCTGTAAAAAATTATACATGAGGTAAAAGTATACAAAAATAATGGGAAGCATGATGTAAGGGTTTCTCATCTCACTCTTACTTCTATGAGATATATGATTTATTCACCACTTATTTATTTTCTGTGGTTTATATTCCTAAATTATATATATAATATCAGAAATATAATTTTATTGATGTTATTCAATGTTTAGTTTTAAGATTATTACTTTTATATTTTATACAATTTGTCTCATTACAAAGAGTAGGGGAATTATTAACCCATTATCAATGTTTTGGGTTAAACTCATGCTTCATTTATAATGTGTTGCTATGTTTATGCGTGAAATAAATTTTTATTTTATTTTAAAATTTTATATTTAAATTTTTTTTATTTTCATTAACATGATATAAATATAACGAATTCATTTGATTAACTATCACTTCAATGATATAATATCTATAAGAGGATATTTAACCAAAAACCTACGTTTTTATTGTTTCAAATATTTATTTTATAAATACTTATCTTTCATGTCAATGTATTTAAATTTTTCTTAATAATTAATTTATATGGAAAATAACATTTTCAATGATTAAAATTTTAATTTAAATCAAAAAATTTTAAAAGAAAACTTTTAAAGGTTTTAGAAAAAAGACTTTCACGAAAGTTTTTTTACAATAGTCAAAAGGAATTTTTTACACATATGGAACGAAAGATATTTTTTTCCAGTTCAAATTATATTTTTATTTTTAATTTAAATCATTATATGGTTACTTTAAAATACATTTTCCTATTGAACATGTACATTTATTCAAAATGAGTTATTTCAAAATGGAAATTTTATTTTCTTGAAATGGTGTTTTATGATGTAAGGTATCAAAATATTTGTTTATGATATAGTTATTGGGAATTTTTTATGATGATGCATCATGATGTTATAAAATAATTATTTGTGATTCATTTATAAATCATGGATATTTCGTTACATTATTTACCATGGATAGGTTGTTACATGATAAAATAATGATGCTTTGTTCATTTATGACCTCCAATGCTTTGGGTACTATGGATTTGAAGGTTTTCCATATATATTACTTAATTTAAATGATTGATATGTAATATGATGCCTCAAGATACCTACATGAATTTTATATGATTTATATTCACTTTATCAGAAATTGGTTGATTTTTAAAAGGCTATATAATTATTTTTTTGAAATGACAATTCTCATTTAAGGGTGAAAAGGTTTCTTTTCATGAAAATGATTTTAATGGTTTCTTTTGGGAGAGTAGTATCATATTTTTAATGTCCCTTCCTAAGATTTTATTCTAATCCTATGTTTTAAAATTTTTTATATGATTTAAGGTGGAATATAAAAAATGATTATATCCAAGGAAATTGTGAAGTCTTTTCCTGAAGAGAGAACATGTTTTATTTTTTTGACTTTTATTTTATTGATGAAATTAATATAGTGTATAAGTTTCCATTTGTAATATATGGGATTAATATTTAAGGGTATTTTAATTATATAAAACTAAAAACCTAAAAGATATTTTGAAAAAAAGAAATAGAACTATAGTTTAAAATCACCAGATAATGTAATGTTTATGTCCATATCCTTAGTGATTGTTAATAGAGTAGGGTTTAGATAACATTATAGATTTCTATTATTTTTTAAGAGTTATCAATATCAAAAGAGGGTTTACAAGTTAAAATTTGATTATAATATATAAGTCTTAGACACCCCATTTTTGGTTTAATGTGATGGATATCAAGGAAATTAATAGTATTTTTAGAGATTGGATTTAGAAAAATAATCGATTTAGGTATAAATGTTTTGATGGGTAATGTATAATCGAGTTACTATTGGTACTGTCCTTAAATGGAATATTTTCATTTTAACTTGTAACAATTCGTTTCCCATTTTAAGGAAGTTATATTTCAATGATTAAGGATATTTTATTAAGATTCAAAGAAAGTGATATTTTCCATCCATTTTATTCCTTCTGGATGATTTTATTATGATCATTACTGTAAAATATTATTCAAATGATTTTTATATATTTTATAGTAATAAAATCACATACATGAACATGTTTGAATAATCTCTCAACTTTTATTTTATCAAAAATAATTTCATTATTGATGATATATTTTCCATTATATTGGAAAACCACAACATTGAAAAATCTCTCAAAAAGGGAAATTGGGAAAAGCACACTATCATTTACTTTATAGAAGCCATAAAACATGTTATTAAAATGATGTGGATATCAGAGAAACCTATATGTCTTGATTTATGGTATGAATAATTTTCTTATGTTCAAATAATGAAGAGGTTTTGTGTTGATACTAATTACTCAGAATGATATTATTAATAGATTTTATTATAGTAATGAATTATCAAGTAATGAGGTGACAAATCATAGTTAATGTTTTAAGTATGTTGTTGAATGAAGGATGTATTTTTGAATTGAGTTTTCAAATTTATGATATAGTGATATTTTATAAATACTTCAATATTTATAAAACTGAAAAGGATTTTTGTAGATTATTTTTAGGTCAATGAAGGGAATTTTATTAAGAAAATATGAGAAGGTAAAACAAAAAAAACATTGCAGCCTGAAATATTGGATACAAAAGGAATATGCTTGAAAAACATGTACTTTTCGCGGTAAGGGAACCTTGATTGCACTAAACAATGAGTGGGTTTTGTTAGTTATTTATCAATATCCGATACAAAATTACCTTAGAGTTTAGTGTGGTTTTTATTAGCTCAACTAATATAGTTTATACATTTTAATACAACATAATCAGTAGACCAAGGAGGTTCTTTTATACCTTTAAAGGATTTGTAAATTTTTGATGAATTGTTTTCAATATATTTGGGAGTAATTATAGAGTATTGTAAAATATCATATCCACTAATAAGTCCCATATCCTGAATAATAAGGGACTCACCTTTCCTATAGAACTCACTAAAGAAATAATTCCACTGCCTCTCATGATGCCAATATTTCGAGAACCATTAGTATTGAGTTTAAAACTATTGCGTGATTCATTCAACCAGATCAATTTTCACAATAAATCCACCTTTTGTATAGATATCATGGATCCCTTCCTTTCCATAAAATTTCTCTTGGTGGTTGATGTCTTACCATTATATGAAAAATAACCAAGATCAACCACACATCTACTTGAAAGAACATAACGTCCCTAGAAAGAGCTAATGGTACCATCCATCCAATATTTAATGCAAAAATTTCTGATATTCCAACTTCTATCTGTGATGAGAATGATACTCGTATTACTCTCTGCATCATTAGTCTACAACCCATGAAAAAATGAATTAAATAAATATTTTTCCATTCCAACTAAGAACCTAGATCTTTTAAAATCCATAAAAAAACCCCAAATCGCCCTTACCTAGTCACCTTTAATGAAAACAAGATTGAAAGATTCCACCCTGGTGCTACGACATCTATAGCATCTAGAAACCATGTAAATAACTTTAGGCCTAATCCTATCATCCATCAGAGTATCTATTTTCTTGATATACCATATAAGGTCATTGAACTTGATGGGTAAACCATTGCACCAAGGATTCTAATACACTTGTACTTCTGGACTGGGTTGGGGGGAAAAGTGATACTCTATGGATGATAACGTCCCAGAAGAGACACAAAAGTACCTGAGGTTACCAGGAACCAAATAAAGCTAAATACTATTATATACAACAACCTTTTTTGAGTTAGGGATAGTATTGATGAGCCTCATATGGGCAATGTCCTTGAAAAGGATATCATGGTTTGGAAAGCCTAGGAAACCTAGGGTTACACCTGCCCAAATTATGCATCTAGTAGTCAATATATATGCCCCCAAAAATCCCCTTAGATAACTATTGAATCTCTAATAAATACACATCCATCATTTTCTATATATTGGATACCTTACCATTTAGTTTCTCTATGGAATCACCATATTTTTCCACAATAATCATTCCCCATTGTGAATAGGCTTCCAAAACCTCCCACTAAAATTATGCTTGAATACTATACATATGATTATTCACACTCATTAGGTTGATGTATCCTACAACCATACAATTTTCCATTATATCCCACAACTCCCAGTGACAAATTCCATCAATCTATACATCCACAAAAAATTAAACCATGATGCTCTCAAAAGTTTCAACCACCTTCGGGACTCTGTGAGAAGAAAACTCATGTGTCAGGATAAAAGTAATCACAGAATTTATAACTATAATTTAGCCTACAAAGGGAAAGAACTATCCCTACTAATTTTTTATTTTCCCCATGATTTTATAAAATAGGTTCTCAAAGTGTTTAATTTGAATTCATCCTTGGGAAAGTTTCCCCCAGATATTCTATAGGTAACTATTTCTTATTGATTCTCAGCGTATCTTCAATTTTCCTTCCTTGTATCTCAAAACAGATATTAGAATTGTAAATGAATCTTTTCTCACAGTTGAGACATTGGAAACTCCGTTGAAAATATTATTCAATGACATTGAAAATTATTCTAAGAGATCTCTTACTTCCATTAGTGAATAGATGAATTTCATTAAAAAAAGATGATGAGAAATGCAATTAAAATGACCTATAAATTTTAAAGGTAGATTAATACTACAATTAATGCATTTGGATAATAAATTTCATAAGGAATATTGAGATAAAATGTAAAGGATTGGAGAATGATGATTATTCAGTCTAAGACCTTGTACAATTTTGAATAAACCACTTCTCATGTCCATGATGTTCCCTGAAATACAGGAAAAACTAGAACACCTAACGAAGAAGTCCATAACCCATTAGGAGATACTCATACCAGAAATCACATTCAAGATGAAGCTCCATTGAATCCTATAATATGACTTTTCAATATCAATTTTAATTTCCAAATTAAAGAATGAATCCTTTTTGATGATATTCCCTATCAACTGCTGATTTATAGCTATAGCCACATGAAGAGACATTCACTGAACAAACAATTTTTGTTCCTTAGAAATCCACTCAGGATGATGAGAAACTAGCCTTATTTTGATCATGAAAGTGATTACCTTATATGATAAATTTCACATTTTTATAGGTCTATAGTGTCTTATGGATGAATCTTCATTCACTTTTGGAATGAGACCAACAGTTTTTTTCACAAGCTGCCCGAGGAACACTCCCCCACAAAATAAGTCTATAGTAATTACCACCATCTCACTCATAACCAAGTCCTAAGAGGCCACATAAAAGTACCATGAGAAGATGTTTGGACACTTGGATATTTCTTTATTGAGAGAAGACACTAAATTACAAATATCACCTTCCTCAGGGACCCTTTGAAGATTCTTATTTCTTGCATGTGATACCACGTTTGGAATATTGTGTATAAATTAAAATGTCCTTGTGGATAGCCCTCCCACATTGGTGAGTTGACAACTTAATGTATGGTTTGAAATTGATTTTCTGCTATACCTCCCACTACATTTATTTCACTTATGAATCATATATCCACCATTGTATTTTTAGAGGGAGTGATTAGTTTTTTTCTCTTTGATACAGGAATTAAACTGAGTTGTGTCTATATCACCATCCTTCGACCAAATCTTCTTGGATCTCTCCTAAGATATGCCATCTATATACATAAAAAAATTCATATAATTGTTTTTTTTCTCAAAAACAATTCTATTACATCTATCATCATTCTAACATGCTTTAATCCTAGACCTAGCATTCTTAGCCTATTGTTTAACTATTTTCAGGTATTGTAACCTCAATGAATGGTTTTTGTTTCAGATTTGGAGGTCACCTTTATAGCTCATGAATTTTTTGTGAATTCCAATACAAAATGAATAATTCATTGGATTTCTCTTGGAGTCCTATAAAATTAATAAATTTTTGTGGATTAGAATCCCATATTTTGGAAATGAAAATGTTGTTATTTAATTGCTTTGAAGACTCCATCTTTACAAAGAGAGGGGATTGTTAAAACAAAACTCTCACCAGATAATAAACACTAGTTCCATTGAAAGCGCCAATGGAATGTATGTTTCCCATGAACCAGTTGAGCATGCTCCACATGAGGTGGAAGCCTTTTTGGTTATTAGACAATGTGAATTTATCCCCTTTGAAACTCATTCCCTATTACCCAGATTGAATAATTAAAGATCTTTCCACAACTGATCACTCATTCTGGGGTGGTAATTTTCATATAAAAAGAAGATGAAGCCTATTAAATTATTATAACAATACTTCACTATGATGTGCTTCTTGGAGACTAAAATGTGATCAATTAAAACTAAGTTACTCCAAATAATTCTTATATGATGATTTTTGGGTTATCCATGCATGTAAATTTTTTAGACTTATTGTATGAGAAATAATGGAAATCTTATTTTAGTCCTATTTGGGATTGAGAAATGTCAAAATGAAGACATTGTTCTTTGTAATTTCATTGGAGATAACATCAGACTATAATCAAACACCAATCTCGTAATCATTCTAAAAAATGATAAGAATATTCTAAATTAGGATTTCTTGGTTTTGGCCCCTGGTGAAGTATGAACATTAGGATAAAGAGAATGTTATACATGACCCATTTTGAATGGGACCTAGAGAAAATTCCAATAAGAAGGATGATGGTATAAGATATGGAGTATACTCATCATTTGAAACATCAAATAATGTACTGAAGGGATTTGAGGTAGTAACAGTAGAACAAGAATGAGTGCTTGAATAAGAGAGGATAGCCTGATACGAATCCTGATATGAATGTCCATAGATAAGAAGGGTAGTGGTAGCCTAGGGATAAGATCCCATATGACCTATTTTGGGGAATCATGACCAATATTAATGTCCTTGGACCAGTGGATGAGGTTGAAATGAAAACACCCAACTAATCCGAGGAACATGGACTATACCTTAAGGAAATAATCCCTGGAAGGGAAGAACATGTAGAAGGATCTCATGTTAAACATCGAGAAGACATAAAGACCACTCAGACCCCACAAATCCAAAATTTCCTGAAACACTGGGGGGGGGGGGGGGTCCTCTCCAAATCATTCAACGAGGTTACATGTATGGAAATCCGTCTCTTCCTCAATGGATGATTTTGGGATGAAAAGAATAGGGGAACCATCTGTCACTATAGAATGAATAATAGTGGCTTGAAAAGTTGGGATCTATGAAATCTGAGGTGGATGAGAAAGGATGCAGGCCTACGTAGGATCTCATTGATGTATGGTACACAAGAAAATGCCAGAAATCGATCAAGAGAATCAATAATAAAAAGGGGTGATGAAGGCCTAAAGGAGGACTAATGTTTGGGGGTCCAGTCTCATATACCAAAGGTGGATCCGCTGCCATCACATGACTGATAGGAATCTCACAAACTGTCTGGGGAAATCCAAATAGCGGTGAAACCATCAATGCAATATTAGGGATTCTAGTAGGTACCATTTTCTTCCTCTCATTCTTTCTAGAGTTGGATTATGTATCATAAATTTGCAATCATATGTATGATAGAATCGATTCCGTTGAAAAGTGTTAAACGGTGATAATATTTACAGTACAATTAACCCTTAATATTATGATATAAAACATATTATTTGAGGAAACATTTCATCACTTTTTGTGTAAAAAAGCTTAAAGGTAAAATATGTCTTTTCGGTTTTGAGATAATTATCGTTTTTTACTATTTTGGGATTAAAAATAAATGGTATGAAATATCATTTAAGGTTTTTTGTTAATTTTACTTTATTAGTATGTTTATAATCTATCCAGAAAATTATAAGGAATATGATAATGTAGTTTTATACAAATGTCAACCCATAGTATGGTATAAAACTCATCATGTCTAGAAATTCCATAATAATGGAACCCAAAACCGAAGGGTGACAACTAGGCATATTCCACCACTGTTCTACATGATGTCATGGTTTATATGATATTTTTCATTTAGTTACCAAATTTAATTCATGAAAAATATTCTTTTGTTGGGAATATATTTTTTGTCATAGATATAATCATGAGATTTAAAAATGATTTAGTTGATTAAGAGATTAAGGTTATTTCAGAAGGCGTTCACCATTTTTGAAACATTATTTGATCATGATTTTGATAAAATTATGAGATTTTATTTTAGAAAAAAAATGAGAACATATATTTTGGAAATATATATGATTTATAGTGATTTATTTTATTTATGTAAATGATTAGTATATCATGAAGGTTATGTGAATAGGGAAACTACATTTTGGTAAAAGTCTTTTAGAGTGATTGATATTAATTTAGGATAAATAATAAAATTATCTTTGAAAACAATGAGGTAAAATACTTCTAATTTTTGGGTATGAATATTAGTATATACTATTTTTGATTAATTTTAATGGTTTTTTATTGAATGATCTATATTGAACATTGGGTACTTTTATTGAATTTTCTGTGATTAATGTAGTTTTTCATCATATAAAGGTTTATAATTTTAAAAAAATTACTCTATATTTTACAAACCATTTTGGACTTCATTAATTAATTACCATTGGAAGAATATATAGTCATAATTATGTGGATATTGTGATCCAAAGAAGTTGATTTTGAGCTTCAGGTAAAAAAAATCATCTTGAATAATCATCATTGGGGAAAACATGAGGATGAAGTTATATTAGACAATTAATTATATTTAATTTTGGTTAGAGTCTAGTTAGTAAAATAATTCCTCAATTCTAGGAAAATATTTTTTTTGAATTTTTTTTTTAGATTACTTTAATTACTGAGATATTAATGGGATTTTAACCTATCATAGACATATGATTTTTCAGGGTTAACTTTTGGATGACCATGTTCTCTTACACTCTCCATAATAGAATGATATTTATAATTATCTTAAATTTTCCTCTTTTCTCTATCGACTTATCATAATCCTTGTTTTTGGGTGACCATTTCCTTTTCCATTCCATATTCTTTATAAGAAGTATTATTGATCCTTTTTAAGATGTGATATTTAAAAAATAGTATTTTGAAAATTCAATCAACTAGTTTTCGATCTTGAGTTCAAATTGCGATGAAACAATTTTTTATGTGGGGGAAAATATATAATATCAACATTATTAAGAATAAATACTATGCTCAATATCAAAAAAGATACATCACATTGAGGTCAAACTTACAATAAAATATTATTATTTAAGTATGAATGTTATAATCAAGCCATTTAATTGTTGAGTAAGAAAAATATTAATGACATTATAAAATATATAATATTCAGACTCATTGAAAAATTATAAATAAATTCTTTTTAAACAATTACTCAAATTTTTAGTAGAGTCATTTAATTCTTCAAAAATACATTTTGATCAAAATATGTGTTTTATTGAATTTTATGAGTTAATATTATAATTATTTTTTGGAAATTTTTTAAAATAAATATGATAAGAATAAATTCTTTTTTTAAATAATATCATTTTTACACTGGGTGAAATTTGTCTATTTGTCAGAAAATATTGGGTATTTACTGAAAGTGAAAAATAAAGTTTTTTTAAAATTTCATTTAATTTCTGTAAATTAAACAATTTAAAATTAAAATTATATAATAAATTTCTTTTAATTTAAAATAAGTATTTTTTTATATATTACATCGACATAAATCCTTTTTAATCAAATTTATATTCTATTTTAGAATATGATTATTTTTGTGTTTAAAAATGAGATACATCTGAAAACTGTTCGTGAGTGCTTAATATTTCTATTATAATGTAAGGAACATAATCTCTAATGTGGAATGATTAACATTAAAGGTATAGATTTTATATATCTGTAAATATTAATTTAGTTTCACAAAATTATTAATATTGATCCCAGAATTATTATAAAATCATTATTTTTTTATAAAATACAATACCTTCATTCCTAAAATTATTAATTATAATATGTTTGAATATAAAGGTTTATTGTTAAAAATAAATTTTTTATCATGTAAGATATTATAAATCTGGATGAGACATAACTAATTAATGTAGTATCTTAGAAATGATACTGAATGTCATTTATGATATCATTGAATTCATTAGAGATTGATAAATAAAAAAATTTAAAAAGAACTCACCATTAAACTCACGAACATTAAGATTATAATGTATGTACATTTATTGATATATTATATGGATTATTGGTTCAATTATACTCGGCCCCACAATACACTACCCTACAAGTTGATATTATGTTATGATACATACAAAATATAGAAAAGCATAAATAGCATATCAATCACATGTCAAATATATTTTTATAGAAAAAGAAATATACTTTAAAATCATCCACCACCAGCTTTCATAGTTATAAACTCATGCCCGAATGAGAATTTGATAAAATATATTAATGATGTAATGGGACAACACATCCAAAATTTTGGATTTATATATACACCACGTGTTTTGTAAGAATAGAACACCTGTTGAAAAAAGGTAGAAAGATAGGATCATATTACACAAGAATGTATATGAAGAATACAACATGGTACAAAAATATACTAAATTAATTAGTGAAACATATTATTCATGTCCATTAATGGATACTTGTAGGCATAAAATACACAACTCGAGATGAAGGATCCGTTATCGAAACACATTTTTAATGTTTGTACTACGTAGATCCATTTATAACAATCCATAAAAGAGGGAGCAAACAATCCCATAAACAGTATATTCCATTATAACATTAATTATAAATATAATTATTAGGAATTAATTTCACAAAAATATAATTGGATTTAAATATAAAAAAATATTTATTTAATTTTTAAAACCCCACCTCCTCAAGTATTAATTCGACTCCTCACCACCCCTTTTCTTTTAAAAGTCAGAAAATATCCTAAAATATCTTCTAAAACCACTCCACCAATATATCCACATGCCCTAGTGAAACTAGTATCATGAAAAAAAATATATATTGTGGTTCTCAAGGGGTCTTTCAGGGAGATGATAATCAAGAGGTAATTTTTTCTAACCATCCCTCTTAATTTCTCTTCTTCTTTTTTATTATCAACTCCCTCAACCATAAAGGTATAATAAATACCTTATAATGAATATACTAGGATTTTATATTTCTAATATAATATCTCATATCATTTCTTTTTCTCATCTCCTCTTATAAAACAAAATGGAACTATTTTCCAAATTATAGCAGTTAACCTTCTTTGGATATAATTATTTTTTTTCCACTACGACCTTCAACGATGGTCATTAAAGTATTATTCTGGTAAAATCAGGCTGTAATAGGTATTTATAAACTATTTTATATCTATAACTAATAAATTGACATAATATTAAATAAAACGTAACTAGTTCATGATGTTTGGAAAAACCGACCAAATGAATGAAATATTTATCATTAATGTTATATCAACTAATCATTATCTTATAAGAAATATAAATGATATATGGGTCCATTTAAAAAAATTTAATTGTATGAAAACCATTTCATTTCATAGTTGGAGTTTTATTTTCCACTAAAAAGAACATCCATAACTTTACACAATTGAATTGACCATGAGTCCATGAAACGAATACACCCGAAACAATGATAGTAATGAAATACTACCAATGAATGGGATTTAAGACATTATAAAAGTATCATAGAAGGTATTATAAATAGGAATAAATTTATATAATGAGTTATTAAAATATATTAAAGCTTTATACATGATAATAAATTATGAAAAACTAAAGGGAAGCATGAGGTGAGCGTTTCTTGTCTCACTCCTATTTCTGTGAGATATATACCCTATTCACCAATTATTTATTTTTCAGGTATATATACTAACGTTTGATATATAATATCATGAATCTCATTATATTCATGGTTTTAAATGGGTTTTTATAGTAATTACATTTATGTTGTATATTATTTGACGGATTATAATTTTTAGGAACTTATAAACCCTATTTCCATTTTTAGGTTGAACATCAACTTCATTAATAATGTATTTGTATATTTATTTGAGAAATGAATTTTTATTTTATTATATTATATTTTCACTTTTTTTGTATAATTTTAGTTGATACACATAATTTATTAATTTTAATAATGCTCACTTCAATGATATGATATTTGTAAGGGGCTTTTTAACATAAAAACCTTATTTTAAATGTTTTAATGATTTATTTTATAAATCATTCTCTTTCATGTACATGTTAAAAAAATTATTTTTATGGATAAAAATATATGGACAAGAATGTTCTACATTGTGTAATTTGTAATTTCTTACAATGTTTTTTATAAAAATGTTATTAACAATTTATAGAAGAGACGTTATTTAATAATTCTTTTTAGAAGTCAAAAGGAATATTTTCTAAATAAATGTAATGTTGGGATTTTGCCACATTCATGTAACCTTAATATTTTTTAGCTCACATTACATGTATATATGGTCACATTAAAATAAAATTTTTTCTATTTCATGATATAAGTTATTCAAAAAAAGTTATTTCAAAATGGAATTTTTATTTTCATCAAAGTGTGTTTCATGGTACCCATGTTATGGATTTATGTTTGTGTTATGGTTCTTGTGATGTTTTTATGAGGATGGGTGATTATATTATAAGCTAATTATGTGTGGTTCCGTGATAAACCACGGATGGGTAGTTATGTTATTAACAAAATCCATGTGGTTATTCGATAATACAAGCACATTTGTTTATGTTATGACCTCTAATACATTGGGTACTATAGAGATAGATTCTGGACATAATGATTAATATATTTAAAATAGTGATATTGAAAATGATGTCCTGAGTTAACTATATCTATTTTATATGATTTATAATGAGATTCTGTTAAGTTGATTTATTTTCAAAAGGAATGATAATGGTCTTTTCTTTTGAAAATATGATACTTTTTCAGTGTGAATATTTATGCTTTGATGAACATGTTTTTATTGTTTTTATTGTACTAGTAATTTCCTTTATTTTAGGTCCCTTATTGATATTTTATAATCACATCACATATTTTTATAGAGGTTTTATGGGGTAATAGATATAGGAATGTGATGGGTTTAATTTGAAATGGTCTACTAGTAAGACATTTCTTTTATAAATAAATTGATACTCTGTATAAGTGTCTACTAGTAATGTATGGGTTTAATTTGAAATGGTCTTTCCAAATTTTGTAAATTCTTTACCTGAATGATCATTGTGAATGAATGAAAAATAATTATAATTTATAATTACTATAATATGTTATGAATAAGGATGGGTCCTTACATTATTAGTATATACACCCAAGAAAATAAATGAGTAGTGAACTTTCATTGTCTCCCTAAAATAAATTATAGACTATAAATCATTTACCCAAAGATTCAAATTCCATCATACACATTTGAACTACCTTTATAATAGATATAAATTTAATATACATATATAATAGAACCATGAATTTTTATAATATACAATATATGATTTACTTATGAAAATTTATTACGCATTTATTACTAGTTCATTGATAAAATCATGTTTTGGTAAATAACTGCTTTGTTTTCCATGTACGGGTTGATTTATTATTTCTGTACCACTTATGTTGATCATGTTTCCATCATCTCCAGAACAATAATCATGAAATTATGAACATATATTTACATCAATTATAATTTTATGACCATTCAAGTGTGATTGGTTTGATAAATGATGTGCGTTACAATCATAGAGATGATATGCCATAGGTAAACAAGAGTAACATTTCATGTTTTAAAAGATCAATATAAAAAGGAGGTATATAATATTGTATCATTAACTAATTATTATAATGTTATTAATAAGTAATTATTTATTTAAAAATACTTTTTCATATCATCCATGTGGTTCAATGATGAAAAGAGAGTCACATCGCTTTGCTAAGGCGGTAGTCCACGTAGACATGAATGACCTTGTTATTATTCAGTGAGTAAAAATGTATAAAATAAAATAAAATATAATAATATTATAATGATAAATATTTCACCAATATCATAATTATTTCTTGTATATAACATATAATTTACATATAATATTCCATGTAATGTGTTTTTAAAAATGAATAAAATCACTTCACGAAGTTGTACTCTGCCTTACACATGAGTGACATTATCATATATCCTATGGAATTGAAAATAACCAAGGTATATATGATTTAATGACTGAGAAAGAAAAATTATTTTATAAATAATATATATGTATATATATGTATATATATACTTTATATCCTCTATTATCCCCAATCATGAGAGGTGGTAATGGAGAAATGAATGATCTCAGTTTGTGAGGTGGTAGTTCATCATAATGGTGAATTATTATTTTGTTACCCATTTAATGTAAGTTGAGATAGTTTTATGTCATTAAAATTTCATAAAAAATATTTTTTTTTTTGAAATTAATAATTCTATTATATCATCATTGTTTAATAAAAAATGATTGAGGTGGAGGAATAACTATAAACACTCATTAAAGAGCATTACATCTTCTTTGGGAATCCTCCTTAGGTTTTCATTATTAGCATTTATAGGTTAGATTTATTGACAAACTAAGAATTATAGGATTATATTAGAGATAAAGGGGAGTATTTTGGTTTGGGAGTTTCCCAAAAAAGGGTTTTAAGGTGTGATGAATAATGGAAAGAGTTTATACTTTTATAAGTGAGTTTGGTGGAACACTTGTTTTTTTAAAAAGATATATTGAAACAACATTTTATCATGAAATAATGCTTAAAGTCAGTTATTATATATCCTATATCATAAAATGTTCTAAATAGTTTCATAAAATAAATTTATTCAAGTTTTTAGGTCTTTTTATACCAAATTTTTTAGTTTAACTAATGTGAAACCCACTTTTACCATAAACGCATAAATTAAAATTTTCTGTATCTACTATTCATTTTGGTAAAGAATAATTTGTTAGTATTTTAAAATAATAATTATTCTAATTCAATATATGGACTCTATTATTTCAAAATTAATTTATATACATGACAAAAATTTAAATAAAATTAATCCTTTATATGCGAAGAGAAATCAGGTTTTCAAGGGGGAAATATTCCAATGTATACTAAGTTTTTCTATTCAATTACAATATAAATTTTATTCAAATGATCATGAATGTTTTAATATATATAATTTTACTACTTTTACTTAAAAACCATTTTCATATATAGTTTAAAATAATTTATAATTTAAATGAAAAGGTAGTTTTTAGTAAAAAATTCATTATTTTTTACTATTCAACAAAATATTTAATTGTTTAGAAAACTCTCAATAATACATCCAAATATAATTTTGATAGTATGATTTAAAAAATGTTTTTAAATTTTAAAAATATATTTTATAAATGTATAAAAAACAGTTTTTAAAAATAAGTATGCAAAAAGGGCGGGGAAACTATTCATTAGAAAAAATATAGTCATAATAATAAAATTAGATTTATTCTCATCTCTTGTCTAGAATACACATAAGATGAATGATAAATATTTTATTGAATAAATAATATATAAATTTAATTAAAATAATATATCAAAAGTTTTTTTTATTTTTCTAAAAATACATTGTTTTCAAAATGTTATTTTTTCAAACAAATATTTTCTTTATTTTCAAATTTTTTTTAATTGATAATTAAATAGCCATATAAGATTTAATATTATACATATTTTTGAACAATATATTTTCCTGAAATATTTAAACATATTCATACTAGAAACTATAATAGATATGTTCTAATTTTCATATTTATAATAATATTTTTTCACGGTTCAAGGAAACTCGAGGTCGCATGTCATGGATTCTATTGATGAAAATCATTCTTGAATGTCACAATAGATAAAATATATGATGAATTTAACACAACAAAATCTTAATATTATTATAATAAAAAAATATAGAAAATATTTATAAAAACAAATTATTTCACAAAATCATAGGGTGCCATATATAGTAATCATAGTGGAAAATATTTGGTCTTATGTTTATTGATCAATCTCTTACGGTATTGATAATTTTGTAATTAGAATTCCTAATCAATAGTTGAATTTATCTTGAAGAGATTTATCCTAGAATTATCTTATGTGTAAAATAAATATTTTTTTATCTTATTCTCCTTTGGTTATCCTTTGACTTATCCCAAATGATATTTTTTATTATACTCATATAAATTTAATTATGTGAAATACATCAAATTTAGAAAACACACATGCTTAAGTGGACGTTCAATAGAAAAATAAAATCTTAATGTATTTAAAATCCAAAATAACAAAATAAATTATTATTTGATTTAAACTAGAAATTAAAATTTTTAATTTTAAAATGGAATTATTAAATTTAAATTTAAAATGAAATAACATTAATTTGAGAATGAAATAAAACCAAAATAAAAATATAAATAACTAACAATTAAAAATAAAAAACAATTAAAATTAGGAAATAAAATAAAATTTATAATAAAAAATATATTTTATGATCAAGGAGATAATAATTTGTATATAACAATACATATCATTATAAATGAATTAAATCATTTATCCTTTAAACATAGAAATAAAACATTAAATTAATCCCATAAAAAAATTTAAGTTAGTATAAAATATATTGTTTATACATCGTAATTGATGTGAAAAAACACATGAATAAGGTACACAAGATGCATGTTTCATTTTTCTGTGTCAAAAGGAAATAAATTTTCCATACCGCATAAAAGTGGTGTTCAGGGTTTGGCTAAACAAACATAGTAGGATCCCACCCTTGTGTTACATATCAATTTTCTATACACATAATCCTAATATGTTCATTTTAATGAAAATAGGGCATAATGAGTAATAAAGATGCATTATATCCAAGCATGGTAAACATGTCCCTTTATCCAATGTTCTAAATCAAATTGGTTATATAGGTTTCAAGGAATAAATCGACATTTCTCAAACATTAGATATCAAATAAAAAACAGTACAAAGATAAATCACAATAGTAAATGGGCCACTAATCACAATATGCATGGATAGCAAAGTACTCATTCAATAATTGATGACTTTTTCATTTTAAATTACTTACAACATAGGCATAAAAAGTAGAGAGACACCATATTAGTGAACCCCTAACAATGTTAATACCATGTCCCTAGAAAATAGGCCTATGGAGTAGAGGAACACCCGATGTGTGAACCTCCCAATAATAAAATTGTATGATGCCCAATAATACCTCTAGTACAAAAGAACCCATGGATTCACATGTTTTTAATTTATTAATTATATTTAAATGGATTTATATTTTAAAAACATTTTCAAACAAACCATTATTTTATCAAAATATCCATTGATAACCCAATTCAAAATACATTTCATATCTCATTGAAAAGAAACAATTATTTTACAAAAAATATAGAAAAAAATAATTTTTTATCATAATGATATTTACACTCACAAATAGACTATTCTAATTTATTTATTTAAAAAATAAAAAAGCAACACAAATCCCAATTCATCTAACATAAGAATTAGGAAGAACTACCTACCTAAAAATAAAGTCATACACTTCCAATAAAAGAATATCCACATGCGAATAAAAATGCAAAATAGTAGAATGAGGACCTTGAATCTATTACCACATATCATAATCAATTTAAATAAGAAAAATGATTGGTAGAGTTGATGTGTGAGAACATACTGGAAGAAACTCACACACCACACAAAAAAAATAAATGGGATTTGCACTAGAAGATGATATCATAATAGATCATCAAGGGATTTAAACATTATTATTTTACGGTCAATAGATCCCATAAAAGTATCCCTTCAGTGATTCATTAACCATAGTTTTAAAAAATAAGCTAGTTTTCACTTACACGAATGTATACAACAAACTATGATAGAGATCAAACATACAAAAATTCGTGATCTAGAGGTGATGGAACATCCAATCCTTCTTAGAAGAAGAATAGGGTATAACAACAGTATTAGAAAAATTGATTAATTAATTATTCAATATTTTAGTATATACAACCTATAAAGAAATATGGGTTTACATTATTTATATGAGATTCACATCATAAAGAAACTATATTTCACATACAGTGAAAAATAAGTCACATTTGTTTAATTTATTCCAAGATACATATTGATGATGAAAAAATAGATTTTTAGGTGAAATTCATTTTACCACATAAAAATATTTATACAGCATATTCCAAAATATATATTTACACCATAAAATACACATTTACATTGTAAACCTGTCATACAAGAAGCCCCAATAATGAGTTCTATATAAACTCACACAAATTCTACTATGACCTCTGAACCCAATTAATGAACCCTAAAACATTAAAATCGGAAATACCATTTATCTAGGATGTTATTGTAATTCTAATGTAATGTGTGCCCGAAAGTGGGTGTCATTGGGCTCCTTTTATACATGAAGGGTGTATTTTTCAATGAAATTGAATTGTATATAAGAGTTAAAGATGGAATCACATAGTGGTTTTATTATTTTAGTGAGTAATAGTTTGAGTAAAATGTCATTATGGATTTAAAAAAACAAAATTCGTATATAAGGTTAACATGTCATGGTAATTTTGGAAAAATTTAGTTAATTTTTGTCACTCATTCTAAAAATATAATATTTACCCTCTTACCAAATTTCTACCTATTTATAATAATTTTATTTCTTAATTTAATATCATTAAATTTCTATATAATAATAAAAACATTTTAAATTGAAAAAATTAAATTTATAGAATTTTTTGTTCTTATAGAGAAATGAATTTTCATACAATTTTTTATTACAATTGAATTGTGTGTTAATATATATTTTATATAGTTAAAAAAAATTTGAGTCCTCATATAAACATGATCAACTCAATTTATTTAAATGAAAAGTACACAATATTTATATAAACAATTATTTCAAAGAATAATTACATTGGTGTGCTGACAAATAATTAATTTGGTAGTTTATTATTATGAGAGAAAAAAGTAGTTATTAAAAATTTCTATTCTTTTTAAAAGGATTATAATTATGTTATGAAAATTAATTTCTATATTTTAGAAAAATTAATTTTAATATAAGAGCTCATATCAGATAAAAATGGATTTTATAAAAAATATTATTTATGAATAAATGTTATTCATATTCCATTCAAAGAGAAAATATTTTAAGAAAATTTATATTATTTTATTATATATTTTATCAACATGTTCCATGTTATATAATTGAGACCAATTTTTTTAAAAAATACCCAATATATACAAAAATTATAATTAATTGAGAAAAAGTGTTTTTATCCCAATATAATTTTATTTGAAATTATTTATGATTGAATACATTTTTAATAATAAACTGTTTAATTTTCTAAATACAGTGGCATTAAAATAACATATTATGTTTTTGAATACATCAATTTAGTCTTAAAAAGTAGTAGTAATAATAATACAAAACACATAAATACATGTATATATATTCTTATAAAAAAAATTAATTAAGTATTTTCCATCTTTATTTAATATTTAATTCTCATAATTTGATAATTCTATTATTAAATTGTAATACATAATCTAAAATGAATCTAGGAAATATTTTACTTAGTGTTGCTTTTGAAGAAACCTATTCAATATAATATTTAATGAAAAGAAAATTAACACTAAAATAATGGTGTGTTACATTACCCAAAACAAATAAATTGTATCCCCCTAATCATTGTAATCGTTCAATAAAAATATTTGAAACGGTTATCTATAAGATATAAAATTCTCATGACAGAATTTATAATGAGATTTCATCCTCAATATATTATGAAATACTATTAAAATATTAATTCCAAAAATCATTTTTTTCAGGTTCTTAGAAACATACATTTCAAAAATTCATTTTATGATCCTATTTGCAACAAAATACCAAAACCAAAATGGTTATATTATTATCCAACAAATTAGAGTAAATGATCAAATGAATATGTAAGCATAATCATTTTATGTCTTCACCAATGACACCATTATATGTACTTATGATAGTTTTTGTTCAACAATGTGATAAATTGATAAACATATAATTTCTTTTTTTGACTAACTATTACCATCACTATTCTCTTATTTTGATCTATAACATAAATATTTTAATATTACATACTGTAATTCCTTCTAAATCATTCAAAATGGATCATAAAGATCATGTGAATCACCCAATGAAAATACCTTATGGATGTAAATATAAATTTTTATTTAGGCCCACTTTTCCGACACTGACTGAAGATTGAGTTAATACTCAACCAACTTTCTTAAGGTTGTTACCTCATGTTGAATCAATTACCTTGGATGAATTGACCTATTTTGTTTCCATAAAGGTATTTTACTATTTGGAAGAAAAATATATATAATTTTCCAAATATGTTTTTTACTATAAATATATTTTTTTATTTTTAATATTTATTATTAGATATAATCCCCCAAATATGTAATCTAATATAAAAATAAAAAACCCATGCTCTAATACACACTGAGGATCACGAAACCCATATACCGCCATCTGAATCTAAATAAATTCTTTTCAAACTAGATTAAATATCTTATTTGATGTTCAATGATATAGATAATTATATTCAAAAAATTTAAACATTTTATCTCACAATAATCATAGAGTAAAAAAACCTAAAGGTTTATTATCTGTGGAGATTAAATATATAGATATATTATTACGAATATTTCACTAAAATAAAACCATATAAGATCCAATTTTTTACATATCTCAAGTTATAAGCGTCTTCATTACATGGGGAATATAAAATAGAATAATGGGGTGAGATCAAACCCTCACAAATAGAAAACATATAAAATTTTTTATTTGGTAAAATTATATACATATTAGAAAACATGAGCATGTTGTTAATAAATTTATATTAAGAATATGGAATTGTATGATTTTTCAATAATTCATAATACAAGGGAAAGTCTTATAAAATTATTAACCTTATTCTATGGCCAAATACTGTGAATTATATTATAATATTAATGATAATTATATAATAAAAACTACACATAAAAAAATTTGGAAAAAATTAAATGCAGTAAATCAAAGAAATAAATATGAACATAAAATTCAGAAAATAGTGGATTGAGAATCATGTTCATACTTCCCAAAAAATTATGAATATATAATATAATTATATTTACCCATCACATAGTGAATCAAGAATGAAATCAGTTCCACCCATCATATATTGGATCAAGAATCACTTCTCAATATTCCATTATATATTGGATCATGAATAATATCCCTACCTCTAAATAACATAGTGGCTTAAAAATAATATCTCTAGATTCCATCACATAGTGTATCCATAATCAACTTCTTTTCACATATCACATAATATATATGGAATCATTACCCATACCCCCATCACATAGTAGATTAGGAATCACATCCCCACTGAAACTGAAATTGTAGACGAGGAATCATGTCCATACCTCCCATCAGATTATGGATCATGAATAATGTATATGACTCCCATAAATATCTCATGATAAATGAATTAGGGATATATAAATTTTTTACCAACCTTTATCATGATGAAAAATATATATGCAATCTAAGGGAACACTTAAAAAATAATATTCCAAACATCACTTATTTAATACCTGAAAAAGTGGTGGGTTGGATAAAAACTATCATATCATATATTTTATGTAATAAATAAAACAAGTAGATGCTATAAAAACCAAATATAGTCATTGGTTATAAACAATCATTGAAGATTGTTTACATTGATTAAAAACACCTTCATGTGGAAAATTCATTTAATGAAACAACATATGATTGGATTAAGAATTAGATCGTTGAGTACTGTGGGTTTAATTTCCAAAACTAAGAAATAGTATAATGGAATTGAGAGTCTAATTAGTGAAAATTAATTTCTATGTCAATTATTCCTTTTGATATAAAGTGTAAAATAGAATTAATATCATAATTAATGGTGTTTTTTGGAAATTCTATTTTTACCATTGTTTGAATGGAAAAAGATATGATTCACTTTAACAACACAGTTTCAAAAATTATATGTGAATAATGCTTTAAAAATTAATTTTAGAGATAATATCCAGTAATGGAGGTTTGAAAAAAAAACTGCATCAAATAAAATAAATTTGAAGTGGATGGCTAAAAAATTAATGTGTGAAACACCAATTACAATTTTACTATTTTTAAATAATATTGTCGAAAAACCCATCTTAATATGTGTGATAACACATTATATTTAATATTGGTAATGAGAAAAAGTTATATACCATGTGATAATTTGTATTTTTACTTAATAATATGAATATAAATCAATTTTTAAATAATGAATTTGGGAATTTTAGATAAACCATTATTAATGAGAATGTGAAGAATTTTTACGAAAATTACATTTCCTTGAAAAAAGTATTTCATGGAAGAATTATGGAAGTAAAAACCATTTAAAAATGTGTTCATGAGACTGAAATGAAAATAAAAATAAAAATAAGAGGATTTATAGTAAAATTGTATAATTTGGTTTGTTTTTACCGTAATATAAGAATAAAATCCAAGAAGAATTTTAATATCAAAATGAATAAAATTGAGTTTACAAAAAATCTTATGAAACTGGTATCCTTTGAATCAAAATCACTGTAATTAAATTACATGTGATGAATTTTTATATCCATTTAATTTTATTAATGGAATGATAAAAGGGATCCATAGTATTTTATATATATCCAAAAATGTATTTTTCTGGGAAATCTTATACATCCCAATGAAACGAAATTTAAATAGGAAAACTCTTACCTTGACACTCGACTTACATAGAAGTGTCTTCATCTCATGTGAAATAAAAATAAAAATACTCATAGTCAATTTCAATATAATATACTAAAATATTATTTTTTTCATAAAAAACCGTAATCATTAATTATAAATTCATTGGATAGTTAATGTTTATTTTCATTATCAATTATTAGTATCATAAAATTATTTTCCATTATATTACAAAAATAGTGGGAATATTATCAATTAATAAAAATATAAATATATTGAAAATATGGGTTTTATTAACTCCTAAACACATTTTCTTATCGTATATAGACGAAATATTATCCAAATAATTTCAATTATAATCCAAAGATATAAAAATAATTATCTTTTTCAAAAACATTATTAACATATTTCATTTATTAATTTAATTTACTTTGATCAAATAACATCCTATTATCAATATTAAAAATTTCCATTCTCAACTATACCTCATCTTGTGACATATAATTATTGAAAATACATTTTTACCAGTCCCTATTATGATAAATGATCTTTCAATGTTATACTCAATCATAAGGATTGTTTCATACAATTGTCTTGAAAAAAATTAAAGTATCTACTCAAAATGCATAAAAATACATAGTAATCTCGAGATATTATATAACAATTATTTATCGTTTAAGGGAAGGTTGTTAGTTATATAAAAAACCATGTCTAAAATTAGAATGGATTTATCTCATAAATACTAATAATGATAGTTGATGTAATATGATGAAATTAACTCACTGAAATCCATTAAAAAATGTGTGATATCCAGTTTCCAGTTTTTTTTTCATGAGAGTTGATCCATATAAATTTTGTGTAATTTATAAATAAATTCCCATTCTCTATATTATTTTAATTTTATATTTTTTCATATAGAATCCATTTTTCATCTATAAATATTGTACATTTTTCATAAATATATATAAATTCATGTATAAATGGATTATAAATTAATATAATTTTTGTGAGTAAATGAAATTACATTTGAATGTATACAATGATACCACCACACACATACTCTTCTATAAGATAAAATTCTTCATAGATATTATCTTTAAGGCCCTCCCCCTCTCAAAAACATTAAATAATAATTTATTATAGTGTTTATAAGGGGTGGAAAAGGAAAATAATTTTTTAATATGGTTCACACATAAAAAGAAGTTCATTTATATTTTAATAGTTTTCATGGTATGATAACGATGTGTTTCTGAAGAAAAAAAGGAATATTACAAATAAATCCCACAATCCTCTTAACATTTTTATATATCATATGATTGTCATCAAAATGAATAGAATGACTTTGTTTCTCTCAAGACAAATCAGAAGTGTCTATATAGAATTAAATTGTACTATAAATAGTATTTTAATGTGGGAAATACTACCTCTAAATATAGTGAGAATGATGTTTTATATTCACTCATTGTGAATAGACATCAAAAATTGGTCAAAATCATAAAATAGATGAATTCCGAATTTATGGGATAAATAATCATATTAATAACCATTTAAAACATTTATTTCAATAATAATTAAATCCCCCATGATATAATATGTAATTAAATTTGATTATAATAGTATAATTGACCCAAAAAATGAAAAATAAAAAGATAATCCAATCTAACTACATGTTTTCCACACCGAATACACTGATCTCAATTTATCCTCCATTTTAGTATATGAAATTTTCATATAATATACGGTAGTAATCAAACAAATCATAAGTGGAGATATAAACTAGTAATTTGATAAGAATCTAGTTAACATGCATCAAATAGCCACCAATAAAATCAAATCCCAACTATCATTCATAAAAAATAGATTAAAAATATAACAATTAATTAGTACTAAAAGAAAATGAATATAGAAAAAGTAAGGGGAAGAGAAAGCATGGGTCATCCTCCCATAGGTGTTGTGTTTTTACTATATACAACTATGATATATAAGTGGTTGTACCAAATTCTATGGAAGGTGTGGGGGGGTTGCTACATTGATTATAGTCATTATATCATTATATATTCAATTCTATTTTATCTTATTGCCATATAATCTCCCCTTGTTCAACACAATTTATACCCAAACCTACATCACTGAAAATCATTATGAAAAGTGGGGGTAGTGGGATGATGTATAGGGAATCTTATATTATAGTTTCAAGGTCTATTGTATCTACTATGGTATTCTTATAAAAAGTAGTTAGTGAACTCTATTTACAATATTGAGTAATAAATTAAACATCTTGTGTTTTCTCTGTACCAATACCCTATTCATTCTCAGTATATAACCACATTAGATCCTCCCTTAACACATTCAAAATGGCCATTTCTTATATGACCACAATAGCTTCCAATACTATATAAATGGTGTTGATTTTATATTTTTATAATAATGGAAATATGTTAAAATTTTAATTAGGTGAAAATGTGAATAAAAATAATTTATATTTATATTATCTCTATCATATATATCATTTTTAACATCTATCATCCATTAATGAAATTATAAATATCATGGTATCAGAAAAAACGGGTCACTCTATCCTTTTTGATTGAAACCCCAATATTGTGAAGTATTCATTATCATAATGGTTATAAAAAATTGATGTGGTTCTTAATTATTGAATTAATGTGTAATTTTTTTATGTTTCTCTTTTGACATTATGTTAAGTATTCATCCAAGGATGGTTTTATTCTAAACAATACACCATATATAGAAATATTTTGTGATTAAAGCTCCTATATAAGATCATATATAATAGTGAATAATAGGTGACTGGCCCACTAATATTCTTCTTACTTGATTCTATCTTAGAAAACTATATATAATTTCATTTAATCCTCTATTTCCCCTAGACTATTATACTCAATAATTTAAAGCATTACCCATAATATCCTCCAACATGGTGTCCAAATATTTTCAAACTACTATTGTTCCTCCTACAATATTTCATTATGGGTTTCTCATATTTACAATTCTTAAAAGTGGTATATTTGAATTATTATAAATGTAGAAAATGTATTTGGTCATATACTAAGATAATGGTTTTACATTATCATTCTCAACCACAAGTGAACACTAGATCTTGGAATACTGCATTTGGATCTATAAAGACCTGGAAATTTCAAGGAAAATTTTATCTTAATTTTTTTTGGAATTTTACAAGAATGCAGTTTCTGACGGTGCCTGAATCTGAGGTCCGGTGTACCCGGAATCAATTTCCGATGTTTAGCTCTGGTACGTTCAGTGAACGAACGAGCGGGAATTTCTATCTTTTGAATCGGTGCTCGGAATCAAATTCCGAGGGCACCGATGGAACCGTAGCGCCGGTAATTTCTTAGGAACTCTTATTCCAAAGTTGCGTTTACACGAGAGAAGTTGATAAAAATTGTGGAAGTTAAAAATAAAAATTTAACAACAATTTTTATTTTAGTCTAAGTGTTTTTATCCTTTGGGAGGAAGTTGGGTAACTACCCAACTTCCCTTTGTAGGTTATGAAGATGGTGGGGCCTACACGAACCCCACCCCTTCATATTCATCAACTCTTCGACTCCCCATTAACTCCCCTTCGTTTAATTTGACAACTTGTGTGATTTAATGTGGTGAGTTAATTAAAACTCTTGAATTTCAAAGGTTTTGTTGTGTTAATAAATTACGTGAGGCTTAATTTATTTATGGGTTAGTTTCTCAGTTTCTTGAGAACCTTTGGAGAAGAAAAGCTAAGGAAAGATAGAGTTCTTCAACCTCTTCGACGAAGAACATGAGGAACGCGAAGAACGCATCGGACTCCGTCGAAGAATGTCGAGTCCTTGAAAATTGACTCTGCGACACCGATCCATGACACAACGTCTCTTTCCGCAACGGTTCTTCCGCAACGTCTCTCTTTCCACGACGTTGTTCCCGCAACGCGACTTCCTCCTTCCAAGTCGCCTCTTTCCGCGACGGCTATACCGTGACGTTTTCTCTTCGACGAACCTCCGAACAAGCTCCGCTCTTGAAACCAAGGTAGGGGTTTTAATTTTATTAATTTATTTTGTTCGTGAAAACCAACTTTACGATCTTCGTGGTTTAAAACCAATAGTTATTGAATAACGTGAGGGGGCCGGACCGCACAAACACGGCCGACCCTCCGCCTTTTTTCATGTTGGTTCCTTTGTGGTTTGATACGAGAAGGCGTGGTGCCGTCATACCATGTGGAATCATGCGATAATGAAATGTGTGGTGTCGTCACGCCACACCGTGAAAAGAATAACAAGGACGCGACGCCGCCGCGCCGCGTCGGAGAAATCCGAAGACATCCGCGGATGGAGTCGGGCCACGGCGAAGGGGCGTGGCGTCAACGCGCCGCGCCGGAGAGCGACGAAGATGGAGCATTTTGTTAATAGATGTTCGGATTGACAGGCGATGGCAAAACGGGGCCGCAATGTAATTTTGAAGCTTGCGCAGAAAAGATCGAGACCCGAGATGAACATCGGCTCAGACGGTTTTGAAAACGGAGCACCGGAGCAACTTCGGTGGCCTGCGGAAACACTCGGAGGCATGGGTTGCCAGCACGGCACCGGCGCGGCACCTCCGGAAGATGGGCGGCGGCGGTTCGCCACCGACCCCAATTAGCGGTGAGGGCGACCGCGCACCGCCCCCCGCTCCGCGACGTCGGCTCGGCCACGCCGAGCCGCGGCTGGCCATTCGGGCTGGCCGGGCCAGGCCGGATCGGGTCCAGCCGGGTCAGACCCGGGTGGGGTTGACCCGGTTAGGGTTGACCCGGTTCGGGTCGCCCCAGGGGGGGGGGGGGTCAGGCCGGGTCGGCCCGGGCCCAGACCCCCCATTATCGGACCACATTCGGTCAAATGCCCATATCATAGGCTACGGACCTCCGATCGACGCACCGTCAGTTGTGTAGAGATCCTTGGAACAAGCCGGTCGATTTGGTATATTACACTCATGGTTTCGGAAAACTTTGGGTTTGGCCGGGTTGGTTCGTACACGAAACCCACCGAGCCCTTGGAGTGGAAACACTTATATCATTAGCACCAGACGTCCGATTGACGTGCCGTCGACTTTGATGGATTCCTCTAAGTGAGACGGATCTTTTGGCTTACTCCGCTCGAGGTTTGGATGCCATCAGAGTGCGTTCGGGTTGGTTCTTTCACGAAACCAACCGGGCCCCTAGAACGAAAAGGCCAATAACTCACAGACCGGGCGTCCTATTGACACACTGTTTGTTTCGTTGAATTCCCCTTTATGAGATGGAACTTTTGGCATACTTCGCTCGAGATTTGGATACAGTTGGATACTGTCCGGGTCAGAATGCATCCGAAATCCAACCAAGCCCCTGGCACGGAAAAGTTGATATCTTTCAGACAGGACGTCCGTTTGACGAACCATCAGTGGCGTTGATGATCTCATTGAGAAACGGTCCCTATGAGTATACCGTATAAGAGTTCGGGGTACAGTTGAGATACAGCTGGGATTGATTCGCTTACAAAACCAACCGGGCCCTTGGGATAAAAAGGCTAGTAACTCACAGACCGGGCGTCCGATTGACGCGCAGTCTGTTGCGTTGAGACCCCTATGACGAGGAAGTCCTTTGATATAATTCTTCGTGGGAATTTTAGATACCTAGAGTATCGACCAGTAGATCGTGGAGCGGACCCTCCCAGAGACGAGCGTACGGAGTACTGAGACCGTGTAGCTAGCTTGGACCTGAAGAATACTTGTCCGATTCGAGTCGGAGATACTTGTATAGCCCAGTGGGGAGAACTACTGTGTTTGGGTGGCAGACCCACAGCAGGGAGCACTACTATATTTGGGTGGCAGACCCGCGGTACTCGACAGTAGGAGTACCTCTGTAGGCTATGAGGGGGGAGCACTACTGTGTTTTGGTGGCAGAACCTGGCGGGAAGCACTACTATGTGAGGTGGAAGGCCCGCAGTCTCAAAAGGAGGAGTAATTCAGCAGTATTAGGTTAGTGAATAGTACCTCGAAGTCATGACAGGACCACTGTACACTATAGAGACTGGGATCTTCAGCAGTTACGGTTTCGATAATGAAAATCGTAGTTTGAGGTGAGTCTATGACCTTGTGTTTGCCTCATGATTGAGATGGGTCACTTGATAACTTAGGTATATGTATGGGCATATACCTGGGTAGTGGTTATCCTCTGATTTCATAATATTTTTGTTTCCTCAAGGTTGAGATGGGTTACTTGATAACATAGGTATGTGTATGGGCATATACTTAACTAGAGGTTGTCTGTTGAGATCTTCTTTGTGGTTATCCTTGTTGGTTTTAGTGAGACCTTGAGGGTCTCAGGGTCCCTACTGAGTATCTTTATACTCACCCCTGCACGCGCTATGCTCGCACCTCGTTGTGTTGGTTGCAGACGACGGGTAGTGGTGACGGAGGCCGAGAGTTCTAGGGCTAGATGGTTCCCAGAGGTGAACTACACGACGAGCCAGTATCCGTAGCTGGACTTCAAAGTGAGACGACACTCGGAGGAGGTTTTCGGGCGAGAGCATTGTGGAGGCTATCTGTACCTACCCTTCAGGTAGGATCCGTGGTGGACGATCCAGGAGTTGCATAATTTGTACCTACCCTTCAGGTAGGATCCGAGGAGGACGTCCCAAGAGACGCTTCCTTTCTTCCAGCTGTTTTCTTTTTCTGTTGTACTTTTGTTCAGTTGTACTTGTACTTTAATTTGGGTTTGTATTCTGGCCCATTTACTTTTCAGCACTTCTCTTTTTACTTAGTTTTTAAATTCCTCTTGTACTTTGTGGTGTTTTGTTTACTTAATAAAGGCAATGCCTTCCAAGTTATCGGGATTTATGCCTTTGGTGATAGTCGCCAGCCCCTGGCCTATGGAAGGCGGGCTTGGGGTAGTCACGGCACGGGCCCCGAGGACGGGTTGTGATAGGATCTCTAGGAAATCTTCCAGAATTTTTGTGTTTCTCCTTCTTCTATAGACTTGAATATGTGTTAGTGTATTTATTTAAAAACAGCATCTAATAACTAATATATGGGAATTGAATCTTCCGAGAAAGGGTATGTATCAGGAGTGATATTGGATTATTTAGGAAAATAAAAAATTAAAGGAGTAGATAATTTTTGGGGAAGGTAAATTATATAAAAAAAATTAAACTTTGGAAAAAAAATACAAACTCCTTAATATTGTATCCAAAATTTTTCAAGAGGATCATTAGAAACTCTTATAAAATTTAATTTAAAACTAATGGCTCTCCAAATTACAATCCAATTCCATCTCATTTATAATACTATAATATCCCCCCTACTCCTTTAAAGATATTAATATATTTTTTCTGATTCAAAATCAATGAATTTTAATGTGGAAGTGTTGCTTGTGTTATTGTTGAAAAAGGAAAATAAATTCAATAAAGTATCATAAAATCATGAATTTATGATTTGGGTGGACTTATGGATCATCCTTTAACCTTTCCTAGTTAAAATACTACCATAGTTACTCATATCCAATAAAGAAATATGAAATATCATATACCTAACAAGTTCAATGACATTGTTTGAGTAAGAAGGAACTATTACTAGGGTTTATTGGTAATTGTTTCCAATCTGAAAGAAGGATTTAAATATAATTTTCTCAACAAAATGAATATCTAATAGATCCACTACATTGGTGACTCTTAATCAATATAAATGAATCCCATATAATGAAAACCACCACCCTTATTTTTTCATCGTGTACTCCCATCTTTGAAATAATTAAATGCGTAACCCACAACACTTTGTTATATGTGGAATTATTTGGTCTTAGTGAATTCAGTTTTATAAATTCTTGAAGAAAAATGTCTGTATGAATGAAAATATAATGAAATCTACCTATAAAATACATATATATATATTACAACAATAAATCTTGAATACAGGTTAATCAAATAAGGAAATTCATTAGAAATGTTCATGAAGAACTATATTGGGTCTTTAAATTCAATATCAATATCCAATATATATTTTTTCTTTATGAGGATGTGAATAATAATGGTTTAAATAAGGAAAATATAAAAATATCAAAATAGGTCTAAAATATATTATTTGGTTCTAGAATGGTTCCAAAATATTATTCCCCAAGGGTTACTCCTTGTTTAATTATCTATATAAAGTCCTACAGGGGCATGTGATTATTTTACATGGTATGGTTTTTTCATGTGAGGTATCTTTATGGAAATAAGTTCATTGAGACCTTTCATACATTCTATATATTTTAATGATTCATGTAATGAAATTCCCTCTATCCACATAATCCTTTATTTCATTACAATTGACCCCTACGTGAACATTTCACAATTATATTTTTCGATTTACTTACGAAAATTATAACCTCAATCTTCTTATCGTATAATCAAGAAATTGTTTTCCCATATAGATTATATTTATCATCTAAGGAAATAATTTTTTTATCTTATCTACCATACAGTATTTTAATGAAAATATAAAAACAAAAATAGCGTGTTTTTCTATCATTAACTCTTATAGAAGTATGAAATACTCTTCAATGGATAGTAGGTAATCATAAATATCCTTTTTATATTATAGTCCAATATTATCAAAACACTATATTATTCTTTTGGAATTTCAAGTAAATTTATAAATGATTTTTCATAGTAAGATTTATTCTTTCAATGATCCATAGTATTCATAAAAAAAATTAGATATCAGTTTTTAATCTTAGGAATCATTTATTTTCAGAGTTAGGGATTTGGTAAATTCCACGACCCGTCCTCGGGACCTGTGTTGTGACTACCCCAAGCCCACCTCCCATAGGCAGGGGCTGGCGACAAGCACCAAGGCATAAATATCAAAAAAAAGGGAAGGCATTTCCTTTATAAAGTAAACAAACACCACAGAGTAAGCTAGCAAAAGTAAATACTATGTAAAACTGGGTACAGTAGTAAGTGTGGAAAGTAAATGGGTCAGAATACAAACCCAAGCAGAATGTAATGTACAAGTGGAAAGAAAGTACATCAACTAAATGTAAAGAAGCAACGTCGAACCGTCCACTTGAAGTCCCACCTGAAGGGTGGGTACAGATAATCTTCTCAGCTCCACGGTCCAGCCTTCCGCTCCGTGTACGTCCCGCCCAGTGGTCCACCTCTGGGTACTGACCTGCTCCACAATCCTCAACCATGATCAGTGTTGTCCGTCGTCTGCATACAACAAAACGTAGTGCGGGCATAGCCCGTGAAGGGGTGAGAATATGCTACTCAGTAGGGACCCCGAGACCCATGAAGGTCTCCCAAAATCTACAAAGGATAATCCACAAAGGAAAGATACAATCATGAAGTAACATCCACCACTACATAGGTATATTCCCATACATATACCTAAGCCATCGATTCCAGTTTGGCTGTAACATGCAAGCCCAAGTTCGATCACGTCCACACATGATAGTAGAACCCAATCCATATAGTAAAACACTACACAATCCACATAGGAAGCAAATAAATCATATCGAAGATAATTATTGAAAGTCAGGACTCATCTCACATAGGTATACTAATTTGTAAAGTGATAGAGATGATCATATGTAGCCACTAATTCATCTAAGCTGGGACCCACGTAGGATACAAAAACCAGCTACTCTTCCAGATCCACGTAGGATACATGAATAGTAGTACTGCCAGAACCACGTAGGATTAACGAACAGTAGTCATCGCTGTCGAACCCACGGAGGATTTCAGTACGGTTTTTGTCACTGCCAGTCCGACGGAGGATTTCAGTGCAGTTTTCATCACTACCGATCCCACGAAGGATTTCAGTGCAGTCGTCATTGCTACTGAACCCATGAAGGATTTCATTGAATTCATCATTGCTTCCAAACCCATGGAGGATTTCAATTCAGTCTTCATTGCTGCCGAACCCCCAGACGATTTTAGTGCAGTCTTCATCGTCGTCGCAGTAGAAGCCATCTCTAGGGTTCCACACACAGCGTGATCGATTCCGGGAGGGTATGCTCCATGATCCAAGTAGTTTTGATACATCAACTGACACATAGTCTGGATTTGATGTATCCTAATATTCTGTCCTGAAAAAAGGAACTCAACGTGACAGAAGGTGCGTCAATCGGATGCCCAGTCTGAGAGTTATTGGCTTTTTCATTCCAGCGGCCTAGTTGGTTTTTATGTCAAAACCAATCCAACCACAATCCAACTACGTCCAAACTTCATGTGGAGTAAGTAGAAAGGTCTGTCTCACTAATAGGAATCCAAAAAAGTCGACGACACGTTAATCAGATGTCCGGAGCTCATGTTATAAGCGTTTCCCCTCCGAGGGCCCGGTTGGTTTCGTGCTCGAACCAACCCGGCCATACCCAAAGTTCTCAAAAACCTTGAGTTCCAAAACAACCATCTCTATCTGAGGATCGCATCACAACTGACAGTGCATCAATCGAATGTCTGTAGACCATGAAATGGGAAAATGAAAGAACCTGCCATTTTCAGGGGGTTTTGGGCCTAGACCGACCCGGCCCGAGACCCCCTGGGTCGGCCCGAACCGGGTTCGGGTCAGACCCATTTGGGCGCGGCCTGGCCTGGTGGGGGCAGCCTGACCCAGCTGGCACTGGCCGAGCCGAGCGGAAATGGGGGGGGGGGGGGGGTTGGGGGTTGCCCCCCCTTGATTGAAACTGCAGCCCCCCGTAGGGCCGCTCCTTTTCCAGCCGGGGGTTACGATCTTGGTCGTCCTTCTGAAACGGCTGGCCCGGTCTGGACGGCCGGTGCTGCCTCCGTGGGACCCAGCGGTCCCGCCCCTCTGAGGTTCTGGTGGCCGGTAGTTTCGGCCGCCCCGCCTTGCACCGCCGCGGCTTTGAGCCGCAACCTAGTCCAACCGGCACCACTCGACGGCGCCAAACCCCTACGCCTCGGCCCCGCTCTGGCTGGGCCTCTTCATGGTTCTCCAGAGCGGCGTGAGGACACCGTGACATTATTTGGCCTCAACGACACCTCACTTTTTCATTTTTTCTGCATGGTAATGTTGCACCACACTGCATTTAATCATACCGCGACAAACAGAACATCAAAGGAGGAGGAGGGTCAGTCGTGTTCATGCGGTCAGACCTCCTCCCGTAAATCCGATATCAAGCGGCTAAAGAAAAAATAGACATTTACACGGAAAAAAATATTTGTGAACTAAATAAAACCCCTACCTCGATGTAGTCATCGAACGAGGTTTGTCGCGGGAATGGGATGTCGTGGAATACGACATCGCGGAAGGAGGATCGTCGACGACGCGGTACACGACGTCGTCGTACATGGCTTCACGGAGAAGAGGACCGTCGGCGTCGTGGTACATAGCGTCGCATCGTTGATCTCTGAGGAATCAGTGTTATTTGTCTTCCTTCGTCGGAGGCCGGTGTTCTTCATCAGTGACGGTGTGTTCTTCGCGTTCTTCTAGGAGGAAGATGAAGATTCCAAGGCTTGAGCAATTCGTCTCCAACCTTCTTGCACAACGAAATAACCCTTAAATAAATAAGACGTTGTCTTATTTAATTAAAACACACATGAAAACATTCAATTAGAAATTCAAAATGAATTCAAGAATTTATTACATTGAATAACTTAATTCAATTCATAAATTAAGAGAGTGGACTTGGAATTTAATAAGGGGGTGCGGGTGTGTTATAAAATAATGAGGGTTTGAGGAAGTTGAAAAGGTGGGGCTAGTGTGGGGACCACCATACTAATATACTATAAAGAGGGGTTAGGATATAGTGGGTCCCACCTCAACTACTATAAGTAAGTTTAAACTACATAGAACATAAAATAAAAATAGTTGGACAACTTTTATTTTATTCATTAGTTGATCTTTTTTTAAATAACCACACCCAAACAAACGCCACTCTAGAAAAGGTGGCCCTATGAAATTACCGACACTTCGTTTTAATTAGTGCCATCAAATTTATATTTCGAGCACCGGTTCAAAAGTTAGGAAAACCTGCTCGTTCGTTCACTAAATGTACCCGAGCTAAACTTCGGAAATTGATTTCGGGCACACCGGGCCTCAGAATCAGGTGCCGTCAGAAACTGCATTCTTTTAAAATACAAAAGAAAATTAATAAAAAAAGTTCCCAGATTTTTACAGGTCTCTACATTACTACCACCTCAGGTATTTTCATCCCCATAAAGATACATCATAAAATAGGGGAACAAATGAGGGTACTGAGCACATATATAAGCCTCCCGCTCCTAAGTGATCTCAATGTAGAGACCCGAAGGTTAATTTACATTGACATTACATTACTTTTGAGGAATACTTACTACATAACAAAAACACACACACAAGGACCGTAATAGTTTAATGTCTTTGGAAACTTGGAATATAATCTTCTAATCATGGTGAAAGATCTTCAACATCTCCCATAAAGATCTTCCTCTTTTTTTTATACCTAAAACCTTTCTTTATATCCTGTGTAAAAGAAAACATAAAAGGGTGAGCTCAAATGCTCAGTAAGGGTAAACAAAAGACATATCAATCACATCATATTCATAAGAACATAACATTTTGGAAATCTTAACCCTCAAAAGAGATCATAATATCATAACATGGGATAAATCATAGTAGTGAAATGTAATCCCAATAATCATAACATAAAACATGAAACTTTGTGGCATACACACATAATCATATAGAATCATTTCTTGTTAGTCAAGACTCATTTCCAAGACTATCTTAGTGTACAAAGTCCATTTCTGAACCGAGTTCACTCCTCGTCTCATTACTGTTTCACTGAACCAGTTTAACCTGCCATTCCAGCCATGTCTATCTCATGAGATATAAAATCTTTACCCAATGCATTGGAGAGAGATATAGGTCCCACCCATATTATAATGATACCATTCTTATGTGTGACACAAAATCAGAAAACTATACATCAGAGCATAACCCATGTAATAAAAATGGGAATCTTAAACATCGTGACATCATAAAACAATTCATATAAGATAAAGGAATTCATAAAAATATAATTCCATCATAACATAATCAAATCAATGTAATAATAGGGATTGAAACAGAACCCTTTATTATCATAGATGGAAAATAATTTTGATAAAACACTTGAACTCCATTATTGAGGAAAATATCCTTTCTACTTCAAAAACATTTTCCCTTTCTTAACAAGTCATAAAATTTTAAACTAAAATAATTTGATTAAAAATAAACCTGAGAACTTGTAAAGGAACCTTCATGGAAATAATGTTTTAAAAATCCATTCATGCCGTATAATTTATAAAAAAAATTCTTTGTACTTTTTTCGGAAAGGTCAAAAAGTATCTCGTACGAAAAACGACAAAAGATTCTTTTCATATCCTTTACTAAAAACTCACCGAAGGGTAAAATTGGATTTAAATAGTTGTCGGTGGATAGAAATAATATTACATATTGAGGAAACATGGATTTGGATGATAAAATACTCCCCAGTAAATTCCAAAGTATAAACAATATCGGATAAAAATGAGATTGTGATATTTCCCTTACCTTAGACCTGATTTTCTACGTAAGTGTCCGAACCTCCTGTATAATGATTTAAATTAAGTTATTGACTTATTCCTGAATCATAATTATTGTTATGATATAATATATGGTCATATTCTTAGCTTCTTATTAGTAATATTTCATTACTACTTATTATTCGGGTGTTTATTACTTTTTGATCTTATGCGTGTTTTGTCGAATAAATTATTATTCTTTTCTTTAAGTTATAGATACCTCATTTCCCGAATGGTATTAGTGTAATATATATCATATTAATTCATTAAATTCATTTATATAATCATTATGCAAGGAAGATCATGTAGAACGAGTCACATCACATCGTGGAGACGGTATTCCGTACGTACGCACGAGTGATGATATCATTCCTATGATCGTGGAATTGTATTTGAGTGTATGTATACGATTTCAGAATAAATATCACTTTATAATAGTCATATATAGTAATTATTTACACCATTATACCCATCCAAGTAAGGTGGTGGTGGAAAATAGATTTCACCACGGCGTGGAGACGGTTTTCTATACGTACACACGCGCGGTGATTTCATTTTTCTTAGGATGGATAGATGGTGAAATAGGTTTGTTTCATACTTATAATAACATATAATTATATGATTGATACTGATGTTATTACTTCATAATGAAACAACCTAAGAATAAGAAGTGGAAGAAGAAATAAAGTTGAAAGAATCGGTAACAGACATTACCTCTTCTTTGAAGCGCCTCTTTGAGATCTCCTTTTAGAGCACTAAAATTGGTCTTTGAGGAAGACCAGAACCTCTAGGATGTTTCTATGGAAGTTTATAAGATAATTTTTTAGGGGTTTTCCGAGCATTAAGGGTCAAATTTGTGTGAGGAAGAGAGGGAGGGGTTCCCTTTTATAAGGGAGGAGAAGGGAACCTTTGGAATAACTAAAAATATTATTTTATTATAAAGCCAAATTCGGTTTTAAATAGATCCAAATTGATTTATTTCAAATCCAAGGTGGGAATGGGTAGAAAGCATCTAATCCAATAGAATTTAGACAAGTTTAGTTTCCTATTGTAACCTTATCATTTAGATTTAAAATTAAGTTAATTAATTTTACTTTTACTGTGTCTTCTTGTGTTCTTACACTATAAGGTTAATAAACATACTATAACAAGCCAAAAGAACCCCAAGTTGTTTATTATTAATATATATAACCTTATCTAAGTCATTTAGCCTAGCCTTATATTTTTAGGAATAAATTAACAATTAACAATGTAATATTGTTTAAAAAAACTATTTTATGTCAATTTTAAAACTATTTAGTAATTGATTTTTGTGAAAATTATAACAGAATTATTAGTTCAATATAAGTTTATTAAATCAATACTAACATGTCATATTAACCTAGAAAATTAGTGGAATACATAAAAAGTCTCAAATTTCATTTATTTAGGTATTTATAACATCAATTATGTAAATATTTCATTAATAAGATAATTACTGCATCATCTTTGTGTCATAAATAAATTATATTATTTAATGTCTAAAAATTAAAAATAAAATACCATTATTTAGGAAATATTCTTATCATTCTAATGAGTATTTATAGTCGAATTTATCTTATGTATAATCCTATATTAAAAACGATTTACTTATTAAACTTTAATTTTAACTATTCTAACCCTTCTTTAAATAAATTAATAATAAATGTCCTAATCTAATCCAAGTGGGCCTAAATGATCATATTTTATTCCTAAGGTTGTTTTTGGTCGAATTACACTTATCCAATAGAATTAGGACATCTGTTAGAGAAATAATAATAACATTGTTACCCATAATTACCCTATTTACTTTAAACCGTTGTAAAAAAAATAAAAAAGTTACTATTCACCAAAAATTACTTTCATCTCATTGAACCACATTTTACATACTAATATCAACCGTGTCTCTCGAAGTTTTGAAATTCCACTCACATAAACAGTAAAATTATGTTTTATGAAAAATTCATTTCTTTAACTACCACTTAGTGGTTTCACTATTAATCAAAAAATGAAAGTTTCCAGAAAAATACCAAATATTAGGCCTAAGTTATATTTGATATTATGAACTCAAAAATTATGTCTATTTAACCAAATTCAAAACATATCAATTTCATTAATTAATTTAAAAATTAATTCCCGTCTTCAAAACAAATATTGTGTTTTTGAGAGATAATAACTATCAAAAGATTGATACTTGTTTACGTCTGGTTTAAATGTAGAATTACATCCAATGACCAATATTGTATTAAATTGTAAAAACATATTATAAATAAACTTTAAAACCACTCAAATTACTAATTTATCACTATTAATTATTTCGATTAAAAAGGTTAATTTTAATTAAACTTTTGTAATTTTCACTATTCATCAGAAAATGAAAGTTATCCGAAATGTACCAAAATTTCACCCTAAGATAATTTCGATATTCCGAATCGAAAAATAAAGTCCATTTTGGAAAATAAAAATTTAAAAAAATTTAAAAAGTGGTTATTACTATTCATAACAGCTAGTTTTAATAATATTTTAATAGCATATCGTTGTTTAGTGAAACTCAGTATTTCGTACTACACACGCTATCGAGGAAGGTCACGATTGTGTGTAGTGCAAGGAAAGTCAAGGATGCATGTTGTGCAAGCACCTTTTGGTGTATCATACAACACAAGACATTAATGAAATTAATAAGAATATTTTTTATAAAATCTCGGGGTGTTACATTCTACCCCCCTTAAATTTCATTTTCACCCTCGAAATTCGTCGGGGTTATAAATGGTTTACTATTGAAAAGTTTATTTGATAGAAACCCACATCGTAAAAAGGAATACCAAAACATGGCTTTAAAAACTAATGTATGAAATGTAATGGTTACCAAAATTAACTCATCACTGGGTTTCCACGTAGGAGAACATAGATGAAAATATGGATATGGAAGAAAAATATAACCATCAAGTTCTGATGGAGAGTGGTTGAGAACCTGGCTATGGAAAATCCAGCAATCACAAAGCCATAGATTTGTGATGATCTAAGGTACCATCCGATTCATTAGATATAAGAGCACTAGGACAACATTTTTGCTTTTCATGATCATTTCCCTAAAGTTGATGAAATTGGAATTAGAAGGAATACATTGGTTATTTTCGTATAGTCTCACCGTTGGTAGATCTTTGGACAATTTCCACTTCATCTCTTAAAGAAATGAAGTTGAATTTGTCATTCGTGGTGTGTTAGCAGATCATGTGATAGAATGATGGGTCATTTCATCTGTCTCAAACAAAAGGTTAGAAAATTTATCAAAAAATACATAAGTCCATCTATAGTGAGATTAATGATATATGGTTCCTAAAATGGACTTATACTTCATATATCATACTGCTTAATCTAATAAAACTAGTTTCTACTAAACAGGGACTTCTTGTAGGCCAGTGGTAGGCGACAAAGGCCAGTCGCACTTCGGTTGTGGGTTCGATTCCCATGGCCTTGTCCGACGCGATGGTTTGTCGCCCATCCTCCAGGTTGTCCTTTTCTAAAACTATATTACTATAACATCCCATCAATAATATAGAAAAAACTTCTATCCTTATACAATACTAACTTATGTCCAACATAATCCATTCCAATCATTAGGCTTATCCATAATACTGCAGTCCACTCTCATAATATAGTGAAAACGATTACCAGATATTTAATACCATCGTTGGTCCCCATATATCATATGATATGTCTTTTTGGTTACATTCCAAACATTCAAAGGCCTTAATCATGTATTCTCTTGAATACCCATTGAACCTTAGAGAAAACATGAATGCAGTTAAAAGTTAACACTTTCCACATACCAAAATCCTCAAAATTCTATATACTCAAACAATGATATCACTTAGTCCTTATATCAATCATGAGATCATGAATACTGTCAAATATTTCATTTTCTCGTTTTCCCTTCATTATGCGCATATCATCTGTTTTTCCAAAAATATCTCAATCACTTTCCATGGTTACCAGTACCATAAAATTATTGAAAACCACAATAGACCAATACATAAATATTCCAATATTCCATGATTCTATATACAACATTATTTTGGAATCCCATTACAAAAAAACTTAATCATTCCACCACATCGTTGTCATATTCAACATCGCCAATGGTGATCGCATGTGACATTCCTTTGTCCTTTTTCTTAAGTGGTTGCTCATGTCGATCATCACTAACCCTTGGATTAGGGCATTTATTAGCATAATGCCCCATTTCCTTGCACTTGAAGCATTGAAGTGTTGGTGGTGCGTTCTCTGTAGTCTTTTTGTTATTCACATAATTAGAAACCCTTTTTCCATTACTTTGACACTCAGCTGCTCGATGACCTTCTTTTTCACACTTAAAACATTTTCTAGTCCCTTTGTGACAATATCCACCATGCTTCCTTCCACACTTTGAGCATAATTAATCATTCATCTTCTTTTCACCATTATTCTGAAATTTATCCTTGAACTCCATCTTTTGTTTCCTGTCAAAACTATGAGATGGATAAGTAACACCAACTTCTATTTCTACCTTGATAGCACAACACACAATTTCTTCATAGCTGCTGAAGTCTCTTATAGCTAATGCCCTTCGAAGATTTGGTTTTAATCCACTGAAGAATCGATCAACTTTACTTTCATGTTGGATGATAACTCCAGATGCATACCTTGCAAGCCTTGTAAAATTTGCATTGTATATACCAAAATATTCATCATCCTTTTGCTTTAGTTCAAGAAACACCTTCTCCATCTTTGTTCGAAGAATACGAGGGAAGTACTTATTGAAAAATTAGTTTTCGAACTCGTCCCATTCCATGGACTCAATTTCATCTCATTGACTCGTATTCTTGATAAGATTCCACCATTGATCAGCTTCACCTTCCAAACGATATTCTGCTAAGATGACTTTATCATGTTCAGATCATTGAAGAACTAAAAATATCTTTTCAGTGGTACTGATCCATTGTTCAGTAATAGGTGGATCAGAAGTCGCAATGAAAGAAGGTGGACGTTGCCTCATGAAGGACTCAATAGAATATTGTTCCCTTCTCTGCTCATTTGGAAGTCCATAATGATTCATAGCTTGTTTAAGTATAGCAATACGATTTTTCACTCCATTTACCATAACATTTGTTTGTTCAGGAGGACAATCATTGCATTTTCCATTGCATTGATCAACACGGTTCCTTCAGGTTCCAGCCATCGTCTAAAACCCAAAAAGGATAGTGTGAGAGGCAAAAATCATGCTAGGGAAAACAACATAATAAAGGGGGAGTACCTTCAATATCTAACATCTTAGGTTTAATTCTAACATCGTTACCGTAATTATAGGACAATAACCTATACTTATACATAACCTTAGGGACATACCTTAGAAATATCTATAGAGATCTCACTAAAGTTATCGCATCCTAGTTTCCAAAGGATGACCAAACCATTGATCTGATACCAACTATAGGTATCCAAAGCTTAACGTACATTAACATTAAATTACTTTTGAGGAATACTTAGTACATAACAAAAACACACACACAAGGACCGTAATAGTTTAGTGTCTTTGGAAACTCGGAATATAATCTTTTAATCATGGTGAAATATCTTCAACATATCCCATAAAGATATTCCTCTTTTTCTATACCTAAAACCTTTATTTATATCCTGGGGAAAAGAAAACATAAAAGGGTGAGCTCAAATTCTCAGTAAGGGTAAATAAAAGAAATATAAATCACATCATATTCATAAGAACATAACATTTTGGAAATCTAAACCTGCAAATGAGATCATAATATCATAACATGGGATAAATCATAGTAGGGAAATGTAATCCCAATAATCATAACATAAAACATGAAACTTTGTGGCATACACACATAATCATAGAGAATCATTTCTCGTTAGTCAAGACTCATTCCCAAGACTATCTTAGTGGACAAAGTCCATTTCTGAACTGAGTTCACTCCTCGTTTCAGTCCTGTTTCACTGAACCGGTTTAACCTACCGTTCCAGCCATGTCTATCTCATGAGATATAAAATCTTTACCCAATGAATTTTTGGGAGATATAGGTCCCACCCATCTCATAATGATACAATTCTAACGTGTTCCACAAAATCAGAAAACCATACAACATAGCATATCCCATGTAATAAAAATGGGAATCTTAAACATCGTGACATCATAAAACAATTCATATAAAATAAAGGAATTCATAAAAATATAATTCTATCATAACATAATCAAATCAATGTAATTATATGGATAGAAACCGAAACCTTTTATACCTTATATGCAAAATAATTTTGATAAAACACTTGAACTCCATTATTGAGGAAAATATCCTTTCTACATCAAAAACATTTTCCCTTTCTTAAAATTTCATACAATTTTAAACTAAAAGAAGTGGATTAAAAATAAACTTGAAAACTTGTAAAGGAACCTTATTGGAAATAATGTTTTAAAATTCCATTCATGCCGTATATGTTAAAAATAATATTCTCCGTACTTTTGTCGGAAAAGTCAAAAAGCACCTCGTACAAAAAACGACAAAAGATTCCTTTCATATCCTTTACTAAAAACTCCCCGAAGGGTAAAATTGGATTTAAAAAATTGTAGGTGGATGGAAATAATTTTAAATATTGAGGAAACATGGATTTGGATGATAAAATATACCCCAGTAAATGCCAAAGTATAAACAATCTCGGATAAAAATGAGATTGTGATATTTCTCTTACATTAGACCCGATTTGTTTTGTAAGTGTCCGAACCTCCTGTGGAATGATTTAAATAATTTTATTGAATTATTCCAGAATCATAATTATTGTTATGATATCATATATGGTCATATTCTTAGCTTCTTATTAGTAATATTTCATTACTACTTGTTATCAGGGTGTTTATTACTTTTTGTTCTTATGCGTGTTTTGTCGAATAAATTCTTATTCTTCTCTTTAGTTTATAGATACCTCATTTACATAATGGTATTAGAGTAATTTATATCATATTCATTCATTCAATTCATTTATATAATAATTATTCAATAAAGATCATGTAGAACGAGTCGCATCACATCGTGGAGACGGTATTCCATACGTACGCACGAGTGATGATATCATTCCTATGATCGTGGAATTTTATTGGAGTGTATGAATACTATATTAGAATCAATACCACTTTATAATAGTCATATATAGTCATTATTTACACCATTATACCCATACAAGTAAGGTGGTGGTGGAAAATAGATTTTCCCACGGCGTGGATACGGTATTCCGTACGTACGCACGCGCGATAATTTCATTTTCCGTAGGATGGATAGATGTTGAAATAGGGTTGTTTCATACTTATAATAACATATACTTATATGATTGATACAGATGTTATTACTTTATAATGAAACAACCTATGAAGAAGAAGTGGAAAAAGAAATAAAGTTGAAAGAATCGGTGACAGACATTACCTCTCCTTTGAAGCGCCTCTTTGAGATCTCCTTTTAGGGAACTAAAATTGGTCTTTGAGGAAGACAAGAACTTCTAGGATGTTTCTAGGGAAGTGGAGAAGATAATTTTTCAGGAGTTGGCCGAGCATGATGACTCAATGTGGTGTGAGGAAGAGAGGGAGGGGGTGCCCTTTTATAAGGGAGGAGAGGGGCATCTTTGGAATAACAAAAATATTATTATATTATAAAGCCAAATTCGGTTTTAAATAGCTCCAAATTGATTTATTTCGAAGCTAATGTGGGGATGGGTCGGAATCCTCTCATCTAATAGAATTTAGGAAAGTTTAGTTTCCTATTTTAAACTTATCATTTAGATTTAACATTAAGTTAATTAATTTTACTTTTACTGTGTCTTCTTCTGTTCTTAAACTATAAGGTTAATAAACATACTATAACAAGCCAAACAAACCCCAAGTTGTTTATTATTAATATATATAACCTTATATAAGTCATTTTGTCGAACCATAGATTTTTAAGAATAAAATAATAATTAATAATATAATATTTGTTTTAAAAACTATTTTATGTCAATTTTGACACTATTTAGTAATTGATTTTTGTGAAAATCATAAAAGAATTATTAGTTCAAAAAAAGTTAATTAAATCAATACTAACATGTAATATTAACCTTGAAAATTAGTGGAAGTCATAAAAAGCCTCAAATTACATTTATTTGTGTATTTATAACATCAATTATGTCAATATTTCATTAATAAGATAATTACTGCATCATCTGTGTGTAATAAATAAATTAAATTATTAAATTTCTAAAAATTACATATAAAATAGCTTTATGTAGGAAATATTTTTATATTTCTAATTAGAATTTATAGTCTAATTTATCTTATGTACAATCCTATATTAAAAAGGATTTACTTATAAATCTTTGATTTTAACTATTTTAACCCTTCTTTAAATAAATTAATAATAAATGTCCTAATCTAATCCAACTGGTCCTAAATGATCATATTTTTTTACTAATGTTGTTTTTGGTCGAATTACACTTATCCAATAGAATTAGGACATGTTTTAGGGTAATAATAAAAACATTTTTACCCTTAATTACCCTATTTACTTTTAACTGTGGTAAAAAAAGTAAAAAGTTAATATTCATAAAAAATTATTTTCATCTCATTGAACCACATTTTACTTACTAACATCAACCATGTCTCTCATATTTTTGAAATTCCACTCACAAAAGCGGTAAAATTAAGTTTAATGAAAAAATAATTTTTTAAGTACCACTTAGTGGTTTCACTATTCATCAAAAAATGAAAGTTTCCAGAAAAATACCAAAAATTAGGCCTAAGCTATATTTGATATTAAGAACTCAAAAATCTTGTCTATTTTACCAAATTCAAAACATATCAGTTTCATTAATTAATTTAAAAATTAATTCCCGTCGTCAAAACAAATAGCTTGTTCTTAAGAGATAATAACTATCAAAATGTTGACATTGTTTATGTCTGGTTTAAATGTAGAATTACATCCAATGACCAACATTGTGTTCAATTGTAAAAATTAATTCTAAATATACTATAAAACCACTCAAATTAATAATTTATCACTATTAATTATTTCGATTAAAAAGGTTGTTTTTAATTAAAATTTAGTAATTGTCACTATTCATCAGAAAATGAAAGTTATCCAAAATGTACCAAAATTTCACCCTAAGCTAATTTCGATATTCTGAATCCAAAAATGAAGTCCATTTTGAAATAAAAAAATTTAAAAAAATTTAAAAAGTGGTTATTTCTATTCATAATGACTAGTTTTAATAATATTTTAATAGCATATCGTTGTTTAGTGAAACTCGGTATTGCGTACTACACACGCAATCGGGGAAGGTCACGATTGCGTGTAATGAAAGGCAAGTCAAGGATGCGTGTTGTGCAAGCTCCTTTTGGTGTAGCGTACAACACAAGACATTAATGACATTAAAAATAATATTTTTCATAAAATCTCGGGGTGTTACACTCTTGGAGGTTCCCGTGCTGCCATCTGATGCGCACTAGAGGAATCAACTGCCCATATAGGACCCACTCCTTTCGATCCTCGATCTCCACCGGTACCTCCATAAATTTCACCACATCGTTAATGTCCAACTCCCCATTTCCGATTATATGTGTTGGGTGATGCACGTATCTCCTCAGCTGAGATACGAGGAAGACGTCGTGCACCCGGTGCAACTGAGGTGGTAGGGCCTGGAGATAAGCCACCTCGCCTATCCTACTGAGAACCTGGATGGTCTGATGAAGTGCGGAGATAACATTACACCCCATCCAAATCTCTGTAATCCACGTCGTGGTGAGACCCAAAAAAAACATGGTTTCCATCCGCGAACTCCAGTGGCCTCCGCCTCCTCTCAACATAAGACTTATGCTGGCTCTGAGCTGTCCTCATACGCTCCTGGATGACTGGGACCTTCTCTGTCCTGGCCTAGACCATTTCTGGTCCCACAAGTGCTGACTCCCCAGGGTCTATCCTGCATAGAGGTGATCTGCAAGGTCAGCCGTACAATTCCTCGTATGGGGTCATCCAGATGGTGGAGTAGTCGTTGTTGTTGTACGCAAACTCCACCAAGGGTAGGTGATCCTCCCAGCTGTGACCAAGTTGAGGACACATGCACAGATCATGTCCTCGAGAGTTTGAATGGTTCTCTTCGTCTAACCATCTGTCTAAGGGTGAAAGGTGGTGCTCAGACGTAGCTGCGTCTCGAATGCCTCCTGCAACCCCTTCCAAAGCCGGGAAGTAAAGTGAGCATCTCGATCGGAGACGATAGATGATAGAACACCATGAAGCCGTACAATCTTTTGAACGTAGAGGCGTCCCACGCTCTCCAATGAGCCCTACTCTCTGATGGATAAGAATTTGGCCGACTTGGTGAGTCGGTCGACAGTCACCCAAATGGAGTCATGACCTCTAGATGTACGTGGAAGTCCAGTCACGAAATCTATAGATATCACGTCCCACTTCCACTCCAGGATTCAAAGGGCTCCACCAAGCCTACTGGTACCTGGTGCTCCACCTACACCTGCTGACAGGTGAGGCATCGAGAAACGAACTCAGCTACATCCTTCTTCATACCCAGCCACCAGTGACTTAGTCTGAGATCCTGGTACATCTTCGATACTCATGGATGTACAGCTAAAGGGGAAGTGTGAAACTCAATCAGCACCTCCTCCTGTAAAGCAACTAGTACCATGGTACGTCCTCTTAAAAGGATGACGTGCTCTCTTCCCATAGAGAAACCATCAGGTTCCTATCCTGATGATATCTGTGCACTCTACGTCTCACAGTCAGCGTCCCCTCATTGTACCTCTCGGACCCGCTGTTGTAGTGGAGGAGTGACTGTGTGTGACTGCAGAAAGGATGCTCCATCACTATCCACGAAGGATATCTACAAAGCGGCTAGCTGCTCCGTCACCTCCCTGAGTAGCTAAATGCCCATCCTCCTGCTGAGAGAATCGGCTACTAGGTTCCCCTTCCTAGGTGTATAGAAAATCCCAATGTCATAGTCCTGGAGGAACTCAAGTCATCGCCGATGTCTCAGATTTAGGTCCTTCTGCGAGAAGATGTACCCGAGACTCTGGTGGTCAGAGTTGACTGTAAAGTGCTCACCCATCAGATAGTGTCACCGCATCTTCAGATAGAAGACCACTACTGCTAACTCCAGGTCATGGGTAGCGTAGTTCTGCTCATGCTACCTCAAATGAAGTGATTCATAGGCGATCACTGCCCAATCCTACATCAAGAAACATCCATGTCCGGTCCTTGATGCATCACAGTAGACTACGTACCCTACTCCCTCCACCGGTAGCCTCAAGATAGGTGCGCTGGTCAATATCTGTCTCATCTCCAGGAAGCTCTACTGACATCTATCTGAACACATGATGGGTTTCCCCTTATTTGTCAAAGGTGAAAGTGGTGTTTCCACTCTGGAGAAGTATGTCACAAACCTCCGGTAGTACCCATCTAACCCAAAGAAACTCCGCACCTCTGTCACGCTCCTTGGTGGCTCCCAAGCTAACACTACCTCAATATTAGTAGGATCCACTGCAATTCTCTCCTCAGAGATGACATGTCCCAAGAAGTGGACCTCACATAACCAAAACATACACTTCGAGAGCTTACAGTAAATCTGGTGCTCTCAGAGTGTGTCCAGTACAACCCACAAGTGGTAGGCGTGCACCCCCTCAGGGGTCGAGTATATAAATATGTCTTCGTTTAAGAACATGACAATTTGATCGAGGTATGGCTGAAAGATCCTGTTCATGAGACTTATGAACAGTGTTGTAGAGTTGGTTACATCGAAAGGCATAACCAAGAACTCATAGTGGCCATACCGACATCTAAAGGTCATCTTCTACACCTCCTCGTCCCAAACTCTGAGCTGATGATAGTCTGGTCTAAGGTCTATTTGAGAACCACCATGCTCCCTTGAGCTGATTGAAGAGTTTTTCAATCCCCGTTAGCGGATAGTTGTTCCTCACGGTCACCTGGTTCAGGTGACGATAGTCAACACATAGTCGCAAGCTCCCGTCCGCCTTCTTGGCGAACAATATCGGGGAAGCCTAGGGTGAAACACTGGGTCGGATGAATCCCTTGCTCTGCAAGTCCTCCATATGTACTAGTAGCTCTCGAATCACAGCGGGAGCCATCCGATATGCTATAGTGGATATTAGTGTTGTCCCTGGGTACAAGTCAATATAAAATTATACCTCTCTACGTGGAGGTAGTCCTGGAATGTCGTCAGGGAAAATGTCCGCATACTGATCCACCACTACAGGAAAACTCGGACTCTTCACATCAACTACTCCTAGGATGAGGCTTGCTAACTGGTGAGTGATCGGATATTCTCTCCTCTACGTGAGTCCATCCTACGCTGCAAAGGCTCCCTTCTCACCGGTGAAGGTGAACTTGCTCCCGTCGGTGAGAACAGACCGCACCTTGAACCTAATACAGTTGATCTGATCATGGACAATAGATAACCAATCCATGACAAAGATGACGTCGTAAGGCCTTGACGCCGCTACAATAAGATACCAGCTGAAGCTCTCGCCTACTAGAGTAAGATCACACTACCGGCACCAGTGCGTAATCATCGAGTCTGCTCCCGTAGAAGTCTTTAGCGGTGAGGATCGAGCCAACGGCTCAGTCAGAATCTTCCAGCTCTGTACAAGGGCAGCAGCAATGAAAGAATAACGCGCTCCTATGTCTATAAGAACTGCAACAAGGGTGGAGTAGACACAGATAGTTCCTCTAATCATCTTGGGTGCGCCTTTGTCATTGGCCTCTACTGCCTGAAGCTGTTCCTGCCCCTTACCGCCAGCTCCCTGTGGTCGGGGTGAACTTCCTGGTGGTGGTGGTGGTAAAGCCTCAAAGCATCGCCCACCACCTGCAGCTCGACCAGCTCCCTTGCCCCATCCTCCTTCTCTCATCGGACAACCACGGTCGACCCTATGCCTCTTCCTGGGTGGCCCCTCAACTGTCTGCTGCTCCTCTGATCAGTGGGTCCGCAGTCATGAGCCAAGTGGCCCTACCCGCCGCATGTGTAGCACTGTCTGCTCCTCAGAAGGATGGCACTGCGCTACATGCCCCACACCTCTGAGCCAGTGTACGGAGGCCGTTCGCCTTAAGGATTGATCCGCCTGGACCCCTGTGACATCCGTCGACTGCCGGCTGCATATGACTCTGCTAAGTGCCAACCCTTCGGTAGGTCTCGTTGCTGGTGTAGGATCAGAAAGGAACCTCTATATGAGAAGGGCTCGCTCCAGTACTCCTTCCTATGTCGGAATGCTGAGGGATATCATCGATGCCATGATCTCATGCCTCATCCCCTGCTTGAAGGTCTGGGCCTAGAATAATGGGTCCTGTACCATGTCCGTCGAATAGCGCGAGAGATCGGTAAATCTCACCGAGTATTGGGTGACCATCATGCTGCCCTGCCACAGCTATAGTAGCTCCTGGATGTGCACCGCAAGGAGGGTGGTTGGGACAAACTCTGAAATGAAGAGGCTCTCAATGTTCGCCCAGTGGAAAGATGCCTCGTCGTGCACCTGGAGCATCATGCTCCGCCATCTTCCTGCTGCCGCGTGTAGGAGGTTCACTGCAAGGATCACCATGATGTCAGTTGGTGTCCCCACTAACCTGAAAAATCGAACTACAACCTCCAGCCAATCCACGGCTACCTGAGGGTATGTCTCCCCTTGGAACCTGGGCGGTCTCTGAAGCTGAAACTCATGTAGTGAAATAAGGCGACATACACTCTCAGCAGCTAGGGCTAGTAGCATTGGTGGCTCGGCGGGTAGTGGTACTGCCGGTGCCTCCGCTGAAAAAGGGCCCTACATCGAGGCCTTGTCGCTCGGTGGGCTGTCATCTCGCACAAAGCTCGGAACCCTAGCTAGCTGCCATCATGGGTCCATCCTGAAAATAAACAGGTGTGCCATGGTCAAAACAGTATACCTAGTGAGCTGACACAAAGTAATCACAAATAAAACTTTTAAAACACACATGAAATCAATGTTTTCGTGCACTGAGTCGGAAATTAGAAGTCTGGGTCCTGGTGTATGGATACGTTAGCCGCCACACCATCATTGGAATCTTTAGACAAATAACCACACTCAATACCCTTAGCACTATTTCTTCACACAAAAGAACGATCAGAGTCCTGAGTTCTGCGGTAGAACCGAACTCCTTAGATACAAATTTTTCATGACCCGTCCTCGGGACCCGTGTCGTGAATACCCCAAGCGTCCCTCCCATAAGATAGGGGCTAGCGACTAGCACCAAGGCATAAATCCCGACAAAAAGGGGTAGGCATTGCCTTTATAAAGTAAACAAACACCATAGAGTAAGCTAGGACAAGTAAATACTAAGTAAAATTGGGTAAATTAGTAAGTGAGGAAAGTAAATGGGCCATAATACAAACCCAAACTGAAAGTAAAGTACAACTGGAAAGAAAGTACAACAATTGAAAGTAAAGTAGCAACATCGATCCATCCACTAAATGTCCCACCTGAAGGGTGGGTACATATAATCTCCCCATCTCCATGGTCCAACCGTCAGCTCCGTGTACGTCCCGGCCAGTGGTCCAACGCTAGGTACCGACCAGTTCCACAAGCCTCAACCACGATTAGCGATGTCCATCATCTGCATCCAACACATCGTAATGCGGGCATAACCCGTGCAGGAGTGAGTATACGTTACTCAGTAGGGACCTCAAGACACCCGAAAGTCTCCCAAAATACACAAAGGATAATCCAAAAAGGAAAGATACAATCACAAAGTAACATCCAACACTATTTAGGTATATGCCCATATATATACCTAAGTCATCAATTCCATTTTGACTCCAACATCTGAGCCCATGTTTGATCATGTCCACACAGGATAGTACAACCCAATCCACATAGGAAAGCACAACACAATCCACATAAAAATAAAATAAATCATATCGAAGATAATTATTGAAATTCAAGACTCAGCTCACATATGTATACAACTTCTTAAGGTGATAGAGATGATCAGATGTACCCACTGATTCATCTAAGCTGGGACCCACGTAGGATACAAAAACAAGGTACTCTGCCAGAGCCACATAGGATACAAGAACAGAGTCATACACTATCGGACCCACGTAGGATACATGAACAGTAGTACTTCCAGAACCACATAGGATACAAGAACAGTAGTCATCGCCATCGAACCCATTGAGGATTTCAGTACGATCTTCGTCACTACCGAACCCACGGAGGATTTCAGTGCAGTTATCATCGCTGCCAAACCCAGAGAAGATTTTAGTGTAGTCGTCGTCACTACCGAACCCGTGGAGGATTTTAGTGCAGCCTTCATCGCTGCCAAACCCACAGATGATTTCAGTGCGGTATTCATCGCTGCCAACCCCATAGATGATTTTAGTGCAGTCTTCATCATCGTCACAGTCGCAGCCAGCTCTAGGGTTTCCGCACACAGCATGCTTGATTCTAAGAGGGTCCGCTCCACGCGCCAAGGGGTTAGATACATAAACTAACATGTTGTCTATATTTGATGTATCCCAAAGTTCCTTCTTGACAAAAGGAACTCAACATGACTGACAGCGCGTCAATCAGACGCCCGGTCTGAGAGTTATTGGCCTTTTCATTCTAGGGGCCCAGTTGGTTTTTAATTCAAAACGAATCTGAACGCACTCCAACTACGTCCAAAACTTGAGCGGAGTAAGCCAAAATTTCCGTCTCTCAATGAGGAATCCAACAAAGTTGACGGCACGTCAATCGGACATCTGGAGCTCATGTTATAATTGTTTCCGCTCTGAGGGCCTGGTTGGTTTCGTGCTCGAACCAACCCCACCGTACACAAAGTTATACGAAACATTTACTGTAATATACCAAAACGACCATCCTGATCCATGGATTGCATCGCAACTGAAGGTGTGTCGATCGGAGTTCTGTTGGCCAAGAAATGGAAAAAATAACGAACTTTCCGGTTTTAGGGGGTTTTGGGCCCGGGCCGACCCGGCCCAAGACCCCCTGGGTCGGCCCAAACCGAGTCGACCCGAACCGGGTCCGGGTCTGGGCTACTGGCCGTAGCCCAGGTCGGACAGGGCAGCCCGACCAGGTGCGGCCGGTCCCGCCTGGGCGGTCGGTTGGCCTGGCGCGGGCGTGGCCTGGTGTGGCCAGCTCAGCACTGGTCGAGCCGAGCGGAAGGGGGGGGGCTGCCCCCCACCCCCCCCCCCCCCTTAATTGAAACCGTAGCCCCATGTAGGGCAGCTCCATTTCCATATAGTGAATACAACCCCCGGTCTTCCTTCCAAAACAATATTCACGGTCCGGGCGGCCTGTGCTACTGCCGCGGGACCCCGCGGTCCCGCCCCTCCGAGGTGCCGGCGACATGCGGTTCTGACCACCCCGCCTTGCACCGCCACGGCGTGACGGTGCTGCGCCCCTCCCCTGTATCCTTTTCATGGTTCTCCGTCACAACGCGATGGCGTTGCGGCTTTGTTTGGCCTCAACGGTGTTGCGAGACGACAAAAAACTTCTTCTTTGTTTCCGCACGGTGTCGTTGCACCGCGCTGCCTTTAATCGTGCCGCGACAAACACAACATCAAAGGGGGATGTGGGTCAGTCGTGTTCGTGTTTTCCAACCTCATACTGTCAACCCAATATCATGCGGCTAAATAAAAAATAGACGTTTGGACGGAAAATAATATTCATGAACTAAATCAAACCCCTACCTCGGTGAAGTCGTCAAACAAGGTTTGTTGTGGGAGAGGGATGTCGCGGAAGACGGTGTCACAGAAGGAGGATCGTCGGCATCTTGGTACACAGTGTCGCAGAGAAGAGGAACGTCGGTGTCGTGGTACATGGCGTCACATCATTAATCTTGGATGAATCAGCTTAATTTTTCGTCCTTCGTCAGATAACGGCGTTCTTCGTCGGTGACGGTGCATTCTTCGCATTCGTCAAGGAGGAAGATGAAGATTCCAAGGCTTGAGTAATTCCTCTCCAACATTCTCACATAACGAAATAACCTTTAATGAAATAAGGCTTTGTCGTATTTAATTAACACACACAAGCCCACATTAAATTCAAAATTCAAAATGAATTCACGAATTGATTACATTGACCAACTTAATTTAATTCATTAATTAAGAGAGTTGACTTTTCATTTAATAAGGGGGTGTGAATGTGTTACAAAATAATGGGGTTTTGAGGAAGTGGAAAAGGTGGGGCTCATGTGGGGCCCACCTCACTAATATCCTATCAAGAGGGGTTAGTATATAGTGGGTCCCACATAAACTTCCATAAGTAGGTTTAAACTACTTAGAACATAAAATAAAAAATTTTGCACAACTTTTATTTTATTTATTAGTTAACCCTTTTTTTAAAAAAACCACACCTGAGAAACCAAAACTCCATAAAATGTGTTCCTAAGAAATTACCAGCATTGCAGTTTCATTGGTGCCCTCAGATTTTGATTCTAAGAACCGGTTCAAAAGTTAGGAAAACCCGCTCATTCGTTCACTAAACGTACCTGAGCTAAACTTCAGAAATTGATTCCGAGCACACTGGGCCTCAGAATCAGGTGTCGTCAGAAACTACATTCCTGTAAAATCCCAATGAAAATTAAGAAAAGATTTCCCTTGAATTTTACGGGTCTTTACAGTAAATGTCATATGTTACTTGTAAAGAAGGATTCAATTTATACATTGCTTGGAATCTAACCTTTTTAATCATACATTTGATTTGAGGTATGGGGTCTGATTTCGGGGAACCCTCTATAAGAGAATTTTTGCCTCCCATTCGTCACCCAACATTAAGGGTTACTCGGTGTATCATTTCATGGGAATAAGGGTGCATAACTCCTAGTCGATTAATTTCAGTGTCGAACCATCACTGATGGGACTGTTAACTCGTGGGATGCTCTACCATCTCAGATGGCAATGAATCCTTCCTGGCTTTGTATTCTATAGATGATCTCTTCATGGGGAGGGAGATTCCTGGCTGTGGAGTGCTCAAAATTTCTACTCACGAGTATTACCTATTCAAAAATAAAATAATATGACTAACTAAATCCACATATTTGTTCTATTGGGAAATAAAATCCCAAATTGTTCAATATAATGAAAATGTGATATTTCACCATCTATATTAATAAATTTTTGTTATATTATCAGTTATTTACAATATCATCCATATTATTTACCTTATATATATTTTTTAATTAATTTGTGGTTTATATGATTTAAAAAATCCCACAAGATCGTTATAAATAATTTGTTACTTCCACAACATTTTCACTAAAACTATTTAATTATTATATTAATGAAAACATATATATCACTATATATTTCTAAATTTTATGTAATGTTAATGTAATTACTAGAGTGTATATAATCCATAAAATAAGTATACTTTGATATAATTATTTGAAAAAAAATTATTTTGAATTAAATGAAACAAAAAATTTCAATATAAAGAATGTTTTAATATTTCATTTTTTATGAATTTCATGATTGATATGTATGAAAAGGAAATAATATTTTATCCCAAAAAGGTTCCAATATATCAAAAAAATTTAAATGGCACAAGAGGGTAAAAATATTCACAACCTTGTACTAAATAAAATAAATATGCTATAAGAAAATATACTTTATTTCAATGTTCCCCATTATTTCAGTTCCATTTATTATTTGTATGTTTCTCTAAAAATTTATTATATATGTCGCTAGATTGACTTTTTATTCCCTAGAAATGTATCGTACATAACTAAAAAATAGTTTTAATTATCATTAAATGATATTTCTCCAAACTACAAACACATTTGTTGCCTGAACATTTCATGTCAATGACTCATTTTAATGTTATCAAATTATATTTCCGAAATTAATATTAGAAAAATAAAGTAATATTATTTATTTATAAAAAATAATAGTTAGGGAAGTTAATGAAATTATTCTGTAAATTAATTAATATCATATAATTATAAATGATATCAATAAAAAATTTTGTATAATGAATTCTTATGAAATATTATAAAATAGTTATTGGTTTCATTAAACATAGTTAAATTAATTTAATAAATAATATAAAAATTCAAAATCAATTTATGATATGGTTAATGTTTTATTTTTACCTGATAATTATGAAATCATTTATATAATAGTAATATAAACGCAATAAAATTATTAAATAAAAAACATTAAATTTTAATGAAAACAATTCTCAGTTAAATCAACGGTTTTAAAATATCATGAATACATAATCAAAATAAATGAAAAATTGTCTTAATAATTAAGTAGTTTGTAGATAAAATAATAAAATTTTCACCCATAACTAATAATTTTAAATAAAAATAATATAAATATGATTGACAATAAGAGGAAATAGTGGAAAACTACACTTATATATATTATTATAAATTTAAAATGTTAATAAGAAATAAGTAATGAGATGATAATGGTTACATATTGTTTTCACTAAATAACTAATAATACAAAAATAGAAAATTGATTTAATGATTATGACCATTTTTTTAATATTAGATGATTAATATCATATTAAAATAATCGTAATATACAAGAATATATTAGTTTGGAATTAAACATTAAAATTTGTATGAGTTATTAATAAATAAATGAATTTTTTTTTAAAAAATAGAAATTCAAATTTCATGGCATTTATATAAGGTAATCACATCATGAAAAATATAATAAAAGAATATTTATGACTATCCGAGGTTTCCTCCTATAAAAGTACCTATTTTTTAACCTTCTTTTTACTATTAAACCATACTATTGAACACATAAATATACATCAATATGGATTTACTTCAATAATTATGTTTAATATTAAACATTTAATTTAAATATTTTTCTTTTAAAAATTTATGAATAAATTTATTTTGGAATGTCTAGATGTATGATGTCAATTTTTGATGATTTAAATAATATATATGAAGGTTAATACTTTACAAAGTCAGGTTGTATGTATGAAACTGAAACACATAAAGATTTTTTATATAAATTTTTAAATTATAAATTTAATATAAGGCATGTGTGTTAATGTAATATATTTAATATTTTTTTTGAAAATATTTAATTCATACGAAATGATCATGAACATGTAAGATCAAAATTTTTGTTTCGAAAACCAGATGAGAGAAGTGGTTTTTGAATAATGAGATGAATAAATTCAATTTTTTGATTATTTAAAGAATACGTATAAAGGATAGTTCTTTACCATGTAATGTTACATATATAAAAATGAATCATATACATAATATTTTTATAACATGATAAATAATACATTACATTTACGGAATGTATATCAATGTAGTATATTTAATATTTTTTGTGTAGTAATATTGATATTAGAGTTTTTCATCATGACTAGTCTCTACTTTTAGTACTTTTCGATCAGAAGTGATGTTGACAATTTTCCCAAAATCATGTTATATACATTCCATGAATTGGAGATAATAACCACAAGATTATAAAAAATATTTTTGCCACTAACCTCTGTGACCCATTGATGGAAAAGTAAAAAAACTAACCCCCTCTCCATAGACAAGAAAAATCCAATATACGGAAAAAAAATTGATTTTCTATAATATTGTGTAAAAATAAAAATAACATTTCTCAATACAGTACAAATAATCATTTAAACTCCTATTATGGTAGGAAATAAAATGGAATAAAAACCAGGAACCATGTTATGATCTAGTAAGATCAATTTTATTATCTAAACAGATTATATAAATGTATAAAAAACAGATTATAAAAGTATGTGTTACCAAGAAAGTATAAAAAATAATTTTATCTGTAAATTATTCTTGTAAATAATAAATAATTTGACTAAAATCATAGTATGTTAATAGTTATATGGCCTCATGTCCCATAAAAAATAAACCATTAACTCAGATCACTATATCACACTCTTCAAATCCATATAAAAGTAGTGTAATTAGTCATTTTGATATAAAAAATAGGTAATCGTCACCCACTTCCGAACTTTTCATGTTTCACTCTGGTCATAATAAATTATGTCTTCATGCATACACTTATATAAATAGGACATATATGAACTTTTTTGGCCAAACCATTGTTATAGGCCACTAATTTGGACATATACTAATGTTTTGGTTAAAACCATTGGTATATGTTATTTATATGGACCTATAAAAATGGTTTGTTCGAAACTGTTGGTTTATTTCACTAATATGGACCTGTACCAAATGTTAGTTCCAAACCATTGGTATAAGTCCACAAATTGGAAATGGTTTTTCCAATATCGTGGGTAAAGATAAAAAATTCAAAGAACATATAGAATTATACAAACAGATTTCAGAACTGTCAATATAGTTACACGCATTTTTTATACAATATTTTTTCAAAAAACATTAAATAAATCAAAATGTAAAATACATATTAATATAAATAAATACATAAATCCATATATATATATATATATTAAATTATGTTCACAAAAGTCAAGTTAGGTTAGTGGATAGGTCGTTGGATTTTAAATCGGAGGTACTGGGATCAAAACCAAGCCGAGGTTTTTTTGAATTACCTATAACGAAAGTTTTCCCAAAACTATTGGTATTGACCTATCCCAATGCCAAACCATACAATGGACCTCCAAGAAATTGTTATAGGCCATACCAATGGTTTGGAGACCTATATCAATGGTTCCAAACTATTGGTAAAAGGTATTTTTATATTAGTGTTCCATCAGTTTAAAATTCCTTATAACATAGCAATATTGTATAAAAATATACTATAACCACATTCCACTACCATATACATTAACAATATACTAAAACATCTATCCACGAACTTGTCTATAAAATACCACAACCACAACCACTATCACATAAACACAGTATGACTGAATGGAAGAGAAATAGAGCATGAGTTATTACCCATTCTTTCCCACTACATCAAGGTTTTTGTGGGTTTCTGTAATACCAAAAACAATCATATTGGAATTGTACATGTTACCATAAATGGGTAGTGTTGTTTAAAAATTGGAAAAATAGGCATTGATATAAGTGAAATCACCTAATCTCATTCCAATTTCCTTATTTTATAATTCTATATTTAAGAAAAATAACATCATCAAGATCATTAATATTGAACTAGTTCTATTACACCATTAACCACACAACATCATAAAAAATTAATAACACACATCAATTTCATTCAATTTCTTCTTGTAATTTATTATCATACCACATGATTCAACATATATTTTTGCACATTAACACTAATTAAAAAACATTAAAATTTATATGTAATGAAATAAAACATTTATATAAAGAAATGAAATCATTAATTTAAATTATATTTTAAATTTATTACAAAATTTATTTTTCATATTTACCTCTAATAAAATAATTCCAACAATTTAAATATTTATTATATTCACTAACACACATCTCATCCAAAATATCACACTAGTTTTTTATTCATTTCATTACTCTTTATTATCCATGTAAAACATAAACCAAAAATTAAAATACCATGGTATATAATAGTATAATATAATAATATCCCAATTTTCATCAGTTAAAAAATTAATTTATATAATAAATAGATATTCAATTTATTCACACAAATTTTTTACATACACATTTACATTTATAATAAAATCTTTAGCTTAAATGTCACAATCTATGAATCATATCTTAAATAATAAAATAACTAAAGGATAACAATTAATTTCTAAAATTCAATGTTCCTAGAAGAGTCTTCCAAGTATTAGAAGAACAGAATCATAAGATAAATTCCCTATCTTTATAATAATTAACACACTTTTCACTAATATCTCTATATATTAGAATAAGAGATATGAAGTAAAAATGGGATTAGTTCTGAGGTGGATCATGGCAGATCAATATTATGAAGATAAGAAATAAAATACCATTAAGGGTTGTTCAAAATAAGTTGAAGTAAATTTAAAAAAAGGGTCACATGAGGATGTAATAGAACTAAATAGTCAAAATAATATGATCAAAATTATATTTAAATTTCAGTTGACCAATATATGTCATGGTATCCTAATCCACATCGGGGTTTATGTTAAACTTGAGTAATCTAGAACCAATTACACAATAAAACATGGGAAAAAATAAACATATATTGGTATATTTTTTTAATTTTTTTTACTAAATACATTATAAAGGAATCACATCATAATTTTCTTCCTATCATACCCAGTCAATAATAATTATTAAATCATTAACGATTTTTCACCAAATTAATCCATTTACAACCATGATGTAGAACATTGATGGGTTTTCTTTTCATTTAAGACATATAACACAGAAAATAAATTCTAAATTCCAAATAAATGAATCATCTATTTTTTATGAAGCAACATTAAGGTGGAAATAACAATGGTATTGTTTTTTTGTGTTGATAATTTGTAACTCAAACTGTTATCCTCTAGAACTATTATTACACACCATGATGATAACCAAAACCATGAATAACAAAAAATATTGTTATACATCACTAATATATGTGGTGTTGTTTTTCATAAAATAGTGCATTTGTCTTTTATTATATAATTTAACTCATTAAAAACTTCTTATATATGATACCAGGAATACAATCAATTTATAAAATGAATAATTTTTTGCCCCCAAAATACGTCACCTAAAAATAATTTCACATCCTACTGAACCAAAACATAACACGATAAAAATCCTGAAAACATAACCTAAAATTGATACAACTACTAAATATTAATCTTGCTAACAAAATGGTTGAAACATAGTATAAAAAAGGAATAGAAAACCTTAATAATTTCAACTAATAATTAATATTTAAAAAACATTTGAAACCAATTATTAATATGTCTCCTGGTTTTGACCCCTCTTCTATAACTCCCATATTTATCTACATACTTTTTAAACAACATTCCAATAAAATATATGTGTGAATATATATAATCATCATAGAGAAACATAATAAATATAATGTTAAATATCTATATGTAATTTAATGATATTCATATCCTCCTCAATAACCAGATAACCTATTAAGGACATGTGATATGACATCCTTATTAAATATATTTTATATTTTTAATTTAATAAGTGTCATATATTGGGTGTAGAAGAAGTTTTTGTTAATTGGGATTAACTATAAGAAGCTGTGATGAGAACTGGCTTCAAAACCAGTTCACTTTAGAAACTATTTACACTGTGTGAATAAGGTTATAGGCTAATTTGAAGAATTCTATTTAGAGTGTGAAAATTGTAAATGTTGTGAATATTCTTTTTCACCAAGAAATCATAACTATTTTTTATGTTGAGGAGATTCTTTTTTCAGAATATAACAGATAGTGGTAATTCGCATCACTAATTAAGGTATCATGATGTTAATCATTCATGTCATAGTGGTTTCTATGTACTACATTACTGAATACTAAATCAATAAATTATTAAACAACCCCAAACATCATATAACTCCAAGATGATTTGGGGGGGGGATTCATACCCTTTCAAATCACTCTACTTTGTATGTTTCTCTCTATTTTAGTGGTTATTTTATTTTTTAATAAGTGATTCATTATCCATTATTATTCATCATTGATATTTATTTTAGATAGAGGTGTTGGGATATGATGTTAGAGATTAGTGATCATGTTGAGGATTCTTGTTTAACCCATTCTAGATCCAGTGTGTTATAACATTATGATTTAATTATTTAATCAAATTTTTATTCATTCATTTTTTTGATTTATGATACTGGTTTTGTGTGGCCTGAGTATGATATAGGTGGTTCTATCAGTAGCGTATTTTTTATGGATCATTGAATTGTCTTGATAGGTAAAGAGGATTTTTAAATGAAATGGAATTATTGATAGATTTATGTAAATGAAAATGATTTTTTATAAAAAATGTGTTTCCCTGGTTTGGATTGAGGGAAAATAATTTTTCAAATAATTTTTAATCGGATTGAAATGTAGTTTTGAAATAATGATATTATGAAATAAAAGGGTATCAATTTTTTTTGGAAATTTACTTTAGAGTTTAATATGGTAGTGTTTCTATAATTTTATTTCATTTATTATCAAGTAATCTCTTTCTATTTTATCTCTACACTATATATATATACCATGTATCATGTTTTAGGTTTTGTGAAATCATTATCACTAGTTCTTTTTTGATGTAAAGGATGTGGTTTCTAGTTTATCAGGATTATGTGACTTTATAATATAAGATGAATTAGTTCGAGTACTATTTGTTCATTTTATAACGGGAAATGTAGTAATAAAATGTTATTACAAGTGTTATATCCTTAAAATTCTTTATCTTAGGACATCTGATAGATAATGGATAATATTTTCAGGACATGAGAGGTAGGAAGTGCTAAGTTTCTAGTAAGATTTTTTCATGATGAGCCTTAAGTTATCAAGGTATATTGGAATGATTGACTTATGTGTCAGGTATTTAATAATGATCACAATTTTATCATGTGATTTTCTAGTTAAAAATGAGACTTGTATCACAATCATATCATTTACATCTATTTCTTGAATATATAAATATGCTTGTGTGACATTATCCATGGGTTATATAGGAGGGTTCAGTTAATGATGGATATTAATGGAGTCACATTATAGATTGAGTCTTATCAAGGCTATCATTTTGGTAGATTGTGACATGGAATATAATTTATCACATAGTGAAGACCAAGAAATTATGGCTCACCAATGAGATGAATGAAACAATGACCGATTATGAGAGACCCCACAAATGAATCCACAATCATTTAAGGGAATAAATGAGGCCCAAGGGGTGGACGTAATGAATATGTTAACATGTTGAACGAAATTTTCCATTTATGTCATGTTAATGTTTTGAGATGTGAATCATGTTAACATCCTAAAATTGAGGATCATTTTTTAACCAGAGGCGATACAGTTTTTAGTGTATATGTAACCATAATAGAAAATTTCAAGAATCAATGATTCATGACCTAATTCTTTCATGAAATGAATGTTTTTATGAGATAAAATAATAAATTATTATTCATTAATGTTTTCATTAGCTACCTCAAACATTAAGTCTCTCTTAGGTGATTTTGGTTGGTTCCTCCCATTTCAGGTCGCATTATTCAGAACCTTGATCACTTATGTTGTCAGCTGCCCTTTCATTATTATGTGTTAAATTATTCATTCTATTTCTTCGTTGATCTTCTGTTTTATTAGAGGTGGTGAAATATTTTTGTTGTGATTGTTCATCATATAAGTATACTTGTTTGATCCATTTAATATCCATTGTGAATTTTTTTTAGCGTCTCTATTATTTTTTTATGTAATATATCTGGTGTGTGTATTTTAATTGAGTGTGGTGAGTTACTAGAGTTTGAGGTAGGTGATTCTGTATGAACCATTTGTTATATTAACATTAAAATGGAATTTTTATCTAATGTGTTTTTCAAAATTAAATATATTTTCTTATTGATTTGTGTGCAAGAAAAAAGTTAATTAAAAAAAATATGGTTTCTTCTGTGTATTGTGTAAAAGAAAATAGAATTTCAAAGTATTGTGAAATAGATTGTGAACTACTATTCAATTAAATTTTTTTAATAAAATAATATTAGGAATGTTTTTTTAAATGTGTAATACCATTTGATGTGATCTTATGTATTCCACACATGGTAGCCTTGGGTACTTATGTGAAAGGTCTAGTATTGGGGTTGTCTATTTATTTATTCAATGTGATCACATTATGAGGTGTTACATTATTCTTTAGTACAAATTAATGGTCTATAAAAACTTTTATAACCATCAGAAATTTCTATTTATAGGGTGTTCGTATGCTCCTTATATTTGATACATACGTCTAAGGACTCATAGTGAATAGTAATCATTAATTATGGTATGAGTGATGTATCAATATTGACCTGGTGATATCTTTGGTATGTTTATCCATTGTGTCTCAAATTAAAACTATTTAGTTTTATATAAGATGTTGTGTCCTTGTTATGATGAAAATTCTTATTTCAAATATTCTTGGAATATATTTTATCTAAATTGTTATAAAAATGTGAAAAAGGGAAATTATTACAATGCTTTTATTTTCAAAATCTAATTAACTTTTATCGAGACATGTTTTCATTAAATTGGGAAGAATTAGATTATTTTATTAAAAATTGCTATGAAAAATACGGGTGAGATCCAAATGATACAATTTAGTTCATACCCTGCATATTTTTACTTGAATGTTTATTCGTTGAATTATCATTTTATACATGGAATGAAATGGTTACATAGTGAGGCAACATGGTTCATGTTATATGGGTATAATTAGATATGGGTGTGATGGTGGAGAATTTCATTAATTTCACATATATTATTTGGTTCTGGTTTTAGATTTCCCTTATTGTTGAACCTGTATCCATGAGTTTTATATTGTTGTTTTTTCACTGTTTGGTTTCTTTTTATAATGGAATATTTTTTCTCTAGTTTTTCATTCTACTCATTATGTATAAAATATATCTTTTTATAGGTTTAGAAAAATCATTCAATATGGTTATTGTTTGATTCATTGGTGATACTCACAAGCCCATGGATATTGGTATCACCATTCATTTATGTAGTGATCATTCCATGTACAAGATTGGGAGTTTATCCCAGGTAAATACATAAGATGAGAGCTATCAGAAAGAGACATTAAAATCTACCAAACATGGAAGACATTGTGGACGTGATCTATTTGATTCCAAATGAGTATAATTTATTCCACTATTCCAATCCCTTATAATAAATATCAATTCTTAATAAAATAATTTCTTTAGTTTAATTAAACTTCAATTTAATTTATAATCTATATAAAGCTGAAAAATGATGGAAACATATAATCACTAGCCTTAAAAAATGTGGTTTACTCCTTTTATCTATAAAGATACATAAAATCCTAGATAAAAATTATCAATTAATAATAACTAATACATTATTTATTATACTTTACACCATATTTTATCAGGTAATAATAATCATACATGTTATTATTTTATATAAAAAAATTTTGTATCGTATTTCATGAAATTCATTATATGAACCTACACCAATGGAAGAGTGTTATGTTTTATACTAATATAAAACAAACTCTGGAATTTTCATTCCCATTAACCTCCAAAACTAGTGACATGAACACTCAAAATTTCCTTTAGTGTTGAAAATGCTTTATTTTTTTCATATACATTTATAGGATACATAATTCTATAGATCACAAATACATATTTGGTGATTGAGATATCCTTCAATGTAGCATTTTGATTCGGGAATGGGATATCCTTTAGACCCTCTTATTTCAGGCTGGGGAATCACTTCCATGTACCCTTTGAGCTCAAAAAATATTTATCAATACCCATTGAGTTGGAGGAAGATATTTTTCCCCAAAATCACTTAATGAAATCATACATTTTGGTGACAAAAGATAAAAACACATTCATTATAGCATGATCCATAAAAAGATATGGGTTATATAAAAATTATATCATAACCCATGAACAAAATGGGTATTATAAATATTTAATTACATCATAACTTGTGAAAAATTTAGATTATTCATAATCAATTCATAATATAATATATGGTTAATTGAAGAAGTTTTTATAAATATTTTTTCATGGTATAACCGATAGAAAGAAAGTTGGTTTCATAAAAAACATGCCATATTATCATAAAACATTAAAATAGATAATAAAAATGGTGTCCTTGGATCATATCCCCAGTAAATAATAAACTATATAAAAGGATGTAAAAATATATTGCGAAGGATTTAAAAAAATCACTTGGAACATTTCTAATGGAATGTAATTAAAAAAAAATTAATTTTCAAAACATGAAACATTTCAATACCCATTTCGATGAAATACACATTGAAAAAAGTTAGATGATTCTTTATAAAATTACAGAACAATATCTTGAATAATATATATTTTAATATTTGAAATATTCTTTTTAAAATATAAATAATTTTTATACAATTTTTATTGAATATAACATTGAATGCTTTTAAAGGAATCTTGAAAACATTCTTAAAAACTTTTCATTGAAAATAAATTTGAAAATTCATTAAATAATCTTGAAAACACTTTTAATGTATAATATATTGAATGATATTTGTAAATTTATGTGGAATATTTTAAATTAATTTAAATTTTTTTAAAGAACTCACATTCTCGACCCAAAAAATAAGTAATGTCTGATTTTCTTAGAAATGTTTTCTTAATTATTTTAATTAATAAAGAGAAAAAAATGTTAAAATTAATTGAATATATTATAAATATATATAGTATAATAAAAATCATATTGGTTTTTGAGATATTAATCATATTAATTAATCAAAGGAATCATAATTATAAACAACCATGATAAACTAATAAATTGAATAAATAAACTGTTACCACTTTGGTAGCCTCAGAATATGATATAAAAGAAATAAAAACATTAAATGAAGCATAAAATATGATTAGAGAAGTATATTCAGGATATAAATTGTAAAAGGGGAGTTTATACACCACATATAATAATATAGGGGCATAACATGACCTATATATCCAATATAGAAAATTGAAAAAAAATACATTATACCAATGTTATATCTTTTGAACCATAAACTCTCTAGAATAAATATCATAAAATGGATATGTAAATATTAATAAAAATAATTAATTGATGAATGTAATAAAATCATTGGAATTATATACACTGCACGGAATAAATGACATGTAGATAACACATAAGTTTAACATACATAAAAGTGAGACGGGAAAAGCCTTATCTTATGTCTTGATTTTATTCATAACCATTCAATACTACTATATAATTAATAAAATATTATTATAAATCTAAAAAAGATACAAATTATTTATTTAAAATACCATATATTAGTTGGTTTAGAATTTATATTACTCGTTTATAAAAAAGAACATGTTAATGTTATGTTTCTGGTAATATCTACTTTGTTTGTTGTGTATGTTCGGACCTGTCATTCTTAATCAACTTAGTATTATCCAAACATAATTATTTAAATAATATAAAACATTATTTAAATATCATATATATTGATTTTTTAAATATTTATAATAATCTATTAATGATATAAATATGAAATGGAATACACCATTCATGGAGACAGTAATCCAAACGTACACGTGAACGTTGTTTCTGTTTTGTTATCGTGTTGAAGGAAAAAAAATAAATGATATATATATATATACATTACCATTATAGTAGATTTTTTATTTCATATAAATAATTTAAATTTACTAAAAACATTTAGAATACATTCCTTTCAAAGTGTGAAGGAATCACATTGCTTTAAGGTGGCTGTTGTCGATACGTCTACACATGAAGATATCATATTCACAAAAGATATAAAGTATAAAGGTTTTTTTTATAAAATTATTAAATAAAAATAAATAAATATTAAATATCATATTAATCATATAAAAAATAAAGTCCATCAATATTCTAAACCTTGAAATGTGGAAATTGAAGAACAAGCGATATCAGTTTGTGAGGTGGTAGTCCACCCTAAACACGAATGAAAATTATTTATCCCATTTGATAGAAGTGTCTATGAGTTCGGTAGAACCATTGACATAATAAAATCTGAGTATAATTTGGATAGCTAGTTTATTATAAAATAATAGAATAAGAATAATTTAGGGGTGGAGAATGAATATAAAAAAAATGATCTTTTAGAACGATGTTGCCTCTTCTTTGGGTAACTCATTTTGGTTTGCAAGAAATAGAGTCCTTTGTGGGATTTATTAACAAAGTTATGATAATATTTTTATTGGATGGTTTTTGGGAGATTATTTCATTAGGTTTTGGATGAGCCAATTTGGATTGATATGTGTGAGGAAATTAGTGGGTGAGTTCCCTTTCATAGTGGGGGTGTGGCATTATTTTTAATATAAAAAAAACTATAGAGATATATCCATTCCTTCCTCTACCACCAATAATTTTAAATTTGACATAAAAAATAATAATTTGAAGAAATATCTCCATCCAATTTATTTTGGAAATTTTTTTAGTTCATTTATCCATTATATATTAATGATTAACCATTAGTTAAACACATTTTTCCTTTATCTCTATAATTAATTTTAATTACATTCACTAAAATTTTTCTATAAAAAATAATTTGAACATACCCAAAATTTTAAATTATGATGATTCAAAATATTTAATTCATTTTTTAAAATTATATTAATTGAATTAAAATTAATTAATTCAAAATTTAACCCACAAACTAGAATAGAGAAAAAGTATTAGAATAGAAAAAGTCTAAAAGATTAGAATGTTTTTATATATAACATAAATTTGAAAATGGTTCCAATGTCCTAAATTAGATTCAATTATGTATAATTTTTATAATTATATATTAAAAGAAAATTAATATATAATTTATCTATATAAATAAATTATATGAAAAATCGGTTTTGAATTAAAATTCAGTTTAGAATCAAAATTCAATATTGTTAACCATTCATCAAAATATGAAACTTCTATGAAAAAAAACACCCCAAAGTAAATTTTGTTATCCCAATTTCAATCATTAATTTAAATTTTTCAAATAAAAAATATTAACATGTGGAAATTGAGATTTAAAAAGTGTTCTCTGTTAAAAGGTGATGAAAAATACCATTTGGAAAATACATCTTTTTATTCATAAATTTGGATTTATTCTAATCATATTCAAATCATACCAATTGTATGAGTTTAAACATTTTTTATTTAATATAAAGTATATAAATTTTTTAAAAACACTCATTAAAAGTGTTTTGTTTAATTTATTGAGATAAAATATTTTTTGTTAATATAATCATATCAAAAAGTTATTACTTTGATTTATAAGTAATTAAGGGAAAAATTATTCATTTTATATACATGTGTAGATCATATATTCACAATTCAGTTAAAATTATTAATAACTTATATTCTAATGGAATGGTAGTAACTATAATAATATTTTAACAACAATATTAATAGTGTATTTAGTTGGGTAAAACTCAGAATTGTGTGTAACGAAAGATGTTAAGGGAACCGAACATTGTGTGTAACAAAATCCAAACATTTTATTTTTCATACTAAAAGGTAATATAATTATTTACTATAGTTACATTTTAACATGGGGTTTCATAATCCGTAATAAAAACTTATAACTATCACAATATATATTTATTATTACATGAAAAAAAATCAGAAAGAGTAAATATATTTGAGAAAATGGTTATCAAAATCTCAAGGTGATACCTTCTATCACAAATAAAATGTATTTATCCCTGAAAATTCATTTGGGTTATCTATGGATTCATACATGGAAATTTCATTCATAGAAACCCACATTTAAGAATTAATATTAAAACCTCCTTTTGAAAGGGAAATTTGGAAACATTTCTGTTCAGAAAAGTGACTCATAACTAAGATTCCACATAGGTGAACATAAGTAGAATGTTAAAACATGTAAATGGAAGTGAAATATAACTATAGTATTTTGTTGAAGTGTGAGAGAGAACATGGTTTGGGTAATGTTAATGATCAAAAATACATAACCCGAAGTGGATTGAAAAGGGAAATATTATTATAAAAAATGACGATAACCGAACAATATTTTTGTCAATAACCTTTCTACAAATTTTGAATATTTTTCATGAGTAGATATACTTACATGATTTCAGGAAATAATCATCCTTTGTTTTTCCTCTCTCAATTTCTAATTCATCTCTCATTCCTTGAAATGAAGGAGAATTTTTATTCTATAAAATATTAGCAGAACATGATATCCATAATTTGAATTATAGGTCATTAAATATATCATTTTCAATACTAAAAAATTTGAAATGGTTATCCAATATTAATAAATATTTATATGGTTAGACAAAACATTGATCTCTAAAACCACATCAAATGTTTAATAAAATATTTCCATAACTTCTGAACCTTGTGGGACTTTTAAAAGTTGAAATTTAAAAAAATTAGCAATTTGTTCTCAAAATTTCTCAAAATAAGATTAACATTTATCTCACGTTTAACATAATGTATCTCTTTTCTGTCACATACCAAAAATGTGAATACTGATATTTTTAATTTATTGAAACATGTTAATAATCTATATTACCATTAATCAAAATAAAAACATTCATTTATAGTTATTCTATATTTTATTAGATATATTACATAAATCCATAAAATGTTATACACTCCATCAACGATAGCATAAGTAATTTTTCAAAAAATATTGTATAATTTCTAAGGTAATCAGAACCATATAATTTTTTTATTCATATCCAACATATATTTATCTGAATATAATTATTTGAACATCAGAGACATATTATGGGTTATCTTCCCTTAGTCACAAATTCTCCTCTAAATTAAATCACTTTTTGAGAAAATAAAAACCATTGAATATATTCTTATAGATCCTTATTGAAAAAAACATAAACTTAACTATACATATAGATTTTAATATTTATATGACATAATTCATTAATCTAAAGACATTATAATATCTATTATTCCACTTCAACCTTTATCCATTGAAAAGATACATCTTCCAAATACGTAATACCTTCTTCCTTTCACTTTTCTCTTATTGTCTTATCATCATTAGAAATATTAGTATTATTCATAACACCTTGCAGATTCTACTTAGGATATTTACACTTGGGACATCAATTTTCATAATGTCCATTCATTCAAAACATGAATTTTACTATCGATGATGTTATAGGTATTCTAATATTACCTACTGAACTCTAAATTTTATATTTGTATATACAATATTTTCTCTTCTTTTCATCCCTCAAAACGTATTATAGTTCATCTAATAGATTAAATTCGGTTATTATTTCCACATTCATGACAAAAATCAACCTAAATATTCATTCCTCCATTGTCTCCCTTACCCAAACTCTCAATAAACTATATAATTATAATTTTTGGTGAGTCCATAAGTTGGTTATGATACACATTCTTAATCATTTTATGTGAAAACATAATAATCATGATAATAACACCCTTCACTCTAGTAATCATCCCATTTGTCTTCTCAGGAAAAAAAATTCCACCACATTCAATGTTAACCTAGTTTCTTTTAGCTCCCTCAATTGACTAAATCCAAAAAGCATTGTCTGACCAGAACATATCGTAGTAAAAATAAGAAAATAATAAAACAAATAACTTATACTATGTCTAACTCATGACACCATCTTTTAATTCTATAAAATCTTAAACATATCCCATGATAAATCCATAGAAATATATTTATTAACATCCCTTGGTAACTCATTGTAGTTTTTTCATCGATTTTTTAAGGATGACTAATCTTTTCTAATAAAAAAATATGGAAACCAAGGATTAACATAAATGGATATTACATAATTATATATGAATATTCATCACTTTAAAAAAAATTAAATCATTGGGACTAGAATAGATTAGTTTCTTTGGAAGAATCGAAACCTAATCTCTTTTCCTGGTGAAATATTTTCCACATATACCTTAAATATCATCCCCATTTGTACTCTTATATAAAACCTTTCTTCATAATCTCGGGAAAGAAATTTAAGAAAAGGGAGATCTCATATGATAAGGGTAACAAGTGGAGATATATAATCATAACATGATCATAAAGGTATGGTAACTAGAGCATAACATAGAAGAACATACCCAACATATAAAATATTATAATTGAGAGTCAGGTAAAAATTATTAACCATTCATAAGTTATGATTCATAAGGGAATCAAGAGAACAAGTGACAAAATAATGATAGAGGAACAACAAATGTAATTTTGGTATAGATATCAGCATAGAAAATCAAATTTCAAGGATAAATACAAAGAGCTTCAGAACCTATTATTTTTTTGGTTAATAATCCATATACCTACTTCAGGCATGGGATCCCCTCACTAGTATCCTATTGTTTTGGCTTGGGAATCCCTTACATGAACCTAAATATTTAGGACATGGGTTTCCATAGCGTGTAGGTTCTTATTTCAGGATTCAGATTCCCCCAATTTACCTTCATGTTTCTATAATGAGATTATCTTATATATACCCTCTTGTTATAGGAAAGAGATTCTCTCATGTGTACCCTCTTATTTCCATTGTGGGATGCCCTCCGGTGGGCCGTCTTATTTCTAAATTTGGATGACATCCCTTGTACCTTTTTGTTTCAAGATTGGGATGAACTCCAATGTTCCCTATTGTTTTAGGCATGTGATTCCATCCCATGTACCCTTTTATTTCATCATTGGGCCCCCCTGGGTTCTCTATTGATTTGATCTTGGTATTCCCTCCCATTTACTCTCTTACACGAGGCATGGGATGCCCCCCACGTAATCTCTTGATTCAGGATTGTGATGCCCTATTTTCTATCCATTGAAATAATAAAACAATTATCTTTTCCAAATGAATTTGAGTAATATATAGGTACCAACTATCACATAATTAAATCATATATGCATGTGATACAGCATAACAAAACACTCATCATATCACAACCCATAAAAAGAGATGGGGTTCATAATCATTATATCATAACCCTTGAAATGAAAAGGGTTTTATAAAGCATTCATCATACCCAAATTTTGAAAAATAGAGAATTTTCATAATCATTTAATCATTGAATAACCCTATAATGGAATAAGGTTTCATAATCATTTTATCATTATATAACATGTGTAAGAGAAATGGGTTTCATAAAAAACATATCATATTAATATAAAAAATTCATTGAATGTATAGAAATAGTTTTTTTGAATCATATCCCTAGAAAATAAAACAATATATCAAAGGATGTCATTATTTATGGGAATTTATTTTGAAATATCACTTGGAATATTTGAAAACAAAAATATTATTTATTAGAAAATAACTTTTTAAAACATGTAACATTTTCAAAATCAATTGCATTGAAAACATATTTTAAAAAGTTATAATGGATCTTGTTAAAAACCCATATATCACTTATTGAAGAAAATATCCTTTCTTCTTTGAAAAAATAATTTTAAAACACAAAATCTTTTGAGACCATTTTATTTAAAAATGACATGAAAACTTATAAATTAAGATTGAAAACAATATGAAAACATTTTCTTTGAAAATAATATTGAAATGTAATAATGTATGATTTCAATGGTTTTTATATCTATTTTATTGGAAATAAATTTGAAATCATTTAAATAATAATTTAATATATATTTAAAAATCATGGGTTAGGAAGAACACAGATTTCTAACTGAAGGGTGAAATAAAGCTAGATTTTCCATTTTTTTATTAATTATCTCAAGTTATATAGACTGGAAAAATGGTACCATTATTTAATATATCCTAAATATATATAGGGGAATACTATTAATGAAGATTCATGAGAAACATATCATAATTTTTCATCAATGGAAGGATAATCATTAACATTCCTTATAAATGATGAGATTTTTGCAAAGAATTGTTACCACATTGGTAGCTTGGAATCATAATCCCCATGAAATAAAAGAATTAAATGTGGAATAAATTATAATGAAAAAACTAATATTCAAGATATAAAATTTTAATGGTTATTATACACAACCCATAGTGAAATATAGAGTCCTAACATGACATATATCTCAAAGAAGGAAAATTGAGGTAAAAATAGCATTACTTATTTAGTATCTTTTGAACCATAAAATACATGAAGGGATGACCTCAAATGGATATGTAAATTCTCATATATTTATGAATAAGAATAATATAATACATTAATGGTGTATATATACACATAATAAATGAAATTATTGATGAATAAGGTATATGTATCACCAAAATAAATGTGATATGAGAAAACCCTTACATTAAGTCTTGAATTTCTTCGTACCCATAAAAACATAATGTATATAAATATCATTTTATAATAAATATAACACATAACCATATTCTTATATATAATTATATTAATGGTTTTATTATGACTTTATATTACCTCTTTATTACAAATTTCATCTTAACGTAAAGTTTCATGTAATATCTGCTTTGTTTTCCATTTTATTGACTCACTATTCTTAAACATATTACTGAGATCATTATTTACTTATTTAAATAATGTAAATTAAGATTTATATATCATATATATCTATTATATAAATATTTATAATAATATATATATGATATACATAATAAATTGAATACACCATTCATGGAAACGGTAGGCCGTACGTACGCGTAAACACTGTTTCTATTTTCTAATCATATTGAATGAAGGAATGTAAATGAAATATATGAATATATATATATATATAGTAATTATAGTGTATGTATTATTTTACCATAATCATATAAATATACTATATTTATTATTAATATTTTCTTGGAATAGTGGGAATAAATTGCATAGAAATGGGGAGGCGGTAGTCCATACATCCACAAACAATGGTACCAATTTTAAAAAAATTAATGAATGAATGTATGTTTTATATAATATTTATATAATAATAAGTGAATAATATGTATCATTTATATAATATAAAAAACATTTCTTCATTATTTCTAACCCTGAATGGTGTCATGGGAAGAATGAGCGATATTTATTCACGAGGTGGTAGTATGCCGTACACACGAATGTTGATTGTGTATCCAATTTTATTGATTTTTGTGTGAGGATAGGAAAACCCCCTAAGATAAAAAACTCTTAGAATATTTTTTATACCTGTTTTATTAAATAATTATCTAATAATAATAATTCAGCGGGTTGATAATGAAAATAAAACCAAAGACCACGTGGAAGGATGTAACCTCCTATTTCGGTAACTCATTTTGGTTTTCACCAAATGGATTTCATTGTTAGATTTCTTAAATAATTGAGTCCTATAAGTTGATATTATGGTATTTGAGATATTATTTTTGAATTTATTGGATGAAAAATATTTTTTTAGATGGGTGAGGAAATATGGGGTTGAGTTCCCTTTTATAGTGGAAGAGTGTCATTATTATAAATATAAAAGGAAAAGAATATTTAAAGGTATCCCATACATAATTTGAAACTAATAATTGTGAAAATTCAATACAAGAAGTAAATTGGTCAAAATAGGTCCACAAAATGGAATTTTGACAATTTTTTTAGGTTATTTAACCTTTTAAGATAATTGTTTAACAATTAAGTAACCACATTCTACATTAATTGCTGTAATTAATTTTAAATTAATTCACTAATATTATTGATAGAAATATATGTTGAAATTAATTGAAAAGATAAATTAATATGATTCAAAATTTGGAGTTAATTTTTAAAATTATAATCATCGAATTGGAAGAAATTAATTAAAATTCATCTCGCAGACGTGATGAGACGATGAGTTTTCGAAGTGAAATACTCTAAATGTTTGAAATTTTATATATTCAATTTCATTGTAAAATTTTTTCAAATGAAATTAATTGAATTTTTTTTATCTAAAATTTAACTAATTATTATTTAAAAATAATAAAATATATTTTAATTACATAAATAAATTATATGAAAAAGTAGTTTTCAATTAAAATTTAGCAAATCTTCACTATTAATCTAATTAAGAATCTTCTCTAAAAAATCAAAAAATATTGAAAACTAAATTTTGGTATCCAACATTATAATGTGATTCTATTTTTTAAATAATTATTATAATTTTTAAAATGATATATTTAAAATTGGTTCTCCATTAAAAGGCATTACATCTTGGAAAAATAAATCTTTCTATTCATAAAATTTTCTTTATTCAAATCTAATAACAATAAAATCTATTTGAGGTTTTTCCAAAAAATGATTTAATATATAATATATAATCATTATTAAAAACTTTCATCAAAATTGGCTTGTTTAAATTATTTAGATTAGATGGTATTTGTGCATATAAAAATTGATTTCCTTGAAAATAAATTTCTTTATTCTCCAATAGTTATTTCATTTTGTTATAAATAATTGATATCAAGATGATTCATTTTATATTAATATGTAGATAAAATTTTGAAAATTTAGTTAATATCCTTTGTAACTTCCATTCCAATGGATAGGGATAACTATAATAACATTTTAATGTAAATGTAAATAATATATTTTAGGTTGGTTAAAATAAGGCCTTGTGTGTAATGAAAGCTATTAAAGGAACACAACATTGTGTGTAACACAATTCAAACATAGTATTGCATGTACTACAAGATAATTTAATTGTTTAATTTCATGTAATATTAACTTGGGTTTGCATGAGACACCAAATAAAATTACATAATTCACATGTTTTATTCTGTGTTTCATGAAAAAAAGAATTAAAAAGATTAAATTTTTTCAAAAGAATATATTTCCCAAAATATCAGGATGTTATAAAAATAAATAAATAAAGAAACAAATATATATTAATGTATTGATTAAATTAAAATATTAAAATTTTCATTAAATATTTTACCATTTTTTGACATTTTTTATTAATCAATGAATGAATATAAATTAATAATAATTATTAAAAATAGTTTTTTCCAAAACTAGGTATTTATTGCGATATGAACATTAATTTTAAGACAAACTGTTCTACAAATAAAAAATAAAATTTATAAAATTGAGTCCATATTTGAAATTTTCATGTCATTATTTCTTAATGAATCAATATTATTTTTTGTTCACAGTGAATACTAAATAAAATAATTATTTTTTAACTTAGTTAGGGTTAAAACATGTTTACAGGGGGTGATAAACAAATATATTGAGAAAAAAGGAAACATATTCATCTACATGTCTTATCTAATGAAGAAATTTTGAATTTATAATATTATAACTTCTAATTCTTGTCATTTTTAGCTACATTCACATGAATGTGGGTTTATATTATTTAAATCTTTTTTGTAATTCCATGTGTGTGCATCCCTTGCTTATAATTGGATACCTATTATCATCCATTATACATGAATTTAGAGACTTATAGGTAATCCATTCCTCAACACAAAACATATTTTTCAAAATATCATTCACCCTTGATTCACTTTCCATCTCCTAACTCTAATATTGAATTGATTAATATGTAATCTAAACGAGGTCTCTCGAACAAGATGTATAAATAATAAACAATCTCTTTCAATTTTATTTCATTTTCCACCATCACTAAATATATTATGTAAATAATTAATCAGTGACTAATGTATCATTAATATAACGATATTTTGTTAATTTTGTAACCATTATCCACCTCTTTTCAATTAAATGTGTAATGAATGTATCCCTTATGCGTACACATGTACTACCGCCTTCATACATCGATAAGTTTAATATTCCAACAGCACCTTGCATTGATGGATATAATGAAAAATGTAATAAAATATATCATATAATTATTATTCTATATTGAATAATATATTTTATATTTCTTTTATTATTTTTCTCAGAAAATAAAAACAACAATCATTTGCATGTTTAGAATATCATCTTCTTGAATGGTGTAAATCAATTTTCAATCTATACATTTAAATGATAGTTATAAATATGTAAATAATTAATGTATGTGATATTTATATCATTATTAAAATTATTTAATTAAGGGAACAATGATCACGTCTCAATGATCATAATATTCATAACAAAACATACAGGGAAAAAGAAATTATTTTCACAAAAATTAGTATTTTAATAACGAATTATTTATGAACGATTGATAATTTGTCATACATAAACCCAATTTGGTATTTTAAGAATGAATATTGTTCATTATTTAAAGATTAATAAAATTAAATTTACTACATATGTAATATCTGTAGTTTTTAAAATACGAACATTATATTCGATAATTGGTACGACACACAACACCGAGAATAAAGAACTACAAAATATTATCATTGAAATGTAACTCTTATATCCTTGAAATTAAACTAGAGGTTATAAAAATTAATCATTAAATTTATTAATATTTATAATTTTTATAATAAAAAATGTAGTTTTTCATTCTATTAAAATAAAATTGAACATTTATTAATGCCGTTTTATATTCCAAATATAGGTTTCCTTCAAAAATGGATTTTAGAGACAATAATATTATTAATTTATTGAAGTTTTAGAATTTTTATTTGATAAAATTAATATCATTTTTAACTCGACTTTTTAATATTATCATATGGTAAAATTTAGAAATTTTTATTGAATGATTGATTTTTTATTGAATAAAAAAATAGCAGGTTTTATGGAAAATTGTAATTTTAATTTAAAGGATTTACAGAGTAAAATTATATTTTAGATTAATTTTAAAACTGAATTATTTCAATGTATTTAAAATAATACAATTATTTTTTAAAAATTATTTTTATAATATAAATCAGTAGGAAAACCTTTTATACATGAAAATGAATTTTTTGGAAAACTATGTTTAATCACATTTTTTCATTTTTAACTCTAATTAAAATATTTCAATTTTGTGTTTTGAAATTTTAAAAATTTATTTCATATATACAATCAATGGTTATAAATTTGATATATATTTCCCTTGTAAATTATTTAAATATGAATATTAACCTTAATGAGTTTTTTTCCATGGAAAAATGTAAATGAGGTAATTACAGGTTAAAAATAATATAGTAAGAACCAAAAAATGAACCTCAAAATTGCATCAATTTTTTTGAATGATTCCACATTGTCCTTATTATTCCAATATTAATTAATATGTGCTTCTTTTCCATTTTTTGTGGGATTTTGACTATTATAATATTTTATATAAGGAAAAGCCACAAATGTCACACTATTTTTACTAATTATAATATTTTTAACATCAGTATAAATAAAATATATTACTCATTATAGATATTAATTTTAAATAAAAATAATTTATAATCATCATGGTAATTTTTGATAATTTTTAGGGAAGAAATAATTACATTAAATGTTGTCAAAACGCTAAGACAGTAATTCTGTAATTAATAGAAAAATAAAAAAAATGAATTTTTAAATATTAAATTTAATATAATCATTGATAATTAATGTGATCAATGATTCTTATGAATGATTATAATATTTTATGAATATAATAATTCTTTTATGAAATTTAGTTTTTTGACATGGTGTTTTTAAATTCAATGTAAATAATAGTTCTAAAAATTGACATTAATGATATTTTTTAGTCATTAATATGTTATTGAATGATATAAATTTACCAAAAATATTATATTTTTAAAATTTTGTTTTTAAAAAATTTATCATATACAGAATGGTCCATTTATGCAATTTTTTCCATTTATAATTATTATAATTACCCTTAAAGAGTTAGTATCCTAGTTTTCATGATAAGTGTAAGGGGCATTAACAAAGGATTAATTCCTAGAGATAGGGGTAAAAACATGGTGAAAACATCCCAAATTAATATTTTATTATCCTATTTTTACCCATATCCATTCTATATTCTACATAAATGAATTTAATACATATATAATTTAAAATTAATTTATCTTAATTTAAAATTATGAAAAATTTTAAGAGTGTCCCATCCCTTTATTATAAAAGGGAATCTCTTATCCTCTTTACATAAAAAATGAAGAACCATTATTTTTATAATAAATAAAAATTTACCTTAATTAAATCTATAATAATATCGAAGACTATATTTTTGAAATAAAAGTCAATATATAAGAATCTTTTATTGTAAACATTAAGAGGTTTTTTTTAAGAAGAGGTATCATTGTTAACTAATTGCTTTTAATTAATTACTTCTTCCACAACCTTAAAATATTATTTGGATTATAGGATATAACATCATATTTACATTCCATAAACATATACATATTTATTTTAATGTAAAAATCTATATCAATCTCTGACCACCATCATATGGGAAAGTAATCCATCATTTGTGTATACAGTGGAATACCGCCTCGCAGACTGATATAATTCATTTCCTATCACCACCTATCATGGATTTTAATAATGATGGATTAAATATATATATATATATATATATAATATGAAAAAAATTAGTATCAGTTCTTAAAGGTAATATTACACTCAGTTTTCACAGTTCTATTAGTTAGAAAATGATAACGACATTCAAGCGTACTTGATGACTATAGGCCTCACAAAGAAATGTGACTCATTTTACAAAACTACATAATTTAAATTATATATGTAATTGTTTTAAAACAATAATATTATATTTATGATATTATTATCATTATTTAATGGTATAATAATACTCACCTTCTTTCCAAAATAATTATGATAACAATGGAAATGTTAATCATACGTACATACAATCTACCACCTCTATTATTGTAAAATTGTTCACTTTACATGAAAATATTTAACAGTGGAATTTAAAAATATATATTATTTAAAAAATGATAATTATTTATTGATTGTTATTCTATAGATGATAGAACAATGACCCCTTTTACGACAGTTAACATACCAATGCTATTTTCATATAATGGATCGAATGTTTTCAAAACACCAAATGTGGACATATAAGATAGATTAATTAAATATCACATTTTAATAAAAGAAAAAATGGTTTAAGGATAAGTGATTAATACATGATAAGTTTCTTATAGATTTAAATAATTGATATGTTTCTATTATATAGGTTTTTAAAACACATATTTCATGTCAGGACTTGAGGTAAAGAGATTTTATATTAATTTCTTTTCATTGAGGAATATTTTATTTTTATATATCTAATTCCATTTATGCAGGGTATATTCTACAATTTACACCTAATATAATTATTCCACTACACTTCATGATATTTTACATTTAAATACAAATTATTTTATCTAGGGGGATTTTACCTGAAATTTACATCGTTGTCAGGGGTTTCTTTAGTCAATTTATATATATTCATTTACAACATATTTTCTTTGAAATTATTATGTCATATTTATGGGTAAGTTTATATCTAAATATTTTTATTCTATCTTTCAAATATTTTCTCGTGCTTTTAATTTATTACAAATAATTAGGTAATTTAATAATTATTAATAAAATGGTATGAATTTGGTGAGTCTTAATCCAATAAAATTCACATTCCATGGGATATATGGTTATGATGTGAAAATTTATTATTTTATGTGTTTTATATTATTTACATTATAATAAATATCTCATTAATAAACATATTATCGTGATATTTAATGTTTCATTTGACGTAATAATATCTTGGTCTTAACATTGAGGAGTTTCCAAAGTGTGAAATACTTTATGTTGAAATAATTTTTTTTTTGGATTTTTATATTCATGATTCCTTGGGTTAGAATCATAATGTATGGTTTTCATAGACAAAATATGTTTTAGTAATCTATAAATTTGAATTATTGAGATATGTTTAACTTATGTATGATACCTTATTTTTTTTAATGTTTGAGATCCTTTTTAGAAAATTAAAATCCCTTTATTGATCAGAAACAAAGAACTTACACCAGTCTAAATGTAGATTCCTTACATTGATCCTTCCTTAAAAAGGAAATGAGATCACCTGGAACTTGATCCTCTCAATTAAAATCAGAGCCATTCACACCTTTGTTCATAAAACTATCATCTACCGCATTTGCTTCTCTATATACATGTGTAACAATGTTGTGCTTTGAGTGGAGAGGATCCAAGCATCTTGAACATTTATGGGTTAAATTCCTATAAATATAATGAGAACCTATCCTAATACCAATCACCACTAGTGTGGAGTCACATTAAACCCACAGCTTGTCCCATCCCCTTCTAACAGCTTGCATAACTGCTTCAATAACACGTCTCATATCTGCTTCAAGAGTAGTGGTGAATCCACATGAGCCATATAGACAACCAACAACACACCCTTTATGATCTCGGAAATCCGCCACCAAGCTAGAGTTACCCGGGATACCTCGCGATGATACATGGGTGTGGATCTTGTACCAGCCATAAAAGGGAGACTGCCAAAGCACTTCAATCATAACATGATTTGGAGGTAAGTTTCCCTGGACTCCCAGTATCTTTAGAACAGAAACATCATTGAAGGAATTATCAAAAAAGTATGTTCTATGATGAAAAACCTCATAAACAGTAGTGAGAATCCCAAAAATCGCATTACCTGTGTTGAATTTCTACTACTCATAAATGGACTTGTTTCAATATTTCTATATAATACTATTTAATTATTCTGCATCAATTAGGAATATATACTTGAGTTGTGGAGATAGATTGATCAAAGGCTAGGTTTGCATCAAGTCCACGATTGAATTTCCCCAATGTAGTGGAACATAAAATATGCTTAAAACTACCTGCCACATTGTTGCATCTACCACACTGCTGAGGAAGAGGTGCTCTAAGTCCTCTCTGTATTGATGACATAAAGAATATCTAGAGCAGAGAGATATACTATATCTTTGAAGACTGTCATAAAGGGGAAGATTCCTGTGAGCCAATCTCCTTGAAAAAATGTCACGCGATGGTTTCAGAAAGCCATTACTAAACTTACCCATCCATTGAGATCCTGAATCATTTCCAAAAGTATGCTTGAAGAAGTCATTTGAGGAAAGGATTCCATTTGGGTCTGACTCTCATGCCTAGAAATCCACCCTAGAGGAGAAGTAATACTTCCCCACAGTAGAAATAATGTGGTTCAGAATAACCTCTATAAAAACCCAATTTCTCCTTGATTGAATGGTCAGAATTCAAATTGGAATTGTTGCTAATAACCAAGTCTTCTAGGTGTCTTCTAGTCCATTTTCATTTCTAGAATGTTAAAGAGGAGTCCTTTGAAACAATCCACCGGGAGTCAGCATCAATTCTGGAGAAAATTTTCCTCAATGCAGGCCAGGAAGATGAATTGAGATAAATGATCTTTCCATGTTTTAACATGTGAATGAATCTGGCCCTAAGGAAGGATACAGCCTCAGATTGAGTGTCGAAATGCTTCTAGATTAATCCATCTTGTAGAGACTCATTGAAGCGTGTCAGGTTTTTAATGATCAGACCCACATCTTCATAAGGCTTGTAGACTGAGCTCCAACGAATTGTTGAATGAATTTTTTCAGAGATGCTTCAACTCCAATTGACGTTTCTGATGGAGGAGTTGATGTTCTTTAGAAAATAAAGAGGCCACTTATAGACAATGAATGAATATACATATTTTTAAATGATGATGGACTTCACAAGACATACTCTGCCGGCCATGGAGAGAGATTTCCCCTACCAGGAGGAGAGTTTCCTATGGATCATGCCAACATTGCTAGAGAAATAGAATGCTTTTGGTCTCCCCAAAAACATAGGAAGCCATAAATAAATGAGTTTGAGAGCTCTTTCTCGAATTCCCGACACTCCGATAACATCATTCTTCCTGGTATAGGAGAAGTTTCTTCCAAAGTAAACAAAGGACTTGCTCCCACTAATCTCCTGACCTGAAACCATCTCATAGAGCAAAAGGACACTCTTAATGTTCCTAATATTTTCCTTTTCTAATTGAGTGAAGAGAATTATTTCATCAGCATAATGAAGGTTTGATAGGTCATCCAAAACTCTTCCAGCATGTATAGTCTTCAGCTTCTCATTTCTAGCCATGATAGAGATGAATCTACTGAGATAATCCTCTACAATATAGAAAATGATCGCTGAAAGAGGGTCAACTTGCCTGACAACCTTTGAGTAATCAATGTAACCTTTCAGTTCTCCATTAATTAGGATAGAAATGTGAGACGACCACAAAATAGACGTGACCCATTTGATAAAGACATCATCCAATCTATACATGGAAATAATATTTCATATGAAGTCTCAATCCATTGTGTCAAAGGCCTTCCTAATGTCTAGCTTGAGAGCAATGTTTTTACCTCTGATAGGACTTTTGAGAAGGTTCACACATTCTGAAGCAGCTGTATGGCTATCCTGGATCGATCTCTCTTTGATGAATCCAAACTGATTAGTAGACACTATCTTTCAATTAATGCATGAAAGCATACTAGCAAGGATTTTATAGATAATCTTGTATAAAGTGGTTAACACATTCATGAACATTACTATATTTGAGTAATAGTTTTTATTTTTTTATTATTTTAAATAGAAATTATTCTTAAATTGTTAATTAAATTATTAGTTTGTAAATTTTATGTTCAAAATCAAAATAATATTTCCCTCAATAATGTTTTAAGCATATTTTAATATTACTTCAATTCATTAACTCCAACAACCCTTAATGTTTATAATTTTACAGTTGGTATTTTTTGAAATGAGAAAATCTCCATTCTTCCTTTGTATAGATTCTGATTATTTAAAATAGATAGTTCTGGAAGCCATTTATTTTCCACATGAACACCTTTTAATTAAATAAATTATATTATTTTACATGTATGGAAACAAATACTTTTCCTGCCATCATAAACATTATTCGATGTTTGGGTTCCCTTATAATATTTCATGTTTTAATTAACAAAAATCACTATTAAATTTATCTTGGGAGATTTTTTTAAAAAAATCATTTTAAAATAAATGTGTATTTTTATTTTTGAATGTTATTTCACAAGAGTTTGAAAGGTGTTTTTAGTGGTTTTATTAATTATATTCTGATTAGTATTTTTTTATGAAGGTTTGTGCCCATTTATAGCTCATGGGTGAGGGTGATACAACTTTTAAAAAGGGTTGAGCCCCATTATAGGTCATTGGTAATTTTGATATAACATATATAATGAAATTTTCTCCATTATATATCACATGTTTGATAGATATTGATTATACAATGGGTTCACAATGATTATACTCTAATTTATAGTTATTGATTATATATTCTAGATAGTTATATTGTAATTCTTCAATATATTATTTCTATGTGTGATGGTTCTATAAGGGTTGTATTATGATCATGTCCTGAGTAAAAAAGACATTTTCTATATGCTTTCTATGGGTTATAATAGTTTCCTTTGATCAAATATGAAATCAAATTGCTTATGCCTATTGATTCTTATTACTATTTTCTTATAATAATTCATTATTCCATGTTTCATGATTGAAGATACATGTCTCGATTGGTATTAATTCTCATATTAAAGGTTCACACACTTTTGTTAATCCATAATAACCTTAATGTAAACATACTATCAGTGATGGAATTCAATTGATTTTTTTTATTATTTCCCTTACTGAGAATTTGATATCAAAATTCTTTTCATTCTTAATATCCAGGTCATCAAAAATGATGAAAAATAATTTATGTCATGAGGTTTTTGATATATGAATTGTTTTAAGGGATATGTTTTCATCTTAATAGGAAATGTGAAATTATTTTTATAATGGAAGGAGTTTTCTAGTAATTTACTGAGTAATGTTTATATTTGTTTCTTTCCTAAATCATTAAAAAAATATACCTATAATATTATTTGGTATGTATGTAATTCAATATTTCCATTTTATTATTTAAGGTTTAGATTGAAAAAATTATGTAACATTTATCTATATTAAATCCAAAATTAATTAAAGATTATGTTTTTAGTATCAAATCATGGCGTGAGGATTTATGGTTGTTACGGTTGGTATCTGAGCTTGGTTTATATGATTTTGGAGAAAAAGATGTTTTAAAAACATGTTATCAAAATAATTTTGGATATCATAATTGGTGTAGATGTTTATGTTTGATCATATGATCAATGTCTTGGATACATATTTTGAAGGTATTAAGCGATGTGATTAAAATGTGATTAATGATACCATGAGTTGAGTTTTTTTGGTTGAGGAATATATAACCCTTAGGTTTAATGTGATGTATTATATGAGGAATAATTCCATTAATTTTGTGGACATAAGTTTCACGATATTCCTAACATTTAGTGTTTATCATAACCCTATCATTGAGGTAATTATGGGAAATTTCAATTTAATAAAATATGACATAGCTAACCCAGGGATGAAATAATGATTTCCCGCCAATGTGAAAAATGAATAAGTTTATTTTTATAAAGATCTAGTAATTCGGGTAAAAAAAGTTAGTTTATTTTTAAGGAGTAATTATCTAATTAATTTTGGAATAATATATAATCTTAATGTTGAATTATTGTGATTTAGGTTATTAATAAAAAATTTAATCATATCATATCGATTATATTATTATTTTATATACATTTTTTAGAATAAGAATTTATTACTGAGTAATGTTTATTATAGATAATGTAAAATTAATCATGGAATAATATGTGATAAAATCTTTCAAATTTATGGAATTCAGTCTTGGTCAGTAATATTTTTGATGAAATTTAGGAATAGTTATTAATGGAATGATTTAGTTTTAACTTTGGGTATTATTGTTGAATTTTAATGTATAATCAATTATTTATTCTTAAAATAGATTATTCATTTTGGGATTTATCTCATCTTATTTTAACCACATTGTGCATTCCTAATGTCTAATGACACATGGAATAATATTTTAGATTATTATAATCTGATGAAAGTTCATTTTGTTTCAATAAGACAAAAAAATCAACTTGAATTCTTATCATTGATAGAAAAATATTATATAGTGGTTGAAATTGATGAAATTAGAGTTTTCAGGTAAGTATATTTTGTTATGATATTAGTCTATATAGTGGGGAATTTCTCAAAAAGTTTATAAAGATATAATAAATATTTATCCTCTTACGTTTTATAAAAATTAATCTATGGTCCTTTTTACACCTCTTTAGATTATGGTTTTTTAAGACTTTCTATTGATCATTCAATTTCATATGATTGATTATATGTTTTTCACTACATCATTATTCGGTAATTGTGATTTTTTCCATTTCCATATTTTTACTTACCACTAATGGTTTCCTATTAGTAAAACCCAATATGTGTTTTATATGATTAAATTAATATGTACATTCATCTATTTTCACGAGGATGTTTTATTAACTATTTTAGTGTAGTAGGATTTTAATAAAATGTATTTTAAAATATCATCTTTTGATTTATAAGATAGAGGTAAAATTGACAGTCCAAAATTTCTTAAATTAGGGAAGAATTTTATATCTTGATATTTTTAAGAATGAAATTATGTTCAATAACATGTAAGACATGAACCTCCAACCATGCTCAAAATATGCAATATTTTTATTTAAATGTGGAAATTATAATACAACAAATAAATTTGTGAGTATGAATAAGATTAAATTATTTTCAAGTATATATAATGGTTCTAATCAATAAAAATGTATTGACTAGTTGTTTTTAAATAAGTACATAATTTTTAGTAAATAAATATTATTTTTTAAAGATATGTTTTTATCAAAAAATAGATTCTATAGAGATAATAATATAATTAATTTACCGAATTTAAGAAATTTTATTTGATAAAATGAATAATATTTTTTAAAAAATCAACATATTGAAATTTGAATATGGTATAATTTTTAATTTTTTTAAATGTTTGATGTTTTAGAGAATACTGATAAATAATGCTTTTTATTGAATACATAAATTTATGTTAATGAATTTGATAATTAATATTCTATTATTAATTTTCTAAAATAAATTTATTAAAATTTGTTTAAAATAGTAGATCTAAATTTATATAAATTAATTTTGAACATGAATTTTAAAAACAAATTATACTTTAAAATCCATTTTTCAAAAAAAAAATTTTGCATGCATCTTGTCATATTAATTTTATATTAAATTATTTCAATTATGCTTCATAAATTTTGAAAATTGGATTCCATATTTGGAAGAAGTGCTTCAAAATTTGTTAAATATAACCCTTTTTGTTCAAGTTAATATGAATAGCAACCTTTGTAATTTTTTCTATCACATTAAAGGAAAAATCGGTGAATTAAAAGTTAAACAAAATATAATAAAGACAATATAATTTCATAACAGTTTCTTAAATTTTATTTAACAACTCAATAATCTCCATAGTCATCAATTGTTTAATTATACATCCTTTGGTTTACATTTTTTATTATGAATATTATAATATTATGTGTAAGGAAAAATAAAAAAGGTCATTATTGTTTAAAATGATAATAATTTTTAAAATGGAGATAATAATAATATATGTTTAGTTATAAATAAAAATTATAAATATATATGTTTTATCATTATTGTGAAATTATTTATAAATTTTGGTGAATAAATAACAACCTTAAATTCTTACACAATGATGACACAATAATTATTAAATTAATTTAAAATCAAATTAATGATATAATAACATTAAAATTAATATAATTTTACAAAATTACTGTGATTCCTGAATTTTATAGATGGAAATAATTGGTTATAGTTGTAATAAAATATTATTTTCAAATTTTAGTTGGTGTTTGTTGTTATTAAAGAGAATATAATGAAATGATTGAAAAAATTGAAATTAAATTCATTTTATAATATATAATATTGTGTTAAATGATTTAAATTAGTAGATACTTTATTTTAAAAAATTATTTTAATATGGTAGATAATTTACAAAATGTTCCCTTTATGGAATGTTTTTTTTCATGTATAGTATGTACTGAACCCTGTATTTATATAATAATACCTTTTATTATATATTAATATTCCTAAATATGATATTGATTTTATATTAAAGGGGACCCTTTTTTCCAATAGTGTACTCAACACGCAATAAAGGTTTTCTTTGAAATCATAAGTTTCACACAACATTGGGTTATACCGAAAAAATAATATATTATTAATATTATTTTAAATGGTAATTAATGCCTAGACTTAGTATTGGGGGGAATGAATAAAACTAAATACAATATGATTATTTAATATCTTTATACTTATCCACTAAACATTATAGGCTTCAAATAAGAATGATTCTTATTTTAAGCCTGAAAAACTCTAATATATTTAAAAGGTCATTTTACTACCTTTTGATGGAGAAACCTTTTTAAATCTTGTTTTTCTTAATTTTATATGTTTTATTTGAAAACATAATATTCTTATTTAGAAGAGGTCGATAAAAATATAATTTGGATGAATTTTTTGTATTTTTCTAATAAAGTTCATTTTTAATGAAAAGTTAAAAATACTGAATTCTAATTCAAAACTGCCTTTTAATATAATTTATTTATATTGTTTGATTGTACATTAAATTGATCTTAATGTGTTATTAGATTAATTTTTTATTATTTAATCCAATTTTGGTCTTTATAATTAATTTCACTATAAAACTGGACATAAAGGCATGCCAATATTTTTGCAGCTTTTACTTCTCAAAAACATACTTTTTCGTTTTGACCATGAGGATTAAATACAAATTAATTTTTGCAAAATCTATGTTTTGAAATTGGAAAAAATGGATTCCATATTTATAATTAGGTGTTCGGAAATGGGTAACTAGGTAACATTTATTTTCATAAATTAGGAATTAAAACATTAGTAAATATTTTATTTACCATGGTTAAATGGTAAATCTGGTAAATAAATGTAACAAAAAATATTATAATAATATTAAATTACCCTAACACATGTCCAAACCCTATAATATGAGATATGTTTGACCATGGGAATCCATGGGTCGATTTTAGGACCCCATGGAGCACCTTGTGTATGAAAATGACATTTAATTTCTTTTAATTTGACGTTAAGGAAAATATAACCTAAACAAATTTTTTTTAAAAAAAAATTGTATATTTGTTTATTTAAGTGAAATCTTCAACGAAAATATTAATTTGAAAGATAAAAATATTTACTACATCATGGTTTATTATTTATAATTTATAGACATGAAATATATAAATTTAATTACAACACAATGGTGATGCAGTGATTTCTTCATTAATAAAGGATAAAAATAAATGATATTATAAATGTTAGGATAAATATAATTGTGTTATTTGGTTTCATACATGAATATTTTATGAAATTTATATGATATATTAATTTTAATGATTTTTTCTTAATTAATCAAGTGGTTATGTATTTTAAGAAAAATTGATTATATAAACAGTGTAAAAATTGACATAATCCATATTTTAAAATATAAAATATATTATTAAATTATATAAAATTCAAATAAATTCTCATATTCTCTAATAAACATATCATTATTCTAAAATTTTATTATTTTATCCTTAATTGGAAATTTTCATGTTTTGTTACCTATTTTGATTTTCAAAGTGTTAAATGCTTGATAAAACAATAAGAGTAAAAAGGGTTAAACAACAATAATAAGGATTAAAAATATCCACAACATATCTAATTATTACTGGATTATTTTATTTCTACTTATATTTATCTTATATTCTAAAATAAGTAATTTGGTATCATTTATAATCTAAATTAAATTTATAATAAAATAATATTTCTAGATATTCCTTAAGTGTCCATCCTCCATCTTTTAAAAGGTCACCACCTATAACCCGTACTCATACCTCTCAAGCCCCCTTTTCTAGTCCAAAATCTTCCCAAATAATCTCCAAAAATTCATTTATTCCTTTTAGAATCAATACCTTTGGCAGAATGCAATTCCAGAAGGCTTTTCAGCTTAAATGAAAAGGAGTTACCCGATTTAATGTAATGTATTCCCTCAAGCATCATCCATTTAATTTTCTTCTCCAACCCCTAAACTCTATTTATTACATTATTTTATAATAAAACCAGTATCCTAAATAATAATGGATCTTGCTTTGAAAGTGATTCGAACTAAACTTCCTCACACGTCCATCTAATGGATACAATCATATGGTTTCTGTTCACAGTGAACTGCTTCCTCACGAAACATAGATTGTTCAATTATCTCCAACCGCCTCTCGTGGTGGCCATTATGATGGAAGTGAAATTAAATATAATTTATATGATATTTATTTTATATATATGTGTCTTTAATTATAATTTAAAAAATATCTTAATGATTTTCATATAAATATGATAATTTCATTTGAGAAATTGCGGACTACCACCGCTCAAAGTTATATGACTCGTTCAGCTATACATGGAATGTATAACTGATGGAACTAATGAACATATGTAACATATAGAAAATATATATTATTATTGAATTATAATATAGCTATATATCATTTATTTTTCATTCCTTTAAAAATGAAAAAAAAGAAAGTATCGTTCATGCATACATACCGCTTACAGTCTCCATGAACGGTGCACATCATATTTATATTTCCAAATTTTATGTACTATTCTAAAATACATATATAAATTATTTGAATACATATATAATTATTATATATGATATCTAATTAATGAATAAAATTAAAAATTTAATTGATTTTTGACCACATGGACAATTGGTAATTATAACAAGTTCATTTTTGACTAAGGTACCGAACATCGACATAAAGATCGATATGAACGTGAATATTTATATTATTTTATTATAATGGTAATAAGTGATATAAATGGAATAATAATCTTTAAAAAGGTTGTAAATAAATTGTAATTAACTTATATTTATTATTAATGGAAATAAAGAACAAACAAGACAAGTCGGACACAAGTTAATAGAATCTTTCACACTCCTCTTCTAATCAAAGACTTATTTTATGTAATATATTTAAATTTTTAATTTTTAAATGATGGGATATGTTCTTATTTATCCTTATTTCTGTACATTTTATGTCCATGTGATGAAAGACCCTTTTCTCTCTCATCAACTTATTTTCTGAATTTTTAAGTGACGCCGTTAGGCTTCTAAATTTTGTACTTAACCCAAATTACATTATTTGGGTTATTCTTCTATATTTAATTATATAGTTCATTCATTATGTGAGAAATAACATTCTATTTCCAATCTTGTATTTGTACATTAGTTAATTTTACCTATAGTAAATATACACAATCGAACTATTTTATTTACAAAATGATCTTTGTAAGGGACTTCTTATCAATCTCTTTCCATTGAGGAATATTTTGATTTATACACAGCATTATTTTATACACTGTATAATCTCCTTTGAATTTTCATTTCATTCAAATGAAATCTTTTTTCTACGAAGCATTTTACTAGATGTCAAAAATAGTGTTTCTTTTTAACGTATGTGATGAAAATGAATTTTCCACCATAGTGAGTATTATTTGATATTTGGCCTCATCAACATGTCATATTATTTATAAAAGTATAATAAATAACATATACACTTTTACATATTTTTGTATGGAAAGTGGTTTGGAGAAAGAATGATTATTTCAATATCTTTAAATGATATTTTTTTATTGTAATGTGGAAATGGTATCTTTACTTTATGCATGTATTATGTGTTATGGTTATTGGGAAATTGATTATGTGTATGGGTGGTTCTGTGATAAACCTAGGGAAGGTGATCATATATAGCTCTCCAATGTGTTGGGTAACACAAAGGAGGTAAACATTAATGTTTCTTCTAATAAATTTAGTGAATATATTGTGATGGGTATTCCAAATGTACCATCATATGTAGCTGTGAAAAATAAAATGAATGTATGATGTGGATGCCACAAGTTACCTTTATGATTTATGATTTCTATATGTTATTCACAAATCATATGATTTTGTGAGGCAAGTTAAAGAGATTATATTTTTTTATTGAAAATTATTATTTTATTTTTTATGTATTAATGGTATAATGTTTTATTATTTTGTTTTGAAACCCATAATTAAATTTTTATGCTCATCCCATGTTTTTAAAATGTTTTTCATAGGGTATAAGTAATGTTAAGGGAATGTAAAAACTGATGAAGATTTAGATCAAGAAAATAATTATTGTTTTATTTACGAAGTTTTATTATTGATAAAAATTGGATAGGGTAAGAGTGCTAATTTGTAATATTTTGAGATGTAATGGAATAGTTACGGCCTAATTCTATAAAATAATAAACCTAAGAAGATCCCCTATGTGAATTATTAACTGAAATCAAGATGATGTAATTTTTATGGTTGGGGACTTATAGTTTGTTTCAGAGAGATGATTAGATAACATTAATGGATAGCATGTTATCGGAGTGTATGAAAACGATCCCATACAACTAAAAGGGTAATTATCATTTGGAATCTTTTGGAGGGTTTTGGTAAAATAGGTTTCCTGGATAAAAATCCCAATGTAAGAGATATAATGAGGTTGATAGATTTGAGTAATATAAATGTTTCCATGTTATATTTTACCTATAAAGGATTTTTTAATTAAAATATTTCATTTCATGGATAAGTGTTTATTCATTTCATCAGAATAGGTATAATTTTTCAAGTGGAAAGGACAGATATGTTGCACAACCTTCTTCCCCCCCGAAAATTTGATGCTTTTTCCTTGTAGGTGACGACGGCGGCCTTCATGATCCTTTGATGCCTCTTCCCCGTAGGTGAAGATGATGGCCTTCACACAGGTTCCTCCCCCCCACGGTGGGGGAAGGAGAATTGTCATCCCATGGGAGAGATGGGATATTCCATACTTCCTCCAACCCGGAGTTTCTGCCACCTTTTTCGAAAGTTTCATTAAACCCTAAAGTCCCAGATCTGGTCGACAGGGTGTTGAATTTTCCTCTTTCTTCAGCTGATTTTATGGAGTTTTCTAGCCTGTGGAATCATACCCTTGTGGCTTGTTTCATGAACAAGAGGCCTTATGTTGATGATTTTGACCATTTCATCTTTGGATCGTGGGATCTCCAAGAAAAGGTTGTGGTTGGGTTTCTTGACAAAAAGCAAATTCTGATTTATTTCGAGACAGAGGATGATCATATTTGAGCATGGTCGAGGGCTCCGCACTACATCAAGGGATCTTGATTTCTGCTTCTTTGATGGTCATTCGACATTCATATGAATTGTGACTCTCCATCCATCGTGGTTTGGGTAAGTTTTCCAAAACTCTCTTTGCCTTTTTAGAACCATTTGATTATCCATATGCTGGGAAACACGGTAGGCTGTTATCATTTTTCCGATAGTCGTACTGAGGCAGTTTTCGACCCAGTGAATCCCCGTGTGTGTGTTGAGATTGATGCATCTCGCATCCCTTTCGATTCTGTTTGTATCACAATTGGTGAAGAGTATCGTTGTAGACAGTGAATTTTTTATGAATATTGGATCAAGTTTTATAGATCTTGCAGGAGGCTATGCCACTCGGATGAGGTTTGTCTTAGGGGACACCATCCTCATCTAAAGGAGATCACTCGTAAAGGGAAATCTTCCCCTATACACATGGATGAGGAGTCTCGTTTGGAGGCAGGTATAGAGTATTGTTTGAGGTTGATTGAGCCTATTGATAGAGGGAATTTCTCTGGTGTCTCGAGTTCGACTTTGAATGGTCAGCCAGCCGAGTAACGTAAGGTTTCTTCTTATATCAGTCTTGATTCTATAGCTTCAGGTGGTTAGAAGCAGGAATCTAATCCGATCTTGACTGGGGCTAAGGAGTCTGGAGGATTGGATCCTTTGGCACCACCTTTTCTCTTACTGAGCAATAGTTTGGATGGTCTCTCTAATGGCATGATGATTGAGGGTCTGAAGGAGGATGGTTCCCCATGTGGGGAGGATAGTGAGGAGGCCCCTAAAGGATATACTGTTGAGAGCATGGAAGTTCAAGTTGTTCTAGACAGAGGGGACGCAGTAGAGGTTCTCCAGGATGACGATAGGGGGCAGGAATTTGCTGGTTTACCTGTGGAAGAGAGTCACAATGAGAACAGAAGATCTATGTTGGTGGAAGTTGATAGGGGTCAGGACCTTTAGGCTGATGGCGGTGCGAAGGAGGTTCCCACGATGGATGTTGAAAATGTGTTGGCAGAGGGTGTGCTCTAGCCATTTATGGAGAACAAAACTCCAGAACAACAGAGGAAAAGATATGTAGGGAGTCATGGTTCGTATTTGGGGGATCAAACCAGCAAAGGGAGAGAGGTTTTTGGGTAAGGAAAATAGAATTTGAGTGGCCCAGTTGGTCAGTCGTTCAACTATGTAGTTCAAGGGGGAAGCAGAAACTTGCTGCTGCTGATGGGCCTCTGTCTTTCACCCCTAGATAACGGCCAAAGAGAGATTATACATGACTTCTATGGCCGATGCAGATGCGATCCGCTTCCAAGTGGAATAGTGAAGAGACTGTGGGATTTTCAAAGGTTAGCAGGGTCGAGAGGACATCACCAGATCATGCAGTTCTGGAGAAGCTCAAGAATCAGGTTCAATGTGTTAACCACTGGAGAACACCAGGATGGGATACGACCACGACCACCAGAGATGATGAGTCCGACATGGGATTCATAGATTAGTATGGTTTTGGTGGTATGTCATTATTTGTTGATGTGCTATCTGAACCTTTTTTGTTTTTGTGGTTGTATGTTTGGGCATCAAATTCCCATCAACCGACATTTGAAAATAATCAAAATGATATTCAGTCATACTATTAAGGAAAAAGTCTGTTGGAATGATTTTTAAAACATCATGAGTATTCTAATCACTTCCAAGATATTGTTGGAGCTATCCAACACCTACTATTTTTACAGATATTTTACGGGTCATTGTATCTTTTGAATATGATTTCCAGATCTCAAATTATTCAATTATATCTAAAATTTAAATTATTGAAAAGGAGAAAACATTTAATTTTTTAATGTAATACGAAATTCCAAAAGAGAAAGGGAACATCCTGAAGATCATTATATCTGGATTTTAGGTATGATTTATTTTCTTATCCACAATGAATGAAGCATATTTGGACTGAGATTTATAAATGATTAGGATATTTGTGCTACAAAATGAAGGGTATTAGATAACCATTAAGGATAAAGTAAGATATTGTACTTTATGGGGAAATTGTCTAATTTTTGATAATGTTGTAAGAATGATATGGTTTTAGAAAAATGACAAACCATAGGATGGGTGAAAACTTTTAATTTCTAAAAAGGCCACAATAATCAAACCCACAATTGAAGTGAGAAAAGTGAATATTTCTTACTACTAGCCTACATGAATTACCTAGTTAATATGACATATTATTTTTAGTTAACTTATTTTATTGAACAAGATTAAGTTGATTCTGGATCTTATGTTTTATTAAATTGATATCCTTATTATAAAAAACTATTTGGTGACTAATTGATAAAGGTTATTTGGGAAGATGTTTTCTATTTTGGTAACACTATATTACTATGGAAAATAGAATACTTAGGGATTTCAAATTAGGAGTAACGGTGGGATTTTATTTTGGATGAATCTATGTTTTTATTGTGTTCAATAGTGATTTTGGTTATTTATGTAAATGAATAACCTATCATAGAGACTATGCGGTTCGTTTAATTACTTTACAGAATGAGACTTTAAGAGTAGCTGATGTTATTTGGAGATAAATGATAAGATTTATTTGGAAGACCATGTGATAAAATCATTCTTAGTTTTGGGTTTCAAACATAGTTATTATTATATTAAATAATTTTATGGATAATTTTTTATTGAATGGTCTTTGTTGAGCATTGGGTATTTTTTTCACTTTTGGAGATTTGGAATTGAATATATTTTTTTTATAAAAGATTATACTTTTGGGGATTATCAGATTTTTTTCTAACTTTATTTAGTTTTGGTTATTTACTAAAATCTGAGGTAATATATTGTTCATATTTTTCGTATTATATTATTCTATATATGTGGATGCTAGAGCTACCGGGGAATCAAAGACCATTTAACCTATCAAAAATTTGTGGTTTTTTTGGTTAACATTCTCATGATCATGTTTCCTATCACTCTTCATCCAAACATGACACGTAATTTCACCTCTATGTCCTTGTTTTAATGGAATCATAGTATTTATTATCTCAGTTTACCTTTATACTTATCTTTCATTCTTTTATAGTGATATTTTTATTGACTTTTTTTTTTGATGTGGGACATTCAATGATGTTTCCATGCCCAATTTTAAAATTGCGAATACACAATTTCCAAAAGGGGGGAAGGACGTAATGACCCAAGTATTTATAGAATAATACATTTTCACATCAATTAATATTTATGAATATTATTTTAATTTTATATTAAAGGGTACAATTTTTATAATGTCATACACAACACGCAACAATAGTTTTCTTTCAAATCTTACATTGCAGAGAATATTGAGTTATACCAAAATAAATAATATAATAACATTAATTCATTAAAAGATAGTTAAAAACTATATATTGTATTGTTGGGAATGGACTTAAATAACTAAAATATGATTATTGAATGACTTTACACTTATCCAAGTATTTTTAGATACATAAAATTATAATGAATCCGATTTTAAGCATGAAAAACATTAATATTTTTAAAATTTCATTTTACCGTCTTTTGATGGAGAACCCTTTTTAAATATAATTTTGGTCACTTTTATATGTTATATTTGAAAAAATAATACACTTATTTAAAATTGAGATATAAAAATTTACATTGGTTGAAATTTTGGTATATTTATAATATGTTCATTTTTTAATGATTAGTGAAAATACTGAATTCTAATTAAAAATTACCTTTTTATATAATATATTAATATAGATAGATTATAAATTTAATTAGCTTTAAAGAGTAAATATATTTTTTTACAATTTAATCCAATATTTAGTTATTTTAAGTAATTTCACTATAAAATTGGGCATAAACACATGTCAATATTTTGGTTGTTTTAACTTCTTAAGAAAATGGTTTTTGGTTTTGACAATGAAAAATAATTTTAAATTATTTTCTGCAACTTTTTTGTTTTGAATTAGGAAAAATGGATTCCATATTTTTAATCTGGATGCCCAAATTGTGTAAATAGGAAAATTTTATTTTTAGACATTATGAATAGTATCGTTAGTAAATATTTTATTCACCATGGTTTAAAAGAAAATATGGTAAATAATGGTAAAAATATAATATTGTAATAATATTAAATTACCCTATCACATGACCTAACCCCATTGTATGAGATATGTCTAACGATGGGCATCCTTGGGTCTATTTTAGGACCCCATGGAGCCTCTTTTGTGTGAAAATGACATTTAATTACATTTAATTTAATCTTACGAAAAAAATAACCTAAACATATATATATTAGTAAAACAATTTGTATATGTGGTCGTATAAGTGATCTATTCAATAATAAATATTAATATTAAATATAAAAAATACTTAACACATCATGGTATTTCAGTTATAATTTTTAGACACTATATAAATAAATTTAACTATGACACTATGGTGATTCAGTGATTGCTTCATTAATAAAGCATTCAAATAAATTATATTAATTATGTAAAAAGAAATATAATTTTGGTATTTTCAAGTCATACAATAATTTCATGGATTATATTTACATTTTATCTTGGTATTAATGAAGATGTTTCTAGGTAATAAAGTTGTTGTAGAATTTTTAAAAAAGTCACGATATGAATTGTGTTAAAATTGACATAATTCATATTTTAAAATATAAAATATTTTATTAAATACTATAAAATCCCAAAAAAATCTATGATTTGGTTTAAAAGTTATAATAAATTTAAAATTTTATTATTGACTCTTTAATTAGATATTTTTCATGTTTTGGTACATATTTTGATTCTCAAAGTGTTAAATTCTTGATATAACAATAAGAGTAGAATATGATTAAGTAAAAAAGATAAAGATTAAAAAATATCCAAAACTTTATAAAATATTTTTTGATGATTTTATTTCATCTTATATTTATTTTATATTATATCTAACTGAATTTAGATTCATTTATAATTGAAATAGATATTATAATAAAATAACATTTCAGGATATTTCTTAAGTTCCCCTCCTCCCTCTTATAAAAGGCCATAACCAGTAACCCTTACTCACACCCCTCAAGACACTTTGGCTCGTCCAAAATCTCCCCCTATATGCTCCCAACATCCCTATATTCATCTTATAAGACTTAACATGGGAATAATGAAATTAAATAAGGTCTTTTAACTTAAATAATAATGAGTTACCCGATATATTGTAATGTCTTCATTTAAGATTCTTCCATATATTTTCATTCTGCAACCCCATAAACACTTTTTAGTATATTCTATTATATCCAAACCAGTATATGAAATATACTAGAATTTTTATATGAGAACTATTATAACTAATCTTCCACACACCTCCTTCTAATGGATACGAACATACTGTTTTTGTGGACGACAAACTACAACCTCATGAAACGATGATTGTTCAATTGTCACTTACAACCTCTAATAGTGGCCATTATGATGTAAGTGATATTACATATTATATATGTGATATATATTTTTTCTATATGCTCATGTTATTTTCATTTAGAACATACGTTTATGCTTTTCATGTTGTGTAAATTTAAAATTTTCATTTGAAGAAATGTGGACTACCGCCCCTCAAAGTGATATGACTCATTCATGCTCTACATGGAATGTATAAAATATGGAATGAAGGAAATTATGTTACATATATAACATATATATTAAATGTAATTATAATATATCTATGTATATTTTAGTTTTAACTCCATTAAAAATGAAATAAAACAAATGAATGTAGCGTTCATGTGTATGTACGACTTACCATCTCCATGAACGATGCATATCATTTTATTATATCCAAAAGTTATGGAATATTATAAAAAATATATATAATGTACCTAAATACATATATGATGGATATATATAATATTTAAATAATGAATAAAATTCTGGAGATAATGGACTATTGACTACATGATCAATTTGTAATTATAACACGTTCATTTTTAACTAAAGTACCGAACATTGAAAAAAAGAAATATATGAAATTGAATAATTATATGATTGTTATGGAAGGGAAATAAGTGATAGAAAAGGAATTATAAAAATGAAAAAGGATCTTAAGATTGTATAATTAACTTAATTTTATTATCCATGGAGATAAAAATGAACAAGACAAGTCAGACACAAGGTAAGGGAACCTTTCACCCTCATCTTATAGGCAACTACTTATTTTTTGTTATTTATTTAAATTTCAATTTTCAGCTGTTGGGATATGTTATTATATATGCATATTGATGTACATTATATGTCAACAAGATTGGAGACTCTATTCTTTATCATCTACTCATTTTCTAAATTTTTATGTGACACCGTTAGGCTACAAATTTCTATAAGGGAACTTCTAAACCCAATTTCAATTGTTTGGGTAAATATTATACTATTAAGTATATCTTTATATGATTATGTGGGAAATAAATTTTCATTTCATATCATGTATTTGTACATTATTTTTGTGTACCTATTGTGAATACACATAATTGATCTATTTTATTTACAAAATGATCTTTTTAGAGGACTTCATGTCAGTTTACTTTCATTAAGTCATATTTAGATCTATACATGACATACATTTATACGATATATAAACCCCTTTGAATTTTCTTTTCATTCAATGGAAATCTAGTTTTCTACAATGCATTTTACTAAATGAAAAATTAATTTTTTTAAACTATGTAGGGACAATGACTTTTCTACCACTGTGAGAATTATTTGACATTTGACTTCCTTAACAAGCCATAGTGTTTTTAAAAGAATAATAAACACCATATATAATTTTTACATAATTTAGATATGAAAATTGTTTTGAGAAATCATTCATTATTTCAATATCATGAAATGATATATAGTGATTGGAATATGGAAATTTTAGCTTTTCTTTAGGCATGTTTCATGTGTTATGGTTCTAGGGAATTGTTTACGTATACAGGTAGTTCCATGATAATCCTGGGGAATGTGATCCCAAGATAGATATCCAATGCCTTGGGTAACATGACTAATGTAAACGTTAATGTTTCTCCTAAAAGATTTACATAATTTACAAGGATGGGTATTCCAAACATAACTCCATATGTAGCTATGAAAGCTAGAATGTATGTATGATATGGATGCCACAATTTACCCCTATGATATATGATTTCTATGTGTTATTCATAAATCTTCTGATTTTGTTAGGTATGTTAACAATCTTATGTTTTATTAATAAAAATTATGATTTCATTGATTTGTATGTATTGATGGACTAATGTTTTCTTTCCTTGTTTATAACCCTTATAGATATTTTTATGCTAATCCAATTTTTTTGAAATATTTTTTATAATTTATAATGAAGGATATAGTAAGGGAATAATTTAAGAAGATTTATATCAAGAAATGATTTCAGGTTTTATTCAATGAATTATATTATTTAAAATAATTATATAGATTCGAAGTGTCTACATTGCAATCTTATTTGAATTAATGTAACAGTTACAACCTAATTCTTTAAAACATTAAACAAGAAAATATTCTCAATTTCCATTCTTGGAATAACTAAGGAATATGTAATTTTTAATTCTAGGGCCTTATAAAGTCGCTATCCTGACTATCAATGAGTAAAAATCCTTTTTCTCATGATATATGTGAAAGGGGTTATCAGGAGATTAAAAACAAAGGATTTGGGTAAAAATAGAGTAAAAACATATCAAATTACTTTTTAATGATATAATATTGACCCATTTTAATTATATATTTTATATAAATCATTTTGGAGTTATTTTTAATGGAACAATTAATTTATGTTACTTTAATATGTTTTTAAATTCCATGAATGCCCCTTCATTATCTTAAAGAAGTGAATTTATTCTTCACATTACATAATTCTTAAAAAACATTTTTTTGCCTAGGACATACCCAAATACAATACTTATGTTACTCATGTAATTCTAGTAGCCTTTCATTACTAGTAAAACAATCATAGGGATTCTTTTTTTGTGAGACTTGAGAGGTTTTCTGAAAAATATGTATCCTTTTTAATCAATTTTTTTGATTTATTAGATCATATAAGTAAATTTAAATTATTCTACAAAGACGATACAATAAATTTTTTATCTCTCATACAAATAGATTTTATTATTTTAATAGTATAACCTGCATCAATCTCCAACCGGCTTCAAATGGGAAAGTAATCAATCGATCATTTGAACATTGCACTACCTCCTCATGGATTAGAATAATTTGTTTTCTATCACCACCTATCAAAGTTCGTTATAATGATGGATTAAATTTATATATATATTATATCCATAAAATAATTGTAAATTTTAAAAATTAATATAGCACATATTCCCTTACCCATACATTCATATAAAGAGGATGACATCGTTCGTGTATAGGTGTGGACCACCACCACCACGAAGAGATGTGATTAATTTTCCAACACCACATCCCATAGCTGATATATATATATATATATGCATTTTAGGAGAAATATTATTATATTAATTATATTATTATAATCCTCTAAAGGTATAATAATACTTACTTAATTTCAACAACGATAATTAAAATAGGTTATGTTACTCAGGTGTACGTATGTCCTACCATCTCTATAATTGCATCCTAATTCATATTTCATTACCATGTATTATTATTGTATTTTAAAAATAATTATATTTAAAATTATAACTATTTCATGTTTTTGATTCCAGGTATGATTAAAAATTATCTGTTTCACATAGTGAACATACCAAATATATTTTAAAATTACAGAATTAACATCCTCAAAACACCCAACGTGAAAGTAACAGACTAAGTGTTTAAATTTACCACTATAGTAAATGTTAAATTTTTTTTAATGAAATGGTATTAATCAAGTAAAATGTTTTTTAGAATGAAAATAATTTATATTAGTCTATTATATATGCTTTAAATGATATATATAAAAAATTCAGAACTTTAGGTAAGGGATTTAATCACAACATCTTTTCATTCTAGTAACTTTTATTATTAGACACCAAATTTATTTTATAAGGTATATATAAAGAAATTTTACAAGTTATTTAATTAATATTTCATAATTAGTGATATTTATATATCAATTTTAATTATTTTTCCAAGGGTACTAGACTTAAAAGAAACAAAGTGGTAAATGATTTCTTAACTCAATTCCTTTACATTGGGTTATAACTCTCTTTATCTAGCATTAGTGTGATACTTGTTTTGTGAATTGATATATAAATTGTTTTATATTATATTTTAAATAGTATTAGGAGGATATAAATTTCATAGAGATAATATCTCCATTTATTTCTTAGAAATTCAATGATATGATATTTATAAGTATTATTCATCTCTTACTCCCCTTCCTTGGAAATATGTTACTGAGGTACAAATAAATTATTTAATGAGTTTTATATTCTTAAATCATGAAATAATAAATAATTAATATCATTATGATGACTATATTTAACGTTTAATTTGAGGTTATTCTTTTATTATCTTATAATTGAACATTTTCCAAAGTGTTGTGTGGTTTACATCTCTATCTCTTATCTTTTAGGGATTTTCTGTGTTAGAGTTTCCTTGGGGGGAAAATCTAAAAGATCATTTTTTCCTAAACAACATATATTTCATTCTCTAATAAATATGAAATTCATTACATATTTAAAATTTTTTTTACCCTTATTTGTTAAATAAACATATAGAAAGACTTTTATAAGTTATAACGATATTGTATGTTATTTCAGTTCAAAAAACATTCTCTTCCAAATACATATTTTCTAAAATGGTTTAAAAAATATATTTTTTGAAAATAAATGATATCCTAATACTATTTGACATGATCCTTTATTAAATATATTAATTTTTTAGAAAAGTAAATTTATAAAAGATTTTTCAAAATTGGACACTTTTGACTTCTTTTACAAAAATGTTTGAAAATTATTTATTTATTATATCTAATACAATAATATATTTCTTACTATAATGATCATTATTTTATTTGAATTTTAATTTATACGTATCCTTGAAAATATTCAATTAAAGGTATTTTATAATATTTCATATCTTTTTAGTTTTAAGTGGGATTATCAATGTGAAAATAATATTTTCATCAAGAATGTTTTAATGATCTTTTAATGATATTTCCTTTCATAAATGAAAACAATCCGTGATTATAATTATTCAAAATTATTGTTATATATTAATTATATAATCATAATTATTTCACTTGATGGTTAATTTCAATTTATAATATATTTCCATGGTACTCATTCCATTTACAAGGGATAATAAATTTATGGAATATGATTTATTTTAACTTATAGGGAGACACAAACTTTTCCCAGTGCAAAAACCATTAATTGGTGTTTGGGTTACCTTATCATATATAATGATTTATATAGATAAAAACATACCTTCTCTTATTTGGGGTGATTTATGTTTTGAAAATTAGGTTTTAAAATAAATTGTTATTTTAATGTAGTAAATTATTTTTTTCACAGGATTAAAAGAGTTTCTCAAGTGTTTTTTATGATATAGTCCATGTAAATTGTTTATAAAATCTTGATTAGAATTATAGCTCACAAGTAATAAAAATATAACATATAAGAAGGGTTAAGCACCATTATATCTCACAAGTGAGCCTAATATAATATATATGTTGGGTTGTGACCCAATATAGCTCATTTGTTAGCCTAATATAGAATATACGATGGGTGCACCTATATAAAAATAAATTTCATTAGGTGATAAATATATTCTATTGAGAAGTATTTTAGAATTTATTTGTATGGTTATTCCAACTAAATGGATTCTAAAATGACTATTTTATAATTTTTACAAGTAATTATCTTATTATATTTTTATCTTTCTATGGGTTATAAATTTTTCCATTGATCAGGGATGAAATCACATTACTCATGATTATTGATTCTTATGACTATTTTTTTATTGTATTTCTTTACAAAATGTTTCATGACGGATGATCTGGGAATTGATATTTTGAATTCTCGTATGCAATGCTCACATACATTGATTACAAAATCATACCTAAAGGTTTATATTACTATAACTGATGAAATTAAATTATCAATGATTATTTTTATAATTACATATCATTTGAGCTTAAAATTATTATTTTTGATTATCCCCATGTTATAAGGAATGATGAAAAATTATTTGTGCTTAAAATGTTTTTATATTTTGAGAATTTTTTGGAAGAAGTTTTAGAAAAAATATAGAATATAAATGTACAGTATAGTGGGAGAAATACTCCCCTGAATTCATTAGTGTTAATTATGTATGATTTTGTCCTATTTTTTAATATTCTAAACATTAACGATCTTAAGATATGTAAGTGATCCAATATATCTTTTTTATTCTTTAATGTTTGTATGGAAAAAATGAGGTCACTTTTATCAATATAAAGTCCATAATTGTAATGCGTGTCCTTTTATCACGTCATCTATGAGTTAGGGTTAGTTGTTGTTATAATATAGGTGGTTGGAGTGCAAATGAAACAAGTAAAAAAATCTGTAAGAGTTTTATATTAAAATCAAAATTTTCACGATGATATCTTATGTCTAAATTTTTAAGGGTATAATTTCATGATCTTTTCATGAAAATTATTTTCTATTTTATTTTCAAAAGAAATTTTTTATAAATAACATTATTTTATTTAATTTTTCTTATCACTAAGTACTCAAAGGTCTAAATGACTTTTTTTAAGCAAAACCGAGCTAATTTTTTATTAAACCAATAATGTTTTTTATTTTTACATATTTACGTTTAACATATATTCAATAATGATTTTACAATTATCCAATGACTTATTAATTTTATTTTTATCAATATTTTACATTTTTTGAAAATGTTTGAAAGTAATTTTCTTGGCATTTTCAAAATAATGTACTTTTTACCAAAGGTGTTTATGAAATATTTTTTTCCACACGAAATACATGAATGAAATTTATAACCAACAGGATATCACTTTTCATTGAATATTATTTTAATTTTTTATAGTTCTTTTCAATGAATTTTTTTTCCAAATATTTAGGTATTTTTTAAATTTATGACACATGATCTCAAAATGAAAATGGTATATTCCCCATGAAATATTTTAGTGAAATTTTAATGGAATTTTTCATCTACGATAATTACCTTTGATGTTATTATAATTAGCTATATACAAGATTATATGATACCATTCAAAATCATCCTATATTTTTTTCTAATTATGAAGATGAAATATTAACGAAACCAATTTTTTCAACTAGTTATGCTACGATTAAATGATATATTTCTTCATGACCATATGGAATACATATTAATTGATTATTATTTTCTAATAAGTTTTTTATCCATCTAATGCATTGTGTAAATATTAATCTTTTTTGAACATTGATGGTACCAAGAAGTTTTTCCATACCCAAAAATATTACATAGGATGTTATCACATGCCCAATATAGGTTCACATGTGGTTATACAAGTATAATATTCAATAAATGTTTTTTTTGAATCTGTGATATAAGATTTCAATGATAATGATTCTTTAACACTTTATTCCACTATTTTAGGAAATGGTCTTATACGAATTTTTTATCTATATAAATTTATACGTATACACAACATTTATATTTTTATCATGGATCATAATAATATGTGTTGAACATTAATCTAATGAGATATAATACATATATTTGAAATTTTTGGGTTAACTAAGTGGGTATAAATTTAAGGCTTATTAAATTTTCATATGTCTCTATTACGTTGAAATGAATTTTATTTTCATTTATAATCAATTCATAACCAGTTAATTCTATTTATATACATGTAATTCATATGTATTTCATAATTGAGTTACTTATATTAAAACCACCTCTCTATTTTCATTACAATACATTGATCCATATAGTTCTAAAGAAACAATTACAATTTTATTATAAAACTTTACTATCCATAATAAATAAACGTCTTTCCTCTTAAATGATAATTGTATGGGTCCTTAATAGAGGATCTATAAGCGGTCTCCCAAATAATAGGTAATCATATTGCCCATCCTTTATTATTTTATTAATTTTTATAACTCCAAGATATATTTTTTATTTATCATAAAATTTCAAATTCTGTATCATTAATATAATGAAATGTCATTATTATCAGGTTACTACCATCATCCTCCATGTTCTCCATTAAATTGGAAGTGAAAATATAACTCTTGCGTACGTGTGGACTACAACCTTCACGTAGAGATATGATTTACTTTTCATCACCATATTTCATAGATGGTTATTATAATAGTTTTAATATTTAAGCATTTTTTATGAAATTATTAGGATTCAAGAGTTATAATATAATATCTACCATATTACCATTTAATCAATGGGAAAAGATAATTTTTTATTCATAAAATTTAAAGAACCACCTCCATGAAATGATATGATTCATTATTTTATTTCCACATTACATAGAAAGAAATTAAAATGGATATCATAAATATATGTGATATTTATATGTTAAATAAAATTTTAGATATGCTGTATCCAAGATCAAATATGTGAATGAAAACTACCAAACCAAATAATGCATTATAAAAAAAATCACTTATCACCCAATATTTAGATTTTAATAAAGAGTTGTTAATATACTAGTGATAAAAGGTTATAAGTAAATCATATAAGTTTTGATATGAATACATATCTATAATAGATATATAATAAATATTTATGTTTTATATATGATTTTTGAACATGTACGATGGAATTTAGATAATATGTATGGTTTTATTTAACAATTTCATCATTATTCGGTATTGTTTATATTAATGTCTCTCGAATAGAATTATATTATCATTTAATATTAAACTAAATATATTTTATTCTCTTATGTTTATCTGTAGAAATTTATAATATTCCATAATTTTTCACCTTTGTATTACTCAATAGATAGAAAGAATTATTTTGAGGAAAACCTAATATTTTTTTTTTGATTTAGTTAGGAATATTTTTATTACATGTAAATATTTTATAAAAAGTATTTTCTATAATTCTTTTTCAATTATCCAATGATTTATTAAATTCATTTCTATCCCTATTTTAATTTTTTAATATTGTTTAAGTGGAATCGTCTTATATTTTTTCAAATAAAGAACCTTTTATCGCCAATATTAATGAAATATTTTTTAACATTCATTGTATGAATAAAATTTCCCAAATTAATGAATAGTATTTTATATAATGATTTCTTATTATGTTTTGATGTTTATTTGATAATAAAATATTTTTCCAGATATTTTTAAAACTTTTAGAATTTAAAAATATGATGTTAATGTGAAATGGTAATTTTACTCATGAAATATTACCTTTTTCTTTTTAATGTATCTTATGAAATTTAAATATTCTATTGATAGATTTAATTTTTTTAAGGATATAAAATAATGATAGCAAAGAGAATATTTCCCTGGAATAATTATGATCACTTTTTCTAGGGAAATTATTTAAATGAAATATGCTAGTTTTTTCATATGGATAGTTATTTTTCAAGGAATGTTGAATAAATTATATTTTTATTGATATTATTAATAAAATATAATTATTATTTTATGGCTAGGGTATGTAATTATATATCTCTTTGATCTATCAGTAGGTTTTATGAGACAAGAAAATTGGTATTTGATCAAGGATTTACACATTAATGTAGATTTCATGGAACGAATCCTCGATGATAAGTTCAAAATGTCTTACATTATAGCCTCTATCTTTATGAATTTTGTTATTGAATTCCATGTGATTATTTGAATAGTTATGATATACATGGTTATTTTTCAAGATCTTGTTATTTTTATATGGAACTATTTGATCATAATTTAATCCTTTTCTATTATTAATTCATTATTTATTCCTCGATAGATTATAGTGTATACATACCCATATTGAGTATCTAATCTCACCTATTTATTTTGTTTTTTATTCCCATGATTATAGTTAGTGTGTTATTATTAGTATTCAATGATATGCTATAGGGAATAATTATGTTATCAAAGAAAATAAAATGTTGTATTTTACATCAGAAAATAAAATGTTAAATTTATGTATGTATGTAGCTTTAAAAGACTATTAAGGTATTTTATGCTAAAGTATTAGAAACTTTTTATCTATTAACAATGTAATAATGTAACCCCCAACTAGGGCGAGTAATTTTTTTTATAGTGGGGATCATATGATTTTTATTACAAACATTATGTACTACAATGATTTATATCATCTCAAATGGGGATGGAAGTAAAACATTACATCTTCACTGATCATGAATTTCATGTCTAGACCCTCAACACCAAAGAAAAGATAAACTCTAGGGAATACTACAGATGGTTGTCTAATGGCTCCAACCCAACTCCCTTATGGATACATTATTTATATAGGCTTTTAATTTTTTAGTACAAATTTCTTACAAACACTACTAGAAAATAAACCTATATCTCTTTTTTTAACCGTGGTTATATTCCCCAAACCATGGGTATAGGCTATACCCATAGATTTGGGAATGATGGCCTCTTAAGGCATCAGTATAGGCCTATACCCATGGTTCCCTTAAAAATCATGTGTATAGGTCACATCACTTTTTATTTAGACACAGTTTTATAAAAATCGTGGGTATATCTTCTCATATAAGACAACATATACCCAAGGGTTCTATATCCATGGGTATAGGTTACTGCCTATATTTGGCATCACCACCGAAAATTCATCTACCCAATCCTACATAATCTACAAATCAAATAATATAGACATTAGATATTCATTGCAGTATTAATTTATACATTTTCCATCCAACCAACAAATTTTAATAGTTTTAAACTCAAATAAAATTCTAAAATTTACATAAACATCTATAAAAAAACAATGTATATTAATATAGAACATCAAAATTATTCTTCCTTTATAACAAAAAATATATGTATCAATATCTCCCCCATCATCAAAAACATCATCACCATCAGAAGTAGAAACATCATCACCAACATCATCATCAGTTGATGTAACATCCTCACCAATAAAATCTTTTAGAGAAGTAACATCATAAACATCATCATATCCACAACCTTCAACTCGATCTCTACTAGGAATCTCAATGGAATTAGTAGACACATAATTTAAAGAATACATAAATTCAATTTTATAATTTCTTGTATTAGATGCATATTGTGGTTGTCATTGAAATATAACTAACATATATTTGAGTAATTGTTCACTGATCATATTATTCCTTTCTCACCCCCCAAATGAAATATATTTTTCTTTGGCTACATATACATTATCAAATTATATCCGGAGGGTAGGAGAGACATGATAAGAGATTAATTAGGTCCGATACCTAGAGGGGATGATGTTTTTCCATGGTTTACATGGGACTTTACCCTAAGGATAGTAACCAAAGACCTGACTCAAATGATCATTCAGCCTGAAGTTTTCATCTTTTTTATCATCAACAACCTCTAGGGTGGTCAGTTGAAAATATATACATGATATTTAATTTTATATTTTTAAAAACTATTTGATATATAAATTAAAAAATATACAATCTGTTCTTATGTTTGTGAACTAACTACACATCCATTTTTTTCTTCCTACTTGATCAAAAAGAATTAGCTCGAGGTACACGACCTTTGAGGCCCAATATAGCTTTCTATAAATGACATTGATTAGAATACACATATTAATAATGTAAAAATTTTATTTTCTTGAATAATAATATAATGCAAAAAAATCTATTTAAATTAAAAATTCTTAATTAAGATGATAAAAATTCATGAAAAATTCATATATTAAAGAAAATCCTAATTGTCCTATAGGACGAATGGCCAAATTTCCTATTGGCATAATATGCCAATTATCCATTAGTCATAGATTCCACATGGACATTAGAAATAATAGAATAATGTCCATTTGGATGATAACTAAATTGACCATTATTCCTATAGGATTATTTTCCATTAATCCATTAGGAGTAATGACCAATTGTTCGGTTGACATAATGGTTAATTAGCATATAGGAGTAATTTCAAATTGGACAGTAGGCGTAATGGACAATTCGCTTGTATAAGTAATGGATAATTATATTATAGGGATTAATGATAATAAAACACTATAGAATTGTAATTATTTCCCTAGGAGTTAACATTCTCAATCTAACAATCAGTGATGTCCCAGGGAGTAATTCATAGAAAAATAATATTCAATTGGGAAATCATTGTTTTTATGGTATCTTTCATGGACTCGGGGACTGTAGTAAATAATTTCCTTTTCTCTTATGCGTATTCACAACATAGATCTAGATATCATGAGGTGTACTTAATGGTTCCAAAAAATAAACAATATACAATAGAATACTGAGAAAGTGTTAACTTACAACCTTCACAACTAAATCAAAAAATAAATAAATTCAATTAATAGATAAAAATTAGTGATAATGTCAATAATTATATCTTAAAATAATTTATCATGAACCTGAAGGATATAGTTACGGACCTTGGACTATAAAAATTCATAACCAAGATTTATATATTAATTGGAATTAAAACTGATAAATCTGAAGTGTTTTTGGAATGCATCATTTTAATCTTCAACTTCTCTAGGTTTAGACCATAAAAATCATAATCAAAGGAGATCCATGTGTTTTGGTAGGAATGTGAGATTAATCATGGAGTAGAAATATTAGGATAAAAATTAGTTGTTTGGGTGGGTTATTTAGATGGTGGGAGAGAACATATATGTCTTATGGTAGGTTCTGGTGATGGATTTTGAGACATCATTTTTTAGGTAGATTTTTCAGATTTGGAAGGAGAGACATCTTTTGATTTGTTTTTGAGAAAATGGCTTTTCCATGGATGTGGAAGAGAGAATGGAATTTTTTTTAAGGATATAGTTTGATTAGGGGTGGATTTAATGACTTGTATAATATTAATTGGACGACTAGGACAGTAATGTAGGGAGTTTTCATTTGGGTTTGGATGTTATAGGTGCACGGAGTGGACAAGGTGAACAAGTGGGGATAGATAAGTACGAAACCCTAGAATCCCCATTGTCTGACTTGGTGGTTCTAGACTAGGATGTTGATAAAATTGTGGATTCAGGAGTGATTTTCATGCATCTTTTAACCATGAAATGGTGAAATTTATGTTTTGAGGTGTACGAACCCATAATAAGAAGATGTATTTTAATAATAAAAAAAATATTTTGTAATTGATGATGTGGTTTGTGAAAATAGGGGTACCAAAGCATTGATGTTAAGGAAAAATAGGGTAGAAAAATGGGGTATGGAGTGAGGATGAGGAATCAATAAGGTTTGGGAAGGGAAGGGAACCTAGTTTGAATCATTGTGAGAATTTTCAAAATTCCCCTAGAGGAGGAAAGTAACCATAAGTTAAACTAGAGGAGAGAGAGGAATACAAAATGGAGTAATCTTTTTAATCCATATTTTAAATAGGAAGGGAATCCTTATGACATCATATCACCCTTAAATACTAAAATTTCTTATGAAATCATTTTTGTGTCGTGGTACCTTGGTGATGTCGTGGAGGGTGAATAAATGTCCTCGTGGTCAAAAATTTAAATTTATTATGCTCTATTACCCCATGAATTTGATTAAAGGCTATGTTGCAGAGGCTTTAAAAATTATAGTGGCATGATTCTAGAAAAATTATATTTTTCTAAGGCTCTACTGTGTGGTCAATGGGCTATGATGTTGAGGGTGAGATTTTTCAAATGGTACTAGACTTTTATATAAATACGTTATAGAGCTATATTGAGTTTTCTATATGCCAATTGACCTATAGGGGTAATGGACAATTGTCTTATAGGCCTACGTTCCTTTTTTCATTCGGTTTTTAAGAAATCTGGAAATTATCCTGAGAGGCTAATTGGCAATTATTCCTACCGGCCAATTGGCCATTATGCATATAGGACAATTTGAATTGCACCTAATGAGTTAATGGCAAATTTTACTCTATGAATAATAGTCAATTGTCAGCTAGGCCTAGTGAAGAATTGTCCAAAAGAACTAAAAGTCCAATTATCCCTTATGACTAGAGGAATATTGGCCTCTAGGCCTAATCAGCTCTTAGGAATACAGGTGTATATACCAATTTATTCTTTTACCTAATAGACATTTGAAAATTGTATTTCAATCTTTTTATTAAAGGGTCTAATGAATAAAAACCCAATAAATAAGCCTGAAAATAAACAATAAGTAAAAATATAAATAAGTAAATTATTTTAATTTAGATTATAATACCCGGTACATATCATGCTCGAGCATTGTAGTGCACACCAGTGTGTGTAGATATATTATTGAATATTTGTTATTAACATTTTTCCCCATGATTCTTTAAAAATATTTGAAACAAGTAATAAGAATAAAATATTATAAGAAAATAATTAAAGATTATAAATACCTAAAACTCATCTGTCATTAAGTATATAGTCATTTTTCGATATTGAGTTTTTGGATTATAGAGGAATGTGGGTACACCATCTATGACGGAACCAACTCTTCTCTTCCAACCAACATAAAATTCATGCTTATATGAGCTCCATAACACCCCAATATCCATAAACATTACAGTCATATCATATTATATGCCGATAAAGATAAACTAACTCTATAACTAACATGTTAATTCATATAAATACAAAAAAATTATAGATAAAAATTTATACAATTTTCATACCCTTGTCTGCTTCCATGATTTTTCCATAATCTCATTACTGAGATGTCTCAATGGCACTGATTCCACCAACATGATATTGTGGTACTTGTACAAAGCATCTATGAAACTAATACACTCCCTTGAATTTTTAATCACCATCTTAATTTTTATATTCTAACCCACCATTAGAAATTTATAGATATTATATGCATCCTACATATGATTTCACGTACTTCTCATATCAGAATATCCCACATAATAAGAAAAATAGAAGGGGGGATTATGTCACTTTACAATAGGATAAAGGTGAAGTGATACACTTTTAAATGGTATAATAAAAATCCATTTACAGATTCCCAATAAACTGTGATGGATCTATCAACTATCCTGGATTATCAGCATTTAAATGAAGTGATTATTCCAGTGCATGATTTGAGTAGCATTGAAGAACATGAGTTGAAGTTGAAGGAACAGAATCCTCAGATATTGGATGTATGATAGGAATAAGAGTTGGGGTAAACATAGAAGAATATGGGTAGTATAATGGGGGATACATTGTTGGACATGGATATGGTAAAGGTGGAAACATCCCTGGAGGTGTTGTAGACATGGAAAGGGTAGAAGAAGAAAAAGAGCTGATATATGCATCATTGGGGTCATTAGTATATGTGGTAAAGACATGGTATGTGAATATGATGGTAGAAAAGATGATGATGGGGGAATCAACAATAACATCACTGGAGACTGAAGAGGAAGATTTAATGGTGTGTAAGTTGGTGTGTACAATTGTGAGTCAATGTGGGAATGGGTATGAGTGGTGCTCCGTTTAGGTCTAGGAGCATCCCCAATTTGACTCATGCTAGTAGTATGAGGTGTCAACATTGGAGGAACTGAATGTCCCTAAAAATATTTTATGGAGAATATTAAAATGACATTTTATGTTATGTATATGGAAAAAATTAAAATTATTATAGCCACTCATGGAAGTGAAAAAGGAAAAACTCACTCATGTCTTGGTCGATCAAGAACAAATAGTTTCTTCCTTCAAACTTTTGATGTATTTGGCATAATCATTATAATAATGAAATGTAAATTTTCTAGAAACATTTTTGATAAATCAATCGTAAAACATACTTCTGCCAGTAATAAAAGAGATAGAGTCCAATGAGTAGTTCACATTCCCAAGGATATAGATAAATTTCAAATATACTATAAATTTACAAATATCATCTAAATTATTTTTTTTGTAAAAGGGACAATCATTTCATTCAATTTATTTGAATAAATTTTTAACACATGGGTTAGCATTGATATCAGTATAATTATGGAACTATTGGTTTAGTTTAATTACTATAATGTCACAGAATTTATTCTTTAAATACAAGTAATACAATACTATAAACTATGATGGTCATTGTTTCACGTATCCTTCTATGATCAATGATTGATAATGTCATTTCATTAGTCATATTTATTTGGTAAACACTATAACTTAACTTCCCCTCAAAAATGAATATGGAATTTAGAATGTGAATTACACCTACAAAACACACTATGTCAAAAGCATACAAACTTATGAAAAAATTCTGAATGAATCAAGAAACATGAAACAATTATACATGCAACTGATGTACATAATGTTAAAAAAATAAGATAATTTAAAATATTAATATTTTTTCTTGAATTTCATAAGATAAAATAGTATGAATTAATTTAATTAAAAAATCTACAAATTATTACAATTAATTTACTAACATAGTTTTTAAAATTACATTACGATGTTATAAATTATTTAAAATTAAGTTTTAAAGCTAGTTTTTAAATTGAAAAAATATAATTAAATGAAATGACAACAAAAAATACAAAAAAAATTATCATTACATATTGAATCTAAATTTTTTTTACAGTAATTCTCACCTTCGAACTCATGTCAATATAAACTAACTGTGAAATAAAAATATATGGTTGATTTAATATATTACATGCCATTATTTCAGATTAAAAATAAACACCCATAATGGGACAATTTCATTAATAAAATCAAATATTCTGGGCAACACCATTGGGGTATTTAAGGGTGGAAATTTCATCACCGATATTATGATAAATATTTATTGGGATTAATAAATTAATGAAACCAAAATCATGTCTCAGATGATCTTTCACATAAAAAACTCATTTATCCATTGATACCAAAATTTTTGGGCCATCACTATGTAAGGATCAACTCATGTTACTAAATCTAAATCCATAGTCATCAATAAATGAACCCTATCGTCTCACTGAATCAAAATATTTACATTTTATCACATTGACTCAATGTTGAGAATAGTAATACCATAAAAATTTTTTCTGAAAAATTTAATAATAATACAAATCTTCATATTGAGGCCCATAATCAGATAAATAGGCATAAAAATCATTTTAGAATTTAACATAATGCCACCATATTCTATTCTCTTATTCACTACTCGATCAGTTGTAACAAATTTATTCCAATAAAATTTTAAATATTTTCATTCAAGAACTAATTAATTAGGATCAAAAGCCAATGCTATTAATTCTCGAGAAACAAGTTCTTAGGTAAACTAAATAACTAAAATAAATATCATTTGAAAAATTAAATGGACATTTCTATTTTATGCAAATTAAAGCAACAGTCATACATTTTATTTCAACCATGTAGGTAACTATAGGCTATTCAAAGACTCTCTCCCTCTCAAATGAAAATATATATGAACTCTACTTATATTTTCATTATGTTACCAACATAAAATGATAATACAAGTGTTAGGTATATTTTCAATTCCGTAATATGATATGAAATATGAATATCTAAATGTTATAGTTGATATAGTCAATTAAAAAACCACAGTTGAACAATAATGTGCAATTTTCCCTCTCCCTCTACATAAGTATCAATGTAGGCAATTTGTAAGACCCAAAAATTCATCCTTTTGGGGAAGAAATAAAAATAACTCCTCAATTTACTTATATTGTTCATATTCATTAATTATGGGATTGTTATGTCATTTGGTCACATATGAAGAATATAGTAAAAAATATATAAATTTTTTATCCAGATATCCTCTATGAAATGAACATTTAAGATAATTTCTCTTCAGACACATGATTTTATTGTGCACACATTTATTTTAGTAGGATACATCCATCGAAAAAAATTGGACCCCGAAGAAGTGTTTCTATTAGAGGATGAACTGTTAAATGCAGAATACAGGTGAAAAAGGAATGATGTTTTTCTCTATCTCACACAATAATAGTGGTTCCACTAACTACATTTTTATCACGAATTAATCAGCTCACCTTATAACATAAAATTATCTACAAAAATAGAACAAGTGAATAACTATCACACTTACATTATTAGATATAAAATTTATAATTTATATGGTAATGAATCCATTTTGAAGGGTCTGAAAATAATTAGTATTTAGGGATTTTAGTTTCACATCCCTTCGGCAGACCCATTTAGAGATGTTTCCGGAATAGCATCAAGAAGCTTGATATTCGTTAATACAACCAAAAAATGTTCCTTATTTTATAGTGACATCACATTAGAAGCACACAGAAACAACTATTTTTCTCACTAATAAACACAATAATAGAGAACTATGTTTATTTAAAACTTGGAATTTAACATTTCTAGTTAAAAAGTGCTGTTAAGGACCCCCTTTGTGAGTGAAAAAAATGTCTTCTTAAATGGGGTCTTTATTGGTTCTAATGAATCACTGTAAAAGGGGGACCTTTATCAACAATTTTTCACAAGTTTGGATAAAATAATTATTCCAAATAATATATTTCATTAAAATTAATATATATATATATATATTAATATTGATATAAATATGATATTTTTTTGAAATATCTTTTAAATAAGGTAAATAGGAATTTTCAAATAAAATATAAGATATTCAATGAAAATGGATTATAAAATAACTAATAACATATTTTTAAATAATATATTTCATATTATTTATAAGTAATAGTCATTAAATATCTATTTGAGGATAAAATAGTTTAAAAAACTATAAAAAATCTCAAATATTTAGAAAACGTAACCCAAACATCAAACAACCATAACTTTTGATCAAGGTTTCTGTTTCTGATCTATATCATATCCAATCAAATCATAAGATGATGTTTACTCTATCATGTCCTGAGTAACATCATTAACTGTTTACTCATAGCGCAAAAGAGCCATAAGGCATGAAAATATGTGTTTTTAGTCAGGTTACCATATTTTTTAAGATTGGATGGATTTTAAGACTCGTTTATTGGAAGTATTTTTTCTTTTTTTTATTATGGACTAAATTTATTCCTATCTATTACATTAATAGTGATATTGGGGATTTTAAATTTTTACATTTTTTAAAACATAATTTTCATTATATTCAAATATATAATAATATAGAAGTATTTTTATATATTCACACATAGAAATGTAAATTTTTTTAATAAATAAATCATACATATTTTAATAAAACTATATTTATTAATATATACACATAAATAGAAATATATAAAAATATATGGATAAAAATATGTTCCCAAAATATATAAATATATAGATATGTCATAAAATGTAAAAATAACATTATATTGTAGTAGTAATGGAATTCGACGTATAAGAGTGAGGTCATAGGATCAAATCTCACAGCAGGGAGGGGAGCGTGTGGGAGGCTAAGATTAACTAATGCGTAGATAATGTGATTGGGTATGTACTGATAAAGGGGTGGGCTTGTGGGATGTAATGATAAAATGGGGTGTGTGGGGTGTGAGGGAAAAATTTATATACCCTTTATCATTGTGGTTTTAGCATTGATTAATGTTTGAGGATTTTTAACTGTACATTAATTATCAATTATTTTTGTCATTGATAAAGGCCTTTTCTAGTTCTCTTAAACGCCAATTTTATAGTAGTGACATAGGCCATAGTTTAGGTCTAATAAACCATGCCAACAAGTCCCAAAAAACAAAGTCAGATTTGGTCATCCCATTGATATTTAGAATAATTGAATGAAACATTTCACACATATTTTTTCCAATGTGCATTGCATCAAAACAACGATGTAAAAAATTGATAGGCCAATAGGGAAATTCAAAAATGATACTTCTATTATTCCAATTGTATGAGGCTTAAATTTTAACATTATTCCTCTTTTTATATCTCAAATCACTTTTCCCTAATGAAAAATAGAAATCTTTCATTTCATTAATAATATCACTACCTGACATACATTGTGGTGGTTGTTTAGTGTCAATATTATTATCAAACTTGTGGTGATTATTCTTGTTTTGATGATCCATGGGCAAGAATCTTCAAGGACACATGAAAAAAAACATTGAAGATATTTATCCCTTCATGATCATGTATTCTTCATATAAATAAAACATGATAGTTTTCCCTTCATGATCCAACCAGACAACAATATAGAAGCAAGGAAATCATTTATAGTCGATACACGGGTTGCACTGATCTGAAATATATTTTTAGAGGAAGCATCAAATTCACACATGCCCATATTCCAAATCTGATTCAAATCTATTATTAAAGAATAAAAATAGACGTCTATATCACTGTCATGATCAGAAGGTAAAGATATAATTATACTAAAAAAAGTGAAGGTTTTATTTTCATACACATGCAAAGAGGAAGATTATAAACATGAATAAAAACATGACATGTTATGTGAGCAATAATCATCTGACCAAATGGATTAAATCCATCACTCAATAAACCCACCCTAACATTACACTCATCTGCTGTAAAATCAGGGTGTTTTTCATCAAATGGTAACCTTGTTAATCAAAATACATGATAAACTAACTAATCATTAACCTTAATTCTATCAAAAACATTCCATCACATATTGTTTGAGATTCTAGAATACATGAATAGATTTTAATGTATGGGAATCCATGGAAAGCTCCACATGAATTTATGTGGAACACAAGTTTGTGTTATGTCAACATTTTCCTTTCACAGAGATATAACACATTATTTACTATTATTACGATCATCTAATTCCTCCCAAATTAAACTTCAATCATTTGGAAAAGCATGTTATTTATTAGTAGAAAATTCAAGTTTCTTAACTAACTCCCATGACTTATAATAACATGAGTTAATATCTACACCTTTAGGAAGAATTTATATATAAAATTTATGAATATAATCCATGGTGGTTATAGAAATTCCATACATAGTTTTTACCATTATATACCCACATTAATAATTCCATCTCAGTCATTTTTGTACATTCCTGATATACTGGAGTTATTGAATCATTCATTACATTATTCAATATCTCAATATCATCATCATTATTCTTTTCATCATCTGTAATGAAATCATTTACATCTTGCAATGGCATACTATCTCTCATGTGGTGCTATACAAATGGGAACTAATCAAATATTAAATTCTCCATACCACTAATTTTTTTAATGAATAGTAAAATATAGTCTCATCTCTCCATGGTAATACCAAACATAATTGTTTGATTGAAATACATATTTTTTATATGGTGGCTTCCTTTTTCCTATCTTATCCATGGTCTCCCAACAAAATTATAACTTGGACACTATAAACAACATCCATATGAAGTATTTTCGAATGAAAAATCTAAAAAAATTACAAATTATTTGGAATTTTGATTGAAATCTGATCTATATGATACATCTAGACTCTATCCATTCTATAGTAATGGAAAAAATTATGTTCCAAAAAAACTAAAATTATAATTAAAAATTACAGTACAATTAATTGTAATATCAAATTCATCAAGGCATACTAGTACCTAAAAAATAAAGAATAAGAAATATAAATTCTGCTACAATAGTTGAATACAAATTATGAATCAAGGTCAATATCTATATACAATAATGATTATAATGTCTAATACATATCAGATAAACACTATAAATAAAAATAAAGCATCTAACATATAAGTAAAAAATATGTTTTAGAACAATAACTTATACAGATCAAAAATTATATATTGAGAATTAATTTTTACCTTTGGAATTGATTATATTTATTATTTCATTATAAAAAGAAATTATTGAACCAAAATATCATAATTGACTAATTATTTCAAAATTATACTTAAAATACTATATAAATTTTATTTTACTCTAGTAATATAATTGATAATCACAGTGTTGTATACACTGAATATTTTTATCTTTTCATTATTTCAAATGTGTTGTGTTTTCCTTCACGATTTTATAGGTGGTTGAAATTCAGGAAGTAACCTATTTATAGATCATACATATGATGTTCATATACTCTGAAAAAACTGTGGGATTGTCTCATAGGGTATCATTGATATAATAATATTTTGAATCAAAATATACCATTAAACAAAAGACTTTATGTATAGTAATGTTAGATAAAGTTGATTTTTAAACCCATATTATACTCTTTATGTTATTTTATCAATAATTTAGAAGAGAAGAAAACAATTTTTTGTAAACTATAGCAATTATTTATTGAATTTAATTCATAATAATGATGACATATTTTATGTCAAAAATAATGATCATATATTGAGATGATCCCCATTTTTAGAACATATTGGATAATTTTATGTACATCCAATTTTTTTTATTAAAATGTAATTTTTATTCAATTTTTATCTAAGTATAACTATGGTCAATATATACATCTAATTTTTCTTCATTTCCATCAAATAAATTCTTGGTTTAGTTTGGATATAACGAGCTTTGTCATCATTATTTTCATCGTGTAATGAAAGGTGATCCTCCTCCTATTCAAGTTTAAAGTATTTATTTACCAATGGGATGATATGCATTACTTTTCATAACATTATAATTGAGATAACAATTGATTTATTTTATAATCTCAATTTCCATCTATCATAACCCAACAACACAAGAGCCCATTATAATTCAATAGCGAAGTTAGGTAAGCACATAAGGATTACCTCTAGTTGGTTATGTGTTAGAGACTAGCAATGAAGTTATAACAAATGTAATATAAGAGAAAATAATCTCTTTAACCACTAGAAATGAAAAAATACACCAATAAAAAAAATCAACATGGAATAAGTTGACCAAAAATTTTAATCTAAATAAAAATATCCCCATATGATCATAGAAATCATTGGGCCCCAAATTATTTTTGTAGTAGATAGTATCTATGGACCGCATCTCATGTTTGGATACATTATCCAATTAAAACCAAAGAATTCCAATTTAATTAATAATTTAAATTAAAAATATTATACAGACAGATCGAAGGAATAAAATTATGGAATGAAAAATATGAAAGAAAAAATTTAAACTCTAATCTAGATATTAATTCCATCAAAGACACTCAAATAACATCTCAAAACACCAATTATATATACAATAAAAATTTGGAAAATATGGGTGGGATGAGAACTTTGAGAGTAAATAATAGTATCCTCCTTCCAAAATAATTCGATACAAGTGTGTAATGAATGTGTAATAATATACATGATTAAAAATAGATAACTGAAAAAATAATTAAACATAAAAACACATATAAAAACAATTTAATGGAGTAATTGAGGGGAAAATTCAACAAGGAAAAATAAATATAGAAATAAGATTAAAAATCAATAAATTTTTCCCCACTATTGAAACATCCTCAAATAAACAACCATCCACAATCTAACCAACCAAAAAATACATAATTAATACTAAAAACTCTTATCTATTGACATTGATTATTCTTTCACTACTCTTACCCTTCGTTTGGGTTGTTACACCTCCAAGTGATTGTGAAATAGAATGATGATTCCTCCCTATTTTATCTGGAATGAAAGAATTAAGCAACATATACCATACACCATTATCATAAATCTAAAACTACATCACCCAAAATTAAAACTTCATATCCAAATTTTATCAAAATGATTATAGTGTAATGTAAACAAAAGTTATATAAACTGTGTTCTATCCCTCATTCATTCACATCCCCCCATATTCACCATCAACTTCTCATCATCGTGTACACTGCATGAAACTACCACACTATACATATTCATACATACTATAATCCATTGTAGCCCATTAATACATGTAACCATTGAGAACCATTATTACCCATAAAAGTATGTTTTCAATGCATATTCACTTATTTCCCACCATTAAGGCATAACTAACTCCATTATTCCTACTAAAATATTACAATCATATATCAATAATCATTATTTTACTACCAACATGACATCATGATTTAAGAGGGGCACAAAAAACAAATAACACCTAGAAAAGATAATAATTAATAATAATGAAACCAAAAGGTACAATATTTCTAGTATCGTCATTTTCATTAACAACATTTATTAATTATTCAAATGTGATTATGTCAAGAAACATAAAAAAATAAAAACAAAAAATAATAGTAGTAAGGTTGGAAGGGAAGAAACTCAAACATAACAAATATCTGAGAACAAAATTGTAAAAAAAAGAATCGGATGGGTGCGATATCTCCTTGGCAATGCCAACTTCACTAGAGGTGGGCAAGGGGAGGATGAAGTCAACTAAGTTGTTTAGGGGGAAACCAAATCTTGTTAATCGGGGTAGAGATGAGTCCAAAATCAACCTAGGGGAGGGGAATTTGTGAATGGACGAGGGGGGTCTTGGGTGCATAAGGATCAAATGAGAAGCAGAGGAGGAGGAGACAGAGTGGCCTAGAAATATAGAGGTACCTATCATAATGGTTTATAAAAATCATTGGTATAGAAAACCATATAAAAATATATTTCTAAAAACAATTTTTATATCATTGGATAGAAATATTATACCCATAATTTGTAAAAACTATGGGTATGGCTCCACTAGAATAGTTGTCTATTCTTATAGTGTTCTATAGAGAGCAAGGAAGTGCCTACTTCCCAAAATACATCTCCTCTATAAAAATGGGATAAATCTTCCTCCTGTTTGATATCTATTCATGAAGGATTATGAAACAATTCATCATGTTTCAGTAACTTTCAAGTTCTCTTAGAGAATCTAGAAACACCTACTATCTGTTTTTTGGTATCTCAATGTCATAGGATAGCCCAGATTAATTCCGAACCGTAGTTACTACTTCTGGAAACAATGAAAAAATTATTTTTCTTCTATTCACATCAGTGGATTCATTCATTTCCTTCATTTCGAAGGAATAAAACTACATTTCCTTTTATAATCACAATAAGTCATTTAAGGAATGCCTAAATGTTGAGTATATGTAAGTATTGGCAGCCTTCGAAGTTAAAACAATTTCTTTTAACAACATCCTCACAGATATAATTATTCTAAAAATGATTTTTGTTCCAAGAAGTGATATGAATCCTATAATGAAGAAATAAATTTGTTAGATCCCACCCATATCTTCATATATGAAATTTAATTTGGATGGGGTGACTTCTCATGCACCCGGACCATGAAGTTGTGGGGGTATCTTCTGTAACCATCAGGGTCTCGTTAAAGGGTGATTCTATATATATATTGGAATCAGTTCTTCAATTAATGCTATGATATAGGTGATTATTAAAGTTACAAACTATGTTGTACAATATTTATGGAGTCATATCTGGGTGGAAACTGACTCCACCAGAATGCTGAGAATTCTAAGGAAATGGTCTAGGAATGTCCAATGGAGATAGCTTCTATCCAGGATTGCGTTTCATAAACTTCTTGATGGTATTCACCAAGATTTCACTCATTATTATAAGGAGGCCAACCAGGATTCTAACACTATTTGAAAGAGATATATCATAGAGGTTTCCTCAAGATGGTCATTTGTTACTCTGGACTTCTATTCCCATCTTGTTGATATGGATTTATGTTGTGTGTGTCACTCTCACATTGTTAAACCCCGATGTTCTTCAACTATCTCTATATTGTTCTAATTTTATAAGGATGGGATTTTACTGGACCATGATCATGTTTGACAATATTTATGGAGACATATATTATGAAATAAATCCCTATGAAAAAATTTGATTGTTCATCGAAGTATATTATAACATCCTATTTTTTAGATAAGGAAAATAAAATTTGGTTTTTATAGAAATACATCCATATAATGATACTACAATTTAATGTGGTTTTTCAATTAACACATCTAGTCATAATAACTAAGAAAATATTTGGTCATGTTTATCTAGTATAATTACCCAAACATGACGTACATGGACATTACATTACTTTTGTGGAAAACTTAATACATGACAAAAACATAGACCCAAAGAACGTATTAGTTTAGTGTCTTTGGAAACTCAAAACATAATCTTCTAATCATGGTGAAAGATCTTAAACATCTCCCATAAAGATCTTACCTTTTAGTTTTCTTAGCTAAAACCTTTCATTATATCCTAGGGAAAAGAAAACAGAAAAAAGGGTGAGCTCAAATGCTCAATAAGGGTAAACATGGAGAATATAAAACAATCCCTAAACATTCGAATTTATGAACATGAACATAAAAGATCAAAATCATGAGTAATAACAAAAATCTCGGAAGTGAATGAGGCATAGATCATAAAGGAACAATAACCATGATAAAATAGAATGGGAATAAAACATTGAATTGTGCTAACCATTAAGCACATGATATGATTTCCATTGTAGTGAAGGCAATGCTGCCAAGACCATCATAGTGGATAAATTACATTACTGAACCGAGTTTACTTTCCATTCTAGCAATATATTACTGCACCGGGATTACTTACCATTCCATCGATATAGGGCCCCAGCCTTAAACCTTACTTAATCTTGAGTTATTACATGATTACACATTGAGGATCTTTTCAGGTTTAGAGTTTTAGAGAATTAGATCATAAAACATGCATTACAATACACATTTAAAAAAAGTGGTTACATAAAATATAGTATTCATTTTTTCCATAATTGGAAACATATTTAAAATAAAACATGGATTCTTTCTTGACACTTCCTTGACACTATCATCATATCATGTACCTTTCACTTGACCTGTGAAAAACATTTCAAAAACTTGGGATTAGCATAAAAAGCTTAGTATGGGTTATAAAAATATGGAAAGGAAACATGAGTTCATATATACATAAGAATGAAATCATACTTTACCCATAAAACATAATAATTTTAACATACCTCATAAAATCATGAATAAATCATAGAAATCATAAGACATAAAGGTAACTTGAGGCATTCATAACATTATTACATAGGGAGTAACCCTCTTGGTTACGTTCAGAATATCTATCATAGTATATTCCCTAAATATCATTGGATAAACCTTAACTTTTCACTCCTTCGCGTTACCCAATGCACTTGAGAGCTATATCGGGCTCACCCGCCCTTAGTTTATCACGGAACCACCCGTCTTCATAACAGTTCTCAAGAAACATAACATAATCTTATCACATAAAACATGCATAAAGGAAACATTACATTTCTACAATTCAGTCACAAGATATCAATACAACACATTGATATAATAAAACCATTTTCAATACCAAAATAAAATAAAATTAAAACATGGTATTTATTTTTCATTTAAAAAAAGGTATGGCTTGTAGAGGAGGCCGAAACTCAAATAATGGTCACGACGGCGGAGAAGTCATTGTCACCGCATATGTATGAAAAAAAAGCATTCCTTTTCTTGTTTAGTAAAACACATCGTATAAAAAAAGACTCTTTTTGAATAAGCATAAAAGTCAAAGTGGTTTATACACCGTATAAAAGAAAGTTGTGTATAAAAAAATATGCCTCAATGAATGGAGATTGAGATGCAGTACCATACCACTTTATAACTTCTAAAGGAATGGCATTTAATCAAAACTTTATAATATCATGAGAATAATTAAATTAATGTTATAATATTATAAAGGACAATATATACACCATATCAAAGTTAATTGGTTCATAACAACAATGTAGTCTCAGTGGAATGTAAATTGAGATGAAATCCCTTATAAAGAAGGTATCCTTAAATTAAGGATAATTCAATCACATAATTATGTGTGAAAAAATATGAATACACCAAATATAAGTGGATATTGAGTGTAAAACAATCAGAGGTCATTCACACATATTAATTGGATGACATATTCAATAACTACAAGTTGAACCCAAAGAAATCGAAATTGGGTTATGATGTTCCCTTACAAAAATTCGACATCCTGACAGCGTCACATTTAAATTCAGAAAATGGGTTTTTGAGAGAGAAAATGGCATCTCATCACTTGGACATAAAATTTACATCAATAAGTATATATAAGGTCATATCCAAACATAAAAATATGTAAGTTAAAATACCTAACAATATAAGTCTTTAAAAAAAGAGTGCAGAGACCCAAAGCTTAACGTACATAGACATTACATTACTTTTGCAGAATACTTAGTACATAACAAAAACACATGCAGAAGGACCTTAATAGTTTAGTGTCTTTGGAAACTTGGAATATAATCTTCTAATCGTGGCGAATGATCTTCAACATCTCCCATAAAGATCTTCCTTTTTTTTAAATAAAACCATTCTTTATATCCTGGGCAAAAGAAAACATAAAAGGGTGAGCTCAAATGCTCAGTAATGGTAAAAAAAATAAATCTCAATGACATCATATTCATAAGAACATATCTTTTGGAAATCTTAACCTGCAAAAGAGATCATAATTTCATAACATGGGATAAATCATAGTAGTGAAATGAAATCACAATAATCATAACTTAATACATGAAGCTTTGTGGCATAAACACATAATCATAGAGAATCATTTCTTATTAGTCAAGACTCATTTCCAAGACTATCTTAGTGGACAAAGTCCATCTCTGAACCGAGTCACCCTCGTTTCAGTCCTGTTTCACTGAACCGGTATAACCTACCATTCCAGCCATGTCTATATCATGAGATATAAAATCTTTACCCAATGCATTGGAGGGAGATATAGGTCCCACCAATATCATAATGATACCATTCTTATGTGTGCCACAAAATCATAAACCATACATCATAGCATAACCCATGTAATAAAAATTGGATTCATAAACATCATGCCATCATAATCCATAAACAATTGATTTCATTTCATAATAAGAAAATTGAAACCATTTAAATCAAAGAGAAATTTTACTTGAAACATACATATCAAATAATGTCATCTTATATGGAAAATAGTTTTGAGAAAAACACTTGAAATGAATTCTTCAGGAAAATATCCTTTCTTCTTTAAAATCATTTTTCTTTTCACAAAATTCCATGGAATTTTAAAAGATAAGGGTTTTGTTGAAAATAATCATGCAATCTTGTAGAGGAAGCTTCTTTAAAATGAGGTGTTATGAAACCGTAAAAATCCATTCAAGCCGTATAAGTTAAAAATAACATTCTCCTCGTACTTTTGTCGGAAAAGTCAAAAAGTACCTTATATGGTAACCAAAGGAAAGAGTCCATTCATACAATGTGGTAAAAAGTCAATAAAGGGTAAAAATGACTTTAAAAATTCATGGATGAATGGTAAACATTTTAAAAAAACATATTTAGAAAACATGGTCATGGATGATAAACGTAACCCCAGTAAATACTTACGTATAAGCAATCTCGGATAAAAATGAGATTGTGATTTTTCCTTTACCTTATGTCTGATATGCTATGTACATATTAGAACCTCCTGTATAATGATTTAAATAATGTCATTAACTTATTACAGAATCATATTCATTGTTATGATATCATATATGGTTCAATTATGACTTTATATTACCCGTTCTTTTGTAAATTCTATGTTAAAGATGCATTTTGGGTAAAATCGTTTTATTTATCGTAGGTGTTTGGACTTGTTGTTATTGAAATTATTATTACTTATATCATGATATACTTACTTCCAGAATATAAAATATGATTTATATATCATATATATTCAGTATATATATATATATAATAGATAGATAAATGAAATGAAACACACCGTTCATGGAGACGGTAGTCCGTACGTACGCATGAACGCTGTTTTCTTTTCCTTATTGTCTTGAACGGAAGTGAGTAGATAAAATATATATATACATAAATCCAGTAGATTTAACATGTCATATATTTCATTATTATTCATTATATATATACTTTATAATACTTCTGGAATGGTTAACATGGATAATTAATCTCATCGCATCGTGGTGACGGTAGTCCGTACGTACGCACGAGCGATGATATCATTCCCATGGTCGTGGAATTGTGTTGAAGTGTATGTATACTATTTCAGAATCAATATTACATTATAATAATCATATATAGTTACTCATTAAACCATTATACCCATCCAATTATGGTGTTGGTGGAAAATAGATTACACCACGACGTGGAGACGATATTTCGTACGTACGCACGCGCGGTGATTTCCTTTTTCTGTAGGATGGATAGAAGGTTAATTAGAGTTGTTTCATATTTATAATAACATATCAGTATATAATATATACTTATGTTATTACTTTATCATGTAACAACTAATGAAGAAGAAGTTGAAGAAGAGTGAAATTGAAAAGATCGGTAATGGATATTACCTCTTTTTGACGCGCCTTCACTTAACCTCCACATAAATAACTAAGGATGGTCTTTGAAGAAGACCAGGACATCTAGGATGATACTAGTGATGTCGAGATGAGATTTCGGAAGGGGTTGGCTGAGCTTGAATGCTCATATTGGTGTGAGGAGGAGAGGGAGGAGGTTCCCTTTTATAAGGGAGGAGAGGGGCACCTTAGGAAAATCTCAAAATACTATTTTATATTAAGGTCAAATTCGGTTTATAATGGTTCTAAAGGGTCTTATTTCGAATCTAAAGTGGGGATGGGTCAAAATAATATCATCCAATATGATTTAGACAATTTTAGGTTATTATTTTAACCTTATCAATTTGATTTAACTCTAAGTTAAATAATTTAACTTTTACCGTGTCGTTTTGTTTTCTTACACTACATGGTTAATAAACTTACCATAAAAAGCCAAAATAACCCCACGTTGTTTATTATTAATATATATATCCATATCTAAGTCATTTGGCCGAACCATAGATTTTTAAGAATTAAATAAAAATTTATAATATAATATTTGTTTTAAAAACTAATTTATGTCAATTTTGACACTATTAGGTATATGATTTTTATGAAATTCATAACAGAATGATAGCTTCGAAAAAAGTTACTTATATCAACAATAACATGTAATATTAACACAGAAAATTAATTTAAGTCATAAAAAGTCCCAAATTATATTTATTTGGGCATTTATAACATCAATTATGTCAATATTTCATTAATAAGACAATTACTGCATCATATTTGTGTCATAATTAATGATAATTATTTAATCCCTAAAAATTATAAATAAATTCCTATGATGTAGATAATTTTATTTTTTTTCTGTCTACTATTCATGTTTGACGTTTCATGAAGTTTATCACTAAATTAAAATTATTATACTTATAATATTTAAGAAAGTGACATGTTGTCACAATCTTTGGTTTTAATAATAATTACATTATTTTCATGCATAAAATTCCATAAAATGAATCTAACCCGACCCTTAGGTTATATGGGTATACTTTTTGCCATCCAATATGATTTTTCCAAGTGTTAGGGTAATTTTATAATGTTATATTTACCCTTAATTACCCGATTTACCATTAATTATAGTAAATAAAATTTACCGTAGATACTATTTACAATGCCGAAAAATAAAAAGTAACTTATTAACAAAATCTGGACCCACTGATTCCATATATGGAATCCAATTTTCCAAATTAAATACACAAAAGATGCAGACATTAAATTAAAATTAATCCCGTTGTCGAAAGAAAACAGGTTTTCTTTAAAACATTGCAAAAGATTGAATTGATTTAACCTACGAATTCAAGGTAAAATCAATGTAAATGACATAAATTATATTAAATGGTAAAAATATATTATATTTATACTTTAAAACCATTAAATATTATAATTTAACCACATAAGATATTATGATGAAAAAAGTTGTTTTTAATTAAAATATAGCGTGTTTTTACTATTTATTAAAATATGAAAGTTATTGGAAAAATATAAAAACTTTATCTATTGTAAATTATTATATCCTGATTCAAAAGAAGAATTTTATTTTTTCAAATTGAACTTATATACATGTCAAAAACTATATTTATAGTGGGTGCGCCATCAAAAGGCGGCAAAACTTCATTTTTTGAAAAATACTTATTTTACCCGAAAAATTTATTTTGTTCTTATACCATGTTCTAGAAATGTGTAAGATGAATAATAATGTTATTAAATTAAAATTTTAGTTAACACTATTCATAACGGCTAGTTCATAACAATATTATAAAAAAATATCGTTGTTTAGTAAAACCTGGTATTGCGTACAACACACGCTATCGAGGAAGGGCGCGATTGCGTGTAATGCAAGCCAAGTCAGGGTTGCGTGCTGTGAAATAATCCTTCGATGTTTCGTATATCATAATCCAACCATATTTCATTTATAAATTGAATATATATATATATATATATACTCAATGTTGTGTAGAATAACTATTATCAAAATTGTGTGTAACACGATTCAAGAATAGTATTGCGTATACTGCAAGCTAATACGGTTTTGCGTATAGAGCAAGGTAATCTTGTTGTAGCATACAACACAAGAAATTAATGAAATTAAAAGAATATTTTTCATAAAATCTTGGGGTGTTACATTCTACCCCCCTTAAAATGAATTTCGGCCTCAAAATTTATCGGGGTTATAAATAGTTTAGTACTCGAAAGTTTCATTAATAGAAATCCACATCTTAAAAAGGAATACCAAAAATTGGCTTTAATAACTAATGTATGAAATTTAATGACTACCCAAATAAACTAATCACTGGGTTTCCACATAGGTGAAAATATGGATATGGAAGAGAAATCTAACCATCATGTTCTGATAGAGAGTGGTAGAGAACATGGCTATGGAAAAGCTAGCAATCACAAAGCCATAAATTTGTAATGATCTAAGGTACCATCTGATTCATCAGATATAAGAGCACTAAGACAACATTTTTGGTTTTCAAGATCATTTCCTTAAAGTTGATGAAATTGGAATTAGAAGACATACTTTCGTGATTTTGGTATAGTCTCACCGTTTGTCGTTCTTTGGACAATTTTCACTTCATCTCTTAAAGAATTGAAGTTGAATTTTTCATTCGTGATGTGTTATCAGATCATGTGATAGAATGATGGTTCATTCCATCTGTCTCAATGAAAAGGTTAGAAAAGTTATCCAAAAATACATAAGTCCATCTATAGTGAGATTAATCTTATATAGTTCCTAAAATGAACTTATACATCATATATCATACTGCTTAATAAAATAAAACTAGTTTCTACTGACCAGGGACTTCCTGTAGGCCAGTGGTAGGCGATAAAGGCCAGTTGCACTTCGGTTGTCTGTTCGGTTCCTACAGCATTGTCCAACGCGATGGGCTATCACCCATCCTACAGGTTGTCCTTTCTAAAACTACATTACTATAACCTCCCATCACTAATATCGAAAAAACATTTATCCTTAAATAATACTAACTTATGTCCAACATAGTCCATTCCAATCTTTAGGCTTATCCATAATACTACTGTCCAATATCATTTATACTGAAAACGATTACAAGAGATTTAATACCATCAATGATCCCCATATATCATAATATATGTCTTGTTGGTCAGATTCCAAACACTCAAAGGCCTTAATCATGTATTCTCTTGAATACCCATTGAACCTTAGTGAAAACATGAATGTAGTTAAAAGTTAACACTTTACACATACCAAAATCCTCAAAATTCTATATACTCAAACCATGATATCACTTAGTCCTTATATCAATCATGAGCTCGTGAATACTATCAAACATATTAGATTGTCTTTATCCCTTCATTATGTGCATATCATCTGCTTTCCAGAAATATTTCAATCACTTTTCAAGGTTACCGATGCCATAAAATTATTGAAAACCACAATACAAAAATATTCCAATATTCCACGATACTATATAAAACATTATTCGGGAATCCCATTACATAAACACTTAATCATTCCACCACATCGTTGTCATATTCAACATCGCCAATGGTGATCGCATATGACTTCCCTTTGTCCTTTACCTTAAGTGGTTTCTCATGTCGATCATCACTAACCCTTGGATTAGGGCATTTATTACCAGAATTCCCCATTTCCTTGCACATGAAGCATTGAAGTGTTGTTGGTTCATTCTGTGTATCCCTTCCTTTATTTGCATCATTAGACATATTCTTCCCATCATTGAGGCATTCAAATGCCCGATGACCTTCCTATCCACATTTGAAACATTTACTTGTTCCTTTAAGACAATCTCTACCATGATACTTTCCACACTTTGATCATAAGGAAACATTCATCTTCTTTTCACCATTATTCTGAGATTTCTCCTTGAACTCCATATTTCGTTTCTTGTAAAAACTATGAGATGGATAAGTAACACCAAATTCCATTTATACCTTGATAGCACAACGCACAATTTCTTCATAGCTACTGAAGTCTCTTATAGCTAATTCCCTTCAAAGATTTGGTTTTAAGCCACTGAAGAATCGATCAAATTTACTTTCATGTTGGATGATAAATCCAGATGCATACCTTGCAAGCCTTGTAAAATTCACTTCGTATATACCAACAGATTCATCATCCTTTTGCTTTAGTTCAAGAAACTCTTTCTCCATCTTTGTTCGAAGAATATGAGGGAAGTACTTATTGAAAAATAAGTTCTTGAACTCATCCCATTCCATGGACTCAATTTCATCTCTTGGCCTCGTATTCTTGATAAGATTCCACCATTGATCATCTTCACCTTCCAAACGATATACTGCTAAGATGACTTTATCATGTTCAGAACATTGAAGAACTTAAAATATATTTTAAGTAGTACTGATCCATTGTTCACCAACAAGTGGATAACAAGACCCACTAAAAGAAGGTGGACATTGCCTCATGAAGGACTCAATAGAATATTGTTTCCTTATCTGCTCATTTGGAAGTCCAGAATGATTCATAGATTGTGTAAGTATAGCAATAAGATTTTGCACTCCATCTCCAATAACATTTGTTTGTTCAGGAGGACAATCATTGCATTGTCCATTGCATTGATCAACATGGTTCCTTCAGGTTCCAGCCATCGTCTAAAACCCAAAAGGAATAGTGTGAGAGGCAAAAAACATGCTAGGGAAAACAACATAATAAAGGGGGAGTATCCTCAATATCGAACATCTTAGGTTAAATTCTATGATCGTTACTGTAGTTCTAGGACTGTATCCTATACGTAAACTTATCCTTAGGGACATCCCAAGACATACCTTAGAAATATCTCTAGGGATCTCACTAACGTTTTCGGATCCTAGTTTCCAAAGGGTGACTAAACTTTTCCTCTGATACCAACTGTAGAGACCCGAAACTTAACGTACATAGACATTAAATTACTTTTTCGGAATACTTAGTACATAACAAAAACACACGCACAAGGACCGTAATATTTAGTGTCTTTGGAATCTCGGAATATAATCTTCTAATCGTGGTGAAAGAACTTCAACATCTCCCATAAATATCTTCCTTCTTTTTACTTAAAACCTTTATTTATATCCTGGGGAAAAGAAATCATAAAAGGGTGAGCTCAAATTCTCAGTAAGGGTAAACAAAATAAATATCAATCACATCATATTCATAAGAACATATCTTTTGGAAATCTTAACCTCAAAAAGAGATCATAATTTCATAACATGGGATAAATCATAGTAGTGAAATGTAATCACAATAATCATAAATTAAAACATGATGCTTTGTGGAATACACAAAAAATCATAGAGAATCATTTCTTATTAGTCAAGACTCATTGCCAAGACTATTTTAATGGACAAAGTCCATCTCTAAACCGAGTCACCCTCGTTTCAGTCCTGTTTCACTGACCCGTATAACCTACCGTTCCAGCCATGTCTATCTCATGAGATATAAAATCTTTACCCAATGCATTTGAGGGAGATATAGGTCCCACCCATCTCATAATGAAACCATTCTTATGTGTTTGACAAAATCATAAACCATATATCATAGCATAACCCATGTAATAAAAATGGGATTCTTAAACATTATTCCATCATAATCCATAAACAATTGATATCATTTCATCATAAGAAAATTGAAACCATTTAAATCACAAAGACATTTTACTTGAAACATACATATCAAATAATGTCATCTTAGATGGAAAATAGTTTTGAGAAAAACACTTGAAATGATTTCTTGAGGAAAATATCCTTTCTTCTTTAAAATCATTTTTCTTTTCACAAAATTCCATGAAATTTTGAAATATAAGGGTTTTGTTGAAAATAATCATGAAATATTGTAGAGGAAGCTTCTTGAAAATGATGTGTTATGAAACCGTAAAAATCTGTTCACACCGTATAAGTTAAAAACAACATTCTCCTCGTACTTTTGTCGGAAAAGTAAAAAAGTACCTTATATGGTAACCAAAGGAATGATTCCTTTCAAAAAATGTGCTAAAAAGTCAATAAATTGTAAAAATGACATTAAACATTCATGGAAGAATGGTAAACATTTTATAAAAACATTTATAGAAAACATGGTCATGGGTGATAAACGTAACCCCAGTAAAGACTTACGTATAAGGAATCTCGGATAAAAATGAGATTGTGATATTTACCTTACCTTATGTCTGATATGCTTTGTACGTATTCGAACCTCCTGTATAATGATTTAAATAATGTCATTAACTTATTAAAGAATCATATTCATTGTTATGATATCATATATGGTTCACTTATGACTTTATATTACCCGTTCTTTTGTAAATTCTATGTTAAAGATGCGTTTTGGGTAAAATCGTTTTATTTATCGTAGGTGTTTGGACTTGTTGTTATTGACATTCTTATTACTTATATCATGATTTACTTACTTCTAAAATATAAAATATGATTTATATTTCAAATATATTCAGTATATATATATATAATAGATAGATAAATGAAATGAAACACACCGTTATGTAACATCCCCAAATGATAAAGGGTTAAATGACTAAATGATATGGCTCATGTCAACAAGGTGTACCTTCCTTTTTGGGTGCCTATCTGATTAGAACTCCACAGTTAAGCGTTCTTGGCCTGGAGTAATGATCAGGATGGGTGACCTTCTGGGAAGTTTCTCAGGATGTGTGTGAGTGAGGACAAAACACACTAGAAAGAACATGTGTTGGCCTGTGGGGACTGTCATTAGTCAGATGGCCCGTTTAGGCATGTGAGTGGACCTTGGGGTGGACCCCACGTGTCTGTGGGGGCAACTGGTGGTACCTGGTGGGCCAGGACCCGACGGCCATGTTAAGGCTCAGATTCATGCTCAGTACCCAATTTGTATCCCTAGTTTGTGTTGATGATTTACGGGGACGTAAAGTCCTGTTGTGGGAGTAATGTGAAGATCAGTAAATTTCAAGGATTTTTTTTTAATTTTCCTTGGAATTTTACAAGAACGCAGTTTCTGACGGCACCTGATTCTGAGGCCCGGTGTGCGCGGAATCATTTTCCGAAGTTTGGCTCAGGTACGTTCAGTGAACGGACGAGCGAGTTTTTCTAACTTTTGAACTGGTGCCTGGAATCGAATTCTGAGGGCACCGATTAAATCACAGCGCCAGTATTCGCTTAGAAATGCCTCTTCCGGAGTTGCGTTTTCTCGGGTGTGGTTTTTAATTTTTGGACTTAATGTTAAGAAATAAAATAATTTTATGACAACTTTGTTTTATTTCACTTAAGTCACTTGGAAGCCACTTGAAGCCACTTAATAGTGGCTTAATCTGAGTTAATACGGATAGGGTGCTATCCAGAAATATCCTAGCCCATTGGTAGGATATTTGTGAGGTGGGGCCCGCACGAGCCCCGCTGTTTATTTCCGCTAAGTAACGCCCCCGAGAAAACCCGTCATTATAAAAGTCAACTGACACGTTTTCTTGTTTTCTTAACTGACCATTTAATTGAGCGGTTTATTTCGTAAATTAAATGAGCTGTTTTTTTCATTGAATTAATTCAACGAAATGATGGGTCCTTACTTACCCTTTTTCGTTGGTTGGCATAATAATAAAATAACACCAACCAGTCTTTTTGGAGGATTACTGGTTGAGAGGTTTGGTAAGAATCCTTTAGCCTTCATCCTCCTTCGCGAAGAACTCGAAGAACGCGAAGAACGCGAAGAACGCGAAGAACGCGAAGAACGCCGTCACCCTCGGAGTTTGACGACGCTTCATCCGAGACGTCCTTCCCCGCCCCGATCATCGATCAGTTGCTTGAGGTAAGAGTCTCGGATTTTCTTTTTAATCTCCCTTGTGGTTTTTACCGAAACACAGATTTAATTATTTATAATTAAATCTGTTGTTTCTTGGTCCGTTGAGTTTGTCGACTCAATGCCGGATCCCGTAATGACGCGACGCCCTTCCGCGACGATGCGACGATCCCCTCCTTCCGCGGTGAACAAATCCGCGAAGAAAGTGCGTACGTGCGACGACTAACGAGGTTGGGATTTTATTTCATTGAAATACCCTTATTTCCCATGTTGTTTCCATTCAAATGAGGAACCAGAATTATGAAACAATTTTATTTCATTAAAAATTGTTTCGGATATGCATTCATGTGTTGAACTTTATTCGTCCCGTTGTTTATCTCTAACGTGGAGGGTGCGGGCCAAACGAACACGGCCCAACAACCCTCCGTCGTTCTTCGTTTTTGTGCGGATTTGACGGGAGACGACGGAACGTGTCGCAATGGATGTTTGACGATCCCGCAGTGAAGAACAGAACCCGGGAGGAGCAACGACGTAGACGGGAAGAAAATCGGGCCACCGGAGCGACTCCGGCGGCGGCGCCCGACACGCCGCCGGACGAGACCGCCGCGGCACCGGCCGCGGCGGCGGCGCTCGCGGGACGCGGCTGAAGCTGCGTCCGACGCCAGGGAGACACCTTGCGGGTGTCGCGGGGGTGTCACGTGGGGGCGGCGGCTCCCCCCCACGTCACTCGGGACGCGGCTTCAGCCGCGTCCGGCTGTCTGGCCGACACCCCGTGGGTGCCGCGGGGGTGTCACGCTGGGCGGCGGCTCCCCCCGCGTCGGCCGCTCGGTCGCTCGGCCGAGCGGAACCGGGCTGGCCGAGCCAGACCGGGTCGGACCGGGTTCGGCCGACCTAGGGGGGGGGGGGGGGGGGTCGGGCCGACCCGTCTTCGGACGATTTTTGTTCAAATGCACGTAACATGAGCTACGGTTTTCCAAACGACTCGCCGTCCATGGCAACGTGATCCTTGGATCGAGGCGGTCGTTTCTGTATATCGCACTCAAGGTTTTGGAACACTTTGAGTTCGGCCGGGTTGGTTCGTACACGAAACCAACCGGGCCTTCGGAGCGGAAACGCTCATATCTTGAGCTATGGACGTCTGATTGACGTGCCATCAGTTTTGGTGGATTCCTCTAAGTGAGATGGATCTTTTGGCTCAATCCACCCGAGGTTTTGATGCAGGTGGAGTATGGTCGGGGTGGTTTTTCCTTAAAAACCAAGCGGGCCCCTAGGACGAAAAATCCAATAACTCTCAGACCGGGCGTCCGATTGACGCGCTGTCTGCGGCGTTGAGATCCTGTTGACGATACGGAACTTATGGATACATCAACTTTGGACTTTGTGACAGTTGATTTATCTGCCTCTCGGCTCGTGGAGTGGACCCTCCCGAACGAGCTTGCTGTGTGCGGGAACCCTAGTGGTGCCTGCGACTGCATCTTCGACAGCGATGACAGTGCAGAGATTCTCAGTGGCCTACGACGACTACTACACTCAGCGATCCTATGTGGATCAGTGCTACAGGTCATGTGTGGGCCCGGTCCTATGTGGGCCCGATCCTGTGTGGGTTTGATCCTGTGTGGGTCAGCGCTCAGCGGTTCTGTGTGAGCTAGTGCCTACAGGTCCTGTGTGGGCCCGATCCAATGTGGGTCATTGCGGGGGTTAGTTACCTATCGATCCTTCGTGGGTCTGACGACTTATATGGATCAGTGATAATATTTATCTTCATCCGAAAAAGTATACCCGTGTGAGATGAATCTTGTGTTACTCTCCTTTGTGGATTGTGTTGAGCTATCCTGTGTGGATTTACTGTTTACTATCCTTTGTGTATTGTGTTGAGCTATCCTGTGTGGATTTACTATTTACTCTCCTTTGTGAATTGTGTTGTGCTATCCTGTGTGGGTATACGTTTGCTTTCCTATGTGGACTGGGTTGTGCTTGGGCTTGGACGTTGGAGCCGAACGGGAATTGATGACTTAGGTATATGTATGGGCATAGACCTAAGCCATGTCAGATGTTACTTCGTGATTGTAACTTTCCAGTGTGGAATTATCCTTTGTGGATTTCGGGAGACCTTCGGGGGTCTCGGGGTCCCTACTGAGTAGCTTATACTCACCCCTGCACGGGATTTGCATGCACATCATTGTGTTGATTGCAGACGACGGACAGCGCTGATCGTGGTGGATGCGGGCGGAGCAGGACGATACCTGGAGGTGGACCACTGGGCGGGACGCACTCGGAGCGGACGGCTGGTCCGAGGAGCTGTGGAGGCTATCTATACCCACCCTTCATGTGGGACTTCCAGAGGATGGCTCGACGCTGCAGCTTTTCTTTTTCAGTTGATGTTTTTCCCTTTCAGTTGTACATTACAGTTGGGCTTGTATTTCCGGCCCCTTTTACTTTCAGCACAGCTTGTACAGTTTTTACTTAGTGTTTACTTTTCTGCTTGCTTACTCTGTGGTGCTTGTTTACTTTTCAAAGGCAATGCCTTCCCTTTTTGTTGGGATTTACGCCATGGCGCTAGTCGCCAGCCCCTGGCCTATGGAAGGCGGGCTTGGGGTAGTCACAGCACGGGCCCCGAGGACGTGTCGTGACAGTTCATGGAGACGGTAGTCCGTACATACGCATGAACGCTGTTTTCCTTTCCTTATTGTTTTGATTGGAAGTAAGTAGATGAAATATATATACATAAATCCATTAGATTTACCATGTCATATATTTCATTATTATTCATTATATATATACTTTATAATAATTCTGGAATGGTTAACATGGATAATGAATCTCATCGCATCATGGAGACGGTAGTCCGTACGTACGCACGAGCGATGATATCTTTCCCATGGTCGTGGAATTGTGTTGAAGTGTATGTATACTATTTCAGTATAAATATCACTTTATAATAATCATATATAGTGACTCATTACACCATTATACCCATCCAATTAAGGTGGTGGTGGAAAATAGATTACACCACGGCGTGGAGACGGTATTTCGTACGTACGCACGCGCGGTGATTTCCTTTTTCCATAGGATGGATAGAAGGTTAATTACAGTTGTTTCATAGTTATAATAACATATCAGAATATAAGAAATACTGATGTTTTTACTTTATCATGAAACAACTAAATAAGAAGAAGTTGAAGAAGAAAGAAATTGAAAAGATCGGTAATGGATATTACCTCTTTTTGACGCGCCTTCACTGAACCTCCACTTAAAGAACTATGGATGGTCTTTGAAGAAGATCAGGACCTCTAGGATTATACTAGGGAAGTGGAGAAGAGATTTTGGCAGGGTTTGGCCGATCTTGAATGCTCAAATTGGTGTGAGGAGAAGAGGGAGGATGTGCCATTTTATAAGGGAGGAGAGGGGCACCTTAGGAAAATCTCAATATATTATTTTATATTAAGGTCAAATTTGGTTTATAATGGTTCCAAAGTGACTTATTTTGAAGCTAAAGTGGGGATGAGTCGAAATCGTCTCATCCAATAGGATTCAGACAATTTTAGGATATTAATTTAACCTCATCAATTAGATTTAACTCTAAGTTAAATAATTTAACTTTTACCGTGTCTTTATGTTTTCTAACACTATATGGTTAATAAACATACCATAACAAGCCAAACTAACCCCAAATTGTTTATTATTAATATATATATCCTTATCTATGTCATTTGACCGAACCTTAGATTTTTATGAATTAAATAACAATTAATAATATAATATTTGTTTTAAAAACTAATTTATGTCAATTTTGACACTATTTGGTACATGATTTTTATAAAATTCATAACAGAATGATAAGTTCGAACCAAGATAATTATATCAACAATAAAAAGTCATAGTAACATTGAAAATTAATTTAAGTCATAAAAAGGCTCAAATTACATTTATTTGGGCATTTATAACATCAATTATGTCAATATTTCATTAATAAGACAATTACTGCATCATCTTTGTGTCATAATAAATGATAATTATTTAATCCATAAAAATTTTAAATAAATTATTATGATGTAGATAATTTTATTAGAATTCTGGATAATATTCATGTTCGATGTTTCATGAATTTTATCACTAAATTAAAATTATTATACTTATAAGATTTAAGAAAGTAACATGTTGTCAAATTCATTGGTTTTAATAATAATTAAATTATTTTCATGGAAAAAAGTACATAAAATGAATCTAATCCGACCCTTAGGTTATATGGGTCTACCTTTAGACATCCAATAGGATTTTTCCAAGTGTTATGGTAATTTTATAATCTTATATTTACCCTTAATTACCCTATTTACCTTTAACTATAGTAAATAAAATTTACCGTAGTTACTATTCACAATGACCAAAAATAAAACGTAGCTTATTAACATAAGTTGTACTCACTGATTCCAAATATGGAATCCATTTTTCCAAATTCAATACACAAAAGATTCAAAAATTAAATTAAAATTAATCCCGTTGTCGAAAGAAAACAGGGTTTTTTTAAAACATTGCAAATGATTGAATTGATTTAACCTACGAATTCAAGGTAAAATCAATTCTAATGACATAAATTATATTAAATGGTAAAAATATATTATATTTATACTTTAAAACCATTAAATATTATAATTTAACCACATAATATATTACGATGAAAAAAGTTTTTTTTAATTAAAATATAGCGTGTTTTTACTATTCATTAAAATATAAAAGTTATCGGAAAAATATCAAAACTTTATCTAATGTAAATTTTTATATCCTGATTCAAAAGAAGAATTTTATTCTGTCAAATTTAACTTATAAACATGTAAAAAACTAGATTTAATGTGGGTGTGCCATCAAAAGGCAAAAAAAATGCATTTTTTGAAAAATACTTATTTTACCCCAAAAAATTTATTTTCTGCTTATACCATGTTCTAAAAATGTGTAAGATGAATAATAATGTTATAAAATTCAAAATTTAGTTAACACTATTCATAACGGCTTGTTCATAACAATATTATAAAAATATATCATTGTTTAGTAAAACCCGGTATTGCGTACAACACACGCTGTCGAGGAAGGTCATGATTGCGTGTAATGCAAGCCAAGTCAGGGTTGCGTGCTGTGAAATAATCATTCATTGTTTCGTATATCATAATCCAACCATATTTCATTTATACATTTAATATATATATATATATACACTCAATGTTGCGTAGAATAAATATTATCAAAATTGTGTGTAACACGATCCAAGAATAGTGTTGCGTAAAGCGCAAGGTAATCTTGTTGTATCATACAACACAAGACATTAATTAAATTAAAAGAATATTTTTAATAAAATCTTGGGGTGTTACAAAGAGTGTGAAAGGTTCCCTTATCGATTTGGACAACTTTCGAAGCGTACACCCCATGAAAGAAGGGTCATACAATGAAGATGTAAATACCCATAAATGGAAATAGTGGAAAATGTATCATGAATCTCATGGGAATAAAAAGTGAGATAAAAGTCCCCTAATGAAAATTCGGCCGCCTAAAGATGCAACATAAAACATCCAAAAATTGATTGATGAGATCAAGTAGGGTATATTATCACATGAACATAAAAATTACAGAAAGAGGAATAGAAAATAACATCCTCCAACATAAGAACATGGAGTATAAAAGAAATGACATAAAAGAGAGTACTTGAAAAGAAATAGATAGGTAGGATCCCTTACCTCGGGTCTGACTTGACTCGATCATTCTTTAACCTCCGAAATAATAAACGTGAGTTAATTTATACTTTCTTATGAACCTTTTTCAAGTTCATTATTCCTTTTATATCACTTATTACAATATTATGAATACTATGTAATTATTAAAGTTAATAATGGTCGTTTTGTCGATCATTGCTACTTGAGTAAAAAATAAACTCTTTATAATTATAAGTTTGTTTATGTGGTAAAATATCCATCATATACAGAATTATATTCATTATTTAGATATCATATATATCATATATATCCATTATATACATGCATTTATAATATTACATAACATTTAGATTTATGAAATGAAATGCACCGTTCATGTAGACGGTAAGCCGTACGTACGCATGAACGCTACTTCCATTACTATTTCATATTTAATGGAATTAAAAACTAATGATACATAATATTATTATAATTAAATTATGGTATTATATATAATATCATTAAATCTATCCTTTATATGTACCACATATGGTATTAACGAATCAAATCACTTTGAGGGGGCGGTAGTCCGCACTTCCTAATATGAAGATATTGCGTTTACCAATAATGGAAGCCATAAAGGTAAGCCATAAATGAAAAATACATAATCTTAAGGAAAACATAAAAATATTATATATCATATATAAATATAATTACATCATAATGGCCACCTTTGATGGTGTTAAAAGAATACTGAACAATCATCGTTTCGTGAGGCAGAAATTCACCATCCACAGAAACAGTATGTTCTTTAACCATTACATGTAGGTGTGTATAAGTGTAGCTCTAATACATCATATAATAACATCCTAATATATTTTAGATAATGGAGTTGTTAAAAATAAATGAATAAAAAGTGTTTAGGGGGTTGGAGAAGAAAAATAAAACAAAATAAACCAAGTGTAGACATTACCTTAAAATCGGGTAACTCCTCTTGGTTTGAACCAAAATGGTTTCATGAAGAGAATTCTGCCAAAGGTGAGGCTTCTAGGATTATGAGAGGGATGTATAGAGATAAAATGATAAGATCTTGGCTGAGTCAAAGTCTTGAGAGGTGTCAGTAAGGAGGTAGAGGTGGGGGCCTTTTATAAGAGGAGAGGAGGGGCACTCTTGGAATGTAAAGAAATGGAACTTTATTTTAAAATGCTCTTCGGATTTAAAAGGTCCCAAATTGATATAATTTGAGTATAAGGTGATAATTGTTCGACATATACCAATAAGATAGGTTTTTTACATGTGTAGGTCTTATATTTTACATTATATTTTCATTTTATTTAAATCTTTAATTAATGAGGTAATCACTGCATCATCATGATGTCATAAATAATTTAATTTATTTAATGTCTAAAAATTATAAAAAAAATACTATGATATAAGAAATCATTTTATGGTTCCAATTACTATTTATTGTCAAATATATGACTTGTATAGCCCCATTTAGAAATTGTTTTAGTAAAACAACTCATGTTTGTGTCATTTTAATTTTAACATTAAATAAAAAGATATTAATGTCATTTTCCTACCAAAGTGGCTCCATGGGGTCCCCAAGTTTACCCATGACTTTTCGTGGTTGGCCATGACACTTCCAATAAGGGTAAGACATGTGTCTGGGTATTTTCATTTTATTATAATATCATTTTTGCCATAAATTGCACTAATTACCTCTAATCGCGATTAAAAACTTAATAAGTTACTATTAAACAAAAAATTATTTTAATCCCATTGAACCACATTTTACAAATTAATGACAACCATGTATGTCGAATTTTTTAAATTCAAAACACAGGGGTGGTAAAATTTCATTTAAACGGAAAATCAATTTTTATAAGTACCAATTAGTTGTTTCACTATTCATCAAAAATTGAAGTTTTTCAGAAAAATACCAAAACCTCACCATAAGATATATTTGATATTCCGAATTCCAAAATGATGTCTATTTTTCAAAATTCAACACATATTAGTTACATTAATTAATTTAATTATTAATTCCTGTTGTCATGACAAATAGCATGTTTTTATGAAACAATATATATCTAAAGATTGACACTAGTTTAAGTCCAATTTCAAAGTGAAATTAATTCCAATGTCCACCATTGGATTACATGGTAAAAATATATTTTATTTACACTTTGAAACAAATTAAAAAGATAATCTTACTATATAAATATGTTAGATTAAAAAGTGGGTTTGAATTAAAATACAACACTTTTCACTATTCATTAAAAAATGAACATTATAAGAAAAATACCAGAAATTTATCCAATGTAAATTTCAATGTCCCAATCATAAAGAATAATTTTATTTTTACAAATATAACTTATAAAATTTTCAAAATATAGATTTAAAAATTGATCTCCATCAAAAGGCGGTAAAACAATCTTTTAAAAATACTAGAGTATTCCATGCTTTAGGTTGGATTTATTCTCATTTTAAGCCTCAAAAACACTATCTAATTCATAAATAGACATAGATAAGAATATATATTATTCATTACTTACTTGGTATGTTACATCCTTCTCCCATTTAGAAAATTTCATCCCCTCAATTTATTTACTTATCGAATAAGTGGGAGTATTTATCCCCCATATCATTTTCAGATTCCTATCTTGCCTCTTCAACCATATGGTTTCTCCACAAAACCATTACCTGGTGAATTACATTATTTCTCAACACTTGCTCCCTTTGGTCTAGAATCTGGACTAGTTTTTCCTCATAAGATAGATTCTCTTCCAACTGTACTACCTCTGGACTCAAAACATGAGATAGATCTGGCATGTACATCCTTAACATGGAAACATGAAAAACATTGTGTACCTAAGATAAACTCAGAGGTAAAGCCACTCGGTATGAAACTGATCCAACTCTATCCAAAATTTCATATGGTCTAATGAACCTTGGACTCATCTTTCCTTTCATACCAAATCACATCACACTCTACCATGGTGAAACATTGAAAAAACATGATCACCTACCTCAAAAGAGTGATCTTTCGTCCTGTTGTCCGCATAACTCTTCTGCCTGATCTGAGCTGTTCTCATGTTTTTCTGTATCAGCTGAACTTTTTCTACCAACTATTCTACCAATTATTGTCACATCAACTTCAATTCACCCACTTCATCCCAGAAAGCTGGAGTTCGACACCGCTTCCCATATAACTCCTCAAATGGTGCCATCTGTATACTGGAATGAAAACTATTATTATAAGAAAACTCAACCAAAGAAGGATGTTGGTCCGAACTTCCCTGATAATCCATCAAACAAGCACCTAGAATATCCTCCAAAGTCTGAATTGTTTATTTTGAATTCCCATCTGATTGAGGATGAAAAGCTGTACTAAAATTTAATTCATTACCCAACGACTTTTGAAGGCCTTTCCAAAAGTTAGAAGTGAACCTGGGATCACGGTCAGATATAATGGTGAGAGGAACTCCATGTAACCTGAATACCTCTTTAAGATACAAACGAGAAAGTTGATCTAGGGAAAAAGTATCTCGTATATAATGTAAATGAGTAGATTTAGTCAAGTGATCAACAATAACCTGGATTGCATTATTACCTCGAGGTGTCTTCGGCAATCCCACAACGAAGTCCATGGATATATTCTTCCATTTTCACCCTGGCACTGGTAAAGGGTGAATCATCCCTATCGGTAACCGCCTCTCTGCTTTAACCTGTTGACGAGTCAAACACATCACAATATGATCAACAATATCTCTTTTCATTCCATCCCACCAGTAATACTCCCAAATATCTCTATACATCTTAGTACTTACTAGATGAACTGAAAACAAAGAACTATGATCTTCACATAACAACTCTCTCTTCAACTGTGAATCATAAGGCACATACAGTATCTTTCCAAATCTCTAAACAAAATCATTATAAATGTTGAATTCAGGAAACTTACCTTTCTGAACCATCTCTGCCTTTTTTTGAAACTCATTGTCTTGCTTCTGTGCTTGCTTGATTCTGTCTAATAGAGAAGATTTCACTGATACCTGAAACAAAACAGAAGGACATCCTGAACCAAAAACTTCATATTCCAAAGTTCATCAAATCCTTAACCAAGGGATTTCGTTCCAAACACATCATGGTTAATGAAGCATTACTTTTTCGACTCAAAGCATCAGCCACTTTATTTGTTTTTCCCGGATGGTAATGAATTGTACAATCATAATCCTTGATTAATTCTATCCATCTCCTATGTCTCATGTTCAATTCTTTCTGAGTGAATATAAACTTTAAACCTTTGTGATCGGTATATATTTTACACTTTACTCCATACAAATGATGCCTCCAAATTTTTTGAGCAAAAAAAATAGCAGCTAATTCCAAAACATGTGTAGGGTAATTTACCACATGAATTTTCAACTAACATGAAGAATAATTAATTACCTGATCATTCTGCATTAGGAAACAATCATGTCCTTTCAATGAAGCATCACTGTAGATAACAAACTCACCATTCCTGGAAGGAAGTTCCAAAACTGGAGCATTCACCAATCTACTTTTCAGTTCCTGAAAACAATCATAACATTATTTTGTCCAGATAAACTTAACACCCTTCAGAGTTAGCTTAGTCATTGGACTAGATAACCGTGAAAAATTTCTAACAAACATTTGATAATAGCTTGCCAAAACATGGAAGCTACGAATCTCAGTTACATTTGTGATTCTTGGCCATTCTTCAACAACCTTTGTTTTTTACGGATCAATAGATAACTCATCTTTAGAAACAATGTGACCATGGAAATAAATTTGTTGCAACCAAAACTCACACTTTCTGAATTTCCCATACAATTTCTTTTCTTTTATGTTTTTCAAGATAACCCTTAAATGACATTCATGCTCCTTTTTACTTTTAGAAAACACCAAAATATCTCCAATAACACAACCACCATTTATCACCTGATTCAACTGATCCATCACTACAAAAAACTGTTTAGTTATGATTCTGACCATCTTAGGATACTGATTTGAAAGTTCATTTCCCCTTATATGCCTTTCCAGAAAATCTGTTTTGTTTCCTCTATGAAAAACCATTCTTAACACAGAAATACCTTAGGTGAAGCAACATGGTAATATTTAAATGCTATATCATTTCAATTTGACAACAAAAAAATATTTTTAGATAATCATTTAAAAGAATTCTATCTCCTAAATTTGTCTAAACCGACCTCTGATACCAACTATAAGGCCCTAGCCTTAAACCTTACTTAATCTTGAGTTATTACAAGATTACACATTGAGAATTTTTTTTGGTTTAGAGTTTTAGATAATTAGATCATAAAACTTTCATTACATTACACATTTAAAAAAGTGGTTATATAAAAGATAGTATTGATTTTTCCCATCAATGGAAACATATTTAAAATAAAACATGGATTCTTTCTTGACACTTCCTTGACACTATCATCATATAATGTACCTTTCCCTTGACCTGTGAAAAAAATTTCAAAAACATGGGATGAGCATAAAAAGATCAGTATGGGTTATAAAAATATGGAAAGGAAACATGAGTTCATATATACATAAGAATGAAATCATACTTTAGCCATAAAACATAAGCACTTTAACATACCTCATCAAATCATGAATAAATTATAGAAATCATAAGACATAAAGGTAACTTGAGGAATTCATAACATTCTTACATAGGGAGTAACCCTCTTGGTTACGTTTGGAATACCCATCACAGTATATTCCCTAAATCACTTCGGATAAATCTTAACGTTTCACTCCTTCACGTTACCCAATGCATTGGAGAGCTATATCGGGCTCACCCGACCTTAGTGTATCATGGAACCACCCGTCTTCATAACAATGCCCAAGAACCATAACATAATCGTATCACATAAAACATGCATAAAGGAAACATAACATTTCCACATTTCAATCACAAGATATCAATACAACACATTAATATAATCAAACCATTTTCAATACCAAAATAAAAGAAAATTAAAACATGGTATTTATTTTTCATTTTAAAAAAGGTATGGCTTTTAGAGTATGGAGAGACTCAAATAATGGTCATGGCAGAGGAGAATTCATTTTCGTCCTATACGTACGACAAAAAAAATTCATTTTGTCATCTATTAAAACGCTTTGTATAAAAAAATATTCCTTTTGAATAAGCATAAATGTCAAAGGGGTTTATAAACCGTATAAAAGAAAGTTGTGTATAAAACAAAATATGCCTCAATGAATGGAGATTGAGACAAAGTCCCATACCACTTTGTAACTTTTAAAGGAATGGTATTTAATCAAAACTTTATAATATCATGAGAATAAATTTATTCATGTTATAATATTCCAAAGGAGAGTATATACACAATATCAAAGTCAATTCGTTCATAACAACAATGAAGTCTCAATAGAATGTAAATTGAGATGAAATCCCTTATACAGAAGGTATCCTTAAATTAAGGATAAATCAATCACATAATTATGTGTGACAAATATGAATACACCCAATATAAGTGGATATTGAGTGTAAAACAATCATATGTATTTCACACATATTCAATGGATGACATATTCAATAACTACAAGTTGAACCCAAAGAAATCGAAATTGGGTTACGATGTTCCCTTAAAAAAATTCGACAGCCTAACGGCGTCACATTAAAATTTATAAAATGAGTTGATGAGATAGAAAATGGTATCTCATCACTTTGAAATAAAATTTAAATCAATAAGTATATATAAGGTCATATCCCAACATAAAAATATGTAAGTTAAAAGACATAACAAAATAAGTCTTTAAAAAATAGAGTGTGAAAAGTTCCCTTACCGATTTGGACAACTTTCGAAGCGTACACCCCATGAAAGAAGGGTCATACAATGAAGATGTAAATACCCATAAATGGGATAATATTATACAAATAGTATAATAATGGACAGTACATACACCACACAAAAAGAAATTGTGGCAAATGTATCATGAATCTCATGGGAATAAAAAGTGAGATGAAAGTCCCCTTATGAAAATTTGGCAGCCTAACGAAGCCACATAAAACATCCAAAAATGGATTGATGAGATCAAATAGGTTTTCTCATCACATGAACATAAAAATTACAGAATGATGAATAGAAAATAACATCCTCCAACATAATAAAATGGAGAATAAAATAAATGACATAAAAGAGAGTATTTGAAAAGAAAGAGATAGGTAGGATCCCTTACCTCGGGTCCAACTTGACTCGATTGTTATTTAACCTCTGGAATAATAAACATGAGTTAATTTATACTTGATTATGAACCCTTTTCAAGTTAATTTTCCTTTATTATCACTTATTACCATGTTATGAGCATTATGTAAATATTTAAGTTAATAATGGTCGTTTTGTCGATCATTGCTACTTGAGTCAAAAATAAACTCTATATAATTACAATTTTGTTCATGGGGTAAAATATACATTATATCCATAATTATATTCATTATGTAGATGTCATATATATCATATATATCAATTATATACATGAATTTATAATATTACATAACATTTAGAGGTAAGAAATGAAATGCCCCGTTCATGGAGATGGTAAGCCGTACGTACGCATGAACGCTACTTCCATTTCTATTTCATATTTAATGGAATTAAAACATAATGATACATAACATTATTATAATTCCAGTATGGTATTATATATAATATAATTAATTCTATCATTTATATGTACCACATATGGTATTAACGAATCAAATCACTTTGAGGGGCGGTAGTTCGCACTTCCTAAAATGAAGATATCGTGTTTACCCATAATGGAAGCCGTAAAGGTATGCCATAAATGAAAAATACAGATGCTTAAAAAAACATAAAAATATTATATATCATATATAAATATAGTTACATCATAATGGATGCATTTGAAGGTGTTAAAAGAATATTGAACAATCATCGTTTCGTGAGGTGGAAATTCACCATCCACAGAAACAATATGTTCTTTAACCATTAGATGTAGGTGTGTGTAAGTGTAGCTCGAATCCTTCTTATAAAAACATCCTATTATATTGCAGATACTGGAGGTATTACAAAATATATGAATAAAATTAGTTTAGGGGGTTGGATAAGAAAAATAAAACAAAAGAACACAAGTGTAGACTTTACTTTAAAATCAGGTAACTTCTCTTGGTTTTAATCAAAAGGGGTTCATGATGAGAATTCTTCCAAAGGTGAGGATTCTAGGATGAGGAGAGGTATGTGAATAGACATAATGATCAGAGATTCTCCGAGCCAAAGTCTTGAGAGGTTTCGGTAAGGAGGTAGAGGTGGGGGCCTTTTATAAGAGGAGAGGAGGGGAACTCTTGGAAAGTAAAGAAATGTTACTTTAATTTAAAATGATATTCAGATTTAAAAGGTCCCACATTGATATATTTTGAGGATAAGGTGATAAGGGTTCTAAATATACCCATATAATAGGTTTTTTACAAGTGTAGGTCTTATATTTTACATTATCTTTTCATTTTATTTAAATCGTTAAATAATGAGGTAATCACTGCATCATCATGATGTCATAAATAATTTAATTTATTTAATGTTAAAAAATTATAAATGAAATACTATGATGTAGGAAATCTTTTTATTTTTCCAATGACTATTTATAGTCAAAAATACGACTTGTATAACCCCATTTAAAAATTGTTTTAGTAAAACAACTCATGTTTGTGTCATTTTAATTTTAACATTAAATAAAAATGTATTAATGTCATTTTCTGACCAATGTGGCTTCATGGGGTCCCCAAGTTGACCCATGGCTTGTCTTGGTCGGTCATGACACATCCAATAAGGGTAGGACATGTGTCTAGGTATTTTCATTTTATTATAATATCATTTTTGCCTTAAATTGCACTAATTACCTCTAATCGTGATTAAAAACTTAAGAAGTTACTATTCACCAAAAAAATATTTTAATCCCATTAAACCAAATTTTACTTCTTAATGTCAACCATGTATGTCAGATTTTTGAAATTCAAAACACAGAGGTGGTAAAATTTCACTTAAATGGAAAATCAATTTTTATAAGTACCACTTAGTGGTTTCACTATTTATAAAAATTGATGATTTTCAGAAAAGTACCAAAACATCACCCTAAGCTATATTTGATATTCTGAATTCAAAAATGATGTGTATTTTAAAAAATTCAAAACATATTAGTTACATTAATTAATTTAATAATTAATTCCCACTGTCCTGACAAATATCGTTTTTTATGAAACAATATATATCAAAAGATTGACAGTAGTTTAAGTCCAATTTCAAATTGAAATTAATTCTAATGTACACCATTGGATTACATGGTAAAAATAAATTCTATTTACACATTAAAACCAATTAAAAATATAATATAAATATATAAATAAATTAGTTTAATAAGTGGTTTTGAATTAAAATACACCACTTTTCACTATTCATTAAAAATGAACATTATCAGAAAATACCAGAAATTTATCCAAAGTAAATTTCAATGTTCCAATCATAAAGAATAAGTTTATTTTGAAAAATATAACTTATAAAATTGTCAAAATATAGATTTGAAAATTGTTTTCCATCAAAATGTGTTAAAACTATCTTTTAAAAATACTAGAGTATTCCATGATTTAGGTTGGATATATTCTCATTTTAAGCCTCAAAAACACTATCTAATTCATAAATAGACATAGATAAGAATTTCTATTATTCATTACTTACTTGGGATATTACAATCCATGTCTATCGAATGATATATAAATCATTACCCAATTAATTGGAGGGACATATAAGTCCCACCCATCACATAATGTAATCATTCTTACATTTTCAACAAAACAATCATAAATCATTCATCATAACCCAAAGAATAAAATGGGTTTCATAAAAATCATCCCATCGTGAAATAATCCATATAAAAAAATGTATATCATTAAATAAAAATCAATCCATGTAAATAATAGAGAAATAATACTTGAGACATAAAAAATCAAAATAAAGTCATATTAGATAGATATTAGTTTTGATAAAAAACTTGTAATGAATTCTTGAGGAAAATATCCTTTCTTATTGAAAATAATTTTCTTTTTTCAAAATGTAATGAAATTTTAAAAGAAAATGATTTTGTTGAAAATAATAATGAAATATTGTGTAGTAAGTTTCATGAAAATAAAGCGTTATGAAACTGTAAAAATCCATTCACACCGTATAAGTTAAAATAAAACATTCTTCTCTTACTTTTTTCGGAAAAGTAAAAAAGTTTCTCGTATGGTAAACAAAAGATTGATTCCTTACATAACATGTTGGAAAAGGCAAAAATGAGAAAAAGGTACCTAAACATACATGAAAACATTTTTAGAAAACATGGTCATCTATGATAACAATAACCATACTAAATACTTATGAATAAACAATCTCGGATAAGAACGAGATTGGAAGAATTATCCCTTACCTTATGTCCAATTTCTTATATATGTGTCTGATACACCTGTATAGTGGGTTGAAAGATATTATTTACTTGTAATAGAACCATAATAATATTTTTGATATCATATATGTTTCACTTATGAGTTTATATTATATGTTCATTTGTCAATTCCATGTTAATGCATCATTTTGGGTAAACTCATTTCATTTGTCGTACGTGTTTTGACTTGAAAATTTTCATATGATTACTTGGATAATGATTCCTTACTTCCAGAATAAAAATCATGATTTATATATAATATATATTAAGAATATAAATATATATAATAGATCAATAAATGGAACTAAATACACTGATCATGGAGACGGTAGACCGTACGTATGCATGAAAGCAGTTTTTGTTTCCTTATTAAATTGAATAAATGTTAGTAAATAACATATAAATAAATCCAGTATCATTATTATGTAATATATATCATTATTATTCTTTATATATACTTTATAATTATTCACGAATGGTTAACATGGAAAATAAATGTCACCGCGTCGTGGAGACGGTAATCTATACGTACGCACGAGCGATGATATTATTCCCATAATTAATGAATGGAATTGTATAGGATGATATAATATCAAAGAATTAGTATAATTTTATAATAACCATATATAGTTATTCTTTAAACCCTTATACCCACACCCTTATACCCATCCAAGTATGGTGGTGGCGGAAAAACAGATTACACCACGGCGTGGAGACAGTATTCCGTACATACGCACGAGCGGTGATTTATTTTTCCATATGACGGATAGAAGGTGAAATAGGGTTGTTGAATATTTATAATAACCTATCAGTATATTATTAAAACTAATTTTGATACTTTATAATGAAAAAACTAAATAATTGTGAGTAGAATAAGGACAAAACTTGAAAGAATCGGTAGAAGAGATTACCACTTCCTCGACGTGCCTCTTTTAAATATCCTCTTATTGCACTAGAGATGGTCTTTTGAGAAGAAAAGAACCTATATGATATAAATAGAGAGGCTTGGAAGAGGAATTTGCAGTGGTTGGATGGTTTGAAGAGAAGAGGGAGGAGGTGCCCTTTTATAAGGGAGGAGAGGGGCATATTTGGAAGCCTCTAAAATATTAATTTATAATAAACTCAAAATCAAATTAAAAACATAAAAAAATATTAAAATTATAAGATGAGATGATATAGGGTTGTAATATCATCAAATAATAAAATTTATACATGTTTTGAATTTATTTTAATCCTTATCAATTTGATTTATCTTTATTTAAATATATTTAAATTTAATTGTGGTAATAAAATTATAATTTTTAAATTGTTATAAATACTTACTTATGTGCTGTAAATTTCCCATATTTAGATAAATTATTATATTTTGGACCGTATAATTTTCATTTTGTAATTTTTAAATATTTTTGTGATTTTTTAATAATTTAATAATATGTTATTTTTATAAAATATCAATAGTGTCAATTTTAAAACTATTCAATTATTTTAAATTATATAAAATCGATAGAGATAATATATTCAATAAAATATATTTAATATATTCCTATCATGTCATATTAATCTAGAAAATTCTTGGAGCAAATTAAATAGTTCATATAATATTTATTTTAATATTTATAATACCATTTATTTGATATTTCTCTTAAACAAATAATTACTACAACATTTTTGTATAATTATTTAATATACTTATTTGTTTCATAAAAATTAAATATAAAATCCTATGATGAAGATACATCTATTAACTTTTATAATAATACTTTAACCTGAATTTATCCTCTTAAAAGAACAAGATTTAAATTGTTATATTTATTAAGTTATGAAGTTGACAACTTTGACATTATTAGAAATAAAATAATATAAATGTCATAATCTCTTTTATACGTCTCCAAATGGTCCTAAAATCGACACATGGATGATAATTGTAAATATATACTCGACCAATAGGTTTTGGTCAAGTGTTTGGGCCCTTTTATGGGTATTATTATTTTAATAAAAACTATATTATTGATTTTTCGCTAAATAAATAACTTCTGCAACATTAATGTATAAACTATTAGGGTAATTAAATATTTCCTAAAAATTTGAAATAAATTACAGTAACAAATAAATAAATTTTAGATTTCAAATGAGTAATTATATTAGAATTTATATTCTTCATAACCTTATAATAAAAATACATTAATTATTAAAGTTTGAGTGCGACATATTTCACATTCTTTTAAATAAAATAAATTTAAGGTCGTAATCACATCCATGTTGGTTTAAATAGATTCTATTTCGACCCATGTATGGTTTAGAACGAAATATAATAATCCTATTATATTAAGATAATTGTTAGGGTAATTTTATAATATTATATTTACCCTTAATTTCCCAATTTACCTTTAATTATGGTAAACAAAATTTACCGTAGTTACAATTCATAATTCTCAAAAATAAAAATTACACTATTAACATAATTTGGACCCACTGATTCCAAATATGGTATACATTTCTTCAAATACAAATCACAGATGTTGCAGAAATTAAATTAAAATTAATTCCGTTGTGGAAAGAAAACGATTTTTCAAAACATTACAAAAATTTGAATTTATTTTTCCTACGAATTCAATGTAAAATTAATGATAATGAAATACATTATATTAAATGCTAAAAATATATTTTATTTATAATTTAAAACCATTAATTATTATAATTTAACCATATAAAACATCTTTATGAATAAGGTTTTTTTAATAAACATTTAGCGTATTCTTACTATTCATCAAAATAAGAAACATGTCAGAAAAATATCAATAATTTATCCAGAGTAAATTTTTATATCCTTATTCAAAGAAGAATTTTATTTTGTCACATTTATCTAATAAAAATGTCAAAAACTATATTTAAAATTGGTGCACCATCAACAGGCATCAAAAATGAGTTTTTTTTAAAATACTTATTTTACCCAAAACAATTTATTTTGTTCACATACCATGATCAAGAAAATGTGTAAGATGAATGATAATGTTATAAAATTCATAATTTATTCAATACTATTCATAATTTAATATTCATAAAAAATTATAATAATATATCATTTAGTGAAACTTGATATTGCGTACCGCACACACTATCGAGAAAGTTCGTTCTTGCGTGTAATGTAACCCAAGTAAGGGTTGAATATAGGGAGATCTTCCTTTGGTGTATTGTATAACAAAATAAAAATATATTTTAGTTATACATTGATCAAAATATATACTTGTTGTTGTGTAAAATGAATTGTATTCGAAAGAACTTGAAATTGTGTTCAACGTATGCCAAGAATAGTGTTTGGTATATTGCAAGCTAATATGGTGTTGTGTATAGTGCAAGATAATATTGGTGTAGAGTACAACACAAGGCATAAATGAAATTAAAAATAATATTTCTGATAAAATCACAAGGTGTTACATTCTATACCCCTTAAAATTCATTTCTCCCTCGAATTTTGTCGGGGTTAAAAATGGTTTTCTACTTGAAAGTTTCTTTCATAGAAACCCAAATAGTAGAAAGGAATATTAAAACATAATTTTAAAAAGGGAAGTTAGAAACATAACCATCACCAAAAGTAACTCAGCTCTGGGTTTCCACGTAGGATAATATAGGTGAAAATATTGATATGGATGATAAATCTAACCATCAACTTCTGATATAGAGTGGAAGAGGAGATGGCTATGAAAAATACAACAATAAAAAAACCATAAATTATTCATGATCTAAGGTACCATATGATTCATCGGATATATTGTCACTAAGAAAACATTTTTTGTTTTCAAGATGATTTCCCTAATATTGAAAATTTTTTGAATAAAAAAATTACTTACATGATTTTGGTACAATGTTATCGTTGTTTGAGCCTTGAACAATTTCCACTTCATCTCTTAATGAAATGAAGAAGAATTTTCCATTTGTGAAGTGTCATAATATCATGTGATAAAATGATAGGGCATTCCATCTTTCTCAAACATATGGTTAGAAAATGTTATTAAATATACATAAGTCCATATTTGGTTAGATTAATCATATATGGTTACAAAAATGGTCTTATACATCATCTATCATACCACCTCATAAAATAAAACTAGTTTCTACTAACCGGGGACTTCTTGTATTCCAGTGGTAGGTGATAAAGGCCTATCGCACTTCGGTTGTGGGTTAAATTCCCGTATCCTTGTCCTACGTGATGGGTTGTCACCCGTCCTGCAGGTTTTCCCTTTTCTAAAAAAACACTATTATAACATTCTAGAAATACTATCGAAAAAAGGTTCTATCCTTAAAATAATTATCTTAAGCCCAACATAATCCATTTCAAATCATTAGGCTTATCCAAAATACTCCTATCCAAGCTCATAATATAAAGACAATGATTACTAGAAATTTCATCAACCAAGAATGTGAATACCATCATTCATCCCCTATATATCATATGATATATCTTGTTGTTCACATTACAAACATGTGAATACCTTAATCATGTATTCTATTGAAACATGAATTACTATATATCCTTGGTGAGAACATGAATGTTGTCAAATGTTAACTCTTTCCACATTCCAAAATCCCAAAATTCCTATATACTCAATCCATGATGTCATGTTGTCCTTATATCAGTCATGAGATTAATAATACTATCAAACATATTATTTTCTACTTATCCCTTCATTATTCACATATCACCTGCTTTCCAAAATTATATCAATCACTTTTCATGGTTACCATTACCATTCAACATATACATTAATATAGTTTAGGAAAACAATAGTGTAAAAATCCTTAGATGTTTCATTATTCTATAGTACCATGCATTATTCTTGATAAACAAGCAATCATTCCACTACCTTCTTAAACCATTGATCGATATTTGTCATTATATTCCTCAACACTTCTATCATCTCATATATCATTTGTTGTCTCTTTATCATCATCAACATAAATACTGCCCATATGACCAAGCTGATTCTCTTCATGAGATTTTCCTTTAGGGAATCTAATTGCATAATTCCCATACATTCCACATTTAAAACATTTAACCATTGTTGATGTCTTATAAATACCCTTATCATTGCCTATTGTGTTAACTGATCATTTTCCTTTGCAATTACTGGCTTTTTTTCCCTTTTTTCCACACCCAAAGCATCTTCCAATTCCTTTGAAACATTATACTTGATGCCTTTTCCCACATGATTTAATTGGGGGAAATTGAACTTTCTTTCCTCTATGATGATCATGACACTCCATCTTTCTCTTATTATCTGATCAAGAAACATACCAAAGATGATATTATTGATCGTATTATGAGATTAATGTTTAGGCCGAATAACGATGTTTGGATATCCAAATCCAGTTTCATTTGGATGCTCATGAAGAATATCATTCCATTGTACATCATATTCTTCATTAACATGAATCCTCATGTTTTCTTCCATTTCATAAAACCCGATAAGAATAGTATGAGAGGCAAAACCTATACTAGAAAAACAACATAATCAAGGGGGATTACTTTCAATCTCTAACATCTTAGGTTTAATTCTATGATCATTAGCATAATTCTAGGACTATAACCTATACTTATACTTAACCTTAGGGAAATCCCTAAACATACCTTAGAAATTTCTGTAGTGAACTCAGTAAAGTTTTCGAATCCTAGTTTCCAAAGGTTAACTAAGCCTTCGCTTGATACCAACTATAACGAACCAGACATGACATACATGGACATTATATTACTATAGTGGAAACCATAATACATGACAAAAACAGACACCCAAAGACCATATTAGTTTAGTGTATTTGGAAACTCAGAACATAATCTTCTAATCATGGAGAAAGTTCAACAACATCTCCCATAAAGATCTTCCCTTTTTGTTTTCATACATAAAACCTTACATTATATACTAGGGAAAAGAAAAAATAAAAATGCTGAGATCAAATTATTAGTAAGGGTAAACATGGAGAACATAAAACAATCCCTAAACATTTGAATGTAATAACCTGAACATAAAACATCAAAATAATGAGTATTAACATAAATCATGGCAGTGTATAAGACATAGATCATAAAGGAACATTAATCACGATAAAATAGCATGGGAATAAAACATTGAATTTTGGTAACCATTAAGCACATGATATGATTTCCATAGTATCCAAGGCATTGCTACCATGACCAGCATAGTTGACAAAGTCCATTACTGAATCAGGTTTACTTGTCATTCCAACCAAGTATTACAAAACCAGGTTATCTTTTAGTTCAGCCATGTCTATCCCATGAGATATAAATATTTACCCAATGCATTGGAAAGAGATATAGGTCCTAGCCATCTCATAATGAAATAATTCTTACATGTGCCAAAAAACAATCATAAATAATTCATCATAAACCAAATAATAAAATGTGTTTCATAAACATCATCCCATCATGACAGAAACCATATTAATAAAATGGATATCATTTCATAAAAATCAAACCATGTAAATAATAGAGACATTATACTTGAGACATAAAAAATCTAAATAAGGTCATCTTAGATGGAAATTAGTTTTTATAAAACACTTGATATGTATTTTTGAGGAAAATACCTTTCTTCTTCAAAATCATTATATTTTTCAAAATTCAATGCAATTTTAAAATTAAATTATTTTGTTGAAAATAATCAGGATATCTTGTATAGGACGCTAAATAAAAATAGAGTGTTATGAAACCATAAAAATCCATTCATTCCATTTAAGCTAAAATAAAACATTCTTCTCGTACTTTTTCTGGAAAAGTCAAAAAGTTCCTCATATGGTAATCAAAAGAAAGATTCCTTCCATAACATTTGGAGAAAGAAAAAAATGGGTAAACATTTCTTCAAACATACATGAAAACATTTTTGAAAACATGGACATGGATGATGACAATAAACTGAGTAAATACTTACGAATTAACAATATCAGATAAGAACGACATTGTAATAATTATCCCTTACCTTATGTCCAATTTATTTAGTATGTTTCTGAGACTCATGTATAGTGTGTTGAAACATATTATTAACTTGTAACATAACAATAATAATATTTATGATATCATATATGAATCACTTACGACTTTATATTACCTGTTCTTTTGTCAATTCCATGTTAATGCATTATTTCGGGTAAAATCATTTCATTTGTCGTACATGTTTTGACTTGTAATTATTCATATGATTACTTAGATAATGATTAATTACTTTTAGAATGTAAAACAATATTTATATATAATATATATTCAGAATATAAATATATATAATAGATCGATAAATGGAACGAAATACACCTTTCATGGATACGGTAAATCGTACGTATGCATGATCATTGTTTCCGTTTCCTTATTAAATTGAATAGATGTAATTAAATAACATATACATAGATACTGTATCATTATAATGTCATATATCTCATTATTATTCATTATATATACTTTATAATCAATCATTAATGGTTACCATGGAGAATAAATGCCATCGTGTCGTGGAGACGGTAATCCGTACGTACGCACGTGTGAAGATATTGTTCCAGTAATTATTGAGTGGAATTGGAGTGGATGATAGAATATATTTTAATTATTATCATGTTATAATAATCGTATATAGTTATTCTTTACACCCTTATACCCATAACCTTATACCCATCCATGTACGGTGGTGGTGGAAAAATAGATTACACCACGGCGTGGAGACATTATTCCATACGTACGCACGTACAATGATTTCATTTCCCATAGGATGGATAGTAGGTGAAATAGGGTTGTTTAATATTTATAATAACATATAATTTTATAATTAATAATTATGTTATTACTTTATAAAGAAAAAAATAAATAATAAGGAGTATAAGAAGAAAGAAACATGAAACAATCGGTAGAAGAGATTACCTCTTCCTCAACTTGCCTCTTTTAAACATCCTCTTATGGCACTAGAGATGGACTTTTGAGAAGACCAGAACCATTATGATAAAACTAGAGAATTTGAGAAGAGGAATTGTCAGGGTTTTTCTGATCATGAATGTTCAAAATGGTGTGAACAGAAGAGGGAGGACGAGCCGAGAGGAGAGGGGCACTTTTAGAAACCTCTTAAATATTAATTTACATTAAACACAAACCCCACATAAATACATAAAAAATGATTCAAGTTAGAATATTATATGATATAGGGTTGTAATATATTCATACAATAAAATATAGTCATGTTTGGAATTTATTTTAAACCTTATCAATTTGATTTACCCTTATTTAATCTATTTAAATTTATTTTTATTAATAAAATTCTAATTTTTAAAGTGTTATAAGTACTTACTTACTTGTTCTTAATTTTCGATAATTAAATCAATTAATAAATTTTAGACCATATAATTATCAATTTTTAATTTTAAATATTTTTGTGATATTTAATCATTTTAATAATATTATATTTTTATAAAATATGAATAGTGTCAATTTTGACACTATTCAATTATTTGAATTTATATAAAATCCAAAGAGAAGGAATATTCGATAAAAAATATTTAATATATTCATAACATGCATATGAATCTATAAAATTCGTGGAGAACATTAAATAGTTAATATATTATTTATTTTAATATTTTTAAAACCATTTATTTTATACTTCTCATAATAAAATAATTACTACAACATTTTTGTATAATTATTTAATATACTTATTTGATTCATTAAAATTAAAACCAAAATTCTATGATTCAGATAAATCTATTAAATTTCCTAAGAATTCTTTTACTCTAATTTATCATCTTAAAATCATAACATTTAAATTATAATATTTATTAAGTTATGAAGGTAACAACTTTGACATTATGAAAAGTAAAATAATATAAACATAATAATATCTTTTATACGGCTCCAAATGATCCCAAAGTCGACCATTGGATGATTATGATACATATATACTAGAAAAATAGGTTTTGGTCAAGTGTTTAGCTGTTTTAATGGGTATTATTACATTAATAAAAACTATATTATTGATTTTTCACCAAGTAAATAATTTATCCTTCTTTAATATATAAGTTATAAATATAATTAAATATTTCCAAAATATTACAAATAAATTACCATAATAAAGAAAAAAATTTATCTTTAAAATGAGTAATTATATTTGAATTTATATTCTATATAACCATATATTAAAAATACATTAATTATTAATGTTTTAGTGCGACATATTTCACATTAATTTACATAAAATAAATTTAATGTCTTAATCATATACATGTTAGTTAAAATAGATTCTATTTCAACCCATGTATGTTTTATGACGAACTATAAACATCCAATTATATTATGACAAGTGTTAGGGTAATTTTATAATATTATATTTACTCTTAATAACCCGATTTACCTTAAACTATGTTAAATAAAATTTACCGTAGTTACTATTTATAATGCCCAAAAATAAAAAGTAGCCTATTAACACAATTTGGACCCACTGATTACAAATATGGAATCCATTTTCCAAATTCAAAAAACATAATTTGCAGAAATTAAATTAAAATTAATCCTCGGGTCGAAAGAAAACAGGTTTTTGTTTAAAACATTGCAAAAGATTGAATTTATTTTACCTAAGAATTCAATGTCAAATTAATTATAATTACATAAATTAAATTAAATGGAAAGAATATATTCTATTTATAATTTATAACCATTAAATATTATAATTTAACCATATAAGTTTCTTGATTAAAAATGTTGTTTCTAATTAAAATTTGGCATATTTTAACTATTCATCAAAATAAGAAACCTATCAGAAAAATATCAAAAATTTATCTAGAGTAAATTTTTTATCCTGATTCGAAAGAAGATTATTATTTGGTCACATTGAACTTATAAACATGTAAAAAACTATATTTAATATGGGTGAGCAATCAAAGGGTAGAAAAACTGCATTTTTTTAAAAATAATTATTTTACCCGAAAATTTTTTTTGTTCACATACCAGGATCTAGAAAATGTGTAAGATAAATGATAATGTTATAAAATTAAAAATTCAGTTGATACTATTCATAAAGGATATTTCATAAAAATATATCATTTAGTGGAACTTGATATTGCGTACAACAAACTCTATCGAGGAAGGTTGCTCTTGCGTGTAATGCAAGCCAAGTCACGGTTGTGTGTAGGGAAACATTCCTTTGGTGTTGTGTATAGTATAATCAAAATATAGTTTAGTTTTAAATTGATCAAAATCTATACATGGTGTTGTGTAAAATGATTTTTATTCTAGTAACTTGAAATTGTGTGCAACACAATCCATGAATAGTGTTTTGTATATTACATGCTAATACGATGTTGTGTATAGCGCAAGCTAATCTTAGTGTGGTGTACAACACAAGACATCAAAGAAATTAAAGGGACTACATCTCATAAAATCTCGGGGTGTTACATCTAGACCACTAATCTGGTTTTTGGTCAGTGTGTACTTACATCACACATTGCTCAACACTCCATATGCATATTTTTAGGCTAATTTCCATTATTTTACAAACCATTATGAAATTTTTTAATATATTTTCAATATTGGAAAATATTTATAATGAAACCACATTTATAAATCAAGAATTCTCTATGCATACATTTTCAATTTATTTTAAGTTCTTCACCGATTTCATAATTATACATTACGATTCATAATATTTGGATCCAATATAGAGTATAGTTTTGTTAAGAAATAGATAATAGTATACGGAATTTAATCCATATCAATGAACAAAATATATGAAGTGAATTACATTTTTGGAATGATATTAATGTGGGAGAAGAAGATGGAAGTAGAAAAATTATAACAATATTGGGGATCCTAACTCATGTTATGACCCATAACCATAATCATATGGAGAATATTTTAGATCCAAAATGTGACGCAATGGATTTGGTCAATTTCTTGTGACCACATCCTCAATCATTCAATATAACAAAAACTTTAGTTGTATTTAAAAAATGAATAAGTTTATTAGAAAAGTTATTCGGTTATTTGGGATGATACTAAAGGGATAATGTTTTAATGGGAGATTATCAAATCAATATGGATGTATATAAATGGTGGTAATTGATTAAAATCACTTTGAATGGGGAGGTAATAGATAACATAGAGTGGAAGTATATTAAATTACTTTTCAGGGAAAAATATTTTCTTTATGGTTAACATGTAATTATAGAGAGGAAATATTGGTGTATAATACAAATGAAATTAGAAAATATTGGTTATTACAATTCTACAATTTCATTGATATCGATTCATGTTGTTACTATGAATATATTTCAAAGAAAAATATATAAAGTTTCATTTATGGGAATTATTCAATCATTTGAATATATTAGTCTCCATAAATTTCATATCACATAATGATGTATTATCATGTGTTTTAATGATAGGGGAATAATTATATATGTCTTATGGATTTGAAGTAAACTGATAAAAGATAATTATGGTAGATAAAAAATGAATAATTTGTAGAATATTATAGATAATTTTCCAACATGTGATACATATGGAAGGAAACACCTTTGCGCATTCTTAAAAGTAAAAGACGGTTTTATCTTGTATGTAGGAAAAGGAAATGTGATCAAGAATGAAAGTGTAAGGGATAATCCATGAAATTAAAATTATTTTACTATATGGATATGAGGAACTATTCAAACTAATGCTCTAAATAATTAAACAAATTACCACAAGATTAGTTTATTGGAGAAATAAATGCTTATGAAAATACTATAGTCAATGTATAGGTTCCTAATGATATGGTTAAAGGAACACTTATAATTCACTACATGATTGATTTTTTTATTAGATTTTAGTTATACACACAATTTCGAATATTAATAATTTTTTATGGGTATCACAATACCACATCAATGATTTGATGTTGATTTTATGATGAAAACTCGTAATGGTAGATTTGTCACAAATTCGGTCTACATATCTTCATCGATATAATTGTGTTGCGGAATATTCATCCTATGAATCTTATTATTCTTTATCTAGTTAGATTTGAAGTAATTTTGGGTATATATTGTGTTTATTTTATAGATAATATATTAACTTGCTTGTACGATTTTCCAAATCAACCATTAATAATCAATGAGTTTGAGAATTTACCCGAACACCCAATGAAATTATATTTATCAATTTTGTTTCCACCTAATCCCAAGGGATATTTATCTAATGTTGAAGGAAATAAGCTAAACATTTTTAACATACATATTCTATAGTAATATGTTGATGTATTTATTTAGTACATGCCCAGAATTTGCCCAAATAATGATCTTCATTTTTAATAGAAATGATACATGTTGATAGGTATATTTTAAATAATAAACCTAGTGTATTCCCAATTGAGTTACGAAATTGAAGAACCATCTCCATGAGAATCTTGATATGGTCTTGATTTAACCTCTTTCTTATCCATTGGGATTACTCGTTCTATTCATTTAGAATAAATATGTATCCATTCATATTTTCCTTGATTATAAATAAAGTATCAAGATCAATACTAAAAAGTTGTATCCTCCAACCTATATCAGGGATGTATTTATCCAATTAGAATGGTCTTTAAATTATTCTATGATTGATGTTCCATCTAGATGTCATCGTCCAAGGATATAAAAATGAGTATATATCCATTCCATCTTTCCAAATTTTTAATTGTAACATTGAATTTTTTTAAAGCTATATGTACTTAACGATTATCATTATATCTTCATGGATTTAATTAATAAATTCATTAATGATTACATGATTTTTTTAGTAATTATTAATGATATTATTATATATTCCATGTTCAATGAGGATCATAAATAACATTTGATAATTATGTTGAATACCATGATGAAGGAGATATTGAATTCTAAATATACAAAGTGTGAATTTTGGTGTCAGAATGATTACTTATTGTGTTATATAATATCATGTAGGGTGTATTTTTTTAATCAAATTGTGGAACTTATAAAAAATGGCCTAAAACAACCACTGTAACTGATATCCATAGTTCTCTTGAATTTTTTGGATGTTATCAAAACATTTAAGAGAAATTTTCATGGATGTATAACATATCAACTATGTTGACCCCTAAGAGATCCATGAATCCTCATGGAAAATGAAAAGACTTTTGCTTATTCCTCAAAAAAATCTTAGTTTCATGAGATAAATTACACAAATAATAATTTAATTATAGATATGGAAATTGTTTCATTAATTATATTGAGGTATTATATGTATATATTAAAGTTTGATAAATATATATTTCATAAATGATTTATGCATATATTCAATAAAAAGGAAACGAATAAATGTCAATGCATATGGTTGGATTTGAAAAAATATTACGACTTCTCAATACATTTTCATATAGGTAAAACTGGTTTGATGATACATTAAGTTGAAAGTATCATTCTAGATCATATATGCAAGTATCACACAATATCCAATTTGTATGGATTTTAAAAGATCGAACTAGAAATATTATGGGATGGTCAAAAATACTATCTTTCTCAAATATGTTTTCAAATAACTATCTTTTTAAGTATTAAAGAGGTGAAGAATGATATATTGGAATAAGAAAAGAATAATAGAAATATTCATGAGTTAAAAATTTATTATGAAAAAATGTTATTTTTTAGGAACCACAAATGTGGTCCATCCATGCCATATTTGAAGAAGTAGATGTGAGATGAGGTTAATTGTTCATCATTCTCAATTTATCCTTGTTTTATGAAGATATTTATGGAGGTATAACATGAAGAGATATATCATATATTATGTATCTCGTTGCTTGGTATATCAGTAAGTTATGTATGGGAGACTAAAGTGTAAGGGATGTTACAATAATTACCCACACCAAATTGGAAATGGGGAAACATCACCCAATATTTTCTCATTGGAATCACAAAAAAATATATTGGCCATATTATTATTTGAATTTTAGGTTATGAACAAAAACATTTAGCACACATTAATGAAAAAAATGATATTTAACTCTTGATCATATTTTCAGAATACATAATTAGGAATTAATAAGGTATCATGGAGTCTTACATTTCATTGTATCTGATCAGGATTTAAGGTTTACCTCAACATTCTGGTGATGTTTTTAGCAATATATATATATATTGAGTTGAGTTTTCATAATACTAATTATCATTATATAAATGATTAGTGTGAAATTACCGTTCAATTTCTATAGGATATATTGAGATCTTTTTCAATGGATTCAAACATTGGTTTGGATCAACAAGTTTCATTAGTAGAGTTTTCATACTACAATATAATTCAATCATTTATTCATAAGGATATTTTTTATTCCCTTTACAACATAAAGTGCATAATGCCAATTGACATTGATGAATTTGGTGAAAGAATGATATTGGGTCTACAGTGAGAAGATGGAATGGTTGAGAGTATCGGAGCTATTCAACAGTATATCATGGAATCTATGAATCGATACTAAAGTTACGATGATAATCATTAGGAAATTTCTGAATTTAAAATAAGTGAGAAGATTTTTCACCCAATTTCATCATGTAATAATATTTGGATATTTATATATAAATTATGTATGAGCCCCATGTATATTAGCCTCTTCATAATTTATGATCATTTATAGATACAAGCTTATCGATAGGAATTTCTTTCGAACCTCCCTTCGATTAATGATGTACTCCATGTATCTCTCATGAAGGACAAAAAGAACCAGAAAATTTATTGAACGTAGTGGTTATAACTTTTTAGAAAGATATTTTTTATGATGTATTATTGGGGGAATTATTGGATAATAGATATAATGTGATACAAAACATGACTACTCACCATGTTAATGTTCTTTGGTGGAATTTGAAATTCAAAGAAAGTACTTGGGAACCCGAGTATGTGGAAAAAAATATATAACATTATTTATTTATTTAAGAGTGATTAAATTTAATGGTTAAATTAATTTACGGTGTGGGGGTATAATGTATCCCCAAGACATTTTATGATAGATAAATTTTATTACTTTGATATATTTGTTTAAACAAAAAAAAGGAGTTTCAAATTTTTTATATACAATTCAAATATATAATTTAATGTTAAAATTATCACTGATCCATTATATTTGTGGGTATTAATAAGAATAACTAAATAATTAATTTTGTATGTTTTATACATGTATAAAATAAATTACATATTTATTTGTTGATTATAATTTAAAATAAATATCATTCGAAAGTAAAAGTGATGTTTTTGTGAAAAACTATTTTTATGCACACAATCTATTTATGTATTTATGAATTTAATTTATTAGTATTTTAAAATGATTTTAGTGATATTTATATCATATATTTAAAATAAAATTTATTAATATTAATCTATTATTTTTTCTAATCATGTAAACAATTAAATATAGTTTTGTAATAAAAAATGTAATTTAAAAAAACAATGATTCCATCTCATTGTGCAGAAATTATATAAAATATAATAATTCCTATTTTATAAATTTAATATTAAAATATGGATAAGAAAATTAAATTATGAGGATTAAATTTTGTTAATATATTACTTTTTTTTGTCAATTTGAATAGTTACTTTGTTAAATCATTATCATCTCGACAAGGGTTGAGATAGAAAATAGGATTAAAACACTGGGATAATGATTTAAAATATTTATAAAATGTTTCTTGCTCCTATTAGATAAATGTGATTCATGTTTTTTCGATAAATTTATCGAAAATATGGCAAGTCGATGTCAGTATAATTTTATATTATCCTTTATATCATTTTAATAAAAAAATATACAAACAATAGGTGACACCCTTGACTTCAAAATATGTAATATTTTTTCATTAGGATATAAATATTTTATGTAATTTTTTAATTATTATTTTGAAATATAAAATAATTTTATTTTTCATTTCAATTTATATATAATTTTTTCTGATTTAATAATATGTTAATATTTTTGAAACAATGACATAATATAAAATTAATTAATAGAAGAATAAAATAAAATAATTAAAAAATATTCAAATTAACAAAATGTGTGATTTATTTAATTACATGACTATTATAGATAAATATAAAATATTGTAGATTTATGAATGGTATAAATTTTGATTATATATTTTTATCAATGTCTTTACAGTAAAATTAAGTAAATATTTTCTAAAATAATATTAACAATATTTTATGAAAAGTAATGTATTATCAAAATATTAAAAAATAATAAAAATCATGATAGATGAGAAGTTGGATATGAAATGGTATAAAATTTCATACATTGGAAATTTACTAGTTAATTCCTATTTTTTTAAAAATTATAACCATTTAATATTTTAAAAAAATTTACCATGATTAAGAAAAAAATTAAAAAGGGATTAATAAAATATAAAATGTTTGAAAAGACACCATAAAAATCTTAATTTCTTTGGACGATGAATTTTTCTCAGAAATATCTTTAAATTATAATTTATTTCTATTTCTGATTGGATTTTTATAAAGTGTGACATAATTTTAATATAAATTTTGTTATGCAATTCGATGTGTGCCCTTTCCCTTCCTAATAAAAAGACTCCCCTTATATCATTTATTTACACAACTCGGGTTCATATAGTTCCAAAAAACATGAGGTAATTCCATTATCAACTACCATAGAGACCATGTATTGGTTCTAGTTTTATTCAAATTCCATTTTAATTGTCATTAATAAAGGATATAAAGTTGTTCTACTAAAGATGACATAATCTTGAAACTCAACCTCATTTAATTTAATTATTATTATTATAATTCTTCAAATATTTTCATATTAATCATAAAATAATAATTCTATTATCTTAAATATTATAAAATTATATTATTGACATGAATCCAACATTATGGATACTCTTTTTCATCAAATGGTTTGTCAAAGTATCAATCATGCGTATAAGGGGACTACCACCACCACATAGAGAAATATTCAATTTTTTCGCACCTCATTTCATGGATCGTTATTATGATTTTTTTGATATTTATAAATTATATTTATTCAAAACTGATTATTTAGAAATTCGAATTTTTTTACCTTATAACCTTCTAATCCATTGGTTGGGATAATGTCGCATATGCGTACACATGGACTACCACCTCTATAAAGCGATGTGTGCCATTTTCATTTCTTCTTAAAATGGATTGTATTAATGATAGATTTAATAGATAAAGTATAATATTTTATCATAAAAAATCAATTGATAATGTAATGATTATCTCGTATATTGGAAAAACTACTAAACCAAAAAATACAAGAAATATGAGTTATATCACAAAATAAGGATACTAATAAATATTTTTTCATAAATGGGTGATAAAAGGTAATTTGTAAACAATTAAAGAGTTGATATTACTATATATCTAGAAAAGATGTATAATAGAATTATATTTATTATACTTGAGGTCTTAATAAATTCAAAGTTTGTCAACCCTAAGGCAAGGGATTATTTTCCAATCACATCATTGAATGAGATAAATTATGTTCAAGTCTCTATTGGGAGAATTATTTTAATTTTCCTTCGTAAAATATATATATTATTTTATAATATATTTATTTATGTGAATTTCCTTTATTTCTTTAAATTTATAACTTTTTATATACATAAATGGATCAAGTTATGATTTTACAAAAAACTAAAATAGTTTTATAATTGATCAGGAATAATATTTTCCCATGCCAATATTTTTCATAAAATTTTTAGAGATTTATTTTAATTTTCTAAAATGGGTTTTTTGTGTTCTTTTAGACTTTTTAAATTTTTTTAAAATGGTCTGAAAGGAATATTATTATTTTTTATAAATAATTAACCTTTTACCTAATGATTGAATTTAATCATTTTTTTAAAATACACAACACACATATATTTTCCTACAATCATGAAGAATATATTCATTAAATATTCTATTACATGATTCCAACATCCTTTTCATAGAAAATATTTTTCCAACTATTTGGGAAATTGATATATTTTAATTGTAATGTTTTTTATGGGAAAAGGGTATTTTTCTGAAGTAAATTTCTTGTGATCTTATCAATGATTCTTCATATAAGTCTTTATCCTTTGTTGAATCTTATGATTTATTGAGGATATATTAAAATTTTAAAATCTACCATATTATGTTGATGTTTTATGTTATGTTTTAATGGGGAATATATTGAATCATTGTATGCTAGATTATCTAATGTGGAATGTAATGGATATTGATGTCATTTTCATAAAGATTTATTGTTTATTCATATTATGAATTATTATAACATTTTAAGAGATGGTTAGGGCCAAAAATTACATATACATTAAATTAATTAGAATTTCTTGTTTGAATAAACATGTATTCTATTTATTTATAGTCTTACCAATTTATATAGATGTGTTTACATGATACAACAATATTAAACTTATGTTTCAATGAATTTTGGATGTTTTTATTATGAAATCAGTTATTGGAGTCCATTTTACTGATTGAATAGTTAATATATACGAGCATATGTTTCTAGATCATGTGATTATTTAAATTACATTATTTGATCATAATTTATTCTTTCCATTTTAATCGTGCTGTATTAGTTTCATTTTAGATTCTTTTATATGATTTTCATTATAGAGAATTTTCAATCAAATTTTTCTTATATTTTCATTACCGAGGATTACATGAAGATTATTAGGATTAATATAATAGGATATTTTAGACAGAATTATTATTATCTCATAGAAAATACCATGTTATATTTTAGGGCGTCAAATGTAATGTTGGATTTATGTATATATATATTTTTCAAAGTATACTAAAAAATTTGATTCATGGGATGAGTCTCTTGTATCTATTAATAATGTAATAAATTAACCAGTTATTATAGTATAGCAGGGTTTGGGTATTTAAAATTTAGAAAAAATATAAATTATTCTCTTAACTATAGAGTTTCTCATAATGTTTATTTTTTTCTAAAACTATGATCTTTTGTTATAAGAAATTGATAATACTAGGAGAAACCTTGTTAATACTAAAAGTGATAGAAAATTATAATATTTTACATCTAATATTTTTTATATTATTTTGGTATTAGAAAATCTTATTAACAATATTATAAAACATTTTCAAGCTATGAATCATACTAAAAATCCAAACAATCCAAGGGGGAAACAAATTTCCTTTGAGACATTTATGAATCCATATAAACATTCTAGTAGTAAGTATTATAATCATAAAAAAATAATTAATGGATTAGTATCACTAAAATGATAATTTCCAATCACATTGTTCATAGAAAATATAATATTTTCATTGGTTGTTTATCATTTAGAAGGTGTATTGTGTAAATAGTGTACACTAATCAAGAATACATGGAAACAAGAATAAATTGAATCTATGTTATTGTTGGAGTATTAATATTTATTTTTTGATATGATCATTCCACTTATTCTTAAAATGAATATAGTGAAGGTAATAATTCATCATAATATGAAAGATGATGAATTTTTAAGTACCCATGATGAAAATACTGGACGACTAGTGAGAAACTATTATTTTATTATCATCCAAAATGAATGAATGAATGAATGATTTTACATGTTCATAACCCCAAGACATCTAGGGGATTTATACCGAAGATACCTTAGTATATAAGAAGATACCATTTTAAGTGATCACAATACTAAAACAAAGATAAATTTTATCCATCAATACCAAGGTTTTATTATGAAAAAAATATATAAATTAAATGATATTATAATAAAAACACACATAGTGAAGAATATGTGTCTTACAAGATTCTGAATGTGTTGAAAGAAAAATTTTGGAAATTATATAGAAATGACTAGTAAATTATTTTTGTGTTGAAGGGATGGGAATTAGGAAATCGAATGTCAATGTTATGTGAAGATGTTAGATATTGATTTTAGTGGAGAGAAATCAACACATAATTCACCACCCACACTCTTGTGGTAAAAAATGGGTTTAAGAATTATGCAATCTAGTGATCAAATTTGAGGGTTTATGTACATGGTCTCTATCAGCATCCTCTTAATCTAAGAGAGAATGGGTAATCTCTTATGACAATTATTTCCAATTTTGTGTATGATAAGTTTGAGATAAAATATACCCTTACCATCCACTCTATATATTATAATATCTTACATGATTCTCTATCTACCCTATATCTTATATATTAATAATTTTATAGGGGTATAACCTTACAACCTCAAGGAATAGATATTGAATTTGTAGTAAAACCTCTTATATTTTGGATGATCACATATCATGTCTTTGATTCTTCTATGATTGATATCTATGTAAATGATCTAGCTATAAATAATTTTATTCTCTATATAGATTGATTTTATATTATTTTGGCTATGGATTTAATTTTTTGATATATATCCTGAATCAATTACCAAGGACAGTAAGTCACATTTGATATTTTTATCCAGTCTATGACATTTAATTGGTCATTATATATATGGACAAAAAAATGTAAATTGAATCCTTTATGTGGTTGTTGATTAAATTTCAATGGGAATATATATCTCGTATGGTTGGTGATAAACTCATCATAGAAGATATAACTATAGTATTTCAGTTTTTGGATGTCTTTCTTGAAGGGTTACATATTTGTTTTCTCAATTATGATGATGGGGTTTAAATAAAAATCATACCCAACAAAACAAGTATTTTAATTAATCTATATATAATGGTCATGATAGAGTCTTAGAAATTTAGGAATATAATTTTTAAAAATATTGATATGGGATTAATCCATCCATGTGAATCACCTTAGGTTTTAACTATTATTCTTTAATTATTAAATTATAATTAATGAGATGTTACATTGAATATTGAGAACTTAACCAGAAAAGAATTAAAAATAATTATCTTCTAATAAATATTTTTTATTAGAGTGATCAATTAGGATGATTTTAATATTTATCCAAAATTTATCTTTGATCAGGATACTAATTGTTAAGGGTAAAAAGTGCTATCATATCCTAGATAAGATTTTTTATGGGGAATGCACACTATGAATTTATAGTGATTCTGTTCAGTCTTACTAATTACCACTCTATATTCGTGGATTTCACGAATCCATTATTTTTGGTTTCCTCAATAAATTTTTGATAGTATTTATAGATGATATTCTTGTATATTCGTAGTGAAAATATGTCCATGAAGATCACTTGAGAATTGTACAGAACACCATATTGTATAAGAAGGTGTATGATAAATTTTCCAAGTTAAAATTTTGGATTATTATTTTAATATTCATGCCATTTATTTTTATATAAGGTTATATTGGTGGATCAATTATAAGAAAATGTTTTTGAACGTTAGATCAATCCAACCATACTGATTGATATATTATGTTTACAAGGATTGGTCAAATATTAATGAGGATTTGTGATGAACTAATAATAGATATATAACAATCTAAATATGTAAACTTATAAGTAATTCATTCTACTCTATATTATAAAAACTCTCTATATTCGCAATTTTTCAAAAAAAAACAATGGATATATGCACCACCTATAGAATGTGCTTTCCAAAATCCAAGGATATAGGTAGATCTGTGGAAATTAGTTTTTTAATATTGCGGATATAGTTTTTTGTCAAGAAGATACAACTATGATTCCCAAAAACAACGGCTATTGAGAACACACATAGAAATTGTTCAAGTGAACAATGGCTATATGATTCTGATGCATACCTGGGTTTCCCACCAGAAAGCTACCTTAAAAAATATTTTCACAGTTTGACGACTATTTCTAAGGAATATAATATTATTATATATATAAATAATCTAATAATATTATGTAGAGTAGTGGTAAAGTGGAGGGTTTGTGGTAGAGGATATCTAGTGTTCAAATCCTATTGGGTGTACTATTTGAGAAGCCTATAACCATAGTTTCTAAACTATTGAAATATCCACACATATTACCATGATTTTTTACCATTTAAATAATGTTATTTCGACACTGGACTATTGTAATGGAAATTGTCACAATTCTAAAATTGTGGAAATATGTATTTTTCCATTTTGGAAAACCATGGTTATATGTCTATTTCCATGGTGTAAAACTGTGGAGATAATCATATTGTCACGGCTCCAATAAATGTTGCTATAACTATACTAACATTGTAGAAAATCATGGTGAAATCCCTTAACACATGGGTATAGTAAAATTTTCCAATTGTTCCTTTGTAATGATTATTGTGATGAAAATTTCGTGGAACTTAACAGAAGGTTGGTTAGTACACCTTTGATCACACATCAGTATAGTGGAGTGGAGTTTTGGTTTTATATTTATGCATTGATGACATAATTTGGATGTGTTCTTGTAATTAATAATATAAGTATAGCTTATAAATCACCACGTTAGAAACTTTTTTTGAAAAAATACCTCACCCATGACCATGAGTTAGAAGAGGTCATCTTTGCACTAAATATATAATGTCATTATATATATGTTGAAATATGTTATATATTTTTATATATTCATTATAAATGTTTACTGTTTATTTTCACCATGAAATATTTTAATATATACACAAGAGAATCTGGTTATTTTTTATATAATATTATGACTCTTGAATACATTACCACTATGGTAATAAGACAAAGTTAGCTGATGTATTATGTCAAAATGATCATGTTATATTATCTACAATGAGGATAAAAATACCCAATATTTTTGTATATTCTATGGATAGTCCTAGAAATCTAGAAGGAATAGGAAATATAAAATATTTCTCAAATGTGTCCTCAATCAAACATCCTTGTGAAGATTAAACATATGTAGAAAGAAGATATAGGTCTATAAAATAATGCGAATAATTTTTTTATGTACAAAATTGATTTTTATTTAGTGATAAGGTCTATGAATTGAGTATTTTTTGGAAACATTTATATGAAGAAATAACTATTGGAAGCATCTCATATCAAATCAATCTCTATACGACCTTAAAAAATGACAATATATCGAGATATCAATGTTTATATCAAATGGGTAAACAACAAGGCATAATTTTGTGAATATGTAACATGATAATTGTACATAAACAAGTTTCGGTTGAGATACAGAAGCATAAGGGTATGATACAATCGTTACCCATTCCTAAATGAAAATTGGAAAATAATACCATAATTTTCATCATTAGATCCTCCAAAACATATGATGAAAATTATGATGTTAAGTTGTAATCAATAACCTTATGAAGTGAATAAATGAACATTCAATCAGAGACTATGTGTAAATTGAAAATATTTCTATGATATACATTGAGGAAGTATTAATGTAAAATGTATTACCACAATCTATTTTATTTGATTGTGATTTTGAGGTTCACTGGAATTTTATGGAAAAGTCATTAGTAATATATGGAAATGTAGTTTTTTTATTACTACATATAATTCTAAAAAATATTTTTAATATGATAGTACCATTGAAACCTTGGAAGACACTCTATAATCTAGTCATCTATATTTAAATAGTGGTTAGTATCAATACCTTCTTCTAAGGGTATTTTCATTCAAAAAGAGCTTTCACTTGAGAATTAAAACAGTTCCTTATTAATTACACTATGAAAAAAAGTGCATAAATATTACATGAATTAATGAATTTAGTTCAAAAATTTCATTTGTACATGAGACTACTGAGGATATAATTGGGAAGGTAAGATCCTTTACACAAAACATGAATGAATATTAGAGTTAAAAAAAGTGTTATACTGATGATCATCTAAGAGATATAGAATTAAAAGGAATCGTGAAAGAATTCCATTGTGTTTACCTATGGAATATTATAATTGGATTAAAGAATAAGGGAAATTTTAAGCCTATTAATATTATTCACTTTGACATTATTGATCGAGCAATGACTGTAGAATACTAGTTAGTGCTTCTAGAACAATGTATCACGTATGTATAATTTTAATAACTACATACATATTCAATCACATTAACTGAAATTATAGGTTACAAAAATGTATCTTTGATCATTTATACTACGATTAACTAATTTAACTCTTTGAGGGTATATATAAATCGCAACGAAAAATTACATCCCAACTGTTTAAATTTTCTTTTGGGTAATAATTAAATCAATGAAGATATAGGAGAAACCAAGGAAATGATGACCTACAAATATCATATTTTTTTGTATCTAGGTGATGGAATTTTTTAGGGATATATTAATTTTATGTGGTGTAGAATGTTACACCCCATGATTTTATTTTTATTTTCTATGATATAATAATGTGGAAATAAATATATTACTTTACAAGGAACCAAATTTTTAAATGACCCAATGTTATAATATTCATTCATAAACTATTTAATGGAATGAATATTATGGATAAGATTATACAACTTATTAAATATTTTAATAATTCTAATACTATTTTTAATGTCACTAATTTTTACTGAAATTATTTTATGACTAAAAGACACATTTTTCTAATGAAATGTAGTTTTCTATATGTTATTAATTTTAATTTAACCAAAGTGTTTCGATAAATATTAAAACTAAAACTCAATAATTTTTTTTTAAAATGTATATATAATAATTAATAATAACCATTCCTTAGTTACATAATTTTTTTGAATGGAAGATAAATAATTTATATTAAAAAATTATTTATTTTTTTTAAATGTTTTTATTTTTAAGATGTTTTTTATCATAGTAAATTAAATAAATAAATATTCATTAATTGTTTTAACTAAATTTTTAGATAATATATCCTATAAAATATTTTCAATTTATATTTATTATTTTTAATATGCTTGAAATTCTTCTAAATTCCATTTTAGGTTTATAATTCATTTTTTCTAAAAATGGATTTTCATTGTGTATTTCATTCAATTTAAATATATTTTTTCCAATTAGAGAAATAAAATCTTCAAAAAATTATTTAATTATTTAAAAAATTATGTATATATTTTTCAATTAGGAAAATTTAATTTTGGTCATAATGAATTGTAAACAAATTATTTTATATTCCATAGTTTTGGTTAATATGGGTTCATCGAGGTGGGGTGGGGGTTAAAATAATATATATTGGTAATTGTTAAACATAAAAAATTCCATTTCTTATTTTTAGAATATATTTCTACCTTATATTATTTTAAAATTTACATCAATGAAATTTGGTGTACTAATAAATATATAACTATTGTAGATAAATGTTTCTTTAACCCCTCAAGATTTCATAGTTTGTTATGTCTTCAAAAAATTCAATAACATTCCTTATATGCAACACCGAGTTTGAGCGCACCAAGACTTACCAAACTAGCCATTCAAAAAGTTGTTATGAATAGGATTAAATGAATTTATAATTTTATAAACTCTATATAATTTTATAATCCATATTATGTGTTACTAGATATAATATAAGAACCAATTCATTTTTTAAAATAAAAGATTTATTTTTCAAAAAATGCAATTTTACCCTCTTTTAATGAATATCCTTTTTAAAAAACAATATTTTAAACTTTTATATATTCAGTTTAATGAAATTAAATTATTCCATAGAATCAAGACCTTAAAAATGATTTTCGATAAATCTTTGGTAATTTTCTTAATACTTTCATATTTTGATGAATAGTGAAAAATAATAAATTTCAATTAAAAAACGTTTTCAATTGGAATAGTTTGTTGTGTTAAATTATAAATTTGAGTGGTTTTAATTTACAATTAGATTATTTTTTCTCATTTAGTAATATTTTGGTCGTTGTATGTAATTTCACATTAAATCTGGACTTAAACAAATGTTAATCTTTTGATAACTATTTTTTATTAAAAACATGCTTTTTTTAGAAAACATGAATTGATATTAAATTTATTACTTCCACTTTTCTGTTTTGAATTTGAAAAAATGTAAACGCTATCTAGAATTAGGAGGTCCAAATTGTGTAAATAGTAAACATTTATTTTTAGGCATAATGAATATTTACATAAGTAAATATTTTTTTAACATGGATAAAGAGTAAATCTTCAAAATAAGGTTAAAAAATATTATTATAATATTATTAAATTACCCTAACATGTTTTATATTCCTATCAGTTGATACATGTCTGACCATGGCCATCCTTGGGTATATTTGGTGACCACATGGATCTACATGAGAGTGATAATGACACTTTATATTAATTAATTTAATCTAAAGACAAAATTGACGTAAACATATATCTTTTAGTAAAAAAAATTTACAAGGGGTTATATAAGTTATCGTTCAATCTATAAATATTAATTGGAATGATAAAAATATTTCTTATATCATGGTATTTGTTTTATAATTTGTAAACATAAAATATATAAAAAATTTTACAACACAATAATGATGCAATGTTTACCTCATTAATGAATGATTTTAATAAACGAGATTATAAAATATAAAACAATATCTTATATAGGTCCAATTCTTATTGGATGATTTTATTTCGAACATGAGTCATCTTATATTAGACATTAATGAGTTTTGGACATTTAGAAATAGAAATTATTTATATAAAAAAAAAATTTCAAACATTCTTAAAGATCTACTCCTCGCCCTTATAAAATCCCTCAACTCTAACACATTTCTCACACCTATCAAGCCCTTTGGATCATCAAACCTATTCCCAATTAATCTCCCAACATCCCTATCTTCTTCTTTGAATCCATAACATAGGCAAAATGCACATTAAGGAAGACTTTTGGTTCAAAACAAAAGGAGTTACCTGATTTAAAGATAACATATCCTCTTTAGTTCTTTTATTTTATTTTACTTCTCCTACCCCACAAATACTCTTTATTTCTTATTTTATAACAATAATAGTATCAAAAATATAATAGTTTTTTGTGATGAGATTTATTTTAACTACACTTTCACACACCTCCATCTAATGGTTATAGAATATAATGTCTCTATGGACGATGGACTACTGCCACACGAAACAATGATTGTTCAATCTTCTAGTACCACCACTTATGGTGGACATTATGATGGAAATATAATTATAGATGATATTTATGATTTTTAGTTTACCTTTAAACTTATGTAATTCACTTTTATAGCATACCTTTATTATTTAAATGTTGAATATATATGATAATTTCATTTGAGAAAGTGCGGACTACCGCCCCCTCAAAGTGATGTGACTCACTTATACCATACATGGAATGTATAAAGGATGGAGTTAATGAACATACGTAATGTATATAAAATATTATATTGTACTTGAATAATAATATTCCTATGTATCATTTTCTTTTCTCTCTTTTCAAAATAAAAAAATGAAATGGAAGTAGCATTCGTGTGTACGTATGGATTACTGTCACCACGAACTTGATGAGATTCATAATCCATCATAACCATTCATGAATAATTTTCATTTGATTATTAAAAATAGCGTTTAAGAACATAATATCATTCTGTATATGAATTAAATACATCATATCCTTAACAATAATGGAGTACGTAACAAAACATATAATGGAAAATGAATCAATTAAAACCTGAAACAAGGATACTACTAAAATATTATTAACAGAGAAATATTAGGATTTCATATATGATATCATATAAAATAATGAGGTTCTTGTATACTTTGATAAAAATTATTTATCTATTATACATGCGTTTAACATACCGTCTACCAAAGAAAAGTACAAGGTAAGGGTTAATTTCTCAATCTCATTATTATTTGAGATTGTTTATATGTAAGAATTTAATGGGACATATTTATTATCCATGTCCATGATAGATAAAAGCATTTTCAAAAGTTTTATTTTTAAAAGAATCTTTAACTAAAATTTCATTTTAATGGTTTAAATATTTATTTTTCTAAATCAATGTAATTAATGACCATGTTTTCAAAATGGGGTTTTGAAGGATTTATTTATATGTACATGAATGTTTTAAAATGTTAATTCTTTCAAAATATTTAATGTTCTATGGGACGCATTGATTCAAAAATGAATTTTAAAAGTCTTAATTTATAAATTGTTTGAATTTTAAATTCATTCATGAAAAAGGGGTATTTCTCTCAATTATTTTTATTAATAATATTCAACTATGTCCACATCCTTTTGTATATTATTATTTATTGAGTGTGATTTTTTATAAATAAAATCATCAATAATGTATTTAATGAGTTATGATGTGGTTGACTGTGAATGTTCAATTTTCATACCATTCATAATTTATGGTTAATGTATTGACATTTCGTATTCTAGTTTTAATACGAATGTTTATTCTATGTTGTAACATTTTCAAATGTGGATTGCATTGGACTTAGTAAGTTATGGGTGTAGAAAACTATATCTCCTAGATGCATCGGTAGGGATCATGAGAAAACTAGTGTCTTGGAACAAGGATATAAAGAAATCATATTTTAAGTCCTGGCATGAGTCCTTATCTATGTGGTTATAATGTCTGACATTTTCTAGTCCACCAATATAAAATTATCTATTGATATTACATGTTATTATTAGACTATTATAATATCCATGTGAATATGTAAATGGAAATATTTGATTTATCTTTTCCATATTATGCTGAAGATTATGTTGAAAAGTATTTTTTTAGTATTATACATTGCCTAAATGTTTAATCTTATTTATGAACGTTTCCTCTATATTGTTATCCTTACTGAGTATCTGAGGTCCCCCCTTTCTAGGATTAATTTTTCCCATGGTGTAAAGAATTATATTATTACTGACCTTCAATGATAGTCTAAGGGATATATATGTTGTTAAGGGGACAAAACGTTGTTGTTGTTTTTATATCATGATGTAATGTAACATTCATGTATGTAATATATTTTCCATTAATACTAAACTGATCGGTCCTTAGAGACATGATTCTTTGTAATCAAGCCAATGTATTAAATTAATTTACCGACTCTGGGTAACTGGGGTCGGGGTGTTATAGTTGGTATCAGAAGAAGTTTGGAAATAACCTTGGAATCTAGATTTTGAAAAATCTCTGATTAGAGAACATTACCCTAAGATATACATTGAGGGTCAGTATAGAAGAACATCCTAGAATTTGGGTAATGTTCATATTTTTCCAAATTGCCATGCAATACATCCCTATCAGGATACTAGAAGGTAGAGGCGGATTTGGCATAGATGTACCTAATATTAAAAACTCTGACAAGGAGTTTCAGTCTTCACCTAGGGTATTCTTGTACACGACAACGGGCCATGCTGCACTCTTTGTTACGACACTCTAGGGGGATATTCTTAGGACAATTCACATAATCCTTATAGTCCAATATGAATGATTTAGGAGTAAATATTTTCTCACAGTAAACATTTTCTTTATGATTATAGATTATATTCATAATGTTTTAAATTTATGTTTGGTATTTTACAGGTTTAGAATTATGCATTGCAATTCATAAAACTAACCATGTGTATGCCATTGTTTATAAATATCGCTAAACAGATGGAATGAAAACTCCAGAAATATAAATGATCTAATGAGTAATAAGGAGTATATCTTTCATGGTATTAAGACAACATTCAGAAAGTAAATAGTCTCCCACGTATTTTCATCATATGATAAAATAAAATCATTTGTTAATAAGATAATTAAACAATTTTTTGAGTCCTATGGATTTGAAGGGAAGCCAGAGAAGAAAATGATGGTAGAGATAAATATGGATAAAGAGAATAAGGGAAAGAATTATTTTTCCGTATGTGATAACTTTGGAAAGAATCACCTTGGTAAATGCTCGGAGGGAATGGGAGTTTGTTATAGGTTTGGAAAAAGGAAATCAAGTACATGATTTCAAGGGTAAGAAAAATGTTTCAAATGTACAATGCTTCATCCACAGGGACTAGGGACACTATGCGAATCAATGTCCCCATCATCAATGTATACCGAAGATGATACTATTGGATAATAATCAAGTTATGATATTAACACAGATGAAGAGTAATGATTAGTTTTATTATGTTGATATTAAATAATTATGTCATTTGAGTGTTGTATTGATGAAGTACTGGTTAAAATAATTATGGAGTATAAAAGGATTGTATTGCAGTACTAATTGATTAAGGATTTGAGATTCTGTGGTACCATGAAATGTAACTCAATAAAAAGTTATACTGTTCGGAAAAATACATGGAAGAAGGAAAGATAAATATTAATATTGTCCTGATACTGTGGTATTGATTTTGGAATAAGAGATGATTTATTTGAATAAATTATATTTTATATTATTGACTACCATAGAAGTAATTAATAGTTTTTTCATTCCATCATTTTTTGTGATTACAACATTTTTGGATTTAAGGATTATATCTAGTATTCTATGATTTACATAAAGAATAAGGTAGTAAATACATGTTCAAATACGGTTTTTGGGAAATTGATTTTAATAACACATTTTAAGAGAATACACGATGAAGATATTCACATGTATATTATGTGACCTTTCTTATAAATCGTGGACTGTGAGTTCGGATAGAAGTATTGTGGATAAGTCTAAAAGTTGGAATACATTAATTATGAAATTTGATACTATTGTTAAGGTTAAAAAATTTCATAAGATTATTTTTGTACGATCATAAAAAGGACAACTCGGTTGTTGGGCGACAACCTATCGTGTCTGGTAAGGCTGTGAGACTTAAACACACAACCAATATGAGATAAGACCACATCACATACCGATATCCTTTGTGATTTCCTTATATGTATAATGATTTTTTAAATAGTCTAACAAATGAATTATAAATTCATTATTTTTATAACCCTATACAATTTAGATAAATAGAATATTTATGAGTTCTATTACCTTTTTGTGCGAAAGATGAAATTGTGGTAGGAATTATTTGAAGGATGAAACTCTATATATCAATTATATATTTTTTTTCTTATTCTATGATTAAATTAATTCTTAAAATTTCGGAAAGGGATCTCAAAACCAAAAATTGGTTATCCTAATACCTTATGTTTTGATGAACCGATGATATTTTAAATATTCATTGATTGATGGCTTTAAGGAAAAAAATTTTACACATGTTTGTGATTGATGAACTAAATCACACCTATAAATATTTACGTTTTCCTCCAATTTTGAGTCTCTAATTTCCCCCAATGTTCTTCTGATCAGGATCATAATTTTGTGGTGACGTTTTCATTTCTCTTTCCCACTTATTAAGACTAAATTTCATTAACCGATTTCCATTGTGGGTTTTCCAAAAAGGTATTTTACTTTTTTTTTAACCTTTTATATTCAAATAAAAATTTCAAATTGAGAGGAAAAAATTTATTGAAGTAGGAGAGAATTTAAAAATCCATGATTTGATAGTATGTTATATCTTCCAAGGAAATCAATAACTTGTGTTACACACAACACTGAGTTTTAGCACCCCATGACTTACCAAACTAGTCATTCAAAAAGCGGTTATAAATAGTATTAATAGAATATTGAATTTTATATACTCTATATAATTTTATAATCCATATTATGTGTTTCTTAGACATAATATATGAACAAATTTATTTTTTTAGATAAAATATTTAGTTTTAAAAAAATTAAATTTCACTTCCTTTTAAGGGAGAACAATTTTAAAAAAAATGTTTCACACTTTTATAAATTCAATTTAATTAAATTAAATTGATTTTTAGAATCAGGATAAATTTTTTTTGTTCGGATAAAGTTTCGGTACTTTTCTAATAACATTAATATTTTGTTGAATATTGAAAAATACTAAATTTCAATTTAAAACAACTTTTTTAATTGATATATTTTATAGTTTTAAATTATACATTTTAGTGGTTTTAATGAATCAATAGATTATATTTTTGACATCTAACATAATTTGGGTCATAGAATGTAATTTTAAATTTAAACTGTATATAATCTAGTGCCAATTTTTTGATAGTTATTATTGATTTAAACACTATTTTTATTTTGACAACAGGATATAATTTTAAACTAATTTCTTCATTTTCTGTTTTTTTAATTTGGATAAATGGATTACATATTTAGAATCAGGAGGTCCAAATTGTGTAAATATGTAAATTTTATTTTTAGACATTATGAATATTTAATTTACTAAATATTTTATTTACCACGGTTAAAGGGTAAATCTGATAAATAAGTTTAAAAAAATATTATTATAACAATATTAAATTACACTAACATGCATTTTATTCCTATTAGTTGATAAATCTCTGACAATGGGAATCATTGGGTCGATTTTGGGACCACAGGGAGCCACTTAAGAGTGATAATGTCTCTTTATATAAATTAATTTAAAGTTAAGATAAAATGACATAAACAGATATATTTTAGTAAAACAATTATTAAAAGAGATTATATAAGTTATCATTTCTAGCATAAATATTTATTTAAAATCTAAAAAGGTTTCCTACATCATGGTTGTTTTTTTATAACTTTTACACACCAAATAAATAAAATTATTTATGACACAATTAGGATGAAATGTTTACCTAATTAATGAATGATTTAAATAAATGAGATTATAAAAAGTATAAAAATATCCAAAACCAATCAAATTATGATTGGATTATTTTATTTTGAACATGATTAATCTCATATTTGACTTTAATGAGTTTTGGACCATTATATATGAAAATATGTATATAATAAAATAATATTTTCAAACTTTCTTGAAGACCCCACCACCGTTTATAACAATCCCTCAACTCTATCCCAATTATCACATCTCTCAAGCCCCTTCGCTCATCAAACCTCTAAACAATTAATCTCCTTACATCCCTCTCTTCCTATTAGAAGCCTTACCATTGACAGAATTCAATTTAAGGAAGCATTTTGGTTTAATCCAAAGGTTGTTACTGGACTTAAAGGTAAAATCTCCTCTTATGTTCTTTTCTAATATTTTACTTCTCCAACCCCCGAAACTCCATTTATTCATTTAATTAATAAAAACACCATTATAATCTATATAATAGGCTGTTTTTATGAGATTTATTTGAAAAACACATTCACACACCTCTATCAAATGTGTATAGAATGTAATGATTCTGTGGATGACGAACAACTACCTCATGATATGATGATTATTCAATATTTTACTACCACCTCATATTGTGGCCATTATGATGGCAAAAAAATTATCTATGATATATATGATATTTATCTTATCTATAATATTCTTTAATTTTCTTTTATATAATAACATTATTCTTTCAATTTTGTATATATAAGATAATTTCATTTGAGGAAGTGCGGACTACCACCTCCTCAAATTGATATGACTCATTCATAACATACATGGAAGGTATAAAGAATGGTTTTAATGAACATACATAACATATATAAAATATTATATTATACTGTAATTATAATATTCCTTTGTATCATTTGGTTTTCATTCCATGTAAAATAAAAAACAAAAATGGAAGTATTGTTTGTTCTTATATACTGATAAATTTCTCAACAAACGCGATGAGATTCTTTATCAAGCATAACCATTCAAGAATAACTTTCATTTGATAGTTAAAAATAATGTTTATTATCTTAATATCATTCGGGATATGAATTAAATACATCATCTCTATAACAAACATGGCTCATGTAACAAAACATATAAACAAAAACGATTAGTTAACACCCGAAACGACGATACAACTAAAATATTATTGACAAATAAATTTTATATGATCATATATTACATCATATTTCTGTACGTGGTTCTATTATTATATAATAAAAATTATTTAACTTGTATATAAGAGGTTAATGTACCCTCTACCTGAAAAAAGTACATAGTAAGGGTGAATTCTTCAATCTCATTATTATTCAAGATTTTTTATGCAAAAGAATTTATTGGGACATATTTATTATCCATGTCTATAATAGATTAAGGATTTTTCAAAAGTATTGTTTATAAGGGACTCATCAACTAAAATATCAGTTTAATGGTTTAAATATTTATTACTCTAAATCATTTTATTTAATGTCCATGTTTTAAAATGGTTTTTAATTAATTTATTTATATGGACATGAATGTTTTAAAATTTTAATTAATTCATAATTTCAATGTGGTATGGGACAGATTGATTCAAAAATATCATTTAATTGACTTCCTTAAAAAAAATTTGTGACTTTTAAATTTTTTCAGAAAAAAGGATATTTCTCTGAGAGAGTTTTAATTATCATTTTCAACTATGTCAACATCCTTATGGTTATTATTCTTGATTATGGTTGATTTATAAGAAATAAAATATTCAATATTGTATTGAATGAGAATGATATGATTAATTGTGAATGTGATATTTTCATACCATTCATTATTTATGTTTTAAGTATTGAAATTTTGTATGCTAGTTTTAATACGAATTTGTATGTTATGTTTCTCATTTTCATATGAGTAATGAATTGGACTTAGTATGTGGTGGGTGGATCCCGCTATAGCTCCTCGATGAATCGGTAGGTCTCATGATAAATCTAGTGTCTTGTAATAAGTCCATGAAAAATTCTTATTTGTAGTCTTGGCTCAAGGCCTTGACTTGTGGTTATGATGTTCGGCATTATGCATTCCGTCTTTATGAAATTTTTTATTTATATTACATGTGATTATTCGACTAGTAGAATATCCATGTGAATAAGTAAATGAAATTATTTGATTTATCTTTTCCATATTATAATTAATTATAGGTTTAAAAGGATTTATTTTTATTTTAAAAAATTGGCTTAAATTTTTATGCTTATATATGAAAGTTTCTTCTATATTTTTATCCTTACTAAGCATTTGAGGTCACCCTTTTCTATGTTTTTATTCAGGATGCAAAGAAGTATATTATGACTGAATTGTAGGGATATTATAAGGGATATGAATATGGTCAATGGGAAAATTGTTTTTGTTTGTTTTTATCTCATGATGTATTGTAATGTACCTGTATATAATATATTTTCCAAGACTACTAAACTGATCATCCCTTCGGGACTTGATTCTTTATAATCATGCTAATGTATTAAAATAATGCACCGACCCTGGGTAACCAAAGTCGGGGTCATACAATTACCTCCCAATACTATTGAACAATTAAACTCTAAAGGTTATTTAGGCATAATGTTATAGAAATATATATTTCAGAATTTTAAATTGGGGAAATTAACATCATTTTTGAATACATAATTTCAAATTTATCTTTGTATGAATATTTCATCTTTCTCTGAAAATGTTTGGGTTAATACAAAATTATGTCTGTTAATAAACTAATAATTTACATCACCAAATAATTATATGTAATGAACTATATGTTTTTAGAAGCATTAAATTTATGACATATGAATTTAAAGGATAAAATTACATGTTTTGAACTTTTATTTGAACTATGTTAACATATACCAATCATTTTTAGAACAAATGTAAAATTTTGCTTTATTAAAAAGTGATTTATATCTTTTCAATGATTAAATTATTTTTAAGGTGAGTTTTAGTTTTTGGATTTACATGAAAGAATCGTTCCTATTATGTTTTTTATTTAATAAATTTATTTCATTAAATTCTGTATCCAAAGTAATTTTATCATATATATAAAATTCGAGCATAAAAATGGTATTACTCAAAAATGTATTTTTAAACTATTAAGTATTTTGTTTTTAAAATTGACATTTAAAAACATTAAAATAAATTATTAATTTTTTTCCACATTTCAAATCAAAAGGGATAAATTTTTTATATTGGTAAATCTTAATGTTTATGATAAAAATTAATCTGAATTATTTCAAATTAATTACCCATGTAAATGTAAATTAGGGGGAATGTTAAAATTTTTAAAGGAAATTCCATAAAAAATAAATGTTTTTTAAAAAATTAGTTGTTGAGGTGAATTTTTACACACAATCATTGTTCCCTCATTCCATTTTAATTTTTTACATTGTAATTTCCTTAATATCTTGATATTTTTTAGAATTTAATGGTTACACCAATTAGAACCCATCTCTACACATATAATGGAGTAACATCTTCACAAATTTGCAACTAACCTTCCCTAAAAATTATGAATTGAAAATAAATCAACTATATCCTCATTGATACTTATCTAAATTAAAAATTATTTTTTTCACCATTACATTACATAAGGAGTTCATTTTGTAGGACAATTATTTAGAAAATCCAATGTCATTAACATCAGTAGTATTTACTATTATGCCTTCTTTATAATTATTTTCATTCAAATGTATAATATATACATAAATATAATTATATAATTTTCATTTATATATGATTATTTTGATATAATTATTCCTTCTCTATGAAAAATTGTATAATATATTAATAAATTGACCAATAAACGATCTTTGTTAATTAAAACATTTAATACTATCTTGTTAACAAGAAAATATTTTATTACCCATTATATATTCTTCCACATAAAATCATATTATAATCTTTCACCATAATAAAAAATAAATAAGAACATTATACTTCTATTATAATTATATTATAAGAGAACCACCTCGCAATCATTCATTAAATCAGATCGTGTTCATTTTTTTCATTAGTTTACCACATACATTAGAATACTATGAATTTGTATCGGATATGAAAATGGGAAAATAATTGTAGATATAATATAATAATTTTTATAATTAATTAAATTTTTATTATGAATATGTTATGTCATTATTTAATTCATTACATTATAAAAAACCCTTTTACCCAAAATAATTACAAAATTATGCTTCTTATCGATTTGATCATCTATGATAAAGACTAAAGCACTCATGAGATGAATTTTGAAAATACTAAATAATTTTAAAATATCTATGAAAGAAGCTTTTAGGGAAAACAAATTATGAAATTTAGAATATTTTTGAAAATAGATAGTTATATCTATATACTACAACAAATGAACAAAACTATAAACACCTAATATAAAAATATATAGTTTTCAAATAAATAATGAATACATAGAGAGAGTATTGATGAATGTATATAATAGTAAGGTTATAATTAAAGTTATAATGATAGATATTTCTTGATACTAGAGTTAAGTAACATGAAAATAATTTAGTGCAAGAGTTAAGCGTTTTCCATCTCAAATTATGCTAGTTTTGAAATGTTTGTTATTATGAACTTGTGTATCTTTATGTGGTGTTTAAAATGCATATTTGATTTTTTATATCATGAAATTACATTAATCATGGTATTTTAATATCAGTTTCATTCGAATCATTTAGAAGGTTTTGAGTTAATTGGAACACAAGATATATGTTTTGTTCTTTCATTATAATTTTTATTATTTTGGACTCACATTATATTCCCCACATATTTCCTATTGTGTGATAAATATGTTTCCATGGTAGAATTATCAATGTATTAACCATGAAATTATAGTGGTTTAATGGTATATATTATTATCATTCCCTTATATTTATTAGATTCAATATTAACCAAAACTATCATAAAACTCAATCTTTTCCATGATGGGAAAATTTAACAAATCTTTTGTAATATAAAAGTGTTTATAGATTCCTAAGAAATATATCCAAATCTGGATACTATGTGGTGGATGTTTTATAGTCACTAATTTATCTATACTTTATCATCCTAATATGGTTTGGTTGATTATTTACTCAATCAGCACTCTAATGAACTGTTAGTGGGCATAAGGCAACACAAATGACTAGACATTACTAGGGGATATTCATTGTAATATTTACATGTTCATTATGAACTATGAGAAAGAATTTTTTCAAACATTGTATTTATATAAATCAAATTAAAAAAATAAATCCAATTAATATATTCCATTGATAAACCTCTAATTTTAATGCATCATCACAAGTATATTTATTTTGTAAATATACCTCCTGTTATTTTTACAATACCACAAATCTTCTATGATGGTAATGTTATATTATCAAAGAAATACTTATAATTAAATTTAATGGGGATGCATATTTTCAATATTTTTCATTATAAGGATAGTTGTGTTTTTTTCTAGTGTTGGGTTCCTTAGGGAATGGTATAAATGTAATTATTGACTCTTATGGTGAATGAATTAGACATAATCATGTGATGGGTGGGGTAATAAATTATATAGATCTTCTATTAGACAAAATTTCACAAGAGAAAAAACCTCTTGGGTTTTGGTATATAACTCTTCCTATATCAGTATAACATCATGGAACAAGTCCATGAAAATATTTATTGATATATTAAACTATTTATTCCATTATCTAATATCAACAATTATTATTATAAAATTTTCCCCTATTTTATTTAATATCCCAGGATTCTAGTTTAAAATTATGGTTGATTAATGTTGCTTATTTATTATTTCTTTATAACATATGTCATGCTTATGTTTTCAAAACATCTATAGTATTCTACTTCTTACTAATAATCTATTCTCACCCTTATTTGTTTTCATGTACCAAGGAAACATATTGGAGAACAATTTGTAATTTTCAAGGATATTATGGAAGGTAAAACAATGTTTGTGTAGTGTGTTCATAATGTATCTTATGTTTTAAAATTTAATGTTTTTTTTGTATCATGTATTCCAACACTACTATGAAATCATATCCAATACGAACTATTTTGTTTTGTATTAATAATGTAATATAACTATGAGATATGGGTTTATTGATTTGAGGATGTTATATTTGGTATTGAAGAATTTTTATTAGGAACCATTATCACTAGATTTAGAGTTACATAATCAAATAAAACAACCACTATGAAGAAATTTTTTTTTTTAGGGAACAGTCTAGAAAAAATAATATGTATTGTATTTTACAAATCATTATCAAGAGATATTTATGTTTATTCCACTGTATAAATATAGTGACTAATAGGATGAATTCAAATTATATTGATACACGTAGTCAATATTGGGATGTGCTTATACAATAAGTCAATGATGTTGGATTAGTTACTTATTATAAAATTACTATATTAGGGTAGGTGACCCCATTTATGACATATAATATCCCCAACATAGAGTGACATGAATATATAGAACATGCTGTAACTACGATGGCCTGCTTCATGTGATAAAAACCACTATAATTATATGGACCTAATAATCCATTGGTAGTTCAGAAATGGATAAATTCTGAGGTTATGATCTTTCTTGCATTGGTAGTTGAGAATCAATGGTTGTTGTTAATTGAAAACACTTGATCAGAAGATGATGTAATGTGTATGAAAGGGGGATCTTCTATGTAGGTGTTCTATGAAATATAACTTCCTCCTGAGATAGAGAGAGAAATGGAAATGCATTTACCCAATCTTATACAGAAAAAGGTGGAAAATTTTAATGAGTAATATAAAAACATTACATGGTTATCTAGGCATTTTGGAGACTATGTTTTTATATCAAAAGAAATATTAATTATTTTTTGATGGTTTGAAGCTGATTCTTTTTAATGGTACTGGTATCTTATACCTATTAACCATATGAGGATATAATCTTAATCCCCATTAAGATATAAAAGCACATATTTAGGACATATATATTCAAAGGGGATTATGAGAATAATGGTTGAATGTTAATATTGGTAAGAAAAATGAAAAAAAGCTGAATAAAATAAATATGTGATTTTCCACATGTGATAACTATAAGAAGAAACACCATAGAACATATGGAAATGAAAAAAACATGTTTCGTAAAAGTATTGAGACAAATTCAAAAAATTGTGAAAATATATTGGTGAGGAATAAGATATTGATTTTAAATGATTTAACTATTCATAGAAGGGATATTATGTGAACTGATTCCCTAAATATCAACGAAATTTACCTCTGAAGATGCTAAGACAAATAGAAAAATCCTATGTGATTACCATTACAGATGCCAATAATAAATGTTATGTTGTGGAAGTTACATTGATTAGAGTCTCAATTATAGATAACTGTTTTCTAATTTAGGATAATCATAATTATTTATATCTTCCATTTTATCGAAAAAATAATACATATTTACGTAGCACCCTTGTATGGGAGTGGCCAATTAATATGTTGATTGAGAATCTTATTAACAATCATAAATTTTAGGAAGTTCCAATTATAATTCATGGGTGTAACATATTTTCAAACATTATTGTTATAGCTAAAATAGAATCTGATATGATCTTAGGTGTGGAATTGATTTAAATATTAGATTAAAGAATTTATTTCCAAGAGAAATAGATTATTATTCGTGAAGTTGGGGTGAAATTTCTGGTCTTTATATTAGATAATTAATCATATGTATTATTATTGGAACCTCCCCGATTAGCTCACCTAAATTAAATTATAGTAAGAGAGTAAGATAAAAAAATATATAAAAGGAATATATCATAATAATAGAGTATGTACCCAAGTTAAAATAATTCATTTATATTTTTCCAAAAGAATTGCATACTCATCACTAAATCATGATGTTGAATTATCCATTGAACTCATCCCTTGTGCTGGGAATGTATCTAAAATCAATACAGAATGGTTCATATGGAGTTGGTAGAGTTGATGAAAGAGGGCCATTAGTTGTTTGATAAGGGATTTATATACCATATTTTTTACAATTCAGAGACCATATTTTATTTAGGTAAAAAACAGATGTGTCTATGAAATTTTTCATTTATTATTGCGAGTACTATTTCATAAATATAAATAATTTTTATTATTTACCTCACATTGAAAATGTTTTTGATTAATTTTTAGTATCCCAATACATTTTAATGAAGGATCTTCACTCAAGTTATCGTTAATTAATGTTTTAAAGGGTTGATATAATAATGAATGCATTTTAAAAAATGTATGAACATTATGTGTTTAATGTAATGCCTTTTGTATTGACAATTAAACTTTATATGGTTGGGGATACGATGGATTTAGTGTCCATAGTGTAACTTTTTAACATTGTGGTGGTATTCATTTGTGATATATTGATATACTCAAAGATATAAGAAGGGAATTGAATATGTCTACAAATAAATTTGGTATCCCTATATATAAAAGAACTATATGGGATTTATAGTACCTATGAATTTTGAATCAATATCAATTCTATTATTGGCCATATTTTATCCCGGATGGAATATTTGTTTACACATCAGTGATGCAGGTATTCATAAAATTCCCTACATAGTTGATCATAACAGTGACCCAATGTTTCATATATTTGTATAGTTACTATTAGTCATTTGTTCAAGATTTTAACTAAATATAAAATTCATTAATATGGATAAATCCTAATTGTTTATGTTTACATGACTAATTAAATTCAACGAATGTTTTAATGTTCATTATAGGATTCTAAATAATCAATTAGTGTAAATTTGTTTTAGGCAAGGAAGGATTTGTAATATATAGTACCACATGAAATAAATGAATTAGTTTTTTTATTATATATAATTTTATTCTGATTTACTATGAAATAAGGAAATGGAAACAATATTAATAAAAATATTCAACTACTAACCATGACTCTAGACAGCATGAAATGTGTTTCATGATCTTTTCTATAGTTAAAGATGTATTTCCATGTTCTGTGACTCAATATATCCTATACCAGGCTTGAAAATTCAAGGTGTGACTCTGCATTTTTAATGGGGTTGTGTGATGGTAGAGATGGAACCGGACCAAAGGGCTATGACCGCTACACAACACATATCCCAAGCAGGGGCATTAGGTGCAGGCCCTGTGGTGTGGATCAATTATTTTGGCTATGTCCCTGAAGCGGTTCCCCAAGGTACCTACGTGAAAATCCTAGAGAGCCACCATGATTTAGTTGAATTAAGTAATTTCTTTGGCTGTGTCCTCAATGTGTCTCCCTAGTATAGTCAAAACATCGTCGGCATGAAACATACTTGTGCACCCAATTCCGGTAACCCTAGTGTTTTCCCAAGTCCTCAGAAACTTTCAAGGTAGTCTTTAACACCTAACAAGAAGGAATTAACGGAGGATTATAAGGCATATGTCCTTTAGTGTTTGAAATCTATAACACTCGTGTGCCTAAAGCGCCCAAGCTCCTAAAATTAGAAACACTTGTGCGCCACATATTCCATTCACAAGAATATGACTGCCCCACTTCTAGGATAATTTGGGAATACTTCTGAAGGCTTGAGTTAGGTCTCGCACAAGTATTAACATACATGTTGTTCATTCACATATGGGAATATCAGGTCACCCAAGCCTACTTGTGCACCCGTATTTTTAGACCCTTCTTTACTTTGGAACCAATCTATGATTCACTTACTCTCATTAGTCTAAAATCTATCATTCCCTCTTCAAATCCATAACTAGGATGTATTCTTCTTCATTGTCTCCCTTGTTTGAAATGGATTCTATTAAGACCTCCAACAAACCTCCTAACTTATCAAACCATTGGGAAAGACACATTAGTGTGTCTCTTATTTGGGTTTTTATATCCATAGTCAGAGGTTTCCCACATTTTTTCACAATGGGGTTAAAATTCATGGAGTGTCTGTGGGTTTTTATATCTATAGTCACATGGAACTTTCTCCCATGAATAGTGATGGGATGATCTTGGTTATGAGAATAAGGAATTAGGTGATGACATCTCCATTCTTAAAGAGAAAAAACCTAAAATTTTTTGTAAGTAAGGTATGGTTCACGCTTTATTTTTCATTCAAGCTAATGAAAAGTCTCCCTCCCGTACATGGATCAAATTTAGGGCATCCATCCCGATGTAATTCCCTAAACATTCATCCCTTATTCCTTTCTTTGGACCCTTGTCCAATGTGAAGAGAATAGATAGAGGGCTCTTCACCTCTCACTCAAACACCCTGGCCACTATAGGTGTGCCCTCTCCCACTAGTGGAGAAAGAAAATTGTATGTTCCATTTTTGAATCTTTCTCATCCTCTTGTTTCTCATGCCAATAATAAATCATGTGGTCTTATAGATTTTTGATGATTACTACATGGGAACAAACATTCATGGTTAATGGACTATGAGAACCATGATTCCCACCATAATTTGGATATGTATGAAGCCTTCTTAGGGCCAAGATCACTCGATATCCACTTCAAGAATACAACCATAAATCTTGATTTGGAAATCCTCCTTAGGAATAATCCCCAAATTAGACCCCCATAACTGACAAGGCATCTTTTATTTGGATGTATGCTCGAACTCATTTCTCTCAAAGGACTATACTCTCTTATGAGATTCATCAAACTATGTGGGATTTGATTCCTATCCAAATGGGATATGTAGGAAGCCTCCTTAAGGATCAATCCCAACACTTCAAATCAACTCTATTCTCTATGGGCCATATTCCCAACATGGTCAAATATTTCTTGAAACCAATATTCTTTCCAAGTTCCTTGGGATGCATAGGTATAAGTCCCACATTAGAGATTGACTATGCACCCTCCGTAGAGATGTCCTAACCAAATGGAATTATACTTTATGGTAAGGTCCTTAGTATATGACCTTAAAAAGTACGATGAGTCCCATCATGACGCACCGAACTATGAGGGTTCAGATTCCTTTAACAAAAATACATAGGTAGACCATTTTATTGGTATGATCCCAATATCAAAACAAACATTGGTCTCCATATATGACAGTAAATTCTTGAGTGCCCCGATGAGTGGCTTAAAAAATAGTATCATCATAACGATGATTAATTTTTTTTTTTAAATAGTATATGAGAGGACACTATTTTTAGAGAACCCCAAATACATATAGATATCTCCATTAATTAAGAACCTCAAATACATAACGATGATTCTGAATTTTAACCATGTTAATAAGTGATTGTAAATTACAACGAAATATTATGTTTTACTCGGTGAATTAATAAGATTCATGAAAATAACATTAATTTATAAAGAGAGCCCCAGAGTAGAATATAATTCCACCCAAAAGGTTGTGATGAGTCCGAAATCCCATCCTCTCGACAAATGCACATTCTTATGTATCATAAAGTTCAAACATAATGAATTCATACCTTTGAAAAGTAAATCCCATTTAGATAACGAACTGTTGGATGTTTCTGGTTCCATAAATAAATCGAATGGAAACTACCTGGAAGTAGTTATTCTTAAAACTAGAAAACACATTTCAAGGAACTACAAAACTAAAATAGTGATCCCAACGTGAATCCTTAACAAAGTCAATATTTTTACCCGCCTATCAGGCCCCTATTAATTGATAAATTAATCCATAAAAAGGAATCAATCACACATGTATCCATTTAAAATATGTCACATTAATGAAGTTTCGTTTCTGATTTCATGTTTCTTCTCAGAAACCCCTTCACTCCAAAATGGATTTTCTGATGATGACATCTGTGAACATCCTAACTATTGCTCATGCTGAATCCTCATCAACTGGAAGGAATTTTTGACCCACCTAGCACCTTCAACAATCGTGTCCAATGTGTTGGTAAAGGAGTAACTCCATAATGGTACAATCCCAACATTGGAGGCTGCTTCATAGGACCTTTAGCTCAATAACTATTCTCGATCATCCAACCAATGATGAACGATGATCAAGAAGTGTATGGATCCAACCACTGTTTTCAATCGTTTCGGGTCTTTATCCATGGAATGTAACAAACAGTCCCTTCTATTCTATTGGAAGGTAGATCCATAGGTCACTATGAGCCTCAATTCAAGAAACCAAGGATCCTTCATATGGACTTCCACCAACAATCACCGCTAACAAAATCTTGTGGTAGTAAAACCCCAAAATAATGGGGGATTCTCCTCTAGAAATTTTCCCTAGGTTACTCATACCCGATCTTGCATGAAGAAGCACTGAGGACAATGTCTGGACAACAAGGAGTAGGTTCTTACCTCGACCCCCTATGGAGATGTCCATCAACCAATCTTGATGGAAAAAAACAAGCAGGCATATACACCCATCTTTCATAATTTATCTGTCCAGCAGACTCGCATGGTAGAAACCCACTAATACCACTAGATAAATCTGTTGGATTAATATGAACAAGAATATACACCCTTTTACAAGTAATCAGCAAGTTAGTAGGCTCGTTTGACTACATTTAAAGAAGCCCACCAATCCAATGTGGTGGAAACTGGTAAACAAGAACATACACATGCTTATAATTCCCAATTCTACCAGTAGTCTCATCTTATAGTATTAAAGGATGTATATCAACTATACATAATGAGAAAAATCCTTCAAGCACATACACTGGCTAGTGTTCATCAAGCATGCCAACAGTATTGTTTGGCCGCACCCGGAGAAGTCAGTCAGAAAGCTCTGATGAGAAATCTGGGCCAAACCTAGCTCTCTTCCCCAATACATGAGTACATTCAATCCCCATAGACAAGAAAAAGGAAGATAGGAATAGTTAAATACACCTACTCCAGATATGGAATTTAGGTATATTCATGTTCAAACTGCCAAAGTCACCAAACATTTATTATCAATGGTGAAAGGTTAGACATAAATTCCTACACATATTGTAGAAGCATTCCAAGATATTATAACTACAACTTTAGCAGTACAAGGTTTAAAAACAACTAATTCTATCCCCACACATGGTATGACACATCTGCATGCAATCCCAGAGGATATACACACCTCTGTTCTAGTTCAAGAGGGTCTTTGGGCACACACCACCATATCACATGACAACAAGATCAGGAACATACACACTTTCCAATTGTAAGTAATCGTTCCATTCTAATATCCACTCCAAGGCAGGCACGTACACCTGCCCATGATAACCACTTCTCCAAGAAAGTTATCCTAGCTACTTGTAGTAGAACATAAAAAATATTTCAACAAACAATGTTGGAAAATCAAGATTCAATATCAAATTTGGCTCTTCTTAATGTAAGAGTTTTTGATGCCCTTAGACATAGATCAATTGTAGCTAAATATCCAACCCTATCATTACCAAATTATGGGAGTGGTAGCATTAATTATGAAGTTACCCATAAGAAACATCATCATGAAGGATTTATTCTAGAATATTTGGTCAATGGAGAGAGAAAATATTCAAATTAGAGTCACGACAACCCTCCGTGTGGCCAGATGACCAAGGAGAAAGAGGATTTATCCCTTGCAGTAATCCACCATGGTGTTCCTCACCATGATTTCATTCCCTACAGAATTCCCCTTCAACGTAGTATGACACATGGTCGAGAGAGCTCTATAATAGACAATGTAGTGATGTGAAAGCACTCTTATCTCAAGGTACATGAAAATACAAGGCATGTCATGTCTAATTCCATTTCATTGATGGGTGAAATACTTTATCATATAGAAGAAATCACAAGGGAAGAATCATTCTTTAAACCTGCCTTAGGACATTGAACTTCTAATACAGAGCATTCACTTTGGTCAGACGAAATGGAGAAACCTCTAGTGAAAGAATGTGAAGATATGTTAAACATGAGAAATCAATTGGCTAAAGGAGAAATACAAGTCATGTTTTGGCCTTTGGAAAATTCTTAGTATAACATTCAAGAATTTATGCAGGAAGATTGCATTTATGATATCCGCCTCAACTTTTAGAAGACTCTTTTTCATTTGAAAAACAAAATATTACCATATGGTGAGTATAAAAATCATTTAATGGTAATAGACGAGTTGAAACACCAAATTGACAGGGAATCTCTCTCAGTTTCCAAACATCCAAGGGTTGAAAAGCAGAAGAAAACCCCTCAGTGTGCATGCATCAATTCTCTAAAGAGGCTATACTAATTAATTTATGATTCCCCATATGGTGTTCGTATCAAAGGATGGGGTGCACATAGTGAATTACATTTCACTACACTCTAGAATCAACAAATCCCTCCAAAAGTGGGTTTATTCTATTTTATTGCACATGACCACCTACAATCAAAAATATTTGTATGTAATAAAATGTACGATCCAAGAAAATGCCTCAACTAGCTCTCATCAAAGTAAGGAAAAATAAATCAAGAATTTGATTTAATTCTACATCATGAATCTGAGAATCCTGGGAAGGCCTTCTGTATAATGAATGTCAGCCATCAGATAACAAAAATTTCCAAAATAGCAAAGTGATCCTCCGAAATAATTGATTTTAGTGGTTTTCATATAATGAATAATGATAATTTCCTAACCAAAATTAAAAAAATCAAAAGCGAAGTTGCATGAATCATATCCATAGCTGTTCAAAAACCACCACAGCATACAAGTTTGGGGCCTCATTTAATAAATCCATAAAATTAATTAATAAAAGTTCAAAGGATTAAAGAAGAAGAAATGGAACGTCCCCAACATAGAAGGCTGGGGGATTTTTCACATCTATAATCCCCTCCTCAATGAAAGTAATTTTTCTCTTGATTAGGAAAGAATCCAGAAATAGAGTGAACAACTAAACTATCTGAGGATTACATTTAGGTTATTTTCCCTCAAAGAACTTCTGATAATCCATCATATAGAAGAGAAGAGTCTAATAGAAGATACAGAGGGAGATGATCTTACAATGATTCTGAAAGAATTTTGTCAATGAATTATATGTCAAAAAATGTAAATAACACCATTACAGATTATCCTGCAAAAAATGAGTCTGGTTAAAGGGAATAAATAGATGAAGTTCTTATCCATAATACAGTACAATATAATGCCAATGAAGAAGGTGTTCATACCTGAAATCATAGGCTTACCTAGAATCTGGGCATGCCATCAAATAACCAACACCCACCCCTCAGAAAGGAATCTAACAAAGTGAAAGTAATTTTTAGATTGCATCTCACTTTTCCACTAGAGAAAATCATTATCTTTCGCTTGAAGAGAGATTTTCACATTAAGAAGGGTAGATTAATGATTTGAAAAGGATCAATATAGAGTTACATAGAAGCAACATTTCTGCTAGACGTACTCTTCAAGAAGATCCTCAACTTGAAAATCCTATAGGAGATTCTTTGTAAAGAGGATTTGTGGTAACTACAGATGAGGATAATAAATTCCCTCCATTGGGTACACTGCTAGGGCAGGATCAGACTCATCATGATAAGCCTGTTCCAGTGAGTTATCCAGGGAAAATACTATCCCCATCACCAGTGTTTTTTCGATCATTTCCCCATATCAATCTTCAGTGGTGGTTCCTATACAGGTCCCAGCTCATCTAGATATTTCCCAAGTGTTTATGAACATAATTGAGGCATTATAAACTTGAATGGAACCCATGGATGAATGGTGTGGACTAGTTTAGTGGGAAAAGAAAGAATACCTCGAGTGGGTGGACATGATTCCCCTCCCACCAAATTTGGTGAATTCCATAGTTCCAATATTAAATCATTCAAGAGAACCAAAACAACACTTACTATATTTAATTTCTCATTGTAATCCTATGAAGGGAACTTCTCTACAAAAAGTAGTCATAATGCTTAGGTGTTCTGTATAGTCATTTAAAGGACCAAATTTTGTATGGTATACAAGCTTGCAATCTCTATCAATTACTCTATTGGAAGATCTCCGTCAGAAATTCCATCATCAATTCAGCTCCACATTAGCGAAGAAAATAGTTTTGGCCATAAAAATTTAAAACAAAGGTATAATGAAAGAGTTTCTTATATCACTTCTCTATGGAAATGATTAACAAACTCCTTACGTATGGAACTCCCTCAAGAAGTGTTGCTGCCAATTTGTGGGGAACATATGCATGATGAGTTATGCACACAACTGATCCATGTAAAATTTACAGGAGGTTATTGAGACATTACGTAATTTTCTCAAAATATAGAATAATCTATTATAGAAACTAATTCTAACACTCATATACTATCATCATCTCTGGGATAGAGAATACGGAAAGTAGAGGCTGCTACCATTACACTCAAGAAAGCACTTGTACAAGCTTCTACTACAAAACCTTCATCGTATCAAAGGGATCCACATCTGGAGCCACAGGAATAATGACTGACTAATAAAGATGAAGAAGAGATCAAATCCAAAAATAGTTTGAGGAATTTAAGAGAAAAAAGTATTCCTTATGGAAGGAAAAACTTCTTGGTTAATTAATCTAATATTTGGAAACAAATTTGGTTCAGTTTCCAAGGCCGAAAAACCAAATTAAGAATGAGATAATGGTATTAAAAATTATTTTATGTTTCACTAGATTTTGGGGCATCCCATTCAAGAGTGTTTTGTTTTTAAGTATCTATTAAGAAATGGAAGAATCTGGACAAGTGAAAAAAAATGCATCAACTCAAGTAGCATGAGTTACTGCTACTAATCCTAAGGAATAAGGCGAATGGCAGGATGTTAAAAGATAAAATTTATAGAAATATAATGATTGGATGATTAGGAAAATGTTCATCCGATTTCATGTCATTGTAAAAACATTTTTGAATAAAATAATTGTGTCTTCCACAACTCATGCCACAGTGAAACCACCTCCATCAAAAGGCCAATCCTCAATGAAATGTAGTGATCAGAAGGACAAAGTGCAGTCAGAAGAAGATGACCCCATGTTAATGCAAAATTTTTCCTTGAACCTAAATGATTTCATGAAATCTATATCAAAAGAACTATCACTTCCCTACCAACATCATCAACATAACAGATATATATGCCAATGGTGATTCTGAATATAATGATCATGAGTTCCTTGTAGCTAATTGGGGTAAGATAGTAAGAGTCCATGGTCTAGGATATTGGGGAATACATGGGTATTCTAGAAGCCACTATTTTAACTCTTACGCTACTCGTAACATGTATTCAGTGGAAACTCATGGATGATCCCTTCAGTGGGCTATCAAGAACAAGGAGATTCATCCATAGAAGATATGTTCAGTTCTGACATCATTATTTTGGAGGACCGATTAGAAGTCACACCATCTTCTACACAAAAAGTAATAAGACCTAGTCTGTCTAATCTACTAAATCTATGATTATTTCTAACTTATTCTCTGACCCAGGGTACATTTACATCTGAAGCATTAACTTCCATGGAACCTGCAAAACCGCATCTCCATACATGGAAATAGAGACCTTTGAACTAAAAGTATGATTTATTTGACCAATTGGCCCATGTAACAACCATGTTGTCAATTTTGGATGCCTTCGGTCTGTCAAAAGATCTTCAAGACACACAAATTGAGGCTTTGTTACCTCCTCAATAGCTAGATACCGAATATTCTACTACTGATGTTTACCATATAAAGAATGATCCTACAGAATGTCATGCCATCATATCTTTTACGAATGAAGATGAATATGATGTTTCAAATGGACATATTATACACTTGTATCAATCGGTCAAGGCCAATGACATAGACATCTGATGAGACTTCATTTATAATGGCTCCAAAGTCAACCTCCTTTCAATTCGTACACCTTTTTATTAGGACGTACTGAATCTATCTTATCTCCTTCAACTTTAATGTTTCAAGGATATGAAAAAAATGAGCAAGAACCATTGGGCGATATTACACTCTGAACTCATTTTTTTAGATCTTGTATCTAATTCATATTTCATGGATGTTCATCAGGACACAACCTTTGACATTCTTCTTGGAAGGCCTTCCCTACACCAAGATGCGGCCATACCATCGCCATACCTCCAATGTCTTAAGTACTGCATCCAGGGTAAAATCAAGACATTGTACTGTTACACGGCTCTATTTAAAATGTGTGAATCTCAATACATTGAGGTAGTGTTTTATCACAAAAATGGTACGGGGTTCATGAAAAAGTAGATAATCAATGATAATACTCTGAATGGACTAGATAATGTCCCACCAAACCCATTCATACATTTGAGTACAGATTATGAGTTACTTATAAATTAAATTGAAAAGGTAAATCCAAATCCAAGAACCCACCCAGTAACTTCCATAATGTCAATTGCGGTAATCGATCCTAACAACATGGGATAAATTGTTGATTCACCAAGCACTAATGGAAGATTAAATTGAGATGTTTTCTTTTTATCCACTGAACTGCCGAAAATATCAAATTCATCAATCAAAATAGAAGATGTTGTGGCAATGATAGAGGAATAAAAAGATGTTGATTCTCAATCCATCTTCTCATCTTTATTACCGCAGAAAGACCCTTCATCATCAGTAGGGTTAGAAATGATGACCTCTTATTCATGATGTTCAAATACTGACTCATATCCTGACTATGAATGTTTGTTTCGTCAAATAAAATCCATGTAGAAACAAAATAAATAAAACATAATAAAGAAGAAGTGGCTGATCACATGGATGCTCCTCTATCATTTGAAGAAGTTGTCTCTACAACTGTGGATGAGCATAAATAAATAAATTTGGGTACAAAAGAAGATCCATGCTCCACTCTCATTAGTGTGGCCATGACTTTGGTAGAGAAAGATGATTATATTTCATTTCCAAAGAAACATCAAGATATATTTTCGTATAATTATACATAAATTCCAGGAGTTAATCCTAGTGTAGCCACCAATCATTTTGGTTATCCGGATGAACATTGAGGATTCAAGTAGGCAGTAAGAAGAACACACCCAACTCAGGATATTAAAAATGATGTTGAAGTTGATAAACATATAAAGGAAAACATTTTCAGGGAAGTTGAATATCCCAAATAGTTGGACAACACTATACTAGTGAAAAAGAAGAATGGAAGAAACCAGAGTTTTCATTAATTTTAGAGATCTTAATTGGAATATTCCTAAAGATGACTATCTTGTTCCAATAATTGAGTTTTTAATTGATGCAATAGCTTCCAATGAAGCTCTTTCCTTCATGTATGGATAATCTTTTTATAATAAAATCCATATTATCCCAAAGGATGAAGAATCTATAGAATTTAGATCCCCTCAATGAGTGTTTTCTATTGGGTAATTCCATTTGGAATAAATAATTTTGGTGCAATATATCAACGTGTCATACAACATATCTTCAATCCCATCATAGGTAAATTTGTTGAATGTTATGTGGATGAATTTTTGTTCAAATCCAGACAACGTTCCAATCACGTGGCTGATATAGAGACCATATTCATTGAATTTCAGTAACACAATTTGAAGACGAACCCCTTGAAATGTGCTTTTGGGGTAACCTCGGGAAAGATCCATGACTTCACAGTAGGCTTTCTTGGCATATAACTGGAACCTGAGAAAGGAAAATTGATCCTTGGAATGTCACCACCTAGAAATTTGAATGAATTGAGAGGAATCCAAGGACACTTGGCATATATTTGGTGCTTTATCTCCAATTTGGAAGCCAAGTGTTTTCCCTTCACGAGATTAATGAATAATGTAGTCACCTATCAATGAACTAAAGAGTGACAATATGCATTTCATACCCCAAAAAAATTATATCTTGATTCCACCAGTATTAAAGCCACCTGTTGAAGTAATACCACTAATTCTCATTGTGACAACATTATAGTGAGCACTATGTGCCTTCCTTTCCCAAATTAACGATGCTAGGAATTAGAAAATCCTTTACTATCATAGTCAAACTATGATTGATGTAGAAACTCGATATTAAAGTATTGAAAAATTCTTCTTAGGATTAGTCATTGAAATTCACAAATTGAGGCAGTACCAGCAACATCATCAGGAACAATTGGTATCTAGAAATAAACCTCTCAAATCTATCCCCATTTGTCATATGTTTACACGGAGTTTGACAGAGTGTGAAATTATTTTGCAACAGTTTGATATCCAGTTTGTGCCCTAGAAGGAAATTAATGTTCAAGATCTGGACGACTTCATTGTTGTACATGTATCTGTGGACGATACATCATTGAATACTAAAGTACCCAATGAAGAGGTATTCTCTATTAAAGATAATTCCAAAAAATGGGAAATGTACTTTGATGGTGCATATAGAAGTCAAACAGGGAAGATAATGGAAAAAATACAAATTCAACAAATTTGGGTTATAAATTGTACTTATATCCATAGAAAAAGAAGTATTTCCATATTCCTTTCTATTTTTAGAAGGATGTACCAACAATGAATCAGAATATCAAGATCTCATTGCAGGGTTGGAATTGGAACATCATGATTATGTGAATCAGTTGAAAGTGAAAGGTGATTCAGAATTGGTAATCAAACAGATCAATGAGGAATATTATATAAAAAAATGAGTTAATCCCCCAATGTGATTACGTCAGAGGGTTAATGGGTTAATTTCCCTCAAAGATGAAATTGTCTTCTGTCCTACAATCACAAAATGCCCAAGAAATTGCACTAGATATTGCTGCTACATCCTTGGAAGATGCAAATCGGGATGAGATAGTAATCATCATATCTCATCATCATATGGTCTCAACTTTTGATCAAACTAGAATGGAGGAAATTAATCAAATCAGCCATATTTCCGAGTTTTATGGTCATACAATAGGATGTAGATCACCCATCATATAATATCTTCAAAATGATGTACTTACACCAGATATGGATGAAAAATAACATATCCAGTGATGAGAGACCAATTCTACTCATTATGATAGACCATATCACCAAAATAGCCTCTAAAAATGAGGCTTTGATGGAATCCTCTAATGATGTATTGATAGAGAAGAAATTGTAGCTGTCATGAAAGAAGTACATTTAGGATCTTGTGGTTCTCATAATTCTGGGAATAGAATTTCTAATAAATTCTGAAGTCTTGGATACTTTTGGCCATCAATGATGCTGGATTTCATAGATTTCACTATGAAATATCATCCCTACCAAATGCATTACAACTTCATTCATCACCCCCAGTGTTTCCATGTCGCACCCCAACTTTTTGAAGTAATTTTCAATTTAATATATCTTAGTTTCGGGTTCTCACGCTGAGGTTTGGGTTGAGTCCCGATTTAAAATTGTTGAAGTTTAATGTTTTTAGTTGGTTTCGGACCCGTGCGTGACCACCGCACAGTTGGCGTAGCCACGCAGTTGGCCCGTGTCGTGAAAATTCTCTTTTATTTTATTACTATTTTTGTTATTTTTATTGTTATTACTATTACCATTGTATTGAAGATATTACAATTAATTTTTCAGTATCATTGTTATTTTATTATTATCGAAATAGTTATTATTTTTATTGTAGGCAATTTTAATTATTACTATCTTGTTATTGTTAATTTTATTCCGATTATTATTATGGTATTAGTTATTAACATTATTTTTATTATATTAAAATGAAAAAAAAACGGCAAAACCCTAATTCCCGTAGCTGGCCAGCTCCCACCCCATTCTGCCTTTCCTGTTCCGTCGCGCGCCGCACACCCCCACTCTGTTCCCTGCGTGAATCGCCTCCCTCGCCGACCTTGCCAGCGCCCTCGCTGTTGCCTCCCTATAGCGCCATGTGCCTCAGCGATCTCCGCCTTGCATCCTGCCTCCTGTCCAAGACGCCTCCACCCATCCCTTCCCAGCAGCCGGCGACTCCCCTGTTTCCCCTCGCCCAGGCGGCACTGCCCGCACGACCCCCCTGACCTTTGGTGCTCCTCCGCCCATGCGGCCTCCGGCGTCCGCAACCGGCCCCTCCGGCGTCCTCCTACACCCCCGCCCCGTCCGGCTTCCATTCCGGCCGCCACACCACGTCTCCTGCTCATGACCTTCGTCCTGCTTTCCTTCGCCAGCCCGCCGCCGTGCGAACCGCCGCCCGCGCCGACCTCCTATGACGGTGCACCCAGCAGTCGCGCATCCTCCTACTAGCTGCGCCGGCCTCGACGTGCCCCGCCCGCCTTGCAGCAGCCTCCAGTTGTCGTCCAACCTCCTGCCAGTGTTGCCCTTGCCGGATCCGCCCCTACTGGCGCCGCCCATTCCAGCGCCGCCCCTTCCGACGCTGTTCCAGTTTTCCCTGCACCCTGTTGGTGTTGTCCCGGTGAGCGCGCACCCTATCGGTGTTTTTTTTTGGCAGTTGCATGGCCCGCCAGTGTCGTTCTGACCAGCCCGCACCTTGCCGACGTTGTTCTGACATTATCGCACCCCTCGCCGATGTCTTTGCTGGCCGTTCCTCCTTTCGCATCTTTTTCGGGTGGTCTGTCAACGTCCGAGGTAAGTGTTTCCGTGTATAACCTTGGTATGATGAATTAATTTGTGAGTTTAATTATTTTAGCATGTTATTTATTAGTTGCGTGGTGTGAATCTGGTGTTGTTTGATATTTAATATGTATTTTTTTGCTAGGTAGCATGTTTGTGCGTTTAGCGATTGTTTATGAATTAATTTTCATCTTAAATTAGTTTAGCGATTATATTAATTAGTTTGTTTGATGCAGATAAAGTTTTTAATTGAAGTTGATATGTATTTATACTATGGACGTGTTTTCTGTGAACAACCGTGCAGAATTGTTTATTTGCATTTCACAAACACTGCAGTTTGTGTTTTGGTTTAGCGTCGTTGTGCAGTGAGTCACAAAAGATATATATATATATATACATATATATTTTTGAACAGGTTTTGGTGTGTGTAAACTGAAAAGTGAGTTTTTATAAAAAAAACGGTGATGTTTTGGTTGTGCAAATGGGTGCGTTGTTTTATAAAATGTTTTATAAGTTATTCAAATGGTTTATTGCTTAAATCATGTGGTGTGTATGATATTTGAAAAGTGGTTAGTGTGTCTAAAGGTCGCGATTAGATTCAAATATAGTGTTTGGTTGTGTTTTAATACGTGCTTTGGATGTGATATTTTCAAAACGTGTCGAGCTGGTTATTTTGCGTTGTTTGTTCATTTGGATTGGTTTAAGTCGGTGTTTACGTATTTCGGTTATCTTTGCGGTTGCAGCGTGTTGGAAAGGTTTTTCCACTCATTCGATCATCATCTGGCGCGCACGCTTGCGCGCCCTTGCGAGGCGCGTTGCGCCATTGTGTTTGGACAACGAGCCGAGGTAGGTCCCCCATTGCACTTACCATTAGACTTAGAATTTATTAATTGCTTGTTGTTTTATAATTTTTAATGAATTAGAAAAAATATTAGATAATAAAACTTTAAATTATTATTTAGTGAGAAAAGAGCTGTTTATTTTATACCGAACACATGTGACATTTTCTTGACGGGCGGACACCCAGTTTTGAAAGAATGCCAGTTTGGCCTTTAAACATAATTCACGGAACTTCAAATGTGTGTCTAGTTTTAAAGATAAATAATTCCTTCTGAACCAGTGTTTTGAACTTTTTGAGAAATGAGGTTTCACTTTAAAATTGGCGAAGGCCCGTTTGACACTTTAATAAAAATAGATTATTTTGGAAAACCCACTCGGGGGTGATCTTTGGTGTGAGTTGTTTTCGTGAGCTATATGTGATGTTGATGCATCGTGACTGATTAATTTACATTGTAGACACACCCTCTTTTTATTGTTTGTGATGACATGGGAACCTGGCATATTGAGTGAATTTTCTGAGAACGATTGCTGCACTAGTTTAGACCACGCACTGGCTAGTGGCCCCATAGCAGGGGAATACTGAGTTATTGCTGCTATAGGGATTGGGCCCCTCGGTTAGGCCATGCAGGGCTATGCCGGGTAGTATTATGGGCATTATGACGTCATCGAGTTATGGCATGCCTCAGGATGAGTCACATGTATAGTACGTTCTGGATTGTTCACGATCTCCTAGGTTCGACCCATGTTTCTTTTAGTGTTTAGTTGTGTGTGGCAGACGATTGAGAGGTCGAGTTCGGTTGCTGACCCTTGTGTGCCACTTTACCATTGCCCTTAGTGTGTGTTGTGTGTGATTCTCATTTTGACTAACAACTAAAGTTTGGATTTCTAAATTGCTCATAAAATGTTTTGAAGATGCAATGCACCTGTTCTTTCAACATCAAACTTGTTCTAAATTAAAAAGGGCAATGGATTGTTACTTGTTTTAGAAATGAAAGTGTGTGGAAAACCTATTTTATATAATTTAGTTCAAACCTGAAATTGATAAATTCTTTATTTATTGGTATGTGCATTGGGAATAGAATTAGTCGGGCCTACCTACTGAGTTTTAATACTCACGCCTATAGTGTTTTCTTGTTTTTAGCTTTGTTGCAGGTTCCAGATTCAGTTGTTCGCCTTGAGCGATGTTGGTTGTGGTATTGGAGAGTGACCCATGGGGTTACCTGGAGTTTGGATCGTGGTCAGGTTAGTAGTGTTGCTGGTTGCTCTTTCTTTATTCATTTTTGTTATATTTTATTTTCCGCTGTTTAGTTTATTTTATTTTGGGCCAAATCGTTCCCACCTGTTTACTTTTGATGCCCAACACTAGTTGCCAGCCCGTGGGGATCGGGAACGCCCCTCGGGCCATGTCGCGGGCCGGCTCGGGTGCCCGGTTCAGGGTCGACCCGGGTTGGTTCGTGACAAAATGGTATCAAAGGAGGCCCTTGTTGTTTGGGATGTCTGGTAGATGGAGATTAGGATTGTCCGGACTTGAGAGGTAGGTACGGGAAGGACGTCATGAACCCTCGCCTGTTCTGCACCTCGAGTCTCCAGGGATAGTCCGGGAATTGAGTCTTTGTTTTGTTTTGATTTGTTTTGGATTGAGGGATGACAACGGAGGTAAACCGATGTTACATCGTGATCTCACATGGAGTAGTGACCCATGTGGAGTCCGGGTACATGGTTTGAATTCCTCCTAGTGGTCGACGCCTACTTGGGACTTGGCACACTACCATGTCACCAGGTTATGCGTGACTACTAGTCCCTCACTACGGTGTTTGATGCAATTTAAGTTTCGTTTTTGTTCTGGTTGGTGTTAGTTCATTTTTGGAAATGAAAAAAAGGGGTTTTGAAAATGAGACTGATTTCTTTTAAAGGACTTTAAATTTATGAAATGTGTTTTAAAAACTAAAAGAATTTGGGTTGGAAAACTAATGTTTGCTTTGAAATTGGTCGAGAACGGTTTGGGGTAAAACCTCAGGTACTCCTTATGGACGTTTGCACATGTGAGAAGATGCGTGGAAAGTGCGCGTTGGTGCGTATGAATGAAAGTGGATGAATACATGTGTAACAGTTCATGGGATTACCTGAGTGTTTATTTGAAATTAAAGGCTTGACCATGTTTTTCTAAATTGGCTTTTAAAGAGGAAAATGGTTTTGGAAAGTGATTTTGGTTTGAAAGGGATTTGGTATTTGGAAACTGGTTTTGAAATGAGAATTTAAAAAGAGGTGGTTTTGGAATCAAAAATGAAACGGGAATTTTGGACAGGGAATTTTGGGTTATGTTTGTGGTTGTTTGTTTCTTTTGAGCTGGTTGTTTTGGATGAAGCCACTTTCTTTTATGTTGCTTCGATTGATACTGGTTTCGTCTTGGTGTTATATGTCTTATTTAGAAATGCTGCCCAGAAAGATCCCTAGTGTTTTGATGAGTCATGCCCAGTTTTTGGTCTTTCTTGGACGTTGTCTGTCCTTCATGGTGATTGAAGTCTGTTGGGGTCAGTGTAGTGGCTTGAAGAGGTCGAGCGTGTCTTCAGGGTATTGGGAACTCCCGAATCGATCTGAGTGTGTGTTGTTTTGGGTCTGCTTGAAGGTCCAGCTCTGGATGAGTAAGAGTTGTTCGCCCCGCCATTACTGCAATTTGGGATGACGTGTTATGTCTTTATAGCCGTCTTCGTTCAATGGTATACACTTGTGGAGGTGAAGACCAAGAAAATGGAGGATCTCATGTGTCTCTTTTTCTGGGGGTAGTGTCGCAGGACTGGATGAAGACTTCTCCCTTCATCAGGGGTCTTCGTCTAGAGATCAATGAGTGAGTCCTCCCTTTTTGGAGCATCACTTTTGAGAAGTGGGTGCATGAGGTGTTCTTAGCTGAGTTGGTCTCCGGAGCGCAAACAGTTGACAATCCACTGTATCCAGTTGCTCGTGAAGGTATCCTATCTGACGAGCAGAGCGTGTTAGGTAAATTTGTTTCTAAAGAGTTCCTTGTAGTGGCACTAACTTCCAGTTCGTCAGACTGTCTAATGGTGTGCCGTCAGTGTGGACGTTTAGGGCATGCAAAGCCATAATGTCACACCCCACCGAGGACGTGCCATTATTATAGATGTCTAGGTCATCTAGAGAAGCTTTGCAGGAAGCGTCGTCTAAATAAGACACCGTGACCTGAAGGATTCCAGTGCCTGACTGTGAGGCGGGAGATACTTCAGCCATCAGAGCCCCAGCCATAGGTCTTGGGGTGAAGCTCACGCGCAGTCAGGAGTCGTCGGGGGTGTGACGCCTCAGTTCGGGTTTTGTGATCCGTGATAGCAACAGAACATTTAAAGCCCTTTGGTTCTCGTCTTTCCATTGTTAAAGTGTTGGCATTATTGTCGGTTCATTGTGTCGTTGTGAGGTTGGGATGAACGTATTCGTTTGTAATCCAAACAGTCTCGTTTGCCAGATTATGGTATTTAGGATCATGCGTTTTTCATAGAGGTATGTTTGGACCTTGCGTGGGTTAATCTTGGTTTGGCGATGTTCGTTTGGAGATATAAGTGCCTGCGGTGGAGTCCAGGCTTGCGGTTGTGCTCGGGTTTACAGCTTGGATTATGTTCTGCTTGGAGATTTTTCTATCGTCTTCGGGCTTTCTTTGGTCTGAGTCGAGAGTTCCAAGTTTTGGCGGAGGTCCTGCTCGCTCGTGCTATAGAGGTTAGCCTGGATCGGTTGGGAGTTTCCGTGTCACCCCCCCCCCCCCCCCTTCCCGAGGTGGTACGTTTAGGTGTTAATTTATGCATCAGTGGTGTTCTTGTGGTGGGGAGAACCCTCTCGTGTTCTCCCGCTCCCTTGTGTTGTGTTTTCTTTCAGACTCAATTGGGCTTGGATCCTTGTTAGGTCTGTGAGTGAAGCTTTTTGAATCATTCGTTATTTATTATTAATAATGTTTAAAACCTTATGTGGATTGGTTTTGGTTTGGGAGTTCCCACATTGACCCCTTCCCCGGGGCGGTGTATTTGGGTTCTAAAAGCCTCAGTGTTGGTCAAGCTCTTGTGGTGGGGAGAACCCTCCCGTTTTCTCCCCTCGTTTTATGTCGCGGTTTCTTCATGATCGTTCTGGTGTGACCTGTGGAGTAAAAGTTCATTTAAAATTTCTTAACTTCTTGGTTTTGGATCGGGCATGAACTCGAGTTTTGGATATCTTTCGGCTTGGTGACTTTCTGGGGGCAGAAAGTTTTTGTGGTGGGGAGAATTGTCGCACCCCAACTTTTTGAAGTAATTTTCATTTTAATATATCTTAGTTTCGGGTTCTCACGCCGAGGTTTGGGTTGAGTCCCGATTTAAAATTGTTGAAGTTTAATGTTTTTAGTTGGTTTCGGACCCGTGCGTGACCACCGCACAGTTGGCGTAGCCACGCAGTTGGCCCGTGTCGTGAAAATTCTCTTTTATTTTATTACTATTTTTGTTATTTTTATTATTATTACTATTACTATTGTATTGAAGATATTACAATTAATTTTTCAGTATCATTGTTATTTTATTATTATCGAAATAGTTATTATTTTTATTGTAGGCAATTTTAATTATTAGTATCTTGTTATGTTAATTTTATTCTGATTATTATTATGGTATTAGTTATTAACATTATTTTTATTATATTTAAATGAAAAAAAAACGGCAAAACCCTAATTCCCGTAGTTGGCCAGCTCCCACCCCATTCTGCATTTCCTGTTCCGCCGCGCGCCGCACACCCCCACTCTGTTCCCTGCGTGAATCGCCTCTCTCGCCGACCTTGCCAGCGCCCTCGCTGTTGCCTCCCTATAGCGCCATGTGCCTCAGCGATCTCCGCCTTGCATCCTGCCTCCTGTCCAGGACGCCTCCACCCATCCCTTCCCGGCAGCCGGCGACTCCCCTGTTTCCCCTCGCCCAGGCGGCGCTGCCCGCACGACCCCCCTGACCTTTGGTGCTCCTCCGCCCATGCGGCCTCCGGCGTCCGCAACCGGCCCCTCCGGCGTCCTCCTACACCCCCGCCCCATCCGGCTTCCATTCCGGCTGCCACACCACGTCTCCTGCTCATGACCTCCGTCCTGCTTTCCTTCGCCAGCCCGCCGCCGTGCGAACCGCCGCCCGCGCCGACCTCCTATGACGGTGCACCCAGCAGTCGCGCATCCTCCTACTAGCTGCGCCGGCCTCGACGTGCCCCGCCCGCCTTGCAGCAGCCTCCAGTTGTCGTCCAACCTCCTGCCAGTGTTTCCCTTGCCGGATCCGCCCCTACTGGCGCCGCCCATTCCAGCGCCGCCCCTTCCGACGCTGTTCCAGTTTTCCCCGCACCCTGTTGGTGTTGTCCCGGTGAGCGCGCACCCTATCGGTGTTTTTTTTTGGCTGTTGCATGGCCCGCCAGTGTCGTTCTGACCAGCCCGCACCTTGCCGACGTTGTTCTGACATTATCGCACCCCTCGCCGATGTCTTTGCTGGCCGTTCCTCCTTTCGCATCTTTTTCGGGTGGTCTGTCAACGTCCTAGGTAAGTGTTTCTGTGTATAACCTTGGTACGATGAATTAATTTGTGAGTTTAATTATTTTAGCATGTTATTTATTAGTTGCGTGGTGTGAATCTGGTGTTGTTTGATATTTAATATGTATTTGATTTTCTAGGTAGCATGTTTGTGCGTTTAGCGATTGTTTATGAATTAATTTTCATCTTAAATTAGTTTAGCGATTATATTAATTAGTTTTTTTGATGCAGATAAAGTTTTTAATTGAAGTTGATATGTATTTATACTATGGACGTGTTTTCTGTGAACAACCGTGCAGAATTGTTTATTTGAATTTCACAAACACTGCAGTTTGTGTTTTGGTTTAGCGTCGTTGTGCAGTGAGTCAGAAAAGATATATATATATATATATACATATATATTTTTGAACAGGTTTTGGTGTGTGTAAACTGAAAAGTGAGTTTTTATAAAAAAAACGGTGATGTTTTGGTTATGCAAATGGGTGCGTTGTTTTTATAAAATGTTTTATAAGTTATTCAAATGGTGTATTGCTTAAATCATGTGGTGTGTATGATATTTGAAAAGTGGTTAGTGTGTCTAAAGGTCGCGATTAGATTCAAATATAGAGTTTGGTTGTGTTTTAATACGTTCTTTGGATGTGATATTTTCAAAACGTGTCGAGCTGGTTATTTTGCGTTGTTTGTTCATTTGGATTGTTTTAAGTCGGTGTTTACGTATTTCGGTTATCTTTGCGGTTGCAGCGTGTTGGCAAGGTTTTTCCACTCATTCGATCATCATCTGGCGCGCACGCTTGCGCGCCCTTGCGAGGCGCGTTGCGCCATTCTGTTTGGACAGCGAGCCGAGGTAGGTCCCCCATTGCACTTACCTTTAGACTTAGAATTTATTAATTGCTTGTTGTTTTATAATTTTTAATGAATTAGAAATAATATTAGATAATAAAACTTTAAATTATTATTTAGTGCGAAAAGAGCTGTTTATTTTATACCGAACACATGTGACATTTTCTTGACGGGCGGACACCCAGTTTTGAAAGAATGCCAGTTTGGCCTTTAAACATAATTCACGGAACTTCAAATGTGCGTCTAGTTTTAAAGATAAATAATTCCTTCTGAACCAGTGTTTTGAACTTTTTGAGAAATGAGGTTTCACTTTAAAATTGGCGAAGGCCCGTTTGACACTTTAATAAAAATAGATTATTTTGGAAAACCCACTCGGGGGTGATCTTTGGTGTGAGTTGTTTTCGTGAGCTATATGTGATGTTGATGCATCGTGACTGATTAATTTACATTGTAGACGCACCCCCTTTTTATTGTTTGTGATGACATGGGAACCTGGCATATTGAGTGAATTTTATGAGAACGATTGCTGCACTAGTTAAGACCACGCACTGGCTAGTGGCCCCATAGCAGGGGAATACTGAGTTATTGCTGCTATGGGGATTGGGCCCCTCGGTTAGGCCATGCAGGGCTATGCTGGGTAGTATTATGGGCGTTATGACGTCATCGAGTTATGGCATGCCTCAGGATGAGTCACATGTATAGTACGTTCTGTATTGTTCACGATCTCCTAGGTTCGACCCATGTTTCTTTTAGTGTTTAGTTGTGTGTGGCGGACGATTGAGAGGTCGAGTTCGGTTGCCGACCCTTGTGTGCCACTTTACCATTGCCCTTAGTGTGTGTTGTGTGTGATTCTCATTTTGACTAACAACTAAAGTTTGGATTTCTAAATTGCTCATAAAATGTTTTGAAGATGCAATGCACCTGTTCTTTCAACATCAAACTTTTTCTAAATTAAAAAGGGCAATGGACTGTTACTTGTTTTAGAAATGAAAGTGTGTGGAAAACCTATTTTATATAATTTAGTTCAAACCTGAAATTGATAAATTCTTTATTTATTGGTATGTGCATTGGGAATAGAATTAGTCGGGCCTACCTACTGAGTTTTAATACTCACACCTATAGTGTTTTCTTGTTTTTAGCTTTGTTGCAGGTTCCAGATTCAGTTGTTCGCCTTGAGCGATGTTGGTTGTGGTATTGGAGAGTGACCCATGGGGTTACCTGGAGTTTGGATCGTGGTCAGGTTAGTAGTGTTGCTGGTTGCTCTTTCTTTATTCATTTTTGTTATATTTTATTTTCCGCTATTTAGTTTATTTTCTTTTGGGCCAAATCGTTCCCACCTGTTTACTTTTGATGCCCGGCACTAGTTGCCCGCCCGTGGGGATCGGGAACGCCCCTCGGGCCATGTCGCGGGCCGGCTCGGGTGCCCGGTTCAGGGTCGACCCGGGTTGGTTCGTGACATTCCACCTATAGCTAAATACTTCTATCCATTTTTCACACATGGAATAGATTTAATAAGACCTTATCCAGGTGCTTCGGCTAAGCAGTTCATATATATTCTTACTAACATTGAATTTTTCAATAAATGGGACAAGAGAATTCCTCTCAAAGAAGTCATAGCAAAAAAATTGTTATATTATTCAAAACTAACATCATCACTATATTTGGTGTCCATAACACTATATTAATGGACAATGGAAAAAATTTCTATTCTATTGAGGGAATGATGTTATACCAAGAGCACAATATTAAATCTATCCATTCATCTCACATTCATGTGATAGCCAATGGAGAGATAGAGGCTTTCAATAAGACCCTATCAATTATACTCATGGATATGGTGAATAAAGGTGAATAATCTTGTTCAGATAAACATTTTCATGATTTATGGGCTTATCATACTAATGTCTGTAATATGTCCAATGAAACTCCTTATTCATTTTTATATGGAATAAAAGTAGTCTTTTCAATTGAAATGAAATTTCCTTCACTCAGTGTTGCAATCTGTGATTAGTTGATTGTAGATGAAAGGTCTCATAAAGGGTTTATTGGGATTGAATGATTAGACAAAAAATATTGTGTACTATGAATCATTTGGAATTATATAAAAATAGAAAGGTGTGAGATTTTAACAAAAATGTTCTCCTCTATTCATTTCCTCAAGAAGAATTGGTATTAGCCTTTTGGACTCCAACAATACCATGAAAGAAACCTCCAAATCTAGAGCCAATGTGGGAAGGACATTATTTCATACATAAGTTCTACTTAAATAGAGATTATTCCTTAACCTCAATGTATGGAGACCTTATTACAACTCAATCAAATGTGAGATTTTTGATGAAATACTCTCTATAGTTGCACACATCATACTCACTGTAAGATTGAAAAATGCATGCCCCTAATGTCCTTACTTTAAGACATAAAAATAAAAAGTAAAATTTTCTAGTTGTAAGATGTTAAACTATGTAACACCCATAAATATCCAGGATGCATGACGTTATATTGTGTAGAATTTGTGTCCTTGTCACATGTCGTTAAACTGCATGACATCATTTTTTTCGTTACATGAAATTAAACTATATGGTTAACATCTTCTCTACATGACATTAAGAGATTCTATATGCAAGAATCATTTATATCATTGCTACTCCTTAGTGGAAAATGAGTCATTTTCTTCCCAATGCCGGAATCAGATCTGCATAGGGGCCTCATTTCAAGAACTACATGTGACTTGGTTCTTATTTATTTTAGATACATAGAGATTCCTATAACTCCAACATTGGCCCCAGATGCAACCGCAAAATTTTTATTTCCCTTTTTTTTCTCCTATATATGATCTTGATCTATACAGAGTGCTCTTTTAAGATACATTATTTGATTTCCATACATTCTTGTGTCTTAAATTTTATTTTTCTTCTAGAATGTTTTAAATCACCTCATCTCCAATGTCAAACTCGGTTGGTGTCAGAAATGAATGTTTAAGGAACTATATATAACATGATTCTATAATTTATGAGATACATAGAGACACCCATATCTCTAATCTTGGGATAATCCATGATATTAAAAATCTACCATTATTACTCATTGAAGAATCCAACTTACATAGAGAATGTTTAATGAACTATGTATGTCTTGATTCATGCTCCCAACAGGACACATAGTGACACATTTGTTTTATCCCTTTGTCCTGTTACCATATGTCTTTCTTTTCACATAATTTCAACTTCTTCCTTACTGTATGAAGTTAAACTGCATGGAAATAGAGCACCCCAATTCTTCACATGTGTCACCTTTGTGTTATAGAAGAAACCCTTACTGCTCTGTGATTCTCACACCTAGTATATATCTCATGTGCTTAGGAATTGGGTAAATGGACTCTTTATATAAATAAGGTGTCTCAATATCTTATGGGGATATCAATGTCCTCACTGCCTGACTTACATTTACACAATATAATGTCATTACTGTATGAATTTAAATTGCGCATCAAAATGACAATTCAAAGGGAAACCAACAAAGTCTCCATTTTATATATAAGTCATATCTATATAAAGGACATCAAAATCATGGCCAATATTTATTCAAATATTTCTTAGCCGCATAGAGCATAACCCCATTTTACATTGCACACTCTTAATCTTGAATATTTATACATCTTCATAATATTTCTTATGTTTTCTGGTGACATAGTTTCACATACTTGAAAAAAGAATTTCCTCACAATGTAGTACATGCCCTTAGGTGGATTTGAATAATTTTCCTACCTAATAGGCATGTCTGTCAAAATATTCCACTATTTGGCTATGCAGCATATGACCTAGTTGGACCTACATAATACAGCCCCCATAACAGGTTTTCCAAATGATATTAATTTCGTTCTTGGTTATAGTGTCTTTGTTGCCTTCAAAATTTGATGACAATATACTAGATTTTTTATATTAAAACTACTATCTGTGTATATTTTTCCCATTACCTTTCTCTCAATCTGAGATCATTCAAGGCCATGGTTTACACATTTCCTTATCCATTTGTTCAAAGAAATATGAAATAACACCAAATCATCTAGCCTCTTCTTATACCTTGTTTCCTTCTCTGGTCCTTGTTGGTTGACCTTAAACTATAGATTACATACCTCATACGTTAGGTTCTAACCTTCATAGAAATCATATTCCTCTAATTCTTTGGAATACATGATTAGAAATACCCTCTCCATATTCAAGTACATTTCTACATAAACCAATAATTATACTTTGGAAAATATGCATCGCAATAAACATTATTTGGATTTTAATAATATAATGTTAAATTCATTGGAGCTCTTTTTCCTGACTATATATTACATTCCCTTAGGTGGACTTGCATAAAATTTTCTAAATAACAGGCCCATGAGTCTGAAGATGCCACTATTTGGATATGCATCATATTCCTCAGTTGTCCTAGTGTAACATGACACCCATAATGGGTATGCCAAATAATGGTAACTTCGTTCATGGAAAAGGCTTCCTCTAATTCCATTATGCCTTTCCATATCATTATTCAGACGTAGAAATTCCCAAATCACTATTTTCAAATTTACCATTGATACCTAAATATGGTAGTGTATTTTCAAACAAATTACCATGAAATTTGGAGATTCTCATACCTTTAGTCAGAGCTAAATACCTTAAATTAAAGCTACACAAAGCCCCCACTGCCTGACATAAAAATACACAGTATAATATCCTCAATGGATGTCTTAAAACAGAACAGTATGATATTATAAATTAGCCTTTCTGAAATTTTTAACCATTCCTCATACATATAATTTGAATGGAAATGGTTTATTTATTAATGATATATGTCTATATAAAACATCCCTTTCATTCTTAAATTAATATTACTTGGAATACCACACACTGTGCTCTTGAGTCAACAAAATATTAATTTCCCCTTTCTATCAGCAGTAAGATTTTAAATTCATAATAGCACTTTTTCATGAATATGTAGTATGTTCCATAAGGTGGCCTTGAATAATCTCCCTACATAAAAGACTTATTATTAAAAAGATGCTACTATTTTACTATGCATCATACGCCCTAGTTGGATCTGTATATCATAATTCCTATAATTTATTTTTCAAATAATGGAAACTTCATTCTTGGAAGAGACATATGTTGATACATGTTATAAATTTGGTGTCCCTAAAAATCATGGCTCACGATTCCCCTCAGAAACATTTAACAAATATTAAAGAAACTCTTAGTCACTAAGTCTTTCTTGGGATTTAATTTCAAAATTTATAGTCAAAGCTATTTGACCTTAAACATTAGCCATTTTTAGTCCAACATGTATGATTCTAAACATCCAATAAGAAGATATGTGGTACTCACCAGATTGGGAACCCACAAAGGTCACTCTGAACATAATTCAAGTCCCAGCTCACTAAACATATATCTTGTATGTTTTAAGTACATTGAACAATGAAAATAGAAAATATCAAATAATTGTAGGGCTGTCCATATAACCCTAGAAATAATCATACTATGGTCTCTAGGTTCCCTGGCATATGAAAAAATCAGAGCATCTTTCAAACATGACGTACCACCAAATCTAACAAAATGATGTTGCAATGCACCAAAGTGCCCTACTTTTACATTAGAACTTGTTTCATTTAGTTCTGAGTGAATCAAATTATGGGGGGGGGGGTTAGAGAGCATGAAATGTGTTTCTGGCACTTCTCTATAGTTGAAGAAGTATTTTCATGTTCCAGGACTCAAAATATCCTCAAATGGGAATGAAATCATTAGGGTGCAGCTTAGAATGTTTAATGGGGGTGAGTGAGAGTATCAAAGGCACCGACACAAAGGGCCAAGACTGCAGCCCGATAGTGATCCCAAGAAGGGGTGAGGGGACTCAACCCCCACGACATGGATCAATTTTTTTTGGATAAGTCCCATAGTGGTGACCAAGGTACGTGCATTCAAATACTTGTGTGCCACCATGTTGGATTGAATTAATTATGATTTTTGCTAAGTCCTCAAATTGGAACCCTTGTCTAGCCAAAACACTGTCAGCATGCTAGGTACTTACTCTCCCAATTATGGCATGAAATCCACATTCACGCCTAATATCCATTCACCTAGGGTTCTGTTTTGGCCAATGAATAAACCCTTGGGGACATCATTTGTATGGGTAAATTTCCCTGAAGCCCAATTGTTTCTCTGGTCTCTCTAGTGCTTCAACCAAGTCCTTTGCAACATTTAATTTAGTTATTTAACACCTAGTGTAGAGGAATTGAAGTAGGATCATAGTTCTTAAGTCTTTTAGTGTTTGAATTCCATAAAAATTGCACACCTAAACAGTCCAAACTCCTAAAATCAGAAACACTTGCATGCCAGATGTTCCTTTCATGGTACATGAGCGCCCCACTTATGGGATCACTTATGAATGATCTTGAAGGCATGAGTCAGGTCAAACACAAGTATTACCAAATAGGTTGTTCATTTCTTATGTGAATTTCATGTCGCCCAATCCTACTTGTGCACCCATACTTGCATGCCCTTATTTACCTGAGCACCCCTCTTTGATTCACTTACTCGCTTTAGTGTAAAATCCTCCAAGACCTCTTCAATGCAATTCATGACAAGGATTTTCTTTAATTGGATCCTTTTTTTGAAAGGGATTATATCAAGACCTCCACCAAAAGACATTTTTAATTATCAAACCATTATGGAAATACACATTATTGTTCCACCTATTTGTGTTTGTATATCCACATGCAATGTTTTCCCACATTTTTATCACAATGGGGTTAGGATTCATGTAGTGTCTGTAAGATTGTATATCCAGAGTCACATGGACCATTCTCCCAGGAACAATGATGTTAGTCTCTTGATGCTTAGAATATGGGATTGGGTCCTAACCTATTCCTTTTTAAAGAGTCTAAATCTCAAATATTCGGTCGGAAGGTAAAGTTCATGCTTGGATTTTCATTCAAGAAAATGAAAAGTCTCCATACCCTACCAAGATCAATTTTAGGGTAGCAATCCTAGAGTAAGACCTTAAACCTCCATCCCTTTTTACATTTATTAGACCCTTTTAAAATGTGAAGAGAATAGAGGGAGGGCTCGTTGCATATCCCTCATCCTTCCTGGCCAACGTAAGTGCACCCTCTCCCACCAGTAGAAGAGGAAAAGTGTATGTGTCATTGTTGAATCTTTCACATCCGCTTATTTATCATACTGAGCATGAATCACATGTGAATATATATTTTTGATGATTCTAACATGCTCACAAACCCTCATAGTGAATGAACTTCATGAACACAGATTCCCACCATAATCGGGAGACGTAGGAAGCATTCTTAGGTCCCGAGCTCACTATATATACTGTTCAAGAATACAACCCTAATTCCATTAATCATGGTATCCTCCATAAGAATAATCCCTAAATTAAACCCCCAAAATTTTAAAGGCATCCTTTTTACTATTTATGTACAAATTCATATCTCTCAAATGACTATACTCTCCTATGAGATTCATAAATCTATGTGGTCTTTGATTCCCATTCAAATGGGATACGTAAGAAGCCTATTTTGTGTTCAAACACAACACTTCAAATCAAGCCAGTTCTCCTTGGGACAGTTTCTAAACTGGGTATAATTTTACTTCGAATCCCATATTCATTCCAAGTAACTTGGGCTACATATGTATAAGTCCCACATTAAAGGTTGACTAAGCACCCTCTACATATTTTTCCCCACGACATGACATTAAATTTTATGGTTAGGTTCTTATTACAAGAACATAAATGGTATAATGTGTCCCATAAGAGGCATCAAACTATGTGGGATTTTATTCCTTTCCCATGGATACATAGGTTACCCATTTATGGGTACATTACTAATATTAAAACAAACATTCATCAACCTGGATGATAGTAAATTTCAAAGTGCCATGGTGAGTGTCTTAAAAAAAGAATAATCATAATGATGATTCAAAGAATATTAAAATAATATATGGGAGGATACAATTTATGGAGAACCTTGAATACATATGAAAAAATCCATTAATGAAGAACATTTAATACATACTGAGGATTCTGAATTTTATACATGTTAATAAGTTATTCTAAATTTCAAGGGAATCATATGTTATACCTGTGGAATTAAGAAGGATTCCTAAAAATATAGTAAATTTATAAAGAGTGTCTCGGAGTAGACAATAATTCCCCCCAAAAGGGTGTGATGAGTTCAACCTCCAATACTCTCGACCAATGAACATTCAATTGTATCACAAAGTTCAAACATAACGAATTCCTGACTTTGGAATGTAGGTCACCTTTGGATAAAGAACTGTTCGATGTTTTCGATTCCATAAATAAATCCAATTGAATCCTCTTGGAAGCGGTGATTCTTAAAACAAGAACACACATTTCAAGGAACTACGAATCAATAACCGAGTAGCTTAAATATTTTCATTAAAAATTTGGATACAATACATATTGGGTAAAAGATGCTATATATATATATATGGAAGGCAATATTTTCAAGAATATATTCTCTCATAATTATTTTAACATTTGAAAATTTAAATGGTTGGATCTACTCAAGGATAAATATTTCATAAAAAACTATGAACCTTGTTTGGAGAAAACATTTGTTGTTTCATTGAGTGTAAGACACTATGGTGTTATAATCATGATGATATCTAATAAGTATCCTATATATATATATTGTTCGATATGTGGTTTTTTAGTATGATTTTCAATCTTTCCTTTTCAAAAAATTTTTAAACCATTCTTACAAGAAAATATATATTCATACTAGGATTATGAATATCACATACAAAGGATGATTAGAGTAGTGAATGATGGTAAATTGAATGAATTTATTTATAGTAGTGGTGTATAAATGTTTAATAGAGGATATGTGTTACATCCAGACCAATATTAAAGAGATAACTTCTATAAGTGGAGAATATCTAAAATTACTCTATACAACATGATAGTAAAGATATGTATCAAGATTTTAGTGGTCATTCCTCGTAGTGTGGTTTTAAATAGAAATTTGGGGATTGTGTGTCTAGATTATTACAATTCCTCATTGTAAAGTCTAAATAATAATATCCTAATTTGTTCATTCATGCTCTTATTATATCTATATAGTTGTGTGAAGATTATATAGTGGAATTTTACAAATTACTACCAAATACAATAATGAAGAAGAATTGTATTGTGGTTCATAGATCTGTAATTTTGAAGGGGTGAATTTCCATTAAAAATGAAAAAATGATATAAATTTTTAAAAAGATATTTAGAAAATATTGAAGTTCTAATAAAAATCATTAGTGTATAATGTGAAATTGTATAATTAAATATAATAATAAAAGAAATAGAAATAACTAGAGTTATTTAAAATAATTTTATGATTAAAATACAATAATGATTATGAAATTATGAATTAAAGGATAGATTAAAAAATTAAAATAAATGAATGGAAGAAATTTATAAGTAATTTGGAATGTGGGAAATTGATGAGATTGATATTTTTTATTTAATATTTGTATACATATAAAAGTTACCCTATAAAAACCACCCAAATCACGTTAGGAGTCATAATAATAGTTCATTGGAATTATTGGTGGACAAGTTACCAAAACAATCTCTATCATTTTATGTTATAACATTAAAATAGATTCAATTGAAAGTAACTATTTTATGTTATATACTAGAAACATAAAAATGGTTCATTTCATATTTTAGGTAAATGTAATGATATCCATGGTCCCATAATTCTCTATATGTAAAAAGTAAATTTATAACAATTAGGATGATGAGGAAATTTTTTGAAATAAATTTATTTTTAGCATGGTATTGATTATATTAAACAATATTTTAAATGCTATTAGAGAATAATATTATTATAATATATGGATTATATATTTATAATTTTTCACACTATATAAAGGAGAATGAATATTTTATAGAGGAGTGAAAAATTGAGAGACATTGAGATATTTTTCACATAAGCATTGGAGATTTGATGAGAAATAGAGTTGTTGTAAATATCCAATTTCACCCAATGTCTCTATTTATATGATCCATGTAATGACTGAAACTATTTTAAGTAAAATACACCTTATGATTTAATTAAAGGTCTAATTATATAATGTTGTTATTGAAAAGATTTATGCATATTTTGGATTATTATATCTAATTGGATATAAAAGACAATTAATTATCCTTAATGTTTTTAACATATTTTTTGAACATTGGCCACATAATTATTAAAAATATATGGTGTTTTCAAATCCAATTGACACTATTAAATGATGTAATGACCATAACGAGTAAGATTATACCAAATAGATCCCATCTTTCAAAGCTTTTGAGAGAGATAAAATCACTATGATTTTCCCATAACAAATCCCAAGATGAGATCCATTAACCAAAGCATGAGAAACAATATTTATGAGAGAATTTCAAGGCCATCCATATCACATCCCTAACCACATTCACCAAAACCCCACATGAAATTATGAAAATCACACACATTACCTTTAGGGTGTTTTTTAGAGTATTAATGGGATATGTGTCAAGACCCTAGAAATATGAGTATGTATGTTTATTTGTATATAATAATGAATATATTTTCATCCTATTATTGTTACATTTTATCTAAATTTTATTTTGATAAAACAAAACTCGAATAGTATTTCAGGTAAGTATCCAAACTCAATTATCAAATTTATTTACATTAGTTAATGTTTTATTGAAATACATAATATTTTTTTAAAGTATTATTAAATAATTTTTATCAAATATAAATGATCATATAATATTTATGTAGTCAAATATAATTTTTAGAATTTATCAAAAACTATTATTGTCAAAAAAACCATATATTTATCAATAAATGTCATTAATTATTTTAAAATTAAATATTCAAATATTTAGGAAATTACTTAAAAAAATGAAAATTATTTTTGGAACCAGAATGCCAATATTATCCAATGGTTAATTTTTCATAATTTTATGAGACAATTGAATTTTTAGACAAAAATTAAATATCATATAAATATACTTTGCGTATTATTACATCATAATGACCCAAAAATGATTTATAAATAATATAAAAGATAATTTGCCCATTTATATGTTTTATCTCTATAATAATGATATTTTAAATGTAGTTTATTATTTTTATTAAACCATTATGGGTCCTCCAAAACCATTAATAAATTTTATGGTTTTGAAATAATTTCATTAAGAGTCTGACTCAACTGCACAAAAGAAAATGAAATACTATTTTATGTTCCATCCAGTCCTTATAAAATTGTTATAACCATTTCCATTTGGAAGAATCCAAGGGGGAAAATAGGGGTTGGTTTTGGGTTTTTATTAATTTATTAAGTAGAGTTCAAACCCCAAAAAATAAATAAAGACCCATTTTTCCTATATAAAAACTCCCAAGATCCCATTTATCGTATCTAAAACTACTTATATCACATTTATAATATAATATACACTCTATAGAGTCTTTCCATGGTTCCCCAGTCTCTCATGAATCCCCTCGCATGCATTTGGAATCAAACACTCAAGAATGGGATCATCACCTTCTATTCTTTATTCATGTTTTTTTATTATCATAGGAATTATATTTAAAATTACATAAGATAGGATATGTATGTAAATAAACATATTAGTACCTCTTTTTTTACAAAATTATGAGATACACCTTAATCATTCATCAACTTATTTTATGATTCATTTAGTGATGTTGTTATTTTACTGGCATTTCACTATGATTTTTCATATCAAAAAATTGTTTAAGGAACACCACACCCATTTACTATCAAGGATGTTCACATTTATACACTTATACCAATTTTATCTTATAATTACAATTATTTATTTCACACTCCATAATCATGGAATAAAATATTATGATGAATGAATCTATGTTGTATGATGTATTCGGTACATATAATCTTGACAATGAAATGAATGTGACATGTGCAATTGTAATTATATTGTTCTCCAATGAATTCGGTAATGTTGAGTCTCATGAGATTTAATGTTGGGACTGGGATTTTACATGGATCCTTTATTGGAATTTTTCCACTATGATGCCTTTGGCAAAATATCCTTGAACATGGTTTATGATGTAGTGTTTTAATTTGTTTCCCCTTTTCCCATGTTTTTATTATCAGGATATATCATGTCTCATTGTTTATGATTCTTAATATTTTTAGGCCATGTGGATATAAATATTGTCTAACTTGTGTCAACTTATGAAATTTTAATTCCCTTAATTGGATTTATAGCTCACCTATTTCTTATGTTTTCCCCCCAAGTTATTCTGTGGACTTTTCAAGTCCATTGAATTTTAGAAGCATGTTAAGGATGTTTTCAATAATATTATTATATACCATGTTCATGATGTTATTATATGTAACTAATAGTCAAATAAACTTGGATTTATAAACATTAAAGTTATATTATGTGTAATTTTATTTGATAAATATTGAATTAATGTGTAATAATGAATAGGGTTGTTACAGTTTTCATATAAGTGAATGTTTAGTTATTTCTTAGAATAAGATTAGAAGACTCTATAGGATAACATATGGATTTCAACATTAATAAAAAAGTATCCCTGAATTTTTTTTAAGTATATAATTGGAGTTTTATCCACAAAAACACATCCCTATCTGGACGCTATATGTGGACATGATTCTGGATCATATGTTCTGAGGGGTGACAACACTAACATGGTATGTCAGGCTAAACTAATTATAACATGGTACACATAATTGATACTTTTTGTGCACATAGTTTGAATCCCTTAATGGATATGCATTGGTAAATTCATAATATCATTACATTCTATTACTAAGGGATGAAAATTTCCCATATGAAAATATGTTAGAAAAAATATCATGGGTAACATATATTGATGCCTAAAAATTCAAAAGATAAGGAAATAAATGTAAAATATAATTTAACCATTTAATCATAAAAAAATAATATTTATATGTTTAATAATTAAAAAAATCATCCCTAATATTCCATTTATTATAGCCAATGGTCAGAAATAGGAGTAATCAGGTAAACAATAAATGTGAAATGTAATGTGATAACTGCCCCAAAGAGATGATCAACCTTATGGTAGAAGGAATTGTGAACTTCATGACAATAATTTCTCAAATGACTCGTGTTTTTAATTCAAACCTAGAGAACGAGGAGTTTCAAATCCCCATAATAGAGAACAATCTATGATTGATAATGTTATGTGACAATGAGCTCTGACATTCAATGTATCATCTGATCCATTAGTCAAGGGAAAAAGGGATCAACTCTATTGAGAAGATAATATAAATCCTTCCATGTTATAAGAAAGGGAATTTCTACTAACTGTTTATCATATGGAGGGTGAAAATTATTAGTGGTGGGAATTGATCAATAATATGAAACTTAAGCAAGGGATTAAAGTGCTGGGTGGAAGTAAATCTAGAAATTTTTTTAGATAAATATTTTTATCACACTCCCCATCTTAAAATAGAAAGGTATTTACTTTACCAAAACAATAAAGATAACAAGCCTATCTTTGTTTATAATAAAAACATCACAAGACTCTCTTGATATGCCTCTAGTTTTTTTTCATGCTCAAATACATGCTTGACCAAATCTTTTGTAGGATAAAACCTCATCTAAAAAAACCCATTGAGATCAAAGACATTGATAGCTATGATTAAATTTTCTGATGTTCCATCAAATTTGAAATGGATATTTGTGAATATCAAGGGTGTAATTAAGATAGGAAGAGGAATGTGGAGTTTAATTATATTGGGGTGATAGATAAATCTACCGGTACAAACAATTTCAACATCCCATTTTTCAATTATATAGAAAGAAGCACCATGGGAATTTTTGAAGGGGGACAAGGAAATGATTTAGGTATGGGAAGGAAAAGAAATTAGCCTAGGATAACCAACAAGAGAAATTCACTAATGTAGTAGGGGAAAGGAATAATATAGTCAAATCTTAGGGTAATTTTCATTTATTATACTGTATGTAATAAGTGTTCTTTTCATACCAATTTGTTAATCCATGCATTTCTTGGAGATATCCAAAACCTGAAAGGTAGCATGGATTGGATTTTACTATCACAACTGCTAAGGTGTCTCTCAAAAACTATGTAGTGATAGAAAATCTAGCAATTCATTCAATATTAGTGGACGTGAAGGACCCTGGAATACCCTAAGATGGGAGGGGTGAATCAGGGTATCATGTTTTTCATCAAAAGAGATATATCTTCTTCCTAAGTTAATAGGAACCATTTAATAATGACAAATTTGAATAAGAAAAAATCAAAAAAATAAACACATGCAAATAGAAGACAAAATAGTTTTTCATGGTTCACCACAAAGGGATAGTACATGGATCATAAACTAAAAGTGTGTTGACCGTACCTAAATAAAATATTCTTCACTAGTTATGGAATATATAATTTTATACAACGTCACCCAATTCAAGGTACACTGCCATTTCCTTATTTTTTGGTACAGCACACTACGTCCCTGAAGACAATTCCTATGATTCCCCCTTTATCACTAACATGAGTGAAGTTATATATAGTTAATCAACATGATGGTATTTTTAGTAGATTGGAAGTGAAGTCTCTATACATGGCTATCAAGTGACTCTACAGTCACCATAGACCTGAGTTAATGAAATTTTAAATCCACGTTCACTAAAAAAATGATTATTAAAATTTCATGTCATGAAGCTCCTTTATAAATATCAATTCCTTTGGGAAGCACGCCGAAACATCATGGAATACACATTCATCACAATGAAATCATTACTCAGAAGATTTTTAATTATTCTTTAAATAACTATTATTTTTGTGATTCTCAGGCTTACATAGTAAACGAAACACATAAAGCTCTGTAGCATTCACAAAATCAGAGTGATTCCAACTTTTGTCCAATTATTTTCATGTCAAATGAAGTGGTGTTTGCCTGAAATTTATAGTCTCAATCATTCACAATGATCCACCACCATTAATGTATTTCTTGGATCATTCAAAAATTTATTCCCTCAGATCTCCTATTCACGAATCTGTAGTGATATTTTTATTGTTGCAGAGATAACCATCAAATCATCACACAGTTTCAATGCTACAATTCTCGTTTTCATGAAGAATATTGTCAAAATATCATGATCTTTCCTTGAAATTCCCTAATCTAATTATTGTGGATTTAAAACAAAAAAACACAACTCCATTTTCTACATTGAACCACCTTAGTTCTAATAATATAACCATTTTCATTTGTTGGAAATTTATAGAAAAATTCAATAAATCACTATTCGCAAATAAAACATGATGTATAATAAATTTATCATCCAACAATCTATGTATATGTGAGAAATGATCAGTATAGAAAAAATAGGTGAATCATGAATTGGGTTATCCTTTTTAGGAATGATTAATGATATCCAAGATATAATCTAATAGGTTCATAGAAGCACTACATGCCCTGATTTTCTTCAACATAACACTTAACCCTCATCATGTCATAGAAGCATTTAATGGTAAGAAAAAACATGAAACCACTGCACTTTTGAAACACTGAATTTCTACAAAAAATTTCCATTTTCATTCCTACCCTTTGTAGAATTGGAATTATGCATTCCCCCCATTTCGTAATAAACCCAAGGAACCTATATTTTTACACGAAGATCTCAAAATATGCCCCCTTGGATCGGGTATCTCCCATAATCCTGAATAAATTTGAAAGAATTATTAAAATAGTTAACCCAAATAGTGAGAAGGAAATGGCCATAATATATTTTTGCAATGGGATTTTGTTAAACACCAAGGTTCAACCAACATTTCTAAAACACATGTGTAGCTAATGTCCTAGTAAAAATATAAGCCACATGGTTGTTAGTTATGATATGATCTATTTCCATCCCGCCTTGTGCAATGTTTTCCTTTTTAAAGCGATATCTGATTACAATATATTTTAATTGAAAATTATGAACAATATTATTTGGGTCATAGACCACTCTCTTGGTGTCATATTGAATAACCATCAGTTATTTTACATTATCACCAATATCAGTTACTTTCTCCTTCATCCAAAATAGGGGAGTGAATGATTTTGTATGAGGGATATAATCATCTTCAAAAGTACTAATATAATTGATTTTCTATTTCTTACTCAACTATCCCACACATTTATTAAAAATAATTAATTCTATACCACTCTATGAATTTCAATTCACCACATCTCAATCAAATTTATCATGAGGAAATGATGATAATTAATTATCTCTACATGTAGAAAAGTATAATAAATAGTTGTGATTAACTTGAATGGACCTCATGATTCTTTTAACTGACTCTAAATGTTATTCCAATGAATTAATTTGAAATTAGTCCACTATGAATATTTTAATCATTATATTTTTCCTTATTATAGTCAATTACAATAGGCTTCCAATGATTCTACTATACAATTTTGTATCCGCAATAGTCTCATCCTCGTGATTTCCAATTTTTTCCCCACCAAAATCGATGTCCACAATTTTTTGAATTCATGCATATTTACATTATTCAAAAACTCAATTGTATACATTTCATGAAAAAATAATGTGTAATCCTTATTTATAATAACATTTTCCCAATGATGTTTTTGTCTTCACCAATCAAATTCATTTAAAATTTTATTTCCAGTTGCTAAAAAACTCTTTTACTAATCCCATCCTACTTCTTCAAAATATAATATCATATACATAAACAAGTATGATAAAATGATCATACAATGAATTATATATATATATATATAAGGATTGAAACCTCCTGTTTTAAATTGATGATTCTCTAGATAAGAATAAAAATGAAAAAACCATGCACTCGGTGATTTCCTTATACCATATTGATTTCTATTTAATCTCAAAACTTATTCTTAATAATTTCTTAAAATAAATAAAAATGATTGTTCAACATATACTTATTCTTAAAGAACTCCCTTTAAGAAGACTATTTTCACATCCATATGATAAACTTTGTATCATATATGGATTTCCATAGTAATAAATAACATAATATACTCTATTCTCTCTACTATAGAAAATGTTACTTTAATATAAATTCCTTCAGTCTATATATACCCTTTAAACTCTATGCATGCCATGTTTCTGATCAAATTTCCTTGATCACCAAAATTTTTCTTAAAGATCCACTTTTCCAATCACATTATGATTTTTTTGTTTGTAAGAAGATCCCATTTCTGGTCTCTATAAACCTAATATAGTTATTCATTCATGGGTTTCACCCATGATTTTTTTTACATTTACATTAAATTATATTGGTTCCACAGTTTATTAGAATGCAAAATGTGGGTCATTTATCATTCTTCTTTTCTGTGTGGGTGCAATCCAATCCCCATTGATGTTGGATTGACAAATTTATACTCATATATTTCTTTTTTGAGGTTTAGATTAGGTTTCTCATACCATGTTTTCCTATTATAATTCACCATCTGAATCTTCGACATTTTGTGACCCCAAAATGTTTTTACACCTTCTTCTAATTCTATATTTGAATCTATTAATGTCCATTATCTTATTCATATTTTATCATACCGTCATAAGAGATCGTCAAGTTATTTTTTGTCTTATATTCAATTATCATAATTTAAATGACTCCCACAATTCATCTAAGATTATTATTGGAAGATAATGTTAATAATGTGACTATATTAACCCTAAAGTATAAAAATCTATGATTTCATGGTAAAATTTCCTAGTTTTAATCCGGGTTAAATCCAAAAGATAATGTTAATATTGGGAATTAAACAAGTATAAAAATAATATCTTGGTAGTATTTAGAACCATATTTATCTTTTATTCTAAATAACCCACTTTTGATCTATTTAAATAGACAATAAATTTAAGTTAAGTTAATATTTTAAGAGTTTCTTAAATTTATTCTCAACTTAAATATAAAAGAGAACCTCCTACCTCAAATATTAACCTCAAATTAACCCTTCATTATATTCCATAACCTAACCATTTTACTTATCAACTTCCATAGAAACATTATATGGGTGGTTATATTACCAAAATACCAACTCTAGTGTCCCTAAGATGAGATTAGATGGAGCTCACCGAAGAAGCGATAATATCCTTATTAAATATGTCGAATTGTTTAATATTATACTTCCTAATAATGTATTTATTCAATTAGAATGTGTTAAATATTCTATGAAATATAGTATGAGATGTTATTAGGATAATGTAAATTCCATATTCCCCCTTTTATTAATCCTATGAAAAATGAAATTACCACGCATGCATACATGTAACTTTTCATCTCCAAGATATGATGTAATCTATTTTTCATCAATTAATTATTTGTATTTGTATAATTATAGATATATTTGATATAAATATTATATATTATATGCTATTTATTATTTATAATTAATTTATCATCTAATTACTAACACTTTTACCATTGATATAATGATATATTTGCTCGTGTGTATGTACGACCTGCCATCTTTATGACGTGATGAGATTCATGATCTACATTAACCATTTTTAAAGAATAATTATAAAATAGTTTATAGTGATAAAATATGAAATATATGACATAATATTTATAATATAATAACATATATATGTGTTTACCATTTTCTTTCTTCCATTTGATACATTAAGAAAATAGAAATAACATTCATGAGTATGTATGACATACCATCTCTAGGAACGGTGTAATGCATTTCATATATCTATAATTATTATATATGTATATAATAAATTAATATTATATATAAATCATGTTTGAAATTATGGAAGTAATTAAATCATTATCTATGTAATAGGATCTAGAATAAGAAGTCAGAACATGTACGATAAGCAAACGGGTTGTTATTGGAAACGTTTCTTTAACTATGAATTGTTTAAAAACATGTAATATAATATCATAAATGAATCATAAATGATATTATATATTTTATTATGATATATTTATATGCTTTTAGTATTTCTAAAAATACTATAAATGTGTTTTAGACAAGTACATAGTGAATTCGACCTAAGGTAATGGATTTTGTTCTAAACTTTACTTATATGGGACACATGTATCATAAAATACCTAAGTGGTGTATTTAATGACCATGAATGTATTTAATGAGCCTAAACCATGATATTATGGTATTTAAATATCAATAAAATCCATTTTTTTTGGATTATGTGATTCATCTGATTATAAAGTCATAATTGTTAGTTCCACAAATCTCATTATTATTGGGATTTTTTATATGTATGAATATGCTAGGAAATATTTCTCTTCGATATAAAAGATTATTCAAAATATTTTCTAATGATTTTATAATATTCTTAAAAAAAATTAATGTTATTTATACCCATTTCTGTCTTTTTATTAAATGGTTTGAAAGTAATATATTACCATTTTCCAAATGAGGTACTTTTTGACTCTTATGACAGAAGAACAAGTAGAATGTTTTTTTAATTATATGTAATGAAACTAATTTCACTCTTTACTGATGCCTTATTACATTTAATCTTCCATTACATTCATACACTGTTATATTCAAATAAAATTTATTCTTTTGAAATTGTGTGGCCTTTTAAAAAAGTAAATGATTTCAACATGGAAATAATATTTTCTTCAAGAACTATTTTAAATGATTTGTTTTCATGATTCATTAACATGTTTTTGAATTGGATTAAAATAAAAAGGTTTTGAAAATTTATTATGTTTTATATAGATTTTTTTTTGAAATTAATGTTCCGTGTGATCTTTCAAAATACTTCGCACTCTAACATAACATACTTTGTTATATTTCAAGAATACCATTCATATTCTTTCTCTAAAAAAATTATGATTTGATGGATTAATGTTTACTAAACCCACTTACATTCATGGTTTATACTTTTTATGAAATGATTATGAAACTTGTATCTTTTCCACATGTGATGATGTGATTAAATATTTATGAAACCCATTTCATTTCATGTTTTATGGTTCAAATATTTATGATCATGTGGAACACGTATATATAATTTCATTATGAGATGGGTGGGATATATATCTCCCATTATTGCATTGGGTAAGGATGGGTCACTCTTGAGGTATATATTTTATTCATGAACATGATTTAATGTTATCAATTCTATATGTGGAAATGTTTTTAATGTCAATAATTTTATGTCTGGAACTGGTTTCTATGTCCATATGTTTATAAAAGGGACATATTTCATGGTATTTATTTAATGAGTGATCCTTCTTCTACTGATAATTGTTTAGAAAGTTCCACATTTATGTGTTTCTCATAATTTAAGTTTTATTTTAATTTTATGATCTTATGGATTATATTATTATTTCATATTGAATCATGTCTTATGAAATTGAAATCATTATTCTAGAACTCATGCATATGATAATTTGATTTTTAGGGTGTGATATTAAAATTTTATGCCCATGTTTTCATATCCTTCTGATATTGTTTTTCTTAAATATCTTCAATGTTTTCCATTACATAGCATCTGAGTTCAACCTTTATACTGTTTTTCCCTAGGATACTGGGAATTTTAGTAAGTCAGATATGCCAAAATGGGGACTAGTTATGAATAAATAGGTGGGAGAAGAATTAGATGTGTTATGAACTAGTTGTTTATGATTCCATGTTTCCAAAGGCACGAAACTAATATTGTCTTTCGGTGTGTGTGTTTTTAATGTATGAAATGTTCTATAAAAGTGATGTAATATCCATGTATAAACAACGAGGGTCTCTATAGATGGCATCATTATTCTTTTTTTTCTTGAATAATCCATCATTGAGATCCAAGAACTTAATCCTGATTGAAATAGTTACTAGGAGATATTGAAGCTCATATAGATCATTACCCATACCATGTTCGCCAAACCACCAAATGAAAGTCTCACAATCATGAACCTTACACTTAGAGAATCTTCTAGTGTATTAAAGGGATATGTATCAGGACCATATCAATATTATTATTCATATTATATTGTATATATTATTTTATATATTTTCATCATTTTATTATTAAGATTATAAATCAATTTTATTTTGATAAAATAAAACACAAATAGTATTTTGGGTTAATATTAAAAGTCAGTTAAGGAATTTATTTTTTTGATTTAATAGTTGTTTTAAATAAATAATATTTCAATAAAATAAATTTATAAATATTTTTTATCAAATATTATCCATCAGATAATTTTTATGAAGTCATAATTAATTTTTAAAAGTGTTAAAGAGCCATTATTTTCAAAAAAAATAACATTTATCAATAACTGTTGATATTTATTTTAAAAGTTAAAATAGACATATTCATAAAATTATTTAGATAAAATTAATATTATTTCTATAATCAAAATGTCAAAATTATCCCATAGTTAAGTTTTTATATTTTTCTGAGAAAATATAATTTTAGGGTAAAAATTAAATAACATTTAAATAAACCATGTGTATTACGGAATCATACTAACACAAACATGATATAGTAAATATTATAAAAGTTATAAAAGAGAAAATTTATTTTCTGTAAGGAACTGATCCCAGTTTCCTAGAGCTGAAGCCTTATTTTATTAAATTGGATCATAATCAAAGAATATGAATCCTGATGAACTAAGTAGTGTCCTGACTTTGGAAACAAGATACTTATATACGTTCACCATTATAACATGAAAATAAATACAAAATAAAATTGACTTTGAAAACACCTATATATCCAAGGTCATCCATACAGTTCATTCATAAAATATTTATTTACATCTTTGAAATGAAATAATACCTACGAAAAGGGTGGGCTCAAATGCTCAGTAAGGGTATGAAATACAGTCAATGATATCATTAACATAAACACTAGGCTAGGTTAATAACAAAAAAGGAATGCTATTAAAAATAAACATAAACATAATATGATATGAATACGAGATGAATAAATAATTCCATATAAAACATAGTCATCGGTATTATACTATTTTAATAATCACATGAACTATCAATTATTAGTTTCATAATGTGGTAATTCATAATGTAGTACGTCATAACCAAACGATCTGGCCTCAAACCAATACTATAAATAAAAATTTTTTCAAAGCTCTGTGCCAAGACATAGTTTGTCTCATGAGACCTACCGATGCACCAATAGAATGTAGAGGGACTCACACACCACCTAATAAGTCAAATTAATTCTCCATATAAATGGGGATACATATAAACAACATATAAATTCATATTGAAACTATCATATGAAATGTAACTAAATTTTCCCGAACATTATGGATAAACACTAACCATTGAGAGTAAATTGTTGACTTGTTTTATGATCGCACTTCCACATTCAAACTATTAATAAAACATTAAAATAAATATTTAATATGATATCATTAAACATTAATTCCAATAATACATAATAATCAACTGCAGTGTTGAAACAAATGATGATAATCATATAAAATGATCGAGTAATTCTTGAGATAAATACAATTTTACATTGAAAAGAAGGGTTCTTTTGGCAAAATATTTTTATAAAACCATAAGTGAAGTAAGATATTAATTTCATAATAAAATTAGTTATTTTATATAGATAATGGCTTCTAAAATAGATTATATAGTTACCTTAAAAATATTTATGAATTTGATAAATTACCTTTAACCTATATTGTATTTTGGGAAGAGATTTTGAAAGATCCTCTTAAAACTTATAAATCCCTATAAATTAAAGTATAAATATGGTTGGTAAACATATATATACAATTAAAACAGATTTTATGAGGGATTTGTATGAATAAATGATAATATTTCCGTAATGTATTGAATAAGAGAAACCCGAATGAAAGTGGAGGTTTGGGTAAAAAACTATCACCTTAATTCCAGATATAACGTGATCTTGAACATAAGGTTATGGAATATGAAATTAGAGTTATTAATTAATTATTTTAGACCCACTTATAAAATTATTATATTTTTTATAAATTTATTAAGTTCATTTATGGGTATTTTTATTGCATAAGATATTCAATATCATTGTTTGTGAGATCTCATTTCATTAGTTTTCATGATCGATTTTTTAGTATAATAATATTAATGTTCATTTAAAATGGGAATAGAAATAAAGAATTGAATTTATGAGTAATTAATGATAATATAGAAGTTTAAATGTTAATATATTTCTATTGGATATTTTGGGATTGGATGAACAAATTGATAACATTTTAATGATAAACATTTGGATTAATATGGAGGATTTCCAATCACCACCAACTCATTTTGTTTTCAATTTAATAAAATGGAAAAAAATTTGATTAACCTAAAATAGGTTATAATACTTATATTATGGTCTCATTCAATAATAAAAATGGTTTCAATTCCAGAATTGAAGACATTAATATATATTGAATATCCATCGCACTTGAATGTGACAAATTGACACATCTAAGATGGTGTTTTCATTTCTAAAATAAAGAAAGAAAAAAGGTGAAGATGATGATGAATTATTCTGTAATAATAACAAAATTATAGTAAATTTATGTTACTATAGTTATCATAACATTTTTATGAAAGGAGTTTAGGAATGAGAATGAAAATAATGGAACTTGAAATAAAATAAATGAAAAGGGGAAATTACCTCTTGAAGTAATATTCCCTGAGAGCCACATAACGAGAGTGGTTTTGGAATTTTTATGAGACCAAGGGCTGATGGACGTGGGGGTGGATCTTGGGATGCTATTTTTGGGATAATTTATACAATTCTCATGGTTTGAGATAAGTTAATGGAATATGAGGTTAGTGGGTATTTATAGTGTAAGAGGGAAGTGAGTTTTGAATATTTTATTTATTATTTTATTATATTTCTCACGAAAAGAGGTAGTGTTGATTCATGTGAACAAATACAGTAATATGTGCATGTGAGTTTGAAACATTGTTATTTTATATCATCCATTACTCAATCATGATGCTGAAATTCACTTAATTAGCATTTTTCGTAAATTTTCAAATTTCACTATTCACAAAAAATTCATGTATTTCAGAAAAAATGCCAAAAAATCACCCTAACGATTTTATGAGATGTAGAATTCAAAAAATATATGTCCATTTTTGAAAATAATTTTATAAATAAGAGAAATATATTTTTTATATAAATTCATTATTTACTTTAAAAATACAAATTTATATTTAATGTTGATTTTATCATACTTTCAAAAATTAACTTGGGTATTATTAAATTATCATAATATTATAAGACAAAAAAATCTTATTTATGAATAAATTTTATAACATTTAATTTTCTTTAAAATTAATTAATTTATTTAAATTTATAATTAAATATTTATTACATACAATTATACCTACTCTTAATTATTAAGTTCTGAAAAAATATATTTCATTTATAATGTTTCTATAATTTATTTATACATTTATCGGTGTGGGTACTATTTATAAGATCCAAATTACTATTCACAGTGGTACATACCTATTATTAAGGTCCATGTTACTGTTAACCAAAATTGTGAGTTGATATTATCAGTTACTAAATATCATACTGAAGACAACATTGTTTGTCAGCTTTTCAAAATACAAATAATAGTGGTGGTAAAATAATGTTTACCAGCTAGGTTTTAACATTGTGGTTTTATAGAGAGTCAATGCATAATGCATTAAATATTATACTTATTTTACAAATCATGTTGTGTTACATGTTTTCTCTTTAAAATAATGATATTTTATGATAATTTGATTAATTTTTTAAAGCCATTATAAATCCTACAAAACCATTAAAATATTTTGAGGTTTTAAATTAATTTAATTTAAAGTGTAACACAAATCTACATAAGAAAAGGAATTATTTTATTAATTTTATCTCTTGGACATATACAATAATAATAAAAACTCCCATTTTTCCGAATTCATGGGAAAAACAATGGTACAGTTTTCAGTATTGGTTATTTTAATACTAAGAGTCCAAAACCAAAATAATAAAGAAATTCCCATCATTTTCTATTTAAACCCACAGAAGCTCCCAATTATCAAAACACAAACTCCTCAGATCCCATAAAAACTATGTCCTCTACTCTCTATAGTCCTCCCTTAGTTAATACAATCTCTCATGAAGGCCCTTACATGAATTTGGTGTCACACACTCATGTATAGGATCCTCACCTTCTCTTTTTATTCAAGTTTTTTATCATCTAATTACTTATATTTCTAATTCCTTAAGTCGGTGAATGTATTTACAAGTCCCTATTACATAATTTTTTTACATCCAAATTATGATATACATCTTTATATCTCATGATACTATTTTATTATTTATTATTTGACTTAGTTATAATGCAGAAAGTTCACTGTGATTTTTCATGCCAAAACAAATTTGTAGTGAATACCGTACAAAGATATTATCAAGAGTGTTCACATTTATATAGTTATAAAAATTTTAATTTAGGATTATATTTATTTATTCCACACTCTTTTATCATGGAATAAAATATTATTATGAATGAATCCATGTTTCGTGACCTATGAAAAACATTTAAGCATGAGAATTAAATAAATGTGATGGGTGTGCCATGAATTATACAGCACTCCAATGCATTAGGATATATTAAGTCTCGGGATACATCATATTGGGATTGGGAGTGAACCTAATTTTTTTATGGGAATTTACCAACATTATATCTTGGAGGTTTATCCTTAAGATATGTTTATGAAGCAGTGTTTTATGTTGTTTCCACAACTCCCATGTTATGATTATCATACTATATCATATCTCATTGTTTATGATTCCAACTTATTTTCCTCCCCATAAATATGCATATCATCTAATATGTATCACCTTATTCAATAATTATTCCCTTACTCGGATTTATAACTCACCCATTTCTTATTTTTTTCCCCAGGTTAACCTGTTCAGTTTTAAAATCCATTGAATTTTTAAAGCATGATAAGTAAGATTTCAAAAATGTTCTTGTTTTCTATTTTTGAGATGTTATACTAGGAACATAATTCAAAAATACACTATAATTAATGATATTTATAATGTATTATGCGGCTTGAATGCAATAAATCAAGAATTATTGGGTAATAATGAATAGGTTTGTCCTACACTTATACTTTATAGAGGTTATGTAAACCATTAAATGTTTTCAACATGAAGTAAACCAATTTTAATGAATTTTTACCATAAAAGTTTTTTCCCTATAAATGGAATTATAGGGACCACTGATTATGATGTTGCATACATTGTATATCCATTTCGATTCCTGGAACACGGTTTCTACTTCATTCTATCACCATATTGATAGAGGACTTCTAGAAATTTTATCATTGCTTTTATCATCAGCAATTATATTGTTGTTCTCGACCAAGGAGATAGTGGGGTATTACTATGTTGGGAAGGTATTGGGCATTCCACTACATTTTCGATGGAAGTAGAATCACTATACAGTGTTTCATGAATCCACTCACATCACAACAGTTACTTATCTACATTTATTATTATGGATCAATGGATCTTTTATCCTTTATAAAATAATTCAAGATGTGGTAAATATTATATTAGATTGGTATATCATGATATTAATAAGATATATAAACACCAAATAAATGAAAAGAATAAACACATTAAGAGTGTTTTTATCGTTAAATTAAATAAATTTATATAAGAAGAAAAATCTATTCCCTTTTGACGTTCAAAAAAACCTGAATAATAAAAAATAAAAATTATAAAATGAAGATGAATATTTACCAAGATACTAGGATATTCTCATTATTTGAAATAATGAAGAAACCATTAATGAATCATAAAACTTAAACTCTAAATAACCATCCCCCTTTGAGATAATGAAAAAACTTATCCACTTTTAGATTATAAAAAATAAGTTATAGATAATGTTTTAAATTAATGATACATATATTTAAAACAATGTTTATAATCAGAATGATATTTCATGATAAATGAAAATGAAGTTTTCAAAAAATAGTTTGAAATGATTTAAAATTATTAAGAAAATTATTTCCAATAAAAAACAAGAAAGAAGAAAAAATAATTTTAAAATAATGTTCTAGAATAAAATTAGACATAATTATTTTTTTTCAAACACAAAAATTGATATTTTTATGTAAAAAATATATTTTTATGAATTAAATTTGAAATAGAAAATTCCTCTCGTAAGATCATTTCAATATTAAAAAGATTAAATCATCCTAATTAAAAATTAGGATAGTTAAAGGGATTATAAAAATAATACATGAATAATATAATTAAATTAGATATTTTTAAAATAAATATTTTTAAAAAAAAATTACAGTTTTATGTATATGAAAATATCTCATTAATAAACCATATAAAATCCCATAAGATTGTCAAACTAGTAGTGTAATAATGTTCCAATCACTGTTAGTTAGATAAATAAAGGATTAATGTTGGAATATATATATATATATATATATGGGTTATATCCCGAGGATAATCTTTTCCGGAACCACATCTGAATGTTTTTATCCATACATAACTGTTTCTATTGGAGTATCATACTCAAATTATTTTTTAAAATTTGTTAAATGTTTGTATTTTATTACATTAAAATAGTATTTTATGAAATTTTATTGAAACTAATTTTTAATTAAAAACCTTTTCAATGAAATAATTCAACAAAGTGTAAAAAATAACATGATATTCACAACCAAATCATGATTGATAAATTCATAATGATCAAGATGTTGGTGTTTAATGATGATAGCACCACGATGAATGTTGTTTAAAAAAATTCATGACCGATATCACATTTCTGGAAATGATATTTTAGAAAATGGTTTCTCATGTAAATGTTCTTTCTTATGAGAGTGTTAGATAATATTTTTTGGAATGATGATCAAATATGTTTTGTCACACGTGATAAAGATGGAATAATATATTATCTTAATGTTAGGTTGAATATGAATTATCCATATAACATTAGTGTAACAACTCCTAGTGGTTATGTGTTTCACATTGGCCATAGAGATAAAAAGAGAAATAAATTTTTCCTTATGAATAATCCTATAATAAAGGTGTCTTCCTAGTAGATGAAAAGTTACAATATTACTTTTACTCTAATGAAATCGTCCTCGAAATTCAGTATCATAAAAAAGGATGTTAAAAAAAGGATTTAATAGGATAAACTATTCAATGGTTTTATATTAATTTCAAATAAAATAAAATTATTTTAAAGGATTCAAATTGATAATCCTTAATATTTAATTGAAAATTGGAACAGATAAATGCTCTGAATATGATATATATATATATATGGGATGTATTAATGTAAAAAAGACTTCCAATCATACTATGGTAATGATTTTTGTTCATTGATTGACCGAAATTATGCAACTTTAGCTAATTGGCTATAGTCAACGGTGTTATAATTTACTTATCATAATTTAATAAAACATTTTTTATATGTTAATTAGTTTATTTATAATTTTTTAAAAATTTACCAACTAAATTTTATGTAATTTTTAAAATCATGATAAATTTAACTTCTAACATGATTATATTTTACAACACCTTATTTATAAATATAAAAAAGTAATTTCCAAATTATATATTTATTTATTCAATAATAACATCTTCAACGTAAATTTGAATTGGTGGTAAATAATTTGAATTAATTTTAACAAAATGGATGGAATAAAATTTATTATTTTGAAACTATTTGATTACATAAATGTAGTTAAAATATCACACCAAGACTGAGGGGTTTATTTTAATTAGTATGGATATTTTGATAAATTGAAAATATAATTTGGAAATATATGATTTTCAAAATCTGTTGCTTTGGCCCAAAAAAATAACAAATAAAATCATTTGAAAAAATACTTTAGAAATCTGATTGAAATTGTTTAAAAATAAAACATGTGGAAAATTCAAAAAGAATATTCTGATGGATTATATTTGAGAAACAAATATAGTGGTTTCACAAAAAACAACACATTATTCTTGATTATTGTCAATTTAAATTAGTCAAACCATTTCATGGACATCATTTCTTTGTTTATGATGTTTGTTTTGAAATCACAAATTAGGGATAATAATTGATTATTATTATGAGATTATTAGAGAGTCCCAACAAAATTATAATTTTATTGTTTTAAATCATCATTCATGGAAATAATCAAATTTTCTTTGTTAGTCACGTCATTAACAGAATGAGGTTTTTAGTGATAAAGTAAACCTTGTTGTTTAAAGTCATTTAATAAATAACTTATAGTAATTGTTTGTGATTGTAATTCACCAATAATTATTTTAAGAGTATTGAATTTAGATTGAGTGTAACAATTGGGTGTAAAGAGGATGGGGATTCTAGATAAAATTAATTTATTTACAGTACTAATGATTGAGGAATGAAAATATAGGGGTTTATAACATCATCATCACCTTATGTATGATATTTATGGAGAATCTCTGTAATTTTGTGTGTATATAATCTTTATGTTTTTCAGTCCACTTATTGAATATTCATAATTATTTAATAGTGTTTAATCCACCATTTAATATTTATTTGTTATATTTAGGTTTATGTATTACAATATTATAATTGATATTCTGTATAAAACATTTACAACAAAATATATTAAAGAAATAAAACTTCGGAAACTTTTCCTTTCCAATTTTTATAAGAGGTATACCATATGATGAGTTTTATTAGGAAACATTTGATGATAAAAGGGGTATTCATCAACTCATACTATATTTTTTAGTAAGGGATGATTAATTTAAGAGATTCATTGATATTTTATAGTGTATCATATTTTATCATTTGATAACCCCATTTTGTTAAGGAGTTATAGAAGTGAAAGGCAGTGATAATAACATTGAGAAGAACTTATCTCATAAAAGTTTTTTTTAAATTATACACCATTTTGAACTCCATGGGAAAATATTATTTATCATTTTTTATTTTACAATATTCCCAGAAATATTGACATGGAAATTACAGGACTTCTTCCAATGAGAAATGAATTGAGCCCACATAAATATAGTAATGTAATCGATAATTAAAACGGTGTAATTTTTAATTACAATAATAGTATCTTATTTGTGAACAAAAATATCAATTTGAACTAGTTAAAATGCATTAGATGACGAAGAATGATTTTTAGATTTTAACTATGTACTTCTTCCTACCAGGATGACAATTCCCACAAACTATGTTATCATCAAATAAAAATATTGGTAGTTCTCATTGTAGTAGTTTATGTTCAAGAGTGATAAGAGAATGAATATTATAATGACAAAATACCAGATAAAAAAATATATGAATTTAAATAACCCAACCATAATAGCCTAAAGATAGTGTATACATTATTATGTTGGCTCTAGCTATGAGTAATCGAATCCCAAATGGTTAAATTGAATCATAGTCTTAGAAAACAATATACATACATAAAATCTCATGTAAATTATAAAATATAAAATGAAATAAATTATTTCCCTCTAGAATATCATTAAGAAATATATTATATCCTTACAAATCAATCATAATACACTTATTGGAATCCTGGGAAAGGAAACATACGAAAGGGGGGAGCTCATAGGATTTGAAAGGGTATGCATACATCAAAAGAGAATAAGGCATAAATAATATGGAAAGAATATATAATAAAAAAATAATTAATTATAAATAATCTAACTACCTAGAAAAATATCTATGGTTATTCTAAAAATCAAACATTCCCTGGGTCATCAATACGTTAAACAACATTCTTTTTATAGTTTCATAAAAATTAAAAATGTACCACATTTGGAAAAAAATAAAAATGTTATATAAAAAATTTAAACATTAAAACATGGTTATACATGTTATTAATTAATAACTGTATAATAGTAAAAAATTTCAAAATTATTTTATGGAAAATATGGACATTGATGGAAAGGTTACAAAATAAGTTGAAAAATAAGGTCGATTTTCCTAAAAAAATTAGTTAACTGTCATGAGTAATTAATGATAGAGAAATGGTAGAAGAAATATCAACTATTAATATTAATATATAATTATAATATATATTTTTTTTATTATTAAAATGTAGCATAATTTCTATAGAAGATAATTAACCATATACAATCCCAAATAATAATGAGAGTGTCAATAAAACCCCTTCCCTCATGTATAACATCCTGGGTATGTTTTGGATCCTCCAAAATAATAAATATAGATTTATAACATATATTTTTCATAACCATAATCATATATATAATACTAATTATGATTAATTTATAATATTTTGTCACCCATTTAATTATAAATCTTTGTTAAAATCATGGTTTTCAGTTATAACTACGTTGTTTCCCATGTTTGTTTTTTTTAAAAGTTGTCTTCATTTTACTTTTATAATGAAGTAATATCAAAAATATTTATATAAATATATATTACTTATATATATATATATATTAGAGTAATCTATATAATAATGGTGTATAAAAATTAATTAAAATGTTTATTGAGAAGGTAATTCTTACGTACACACTCAAACTAAATTTTTTATATTTTTTTAAAAATCACTTTTATATGGTCAAGTGAAAAAATAAAAACATGAAATATTAAACAAATTATAAAATAAACCCCAATTAAAATTTCAAAATTCAATTATTTTTCATTAACATCAAACCATGCTGAAATTCAAATATTTAATCCATGTGTTTCCAGACCACATCGAGTTGCACACCTAGAGGAGACACATTACCTTCAGACTTGATAGGACATCATTTTCAACTATGTTCATAACCAAACAAACATCATAACTTTACAATATATTTTATCCACCTTGATCCAAAATAAGATTTATAACTTCATCGATTACAATAATGATAAATACCATCCACCATAAAAAATATCTAAAGTAGAATAAAACCAATGGCTCTACTATAAACTGAATGTACCAAGAATAGTTTACATGCCATCACAAAAAATAATCAGATCAAAATTCTCAAAAAAATATTCATCTTCAATGAATAAAACAAAAACACAACAATCAATAACATGATGTACTTGGTCGAATGTTGAATAGGGAAAGAATCCACCTAACACAGCACATCCTTAATGAAAAACCGAACCAAATGGGATAAACACAAGAATAAGAAGACCACGCCACCTCAACTCCCACAACCACATTCCCAAACCATCATAAATAAACCAAAACACATGAATGATATGGAGTCATGCATATTTTACCTGGACGGTAGTGCATGGGTGACAGAGAGGGGGAAAACCCTCATAAGAGGGACATAACCAAACAAACCGAATGGAAATAATTCAATGATGAAGGGAACGACTACCACAGAAAGAGTCCATGGACATAGTCCTAATGTATTAAATCACTATTTCATATGAATTTAGTATGTAAGACTCATACAAGGAAAATAAAATATGAAATGTGAATCACATCACATAATGGGGGTTTTCATCCTGATGTACGCACAAGAAAATTATTATTTTCCAATTAATTGGAAGATAAGAAGGTAGATATGATATAATTATTTCATAAGTATTAGTATATATAAATTTTCAATAATGAAAACTATACCCATAACAATACCCAACCATAAAATATTGTGGAAAAAAGTGAAATGTACCCCTATATGGAGACGGTTAGCCGTTAATATTCATGAGTGATACCTTCTATTCTCATTTTTTGTAAAATGGGTTGGATAAGGGTGTTCTCATAATCATAAATTTTATTTGTAATATTTAGGACAACGAATTTATTTTTTAGGATAAATAACACTAATTTATAGGATATAATTGAAGAAAAAAAGAAGAAAATGATCGGTTAAGGTGAATATATCTTCTTTGAAAGAACATGTTTTAATCACCTCTTAAGGACCCGTCGGTTTGTGTTTTGGGAAGACCATAACCTATTGAATGTCAATAATAATGTTGAGAACCTAATTTTAAATATTATGGTTTATTGATAATATAATAAGTTGTTTAATGATGAAAAATGAGGGATGTCCTTTTATAAGTAAAAGAGGGTACAAACCATCGAATTTCATAAAACGGTAAAATATAATAAAATCATTATCAAGATAAATTATTTTAAATATCAATTAATTATAAAATATATATTATAGGATCCAAATAACATCATAAAAATAATTTTTTAAATGTTTTGGGGTCTTGTTTAATCTTATCTAATTTATTATCCCCTCCATTAACCCTTTTTTACCAAAACTAAGGTAACAACAATTTCAAAATTAAAGGGATTAGAATGTTATAATAAATTCTCAAGTGGATCATAAATAGATAATTTTTTGATAATTTTTATAATATTTTATTTTATTTGATAATGAAAATATTTTTTGGTATTTTAAATTATTTTATAAAATATTATTCATTGTAAAATATGATTAGCATAAATTTTGGAACCATACATTTAATTAAAAAATTATGAAATGAAGGTAAAAAATTTAATTTAATTGAAATCCTTTTAAAAATAACCTAATTTGTTATATTCGAACATAATATTTTTGTAACAATATAAATCAGAAAAATAATATTATATTCTATACATTTAAAATAATTTATTTTAATTTTATGTTAATGGAAAAAATATTATGATAGTGTTATGTATACATTTAAACTCATTATATAATAACTAAAAAATATAAATAAATTACACACATTTAATTTTTTCATTTTTCACAAAATTAATATTAACATTCTTTTACAACATTATGTAATACCAATGTTAACCTGTATGATATATTTAAAATTATGAGTGTGGTATTTTTTAATTTTCTCATCATAAAATATTATGTAGGACATTTTAATGAAAGAAGGTACCTTAATAGTTATATTTTGAGCCCATGGTGTAAGAGTTGGGTAAAAATCATTAAAAAATAATTAATAAGAAAAATATAATAATTAACATTTAGTTTTAATATAGGTTAAACCTAAAAATCCTTTACATTGGTGATAACCCTTACCGTGTTTTCTATTAATAATGAAAAAAATAAACAGGGATTATTTCATAAAATATGAACCACATGATTCAAAATATGGTTTCAATTTTTTAATATTAAATATTTATAAGTGGTATAATTTAATTTTTATAATATGCACAAAAAATGGAACAGAAATAACTTTATAAATAGAGAGAGGTTTTAATAATAAAACTGGATGTATTTTAATCCCATTAATATAAAAAATTCAGGTTCATGATAATTTTTTTATTAAATTTATAATATATAAATATCATGAAAACCATTAACCAATAGTGTTAAATTTAATTTTTTAGGATAAAATCACATTTCACGCATAAAGAATCCTCAGAAAAACGTCACTTTTACATTCGATTGATTTTTATTTTCATTTATAATCAATTGGTAACTAATTAAATACTTTTTAACCACTTTTTCATAATTTATTTCTTGTATTAATTCCCTAAAATTTTAATGACAAGTTTGATAATTTCACATTTAAATAATAGTATAGTAGTAGATCATGTTTCATTTAAACTCGGTGTTGTGTGTAACATAAAAATTAAATTTATATAATAAGAAATATATAATAAAATATCAGGGTGATACATTCTACCCCAGTATAATAATTTATTTCTAAAAATTATATCACTATGATGTAATCATAAAATAATATTACTATCTCATGAAAACATCAAGTTCCCATGTAGCTTCCTCGATTTTATGAATTCCCCCAAACACATTGACTCGAAGAGTGGTAGTATTTCATTCTAATGTGTTAATAGATTTAGTATTATTACTGGTAAATCATCATTAGAGATATATTACTCCAATGGTATGACATCTCAGTTCATATGTGTATATGATCAGATATATAGTATTTTAATAGAGATACATCGAAAATTTCATCAATGTGGGAGATATTTTGTGGAAAAAATAGGAGATAAATTACTATATCAATATGACCATGAATCTAAAAGGGTCCAATATACTTTGGTATTGGTTTTTCACTTATTAGAATATGATTAACTATTTCCAGGGAGAGATTCATAGGAATTATTTGAAAAAATCATCAATCATAATATCTCATTGAATGTTTATCGAATAAATTTTTATCTAATATAGGTTACACTTATGTTTCTTGGACATAATGTAACCTTATCATCAATTTCCTCGGCTATATAAAGTTATAACATATTTTTATCTCAATATTCATTATAGTTAATTGGATTTCTATACTTATTTCCATAAATTGATACATTTAATTCTATCCAATTTGGAAATCCATTGAGAAAGAATTGGAAGTATCAAATACTATTCATCAAGATACATATTATGCAATATCACATTTCATATATTCCCACTAGAAACACTACTTCAGATCTATATATATTTTCATAAATTCTAGATGAATTGAGATGATGAACAATGATATTAACCTAACAACTTATTCATCATTTTTAGTACATATGGGAAACGTAATATTTTTTTAAAATTTATCAATCTATCATAATCGTGGATAGTCTCGGGAATATTCATAAAATTATTTTTTAATTACATATCTTTATTCTATGCCTTTATAATCCACTCGTGGATGTATTTTTAAATACTCACTTGAGAAATATAATATATTTCATATTTTTTAGTTAATCAAGATATATATTCATAAAATCAATAAACATTGGACCTATTTCAATCCTCATAATGTAAAAACTACAACGGTATTTACAAAAATTAGCATTAGAAATATTATTCTATATTTCAGGGTAGTAATTTATAATGTAATCATAATCATTGATCAACACCAAACATCTTATATGATATGTATTCAACCATTTCTATCTAAATATATAATTTATCTTTTATGAAAATTATTTAAAGAAAACTTCCACCATATAGAAAATTTCATCATATCGTCCTTGAAAAAATTAACACTTCCAAATTCAAATCATTATTCAGTCATTTCGGCTCACAAATTTTTAATTGGTGAAAGGAATATTATATAACTATGTAATTCTTAATGAGGATTCAATCCAGTCCATTGTTTGATGTATCACTATAGATTAAAAACCCTTGTCCACATTAAGCTAGTATAGATAAGCACTGAGCATCACTCTCCTCATTTTAGTTATAATATATTAAAATTAATATATCCATAAAATCATATCCCCCATTGAACTCTACTTTTTGATTGGATTATAATGTCATTAAAAATATATCACAAAGTACTGGTAGTATCTGTCCAAACTGATAAAACTATTGATTTTGGTTACCATGAATTATCTTAGACATTTCCCAATAACATCCATCTTTTAAGGATCCAATTATATAACCTCTATTGAAATTATATGACCTAGGAAAGAAACTTTATATATATATATATAATTCAAAATTAGAAAATTTTCTAATAAACATCTCCGACCTTTGGTTACTCCTCAAAATTTTAAAATGTTCTTCATACTCTTCCTTCCACTTTGATGATATAAAAATATCATCAATAAGTACTACTAAAAACTAATCATGGTAAAATTTCATGAATCTGTTAATTAAATACAAGAAAATGTAATTATAAATGGTAAGTCCAAATATAATTACATGAAATTCTAAATGATCATACATTTTATGAAGGGATGGGTTGGGTATATCTTCATTTTTGATCATTAGTAGATGGTATAATAATTAGAGATAGATTTTGGAAAAATATAGATCTACTTGTAATTCTATAAACTAGCATTGATATAGGGTCGATGATAAATTTCCTCCATATTTATCTTGTTAAATACTCTACATTTAATGAAAATATGCATTGAGGCACATTTATTTTTAAAAAAACAATAGTTCCACCTCATGGTGAAGCACTAGACCACAAATATTAATTATCTAGATTCTCAAGGAGTTTCTTCTTTAGTTAACACTACAGAACTGGGGATACTCTACATGTATTCAATAAAATAGATGTACCACTAGGTATTATTTCTATTTTAAAATCCACTTCACCATTCGAGGGAAGACTAAACAAGTACTGAGGACATATATAACCATTTTAATAAATAATACAGTAATTTTCCATGTTGACCTTCTGCCTAAAAATTTGAGACAATTATCCCACATTAATAAGTAGTAAAAACCTTATGATGAAGTAATTTGGCTTGTGTGTTCTTTTATATCCTCACAAAAATATAATATTGAAGGTTGATTAAGAATAATGAATGTAACTTTTCTTCCCCAATAATTAATATGAGAAATATACTAAGGGAGCCATTATATTCCAAAAATTATACAAAATTCAACAAGAGGTAGAAGACTATGTTTAAAATAAATAAAATTCCCCAAAAATATTATCATAGGGGTGTTATAGGCATGATATTATTCTATCACATCTTTTGGAGTTTCTACCACCAAATCATTATATAGTCATTGAGGTGGTTAAATGAAAACCTTGGAAAATTTATTATATATAAAATAATCGATTGAACCAAAATAAATAAAACATTTTAAATCCTATACTGGTTAATAATTTAAAAATTCTTCATGTAACTATGAACTTCCATTGTATTTTAAGTAAATACTATTGCATTGTCTTCTCCCCATGAAATCTTTTTAGTCATTTCACTTGATGTTTGGAAAATTATATTAAATAGTTCCCATTCCATTATAATTAAATAAATATAATTTGAGGTCTTCTTACATAACCTTGAATTTATAGGTATGATGGAATTTTTCTCCACACATAAAGAAAGATAATTTTTTATGATTTTACCTAGGTGTTTCCTTCTAAGAGAATAATATGTTGGAATCTTCCACTCCATTTTCTTCCCTTCATCCACATTCCTTTGCAAACCTCTTAAACTATTACTTCCCATTGATTCCATAATTTAGGAATAAATTATCTATCATGATGACACATTATATTGTGTCCTCAAATGATGTGAATGTGTGGGAGATAAATACAATTTTATGGATTGGATTATGACCAAAAAAAGATTAACCATTCCAAATGTACTATGTATATAATGGAAATCATTCTTTGATTACATTTTAATGTTATGTTTATATGTATAACATTTTTACACATCATTTTATATTATACTAAATAATTAACACTCTATATATTCTTTTTTATTAGTGATGAAAATATTTTACATGAAAATGTCTATAAAATCATTTAATTCCATGACAAATATTTTCATATCATAATTTGTGTTTTGAATCAATTACCTTCATTGATACACATCCCTTTATATGTGAAACAATTTCTAGAAAATCTTTTTTATTTCACTTCTTATCAACAAGAAAAGTATCACATACTAAGAACTTATCCATTTCCCACCTAAAAAAGGATTAGTAGTCACATTGAATGATGTATGTAGATGATACATGAATCAGTTTAAAATTGTTTCACCATTTCCAAGGTGAAATCATTTCCCCGTACTAGCTTGGGTATCCTTTCATTTCAAATGTGTCTGATATTTCAACATTTTAATTTATTACATTTCCACTAGATATAAGATACCAAATTATAAATGATTGAATAGTTTAATAATCTTGGAAAACTATGAAAATACTTAAAATATCAAACACATTTGAATATGAAAAAAACATATTTTCTTCGAGAACACAATTATTACCTTTAGCATATCCTTTCATTTCAAGTATAATACCCATTCAGGAATCAAATTAATGAAAATATAATTAATGGTCAAGCTTATATGAACAAGATAGGTATTTAATACAAATAATTCTAAACATTAACAAATAATTCGGTACAAAATAAATGATAATCAGATAATTACATATAAATAATCAGGTGAGAGAGAATATTATCCAAGGATATACTAAATATTAAAATAATCACTTGGTCATGAATAAATTATTTCATAATGATGTAATTCATAATACCATACATCTAAAACATAATGTTTAAGCCTCTGGATTGTCTTCTAAAACATGTCATCATGGCCTTGTTCTATGACATCTTACGTAAATGGGTAAGGCATTAGCTAAATATCCAATCTAGCTGGTATCATGAAACATATGGATTCATTATGGGGATATAAAATATCTATACCCACATGTTACTCAATGCGTCTTATGAATTCACCATATGAATAAACTATACCACTTAATCAATATTTATTAAAAATCATTATATATCGACATTAGAAGAACTGGGATATGGTATATATATACTTTCCCTAGTCAAATAATCATAAACTATAAAAAATGTAGGATGGTATTATTGGATAATATCATCAATAATGTCTAATATCTATCATGGGATATTAAGATAAATTAAAATAATCTAAGACATAATAAAAATATTTCATGGAAGAAATAACAGTTTTAAAATTTAAATCACTTATTTAAAATGAAAAGATTTAAAAAATATTATGAATTTATTTTAAATACCCTTTTAATAATGTAAATTAATATTCAAATAAAATATTTTTCATGACATCTTGAAGTTCCATTCAGGAAATTTACGTTAAAACACCCATTCCTTTAACATTTTTGTAAAATGTCAAACATTAACACATTTCGAAAATGATAAAATGATTCCTTTTAAATTTATTTGTAAAAACTAAATCATGTGTAAAAAAATATTAAATAAATAATTGGAATTTAGAAATAGTTTTCTGTAAATAATTTAATGTAAAATATCGACATTTAAGAAAAATATTCCAAACTATGTAGAAAAACAATGTAAAATCTAAATAAAAAATTATTTTAGTATATTGAGTACCTAAAAAGAGGAATATGAAAGGATAATTTTCAACAAATATAAATTATATGATAAAATATAATTGGTATAAGATATATTGTTAAAATAATTTTCCCTAAAATGACTAAAATATAAAGAATTAGGAATAATGTGGTGATTGTGAAATAAACCCTCACTTCTATCCCAAATTTCTTCATATATTTTTTAAATTCCTATAAAATAAATATGTATTCATTTTACATATATTCATGAACTAAAATCATATATATAAAACCATATATTATTTATTTGTAATATTTTGGAACCATCTTATTAACAATTCATCATTGAAATTAATGTTCGTGGTGACGAATTCTTCTTTTTTCGTGAATTTTTTTGGTTCAGTAGTTATATTCCTAAAAAATTTATTATGGTTCCATTGTATACATAATTATAATATTGATATATATTAATTATTTATTTATTTATAATATTATGAAAAAGTATGAGATAAAAAAAATTAAAGACACCATTCACGGAGACGTTAAGTCATACATACACATGAAAATAATTTTCACTTTTCAATAGATGAGAAAAAAGAATGGAAAATTATAATTATCCATTAAAGAATCATTTTTATATCACATCTATCATATATATTAATTAAATAAATTCTTATTAACATATATTTAAACAGGAATAGATAATTAAATAACATAACTTCATGGAGATGGCAGTGCACACGTACAAATGAGCAATGTTATAAATTTCTAAAATAGATTGGTATGTATGAGGGAAGATATAATATAATAATTTAATAAAAATAATTATTTTATAAATATAATTTATAAACTCAAAACCAGTAATTGAAATATTACATAATATTTGTTAATGAAAAAGGAATTTCTACACAACATGGTGCGGTAAACTCGTACAGATGCATGACTGACAATTTTATTTCTCATTTGTTGGAAAAGAGAGTGGATAATAGTAATTTCATAATAATAATAAAATTTTAGTGTATTTATTATATTTATATGAATTTTTTAAGATAAATACCATCAATTTATTTGATATAAAAAAATAACTAAAAATTATGTGGTCAGTTAAGGAAATTACTATTTATTTGATAGAACTAATTATGATTTCAAATTAATGGATCATAAGTTTTTTATTTTTTGAAATACCAACACCACTAAAAAGTGGATATTGATTTTTAGAAGATATGTTTTCTTGGTAAGGTTTTACTATAAGTATCAAATTGTAAATAAGTGAATGGTGGGGTGTCCTTTTATATAGATGGGAAACGATACACATGGAATTTGTTATAAGATTAAAATATAATAAATTAATTCTCACTCCAAATTCTCTAAATTTAAATGAATTCAAATAAAATTTGATTTGGTCATGATAAAATTATTCCATGACATTTATACTTTATTTTTTTCATTTAAATATTATCTTTTTGTTTAACCAATTTGTTATCCAATTTTGACCTTAACTTTTGTAATAATTATTTCACACAAAATCTGTTATTAATGTTACATAAATGGGAAAGTTAATCATAAATATACCAATGATTATATTTTAAAAAATATTACATTCAATTTGTTGATTATAACATTTTTATTCATTTTAAATCATTTAAATTTTGTTATTTATTATAAAATACCATTATTGTTAATTTTGGAAATATTCATTTAATACGATTTTAGAGAATCCAAAAAAAATTATAATTTAGATATTTTCCATACACACAAAAATATATATCATATTAATATATTGAATTATTATATTACTATAAACAAATCAAATTATAATAGTTTTAATATTATTGTAATAGTTTATTTTGTTTTATTTTTAATTGAAGAAATATCATGTCAGTGTTGCGTTAGAATTTAGGGACATTATATATTGAATAAAATTTAAAAATATATTTTAATATAGGAAAAAATTGAAATATTATAAAAATAAATATTATGATTCCTTCCCAACCTTATGTATTCTATAGGTGAACACATTTGAGATATTTAAATGTTATAGAGTGTTTTTTTGTTATTTTTAACATTTTATAGACTATTTTTCTGAAAAGTGTCATGTAAATGATTACATTTCAAGACTAAAGTTATACGGGTAAAATAAAATTCATATATTAAAAATCATTTTGAAAAAAAGGATACCTTTTCATTTAGTTTTATAATAGTTAAACCTGATTATCAATTACTAAGGTGATATATTTTTCCAAACATAATCTTCATAGTGGATAAATATATATTGAAAATATTTTCAAATGATTAAAATGATGATTATAAATAAGGTGCACATTTTTCGTGATTCAAACTTTATAATTTGTTGAAATTAATTTTAAAATTATAAAAAAAATGCAACAAAAGTTATTCTTTAAAAAATATAGTTTTTATGTAAAAAACATTATTTATTCTTATCCCATGAATATAAAAAATATTAAATGAATGTTACAAAATTTTATAGAATATAAATTATATAAATTTCATGTAAATAATTCAAGATTAGTGTTTATTTTTAGTTATTTAGATGAGAACTCATTTCCCACATAATGTTTTTTCAGAAAAACATTATTTATACCTTCATATAATTATTAATTTTATTTATAATTAATAGATTAATATTATATTGATTTCAAACCGTAAATCATTCATAATATATTTGGTCATATTGGTACCCACAAATTTCAAGGGATAAGATATATTTTTGACATTTAAATAATATTTTAGTTGTAGATGACCGTTCGATAAAACATCGAGTTGTGGGTAAAAAACCAATGAATGAATATAAATTTATATAAAAATATATTGTAAAGAACCATAAATTTCACGAATTGTTTTTTATTATTGTGAAATTTTACGAGTCTGTGGCTTCTAACGACACTTGATTCTGAGGCCCGGTGTACCCGAAATCAATTTCTGAAGTTTAGATCGGGTATGTTCAGTGAACGAACGAGTGGGTTTTTTTACTTTTGAACTGGTGCTCGGAATTAAAATATGAGGTCACAGATGAACTCGCAGCGCCAGTAATTTCTTAAGGTGACACTTATGGTAGTTGTGTTCGCAAAAGAAGAAAATATAATTTTTTGGGGTTTATTTAAGAAGTAAATAAAAATTGACGAAACAAAATTTGTTTTATAAGGTGGTTATTCCCTCCCATTTGTAGTTAAGGGTGGGACCCACAACCACTTAACTACCCAAGTGTGGATGTTAGGGGGGTGGGCCTACACGAGCCCCACTATTTAATTTCCACCAAACTCATTAACAACCCCCCCGCCATTTAATTTCCAACACATTTAATTATTAGAGAACATCCCTCTCCCTTCTTTTAAATCAATGGACAACACGTTATTAAATGTGGTAATTAATTCTCATAGTTTCTTTGGGTGTGTAATTAAATAATAGTAAGAACCTATTATTTAATTTGGGGAAGAACATTCTTTGTGCGGGAGAGATTTGGAGCTTTTGAAAGAATGCATGCCTCCGTTGAAGAATGACGAAGAATGCTGACATCCGACTATGAACACCGAAGAACGCTGGTTCCATGGAGATTGACGACATGCCACTCTTTCTCTTCTCTATGGAAAGAGAGGAGACATTGATTCTGCCTCTGCGTGCTTCGACGACAACTACGATCTACTTCTCTGTGACGCCGATGTTCGACATCAATTGTTGAGGTAGGGGATTTTGTATAAATTTCATTATGACATTTTGTATACCCTCAGAAAGGAGTGAAAATTTTTTGGGGATGATTAGAACCACTAATGTGGTGGGTGCAGACTAACGAACAAGTCTGAACCCACCACTGTTTTTTCATGATGTGAGGAATAATTGGCGACGACGAAGTGGGACCAAAATGGGGATTGGAGGCCTTCATAGTGATGTATGGGTCCTTAGGAGACCGTAGGAGAGGACGGGAGCAAAAACTGAACACCAGAATGACTCTTGTGACCCGCAGAAGTCTCCGGTGGTGTGGGTCAACGGCATGGCATCGCCCCGGCGCACTACCTGTAGGAACCCTCTGCGGATGAAGCCGCGGTGGTAAGGTATTGGATTCCGCGGCCACGTGGGATCCAGGGGAGACGTGGAGTCAGGCGTCGCGTCTGTAGAACACAAAGGGGAGGCCGCGTCCCCCCCACCCATCTCATTGGCTGAGCCAGCGTGCCCCCCCTTCCCCGGCCAGGCCGGGGTAGGTCAGGCGGACCGGGCCGCGCCTCGCCAGTTCGGGACGACCCAAGGGGGGGTTGGGCCGGGCCCAGACCCCCACTTCACACCGTGTTTTGGTCGTTTTCCCATAACATGAGTTACAGATCTCCGATCGACGCACTATCAGTTGTGTAGGAATCCTTGGATCGAGATGTTCGTTTAGGTATATCACACCTGAGGTTTCAGCAATGTTTTTTTATGTCCGTGTTGGTTAGAACCTGAAACCAACCGGGCCTTTAGAGTGGAAATGCTTATATCATAAGGACCAGATGTCTGTTTGATGTACCGTAAACTATTTTGATCTCCCCTTGATTAGAAATTCCTTTTGTCTTACTCCTCTTGATGTTTGGACGCATCTGGATTACGGCCGGGTTGGTTTTATCTTAAAAACCAACCGGCACCCTGGGACGAAAAAGCCAATAACTCTTAGACCTGGCGTCCGATTGACGCACAGTCTATTGAGTTGGGTTTCTTTTGACGAGACAGATCTTTGTGATACATCATCTCTGGACTTCGTGATATTTGATGTATCTATTGAATTTCTCGAGGACCAGACCCTCCTGGAATCGATAATGCTGTGTGCGGGAACCCTAGAGCTGGCTGCGACTGCGACGATGACGACTACACTTGGATCCTCCATGGGTTCGACAGTGAGGAAGACTATACTAGGATCTTTTTTGTGTTTGGAAATGATGAAGACCATACCGGGATCCTCTGTGGGTTTGACGTTGATGACTATTATTCTTGTATCCTATGTGGGTCCAACATTATTTATCCTCTATACTTGTATCCTGAGTGGGTAAGGGAGAGTAGCTGGTCCTGTATCCTATGTGGGTCTGACAACATAGCTGGTCTTGTATCCTATGTGGGTCCAAAAGCTTAGATAAATCAGTGGCTACATCTTCTCATCTCTATCGCCTTGCGAAGTGAATACCTTTTTGAGTTGAGTCTTGTTTCTCAATCATATTCATTGATGTGATTGACTTGCATTCCTATGTGGACTAGGTTGTGTTTTCCTGTGTGGACTAGGTTGTGATTTCCTTTGTGGACTGGGTTGTTATTGGCCTCAAGGATTGGAGCCATTTTGTAACTGATGACATAGGTATATGTGTGGGAATATAGCTAAGTAGAGTCGATTGTTACTTCGTGATTGTATATTTCCATTATGGTTTATCCTTCATGGATTCTGAGAGACCTTCGGGGATATCAGGGTCCCTACTGAGTATCGTATACTCACCCCTCCACAGGAAATGTCCGCACTACATTGTGTTGGATGTAGACGATAGACAGCACTGATCGAGGTAGAGGCTTGTGGAGCTGGATGGTACCCGGAGGTGGACCACTTTGTGGAACGTACATGGAGCGGATGGCCGAACCCGAGGAGGTGAGGAGACTATCTGTAACCACCTTTCATGTGGGATTTCTGGAGGATTACTCATGGTTTCTATTTTACATATTTCTGTTGTACTTTCCTTTCTGTTTTATTGTACTTTCAGTTGGGTTTGTATACTGGCCCATTCAGTTTTCAGGACTTACCTTGTACCCAGTTTTACTTAGTACTTACTTCACTTGTGTACTATGTTTTGTATACTACTTCATAAAGTCAATGACTTCCCTTATTTTGGGATTTACGCATTTGGTGCTAGTCACCAGTCCCTGGCCTATGGAAGGAAGTCTTGGGGTAGTCACGACAGGGGCCCCGAGGAGAGGTCGTGACAAATTTTATATCAGAGGAGTCGGTTCTACCGAAAAACACAATACACTGATCTTTCCTTTCTGTGAAGCTATAGTGTTAAGAGTATTGAGTGTGGTTTTCAGTCCAGGGAGACCGGTGATTGTGTGGCGGCCGACGTATCCTTACACCAAGACCCTGACCTCTAGTTCCTGACTCAGTGCACAAATACACTGATTGCGTTTGTGTTTCCTTTTAAAAAATTCCATTGTCTTTGCTCTGTGTCAGCACACAAGGTATGTTTTTTGACTGTGGAGCACCTATTTCTTTTTAGGATGGCCCCACAAAGTCATCCAGATAGGGTTCCTAGTTACGTGTGGATTGGTAGCCCACCGAGCGACGAGGCTTCAGTGCAGGGCCCCATTACAGTAGAGGCAGTAGCGGTACCACTACCCGCTGAGCCACCGATGCTACCAGCCCTACCGGCGGAGATTGGACACTGCCTGAGCACGTTTCAAGAGTTCCAAAGGCAGAGGCCTCCTAGGTTCTGTAGAGAGACAGATCCTCAGGAAACCGAGGATTGGATGAAGGCCATCGACAAAGTCTTCAAACTAGTAGGGACACCAGCAGATCTTACGGTGGTCCTTGTTGAGAGTCACCTTCACAAAAAAGTAGGTAGATGGTGGAGCCTGATACTCCATGTGCACAATGAGGCATCTTTACTATGGACATACTTCGAGATCCTCTTCCTCTCATAGTTTGTTCTAGCCACCCTCTGTGTGGTGCGCATCCAAGAGTTACTACAGCTGCAACATGGCATCATGTCAGTAGCCCAGTACTCAGCGAGATTTACTGACCTCTCACGCTACTCCACAGACATGGTACCAGACCCATTCTTCTAGGCTCATACCTTTGAGCAGGGGATGAGGCATGAGATCAGAGCTTTAATGATTCCCCTCAACATCCTGACGTAGTTGGGTGGGCTGGAGAGAGACCTGTTAGTGGAGAGCTTTCTCACCGTGTAGCCATCAGTTGCGAGACCCACCTCAGGACAGAATGTAGCGGAGTTTTCTGTAGACGGAAGTCAACAAATGACACAGGGGTCCAAGAGGACGAGGACGACATGTGGGTGACCTCAGGATTCAGGTTCAGCTTTGCGGGGCACACGGTGCAGATCCAGCCTTACGAGGAGAAAACAGTGAAATGCATGCGGTGGGCAGGGAAACATGGCTCGTGACTACCTGACCCACCATTCAGATGAGCAGCAGACAGTGGAGGGACCTCTCAGGCAGAGGTAGAGGTTCGACTATGGTAGTCCGCAAGGAGAAGGCGGACGAGGTAGAGGAGTTGGCCGAGCAGCGTGTGGTGGATGATGCTTCGAGGATCTACCACCACCTCCCCCATGAGGTCCACCCCAACCATATGGAGCTGGTGGTCAGAGGGAGGCTCAGATCCAGGAAGTAGAGGCTTACGACCACAGCACACCCAAGTTGATTCGAGGTACTTTCTATTTCTACTCCACCCTTTATGCAGTTCTTAGAGACATAGGTGTGAGTCATTATTTTATTATTGATGCCCTTGTTTGGAGCTCGGAGATTCCAACAGAGTTGTTGGCTCGATCCTTACATATAGAGACTCCTACGGGAGTAGACTCGATGATTACGCACTAGTGCCGGCAGTGTGTGCTTACTCTCAGAGGCGAGAGCTTCGGCTGTGATATTCTTGTAGTGGTTTTGAGGCCTTATGATGTCATCTTGCGTATGGACTGGTTATCTACAATCCATCCTCAGATCAACTATATTAGGCACAAGGTACGGTGTGTCCGCACGGATGGGACAATTTTCACCTTCACCAGTGAGAAGGGAACCTTCGCAGCACAGGAGGGAATCACGCAGAGGAGAGGCAGCCGATCACACTTCAGTTGGCTAGTCACATCCTCGGAGCTGTTGACATGCAGAGTCCGTGTTTTTCTGTTGTGGTGGGTCAGTATGCGGAAATTTTTCCTGACATTGTTCCATAACTACCTCTTCACATAGAGGTATATTTCTACATAGACCTATCCCCCGAGACATCACTGATATCTACCCCAGCATATCGGATGGATCCTGCTGAGCTTCGTGAGCTACAGGTATTGCTGGAGGACTTACAGGGGAAAGGATTCATCCGACCAAGTTTTTCACCCATGGCTTCTCTGATTCTGTTCACCAAGAAGGCATACGGGAGCTTGAGACAGTGTGTCGACTACTGTTTCCTAAACCAAGTTACTGTTAAGAACAAGTATCTGCTTCCGAGTATTGATGGCCTATTTGATTAGATCATGGGAGCATGTTGGTTCTCGAAGATAGACCTCCGGTAAGGCTAGAATCAGCTCTGAGTTCAGGAAGAGGATGTTCAGAAAGCGGCATCCAGGTGTTGGTATGGACACGATGAGTTCTTGTTCATGCCCTTCAGTGTTACCAATGCTCCAGCAGTGTTCATGAGTCTCATGAACAGGATATTCCAGCCCTACCACTATCAGTTTGTCTTATTCTTCATTGACCACATATTGATTTACTCGACCGCTGAGGAGGAGCACGCCTTCCACTTACGGGTTGAACTGGATACACAGTGAGAGCACCATCTTTATGGTAAGCTCTCGAAGTACCAATTCTGGATTCGAGAGGTTCGCTTCTTGGGGCATGACATCTCAAAGAAGGTAGTTGTAGTGGATCCCACAAAGGTCGAAGTGATGCTTTCTTGGGAGCCACCTAGGACCATGATAGAGGTGAGGAGTTTCTTCGAACTGGATGGGTACTATCGGAGATTTGTTCCAGACATTTCCAGTGTTCCATCACCGCTTAATGATTTGAAGAAGAATGGGAAACCCTTCTTGTGGTCAGACATATGTAAGCAATGCTTTCAGGAGCTGAGGCGGAGATAGACCAGTGCACCCATCTTGAGGCTGTCGGAGGAGGGCGTAGGATACATAGTTTTCTGTGATGCATCAGGGACAGGACTCGGGTGTGTCCTAATGTAAGAGTGATCAGTGAAAACTAAATTTTCACAGTAGTTGAGGCTGCACGAGAAGAACTATGCTACACATGACCAGGAGTTAGGAGCATTGGTCTTCGCTCTGAAGATGTGGCAACACAATCTCATGGGTGAGCGCTTTACAGTCTACTCTGACCACCAGAGTCTCAGGTACATTTTCTCGCAGAAGGACCTAAACCTAAGATAGCGGCGATGGTTCGAGTTCCTCCAGGATTATGTCATTGATATTTTCTATACTCTTGGGAAGGAGAACGTTGTGGCTGATTCTCTCAGCAGGAGATCAGGCATTTAGATATTTGGGGAGGTGATAGTGTAGTTAGCCGCTTTGCAGATATCCTTCATGGATAGAGATTGGGAAGCCTATCTATAGTACCTCACAGTCACTCCTCCACTTCTTCAGCAGGTTAGAGAGGCACAGCATGGGGACGTTGACTGTGAGGCGTGACGTGCTCATATATCGTCAGGGCTAGCACCCGATGGATTTTATGAAGGTAGGGAGCACGCCATCCTCTTTGAGGGATATACCATGGTACCAGTTACTCTACAAGAGGAGGTGCTGAGGTAGTTCCACACATCCCCTATAGCGGTACATCCTGGGGTAGCGAAGATGTACAAGGACCATAAACAATAGTTCTGGAGGATGGGTATGAAGAAGGTTGTGGTAGAGTTCGTTTCTCAATGTCTCACTTATCAGTAAGTGAAGGGAGAGCACTAGGTACCAGCAGGCTTGGTAAAACCCTTAGAGGTCCCGGAGTGGAAGTGGGACAGGATAACCTTGGATTTCGTGAAGGGGATTCCACGTACTTCCAGAGGACACGACGCAATCTGGGTGATCGTAGACCGACTCAGTAAGTCGTCCCACGTACTACTGATCAGAGTGAAAGGCGCAGTAGAGATCTTGGGATGCCTCTATGTTAAGGATATCGTACGGCTTTATGGTGTGCCATCGTCTATGGTATTTGATTGAGAAGATCACTTTACTTCCCGACTATGGAAGGGGTTACCGGAGACTTTTGGGATGCAGCTATGCCTGAGCACGACCTTTCACCCACATACGGATGTCCATACGGAGAGGACCATTCAATCACTCAAGGACATGCTCCGTGCATGTTTCCTTGACTTTGGTCGTAGCTGGGAGGATCTCCTACCCTTGGTGGAGTTTATGTACAACAACAGCTACCACTCCACCATGGGGATGGCACATTATGACGTACTGTTCGACCGACCTTGCAGATCACCTCTATGCTGGACTGACCGAGGGGAGTCAGCACTCGTAGGACCAGAAATGGTTCAGGATATGACGGAGAAGGTGCAGATTTTCCAAAAGCGGATGAGGACTTCACAGAGCTGGCAGAAGTCCTATGCTGATAGGAGGCAGAGACCACTGGCGTTCGAGTATGGTGACCACATTTTCTTACGGGAATCACCTCGACATGGATTTTGGATATTTGGTTGGGGCGACAAGTTATCTTTGTGCATCATCAGACCATTCCCGGTCCTCATCAGGATAGGCGAGGTCGCTTACCGCCTGGCCCTTCCACCTAAGTTGCACCGGGTGCACGACGACTTCCACCTATCTCAGCTGAGGAGATACGTGCATAACCCGACGCATACCATCGACTATGGGGAGCTGGACATCGATGATGGGGTGACTTTTGCAAAGGTCCTAGTGGAGATCGAAGATCGAAAAGAGCAGGTCCTATATAGATGATTGATATCTCTAGCGCACATTCGTTGGTAGCCCAGGAACCTTTAGGAGAGCACATGGGAGCGGGAGCCTCAGATGCATGCTCAGTACCCTCATTTGTTTACCTAGATTATGTTGTAGCATTACGGGGACGAAAATCCCTAATGTGGGAGTGATGTAAAGAGCTGGAAATTTCAAGGAAAGTTTTTTAATTACATTGGAATTTTACAAGTCTGTGGCTTCTGACGGTACATTATTCCGAGGCCCAGTGTACTCGGAATCAATTTCCAAAGTTTAGCTCGGGTACGTTCAGTGAACGAATGATTGGGTTTTTATAACTTTTGAACCGGTGCATGGAATTAAAATCTGAGGGCACCTAATAACTCGCAGTGCTGGTAATTGCTTAAGGGGATACTTACCATAGTTGCATTCTCAATGGAGGAGAAGATAATTTTTGGGGGTTTATTTATGAAGTAAATAAAAATTGTCAAATCAATTTTTATTTTATAAGGTGGTTATTCCCTCCCATGGGTAGTTAAGGGCGGGAACCACATCTACATAACTAACTAAGTGTGGATGTTAGGGGGTGGGGCCCACACTAGTCCCCCCATTTAATTTCCACAAAAATCATTATCAACCCCCACCCCCCATTTAATTTCCAACACGTTTAATTATTGGAGTCCTTCCCTCTCCCTTCCTTTAAATATATAATCAACATGTTATTAAATGTGGTAATTAATTCTAGGAGTTTCATTGCGTGTGTAATTAAATAGTAGGAGGAACCTATTATTTAATTTGGGGAAGAACATTCTTTGTGCGGGAAAGCATTGGAACTTTTGGAAGAACACCAGCCTTTGATGAAGAACGATGAAGAACACCGGCCACCGATGAAGTACGACGAAGAACGCCGGTTCCTCGGAGTTCGACGATGCGCCACCCTTAATCTTCTTCGTGGAAAGAGAGAAGATGCCGCTTCCACCTCGGCGCGCTCCGACGACGCCTAAGATCCTCTTCTACACGACGCCGATGTTCAACATCAATTGTTGAGGTAGGGGATTTTGAATAAATTTCTTTATGTGATTTCGTATAGCCTCGGAAAGATGTGCAAATTGTTTTGTGATGATTATAACCACTAACGCGGTGGGTGTAGACTAATGAATAAGTCTGAAACCACCGCTGTTTATTCATGATGTGTGGAATAATTTGAGACGATGAAGTAGGGCCGAAATGGAAATTGGAGGCCTTTGTAGTGATATACGGGTCCCGAGGCGACTGTTGGCACAGACTCGAGCAAAAACGGACCACCAGAAAGACTCTGGTGGCCCGCTAAAGTCATTGGCTGCGCCGGAGGCGGCGGCCGATACAGGCAGGATCCCTCCATGGCTGAAGCCGTTGTGGCAAGGGGTTGCATCTCTCGGCCATACAGGATCCAGGGGAGATGCGGCATCGGGCTCCGCGTCTGCAGAACACAAAGGGGGGTCCGCATCCCCCCCCCCTCCCCCCCTGCATGACTCGCTGGTCGAGTAAGTGTTCCCCACCGGCCGGGCCGGGGTGGGTCACGTGGACCGGGTCACCTTGGTTGGGCAGGGCCGGGCCGCGCCATACCGAGCAAGACCCAGACCAGGGTCAGGTTGACCCGGTTCGGGCCTACCCAAGGGGAGGGGGGGGGGGTTGGGCCGGGTCATACCGGGCCCAGACCCCCTCTTCAGACCATTTTTCGGTCTGTTTCCAATGACATGAGCTACGAACCACTGATCAACGCACCATCAGTTGTGAAGGAATCCTTGGAACGAGATGGTCGTTTTGGAATATCACACTCAAGGTTTTAGCAGTGTTGGGGTATGGCCGGATTGGTTCGAACTCGAATCCAACTGGGCCCTTGGAGTAGAAACGCTTATAACTTAAGGATCGGATGTCCGTTTGATGTGACGTCAACTATGTTGATCTTCTCTTGATGATACGGTACTTTTTCCTTACTCCGCATGAGGTTTGAACGCAGTTGGAGTACGGTTGGGTTGGTTTTATTTTAAAAACCAATCGGGCCCCTAGGATGGAAAATCCAATAACTCTCAGACCGGGCGTCCGATTGATGCACCTTCTATCACATTGGGTTTCTTTGGACGAGATGAAGCATTGTGATACATCAACTCTGGACAACGTGACGGTTGCTGTATCAAATCTCTTTCTCGAGGAGTGGACCCTCCCAAAATCAAGCATGCTGTGTGCGGGAACCATAGATCTGGCTGTGACTGCAACGATAACGACTGCACTTGGATCCTCCGTGAGTTCGGCAATGAGGATGACTGTACTTAGATCCTCCATGGGTTCGGTAGTGAAGAATACCATACATGGATCCTCTATGGGTTCGATGGCGATTACTACTGTTCTTTTATCCTATGTGGGTCCGACATTATTTGACCTCTGTACTTGTATCCTGAGTGGTTCCGGCAGAGTAGCTGGTCTTGTATCCTATGTGGGTTCGACAACGTAGCTGGTTTTGTGTCCTTGGTGGGTCTGATAGCTTAGATGAATTTGTTGCTACATCTGATCATCTCTATCACCTTGTAATGTGTATACCTGTGTGACCTGAGTCTTGTTTCTGAATCATTTTCATTTATGTGATTGACTTGCTTTCCTATGTGGATTGTGTTGTGTTTTCCTATGTGGACTGGGTTGTGTTTTCCTGTGTGGACTGGGTTGTGCTTGGGCTCAAGGATTGGAGACGTTTTGTAACTGATGACTTAGGTATATGTATGTTCATATACCTATATAGAGTCAATTGTTACTTCATGATTGTATCTTTACATTGTGGTTTATCCTTCGTGGATTATGAGAGACCTTTGGGGGTCTCAGGGTCCCTACTGAGTATCGTATACTCACCCCTGCATGGTATATTCCGGCACTATGTTGTGTTGGATGCAGAATACGGACATCACTGATCAAGGTGGTGGCTTGTGGAGGAGGATCGTACCTAGAGGTGGACCACTTGGCGGGACGTACATGTAGCAGATGGCCGGACCCAAGGAGCTAAGGAGACTATCTGCACCCACCCTTCAGGTGAGATTTCCAGAGGACGACTTGGGGTTTCTGTTTTACTTATTATTGTTTTGCATTCCTTATTGTATTGTACTTTTAGTTGGGTTTGTATACTGGACCATTTAATTTTCAGAACTTACCTTGTACCCAGTTTTACTGAGTACTTACTTCACATGCATACTCGGTTTTGTATGTTACTTCATAAAGGCAATTCCTTCAGTTATTTTGGGATTTACATCTTTGGTGCTAGTCGACAGCCCTTGGCCTATGGAAGGTGGGCTTGGGGTAGTCACGGCACAGGCCCTGAGGACGGGTCGTGACAGATATATATCATTAAATGTTAGTGTGTTAAAAAGAATCATTATTTTGTGACCGTAACCCCTACAAATATTGAATTTATAGATATGTTAATTCTCTAATATATGTTTTTATAATTTTATGTGATAAATAAAAGTATTCTATTGGAATAAGACAAATTACAAAACTAATTTGATAGTTTATTTCCAAAACTCTATCTAATAAATGAATAATACACAGTGAATTACTCTAAAATCCTTTTACACATAAAGAATCATTAATTGAGGTATGTATGGAGAATGAAATTGTTCATAGTCCAGTAATTTTGAAATTTGAATCATCTCCACTATTGAAATTTCAAAATTATAAAATTTTTAAGATGATTGAATTTGGAAGGATAACAACACATATTCCATGAGAAAACTCTATCCACATACCATGTATGTTATTGAGAGTTTATCATGTTCTATAAAATAATAAGAATCTGTTTCTTTTGGTACCCATATCATTGGTCTATATAAGACAGATAATAATTATTTTATAATCCATACTTGTTTAGAGATTTTTTTTCATAGGAAATATTATAATAGAGATGAATTATTTTTTCCATAACATATATAATTTTTTTATAATTTAATTCACTAAAATTATTAAAACCATTTTTTTTATAATATAAAAATTTATTTTTTGATAAATTTACTTTAAAATAGTATCCTTTCTAATAATTATTGGAAAAATTAAATTGTTATGGAAATGAAGGAATATAGTGATTTATCATGCATTATTGAGACCAAAAAATAATAAAAACATTTTCCTATCAATAGATAAAATTGTAGAGGGAGCCTTTGGTTCCTTAATGTGAAATTAAAATTTTTAAATATTTTTTTGATGAGTTACCTTTAAAATAAAATAATATTTTTCTTATAAAATTTGATCTTTTTTCACCAAAAAATTATTCCTTTTTTAAGACCATTTAAAATTGAAATAAGATAACAAATCATTTTAAGTTCCTTTTTGGAAGTAATAATAACATCCAAATTAGAGGAATATATAGAAGAAGTTAAAGAGGTATATGAGGAATGCGATGAAGATTAAGGAATTTTAGAACATAAATAAATTTCAACATCAAAATGATTCATGATAAACGTGGGAATTTTATCGTTTGATTCATAGGCTTATATTTAGTCTACACTAGAAATTTTAGTCAAGAACATAATTGATTTCTGACCTTTCTTCTTGCCTTTTCTGTATTATTTGACTATTTAGTTTGATGTGGGCCTTCTTTTCCCAATAAAAACAAGTAGTGTCAAATTTATTTGGTTTTTTAGGCTTTGGGTGGATATCTTTTTCTTGTAGTACTGTTTCATTATCTTGGTCTTGTCAAAAATTTAAGAGTTATTTTTGGATGAATCATCCTTGTTTTCCTGGAATGCAATTCTTAATTAAGATTAATTTACCTCTTTAGTCTTCACTTTAACATATCTATTCACTGTTACCTCATATGTCTCAATAGAAACAATTTTTTTCTCAATTGGAATGTTCTCAACATATTTATATTATTTGATATTGATCACTATAGTATCCATAATTTTTGATAAAAATAAAATATTTTTTTTACCAATGTTTCATTATAATGAGTGTCCCCATGTATTTATCATCCCTAAATTATATCTACTAATAAAATAAACATTACATTGAAATACTCTTTTGGATGTATAAAGTTACTCGAAATGTGACACATAAACATGTAAACCCTTGTATCCTTATAGTTATTTGTACCATCATGTGTAACATCAAATAATTTCTTTATTTCATGGTCACATTTGCATAATAAAAATTTGTTAAATAAATTAACAACTAAATGATGATTTAATGTATTAATTTCATTAACATTTGGTTTAAAATCATAAATATCATCATGGTTCCAATTATATTATTTCTAAAAAAAGAGTATATCCATGCAAAAAAATCATATTACAAATTTAGATATCTAAGAAATGTATATATTTAGGAATTTTACAAATCAAAATTAGTACCATTAGTAAATAGATCATGACCCAATGGATGTGCTTTGGGATAACCAAGGGTGTTTTAAATATACATTTAAAAATCACTTTATTTTTTTGGGATAAGTTAAGGATTTTTAAAATAAAAACATTGAAATAAATTGAAAAGAATAAAATTAAACAAGTTAAAAAAAATATGTTATTACCAAATTTGGATTAGATATGATTAAAATGATTACTACGGGTATTGGGTGGTTATTTTACTTTCAAAAAATTATTGCATAAAAATTTATTTTCACGAAATTAAAGATAGAATATTAAATAAATTTTAAAAAATAAAATAATTTTAATGAACTGTCATATAATTATATATAATAACAAAAATTGAAAAATTAAAAAAGAAGATATTTAAAATGATTATTTGTTTCAAATTATAAAATTATTTAGATATTTATTATTAATTAATGGTAGAACTATTGGAATAAATTAACATATGAAAGAAATAAATAATTGAAATTATAGAGAGTAGATTAGATAAGTTGTTTGTTATGGATTTTTTTAAATATATCTAAAAGAGCCCCTAAATCTACCACCCAATTCTCCGGAGTAATTAATGTAATATTTCTTTAAAAATATTGGTATATATGATAAAAATGATATCTTTGTTTTAAGGTTATAAGAATAAAATAGATAAAATTTGAAGATGTTTTTTAATGGTAAATAAATATTCCTAAAACTACTTAATCCCCTTAATTTTAAATGAAATAGAAAGAAAACCATGGTCTCATACATTAATGGTTTAGAGAACCCAATTTCATAGAAAAAAATATGTTGAGGGAATTATAAGGATGTAATTTATTTTTATCTTAGTATTAGTTCGCTCAATGAATATGATGAACGATATGAGATAATGAGAATAATAAAAGATACTGGTTTGATATAAATATTTTTTTGAATGAAATAAATAGATAATGATTAATTATGAAAAGATATCACTTTTGAGAGAAATTGATCAATTTAGCATGTTGTTATTAGAGATCAGATGAAAAATAGCATGGGGAAGGTAGATGGTGAATAAATCCTACTTGTACAATCTAGATGGTGGACTCCGGGAAATAATATACTCATTATCCATCAACACTAACTAGATTGTGCTCCTCCATCAGGTAGATGTAAATGTTTTTTCATGGTGAAGGTATTGGGTATGTCTATAGTTACCTGGTAGAACTGAACTGGCTAGTCGATGTTTTCAGCATCCATAAACATTACTATGTTCTTTCTCCAATTACATAGTTGGGCCTTCATGGATATTTTAGCTATATGTTAAGACTTAAAACATATATCAACATATATTCAATTTTCTTTCAATGACTTCATTCATTAAATTTATTGGATATCTTCCCATCAGAGAAATAAGAACATTGAACGCTTTAAGACTATTCCTGATCATTTAAATGGTGGAATGATTAAATAAAATAGAGATATGAGACACCATTTATTATTTTTAAAATTAATATTGTTTCTTTATGATAAGATAATATCAATCCCTTGAATTCCTTTCCCCATTATATATCAATAAAAATAAAATAAATTGATGGAGAACTACTATGCAACATAACTGATCCTGACCCGTTTCCAACAAAAACATTGTGCCTGAGTTTTAAAATATAACATGATATCGAGATACAATTAATCATCACCAATAATTTCCAAAACAATAAACAATATGAATTTACTATAAAATTTTTTGAATACATACAAAGATAATTTCTTATTGACATACAAGGAGTATATTTTTAGTTCATACCATTGGAATAATTCTGATACAATATTAACTTCCATTAGTCTTTCCATATGAAAACATATGATGATTTCAATGAAAATAATAGTATCATTTTAATCTTTATTATATGTTATTGGAATAATATATGTTGGAAAAAATAATTGGTAGGAGATTACTATTAATGTATGGAAAATGAAGTATCATACTAAATAATTATCGAGTAGAAAAAAGATCTATAATAATTATTTGTGGAAATAATTGTAATTTCATGTAATATATCATGTATTAATTATGGTTTTCCTTATATGTGTTTTTAGAGTTTGGTAAAAATGGGAAGTTAATCCCTAAGAACATTGGGTCTTTCGAAATACTAGAAATATTTACAGCTGTATATTAATGACTGGTTATTCCAACCAACAATTATAAATGACATGATGTAATCATATATTCATTATTTAAGAAATAAAAGAATGATATAATGAATGTGTTAACGTATGAAGGAATAACATGGGATCCTGAAAATATTTATAATGTACACCATGTCCATATTCATTACACGAGACTAAATTTTTTGTTGAATTAGACAAATATTTTAGTGAGTTTACATTGTAGAAATCAAAAACTAGACAATAAAACCTAAGAGACGTAATAATCTATGAGGATGATATATCTACATTTTTTTAATAACAAATATATATATATTAATTTCCTGGATGAAATTATTTATTCAGTAGACAAGGTAATACCCTAGATGCTATTATAAAATGTAAATAATATAACCCAAATCATTTAAGAATGTGCACTCTATTGAGCCATATATCATGAAATGTTTTAGACGTCAAATTTTATAAATATAAATTGTTCAAATGAACATAATCTTTTAATATATCATATTAGAATATGCATAGTAAAAAATTATGTTTTCTAAAAAACATTCCTTTTAGTAAAAATTATTTGTTTCAAGGATCATGTAATTTATATTATTATATCATTATATAAGAATGACCTAGAACATAAAAAATAAATTTATATGGTAAAAAATAAATCATGGAATAAAAAGATACATTTTAAAATATTATTTGAAGTTAGATGACCAGTGAAAATTATTTTCTGACCTAATGTATAATGATACTTTAATAAAAAAAAATATTGAGTATTGCCATTTTATTAAGTATATTCAATGTGTTTTGCAGTTTTAAATTCACATGAAATCCTAATATCATTATTTTGTTTTATTATATACCAATTTGTGCAATAAAATCAGTGTTTAAGATAATTTAATCTTATATAAAACTTTAATCCTTAATTTTTTTCTTTTAAAATAATATTTAGATGATTTGTATAGTTTTTTTTCTAAAATTGCTAATATTTATAAGTTTTATTAGGTAAAATTATTTTCAAATTTTTAATAATAATGATAATTTTTAAAATTGGTTGGTAGTAATTTTTTTTCAAAAAAATTTGATACCAATGTAAAATTAAGCTAGGGTAAAGATTATAAATTTGAAATAGAAAACCTTAAAACATAAGAAGTGGTCTAAAATAGAGAGGTTAATTGGAATTTTGACCCTAAATAAATTGACCCAACTATTGTTTCAATTTTTAACTATTTACCCTTTAATAATAAGTTTACATTATTTAAAATGTAATGGTTACTCCCAAAATTATGCCTCTCTTTACATAAAAAAGAGTGACATGAAAATATATTCATGAATAACATTCCCATTTAATTATTCAATGTAAATATTTTAATTTTACCCTCATAGTACCGACTCCCATGTTCAAAATATGTTGGCTAACATTACTTTCCATAAGGGATTAATTTAAAAAATACTTCCCTCGAAATTTTTAAGTCCTTGATATGAGAGTTATCATGAACTTAGTATTCCCCCTAAATTATATACATTTAAATTTAACATATCCAAATTAATATAATAATATTATTAAAATTTACATAATTTTATGTTATTTTACTATGTTATTATCATTATCTATTCATCTACCTCATCCATTATGAAAATGAAACCATCATTCATGTTTATATACAGACTACCACTACTAGAAGAAGAAGAAATTAATTTTTCATTGTCACCAATCATTGGGGGACCCTAAAAATATAATTAATTGTAAAATATGATTTTTAATATATCATCATGGTTCTAGTATGAATAATTGGAGAACCTAATGATTTTATTATCAATAAATTATGAATATTAATTGAATTGTTTGAAATGAGTATGCTAATAAGAGAATAATTTGTTCAAATTGTTAAATATGTTGCTATTTTTTAATTAATATTTTAAATAATCTATAATTATGATACATTATACAAATAAACTCTAAATATGATCATTATAGTTCATAAGTAATGATATTACCACAAAACCATATCATAATCACTCATTAAATTTGGGTTTGTTCATGTTAGGGTCGGTTTAACCACAATAAAAATACAATGTATTTTTATTATGGATGACTATGGGAACACAATTACTATTATAAAACTATATAAATGTGTAATTTTTGATTTTCATAACTTTAGAGATATTATGAATATATTATAATCGTTAATTAAGAAAAAATCCTTTGATCGACCAAAATAACCAATATATCGTTGTTACAAATTTTATCTTCATGTTTGAAGACTAATAATCTAAAGACAGAAAATTAAAACACAATAAATAATTATAAAACATACCAAAATAAAAAATTAAATACCTAGTAATGTTCAACATATGGAGAATAATGAATACCTACAACAATATTATGAAACTATTACAAATGTTTTAGACTATAAAAACCAGATTTAAAAAATATGTAGTATTAATATAGATAATAACTATTTATAAATAGTTTAAATAAAAATGTATATACATATTTTTATGAAATGCGTGATTAATATAAATATTTTTTGATACAAGAGGTTAATATATGTTCTTTGAACTCAAGAGAAGATTTTAGGTTATCCATCTCAAATTCCAATCATTGAGACTTGTTGGGTATTATAAATCACATTTTTTAAGTAGTGTATATAATAAATAATTGATATTTTTTACCATGAAATTAAATTATTCATTTTATTTTAATATCAATTTAAATATCTATCCTTTAATAAAATTTTATTTAACTATTAATGAATCCATTAGTGGTATTTTTACATCTCATTTTTTTAATATGTCTTTTGTTATATTAACAAAATATTATCTTTTGTGTTGTGAATAAATGACCATAAAATATTTTTTCTATATAACCCATGAAATATAAGGCCTTTACATGTCTATATTTTTATCACACTTAATATTATTTGGATTAAAGAGTTAACAAAATAATTATAAATCTCAATCATTTCCAATTTAAAAAATCCATAAAATATTATTTTAAGGTAATATCATGTATTCATACATTGAAAAAACATCCATTTATGGATAATTGAATGTGTATGTTGATGGGGAAAAGATTCCCCTTGTGTATATCATTATGAAAATGTTTTTTGGTGAATTATCTCAATCATTACCATTGTCCATGATGAGTGGGACTATGAAAATAAGACTGAATAAATACTAAAATGAGATATTCATTATAATATTCACATAAAATTTTTGAACCATGTTGATATACTTTTCATTCAATTGCCACAGTATCCTAAAAAATCAACATTTTGAACCCAAATACTCTCTTTTAGGGATAACCAAACACATTGAAGGTATTATTGCCCCTATATTTTTTTGCATAAGGGTTCTTCATGTAACATTAAAAATAAACCAAATATTCTATTTTTATTAACATAATATCTCCTAGGAATGATCATTATTCCATTGAATTAGAATTTATTTGATTTTAATATTTTTTTAATTTATAGTGAACCAATTTTTATTCATATTGATGATCATTAGTATGAATGGTCTGGTTTAATCTAATGGTGAATTATTGGTAATTAATCAGGGGATAAGTGTGGATAAATTTTTATTAAAACTAAATTCCATGATAAAAAACATGAGAGAGATAAATTGTGTTTTGGTGTATGCCTATTTTTATATTTGTATAATACCATAGAACATTGACTTGAAAATAGGGTTTGATGTAATAAATTATCCATTCCATAAGTATGAGATCAATGATTATTTTTATCCATGTTTTATTTATTTTCATGTATATTATATTTCTACAGTTTATATTGAATATGTATTCATGTTTTTTATTTATTCATTCCATATCACATATTCCATAGTTATGTTATAGAAAATCCAAACAATCCTACATGTTTCTTAGCAAATGAGCTAATATTTATTTATCATCATTCCCTATTAAACATAGATGATAATAACATGTAATTTTATAGGACATAATAGATGAGATAATAATGTTCTCACAATATGATAGTGATGTTTCTTAGGTTTTCCAATATAATTAATGCATGTATCTTTTTTCCGGAATACTAATCAATTGGTTAATATGGGATCTATTGTGTAATATATAAATGTAATATAATTACCTAATTCATGTTTTTTGAGTCATATATTTAACATTTTTATCTTTTTTCACATTAAAGTGAATTTATTTTATTCCAATATTTTATTTTATTTCATGTGTTTCCCTCACCTCACTTTTAGAAGGGATAAATTCTCTTTTAGTATTCATGAAATGGGAATTCTAAATAAACCAAAAACCACACCAAAATACAAATATATACCATACCATTATAAAAAATATTATTTTCATCCCATATGAACAATCTATTTCTGGTCTTATTGTGCATTCCATTGGTGGTCTGACAACCAAGATGTATAATTATTTATATAGATCTTTTAATTTTGTTTCTTATTCACCCTTATCTGAAACTATGGTGTCCATATAAACATGATGAATCTAGTATCATATATATACTAAAATTTTATTATGATGTCTGAAAAACAAATTTACACATCTTTTCTTTCAAATGGGAAATGAAGGTGTCCCTTATGCATACGTGAGGACTACCAGTACGACATAGTGATATGATACAATTTCCATCATTGATTAATATAAAATGATATAATAATGTATTCAATAATTATATCTTAAATTTATATTTTAATTAAGAACAAAAATGAGATAAATATTATTTAGCTTTAATTCGTTCATTTCATTAGAAAATGATAAAGATGCTCATGCGTATGTACAAACTACTATCTCTATGAAATTTGTAATTAATTTTTCATTAAATACATTTTATAGATGAATATAAATATATACAATGAATATTTATGATATTAATATAATAATTTTAAATCTATAGTGTATGAAAGGATGATCGAGACAAAAGGACCATAACAACCAAATCAAAACAAACATGAAAAATCAAATATTTATCACCATGAATACTAATTATAATAATATAATCTCAATGAAAGGATGATAAGATGTAATATTTAAACCCTGAATTGTATTAGAAATATGAATATGGTCTTTCATTATAAATTTAAAAAATTTAATAATTTTTTATTGGTGTTTAGAGTGATTATGATGCATTTCTAACTTATGGTAATGGTTTTATTTTGAAATATCAATTTTTAATATGATTATTTATGAATAAATTTTATAATGAAGATATTATATGAAAAATCTATTGGATATATTTTTTCATTTATTATCCAATGTTTATTTATATAAATAAAATGTTTTTATTTTATATTCGTATCTCCTTGTACACAAATGATCAAAATAAATGTTTTTGATAAAACAAGCTTACTTTTCTCTCTACTCTGGTTTTGCTTCATTAATTAAAAATTTTTCATTAAAATATTTTCCATAATTATTTTAATAATATTATTTTTTTAATAATTATATTTTTCACAAAATTTTTAGAATCTATAATTTTTTTGAAATGGAATATTCCTGTCATTTTTCAAATGTGGGCACTTTTTCAAATGTTCTGAACACAATGACTATTATAACTGTCACTACAAGAATGAATTTTCCCGCCATCATGATAAATATTTTCATTAAATATCCCTTAATAGTTTTTATGATTATTTTAAAACATAATATATTTCTAATATCATTAAATTTTTACAATATAAATATGCATCATAAAAATGATAAAATTATTTTTCCTCATGAAATTTTATAGTAACATTCTAAATTCATTTTATCCATTGATAACCTCATTTGGTGATTTTATTTTTCACTAGAAAAATGACCATTTAACATGATACTTATTAATTTTATATATATTTTATTGTTATGATGATGAAATATTCATGAAACCCATTATTTTTTTTAATAGGTAACATTATGATGAATTATTAAGTGATTCTATGATATGGTGTCATATATATGAATGGATTATGATTACATAATGATTTATTCAAGTATATACTTGAAATTAATTTATAAATGAGTAATGTTTAAATATATATAAGGGTACATGAGATATTATCCCAATCTCATCAAGGGTTCACTAGAGCTTATCCTAAGCACAATATAGGTAGATTGGTGGTTATTACAAACATATCATTTAATGAATCTCTTGGTTGGTATCCAAAAAATAATATTTATATGACTATTATTATGAAAATATTTATGCCAAAATTTTATGACATGGCCTTATTCATGTATTATTATTTAATCTTTAATGTTGATTGGTTCATTTATAATTCATTTCTTTTGAACTACCATGTTTTATTCCATGACACATTAATTTATATATAAGATATTAGGTCTGAATTTCGAATTTTAAGATCATATTCTCAAATTATTATTCTTGTAATACTATTAAATAAGGTTATTGATGGATATATACATTGCTTACCATTACTGGGAATCAAATTTCACAATTAATTATGTTTCATTTCCCCTAGGATATAAATAATGGTTTTCTATATGATATGTTGAAGAAGGGTGATATTTCCAAAGAACACAGTGTGAGATGAATTATAACTTTTATATACATATTTTTTTTACATTTCCAATTTTCAAAACACATTAAACCATTACAGTTATTGATAAAAACATAATGACTTATAATGAATATTCAACTAATAAGATATATTATTTATGTCTATATTGTTTATATGAAATCATATTATACCTCATACCTTATAAAAATTATATGAATCTTGATCTCCAACATTATAATACACATTCTTGAGGTTTTGGACATTCAAAATGACTACATATTAAAATAAAATGTCCTTATCAAAGGATGTATTTTGAATGAAGAGACAAAATATCCATATTGAAAACATTTGAGTATTTTTCATCCCATTGCTCCTACAATTCTATTTTAATGATCATTATATAATCATATAAACATTAAAATAATACAAAATATCTCTTATATTAATTCATAAGTAATTATTATACTATATTTATTTAATTATAAAATAAAATTGTCACATTTATTTTGGTCGGAGCATGGTCACGATGGATGACGTATTCAAATTCAAATCCCTAACTCTACTGCTAGATTTAAAAAAAACATTATTGTACTTTTATCTATATATCACCCTTATTTAATTTTTTCTTACTATATTTATCTTTGTAATAAACCATTTTGTTACGTGTAAGAAATTCATGGAAAAAATTGGACTTTTACTTTTATAAGAGGGTTGTTTCTTGGAAAAACAGATCAAGTCTATAATGTGAGAGGGTAAACCCTCAATTTAATGTTTTAAAGTGATGATTTTGATATCTGGTGTATTGGGTGGGACATCATGTCAATATTGAGGGTTTTATAAATAAACTTTGTGCTACCAGAAGGAGTCACTGTGTTACACTACATTTCACACTATGGACCTTCATGGCTAGCATCCATTGAATTCTATTCCTGAATTCATGTCATGAGAAACATTTTTCACATAATGAACAACTCTGAGATAGAATATAGATTTTTCTATGAAAATATTTTTTCATAAACTAAATTTTCCAATCGTCCAAATTTAATATGAGGTTTTTAAAAACAATGGAGGATTTTATCCTTTTAGAGATCATTTTCTCTTCATCCATCATAAATTGATGTGTTGTTTGCTATAGTAGATTCTTAAAAGATATTATTATCTTTTTTTATTTCTAAATGTCTATAATTAAATTTTAAAACCCCTTATTCTATTAATTATATTTTGATATTTATTATAGAAATTGGATGGAAATTCTCCCAGATATTGAAGGATTTGTCTAAGGATGACATTCCTTTTAATTTATAAGACTAGTGGATATCCCATTTTAATGAATGATCTGGTAGATGTGTTTTTATGTAGTTTTTTACATTGATATTTTTTAATTGTTTCTCAAAATTTATTTTAAATTCATGTTGAACAATGTAATTATTGTGGGATTATTTAATTTCATAGAAATGTCAATGCACTAAGAGTGGATCAGGCGAAATTGAATATTTTTTATTCTAAGGTAATTCAAGGGATATATTTGTTTTAATTGTAACAAAATCATTGTATTAAATGACACATTATTGTATTGTTGTTTGGTAATTTTTTTCCTAGAATATAGCTTTATTTGTGAGGAAGACCTTCCATAGATGTTTTGTTGTGATTCCAAATAAGAAGTGATATTTGGTAAGAAGTTTGGTTAATGTTTGTTCACATTGAATATGGGTAGTTATTATAATTGAATTAATTAATTTTATTTAATATAAGGATATAATGACTAATGTCATGTTTTTATAGTTTACAATATATATTACTTGAATAAATTTACAGGGTTTTTTTTTCAAGAGTTGAATTTGTTTCAGGTTGGTGGTTCTGTGTACTCTACACTTTAGTATTATGCATGTTATTTGTCATGAGATATGAGGTTCCCCAATTTCTGAAAATGGACACTTAATTAATAATGTGTTTTTAATAACTATAAACAATTCATTAATTAATGATCCTTAAATATTAATTAATTAAAAAAGCATACCTAATGTAAATGGATAACGATTTAAAGCATTTGTTATAACCTTGAGCACTAGCCTGATAACAGATGATGATAAACATAGATTTATCAAATTTTAGTGCCACAGAATACCCGGAAACCATGAGGTATGTTATTATCCTACATGAGATACATAAATATTGGAACCATGTTTGATTCCTTGATCATTGGAATTTGGTGCGTTTAGCCTTATTTGTTATTTTATATTTACTATACCATGGATAGACCATGTTTGATTTCAATCCCATGTGTTGTTGATAAATAACATGATTACCTATTATGATATTATATTATATGCACTGAAATTTCATTGATGAGATTTCTATTTAGAATATCTTGTTTTCCATGCATTATAGTGTTCACTTATAGGTGAGTTTCAAACCAGTGAGATCCGTTATGATGTGCGATTCCATGATTATTACTATAGTATATTGTTTCCCTATTTGATGATGGTCACATATTGTTATATATTGGTACTATGATTCAATTATGATGTGATATGATATTATTATATGATCTACCCTATTATGTTTGTTAATATGTCATTGTCACTGTTCATACTACATGATAATGGTGGATCATCATGAAAATATTATCCCATATAGGTTGTGTTCTAATATCTAGTGAAAATGACGATGCTGTACTTTAGAACATGGTGGGGGAATGATGATATATGGGATGGACATGAGGGTGTAGAATAAGGGGCATGATTTCTTGGAGGCTTGGCCCTAGGCATATAAGATGTTTGATATGCTTGAGGACTAGCCCATTATGGATCCCAAGCATGATTAATAGTGGTATTGATAATTGATGCAGTCAAGATATGATGTCGTGGGGGTATATATCATAATTGATTCATTTAGACTACTATGTGACATGTTCCGAAAAGTATTGGTTGGCTCTTGATTATTCATAACACTCTTTTAACTATCCATATAGTAGTGATCTAATTCAGTTATGAATGGAGATCATGGAACCGTAGAAATACCACAACCACACAACATGTCGATGTTGTTTCCTATGTGTAATCACGGATTACATTATTCTGAGATTATCACACCCAAGTACATTATATATAATTAGTTGGGTACTAGACCGTTTTGGTGGTGTCCTACTATGTTTTACTCACAAACTTATTAGTAATCCAAGTCACTTATGTACCCAAGATACACAAAATAATTTTAGTTAAACTATAAGATAGATCCAATGATGATCATATAGTAGGATTGATCATTGTGTGTACAGAGATCCCAATGATATGTTTCTTGGAGTGGCAGGAGAGCCATATATAAAATTTTCACTTTTTATTTGTATATTTATTTATATTAGTGGGTGATAAGTGCCTTATAATCATGTTTGAGGCTAATGATTGTACATATATTCGTATAGTTGGTAAGTTATTGGTCACTATATACACCGATTATATACTATTTATATGTTGGGTTATTTGTTATTATTGTTCACATATAATAATGGAATAGTGTCCCCATGGATGGAATCGATATCATCGCTTCTAGGTGTATCCCATGGCATTTGGGGAGGAGTGCCTGAGGATATGTTTCATTCTGAATAGGACATACTGATTCTGGATGGGGTTTTACAAATTGATATCAGTGGATATGATATAATGTTTTTCCAATTTTAGTGATTTGAAATAGTGGTGATATATGAATGTGTTAGAGAATGTGATAACTCTTCGACTAGAGTTTCGTGAAATCCTTTTATGAGAAATGTCCAGGTTGATAGGGAATGATAATGATGTTCAGGGATTGCATTGTAGTAATATGCTTTCTCCTCATGTGATGAACATGTATTTTGAAGTTGAGTTTTAATATGGATATGAATCGTAACAATATTGTAGAGATTCGTCACAAGGATTATATTCAACATGTCTGTTTCTCATGACATGTATGATGCTTGTATGTCATTATGATGGGGAGGGAGAACTCAATTATTTAGTTGTGAATTACTTTTATTATGTTACACATATGAGATCATGATAAAATTATTTTTTCTTAACACATATAAACATTTACTTCATATACTGTGTCATGTGACACTACTAGCTAGTGTACATGGGAGGTAATTTTGATGGAGATGATGACCATGATGATGATGCAGAACCTCTGTGCACATATGGTGAATTGGGTACTTGCTTATTAATTTCGAGAAACTAAATTCCTTAGTAAAGTATTATGTGTGAGAAGTTGTTGGATATTTGTATTTTACAAGGTGTCATCTATTATCTAATTTTATTTATTTATCTATCACATGTTTCTGTCTTGTGTAACCTATCCAGGTGACCATGACTCTCGATATGGGTTAACTAATGGGGAAGTAATCATAACATGTATTTATAGATATACCAAATGATTTTAAAAAAGATGTAACCCCTTATGAAGCCATGGGTTGAATTTATAGAGATATGGGGGCCTTGATGTACCTTTATTTACTAATATATCAGGCCTCATGCATCTTGGTATAAAATAGATAAGATTTTTTTAAAGGATATTCATGGTTATTATCGAGGTGTAATTTTCATTGGATGAAATTCCAAGTTTTTGAGTGTAATCTATAGATGGACTAAGGGATGGTTTTCCATGTTGTCTTGCAACCTAGGGATATAGATACATTTTAGTGTTAGTTTTCATGTCACAAAAGTTTCAATTATTTTTGTACACACAAAATCATCAATTGAAACCAATGTGATGGGTGGTACACAGTGAAACTCGGTAAAAAGGAGTATTATTTTCTTATAATATCCCATTTAGGGAATGGTGTTAGTGGTATTAAGGCCTTATGAGGCATATAAAACTGTGAATTAGTGAAATACTATCATGTAATTTTTGACTCAATTGTAATTAATATATTTATATTAATGGATGGTGTTGTTGTTCCTATATGGAAAATGTTAATGTGTGAGAAATAAAATGTTATGCATATACAAGGTATGTTGAATTGTTGGAATCAGGTGGGTGAGATAAAATTTGAGGATGTTTAATGTTTTATAGATGGAATTTATGGTTATAGTGATGGTATGTCATTATATTTTTCTTTTTAAGATGACATGTGGTGCCTTAAACATGCTTGTTTATCATGAATCTCATTGTGTTAGAAGCCTATTTGTTTTTACGTAATTTTTTGTCTCCATATCATAACATATAATCAACAGTGGATCAAGGTACCATTGTGTTGTCATATTGAGTTTCCTGATGGATGAGATTACATGGTTCAATATACTGTCTTCTATAAGGGGATGATAACCATGTGAATGGAGGCCATTACCTAAGCCTAAAATTATGGGGAATGTTATGCACATCGGGAATGGTGTTTTGGATGTAGTGGACTATATTATCATCAATTTATGTTCATGTAGTGTGTGTTGTCTTTCATGTAAGTGTATTGAATATACAAAAACACTTAGTCAACATGTTTTCTTAAACTATACCTAGACTATAAAGATTTATGTATGAATTTATAGAAATAATATGGATACACTTATGGTGGGGTTTATTTTTTTTGTTGCGTGTGAAATGGAAAATTTTATGGAAATTATCGTGGTTGGTGTAAGAATGAATATTTAATGATTGTGAAAACTTGGTTAGACCAATTTACAATGTTCCTAATAGTACATAGCCCTTCATAAAATTCCAAATTTTGACTCTAATGTTGTGCAAAATTTAGGGAAGATTTGGGTATAAGACAGAGGAAAAAATGGAGATAAATGAGAGATATTTGGATTATTGGTTCATTTACACATGGATAAGAGTTTTTGTGATAGTGAAATATGTTGATGATACAAATAAATAGATACCAACATAGTTATTTAGTTCATCAATATAGATTTTGGCTGTATGTAATGATGAATGTGAATCTTAATTAATCCTGAACAATAGTTTTTTGGTTGTTATCATTATAGGTCGGGAACCATTTTATGTAGATGGCTAGACACATTTTAATATTTTTTTTCCTGAACATTAATGTGGTAGGATAGAACTTCATTGAGATTTTCTTTTTCCAAATGGTTGTGGTTTTTTAAATTAGGTGGGAACTTTTAGGAATGGTCGACTTACTTTGGGTTACATAATTCATTGAGAGCCGTTGGATTCCTTTGTAATGAAGAACATGTTTTTGGTATTGAATTTTAACACATGTTTACAAATATATATTTTATGGGGTAAATAGTGGTTTTTTTCCATGGTCCATGGGATGAATCTAGTCCGGAAATTTTTAATGACAAGTTTAAGGGGTGGAAACCCATTTCTATTGTAGGTTTCATTGGTTGATCCATGTGACAAAAAGTTATTATGGTTCTATTAGAGAAAAATGGATGTAAGTCCATGGAATGTGGGGCTTTAATGAATTCCTCAACTGAGACTGTATATAATGTTTATTAGTATACATACTGGTTTGGTTTCCATATTTTATTTTTGGGATGCTATGATGGTGTGACCAATAATTTTTCGAAATTGGTCTCTAGTAGAGGACTAACGAAATTTATCTGTTTATTTTGGAGATGAGTGGGGAGTCCCGGTCCCTAAAATTCATGTGAATTATGATTTTTGGGTCCTTGGAATATTGTATTGGGATCATTTAAATGATTTTCATATTTGGTTGAGAACTATGTTTTGGGAATAGACAATTCAAATTAGATTTATATGGTTCTGACACCGTCGGTTTATTGAATAGATGGTTGTTGGACCAATGAATATTAGAAGATAAGGGTGTGATGAGTGTCATTTCAATGTCTGTTTAGATGGTAGAATGATTTTCACTCAGCTTATGGTAGATATGATAGGATTTATTGAGGGATAACATGACATGATTTCAAGAATGATAGTGTATATTAGGTAGTGTTTGGTGTTCATGGTTGGAACAAAAATAACTCTATGTGATTAATGATCGTGGGATATTGAGTTATGTGTTTCTCATGATATAATACATCATAATGACGAGAATCTCTTTATTGGGGAGATTTTAATTTCCTGTGTCATTATGAGTTGTAAATTCTAAAATAAAATTGGATCTTTCCTTTTAATGGTGGGTTATTTTTTAGAACTAGAGATTGATTTCATAATTTAGTGGTTAGAACATCTCAAAAGTAATTTTTAATTAATATATTGAGATTTAAAGTGGTATAAGGGTGGCTTTAGGTTAATCTAGAGTGGTTTCTATATAAAATGGGAGCTTCATGAAGGATTCATAGCATGACACAATGTTTCACACTATAAAAAATCATGACAAGCTTTCTTTGAAGTTCATTAATTAATTCTCATGATACTAAATGTGATTAAAAATTTCAAACTACTTTTTTTAAGTTTAATGTATGTTTTAATGTAATAGTATTTGTTTACAACCCGTATTTATAGTTCCTCCCAATTCCCTAAGAGGGTGTGGATTTAAATAGAGTGTTTTGGCCTGTAGGAGGCCCTCATTTCTCATTACTCCATGGATTGACAATTCGTTCATTTTGATAGATTCAAATTTGTATGTAATAGCCTTTGCGATCAAATATTTTTTTAATTACATTCAAAAACATGTCAATTAATTGATTATGGATTTATTTATATTGAAAAAACTATATTGTATGTCAACTAGAGCGTTAAGGATTTCTATAAGGATGAAGAGACAGTCGATCAACATGACAAGAGGATATCCCATGTTGATAATCATGTTCCATTGATGGGATATTCAGTATCTTCATGTACATTGACAAATTTTTCTAGGATTTTGGACATTGAGTGTAATTATACATTTAACTAGGTAAGTGTTTTGGCAATTTTTTATCATTTCACTATGTTTTCAATGGGACTGGATCATACTCCATTGGAATACATAAGGTTTAATGTATGTCATCGAATGGATTTCATTTTAGCATAAAAATTTATTTTCTCTATATTCTTGATGGCTTTATTGCCATGTTATAGGAATTTCTCCTAGAATATAGCTATATGTCTAAGACAGATCATCCATGGTTGATTTTTCATGAGTGAGACTAGATGGAGATATTCGGTAAGTCCATTGGATAGTGTACTATATCACTCAATACAAGCTATTAATATAATATAATTACGTATAATATAGTAGTAATTAATTAACATGAATCTATTGCCTTTAGATATGGGCAGATGGAATTTTAGGAAGTTTGAATAGACATGGGAGACATATATATAAATATTATTTTTTGGGGGGCATAGTGTTGTTTACAATTGAGGTAGGTGCTTCCATATATTGTTCCCTATGTTATCACTCCCATTTATTTTCCTGAGATATGTGGTTTTCCACACTGGTTGAATAATAATTTTACTGATAATGTTTCATTAATTACTAATAATTCATAATTAATAAATTAATCTTACATCATAATTAGTTAAATAATATTCCTAAATTCATTGGGAAAGGTTCCCAGAGCATCGAATGACCCCTATGGATAAGATTGACATTGTCTCATGATTTTGGAGGCTTAAGCATATTATAGTTCATTAGAATTCATAGAAACCTATAGGTATACTATTATAATACATGATACCTACATGCCATGATATTTAGTTTTATTTATTGATAAAATATCAGTGATGTTTTTATCCCATTAGATCCATATATGTTGACTATTCAATGATTAGGCTTATATAGAATGATAGGTTGTGATTAATTTTAATCACATGTGTTTTTATATAAGTCAAGATGACTTCTAATTTTATATATATATTTCCACTCTTTTTTTCATGATGAGATAACTATTTAAAATAGATTTTTGACCATGCATAATGGTGTTCACATGCGGGGGACTGTGTAGCTTGTGTGACCCCTTATAATGGTCATTTTTGTGAGAATTAACTAAGTATGTTGTCTCTATTTTTAATGATGACCGCATTTTGTTTATATTGAAATTTTTTTGTCATTATTATATGTTATTATTGTCTTATATGATCTATACTATTATGTGTGTTACCATGATGTTAAGGTTTTTCTTGTTTCCTAGTATTGTTGGGAATAAGTATGATGTATGTCTTTGGGAGGAAAAATTTCATGAATTGTGATAATGATGATGATCAAACTAAGAAAAATATTGGGTGCTGAAAGACAGGGGGAGAACTTGTGAATGTTGTTTTAGGGTAATGATGTTCTGGAGGCCCAACACATTGAAGAGTTAGGGTATGAATGCATGGCAGTCTTACCCATAATGGAACCAAGGTATGATGGCCTTGGGGAACAACCCATGATAGAGCTTGTAAATGAAGGATTGGGGCATAATCTGACTTGATTTATTGAGACTTCTCAGATACAGTTTCACTAGCCTAGTTTCTAGATCATGATCTCTCTTAACACCATTATTACTATCATTATGGAATTGAGGTAAGTCCAGAATGAAAGAGGTTCATTTAGGCTGTATAGCATGTGGTTGTTATTAATTGTCCATTCTCATTAAAATAGATTTATAATTTTATCAAAAGAACATAAACATTATATTACACGTTGGTTACTGGACTACATTGGGGGTGGCATAAGTATAAATAGGGCCATTAATAGTGCTAGTAAAATGGATTCATCAACACTATAGAATCTCTGATAATGTGAGTGATGTTAATTGGTTTTCAATAATAGTGGTCATAAAAAGTCCTCATAACGGACCATTTTAATAGAACTAAAAAGTGTTGATAGTTGGGGTCTTTATCGAAACATTTTTTTGAGAGGATCAATGGTTATGACTGTTTCAAATTTGAGTTACCATTCCAAGTTATGTAACATCTATTTTTAATTTTTTAATTCTTGTGTCATAAAATTATTATTAAATGACTCTAACTCTATAATAATTAGAATATTTTTAATTCATAATATTTATAAATTATATTATAAGGAATATTCACTAAATATATTATATATTTATTGTAAATTAATATTAAGACATATCTAAAAAATATTTAAAAATTATATATTATATTTATATTTTTTAAAATATATTTTTTGTTCATATATTATGTTTAGTGTTTTTTTGAAATATAATATTTATCAAAAGTGGTTTAAAAGCACTATGGGGTGGGGGTGGTGGGCTATTAGTGTTTCTAAAAAAGCCCTGATAATGCCCCAATTTTATCAATGTTTTTTACAAGCATCGATAAATCCCCCCTTTGTCAGCACTTTATAAATTCCAATGGTAAAGTGCATCACTTTATTGATTATTTTTTTAATAGTGGTGGTAGGGGGATTTATCAATGTTTTTTTACAATCCCTGATAAGAGGAACCCTTTGAGAGTGATTTTACTGCTGTTAAAGACCCACAATTGTTGTGCTATAAAAGTTCTATTGAAGTCTGCAGTTAACAACTCATTTTCTAGCACTGAAAAAGGGGGTATTAAACAAAAGTTCTAGTTAGAAATGATAAATACCTAGTTCTAGGTAAACACAATTATTTATTAGTTTGTCCTAATTATTTTTACTCACACCTTAAATTGAATCCTATCAAACTTTTCTAACTGAGAATCAGTCACATTTTGTATGTACATGGTGGGTTGTGGCCCAAGATCAACATCTTGTGGGATAACCCACTATGATTCTAGATCTAGGGATGATATGTGGCTAAGAGTATGATTAGAACATCATATGAATTACTACTTTCTTATTTTTATATGTTATTTGACCAATTGGTGATCAGTTCCTTGTAATTAGGTTTGAGTTTGTTTTTGCACATACATTATTACAATTTTGATATTACTAGATTACACCTACTCTGATTGTATTCTATTTACATATTAGGTCATTTTTAATTATTTTTCACTCTAGTTAGGGTATTGTAATCTAATTGTTCCATTGAAGACCATTGATACTAAATGGAAGAATTTAGTATACCTAGAGGTTCCCCTGAGGTCTTGTGAAATTATTGACCAGAATCGGTGATTTTGGTTGGGGTGTTATAATTTAGTTAATAATGATATGTTTTTTGAAGGATTTATGATATTATTCATATTATTCAACTATATATATGCTTGATGTATTATGATACGATCAGAGGAAACAAAATTTTATACCCCCTAATTGATTGGGTAATTATTAATATCTAATAAAATCATTATGCTTGGGCTAGTTGAAGTATAGATCAACCATAATGTAATGCGTGAATGTGATTCTAGAATTTTCACCTGTTTTGTTGGGACGATGTTTTAACATATGATTGGAAAGAACATGATTATATAATTTTTCATAATTTATATGATGGCCTTTGAAAAAAATGATTGATGTTATAGAAATGATCTTTGATTTATGTTTGTGATGGCATGACTTATTTTTGGACCACATTCTTTTTTTAATATTACAATTCTATTATGATTTCCTAATTCCAATACCATGTTTCAAGGATTAATTCCATGTTGTGATAATTTAATCTATTAAAAATTCATCTAAATATATGTCTATGATTTATTATTATGCTATCAAACATTATTTTATATTCCTATAGTATCATGATTTTATTTGGATAATTATTCTATTCTCATAGGATCATGTCTCTCAATTTCTAATGATGAATGTTTTCATTGAATATGTTTCACCCCTTAATAATAAGTTGAGATCACCCTTTTATTTTGTCTCTCAATTACCCAAGGTGATCACAAGTGAAAAAAGAATGTTGTCTATATATATGTGTGCTTTTGTGTGTTTGATCTTAAATGATGGACTTAAATACATTTTATAGAACAGAATAGGTGCATAATGAATTATGTTCCTAGTTATTATAATATTTAACTTTTGGTATTAGAATTTTTTTGTTTCACTTTTGATGTTAGAAATGTATGTATGTGATGAAGTAGTTTCAGAGGTGTATGTCTTGGAGTATAAAAATATTTATTAGTGTTGAGTTTAGTAACTTTTGGGAAAGAGGATTGTGAATATTTTTATTTATAGGAACTTTAATTTATTAAACTTTTATCGGGTACTGGGATAGGTATTCATAGTTTGACTGCAAATCAGTTTAGTGAAATTTATGATATTTACACACCATAGATATGCTTTATTTTATAATTTATTTTTGAATCATGGTTCATGAAAATATTCATAAGTCTTAATTTGTTTTTTTCTATGAAAAAAATATGAGGGAATAATATCTTAAATGGGGAAGAATGTAATGTCCCATATATCGACAAAATAACTTTATATCTTCTATTAAATTATTAATATAAATTTTAAATCTATTTCATTATTTAATTTAAAAGGATATAAACATAACATTTACAAACATATGTGTCACCTATTTTGCTTAAATTATTGAATACACGATTCTCATTAAAATAGGTATTCCAATGTAATTAAATTTTATGATTAAAAATAATTTATTAAAAAAGATTCACAATTTTTTTAATGCATTCTATATCATTTCTCACAATCATTTTTATTTGATAATAATATTAATCATATTTTTATTTTATTTTATACTGTATTTTAAATTGTAATTAATTTATTGGAATCCATTTTTTAAAATTTGATTATACATGTTTAATAGTTTTCAATTTTAAAATCATAACATCAAAAAAATATTTTATTGTAATAAAACATTTTATGAATATCAAATGATAAAATATGAAAATAATATAATCTTTTTCCACATAAAATATATTTTAAAATAAATTTATAAATTAAATAATAATTCATGTAATATTTATATGTTTTTTTTCATATTTTGATAACACAAAAATTTTACATAAAACTAATATGTATCTTTAATTACATAGAAATAATGGATAGAACAAGTTATTATATTCATATAAAAAATAATTTCTCATTTATATTGTGTCATATTAAAATGATAATTTCATTATAGTAAGATAATATAGTCAGTATAAAAGAAATATATGAAATGACATGACATTTTAACAATATCATTGAATGTTCATAAAAAATATATTATGATAAGAATATAATTAAATAGAAAATTTGACTTAATTATAAAATTAGTTTTATAAAATTTATTCTATGATTGAAATGTTTCATTAAATAATAATCAAACACATAATTATTAATCAATAAAAAAATAAAAATGTTTAAAATCATAATAAATTAATTTTCATTATAAATAATTTTTTATTTTATTCAATACGTTATTTTATTTTATTGTCAAATATCCCATTTTTAGAATTTAAATTTTATAAAATGTATGTAATTTTTTAAATCATGGAATCAAAATTTTATATTGTTGATGTTATGTTGTTTTTCATTACATGAATAATATCAAGGTTAATATTAAAATATCATTTATGTAATGAAAATTCTAATAGTTTATAGGAAAAAGTTTCATTAATTTATTATGGTATGATGTATATATTAATTTCCCATTTAAAATAAATTAAAATCCATTTACTATTGAGTCATAAGATAGATAAATATTATATGTTAATTTTTTTTAATTTCTAATATATTATCCTAAAACACTAGTCTCCTATAATTATAGATTCCACCTTATCCACCACACATCTCCCATAAATATATTGATCTTAGACTATAAAAAATTATAATAATAATCCATAATTATCACTATTATATAAGATACATTGGTTTAAATCATTAGAAAAAACTGAGTTTTATTTATTAAATATCATATCCATGGATGAATGTTAATTGATTGGATAAAATATCTCTATACACAACTTTTTAAGTTTTATTTTTTATCTTCCTTCAAGTAATTATCTATATATAAACATTATATAATTAAATATATATCAAATGTATACTAAAATATTATTTCTTTAATGTTACATCAATTATTATACTTCATTTCATTTATTTTAAAATGAAATTATTGCTAATATTTTAGTTTGTTCACCACATCAACATATGATGTATTTTATTTTTCATCACCACCTCCATTTCAGGATTTAATTTATTTTTTTGGAATAAATGGGTTAGTTAAAATATGATCAATATTATATTATATGATTTATAAATACATAAAATATCTGTAAAAGCTGAATCATTAAAATAAACATCAATTCATGGTCGATATGACTGCCAATGTGGATGTTTTTTTAATAAATAGTTAATGTAATCATAGATAGTTTTAAAACAATATTTTTCTGTTAATAATAATGAAAATGACTACATTTTAAGAAAATTAATTTTCAAATTTTGGTAAAGAATCTATAAATAAAATGAAATAAATTTTGTTGATAATGAGAATAAAACTATATAAATGAACACAATAATATATGATAAGATATTTTTCTATGGAAATTTTCTTAAAATTCAAGTTTCATTTCATATTTGGAACCATTGGAACATATGTAATGGGTTGAAATTAATAACATCAGACTTTTGTTGTTATAGAAAAATTTTATATGAACTAATCGATAAAGTGACTCGACCATGGAATAGTGAAACCAACATCCCCGAGATGAAGTACATGAACACTTGTTTTAACTAAAAATATAATAAATCTGAATAATATATTAATAATAAATATATGAAAATAAAAATGGTTTTATGTAATGTATTTGATAAATTTAATTTGACTATTCTTGAGGTTTGGCTTGCACACTATGTCAAGTAACAATTGATGGTTATGAGTTTTCATTTGTGGGAATTAATTCTTATAAAAGATTGTTTCAACATTGTATGTGTTTTATTATTTAATATAACTCCACAAATTTTGATGAATAAATAATATTAATTTACAATTTGGTTATTAAAACTCTGTTTTACCCTTATATGTACTAATAGATCATAAAATAAAAGGTTTGTAAGGGGTATTTCATGGTTGTTGTTATTCTTGTTGATATATTTTCTATCCCTCTACATCTATCAAAACACATATTTATATCATTTTCATGTGATTCCATTATGTTGTTTTAGATTCCCTCTCCTTCTTATTTATGGTATACTAATTTCATTTTGATTCAATTCAAACTATGTTTATGTCATGACATATGACATTTATTGAATGAAATTTTATATTCTTTTTATATCCTCCCCCAAGATTATTAAAATTGAAATATATGTATCTACTTAATGAAACTATTGTGATTTTTTATTGTAAAAATGATCTTTCAAAATCATTTTATCCTTTTTTGAAAATAATTATTCAAAATATATCATTCCCTTTTTTATTAAAATGTCAAAAACCATTTGGGAATACATTTCGTAATTTCCCTTCTATTTTCCTCTATATTATTATTAATTAAATATTTCAAAATATATATATTTAAATTATATGTTATAGGAATTAATAATTTTTTAATAATTTATTAAATAATTTTTTATGATTTTCTCGTTCCCTAAAAATGATATTTTATTTTTTTTAATTAAATTTTTATTAGAAACAAGGGAATTTTATTTAAAATCTTTCAATCTATCATCAACCATAGAATATTTACTCATATATGATAATAAAATTATATCATCAAAACATTTGGTCCATTTCTTATATCATATTTTATAAAATGAAATATTTTTTATAAATTGATACAATGTACACAAATTATTATAATACTTTATATATATTTTCATGAATTTAAAAAATGTCCTAAATGAAATATATAGATGTGATTTGATATATCATTTCATTTCTCTCAGCTTATCATAAATAATGAAAAATATCAGTGTTCTCATAATTCTTTTTTTAGTAACCATATATCCTACTGATGATTTATGTTTATACATCTATACACCGATACATTTCATAGACTGTTGAAATTATTGACTTGGATGTATACCACTTTCACCATAATTTGTTTGTAACATAAACATTAATATCCCAGAAAAATGGTATTTACAGAGATGTATAATTTATATCATTGGGTAACTGTTTATTTCCATGGGTAAAAATTTTATTATTTTAAATATATTTATGATTTTTTTAATATTCAGGTGGAATAATTAAGCACGATGCATTATTATTCGATGTATGTGCAATGAATTATATGGACACCAAAGAAATTATTGAATGATTATTATTTTTTGATATCCCTATGAATGGTCCCTATGAATTAAGCAACATCCATAATATTGCATATGAATATGATGATAGATTTTTTTAAATGTAATGAAAGGATGATTAGTACACATATGTCATATCTGAGAATGATTCTGGTGTTATTCAAAAAAACATTATGCGTATTGAAATATATTTATTATGTATTTTTTATTATTTACCTATGTTTAAGATAAAATTCCTTATCTTTGTGCCACATTCCATTTTATAGGATTTCAATGCTCCTAACTCATCTTTTCATTTGTAACATGTTTCTATGAATGATTATATATTATAATTATTAATACACATAAAATTTCAACCCACTCTTATGAAATGATTTATTATTATTCTATCATGCCTCATTTTCACATATTACTATATCATGATGTTAACCATTTAATAATTACATTTATTATAGGCTCATGTCTCTCATTTATTTATAGTATATTTTCTAATCAAAATTTTTTTACATATTATCATGCCTTTATTTTCACACCTTTTGTTTGTTTCCCATTTTCTAGGTTATCATAGGTTATAATGAGTGTGTGGTCTAATTGTACAAGTACATTTATTATTGATAAATATAAAAATTATGGTATTTGTTTTGTTTATGACGTTTCTTTTCAAATAGTTCCCCAAGACATAGATCATGTGATCTATTAAGATAAGTTTAACTCATAATATTTATGACAAGTATATATACTTATCACATGAGGTATAATTTTATGATTGGGGGAATGTCACAAATGATGTCAATAATTGATATATCAATATAAAAAATATCTATAAGGTTGAAAACTATTAATGGTCTGATGATATAAGATAAATTAGATATAAACCTCTAGTAATATTCCATAATACTATTGAAACTATTCTATACACTAATATTCTATGCGAATACTTGTGAAACAACCACATCAATCGTAAATGGATCGATAACACCCTAATATGAAAAATTGACTATGGATATGTTCCTTAGTTATCTATGACATTTAATTTGAATATTTGTTGTATAAAACTACTAAAGATATTTTATGATGTGAAAAAGTGACTGGATGAACCTAAAAAATGGGTTCTAAGAGAAAATACTTTTTATAGTAATATGGAAAATCCAGGGAGTATATCAACAAAGAGGTTATCACAACCACATCCAATGGTCATGAAAAAATTATGAGTGGTCTCTATTATTCTATGAGTGATAATAAATATAGTTCATGGATTTCCATTCTATTTATTCTTTCCATATTGAAATATATTTGTAATCAAACTCAACATATGTTGTCAAATTGATGGAAATGTCCTGGTTCATGATGAAAAGTTCATCAGAAGAATTTTTCAATAATGATAGGCATTGATGAGTTTATTATTTTATTCTTGTTTATGGTAACATATGGTATCAATTTTAATCTAGGATGATTAGGATATCAAAATTTGCTTATCCAATGTATCATTGGTTCTTTCTTTTTTATGTTTCCTCAAAATGAAGTTAGTAGTGTTCTCTTATAGAGTATGTCATTTTTTGAACTATATATTTTCTATTGGGTGAAAGTTCTGTTTGTTTTTCAATGTGTCTATTATTTCCTTTATAGCATTTAAGGAATAGAGTATCATGGAATAAAAATTGACCATATGCCGAGAAGAGAAAACCAGTTTGAAAATTGATGTAGATTCTATTCTTAGAACCAAATGATGAATATGTGGGGGTATCATGGGTTTCAAACCATAAATATATATTATTTGAATTATGAAATTTTATTTGGGGATATTTTGATCACAGAGTAAAGAATGTTGTATATGGTATTGGACAATTTTTTTTCATAAAAGTGTGAATGGTCCAAAAAAAATTTATTCATTTTTTTATTTTAGACCACTATAGAGTAGTGTATGATGAATCAAAAGGTCTACGGTATAATGGTGTTATACCTAGTTATAATATGTCTAGTTACTTCTAGATAGTGTTATACTTTGTATCTAAACAAATATATGGATTATATTGGGGTTGTGTAATGTGTAAATAAATTTGATATCAAAACATCATATGATAGTGTGTCATGTTGAATATTCCTTCATTTATGTGTAATTTAATGTTCAGTTATAATCTATAGAAGGATTCCTAATGAAACCCATATAAAATTTTAACTTTTTAGGATTAGTAGGAATCTCTTTTTTTGAAATAATTATTCAAAAACATAAGGAAATATTTAATAATTGATGGTGAATTCATTAGTATTAGATGATAGTTTATCATGATTGTATGGTATAATTAAGATGCTCTAATAATTTGAGTCAACTAGAAATGAGGTGTTGGTATAATCAGATAACCAGATAGGAAAGCAATGAAAATTGTTTTTTAAGGTACTAGCCCATGAGGTCGATACGTTAGTTGGATGGTGGGCATAAAAACTAGTAGGAATATCTAAAGAGATGATTTTAGAGAAGAACACATTTTTAGATTTTTTATCATAGGGTAAATTCTTTAATGATGAAATTATGAGACCGAATTAACTTTTCTAGACGAAGTATAAAAATGCTATAAAAATCATGTAACTGTAATGAAGTATCTCTTATTCAACACAGTGATTTAGTACCACATGAGTCATGGTTATTGAAATTAAGGTTTGGTAAAAAATATATAATATGGTGAAGAGGTGTTGTTTTTATGAATGTTTCAACTAGGGGTTACTAGGAATCACTAATGATAATTGTAATGGTGATGTTTCCATATGGGATAGAAGTGATTTTTATATTCATGAATCAAGTAAAAAAATAACCTAGATTTGTTCTTAGAATTTTTTATTTATCACTATATTTCTATAAAATATGTTTTTGATAGAGTGGCTTCGTGCAGGTTTCTCCATGGTGGTGGAACTATGTAAAATAATGACAATAGGTATATCATAATTAGAAACTTAGTCTCAATAGATATAAATATATTTATATTAACAGGTTGGGCATATTATTCACATTGATTTGAGAAGGTTATGAAAACACATGTTTCATTATATAATTATATAACTGGAATTAAATGAGTAAAAAAAGCATGGAATTATTTCATGGAATGCATAAATAAATGTTGTTTAATTAGAGGAAGTTGAACCCAAATCATGTAGTATTTATTCTTATGGTAGTTCACAGAATAATAATTATACTAGCTAACATCAGCAATAGTGTGTCATAGACATGTGTAACTATTGTTCCCATAAACATTTGAATGTTTCTAACATTTCATCTAATAAAAGACATGGTGGAAGGAAGGTAATATAATCAAGTAAAGGGGATTGACGCCCAAATCATGTTTTGGTTGATAGAATGGTTGTATATGGGGCTTTATTTGTTTTTTGGGATGGGATTCATTATTCTTGAGTTGTATAATCTAGGAAGACCAGATTTTTTTTCTTGGAGTAGATGTTTCAGGATACAATTATGTTTTTTGATAGAATTTAAGGATCCATTAAGATACATTGCGTTTAATTTACTCATATAAATGAGTCTGAAAGTAGGTATTGGGAGAAGTGGTGCCCATTTTTTTGGTTAGATAATTCAAAAATATTTTTTTATGATGGTTTTTTCTATAGTATTTTATTTTGTGAAGGATAATTCAGTGAAAGTTTATTCAATAATATAATTATTTCGTTCTCTAATGTAGAAATGTTTTTGGATGATTTTGAACATGAACATATTGACTGTAGTTTAGGGACATCTCAATGTCATAGGTGTGCTTCTTTTTGGAGTTTTAGATCTAAATTAATTGATTATATTTTATGATAAAAACATATTGATCATCCAAAATGTAATATAATGTACTTTATCATAGTTAGATGATCCTATGAAGGTGAAAAATAAGGTTTTGATATAGGGGTATGAAGGACACATTTTTATAAATACTTAACTAAAAATTATAATTGAATATTTTTAGGTATTTTGATTAAGAGTATGATAGTCTGATGATACTAACCTCCCATGTTATAGTTATCATAAAGGGAATGATTTTCTTGGTATCTCTTTATCTGTATGTTTTGGAAGGCAATTTTACTATGGATGCTTGGGTGGGTGTTTCAGAAACAAAGGGTTAAAATGAGAGATTCTATTGAAATAGTACATAGCATACCATGTTAATGGTTATTAAAAATTTTCATATTTCTTTGTCTATTTTCCATTAGTGGAATTACTATAAATACAATAATCATATTACATGAAAAATGAATTTTTGATCATGGTACAAAATATATGGGGATATTTTTACTTCAGTTGGGATAAGATGATCAGATTCAAGTTGATATTATACACTCATACTTTTGAGAAATATATTCTGTGATATTTGATTACATATTTTTATAATTAGAAATTTTGTAAACATTGACAATCATCCACAGTTACTTTATTACAAAGAATTTCTATTATAAACCACTTTTCTAAGGGTTTTGAAATTCAGAGTAATCATAAATGTTACACATAGGGGATGAATCATTTAGGGAATTGGGTGTCAATCCATGATGTAGACAATTTGATAATATTGAAGATTTATTTTCAAAATTAAATAGTTTCTTTGAGGTTCAATTGATGACTGAAAACTCTATAATGGTTTCCCAGAGTTTCCATGATCGATTTTGTGTCAACGTTCTTACCAATGGGATGGATATGGGCCATATGACCTATATTGATTAACTAGAAAATAGGAGAAATTTAACCTAGTGGTTGATGGACCACTGGAATTCCAGTTGAACCTTACCATCTAGTTGGTAGGCTGCACTGGAAAAAAATATTGTGAGGGTCCTTTTGGTAATATTTTTTATTGAGGAAACATGGGATTTATCTTACACACATTCTTTTTCAGGATCATTCAAATCTGTTATGCTTTATTTCTCCCTAAAATAATATATATCAATCCAAGATGGGTCTAGATACAAACTGAAGGAGAATCCTAGTGAGATCCATCCTTCATCTTCGATTTTGAACTCCTTCAATCTCATGTGGTGGTTGATCTCTTTTCCATTCATTGTGGATGATTCCCCTTAGTACATTTGTGCCCCTATAATTATATTATGCATAATTAACTTTGAATACTCTTAACATTCATCATCTCTATGATGACTGGATTAATGGATTCCATTTATTAGGGTGATATAATGAAATTTTTTATTAGATCATGATGGAATGGTTTGGGAATGATGTTGTATTAGACTAGTTTTTTTATTAGATGACTCGTGGAAGTGTACACATGATGTTGATAGTTTTTTAACTAAAGGTTTATCCCTTAGTGGTTTTTTTATATTTTTTTTAATTGATTAATGTGTCCATTTTATCATGGAATTTAATTTAGGATTTTTCCACAACATAACTGGGAGTGGTTAGACTCCCTTGGATGAAATTAAAGATGAGCTACATAGATTCGTTGAATTGTTCTTTATTATTCATTTTAATTATTTTATATTGTTCTTTTTGTTTCTATGAAATTTAATATTTTTCTATAATGGTGTCAGAATCATGTTATAATCATTCTATGGTGTTTGGTCATTCATTTATCTAGGTAATGACACCGATAAGTTGTTGTAAATTTCATACATTCTCCATTGGTTTTTAGTTTTCATGTATTAAATAGATTATTTATATTTATGTCATAATTATTTAATTTTCAATGATTGGACAATGGTAGGACCTCATGGAAATCAATGGAGGCCGAATGGATGTAGATAATACAACAAATCTGTAGGGATTTTCTTGTTTTGGAGTAAACTATTTGAGGTACGTGGTCCCTGATTATACTACAGTATTGTAATATGCATGGTTTATTAGAATGTGATATGAGTTCTTCCAAAATGGAATAATTACCTTAAATTTTTAATGATTTATTAATAAAAATTAATTATTAATTAATTAATTAATTATTCTTATGTACTAATTAATTAATGAAACCATGCCTAATCAAAGTAGAAAACGTTTTAAGTGCCATGACAGACCCCTATGCAAAGGTTTGATGCCATCTATTGATGGATGAAAGTTGATTGTTTTTGTCTTTATTTATCCTATGAGACCTGTACATGATATAGGTTACATGTGTGATTGTGCATCCAATGAGAACCATGTTGTTACTGATCACATGTGTGAATGTGTAACCCATGATATCCATGTTTATATCGATCACATATGGGCATGTCTATCCTATGAGACCTAAGTTTGATGTTTGATCTCATGAGGTGAAAATGTGGACCCTATAATACCTATTTTGTATTTCTTCTCTTATAAGTATTATTGGTGGCTTTGAATCATTATTTATATATCACCATATTTTATTTTTAATCCTATACATATATATTCCTCATTGATTTATTCTTCCTTGTGAAGATGAGAAAATAGTTTGACCCATATGGGAAACCCCCCTAGAGGGATGTATCAGAAGAGAGGTTGGCATGTACATAGGAACCCCTTTCAAATGGTATGTTTCAAACACATTATTAGGATATCACATTTAATGGGGATGTGTTAGACAAAGATATTGTACTGTCTTAACGGTATCGAGATGGTAAATGCAAGATCAGTGTTTGTAATAGGCCAGAGAGAACATGGTTTCATGACACATGGGCGTATAAACCTTATTTTTGCATTAGTGATTTGATTAAATTCCTTGAAATTTCATTTATTTATTATTTAATCTCTTTGAATCATATATAATGTACAAAAACTACATATATTTATAATATGATATACCGAATTATTAGAAAACTATTGATTAATACTCACACCCTTATTTGGACGCTATGGCACATGGGAACCGTAGTAGCCCTCACTTGTTATTGGTACAGGTTGGGATGAGGCATAGGTGTGATCATCTAATAGGTTATCCACAAAGTTCATTTTTTATTCTCCAAATTTTATTATGTGATCAAATTAGTGGGAGATTAATAACTTTATAAGCACACATGGCTATTCATGTTAATTTTTTAGATAAATTTTTCATAGATGACATGATTATTGGATTCCCAATAATCTTAATTAATAATGTTACATGTTTGGTAATTTATATGATATTGTGGATTCTGATTAAGGTTAGAATCCCCCCCACTACTTCACTTTATACCCTATGCTTGTGGAAATCCTCTATAATATGGGGATATGTGCCTAACGTTATGTGTCACTCTTGTTCATACCCAGTGAATTGGGATAGGGTAAAATAAATGTTATCAGAACTATTATTTTATTAATAATTTGGGGTGTTTTTATATAAGTGACAATGGAACACGTTGGATAATTTAAATAAACATGGTCTACTGCATCATGAACACCTTTATTGAGGAAATCCTATGTTATTAGGTAATGAAATTGATGTTATTAGCTTAAACTATTATATTAATATTATTTTACCTTGTAAAAACACATTGATTTAGAGTTTTATTTTTTAATATTAATTTATCTATTGGTCCTATCGATAATTTACTTCATATGCATCATATTTGGAATATAGGATTCACAAGATTCTTGGGTTTGTTTTATGTGATGAATTAGGAATCAATTGATTTTGTGTCATAAACATGTACAATGTTTTCACATATGATATGTTGTGGAATTAATTTGGTAGAAACCCTCTAAATGTTTACTATTAATAGATGTAGATGTGAGATAATTTTGTTGTGTACCTAGGATATGATGATGGTAGTAATGATGTAATTTTCTATTATTTCTTCTTTCGACCAACGATAAATGTAGTGAAACTCATTAGTACATTTTGGTCTATTAATTTTATTTTTTTAATATCATATGTGGGTTCCAATTAGATAGGTATGATTAAATACACATCATCCAAATACAATGTTGAGTTATCCATATATCACTAATTGGAATTATATTTATAGATATTATCCATCTATGGCCCTTTGACATAGATACTCTAAGAGAGATGTCATTATCAAATATATAAGGCGATGTGGACATATAATGTTCAATGAATGGGGACACCTTGTGAAACCTTGTCTTGGTTATGTATAAGAACATGCATCCTTTTAAATGTCACACTGGTTATTGGTATGTTGGTGAATTGTGCGGCATGGATGTCACCTAGTTAAGTGTGTCCTCATGTGAATGGATAGTCATAGATATTATCTGAGGGACGATTTTTAATGGTGAAAATATAATTTTCATGTCAAAAAACATTGGAATTATTTATGTATTGTCTTGAATTTTTACTTTTAACGTTTTAGTATTTAGCACATTGAGTTCTAACACCAATAGAAATGTTTTTATTTCATCGATTTATTGGATTCTCATTGAATCGAGGATAGGATGATGGGTTTCTATACATCGTAGTATAAATTTAAACTCCCATTATATCCTGATTTAAGGTCTTGGGGGCCATACTTATGAGTGTTTGATCATGGGTGGATGCTCAGCAACTTGAAATGACACATGTGGGATTTTTGTTTCATGGTGAATCTTATTCTAAATTAGAATATATTTCTAAAATGTGAACTTAGAGTGATTGGTTGTTGATGTTTTGGTGGATTTAAAATAATGAAAAATTAAAATAAAACTGTGAGTTCAGAAAAATAGGACTTTCAATCATGGGGAAATCAAAATTTTGGTGTCACAAGAGATGTTATCATTACTCTCCAACAAATACTTTATTTGTGGCTAATCATGATATTTTTGGACATGATACAGGTTGAACCGGTGGATTTGGTGGTAGAAAGACCATTAAGAATTTTTTTGGTTATATCCATGTATCCATTGGAGGTTGTGATTGTAGGTTACTGAAGAATTTATTTTAGAGTCACCCCAATAGTTTGATACTGATATGTTCAATGTGGAGCTTACCATACTTGGCATCAATATGGTCTATGACGAGATGTCTCCATCGTAGAAGTCTGCATAGATAATTTATTTGGGTAACATTGTGTGGTCAACATGAGTTTATCATAAGTAGAGGATCCATGATTTGAAACGGTGTTTTGTGAAAGAGGAAAATACCCATTTGTGTTAGTACTAATCACCTACTTGTTGGCTACTAGAAGATGTCATGATCATTGAGAACAGATCATTGAATACAATGACCTCTATTTTGAGTAATTATTGTATGGGTAGTGCATAGTGCATTTTTAAAAATCGATGATAAATTAGTAGTCTCATATAGTCATTATATTCCAAAATAGAATTGTTTAGGGCATGTCTATAGTAATAAATGAATTGTAGAAGATGATAATGATACTTCTATTAAAGGGAGAATAAATCTCTTAATGATTGATTAAATATAATGTGGAATATGTCATTGTATTATATAATACATATTGAGGAATAATTATGATGTCTCAATATGGAAGATATATAGTGGACCTAATAATATATGATTCCATGATGAACACCTAATTTTTTATTCAAATTTTGAATTGAATAGAGAATATTGTGGGGTTCGAACTCATGAGAAAATCAGTATGAACTTAGAGGAAGTAAAATAATTTGTGTGTTGGTAAATGGTTGGGAGTCTTCTGGATGATCTTTGTGGTATTTTAATCTACCATAAACATTCACTTGATGTGAGTTCAATCATATACTAGTATATCTAATTGATTATAAAATGCATCTAAAGATAATGGAGTCAAGATTTGTGGAAACATTGATTTCTAGTTTTATCGCATAAGAACTATTGTAGGAAAATGATTGGAAAAGTACTGATTGATTATGTCATATAAAGAAGAATATAGTTTGTTATAACCATTTTTAAATAGTCATATAATGTATTATAATGGATTTTATGGATGGTACATATATTTTTTGGAAAGGTTATTATCATCAGGTTGGGTCTTGGTGGAAGAGACTCCATGATTTGGATTGAACCCGAGGATGAGTTTTGGTATCAATATTCAATTTTTATCTTGAATTGAACTGAGATGGATAGAACTAAAAAATAATAAGAATATCATTCAACTACATGAATCTTATTTCTTGTTGATATTTTTTGGCTGGTTGTGTCATGATGCATTAGGTGGAATTGGTTTATTACCACATGGTGTTTTGAGTTCAACATATACGAAGATCATGGACACAATGTTGGAGTACAATAATAATTTATCTCAACTTCTAATGTTTCTCATTGATTCATGTAGTAAGATAATGATTTATATTCTTTAATGAACACATCATTAGGGTGGAGAGTCTTCATTTTGGGATTTAAGGAAGATAAATAATTGTGAATGATGATCATGGAATATCAGGAGTTGTGATTCATGTGATACCATAACATATCAAGTATACAAATTACTATGTTTGGGGATGTTATGGCCACCTGCATCATTAATGTTTTTGAATTTTTTATGAAATAATATCTTCTCATTTAATCTATGTCCTATTCAGAGAATAAAATGCAGAACTATGGTTCGTTATTTTAGAGCATCTGAAAATGTAGTTTTAGAATTACATAGTGGCTCGAAGGTCAACTCACAGAAAAAGAATTAAGTGGAGGAGGCTTGGGGAAATGAGAGAAACTTCTGTAACCACTAGGAAGCTGGTGGGTCATATAGTCTTCCTAATACATAGCATGACTCATCATACAGTTGAGAATCATGCACTAGAGGGTCAGTAAACCACAAATGAGCCAATGGATTATGACCAACAAACATTTGTGAAATGTTATAAAACAATTTAATTATGATAGTTTTTGAAATTTTGGTTGTTGAGGCACCTTAATATTTATCTACCATACTAAAAATATTGAGTACAAATCGACTGTCTTCCCCTCCATTCCACCATCTAAGACACTCTTTTAATTATAGGTGGATATAGACATAATTCAGTGGTGAATCTTTGTGAGATCCATTAATTTTAATCAATATTTTACTCTTTATTTCTTATGTGGTGATATACATTCATTTCATTTATAATGGTTGATTCCTCGCAATATAATTAATACACTCTAATCTATTTATTTCCCAATTCTCCACTCATCATCTTCTATTTTATCATCTTGAGCATCGATTATTCATATCATTATTTTCAATTAGAGAATACTGGGACAATTCCATCATATTTTGTCTGAATTTTTAAATTATAATTGGCATTTGAATTAGTATGGTTTTGGGTGTATCAATACAATTAATTCTTTATATAAATTAATTTTTCATGGAAGTTATTTCCCTTGGATGTGATTTATATTGTTTTTTAATAGAATTAATTGAAAATTAGATAATGTAATTTAATTGGAGATTTTCTTCTTCTTAGAATTAGGATTTTCTATGAAGTGGTAGAGTTCCATTGTATAATGTTGCTGCTATGGTACTTATCATAATCTACAAATGGTATTAATTAAATTATATAAATATATCCATTTTTGTTTTCCATGAAATTGATAATTTTAAAAAAAATAATGATGGAATCATATTATAGACATTACATCAGTTGTTGGTCATGGTTTTAGTGATGTGGTGATAATCGTTGAGCCATTAGAAATCTATTCCATTCACCATTTGATGGGAATTTTCATGTAATAACTTATATAAATTTAATTTAGTTATAATTAATTAATTTGGCATGATTTGTTGTGGGTATAACCTCATGTTGATCGATGGAGATTGAATGGACTTAGATGATATGGATAATGTAACACATCTTCTTATGGTTTTGATGAGGTTCTGTTTGAGGTAGGTGGTCTGATGTAATCTACCGTATGGTAGTATAGACGATTTATTATTATTTTATATGAAGATTTTATCATTTGGAAAATGGCATTAAATTCATAATGTTTTATGAATAATAACAGACACATGGTTAATTAAATATATTAAGTAATAATTAATTAATGTAACCTTGACTAATGAAACTGAATATGGATATGATGGCCCTAAAAGACACTTGATCAAATGCTTGATGTTAACCGCTAATTGTCGATGGTTGAGCATCTCTGATCATGTGTGTTTTTTTATGTATGTATTTCTAGTGATATGCATTCCTTATATTTATCACATGTGTATGAAAGTAACCTATGGGACCCATGTTGAAGTTAATAAAATTTTTCTATGTGTGTTATAAGAGTACCATTTTGATATTGATAACATGTGTGTCTCTACCCTTTGATACCTATGTTTGATATTTTTTTCCCTGGAGGTATTCATGATTAGAATATGGGAAATTTGTTTTATGTTTTGTAACATATGTATTTATGGTTGGTAAAAAAATATCTTAGTATTAAGTAGTGCTAGATATTTTATATTTTTCCTATTTTTGGATGTGTAATTCTTTTTTATTTTACAAATAAACATGTAGGATGATACGTTTAATCTATAACCCTAGACTGGAATGTGTTAGATGTTATTTCAACATTCACATGGGATATCACATCATATGGTATGCGCAAAACATGTTTTTGGGGTATTCTATTATAGTAGGGTGTGTTGTATTGGAGTGCTGACCTCTAATTATGACATGGAGCCAAAATGGGTACGACTAGAGTTAGTGGTTTCCTATTTCTTTCACAACTTATTTTTAAATAAGTTTTTATTTATTATTTTAGAATTAGATATTATTATCTAAATTGGTACAATAAATTTATTTCCTATCAACTCTGTACTATAAATTTCCCATATTTGTAAACAATATTTATTTGTTAGTTTCTAGATTGTGGGGTGGTGCCCTTTTATGGTATAAACCGTACCTAGTTTGGTATACAAGGAACTTGATTACCCACGAAATCCAAATTATTACAAGAACCTGTTTGGATAACACTGGATATTATTCATTGATAAGGTTTTCTCACTATAGGTCAGTAGAATAGGAGGGCATATTTCTTAGAGTGGATATGAGAGACATTTAATACTTTTTTATTTTCTTTATTTTTGTATCTAATCAGCCCGGTGGGCAATCAACATCCTTGTATATAACATTTATTGTTCACTTTTTTGTTTCCACATTAATTTATTAAAAAAGGTTTTACTACTAGATTTTATATACTATGGTTTTATTCATATATATATATATATATATATGCTGGTTATTCTTTTATTGTTCACACTGGTTGATGGTATAGTCATCATCAAACATCACATTATAACCTCACTACTTTACAGTAGTCTCTGTTTTATGTGGTGGTGCGACTAATGTCATGTGTCTCTATGTATCGAACCAACTGAATTAGGTTACAGTCTTACTATATCTATTGATGTAATTTCAAAGTTGAATGTTACATAGTTTTTTGTGATAAATGTTTTCTATTTATGTGTCTGAATATCAAAAAATATATATAGAAGTATAATTTGGAATATTGATGAAAAAATATTATTCATCCACATGATTGTCAAGAAGAAAATGAGGAAGATAATAATTAGTATAGGAAATTATATTAAAAGTATTTTTCATAGTAGAATATTATTAATGTTTTATAGGTTTCCAGAGGAAGTAGTGGTATGAGATAATAATATAATATTAGTGATTTGAAATGTTAGAATAAAGGATGAATCCAATTACTAATATGAGAGTTTAAGAATCCATAATTTTTTTTCTAGATGCATTAAACATGGTAAAATGATTGTAGAATATAATATTGAGAATTAATTATTTTTAACATGAATTAATTAATGTGGGGGTTCTCAGTCAGTCACCTTGGTTGAATAATGAGGAATTATAAAATATCAAATGGTGGTATAATAGTGGAACTGAATAGCCACTATGGTAGACCTCAATAAATAGTGTGTTTATGTCCATTTTAAGGGATAATTAGGTGGTAATTATTTCTAATAGGGCGGGTAATTTTATGTAATTTCATGTTTATAGGGTTTTCCTCTAAAGAAATTTTTAGAGATATTATTAAATTCCTGGGTTTGGTTTTGGAAGTAGATTCTTATAAATATGGAATATTATGTTTTTTAGATATATGGGTCCCTTATAAATTTTATTCCCTATTATTTATGGTTCCCTAAAATAATGGTTATTTTTATCTCCCATAAAGAAGGTTTTTTTTTGAAAATAGTAATTCTGGTGATTTTCATGTTTCAATTTTTTTATGTGTTTTGTATCCCATGATTTTAAATTAAAAATGGGTGTTATCTAGGACCATATGTGAGATGCTAATCAGATATTGTAGGAGTAGTTTGGTGATAATGATTTAATGAAATATATGAATTGGGCACCAAGTTATAAGGGGATCTAGGAAACTAAAAAATTTTTGATTTGTTATTATGCATGTGATGGATATATACAGGGACATTCTAAAATACTCATTATAATGCCTACAAGGATTATATGACACATGTTATTTATATGAAAATAGGATTTTTCATAAAAAAACCATGTAATAAAACTATATATCATATTGACATAAAAAATTACATACTACATCCCAAACCACCATATTCCATAACCACAACAACTACCAGACTACAACAGTATTTCTAGATGGAATAGAGTAAAAGGGAGAGATGTTAACAATATATTAAAAAGAAATCATGGATATTTATGGTCACCCAATATATAGGAACCTCATATTATAATTAGATTAGACATTTGACTTATATAGGGGTAATAAGAAGTAGTAAGATGTATAATGAAACATATAAGAGTACACAATCCAAATCTAGAGGCCATATTCCTTCAAACCATCACATAAGTTATATAACCATTCAAATCATCATAAAAATAATTATCACATCCACATCTAATATACAATAGGTTTACAACAACACTAATAAAATTCAACTATAATAATAATTCGTAAATTTCTTCCATAGTTAATTTTCACATCATTTTAATTTGATTTAATATTTCTAAATTGAATCATTTATCAAATTACCAATAATTCCCATACATAAAAATATACGCATGTTACTCTCCACACATTCCGTTAATGCATTATACATATAAGTTTAATGTTAACATCTCATTATATAACAATCCAAAATATTCATTGTTACTTTAATTCATTTAATTCAAACACATTGTTTATATGTTACATTAAAACATACATATAATCTGAAATATATTATCAATGTATTTACCTAGTTACATTTAATTTGATATTAATAGAAAACTATAACACCCAATCCAGACTAACCATTCTACAACACCATATCATAAAAAAATGAAAAAATTTCATTCAATTAGTACATTAATTAATATAATAATTAAACTAGTAAAAAATATATAAAATATCATAATACAAAAAAATAATAAATATATAATTATATAGAAATTATTAACTGAAATATTTAAATTACTGTAATAAAAACCTCATATACCTCCAAATATTCAACATTTCTTATATAAACTATTCAAATCTCAATTTTCATGATGAAGAAAATAAGATCATTCAAAATTAATAATAAAAAATTATTTAGAAGGATAATTTGTGGATGAAACATTGAAAATTTAATATTAAATCATCAATGTAGTAATTGATTACCCCTAACAACTCGTAATTATGTGGACTTGTAATATATATCTAGAAAATAAAGATCTAATCATCTTAAAAAAATTCCTTGGCATAAAATGTATAATTAACTATCTAGGACTACATCAAGATATATAAATATTATAACGGATGAGAAAATAGAGGAAAATTATAGCTCAGATAATAATGACACAGTATAATGAGTTCAAGAACTCAATGATACAACAAGGGAATTCAAAATCAATAATGAGATTCTTTCAACCAACATGTCTTAGAGGATGATTTAATATATTCAAATAAAATAAAAAATAGTGTTTGAATGTATATTTAAATATAGATGGACTGAAAGAGGAAAAGTTTCTTAAATAACAATATAGCTTTGTTCATTGAACTATGATTCTCAATTAAAGTTAAATTAAAACATTAATCCATGTAAATCTATATGTCCATATTATTTAAAAAATACATGATTGAGTAAACCAATATAATCTCAACAAACCCTAGAATGTTACCCTCAAACCCCAATAAAACATAATTATATACCCATGAATGATTACTATATAAAAACATTATTGTATCTATTGAAGAAAAAACAAGATGTGGTTCATTAAATTGTTGTATTAATACATAATAAATAGGATATTCAATATATTTTATGATAAATGATTGTTTTAAAAAAAAATCTTCATTTAAAATTATAAGAAATATTTTGATCATCACTTCCCTCAAAGGAAACATAAACAGTCATCCTATTGAAGAATGACTACATAGAATTATAAACTATGTAATTTTTTTAACCATGATGTGGTATATATGGGAACCCAAAAACAAAAATATATTTCCATAATTGTAATATTTACTCACTACATATAAAAGTTTTGGAAAATAAAAAATTACAACACAAGATTTTTTCAAGTATCCTTAGTTTTTTCAGAGATTATGAGGTAATATTTATTTGCAGCATGAGTTCATATTGAATTATTAATAAACTAATAATAATAAATAAGAATAATTTATTAAAATTAACGATTAAAAGAATCGTGTAAGGGTGTACCTTCATATTATCAATTTTATTCAAATAGAAGGATTGAGTTTCATGTTAATAGACTAATATGTTAAACTTTATGATACTCATATATTATTTACAATAGTAAATCCCATTATTATGTCTTAAATATTGAAAAATTTTATAAGAAACACATTTGAAAACCTAGATACCATTTAAATATTTTATAAATATGAAATTTATGTTCTGAACGTATTCAATACAGGGTAGTAGTAATTATAAAATGTTTCAAAACCTATAATTATAAACTAGATAATTAATTTTTAATGAAGATAATAATAATTTAATGGAAAAATTCATTTATTTTTCTTAAAAAAATAAATAAATAAATTTAAAGGAATTATAATTATTGAAATTTATATGACAGAGCTAATATATAAGAAATCATTATTAGTTAATTTTTAGTCAACTTTTTTAGGACATAATAAAACAGAAATTTATTTTGAAAAAAATAGTTATAGTGTTTGTTTAGAATAGCATGTTCCTTATCATCCTTTTAATAGTACAATCATACAACATAATAATACTATTAAAATTATTGGTTGATAATAGTTTGTAGAAATTATTTTCTTTATGATGGTAGATATAGTTATTTTTTAGAGTGGATAACACATGCCTGAAACCTTTATTCAATCACTATATTTTTTTTATTCTAAAAAATATATGTTATTATGTATGATACTAACCTCATCATATATATATTTTTAAAATATATATATCTATTATCTAGATTGAAAGGGCCAAAAAATTTCGGACTGGAATTTTGAATAAAAATTTGAATTTTTTATGTTAGATATTTGTAAGGTGTATAATTAAAAATTTACCCTGGTATATGACCTCATAAATTTTTTCTGACCACCATGTTGGTATTAAAATAGGATTTTTACCATCAGAAATGTGTTTGGTATAATAATGTGATGTTCAAATTTAATCAGATTAATTAATAATTAATACTAAATTCAATAAATATTAATTTATTCTTGAAGCTTTTTTATATCATTTGAATGGAATTTTGGATTTAGATTATATTTCTACATTTGATTCAAAAATGGTGTGTTTTTTCTATGTTGTTCATAAACTCATGTGAGGCATCTTGGCTTGGACGGGGCCCCTTTTTCTTGTTTCTTTTCATTTTCATTTTTGTCTTTCCACTTTTTTCATTCCTCCATATCTTCTCATGCATTAACCCCCATTGGCTCTGTATAATTTTGACCTAGATATAAATTCATAGAGAGTGATTGTAAGATAGGGATAAGAAGAGTAGAACTGCTGTGTAGCTTGAGAGGAGTCTTATTATTCTATAGTTGTGGTGGAGAAAGGAAATGGGAAAATATTTTGAAGATTCCCCAAAAGGTACTATTTTTTTTAGGTTTTTCCATAATTCCAAATATATTTAAATTTTCTTGTTTTAAAACCCATTATAATAATTCTTTGTACACATAGCAAGTATATCAATATGTTTTAAAGATGAAGAAAGGGGGTTTGGTTGATTCAAGGGGTTTCTTATATTGGAATCCCGATCACATAATATGTAGTTCAAGAACACATGCTATTTGTTGTTAATATTCTGGGAAGATGTTATTTTAATAGTGCACACCTTGTATATATTATACAAATCATGTAATAGGACTCGATTTTTTAGTTGAGTACCTAGAAAGACATCATGTGTCAGCAATCATGGCCATAATGAGTACACAACCAAACCCTATGTTTGTTGCATGCTATATAGAGGTACACATCTTTGTGAAGTACATAGCTAGGGAAACCAAGGTATATGGGTATATTTTCTATGTAGTGTACATGCCATGTATATTATCAACACATAGTGTACATAGACATGTATTTTATTTTTGGTTGAAATATATTCCTAGATGGGGTGGTGAGGGTGCACATTTTGTGCTAGAGATGACACACTTTATAATCCTCCAATACTACCATTTTAGAGTCATTCATATTTTTTTATATATATATGACATGGAGATGGAATTGGAAGCATGTGTAGTCCACTTTAATAATATTTTTTTAGATCATGATGGTAAATTCTTGAGGTGTTACATGGACTCTTATGTATCATTTCAGGAATTTCCAAAATAAGTACTTTCTTCCTCAAGTAATTTAATATATTTGTCTCCTTGTAGTGAGACCCAGGATCTAAGATGATCCACAACCTATCTACTTTTATTGTTGATTTTGTAGACCTTCCTCAAAAAAATCACCATCATGAGATGTGGCAATATGGCCTATGAGGTTGTGACGTTATTTGTTTCTAATGATCCCTTATAGCATGCCTCTTCCTATGCTTCGACATATAATATCTTCTATATGACACCTCTATATTCATACATATAAACAAGGGTCCCTTGTGGGAATCCTTCAATTATATGTTAACCTATGGAATTCCTTTAAGGTAACCTTCTCCATTTTATTTGATCCAAGGATCCCTAGTATGATTCATTTTATTTTTATGCAATTTTAAGGGTCCAGTATTAAATGCCGCTTCCTATGTATTGATATGAATATCCCATGTAGGATACCTCTGTTCCTTACAATTATAATTTTCTATATACAATTCTTTATTTTTCCTTTACTTTGAGGATTTGAAGTTGGATTCCACTCTATTGTTTTGACATCATAGATTTAGTGGGTGAAACAATTTTTGCCCAACTCTATGTTAGTATGTAATGTTTAGTCAGATATAGTAGTGGGTGTCTCCTTAGAACCTACTCTCAACATTTAATCCTCAGTGGTTGTGGTAGTAGTGGTGAGTTCAGGTTTCTAGTAATGATCAATCATATGTTTATGAATCCACCTACTAATTAATGATGTAGCGATGATTACTACAGTTGTTTCTTTATTTTGGATGATGAGCCATACATGATCTATATTTCACTCACATTAGGATACTGAGACATGTGTTTTGGGATGTATCTTATTTATATATTGGGATGTTTAGAAATATTTTTGGTAATCCTGCTTCTGATCTATGACAATTCTTATTTTTATTGGGATCCCTATAGGTACTGCTTGGGATCTAACTACGGAGACTATATATTTAAAAATTATATTATTGGGACATCCATAGGTTCTTCATGGGATTTGTCTTTCAATCCTCTGATTATGATATATATGAACGATGTCCCTAAAAATCATTCTCATGGATGATTATGATATCCCATGTGATGAGGTTGTTTATTATCTCATTGATTAATTGATATGTGATGTGGATTGTTACACTATACTCAGTACATTCTTGGTAACTCAAATGATTATACTCAGTGATGATTATACTATCCTATGTGAAATGTATTATTAATCTCACCTTGGTGATTTCATGACCTCAGTGTTAGATAAAGTGTTTCACATCATTGGATACTCATGGATGATTATGATCTCCTAATTTATAATGTTGATTATTCTCTGCATAATTAGAGACATCGAGTGGTGGAAATTTTATCTTACCAATGATATTTTCTTAATTATTACCAAATAGTATGACCTTTATGGTTCATCTAAGTTCCAATGTCCTATCTACTTATAGACAGGGACCATGGGATAAAAAAACACACTAGATATTCATTGAATGAGTTGTACCATATCCAGCTTAGTATCTATTTATTAGATGTACAAATGCCCCCTAGGATCCATCATTACTGTGATTGGATCCGAGTACGGTTGAACCCAGGGTTAGGATGAGTTTCATCCTATGAAGATGTAGCTCACTTAGAGACATTTCCAAAACTGGGCCGAAATGGTATTCTATATTGTTATTATAGACCTAATGATCTAAAAAATTATTGATGGATTGAGTGTTACTACATCCATCTCAATACCATTTTCAAATGATGTCTTGACAATTAGGATTACGGACCGGAGAATCATCTACAAATGTTTTATGTTTTTTATTCACCCTACATATTCATATATATATATATATATATATATATGTTTGTGTGGGGGTGACTACATATATATACACATATGAATATAAATATAGATGACAACACATTGCCCTGCTGACCGTGATTGTGGACCGATTGATCGAATATGGATTCATGTCATTTGATTTACTTATCATTCTATTTGTGTCTCGGCTAGGGTGAACATATTTCATGAGCGTGAACATTATACATTAGACTTTTATTTTCATCATTTGGGAGAACTACTGAGATTATTTATATACCCTATACATGAATATAAGTATTTTTATAGACCTTAAGTGTTATTTTTAGATATATAATAGATGCATTGTGCTTAGGGATGAATCAAATAGTTTAATGATTAAGTGGGCATGCACATGTAGATTATTTTGATCATACTAGAGTATCTAAAAAATGTCACAGAGACTGGGTATGTGGTCCCGATCCGAGTTATTATCAGAGCCCTGTACTTTTATTTCAGTTTATTTTATATACTAATTCATGTGTAGTCAGCACAATGGTTGACTAGTGGTTTGTGTTTGAAATGGTTGTTCATGGTTTCATATAATTTTCATTTATTATTACAACATTTTTAATCACAATTTATTTATTTATTCCTTACTCAATTTATTTACCATTTGGAAGATATATAGTTATTTTTTCTATAATCAACTTTGATTTGATGAAATAGTTCCTCCCCAATCATACCATATACCTTAGTGCTAGTGGAATGACTATGGGGTTTGGAGAGGTACAAATGACACATTATGGATAACCATCTTGGAACACATATTTACATAAATATTATTCAAGACATTACAATGTGGTATCAAATATTTTTTTAATGTTGTATTAATATTTGGGATATGGTAGATAACATTATATGGATTTCGTTAGATCCTTTGATGGATATTGGACTGGTGTTTTGATAACACATGTTCTAGTAAGAAGTCGTAGTTTCTATGGTTATGGGATTCCTAAAATGACATGTGATGTATAGTTATTTTTTTTCATTGTGTCATACACATTTTGTATAGATGTTATGATTTATTACAGATATTTGGATCTTGATCCATTGGAAATCGGCTAGTGATAGATTTTGACTCTATTATGATAATGGAAACACACTATATAGACTTCTTATTTAGCCCATAGGATTCACATGTTATAATATTACTATTTTTTGATTTTACATATGGTGGAGGCCAATTGATTAATGTTTCTAAAAAATACCAATTTTTTAACTTTTTGTGTTTTTGGTGGAATTACTCTCAATTTTGATGACTGTCATATATATATATATATATATATCATTCTAATGAATGGTAAAGTGGATCTATGTTTGGAGTTTGATGGTGAGGCTCATAAATCAGTCCCCATACACGAGAGGTGCAGTAACTATAGTAGCGCAATATAAATTTTATTCCCATGTGTTGAACTCCTCATCCGGTTATGTTATTCATGTCTTATTCTTTAATACGATGGTAATAATCAATAAAAAATTTTCCATCATGGATTGGAATGTATTCTACTTAACTGAAAATTGTTTGTGGTAATCGTTTCACATCACTAAGTATGATTATGATAGGTACATGGGACATTTCTATTGAAATTGACCACGATGGGGGTTTTCTGTACACAAAATCATGTTGAGATTAAGTATATTTTTAGTTCTTGATTGGTATCATGAAATCCATTGACCAGTTCTTTTAGAGGATTATCAGTGAGGATCAACACCTTGTAACCGAATGTTGATAGGTTTGAAAAATGTATATAATTATGATATTACAATCAATAATGATGTTTGATCTTTTTGGATAGGTGGTTGGACCATGTGTCCCAGTTATGATACAAGATCTCTAGGGCTAGTTGGGAGACCTAGAGGCCCAAAATTTTTGTTGTCCTAGGATGAGTTTTGGTTGTATTTTTTCAATTGATGATATATGGTTAAAGTTGAGAAAAGGGGGAATTTTATCTTCTGATCAGAACCCACTAGGCTTATCATCAGGCTGACCTAGACTATATAATAAACATAGAACTTCAGAACCAGTCCATCAGTATATAAATTTAGAGTCAACCCATCAACAAGAGTCCTAGAGAATGGGGAAATATATCCAAGAAATTAGAATGATAATTTGATGATAAGTTAGAGACAGTTGGGAATTGGAAATAGGAAGAATCAGAATCAAAATACACTGAATGAGATCGAATAGACATTATGTAAAAAAACAACCAAGTACAAAATATGATAGTGATTTCTAGATTATGGAGTTCTCATAAAGCATTAATAATCCACGATACATTTTAGAGTGTGTAGAACAAAGTAGAATACAATGTGAATTATTCTGGCTGCTTTTCATTGGTGTGAGGAACATCAGACAACGAAAGATATAGATCATTCACTAAGGGAAAAATTGTTAATAGCGACGGGAAACTTATCCAATCGCAAATAATCTATTATTTGCGACGGGTAAGAAACCCCATCGTAAATAGTTTGGCGTGAAATGTGCGCCAAACCGCGCGAAGTGTATTTGCGATGGGGATAGAACCCCATCGCAAATAACTGGCAGCGGTTAAAGACTATTGGCGACGGGGCTGCAGCCCTGTCACCAATACCCAGGCAGCGGGAATTATTTGCAATGGGACCCGTCGCAAATAACCGTTTTAATGACGCCCATAATTAAATGCGGTCATGGTTATTTGCGACGAGGTTCTATCCCCTTCGCAACTAACCGGCGGCGGTTCAAGACTATTTGTGACGGGCCCAGTCGCAAATAACCATTTTAATGCCGCCAATAATTAAATGATGTCTGGGTTATTTCCAACGGGCCCCGTCGCAGAAATCGTTATTTGCGACGGAAAACCCGTCTCAAAAAAGCCCGTCGCAATTAATCCAACCTATTAATTCTGCCAACCAGTACAATTTCCTCACTTCACTCTCAACTCCCAACCGTTCCCATTTTTTCACTCTGAATTTTTTAATACTTTCAGTTGTAAATTTTTTTTTCCGACTTCGAGGATTCAGTTGGTGGTGTTCTACAATTACAACGGATCGACATTGACATCATGTTCAAGGTTTTTATATGAATTTTAATTTAATATTTATTTTATTTGTTATATTTATTTAGTTAAAATTTTTTGAATTTTTTTTATTTCTAATTAGAAATAATTATTAATAAGTATTAATAATTAATAGTAATGAGAGACAATTAAACACTAATTAATTTAAAATAGTTAAGTGTAATTACAATTAATTAGCAGTAAATATGAAAAATTAAAATTAATTTGAATTAATTAATAATTACTAGTATAAAGACCCGTAAAATTCAAGGGAAATTTTTTCTTAATTTTTTTTGGAATTTTACAAGAACGTGGTTTCTGACGGCACCTGATTCGGAGGCACGGTGTTCCCGGAATCAATTTCCGAAGTTTGGCTCGGGTACGTTAAGTGAACGAACGAGTAGATTTTCCTATCTTTTGAACCGGTGCTCGAAATTGAACTCTGATGGCACCGATGAACTCGCAATGCTGGTAATCGCTTAAGGTAACCTTTACCATAGTTGCGATTGTGCGGGAGAAGAAGTTAATTAATGTGGTTTAATTAAAAAGTAAATAAAATTGGTAAAACAATTTTATTTCTTTTTCAAGGTGGTTAGTTTCTCCTATGGGAAGTTGGTGTTGGGGCCCACATCCACCCAACATCCCATGTGTGGATAATTAAAAGGGTGGGGCCCACAGGAACCCCCCCCCCACCTTTTCAATTTTTCCGTTACTCCCTAACCCCTCTTAACCACTCACATTCCTAACTCCCCATTAACTCACCTTCATTAATATTTGACAACTTGTTGGAATTAATTTGGTGAGTTACATGTATGTTTTTGAAATTCAAACAATTTAATTTAAAATGTATTGTTGTGTTAATAAAATAAGGTTAGAACTTATTTTATTAGGGGTTGGTGTTGGGTTGTTTGAGAGCTTTTTGGTGAAAAAGCTAAGGAACACCTTCTTCCTAGACGAAGAACGCGAAGAACACCGTTCTTCAACGAAGAACTTAGCCGCCGAAGAACACGGTTCTTCCGCGACGCTGTATCCGCGACACGACGTTCTTTTTCCGCGTCGTCTCTTCCGTGAAGGTTTTCCGCGACGAAATCACTGTCAACGACTTCGAATCCTCGCTTCGCGACGTCGATGTTCTTTCCCTGCGACTCTCGACCTCCGCGACACTCGTCTTCCACGGGTCGTTGACGAACATCGTTTCTAAACTGAGGTAGGGGATTATTGTTATTTTATTAAATTATTTCCGTTCTTGATTCTAGCATGTCTAACATCGTGGTTAATAGACTAAATGTTATCATTTAACGAGAGGGGGTCGGACCGCACAAACACGGCCGAACCCCCTCCTATGTTCATGATTGTTTCTTTGTGAATGGAACGAGATGGCGTGGTGCCGTCGCACCACGCGAGAATCGCTCGATAAGTATTACGCGACGCCGTCGCGCCACGCCAAGAAGTCGAACAAGAACGCGACGCCGTCGCGCCGCGTCGAAGGAAACCAAAGACGCCGCGGCCGGAGCGGGGCCGCGGCGGAGGGGCGCGGTGCTGTAGCAACGCGCCAGACGACAAGGGTCGTGGCCGGTTCCGGGCCGCGGCGGAACAAGGTGACCAGCGGCCGGACCGGGCCGCCGGTGTCAGCGAAGAATGGGACCGGCCATCGTCGGTCCCGTGGAGGCCGGAACCAGCCGGCCAGGGCGGGCCGGCCGGACCGTTGTGCAATCGGGGGTTCAAACTCCCGGACGGCTGGCCAAAACGGCTCCCCATAATTGTGGGGGGCCGCGGTTACACAGGGGGGCAGGCGCCCCCACTTTGCCGAAACGGCTCGGCCAAAGGGCCGAGCCAGACAGCGAGCTGGGCGCACTGTCCGCCGCCGGACCGGCGCCGGGCCGGTCAGCCAGGCCAGGCCGCGCCGCGCCGCGCCGGGCCGGGCAGACCCAGACCTGGGGCGGGTTGACCCGTTTCATGCCAACCGGGGGGTCTCGGGCCGGGTCGGTCCGGACCCAAAACCCCCGTTATCGGACTGTCTGGGTTCAAATGCCCATAACTCGGGCTACGGACCTCCGATCGACGCCCCATCAGCGGCGACATGATCCTTAGAATGAGGCAATCGTTTCGACATATCGCACTCAAGGTTTCGAATACTTTGAGTTCGGCCGGGTTGGTTCGTACACGAAACCAACCGGGCCCTCGGAGCGGAAACGCTCATATCTTGAGTTACGAACGTTCGAATGACGTGTCGTCAACATTGTTGAGTTCCTCTTACTGAGACAGATCTTTTGGAATACTCCGTCCGAGGTTTGGACACAGTTGGAGTATGGTCGGGTTGGTTTTGCCTTAAAAACCAACCGGGCCCCAAGGACGAAAAAGCCAATAACTCTCAGACCGGGCGTCCGATCGACGCGCCGTCTGCGATGTTGATTTCCTTTTGACGATACAGAACATCTGGATACATCAACTCTGGTCTATGTGACAGTTGATGTATCAGCCTCTCGGCTCGTGGAGCGGACCCTCCCAAACGAGCTTGCTGTGTGCGGGAACCCTAGAGCTGCCCGCGACTGCTACTGTGACTGCAACGACGACTGTGCCGAGATCCTCAGTGGATTCGACGACGACGACTACAGCACATAGCGACCCTATGTGGATCAGTGCTACCGATCTTGTGCGGGTCTGATCCTGTGTGGGTCAGCGCTCAGCAGTTCTGTGAGAGCCAGCGCCTACAGATCCTGTGTGGGTCTGATCCTGTGTGGGTCTTTGCAAGGGTTAGTTTGCTACCGATCCTGTGTGGGTCTTTGCGGGGGTTAGTACCTATCGATCCTTTGTGGGTCCGACGACTTAGATGGATCAGTGATCATCTCTATCATCTTCGAAAAAGTATACATGTGTGAGCTGAATCCTGTTTGCTTTCCTGTGTGGATTGTGTTGTGTTATCTTGTGTGGATTACGTTTTTCTTTCCTGTGTGGAATACGTTTACTTTCCTGTGTGGACTGAGTTGTACTTGGGCTCGGAGGTTGGAGCGTATTGGAATTGATTACTTAGGTATATGTATGGGCATATACCTAAGCAGTGTCGGTTGTTACTTCGTGATTGTATCTTTCCTTTGTGGTTTATCCTTTGTGGATTTTGTGAGACATTCGGGGTCTCGGGGTCCCTACTAAGTAGCTTATACTAACCCCTGCACGGGCTATGCCCGCACTACGTTGTGTTGGTTGCAGACGACAGACAACGTTGATTGTGGTTGAGGCTTGCAGAGTAAGACGGTACCTGGAGGTGGACTACTGGGCGGGACGTACTCGGAGCGGACGGCGGGACCCGAGGAGCAGTGGAGCTATCTGTACCCACCCTTCAGGTGGGATTTCTAGTGGACAGCTCGGCGTAGCGGCTTTACTTTACAGTTGTTGTTTTCCCTTTCGAGTTGAACTTTATATTTGGGCTTGTATTTTCGGCCCCTTTTTACTTTTCGTACTTACTGTTGTACTCAGTTTTTACTTAGTGTTTACTTCTTCCGCTTGTACTCTGTGGTGCTTGTTTACTTTACAAAGGCAATGCCTTCCCTTTTTACCGGGATTCACGCCTTGGTACTAGTCGCTAGCCCCTGACCTATGGAAGACTGGCTTGGGGTAGTCATGGCACGAGCCCCGAGGACGGGTCGTGAAAATTAGAAATAATTAACATTAATTAGTAATAATTTATAATAATTACCAATAATTAGTAATAATTTTTAATAATTAGTAATAATTAATCGTAATTAGTAATAATTAATAATAATTCCCAATATTAAATAATTGCTAATATTTGTCAATATTTTTCCAATAATTACCAATATTTACCAACAATTGCAAATAATTGTTAATATTTACCAATAATTAGGAATAATTACCACTAATTAAGAATAATTATCAATAACTAGAAATAATTACCAATAATTAGGAATAATTACCAGTAATTAGGAATAATTACCAATAATTAGGAATAATTATAAATAATTAGGAATAATTACCAATAATTAGGAATAATTACCAATAATTAGTAATAATTACCAATAATTAGTAGTAATTACCAATATTTAGTAATGATTCGTAATGATTAACAATAATTAGGAATGATTCGTAATGATTACCAATAATTAGGAATAATTACCAATAATTACCAATAATTAGTAATAATTACCAATAAATACCAATAATTACCAATAATTAGTAATAATTTCCAATAATTAGTAATAATTAGTAATAATTAGGAATAATTACCACTAATTAGGAATAATTAGTAATAATTAGTAATAATTGGTAATAATTATCACTAATTTCAAATAATTATTAATAATTACCAATAATTATTAATAATTAGAAATAATTACCAATAATTACCAATAATTAGTAATAATTAGTTATAATTACCAATAATTGTTAATAATTAGTAATAATTACCAATAATTCGTAATAATTAGTAAAAATTACAAATAATTACCAATAATTACAAATAATTAGTAATAATAAGTAATAATTATCAATATTTCGTTATAATTACAAATAATTAGTAATAATTACCAATAATTAGTAATAAATAGTAATAATTACCAATAATTAGTAATAATTACCAATAAATAGTAATAATTACCAATAATTAGTAATAATTACCAATAATTACCATTAATTAGAAATAATTATTATTACCAATAATTACCAATAATTAGTAATAATTAGTAATAATTATCAATAATTAGTAATAATTACCAATAATTAGTAATAATTACCAATAATTAGTAATAATTAGTAATAATTAACAATAATTACCATTAATTACTAATAAATAGTAATAATTGCAAATAATTAGTAATAATTACAAATAATTAATAATAATTACCAATAATTAGTAATAATCACCAATAATTAGAAATAATTTTAAATAATTACGAATAATTACCATTAATTAGAAATAATTACCAATAATTACCATTAATTAGTAATAATTACAAATAATTGCCAATAATTACTAGTAATTGGTAATAATTACCAGTAATTACAAGTAATTATTAATAATTATCAATAATTAGTAATAATTACCAATAATTACAAATAATTACATATAATTAATAATAATTAGTAATAATTGGTAATAATTACTAATAATTAGTAATAATTAGTAATAATTAGTAATAATTAATAATAATTAGTAATAATAAGTAATAATTAGTAATAATTAGTAATAATTAGTAATAATTAGTAATAATTAGTAATAATTAGTAATAATTTAGTAACAATTAGTAAATTAGGATTAATTAGTAAATTTGGAAAAATTACCAATAACTAGTAATAATTACCAATAATTACCAGTAACTAGTAATAATTACCAATAATTATCAATAACTAGTAATAATTACCAATAAATAGTAAATATTACCCATAATTACCAATAATTACCAATAATTACTAATAATTACCAATAATTACCAATAATTATTAATAATAACCAATAATTACCAATTATTTGGAATAATTACCAATAATTAGGAATAATTACCAATAATTAAAAATAATTAGGAATAATTACCAATAATTAGGAATAATTACCAATAATTAGGGATAATTACCAATAATTAGGAATAATTACCAATAATTAGGAATAATTACCAATAATTAGGAATAATTACTAATAATTAGGAATAATTTCCAATAATTAGGAATAATTACCAATAATTAGGAATAATAACATTATTACATTATTAGTATATTTTATTATTAATATTAAAATAATATAATTTTCAATATTATATACAATTCTCCTTTCATCTGTGTGTTTTCTGTCTCCACATGTAATATTTGCCTATGGAGATAGAAAACACACAAATAAAAAGATAATTGTATATAATATAGAAAATTATATTATTTTAATAATAATAATAAAAAATACTAATAATTTAATAACGTTATTATTGGTAATTATTTGTAATTATTCCTAATTAGTGGTAATTATATTAATAATTATCTTTAATTAGGAATAAGTACCAATAATTAGGAATAATTATCAATAATTAGGAATAATTACCAATAATTAGGAATAATTACCAATAATTAGGAATAATAACATTATTACATTATTAGTATATATTATTATTAATATGAAAATAATATAATATTCTATATTATATACAATTCTCCTTTCATCTGTGTGTTTACTGTCTCTGCATGTAATATTTTCATTTTTTTCAAAATTATCAACCTACTCACCAATGGAGAGGTGAAAGTGAATGCAAATATTACATGTGGAGACAGAATGTTCAACACACAGAGGAAAGGAGGATTGTATATAATATCGAAAATTATATTATTTTAATATTAATAATAAAATATACTAATAATGTAATAATGTTATTATTATATAATTAATATTTATGAAAAAATAATATTAGTATTATTAAAATAATAAAAAAATTAATATAATATTAAAATTATCAATATTGGTAATAGGTTTTTCTTTATTCTCAACATATTCAATTCTTAAAGGGTCAATTCTTAGGTCTATCTCAATAAAAAGTTTGTGTCAGTCATGTATGATGTAAACTCTATAATTATCCTTGCTTGAGTATTTTTTCTAACAAATTATTCAAAACCAGTAACGCTTTTATATATTATAAAAAAATATGGAACAACGAGGTCGTCAAAAATCATTATTAGATTACCGGATATGGATAAATAAACGTAGAAATCCAAAAGGTTCTGGTTTAAATCCAGTATATGTAGAGGGTGTGGAGACTTTTTTATAATTTGCGGCATCAAATCCAGAATTTGTTTCAGAAGGCAAAATAAAATTCCCTAGTAGAAAATGAGCATTGAGAACGTTTGACACATTTGACAAAGTGGGGGGACATCTCTTGCATTTTGGTTTTCAACTAGATTATGTTTTTTGGTATCAACACGGTGAACGCAGTTCCAGAGTAGGTGATACCAACTCGATTCCGGATCCATCCTGATTTCAAGATTTAGTACATGATGTTGCAGGTTCATCTATTCAACATACAAAAAATCTGGCTCATATAGCTTCAAATCCTGATTTGGAATTGTCTGAATTTTATGAGTTGTTGAGGTCTACTGAGGATGCATTATATCCTGGCTGCAAGATGAGAAAATTAGAAGCAGTTTCAAAATTTATGGCTATCAAATCAGATAACGGAATGTCAAACACCTGTTTTGACCAGATATTTTATTTTCTTAAAACATTATTACCCAAAGGAAATGTTTTTCCTGCAAATTACTATGAGATTAAGAGTTTGGTTCGAAATTTTGGACTTACTTGTCAGAATATTCGTGCATGTTAAAATGACTATGTTTTATATTCTGGGGAAAATGAGTCATTGGATAGTTGACCCACATTTGGGAAACTGAGATATAAAGAAGGGGAACATGGGAAGTCTGGTTTGATTCCTATAAAATAGTTGAGATATTTTCCGCTTACATCCAGACTTCAGCGTTTATTCATGTCTAAGAATACAGCGACAATGATGTCATGGAATAAAGCGAATATTTCAACTGATAAAAGCTTGAATCATCCAGCCGATGGTGATTAATGGAAACATTTTGATAGAGTGCATCCATCCTTTCCTTTAGAAGCAAGAAATGTTTGACTGGGCCTTTCCACAAATGGTTTTGGTCCGTTCGGATCTTATGGTAGTCAATATTCATGTTGGACTATTTTTTTAACTCTGTACAATTTACCTCCATGGATGTTGATGAAGGAGCCATATATATTTTTTACTTTACTAATTCTAGGACATCCGAAGAAGAATATTGATGTTTATTTGAAACCATTGATTGATGAATTAGGTTTATTGTGGAGTACTGGTGTTAGTACATATAATGTTGCTACGAAACAGAATTTCATACTGAGAGCAGCATTGATGTGGACAATTAGTGACTTCCCTGCTTATAGGATATATCTAGCTGGAGTACACATGGTCAGAAATCATGTCCTTACTGTATGGGAGAGAACAAAGAATTTATGCTCATTCATGGAAAGAAACCTTGTTATTTTGACTGTCATCGCAAATTTCTTCCAGCTGATCATCCTTTTCGCAGAAACAAATATCATTTCAGAAAAGGAACAGTTGAAAGGGATGAACCTCCAAAAATGATATCAGGTTCAGAGTTAAAATCAGTTGTATTTTCATTACCTCCCATCACTTTTGGTCCCACAATAAACCAACAAAAAATTTATGGTTTTGGGAAAGAACACAATTGGTTTAAACATAGCATATTTTAGGATTTGCCATTTTGGTCAGATTTGTTGCTCCATAACATGTTAAATGTCAGGAATATTGAGAAGAACTGTTTTGATAAGTTGTTTCATTTAGTTTTGGATACACCAGGAAAGAGAAAAGACTATGTAAATGCACCTTTAGATCTTTCCCAAATTTACAGGTGTCCATAACTGGAACTATTTTAGAATGTCAGAACAGAAAGGTTACTGAAACCAAAAGCAGCTTATACACTGTCTAAAGAAAACCGTTTATTATTTTGTTAGTGGATTACAGATTTGAGACTTCCAGATGGCTATGCTTCCAATTTGGGTAGATGTGTAAAGAATGGTCATATTACTGGATTAAAATGTCATGATTGTCATGTTATAATTGAAAGAATTCTACCCATTGGATTAAGAGGTCTATTGAATTCTGTGATTTGGGATTCCATAACAGACATGTCTCATTTTTTTTGGGAATGTTTTGCGGCTACAACAGATTATGATGCTCTATGAAAACTTGAAGAAGATGTTGTTGTAATTATATGTAAACTGGAAAAAATATTTCCACCATCTTTCTTCGACTCAATGGAACATTTTATGTTACATTTTCCATATGAATCCAAATGTGGAGGTCCAGTAAAGTTTCGATGGATGTACCCATTTGAATGATGCATGAAAAAATTGAAATGAAAAGTATGTAACAAAGCATCTGTTGAAGGATCTATTGAAGAAGCTTATTTGAAAGAGGAAATATCTTTTTTTATCCCATTATTTTGAATCTGAGTATCCTTCAAAACACAACCGAATGGGACGGAACAAGAGGAATATTGATGAAATCGACAATCGATTATCTGTTTTCAACTAGCCAAAGCTTTGTTTTTGTTGAGTTTATGAATGCTTGCTTTTGGATGATGAACATCACAGAGCTCATACGTATGTTCTGCTCAACTATGAAGAGATGAAATCAGTTGTACTGTAAGTGTTTATATCACTTATTCTATCATTTATGTTATAGTATATAAATTTTTTATATAGGTTGTATGATAATCATATCAAGAAACAAATTCCACAAATTACAGCAGGTGCTCTCGAAGAACGCCGATAGAAAAATTTCTCTCAGTGGTTTCAAAAACTGGTAACATAATTTCTTTATCATTTAGCAACTCATTCAATGTATAGTTTATTATATTGATAATTATTTCACAAATTTTCTGTTGTCTCGACATGCTGATAAAATTGACAAATGGCTGTGTATATTGAGTAACCCACCTTCCAAACTTGTTAAAACTTATAATTCATATGTGGTGAATGGATTTCGATTTCACACATATGCATATGGGGAATTAAAAAAACAGTGAACAGTGGATTTATCATGAGAGGATATCATCATCGAGAAATTGAAGTTAACTTTTATGGCATGCTTGATGAAATAATTGAACTCTGTTATCTTGGAAAACATTACATAACCATGATCAAATGTCAGTGGTTGGATACAGAGAGAGGCATGCGTGTTCATCCGACTCATGGAATCATCAATATTAAATGTAAAAGTGTTCTTGCAGTAAATGAACCATTTTTATTGGCTCAACATGCACATCAAGTTTATTATGAAAAGTACTATGCTACATCATGAGACTTGACTGATTGGTGCAGTATAATAAAAATCAAAATTCGAGACAATCAGTTTAGTCAAAGTGAATCTGCATTCACTGATGTGCAATGAATTTAAGTTCTTCAAGAGAGTACTCAAAATCAATCTTTTCTTACAAATATACATGAGTATTGATGACATCACCCCACATTTAAGATTCAGTGATGAAGATGATGTTAATGATGTCACATATGAATTTGAAATGGTAATAGATGAAGCAACTAGAAATAGAATGGATATCTATGATGTTGAGGAGGAATATGAAGATGACAAAGACATATATGAAGATGATGATGAAGATGAACACTGATAGAATTCCATGGTAGTTATATACAATCATAACTAATATATATGTATATAAAATAATAATTATAATTACTTTCTAACAATATTAACATTTTCTATTTCAGATGGATGATGACACATTTCATTAGTTGGTGGATGCTAACCCGCCTTTCGATGCGGATGAGTTGTTGCAGATGACCCTCATCCTGCAGGCGCTCCAGGGAGTACGCGGAGGGGGCGCGGTCTTGCACGATTGATGATTCCTGACCCCGTCCCCGAGCGATGTCCACGTCTTCGGTTTGATCCACACACACGGAGGTGTAATAACATGTGTGATAACCTATGGATGTGACTATGATTTCATTAATCTATTCACATAATAAATGTTTATTATTTTTACAGTTTTCCGCATATAGCAGTCAGACAAGGCAGCGCTATTTTGTGAAACTATTTCTCTCAGCCTTGGACCACATGGGAGCAGATTTCCATTGATGTGCAGCAGGCCATGTTCGGCCATTGGTTGGTACGTACGTAAATAAATAATTTTTATTTTAAAAATTATTTCATTTCTACTTGATATTTTGATTTATTTTAGGGATTATGGTATCCGATCGAGGATACCATGCGTGACGCCATCCCCGAGGCATGGGAGGTGGCCATGCATGATCGTTTTCGTCAGTTTTTGCACAATTTAAGAAAAGCATCCACGAAGAAAGCATGAGTGTCAGTTTTTGACGAGTCATGCAGAGCAAACCAACCAGAGTACATTTCATCCCATGTATGGGATGGATTATGTGCGCACTGGTTGAGTGATTCCATTCAGAGGAGATCATCGGTGGGGAGGAAGATTCAGGGGTGACAGGAGGTGACTCATCGAGCTGGGAGTCGTACTTTCAGTACTCATAGACAGCATCTGGTACGTACATTATTTATAAATATTTTATATAACTATAAATATTATCAGTTTATTTTTTATTCTTATAGGCTGTTGAGCACCCCGATATTACGGAGTACGACATATATCAGAGGATTTATAGTGATCCCGCTACTGGGGATATCAGAGGTGATCATCAACGTCACATCGTGGTCAGTATTATTTGTTTTCAAGTTTAAAAATTAACTGCATGTAATATATTCACAATTTTAATTTTAAATTGAAACTACATGAGTCATATGAGGCCACAGCGTCACAGAACCGGCCTGAGAGTCAGGTCGAGTCATCATATCCGACCACTGGCCGTTAGTTTGATGAGGCGACATGGATGCAGGCCATGTTGTATGCCTTCGAGAAGGGCCGAGTAGTTGGTATCAGCTCTCGACTGACTCCCGGAGATTATTATGGCAGTGCTGCGATGTCAGCGTCCAGCTCGAGAGGAGCTCGTGCATCTTCTTATGCTACACAGTATGAGGATCAGTTGCGATCTCAGACTGCACTGATAGAGAGTCTCTGATAGGAGTAGGAGCAGATGCGTCAGTAGCAGCAACAGCATGAGGAGGAGCGTCGACGCCAGCAGCAGCTGTACGAGGAGCAGATGAGTCGGTGGCAGCAGCAGCATCAGGAGCAGATGGACTACATTCGCTGACTCACTCATGCTTTAGGGATGAAGTTTCCTCCACCAGCATCTGCAGATCCCCCCCTCCCCCCCTCCTTCAGATTAGAGTTTGTTTTTATGTTATAAAGTTTGTTAAATCAAAATACGATTTTTTTTCTATTCATAGTTTCTGTCTCATTATAAAATATTAATAATATTATATTTTAAAATAACAATATTAATATGAATAATAATATTATTTATATTTTATAATATTAAATTATATATATATATTAAAATTATATAATATTATAATTTAATTATATTTTTTTTTTCTAATATTAGAATTATTTTAATATTTGAATGTAAAATAATTCTATTATTTTTATATTAATTAAAATAACTTATTAATATTTTTTTATTTATGAATTATAATTCTAATATTATATATTAATTAAAATCATTTATTAATATTCTACTATTTTTAATTTTTGAATTATAATTCTATTATTATTATATTAATTAAAATAATTTATTAATAATTTATTATTTTTATTTGTGAATTATAATTCTATTATTATATTAATTAAAATCATTTATTAATATTTTATTATTTTTTATTTTTGAATTATAATTCTATTATTATTATATTAATTAAAATAATTTATTAATAATTTATTATTTATATTTTTGAATTATAATTCTATTATTATATTAATTAAAATCATTTATTCATAATTTTTTATTTTTGAATTATAATTGGATTATTTTTATATTAATTATAATAATTTATTAATAATTTATTTTATTTTTAATAGTATTTGCGACAGGATACTATGCCCATCGCAAATAGTATTATTATTATATTCATTAAAATAATTTATTAATATTTTAACTTTTTTTTAAAAAAAATACTATTTGCGACGGGCCCATCGCAAATACGATTTTAAAATGTTTTCACAAATATACGGACTAATATTTGGGATGGGATGGATTGCCATCCCAAATAATACCTTTCACAACGGGCCAGTCGCAAATAATTGTTGTTGCGACGCCGTTTTCCGCGACGGGCTTTTTGCGACGGGCCCCCGTCGCAAAAGCCTATTAGCGACGGGATCCCGACGCAAATTCCCCATCGCAAATGTCATTATTTCCAGTAGTGATTTGTATTTTAATTTTTAGTGTGACCATATTATAATGATGAAAGATTGATTGTGCTGAATTACATAAGTAACTACCGACACTGTTTCATTCCATATTGTTGAAATTATTCTTTTATTGCATGACTAGTTTTATTAGAGGAATTATCTTTTAATAAAATTTTAAATATTAGGAAAATAATATAATTGTAAGGATTGAATTTCCTATCAAGATAAGAATGATAAATTTTTTTTCAACCATATTGATTAGGTTGTATTGTTTTACAAGATGGACAAGAATAATCAAACAAGAAGTGATACTGATTTATAAGTCATGACCTAACATCAATTTATATGAAGGTACTAGATAATGATCAATGAGATGAATTCTAACACTGATAAATAATAAGTTTTAGTATCATCAATTTGATTTATCATTCCTCTGATGTAAAGTGGAATTATATTGAATAGTTTTGTAGAGGTGTTTTAAAAGGTGGAGCTGAAATCGTTTGTGGTTTCCACGATTCTTATTGAATGATAAAAGAAAACAAAATGTGTATTTTCTAATTGATATCAGAAGGATTGATAGTTTCAAATGGATAAATATAAGTTCCCTTATATATTCTTTTAATAGGATAGTCCATCAGATAAATTTTCAATAAAAAATTTCATTAGTCTGTCTCTATGCTAATAATGTCATTTGGATTCACAAATAAATAAAAACTTATACTCAACATAACCAGAATATTGAATTTTTGGAAAATTTCATAAATTTAGATGTTTTTAGAAGGTCCCATAATTATTTAAAAGATTTTAAGAATCCATATATGAAGTCCTAAAAATCTATAAAATCAGTAATTATGAATTTCGTTGGGAAGGATGATGAATTGGGTTTCCCACATTAAACATTCATGGGTATTTATAAAAGGATATCGCAATATAATCGTACTAAAAAATAGTGTTGAAATTTTCACATATTCTAGAGATCTGATAATTGTAGAATACGTATTGAGATTATGGTCAAACTATTTGTTTCTTGCTGATGCATTGGAATATCTGTCAGAGTGAGGTTCAATTTGATCAAAAGATAATGTTCCATTAGACATTGTTCCATCAGATAAAGTCCATTAGATAAAGTTCCATCAGAACAACTTCCATCAGATCAAGCCCTTTCAAACTGGGTTCCATCGGATATAGGACTTGTTAATTGAAAATTGAGTATCTACCAAATTGAAGAAGTTATACTTCAAGGAAAACCTAACCAAGGCCAATACAGAGATTACCAGATTGTAGCAGGTCAGACATACATTTGCTGATGAAATTTTTTGAACACAGGTTCTTATTAATTTTTGAAGAACAACATGTCCCTTATATAATTATTTATGTTTTTGATGATAGTAAAAATGTAATTTTAGATTAATATTACTTGTGGAAGAATCAAATTTTGTATGATGTAGAACAAAAAAGAAGAAGTAAAGTAAACCATCTTACTACATACACTTACCAGTTGAAGAAAAGGCCTGATTTCTCAACTAGGATGTATAAACATATGACATGGAGGGGATAAGAAAAGGATAATTGAAAGGTATAAGAAACTATTAATGGAATGTTACTACTAGGAATGTATAATTGTTCACTTATGGTGACTTGGTAGTATGGACATAAAGTAGTTAAAGAATCGACGTTTGTAGGACTATCCAACATGGAAAAGTGGAGGTGTTTCTATCGAACCTTATAAATATCATATTCTTCCTTGTACATATATATTCATCTTAATAAACGTAATTATATGAACTTATACTTGTTAGGATAATTATATATACATATTTTAGTAGTTGATAACTTTTACTAAAGATGTTTAGAATTATTCTTACAAAAAAAAAATTGAATCACTGATTCCTGCCCCCCTCCACTTAGTGGTCTCGATCATATTTTCAATCAACAATTTTTATTAGAGAGGATTCCCACTAAAATAACCATCATAAAGAATGGGTAATTTATATTTATTTAAAAATTTAGGTTTTAAAATTTCTGGCGGGAATGAACTATAATTGTTGGAAGATAGGCTATTAACCTATATCTTTTTATTGAACATGAAGTTAGGGATAAAACTGAAATGCATGGCCGATTGTTGCCTATTGACCGGTCAAAGTTCCAGTGCTCTGCTAATGTGTATAGCAGCACTTGGGTCAAATCCTCAGTGATGATACTTTGTAGTAGTCGTTTGTTTTTAGTTGATTGTATTTTGATTTGGGGGGTTTTTTGTAGAGCATAATTGAAATGATTGATTGACTATAATTGATTTAACAAATTGATAAATATTTGGGTGAGTTCATTATTAGGGAGTAAAGCTTGTGATATCCTTGAGCTTTTCTTTATATTTCATTTAAATTAACACCCACATCACAAGTTTATGTCGATTAGAATTCCTAAGTGTTAATGCTTTAATCCAAGCCTTAACTTAACTTAGATTCTAAAATCAATCAGAACTTGTTTTTGGTAGTGTATATATTTTTTCAATAATAAATGGAAACCACATGCTAAACAAAATATGTCATTAATCCATGACATATTAGGTCCAACATACACAATGTTAAATTAACGAATACTCATCAAGCAAATACTATCAATCACATAACATCCCTAAATGTTGACTCACCCCAATTAGATATTTACTCAGCCATTTGGGTGTTTAATATTCTGGTTATTATAATTTTGATGATAAATTAAGAATAGAAGAAAAATAAAGGGATTAGAAAAGAGTGGTACGTCGAACACACACACACACGGACAATGATTATAATAAAAAACAGATTTTTGATTGAATGAGGATGAAAAATAATTGAAGGGGATTCAAGTGAATTTAATCTATTTTAAGAACATTTATTTTTAAATACATAAGGTGGAGGATAATAAGAGATATTGAAGAAAAAAACATGCTATAAAACAGAATTTCAAAAGAAATGACTTACAAAATTACAAAAATGAAGAACACAAAAGTATGTGAAAACAAAGAGAGGAGGAAAGGTCTATAAAATGAAAAATTGAGTATGGAAGTTCCTCCCAAGCATTTGTAAAATCATTGTTCGTTCCAATATGATCTCCTCTCTTCTGAAATGCCAAACCTTTTGAAATGAGAGGAGGGGATGTATTTATAGCCCATGGTGGTGGACTATTTACATTCCAAAAATACCCCTCCAATTGTCTCACCGATACGGACATAAAGAAAGCCATATATCGAGAAATATCCTTCTTGAAAGTTGTAGATAATAATGTTTTCCAACTACTCTCAAAATTTTACGTCATTTTTATTTAAGGATCAAATCTTATGGCCAGTTGATCAAACAAAGTAAAACTGTCCATTTCAATCCAGTCTTTTTGAAGTCCATAATGTGAAACGGTTTTTTAATATGAAGATTACTTTATATCCGAATTTTGTTATTCAACAATGTCATCCGCCTATATATCCTCTTTCAGACTACAAAATCTCAGATCGATTTGATTCTTACAACATGAGATAAGTCATGCATACTGTACTGATTTTAATTCTCATCCAGAATGGTGGGCTGGACTTAAAAGCTTCATTTGGGCCCCTTCTACTTAGATTTGGGCCTTGACATTTTTATCCAAGATGAAATGTAGTATCTACCGAATTATGGGGGAGATTTAATGTTTTTGGAATTCTAGATTGAGCCTAGTAAATCAATCTTCAAGGCTGGTCCAGTTTTTCCACAGATTCTGTAGGTCATCTTGTGTGGAAAATGGGATCCTTCAAATGGTATAATTGGCCCATAATCCATTCTAATGAAATGTTTAATATTTAAAGGAGAATCTTATAAAACAATAACCACACAATTTGTATCAGTATAGTGATATTTATTATTAAAATAGTAAACTGACTCAATTGGACTACTTCTATAAATACTAAAAAATTATACTTAATATTGAAACATTAATATTTCACAAAAATTATGCACATTTCATATAAAATATGTAAAGGGAGTATATAATAAGTCATGAAAATATTAATAACATCAACTCCCCTAGAATTATTTTTGTGCATGTCCTCATGTGCAAAAAATATAAAAACATGACAACATCATTTTTACTCACCAACAAATATTAAAATTTTGTTTTAACCAATCAGGGGAGGTTTAGAATATTTCACTCATCCATTTTTAAATCCACCACAAGTTTTTACAGAAACATTTTTCCAAAACTAATTCATTTTTTCATGCTCAAATTTAGAAATGGAAAATGTGGACACTAAAAACTGACACCTCTCAAGATGATAAAATTTATTTGTGGAGGTTCACTCTTTCACCAACCAAAAGTGAAAATCTTATAGTTTTAAAAGAGCTCTCAGCTTACAATCCCAATCCAAAGTAAAAAAGATTAAAGAGGTATTTTTAATGGGGTTTTCTGTGGCTATGGGATGGTTGGAATATAATGTCCAAGAGAGGGAAGAAGAGGGTTAAAATACCAACATAGAAAAAGCATGCACATTTTTTTTGAAATAAAACATTTAAGGAAATGGAAACATATATTTACACGGGAATGATTGTATGAAGAAAGAAAAAACAGAGGAATAAAATATGATGGTATTGAAAAGATGGAATATTTACAAAAAAACTTCTCCCAATAAGAATATAAAGAAAGTGTTCTTTTTTTTTCTTTTCTTTTTTTATTTGTTTTTTCAAATGTTGACCTTGAAACAGATCTCACACTCATATCCCAACCCATGTATGATCTCCTCACGACACTAATTGTAATAGTTATAACAAGATCAAAGGTTTAGGAAGAGTGATTTTTGAACTACCCAAGACACAACCCATTTTTTCATTTTTTTTTCTTTTTTTTATTTTGATTGTTTTGAATTTTTTTGAACAGTTTTCAATATAATTTTTACAATACATTCCCAAATACCACTGAATGAAAACCTACCCCCCCACACTAAAATGGATGATTTCCCTCAAGCATATGATAACACACCAGAATGTAAGGAAATGATACCCAAAAATGAAATACATTCCCCCCTACACTTAAATTTCAAAAACTTATGCAATAAATATCCATGTTGATATTGGGTTGGATAAGGTATTGGGCTTGTAATGTGGCTATAAAAGAAAAGGTTTTCATATTATTAAAGGGGCATTCAAAAGGAGGATTAATGTAAGGGAAATGGGAGGATATATGGCTATTGTGATTCTCATGTGGTTCAGAAAATACCTCTATCATATTAATACACACTAAGGTAGAAAATTCAGCTCGAATGTCCACAAACTCAAGACTCACAAATGGGGGTGGAAACACACATTTTGGAAAGATGTCCATAGGTGGCCTTGGCATGAAAGAAAATGTCTGTTCTCATGGTTTGGGAAAATCATTTTCCAAATCAAAAATTGAGCATTCAAAATTTGTTAATTTTGACACAAAATTTTTTATCCAAAGTCATGATGAAAATTAAAAAAAAAAATTAGATAAAAAAATGTCTGTTAGCTCCCCAAAATGGTTGGACAAAATTTCAAAACTCAATCGTGAGTAACCATGATTCTTTAAATTTTTTGGTATTTTATTTAAGTCATTGTTTTCATGGTTTTTTTAGTTTTTTAGGTTTTTATATTTTTATTATAAAGATACAGCCAAAAAAAGAGAAAGTGAAAATGAAAGGTTTTGAAAAAAAAAGTGGTAAAAAAATTAAAGAGAGAGGAAAAGAAGAATGAGGTTAAGAGAGGAAGAGATAGAGAGAGTTAACGGGAAAGAGGTGCCCCATGGTTTGGATTTGGTGGGTCGCCTCCTCAATCTAGTGGTAGGTTGACTAGAGAGGTTGGGGATCCAGTGGAAGTTGATGTTGATCCATGATTGTGCATCCTTTCATGGTGATGCATTAACCTATGTACATAACCATGAATGTCTTTTTGGAAGAGGGGTCTTGGACTTGCACTGCACCAAATGGGTAAGCATTAGTAATAACAAAAGGACCTTCCCAACGAGAATTAATCTTACCTAGGTGAAGACAAAATTGAGAATTGAAGAGAATTAAATTTTCACCTTCATCAAATACCTTTCTCAGGATGTGTTTGTCATGGAGTACCTTAGACTTCTCTTGGTACAGATTGGAATTCTAATAAAATTCAAGTCGAAGCTCCTCCAGTTCAGCCAACTGCAACAATCTATCTTCACCAGATTTTTCAAAATAAAAATTACAGGTTTTCATAGCCCAAAAAGACTTAGGTTGGATTTCAACTGGTAAGTGAAACACTTTACCAACAACTAGCCTAATAGGAGACATCCTGATGGGTGTTTTATAGGCAGTTCAATAAGCCCAAAGTGCATCACCAAGTCTTTCAGGCCAGTCCTTTCTGGTGGGCTTAACAATTCTCCGAAGCACCCTTTTCAATTCTCTATTATAAAGTTCAGCCATGCCCTTTTTTAGGGTGATATGCAGTTGAAGTTTTATGTAAAACACCATTCTTTTTCAGAAGAGATTCTATGGTTCTATTACAAAAATGGGTTCTTAAATCACTGATCAAGGCACGTGGTGTGCCAAATCATTGGAAGATTTTGGTCTTTAGGAACTCACTAACAGTATGAGCATCATCCTTCCTAGTGGGTTTGGCCTCAACCCACCTTGAAACATAAACGACCACATGAAGAATGTATGAAAATACATTGGAAGGGGGAAATGGTCCCATGAAATAGATTCCCCAAACATCGAAGATTTCACAAAATATTAAGGGATTTCAGGGCATCTCGTTTATTTTGGAGATTGTACCGAACTTTTGGAAAGTGGGACATGATTGACAGAACTCATGTGAGTCCTTGAAGAGTGAAGGCCAGAAGAATCCAGAGTCAAGGACCTTTCGAGAGGTCCTTTGTGGTCCAAAGTTTCCACCTCCTGGAAGTGAGTGACAAAATTCTATGATGGAAGAATGCTCATTTTCATCAATACATCTCCTAATTACCATGTTAGCCCCAGTTTTCCAATGTTTATATTCTTCCCAAAAATGAAATTTTGAATCACATTTCAACATAAATTTTTGTTCTTTTGAAAAAATTTCAGGAAAAACACCAGAAACAAAGTAATTTTCAATTGGGGCATACCACGGTATTTTTGGAGTGAGAGATGAATGGTGCTCAGTGGGGAATTCAGGATTGATGATTTTAGATTGATAATAATTAGAAATTCTACTCAAGTGATTAGCCACATGGTTTTCTTTTCCTGGTCTATCTTTTATTTCAAGGTCAAATTATTGGAGCATTAGGATCCATCTTTTTAGTCTCGGTATGGAATCAATTTTCTTGAGTAAGAACTTAATAGAAAAATTGTCTGTGAAGATGATGATTTTGGCACCTAAGAGAAAGGACCAGAATTTATCTAACTCAAAAACCACTGCTAGAAGTTTCTTTTCAGTCACAGTGTAGTGATATTTAGTTTCATCTAATGTTTTTGAGGCATAATAGATGACATGAGGAATTTTTTCTATTATTTTACCAAGAACAGCCCCAACAGATCTATCAGAAGCATCACACATTAACTCAAAGGGTAAGGACCAATATGGGGGTTGTATTATTGGGGCAGATGTAAGAGCAGTTTTGTGTTCAAAGAAGGATCTCTTGAAAACCTCATCAAAAGGGAAAGTGACATCATTTTAGAGCAACCGAGTGAGAAGGAGAGAAATCCTACTGAAATATAGATGAATCTTCGATAGAAACCGACATGACTGATGAATGAACAGATATCTCGAACAGAAGTTGGCGGAGGAAGTGATTGGATCACTTCATTTTTGGCAGGATCGACATCAATACCATCTTTTGAAACTATTTTCCCAAGAACAATCCCATTTGAAACCATGAAGTGACATTTTTCAAAATTTAACACAAGGTTACACTTGACACACTTTTGGAGGACAAGAGAAAGTGAATTCAACCAAGATTCAAATTACTCACCATAAATTCTGAAGTCATCCATGAATACTTCCATGCAGTGTTCAATGAATTCAGAAAATATACTCATCATACACCTCTGGAATGTTGTAGGAGCATTTCAAAGTCCAAAATGCATTCTTCTATATGCATATGTTCCAAACGGGCATGTGAAAGTAGTCTTTTCTTGGTCCTGAGGTGAGAATGGGATTTGAAATAGCTGGTGTATCCATCAAGAAAGACATAGTGTGACTTTCCGGCTAATCTTTATAGCATTTGATCAAGGAATTGAATAGGGTAGTTATCTTTTCTAGTTTCAACATTCAATTTCCTATATTCAATGCACACACGCCATTTTTTCTTCACCCGAGTTGTGACTACCTCTCCATGTTCATTTGTGACAATAGTTATCCCACCCTTCTTAGGTACAAAATGAATTGGACTAACACATTCAATATCAGAAATTGGGTAGATAATACCATCTTGAAGAAGCTTGGTGATCTCTTCCCTAACTACCTCAAGGTTGAGTGGATTGAGTCTTCTTTGTGGTTGTTTATTTGGTTTGGATGACTCCTCAAGGTGGATGTGATGCATGAAAAGGACAGGGTTGATTCCTGGTATGTCATCTAGGGTCCAACATAAGGCCTTTTTATTTTCCTCTAACACTTGAACAAGTTTGGACTCCTCATTTTCAGTAAGTGCGGAAGAGATAATGACAGGATATGAGTGATCATGAAAGAGGAATGCATATTTCAGGTGATCAGGAGGAGGTTTTCAATTAGTAGCATCTTTCATTTATGGTTTAGACATCTCAAGAATGGATGCAGGGACTTCAGTTTCTTCAGATTCATTTTCCTTAATACTATCCAAGGTGGAGCAGTAGAGATCAGTGTTGATGTGGGATTCAAGAGAGTTTTCAAGTTCCTCTAGATTGATGGAGTCTATGAATTAGAGGTCCACATCAACTTCACCATTGATGACTTTGTTAATCATGGTGCATATTTCACAAGATCATTTATCATTAGAACATGAAGAACATGGTATATTGGGGTTCGATTGACTCTTAGAAGTGTCCTTAGAAGCATAGATTGAGAATGCAGAGTGATCCTCAAATGGGTATCGCATGGCTTGGAAAATGTTGAACTTGACCAGTTGGTCACCGAATTCCATGGATAAGATTCCTGAATGTACATCAATCTTGGTTCTCGCAGTCATGAGGAATGGTATTCCTAGAATTAGGGGAGATCAAAAAGTGTTCGTATCACCTTCATGTCAAGAATATAGATATCAGCAGGGAAGATAAGATCATTGACTCAGACAAGGACATCCTCAATTATTCCGTCAGTATTAACTGTGATTCGATTGGATAACTGGATGACAACACCTGTTGGATGTAAGGGATCTAGACCAAGGTTGGAGAAGATAGATTTGTGCATGACATTAATTGAGGCTCCTAGGTCTATGAGTGAATCATCAAAATTAGAACATCCAATTTGGCATGGAACCGTAAAGGTCCCTAGATCTTTGCACTTTATGGGAATAGGCTACTTGGTGGATAAATTTTCAAAGGTCCTAAGTAGCCTCTTGTGGGTGCACAATTCCTTAAGATACTTGGCATACTTAGGAATTTTTTTCATGGAATCTAAGAGGGGAATGTTGACTTCAACACGTCTAAACATGTCAAGCATTTCAGGATCATGTTAAAGGACTTCCTTGTCTTAGAAACAGCTTGAGGAAAAGGAATTGGGTTCCTAAGAAGAATTGAATGAGGTGATGGAATGGATTCAGATTCCCTTTCAATTTTATTATTCTTTTCATTTTCTAGGTCAACATTCAAAGGAGGGTTTGAAGATTTATCTTGAGGAATAGAAAGTTTCTTTCCTGATCTAAGTGAAATTGCACTTACATTACCCTTGGGGTTGGGTAATGGTTGAGCTGGGAGTTGGGAATAATTTTATTATTGTTGCTGGCTCAGGTGGGATGCAAGTTGACCTATTTGAGTTTAAATGTTTTTAAGTCTAGAACGGGTGAAGGAGGAAAGATCTTCCACTGCACTTTCCCATGGTTTCATGGAAGAATAGGCTTGTCCCTAGTTGGTATTACCTTGATTTTGGTTCCTGGGAAATCGATTTTTGGGTTTTTGAAATTGGGAAGGCTCACTAGAATCCAGGAGGAGGATTGTTCATTTGAGGATGAGGAACAAAGGATAAGGTTGATGGAAGTTACCAATACCCTGACAATATAGGAATTAGTTTGGGTTTTGAGGAGGGAATTGGGGGGGGGGTAGATATGGGATTACCATACCTAAGGCCTTGGTTATAGGAAGAAGAGAAGGGCACAGTGTGAGGTTGGTTAAAGTCTATAACAAACTGACCTGATAGTTGAGGATTGGTGTTCCGCTGAGCATATACGGAATTGAGCTCCATTGGTCAAGATGAATTGGGATGATCCTCCTGATGTTCTGGACATGTATTAGTTTGATGAGATGGAGAGGTACAGATTCCACAGTTTTTGATAGGTCCAGGAAACATTGATTGCGGAGAAGATGAGGTTGGGGATTTGGTAGCCACAACTAGTTATCTCACAAGACCTGTAAGTTCACCCATCCACTAAGTCATTTTGGTCGGCTCAATTGATTGATTATCATGGGCTTGTTTTACTTGAGCTGGTGCTCGATTATGTAATTGTTGTGTGTTATCAGCCATGTTAATTATTAGTTCTCTTGCAGCTACGAGAGTTTTATCAACAAGAGCACTGCCACTTTCAGCATCAATGAGAGTTCTCTCCATAGCCAATAACCCCTCATAGAAGTATTGGATCAAGAGTTGGTCAGAGATTTGATTGTGTGGGCAGGTTCTAAATATATTTTTGTACCTATCCTAGTACTCATGGAGTGATTCACTTGGGAATTGACGGATACCACTTATTTCCTTTCGGATAGAAGTAGTACGAGAAGAAGGATAGAATTTCACTAAGAAGAGTCGATTCATGTCATTCCATGTGGTTATAGAAGCAGGAGGATGATAGTAGAGCCATGAATTTTCAGTGTCAGCTAGGGAGAAAGGAAATTCTCAGAGTTTTATTTGTTCTTCAGAAACCCCTTGAGGCTTCATGGTAGATCACAATATTTGGAACTCTTTAAGGTGAAGATGTGGATCCTCACAGGCTAGCCCGTGAAAATGTGGGAGAAGATGAATAAAACCCGATTTGAGTTCAAATTCAGCTTCTATGTTTGGATATTGAATACCAAGAGGTTGGTAATTCATATCAGGGGAAGTGAGTTCTTTTAGGGTTTTTTCCCTATGACTGGCCATATCTAATTCAATTTGTTGGACAAGGACTGGTTCTTGAATTATTTGATTATCTTCTATGTTCCTCCTAAGTTGGCGAAGTGTTCTCTCAATTTCGTGGTCAAACAAATCTAAGGGATTGTTTTGGAGGCTTCGGGGCATTCAAAAATATTTTGGAAGAAAGGGGAAGATGGGTTTTTCTTTGTATGTTTTTATGTTTATTATTTTTAAGAGGAAGATGGGTTTTTCTTTGTGTTTTTTCTTTCAATTGTTTTTAAAAAAAAATTGGGTTTTTTTTACAATAACCAGAATCTAATAACTACATAATGGACCATCCCCGGAAATGATGCCATTTGAAATGCAAGACCGATTTTCGCCTATCGACCAGTCAATGTTCTGGTGCTCTGCTAATGTGTATAGTAGCACTTGGGTCGAATCCTCGATGATGATACTTTGTAGTAGTCGTTTGTTTTTAGTTGCCTGTATTTTGATTAGGGGGGTTTGATGCAGGGAATATATGAAATTATTGATTGACTATAATTTATTTAAGAAATTGATAAATATTGGGGTGAGTTCATTATTAGGGAGTTAAGCTTGTGATATCCTTGATCTTTGCTTTATATTGCATTTAAATTAACACCCACTTCACAAGTTGACGTCGATTAGAATTCCTAAGTGTTAAAGCATTAATCCAAGCCGTAACATTACTTGGATTCTAAAATAAATCAATACTTGTTTATGGTAGTGTATTTATGGTTCCAACAATCCATGGAAACCACATGCTAATCAAATTTGTCATTAATCCATGACATGTTATGTCCAACATACACAGTGTTAAATTAACAAATACTCATCGAGAAAATACTCTCAATCACTTAACATCGATAAATTTTGACTCACCCCAATGAGATATTTACTCATCCATTTGGGTTTTTAATATTATGGTTATTATAATTATGATGATAAATTAAGAATAGAAGAAAAAGAAAGGGATTAGAAATGAGTGGTACGTCGAACAAACACACACACACGAATAATGATGATAATAAAAAACCGATTTTTTATTGAATGAGTATGCAAAATAAGGGAAGGTTATTCAACTGAATTTAAATTATTTTAAGAAAATTAACATTAAAATACAGAATGTGGAGGGGAATACGAGATATTGAAGAAGAAACTTGCATTAAAACAGAATTACAAAAGAAATGACTTACATAATTACAAAAACGAAGAACACAAAAGTAAGTGAAAACAAAGAGAGGATGAAATATCTCTCAAGTGAAAACATGAGTATGGAAGGTCCTCCAAAGCCTTTGTAAAATCTTTGGTCATGCCAATATGATCTCCTCTCTTCTGAAATTCCAACCCTTTTGAACGGAGAGGAGGGGATGTATTTATAGCCCAAGGTGGTGGAATGTTTACATTCCAAAAATACCCCTCCACTTGGATCACCGATATGGACATCAAGATAGCTGAATATAGAACAATATCATTCTTTAAAGATGTGGATAATAAAGGTTTCTGACTACTCTCAAAATTTTGAGTCATTTGGACTTATGGATCAAATGTTATGGCCGTTTGATTAAACAAAGTAAAACTTTCCATTTCAATCCAGTCTTTTTGATGTCCAGAATGTGAAAGGTTTTTTGAATATGAAGATGACTTCAAATCCGAATGGGATCTTCAACAATGTCGGCCGTCTATATCTCCTCTTTCAGAATGAAAAATATAAGCTCGATGTGATGCTGAAATCATGAGATAAGTCATGCATACTATACTGATTTTAATTCTCAGCCAGAATTGTGGGCAGGACTTTAAAGCTTCATTTGGTCCCCATAAACATTGATTTGGGCCTTGAAATTTTTATCCAAGATGAAATGTAGTATCCCTAGAATTAAGGTTGAGATTTAAAGTTTTTGGACTTCTGGATGGAGCCCAGTAAATCAATCTCCACGTCTGGTCCAGTTTTTTCATAGATTCTGTAGGTCATCTTGTGTGGTAAATGTGATCCCTCAAAAGGAAGAATTGGAACATTATACCTTCTAATGAAATGTTGTGTATTTAAATTAGAATCCTAAATAACAAGAACCACACATGTTGGATCAGTATAGTGATAGTTATTATTAAAACTGTAAATTTACTCAATTGGACTACTTCTAAAAATACTCAAAAATTATACTTAATATTAAAACATTAATATTTCACACAAATTATGCACATTTCATATAAAATAAGTAAATGGAGTATATAATATGTAATTAAAATATTAATAACATCAACAAAAATAGTGTTATTTTCTCCCACTAATGAATGTACAATTATAGCTATCAATTATTAAAATATAAATGGTAATGGTGAATCTCAAAATTATTTGATGATCGATCCTATCAATTTTTTTGAAATATTATGCTTCCCACAACTAAGAAAATTTGGGATAAATTGGGAAGTAGCTGTGAAATAGATGATAAGGTCAACGAAGCCATGTTAAAAATCTATAGAAGTATATTTTAAGATTTTAAAATCGATTATGAAGAATGTATAAATGATTTAAATACAATTGTAAATGAAATAGATAATACCCTCAAATATTATTGGTGAGAAGTTGTATGATTATAAAAAAGTTAAGAAACAATTGATAAACATTACAGTCAAATATGATGTCAAATAGGATAATATGGAACCTCAGAAAAAATTGGAATACATATAAGGTAATATTTTCTTATGAAAAGAGTAAGAATGTATTTTCGAGCAGACGAAAGAAGAATGATTTCTCATCTGGTGATAAATCTGACCGTCAACTAAACTTTGTTTCTCAAGTTATAAATTGATTTTATTATTCATATAGTTATGATAATGATAAATAAATTGTAGAAATGGAATGCAATCTTAATAAAAATTTTGAAAAATAAAATTTTAGTAAAAAAAACACAAGAAAGAATTAATGAAGCTAAGGAAATTATTAGAAAGAATAAATTTTCAGAGAAATGAATATATGAAGAAAGAATAGACAAATATCAATTTTATTAGATCATAGGATTTATATATTAGTGACCATGAAACAAAATATAGAAGATGTTACAGAATTTTAGATTGGAATAAGAACATTAATATGAAGGTATCTAAACTAGTGAATGAAAATAAGAAGAATAAGTTGAATAAAACTAAACATGAAAACATGAAATATATTATAAAATATTTTCTGGTTGAGAAATAAGATCAGTTATTCGAAGCTCAATCAATGTATCTTATAACAAAAATGTTAGATAAAAAACATGAGAGAAAATTTTATGAAGGTATTTGATGTTAAAGTGGGAACATATAAATATAGTCAATCTAATGGTTTAAAAACAAGGTTTTTGAGACAAAATCATTCACCAAGATAGAAAATAATTTTTTTTTAAACCATAGACATGTGAAAATTAGTCCACTATTTAGGATGAACCAATAATAAAAATTTTCTAAGAAAATTAACTATCATTAATAAAAAACAATATATAGAGGTCACTGTTAGTGTTTCTGATTTTTAAATATAGATATTATTCATTATGGTATAACAAGTCACTTGCAAGAAACATGTATGAATTAGGGTGATGTTATTATTAGAAAAGCAGATAAAACTTTTCGAAAAAAATGGAACCGTAATAGTAAAATGAGAATATAATGAAAGTTGAGTATGTTGAGAAAGGTAAGAAGGAAGAGAAAGAAAATAGAAAATGATTTGTTTTCTAGTGAGAACATGTTGACATAGATAGAATGATAAAATAAGAACAAAAATTGGTTTACGAATAGGAGAAGAACAAGGATAGTGAAGATGTGAGAAAGGCTGATGAAACTATAATAAATATTTGTTGTTAGAAAATTCACGAAATATGTAATTGATGTTAGAAATACGATAAGGTTAATAAAAGTTGTTTTCCTCTACTAATAGAACAATAGGATATATTAGTGTGTTTTTATAAACCAACTATGGAAAAAAATTTACCAATATAGAAATAGAATAAACACCATTATGAGAAGAGTTTAAATAGGAAATGAATCTCATCACAAAATCAAACAAGGATGAAGAGAATGAAGAATATACATACAATGAAATATCTAAGAATAATAATAAAATTTCATGAATGATAGAAGAATATTAGTATGAATGTTTCTTCTGAGAAACAATGAGGTACCCTTCTTATTCCAAAAATATTTATACTAATACAAACTTACATGGAATTGAAGGAGATTAAAGAAGAAAACTAATATTTGAGTCTCTTACATCCCTTATGAAATAAATAAATGATGATACAAGATATGAGTTTTTGAATATTATGTTTATTCAGTAGAACATTATTATATGTTTGTGTATATCAGTCTAGGTTACATTTAATCATTAAAAAATATTCTCAAGAGTTTCCCCAGATATAATAATAATGAAGGAATCATGTTAAGATATTAAATTAATGTTTTATTAGGGAAAAAATAGAAAACCTTGAATATACACTATTGTTTCTACACTAGTTTTTACCATGTACAATTATAGTTGTTTAGTTAGATTATATTTTTAGTTTTAAAACTCATACGATACTTATTCTCTTTTTAGAATTCAAGCATTTTTAGATGAAGAGCAACAACCGTTAGAAATTAAACAAATTTTCAATAAAGAGGTAAAATCTATCTTTATCGATACATTGAATTGGATTTTCACTAAGAGTTATATATAATATAAAAGAGGATAGATAAGACATAGGGGGTAGCAATAAATAAATGGGGATAAGAAAACATGAGAAAACAAATAACAAGTTTTATTGTTTTTAAGTGGGTATTGTTATTACGTAAGTATTTTAAACAAACAATAAAAGAGAGATTTTGAGGCCCAGCTTGACTTTGGGTTTAATTTTTTCAATAGATGATATAATGTTGAATTTGGGAAAAGGCTGAGTATTAGATTTTAGATACACCCCACTAGACTGATCATCAGAATGTCCATGAAGATGCACCAGACATCAAAACCAACCCATCAATATAATAAATCAGACACAAACTATCAACATGTATAAATAAAATTGAGATAATTCATCGAGGAAATCATAACCATAATTTTATGATAATTTAGAGACTATTGGAAAAAGGTATCAAGAGGAAGCAGTAATAAGAGATCCTTGTGATATTTAATGTTTGGGATGTAATATAAAATCCATGTAGAAAATATGATGATAAATTTTTTATCATGGATTTTCATAAATCATTAATAAGTCATGACACAAGATGCATTTCGTGGAAGAAAAATAATACAATGTGAATTATTTGGGTCACTACTCATCGATGAGAGGAACACAAAACATAAAGAGATGTAGATCATAGGTATCATAATCCTTAGTGTTAAAATATTTGAAGTCTGGAAGATTAATCCTTCTAAATTAAAGAATTCGTGGTCTACACCTATTTATTTCATATCATTTATTTTTTTTCTATATAATATTTATACTTTTATCAGAGGTATAATGTTTAAGAATGATTTAATTATTGGAAACAAAAATGCATAAGAAGGGTTAAAAGACCAGTCCAATGGAAGATGATATGATATTTAGTCATCCATTTTCATAAGATTGAATTGTTCGGCAATCAGATCTAGACTAATCAGATAAGAATTGATGTTGATTTATTAGACAAGACCCTGAATCAATTCATAAGAAAGAATTATATAATGATCTATCTGATGCATGATGACATCTATAATTCATCATACACATGATCCTTAGTCTTACTAATTTTTATTTATATGGAGACACTTTGTTTTGACAATTTTGGTTGATGCGTTGGAAAAAGAGTAGATTAAAACATTAGAGGTCTCCACAATTTTCAGGAAAAATCAATAATAAATTAAATGAGTATGTTTCAATTGATTTTAGAATCTTTTATAGTTAAATCTTGTAATGAAATGTTCTTTCAGGTGATCTTTTCATAAAAAAGTCCATAAGATTCATTTTCTTGTATGAAATTATAGCGATTTCACTATATGTTTGAAATGTCAATTGGAGTCACAAAACAAAGGAGAATCGGAATCAAGATGATTGGACTGAATAATTGTTGGTGAATTCAATGAAGATAATCATTTTTATAAGGCCTAAGATTTATTGGGTAGAGTTAAATAATTTAATTATAAAGAATTAAATATATGGGAAATTTAGTAATTGAGAATTTCATTGAGTGGGAAGAGGCATCAGATTTCTCTCTATTACTATTCTAAGGTCCCTATTAAAGGATATAATAGTACATTAATACTAAAAAAGTGTGTTTAACTGTTCATGTACTATATAGTTCTGATAATTGTAGAACATATATTAATAATTTGGTTAGACTTTTTGTTTTAGGTTGATGCTAGTGAATATAAATCAGAGTGAGGTTCAACTGATTAATGGAGAAAGTTCCAACAAACAAAATTCCATAAAATAATGTTCATTGGAGTATGTTTCATTGGATCCACTCCCTTATGAGAATGAAAATTTGGGCCATGTTCAATAATACTTATGACATGTGAGCTAGTAATTAATTTTCTACACAATATAATATTGTGGATGAGATAGAAAATGGACTAAGGCCTATCAGTTAGAGACCATCAAATAGAGGTTACCAAACTGAGGAATATCATACAGACTTTTTCTATTGATGTTTTCCAGACAATGGTTCTGAGAATGTTTCAAGATCAACATGATCCTTAATGAATCATTTATGTTATAATCTATTTTACATATTATATTTTTGATTCCCTTTACTTGTGGGGAAAGTGAATACTTTCTGAATCTAATTAGAAAAAATAAGGAAATCAAAACAAGAAAATGTGGATACTTACCAGTCACTAAAAATGAATGATTATTTTGTTGGGATTTATTTCAAGTTGTGGTGAAGGGGATACCAAAAGGATATTTTGAGGTTATAACCAAATATATTAGGAATGTTGTTACCCAGATTTTAGAATTTTTTACTATGTGTTACTTTGTTTTTCAGAAATAAGATAGTGAAATAATCCTTATTGGTGGGATTATCCAAAATGGAATGGAGTCTGTCTTTGTACCGAACCATGTAAATATTGTGTGATTCGTTATCTTTATATTAATTGAATAAGAAAAGTATGGATTAGATGCTATACCTGATTGTATCATGACTTAAACAATTATAATAGGTTTATATTGTCAACTAAAGAAGTTAAGAAACAGTATTTTTAAAGAAAAGTGAACCAATAATTCCCCACCCCTCCAAGTGGTCTGGATATTATGATAGAACATTTGTTTTAAATATTTCCCTTATAGAATGAACATTGTTTTGATCAATGAAAATATGCGAGTGTGGATGGAATGGGTCATTGGATAAATTTTTAGTACGTGAGTTTGATATATGTTCATTTCAATAATGATGTGTCATTGGTGCTTGGGTTTTGTCATATATGCAAGTAGACACATTCAGTTTTTTCAAAAGCACATCAGGTGCTTTGGTATTTATATTGGAATTGATTTCCATGGGTCTTCTAGTGTCTGAAAGGATGACTAGTGTTTTTCTTAATGTCATTTAGTTAGAGCATGGGTTGACACTCGTGACTGGAATAAATCCATGTTGTGGGTGGTCATTCAATAAATCATGAAACATGTGAGGTGATTGATTTCAAATAAGTATTTCTAATGGATATTCCTAATAAATTGTTCTAACGTTCTATGTAGAATGGTCAGATTGTCATTTCATTGGATGACTCACAATTTCAAGAGTCATGAGATTGCGGTATATTATAGTTTTAAATAATACAGTTCAAAATTTTAAATCGGTGAGTTGTCATGTGTGAGATAAGGACTAATATATTTTAGACTTCATGTGGGCATGGTTTCATAAGAGTATTGATTGACTGAAATTGTTCCTTCGTACCATTGGAGACATCAAAAATTAAATGGGCTCTATTAGATGGTTGACTAGTGTTTAGTTATTTTCACACAATATAGAGAAACGTGTTGATAGAAGTTGGTTAATGGAAAGTATAAAAAGTATTGATGTAATTGTCAATTTGGGATAGATATACATACATTTTTATGAAATATTAGTGTAATCCTAGTTTGAGATGAACATTATATACCTTAAAATTATCCTAATTATGCTGAGAGTGTGTCAGTGCAACCCACTGATTCTTTTAATCTTAATTAACTTTATACGAGGGATAATTAACCAATTAAGGATAAAATTGGGAAGCATTATCGGGTAATCCATATGGTGGGGAGTTCACCACATTCCATTTAGGGTAATTGACCATCATTTTTAGTTTACTTTTTTTGTTTTCCGTGGGTCATTGATCTTAGAATTTGTTTTGGAGAAGACGATAAAGGTATTACTATAGTTGGGAGTAGCATATCGATCAAATTTAAAAGTCTTCCATGATGTATGAGTTGGTGTGTCTTTGACACTGGTTGTTGGAATGTAAAGATATAGTGGTTTTCAAGATGGTAATGTTGAGAACATAGCCACAAGTTTCCCCACAAAGTATTCTTGGGGAGTATAATGTTTATTATGGGGAGATTGTACAGACCCTTGTTTTTTCAAAATGGATTTTGGATCATAAATTTGATTTTTTTAAGAATTGATCCTTATAAGGGATAAAATGTGCATTTTACAAATATAATATTACGTTGTATATTTTGTTTGACCACACCATTTGTCCGGAAATAGGTTGGTTACACATGGACATGAGTTTTGTAGAATTCTGAGATGTTCAAATTTTAGTAGAATAATTAATAATTAATATTAAATTAATTAAATATAAATTTATTATCACATGTTTCATCAACTATATATTTTTAAATAAGTATCATGTTAAGATTATATCACTATCAATGCATTCATAATGTGACATTTTTTCCCGTAGGGTAATAAACTAATTTCAGACATTGGGGCTATGATGGGACCACATTTTCTTCTTTCTTTTCTTTTTAATTCCTTTTTCTTCTCCTCAATTTTATTCTTCCTCCCTGTATTATCATGCATATGCACAATGGGATTTCCTCCTTTTTTTCCTGTATAAAAAGGGATAACTAGATATATGAATAGAGGGAGAGTAATATTGGTTTCACAATAGAGCTCCGGGCATTCTAGATCTTCATGTTGTAGTTATGAAGCATAGAAATGAGTGAAGCTTTCTAAGATTCCCCCTAAAGGTCATGTTTTTTCATAAATACCCATATATTTACCTTATTCTATATTTAACCCCCTTATATTCTTTCTAAGTACCCCCTTTGGGACTATCTATATCTTTTAGTGAGAAAAACATGGTTTTTATCAATTTTTGGTGATTCTCATTCACGAATCCTGATGAAATGATGTATAGTTTATGAACACATTATAAGTGTTGTTCCTATTAAATGAAGATGATATATCCATTGACCACTAAATGTATGGCGTATACGTTCCTTGTACTAGAAATCATCTATGTAAGAACTTATTTAGCCAGAAAGACTATGTAAGGGCTCATAGTCATGTACAGTACATGGCCAGACCCCATGTGGGTTTCATGCTATATAGAGGCACACGAACATGTGATGTACATTGCCAGCAATGTGAGGTACGTGGTTAGGTACCCCATTTGGGGTATAAAACATTTACAATATTAACATGTTCTATACAAGGGATTACATGCCATGTTCTGCTAAAGTACATGTTCAGTTTGGGCCGTGATGTCAGCCATCGTGTGCTAGGGTTGATACACAATGGACTACACATTTTCTACGCTTTTAGGAGTTTTTATTTTCTCATATCTTTTCACCAAGGATTATTAATTATAACCAAGAGTAACCCAATTTATAATTATTTTAATGTAGTTCAAGATGATCAACACTAGATGTGTATTGAGGACTCCTAGGTAGAGTTTTACGATTTTCCTAATCAGATAGTTTCGTCCTCTAGTAATTGAATCCAATTATCTCTTTAGAGTGTGACCCTTGATATGAGAAGATTCATGAGATCTCTATTTTTTAAAATTCATTCATCACACTTCCTTGAGGACTCATCCCTCATGAGATGTTACCTTTTGACATAGGAGGTTGTGGGGATAATTGTTTTTGAGGTTCGCTCATAGGATTTCACATCTAATATTTTTACCAATATGGTCCCATTTTGGATGACTCTATCTTATTTACTATAACTGTGGGTCCCTTTTGAGATGAATTCACTTATATTTTATCCTAGTGAATCCCTTTTAATATCCCTTTATCTATTTATTCATTCCAAATATCACTATTAGGATGAATCTTATTCTCACATAATTATTAAGCATCTTATTTAGGATTCCACTTCCTATGAACCATTATAAGGATACTATGTAGGTTTCCAATTTTTTACTTACCATTTTAATCTCCCATATAGGAATCCTCCATTTTTACTTCAATTCAGTGACACTATGTAGGATTTCTCTATTGTATTTTTAGAAGAGTTTCCCAATGGCATCACTAATGTTTTTCAGACATTAAATTAGTATGATGGGTTTGGGAATATATAGTAGTGATTTTCAGCTTAGAACATGTGACGAACAATTTGGTGGGTTTAGGAATTAAAACACCCTCACCATATTTTAATGCATTTACATGTTCACTAATGATTCATCAATGATTACCATGGGTGATTCCTGATTTGTGGCTAATGAGACTATATCATCACAAACCGATTCCATGCATAGGTGCCTTAACCCGGTCGGTCGCATGACCTCAACCACATTTTCTTGTATGGAAAAGGTTTCCAACTAGACATGTGAGTATGCCATGTCAATAATGGAGAGACTTTACAATCATTTTTCAAAGTAATATGAATGAAATGAAATTTTGGAAGAATATATAACCATTAACAAAATTATTTTCTCAAGATAATCAATGTGGAAATACTCAATATCTAACTAAAGAAGAAAACATGACATGCTAATATGTGTCATTAATCTAAAATGTAAAATGGAAATATAGACACTGATGACTACACAAAAGGTATTGAACACGGTCTAGTTACCTCAACGATGACCCATATTGACTGACCTATCTAACACTGGGCCTTTTCCCTTATCATGTCCTGAAAACATGAAATCTATTCAGTTACCGATCAGGCAGTCAGAGTATTGTGTGAGTATAACTAAGTAGGCCACCACCATCATTGTATAAAACCACATCAATTTAATAAGAGTGCATTAATTTGTATAATGAAATAAATTTTATTAAAAAGTAAAATTGTATCACATTATAAATTATTTATTATTTATCCACTATGACCCTCGAGTTCTTAAGGACACCCGAACCTCAATAATTGCTTCGGAATGTGTCAGAGTCTGGAAGTTTTCATATTATGTATTCACAATACATTTAACCAATGGAATTTCATAAACCATTTCATTTGAATTTATAAACATCTAATTGGAACCACAATCCAATGCCAGCAATTTAGGTCCATGTTTCCTTTCATAGGATGCCTTGGGCATGGCAAGCAGCATGCCATATCCCACACATATTTGTCATGGTGGGATTCAAAAGCATCAGACCATGTCCCACACATATTTATTATTGTGAGATTCAAAACTAGTAGATAATATCCCAAAATCATAGGATTTTTAAGCAGTAGACCTTATCTAATATATATATATATATATATATATATATATATAAGTCAAACAATATACCGCTATGAGAAAAAGAAAGATCACACCATGTCCCACACATGTTTATCACATATATCACTATATTATTATGTCACAATATCATTATATCATAATATAAATATATATTAGGTCCATAATGATTAATAACCATTAATAAAATTATGATAATAATAATTAATTAATTCATAAATTAATTAGTCAAAGTCTATTAATTAATTCAACAATTAAATAATAAAAATTATTTCAATTAATTAATTCAATGATTAATTATAAATATTTATCCCAATAATTAATTCAGGAATGAAATTATCACATATCCTCAATTAATTAATTCAATAATTAATTAACTATATAAATTCCATTAATTTATTAAACTACTAAATTAATCACTACACAACACTACATCAAATAATTAATTCAAAAATTAATTTTACACAAACTAACATTTTAACATTCCGATAATTTACACAATAATTAACTATTTGTAATTACACAATACAATACTCTGATAATTATATTAAAAAATTATTATTCAAAATTTTGAAACTAAATTATTTTATAATTATTTTATCAATTTATTATCTTAATTAAATTATTCAATTACTCAATAAAATCACCTACTCCCCAATTAAATAAATTGCCATATTTTTTAATTCAATTTAGGAACATCCAATTGAAAAATTAATCCTAAAAATTCAATAATTTCATACATAAAATAAAAATAATGAATATAAGATTTAAATATTAAACCATCTACATAATATTGTTAAATAATAATCACCCAATTAATATCCCAAAAATTGACCCTCACAATGTAGTAGATTGGGATTCTGATCTAAAACCCTAAATCAAGATTAAAAAAAGAAAAGATCAATTAATTTTATATCTAGATCCATAATCATAGATATAGATTAAAAAAAATTATGATCTATATCTATAAAAAATAATACTCTCCACCAAAATAATGATAGAAGGAAGGAGGTTTAATGAGAAAGTAATATGATATGATCATCTTATTGGGAGATGTGAAGATCCTCGATTGGGGCATCAAATCGTGATGAAAATAGTTTGAAAGGTCATGGAATACCTCCTAAAATCATTGATATCATCTAAAATCCAAAGGCTCTGAGTTTATATTGAAATGAGAGAGTTTCAAGAGTTTAGGGGGATGAACAAATAATATTCAGGTCAGTTTTAAAATCTCATATTTTTCCTTAGTATGGGTACACTCTTTGAACTAACTATGCTCCATAACCATGAACCTATTATTTTAGGGGTATATGGTTTCTCCATTTAGTACACATGGTTTATTGGATTGGGGAACACGATTTTCTATAACTTATCACCAAACACACAAAACCATATATGATTCAATTTTTTTAGAATTCATCCAAACACACCCCCATGGTAAAACCCAAAGCCAAAAGTGCTCAACAAAAGGAAAATGAGTACCCATAAACACCTTTAAGACAATTGTTGATGTGGTTGGGTTCTTAAAATATCCCAACATTATAAAAAACATCATCCAGATACACTCCCTGGCATTTCAAAATTTTATGCCAAAAATATTGGGCCACTAATCTTTAATATATGTTTCCTTTCCCATGTATCCTCTTATACACAACCATGTTTCCATAACACATGAACTATAGGTAAATTATTTCCCCAATACACTTTCTCACTAAGATCCAACAGATGTATTTGACGGTTCTCAAAGGATGTATATAATAAACCACATTCCTGGATTTCCATTAAGCTAAACATTCTAGATCCTCATACTCCGTGCCTCTAATCTGGCTAAAAAATGCAGACTCCGCTAGAACTGATACAAGATTCATCTACTCTATAACCATCAAAGTTTGATTTTTCTATATCAGGTTGTCAGCCACTATGTTTGCGTTAATAGATATATATACTAGATAAAAATAAAATGAATTCATATAGTCAACCCATATCCACCGTCAAATATTTAAATCTCATTTAAAAAAGATAAACATCAATCTCTTGTGATCTGAATACATTGTCAACATCTCACCCAATAGATATTGTCTTGAACAATTCAAATCATAAACAATGGCTGCAAAATCATGGTCATGATTTGGGTAGTTTCATTCATGAGGCCCCAACATCCAATACTCATACCCCACAACTCCACCCCCTGCATAAATAGAACTATGCTTCCAATCTTATAAGTTTCATAATTCATCATGATATCCTCATCAGAATCTTATAGGATCAATTTTGGTGTGAATTGCAGGATATTCTTCATCTCTTAGAATGCCTTATCACTTGATTCCATCCATTCAAACATTATTCGATTTTCAACACATCTAAATGTGGAACTGAAAAATGAGAGTAGTTCGCAATGAATATCTGATAATATCCAGCTAAACATAGAATGTTTTGGAGGTCACATACATTATTGGTCTTTCCCCAAGATAATACATCCTAAAAAATATGTAGGACCACTGGCACACATTCCTTTGATATTATGTTTCCCATGAAGTTTACCTGATCAATTCATAACAAACATTTATATTTCTTATTGTATATCAAATTCTCTCTTAGTGTACTGAAAATGATGTCATGATGTTGGGAATAATGGTCATGAGTGATGAAGAACACCATGATTTCATACACACAAACTACAAAAAATGAACCCCGAATAGATGGAAGATTGTGTTCATCATGGCCATAAACACTTCTGCTGCATTCACCAACCCATATGGCATTATGACGACTCATATAGGACATAAATGTTTCTGAATAGTGTCCTCGGTATAGTAGAAGTTTGAATGCTCAATTTATTGCATCCTAAACTCAAGATGATCTTTTAGAACAGACATGATCCGCTGAATTTATCAAACAGATCATCGATAAAAAGAATATGATATTAATTCTCTAAATTCACCCAGTTCATATTCCTATAATAGATCCACAAGAGTAGTACCCAATCATCCTTCTTAGAAAAAAACACTAGTGAAACCCATGGCCACCAACTCTGTCAGATAAACCCCTTATCACTTAATTCCTCTAACTGAGTATTTATTTCATGATCATTTATTTGTTCCATTTGGTATAGTGGAATTGAAACTATATCATCCCCCAGCATGATCACAATATTAAATTTCATATCACTTTTAGGTGGAATTCCAAAGAAGTATTTAGGGAAATAATCCTCAAATAGGTCCACCACATGTGGAATTGAATCCAAATTTTTTTCACCTTCATCCTCTCTCAAACGACGCCACCAGTCACAAACCATTAACAAGGCTTGCAAATATAAAGGAACGAGGGGCAACATTTTCAAAAAAGGATCTATCGAATATAGAAGATACAAGAATAGTACCTCTTATTATCAATGGTCCATCTGATCTATCCCCAATTGTAGGTTTCATTGCATGTAGTTGTCCTTTCCCTCTTACTCGTGATGCACTTTGACTCCTCAATGTTGCACCACTATAATGTTATAGACATTATTTCCTATAAAAACTGTGTCTACTACCTCTACTAGCACATCTAGTAGAACAAAATCTTCTAGAAAAGCATGCAGAAGAAGACCCCCAACCTGTACGATGTTGTTTTAGCTCCTTCATCACTTATATTCTGATTTGAGTTACTTATAAACTTTTCTAGATGTACCATATTTTTAAAACACATCACTCCACTAGTACTTATGGAAAATATATCTATAAGTGGCTAAGACTATCACACAGGTGGTAAAGCAAATGGTTATGGTATTATGAAAACAAACCTTCGCCATGGATACACTTAGTTCCACAAATCATGGATAAATACACATAACAAAATTTTCTACTTTATGATGTCTTACCTATGAACCATATAGTTAAAACCACATGTACACTGCTTGGAGCCATCTTCAAGTTCTCCTAAGTAATGATATCCTGACTCACCAGTTCCAAAAAATTGTTCATCATGAAAATATTCTTCTGGGGACATAATTTCACAGTTAAGCCCATCCTTAAACCTCTTTTTCAAAGTAGCCTCATCTCTTTCTAATACTGGGGAAAAGAGCTGCAAATATTTGATGTGTCCATCATAATCCATTACATTCATGTTCACCTGAAAAAATATCAGGAACTCATATTTTCTCTAGAGTCCTAGTCTGTCTTGATTGATGTGCTCCGAGATCTTCTCATGAATGTAATTCCATTTTAGAGCTTTTAGCTGCCTATATAATTTTTTATATCCCATAAATGCTTCACCATACAACATAAAATATAGGCATCCATTTTGACACAGTTCTCATAAGGATTCTCTATGTGGTCGTGTATAGTGTGGATAGACTCAATACAGAACTAAGATCCCTTTGGTATTCCCTATATATTAAAATTTAGAGGTTGATGAAACTAGATCTCCCACATCAGATTATAAATACTCTTCACAAACTACCCTAGGTCTCATTCCATGAATTTCATAATGAGATTTAAGATCTCATGAAATTTCTCCCTAACATCTTCAACTGGAAGTACTGGTTCCTTAGGTTCCACTACTGGTGAAGGATCTATAGAAATATCATTCTATTATCCTCCGATCATGGGTATTCATGGAAGAATATCTATGAAATTCCGAACACGCATCTTAAGACTCATATCATAACTTTACACATTTACATAAGATAAAAACACAACATGTCACAAAATGTATTTTCCACAAAACTCGACACACTATCATATCAAAGGGACTATCACTACCATTAACCATCCGAAAGTTAGTTCTTGGTTATAAAAAGAGAATTATCAATCTAATTTTTCAATTTTTTACATTAGAGACAAATTTTATAACAATTTTCATCATTTTTCAATTGTCAATTTCATAAGATAGAAAAAACGTTCAGCTTCAATATTATACCCAAAACCAGTTTCTATGTGCATGCCTAAAATTACACATTTATAAAAATAACGAGTTCCAATAATGATTCCTTCAACTAAAATTTCATTCGATACCTAGCCATGTGTTAATTATCCAAAATATTTTTGAAACAATAATCAAACCACACAATAAGTACCTCACCCATTGTGAAATTATATTTAGGTGTAACAAAAAACAATAATTACAAAACTACCACCCTTTGTACTTGGTTTTCCCCCAATACAAGGGTTTTCAACTCCCATCCATGAGCTCAAAACCAAGGCCAGAATATTGCTAGTCTCATAGAAACATTTCCCAAATAGTATGGAAAAATTAATAGAAAACAAAAGTATCCTTTGATACCACTCAGAAATATCCCATCTCGGGTACCACATTGCGATCCACTGATCTAGAAATTCACATGACATCATGTATGCATCACCATTTTAAAGAGGCTATAGACATGAAGTGAGTGTGTGATAAGTTGACCATGGAGAGACTATACCCTTAATTATCAATGTAATACACCATTGAAAATAATTAACAATTTTGGTAGCATATATAACCATAAAGAGTACGAATATCTTAAGATAATCAACACAGAAATAATAAAATATCAAACCAAAGTTGAAAACATTGCATTCTAATGTACATGTTAAGAGTCTAAAATAAAAAATGAAAGCAAAGGCATAGAAGGCTCCTAGGAGGTTCCCAACCCACATCATGTTCTCTCAACCATACTCCCTCCCAACCTAGAAATATAACATAGGGCAGTTCCCCTTATCCATTCATTAAAACATGAAGCCTATTCAGGTACGAATTTGGGATCCCATATAGGGTGTGAGTAAAAAACACTAAGCCACCACAAATTCTTCCTCAAACAATATCGGTATAATAACAATGTATGTTATTTAAAAAAATAATTATTCTCAATAACTAAATAGTTATCACATTATAAATTGTTCATTATTTAACCACTTATACCCTCAAGTTCCCAAGGACACCAAAACATCAATATTTTCTTAGGCCCATGTTATATTTGAAACCGTTTCACATTATCATTTCAAAATTCATATATCAAATATGATTTAATTATCGATTTCATTTCAATTTATTAACAGATAATTGGAAACATAGTCTAATGCCATCAATTTTGTTCTAGGTAGTCATTATTAAGACCCTATAGGCCTCTGAAGAACGCTTCCATGTCCTACACATATTGTTATCTTTGTGATTCAGAAGTAGAATTCCATGTCCTCTTTATATTTATTATTAAGGGATTCAGATGCCAGATACCATGTCCTTCACACATGGTAATTGGACGTACCAGACCATTTCCCACACAAACATATATATATATATATATGGATGTATGTATTTATGATTGATTGTATGTATGTATGTATGTATGTATATTTATATGTATATATATCATAAAATTTATCACAATGGGGTTCAGAAGCAGCATAAAGTGTCCCTAACACGTAAATCACATTTATTACAATTACACTATGTCATAATGTCACTATAACAAGAAAATCATGATTAATAGACATTAATCATCTTATCATAATAAACCTTCAATTGATTCGTAAATTAATTACACCAATTCCATTAATTAATTTAAGAATTAAATAATCACAATTATTTCCTATAATTAATTCAAGGATTAATTAATCATATCTACCCCATTAATTAATTCAAAATTTTATTAATCACTTCTCATTTGTTAATTAATAGAACAATTAATTGTCCAAATAAATTCCATTAGTTATTTCTAAAATTAATAAATCATTTTACATCATAACATCTAATAATAAATTCAGAAATTAATTATCCCTGAATTCACAATTTAACATTCTGATAATTAACTCAACAATAATTCTTTAATCCCACAACTCTATAATACAATTATTATCTATCAATTAATTATACCAATTTCACAACTGGATAATTTATTAATTAATTCATCAATTAATTATCCTTATGCCACAACTCAATTATTTAATCAACTCAACAATTCCTCGATAAATTAATTAACCGCATTAATCAATACAATTTAGGAATTTTCATTTACTAAATTAATACTATAAATAGTTTAATTTAATACATATAATTCAAATCAGGAATATGATATTTGAATATTATATGAAGTAACTCAAATAATCAAATAATAATCACCCAAAAAAATGAATAATTGAGTAGCACTACAATATGGATTGTGATCCAGATCTAAAACATAAAATCATCAATTACTAAAACAAAATCTCTTCATTCTAGATCAAGATCCTGAAACCTCGACCTGGATTCACCAAATATATATATACATCTTTAGAGATAGAATACATCTTCAAACCAAAATAATGAGTTAAATAAATATGATGAATGGGAATACAACTATATATGATCCACTTACTGGGAGAGAATATGTTATTCGGTTTGATCTTCTTTTTAAGAATATTAGACATTAGATGACCTTGGAATCCCTCTAGAAATCTCAAAAAAAAATGAAAAATCAACGTTTTCCAATTTTAGGTCAAAGTGGATGAGTTTTGGGGGTTTGGGTGTATTAAAAACTTATTTTTGGACCACATGAAAAATCATGCTTAGTTACCAAGGAAAGGGAACACTGTTTTCCCTAACTGTGCACACGCTATTTTGGGGGTGCATTGTTTCTCTTATTAGGGTGAAATTTTTGACAAACTGTATTCCATATATATGAACCCCCACTATAGAGGGTTTTAGGGTTTTTTAGCTGTGGGGAATGATTTTAAATAACTGTGCAACAACCATGCACAACTCGCTTTCCCACAATTTTTTCATAACTCATCCAAACTAAACCCAATGTAAACACCAAAAAAAGTGATCAATACAAGGAATAAAGAATTCCTATAATCATATATGAAACTAACTCCAAAAATATCGTGATCTTACAATGTTGGTTGGGATGTATCATTCCATTTCATTGGGATGCATAGACGTTCCTCATTAGATCTTTCTTATTAGTTTATTGGGATTCTTAGACAGATTAACTAAGATCTGGAGTTTGAAACTTGTTGATTCATAAATTTTTGAGATACCTAACGGTACTACCAGAAATCTATGTATTTTCCTCTTATGATTGAATCTTATATTATTTTGATTACTAGATGGGATTCCAAGGATGTGGACTTTGACCCTATTATTATGATATATGTACATGAAGTCATTAATAATTTTATTGGTGGATGAATACACTCTTTTGACAGACAAGGATGTTTACTCTCTCACTAGTAAATTGAAATGTGATGAGGATGATTATGTTCTCCTTTATATGGTCATGGAATCTAAAATGATTATATTAGTTGATGAATTTTCTCTTTCACGATATAAGAAGAATTACACACTCCATGATTGACTACTTTTCTATGGTTTTGGACAGGGAATTTAACAACGTTGGATAATCATGTATGATATTTGTCTATTGAGTTTTAGGGATTATTTTTCTCTCTCGGATTAGAGACCTTAATGAGTGGTCATGACTACCCATCGTTGAAATCTCCATATATATCACTTAATTGTAAGACCCATAGGGTTTGTCTGAGTTCAAATTTGGTGACCACCTACTAACTGGGGCCTATGGATCATATGTCAGACTAGATTTCCATGACATGAATGGTAAAACATCGAACCGAGTGTTCATGTAAAAAATGTCAAGTAACCAATAGGATTCCATATTTATAGTGATTTGAGGTGATTGTGGGTGAACCGAAGGAAAGGATGATTATCACATTGTTGTGAAATATCGTAATCAAAAAAATTTATGATGATGGTCAAAGAATTTATTTTCAATTGGTATTAATTACCTAATTGTTTATTAATTATAAATGGCATGAGTAGTATGATATCTAAATCAATTCTGCTTTCATTAGATCTATAGACAATTGGGATTACAGACCGTAAAGATCATTTGTTGATGTTTTATGTTATTTTCTTCACCCTACTCACGAATATTAATATATATATGTATATTTATATTTATATAGATATACATGAAAACACTATTACTAGTTGAATGGGATCATGGACCCCAGGATCGAATGTGGTTTCTTTTAATTTGATTTATTTATGATTCCATTTATTTATCAGCTGGAAGAGAATATTTCCTGAGGAAGAAACAAATGATATAATGATTATAGGTCCATCATTTCGGTGGAATACTAATATAATTTCACAGCCCTATACATGAACCACGTTATTCATACAAATATAAAATATTTTTTCCTAGTTTAGCTTAGTTCCATGGTCGTTGTGGTTGAGCCCTTGATATTCATGATTTAGCAGGGCCACTCATATATATTATTATGATTTCTCTAAATGAATCTCGATAGTGTCATTGAGAATGAGTATGTAGTCTATCTTATAGTCATTATTATAGCATGTACATTTATTTTGGTTTCTTTTATGTAGTCATACATGTATGTTCGGACCAATTGGTGATCAGTGTTGTATTTATGAAATGGTTGTTTAGGGGTCTATTAAATTTTTATTTGTTATTACAACATGTTATGTATCAGTTTATTTATTAATTATGTCCTCTGTTTATTAAATTTTGTGTTGATATCAAATTATTTAAATTATTTTTCACTATAATTTAAGAGAATAGTCACTCCATGGACACCCCTAGGACATCGATACTAGTTGACAGCCTCTGGCATATAGAGATTGACACTGGAGGCCATATGTTGAACCAGATTAGTGAACAGATTTAGTGGAATCATTGTTGAGGCGTTATATTTATAATTATGTATCATTCATATTTTTTGAGATTATTTTTTGAAAAATAATATTTTATCCAATAGAGGCTCGTTAATAAAAATTTTCATTATTTTAATTATTTTATGTAATTATATTTATCAGTATTTATAAGTTATTGGCATAATTTTTTGGGATCTAGGATATCATCAACCAATTCATTAAAAAAGATACTTGAGTAGTTTCTGGTTTTGATGGATTTTTAGGAATTGTAACATTCAAAACACTAATTGATGACCATAAAACATTAAAATAAATATCTTAAAAATATGGAAATAATTTACGAACATGGTATGAGTCTAGTTTTTTGTTATTTGATCCAATATGGGATACCTCATTTCATCCCCTTTTTTGTTTTAATGATCCATTATTGGGAAACACATGCCTCTATATCATTCATCACATATTATCATTTAGCGATTATATAATATAACCATTTATGTATGATTTAATATGTATTTTATTTATAAATGGATTCTATTGTTTTATGAAAAATGGTATTTACTAGGAATGTAACTTTTTCAAATTATATTCCTAGGTTATAAGCATGTGATGGTTGAAAAATATTTTATATTCATATTTTTATGTAAAATAGTCTATGAAATTCAATATTAAAATTTAATGTGGAATTTTAATAGTGTTTTCGTGGGATGACATTATCAAAGTTGTTACAGACCATAAGGTAGTCAAGAAAAGAATTGATATTTTAATATATTCATTCTTTGGTTGAATCTATTATGAAAAAGGTACGAAGACCTGGTCTAATGAGGATATCAAAGTTAAGATATCACACAACTAGAGTTATTCTAAATGGTTACTCATTCTGATTGGCAAGGGCTTCTTCCATGTCGTCCTAGAGAAACAAGAAGACTTTAATGCTGTTTAGTGTGATGGGAACACCAATATTAAAGCAGGGCTCTTCTAGCTCTCCTAATAGAATGATAACTTCATCCCCTTTAATCTACGAAATTCCTTTTCAAAAGAATAGACAAGGATCCATGGGCTCCCATGGAATTATTAGCATCCTTAAATCACGAATAACTTGGATTCTTGAATTGTCACTCCACTGAAGATTGACAATCACACTAGTAGTGTAGATCTCCGTCTATATGAAAGGGTATTAATTTAAATCAACATAGAGATTCCTCTACGAGAGTGGGTATCACTAGTTCCCAATGAGAATCAAATAGAGGTAAGCTTTGATATTTAAAACTTGCACACATTTTGTGAAAATTGCAAGATAGTGGGCCATGATTTCAATAATTGTCTGGTGGTTCAAAGGTTGGTTAACCCAGCAAAAAATAATTCTTCTTGGAAGGAAGTATCAAGGGGAAAGAAGTCAAAATAATTTGAAAATAGAAGAAATGATGCACCAAAAATAGTGAAAGGTCTAAAAATTAATAAGGTTCTTGTTGCGAGCTCCTCATGGGATTCCATACTAGAGGAAGAGGATAAGAAGCCTGACAAGTTGTTGACAGAAACCATTCCACTAGAAATAGTGGATCAGTGAAACTCTTAAAAGTATTTTACTAACTAGATTTTGACCTTGTCATCATATGTGTTCTCTAATACTATTAATATGTAAGATAATGAATACTTACATGATCTCTTATATTCAGACATAAGTGTAGAGACACAATTAGATATGTCCTTAAAAATATAGCATTATCTGATATAGGAGAAGGAGTTCGGTGAGACGATTTCCCAGAATGTGAATGGAACATTAGTGGATGACACTAATGTCTGAAATTCTTGGAAAGAGGTGACCATTGTTTCTAAATAGGATCATGCAGTTGATGTATTAAATAGATATAAATCTAATAGAAAACCCTAAAAGGTAGAGTCTAAAAGTAAATCTCAGAAAAAAAATGTAAAATAAAGAAAAGAGGGAACCACCACCAAACCAAAATCATAATTCAGATACTCTTTTTTAACATCCGGGGAACATCCAATCCTAACATAGAAGGTTCAACCATGCTCCTTACAGGTGGGTACAAATCTGATATAATTAGATTTGATGAGCCAATGATTAATTTCTCAAATAAATCAATCTTTTCATCAGTAGATTATACTCTGTTCTAGGAATAATTAGGAATGTTATCACCACTATCATGATTTGGATCATTGTACACAAAATGGATTATGATCTGACCATTATTTATGAGAATGATATGATGGTCACCTATAGTTTTCAATATTCCAGTAGGACTATATTTTGTTCAATTTTTCAAGCCTCAAATAACTATTTGGACATGAGAGCATTATGGAGCATATAAATGATCTGTCTATTTTCACCATGGACTCATGAGATATTTTTAGAGATTTCAATTAAATTATACATTAATATGAGAAACATGGTATAGTTGTTAGCATCTCTCAAATTAGATACTTTATACCATGTATCAAGGTTGATGGACTAACTGACATCAATCTCACTTGAAAAACATCACATTGTTCAAGAGACACATAAATGGCATCAGATCTAGAATAAACAATAAGGACATTACAAATTACCTCTTTCTTGGTAATTGTAGATCTATATATTGTATCACTCTGGAAAAGGACAACTCAAATTACCACCCAATTATGGTAATATTATTAAAAAATAGATCATGGGGACCTATTCCATTCAGGTTCAACAATACATGGGATCCCCTACTAGACTACTAAATAATTGTCCATCAATTTTGGGAATCGAATAAATGAAATTTCAATCTATTTTCCTACATTTAAAATCATAAAATTATCAAGAAAAATTTGGCAGTATAGAGAAAAGTGAAGTTTGAATCGCTTGATGCATAAATTAATGCCTTGGAGTGATCCCTTCATGAACTCCATGAGTCTATTACCAATAATAACTTCTCTAGAGACACTTCCCAAGTATCCAAACTATCTTATAAGCTTCCAAACCATATCAAAATCAGAGATAACATTAAAAAGGACCTATTCAAAATCGGGTGGATCACTGATGGAGACAGAAACACCGAGTTCATCAATACACTTCAAAGAGTCCAGAGTGAAAATAAGAAACTCTCATTACTCAGAGATGGAGATATATTCGTTTAGGTAAGAAATATGTTATCCCCTTATATTGTCTCCTTTTACATTAATCTCTTCAATTTCCCCCAGGAAATATATTTATTATATAAAACATTATTCCAAAGATGATAACTGAGGAGGAATACATTTTTCTCGCACCCAACACTGTAGATATTGAGATTAAGGAATATGTTCTTGGTCTTATATAATGGATTTCCCCTAGATTATATGGGTTCACAAATCATATCATTCAATCATGTTGGAAGGCCATTTAGAATGACATGTGAAAGTTAGTCATGCATTTTTTCAATGGTGGTACATTCACCCATGGTTTCATTGCTCATTTTATTTACATAAATTCAAAAGTGGAAATTTTTATGGATTAACACAATTTAGGCCTTTTTCCTTTGTCAAACAAATTTACAAAGTCATCATAATGATCCTTGCCAACATGATTTCACATGTCACTTATATGATTATCTCCTATACCAAATTTGTATTTGTGAATGGATGGAACATACAATATTGGTTACTCACTACTTCAGAATGTTTCAACCTCCTCTAAAAATCTACTCAGGGATGCAATATTTCTATCAAACATGAAATCAAAAATCCCATTAAAATAATAGACATGGACATTCTAGGAAATATGCTTCATATTTTTGATGTCAACAAGTGATTTATTGTTTGGTTTATAGAAAATATTGAATATTATCATATATAAATTCTTATTAATGGGTCTTTAGAAAAATATTTTAAATGCTCTAGGGGAGTGATACAGTGATAACCCCTCTTAGTTATTATCTTTTCAATTGAAGAGGACTATCTCATCTGGATTCTTCTTTACCTGGTGAACAGGGGTGAATTGTATACTATCAATGTGGCTAAAGGAATTTATACTCTTTACCTTATTTTCATTAATGATATCATTATAATATTTACTCAAGTGAATAGAAGGAATATAAAAAATATTAAAAAGTTGATTCTTAACTATGAAACAGTCTCAGGATAACAAATCAATTGGTGCATGTCCCTTATTTACATTGGAATGAATTTCTATTTTTCACGGAAGAATTGTACCATGATGCACCAAATTTGTGTATACATTTCCAAATATATAATTGAAGATAAAAGCATGTTTTCAGAATATATATGTGGTTTCATGAACATATTATTTGATTTTGGTGAATCTGTTTACTTACATAAGCATTCTGGATTAATAAACGGATCAAGGGAAGTTTGTGACATTTTTGAAACTACACGGCGTGTACTTTCTATACACACCGTGTACATCCATACAAGGACACAGACCAAAGCAGGGAGTACATGCCCATGTCTACCAGGGAGAGATGCACGCCCTGTGGGTTAGCGCTACACGCCGTGTACCAACTTCTTGAAGCGGTGGTTGCAGAGAAAATTCCACACGTCCATGTGGCTGTTGATGAAGACACGACGTGTCTGAAATTGTACACGTCATGTCTGCTATTCTAGAAGGGGCTGGTGGCACTACACACCATGTATGGCGGCGCTGCACACCATGTTCACTCAACTTGTAGGCGGCGCCATGTGCAAAAGTCAAGAACGGCATGCTCGGCCACCTGCCAGCGGAGAAAATGGCGCCAAAACGCATTGACGAAAAGTACACGACGTGTACTTTATATACAAACCGTGTACATTATTTCTCAATAAAATGAGGCCTTGGCCTACGAATTTAGGAGTTGGAACCATTGGAGAAGGGAGAATATCTGCTACCACCATTCCCGAAGCCACTGAGGTGCCTTCATTCCGCTATTCCACCATTCCACCCTCCGATATTCTACCTCAATGCCTACATGATGCATCCGTCAGGTATCACGTGTGTCATTTCTCTCCTAAATTCTATGTGTAACTAAACCCCTCCTGTTGGGGCTATGAATGATAGGATTATAATTTGTATATTGTTTTATATAGTTGTGTTTGAATCATTGTAATTCATCTTACTTTTCTTAAGCCACTGTCAAATAAAACTGAGAATTCTTAGCCGGACCATGGGAAGGATTCTCGACAATAAAAAAGAAAAGTAACGGTGCAAACATCCATGACCATTGGAAGGTTTTCACCGATTCATGTAATGGACTAGACGTAATAATCAATTAAGGACATTGACTACTGGACAAAGGACTCAACTGCTCTAATTCCAAACAAGAGGAACCGGACCAAGGAAATCTTGTAACAAAATGGAATCCTGAATGATTGAATTATTATGAACAAGACAACCATTTAAACAATCTGAATAAGAAATAATTATTCACCACAACCCCTATATGTCTTTTCTTTCCATTTATATGAAAATTTTAAATTTACCCATTATTTTCCTTCAAACTGTATCCATTCTCCAAAGTAAATCATTTTAGTTTAATTCAAAACCCAAAAATCAACCCAATCATTTCTAAACATTGCATACATCACCTAATTAAGTATTAACTCAATTAAATTCATTCATGTCATGGTTCCCTATGGATCGACCCCGAAATTATGCTATACTAAAGATCTAATAATGGGTAATTAATTTGGGATGCATAAAACTTCAACCAACGACAAGCGTCCATCAAAAAAAAATTGTGTTAATAATTGATTTAAGTGAACATAAAAATCAAAAAAAAATCAAAAAACTTTTTTTTATCAAAAATATCTTTTCTAAATCTCAATCCAAATTTTCTTCATGTTTTTTCCCTTTTACACCTGGTGTTCGTATTGTGCTGTGTAATGCTTCAACTGTATGTTTCGATGCTTTACACAAACCAGAAGTGATGAGTCTTCGGAATTAGTTCCGCTTGACCTGAAAATCGAACGGACCTTACTTCATCGTCGACGTACACAGACTGATACTCACAACCATCTTCAAAGACCTATGGTGAACAAGTAAGAGGGAGCACCAGCTGTAGATGCTGCGACTGAGCATCAGTACCAAGATCAGCATCCTCCCGCTGCTGGTCTACCGGAGCAACCTCCTAGAGCCTTCATGGAATTCCTCCCAAGGGATTACCAACGGCCGCAACAACAAATCTTCCCACGACCGTAATTTTTACCTCAGGAGCATTTTATGCAAGCTCCACCCCATCAAAAACAACCTCCAAGACGTACCCATATTGATTACGGACTTCCATTGATTCACAGAGCTGATACAGGCATTGTCCGTCCTCCGGTCCAGGCCCATCACTTCGAAATCAATCCTGCTATCTTGCAGCTGATCCAGAACACAGTCAAATTTGGAGGCATGGCCAGCAAGGATCCGAACGCCCATCTCTCCAACTTTCTGGAGATCTGCGACACCATTCGGTACTATGGCTTGTCCGAGGACGCCATCCGTCTTCGCCTATTTCCTTTTTCTCTATGGGATAAGGCGAAGGACTGGATCAAGGGGCTGCCACAACGATCTATCCCCACCTGGGAGGAGCTAGCCCAGGCGTTCCTTTCCAAGTACTTCCCGCCATACAAGACGGTGACACTCCAGAATGAGATTCATAACTTCCAGCAACACGACTCCGAGTCATTGTACGAGTCCTGGGAATGATTCAAGGAGATGTTATGAAAATGCCCCCATCATGGACTCCCACTCTAGATGCAAGTCCAGACCTTCTATGGAGGACATACAACGAATACCAAGTCCGTAGTGGACGCTGCTGCTAGAGGTACAGTGATGCGGAAGTCCCCCAAAGAACTATTCGAACTACTGGAAGATATGTTAGAAAAAAGCTTCCAGTGGCACTCTGAGTGGGGGACTCAAAAGCGAGGTATTCACAATATTGACGCTACCACAATGTTGTCTGCTCAGTTGGACGCTGTGTCCAAGAAAATCAACACATGTAACCTCAAAGGAACATCTCAAGTTCATGCAGAGCACCACCCAGCATGCGGCGATTGTGGTGATAACCACATCATGGGAGAATGCCTGGGTTCAACTGGAGGCACCTCGACAAGCGAGGTGAGTTATTTTCCCCACAATCGAGGGCCCAACCAGTACCAGCAGTATAAGAACCCGGCATGGCGAGATCAACAGAACACAGGTTGGGGCCAACAACAGTAGAATCCTCCGCCCCAGTGACCGCCGAACTACAGCCAACCTCTATACCAGAACCAATTCCAAAGGCCGCAACAACCCCAGCAGGGTCCTTATCAGCAACAAGGGTATCAAAACCCTCGTCCACAACAGCCACGACAGTAACCTTCTCCACCGTCTCAACAACCACCTCAGCAGGAGAACACATCAAGGTTAGAATATATGATGACTAAATTCATATCTACTACTGAGAATCGACTCTAGAATCAGGATGCTTCGATTCGAGGCTTGGAGAATCAGATTGGCCAGCTGGCAAATCAACTCTCACGGAGGCAGCCTGGTACACTACTAGGGAACACCGAAAAGAACCCAAGGGAGGATGCCAATGCTATTATGCTCGAGAGTGGAAAAGAGCTCCACCAAGACCAATTAGAACAGCAAGGTGAATCCACACCCACTGTTGGAGAAAAAGGTACCAATACCGACCCCTCCTCATCCAATATCCCACAGAAGGAGGATTTACAAAATAATGAAAAGGATGTAATCCAACCATTCATGCCTGCCTTACCCTTTCTGGAAAGAATAAAGCAGAGGAAGCTGGACCACCAATTCAGAAAATTTATGGATGTTTTCAAGAAGCTACATATCAACATACCATTTGTAGAATCCCTGACAGAAATTCCAACATATGCCAAATTCATGAAGGAAATCCTCTCAAATAAAAAGAAAATGGAGGATTTGGGCGTAATTTCACTAACGAAGGAGTGCTCCGTGGTGGTTCAACATTCCATTCCACCCAAACACTAAGATCCAGGTATTTTCACCATTCCTTATACTATTAGATCCTGCGAGTTTGGGAAGGCCCTCTGCGACTTAGGGGCCATCGTGAACCTTATTCCCCTCGGAGTTTTCAAGAAGCTGGGACCCCATGAGATCAAGCCTACCTGCGTCACCCTTCAACTGGTTGATCAATCCATCAAGCACCCAAAGGCACTACATGAGGATGTACTAGTCAAGGTGGGTAGACTGATTCTCCCTATTAATTTCATCATCCTTGACATGGGGGATGACCAGGAAGCACCTCTTATACTTGGAAGGACTTTCTTGGAAACTGGGATGGTCCTGATCGATGTACACCAAGGGGAGCTTATTCTTCAGGTAGATGATGAAAGAGTTTCCTATCACATCCTCAAAGCCGTCAAACAAGCTTCCTTGTTAGAGAATGAGGAATGTTATGCAGTGTCCACCATGGATAATCATTTTAGCGACAAAGGAGATGAACTGGTATGTTCTTTTATTTTGAATAATTTAACTGATCCAGATATTCTATTAGATGAAGCACCGGAAGACATGAAATTCATAGAAGGCCAGGGTAGCCACCAATTGCATCATGCAGTTGTTCCTGATAGTTTGGAATGGGACAAGGTGGAGCCACTTGTGCATTCGATTTTAAAGGCGTCGGAACTCGAACTGAAGCCTCTTCCTTCTTCTCTCAAATATGGGTATCTAGGACCCAATCAAACTTTGCTTGTTATAAATATTGTAGAACTATCACAGGAGCAAGAATATGCACTTTTACAGGTTCTCAAATAGCGGAAGCATGCTATTGGGTGGACAGTCACTGATCTGAAGGGCATCAGCCCTACCATTTGCACTCAGAAGGTGCTACTTGAAGAGGGTGCCAAGCAATCTTGGCAACCACAACGGCTCTTGAATCCTCCCATGAAGGAAGTTGTAAATAAGGAGGTGATAAAATTATTGGATGTATGCATCATCTATCACATCTCGGATAGTCCGTGGGTGAGTCCTCTCCAAGTGGTACCCAAAAAGGGGGGTATCACTGTGATTTCAAATGACAAGAACGAACTCATCCCTACACGCACTATCACGGGCTGGTGAGTCTGTGTGGATTACCGGAAGTTGAATGATGAAACAAGAAAAGATCACTTCCCCTTTCCATTCATGGATCAAATGCTATAGAGGATAACAGGGCACAAATTCTATTTCTTCCTCGATGGTTTTTCCGGTTACAACCAAATCTCCACTGCTCCGAAGGATCAAGAAAAGAGAAGTTTCACTTTCCCCTAGGGAACATTTTCTTATCGAAGGATGTCTTTCGACATGTGCAATGCCCCCGCCACCATCCAGCACTCTATGTTTTCCATCTTCCATGACATGGCAGAACGAATCCTAGAGGTATTCATGGATGATTTTTCCGTTTATGGAAAATCATTTACCATTTGTTTACGACACCTAGAGATTGTTTTGGAAAGATGTAAGCACACTGACCTAGTTTTGAACTAAGAAAAGTGTCATTTTATGGTACAAAGTGGCATAGTCCTTGGAAAGAGAATTTCAGTAAAATGGATAGAGGTTGAACTGGCGAAGATTGAAGTCATTTCACGACTACCAATACCGACTTCCATCTGCGCTATCCGCATCATCCTGGGGAATGCAGGTTTTTACAGGCGGTTTTTCCACGACATCTCCAAAATAGACCAACCCCTCAACAATATTCTAACCAAGGATGCCATATTTGAGTTCGATGACCATTGCGTCAGATCTTTTGAGCATTTGAAGTAGCACCTTGTTGAAGCTCCAGTTATGATTTCTCCCAACTGGGAGGAACAATTTGAGGTGATGTGCGATGTGAGCGACTACGCAGTGGGGGTAGTCTTGGCCCAGTGCCTTGAATGGATTTTTTGACCTATCTATTATGCCAGCAGGACGCTCAATGAGGCATAGATTAACTACAACACCACAGAAAAGGAGATGCTCGCAGGGGTTTTCACATTTGACAGGTTTTGTTCTTACTTAGTGTTGTCTAAAGTTATTATTTATAGTAACCATGCAGCACTAAAGTACCTACTCAACAAGAAATATGTGAAGCCCCGATTGATCCTCTGGGTACTCCTCCTATAGGTATTTGATCTTGAGATCCGAGACAAGAAAGGGAGTGAGAACTTCATTTCTGACCATCTCTCCCTCCTCGAGCTGCCACACTTAGAGAAGGAAGAAGATCGGGAGATCAGGGAGGATTTTCCAGATGATCACCTCTTTGATCAGTGAAACAAATCGACCATGGTATGATGATATCGCTAATTTTTTGGTTACATGTGTCATTCATCCCGATCTCTCCTTCCAGCAAAGGAAATGATTTTTCTCTGATGTGAAAAGGTACTTCTGAGAGGATCCTCTGCTATTCTGATCATGTGTAGATGGAGTGATCCGTCGTTGCATCCCGGAGAATGAAGTTCACGGTGTCCTGGAGTTCTGTCACACCTCACCAGTAAAGAGGACATCATGGATCGTATCGTACCATAGCTAAGATCCTGTAGTCTGGATTTTTCTGGCCCACCATGCATAGAGATGCTCGAGCTTTTGTTTCCTATTGTGGTCGGTGCCAGAGGACGGGTAATGTGGGACGTACAGCCGAGATGCCTCAACACTTCTTCCTGGAGGTCTGGATTTTCGATGTCTGGGGCATAGACTTTCTGGGTCCATTTCCCCCATCTTTTGGGAACACATACATCCTGGTCCACGTCGACTACGTCTCCAAATGGGGGGAAGCTATTGCTATAGCTCACGACACAGCCAAGGTAGTCATAAATTTCTAAAAGAAAAATATTTTTAGCAGGTTTGGAGTTCCTCGAGTGCAGATCAGTGATAGAGGGACCCACTTCGACAACACACTGATGAGAGGAATACTGTTGAAGTATGGAGTAAAGCATCAGATTGGGACAACATATCATCCCCAGTCCAGTGGAGAGGTCGAGCTCTCCAATTGAGAGCTTATGCAGATCCTGGAAAAAACAGTAAACACTTCACAGAAGGACTGGTCCAAGAAGTTAGATGATGCCTTATGGGCATATCGGACTGATTTCAAAACACCACTGGGAATGTCCCCCGTTCCGTCTCGTTTATGGAAAGTCCTGCCATTTTCCAGTAGAATTGGAACACAAATCCTATTGAGTCGTCAAAGCCCTAAATTTTGATCTGAAGGCAACTGAAGAGAAACAGAAGTTCCAACTATCGGAACTAGATGAGATCCGATTAGAGGAATACGAGAATGCCAAGTTGTACAAAGAGATGACAAGATCCATTCACGACCGGATGATATCACAATAATCTGTCCAACCCGGTGATCATGTACTTCTCTTTAATTCTCGTCTACGCTTATTTCCTGGGAAGTTGAAGTCACGCTGGTCATGACCATTCCAAGTTATCCGCGTATTCCATCACAGAGCGGTAGAAATTTCTGGAGAAGATGGTCAACCATTCAAGGTAAACAGGAAGCGGTTGAAAGCTTACCAACCTATAGATAACATGGTGGGAATGTTGTCCACGATACTCCTCTGGTAAGCAAGGTAAGTTGGTCGAGCAAACGACCTAAAACAAAGGCACTTCCTGGGAGGCAACCCATAGGTTACACGCTATGTCCCACTTATATACATGGCGTGTACTAATTCTTTATCATTTATAAACATAATATTATAAATCTATATAATAACAAATAACTAACTAGGGATGATGCTGGTGCCGATGGCAAAGTCACTGGAGTTTATTCGAGCCGTCCTCGGTTCGAATCCTCCTGACCTACCTTCAGCACAGGGTTCCTCCTTTCTAATTACACGATGTGTGTGGTATTGTCAATCTATATATATATATATGTACATGAATTTAATAAAACCCATGGTGGGGATGGGCTGGTTGGCTAGAATCGTGATCCGGTTTCAAAAGTCCCGGGTTCGAATCCAGACAAACGTCCCATTTCCATCATTCGTTATTTTAATAAAACAACATGACGTGTACTCTGATAGACACTGTGTATGCCATGATTTATCAAATATAAGTCAAAATTTTATAAAAATAAGAAATTACATGTGGATGAAGTTGGCGGATTGGAAAAGTCTCAATACCAGATTCACAAGACTCGGTTTCGAATCGCGCTAATCTCCCCGCTTCACCCCCATCCTTTCCTAAATAAAAACAACAAGCCGTGTTTTTCTTTCATTTCGTGAGAATAATCCATATAGAATAAATATATATATATAATAGATATGAATAGTAGAACAACCTTTTCTCTAGTGGGTGAAGCCGTCCATTCGAATCAGCCGATCGCCGGTTCAAATTCCGCCCCAAGCACCGTACCAAGGGTTATACTACTCTTTTTCTTATTTTAAAATACACGGTGTGTATTCCCCGATATACGTCGTGTATAAGCTTATGTATAATAGAATTTTTAAATATTTCTATTTTAAATAATTAATATATATTTTACTATAATATTTACATTTTGTACTTTTCTTAATTCAAAAATAATAATAATAATAATAATACACGGCGTTTACATTCTATACACGCTGTGTACCTCGGCTATAAAAGCCGCAGGACACCCGGCTTGAGGCCATGTTGCACGGCCGCCTGATTCTTCCCCTTCTTCCCGTTTCTTCTCCAAAACGTCGCCCGAAACCCCTTTTGCCAAATCCGTCGATTTGGGGCATTTCAAGTTCTGATTCCTCTCACATTGTGATCCTCGATCCTGGTACACCATTCTACACCCTCTATTTAATGTTTTTAGCCTTGTTTAGGGTTTTTTTCGGATCGGTCGACCGTTCGGCTTCCGGCAGTACACGTCCACGAAATGAAGAACACATGCCATGTACATGTGAACACGACCTCAGAATGAATTTTCAGAAATTTGAATATACACGGTGTGTATGTTCGGTACACACCGTGTCTGTTTCATCGTGCCCACGTACACTTTTGCACACGGTCTCACACACCATTTTCATTTACAATGCATGTGTGTTTGGTACACACCGTGTCCGTTGTTAGTGTTGGCCCCTCAGTGTGTGGAACATAACACGACCTTTCACCCCATGTTCCAAAACACGGTGTGTATGTTCGGTACACGCCATGTCCTCTATATTTGTGTTCGGCCCGTGTCTCCCCCTTTGCACGGCCATGTTCTTCGTATATAGTCCATGTTGTGTCCAGACACGACACGACATGTATTGTCTTTTTTGAACTGTTAAAAATATGTTCGTGTCATTTGTTACATGACCACCTGGGCTTTGATGTGCACAGGGCGTGTATGTTCGCTACACACCGTGTCCTATTACATGGTCTCTTTCCACCCTCGACATGTCTTTATAGAGAACAAGAGATATCTTCCAGCTGTGAGTACACGCCGTGTACTCTGAGTACATGGCGTGTACTTTAATTTCCCAGATTTCTCACATTTTCTTTGTTTTATTTTCTTCTTTTGTTTTGTTTTCTTTTTATTTTTCTTTCATTTTGAGGATATGGAAGATCATTATCATTCACGTGGGAAGCAGTCAGAATCCACCACTGAGGGTGAGGAGTCCAGTTATCATAGGATCCGACTCCGACCACCTACACAGCCGGACCCTGACACTCCGATCAATGAGCTCCCTCCGTTGGCCATTCTTCCGCCACTCACTCCCTCAGATGATGTGGGGCCTCTATCTACTACACCACCTGCCACTTCCGTTATACCATCATCCTCAGTAGATGGTCCCTCTTCGAGCACCCCTTCCATCGATCAATGTTCTTCTTAGGCGGATCCACCTCCAGAGCCAGATGATGTTGTTGCACCAACACCTGGGCCGGGACCTGCATGTGCTCCCTATCCCTGAATAGTATTCCCGGTTACTGACCTCACATACGACATGCTCCAACGCTTTTCTCGTCGGCTGATACCATTGAGCGGACAGTTCCTTGATAGCAGCATTCCGCAGCGGCTCGTTATTTGGGAGGAGTTGGAGGTGCTTCTCGGGCACACCGCACTCCTCGAGATTTTCCAGGTCACCACTCCTATGTTTCGAGATTTATTTTTGGAGTTTGCGGCCTCCATTGAGTTCAATTGAGCGAAGTACCGGGAGAAGCCCGGAGATGCGGTGCCAGTGGTTCGATTCCAGCTAGGCTGCTGACGTTTTTCTTTGACGATGACAGAGTTTGGCCGAGGGTGCGGCTTCAACCCCATCCTTTCGCCCCACCCCCCGTTTCTGACTAGACCCGGCCCGAGCGCTCTGACCTCATTTCCATGTGGTAGGATATCGTTGGGCCTGACCAATGGTACTCACCCACTTCTCTGAAGAGAACTCTTATAGCTGATCCCGTTCTTCGCTTCACCCACTGGTGCTTCAACACCATACTCTTCCCCCACCATGAGGATATGGGGGTCGTGACCGGACGTGACATGGAGCTTCTTACCTGTATCATCCGGCATGCCTACCCTGACCTCCCCTTTCTTGCCACCTCCTATTTTCAATCCATGTTTACCGGACGTCAGGGCAACCTGATCGGTGGGTTTTACACCACCCGTCTTGCCCACCACTTGGGGGTATTCGAGCCCTCATTACCTCATGACTTATTAGGTTCACCCCAGCGGATGGACTTCTTCATTCACATTCGTATGGGATTGGTCCGGAAGCAAGGGGTCTCTACGTCCTTGCTCAGGATCGAGCCCCACCACCTGCTGACCCTTCCCCACCTACTGACCCTGCCCCTCCTTCCCCACCTCCTCTAGATTATCCCCCTCACCCACCTCATACTAACCCCACTCCTTCTGACCTTCCTTCTTCTGTCCCTCTCCCATCCCACCTACCCTCGCACCCTCGGTCGATCCTGCCATTTCCCTCCGCCTAGCCACGGTGGAGCAGCAATTGGATCGTATCATCGGCCACCTGGACACCATTTCTCGCCATTTGATTCATCTGGATGGCCGCCAGGTCCGGATGGAGAATCTGTTGGTACATATTTCTCAGCATCTTGGTGTTCCATGGCCTCAGCCACCAGCCCCTGCGTCCGTTCCAGGCCCTTCTGCTGCAACTCCACCACCGTCTCCTGCGTCGGCCACAGCTTCTATTCTGATGACTACGGTGTGCTCTATTGCTTCCACTTCTGTCGGGCTAGGGCCTGCTTCTGAGCTTCCAATCTCGAGTCTAGTACCTGCGGCTCCTACTTTTTCAGCTACCCTTCCCGGTGCCGAGTCAGAACCTCACCCTTCCACGGTTCCTGCGCCATCTCTCCCGACCGATTCTGTATTGGATGATGCCTCCCCTGAGGTGACCCCATGATGGTGACATTTTCCTTTCTCTTATATATCTCTTCTATAATTTTTTTGTTGTGCTATTATGCATGTTGGTATTATTCTTTCTTTTTTCTCGACAGTCACAGGTACAGGAATGGCGCGCTTTGGGCATCACTTTTCCTGAGGGGAGTATTTTTCCATTTCTATTTTCATTCTTTTTGGATTTACTTCTTCCACTATTTTCCCTCATTTGTCCCCCATTTATCCATGCTTCCTACCCTTTACCTTGGTGTTGCACTTGGTGGAACATGTGCAGTGTTCAGTGTGGGGGAGCATCTATATCGTTCACTTTAGTCCTTTCCCTTAAACTAACCTAGGAGAAATTATTATTAGACTCTATATTTGTAAATTTAAAGTAATTTTTGTTAATCAGATTTATAAATGCTAGAGTTATCAGTAGGAACTTTTTGAAAGGCTACATGCTTCATAGTTTTTATGTATTTTAAAATGATTGCTGATATAGTTTCAATTACAACCTTTCATCCTTGATTAAATTACATTAATTAGGCTAATCATTTATATGCATGTCATGACCTGATTGTCCCTTTATTATTTTTCCAATCATGAGAGGTATTCTAAACCCTTTTTTGTATTTCTTTTCTAATACCCTCTTTCTTGAGAGATTCTTAGGATATGAATCACTACCAGAATTTGCAAGTTTTTCTTTTCGAAATATGAAGAAATTTTTGAATTACATTAACATGATTGAGTCATTAGATTGTTTCAACCCCTTTATCTTGAGACCTACCCTACACTTAATCATCGTTAAGCCCATTGAATCGATGAAAAACCTTTATAGGAAGCCACATTACAATCCTATTTCCCTTCCTACCCTATTTCTTTTTAAACATTGCATGATTATTCATTTAAGCTTTAAAGAGGGAGTTGGAAATACATGGCATATTTTTGTACAGCCTTGAAATAAAGTGTGGGGGAGTGCCTCTTTAATATTTGGTGCAGAATGGGTTCCAAACATATACTCATTATATCCATAAGGGATTCCCTTGTGTTTTGTTGTAAAAAATACAACAACAACAAAGAAAGAAACAACCAGGGGACCTTATACATATTTGATTCTTATTTTCCCATAAACCCTACTTACCTAAGGGAGTTGGTAACGATTACAAAATCATTTTACTGGGCTTTTTATGGATTTATTTTCAATGAGCATTACAATGAATATCATGCAATGTTGTTTAAAGAAATTATCCATCCTTTTTCAAACCTCGGAATTTATTTTCACATCTGAACCTACCAACCCTTTTCCACATAAACATCTACACCTTATTGACAAAACCCTCATGATTTTCGTAATTCAATTTTTCTGAAATGGAGAACAAGATATCTTACAAACCTATGGATAGAATGTATATGCCTTGGATTGAGAATAACTTCGATTAAAAACATATTGACTGTGGAGTGTGATTTTAACTGGTAAGGTAAATCATCAAGTGGCATGCTTTTTTTTGTATGGTTGAACAATATGTTGAAAGAGGATGAGAGTAGTAAATTACAATATATATGAGGCATGATTTTAATATCTTATGAATTGAATTTTTTTGTGCCTTTTAGAATTTTTCCTTAGTAACATTATCAGTTATACGATTGAATAACTAAATACCTTCCTTTTCAAAGTATAGGCTCTCTTAATTAGATGTTGAGATTTTGCTTGAGGGAATGAAAATGACTAAGTGTGGGGGAATTTGATGCACCCAATTTCTGTATACATTTCCAAATATATATTTGAAGATAAAATCATGTTTTCCGCATATTTCTGTGGTTTCATGAACATATTTTTTGATTTTGGTGAATCTGTTTACATACAGGAGCTTTCTGGCTTAATACACGGATCAAGGGAAGTTTGTGACATTTTTGAAACTACACGGCATGTAATTTCTATACACGTTGTGTACATCCAGACAAGGACATAGACCAAAGCAGGGACTACATGCCCATGTCTACCGGGCAGAGATGCACGTTGTGTGGGTTAGCGCTACATGTCGTGTACCACCTTCTAGAAGCGGTAGTTGCAGAGAAAAGTCCACACGCCCATGTGGCCGTTGATGAAGACATGGCGTGTCTGAACTTGTACACGCCGTGTCTGCTATTCTAGAAGGGGATGGCGGCGCTACACGCCGTGTATGGCAGCGCAACACGCCATGTTCACTCAACTTGCAGGCGGCGTCGTGTGCTAAAGTCAAGAACGGCGTGCTCGGCCACCTGCCTGCGAAGAAAATGGCACCAAAATGCTTTAATGAAAAGTACACGGCGTGTACTTTCTATACACGCCGTGTAATTTAGTTTTCTAAAAAATGAGGACATGGCCTAAAAATATAGAAGTTAAAAACCATTGGAGAAGGGAGAATCTCTACTACCACCATTCCCGAAGCCACCGAGGTGCCCTCATTCCACTATTCCACCATTTCACCCTCCGATATTCTACTTCAACGCGTACACGATTCATCCGTCAAGTATCACATGTGTCATTTCTCTCCTAAATTCAATGTGTAACTAAACCCCTCGTGTTGGGGTTGTGGATTATGGGATTATAATTTGTATATTGTTTTATATAGTTGTGTTTGAATCATTGTAATTCATCTTACTTTTCTTAAGCCATTGTTTAATATAACTGAGAATTCATAGCTGGACCAAGGGAAGGATTCTCGGCGATACAAAATAAAATTAATGGTGCAAACATCCATAACCATTGGAAGGTTTTCACAGATTCAAGTAATGGACTAGACGTAATAAAGAATTAAGGACATTGACTACCGGACCAAGGAGTCAACTTCTCTAATTCTAAACTAGAGGAACCGGACCAAGGAAATCTTATAACAAAATGGAATCCTGAATGACTGAATTATTATGAACAGCACAACCATTTAAACAATCTACATAATAACTACTTATTCACCACAGACCCGACATGACTTTTCTTTCCATTTCTAAGAACTTTTTAAATTTACCCATTGTTTTACTTCAAACTCTATCCAATCTTCAATGTAAATTAGTTTAGTTTAATTCAAAACCCAAAAATCTACCCAATCGTTTCTAAAATTATCATACTTCACCTAATTAAGTATTAACTCAATTAAATTCATGCACACCATGGTTCACTGTGGATCGACCTGGAAATTATGTTATAATAAAGTTATAAGAACAGGTAATTAATTTGGGATGCATAAAACTTCAACCAACGACAAGCTTCCATCATACCACTAGTGTCTATAGAATTTGGAAAGGGTACCACTATTTCATCTATAATGGATTTCTCACACTTTGGAGAAGACAGTGTTCCTCTCACATTGTTATTATCTCGGGTCAAATTAGATGGACTCATTCCTCATGGAAGGGAAAATAACATTCAATAGAAGGGAAAATTTTCTTTATCAAGCATGTATTGGTTTCAAAGCAAGTCTATTTGTTTATAGTGCATGTATAGACCATATTAATTATTATAGAAATAAAATCTATTATATGGAACTTTGTGTGGAGAAAAAAAAATATAGGGAGGAAAATGATCACAACTTCTTGGAAATAATGTTGCATGCCTCATCTATTTGGTGGTCTTGGAACCAAGAATCCATAATTCTTCAATGAGGCCTTGTAAGCCCAATTCATGAGGTTGTTAATCAATAAATAGTTTCCCTCATTTGAATTTCATCTGTAAAGATTCATTCCTATTGTCATTTCATGTAATTGAAGATACTTTGAATCCTATTCATAGAATGGTTTGAGATCTATCTACAAGAATATTTATAGTAACACACATTATCTAGCCAGCATGAAATCCTCCTTATTTTTTGGCCAGAAAACTCGATTGGATTCCTATTGATTGAGTGAGTTATCTCCTTGAACCATGAATATGATCACAACATCTCGATTAAAGAACAAATAGATATCCCTAACCCACTCCTTTAAGACATTGTAACACTATTAAACCCTATGAGTACATCATCAAGAAAGATATGATTATTTGGGAGAGGACGTCAAGTAGATATCTTGACCCGAATACATTACAAAATGATTTATTTAAAGGATAATGAAAATGGATTAATGGATTCTATAAAAATTGGTTTCTCCCTTCTAGGTTCACCCTCCTCTGGAGACACTCCCTAAACAAGATCCAGGTAGATGATAATATCCAAAGAGTTGCAATTTCTTTGAGATCCAAATTCATCCCATGTCATCAACATAAAGAGGATGAAAATCGACACTTTTTTTGTTGAAATGCAATGCTAAGATTTTGGAAATTTTTCCATGATATATTTAGGTAACAACCTCCTCTGAATTATTGTGTACAACACATTCTAATTATTCTTCTCAGCATTCAACTCTCCAAACATGTCACTGTCCTACTCAGGGTGGCACATTCTGAGTTAATTCACATTATACGGAATGAATGGAAAAATGTTTTTCACAGCCAGGAAACCATCAATCCTCTCTTGTATCCTGCCCATATAATTCATAAAATTTTGAATGCTAGTGAGTTTCACTCTGAAAATAGCAAGAAAATAGTGTGAGACCTCATAGTTATGAAATGACTAAAAATTGCCAGTAATTTCCCATAGCCTCATGGCACACTTGATGTCTTCCTGGTTTCCCCCTTTGATAGATGAATAAAGTGTAATACTGATGTGTCCTCGAGGGATAAATCGGGACAATCAGGAATTGGGATCAACTTAGAAGACCACATTGGTATTGTTGAGGAATTTCTCTATGGTTCTTATGGTCATGTCACTGCCATGAATGTTGAAATGATGGGTTTTATCATGGAGGATGATCTTGATTGTCATAGAAGTTGGAATAAAATCTGGTTTGATTGTTACTCGACTGTTATTGTTCAATAATTAAGGATGGGGATGATTCTCCTCTCATGGAAGATGACTGCAAAATGGGATAACAATCTTGAAAAACTATCGTCAATGATATTAATTATCTATCACACCATCCAACAAGACAACCACCTTAATAATGGTCTTACAAACAAAGGGGTTACTGGAGAGGGTAATATCTTGTCTAGAACTCTTCCTTGTGACATGCTTACCGCTTTTATCTAGGATAATAAAATATTGATAGTAATTAAAATACAATTATTTATAATCATGTTTTGATAATTTAATGAATTGAGTTATATTGGATGTTATGTTATTTTTAGGATTAATTTTTAGTATTCTTTATTGGATTATTTTTTTAAATATTTATTGTATCCAAGTATCTATGTTATTTCAAAAAATGGATATAATATATAATTTTTTAATAAATATTATAGTAATAAAATAATTTTCTAAGAGGTATTTGTGATTTTTTGTATTTAATATCATAATGGTTAGTATCATAATTCAAATTTAATAAATATAATCAATATATAAATTGAAATTTAATAATTAACTATGTAGAGAGTTAATTGATTATTACAAATATTGGTCTGTTAGTATGATGAATAACATGAGGATTAATGGATAGTGGTGCATATTGATGGAGGATAATTGAACTATATATCTCTAGTTTCATCTCCCCATATCCCCACTATTATACTTTTAATTCTTAACTTCGTCTTCCCTCCTCAATCTCTTAATATTTTTCATTCCCATTGACACATATCCCAACCACATGGTGGTCTGTGGTTCGTACCTAGTGTTCCTTCATGCCTGATATGATTCTTCTTCTTCATCGATGATCCATCGCACCCCCATGATTCCAATGTATTTCATCCACATTTTTCAATTTTATTCATATTTATATCCCATTATATATTATGATTTATTTTCTTATTTTTACCCCCATCATTGATTCTTTCTTATCTTTAATTAGTTCCGATTATAGCCCAGATGGGTCTATTTCTCTTGATGTTATAAGTTGTCTTATCTCTCTCATTATTATTCTTCACAATCCACGAAACTCTATAAATTCTCCATCAATGATCTATTGTGAATGGTTATATTTTATCATTATCATCATTTACGTACTCAATATGTGACTCTCTTTCTTTAAATCTTCCTTTATTTCCAAGTGCTTCTTCAATGTGAACCAAATTTCAATGGTTTCATGGCTTCGGCGATGAGGTTCATTCTTTTCAATTTTTGTTTATTTGAGCCTGATGGTTTATATATTCTTATATTTTATTCACAAGATAGAGTTTTGTGGTCTATTTAATGGTTTCCACTTATAGTTAGGGCTTCCAACTCCATACTCTGCTCAAACCTCTTCTTCTTTATCGGCAAACAAGGTTTATCTGGTGTGAAGGTTCATATTGAGGGTTTGATATTATTTTGTTGGATCATTAATCTTTGTTTCAATAGTTTCAACCATAAAAATGTGTTCTTTGGTCCTATATTGGTAAATATGGTGTTTCACCCACAATTTTTAATTGGTTACAATTTTCATTGTCAAATTCCTTAATGATATTGATGAATATTTCCAGGGGAGTTTCGATGTTGGATTGTTAGTACACAACAGTAATGGTGATTTCTAGTGGAAATGTTTTAGAATATATTTTTCATGCAGTTTTTAGTGATTGTCTTCAACTGGGAATTTGAACACATTAGAGTGTGAATGAATATGATATTGACTAGTGAATTTAGGTGTGCACCTTGAGGTTTCTCATTGTGTATGGAGATGATTCTTATTGTTTTTTTTGAATTTAATAGTACAGATATGGTTTTTTGGTGAGGTTTTGGGTTTTGGATTTTGATATAAAGTAACTTTTGAGGTTTCCACTCAACCATAAAATTGGTTTATTCAGAAAATAAAAAATGGATTTGGATTAGTGTAACATGTACTGTATCATTACCATTAATAGTAATCTAATAATATCACGAATAGAGTTATATAATATTATGATAATATATGTTTATTTCGATAATATTAATGTGTATGTCAATTCATTTAATTTATTTGGATATTGTGTATCATTGAAATATATAGAATTAATATTGTAATATTACTTGGGTCCTTGGTATACCATTGAATTTCATGCGATAAATTAAATGAGTTATAAATGAAAATACTAAAAAATAGTTCAATATTTAGTGTTATAAAATATTAGTGTGTTTGTTGTTTTTTTCATCATATTGAAATTCATATTTTTAATCATTATATTTTGTCCTAAGAGGTGTTCATTGAAATTTAAGGACCAATAGTTATTTGAAATTTCTATGTTAATTAACAATGATATAATTAATATATTGTCCAAACTATATTTTAACCCATTTTAATCTGGTATTAAAAACATTTAGTTATAATTTATTAATTTCATAAACATTATGGATTGGTGATTTAATTAGAAATTAAAATTATCTGTTGTGAAAATAATTAATTTTGCGTGTTTTAATTGGGAAATGATTTTAAAATTCTTCATTATATAATAAGTTAATTTTTATTTGAATTATTATTTTTTAATATTTGAGTAAATTTTTTCTATGTAATATTAAATATTGATTTTCTTAGATATTTTTTTGTTCTGTGAAATTAGACCATCTCAAAACAGTGCTACAAAGTAGATGCATCATCTGTATTCTATATAAGAATAATCCCTAGAAAATGAAATAGAATCTATGAATAAAGATATGTGAACCACTAAATATGTAATGAATTTTATCCGTGTTAAGAGGGTGTGACGAACACTTATGTGAGCTTAACCATAATATGTTATTAACCCTCAGGTTTAATTATCCTCACATATAAATATCTATAACCTGCAATTAATTTTTGTATGTGATTAATACCCAACAATACTCAACAAGAATGACTAGTTTCGAAAGAACAATCCAACTGGAAAAATTACTATATAAGATTTACCCTATGATTGAGTCTCTAGTGAGTATTAAAACTGGGGACTCACTTATGAATAAATCCACTCAAGCTCTAAATTATGGAAGAATAATCTAAATAAATAAAATATCCATTTTTTTTATTAATAATGTAGGTTGTTGTGTTCCAGGAGATTAAATCCAAATCAAGAGTACATTAAGGGTTTCAGTTAGGGATGAATTGATTTCTTCATGAATTTCATAAGAAGTGATGATAATCCTTGTAATATTATTATAGCCCGTTAGAGGGATCTATGATGAATGATGTTGGTTATCAAAAGTAACTCATGAACAATTGAATATTTTTTCATAATGTAACATTTCTATTCAAGATGGGTAATATGATGAAGTGGTCAAATATAGCCAAATAAGCCTGTGCGAGTTCAATCACCATTATAATTGAATCATGAGAATGATCATAGAGAAGTGATGAATGGGATAATATTGACCATTGAGTGTTATTAAATGTGAATGAATCTATTTATTGAGAGATTTGGTATTCGTGATTCTTTATAATATATTAAATAAATTTAATTTTGGGAAAATAATGTCAAAGGGTGGGAATTAACTACTCAAGTAAGTGAGATAATCTATAATGGATATATGATTTCATTCCACCATGGTAACATAATATTCCATATAATGAGACATAATTTATACTTCTAAATCAATTTTTTATATTTCTGATCATACCCTTTTTGGTTTATATTCTATATTGTTAAATATAAATAATTTTATGATATTTATTATAATTATTTTTACATTCACATAAATTGTTAAATACCAAATTTAAATTAAGCTATTAGATGATAATTAATTAACGTGTTTTATTGTGTTAGATATATCTTATCCATTCAATATAGATAATAATGGAAATAATTGATTTTTAAAATTCAAATAATTTCAATACCCAATCGATATTGATAGAATATTGTGTCTCTAATATCAATATAAGTAATATTTAATGAATTACTCATTGTTCATATAAAAATAATACCTCCTTCTATGATTTTGATATGAAATTATCTATATTTACAATCATATATATATATATATTTTATTGTTTCATAATTTCATAATATTTAACTAAATATAAATTCACTAAAAGGAATATTTATGTTAAGTGGAAGAGTAAATATTATCATTCCTGGTTTTGACATATCTACCAAATTTTATTTCTATTCTTTCTAAAACCCCTAATTTATTTCTTTATAATTATAATATTCTATTTTTTATGTTCTATCTTCAAAACCCCTAAATATTAATATTTTACTATATTATCGATTAAATAAACATAATAATAATGAGAATAGAAAATATAGTGTGAGTTAGCGAGACTCCATGAGATATACCAAGTAAGTTACACTATGTTTCATTTTATATGTAAATATAAGTTAATAGAGTTACATTTAAAAACAATTCATCTATTTTGTCAAAGTATAATATAAGAAAAAAAATTAGAGTGGTAATATAATTTATTAAACTAAAAATGTTAAAAATAATTTCTTTATATAAAATTTGATTATTGTTGGAACTATTATGATTATTCCATGAATTCTATTGCAAATCTATGACATGATCCTCTTGAAACAATAGAAGCTGAGTTTGAGAAAAAAATAGCTTAATTCCCATAGATAGAGAAAATAATTTCAACATATAACACATGATTTCTCATATACCAAGGGGTGATTTTTTCTTAAAAATATTTCCTTACTCAGTGGCAAGGTTGATAGAACATATTTTTAGGTTTATACTGGAGATTTTTTTAATGAATAATAAAAGTGTGTAATGAAAAACAAATCTCCACTATCAGTGTATTCTAGGAAATTTATGAACATGTAAGAACTCGAAATATGTTAAAACATGTAGATAATGTAGTATTATTATGTTTTGGCATCAATATTTTCGGATAATGATATAAAATGGAGTTATGGATCAAGATTTATGGCCATTTATATTGGTAAATTTTTACACATGAAATATGATTGCAAACTCAGGGTACCACGTCCATGTACATTATGCTTAGGTTTTTAATCACCCTTATTCTACACCGAGTATATTAACCTAATTCCTACACTTAGTTATCTCTAAAACCTATCTCACACACCCAGGTTACCCAAGATAAGTCTTATTACTAATTTATATCCACCATATTGAGTAACTTATTCTCTTCTATAAACCATTTCACATGCCTAGGTCCTCACTCGCATAGGCCCTCAATATTTATAAATACACCCACACCGAACATCCCATTTAATTTAACACATCCAAAATCCCAAAATTTGAATCATGAAGAGATATATCATTTCTCAATTGAAACATCCTAGGTAAATAAATAATAAGAAATATTTCATATTTATTAATATTTGTTACTTAAATATTAATTTTACTTTAAAGGGGTTTCTATGTTCGATAGCATACCTGATATGCTAAAAATGGTTTCTTTGAAATCTTACGTTGCACACTAATAATATAATATTCTTATTTCAAATGGTATTTAACTCTTAGATGTTTTATTGGTGGGAATGAATAAAACTAAATACAATATGATTATACATGTTTATTAAATGTATTTACATTTATCCAATAAAAACATAGAGGCATAAAATGTGAATGAATTTAATTTTAAGCATAATTTACATTAAACGGTCGATTTACCGCCTTTTAATGGAAACCACTATTTAAATCTAGTTTTTGGAACTTTAATACATTCTATTTGACCAAATAAAAACATTCTTTAGAATGAGTACATCAAAATTTAATTTATGTAAATTTTCGGAATTTTTTCGATGAAGTTCATTTTTCAATGAATAGTGGAAAATATTGTATTTTAATTCAATATTCTGTTCTAATATAATTTATTTATATGGATAAATTATATTTTTAATTAGTTTTAAAGTGTAATTAGAATTTATTTTTACCATTTAATCCAATTTTGGTAATTGGAATTAATTTCACCATGAAATTTGACATAAATAAGTGTTAATCTCTTGATAGTTATTATTTCATAAAAATACAGTATTATTTTTAACAATGGGAATTAAGTTTAAATTAATTAATCCCTTTTTGATGTTTTTAATTTTTAAAAATAGACATAATTTTTTAATTTGGAATATCAAATATATCTTAGGCTGAATTTTTTGTATTTTTCTTTAAAACTACAATTTTTGATGAATGATGATACCACATAGTAGTATTTAAAAAACTGACTTTTAGATTTATATGATATTTTACCAATTTTTTGAATTCAATTTCAAAAATCCGACAAAAATGGTTATTATAATTTAGTAAAATGTAGTTCAATAAGATGAAAATAATTTTTTTGGAACAATAACTTTTGACTTATTTACCGTGGTTAAAGGTAAATAGGGTAATTGATGGTAAAAAAGAATATTATAATAATTCAAAATTTGCTTAAAACTTGTTCAATATTTATTGGTTGAGTCATTTACAACAACGGGCATCATTGGGTCAATTTTGGGTCCCCATTGAGCAACATGAGAGTGATAACGATGCATTAGATTAATTAATTTAATGTAAAGGCAAAAATTACAAAAACAAATATCTTTTAGAAAGTTAATTTTTAAAAGGGTTTATATAAATTATAATTTCGACAATAAATATTCATTGGAAATCTAAAACAATTTCCTACATCATATTGGTTTTTTATAATTTTTAGACCTCAAATAAATTAAATTATTTATGACAGAAGAACGATGCAGTGCTTACCTCATTAATAAATCATTTAATTTAATATGATTATAAATAATAAAATTGCATTCAAACCTATCCAATTCTTATTGGAATATTTTATTTCGACCATGAGTCATCTTATTTTCGACTCTAATGATTTATTGACCATTTGAAACTGAATATATGTTTTTTATAAAATAAGATTTTCACACTTTCCAAAAGAGCCCCTCCTCCCCCTTATAAAATCCCTCACTTCTAACCAATTCCTCACACCTATCAATCCATTTGTATCATTCAAACTCTACCAAATGAAGATCCATAAATCTTTATCCCCCTCCTAGAAGCATTACCATAGTCATAAGGCAGTTCTAGTAGTTATTTGGTTCAAAAAAAAATGAATGTTAAACAAATTAAATGTAAAAGTTTATCTTAACTTCATTTCATTTATTTTAATCCTCCAACCCCTAAACTCTTTTTATTCATTTATTTATAACAACAATAGTATCCAAAATATAATGGGATGTTGTTATGATAAGTATTATAACTACACATACACACACCTCTATCTAATTGGTGAAGAACATAATGTTTATGTGGATGGAAAACTAACGCCTCAGAAACTGATGATTGTTTGGTTATCTCTGACCGCCTATCATGGTGGAAAATAAGATGACACTATATTTATATATGATATATATATTAGGTTTATGTTTTATTTATGCTTCTGTATTTTTCATTTATTGTTTACCTTTATGGTTTCCATTATTGATAAAGGTAATAATTTCATTTGAGGAAGTGTGGAATACCACCCCCTCAAAGTGATATGACTTGTTAATTTCATATGTGGGACATATAAAGGATGGAGTTAATGATATAATATATGATATTATATTAGAATTATAATATACCTATGTATCATTATGTTTTAATTCCATTAAAATATTAAATTTAAATTAATGTAGAGTTCATGCATACGTACGGCTTACTATCTCCATGAATGGTGCATTTCATTTCATACCTCTAGATGATATTACTGTTATATATATATATATATTGGATATATATGATATATATGATATCTAGAAAATTAATTTCATTCTCGATATAATGGAATATTGACCACATGGAAAACGTGTAAATATAAGGTGTTCATTTTTGACTCAAGTACCAAATATCGACAAAATGAACATTATTAACATAAATGATTACATAATGTTTACAACATGGTAATAAGTGATATAATAAACTTGAAGAAGGTTCTTAAGCAAGTAGAAATTAACATTAGTTTATTATTCATGATATTAAAAAACTATCAAGTCATGTTGGACACAAGGTAAGGGACTTCGTCTCAATCCCCACTCACTGAGGCATATTTAGTTTTATACATGAATTTATTTTATACGGTTTATAAACCCCTTTTACTTTTCATTTCATTCAAATGGAATCTTTTTATAGGAATCATTTTACTAAATGAAAAAGGAATGTTTTTTAACGTAAGTGGTCACAATGAAATTTCCACAGCCATGAGTATTATATGATCTTTGGCTTCCTTAACAAGCTGTAATGTTTTTAAAAGGAAAAATAAATAACATAACTCTTTTTACGTATTCTGGTATTGAAAATGATTTTGAGAATTGATTTGTTATTTTAATACCTTAAAATGATATTTTTTTATTTCAATCTGGAAATGTTATCTTTCATTAATGCTTATGTTATGTTTTATGATCATGTTATGGTTATTGGGAATTATTTATGTATATGGGTGGTTCTGGGATAAAACTAGGGTGGGTGTGCCCGAGATAGCTCTCCAATATATTAGGTATCATGAATGAGGTAAACATGACTGTTTATCCAAAGAGATTTATGGAATATAATGTGGTGGGTATTCCAATGTAACTCCCTATGTAGCTGTGATTTCAACAATATAAGTATGTTATGGATGCCACACGATACCTTTATGATTTATAATTTCTATGTGTTATTCATAAAATATTATGATTTCATGAGGTTAGTAGAAGAGTTCATGTTTTTTATGTATTTATGAAAAAATGTTTTCCTTCATTGTCTAATAATCCATACGAATATTTTTATGCTCAACCCCATTTTGTGAAATGTTTTTCATCAGATAAAATGTGGAATAGGGTCAAAGATGGGATCAAGAAAAAGTCATGCTGTCTAAAATATGGAATTGTTAATGATAATTTTTTTCAAGAGTTTCTATTTAATGAAAATAATGGAAACTCTGTAGAAGTGTCTACTTTGTAATCTTTTGAGATGTAATGGTTATGTCCTAATTCTCTAAAACTCTGAACCTGAAAAGATCTTCAATGTGAATTATTCATTTAATTCAATATTAGGTAATGTTTATGTTTGAGTCCTTATAGTAAGCATTATAGGTCGCTTTAGATAACACTAAGAGTTAGGGTATTGTAAAATTAATATCCATAATGTAATTTATGTTAATATTTGAATCATATAGCATTTACAGATTACCATGTCGCTTCGCCAAAGATATTTCTGTGTTCAGAATGTTTTCCCGTATAGGAAACATGGAATCTATGTTGGGATGACATCGGGAGGAAGACAACCTTCCAAATCAGCAACCTGAGATGGTCGGAATCGGAACTGAACAGTTTGTTAAAGTGATGGTATAGTTCAATCAGGCTATAAATGGCAGTGGTATCCATGTATGAGATCATCCAGATCAGCCACATAGGAACATGTCAGTAGTGGAGCATTTCATGAGGCAACATCCCCCATCATTTAGAGTATCATCTGACCTGGTGGTACCATAAGGATGGCTTCATGCACTTGAAATGATTTTAGAGGTCATGGGTTGTTCAGAACATCAAAAGGATAGTATTTTTGTTTACTGTTTTGAAGGTTAAGCTGATCAGTGGTGGTTGATGGTGAAAATTATCCAGGATAGTGAGGAGATAGATACAATTGATATAGATTAATTCAAAGGTATGTTTCTTGAGATGTATTTTCCAAAGGTAGTTCATCACAGAATAGAAAACAAGTTCCCTAAATTGAGGTAGGAGGATGACTTAGTGGCTACTTTTGAATCAAATTTCACTCGACTGGCAATGTATGCTCCAAATTTCATACGAGATCTTGATTGTAAAATCAATCCTTTTTAATCATGATTAAAGCCAATGTATCTAAGGGCATTATCTTCTCACGGGTTCAAAAGTTATAAATAACATGTTCGTTGTACGGAGAAGGTGGAAATTGAGATTACTTATGATCAGGTGTTCTTTAAAAAACAATAGAATAATAGGTTGAGGTGGTAGGAGAATGGGAAGAACTCTTCAAAAATATATGATGGTAAGAAACTTATGTTTATAGTTTCTGAAAATTGTGGTAAAAAGAATGTTGGGGAATGCCTTTTGAATTCTGGTAAGTGATACCGATGTGGTAAAATGGTACATAAGGCTAGTTATTAAACTGAAAAAGATCAGGGTAATAGTAAAAAAAATCTGATTTACAGTTAGTAAAATGTTTTAAGTGAAATGAAATGGGTCCTTATGAAAATCAGTGTCCAAAAAAGAACTCAACTGAAGGAAAGCAGTCAGACTACAAGCAGAATGGGGTGGTGAAATCCTTTTCAACTACATCAGTTTATGTTGGGCCATCAAATAATGTTTTATCAGGTAAACTGTTTGTTTGTTCAGATTATTCTAATATGTCGTTTGATTCAGGGTCTACACACTTTTAATTTATGAGATGTTTTCTAGTAAATATGGAATTCCATCTCAATATATGAATAAATATCATATAGTCAAAACATTTGGGGGAAATGTTGAGACAAACAGAAAACATAAGAACATTCATGTATTTGTGTGCGGGAAGAATATACCTGAAAACCATATGGTTTTGCCTCTAGTAGAGTTTGATGTTATTTTGAGTATGGATTTGATTTCTTTTTATCATTCTATGATTGACTACAAAACTAAAGAGGTTTATTTTCAAGATGATTTTCAGTTTGTATACAAGGAATGAACCCTTTCTTTTGATAACATATCAGGAAGCTGAGAAACTAGTAAAATATGGAAATTATTGTTACCTTGTACATATTTTTGAAAACAAAGAAACTATTCAGATTAATGATGCGCCATTGGTAAATGAGTACCTTTATATTTTTCCTGATGAAATTCCTATTATTATATCTGATTGGGATGTTAAATTTATAGTTGAATTAGTTCCTAATACTATGCCAATTTGAATGCCCCCTTATCGAATGGCTCAAATTAATCATTTAGAGTTAAAGAATCAATTGTAAGAGTTATTAGACAATGGTTTCATTCGAACTTTCACATCACCATGGGGTACTCCTGTCTAGTTTTTTTAAAGAAAGATGGTTCAATGAGTCGTTTCATTGATTTTATAGCATTTAATTACATATCTATTAAGAATAAGTATCCTTTGCCTCATATTGATGATTTGTCTGATCAGCTCTAGGGAGCTCAATATTTTTTAAATATTGATTTGAGGTCGGTCACCATCAGTTGAATGTAAAGGAAGCATACATTAAGAACACAACATTTCGTACTAGATATGGCCATTATGAATTTTCAGTTATGCCTTTTGGTTTATCCAATCCACCTACTGTATTCATGGATTTTATGAATATAATTTTTCATGAGTTCTTGGATAATTTTTTGTTTGTGTTTATTGATGATATTTTGGTTTATTCCAAAAGTAAAGTGGAACATGAAATTCATTTAATGGTTGTCTTGCAAACCTTAAAAGAAAAGAAATTGTTTGTGAAATTCAGCATGTGGGAGTTTTGGTTACAACAAATTTCTTTCCTTGGTCACATTGTTTCAGAAAATGGCATAAAAGTTGATATTACTAAAACAAAAGTAGTCGAATTATGGCCAAGACCCACAGATATAACCAAGATTTGTAGTTTTCATGTTTTGGTAGGTAATTAAAATAGGTTTAATGAATGTTTATCAAGGTTATCTAGTCCAATGACTATGTTAACTCGAAAAGCTATTAAGTTCATTTGGACAAATTAATACGATGATTATTATCAGGAATTGAAAAGAAGATTGGTGAATAATCTAGTTTTGGAACTGCCTTCTAGAAATGGTGAGTTTGCTAATTAGAGTGATGCTTCATTGAAAGGACATGGACATGTCCTTATGCATAATGATCAGTTAATTTCTTATGCTTCATGTCAGTTGAAACCACATTAGTTAAATTACCATACATATGATTCGGAATTAGCTGGTATTGTTTTTGATTTAAAAATTTCGAGGCATCATTTTTATGAAAAAAAATGAGATATAACAACAAATTACAAATGTTTAAATTATATATTCACTCAAAAATAATTGAACATGAGATAGAGGAGATGGCAGTAATTAATAAAGGATTATGATTGCACGATCCATTCCCATTTGGGAGAAAAAAATAAAGTGGCTGAGGCTTTGAGTCAAAAAAGTAATGTCTCATTAACAATGTTATGTTTGGAATGAGATCCTTTGGTTATTGATTTGATAAACTTTGTCATAGAAGTTGTTGGTGTAGGAAATTCTTCTGTGTTGTTTCAAGTGTTAGTGAAATCATCTCTATCAGAGAGAATTAAACAAGAACAGAAGGAAGACAGTGAGTTACAGAAAAAGTTAGAGTTTGTTTAGAAGGGTAAGTTTCCTGAATTTAACCTTGATAATTATTGTGTTTTGAGTTTTGGAATGAGATTATTTGATCCTTGTGATTCATAGTTGAAGAATGAGTTGTTATATGAATCTCATAGTTCTCTGTTTTCAGTTCATCCTGGTAATACTTAGATGTACATAGATCTTAGGGAGTATTACTGGTGGAATGGAATGATAAGAGATACTGTTGATTTTACTGTGAAGTGTTTGACTTGTCAGCAAGTTAAAACAGAGAGATAGTTACCTAAAGGGTTGCTTCAGCCTTTACCAGTGCCAGAGCAGAAATGGGAAAAAATATCCCTGGATATAATTCTGGGATTACCAAAGACATCTCGAATTAATAATGAAATATGGGTTATAATTTATCGATTGACTATATCTTCTCATTTCCTTCCTTTTTTAGATACATTGTCTCTAGATCAACTTTCTCGCTTGCATGTTAAAGAGTTATTCAGGTTTTATTGAGTTCCACTCTCCATTATATCTGATCGTTATTCCATGTTTACTTCTAACTTTTGGATAGGCCTTCAGAGGTTGTTGGGTACTAAATTAAATTTTAGTACATATTTTCATCCTCAATCAGATGGGAAATCAGAATGAAAAATTCAGACATTGGATGATATGTTATGTTCTTTCTCGATGAATTATTAGGGAAGATGGGACCAACATCATTCTTTGGTTGAATTATCATATAATAATATTTTTCAATCTAGTATACAGATGGATCCATTTGAGGCATTATATAGAAAGAATTGTTGAACTCTAGATTTTTGAGATGAAGTACGATAAAGGAAGCTTATGGGACCAAAATTGTTAGAAGAGATGGTAGAGAAAGATTGGTTGATTTAGAAGCACATGAGAATAGTTCAGAGCAGACAGAAATGTTATGCAGATGACCAGAGGAAGGATCATTATTTTTAGGTAGGTGATCATTTCTTTCTCAATGTTTATCCATGTAAAAGTGTGATGTATTTTAGTAAGAAGGGAATGTGGAGTCCGAGGTTCATTGGACCTTATGAAATTCTGGAGAAAGTTGGATCAGTTGTGTACAGAGTAGATTTACCTCCATGGTTATCCCAGTTACACAATGTTTTTCATGTTTCGATGATGAGAACGTATATGCCAGATCCATCTCATGTTTTGAGCCTCGAGGTAGTTCATTTGAAAGAGAATATCTCTTATGAAGAACAACCAGTTCAGATTCTTGACTGTAGAGAGAAAGTGTTCCGGAATAAGGTAATTCACCATGTAAAGGTTTTGTGGAGAAACCAATTGGATGAATAGGCAATGTTGGAATCTGAATATTCTATGAGGGAAAAATACCCCCACATATTTTGATAAGTAAAAACTGTGAGGACACAATTCCCAAAAGGGGGGAAGGATATAACATCCCAGGTAAATGATGAATAAATCATATTTCATATTTATTAGTATTTTTGAATTAAATATTATTTTTACTTTAAATGGGTAGCTAGGTTTGATAGCATACCCGATATGCAACAATTGGTTATATTGTAATCTTATGTTGCTCACTATTAATATAATATTATTATTTTCAATGGTAGTTAACTCCAAACTGTTGTAATGGAGATAATTAACAAAATTAACTATAATATGATTATACATGTTTATTAAATGTATTTACATGTATCCAATAAAAATTTATAGGCTTAAAATGTGAATGAATCTAATTTTAAGCATAATTTACATTAAAAGGTCAATTTACCGCCTTTTAATGGAGAACCCTTTTTAAATCTAGTATTGGTCTCTTTAATACATTATATATGACCAAATAAAATCATTCTTTGGAATGAGGAAATAAAAATTTACTTCGTGTAATTTTTTTTGTAATTTTTCCGATAAAGTTCATTTTTTGATGAATAGTGAAAAATATTGTACTTTATTTCAAAATCGCATTGTAATATAATATATATATGGTCATATTATCTTTTTAATTGGTTTAAAAGTGTAATTATAATTTATTTTTACCAATTAATCCAATGTTTCTCATTGTAATTAATTTTACTTTGAAATTGGACATAAATAAGTGTTATTCTTTTGATAGTTATTTTTTCTTATAAACACACTATTTGTTTTATCAACAGGAATTAATTTTAAATTAATTACTTCCACATTTATATTATTAATTTTTCCAAATAGACATAATTTTTTAATTTGTAATATCAAATATATCTTCGGCTGAATTATCGATATTTTTCTGAAAAACTTCATTTTTGGATAAATACTGAAACCACTTAGTAGTAGTTAAAAAACTGGATTTTTCATTTAAATGCAATTTTACAACTTTTGTGAATTGAATTTAGAAAATCCAACATACATGGTTGTTATTAGTAATTTAAATGTAGTTAAATAAGAATAAATAATTTTTGGTGAATAGTAACGTCTGAATTCTATTCACCACATATAAAGGTAAATAGGGTGATAAAGGTTAAAATAATACTATAATAATTTAAAATTACTTTAACACTTGTTCAAACCTTTTTGGTTGAGTTATTTATGACCATGGGAATATTTGGGTCTGTTTTGGGACCCCATTAAGCCACAAGGGAGTGATAATGACAATTTAGATTAATTAACTTTAAGTAAAGGAAAAAATGACAACAAGAAATACCTTTAAGTAAATTAATTTTTACAAGGGGTAATATAAATTGTCATTTTGACAGTAAATATTCCATGAAAATCTAAAACTATTTCCTACATCGTGTTATTTGTTTTATAATTTTTATACATTGAAAAAATTTAATTATTTATGACACAAAAATGATGCAATGCTAACCTAATTAATAAATCATTTAATTGAATAAGATTATAAATATTAATATAGCATCCAAAACCTGTCCAATTATTATTGGATGATTCTATTTCAACAATTTGTAATATTATATTATAATCTAATGATTTTTGGACCTTTTAAAACCTAATATATGTTTATAATATAATAATATTTTCACACTTTCCTAAAGAGCCCCTCCCCCCTTATAAAAATCCCTCTCTTCTAACCAATCGCTCACACATATCAAGCCTTTTTCCCCATCCAAACTCTACCTCATTAAGGTCCCTACATATTTATACCCCTCCTTGATGCCTTATCTTAGGTATAAGGAACTTCAATAAGTTCTTTTGGTTCAAGCCAAATGATGTTACCCAAATTAAAGGTAATAGTTTTCATAACTTCATTTCTTTTATTTTACATCTCCAACAACTAAACTCTTTTTGTGCCTTTATTTTATAACAGAACCAGTATCCAAAATATACAAGGATGTTTTTAATAGAATTATTATAACTATACTTACACACACATCCAACTAATGGGTGAAGAACATATTGTTTCTGTGGATGGAAAACTAACGCCTCACGAAACATTGATTGTTCAATTATCTCCTACCACCTATCATGGATTCCATTAAGATGAAACTATATTAATATATATTATATATATATTTTTTCTTTATTTTTTCTTTATGATTATTTACTTTTCTTTTATAGTTTACCATTATGGTTTCCATTATGGATAAACGCGATAATTTCATTTGAGGAAGTGCGGACTACCGCCCCCTCAATGTGATATGAATCGTTAATGCCATATGTGGGGCTTATAAGGATGGAGTTAATGATATTATATATGATATTATACTAGAATTATAACATAGCTATGTATCATTATGTTTTAATTAAATTAATATTAGAAATATAAATGAATGTAGCGTTCATGCGTACGTACAACTTACTATCTCAATGAACGGTGCATTCAATTTATTACCTCCAAATGATATGTACTGTTATAAAAATATATATATATATACTAGATATATATGATATATATGATATATAATTAATGAATTTCATTTTGTATATAATGGAATATTGACCACATGGACAACTTGTAAATATAAGGTGTTAAATTTTTACTCAAGTACCAAATATAGACCAAATGAATATTATTAACTTAAATGATTACATAATGTTTATAACATGGTAATAAGTTATATAATAAACTTGAAAATGGTTCTTAGGAATATATAAATTATCTTTAGTTTATTATTCAATAGATTAAAGAATGGTTGAGTCATGTCGGACACGATGTAAGGGATTTTGTCTCAGTCTCCTTTCATTGAGGAATATTTAGTTTTATACAAAACATTATTTTATATGGTGTAAAAAACACTTTTACATTTCATTTCATCCAAATGGAATATTTTTATATGAAGCATTTTACTAAACAACAAAAATAAATGTTTTTTTATATAAGTAGAGACAACGACCATTCCACCGCCGCGAGTATTATTTGATCTTTGCCTTCCATAACAATCCGTAATGTTTTTAAAAGGAAGAATAAATACCATATACTATTATTAAGTATTTTGGTATTGCAACTGATTTTTAGAATAGATTTATTATTTAAATACCTAGAAAGGATATTTTTGTATTGCAATGAGGAAATGTTATCTTTCCTTTGTGCTTATGTTATTTGTTATGATCATGTTATGGTTCATGGGAATTATTTTTGAATACAAGTGGTTCTGCGATAAACCTAGAGTGGATGAGCTCGATATATCTCTCCAATTCATTGGGTAACGTGATAGAGGTAAACATGAATGTTACTCCTAAGATTTCTAGTGAATAAAGAATGATGGGTATTCCAAAGTAACTCCTTATGTTACTGTGATTGCTAAATATAAGAATGTTATGGATTCCACATGTTAACTTTATGACTTATGATTTCTATGTGTTATTAATAAAATCATATGATTTCATGAGGTAAGTAAAAGAATTCATGTTTTTTATGTATTTATGAACAAATGTTTTCTTTCTTTGTTGTATAACCCTTACTGAGATGGTTATGCTCATCCAATGTTTTTGTAATGTTTTTCACTGGATATAATGTGGAATAGGGTCAAGGATGGAATTAATGAAAATTCATGTTGTCTAATATATGGAACTAAACATGAATTTTTTTTCAAGAGTTTTTATTTTAAGAAAAAAATGGAAACTGTGTAGATGTTTCTGCTTTGTAATCTTTTGAGATGTAATGGTTATTTCATAATTCTCTAAAACTCAAAACCTAAAAAGATCCACAACGTGAATTTTTCATTTAATTCAATATTATATAATTTTTATGGATGAGTCCTTATATCATTTCCCAAAATAGACTCCTTAATAGGACTCTATTAACCCTAGTAATATAGGGGGCATATAATAGAGAACCCCTATCTCTAGTAATCCTTAGAGACCCCAGGTTGGAGAATACTTAATATATCACCACCCATTATTGGGAAATAATTAATAACCTATTCAAATTCTATATTGATTTTTGGATACCCAAATACATGGGTAAATAACACTATATCACCATCCTTAGGATGTATCCCCCTTCATCCCCCTACTTTGTAAAATCACATTGCGTCTCCATAACAATGGGGAAGGTTCATTTACCAAACATGGAAAACCTAAATAGATCTTCCTTAATAGGGTAATTCCTCCCAAAGAACCCCTAATAAATAATAACCACCTTGGTGAAAGTTCTCAGGGATGATAAAACCCATCACCAAACCCCAAACTCCGGTGAACATCCTTTTTTACATATCCCCTATCCTTATAATGGATCCCAATACCTGTTTAGTTCTACTATGTTGAAGCATATATCTTCCCATAAGTCTAACTAAGTAGAATCTCAATGATTCACCTAGGCCTCACAGCTGGGATCCGCTACTATGGTGTACTCATTTTTTTGGTGTCACATCAAGGTGAACCTCCTATACCCATAGAAATTAAGATGGAACATTATATATATCCCATAAATTGGATATGGCTCTTGGTCCATATTAAATATTAGGGTTCCAATTCACCTTAGTTATATAAATACTATAATAAATCACAATGGTCCCCTACATTGGAAAAAATATTCACATGATCCATGTTTGTGCACATTCCTTATTTCATATAATTTGAGTTGAGAGAGTCCTCAATGATTTCAGTAAACAATTGGGTTAAATATATTCCTCATAGATCATATATATTAAAATAGGTTAGATACTCTGGTGGTACTCTATAGATTCCTTGATTTGAGATACTTCACTTGGCTTTCATCCTATATGGTCCTCCTTCTAGGTGTAGTCCCCAACCATTATATTCATATATACATTCCAGGTCACCATATATGGGAGGTCCACTACCCCATTTGAGCCTCAATCAATGTTTAATCCCAAAAAAATCATTTTCATTCCCATTAGTTTCTACCATAAAAGAAGAACAACCATGAAACTCTTCAACAATTGATACCCCAAAAAAGAACCCCCCCTCATTGAAGTTCTTTGTTTGGAATCTCAATGTATCTAATGTGTATTTCATACTAAATATCATGTTTTCAATTGAATTTCATGAATATGAATTCAATAAGAGACTCATCATTGATGTTAGACATGAAATATGATTTTTCAAAAGTCACTTATCTTCTCAAATATTGTAGGATATATTAATCTTAATCATAACTAAATCTCTTGTGGATGCCAATTTTATAACACATAAATCTTATTTGGGATTTCTTATCTGTTTAAGCCCTAAAATATTCATTCACCTTGACCGTTTATCATCTCAAGTGTCTCAAGGTAGCTAATGACCAACCAATATCATATTTTCATCCCTTTATGGAATAAAAATACTATATAGGTCTCCATTTTGATGTAATATTGAAATAATTATTTCACATGTGTCATATATCAATTTGTGTGCCTCATGGAAACTCATAATTAATATCCTTTAAATATATTGATGCCACCCATTTTATGGAACATTCATCTTATATGGGCCTCACCTTTAGTTAATTTCATATAATATTCTTTCACCTATGTCACTTATCTACACTGAAGAATCACATAATCCTAGGTAAAAAAAGAATATCTTCTCTTGTGTCCCATTTTTTTGAATAATCAACATTTTTGGGCCTCCTTATTAGTGGTAGATACAAATATTGATTTCTTCCATCCATATATACTCACCAATAGATGGGAGGTTCACTACCCACATATGGAAAGACTCTCGTTGTCACCTATTTCACAAAAAATGATTACGACAAGGGTGGATTCATAAAACCCCCCACTTAATCATATTTCATGCACAATAATCAAATATAGATGATCTTACATTATATATTATTTCTCATACCAAACATGACTCATGTTGGTTTAGAATATTTGTTGAACATTTCATAAATATTATTGAGATTGATAATAAGAATTACCAAAAAACTCATAATTTCATGAAATTAAACTAACTATGACTCTTCATAACATTATAATATTAAATGGCATATATAGGTCCTTAGAGATGACTTTAAACATATACACTAAATCTATGTGGTATTTGATTCTTGCTATCTAGGATATTTAGGATTTCTCTTTTAGGTTCAATCCAAACATCATTAAACACACCATTTCACCTATGTGGAATGAAAAAGATATGTTTCTCTTCCAACATACCGTGAGTTAAAATAATCCTCATTATTTTATAACATTCAGTGAGTTGATATATTATTCTTGGATTCATTAGAAAAAATGTGTTGATATACTCATTTTGATTTGACATATATACCTTGATTTGAGAAAATACTTTTGGTTTTCCTATATATTACATGAGTCAACATTCTCAATATGGATCCAAAATATAAATCAAGTCGTTACACCCTTTTTTGGTCCTCATATATGGGCCTCATTATGAAATAAAACCAAATCAATGATATAAGTCTCTTAGATTATGAGAATATGACCTATTTATGAAGATGAGAATAAAAAAATAATTATTCACCCTAGACTGATAAAATATTCCTCTATTGATGAGGTAGGGATATTGAGATAATATATAGCCTCTAATGGTTGGTTTCCATCAAACAAGATAATCAAAAAGGGATTCATATGTGCTTGTCCAAAACAATATAATTTGATTAAATTTCATTGAGATTTACACTCTAAATGACTATTAACTACTCTAGGATGTTTTATATTAATGAACATAAAAAGTACCACATCATTAATTTTCACTTGATCACAAAATAATTTATGTTTCCAAATAAGTGGCACCAGACTACATGAGGTTTTATTCAAATAATATTGATATATAGGAATCCCTTTCATGGGATCCTTCCCTACTCCACAAAACTAATTTCCATCCTTAATGGAGAAATCTATATAGTGACAAACATTTAATATTTAATCCTTAACATTATATATTTTTAATTGAATAATGTAGAACCTAGTATAGATATAGATGTGAAAATTAATAAACATGTTTGATCAGAGAATTTCATGTGGTAACTATTTTAACACTTAATTTTGGTAATAATAGACATATATAAATTAAATTTATAATAATGTCATGATGTATGAAGTAATTATACTATAAAGGGTGCGATGAGGCAGATTCACATCCTCTTGGCCAATGTTCATTATAAAAAATCGCTGCTAAGAAACACCAATGACTTCGTACCCATTGAAAACTGGACCACGTTGAAGATGTCACTAAACTATCTTGGATCCAATAGCCACCATTGTTTCTATAAAAAATATAACAGTGAACCCGATGATAATATTTTATAGATAAATTTTATTGATCAACAATATAATCAAACATAAAATGTTACACTGATGTATTTTTTAGATATTAATCATTTTCTGAACCTTTGAAACTCCTTAAAATTAAATGGTATCACCAATTATACAAAGAATGTAAGGATCGTTACACAGTTTTGTAGAACCAAGAAACCCCTCAAACAACTTTATAATAGAATATGAGTCACTAATCATAATCATAAATACAAGGTAATAAATGTTCACCTGGCCAAAAGTATAAAATGTCATCGACTGAATTCCTCTAGTAATATTTTGTAAATTATTTTATCACGGTTTTCCATTTCAATATACATGTCCAAGCATTAGAGGAAACACTTGAGAACCTCTAGTGGATGAATCAACACAACCATTATTAATATATAATGACCTTAGAGAGGCAGGTATCTCATGTTTACATTGCTAACTATTTGTGGATCCTATCCCCAAATCACAACATATCTACCTTGGAATCTTTTAAGGATGTAGAGGAAGATGTTGACCATTGCAAGAAACCCACCCAAAATATCCCAAAACCATTTTCATTATCACTGATGTGTGACACTAAATAAATTATAATATATATAAAATTTTATTCTATACCCAATCATTAAAACATATGCATCCAATGAAAGATCCCAATATGGCCATCATAACAAATAAAATCAGGATCTAGTCCATATCCTAGCTATAACCTAAACCCAGGAGACACAATAAATTCTACTTATATTGACTTTAGGATAATTCAAAATATAAACTATTCAGAAGAATAAAATATTATCGTAATTATAATTGGTGATAGAATAATCACTAGGAGAACCCTATCCCTTATGGCTGTGGAAATGATTACCATTTTAACGTTGATTTCCTCTTCAACATCACCACATGAGATGGAATACACCATGATTATGAATTATTATTCTATAAAGAAATCATAATTTCATAGCATAAAATTCAGTTTGGAAAAACCTATAACCATTTCCACAACAAATGTTGAAGACTATTGTGTTATCATGGAATAAATATGAAAGGTTGAATTCATAACTTAGCCACAAGAAAAATCCATGTCTATAGGATTCATAATACTAATTTAAGTTAAAGGTAATTTTTTTAACAAACATTCCTATTGGATCCATCCCACAAAATAGTTCAATTGAATATATCCAATAAAATATCCCAATGGGAACCATCCCTCAACTTAGATAATGGGAACAATATCTCTTTCTAGTCAAATAAGAACCACTACCCTAAAAAATTAATAGGCACTGACCCACCGTGATGTACAATTACCACAGAAAAATCAAATTGTCCCATGAAAAATAACTTAATAAATGGTCCAACAAGCACTGACCCACCAAATAATCCCCAAAGATTCATCCCTAAAAATAATTCAATGGTAATAATCCCGCCAATTGAATCATCTTACTAGGAGGATGAGGAATTCATCATATTATCCATGAACATCGTATCAGCCATTTTTTATGAATTTTCACATGGTTTTTTTGTGGGAAAACTTTTTAGAGATAATCATAATCTCTTATAATCATCTATGCCATGTTGATGGTCACATCTCAACTCTATATATTAGAAAATAAGATATTAGTGATTCAAAACCATCCACTAAATAAGGATTCTATGATGCTTTTAATTCCTAAAAATTTTATATTGATATATCATCTACCTAGTTCCACTATCATATCAAGTCATCAAGGTCAATATTAAGACTCCCATCATTATTCAAAAATCTTAACGTAAAAAATGTAAATAATGACTATATATATCCTTCATAAGATCCACCTTATGATGATAATAGTGAAATTGGTAAATAAATTCATTGTTACATTCTATGTAGAAATTTATATATTTAGAATATGGTATTGAAGTTTATTTAATGATATGTTCCCAATTATCAAATACTATCATTATTTAAAATATATAGTTATTAAGTGAATTTCTCTAGGTCACGAGGATTTGAATTTTTTGCAATATAGTACACACCATCCCACATGACTTGGAAAATTTTTATATTTTCCACACTCTCACGATATTACTATTAGAAAACACTAACAATCAATGAATTCCATGAAGGTCCAAATGAAATCCTAAATCTCTAGTATTAGAGCGGCATCTTTTTTTTTGTTATTTATCAATATAAATTTCACCTAAACTTGATTTCATTAAGATTATAACACCACCTCCCAAATCCCAAATTCAACCACAAACTCATAATTGTAGATGCATATGGGGAGTATGATGGATGTTATGTTATCATACTTATATTAATATCAAATAATAAAGATGTATTCCATAAATACTGAGCATTTATTTAAGAATTTTAAAAATGCTGTGAAGAAATATTTGATTATGCACCAATGGATTTAGAACTGAGGTTGTATAATTGTGATATCATTCTAATAACATTCCCTTCCATAAATTTATAATGGTTAATTATAATTATGTATTTGATATAGAAATCTTTAGAAGATGGGATATCAGATATATAGAATTGTTATAATTCCTATCATCCATACTGACACAAATATAAGAACACAAATACTATACCCAAGTGTCTAGGCTATCCCAATCTATGTGACGGATGTTCAATGTTTTGTTCCTTCAGTACAAAACACATGGTTTTAGATTTAACATATTCCCTTCAAATTAACCACATTGATCTCTAGTAGATCACGATTCCAAAATTATTTATACATGGAAGATCAACCTAATTAGTGTCACAACCACTGATTTTGCGACATATGATTAAGTAGTGGTTCATCTTATAATATTGCCTGTAGAAATATAAATATAACATACTGATAATGTTAGAGGACCCAAATATCCATGAAATATGCATTTGACTCATTATCACTCTATTAGTATAGAATTAATCAATTTGAGTCTTGTTAGTCCCAAATCATTACCACATGTTTTTAAGCATCATGGATATGTCCTTTTATTATGATAAAAAACAACATTAAATATGTACTTTCTACCTACCTCTAAACAATATTACATAAAATCTGACATTTAATTTTTTGAAATATTTGACATTTGATCCATCCTATTATTCCATGAACTTTTTAGTGTATCCTACCCATTATTTCATTATTTCTATTCATGTTTTCAAAATAAATTTGGAAGACAATATAAGTAAATAGATAAATTTCTATTCTTCAATGGAGGAATATAACAAAAATAGTTCATATTATACATGGTACATATATATATATAAGATCCTAGAAATTATATTTTCAATGAACCTACAGTGTAAAAATTCTGTCATCATAGTGGTTGAGTCATATTAATTTACATTAGTTCCTTCGTAACGGCCTCTTATATTAGAACATTTCATGAAATATTTAGATTATGTTTCTCATATAATGGGATGTGTATTGATTGCCAAAAATCATTCCAATTCCCACCCAAACACCCTTTATGTTTTACTCTTTGAAAATATGACATTAATCAATTTACATATGGATTACAAAGTTCATTTTTTCATGAATTTAAACTAATTGAAATATTCCATAACTCTTTGACATAAAATAGAATTTTTATGGCTATTCATTCATGAAACTATAATTCATAAATACTCTTCATGTAAAAACCTGATTTAATTTATTTTAAAATAACAATGTTACTTATTCATGATGATAGACTTTTTTGTGTAGTTAAATGATTTTAGACCATAATCATTATTACAACAAAATACACGTGACATGATATAAAAGCTCATAAACCCATCATTTTTGCATGTTGAAAATCTATACAATTATTTATATATAGAAATATGTTTTACTAAAAAGTCTTGGTCCTCAACATATATTATTAAACTTCATTAAACTATGTCCATTGCACATGAAAATATATTGAATCGTACATGTCATCCTCATATATCCATAAATATCATAGTGCTTACACCCAATCAATAAGATATTAAACTATTGGAAAAATACATCCATATTATAATAAGAAAATATAATTGGATATATGATATGAAATCACTTATATATATAGAGTAGATATGAAAAAATGGTTTATAGTGGGTAGTTTTCCTAGATTATGCCTTTTTTCAATCAACAAACCTATTCCAAGATAATTAATTATCACCTCATCATGGAAATGAATCCTCATTCACATTATGATTAAACTATTATTATTCTATTAGAACTATATATTTCATTAAAAATTGAATTTATATGAGTAGGATCTATGATTAAAATGAAATTACCATATATTTTCCATGATCTCTATAATGTTAGATTTCTATATAAATGAGAGATATAGTGAAATATGTTTCACTTATGAAATTACCAACAATAGATTTTACTTTCATTATACTTTTTTTAGAATATAAAAAAAATGTCATCTTATTTTTATCTCTAACCAATATATCAAAATTTCTTGTCAACATATACAAGCTATGAAAAAACTAAAAATTAAAAATTTTATTATACAATAAATTAATACTATTTTATATATCATTATTTAAAATAAAATAAAATTAATATATTCATGAAATATTAGATAATAATATTATAATATAATAAATTGTGTTGTTAATAAAATGATTAATATAAATTAAAAATTATTAAAAACTGGATTTAGAACACATAATGTTTTTAAAGTGTAATTTTTTCAACAAAAAAACTCTTTTATAATATAAAAATTTCTAATTTAAAATTTAAATGTATAAAATTTAGTATTTTGTTTCATAAAATGATCTAAATTTTAGAATTCCTCATGTAAAAATCAGTATAGAATGATGTTTCAGAATTTTTATAAAATATCTGTTTTTAAAGAAAAGTGATGAATGTAACAACACAAAAATTTATCAATGGAAATTCCATTATTATAATTATGTAATATTGTACGAACCATAGAAAAGAACTTTTACAACAATTTAGAAACTTGTTAATAAAAGAATTAATGAAATAAAGGGCATTTTATGAAATTGAAGAATTATACCGATTGTATAGTAACTTGACCGTTGAAATAGTAATGTGGCATTAGGAATTTTAATTCATCAAATAGAATAGTTACCATCGTAATAAAATTATAAATAAAATATAGTTATCTGATAAATGATAAAATTATTTAATTATATCTCAGTATAAGTAAATAAATGTTTTAAAATTTATTAATTAAGTGTTGGTAATTTTTTAAAACATAAATGTTTATATTAAATTTTATAATTAATAATAAATTTTGAATGAAAATTTATATTCATAAATTAGATTAAAAAATTAACATTTTTCTGTCTAATGATTATAAGATAATTTAATGTGACCTTAATTAATTTTTTAAAATGTTATAAAATCATCTATAGTTTAAAATCAATATTTTCATTGTAAATTTGAATATTAATTAAAATTAAAATTTATCATATTTAGAGACTTATTTTCATAAAATGGATTTAATGTATTAATTATAAACATAGAACAATAGTTAGGGTTATTTTTTTAGATTTTTAAAAAATAATTGAATTTTTTAGAATATTAAAATATGAAAATTTATGGTAAAACGTGAATTATTTAATGTATAGTCATTATTGATTTAAGGTTTATGTAATAGAAAAATATTGACCTATCCTACATTATTTTGACCTATTTAGTTATAATTCTAGACTATCCACTTTCTTGAACCAAAATATTAAACTAATGAACAAAATAATAAAAAACACCCCTATCATCATCTATAAATATCACCCATCACCACCTCTTATACTCACAAATCCATACACATGAATAATGTAAAATTTACTTCTTATACTTTTCCAAAATCCTTATATCATATTTGGGATCCATTGGCCTCAAAAAATACCAAACTTAATCACTTTAAAGATGTTCTCCATGAAGAGAATGTAAGAGGAAAAATCCACATTATTTTCTATTAATTTTATTTCTATTCTTATCTTCTCCTCATATAACCATATCAATGATTCAGGATAAATAAATTATGGTATATAAATTTTATAATATATTTTGTTAATTTAATAATCCATCACCAAAATCCTTCTTCTGTAAATTTTATTATAGAAGGAAAACATCATTCGTGATGTGTCGATTTACCTCCATCATGGATGATGCACTTTCATTTTTCTATTACACCATCAGGGATGGATGTTGAACCATTATAATGACTGAAACAAATTTAAAATAATTTCTATAATCCTTTTTATGTTCTTGGAATAACAGATATTCAAAATGTTAAATAGTAAAACAAAAAGAGATTTTTTTTTAAAAAAACCACCAGAATTCATCTAAACGACTATCATTAACATTATATCTAATGATTCATCATAATACCACTAAAAAATAAAATATGATTACATTTATTCTTTTTAATATCTCTAATAACATATATAATCAATTCTATAAAATTATCCTCATTTTACATGACCTTCAATATGTGTAAACAAGAAAACCTATCACGAAAACCAAGAAAAGAAACACTCCCAAATTATGAAATTAGACATAATAACTCATAAAATGACCTTAAAAAACATAATAAAATTTTAATGAATCAAATAAAGTTATAATAGGTTTTGGATTTATTAAATAAGTAATATAATTTGATTATCTATTGTAATAAAGTGAAGAATGTGTTCCGAGAAACTGTAAGGGGATTCTCGAACCTAATATATATTCTTTAGGGCATTCCTTATTCATAAAAAATTTAAGTTTTCTTATTCTTATAATATTATTGAAATATAATTTCATTATACTACCCTTTTCATTTTAGTAATATACATTCTTCTAATCTAATTTCATAAAAAATTTATTGATTTTTTCAAATGATCACTTCTAAAAAAGAATCTTTTACTTAAGTTGTGATTGTTTGTTCATCAATCAAGATTGACGAATCGTATACCTGGTATGTAATGAACTTTTTAATTTGGTAACCCCAATGTTTATACATGAACATATTATCTATGAAATTATAATAAAACCCATTTTTCATTCAATGGGATATTTTATAGAAATTATTGTTATACCTTATATGTGGCTTTCATGATTAAGTAAATGTTATGATGTGACAGGTGCACCCATTATCATATAGTTCTCTAATTAATTATGTAATGTGATTTATCTCATGAGCTAATGTGAAATAAGCATGTATATGTCACTATCTGTGTACCCAAGGATTCTATTATGATGTTTTACATATGTTATGTAAGAACATGATGTTATCTTTGTTCACAACTATGTGCGGTATAAAACCACTAACACATGAGGTTTCATTTTAATTCATTTCCACCTTATATGCCTTTCTCTAATGTTCCCTTGAACTATTATATTGGTGATATTATGATTATTTTATGATTTTTATCCTTATGTTAACCCTATATTATATTGATTCATTCTCTTATCTATCCTCTTATATAGATTTTATCTCAACCATTTCTTTAATGTATATCCTTAGGTTATTACATGTAATAAAGTGAATGATAAGGCTATTAAGAAGCTATAGAATAACGAATTACATATTTTTATGTTATGTTATGTAATTGTTAAGAATTATTTTAATATTACAATGACATTAAAACTTTGGATCTTAGTTTTGTAATAATATAATATTTTTAATCTTTAAAATGATTTAACAATAATGTTTGAAAATGAAGAGTCTCTATAATGAATACAACTTTCCAAAAAATAGGATTTAAGACAATATCAAAATGAATGTACAAGGTAATACTATAAAAAATAATTTTTATCTTTATATATATATATAGGGGAAATGTACTTTTTTTAAATACAATTATGCATTATGAAATAATATTTTCATTATTTTATGAACTTATGTAATAATTTTTTTATAAAATAATATCATTTTGGGAATAAATTTAAATTCAATAATAACTAGGTAAAATTATATTTTTTATTTATAATAAAACGTTATACCTATTATTTTTTATAATAAAAAAAATGTATGAAGAAAACATTATCATTGATTCGAAGACATGAATTTTTAGCTTAAATTTTATAATGTTTTTTTAAATGTGTGTTTACAAGATTCAAACACTAATAATTAAATTAAATTTCTTAAAAATAAAAAATTTATAAAATAACGGAAATAATATTTCAATATTTTGGTATAAATTATCTATTATGTTAAATTTTATTTTTCATCATCTAATTTAAATTGTTAATGTAAAAATTAGATACGAAAGTAAAACCTAAAAATATAAAAGTGAAAATTCTTATTGTAATGAATAGAGAAAAGATTATTAAAGTTGTTAAATTTTAGTGTTAGATTCTAATATTATTATAATTATTTTAAAATATAATTTAAATTCTTTTATTTTATATAACTATGAGATTTTTCTTGAATTACATTCAATAATGATTGCGTGCTTGACATGCGACACCGAACGATAGTGAACCGTGAAATAATATTAGTTTAAATATAACTTTTGTAATATAGTAATTAATAGGGGGAATGGATATTATTTACATCTTTATGAAGTTTTCATACAAATTTCATACTCAAAATAATTTTATTTTAATTCTTAGTAAAAATTAACCAATTAATCATATTGTTTTTATATTACTCAAAAATATGAATCATTAAAAAAATTTATTTATTTTTATGAGAAACTATTATAGGAAATGTATAGTTTTTTATAAAATTTATATGATAAAATGAAAATTATTTTTGGTATCATTATCATTAAATAAACCTACTCTTCATGTTTTGGATATTTTGGAATATATATATATTTTAGTAAATAGTGATATGTACATATTTATGTAAAACTCAATAATATTTTCAATAAATTAATTAATTTTAAATATATATTATGTTTTAAAATAAAATAAGTATTATTTAATTTTATTTAACAATAATAATTGATATTTAATCAGCTTTGTATTAAATTTTTTGATATTGTCTTTTTTTGGGATAAAAATGGAATTTTTTTAACTTTTTTATTGGAAATAATGTTTATCCAATTTAATTAATTAAAATAATAACTAATAAGGAATTTTTAAAATTAAATTTATAGATTATATATTAAAAAATTTTAATTTAGATGAATAAAATTATCAATATTAGAAATAAAGTTAATATAATGTAATCTTTGGAAATATAATACACTTCTAGAAAATGGATTAATTTCATTTTGTCTATGTGTTCTATTTTAAATTTAATTTTTTACTATTTTAGATTTTTTTTTTAAAAATAAACCTACTTTTAGAAATAAAAACTTAAAATTGTTTTGGGGAAATTTTTGGTATTTTTTTGGATGGTTTAATTTTTTTATGAATAGTTAAATATACTAAATTTTAATTCAAAAATTCCATTTCATTTAATTAATTTATATAAATAAATATATTTTTAAATTGATTTTAATGTAAAATTGGTTCTATTATAAATAAATAAATCCATTTTTTATCATTTTAATTTGTATCATAGTGAATTTGGATATAAAAACATTGCAATATTTTGAGAATTTTTCCTTTAAACCCCACTTTCTCAATATGTGTGTGAGATTTAATTTAAATTAAAATATTCCTCTACTATGGAAGGAATTTGGGGAATTTAATTCCATATTGGGAATAAAAATAATTTATATTATCTATTAATTACAACATAATTTTATTAAATTTTTTTATTAAAAATTGTAAGAATTATTTAACAAGGTTATGGTAAAAATTGGGGTACCGGTGGGGGATTAAACTAAACTGATACGGGTTAAATATAATGAAAAACAATTAAAAGAGAAATTGGATAAAACAAAATCACCCATAACCATTATAGTATCGATAATGGTTCATTATTGGTTCCTTGAGACATGTAATAAACCAGGGTAGAATTCATTATTTCAAAATACTACTAATTTGAAACATCTGTTACACACAAAAGGCCACAACTTCGCCTCTTCTATTAACTCCTTTTAAAATTTTTCCAACCAATTACTTCCATGATATCTTCCAAAAATATATACTCAAATTATTATGAACATAATCTCAACCTAATTTGGGTTCTGTTGTAAGCATTAGGAAGATGGTCAATTAAGAGGTTATGCTAAGCAACAAGAATTTTTTATTTATTCATTCCTTAAAATAAATAAATTATCATTGTTACATTTTTTATGAAAAAAATAATCTTCCATATATTTATATGTTTTTTATTATATGTTCATGACTAACAACCATCTCCACATCCATCAAATGTGTTACGAAATCATCATTTGTGTGTACAACGAACTACCGCCTTACAAACTAATGTTATCAATGTTTCCATTATCACCTATAATGGTTATAAATTATTATGGATTTATTTTTAATAAATTATATTTATGATTTTATTAATCCTATTGAATTATTATATCATTCATACCTCTCTGGGTTCCATTTTGTGGGTATATAATAATTCCACACGTCTGTGCGGTGGACTACCGCCTCATGAGGTGATGTGTTTAATATATGATTTAAATTAATGGTAATAAGGATGTATTTAATGAAGATTTGTTATATATATGTAATTTTAATTATTCCACGTTTTTCATGTATCACATAATATTATTTTAATTAATCCATTAAGAAGATCGAAACATCATTCATGCATACGTATGACCTACCATTTTCACAAATATTCTATTTTATTTTCTAATTCAATATTTTATGTATTAGTATAAATATATATATAATGAAAATATATTATATATATGTAATGTTTAAAATTATTTATATGATAGTATAATTATCAATGTATGGGGAATAAAAATTACAAAATCAAAATATATACAAAAACAATGCATTTATTACCTGAAATGTTATATTAACTTCAAATTGTTAATAAATGAGTAATAAAAATTGATAATGAAATAATAAAATTAATTATATATATAATTATTATTGTATAATATTTTTAAATAATATTTAATTTATTATAGTTTATTTTTGAACATGTTTGAAATATGTCAAGAGATAAGGTACAAGATTTCCATTTCACTTTTATTTTTCTGTGAGGCACATGCCATACTGACCACTTATTTCCATTATGTGGTTTAAATAATTCCATAAAATGGATCTTATTACTCTTATAATTAATTTTTTTGGTACCATCATAGAAATTTTAAGTTCTACCTTTCATTTGGTTTATTGTTCGAATGATTCTAAAGTTGTAAAAGATTTATTCCTCATTTTTATTTTTTAGAAATATATGGAAATGTTATGAACCTACCATATTTTATGATGTTTATATAAATAAACCATTACAATAAATATCATAATATGTTTTATTGTCGTGATATTTAATTTTTAATTTGATTATATACTTTCATTGGTCTTACATTTCAAATTTACCAATGTTTTAATGAATTTATGTTACAATCTCATTCTTCATATAGATTATTTATAATTGTGTTTATAATGTTAAAATATTATGATAAATCAATGAATAATTACCAAATTTTGCAATCTTCTGGTTGTTTCATCATAATACATGTTTTCTTTAATTTCTCTATCTATATGTTCTCAATTTATTAAAAAACTTTTTTAGATAGATCATATTTTTTATTGAAACCCCTTATTTCGTCAAAATCCAATCCATATAAAAATGATTTGAATTATTTTATTATAATCAATTTTTTTAAATGATATTTTTCCCATTTTTTACTTTTTATAGAAAAAATTCAAATGAAATCATTATGTTGTTTTAAAAAATAATGCATTTTTGAACATACAGAAATTGTGAAAGGAATCACTATTTTAGTTTATATTAAATGAAAAGAAATCCCATCAAAATAGAAATTATTTTCATATAATATTCATATATATAGTTACATGTTTATTTTAAAATAAAATGGATTTAAAGATTTTTTATTTTTTAAAAAGGTTTATTTCGATCTAAAAGGATATTTTCTTAGAGAAATGTTATAAATGATTTTTAAATATTCCATCATAAAATTTAATATTTATTTTCTATGAAAATGATTTACAAATTGATTAATGACTTTTTTTCTTAAAATTTATTATCAATGGGAGGTCATTTTACTTTATAATAATACAATTCAATTTTTCTTTCAAAATCATTCTCTATATATGATGACATCATTTTATGTCACTTCTGAAATATTGGGGGTATAATCCAAGGATTCTGTTCATATTATTTATATTAACGTTTTATTTTTGTTATGAAATTATGTTTATGAATCCTATTTCTATTCCAAGGGATATACCAAGAAAAAATTATTATTAAAACACTTATTTTTTTTTCATGGGTTATGTTGTGATGAAATGATGAAATGGTTATAAAACCAATGAATTTTATAAATGTTATGAGATGATTAAATGATTATGAAACACAATTAATTTCATGGTTTATAATTTATATAATTATATATTCTCTTTTGTAACACATATGTATTATTTTTTTTACAGATCGATGGGAACTATATCTCTCTAAAATGAATTGGATGAAGATATTGATCTCATGATATTGAAATGATTGAAACAAGAATTGAAGCTAGTTCAGTAAGGTAATTTTTCATCTATGATGGTCTTGGTAGTGAACCTTGACTACTATGATCGTTTGAGTAGTGATAACCATGTAAATGAGAGTGACTACTATGGAATCATTTTTCTCTACTTAAATTTATTCCATATTTCCATATCTTATGCCCTTGTAATTATCTAATGGCTCATGTTTTATTTTAATATGACTTAACTCTAATAAAATTTAAATATTTATTCCAAAATTGAAGATAATTATCTTTGATAAATAGGGTATGATTTTCAAATATTATTCTCATGTTATCATACTCTTATGTTCACGTTATTATTATGTATGTCCATTTTTATCCATATTAAAAATCTGAGCTCTCCCTTTGTTACGATTCATTTCCCTAAGCTAAGTCGAAATGTTTTATATTGGAATACTAATGGGAAATATATTTAATGTATATATTTAATATCTATCATGAAGTAAGAATATTTTGTTCCATGTTTCTAATGGGACTAAACAATTATGGCCACCTGGCGTTTGTGTATGCAATGAAATTAATATTTTTCTAAAAAATATAATATCCTTGTATGAAATCACCGATCACTATTGTTGGTATTAAAGGAATGGTTTAGTTAAACTTTGGGAACTAGTATGAGAATAATAATGTGAGTTCTATATGAATATTTATAAGGATATTTCTAGCGATGTATCTAATGAAATTTATATATATACGTCGATGTGTAAAAAATGTCTTATAATCATGGTAATAGATAAAGAATGTGGTTTCCAACAAATTACATCCCATTATAGATGCAACAAGTGGATGTGGCTCTGGAAAATTGGTACCTTGGTGTAATAACACTAAAAGGGTTTATTGAGTTTGACTCAATCTTCACTTGGTGCATGATAATGGGACGTGATTCACACTTGATTTCACACTACCAAGAGATATTCTATTTAAATTCAAAAAAAATTTATGAACCACCATAAACTATTTTATAATATAATAAACATGAATGAAATATATTTACCATATTGTGTCATATATAGAAAATAATATTTCTTGATATCTACACCCTTTAAGTGATATAATATGACTATGTGGCATTCAAAAATTTTAGTGCTTCTCGCATTATGAGCATCCAGATGAGATTGAAAAATTACCAATGAGAATCCAATTGGGATGATGACTAGAGAAAAGGATATTCGGATTATGAATAATCAGTAATCATGGAAATATTTTAACAATTTTCAATATAATGAACTCTTTGACTCACAAATGAAGAGAATTTTAGAGTAAATTGAGTGTTTGGGTAATTGATATCACGTAAGAAAGAAGATTCCGTTTTATAAATGTAGAGAATGTGTTAATAAGAACTCAATGAAAGGCTTCTATGGAAGTATAAGATGCTTTATATGTGAATAAGAAGGGAATTCAGTAATAAATTTACAAGGGTAAATAAAAATATTATTTAATTCAATTTATAGGAATATTGGCCTTCGTATTGTATAATCAATAGATGAATGGTTTAAAAATGTAATTTATGGAAATTATACCAATAAAAATACTAAAGGGAATTCTCATAAAGAGAATTGAAAAGTTTTTATGTGTAATGGTTATATTTCCAACATTAAAGAATCAACTAAATAATTATTAAAGGTTTGTTTTGAAAAAGAAAAATACAATGAGGCCTATTTAATTTTTTAATAAGGAAGTGTGATGATTGAAGTAATTATGTATTGTAATTAAAAGATTCTGAATGATGAAATATATATGGACTTTTTAATATAAATCATTCATCCATGATTGGAAAAAATAATTTGAATGTTTATGATAACCTAGAAAATTTATTTAATGGGAATTTTATAGCTTGATTAAGGGAGTATATCTTTTAATATGTTTTAGATGGTAAGATAATGATGTCAGGATATAGTTATGTTGGATATGAATAAGTAAAATTGATAGTATTTATTACCTCAATAGAATTTTTCAAAAAACATATATGCTATAATTGATGGGGTTTAATGTATATTAGTATCATTGTAATATATAAACTAAACTCTTTAAGGAATGAAGAATAATTTATGATTTTGGTATGGTTTTATGGTAATTCATTTCACAACAAATTTTCAACAGAATACAAGATAAGGTATTCACATGTTTTTTTGTTTGGAAATGAAGATCCACTTTAGTATATATGTGGTATTATTTTTAGGTTAATTTTTAGAAATTTAATGACATAGTTTATAGAGTTTTTATTTTAATATATTTGATGTGTTATAAGGATAAGTATTTATAAATTAGTTTATGTTGAATTTTGTGTGAGGTTTTATATATTAATATATTACACCACCAAATTAGGATTTATTCATATTTTTTTACCTGTTCTAACCACATTGTTTTGATGCTAACATAAGATAGTTATAATTACATATCATTATATTTTTGACGCTTATGACTTGTTAGTGGTTTAGGCATAAAAATTCAACTTTATTTCATAGGGTAAGAGATGATGTTTAAATTGATCAAGGAAAAACCAATAGATGAGACTCTACTTATGAAATTAAATGAAATAAATTAATTAAATACTCACATGAAAATTCACAAACCTTATGATATTTAACTTCAATGTAAAATATTTTGTTGTTACAATTATATTCTATGATATAAATGACTTTTTCACCAATCATTTTTAGGGTTTTGTGATCAGTAACCTTTATAAGATCTCCCACATTCATGAGATCAGTGATCTCTATTAGTCTATGTATTATTTATACTTTTTTCCCATGTTTATATATTAAAATCTAACCTATGTTCTTATAAATTGAAACCTTTTTATGAGTATATTTAGGTAATTGTTAAGTTTCCAAATTTCACATTTAAAATGATATTTTGTTATTCATTTTTACGATGTGGGTTTCTTTGAAATAATTATCACATTTAAACCCATTAAAAACCTTGAGTAATTTTATAGATTAATTTATTATATGTGGGGTAGAATTTAATTTATCATGTTTTTATGTTTTTTAAAATAAAAAATTTAAATTTCTGTCTTATATGAAATTCTATGTATAGATTGTGTCACACACAACAACAAAGGTGTGCATGACATTTGACATCACAATTTAGTGAACAATAAAATAATATTATTTATAATATTTTCATTAAACTATATCAATTAAATTGGTTGGATTTAGTTTTATTAAATAAACTATGAAATATACATATAAATTTCACACAAATTATAAATTTATTTATGAATTCCAAATAATTAATTATTCATTTTATAGTAAAGTAAATATATTCATCATAAATTTGTTTCTTTCACAACTTTTTTGTATTTCATTTATATGAAATATAATAATTAATGTTTAAAATTTTAATAAATGATTATGAAATTTAATTAATTTATGGAATCATAATAAAGACATTATCTTATAGTGGAATGTTCTATTTTTTAGAAAAACATTTTATCTTTTCAATGAATAGTGAATAGTTCAAATTTTCATAAATGTATTCGATATTTTAAATATATTTTGTCATTTAATTTCACCATAATTTTCTGATGTAGTATAATTATTCTTTATTGATATTTAATCCAGTTATTTCCTTCTGAAGAAACATTATATTTATTGTTTGAATTTTTTTTCAAAAGGGGTTTTTATATAAATGGTTTTAATGTCCTTATTGTCTATCTATTTTAAATAATTAAAATATTATGTAGTGAAGATTTTTTTTAAATGAAATGTCTATATAATATATCAATATATTTTAATTTATATTCATATAATTGTTATTATTATCCATAGTGTTAATAAAAAAACTATTTTGTGGTTATAAAATGCACCTCCCAAAAACCCACTTTTTCATCACATCTATCGGTTGTGTTTTAAATTTAAATATGCAAAATATTATATTTTAATTTGAAAAAATAAATTTCATTTATTAAATAATAATTTATAATTATTATTATTAATGATAATTTTTGTGATTATTCTGAATCTTTTTTTGAATAGTGAAATATATTGAATTATAATTAAGAAATTCCATATCGTCTTATATATTTATAAAGTAAAATTATCTTTTAAATTGGTTTTAATGATAAATTAGTTATGTAATACATAAAATAATTCATTTTTTTCATTTCAATAAATATTATATTGAATCTGTTTTTAAAAACATTGTAAACTATTGAACATTTTCTATTTAAAAACTTGTGATCTCACTACATCTATTGGACAGATATAAAACACCATTTCATCACATATATGATTGGAATTTGGAAATTGGATTACATATTTAAAATAGAAAATAGATATATTATCTAATGTGATAAACCTATATTTTTACAAAAATGAATAGATCAAAAATGAAAAAATATTTACTATGGTTTAGGTAATAATGGGTTTACATGGGGTTTTACAATTAAGATAACTGTTAAAAAATTACTAAAAACATAAAATAATATTGAATTGAAAAATTTACACCATATAAAATATATTATTAAGAATATTTATGTTTTGGATCTTTGGGACAATAAAAAACAATGGTGGAATTTCTTTTTTACAAAGAACTAGATTTTTTCCACTCACATCACATTTAAAAGGCCACACTTTATCCTCTCATATTCTCACCACAAATCCATTTTGGCATAACCAATACCTTTCATAATAATATCACCACTTATTTAATCTAATCCTATATTCTGGTATTGGGAATAATTCCATATTATTAATGATTTTTGACGAAAACCCTTTGAATATTACCATAGAATATGTAACATTCATGATTTAGTTTTTTTGTTTTATTTCTGCCCCAATCTCAATAATTTATTATTATTAGACAATGATATAATAAAAAATTATCTTAATTATATTCTCTATTTTTATGTTATGTACATATCCTAAAACCATATCCACTTCCTTCAATTGGGTTAACAAATCATCACTTATTTTTACAAAAGACTATTACCTCGCAAACCTATGTCACTAGTTTTTGGTTACTTTCTCTCAAAATTGGACATAATTATAGATTTATTTTTTATATGTTATATATATTTTATTATTATTCTTATATAACTATAATATTTCACTTAACGTTATTCCATTAATTTTTTGGAAATACATCAATGTTCATCGTGTGTATGGAAGACTACCTCTACCAGGAGCGATGTGATTCATTCGTGATTTAAATTAAAGGTAAAAGGGTTGAATGTAATGAAAATACTTCATATACATGGAATAAAAAATACTATGTAATGGTAATATATTGGAAAAATTTGTTTCTATCAATATGATAATAATATGGAAACAATGTTCATGCATACATCTGACCAACCGTCTCCATAAATGGGGTATTTCATTTTCTATCACAAAATATAATGGATTACTCTAAATGAATATTCAATGAATATATATGATTTTTATATCACGGTTAAATTTATTTATATTATTGAATCATGATAAAATTAATAGTATTAAAAATAAAAAAATACATATACAAAAACAATGGGATTATGACCCAAAACATAACTTTATTACGGTATTGTTAATGAACTGGTGATAAAATGTCATATAAAAATAAAATATTTTTATATATATATTTTTTTTTATTTAATAGATTTATAATGAACCTATATTTATTATTCAAGGGATTTTATTTTGTATGAAAAATGTTAAGAGTTAAAGAAATGGATTTCTGTCTGATATTTATTTTTCTCTGACACACATGCCATATTAACCACTTGTTTCTTTTATGTGGTCTATGAAATTCTATTGAATTTATTATATAATTATTTTAATTATCTTTTTACAAAAATATTTATTTTATAATATTTATTTGATTGAGTTTATGGTTCATAATTTAACAAAATGGTAAGGTTTTTTTGAATCAACATTCCTTCATTAAGACATATAGTTATGTTATGTACCTATCTTATTTTACGAGGTGTATATAAATACCCATTGACATTTAATATCATAGGGTTATTTATCCTCATGATATTTCATGTTTATTTTAATGATATTATTACATGGATATGACTTTTCAATATTACTAAATTGGTAAATATTTTATCTTACAATCTCTTCCTTTTTTACGATTATTTATGATTATGTTTATAATGATAAATTATTTTTATCCCTTTCATTAGAATGTCATTAATTTTACCATCTTATGGTTATTTTCTAATAAAACATTGTTTTATGTCATTTTACTCTATTTATTTACTCAATAGTTTAAAAAAATATTATGAAATATAATATTTTCAATTGAAACACATTTTCTTCAAAACCCATATTTTCAAAAAAAATATCTAAAATTATTATTATTATACATTTATTTTAAAAATATATTTTTAACCTTTTTTTATTTTATTAAATTTATCTATATGTCATTTTCAAAAACAATTCCCATTTGGATCTTACTGAATACATGAAAGGAATCCCTTAATTATTTTTCATCGAATTATTAAAATAAATGTATTTCATTTTTTTTCATAAATCCGAAATGATATTTTGCCAAGAATATTTTGATTTGATTTTTAAAAATCACATCATTAGTTTTCAATTTTATTATCAAAAATATGTGTTTATGAAAAAAAATTGAATATTGTTTTCAAAAAAATTGATTATAATTGTATATTATTTTTCTCAAGAAACATTGCAAGTGATTTTCATTTGACATTAATTATCAATAAATAATTCTATCCTATTAGGTAACATATGATTTAATGAAGATATGATCTATGAATTAAATTCATGTCATTCTTTATGTGATTTGTATTTATATTGGAATGGTGTTGATAAAACATATTTATCATTAACATGTTATGCCATGATAAATTATTTATGAAAACCTCTTCTTTTTTGATAGGTTATTCAAGGGTAAAATGATGAAATTATTTTGAAACCATTCTCTTTTATAAAGTCTATGTAATGATTGAATGTGTGCAAAACAAAATTCATTTCATTGTTGATGATATGATAGATGATTTATGATCTTTTGGAACACATATATATCATTTTCCTTATGTGATAGGTGTGATCTATATCCCCTATACTTAATTTTGTAAAGATTTATATCTCATGAGATAGAAAATACTAGAATGGGGAGTGAACCTATTTCATGAGTTAATATTTTCATAATGATGGCATTAGGGGTTAACCTTTTCAACTATAATGGGTTGGGTACTTAACCCATTTTGGTATGATATCCTTGTATGTGATTCATGATTACTATGGAAATGATTATTTAAATATAAGTGTATGACATAATTTCATGACTTATTACAATGTTACCCTCTTATGGATTAATGTATTTGAATTTCATATGATTCATTTCTTATGAACTGTCAATTGTTATTCCTTAACACAAGATTATGATCCTTGATTTGAAATGTATCTTTTTCAAATGTTATATACATGTTCTTATACCCTTATGTTCATTTCATGCTTTTGTATCTTCCTTATTTACCCTTGTTGAGTTTCATATATCGATCTTTCATAAGTTTAATTTCCCTACATAATAATGACGGGTTTACAGTAGGAGTTCAAAAGGGGAATATCATTATCTGAGACTTTGGATATATTTCATGAATTATGAAACATTTGTTTCAATTTTATAAAGGAACAATAATAATAAGGTACTCAGTTGTGTTTTTGTGTAATGTAATGCATATTAATTTAAAAATAAGTAATCTACATGTTTAAAAATACACTGATTATATTTTATAGTTTTGTATTTTATAACGTTTTACATATCTAATCAATTATTTTCCATTTTGGAGGCATCCAGTCTTATGAATCTTGTGTGCAATTTATATTAAATTGAAGTATTTTTAAAAATACTAATTTCTCTCTATTTAAAAAATCAGACTCTAACCACCCTTTCAGGACCACTATATATTGAATTTTCCTCTTGGAACTTCATCATTTGAATCCCCTTTCATTAAAATTTACTACATTAATATTATAGACACATGTGGTAAGCCAATGCCATTTGTTTCCAAGGAGTCATATTAGAGAAATCCCACATCTTCAACATGAGTACTAATTTTTCATTATTGTATTTTCTACTTAAATTTCTGAAATATAATTTTCTAAATGAAATATAAATATATATTTATTCTGGTTTATCGATTCTCATAATGAAAAGGGAATAACTAGTAACCGCTATTCCCCTATTTCATTTTAAACAAAGAAAAAATTATTTATGTGTGTGTGCACTACTAAGGGGGTTTCTGGTTTAGGAAAACCATGTGGTTTTCACCATGAATCCTTGATGATTACTAGAGTGGGAAATTATATTGTCGATGGTTGGTTGTGGTTAAAAAACCATGAATTATTCCCTAATGAAACATTATACTAAAGAAAGATAAAAAATAATAGTTGGTTCACGATTTGGAAAATGGTTCTATAAAACCATTTATACAAAATAATTAATATAAAATTTTTCATTTTAACCCTAAACCATCATTAAATGCATTATTATTCCACAAAATACAAGGAATATAAAAAATAGGGGTTTCACGGGCTATTATTTCAAATTCCCCTACAACAAAACTCCAATTATGATACATATATAGGCACTGACTTGTGAAAATTCAAGGAAAGAGGTCGTTTTTTCACTTTTCTTCACATTCTATCTTGATCTCCACCCCTATTCTTCCAAATATACATAGATATATAATTAAATGGATTGATTTATCAATTATGTAGTTATCTATGAAGGGACCCACTAATTTTTAATCTAAAAAAGTTAGATCTAGATAATATTTATCCCTTAAAAATGGTTCTAGATTGATCATTGGTGGTAGATCACATAGGTTGAGTTGATATAACTTTAAACCCATGTGATGTTCCCTTTATCAAAACACTGTTATGGAAATCATTGATATGAAAAATTAAATTTTTTAGGAATAATTGTTTCATGGATGAGGTTTAGTGATGAACATGGTAATTGATTTCCACACACTAAAGGTGTGATGTATACAACACTTAGGTCAGTTTTATGAGGTTTACTACTATTATCGGCACATGTGTGTGTGTGCGTAACTTTGAGAACCTATGTGTGACATGGTATTCCTGTTATTAGTCTTATAGAGTGCATGCGTTTCCCAAAATACTTATTCATTCTAATAAATATATATATATATATATATGAAACTTTAATTTTATTCTTTATTGAGTGATAATACATTTTTTTCATAGGTTTGATTCAATAACCATGATGAATAATGGGTTATTGTATCATATTTAGCCCTTATATAGAGAGAACATGATAGAGAGATGTAGTTCTAATAAGAATTATGGTACGAAGAGTTTGAGAAAAGGTATGAAAGTGTTGTGGACTATCCAAATTTAGGGGATTGGGTTTGAAGACCATGTGACCTATCCTAAGGCTAAGCTAGAGGTCTGACATCCTTTTTCGGTACCTATTTGGGGCAGGGTCACAAAAAACTTATGGTTAGACCTAGAGAAGGGTATGTTGGGAACATGTGTCATGACTAGTAGTTTTGTTTGAAATAAATTTTATTTGATAGAATAATGGTATTTGAGTCATCATCCATTTGTTTTCAAATATAAGAAAAATACTTTGGTATGAAGCCAATCTCAGTATGACCAAGGATCATGGAAGAGTGTTTAGAACATGATCAACTATGATATTATTGGTTTATTATTTTCCAATTAATTTATCATCATGATATGTAATTTATATAAATTTTCACATTATATTAAGAAAACATTGATGATTTCCCACTTGGTTAATTCTCACACATTTCTTAGGGATCTTGATTCACAAGTTCTTTTCATTGTTGAGGATTCAGCTAAGGGAAGGTTCCCTACATCCTAATGTTTAGTCAGTGGAATATATTGAATAGTGTAAATTACATGTCAGACTATAGAATATCGATGAAATAACATAACTTATCATTTATATTTATCATAATTTGGTTGAATTAACAAAACCTTATTCCATTGGATTATTTTCTATTATTTGAACTGTATTCCATGTTATTATAACTTTTTTATTCTACTATATTGTTTAAAATATTTAGTATTACTCATCATGTTTCATGTTCATGGATATTGTTATTGTTATATAATATCCATATGGCTCAATTGGTATCATCATCACTAGCCAGTAACCTATTGATTACTAGGATATGAGAATGAGGTCATGTGACACACTAGTCAGACCACATGATACAGTTGGGATGTTACAATGTGTTATCTGAGGAGGCATTCTATTCATTTCTTATTGACTATCTGGAGGCATGGTAGAATGGAGATCAGATGTTTTCAACCAAGGAAGGGGAGTTTTATAAATATTTGGGAAACTCTTTTGTAATGGACCACTAAATTACCAATGATGGAATTGGTGTTACTAATTTTGGTATTTCAATTTTGTTTTTATCCTGAGTGTTGTAAGGTATTTACATTGTATGGGATTTCAAGAAACTCATTCAATATTCCTATGATTATACATACACATCTCATGCATTTTATTTCATTTCATACATTTTAATTAAATTAATTAAATACCATTTACAATTTATGATCTATCCTTCAGTGATATATCCATACTATAATATTAATTATTTAATCTACTCATTATATGTTTGTATATCAGAATTATCATGAATAAAATATTGATAAATGATACATGAGTTTGGTTATGGGTTATTATATGTGGTTTACTCCATGTCATTCATATAGGATCATAAGATAGTTCTTAAAATATAAATCCATTATGTGTTCCCATAAACTACATGTGTTGTTACCTTAACTGGGAAGTTATATGTATTTTAAGTGTTTTTTTATAATATTAGAAAATTATACATGAAAATTGTCTTATGGGGATACCTAGGGATTTAGGTAATAATGATCTTATAAGGTACGATATCCTTTTCCTACCCCCAAATGTGTATGAGGATACAACTGATCACACACCCATATCGACTTCTATTCTATAGGAAGTAGAACTGGTTCATCACAAGGTATATTGTATAGGACCCGTTTAATGTTTATGATCTCTTAATATGATGGTTTATTATTCGCATAATTTATTTCTTCTGTATCACACATCATTCCAGTGTACAAGATTACTTCATGATGCTAACGATTTTATCAGCATCATTGATGGATTAATTGATCTTATGGAGACTCGAAAGGATTGATGTTTTAAATATGCTATATTTATAACTCATGTACCTGCTAGGAGATGGTGTGGTTTCATAAATTTTTCATGTAAACATGAGGGTCTAACTTAGTTCTACTTCATGAATATCCTTTTTGATGAATTTTACCTACATATTCCAAAACTAGATTGTTCTATAAAGTATATAGATCACTAGAAGGTGACATTATTAATATTTTACTATTCATAACATTTGATAAATTTGGTTATCTTCAGTCTGATGTTTTATAAAAATGTGACACATAAGGATATAATATTTCATATTATCGTATAGGTATAAATTATGTCCTAGTTCATGAGATTTGGCCAGATGATGTATTATGTGGTTCTATGTAAGACCCTAATAATTAAGAATGGTCATTATAATGAATGACATGGAGGTATTCATTAATCCCTACGTTCACCGATGAATGTGACATCTATTGATGCATTGTCTTCCTTTTCTGGTATTATCATAAGGATGGTTTAGGAGTTGAAGAAGGGTTGGAGTCTATTGTTAGAACATAGTTGGATTTCTACAAGACCCCCTATTAAATGGGGTGTCACAATGAGCTTTAATTGTGGACAATGAAGACTCTATCACATTTCTTTCATGAATATCAGATAACATATCACTGATAATGAGTGATGGGGAATCATTTGTGTTTCTATTAAATAGATATGTGGATATGTTTCTATAGAGGTGATATGAAAAATCAATATAAAAGTTAGGGAATTGAAGATGGGTATTATAAGAGTCAGTATATTTCATTGTGGTTAGTGAATCAATCATTCGATGAGGCTGAAGGATATATTCATGGGATGAATATTTGTAGAGTACATGATACGTACTAGGTATCTGATAATGATGTAGAGGGTGATTATATAATAAGTGGAATTTTTGAATAACATCTACTCTTTATACTATGTTTATTGACATTGTATCTTCCAATTATTCTATATCTTCTCAAGTAATCCCTTTTTGAGACATTTAAATTAAAATATCTCCAGATGAAATTTATCTTAATATACTACTGGGTAATAATTTAAATCAACACAAGATGATTACAAATAATCCTCTCATAGTTTCTACTTATATAATTAAATGGGATATTATGATCGTATATGTGGATATATTAGATGTGATTTTTATTGTTTGGACTAGTTAACTAGTTATTATGTGAGCATTGACTGCAATTAGTTACATATATGATAATATACATATTAGAGGGAATTTTTATTTTGAATATTGAGTGAGATTGTAGAGTGGGTATAATTAGCCTATAACTATGTTAGATAAGAGGTATTACATCATAAAAATGGTGTATGGTACTTGTAGTAGCTCCCTCCTCTCGTCCGCTATAAGTGGACCAGAACTGATATATATTTCATGAGTAATCCTTAAGAATTAGTACTTATAGAGGAACAATATTTGAGATTAGAATCACTTTATAAGATAAACTAATATACATCCCCCAATATTTTACTACCCAAACCATGATGAATGAATTAGAGGTTTGTCTTTCATTTTTTTTGGTCAAAGGAATTATCCCACATGGATTTCTCTTTGGGGTGCTCCAGTTTTGTTACTAAAGAATGTGAATGAATAATTATACAGTGTGTAGACTATTGGATGTTTAATTATTTCATAATAGAATATAGTTAACCATTATTCAAAATCAATTATTTTTTTGATTTGTTGATTGAATTATGATGCTTCTCTAATATTGAATTTCGATAATGCTACAAACAACCTTCAGTTAGGGAAGAAGATACACCTAAGACAAAATTTAAGAGTAGGTAAAAACTATATGAGTATCTTATCGTACCTTTTAGTTTGATGAATGATATAGAGGTGTTTGTGTTTTTTAAAAATAGTATCATCCCTCCATATCTTGACTCTTTTCTCATAGTTTTTTTTATTATATCCAGATAAACTCATAGACCCAAGAGTTTCATAAATGGAATAATGTGATTTAATTGAGTAATAATTGAGGACATCGACTTTATGATTTGATTTAAAATTTTCACTATTTTATTAAATGTGTAAACATTATTGGGAAAGTGATCTCTATGTCAGGAATCACAACTGATCCAAAGAAGGTAGTTGAAGTAATTTCCTCTGTATTCCCTAGGAATGTGTTCCAGATCAGATGATTCTAATGATTTTAAAGGAACTAATAATACTTTATTTAATTTTTCTTTGATTTTGTAGCAACTATAATGAGGATTTCTATGAAATACCATAATTATTGGTGAAAATATTTATGTTAAGAGGTATTCCTAGTCCTGAAATGGATATTTTAATCAATTTTTTATTTTATATTATCATCGAAAAAGATAAGATATGTTATTTACAACGATGGAATAGGTATTAGTTTTGTAACTATTATAATAATGATAGAATATGTTCTTTCATATGAGTATCATAAGTTATGAACTCTTGGATACAACTAACCTCCAAAAGACCTATATTTAGAGAATGAGGTCTATTCCATGATGTGTTAGACCTATTATATTTTAAGTGATATTTTTTGGTTATACCTAAACCATGAAAGCCTAACATGTATCTTCTCTCAGTGTTAATTTATTACCTTATAGTGAAATTGGGTTGAGTATCCAAAATACAATTACGTTACGATGTATTATTTTCAAATAAAGGGTAGTCTTGTTTTATAAACTCTTATTAAAAATATAACGGAGCTTAGAGAATGGTCATCATGGGAGGAATGGATACAGATAGGATTTGTTGTTGAATGGTTTTTGGTTTCATCTGAGGATAAAATGGTGATGACATTTACTACCTTTTCAGTCATTTATTCTATTGTGGATAGGGTGAAATCCATTAAAGAGTTTTATTCTTGTGTTCTTATTGATTCATAATTATCTTAGGGTGTATGAACCAGTTACAGTATTGATTTTGTATAAAGATATTGTTATCAAAATTAATGGGATAGTTGTGGATATTTTTTCCATGACGGATGAGATAATGAGGGTCTGTCATTATTTAAATTGGGAAGTTTATATATGATTTCTGAAGATTTATCATAATATAAAATGATATTTTTTGTGTTGGGGAATAAAGAGAGACAATATTGGAATTATCTACCAGTCTATATATTATCATGGGGTTAAGATGAAGAATCATAAACTAGGGTTTTTTATTAAACACTTCCATTGAACATGTAGAGTCAGGATAAGGTGATGATGTACATTGTTTTGGGTTCTCCAAGGACAAATAAAGGTCAATATGTAAATTGTGTTGTTGTTTAAGGTCTGTATAAGGAGGAATATTTCTTGTTAATATGAAAGACTCATTCCATGGTTGAGTTGGCAATAATATAATTTAGAGAGATAGTATAGATATATGGGGTTAATATGTGTACAATATCTATCAAGGATTCCCATTTTACATCATAGTTATATAAAGTATTAAATGAGTTTGTATGGGCACAGTATAAGAAGAGTATAATGTATCACCCATAGACTAATGTCCAGTCAGAGAGAATGATAATCATTTAGGTGGATATTCATCAATAATGTGTCAAGAATTGAGATGGACCATTGGATGATCATGTGGTAATTATTGAATCTTAATGATTTAATAGTTTAATTTTTTTTCATTAGATGTTGTTTTTCAAGGATCTTTATGGTGGGTCTTGTAATTCACCGCTATATTGGTATGAGGTAGGTGAGGCAGTTATTGTTTTGATGTGTATAGTATAGGAGACCACTCTTATAGACCCATTAATTCAAAGGTGGTTGGTTACTACTAAGAGTAGGTAGAAATCATATTCAAACCAGTAGAGAAATGTTTTTTAAGTCACTATGGGTGACCGGTTTATATTAATAGTATCACCTCGGTTATGGAAACATCATCTATGAAGGTAGGAAAGGTGGGAACTACTGTTCATGGGACCGTTTGAGACCATTTAGTGTATTAGAGTAGTTTCATATTGTTTGGATATTTTTCCATGGTATAAATATCGGCATAAAAAGTTCAGTTTCTCATATCATTATATGTATGATCCTAATTATGAACTTGTGAATGTTGAAAATGATTTTTTATTATTATGGAAAGAGGGGAATTCCCTACATGAGACTGAAAGATCATGGTGTTCTAAAATGATGAATTCTTAAGGAATCCTCTTGGACAAACATATTAAATTCACCGGGAATTGGGCCAAAACGGGAGAAAATCAGCAAGGGATCCTCCGGTGTACCCCCTTTGGGAGAGCGAATCCACTGAAAAATTCAATTCCCTTGGGACATGTCAAAGCACATAGCCTCTGGGGATCTTTAAGATGCAGCTACGAACTGGGTAAGTCAAGGAACACAAAACCTGCCCCTTGTCCACGAGCGCACAAACCAGCACCTCCGAATTTAACTCCAATTAAGAACAATTCAGTGAGAATATGTTGCACAACGTCATTCCTATAAGTAGAGCATCAGTCTCAACTTCCAATGAGCATCCCGACCCATGGTAGCTGCTATATACCAGTTTCACTAGACCATTCCCATCATGGACCAAACCTCTGCCATGCATAACACCATTTAGGAGAGACCCATCGACATTCAGCTTCAGTCTGGTCCCCAGAGGCTTCCAGCAAATCCAACACCCATGCAATCTCGAGGGAACCACTGGCCTGTTAAAAAAGGAACAGAGATAATGGGAGAACTGACCTCTCTATAATAAACATCCAAACTCTTGTATTAGTCTTTGCATCCTCGGGTGAAGCAGGCAGGGCAAAGGACAGTTCCCGTATCGAGCCTTGTTCCGAGCTTCCCAAATTATCCAAATCATTGATGTGGAAATGATACAGTGGATTTTTGACTCCATCTGCTCCACCTTTAAACCTGAAAACCAGACAAAGTAGAGATCCTGGAATGAATTTCAATCCCCGACCAAAACTCACCATCTTTCCATGCTGAACCATATCCCATTACCCCAAACACTCTGAAAAAATTAGTGTGAATCCATCTCCACCTATGGAGTGACACAACAGTGACATTTCGAGGCAATTTGAACCCCCTTTTTCTGAATGTTGTCATCAGTAATTTGTGAAGCATTTTAGACTATCCAAACAAGAAACCCCAACGTAGTTTTAATTTCATTACACCACAAACTCTCCCCCAGCTCATCTCATTCTATATTATGTTGAATCAATAAACGAAAATCCATCCCATTGAAACATCCTTACTTGCCTCTGTAAAATAGAAGTTATCCACATCCTCCGAGAAGATGAATTCCTTGTAGGCCTTCTGTTGATCTCTGTTCAGAATGGTTTCTATGAGCCTCGAATAAGTGGAATACTCATTTACAGATAAGTATAGAACCGGTATGTGAGGAAAATATAGCCTCTCCCTGATCCAAAAATCCCTCCATATGTTGACCATCCCTTGTCCTAGAATCCACCTGCCAGAGTCCTAAAGAATATCCAGCTGAGACATAACAATCCTTCCAAATCTAGAAAGGTATATAACTACCCACTCCTCCGAATTGTTTCCATATTTCCTGGAAATAACCTGAGCCTACATTGATTTTCCCTCCAAGAAGTCCCACACAAGCCAATCTTGTATGCCATTCATAGCATTAGATATGTCCCTCAGGCCAACACCACCATCCTCTATTGGTTTATCCATCCTGGACCAAGCATCCCAATGTGACCTTCCCTTAAAGTTAGCATCCCAAATGAAATGATTCGGCACCTTCTCCATTGCAGCAATCATCCACTTCGGAGGAGTGATAATAGATAACACATGCATAGGAATAGAAGAGATCGATCTATTGATCAAATTCACCCTCCCCCAAAAGTAAAGGAACATGTTTTTCCAATTTAGGATCCTCTCTATCATCATGGAGATAATATCCTCAAAGAGTACCTTCTTCACCCATCCCTTAAAAATTGGTTCCTCGAGGTATGTCATGAGAAAATAATTCATATTAATTCGAAGAATATCATGGATATCCAGTGCTCTTCTTCTTGAACACTTGCTGGAGATGAATAGATTTCTTTTCGGGAATTTCACCTTCTGGCCACTTAGACTTTCGTAGATGTGTCTTATGTGCATGAAGTTAGCCAAGGATGATCTACTGTCATTACCGAAGATAATAATATCATCAGAAAACATGATGTGGGAGAAAATTTCCGAATCATTAGACCGATAAGTTCCTATATTCTTATCCCTCAAGAAAATCTGGAAGTTCTGAGATAGAGCTTCCTGGGTAATGATGAAAAAAAGGGGAGACCAGATCTCCTTTCCTGAATCCTCTCACACTTTTGAAGAAACCAAAACACTTACCCAATAGGGATATGGACAGCCAAGGAGAATAGAAGAACTTAATGCAGAAGCCACAGACCCCTTCTTGAAAACCCATCTTCCACAACACCTGAAGAGTGAAAATCCATTCCAGCTTATCATATGATTTATCAATGTTCACTTGAATAATTACATTGGAACCAATCACCTTTTTATCCACATCTGCTATACACTCCTAAGAGTCCCCCACAACTCCTTGGATTCCTCTTCCCTAAATGAAGCCATGTTGTTCATGGGAAATTATCCTCAGTAGTGGCTTGCTAAATCTCCTGTAGATAATAGTATCCAAGATCTTATAGGAGACATTACCCAGACATATGGGTCTATACTGATTGATCGAGCAAGGGTCGTTCACCTTAGGTATCATCACCACTCATGATTCACACGAGCCCCTGTTTAGGTAACCTCCTCCATAGAGGATACTGTTGAAGAAGAATGTGATGAATGATGTAAATGGCCTAAGTTGTTTGGGAAAAGCTATAGAGACACTCTTTGAGGTTGAGATATCTATAAAATGGTGATTATAATGGTCCGTACTATTAAATCACATTATACCTTTATTTAAACCATTATTATTTTTTTGATAAATGATTTTCTTTTTTCATGTATAATTTAACTTTCAGATTGGTTTGGAGTGTTTTTTGGAAATTTTAGGGTAGTGATTTGAGAATTATACTGTAAAACCATGTGGTTTACCAAATGAAAATATACGATATAGTTGAGCGTGGAAGTAGATGGAACATGGTTGTTTCCTTATTAGATAAAACTATTCCACATTCATGAGAATATCGTGTAATTTGGGATAGATGAAAAATCACATTTGGAACATGGTTTACCCAAAAGAATGACTAGGATAAGTTGTTTCCTTGAAGAGGTAGTAAGCCTCATATTTTTTGTTGAATTTATAGTGAAACATTGGACTAAAAATTACATAACTAATTAATTAATATAGATATTTTTATTTGAACCTAAGAACATCCAAAGAAATATTATTCTACCAATAACAATTAATGATCTAAAACTTTAGAGCTCTACTTATAATTCTTACAGATTCCACTCCCTTCAAGCTCAACTTCAAATGGATATAGATGAATTGAATCATTATAATTTAAGAAATGATGTATTTATTCCCTTGTTTATAAAATTCCTTCTACATACCGTCTTCTATTCTCATATGGAATCACTGATCCAATATATAATTTCTATATGTATGATTTCTGTGACGATATGATAAGGAAATATCGATATTTTTATGGATAGACAACTAATTATTGATATTTTTTTATCCTTGATAAAATATATATTTATATACCAATAATTGTAGATAAAATCAATTGAGTTGATCTACCTCTATGACAATTTTTATTATCCTTATTGAATAATAATTATAGAAATAATTGTTATGGAAATCTTGGACTGGTTATTGGAATCATTTATTCATAAACATAGTTCAGTGATATGTTTTAGATATATATTTCTGGATTCATGAGATAGGAAGTCTTTACCACCTTGAGTATTTTTATAAATATTAATGGAAATACTAGAACATGTCATCATGCAAGTGAATCCATGAGAATCATTTTGTTATTAAATATGATTTTTATTATACATCAAATTTTCATGTGAAACATGTGAGACCATGGAATTTTGAGATATTTCATTCCATTAGTGGTATTCCTTGTTGTTAATGAATTTTTGGTCTATGAATTATTTTATCTAGCATCAAAGATAAATGTGGATCATTATGTATTGGTTATCCCATTTTGGGGGAGAATGTGCAGGTGTGAAATAACACTGATGATGATGATGGGGCCTTTAGAAAGGGTGACAGTATGGGGGCCATGTGAAAAAAATCAACATTTTTTATTGGGGTATGATAACTTTTTAGAATTGCCTAAGGCTAAGGATGGGGTATGATGGCTAGGTGGGATAACCTGGTAGGCACATGGGAACAACATCATTATGGCATAACCAATGAATTATTTAGGGATGTAGTGACATTATGTCCTGACTTGGGACTTGGTAAGATATGTTCATTGATTAAACACATGTGTTGTTAGTGTGGAAAGATTTTTTTATGATAAACTATGTGACATCCAATCTCGTATAGAGTGGAAGAACAACTTATCATGGAAAATGGAAGCCCATTTAAAATACAATCGTGAAAATTGATATTGGTTGGTAGTTTGTGAATTTAATTAACACCATGGAATATATAAAAAAATAAAGGTGATAAAGATGTTAAGGTTGTATTAGCAGTGTCTTAATTACATTAGTTTCACATCATCCATGAAATCTCGATGCACATATAGATTTCATGATCCAGTATCCAACTTTGAGAATGGGACCTCTATTGAGAAAATATTTAGGATGATCTTAGAGGATAGAATCCATGTTATGATAGACTTCAAACAATTTATATTGTTTATTATTTTAACTCTTTTGGTTTTCATACGTTGGTTGTCTTACCACATCAGGATTCATTTAGATTAATTTCCATTGTATGAAATTTAAAAATTGTATTATAGAATCATGTTTTCTACTATATAGTTTTGGAATAATTTATTGTGACTAATTTTGTTTCTAGATCATGGATATTGACTATAAGTGTATAGTTTCCCCATGGAACAATTAATATCCCCACTAGTTGTCAGCACTATATTTTGTACGTGGAGACTCACATGAGGCCATAGGTCACACCTTCTAAGGATAATGAATTTTTAGGGAGTTGTAGTAAAATATCCTAAAATATAACTCACTATATTATAAATATCTTTATAATATCATTATTATTTCTTAATTATTCTTATATTCCAAAAGAAATAACATTCATATTAATGACCGTCCATTAATTATGGCACATTCTTCATAATAAAATTAATATGGTATGATTATATCCTATTGAATATTATTTATTATATTCATATTATTGATGGTATTGTGAGATCAATATTATTTTTTTGGTTAAATGGATTTCAATTCGAAGGATATCATGGTTAAAAGGATTTATTTTTCCCTGGTTTTAAATACATGTGAAACGTTAGATATTTCACTACAAATTTTATTTTCTATAGTCTATAGACCACATAAATTCCTTCAATTAAAAAGAATATATTTTAATCCATGATTTTTTTTGATTTCATTATAACCATTTTAAGTTATTTTTATTATTAATATTCCCTTTCTATATGGGATTATTCTTCAATATCATTTTAAAAATGTGATTATTTATGCAAGAAAAAATATAAGAGGAAATTTTATTTACTTACATTCTAAAACCCCCTTCATTTTATCTTCTCCTATAAATATTTGGGGTTTATATGTCTCTATACAATTTTTATTTGACAAGAATCTCATTATCATTCTTTTCTAACGAAACCAACCCTATCTACTTTTTTGTAGATATCCTTTATTTTTTTATGTCCATATTAATTAAATGATTTTAAAATTTTATTAATTTATTTCAAAATAATATATTAATATCATTTTAAACAACCATATCTTTTAATAAATTGATGGAAATAATTGGTTTAACATTTTTTGTATGGGTGATTTTTCTGAAGGGCTGAAATGAATGTATTTGTATTTTCATCAATGTGAACACATAATTATGGTATCTTTTTATTTTTTATAAAATGAACTCCCTAAAAATTTATGGTTACTAAAAAAATTAAAATCCATATTACCTATTAAAATACATATTATGAAAAAAATTTAAATTATAAAGGGCGGTTCTTAATTCTAATGTCATTTTCCTAAAACTCTACAAATTATTTTTCATCTAAATCAATGTCCATTATTATAATTATGATTGATATAGGCTATTATTAAAATGATTCTATCCTATTTATTCCTCTAGATGGACTATATTATTTTCTTCTATATGATATAAATTACCCCTTTCCACTTTTTTATTTCATAATCATCCATTATAATAATTAATATTTTTAATTTCAATGAATTTTATTTGTGAATACCTATTCATTTCATTGAATAATGGGTATTCACTAGTTTACATGTATGGATTTATTGAGAATTTTATCAATAATATTTTCGAGAATTTATCATTACAGAGGTAAAATAATATACTTCATTGAATAGTGTAAACATAGATTATTAATTATTATCTTTGAATTCTTATTTATGATTAAAGGGATTATCATGTTTATTGATTTCATTATGAATTTATCCTTTATTTGATCCCATTTGAACAGGATATGAAACCAATTTTCTTTCCAAGGTTTCGTTGTGATAAAATGTTGATTGATTTTTTTGTGGCACAAATATGTATAGATAATGAGTCGTGGGCTATTATACCATGCACTAATTAATTAGTTTATGTTGATATCTCAGGAGATAGTTAGGTATATTCAAAATGAATTTTCTCATATTGTCATGGGTGTGATGGGATTTCTTAGCTTTTAAAATAAGAAAATAATGATATTGTCCACAGAGACCTAGAAATAATGAGTTTTCTATTTCGGTTTTCTGTCATTATTACTGTTTCATACATCAATTTTTTATTTTCCTATGATTATTTTAAATTCTATTTTATTTACAATTTTCTATGATATTAAAAATTTTATTTTATTCTATGTCTAATTCCAGGATTTATGATATATTCTTGGTTGGGTATATCCTTAGGATATCTTGATTATACACATATTCTTATTATATTGTCAATTATGATATTTGGTTATAATCACTATTGATTAGCCTTAATGGGAATCTCATCTCATCCCTTTTAAATATTTCCATTTTCATAGGATATAAAAAAATATATATGATTTTTCACAAGGGAAATAATGTATGAATGATTTAATGGAATAATTTAATAATCATTTTTAGATGAACAATTCATATATAGTCGAAAAAGATTCCATTAATTTGAAAAATGAATCATATTTATTATTAATAATTTTTTTAATTATATAAAACTATAAACATAAAATTTTGTGTGAATATATTTCAATGTCATATATCCTTAACTCATGTAATTTAGATGGCCTTGTTTGGTTGGATTTTTAATTAGTAATACATCATTGTTTAGATAACGATAATATTTTATATATTATAATTCAATAATAATGTAGGAGTTTTTAATATTTTTAAGGAAGTATAAGTTATTTATAACCATAATTTCAATGGTATAGATAACCCTATAGTTTAATTGAGGTAATGTTAAAAATTTTATTGATTTGGATAAAGTAACATAAGTTAAAATCCTATGGAAAGGAATAAGGGAGAAGTCTATATATAATATAAGATACCAATGTTTTGGTAAATTCAATATTTTGGGGTTTTCCTCAAAATCATATCTATATATTGAAGATAGAATGTATTTGTTTCTTTGAAACATATGAGAACAAGGTTAATCACATAGAAAATGATGGTTGAGTGTCAAATCAGTGTTTACTCTAGGGAATAATGATTGGGCCTGACAAAGAACCCATATAAGACACTCGATTGGGATATTCTTTGGTTAAACATATTTTCCATTAAAATCTAAATTATGGGATGACTTCCTAAAAATGTAATGGATTATGTCATGTTGTATGAGAGAAAAAACAATAAAGTCATCTTTGTTAAACCAAGGTAGTTATACAACAAACATAGTGAGAATGATGTGAAAGGAAAGTATCATTAGATAATACTTATAAGGAGTGAACTATAATATTACTATAAATATTTACATTGATTCTATTTAAATATACCAAAATGGATTTTTTTAATGTTTGTTTGGAATTTTGATGATGAAAATAATTATATTGATGCTCATTATTTCCTAATTCCCCTGGCATTGTATATATCCATATTTGAATTAATGGATCTCAATCTTAATTAATGCCTTTTATGAGGGAAGTAATATGATACCAAGTATTCCATTACATTGAATGGTGTCCATCTCTCATAATTTGTATCTTGAGTCAGGATATTCATTTCACACCTTATGTTTTTTACTATTTGTGAAGAATTAACATTTTGTGATGTTGTTTTTTAAGGTGTTGGGGGGCTATAACACCCTGATATTTTGGAATATATTTTTCTCCAAATTAATAAGTTGTTTGATATATTTTTTTCACAAGAAATGCCTAAATAAAATGATCATGAAAACATTAAAAATTAATATTACAAAAATGATGAATTTTATCATAGATAATAATATTATCATAAACAATAAATTTTAAAAAAATAGAATTAAGAATATATAATTATATTAAAGTAATTTTTTTTAATAAAAGTTGTTTTAATTTTAATATTTCATATTTATTTGAACTAAAAAAATTTATATTTAAGAAATTTATAATTTCAAAATGAAATTTATTTTCTAATTCATTGTATTAAAATTCCATTATTATGCTTTTTTGGTTATTTATTAAATTATTGATTTTTAGTAAATACTCAAAAATAATTTTTCTTCAAAATCAATAGACTTAATGAATTTATAAAGAATTAATTATAATTTAAATAAATATAATATATATTTTTTTATTATATATGTATATAATGGGTAAAAAAATAAAATTTTAAAATCCACTCTGAATTTTAAAAAACTGTGGTAATAATTTTATGAAATTAAAAAATATTTTCTAATAAAAGAAATTGTTTTTTTATTTTATTTTAAATAAATATTATTATATAATTATTTAGTTTTTAATTATTTGAAATAAAAATAGGATTAATTTAATTTATAATAAATCAGTATTTATCATAAAATTTGAATACTTTGATAATTTTGTCTAATATAGAGATTTTAATCCTAAACATATTCTTTTTTCTAAAATCATGTTTTCATATATTACATGTCATAATATTAAAATATAATTTTCATACAAATATAAATTTACTATGATAAAATATATATAATATTTGGGATCTATAGGAAGAAATTATTTAATACGGTAAATTTTATTTCTAGGAAGTAAATGTAAATTAAATTGGTAAATGTTTTTTACCCTAGATAAATGAAAAATGTAAAAATATAAAATTTTATGATAAGATGACATATAACAAATCCTATAATATGAAATAAAATAAATTAATGAGGTATTATCTATACTATATCTCCCAAAATTGATTATTTTCTATTTGTGATACTTATTGATAAGTGAAAAATTGATATTTTTATATCTATTTTTAATATTTAAAAAATTAAATTCTCACCCAATATAAATGTTTCCTCTCCTTAGCACTTGAAATCCACTATAAATTTCAGCTTCAAATTTAAAATATATCATTCCTCCATAACCTATAATCATGTTTTAATTTAATGAGTTTATAGTTAAAATAATAATTCTTAATCTGTATGTTACCATGGAGTCTTCTATAAGAAATACCATTTCCTAAATATATAAAGTAATTTTTCCATAACTTATATTCCATTCCCTCAATAATTCATAAATATAATTTCAGATTTTATATTTAATTACATCATTATTATTTCTATTGTGAATTTTATTTTCCAAATCAAATAAATATTTACTACCTTAACTATTTTCTAATATGAAAAATGATAATGTCACTATTGTGTGTGTGTACTCCCATATCCATATAACAAGATATCTGTTTTTCCCAGTAGATTCATTTTTAATTATTAAAAAATAGAATTAATTATTCAGAACTAATATATTTAAAAATAATATATGTATGCTTCTAAAATAATATTATTTTTCAAAACGAATCCACATTCATAATCATATCATCCATTAATTTTGTTTTGATTATATTTGTAACTAGAATACCACCTATGTAAACTATTGTATAAAATAATATCATTAAAGAATATGAGAAAATTATGACAAATAATATATGAAATAAATATTAAAAAAATACTTTTTAATGTTAATATTAATATTCGATATGTTAATTAAGATACCGAAATCCATTCATTAAAAATCACTGAAATAAGCTCATCCCCCATATCATCATTATAGTTCATACAAAATCCATAACAGAATGAATTTATAAAATAACAAATAATTATAAAGCATCAATTATATTACCTTATTTTATTTATGAATAGAAAACCTTTAGAGATGAAAGAAAAACAAAACCACTATTTCAAAACATGTTCAAAATGATAAAGATTACTGAAACATGATATCAATAATAAAACAGATATAATTAATAAACATAAATTTATAGTTGTAAAATATTTTAAAAAATTTATATAGATATGAATATTGATAAGAAAATGATAAATAATATTTTTAATTTTATGTTATTCTATAACTTTAGTGGATGTATAGAATTAAGGTATGGCGTTCCTTATAAAAAAGATAAAATCATGAGACATGATTCTAATTGTGAATGGGTATATCATAATATGGTTTAATTATTTAATAATAAAAATATATTAAAAAATTTAGGTAATTAATGCGTTTTAATGATATGTATAATTTTATTTCATTAAATTTTTTTCGATTCAAATGATATCAAGATTATAAGTGTTTATTGTCTCTATTTCTAATTTTATGATATTGCTTCAATATTGTGCACCATAATTCATTTTATACTATGTATCCACTTACCTATTTCCTAAAAATACAATGAATATCGTTCATTTACTGATTTTCAATGCCTTATTTAAAAAACACCTCTTATAATATATGGATTCTTATGTTATAATTATGGCAAGGGTTTTTTCTTCAATCTCAATTTAAAATTGGTATTTTTTTAAAGATAATATTTCTAGGGTTATTTTATTTTATTTTTTTCATACCCCTAATTATTTTGTTCTTAATTTATATTTAGTTTATAAAACGTATCCTTAATATTTTATTTTTCTTTTGGCGTATAATATACCTAATTTAAGGAAATTGGCCCTACCTCACCATTTTAGCTAGCAACCCCCTTTTTATTTATGTATTCATTGGATTCATTTTTAAATGTTCATATATATATATATATATGCTTTAATAATTTATGATTTTTATTTTCTGTTACTATTTCATGTATGAAAATGAAATATCTTTGTAAAAATTTTCTTATGTTTTTTTTCATTAATTTCCTATATGTATATATTTTTAATTTTTTTATGTGAACATACAATTATTCCATTTTATCTTTTAATATGAAAAATCCTCTCTAAAATTCATTGTGTTTAAATAAATTATAATCATCCATTTATTAAGAATTATTTACTTAATAATATTTTTATAATATCATTGATATTTCTTATTTCAAAAAAGATCTTTCGATAACTAATAAATTACATTTTTTTAGATTTTATTATCCTTTGATATATTTTATTCCATATCATGTATATTCACCAAATTATACCATCTTACTTATTCTTAGGGGTGGATTAGGTAATGTTCATTTTAATCAATAAAATGACCCTTCCCTAATTTTTTAATTCTTAGTCATCTTTTTTTAATATGTATAGCATCCCTTTAAATGATTTTGATTTATAAATACCATATTTTCCATTTCTGTAATTATAATTTGTTCATCAAGATTCAATATTTTGAATAACTTTGGAAATTATTTACTAAACCATAGAGATTTTATTTATACTTTTTTGAATTTTATCTTAATATATTTTTACTTATTATATCTTAATTTCCATTTATATTCCATAGGTGTATCACAAAAATTGAGTGAATTTTAAATTTTCCACTTATATGATTCCAATTAAAATGGATAAGAAACTCAATTTCATTAAATGGGTTCTTTTTTATATGATTATGAATGATTTTATTTAGAACACAAAAGAAAGGATAATGATTGGTGGGTCATATATCACCACTATTGAATTGGATTATGTTGATACCTAATGAGATAGTATGGTTTTAACATAACGAGTGTTCTATATTTTATATAAGGGTACATAATATGTCAGTTCACATTGACTTGGGAATAATTAATTTTTACTCATATTTTACTATGATTATTATTTTTACACCTTTATATGTTTCATTACCTTTCAGGATAACATTAATTTCATATTTATTATATTTTTCTATAATATTATTGACATGTATACTAATCAATATCTTAATCTATGATTTCTAATGTATGATGTTATCTTAATATATTTCTTAGGTATTCTTATTAATAACATATGATAATATATAATCACTTATGATTATTGAATGTTGTCACTAATTATTAGTGTTATGTATTATTTTATCTCATCACATTAATACATTTCAAATTCCCTAGGTAATAAAGAAATGTAATATATATGATCTTGATAAAATTTAATCCTTATCTGGGATGTTATAGGAAATATTGATGATATATTATGAGATGAAAACGTTTTATATAATAGAAAATATTTTCCTTAGTTTAATATGAGATGATTTTTTGTCTATTATTTTTATGATATTAAGTAAAACAATATTCCAATAATATCATGGGAATGTATTGTAAGGAAATAATTTATACAGTTCATGTCATTAAAACGCCACATCCATTGTGTTATCATATTTGGTATCGGATCAGGGTTTATATAACTTTTGAGATTACGATAATATTGTTTTAGGATAATTTAAGTGTTGGGATTTTATCTCGGGTTGATATGTTAAGTCAATTAGAGTCTAGTATGTACTGATTACTATTTATGATAATGGAAGTAATATTTAATATTTTTGGGATTCTTAAAATTTATATTTACTGAAAACCTATGGATAATTATAAGGTATATTTTTAATTCAAAAATAACATACTGTTATTCTGGTTAAATATATACTTTTTGGATCTAAATAAAATTACATCCATGTCATGAATCTATCTCATATCTAGTATATAATCAGTGGTCCTAGGATTTCACACATGGATAGACCCTCTCAGGGTATATGATATGGTTAATCAAAATTTTTTACAAACCATTATAATGGATTTATTTTCATATTAAACTAAAGGATTGAGTTAAAAAGTATGAGAAATTATAACTTTTAGAATCTTAGTTTGAATAAATAGAGTAATAGGATAAAACGATTGTGGAATAGTTGAAATTAAGGTAAGATAGTATGAATTGATGGTGACATTAGACAAAACAAATTGTGATTAGGAATTAATATTCATATGAACATTTACTCATATTCGATTTAATATTTTCATAATATTTTATTAATATTTGGTTTGAAATATTCCCATTAAACTGATAGTGTGGATGATGTGTCTCTAACAACTCTTAATACTATGATAAAGAGGTATATTCCAAATAAATTGTTAAGAACATTAATATATTAATATTATGAGGGATATATTGTATTAACATGTTTTTAATTAGTGATAATGTTTTGTATCTCTTAAATGATATGTAATGAGAAATTAGTATATTAAAATACACTTACATATTTTATTTAGTTAGGAAAAATTAATATTTTTACGATTTAATTTATATAGGGGTGCAATGTAGTACCCTAATATTATTGAATATATTTTAATATAAATTTATAATATGTTTCATAACATATTTTACATATAAAACAAAACTAAAATGATTTGTGACATATTACATTATAAAATTATAGTAAGAATAACTCCAATTGTAAATAAAATAATTATGATAAATTATGAAGTCCCCAAAATATGAATAACAATAAAAAATGATTTTAAAAGGGAATATATTGAGTAAAATAAATCTTTAGTTATATATTATATTTTCATTTAAAATTGAAATCTATAAGTAATAGGATATTATTTTTTTCAAATTAAAAAATTTATTAAATAATCATTCTAAAATGATCTTAGTATGAATTATTCGATTTTATTAAAATAAATATTCTTTAGTTAATTGTGAAAATTATAATATTTTATAAAAGAAAAACCAATATGATTTTATAAATATATATGTATAACATTAATAATTATAGATTATTTTTCTTTATAAAATATTTATCTTTGATGGGAAAGTATAAATGTTCAAATAACATTATTAACATAGAAAAAAAATGTTTCAAATTTTTTGTAAATATTTTAGATTTTATAATAAAAGAAACTATTTTTGTTATTTTATATTGTTAAATATAATTTTTTTTAAATTATATATGATTTACATTTCATAAAAATAAAATTTATATTCTTTGTAATAAAAAAATATTATCAAATATAAAAATGTATTAGTTTCATTCAACACATAAATTTTAAATTTGAAAATATACTTGTTCTAAAAATATGTGTTTACATATTACATGTGATAATGTTAAAATTGAGTTTCTAATAAACATATAAATTTTATTTGATAACGTAGAATACATATTTGGAATTTTTTGGTACATTTTTGTATTAAGGTAATTTGTTTAAGGATTTTGGATTAATTTTCTTATTTTAAAATTGTTTTTTATTATAATAAAATGTTAAATGTAAAAATTTAAAGATTAAATGAATAAATTATAGGAATAAAATTAATTTGAACAGTTTTTTCTAAAATATATTCTATCATATATCAAACCCTAATCCATTCACATCAGTTTTTTAGTCTTTATAAGATTTGAAAGATGTTCTATCTTTATATTAATTTGAAATATTAACAGAAACAAATTCTCACACCTTATCAAAGGTGTTTCTCTCTACCACTTAATGTTTATATTCTATTTTGGATCCCTTCTGAACACCTTCGATTTCCCCCTACTGTATAATCCAATTTCAATTTTTTTATATTATGGACAATTGAATTTTAATTAATCCATCCATTTATAAGGAGTCCATTAAAATATTTCCAAAATCCTCAATGTGAGTACTAATATTTCTTTAAAGAATTTTTATTTAAATATTAAATTACTAAATAAAATTTTATAATCCTTATGACAATTAATCACCTTTTTCCATTCTCAAAATGAGAAAAATATAAAATCAAACATATTTCTGTAGACTACTGCCTCAACAATGTAATATTTATTTAATTTTATCTATATTTTTTATAATTTATTATACTATAAGAATATATTATAAAAAACTATCTCTTTAATATCATAATTATTCATTAATAATAAGATTATGGAAATGGAAACTGTGTTCATAATCATAATCATCCATTAATTATGGTATGTTGTCGTTTCTGGTTTTCTGACCACCAACCAGAACAATTTTTCACCATAAATTACTGGTCGATTATGATAAAATATGTATTGATAATATTTGATAAAAATATTAAACACACCAATACATTATATTTTTGGAATGTAAATTTTAATAATAAATTCACTTGTCATGAAATTAATGCTAGTCTTCCAGAAATCACCATAACTTGCTCATCCACAATTTCATATTTACAGATCACAACCAAAACCACTATAGAATGAAACTTCAACACAGTAAAAAATAATAATGAATAATTTTTATTTTATTTTAGACTATATAAAGGATTTTCTTTCTATGAAATTTGAATAATATGACCATTATTACAAAATTGTTTCAAAATGATCTAGATTAATCACACATGGTACAAAAAATATATAATCACTATATAATATACATGTGTAAATGAATATAAATGAAGTTAATGAAACAACATAGACATGAATATGGTTCTGAAATATGTATTTATGATAGTAATTTTTTATATGATAACAGAAACATCATTAGAAGTTAATAATAAATTTAATATGTTATTTTCCTCAAATTTAATTTCATATGAAATAATTATTATTAGGAAGAGTCACATATTTAATATGGTGTGACTACTACTTGAGGAATTTTAATTTAAAATATTCAATTATTTCACCCTCTTTGAAAATCCATGTCATTTTCATTCTCTAAATATATTTTTATTCAAAATTTTTCTTGGTTTTAATTTTCGTTTCTATTTCAAATTCAATAGGATATGTTTGATATTATTCATCATCTATTATTTTATATGTTTCATTCACCTCCCTATTTCATTCTGGTATTATGAATATATTTTATTCCATGTTATTTTTTATCAATTTCATGATAACCAAATTATGGTCATTTTTTTATGTTACCATTACTATAAGGGTTCCTCATCTTTCTCAATTTAAAACCATGATGGACTTATTAGATAAACTATCTCGGTAATTTCTGTTGAATTTATTTAAAAAACAAACCTTCATTTAATCTGCCAAATTTTTTTGGTTTTTTATTTACGAGGTTTAATGATCATAATGTTAAAAAATATTACCTCATTTTAGATTAATTTTCAACACATCTCTAACTAATTCATGCCCAATATCCATAAGGTTTTACTGTATTTGATGACTAGATAAAACAAATTAATTCATGAATGATCTTTAAAATCACTATAACATAATGTTATGAATTCTGGGGTTTTTATATTCCTTGGTTTTTATCATCCCTTATTTAGAATATTCCATTATTGGTTTTGGGTGCCTTTTAGAGTTTATTTTAAATTTTCTTCAATAGAGAATTGTAATAGAAAGGTTTGAGAAACCCGTGTCACACTTTTGGAAATTTTCTCCTTTATTTATCTGTTCTTGAGGATGTCATGTGTTTTGGTTAACAATTAGTAATAAACATGTTTTCAAACCATAAGACGGTTCTCAATGGGATGATAGAGCAGTCATTGTTGGCTCATATATTATCAACCATGCGACCAAACAAGGAATCTCTCTCAAACAACCTAGGAATGGGTTCTTGGTTGTTGTATGAGTTTTCAAGTAATGCAGAACAACTATGAATGTATATCCAGAATAGTAGTGAATAAAAATGTTTAGGAATACTATTAGATATTACTATTTGACATATATATAAAAACCATGTGACACAATTTCCATATTTAAAATATTATAATTGAAGTCGTGGATCTATATTCATAAATTCTCCTCTCATCTTATGTAAACAAAATCAAGTCCTATTGTCATTGGATGTTCAATATAAGTAATTATGACTCCTATGATCATTTTTACTCATGTATATATTATCTAGTTTAAGTGATTGATCCATCTCTTGTAATTGTAACCACTTTCATTGGAAAATCCATCTTTCTTCCCTATGATGATCATAGAGACTAAAGAATCTCTTGGTATTTATGTAATGAAACATTGATTTGATTTATTCTAATTCATTGGATTCCACTTTGATGTTTCTCATATTATATTATATGTTAGTAGTTTCCCATTTGAATGATTTCTGGATCATGCTATAAAATGTATATGGTTCGGTAATTATCTTCCACAAACAACAAAAGTTGATTTATTTGAAGATTTAAAATTTATTTACAATTTAATTATAGACAAATAATTGAGAATAATTGATTTTATTTTCTAAAGGAATAATTCTTTGGTAAAACTCTTTTTTTAATGAAAATGAAAATATTGTGTTTATTTTTAGAAATAATGACATAAAAATAAAATATATTTACTAAAATTTTTTGTTGTTGATTTTTGAGAAAATTAATGTTAAATAAGGGTTGATGTTAAAAGCAATGACAATGATAAAAAATTATATTTATGTGTTAAAATTAAAATATAGTTTTGATATATAAAATTGTACATTTGAACACTGAATGATGAATTGAAATTAATGGAATAGTTTTCCCATGATAAATTGATTGATCTCTATTTGTTTTCCAAATACCACATAGAATGTGAGTGGAATCCTGTGGTGGCAGTAGCTTGACCATAATTTGAGAAAAATTTTCCCACATACATTATGGGTGAATTCAAACAAGTTTTGTTTATCTAAACTAAAATACCGAACAATTCCATTTTCCAATATATTTCAGAAACCTTCCTTACAAAGGTGGGAAGTAAATGGGAAATGGTCTAAAAAAATAGGGGCTCACATTTCTCAATAGGATGGGTGTTAAGTCTCATCACACACATTTTGGAGAAATAATTTCCAAAACTGAGAATATCTTACAGATTTAAGTCATGATTGTGAATCTATAATTAAATCTCACATATAACAAGGGATTCCTTTGTGTTATCAACCAATTATTAGTATGCATTTTCATTGGAATCATCTATTTTGTAAAAGATATTATTAACTCATGGATACATCTATATGTATCGATGGTTCACATTTCACGGTAACCTTTCAAATGTATTATATCCTCTTAAGTTGTTTATTTTCATGATTCGAGTTTCAAGACACATAAGTTAGTGATTTTGAATTTATTGTCACAAAGGATGAAAAAAGTTGTTTGATGTTGTGATTAGGCCCATGGAAAGAGCCTTCCTATAAATCCTCCTGAATGTAATAATAACCCATGTAGTTTGGTTCCTCTTAATGGGACACATCATCCATTTTAACGTCATTTGAAGTGTAACAACCCATACAATTCAATGTCTTGTAAAAAGGATATCTATGGAAGAGGTACCTAATAAAGGGATATCATGGGACTTAACACAGAGTGTAATGAGGGGTCGTGAAGGGACGAGTCTCCCAAGATGAAAGTAAACATGATGAGAATATGGCATAGAGAATATTAAGGTGTATATGGGGTGCTGGTTTTGGACCTAAGGTAGGTTCCATATGTATACCATTTGGAAAGAAATCAAATACCATGTAGTTTGGATGGTTGAAGAATAAAATTATTGAGGAGGACCATGTTAAGGATAATGAAGCAACAGAAAATGTAATCTCTTCTAGTATAAATAATTCATTCCCTCAGTGATGAAAACATAGGGATTATATTTTCACTACTATGTAGGAGTGGTAATCAACATGTGAATGTTGTCACATCATTGGGAACACGACCCTTTTAGATGAATACATGTCTTTGAGGACATTAATCAAATATGAGTCATTTTTAAGGTTATATGATGATACCTCATAAGGAACCTAAATCGTGTCTGGTATGTGAATGTTTGGATGTAATGATCATCACTAGCCTATAATCCCACACTAGTCATTTACAATTTATGTAGCAAGAGGAAGTGGAGGATCTAGAAAAAAACACAATACACCTCTCATGATGGTATATGAAGCCAAGGATATAGAAAGTGATTGAATTCTCTATAAGGAAGACTTGTTCATACTCCAAGGGGACACCCTATTCATGCCCCTCCCTTCCTCCCCATTCCCTTGGTAGAAGAGAGGATGAATGAGGGGTGAAGGGAAAAAATATCACTACTGAGCCTTGGAAACCTCCTATCACTATGACAATGTTTGGGATCCTCATTACTATCAGAATGTCAGATGAAAAACACTAGGAGGGTCCCACCTATTAGTTACGTTAATATTAGGATCTTAGTTTACATTTGAATGTTTGATTGAGAGGATACACTCATGTTTACTAAAATACAACCATGCATATTTTTAGGATTTGGGGGAGTTCTTGGATTGGTCCCCATTGGATGAGGGATCCCTAGGAAGAGGTTACCTACAATTGGAGGTATATATTATTTTCCTAACAAATGGAACATTTTGATAAGGCCTTGGTGGATAGATGGTAGTTTACATAGGTAATGAATAGGTGAGTAAAAGGTCCTTTACTCTGGGTAGACCTATATAAGGAAAATAGGTCTCACATATGGTAGTCCTTGGAAACCAAAAGACATATCATTATTGGTAGGTTTGGGATAGCTGTAGTCATATTTGGGCAATGGACAACCCTATTGACAGCACATGGTTGGGGCCTTTATCAAGGCTCCAAGGGTCTCCTCAATTAAATTTGGATGACATCCGCTCATATTTTGGGCTCAATAAGAGGAATTCTACCTTGAACACGTGGACTAGTAGAGATGTATCGGGAATGTGATTGGTATTTGAAAAACATGGGGAACTCAAATCTTACTCTCCTACATATATTTATCTCATTTCATTTCATTAATAACTACATGATGGTTTAGAGGACTTGTGCATTGGATTAGGTTGATATTATCTTTGATCCTACTATGAGTATTCTATTCATATTAAATTAGAATCCCATGAATCATATTTTTTAGAAAAAGTACAACTCTTGGTGAAATATCTTACTCATGTTGGTACACCATGTAGGAGTTCCCTAAATTTTCGCCACATGAGTGTTTCATGTAGACACTTCACCCAAGTGCAGCTACTCCTCTTGGGTCATTATGGAAAGGCCTATATTAGCCTTCTAGTGTGTAGGTGTGGTGCACATAGGTTGACATGTCAGAGTTTTATTAACTCCACTTTTATAATTTACAACTTTAGGTATCTTTCATTAAATATTTTTTCCATATATAAAATTAGAGGGTAACCCCCTCCCCCAAAGGAATGTATCTCATCATATGAATATGGTATGATATAGAGGTAAAGGGAGGAAAATTTGTTGATAGAACCTTCACATACTATTCCCCAAGAAGTTGAGTATCTCCACATTTGAGTTTATTAAACTTCATCACATTCCCATCGTAAAATGATGATTTTGTTCATAGACTACACACATTAGGTGTATAGGTTGGTTGGATAGTTAATTGATGTAGGTTATTCTTTTTTGATAATTGTGTAGGCCAGTCACACTATTCATTCACACGGGTCATCCATGTCTATAAATAAAATTTACTTCCCAGTAGATCTTTCTTTTGTTTTCACTGTTATCTCTCCCTCTATATATTAGTCATTCATACTACCTTTTCCCTCATCACAATTGTCATTTATGTAATCGTTTTGAATAATGATCTAAACAATGAATAGGGTATTCATTCAGTGACCAACCTTCATCAGGTCACTTGGTTGAGTGACCTATAAGAGGTCACTTGTGTGAGTGAACTAGGTGAGTTCACATGGGCTAGTGAACTATGTGAGGTAACATGTGGGAGTGAGCTACACAATATCACATGTTAATGTGGCTTAGGTGAGGTCACATTGGCGAGTGAACTATGTGAGATCACCCTATTTCCAAAATTGTATAATATTACAAAAAGAAATATTTTAACTTTTACAAAAATCTCAAGATCATATTGTATATATCAAATGGCTCATCAAAGGGTCCCTGATGGCCATTCCAACACTATTGTTAATGAGATTATCAAAACTATAATGAAAAACTATTATGATTTGTGTGATTCCTAACATCCATAAAAAATATTGAAATAAGTATTAGCATGAGTACCCAAAAATGTGATTATCTGTTATTGTATGACCTTTGACTTTTGTGAGATGCATTAATACCACAATAATATATTTATTTACTAAAGTCCTGGTTTATGGTGTACACTAATTTTTCCACCACTATCATTTCTTATAGAATAATTTTTATCACTGAAGGAAGAATTCATATATTTGTGACATGATCCATATCTTATGTGCCCTAGATCTGAATCCTCACACTCCAAAATCAAAAAACAGTATTACATGTTGATGATTCCTACATCTACAATAGTTCAATCAAAAATTATTATAGGAGGATTGGGACTTCAATTCTAAAAGGAGATTCAATGTTGAGTGGAAGTCGGAATACTATGTGGGCCAATACATTATGGTATTTAAGATTGAGCCTGAAATAGTCGGAATATATAAATATGCTTAATTGGACAAGAGATACATATACAATAATATAGACATTATCCCTAAGTTTTTTTACAGTTGGATACCTCATATGAATATTTTCTATTTGACACACAATGAGGTTGGTGTCAATTTATGGGATATCCACAAGATCATAGAATCACCCATTATTTGAGATATTTATGAATATTTCATCCAAAAAAATACATGGGGTGAAATAAAAGGAAACTGGTACAATACTATAAACTATTGAAATTATTCTGAATGTAATAAAAAATGACCCCATTGAAGGGTCCATGTACATTATGATATTTGTATGAATGCATTCCTCAATCAAAAAGGAGATGTTCCCAACTATTTTTTCCCAAAGGTACCCCTTTCATTGGAGAATCAATGAATTTTTATAAAATTCTAGGCAAAAGGGTAGTATTGACAATATAGCTGATGGGGTTCTAATGTAATGACTAATTTCCAAAAATTTACCCATCTTGAATGATTTCTTGTGAAGTGGTTATGTATATACATTCTCATGATTTGTGAATTCAATTGTGGCACAAGGCTGAGAATGTTTTTTGTAGGGAACAAATAGAATAAGGGAACCTTATATGGATGGATGCCACTATTTTGGAAACTAATTACTAGTGTTGAATTCATATTTATCTAGGGAAGTTCCCATGATAAATTTAATGGCCATATATTGATATGTGTTGGTGGAATGAGGAACACTTCACATCCTATTCCATGCCAAGTGGAGTTGGAGCACCATAAGTCCGGTTTTGTCCATTCATTGTGGATATTTTTGGTATTTAGTAATTAACTATAAAAAATGGAGAATCCATAGAGGATCCGAACATACATAGAGAGTTTAATTTCATTCAATATTGTGATCCTCTAACTAGAATATTGAAAATGTCCAATGCGATGATGAACTGAGGTTATCTATGATCTCATTTTGAGATAGTGTACATGTAGCATATATTGTATGTGATTCCATCTATGAAGCATACTATCTATATCAATTTTAATGTCAGTTCAACTCTCTATAACATCTGATTTCCTCTCCACCCATAAACACTCAGTTTCAGAAACTACCAATTATGACTCAAATATTTTCGATCTACAAGGACTTGGAGGTATCCTATAAATCAATCATGTTATATACAACAAGGGATTCTATCAGGTTATCTCTAGGTTTTCCAGTGATTGGATTTCATCATACCTTCATAGAGAATAAATGATAATAATCACCCTGTTCAAGTCCATGAAGAATATTGGAAGTGGAAATTGTGGTTGGTAGGTTCAACCTTGGGGTGTTTATTTTGATTCTAAAAATATTCTAAATGATCTTGGATATGGGAAATTGATTAGGCCAGATCTAAAAAGACAAAATATTATGAGATGGGGTAGTCTAGTTTTCACCACATGGAGGAGACCAGAACTCTGTTATCCCTGTATGCATCGAGAGTATAGATGTATGAATGGTCCTTAAACTCAAAATATGATGAGTCATCCTTACAATTATCTGTAATACAAAGGAATTACAAGTGTCCTATTGAAATACATGCTTGGACCCATGAAACCTGTGACGTCAGATATTTATTTGGATTTCTATATGATTTTATATGAATCCAAAATCTTCGGGATATTCAGGAACACTATGATCTTCAACATGAAACCAATTTTTCTATGGTGGAGAAATATATTCAAGAGATGAATGTGGGTAACTAATATGATCGCCCAAGATGTCATTGGGAGGATATAAGGACCAACCAAAGAAGAATGGGATGAATTAATTGCTGATGGTTATGTTATATTCTTTACCAATCCTTTTATATGTAACTATCATTTCAAGTATATGAAATACCAATAAGGATCCACACTTAATTGTAGAAAAATTCATCATTAGAACAGGAATCTACATGATATATTTCGAAGGGTACCCCAATTTTAGTTGAGGACTCTACTCGTGATTCACAGGAGTTATCCCTGGGACAAAAATGAATTGAATAAATATGGATGGGGGATCCTTGGGAACTCTAGTTACCTTATTTGAGAATACTAAAAAAGATCACTAAATATCCATGTATATAAAAAAAGTGGTAGATATCTATTTAGTATATGTTCAGTGTTATGTATCCATAAATTCATTCATACCCATAACTCATGTGATGTAATTTTCTAATCATAACCACTTTCTGTAGGACCTTAATTAATTTACTCCATCAGTGGGTCTAATACAAACCCCTCAGGGACTCAATAGAACATTCTAGGAGAGGTATAGACTAATGCTGGGGATTTCATCACTTTTACAGTTAATCTTCCAAATCCTGATGCCACATTAATTTTCATTTTTGTAGAGGTGAAGGAGGATCCTAGTGATGTTCTTGCATGAGTCGTTTAATTCCCATAGGATAAGGATATATTATATTATTTTTTCCCAAAGTGACACTTACTACTAAATCATATTACAGATTTAGTCTCATGGGGATTGAGGTGGCTGACATGAACAAAAGTCATTGAACCCTATGTGTTGGCATCGTCAGAAAATGGTTGAGTTTGGAAGTAACTTATATTATAGTATTTGATATTAATATCATAGTGAAAAAAGGGACCAAGATCAATTTTAGGGTTTAGGTAAAAGGATAATCCATATCTAAACATGGTTTGGTCCTAAGGATTATAATGTGAAGCAAGAACGTTCTACTTGTTGACTTTGGTTAAACCTAATAAATCTATGAAAGAAGAAACTATTACATGGTATATAGGTAGATAAAACCTAGATGCATTAATCCTAGAAACTATGTTATAATGTTTCATGACTATCATTCATAACATATTCCACTCCAATAAGGTCAAGATCATTCATTCAATCCCCCCATGGTCGAGGTTTAATAAAATAATTGGATAATCAATTTTTTTATAACAAGATTTCTGACATTATGGTTACCAAGATGAGAATTAAAGAATCATTAAGTGTAATAATCCCAACTCTCAAACGCTACCCCATATGGTTTAACAACTCATAAAATAATCGATCATAAGTGGGTAATGAATTGGAAACAAGTTTATTTTACAAAAAAATGAAATAAAGTATTTAAGGATCATGAATTCTAGAAAAATATATTTTAAAAATGAATCAATCATAGCTGAAACCAAACACTGACATGATAAAATTTATAAGAAAGAAAACAATAGGGGTTCATCATCAAATGGATATCGAAAAGGGTAACACATGAAAATCAATTTTAGTGGTTAAAAATGAAGAAGAGGCATTGAAAATTGATCTATGGAATTTTAGTACATATAAAATAATAAAAGGAAATTGTATAATTTTAGTTGAATGGGAATATCGAATAAAAGGATATGAAAGAATGGGAGGGAGAATGAAAATACAAAGAGTGGTGTGTATTCTGTAGATTTTTTGTTTGTCTGAGAAGTAAATACTTAGGGATTTACATGACATGTTATCATGTCACATATTGCAATTATGGCCTAAGATTTTTTTTTGAATTTTGAATCTGGTGTGAGCCTACTATGAATATCACCATAAATATTTAAGAATCAGAATTTTGACTCTTCTCATTATGTAAAAATGGTCTTCAAGACGTTTTTTTTTACTTTGGCTAGATGATCAAAGAGGGAAATAATTTTACCAAACTACATGATATATATTCTAGATTCATTTCATGTAATCATTTCATGGATTATATTTCCTTCACGAAATTCTTCACATTTCTTGATATGTTTTGAATGTTTAATACAAATCATATATTTGTATTTCATGATGTGTAATGGACATTTTTTCAATTTTTTATATTTTTCTTTGAAACCTAGTGAACTTATTTCTAGTAATAATAAACACATACTTCATTCATGATCAATTGAAACATGAATTCTTTTAATAAAATACCATGAAATTTCTATATAATATTATCTTATCAAATTACCCATCAATGATTATTTTCTATTCTTTAAGAAAAAAGCATCTTAACATTATATCCAAATGTAAAAAAAATTGAAATATAAAACATTCATTATATCAATAAAATTAAAACTATGTATAAGAAGAAAAATCCAAACTCTAAAATCAACACTACATTGAAAATCTTACATGCCTCATAATTCAGTTCATTATTCCAATTCTCAATCTTTTATTATCAATTTATTAACAATTCATTAATTTATATTCCTATTCAAAATTAACCTCAAAATGAATTTTATCTCAAACTCAGAGTAAAATGTTAATTTAGTTGTTATCATAACCTGAATACATGTTTCTATCCATAAGCATGAATGGGGTCTATCATCTCTACTTCATAAATGAAAATAAAAAATTTAACATGAGGGATTCATAGAAAAGGGTTCAACCAACATTGAGGATGTGGAAAGGTGGGTAGAAAGTAAAAAAATATATCAAATAAGAGGTTAATCTCTAAAGAAAAATGCATTAATTTCATTAATATTTGAATGAAATAACTCCTCCTATAAAAAATGAATTTCATCCTTTGAGAAGATCAAGGTTGAATTGTGAATATATTAACTGAGTCTAGAAGGTACCATGTTCCCTTATTTTTCCATTCCAATTATTTATTTTTTTAAAGAATTGTGTGGGAAATATCTCCCATAAATCTCTTAACAATATATGATCATTTAAGGGATTCATTGGTCTATAAATGGTGTTATCTAAACTTTCGAATATAAAACCCATTATCCATTTCTCCTTCTATTTTTTTTAAAATAATAGGATAGGAATAACATACCAAAAATTACATATATATCATTATAAAATAGTTTTTAATGAACCAAAATACATCTCCTCGGTCAAAAAATCTCATGTCCCCTGGTTCAATAACATCCCCCACACCTGTTCAACATAATTTCATGCATAATAAAAAGTGGTTAGTAAATGATAAACAAATTTTAATAGCTACATCTAAATAAGGTAGTTCATAGAAACAATAGTCTAAATGATGTAAAAATATATGGTGGATCTTTGGAAAAAAATTCTCTATGAAAATTTCATCAATCATATTACAAAGTTTTTCATTCAAATCCTTAATAGGATTTATTTGTAATTTCTTATAGGTTTACATGCCATAAGTAAGACTCAATAAATATTTTCATAGAATAATATGCTATCATAGGATCATAATCCTAACAAAAATGAGAGAAATTTTAAAAACTAGCAATCAATCATGGTATAAAATAATGTAATATTTCAGTTAAAATCAATCACAGAATTTGGAATTTAAATTAAATTAATAACTCATAGGTCATTATAAAAATTTAAACCAGATAAAAAAAATATTATTCCAGTAATTTCAATCATATTTTTTATTTAAATGGTTACATGGAGTATTTCGGTTTAAAGACGTATCCATAGAAAATTGTCACCAAGAAAAATGAGGACAATTAATAATACTAGTGTATCTATATGGAATATCAAGAAAGAATTCCCCCACACATAATATTATATAGTATCTACATAATATGTGATTATATTCTAGGAGGGTATTATTGATAATGTAAAGATTAATGAACTGGTAATTTTGTAAAATTATGTTAAGGAATCGAGGGATCCTTATAATGAGTTGCATTCGATGAGGAAACCTGAGAAATATTTATTCTTGAAATTGGATACATACATAATCAGTTTGGAATAAAACACAAACATTGAATAAAATAAAAGTCCTTTAGATTTAAACATTTGGAAATCTGTAATATTGAAAGGTGCACAGAGTGAATAGAAATGAATCACATTTTATAAAAATATAGGTTTGTGTGTACAATACTACTGAAAGTGTCGGTTGACTAAAAATAGAATGCTAAAAAGGATGATTAAAATAACCATACAAGCTTGAAATAATTAGTGAAAAGAATAAAATATGTGTTTCTTACCATAAATAATAAACACTAACTTCTCCATCCTAATGAATGGAGTTGTGTATCACTCCATATCATCCATTAGCTCAAATCTTCATTGTGTTTTTCTACTATTTGTGGTGGATCCTCTCATTTTGTTGAAAGAATGGTTGGATGAGTTTTCATGGTCTTCATGCACACCATTTCAAGGTTATTATCGATAGTAGAGAGGTGAAGATGATGGATGATATGAGAGAGAGGAGGAAAAAGGGGGTTGGGTGCGAGCGGCGATCAGTAGGAGGTGGGGTAGGGGGTCTCGTGCATTGTGAACCCTAGGGTCACAAATTAAAAAGACTAGGAGATTGAATTACATATATTGAGATAAAAATTTTGTAATTTATGAATTAATTATATTATATAAGGGGAAGGTAAAAACCATGAATCTTGATTACCTGGCTTGTATTTCATGATTTTTTCACATTTTGGTATTAGAGTCTGGTCATTTTCTCTTGGAAAGACTCAAGGGATTGCCAATATTATAATAACCTAATATAGTCACAGGTGACCTAACCTAGGTTGCTTGCTAGAGAGGGATTTATTTAACATCGAGATATTGGCTCTTTCATGCTCAGAGGAATTTGAAGCTGATGAAACACCCCTCTATGAATGGTTCTTGATAAACCTTCAATATTTTACATTTTACTTTGAATGGTGTCTCTCCACCTCTTTTAATCCCTATAGTACCCTAAGTAAATAATTTAATGAACAAAAAGGTTCTCGGTCATCTATATTGGTTCTTACTAGGGAAAATATTCAAATGGAAGTTAGATAAAAAAACTCATTCTCTAGGAACAATATTACTTGTAATGCATTGATCTTAAAATTTACTATTTTTCTATTTAAAGATACAGTACCACTTATAGGAATCTTTTTTTATCCCTTTGAATTCATCCAATTGTAGCATCTTATCATTAATATATTTTTTGAAATAAAAATTGACTCTCTTTATTTTTCTTAATGAGTAGTGTTGTAGTTCTACTATAAATTGGAATGTCATTCTGTAAAATAATCGAAATGTGTTGCTCCAGTGGGTGTTTTTTATTCATTGAGGTTTTCCCCATGAGAATCATTAGATATTAGGTTCGAGTCATTCAAACTCATTTTTACTCTCTTTTCTATGATGTTTTTATTTATATGATTGAAAATTCAATTTTTCCTTTTTATTCTGGTGATAAGGATTGCATGTGTTATATCAGATTCTATATTTATACATCAATACTTTAACATAATTATTTTTATAATTATTTCCATGTTCACTAATGAGTATTATGGGAAATATGAATCCCGAAAAAACATTTTTCTTACATAAATTTATGACCACTTTTACGGTACCATGGGAGGTAGATTTAGCTTCTACCAATTTTGACGTGTAATCAACACCAACAAAAATACGAAATTTTCCATATATGTTTGGAAATGGCCCCATGAAATCGTCTTCACATACTTCATAGTGTTCTATAATAATTATTGGGTAATAAATAATTTTATTCCTTTTTTCAATTGACCATTAGTTTGGAAAAAATAACATATTTGATAAAGGTATCTTGCAGCTGGGTATAGTGTAGTTTGGAAAAGTAAACTTTAATGATTTCTTTTGCATTTTAGTCCATGATTCCCTTTAATTGGGGACATGTGTCAAATTTACATGATATTTTGGACCTCATCCTCTAGGATGTAGCGTCCAAATAATCCATCCACAAAATGCTTAAAATGGGGAATTTCATAATAGTATTAGTGGAAAACTATGATTTAAAATATCCTCTATGTTGATATGTGAGGTCAGGAAAGAAGTATCTCATTGGAAGATTATTTTAAGCATCTAATAACAACAAGTGTTCCTTTTTATTTATGGTGAAGATAGTATCATCGAGAAATTGGACATCAATTTCAAGATAATCCTCATCCATTATAAGGGGTAGTGTAAGTCAGGATAAATGTTAAGTGATAAAATAATAGGCTCCTTTAGTATTATTTATGAAAATGTTGAATTATGGTAGTAATATGATCCACCTAATCAATCTGGTTTGGTTTCATTTTTATTTAATCAAATATTATAAGGTTTCATGATCAGTGTACACAAATAATTATATCATTACTAGATCGGAATTAAATTTCTAAAAAGTAAATGCATATTCTATGAAATAATTATCAATAGTTGTACAGTTTCAATGATCTTCCTTCAGGGACTAGATGGAATTGTATATGGGAAAAAATATGTGATCGAATCACTATTTAAAAATAGTGCCGACAATGATGTTGTTGGAATCACACATCAACTCAAAGTATTTTTACAAATCTGGAGAAATGATAAAATGAGAGACTCAAATGATTTTCTTAAAAGTTATGAATTTCCATAGAAATTCATTAGAGAGTTAAAATATAGTTTCTTTTGGTAATAGGTGTGCCATAGGGTGAGAAACATTCACAAAATCATTTATCAATCAATGATAAAAATGCATAAGATCATCATCCTATTTGGGGAGGAATCAACATTGCATCCATGATACGTGAGATCAAAATTTGATGGAGACATAATTTATGGGTACTATAGCAGAACTAAATTAGTATTGCAGTGGGCACTATAGCAGAAACTGTTCAGTACTGTAGTAACCAGAACTATTCAATGATTTGGGCTTTTGGGCCACCTCTTTGGGATTTGCGTCTTTTAAGGACTTCGGGCCACAAAATTCCTCTGGGGCAGTAAGGCTTTCAAGCCACCTCAAGGCCTTCAGGCAACCTCAAGGCCTTAGGGACACCTCAAGGCCTTCGGGCCACATCAAGGCCTTCGGACCAACTGAAATTGGTCTTAAATAATAAAACAGGCTCTATAAGAAGCATACTCTGGATTTGGATTTAGAGAAGGTGCATTCACCAGAGCAGAAGCTATCAGATTTTTTTACAAAGAGTGGGTATAGACTTTCCATCTGGACTAACATGTGTTTTCATGGGAAGCCTACCTGAACAATCCATGTGAAGGTAGATTCCTGATATCACGATGAAGAATCTGGGGAGGAGCAGTTCCATGTATAGTCTATATATTTCATAAGACCTATGGGTCATGTAATCTCTAATCCAAAGGGCCTCGTAAGTGTTCCCCTCATCCAATGAAGGGTATGGGGGTAATAAATAATCAATAAAAAGGCCTTCAGACCATTCGTGATAAAAAATGAAAAAAACTACATATCTTAGAACAATCCTTATTCCATTAACTGTGGAGGGATTAGGTAAATATTTTATCAGTTTTTTTTGATTCACATACATTCATTCCTTTGGAATTATGTTTTCAAGGACTATGTCTTCTTGAAACATAAAGTGGATTTTTTTACAATTTAAAACCAGTAACTTCTCTTCATAGTGTAGTAGGACTAAGTCATGAATGATTAGGCATACCTCGAAGGATCTTCGCTCAATTAAAAGGAATACCCAAAATCTTAAATAATTTATCCTATATAATGTTGAATATATGTTTCATGCACCTTTGATTGGTCATTAGTGAATTACATATACCAAACTACAAGAATATGTAGGGGAAGGTACCAAATGGACATGTGAATTTTGTTTTAATGTAATCATATTGGTTTACTAAAATATTATTTTATCCTGAATATCCATTCAAAAAATAATAGAATTAATTTTATACTAGTCTCTCCATCATTTTATCTTTGAATGGTGATGGGAGATTAATTTTTGGGTTTCCACGTATAGGATTCTATATTACATTAATGCATGTCTTCCAGTGTTGGTGTGAGTTGATGTCAGTCAATCTTGAATATTTTTTTGAGCTACGAGTCCCAATTTCATTTGAATGAACTATAGAGGGTTCATGAACATGGTATCAGAGATTGAAAAATTTATTCCAATATCCAGAAGTTTTAGTAATTCTTTAAAAACTAATTCCCTCATTGTTGGGGTCAACATCATTTGGGGTTTTTGTTTGGGTTATTCATTTTCTTTTATTAACATTTTATTAGTGCAAAATGTTGGATAGATACCATCGATTTCAGCCACCACCATGCAATATAATTATTATGTATGTTAAGGGAATATATCAATTATTCTATTATAACTATGTTAGTTCCAAGTTAACCATGAGTGGTTGTGTTGTTCTATTCACTAGAATAGTTCACTGGAGTGTATTGGGTATGGGTTTTGGTTCCAGTTTTGGTGGCAGAATGACCATGGTTATGAGGGGTGGGATGTTGTCTATATTAAGAGTTTCTACATAAATTACTACCTCAAGTTTATATCCATTTCTATATGGTAGGGAGAATATCATCACTATCTTCTTATAAGTTTAAGGATTTATCTCTTTCAGTTGGGAGAAAGATAGCTTGGCAGTCAAAAGAATCATCTATTTATTACGAAATATTTTCTAGGTCTAACGCAACTTGTGCTTCACATATACAGAATATCAGTATACATTGATTAACACTAATCGGTGCCTTATCAACGAATATAAATGGTTGTCCTATGATGATTGGATGATCTAATTCCTCTTTCATGCCCAAAATATGGAATTTTGTTGTAAAAAAAGAACTTAATGACATTGAATATGGTATCATTGATAAGACATTTCATATACATTACTGGTCGGTTAGGTAATTTTAGTTCCACTCTAGTCACTTTTAGTACCTCATGTCATAGTTTTCTGAATAAAATCATATGCAAGGTGTCAATGCTAGCTCCAAAATCACACAAGGTTCTTATAAAGTTACATTCTCTAATTGTTCATGGGATTTAGAAAATACCATGGTCTCTCATTTTTTAAATTTTTTTTAATTAATAAATGAATATATTTTTCCATTGAGTTATATGACTCCTAGGACTTTCATTTTTAAATTTTTGTATAATAGTTCTTTTAGAAATACCATATATGAAGGCAATTGATTGATTACATACGTAAATGGGTTTTTTATGTGCAATTTTTTGAAAATGTCCAAAAATTTCTGGTACTCCACTTGTATTTTTTCTTACCAAAGTCTTCTTAGAAATGAGAGAGGTTTATTATAAGTTAGTGTCTTAGTATAGAAGTCTTTATTGGGTTTCTCTTTTGTTGGGGATTTTCTAGATGTTTGTACTTTTTGAGGTATCTCATGAATATTTTCATTTTCATTTTCATTATCTCAACCTATTTTTCTTCTATTTTTCAGTTTTTGATGGTCCAGCACTTTTTTACTCATCATAACCACTATCATTTTCTCTTCAGATGGGTAAGTATCCATTTTTATAAGAAATATACCTAGTAATCTTTATAATATTTTCTTTTAGATGTAACCAATTTGATGATATTAGTTATGAAGAGCCACCCATTAATTCTGTATTCCTTCCTCGTAGGTCGTCATCATATGATATGCCCTATGAACAAAGTTTGAGAGTGGTTGTTTCAAATTTTATTGAATAAGAAGGACCAATTGTGGAGGTTTTGATAGATCTAGTTGAAATTTTTGTTGTGCTATAAGAGGTATGTATTTTTATTCTTATTTGATGCATTTTCTAGGCTCACAATTCATTAGATAATATTCTAGCCATCATGGTTTATTGAGTTGTTCCTCCCCACTTGTTCACTGGTAGGACCTTTTATGAATTTTTAGGGGCTGTTAAAGAGGCCTCTATTGATAATAATACAATGGATTCTGATATTTTTTATTTTTCTAATTTATTTAATGTAATTATAGAAAATTATTTTTTGTTCCTCAACACCTTATAGGCTGTCTTGATATAGGTTGGGTCCACCACACATTTCGCTGGATTGGATCACCCTTAGAGGAGTTGGAGGAGGAAATGGTGCAGCATGTAAATTAATGAATTCCTGATTCATGGTCAATGCCTCTAGTTTTGTAGCTAATTGATTATTTTCATAAAGATGGTTGATTCCATTCCAGGGTGGTCCATGATCTATCTTCTATATACTGACATTATGAAATATTTCATCCAAAATTTCTCATACAACCTTAAGTGTTTTTAACATCATCAATACATTACTGGTGGTATCAAAACTGACTGAGAAACTAGCTAGAGGCCTTGGTATTTTATTTGGAGTTATACCCACATTCCAGTCCCTTAAAGTGGGAACATTTGAGTTAGTTCCACTATATGATTCCATACTTCCCATGAAAACTCTCCATGATTTTTAGAAAAATTCTAGATGTCATTCAGATGAATCCATTTTTGGATATGGGGAAAGTACATGTCAAAAAATTTCTTTGAAAAATTATCCCATGTTGTCATGGACTCATATGATTAACTTTTGAGCCAATACATGGCCATGACTAGTAGTTATAAGGTAAGTTATCTTAGTATTACAGAATCATATGTTACTCCATGGTTTTTAATGGTGTCACAAACATCCAAAAATATGGATATTTGTTCATGGTGATCTTAACATTGAATTTCAATTAAATAAATCATATTTTGGATAATATGAATAAGTCTTGACAAATTATTGAATGTTTTTTCCTGAATAAGAGGGAGTACAATGCTAGCTGTAGAATAATTTATTGATGTAACTCCATAATTCTTAATAGTGGGTTATTGTTGCATCATCTAATCTAAAGTATTGTGTGTTGTGTTTTTCCAAGATTGATGTATTGGGACTTGTAAGAATTCAGTGATAAATAATTTTCAAATTTAGACATGTAGAAATATAACTTTAAAATTTTGATTCAAAGGAATGTAGTCATTGTGCATCAAGGATCATTGAATGAGTACAATGGCCCTGATGCATGCACGAGTCTACAAGGATAATGTTACAATGTTGTCCAAAAAAGAAAAAAAAATATTGACAAGTAAAAGGTAGTGTGAGTGTTGTAATCGAATGTTCATTAATTAGGTTTCTATTCTAAAGAATATTTTCTTCGATCATCGGTATTGGTGTGGAAATTTAACATTCTCAAAAACATCGTTTATTTCATCTATATTGTAGTCAGATGAGAAATTTGTATTATATGGTATTGTACTAACTACAAAGGCATAGTATAGAAGAATTGCAGGGTTGATACCATAGAGGATGTATAACGAATTGATGCAAACACTTGAATAATGTTTATGTTTCTCCATTTTATGATTTATTTAATTAAACAAATGATGAAATTAAAATAAATAAATTCAAATAGAGAAATAGAAGAATGGGTAATTAGTTTCTTAGTGATATTTTGCAAAATAATTGTACCATTTTTGAAAAATATTATCATTTTACAACTATGAGATAAAATAGTTTAATCAATAAAAAAATGGTCATTCCCTATCAATATTTAATAGAATACTTATCCTTCCTAGTTAATAGAATTAATAATGAAGGTTGCATTTTGTTTAGATTCCCAAAATAAAAAGAGTAATTACATTCAATGGGCATGAAACAATTATCTCAAGCATGATTGGGATTATTAATTTTTGAAAATATATGATCAATGATTCAAGGATGAATAAATTGGATAAGTATTCAGATAATTATACTATCGAATAAAATAGTATTTACAAGAAAGTGAAAATAAAACAATGATGGTATCCATCCCATTTGACCGATTCTCCTCTCCCCTATTGGTTTTAGTCAACAACAATTATCTGATCTCCAATGAGCCTTAATCCCCAAACTATAGTGAAGATAAAATATGAGAGTGAGTGAGAAGTATAATTAATGAAAATATATATTGGAATTAAATTATAATAAATCCAATGATTACATCAAAAAAATTATATAAACACAGAAAAAAAATCTTATCTATGAAGAAATATGGGTAAGAACCCTGAGGAAGCCTCCCTTTAGTCTATCCTATTCATGATTAGATATAATTAATTTCCATCTGGCTGGATCCCATATAAATATGACAAGATGTGATCATTATGGATTGCTCCGGTCAGTAATGGATTTTATAGTCAAATGGGTGAATGTTGAAAATCCTCATCAAATGATATACTAAAATCAGTGTTTTTGGGATCTTATTGGGAAATTTTATGCCATGTAATGATTAATAGAATGTGTATAGTGTAGGGATTTTCACATCATTTAATGATTAAATGATGTGTATCTTTATCTTTTAGCACATGATCATCCATTATATCCTTTTTATTCAATTTTGTGAATTCGGATCATCACTTCTATTTTTTATCAATCTTATACCTCATACTATTCACCATTTTCAATTGTCTCACCGTGTTGTTCAATTGTCCGATCCAAAGTTCTATTTTGTTCCAAAAATCCCATTTTTCCTCAGTATTGCTCCAAATTAAAATATTTCATAAAAAATCCCAAAATATTAACATCATGAATATATCTTATATTAAATTAATACTTATCCAATGAAATACATATAAAAACCAATCAAAATATGTATATAATATATATATATTAAAATAAACTACACTAAAATCATTTCTAATCCTCTAGATAAACCACAACAAAAAATAACCGATGGTCCAGACACTAATAAGTGTATGATATAATTTTTATGCACCAGTGAGAAAGTTATCATGAATAAATTAAAAGGCACAAAACCTACCCAATGAAGACTTCAAGAATAATTATTCATTAAAACTGGGAAATTCATGAGATTTCTACCTTTTTACACAATGTTTTTCAAATTTCTACCAACACCCATCACATTTATGATTTATAACATCTTTAATTTTTTAACTCATCACTCAAGGTAACAATTTCATGGAGTTTTTCTCATTTCTCAAGTAAATACATCTATCCTTTGTATTTCACTGAATCTTAATTATCCACCACATAACGAAAAATATATCAATTATTTATGAGGGAATTAAAATAGGGATCAAATGACTCTTTGGCTAAGAGTAGGAAGGAAGTAATGTTGAAAATCATGTAAGTATCAAGGAGGGGGTGAAACTCAAAAGTATTATACATGATATTCAAAATACAAGAACGGTGAAATAATCCTCACCAATATAATATCAACTCTCAGATCCCCAAAATCAAAAATTTAAGTTTCAAAGGCGACATAAATGTAATGATAATAATCCTCTCTTGTTTTTCTTATTTTTTTGTTTATGTCATGATTATGAATAAACCCCACATCCACTACCTAAACCCAGATGATGACAATGATTGGTCCGGTAATGGTGATTTTTGATTAACCCAATTCACAAAAATTTTATTCCTTTTATTTTAGGAAGACTCCCATGGATAAGAATAATATCTCATATATTATACAAAAAACATTCCCCCACACTCATTTATTTTCATATCACGAAAAATAAAAAGAGTTAGGTAAGAAAGAAAATAATGTCTTGAAACATGGATTAATACCAATATGGTAATCATGGATTCTATGCGATAAAAGAGGATCAATGTGCATGTGGGTATCATTATTGTGACCTTAGCCTTTAAAACATATCATTACATGAATTTAATCATTGAAAAACATCATATTACAAATCAAGGATCATGAAGTCTCGTGTCTTGGAAGACTAGGATCATAAAATTGAAAACATGGGATCAAATAAAACATTTCATTATATAATATTCATAAAAATATCCTAAAATACACTGTACTCATACACATTATTAGGATAAACTTAGTATAACATGAACAAATGGATGATCCAAAATCGCAGAAAGGGAATAATCATAAAAAAGATTTAGAACATGTGTTAGAGGGTATGGCATAATGATATAAAAAGGCATGAAACAAGTCAAATCATGACCCATAATTATTGGGGAATATAAACATGGAGTCATAAAAAAGTGAATGAAATATAAAACGTGACTTTAGTATGTGTATGGGCTCATTGAAAATAGAGGAAAATTAGTCATGGTCAAATACCATGTCCATTGGACATGGTAACACAAGTAAAGACTAACTGCCAATACCATTGCACATAACATGTCATGAAACTCAAATTTATAGATTGCGTAAGAATTATTTCTGTCTACACTAATCATAACATGTTCATGAATATGCCTTCCACATAATTAATCATGCATAATCTATCATACAGAAACATAAGTGTACTCATGGAATGAAGTGGGTATCATAATATTTTCATAAGAAATAATTAATATGTGTATCATAAAAGTGTCCATTAATGAAATAAATAAAAACATATATGTAAATTCATAAAGACAAATAGGCATATATCATTGTAGAAGATGTCAAATAGAAGTGAAAACGTTTATGAAGAGTATTTAAGAAATTTTACAAGTAAAACATTTTAGTCTGGTTTTGATGAAAATACTAAAGAGAATTTAATATAGAAAATGGAATAATATTATATATAAATACATAATTGAACCTAGAATTTTTTAATAATAAAAAACTGATTTTATAAAAACAATGGTCTCTTAAAATAGATGATAGAGTGAACTTGAAATTCAGTAAGAATTTAGGATGTTCCCTTAAAAGATGTTCTCTTATTGGGAGGTATTGAGGAGAGAACCACTTAAAAATGAATATTTCTAAGAGATAATGATGCATGGAGATTGTTACATGAGTTTGAGCATTTAAAAATAATTTATTATATATCCATACAAATAAATTATAACAATATTTGGCTAAAAATAATTATTGAACAGGTTGAAGAAAATAATGAATGTTCAGGTAGAGTCCCTTACATTATGTCTGATGGTGTCCTTCACATTATAATAATGACATGGATAACCTAATTACATAAATTAATTAATATTTATATAAACTTATATTTATTAAATTTATTCATTATAGACTTATTAGGTCCATTAATGACATTTTTGAGGGGTAAATAAGTGTAATTTCATTGTTTGAGATTTTTTGTTTTGTTGGTTTTCATGATTGGTTTACGTATATACATGTAAGGATAAACATGTAAGATTGTAAATGATTTATAGAATTGATGTTTTATGGTATTAGTGAACATCAAAAATATTACATGGTCATAAAATTCATTGGTTTTTTAGAGTGATGATCAACCATTATATAAAACATTAATGATAACACTTTTTGTTAAATGGTAGTTTTTGATAAAATTGAACACATTTTGATTTGTAAATTAATATAATTTGTAAAAAATATTATATAACCTCACATTAGACATAATAAAAAAATTATATTATGGTTCTACAATCAAAATTTATTCATGACCAAAATTATAGACAGTAATAGAAAATGAAAACTCATCGTATTTGAATGTGATCAATTAACACATCTCCAATTGCGTTTTAATTTATATTATAATTGGAGGGGAATGAAGAAATGATAATTAATTATTCCACAATCATAGAAAAACTCCAATACATGCAAGGTACTGTATTTATCATAAAACATTGATGAAAGGAGGTGAGTGAAGAAAAAAGAAACCAAGGAACAATAAAGAAAATAAAAAAATGCAAAGGGGAGTTTACCTATTGAATATAGCTTACTTGAGAACCACATTAAAAGATATAATTTAGTATTTTGAATAGTAAATGGACTTCTAGACATTGGATAAGGTCTTAATGATATATTTTATTATAATTTGGAAAAGGAACAAAGCTTGAGAGGAGTTAAAAGAAGTGGAAACATGGGTGGTATTTAGAGTGTGGGAGAGGAGGGCGTTCACAATATTTTATGCATTAGTTTAGTATTTTTTATCATGACTAAGAATATTCATGATTATTGCGATGAAAAATATTAATAAGTTTATTTTTGTTAGAGAAAATGCTGATTTACATTATCCATGACTCATGTATGAAGCATAAATTCAGGTTTTATCACTTATCTTAAATTATCGTATTTATGACTCATAAAAAATTATTTCAGAAAAAATCCAAATAAATCTCCCTAACAATTTTTAGAAATGGAGAACCCAAAAATGAACACCTTTTTGTAATAAGAACTTTAAAAATATGGTAAATTTAATTTTTATTTAAAATCATTATTTAGTTGATAAATACATATTTTAAAAGTATAAATGATTTTTTAATACTTTGAAAAATTAACTAAGGTCTCATAAAGTTTTCTTATAATCGTTCAAAAAAATATCGTTGATGAATAAATATTATGAAAATGAGTTTTTTTATTGTTAAATTATTCATAAATTTTTAATTTAATATTCATGAGTTTTAAAAAAACCAACACTATCATATAGTCACTTATAAGATAGATAGCATTAATTTATACATTCATTGGTAAGTTTACTATTTACCTAGATGATTTACTATTAATAACGGTCATATTACTATTCATAAGGGTAACATTATTATTCATAAAAGTCAGTTATTATTATGAAAAAAATAATAATGTCTTATCAAAATCGAAACATCTTACTGATCGCAACTGTATATGTCAATTTTTGAAATTCAAATCACAACAGATAAAATATTATGTTTAAAGGTAACATAGTACTTAGTAGTTCATTTTGTTGTGATTTCAAGTGATTATATGAGAAAATTATAAGAAGATAATTCTCATTGATTAAACATTGGATTGTTACATTCAAACCCCCTTAGAAAAATTCTCCCTCAAAACATCATTTTATATTCTCATCCATAAACATGTTCGGGAATTTTTACTTCATTACCTTTCATAGTTCTGATGGTGCCTCTTCGTACTTATTTTTTTATCATTGTACTTTAACCATGTGAGTAGTCTTGTTGTGTAGAAACCTATCACTATGATCCAAGATCATTAATGGATTCTCCTCACAAGAAAGATAATTCTCCAACTATAACACCTCTGAAGATAGTTCATGTGAAGGATCTTGTATGTAATTCTTTAAGAGCGATACGTGGGAGGCATAATATACTTTAGACATGGAAGGTGTAACTGCTGGTCAATAGGCCACAACTCCCACATGATCAAGAATCTCAAAGGGGTAAATGTACTTAAAAATTATCTTACCTTTCTTCCCAATACAGATAGCCTTCTTCAATGGAGACATGTAGGGGAATACTATGTCTCATACTTTGATCTCATGTTCACGTCGACTATTGTCTTCATAACTCTTCATCCGACATTGGGATTCCTTGATGTACTGCTAAATGGTTTTGATAATCTCCACCATTTATCTGTCCATTTTGGTTCATAACATTGTACTCTCACCGACTTCATCCCAACAGGTCAGTGTTACGCACCTTTCCCATAAAGGGCTTCATATGGTGCCACTCAAATAAAGGTTTGGAAAATGTTGTTCTAGGATAATTCAACCAGTGGAAGATGTTGTTCCCATCCTTCTTTGAAGACAATAGATCATTATCTCAACATTTCATCCATTTTTTGAATATTTCTCTCAGATTGTCCATTATTTTTAGGATGATAGGTCATATTAATGTTTAGTTCAGTGGTTAGAGCATGTTGGAGAGTTTTCCAAAAGAAATGTGGTGAATCTATGATCTCTATCGGATACAATAAATAGTTGAACTGCATGCATCCTTACAACCTCATTGATATATATCTTTGAATTTTGTTCTAATGAGAATTCATGTCAAATTTTGATAAAGTGAGTTGTCATTTTAGGAAGATCCATAATGATCCATATATCATTGTTTCCACTAGATTTCCATTCAAAAAATCTATGGTGATATTCTCCCACTTCCATGTCGGTATGGGTTTCTGTTGCATCATCTTCTAAAACTTTATCCTTTCAAACTTACATTTTTTAAATACTAGGAACATTAATGTATATTCAGAAATATCCTTTTTCATATTGTCCCATAAATTGTTCTATCTGAAATCTCGATTCATCTTTGTACTCCTTGGGTGAATAAAGAATGTTGAGCTATGGGATTCATTAAAAAGCTCCTTATTTTTCTCTGGATAGGTTGTTACACATAATCATGACCCAAATAATACAACTCCATCATCTTCAATCATTAATGCATAGGATTCCCCATTTCAAATAGTTTACACCAATTTCTAATTTTCAACATCTTTTCTTTGAGAATCCTCTATTTTTCCAAGAGGGATGGTTGAGAAATCCTTTGGGAAAAGATTGATGATGTTCCTCCTTTAATGATTAAAATTTCCATCCCCTATAAATCTAGGAAAATTTGATCTTTTAAAAAAACATAATTGATATATATGAAGGATCCATTCTACATAGAGCATCCCCTTCCTTATTTTCCTTATTGGAATGGCAGTGGATTGATAGGTCATAATATTTGATGAGATCAAACCATAATCTTTGGTTTATATTGATATCTTTCTGTGTGATTATATTTTTGAGTCTTGTTTGATCAGTATATACCTCACACTTCTCCCCTAGAGATAATGTTTCCATACATTCATCACAAAGATCACATCTTCAAACACCAGGTTATGCATAGGATAGTTTTTCTCATACATTTTCAACTTCTTTGAGGCGTAGCCTATCGCATTATAATTTTACAATAGAAATAAACCTAATCCCTTCATTCAATAATCACTATACAATATAGAGAGTTTTCCAATTTTAGTGAGTGTGAGTACCAGTGTAGTGAAAAGTTTATTTTTGTGCTCCATAATGCTTTCCTCGCTTTCTTGAGTCTATAAAAACTTCAATCCCTTCCTTGAAATCATTGTTATTGTGTTTTACAATCATGATAAGTTCTTCATAAATCTTCAATTATACCGAAATAGACAAAGAATGTAGTGGATCTCTATTTCAGATGTTGTCCTAGGTTATTCATCAATTGCATTTGTCTTGGAAGGGTCCACATATATCCCTTTGATGGGGATAACATGCCCTTAGAATGATAGTTACTCCATCCAGAACTCACATTTACTGAACTTTTTATATAGTTTTTCCATTCCCAATGAATTTATCACAATATTCGAAAGCTCCTAATGTTCCTTTTTCTGGTTGTAAATCAAAACATCATTTATAAATACTACCAAAAATGTTTCAAGATAATCTTTGAAGACTCTATTAATTAAATCAGTGAATATTTATGGGGGATTAGTGAGACCAAAAAGTATCAATATGAAATCATAGTGCCTATAACTCAGTTTAAAGAATGTTTTGGGAATATCCACCTTCGATGTCTTTAATTGTTGATATCCTGACTTAAGGTTCACCTTAGAGAAATAATTGGACCCATGAAGTTGATTGAACTAGTTATATATCTGAGGTGGGGGATAAATTTTATTTACCCTAGTTTTATAAAGCTCACGATAATCTATACAGTGGTGAATTGAACTATCATTATTCTTGAAAAAGAGGACTGGTGCTCCCCAAGGTGAAGCACTTGGGTGTATAAGTCCATTGCTTAGATTCTCTTATAACTTCGTTGTCATCTCTTCTAGATCTATAGTGTAAATTCTATAAGGTTTCATTAATATATATACATAATAAGGAATAATATTAATTGAGAACTCGAACTCTCACTCAAGAGGAAGCCCAAGAAATTCTTCTGGAAATATATCAATGTAGGCTATGACAATGGGAATGTCTTCGAGCATGATTCTATCTTATGTCTCAATCATTTGAGCTAGATATGTTAGATCATAAACCCATGATATATACATATTAGACAATTATTCAAAATGAAATTCATATTCTTCCTTATACTTGTTAGTTATTGGAGGATGCTTCCGAATGTGAAGAGTGATCTTCCATTCTACAGTGTGTATGCTGGATTTGTGTAAAGAAAGGAAATCAATGATGAAAATGAAATTGAACCCTAATAAAAGATGTATGATAAGATTTTCCAGGAGGTCTAGTCCATAATGTTTAATCATTGAGGAGTTATGTACTTTTGATGAAATAGTATCCACATTCATTGTTCTCTATGATTACCAATCATCAAATTTTTGAATTAGTATTTCAATACATCTACTAAACATGCTTGATATGAAAGAATGAAATGGACCAAAATCAAATAGAATGTTCCCTATTATAGAATGAATAACTAGCGTACCTATCACAATCTCATTTTTCAAATTCTCCTCAAAAGTAGTTAATTATTAAACCCTTCCCTATTTCCTTGGATGTGGTTTTTTATTTCCTCTGACAACCGTTGGATTAGATAAATTGTTCACATAATTATTATGCTCGTTGTAGTTATAAACCTCCAATACATGATGAGTGTTGATTTGAAAATCCCTATATTATTCCATACTAGTTGAGTTATTCATATCCCTTCAGTATTTTTTAGACCTATTTCTCCTTATTCCATATTTTAAGAAATCCCTAGCTCCCTTTAGACAGTTCCCATGATGCTTCCTATAACAATTTTGACACATGGGATGTTCAAAATTCTTCCAATCATGGGATTTATTTTCCAATCCACACATATTAGACTAAATCTTACACATTTATTTCACCTATACCAAATGACCATTTTGAATCTCCATTCTCTATTTCAACCTTGAGTGACCAATAGATAATCTCTTCATAATTGTAGAAGTCATAAATCACAAATGCAATTCATAGACTCAAAATTAGTAAGCTAAAGAAGAAATCCACCTTTCATTAAGTGTTCATGATAAATCCAGAAGTTTATCTTGAACCCCTTGTGACGTTTTCTTCACACACCTCGATGGACTAATCTTTCATATTCTTCTTACGTCTGAGGAATTCCCTTTCTATTTTGAGATGGAGGGTTCAGGCAAAATATTTATTGTAAAAAAATTTATTGAATTCCTATCAATACATGAAATCAATTTCCTACATGGAAATCATATTATTTATCAGTGTACACCACTAATCAGCTTCCCCATCAAAACTATTGAACACCGTTATGAATTTCACTTCTTCTGAACACTATATGACAGATACTATCTTTTCAATGGATTTAATCCACTGTTCTATGAGGAGGTGATCGAATGATCCACTAAACATGGGAGGTATTTCCCATATGAATTATTAAACGTCAACATTCTCTTTCCATGGATGAGGAAGGAGTTCCACATGATTTACGTTATTATTCATAACTTGATATTGCTGATCAGGTACAGTCATAATGTTTTGAGCAGTCGTTACCATCAAAGAAGGCATATTATTAAGGAAATATACACATTCCCTATCACATTGATTATTAGAACATGTTTTTCTATTTACAACTATTAACTATTTAAAATAACATACAATTAAGGCTCTTGAATACTTAGTGAATAAAAACAAAAAATAAAAACAAAAAAGAATAATCTCTTAGATGAAAAGTATATCCTAACTTATGATTCCCTAGGATTCAATCTAGGTTATCCTTGATCTTTTTGCATAACATATATTCATATTCGATTATTTTTCCATGCTCCCATTAATAATGGTTCATACTAATATTATGAATTTACCATGACATATCCCATGGGATTGCCAAACCAGGAGTGCGGCAAGGACCGTTGTTGTCCATAAATTACCATTTGAGTCTAGATAAATGTAATTTTTTCTGGGTCTTAACTATAGATACATCTGTTCTAGGGCCAAATCCACTTGTTCATTTCTTAAGGGGGTTATATTTTCTTGATAAACCAATTACACTATACCTACCAAAAGGTATGGGTAGTTTTCTTATAATTAATTTTATCCAAAAGGTTCTCACTAAAGTGCTCTATTTCTAATCTCCAAAAAAAACTAGACCATCCTCTAATACCAAATATAGAGACCCTAGCCTTTTACACATAGCATTACAAATTTTAATCATAATAAGACATCATATTACAATCCATGGATCGTGAAGTCTAGTGTCATAGAGGACTAGGTACATAAAAATGAAAACATTGGACTAAAGAAAACATTAAATTATTTATTCTTCATAAATAGCTCCAAAAATCCATTTTTCTCATATAAATTCAAAGGATTACATGCAGATAACATAAAAAAATGCATGATCTAAAAACTTAGTAAAGGAATAATCATAATAAAAAAGCTTTAGAAAATGGATTAGAAAGAACGATATAATGATATAAAAAGGAATGAAACATGTGAAATCATAACATATTATCATGAGATAATATAAACATGGAGTCAAAAAATGTGGAAGAAATATTAAACATGGCTTCAGCATTATTCAAGGCTCATTTCACATAGTGGATCACAAGTCATGTTTAACCATCATGATTTTTGACATGGTAACACGAGTCAAGGCTAACTACCAATACCATTGCACCTAACGCCTCATGAGAGTAATCTTTACCCATTGAATTATAGAACTATTGAGGTGCACCAAAAATAACATGTTAAATAATATTTTTTCCACATAATAAGTCATACATAATCAATCTTATATAATTCAAAGGGTAACCATGTAAAGAAGTGGGTATCATAATCCTCTCGTGAAGCATAATAAATTGGTGTATCATTCAAGTGTCCATGAAGGAAATGAATTGATACATATATAGAAATTAATAAGGTAAAATAGTCATATATCATATAATTTATTTCAAACAGAAGTGACAACATGTAAGAAGAGTATTTATGAAATTTTAGCATTAAAATATTTTAGAGTTTATTTAAGGAAAACACTAATGAACATTTAAAATAAAATGGAACATAATCATTTATATAAAAACTAGAAGTCAAACTAGAAGTTTTACATAATAAAAATAATGATTTAATAAAAAATATTGTCTCTTAAAATATACAATAGAGTGCACATGAAATTTTCTTAGAATTTGTATAGTTCACTTAAAACGGGTTTGCATATTGGGAAGTATTGAGGAGGTTACCACTTAAAAACATATATATTCTTGAAAGAGAATGATGAATGGATATTGATACAATTGGATAATATAAATATAATTAAAAATATGTTCATAAAAATAATAGATAACTTTATTTGGGTAAAATGAAAGATATAAAACCCGAAAGAATAATTAATGTTTGGGTTGAGTCCCATACCTTATGTACAATGGTGTTCATCATAGGATCTTAATGTCCTGGTTAAAAAAAATTAAATTTATTAATTAATATTTCTAGAACCTGTTATTCATTACATTGATTTATTTTCCTTTATTATGTAAATTAATGACCTTTTTAGTGGGATAAGATCTTGAATTTAAATGTTTGGAAGCATTTTATTCCTTGGTTTTCATGATTGTTTTATTTATATACATGTAAATATTAACATGTAATGTAACTCCACAAGAATCCATGGTACGCTTCTCCTTCAATAATGCATTATCTTTCATTGTACGCAAGCTCGAGATTCTAACACAATGCGACCAATCAAAGATTCCGTTATGAATAGTAATACACACGTTTTGAAATTATATAAATTTTATCTTCCAAAATGGACTTCGTTTTTGGATTCCTAATATCGGTATTAGCATATGATGATTTTTTGGTATTTTTCTTAAAACTTCCAATTTTCGATCAATAGTGATAAATACTTAAAAACAACTTGTTTAATAAAAATAATTTATAGTGATAAATTATACAATTGAGTGGATTGAAAGTATACTTGTAATATAATTTTACCATTTTATCCAATGGTGGAAATTATAAATAATTTCACTTCGAAATTGTACATAAACAATTGTCAATCTTTTGATTTCTATTGTTTCTTAAAAATATGCAATTTGTTTTGACAACAGAAATTAATTATAAAATTAATTAATGAAACATATATGTTTGTAATTTTGTAAAATATACATCATTTTTTATTTCAGAATATGAATTTTACCTTAGGGTGATATTTTTGTATTTTTATAAGAAACATAAGTTTTTGTTGAATAGTGAAACCACTATGTGGTAGTTAAAAAAACTAATTTTTTGTTTAAATGAAACTTCACCACTTCTATGAATTATACTTTTCAAAAATCTGACATACATGGTTATAATTAGTAAGTAAAATGTGTTTCAATGAGATGAAAATAATTTTTTGTGAATAATAACTTTTAAGTTTTATTAATCGTGATTAAAGGTAATTAGTGTAATTTAAGTTAAATATAATGATACAATAATATGAAATTACCTTTACACTTTTCTTACACTTATTAGATGAGTCATGGCCGACCAAGACAATCCATGGGTCAACTTGGGGACCCCATGGATCCACTTGGGTACGAAAATGAAAATAATAAACTTTTATCTAAAGTAAAAATTTAATTATAACAAACACGTGTTGTTTTACTAAAACAATTCTTACATGGGGTTATATAAGTTAACATTTAGACAATAAATATTAATTGGAAATATAAAAATATTTAATACATCATGTTTTTATTTTTATAATTTTTAGACATTAAATAAATTAAATTTTTTCTGACACCATGATGATGCAGTGATTACCTCATTAATTAACGATTTAAATTAAATGAAAAGATAATCTAAAGTCTAAGACATAAACTTGTCAAAAACCTATTGGATGGGTGGATTTAGAACCCTTATCACCTTATCCATGAAATATATAATTGTGGGACCTTTGAAATCCGAAAATCACTTCATAATAATATAACATTTCATGACTTTCCTAGAGTGCCCCTCCTCTCCTCTTGTAAAAGGCCCCAACCTATACCTCCTCATTCACACGATCAAGCCATTTGGCTTGGCCAAAATCTTCCCAAATACTCTCTAAAACTCCCACTCTTACACATAGAAGCCTCACTTTGGGCAGGAGTCTTCCCAAGGAATCCTTTGTCTCAAATCAAAAATAGTTACCCAATTTTAAGGTAGTGTCTTCTCTTATGTTCTTTTGTTTTATTTTTCCTCTTCAACCCCGTAAAACCTTTTATTCATTTATTTTGTAACAAAAACAGTATCTTCAATATACTATGATTTTTTTAGAAGGATTTGATTTACACTTACAGACACCGTTGTCTAATGGTTAAAGAACAAATTGTTTCTATGGGTAGAGAATTACTACCTCACGAAACAATGATTGTTCAATCTTATTTTAGTACCACTCATGGTGTCCATTAAGATGACACTATATTTATATATGATATATATTATTTTTATGTTTTAATTATGCTTCGTTATTTTTCATTTATGGCATACGTTTTTGATTTCCATTATGGGTAAACACGATACTTTCATTTTAGGATGTGTGGTCTACCGCCCCCTCAAATTGATTTAAATCGTTAATTCCATATGTTGGACATATAAAGGATGTATTAAATGATATAATATATGATATCATACTGGAATTATAATATAACTTTATATCATTATGATTTCACTATATTAAATACGAAATAGAAATGAAAGTAGCGTTCATGCGTACGTACGACTTACCGTCTCTATGAGCGGTGAATTTAATTTCATACCTCTAAATCTTATGTAATATTATAAATGCATTCATATAATTGATATATATGATATATATTATATCTATATCATGAATTTAATTCTGGAGGTAATGTATATTTTACCACATGAACAACGTGTAATTATAAGAAGTTTTTTGTTGACACAAGTACAAAAGATCGACAAAACGACTGTTATTAACTTAAATGACTACATAATGTTCATAACAAGGTAATAAGTGATATAAACGGAATAATGAACTTGAAAAAGGTTCTTAAGAATGTATAAATTAACTCAAGTTTATTATTTAGGAGGTTAAAGAATGATCGAGTCAATTTGGACATGAGGTAAGGGACTTCGTCTCAATCTCCTTTCATCGAGGCATATTTTGTCTTATACACAACTTTCTTTTATACTGTGTATAAAACCCTTTGAATTTTATGTTTATCCAAAAGGAATATTTTATACGAAGAATTTTTACTAAATGACAAAAGGAATATTTTGTCTTACGTACGCGGCGACAACGTCTTCTCCGCCGCCATGACCATTATTTGAGTTTAGTCTTTCTCTACTAGCCATAACATTTTTTAAAATGACAAATAAACACAAAGTTTTACTTTTCTTTTATTTAGTATTGAAAATTATTTTATTATATCAATGTGGTGTATTGATATCTTTTGATTGAAATGTTGAAATGTTAGGTTTCCTTTATGCATGTTTTATGTGATACAATTGTGTTATGGTTTATGATATTTTAAACCTTTTCATATAAGGAATGAATTGTACATAATAAGTGACAGGTGCAGCCTGCTATAGGTCCTCGATGCATCGGTAGGTCTCATGAGACAAACTAGTTTCTTGGCACGAGGCCTTGAAAAAAAACTTATTTTTAGTCTTGGAACGAGTCCTTGGCTACGCGATTATGATATTCTGGCATTATACATTCCATCATTATGAAAGTGGTTATATATATTGCATGTGATTATTCAACTAGTAGAATATCCATGTGAATTAGTAAATGGAATTATTTCATTTTATTATTTCCATATTATGTTGATGTTATTGTTTAAAATGCTTTTGTTTTAGTTATACATTGCCTTAAATGTTTATGTTTATTTATTAAAGTTTTGGTTAATTTTTTATCCTTACTGAGCATCTGAGCTCACCCCTTTCAATGTTTTATTTTTCCTAGGATGTGATGAAGTATTTTATGAATGACTTGCTGGGATAGTATGAGGGGATATGAAGACAAGATGTTTTTGTAGTTTTGTGTACATTATGATGTAATGTAAGACTTATGAATGTATCTAGTGTTTCTAAGGATACTAAAATAATCGGTCTTTCGATACATGATCATTTGTGATCATGACAATGTTATGTAATAATGCACTGACTCTGGGTAATTGGGGTCAGGGTATTACAGTTGGTATCAGAGGTAGTTTAGTACTAACCATGGAATCTAGATTTAGATAAACTCCGATTAGAGCACATAGCCCTAAGATAGGCTTTGAGGATTAGTATAAAAGAAATTCCTTGAATTTTAGTATTATAGAGATTTTGTGAGTTTTCCAAGCAATACATCCATGTCTGGATATGAGCAGGTAAAGGCGTCTCTGGCACAGATGTACCTAGGGGTAAAACACACAAACAACACTTTAAGCTAGACTCGAACGGGAACTGTTGCACGTCAATGGGCCTTGCTGCACTCTTGGTTATGACACTCCCAGGGGATATGCTTAGGATAAATCTAATTTTCTTTATAAACTATTATGAAGGGTTTATGTTTATATACTTCCTTAAAGAAAACATTTTTATGATTTTGGATTATATCGATAAATAGTTCAATTTATGTTAAGTGTTTTTCATGTTTTTTATTATGTATTTTGATTCATAAACTGATCTAGTTTATGAAATTGTTTAGAAATGCTGCCTAGTGGAAGGAATGGAAACTGTGTCAATGCATGAACTCTATGTGGGTATTTCCCTCCTACTCAAGATAATTATAGTGGAGCTGGTGAAACAACTGGTGCTGATCAACTTATCACCATACTAGGAAAACTCAATCGAGTTATGAAAAATATCGTTACTCGTATGGAGCACCCTGATCCACAACGTGGAGGATCAATGTTAGACCGCTTCAGGAGGCAGAAACCACAAACATTCAATGGGAGTAAAAATCCCTTAGTAGCTGAGCAATGGATAAATTCCATAGAGAAAATATTCCATGCCTTGGGGAGTAGTGTAAGGGAAAATCTTATCATAGCAGTTTACCACCTCAATGGAGATGTTGATCAATGGTGGACATTGATTCAAAACACAAAGGAAGATGAAGAATTATCAAGTATGGAATGGAGAGAGTTCAAATGGCTTTTCTTAGAAAAACACTTTCCTCGTGACCATCAAGCAGATATGGAAAAGCAATTACTGAGTCCGAGGAAAAAGGAGGATGAGAATGTCGTAAAGTATGAGTCTAACATTACAAGGTTAGTGATGCATGTGGTAGATAATATACGTAACCCAAGATGAAAGATTGATCATTTCTTTGATGTGTTAAAACCATTTCTCCATTGAGCTTTATTATCACAATATTTCTCAACGTACGAAGATATAGTATCATGTTCTATCAAGAGAGAAAAGGAATTCTCTAAATATTATGAAAATAAAGTAATGCAAGAGAAGAACAGAATGGTGGAACAAGAGACAGATAAAGGGAAAATGAGAAAGAAGGATTTTTCATTATGTGATAATTATGGGAAGAATCACCCTGGTACTTTAGTAAAAAGAATGGGAGTTTGTTATAAATGTGGAGAAAAAGGTCACCAGGCTCGTGATTTCAAGGGAAAGAAAGAGGCTATCAATGTTGAATGCTACAATTGTAGGAAAATGGGGAATTATTCAAATGAATGTCCTAAGCATCAGGGAAACATACCATAGAAAAGGCCAAGGGATCAAGGACAATCTAATGATGTTACTACAGTTGAAGTTGAATAATTATTGTATTTTTGTTTTTGGACTCAAGAACTATATTATGGTTATAAGAATAATGTGATATATATAAGGATTGTACTGTAGTAATTTTTTTTTCTTTATGGTTTTAATATAATGAAGGTAATCATATTTTTAGTCTGTCATAATAAAAGAAATTTTAATTTGTTTGGGGAATCTAATGAATTGATTTGGGAATTTAGATACTTTTTAGAGAAAGTCTAGACAGAGGTATTTTGGTAACTATAAATGTTGGAATGGATTAAGTTTAACTTTGTATAGTATTGTTTAAGGTTAAAACATTTTTGAAGATTATTTTTGTAATATTATAATACTATAGTTTTAGGAAAAGGACAACATGCTGGTCGGGGGATAACCTATCATGTCGGACAAAGATGTAGGAATCGAACCCACAACTATAGTGAGACAAGCCTTTATTGCCAACCACTAGATTACAGGAAGTCCCTGGTTATTACAAAATAGTTTTTCTAATCTAAATGGTATGTGTTAATATTTTTAACCTTGTATGATTTGGATAAATATAATATTTTTGAGTTAAATTATCTTTTTGCGTGAATGATTAGTTTCTTGTAGAAATTAGTTGAAGGATGAAACTCTAATTGTAAAGCATATATATATATATACCTATCTTTTATTATATGAATAAATTAATTCTTAATTATTATGAAATGGATATTAAAACAATGTATTATCTGAATACCTTATGTTTGGTTGAACTGATGATATTTTAAATCACCATCGATTGAAGGCTTTAAGGCCCTCAATTTTACACTTGATTATGATTGATGACCTCAATCACTCCCTACAAATATTTACGTTTTCTCTCCAATTATATGTCTCTAATTTCCACCAATTTTCTCTTAATCAAGATCATAATTTGGTGGTGACATTTACATTTTTATTTCCCTATTATTAAGGCTAAACTTTATTAACCTTATCTCCGATGTGGGTTTTCCACAAACGTATTTTCTACATTTAGCCTTTTTTTTGATGAAAATTTTCAAATTGCGAGGATGCAATTTATTTAAGGAGCCTAGAATGTGAAACCCCAAGCTTCAACGGTACGCTTCTCTTTCAATAATGAAATAGCTTGCATTGTACTCATGTTCGAGATTCTAACACACCGCAACCAATCCATGTAGCCGTTATGAATAGTAATACCCACTTTTTAAAATTATATAAATATTATATTTCAAAATGGACTTCATTTTTGGATTTGGAATATCATAATTATCCTATGATGTTTTTTGGGTAATTTTCTGAGAACTTCCAATTTTCGATGAATAGTGAAAAATACTTAAAAACAACATTTTTAATTAAAAAAATTTATAGTGATAAATTATACTATTGAGTGGGTTTAAATTATAATTATAATATAATTTTACTATTTTATCCAATGGGTCATTAGAATTAATTTCACTTTGAAATTGGACATAAACAATTGTCAATCTTTTGATTGTTATTGTTTCTTAAAAACACGCAATTTGTTTTGAAAAAAGTAATTAATTATAAAATTTATTAACACAACTTATATGTTTTGAATTTTTTAAAATAGACATCATTTTTTCATTTGGAATATCAATTATATCTTAGGGTGAATTTTTGGTATTGTTCTGAGAAAAGTCAATTTTTGATGAATAGTGAAACCACTAAGTGGTAGTTAAAAATACTAATTCTTCATTTAAATGACACTTTACAACTTCTGTGAATAGAACATCAAAAATCCGACATACATGATTGTCATTAGTGAGTAAAATTTGGTTCAATGAGATGAAAATAATTTTTGGTGAATAGTAACTTTTAAGTTTTATTAATCACGATTAAAGGTAATTAGTGTAATTTAAGGTAAATATAATGTTATAATAATATGAAATTACCTTTACACTTGACCTACCCTTATTTTAGGAGTCATGGAAGACTAAGAAAATCCATGGGTCTACTTGAGGACCCCATGGAGCAACTTGGGTAAGAAAATGACTTTAATAACTTTATATTTGAAGTAAAAATAAAATTATCACAAACATAGGTTGTTTTACTAAAACAATTATTACATGGGGATATATTAGTAAACATTTAGACTATCAGTATTCATTGTAAAGATAAATATATTTCATACATTATGGTATTTTTTGTTTAATTTTTAGATTATAAATAAATTAAATGTTTTATGACACCATGATGATGCATCTATTACCTCATTAATTAACGATTTAAATAAAATGAAAAGATAATGTAAAATCTAAGACATACACATGTAAAAAAAACTATTGGATGAGTGGATTTAGAACCCTTATCATCTTAGACTCAAAATATATAATTGTGAGAGATTTGAAATCAGAAATGAACTTCATAATAATATAACATTTCATCACTTTCCAAGAGTTCCCCTCCTCTCCTCCTATAAAAGTCCCCCACCTCTACCACCTTATTCAAACCTTAAAACAATTTGGCTTACCCAAACTCTGCCCAAATACTCTATCAAATTCCCACTCTTACACCTAGAATCCTCATTTTTGTAAGAACTCTTCCCAAGGAAGCCTTTGGCTCAAATCAAAAAGAGTTACCTGGTTTTAAGGTAATGTATTCTCTTATGTTCTTTTGTTTTATTCTTTTTCCAACCCCGTAAACTATTTTTATTCCTTTATTTTGTAACTAAACCAGTATCTTCAATATACTAGGATGTTTTTTTATAATTATTTGATTTACACTTACACAGACCTTCATCTAATGGTTAAAGAACATATTGTTTCTGTGGGTGGTGAATTACTGCCTCACAAAATGATGACTTTTAAATCTTATTTTAGAACCTATCATGGTGGCCATTAAGATGTCACTATATTTATATATGATATATATTATGTTTAGGTTTTACTTATTCTTTGGTATTTTTCATTTATTCCATACCTTTATGATTTCCATTATTGGTAAACGCAATAATCTCATTTTAGGAAGTGCAGACTACCGCCCCCTCAAAGTGATTCGAATCGTTAATGCCATATGATGGATGTATAAAGGATGTACTAAATGATATTATATATGATATTATACTGGAATTATAATATACCTTTATATCATTATGATTTCACTCCATTAAATACAAAATAGAAATGAAAGTAGCATTCATGCGTACGTACGACTTACCATCTCCATGAACGGTGCATTTCATTTCATACCTCTAAATGTTATGTAATATTATAAATGCATGAATATACTGGATATATATGATATATATGATATCTAGATCATGAATATAATTCTCGAGGTAATGGATATTTTACCACATGAACAACTTGTAATTATAAGATGTTTATTGTTGACTCAAGTACCAAAGAACGACAAAATGACCATTAGTAACTTAAATGACTACATAATGTTCATAACATGGTAATAAGTGATATAAAAGGAATTATGAACTTGAAAAAGGTTCTTAAGAAAGTGTAAATTAACTCTGACTTGTAATTTAGGTAGTTAAAAAATGATCGAGTCATGTTGGACATGAGGTAAGGGACTTCGTCTTAATCTCCTTTCATTGAGGTATATTTTGTCTTATACACAACTTTCTTTTATACGGTGTATAAACCCCTTTGACTTTTACATTTATTAAAAAGGAATATTTTAAACGAGGCATTTTTACTAAATGAAAAATGGAATTTTTTTTCTTATGTACGCGGTGACAACGACTTCTCCGCCGCCGTGACCATTATTTGAGTTTCATCTTTCTCTACAAGCCATACCTTTTTTTAAAATGAAAAATAAATAACAAGTTTTTCTTTTCATTTATTTGGAATTGAAAATGGTTTTATTATATCAATGTGTTGTATTGATATCTTGTGATTAAAATGTGGAAATGTTATGTTTCCTTTATGCAAGTTTTATGTGACACGATTATGTTATGGATTATGATATGATTAAACATTTTCATATAAGGAATGCATTGTAATTAATAAGTGACGGGTGGATCCCGCTATAGATCCTCGATGCATCGGTAGGTCTCATGAGACAAACTAGGGTCTTGTCATGAGGCCATGACAAAATCTTATTTGTAGTCTTGGAACTCGGCCTTGGCTACGTGGTTATGATAGCCTGGCATTATTCATTCCATCATTATGAAAGTGGTTATTGATATTTCATGTGATTATTCAACTAGTAGAATATCCATGTGAATAAGTAAATGGAATTATTTCATTTTATTATTGCAATATTATGATGAAGGTCAAGTTTAAAAGGCTTTTGTTTTAGTTATACATTGCCTTAAATGTATATGTTTATTTATGAATGTTTCTGCTATATTGTTATCCTTACTGAGCATCTGAGCTCACCCCTTTTAATGTTTTATTTTTTCCAGGATGTGAATAAGTATTATATGAATGACCTGCAGGGATATTATGATGAGATATTAATACAAGATGTTGTTGTTGTTTTTTGTTCTTTATGATGTAATGTAAGAATTATGAATGTATATAGTGTTTCCAAGGCTACTAAACTAATCAGTCTTTTGAGACTTGATCTTTTGTGATCATTCCAATGTTACGTAATAATGAACTGACTCTGGGAAATTGCGGTCGGTGCATTACATGTATGATGAGAATTGATGTACAGAATTAATGTTTTATTTTATTAAATAACATACAAAGGATTACATGGTCATAAAATGATTTTTTTTGTAGTGAATATGAATCATCATATAAAACATTAATAATAACTATTTTGGTTAAGTGGTGGCTTTTGATCACATCAAACAATTTTTTTTTATAAAATAATATCATTTGTAAAAAATTACTGAACCTTATATTAGATAAAATAAACATATTATATTCTGGTTCTACCATCAATATTTTTTAAAGACCATAATTGATAGTGACAATAAAAATTGAAAACTAGTCATCCTAGAATGTGATAAATTAACACATCTCGGTTGTTGTTTTCATTTCTAGTATAAAAGGAGGGTAAATGAGAGATGATGATGAAATATTACATTATCATAAAAATATGTCATTAAATAAATTTTACCTTTGTTATCATAAAATTTGGATTATATGTGGTGAGGAAATAAAAAATAAATAAAGTAACATGAATGAAATTACAAGAAATGAGAAGAGTAGTTTACCTCTCGAATATAACTTCTCGGTGATCCTCTTTAGGGGGTAGGATGTGGTCCTTTTAAGAGACCAGGGGATTTTGGACGTAGTAGAATGGATTAAAGAGATATTTTTATTGAATTTAGACAAACATCAAGGATTTATAGGAGTGAAGAGAAGAGGTAAATACGGGTGGTATTTATAGTGGACGAGAGGAGGGGTTTCTCATTATTTTAATCATTGGTATAATATGTATGCTCAAATCTACAAATAATATTTATTATTTTGACCAAAATAGTAATAATTTCATGTTATTTTACTCCAATTTCAACTTACATCCTTCTTGAAACAATCATCATGCATAAATTCAGGTTTTAGAACATACCGTAAATTAACATATTTTACTATTCATCAAAAAATTTATGTAATTCGGAAAAATCCCAAAAAAATCTCCCCTACCATTTTATGATGTTCAGATTCAAAAAATGAACTAAATTTTATGAAAATAATCCTCTAAATATTATAAATTTAATTTTTCATATAAATTTTTCATATTCTTGAAAAATACATATTTTAAAATTATAACTGATTTCCTAATAAATTGAAAATTTAAATATATTCTCATAAAATTATCCTGTCATCATAAAATATCAAAACAATAATTTATAAATAAATTTTATGGAAATAAATTTTATTTTTTTAATTATTAATTATTCATAAATTTATAAATAAATATTTATGACTTATAAAAAACATTATCTTATTGTTACGTATTAGATGAATAAATTTTGTTTATAAATTCATTCGTAACGATACTATTTACGTGGCCAATTTACTATTCCTATGGTTCATATTACTATTCAAAATGGCAACATTACTATTCATAATGGTCAGTTACAATTAACTAAAAATTATGTTTGTCTTATCAGAATCTAAATATCATACTTATCACAGTCGTGTTTATCAGATTCTCGAAATTAAAATAAAAGAAGAGACAAAATTATGTTCAAAGGTCACATAGTAATTAATAGTTCATTGTGTAGTGATTTATTGTGATTATATGAAAAGATTATAAGATTTTAATTTTCATTGATTAAATTTTAGGTTATTACACTCATTATAAAAGGTCTAATCAATAAGATGCATCAATAATTTCAAACATATACTTTTTCAGTCATAGCTTTTAGAAGTAATTAATTAAAGTTATGGTTGGTGTTGATTCCCTAGGTTTTAATAAAGAAATATGATCCGAAAAATAGGAAATATTTGGTCCAATATCCTACGAGGAATGGGGACATGGTATAATTTAATCAAGTCATGGAATGAAGATGGAAAATTGGTTTACTCAACATATGTTTGTATGAATAAATATCATGAAAATAAATCATAACAGCAATAATTATCATGAAATTTCAAATTAATGTAAGGGTGTGACTTTTAGAATTTCAATTTATATATTTTTAATTTATGAGAATTATATTGCGTATTTTCTATCATGTCAAAATATTTATCCTTAGTGCTAATGTCTCCCAGATCCGTGAGTACAAGGCAAAAATATTTATGCATTTTTATCAGTGAATATAATTAATATCATTTCATGAAACAATTAAATTCCATAATTTTGTTTCAATCCATTTGGTAGAAAAAAACTAACTCAGAAAATATATAAACAAGTGCAAATTGTAATACCCATCCATTTGATAAATTAAAAAGATTTACTTTGGTTCTATCTGTTCATGCTCTTGATGTGAACAATGATTACATGATGTGTATTGAACTCCATACATAAAATGTTTTTATTTTCATCACTTTAATCACTTCCTGTTTATTTATTCTAGGGTTCTAAAATAAAATAATAACCAATGGATGTAGATTCCAAATAGCATTTAAAATATTGAATCACGTCGGTGTAGTGGTTAACCATGGGTAGAATTATTGAAACTTATAAAATAAAATAAATTGAATTCCCTAAATGAAATTTTTAAAAAATACAATTCCTCCAAGTATCTTCTCTTTTCAAGGTAATATAGCTTATACTATTTCTTTTTTAGCTAATTTAAATATGGTCTTATTCCAACCGCCTTTGATTTAACCACATATAACAATATTTTCAATCTAGGGTAATCTTTTTTTTCCTACTCCATTAGTTCATCTTGACTAGTTTGGGATGTAGTTTGAGGACATATGTAATGAAATAATAGTAAATAAAAATATAAAAATATTTTTTAGTTCTCTGGTTTGATCACTTCTTATTCCTTTTCAACCTATGGTTCACATTCTATAATGAAATCTTCAGTTAAAGCCTCAGTGTTTTCTTCTTCTTCATAAAATTGTCTGAGGAAGTACCATTCATCTTTAGTCTCCGGAATTTCTATAAGGTAATCACATGTTTTCATGATATCCAATTACTTTAATTTTTATTATTCCTCTACCAATATGTATTGTACAACTTTGACAATATTCTCTTTTTCCTCCTCACCCATTAATTAAAAAATTTCTTTTATATTTCCTTCCTTTTTATCATAGAAGAAAAACATAATTTCATGGTTCTTATGAATCTTTTTTATTTTTATAATGGATTCCTTATGTCTTATATTTCCTATAAATTTATTAGGGCATCCATTTAATATTTTCAACATTCTTTCTATAATGTTATTTTTTTTATGCCTCTGATTTTCTTCCTTTTTAGTTTGTGTGGTATTAATTTCTTCCACTTATTCCTATTATTCTTTTTTAGACAAACCACCCCATACCTTAAATTTAAATTGTAATTTTCATTCTAGGGAATGTAAATTTAAAATAACATGACAAAGGTGAGTAATCAATTCTCTATGTTCACTAATTTGGGCTTCATGGTCATCCATCATCTTCTCCAACACTAGAATGAGATTGGTGAAAATATTCACTGCCTGTCATTTAAATTCTATTATCGAGGTTATTAGAAAGAATTAACTTCGTAAATTTAATACTCTTGAGGTTGTTTTGAATCAAAATTATGTTCTTTATCCAACTATTGAAATATTTCATCTTCAAACCAACCTATATATGCATTAGGCATTATTAGTAGGAAACTAAGAACAAATTTAAAATATTAAATGATTTGAGAAAGGGGTGTAGTCACATCTCCCGGCTCTCTATGCTCTGCCCCATGATCATCCATCCAAATTTCAATCACATAAATATATTGAGTGATAAATCCAGTTATAATATTAAAGATATTGTATTCTTGAATTTTAAAAAATTTTAAGTTTTCATGAGTTTACAACTCTGGCAAGAAATTTCAATGGTAGCATTTATAGTCGTGACCTCATTTTCCTTGTTGAAAGTATGTTCCATTCATGTATGTGGGTTGGAATTCACCATAATCATGAGAATAAATATCATTATTACTATCATCCTATTATGTCCACCTTTCTGAATTCAGTTCTTCCCATGGGGTTGGAAACTCCATATATTTAATGTATTCTGATGGTGGGATGCAATAAGAGTTTTTTGACATGTAATCCATCCTGTATAACACAAACAAAAACATAGAATGTGATATTGAAAAAATAATATATATATATATATATATATTTGAAAGAAAAAAAACAAAAAAATCATTAAATAGAAATGAGATAAGTGAAGTATTTGACCTACGAAATTATTCTTTTGTTATTTGAAATAATCGGATGCTCCCTGAAAACGGTGCTGAAATTTGATGCACCCACATGCATCATTTAAGTCATGCAGGTGGAGGTCAAATTAAGTCATTGTTTCCCAAACTACACTTTCTACTAATGAATAGTGTTGTGAAAGTGCAAGGTCTAACCCACAATGATTGCACTAGATGACAAGAACATAATGGTTCGAAACAAATGTGTAGGCATCCTCCAAAATTTGATGAGTTTGGGAGTAACTAATACATAGGGATTTGAGATTAATATTAGAGATAGAAAAAAGAATCCGGATTAATTATAGGGGTTAGTTAAAAACATAATCATAATCATATCTTGTTATGGTAATGTAGTTTAATACAAATAATTAAATGGACAATAGCTGTGTATGGTCATGCAAACTAGATATACATAATATGATATTATTCCTTGGAATGGGTATAGCTACAACCTAGATGCATTAATTGAATCTTCTACATGATATAGTGTCACAGGATATTGGTCATCACCTATTCCACATAAATCATGTCAGGGTTGTATATTCAGACCCCCCCCCATTGTAGAGACCAAAACATGACATAGATATTACATTAATTTTGCGTATTACTTAATACATAAAAAAACAAATGCCCAAAGACCGTATTTTTTGGGGTCTTTGGAAACTCAAAACATAATCTTCTAATTGGTGTGAAAGATCTTCAACATATCCCATAAATATCTTCCCCTTTTGTTTTCTTACCTAAAACCATTATTTATATCATGGGGAAAAGAAAACATAAAAAGTGTGGCCTCAAATTCTCAATAATGGTAATCATGGAGAACATAAAAACAATCCATGAACATTTCAACGTAAAAACATGAACATAAAACATCAAAATCTTGATCAATAACATAAATCATTACAGTACATAAGGAATAGATCATAAAGGAACATTAATCATGATAAAATATCATTTAAATAAAACATGTAATTGTGGAAAACGATTAATCACATGTTATTATTTCCATAGTAACCAAGGCATTATTGCCAAGACCATCATAGTTGACAAAGTCCGTTACTAAACTGGGTTTAGTTGTGGTTCCAGCCCTATATTACTGAACCATATTTACTGGCCATTCCAGTCATTTCTATCTCATGAGATATGAATCTTTTCCCAATTACTTGGAGGGAGATATAGGTCTCACCCATCTCATAATAAAATCATTATTACTTGTTCCATAAAAAAATAATTACTTATAATCCAAAGAATAAAATGGGTTTCATAAACATCATCCCCTCAAAACATAATCTATATAAAACAAATGGATATCATTTCATCATAAGTATAATCAATCCATGTAAATAATATAGAAATTATAATTGAAACATAATAATGCTAAATAATGTCATCTTCTATGGAAAATAGTTTTGACAAAACACTTGAAATGAATTCTTGAGGAAAATATCCTTTCTTCTTAAAAAACATTTTTCCATTCTCAACATGTCATATAATATTAAACTAAAAGAAGCCAATTGAAAATAAATTTGAAAACATTTAAAGGAATATTCATGGAAATAATGTTCTATTAAAGCATAAAAATCCATTCATGCCATGTAATTTTAAAAAACATTGACCTTGTACTTTTGTCGGAAAAGTCAAAAAATTCCTCGTATGGTAACAATGAAATATTCCTTACATAACCCAGTGTAAAAGTCAAAGAGGGGTAGAAATGTCTTTAAAAATACATGTAATAATATTAAACACTTTATTAAAGAAATTTTTATGGGAATGGATGAAAAATATAACCCCATTAAATACTTATGTATAAGGAATCTCAGATAGAAATGAGATTAAAAAATTATCCCTTACCATTTATAATTGGTGAAATCATACATGTCCTAAAATTATGAAAATTACATGAAAATATAAATATCATATCATTCATAATAAACATAATAAAACATTCATGGTAAGCATAAACAACATACAAATGAAATAGGTGGTGATTAAGGCATATGTCTCATACAAATAAAGTGAGACGAAATAATCCCTTACCTTATGTCCAATTTCATATGTATGTGTTTGAGACTCCTATATAGTGCGTTTAAACATATTATTTACTTTTAATAGAACCATATTAATATTTAAGAGATCATATATGATTCACTTAGGATTTTATATTACCCGTTCATTTGTCAATTCCATTTTAAAGTAGTGTTTTGGGTAAAATTGGTTCATTTATTGTCTGTGTTTTGACTTGTAATTATTCATATGATTACTTAGATCATGATTAATTACTTCCATAATTTAAAACCTAATTTATATATAATATATGTTCATAATATACATATATATTAAAGTTCGATAAATGGAAATAAATACACGGTTCATAGAGATGGTAGGTTGTACGTACGCATGAACGCTGTTTTCGTTTCCTTATTAAATTGAATGGCAGTAGATAAATAACATATACATAAATCCAGTATCATTAATATTTCATATATTTCTTGATTATTTAATATATATACTTTATAATCATTCTTGGATGGTTAACTTGGAGAATGAATCTCATCGTGTCGTGGAGACGGTAATCTGTACATACATGTAACACCCGAGAGTTTTATGAGAAATATTTTGTTTTTATGTTATATAAATCATGAAAGTAATCTTTCAATACACACAACACTATCTTGGCTTGCTTTACATGCAACCACAACCTTCCTCGATAGCTTGCCTCGTACGCAATATCGAGTTTTACTAACCAATGTTATACTATTAAAATATTATTAAAACTAGCCTTTATGAAGAGTAATAACCACTTTTTGAAATTTTGTAAATTTCATATTTCAAAATGGACTTCATTTTTGGATTCGGAATATCGAAATTATCCTAGGGTGAAATTTTGGTATTTTCTGAAAACTTTCAATTTTTGATGAATAGTGAAAACACTAGGTTACTATTTAAAAACCGACTTTTTATTTAAATAATTATATATATTATTTAAACATATTTTATGTAAAAATTGATACATAATACCTATATAAGTTCAATTCAATTCATTGGAGTCATTTTATAATAATTTTAGATATATAAAAATTCTGTTGAACTTTTCACCGTCTTTTACACACCTCATAAGAGAATTTCTAAATTCACATAAAACATAATTTTACTACTTCTGTGAGTGGAATTTCGAAAATCTGAGAGACACAGTTAATATCAATGACTAAAATGTGGTTCAATGAGATGAAAATAATATTTTTTGAATAGTAACTTTTTACTTTTTTTTAACCACAGTTAAAAGTAAATAGGGTAATTAAGGGTAAAAATGATATTATTATTACCCTAAAACAAGTCCTAATTCTGTTGGATAAATTTAATTAGACCAAAAACAACCTTTGGAATAAAATATTACCATTTAGGCCCACTTGGATAATATTAGGACATTTATTATTAATTTATTTAAAGAAGGGTTAAAATAGTTAAAATCAACATTTAATAACTAAATCATTTTTAATATAGGGTTATACATAAGATAAATTCGACTATAAATATTAATTATGAAGCTAAAAATATTTTCTACATAATGGTATTTTATTTGTACTTTTTAGACTTAATATAATTTAATTTTATTATGACATAATGAGGATGTAGTAATTATCTTATTAATGAAATATTGACATAATTAATGTTATAAATACCCAAATAAACGTAATTTGAGACTATTTATTAATTAAAATAATTTTATATGTTAATATGACATTTTAGTGTTTATTTAATTAACTTTTTGCGAACTAATAATTCTGTTATGATTTTTTAAAAAATCAATTACCAAACAGTGACAAAATTTACTTAAAATAGTTTTTAAAACAAATATTATATTATTAATTGTTATTATATTCCTAAAAAGCTAATCATCGGCCAAGATACTTATATCATGATATTTGTATCATTAATGGACCACTTGGGGGTCTCTTGGATGTATATGGTATGGTTATTAACTATATAATATAAAAATACAAAGTGACATCGTAAATGTCAATCTAATTAACTAAGAGTTAAAACTAAAAGATAAGGTTAATATAACGACCTAAACTGGTCTAAATTATATTGGATTGGAGGCTTTCTACCCATACCCACCTTATATTCTAAATAAATCAATTTGGAGCTGTTAAAAACCGAACATGACTTTATAATAAAATAATATTTTTAGTTTTTCCAAAGGTGCCCCTCTCCTCCCTTATAAAAGGGCACCTCCTCCCTCTCTTCCTCACACCACATTGAGCCTTCAAGCTCAGCCAACCCCTGAAAAATTCTATTATCCACTTACCTGGAAACATCCTAGAGGTCGTGGTCTTCTTCAAAGACCAATTTAAGTTCCCTAAGAGGAGGTCTCAAAGAGACGCATCAAAGAAGAGGTAATGTTTTTTACCGATTCTTTCAACTTTATTTCTTCTTCCACTTTTTCTTATATAGTTGTTTCATTATGAATTAATAACATAAGTATCACTCATATAATGATATGTTATTATAAGTATGAAACAACCATATTCCACCATCTATCATTCCTACGAAAAACAAAATCACCGCACGTGCGTACGTACGGAATACCGTCTCCACGCCGTGGTGTAATCTATTGTCCACCACCACCTTACTTGGATGGGTATAATGGTGTAAATAATAACTATATATGTTTATTGTAAAGTGATATTGATTATGAAATATTATACATTCACTACAATACAATTCCATGATTATGGGAATGATATCATCGCTCGTGCGTACGTACGGAATACCGTCTCCATGATGTAATGTGACTAGTTCTACATGATTTTCATTCCATAATGACTACAGAAATTAATTGAGTTACTAAATATGATATTTATTACACTAATAACATTCATTAAATGAGGTATCTATATCCTAAAAATAAGAATAAGAATTTATTCGACATAACAGGAATAAGAACAAAAGGCAATAAACACCCGAATACCAAGTAACAATGAAATATTACTAATAAGAAGCTAAGAATATGACCATATATGATATCATAAAAACAATTATGATTCTCTAATAAGTCAATAACATTATTTAAATCATTATACAAGAGGTTAGGACACTTATAAAGAAAATCGGACCTAAGGTAAAGGAAAATATCACAATCTCAATTTTATCCGAGATTGTTTATACATCAAAATTTATTGGAAATATTTATCATCCACATCCATGTTTGCTCAATATTTAACATTTATATCCTTCTACAATTTTTTATATCCAATTTTACCCTTCGGTTATTTTTTAGTAAAAGATATGAAAGGAATCTTTTGTCATTTTTGGTACAATGTACTTTTTGACTTTTCCGAAAAAGGTACGAGAAGAATGTTTTTTTAACATATACGGCATGAATGGATTTTTAAAACATTACATCCAAGAAGATTCCATTAAAATTTTTCATGTTAGTTTTTAATCAACTTCTTTTTGTTTAAAATTGTATGACATGTTAAGAAAGGAAAAATGTTTTTTAAGTAGAAAGAATATTTTCCTCAAGAATGGACTTCATGTGTTTTATGAAAATTATTTTCCTTCTAAGATAATATAGGGTTATATTTCTAAATCTATTGTTACATTGATTTGATTATGTTGTGATGAAATAATTTTTATGACTTCCTTTATCTTATATGAATTGTTTTATGATGTCACGATGTTTAAGAATCCCATTTTTATTACATGGGTTATGCAATGATGTATGGTTTATGATTTTGTTGCACACATAAGAATGGTATCATTATGAGATGGGTGGGACCTATATCTCCCACCAATGCATTGGGTAAATATTTATATCTCATGAGATAGACATGGATGGAATGGCAGGTTAAACCAGTTCAGAGAAACAGGACTAAAATGAAGAGTGAACTCAGTTCAAAAATGGATTTGTCCGCTAAGATAGTCTTGGAAATGAGTCTTGACTAATAAGAAATAATTCTCTATGATTATTTGTGTATTCCACAATGTTTCATGTTTTATGTTATGATTATTGGGATTACATTTCAGTGCTATGATTTATCCCATGTTATGAAATTATGATCTCTTTTGTAGGTCAAGATTTCCGAAAAGATATGTTCTTATGAATATGATGTGATTGATTTTTTACCCTTAATGAGAATTTGAGCTCACACATTTGTATGTTTTCTTTCCCCAGGTCATGAAGAAGGTTATTAAGTAGGATATTCCAAAATGGGATGTTAGATATGATGAAATAAATGGGAGACAACGTAGATGATTTATGAACTAGTTTTTTATGTTTTCCAGTTTCTAAATACACTATACCTATATGGTCATTTCATGGGTTTGTTATATGTTGTAATAAGTGTACTTCAATTTTTGAAGCATTAAAAATGTATGTAAAGTATGGGTCATTATAGTTGGTATCAGAGGAAAGGTATATTCATCCTTTGGAAACAAGGATGTGAAAGTCATAGTAAGGAACCTAATGATAAGTCTAAGCAAAGAACACAATATTAGTGTTTTAGAAATGTCCATGAATAACCTATGATAAGACATTATGTGTGAAATTTTATTCTTGATTGTGTATTTTTTCCTAATATAATTAGTGTTGCTCACACTATTGTTCTTGGTTTTAGTCAGTGGCTAGAACCCGAAGGAACCATGTTAATGCGGAATGTGATGGGCAATGCAATGATTGTCCCCCGGAGCAACCAAATGTTATGGGAGCTAGAATGAAAAATCTTGTAGCCATGCTCACACAACTTTCTCAAGCTATGAATCATGTAGGACATCCAAAAGAGGAAAGGAAGGAGCAAAATTCATTTGAATCCTTCATGAGGCAGTGTCCACCCTCATTCAGTAGGTCTACAGTTCCATTAGTGGCTGAACAATGGATCAGTACCACTGAAATGATATTTACCGTTCTTCAATGTTCTGAACATGATAAAGTCATCATATAAGTGTATCATTTGGAAGGAGATGCTGATCAATGGTGGAATCTCATTAATAATATGAGGCAAGGGGATGAAATTGAGTCTATGGAATGGGATGAGTTCAAGAACATATTTTTCAAAAAGTACAATCCTTGTATTCTTCGAACAAAGATGGAGAAGAAGTTTCTTGAACTGAAGAAAAAGGATGATGAATCTGTTGGTACCTATGAAGAAAATTTTACAAGACTTGTATGGTACGTTTTTGGTATTATTATCCAACCTGAGAGTAAGATCGATCGATTATTTAGTGGCTTAAAACCAAGTCTTCAAAGGGCGTTTTCCATAAGGGACTTCAATAGCTATGAAGAAATGTTCTATGTGCTCTCAAGGTTGAGATGGAGATTGGAGTAACCCATCAGTCATATGGGTTTGATAATAATAGAAAAAATGGAATTCAAAGTAAAATCTAAAGAGCACACTGAAAAACAAAAAGATGAGTTTTCTCATATGCTCAATGTTTGGAAAGAAATATGGAGGGAATTGTCTTAAAGGTACAAGTAAATGTTTCAAATGTGGAAAGGAGGGTCATCGGGCATTTGAATGCCACAATGATGGGAAGAATATTTCTAGAGATGCGATCAAAGAAGAGGCTACACAGAGTGCACCTCCTACACTTCAATGATACAAGTGCATGGAAATGGGGAATTATGCCAATCAATGCCCTAATCCAAGGGTTGTTGATGATGATAGACATCAACAAACTCTTAAGGTTAAATACAAAGGAAAGTCGCCTGCAATTTCTATCAGTGAAGTAGAGTATGATAAAGAAATGGTGAAATGTACACTTACTATCCACTCTAAAGCAGAAAATGATTTATTTTATTCTGGATCCACCCACTCTTTTATTTCTGATGAATTTTCTAAGGGTATCATCGTATTACCTCAAGAATTAGATGTTGAGTTAGCTGTGACAACCCCTAATGGCACAAAAATCACATCAAATGTTTATAATTCTTCTCTGATTGAAGTTTGTGGGAATGTGCTTCCTACAAATGATGGTATCCTTCCTATAGTGGAATTTGATGTGATTATTAGCATGAATTGGATTTCTCTATATGGATCTCATATCAATTTCCAATAAAGGGAAGTCACATTTCATATTCCAGATCAATCTATGATCATCTATCGATGCAAGAATGAACATAACCTTCCAGTGGAAATTTCTTCCATCTTATGGGTTTTTATTTCACTAAATGAAGGTTATTTATCTCAAATGGTTTGTGAGAAACTCACGATTAAGAATATTCCCATTGTAGGGCTGTTTGGTGATTTCTTTCTAGAGGAATTGCTAGGTCTTCCACCAAATCGTGAAGTTGAGTTTTCAATAGAACTCATACCAGGTGATTTTCCTATTTCGAAGACACCTTACTGACTGTCCCCAATTGAGTTGCTGGAATTGAAGAAGCAACTCTAAGAAAATCTTGATAAGTGATTCATACGCCCTAGTTTGTCACCTTGGGGTGCACCTGTTCTGTTTGTTAAGAAGAAATATGGATCAATGAGACTCTGCATTGATTATCGAGAACTTAACAAGATCACTATCAAGAACAAATATCCTCTCCCACGCATTTATGACTTATTTGACCAACTAAGAGGAGCTCAATACTTTTCCACGATTGGTCTTCATTCAGGGTATCATCAATTAAGGGTTAAAATGGAGGATATACCAAGGACATATTTTCCGTACTAGGTAAGGACACTATGAATTTATAGTGATGCCATTTGGTCTTACTAACTCCCATGCTATCTTCATGGATCTGATGAATAGAGTCTTTAGAGACTATCGTGATCAGTTTGTGGTAGTCTTTATAGACGATATTCTTGTCCATTCAAAGAGCATGGAAGAACATGAAGATCACTTGAAAATTATATTGAAGACCCTGAGAAAGGAGAATATGTATTCCAAATTTACCATGTGTGAATTTTGGCTTCAAAAATTTTCATTTTTGGGTCATATAATCTCAAAAGAGGGGATATCTGTGGATCCAGCAAAAACAGTGGTTATCAAAAGATGGTCGAGACCAACAAAAGTGACCGAGATCTGATGTTTTCTTTGTTTGGCTGGATATTATCGACGTTTTATGAATGATTTTTCATGATAATATAATCCACTCACCTTGTTGACTCGAAAAGGAGTTATGTTTTTTTGTACAGAGGAATGTGAAGAGAATTTCAAGAAGTTGAAAAGAAGGTTATCTAGTGCACCTATAATCACACTGCCTTGTAGTAGAGAAAGTTTTGAGATCTATAGTGATACATCCAAGAAGGGATTGGGGTGTGTTATCATGAAAAATTATATGGTGATAACTTATGCCTCACGACAGTTGAAAATCCATGAGCAAAATTTCCCAACACATGATTTGGAGTTAGGTGCAGTAATCCGTTCATTAATGATTTGGAGGCATTATCTTTATGGAGAAAGGTGTGATATTTATAATGATCATAAATGTTTAAAATATATTTTCACACAAAAGGAGCTGAATATGGACCAAAGAAGATGGTTGGAGCTGATTAAGGATTATGACTGCTCAATTCATTACCACCCGGGGAAAGCAAAAAAGGTGGCAGATGCATTAAGTTGACAAGACCATGCTAGGTTATCCATAATGTGGATCACAAAAGATCCAATATTTATGGATTTACAAAGGATGGATCTTGGAATTATAATGGATGGGGGAAAATCGTATCTTTCTTAAATGAATGTTCACCCATCTATACATGTGATGATTAAAGAGGCACAGAAAGAAGATGTAGAGTTACAAAATATGGTGATAAATTTTCCTGAATTCAACCTTGATTGTGATGGGATAATAAAATTCAGGAATCGAGTTTGTATTCCTCCCATCCCAGAATTAAAGAAGGAGCTGCTGGATGAGGCTCATAGTTCTTCATTATCTATTCATCCTGGAAGCACGAAGATGTATAGGGACCTAAAAGAGTACTTCAGGTGGGATGGCATGAAAAGAGATGTTGTTGAATATGTCTCTCAATGTTTGGTTTTTCAGCAAGTTAATGCTAAGAGACAGAATCCTAAGGGTATGTTACAATCATTACCCATACCTTAATGGAAATGGAAAAACATCACAATGGACTTTGTCTCAGGACTTCCTAAAACATACAAAGGAAATAATGCTATCTGGTTCATAGTTGATCTTCTTACAAAGTCTGCACACTCCATCGCTATTATAGATGATTTCTATCTGGATCAGCTTGCCAGGATATATGAAAAGGAAGTCGTAAGATTTCATGGAGTACCACTTTCCCTAAAATCTGATCAGGATATGAGATTTACCTTGATGTTCTGGCGAAGTCTTCAGCATACTCTGTATACAGAGTTTAGTTTTAGCACTGCTTATCATCCTCAGATAGACGGTCAGTCTGAGAGAAAAATTTAAACTCTAGAAGATATGTTGAGAGCTTCCTCTATGGATTTCAAAGGTGGTTGGGATCAACACCTACCTTTGGTGGAATTTTATAATAATAATAGCTTTCACTCAAATATTCAGGTGGCTCCTTATGAAGCTCTCTATGGAAAGAAATGAAGGACTCCAACTTACTGGGATGAAGTTGGGGAAAGAAAGCTATTAGAACCTGATCTTGTCGATGAGATGGCAGAAAAGGTCAGATCTATTCAACAACACATTAGAGCTGCTTAGAGTTGACAAAAAATTTATGCCGACAACCGAAGAAAAGACCTAGAGTTTGAAGTGGGTGATAAAGTGTTCTTAATAATATCTCCTTGGAAGAGAGTAATGAGATTTGGAAAGAAGGGAAAGCTGAGCCCTAGGTATTTCGGTCTTTTCAAAATACTAGATCGTGTTGGGAAGGTAGCTTACCGATTGGCGCTTCCACCAAATATCTCCCAAGTTCACAATGTGTTCCATGTATCTCTCATGAGAAAGTACATACCAGATCCTTCACATTTACTCAGCATAAAAGTTTTACCATTGGAGGAAGATCATTCTTATGAAGAACAGCTGATAGAGATTCTCGATCGTAGCGAAAAAGTCCTACGGAACAAGACAACTTTCTTGGTGAATGTTTTATGGAGGGACCACCAATTAGAAGAAGCTACATGGGAGCTTGAGGATATTATGAGGGAGAGGTATCCTCATATTTTTTTTACAAAGTGACGAATTTCGAGGGTGATATTCATTTTAAGGGGGGTAGAATGTAACCCCCGAGACTTTTATGTGAAATTTTTGTTTTTATGTTATATAAATCATCAAAGAAATCTTTCACTACGCACAATACTAGCTTGTCTTGCTTTACATGCAACCGCAACCTTCCTCGATATCTTGCGTCATACGCAATACCGAGTTCCACTAAACAACGATATGATATTAAAATATTATTAAAAATAGCCGTTATGAATAGTAATAACCACTTTTTAAAATTTTGTAAATTTCATTTTTTAAAGTGGACTTCATTTTTGGATTCGCAATATTGAAATTATCCTAGGGTGAAATTTTGGTATTTTTCTGAAAACATTCAATTTTTGATGAATAGCGAAAACACTGGGTTACTATTTGTAAACCGACTTTTAATTTAAATAATTATTTATTTTATTTAAATTTATTTTAGTTCATAATTTATACATAATACCTATATAAGTTCAATTCAATTCATTGGAGTCATTTTATAATAATTTTAGATATATTAAAATTTTATTGATCTTTTCACAGTCTTTTACCCACCTCCTAGGAGAATTTCTAAGTTAATATAAAACATAATATTACCGCTTCTATGAGTGGAATTTTGAAAATCCTAGAGAAACGGTTAATATCAAGGACTAAAATGTGGTTCAATGAGATGAAAATAATTTTTGGTAAATAGTAACTTTTTACTTTTTTTTACCACGGTTAAAATTAAATAGTGTAATTATGGATAAAAATGAAATTATTATGACCCTAACACATGTCCTAATAATATTGGATAAGTGTAATTCGACCAAAAACAACCTTAGGAATAAAATATGACCATTTAGCCCCACTTGATTTAGATTAGGACATTTATTATTAATTTATTTAAAGATGGGATAAGATAGATAAAATCAAAGTTTAATAACTAAATATTTTTTAATATAGAGTTATACATAATATAAATTCTACTCTAAATATTAATTATAAATCTAAAAAGATTTCCTACATAATGGTATTTTATTTTTAATTTTTAGACATAAGATAATTTAGTTTATTTATGACACAATGATGATGTAGTAATTATCTTCATAATGAAATATTGACATAATTGATGTTATAAATACCCAAATAAAAGAAATTTGAGACTTTTTATGAATTATAATAATTTTCTATGGTAATATGACATGTTAGTGTTGATTTAATCAACTTTTTTCGCACTAATCATTCTGTTATGATTTCCACAAATGTCAATTACCAATTAGTGTCAAAATTGACATAAAATAGTTTTTAAAACAAATATTTTATAATTATTTGTTATTATATTCCAAAAAATCAATGTTTCGGCCAATATACTTATATCATGATATTTGTATCATTAATGGAACACTTTTCAGTGTGTTGGATTTATATGATATGTTTATTAACTATATAATATAAAAATAAAAACTGTCATGTTAAATGTCAATCTAATTAACTAAGAGTTAACACTAAAAGATAAGGTTAATATAATGAAATAAACTTGTCAAAATTCTATTTTATGATATTATTTCGACCCATCCCCACCTGAGCTTCGAAATAAATCAATTGTGAGCTATTAAATACCGAATATGACTTTATAATAAAATAATATTTTTAGTTTTTCCAAAGGTGCCCCTCTCCACCCTTATAAAAGGGAACCTCCTTCCTCTCTTCCTCACACCACATTGAGCATTCAATCTCGTCCAAACCCTGCCAAATTCACTTCTCCAATTCCCTAGAAACATCCTAGAGGTACAGGCCTTATTCAAAGAAAAATTTTAGTGCCCTAAGTGGAGGTCTCAAAGAGGCGCTTCAAAGAAGAGGTAATGTCTGTTACCGATTCATTCAACTTTATTTTTTCTTCCAATTATTCTTCTTTAGTTGTTTAATTATGATGTAATAACATCATTATCACTCATATACTGATATGTTATTATTAGTATGAAACAACCCTATTTCAGCATCTATCCATCCTACAGAAAACAAAATCACTGCGCGTGCGTACGTACGGAATACCGTCTCCACGCTGTGTTGTAATCTATTTTCCACCACCACCTTACTTGGATGGGTATAATGTTGTAAATAATAACTATATATGATTATTTTAATGTGATATTGATTCTGAAATAGTATACATATACTCCAATACAATTCCACGATCATGGGAACGATATCATCTCTCATGCGTACGTACGGAATACCGTTTCCACGATGTGATGTGACTCGTTCTACATGATTTTCATTGTATAATGATTACATAAATTAATTGAGTGAATAAATAAGATATGTATTACACTAATACTATTCTGTAAATGAGGTATCTAAAACCTAAAAATAATAATAAGAATTTATTCGACAAAACACGCATAAGAACAAAAATAAATAAACACACGAATAACAAGTAACAATGAAATACTACAAATAAGAACCTAAGAATATGACCATATATTATATCATAAAAATAATTATGATTCTGGAATAAGTCAATAACGTTATTTAAATAATTATACAGGAGGCTCGGACACTTACAATTCAAATCGACCAAAGGTAAGGGAAAATCTCGCTATCTCATTTTTATCTGAGATTGTTTAAACTTTAGACTTTACTGGGGAATATTTATAATCCACATCCATTTTTCCTCAATATGTAACATTTATATCCTTCTACAATTTTTTATATCCAATTTTTCCATTCGGTGAGTTTTTTGTAAAATATATGAAAGGAATCTTTTTTCTTTTTTCGTACGAGGTACTTTTTGACTTTTCCGAAAAAAGTACGAGAAGAATGTTTTTTAACTTATACAGCATGAATGGATTTTTAAAACATTATTTTCAAGAAGATTCTTTTACAAGGTTTCATGTTTATTTGTAATCAACTTCTTTTAGTTTAAAATTTTATGACATTTTAAGAAAGGAAAAATGTTTTTGAAGTAGAAAGAATATTTTCCTCAAGAATGGAGTTCAAGTGTTTTATCAAAATTATTTTCAATATAAGATAATACAGGGTTCTGTTTCTATCCCTATTATTACATTGATTTGATTATGTTGTGATGGAATTATTTTTATCAATTCCATTATCTTATATTAATTGTTTTATGATGTCAAGATGTTTATGAATCCCATTTTTATTACATGGGTTATGCAATGATGTATGATTTATGATTTTGTGGCACACATAATAATGGTATCATTATGAGATGTGTGGGACCTATATCTCCCTCCAATGCATTGGGTAATGATTTATATCTCATGATATAGACATGGATGGAACGACAGGTTAAACTGTTTCAGAGAAACAGTACTAAAACAAGGAGGTAACTCGGTTCAAGAATGGACATTGTCTGTTAAGATAGTCTTGGAATTGAGTCTTGAATAATAATAAATGATTCTCTACGATTATGTGTGTATGCCAAAAAGTTTCATGTTTTATGTTATGATTATTGGGATGACATTTCACTGCTATTTTTTATCCCATGTTATGAAATTATGATCTCTTTTCTAGGTTAAGATTTCTGAAAAGATATGTTCTTATGAATATGATGTGATTGATATTTTTTTCTTTACCCTTACTGAGCATTTGAGCTCACCTGTTTTTATGTTTTCTTTCCCCAGGTCATGAAGAAGGTTATTAAGTAGGATATGCCAAAAAGGGACTCTAGATATGATAAAATAAATTGGAGACAATGTAGATGATTTATGAACCAGTTGTTTATGTTTCCTAGTTTCTAAAGACAATATACCTATACGGAGCATTCGTGGTTTTGTTATATGTTTTAATAAATGTACTTCAATTTTGAAGTATTATCAATGTATGTAAAGTATGGGTCGTTATAGTACACATGAGCGATTATATCGGTGCCATAATTATTGAATAGAATTAGAGTGGATGATATAATATCTCAGAATTATTATCATTTTATACTAACCATATATAGTTATTATTTACAACATTATACCCATTCATGTAATGTGATGGTGGAAAAACAGATTACACCACGGCGTGGAGACGGAATTCCGTACGTACACACACATGGTGATTTCATTTTCCATATGATGGATAGAAGGTAAAATAGAGTTGTTTCATATTTATAATAAAATATTTGTATATTATTGATACTGATGTTATTACTTTATTATGGAACAACAAACGAAGATGATGTAGAAGAAGAAATGAATTTGAAATAATCGGTAAAGGATATTACCTCTTCTTTGACGATCCCCTTCAAAACCTCTTCTTAGTGTACTAATGTTGGTCTTTGAAGATGAACAGTACCTCTAGAATGTTTTTAGGGAAGTGTAGAAGAGAAATTGGCAGGGTTTGGTCGATATTGAAGGCTCAAATGGTGTGAGGAGGAGAGGTAGGAGGTTCCCTTTTATAAGGGAGGTGAGGGGCACCTTTGGAAACCTCAAAAATATTAATTTATAATAATCTAAAACCCACATTAAAACATCCAAAAATGACTCAATTCGAAGATAAGATGATATAAGGTTTAAATCTCATCATCAAATAAAATTTATACATGTTTTATGTTTATTTTAAACCTTATCTCTTTTATTTATCCTTATATAATTTATTTAATTTTATTTGTGGAAATAATATTCTAAATTTAAAATTGTTATATATACAGACTTATAAGTAGTAAATTTTACATAATTGGATACTTTATTACCTGATAGACCATATAACTTTAAATTTTTAATTTTTAAATATTTTTGTGATTTTTAAATATTTTAATAATGTGTTATTTTTTATAAAATACCAATATTGTAAATTTTCACACTATTCAATTATTTGAATTTAAATTAAATACACATAGAGAATATATTCGAACCAAAATAGATAATAGGTTCCTAACATGTCATATTAATCTATAAAATTCCTTGAGAATATTAACTTGTTCATATAATTTTTATTTTAAAATTTTTAATTCCATTTATTTGATATTTCTCTTAATAAAATAATTACTGCATCATTTTTGTATAATTAATTAATATTATGATATTGTTGTATAAAAATTAAAAATAAAATACTATGATGAATATAAATCTAATATATTATATAATAATACTTTTAGTTGAATTTATCTTCTGAAACACCCAACTCTTAAAATGATATGTTTATTAAATTATAAAGGTGACAACTATGACATCATTTTGAATAAAATAATATAAATGGAATAATCTGTTTTCTAAGGATCTAAATGGTCCAAACGTAGACACATGGATGCTTAAAGTATATATATACTCAACCAATAAGTTTTTTTCATGTTTTTGGGCCTATTATTGGTTTTATTACATTAATAAAAACTATATTATTGATTTTTCACTAAGTAAATAATTTCTGATTCATTAATGTAGAAACTATTAAGGTAATTAAATATTTCGAAAAAATTAAAAATAAATTACCATATGAATGAAAAATATTTTAGATTTCAAATGAGTATTTATAATCAAATTTATATTTTGTATAAACATATATTAAAATTACTTTAATTATTATGGTTTGAGTGGGACATATTTCACTTTCTTTTAAATAAAACAAATTAAAGGTCTTAATCACATCCCAGTGGGTTAAAATATATTCCATTTTGACCCAATAATTATTTAGGAAGAAATATAATCATCCAATTTTATTAATACAAGTGTTAGGGTAATTTTATAATATTATATTTACCCTTAATTACCTGATTTACCTTTAACTATGGTAAATAAAATTTACCGTAGTTACTATTCATAGTGCCCAAAAATAAAAAGTATCCAATTAATATAATTTGGACCTAAGGATTCCAAATAAGGAATCCATTTTTCCAAATTCAAAATACAGAAGTTTCATAAATTAATTTAAAATTAACCATGATGTTAAGAAAATGAGTTTTAAAATTTAAAACATTGCAAAAGATTGAAATGATTTTACCTATGAATTCAATGTAAAATCAATGATAATGACATAAACTATTTTAAATGGTAATAATATATTCTATTTATACTTTAAAATAATTAAATATTATAAATTAACCATATGAATTTTTATGATGAAAAAAAATTATTAAAATATTGCATGTTTTTACAATTTATTAAAATATTAAAGTTATCAGAATAATATGAAATATTTATCCAAAGTAAATTTTTATATTCTGATTCCAAAAAATATTATTTTTTCAAATTTAACTTATTAACATGTCAAAAATTTTATTTAATGTGGGTGCGCCATCAAAAGGCGGAAAAACTGCATTTTTTAAAAAATACTTATTTTACCCAAAAAATTATTTTGTTCTCATGCCATGTTCTAGAAAATGTGTAAGAATAATAATAATTTTATAAAATTCAAAATTTATCTAATAAAATTCAGAATGTATAGTTCAAAATAAAATTATAACAATATATCGTTGTTTAATGAAACCCGGTATTGCGTACTACACACGCTATAGAGGAAGGTCGTGATTGCGTGTAATGCAAGCCAAGTCAACGCTGCCTGTAGTGAAAGCTCCACTTCGTTTTGTGTATGAAATAGTCAAAACTTATTTCATTTATACATTTTACAAAATCTATAATCAATGTTGTGTACAATAATTTCTACCGAAATAACTTTAAATTGTGTGTAACACGGGCCAAGAATATTGTTCCGTATACTGCAAACTAATACAGTCTTTCATATAGAAAAAGATAATCATGGTGTAGCATAAAAAATAAGATATCAAAGAAATTAAAATTAATATATCTCATAAAATATCAAGGTGTTACATTCTACCCCCTTAAAATTAATTTATCCCTCAAAATTTTTCGGGGTTATAAATAGTTTACTACATGATATTTCTTTCATCGAAACCCACATCGTAAAAAGGAATAATACAACTTAATTTAAAAAAAAAGTTAGAATCATAATGGTCACCCAATGTAAATCAGCATTGTGTTTCCACATAGGACAACATAGGTGAAAACACGGATATGGAAGAGAAATCTAACCAACAACTTCTAATTAAGAGTGGTAGATGAGATGGCAATGAAAAAGAAAACATTCACAGAGCCATAAATTTGTGATGATCTAAGGTACCATCTAATTCCTCAGATACCAGGGAACTAGGACATAAATTTTGGTTTTCAAGATAATTTCCCTATTTTTTGTCGAATTTTTGAATTAAAATAAATACTTACTTGATTTTTGTACAATCTCACTATTGTTCATTCGTTGAACAATTTCCAGTTCATCTCTTCAAGAAATGAAGTTGAATTTGTCATTTATAATGTGTGACCAGATCATACAATTGAATGATAGGTCATTACATCTATCTCAAACATAAGGTAAGGTAAAGTTATTAAAAATTCATAAGTCTATCTATGGTAAGATTAATCATATAAGGTTCCAAAAATGGACTTATACTTCATCTATCATAACCCTTAATAAAATAAAACTAATTTCTACTAACCAGGGACTTATAGTAGGATAGTGGTAGGTGATAAATACATGTCGCACTTTGATTGTGGGTTCGATTCCCAAAACCTTGTCCGACGCGATGGGTTGTCGTCCGTCCTGCAGGTTATCCTTTTTCTAAAACTATACTATTATAACATTCCAAAAATAATATCAAAAAAGGTTCAATCCTTAAACAATACAATTTTATGTCCAACACAATCCATTCCAATCTTATCCAAAATAAATATGTCCAATCTCATAGTATAAAGAAAAATATTACTAGAAATGTCACATAAAAAGCATGTGAATACCATCATTAATCCACCATATATCATAAGATATATCTTTTGAATACCTTAAACATGTATTCTCATGAAACATAAATTATCATAGAAACATAGTTAAAACATGAATGTTGTCAAAAGATAACTCTTTTGACATACCAAAATCCCAAAAATTATATAAACTCAAACCATGATATCACTTTGTCCTTATATCAGTCATGAACTCATTAATAATATCATACATATTATTTTATCTTTATCCATTCATTATGTGCATATCATCTTCTTTCCAAAATTATTTCAATCACCTTTCATGGTTACCGGTACTATTCAAAATTTACTTTCAAATAATTTATGAAAAACAACAGTGTAATAATCCTTAGATGTTTCTTTATTCCATAGTACCATATATTATTCTTGATAAACATGCAATCATTCAATTTCCTTCTTATACCTTTGGCCAAGATTTGACATTTTATTCATCAACACTACATTCACATCATATATCATTTGTAGTCTCTTCATCATCATCAACATAAATACTACCCATATAACCATGCTGATTCTCTTGATGAGATTTTCCTTTAGGGAATCTATTTTCTTAATGCCCGTACATTCCACATTTACAACATTTAACCATTGTTGATGTCATATAAATACCCTTATCCTTTTCCATTGTGTTAACTGGACCTTTTCATTTGAGATTTATAGATTTTTTTCCTTCTTTTTCTCACCCAAATAATCTTTGAGTTCCTTTGAAAAATTCTCCTTGATGTCTCTTCCCACATGATTTACATAAGGGAAATTGAACTTTTTTTCCTCTATGATCATCAGGAAACTCCATCTTTCTCTTATTAGCTGAGTTAGGAAACTTACCAAAGTTGAAATTATTGATCATATTATGACATTGTGGATTAAGAATAATAATGATGTTTTTACTTCCAAATCCTGTTTCATTTGGTTTCTCCTGAAAAATATCATTCCATTGTCCATAATATTCTCCATTAACATGAATCCTCCTGTTTCCTGCCATTTTTTAAAACCCAAAAAGAATAGTATGAGAGGAAAAAATCATACTAGAAAAACAAGATAATTAAGGTTAAGTACTTTCAATCTCTAACATCTTAGGTTTAATCCTAGGTTATTCATGATCTTTATCATAATTCTCATATTGTAACCTATACCCTATACTAAAACTTACAGAACATCCCTAGACATACCTTAGAAATATCTCTAGGGATCTCGACAAACTTTTCACATCCTAGTTTTCAAATATTGTCTAAAAAATCACGCTGATACCAACTATAGAGACCCAACCTTGAAATAGGCATTACATTACTTTTGTGGAATACTTAATACAAAACAAAAACAAACGCCCAAAGACTGTATTAGTTTAGGGTCTTTGGAAACTCGGAATATAATCTTCTAATTGAGGTGAAAGATCTTTAATATCTCTGATAAATATCTTCCCCTTTTTTTCTTACCTAAAAACTATATTTATATCCTGGGGAAAAGAAAAACATAAAAATGGAGACCTAAAATACTCAGTAAGGGTAAACAAGGAGCACAGAAAAACAATTCATAATCATTTGAAAGAAAAAACTAGAACATAAAAAATCAAAATCTTGAGCAATAACATAAATCTCGTCTGTACATAAGGAAAAGATAATAATGGAACATTAATCATGATAAAATAGCACGGGAATAAAACATGTAATAGTGGAAAACCCTTATCCACATGTTATGATTTATGTAGTTTCCAAGGAACTATTTCCAAGACCATCATAGTGGACAAATTCCATTACTAAATCGGGTTTACATGCCATTCCATCCCAGTATTACTGAACCATATTCACTTACCATTCTAGTAATGTCAATCTCATGAGATATAAATCTTTACTAAATGCATTGGAGGGAGATATAAGTACCACCCATATCATAAATAAATCATTCTCACTTGTGCCCCAAAAAAAACATAAATCATTCATCATAACCCAAAGAATAAAATGGGTTTCATAAAAATCATCCCCTAATAACATAATCCATATAAAAAAATGGATATAATTTAATTATAAGAAGAAAAAATCCATGTAAATAATCGAAACATTATACTTGAAACATAATCATACTAAATAATTTCATCTTAGATGGAAAATAGTTTTCACAAAACACTTGAAATGATTTCTTGAGGAAAATATCCTTTCTTCTTCAATTTTTTTTTCCTTTATCAACAAGTCATATAATTTTAAACTAAAAGATGATAATTGAAAATAAACTTGAAAACTATTAAAGGAAGATTCATGGAAATAATGTTCTCCAAAAGCATAAAAATCCATTCATGTCGTATAAGTAAAAAACATTCTCCTTGTACTTTTGTCAGAGATGTCAAAAATTCCTCATATGGTAAACAAATGAAAGATTCCTTCCATAAGACAATGTAAGATTCAAAGAGGGGAAAACAAGACATTAAATAGACAAATAATAATATTAAACAAATTATGAAAAACATTTTTATGGACATGGAAGAAAAATGTTGCCCCAGTAAATACTTACGTATATGCAATATCGGATAAAAATAAAATTAAAAAATTATCCCTTACCATTTATAATTGGTAAAATCATATATATCATAAAATTAGAAAAATTACATGCATATGTAAATATCATTTCATTAATAATAAATATCATAAAACATTCATGGGAAGCATAAACCCCATACATATGAATTGGGTGGTGATTAAGGCATATGTTCCACTGAAATAAAATTAAGACAAAATAATCCCTTAACTTATGTCCAATTTCTTCCGTATGTGTTTGAGACTGTCTTATAGTGGGTTTAAAAATATTATTAACTCTTAACAGAACCATAATAATATTTATGATATCCTATATGATTCACTTACGACTTTATATTACCCGTTCGTTTGTCAATTCCACTTTAAAGCAGCGTTTTGGGTAAAATCGTTCATTTATCATCTGTGTTTTGACTTGTCATTTTTCATATGATTACTAAAACATGATTACATACTTCCAGAAAGTAAAAAATGATTTATCTATAATAAATGTTCATAATATACATATATATAATAGATCGATAAATAGAAATAAATACACCATTCATGGAGACGGTAGGCCGTATGTACGGATGAATGATGTTTTCATTTCCTTATTAAATTCAACAGAAGTAAGTAAATAACCTATACATAAATCTATTATCATTAATATTTCATATATTTCATGATTATTTAACATTTATACTTTATAATCATTCTTTAAAGGTTAACATGGAGAATGAATCTCATCGCGTAGTGGAGATAGTAATCCGTACGTACACATGAGCGATGATATCGATGCCATAAATATTAAATAGAATTAGAGTGGATGATATAATACCTCTGAATTAGTATCATTTTATAATAAACATATATAGTTATTCATTAACCATTATACTCATCCAAGTAAGGTGGTGGTGGAAGAACAGATTAAACCACGATAGAGAGACGGTATTCTGTATGTACTCACATGTAGTGATTTTGTTTTCTCTAGGATAGATAGAAGGTAAAATAGGGATGTTTCATATTTTTCCTTATTTAATCTAGTTAATTTAATTTGTGATAATAATATTCTAAATTATAAATTTTTATAAATACAAACATATATGTAGTAAATTTTACATAATTGGATACTTTATTACATTCAAGACCATATAATTTTTAATTTTTAATTTTTAAATTTTTTTTGTGATTTTTAAATAATTTAATAATATATTATTTTTTATAAAATACAAATAGTGTAAATTTTGACACTATTCATTTATTTAAATTAAAATAAAACACACACATAGACTATATTCAAACCAAAATATTTAAGAGGTTCCTAACATGTCATATTCATCTAAAAAAATTTTGGAGCCTATTAATTTGTTCATATAATATTTATTTTAATTTTTTTAAAACCATTTATTTGATATTTCTATTAATAAAATAATTAATACAACATTTTTGTATAATTAATGAATTTAATTTTTGTTGAATAAAAATTAAAAATAAAATACCATGATTAAGATAAATCAGATGTCTTTGATAATAATAGTTTTAGTCAATTTTATCTTCTAAAACACCCAAATAATAAAATGATATGTTTATTAAATTAAGAAGGTGACAACTTTGACATCATTTAGAATAAAATAATATAATTTTCATAATCAGTTTTTAAGGCTCCAAATGGTCCCCAAGTCGACACTTGGATTATTAGGGTATAGATATACTCTAAAAATAAGTTTTTGTCATGTTTCCGGGCCTTTTATTGGTATTATTACTTTAATAAAAACTATATTATTGATTTTTCAATATTTAAATAATTTATCTATCATTAATGTATAAGCTATTAAGATAATTAAATATTTTTTAAAAATTACAAATAATTTACTATAACAAAGAAGGCATTTCAGATGTAAAAATATTATTTATAATCGAATTTGTATTCTGTATAACCTTATATTAAAAATTCTTTAATTATTAAGGTTTGAGTGAGACATATTTCACTTTCCTTTAAATAAAATAAATTAAAGGTTTTAATCACATCCAATTGGGTTCAAAAGGATTCCATTTCGACCCAAGTATGCTTTTGGTCGAAATATAATCATCCAATTATATTAAGTCAAGTGGGTTCAAGTAGATTCCATGTCGTGATTGCATGTAATGCAAGCCAAGTCAAGGCTGTGTGTAGTGAAAGCTCCCTTCGATGTTGTATATAACATAATCAAAACATAGTTCATTTATACATTGAATAAAATATATACTCAATGTTGCATAGAATAATTTCAACCAAAATAACTTGAAATTGTGTGTAACATGAGCCAAGAATATTTTTCCGTATACTACAAACTAATAGGGTGTTGCGTATAGCACAAGATAATCATGGTGTAGTGTAAAAATAAGATATCAATGAAATTAAAAATAATATATCTCATAAAATCTCGGGGTGTTACACCCATTGTCAGGGTTTCTTAAAATAATTGGATAAATAGTTATTGTGTGAAAAGATAACTAGCCTTTGGGTTACAATGTTGATAATTAAATATTCATAATGTTTATAAACCTCTACTCTCTACCCTTAGCCTTATATGTTTCTCTACTCAGGGTAGAATGGATCCTATTTGGATAAATAATAGAGAACATCTTAATTTTACTAATAGAAATTGAAATCGGGCAGATAATGATCATGAACTCAATAAAAATTAGTTAAAATAGGATAAATAACAACATCAACAAAAAAACTTACATGAAACAAGGAACAAGAAATAACACAGGAAGGGTTTGTCATCGATTGATGTTTGAAATAGATAACACAAGAAATTTACTATTGGTGATGAAAAAGGTATGAAAAACTCTTTAAAATTGATCCACAGTTCTTTAAGATATGAAAAATAAAAAAATTATTCGATTCAACTTGTGTTGAGAGAGACGGAAGAATAGAAAGATAGAAATAAATATGAGAGAAAACAAAAAACCAAACAGTGTTTTATATTCTTTCACTATTGTGCACATTTCTGATATAAGTACTTGGGGTTTCACATGACCTAATAAATTTTCAAATAATGTTAATATGATCAAATACTTTTTCCTTGAATTTTAAATCTAGTTGGAATCTCATACGAATAGCATCTGCAATTTTTGATCTTTGGATGTTTGACTTTTCTCACGATGTGTAACTGGGTTTCACGACATGTTCCTTCTTTGAGATGGATCTTCAAAGAGGGAATTTAATTAAAAAAGTTACATAATGTTTAATTTATATTAACATCATGTAATAATTTTAGGTCTTATAGTTCCTTCATGATTTTATTCAAGACTTGTGATACACTGTGAATGATCCATATATATAGTGTAATTGACTTTAATGACGTGTAATGATCATTTTCATATCTTTTCATCATATTTTCATTTGAATACATATTAACCTATTCCCTACAAAAACTAACATATAAAATTTGCATTATTGAGTAAAATATTAATTTAAATTAATAATATGACTATGAAATATCATTGTAATTTTAGATTACATCTTGATAATATCATATCTGCATCATAATGTGTCATGTAATGATTACTAACTTCTATTCCTAATGAAATTTATGCTCTATTTTATACAATATAGGACCATGTAAAGACCACTTCTAACCTTGGTATTATCTCCGAGTAAGCTGATTGAGGTCTCATGTCGTCATTAGAGGATATCTTGAAGGGCTACAAACCTGATATCCCATGTGTCCTTTCCGGTAAGGACTACTTGGGATTATGTAATCTATTCATGCAATGAGAATATGTGACAAAAAAATTTAATACATTCATGAAAATATTAATATTACTTGTTCTTTAAATTATTTTTAGGAATTTTCTAAATAATAAAATGGATGGGAGTGTTTATTCACCTATAACAAAATTTAATGCCCAATGTACTAAAAATGTCTACATCATTTTCACATCGTTCTCTATTAAAAATATGGTTGCAGTGATGCATGACCAAGAAATTGAATATCATCATTATCCCATTGGTGATGGGAAAAATAAATGGGGGCCTTGATGTGTGATATTCTCAAGACATTCCATCCAGGTTCCTATGAATACATAGAATGGGTTTCCCCATCAAGAGGTCCTTACTCAAATTTCAATGACTGAGGGTTGTTTGGAGGCATTAATACAAATAAATGGTCCTTAAATAGATAAATATTATTAAATACACTAATAATATTCCTTCCCTTGGTATTAGTTATCCAATTATGTTTACGGTGATCTCAATCTATTTATTTATGATAGTGACATCGATTTCCAAGACTGAGGAAGGATCCTCTATGTGAGTTCATCTAATAGCTGAAGTTAAAGCACATACTACTTTACAGTTAGTGGAATAAGGTTCCTCATAGGGTGTGTTGAACCTAGAGTAAATATCTATTTCTTAATACTACTTTGACCCATACTTTGAGGTAGATGAATCCTTTCAAACCACTAGCCATTTTATTTGATGAGACACCTAGAAATTAATCATGGGGAAACCTCTATAACATCTTCTATCATAACATAATTGACTCCATACCATGTGTTTTACTTTTTGGTTGTAAAATATTAAATTACATCATGATCCACCATGTCTTTAATTCATTAATTTTATTATGGGAATAAAAGAAAGGATCATAGTAGGCTGAGGCCAAACTATTAGGTTAATTTAATGATCATAGGGTTGTTGTATCCTAGAAAAATATCAACCATGATAAGGACATTGAAGATAATAATATCTATATTGACAAATAAAATCTCAAAATGGTATTTCATCAACAATAATTTGTTTTTATGAAGGAATATATGGTCTAGGTCCACTAATTCGTGAAGTGGGTCGTGACATAAGGAAGGGATTCAGTTGATTCAGATTAGGATAAACTTTATCATTATGGGGTGGTTGTTTCCATAAAATATGATTTGTTTTTAAAAATATAGATAATTATTGAGCTAAATTAATATAGATTAAATACTATATCAAGGGGAACTTGTAAAACATGGTGATGGGACTCCATTATGTAGAAGTTCGTTTTCATATAAAACATGAATTAAGGGGATTTTTTTCTTGGTCATCTATAACTCCATACCATTCCTCATTATGATCATAGTATGACACAAAAAATGACTTCAGAGATTGAATTAAATTATTTCAATGTGTTTTAAGTACAATGATTTAAAAGGTAAAGTGATCAAATTTTTAAATTGGTCTTTGGTCCAAGAGATGATAGTTCAAATATTTATAGAGTCATAAGACAGAACATACAAAAAATTTTAATCTATGTCCATTTACTAATTTTTTCCAATATAAAATTTTGAGGAAAATAAATGAGAGAGACGTGATTTTCTCTTAGTCTACTCACTGTGGGTTTTATAACTAATAGGTTTTAAGCCCCTTTTTTCATTGATACATTTTTTTAAACAGTGAAGAGTTCGCTAATAGTGAGATCAAACGTTATTTTTTTATATAGTATTACATTTTTCGTTTTCAAGATGGTGAGTACTACATATCGTTTCATGGTTTGGTTAATGTTTTACATGTTGGGATAATGCAACTTGTGTTTTGGGTTGAACAAAATTGACCACGAGTTAAGGGGGAAACCTAAGAAGGGATTACCAGCTGAGAATTAACTATCATTTTTCAAAAAAAAGGATGAATTTAAGTCATGATTATTGATTTACATATCCAACATATGATATGATAAAAGTATTCAAGGAATGACCATGGACCATGTTCGAAGAGTGGTTTCTAGGACAAAGATATTGGGGATTATAGAGTTAAAAGTTGTTTCTCTTGAGGAAGATGGTTCTTATCACCGATATTTTTTCTGCGGAAAGACTTCTTCAAAGGTAATCTTGGTTTTATTAATGTATAATTAAAAAAAATTATTACTCTAGTATTAGAAATTATATTACCGATTTTTAGGGATTTATTGATGATCTATATTTCTAAAATCCTTGATTGGTGGTTTGTAAACAATGCTATTCTAGAATAAAGGAACATATTAATATTCGTTGTTTTAGTGGTTTTTTAAATAATGATTCATTGGGGAATTAAAACATGAAATTATGGAATGATTATCAATTTGAAAACATTTCTTCTAGGTGATATGGTGGATGGATAAAATAGTGAGTAATAGAACCACTCAGATGAGGGTTGATGCATCTTGCATTTTAATTTTAGGCAACCTGGATGTGGGACATGTTTTTTATCATCATGAAGAAAGTTATATTGAAGGATATTATTAATGATATTATAGAATTGACCAAAAGATTAAAAATAATCCATATCATGGGGATCTGATGAATAATTTTGCATCATTTTTAGGCACGAAAGGGAGAGGTTGTATTCTGTAATATATGGGCTCCCAGATCAGAAAAGTGATAAAGATAATGTATATAGGGAATAACAATGGACTATGTTCCAAATAAATTTTCATCATAATGAATTCATAGATTATGGATATTGAAGTGGTTTCACTTATAGAATAATGTGGCTCTGGTTGATAGGCTTGTTGGGGAGACTTATTCAATTCATAACTGTGGAATATCAATACATAGTGAAATGGAGATGTCATATGGTATCAAAAATTATATCACAGATTACAGAGGGAAGGTTATAGAGATTAATATTTCACTAGATGAAGATTTTTTGAAGTGTACATAAGGTTCTTGAGTATAGATGGAGCGTTTCATGTGAAAATCACCCATGAATAGGGTGAAATATTTAACATGTATAAAGGTATGAATGCTATATAGGGAGGGGATTTTTTAATATATACTGGGGCCATGAAATAGGATCTGGGTTTATCAATGAATTTTATCAATGTGAGACTAAAGAAATTCATGGATCAACATTATATTTCCCCTTGCAGATCAGATTTTCTATGTGGAGAAGGGTTTTTTATATAGGGTCACTAACCGGGTGAACAACCATACAAGACCCTCTGATGTAGATCCGGATGACACATGTCAATGTGGGGAAATTATTTACATTATGGCTATATAAGGACATATTTTCTATCTATCACTATAGATTTAATAAAAGAAGTAATCTATACAAATGTAGATCTAGGATTTATGTCCTACAAGAGACGCCAACATATAGTTTAACGACATGTAGTAATGATTTTTGGAGTGCCTTTTATTGTCTTGTATCAAAGACCACATTAACCCTAATGTGTACAGATAAACCAAGATCATTTGGGTAATCCTTTACCAAAACATATATAAACACATAATCTATGCACAGTATGTGAAACTAGGAGTGGAAAATGTTTTTTCAGCACACATATACAATTTAAATAAAGGTTAATATATTCTATTATTGGTGGAAGGATCGTGATGTAGGATCTACGAATCACAATTTATCTCACTGGAATGAGAATAAAGACTTACAATGTTCTGGGAAAAAATTTTGTTTAATTTCAATTGGAAAATTGGATAGTGTGATGAATAATATTGTCATATTTTTAGGATATACAGTCATGGAAACAATTTTTGTTATATAGGGTGTATTGGTATAAGGAAGTTTATAAATATTTTACAAGATAAGAACAAATATTTTAACCATTTTCATGGGTCTTTGATCAGGAGAAGTTATGTGGGAAACAACCACAGGGAATTACCACTTAATATGTTCAAAAAGTGGTTTCTAGTACGATTTTGTTAGGGATTGTCATCAACCGGCCCTAGTCGACCCTGAACCAGTCACCCGAGTCAGTCCACCGAAAGGCATGAAGGGCATTCCAGATCCCAAAAGGTAGGAAACCAGGTGCATGCTTCAAGACTATCTAGTAGAAATGATTCCACCCAAAAATGAAAGACAAATAAATAAATTAATAAATAAAATAATAAAAAGAAAAAAAGATAATCACTAAGAATTGAATGAAGATAAACTGCACATGCCTCAATGTGACCTTCTAGGACACCACCCAACTAAAATCCATGTTTTATCTGAAAGCATTCAAACACTAACTGATCCTGAAACTAAAACAATAAAGTATGGGTGAGGACAGATATGATCAGTTGGAAATTATAAAATAATCCACATGTTTTCTTTTCCGAACACAATCCATTAACACTAGTTTGTAATACAAATTTAAAGATGTGTTTCCAACAATTTAAATAAAAAAAACATAGATTTTTCATTTTTTAAACGAACACACGCCACCTTCCATTTGGAAAAAAAACACCATCTTATTAATATAGCAAACAAATTGATACTAGGTAAATTCTAAAAATAAATGGACATAGTAAACAATATAACTATGTGCAGTAAAATACCAAAAAGAAAATAAAGAAAATAACCATGAAGCAATGAATATAATCATGGGTGATCCTAAATATAACTAGAATACCCCTATAGATATGCAGATCAAAACCAATGGCCGACATATGGTGAAGCCTAGAAGTTAATAACCAACTACTACCCTATCCTGGACTCACTAGGTCACATCCCTCTAGTTCTGTCTAAAAATCTAGGGGGTATGAAACCGTTTAACTGGGGAAAGCATGAAACCATCCCTTGATCATTTAAAGATTCCCAAGAACCCATTGTTGTAGTAATACTACGTAAGTAAGAGGCTTTCACATGTGTGACTCACCCTATATACTGCCACCACACATGCCTACCCCAAACGTGGACATCCCTTATGTGATAACACATAAAGGGACACTATAGACCGGGGTTACCTTTATGTATATATATATATATATATATCTATGTGTGTGTGTGTGTGTTTGTTCTTATATCACATCAACAAGGTTCCAACCGGTATATCATATTTTTTATACATCTAAATCATTTCTTGAAACATTTCAAGACTCCAACTAGGCACAACCATTTTTTAATGAAAAATATTTTATAAATGTTAATACAAACATCACCATTATGTTGTATATTCCAAATGATCCATTAGTTCGACACACCCCAAATAGGTTTACCAAAAAAATTTCAAAACGGCCTTTTTATGAAAACAATACTACTATTATAACATGAAAAATGGCCCCTTAATCCAAGAATTTACATTAAAACACACACAGAAATCCAAATAGGAATTTCCCCCAACGATTACACATTAAACCATTTTGTTAGATACCACACAAAGGACTCGAACTCATTTGTAAAACAATAAAAATTTAGGAAACCCAGAGTTCACAAAAAACATCGATTAATGTGCCATCATCTTTTGAGGGTGCATCTATGTCTGTATGTAGTGGACCCATGGATTGGAAAATATCCCATGAAACACCAACCATCTTATAGGAGATTCAACAATTATTTATATAAAACAAAAAAAAAATCAAACTGAACATAACCATCAAAATTATTTAGAAATCACCGAAAAATTGACTTAAATCAAAAAAATATTTTGTAAAATATTTTTACAAAATTTCAATGCTATAACACTGTCAAACCAATTAAACCAAACCAAAATTCACCAACAAGAAATTATTATCACGTATTAAATAAAAATAATAGTTCATAACCCATAATACCACTCTAGAAGAATAATGGAATTTTATCAAATGCGGTGAGTTCATATAGACGATGACATAAGTTAATATTTAACATTATTGTTATTTTCATAAATATATAGTACCATAAAAACACCCCAATAAAGTATCCATAAACATTAACAAAATTCCTACCTCAAATAAAAATTTATTGAAAAGTATTTGGAAATCAATTAAACACGCTTCACATTGAAGCAGATGATCATATTCACAGAAATGAATTAAAACCTATTTTTAAAAACTATAAAAAATTAAATAAAACCATATAATACCAATTAAGTGTATAATAAATCTTTTAATCAAGAAAATAAAATAATTGGAAGGGTGTTTGATTCTAATTAATTCATCAAAATTGAAAACAAGGGTTCTCCTGCCTCAATTTTTTGTGAATGAGATGATGCTTTAGAAAAAAATTAGAGAGAGACCTCATGGACCAACCAGACACCTTAAACAACGAGTAAAATGCACAAATAAAACCCCAAAACCCAATTTTTTCCAACATGAATGAAAACACCAATAATTGGGAGAGAATTTTATCGGAGGTGGAGGATGTGTACGAGGGAGGCACGTCCATAAAAGGGGATTGTCAGTAGGGATTCATGTCAGTAGTGGGCCCACGGAAAGGGAGGAACACGGCTAGACGGGAGGGAAACAAAGCAGCCCCCCCCCCGGGTCAGTTCGACGAGGATGGGGCAGCACTGGGCAGGTTAGAGGCACTGTCCAGGGAGGCGATGCAAGGAGGAGAGTAGGCTGAAAGAGTGGTCGATGAGGGAAAGTTGAGTGCACACATGGGCCAACAAGGGGGTTCTCCACTTCATGGGGTAAGGGGGTCATGACCCCCTTTGGTTTCTCTATTTTAGATAATAATATTGATAATAATTTCAATTATAATAATAATAATAATCATCATCATAATATAGACACTACTATTATTACTAACCATTCTCTCAAAACTCTATTTTATTTAATTTATCTTAAATTATTTTATTTCATTCACCATTCAATTAATTTTATTATTTATTCTGAATACTGAACAACTTCACGGTTCTCTTACAGTCAAATGTATGGTTGAGAAAATTGTACTCGAACTAGGCCACAAAACCCTATCTACTTAAAAGGTCAAGTTGTGCTATTATCTTGTGATTTAATAAACTACGAGCATGTCAATAACCATAACTCTGACCCACTTGGGTATCCACATGGGCACCACACAGTTACTTATAATCATGTGGAATGACCGCACAACAATAAAAAGCGTGTTAAACTAAAAATACTAATTAAATAAATTAATAATAGTTAATAAACTAGGTGGGGGTGTTACAATTCTCACAACCACAAAACTCTCTCCCCCTAGAGTGTCACCAAGATGATAGTTGATCAATAATTCAGTCCATGCCCAAACAAAACTAGAAGGAAAAAGGAATTTCAGGGGTAACTATTTATTCCCCATGTCACACCCGACGGATCTAGAATAAACCAAACCCCAAAACAAGGGGAGAACACAAGGGGGTCACCCCACCACAAAGATTCTTCTATAATGAAAATTAAAACTCGACAGTAACATCCTGGGTAGGGGGACGACGTGGTAACACTCAATAGATCCAATCCAAATTCTATCACATGATCAAAACACCACCACCACTAGAACTAGACTCTTTCCACACACCAATTGAACCCACAATGTTAGGGTAAGAATTGAAAAAAGAAACCTGGAATAGAACCCCACAACGAACAAGATCCACTCTCTATCCATATCATAAAACACCCAGATCACTTAGAGTGCAAAACAAAAACTAACAGAAACAAGGAGAAAACACACTCTATGAAACAATAATAGATCTCAAAGACACATTAAAGAAAAGAATACGTGGATTATAATAGAGGGAGTACTACTTAATTTCAAAACAAAATAATGATCTTACAATTCTGAATGTTAACACAAACAACACCATTAAGTTGGTTGTGACAAACATGACTTTAGATCGACAAACCCTAAATTTGTTTTCGAAAAACATTTCCAAACCCCCATTTAAATAAATGTCTTCGACTAGTAAAACATGTCGAACGAACCATTAAGTAACTAATTTATCAGAAAAGAAACCCCAAAATCCCACCAGACATTTCCCCTAGAGATTCCATTTTAATGCATTTATTTAGATACAACACAAAGTAACCAACCTCATTTGGAATAAAATAGCCATTAAGGGAACCAAGAGTTCATAAAAAATGATTAAAGTGTCATCTTCTTTTAAGGGTGCATCCATGTGTGCACGTAGTCCACCCATGGATGTGACAACATCCAATGGCACCCCAATCATCCATGAGGATACCCAGAAACCATTTTTGAAACAAAAAACAGTTTCTTAGTACTAAACCCAACAAAATACAATATATAGAAATCAAAAAAACAATACTTTTAAATCCATAAAACTCTTTTAGAAAAAATTTCAACGAAATTACCAAGCTATAACATTGTCAAACCATATAATCCAAAACAAAATTCATAGACAAAATATTTCCATCACAACACAATTAATACTAATAGTTCATAAAAATTTATAATTCCACTTTACGTGAACAATGTAATTTTTTCAAATGCACTGAGTATATATAAGAATTGACATAATTAAATATTTACCTTAAAGTTTATTTTTTTCAAACTATATTTGAATAAATACACCCCATGAAAATAGCCATAGAAATTATCAAAATTTGAACCACATATAAAAACTTATTGAAACAAAATTGGACATTAATCCAACATGTTTCGTATTGAAATAGATGAGTCTATTAAAATAAATGAATTAAAATCTATTTTTATCCACTTCTATAAATTTAATATCACAACAGAATAAAACATTGGGGTATAATAAAGGTTCTTAGCGAGTAAATAAAATAATTGTAAAGGTTAAAATTTTAATGGAATGTATCAGAAAGGAAAAACACAGGTTCACCTACCTCAATTGTTTACAAACAAGATTCCAATTTTTCCGAAGGAAGAGAGAGACCTTGTGGACAAACCACACACCATAAGCAATGAGAAAAATGGAAAAATGACAACCCCATGACTAGGGTTTTTACAAAATGAATGAAAACACCCCAAATTGAATGATAATTTTACTGAGGCTGGAGGTCAATGGAGATGCAGCCGCATTCAGAATAGGGGATCACGTTTAAGGGTTTGTTCTTGAAGTAGGTCATTGGCAAGGGAGAAACCATGCCAGATAAAAGGGAAACACAAAAGAGGGGCCCGATAGGGGTCGATTTTTCTGTGATGGGGGAGTGTCAGGATAGGAATATGCATTGTGTAGGGAGGTTGCATGGGGAAAATTAGAGGCCAGAATAATGTTTAGAGAAGAAGAAGGTGATCCAGGGCTGACCATGCATGCACAAAGGGGTAACCAGGGGGTTTTTTATGTTGGGGGGGGGGGGGGGTTTGGACCCCCTTGTGTTACTCCATTTTATTATTATTATTACTATAATTATAATAATAATAATAATAAGTTTAATAATAATCATATTATAATTATTATTCAAAATCATTATATTATTACTATTATTGTTAATAACCATGTTCTAAAATTTTATTTTGTTTAATTTTTCAATCATTATTTAATTCCACTTACAATTAAATTAATTTTATTTATTTATTCCAAATACTGGACAGTCACATGTTCACTTGTAGTCAAACATGTGGTTAAGAAAACTTCTCTCGAGCCATGCCACATGGCACTATCAACATACAGGGTCAAGCTGCATGCTTTTCGCATAGTTTGATAAACCACACACAAGTCCCATGCCATAACTCAGAGCAAGTTGTGAATCCAAACGGGCACCTCACAATTACTCCTAATTATAAGGGAATATCTATATATAGTTAAAAAGATTCTAAAACTCAATTTATTAATTAAATTAATTCAAAATAATAAATCAACCATGTTGGGGTGTGATAAGGAATACAAATATAGATTATGCTTCTATTTAGGAAAAATAACCCTCTAGTTGATAGGAATTTTTGGGATACCTTATGAAACACCAAACTAGATAACATAAAGTAGTAGTCAGATAATTTCATCCTTGTTATGTAAGGAATTTAGGGCGTAAATTATGAGAATCTAGACTAGGGTGTGTCAATGAATAATAAATACTTTGTTTTCTTATTGATCAGATTTTTTATCACTGATCAATAATGAAATGTTATTGAGATCTATTTTTCCTAGTATAGGATGTTTGATGCTTGAAAGGAATGTGTAAAAGCATAAAGGATGCATTTTTACAAGTATTGGTCAGGTATTGTGAAGTCCCCTACCAAGATCCTCATTTATATGGAAGAAAATGTCCATTTTTTTAATGAATAGTTGGTCCATGAACAAAAGGGAAATGAATCTCTAGATATCATATTGAGAAGATAACTAGGATAAATTTAGTCCTTGATAATAGTTCGGTGTGATACTAGAACCAAGGATTGTGATCGTATCAAGAGTATACCAAAATTTAATAAAGTCTCATATAGTGAAACAAAGGCATTAACCCTACAATTTTACATCCTCGAAGATAGACATTAAACTTGTAGTTTTAATTCACAGTGAAAATCCAGGGTAATTTATTTTAAATTAATTTTACTTTGACATTTGGAAGTTAGTATAAATTCCTATATCTTCAAAAATAATGGTTTGTAGTTTTAGGTCCTATTACTAAGATCATAAGACATGCCTTTTTTGTCCATTTGATGAATACCATTTGATGTTCCTTTTACAGATGTGCATCGAAGACAATATTTCATGTATTATATCATTGTGTGATGAGAAAATGGTGAAACATTATCTAATGATTTTTTTCTTGTGAAATCATGCATTGGTTGGATCCTTAACAGGATCTGCATCCATCAATATCATGCAATAATATCTATTAGAGTGGACCATATATATGGAATATGGTCTCACCCACTATGGCTATTGATTTGGAGGGTTCATCCCTTGTATCATTAAGGTCCTAAGTAAAATCACTTTTCCTCTATATAAGAACAAGTGGAGGGTATCATGATTAGAAAACTCTCATGCCACTTTATTTTTAGGGACATCCAAGTTATAAAAAATTTTCCATAAATTTTTATCAATTTATTCCAATTCATCCCATAATTTTTTTTCATTGATCATCTATGGATAACAGATCGAATATATAAACACTGATCGAAGGAAATATAACCTCTATGGGAATGACTACTTTCTTCCTATATCAAATAAATACAGGGTCTCTCATAGGATAGTGTGGGTTGTACAACAGAAATCGCACAAGGAATGTGAGGGTTTGTTAGACAAATACCCTCTACCTTTAACCACCATCATCTGAAGTATGTTTGAGGAGGAATTTTTAAATGCCTCTATCTATCTATTTGACACTTCTTGATAGTGAGATAAATGGTGGATCATTATTATATATCCATGACATAGCTTCTCCAACTTAGTGGAATGATAATTTGGTCCATTTTCTTTAAGTATTTTATGAGGTATAGAAAATTTTGTAATGATGATTGATTTCCAAAATAAAAAATGAATGTAGTGTCAATTTCATTGATGGGTATTGCTACATCTCAATTCGAAAATAATTTAGTCTCAATGAGGATTTATTTGAATTTTTTGGACGTAGGTGGAGGATATGACCGCACAACAACAATTCCCCTTATGGAAAATGGCTGAAATTATTTTTCTACAAGTACCCACTCTAGGGGTTGATGGATGAAGTTTAAATGCACGTTAAAAGAAAGAAACATTTTGGAGAATTTTGAGAAACACTTTATCATTGATCATCATCAGTAACTAAGCCTCTGAATTTTATGGGAAATCCAAAAGCCTAACTATTAGGAAACACATTTTCCTTTTTTATAATTATTTTCAAAGTGACAACCACTTATCATTCAATGAATCTATAATAGACTCTATCAGTACCCCATTTCTAATAAACTTTTTGATTATTTGGTCAATCATAAAGAGTGAAGTTGGTCACTCATCATATGGTGGTCCACGTTACAATTTTTTATGATGGGTGAAATCCATTGTGAAGATAGTTCATAGTGGGATCCATATAACAATTTATAGTGCCATAAGGTTCTGTGATGGAATTAATGTCATTAATTTCTTCCATGCTCACATGAATAAAAGGTGAATTAATTATCCAATGAGAAATGATAGGGACTATTTCATCCTGATTTGGATTTCTAAATCCATATCCAAATTTTTTTATCCATAATTCTAGAAACTATGTGATCATGGGACATGAGCCCTTGTATTCTTCTATGGGAATTCTTCCCTGACCCTGTATACATAGTCAAGTAAAGGAATCAGACCATACATTTCAATGGAAAAATCTCTTTTAATCTACTTTATTATCAACCCATAATCAACTTTTACATTCAGGTGACCCAATAGAACTGGAAGATCCATTTTTTACCTATGATGTGAGAATGATATTTTACCTTAGTTTTTGTTCGGAGTTCTAACAACATGAAAGAGTAACGAAACACTGCCCATGTAGGATAGGAGATAAAAACTCCGAACCTATCTTTTTTATTCATGAGGATATCCATTATCTTCCGTTTTGGGATTCTAGATGCATCATCAAAATTCATTTCAATTATTTAGGTCTTTTCATGACTAGAGATGATAAATTCATAAGGAAAGTCAATATTTATGGATGATTTTTCTGCAGATGGATTTTCATAATGGATTTCCACAAAATCCTTATATTTTAGCTTTTTGAATAGAACAAACTGGATTTCAAACTGCTATAAGTTAACTGCACATATATTTAAATATCCTGTCACCATATAATAGTCATGTATATATTTGAGTAGGTTGTTGCAAGAGACCAAATGGAACTCATCGTACTTCAAGTATTCCCTCATATTTGTAACTGTAATGATTAAAAACATATATATATTCTCAATATCTTAATGACTAGTCCTGTTATCAAGAATGTGTTGACTAAGATAATAAATTCTTTTTTAATTCCCAACATTATTATATTTTGTGAGGAATAATTCAACTAATCATTCAAGGTATATAACATAAAAAATGAACAGTGCCCCATCAATAGGAAGCATCAACACTTTTGGATTGAAAATTATTTTTTTGAGACTATCTAATACTTTCTAAAGGCTATTAGTAAATTTATATATGAACAACAATTTTACCAGTCTATTGATGTAAAAAACATTCCTATGAGTTTTTTACAAATCACCAAATATAGACATTATTTCACCATAGTACCCTCCTCTCATTGATGATCGGGGGAGGTTTCATATTACGAATCACATTTTTTCTTAGGATCAACCAAAATGACCTAAAAGATTACCAAGAATCCTAGAAACTTGATATAGATAACTCTAAAAGATAATTTCAAGGAATTCAATTTTAAGATATGCTATCACCATTTAATCAAGATGTCCTCAAGACCATTCTGATGTTTGTATTATTGTTATGAAATTATTATTTAGACATGGAATTATTATTCAACAAACATTTCCAAAGTGTTTTAATATGTAAAACATGACAAGTTGGTATATAGAACAAACATTCTTCAAACATAATAGAATTACATGAGAGAAAAGTCCTCCCTAATGTACCCTAATAGTGGTGGATTCTTAATATTCTAGGGACACTAATATTTGATTATACCTGAAATATTCATCCATGATGGAAAGGGGTTTTCCTATCGCCATATAATCTATGAGTGGTTTCATGAATGGAATGGGTTAGTCCTCTTTCTGAAAATGTTGCTTCATATATATAAAATCAATTCAGAATCTAATTTTACTATTCTTATTTTCATGGATAATGTTGGATATCCACATGGGATTATGGAATTTATAAATGAAATTAAGAAAGATAATATTTTCATCTTGAACCTTAAGTTTGGCACTATGAGTTGGGTGAATCATTCTGTATTCCTATTTGCAAACCTAGTAGATATCATGAAAGGCTATGTAGTGAGTAGCCACCTTAAGAATGTGCTCCTTCATTTCAATTCAATTCTGAAAAAAAGGACGTGATATTTATTTATAAAGGATTTATATTCCTATTTTTCTTCATAATATATGGAAATGCAGATCATAGTTGGTCATGAGTCCTCTTATATACCATAATATATTTTTCCGAGTTCATCAATGGTGGTAGAGACAACATGCTCAAATGGTGGAGTGGAATCACTAAGGGCCTCAACCTCTTCCACATCCTCATCCTCTTACACTTCCTCTTCCTCTACCTCTTCTTATCCACCTTCCTTTCCTCCTTAATTTAATTAATATGAATTCCTCATATGGGAGGTAGGTTATGAAGGATATTTTTCATAATTAAGAGTAGTGGAAATATTTTTATATCCAAAAGATGAAGAATCTTTATCCAACTTGACTAATGATGTGGGTTTTCTTTGATGTTCTGTAGGGGAGATGATTGATATAGTGGAAGCATCTCCACTCCATTCTAGTGAAAAGTCAACTTACTCGAACTAGGTTGATGATGAATGGATCTTTTAAATCTTAGGGTATTGAATAATATTATTTTCAATTAAACATTTACCGATTTTTATATAATCAATGGCCTTTTCAGGGCTACTTAGCCCAATCATGACAATTAATATAATGAAAATTGATGATTATGTGACCAAATTTTATGTCATTTCATTAATATGATTAATGGTAAACATGTATTATCCACAGATGTTTTCGAAGGGATTTATTAGAGCTATTTTAGAAAACATTTGGGGAATTGACTCGAGTGATACTATCAGCCATGGTATTTTCCCTTCCCTTGGATAGAATCATGTATCAATATATTCAAATTATTTTGGATTTTAATGGGGTTTTATCACCATAAAATGTCCAACTTTTTCTATTAATGTTATATTTGTGGCATTTGTGGTATGAATATAGGATTTCTACATGTTGATGCATCCATATACTTCCTTGAAGAATGTTTAAGGACATATTGTAAAAAAAATAGAGATTATGAGTCGAATATGAGGTCCCTAACATGAGAAATGATATTGATTAATCCATCATCATATTTCGAGATTTCTTCATAACTCATTATCATTATAGAATAATGGATAATTAGTGTGTCACAGTAACCAAGTCAATGATGTGTTCAAACTCAAATGTGTCTATGTCATGTTCCAGTATCAATGAAATGCGATTTGATATCAATGTCATTTATCCTTCAGACACAAACAAGGGAATTCGTTGTCCATGTATAGAAACATATTATTATTGTTTCATGAAGTATCTAGTTATGTAAAATTATATAGTATTTATCCTCACATGATAAATTTAATCAATAAAAACTTCCTCTTAAAACTCTTGAGGGGTCTGCAAAGCCTCTGTGAGGGATTCTTCATGGTCTTTCGGTAAACTGAGATAATATATTATCGATAACATGGTAGGATCAAGGGATTATTTATTCTCACTTTAATCATTTTGGGATAAGATATTGCACTTCAATGAATGTGTCTTCCATTTTTTAGGTTTTTTAGGAACTAACAAACTTGATATAGTTATATAGTCTTTTGTAACAGAAGTTTAAAGTGTACCTTCGTTGGGTGGATTAGGTTGAATATGCATACTTACTTGATGAGGTTGATTGTATAATTTTCCTCCTCCAATTGATCATTTAAGATGACCCGGTCAGAGAAAACACTCAAATACGTTGGGTAAATTTATTTCTCTTATTGGGAATGTATAATATTTTTTCTATGAGATTCAGTAGCATTGAATGTTCGAGTAGGGTTGTGCATAGGATGTTAAAATCTTACCACAATGCAGCTTCTTGTGTACCCTCATCTTGGGAAGACAATTCCTCTAGTTCCCTAATATGGCATAGAAAAATTAATTTCATTGGCATACTCATTATCAGATAAAGGATCGATTAATTTAATGACATTAATGGAACCAAATATTTATAATCCCTCTGTCAAGGACTCATCCTATTTGGTCATATCTTGTGGGGTCATTTGGTGGCATGGTGCACATGCATTTGGGACTGAAGGTTTAATTTTTGAGAGATTAAAAGATAAATTAGGAATTGGTATTGATTTATATACCAGTATTTTTCTACCTTCTTTCCTATAATCTCATTTTTAGAAGATTTCCCTTTTGAGGGTTATAGTGCTAATAAATACTGTTGTACCATAGTGAAAGAAACTAAGGGAATAGTTGGTTTTTTCAACCATGCCTGGAGGATAACTGTTGGAACCATGGCTGTTCTATGCAGGAATTGGAGTTTGGTTTCTGTTTTCTATCAATACTCAGTGGAAGTTCTGAATGTGTGCCAGCAAAGTGATCATAGATTTCAAGTAGACAATAGTATTGAAGGTGGCGCTGTTTCCTAGTGTTTGCCAATTTTTTGGGCCTCAAAATCAGAAAATGATGACATGTATTGTCTGCAAAAGGAGGTGCGCACAAAGAGGAAGTGGTGCGCGAAAAATAAGAGACTTGCACGAAAAATTTGAGTTATGCGTGAAAAAGAGTGGGATTCACAGAATAGAGGATGGAGGTTTTTCGTGCAAACAATATTTTGGAATCAGAACATCAAGAAATGGAAAACGCATGGGTTGTGCGAAATATCTAATGATGTGCACGAAAAAAGGTATCGACCCTAAATATTACATGCCAGATGAGAGGTTTTATCCCGCAGAGTGGTTTTTTCATGCGGGGGTCTTTGACGCATATAAATATGAGGTGACCCCCTTTATTTTGTGTTGTTGAAGACATAAAGAAGATCTGAGGTCTGATGCGTGAAAAAGGACTGCGTAAAGGGGTTTTCGCGAAAGATTCAGTATTGTGTGAAAAATTTCAGGATGCGTGAAAAATGACGATTTGCTCGTATGGGTTCGCAAATAAATGATTCAGTTGCACGAAAAAGGGAGTTTTTGCGTGAAATATTTTTCCACACAAAAAGTAAAGTTTGTGTGCAATAGGATGGTTTTGCGCGCTATGGTTTGGTGTTGTGTGCAATTGTCAGTGAAGTTTTTCTGCACGTTCTGATTATCTGGTTCAGTGGTTTTGTGCGGTCTAGTGCATCTATTCCAGACTTCGATACAAGCAGAGTCTCGTGCTGAGCAGATGCAAAGACTTCATTGCACATCTATTGAAGAGACCTTCACATCTATAAACTGAGTGGGACTTCACCAACGTTAGTGAGCCAGGGGGAGTCAACAGGAGTGACCTGAGGGACGCAGTGAGCAACCCCTAAATCTTTGTAAAGGCAGGGATCCTGGGACAGAGTGACTATGCCCGAACCATTGCAATCCACAGCTAGTGAATATTAGTGGAATTTTGTACGACCGACAACTTGTTGGCATATGCTCCTTGGACGTAGCCCTTAGTGGTGAACCAAGTAAAAAAGTGGTGTGGATTATCTATGCATGTGAATGTTTGCCTTCTGATCATTTTCATCTTACAGGTTCAACAAGTTCCTACCAACATGGGGACAAGATCCATCACATTAAAATAAAAAGTTGTCACCTAATTCACCCCTCCCCTCTCAGGGTGTCCTGGGGTCCTTCAAGTGGAATCAGAGCCAGGATGCTGGTGTTGAATCTATCTATTATCGTCATGGAGAATGAAGTCAATGTCAGGGGAGTCCCTTACTTCGATGGAAGTAATTTACAGATATGGATGAACAGAATGAGATATCATCTGAGATCTCTTGTAATTGAAGTTCTCTTTTCTACAGTGCAAGGAATACAAGTCACTGATCCAACGGGCCTGGCTATGACTGAAACAGACAGGAAAATTTTTGATGCAGATGCTAAAGCAGAAAATTCACTTACTGCAGCCCTTTCTGATCAGATCTACCTAAAGGTGATGAATTTCACCTCATCAAAATCCATGTGGGATAAACATGAGAATATTTTTGACGGAGATAGCAAAGTGAAGGAGGAAAAACAACAAGTGCTGGAAAATCGGTTTGATGATCTGAAGATGCATCCTGACGAGAATGCAGACTCTTTCTTCAATCGAATTACTGAAGTGGTTGGAGAAATTCAAGGTCTAGGTGAATAAATCAAAGACATTGATATTGTAATGAAAATTTTAAGAAGACTTCAACCTCTATACAATGCAAAGGTGTCATCCCTTGAGGAAAGAGATCATTCAAAACATTTTCTGGATGATCTACTTAGCATCTTGGTACCATATGAAATGAGAGTCAAACCAGAAGATTCTATGACTCGTGTGAGCAAGGAAATGGCATTCAAGGCCATGGATAAACTGAAAATCTCAAAATATAGTAGTGGTGAAGATGAAGAAGAAAAAGAAATACTTTCTCTCATTGCAAAGAAGTTCCCGAAGGGGAAAGGAAAATTCAAAGTGAAGTTACCTCTCGCATGTTTCCGTTGTGGAAAAGTTGGGCACATTTCCACTCAGTGCTTAAGAAAGATCAATGATGAAGATAGTGATGATGAAATCTTCTAAAAGCCTCGGAGAAGATCCTTCAAAAAGGGAGACTTCAAATCTGGAAAGAAAATGCAAAGGAAGAGTTTTGTCTGTGAAGAGGAACCAAATGATAATGAATTCTGTGATGAAGAAGAACCAAAATTCAAAACTGGGAACCATACTTCCATGATGGAAATTGTTGAAAAGTTAGAAGATAATGGTGGAGAAGAACAACTGAGAATGTGTGTAGTTCCAGATACACAACTTAAGGATGCCGTTAGTAAGTTTAAGATTAAATGTAAGAGTTTTAATAAGTGGAAATCAATTGTAGAATAATCAACTGAATACGTTGATCAACATGAAGCTGAAATTGAACAACTGGATAAATTTGTGAATGTACAGTCTAAAATAATTGAAATCAATGATGATGTAGTGGATCTGAAGATGAGAATTGAAGAGCAGGCAAAGTTCATCAATTACCCCCCCTCCAGACTTGATGAAAAATCCAAGACTACTGAGGGTCTTGAAGAGGAAGTTGTTACTCAAAGGAGTAAACTTGAGACTGAATCAATTCTAAAAGAATCGAGGAAGAAAATACAGTTTGGAAGATTCTTAGATGCATAATTACTAGTTAGAGCCAAGTGTGGTTCAGATGGGGTTGGAAAAATTTTGTGTGATCAAAGACCCACTTGCATGGGAATGAGTGGAATTGGTTTTGAGACTGAGACATCAATTGATGGAAGTGAACAGATCCAAAAGAAAGATAAGATGAAAGTTAAACATGTTGAAAAATTACCTAAAGTGCCTAAAAAGGAACCCTCAATCCAAACTAAAAGGAGAACTGAAAATTATCCTCAAACATTCAGAAATAATAGACAGTCTTACTTTTCTCCCAAGGAAGGAGGAATGAGGAGAAATTCAAGTGAGAAGGCATTTCCTCTTATAAAGTGTCAGTTTTGTGGCTATCTAGGACATACCATGTCTTATTGCGAAGAGGCAAGAAGCTATCTGAATGGAGAAGATATAGAAGTTAAACAAAAGAGAACAAATTCATATCCTAATTCTTATAGAAGAAATAATTTCTATAGATATTGTTATTTTTGTTCTAACTTTGGTCAAAAGGCTACTAATTGCTGGCAGAGAAGGGACATGGACATCTCATACCGAAGTTCAAGACAAGTCAAGTCTCGTCAGCAAGATAGTTTTGCACTTTCAAAAAGGTTTTCTCCTATCAAAGATGATTTTGACAATGAAGAACCTGTGTTTGAGGAAGAGATAATTGAAAGGACAACAGTACTATATACTCAATCCAATATCTCATGGAAGGAAAGGAAGAAGATTGAGAAATCCAACCTTGATGAGGTGGCTCTCAATGATACAAAGAACAACAGTACATGAATTCTGGATAGCGGTTGTTCATCTCATATGATAGGTAATGCGGGCCTGCTAATGAATATCAAAAGGATGGTTGATGGTTCAGTATGATTTGGTAATGATGGGGCTCTAAAAATTAAAGGGTGTGGAAGTACCGAATTGGCTAATGAAGAACTAAAGAATACTGGAGTCCTTTACGTAGATGGCCTACATCATAATCGCCTCAGCGTGAGTCAAATATGTGACTCGGAACTTATAGTTGCTTTTAATCAGAAAGGATACACTATCAATGGAATGAAAGGCAATTCACTAATGAAGGGATGCAGAACAGAAGGAAACTTATATCAGGTTGATAGTGAAGAAAATGTATGTTACATGACTGTTGAAGAAGAAAAAAACTTGTGGCATCGGAGACTGGGACACATAAATCAACAAGACATGGGGAAAATATCGAAATTGAGAAATGTCATGGACATTCCCAATCTGAAGCGTGAGCATGAAAAATCATGTGATTCTTGCATTCGTGGGAAGCTAGTCTGCAGTTCATATCGGCCAAAGAAGAAAAGGGAATCTCAACTTCTTGATCTGATTCATACAGATGTATGTGGGCCAATAGATGTTGTTGTAACTCATAGAGAAGGGTACGTTTTCCTTTTCATAGATGATTATAGTAGAATGGAATGTATGATGGTCATTCACATGAAACGAAAAGTCCTTGACTGTATGAAAACATATCGGTGAATCGCCGAGAATGATGTTGGATGAACAATCAAACTATTGTGATCTGAAAACGGAGGAGAATACACATCCATTGAATTTGAAAATTATCTGGAGAAGCATGGGATATAGCATGAGGTAGCTGTTGCGAGAGAACTCCACAACAAAATGGAGTTGTTGAATGTAGGAATCGACAGGTGAACAACATGGCATGAACGGTGCTGATTGAGAGTCGTATTCCATGAAATTACCGGAAAGAGGTTGTTCAAGATCCATTGTACATCCAGAATCAAACAATACTATATATGGGTGAGACAAAGACACCATATGAATTTTTGCATGGACAAAAGCCTTCTTTAAAATACTTTCGTGTCTTTGGATGTAAATGATTCATCAGGAACAAATAAGGAAATCAAGGGATATATAGCGACAATGCAGATGAAGTAATTTTCCTCGGTTACTCAATGAACAGAAAAGCCTACAAATGCTTCAACAAGCGTTTAAGAAGGATTGTGGAAAGCAGTGATGTTAAGATAATAGAAGAGAAAATCACAAATGCTTCAAGGACGTCATATGCTGACTTGATAGAAAGTTAGGAATAAAGTGAGCGTGAAGAAAATAAAAATGTAGAAATAGAGGAAGTTGTTCAAAACACTCAGTAGTCACATCATGATGTTGGTTTAGAAGAAGAATCTGAAGAAGAAACTGTGGCTGAAGAGAATGCTACTGAAACTCGCAGGAGAAATCGAAGAGCCGAGATTGATCCATCTAACATAATTGGGGACATGAGTGCACCCACTCAAACAAGAAGGATGAAGAATAACACGCAATCTTCATTTATATTAGTTTTAGAGCCATCCTCATTCAATGAAGTTGAAAATGATGAATCTTGGGTGAAATCCATGAATGATGAATTAGATCAGATTGAAAAGAATCAGACATGGTATCTTGTCTAGAGACCTGATGGTCACAATGTGATTGGTACCAAATGGATCATCCAAAATAAGTTTGATGAGCATAGAAGTGTCATCAAGAAACAAGGAACGACTGGTATGTAAAGGATACTCTCAAATTGAAGGCATTGATGTCGATGAAACCTTTGCTCTAGTGGCTAGACTGGAGTAAATCCGGCTTTTCCTTTCCATGGCACTCCAAAGAGGATATAAACTATATCAAATGGATGTCAAGACAACATTCTTGAATGGTGTACTCAAAGAATATGTCTACATTTAACAACCAGTGGGTTTTCTTCTTGGTTTTGATGAATCAAATGTCTGAAAGCTAATGAAAGCACTTTATGGCATGAAACAGGCACCATGGGCGTGGTACTCTAGACTAGATTCTTATCTCAAGAAGCTGGAATTCAAAAGAGGAGGTGTAGATCACAATCTCTATGTGAAGAATTCCTCGAAAGATCAGTTCATGGTTCTCGTTTACGTCGATGTCATTATATTTGGTGGCAGCAGGCACAAGTCAATGGATGAATTTACCAATCATATGAAATCAGAATTTGAAATGTCAATGATTGGGGAGCTCACATATTTCTTGGGACTGCAGGTGACTCAAAGGAAAGACTCCACTTTTATCTCTCTGGAAAAGTATGCAAGAGAGCTGCTGAAGAAGTTTATTATGTAAGACTCCAAACCAATGCCAACTTCGATTGCAGTTGGAACCAAACTTGGAAAGCATGAGAATGAGAAATCTGTAGATCCCACAATGTACAGGAGGATCAATGGGAGCCTATTGTACCTGACAGCAACATGACCAGATATTGCCTTTTCCACTTGTCTTGCAGCCTACTTTCAGAGTAATCCAAAGGAGGAAAATTTGGCAGTAGTAAAAAGAATCATGAGGTATATTCAAGGTACTCACAATTATGGCTTATGTTGTGCTGCAGGAAGGGACTGTGAATTGTCAGCATTTTCAGATGCTGACTGGGCTAGCAATGTTGTGGACAGAAAATCCACCAGTGGTGGAGCATTCTTTATTGGTAATAACTGTGTCAGATGGTTGACCAAGAAACAAGAAAGTACTTCTCTAAGTACTGTTGTAGTTGAGTATTTATCTGCCACAAATGCATGCACTCAACTGCTATGGATGAAGCAACAACTAACAGACATTGGTGATGAGGTAAATCAACCAATTGTAATTTAATGTGATAACAAGAGTGAAATTGATCTCACGAAGAATCCAGTACATCATTCTCATACAAAACATATTGAAATCAGGTATCACTTTATCAAAGAAAAAGTTGAGCAAGGGGTGATTAAAATGGATCATGTGGGAACTGATGACAAAGAAGCTGATATCCTGACAAAACCACTACTAGCAGTTGTGTTTGAAAAGCATCGGTTGAACCTCGGTGTTCAACCACCTCCTACCGCATAAGGAAATTATGAAATCCCCTATCCCCATTTGTTTTAACTGTTTTAATCTGTTTATGGCTATGATGTAGGTTTAAGGGAAATATACTATCCAGGGGGAGTATGGTTTGAGTTTAACATTGATTAATTTACCGGCCTTTGGGTTTATTGTCAATGGGGGAGAAAGGAGAGGAATAAATTCAGGAATTCATGAATAGATTCAGGAATCAGGATTTTCTGTGGACATATATTGCTTCTATGACACGATGAGAATTCGGTGTCGGTGATAGGATGTGACAGAATTAACACTGTAAGAAAATTTCTTGAGCATCTTTGATCATTCCAAAACACGGGAACCCAATTCAATCTTCCTCTCTTTTTTTCTACACCAAGAAATTCTCATGTAGACTTAGAGTGTTGGCTGAGTTGATCCTTTCATTTTTGGTATGCATGTGGATGGTGATATATTGAATTTATTTGGTGGTTTCCAATAAACCCAAAGGGGGATATTGTTGGAACCATGGTTGTTTTATGCGGGTATTGGAGTTTGGTTTGTGTTTGTTGTCAATCCTCAGTGGATGTTCCGAATGTGTTCCAGCAATGTGATCATACAGTTCAAGCAGAGTGGGATTCACGAAATGGAGGATGGAGGTGCGCCCAAAGAGGAAGTGGTGCGCGAAAAATAAGAGACTTGCACGAAAAAGTTGAGTTATGAACGAAAAAGAGTGGGATTCACGAAATGGAGGATGCAGGTTTTTCGCGCAAACAGTATTTCGGAATCAGAACATCAAAAAACGGAAAAGGCATGGGTTTCGCAAAATATCTGATGATGTGTGCGAAAAATAGTATCAGCGCGAAAGATTACATGCCAGATTAGAGGTTTTATGTCCCAGAGAGGTTTTTGCACACGGGGGTCTTTGACACCTATAAATATGAGGTGAACCCCTTCATTCCGTGTTGTTGAAGACTTAGAGAAGATATGAGGTCTAATGCGTGAAAAAGGATTGCGTAAAGGGGTTTGCGCGAAATATTCGGTATTGCGCGGAAAATTTCAGGATGTGCGAAAAATGATGATTTGCACGTAAAAATTGGGTTTTCACATAAAAGATTTAGTTGCGCGAAAAAGGGAGTTTTTGGGAGAAATATTTTCCCGTGAAAAAAGTAGTGTTTGCGTGCAATAGGAAGGTTTTGCACACAACGGTTTGGTGTTGCACGCAATTGACAGTGAAGTTTTTCAGCACTTTCTGATTATCCGGTTCAGTGGATTTGTGCATACTAGTGCATCTATTCCGGACATCGATGCAATCAGAGTCTCGTGCTGAGCAGAGGCAAAGACTTCAATGCATATCTATTGAAAAGACCTTCACGTCTATAAACTGAGTGGGACTTCACCAACGTCAGTGAGCCAGGGGGAGTCAATAGGAGTGACCCGAGGGACGCAGTGAGCAATCCCTAAATATTTGTAAAGGCAGTGAGCCTGGGATAGAGTGACTGTGACAAAACCTTTTTAATCCATAGCTAGTAAAGATTAGTGGAATTTTGTACGACCGACAACTTGTTGCCGTATGCTCTTTGGACGTATCCCTTAGTGGTGAACCAAGTAAAAAGTGTTGTGTCTTCTCTATGCATGTGAATGTTTTCTTTCTATTCATTTTCATCTTACAAGTTCAACAAGTTCCTACCAACATGGGAACAAGATCCATCACATTAATATAAAATGTTGTCACCCTGATTCACCCCTCCCCTCTCAGGGTGTCCCGGGGTCCTTCGATAACATGATTTTGATTGATTGTTTTTATAGTCATCGAATCACCATAAATCTTTCCAATCATGTTGGTAACATCCTGTCACTCAAATTCATCCTGTAGGGTAGCAATGGAAACTCAAGGCAATAGTTTTTGTGATTTTTCCAACATTACTAGCATAGAGCCAACAATTATTCCCATGAATGTATTTAAAAAATTCATTCATGGGTAATGGTGCCCATTGTCTAGAAAAATTCTAATGACCCAATTTTTTTCAAAAGAAATTGTTTTCTAATTAATATTTCTTATAATGTCATGAAATTACAACACAATGAACTTCTATGTGACCTTTAAATATAATTTTTACACTTCTATGTTTTGAATTTTGAAAATTTGACATACACGGTTGTGATCCGTAAGATGTTTAAGGTATGATGAGAAAAACATAATTTTTTATGAATGGTAACCTACCCATATGACTAGTAATATAACAGTTATGAATAATAAATCATTTAGAATAATAGTATTTTCACCCATGAGTGTATAAATAAAATTATGCATCTTATAAGTGATAATATGGACATTGTAAAATTATTGGTATTTTTTGTTATAATTAATTAATTACAATTAATTACTTAATTTATAAAAAAATTATATTCCTAAAATTTTTTCTTTAATCAATAAATATATGTCTTCTGGTTTTAAAATAATTTTATAAGACCTGATGTAATTTTTAAAAGCATTGTAAAATTAGTTATAATTTTAAATTCTGTTTTTTTCATGTAAATTAAAAGAAATTATTAATGTTTAATTTAATCTTATTTAGAAAACTATTTTCAAAAAATGGTGTTCATGTTTGGATTCTAAACATAAATAAATGGTTAGGGTGAATTTTTGGGATGAGTCTAAAATATATTAATTTTTTATGAATAGTAAAATATGATATTTCACAATAAATGCTAAAACCTAAATTTCTGCATCATTCTTTGAGTAATGGATGAAGTAAATGGTAATTATTACTAACTCACAAGCACATATTACTATTTATGGTCACAATAATTTTTACAATTTCTGTCCTTATGGAAAAATAATAAACTATTGATTAAAATATTATGAAACCCCTCCTCCCCACCACTATAAAACCCACTCACACTCCCCTTTTCCCTTCAATCCTCTAATGACTTTTTCCTTACTTAAATTCTGAAAAAAAAATCCCAACATCCATCCCCATGTCCATAAGCCTTCGGTCTACTCAAAATATCAAAACCTTATCTCTTATGTGTTTCTCAAAGGAGATAATCTCAAGAGGTAAATTCCACTTTCCAATTAATTTATTTTCTTTCAAGTTATTTTCAATTTTTTTATTGTTTATTCACTCCCCTTCACCCAAATTGTAGGATAACACTAGTAACATACATTTACTTTAATGTTTTTCTCTAATGTGATAATTCATTATCAACTATGATTTCCCTTTATTTTATACGAAAGAAACAAGAGAACCATCTGAGATGTGTTAATTTATCATATTAAAGGATGAATATTTATCAATTTCTAATACCATCTTCTATTCTGGTCATGAAAATATATTAATTATTGAACTAAAATATTAAATATTTTTTTATCTTTTGATTTTTTCATGAATCCTCTTGTATAGTTGATGTAAAATAATAATGTAAAACTAGTTAATTATGATAAAAATGGGAAATTTAGTTAGATCATTAATCATTACGGGTTAATATAATGATTCAACATCACTCACACTAACCAAATATAAATTTCAACCATGTATCCATCTATATGTTCAATAATAAAATATAACTTCAATTATGGACAACCAAATTCATCATGAATGTTTATCTAAACAGGAATATAAGTTATCTCGTCATTAAAACCATGTAACCAAACTAACACGAACAGTTAAATTAGACCTAATAACCAATCAAAGTGTTTATAAATTAACATAATAAGATTAAACTAAATATTATACATATTTTTTTCAAATTTATCATTATCGTTCTCTCCCGCACTGATTCCCTATATCCATAAAGATAGAGCCTCCTCCCCCTCCCGATTGGAGGGGGGTGTTTCGCGTTCACCTAGGAGAGTTGACCCTTCTTCATGGTCTATCCTTCCTCCATCCTTCCCTTGGAGTTATATTTCCCCGAATGATTCAAATCTTATCCAGAAGGCACCCAAGTTATCTCTACTTCTGGTGGAGCTTAACAGTGCTGCGGACCTATGAAAATATACCTTGGTGTATGAATTTCATCCTCATCGACCTTTTGTAGAATTATTTAATCTGTTCACCTCTGATTCATGGATTCTTCATGAGCACGCGGTCATAGGGTTGCATGACCGAGACACATAGTGGTCTGATTCGGCTCCAAGGAAGACATGATTTCTTCATGGTCCAGGAATTCTTAGAGGTGTGGTGGATCTTTTTTTTGTTTCGTTGGTGTTTCTAATTTTCATATGGAGTTGACCCTCCGTCAACTATAAAATGGTTAATTCTTTCTTGTCTTCCACTTTTGTTTCAAAATACCTCTATTCTCTGTGTTGTTGGTAATTTGATCGGAAGATATTTTTTCTCGGATCAATGGATGGAGTTTGTGGCACATCCTATTTCGCATGGATCTGTGTCAAGGTTGATGTGGAAAAGCCTCTTGTGTGTTGTGTTTGGATCACTGATGGGAGGGAGTTCCAATGGATGCAAGAAGTTGTTTTTGAATCATGGATGCAGTTCTGTGTGGGGTGTAGAAGGTTTGGGCATCTAGAGGCCTTTTTCCGTAGTGGATGACTGTGTAGTGTCTCGCGTGTGGTTAAGTGCCATTACAGCGATGGCTATGATGCTGATAATGCCAGAAGGCCAGCTCAGGCAGTGATAGAGGATGGCCTTGGAGTGGCCCTGTCAACTTCTGGGAAGATGAATGGGGGTCTGTGATCTTCAGTGGAACATACTGTGTATACCACTATAGGAGAGTCTGCAGGGTAGGTAGTCCGGCTGGAAGACCCATGACATGTTGTTGCACTAGTGGAAGAGAAACCTGATGGGCTTGTGGAGGAGGAGGTGGCGCAGGGCCCTCTTGCTGCTATGCCAAACCATGCTTGCATTATAAATACAATGCAGGTTCCAATTAATCCAATAGTGTTGCGAGTTTTTGATAAGATGAAGGATGATCTTGGACTAGGGACTCAGACTGAGGAGGAGAGGATATTCCATATGCAGTTGGCTCCTCTTTCTGTGGTTCCCTTGGAGAATTCAGAAGGAATCATTGAATCTACGAAACTGAATACCCACGGCTCTGGTGGAGTGGTGACCTACAACCGCTTTGAGTGTTTAGAGAATGAGGAAATTCCAATGATGAAAGGTAGCAAGGAAATCGAAGATGTTGATTTGTAGGATGTTTCCAGCAATAGGGATGTTGTGGAGGAGGCCAAGGGTAGGGAGTTTTCTGTTGATCCCAGTAATCCTCAACTTGGGGAACATGCACAATGTTTTTCCATGATCAACCCGAACAGTCAATTTTAGAAAGAATGGGGGGGAATGATGGTTATCTGAAGGTGAGCGCATCTGGAAATGGGGGGGAATGATGGTTATCTGAACTTGTACGTGTTTTTATGGTTTGTGATGTTTCTTTTGCTGTTCTGGTTGTACTTTTCCTTTATTTTAATAAATTTTCGGAGAAATTTTCTCTGGATGAATATTCGGGTATAAATATTATACATATTAAATAGGTTCTAGGATTATTAATTAATGAACCTAATTTGATTATTTACGTTATTTACATCAAGTTGAGAACACCAACAGACTTAAAGTAACATATACTCTCTATTTCAATTTTATTCATGATTTTCCTATTGGTAATGAACATTTATGTGTTATTACTATTGATTGGGTATGATTAAGAACCTCCCTCATAATTTCCTAATGCTGTTTAAATGACTAGAACCCCCTTTATCTCTCATTAATCCCCCTGATGTACACATGATACCATGCTAATATTCTCTGAGGGATTCACCCCAAACCTCATATATTTATTCAGGATTCATTATCATTATTTTTACCTAAATTATTTTATCTCTTTTTATTATTTATACCTCATAAATACTATCTGAATGTTACAAAATCATGTAACATTTTCTATTTATCATTCTCTATCAGGGATATACATGTTTTTAAGTGATTCTATCCTCAATACATCACGATAAGAAAAACAATTTGTGGGAGCGTAATGAATTCTTACATGATTTAAAGTTATCTCTATATTCTATTTTAACAATCCATAGCCTTTTTAAAAAATAATTTTTTTTGAAACTATCCTTGTTCACTTCTGCATCTTCAAAAAGGATTTTTCCCTTTTCTATTTTAAAGGCTCTACAGTTTTTTCCCTTATACCGCTCAAATATGTTTTTATTCCAAAATTTCATGAGTCCTTTTCATACATGTTGTCACCTCTAATCTACATCACTAATAATGATTCATATATATTTTTACCTTATAAACATCCATGTATACATTTGTTCCCTTCTTTCATGGAAACTTTTTTGTTACACCCATCTCTTATTCTTTGTGTCATAATTATGGTTCTTAATTCTTTACATGGGTAATACTTATGTTTATGTAAGATTGATTATGTATGATTATTCATGTGGAAGAAATATTCATGAATCATTAAAATGGGTTCACCCATATAGTGCACCAATGCATTGGGTATAGTTAATTCTTATGAGATGTAATGTGCGATGATCTTAGCGGGGAGCCTTGTCTTGTGCTACTATTTGGAAGGATCATCATGGTTATCCTTGAATGATACTAAAGTAGTGTTTTATGTTGCTACCACATCAATATGACTCTATTTATATATGATTCCATGGTTATTGGTTATGATTCCATATGTTAAATTCCTTTTTATATCATCATGTAACACCTTTTATCCCATGTGCTAATGCTTTATTCTTATAGTTATTGCCTTATTGACCTATTTAGCACATCCCTTTGTTCATGTGTTACCTAGGGTACCCTAATTAGATGTTTGAGAAAAATGGAAGTTATGATATCTATTTTAATATTAAATAAATAAGTGTTTTTGGTCTCATGTTTTTTGTTTTATGTTCCTAGTCATAAAACACAGTAGACATCGTGGTCCATGGATTGTACTATGATTTATAATTAATCTTAAAATCCTTTTAGGAATTATGTAAAAGGCTAGGGTCACTATAGTTCATATTAGATGATGGTCTAGTTATTTTTGGATATTCGAAATAGAGAACTTTAGTAAGAACCTTAAGGATGAGTCTAAGTATTAGAACACACACCTATTTTTAGGTATGTATAGAGTATGTGGTTTATCAATAAAATACATCCATGTCCGGATATAGAAATGTAGAGTTGAGTCTAGAATATATGTATCTAGGGGTAAAACCCGAAAAAATTGCTTTGAGGTAGACATGAATGGGAACTGGTGCATGACAATAGGCATTGATGCACTCTTGGTTAGACACTCCTAGGGGATATGATTTGTTAAATTCATAAGTTTATTAAGAACCATTAATAATGAAATAAAAATGATCCCATTAGAATATATTTTTGGAGATAAATCATGAATAAAATAGACTGAATCCTAGAAACACATATGTTATAGAGATAAGTGTAATGTGTAAGTTATCTCTTTAATGTCATAGGTTTCCCCCTTATGTTATACTAATCCAAAAAAATTTCTAATCAAACTAATGGCTAGTAATAAGATGAATTAGGTTAACCTCTAATGTGAAGGAAAATGTGATGACTATCAAAATGAGATCCTAGAATGGAGGGGAGCATAATAAGGGCTTGTGGGTATTATGAAAAAATAGCTATCAAAAATCACAATTAATAATTGGTACTTTGTTAAATTCCTAAATGATTCATATAAGAGGAAGATGAAATCATATGAAGTTCCATATAATAAAGGTTATAAGGGAAAGAAGATCCAATTTCAATTTTCCAACAACTGTGGAAAGAGGTACCTTGGGAAATGTCACAAAGGGACTTGGAGATGTTTTATGTTTCGAATGATTTGACACAAAGTAGCCAATTTCCATGAAAAATGAGTAATGTGATAAATGGAAAAAAAGTTTTAGGTAAGAAACCATACATATTTTTATGTCATAAACGTGGTGATGTTGGATATTATCCAACATGATGATGTATTTCAATGGTTGATAAGCACGATGATCATCAAAAATATCCATTACCAAGGAAGAATTGAAGGTCCTATGAAAATGTGTGTAATGATGAATAAATTACATGTAACCACTACTTCAATTTAGTGTTTGTAATAATGTATATCAATTCATGTCCTATTAGTATACCTCTCATTTTTTCTATGAACATTGATTTCAATCATGAAATGATATTAAATTATTCGTGAAAACCATGGGTTTTGTATCAAATGTTGATGTTTATGAGAATATTCTTCAGGAAAATATTATAAGTCTCTCTTTGGTGAAATCTTAGGTAAAAAAGAAATTTCATTACCTACGCCTCAAGATAGCTAAAAATCAATGAGAAGAACTATCATATGCATGATCTGGAGTTGGCGGCTATGATCTTTGCATTAAAAATCTGGAGGCATTATCTTTATGGGGAGAAGTGTGAGTTATTATTGATCGCAATAGGCTAAAATATATATTCAAATAAAAAGAGATTAACATGCACCATTTATTATGGATAGATCTAATCAAGGATTATGACAGCTCAATCCAAAACCATTATTGTAATGCAAATAAGTTGGGAGATGCTATAAGTATAAAGGGTCATGTGTCTTTATCAGTGATGAGAATTGAAAAGGATATGATGATTGGAACATGTTGGAAGAGTGGTTTCTAGGACAATGATATTGGGGATTATAGAGATAGAAGTTGTTTCTCTTGAGGAAGAAGGTTCTTATCACTGATAGTTATTCTGAGGAAGACATCAGCCAAGATAAACATGGTAGTATTAATGAATAGATACAAAAAGGATTCATCTAGTATAAGATGTTTTATTATTGATGGTCCGGGTGTTTTTGATGATCTAGATTTCTGATAATCCATGATTGGTGGTTTGTGAAAAAATGTATTTAAGAATAAAGCAACTTATAAATATTGGTTGTTGTATTGGTTGGTCCTCTAATGGTCGATCAGGGGATTACTACATGACATTATGGAATTAGTGTCAAGATAAAGACATTCCTTCAGCCTGATTTGGTGGATGGATGAAATATAGAGTAATGGAACCTCTCATATGAGGTTTGATGAATCTTTCATTTTAATTTTATGAAACAGGGATGTGAACCGTGTATTTTATCATTATTAAGAATATAATTTTGATGGATTTTATTTTTTCTAATCTAGAATTGAACAAAAGGTCAATTATAATCCATTTGATGGTGATCTGATGAGGAATTTCACATCATTTTTAGGCATAAAAGGGGGAGGTTGTATTTTGTAATATATGGGATCCCAAATATGAAAATTGATATAGTAAATTTATATAGATAATAACCATGTACGATGTTCCAAATAAATTTCCATCGTAATTATTTCATTGATTATGGATATTGAAGTGGTTTCTCCAATAGGATAATGTGGCTTTAGATGATTGGCCTATCTGGCGATACTTTTTCTATTATATGATGGGGCATATCAATACATAGTAAAATAGAGGTGTCATATGATATGATAAATTATATTCCTGATTACTGGGGAAAGAGTATAGAGATTCATATTTTACTAGATAATGAATTTAAAATGTGTAAGGAAGGTTCTTGACTATAGAAGGATCATTTAATTTGAAAATCGCCGATGAATATGGTGAAAAACTTCGTATGTATATAGGTATTAATAATACAGAGGGAGGGATTTTTTATTATATGTGGGGGCAATGAAATATGATCTGGGTTTCTCTATGTATCTCATCAATGTGAGAATAAAGAAACACCTGGTTCAAGATTATATTTCTCGTCATTGATCATATTTTTTTTGGAGAAGGGTTTAATTAATATAAGATCATGAACAGGGTGAACACCCATATAAGACCCTATTATATAGATCTCTATCTCACATGGAAATTTTGGTGAATTCATTAAATTATGGCAGGATTATGATGTATGTTCTGTTAGTCATTATGTATTTAGGCAAATCAATAATCAATCCACACATAGTTCAAGGTTTTATGTCATACAAGAGATTCCAAACTACATAGTTTAATGATATGCGGTAAGTATTTTTGGTGTACCTTTTATGGTCTTGTATCTATGCCGATTTAAACCCTGATGTGAATGGATACACCATGATCATGTTGGTAATCCTTTACCAAAACATATATGAACTTATAATCTGTGCTCGGTTAGTGAATATAAGAGTGGAAAAGTTTTATTTCACCACACATATACAATTTGAGGAAAGGTTAATAGAATCTATTTTTTGGTGGAAGGACAATGATGTAGGATCTAGGAATAACTATTTATCTCATTGGAATGAGAATCAAGACACACAATGTTTTGGGAACAATGTAGTTTAATTTCATGTGGAAAATATGATAGTGTCGTGCAGTTTATTGTCATAAGGCTAGGATATACAGTCATGGAAATTATTTTTGTTATATAAGGTGTATCAGTCTAAGGATGTTTCAATATATTTTAGAAGATAAGAAGAAAATTTTAAACCATTATTATTGGTTTTCCTGGATTAAGAGGATTTAAATGGGATAAAATCACAAGTAATAACCATGTACTATGTTCAAAATGTGGTTTCTAGTACGATGTTGTTAGGGATTGTCTTGAATCAACCCTAAAACAGTCACCTGAGTCAGTCAACAGAAAGTCCTGAAGGGAATTCCATATCCCCAAAGGTAGGAAACTAGTGGGAGGCATCAAGACTAGAAAGTTGAAATATTTACACCTATAAATTAAAGACATATAAATAAATTAATAAATATAATAATAAAAACATAACAAAAGAGATAATCACTAACAATGTAAAGAAGATAAACTGCACTTGCCTCTATGTGACATTCTAGGTCACCACCCAACTGAAATATATGTTTTCTCTAAGGGCGACCAAACACTAACTGAACCTGCAACTGAAATGATAAAGTATGGTTGAGGATAGAAATTATTAATTTGAAATTATCATAGAATCCATCTATTTTCCTTTTCCCGCACAATCCACTAACACTAGTTTGAAATACAGTTTTAAAAAAAAATTCCTTCAATTTTAATAAACAAAAAATTGATTTTCCTTTTTTGAAACCAATACACACCACCTACCATTTCAAAAAAGAAATACCATCTTATAATAAAACCAAATGAAATGATACTAGGGCAATGCATAAAATAAATAGAAATAGTAAACCAGAAAACTAAGTGTAGAAAAATACCAAAAAGAAAATAAATAAAGTAACCAATAACTATAGAATATAACCATGTGCGATCTTAATCATACCTACAATACCCATATACATACTAAGTTTGAAACCACAGACCAGCATATGGTTAAACCCTAAAGTCAATATCCAACTATTATCCTATCATAACCACACTAGTGGCACATCCCACGAGTACTGTCTACCGCTCCAGGGGGAATAGACCCATATAATAGGGTATACCAAGAAACTATCACTCAATCATCTAAAATATTCCCATGAACCCATTTTTGTTGAAATACATTGTAAGTAGGAGGCATTCACATGTGTGAATCACCGTACCTACTACCACCACACATGCATACCCCAATCACAGACATCACCTATGTGATAACACATAAAGGGTGACTCTAGAGAGGGGATACCTATATCTATATATATATATATATATATATATATATATTTGTGTGTGTGATTATATCACATTAATAACGTTCCAACTAGGCTATCATGTTATTTATACATTTAAATCTATTCTAGTAACTTTTCATGTTTCCAACTAGGAAAATCCATTTTTTATGCACCATCTTTTCTTAATGTTAACACATACATCACCTTTATGATGGAAGTTCCAAATGATCCTTTTTCTCAACACACCCAAAATATGTTTACCAAAAACATTTCCAAACTACCTTTTTAAGAAAATAATACAACTAGTAGAAGATGAAAAATGGCCACTTATGCCTAGAATTTACCTAAAAACACCCACCAATAACCAAATAGAAATTTCCCCCAAATATTACACTTTAAACCATTTTTTTAGATACCACACAAAGGACCCGACCTTATTTGGAAAACAAGAAAAATTTGGTAAACCAAGAGTTCAATAAAAACATCGATTAATGCACTATATTCTTTTGAGTGTTCATCTATGTGTGCATTTAGTGAACCCATGGATGTGACGATATCTAATGGAACAACAACCATAAAATATAAAACTCAAAAATTATTTCTCTAAAACATTAATTTTTTTCAAACTAAACACAACCATCCCAATTATTTAGAAATCATAGAACAATTCTTTTAAATCCAAAAAACACTTTTACAAAATATTTTTACATAATTTACAATCTATAACATTTTCAAACCATATAAACCAAACTAAATTTCACACACAAGAAATTAAAATCAAATCTTAAATAAATATGATAGTTTATAAAAACCCAGAATCCTACACTATAAGAACAATGGAATTTTATCAAATTTTATTAGTACATATAGACATTGACATAATTAAATATTTACATTCATGGTTATTTTTTACAATCTATATTACCATAATAACACCACAATGAAACAGCCATAAACATTTTCAAAATGTGGACCACATATAAATATTTATTGAAACAAAATTGGAAACTAATAAAATAGTTTTGACATTGACGGAGATGATCATATTCAAAGAAACACATTAAAACTATTTTTAAAAACTCTAAAAAATTAATAATACCATATAATACCAATTTAGTGTATAATAAAGATGTGAATTGAGTAAATAAAATAATTGGAAGGGTGTAAGTTTCAATGGAATTCATCAAAAAGGAAAAACATGGGTTCTCCAACCTAAATTCTGTGCGAATGAGATGTCGTTTCAGAAAAAAATGAGGGAGAGACCTCGTGAACCAACCACACAACTTAAACAATTATAAAAATGAACAAATAAAACCCAAGAACAGGGGTTTTTCCAATATGAATGAAAACACATAGAATTGAAAGAGAATTTCCTAGGGAGGAGGATGTCTATGAGGGAGGCACAACAATAATAGGGGACCAGGAGTAGGGGTTCATGTAATTAGTAGGCCCCTGTCAATGGAGTTGCATGGACGAATGGGAGGGAAACACTACATCCCCCCCCCCAAGTTCGGTTCGACAAAGATGGGGCAGTGTTGGGCAGGTTGGATGCGCAGTCCGGCGAGGCGGTGCAAGGGGGAGAGGAGGACGAAAGAGAGGCCAATGAAGAATATGGGGATCTGGGGTATGCTATGTGCACACAATGGCCAACAAGGGGGTTCTCCACTTCGTGCGAGAATATGGGGGGTCAAGACCCCCTATGGTTTCACCATTCTGTTGATAATAAAAAAATAATTATTAAAACTATAATAGAAAATTAAATTAATAACAATAATAATAATAATAATCATCATATTATTACTATTATTATTACTACCAATTTTCTAAAAACCCTATTTTATTTAATTTATCATAAATTATTTTATTTCATTTACCATTAAATTAATTTTACTTATTTATTTTGAATATTGAAAAACTGTAAGGTTCGCCTAATGTAAAACATACGATTGAAAAAATTGAGCTCATACAGGGCCACACAATACTATCAACTTACAATGTCAAGATGTGCGCTTATTGCGTGATTTTATAAACTGCATGAAAGTCAAGCACCATCTCTCAGACCCACTTCGGAATCCACATGGGCAGCACACAGTTACTTCTAATCGTGTGGAATGACCGAACAATAATGAAAAAGTGTTTGAAACTCAAAATAATAATTAAATCAATTAAAAATAATAAATAAACTATGTTGGGATATTACAATTCTGCCCACCACAAAACTTTCTACCCAAATAATTTCACCAAGCTGATAGTTAATCAACAATTGAGTCTTTTCCCTAACAGAACCAGAAGAAACAAGGAATTTCATGGGTAACTAATTACTCCACAAGTCACACCTTTCTGATCTGAACCAAACAAAACCCTAAAACAAGGGGAGAACACGAGGAGGTTCTCCCCACCACAAGGATTCTACTAGAATGAAGATTAAAACCCAACCATACTAACCAAGGAAGGGGGCCCCATGCAGGAACACTCAGTGGATCCAATCCAACTTCCACTGAATGAGAGAAACACCACCACCACTAGAACTAGACTCATTTAACACACCAATTGAACCCCCGTGTTATGGGAAGACTTGCAAAAAAGAAAAACTGACCAGAACCACACAATGAACTTGATCCACTTCTTAACCTTATCATAAAACCCAAACAAATTCAAGAGAGCACAACTAAAATGAACCCACACTAGGAGGAAACATGCATTATAAAAAAATAATTGATCTCAAAGACACATTCCAAAATGGAATACTTGGATTATAATATAATGAGCTTTACCTAAATTCAAAACAAAATAATGAACATAGAACAAAGAAAAAACCATAACAAATAAATAATAAAATACATTAAATGTTCCACCTCAAACATTGAACACAAAACTCAGCCCGAGGCTTCACACCCCCAAATACTCCTCACTGTGCTTGAGTTTTACCCTGAGACCTATGGTTGGGGATCTGATGGATGAAGCATCTCTGACCACATAGAAACGCACTAGAATCCTCCAGTCACAGTATCTTTTTTAGGAGACATATCCTATAAAACATATCCTGATGGCCTAAACAACCATAATGATGACACATCTTCAGTGGGTTGTGGAAATATGGACTTGAATGAACTAAATGTCCAAACATAAGTCACAACACTGAATTTTCCAATGAACTGGATATATCTAATCATGGATTAGGACTGCAGGATCCAAAAATATTCCGATAAGGAAAATAAGGTGGCAGATTCGATAAGTAGAAAGGATCATATGTCTTTATTAGTGATGATAATTGAAAAGGATCAAATAATCCTAGATTTGAAGAGGATAGAAGTGTGTATCATTAAGGGAGGAACTTCATCAATCCCTTCTCAATTGATGGATCAAACATCCCTCAGGGTGAAAATAATGGATGGTCAAAGAAAATATGTGGATATTCTTAAAATGGTGGAAACTATGAGAAATGGGAAATCATCAGAGTTCATGATTGATTAGGAAGGAGTTGTAAGATTTTGGTTACAATTATATGTACTATATGATCCAGAGATATAGAAAGAGATTCTGAATGAAACACGTTGATTAAACTTATTTATTCACCCAGGGATCATAATTATGTATCGAGATCTCCGATAGAACCTTTTAAGGGACTATATGAAAATTCAGATTGTATAATATACATCAAAGTGCTTGGTATAATAGCAGGTGAAGGATGAGTGGAAAAATTCTAAGGGGATGTGCAACCACTACCCATACCAACAAGGAAGTGGGAGAACATTACCATAGACATTGTCAGTGGAATTATAAGCATATCAATTGGAAACAATGTTATATGGGTCATTGTGGATCTTCTTAGAAGGCTATCTCACATTATCACAAATCAAGAGGACTTCTCATTTTATCCAATTTCATGGATATATATTAAAATTTTTGTAAAGAAGCATGGAATACCATTATCTATTGTATTTGATCAAGACTTGAGATTCACTTGGACATTCTGGAATAGTCTCCAACATACACTAAGAACTAAACTATTCTTTAGTACGGCCTATCATCCACAAACTGATGGTCAATCTGAGGAGAATTTTCAGACAATAGAAGATATGTTGAGAGCATGTCCAATGGACTTCATAGGTGGATGGGACCAATATCTTCCACTGTTTTAATTCTCTTAGAACAAACTTTTCCACTCGAGTATCTGAATGCACCATAGGAAGCCCTTTATGGGAAAAAGTGAAGAAGATCTGTGTGTTGTGATGGTATTCTTGAGCATAATCTACTAGGACCTGAAATGGTCGAAGAAATGTCAGGGAACGTGAAAAACATTCAGCATCACATCATGGCGGAACAAATTCAACAAAAGAGTTATGAAGACAACTGTTGAAGAGACATTGAGTTCAAAGTTGGAGACATGGTATTTCTCAGCATTTCTCCTTAAAAAAAGTCAAGAGATTTTGGAAGAAAGGAAGGATATATCCTAGGTAGATTAGCCCCATTGAGATTCTTGATCATATTGGGGATGTGGTCTATCAGCTATCACATCCACCCTCCATGTCCAAAGTACATGATGTCTTTCATTTATCCCTCTTAGAGATGTACATACCAGATAATTGACATGAATTATCTTCTGATGTGGTATAGATGGAAGATGATCTTTCTTATGAGGAGCAACCCGTGGTGATCTTGGATCATAGAGTTAGATTTCTCCATAACCAGACTACTCACCTAGTGAATGTACTATGGTGGTACCATATGTATGAAGAGGAAACATGGGAACTGGAGGAGGTAATGAAGGAAAATTACTTGCACCAGTTTATGTCTTAGAATGTAAACAAAATTTTGAGGCCAAAATTTCACAGGGGGTTAAAAATATAATGACCAAATTTATTCAATGGAAATTACATTCATATTAATTTAACATATAATTATGTAAAATTACTATAATATGAACAATTATGTTATATGTGACCTTTAAACCATATTATGACACTTTTTTGTTTTGAATTTTGAAAATTTGACATACACAGTTGTGGTCAGTAAGATGTTCAAATTTTGATAAGAAAAAAATACTTTTTGGTGAATCGTAACATACCCTTATGCATAGAATCCTACCCTTATAAATCTTAATATGACCCTTATGATTAGTAGATCATATAAAATAATATTATCCTCGCCCATGAGTTAATAAAGTTAATTTAGGCATCTTATATGTGATAATATGGCTGTAGTAAAATTGTTGGTATTTTTGTAAGTCATATATAAGTAATTACAATTAATTAATTAATAAATTTAAAAAAAATTATATTCCTAAATTGATATCTTTAATTAATAATTTTATTCTTTATGCTTTTAAGCTAATTTTATAAGACCAGAATTTTTTTTGAAATAATTATAAAATCAGTTATAGTTTTAAAATCTGTTTTTTTCATGTAAATTTTAATTTTAATTAAAAATTAATTTAACAATTTTTAGATTATTATTAATGAAAAATAGTGTTCATTTTTTGACTCAAACTTTCAAAAAATGGTTAGGGTGATGATTTGGGTTTTTTTTTCTAAAATTCTTGAATTTTTTATGAATAGTAAAATACGATAATTCTCAATAAATGCTATAATAGAAATTTAGGCATCATGGTTGTGTCATGAAATATGTAAATAGCCATTGGTTCAAAATAAAATGCACATATTACTATTTTTGGACACAATAATCATTACTATTTATTTTCTTGTGGGAAAATAAAAAATTAGTGATTAAAATATTAAGAAAAACATTCTCCTACAACTATAAAAACCACCCACACTCCCCTATTCTCTACACTCCTATCAAACCATTTACCTTACTTATATTCTGCCAAAATATATTCTCAACATCCTTCACTACTTATAGCAGACATTAGTATCCTCTAAATAACCAAACCACTCCATTTAAGAGGTTCTAAAATGATAAAAACTCAAGAGGTAAATTCCTCTTTCCAATTATTTTTTTTCTTTCAAGTTCTTTTCTTTTTTCAATCCTCGCCTACCTTTACCCAAATGGTATGATAACTCAATTAACAAACATGTACAAGATAATACTTATTCTAATGGTATATTTAATTATCTTCTCTTATTTTCCCTTCTTTTATACGAAAAAATGAAAACACCATCATAGATGTGTTAATTTTTCACAGTCAAGGATTGCCGTTTACCAATTTCTATTACCATCATTTATTCGTGTCATTGACCCATTTTTATGGTATAAATAAATTATTTAATATTTATTTTCTCATATTATTTGTTCTTTAATCCGCTTTCACACTTTATGTAAAACAATATTTGAAAATAATTTAATTATAATAAAAATTGTCAAATTCTTTCATGCTTTTATCATTAATGTTTTATATAATGATTCAACTTCACTCCAGGTAACGAAAGTAAATTTTAAAATATGTAACCTTATGGATGGTCAATAATAAAATATAACTTCAATTATGTAGAACCACCTTCATGAAACATGTTTATTCAAACATTTATATATGTAAACCTATTATTAAAATGAAGTAAGCCAAAAGACTACAACAATGAAATTGAACCTCAGAACCAATAAAAATTATTATAAATGAACATAAAATGTTTATACAAAATATCCTAAATATATAATAAAAGCTTTAATTATCAATTAATTAACCTAATTTGGCATTTCAATTCATTTATATCAAGTGGATAACACAAATAGACTTAGGGAAAGGGATCCTCTCTATTTCACTTTTATTCAAGATTGTCCTCTATGTTATGCACATTTATATTTAATAACTAGTGATTGGGTACGATTAATCACATCCACCATACCATCCCCATGCTTTATAAATGATGAGAAACCCCTTTCTATCTCATTAAACCCTTTTAAGTACACATCATACCATTCTGATATTACGTGCGGGATTCAACCTGGACTTCCTTTATGCCTTCGGGTTTCTACATATTTCTTTTTTCAAAAATGAAGTCATATATTATTCTTATATAAGCCTTTTATATTTTATTTTAATGTTCCAAACTCATGTACCTACTTCAATTCATCATTGTCTTGTGGGGATATACATGTGTTTGTGATTCCCACCACAATACTTCCCAATAAGCAAACCTATTTTTAGGGAGCATCCTAATTGTTTACCTGATTTCAAGTACACACTATCTTTTGTTAAAATCGGTATTTTTTTCAATAACTTCTTGGTTCACTTCTTTTTTTTCAAAAAGGATTGTTCCCTTATCTATTTTAAAGGCTCTACAGTATTTTCCTTAAAAACATTCAAAAATATTTTTCTGCCAATATTTCATGAATAATTTTCTTACATGATGTCATTTCTACATGAAATCATGCACCATGATACATATATATTTTTATCTTACGAATTTCCATGTATACATTACTTCCGTTCATTTGTGGATAGTTATCAGTTATACACATATGTTATGTTTTGTGTCATGATTTGGGTACCCAATTCATTCCATAGTTAATCATTATTTTTATGTAAGATTGATTATGTAAGATAATTTATATGGAAAAATTATTAATGAAAAATTAAAATGTTTTACCCCCGATTACACTCCAATTAATTGGGTAATGTTAAGTATCATGAGACTTCTTGTGCGACGGTCATGGTGGTCTTCATTGTCTTATGATACTATGTGAAACGATCGTAGAAGATAGACTTGAATCATACTAAAGACATGTTTTATGTTTCTAACACATTTCTATGAATCATTTTTTATTTTATTCCAGGATTATATTTTATGATTCCATATGTTAAATTCCTATTTATATAACCATGTCCTGACTTTTATCTCATGTGCTAATGATTTTTCCTTATGGTTATTCCCTTACTGGGTTATTAAGCTCGTCCTTTTTTATATGTTCCACAAAGTACCATAGGTTGTGTTTTGAGCAGAATAGAAGTTTGGATTTCAATTTTAAAATTAAATAAAAAAGTGTTTTTAGTCTAATTTAAACAGTTTTATGGGCCTAGTCTTCAAAGACACCAGACATAACAATACATGGCTTTTACTGTGATATATAATTAAGCATAAAATTATATAATGTTGTATCTAAAAGGCTTGGGTAGCTATATAAATTAAAAACAATTTTGGTTACCCTCATGACTAAACAAACCAGGCCACTCGGGCTTCGGCATGTTGAGTAAATAGGTTTCTAATTGTAACATCCCGGGTGTGAAAGCTGCCCAGGGGCGCCCCATACCTGGTTGGTCACATGGCCTCAAGAGCATTTCCCCCAATGCCAGAGGCTACCAAATAGTAGTGAGGGCCTTTGGTGTGATAGTGGGGAAGCTATTCCATCTTTGGCAGAGCACACAGTGGATGTAATATATAGATATACAATAGGGGTTGTAGTAAACACACCATACAATAGTACACAGTGGAAGACTAAAATTAAGAAGCAACTAGAGCATATATTTATAATGATGCATGATATATATATCTAAGAATGCATCCAAACAAACCAGAATGATGGAATACAGATATTAATAAACTAAACTACAAAAGAGAAACAGAGAACAACTCCTCATCATCACAAGCCTCGACTTTCTACCATGCTCTCCATCTCCATAGTACACAAGTACCTGAAGTAGAAGGGAAATATCCCTTATCTCTACCTATTGCAATACAATCTGTTTGGGCCCAAAAGCATGGTCTGAACAGGGTGTGAGAATAAATCCCAGTAGCCAAACATTAAAAGATCTGGGCCTAACAGTTAGTGAATATATGGTAGGTAATGCCTAAAAGAAGCCAGTAAATATGGAAGTACTAAGTAGTAACCAATCCGGTAGTTTCAAAGCATAGAGTTTCATATATCAAGTAAACTGCTAATCAAGAAGGAAAACACAAATAGGTAACCCTCTGGGATTTACTCACGACCTATCCCCTCTTTTCAAACCTAGAAACACAAGCAACTCTATAGGAAGCACACACACTTTTCCCCTCTCATTCAGTTACAAGGATAACAAATACTCTCTGAGGAAGCTCTCTTAGTCAATTCTCCTTATAGACTAAAGCATTAAATACTCTCTGAGGTATCTCAAACTATCAATTCAACTTATAGTCAAAAGTGATAAAGAATCTCTGAGGAAGCTCACACAGTCAATTCCACATATACTCAAAATTGGTCAAAGACTCTCTAAGAAAGCCCACACAGTCAATTCCCCTTATAGTCTACTACACAAGGTTCGCATGGCCCTGCGTAAGTCAAACGAGCATAGTAATGCAATAAGTCCAAAGTAAACCCCAAGAACTATCTGGATAATAGTCTAAAGCATTTCAAGCATTTCAGATAAAATATTCACTACATCCTACATTACTTGGAATTTGAAAAAATCAAGGAATCCTACCTAGATATACCATACAAAACGACCATAAGTAGAACATGCATGGGAAAACACTTCTAAAGCATTGAAATCAACCCTATTCGCATCTAATTGACCTCTACTCACGCATACCATCATAGCAGAAAATTAAAAGGGTTAAAAAGGTAATCACGCAATACCCTATTCAAGGCTATTGGGAATAATATCACATATAACTCAAATACATTCAATGGAAAGGCACAAACCACCTACCTCGGAGTTGGGAGGTTTCAATATGTAAAACTCAAGCCTTAAATCACCCCAGAATACCGTAGATCTACAAAACACCTAAAAGGTTCAATGGAGGATAAATTGTGAAGGATAAGAAATCAGGAAACTAAGATCTAGCAGAAGGAAGGGCTTACCGAGGTGATCACAACGCAATCGACGACGGTCGATTCGGAGAACGAGTGCTCGATCGGGATCTCGGGGAAGAAACACATTTGTACGGGCACTCTCAGTAAAAGAAGGCGAAGAGGAAGATTTTTATATTGATAAGACTCGACCCCGGTCCATTTAATGAAAAAAAAGTACACAACATCTACATTCCCTTACCAATACCCGCATTTGGTAGCTTCATGTTCACCACACATTGCCGTGTGGATGGCCACGACATGGCCAGCACACGACTATCTGCGGTAACCGAGTACACGGCATGTACTCATAAAGTACACTGTGTGTACTTAAAAAATTTCCAGAAATTATTCTTTTTCTCCAAAATGACAAGAAAAGGAAAACATACCTGAAAATAATATTTGAGTTCTTACAAACTTCCACTTTAAATTAATTCATCGCCAAATTTATCTAGCAAGGCATCGTAGAAGAAGAAGCCCTGAACAGCTCTGGCCACTGCGATCATACATTCGCCTCCCTCTCCCATGTCTCTTCCTACACTCCCCCATTATTCCATAGCACTCGCACCAAAGGAACAAACTAGCCATGAAGATCATTCGTACTTTGATCGACAATCCGGATAGGATGCTCCTCAAAATATGCATCCACTTCTAACTCAACCTCATCGGGTTGGAAGACATGAGATGGGTCTGAGAATCAACCTAGAAGCTAAGAAATGTGGAAGATGTCATGCATAGCCCTTTAACTCTGAGGTAACTGCAACCGATAGGAAACAGGGTGAACTCTCTTCAACATCATAAACGGCCAGACGTACCTCAGTGAATGCATACCCTGTCTCCTAATCCTTCTGTGCCCCAACCTCAGTGTGACACGCTGGAACACTTGATCCCCAACCTTGAACTCTAGAGGTCATCTATACTGTTCAACATAAGATTTATGTCTTGATTGTGTTGTATCCATCCTCTTCCGAGTCAACTAAATCTGCTCTCTATTATCCTGATCATGATGAGGTCCAAACATAGTTGTCTCTCCTACCTCCAGCCATCATAAGGGTGATCAGCATGGCCTATCGTACAAAGCCTTATAAGGTTCCATCTGAATAGTTTTTGGAAAAATATTATTTTTGGAAAACTCCACAAGAGGTATGAGCTTCTCAAAAAAACTCCAAAATCTAGAATGCATGCACATAGCATGTCCTCAAGAACCTACATAATACGCTCGGACTAGCCATCTATCCAAGGGTAGTATGTTGTACTCAAAAGTACATGTGTACCCAAATCATTCAGAAGCCCCTTCCAGACCCAAGAAGTAAAATGTACATCTCTGTTTGAAACAATGGAGTTTGGAACTCCATTTAAAAGTACAATATCCTAGATCGAAAAACATCCCAGCTCATCAACACTACAGGTCAACTTAATTTGAATGAAGTGAGCAACCTTTGCGAGTCTTTCAATGAAAACCCATACTACGTCATTTCTCTATACAACCTAGGTAAACATGTCACGAAATCCATCGTGACATCATTCTACTTCCACTCGGGAATGGGTAACTACTGAAAAATCCCTACTGGTCGTTGATTCTCTTCCTTCACCTGTAGAGAGGTGGAACACATCCTAGAGAAAACAGAAACATCTCTTTTCATACCGGGAAACCAATACCAATGGTGTAGATAATGATACATCTTAGTGACACCAGGATGAACTACCCAAACTGAGGAATGAAAGTCCCATATCACCTCCTCTCATATGTCTGCCAGAACCCATAAAATCCCGTAGAAACGCAAGATCTCATCCTCGCCTATGGTCCATCTAGGAATAGGGTCCCCTCCTGACACTCTTTTGCATAGGAATTGGCCATAAAAATCTGATAGATTCTTCATTCTCACTCGATCATGTTGAGTAGAGGTAACAACTACAAAATAAAGAAACATCTGCCCTTATCTGTCGTAATCCTCTAAATTAATCTCATAGAAGAGAGCCATAAGGTGCCACCCACTACTGGCCTCTTGAACTGACTATATATGAGGGCTCCTACTCTATGCATTAGCCACTGCATTTCCTTTCCTAGGAATATAGTCAAGCACAAAGTCAAAAAGACTGAAGGTACTCAACCCACCTTCTCTATCTCAAATTCAGATCATGCTGAGTGAAGATGTACTTGAGGCGTTTGTGGCCAGTGAAAACCAAAAAATTCTCTCCCAGAAGTTAATGTATGCAATAGCATAAAGCATGACCAATAGAAGACAACTCGAGATCATGTGTCAGGAAATTTATATCATGTGGCCTCAACTACCAAGACATATACACAATGATCCCTTCCCCCTATATGAGCACAACTCCAAAACCGATACCTGAATAATCACAGTACACAGTATATCTCTTGCCCAAATCTGGAAATATTATTATTGGTGCTGAAGTCAACCAACCTTTCAGCTCCTTAAAGGATGACTCACAAGAATCTTACCACAAGAACTTTTCAACCTTCATAGTCAGGCTCGTCAGTGGTGCTGGTAAGGGTGAAAAGTTTTATATGAAACTTTTGTAGTATCCATCCAGCCCTAGAAAACTTCAACCCTCAAAGACACTCTTTGGATTCTCCCATGAAACTACTGCCCCAACATTCCCTTGGACTACTAATATTCTTATCTCTAAGATAACATGACCCATAAAGTGAATCCAATCCATCAAAAAGTGGGATTTTGAGATCTTAGAAAACAACTGATGCTCTCTCAGTGTACTTAAAATGATATAAAGATGGGAAGCATGGTCATGTCGAGCTTGAGATTTCCCCAAGATATCGTCCATGAAGACTAACTCTAATGTATCCAAGTATCGATGGAACAATCGGTTCATCAGTTCCATGAAAGACTGCAGGAATGTTCGTGAGACCGAACAGCATAACCACATACTCGTATAAACCATACCTACTACAAATGGCCGTAAGAGTTATATCTGATGGTCTAACATGAAAATGATGATAATTGTATGTCAAGATAATCTTCGAGAACACTCAGGATCCTCGAAGCTGATCAAAGAGATCGTCAATCCTCGTTAAGGGATATCAGTTATTGATTGTAAACTTGTTCTGCTTCCGATAATCCACACAAATCCTGAGGGTATCGTCTTCCTTATTCGCAAAAAAGACAGGCGAAACCCATGGATAAGTACTCGGTCGGATGAAAAAATTTGACTGAAACTCCTCCAACTGCTTCATGAGATCCTGTAACTCTCGTGTAGCAATCCTATAAGGGGGAAAGGACACCAGTGTTGCTCCTGGAACAAGCTCAAAAGAAACATCTACCACATGCTCCGAAGGAAAACCTGAAAAGTCCTCTGTAAAATCATCTCTGAAATGATCCACTACGGGAGGAAGGCCCCACTGTGATGTCCCCAGGTAATCATGGTAGATACTCACAATCTTGGTTGTAACTCCTCCCAACCCATGATGCTCGGGTCCCTCTCTGCTCGCATGGACATCCCAGTCTCCCTTATGAAAAAACAATCCACCCTCTGGTGTTGTGAAACTCACCCTACAGGGATAATAGTTGATGACAGCCTGGAAGGGAACTGAACAGTCCATTATGAGATTAACATCAAATATTTTCATATCTAGTACATTGATGTCCCATAAGAAGTGACACCCACCAACCTCAAGTTGGAAATCCTTGCACTATCGTACACTAGAAATTCTATTCCCCAAAGGAGTGTCTAGCATCATGATATCAGTAGAAGAAAAGATACAGAGCCAAAGGATCTCCACAACAGTAACATATATAAAGCTATGAAAAGCCCCTATATTAAAAAGAGTAGAAGATAGAACTATGGAAACTATAATCAAACCTTGAAATGTAGAAGTTCCAGGATCCTGCTCCTGCGGGGTCTCCTCCACCACAAAAGTCTAACCTTCACCACGGCCCTGTGACCCGACCTGAAAACTCTGTGTTGATCCGACCTATTGTCGCTTAAATCATAGTGATTGACTACCATGACCATGGCCTCCACCTTTTCCCGAAACGCAAGAAGAACTCAAGTTCCTTGACTGAGGAGTAACTGGTGGTGATGCTCTTGAACGCAGAGTCATCGAAGAACCCCTATCACCAACTACTGGTGAAAATAACTGATAGAAGAATTGAAGATGACCCATCTTACTGTAATATTGGCACTCCATTGCATCCCTTGGGAAATGTGTCCTCATATTCCCGCTCTTCCAACACTGGTAGCACAATACCTAGATACCGGAAGATGCATCCCACATACACGAATCTCCTTGTGTATTATCCCTGCGATGGTTCCTACTATCGGTCAGGGAAGAACTGACCCTAGATGTCGAACCTTTCTGGACCACAGCTTCTGAATTCCTTAGATTATGCTCAGTTATCTACGCATGGTTGAATATTGAAGATATCAATGTCCACCAAAAGATATTCACCTGATATCAGATATCCTACTGGAGACCGTACACAATCTTCCGTGAAAGGAACAACTAATATCCACCTAAAAAGGGTGTAAATAATTGCAGATGAGTGATGAGAGAGCAATACTCTATAACAGAAAGTGTACCCTGCTCCAAACTCCTGAAATCTTAGGCTCGATCGGCCACCATGGTCTCTGGATAGAATTGATAGTAAAAGGTATGTTGAAAGTCATCACAATCCATATTCTGATGGCGTCCCACCTGTGTGATCACATCCCACCACCTCTTGGAAGAGTCTCGATGAATACATGTAGCGAGATTGACCCTACTCTTTGGAGGCGTCTCTAGAGGATCGAAGATCGTCAACTAGGATTCCAGCCATGACTCTTCAGCCTGGGGTCCTCCATCCCCCGAGAATGTGGGTGGATGCTACGGCTGAAAGACCCAAATCAATTCTACCATCCACGGGGCAGGAGGTGGATCTCCTTGGAAGGTTTTCATCATCCTCAAAAATCCCTCCCTGAACTACGCATCAACACCTATGTCATGTATAACTGTTGGTGCCAAGATTGGCCCAACTAGAGGATTTTTCGATAGTCCTTGATCAGCCATATCTAGTGTCTGATCACCACCCTATAACTGGAATAATACCAAAGGAAATCTTGGTGGCATGACTTTGCAATGTCAATCACACACCATAGATAAAGATTCACAGGGACTGAAACCTAGAAGTGCTATAAGGGAAATATGGGAAGAAAGAATTCATTATTTACAAAACATGGCCACATAGCATGTATAATGACTATAAAACGTGTTCCCTTAAGCCTTTCACATGGGCGTGTACTTCTGCCAAACCAGGTCGTGTAACACCCAATACACACAGCGTGTTGTCCTAACACGCGGAGTGTACATGACTTCTCTTCCCCTGCCTGAGTCCTTCTACATGACTAAGTTACATGTATCTCCTAGAAGAAGACTACACGGTGTGTTCTCTATAGGCACGGTGTGTACTAGACGAGATTCACCAACCCCTATTGTTAGTGACACCTCTGGATACAAGGCTAACACTACACGGAGTGTTCTAGATGGACACTACATGTATTAGAAAAGACCCAACCAACCCATGTTGTTAGTTACATAGTTGGTTTACATGGTCTACAACATGAAGTGTACATCCAGTACACGATGTGTCCTACCAAATATTTCTAAACCCTGTGTCCCCACCCACATAGTCTGAGACATGTTTAGTGGCTACACTGTGATTTAATGAGGTACACAGTTTGTACTTAAGAAAAACAGTTTCTTCCCGAATAGAAGAACACATTGCGTGTATTCAAAACTACACGATGGGTATTCTGTGTATTTCTGGATAGTAAGCCTCATAAACTACTATGAAGCCCATAAAAAATACTAAAACGAACATTAAAAGTGCCAAAATCTGATTCGTGGGGGCCCATACTAACTGTGAATCGATGCTTGGTATCTAATATATGTCATATACAAGAAAAGAGGCAATGATCCACCAAATTCCAGTCCATGTGAGCCAATAACTCCTTAGGAACCAAAATTTGGCATTCTTTCAATGAAATACTTACACAAAGATATACCCTACCAAAATCAGGTATTCTATCAAGGCAGTTAGCCCAACTACATGCATATCTTTCAAAACAACTTTGACAACAACATGGAATCACTAATTCACCCTAAATGGCCTGGAAAGAAACCATGACATGTTATTTCTAGAAAGTTCCTATATGATGCATGAGAAGGAAGACCCTTATCTCATCAGGTTGCAACAGAAATAGAGCATCAATATCATCAATAATAACAACACAAAACATGTGAATCACCCAATGATGAAATCAAATCAATTGTAAAATTTCAAAACCATAAAATTGGTAATAAATGAGGTAGATTTGATTTTTCTTGTACGTGGGTTAGCTACTCCCAGGCCCAACTTAATAAAAATTACCAACTCCGTCCTATCTAGGGATATTGGCTCCAAACAGTAAGTCAAGAAGAAAATTATCCTATGTTACCAATTTATAACATTGCATTTCTAGAAGATTCCTAGAGGCACCCCATACTCAGTAGGTCACATAGCCTCAAACACATTTCACCGAATGATAGAGGCTTTTGACTAGAAGTGATAGCCTTGGGTGTGATAGTGTGGAAACTATGTCGTCAATGGAAGATCACACAACAGATGTAATAAACAAATATACAATATTAGATGTATTAAACACACCATTCAATAGAAAACAGCAGAAGACTGAAAGTAAGAAGAAACAAAAGCATATATATATAATGATACATGATACATATGTCTAACAAATCATCCAAAAAAACCACAATGCTGAAAAAATTATCACTAAAAAAAAGTACAAAATAAAAACATATAATAGCTCCTAAACATGAAAATCCTTTGCTTGGTCCCATGCACTATAGCTTCATAACACTCATGTACCTAATGTAGAATGGTGCTTGCCCTTAACTATACCTGAAACAGTATAATCTGCTTGGGCCCAAAAGAAAGGCCCAAATAGGGTGTGAATATAAATCCCATCCTAAAACCACCACATGATCTGTGCCTAACAGTCAGTGAATATATGGGGGGTAATACACAATTGATGGTATTAAACAAGGAAGTACTCAGCATTAACCAATCCAACAGTTTCCTAGAATTTTGTTTCATATATCAATTAAACATCTAATCATGTAAGAAAACACAAACATGTAACCCTATTGGAAGTACTCACTACTTATCCCACTATTACAACCTAGAAACACAAGTAACCCTCTAGGAAACCCACATAGTCAACCCTCTGTTATAATTACAAGGATAACAAAAAATCTATAAGGAAGCTCTCGTAGTCAACTCAACTTATATTCTAAAGCGTTAAATACTCTATGAGGAAGCGAACATGGTAAATTCCCCTTATAGTAAAAAGTGATAAAGACTCTCTAAGGAATATCACACAATCGATTACCCGTATAGTCAAATGTGGTCAATGAATCTCTGAGGATGATCACATGGTCAATTCCCCTTATATTTTACTACATCAGGTTCTCACGACCCTGTGTAATTCAAACAAACATAGTAATGAAATACGGACAATGTAAACCTCATGAACTACTTGGATAACAGTCTATATCATATCAATAATGTCAGATAAAATCTTCACTCCATCCTACAGTTCATGGCATGAGAAAACATCAAGGAAGCCTAACAAGTTAAACATGACCAAACGGTCGTAAACAAAACATCACTGGGAAAAAACTTCCAAAGCATAGAAATCAACCCTATTTGAATCCAATTAACCACTACTAATGTATACCAGAATAACAGACAATTAACATGGATAAAATGTTAATCCAGAAATACCTTGTTCAAGGGTATTGGGATGAATTACAAATATAACTCAAAAAATGTAAACGGAAAGAAAACAACCACCTACCTCGGTGTTGGGAGATCACTATATGTGAACCTCAAGACTTGAATCACCCAAGAACACCATAGATCTAAAAAAACATCTAAAACCATAAATGGAGAATAACATGAGAATGATGAGAAATTAGGAAATGAAACTTTAAAAGAAAGAAGGTCTTCGTGAGGCGATCCCAACAAAATCGATGGTGGTTGATTTGGAAAATAGGTTCTCAATCAAGAGCTCGGGGAAGAAACACAGCCGTACGGGTGCTCTCAGTCAAAGAAGGTGAAAAAGAAGATGTTTTTGTCAATATGACTCAACCCCAATCCATTTAATAAAAAAAATAAAGTACACGACATGTACTTTTGAAGTACATGTCAAGTACCTATCTTTATCGAGCCACACTTTAGGCGGCCTCCAAGTCACCACACATGGTCGTGTGTAAGGCCACTACATGACCATCACATGGCTACCCACAGTAACCGAGTACACAACGTGTATTTCATGAATTTCCAGAAATTCATCTTCTTATCAAAAATAGCCAGAAATGGAAAACATACCAAAATAGATGATTCGGGTTCTTATATCTATTCCACTATGTTGTTTCCAGGAACATTCTCATATTATATTGAATAAATTGTATCCCTTAGTTTCACAAAATGGTTTCACTTCTACCAGTTATATTCTTCCTTATAAATAGGTAGTTGTTGCTAATTCTTTGTAGGGAGTACGAAACAATATGGATAAGGCTATAGAGCCAGAGTTAGTGTAGGGGTTGGATTAATCATGACAATGATATCCCATCCTTTCACATTTCTATTCCATTAATCTTTTGTAATTACTAAAGAAATGGGCTTGGATTATAATATGTATTTTTATTATCCTTGATAAAATAAGAAAACTTATATAAACCATATTATCTATTTAATATTGATGAGTGGTGTGAAAAACATTTTTCGAATATTTTGTATACTTATAGACACAAAATTTTCTTAGAGAAGCAATGGGTTTATGGAGTAGTTCAACCCTTTCCACAATGAAATTAATTTAAAAATACCATATTCTACCATTTTTTGTAGTTTTATGGGTCAGGAATAGTTTTCCTCAATGGAATTGAGATGAATTGTAAGAGAAACTACAAATAGAGGTCATCATGTCTCATGTTTGGCCAAGACAACAAGATAGTGTACCATATGAAGGTTGGGCCTTTTTTTGATTTCATGAAGGACCTAAGTTTCATTAATTCTTGTTCTGTGGAGGTTTCTATCATGGAATCATTGAGGGAAACGAAATATGTCAAATTCATCAAGAGATCCACCAAAAAAATTAATCTTTGAAATTTTCGGTTACTAATGTTTGTTGCTGGAGGGGTAAATCCACCCCTTTGAGGTATGGATTCCTTTTTCCATATAATAGTGCACATAATTCCACCGTATAATGAAATTAAACATCAAATGGTTCAATGATACGGATAATCCCTTGACAGATATTTGTAAGAACATGAGTTTGAAAGGGGGAAGTAATAGTTAGGGAAAGCTGTGGCGGCTATTATTTATCACACAATGGGTGGCCTATAGGGGATATTGTGTAAGGATTTGTATTACCCAGCTGTAGTTGTGTTCCCATAGAGGGGAACCCGTAATCCCTTACAACTTTGGTATCAAATAATATTGGTTTTCGGTGTCCCAAACTGAGTTGGTGTTTGACTCCATGTCAATTATTGGGTAAATCCTTCTAGGTAGATGTTAGCTATTTTGGAGGATGATGTAAGCATCCTCTTATAGACCATATCTGATAGTTATATTTCCTTCGAGATATTTTGTATTGATTTTTCTAACCTCATTCATACCATCCTCAAATTTCAAAAATATTTTCTCACCGATGAAGAGTTCAACCTCTTTAAGAGGTGGATGACGTACGACCATACCTTTTCCATTTTCATTGGAAGATTTTTTCTAAGGAGGTAGTAGTGTGTTGGTTGTTGGAATCCCAAAATTAATTAAAATAATAGATTTTTGGCCCTCACACATCCTTCAATCAATTAAGTGTAAAACATATTAAGAAAATAAATTTCCTCCTCCTATTCCTCATTATCATCATTGAGTTTTGTTACATCTATAAGGGTGGTGAAATTTTTGTATTCTAATTATTAATGCATCACAGGTGTTCCATCAGCCTCCAAGAGAAATTGTTTTTTGTTTTCTACCACAATGAGTCCACATAATTTCCTAAAACATTCCCATTGGAATCAAATAATTAATGGTGCTCTAAATGGATTCTCTAGATATTTTTTTGGGGAGTTCCAAGTGAGGACATTGGAACACTTGATATGAAGAATGAAGAGGATTCATTCTACAATTATCCCTACAAATAGGAAAAGTTTGAATTACCTTGAGGGTGAGGTTGAATTAAAACCCCTAAGCCTTATGTGTTGGGGATTCTACCATTTCCTTTCCACAAGAATTTGATATTGGGTTTTCAACACCGAAGGTTGCATTAAAAAATGCATCATCCATCTCAGTGGGATTCTCTCATGGATTTCTATGGGTGATATTGCCTCATCAATTGCATTGATTTTACATGGATTTATTTGATAATGGGATCGCTGAATTTTATGATTTTAACTTGATATACCTACTTCCAATGATATTAGTGATTCCTAATGATTGGATTAACATAATAGAGAGGCATTCTAATATTTTAAAATGCAAGAAATAAGAGTTTATAAATGGAATTCTCTCTTCTATCCTCACATAAACAACAATCATCTAATACTTGGATTTTTTATCTTACCATTATTTGATAGTAGATCCAACTCCTAAAAATTATAAAGTGGTTGTGAAAAGGAATGTTTTTATATTTCATAGACCTCACTGACTGGGGGATTATGTGAAATTCAATGCTTCGTTCTCTCTACATCCTTTGACTTGAACATCAAATGGGGATTCTATGATCAACGGAAAACATCTCTTTTAATGCATCGAAAGATGAATGATAAAGGGACCATTTTTATATTTTCAATTTATCTGGTCATGTTGATAAGAGGGAATCTATATCAATTTTTTGTTGGATATCTTCTATTACCTTGAATTGGATTGAATATTAATCATAAGTTGAGAATTTTTTTCCATCTAGTGAAGAGTGGTCTGAATATTTAGGCTAGTGTCGTCCACATAATCTTTTGAAAACACCTCTATAATGTTGTATTGGGTGTCGGATAAATGACAAAGCAAGAACGGTATTATATAAGTATCCAACTGTATCCTCATGAACAATATTTCTTCTTTTCCATCATCAAGAAGCTACTCAACATGGTCCATCCTACGTTGATGTTTCGTTGCAACATTATTGTAAAAGATGGGTTTGGTTGGGATTTACTTTTTCATATTGGATGGAAGGCTATCCTTAGGTATTTTAGAGAATAACCATTTCCATGGGATATATTTCAAATGATAAATCTTGTTGGTTATAAACGATGTTTCATCAATAATGAATGGAATCTTTTTCCCAAGTTTATCATCATTGGAGGGTAGTCTCAAAAGGTATTCAACAAGGGAGGGACATTATTCATGAAATTAATGATAACTTTGTTGAGAACCACATGGAGAATTCTATCATGAAGTGTAATACTATCATGGATGGACATCAAATAGCATGGTGAATTTGAATAGCATATGGACTTGGTAGGGCCTTTTGAGTGGACAATTTCAAGGGGAATAAATTATTACTAAATGAACTTTTTGTAATGTAGATGTATGCCATGAAGCTATTAAAAAGAATGGATTTCACGATCTATAATATTGTATAAATTATGTGTTCCGGCATAGTATTATTTCCAAAGAGGAACTTCACAACTGATAGAAAAAATGTTGTGAGAATGCCTTATCAACTGCATCTATTATTTCCAAAATTTAGTAATGGATTATTTTAATATTTGATCCACCACAGTTAAATGTCTAATCATTTTGAAAAAGATATAATTTATTATATTGGGAATGTAGATATGTTATTCAATTTTTCATTTACTATTGGTAGCATTCTATTTTGATTATATCTTGAGGTTGATAGGGGATGCATAATATGGATAAAATATTTCATATATATAATATTTTTAGTTTTTCATGTGTGATTCCCAAAAAATTATGATAGATTCATTGATTTTTGGTAGGGATATATGCTTTCCCAAAAGTGTTCATTAGGGTAGACCAACGAATTATATTTTGAAACGGGGTATGTACCCCATTTGAAAGACCATTTATTATGGGATTTATCACAAGAACCACCTAGATGGAAGTCTGTATATGTGTCTACTCCAATGTAACTATCTTATTTTGTTGATGTGTTACCCCTAATTTAGGGATAGAGTTTTGTGTCCACCCCTCAACCACCGTCACCTATGTAACTATATATTGACATATTTTTTGACGTGTGAATAAAATTTTGTCTTCAATTTCACAATTTATAGGATATTTATTCTGAATTTTGTGGCCATAACTGGGATATATGACCATTACATGGAAGTAGCTGGGGTATGGACCAGATCATTACCCTTATTTCCTATAATCATATATTGATATTCATTTAGTTTGGGGAAGAGATATATGTCTACCTCCAATTTGATTGTAGGATCCTCAATAAAGTCTCTCTAATTGATAACAAACTAGGTTATCAGTCTTAATAGATAGAGGCAATTTTATATTCCTACTTGTGGTTTTTCAGTAAATTTTGTTGGAGAGATTATCTATATTGAACAATGTTATTTTACTATATGAAAACTTTTGTTTACTTCCCTCGGTGGGTTTTTCTATATGACTGGGTCAGAGTGTCATGGGTTGGACTCTTAAAGATGGTGCCCTCATCATACCGATGGATCATTATTGTGTCATGTTGGCAGTGGAGAGAGCAGGTAAGATCCCCTTTGTGGGACCCCTATGTTATCTAGGCGAGGCTTTTAGTGACCTCTTTCTCATCTTCTCTATGATTAGGTAAGAGAATTATAATAGATTTTTATGAAAAATTCTGAAACAATTTTACCTGATAAGTGGAATTTTCTACTTCTAGGCCACCAGCCATTGTTCAATAGAATGTTTCTGGGGGTCATGAGATGGTGTTATTTCCATGTAGTGTCTAAGGATGGTATAATAACATTTCAGTGGTATTATTGAATAATTATGTTTGATACATGGTGATGAATATGAAGGGTTCGAGATTTTATCCTTGGTTTTGTTGAGGATATTCATGTTAGAACCATTACTATTCTTTGCATGAATTGGAGTATGGTTTGTGTTTCTTGTCAATCCTTAGTGGAAGTTCAGAATGTGTGCAAGCAATGTGATCCTACAATTCAAGTATGGGCTGCTCGAAAAATTTTGATCGTGGTTTTTTGTGAAAATAGTGTTCCAAAATCAGAACATCGAAAAATGGTAATGGAATGGGATGCGCGAAAAATATGGAGATGTGCGGAAAAAAGATACTGCCTAGAAAGATTATGCGCTGGATGATATGTTTTTCACGCTATAGGGGGTTTTCCCCGCTGGGGTCACAGACACCTATAAATAAGAGGTGACCCCCCTCATTCTATACTATTGAAGACTTAGAGAATGTCTGAGGTCTGATATGCGTAAAAGGATCGTGTAAAGGGGTTGCGCGAAATAGTCTTGTTTGCACGAAAAATTATGGGATGCGCGAAAAAGGAAAGGTGGCACATAAAAATTGTGGCGGCTCGTAAAAGACTCATTTTCACGAAAAAGGTTGTTGTTGCGTGAAATATTTTCTCACGTGAAAAATGAAATTTTGCTGCAATAGTAAGGTCTAGCCCGCAAAGGGTAGGTGTTTCACACAATTGTCAATGAAACTTGTTTATGCATTTTGGTTATCCGAATCAATGTTTTAGTGCGTACAAGTACATTATTTCCAGAAATTGATGCATGTAGAGTCTTGTTCTAAGCAGAGACATGGACTTCAATGAAAATATATTGAGGATACATTCAAATCTATAAACTGATTGTGACTTCACCAAAGGCAGTGAGCCAGGGGGAGTCAACGGGAGTGACCCAAAGGATGCAGTGGGCTATCCCTAAATAGTTTTAAAGGTAGTGAGCCTGGGATAGAGTGACTGTTCCCAAGCCAATTTAATCCACAACATGTGAAGAATAGTGGAATTTGGTATGACCAAAAACTTATTGGTGTATGCTCCTTGGACGTAGGCCTTAGAGGTGAACCAAGTAAAAATTGGTGTTTCATCTCTTTAAATGTGAATGTTTCATTGTTGATCATATCCATCATACATTTTGAACTAGTTCCTACCCATGTAGGAACAATATCCTTGTTTATAAAATAAAGTTTAACCCCTGATTCACCCCTCCCCTCTCACGGTGTCCCGGGGTCCTACACTTCTATATGCATTACTCGAATCACATGTCTTCTTAAACTGTTATGTTCTATTTTGATTGAATGGAGTTATATATTAATATTCCAGAATACATATGTCAGAAAAAACCTGAAAAATTTAGAATATTAGCAACTACAAGGATTCTTAATTGGTTGTTTTATATTCATTTGTTCCCTCTTTGATGTATTACATGAATGGATCATACATATGGGTGGCATGTACATATTTTGTAAGGATTATTTTTAGGTTAACCAATTTTTTTTATTCCAAAATACCATGATGTGTGTTAATGGACTTTTTGTAGTGGTGGTAGCATGTCCATTCATGTTAGACACATACATCAATTCCCATTCCAAGTGGTTTCCAGCAGGTGTTTTTGATGGAAATATAAACACACACCAATTACCATATTCAATTAGTTCCATGAAAATTAATTCCAAAGGAATTAGGTCATTGGAAAAGAGTCCAACATTAATTGAGGACTCACAGTGGTCTAGAGTAGGGCAGGTTGATCACATCTCACCCTTGGGGGAGGGGATTAGTGCATACTTCAGGACTCTCTTATATATTTAAGACATATTTCGATATCCAAAATTTATTAAAAACTATAAAATGGGCTTCCATTTAACTAAAAATTAATTATTATCATTTAATTTACTTAAAATCTCCATTAGTAATCCTAGGTGCTTCTTCGATAGAGACATATACATGTATCAGAGGTTCTCCATAGATGGTACCATTTTTCAAGAAGATTAGGGATCCTTATATTGTTTATTATAACAATGCTGGTTTCAAGACTCATAATAGAACTCTGTAATTTATCATTATCTAGGAATACACGAGTTTTTTTATTGGTAGGATCAGTCATATAATGATGGTCTTCCAACTTATCCTCATGAATGAAATTAGAAACCAAAAATGTAAGTTCCACATAATGAGACAGATGATTACATTTATGGTTATGTGATGAGGACTAATCCATGTAGTTTAACATCATCTAAATATAATTTTATGAAAATGGTACCTAGAAAAGGGCTTGTGTTTGAATTATTATAGGGCTCAAAATACCTAGAAGGAATATAGCTTCCTATGAGGAATGTATCCCTAATGTGAATATGTCCATGAAAATTTAATTGTGAGTATAGGGTGATAGGTATAGACCTTAGGGATTCTTACTTTCTATCCAATTCAGAATGGAACCAAATACATCAATTTTCAAAAAATTGGGTATTAAAACTATATTGGAGGTCTATTTCAACGATATAGAATGATCCAAAAAATAGAAACTCATCCTCTAAAATTATGCCATTCCCCTAGGTGATTCAACTATTATGGATTATAAGTGAGCATTAATTAAAGAGTGTAAATAATGATGTCCAATGGATTTCCTCATTTAGACTGTATCCCTTTGACACGGATACATTGATTTTAGGACAAACAATGAATATGAGGCCTTTTTCAAGCAGAGATGAAGATCCATCATAATGAATAACTACCCATATAGGTTTGTGATCAAATGTATTTCATGATCGTCGATAGTCTCTAATCCCACATGATCCATGGTCAATGTGGAAGACAAGATGAAGTCTATGATCTAGAAAACTACACTGCCACTTTCTTCTACTGGAGGATAAGGATGGGGAAGAGAAGGTTAGTGAATTCCCTATAATGAAGACTATTTTATTACTCTATAAGGGACACCCTAATAAAGTTCCTCCTATACTCCATTTTCTATAGGAGGAAGAGGGGATGAGGGGGGAATATAATGAATATTTCCATAAGGAGCCACATTTCACCATGCCTGAGGTTGGGATCCACCTAACCATAGGAATTAATTCAAGAAAACTCTTCATATTATACTATTTATTTATGGTAATATTATGATCTCACTTAGAAATTGAGTGTATGTTTGAGTTGATAATATTGTGTGGCCTAAAATCTTCTTACACATACCTAAAGGATTTATGGGTGGCCTAGACTTTCTCCTCCTAATATGATCGATCCACGAGAAGAGGTTCCATTCCATTTGTGGAACAAAAAAATATCAAAAATCATGGAATATGTAGGTTATTCCTGTGCGGATAGATGGTGGCACACTCATGTAAGACTAGGTGTGCTGAAAGTCTCTTACGCATCATAGTTTTGTGTAAGATAAAGATGTATCACATAGGGTCATTCTAGGGGAGGTAAAAAGGTATCAAACAGGGTATTTATGGGTGAGATGAAGTTTTATTTTGTATATGAAAATCCTTGGTTACATCACTTAGATGTGGCCTTGCTCTAGTCTCTAGTTGTCTCATTAGGTGTGTTTCGATGACTGGTGCACAATTTGTGGGATTAGAAATATGTATTCATCAAATTTTCCATGTACTAGTGATGATAAATCAAATTTTTTTCTATGTTTGAAACAATATGGGAACTCAAATCACATGATACATATTAATTTTATCTTTTTTAAAGGCTTAAGGAACTACCTGAAGCGTTAGAAGACATGGGAGAAGGAGTAGTGATAATAGATCTTTTAGAGTCCATAAATACATATAGTTGTCTCAAATGAGGAGCCCAGGGGTCATATTTATAGGGAAAATTAGAATTATAGGTGAAGGAGGTCACTCGTGCATCTATTTTTAATAGGACCTTCATGAATGTGTGGCTGCACCTGTTGGGCCGTGTAGGATAGGTTTGGGTGATCCTCCAGGCATGTAGGTTGGATGAGCGTATGTTAAATTTTAAATGTTACCTAGCTCAATTTTTGGTCTTTAATACTAGTTTATCTTCTATTAGTTATTTTATATCCCTATGTAAAAAAATAGAGTATCAAAAACCCACCAAAATGGATTGGTGAAAAAAAATCTAACTAAAAAAAATTCAGTATGACTTCCCTGATGTATTGTTAACTGACTATATCACTGAGACATAATACATAGGGATTTTTTAAAACATTGAGTAGTTGTTGGTTTATTGGGTTGTGTGAGGATCCTAGACCCAATAACTAATAATCCTCATGGAATGTAACCATGGTTCATTTATTTTATTTGATATTTACATGCCTATGTTAATTGAATTAATTTATTAATTCCCTTCCTGTTTATGAAATTATTATTTTTTTTATTTTTTTATATAAAAAAATCCACCTTATTTGATTTTATTTTTAAATGCAGAAATATATTTACATGCCTCATTTTTATTTAAAACTATATCATAAATGATTTATTTTATATGGAATTACTAATGGAATGTTAGGTAATATTCTCCTAGGATATTTTTTCCAAACATCCTTTTCCCAAATTAGTACATGTATTATATTATGCTAGGTATATAAAAATGGAAATCCTCCCAAATATCTGGCATGTGATCATAAATAGTGGGACCTTGGGTGATAGTTGGGACTACTGGAGTAGGGATGTCACGACCCGTCCTTGGGGCCTGTGTTGTGACTACCCCAAGCCCGCCTACCATAGGCCAGGGGCTGGCGACTAGCACCAAGGCATAAATCCCGGTAAAAAGGGAAGGCATTTCCTTTGTAAAGTAAACAAGCACCTGAGTAAACAAGAGGAAAAGTAAACACTAAGTAAAAAGCAGGTACAACAGTCAGTGCGGAAATGTAAATGGGCCAGTATACAAAACCAAACTGAATGTAAAGTACAACTCGAATGGGAAAACAACAACTCAAAAGTAAAAGCTGCTACGCTGAACTGTCCATTGGAAATCCCACCTGAAGGGTGGGTACAGATAGCTCCACTGCTCCTCGGGTCCCGCCGTCTGCTCTGAGTATGTCCCGCCCACTGGTCCACCTCCAGGTACCGTCCTGCTCTGCAAGCCTCAACCACGATCAATGCTGTCCGTCATCTGTAACCAGCACAACGTAGTGCGGGCATAGCCCATGCAGGGGTGAGTATAAGCTACTCAGTAGGGACCCCGAGACCCCCGAAGGTCTCCAAAAATCCACAAAGTATAAACCACAAAGAAAAGATACAATCACGAAGCAACAACCGACATTGCTTAGGTATATCCCCATACATATACCTAAGTAATCAATTCCAATATGCTCCTACCTCCGAGCCCAATTACAACTCAGTCCACACAGGAAAGTATATGTATTCCACTCAGGAAAGAAAAACAAAATCCACACAGGATATCACAACACAGTCCACACAGGAAAGCAAACAGGATTCAGCTCACACAGGTATACTTCTTCGAAAGACGATAGATATGATCACTGATCCATCTAAGTTGTCGGACCCACAAAGGATCTATAGGTACTAACCCCCGCAAAGACCCACACAGGATCAGTATGAAACTAACCCCCGTAAAGACCCACACAGGATCGGACCCACACAGGATCTGTTGGCGCTGGCTCACACAGAACCGTTGAGCACTGACCCACACAGGATCAGACCCACACAGGATCGGAAGAACTGATCCACATAGGATCGCTGAGTGTTGTAGTCGTCGTCGTCGAATCCACTGAGGATATTTGCACAGTTGTCGTCATCACAGTAGCAGTCGCAGCCAGTACTAGGGTTCCCGCACACAGCAAGCTTGTTCGGGAGGGTCCGCTCCATGAGTCGAGAGGCTGATACATCAACTGTCACATAGTCTAGAGTTGATGTATCCAAAAGTTCTGTATCGTCAATAGGAACTCAACCCAACAGACAACGCGTTAATCGGATGCCCGGTCTGAGAGTTATTGGCTTTTTCGTTCCAGGGTCCGGATTGGTTTTTAAGGCAAAAACAACCCGACCGTACTCCACCTGCATCCAAACCTTAGGAGGAGAATGCCAAAAGATTCGTCTCACTCTGAGGAACTCCACAAAGTTGACGGAACGTCATTCGGATGTCCGTAGCTCAAGATATGAGCGTTTCCGCTCCGAGGGGCCGGTTGGTTTCGTGTACGAACTAACCTGGCCGAACTCAAAGTATTCCAAAACCTTGAGTGCGATATTTCAAAACGACCATCTCCTTCTAAGGATCGTGTCGCCACTGACGGCGTGTCGATCGGAGGTCCATAGCCCGAGTTATGGGCATTTGAACCCAGACAATCTGATAAAGGGGGTTTCGGGCCCGGACCGACCCGGCCCGAGACCCCCCCCCCCCCCCCCGGTTGGCCCGAACCGGGTCGACCCACCCCGGACCGGGTCGGCCCGGCCCGGCGCGGCCCGGCCCGGCGTGGTCCGGCCTGGCAGACCGGCCGGGCGCCGGTCCGGCTGGAGACAGCACGCCCAGCGCGCTGTCTGGCTCGGCCTTTGCCCGAGCTGTTCGGCGAAGGGGGGGGGGGGGCGCCTTCCCCCCTGTGTAACCGCGGCCCCCCCTCATTTATGGGGGGCTGTTGAAGCTGTCCGGTGGAATTTAATTCCCCCGGCTTTCCTTTTTCGCCCGGCCCGACCTGGCAGGCCAACTCCTTCTCAACGGGACCGGCGGTGGCCGGTCCCCTTCCGGCTCCGACACCGGCAGCCCGGCTGGCCGCCGGTCACCATGATCCGTCGCGGCCCGGAACCGGCCGCGACCCTTATCGTCTGGCGTGGTGCGACGGCACCGCGCCCCTCCACCGCGGCCCCGCTCCGGCCGCGGCGCCTTCGATTTTCTTCGACACGGCGCGACGGCGTCGCGTCCTTGAATTTCATTCCACGGCGCGGCGCGACGGCGCCGCGCATATCGTCCGCATGAAACCGCGTGGTGCGACGACACCACGCTTCCTCATTACAACCACAAATAAAAAATTCATGAAAATAAGTAGGAGGGTCGGTCGTGTTTGTGCGGACCAGCCCCCTCACATTATTCGATAACAATTAGTCGAAAACCACGAAGATCGACAAACTAGAAATCATTAATGGAATTAATTAAAAAAAATAAATCCCCTACCTCGTTTCCGGAACGGTGTTTGTCAACGACCCGCAGAAGATGAGCGTCGCGGAGGTCGGGCGTCGCGGGAAAAGAACTTCGACATCGCGAAGCGAGGATTCGAAGTTGTTGACGGAGATTTCGTCGCGGGAAAACCATCGCGGAAGAGATGACGCAGAAGAAGAACGTCGCGTTGCGGATACGGCGTCGGGGAAGAACTGTGTTCTTCGACGGAGAAGTTCTTCGTTGAAGAATGGTGTTCATCGTGTTCTTCGTCGAGGTTGAAGAAGATGAAGAATGCTTCCCAATCCTCTCAAGGTGGCAAAAGAAACTATCCAAAATAAAATAATTCCAAGACTTATTTTATTTACACATCCTAACCTCTTTGAATATCAAGTGTTTGAAATTAAGTAACTCATCTTTAATTAATAACACAAGTTGTCAAATTAATTAGAGTAGAGTTATTGGGGAGTTTAAGGGGAGTTGAAGAGGTAGGGATTGTGTGGGCCCCACCACACTTTATCCTCTCAAGGGAGGTTATGTGGATATGGGACCCACCTCTAACTCCCTTTGGGAGGAAATAACCAACAAGGTTAAAAATAAATTGTGTTCCACAATTTATTTAACTTCTTCAAATTTCCCCCAAAACTAACTCTCATCCCGCATAAAACGCAACCTCGGAAGAGGTCTCATTATGTGAATATCGGCGCTGCGAGTTCATTGGTGTCCCCAGATTTCAATTCTGAGCTTCAGTTCAAAAGTTAGAAATTCCCGCTCGTTCGTTTACTGAACGTACCCGAGCCAAACTTCAGAAATTGATTCGGGGCACATTGGGCCTCGGAATCAGGTGCCGTCTGAAACCGCGCTCTTGTAAAATTCCAAAAAAAATTAAGAAAAAATTTCCCTTGAATTTTACAAGTCTTTACATTTCTCCCACCTCAGGGCTTTACATCCCAATAAAGATACATCAAAACTTGGGAAACAAATGAGGGTACTGAGCATGCATCTGAGCCTCCCGCTCCGAAGTTCTCTCCTGGAGGTTCCCGTGCTGCCATCTGATGCGCACTAGAGGAATCGACCCTCCACATAGGACCCACTCCTGTCGATCCTCGATCTCCACTGGGACCTCCTTAAAAGTCACCCCATCGTCAATGTCAAGCTCCACATGGTCAATGATGTGCGTCGGGTCATGCACGTATCTCCTCAGCTGAGATACATGGAAGCCGTCGTGCACCCGGTGCAACTGAGGTGGTAGAGCCAGACGATAAGCCACCTTGCCAATCCTGCTGAGGACCAGGAAGGGTCCGATGAAGCGCGGAGATAACTTTCCTTCTCGGCCAAATCTCCATAATCCACGTCGAGGTGAGACACGCCAGAAGACGTGGCAACCATCCTCGAGCTCTAGTGGCCTCCACCTCCTGTCAGCGTATGACTTCTGCCGGCTCTGAGCTGTCCTCATCCACTCTTGGATGACCTGGACCTTCTCTGTCGTGGCCCGGACCATCTCTGGTCCCACAAGTGCTGACTCCCCAGGGTCTGTCCAGCACAAAGGAGATCTACAAGGTCGGCCGTACAATTCATCGTATGGTGCCATCCTAATGGTGGAGTGGTATATGTTGTTGTACGCAAACTCCACCAAGGGTAGGTGGTCCTCCCAGCTACGACCAAAGTAGAGGACACATGCGCGGAGCATGTCCTCGAGATTCTGAATGGTCCTCTCCGTCTGACCATCCGTCTGAGGTTGAAAGGTTGTGCTCAGACGTAGTTGTGTCCCGAACGCCTCCTGCAATCCCTTCCAAAGCTGGGAAGTAAAACGAGCATCTCGATCGGAGACGATAGATGATGGCACAACGTGAAGCTGAACAATATCATAAACGTAATGTCGTCCCAAGCTCTCCACTAAGCCCTGCTCTCTGATGGGTAATAATTGAGCCGACTTGGTGAGTCGGTCGACAGTCACCCAAATGGAGTCGTGCCCTCTGGAAGTACGTGGAAGTCCAGTCACGAAGTCCATAGATATGACGTCCCACTTCCACTCCGGAACCTCCAAGGTCTGTACCAAGACTGCTGCTACCTGGTGCTCTGCCTTCACCTGCTAGCAGGTGAGGCATCGAGAAACGAACTCTTCCACTGCCTTCTTCATGCCCGGCCACCAGTGCTGTCGTCTGAGATCCTGGTACATCTTCGCCACTCTGGGATGTACCGCCAAGGGAGAAGTGTGAAGCTCTCTCAGCACCTCCTCCCGTAAAGCAACTTGTACCACGATACGTCCTCTGAAAAGGATGTCGTGCTCTGCTCCGAAGGATAAACCATAAGGTGCCTGTCCTGAGGATATCTGTGCACGCCGGGTCTCACAGTCAGCATCCCCACGATGTGCCTCTATGACCTGCTGTAGTAGTGGAGGAGTGACTATGAGAGACTGAAGGAAGGCTTCCCCATCTCTATCCATGAAGGATATCTGTAAAGAGACTAGCTGCTCTGTCGCCTTCTCAAGTAGCTGAATGCCCGTCCTCCTGCTGAGGGCATCGGCTACCACGTTCCCCTTCCCAGGAGTATAGACTATCTAAAAGTCATAGTCCTCGAGGAACTCAAGCCATCGCCGCTGTCTCAGATTCAGGTCCTTCTACGAGATGTTATATCTGAGACTCTGATGATCAGAAAAGACTGTAAAGCGCTCGCCCATCAGATAGTGTCGCCATGTCTTCAGAGCGAAGACCATTACTGCTAACACCAGGTCATGGGTAGCATATTTATGCTCATGCGGCCTCAACTGACATGATCCATAGGCGATCACTGCCCGGTCTTGCATCAGGACACATCCGAGTTCGGACCCTGATGCATCGCAGTATACTACATACCCTACTCCCTCCGCAGGAAACCTTAAGATAGGTGTGCTGGTCAATCTCCATCTCAGCTCCTAGAAGCTCTGATGACATCTGTCTGACCACGCGAAGGGTTTCCCCTTCTTCGTCAAAGCTGAGAGTGGTGCCTAAACTCTGGATAAGTCTGGCACGAATCTCCGGTAGTATCCAGCTATTCCCAAGAAACTTCGAACCTCCGTCAAGCTCCTGGGTGGCTCCCAAGCTAACACTGCCTCGATCATCGCAGGATCCACTACAACACCCGCCTCAGAGATGACGTGTCCCAAGAAGTGGACCTCACGTATCCATAACTGGAACTTCGAGAGCTTACCATAATGCTGGTTCTCTTAGAGTGTGTCTAGTATAACCCGTAAGTTGTAGGCGTGCTCCTCCTCAGTCGTCAAGTAAATCAAAATGTCGTCGATGAAGACCACGACAAATCAATCGAGGTATGGCTGAAAGATCCTGTTCATGAGGGCCATGAACACTGCTGGAGAATTGGTTATGAAGAAGGTTATATCCAAGAACTCATAGTGGCCATACCGACCCCTGAAGGCCTTCTTCTGCACGTCCTCGTCTCGAACTCTGAGCTGGTGATAACCTGACCTGAGGTCTATCTTCGAGAACCGCCATTCTCCCTTGAGCTGATCAAAGAGGTCATCAATCCATGGTAGCGGATAATTGTTCCTCAGTGTCACCTGGTTCAGGCGACGATAGTCAACACAAAGTAGCAAGCTCATGTCCGTCTTCTTGTCGAACGAAATCGGGGAAGCCCAGGGTGAAACACTGGGTCGGATGAACCCCTTGCCCTGCAAGTCCTCCAACTGTACCCGTAGCTCTCGAAGCTCACCGGGGGCCATCCGATATGATGGAGTCGATATCGGGGTTGTCCAGGGGTACAAGTCAATATAAAAGTCTACCTCTCTACGAGGAGGTAACCCTGGAACGTCGTCGGGAAAAACGTCTGTAAACTGATCCACCACTACAGGAAAACCAAGACTCCGCACGTCAACTGCTCCTAGGATGAGGCTAGCCAACTGATGCATGATGGGCTATCCTATCCTCTGTGAAAGTCCATCATGTCCTGCGAAGGCTCCCTTATCACCGGTGAAGGTGAACCTGCTCCCTTCGGTGCGTACACATCGCACCTTGCACCTAAAATAGTCAATCTGTGCATGGACCATTGATAACCAATCCATGCCCAAGATGACGTCGTAAGGCCTCAACGACGTTATAAGAACATCCCAGCCGAAGCTCTCGCCTCCTAGAGTAAGCTCACACTGCCGGAACCAGTGCGTAATCGTCGAGTCTGCTTTCGTAGGAGTCTCTAGCCGTAAGAATCGAGCCAACGGCTCTGTCGGAATCTCCGAGCTCCGAACAAGGACAACGACTATGAAAGAGTGACTCGCTCCTGTGTCTATAAGTACTGCAGCAAGGGTGGAATTGATACAGATAGTACCTCTAATCATCTCGGGAACGTCGTGGTCGTAGGCCTCCACTGCCTTAAGCTGTGACTGTCTCTTCCCGCCAGCTCCCTATGGTCGGGGTAAACCTCCTTGTGGTGGTGGTGGTAGAGCCTCAAAGCATCGCCCACCACCTGCTGCTCGGCCAGCTCTTCTGCCTCATCCGCCTCCTCCCAACAGACCGCCACGGTCGACTCTCTGCCTCTGCCTCGGTGGTCCCTCAACCGTCTGCTGCTCCTCGACACGGCGAGTCAGGCAGTCACGAGCCATGTGGCCCTGCCCGCCGCATGAGTAGCACTGTCTGCCTCTCGAAAGACTGGCTCTGCACTGTGTGCCCCGCACTGCTGAGCCAGTGTCCTGAGGTTGTCTGCCTGAGGGTCTGGTCTGCCTGGACCCCTAAGTCATCCGTCGACTGCCTACTGCAGTAGACTCTGCTACGTGCTGCCCTGCTGGGGGTCTCAGTGCTGGTGTAGACTCAGCAAGAAAACTCTCGATCAAAAGGGCCCGCTCCAGTACACCTGTCTGAGTCGGAATGCTGAGGGAGATCAGCGATGCCCTGATCTCATGTCTCAATACCTGCTCAAAGGTCCGGGCCCTGAATAATGGGTCTCATACCATATCGGTCGAGTAGCGTGATAGATCAGTAAATCTCACCATGTACTGAGTGACCGTCATGTTGCCCTACCGCAGCTGAAGAAGCTCCTGAATGTGCACCGCACAGAGGGTGGCTAGGAAGAACTCCGAGCGGAAGAGGCTCTCAAATTCTGACCAAAGTAGAGATGCCTCATCGTGCACCTGGAGCATCAAGCTCCACCATCGGACCACTGCAGCGTGCAGTAGGCTCACAGCGAGGATCACCATGAGGTCTGTTGGTGTCCTCACTTGCCCGAAAACTCAAATGACTGCCTCTAGCCGGTCCTCGGCTACCGAGGGATCTGTCTCCCCACGGAACCTGGGTGGTCGCTGGCGCTGGAACTCATGAAGTGCACAGATGTGACATGCATCGTCAGCGGCTGGTGCTGGAAGCATCGGGGGCTTGGCGGGTAGAGCTACCGCCGGTTCCACTGTTGACAAAGGGGCCTGCACCGAGGCCTCGTCGCTCGGCGGTCTGTCGTCACGCTCGACTCTCAGAACCCTAGCTGGCTGCCATCGTGGGGCCATCGTGAAAAGGAAGTAGGTGCGGAATGGTCAGAATAGTATACCTGGTGAGCTGATATAATGTAATCACAATGAAAACTTTGAAACACACATGCAATCAATGTTTTCATGCATTAAGTCGGAAAACAGAAGTCAGGGTTCTGGTGTACAGATATGTTGGTCGCCGCACCAACACTGGACTCCCTGGACTGATAACCACACTCAATACAGTAAACACTATTGCATCACATAGAAAAGATCAGACTTCGCGATAGAACCAAACTCCTCTGATACTAATTTGTCACGACCCGTCCTCGGGGCCCGTGCTGTGACTACCCCAAGCCCACTTTCCATAGGCCTGGGGCTGGAGACTAGCACCAAGGTGTAAATCCCAGTAAAATGGGAAGGCATTTCCATTGTAAAGTAAATAAGAACCTCAGAGTAAACAAGCAGAAAAGTAAACACTAAGTAAAAATCTGGTACAACAGTAAGTGCGAAAATGTAAATGGGCATGTATAGAAACCCAAACTAAAAGTAAAGTACAACTCGAATGGGAAAACAACAACTGAAAAGTAAAAGATGCTACGCCGAACTGTCCACTAGAAATCCCACCTGAAGGGTGGGTACAGATAGCTCCACTGCTCCTCGTGTCCCGCCGTCCGCTCCGAGTATGTCCCGCCCAGTGGTCCACCTCCAGGTACCGTCCTGCTCTGCAAGCCTCAACCACGATCAATGTTGTCCGTCGTCTGCAACCAACACAACTTAGTGCGGGCATAGCCCGTGCAGGGGTGAGTATAAGCTACTTAGTAGGGACCCCAAGACACCCGAAGGTCTCCCAAAATCCACAAAGGATAAACCACAAAGGAAAGATACAATCATGAAGTAACAACCGACACTACTTAGGTATATGCCCATACATATACCTAAGTCATCAATTCCAATATGCTCCAACCTCTGAGCCCAAGTAAAACTCATTCCACACTGAAAAGTATACGTATTCCACACAAGAAAGCAAAACGTAATCCACACAGGATAGCACAACACAGTCCATACAGGAAAGAAAACAGGATTCATCTCACACAGGTATACTTCTTCAAAAGACGATAGAGATTATCACTGATCCATCTAAGTCGTCGGACCCACAAAGGATCGATAGGTACTAACCCCCGCAAATACCCACACAGGATCAGTAGGAAACTAACCCCCGCAAAGACTCACACAGGATCGGACCCACACAGGATCTGTAGGCGCTGGCTCACACAGAACCGTTGAGCGCTGACCCACACAAGATCGGACCCACACAACATCGGTAGGACGGATCCACATAGGATCGCTGAGTGTTGTAGTCGTCGCCGTTGAATCCACTGAGGATCTCTGCACAGTCGTCATCGTTATAGTAGCAGTCGCATCCAGCACTAGGGTTCCCGCACACAGCAAGCACGTTCGGGAGGGTCCGCTCCGTGAGCTGAGAGGCTGATACATAAACTACCACATAGTCCAGAGTTGATGTATCCAAATGTTCCGTATCATCAACAGGAACTCAACGCAACAGACAGCGCGTCAATCGGACGCCCGGTATGAGAGTTATTGGCTTTTTCGTTCCAGGGGCCCGGTTGGTTTTTAAAGAAAAACCAACCCGACCATACTCCACCTGCGTCCAAACCTCGGGCAGAGTATTCCAAAAGATCCGTCTCACTAAGAGGAACTCAACAAAGTTGATGGCATGTCATTCGGACATCCGTAGCTCAAGATATGAGTGTTTCCGCTCCAAGGGCCCGATTGGTTTCGTGTACGAACCAACCCGTCCGAAATCAAATTATTCTGAAACCTTGAGTGTGATATGTTGAAACGACCGTCTCGTTTTAAGGATCGTGTCGCCACTGACGGAGCATCGATCGAAGGTCCGTAGCCCATATTATGGGCATTTGAACCCAGACAGTCTGATAACGAGAGTTTCGGGCCCGGACCGACGCAGCCCGAGACCCCACCCCCCGGTTGGCCCGAACCGGGTCGGCCCGGCCCGGCACAGCCCAACCTGGTTGGGCGCGGTTCGGCTCAGCATAGCCTGGCCCGGCCTGGCAGACCGGCCGGGCGCCGGTCCGGTTGGAGACAGCGCACGCAGCGCGTTGTCTTGCTCGGCCTTTGGCCCAGCCTTTCGACGAAGGAGGGGGGGGGGCCTGCCCCCCTGTGTAATCGCGGCCCCCCTCATTTATGGGGGGCCATTGAAGCTGGCCGGGGGAATTTAATTCCCCTAGCTTTCCCCTTTCCGGCCAGCCCGACCTGGCCGGCTGGCTCCTTCTCAATGGGACCGGCAGTGGCTGGTCCCCTTCCGACTCCGACACCGGCGGCCTGGCTGGCCGCCGGTCACCATGCTCCGCCGCGGCCTGGAACCGGCCGCGGCCCTTGTCGTCCGGCGCAGTGCGACAGCACCGTGCCCCTCCGCCATGGCCCCGCTCTGGCCGCGGCGCCTTCGATTTCCTTCGACGCGGCGTGACGGCGTCGCGTCCTTGAATTTCTTTACACGGCGCGGCGCGACGGCGCCGCGCATATCTTCCGCATGGAACTGCGTGGTGTGACGGCACCACGCTTCCTCGTTCCAACCACAAAGAAAAAATTCATGAAAATAAGGAGGAGGGTCGGCCATGTTTGTGCGGACCGGCCCCCTCGCATTATTCAATAACTATTAGTCGAAACACATGAAGATCGACAAACTAGAAATCATGAACGGTATTAATTAAAAAAAATAAATCCCCTACCTCGGTTCAGGAACGGTGTTCGTCAACGACCCGCGGAAGACGAGCGTCGCGGAGGTCGAGCGTCGCGGGAAAAGAACTTCGACGTTGCGAAGAGAGGATTCGAAGTCGTTGACGGCGATTTCATCGCTGGAATACCGTCGCAGAAGAGATGACATGGAAGAAGAACGTCGCGTCGCGGATACGGCGTCGCGGAAGAACCGTGTTCTTCGGCGGAGATGTTCTTTATTGAATAACGGTGTTCTTCGCGTTCTTCGTCAAGGTTGAAGAAGATGAAGAATCCTTCCCAATCCTCTCAAGGTGGTAAAAACTAACCGAAATAAAATAAGTCCAAGCCTCATTTTATTTACACATCCTAACCTCTTTGAATTTCAAGAGTTTGAAATTAAGTAACTCATCTTAATTAATAACACAAGTTGTCAAATTAATTAGAGTGGAGTTATTGGGGTGTTTAATGGGAGTTGAAGAGTTAGGGCTCGTGTAGGCCCCACCACAATTTATATTCTCAAGGGAGGTTATGTGGATATGGGCCCCACCACTAACTCCCTTTGGGAGGAAATAACCAACAAAGTAAAAAATAAATTGTGTTCCACAATTTATTTAACTTCTTCAAATTTCCCCCAAAACTAACTCTCATCCCGCATAAAACGCAACCTCGGAAAAGGTCTCCTTATGATAATATCAGTGCTGCGAGTTCACTGGTGTCCCCAGATTTCAATTCCGAGCACGGGTTCAAAAGTTAGAAATTCCCGCTCGTTCGTTCACTGAACGTACCTAAGCCAAAATTCAGAAATTGATTTCGTGCACATCGGGCCTTGGAATCAGGTGCCGTCAGAAACCGCGCTCTTGTAAAATTGTAATGAAAATTACGAAAAAATTTCCCTTGAATTTTACGGGTCTTTTCAAGTGATCCAATCAATACATAGATATTGTGGGAGATTTACATAATTAATATTGTGTCATTTTATTGGAAGATATGCCATTTTGAACATTATCTATCTTTAAGGTGTTTATAACTCCTCGTGGAGTTTTTTTCATACAATATAGTTTCATATTCATCTTCTAATGTTTTTTATTATAGGAGTAATTTTGTGGAATAATATTTTTCCATGACCATAGTTGATATCTAAGAACTAGACACTGGCCCTTAGGGATTGGTAGAACCCCTAAAGCCATGTTGGTTTCATATCTAAAAATAGTGAACCATGGTATTGTGGTCCATTCATAAAACAATTGTTTCAAATATTGTCTAGCATCTTTCGATGAGATAAATATATAGTTTGTGAAGTCCTAGTAGACATGAAGTACAATTTTTAGGATATAAGTGTTAATTTCCAAGCTTGTTCCTTGCCTTCTTTCATTATGATGATTATAGAATCACCCTGAGTGTTACAGAAGATAATCTTTTATTAATGAATTTATATAATTCTAGTATTTACATAAACATGATCTGGATAATTAGAGATCCTATAAAATTGAATTTGATTTGATGAAAGTAATATTGATGTTTCTCCAGACTGAGTTGGTTATCTAAGTATCTTTGTTGAAGTTTTCATGTAACATATTATTGTTGTGTAGTTCCATGACCCCAATAATATGTTTAATTCTACCTATAGATAGATTCATCGATGGGATTGGATTGAAACCATTTTTATGTGAATCCTCATTGATATAGTGGTGTGTGAAGTCCACGCCTTTTTATGGGTATCCACACCCATTCTCGTTTTGGATCCAGTGGAGGAAGCATGAATAGATAAACCGGTGATCATGGTTAGATGTTTCTTTACTTGAAACTAAAATCTTTCCAATGCTCGAAACATCATAATGTTATATAAGAATGGTTTAAAATATTGAAATTGTTTTTGAGTTCTCAAAAATATCAAATTCAAGATGTTGATATGTGATACCTTCAAATATGAAATGACAATAATGAGGTTTTGGGATTCAATGTTTAAGGTGAAGAAACAAGATTTATCAGTGTCAAAAGACTATAATGGTCATTTCACAAAGTATTTATATATAGAATCAATGATTTTAGTTATTTGAATTGAATTTATCATCCTCCAATAGAGTGATAAAACCATGAATTATTACATGAAATGATTTTATGATGGTGTTAAAATTTCTTCATATGTTGTTTAAAATGAGAAGATAAACACCCACATATTTTAAAATTTTCTTCAACCTAATATCTAATCAAATGTTTTTATGTAGAACATCAAATCTTCTATAGATTTAATGATATTAATTTGATGTATAATCTTTACATGGATGGCATGTCAGGGTGGGATAGAACTCCTCCAACTCCCAATGGATATTTTGATTGTTCCTTTAATGGAATGGGGGATGAGGATGAGTATCATGGATAACCATGATAGTGGGCATCATCCATTAATTTTTTGGTGTCTATAAAGGTCCTATTGACATTATTAAAATATGGAAATATATGGTATATAAAGAAGGATTGTGTATAGTAATAATGTATTTGAGGTTCTAGCATTAGTTTAGGCCATTAGAACATGTTCTATCATGTATTCACTATCCCACATAGTTAAAAATGATCATCAATGCCAAAAATCAATGCATTATAGTTGGATTCTTTATGATATATGTGATCCGAGCAACATAAATTTAAAATGAATATTAATTATGGAATGATTGAGTCTCTATAAGAAGTTTATGTGGTTCAAGTGATAATGAGATGTACCATAACTATAACATCATCTTTAGTGACCACAAAATTTGATACAAGTGTACCAAATTCTATTGCATCAACTAAAATTGTGAATTTTTTATACCTTAATATATAACATATTTACTTTGTGATGGATATTTCTATTCCCCTTAGAATAAAGAGAGATAAATGTTTCAGACACCCATTTTCTGATTTCTCTTTATGATTGATATGGAACCTTTAGGAATTTAAATTTTACATGTGAAACCTATAGATTCCATTTTTTGGATTGTTTGTATAATTTTATATAAAGCCAAAAATTACAATCAGGTTTACCCTGTCTCCATTACATCCCTTTATATTTTATTTCATTTTTTCCAATTATAATGGGACTTGAGATTGAGTAAACCTAGAATTCATCTTGAGGATTTGTGTCAGATGATATCTATATCAAAATTTAACTCTATGAATGAATAATTGGCTGGTCATCTTACTCAAATTGTCTTCTATTTTTCCAATTTCCTTCAATTTTATTTTTCGAGTTTATCAACTGGAGGGGTGGTGTATTTTTCTATTGACTTATTACCAAGATATATATTTTTACTATTTTGAAGTGTAACTATTAGAATTTAATGTGTTATATAAAAGAATTTATTGTTTATTGAATAAAATATTCACTGACGCAAGTGTTTCACCATGGGTGATTCTTGTTCTCTATATGATGTTGAATGATAGAACCCTTCTCCAATGAGTTGATTACTGAAAATTAAATGGATACAAATTAATGAATACATGTCATTTGAATCAGATTAATTAACTATTGGATCATTTTAAATGGTTTAAGTGGTTTTCAATTATTTTATTTGGTCTCATTATCACCCACCTAGGATTAAATTGTTCAATATTATGAATACAACCTTATGGAATAGGCATCACCATTATGAATACCTAGAAATTTCTTTTGGTTATCCAATGATTATATGGTTTTTATCAAGACTAAAAATTGGTTACTCAATGTGTAATATGATTTATTTGTTATGGTATTTTTGAATACATCTTAGTATAATCTAAAATAGAAGAAGATCACTAGTTTTATTTGAGTGTAGTTGTATAAATTTAATAGATCATCAAACTTACACCATGAGGTCAAAAAATAATTTACATATTCAAGAAGTGATTCTCTTGAGACTTGTGGTATCATGTAAAGAAATTATATTTGATGATGAAAAGGTGATGAGTTTTATTAAATTGTAGTAATTTTTAAATGTTTTTGAGATTCATAGATTCATGGGATTAACAAGGTATTATAATTTGTTCATTAATTATTTATAAATTTTTTATTCTACAATGAATTCTCTTACTCAGAATGTAGTAGTGTTCTAATGGGGTTTAATATTTTATAATTCAATTAAGGGGATGATTTTACATTTTAACTTTTCACTAGTTTGGAATATTTTTAGAGGCTTGAATGGGTAATGTTGAATTTTATGATTTATATAGTTTTTTGTCTATTTTATTATATATGGTTATCATGGGTTGGCCTATAGTTACCAAAATCAAAGGAAAAATGGGAAATAACTATCTTACCCTTGTGATCATACTCATAGATCTGATGACCGATCATAAGAATTAAAAGCATTACCTTTCTTGAAAATGGTTTGGCATTTGTTATAATTTAAATAACATTATTTTTATTCTTCGAACAAAATAATTTGAATATTCTTATAAGATGATGGGGGTAATACCTACTATAGTTTCAATTGCGATTCTTTCTACACCCTTAGTAAAGGGTACATAATTATAGATGCTTTGAGAAGGAATCATCATACCTATGGTATAAAAGAATCATAAGAAGAGTAGAACATGAAATATATATTTGATTGTATGAATTTGAGATATTGTGTTTATGAAAATGATATTTTCTAGGAAATCATAAATTTTTCCACCACTCATCTCACGTTTATTTTTTAGGAAGATCAACGCAATGATGAATTCTCTAATGCCCTGACCCCAAAATCCCAAAAGTTAGTGCATTAATTTATTACAATATAATGATTACATGGAATAAGATACTAAATGAATAATTATAAAGAAGTTATACAATGCCATATTGTATACATGATACCCATAATAAATTATGAAATTGAAAATAAGAACATGATACAAAAAAAATAAACTACAATGTTGAAAGCCTAATCAAAGATTTCTTCTTCATAACATGGGGAACAGAAACATAATAATGGTGATGTCAAAAGCTCAGTAAGGGTATGTAAATAAGAATAAATAATTAATAAATGGAAATAAACCGACATGTTAAGGTAAATAATTGGAAACACATTCCTTTAAAATAACTATATAAGGAAAATTTAATATGGCATGGTAAGAAACTGAAACACATATCATTTAATCAATGAACTTAAAATTGAATGTCTCCATAGATATTTCGATGAAAAATATCATGAATGATTAAAAAAGAAAATATATTTGATTGAAATTATTAATTATTGGATTTCATTTCTTTGGAACATGAGGACCTATACTCTCAAGATCCATCTTTTTAATGTTTTAAACCTATATGAAGAATCCTATTTTATTTGGCCAACGTAGTATTTTTTTGACAACATGTCAGCACATCAAGAATCTATATAATATCTAAGATCCACCCACAATTTCATATCCAAATAATTCTGCATATCAAATAATAAAATTGATCAATATACTGTCTTTTGTATCATATATCTATATTAAATAAAAGATACCGATTTATCAATAATTCCATAGATAATCAAATAACTATCAATGTTTACGCCAAATGTAAAATGGAATAACGTTTAGGAAATAATAATATCCATCATATAAAAATACAAATATATAATTAATTTTCCCATGAAAATTTATTACAACCAAAAATTCAAGTGAATGTTAAACATCATAAAAATAAGTGAGATTGTAAAGATAGTCATTATTAAAAATCATGGGGAGAAAAATAATTAAACATTCCAAAGTATCCCATACTATATTGAGACATTTAAATCATAATACCCATCAAGGAATGTCATTAAATGAAATATTTAATATAATCTTAATAATACTATTCATTATATTAAGCGTCACATGTTAGTATATACATCCTATAAAATTGAGTTTGTTCATAATAACAAATAAATCTTAGTAAAATGTTAATGGGGATACAATAACTTACCTTAACAATCCTTTTTCTTGAGTGGTATTTATAATCCTTTATAGTGTTATAAAATATGTAACTAACTTATAATATAAATTTACTCATATTCATAACATCATATATTAACTTATTATAATATCTTACTACTCAGTTTTAGTAATTTTTCATTATTTTGAAGATTTCAGGTGTTAACTTTCATGTTTCCTAAAATATGATTTGAATTGTGGTTTTTCATTATTATTAAATATATCATGGTTTAAAAATATCCATAATGTAATCCATTATTTAATTATCATATATATTTAGTACATATGTATTTATAATAATTTCTAAATTTCAAACATATGAAATGAAATGCAATGTTCAGGGAGACGTTAGGTCGTACGTATGGATGAATGCTACGTTATTTGCTTTTTTCATATTAAAATAAATATAATTAAATGACAAATATTTATTTCATAATTAAATTATAATATTTTTATCATATATGGTTTATATTTTTATTAAAATTATCCATAATATGTTCAAATTATAGCATGAACAGATCTCATCACTTTGAGGATGCAGTAGTCCACAATTCAATAAATGATGTTATCATATTTACACAAAATATAATGTATATAGGTCAGTTTTACAATATAATTAAATAAGTATAAAGACATAATAAATATAATATATGTATTATATAAATATATTTTCCATCATAATAGCCACTGTGAGAGTTGGTAATGGAAAAAACGAACAATCCTCGTTTCATGAGGTTGTAGTCCCCCATACACTGAAACATCATGTTAATTACCCATTAAGAAAAGGTGTGTGTATATTTAATTGAAAACATTAGAAAAATAATAACAAATTATATTTAGTCTACTATTTTTTATATTATTATGATGTAAGTAAATTTTGGGGGGTCAAAATGGAAATAAAACTAAAGCGCTTGAGAGAAGATGAGGCCTCTTATTCATGTAACTTCTTTTGGTTTATACCAAAAGGCTTAATTGGATGGATATATTTGTAAGTAATGGAATATAATATGGTGGTAGGTATTCATAGTAGCTATTTATGTAGATATTTGTTGACCAAAAGTCACTGGAGTGGTTTGATGAAGTGGAGGAGAGGAGGCCTTTTTAAAGTGGAGGAGGAGTGGCAGTCTTGTAATATTTTGAAAAAGGAATTCTATACACATTTTCCACATTTTAAGTGGATCTAATAATGGAAAAAATTATATAAAAGGTATATTATGGAGGAAATATTTACATAAAGTGATTTTGGAAAAGTTTATATGTTATTTGGGACCATAATATTGACAATTAGTCCCTTGTTAAGTTTAATTTTTAGCATAATAATTGTAATTACTTTTAATTAAATTCATGCATTTTTTGTAAAGAACTTATTTGAAATTATTAGACATTATAAATTAGTCTAACCCCAAATATGGAAACCATTTTTCCAAATTACATTCACATAATTGGATGAAAGTAAATTAAATTTTATCCCCCAAATGGGATGTCAATGAGAGTATTTAATGTAATGTCATCAAAAATATTGCTATGTTTTTTTTGTCAATATCAATGTGAAAATGATAAATTACCTAAAAATGATTAAATGATAAAATATTATCTAATTAAACATTAAAACCAACATAAAACATAATTTAGCCTTATAAATAATTTATATGAAATGATAGTTTTGAACTAAAATTCAGTATTTTTCAATATTCATTAAAAAAATGAATATTTATAGAAATATATGAAAAATTCAACGTAAATTTATTTTTTCAATTCCAAATAATAATATTATTTTATATTATTAAATTTATAAACATCTCAATATTTTTATTTGAAATGAGTTCATCATCCACATGTGGCAAAACTAACTTTATAAAAATATATTATTTTATGAGTAATATTGGGATTAATCGTATATTAAACATATTAAATCTATTAGATAAATATCAAAAATATTTTATTGGATATGTAATATATATATCACATTATCATCACTCATTAATTTTTATTAATTACCGTGAAATAGATTCTTGAGGGTAAGTATAATACCATTTTCATTTATATTCAATCGGCTTTTATATTAAATTTTCATTAAATTGAAACTAACGAATTTATTTTATATTTGTGTAAAATATATATTTTCATAAGCCAGTTAACCATTTTCATTTATACTAATTTAAAAATTATGTTATATTAAATATTATTTTTTTAATATATTTCTTTATTCCATTAAAAATGTTATTCTGTGTAACACAATCAATTAGAAGAACCTCATTATTGCATGTGATGTATACTAACTCTGTATCTTGTCCATTACAAGATATATCATATATTTAATTTACTTAAAATAGTAAATATATTTTAAAACCTTTATGTATTGTATCCCATTAATCTCTTGGTGGTGTGTGTGATACAAGCTATCAAATACAATGTTCTTACTTTACAATTTTTGAGTGTTATGTTATCCCCGCATTAATTAAATTGTAGCCTAACAATTTAAAATTGATCTCATTAATCAAGGGATTGATATCTGGAAACACTATTATTGAAAAATCATAATTTTAAATAGGGTTAATGACATATCTTTTTAATAAGAGAGACTGGAATGAACAATGGTCACATAATTAGGTTCCCTTGTAAGAGAATATATATGTGACATGGAAACATGGATTCAGAAAAAAAAATATAACAATCTAGTTTTAATGGGGAGTTCTAGAGAACATGTTCAAAAAACATTTGTTGACCAAACAAACACTAAATCATAAATGTGAATAAATTTCATTTATATAATCTAAAATTATGATAATAATACATAATTTTATGGCTATGTATTGGATTTTATAATTTCATTCATTCTACATATGTAAATATATGTTTCTATTTCATAAACACAATATTATCCTTCAGTCATGTCTTTGATTATTTCAACATCATCTCTTAAAAAAATATTCATCATGTAGTTATGTAATATATTAGACTCTAAAACCAAATCCAAAGTTCCACTCAAAACATTTCATAAATGGTTACCATTTCCAAAACATTATTATCCAATAATTGAGAAATAAGGTCACTGAATTTATAAAATAAACATGTCATTATTCTTTAATCAACAGTAAGAAGCTATAAATTTTCACATTCAAAAAAAGGGAATAAATTCTTCACGTATCCTCTTGAAATATGATAATATCTAAAATTAACATTAAACATTATTAGAAACAAGAATTCACCCTTATTCCTCACCTAAGACAGATGGTTCTGGATATATTACTAAAATCCAAATGTTTTGTAAACTCCATCAATTATATCATAGAACACATTTTCAACGAATGGTTAATCAGTTCTATGGTATATAGGACTTATCCAAATCAATCATGTGTTCACCATTATATAAATTTGAAGTATATATTAAGGATTGGATTTACCTCAATCGTGTATTTTTTGAAAAGATTAACTTTTTATTAAATTAAATTTCATGGTATTTCTTAACATATGATATCATCTATTTCTTGAAAAAGTATTTTAGTACAATTATTATATATTTTAAAATTAATATATTTAGAACATAATCAAGGAAAATATTTTTCAACATATTTCATAGATCTAAATACAAATGTACACTAATAATTAGACCTTGGTTGTGTTAATAACATATTCCTAAACATGATCCTTTAGCTTCAATGGAGGTATATTTATTGATGTTTGTGGAATTTAATTGCATAGTTACTGATATCCTTGAATATTTATCACTGAACATCTACTTTTTCCTTCTTCTATTTGAATTCTTTTTCCTAGTGACATTTCTATAGGCACTTATAACATACTCTTAATCCTTTCATGCATTGCATGTGTGATTCGTTCCACAGATATCACAAGTTGTAAAATCCCTCATTCCCTTAATCTTTTTGTGATATTTCACTTTTCATTATGTTCATAAGACGTATCATTTTCTTATTTTCCCTTGAAAATATTTATCATAGAAAATTTTTTCTCTATCTTAATGTAATGTAAAATTATTTCATTAATTGATGAAAAGTTTGAAGATACCTGTTCCCTTAGAATATTTTCTTAATAAATTGAAATTACATTTCTATGTTGAACTCCATTTTTTGTATATAATAAATATTATACCTGGGTGGCCTTATAATGGAAGCATCATAATCCTCAACACTATCTTCTTAATTTTTCAGTAAACATAGAAATGTTCTCTTCATCTAAATTTTCTAATTATGAGGAATGTATTAATTGAATAATTTTTCCCTAAAAGTTATCCATTCAATGAGTATAATTTCTTCTTCCTCTCTTGTATTCATGACCAAAGACCACTACTGACTAGCACCACCATAGAGACAATAGTGATCTAGTGTAACTTTTTTGTCTTCACTACATTCAATGGCCATAAATATCTTCTCAATAGACAAAATCCATTACTCAATTAGAATTTTATTACTATTCCCACTAAAATATGGGGTCTTATGCTTCATGAAGAGATCCTGTATAGTATATTCACATTGTGGAATAGGTCGCTCCATTTTGGAAAGGTTATTTTTCATAACATGATAAGGTTTTCCTAATATTTCCATGATTCTTTCCATTCCAATACCAGCATAATTAGTTTCCTCAATATGTAAATATCAACATTTTCCCCTTGTATTAAAACCATCCATCCTTCTAGGATCCATTTCAAAATAATTTTATATAAAATATTATCTCATATAAAAATAATATATAATTCAGAACATAGTAAAACAAATAACAAAAGTCTATGTGTCTTGAATACTATAATCAAAATCAATGGATAAATTGGTGAAATATTTAATTTAAAATCCTTCATAATGGTAGGTATAAAAAATGTGAACTATCTTAAGGGTATCCAAAGGTAATGAAAAACTAGTTGCATATTATAATCCATTTTTAGGTTCTCAGTTACCCCATGTCAGGCATGAGAAACCATGTCTATGTGTGTTACCCCTAAATACAAATATTCTAAGTCCTTTCCAACATGTAGTATCTAGGACAAAATGTATTGTTGGGAATTCCCAAAAAAATATCTACATTACTGAAATTCTAGGATGCTCATCTATGATTATCCTCAATGTATATATTAGGGTTATTTTAACCAATATATGTATTCTAGAGCTAGTTTACATGGTTTCTGCTAAAATTTATTTTATAGAAACTATAATTCCCTAACCCTAGAATCCCAGAGTTGATGGATTAATTTAATATACTGGCATGATTACAAAGAATCAAATCCTGATAGACCATTTAGTTTAGAAATCATGGAAATATTAATTACATACATGATACAAATAAAGAATTGTGAAATATAAAATAAAAACCTGTTACATAAAATGAATATAAACTGTTTCTTTGAAGGCATATTCAACGATTTCATCTTCATAACCTAGAGAAAGGAAACATAATAAAGGTTACCCCAAATTCATAGTAATGGTATTTAAATCCAAAAAAATAATTAATCAATGTAAATAAACTAACATGGAAAGGTAAATAAATAATAACATGTTCCATTAAAATAACTATACAAAGAATATTCAATATGGAATGGTATGAAACAGAAACACAGTCCATTTAATTAATGAATATAACATTAAATGTATCAACAGATATGTCGATAAAAAATTACATTGATCAGTAATAAATTAAATATATATGAAAGATATTATTAATTATTGGACTTCCATTTATATGAACATGAGGACCTATACTTTCATCATCAATCATGCAGATAGTTTAAAACTACAGGTATAACCCAATTTAATTTGTCCAGCTTAATCATCACATGAAGACCTGTTGATACATTGAAGTGCTTTATAAATTTTGGTTCATCAAAATATTTCCAAATAATTATTTATATTTAATAAACAATTTAATAAATATAAACTATTCCTTAACAAATATCTATTTTGAATAAAATATATGAATTTATTAATGACATCAAATATTAACTTCTGATAATATCTAATTACCCACTTGTCAATAATATTTCATTATTTTTACTATTTCGGGTGTTAATTGCCAAGATTCTCAAGCAGGTTTAGACTTTTTGCATATAATTATTATTAATTATATCATGGATTTATATTATAAATAATTTAAAACATTATGTGATTTTCATATATATTCTTTACATATGTATTTAAAATAATCTTTTATTGTTTATAGATATGAAATGAAATTCACTATTCCTAGAGACAGTACTTCGTACGTGCGAATGAACACTGTGTTCTATTCATTATCATATTAATAGAATTAAATTTAAATGATAAATATGTATATTATAATTATATTATATAATAAATGTAATATATCTTCCATATTTTTATTAAAATTATCCATAACACATTCCATGTATAGCATGAATAAATCATATTTCATTGAGGATGTGGTAGTCCACACTTCCACAAACCATGTTATCGTATTTAAACAAAATAAAATGTATAAAGGTATGTTTTTTAATATAATTAAATAAGTATAAATATATTAAAAATATCATATATATCATATATAAATATAGTTTTTATCTTAATGGCCATCATGAGAGGTTGTAATGGAAAAATGGTCAATCATTATTTCGTGAGGCAGTATTTCATTGTACATAGAAATGGTATATTCATTAACTATTAGATAGAGGTGTGTATTAATTTAGGTATAAACCAGATCATAAAAAATCAATATATTAAATATACTTTTTTTCATATATTATTATGGAATAATTATATTTTGGTGGATGGATAATGGGAATAAAACTAAAGAGTTTAAAAGAAGACATTACCTCTTAATCAATTTACTTTTTTTCGATTATACCAAATGGTTCCGTTGGATGATTTATTCCTAAGGAGTCGATTCTATGATGAAGTTATGGAAATTATAGAGAAATTTTAATAGATATTGGTTAATCCAATTTGGATTGTGGGATGTGATGAAGTGGGAGGATAGGATGCCTTTTATTGTGGAGGAGTGGCACTCTTGTAATATTTTTAAAATGCAATTCAATACACAATTTTTACCTTGAACGTGGATCCAATAATGAACCCAATTTGAGAAAAGGTATTATAGGTTATAAATATGTCCTGAAAATGGATTGTGGATGAGTTTTTATGTCACTTAGGACCTTAATATTGAGGTTAAGTCCTTTATAAAGATTAATTTTACCTTAATAATTGTAAATAATTTTAATTACAATCACAATTTTTTTCCAAAAAATAATTTCATGATTTTGAAAATATAATTTTTTTTATTACAATTTTGTAACCAATGATTCAATATACTAATCATACAGGTGGAAGAAATTAATTTAAATTTAGTCATACAGAAGGGATGAAAACATGGGTTTTCAGGGTAAAAACATCCATAAGATTGCTCTGTTATTATAGTCAACTTCTAATTTAAATTTATCCCAATTACCTTAATTATATTAATTGGTAAAAATATGATCTAATTGAACATAAATAAAATCTAAATACAAATATAAATTTATAAATTTATTAGACGAAAATGAATTTTTGAAATAATAATTATTATGTTTAACTATTCTTTACAAAATGAATATTCAAAGAAAAATATCAATTATTCACCCTAATCTATTTCATTTTTTATATTAGAAATATAATGTTTATATTGGCATATTATATTTATAATAGGGTCAAATTGTGGATTTAAAATGGGTTCTCCATAAAGAGGCGACAAGACTACCTTAATAAAAATATAGTATTTTATGTATAATATTATGTTATATCCTATCTTAAGCCTATAAAATATATTGGATTAATATAAAAAATATTTTATTTGATTATATATATATATATCACAATAATATCAATAAAAAATTCTAATTAATTAAGGTAAACATCATTGTGAAGATTAAAATAATAATTTTTTCTTTTATATTCAATCATTTTTCATATTAATTTTTCAAAACCATATATTTTTATAAGTTGTATAACTCTTTTCATATATACTAATTAAATCTTCAGTTTATATTAAATATATTTTGAAAAATATATATATCAAAATTCGTAAAACTCGGCCTTATGTGTAACACAATCTGTTTGAAGAAACTCATTTTTTTCATGCGACATATGATAACACATTATCAAATTAATTACAAGATATATAATATAATTAAATTATTTAAAATTATAAATATATTTTAAACCCTCAGCTTATTATATCCCCTTACACAATTAGTGACGCATGTGATACACATTAGCAAATACAATACTTCTACATTAGTCATACAATGTGTTTTAATTTCTATGTACATAAGGAAATTATCTATGGTGGGGACACCATTGGAGAGTGGTAATTATTCTTTATTTATATCCTACTCTCCTAGAAATGGTACATCAAACGTTTTTTTATTAGAATAGATATGAAGGGTGGGTTTCTATAATTCCAAGAGTGTTATACACAGATTCCCCACAAAGATGATCTAAGATAAGAGTGGATGATTATGGTGGCCGATTTTGGGAAAATATATTGTTTGTATTTTTTCTAATTGTTATATTTTTCAGAAGGTTAGGTATGGGTTCCATCAAAATTTAGGTTACCTTTAGAACCTTGTTTTTCTGACTTGTATGTAGAATGATTTATTGATTCACATAATGGTGGAGTTTTAACATACACCCTGAAGGAATAATTCAATATTTGTAGTGATAAAGCTTATATCTAATTGGATCACATTATAAAAATTGGTGATATTACCATTGTTGATGACTTGGGATATCTGTACGTATAGAAGAACAATATATTCCATTGAGTACTATATACCTTAGTTTTTTAAAGGGATATCTAATTAAGATATCATTTTTAGAGAGGCAATCCAGTGGACATGTGATAATAGGTTATATTTTTTACTTCATATCATCCTCATATGGATATCTAGATAGAATGAAATATGTTGATTCCTAAAATGATGATACATGCTTTTTTTTGAATTTACTGGAGCTTCGAATAACCACTTTGGACTGGTTGAGTTTTCCAATATCAAATATTACTATTTTTTCATCAAGGATGAACCATTTTTGGCATTGTTTAAATGACCGTGTAAATATATATAATTTTATAATGAGATATGTGATGGTTTCTTTTTTGTACCATGTCAGTTTTATGAGATTAAACAATTATTTAGTATATTTATCTAATAATTAGGAAGAAATAAATCCAACACAAATTCTATGTTGATCTTCATCTACTCCATTTATAGTTTACAGTTTTTGAATTGGAATTTTGAGAGTTTTGCATTATTTTGGACACCAATGACATCTAAAATAGAGAAATACGGCATGTTGATATATATGAAAATTTTTTGTTTTTGAAATGGTTGAAAAGGTGGATTATATTTTGGTGTTTCCATCAATACTTATGTTCATTACTAATTTGTTTCATGTGTCATGTCCTAGGAAGTATATCATTGACGCATCTCATGTCTTGAGATGGAATGACCATTATGTTGAACCAGATTTATTCAGGATTGAGTAGGTAGTTTGTATTTCAAATTAAGGGAAACAAATTCTCATTGGAAGTGCATAACAATAGTTTATGTTCTTTTTATGAATGATTCAAATTATCATGGGAGTTGGGAGTGTGATGAACTAATGTGAGAGTAGTGTAATATTCTATTTGATATATAATCTTCTAGATAAGCTTTATAGGTGATGAAAGAATTTATTGTGGGGAGATTATAACAACCCATTACCGTTTTTATAATAATACAATACATATTTTTTGATGATAAATTTTTTGGATCATTCCATGGGCGGATTTGGGTTGATTTTGGATTTTTTATAGGTTTATGTGCCTATGTATGGATGGAACATGTCAGTATAGATCCATTATTCCATCCTAGAAAACTATTTTAAATAAATTGGATTCGGGATAATGGTATCTATTTTGGAACATGGTTATTAAAATAATTATGGTCTATCAATAAGACCATGATCCTTGGGACTATAAAAAATAGAGGATGCAACAAGGTTTATCAACAATGCAACCAAATAGTCAATATATTTCTAGGATAAAATTATGGGTCACATGTGTGGTTCATGGTTTTTCAGACCATATAACCAAACTACACAGCCCTCCCTGGCATCATAATGATGGTGCAGGGTTAGTCGCACTGTTACATCTAACAATGTAGAACATCCTATGAAATCATTCCCTGAGACTTAAATTATATGAACATTTTAAAAAACATAATAATAACCCAATTATAAATTATTATATCGTCATAGGTAAAAAATGTTATTTTCTCTTGGATTTAGAGGCCTCTATAAGAGATTACGAATCCTCAAACCTCTTTTCTTCATTCATAGAAGTTCTTGTAGAAATGATTGTTCCCTATCCCATATGTGTAACATTTTGATTTTGGAATCCTCAATTATTTATCTCTCACATTCTAAGAGAGTGATTATTAATCATCTCTTTGATAGACTAGACCTTCTATTTTATTAATTTTAATTTAAGAAATTATTAGTTGATCTTCCTCATCTTCGTCTTATTTATGGTGGTTCCCATTTTGTGTAATTTTTTGATAATGTGAAAATTGTTGGGGGATGAATAAGAAATTTCACTATAATATAATCCTTTATTAAATAATTTATTTGATATAAATTTAAAATTTATTATTTAACAAGGATTTAATAAGATTTTATGATTATTTTTTTGTGGAATAAAATTGTGAAATAAAAACACTTTATTTATAGGATTTTGAAAATGATTGGATGATTTCGAGAAAATATATATTGAAATGAAATGTTATTTTATGAAATTACAGGATGATTATTTTTGAGATAATAGATTTTAAAAGATAATTTTTAACGGAAAAACATAATAAAAACCTATAATTTGTTTTTTGAATTTGAAATGAAATTTAGGAATGTAAAATTTTATATTGGATTTATAGATGTTAAATTTAAATGAAAATCATTTTTTCTGATTATTGACAGATTGATTGGTTGATTGAAATCTCATGTGTGTCTGAGTATTTAGTTGGTGAATAGGAAAATCATGCTTGTTAAAAGTCTCCTAGTAACGGTTCGATTAGGAAAACTCTAACTAAACCAAATTCAGTATAATTTTCCTAGTGTGGTGTTGAATGATTCTATATGGATGACATAATACCAATGGACGTGGGTTTTCATTGATTAATGATTTATTTATTGAGTAGTGTTGAGATCCTAGATATAGGAACTAATGAACCATAAGGAATATGAACAAGATCATTTATTCCAATCTCATTATTACATTTTAACTTTTAATAAAATGATTTATTCATGCACATAAATTTTATGAAAAGCTTTATTTAAGACCATTTTTTTTATTTACATTACGATACATGTCTTGAAATCATTTATGATCAAAAATGTGTAAATGATTTTATATGTAATATTTTTATTTAAAAATGTTCCATAAATGGATTTTTATAAATAACTTCCTAAGGAACATTTGGTGATATCATAATGGGATATTCTTCTAAAACAAAATATTCTAAATTGGGAATATATAAATAATGTTATTCTAGGTATATGAAAATGGAATGTGATATGTGGATGTGGAATGTCATGACCTGGCCTATCGGGGTTTGACCCATGAGAACCACAAGACCGCCTCTAATAGGCCTGGGGCTGGTGACCAAAACTGAGTTGGAATATCCCACAATTGGAGTAATTATTCTAATTTAACAATACACACAGTAATATATAAAATCCCACACAATTCTGAAATTTAATACAATTGAACTAATACATGCATTAATATAAGATCCCATAATAGATTGTGAGATTGAATGTATTGTAAATAGAAAAGGGGAAATAAAAATCCCAACCAAAACTGTAAATTGTACAACCTAATCCTTTTGTGAGGATGAAGTCAAAAGTATGCTCCTAGTAAAAATCATTTTCTATCAAGCTCCATCTACACTCTACTCTCCCCGTGTCCTCCTAGTACCCCGTCAAAAGGTACGTCGTCTGTACAAGACAGAACATGTGAGGGAAAATCCCATATTGGGGAGGTTATAAAAATAATCATTAGGACACCCCAAAAACACTTAAGACAGAGCACAAAATGTATTCATCAAAATAAAATGCAGAAAATTTGATTTATAATAGAATGAAAACTCTAATATACTAATGAATGAAACCATGCCGCTAGTTCGTCATAACCAAATGGCAGCCAAATGATTCTCTTCGAAATAATGCTCATTCCAATAGAACCCACTCTAATAGACATGCTACCATGGGAGAAACTCAAAGAATAGGTCTAAATAATTTGTCCCTACCCAAAGAAGCTTATTGGTATAAGGGGACCATGATAAAAAAATTGTGGTCACACCAACAATCACCTGGGGACACCATGAACCCAATTAGGATTGACACACTACATAAGGGATCTTCTCTCAACAATTCTGAAAACCATACTGATATGGTCTACTAAATGGAGGATCAATTCTTTACATAGGTAGGTCACACCGATTCCAAAGACTCTAAAAATGATGATATAATATCAAACTCCAGTCTCAGAGAGGGATACCAAAAATCTATATGAGACTCAACCTCAAGAGGGGATAATAATCTAGTGACGTTTATTTAATGCCACAAGGTACCCTTAATTAAATGATTGGAAAAATTCCCTCAACCTATACTTGTCCAAAAATGTAAAATGAATATCTTTAAGCACTATTGATTGGAGTACATGGAATTTTCTACGAGGTACACATTGTATCCAGCTATCCCAAGTACTTTAATTTTAGAAGAAGATCACACAGTATGTAGTCTCCATATATATGGCATGTATAATGGTTTACACAACATTTATAGACACATGTTATCGTACCCGTGTTTCATAGTCTTGTCCTTGTACAGAAGCTGTGTCCATTTACCCGTCTGTGTATGTCATGTCATGTTTGTGTTGGAGTGCATGGGTTGTCAATGCTCATGTACTCCACCCCATTCATGTGCACATTGAATGTACACACTGAGTTATTAGAGAGGGTCCCACATCGGGTGATAGTTTTCCATGCTCTGTGATCATCATCTTTCTACTCGTAGACTAGCTACCACTTGAGGGGAACCACACGATGTGTAATCTCAGATTACACATCATGTTCTGTGAGATTTTCCAGAATTTTAGATTCATCCTCCTCACACCTCATCTGATCATTTGGACTTTGATATATAGAGAACCATAATAAGAAACTCATGATATGACCTTATTATGTCTTTCTATCACCAGATCAACACGTTTCATCACCAGATCTTCTCAAAAAAGGGATCAAATTAAATTTCAACATTCAGTGTCAATAAATGTGAATTCCAGAATCATTTATCATTAAATTATCTACAAAAACCAATGCCACACCAATTTTGCACTGTGTTGGTCCCTGATCTTTGATATTTGATCACTACTCCATTAAATGGGGGTGCTACGATTGATTGATCGAGAACAGTAGAACCCCTGGAAAATGAAGAATAAATGATGTCAAACACAGAATTAGGGGAGAAAATCACCATCAATAAAGATGAATGAATCATGATTGATGTCTATGTCGATCATGGTTCATTTCCCTAATAAGGGTATGCAAATCCATAAAAAAAAATTAACCAAATAGCATCTACCAATAAACACTTGAAAAAATAAATCACATACAGAAATACACATGATCTGTGAATAAATCCCCTTTTCGATTGATTCTAGGACATCAATGAAATTAAGTACGGAGAAAATAAAATAGAAATCAAAATCCCAGAATAGATTTGGATAGGTCACTACTAAAGAATTAATCCTTATTGATTTCATTTCTATGATCCTTCAAAATCAATTTGTGTCTATCATTGATCATCGATCTAGCATCGTTCGTCAGTATAGATTCCCAGAGCACTCTCTCTAATGATCCTCTATATGTTTCATGGTTTTTAATCTTACCCTATAATTCTGAAAAATGAATAAATTTATAGAAAAATGTTTTTTTTTCAACACAATGAATTAAAATAATTTTTATTATATTGTTATATTCTTTTTATGCCAGAATAAACTATTTCATAAATGACCCATGCCAACAAATGTTAAGTCACACCTTTTGTAAAACTATACTTCTGTGTATAGTGGTTATTAAACCCCCGGTTTGAGGTATGTAGTCTTTTCTTTTTTGCTTTTTTATGGGTTTTTAGAGTATGGGATGTGTTGGGAAGAGTTTGGGAGAGTTTGGAATGGTTCTGGATGAGTTTGGAAGCTTCCTTATGGGTGCATGGTTTGGGCACGACTAAGGAAAACTATGTGGATGCTCTAGGAAACTGTACAGGGGGGGCATTAGGCTTCGCACGGCTTGTGAATGGTTTGCCAAACCATGTGAGGAAACCATGTGGACCCTTTCTCCGGAGGTAGTAGCGTGCGCACAGTTAGCACACGGTTTGCCAAACCGTGCGGGCTAACTGTGTGGCGCTTAAAAAATAGGTTTATAAGTTTCAGGCTACCTCGTGCTTAACCTTTTTCACTCCAAACATCCTCCCACTCATGTCTCTCTCATTTTATTCGGTTATCAGGGGGTGGAGGATCTTTCCCACTCACTTTGGAGGCTTTTTAAAGAGTGTTCTTGGTGTTTTGAAGGTGATTGCTCTCGGGTAAATCTTCTCTCATGAATCTATGTATTTTCCTCTAGACCAACTCTTCCCACATTCATGGTTTTCTAGATATACACTTTTTGTGTGTAGATATAGGGTTTTGGTTGCCGTGAATGATGATTTGAAGGGTTTTGAATGTTAGGGAAGGGGATCTTGAGAGGTTTCGGTGGAGCATTCGCTGGATTTGAGGCGTGATTGTCTGTGGGTCGATTTCTCGGGAACCGAAAAGGTATGTGGCTTCTCTCTCGACTCCAATTGGTTATAACTAGTGGTTATTTGTTACAATTTATTGTTGTGTTGAAAATTTATTTTGATTTGTTGTGAAAAATTGGTTGGAAATCCCTTTAGGGAATTTTTGGAAAAAATGGGGTTTTGTGGTAAAATGCTATTATTGTGGATTTTAAAATAGTGATTTTAAAATGGGTTGTTGAGATTTGATTTTTAAAATGATTGAAGGAAATGGATTTCAATGAAGATGTTGTTTTATTGAAAGGTTGTTTTTAATAGAAAATGGTTTTCAATAAATGGATGATTTATTGTAGTGGAATAGTATGTGATGGAATTGGTTGTTTTCATGTTGTTGTGACATTGGTGAGTTCATGCTTGGTTTGGCTTAATTGAAATGTTGTTTGGAAGTGGGAAGGAAGTATCACTATAAAAGGTGATCGTGTTGGGCTGGAAGTCCCACTATTATGATTTGGGTGGGAAGTCCCACTATTACTATTTTGGGTTTTCAGGTAGTGGGAGAGAAGCCCTACTAGCTGAAGATTGGGTGAACGAGTTGGGCGGGATGTCCCACTATTGTGGTTTCTTTGTTATGTGTCTCTATGCATAGATGGAATTTGTTGTAGAAATTCGAAATGGTTGAATTAGCTTCCTTCGGTGGCATGGTTGATTTTACTTCCTTGTGTGGCATGTTTAGCACACGACATGATTTTTTGGCTTTCCCTGAGTTTACATGGTTTGGGAAAGATGGCTAGGTAAGGGTGTCTTGAATTATGGGAATGGATGTACATGTGATTATTTTATATAAATTGTTTTATATAAATGTTCTAACTGTTTTATCCTAGTTGTGTGTGTAGGGAATTCATTTGGGAAAACCTACTGAGTAGTTGTACTCACTGTCACGAACCAACCCGGGTCGACCCTGAACCGGTCACCCAAGCCGGTCCGCGACATGGCCCGAGAGGCGTTCCCGATCCTCCCGGGCTGGCGACAAGCGCCAGGGCATCATTAGAGACTGTGGGAACGATTTCGCCCGATATAAATAAATAAGAATGCAAAGATAAAACAGAGCAGCGCAGAAAAAGGTAAACTAAACAAAGTGACTAAACAGAAACAAACAGGAAACAAACTAACCAAACACGACGCGCGAACAACTCCGTGCGACCTCGCGGGTCGCTCTCCGACTCAACGATCAAGCGTCGCCCTAGGCGAGCGCACTCAAGCTATGGCCTGCACAAACACTAAAAACAGAAAAGAACTATAGGCGTGAGTATTAAAACTCAGTAGGCTAGCCCGATATCTATTCCCAATGCACTACCTTTAAAATAAAAGAAACATCATTTCAAGTTTGAACTACAATCTATAAAAATATGTTTTTAATAATATTCTACTTAAAAACAAAGTACGAACCGTTGCCCTTAGCCATTTTCCAAATTCGTGTTCATTTCATTAGTGCCAATGACATTTCAGGAAAAGGGGAAAGTGATGTTTAAATTTTCAAATTTGTACAAAAGGGATTAAACACTTCCATTTGAAAACAATTTTTAGAAACCCATTAAAAGCAATTTATCAGTTTCCAAGGAAAACAATATGCCAGAATGCACAAAGTAAAACATACAGCAAGGGCAATGTAAGTATACACGTGAGCATCATAATCATTACTGCAAGCTACCAAAGCTGAATAGACATGGGGGAACCTAGGAGATCGAGAATAAACCAGAAGACACCAAATACATGAGAAATCATCCTTATCGACATGTCACGATGAAATCAAAACGCACAACACGCTCGACCATCCACTCACAGGCAGGTCGAGGGCAAATCCCATAGCAATAAACCCAATATATCCACCTACTATGGGCCACTGGTCAGTACCATAACCTACCAGTGTAGCAATCGTTCTTAGAATATTCTCTCAATATGCCAGATTCCCATGTCTCAAGTGTTTAAGAAAAAGGGGTGAGCCAACCGATGCCAACCGAGCATCCAATCAGATATATATATATAAAGAACAACAGGCATTCCCCGAGCCACTCCATGGGACAACCTCATGCCTTTTTCCACTCCAGTACCCGGGAGCCTCTAAGCGCGGCCTCCCAAACAATCAATCGCAACCAAGGCATGAGAGTCGTCCTAAGAGGGTTTTTATAAAAACATTTTCCATCGCTTTCCATAAAGTGCCAAACGGGCATTTAATACAATTCACAATCACTACCAAGACCAGTTTAAAACTATTTGAAGAATCCACAAAACACTACTTCACAGGTTGCCAGTATTTTTATAAACCAAACCAAACCATTTTCTTTTCCAAATAAACTTTAAGAGCCAACCGGGAAATTTCTCAAAAGAACCAAAGTATTTGATCATGCTTCAAAAGAAATCATTTCTCATTAAACCAGAACTCTGTTTTACATTCCGTGAATTATGTTTAAAAGCCAAACGGGCATTCTTTCATTATTGGGTGTCCGCCCGTCAAAAGGATGTTTCATGTGTCGTGTATAAAATAAACGGCTCCTTTTGACATTAAATAACCATTTAAAAATTTACCCTCTTATATTAAAAATTAATTATCGTATATTATCTCATATTTATTATAATTAATAAAATGTTGATTTTGAATAATTAGGGTGCGCAAACAGCATGAAATAATATAACGTAAATTTTAAAAGCAGTGCAAAGGAAACCTACCTCAAAACCAAGTGCGACGGCAAAATGACTTTGGAAGCAAGGCGCGATGACACGGCGTGTGTCCGAGACTACGTGACAAAGTCTAATACTCTGCATAAACAATTTCAAGGACTCAGACACAACCAAAAACTCACCAGAGCCTGCGAAACCAAGCGGCGGGAAGAAGCGCTCACCTTGAAACTAAAGCGCGGCGTCGACGGAACCTCGGAAACAAGGCGCGGCGGTGGCGCTCACTTGGAAACGCCCTGCGCGGGTCCTAAAAATCCTAAACCAATAAATAAAAACTCACCATCAACCAGAGTACGATGATAATAATGAAAATAAAGATAATAATAGTAATAATAATACTAATAATAATAATAGGATTAGTAATAATAATAATAATAGAAATAGTAATAATAGCAATAGTAATAATAATAATAGTAATAGCAACATAATAATAATAATAATAATAATAATATGAAAAACAATAATAATAATAACAAGACAATAATATGAACATTAATAATAATAATAATAATAATAATAATAATAAAATTAATAGTAATAATATTAATAATAATAATGATAATAATAATAATAATAGTAATAGAATTAATAATAACAATAATAATAATAATGATAAAATTAATAATAATAATAATAATGAAAATAATAATGATAGTAATAATAATAATAGTAATAAAATTAATAATAATAATAATAATAATAAAATTAATAATAATAATAATAATAATAATAAAATTAATAATAATAATAATAATAATAATATTAGCAATACTAACATTAATAATAATAATGATAAAAAAAGGTTATTAACATATTAAATAAAATAAAATAGCAAATTAAATTAAAAAAAACAGACCTGTGCGGCGGAGCAGAAGGAGAAAGAAAAGAAGAAGAAGAAGAGAAGAAGAAGAGGAAGAAGGAGAGAAGAAGAAGAAGAAAAGAAGGAAGAGGAGGGGAAGAAGAGGAGAGGAAGGAGAAGAGAAAGAAGAAGGTCGGGCGCGCTGCAGGCAGGAGATCCGGCTGGGTGCGACGGCGGACAGAGGAGGTGCGGCTGGCTGGACAGGAGAGGGAGGGGGGGAAAGGATGTGCAGTTGTCGGCCAAGGTGAGGGAAAGGAAGCCAGTGAGGTTGGCTAGGCGAACCGTGGAAGGTGACGGGGAGAGGGAGAAGAGGGAGGCCAGTGTTGAAGACGAAAGGGAGGGCGCCAGGTGCGTGCAGCCGAAGGAGGCAGGGGCTGCGGGAGTCGGCGCGGCAGAAGGTGCTGAAACGGGAAGCAGGAGGGAGGAGGCGGAGCCAGGAAAAACAGCAGAGGAGTCGCGGGGCAGAGCCGGGGAGCCGGACGGGGGTGCAGCGAAACGGCGCCGAAGGGAGTGCTGCGCAAGGGGGGCGGTGCCGGAGGGAGGGAAGCCAGCGGTCGGCAACAGGGTCGGACGGTGGTGCTGGGGAGAAGCCGAGCGCCGGAGGATGGTGCGCCAGCGAAGTTGTGAAGGCTGGCGGGAGCTCTCTGGTTGGCCGAAGGGGAGGGAATCTGCGGGTCTGCGGAGAAGAGGGAGGTCACGAGCCGCTGAACAGCAGGGGAGGGGATGTGCCGGAAAAGGGGGTCGCCGGAGAGGAGAGGGGGGAGCTCCGGAGGGGTGCGCAGCAAGGCTGGGAGGGAGAAGTGGCGGCGGCTCCAGCGGGGAAAAAAAATATATAAAGTGGGCCGCTAGGGTTGGAGGGGAGAGAAAGAAAAGATAAAAGAAAAAAAAAATTAAATAAAACAAAACAAAATCATTATAATAATAAATTACAATAATACTAATAACAATAATAAATATTAATAACAAAACATATTTAATAACGGTTATACTACTATCCGCAATGTTAACAAAACATAATGATAAAAAAAACAAATGACAATAATAATCATAATGAGAAAAATACAAATGGTAAAGATACTCATTTCGCCTTAAATAATAAAAAAATAATTATTAACTTATAATTATAAATGTGCGCGTTTAATATAAAGACTCTATTTAAAATTTTTTCCAAAGACAACGGGATGCGCAAAAACACCGGGCAGGGACGCGCGGGGTTTCCAGAACAGGCTCCGCTCACGCGCCCAACGACGTCGCGTTAAAAAAAATGCACTTTTTAACAAAAACTCAAAAATCTAATCCGAGACTGAACACGAACCGCAGCAATATAATTTAAAGTCAAAGAAATCATAAAATAAAATAAACGCGCTTGTCGGGGTGTGACAATTCTCCCCACCATAACGCTTTCCGCCCCCGGAAAGCCACAACACCAACCAGTCGATCGATCAACACCTAAGGATTCCACACAACACGATCCGACCTCTTATCTCAAGGATGTCACAACGACTACCAACGGAACGAAACCTCATTGCCCGAGATGAATCACCAACAGAGGGAGGCCCGAACGGGCTCCCCACCATAAGAACTCAACTAGCTTTCGATAACGACTTAAGAGAAAACCCAAAGAGACTCATGGTGGGTCCCCCCACCATAAAGAACCGACCAACTAATGACCAAACGGGAAACCAGCTTAGACATCCACGAGACCTTCTCCAGCTATAAAGAGCACAGCAAGGACCTTTAAACCACTTACTCACGTCCAAAAGGGGGAGAAGCTTAAATGGATACTTTGTGCAACTAAAACCCTAACCCCATGGGCGGGGAGGGTGGGCCCAAGGATCAAATCACTAAAACTACGACGTACGACTACTCACGACCCATCACTTCGGGATAGACACAAACCAGGGCCGCATCTGATTTACGTCAGTGGCCCATGCAAAGTCACTGATCAGCAACTTACATCCAAAAGGAACGATTCCCGACACTACGTGAGGGATAAGTCCATCGCGCGCTTTGCGACAAGGGGAAAACTACAACGACAGAGAAACCGGAGAAACAACACCAAAACTATCTCACCACGACGATAGAAGCACGAATTTAACCGGACTCTTTAAAATTTCCCCCGGGGGTTCCTGACTACGCGCTGGCTTCACTCCGAGACCTTTTGGTTGGAGCTCTGATGGATGAAGCATCTTCTGCCTCGCAGTCAGGTTCTGATAATCCCAATGAGATACATACATCTTTTGATCTGACAGATTGAAGGACATGATTTTAAAATTCAAAAACATACCAGCATTGAAAGGCGAAGTTCATCAAAAGACCCACGACATTCCCATACATTTCAAACCCAAAACACCACCAGTACAACTACAACGATAAAAGATTCCTTAAACTGAAAGGAAACTTACACCAGGAACTCTGAACAAAGACCCAACAACACATTACTTCTGAGAAATTCCCCTGCGACGCTTTCTTGCAACGCCCCGACAAAATCGTCGCAAGTGACCCAGACGTCCACACGCCTGGCAGGGCTTCAGAGCGCTTGGGCACGATGACTTCTTGTGACCCCGCTTGCCACACTGATAACACACAATAATCTCTCGCTCCGAAGAGGTTGATGAAAGATCTCGAGGCCTCTTGATTCCATGACCTGATCCATCCACTTCCATTTGCTTACTCATCTCCTTTCCAGAATCTTCACCAGTGCTTATAGGGATCGAGGGAGGGAGAACTACTTCGAGCACTCCTACCATCGCAGCTTCGACATGAAATGCTTGTCTTGCCACGTCGACAAAAGAAGTCAGGTTGGACTCTGAAACTTTCGATTGTAGATCAGGGCGGAGACCCGCCTCGAAGCGTCGAGCCTTCACGGGGTCATTTGTGGCATACTCTGAATCATAAGGTACTAGTTCCACAAAGCGATGGAAATATTCCAACACGGATCCGTCGCCCTGCTGAAGACAACACATTTCCATCCCCTTCCTCACCCTATCTTCCTCAGAGAAATACTGACGAATGAACGAGGCCTTGAAAAACTCCCAAGTGACCTCTTGATGGGGCTTGTCCTGAGACACTGACTTCCACCACATCCACGGTGAACCTTCAAGCATGAAGGTCGCAAACTTGACCTTCAACGACTCGGGCAACTCAATGAGGCTAAAGTCCCTTTCAATCTTCCGCATCCACTCCTCTGCCACGGAAGTTTCTACTTGACCATAGAAGAGAGGTGGATCCAACTTCCGAAACTCAAACATAAAATCCTTAGGTTGATCAACCGCACTACGATCACCCATCGAAGCTTCAAAGGGATAACCGCTGGACAAGGAAAGGTCAAAAACCCAATCAACGCCAACTCAATGAATGAATACAACCTCAAAATCAAACACTGCATAGGTGACAAGCTCAAAACCCGAGAAAACAAGTTTTCGTAACATCAAAAATTTTCTCTTTGAAAACATCTTTAATTTTGAACAGGCTTGGTGGGTTAAACCTTCGCCATTGGTATTCTTTAGAGACTCACTCACATGCATGTATCTGTGCCACCCAGGGCATCCATCCACCATACCAGAGATCCATCCACATTTCCAACGTACCACAATGCATGTGAGCACTCATCAGAACACCAAGGTCAAAACAGAGCAACTTCATTTTCCAAAAACAATTTATTCATACCACTTCTTTTAAAACAATATACAAATTTAACATGTCATTTCAAACAACCATTTTTTTTTCAAAACCAACTTTTCTGATTCAAACCACTTTCAGAAATCAACGGAAACCCAAAACAAATCAAACAGGGGACTAGTGTCAGTGGGTGACTTGACCATATGGTTGGCGGCCATATGCCAAACACACCACTGACACAGAGAGCCTTCTTGGACCATGCCCCTAGATCCACATGGCATGCCAGGCCGCGCGGGTTAGGAGGACTAGTGGCCCAACTCCCTTTGTCGTATCCCAATCACAAAACCTTTCCATAAAAACCCAAACAAACCAATTAAACCGGACTTCCCATGGAAACCTGAGGATCGGTACAGGCAAGAGTTCGCGACGCTCTTCTCGCACCTACCCCTCAAGTCCCGACAATCCTACTCCATCTACCTTGACATCCCAAATAACAAAGGGCGCTCTGAAAGGTGAGGTCTGCTAAGAGCAAACCTCCTCTGATACCATTTTGTCACGAACCAACCCGGGTCGACCCTGAACCGGTCACCCAAGCCGGTCCGCGACATGGCCCGAGAGGCGTTCCCGATCCTCCCGGGCTGGCGACAAGCGCCAGGGCATCATTAGAGACTGTGGGAACGATTTCGCCCGATATAAATAAATAAGAATGCAAAGATAAAACAGAGCAGCGCAGAAAAAGGTAAACTAAACAAAGTGACTAAACAGAAACAAACAGGAAACAAACTAACCAAACACGACGCGCGAACAACTCCGTGCGACCTCGCGGGTCGCTCTCCGACTCAACGATCAAGCGTCGCCCTAGGCGAGCGCACTCAAGCTATGGCCAGCACAAACACTAAAAACAGAAAAGAACTATAGGCGTGAGTATTAAAACTCAGTAGGCTAGCCCGATATCTATTCCCAATGCACTACCTTTAAAATAAAAGAAACATCATTTCAAGTTTGAACTACAATCTATAAAAATATGTTTTTAATAATATTCTACTTAAAAACAAAGTACGAACCGTTGCCCTTAGCCATTTTCCAAATTCGTGTTCATTTCATTAGTGCCAATGACATTTCAGGAAAAGGGGAAAGTGATGTTTAAATTTTCAAATTTGTACAAAAGGGATTAAACACTTCCATTTGAAAACAATTTTTAGAAACCCATTAAAAGCAATTTATCAGTTTCCAAGGAAAACAATATGCCAGAATGCACAAAGTAAAACATACAGCAAGGGCAATGTAAGTATACACGTGAGCATCATAATCATTACTGCAAGCTACCAAAGCTGAATAGACATGGGGGAACCTAGGAGATCGAGAATAAACCAGAAGACACCAAATACATGAGAAATCATCCTTATCGACATGTCACGATGAAATCAAAACGCACAACACGCTCGACCATCCACTCACAGGCAGGTCGAGGGCAAATCCCATAGCAATAAACCCAATATATCCACCTACTATGGGCCACTGGTCAGTACCATAACCTACCAGTGCAGCAATCGTTCTTAGAATATTCTCTCAATATGCCAGATTCCCATGTCTCAAGTGTTTAAGAAAAAGGGGTGAGCCAACCGATGCCAACCGAGCATCCAATCAGATATATATATATATAAAGAACAACACGCATTCCCCGAGCCACTCCATGGGACAACCTCATGCCTTTTTCCACTCCAGTACCCGGGAGCCTCTAAGCGCGGCCTCCCAAACAATCAATCGCAACCAAGGCATGAGAGTCGTCCTAAGAGGGTTTTTATAAAAACATTTTCCATCGCTTTCCATAAAGTGCCAAACGGGCATTTAATACAATTCACAATCACTACCAAGACCAGTTTAAAACTATTTGAAGAATCCACAAAACACTACTTCACAGGTTGCCAGTATTTTTATAAACCAAACCAAACCATTTTCTTTTCCAAATAAACTTTAAGAGCCAACCGGGCAATTTCTCAAAAGAACCAAAGTATTTGATCATGCTTCAAAAGAAATCATTTCTCATTAAACCAGAACTCTGTTTTACATTCCGTGAATTATGTTTAAAAGCCAAACGGGCATTCTTTCATTATTGGGTGTCCGCCCGTCAAAAGGATGTTTCATGTGTCGTGTATAAAATAAACGGCTCCTTTTGACATTAAATAACCATTTAAAAATTTACCCTCTTATATTAAAAATTAATTATCGTATATTATCTCATATTTATTATAATTAATAAAATGTTGATTTTGAATAATTAGGGTGCGCAAACAGCATGAAATAATATAACTTAAATTTTAAAAGCAGTGCAAAGGAAACCTACCTCAAAACCAAGTGCGACGGCAAAATGACTTTGGAAGCAAGGCGCGATGACACGGCGTGTGTCCGAGACTACGTGACAAAGTCTAATACTCTGCATAAACAATTTCAAGGACTCAGACACAACCAAAAACTCACCAGAGCCTGCGAAACCAAGCGGCGGGAAGAAGCGCTCACCTTGAAACTAAAGCGCGGCGTCGACGGAACCTCGGAAACAAGGCGCGGCGTTGGCGCTCACTTGGAAACGCCCTGCGCGGGTCCTAAAAATCCTAAACCAATAAATAAAAACTCACCATCAACCAGAGTACGATGATAATAATGAAAATAAAGATAATAATAGTAATAATAATACTAATAATAATAATAGGATTAGTAATAATAATAATAATAGAAATAGTAATAATAGCAATAGTAATAATAATAATAGTAATAGCAACATAATAATAATAATAATAATAATAATAATAATATGAAAAACAATAATAATAATAACAAGACAATAATATGAACATTAATAATAATAATAATAATAATAATAATAATAAAATTAATAGTAATAATATTAATAATAATAATGATAATAATAATAATAATAGTAATAGAATTAATAATAACAATAATAATAATAATGATAAAATTAATAATAATAATAATAATGAAAATAATAATGATAGTAATAATAATAATAGTAATAAAATTAATAATAATAATAATAATAATAAAATTAATAATAATAATAATAATAATAAAATTAATAATAATAATAATAATAATAATATTAGCAATACTAACATTAATAATAATAATGATAAAAAAAAGGTTATTAACATATTAAATAAAATAAAATAGCAAATTAAATTAAAAAAAACAGACCTGTGCGGCAGAGCAGAAGGAGAAAGAAAAGAAGAAGAAGAAGAGAAGAAGAAGAGGAAGAAGGAGAGAAGAAGAAGAAGAAAAGAAGGAAGAGGAGGGGAAGAAGAGGAGAGGAAGGAGAAGAGAAAGAAGAAGGTCGGGCGCGCTGCAGGCAGGAGATCCGGCTGGGTGCGACGGCGGACAGAGGAGGTGCGGCTGGCTGGACAGGAGAGGGAGGGGGGGAAAGGATGTGCAGTTGTCGGCCAAGGTGAGGGAAAGGAAGCCAGTGAGGTTGGCTAGGCGAACCGTGGAAGGTGACGGGGAGAGGGAGAAGAGGGAGGCCGGTGTTGAAGACGAAAGGGAGGGCGCCAGGTGCATGCAGCCGAAGGAGGCAGGGGCTGCGGGAGTCGGCGCGGCAGAAGGTGCTGAAACGGGAAGCAGGAGGGAGGAGGCGGAGCCAGGAAAAACAGCAGAGGAGTCGCGGGGCAGAGCCGGGGAGCCGGACGGGGGTGCAGCGAAACGGCGCCGAAGGGAGTGCTGCGCAAGGGGGGCGGTGCCGGAGGGAGGGAAGCCAGCGGTCGGCAACAGGGTCGGACGGTGGTGCTGGGGAGAAGCCGAGCGCCGGAGGATGGTGCGCCAGCGAAGTTGTGAAGGCTGGCGGGAGCTCTCTGGTTGGCCGAAGGGGAGGGAATCTGCGGGTCTGCGGAGAAGAGGGAGGTCACGAGCCGCTGAACAGCAGGGGAGGGGATGTGCCGGAAAAGGGGGTCGCTGGAGAGGAGAGGGGGGAGCTCCGGAGGGGTGCGCAGCAAGGCTGGGAGGGAGAAGTGGTGGCGGCTCCAGCGGGGAAAAAAAATATATAAAGTGGGCCGCTAGGGTTGGAGGGGAGAGAAAGAAAAGATAAAAGAAAAAAAAATTAAATAAAACAAAACAAAATCATTATAATAATAAATTACAATAATACTAATAACAATAATAAATATTAATAACAAAACATATTTAATAACGGTTATACTACTATCCGCAATGTTAACAAAACATAATGATAAAAAAAACAAATGACAATAATAATCATAATGAGAAAAATACAAATGGTAAAGATACTCATTTCGCCTTAAATAATAAAAAAATAATTATTAACTTATAATTATAAATGTGCGCGTTTAATATAAAGACTCTATTTAAAATTTTTTCCAAAGACAACGGGATGCGCAAAAACACCGGGCAGGGACGCGCGGGGTTTCCAGAACAGGCTCCGCTCACGCGCCCAACGACGTCGCGTTAAAAAAATGCACTTTTTAACAAAAACTCAAAAATCTAATCCGAGACTGAACACGAACCGCAGCAATATAATTTAAAGTCAAAGAAATCATAAAATAAAATAAACGCGCTTGTCGGGGTGTGACACTCACCCCCTGCTTCGGCACTGTGGTCTCTTTGCAGATGTCATATTTCAGGGTACAGGTAATGGTAAGGCATCTCATTGCTTGTGGTTCATGGTGATGCTTGTGATGCATTGGTGGAGTTTGGATCTTGGATCTTGGCATGGATCTATGGTGGTGTCATGGCTTGTCGTGTTTTTTTATTTAGTCTTCCTCTTAGTACTCTGATATTTTGTTCGATTATTTCGGTTTTATTTTGTACCGTAGAACAACATAGTTTTCCATTGGGAATACATGCTTGAATGTTTTATTAACATGCATCATATAGTGGTTGTAGTGATGTTTTGGTTATATTTATCTTAATGTCAAATCGTTCCCCAATTTGTTCTCGAATTACATGACATTTATTGCCAGCCTTTGGCACCTGGGAATGTCTCTTAGGGCCATGTAATCCATCACCGCCTACTCAAGCCAATGAGGTAGGGGCGGGGAGTTACATTCCTTATGGTAAATTCCTAGTGTCGGGATGGTAGTAAGGTGTAGGAATGTCAGAACATGAAATACATAGCATAAAAGGATGTAGTTAACCCTTTTATGTTGAACTTCAAGTTACCATGGAGTTGGTTACATAAGTTTTTTGGAGACTCTAATAGGTATTGGATATCTCATTGTTATTGGTGTAGCCAATGAGATGAGCATGGCCTGCATAGTAGAAATGACTTACCTCTTGGATGCATATTTCATTGGGCATTATGATTTATTCTAAATATTTAGAAATGGTTTTTCATATGTGTGAAATTGTAATGTAAATAAATTTGGTATTTTGAAAATGGTTTAGTTTTCAAAAATGGTGAAACATGGAAAATGTGGAAAAGTGGAAAGCCTCATTATGATAATGTTTTGTAATGCGATTAGAAATGGGAATTATTGATGTCTACGGACGTGAGACTCATGGTTGTTTGTTTTCAGTTTATAAAAATGGAACCTGGTAGACATCCTCGAGACCTATCGGAGGAAGCTACTGAAAATGTGGTTCCACCTGAGCCCGAGGTGAACCAGTAGTCGGCCCAAAGCATTTTTTAGTCTTTTAAAATAGTTCAGTCAGGACTGTAACTAGATACACCTTTTATGATACCTATCATGGTCAGAAATCCAAGTAATGGAAGCACGGTTGCCCTCACGAGAGTATGTGTGAACCCTAACACTGAGAAAAAGAACAATATAGAAACCTTTTCTCACTGACTTAAAGTACGTCAAAATCAGACCACTAGATTGTTAAAACTTCCTTCGAGAACCATGTTATAGATAGAATGCTTTCAGTGTGGTTTTTTAGGCCACCTGAAATGGGACTGTAAGGCACAACCTCTAAAATGTCATAACTACAAACGGATGGGGCATCTTCATCAGTATTTCTGTAATGCTCTGAGGACGGGTGTTCGTGACACTCCTCAACTAGGGACGTTTTAGCGAGATAATAAAGAGCAGAGCATGGAAATCACACATATTTTTGGAGAATAGAAATTTGTAGTGGATGATCAAACAGGACCATCCACGATGCAAGGTAAGGTTCTTTTAAATTCCATGTTTATGCAAGATTTGTTTGATACGGCTGCTTCCCATTATTTTCTTACATCTCGTGCTGTTATTTTGTTGGGTTTAATTATTGATATGATGCCTTCTTTTTTGAAACTTCAAACTCTTTTGGGTCAAAGGGAGTGTCGATACTTCTTGTGTAGAGCATGTTGTATCGTTGCGGGCATGTTTGAGCTAATGTGGAATTTTGTAGTGCTTGATATGGATGGGTATGATGTAATTCTGTGAATGGATTGGATGGTGAGGTTTAAGACCCACATAGACTGTAATGCATAGACACTGGCACTTTCGACACATGATGGAGTTATACATCTCTATAGATGAGATAGGCTTGAAAGGTACGGTGCAACGGGTTTTTTTGGCACTAGCAGTGGGTACGTTATCGTACCAGTAGGAGGTTTTGTCATTGGAATCGGTATAGGGTGTTGAACAGAGTGTTCTTTCGATATTGGTGGATCAGTTCCTAGATATTTATACCAAATACTTCTCCATGATACCTCCAATAAGAGAAGTTGATTTTATGATGGATCTATTTCTGGGGACCAATCCTATCTCACTTTCGTCTAACCGGATGGCACCTAATTAATTGCATGAATTGGAAGTCTAGTTGGAAGAGTAGAGAAAAAAGGGTTTATTTGGATTTTCATGTCTATGTCGGCTGCACCGCTATTGTTTGTGAAGAAGGAGGATGAAATTTTGAGGCTCTGTGTTGATTATTGTAGACTCAACCAAGTAACGATAGATAACATATATTCACTTCCATGAATTGATGATTTATTCGACCAGTTGAGGGGATCCTAGTGGTTCTCCAAGATCCTCATAAGGTTGGGATATCATCAATTGTGAATGAGGAAGGATGATATTTATAAAACTACTTTCATAAGTAGATATATACATTATGAATATGTAGTTATACCCTTTGGTCTAACGAAGGCACCAATGGTGTTCATGGAATTGATGAATTGGGTATTTCAGAGATATTTGGATTCATTTGTGGGGATGTTTGTAGATGATATTATAGTGTATTCAATGACAAGGGTGGATCATGAGCAGCACTTGGACATAGTGCTAGGGATCTTGAGGGATCATTAGGTGTATGCCAAATGTTCAAAGTGTGATTTTGGATACAGGATGTTCATTTTGATGGCCATGTAATTTCATAATGAGGAGTTTTAGTGGATCCAGAAAAGATAGAGGATGTTATCTCGTGGAAACCGCCAAAGAATGTGTTTATGATATGGTGTTTCCTGGTCTAGCTGGGTATTATCGGTATTTATTTCATTATTTTTCACGTTTGGCATTGCCTATGATAGCATTAACATGAAATAATTTTCCATTCCAGTGGAATGAACATTGTCAACTGTGTTTCGAAGAGATAAAGGGTTGACTTACATCAGCACCAATCTTGGTTTTTCCAAAACTAGGAAAAGGGTATGTGGTGTATTGCGATTCTTCGGGATCAGGGTTGGATGCATTCTCATGCAAGGTAATCATGTGGTTGCATATGGCTCACAGTAGTTGAGGTTTCATGAGAATAACTACCCAACTCATTATTTGGAGTTGGCAGCAGTGGTCCATGCTTTGAAAGTATAACACCATTATCTCTTCGGTGAGAAATTCATGGTACATACATATCATAAGATCTTGAAGAACATTTTCTCACAAATGTATTTCAACATGAGGCAAAAAATATGGATGTAATATCTCTAGTTTTTTTATTTTGACTTGATGTACACACCGGGTAAGGAAAATACGGCGGTGGATGCATGAAGTCGAAAATCAAATGCTCAGATGGTAAAACATGCATCAGACCGGTGGCAGTTGAGGTCAGTTATAGCTGAAAAAAGGGCTGGAATATGAGGACCAAGGTGATAGAGTGGTATTATTTCTAGTATTGTTGATTCCTGACTTGGTATTCCTAGTTAAAGAGGCACAGATATCTGATTCTGATTGTGTGACCATGGGGTAGATACTAAATGGTGGGGAGACCATTTACGGTTTGAAACTAAATGGAGATTTAGTTTTGTGTTTTCAAAATCTGATGGTTTCACCAGTTTCTTATCTAGCGGATCCTCTTAGAGCATATCATCATACCAGGTGGCCAGTTCATCCTAGAATTGAAAAAATGTATAAAGCGTTGAAAGCGCAGTTTTGGTGGGTTGGTATGAAAAGGAAAGTGGCTCATTTTGTTTCTATATGCTTGACTTGTCAGCAGGTCAAGGTAGATCATCAGAGGCCAGCGGGATTGTTGTAGTCTTTACCAATCCCTGTTTGGAAGTGGGAACAAATAGAGATGGATTTTTTCATAGGTATCCCAATAATGGTCTGAAAGCACGATGCCATTTGGGTGATAGTGGATCTGCTAACGAAGTCAGCCCAATTAATTCCAATTCGTTAATCTCTTACGGTGGAGGATCTGTCCAAAATCTATATGCGAGAGCTGGTAAAGAGGCATGGTGTTCCAGTTTCGATTGTATCAGATAGAGGTCTAAGTATTACATCTCGTTTCTGGAAATCCTTGCAACATGCCCTTGGGAAACAGTTGATGATGAGTATGGCGTATCACCCTCAGATGGATGGTCAATCCCAAAGGATGATGGAAAATCTGGAGGATTTGTTGTGGGATTTTGTCATGGAATTTTATGGCTCGTGGGAGGAGCACGTGTCATTGGTTGTGTTTTAATACAATAATATTTATCAGTCATCCATACATATGGCTCCGTTTGAAGCATTGTATGGGTGGAGATGTCGTTCTCCACTATGTTGGGTGGAAATAGGTGGGTCTTTAATGGTTGGACCGAGCCTTGTCCCGGAGACTATAGAGAAGATCAATCTGATCAGAAAGAGAATGGAGATGGCTCAAAGTCATCAGAAATTGTATGCTGATCATCGTCGACGGACGTTGTCATTCATGGTGAGTGATGATGTTTTCTTTAGGATCTTCCTAGGTTAGGACATTGTCGGCTTGGGAAGTCGGGAATGTTATCTCTGAGGTATATTAGGCCTTTTAAGATTCTTGAGAGGGTTGGTAAGGTGTCCTATCATTTGTCTTTGCCACCTTGGCTTACTACGGTGCACAATGTGTTTCATGTGTCACAGTTGAAAAAGTATCAGCCGGATCAGGACCATGTGATTCGTTGCGATCATGTTGAGCAAAAACCAGATGCTTCATTGGTGCACATTCCAATGCGGGCTGTGGATAGGCAAGAGAAATTATTGCATGGAAAAATCATCAGTTTTGTTCATGTTTTGTGGCAACATGGTCAGATTCAATAGGAGACATGGGAGCGGGAGAAAAAAATGGCCGAGCAGTGGCCCAAGCTCTTTCAACAAAGGGCGGGTTCACTACTTTTTGAGGTTGGAAATTCCAATGGTGGGGAGAATGTAGAACACCCGGTTTGAGGTATGTAGCATTTTTTATGCCTTTTTATGTGATTCAAGTGCATGGGATGAGTTGGGAAGGGGTTGGGAGAGTTTGGAATGGTTTTGGACGAGTTTGGAGGCTTCTCTATGGGCGCATGGTTTGTGCACGGCTAAGGGAACCCGTGCAGATTCTCCAGGAAACTGTCCAGGGGGAGTCAATAGGATTCACAAAGCATGCACACAGTTTTCCAAACCTTGCAAGGAAACTGTGCGAACCCTTTCTCCCGTGGCAGTAGCATGCACACAGTTTGCGCACGGTTTTCCAAACTGTGCGGGCAAACCTTGCGGCCACATAAAAATAGGGTTATAATTTCCGAGCTCCATTGGGATTAACCTATTTCACCCCAAACTTCCTCACACTCATGGCTCAATTGGGTTATTCTATTCTCAGGGGGTGGAGGAGCTTTCCCACTCACTTTGGAGGCTTTTTGAATAGGGTTCTTTGTGTTTTGAAGGTTATTTATCCCAGGTAAGTATTCTTTCATGATTTCATTGTGTTTTCCTCAGGATCTGGTCTTCCCTCTTTCTTGGTTATCTATATCTACCCTTTTTGTGTGTATATCTAGGGTTGTGGATTCAATGAATACTGATTTAAAATATTTTGAATGTCAGGTAAGGGGAACTAGAGAGGTTTCGGTGGTGCGTTTTCTGGATTTGAGGTGCAATTTCTTAGGGGTCAATTTCTCGGGAACCCTATTGGTAGGTGGCTTCCTTCTCAACTTCACTTGGTTAGAAATAAAGGTTATTTTTAAAATTTATTATTGTGCTGAAAAATAATTATGATTTGTTATGATAAATTGGTTGGAAATCCATTTGGGAATTTTTGAAAAAATGGGGTTTTGAAGTGAAATGCTGTTGTTGAGGATTTTAAAATGTGGATTTCAAAATGGCTTGATGAGATTGGTTTGTGAAAATGATTGATGGAAATGGATTTCAATAAATATTTTGTTTTATTGAAAGGATTTTTGGAATGGAAAGGGTTTTGAATAAATGGATGATTTATTGAAGTGGAACATTATGGGATGGAATTGGTTGATTGCATGTTTTTGTGACCTTGGTGAGTTTTTTCTTGTTTTTCCTTGATTGAAATTTCGTGTGGAAGTGGGTGGGAAGTATCACTATAAAAGATGATCGAGTTGGGTGGGATGTCCCACTTTTATGAGTTGGGAATGAAGTTCCTCCGTTACTATTTTGGGTTGTCAGGTAGTGGGCGGGAAGTCCTTCTAGGTGAAGATGGGGTGAACTTTTTGGGTGGGAGGCCCCACTATTATGGCTACTTTGTTATGTGTTTTCGTTGCATATATGGAAATTTTTTGTGGAAATGTGAAACGGTTGAAATGGATTCCTTGCATGGAATGGTTGATTTGGCTTCCTTGTGTGGCCTTTTTGGTTGACAACATGATTGTTTGGATTTCTCTGAGTTTACTTGGTTTGGGAAAGATTGATGGGAAAGGGTGTGTTGACTTATGGTAATTGATGAACATGTGATTATTTTATATAAACTATTTTATATAAATGTGATAACAGTTTTATCGTAGTGGCATGTGTAGGGATGTCATTTGGGGAAAACCTACTGAGTAGTTGTACTCACCCCTGCATTGGCATTGTGGTGTCTTTGCAGATGTTTTATATCGGGGTATAGGTAAAGGTAAGGCATCTCATTTCTAGTGTTTCTTGGTGATTCTTATGATGTTTTGGTGAGTTTGGAGCTTGGATATTGGCATAGTGTTATGGTTATGTCATTTCTTGTGGTGTTTTATTTTTTAGTCTTCTTCTTGGTACTCTAATATTGTGTTGGATTATTTCAGTTTTCGGTTGTATTTTAGAACAACATGGTTGTTCTTTGGGAATACATGCTTGAATTTTTTATTAACATGCATCATATAGTGGCTGTAGTGACGATTTGGTTCGTTCTGTCTTAAGAGAAAATCATTCCCTGATTTGTTCTTGAAGCCCTCAAAATTTATTGCCAGCCTTTGGCACCTTGGGAATGTCACTTAAGGCAAAGTAATCCCTCGTTTCCTCCAAAAGGAAATGAGGTATGGGTGGGGAATTATAGTGGTTCCCTCATATCTATAATTTGGAAACTATATAAGAGTCATTCCACTTTTCCATCAAAACTATATGGGAATGCTATTTAATATATTTAATATATTTTATACTTTAATTATAATCACACTGAGCCTCAGAACCGTACATCATCTCAGTGGCTAGTCCCAAAAATAATACATCTAATATTCAAAAATAGAACATAGAAAATACAACATGTTACATGGAATGTGTACTAGATTAGTGATTCCAAAATTTAATTTGATGAATGGTTGAGCTATTATCATCTCATTACACCGAGAATCTAGGACTTTTAATTGTTTGATATTTTGTTTTTTTATAGTATGATGTACTATTTTGATCACTACCAATCTTATTTTAGTATTTTTTTTCCTTAATTAGTGTTTGTTATACCAAATATTCTCTAATTGATCTTTATATATTTTTTATTGTTGAATTTCTATTATAGTAAAATCATTCCCTTTAAAAATCATGTTGATTCCTAGACACTAGTCACTGGCCCACAGGGATGAAGAAAACCTTTTTGCCATTTCATTTTCATCTTGGTTATTAGTGTATAAAGGTATTTCTTTTTATTCATGAAGTCTTACATACTATTCATATAATATAGCACCCATATTAGTAATATAATACATCAAACCCTTTTTCATAATGTTTTCAAAGGAAACATAATAAAGGGTGATCTCATATTCTCAGAAAGGGTGAAGAATATATATTAGTTGATGACATTATTTCAGAATAAAATAATCACAATAGTATGAGACCATGATCATAACACACAATGTTCATACATAATATTTTAGAGCTATTAAAATTATTATTTTCAAACAATAATATCATTTCAAAAAAAATGAATAATATGAGTGAGGAGTAATCATAAATAAATTACGAGCTATGATATCATAATATAGGTAATTCAACATGTCCTAAATTTTTTTTGGTTAAATCATAAGAATGATAATTATAATATCTTGGTAATAAAACATTATTAAATTACTTACATAAAAAAGATAATTCCAACATTTTCCTAGGTTAAACATAGACCATTTTTACTCTATCTTATCTTATGTGTTCATTAACTCAATTATCTCCTAATAGTTTCATTGCTAAATTGTTAGGATTTTTTTACTCCATATCCATGTATGGTTTTTTGAAAAGTATAATCATTAAAAATTTCATGGAGGACCAGATAATTATAGTCCCACTAATCAAAAAAATCATCATCCATTAATATATATTCATTGAGACCATAAAATGTTTAACATAACATTATAATGTAACCCTTATTTAATAAACGAGTTTGGTAAACATCGAATCATCATAATTTTAAACCATACTATGAATGAATAAGGACAATATAATTTGATCATATCCCATGTAAAGTATAAGTAACATAAAATGAATATATCATTAATGATAAATGACATTACAATATCACTTAAATATTTAATAAGTAACATTCCCATCCCATTTTAAAATAACTTATTTAAATTCATAAAATTTTCAAAATAATATGGAAAAACAATTCTTCAAAAAATAAAATGTAAATTTATTTTGGATTCTTTAAATCAGTGAGGGTTGATGATGGTGGGAAATTTGTGTCATTCCATAATCAATGGGAACAATTATTTTTAAAACCTTCATTAGAATTTACAATGTTTAGAAAAAAACAAGAATTTGTTTTTTATTTTTTTGGTGTGTAATGTAAGTAAAACTTTTAATTTTTTAAAATAATTATAAAATAGTAAGGCAATTATTGAAAAAATATTAAATAACAATGTTGTGGAAGAAAAATAATCATGTCAAAAATAATAGAATGAATTTTGGATTTTTGAAAAAATATTTTCTTAACTACTTTGTTTACCCACGGGTTGATAATTATATTAAAACATAAAAATTCATGAAATAATTGATTTTGAATAATACAAAATGGTTTTGTTCTTTAAGGATCATATAATTTACCTGATTATAAATTCATGTATAAAAACCCCTATTAAAATTATTTTGAAACGCAAACTCAATATCTCATGTTTTATATTAGATTATAATTTCAAAAAATACTATGTATAAAATATATAGTTATTATAAATATATTAAAAAACTATAATCTTATATATCATATCATCTTTTATTTTATTATAACTTATTATCTCTTTTTTATTAATAATTAATTATTGAAATCACTGTTCTGGGTGATAACTACTTCATTTTTATATAGGTTTCAATTAGAAAAACCTGATATATATAAATTGATCATTTTTTCATCATCACAAAACATTAATAATTTAATTAGTATTATATAAAATTACTAAATAAACATTTAAAAATATTCACATATAGATGTGATGAATGATGAATTATATTACATTATGTAGATTGTAGTACATACAAAAGCAGGAGTGAAGTTTCCATTTTTTAATGGGTTGTAAAAATAAAAGTAAATAACAATTCACAATTATAGAACTATAATAATTTCATAAATATTATATATATTCATTAAATAAATCTTTATAACCATTGAACTGATTTTGTGATGAAATATGAAACCCATCGCATCACAGAGGTGGTTGTCCAAAATTATGTAGAAGATATATTTTCTCTTACCTGTGGGTATAAACGAAGTTTCAATAGTTTTTACACAACAATAAAAATTGAGAATATTGAAGATACTAGAGTAATTATTTTATAATGGACATCAATATTTTATATGAGGATTAATTAAAAATTTAAAAAAATTGGTTATGGGTAATACCTCTTCAGTGAGAAAACTTTTTTTTATCCCCTAAGACATGGAATTATGGGATTTTTGATAAACTATAAACTATAGGATGTGTGGAATGAGTCATATATGGTATTTTGGTAGGTATTTTGAGATTTATATTTCTTAAACATCATTAATAACGATAAGAGTACATTCCGATTTATAAGTATGGGAGGTGTTGCCTTTAAATTATCTTAATTATCATATTCATATAAATTAATTTTATTGATTAATTGGGAAAAAATTGATATATTTTAATTATATATTGAATATTATTCCTCATCATCTCATTCAATAATAGTTATTCAACTATAAGATACGTTTTAACTGTTATCTTTCAATTTTATCACCCCGCTAATAAATTATTTTGATGATTAATTTGATATCAAAATTTGTCACTCTTTATTGGTCTTGATCGAAAATATTATATTAAAGAGGACTAATAAATGAAAAATGTTTGATATGAGTAATCATATACCATTATCATATCAAAATATATGATTTTTATTCATTTTACATAATTTACTAATATATTTTTTAATCTAAGATACCAGGAAAGTCATTTTCAGGACTATTCACACAGTTTAACTTTATAAATAAAAATATAATAATTGAAATAAAATAAAAAAATCTCAAACTTCATATAATTATTTTATGTTTCTAAAAAAATCTTGGAACACAATAATTCATCCAAATTACAATTATTTTAATAATTATAAATACCATTTATTTTATTGTTCTGTTACTTGAATATGTACTATGTTGTTGTTTCATATGTATTTAAGGTATTTGTTTCTTTGGTAAAAATTAATAATACATATTGAATATAAAAAAATTATTCAAATTTTACATAAACATTTATAACCGAATGAAACATGTTTCAGGACATACAAAAAAATATTAGATATATTTAATCAATGAGAGTGAAATTTTGTATTTTTTATTTAGATAAAATAATATTAAAGTCATTATCAATGCAATGTGGAAATAAATTTCAAAACACAAAGAATATAATATTGTTGAGGTTGAAAGTAACTAATATAATGAAATAATGGAATGTTTTCTGGAAATATTTATCCCTTGTATGATATTATTAACCATGTTTTACCTATTTTACCATTACTATACTAGAAAATATTTACTATCATTACTATTAATAATGGTAAAAAACAAAATTTCTATTATATTTAAAATTGGAACCACTTAATAATATATATGTAATCCAATTTTTAATATTAAATTTTATAAGTGGAATAAATCCTATATAAATTAAGCATGCTAAATAGAAAAAAAAATTAATTAAGCGTATATCTAGATTTATTCTAATCACATCTGTAATAAAGACCATTAGAAAAATGTACGTTTTTTGAATTAATATATAATCTAGATATTTGTTTAATATAATTCATCAATATCATTCGGATAAATTTATTTTTATGTAATCTTGTTACACGAATAAACATAGTTTTCCATAAAAAAATGTTTTCATTCAAATAGTTTTATTAATTGGTAACCATTGAGTTAATTCAATACATGTATAAATAATAAATATTAATAATTTAGTTAGTCAAATTCAAACCCATAAATTCAATGACTAGGTAGTAACTCTCATAAAAAAAATTAATAATTCGATAGTAAATCGCAGTTCCTTGGAACTATGTGTTGTGAATAAAAATGTATATTATGGAAATTCAATTTATTAATGGAAAATATATTGTAAAATATTATGTTGTTACAATCAAACCATCCAATAGGAAGGTCTCGCCAAAAATTCTATCACTCTAACATAAATAATAGTGGATATTTATGCATCATCACATCCTCAGGTTCCTAGATAGATATGTAATATATATATTATGACAAAAAATCATTGGTTAGGTCAATGGAATTAATCTATAATAATTTAAATATTTGATGAAGAATATACACAAGTTGTTCCTTATTAGAGGGATATTCAAGAGTTATAAGACCATTATTTTGAGTACATGTGAAGGATAGGGTGTGTAATTCTTTATGATATTTATATGGAATACATCATGACCACGAGAGAGAATTAGTGTCTTATCTAGGTGATAAGATTCCATCGTGATATGATCAAATTTTAAAAAGGGACTCAAAAGCTATGGCTCAAATTCAATTCATTATTACTCCCCAAACCATCTTCTGAGGAGATATTCACCTGAATAATTTATAAACAACCACATAATGTAGATTTACCTGAATAATCTATAAACAAATCCAACATAAATTCTATGTTGATCTTCATCTACTCCCTTTATAGTTTACAGTTTTTGAATTGGAATTTTGAGAGTTTCACATTATTTGGGAAACCAATGACATCTAAAATAGAGAAATACGGCATGTTGATATATATGAAAATTTTATGTTGTTGAGATGGTTGAAAAGGTGGATTATATTTTGGTGTTTCCATCAATACTTATGTTCATTACTAATTTGTTTCATGTGTCATGTCCTAGGAAGTATATCATTGACGCATCTCATGTCTTGAGATGGAATGACCATTATGTGGAACCAGATTTATTCAGGACTGAGTAGGTAGTATGTATTTCCAATTCAGGGAAACAAATTCTCATTGGAAGTGCATAACAATAGTTTATGTTCTTTTTATGAATGATTCATATTATCATGGGAGTTTGGAGTGTGATGAACTGATGTGAGAGTAGTGTAATATTCTATTTGATATATAATCTTCTAGATATTCTTTATAGGTGATGAAAGAATTTATTGTGGGGAGATTATAACAACTCATTACCATTTTTCTAATACTACAATACATATTTTTTGATGATCAATTTTTTGGATCATTCCTTGGGCGGATTTGGGTTGATTTTGGGTTTTTATAGGTTTATGTGCCTAAGTATGGATGGAACATGGTCAGTATAGATCCATTATTCCATCCTAGAAAACTGTTTTAAATAAATTGGCTTCGGGATAATGGTATCTATTTTGGAACATGGTTAGTAAAATAATTATGGTCTTTCAATTAGACCATGATCCTTGTGACTATAAAAAATAGAGGATGCAACAAGGTTTATCAACAATGCAACCAAATAGTCAAAATATTTTGAGGATAAAATTATGGGTCACATGAGTGGTTCATGGTTTTTCAGACCATATAACCAAACTACATAGCCCTCCCTGGCATCATAATGATGGTGCAGGCTTAGTCGCACAGTTACATCTAACAATGTAAAACATCTTAAGAAATCATTCCGTGAGACTTAAATTATAAGAACATTTATAAAATAATAATAATAACCCAATTAGAAATTATTGTATTCTCATAGGTAAACAATGTTATATGCTCTTGGATTTAGAGGCTTCTATAAGAGATTACGAATCCTCAAACCTCTTTTCTTCATTCATAGAAGTTCTTGTGGAAATGATTGTTCCCTATCCCATATGTGTAATATTTTGATTATGGAATCCACAATTATTTATCTCTCACATTCTATGAGAGTGATGATTAATAATCTCTTTGATGGACTAGATCTTCTATTTTATTAATTTTAATTCAAGAAATTATTATTTGATCTTCCTCAACATCGACTCATTTATGGTGGTTCCCATTTTGTGTAATTTTTTGATAATGTGAAAATTGTTGGGGGATCAATAAGAAATGTCACTATAATAGAATCCTTTATTAAATTATTTATTTGATATAAATTTAAAATTTATTATTTAACAAGGATTTAACAAGATTTTATGATTATTTTTTATGGAATAAAATTGTGAAATAACAACACTTTCTTTAGAGGATTTTGAAAATGATTGGATGATTTCGAGAAAATATATATTTAAATGAAATGTTATTTTATGAAATTACAGGATGATTATTTTTTAGATAATAGATTTTAAAAGATAATTTTTAACGGAAAAACATAATAAAAACCTATAATTTGTTTCTTGAATTTGAAATGAATTTAGGAATGTAAAATTTTATATTGGATTTATAGATGATAAATTTAAATGAAAATCATTATTTTTTGATTATTGACTTATTGATTGGTTGATTGAAATATCATGTGTGTCTGAGTATTTAGTGGGTGACTGGGAAAATCATGCTTGGTAAAAGTCCCCTAGCAACGGTTCGATGAGGAAAACTCTAACTAAACCCAAATCAGTATAATTTTCCTGGTGTGGTGTTGAATGATTCTATATGGATGACATAATACCAATGGACGTGTGTTTACATTGATTAATGATTTATTTATTGAGTAGTGTGGGGATCCTAGATATAGGAACTAATGAACCATAAAGAATATGAACAAGATCATTTATTCCAATCTCATTATTACATTTTAACTTTTAATAAAATGATTTATTCATGCACTTAAATTTTATGAAAATCATTACTTAAGACAATTTTTTTTACATTACCATACTTTTTTTGAAATCATTTATGATCAAAAATGTGTAAATGATTTTATATGTAATTTTTTATTTAAAAAGTTTCCATAAATGGTTTTTTATAAATAACTTTCTAAGGAACATTTGGTGATATCATAATGGGTTATTCTTCTAAAAAAATATTCTAAATTGGGAATATATAAATAATGTCAATCTAGGTATATGAAAAGGGAATGTGATATGTGGATGTGGAATGTCATGACCCGACCTATCGGGGTTTGACCTGTGACTACCACATGCCCGCCTCCAATAGGCCTGGGGATGGCGACCAAAACTTAGTTGGAATATCCCACAATTTGAGTAATTATTCTAACATAACAATACACAAACTAATATATAAAATCCCACACAATTCTGAAATTTAATACAATTTAACTAATACATGCATTAATATAAGATCCCATAATAGATTGTGAGATTGAATGTACTGTATATAGAAAAGGGGAAATAAAAATCACAACCATAACTGTAAATTGTACAACCTAATCCTTGTGTGAGGATGAAGTCAAAAGTATGCTCCTAGTAAAAAACATTTTCTATCAAGCTCCATCTACACTCTACTCTCCCCGTGTCCTCCCAGTACCACATCAAAAGGTACGTCGTCTGTACAAGACAAAACATGTGAGGGAAAATCCCATATTAGGGAGGTTATAAAAATACTCATTAGGACACCCCAAAAACACTAAAAATAGAGCAGAAAATGTATTCATCAAAATAAAATGCATAAAATTTTATTTATAATAGAATGAAAACCCTAATATACTCATGAATGAAACCACCCCACTAGTTGGTCATAACCAAATGGAAGCCAAATGATTCTCTTCGAAATAATTCTCATTCCAATAGAACCCACTCTAATTGACATGCTACCACGGGAGAAACTCAAAGAATAGATCTAAATCATTTGTCCCTACCCAAAGATGCTCATTGGTCTAAGGGGACCATGATACAAAGATTGTGGTCACACCAACAATCACCTGGGGACACCATGAACCCAATTAGGATTGACACACTATATAAGGGATCTTCTCTCAACAATTCTGAAAACCATACTGATATGGTCTACTAAATGGAGGATCAATTCATTACTTAGGTAGGACACACCGATTCCAAAAACTCTAAAAATGATGATATAAGATCAATCTCCAGTCTCAGAGAGGGATACCAAAAATCAATATGAGACTCAACCTCAAGAGGTGATAATAATCTAGTGACGTTGATTTAATGCCACACGGTACCCTTAATGAAATGATTGGAAAAATTCCATCAACCTATACTTTTCAAAACATGTAAAATGAATATCATTAAGCACTATTGATTGGAGTACATGGAATTTTCTACGAGGTACACATTGTATCCAGCTATCCAAAGTTCTTTAATTTTGGAAGAAGATCACACAGTATGTAGTCTCCATATATATGGCATGTATAATGGTTTACACAACATTTATAGACACATGTTATCGTACCCGTGTTTCATAGTCTTTTCCTTGTACCGAAGCTGTGTCCATTTACCAGTCTTTGTATGTCGTGCCATGTTTGTGTGGGGGTGCATGGGTTGTCAATGCTCATGTACTCCACCCCATTCACGTGTACATACAATGTACACACTTAGTTATTAGAGGGGGTCCCACATCGGGTGATAGTTTTCCATGCTCTGTGATCATCATCTTTCTACTCTTACACTAGCTACCACTTAAGGGGAACCACACGATGTGTAATCACAGATTACACATCGTGTTCTGTGAGATTTTCCATAATTTTAGATTCATCCTCGTCACACCTTATCTAATTATTTGTCCTTTGATATATAGAGCACCATAATGAGAAACTCATGATATGACCTTATTATGACTTTCCATCCCCGGATCAACACGTTTCATCACCAGATCTTCTCAAAAATGGATCGAATTAAATTTCATCATTCAGTGTCAATAAATGTGAATTCCATAATCATTTATAATTCAACTCCCTATAGAATCCAATTCCACACCAATTTCGCAGTGTGTTGGTCCCTGATCTTTGATATTTGATCACTACTCCATTAAATGGGGGTGCTACGATTGATTGATCGAGGATAGTAGAACCCCTGGAGAATGAAGAATAAATGTTGTCAAACACAGAATTAGGGGAGAAAATCACCATCAATAAAGATGAATGAAACATGATTGATGTCTATGTCTATCATGGTTCATTTCCCTAATAAGGGTATGAAAATCCATAAAAAAAAATTAACCAAATAGCTTCTAGCAATAAAAAGATGACAAAATAAATCACATACAAAAATACACAAGATCTGTGAATAAATCCCCTTTCTGATTGATTCTAGGACATCAAAGAAATTAAGTACGGAGAAAATAAAATAGAAATCAAAATCCCAAACTAGATTTGGATAGGTCACTACTAAAGAATTAATCCTTATTGATTTCATTTCTATGATCCTTCAAAATCAATTTGTGTCTATCATTGATCGTCGATCTAGCATCGTTCGTCGGTATAGATTCCCAGAGCACTCTCTCTAATGATCCTTTATATGTTTCATGGTTTTTAATATTACCCTAAAATTCTGAAAAAGGAATAAATTTACAGTAAAATGTTTTTTTTTTCAACACAATTAATTAAAATAATTTTTATTATATTGTTATATTCTTTTTATGCCAGAATAAACAATTTCACAAACGACCCATGCCAACAAATGTTAAGTCACACCTTTTGTAAAACTATAATTTTGTGCTTAGTGGTTATTGAACCCCTGGTTTGAGGTTTGTAACCTTTTCTTTTTTGCTTTTTTATGCATTTAAAGAGCATGGGATGTGTTGGGAAGATTTTGGGAGAGTTTGGAATGGTTTTGGATGAGTTTGGAAGCTTCCTTATGGTTGCATGGTTTGGGCACAACTAAGGGAAACTATGTGGATGCTCTAGGAAACTGTACAGGGGGGGACAGTAGGCTTCGCACGACATGTTCATGGTTTACCAAACCATGAGAGGAATCCATGTGGACCCTTTCTCCGGAGGTAGTAGCGTGCGCATAGTTAGCACACGGTTTTCCAAACCGTGCGGGCTAACCGTATGGCTGATTAAAAATAGGTTTATAAGTTTCAGGCTACCTCGTTCTTAACCTTTTTCACTCCAAACTTTCTCTCACTCATGTCTCTCTCATGTTATTCGGTTATCAGGGGGTGGAGGATCTTTCCCTCTCACTTTGGTGGCTTTTAAAAGAGTGTTCTTGGTGTTTTGAAGGTGATTGCTCTCGGGTAAATCTTCTCTCATGAATCTATGTATTTTTCTCTAGATCTGATCTTCCCACATTCATGGTTTTCTAGATAACACTTTTTGTGTGTAGATATAGGGTTTTGGTTGCCGTGAATGATGATTTGAAGGGTTTTGAATGTTAGGGAAGGGGATCTAGAGAGGTTTTGGTGGAGCGTTCTCTGGATTTGAGGCGTGATTGTTTGTGGGTCGATTTCTCAGGAACCCGAAGGGATTGTGGATTCTCTCTCGACTCCAATTGGTTATAACTAGTGTTTCTTTGTTACAATTTATTGTTGTACTGAAAAATAATTGTGATTTGTTGTGAAAAATTGGTTGGAAATCCCTTTTAAGGAATTTTTGGAAAAAATGGGGTTTTGTGGTGAAATGCTATTGATGTGGATTTTAAAATAGGGATTTTAAAATGGGTTGTTGAGATTTGATTGTGAAAATGATTGAAGGAAATGGATTTCAATAAATATTTTGTTTTATTGAAAGGTTATTTTGAATAGAAAATGGTTTTCAATAAATGGATTATTTATTGTAGTGGAATAGTACGTGATGGAATTGGTTGTTTTCATGTTGTTGTGACATTGGTGAGTTCATGCGTGGATTGGCTTAATTGAAATGTTGTTTGGAAGTTGGAAGCATGTCTCACTATAAAAGGTGATCGTGTTGGGCTGGAAGTCCCACTGTTATGATTTGTTTGGGAAGTCCCACTATTACTATTTTGGGTTTTCAGGTAGTGGGAGAGAAGCCCTACTAGCTGAAGATTGGGTGAACGAGTTGGGCAGGAAGTCCCACTGTTGTGGTTTCTTTGTTATGTGTATCTATGCGTAGATGGAATTTGTTGTAGAAATTTGAAATCCTTGAATTAGCTTCCTTAGGTGGCATGGTTGATTTGACTTCCTTTTGTGTCATGTTTAGCATACGACATGATTTTTTGTCTTTCCCTGAGTTTACATGGTTTGGGAAAGATGGCTAGGTAAGGGTGTGTTGAATTATGGGAATGGATTCACATGTGATTATTTTATATAAACTATTTTATATAAATGTTCTAACCATTTTATTGTAGTTGTGTGTGTAGTTAAGTCATTTGGGAAAACCTACTGAGTAGTTTTACTCACCCCCTGCTTTGGCCCTGTGGTCTCTTTGCAGATGTCATATATCAGGGTAAAGGTAAAGGTAAGGCATCTCATTGCTAGTGGTTCATGGTGATGCTTGTGATGCGTTGGTGGAGTTTCGAGCTTGGATCTTGGCATGGATCTATGGTGGTGTCATGGATTGTCGTGTTTTTGTATTTAGTCTTCCTCTTAGTACTCTGATATTTTGTTGGATTATTTTGGTTTTATTTTGTATTGTAGAACAACATAGTTTTCCATTGGGAATACATGGTTGAATGTTTTATTAACATGCATCATATAGTGGTTGTAGTGATGTTTTGGTTATATTTATGTTAAGGTCAAATCGTTCCCCAATTTGTTCTCGAATTCCTCGACATTTATTGCCAGCCTTTAGAACCTGGGAATGTCTCTTAGGGCCATGTAATCCATCACCGCCTCCTCAAGACAATGAGGTAGGGGCAGGGAGTTACATTCCTTGTGGTATATTCCTTGTTTCGGGATGGTAGTAAGGTGTAGGAATGTCAGAACATGAAATACATAGCATAAAAGGATGCAGTTAACCCTTTTATGCTGAACTTCAAGTTACCAGGGAGTTGGGTACATATGTTTTTTAAATACACTTATAGGTATTGGATATCTCATTGTTATTGGTGTAGCCAATGAGGTGAGCATGACATTCATAGTAGAAATGACTTACCTCTAGGATGCATATTTCATATGGCTTTATAATTTGTTCTCTAAATTTAGAAATGGTTTTTTAGATGTGTGAAATTGTAATGTAAATAAATTTTGTATTTTGAAACTGGTTTACTTTTCAAACATGGTGAAACATGGAAAATGTGGAAAAGTGGAAAGCCTCATTATGCTAATGTTGTGTAATGAGATTTGAAATGGGAATTATTGATGTCTATGGATGTGACACTCATGGTTGTTTGTTTTTAGTTTATAAAAATGGAACCTGGTAGACATCGTCGAGACCTATCGGAGGAATCTACTAAAAATTTGGTTCCACCTGAGCACGAGGTGAACCAGCTGTCGGCCCAAAGCATTGTTCAGTCTTTTAAAATAGTTCAGTAAGGACTCTAAATAGATACACCTTTTACGATACCTATCATATTTATAAATCCAAGGAATGGAAGCACAGTTTCCCTCACGAGAGGAGGTGTGAACCCTAACACTGAGAGAAAGAAAAATACAGAATCCTTTTCTCAACGACTTAAAGTACATCAAAATGAGACCACTAGATTGTTAAAACTTCTTTCGAGACCCATGTGTAAGATAGAATGCTTTCAGTGTGGTTTTGTGGGCCACCTGAAATGGGACTGTAAGGCACAACCTCAAAAATTTCATAACTACAAGCGGATGGGGCATCTTAATCAGTATTTCTGTAATGCTCTGAGGTCGAGTGTTCGTGACAATCCTCAACTAGGGACGTTTTAGCAAGATAATAAAGATCAGAGCATAGAAATCACACATATGTTTGGAGCATATAAATTTGTAGTGGATGATCAAGCAGGACCATCCACGATGCAAGGTAAGGTTCTTTTAAATTCCTTGTTTATGCAAGATTTGTTTGATACGACTGCTTCCCATTCTTTTCTTACTTCTCATGCTGTTATTTTATTGGGTTTAATTATTGATATGATGCCTTCTTTTTTGAAACTTCAAACTCTTTTGGGTCAAAGGGAGTGTCGAGACTTCTTGTGTAGAGAATGTTGTATCATTGCAGGAAAGTTTGAGCTAATGTGGAATTTTTTAGGGCATGATATGGATGGGTATGATGTAATTCTGTGAATGGATTAGATGGTGAAGTTTAAGACCCACATCGACTGTAATGCGTAGACACTGGCTCTTTCGACACATTATGGAGTTAGACATCACTTTAGAAGAGATAGGCTTGAAAGGTACGGTGCAACGAGTTTTTTTGGCATTAGAAGTGGGTACGTTATCGTATCGGTAGGAGGTTTTGTCATTGGAATCGGTATAGGTTGTTGAACAGAGTATTCTTTCGATATTGGTGGATCAGTTCCTAGATATGTTTACCAAATAATTATCCATGCTACCTCCCATAAGAGAAGTTGATTTTATGATGGATCTATTTCTGGGGACCAATCCTATATCACTTCTGTCTTACTGGATGGCACCTACTTAATTGCAGGAATTGGAAGTCTGGTTGGAAGAGTAGAGAAAAAAGGGTTTATTTGGATTTGCATGTCTAGGTCGGCTGCACCGCTATTGTTTGTGAAGAAGGAGGATGAATCTTTGAGGCTCTGTGTTGATTATTATAAACTCAACCAAGTTACGATAGAGAAAATATATTCACTTCCATGAATTGATGATTTATTCGACCAGTTGAGGGGAGCCTAGTGGTTCTCCAAGATCCTCCTAAGGTTGGGATATCATCAATTGTGGGTGAGGAAGGATGATATTTATAAAAATACTTTCAGAAGTAGATATATCCATTATGAATATGTAGTTATACCCTTTGGTCTAACGATGGCACCAGCGGTGTTCATGGAATTGATGAATTGGGTATTTCAGAGATATTTGGATTCATTTGTGGGGGTGTTTTTAGATGATATTATAGTGTATTCAATGACAACGGTGGATCATGAGCAGCACTTGGAGATAGTGCTAGGGATCTTGAGGGATCATCGGGTGTATGCCAAATTGTCAAAGTGTGACTTTTGGATATAGGAAGTTCAATTTATTGGCCATGTAATTTCATAATGAGGAGTTTCAGTGGATCCGGAAAAGATAGAGGATGTTATCTCGTCGAAACCGCCAAAGAATGTGTATATGATATGGTGTTTTCCTGGTCTAGCTGGGTATTATCAGTATTTATTTCATTATTTTTCACGTTTGGCATCGCCTATGATAGCTTTAACATGAAATAATTTTCCATTCTAGTGGAATGAACATTGTTAGCAGTGTTTTGAAGAGATAAAGGGTTGACTTACATCATCACCAATCTTGGTTTTTCCAAAACTAGGAAAAGGGTATGTGGTGTATTGCAAAGCTTTGGGATCAGGGTTGGATGTATTCTCATGCAAGGGAATCATGTGTTTGCTTATGGCTCACGGTATTTGAGGGTTCATGAGAAGAACTACCCAAATCATTATTTGGAGTTGGCAGCAGTGGTCCATGATTTGAAAGTATAGCACTATTATCTCTTCGGTGAGAAATTCATGGTACATACAGATCATAAGATCTTGAAGAACATTTTCTCACAAATGGATTTCAACTTGAGGAAAAAAATATGGATGGAATATCTCCATTTTTTTGACTTAATGTACACACCGGGTAAGGAAAATACGGCGGTGGATACATGAAGTCGAAAATCAAATGCTCAGATGGTAAAACATGCATCAGACCGGTGGCAGTTGATGCCAATTATAGCTAAAAAAGGCTGGAATATGAGGACCAGGGTGATAGAGTGGTATTATTTATAGTATTGTTGATTCTCGTCTTGGTTTTCCTAGTTAAAGAGGCACATAAATCTGATTCCGATTGTGTGACCATGGGGTAGATACTCAATGGTGGGGAGACCATTTAGGGTTGGAAACTGAATGGAGATTCAGTTTTGTGTTTTCAAAATCGGATGGTTTCACTAGTTTCTTGTCTAGTGGATCCTCTCAGAGCGTATCATCATACCAGGTGGCCTGTTCATCCTAGAATTGAAAAAATGTATAAAGCGTTGAAAGCACAGTTTTGGTGGGATGGTATGAAAAGAAGAGTGGCTCAGGTTTTTTCTATATGCTTGACTTGTCAGCAGGTCAAGGTAGATCATCAGAGGCCAGCGGGATTGTTGTAGTCTTTACCAATCCCTATTTGGAAGTGGGAACAAATAGAGATGGATTTTGTCATAGGTATCCCAATAATGGTCCGAAATCACGATGCCATTTGGGTGATAGTGGATCGGATAACAAAGTCAGCCCAATTCATTCCAATTCGTGAATCTCTTACGGTGGAGGATCTGTCCAAAATCTATATCTGAGAGCTGGTAAAGAGGCATGGTGTTCCAATTTAGATTGTATCAGATAGAGATCTAATTATTACATCTCGTTTCTGGAAATCCTTACAGCAAGCCCTTCGGACACAATTGATGATGAGTACGGCGTATCACCCTCAGACGGATGGTCAATCCCAAAGGATGATGAAAAATCTGGAGGATTTGTTGTGGGATTTTTTCATGGAATTTTGTGGCTCGTGGGAGGAGCACTTGTCATTGGTTGAGTTTTTATACAATAATAATTATCAAGAATCCATACATATGGCTCTGTTTGAAGCATTGTATGGGCGGAGATGTCATTCTCCACTATGTTGGGTGGAAATAGGTGGGTCTTTGATGGTTGGACAGAGCCTTGTCCCGGATACTATGGAGAATATCAAGGTGATCAGAAAGAGAATGGAGATGGCTCAAAGTCGTCAGAAATTGTATGCTGATCATCATCGATGGATTTTGTCATTCGAGGTGAGTGATCATGTTTTCTTGAGGATCTCTCCTAGGTTAGGACATCGTCATCTTGGGAAGTCGGGAATGCTATCTCTGAGGTATATTAGGCCTTTTGAGATTCTTGAGAGGGTTGGTGAGGTGTCTTATCATTTGGATTTGCCACCTTGGATTAGTGCAGTGCACAATGTGTTTCATGTGTCGTAGTTGAAAAAGTATCAGCCGTATCGGGACCTTGTGATTCTTTACGATCATGTTGAGCTAAAACGAGACGCTTCATTGGTGCACATTCCAATGCGGGTTGTGGATAGGCAAGAGAAATTCTTGCATGAAAAAAGCATAAGTTTTGTTCATGTTTTGTGGAAACATGGTCAGATTCAATAGGAGACATGGGAGTGGGAGAAAAAAATGGCCGAGCAGTGGCCCAAGCTCTTTCAACAAAGGGCAGGTTCACTACTTTTTGAGGATGGAAATTCCAATTTTGGGGAGAATGTAGCACACCCCGTTTGAGGTATGTAGAATTTTTATGCCATTTTATGTGTTTAAAGTGAATGGGATAAGTTGGGAAGATGTTTGGAGAATTTGGAATGGTTTTGGATGAGTTTGGAGGCTTCTCTATGGGCGCATGGTTTGTGCACAGCTAAGGGAACCCGTGCAGATTTTCCAGGAAACTGTCTAGGGGGAGTCAATAGGCTTAACATGGCATGCGTATAGTTTTCCAATCCTTGCAAGGAAACTGTGTGAACCCTTTCTCCCGTGGTAGTAGGATGCGCACGGTTTGCGCATAGTTTTCCAAACTGTGCGGGAAAACCGTGCGGCCACATAAAAATAGGGTTATAAGTTCCGAGCTCCTTCGGGCTTAACCTATTTCACCCCAAACATCCTCCCACTCATGGATCAATTGGGTTATTCTCTTCTCAGGGGGTGGACTAGTTTTCCCACTCACTTTGGAGTCTTTTTGAAGAGGGTTCTTGGTGCTTTGAAGGTTATTGCTCCTCGGAAAGTATTCTTTCATGATTTCATTGTGTTTTCCTCAGGACCCGGTCTTCCCTCTTTCTTGGTTATCTATATCTACTCTTTTTGTGTGTATATCTAGGGTTTTGGATTCCGTGAATGATGATTTAAAAGATTTTGAATGTTAGGGAAGGGGATCTAGAGAGGTTTCGGTGGTGCGTTTTCCGGATTTGAGTAGCAATTTCTTGTGGGTCAATTTTTCGAGAACCCTATTGGTAGGTGGATTCCTTCTCAATATCACTTGGTTAGAACTAGTGGTTATTTTTAAAATTTATTATTGTGCTGAAAAATAATTATGATTTGTTCTGATAAATTGGTTGGAAATCCATTTGGGAATTTCTGGGAAAATGGGGTTTTGTAGTGAAATGCTGTTGTTGAGGATTTTAAAATGGTGATTTCAAAATGCGTTGTTGAGATTGGTTTGTGAAAATGATTGATGGAAATGGATTTCAATAATGATTTTGTTTTATTGAAAGGATTTTTGGAATGGAAATGGTTTTCAATAAATGGATGATTTAATGAAGTGGAACAGTATGTGATGGAATTGGTTGATTGCATGTTTTTGTGACCTTGGTGAGTTTATGGTTGTTTTGTCTTGATTGAAATTTTGTGTGGAAGTGGGTGGGAAGTCTGACTATAAAAGATGATCGAGTTGGGTGGGAAGTCCCACTTTTATGATTTGGGCATGAAGTCCCTCCGTTACAGTTTTGGGTTGTTAGGTAGTAGGCGGGAAGTCCTGCTAGTTGAAGATCGGGTGAACGACTTGGGTCGGAAGCCCCACTATTATGGCTAATTTGTTATGTGTTTCATTGAATATATGTAATTTTTTTAGGAAATTTGAAACGGTTGATATGGATTCCTTGCGTGGTATGGTTTATTTGGCTTCCTTGTGTGGCATTTTTGGTTGACAACATGATTGTTTGGCTTTCTCTGAGTTTACTTGGTTTGGGAAAGATGGTTGGGTGAGGGTGTGTTGACTTATGGTAATTGATGCACGTGTGATTATTTTATATAAACTATTTTATATAAATGTGCTAACAGTTTTATCCTAGTGGCATGTGTAGGGATGTCATTTGGGGAAAACCTACTGAGTAGTTGTACTCACCCCTGCATTGTTATTGTGGTGTCTTTGCAGATGTTTTATACCGGGGTATAGGAAAAGGTAAGGCATCTCATTTATAGTGGTTCGTGGTGATTCTTATGATGTGTTGGAAGAGTTTGGAGCTTGGATATTGGCATAGTGTTATGGTGATGTCATGGCTTGTGGTGTTTTATTGTTTAGTCTTCTTCTTAGTACTCTAATATTTTGTTGGATTATTTCAGTTTTGGGTTGTATTTTATAACAACATGGTTGTAATTTGGGAATACATGCTTGAAGGTTTTATTAACATGCATCATATAGTGGTTGTAGTGACGATTTGGTTGGTTCTGTCTTTAGGGAAAATCGTTCCCAGATTTGATCTTGAAGCCCTCAGCATTTATTGCCAGCCTTTGGCACCTTGGGAATTTCAATTAAGGCAAAGTAATCCCTCGTTTACTCCTCAAGGAAATGAGGTATGGGTGGGTAATTACAGTGGTTCCCTCATATCTATTATTTGGAAACTATACAAGAGTCATTCCACTTTTCCATCAAAACTATATGGGAATGCTATTTAATATATTTAATATATTTCATGCTTTTATTATAATCACACTGAGCCTCAGAACCGTACATCGTCTCAGTGCCTAGTCCCAAAAATAATACATCTAATATTCAAAAATAGAACATAAATACAACATGTAACATTGAATGTGTACTAGATTAGTGATTCCAAAATTTAATTTGATGAATTTTTGAGCTATTATCATCTCATTACACCGAGAATCTTGGACTTTTAATTGTTTGATATTTTTTTTTATTGTATGATGTACTATTTTGATCATTACCAATCTTATTTTAGAATTGTTTTTCCTTAATTAGTGTTTTTATACCAAATATTATCTAATTGATCTTTATATATTTTTTATTGTTGAATTTTTATTATAGTAAAATCATTCCCTTTAAAAATGTTGTTGATTCCTAAAAACTAGTCACCGGCCCACAGGGATGAAGGAAACCTTTTTTCCATTTCATTTTCATCTTGGTTATTAGTGTATAAAGGTATTTCTTTTGATTCATGAAGTCTTACATACGAGTCATATCATATAGCACCCATATTATTAATATAATACATCAAACCCTTTTTCATAATGTTTTCCAAGGAAACACAATAAAGGGTGATCTCATATTCTCAGAAAGGGTGAAGAATATATATTAGTTGATGAGATTATTTTAGAATAATATAATCACAATAGTATGAGATCATGATCATAACACACAATGTTCATACATAATATTTTAGAGCTATTAAAATTATTATTTTCACACAATAATATCATTTCAAAAGAAAATGAATAATATGAGTGAGGAGTAATCATAAATAAATTACGAGCTATGATATCATAATATAGGTAATTCAACATGTCCTAAATTTTTTTTAGTTAAATCATAATAATAATAATTATAATATCTTGGGAATCAAAAATTATTAAATTACTTACCAAATAAAGATAATTCCAACATTTTCCTAGGTTAAACGTAGACCATTTTTACTCTATCTTATATTATGTGTTCATTAACTCAATTATCTCCTAATAGTTTAATTGCTAAATTGTTAGGATTTTTTTACTCCATATCCATGAAAGGTTTTTTGAAAAGTATAATCATTAAAAATTTCAAGGAGGACCAGATAATTATAGTCCCACTAATCACAAAATCATAATCCATTAATATATATTCATTGAGACCATAAAATGTTTAACATAACATTATAATGTAACCCTTATTCAAAAAACGAGTTTGTTAAATATCGAATCATCATAATTGTAAACCATACTATGAATGAATAAGGACAGTATAATTGGATCATATCCCATGTAAAGTATAAGTAACATAAAATGAATATATCATTAATGATAAATGACATTAAAATATCACATAAATATTTAATAAGTAACATTCCCATCCCATTTTAAAATCACTTATTTAAATTCATAAAATTTACAAAATAATATGGAAAAAAATTCTTCAAAAATAAAAATGTAAATTTATTTTGGATTCTTTAAATCAGTGAGTGTTGATGATGGTGGGAAATTTTTGTCATTCCATAATCAATGGGAACAATGATTTTTTAAACCTTTAATAGAATTTACAATGTTTAGAAAAAAAACAAGAATTTGTTTTTTATTTTTTTGGTGTGTAAAATAAGTAAAAATTTTAATTTTTTAAAATCATTATAAAATATTAAAACAATTATTGAAAAAAAATTTAAATTACCAGGTTGTGGAAGAAAAATAATCCTGTCAAAAATAATAGAATGAATTTTTGATTTTGGATAAAATATTTTCTTAACTACTTTGTTTACCCACAGGTTGATAATTATATTAAAATCTAAAAATTCCTGAAATAATTGATTTTGAATAATACAAAATGGTTTTGTTCTTTAAGGATCATATAATTTACCTGATTATAAATTCATGTATAAAAACCCCTATTAAAATTAATTTGAAACGCAAACTCAATATCTCATGTTTTATATTACATAATAATGTCAAAAAATACTATATATAAAATATATAGCTCTTATAAATATATTAAAAAACTATAATCTTATATATCATATCATATTTTATTTTTTATAACTTATTATCTCTTTTTTATTAATAATTAATTATTGAAATCACTGTTCTGGATGATAACTACTTCATTTTTATATAGGTTTCAGTTAGAAAAACCTGATATATATAAATTGATCATTTTTTCATCATCACAAAACATTAATAATTTAATTAGTATTATATAAAATTACTACATAAACATTTAAAAATATTTACATATAGATGTGATGACAAATGAATTATATTACATTATGTTGATTGTAGTACATACAAAAGTAGGAGTGAAGTTTCCATTTTTTAATGGGTTTAAAAAATAAAAGTAAATAACATTTCACAATTATAAAACTATAATAATTTCATAAATATTATATATATTCAGAAAATAAATATTTATAACCATTGAACTACTTTTGTGATGAAATATTAAACACATCACTTCACGGAGGTGGTTGTCCAAAATTATGTAAAAGATATATTTTCTCTTACCTGCGGGTATAAACGAAGTTTCAATAGTTTTTACACAACAATAAAAATTGAGAATATTGAATATACTGGAGTAATTATTTTATAATGGACATCAATTTTTTATAAGAGGTTTAATAAAAAATTAAAAAAAATTGGTTATGGGTAATACCTCTTCAGTGAGAAAACTTCTTTTTTTAACCCTTAAGACAAGGAATTATGGGATTTTTGAAAAACTATAAACTATAGGATGTGTGGAATGAGTCATATATGGTATTTTGGTAGGTATTTTGTGATTTATATTTCTCAAACATTATTAATAAAGATAAGAGTACAATCCGATTTATATGTATGGGAGGTGTAGCCTTTAAATTATCATAATTATCATATTAATATAAATTAATTTTATTGATTAATTGGGATGAAATTGATATATTTTAATTATATATTGAATATTATTCCTCATCCTCTCAGTCAATAATAGTTATTCAACTATAAGATACGTGTTAACTGTTATCTTTCAATTTTATCACCCCCCTAATAAATTATTTTGATGATTAATTTGATATCAAAATTTGTCACTCTTTATTGGTCTTTATTGAAAATATTATATGAAAGAGGAATAATAAATGAAAAATGTTTGATATGAGTAATCATATACCATTATCATTTCAAAATATATGATTTTTATTCATTTTACATAATTTAATAATATATTATTTACTATAAGATACCATGAAATTCATTTTCAGGACTATTCATATAGTTTAACTTTATAAATAAAAATATAATAATTGAAATCGAATAAAAAAATCTCAAACTTCATATAATTATTTTATATTTCTAAAAAAATCTTGGAAAACAATAATTCATCCAAATTTCAATTATTTTAATAATTATAAATACCATTTATTTTATTGTTCTGTTACTTGAATATGTACTATGTTGATGTTTCATATGTATTTAAGGTATTTGTTTCTTTGGTAAAAATTAATAATACATATCGAATATAAAAAAAATTTCAAATTTTACATAAACATTTATATCCGAATGAAACATGTTTCCGGCCATACAAAAAAATATAAGATATATTTAATCAATGAGAGTGAAATTTTTTATTTTTTATTTAGATAAAATAATATTAAAGTCATTATCAATGGAATGTGGAAATAAATTTCAAAACACAAAGAATAGAATATGGTGGAGGTTGAAAGTAACTAATATAATGAAATAATGTAATGTTTTCTGGAAATTTGTATCCCTTGAATGATATTATTATCCAAGTTTTACCTATTGTACCATTACAATACTAGAAAATATTTATTATCATTATTATTAACAATGGTAAAAAACAAAATTTCGATTATATTTAAAATTTGATCCTCTTGATAATATATATGTAATCTAATTTTCAATATTAAATTTTATAAGTGGAATAAATCCTATATAAATTATTCATGCTAAACAGAGCAAAAAATTAATTAAGCGTATATCTAGATTTATTCTAATCACATGTGTAATAAAGACCATTAGAAAAATGTAAGTTTTTTTGAATTAATATATAATCTAGAAATTTGTTTAATAAAATTCATCAATATCATTTAGATAAATTTATTTTTATGTAATCTTGTTACACGAATAAACATAGTTTTCCATAAAAAAATCGTTTTCATTCAAATGGTTTTATTAATTGATAACCATTGAGTTAATTCAATACATGTATAAATAATAAATATTAATAATTTATTTAGGCAAATTCAAACCCATAAATTTAATGACTAGGTAGTAACTCTCATAAAAAAATAATAATTCGATAGTAAATCATGGTTCCTTGGAAATATGTGTCGAGAATAAAAATTTATATTATAGAAATTCAATTTATTAATGGAAAATATATTGTAAAATATTATGTTGTTACAATCAAACCCTCCAATAGGAAGGTCTCCCAAAAAATTCTATCACTCTAACATAAATAATGGTGGATATTTATGCATCATCACATCCTCAGGTTCCTAGATATATATGTAATATATATATTATGACAAAAAATCACTGGTTAGGTCAATGGAATTAATCTATAATAATTTAAATATTTGATGAAGAATATACACAAGTTGTTCCTTATTAGAGGGATATTTCAACAGTTATAAGACCACTATTAGGAGTACATGTGAAGGATAGGGTGTGTAATTCTTTATGATATTTATATGGAATGCATCATGACCATGTTAGAGAATTAGTGTATTCTCTGGGTGATAAGATTCCATAGTGATATGATCAAATTTTAAAAAGGGACTCAAAAGCTATGGCTCAAATTCAATTCATTATCACTCACCAAACCATATTCTGATGAGATATTCACCTGAATAATTTATAAACAACCACATACTGTAGATTTATCTGAATAATTTCAATATTACTTTTTATCATCTCTAAGTGTCCATGATGCGATATAGAATGGATCTTGAATTGTCATCCATTTTTCAAGCTTTAGTATCTCCCAATAACTATTTTTTCTCCAAATTCATCTCCATAAATTAGTCTTTTTAGAATATTACCATGAAATTAATCATAAGGATTCATTTATTTTCATTATTTAAAGCTATTACTATTTGAAACCCCCACCAATGCAAGGTATTGATACTAATGATCGACAATACAAATTGAACCTTTTATCAAATTTCCTTGTAAAAATATAATTGTTCTCTCAGATTTAAAATCTATCTAAATGTTATACATAATAAAAAACTAAAATATATAGATAGATTATATTATAAATTCTTTATAAAAGCTTGGAAATCATAATATATCGACCAAATACATTTTATTGCATTACTCCACAAAGTCATACCATTTCATTTATACATATCATGAAAATCATATCAAGAGGAAAATATTATCTATTTGAAATAAAATGTGATAGTTTTTTAATATGTGAAACTATTACTTAACTAGAATTATGTGTTTTTTATTTTTGGGGGAGTGTAATAATGACATCCATGTTGATTTTTTCCCATTTATATTTTGGTATCAGAAAATGTTGTCAAAAAATCATTGAATGCTACCTCTCACCCTTAACCTAATTTCATATTAGTCATCGAGTTATATACTTTTCAATATCTCTTTCCATGTTTCCCCACTTGAAATTCTATTTTATATATATATACAACATTGAATATACAATATGAATATGTAATGATAAACTATGAGTTTTATCCAATAGATCTTTCATTTTTGGAATATATGGAACACACACCAAGTTCCTGAAACTTATCATCACATCCCAACCATGGTTGAATAGTAGAACATTTCTCACCTTTTTCAATAGTTTAACATCATCCTTATCTACCTCTACTGTAGTAACATGGATGGATGGTTGAACATTCTTCTTGGATTGATATTTTTGTCAAAATTTATCATGATTTCAAGATATATATGTTTAAAATACAGAAATATTAAATCTCTTTCATTCATCCTCACTAAAAAACTTTCATACTTATTTTGATTTATAGATTTATCCACCATGTTCCCCTTCCCATAGTGTAATTTTAATGAGAAACTATAATCATTAATTAATTATAACTAGTTCCTTTGGATAATACTTTCCTATTTGAAGTGAATACAAAATTTATGTTTTTATGATAACTGTATATATCATATATTTTAAGTTATGATGACACCACCATATTTTAAATGTAAAAAAATATTCTGGAAATCTCTAAATCATAAATCCTATAATTTTACTGTTTTTTTTTCAATTGGGTTTAGTAATATATTATCACCTTGTCATTTTTAATAATGAAAAATACTATTACTAAAATTAATGCATCATTACATATCAAAATCAAATATCAAATTTTGGGTTTTGTGAGAATAGTTCCACTAACCAAACATCTCCTTGGATAGTCTAAATTGCATTTCAATTCATATGTCCACATAAACATAACACTCTTGTGAGTAAAATTGGTAATAGCATTATATATTCATAATAAATCACTCATAAAGCAAATTTTATATCCAATTTACCCAATAGAACTAGAGATCCATGTTACTGTGATTGGTATAGGCCTTTTTGCATATCATTTAACCTTGAATTAACCACTAATATATCAACACTTGATATTTAATAACCTGTGATTGAATCGTTTAAATACAAAATTAACACTTGGTGAATGTGAAATAGAACTTATAAATAATAATGGGATTTATTATAATCATAAAATGAACTTCATACTATTTCTTACAAAAAAATATATATAAGAATATCATTTATGGGGACTACCAAAAATAGGTCAACCTAATCTCTAATACACTTATAATTAAATCCATGAATATATAAGGGATATTTGTAAGTTTATAAAGAATCGCTATAAATTAATATTTACCATTCATAATATGGAAGTTTTTATTGGGTATTTCATAAATCATGTCATTAAAACATGGTAGAAGATACTAGATTGTGATAGTAATATTGTTATGTTCTTGATAATCATTATAAAGGCACTTTGTGCAAAAACTATTCATAACAAAAATAATAGGTCAACTCCATGGTGATCGAATAGGGAATATGAATATCTTATCACGATTCTACAATAGTTTCTTTTTTAATTCCATTGATATAATTTGTGATATTCTCTATAGTGAATATGAAATTAGTGCTGCACCAGGATTGAGTTCTATCGAAACTCATGATTTTGGGGGAAAACAGGAAATCCCTTAAAAACTACATTAGTATATTGCTGATCAATACTCATATAATCATTTTTACGTTTCTCCACAATAAATTATGATAAATAACCTTCATGAATATATAGTAATTTCCCTATAATGGATTTCACCTCCACTGAAATTTCATATCAATCATCACACAAAACGATAATCAATGGTTGAATGAAAATATCAAACATAACTTCCATTACTTATAATGTGATGTGAGATCTATAAATAGATATCTAATACAAGAACAAAATAATATCAATTCTTACAAGTGGTATAACTAAATTATTTTGAGGAAGAAAAATCCTAGAAACCTATATTGAAGAGGAGCCATAGGCTTGAGATGATATCATCTTACAAATCAGAGAATTTACTAACCACTCAAAATATAGTCCTTGAGGATATAAATGAACATCCATTGGGAATTTTCATTATATAAATTAATTTATTGTACTACGATAAATAAAAATACAGAAATATTTGAGAGCTCATATCTACCCACTCAACATTATTATACCAAATCCATTCATTACAAAAACGAACATGACTATAATGATGGATAATCCTCATAGTGATAAATAATATAATAATGTAAAAAATTCCTAGGATTTCTGTGTCATGAAGCCATATTTTTAATCCATGATAGCTTAAGATTATACTAATAAATCCATTTTCATATATTCAAATCGTTTATAGTGGTTCATAATTAAAATGTTAATTATCCTATGAATATCTCTTAGAAGTGTGTATCATAGTGTGTATTTTTAAGACAACTCATCATGCACAAATGAATATTTATATAATACAAATCCACATTTATTGAGTTCTTACCACTATTTGGATCAATTCAATAACTACATCTAATTTCAAGTATCCATAGAGTGATATATTTTCTAGGAAAACCACACAATCATTACATTACATAGAATTCAGTATGTTGTCAAATATATAGTATTCCTTATTGGGTATTGAATAATATTCACTAATCATAATCTCTATAAATTACTAAATCCTTATATAATAGATATTAATGTGTTCTGAGAAAAACATACATAAATATTATATAATTTTATGTGAATATTCAATACATCTCATAATAATACACACCCTATAACTATAATGGTTAGTTGTATTGAAAGTATATATATGTATATATAACTATTTTTTAAATTATCTTAAACATCCCCCACAAATTTCATCTCACATGGTACCCTTCTAAGACATACCATACATAAAACTATTCTTTATAATAGTTGGAAAGGATACCCAAGGAATGTTTAGCACAACTCTTAATGAAGAATAAAAATGTTATATATCATCTAATAATCATTTAAATTCATAATATGTGAATAAGGGTTATAAATCATGGTTATATCATTAATATATCATACCCAATATCTCACAGATCATAAAAATGCAGATGAAATAAAACCTTGTTATTTCAAAAGTCATTAATCATAAGATAAAAGAATCATCATAAATAAATATTGAACCATGAAAGCATATTTATATTACTAGAACATATATTTTATATTTATGGATAAATAATAACAATAAAAATATCTTTGGAAGTATACAATTATCATTGAATTACCGAAAGTGGATTATCACAACATTCTCTGTAGATTAAATTATTTCTAGTTAACTCATTTTTCATAGAAAATATATTTAGCATCATTATATTTATAGAGTTTCATAACTGTTCTATCTATGAGGATTCTCATAACTCCACTATCTCATAAGCGTTTCATAAATCATTAATAAATACCATTTTTATTGTTATTTTATAAAATTATAGGCAAACTCATAACTTAATTATAGTCCATTCATTTGTATTCCAGAAGATCAAAAAATAAGCATCCTATCGTTATAACATAACGTTTGGGAAATAAATGGATATCATAAACATATAATCATCATAATTTTAAAAAATTAAGATAATTAATAATTATTTTATCATTTGATCATATGCCTCAAAAATTAAAAGTAATGTCAAAGGATGTTATCATAGATGAAAAATTAATTTAAAATATCACTGTAACATTCGTTTAAGAAAACACCATTTTCATTTTGAAATAAATTATTGGGAATTTAAAATTTTATATAATATAATGGTAAAAAGATTAAATTAAATTAAGCACATAATATAGTAAATTAAATTTATAATTATTGATTGGTTGTGATAAAAATAAATTATGTTCAGTTTATAATTGTTGAAATTTAATATTCTATTCAAACTTTCAGTAACAAGTACCTTATTTTGAAAATAAATAAACTATTATTTATATTTTTTTATATAATTTAAAGTTATATAAAAAATACTCTCAAAAATAATTGTATTATTTTAAATATATTCTTGAGAAAAATTGAGTACATTGAAATGGAGGAAAAAATTTCTTGATCAATAGTGAAGAAATAAGGTCTGCTTTTTATACAAATATTTTGGTGAAAATTTTAAATTCAAAAGTTAGTATATTAGAACTAAAAATAATATTCTATTAAAAGGTAGATGATAATAAAATAAAATAAATTTATTATATAAGTATCATATACATTCCCTTAATGTCAATTCCAACACATAATATATTGACTAAAATGATAATGAAACATAACTCCCATACATCATGTAGCTTCTTTCTTCATATATAATCAAAACAATTCATATAAATATATATTTTTTATAAATATATTTCATAATAATAATCGTATATATTGTTATATATATGATATGATTATAACATATTATCACCCATTTTTGATGAATTCTTTATTAATAACATGGTTTTTGTGATAATTGATTCGTTTTTCCTTAATGATTCAGTTCGATAGTCCCAATACATTTATCCTTATCAAGGGAAAAAACGCCAATATAATGCTATTATGGTCAAGGATATAATATTTAATTTTAATATTCACATTTATAACTATTCATATGCACCTTCAATGAAAAATAAATTGTAGAGATTAGTCTGTACATACACATGAGTTATATTTACACTATTTTTCTAGAAGGTGGTGTTGCAGTCAAAGACCAAGGAAACTTTTATTGAATATAGAAGAATTAATATTACATGAGTCTGAAAGATAGAATCTTATTACAATATTTATCATAAAAAGGGAAAAATCACCAAGAAAATCATTTTTTCATGTAATGTCCTTGTTGACTACCTTGCTGGCCAGACCAACAGTAAACGTGTTTGCTTCCCTAAAATCATGAGTGGATGTGTAGTTGGTTTCCATGAGTTAAGAAAGTCAATTAATACAATGGGAAGTAAGCCACCATGAAATATGCACCACCCCCTTCTAAATAGCTTGGAAAATAGTGGTTGAATCAATTTCAATCCAAATAATTTTCCAACACATTTTTTGAAAATTCAACAGAATGGATCACTACCGTCATTTCTCCCTTTAGAGATGATGTCGTACCAGATCTTTCAAAGAAGAATTAGTGACATGTACACATGAGAAATGTTTCGGGTTGCTGGTAGTCCACATGTACATATGTGAAATTTTTTCATTTCCAAAAAGGTTAAAAGTGGTGGGAAACTTTGATCCATTATAATATTATAAATTTCATAAATTTAATATAAATAAATTATTTTATAAAGGATATCATTGATTTATAGGAGGTATACTGATAAATAAAATTTAAATTACTCTATTATGGGTTATACCTCTTCGTTGAGATATCTCATTAGGCATTAACCAGAATCCTTTGAAGGATAATATTTTGGGAGTACCATATGATATATGAAATGGTAATGGAATATAAGATGGTTTTAGGGTTGGTATTGGAATACATTTAAGGCTAAAACATTGTGAAAAATTGATAAATAGAGATGTGATTTTATAAGTGAGGGGAACCACACCCATTGAATTAACTATAGTAATGAAATAATATAAATTAATGTTCTTTTTTATGTGGCTCAAGATTTAAATATTTAAAATAAAGGATGATAATTAAACTAAATCCTATCTTTTCATAAATTATAGATATGATTAAGTGATGTTTCATCTCTTACCTCCAAATTTTGAACTACCAAGTAACCCATTTGATTATTATAACAAAATAAATTATACTACACTATATGGATCAAAAAGGAAACCCTAAAATGAGTAGTTTCCTTTAAATGGATGCATAGTGGTATTATTGACCGTATCACATTCACATGGAAAAGTATACAATTTAATTAAAATTTGAAAAAGATATTTATATATTATTTAATGTAAGATACAATTAAAGTCATTTTATGAACATTTCAAAGCGATTGAAAATTAAAACAATTATACAATTAAAAATATAGTAATTTTTTTTAAAAAAATGGACTATATGTTAAATTATTTTTCAAAATTAATTGAGTAAAATAATTCATTAAAAATTATTTACTTTTGATGATTTTAAAAAATTGTCAATTTTATTTATCTTTTACTTGAATGGGTATTGTGCCAGTATTACATAAGAATTTTAAATTATAATTTCACCCATCAAAATCATTAAAAAATTAGCATGAAATAAATCATTCAAATTTAAAATAACAATTTATAACCAAAAAATAACATTTTTTAACCAAGATAAAAAATTATTATAGATATTTAAACATAAATTAAAATGATTTTTAATTCATTATTAAAATAATATAATATCAAGGTCATTATAATAGAAACGGGGAATTAATTATTTCTAACTTATAATTTATGATTTATATGGTCAAATTTAACATATAAATGAAATATGAAATGTTTTTTTTTTTGAGATTTAAAGTACTCAACAAAATGATTAAACCAATTATTACCCATTTAACCCTCTCAAGGTGATAAACAATACCATGGGTAATATTCATAATTAAAAAAATTCAAAGGGCCAAATATTCCATATTTATTCCTTATTTTTCAAGATGATGAAAACATTTTGAATAGTATTTTTCATGAAGTTGTAGGAATCAATTTTAAAATATTCACAAAAAAAACACAATAAAACAATGGTTAGAAAAATGTATTATTAAGAATAAAACTAAATGTATTATTTTCCTATGCCTAATAAAAATGAGGTAAAGAATAATACAAATATTTCTTAAATGAGTAATATATATATATTTAATTAAAAGAATTAAAAAAACAAAATAATAATTTTTATTATGATAAACACACATTTCATGAATAAAATTTTTTTTTTAATAAAAAAATTTTTAATTAAAAAATATATATTTTTTCATCTCCAATGATTTTTCAATTGACAACAAGTCAAATAATTTGACATTTGTATAAAAAATATAGTTTTAATTTTTTATTAAGTATTATTTATACCTTCCAATACAACAATAGGAAGATAACTATCACATTAAATAATAGTAATTTAGTAGTATATCAGGTTTCGTTTAATCCTATTGTTACATGTTAGAGAGATTTCAAACAAAAAAATATATATTTATTTTAAATATTTAAAATAATTTTTAAGAGATACTATCCATATCCCCAATATTTTATTTTCCCCTTGGATGATAATTTTCCCATTGAATGGAAACCTACCCTACCTATGCTTTTCATGCAGAAAGCTCCACTTCATACATTATTGTATTCATTTGATGATTATATGAATGTAATTATCCTTGAAACAATATTTCATCATGGTCATTTTATTTTACATTTAATTTAATAAAAATGTTTTAATGAAATTAATAACAATTTGATTGTTGAAAAATTTCATCATTGTGTGATAGTCATATTAATTTTATGATTTACATGTGATAACATCATCATACCATTTTTTTCTATAAAATGTTCTCTCTAGAGTCTCATTTTTTCTAAAAAAATATAATCCTACATATTATATAAAATAATTTATTTTGAAAATTCTATACGTAAAATTATATTTCTTATTTCTAATGGGATATCTCTAAAACTTCTAATATTTTTTAACTTTGATGGTATCATTTGATATATATTATTCTTGATGAATAATATTCATTAAATTATATAAATATAATTATTCTACCATATGGATTATGTAAGGTAATTATATATCATCGAAATGTTCCATCACTGTTTCGTTTATAATAATCAACTATGAACCATAATAATTGTTCTATCCTAAACATTTATTTGTGAATATATTTTTTTCATTTCATTAACTAAATAGGGTTGGCCTAGATTCCACTAATTTTTTGGTTGGGAAATTATTGACCAAAAAATATACCATTTAATTATATAATATAAATATTGTATACATCATTGAGTGTAATTTATCCTTTAGAGTATTTATTATAGTTGGATACCAATTTATATTAATTGGGTTCATCATGTTAGTTGATTTAATTATGAGTATTCCTCTTATATTTTTACATTTTTATAATATATGAAACCTATTGTAATTCCTTGTGTTTTTTCTGATAAAATAACGAAAAATTTTATTTGGAGAAAATATATTTTGATGATAATGGGTTGGGTCATATGTCTGTCTCTAATGAATAGGTGTCAACCAATATCTCATTGGATATTTATGTGTACATATATTGAGTTTGTTCTCATAGATATCTGTATGGAGAGTATGTTCAAATTTTTTGTTGAGAAAATAAAGACTCTTTGCATATAGTTTCGTGAATAATAATTTTTCTAATAATATTATTTAGGACTATTATTGTTCAACCTATATTAGTTTTTTCTCTTTTCTGTCTATGTTACATTCATTTTTATTCCACTTTTCTACGATATTCAACAATATTATGTCATATTACAATATTTTCAATGATATATATAATATTTTTTAATGGATATATCTTTATTATGTGTCTTGATAATACTAATATTCTCATATTACAATCTATTATGATTATTTATTATTATCTCATATATTTTCCCTTATTGAACATCTGAGCATAACATTTCTTATATTTTAATTTCCCAAGGTTATGAAGAAAATGAATTTATATGACATTTCAAGATGGAAATCCTTTGTGGATGATTTATGATAAAAATTTATAAAATATTATGTTTAGAATAATTTTTATACAATTTTAATTATGTCCATCAGAATAAAAATGAAACATTTATCATAGTTAATGTTTTTTTTATATTCTATAAAATTACAATCTTAAATGATCATGGGGATGTACTGTAAGGAAAAAATTATTTTCCTATATTTATCTAAATGGTCATGTTAGGTGGGTTATTTAAAGATATATCTCTATGAAGTAAATTTATCATAAAAACATTTCTCTTTATTCCTAATACATCGGGTTATGTACTATCCCTAGAAATTCATAAACATGGTCCTACACCAATGGAAGGGAAAATACCTCCACCAAGATTTTTTATTTTTATTTTTTATCTCTATGTGAAACTAAACTAAATTATTAATATATAATCTAATAATGTTCTACCCACACAATAGGAGGGGCCTTTTAATATTCTATAGTTTGTCAAATTCAGCATGATCCATGACTTTTTTGTGGTTTATTTTGATCAATACAATGAGTTTGATTGAAATTTGAGAGTAGTTCAATGGTTTAAAATATTAAATTAATATAATATAAAAAAACTATCCTTATTATATGAAATTTAACTATATATAATTATGTCATCACATTTTGATGTCACAATGTATAAATTTTTTCCTTAGATATATGTTGCTAACATACATAACACATATATTACATGCTATAAGAACTCAAATTTCATAGAGTATCCCACTGATCATGTCTGAGTTACATTACATGGTATATATATCCATGTAATATTCTTAATGAAACATTGGATATTCCTATAATCATATAGAATAGTATAAAAACTCCCTCAAAGTTTAACTTACACAACCTTGTTAATCTCCTCTATTCATGGATATTTTCAAGGATTCCACCATTCCACCCATTCAATTTAGTTTCCAGATATACATGGGATACATTTGGAATGATTTTATTTTTTTATAAACATATCTTGAGGGATAATTGTCCCATTTTTTAACTACACTATTTATGTAGTTTATCAGTCCCTTAATCAGAACAATCCAATTAATATTAGGAACACATTATTAATGTTTGTTCTTAATAATTCACTATGGGTTATCTAAAAATAAAGTATAAATTTTTATATATTTATGAAAATTCCCAATATTAGTCAATGAAATATAACAATAAATATCATGAATTGTATAACCCTATTCTAAGACATTAAACTTCTCAATATATTGTCAATTTTATCAGACCTGAAACAAAATGACATGTGGTCCATCCAACATTGCCCTAAACAATATTGTGAAAAGTCTACCCAATATGACCATAATATACATGGATATTTATATTGAATAATATATTAGTAAATATAAAATATTCCCCTATTACAACTTGAGTCCCCAAGAAATTCTTTCCAATGTTTATATTTCCCTCATCTTCAATCATTGCATATTCATATTGTCCAAAAATCCATCCAAAAACTGATGGTATAACCATGGTTAATAATAAATCTTTTATAACAACCCCTATTTAAAAAAATATCTTTTTAAATCCTACTACTTGGTCATTTCCATATCATAACCTCGATAAGAGATACTCCACTTTATTTCTACATGAATATAAATGTTGGTTATACTGATTGATTCATTTGAATAGACCCCTCATCGACTAGTGAATGGTGTAGATTCCATTGACTTTATGATGTAAACACTACATGATGTTTTTGTCAAGGAGTAGAGGTCCCATTAACACTATGAGTTATTTAGCTCATAATGTGGAAATAGTTACATCTTTATTTACACTTAGCCTAATACCAATAGTTTTGATTGTTTGGAACCATTTTGCATCATTAAAAATGGTCAACGTAATCCCCCAATAATCATTTCCTTTTATTTGACTAAGACATTTTATGATATGATTTATGTCATCCTTTCATCTACTATTAAACCTGATTATAATACTAGGGTGTTTATGGTCCCCTGTAATTTAGAAGTTATTAATGAAATATAAATATTATTAACATTAAATGTGTGCCACCATGGTTAAATATATAGGTCGATAAAAATACTGTCCCATTGGTCCTAGTTTTATGACTGTAAATTGAATAAAAAGATTAATTTTTACATGATGTAATTTTTTTTGATATATGGTCCTCCCAACCTGAAAGTAATCATAATAGTGGGGAATTACATATATGTAACATTCACTACATGTGACATAGATCCATGTGAATTTTCATGGAAGATAGTTATTATAGATAAATTCCACCATTCCTAAGGTAATTGGAATATCATATCCCCTATACAATCCATACAGAATATCTTCGTTCTAATAAACTACCTAGATAAAATAAATAAAATTCAACACCATTTCTAAGAACTAGATCATTACAAAGACTATGATTCTTTAAACTAGATATGGATTGATTCCTGTAATTTAATGATATTTATTAATGCCTAGATTAATTATTTGGGCCATTTTGGAATTATTAATCAATACCACACTTCACCTTTGTTTTTTGACCCTTTGGATTTTTTCAGGTTTCCATCCATGGGATTATTATCGTGATTATTCCATATCATTTTCACACGAACTCGATCTACGAGATCCCCCATTTAATGTTACTCTTTATAGTAGCATTAAATTTATGGTACTTTACACTATGTTTCCTGATATAAATCTACACGATATATAGTCCACACATCCTGACATTAAAATGCATAGAGTGGTCTGTTTAAAATTATTAATTTTTAACATGAGAGATAGATCCTTATAAAATTTCCTAATACATAGTTTCTCTATTAATAATTCATAGCATAGAATAACCCTATATTAAGATTATATCATTGTATTATGGGTTTGAAAAAAATTCTGCAAGTCACATGCCTTATTTTATACTCAATCACTACCGTGGGAGCTTCCACAGTGCCCTTATGGATATGAATTATTAGAATAATAGGAATATACCCTTAATCCTTCATATAATATATATCAATATGGGAAATCTATTTATAATAAATCAATGTGGCTTGGATCATATTATTTTTGGATACATAGTTCCTCAATGATTCCTTCTGATATCCATAACTACAAACATAGTCTGAGAATCATATTATACTATAGGTGGATTGTATAAAAAATTGGTTAAGTATGTTTTATAATAAAATCTATATCTTTATTGTGTATGTTTCAAGACATTAAAATTCAAATTAAAAGAGAAAAACATGATTTTCATGTTAAAACCCCATTAATGTTATTTTAAACAAATCATGTTCCTTCTTGCTATACAATTCCCTTTCAAGGATTTAGAAAAATATAGTGCATAAAATAATAATGGAACATATCAATTTGTTAGAAACACATAGACCCAAAAAATGTAAAACTACACTCTTTAGAGCCCATGTGGTAAGAAAAACACAATGATGATTTCCCATATCCCTTTAGAATCAGTTTAGGATTTTACATGGGTAAATTAAATTCAATGAAAATACTACTTAATCAAATTGATTAGTTCAATCATGTATGTGGTTGAGTTCTCAATAATGTAATGTAATATCTATTCATAATAATAACGTGTCCAATATATGGATGAGTAAAATTTTGGGTGATCAACGAATTAATAAATATCATATTCTCAAAGGGATAACATTTTATTTTTATATCTAGACAATCCTTACCTTTTTACCATATGTCAATATACACATTTTGGTATTCTATGGCTTGGAGTTGACTAATCCTTTTATTTTTCTAATTTGTAGAAACATTAGTAATAATTTATTTCATTGATATGATTAGAAGACATCAATTATTAATGGTAGAAAACACTGATGCCTCTGAACTATTATGAAACTTGTATAGTATGTTATTCCTAGGGGGAAGGCACCCCCAAATCTCTATATACTATTTCTAGAATTTTTGAAGCCCGTTGTTTTACTGATGGTTTATGTGATCCCATTTTTCAATGTTTCCTATTGATTTTAATTTTCTTATGTTATGAATTTAATTTCAAAAATATAAATATTAACGTGGATTGAAATACATGTTACATTACAATTTTTTTCATTATAGTCATGTCCAAAGAAATATTATGACTTCCTATTAAGTGAACCATCTACATTTGGGAGTGCATCTCCTATAGTGACCCATATTCATTTAGTTGATTATTAATAATTAAATAGCAACACATTGGGTTGATATTATTCTTTTAATTAGTTAATATTAACATTATAGTCCTAATTGAATGAAATTTATCAAAATAACAAACTGGTTCATGATTTATGACAATAAAAAAACAATTCACATTTTTTGGTATAGTCTATATTGGTAATGATCCATTCTATCATTTGGGATTTTCCTATCCCATCCAATATAATCATCCCTTATTATTTTTTCAATTTTGTTCAACCTTAATCATAAATAACTTTGGCCAATGATCTATCACCACAAAATACATGTAAAATTCCATATTGTTATTTGTATTTTTTAACATTGGGATTACATTCACAATGAGTGTTATTTACCCGTATTTCAAATATGAATACCTAAATATTTGGTCAAAAATATATAAACATTGATACCATATTCATTAATCATAGTTTCAAGATAATATATTACCAAAAGAATGTATAATCATACAAATTAGGTTGAAAACCTACAATTACTGAGCTTATAAAAATTAGATTCTACAATATCTATTTATAAACATCACATAGATGAAGAAAATATTTAGAATAAAATAATTTATAAGTATAAAAACTTATCATGTTAAAAATCCACAGAGAGAATCTTATGATGATTTAGAGTTTTTACCTACTATGCCCCTACACCAATGGGTTATACAAACCATAAAGGGACAATTAGAAGATGTAAGGAACATGTGGACCACTGGTTTGACCTATAATAAATTGATGCATCCCCACAAGGCCTATTGACCTAAAATAATATTAAATCACCATTATGATTCAAGTATAAATAGTCCATATTATGTAACCTAAAACTTTATGACATATAGATTATATAACATGAAAATTAAACTACTCTGAGTAGTTTTATTACTTATGAAAATATTCATACATGATTTATATATCTATGTATTAAAAAAATCACAAATTTCTATACCCCCAAACCCATGATAGTATGAAAATATTTCATTTTTGGGTATGCACTACTTACCAAATTCTATTTTAATTCAATGAGTCTCTAAAAAAATTGCCTTATTTGATTTTCCACATGAGGGAGATCTATGTTGAAGCCAACAATAAATAATAGTGGATAGATTACAATTTAACAGTATTTATAGGAACCTATTGTTTTGTGACACTTTAAAAATTAATTTAAAATAATATGGCACTCAATATCATTCTTAACACACAATAACAAACTTTTAGATAAATATGTTATTCTATATAGATATTATTACTTAACAGTAACCATTATAACCTAGATGATAAATTAATGGTAAGAATAAGATGAAAAAAATTATATAAAATATTTATTAATTTTTATATAATGAATATTAATTTAATTTTTAATAATAAAAATGTACCCACTTTTTTGTAAATAAATTTTATTATTTATAAATATATCTTCTTTAAAATAGGATTTCATTTATTTTTATGCATAAAAATTATATTATATTCAATTTTTTTGAATTTTTATTTTAGTAAATTATTATTATTTTTTAAATCATCAGGTATATACTATTTCTGAGGTATTTATTTTTGAAAATCTTGAAAACATTTATTATAATTTGGATAATGATAAGTACCTTTTTAAAATAATGTTTAATTTCATTTTATCTAGAAATTTGAAAGACCTATTCTAATTTTATTTTAATAATAATCTAACATATATATCCTCCATTTATTAATAATCTAATTAATTATATATGAATCAATATTACACTTTTTTTGGGTAAAAGTTAATTTTTGGGCTTAAAAACACGTTATTCTATAAATCAATTTTCATTGCCTTGTATGAATTTATATTAAAAAATAATTTCAAAATTTCTATTAATTTAATTATGAAAAATAGATTCAATATTTGGAATCTGTTGGATAAATTGTTTTAAATAAGACACTTTTTTTGAAATAATGAAAATTAACTATGGTAATGATTTGTAGGCTCGGTATGTGTAGAACATGTAACACTGGGATAAAATAATGGGTTAATCATTTATATTATCTTTACTATAATTAGCATATACTATGGGATGGGTTTTCTTAGAAAACATTTGTCATATATATCAGAATATTTTGTTTCATTTCCACATTAAAAATATTATAATATTTATATCATTTAAACAAAAAGAGAAATAAAAAATATAACTATATTGGTTATAATTTATAATCTATTTTTTCATATGGATAAAAGGAAGTTATAAAATAATAGAAAATGTTCATTTAAATTTAAATAAATTATTTCTATGATGTTAATTTAATTTCAATTTTTATGGTATAATCACATTAAATGATTATGCAAGACAAATTGAGTTATTGTATAGACTATTACAAATATATAGTAAATAATGTTTAAAAATAGTAAAAGAAATTTTTTTTATTTGAATAATGATGTTACATGAATTATATGATAAATAATATATTATTAATTTTAATAAAGCATTTATATTATGTATAAATATATAATTATTATGATTTCATTAATGTAAAATTCATTAAATATTTAAAAAATGAATTTATTGATATTAAATTTCAACTAATATTTTATTAAATTTTTTAAAAATTATAAAATATAAAATAAGGGATGGATTAATTTTTAATTGATGAAAATATTATATATTTATTATTTTTCAGTAAAATTTTATCTTTCTATAAAAATTTATTACTTTTAAAACAAAAACAATTTGTTGCCACAATTAAGGTTAAAAGGGGCTAGTACAGTGGTTGTAAAAAATGATATGATTTAAAATGATACAAAACATATATAAATTTTATTTTATGATGATATTTTAAATATTTAATCTTTTTTTAAATACGTATCCATTTTTAATCGTTACACTAGAGAAATTTATTAATTAAATTTATATATTTTATGTAATGCCATGTGTGTCAGCTCCTCACTTATAAAATTCATACTCTTATACCGTCAATTCCAAAAGGTTAAACCATATAGATATAATACTACCTACCCTAATCAAATCCAAGTTCATTATATTCATGATAAGGCATTTGGTATTCAATTAAAGCCATCCAAGGAAGGATTAATGTGTAAGACAAATGAGTACTCCCAAAAAATATGTAATAGTAACAACCAGATCCTTTTATATTTATATGTTAATTTAAAATCTATATATAATTTATATATATATATATATAAATAATTAAATTAATATTTAAAACTTACTTTTATTTTATTATTGTGATGGAACATCCATTATCCACCTCATTTCCAACAAATGTGAAATGAAAGTATCCATCATGTGTACTTATGGCCTACTTCATCCACATAACAATGTGATTAATTTTCCCACAAAGAAACTCATGGAATTTTATTAAAATGGATTTATTAAATATATATTATATTTGTGATTAATTAATTATTATATAATGATAAAATATCATTTTTATCATTCATTAATTCTTATATAAAATGAAAAAAGTGATCAAGTGTACATATGAATTATCATCTCCATCAATAGCGTACTTTATTTTTCAATATTTCACTTTTGTGGATGGTTATAAATATATAAAAAATGAATATATATATAATATTTATGTAATTTCTAAAAATCATGATATTATGGAACCATGATCAGTTGAATTGGAAACGAACTATCGAAACAAAACATACATTGAAACAAAGTAGATATCACTTGAAATGATGATGATATTATACGGTTGTTAAAAATGGGTGTTCAAATGTAATAAATGGATAATATATGAATCAAAAATTATGAGAATAGTATTTTTAAAAATTTTAAAAAATAAATTTATTATATTGGAGTTTGGAGAATGTACAAATTAATTTGGTCTAGAATTATTAATTCTTTGACTGAATATTGTTCGGGGGAAAATGTTTGGTATTGGGTAGCTATATATTTTTTTGTGGAATATATAATACCTTTATGTTTTTTATATCATTTATCCATTTAAATTAAATATATTCAATGTCATAGTTCACATTATTTTAAAAATTGTGTTTTGATTCAATGTTACCAATGTGGTAAGTGTTTATTTTCAAATATTGTATTGTTTGTTGAACTAGTTACATAATAAAAAAAATATTTTATTAATTTATCTACTAACCAATTGAATTGTTTTTCTTATTAATATTGTTATATTAATTTTCTATCATTTTTTTATTACATGAGACAAACTACTGAAAAGTGAAAAAAATTATTATGTATTTTTTGTTACAGTCTCACTTTTTGTAGGGATTGATTTTGACTACATTTATAATAACTAAATTATATGATCTATCTCACCCAAATATTATCTCATTTATTACCCTTTGGTTATTTATATAAATTTATTGTTTCTATTAATTTTCCACTCTAAATGTTAAAAACGGTATGAAAGAATTGTTTTTATGAAAAACTGACATTGTTTTCATAGGAGGATAAGCATTTCCATCATGTAAATATTTTCATTAAAAAAACTCAAAAAATTTTAAAACTATTATTCATTTAATTATTAAGTTATATTTTAATTGTGATTGAGTTTATATAAAATTGTTTACATGAAATGTTGTTTTTATTTTCTCAATGAGGGAAATTTCACTAAATGTATAAATGTAATATTCTTTAATGTATACCGTACAAATATATTTTACAATTATTATGATTACTCATTTTATTAAATATTACTTTAAAATATTATATATGTATTATAAATAATTGTTTTTAATAATATTCATAAAATTTATTACAACATAAATAACTGTTTTCAAAAGGAATATTTTATTTTCATTATAGAATATTAAAATATTATATTAATGGTACTTTCATAAATGACAAAAAATTAAGGTTAAATCTAATCCACTGGGTAGAAAATCCAATGATATAATATTTATTCATTTTCTAGGTTTTATATGATTATGATGATGAAATACTGTTGAACTTATTTTTCTTTTCATTGGGTTAAACTACGAAAAAATTATAAATGATTTCATGATATTTTGAAATATATATGAATATATCATGTGAATGGTGGGTCAATTATGTCCCTTAAATTCATTGTGTAATTATTAATGTATCATGGATTAAAAGGGTACCTTATAGGTTATACAAGACCGAACAATGAAATAGATGTGTTTTTCACAAGCTTAAAGGAGGTTCAAAGGTTGGTAGGAAAAGCCTAACATGGGATGAAATTTTTGGTGGGAAGTCGTGACAAAAGATTTCTATGATTTTTATTAGTCCAAAAATTAAGACACTACTTTATGAAATGACTGTATGCCAATGTTATGAACTCATGGATGATTTTTTGTAGTAATAATATGATTCATTTATCATGAATTTTTAATATGTAAACCATGAGTCATGATTATGATCTATAAATTTCTTGGTAAAATTTTCAAATTTTATGATCAAATTATCAAACCCTTATTATAATTGTATGAAAATAAATTATTATTCATTTATATATCTATTATTTTACCTTACAGAAAAATTGAGATCTACTATTTTAAATTTTATTTTTCCCTAGCATATGATAAATTGTTTTTATAATAATATGTCTAAAAGGTTGAAATATGTGTTTAAACAAAGTGGGATATGATTTTGATCATTTATTTTTAGATTATTATGTATACAAGATTCAATAAACCCATATATTCTTTTGGTGAGGCTCATAATAATATATAATGAATTTGAATATAATAATAAGTATTAATTTTGTATATAATGTTTGGTTAACCAATGTTCCTATAAGATAATGTTTGAGTTTTTTTGTATACTAAGAGAATGAAACAATAGCTAGATTCATTAGAATAATCGCAAGTATAGGACAACATTCTAAATTATTGAAAATAATCAAAAAAAAATTTCATGAAAATACATCACTTTTTATATACTTGAATGTTGTTTAATCCATGGATTAATTGTACCTAGTATTTAAAACTCTAAATGTGGAATATTAGTTATTAACTCAGCTGGTATTAGTGGTGGATGTGTGTGCCTATGAATTCAAGCCTAGATAGAACATCTAGGGGGATAGTATTATGTTACTTCACATTATAATGATGAAACCACATGATTAAATTAAATTTATGATAATTAAAATTGAATAGGATAAAGCTAAGGTTTTATTAAATAAAATAAGGTGTTACTATTTGGAAATCCTACGGATGATTTTTCATGATTATATAATCACCCACTGTGATTACTATTCTTCGAAACATTTTTTAGTAAGTGGATATAACTCAGTGTAATGATGTTAATTATAAATCATTTGGAGAATGAAATGATTTTCATCATGATAAATCAAATTATATGGGATATATAATGGTAAATCTTGTGATTATTCCTTATGTGATATCTTAATATATTATTAATAAAATAAACATATGTTATTTAATTGTTGAACAAAATATGTGAAAAATGGGGTTTCATGGAGACCATAGAGTAATGAATATTAAATATCCTAGGTATTAATAATTTTATAGGAAACACCTTGTGATAATTATCAATAGAATGAATAAATGTTTTTTATATGGAAAAGAAATGAATAAAAAAATAATTCTTGATAAAACAATTCCGCGATAAATGGATCAAAATTAAATAAATATGATGGTACCATTTATATGGACATAGCATTAAATATTAAATAATCATGAGTTTTAGTCACAAATTTTTTTTCATTCATTTTAAGGATCTATTTAGTTTTATAGTTTACAGAATTTAGATTCAAATCATACTTTATATAATAGTAAAATTATAAAGTGGGCACTTCTAATTAGAATCTATTTTCCTATTAATTTAAAACTTTTACAAAAAATCAAGTTATCATCTCATGATAACTCTTCATGAGTTTCATCTTGACCTCTTTATTTCCATTTACCATACTTAATCATGGGATTGTTTTTAAATAGTGGGATAATCATGAAAACCAATGAAATAGATATATAAACAAGAAAAATATTATTCCAGCAAAAAAATTAAAACGCATAAAACCTCTTTTTTGAAAACATAACATTTTACCCCTAAAAGAAAAAGGACATTACTTTAAAAGCTAATTTATTTTTCCTTATTAAAGAAGAGATTTACACAAAATATCAATAACAAGTATATAAAATTAAAATAGTTACCTTGGGAATCCTCTCATAAAACTATCACAAACCCCTTTTAGAACCCTTACAAATTAGAATAACCATACAGCCAAATATCGAATATTATTCTCCATAGAATATAATTGTTACCCAGTGCATTAGAGAGAAATTTTGGCGTACCCATTATATAATATGTAATGGTCTAAATAGTTATTATTTGGGTGCACTTATCATATATAATTTGCAACAACAATAACACGAATTAAAAAATTCAACATTTGAAAAAATATTTTAATATTGCATAAAAACAATTTCAGATATTAAAATACCATTTTTGATTAAAATCCCACTTTCAATACAAAATCCATTTTTTTAGAAAATACTATTTTAATTCCAAAATACACAATAATTAAATAGATGGGTCTCCATTTAAGATTACAGGTATTTTTTATTTTAAAATTAAATTAAATTAAAGTCAATGTGATAGGAATGGTCATTTTAACCATAAATTAATAATATACCATTTCATTTGTCATTTATCAAAATATTCATCTAAAAACATGTTAATATATTCTTTTTTAAATCCATTGAAATAAATTAAATGAGACATAAAATGAACCATATAATTCATTTATTTCCATATAAAACATTTAAAACATCATTTCAAAACATGTAAAAATAAGAGAAATACGGTTTTATGGAAAACTATAAGAATGGATTTAATTAGATGAAATGTACCTTATCACATTAAAATTATTTAAATCGTCATTCTCATGAATAAATAGAATATTAAAAACTTAAATACCATTATGAAACATAAATTATATATATAACATGTCTATTGTTCTATATATTTACCTTATAAAAGTATAATGTTTCATAACCTCTAGATATACCTCAATGAAAGCCTATTAAGATGAAGTCCATTACCTTGTGTTTGAATTATCACACTATAATTATCCTCCTGATTAATAAAATTATGTTAATTATTTACTCCATTTACAAACATATTAATTTTTTTCTTACCTTTATTTCACTTATTAACTTTATATATTCAATTTCATAATAAATTATGTTTTTTCCATCTGTTTTTATTATATTCAGTTTCTGTGAAAAAATATATTTGGTAGCTCGAATATAGTAAAAGTTGAAATTATTTATAAATATAAATAATTATAATCATGAAATAATTATTTTATTTGTACATATATTAAAATTTTAAACCCATTCATGATTGATGGATATAAAATATGACCTAACGTTATGATCATGGAGGTGGTAGGTTGTACATACAATAAGTAACAATTTCATCATTCAATAATCACTATAGAAATATGACACGTAACTTTTTATCAATATAGAATTATCATTATATAATAAATAAAATATAATTTAATTATTTTTACTTACATATATCATTATTGTGATGTGGCAATGAGAAAAGGAATCACATCGCTTTGAGGAGGCATTTGTCCACACGTCTAAAAATGACGTTGTCATGTTTTCTAGGGAGTAAATGGTTATTAAACAAATTATAAAATATATTTTAATAGTGATAAAAAATAATTTATATCATAAGTATTTAATTTATATGCCATATATTTATTTTCATTACCCTTATTACATTTTATTTATCATTTTAGTGAAAAACCAATCACATCTCCTCATTGGGCGGCAGTCCACCGTACATATGAGAGAAATTATCATACCCCATAAGGAATGGATCATAAAATGATATATATGATATAATTAATATATAGGTATAAGTTTTTATAAATTTCATATATAAATATTATATCTATCAATTTAAACTATCTTGAGAGGTGGAAATTGAAAGACGATCAACATCATTTTGTGAGGCGAAAGTTCACCGTACACATGATTGATGATTTCAAAGACCATTTGATAGAAGTTTGTGTGATTAAAAATAATTTAAAAAATATCATTATATGAATTATACTATGATTTTTATATTAGTGTGATATAAAAACAAATGAAGGGGGTGAATGAAGAAATATAATATGACTGTTGATGAATGTTACCTCTTATTTGGGTTTCTCCTTCTAGTTTATACTAAAGGTATTTCATAGATGAATTAATGCCAAAAGTAATGCTTTAATGACCACATTTGAGATGTTTATAAGTGATTTTTTGAGGTAATGTACTAACCAATATATTTTTATGGTCTTAGGATAGGGGGAAAGTGGTTTTCTATTTACATGTGTGGTGAGTGGAACACATGTAATTATATTGAAAGAGTGAATTCTGCCGAAATTTTCTTCTTGTCAACTGGATCAAATAATATAAAATTTTAGATACTATAAGGTATTATTTATAAATATGGCTATTTAATGAGTTTCAGAAAAGTTTTGGGTCATCTGTACACATTATATTCTATGTTTATCTACTAAATAAACATTCTTTCTCTCTAAAAATATCATCCCTAAGTGTGGATTTTCCAAACCCTCTATATAAGGGAAACACCCTCCCCACAAAGAGGTCACTAAAAAGAGAGACCCATCATGGAATGAGAAATTCACATCCAATATTTTTGTGCTTCTTGAATGGTAAATACTAGGGTAGTGATGGTTCTCAAAATCAATCCTTCAGCACAATTGAGTTACACCACATTTCGCACACACAGTGAAGGATCGACTGACCTGACAAGGAGAGAGGTTCCCAAGGGATGGAAACATTCTCCAAAGAGAGTACCCCAAGTAATATAACCTTGAAAATCCCAAATAATAAATTTTTTATTTTCTTCACCTTCACCATTATGCCACCACCAAAGCGTCAGTACTATGTAAACTTGTTGTTACATTAATCATTGTAAATAATTTTAATCATTTTCACTAATCCGTTTTTTCTAAATTTAACTTAAATATATTAATAGTTATAAATTATTATGAATAAAAAAATATAGTCCATTTTTTAAAATTAAATTCAAAATTTGTAAAAATATAATTCAATATTAGTCTTCTAGAGACAACGAGACTATTGGTTTTTATGAAGAGTATTTTTTTTAAAAAAAATTCATTCTATATTAACAATATGACTAATAATAATAATTTAATGAAACTAGAATTATATTTCATGATATATAGTTTATAAATATTATTTTGAAAAAGTCCCCATTAGTGATATTTTTACTTAATTTAAAAGGAGATGCATTTTTCATTTCAAAATAGTATTTTGAATAACCCATCATTAAAATGAAAAAAACATATATTAAAAACCAATATATTGATGATTAAAAATTATTTAACTTAATTAAATATATATATAATAATTAGGATACATTAAATCATATTATATATATATACCCATATGTTAATTGATTTTTTAAAAATAAACAAATATTTGTATATATTATTATTTTTCTTTATTCATTGAAAAATCAAGATTTTCCGAAAAAATTCCAATACATCACCCAAAGTAAATATTGATTTTATGATTTAAATTTTTTTTATTAATTTTATAATATTCAATTTATAAATATTAGATATATGTTTTTAAACAAAACCTTATAATGAATGTGATTAATTAAAATAATTTCCTTCTAGATTAAATTTTAATTAATATTTGTATGACTAATATAACTGTCAAATACATATCAATAAATATTGAAAATTATTTAATATATAATTATCATGGTTCTTATATATTTACCCCTTTTATAAATTCTTCCCTCATAATATTATTCACTTATTTAAAAAATCAGATATCTTTCCTTAATATTGTAAGAACCCGGATCTTCGTTCCAGGTATGTTTTTCTTTTTCAGGTTGTTTTTGAGAAAAAGAGGAAAATCTAGAAATTTTTTGAGTAAAGCCATGTAGTTTGATCCCACGCGAGGTCGTGTGCTGGCTGTGTCCTGGCCACAAACACGGTGTGTATGGGTGATGTGGAGGCCGCTTAATTCGGTGTACAGAAAAGGTGAGTACACATCATGTACTCAAGAAATATTGGTCATGTACTTTTCCTTATATTTCATTAAAAGGGTCGGGGACGCGTCTAATCAATATTTCCATCTTCTTCTTCGCCTAATTACATCCACAACATCCAAGGAGGCCGAATCTTCTCTGAGCCACTGATCCGTCACCGGTTATCTGAATCGAACGCCGTCGGTTGCAATAGAATCGTAGCGGTGAGTTATTGGTTTTTCTTTGTCCACGTTTCCTAATTATTTATCTTATGAGAGTTATCTATGATTGAACGTTTTAGATATTTTTGTAGGTATTCTCTGTTATAGGCTGATTTATAGGCCATGGTTCATGTAAATCGATCTCCTAGGATCGAGGTAGTTGGTTTGTTGCCCTACGTTGAATGTATTTGTGTTTTTGGGCAAAAAGTGTTGGATTCCCATGTATCGGGTATCTCGGGTTAGGGTTTTGAACCTGTATTTTTATCTACCTCAGATTTCACTTATGCTTGAGGTTATTATATGATTAATTATTTCTTGTTAGTATGTGTGAGGATCACCCAATGGGTGTTTCCCATGTATTGGTTGTTTACCACCGTTTGACTTAGGTTACCTGTGAGGCATACCTTGTGGCAATGATTTCCTCCCTTGAGATAATTGATTGTATGTATTGGATGCTATTTATATGCTTTTGACGCATTGTATCTATTAGACAAGTAGTTTTTGAACTTACTTAGGGCTGCTGACAGTCTATTATGCATGACTAGACTGCTCAGGGTTGTGTGAACCTGGTGCGGTAGACTAAAGATGGAGTTGACGATTAAGGGGTTACCTAGAGAGTCTGTTATAAATTAGTATCATTTGAAAGACATATAAGAATTTGACATTGAGCTTCATCAGAGTGTCTGTAGTTACGTATCGAGACTATAGCTGGGAATTAGACATAAGTGCTTCCTCATAGAGTCTATACCTATCGTTGTAAGACCACATGGGAATTGATGGTGAGTTTCTCCAAGACTGTATGTGCCTTTGTATTCTTACTTGACTATTGGGGTCTGCCAGTATGAGCTACCCAGAGAGTCAGTGTAAATATAGTATGGTTGGTTGTGATGAGTCCACCAAGCCAATGAACAAGCTTCTGTTTTGTACTGCGTGTACTTTAGGTAGTTTGTTGAGATACCTGTGGTGTTACTTGATATTATTTGGGGATATATAGCTGTTGTAAAATTCCTCGGGTGATAATTAAATGTCTGAATTAAATTACTAAATAAATTTGAATGGAGATTTGTAGGATTGTTTACTTAGTGTACTCATGTTTATCTGCTGCATTTATTTCAATTAATTTTTCTATATTTTTCACTGATAGTAGTGCACAAATCTTGTGGTGATTGCCAACTAGAATTAGTCTCACACCCTATTTGGGTCCTTCTTTTCAGCCCAAACAGGTTATATGGTTGTAGGTGTGCATAGGGATTGTGGCCCTTCTACTTCAAGAACATGATTGCTGGTTGGAGTTGGAGAGCATAGGACAAATCCTAGGCTTGTGATGATGCTGGAGTTGTTGTTTACTTTTAGTAGATTGTTCTCAGTTGTATTTCAGCACATTGTTGTGTTTGCTGCTTTCCTTAGATACTTGTACCTGTTGAATCATTTTCATCATTATTATATTATAGATTGCTTTTTCTGTTTAGTTTCAGTTATTGTATGTTGTTTACTGCTTCCTATATTGATAATTATTTTCCTTTTCTTTGTATACGTTACCAAATGAGGGCATAGTTTCTCCAATGACTCATGAAGGCCCCCACTGCTAGTTGGAAGCCTCTTGAGTTTGGGGAAACACGCTTGAGGTCATGTGGTGAACTGGGTATGAGGCACCAGTTGAGTGGCTCCGGATTCAGGTTATTACAAAATGGTATCAGATGAGTTCATTCCTTTCCTATAGATTTACTATTTAGAAACATTAGACAGGGATAGGATGGAATAAGTAAATGGTAAATAGTTGTGCCCAGGAGTTCTATAACCCGTGTACAGAGAAAAAGCCAGATTAACTCGAATGTTGAAATTTTCTAGTTTTGAAAATGTTTTATTTTACTTGATTTCACCATTGGGTGTTGCACTTGTATTGTGTTGTTACTATTTATATGATTTTGGTTCTATTTTTTTACTACCCGATGAGATGAGGGTATGTCATCTCATTCATCATATATGCAGATGTAAAAAATAACATGTCTTGCATTTTTTATATGCCATCTTGGTTGCATTAGAATTTTCATGATGTTGTGATAGAATTTGCGATAGATGATGCATGCTGTTGTGAGATCTGCTGTGATAGAATACCTACCATGTTGATAGGGTATCATTTGTTTATAGCGTCTTTGTCATGGATGCCAAACTTTGGTCTTATAGGTGTTATGGGCCCTCGAGGATCAAAATTTGGTGGGACGTGAGTCTATTATATTGTCTACTTGTTATATTCATTTTTATGATTCCAATCTTTGATTCACGGGGAGTATGTGCCCCCACGGATCAGAATTTGGCTCCTTAAAACCTTTTTATTTGTTTTATGGGCTCTGGTGCAGTTCTATGGCTACTGTCCAAAAAAATCCCAAAATACACAGCATGTACTTCATGAATACACGCAGTGTAGTTTTTATCCGTGTCCCTGACTGTTTGGTCAGTAACACGGGGTTGTGAATGTTCTTGTAGGAACAAGCCATGTACTCATTTACACACTGTATAGTTTGAATTGGGTATCCGGTCGTGTCACGAACAACACAGGTTGGGGATTTCCTTCTAGAGCATGTCATGTCCGTCTAGAACATGCTGTGTAGGATCGGTTGTGTGTCAGGCTGTGTCGCTAACAACACGTACTGTGTAAGGTATGTGTAGTACACACAATGTATCCTATGAACACGCTTTGTAGTTTTTCCTTAGGGGAGCCATGTGACCATGCCGTGTAGCTGAATACATGGGTTGGGAAAATCTGCAGGGAAACACATTGTGTACCATGTTGGCATGCCATGTAGTAGTGGTCTGTGTACCAGTCTATGTGACTAATGACACAGACATGGGAAAAATCTTAAGGGCACATCGTGTAGTGGGAAAACATGCCTTGTAGTTACTTTTTGCAACAATCTATTTTCCTAGCCGTGTAGAAGTAACTAGGGAGGGATAAAAATTGTTATAACATTCTGTGTAGTTTTAGAACACATCGTGTATCCGGGTGGATTACAAAACCATGTATGTCCAAGGTACACACCTGGGGTAAAATTTCCAGAAAACATGCCGTATAGTATAGTTTTTACAGAATTTTTATGTTTTTGCCTACTGTTTCATTTTACCCTCTCATGTTTCAACTGTGTTCTTCATTAACTAAGGTGTGCTTTTGACTTTTCGGAGTTATGGCACAAAGACGTCCTCTCGTTGCACGTCAGGAAACAGGCAGTGATTGTGCGCCTGATATGGCGGACCAGGGACTACCAGTAGTTCCACCTATCATTCCGGACATGGAACCAGTAGTGATTCCAGAAACTAGTGTTGATGCTCATTTCAGAGAGGGTTTAATGAGGTTCATGCACACCTTCTAGGGAGCTCAGCATCCTACCCCGTCTATGGCAGAGTTGACGTTGGTTTTTCAGCAACAACATCATCCCACCTTCATAGGGGAGGCAGTACTGCAGGCTGCGGAGTCATGGATAGAGGCCATGCTATCCATATTCGATCACCTAGAATTTCCTCCTGAAGAGGATAGTGAATCTCAAGACTTATATGCTGCGATATTCTTCGAAGAGATGGTGGGATGTGGTTTCACAGGCAGGGCGCAAATAGGCTATGGCCGGGGACAAATTCCAGTGTACGTTTTACCACTACTTATACCCGGTGACACTGAGGGCTTACAGTTCTAGGCAGTTCATGATCCTATAGCAGGGTACTCTCACAGTTATGGAGTATTCCTCTCTCTTCACAGAGTTACGGTGTTTCACTCCCGTTCTGGGGAATGATGAGCTGTTTTTAGCGAGGAAGTTTGAGGAATGCCTCAGACCAGACATCAGACCGTAGGTTAAAATATTGCAGTTGAATTCTATTACTCTGATCATCAACTAATACATTATTATGGAGGGAAACCAGAGGGAGACCGGGGCTATAGACCAGGGCGGTTCAGCTTCCATGGCTGAATCCATTCAGGTAGACGGCAAGAAGCACCATTGAGAGTCTACATGAGGTGACTCGAGGAAACGATGAATTCCTTCTGGAAGATGAGATCTTCCTTAAGGAAACCATGTGGTGTTCTATCAGTGTGGTAAAAAGTGTTCATAAGAAGCCAAAATTTCTGAGAGACCCAATGGAGTGTCGATCATGTGGCAAGATGGGTCATCTGTAGCATTTCTACAAGGTTCTTCTTCCTGTGGCTAGTGAAGGAGGATCAGTTTTGACTCCGCGTACCGGAGTAGGATTACCAGTTCCGTAGAAAATTTGGTGTTGGAGTTCTTCAGGCCATTCAGTCAAGGGTAGAGGTCGTGGATGCAGTGGTCAGGCTCCGTGAGGGTTAGCTCCGGGATCTCAGGCTGCTACATAGGGCTGTGGTACATGCCAGACTTTTGGGGTAGAGCAGATTCATCAGGAGTAGGATCCTAGAACTTCCATAGTTCGAGGTATGATTTTAGTAGGCTCTGTTTTATCCTCTGCACTTTTTGATACAAGAGATTCTCATATCGTTATTTCTGGTCATACTGTGGAAAGCCTTAGACTTACTATTTATACTTCTATGGATATGATGATGCTAGACACTCCCTTTTTAATTATAACTGCTAGCGTGCGTCACTGTATTGAATTCCCCCTTGAGGTTTGTGTGTGTCGCTTTTTCATGGAGTCTCTATGTTTTGGAGATGACAAGCTATGATTTCATTCCCGGGATGGAATGGTTAGTTCCCTTCTAGGCCTTTGATGATTACTATCATCACAGGGTGAGTTTTACATCATCGGAGGGATGATCTATTCTTCATAAGGGCGAATGGGATGTCTAGGAGAGAAGAGAGGGACAAGAGCATCATGGGTTGGGCGGTGTTATGGCCTAGATTGATAGCTTATATCTGGATGACCATGGGACTTCTCAGATAGATTTTCCTCCATTGGTTAATCTCTTTCTAGAAGTCTTTCTAGAAGACTTTTCAGGTTTTCCTCTGGAGTGAGAGGTAGACTATTCTATCGAGCTTCTTCCAGGAGTGGAACCAGCGTCCATTCCTCTTTATATTATGGCTACACTTGAGTTGCAGTAGCTCAAGAAGCAGTTGGAGGAGTTGCAGGAAATGGGTTTCATCTAACCTAGTACTTATGCTTGGGATTTGCATGTCCTGTTTAAGAAGAAGACAGACCGCACCCTTAGGTTTGTTGTGGATTATCGAAATCTGAACCAGTTAATGGTTAAGAACCACTAACCATTTCCATGGATAGATGATCACTTTGATCAGCGTCGAGAATCCAGAGTGTTCTCGAAGATCTACTTAAGACCTAGATACCATAAGTTACATGTCAGGCCATCTGATATCCCTCTTACAGTCTTCTGTAGAAGTTATGGTGTGTATATGTATTTGGTTATGTCGTTCGTTCTCATGAACTTGCTAGTAGTTTTCATGGAACTGATGAACAGAGTTTTCCATCCTTACATTGATTCTTTCATGGTGTTTTTCATGGACGAAATCTTGGTGTACTCTCACACTCGACACGACCATGCTACCCATCTTGAGATCGTTCTGAGTACACTAAGGGAGCATCAGTTATATGCTAAGCTCTCAAAGATCCACTTTTGGATGGATGAGATCCACTTAATGGGTCATGTCATCTCAGAGACATGAGTATCAGTAGACCCAGAGAAGGTGAGAGTAGTAGTTACCTGGGAGCAGTCGAAGAATGTATTTGAGGTAAGATGTTTCTTAAGGTTAGATAGTTACTACAGGTGGTTTATACATAACTTATCACACTTAGCAGTGCTGCTGACGAGCTTGAATAAGAAGGGGGTGAAGTATGTTTGGTCAGATGCCTATGATTCATCATTTCAGGTGCTGAAGGGGAGTTTTACTTCACCACCAATTCTACATTTTCCAGAGTCGGGCAAGACTTATACAGTTTTCTGTGATGCATCAAGCATTGGGCTTGGAGCAGTACTTATGCTGGAGGATCATGTTGTTGCATATAGATCTCAACAGTTGAGGCCACATGAGAGGAACTATCCTATGCATGACCTGGAGTTGGTTGTAGTTGTTCATGCTTTGCGTTGTTGGAGACATTATCATCAGGGAGAGCATTTTGTGCTCTATACTAACCACAAGAGCCTCAATTATATCTTCACACAGCTTGACTTGAATCTAATATAGCGGAGGTGGGTTGAGTACCTACAGTATTTCAATTTCAAACTAGCATATATGCCCGGGAAAGGCAAGGCTGTGGCAAACACTCTAAGAAAGATTACACAGATATAGGTATTACAGGAGGCCAGTAGTAAGTGGCATCTTATGGCCCTATTCTCTGAAATGTATTTAGAGGTTAATGATTGACAGGCTTAGACTTTTCATTCTGTTGTAGCTATTACCTCTACCCTTCATGACCGAGTTCGAATGAGGAAGCTATTAGATTCTGATGGCCTAGTCCTATGGGAATGCATGTCGGGAGAGGACCCTCTTCCTCGATGGACTGTAGGCGAGATGAGATCTTGTGTTTCCAGCGATGCATATGGCTACCAGCAGATATATGCGGGTAGCTGATGTGAGACTTTCATTCCTTAGTTTGGGCCATTCTCCCTAGCATCACCAAGATGTTCATGATCTACACCGCCAGTATTGGTGGCTAGGTATGAAGAGTGATGTTGCAGGGTTTTTCATGAGATGTTCCACCTGTTATTAGGTGAAGCTAGAGCACCAGCGACCAGTAGGGATTTTACAGCAACTACCGATTCCTAAGAGGAAGTGGAATGATGTCGCAATGGACTTAGTGAGAGGTTTCCCGAGCTCCTCTTGAGGGAATGACGCAGTATGGGTTGTAATTGATAGGCTCACGAAGGTTTCTCAATTCTTTCCAATCAAGAAGACCTTCTGTGTCGATGATCTTGGACGGTTGTACATTCGTGGGATTGTACGCTTGCATGGTGTTCTGAGTACTATCATTTCAGATGGGGATTTCCATTTTATGTCGTAATTCTGGAAAGGACTGCAGAGGGCTTTAGGTACATATGTACTTCTGAGTACATCTTACCATCCCCAGACTGATCGCTAGTTAGAGTGCACAATTTAGGTTCTTGAGTATATGCATAGTGCTTGTGTTCTGGACTTTGGAGGTTATTTGGAGAAACATGTACCTATAGTTGAGTTTTTCTGCAATAATATTTTTCAATTAATTGTTCAGATGGCACATTATGAGGCATTGTACAGTAGGTTGTGCCGATCACCCTTGTATTTTCTAGAGGCAGGAGAGACAGCTATGTTGGGACCTCGTATCATTCAAGAGATCACAGAACAGGTGGAGTTGATTCGAAAGAGGATGTCTACTACACAGTCTCGTCATAAATCTTATACTGATTAGCGGAGAAGACCTTTGGAGTTCAAGGTTAGAGATGTGGTTTTCCTACGTGTTATCCTGAGGTTGGGACACAATAGGATTAGGAGACAGGGTAAGCTTTCACCAAGATACATCGGGCCGTTTGAGGTTCTGGAGAGAGTCGGGCAGGTTGCTTATAGGTTGTAGTTACCTCAGAGGTACCAGGATATGCACAAAATTTTCCATGTTTCTCAACTTCAACACTATTTGTTATCCCCTACTATTTGTTAGACCCTTCTCATGTCTTTCAACCCAAGGAGGTTGATCTGAACAGGATGCATCATTCAAGGAGCATCCTATCAGGGTTGTTGATCGTAGTGAAAAGGTACTCTTTGGCCAGTCTATTCCTCTAGTATGGGTGCTATGGCAGCATGGACATGTATAAGACAAGACATGGGAGAGGGAGGTCGATATGCGATCATGGTGGCCAGAGTTGTTTGAGGCTTCTTATTCACCACCTTGTTTGGGATATTAATGGATGAAATTCTTTAAGGGGGAAAGTTTCTATGAACCCCGATCTTCATTTTAGGAATGTTTTTCCTTTTCTGGTCGTTTTTACGAAAAAGAGGAAAATTTGGATATTTTTTGAGTACACGTCGTGTACATTGATCCCATGTGAGACCAGGTGATGACCGGGTCCGTCCCACACACACGGTGTGTAGGGGTGATGTGGAGGTCACTTAATGCGGTGTACGGAAAAGGGAAGTACCCACCGTGTACTCAAGAAGTACACGCCATCTACTTTTCTTTTTTATTTTATTAAATGGACCGGGGTCACGTATAATCCCTATTTCTATCTTCTTATTCTCCTAATTACGTCTAGTGCATTTTAAGAGGTGAAATATTTTTCGAGCCGCTGATCTATCACCAGTTATCCAAATCGAACACCGTCGGTTGCAATAGAATCACAGATGTGAGTTCCTAGTTCTTATTTAGCCACGTTTCCTAATTCATTCTCATATGATAGTTATCTATGGTTAAACATTTTAGAAATTGTTTCAAATATTCCCCATTATAGGCTGATTCATAGGACAAGGATCAAGTATATTGATCTATTATGATCGAGGTAGGTGGTTTGTTGCCCTACGTTGAATGTCTTTGAGTTTTTGTGCAAAAAGTAATGTATTCCCATGTATCGGGTATCTCGGGTTAGGGTCTTGAACCTGTATTTTTTTCTACCACTTATTGCATGTATTCTTGAGGTTATTAATGGATTAATGATTTCTTGTTCGCATGTGTGAGGATCACCCCTTTGGTGTTTCCCTTGTTTTGGCTGTTTACCGCCATTTGACTTAGGTTGCCTGTGAAGCATACCTTGTTGCATTGATTTCCTGCCTTGAGATAATTGATTGTATATATTTCCTGTTATTTATGTGATTTTGATGAATTGTATCTATTATCCAAGTAGTTTTTGAACTTACTTAGGGCTGCTGATAGTAGATTAAGCATGACTACACTGCTCAGGGCTGTGTGAACCTCGTGCGGTAAACAAAAGAGGGAATTAACGATTAAGGGATTCCCTAGAGAGTCTGTTATAAATTAGTATCATTCGAAGGACCTACAGGAATTGGACATTGTGCTTCCTCATAGCGTCCTTAGTTCCGTATCGAGACTATAGGGGGAATTAGACAGAAGTTCTACCTTAGAGAGTATATACCTATCGTTATTAGACCATAGGGGAATTGACGGTGAGTGCTTCCCAAAGTGTCTCTGCCTTCGTATGATTACATTACTATAGGGGTCTTCCAGTATGATCCACCCAGAGAGTCAGTTTAAATATTATTTAGTTGGTTTTCATGAGTCCACCAAGCTAAAGAACAAGCTTTTGTTTTGTACTGCTTGTAGTTTACGTAGTCTGCTGAGATACTGATGGTGTTACTTGCTATGATTTGGGAATATAGAGTTGTTGCTAAATTTTTTGGGTGATAAATAAATGTCTGAATTAAATTACAAAATAAATGTGATTGGATATTTGTAGAATTTTTTACTTAGTGTACTCATGTTTCTCTACTGCATTTATTTCATTTGCTTTTTCTATATTGCTCACTGACAGTAGGGAACAAATCTTATGGTGATTTCCTAGTGGGATTAGTCTCACACCCTATTTAGGTCCTACGTTTTGGCCCAAACATGTTAGATGGTTGTAGGTGTGGAAAGGTATTGTGGCCCTTCTACTTCAGATACATGATTTCTGGTTGGAGCTGAAGAGCATAGGACCAAGCCAAGGCTTGCGATGATGCTGGAGTTACTGTTTACTTTTAGTACATTGTTCTCTGTTGTATTTCAGCATGTTGTTGGGTTTTCTTCTTTCCTTAGATACTTGTACATGTTACATATTTTTCATCATTATTATATTATACATTTCTTTTGCTTTTTATTTTCAGTTATTGTATGTTCTTTACTACTTCCTCTATTGACTGTCATTTTCCTTTTCTTTTTATACCTTACCAAATGAGGGCACAGTTTCCCCAATGACTCACCAAGGCCCTCGCAGCTAGTCCGAATCCTCTGTAATAGGGAAACTCACTTGAGGTCATGTAGCGAACTGCGTACGGTGCAACAATTGAGTGGCTCTAGATTTGGGTCGTTACAAATATCATTTTTAGATTCCCATACTCCTTCTACAATGATATGGTTTTTCCATTAATGATTAACCTGTTGAATCACTTTATTCTAAAACACCGTCCCTCTTTTGTAAATAACCTGAATGGTATTTTACTCATATGAAATATTCCATTCCAACTAAAAAACTTCAAGGCTTAAAACATGATATAAATTTGGAACATATTTCCCTGACATTGAAACAAGAAAAATATGTTACCCATGAGATAATCTTAAGGGTATGGAAACTTATTAAGAAACCAATGAAACATGGTTTATTATTTCATATGGTCTAATGAACATGTAATTAACTTCCCCTTTTTACGAAAACACATCATACATTTCCATGGAGTAAATTTATGGAAGACATGATCACCTATCTTAAAAAATGATCATTCTCTCAATTATCCACATAATGTTTCTACCTACTCCGAGTAGTTCTCACATACTAGATAATCATTAAATCTTTCTTCCCGGTTTCTTATACGATCTCTAGTAACATTAAAAACATTTCTAAAAATTCATCACATAATGAAAATGACTAGAACTTATTTCTATTTAATGTAGCAACCGGTGCAATCTATATACTATAATGATAAATATTTTTATTAGAAAACTCAATAAAAGATATATGGTGGCCCAAATATCCAAATTAATTCACTGAAAAATAATGGATAATTTCTTCCACTATATGAATTCTCTTCTCAAACTATCAATTATTTTGAGGATGAGTAATTATACTAAAATTTAATTCAATACCCAAAAACATCTAATGTCATTTCAAGAAATTAGATGTGAATAATGGATCATGATATGATACAATAGTGAGATGCACTATGTGTATCCTAAAAATATCCTTTAGATACATTAAATAAATATGATATTTAGAAATTTTATCTCATACATGATGTTTTTCGATTGGTCAATAATAACCCAAATTGCATTATTATGACATGTTGTCCATGGAAATCCCACCAAAAAATCCGAAGATATTTTCTCATTTCCACTCTGACATTGGAAAAGGACAAAGAATCCACTTTGATTTGTTATAATTCTATGTTATCCTGATAAAAATTAATACCATTCATGGTAAAATCATCAAAAATATTATTATTCCATACCACCATTAATACTATTCCAAGACACTATACATTACTATGTTACCCGGATGAATTTTAAATAGAGAAATACTTTCGTAAAAAATATATTTCTTTTACATGGAATCGGGATTCACACATAATCCTTTTCCAAGTCTAAAAAATATTATTCATTAATATACAATTCATAAAACATACCCTTTATTACATATTCTTCTGTTTCCTATAAATATTGATCCACATTAATTGTTTTCTTAATTATTTATGAAAAATTTGTCTTTACTAAAACCCATAACAAAAAATGGATGTCTCGATATCCATAACCCATTGGAAAAAATTAGTCATATCAATAACCAAATGGTAATTTACTAAATATTACATGGTTAATTTAACAATCCTTTTATGAATCAAAAAATTGACCATAATGTTTTTTTCTTGGATAGTAAATTATAATGAAATCATTATACCTGATTAGTTCTATCCATCCCCTATTAGTCATATTTTATTTTTTTAGAGTGAATATATACATCAATGTTTTGTGATAAGTATATATTTCACAGATTACTCCAATGAAATGATGTCTCTAAATTTTAAATGAAATACTATAGTAGACAATTAAAAATAAATTTTATATTAATTTAGAAAATTAGGAATCAACTGATGTGAAGAAAATGTAATTACCTAATCATTATACATTAATACACAACCAAGTACCTGAAAACAAGAATCATTATACATGAAAAATTTACCATATCTTGAAGGAAATTCCAATTCAAAATCATTCACCAAAATTCTTTTATATTCCTAAAAATTAACATCACATTATTTTTTCTAGATGAACATAATACCTTTTTTAGTTAACTTTATAGTGGGCTTGACAACCCTACAATGATTTCAATATACCTTCATTAGTAACCCCCAAATCCTAGAAAACGAATAATATTTATGATATCTTTGGGTTTTTCCCATTCATTAACTAATTCTTATTTAGAAGGGTCAAAATATATGCCATATTTAGAAACAATAAAAAGATGTAATGACATTATTTTTCAACACAATTTATCAGATGATCAATTTTCCATATATCTTCTTTTATTTTATGGTTTGAACAATAATACTTAGGTTTCTTTCATGTTCCTCCTAGGAATTAGAATATATTAAAATTCCATAAATATAATTAAGACAAACTTTTTTATGACCTATTCAATATTATATTCATAAGGATCATCAATATAGCATGTGATATAGATAAATCAATTGGAAAAACAAAAAAATTATATTTCCCAAAGCTACTCTAAAATTTCAATCTTCGTAATGTCTTCTACTTTCACATTCAATGGATTGTACCCCAACAATATGTCAAACTCATAAAATATTTAGTTCTCCCAAGACTTGATCAATTAAATCATCTATATGAGGAAAAGATTACTTTTTCTTTAATGTAATGTTATTTAAGGATGTTTAATCAATGGAAAGCCTCATTTAATCATATTTTTTACCAAACAAAACATGATCACCCTATAGTGAAGAGTTTGGTCGAATGAAATCTTTATCTATTAACTATTACAATTTCAATTTAAATTTTTAATTTCTGATATGGTCTTTTCAATAAGAGGATTTAGTAATAGGTTTATAATCAGGTAACAAGTCCACATAAACTCAACCTTTCAATCAATAATTAAATTTGGAAAATCATCTAAGAATTGATTATTATATTCATTTATAACTCTAACAACACCAATTTGAACAGTTAATTTTTTTCGACAATATGATCTCAAAAAAATTAAATTCTATCTCTAAAAAATTTCATAGCTATAAGGTAAGTAATATAAGGCATGAAATCATTGAAAAAAACTTTCATAGAATAGAAAATTATCTTATAATGTGTAAATAAAATCCAATCCCTAAAAAGAATTATATAAATCTCTACAGTGGAAATTTCAAAAATATTTTTCAAGAATGATCATCCCACTAATAACAACAAGATGATTATTATAAAGCCTATTTGTTTTAATACTTACACTTTGAGTTTTCCCCAAAATTTAAATCTTACATTCGAGAGTTTATATTCCCAATTTATAATAATTATTATCCAAATGGAATTAATAGAAATATCTAAACAGAAATAGTGTATTTGAATAATTTTAATACACAAGTAACATACCTATAAAATCGTCATTTGATGGCCCACCATAAATGTAGTAGTATAATGTAATATAACTATACTTTCATATTTCAAATCATAATGATTTCTATCCTATGAAACTAACTTAAACACAAATAATAACAATGGACAATATCATTAAATGAAAATAATATTACCATTAGATGGATATTGTTTAACCCATTCATTGATTCTTGGGGATTATTTTTATTTCATTTTCATTCCATTTTTTCAAAATATCCACATTAGTAAAACAACACTAAATTCCTAATGAATTCTCCAATTTTCTTTTTACCACACATTCCACATGATTGGAACATCTTTTTAATACCTCGTTATTTATTTTTAATATGATTCCCAATCACCTTTCATTATAAAAACTTATTAATTTTATTTTCCCAAGGCACATCAGAGTTAGAAAATTCTATATCCACCATTTTAGAAAAATGATCCACTTTCTCATAGATTTTAAATTCACATTCAACCAAAGACCTTTGTAAAATAATTTTAAATATTGAGTAAAACCTATTAATTTTCTAATTGGTTTCTCAAATAAAACCATTCACATGTATGAAAAATATTGGGAATTTTTTTTTCATATGACGATATATAATCTATATATTTTTCCCCAATTCCATAAATTGTTTTCTATTTGAAGGTGAAAAAACATTGTGAAATATTTTTTGAGAAATAAATCCTTAAATATTTACCATTACATTGAATTAAGATCATATCCATCTCTTGTATTATTAACCAATGACCACAACCTACTATCTTCAACTTGAAAACAACAAACAATAAGAGTTACCTTTTTTATTTTTGGAACAATCCATGAAATAAAATATCATATCCAGGGAATTTATCCTTCATTTAAATACTATTGGGATAGAAGATCCACTGAATTATGAGTGATGTTTAATAATGAAGATCTCAAAAATATAATTTTTTCCTCATGGTTGATAGTTTTCATCAATATTATACATACCAGCACAATTTAAAGTCTCTTTTTCAAATAATTCATCACTTTAAAAAATTACTCTATTCTAATTCCAACTATCTCAGGATATATATTTGGAAGTATATTTCCCTCTTGGTGTCCTACCACTATAGCATCCCTATTTCCAATATGAAAAACCATTATGAAGAAACATAATTTCGAAAACGGTTCATGGTAATCTTCAAATTATATACAATTTTGTCATGAACATTAGGTAAAATATTTCAATAGAAAACTATTATCTATATCATATCCTATAATGTTATCTAAATAAATATTTGATACTAACAATATAAACCTGATCATAATGACTAAATAATCGTCTTTTATTAAAGAATTTTATTTCATTAACATTGATGTCCTTTTAGTTTTATATTTTAAGATAATTAGTTCATAACAAATTCATAATAAAACTATAAAATTATAAATTTGATACATCTTATTAATATCTGTTTTCCCATAAAGAAAATACTTTAAAATAAATAATGTTCTATATTAATGAAAATTATTGACAAGATTTAACTTGACCACATGTTTTCCCTTACCCATACATAAAATGAATTGAAAATAGTTTAAAATTATATAATGAGAACGAAAATCTCTGTAAGGGACATTAATATAATAAAACAAGTAGTCCAGTTAAAATCAGTAAAATCAATAAAAACACTATTTTGAAAACATAACATTTTATCCATAAAGGGTAATACAATTCCTTTTAAATATATTTTATTTTACCTTTGGAAATCAAATTATTTCCATGAGAACTCATTATAAATTATATAAAATTCATGTAGTAAATATTGTAAATTCAGTAATATATCCCTTACATATACCATTCAAATTCGAATAAGTTTCTATCAGCTTCAAGTATAATTATATACAGAATATAATCATTACCCAATGCATCTATACTCTCTTTAGATGCAGTCATAGTATAAGATAAAATAGGGTAAACTAGTTCTACCATCATGAACCCATTTTATATAATTTCCATGTACCACAACATGAATAAAAAATTTCATTCTTTGAAAAAATAATTTAAACATTTAAGAAAATAAATCTCAAATATTAAAATACCATTTTCTTTCAAAATCCCATATCCAACACTAAATACACATTTCTTTTGAAAACCCCATTTTCCAAACCAAAATACCAAAATAAAGTAAAATAGTGGTTTTCATTTAATAATATATATAATATATATAGGAACCATGAATGAAAAAGATAATCATGTGGATAAGAAAGTGCATTGTCTACATACTATAATAATAGAACATATTATTTGTCGTTTGTCAAAAACATTTCGTTGAAAACACATAAAAATATTCCTTTTGAAAAAAAATTCTAATAAAGTAAAAGAGATATAAAATAAAATTTTTAAATATATTATTTAAAAATAAAAAAATTTAAAAGATTTATGATGATAAATCGACATAGAGGAGAATGATATTTTGAAGGAATAAATTAAAATTAAATTTATTTGCATGAGAAGACCCTTATCACATTATAAATATTTATAACCTAATACAAATGAAAGAATATCATTAAAAAATTATTAAATACCATAAGAATAGATAAATTCATCGTATTACATTTTCAGTGGTTATATATACACATTATAAAAGAATAAATGTGTGTAACATCAATAGTTTCCTTAATGAAATAAAATTTAGATGGAGCCTGTTACCTTGAGTTCGACATGCCAAATCTGTCATCATATTAATGAAATATAAAATAATGTTAATTATTTTCTCTATTAAGAACATTTATAATGTTTAATTTTATTTTTGTTTCACTTTTTAAAATTTTATATACAATTACATATTCAGTTGTTTTACATCAGATTTTTTGAACATATTCAGCTTTATTATCAGTAATGGATTTTGTATGTCGGATATTTTCAAAGAAGTCATTATTTGAACATCTCTAAAATAATAATAACCAAATTATTATTATTTTTAAATAAATATTATACAAATAAAACCAACCATGATTTATTTTTTATGATAAATGAACATACATTATGATCCGGAATATAGTAGACCATACATACATATGGGTGACAATTTATTTTTTCAAAGATCATTATGGAAAAATGGTAAAAAGAATATTATATTTCCAGAATGATAATTATAACAAAAATGTAAACTTATTTTATTATATATACTTATATATATCATTCTTGTGGTCTGGGATGAAATAAGTAATCACATATCTTCAATGAGGCAGTAATATACTCGTCCACAAATGGCATATAATTTATTCTAGTTAAAAAATGTAAAAAATAAAATGATTTATTATATTTAGAGAGTTATATATGCTTATTGAATATAATTTATATGTCATTTATATCACATATATTTATTATAATTAAACTTATTACCATTCATGTAAAAATTTTGTGAGTAATAAATCACATTGCTTCGTGAGGGGGTAGTCTGCCACACACCCCAGCGATGTTATCATTTCCCATTAAGAATGGAATGTAAAATAAAAAATTTGATATAATTAATACATAGGAAGATTTAAGTTACAAATATAATAAATAAACTATATTTCCATCATCATACAAAACTGTGAGAGGTTGAAACTAAAAACTGAACAACACTGTGACATGATGCGGTAGTCCACTGTACAAATGCCTGCTGTATTTTTTTCTTATTTGAAAAAAGTTTGTGTGATTTTAGTTATAAAATTAATCATAATAAAATTTTTGTATATTTAATACATTTATGTTATTATATAATAGTTTTATTAAAATAATTTAAGGGGTGGAGGAGGAAATAAAATTAAACGCACGTTGATGATCATTACAACTTCATTGTTTATCTCCATTGGGTTTTGATTATAGGCCTTCATAGGTTGGATTTAATCCTAAATTTAGGATTATAAGATTATATTATGGGATTGGAGATATAATTTGGTTAGTTATTGAAAAAAATAAGATGATTTTATAGTGTCAATAGAGGGAGAGAGTCGGTAGCCTTTTATAAGTGAGTTTAGTGGCACACATGTAAATGTTTTTCAATGAGTGAGTTCTACCCACATATATTTTGGCCATCAGTACCCAATAATAGTTTATTATGGATAATTTAGTGTATATGTCTTAAAAATGGAAATAAATTTGGTTTTTTACATGGTTTGTGTCATTTTTACTTCTTTTATTCTACGTTTAACTAGTAAGTAAATGTGTTTTTACCTTAATAAAATCAATTAATATTGATGGTATTCATTAATTATATTGGTATAAAATTACGTTAAATTATTAGAAATAAATAATAATTATTATTAAAACAATTTAAGTCATTCTTATAAATTAAATACACTTAATTTTAGAATATAAAATTTAATATTAATCTCGTATATGTGGCAACACAACGTGTTTTTAAGAAGTGTATTTTTTAGAAACTAATGAATATATATTAACTCTATGTCTAACAATAATAATTATATGAAGCTAAAATAATATGTAATGATATATAATATATAATTTCGTTTAAAACATTCCCCATTAATATTTATTTTAATTATTTTAAATAGATAAATATTATGCATTTGAAAAATATTTTTAGAAAAACCCATCAATACACCCAAAATAAAATATATATATTAAAAACAAACATAAAGATGATTAAAATTAAATTTATTGGACTTAATGTAAATAAATAATACTTAGGTTACATGAAATAATTTTTAAACCATATTATTAGTTTGTTTAATAAAATAAAAATGATATTTTTATAAGAAATTGATATTTTTCAATTTGTCAAAAAATTCCAAAACAAGACCCAAAGTAAATTTTTATATTCTGATTGAAAATATAATATTTTAATATTTTAAAATAAAATTCTAAAATATATATATTATTTTTAAAATAATACATTATAATAATTGTGTCTAATTAAAAAAAATCTTTTTCATTAAAATTTACATATTTTTTCTATGTGCAATATAAATATTTAATTCATATTTCAAATTATGGAAAATGATTTAATATATTAGTACCTAGGTTATTAAAGAATTTACAGTTCAATTTATTATATGTGGGGAACAAAGTGTTTATCCAAGCCAATTCCATAATCATAGGGCAAGCTGCAAAACCGAGGAAGGCCTTATGATTTTCCAATAATTGATGTGGATTTATTGAATTGTTAGGTATTTGGATTCCATAATTATATTAGAGATTTTATTTTTTGATGGTATTCTAATTTGGATAATAATGAAACAGAAAAATTTCTTTATAAAGTATCTTTCAATTAATGTTTTTCAAGAATATATTTAATGGTACCTATAACCTAAAATAGAAATTTGGTGGTAAGGTTATATTTTTATAAAACACATGAATTAATGATAAATTAACCTAAATGTATTCATGATATTTAGATAATAATTTTTTCAATGATAAATAGATTAATTGTATTTATGATATAAATTTGGTAGTATCAGAGACCTATAAATAGATTAGTGATTTGATAATAGAGTGATATATGTTATCATTGATGAATCATATTTCAATTTTTGATTTCTAGAATATACTCTAAAATCAATAATTTTAATTATGGAATAAGGATAGGTATAAGTTTTGTAATCATATATGTTATCATTTAGGATTATTTTTTTTACATAGGTCTTCATACTCTTTTAAGAGAATATATGATCAAGGTGTTCAATTGTATGATGTATAGAATTAAGAGATAATTTATGTTTTTATGGACTAAGGACATTTGTTTTACAAATTTTTGGATATTTTTATTTATTTTGGGGATGTTGAATATTTTTTATCAATGTTTTCATATATTTTTAAAATTTAGAAATTTATATAATCAACTACGTTAATTTTTAGGAATTATTATAAAAATATTTTCATATTACTATTTTGAATGAATGTTTATCATATTTATTATTTTTCATAATCATACTATTTAGGTTTCAATAATATAATAGAGACTGAATGAATAAATTTTTACCCATTTATGGATTTAATAACCAATTATTAGTTTTTGTTTTCAGTTCCATAGGAATAAAAAATTTATATGTTCCCATTATCATTAGAATTTGTTTGAAATAAGGATTAAAATTATAGAAAATTTCTTGAAAATGCTGAAATTATTTTTATATATTTTATGGAATTATGTATTTATAAATTCGTGTATTAAATCATAAATAGAATCTAAATAATTATGAAAAATGACCTTGTAAATGAAAAATGTATTCAAATTTATAGTTATTTATTAAGAATTGATGATTGTATTTAATGCATGCATTTTAGAAAATGTGTTAATTTTTGTATTTAATTGATGAATATTTCCACTTTTTAGAGAATTTGAATTTTTTTTATCATATAAGGATACAATGAATAATTGTAAAATGAAAATATTGTAGAATTTATGAGATAAAATTTTGTTTATGTAACAAGTGAAGCGCAGAGGTGAAACACCATATTTTTAAGCCAATGTGATGCTTTGAAAATTAGAGCTAACCATTTATACGTTATGTTTCTAATTACATGACCTGAGATATTTAAAATAATTTTCCACCATAGGATTAATGTTGTAAATATTACACAATTTGATAATCTATTACAGTTCATTTACAAAAATATAGGTCATGAATCTGTTGGATGCGTAAAATACAAAACATTTTTGCTAAAAAATATTTCACATCATGTAAAATATTATTTGTCATGAATATTTCGAGAGAATGAAAACAGTCACACTAAATGATGTGGTATGAAGAAATTACTTTATATTCATCCCTTATCCACATATTAGATGAGATCTATAACAAGTGGAAAAAGGGATATGCTGATAGATGACTTCTATAAAATATAGTGACAATATGAAACCCTGCTTTGCCACCATTCATCCCCACGATCCTTCTTCATGTAACCATGAGGCTCATTCTCATAATACCTAGAACAAGCAATTTTTTCATTGTTTCGGGTGACGTGATTGTAGGGGGAGTTCTTCATAGAGATCATTTCTTTCTATTATTCTTGTTTTAAATTGTTCTGGACACCATTTATCAATTCAAATTCATCATATTTTCATATATAATTACAATTACTATGTTATGAGGATTATTATTTATATTATTCAATTAATTTTAATTTTTGGTATGAAAATTATGAAATCTAGGTTAGTTATTTTTAAATAGTGTTTCGGGTTTCCATGCTTTGTAATTTATTTTGGTTTATGACCATTCAAATAGTTAAATCATAGGAATAGTGTGGGGTACCCATACAAAGGATCCCTACAGGCATAATTATAATAGAAAACTAGAATGAATCCATTATCAATTACATCCATAGTCCAAGAACATGAAATCACTAAACTTGGAATGATTCTCTCTTGAAATCCAAAACCCTATCTTTGATGTTGTCTTTCTTTTTTCAATAACTAATCAAAAAAATTCACTTTTGAATTGGTTAATTAATTTATAACATAGATATCTTCCTTCTGGGTTCGGAACTCAGGATTTCCATGTACTATATTTTTTTATATTTTCTTAGATTAATAAATTATTAAATTTTTATAGCCCCGTATGAAATTAGCAATGCCCTGTGTGTTGTCTAGAATTAATGGTTGCTTTCATCTATTAGAGAGTTTTCATTTGGGTTTTATTAAAATCCTCGTGATCATGTTATATATTACACTCTATTACTATTTAGAAATTATATTTCAATTATATATCCCCAATTTCCCTTCCATCTAATTTTCTAATATATTGGGACTCTATTATATATTATTTTCGATAACTGTTATGTTTCCCAATTTCAATTTTCAATGAACATATTATTGTCCTGTTGTATGACGTGGGTTTACAAAAAATGTATTTTGAAATATTGAACCCATTACTACATAGATAAAAAATTTAAGGACAAAATTTATTTATTGTGGAGATAATGTGATACCTAGAAAATTTCATTTAATGTAAAATAATTCTTTATAACTTTCTCAATATGAAATAATGGACATCATGAAAATTGTGGTCTATTATATAAATATAGTTTTGTAAATGATACCAAAATTACAAATCCATTTAATAGGATGTATGAATAAGAATAATAAAATTTGAAAGATAATATTTTTGAATTATTTAATGAAATGTAATTGAATAAATAATTATAAATAAATTCACATTGTCCTGTAATTTCATTTCATGTTTAAAAAATATGTTTTTATTAAAATGGTTTTAATTTCATTTTGTGTGTAGATATTACAATAAATTGTTACCATTTTTTAGATATTTCTTAGGGATTAAGATAATAATTTTAATTCATTATGTCAATATTATGTTAGAGATAATTTTTCATAATATAATGTAAATTATTATATTTAAATGAATAAAAAGAAATGGTAATTTTTTTAATTTCTTATTTAATTTAATTAAATAAAGGTATATGAATGTCCCAATATATTTTTCATATATTTTTATTTAAACTTTATTCTCAGTTAATTATATATAATATAATTAATTACCTAAATTTCATTATCATACATTATTTTTTTATATGTTCATTTTTTGGTATTAAAACACATATACATATAATGTCGTTCCTTGTTCATTTTTTTCATTTATATTTAAATTTATTTCTAAATCATCTATAAATTGATTAATGGTTCATTTATTCTATTTTTGAATTTTGAGGATCAAAATTTGTAAATAGGGTCTTTTTAATTTTGGGCATTATGAATAGTTTCCAAGGTATGGATTTTCAACTCAATAAAGTTAAAACTAATAAACCGGGTGAATTCTATTGTGTATGACTTAAAAATAACTCTAAAACATTCACTGAAACTATTTTATGACTATTTATTAACCCCATTAATCTTATTTATAAATGTGGCGCATTTTTATTCAACCTTCCTTTGATTATAAAATTTATATTATTTTATGATTACTCACAATACAAAATATAAATATATTGATTTTAATTTACAATATATGTCATAGAATAGATATAAATATGTTATGATTGAATAAAAAAAAATTTAAAATAAATAAATTTTTTTTATGTTCGTACTTTTTTGTGGAATAATTTCTTTATAGGATTACATAACATTGAATCGGTTCCTGTGAAAGCATTAGAGAAAAAATGATAAATTATATTATGAAAAATTAATAATTTTTTTAATCATTATTTTCAATTCATTTATGTTATTCTATATTGAATATTTTTTAAATGTTTATATATTCCAAATGCAATATTATCTTGAACACATTAATGTAAAATTAAATCAATAGTTCCATAATTTCAATTACAAATATTTTATGTTAAATAATATTTTATTTTTTGATTTATAAATATATAAATTATTAGAATATGAGTGTTGGAATATTAAATGGTCTAAAATTTCATCCATGTATAATATTTTAACATCTTATCCACTTAGTAGTAAATCTATACCCCATAGAAAAGTGGTATGCTTAAAAGTGGTTAACTGTGGGGTTAGACGATAGGTTAAAGATTAAAATTACACAAAAACCAATTTTTTAATGGCGATATTTAAAAATTATCCTATTATCATCTAATATATTGAAATTTAAATGCATTATACTTGACAAATAATGAAATTAAATTTATATATTGTATGTAATTTTAAGTGTCCGCTCTCAACACTTCTAAAATGGAACCTCTTTTTCTTCCTTATTCAAACATTTTGAAATGTCCATCATAGAAAAATACCTAACCTAATACACATATATATTCCTTACCTTCAACATACAAATTATTTCTTTTCCCTAAGTCCATCTTAAGAAGTCATAATGTGTACGACATAGGGGGTATCCCAATGAATGGGTAATGGTATTGAATAAATAATTTATTGTTTATTTATTTATATAGCTATCATAAATCCATTATAAATATATAATAACATCACTATATTCAATAAACATATTTTTTATGAATGTTATGGAACAAACATTCTCATACTCATTTCTATCAAATGAGATTGAATTTATTACCCATATGTACAAGTGGACATCCACCTCTACATATTGATATGATTCAATTTATATAAATCCCAGATTCATGATGATAATGATAAGTTTAATAATTATATAATATGTTTATAATTTAATTATTATTCAAAAATATTAAAATAATTTTATCTTTCTTTCATTTATTCGTTTGAAAATAAAAATAGTGTTTATCTGTATGTTCATACTGCTGTTTCCATGTTAAATGTATTTTTTTTCTATCCCCATCATTTAATGATAGTTCAAAATTTAAATTTATTAAATAAATAAAATATTTAATAATAATATAGTGAATATGTTACCAATTTCATAGTGTAAGTATAATAAGGGGTATAATGAAACATACATGAAAAAGAACGTAGGAAACCAATGAAATGACCATGTTAGTAGGGAAAAGTAAATAAAATGGTGTTTAAATATTATAAGTGGATAATATGGGATATTAAAAGTATTAAAATGTATTTTTAAAGATCTATAATAAATATAAATTTATTATGAAATTGGTTAGTGTAGTTAAGAATAAATTTATACCTAAGGTAAGGTTTCCTCATATCAATAGTGACTCAATAAGAAATGTTTTGTGTTGTGAATATATAAATGAGTATGATGTGTATATTCAACCCCATTAACATTTTATATCATTTAACATTCTTAATTAATGGCATTTAATGTTAAATTTAAAATTATACCATCAATTGAGTTTTCATTATAATGTTACCATTGGGGTAAGGGTTTATCATAACAATTTTTCTTCTTTGGGACATATGTTTTTTTATAGACCTATATAATTTTATTTTGTTTATATAAAACCCCTTTGATATGATTTACCATGAATATAGTAATTTCTATCATATTTTCTTTTTCATTTGAATTTACTTATTTCATGGAACATATAATTCCTAATTTTCTAAACTAATATGGGTTTCCTGTTATAATATCTTATTTTACTGAGATTCCTTATGTTTCAATATTAAATAATGATTTTTTTTATCTATATAGAATTATTATTATTTAAATACTTATTATTTTATTATTTATAAATTTTTAAAGATCCCCCTTTACATTCCTCTCTTTATATACTCAAATGATAGGGAGAATGATAGTTTTTATTATATAGAGTTTGTTTTCTATTTGTCTTTGAATATTTTCTTCAATTTACATAGTTTCATTAAATTATTTTCAATAATGTTTTTTATATTATAAAATTATTTGTTATCATAATATTTTATAATGTTTTAATTTATATATAATTTATTAAAATGAATATTCTTATTGTCTTCCAAAATGAGCTAGTTTTTTTAAAACCTGTGAACATAATCATTATTTTAACATATAATGCAAGATTGGTAATTCACAACATCATGATAAAAGTTTATGTGAAGATTCTATTTTAATTTTCAATTGTTATTTTAGATAAACAAAATTATTATTATTTATGAAATTTATTAGATTTTAAATAAGAGTCTTCAAAAAATAAAATGCAATTTTCCTCATAAAATATTCCAATGATACAACCAAGGTACTTATATCAATGAAACACACATTGGTGTTACTTGTTATTCATTAAATATATCATAAATCTATTCCACATTAATTAATGTTATAGATTTTTAATTATTTTTATAATAAAATAATTATGAAACACATTTTCTTTTCCAAGGGATACAATATGAAAAAATTATACATCATTGTGTGATTTTAGGAATATATATATAAGTATTTAATTCAATTATGTGTTAGTTATTATATCCCTACCATGAATTGGTTGAAGATTAATGTTTAATGAGTGAAAGTGTAAAATGGCATATTATTAAATTGTTAGAAAGGGTACATATGAGGTTAAAACCTATCCAAAGCATGTGTTCAATTGTTTATCCTAATACTAAAATGTGATGAATGTCTTATTATGTTGCCGTGAAATAATATTTCTATGATTTTATTTAGACACATGTTAAGACAATATTTTAGGACATTATTTGTTTGTACTGTAATTCTCTCAGGGACAATGTACTTGTGTTACTTTATCATCAATGTCTTATAAAATACAATGATTTATTCAATGATTAATGGTTATAGTCTATTAATGTTTTATTATCATTTTCAAATTTTAAAATCATATTATCAGACACTTACGATGATGTTATACATAAAAAAAAATTTAGACTGATATCACACTTATTTTCCATAAATAAAAATCTAACCACATCCATTATTATGATTCCTTTTACATGGTATATAAAAAATGGTTTTGTGTGTGATTTTTCAATGAAGCGTGATAATTCAGAAAATATTAGTGAGAGATGACATTAATCTATTATGTTCCTTCATTATTTTATGCATGGTTCCAAATAAACCTGATCTATTTGGTTTTTGAATGGATCATAATGGTTTGTAATAATTAATATCTATAAATTATGTATGAAACAAGCGGGTCATCTCAAGATCTCTTATCATGGATCCCACCTAAAATTACACTTTTATTTCATTCCCTACACAATCATATTATCTAAACATTTAATTATTTATGAAATTAAATCATTGAGTTGGGAGACTCCATGAGGTGAAATAAAAAAACAATTTTGTCATGATACTATAATTGAATACATCTGAATTAATAGATTATAATTAATATTATTGGTTATATTCCAATTTTTTGATTTGAGACACTCCCTATTGTAATATCCAAAATCCTTGAGTCGATACACTCCTCTTGGTCATTTCCAAAAGGCATGAGTTGAGACACTCTCTTTGGTGGAGTTCAAAATTTTTAAGTTGAGATACTCATCATTATAAATTCTATCACTAGAGAGTCTATTATATAAGTCCATTATATTCTTAAAAATATATAAAGGTGACACACGTTTATCATAAAATATTATAAATTTTATTTTGAATGAATCCAATTCCTAGGGGGATTTTTTGGCACTATAAAATTAATTCCAAGATCATTTCCATACAATTCATGTCATGATACTCACATATACAAGACATGTAGAATATGAGAGAGAAAAAATATCCATGCTTGTAGGGGATAAATATAATATCTTCATATAACACAATATTTCTCAAACACTGATAGATGAATTTTAAATGATAAAAATTGCCTATTAAGGTTATGTTTTTGCGATAGAATCATTCTAGGAGTAGGTTATGGATTTCATCAGATGATGATAAAAAGGTGTAAAGATAACCAATTACCCTATTTGGTTTTTCTGGGTTCTTCTAGGATTTTTAAATAGACACTTTTTAAAAAGTAACATAACTAAAAGAATTTTTTTATTCCCATGCCTCAATTAGACTATATATGGATCCAAAAAAGACTAATGGTTCAACTATAATGGATATATATTATTTTGAATTTTTCATTTAGAATATTGAGGTTACGATCAGGGTCATTTGTCCAGTATCTATTTTCTATTTATCAGTTTTGAAGCTCTTACAACCTACCAATTCCAAAAAAACCACTACTATCACCAAGGTCATGCTAAAATTATTCTGTCGAGGATACCATACTCATGGAATGCACCCAATTATAGAGAACCATAACCCATTTGCATTATTTTTTGTAACAAAACTTGTATTACTTGTATTCTATGAGGTAATATTCACTCAACACACTCTTTGTGCGAGAATTATCTAAATACGCACTCTACTATACAGATTTCTTTTACCCTCCACTTCGGAGAAATAACTTGTCTCACCCACACTACTTCAAAACATAATTAGCACCCCATTTATTTATACTAAAATGTTGATCATACACTGTGGTGTAGAGAAAACACATTTAGCACTGACATAATTGGGAGATCATCCATATACACTAATCCATTCATTGGGTTGAAGAACACATATTTCTTAGCATACCATTATGCTTATGTAACAATAATTTCATATCCCCTATTAAGGTTATCTTGAACCATTCATCTTGGTATCATGCATGTGAAATCATAACATGGTGAGATCATTTACATATAAATATTCTCATGTTTCTTATACTGAGCATGATTTACATGGTAATAGAATATTAGTTGATCATTTAATTAGCATAATTGATATTCACCATAGGACCCACCAAAAATGTATTTGTTGTGAGACTCTAAATTTTATATTACATATCCTTAAAATATGACATTAAAAAGAATGGACCAGACCACACATATGACCTTAAATTGTGTCACATTATCTATTTAGGGTTTTAATCATAAAACCAGTATAAAAAAGAAATCTTTATGGGTTTCCCCCACAGCATACTCACACATTTTTATTATTTAATGAGCATAATATTGCTTACACCACCTAAATACCTTGACTTAAGAAATACTTCTTTGATTCATTGCTTAACTTTAGATAATATAATCCTTCTGCTTTGTTCACATACCTTGAGTTGAGATGAATCTTTTGGATTCATTATATATACCATCAAACATGATAAACCTATTTGTGTACTCATTTATACGAAAGGAAAATATCTATCTCTTGTTTCTCTAATATTCTTTAAGTGTAGTTACACAACTTAGTTCACATATATGTTCCTATTATATTATATAATATCCAATATGATCATGATTACACATATTTGATGATAAAAGGAATTCATTATGCTAATTATCATAAGAAGATTCATCCTTCTTTAGTGAAAACCTAGGGAGGAATATTTTGATGAACCTCTGCTGATCCATACTTTCCCCAATTTTGGTTCCAAAAAATCAGATAACCAAAAAGGCCTCTCTTGAATATGTTCCACAAAAACCATTTCTGGAAATAAAATTTCTAGCACCAAACTAATACTGACATAAATATGATGCAGTGTTAGGGAAACAACCATAGATACTACCACATCAATCATTTCAACACAACATTAAATGTTATCACATATCAAACTAGGTGGATCTAATCATTTTGGGTTTTATTTCCCATTTTTTAGATAATTAAGATAACCATTCAAGGGACCGATCCAAACATAAAATTGGAAGAAAAACTCTTTATGGTGATAAAGAATACTATGGTCAACCACGTTTTTAATCTATATCATCAAAAAAATCAAGATAAATATTAATATCCTATAATAAACCTAGTTCTATACCATAATGGATGACTTTTATCTGATCATTCAAATGAGGGTAACCTATCTTCTGTTAAAAAATTGGATGTATTCAGTTATATGGAATAAATATATACATTTCTATCATTGTATTAAATACCCACCCCTTAAAAGGTTTTGCGAGCTCAACCTCACATCCTCTCAACCAACACCACATCCTATTGACCAACAAACATTATGAGGGGTATCTGATGAAAAAACCCATTTGATATCCTACAATTAGAAATTCATAATGTAATGAAATTCATGAAAAACATTTATTTATGATGTTTTGATCATGGATTCAATTAGAAAAAAGTCTCATAACCAAAAATTATATGTACTATAAATGTTATACTGGACAATTGAATCAAATGACACCTGAGATAATCAATTTGGAAAAACCAATTTCAAATTAAATTTAGAGAAGGGATAAATCCATGTTTAGATATATATAAATTTTATAGTAGGGTTGGTGGAAATTAGAGTAGATATTTTATGATATTATTATTGATGAAATGATAATGAAAAAATATATAGTAAACTTTATTTATAAATAATATTTTATAAAAAATAAAAAAATTAAAAAGTTTATGTAGTAAATATTTTCTCAATAATACTTTTTAAAAATGAAAATAATCCCTAGATTGGGGTAAAACTACGGCTTGGATTTTGGAACCCTAACATTGATAAAGAAACATTATAGTGGGTAAAACATGGTTAATTCTTGTATATTGGCTTGTTTGGGGATTTATTTTCAAGAATTACTTATTATCCACCCAAATGTTATCATTAATCCATCATTAAGCTACTATATATTTTAAAGCTAAGAAAAAATTCATAAAAAATGTTGAATGAAGAATCCTAAATTTAAACATCCTAAACTATTAAATATATGGTTTTTGGGATATTCCAACTGAAAAATCAATAATATCAAGAGAATATATAATTTTGGTTATTTTTTAATGAATTAAAATATATTTTTTGAGTTTAATACAGTCTAATAGGATCAATTACTTAATATTGTATATTCAGATAAAAGTTTAATTAATTAACTAATGGAAATTATTTAAGAGCATAATGTTGTCATAAAGACACCATTTGGGTGGAAAAATAGACATAGTTATGTTTCAAACACCTATGAACTAATAGAACATAAACGGAATAATAATTTTCTATGAATATGTCTTCTGAATTGTTATATTTTTTAGTAAACATCATAATAAAAATATTTAAATGAATTTAATATGATTTGGTCCATAATGTAATAACATTCATAAAAAAATGGAATCAATGAATGATATGCATGTCATATTAATTTGGGATATTTATTTTGTGTTAACCAAATGGTGTGTAATTCTCAGGGATGTTTTTAAACATAAATGTAGATATTTTACAAAAAAGACTAAATAGGATATCAAATTTAATATAATTTTTTGGTGACCATAAATAAAATTAGGATGGTTTATAGCTCCAAATCCATAAAATCAAATATTTTATATAAGATAATTTTTTAATAGTTGATATATTGTTATAATATAAATGAAATATTGATACTATTTTGAAAAGTGTTTTGATGACCCTGACTTGGGATCCCAAATCAGGTTGTCTGGCTAGGTCTATCACATTACCTGATTTTTGTTCCATGATCACCAATAGTTAAAAAAAGTGATGGGGTATAAATATAATTTTTGGGATTAAATTTTCCCGAATTTAATAATAAATTTAATAGGAATGAAATGAATCCTTAATTAAAATATATAACAAAAATTTAAATCCCATTTAATGAAAACAATGAAATATAGTGAAATGAAAAAAAATGAAACAATAGTCTCATATATAAATGTAAATAGAAAACCAAGATCATGTTGTTAGTCTAATTTGAAAAATATGACTCTTAAAAAAGTATTTCCAAACAATACCATGTCAACTACTAACTCAAATATTAAAATTCATCTACATGGATGATCATATCCATTCTATTACATGTATCATTACATATGGTTTTGTAATGAAAACATAGATTCATTAGTAGTGATGAGTTTTAATAACGAGTCAGATTTCCAAAAAACACATACAATCCTATATAGATCAATTCTCTACGATGAAGTAGACACCTAGAAACTATTGATTCACATTTGAAATAAAACAATTTAAAAAAATTACTAATAATTCATGAAATAGATGGATATATTATAATAAATCCATTACTAAATCATGTTATTCGATTTAAATTCCCACAACATGAATCCAAATGAAAATTCACAAAACCAATGGATATGTTACCAATAGATAATAATATTTGATAAATTACTACCTATGATCCTAAAATACACTTGTTGTTGATCATCACTAACATTAGTGATCATGAATTTAATAGACCAATCAATTCATATCACACAAAATCCGTGAACATGTAGCCTATTCAAATCTCTTATCCCAACTATTTTTATTTGAAACATTCTAGTCATTACACATACACAAACCATTTTTCCTCAATATGGTTTTCATCTCGTAAGAATTTTAGTTAGAAAAAAGGAAAAAAACTTCAATCAAACTATATAAGATACCTGAAATATATTTTCATAAAAACACTTTTAAAATTGAATTCCCTTTCAATAATTTCAATATCGTAAACACATTGGTTTTTAACAAAATATTGTAATTATTTCTATAAAACTACATTAGAAAAATTATATGAAAATGAATCAACATAGAAAAAAACATTGAAAAACATCAATAAAAGAATATGGATTCATAATCCCATTAGAATATAACAATATCTATCCAAATAAAATTATGGCCTAATAATTATCTTTAAATCATATAACTGAAGTCAATAACCACAATCAAATCCTCTATAATCTTGCTCTATGAACATGTGGTTATGATTCATCCATTCAAGAATTAAATTAAATAAAAATTAATAATGAACTAATCAAAATGTAATGGTATATCCATGGATTATAATTTAGTAAAAGAGATAAATTTATAAATTTATGACTATATAGAATCATCAAGATAAGACTGTGATTTCAGTGTCTATTTGGTCAACCCTTGAGAGAAAAGTGTCATATGATGATGTGAAATCACAAATTCTTCTATAAATGATTTTAGTTGTCATCCCATTTCAGGATATGGATCATAATAGGGATAATGGGTTTCTAATTGTGTTATTAAATTTCATATGTTGAAAAAAAATGAAAAGGAATGGTTTGAATCCATTGATGATTGCAACCTTGAAATGATAACAACAGTGTCCCCTCAAATTAAAAAGTTATAGTTAGTATCAACTAATAGTCACTTGGGTATGTTTTTTGACATCACACATGTATTTATTTGAAAACAATATATAAAAAATAGTCATATAATGTCGCAATATATCATATTCTCACCATAAATTAATAATGGTATCCCCTAGTAACATGTAGGGTTATGTTATAAAATCTACATGACCATGTTCATTTATAGTTTAGTGTTCATTTTTTTCCCAAAAGGTATCGTTATTGTTCTAGAAACCATAAAAATAAACGATAATATTCTTTATATAACTGAATATGTAAAAATTATCCTCGCTGTAATAATTTTTATCCTCAAAAGGTCACTAGTCATTAATCTCCTTTGAAAACATTGGCTATTTCAACAGAATTTGATATACCATAGACTATATATATTCATGAACCAGACCATTCCATCATGACACTATAAGTAATTAAATTCTATATCCCCTAATGATGTTATCCTATCAATCATAAAATGAAACTGGAGATTTCACAAAGTTCACATCTTCCACTATATCTATAGTGTCATTAGAAAGTACATGTGATAGGCCTATTTGGATATTACTTTGCTGAGAGTCGTAGAACACATTATTAGAATTAATATATATCAATTGAAACACCATGGAATATTCAATGTATCTAATTCAATCACCGAATTAAATTTGATCATCATAATAGGTTTCTATCTCTGCATACATTCTATGATATCTATGAACCATATGAAAAACCACTCAATAGTGGTCATGATCCCAAACCAAAAATTATAATGATTTTTTATGACAATGAGTATAGAAATATTTCTATTTATAGATTTCTCTAAACACATTCGGATTAAGTAAACCCAATACATTATATTAGACACATAACAAATACTGTATGTAATATATCTAACAATTATACCCAATACAGTAGTAATCAATAAGGTGTTTCATCTAGTTTTTTAATCCATGCCATCAAAATATAGGATTAATCATTCTTGACATAAATGAACTCTAATGAAACAAAACTATTTTCTCATAATCACTCTATATCTATAAAAAATATCAATGTGTATCCTATAAATGATATAAGTTTTATACAATATGGCCCACATCATAGTGTAAATTGATACTCATATTCAGTTTCTTACTCAAAACCATCATAAAATATCTCCAATTCCTGAAATTTAATTTAGTATCTTTGTATAATAATATTCGTGATAGAAATAATTGAATAATAACCACCTCATTCAGATATTCATTACTGAAGTTATCAACAGAGGACATCGCTAGAATTGTTATAATCAGTGATATAATTTCAATTGATTCCAAATCTATTAAATTAAATTATGCTTCCAAGTTGATTTTAGGAAACCAGTGATGAAATAAATCATGAAATTCTGATAATTTTTTATTGACATAGAACATGGAATAAAAATTATTAAATGTTAATAATGCTTTAGATTAATTATATAATAAATCATACTCAGTGATATATATTTACTAATGTATATATTAATACCACCGTAATAGAAATTTAACCTATTTTATTGATATATAATTTCCTCTCTAAGAGAAGTATCTCAAATGGAGTTATGAATAAAAATGATAATATACATTCTTAATATAAATGGAAAAATTACAATATACTGATCCATGTGAATCATGTCTACTATTATTAAAATTTCATACAAGCATTTATGTTATATTTATTGGTTTTAACATCATACTACTTCCATTTATTTGATAATATATATTAATTAATGTTATCAATCTCATCAACTTCCACTAATATATTAATTCACCAAATTTATAATCTTTTAGACTAAATAAATCCACCACATCATTTTTTCCAATAAAATGTTATAAATTTAGTTCAATTGTCTTATGGAACTCCACCAATCTCTAATAACATAGGTCTATTTCTCACTATGATAATATATTCTTTAGACTCTTACGATCTATGTATCATATGAACATATCACTAAAAATGTAATATTTATAAATAATAAATAAATTCAAAATAGAAAATTAACTCTAAAAAATTAATAAGATTTTTTCTATTGGATAAATATTTCACCACATTTACACAACCATAATATCTATTTACATGAGTGAATTCCTTGATATTTCTTTAGATTCTTAAAAATAAATATTGATTCCGTTTCATTATTTTGGTATGATTAATATTGCAATGTATTTTTTCCACTTCATCAATGCTCCAAATACTCAGTTTAACTTCTCTTACAACAAAAATAAGGCATACCTCTTAGTAAAAATAATTATTCTAGATCCTAAACATGAAAATTCAATAACAAAGCCTAAGTAGTACTATTATAGACTAATGAAAAATAGGATATTAATAAAACTCTCAGGATGCACCTAGGATATAACCTCAATGAATTTATATAGATCGATTGAGAAACATTCTTAAAAATCATTTTCACAAAAACCTTTACTTCTCATAAAACATCTACCACATTGATAGATTATTATACAACATATGATTTAAATAATTTAGAATACACCCTCAAATAATCTATAAGATCCTACCCTGATCTAGAATAATCAAAAATATTTTATAAATAAACAACATAAATACTAGTGAAGGTATATAATTTTTGAAAAAAATTTATATTAATGGAATAAAAATATCATAAATATTTTGAAATTTTAAAAAAATACCATTTACTCATATTATCTATACAATATTTTAAATTAAATTTTATTAATCCCCACATCGTTCACCCTAAAATTATGATATTCTGATCACAAATAGATTATGATGAATGACTTAGATCTATCTAGAAAAGTAATCTTGTTATTTATTGGAGATATTTTATATTTATTCATTACTATTATCTCATTAAACTTTTATAATATCTTTAATAATTTTATCATCTTAATTTTTAATAAAAATACATGCATGATGAAATTGAAAACGATTGGTTGAATTTATATCTATCCCACAAAAATCATCAAAATAAATCTGTATATCTCAAAGTAGAAAGAGATCAATATAATATGATGGAATTGAATTTGTGAGAATACCTAGAAAAAATTCCATGGAAAACAGCATATTGATTTAAGGAGGAAACATATAGAATGTATCGAAAAATATATCCACGAAATAATTCACAGGCCTTATAAATGGAATTAATTCCAAATATTTTTTCATCTAATGACTAACCTAGATTGTTGACATGTAGAATACACAAGGTTTTTAGGGATAATTCCTACTTAACTATCACAAATGTGAAAATATATATTAAAATGGATAACTTTATATTCTTTTCATGAAATGGAATCCTCTTGCTCATAGTTTGGAATATAGGCCTCCTACATAACTATCCAATCCATCCCATAGGTAAAATTATACATTTTTATCCTCAAAATTAATAATTCCAAAAAATATCATAAAATTTCCTATAAAAATTGAACAAAATGGAAACCTAAACCCCATCAATACCCTTTCAATATTTAATATATATCATTAAGGAATAATACAATAACTCCAATGAAAATTCTTCTAGTCTAAAAATAGTACATATATTAATGAATTATTTTCACCTATAATAAACCAATTAAGAAAAGTTATATAATAGGTAATTATATATCCTATATGTAACATACCATGTATGTAAAGAATTATGGGTTTCTATATCTATGTCTATTTATAAATTAGATAGTGTTTTAGAGGCTTAAAATCAGAATAAATCCAATATTAAGCATAGAATTCTCTAATATTTTTAAAAGATTGTTTTACCGCCTTTTGAAGGGAAACAATTTTTAAATCAAAATTCTTTACAATTTTATAAGCTATATTTGTCAAAATAAACTTATTAATTAGGATTGGGACATTGAAATTTAAATTTTATAAATTTTTGGTATTTTTTAGAGAATGTTCATTTTTTAATGAATAGTGAAAACACTGCATTTTACTTCAAAACTGCTTTTTCATATAATTTAATTATATGGTTAAATTATTTTTATAATTGGTTTTAAAGTTTAATTAGAATATATTTTTAACATTTAATCCAATTGTGGTCATTAGAATTATTTTCACTTTGGAATTCCGGATAAACAAGTGCCAAGCTTTTCACAGATGTTGTTTCAAAAAAACTCACTATTTGTTTCAACAACGGGAATTACTTTTAAATTAATTATTGCAATTTATGTGTTTGGAATTTGGTAAAATGTATTCCATATTCGAAATCGGATATTCTAGATTATATTATTAAGACTCTTTTGTTTTTGGACATTTTGAATAATAACTATGGTAATTATCTTTAATTATCGTGATTAATTAGGAATCTGATAGTTAAGGATAATAAAATAATATCATAATAACAACAAATGACCCAAAAATGTGTCCTAATGCTACTGGTTATGCCATGGCAGACCATGGGATGCCTTGTTCCAAACTTTGGGACCCCATGAAATAACTTTTGGGTGATAGTGACACTTTATCATTTTATGTTTTTTAAAAGGAATGTATAACCAAAGTATGTATCACCCAAGTAAAACAATTTTAATTTTGCATACATAAATGATCTCTTGGCCTATAAATAGTCATTGGAAATATAATAATATTTCCTACATCATAGAATTTGTTTTGTAATTTTTAGACATTAAAAAATTATATTTTTAATGACACCTTGATGATGCAGTGATTACCTCATTAATGAACGATTTAAATAAAATGAAACGATAATGTAATATCTAAGACATAAACCTGTCAAAAACATATTGTATGAGTATATTTCAAATCCTTGTAACCTTAAACTCGATATATATCAATGTGGGACTTTTAAAATATGAAACTCATTTTAATATAAAGTAACATTTCTTGACTTTCCAAGAGTGCACCTCCTCCATCTTATAAAAGGCCCCCACCTCTACCTCCTTACCCACACCTCTCAAGCCATTGTCTCGGCCCAAATCTGCTCATTTCATCTCTTCACATCCCTCTCTTCATCATAGAAGCCTTACCTAAGGCAGGAAGCTCTTCAAGAAACCCTTTTAGTTCAATCCAAGAGGTGTTACCTGTAACAACCCGAAATTTTGAATAAATCTTGTCTCCTAATTTTGTGTGTTATTTTATTTTATTTTTAGACTCAAAAAAAATGTTTCATTTGATAACATGAGTATAATTAAAATGAGACCGTTGGGATTTAACTGTTATATGACCATTGTTCAATATGACCACTATAAACTAAATGTTTCGATTATTGTCTCTAAATACATGTAATCTTGGTTAATTAATATAGAAAGAAGATTTGATGGCCTCATCCAGTAGTCTTGGACCGATCAAAGCCCATCTAATAGAACTTGGGAAGGAGGTAGCACCACTGGGATTTGCTCTAGACCAAACCCAAGTCGAACTTCATCGTGTGAAGATAGAACGAAATCTCCTTTGCGAGAAGTTCAAACTGATAGAAATTACTACTCGTGCGATGTTGGTCGAGCCTCCCTCAAATTCTCTCACCTTATCACACCTTACACTTAGGTCCTATGCTGGTGTGATAATGGGCTATGTAAGGAGACTGCAACTGCCTTATGTAATCCTTTGTTTTAAAAAAAAAATTGGATTTATTCTTATGATGAAGTTTATGAATTTTGAAATGACCTGATAAATATAGTATGCATATTTTTGATGATCTTTGGAAAAAATGATACAATAAAAAAGTTTATGTAAACCTTAAATAATTAAAAACGTGTAATGATATTCAAAAAATGGTCTTCTACAATTATGTCCAGTACGAAATTTAGAGTCTAATAAGATCAAAATGATTTTTGATGAACAGAAAATTATGAATAGTGATTTAATGATTAGGATTAGTAATGTGTCGAAATGGATTAGTAATCTCACTTAAAGAAGGTATTAATATAATGTAGGCACCTTGATTAAGTAATGTGATTCAATAAAATGGTTAAATAACGGTTTCATAAATTATTATTCATGTATTAGGTTTTTTAAGAGAATAGTTTTTTTTAATTAAAAATTAAATTAAAAATATTTAGAAAATTATTTTGATAAAATGGATTTCATTTTTGAACACAGATCATCGATATTATGTTAAGGTAATTTTTGCGGTTTTTCTGAAAAAATTAATTTTCGTTGCATAGTGTATTTATTTAAAAATTAAATTAAAAATATTTACAAAATTATTTTTATAAAATGGAGTTCATTTTTGAAATGAGAGCACTAATATTTGGTTAATTTGAAATTTTGTGATTTTTCTGAGAAATTTGAATTTTCAGTGAATAGTAAAAAATACAGTTTTTGGGTTTCAGAATGTTTAATGACATCATAACTGTGTCATGATTATTCTATGAGATATTTTAAGGGATGGTCGAATAAAGGGTATGAATTATTGTATGAGGTGTCCCATGTGGCCAATACCATGCGAAAATACCATGGGCAAGCCCATGGTTTTGCCAAAACAATCGATGAGGTGTCCCTTGGCCATTAATGCCCTGTCACCTCACTTTCCCTATAAATACCAAGCGATCCTCTCATTAATTCGACTCCCCACTCTCCCCCAACGATGTTCTGGTCTCATTACCTCCCATTTAGTACTCCCAAGGTTCCCACAAGCCCTCAAGGTCCCAACCATTGAGTTTTAAGAGTTACGTTTTAAGGTAAGGGATCCGACCTCTCTCTTTCTTTTCAAGTAATCTCTTTTATGTCGTTTCTTTTATGCTCCATATTCTTATGTTAAATGATTTTCTTTTATATTCCTCTTACTGACCTTTTCATGTTAATATAATGAGATATCCCCTCTTACTCTCATTATTTCTTTTTATTAATTTTTAAGTTGCACCATTAGGCTGCTGAATGTTTTGTAACAGATTCTTTCTCCCATCTCAATTTTCAAGATCTATTTTCATGTAAAGTCTTTCAAGTTGTTTTTTATTATGTTAGGGTATGATCACTATATATATCATACTGAAATTTTATGTTAATATTATGATATACCCTATTTTATCTCATCAATTCAATTTTGTTGAAGTTTAAGTGACGTCGTTAGGCTGCTGAATTTTTAAGGGATTCTTTCACCCTTCTCATTTTTCAAAGTTCTACTTTCATGTCAAGTCTTTCAATTTAATTTTTATTATGTTAGGGTATGATCTCTATATCTATCATACTGATATTTTATGTTCATATTATTAGATCCCCATTTTATCTCTTCAATTTAGTATTTTGGTGTTTTCATTGGCGTCGTTAGGCTACCGAATTTTTAAGTGGTTCTTTCACCTTTCTCCTTTTTCAAAGTTCTAATTCTATGTCAAGTCTCTAAAGATAATTTTTATAATTTTGGGGTATGATTGTTATATCTATCATACTGATATATTATTCTCATATTATGAGAGAACCTATTTGATCTCATCAATTCATTTTTGGTTGAATTTTATGTGACGTTGTTAGGCTGCCGAATTTTTATAAGAGAAATCTTATTTTTGTTTTACTTCAATGTTTTTCATTTCAAATGGTATGTCCTTCAAATTTCATTACCATGATTCATGTCCTTTATGTTCTGTCCCTATAGTATTTTTATAGATCAATTATGAGTGGGTGACCCATGTCCCCTCACTTTTCAACGTTTTCTAAAACCCTGTAATGTAGTCGTTATGCTGCAGAATTTTCATCTCAAATTGCCTCTATCGTTCTCTCAAGATTATTTCATGTTATTAAGTTAATACTCAAAATTTTTATTTCTACAGCGGTATTCACATATATATCAAAATTTTCTATTTTAAATTCTGGGATTTACAATCATGAAACCCACTTTCCCTTTTCGTGGGTTTAAAGTGACATAAAGATCATGTCTTTAAAGTAGTTTTTAAAAAGTTATGACTATGAAATGAAACCCACTTATTTTATGCTATATGGGTTGTTTTTGAAATTATTTATGATGATATATGTGTATCACAATTTTATAAAACAAAATTTAAGGGTGCTCCTTGATAGTGCTCCAATGCATTGGGTAAAGAATTAATCTCTAGAGATGACCTTTTAGACTAATACCTTGGTGAATGACCTTGGTAATTTTTACTGACACCTTGGGGATGGACCGTGGTGAAACGAAATGATTGTCAATATTAAATGATGTATCCACATCTTCATGTTATGAAAATTTTAATTTTTCTTAAGATATATCTCATGATTTCTTTCTCATGCCTTAAAGTTCTTTTCATGACCTTATTAAAGTATCTAAAGTTCAGATGTTAAATTTTTCTCTTGTTTCCCTTACTGGGCCTTCTACTCACCCTTTCTTTTGATGTATGTCCCCAGGTTATGAGATGTAGTAATGAACCTAGTATAAACAAGAAGAGAAGCCTTTCAAGTGTTTAAGATGAATTTTTTTTGTTTTCATGTTTTATGTTCCTGGTTTCTAAGACACTAAACCTTAAAGATCCTCGGTTTTGTAAAATGTAATGAATGTTTACTTGATAAAAAGGCAGCATGCTATAGTTTGTATCAAAGGATGGTTTAGTTATTTGTGGAAATTAAGATATGAAAACTTTATGAAGAAGCCTATAGAAAAGTTTATATATAGGAAATCTTCTTGGTATTTTGGTGAGTATTGAGTAATGGGTTGCCAAGAAAATACATCACTGTCTCGATACAAATAGGTAGAGGTGGCTCTGGCATAGACGTACATATTGGTAAAACCTGAACACACCGCTTTGAGCCAGACTCATACAGGAACTGGTACACAACAATGGGCCTTGCTGCACTCTTGGTTACAACACTGCCAGGGGATATGCTTTGGTAAATTCATAAGCTTAGTATGAACCATTGTTAAATGAACAAAGATAAAATAAAATAAAGATTCACAAAAGAATATATGATCATGGATAACCTATATGGGAACCTATGGGATCACAAGTTAGTGTATACTTTTCTTCTACAGGTTATCCTTATATGATTTAAGTTCCTTTTCATGCTTATTGGCTAAGTATTTAAGCCCCTAATTATACTTTGTCTTCTTAGTTAGTGGTGGGAAATGGAAGAACATGTCCCAACAACCAATGTGATATGAAATGCGAAGATTTCCATATTAATATGACAGGTATGATTAGGGGATTAAAAGATGATTATTATTTTGGAAGACGTTCAATATTTTGGGGACCCTATGTGATCGAGCTAAATATATTACTGTGGTCTTTTCATTGAGGAGTAAGGTTGACTTATATTTTTAAGAATCGATGAATTTAAGCTGGACTTATAGTAATTTAGGTTAATTATGGGAATGATTAACCTATTATGGGTAAAATATGTTTATGTTATCTACTTTTGTTATAAGATGTGAGGATTGGTTGATGTTGTTTGGAGATGAACAATGAAGTTTATTTTGGAAGACTATGTTATCAAATCCTTCTTGTATTTGGGTTTCAATCTTAGTTTGGTTTATTTTGAGGAATTTTAAGGACCGTTATTTATGGAATGGTCTATGATGAACTTTGGGTAGTACCATGGAACATTGAAGATTTAAAAGTAGTTTCCATTCCTATGGGATTCTTTTTGAAGAGTTGTTTTAACTTACCCTTTCTATTTTTCGGATAATTCTTAAAGATAGAAGAAATAGATAGTTAATATTTTGTGGATTATGTGATTCTCTAGAAGATGATTCTTGTGCTTTTGATGAGACCAAGTGTTTTTGAATTCTCATAATTTGGAGAAATGATTAGTTTTGGTAGACACTTATTAAAAGATAAAACTCTACATGAAGGTAGGTATATTTTCTTATGTTTTTGTTCTATGTTGTAAATGAATTGCTCAAAATTATGGAAAGGAACGTAAAACAAAAACGTTTTTGGTTTTCATTTCCTAATAGGTAATCATATACCGTTTACACACATCATAAGTTTGGGATTTTCTTATGGTTAACTTTCTCCTAATCATGTTTTCTATCACTCTCCCTCAAAACTTAACCCTTTGTTTTCTCTTATATGTCAATGTTTTCCTACATGGAATCCTAGTGTTGGTTAACTCAGGTGACCTTCGTACTTCCTTTTCTTTCTTTTAATGTAATAGTTTTACTGACTCCTTATCCGATGTGGTACATTCAATGAAATTTCAAAAACCAATTTTAAAAATTGTGAGGATGCAATATCTTAAGGGGGGAGATTAGAACGACCCGAAATTTTGAATAAATGTTGTTTTCTAATTTTGTGTGTTATTTTATTTTATTTTTATACTCAACAAAAATGTTTCATTTGATAACTGGAGATTAATTAAAATGAGACCATTGGATTTTGAATGTTATATGACCATTGGTCAATATGACCGCTGTAAACTAAACATTTCAATTATTGTCTCTAAATACAAGCAATATTGGTAAATTAATATAGAAAGATGATTTGATGGCCTCACCCAGTAGTCTTGGACCGATCGAAGCCCATCTAACATAACTTGGGAAGGAGGTAGCACCACTGGGCTTTACTCTGGACCAAACCCATGCTGAACTTCATCGTGTGAAGCTAGAACGGAATCGTCGTTGCGATAAGTTCAAACTGATAGAAATTACTACTCATGCGATGTTGGTCAAGCCACCCTCGGATTCTCTCACCTTAGCACACCTTACACATAGATCCTATGCTGCTGTGATAAGGGGATATGTAAGGAGACCGTAACTGCCTTGTGTAATCCTTTGTTTTAAATAAAAATTTGGATTTCTTCTTATGACGAAGTTTATGAATTTTCAAATGACCAGATAAATATAGTTTGCATATTTTTGATTAATTTTAGAAAAAAGGATATTTTAAAAATATTTATGTAAATTTTAAATATTTAAAAACGTGTAATGATATTCAAAAAATAGTATTCTACAATTATGTTGAGTACGAAATTTAGAGTCTAATAATATCAACTTGATTTTTGATGAATAGTAAATTTTGAATAGTGATTTTATGATTAGGATTATTAATTTGTCCAAATGGATTAGTAATTTAATTTAATGAATGTATTAATATAATCTAGGAACCTTGATTAAGTAATGTGATTCAATAAAATGGTTAAATAACGGGTTCATAAATTATTATTCAAGTATTAGTTTTTTCGGGTGAATAGTTTTTTAAAATTAAAAAATAAATTAAAAATATTTAGAAAATAATATTTATAAAATGGATTTCATTTTTGAACTCAGTGTATCGATATTATGATAAGGTAATTTTTGGGGTTTTTCTGAAAAAATGAATTTTTGGTGAATAGTGTATTTAATTAAAAATTAAATTAAAAATATTTAGAAAATTATTTTTATAAAATTTACTTCATTTTTGAAATCAGAGCATTGATTTTTGGTTAATGTGAAATTTTGGGATTTTTCTGAGAAAGTTGAATTTTCAATGAATATTAAAAAATACAGTTTTAGGGTTTCGGTATGTTTAATGACATCATAACGGTGTCATGATGATTCCATGATGTATTTTAAGGGATTTTCGACTAAAGGGGATGAATTATTGTATAAGGTGTCCCATGTGTCCAATACCATGGGAAAATAACATGGGCAAGCCCATGGTTTTGCCAAAACCACCGATGAGGTGTCCCTTGGCCATTAATGCCTTGTCCTGTCACTTTCCCTATAAATACCAAGTGATCCTCTCTTCCATTCGACTCCCCACTCCCTCCCCCAATGATGTTTTGGTCTCATTACTTCCCAAGGAGTCCTCCCAAGGTTCATCTAAGCCCTCAAGGTCCTAACCTTTGAGTTTTAATAGTTACATTTTAAGGTAAGGGATCTGACCTCTCTCTTTCTTTCCATGTAATCTCTTTTATGACATTTCATTTATGCTACATGTTCTTTTGTTGAAGTATGTTCTTTTATATTCTTCTTAATTCCCTTTTCATGTTCATATAATGAGATATCCCCTCTTACTCTCATTATTTCTTTTTATGAAGTTATAAGTGGCGGAGTTAGGTTGCCGAAATTTTTGTAACAGATTTTTCTCCCTTCTCATTTTTCAAGATCTATATTCATGTAAAGTCTTTCATGTTAGTTTTTATTATGTTGGGGTATGATCTCTATATCTATAATACTGAAATTTTATGTCAATATTTTGAGAGACCCTATTTGATCTCATCAATTCATTTTTGTTGAAGTTTAAGTGATGTCGTTAGGCTGCTGAATTTTTAAGGAATTATTTCACCATTCTCATTTTTCAAAGTTCTACTTTCATGTCAAGTCTTTCAAGGTCCTTTTTATTATTTTTGGGTATGATATAGATTTCTATCATACTGCTCTTTTATTTTTATATGATGATAGATTCCATTTGATCTCTTCAATTCAGTATTTTGATGTTTTAAGTGGCACCGTTAGGCTGCCGAATATTTAAGTGGTTCTTTCACCTTTCTCCTTTTTCAAAGTTCTAATTATATGTCAGGTATTTCAAGTACCTTTTCTATTATGTTGGGGTATGATCTCTATATCTATCATACAGATATTTTATGCTCATATTATGAGAGACCCTATTTGATCTCATCAACTCATTTTTGGTTGAAGTTTATGAGACGTCGTTAGGCTGCCGAATTTTTATAAGAGAAATATTATTTTTGTCTTACTTCCATGTTTTTTTATTTCAAATTTTATGTCCTTAAAATTTCATTACCATGATTCATATACTTTATGTTCTGTCCCTATACTATTTTTATAGATCATTAATGAGTGGGTGAACCATGTCCCCTCTCTTTTAAATGTTTTTTAAAACCCTGTAACGTAGCCGTTATGCTGCAGAAGTTTCATCTCAAAATGCCTCTCTTTTTCTAAAGATTATTTCATGTTATTAAGTGAATACTCAAAGTTCGTATTTCTACAGGGGTATTCAAATATATATCAAAATGTTCTATTTTAAATTCTATGATTTACATACATGAAACCCACTTTCCCTTTCTGTGGGTTTAAAGTGACATAAAGATCATGTCTTTAAAGCAGTTTTTAAAACGTTATTATTATGAAATAAAACCCATTTCTTTTATGCTATATGGGTTGTTTTTGAAATTATTGATGATGATATATGTGGATCACATGATAATAAAATCAAATTTAACGGTGTTCCCTGATAGAGCTCCAATGCATTATGAAAAGACTTAATCCCTAGAGATGACCTTTTAGACTGATACCTTGGTGAATAACCATGGTAATTATTAAGGACACCTTGGGGATGGAACTTGGTGAAACGAAATGATTTGTAATATTAAATGTTGTAGCCACATCTTCATGTTATGAAAAATTTTATTTTCATTATGATATATCTCATGATTTCTTTCTCATTCCTTAATGTTCTTTTCATGGCCTTATTGAAGTATCTCAAGTTCAGATGTAAAATGTTTCTCTTGTTTCCCTTATTGGGCATTCTCCTCACACTTTCTTTTGATGTATGTCCCCAGGTTATGAGATTCAGTAATGAACCTAGGATGAACATGAAGAGAATCCTTTCAAATGTTTAAGATGAATGTTTTATGTTTTCATGTTTTATGTTCATGGTTTCCAAGACACTAAACCTTAAAGATCCTCGGTTTTTTAAAATGTAATGAATGTTTATGTGATAAAAAGGCGGGATTCTATATTACCCGATTTAAAGGTAAAGTCTTCTCTAACGTTCTTTTGTTTTATTTTTATTCTCCAACCCCCTAATCTCTTTTTATTCCTTTTTTTGTTACAACAAAAGTATCTTCAATATAATAGGATGTTGTTATAAGAAGGATTCGAGCTACACTTACACACACCTCCGTCTAATGGTTAAAGAACATACTGTTTCTATGGATGGCGAATTACTGCCTCACGAAATGATGATTGTTTAAAATTATTTTAACACCATTAAATGTGTCTATTAATATTTCACTATATTTATATATGATATATAATATGTTTATGTTTTCCTTATGCTTCTGTATTTTTCATTTGTGGCATACCAAATGGTTTCCATTATGGGTAAACGTGATATCTTCATTTTACGAAGTGCAGACTACCGCCCCGTCAGAGTGATTTGATTCATTAATTCCATATGTGTGATGTATAAGGGATGGAGTTAATTATATTATATATTATATTATTCTAGAATTATAATATACATTTATATCATTATAATTTCACTCAATTAATTAATAAATAGAAATGAAAGTAGCGATCATGGGTACGTATGGCTTACCGACTCTACGAACGGTGTATTTCATTTCTTACCTCTAAATGTTATGTAATATTAAAAATGAATGTATATACTGGATATATATGATATATATTATATCTAAATAATTAATATAATTTTGGATATAATAAAACTTTGACCACATGAACAAAATGTAATTATAATAATTCCATTTTTTGGCTCAAGTACCAATGATCGACAAAACGACCGTTATTAACTTAAATAATTTCATAAGGATCATAAAATGGTAATAAGTGATGTAAAAGGAATAATGAACATGAAAAATGTTCTTATGAATGAAGAAATTAGCTCGAGTTTATTTTTCAGGAGATTAAAGAACGATCGAGTCATGTCGGACATAAGGTATGGGACTACATCTCAATCTCCTTTAATTGAGGCATATTTTGTTTTATACAAAAATTTCTATTATACAGTGTATGAAACCCTTTGACTTTGACTTTTATTAAAAAGTAATATTTTTTATAGAAATTGTTTTACTAAACGACAAAAGGGAATTTTTTTGACGTACGTATACGGCGAAAACGACTTCTCCGTCGACGTGACCATTATTTGATTTTCGTCTTTCTCTATAAGCCATAACTATTTTTAAATGAAAAAAAAATACCTTGTTTTACTTTTATTTTATTTTGGTATTGAAAATGGTTTTGATAATGTTTTTATTATATCACTTTGTTGTATGGATATATTGTGATTGAAATGTTGAAATGTTATGTTTCCTTTATGCATGTTTTATGTGATACGATTATGTTATGGTTCTTGGGAATTGTTTATGAAGACTGGTGGTTCCGTGATAAAATAAGGGCAGGTGAGCCCGATATATCTCTTCAATGCATTGGGTAACGCGAAGGGGTTAAACGCTAAGGTTTTTTCGAAGATATTTAGGGATTATACTATATTGGGTATTCCAAACGTAACCATGAGGGTTACTCCCTACGTAAGAATGTTATGAATGCCTCTAGTTACATTTATGTCTTATGATTTCTTTGATTTATTCATGATTTTTTTAGGTATGTTATAGTGCTTATGTTTTATGAGTAATGTATGATTTCATTAATTCTTTTGTATATATGGACTGATGTTTTAATTTCTTAATTTCATATCACTTTCTGATCTTTTTATGCTCATCCTATGTTTTTGATGTGTTTTTCACAGGTCAAGAGAAAATTACATGATGTATTGATAGTTTTGAGGAAGTTTCATGAAATAATCCATGTTTTGTTTTAAATATGACTCCTTTGATGGAAAAAAAGAATACTATCTTTTATGAAACCACCTTGTTTAAATGTGGAATGTAATGCATAATTTATGATCTAATTCTCTAAACCTTTAATCCTGAAATGATCTTAAATGTGTAATCTTGTAATAACTAAATATTAAGTAAATTTTAAGGCTGGGGCCTTATAGTTGGTATCAGAGGTCGGTTTAGATAACTTTAGGAGTTAGAATTCTATTAAATGATTATCCAAAAATATTTCCTGTTATGGTCAAATTGAAATGATATAGCATTTGAAGATTACCATGTTGCTTTATCTAAGACATGTTTGTTCAGAATGGTTTTCTATACAGGAAACAGGGAAGCAGTGCAAGGAAGACATACATATGGAAATGACCTTCTGAATCAGTATCCTGAGATGCTGGGAATTGGAACTGAACAATTTGTTGTAGTTGACTCAAGCAATAAATGGTGGTGGTATCAATGCACGAGATCAGCCAGATCAACCACAGAGAAACATGGTAGTGGTGGAACATTTCATGAGGCAACATCCCCCATAATTCAGAGGATCATCTGACCCTATGTACACTGAATGGTGGATTAAAGCACTGGAGAAGATTTTCAATGTCACGGGGTGTTTAGACAATCAAAAGGTTAGTCTTGCAATTTACCGTTTGGAGGGTGAATGTAACACCGCAGGTAAATAAAGAATATGACATTTTCACATTTATCCATATTTTTGAATAAAATATTAATATTACTTTAAAGGGGATGGTATGCTCGATAGCGTACAGAATACACAACAACGAGTATCTTGGGAATCTTACGTTGCACTCTAATAATAAAATAATATTATTTTAAATGGTAGTTAACGCCTATCCATTGTAAGGGAGGGAATGAACATAACTGACTACAAAATGATTATATATTTTTTTCAAATATTTTTACTCATTAAAATAAATTTTAGAGGATTAAAAATGCGAATGAATCCAATTTTAAGCTTAAATATTCTAATATTCTTTAAAAGGTCGATTAACCGCCTTTTGATGGAAAACCTCTTTTAAATCCACTTTTTGAAAAATTTATGTGTTATATTTGACAAAATAAGATTCTTCTTTAGAATCGGGATATCAAAATTTACTTTGTGTAAATTTTTGTATTTTTCCGATAAAGTTTATTTTTTAATGAATAGTTAAAAATGTTGTATTTTAATTCAAAACCACATTTTAATCTAATTTAATTATATGATTAAATTATCTTTTGAATTTTCTTTAAAGTGAAATTATAATATATATTTACCATTTAATCCAATAGTGGTCATTGGAATTAATTTCACTTTGAAATTAGACTTAAACTACTGTCAATTTTTTGATATATATTGTTTCAAAAGAACACGCTATTTGTCATGAAAATAGTAATTAATTATTAAATTAATTAATTTAACGTATATGATTTGAATTTTGTAAAATATACATCATTTTTGAATTTGGATTATCAAATATAGCTTAGCGTGAAGTTTTGGTATCAATCTGAAAAACTTCAATTTTTGATTAATAGTGAAACCACTAAGTGGTACTTATAAAACTGATTTTTCATTTAAATGAAACTTTATCACTTCTGTGTTTTGAATTTCAAAAATCCAACATACATGGTTTTCATTAGAAATTAAAATGTGGTTTAATGGGATTACAATTATTTTTTGTTTACTAGTAACTTTTAGGTTTTTAATCACGATTAGAGGTAATTAGTGTAATTTAAGGAAAAAATAATGTTTTAATAATATGAAATGAACTTGAAACATGTCCTACCCTAATTGGATGTGTCATGGCCAACCAAGAAAATACCTATGTCAACTTGGGGACCCCATAGATCCACTTTGGTTGGAAAATGACATAAATACCTTTTTATTTAAGGTTAAAATTAAAATGTCACAAACATAAGTTGTTTTACTAAAACAATTTTTAAATGGGATTATACAAGTCATATTTTTTACTATAAATATTAATTAGAAAGCTAAAAATATTTCCTACATAATGATATTTTTTTATAATTTTTATACATTAAATAAATTATATTATTTATGACATGATTATGATGCAACAATTACCTCATTAATATGGGATTTAAATAAAATGAAAAGATAATGTTAAAACTATAACGTTCACTTGTCACAAACCTATTGGATGGGTGGATTTCAAAACCTTATCACCTTATCCTTGAAATGTATCCTTTTGGGGCCTTTTAAATCCGAAAATCATTTTATAATAATGTAATATTTTATAACATTCCAAGAGTGCCCCTCCTCTTCTCTTATAAAAGGCCCCCGCCTCTACCACCTTACACACATATATCAAGCCTTTGGATCGGCCAAACCCTACCCATTTCATCTCTCCACATCCCTATATTAAACATTGAATCCTCACTTTGGGCATAATTCTTTCCAAGGAAGCCTTTGAGCTCAAATCAAAGAGAGTTACCCGATTTAAAGGAGGTTAAAGAACGATCAAGTCAAGTCGGACCTGAGTTAAGGGATCCTACCCCACTCTTTCTTTTTAAGTACACTCTTTTATGTCATTTATTTTAAGCTCATATTTCTTTTGTTTGTGCGTGTTATTTTATATTCCTCATTCTGTAATTTTTATGTTCATAATATTAGATACCCTATTTGATCTCATAAAACCATTTTTGGAAGTTTTAATTGGCACCGTTAGGCTACTGAAATTTCGTAAGGGGATTTTTATCTCACATTGTGTTTTTGTGAGATTCATGATACATTTGCCAATATTTCCTTTTGAGTGGTGTATTTACTTTCCATTATTCTACACTTTGTGTAACATACTTTCATTTATGAGTATTTACATCAATGTTGTATAGACCTTCTTTCATGGGGTTTACGTTTCAAAAGTTACCCAAATCGGGAAGGGAACCTTTCACCCTCCTCTTTTTAAAAGACTTCTTTTGTTATGTCTTTTAATTTTAATCTTATTATGTGGGGATATGTTCTTATATATCCTTATTGCCGTAAATCATATGTCCAAGTGATGAGATACCCTTAATCTCTCTCATCAACTCTTTTTCTAAAATTTGGTGTGACATCGTTAGGCTGTTAAGGGAACTTCTTAACCCAATTTCGATTTCTTTGGGTTCAACATGTAGTTATTGTATATGTCATCCGTTGAAAATGTGTGAATGAACTTTGATTATTTTACACTTTATATCCACTTATATTGTGTGTACTTATATTTGTCACACATAATTATGATATTGATTTATCCTTAATTTTAGGATACATTCTTTATAATGGATTTAATCTCATTTTACATTTCTATTGAGACTTCATTGTTGTTATGCACCAGTTCACTCTTATATGGTGTATATACTATTCTTTTGAATATTATATCATGATTCCCTTTATTCTCATGATATTATAAAGTTTTGATTAAATGCTATTCCTCAATTATTGTATTCAAGTGTCTCTCATTTTGTTAAAAACCCTTTAACTAAAATATCATTTTAAATGGTTTAATGATTTATTCATATAAATATTTCTCATTAATATCCATGTTTTCAAAATGTTTTTAAGGATTTATTTATCTGGATATTAATGGTTTAAAATGATAAATGCTTCAATGTGGTATATGACACTTTGATTTTAAAATATCTTTATTAAATGGTTTAAATGGTTTTCAAAATGGTTTTTAGAATGGATTCATTATTTCAATATCATAAAATGTTATATTACTATTGCAATTTGGGAATGTTATCTTTCCTTTATTATTAAGTTATGTGCTATGATTATGTTATGGTTCTTTGGCATTGTTATGAAGACGGGTGGTTCCATGAAAAACTAAGGGCGGTTGAGCCCGATAAAGCTCTCCAATGCATTGGGTAATGCGAAGGAGTTAAACGTTAAGGTTTCTCTGAAGAGATTTAGGGAATATACTGTAATGGGTACTCCAAAAATAACCAAGAGGGTTACTCCTTTCGTAGGAATGTTATGAATGCTGAAGGTTACCTTTATGTCTTATTATTTCTATGATTTATTCATGATTTTATGAGGTATGTTAAAGTGCTTTTATTTCATGGGTAAAGTATGATTTCATTCTTATGTATATATGTACTCGTGTTTCCTTTCCATACTTTTTATAACCCTTAATGAGCTTTTTATGCTCATCCCAAATTTTTGAAATGTTTTTCACAGGTCAAGGGAATGTTACATGATATGATGATAGTGTCAAGGAAGTGTCTAGAAAGAATCCATGTTTTATTTTAAATATGTTTCTCTTGATGGGAGAAATGAATTCTATCTTTTATGTAATCACTTTGTTTAAATGTGGAATGTAATGCATGTTTTATGATCTAATTCTCTAGAACTCTAAACCTGAAAAGATCCTCAATATGTAATCTTATAATAACTCAAGATTAAGTAAGGTTCAAGGAGGGGCCTTATCGTAAAGAAGATCAGGGGTGGTCAATGGTTAAAAATATCAGGGACGCTGATGAGATTGATGCTCTTGACTGGGATGAATTCAAAGGTTTGTTTCTTGAGAAGTATTTTCCTAAGGATATTTGACTTAGGATGGAAAAACAATTATTAGAATTGGGGCAAGAGGACGACTCAAGGGCTGCTTATGAAGAAAGGTTTACTCGATTGGAAAGGTATGCTTAAAATTTTATCTAGGACCTTGATAGTAAAATCAATCATTTTTACTCAGGATTAAAGCCAAAATATTGAAGGTATTTAGCTTTTCGCGAGTTCAAGAGTTATGAAATGATTTTTTGATGTGATGAGAATGTGGAAATGGAGTTTGCAGATGATCAAGTGTTCTATAAAAACCAATAGAAGAAGAGACCTAGGTGGCAGGAGAAAGGGAAGAATTGTTCAAAAAGGTCTGATGGTAAGAAAACTAAGTTTCTGATTTGTGATAAATGTGGTAAAAGGCATGCTGGGGAATGTCTTATGAATTCTGAAAAGTGCTACCGATGTGGTAAGATGGGACATAAGGCTCGTGATTGCACAGAAAATGATCAAGGTGATGTTAAGGACAAATTTTATTTATAGTTAGTGAAATGTTTAAAGTGCAATGAGATGGGTCATTATGCAAACGAGTGTCCAACAAAGAGCTCGAGTGATGGGAAGCACTGAGACTACAAGAAAAAAGGAGTCGTCAAATCCTTTGCAACTACTTTAGCAGATGTTGGGCCAGAAAATGAAGTTGTATTAGGTACTTTGTTTGTTTTTTCAGATTATTCAAATGTGTTGTTTTATTCGGGGTCTACACATTCTTTCATCTATGAAAACTATTCTAGTAAATTGGGAAATCCATCTCAAGAAAAGTCTCTTTAACTTGTGGTGAAAACACCTAGGATAAATGTTGAGGTAAAAATAATTTATAAGAATCTCCAATTCCTTATCCATGGAAAGAACTGACTTGAAAACCTTATTCTTTTACCTATAGTAGAGTTTGATTTTATCTTGAGTATGGATTGGATCTCTGTTTATCATTATAAAATTGATTGTACACCAAAAAAAGTTTCTTTTCAGAAAATCTTTTAGTTTGTGTACAAGAATGATCCCTTACTGTTGATAACAGATAAACAGGATGAGAAACATATAATAGATGGAAATGAATGTTACCTTGCACATATTTTTGAAAACAAAGGAGCCGTTCAGATTAATGATGTTCCAGTGGTAAATTAGTATCCTAGTTTTTTTCCTGATGAGTTCCCTGGAATAATACCAGATCATGAAGTTGAATTAACTGTTGACTTAGTTCCTGATGCAAAGCCAATTTCAAAACCCCCTTATCGAATGGCTCAAATTGAACTTTTAGAGTTTAAGGAGAAATTGAAAGATTTATTAGAGAAAGGTTTCATTCGACCTAGCACATCACCATTGGGTGATCCTGTCTTATTTGTTAAAAAGAGAGATGGTTCTATGAGACTTTTAATTGATTATAGAGCCTTGAATAACATCACTGTTAAGAACAAAAATCTTTTTCCTCATATAGATTATTTGTTTGATCAGCTCTAGGGAGCCTAGTATTTTTCAAAGATTGACCTGAGATCGGGGTACCATCAGTTGAATGAAAATGAAGCAGTTGTTCCGAAGACAATGTTTTGTACAAGATATGACCATTTTGAATTTTTAGTAATTCCTTTTGGGTTGACCAATGCACCTACTGTATTCATGTACCTTATGAATAAAATTTCCCATGAGTTATTGGATATGTTTCTGGTTGTTTTCATTGATGATATTTTGGTGTTTTCTAAAAGTAAACAAGAGCATGAAAGACAATTAAGGGTTATTTTGAAAACCTTAAAAGAAAAGAAATTGTAGTGGAAATTCAGAAAGTGTGAGTTTTGGTTGAAACAAATTTCTTTATTTGGTCACATTGTTTCTAAATATGGAATAACTGTTGATCCTACCAAAACAAAGGTTGTTGAAGAATGTCCAAGACCCCAAAAATGTAACTGAGATTCATTTCATCCTTGGTTTGGCAGGCTATTATCGAAGGTTTGTTAGAAATTTTTCTAGGCTATCTAGTCCAATGACTAAGGTAACTCAGAAGGGTGTTATGTTTATCTGGAAAAAATAATGTGATGATTGTTTTTAGGAATTGAGAAGAAGATTGTTGAATGCTCCAGTTTTGGCACTACCTTCCAGGAATGGTGATTTTGTTATCTACAGTGATGCTTCATTGAAAGGACTTGGTTGCGTCCTAATACAGAATGATCATGTAATTTGTTATGCTTTATGTTATTTGAAAACTCATGTGGTAAATTACCCTACACATGATTTGGAATTAGCTGTTGTTGTTTTCTCTTTAAAAAATTCAGGACATCATTTGTATCGTATAAAGTGTGAAATATATACTGATCACAAAAGCATAAAGTATATATTCACTCAGAAATAATTGAACATGAGATAGAGGATATGGCTAGAATTAATCAAGGATTATGATTGTACAATTCATTACCATCCATGAAATTCAAATAAAGTGGCTGATGCTTTGAGTCGAAAAATTAATGCTTCATTAACCATGTTACATTTAGAGCATGATCCTTTGGTTAAGGATTTTATAAACATTGGCATAAAAGTTTTTGGTGAAGGATGTACTTCTGTTTTTCTTCTGGTATCAATGAAATCTTCTCTATCAGACAGAATTAATCAAGCACATAAGAAAGATAGTGAGTTGCAGAAAAAGGTAGAGCCAGTTCAGAAGGGTAAGTTGCCGGAATTCAACATTGATAATGATTGTGTTTTGAGATTTGGGAAGATATTGTGTGTGCCGCGTGATTAAAAGTTGAAGAGAGAGTTGTTATGTGAAGCTCATATTTCTCCATTTTCAGTTCATCTTGGCAGTACTAAGATGTATAGGGATTATCAGGAGTACTACTGTTGGGATGAAATGAAAAGAGATATTGCTGATTTTACTGTGAAGTGTTTGACTTGCCAACTGCTTAAAGCAGAGCAGCAGTAACCGAAAGGGATACTTCAGCCTTTCCAGTACCAGAGTGGAAATGGGAGAATATATCTATGGACTTCATTGTGGGATTGTCGAAGACACCTTGAGGTAATAATTCAATATGGGTTATTGTTGATCGCTTTACTAAATCTGCTCATTTCCTTACTATAAGAGACACTATTTATCTAGATCAATTTTCTCATTTTTATCTTAAAGAGATAGTCAGGATTACATGGAGTTCCCCACTCCATTGTATCTGATCGTGATCCCAGGTTTACTTCTAACTTTTGGAAAGGCCATTAGAAATCGTTGGGTACTGAATTAAATTTTAGTACAGCTTTTCTTCCTCAATCAGATGGGCAGTTAGAATGAACAATTCAATGTTTGGAGGATATGCTATGTGCTTGTTCGATGGATTATCAGGGAAGTTGGGACCAAAATCTTTCTTTGGTTGAGTTTTCTTATAATAACAGTTTTCATTCCAGTATACAGATGGAACCATTTGAGGCATTATATGGGAAGCGGTGTCGAACTCCAGTTTTTTGGGATGAAGTGAGTGAAAGGAAGTTGATGGTACTAGAATTGGTAGAAGAGTTGGCAGAAAAATTTCAGCTGATACAAAATCACATGAGAACATCTCAGGGTAGGCAGAAAAGATATGTGGACAATAGGAGGAAAGATCTCTCTTTTGAGGTATGTGATCATGTCTTCCTCAAAGTTTCACCATGTAAAAGTTTGATGTGATTTTGTAAGAATGGAAAGCAGAATCAAAGGTTAATTAGACCATATGAAATTATGGAGATGGTTGGATCAATTTCATTCTGATTGTCTTTACCTCTGAGTTTATCTTAGATACACAATGTTTTTCATGTTTCAATGTTAATGAAGTACATGCCAGATCCATCTCATGTTTTGAGTCCAGAGGCAGTTCAGTTGTAAGAGAACCTATCTTATGTGGAACAACCTATCCAGATTCTTGACCACAGGGAGCATGTATTTTATAATAAGGTGATTCATCAAGTAATGTTTTTTTGGAAAAACCACATGATTTAAGATGAAACATGGGAATCTTAAAATTCAATGACGGATAAATACCCCTAATTATTAGATAAGTAAATAAATTTTGGGGACATAATTTTCTAAATGGGGGAAGGTTGTAACATACAAAGTAAGTAAATAATTTTGGTTTTTCATATATATGTCTATTTATAAATTAGATAGTGTTTTAGAGGATTAAAATAAGAATAAATCCAATCTTAAGCATAGAATTCTCTAATATTTTGAAAAGATTGTTTTACCACGTTTTGATGGGAACCCATTTTTAAATCAAACATTTGACAATTTTATAAGCTCTAATTTTCAAAATAAACTTATTAATTAGTATTGGGACATTGAAATTTAATTTGGATAAATTTTTGGTATTTTTCTGACAATTTACATTTTTTTAATGAATAGTGAAAAATACTGCATTTTACTTCGAAACCACATTTTCATCTAATTTAATTATATTGTTATATTATCTTTAAAATTGGTTTTAAAGCCTATTTAGAATATACTTTTTCCATTTATTCCAATGGAGTTCATTAGAATTAATTTCAATTTTGAATTGGGAATAATCAAGTGCCAAAATTTCAAAGATATTGTTTCAAAAAAACCCATTATTTGTTTTGTCAACATAAATTATTTTGAAATTAATTATTGAAATTTTTGTGTTTGTTTTTTGGTAAAATGGATTCCATATTTCTAATCACAAGGTCCAAATTATGTAATTGATACTCTTTTGTTTTTGGACATTATGAATACTAACGACGGTAATTACCTTTAATTATCGGGATTAATTAGTAATCAGGAAGTTAAGGATAATAAACTAATATCATAATAATAACAAATGACCCCAAAATGTGTTCTAATGCTACTGGTTGTGTTCTAGTAGTCTATGGGATGCCTTGTGCCATACTTTGGGACCCCATGTAATCAATTTTGGGTGATAGTGACACTTTATCATTTTATGTTTTTTAAAAGGATTGTATAACCAAAGTATGTATCATCCAAGTAAAACTATTTTAATTTTGTCTAAATAAATGATCTATTGGAATATAAATATTAATTGGAAATTTAAAAGGTTTTCCTATATCATATTAGTTGTTTTATTATTTTTAGACATTAAATAAATTATATTTTTTATGACACCATAATGATGCAGTGATTACCTCATTAATGAGCGATTTAAATAAAATGAAATGATAATGTAATATCTAAGACATAAACATGTCAACAACCTATTTGATGAGTATATTCTGAAACTGTATCACCTTATCCTCGAAATATATCAATGTGGGACCTTTAAAATCCAAAACGCATTTTAATATAAAGTAACATTTCTTAACTTTCCAAGAGTGACCCTCCTCCCTCTTATAAAAGGGTCCCACCTCCACCTCCTTACCCACACCTCTCAAGCAATTTGCTCAGCCAAAATCTACACAGTTTATCTCTCCAAATCCCTATTTTCATCATAGAAGCCTTTCCTTAGGCATGAATCTCATCAAGAAACCCTTTTGTTTCAAACCAAGAGGAGTTACCCGATTTAAAGGTAAAGACTTCTCTAATGTTCTTTTGTTTTATTTTTCATCTCCAACCCCATAAACTCATTTTATTCCTTTATTTTGTAACAAAAAAAAGTAACTTCAATATACTATTATGTTTTTATAATAAGGATTCTAGCTACAATTACACCCACCTTTTTCAAATGGTTAAAGAACATACTATTTCTGTGGATGGTGAATTACTGCCACACGAAACAATGATTGTTTATTATTCTTTTAACACCTTTAAATGTAGACATTAAGGTTTCAATCTATTTATATATGATATATATTATTTTTATGTTTTCCTTATGCTTATTTTTTTCATTTATGGAATACCTTACGGTTTCCATTATGGGTAAACATGATATCTTTATTTTAGGAAGTGCGGACGACCGCCCCCTCAAAAAGATTTGATTCGTTAATGCCATATGTGGGATGTATAAGGGATGGATTTAATGATATTATATACGATATTATACTGGAATTATAATATACCTTTATATCATTATGATTTCACTCCATTAAGTAATAAATAAAAATGAAAGTAGTGTTCATGCATACGTACGGCTTACCGTCTCCATTAACGGAGCATTTCATTTCTTACCTCTAAATGTTATGTAATATTATAAATGCATGTATATATTGGATATATATGACATATATGATATCTAAATCATGAATATTATTCTGGATATAATGAACCATTGACCACTTGAACAACATGTAATTATAAGAAGTCCATTTTTGGCTCAAGTACCCCAGATCGACCAAACGACTGTTATTACCATAAATCATTAAATAATGTTCATAACATGGTAATAAGTGATATAAATGGAATAATGAACATGAAAAAGGGTCTTAAGAATGTGTAAACTAACTATAGTTTCTTATTTAGGAGATTAAAGAACGATCGAGTCAAGTCGGACACGAGGTATGGGACTTCGTCTCAATCTCCTTTCATTGTGGCATATTTTGTTTTATAAACAACTTTCCTTTATCTGGGGTATGAAACCATTTAAATTTTAATTTTATTCAAAAGGAATATTTTTATACAAAGTGTTTTACTAAATTAAAAAATGCAATGTTTTTGTCGTACGTATGCGGAAACAACAACTTCTCTGTCGTTGTGACCATTATTTGAGTTTCAGCTTCCTCTACAAGCCATAACTATTTTTAAATGAAAAATAAATACCATGTTTTACTTTTCTTTTATTTTGGTATTGAAAATGGTTTTGAAAATATTTTTGTTATATCAATGTGTTGTATTGATATATTGTGATTGAAATGTGGAAATGTTATGTTTAATTATGCAAGTTTTATATGATACGATTATGTTATGGTTCTTGGCCATTGTTTATGAAGACGGGTCGTTCTGTGATAAACTATGGGTGGGTGAGCCCGATATAGCTCTCCAATGCATTGGTTAATGTGAAGGGGTTAAACGCTAATGTTTCTCCGAAGAGATTTAGGGAATATACTGTGATGCATATTCCAAGCGTAACCATGAGGTTTACTCTCTACGTAAGAATGTTATTAATGCCTCAAGTTACCTATATGTATTATGATTTTTATGATTTATTCATGTTTTGATGAGGTATATTAAAGGGATTCTTTTTTATGAGTAAAGTATGATTTCATTAATTATTATATATACATGGACTAATGTTTTCATTTCGTACATTCTTATCCCTTACTGAGCTTTTTATGCTCATCCCATGTTTTTGAAATGTTTTTCACAGGTCATGGGAAAAGTACATGATGTGTTGATAGTGTCGAGAAAGTTTCATGAAAGAATCCATGTTTTGTTTTAAATATGTCTCCTTTGATGGAAAAATAATAATAATGTCTTTTATGTAATCTCCTTGTTTAAATGTGGAATGCAATGCATGATTTATGATCTAATTCTCTAAAACTCTAAACTTGAAAATACCCTCAATGTGTAATTTCATAATAACTCAAGATTAAGTAATGTCTATGGATGGGGCCTTATACTATCACTGTGGAATTTCAAGCACTATGTTTCTACTATAAATGTTATATAATATAGAATAATTCGTAATGGTTACGGTTTTTTCCTAAATTATAATTTCAACATGTCACATGCTGCAAGAATTTTTTATCTTTCATCAGATTTAATTTAACAATCCTTGATCCTAGAATTTTGTTAGAACCTACTATGGTAGAATAATGAGGTTTAAATTTTTTAAACATCATATACTGACTAGGATTTCCAATTTTGTTACATGTCTAGGGCTCAGTTTTATAGTCCTTAATTTGGATTTTTAAATATTGACATTTGTATCACCTAAACCAACTCCCTATACATAGTAACTTGTTCTATCAAATATATTTTATATTACACCCTACTAAGAATAATCTATATTCCTATTATTCCATATAAAATATTCTTTCTATCGTTAGCATATTAAAAATATCATTAACACACAGTCAAATTCTATATATGTATTATTCAAAAAATACATCAGTTAAAAAATAATTTAGAATCCATCATGATTATGTTTTTGTCGAAGTTTCATCTTTAACCATCAAGAGATAAGAATACCCTTAGTGATCACCAAAATCTAAAATCCCACCAAATAATAAGATCGAGAGAAAAAACTCTTATATCACCTTGTTTTTATTCTCCAAAATTAGTTACGATTGATATTTCTTCAAAATTATATTTTCAGGTTAAAATCAAACATTTAAAAAACTTATAAAATCCATTCAATGTGAGATCTTCAATTAGTTTCTATTTCATAATTTCATCCTACCATTTTAGTGGTTCTTTAGAAACTATTAATTTAGTTAAATCCCCTTTTTATATCTCATTCGTATAATTACACTAGAAAATTTGGATAGTCCTCTCAATATAATCTTCATACAATAATAAATTTCCATCACTAAAAAAGATATGTGGATTCTTCTAAAAAAATCAAATCATGATCATCAACAATATGTTTCTTCAGATATAACTTCATTCCTAGGACACATATCACCTGAACCAACATGGTCAAGAGTTTAATAATTCAATTAACATTCATAGCTCCTTCTTACATTACATACTCACTTCTTATATTCATTTCCTATTTATAAGGAATAATATCTCGATGAAGAAGTAAAATTGTATCATCAATATACATAAGATAATGTCAAAAAGTCACTATGTATGAAATTTACTCTATTGAACCTATAAAACCCATGCAGGACATGTCAATATAATATCCAGATAGCTTTATTCAACAACTAGTTATCACAATTTGACACCTTGTCTAATGTGAAATAATTAATAGAATAAACTACACTCCTAAAATCAAAACACTTTAAAGTTTATTTTTTACATAACTAATAAAATCATTTTCGTATAGGGAACCCATTATTTTGAAAATATGATGGAAGTTTATATAATTAATCCACATTCTTCTCATAATAAAAAAATGAACATCCCCTATCAACATATCATGGTTTAAGAAATCAATTTTGAATACTATACCAACATCCACCAAGAGATATTTCAGATAACTTATTCAATATAAAATCTCTAGAAAGTCATGTAATGTCATTAATAGGTTAACTATGCATATTTAGTGGAATCTATTCAGTTTTGAACTCCTATCCTCCATGAATACCAATATGATAATAATTATCCTTTAAAAATATCCTCTAATTAAATTTTATAATAGCCCTCACAAATCATCATGTATCATAATGATATTTTTGGTATACTTAGTGAGCTCAAGATTATTCCTAGTCCATCAAATGTTGTAAAATAATGTCAATATACAAACATATTCAATTGGGATTTATTAAATCTAAAATAAGATATTTTCTATATTGATGTGAAATATAAAACTATTTATATAGATAAAAATAAATGAAAATAGTATTTAACATAAAAAATCAGGTGTGATAAAATGGTAAAAATAGTAAAAATATCATTTTTCATTACAAATTTAATATTGTTCAATGTATGCCACTATATTTTGAGTAGTATAAAAGCTTCATCAAGGATTCAAATACTACCTTATCCACCATGGATATATCTCCTATGATCAATTATCCTACAATATTGTTGCATTCATCTCCAAACATCATGACATAAAGAATATATACCCAAATATATAAGTGTGGGTAGGGTGACTATAAATATCCTACAGGATTACATTATATAAATATTGTATCATTCTCACATATTTTACAATTTTTAATCAATTCCACGAAAAAACATAAAAAATTTCAAAAATATAGTGTATGAAAATTAAAAATAATGAATTTAATTAATTAAAACAAAACAATTTATCATATATAAAAATCTGGTAACCCATACATAATCCAACACAATATTCACTAAATAATGAACAAATTTAAGAATGATAAAACATATAAATAAATAACCATATCACAAAAATTCATACATATAGTCATAACATATACCCACTTGGGCCATCACTCACACAAGTTGTTCGGAAATTTCATAGACCATCATACATGTGTCACACACACTTATGGAATTAACTATCATTCTGAATATATCTACCATTAAACCAACACTATAAAATTCTTTATTTTTTATTTGACCAAAAACATTAAATTTTTAAAAATGGTTTAATTTTTAAAAATAGTTTTTCTAAAAATATTCCATTAAAAAATATTCAATCCACCTATTTTGGATACTATAAAACAATTTATGAAAACAAATAGTGTAACATTCTAGAAGCAAAAAACCCCAAAACATTTATCCAAATCTAAAAATTTATGTTATAAAATTAAAATAGTAAAATTATTTAATAAAACCATATATTTGAAAATGGATTAAACTCACATCAATCATACAATAATGATTTTTAATACCATGTGAAATTAAAAAGATACTTAGACCTCAGTTGTTGTTAAGATTACTAAAAGTCTAGATAGAATGTCGGAAACCATAATATATTTCTTTAACCATAGATAAAAATCAAATAATCATTATTTATCCAATCATGTCTAATATTAAATTATTAAATAAATTTATATAATCAAAAGGGGTATATCTTTACATAGTTTTATATACATATAAATGGGAATATGGTTAGATTTAACAACAAGTGATACCATATATATAAAACAATAAATATGATGTTTATCCCATACATTTTAGTGATAAAATCATGTTTGATGATGAAGGATACCTAATTACACTACAGAAGAATTATTCTATCTTCCCATACATATTTAGGGTGATTAATAAATCGTATAAGCAAGGTAAGAATCTATTAAAGTGAAAACATTAATATGAAACTAGACTATATAGCCAGGGTAGACTCTTGGTTGGGGCCTTATTCCCACCCTGAATTTTCCTCTTCCTGGTAAACATATAAAATGTAATAAGAATTAATGTGTAATCTAGAATATTCACTAATTATTCCATCATATATATATTTAAACCCTATAGGTGTAGTTTACAAAAATAGTCCATAGAAACCATTTAATAGCCTTGTATTTACATTTACATCCCTAGGTGACCAACATAGTCACACTACATGGTTCTTGGAATAGTTCATGTCAACCATTATGTATTCAATGCATCTACAAGTGATTAAAAATAGTAAAAAAACCTATAGTAATGGAAGTTAAAACATACATACTATATATTTGATGCCACATTATAAATCGTTTTCACTTCTTAGGAACAAAAGTATTTCCCCCAACAATGATAATTATCACCTAACATTGTTAAAGGATATTATTTTGTTCACTCAATAATAAAATTATATGTATGGGTTGGTATTCTTATTTATTATTAGTTATATCATGATTATATGTTGTTCTATATATATTAAAATAAATTAAGGTGTGTTATATATTGTTAGCAATAATGATTAATTGATTAATTGGTGATTTAAATATATGAATTTAAAATAGTTAATACCAATTATTGGTGATCAAAAGGTTCATGTCACTAATTTAATACAAAAATATTGGTATATTATGGTTATACATTTTATTTTAATGAAAAAAATTAACGCAATTCATTATAACTGTTATTAGGATGATTTTAGAAATATTTTATGATTTAGTCTATTTATGGGTCGGTAAGACTGTTCAACAGTATGTTGAACTATAATAATGTTTAATCATTTATATTGAAAAAGAATTTATATTTAGTAGGTCATAATGAAATAATATTACCATTAATCCATGGTACCATTTCATGATTGATATTTTTTGATTAAATGTTGATTTAGAAAATAATAGGAAAGGTTCTCAACAATTAATTTATTCATAATATTCTAATGGTGTATTCATGAATTAAAATAGAAAATTTATAGCTTATTAAACATTATATTAGAATCATATATAAAATATATTTTATTATTTTATATGATGGTATCATGTTTAATTTTAGGAGGATTATTGGAAATTATAATTTGAAGAAAAATAACAGAGATAATGTACTCATCATGATGAATTATTATTATTATTTAGAGGGATTACTATTATATATAGTTTCTATAATGAAATTAAGTATTTATATGATTTTTAATTTTTTCAATTGAAAATAACAAAAAATATGAAGCTTTTCTCATTTATATATGAATCTATAGTGACTAATTATCACTCTTCTATTCATAATCCAAAATACCACATTCTGAATCAGACATAAAAGGCCAATCCCCTATTTTTCTATTTTAATATTCAAGGTAGTATTCAAAATTTTCAATGTAATTTCTTCTATATAAAATATTTTCTATTTAATTATTATAATATCATGTTAAATAGTTATATAAATTAAGTATTTACTGATTTTTCATTCGATTTGGTCTTTATATGACAATTAATCATAAATGGTGAAACAGAAAGAATCATAACCCAATACTTGATTCTTGTCTCAGAATCCATTTATATAGCTTCAATATTTAATAACATTAATGTTTTATAGAATTGGTGTATACTATTGTTTTTTTCATTGAGATATTATATGGTTTATCGATAGATTATTTAGTGGGATTATTAAATATTTTGTCATATTTTAATTTATTCCCGTGATTCTATCACTTTACTGATGAGTTATAAGGAAATAATATCCTTGAGAGTATTCTATTAACATACTTAAATAGTTAATTTATTTTAAAAAATTCTAATATTTAATATTTAATGAATTAATTAATTTAAATATGATGGAATTTTAAGTCATATATCTCTTTATCTATTAAGAAATTTGGGTTTTTAATTTTAATATGATATACTGTTAATATAAGAATGGAATCTCTAACTATTATATAATTTATTTTCTATATAAATATGTGATGTCAATAATCCCACATGGATACATAATCTATGTTAATCCCATATCATTGTACAACACTGAGTACTACCTATTACGATGTAATATTTTGGTTGATTAAATTTAGCTATCATATAAATATATTATTAGGTGATTGAATGGAATATATTTATTAAATAATTTTTGATAGTTTTAATAAATGTAAATACACATTATCCAACCCACAATAGTCTTGGAGGGGTTCAAGGTATGACAAGAATGGAACTATTAAAAAACCTCTAAAAGGATATGGGGTAGATACTAGACACAATAGCACATTATAATCAAGGAAGATCTGTTTAAAAAAGTAAAAACAATTCCTCATCAATATATATATATATATATTAATATCTATTTACCACCATGAAAATATAAATATAAACTACTAATCTATATAAAAAATAATTTCTATGAAAATATATGTCTTATAAAATAGTAGGATGGAAAATTATGAAATTTAGAAATACAATTGATAATAAAACTAGGTAAAATTGATATATGGTAGGGGTTAAGAAAGACATGGTAAAATAACTATTGTATACTAAATAACTATAGAAAATATCTCTAATATGTACCACTATATTCAACCTTTCACTAGATACAACATCTCCGTTAGCTCAGTGATTACTAGTGCCACCATCAAACATTGCAATGTCTACATAAAAACAAACTGTGAGGGAACAAGACATGTTCATGAGTGAATAAAAACAATACACTAAGAGGAACATGATGGATAATCATAATGGACTCCAATTTTAAAAAATTTCAAGACAATAATATAAAAAGAAAGAATATAAATCTTGATAGCTCGCATCAATGAATGATGATATATATATAGAAACCAATGATAACCGGTGTATATAAAATGATATAAATCATTAAATCAAAATCCTTCGAATAAATAATATTCCATAGAAATTTAAGATTTATTGACATGTCAAATTACTCAAGATATATTAATGAAAAATTTTCATTTTATTATAGATATCTTACGTCTGAGAAACCTATTTTGAATCCTTGTAGGGAACTCACACCCCCATAAGGTCAGTGTTCCATTAGATTGGGTACTAACCCCAATGGAGGAACCATGCATTAAATTGTAATGTATGCATCTACTAAATGGGTTATTTACTTAAAATTTGTAGAAACCACACCCCATCATTAAGGTACCCTACATACTCCACTATGTATATAAAGGAACCTAATACATAAATTTGTACAACTCTAGGGGTCTCTTACACTATGTTATCTCCCATTACATTGACTACACTATAAAGTATTGTCTATATGAGACAAGTGACCTCATCTAATCCAGATTCCCTTGAAATAAAACACACTAAAGTGTTAAGATGAATGAACTATCATTATCTATGTAAAAAATCCTCAAAATTGACTATTCATTTGTTGGATTATGAATTCTAGTTGAGAAATTTTGATTAATAAAAATGAATGTAATTTACATTATATGGATAATTTAGTGGTATATTAGAATATTTTATTATAGTTTAGACCATGTTGACTCAACCTACAATGATTTTTTTATATGTTACATGATATACAAGACACCTTACTTAAATTTGGAATGTAATTCTCGTTTACACTAATCTATAGTACATGTATACATGTTGTTTGTACTCCCACCAAATATTTCACATTATGAATGATGTATATAGACTATCCAATTTGGTATATATCATGTGGGTTACAGGAACCACTAGGGTATGTACATCTAAAGATTCCCAAATCGTTATCCATCTATTTATGGTTCTGAAAAATGGTTCACCAGGAGTGTGGGGCCAACATGTTATCTATGTATGTACTTAGTACTCATTTAGTTCCTTAGTCCCATGATTATAGTGTGTGACCCAGTGTCAAACGGTGTTTAAAAATAATGGGAAAAAATTCACCCATCACCATATTCTTATAAATGAATGGAATGTGTCCTAGAGTACTAAATGATATTTTTTTAGAATGTTCATTTTAGATCTAAAACATTAAAATTATGTGTTTTATACAAACTCAACAAAAACAATTCCACCTATTTTCTTTACCAGCACACATTCCACCATCAACAGCGCCTAGGAAGGCCCCTATAGTCATATTCACCTTCATTCATATGAAATATGTATAATAATTAGTAATAATAGTCATATAATATCAAACATTCAATGAAGTCATAACCCTTCATATTCATCGATGAAAAATATTATCATCTAAAACTATGTGATATAAACCACCATTTACAATTATCACCATTTTCCAATTTTATCCACATGAATTCCAACCTATCTGAATTATATACCACTATAGTGTTAATTATATATGAGGCGAAAATGAAAAATGGGATACAAGAAGATAATAGAATGAAATATTGTTATATTGAGTTTTTCTCCTTCATTCTTCAACAAATGGATAATACTGCCCAAAATATTTATAATACCAGAAATAAATATTTCTAAAAATTAACCAATAAAATGTAATCAAAATCCACAATTGAATTACTAGTTTAAATAAACTAGGATATTACTCAACGTTAATTCATAAATTTATAATGTAAAAAGTTTAAAATTATTTTGATAATGAATATTGAGTAATAATTATTAAAAAAACACATAATTGAGGATAATTGAAGGTTAATTTTGTATAATTCATTTAATTTGATTATACTATATGAATATTCATGATAAATTACTAATTAAAAAGTAATTATAAATTTTTTTTATGGAATTTTTTATTGTTGTCATGATAATTAAATTTAATAATTTTAATTATTAGGGGAATATTTGATGGGAATAAATAATTTTTCTTAATATGACATGAAATACATACCTCAATGTGGACACAATAGATCTTCAATTCACCAAAATATTCCTCATGATCCTATTTTAATTTCTTTTTTAAATCCTCCTTGAATAAGTCATCTATATTTAAATTTGGGAAATTTTATAACCAGTGTCTAACCCTAATTTAATTTATTTAATGATATATTTTTAGGCCAATTATTTGGTATACCATATAAATTTTATAGACATAAAATCACTAAACCTATGGCATGATACATGTATAGAAAACATACTACAATCCTAGAAAAACCCCATTTTTAAATAATCATCATACGAAAAGGACCATTTATTCCCCCATTAATAAGATACAAATATTCCTAAACATAGGTAAAAATTTAATTTATCTAAATGAAATTAAATCTTGATGAAAATATTAATTTCCCAAAAAATAAAAATAATTGTACCAATAAAAATCACCAAATGATTGGGATAATAAATTTTTTTGAGTTCATTTCCTATTGAAAATTTATTATATTCTTCATTTAAAGAAACTAATACTAACAAAAATGAGAAAATTCTTGACTTGGGAAAACTCTAATCACTTTGACTTCCCAAACCACGATACTATGAAACTCATAAAATAACCCAAGCTAGAAAACATCTCATTCTTTCAAGAAGATGATTTACATAAATATTTATATTATATTTGGGATATAAGATCATACTACTGTAATAAATCCTCCTCTATTACTAATAAATTCATCTAATAAACCATATTTGATATATATCTCCTAATAGAAATTATGTAAGAATCTGATTTTTCAATCAGGTATAGATCATTTAAATTTTTTTCTAAGTCTTTGATTTGGACCAAATATGGATTCTTAATGGGTTAGTAAAGGTCTTTGGGGGTTTCTGAGGAAATTTTAAATTTTGGAACCCATTATTTTGGGAAAACATGATCAGACGCATGGTTAGCGCTCAATTGTCAAATGGTTTTTTTATCCATGTAGATTGAAATATCTAGAGAAAACCACTTCGTATAGTTTTCACAAATACATGCAGCCTAACCATGAAAATTTCTCTTCTTCCTAGAAAACTTCACATAGTTTTTCCAAAGGTTTTCATACCATGCTGTCAAACCATGCACAAGTAATTTTCTGGTTAAATTTTTAATTTTTCTCTTAATGATCATTAATAGTTATTCATCCTCCTAATATGAGAACCAATGGAATTAAACAATTTCTCTATCAATTTGGGTATTTTATTTTAAAATATAAACCTTGGATCAAGATATCCCTATTATCTGGGATATGATCGAGCATCTTCTCATCATGTTGGATGTGCAACGGTAAGTACTTGATTCCTCTTAAGCCATTCTCCTTCTCTTTTTCTCTCATCTGAGACGTCAAGGTATAATAATTTTTCTCTCTTTTCATAGATGTACTCTGATCCACACCAAATCAAGGGCCAATAATGGTGGATGATATTCATAAAAGCCTATGTAGGGAGGTCTATAAAATATCACTCATGTTCTTTGATTTTGGATTTGTCTGGTGGGGTCCACCGATTTTATCAGTTTCCATTTCTTGAATTTATATTCAATGATTATAATCAATAGAACTGTATGGATATGATCCATCAATATATGTGAATATTTATTAATGTTTATGACAAAAAATATATCTATTCCATGTGTACGTTTATGACATAACTATTTTTTACTATTTTGACATGTTTGTGCAAATGTTCGGGTGTGCCTTGTCTTGACCACCCCAAGGGTAAGCTTTCCCATATTAAATTGATAGTTTATAATAATAATTTCATAATAGTAATTACCTTGTATGCTGACCACTTGACCTACCTAAGTTATGCCCTTCAATTAGATAATGAATTGTGAACTAGGAGTTGGAATGTATATTACGTATATGACTTCACTGTATTGAATGTGGATAAATAAATGGTGTCATATCCAAAGCACCCCTTACCACATTAATGGATTGTAGCATAACGAACCTTGAATATGGAACATGCCTTATATGGATTATAATGTTTGAAATGAAACTTGAACATATTACATTAAAAATGTTAAGGCTTAAACCAAAATAAATATTACATGACTCTGTGATCAAATAAGAATGTCCTGACTCAAGCTCGCCTTTTTTTTAAAAAGAAAATGCATTGAGCACTTGATAATCCCATTCTGATTCAATGATACAACATTCTTAGGTTGAGACCCACCAAATCCAGATATATTTATATTATTTGATTACCAGCATGACACTATAGGATCTCATCATATTACTATAGGATGCCTTGGATACACTCCTTGCATTCGTCATTACAACATTGGTGCCAGGGTTAAATCCCATTAGGACATGACTCTACTCAGCACCGTTTTACCTTGCCCAATCACCTTGGACTCAATAGGCACCTCATTGTGAAATTCCTTAGATTACACTCTTATCCCATTCCATATTTTTGTTATTATTGAGTTGGCAACCCTTTAGGTCAAGGTTTCCTTGGTTATTACCTTCATACATCATTATTAAATATCATAAATCATGGTTGCCTTGTTACATATTGGATCCATCACTATTTATATTATCATTAGGTGATGTCAGTGTTAGATAGTCCTCATAAGAACATTAGATATAAAATTATAAATTATTTAATTAAATGATTTGGTTACATGTTCAAACATATACCAAGGGGTGAACTAGGTGCTTGAGTGTTTAGTTACATTGTACTTATTTAATTTATATATTCATTCCTTTAGACTGTTACCATTCCATTACAGAGTCGAGATGTCATAGACAAAATTGGTGGTGACTACTTGAAATTTATCTCACACCCTCTACGGGCACTGTTTGGTACCAAGTGTAGATTACATCGTTGTAGGTCTTTATAAAGGGTAGAATATGGCTTCATACACTTTATTGTTTTCTATTAAGTATGGGTCTTGATAGCAGATGACTGAGCCAGAGCATGGTATTCTTTTGATATTCTTTTGATTCCTTTATACTTTTTTTGAACATGTTGTTCCTACAGTCTTTTATCCATGTTTTAATGTTTTCAAGTGGCATGACAGATCATTAGTTGTTGAATGCAATCCCGGTTGTTTTATTTATCATTATCGTTCCCTAAAAGTTTTCGTTGTTCCTCATGTTTATTTATATTTCATTTCCTATTTAACTATGTTTACTTTAACCTACTATAGTACCTTTGGTTAATGAAAAAATATTCTTCCCACAGTCACACCCTAGGCCCTCACTTCTAGTTTGGAGCCTCTGGTATTCATGGAGAGGTCCTCAAGGCCATGTGTCCCACCGGCCTCAGGGCACCCGTTAAGTGGCATCTAGGTCTGGGACATCACAAATTGGTATCAAAGTTGGTTACTATCTTGTTTTACTATTTTGATATAATATATTGGAGATTAGGATTGCTTGGGACTTGGTCATAAGATATGGTTGGGCATTGTGAATTCATGTTCAGGGTAAAAACCATGTTTCCTAAATTATAATTTTATTCTTCTTTTTCCTATTATAGTTAAAATTATTTCACCATTGGGTGACTCACATTCTATGTAGTGTTGTTGATTATTACTTTGGTTGAGGGTTTTCTTTCATCCTTAACCCGATGAAATGAGGGAATGAAGCATTATTACATGAATCATTATAAGCACCTAGAATTGAAATTTCATTCATATTTCCATGACATATTGGTGAATTTAACACCCTGAATTTATTGATGTACATGCAATTGATCAGTGATGTTGTGGTATATAGCTTACACATTTATTAATCTTCGATGTGGTTGAGTGATTTCCTCTCTCAATTCAAGAGTTCTACGTGACACCATTGGTTGGGATGAGTAATTTACCGAGTCAATACATTAGGCTATAAATAAATGGGTATTGTTTTTAGTGAGAGGTGTACGGGAACTAATTCATCAGAAATGGAAATCCATTAGAAATTTAATTATGAAATCTAAAATGATATGGTTTCACATCCTTTTTCAACATTATCATATTTATGAAAGGAGAGGGGGTGAACATGAAAATTAAATTTAATATTAATTGAAACATATAATTGAAAACATACTAATACATAGTCATATAAGAAAGTGGTTGGGGGTAGTATTCCTTGGATAGTGAGTTTTATTACATTCAACTTGTGCTATTGATGATTTATTTCTTCTAAATATTTATCTTAGGTGGTTGTTTGGTAACTGTAGATCAATGCCACTAAGACAACCTCGTATAATATTCCAGGAACATGGTGACAGCCATCCTCTAGACGTGGTGGGACCTGAACTTCTTGTACTACCTATAGGAATGCCAATCAAGGAACTTCCTCCTTTACCTGATTTTAGAACTGAATCTCAATTTCGTGATAGTTTCTTACATCTGATGAATTCCATGCATGGTGCTCCACAGCTTGCACCAACAATGGATGATCTGACTTGTGAGTTCTAGCAACTACAACTTCTCACCTTTTTAGGGGGTGGTGGTCAACTAGCTACTGAGTCTTGGATTGAAGACACCCTTTATATCTTTTGATCATCTGTAAACACTCCCAAAGTGGAGAGTCATTCTTGCAAAAAAACATGATTTGAGATTCGTTCAAGCATGTGTGGGATGCTATTACCCATTTCCGTCATCATCATGACATGTTATGGGTCGATTTATAGACTCCCTTCTTTGATTAGTTCATTCCTTAGAGTCTGAGAGATGATATATCCATGGAGTTCATGCATCCTATGTAGGTTTATATGTCATTTATGTAGTATTTGGTGCATTTTGTGAAGTTGCATCGATTTGCACCGCTTCTAGCCGGTGATGAGCTATCATGAGGTAGACGCTTTGAGGATGGACTCCAGTACACCATCTGTATCAAGGTTAGTGTATTTCACCTGCCTAAATTATCTAAGATAGTAAATCAAGCTATAATCACTGATCACAACCTGAGGAACATCAATAGTACTTGTCAAATTGGACGGGTGTTGTGTCATGCTAGTAGTTCTTTCAGTGGTAGGAAGCGTTCTCTCAAAGTTTATCATCTGAGTAGTGACCACAAAAGTATCTTTTTAGATATATTTAAAGTATGTCATTAGTATGGACATTGGGGTAATTCCAATCATCAGTGTCATAGAGACCCACATGAGTATTGGTCTTGTGGATGTGGGGGGAACCTCCAATTTTTTGTAGGACCACTCCACAAACCTTGACTGTAAAAATAACTGCACCAACTCCACCATCATAAGTGAGTTATTTTAAACTGCATCAGGTGGGGAGTTGGAATATCAATGATAAGTTTGGTCGAGGAAGATGTCATGGTTGTTGTATCTAGACCCATGATCAATAACAGCACGAACTGATAGGTTATGATTGTGGAAGTCCATCTATTGCATAGGGTCTTGGAACTTGTTAGTTGCATGCACTACATCCAATACCCAAGGATCAGGCTGTGGGACCTTCTATAGTATGGGGTACTATTCTAGTAGCATATTTTATGGTATATTATTTATTTGATATAAGTTATTCAAACCTATTTATCTATTTATATATTATAAAATCTATGACTAGAGATACAGTTTTACTATAGTGTAATTATCATAGACACAACATCATTAATGCGGACAGATGGAATATTCCAGTTCATGGACTATACCCTTGTAGTATAAATTTACCCTTTCATATGTAATATCTTTTTTCTCAAGATGACAGTATTTGATTTCATTCTTAAAATCTACTAGTTGGTCCACTGTCACTATTTTTTAGACTCATATCTACATAGGGTATAGTTTACAACACCAGAGGTTAGTACTAATCTACATATTGGTGAGTGGGATGTCCAGGATGGTATAGTGGGACCAGATCACATATGATGGGTGGAGGGACTGCCTAGATTGAAAATATCTTCATAGAGTATTAGATTTTATGACAAGATGATTTTCTTACAGTAGTGGATTGTTTTAGGGATATCATTCCCAATGATTTTTAGGGATTACCGCCTGGGAGATAGGTATATTTTACAATTGAGCTTATTCCAGGAGTATATCTTGTTTCCACTCCTCCAAACAGGATGGCACCAACAGATCTTCAGGATTTCAAGAAACAGTTAGAGGATTTAGAGGCAAAAGGATCTACACGACCTAGTACATCATCTTGGGTTTCTCCAGTGGTTTTTTTCGAGAAGGTGGATTGAAAATTTCATCTATGCACTGATTACATAAGGTTTAACTAGATTATAGTCATAAATCGATACCCCCTTCCTCGAATAGATGATCTCTTGGACCAGCTATGAGGAGAAAAGGACTTCTCTATGACCGACCTGAAATCGGGTTGTCATGAAGTACAAGTTAGACTGTCTAACAAACTACGTACATCTTTCTGTATGAGGTTTTGTATGTATGTGTACCTTTTTATACCACTCATTCTTATGAATGTGCTTTCCATTATCAAGGGAATTATGAATAGGTGTTTCCACCCCTTTTTGGACTCTTTTTCATGGTCTTTGTGGATGACATCTTGGTGTATTCTCATTCTCATATAGACCATGCCAAACATATTGATATCGTTCTGAGTACACTAATTATGCATCGTCTTTATTACATTCTTGCTTAGTGGCACTTTTGTAATGACAAAGTTCATTTATTGGGTCATATTATCTCATAGTCAAGAATATCTATTGACCCGAAAATGGTTAGTGTTGTATTGTCATAGGAGAAACCAAATAATTTGTTTGATATATGGAGTTTCTTAGGGCTCTATGGATATTATAGGAAATTCAAACTAGACATTTCTCACCTTTCATCACCTCTTACAATACATAAAAAATGGTGTCATGTTCCATTAGTTAGAAGCATGTGAGAAAGCATTTCAAATAATAAAAGAGAGGATTGTATCAACACATATTCTGATTCTTCCTGAGCAATGTATAGGTTATAACATCTTTTGTGATGCATCATGATTTTTCCTAGGATAAGTACTAACCAATGAAAATAGATTCATTTCATATGGATCTCTAAAACTGATACCTCATAAGAGAAACTACTTGACTCATGAACTTGAGATAGTAGTAATTTTCTATGCCTTATGTTACTGGAGACATTATCTGATGTGTGAATGATTTGTAGTGTGGAAAGACCACAAGATCCTCAAATATATTTTTTCTTAGTTTGACATGAGCCTCAGATTGATTTAATGGGTTGAATATCTGAAATCCTTTGATTTTGAGCATGCTTATATGCCAAGGATGTGAAATATGGTTGAAGATGCACTGAGTCTGAAAACATAGGCACATGCAGTGCGAGAATCCTGTGATCAATGGAAGTTATTAGACCTTTTTTCTGATCTACATCAAGAGTTCCACAACATTTATGAGAATTCATACCATTTATCCTTGACTGTTACATATTTCCTTCTGGAGAAGTTGACGTGTATAATGATTTCATATCATAATGGCTTGATGCTCCGTGAGAGTATACAATTAGATAAACCACCTCTAGATTGGTGTTTTTTTGAAAGAGACGATGTCTTGTGTATATGTGGACGTATCTCAGTTCCAACAGACATGAGATAAAAGTGAATGAAATAGTCTCACACTTCTCAGGGGGTAGTACATCTATTAATCTCCATGATGTATAGAGATATGAAATGCCAATATTGGTGTAATGAGATGAAACATTAGATAGAAGTCATTATCACTATGAGTCTCTCCTTTTAGCAGGTGAAGGTAGATCAACAAAGACATGCAGGCTTACTGTAACTGCTTCCAATTATGTAATTGAAATGGGAAGATATTGCTAGGGATTTCATAGTAGACCTAACTATGTATCCAACTAGTAGTGATTCTATCTGGGTACTCATTGACTAATAAAAAAATCATCCCACTTCAAGATGCACTCTGTTTTTGTATAAATTTTCACGTACCTTATAGAAAATAAGAACAAGTATTCAGAAATTACCTACTGATTAGTGGTCAAATACTTTCATTTTGGTGATCTTGTTCATTTTCAAGAGATTTATGGCCAAATACACAAACTGAGGGAGAACTATGATAAACTTTACAACTAAGTGGCATGTACGTATATACACTCCTTGTACATTCAAGATCAGACATGGGTTGGCCATGACAAGTACATTCCCAACCAACCAGATGCTGGTACACACCTTGTTCACACTAAACACTCAATGTAAACCCTTCTAGAAGTAGTTTGTTGATGAGAAGAGTAAACACTCCATGTGGCTGGATGAAGAGGACATGCTATGTTCAACCTATACATGCTTTGTATTCCTTTCTAGAAGAAGTTGGTAGGTGAAAAATGAGACTCCACACCATGTATGGAGACACTACACGCCATGTATATCTACCTACCAGGCGGCGCCATGTTCCAAGTCATAGACAGCGTGTTAGGTCACCTAGCATCGGTGAAAAACAGTGACAAGAGCACGTTGACATAAGTACTCATCGTGGACTTTTTCTACACGTAATGTATTTATATTTTTTATAAATGGAGCCCTTGGCCTTCGGTTCAACAGAGGAGTGTGAGGAGAATTTGTGGAGATAAAAGGGTTTAAGGTCTGAAAGAGAGATTCTCTACTACCATACTACTTCTATTTTACCACCTACTGAAGAATCATTCCCTCCTCAACGTTTCAAAGCATGATCACATCAGGTATCAAGGGATTTGCTCTTATCTTTTTCTCTATGTGTAACTAAATACCCAGTGTGTAGGGGTTGTGGGAGATGATGAGCTATAATTTAAATTATTTTTTATTAATTTGTTTGTTCTTTTAACTTCTTATTATTCTCCTTAAATAATATCATCTTATCACTGAAAATTTTAAACCAGACCAAGGGAAGAATTTTCAGGGATTTAGAAGAAGAATACCAATGAATATTTTCATTATCATTGGATGTTTTGTTTAACTCAAAATGGACTAAGCCAAATACAAGAATTTTAATAACTAACTACCGAACCAATGAGTTAGTTTCTTCAGCTCTAAATATAAGTTTACCAGACCATGAAAACTTTATTAAAAAATAAAACATAGAGTTTTCGGTTTTATAAAAAAACCTCATAAGAAATTTGATTTATTAATCAATTTCTCACATATAAATAACCCAAACGCATTTCTCTCATTATTTGCATCAAAACCAATTTTCCCATATTTTTTTATTCATTATGTAATTTATTAATCAAACATAAAACTAGTTATTATTTTTATCCAAAAAACAAAAACAATCAACTCTTAATTCCGCACACTTTACTAGGACAAAAATAAAAACTAATAATAAAAGACAAAAATAACATCCTTTTCTAGATGGATCGACCCCTTACTAGTATTATACTCGTTAGGGTAAAAAATAATTTGGGACACCAATAACATACCTTTGGTGAAATGAATCACCAAATTGTGGGGCTGTCACCATCGAACAAAGAAAAGATACTTTTTCATGTTTTAATTACGTTTGTATCAAATTTTACTGAAAATAATAATAAAAAATTCTCAAAGATCTATTTTTTAATATTATTTCTATTTAACTGTATTTTTCCCCATTTACTCTTGTTGTGTTTTGGATTGTGCAGGTATTTTGGTGTATGAGTGGCCACCTCACCTGTTCAAAAAATAATGAGTCGTTGGGGTTTTTCCCAACTAACCTAGAGATCGAACGAAGGCTTTTGAGGTTCCAACGAGCACTCATGGTCAAGCACATTCAAAAAAATACTAAGGTCTAGAACAAGGAAGGAAATATATTTTTTGTCCATGGAGACAAATAACCACTAGGATCGGATGACAACATGAACCAGCAAGCTCCACTGTCTCCAGGGTACGGCCCGCAGTAGCTTCATAAATTCCAACCAATGTGGATTCAATTTTTTAGACCTAGGTCAGGGGCTGTACTACGTCCCTCAAGAACAACAATACATATTAGATCCCCTTCCTCACTAGCCACCTCCACACCATAATCTCATGGAGTACGAACTTCCATCAATCCACGGAGCTGACATAGGCAACGTTCGTCCACCAGTGCATGCCCAACAATTTGAGATCAACCCCACTATCATGCATCTAATCCAGAACACCATTAAATTTGGTGGCCTGCCCAGTGAGGATCCCAATGCCCATATCGCTAATTTACTGGATGTCTGTGACACATTCTTCTACCACAGAGTGTCCATGGACACAATCTATCTTCATCTCTTCCCTTTTTCTCTAAGGGATAAGATGAAAGACTGGATCCAAGGATTTCTACAATGATCCATCCCCACATGGGAGGAGTTAGCCCAATCATTTCTATCTAAATACTTAATACCCTAGAAGACTGTGACTCTACCGAATGAAATACATAACATCCACCAGCATGACATGGAGTAATTGTACAAATAATGGGAGTTCTTCAAAGAGATTTTGTGAAAATTCCCACACCACAGACTCCCACTATGGATGCAGGTCCAAACCTTCTACGGAGGAATGACGATGAATACAAAGTCAGAGGTAGATGCAACTGCTAGAGGTATAGTAATGATAAAATCCCCCCGAAATGCTTTTTGGAATACTATTTGAAATTTCATCCAACAACTTCTAGTGGAAATCCGAATAGTGGACACAAAAATGTGGTATGCATAACATTGATGCTACTACTATTCTCGCTACCCAGTTGGACGTTGTGTCCAAAAAGATTTATGTGTTCAATCTGAATAGTGCATCCCATGTACACATGACAAATCATCTTGGCATGTAGGGAATATAGTGATAACCAAAACATGGGAGAATTCATGGGTTCTATTAGAGGCCCTTCAATAAGTAATGTATGTTATGTTTCCCGAAACTGAGGGCCATACCAGTACTAGAAATACTAGAACTCGGCATAGCGTGATCAACCGAACCCAGGTTAGGGCCAAAAACAGTCGAATCCTATGCACTAGCGATTTCCCAACTATAACCATCCTCCTTATCAGAACAAGTAATAGAGGTAGATACTGTCCCAACATGGATCTTATCAGCAGCAAGGGTATCGAAACCCTCATCCACAGCAGCCGCAACAGCCACCACCTCTACCAGCTCAATAACCACCTCAGTAGTAGAACACCTCATGGTTAGAGGTTCTCTTGAAAACATTTATATCTACTACTGAAAGTAGATTTCAGAATCATGAGACTTCTATTCAAGGTCTGGAGATCTATGTTCGTTAGCTGGAAAACCAAATTTCAGGAAGGAAACCTATTAAACTACCATGTAAAACTGAGAATAACCTGAGGGAGGAAGCCAGGCCACCACACTACGAAGTGGAAAAGAGATACCACAGCAGCAACCAGCACAGTCAAGTGCTCCAACACCCCCAATTTATGAAAAAGGTACAGATACAGACCCCTCCTCATCCAAAATCCCACAAAAGGAGGCTTTGAAAAATAAAGGAAAGGATGTTGTCAAACCCTTAGAGCATGCCTTACCCTTCCCAGAGATATTAAAGCAGAGAAAACTAGACCACCAGTTCAGAAAATTCATGGATATTTTTAAGAATCTGCACATAAATATTCCTTTTGTAGAGGCACTGACGCAGATGTGCACTTATGCCAAATTCATGAAGGAAATCCTCTCAAATAGAGGAAAGATTAAGGATCTGGGAACCATTACCCTAACCTAGGAGTGTCCTACAGTCATCCAGCACTCAATTCCTCCCAAACACCAGGATCTAGGTTGATTTAATATTCCATGTACTATTGGCCCATGTGAGTTTGGGAAGGCCCTCTTTGACTTGGGGGCCATTGTCAACCTCATTCCCCTTATATTTTTCAAGAAACTAGGGATCAATGATTTTAAGCCTACACGAGTAGCCCATCAACTTGCTGACCGGTCCATTAAACATCTGACGGGGCTACTGGAAGACGTGCTAGTCAAGGTGGGTAGGATGATCCTTCATATAGATTTCATCATCCTTGACATGGAGGATGACCAGGAAGAACCTATCATCTTGGGAAGGCCCTTCTTGGCATCTGGGAAGGTACTGATCGACATACACCAAGGGGGGATAATTTTCTGGGTAGGAGATGAGAGAGTCTCCTATAATGTATTCAAGGCCATTAGTCTTGAATCATTGTCTGGCATGAGGGATGTTATGCGGTAACCACCATGGATAATCAATTGAACGAATGGAAAGATCTGGTATATTATTTTACTTAAGATAACATTATCATTCCAAACATTCTAGTTGATGAAGATCCAAAGTACCTACAATTTTTGGAAGGATAGGGAGGACACTATTGGAAACATGCAGTTGTTATGGATATTCTAGAATGGGAAATGGTGAAAACACTTGTACCTTAAATTTTTAAGGCACCATAACTATACCTGAAGCCTCTCCCATCTTCTCTAAATTTTGGGTTTTTGTAGACCATCAAACATTTCCTGTAATACATAGTGTATATCTACCACAGGATTAGGAAGATGCACTTCTACATGTTTTCAAACAGCAGAAGCACGCCACTAAGTGGATGGTTGAATATTTGAAGGGCATCATCTCTACTATTTACACCGACAATGTGGCACTTGAAGAAGGAGCAAAGAAATCTTAGTAACCACAAATGTGCCTAAATCCCCCCATGAAGAAAGTTTTAAAAAAAAATTCATTAAATTCTTGGATATATCCATCATCTATCCCATATCAGAGAGTCCATGTGGGAGTCCACTACATGTGGTACCTAAAAAGGGAAGTATCACTGTGATTTCAAATGATAAGAATAAGCACAAACCCACTCACATTTTCATGGACAGGCAAGTGTGTGTCGACTACAGGAAGCTGAATGATTCCATGAGGAAAGATCATTTCCCCTGCCTTTCATGGATCAGATGCTAGAGGGACTAGTTGTGCACATATTCAATTGCTTCCTCGATAGAAATTTTTTCTACATCCAAAGTTCCATTGCTCTAGAGGATCTGGAGAAGAGAACATTTACTTTCCCCTACGGTACGTTTTCTTACTGAAGGTTGTCTTTTGGAATGTGCAACTCCCCCCCCCCCACCTTCCCGCACTATATGCTAGATATCTTCCATGACATGGTGGAACAGATCCTAAAGGTATTCATGGATGGTTTTTCCATTTACAAGGAAACATTCACTACTTGTTTATGACTCATAGAGCTGGTTTTGTTAAGATGTGAAAACACAATCCTAGTTTTGAACTGGGAAAACTATCATTTCACGGTGAAAAGTGGCATCGTCCTTGGCCATGGAATTTCAAAAAAGGGGATATAGGTGCACTCGGCATAGATAGAAGTCATTTCACAACTACCTATTCCATCTTCCTTCAGATCAATCCACTGTTTCATGTGGAATGCAGGTTTTTATAGGCAGTTTTTTCCCTGACATTTCAAAAATAGCCCAGCCCCTCACTAATCTTCTTACCATGGATGTTGTATTTGAGTTTGATGTGACATGTACCATGGATTTTTAGCACTTGAAGAAGTTCTTGGTGGAAGCTCCCATGATGATTTCTCTCAACTGGGAGGAACAATTTGATGTGATGTGCAATGCCCGCAATTACGCGGTTGGAGCAGTCTTGGGCCATCGGCTTAAATTTTTTTTCCCACCTCTCCATTATGCCAGCAGGACACTCAATGAGGCATCGATGAACTACACCACCACAAAAAACGAGCTGTTGGTAGTGGTGTTTTCATTTTAGTGGTTTTGTTCTTACTTGGTGTTTTCTAAAGTAATTGTTTATACTAACCATTCAACACTAAAGTACCTACTGAACAATAAAGATGCAAAGACATGATTAATCTTCTGGGTGCTCCTCCTACAAGAATTAGATCTAGGAGATCTGTGATAAGAAAGGGAGTGAGAATGTTGTTGCTGATCATCTCTTCCACCTAGAGCTACCACATTTGGTGGAGGAAGATTGAGAGATCGAGGAGGGTTTCCATGATGATCATCTCTTTTCAATCAATGAAACACCATGACCTTGGTATGATGATATTGTTAATTTTTTGGTTACAGGTGATTTTCACCCCGAACTCTCCTTCCTGCAAAGGAGGAGGTTTCCTTATGATCTTATGAAATACTTCTTGGAGGATCCTCTTCTATTCCAATCCTATAGAGATTGGGTGATCCATCATTGCATCCCTGAAATCGATGTTCCTAGAGTCCTGAAAATTTTTCACACTTTTCCAGTGGGGGTCATCATGTACCCAACTGTATGATAGTAATGATCCTAAAATATGGGTTTTAGTGTCCCACTATGCATAAAGATGTTTGGGCCTTTTTGCCTATTGTGATCGATGCCAGAGGAGCAGTAATGTGGGACGTAGACGTGTGATTCCCCTGAACCCCATCCTAGAGGTTAAGATTTTTGAGGTTTGGGGATAATATATCAAGGGTCTCTTTCACCCATCTTTTGGGAACACTTACATCTTGGTCTGTGTTGACTATGTCTCTAAGTTGGTGGAAGCAGCTGCTACAACTCATGACACAGCCAAGGTAGTAATTATCTTTTTAATGAAACATATTTTTAGCTGGTTTGGAGTTCCCCAAGTATTGATCATTGATAGGCTGAACCACTTCGAAAACACACTGATGGGAGAAATATTGTCGAAGTATGGAGTAATGCATCATCTGTAGATTCCATATCATCCCCAGTCTAGTGAAAAAGTGGAGCTCTCCAACCGTGAGCTCAAGCAGATCCTGGATAAAACAGTGAACACTTAGATGAAAGACTGGTCCAAGAAGCTAGATGGTGCTTTGTGGGCATATTAGTCTGGATTCAAAACACCACTAGGAATGTCCCCATTCTGCATCATCTATGGAAAACCATTCCATCTGCCAGTAGATTTAGAGCGTAAATCATACTGAGCTGTCATGGCCCTGAATATTGATTTGAAGGCATCTGTAGCGAAGCGAAAGTTCCAACTTTCAGAAAATGATGAAATCATATTAGAGGCATATGAAAACATCAAGCTATACAAGGAGAAGATGAGTGAAATTCACGATCGGATGATTTCAAAAAACCCTTTCAACCCAGTGATCTGGTACCCATCTTTTACTATCATCTTCGATTATTCCCAGGGAAGTTAAAGTCACAATGGTCGGTACCATTCCATGTTATAGTCGTATTCCATCATGGAGTGGTGGAAATTTCTGGAGAGGACGGTCAACCATTCAAGGTGAACGAACAGTGGTTGGAATCTTACCAACACATGGACGATACAGTGGGAATGTTTTCCACCATACAGCTCAGGTAAGATGAGTTAATTAGGTTAAGCCAACGACATAAAAAAAGGTGCTTTATGGGAGGCAATCTAGTGGATACATTCCATTTACCACCTATAAACACGGCATGTACTTATACTTTTTCATTTATTTTATATGTATTATAAATATATACATTAACAATGTAATAAACATGGATGATTCTGGTGTTGATGGAAAGGTCATTGGAGTTTATCTGAGCCGTCACCTATTCGAATCTCTCCTAACCTACCATCGACACGGGTATCCTCCTTTTTCTCCACATATTTTCTTACATGGTGTGTGTAGTATTTTTCATATATATATATATATATATATTCTTATATGAAACCATGCGGTGGGGATGGATCGGTTGGCCAATATCGTAACCTGACTCCAAAAGACCCGGGATCAAATCCTGACAACCACCCCATTTCCATCATTTTCCCTTTTAATAAAACCACATGGCCTATATTTAGATATAATTCGTGTGCGCCATGTTTTCCTTATAAAACTGAAAAGATTTTTTGCATAAATAAATTCATGTGGGTGAAGTGGGCAGATATACAAAGTCTCTTCCTTGGATCCAAAAGACCCTGGTTCGAACTCAGCTAATCTATCTGCTTCATCCTTTTCTGTCTAATTAAAAACTACACGCCGTGAATTTACTTTATTCCTATTTAGTATATGCCTATTTACTTTAACTATATTTAATTAATTATTAGGGGTAGTAGTACAAACGTTTCTCCAATGGATGAGGGCTTTTGATTGGAATGGCCGATCGCTGGTTCGAACCTCTCCCCAAACACCGGACCAAAGGTTATACTTATCTTTTTCTAATTTTAAAACACATGGTGTGTATTTCTTGATATATTACGTGTATAGTTTTATTGTTACCAAATTATGTATATATATCTATTTATTATTTTTAATTATTAATATTAATTATTATATTGTTTTCTATAATAATTTTATATCTATATATATATATTTAATTAGAAAAATGGGATACACGGCTTGTAGTCTATTGTACATGCCATGTACCTCAGCTATAAAAGCTGCAGACCACCAGGCATCAACTCGTGTCATGCGGCTCCTTCCCCTCTCCCCATTTCTTCCCCCTTATGACACATGAACCCCCTCTTCCCTAATCTGCGGATTTTGGGCGTTTTTGGTTGTGATTCCTACTGCATTGTGATCCTCGGTTCAAGTACTCCCTTCTACACCTTTTATTTCTAGTTTTCAATAGCATTTATGGTGATTTGTGGATCGGTCCACCATTCTGATTCTTTGATACACAGGAATGAATTGAAGAACACACGTCATGTACTTTTGTACAAGGTCATGCACTGAATGCATTACAATTTGACAATACACAGTTTGTTTGTTCTGTACACACTGTGTACCATCCCCCATCGTGGGTGAGTTTCTTTTGCACATGGCCGCACACACTATTTTCACGAACACAAAGTGTTTGTTCAGAACACACCATGTATTCCATTTCTTTTGGCCAGTCTATGTGTAGCACTTCACACAGTCATTTTCCATTTGTTCATGCACATTCTGTGTTGTCCGTACACTTGGCGTGTTCTGTATTTCTGGAACTGCTGAAATTATGGTCGTGGCTTTAAGAACACCCGACCAGGACCACATTACAAGAACAAGATGTGTATATTTAGTACACACTATGTATCCTTCCATGGTCTATCCCCTTCTCCCTCAGCGTTTCTATCCAGATAACACGGGATGCTAACCTGATTTCACTACACGTCATGTACTCTAGATGTACATGCCATGTACTTTTTATTTATTTTTTTTAGTTTTCTCACATTTTCATCATTCCGTTTTATTTTCTTTTCCTTTTGTTTTTTTTCTTTATTTTTCATGATATAGCATATAGTGAACATTCTTATGGGAATTGGCATGTATCCTATATTGGGAGATATAGGCCCATTTTACATCGGATCTGACTCTGGTCCGCGACACTAGCAAATCTAGACTTTCCAAAGTACATGCTTCCTCCATTGGCCATCCTTCCACCACCATCATTTTCAATAGAAGCGGGTTCTATTACCATCGAACCTCCACCATTCAACACCGAGCCTCTGTGAACCACCCTTAATTCCCCACCAGCTTCCACTCCACTTGATCTCTCCTCAATCGCAGCTGGTCCATCCTCGACCACCCCACCTATCGAGCCTCCATTTACTATAGCCACTCCACCCCTAGATTCATCACCCGCTACTACACCACCACCTATGGTGGGACCTTAAGGGGTTCCCTACCCTTGAATGGTGTTCTCAGTCACAGATTTTTCACATGACAGAGTTTGGCATTTACCTCACCACCCGATTCCATTGAGCAGTTGTTATCTCAATGACAACATCCCTCAATAGCTGGGCATCTGGGGAGAGTTAGAGGATCTCATTGGACAAACACAATTACTCATGATCTTCCATGTCAGAACTCTTATTTTCTGTGATTTATTTTTGTATTTTTCTGCTTCATTAGATTTTGATAGAACTGAGTATCGAGTGACGCCTGATGATGCAGTACCTGTGGTCCAGTTCCGGCTAAGCGGCCGACCCTTTTCGCTTACCATGACTGAGTTAGGCCAAGGTTGTTGTTTTTATCCTCATCCCATCACCCCACCCCCTATCTCCACCCTGACCCAACCAATGTGCTCTGAGGTCATTGCAATGTGGCGGGAGATTGCTGGTCCTGACCTCCTCTTTAACACTACTTCAAAGAAGTGCACACTTATTTCTGACCATATCCTTCGCTTCACCGAACAGTGCTTCAGCGCCATTATTTTTCCTCTCCATGATGATATAGGGGTCGTGAGCAGTCGTGACATGGATCTCCTCACCTGTGCCATCCGAAAGGACTACCCAGACCTCCCTTACCTTGCCTCCTCCTATTTCCATGCCATGTTTACTGGCAGTCATGGAAACCTGAATGGTGGGTTGTATGCCACTCACCTTGTCCACCACCTCATGGTATTTGAGCCTTCTCTTCCCCATGACCTATTAGGTTCCCCCTAGAGGATTTACTATATCATGATTATTCTCATGGGATTTGTCCAGGAGTAGGGGTACTTACGTCCTTGACTAGGGTCCACCCCGCCCACCTACTAACCCTCCTGCCCCCACCGATGCAACGGTTTGACCTCCTCCACCCCTTCCTGCTTCCCCACCCATCCCCATTATTCTGAACCCACCTATAAAATATTTTCTTATTAAATTACCCCACCTACCCCCGCACCCTCGGTCGATAAATCATTTTTCCTCCACCTAGCTGCAATGGAGAAGCACTTGGTTCATCTTGATCGGCGTAAGGACCGGCTAGAGCAGATGTTGAGGATTCTTTTTCCGCATCATGGTATTCTACTACCACCCCCACCTACCCCTACCTCAACTTCTGACCCCTCTACCTCAGCTCATTTACCTTCTTCCACGGCTCCATCTACTTTTACTACATTGGCCACATATTCAGTTCTTCGATCCACTATGGGCCCAGCTGCTGCTGCCACTACCACAAATGATGCCAGTCTAGGGAGTGATGCCAAGCCACCCATTTCTATTCCCAATACTATGGCTCCAACTTCTATGTATTCTCTTAAATGTGAAGATTTCGAGCCTCTGGTTTCCTCATCTCTTGATCCATCTAAACCGGTTGTTTCTGTACCAGATGATGCATGTTCTGAGGTGACCCCCTGAATGGTTTTTTGACAAATGATTTTCATTATATATATATATATTTGTGCTCACTTATGTATATGTGTGTTTTTCATTCTTGTAGTGTTCTCTCTACACGACCATCAGAAGTGCGCTCGCATGCTAGGTACTAGTCTTCTTCATCCCTACTCATCTTTCTTTTCCTAGAAACGAGAGAAGTATTGCTTTTCCAAATTTTTCTATTGTTTTCTGTTCTTCCTTGATTTATGTCTTTCCATACTTCTCTTCATTTTGGTCCACTTTTGTGTCCCCGCATTCCCTTATTTACTTTCTGTGGATGTTGGTGGACCACGTGGGATATTAAGTATGGGGGCATCTCTTGACCACTTTAGTATTTTTTTTCCTTATCATTATTCTAAGAGACATTATTATTAGAAGATATATTTGAAAATATGAAGAAATTTTAGTTAACAATATTATTAAATAATGAATCTAAAAGTGGGAAATGTTTTTAAAAAGTTGCATGCTTATTTTGGTTCTTAAGTATTTTAAAATGATTGTTGATATAGTTTAAATTACAACTTGTAATCCTTGGATAATTATATCAATTATACTAATCAATTATATGCAAGCCACGAACTGATTGTCTCTTTCTTTATTTCTTAAACTCTAGAGATGTATTTTAAACAATTTTTCATATTCTTCCTAATACCCACTTTCTTGAGAGATTCTTAGGATATACATAACTACCAGAATTTGCATGTTTTCTTTTCAAATCATGAGGAATTTTTGAATTACATTAAAATGATTGAGGAATTAGATTGTTTTAACCCCTTCATCATGAGACCTACCCTATATATTATCTTTTTAAAGCCTATAGAAACCATTAATAGCCTTTATTAGAAGCCTTATTACAAGACCTTTTCTCTTCCTACCCTAATTCTTTTATGATTTTGCATTATTATTCACTTGAGCTTACAAGAAGGGATTGGAAATACATGGCATACTTTTGTGAATTGTCATGAAATTAATTATGGGGGAGAGCCTCATGATCGTTTGGGGAAAACAAGGTTCTAATCCACTTTTTGTGGAAATTATAAAAGGACCCCTTTGTTCTATTAAAAAAATGTTACAAGAAAAGGGACCTTATACTCACATGTTAGTTTGTGAACCTTACCTACCCAACTAAAGGAGATGGTGGTGATGAGATCATTTGATAGAGTTTGTTGAGGATGTTATTATACATTGAGCTTAACGTTAAATATCATGCACTTTTATTCAAGAATGCAGCCTCCTCTTTCAATACTCAAAGTTATGTTCACATCTTTACCTACCAACCTTTAGCCATAGAAACATCTGATCCTTATTTAAAAGTCAACTAGTTTTTTGTAAATCATTTTTCTGAAGTAGAGAACAAGATTTTTTCAAACCTATGAATAGAGTGTATATATCTTTGATTTATCATAACCTTAAATTAAAAACATCTTCAATGTTGAGTATATTACTAGTGAGGTAAATCATCAAGTGGCTTGTTTATTTTTTAATGGTTGAAACATGTTATTAAAAGAGGATGACAATGAGTTAATTGAATTATATATGAGGCATGATTATAATATCTCTTCATTTGAAACTGTTTTGTATCTTTTTATAATTTTCTCATGTAACTTTTCATATACATTTATGGTTGATTCAATTCCTTCCTTTTAAAATATATACTCCTTTAACTATATTTTGATATATTCTTGAGGTGAAACAAATGACTAAGTGTGGGGGAGTTTGATGCACCCGATTTTTGTTTACATTTTCAAATATTTTATTGAAAATAAGAACATATTTTCAGAAATTACCTACTTCTTAGCATAAAAATACATTAGATTCTTTGATATTGTTCATGTTCAAGAGATTTATGGCCCAATACACAAAATTGGGGGGAGAATTGGAAAAAAAAATTACAACTACACGACATGCACGTATATATACGTCTTGTACATTCAAGTTCAAATATGAGTTGACTAGGACAAGTACATGCCCATGTAACCAGAAGTCGGGACATGCTTTGTTCACACTATACACGCCGTGTAAACCATACATGAAATGGCTGGTGGGTGAGAAGAGTCGGCACACCCATGTGGCCGGCTGAAGAGTACATGTCGTGTTCAACCAATACACGTCATGTATACCTTTTTAGAAGCGTTTAGTGGCCGAAAAATGAGACTACATGCCATGAATGGCGGCACGACATGCCGTGTATATCTACCTACCAGGAAACACCATGTTCCAAGTCAAAGACTATGTGTTAGGCCACCTACCAATGGAGAAAAATACTGAAAAATGTGTGTTGACATATGTACAAACCATGTATTTTTTCCACACGCCGTGTATTTATATTTTCAATAAAAGGAGGCATTGGACTTCGGTTCAACAGAGGTGTGTGGGGAGAATTTATGGAGAGAAAAGGGTTCAAGGTCCGAAGGAGAGAAGCTCCGCTACCATACTACCACCATTTTACCATATACCAAATAATCATTCCCTCTTCAAAGATTCAAAGCATGATCACATCAGGTATCAAGGGATTTGTGCTTTTCTTTTTCTCTATGTATAACTAAATACGCAGTGTGTTGGGGTTATGGAAGATAGTGTGTTGTTATTTAAATTAGTTGATATGAATGTGTTTGTACTTTTAAATTATTCTTATTCTTCTTAAATCACTTCATCTCATCACTAATTATTCTGAACCAGACCAATGGAAAAAATTTCATGGATTCAAAAGAAGAATACCAATGAATATTTTCATGATCATTGGAAGTATTCGTTGACTCAAAAATGGACAAATCCCATTAATGAATTGTAAAAACACTAACTAATGAACCAAGGAGTTAGTTTCTTCAAATATAAATATAAGTTTACCAGACCAAGGAAACATTATTTCAAATTGAAACCCAATGTTTTAGGTTATTATGAACAACACAGCCTCATACGAAATTTCATTTAATAACCAAATTATCATATATACATAACCCCAACGCATTTCTATCATTACTTTCATCAAAACAAATTATCTTATATTTTTATTTTATTCATTAAGTAGTTTATTAATGAAAAATAAATCCTTTTATTTATTTTATCCAAACATAAAAAAAATTCTAGTCTAAATTTAGCACACTTCACTAGGACAATAATACCATCTAATAAGAAAAGACAAAAATAACATCCTTTTCCGTGTGGATCGACCCTGTAATGGTACTATACTCGTTAAGGTAAAAAAAAATTGGGACCCTAATAAGATACCTTCAGTCTCAGTTGAGGAGTTGGAAAGACATTATGTCTGTGAGATCATAGGACTACATGAACATCCATGTACTATCATTTCAGTTTGGGATTCTCTTTTCACGTCACAGTTTTGGTAGGGATTGAAGAATGATATGTGAAAACAAGTTCTTCTAAGCATAGCTTTCCACCCTCAAACTAATGTACAATCAAAAAGGACAATACATGTTCTACAGGATATGCTCTAAGTATGTGTCCTTGATTTTGACATTTCTTAGGATAAATATATCCCTCTCATTGAGTTTCCTTATAATAATAGCTTTCAAGAGACAATCTAGATGGATCCTTTTGAAGACTTATATGGTACTCAGTACCACACTCCCCTATCAGTTACTTTTACCTCAAAGGTACTATTCCATGAATGATGTCATTTATGTAGCATAGTTATCATAATATCATGATTACTTATATCATACCTTTGATCCTGAAGAAATTGAGTTAGATGTGGATAGTACCTTCAAGGAGTATCCAGTACGAATTGTTGACTAGAGCATGAAGGTTTTATAATGCCAGTATGTCCCTCTAGTATGGGTGTTATGGAAGCACTTCCAAGTATAATATGAGATATGGGACACGGAAGCCGAAATTTGTTCTTAGTGGATAATGTTTTTCGGAGACAGTGTTTTTATACCTTTGGAAGTTGATACCAGGGATGAAATATTTTAAGTGGAAATATTGTAAGTACCCATTGTTTCAACCATGTATGGATCCTTATTTGTATTTCTATGTATTTGCATTTGACCTAATATGGATGCATAATGGATTAGTAAATGTCTCATGGGTGTGAGGGGAACGTTCTAAACATGGAACTCATGTTTCTGAAAAAATAGGATAGGTCTCACTATTAGAACATGGTGGGCGTACATTTTGTCTAAGCATGGTGATTGAAATATCCGGAAATTACCACTACACAATATTTGCAAATAGTATTGTGGCCAAACCATGAAAAGTTAGCTTCTACTCAGAAAACTTTGTGTGGTTTTCATATGGTCTTTCAAATCATTCGAATAAACTGTGCATAGGTTAATTTTTATGGGTAAATTTACAATTTTTTTATTAATTATCTTATAATCCTCCTTCTACCTCATAATATGAGAACCACCAGGATTAACCCATTTCTCTCTCAATTAGGGCCTTTTGATGGTCTAAAATTATGATCAAGATATCCTCATAAACAGGGATCCTATAGATCTTTAGTTCATCACGTTAGATGCACAATAGTATATATTTGAGTCCTCTTGAGCCGTTATCCTTCTCTTTTTCTCTAGAACAAGTTATCAAGTTATGAGAATTTATTTATTTTTCTTAGATCTACTATTAATTGAGACAAATCAAGGGCCAATATCAGAGGAAGACCGTCATACAATACTAGGGTGGGTGGTCTGTAACCAATCCCTCATGTTCATTAATTTGGTATTTGTTTTGTGGGGCCCATCAATTTCATTGGGATCTGTTTCATTAATTTATACCCCATGCTTATAATCAATATAACTGTATGGATATGGTCTTTCCACATATGAGATTAATTATTTATGTTTAGGAACACAAATCCAGCTTTTCCATGAGGAATGTTATGCCATAGTTTTTTTAGTGACTTCACATGTTTGCACCACAATTCGATTTTGACTTGTCTTCACCACTCCAAGGGTAAGACTTCCTATATTAAATAGCTTTTTTATAATGTGAATTTCATAATGTCAATTACCATGTATGCTCACCCTCTACCAACCTAAATTAAGTTCTTCAATTTATAAAGAAAAGTGAACATTAATTTGGAAAGTATATTATCTATATGACTTGTCTGTATTGAAAGTGAATGAAGAGTTGGATGCATATACATAGAACCCCTTACCGCATTAATAGAAGGTAAATGAATGATCCTTGAATGTATAATATAACTTACCTAGATTAAAAAAAATGATGCTACTTGACCATATCAAACTAATGAAAGGGTAGTCCTGAGCTAAAATAAATATTACATGACTTCATGATAAATTCGGAATAGCAAGACTCAAGATCGACTTGGAATCTGATCTGGGAATTTCATGAGCACTCGAGAACCCAATTTTGATTCAAGGATATGGATTTCTTAGGTTGAGACCCACATAGATCTTGATCCATGCCTATTCTCGAATACCCGGTATGACAATGTAGGATCCCTTCATATTAGTAAAACATTACTTGGATACACTCTTCTAATCCAGGATTGACAAGTAGGTCCCATGGTTGAAGGCCATCATGCCTTATCTCTACACCGCCCCATTTTATCTGGGAAAATCAGCTTGGACTTGGTAGGTACCTCATTGTGGAATGCCTTTGAGCATGCTTCTTTGATTACACTATTACCCTATGCCAGGCTATAGTTATTAATGATTTGGTGACCCCTATGGTCTACATCGCCTTCGTTATTTTGATATGACTTAATTATGATATATCATAAATCATTTATCCTTATTGCATCATAGAATATTCACTATTTTTAGTATCAGAAGATGATGTCAGTGTTGGTTATGACTCAGAAGACCAATCAAGATAAAATTGGTAAATGATTAAATAAATGATTTGATTACAAGTTCAGACACCAACAAAGGGATAATGTAGGTACTTGCAATACCTGAAATTTGGGCGTTTTCAAAGGGATCCCATCGCAAATACCATTTTGTGATAGGGCCACATCACAATGCATCGTTGCAGAAAATTGTGTCACAAATAGGGGTTTTAAGACAGTCCATCAAAAAAATTAAATATTTTCTATGGGATGTGAATCTGTTGTAAATATCTTTATAATTGTTTTAAATACCTTATTGTGATGACCCATCGCAAAAAGTCACAAATAATATTTGTGACGGTCTCATTGCAAATAGTGTAAAAAGATAAAAAATAAAAAATAGTAGTAATAAAATAATATTGATATTAATCAAATAATAATAATTATTATAATGAAATAATTATAGTAATATTACTAAAATAAAATAATTTAGAAAATAATTAAATAATATTCTTATAATAATAATAATAATTTTGATAATATAATAATATATTTATTATCATTATTAATGAAATAATAATATTAATATTACTAATATTATAAATAAATATAATATAATGAAAACCTCAATATTTTCGAAAAATAAATTTTAATAATAAAAGATCAATTATGAAAAATAATAATTAAAGAAATAATAAAAATAATAAAAATAATATAATCAAAGAATAATATTTAATAAAATAAAAAATTCAAAAATTTAAATAATTAAATTAAAAAACAAAAATTAAATACCCAATAAAAAATGTAATATTCTCTATAATACAAACATCAAACTATAAAAAAATTGAGATAGTTAATATTAAAAATATATATATTCAAATGTTTGATTATAAAAAAATAGATCACTGAGTGGGTGGGTTTTCTTGAAGAGATAGTGGAGGGAATTACATCCCTAAACCACAAGTTAGACGTCACGTGTACTCCAACTGCTCCTACTCCTACTCCTACTAGGGCCCCCATAGAGGAATCTCCTAATGCTATTGCTATAGCTGATGTCACAGGAACACTTCATACTGCTACAACTTCCATTGATGCATCTTCTCATATTCCAAACACATACTCTCTATAAGATCACTCTGAGCTCACAATAACTTCTGATATTGTGCATCATATGATGATGACCCTCCACGATAACCTCTCAATCTAGATTTATACATCAGAGCAGTGCCATAATAATCCACAGGCATCAATTGAGAGTTGATGCCAATAACTCAACTTTTTCAAAGGCATACTGGGTCACCTGCATTTATGTTGTCTCATCCAATACGTGTGCATTGGTTTGTGTATCGGTCTCATCCTGACTCACAGTATGTGTCTGAGATGTTGTGACCTTATATAACTCCATCTATTTCAATTTATATGTAAACTAGTTAAAATAATCTTTGAAATTAAATTTTAAACTCAAAAATAAAATGTACTGACCATAATATGATGTTGGTAGGAACCTCTAATCTCTATAGTGGTCGGATCAGTATATATACCCCTATAAAGATCGAACTCCAAAATATTCGGCTATTCGTCCTCCTATATGATTATAAAATACACTTTTTACATTTAAAGGTATATAAAATATCTTTAAAAAATTAATTATCATACTCACCGTATGCATAATGAATGTACGACTACCAGATCAATGTGTCAGCACTTATATCATCACATTTTGTCAACCTGCTGATGATCTTCTCTAAAAGTGATCACCCAACTTATGTGATCATTATCCATCCCATACCTAAGATGAAATGTAATCTGGTCGGTTAGGCCAGACGACACTCATCAAATTCTTTCAATCCTGCTTTCTACATTTTTTCCTTCTCAAACTATGAAAAAACTAACTACAATGTTGATGGATAGGCCCTTTAAATGCCTTCTAGGTATCCATACACATGCTCTCATCTATGGGATTCCAAAAACACAAAAAATAATTTATAATATCATCTTATTAATTAAATTAATTTTAAAATAAGTATTATATATTTATATATCAGCCAGTGATCAAACATGTACTCTATCACATCAACAGGAATCTAATCCCATGAGACCCATGCTTTAAGAAAAATAATTGTGCAATATAGCACTCCCATGACCAGTAGCTATATATATAATTCTGTGAAAAAAAGAAAAAATAATAAAAAAATTGTATTTTAAAAAATTATTGAAAACTAATTAAAAAACACATGTAAACATACTTATGCATGTGTAGATCAAATCCAACACATTGAAATCACTCATGGATCAGGTCAGCAATCATCAAATGTGCTAGACCACACCCCTTCTAGTCCCCCCTCAACCGCTAGTAGTATGAGGGTCACATGAACCAATATCCTACACATCCAAAGGAAAATAAACTTCATACAATATATGATACAGATCCTCATCCATCTAAAACATGAAATTAATATTGTTATAAAACAATTGAAAACAACTATTATATATATATGTGTGTGTGTTATACGTGATTATAACCAACTTTTAACAGTTCTAATGTACATCTTCATCCTCATATTAATATCTAATGATGTCAATGTCTTCATATTCTACATCAGTATCATCAATTATAATAATTTATTTCTAATTGGTAGAATTTATTACTAATTATTTTAATTTATTTCTAATTATTATAATTTAATACTTATTATTACAATTTTTTTCAATTTTGACAATATATTACTAACAATTAGAATTTATTACTAATTATTATAATTTATTACTTATTATAACATTTTATTACTAATTATTATAATTAATTATATATTATTACTAATTATTAGAATATATTACAAATTATTAGAATTTATTACTAATGCATTCAATTTATTACTAATTATGACAAATTATAAAAATTTATTACTAATTATGTCAAATTATTACTAATTATTACAGTGTATTACTAATTAATACAATTTATTTAAAATTATTACAATTTATTACTAATTATTACAATTTATTACTAATTAGTTAATTTATTACAATTTTTTACAATTTATCATAAATGTTTTCAATTTATTACTAATTATTACAATTTATTTCTATTTATTACTAATTATTACTAATTATTTAAATTTATTACCAATTATTACAATTTATTGCTAGTTTTTACAATTAATTACTCATTATTACAATTTATTACTGATTATAGAATTTAATAATGTTTATTAGAATTTATTACTAATTATTACAATTTATAAATAATTATTACAATTTATTAATAATTTTTACAATTTATTACTAATTATTATAATTTATTACTATTTATTACTAATTATTGTAATTTAGTACTAATTATTAAAATTTATTACTAATAATTACAATATATTACAAATTCTTACTAATTGTTAAAATTTATAACTAATTATTATAATTTATTTCTAAATATTACAATTTATAATTAATTATTAAAATTTATTACTAATTATTATAATTTATAACAAATTATTACAAATTATTATTTTTTATTATTATTTAATACAATTATTTTATAATTATTACAATATACTACTAATTATTACAATTTCTAACTAATTATTACAATTTTTTTAAATTATTATAATTTATGACTACTTATTATAATTTATTACTAATTATAAATTATTACTACTTATTATAATTTATTACTAATTGTTATTTATTATATTAATTTATTACTAATTGTTTCACTTTATTACAAATTCTTAGAATTTATTAATGATTTTTGCAATTTATTATTAATTATTCAAATTTATTATTAATTAATCAAAAAAATTTATTAATTGTTGCATTTTATTACTAATTATTGTTATTTATTTCTAGTTTTTGCAATTTATTACATATATTGGAAATTTATTACTACTTATTTCAATTTATTAATAATTTGTGAAATATATTGCAATTTATTACAATTTAGCACTAATTATTAAAATTTAATACTAATTAATACAATTTAATAATAATTATTACCATTTGATACTAATTATCACATTATAATACTAATTATTATAATTTAAAACTAATCATTACTAATTAAAATAATAACTAATAATTAATACTAATTATTACTAATCACACATTATTATTTGTAAAAATAAACCAAAACAATGATAAATAAAACTATCAAATTTTAATTTAATTTAACTCCATCTATTTAACAATAACAACGTATAAAATAAAATAACACTAATTAGGTACAAAAATTTAAGAAATAGATAAGTACCTTAAAAGTAATGATTTCAAAGCATATAAACTGTGAATAATTTCCTAAATAAAAATTTTAAACTATTAGAAAATTTGACTGAAAAGTTTCCACTAGAGAGAGAGGGGAGTACATAATTGAGTGGAATGATGGAAAAATGTGTAGGGGTATATATAGGTTATATTAGTTGTGACATAATTATTTGTGATGGGACTACATCAGAAATAATACAATTTGCGATGGGACCCGTCGCAAATACCCTCTACTTAAATAGTCTTCTACGATGGAGCCCGTCACAAATACTAAAAATGTTGTTTGGTATTTGCAACTGGATACTATTTCTCATCAGAAATACCCTTTCTCGTGTTTTTTCAGACAATGCGTGGAAAGCTATTGCGACGGGAAACATCAACCCGTCATAAAAACCTTATTTTGTGTGACAAGCTGATTCACTAGTCGCAAAAACCCTTTCCAAAGGACTATTTGTGATGGGATGATGACCCGTCACATATGGTCTGTGGTAATTTCCCAGTTTTCCCATAGTATTGGGTATTTAGTTATATTGTACTACTTTACATTAAATATGCATGCCTTCACAATATTTCATTTCCAATACACGAGTTATGTTTTAGAGACATCGTTGGTTGTGCCCCTTGAGATTAATATCACACCCTCTTAGGACGCCATTTGATTCCCGGGGTAGATTACATGGTTGCAGTTGTTGATAAAGTGAAGCATACAACTTCAAACACTTTATTTCTTGCTATTTAGTATTGAGGTTGATAGTAGATGACAAATTAGGAGCTTCGGAAGCTTGTGATAGAATTTTGATTACTTTATAATTTTATGGAACATGTTATGCATGCACTATTGTGTCCATGTTTCATGGTTTTATTGTGACATGACATATCATCATTTGTTAAATGTTATTCCAGTTTTTTCAGTTATTTTGACTGTTATGTCTATTTTTCTGATGTTCCTTAGGTTTACTTATATTGATTCTTCTATTTACATATGGTTACTTTCACCCATTGTGATACACTTTGTTAATGAGGGAATAGTCTCCCCACATACACAATCAAGACACTCAAAGCTAGTCGGCAGCCTTTGACATTCAGGGAGATACGCTTATGGCCATGTGGCCCACTGGGCTCCGAGCACACGTTATGTGGCATCCGTGTCCGGGACGTCACAAATTATTTAGATAAAGACCATTCTTGTAGAGGATGAACCTTGATTAAAATTTTACTACATTATGTCATCATATATTACACACTAAAAAATATTACATTAGAGGTCACCCATAACTAAAAATCAAAAGGGCAACCAAAATAGGTTGACGTAATCCTTTGAATGGTGTATTTCCAATGGTAAAATGTATGAGATAATCATGTTCCCTGACATTGAGGATAAACATAAAATGTACCATATAAACTCCATAAACCATTAATAAATCCTACCAATTGTCAAATCAATAGAGGATTTTACACTGACCCTATAAGACCTCCCAAAGAGAGTCTTTTTTATCAATCCTTTATATTCTCACTATCAACCAAAATGGGACATGTAAAATTGCCACTAACTCTGAGAAACGATTAATATTTATATAATAGTCTTAATACATTCTTTACCACCAATGAGAACTATATATGCATACCTAAAACTCTATATAGGAACACTTCATATTATGAAAATCACATGGTTGGGTTATGGTCACACTTTTTCAATATCAATTTATAATTTCATCAAGAAAATAGAACCAACCTCCTTTAAAAATTACCCAACCTACATATTGTATATATGTGGACCACTCTACCAAAATCTAAAGTTATGTTTCTTTCCTTATTAGGTAACCTTTATTTTATACAATAGACCCCGAGATTCACCTACTAGAACTCAAAAAATTAAAAACCTGTTACCATGGAGAAACACCATTCACTATATTGGAATAGTCACCACACAGTTAAAAACATGAATAGTTAAACTTACACGACCATGGTAGATCTCCCCACATCGAGACATTAGGATAAATATTTCAATTATAATAGACATGTAATTACATTTTTAAAAACCATCATCTAACTTCTATGTAATATATCATGGTTTCAGTTATTGTAATGACATATCAGATACACTACCTAAAATTCATGATAAAAAATTATTATATAATTCATGAAACTAAACTATGCCTCATACTCTCATTGAGATATGGGAGCATCCACTACATAAAAAACATTCCAAATCACTTTATTCCAAAAAAATATAAATTGATTCTAGATACACATGAATCTCGTCCACCCATTGAAAATTTAATTCCTACTAAAGTGTCCCACCAGCACTATGGTATTTCACCATTCTATTCACTGAATCTATTTAATCAAAAATATTTATAAAATTCATACTCAAATGTTCAAGAGAATGATTATTTTTAGTATATATACTTTGTTTTCTATTCATATTTGAATATTTTATTCAATGCACATAGTGTCATAAAATTATTTTCAATAATGTTTTTTTCTATTATAAAATGAATTATTATCATAAATTTTACTGATGTTTGAATTTATATAAAATTGATTAAAATGAATATCCTTCTTGTCTTCTAAAATGATATTTTTTTCTTAAAACCTATATTCATAATCTTCATTTTAAAATATATTGGAAGAATGGTAATTCCCAAAATCTAGATAAATTTTTATTTGAATATTCCATTAATATTTTCTATCGATATTTTAGATGAGTTTTTTATTATTATTTTCAAAATTTATTATATTTTAAATAATTTTTTTCGAAAAATAAAAGGAAATTTTCCCCAATAAATGATCCAATGATTCAACCAATGTACTTATATCAATGAAATGCACATTGGTGTTACTTATTGCTCATTGGATATATCATCCAACTATACCATAGTCATTAATGTTGTAGATTTTAAATCACTGCTATTATGAAATAATTCCAAAACCCATTTTTTATTCGATGTGTTATGATATGAAAAAATTATACATGATTGCGTGATTTTTGGAACATATATAAAATTATTTTCTTCAATGAGGTGTGGGTTATTATAGCCATAACAGGAATTTGTTAAATATTAATGTTTAATGAGCACAAGTGTTAAATGGGATTTTATTCAAATGTGAGAAAGGGTACATATGTGGTTAAAACCTATCTAAAGTATGTATATAGTTGTTTAGCCTAATACTAACATGTGATGAATGTCTTATTATCTATACTTGAAATAATATTTCTATGATTTTAATTAGACACATGTTTAGACACACTTTTAGGACATGGTTTTTTGTACTTTAACTATCTCAGGGACTATGTACTTTTGTTCCTTTATCATTAATGCCTTATAAAATATAATGATTTATTCAATGATTAATGGTTATGGTCTATGGATTTTTTATTATGATTTTCAAATTTTAAACTCATATTTGCATACCCTTATGAAGATGTTATACATAAAATGTTTTTAAACTGATATCTCTCTTATTTTCCATAAATAATAATCTAACCAGACCCTTTATTAGGATTCCTTTTCCCTTGAATATGAATACTGGTTTTGTGTGTTATTTTTCTATAGTGGGTGATAATTGTGAAAATATTAGTGGGATATGATATAGATCTTTTATGTACCTTCATTTTTGTATCCATGGTTCCAGATACACATGATCTATTTGGTTTTGGAATAGATCATAATGATTTATAATAATTAATATCTATCATTTTTGTATCAAATGAGTGGGTTTTCTTAAGTTTTCATGTCGTGGATCTAAACTAAAATTAAACTTTTAATTCATTCCATACATAATCATAGTATCTAAAGATTTAGTTATACAGGAAATGAAATCCTTGGGTTGGGAAACTAATTTTGGTGAAATAACAAACCCCTTAGTCATGATACTCTAGTTGAATACATCTGAATGACATGAATCTTATTAATATTGTTGTACATTTTCAAATTTGTTGATTTGAGACACTCCCCATTGTGATATCCATGATCCTTGAGTCGATACCCAACTCTTTGTCATTTCTAAAATGCATGAGTTGAGACCCTCTGTTTGGTGGCATTCAAAATTGCTGAGTTGATATACTCATCATTATAATTCATATCACTAGAAATTCTATTATATTAGTCCATTGTATTCATAAAAAATATATAAAAGTGACAAACCATTATCATAAAATATTATAATTTCTATTTTGAATTAATCCAATTACTAGGGGGATTTTTTTGGCACTATAAAATTCATTAAAAGAACATTTCCATATAATTCACGTCATGGTCCCCAGATACACAAGACATGTAGAATATGAGAGAAAGAAAATATTAATGATCGTAGGGGATAAAATAATATATTCATATAAAATATGATTTCTCAAAAACTAATATATGAATTTTACATGAGAAACTTTACCTAGTAAGGTTATGTTGTTTTCATAGAATCATTCTAGGAGTAGGTTGTGGATTTCATCGGATGATGATAAAAATGTGTGAAGATAAACAAATACCATGTTTGGTTTTTCTGGGTTCTTTTAGGATTTATAAAAAGACTCTTTTTTAAATAACATTTCTAAAAGCATGTTTTCTTCACTTGCCTCGATTAGAATATATATAAATCCACTAAATACTAATGGATTAAATATAACGGATATCTGCTATTTGGAATTTTTCCTTTAGAATGTTGAGGTTACGATCAAGGTGATTCACTCAAGTCTCTTTTTTCTATTTATCCATTTAGATGCTCCTGCAACCTACACTTTCCAAAAAAAAATTAAATCACCTAGATGATGCTAAAACTCTTCTGTCTAGGGTAGCATACTCATGGAATGCACCAAATTATAGAGAACCATAAACCAGATCCATTAGTTTTGTTTAAAAAAACTTGTATTCCTTGTATTTTTTAGTTAATATTCACTCAACACCCTCTTTTTGCGAGAAGTGTCTACATACCCACACTAGTGTAAAGCTTAATTATACTATCCTCTGGGGAGAAATAACTTTTCTCACCCGCACTACACCAAAATGTAATTTTCACCACATTTAGTTAAACTACCTTGTTGATCATACACTATAGTGTAGAAAAACCACATTTAGCACCCACATAATTAAGATATCATCCATATAAACTTATCCCTTCATAGGGGTGAAGAACACATATTTCTTAGCACACCACTATGGTTATGTGACAATAATTTCATATCCCCTTCTAGGGTTATCTTGAACCATTAATATTGGTATCACACATGTGAACCCATAACATGGTGAGATCATTTACCCATATCTCACAGATAGGGGAACAAACACACCAAATATCAATTAAGGAAGAATATTTCCCTAGACCTTCACTAGAGGACATAAATTTTCCCATATTCATTATTAAGGTGTAAAATATCCATCTTTCAATAAATAGTGAACTGTCTCACCCATTTCTCAAACATGTGAACTCAATTTTCTTGATCTCCTTGTATGGGAAGACACCTCTATACCATATACCTCTAATCAATATTCTTTTTAAGGATTACCTCAAATACACAGAGTTATGATTATCCTATTTGTTCACATATATGTATTTATTTGAGATAATAATTTGGGTATGTACATGCACATTGAGTTTATATAGTACTATATCTTTCCATCCCATATGATTATCCCTCATGGTATTAACCCCAAAAAATATGCCCTTCCTTGTTTTTTAAATCATTTATAGACCAAAGGTTGACCACCTTACTTGGTCCTACTTCTATATTTACAAACCATCCAAATATTCTCATCCAATTTAGTAACTATAATTTAATATGATATACCATATCATCAAAACAGACCTCTTGTAGACCCACATACTATGCTTTTTATCTTATAACTTTTCATGTGTAATACTTTATCAATTTCAATTCAACACCACTTTTATAGAACATGAATCCTGTAGTGGTTTCCTCATAGTTGTACACCCTATAACATGTTTCACATGAGTCACATATTAATTAATTTTTTTAGGGTAACTCATTTGTAATGCTTACACAATATATTTTTTTCACCCTGATCGATCATAATAAACCTTTATTGGAATCCTATTTATTTTATGACCAAAATAATAAATTAACTTGATTCACATATCAACATTGGTTTCAAAGGGAAACTCATTTGTATTATATATTTAATATCTTATTATCACCCATTTTATTGACTAAAAATCATATATGTCCCCCATACATAGGTGAAATACTCAAAATCATGCCTACACCTACGTAAATTATCAGCAATGGTGATTCATGTAATCTCATGTGTGAGATCTAGTAAACCAATTTCTTACAATCTTTTTATTTAAATAAATTATACGTTATCCTTTTATTAGGTGTATTCCCTAAAAAATTCTTTCTCATATTATATATGTGATCAAAAGTGTCTTAGGGTAGCTTTAGGATAAGATATGAAAAATCATCTATTTTCACTCATTTTAAAACAAAAACATTTCTATATGAGTATCCTTTAAATTGAATGACCCAACCTTTAACGCATTAAATCCTTTTATAGAAAATAATACAAGGGAGGCTGACTACCCCCATATCATCCTCCCATATGGTGAAAAACCCATATCTACCTCAAAGGGAAGCTTATGTGAATTCCCCACATTGTCTCATATTATCCACCCTTTCATGAAATTGGATTCCCACTAGGGTATCCCATGAATTATCCATAACCAATCCCCTACCATATAGTCTAATTAAATATTGTTGAACATAAATTTTTTCATGTTTCTTATACTGAGCATGAGTTAAATGGTAATAGAATATTACTGTTCATTTCATGAGCATAATTGATATTAATGGTACAACCCACCCAAAATTTCTTAGCTGGGAAACTCTAAATTGTATAGTACACGTCCTTACTATATGACATTAAATAGAAAGGACCAGACCTCACCTATGATCTTAAACCGTGTCACATTATCTATATTAGGTTTTAATCATAAAACTAGGATAAGAAAGATTCCTCTATGAAGTTCACCACCAGCATCCTCACACACAAAATTTTTATTATTCAATGAGTATAATATGTCCAACACAACATAAATACCTTGACGTAAGATATAATTATTTGATTCATTGATTACCTTTAGTTAAGATACTCCCCATGATTTTTTCACATACCTTGAGTTGAGATAAACCTTTTAGATTTATTATATATACTGTCATACATGACAAACCTATTTGTTTACTCATTTACACGAATAGAAAACATTTGACTCTTGTTTCTCTAATATGACTCGAGTGTAGTTACATCACTTAGTTCACATATATGTTCAAATTAAATCATATAATATCCAATACGATCATTATTACACATATGTGATAATCACAGGAATTTCATATGCTGATGAACATTAGAAGTTTCAACCTTATTTGGTGACCAGCTAGGGAGGCATCTTGTGATGAACCAATGACGATCCATACATTGCCCTATTTTGGTTACAAAAAATCATATAACCAAAAAGGGAATCTCTTGAATAAGTTGCACAAAAACCATTCCTTGAAATGATTTTCCTAGAACCTAACTAATAATAACATAAATATGATGTATTGTTGGATGAAAAAACATAAATATTACCACATCAATCATTCCAACACAACAATAAATGTTATCACATATCTAACTAAGTGGATCTAATCATTTGGGGTTTTATTTCCCATTTTTCATAAACAAAAGATAGCCATTCAAGGGCCTGATCCAAAAATAAAAATGCAAAAAAACTCTTTATTGTGATAAAAAATACTATGGTCAACCGTGTTTTTAATCCATATCATCAAAAACATTATAGATAAATATTGATATCCTATAATACACATAGTTTTACACCTCAATGGATGACTTTTGTCGGATCATTTGAATGAGTGTAACCTATCATCTGTTAGAAAATGGGTTGTATTCAGGTATATTATATAAATATATAAATGTGTCTCATAGTATTAAATACCCACCCCTTAACGGGTTTTGTGAGCCCAACCTCGCATCATATCGAATAACACACATTATGAGGTGTATCTCATGAAAAAACACAAGTGATATCCTACATTTATAAATCCATAATGTAGTGACATTCATGACAAACATTGATTTATGATGTTTTGATCATGGATTCCATTAGAAAAAAGAATCATAAAATAAAATTATATGTACTGTAAAGGTTATACTATCAAATTGAATCAAATTAAACCTTGAAAAAACCAATTTCAAATTAAATTCAGAGAAGCAATAAATCCATGTTTAGATATATATAAATTTTTTAGTAGGGTTGGAGGCAATTAGAGTATATATTTTTTGATATTATTTTTGATGAAATGATAATGAAAAAAAATATAGTAATCTTTATTTATAAATAATAATTTTTGAAAAAAAAATTAAAAAGATGATGTAGTCAATATTTTATCAATAATACTTTTTAAATTGAAAGTAATCCTTGGATTGGTGTAAAACTAGTGACTGGATTTTGGAAACCTAACATTGTTAATGAAACCTTATATTGGGTAAAACATGATTAATGCTTGTATATTGGCTAGTTTGGGGATTTATTTTCGAAAATTACTTATTATACACTCAAATGTGATCATTAATCCATCCTTATGATACTATATATTATACAGATAAGGTAAAATTCATAAAACTGGTTGAAAGAAGAAACATAAATTTCAACATCTAGAACTATTATATCTAATGTTATCGGGATATTCCTATAGAAAAATCAGTAATATCACAAGAATATATAAATTTTATATTGTTTAATGAATTAAAAAGTTTTTTTTGCGTTTAATATAGTCTAGTACGATCCATTACTTCTTATTTAATATTAAAATAAAATATTAATTAATCAACATATTGATGTTGTTTAGGAGAGTAATATTGTCATAATGACACCATTTGGGTGGGAAATAGTCATAGTTGGGTTTCAACAACCTCTGAACTAATATAACATAAAATGAATAATAATTTTCTTTGAATATGTCTTCTTAATTGTTATATTTGATGGTAAACATCATAACAAAAAAATAAAATAATGTAATGTGATTTTGTCCATAATGTATTAACATTCCTGAAAAAATGGAAGCGTGGAATGACATGTATGTCATATTAATTGGGGATGTTGTTTTTTTAACCAAATGGTGTGGAATTCTCATGGAGGTTATTAAACATAAATTTTTATATCATCCGGAAAAAAGAAAATAGGGTATATAATTTATTATAATTATTATTGATCATAAAGAAAGTTTTTTATGGTTTATGGCTCCATATCCTTAAAATAAAATATTTTATATAAGTTAATATTTTAATATGTGATATATTGTTATAATATAAATAAAATATCTATAGTATTTTGAAAAGTGTTTTGATGACCCTGACTAGGGATCCCAAGTCATGAAATCTTGCTAGGTCTATCACATTACTTAATTTTTTTTCCCTGATCTCCAATAGTTAAAAAAAGTGATGGGGAATAAATATAATTTTTGAGAATAAAATGTCCTTAATTTAATAATAAATTTAATGGGAATGAAATGAATCTTTAATAAAAGTATATAACTAAAATTTAGATCCGATTTATTGAAAATAATAAAATATAGTGAAATGAAACAAATGAAACAAAAGTCTCATATATAAACATCACTAGAAAACCAAGATTATTTTGTTGATCCAATATACAAAATATGACTCCTAAAAAAATATTTCCAAATAATACCATGTCCACTACTAACTCAAATATTATGATTCACCTACCTAGATCATCATATCCATTCAGTTACATGTATCATTACAAATGGGTATTCCATGCACGCATAGATTCATTAATAAGGATGAGTTTTAATAATCGGTTGGATTTCCAAAAAACACTTTCAATCATACATAGATCTATTCTCTATGATGAAGCTGACACCCAGAAACTATTGATTCACATTATAATTATAACAATTTATAAAAATTACTAATAATTCATGATTTAACTGGATATTGTATAGTAAATCCCTTACCAAATCATGTTATTCAATTAAAATATCCACAACATGAATCCAAATTAAAATTAACATAGTTAATGGATACATTACCAATAGATAATAATATTTGATAAATTCCTACCTATGATCATAAAATACACTTGATGTGGATCATCACTAACACAAGTGATCATGAATTTAATAGTATGTTCAATTCATATAAAAAAATCCTACAAAATGTATAATATTCCAATATCTCATCATATCCATCAGTATTTGATACATTCAAGTGATTACCCATACACAAACCATTTTTCCCCAATATTTTTTTCACCTCATAAGAATTTTTACTAGAAAAAAGGGGGAAAATTCAATCAAACTATATAAGATACCTACAATATATTTTCATAAAAAGACTTTGAAAATTTAATTTCTTTTCGAAAATTTCTATATCTTAAACCCATTGGTTTTCAAAAAATAATGTAATTATAGTTAGGAAATAACATTAGATAAATTAAATTAAATTGAATCAACATAGAAAAAACATTGAATAAAATCAATAAAATAATATAGAATCATACTCCAACTAAAATATAATAATATCTATCCACATAAAATTATGGTCAAATAATTATCTTTTAATCATAGAAATAAAGTTAATAACCATAACGAAATTATCTAAAATCTTGCTATATGAACATGTGGTAATGATTCATCCATTCAAGATTTAAATTAAATAAAAAATTATAATGAACTAATTATTGTGAATTGGTATATACATGGATGATAATTTAGTAAAATAGAGACATCTATAGATTGATGACTATGTGTAATCATCAAGATAATACTATGATTTCAGTGTCTATTTAATCAATCCTTGAGTGAAAAGTTTCATATGATTATTAGAAACCAAAATTTCTACTACAAATGATTTCAATGGTCATCCCATTTCAGGTTAAGGATCATAATGGGGCTAATGGGTGACTAATTGTGTTATTAAATTTCATTTGTTGAAAAAAAAACATAAAAAATGCTCTGAATACATGGTTTATTGCGATCATGAAATGATAACGATAGTGTCCCCTTAAATTAAAAAGTTATAGTTAGTATCAACTAATAGTGACTTGGTGATGTTTTCTAACTACACACAAGTATTTATTTGGAAACCATATATAAAAAATAGACCTATAATGTCACAATATATCATATAATCACCATACATTAATAATGGTCTCCCCTTGTAACATGTAGGGTTATGTTACAAAATCCCCATGACCATGTCCATTGATAGTTTAGTATTCATAATTTCTAAAAAGGTATAATTATTATTCCAGAAACCAAAAAAAGAAACTATAATATACTTTAGATAAATGAATATGTCCAAATTCTCCTCACTATAATAATTTGTATCTTCTGAAGGTAACTATTCATTAATCACCTCGGAAAACATTGGCTATTTATACAGAATTTGATCTACCCTATACTATATATATTCTCGAACCAGACTATTCCATCATAACACTATTAGTAATTAAATAATATATCCATGAATGATCATCTCCTATGAATCATAAAATTAAACTAGGCATTTCATAGAGGTCACATCTTCAACTATATTTATAGTATCATTTGAAAGTGCATGTGATAAGACTATTTGGTTATTACTTAGATGAAAGTCATAGAACACATTATCATCATTAATATATATCAATTGAAACACCATGGGATATTCCATGTATCTATTTTAATCATCTAATTAAAATTGATCATCAGAATAGGTTTCTATCTCCCCTTAAATTCTATGATATCTATGCACCATATGAAAAACCATTCATTAGATGTCATGATCCCAAACCACCAATGATAATTATTTTTTATGATAATGAGTATAGAATATTTTCCATTTTTAGATTTCTCTAAACACATATGGATTAAGTAAACCCAATACCTTATATAAGACACATAACATATACTTTAAGTAATATATCCCACAATTATACCCAATACAGTAGTAATCAACATGGTGTTTCATTTAATTTTTAAAACCAAGCCATAAAAATATAGGATTAATCGTTCTCGGCATAAATGAACTCTAAAGAAACAAAACTGTTCTCCCATAATCACTCTATATATAGAAAAAATATCAATGTATATGCTCCAAATGATATACATTTTATACATTATGGCTCCCAGTATAGTGTAAATTGATACTCATATTCCGAATCTAACTCCACACCATCATAAAATATCTCCAATTCCTGAAAGTTAATTTAGTATCTTTATATAATATTATTCATGATAGAAATAAATTAAGAGTAACCCCCTCATCTATAGATTCCTTACCCAGGTTACCAATAAAGGACATCACCGGAATTTTTATTATCACGGATATAATTGTAATTGATTCAAAATCTATGAAATCAAATTACACATCCAATTTGAATTTAAGAAACCATTGATGATATACATTGTGAAATTCTAATAATTTTTTATTGACATAGAACATGAAATCAAAATTCATAAATGTTAATAATGCTTTTGATTTATTATATATAAAATCATACTTAAAGAAATATATTTAGTATTGTATATACTAATGCCATCATAATAGAATTTTAATATATTTTATTGATACATAATTTCCACTCTAATAGAAACATCTCAACTGGAGTTATGAATAAAAATGATAAAATACATTCTTAGTATAAACAGAATAATTTCAATAACCTGATCATAGATAATCATGTCCATAATTATTAACTTTGTATACATGCATTTATGTCATATTTATTGGTCGTAAAATCATACTACTTCCATTTATTTGATTATATATATGAATTAATGTTATCAATAACCTAAAATTCCACTACTATACTAATTCACCAAATGTATAATCTTTTAGACTAAATAAATCCACCACATAATTTTTTCCCAAAGAAATGTTATTAATTTAGATCAGTTGACCGATGGAACTCACCCAATCACCAATAACATAGGTTTATTTATCACTATGACAATATGTCCCTTAGACTCTATCAATCTAAGTATCGTATGAACATATCAATCAAATTTAATATTTTTAAATCATAAATAAATGAAAAATAGAAAAAACTCTAAATAATTAAAAAAATTCAAGTGGATGAATCTTACACAACATGTAAACAACCAGAATATCTATTTACATGAGAGAATTCCCTGATATTTCTATAAATTCTTAAAAATCAATTCTGATTCCATTTAATTACATAGGACTGATTAATATTGGAATGGACGTTGGCCACTGCATCAATGCTTTAAATGCTCAGTGTGACTTATCATACCACAAAAATAAGGCACCCCTCTGAGTAAAAATAATTATTTGAGTCCCTAATCCTAATATGTCCATAATAAAGCCTAATTAGTACTATGATAGCCTAATTAAATATATGATATCGATAAAACTCTTAGGATGCACCTAAGATATATCCTCAATGAATTTTTATAGACCTATTGAGAAATCCTTCTTAAAAATCATGTTCACAAAAATCTTTACTTCTCATAAATAAATCTACCACATTGATAGATTATTATACAATATATTCTCTAAAAAAATTGAATACAACCCTCAAATACACTTCAATATCCTCCCCCAATCAAGAATAATCAAAAATATTTTATAAAGATACCAAAAAAACTAGTCAAGATATATTTTTTTTAGAAAAAAATTAAATCAAAGGAATAAAAATAACATTAATATATGTAAATTGTAAAAAACAATATCATTTACTCATAGTATGTATACCATATTCTAAATTAAATTTTATAAATCTCCACCTCATTCACCCTAATATTGTGATATTCTAATAACAAATAGATCCTAAGGAATGACTTAGATTCACCCAAAAAATAAATTAAGTGATTTATTTGAGATATTTTAAATTTATTCATTACTAGTACCTCATTATATTTGTATATTTTTTTAAAAAAAGTTATCATCTTCATTTTTAATAAAAATACAAGCATGTTGAAAGTGAACACTATTTGTTGAATTTATTTCTATCCCAAAAAATCATCAAAATAAATCTTTATATCTCAATGTATCATGAGATCAATATTATATGATGGAATTGATTTTTAAAAAATCCCTAGAAAAAATTTCATGCAAAAATAAATATTATTTTATGGAGGAAACATAAATAATGTTTCTAAAAACATATCCACAAAATAATTCATGACCTCTATAAATGGAATCAAGTCCACATATTTTTTTCATCTAATGACTAACCTACATTGTTGACATGTAGAATATACAAATTATTTAGTGATCATTCCTACCTAACAATCACAAATGTCCAACTCTCCATTAAAATGAGAGTCACTCTATTCTTTTCATGGAATGGAAAACTGTTTCTCATAGTTTGGAATATATGCCTCCAACATAACTATCCAATCCATCCTATAGGTAAAATTAATCATTTTTATCCTCAAAATTAATAATTCCAAAACAATATCTGGAAATTATCATTAACAATAGATCCAAATGGAAACCTAAACCCCAACTATACCCTTTCCGTATTTTATATATATCATTAATGAATAATGCATTAAATCCAAAGAAAATTCTTCTTGTCTAAAAATAATACATATATAAATGAATTATTTTCACCTATATTAAACATATTAGAGAATTTTTTATTTTAGGTTAGTTGATATCATATCACTGTGGAATTTCAAGCATTATGTTCCAACAATATGTGTTCAATAACAAAAAATAATTCATAACTGTTATGGTTTGGTCCTAAATAATAATTTCTATATGTTATGTGCTGAATTGAATTTTGAATCTTTCATCACATTAAATTTAACAATCCTTGATCATAGAATTTGGTTAGAACCTCCCATGGTAGAATAATGAGGTTGAAATTATTTAAACATCTTCTATTGCCTAGGATTCTCAATGTAGTTACATTACTAGGGATCAGTTGGATAGTCCTCTATTAGAATTTTCAAGTACAGACAATTGTATCACCTAAACCACCTCTCTATTGAGAAGAACATGTACTATCCAATATATTTTATCTTACACTCTACTATTAATAATCCTGAATCCTGGTATTCCATATAAAATATTCATTCTATCCTTAGGTTATTAGAAAAATCATTAACACCCAATCATATTATATATATGTATTATTCACAAAAATAAATATTTGAAAACATAATGTAGAATTCATCATGATTATATTTTTTCTCGAAGTTTCATCATTAACCATCAAGAGTTGAGACTACCCATAGTGATCACCAAAATCAAAAATCCCACCAAATATGAATTTCAGGAAAAAACTCTAATACCATCCTGTTTTTATTCTCCAAAATTAGATACCATTGATATTTCTTCAAAATTATATTTTTAGTATAAAATTATAGATTGAAAAACATATAAAATCCATGAAATGTGAGATCCTAAACTAGTTTCTCTTCAATAATTGTATCCTACCATTTTAGTGGTTCTTTAGAAACTATTAATTTTGTTAATTCATCCTTTTATATATCATTGGTATAATGAAACTAAACAATTTGGCTCATATTATCAATATAATCCTCACACAATAGTAAATGTCTTTCAATATTAATGATATGTGGATTCTTATTTACAAAATTCAAATCATGATCATCATCTATATGTTTCTCCTAATATAACCTCATTCCTAGGAAACATATCACCTGAACCAACATGATCAAAAGATCCATAAATCTATAAACATTCCAAGCTTCTTCTTACATGACATACTAAATTATTACATTCATAACCTATTCATATGGAATAATATATCTATGTATAGGTATAATTGTATCATCAACATACATAAGAGAATGTCCAAAGGTCACTATATTTGAAATTTCAACTACTGAACCTATTAAATCCCATACAATACATGTTAATATAACATAAAAATGTCTTTATTCAACCACTAGTGATTAAACATTGAGACCTTTTCTAATGTGCCAGAAATAATATAAAAAACTACACTCCTAAAATCAAAACACTTTAAAATTAATTTTTTGAAAAACTAATAAACCCATTTTTTATTGGGAACCCATTATTAAAAATATGATTGTAGTTTATATCTTTAATCCAAATTCTTATCATAATGAAAAAATGGACCTACCATCTCTACATATCATGGTTCTAGAAAACTATTCTGAATACTATACCAATACCGTACAAGAGATCCTTCTGATAACTTATTCTATATAAACTCCCTATAAAGTCAGGTAATGTAATTAATTGGTTAACTATGCATCTTTATGGGAATCCATTGAGTTTTTAACTCCTAGCCTCCATGCATACCCATATTCTAATAATTATTATTTATAAGTATCCTCTAATTCAATTTTTTAATGACCCTCACAAAGCATCATGTATCATAAGGATCTGTATGGTCTACATAATGAACTCATGATTATTCATAGACCATCAGAGGCTTTAAAATATTGTTGATATAAAAACATAATCCATTGGAGTTTATTAAATCTAAAATATGACATTTTCTATATGGATGTGAAATATAAATTTATTTAAATAAAGAAATAAATTAAAATATGAGTTAACATAAAAAACTAGGTGGACTAAATTGATAAAAATATGAAAAATATCATTTAACATTAAAAAATTAAAACCATTCAATGTATGAAACTATATTGTGTGTAGTATAAAATCTTCATCAATGTTCCAAATACTACCTCATCCACTATGAACATAGCTCCAATGATCCATTATCCTTCAATATTTATGCATTCCTCTGCCGACATCATGTCATAACAAATCTATACCCAAATCTAGATGTGTTGGTTGGGTGAATATAAATATCATGTAGGATTAAAAAATATCAATATTGTATCATGATCTCTTATTTTAATAATTTTAATGAATTCCATGACAAAACATAACAAGTTTTAAAAATATAGTGTATAATAATTCAAAATAATGAATTTAATTAATGAAAAAAAACAATTTATCATATATAAAAATATGGTAACCCGTACATAATATAACCCAATGTTCACTAAATATTGAACAAATTTAAGAATGATAGACCTTATAAATAGATAAACATATCCCAAAAATTTCTAAATATAGTCATAACATATACCCACTTGGATCATCCCTCACACAAGTTGTTCCAAAGTTTCATAGACCATCATACATGTGTCACACACACATATGGAATCAACTATCACTCCAAATATATCTACCCTTAAACCAATTCTATAAAATTCTTGATTTTTTATTTAACCAAGACCGTTTAATTTTAAAAAATTGATTATTTTTTAAAAATAGTTTTTCTGAAAATATTCCATTAAACAAATATTAAATCCAACTATTTCGGATACTATAAATAAATTTAAGAAAACAAATATTGTAATATTATGGAATCATAAAACCACAAAAAATTCTCCAAATATAGATATTTATGTTATAAAATCCATGATGTATTGTTATTTAATAAAACCATACATTTGAAAATGGATTAAACTCACATTAATTATACATGAATTATTTTTAATACCATGTGAATTTACAAATATACGTAGTCCTTATTTTTTGTTGAAAATCCTAAAACTATAGATTGAATGTCCACATCAAAAATATATTCCTTTAACCTTAGATAAAAATCAAAAAATCTTTATTTATAAAATCATGAATAAAATTAAATGATTATAGAAATTCATATAATCAAATGGGGTATATATTTACTTTGTCTAAGAAATAATGAAATGGGAAGAAGGGGAGATTTAAAAACAAGTGATACTATATATATGAAACCATAAATATATTGTTTATCACATAAATATTAGTGATTAAATCATTTATGCTGATGAAGGATACCTAATTATACACCAGAAGAATTATTCAATCTTCCCATACAGATGTTGGGTGCTTAATAAATCTTATAAGAAGAGGAAGAATCTTTTAAATGTGAAAACATTAATATGAAACTAGACTACATTGTCAGGGTACACTATTGGTTGGGACCTTATTCCTGCTGTGAATTTTCTCCTTCCCACTAAAAATATGAAATCTAATAAGAATTCATGTGTAATATAGAATATTCACTGATTATGAAATAATATCAATATTTAAACCCTATAGGTGTAGTTAACCAAAATATTTTGTAGAGGCCATTCAATAGAATTGTATTTACATTTTTTTCCCTAGGTGACCAACATAGTCACACTACATGGTCCTTGGAATAGTTCATGTCAACCATAATGTATTCAATGATTCCCCAATAGATAAAAAATATTAAAAAACCCTTAGTAATGGAAGTAGAAATATACATATTATACATTTGATGCAATATTAGAAATCAATAAAACTTTCGAAGAATAATATCATTTCACCCAACAATGATAATTATCCCTTAACATTGTAAATGAATATTATTTAGGTTAATATATAAAAAAATACATATATGGGTGGGGATTCATATTTATTCTCTATTATATTAGGATTATATATAGTTCTATATATAAAAAAATAAATGAATGGGTGTGATATATTGTTATCAATAAGGATTAATTGATTAATTGGTGATTTAAATATTTGATTGTAAAATACGAAATATGAATGATTTGTGATCACAAGGTTAATGTAGCTAATTTAATACAAAAATATCAATATATTGTGGTAATAATATTAATTTGAATGAAAAAATTAGCATAATTAATTATAACAGTTATTTGGATGATTTTATTAATATTTAATTATGTGGTCTGTTTATGGGTTGGTCAGACTGTTTAATAGTATATTGCATTATAATAATGATTATTCCAGAATATTGATAACACATTTTATTTTAATGGGTAATAAGGACATAAAATTACCATATTAATCCATGGTACCATTTCATGATTGATATTTTTTGACTAAATATCGATTTAGAAAAATGAATATGACAGGTTCTAAATAATTTATTTATTGATGAGATTCTAATGGTGTATTCATGAATTGAAATAGTAAATTCATATCTTATTGAAAATGAGATAATAATTATATATAAAATATATTTTATTACATTATATTATGGTAGCATGTTTAATTTTAGGATGATTATTGGGAATGAGAAGTTGAACAAAATATAGAGAGATAATATACTCATCAAGATGAATTATTAATATTATTCAGAGGGATGACTATTTTATATTTGTTCTATAATGAAGTTAAATATTTATATGATTTTTAATTTTTTCAAATGAAAATAAAAAATAATCCCCAAAATTTTTCATTTATACATGAATCGGTAGTGACCAATTATCACTCTTACATTCATGATCGAAGACACATCTTTCTAAATCAGCCATAAAAGGCCAATCCCCTATTTTTTGTTTTAATATTCAAAATAGTATTCATAATTTACAATTTTATTTCTCCTATATAAATTATTTTATATTTCATGATTATACATACATGTTTAATAGTTATATAAATTAGGTATTTAGTGATTTTTCCATCGATATGGTATTTATATGTCAATTATTCATAAATGATGAAACAAAAATAATCATAATCATATACCTGATTTTTCTCTCAGAATCCATTTATATAACATCAATATTATATAGCTTTCATGTTATATAAAATTGATGTAAACTATTTTTTTCATTGACATATGATATGGGATATCGATATATGATTTAGTGGGATTATTAAATATTTTGTCATATTTTAATTTATTAACATGGTTATATCACTTTCCTGATGGGTTTTGGTGAAATAATATCTTTGAGAGTATTCTATTGATAGATTTAAATAATTAATTTATTTGAAACATTTATAATATTTAGTATTTATTTAATTAATTAATTTAAATATGTTGGAATTTTAAGTCACAAATACCATTATATATTAACAGATTTGGGTTTTTAATTTTAATATGATATTCTGTTAATATAATAATGGAATCTATAACTATTATATAATTTTTTTTCTATATACATATGTTAAGATAATAATCCCACAAGGATGCATTCTCTATATTAATCCCATGTCATTGTACAACATTGAGTAATACATATTACGATGTAATATTGTGGTTGATAAAATATAGTTATCATATTAATATATGGTTGATCATTGAATGGAATATAGTTTTTAAAGAATTTTTTAGAGTCCTAATAAATGTAAAATTACATGATCCAACCCACAACAGTCTAAGAAAGGTTCATGGTATGACAAGAATGAAACCATAAACAAGACACTAAAAGGATATGGGGTAGATACTAGAAACAATAGCACATTATACTCAATTAAGATCTATGTAAACAAGTATGAACTATTCATCATCAATATATATATATATATATATATATATTAATATCTATTGACCTCCATGAAAATATACATATAAACTACTAAAATATATAAAAAAAATTCTATGAAAAAATATGTCCTATAAAATAGTTGGATGGAAAATTATGAAATTTAGAAATATAATTGATAATAAAAGACGTTAAAACTGGTATATGATAGGGGTTAAGAGTGACCTGTTAAAATAACTCTTGTGGACTGAATACCTATATAAACTATCTCTAATATGTACCACTATATTCAACATTTCACTGGATATAGCATCTCTTCTACCACCATGATTACAAGTGCCACTATTAAATTGTGCAATGTCTACATAAAAAAAATATTTGAGGAAACAAGTCATGTGTAAGAGTGATTAAAAACAATAGACTAAGGGGAACATGATGGATAATCATAATGGACTCCAATTTGAAAAAAGGTCAAGACAATAATAGAAAAAGGAATAATATCAATCTTGACAGCTCCCCTTCATAAATGATGATATATATATAGAAACCAATGATACCAAATATATATAAAATGATATAAATCATGAAATCAAAATCCATTAAATAAAGAATATTTCAATGATTTTTGAAATTTATTGACATATCACATGTCTCATGATATATTTATTAAAAAATTTAATTTCATTATGAATACAATAGATTCATAAATCCTATTTGGAATCATAGTAGGTAACTCACACCCCAATAAGGTCAGTTTTCCATTAGAGGGGGTACTAGCCCCAATGAGGAACCATCCATCATTTTGCAATGTATGCATCGACTAAATGGGTTATTGACTTCGTATTTGGAGAAAACACACCCCATCATGAAGGGACACTACATACTCTACTATTGTCATGACCCATCCCCCAGGGCCCATGTCGTGACTACCCCAAGACCATCTTCCCTAGGCTAGGGGCTGGTGACTAGCACCAAAGCTATAATTCCCTAAAATTGGGAAGGAATTGCCTATATAACCTGTAAACGCACACAACAGAGTACGAGTTGGAATAAAAACATGTAGAAAAACTGTATACATAGAGTGTGGAAATGTAAAGGGGCCAGAATACAATCCTAAAAGGAATGTACAATTGTTGGCTTGTGGGGATAGTTATTAGTCAGATGATCCATTCAGGAATGTGGGTGGGCCCCGGGGTGGGGACTACGTTTCTGCGGGGCAATTGGTTGTACTTGGTGGGACAAGAACTAATGGCAATGCTATGGCGGGGTGTATGTACTATCACTGGGGCCTGATTGTCACATTTGGTATCAGAGGTGGTACCTAGCCTTAAGTGTGACGCACTGTCTGGGTTGATATGTAGGTCCCCCAACAAAGTATTTTGTGCTCTACGGGGGGTGGTGATTGTAACACTACAAAATGATAAAGGGTTAAATGACTAAATTATATTACTCATGTCAACAAGGTGAAAAGTACAATTGTTCGAATGTGTGGAGATTCATTAGTTAGATGATCCGTTCAGGCACATGGGTGGGCCCTAGGGTGGGGACCACGTGTCTGTGGGGAAATTTTTGGTACTTGGTGAGACATGACCTGATGACCATGTTATGTTGGAGTGTATGTGCTATCACCAGGACCCATTGGTCACATTTTGTATCAAAGGTGGTCCCCAGCCTTATGTTTGATGCACTGGTAGGGTTGATTTGTATGGCCCATAATAAAGGACGTTGTTCTCTATAGGGGGTGATTGTAACACCCCAAATGATAAAGGGTTAAATGACTAAATGATGTGACTCATGTCAAAAAGGTGAACCTACCTTTTTGAGAGACAGCCTGATTAGAACGCCATAGTTAAGTGTGCTTGTCTTGGAGTAGTGATCTGGATGGGTGACCTTCTAGGATGTTCCCCAGGGTGTCTATGAGTGAGTAAAAAGCACACAGGAAAGGACAAGTCATGGCCTGTAGGGATAGTCATTAGTCAGATGATCTGTTCGAGCACGTGGGTGGGCCCTAGGGTGGGGACCACATTTCTTTCGGGGCAATTGGTGGTACCTAGTGGGATAGGACCTGATGGCCATGTTATGGAGGGGTGTATGTGTTGTCACCAAGACCCAGTTGTCACAACTATGTATATAATGGAACTAAATAGTTAAATTTGTATACATCTAGGTTTCACTTACACTATGTTATTTCCATTCACATTGAATACTTTGAGAAGTATTGTCTATATGAGACAAGGGACCACATCTAATAAATATTCCATAGAAATAAACCCCTCTAAAGAGTGAATATGAATGATCTATCATTAACTATGTAGAAAAATTCTCATAATTAACTATTCATTTATTAGATTACAAAATCTGGGTGAGAAAATTTGATTTATAAAAATGAATGTACTTTACATTATATGTAATAATTAGTTGTATATTAGACTATTTTATTATAGTTTATCTCATGTTGACACAATTAACAACGATTTTTTAATATGTTACATGATATATGGGACATAGTACTTACATTTGGAATGTAATTCTAGTATACACTAAGCCATAGCACATGTATACATGTAGTGTGTACTCCCACCAAATAGTTCACATTATGATTGATGTACATAGACTGTCCAATTGGTTATATATCATGTGGGTGCCAGAAACCAGTAGGGTATGTACATCCAAAGATTCCCAAATCATTAGTCATCTATTTATTGTTCTTAAAAATGGTTCACAAGGAGTGTGGGGGAAATAAGTTGTCTATGTGTGTACATAGTACTCATTGAGGTCCACAGTCCCATTATCACAGTGTGTGACCCAGTTTCAAACATTTTGTAAAAATTATGGGAAAAACACTCATCTCCACATTCTTATAAATTAATAGAATGTGTCCTAGAAGACTAAATGATGTTTTTTAGAGAGATTATTCGAGATCTGAAACATTCATATTATTTATTTTATACAACCTCTACTAAAATAACTCCACCTGGTTTCCTAACCAACACACATTCCACCATAAACGACCCCTAGGAATTCCCCTCTAGTCATTTTCACCTTCATTCGTATGAAATATCTATAATCATAAGCAATAATAGTCATTTAATATCAAACATTCATTGATGTCCTTAGTCTTCATCTTCATCGATAGCAAAGATTATCATCTATAACTGTGTGACCTACAATACCATTTACAATTGTCACCATTTTCAAATTTTACCCACACGAAGTCCAACCAACATGAAATATATACTACAATAAGGTAATTAAATATGAATGGAAAATGAGCAATGGGATACAAGAATATAATTGAAAGAAATATTGTTGTATTGAGTTTTTTTGCTTTATACTTCTTCAAATGGAGAATACTACCAATAAAATTTATAATACTAGTAATAAAAATTTCTAAAAATTAACCAATAAAATGTAATCAAAATCCAAAATATAATTATTAGTTTGAATAATCCTGGATACTACTCAACAATAAATCTTAAATTTATAATGTAAAAAGTTTAAAATTATTTTAACAATGAATATGGAGTAATAACTATTAAAAAAACATAATTGAGTATAATTGAAGGATGAATTTGTATAATTCATTAAATGTGATTATACTATATGACTATTCATGATAAATTTCTAATTAAATATTATTTATAAATTTTTTAATGGAATTTATTATAGTTATCATGATAATTATATTTAATAAATTTAATTATTTATGGAATATTTGATTGGAAGAAATAATGTTGCTTAATATGACATGAAATACATACATCAAGGTGAACACACTAGATCTTCAATTCACCAAAATATTTCTCATGCTTGTATTTTAATTTCTTTTATAAATCCACCATGAATAAGTAATATAAATTTAACTTTGGGTAATTTTATAAATAGCATTAAACCCTAATAGAATTTATGTAATGATATATTTTTATGCCAATAGTTTGGTATACCATAAATTTTTTATAGACATAAAATCACTAAACCTAAGGCCTAATAAAATATAAAAAACATACTACTGTCCTAAAAAACCATTTTTAAATTATCATGATGTTTAAAGGACCATCTATGCCCCCACTAATATGTGACCAATATTCCTAACCATAGGAAAAAAATTTATTTATCAATATGATATTAACTGTCGATGAAAATATTAATTTCCCAAAAAAATTTGAAAAATTTGAACCAATAGAAATCAATAAATTATTGGAATAAAATATAATTTTTGAGTTCATTTTCTGTTGAAATTTTATTATATTATCCATTTAAAGACACTAATACTTTAGTATACAAAAATGAGAAGATTCTTGATTTGGGAAAACTACATTCACTTGGACTTCCCCTCCACTATACTATGAAACTCATAAAATAACCAAAGCTTGAAAACATACCATCCCTACATGCACATGATTTACTTAAATTTTTCTATGATATTAGGGATACAAGATCATAAGAAAAAAATAAATCCTCTTACATTTATAATAAATTCATCTAATAACCTATATATGATTTATATCACTTAATAGAAATTATGTAAGAATGTTGTTTTTCACATAGGTATGGATCCTTTTAATATCTATCTATGTTTATGATTTGAACCTAATATGGATGACTAATGGTTTAGTAAAGGTCTCAGGGTGTGTCCAAGGAAATTTCAAATCTTGGAACCCATTATATTTGGAAGACTTGATCAGACGCATGGTTAGCGCTCCGTTGTCAAATTTTTTGGCTAACCATGTAGATTGAAATATCCGAACAAAACAACTTCTTATGGTTTGCACACATTCATGAATCTTAACCAATAAAACTATGATTCTACCTAGAAAACCTGACATAGTTTGCACATAGGTTTTCATACCATGCAGACAAACCATGGACAAGCTAATTTTCGGGTTAAATATTCAATTTTTCCATTAATGATCTTTAATAGTTATTCATCATCTTAATATTACAACCAATGGGATTAACTCATTTCTCCTTCAATTTGGGGATTTTTTAAAATATAGACTTGGTATCAGGAGATAGCCATTATCTGGGATCTGATCGAGCATCTTCTCATTATGTTGGATGTGCAATGGTAAGTACTCGAGTCCTCTTAAACCATTCTCCTTATCTTTTTCTCTCCACCGAGTTATCGAGGTAAGTTAATTTTTCTCTTTTTTCATAAATGTACACTAATACAAACTAAATCAAGGGCCAATAATGGAGGAGGATATTCATAAAATCCTATGGTGGGTGGCCTATAAATTATCCCTCAAGTTCCATGATTTTGGACATGTATGGTGGGGTCCACTGATTTTATTAGGATCCATTTTAGGAATTTATATTTAATGCTTATAATAAATATAACTATATAGATATGATCTATCCATATATGTGATTAATTATTGGTGTTTATGACAAAAAAACATCCATTACATGTGTAAAGTTATGAAATAATTGTTTTTTAGTGTTTTAACATGTTTGCACCAAAGTTCAGGTGAGTCTTGGATTGAACACCCAGAGGGAAAGAATTCTTATATTAAATGGATTGTTTATAATGAGAATTTCATAATATTAATTACCTTGTATACTCACCACTTGACCCACCTTAGATATGTTCTTTAATTTGACAATGAAATGTGAACTATGAGTTTGAATGTATATTATGTATATGACTTGACCGTATTTAATGGGAATAAATAGAAGGTGTCATATCCATAGAACCCCTTAACACATAAATGGATGGTAGTAGAATGTTCATTGAATATGGAACATGAATTAAATGGATTAAAAAGGTTGCATTCTACATGAACGTATCACACTTATGAATGTAAACGATTGAACCAGAATAAATATTACATGACTTTGTGATCAAATAGGAATGGCCTAAATCGAGATCACCTTCTATTTTGAAAAGAGAATGCCTTGAGCACTTGAGAACCCCATCCCAATTCAAGGATACAACTTGCATAGGTTGAGACCCACCTAGATCCATATACTTTTCTATTCATTGATTTCATGTATGACACTATAGGATCCCGTCATATTACTAAAGGATGCCTTGGATACTCTCCTTGAATATGTCATTGAAAAATTGTTTCTATGGTTAAAGCCCATCAGGACCTATCTCTACTCAGCACCGTTTTACCTTGCCCGATCACCTTGGACTCAGTAGGCACCTCATTGTGGAATTCCATAGATTACACTCGTATCCCATTGTAAACTATTGTTTTAATTGAGTTGGAGACCCTCTAGGTCTAGTTAACCATGGTTTTTACCTTGATACTTAATTATTAAATATCATAAATCATGGTTTCCTTGTTACATGTTAGATCCTTCACTATTTATATTATCATTAGGTGATTTCAGTGTTAGTTAGGCCTCATTAGACCTTTAGATCTAAAATTGTTAATTAATTAATTATATGGTTTGGTTACATGTTCGGACATAGGCCGAGTGCTAAAAACAGGGTTTGAGTATTTAGTTACATTTTGCTTATTTAGTTTATATATGAATGCCTTAACACAGTTACAGTTCTATTACAGAGGCTAGATGTCATAGCCACCATTGGTGGTGACTCGTTGAGATTTATCTCACACCCTCTACAGAAACTATTTGGTACTGAGAGTACATTACATTGTTTTAGGTGTTCATAAAGGGATGAATATGGCTTCATACACTTGATTACTTGCTATTAAGTATGGATCTTGATAGCATAAGATTGAGCAATAGCTTGGTATTCTTGGGATAGTCTTTTTATTCCTTTATAATTTTTTTGTAGCATGTTATTCCTATAATATTGTATCCATGTTTTGTAGTTTTGTAGTGACGTGACATATCATTAGTTATTGAATGAAATTCCAGTTATTTTATTTATTATTATTGGTGCCTCGATTTTCATGATATGCCTCTTACTTACTAGTATTTCATTTCCTATTTACCTATTTTTACTTTCACCTACTATAATACACATTTTTAATGAGGGTTTAGTCTTCCCACAGACACACCGTAAGCCCTTTTTTCTAGTGTGGAGCCTATAGTATTCAGGGAGAGGCCCTTGAAGCCATGTGGCCCACTGGTCTCGGGGCACCTGTTAAGTGGAATCTGGGTCCGGGATATCACTAATTGGTATCAGAGGTTGTTTGTTTCTTATTTTACTATTATTATATAATATATTGGAGGTTGATAATTATTGGGACTTGGTATAAGAAATGATTGGGAATCGCGAATGCATGTTCAGGGTAAAAATAATGATTCCTAAATGATAATAGTTTTCTTCTTTTTCCAATTATAGTTAAAATTATTTCACTTTTAGGTGACTCACATGCTATGTGGTGTGGTTTATTATTTCTCTACTTGAGGGTTTTCTTTCATCCTTGTCCCGATGAAATAAGGGAATGGAGCATTGTTACATGAATCAATATAATCACCTAGAATTCACATGTCATTAATATTTCCATGCCATATTGGTGAATTTAAATATTTTAATTTATAGATATGAATGTAATTGCTTAGTGATGTTGTGGTAGATAGCTTATTCTTGTATTACTCATGGCTATAGTTGAGTTATCTCCTCTCTCAAATCATATGGGACATCATGGGTTGGGATGAGTAATTTACAGTGTCAAGACATTAGGCTATAAATAAATGGGTATCTTTTTTAGTGATAGGTGTACATGAACTGATTCATCAGAAAATGGAAATAAATTATAAATTGAATTATGAAATCTCATATGAAATGGTTTCACATTCTTATTCCACATTATCATGTTTATGAAAAGAGAATGAGTGAATCGGGAAATTAAATGTAAAATGAATTGAAACATATACTTGAGAAATTACTCATACTTGGCCATCTATGAAAGTGGTTGGGGTATTATTTCTTGGATACTGAGTTATCATACATTCAACTTCCATTCTTGATGATTTATTTCATCTAAATATTTTTATTATGGGTATATTTGGTAACTGTAGATCAGTGCCACTTAGACATCCTTTTATTGTATGCCAGGAATGTGGTGACAAACATCCTCCAGACATGGAGGGCCCTGAACTTTCAATCCTACCTACAAGAGTTCCAATATAGGAACATCATTCTTTACCTGATTTAAGCACCAAATCCCAAATTCTTGATATTTTATAACATCTGATGCATTCGATGCATGGTGCTCCACAGCTTGCACAAACAATGGCTGATCCGACTTTTGAGTTCCAGTTGCAGCATCCTCTTACCTTTTTAGGGGATGGTGGTCAACTGGCTACTAATTCATGGCTTGATGCCACCCTATATATCTTTTGATCATCTGGAAACACCCCCAAAGTGGATAGTCATTCTAGAAATAAACATGCATTGAGATTCGTTCAAGCGTTGCATGGATGTTATTTCCCAGGCTGGTCATCACCACGACTTGTTATGGGTCCATTTATAGACTCCCTACTACGATTAGATCATTCCTTAGATGATGAGAGATGACAGATCCAGAGACATCATGCATCCTGAGTAGGGTTCAATTTCATTCTTATAGTATTGGGCACATTTTGTGAAGTTGCAGCGCTTCGTAGCGCTTCTAATCGGTGATGATCTTTCACGAGGTAGACTCTTTGAGGATGGGCTCCAGTACACCATCCATATGAAGGATAGTGTATTTCACCTCCCTAATTTTTCTAAGATATTAATTCAGGGTCTAATCACTAAGCATAACCTAAGGAACATCAATAGTACTTCTCAACAAGGAATGGTGTTGTGTCAGGCAAGTTGTACTTCTGGTGGTAGGAAGCATTCTCTTGAAGTTTCTTGTCAGAGTAGTGACCACTAGATTATCTGTTTCAATAGGTCTAAAGTATGTCATCAGTATGGATGATCGGGTAATTACAAGCCTTACTGTGATTGATACCCACAATAGTATTGGGCTTGAGGCTGTGTGGGGAACCTCCATCATTTTTGTAGGTCCATTCCACCAACATTGAGTGTAAAAATATCATCAGCAACTCCACCTTCAGAAGTGAGTTATTTTATGCAGCATCAGGTGGGGAGTTGGAATAACACTGATAGATCTGTTTGAGAAGGAGTTGATGGTTGTGGTATCCAGACCCATGATCAAAAACAGCACCAACAGATAGGTTATGATCATGGTAGTCCATCTATTGCATAGGGTCATAGAACAGGTCTGTTGCATGTACTACAACCAATACCCAAGTATCAGGTTGTGGTACCTTCTATAGTATGGGGTACAATTCTTGTAGCCTCTTATATAGTATACTATTTATTTGATACAAATTCTTCAAAATCATTAATCTTTTTATTTATTGGAAAATCGATGACTAGAGATACGGTATTACTATGGTTTAATTATCCAAGACACACCGTTGGGAATGCAAATAGTGGGAATATGCCTGGTCATGAACTTTTCCCATGAGGTAGGATGTTACCATTTTCTATGTAATCTCATTGTTCTCAAGATGACAAGATTTGATGTCATTCATTGAATAGACTAGTTGGTCCACTGTCAATCTTTTTTTGGCTGATATATACATTGGGTATATTTTACATAACTAGAGGTCATTACTAATCTACGTAATGGTGAGTGGGATGTCTAGGATGGTAGAGTGGGACTAGAGTGTCATTTTATGGATGGAGTGACCAACCATATTTTAAATCTCTTCATAGATGAAGATATTTTATGACAAGATGATTTCCTTACAGTAGTGGATCGTTTTAGGGATGGCATTCCCAATGATATTTCAGGCTTACCTCCTGTGAGAGAGGTATAATTTATAATCGAGCTTGTTCCAGGAGCAACTCTAGTTTCCACTCCTCCATACAGAATGGCACCAAAAGAGATTCTGGATCTCGAGAAACAGTTAGTCATTTTAGAGGCCAAAGGATCGATACGAGCCAGTACATCATCTTGGGTTTCTCTTGTGCTTTTTTTCAAAGAAGGTGGATTGAAAATTACGTCTATGCACTGATTGCATTAAGTTAAACTAGCATACGGTCATGAATCGATACACTCTTCCTCGAATAGATGATCTCTTCGACCAACTCTGGGGAGCAATGGACTTCTCTATGATTGACCTAAAATAGGGTTATAATGAAGTGCAAGTCAGACTAATCGACATACTGTGTACTTCTTTCTGTAGGAGGTATTTTATGTATGTGTACCTTTTTATACCATTCATTCTTAGTAATGTTCTATCCATTTTCATGGCTATTATGAATAGGTGTTTCCACCCCTATTTGGACTCTTTTTTTGTGGTCTTTGTGGATGAAATTTTGGTGTATTATCACGCTCATATAGACCATTCCAAACATCTAGATATCATTCTGAGTACACTGACTATGCATCATCTTTATGACATGCATGCTAAGTGACACTTTTGGAATGAAAAGTTCATTTATTAGGTCATATTATCTCATAATCAGGGTATCTATTGTCCCAGAAATGGTTATTATTGTTTTTTCTTAGGAGCAGCCAAAGAATGTGTTTGAAATATGGAGTTTCGTGGGGATCGATGGATATTACAGGAATTTCAAATAGGACTTGTCACAACTTTCTCCACCTCTTACTAAACATAAAAATATTGGTGTCAAGTTCCATTGGTTAGAAGCATGTGATAAAACCTTTTGAATGCTAAAAGAGAGGCTTGTATCATCACTTATTCTAATTCATCTCGAGCCGGGTATAGTTTATACCATCCTCTGCGATGCATCATGATTTGGCATGGGAAAATTAAAAAACCAAAGAAGAAAGATTCATTGCCTATGGATATCTAAATCTGATACCTCATAAGATAATCTACCCGACCATTGACCTTGAGCAAGTTGTAGTTCTCTATGCCTTATATTGTTGGATACATTATCTAATGTTTGAGCGCTTTTTTGTGTGAAAGTACCATAAGAGGATGAAATATATCTTTTTTCTATGTGGCATTAACCTAAAATAGAAGTTATGGCTTTAATATCTAAAATCCATTGATTTTGAGCATGCTTATATGCCAAGTATGGGAAATGTGGTTGAAGATGCACTGAGTCTAAAAACTTAGGCACATGCAGTATGAGAATCTAGTGATGAATGGAAGTTAATAGACCTTTTTTTTGAGATACATCATGAGTTACATGACAGTCACAAGAATTCATACCATTCATCCTTAACAGTTACACATTTACTCCTTGAAAATATTATGTGTGGGGAAATTTCATCTCATAATGGCATGATGCACCATCAGAGTATATAAGTAGATAACCCACCTCTAGATTGGTTCGTGGAAAGAGACAATCTCTTGTGTATATGTGGACATATATCAGTTCCTAATGATATGATATAGGAGTTAATGAAACAGTCTCAGGCATCTCAGGGGGAAGTAAATCCATAAATCTCCAAGAAGTACTAATACATGAAATGCCAATATTGGAGGAATGGGATGAAACATTGTATAGAAGTCTTTATCACTAGTAGTTCCACTTGTTAGCAGGTGAATGCAGAGCACGATAGACATACTGGATAAAAACAACTACTTCCCAGTCTGGAATGGAAATGGGATGATATTTCTATGGATTTCAGAGTCGGGTTACCTAGGTATCAAACTATTAGTGACGCTATCTGGGTAGTCATTGACTTACTGAATAATCATCCAACTTCATTCTAATTTGGGAGACATTCTCAGTGTATGAGTTGGGAATACATTATGTCTGTGAGATCATAAGACTATATGAACTCTCATGTACTATCATTTCATATAGGGATTATTATTTCACATCACAGTTTTGGTGGGTATTGAAGAAGGATATGGGAACACAGGTTCTTCTAAGAATATATTTTCACCCTCAAACTAATGGTCAATAAAAAAACAATACATGTTTTACAGGATATTCTCTGATTATGTGTCCTAGATTTTTTCAGTTCATAGGAGAAGCATATCCCTCTCATTGAGTTATCTTTTAATAATAACTTTTAGGAGACAATATAGATGGCTCATTTTGAGGACATATATGTTACTCCATACCACTTCCCCCTATGATGGCTAGAGGGAGGTGAGGAATCCCTACTATGTCCTCTTCTCGTTCAAAATACATCAGATAAGGTGTAACTTATTAGAAAGTGTATGAGTAATACACAGTCTAGAAAGAAATCTTATGTTGGTCACTGGTGATGAACTCTTATGTTCAAGGTCGAGGATCGTGGTTTCATTTTGGTATCATCGTGGATGTGGGATATATGGTTACAGAAGTAGGGAAAGTTTTCACTTCATTTTTAGAGCCTTTTGGAATTCTAGATAGAGTCGGGCCTGTAGCCTATCAGTTTATTTTACCTTAGAGGTACCATTACATGGATGATGTCATTTATGTTTCATAGATTCCCCAATATCAAGTTGACTAATCTCCTAACTTTTACCCTGAGGAAATTGAGTTAGATGTGTATTATACCTTCAAGGAGTATCCAGTACACATTGTTGACTGGAGTATGAAGGTTCTCTAAAGCCAGTATGTCCCTCTAGTATAGGTGATATGGCAGCATGGCCAGGTACAAGTTGAGATAAGGGATATTGAAGCCAAAATTTGTGCTTATATGCCAAAGATGTTCTGAGATAGCATTTCTATACCTTTGGATGGTGATCTTGGGGATGCGATCTTTTAATGGGAAATATTGTAAGAAAAAAAAATTTAAACCAGGTATGGATCCATTAATTGTTTTTCTATGTATTTCCAACAGATCTAATATGAAAACCTACTAGATTAGTAGATGTCTCATGGGTGACTGGGGAAAGTTCGAATCATGGAACCCATCTTTCTAGAAAAACTGGACTGGTCTCACAATTAGCACATGGTTGGCACACAGTTTGGCTATCCATGGTGATTGAAATATCCGAAAAGAACCATTTCACATGATTTTCGCATGGCTGTGTGGCCAAACCATGAAAAGTTCCCTTTTACTAAGAAAACCTTGTGTGGTTTGCATATGGTTTTTCAAATCTTGTGAAAAAACTATGCATAGGATAATTTTTTTGGGTAAATTTACAATTTTTCCATCAATGATCTTATAATCCTTCATATTCTTTATAATATGAGAACCAACATGATTAACCCATTTCCCTCTCAATTTGGGAATTTTGATGGTCTAAAATTTTGATCAATAGATCTCCATCAACAAGGATCTGATTGATCTTTAGTTCGTCACGTTAGATGCACAATAGTAAGTACTCGAGTCCACTTGAGTTGTTATCATTCTCTTCTTATCTCGACCAAGTTTTCATGTTATGCGTGTTTTTATCTTTTTCATAGATCTACTATGATATAAGAAAAATCAAGGGCCAATATCAGAGGAAGAGAGTCATTCAAGCATAAGGTGGGTGGTTTATAACCCATCCCTCATGTTTATTGATTTAGGGTCTATTTTGTGGGGCACATCGATTTTATCTGGTTATGTTTCATTCATTTATATCCCATGATTATAATTAATAGAACTATATTGATATTATATTTCCATATATGTGATTAATTATTTGTGTTTATGACCAAAAATCGATCCTTTCCATGTGGAATGTTATACCATAACTGTTTATTTTGTGTTTACACGTTTGCGCCACAGTTTGTGTGTGCCTTGGATTGAACACTCCAAGGGTAAGATTTCCTATATTAAATTTCTTATTTATAATGAATTTTTCATAATGTAAATTACCATGAATTCTCACCACTTTACCCACATCACATAAGTGCTTCAATTTTATAATAAAATGTGAACTTTGAGTTGGAAAGTACATTAGGTATATGACTTGTCTGTATTGAATGTGAATGAAGAGTAGGTTGCATATACATAGAACCCCTTACCACATTAATTGAAGGTAGAGGATTGATCCTTGATTATGGAATATACCTTTCATAGATTAAAAATATTTCATTCTAGATGACCTTTTCACACTAATGAAAGGTCAGTATTGAACTAAAATAAATATTACATGACGTCATGATTTAATCAGAATGGCCTGACCCAATATCAACTTCGATTCTAATCAGGGAGTGCCATGAGCACTCGAGAACCCAATTTTGATTCAAGGATATGGATTTCTTAGGATGAGACCCACCTAGATCTGGATCCATGCCTATTCTCGGATGCCTGGTATGACAATGTATGATCCCTTCATATTATTAAAACATTCATGGATACACTCTTTAGATCCAGGATTGACATGTAGGTTCCACAGTTGAAGCCCGTCATGTGCTATCTCTACTCAATCCCATTTTATCTTGGTCAATCATCTTTGACTTGGTAGACACCTCACTGTGGAATGCCTTGGATTACGCTCTTTTTATTACACTATTATCCCATTCCAGGCTATAGTTATTACTGAGTTAGTGACCCCTAAGGTCTAAGTCACATTGGTTATTAACTTAGGGCTTCATTATTAAATATCATAAATCATTTTTTCCTTATTACATCTTGGAATATTCACTATTTTTACTATCACGAGGTAATGTGAGTCATGGTGGTGACTCACAAGACCTGTCAAGCTAAAATTGATATTTAATTAATTAAATGATTTAATTACATGTTCAGACACCAGCCGAGGGCTAATTTATGAACATTCACTACTGAAAATTTAGGCATTTGCAATGGGATCCCACCGCAAATACCATTTTGTGATAGGGCCACATCATAAGGCACCATTACGGAAAACTATGTCACAAATAGGGTTTTTACGACAGTCTATCAAAAAAAGTAAATATTTTCTATGGGATGAGAATCCATTGCAAATATCATTCTCATCGTTTTAAATACCTTATTATGATGAACCATCGCAAAATGTTACAGATACTATCTGTGATGATCCAATCGCAAATAGTGTTAAAAGATAAAAAATAAAAATAAATAAAAAAAGAATATTGATATTAATGAAATAATAATAATAACTGTAATGAAATAATAATAGTGATTTTACTAAAATAAAATAATTTATAAAGTAATTATATAATATTCTTATAATAATAATAATAATAATATTGAAAATAATATAATATTATTATTATCAATATTGATGATATAATAATATTAATATTAATAATATAATAAATAATTATAATATAATTAAAACCAAAACATTTTCATAAAAATTATAATTTAATAATAAAATAAAATTTATGAAAAAAATAATTAATAAAATAATAAAAATAATAAAAAAAAATAATCAAATAATAATAATTAATAAAATGAATAAATTCACAAAAATAATTAATTAATTAAAAATTAAATAAATAATAAAATTTTTAATATTCTTTATAATATAAAGAACACACTACAAAAAAAATTAAATAGTTAGTAATACAAAAAAAAGAACATTCAAATGATTGATTATAAAAAAATAGATCACTGAGGTGGAGGGTTGTCTAGAAAAGATGGTGGAGGGAACACCATTTGTAAACCACAAGTTAGACTTCGCATGTACTCCAACTGCTCCTACTCCTCCTACTTGGGCCACCATTGACGTATATCCTGATGCTACTACTACCGCTACTGCCATAGGAAGACTTCATATTGCTACTGATTCCATTGATGCATCTGCTTCTGTTCCCTACACATACTCTCTATAAGCTCACTTGGAGCTCAAAACTACTGCTGATATTGTGCATCAGATGATGATGACCCTCCATGATATCCTCTCGAACTAGATGTCAGCATCAGAGTAGTTCCATAATAATCCACAAGAATCAATTGAGAGTTTATGTCAATTACTCGACCATTCTTGAAGGCATACTTGGTCACCTTCATCTATGTTGTCTCATCAAATCATTGGGAATTGGTCTTAGTATCGGTCTCAGCCTGACTCTTAGTATGTGTTTGAGACTTCATGACCTCATATGGCTCCATCTATTGCAATTTAAATGTAAACTATTTAAAATACTATATACAATTAAATTTTAAACTGAAAAGGAAAATATACTGACCACAATATGACGTTGGTAGGTACCTCCAATCGTTATAGTGGTCGGATCAGTATACAAACCCCTGTAAACATCAAACTATAAAATAGTTGGTTGTTCATCATCCTATATGATTATATAATAAACAGTTTACATTTAAAGTTATATAAAATATTCTTATAAAAGAAATTACCATACTCTCCATACGCATACTGAATGTACAACTACCAAATCAATGTGTCAGCTCCTATGTCCCCACATTTTTTTGATCTACTGATGATCTCATATAAAATAGATCTCCCATCTTGTATGAACATAATCCATCCAATACCTGAGATGAAATGTAATCTTTTCGATGGGCAGGACAAGAATAATCAAATTCTTTTAATCGTTTATTCTATATTGTTTTCCTTCCCAAATTATGAGAAAACAAACTACAACATTGAAGAATAGTACCCTTCCATGACGTCCAAGTATCCCCATACATGATCTCATCGAGGGGATACAAAAAACCCAACAAATAATTTATAATATCAAGTTATTAATTAAATTAATTTTAAAATAAGTATAATTTATTTTTGTATCAGCTAATGATCAAACATGTACTGTTTCACATCAACTGAAATCTAGTCCCATGAGACCCATGCCTCAAAAAAAATAATTGTGCAATATAGCACTCCCATGTCCAGTTGCAATATATATAATTCTGTGAAGAAAATAACAAATAAAAAATAGTATTTAAATAAAATATTGAAAACTAAGTAAAATAAACAGGTAAACATACCTCTGCACAGGTAGATCAAATACAACAAATGGAAATCTCTCATGGATCTAGTCAAGAATCATCAAATGTGAAAGACCACACACCTTCTATCTTTTATTAGTATGAGGGTTAAATGACCCAATATCCTACTCGTCCAAAGGAAAATCATCTTCCTACAACTGATGATATAGATCCTCGTCCATCTGAAACACAAAATGGATGTTATTATAAAACAATTGAAAATGAATATTATATAAAGATATATATTATATGTGATCATAACCAATATTTAACAGTGTCAATGTACATCTTCATCCTCATCTTCATAGTTGATGATTTCAACGTCTTTATATTCTGCATCAATATCTTCAATTATTACTATTTATTGATAATTATTACAATTTATTACTACTTTAGATAATTTATTTCTAATTATTATAATTTAATACTAATTACTAAAATTTATTTCATTTTTTACAATTTATTACAAACTATTATAATTTATTACAAATTAATAGAATTTATTACTAATTATTAGAATATATTACTAATTATTACAATTTATTACTAATTATTACTAATTATTGGAATATATTTAAAATTATTTCAATTTATTACGAATTCATACAATTTATTACTAATTATTACTAATTTTAACAATTTATTACTAATTACTGCAACTTATTACTAATTATTACAGTGTATTACTAATTATTACTATTTAGTAAAATTTATTACATTTTATTACAATTTATTACTAATTAGTACAATTTATTACAATTTATTCTTAATAATTAGAATTTACTGATAATTATTACAATTTATTACTAATTATTACAATTTTTTACAAATTATTACAATTTAACACAAATTATTTCAATTTGTTACTAATTATTACAATTTATTACTTATTGTTACTATTTATTACTAACTATAATTATTAATTACTAATTATTATAATTTATTGCTTATGATTACAATTAATTACTAATTATTACCATTTATTACTTATTATTATAATTTAATACTAATTATTAGAATTTAATAATAATTTTTCCAATTTATAACTAATTATTACAAATTGTTACTAATTTTTACAATTCATTCTAATTATTATAATTTATTACTATTTATTACTAATTATTATACTTTATTACTAATTATAACAATTTATTACTAATAATTACAATATATTACAAATTATTACTTATTTTTAAAATTTATAACTAATTATTATAATTTATGTGTAATTATTCCAATTTATTACTAATTATGACAATTTATTACTAATTATTAGAATTTATGACTAATTATTACTGATTATTATTATATATTTTTATTTATTTTTATTTATTACTAGGTACTACAATATATTACTAATTATTACATTTTTTTACTAATTATTACAATTTATTACTAATTATTATAATTTATGACTACTTATTATAATTTATTATGACTTATTATGATTTATTACTACTTATTATAATTTATTACTAATTGTTATTAATTGTATCAATTCATGACTACTTGTTTTACTTTTTTACTAATTCTTAAAATTTATAACTAGTTATTACAATTTATTACTAATTATTCAAATTTATTACTAATTATTCAATTTTTTTATAAATTTCGTCAATTTATTACTAATTGTTACAATTTTTACTAGCTTTTGCAATTAATTACTAATGATTTCAATTAATTACTAATTATTTTAATTTATTAATAATTGTTGAAATGTATTGCAATTTATTACAATTTGGAACTTACTATTACAATTTAATTATAATTAATACAATTTAGTAATAATTATTACAATTTAATACTAATTATCACATTATAATACTAATTTTTACAATTTAAACTAATTATTACTAATTAAAATAATAACTAATAGTTAATACTAATTAATACAAATCACACATTATTATTTGTAAAAATAGACATAAGCAATGATAAATAAAATTATCAAATTCTAATTTAATTTAACTACATCTATTTAACAATAACTGCATATAAAATAAAATAACTTGAATTAAGTAAAAAATTAATGAAATATATAAATACCTTAAAACTGTTGTTTTTGAAGCATATAAACTGTGAATAATGTCTCAAATAAATATTTTAAACTATGAAAAAATTGGACTGAACGTTTTCTACTAGAGAGATAGGGGAGTACAGAATTGAGTGGCATGAGGGAAAATGGGTGGGGGCATATATAGGTTGGGTTAGTTGGGACATAAATATTTGAGACGGGACTACGTCGAAAATAGTACCATTTGAGATGGGACCCATCGCAAATACCCTCGGGTTAAAAAGTCTTTTACAATGGAGCCCGTCAGAAATACTAAAAATGTCGTCTAGTATTTGCGACTGGCTACTATTGCCCATCACAAATAATCTTCCCTGTGTTTTGGTGCCCAACGTGCGACAACGCTATTGCGATGGAAACCATCGACCCGTCACAAAAACAATATTATGTGTGACAGGCTCGTTCATCAGTCACAAAAACACTTTTCGAATGACTCTTTTTGATGGGATACTAACTCACCAAAAATAGCCTATAGAAATTGCCCAGTTTTCCCACAGTGTTGGGTATTTTGTTACATTATACTGCTTTACATTATATATAGATTCCTCCACACTATGACATTTCTAATACACTGGTCGGATGTTATAGATATCATTGGTTGTAGCCCATTGAGATTAATCTCACACCCTCTCTAGGCACAGTTTGGTACCCGAGGTTGATTATATGGTTGCAGTTGTTGATAAAGTGAAGCATACATCTTCAAGCACTCGATTTCTTGCTATTTAGCATGGAGGTTGATAGCAGAGGAAAATGTCGGATCTTCAGATCCTTGTGATAGTATATTGATTACTTTGTAATTTTATGGAACATGTTATGAATTCACTCTTGTTTCCATGTTTTCATGTTTTATAGTTGCACGACATATCATCATTTGTTCAATGTTATTCCAATTTTATCAGTTTTTTTACTAATGTCTCTATTTTTTGATGTTCCTTCTATTTACTTATATTGCTTCTGCTATTTTCCTATGGTTACTTTCACCCACTATGAAACACTTTGGTAATGAGAGAATTGTATCCCCATAGACACACTGAAGGCCCTTGCAGTGAGTCGGCAACCTTTGACGTTTCGAGAGATATGCTTGAGGCCATGTGTCCCACGGGCTTAGGGCACCCGTTATGTGGCATACGGGTCTGGGATGTCACAAATTATTTAGATAAATAACATTCTAGTATAGGATAAACATTGAATAAAAATGTACTACATTACATCATCATATATTACACACTAAATAAGATTAAATTATAGGTCCCCAATAACCAAAAATCAAAACAACAACCATAAAAGACTAACTGTAAAGAATCGGAAAATTCATGGAAACTTTTTACATAAATTCTTTAGGATTTTACGAGTCTGCGGTTTCTAACGGAGCCTGATTCTGAGGCCCGGTGTGCCCGGAATCAATTTCTGATGTTTTGTTCGGGTACGTTTAGTAAACATACGTGCGAGTTTTTCTATCTTTCGAACCGGTGCTCGGAATTGAAATATGAGGACACCGATGAACTCGCATCATCGGTATTCGCCAAAGGGGACCTTTACCGCAACTGCATTTTCTCGGGAGGAGAAGTTAATTTTTTGGATTTCATTAAACGAAATAAAAAATTACGTGTAACAAAATTTTTGTAAAGGGGGGTTATTTCCTACAAAGAGGAGTTGAAGGTGGGGCACACACCCCACATAACCTCCCATGAGAGGATATAGAGTGGTTGGGCCCACATGAGCACCTAACCCGTCAACTCCCCCTTTAAATCATTAAACCCCTCTCTTAACTTTTTAACTTCCACATAATGGTGGAGCCTCTCCACCTCCATCCCATTAATTGTGCCAACACAATTAATTAAAGTCTTCTTTAATTAATTTGTGATGTCATCAATTCATTTGAATTGTTTTGAAATGAATGACAATATTATTATATTAGGGAGCCTTTTCATTATTTTTTCCTTGGAAAATATTCTGTGGTGGAACTTTTGGAGAATTAGGGAGAGAGCATTCTTCCCCGAAAAATGTGAAGAACACCATTTCTCTCCAATGAAGAATGATGAAACCATATTCAATCTTCATCCAAGCCAGTAGAGAAGAAGACGCCGCCCGCAAGGAATGTCGCCAATGACAACGACTCTTCCTCCGACTTTGACCGAACGACACCATCTTCCGCGACGCACAACCTCCGTAACGATCGCCTTCCACTTCTCGTAAATGTGAAACATTCATGAAATCGATATAGGGGTTTTGTATGATTTTAATTGAATAAAATTGTACAATGTTCTTCGTTGAATACCTTGTATTGTCTTCAGCCTTTTGTTATCGCCTAACATGGAGAGATCAGGCCTAAAAAACATGGACCGACAACTCTCTTTATATTCTAGATTGTTTTTGGCGATGAAGCTGGTGTTGGAAGATTTGATGGCGACCGAAGTTTGCGGCGACCAGAGGTGGCGGCAACCGGAGGCAGCCGCGGCCGTGCGCTGTCCACATGAAGAGACCGGACGGAAAAATCGGTCGGTCCATAGAGAACCGTAGCACCCGCAGCTGCTGCAAGGGTGAGGGAACCATAGCCCGTTGTGTGGGCCGCTTGCTGGATGAACCGGCTAGCTATGGCTGGCTGGGAAGGAGACAGTGGCGTTGCACTGCGGGAAGACCACGGCACGCTGTGCAGGCCGCTTTGAATGGTGAACAGGCAGACTGCCTGCCGACTGGGATGGGAATACCGTGGCACCTCTTGGCACAACGTGCAAACAAACCAAGGGCCGCTCGTGCCGGATAAACTGACCGGATTCAGCCATCCGAGCACTAGGGAGGGAAACACTGCGCGGGGGCGCCGGGCGAGCCGGACCAGCCCGCAACCCCAGGCCGGGTCCGCGGGTGGGTCGTGCCCCCACCGTGCCGAGCCAACCCCCTAATCGGGTTGGAACCATCGGGCCGGGTCCCTGGGGGGGCCGTGCTTCAATGGGACAGGCCGACCCCTACCTGGGTCGGACCCACCAAATGGGGTCGGGCTGACCCGCCAGTCCAGTGGGCCTGACAGGCCGGGCCCGTTTCGCTTAAACCAGAATATCTTCTAGACAACTCCTCTGATTGACGTGCTATCTATGGCACATGGATCCTCTCGATGTGGCGGTCCTTTTGCGATACTATAAGTGAGTTTTGGACAACTATGGAAAATGGTTGAGTTTGGAATGAGCATAATTCCAATCGGCCCCCTTGAACGGAAAAGCAAATAACTCTAAGACTATGCGTCTGATTGACATGCCCTCAGTTGAGTTGAGTTCCTATTTATAAGACGGAACACAGGGGGATTTAAAATCTGGACTTCATGATAGTTGATGTAATGAACCCTTTTCTCGAGGAACGGACCCTCCCGGAATTGAGCGTGTTGTGTGTCGGAACCCTAGAGCTTGTTGCGACTGCGACGACTACTGTACTAGGATCCTATGTGGGTTCGGAAGCAACCACTACTGTACTAGGATCATGCGTGGGTTTGGCAGTGATGACTAATGTACTGAGATCCTACGTGGGTTCAGAAGCTATGACTACTATACTCGGATGCTACGTGGGTTCAATAGAGACGAATACTATACTTTGATCCTAAGTGGATTCGACATCGACAACTACTCTACTTGGATCCTATTTGGGTTCGACGATGATGACTTCTGTACTTCAATCCTACATGGGTTCGACATATTAGATGAATCAGTGACTACAAATGATCATCTCTATTTCTATACGAAAAATGTATACCTGTATGAGCTGAGTATTGACATTCAATCATTATCATCGATGTGTTTGACTATACTTTCTGTGTGGACTAGGTTGTTCTTGGGCTCGAGAGTTGGAGCCGAACTGTTGTTGATAACATAGGTATATGTATGGGCATATACCTAAGTAGGGTTGGTTAATACTTAATGATTGTATCTCTCTTCTCTGGTTTATCCTTCATGGATTCTGGGAGACCTTCGGGGGGCTCGGGGTCCCTACTGAGTGTCTTTATAATCACCCTTGCACAGGCTATACCTGCAATTCGTTGTGTTGGTTGGAGACGGCGTAAAAAACTGATCAGGAGAGAGTTTTTCAGAGTTGGACGGTACCCAGAGGTGGACCTTGAGATGAGTCAAAACACGGTGGAGACTGATGGACCTTGGTGCAGAGGTGGAAATTTGTACCTACCCTTCAGGTAGGAATCCCCAGAGGATGATCCAGGAGTTACTTTTTTACTTTCAGTTGTTTGTCCCTTTATTGTACTTGTTTTTCAGTTGAGTTTGTATACTGGCCCATTTAATTTCCAGCACTCTCTTTGTTTTCATTTTTACATAGTGTTTAATTCCTATTTCATACTATGTTGTGTTAGTTTACTTTCATAAAAGAAATTCATTCCCATATTAGGGATCTATGCCTTTGGTACTAGTTGCCAGCCCCAGGCCTATGGAATACGGGTTCGGGGTAGTGACGTCACGGGCCCCGAGGACCGGTCGTGAAGAATTGGTATCAGAGGAGTCGGTTCTTCCGTAGAAATTAGACTCTGATTCTTTTCTGCGAAGAAATAATGTTAAGAGTATTGAGTGTGGTTTTCATTCCAGGGAGTCAAGTGTTGGTGTGGCGGCTGACGTATCCATTCAACAGGACCGTGACCCATGATTTCTGAGTCAATTCATGAAAACACAGATTACGTGTGTGTTTCCTTTGAAAATGTTTTCATCGTGATTAATTTTTGTTAGCTCACCAGGTACACTGTATTAACCGCGGCACACCTGTTTCATTTCAGGATGTCCCCACGAAGGCATCCAGCTAGGGCTCTGAGTTACGTATGAGATAGTAGCCCACCGAATGATGAGGCCTCGGTGCAGGTCCCCATCACAGCGGAGGCACCAGCGGTACCACTACCGGCTGGGCCATTGATACCACCAGCCCCAACAGAAGAGTGTGAATGCCGCCTGAGTGTGTTGTCCGAGTTTTAGTGACAGAGGCCACCCAGGTTCCCTACAGAGATGGACCCACAGGTAGCTGTGGATTGGCTGGAGGCTATCGTGATAGTTTTCAGATTGGTAGGGACACCAGCCGACCATATGGTGATCCTTTTCCTGACTCTCCTGCATGCAGCTACAGGTAGATCGTGGAGCCTGATGCTCCAGGTGCATGACAAGGCATCATTAATCTAGGATAACTTCTAGATTCTCTTCCACTCAGGGTTTTTCCCAGCCACCCTTCGTTCGGTGCGGATTCAGAAGATACTACATCTGTAGTAGGGAAGCATGATGGTTTCTCAATACTCAGTGAGGTTCACTGACCTCTCACCCTACTCCACATATTTGGTACTGGACCCATTATCTAGGGCCTGGACCTTCGAGTAGGGACTCAGGCATGGGATCAGGGCTTCAATTATTCCCCTCAGTATCTGGACGCATGTGGGGGTGTTGGAGAGTGCCCTTCTTGTAACGCCCCAACCCCAGCTACCCAGAGTTGGTGCATTACTTCGAAACATTGGAATGATCTCAAAAGATCAATTCTCGAAAGACAGATTAGTTTAGTATCCTTGGAAACACTAGATACATTCTTATGTATTACATTACATCATAAAGTAAAAATCTACAATAACAAAGTCTCCATAATCCACACTCATGTCTTCTTCTGACTATCCCTACAGGTCATTCATAAAATACTTCTTCACATCCTGGAAAATATTAAAACATTTAAAGGGTGATCTCAGATGCTCAGTAAGGATAAAAATATTTTGGAAGCTTTCATAAATAAACATAAACATTTATGGTAATATATAACTAAAACAAAAGCCTTTTAAAATCGAAATTTAGCATAATATGGAAAAAGTAAAATGAAATAATGCCATTTACTTATTCACATGGATATTCTACTGGTTGAATAATCACAAGCAGTATCAATAACCAAATTCATAATGATGGAATGAATAATTCTAGACCATCATAACCACGTAGCCAAAGCCTCATTCCAAGACCACAAATAAGATTTTGTCAAGGCCTCGTGCCAAGACACTAGTTTGTCTCATGAGACCTACCGATGCAATTTTTTTAGAAGATACTTACGTTTAAAATTGCTCAAATATACTCCAGTGTTTTCTTGAAACCATTATGCAAGATTATGAAAACAAAATAACTAATTCTGAGACTGCTCGACTAATTACAGGCCATTATGGGTCCACGCCCAATCCCTTCCTGTCTACCACACTCGAGAGTCGGGTTTTCTGAAAACATTTTTAAGCTTGCGTTAAATATGTATACATTTGCACTATATTTTCATATATTGGAGAGAAATATCTCTTTTTTGAAATCATTTAAAAATCACATAATTATAAAATAAAACCTTTTGAATAAAAGTTAAAGTCAAAGGCGGTTATAAACCGTATAAAGGAAAGTTGTGTATAAAACCAAATATGCCTCAATGAAAGGAGATTGAGACAAAGTCCCTTACAAAGATCATTTTTTTAAAATAAAATAGATATAATATGTATATTTAATATAAGTACACATAAATAAAGTACAAAAACAAGATATTACATAATAATATCATGACCTAATTTGAAAGTAGGAGATTAACCCAAAGAATGGAAATTGGGTTAAGAAGTTCCCTTACCTCGTGTCTGACTTGACTCGATCGTTCTTTAATCTCCTGAATAATAAACTAGAGTTAATTTATATTTTATTAAGAATCTTTTTCATGTTAATAATTCCTTTTATATCACTTATTACGATGTTCTGAGCATTATGTAATTATTTATGTTAATAACATTCGTTTTGTTGATCTTTGGTACTTGAGTCAAAAATATACTTCTTATAATTACAAGTTGTTCATGTGGTGAAATATCCATTATATCCAGAATTATATTCATGATGTATATATCATATATAACATATATATCCAGTATATACATGCATTTATAATATTACATTATATTTAGAGATAAGAAATGAAATGCACTTTTCATGGGGATGGTAAGCCGTACGTACGCATGAACGCTACTTTCATTTCTATTTCATATTTTAATGGAATGAAACATAATTATATGAAGTTATAATATAATTCCAGTATAATTTAATTTATAATACCATTTACTCCATCCTTTATACATCCCACATATGGTATTAACAATTCAAATCTCTTTGAGGGGGCGGTAGTCCGCACTTCCTAAAATGAAAATATCGTGTTTACCCATAACGGAAACCATAAAGGTATTCCATAAATTAAAAATAAAGAAGCTTATGTAAAACATAAACATATTATATATCATATATAAATATGGTGACATCATAATGGCCACCTTTGAAGATGTTATATGAGTTTTGAACAATCATCGTTTCGTGAGGCAGAAATTCACCATCCTCAGAAATAGTATGTTCATTAACCATTAGATGTAAGTGTGTGTAAGTGTAGCATGAATACTTCTAATAAAAACATACTAGTATATTGAGGATACTGGTTTTGTTACAAAAGAAATGGATAAAAAGAGTTTAGGGGGTTGGAGAAGCAAAATAAAACAAAATAACATAAGAGAAGACCTTACATTAAAATCGGGTAACTCTTTTTTGATTTGAGCCAAAGGCTTCCTTGGGAAGAATTATTCCCAAAGTGAGGCTTCTGGGAGTAATAGAGGGAAGTTGGGAGAGTATTTTGGCAGAGTTTGGACAAGCCAAATGGCTTGAAGGTGTGAATAAGGTGGGAGTGGTGGGGGCCTTTTATAAGAGGAGAGGAGGGGCACTCTTGGAAAGATTGAAATGTTACATTATTATGAAATGAATTTCGGATTATAAAGGTCCCACAATGATATATTTCGAGGATAATGTGATAAGGGTTCGAAATATGGTCATCAAATAGGTTTTTGACAATTTTAATCCTTAGAGTTTACATTATCTTTTCATTTTATTTAAATCGTTAATTAATGATGTAATCGCTGCATCATCATGGTGTCATAAATAATTTAATTTATTTAATGTCTAAAAATTATAAACAAAATATCATGATGTATGAAATCTTTTTTAGCTTTATAATGAATATTTAAAGTCAAAAATATTACTTGTATAACCATATTTATAAATTGTTTTAGTAAAACAACTCATGTTTGTGACATTTTTATTTTAACACTAAGTAAAAAGTTTTTAATGTCATTTTCCTACCAATGTGGCTCCATGGGGTCCCCAAGTTGACCCATGGATTGTCGGGGTCAGCCATTACTCATCCAATAGGGGGAGGACAAGTGTAAAGGTATTTTCATATTTTTATAATATCATTTTTACCTTTAATCGCGATTAATTAAACTTAAAAGTTACTATTCACCAAAAAATCATTTCTATCCCATTGAACCACATTTTACTTCATAATGACAACCATGTATATCATATTTTTGAAAATAAAAACACAGATGTTGTATTGTTTCATTTAAATGAAAAATCAGTTTTTTAACTACCATTTAGTGGTTTCACTATTCATCAAAAATTGATGTTTTTCAGAACAATGGCAAAATTTCACCCTAATCTATAATTGATATTCCGAATGAAAAAATGATATCTATTTTACAAAATTCAAAACATATATGTTGCATTAATTAAATTTATAATTAATTACCACTATCATAACAAATAACGTGTTTTTAAGAAACAATATATATCAAAAGATTGACAATTGTTTAAGTCCAATTTCAAAGTGAAATTAATTATAATGACCCCCATTGGATAAAATGGTAAAAATATATTATAATTATACTTTAAAACCACTAAATAGTATAATTTATCACTATAAATTATTTTTATTAAAAAATTTGTTTTAAGTATTTTTCACTATTCATAAAAAATTGGATGTTCTCAGAAAATTACAAAAAATTCAACTTAGGATAATTTCCATATTACAAATACAAAAATGAAGTCAATTTTGAAATATAAAATTTCTATAATTATAAAAGGTGGGTATTACTATTCATAACGGCTACTTGGATTATTCACGGTGTGTTAGAACTCAAACTTGCGTACAATGCAAGCTACTGCATTATTGAAAGAGAGGTGTATCGTGGAAGCTCAGGGTGTTACATTCTCCCCTCCTTCAATAAATTGAGTCCTCGCAATTTGAAATTTTTCTTTGAAAATAAAAGGTTGAAAATAGAAAATACATTTGTGGAAAACCCACATCGTAAATAGGGTTAATAAGAATATAACATTAAAAGAATGAAAGAGAAGTACAAAGCTCACCCGAGATAGCCCATACGAGGATTATATGAAAATATGTATATGGAGGAGAAACAAACCATCAAGGTCTGATGGAGTGTTTTAGAAAACAGTATGAGGAGAAAGTTAACCATAAGAAAATCACAAACTTGTGATTGGTTAAACGGTCATTAAATTCCAAGTTGGAAAAGTTAACCGACAAAGTTTTTGTTTTAAGTAACATTTCATAAAGTTGAGGAATTTATTTAAGAGATTTACTAAGAATGTATGGAAATATACTTACTTGTCATGCAGGCTTTCATTCCTTAATAAATTTTTTCCATGAACCCATCATTCACTCCAAATGGTAACAGAACTCGAAAATATTCTATTTATCCTAATTGTATAAGGTTCAAAATATAAACACATACCATTTAGATTAGAAAAACTATTTTTTAATAACAAGAGACTTCCTGTAGGCTAGTGGTAGGTAATAAAGGTCAGTCGCACTGTGGTTGTGGGTTCGATTCCTGCAACTTTTTTCGATGCGACGGGTTATCCCCCAACCTGCAGGTTATCCTTTTCCTAAAAGTATAGTATTATAATATTCCAAAAATAATTTTCAGAAATTTTTTAACCTTAATCAATACTATCCAAAGTTCAACTTAATTCTTTCCAACCTCTATAGTTGTCCAAAATACCTCTGTCCAGACGTTTTCTAAAAGTTCTCTAAATTCCAAAATCAATTGTATCCTCATATTCCCCAAACAAAGTAAAGTTTCTCTTATTGTCACATACTAAAAATATGATTAACTTCATCATATTAAATCCATAATGAAATCAAAAAGTACTTCAGTACAATCCTTATATATATCACATTATTCTTATAACCAGAATATAATCCTTGATTCCAAAAGAACCAATACATTAATTATTCCACTTCAACTGTAGTAATAGCTTAACATTGTCCATGATCCCTTGGCCTTTTCTATGGTATGATTCCCTGACTCTTAGGACATTCATTTGCATAATTCCCCATTTCCCTACAATTGTAGAATTCAACATTGATATCCTCTTTATTTCACATGCAATCACGAGCTTGGTGGCCTTTTTCTCCACATTTATAACAAACTCCCATTCTTTTTAGGCAAGTATCGGGGTGATTCTTCCCACAATTATCGCATAATGGAAAATCCTTCTTTCCCTTTTTCCATTTATCTGTCTCTTGTTCCACCGTTCTCTTCATCTATTGCTTTACTTTATTTTCATAAGATTTAGAGAATTTGTTTTCTGTCTTGATAGCACATTAGACAATATCTTCGTATGACGAGAGGGATTGTGAGACTAAGGCTCAACGGAGAAATGGTTTTAACCCATAAATGAAACGATCAATCTGACCACTTGGGTAACATATATAATCTATAGCATACCTCGCTAACCTTTTAATGTTGTCCTCATACTTTGCGACATTCTCATCCTCCTTTTGTCTCAGACTCAGAAATTGTCTTTCCATACCTGCTCGATGGTCACGAGGAAAGAATTTTTCTAAGAAAATTTCATTAAACTCCCTCCATTCCATACTTGATACTTATTTATATTCCTTTGTATTTTGAATCAATGAACACCATTGATCAGCATCTCCAGTAAGTCGGTAAACTGCCATGATAACTTTTTCCCTTTCGCTACTCCCCAAGGCATGGAATATTTTCTCTAAGAAGTTTATCCATTGCTTAGCTACTAATAGATTCGTACAACCATTAAATAGTGGTGGTTGTTGCATCCTGAAGAAGTCTAACATTGATCCTCCATGTTGCGGATCAGGGTTCTCCATACGAGTAAAGTTATTATTCATAACCTGAGTGAGTTTTCCCAGTATGGTAATAAGTTGATCAGCACTAGTTGTATCTCCAGATCCACAATAATTATCTTGATCAGGAGGGAAATCCCTACACAGAGTGTGTGCATTGATACGGTTTCCATTCCTTCCACTGGGCACCATTTCTAAACACTGGCATAAACTATATTAGTTTATGATTCAAAATACATAATTCCATACATGTAAAATACCTAGCATAAACTATTTACGGATATAATCCATAATCATAAAAATGTTTTCTTTGAGGAATTATATACTCATAACACTTCATAGTGGTTTGTAAAGAATATGATAATTATCCTAAGCATATCCCTTGGGAGTGTCGTAACCAAGAGTGTAGCAAGGCCGGTTTTCGTCCACCAGTTCCCATTCAAGTCTATCTCAAAGCGGTGTTTTTGGGTTTTACCGCTAGGTATATCTGTGCCAGATCCGCCTCTACCTGTTCGTATCCAGATAGGGATGTATTGCTCAGAAAACTCACAAAATCTCTATAATACCAAAATTCTAAGAAGTTCTTCTATACTAATCCTCAAAGTCTATCTTTTGGCTATGTGCTCTAATCGGAGTTTATCTAAATCTAGCTTCCAAGGTGAGTACTAAACTGCCTCTAATACCAATTGTAACGCCCCGAACACAGCTACCCCGAGTCAGTGCATTACTTCGTAACATTAGAATGGTCACAAAATATCATGTCTCAAAATACCAATTAGTTTAGTAGCATTGGAACCACTAGATACATTCATAAGTCTTACATTACATCATAATGTAAAAAACTACAATAACAAAGTCTCCATAGTCCACACTCATATCTTCTTCTGACTGTCCCTGCAGGTCATTCATAAAATACTTCTTCTCATCCTGGAAAATATTAAAACATTGAAAGGGGTGATCTCAAATGCTCAGTAAGTATAACAATATTGTGGAAGCTTTCATAAATAAACATAAATATTTAAGGCAATGTATAACTAAAAAAAGCCTTTTAAACTCGAACTTTAGCATAATATGGCAAAAGTAAAATGAAATAATGCCAATTACTTATTCACATGGATATTCTAATGGTCGAATAATCAAATTAAATATCAATAACCACTTTCATAATGATGGAATTCATAATGATAGACTATCATAACCACGTTGACAAGGCCTCGTGCCAATACCACAAATTAGATTTTGTCAAGGCCTCGTGCCAAGACACTAGTTTGTCCCATGAGACGTACCGATGCAATTTTTTTAGAAGATACTTACATTTAAAATTGCTCAAATGTACTCCAGTGTTTTTTTGAAAACATTATGCAATCTTTTGAAAACAAAATAACTAATTCTAAGACTGCTCGACTAATTATAGGCCATGATGGGTCCACACCCAATCCCTTCCTGTCTACCACACTCGAGAGTCGGGTTTTCTGAAAACATTTTTACGCTTGCGTTAAATACGTATACATTTGCACTAAATTTCGATATATTGGATAGAAATATATCTTTTTTGAAATCATTTAAAAATAAAATAATTATAAAAGAAAACCTTTTGAATAAAATTAAAAGTCAAAGGAGTTTATACACCAAATAAAGGAAAGTTGTGTATAAAACCAAATATGCCTCAATGAAAGGAGATTGAGATGACGTCCCTTACAAAGATCATTTTTTAAATAAAATATATCTAATATGTTTATTAACTATATGTAAACATAAAGAAAGTAAAAATACAAGATAGTACATAATAATATCATGACATAATTTGAAAGTAGGAGATTAACCCAATGAATGGAAATTGGGTTAAGAAGTTCCCTTACCTCGTGTCCGACTTGACTCGATCATTCTTTAATCTCCTGAATAATAAACTAGAGTTAATTTCGATTTGCTTAAGAACCTTTTTCATGTTCATTATTCCTTTTATATCACTTATTACCATGTTATTAACATTATGTAATTATTTATGTTAATAACAGTCGTTTTGTCGATCTTTGGTACTTGAGTCAAAAATATACTTCTTATAATTACAAGTTGTTCATGTGGTGAAATATCCATTATATCTAGAATTATATTCATTATTTAGATATCATATATAACATATATATCCAGTATATACATGCATTTATAATATTACATAACATTTAGAGGTAAGAAATGAAATGCACCGTTCATGGAGACGGTAAGCCATACGTACACATGAACGCTACTTTCATTTCTATTTCATATTTTAATGGAATGAAACATAATTATATAATGGTATAATATAATTCCAGTATAATATAATGTATAATACCATTTAATCCATCCTTTATACATCCCACATATGGTATTAACGATTCAAATCACTTTGAGGGGGCGGTACTCCGCACTTCCTAAAATGGAAATATCGTGTTTACCCATAATAGAAACCATAAAGATATGCCATAAATGAAAAATACAGAAGCTTAAGTAAAATATAAACATATTATATATCATATATAAATATGGTTACATCTTAATGGACACCTTGGAAGGTGTTATATGAGTGTTGAACAATCATCATTTCGTGAGGCAGAAATTCAGCATCCATAGAAACAGTATGTTCTTTAACCATTAGATGTAGGTGTCTGTAAGTGTATCTTGAATAATTCTTATAACAACATACTAGTAAATTGATTATACTGTTTTTTTTATAAAAAAATGGATAAAAATAGTTTAGGGGGTTGGAGAAGAAAAATAAAACAAAATAACATAAAAGAAGACATTACCTTAAAATAGGGTAACTCTTTTTTGATTTGAGCCAAAGGTTTCCTTGGGAAGAATTCTGCCTAAAGTGAGGATTCTAGGAGTAAGAGAGGGATGCTGGGAGAGTATTTGGGCAGAGTTTGGCCATGAAAAATGGCTTGATGGTGTGAATAAGGTGTGAGTGGTGGGGGCCTTTTATAAGAGGAGAGGAGGGGCACTCTTGGAGAGATTGAAATGTTACATTATTATGAAATGCTCTTCGGATTCTAAAGGTCCCACAATGATATATTTCGAGGATAGGTGATAAGGGTTCTAAATCGACTCATCCAATAGGTTTTTGACAAGTGTATGCCTTATATTTTATATTATCTTTTCATTTTATTTAAATCGTTAATTAATGAGGTAATCGTTGCATCATCATGGTGTCATAAATAATTTAATTTATTTAATGTCTAAAAATTATTAAAAAAATATCATGATTTAGGAAATATTTTTATCTTTTTAATGAATATTTATAGTAAAAACTATGACTTGTATAACCCTATTTAAAAATTGTTTTAGTAAAAGAACTCATGTTTGTGACATTTTTATTTTAACATTAAATAAAAAGTTTTTAATGTCATTTTACTACCAAAGTGGCTCCATGGGGTCCCCATGATGACCCATGGATTGTATTAGTCGTCCATGACTCATCCAATAGGAGGAGGAAAAGTGTAAAGGTATTTTAATATTTTTATAATATCATTTTTACCTTAAATTTCACTAATTAACTTTAATCGCAATTAAATAAACTTAAAAGTTACTAATCACCAAAAAATTATTTTGAACCCATTGAATCACATTTTAATTCTTAATGAAAACCATGTATATTGGATTTTTTAAAATCAAAACACAGAAGTGGTAATGATTCATTTAAATGAAAAATCAGTTTTTTAACTACCACTTAGTGGTTTCACTATTCATCAAAAATTGATGTTTTTCAGAACAATGCCAAAATTTCACCCTAAGCTATAATTGATATTCCAAATTCAAAAATGATGTCTATTTTTCAAAATTCCAAACATATAATTTTCATTAATTAATTTTTTAATTAATTTCCAATGTCATAACAAATAGCATCTTTTTAAGAAACAATATATATCAAAAGATTGACAATTGTTTATGTCCAATTTCAATGTGAAATTATTTATAATGACCACCATTGGATAAAATGGTAAAAATAGATTCTAATTATACTTTAAACCCAATAAATAGAATAATTTATCACTATAAATTATTTTTGTTTAAAAAGTTGTTTTAAGTAATTTTCACTATTCATAAAAAATTGGAAGTTCTTAGAAAATTACAAAAAATTCAACTTAGGATAATTTCGATATTACGAATACAAAAATGAAGTCCATTTTGATATATAAAATTTCTATAATTTTAAAAAGTGGGTATTACTATTCATAACGGCTATTTGGATTAGTCGCGCTGTGTTAGAACTCGAACTTGCGTACAATGAAATCTATTTCATTATTGAAAGAGAGGCGTATCATGGAAGATTGGGGTGTTACACTTCTAGTGGAGAGTATTCTCGCTGATCAGTCACCAGCGGCGAGACCCACCGTAGGATGACACGTAGTAGAGTCTTCTACAGCCAGTAGTAGAGAGTTGACGCCGAGGTCCAAGCGGACCAGGTAATCAGGTGGGAGACCTTAGGATACAGCTTCAGAGGTGAGGGGAACACGAAATAGAGCCAGCCATATGAGGGGAAGGAAATGCTATTCATGTTGTGGGAATGATCACATGGCTCGAGACTAGATGACCCTCCATGCAGATGAGCAGCAGACAGTAGAGGGACCTCCCAGGTAGAGGTAGAGGTTCAACCGTGGTGGTACACTAGGAGCAGGTGGATGTGGCAGAGGAACTGGCCGAGCAGTAGGTGGTGGAAGATGTTTCGAGGCTCTACCACCACCACAACTAGGAGGTCCACCTTGACCACAGGGAGCTGTCAGACAGAGGCAGGCTTAGCTCCAGGCAGTCGAGGCCAATGACCATGGCACAACTGAGACGATTCAAGGTACTATCTGTGTCTACTCCACCCTTTTTGCAGTACACATAGACACATGTGTGATTCATTATTTTATTACTGCTTCATTTTTTCAGATCATAGAGATTCTGATAGAGCTGTTGGTTCAATCCATATGGCTAGATACTCCTACGGGAGCAGACTCGAAAATTACGCAATATTTCCAGCAGTGTGAGCTTACTCTAGTTGGCGAGAGCTTCAACTGGGATATTCTTGTAGTGGTTTCGAGGCCTTACGATGTCATCATGGGTATGGACTGGTTATCCACAGTTCTTTCTCAGATTGACTATTTTAGGCGTAAAGTGCAGTGTGTCCGCACAGATGGGACCAGGTTCACCTTCACCAGTGATAATGGAGCCCTTGTAGTGCAGGATGGGCTTACGGAAATGAGGGGGCAGCCAATCACACATCAGTTGGCTAGTCTCATCCTTGGAGTGGTTGATGTGAAGAGTCCAGTTTTCTTGTTTTGGTGGATCAGTATGCGGATTTTTTCCCTAAAGGCGTTCTAGGATTACCTCCTCGCAGAGAGGTATACTTCTACATTGTCTTGTACCTCGAGAAAGCACCAATATATACTCCAACATATCGTATGGCTCCCGCCGAGCTTCGTGGGCTACAGGTACAACTGGAGTAATTATAGGAAAAGTGATTTATCCGACCCAGTGTTTCACCCTGGGCATCTCTGATTTTGTTCTCCAAGAAGTTGTATGGGATATTGCGACTGTGTGTCGACTACTATCGCCTAAATCAGGTGACTGTGAAGAACAAGTACCCACTTCAAAGGATTTATGACCTGTCACACACGGTTTTTTTCTGTCTTTGTATTGATCTGGCCCATTAGAAATCCTGTTCCTTTTCATGGGTATTTGATGAGATGAATCTTGAGTTTTTAAGTTTCATATATGTATAACCACCATAATTTGGGATCCCCATTGCTTGTTTAGGAGTTTTTGAAGAAAGGGTGGTTACTTCATGATTTGGGCGAACCATGAGCCCATTCCCAGTTTTAAAAACTGAATTTGTGTCTTTTATAAACTTTCTTTTTCATCCTTTTTCACCCATTAAACTTCCCACATGTCCTATACTGATATATTAAAGTTTATTTATCCTTTTGGACCCATTATAAATTAATAAGCTGGGTGAATTTGGGTTACTTATTTAGGTATTGGGCCAGCCCATGGGCCCATTTCCTTTTTTTAAAAAAAATAATTTGTTTCATTTATATCGTTTTCATTTTTTACTATGATTCGGTGATTCCACCTCCCCCTCGAATCCAATAACCCTATCCTAACCCTCATAATCGATTTTACCTCTTTGGAGCTCATGTGGGTCGCAGATTTGGGCGAAAAGTCTCAGGAAACCTCAAATCGCCCAGCATTTCCAAGGTAACTTTAATCATTCATAAATCAATCAATTTTTACTATTTTAGCCACCAATCCTCTTCCCCTGGTTCGCCCAGACCTTAGTCGTCTCTCCAAGAATTTTTAAGCCATTCCCTTTTCTCTAGGGCTTCAGATATAATGGAAGACGAAGAGTTTTTTAGGATGAAATGTGAGATTCCTTCTCCTTTCTTCTTCCTCTTCCCCCTCCTTTCATTATTTCATGATTTTATATTATAAAATAGTCTTGATATCCCTAGGGTTTTGTTATAAAATGTTTTTTATGGGTTTTATGTTTGTTTAGGTCTGGTATTTATATTTTTATGGTTTATAAACCCGCGGCGGGTGATTTCGGGTGTGCGCTTCAATTACGCCAAATATTTGAGGTAGGATATCCCTTGCACATGCCTTTATCATTCATGTTTCATCATTTTAATATTTTCCTAAACTTATATAAATGTTCATTGTTGTTTTTAATCCATTGGTTAATTTTTTTGGTGTCCAAAGTGGTTGTTTAATCATTATTTTGTGAAAGCTAGTGTTGTTTTGCCATGAAAGTGCTCAACAAGTGTTTGTTTAAATGTTCCGTTATCTTTTGAAAATATTTTGTGATGTTTATAATCTGGTTTATGGTATTTCTAACATGTTACAGTATCTTGAATGAAAATTTGCCTTTAAATTGGTGTTTTATTCCTTTTCATGTACTTAAAATAAATTATTTTGTTTAAAAAGGGCATGTCATGTGTTCGGTAAATTGCCCGGTTGGATTTTATGTGTCATGTCTGATTTAAAAGTTATTTGATTGGTTTTATAAAGGAATTTGAAGAATGATAAATGGTATTTTTGGGTAATTATATGGATTTCCAATTTGTATTTGTTTTTACAATCAAGTGGGTTTTGATTTACAACATATTTTGGCCCGAGTTTCCCAAAAATGGACTGTTTCACATCTTTATGAAAATGGTTGTGTTTTGAATATGTAACCTGAGTATTATAAGATATTTATGAATGTGGTTTTCATCTGTAAATGTTGTTTATACAGATCCTTAATAAAATTAAAATTCATACCTTCCTCAAAGGTTAGTTTTGAGAAAATGTTTAAAGGCTCGTTTTGCATTTCCTAGAAATGAAGGAGTGTTTTACTTGTATATAACAAGTTTTGCAATTGGTATTGTTTTATGGTCCATTAAATGAATTTATTAAATGTTTATTGGGATGAAAAATATTATTTGGTATGGTTTTGATGTCTGTTAATAATTGAAAGAGTGATTTTGAAAGAGTTTTATGTGAAAATCCTCAATACACTTCATGAAATTGTTTTACCAAAATATTTAGCGGTTTGTTGATTAGTGTAAGAAATGTGAATAAAGATTATGGGATGTTTGTGTTTTTATGGTTTTGGAATTGAATGTGGATATTAAATGTGTATTTGATAATATTTGTAACTTGATTGAGAACTAAAGGGAATCCCGGGTATCTAGGTGGGCGGACGTGTACTAGTATGCTAGTGATTCTGTGGGGGTTGGCCTCTGTTTCACGTAGAAAGTTTGATGATGACAACACTAACTAAACTATGATGATGATGATGATTGGGGACCACTTGGTTATGGGTATGTTCCCTACTATTGGCTCGTGCATGAGAATGGATATTTATTATGGTTACTTTCACCGAGATACGAGGTACCTGGGGCTCACAACTAAGTAGTGCGTAGGGGTATTTCCGTGACTAGTGCTCATTGGCTATTTTGTACTCACCGTCGGCATACGGTGTGTTTTGTTGGTAAATTCAGCAGTATGTGTTATTTATTTGAATTTTAAAATTCTTTAAATTAGCCCTCTTGAAAACTATTTTCATTTTGATGTTTCACCTCTTTGAAAAGAATTGTTACTTGCATTTTTGTTTATTAAACATGCATGTTTTTGTCTGATAATTATTATAGCATGGAACCTCATTTGAAAAACATACATTAAAATCATGAATTTAAAACTATAAATTGATGTTTCTTTTATTTTAGAGGAATGTGCATTGGTAATAGAATATCGGGCTAACCTACTGAGTTTTAATACTCACGCCTATAGTCTTCTTCTTTTTTTAGCCCTTGTGCATGTTTCATATTTAGTTCGATCACCTTGGGAGACATTTTATCATTGTGTTGGAGAGTGACCAGAAGTGTCACATGGAGTTATTTTTTCATCAGGATTTTTCAGTTGAGTTGTTGGTTTTGTTCTAATTTTAGTTTCTTGTACAAATGATATTTAGTTCAATTTTTATATAAATTAATTTTGGGCTGTCCATTTATTTCTGCTGTTTGTTTGATTTTTTATATATGGTACAAATCGTTCCCTTGTGTACTCTAATGATGCCCTTAGTGCTTGTCACCATCCCGGGAGGATCGGGAACGCCTCTCGGGACTTGTCGCTGGCTAGCCTGGGTGACCGGTTCATGGTCGACTCGGGCTGGTTCGTGACAAAATGGTATCAGAGGAGGTTGGCTATTAGCGGACCTTTCTTTTTAGAGCGCCCTTGTTATTTTGGGGATTTCAAGGTAGATGGAGTAGGATTGTTGGGAATTGAGGGGTAAGTGCAAGAAAAGCATCGCTAACTCTTTCTTGTTCTAATCCTCAGGTTTCCATGGAAGTCCGGTTTTATTAGTGTCCATTGTTCTATTTGATTATTTAGTATTGGGATATGACAAGGGGAGTCTGACCAATGGCCTTCGTGAGCTCACAGGGCCTGGAAAGCCATGTGGAGCTGGGGAATGGTCCTAATAAGTCTCTCTGTGTTGGTGTTGTGTTTGGCATATGGCCTCCAACCATATGGTCAAGTCACCCGCCGACACTAGTTCCCTTTTTTTGGGTCTCTTGAACCTTTCATGAATTCTGAATTTTTGTTTTTAAAATACTTGTGTGAGAATTGTGGAAATGGTTTTTAAAGGAAGGATTAGATTTTGAAAAGTGAAAAGGGGGGTTTTCAAAAATTAAATATAAGAATGGTTTTGGAAGGTTGTGTTTTTGTAAAAAAAATGGAGGGAAGTGGAAATGATTTAAAGGAATTGGATTATCCATAATCTAAACTTGTGGTTTGTTGAAATAAAATGTTTTGAAATTGTGAATCATTTTAATGTGATTCTGGATCTTTTTTTAAATGGGGTATTTTAGGATGTTATAATGTTTTTGAATCAGATAAATTATTTTTGAAAATTAGTTTTGATTGGTTGGTGTTTTACTAGAAACGTTATTGGTCTCAATGGACCTCGGATTATGAAAATATACATTGCTGATTTTTTTTTAAAATAAGGGGAATGGGTTGTTTGGAGTGGCTTGGTTATTTAAAAGGTTTTTAAAAATAAAAATAGGTAGGTTTTCAAGAAAATGGTTCTTAACTAATTTTGGGTTTTTTGTGAAACATGAAAATGTTTTTTGACTTGGTGGTTAGTGTTCCTTTTGAAGGTAAATTGTTTTTTTGAATTATGATGTTTAATTTTAGCCTTTGGTGTTTTCATGGGTGCTCACATGCATGGTATTATTTATATCTGGAAGTATGGCCTATATGGTATGGTGGTTGGGTTCCAGGTGTCGCATAGAAATGTGCATGTGGGTGATACTTGATGAAACACCATTGGAGAATGTGGAAACCCACCAAGTTAGTTTGATTTTTCAAAATTGTTTTGAGCTGAAAATTGTGGCCTTTTTTTAAAACCAATGGTTATGTGGATGGATTTTTATATGTATTAGAAGATTTGTTTATTTGGTTAGCTTCCATGTGATCTAGAATTCATACTCTTGTTCTATCTAGTGATGAGATCTTGTTGGTGGCTCGGTTTTGGAGTAATTTTCATTGGGTTTCTAAAAATGTGTTTGATGTTGTGATGTGGCCATGGATAGTTCTGCGTTGGAAATCTTTCCTGCTGATCAACCTAAGGATTCCTTTCAAATTTTAAATCCACCTCTTTTGATGATGCCTCAACTTGTTTGTTGGAATAGAGAGTTGTTTGGGATCTATTAAAAGTGCTTCTAGGTCATGATAATTCTTTTGGACAGAGCAGTTGTGTTCGGTGATGTTGATGTGTTTTGTCGTATTCCTTGTCCATTCTGCCCCTTGTTTGGAGTGAGATAGAATATTTATATGTATCTTTGAGTTCCTATTTAGATTAAGGTTTTTTTGGTGATCATGTGTGGTTTTTTTTTTTTGAGTGGTGTGATCCTTATCACCTGACTGTGGTGCAGCAAATGTTTCAAGAATCAGGGCTCCAGCCATAGACCTCGGAGTGAAGCATTTCACGCAGTCAGAAAATCGATAGAGGTGTGGAGTGCTCTATTAGGATCCTTACTCCTCTGTTTTGGTAAGTTATTTTCTATGTCAATGTTTTGGTTCCTTATTTCTATGAATTTCCCTTTGTCACAACAAGCGTGGTGGACTTAACCCCTCACACAGTGTCTAAGGTTATTCCTTCATGGATGTGCGTTTTCAATCAATGTCCCTTTGTGGACCGCCTATAAAAATCAGGTGCATTCTTGGTGTTACCTATTCATAGGGGGAGAGTTTTGGTTAGTTTCTTTGTTTCTTTTGTTGTTTCAGTGGCCAAATTATTGGGTCCCCTTCCCTCCCATCCCCAAGTGACGGGGGTCCAGATTTGTGCTGAATGTGTCGACCAAGTTATTGTCCCCTCCATTCGGGAGTCTGTGGTTTATATGTTCATCTTGTAACTCTATTAACATGATATATTTGGTTTTTTAGGAGGTTTTTTTGGGGTTTGTGTGAGTGAGTCCCAACTCTAGCTCATGTTCAATTTTTGTCTCCTCATTGATCGTTGGTTTCCAATGGTGGGGAGACCCACCATGGGTCTCCTGGATTTTCATCATAAGAAAATTTCTAGTTCTAGTTGATTTTTAATGGTGGGGAGTACATTCTGGAATCCTTATGTGTTGTTTTTTTTCATCTGGAAAGTGTTATGGCTTTCCGGGAGCGGAAAGCTTTAATTGTCTGGAGAATTGTCACACACGGTTTTTTTTCTATCTTTGTATTGATCCGGCCCGTTAGAAATATCGATCCTTTGAATGGGTATGTGATGAGATGAATCTTGAGATTTTAAGTTTCATATATGTCTAACCACCATAATTTGGGATCCCTATTGCTTGTTTATGAGTTTTTGAAGAAAGGGTGGTCACTTCATGATTTGGGCCAACCGTGAGCCCATTCCAAGTTTTAAAAACTGAAATTGTTTCTTTTATAAATCTTTTGTTTTTCATAATTTTTCACCCATTAAACTTCCCACATGTCCTATACTGATATATTAAAATTTATTTGTCCTTTTGGACCCATTAGAAATTAATAAACTAGGTGAATTTGGGTTACTTATTTAGGTATTGGGCCATCCCATGGGCCCATTTCCTGTTTTAAAAAAATAATTTGTTTCATTTATATCTTTTTCATTTTTTACTATGTTTCAGTGATTCCACCACCCCCTCTAAGCCAAAAACCCTATCCTAACCCTTATAATCGATTTTACCTCTTTGGAGCTCATGTGGGTCGCGGATGTGGGCGAAAAGTCTCAGGAAACCTCAAATCGCCCAGAATTTCCAAGGTAATTTTAATCATTCATAAATCAATAAATTCGTACTCGTTTATCCACCAATATTCTTCCCCTGGTTCACCCAGACCATAGGCGTCTCTCCATGAATTTTCAAGCCATTCCCGTTTCTCTAGGGCTTCAGATCTAATGGAAGACGAAGAGTTTTTTAGGATGAAAGGTGAGATTCCTTCTCCTTTCTTCTTCCTCTTCCCCCTCCTTTCATTATTTCTTGGTTTTATATTATACCCTAGTCTTCATAGACCTAAGGTTTTGTTATAAAATGTTTTTTGATGGGTTTTATGTTTTTTTAGGTCTGGTATTTATATTTTTATGGTTTATAAACCCGCGGTGGGTGATTTCGGGTGTGTGTTTCAATTACGCCAAAGATTTGAGGTAGGATATCCCTTGCACATGCCTTTATCATTCAAGTTTCATCATTTTAATATTTTCCTAAACTTATATAAATGTTAATTATTTTTTTGAAGCCTTTGTATAATTTTATTGGTGACCAAAGTGGTTGTTTAATCATTGTTTTGTGAAAGGTAGTGTTGTTTTTCCATGAAAGTGCTCAATAAGTGTTTGTTTAAATGTTCCGTTATCTTTTGAAAATATTTTGTGAGGTTTATAATCTGGTTTATGGTATTTTTAACATGTTACAGTATCTTGAATGAAAATATGGCTTTCAATTGGTGTTTTATTCCGTTTCATGTACTTAAAATAAATTATTTTCTTTAAAAAGGGCATGTCATGTGTTCGGTAAATTGCCCGGTTGGATTTTATGTGTGATGTGTGATTTAAACGTTATTTGTTTGGATTTATAAATGAATTTTAAGAATGATAAATGGTATTTTTGGGTACTTATATGTATTTCCTATTTGTATTTGTTTTTACAATCAAGTGGGTTTTGATTTACAACATATTTTGGCCCGAGTTCCCCAAAAATGGATTGTTTCACATCTTTATGAAAATGGTTGTGTTTTGAATATGTAACCTGAGTATTATAAGAGATTTATAAATGTGGTTTTCTTCTATAAATGGTGTTTATACAGATCCTTAATAAAATTAAAATTCATACATTCCTCAAAGGTTAGTTTTGAGAAAATGTTTAAAGGCCCGTTTGGCATTTCCTAGAAATGAAGAAGTGTTTTACTTGTATATAACAAGTTGTCCAATTGGGATTGTTTTATGGTCCATTAAATGAATTTATTAAATGTTTATTGGGATGAAAAATATTATTTGGTTTGGTTTTTTATGTGTGTTTATAATTGAAAGAGTGATTTTGAAAGAGTTTTATGTGCAAAGCCTCAATACACTTCATGAAATTGTTTTACCAAAATATTTAGCGGTTTGTTGATTAGTGTAAGAAATGTGAATAAAGATTATGGGATTTTTGTGCTTTTATGGTTTTGTAATGAAATGTGGATATTAAATGTGTATTTGATAATATGTGTAACTTGATTGAGTACTAAAGGGAATCCCGGGTATCTAGGTGGGCGGACGTGTACTAGTATGCTAGTGATTTTGTGGGGGTTGGCCTCTGTTTCACGTAGCAAGTTTGACGATGACAACACTATCTAAACTATGATGATGATGATGATTTAGGACCACTAGGTTATGGTTATGTTCCCTACTAGTGGCTCGTGAATGAGAATGGATATTTATTTTGGTTACTTTCACTGAGATATGAGGTACCTGGGGCTCACAACTAACAAGATCCTAGGGGTATTTCCGTGACTAGAGCTCATTGGCTATTTTGAACTCATCTTCGGCATACGGTGTGTTTGGTTCCTAAATTCAGTAGTATGTGTTATTTATTTGAATGTTAATATTCTTTAAATTAGCCCTCTTGAAAACTATTTTCATTTTTAAGTTTCACCTCATTGAAAATAATTGTTACTTGCATTTTTTTATTAAACATGCATGTTTTTCTCTGATAATTATTATAGCATGGAACCTCATTTGAAAAACATACTTTCAAATATTGAATTTAAAACTATAAATTGATGTTTCTTTTATTTTAAAGGAATGTGCATTGGGAATAGAATATCGGGCTAACCTACTGAGTTTTAATACTCACGCCTATTGTCTTCTTCTTTTTTTAGCCCTTGTGCAGGTTTCATCTTTAGTTCAATCACCTTGGGAGACATTTTATCATTGGGTTGGAGAGTGACAAGAAGTGTCACATGGAGTTTGTTTTTCATCGGGATTGTTCAGTTGAGTTGTTGGTTTTGTTCTAATTTTAGTTTCTTGTACAAATAATATTTAGTTCAATTTTTATATAAATTCATTTTGGGCTGTCCGTTTATTTCTGATGTTTGTTTGATTTTTTATATTTGGGTGAAATCGTTCCATTGTGTACTCTATTGATGCCCTTGGTGCTTGTCACCATCCCGGGAGGATCGGGAACGCCTCTCGGGACTTGTCGCGGGCTGGCCTGGGTGACTGGTTCAGGGTCGACTCGGGCTGGTTCGTGACATGACCTCTTTGATCAGCTCAAGAGATCACGATGGTTCTTGAAGATCAAACTCAGGTCAGGAAATCACTAGCTCAGAGTTTGAGATGTGGATGTGCAGAAGACAACCTTCAGGTGTTGGTATGGCCACTACGAGTTCTTGGTAATTCTCTTCAGCATAACCAATGCTCTAGTAGTGTTCATGAGTCTCGTGGATTGGATCTTCCATCCTTACCTAGATTGATTTTTCATAGTCTTCATCATGGAAATACTAATTTACTCAACTAATGAGGAGGAGCACGCCTTCAATTTGTGTGTAGTACTAGACATATTCTGAAAGCAGCAGCTTTTTGGTAAGCTCTCAAAATGCAATTTATGGATTCGAGAGGTTCACTTCTTGGGACACATCATCTTGGAGGCTAGAGTTGCAGTGGACCCAGTGAAAATCGAGGAAGTACTTTCTAGTGAGACACCCTGGAATGTGACAGAGGTATGGAGTTTCATGGGACTAGATGGATACTATCGGAGATTTGTGCCAGATTTTTCAGAGTTGCAGCACCGCTTTCAGCATTGACAAAGAAGGTGAAACCCTTCGTGTGGTTAGAGAGATGCCAACAGAGCTTTCAAGAGCTGAGGAAGAGGTTGACCATTGCACCCATCTTGAGGCTACCAGAGGAGGGCATAGGGTACGTAGTTTACTACGACACATCAGGGACCGGACTTGGGTGTGTCCTAATGTAAGAGCAAGCAGTGATCGCCTATGGTTCACGACTGTTCGGACAACATGAGTAGAACGTCTCTACACATGACTTGGAGTTAGTAGTAGTGGTATTAAATTTGAATATGTGTCGACACTATCTGAAGAGTGAGTGCTTTACAGTCTACTCTGACCACCAGAGTCATAGGTACATCTTCTCGCAAAAGGACCTGTACCTGAGACAGTGATGATGGCTCGAGTTCCTCCAAGAATATGACTTTGAGATGGTCTATACTCTTGCGATGGGGAACATAGTAGCAGATGCTCTCTGTAGGAGATCAGACATTCAGCTGCTGGGAGAGGCGACGAAGCAGCTAGCTGCGTTGTAGATATCCTTCGTGGACAGAGATGGATTAGCATTTCTACAGTCTCTCACAGTCACTCCTCCACTCCTTTAGTGAGTCAGGGAGGCACATCGTGGAGACGTTGACATTGAGATGCGATGTGCTCAAATATCCTTAGGGCAGACATCTGATAGGTTTTCTAAAGGTGGGGAGCACGTCATCCTATTTAGAGGACATACCATGGTTCCAGTTTCACTACAGGAGGAGGTGTTGAAGGAGTTTCACACTTCCCCTCTAGAGGTACATCAAGGATTTGCGAAGATGTATCAGGAACTCAGATGACAGCACTGGTGGCCAGGTATGATGAAAGTTGTAGCAGAGTTTTTCTCGCGATGCCTCACTTTTCAGCAAGTGAAGGCAGAGCACCACATACTAGCAGGCTTGGTACATCCTTTAGTGGTCCCAAAGTGGAAGTGGGACCGGATATACATGGATTTAATTACATGAAATCCACGTACATCCAGAGGACATGACTCTATCTAGGTGATCTTAGACCGACTCACCAAGTCAGACCACTTCCTACCGATCAGAGAGCAGGGCTCAATGGAGAGCGCGGGATGCCTCTATGTTCAGAAGATTGTACGACATCATGGTGTGCCATTGACTATCATCTCCGATCGGGATGCTCATTTCACTTACCAGGTATGGAAGGGGATACAGGAGGCCTTTGGCACGAAACTTCACTTGAACATCGCCTTCCATCCTTAGACGGACGGTCAGACTGAGATGACCATTCAGACTCTTGAGGACATGCTCCGTGCATGTGTCCTCAACATTGGTCACAACTGGGGGGATCACTTTCCCTTGGTGCAGTTTGCGTACAACAACAGCTACAACTCCACCCTCATTATGGCCCATTCCGAGGCACAGTACAGCCAACCTTGCAGATCACCTATGTGCTGGATTGACCCAGGGGAGTCCACACTTGTTGGACCAGAGATGGTTTAGGCTATGACAGAGAAGGTTCAGATCATCCAGGAGAAAATTAATATTACACATAGTAGACAAAAGTCTTATGCAGATAAGAGATGGAGACCACTGGAGTTCGAGGATGGCGACCAAGTCTTCCTACGAGTCTCACCTCAACGAGTTCTATGGAGATTTGGTTGGGGTGGAAAGTTATCTCCATGATTCATTAGACCTATCCTGGTCCTCAGAAGGGTAGGAAAGGTGTCTTACCACTTGGCCCTTCCACCTCTATTGCATCGGGTGCACGATGTCTTCCACGTATCTCAGCTGAGGAGATACATGCACCACCCATCCCATATCATCGACCATGGGGAGCTACACAATGATGATGGGGTTACATTCACGGATGTCCTAGTGGAGATTGAGGATTGATAGGAGAAGTTCCTATGTGAATGGTAGATTCTTCTATTGCGCATTCACTGGCAGCACAGGAACCTCCAAGACAGAAAATGGGAGCGGGAGGCCCAGATCTGTGCTCAGTACCCTCATTTGTTTCCCTAGTGTGTGTTTTTGTTTTACGGGGACGTAAAGACCAGAAGTGGGGGTAATGTGAAGAATCGGAAATTTCAAGGAAACTTTTTTCTTAAATTCATTGGAATTTTACGAGTCGTCAGTTTCTGACGGCGCCTAATTTCGAGGTTCAGTGTGCCCGGAAAAAATTTCTGAAGTTTTTTTCAGGTACGTTTAGTAAATTTATTTGTGAGTTTTTCTATCATTCGAACTGGTGCTCGGAATTGAAATATGAGGACACAGATTAACTGGCAGCGTTGGTATTCACCTATGGGGACCATTACCATAGTTGCGTTTTCTCGGGAGGAGAAGTTAATTTTTGGGATTTCATTAAAATAAATAAGAAATTATGTGTTACATAATTTTATTTAAAGGGTATTTATTTCTTAAAAGAGGAGTTAGAGGTGGGGCCCACACCCCAAATAACCTACCATGAGAGGATATTGAGTGGTGGGGCCCACACGAGCACCTAATCCCTCAACTCCACCTTTAACTCCTTAAACCTATCTCTTAAGTTTTGAACTGCCACATAATAGTGGAACCTCTCCACCTTCCTCCCATTAATTGTGCCAACACAATTGATTAATGTCTTCTTTAATTAATTTGTGATGTCAACAATTCATTTGAATTATTTTGAAATTCATGGAAATATTTTTATATTGGGTAGCCTTTTCATTATATTTTCCTTGGAAAATATTCTGTTGTGGAACTATTGGAGAATTAGGGAGAGAGCATTCTCCCCTGAAGAACATGAAGAATGCACTTTCTCTCCAACGATGAACAACAAAACCATCTTTCATCTTCTTCGAAGCCACAAGAAGAGAATACACCACCCATGAGGAACGTCGCCAATGACAATGAATAATCCTCCGACGTTGATAGAATGACAGCATCTTCTATGATGGCCGACCTCCGTGATGCTTGTCTTTCGCGCCTCGTCGACGTGCAACATTCTTCAAATCGAGGTACGGGTTTTGTATTATTTTAATTGAATAAAATCATACCACGTACTTCGTTGAATACCTTGGATTGTATTTGGCCTTTTGTTATCGCCTAACGCAGAGGGCGCAGGCCGAACAAACATGGCCTAAAAACCCTCTGTATATTCTTGATTATTTTGGAAATGGAGGTGGTGTTGGAAGAGGCGATGGAGACCGAAGTTGGTGGCGACCAAAGGCCACATTAACTGGAGGTAGCGGCAACTAGAGGTAGTGACGGCAGTGCGCCGTCCGCTTGAAGAGACCGATCAGCCAAACCGGCCTTTTCGCTAGGAACCCTAACACCCGCAGGTGCTGTGCGATGGAGGGAGCCGCGGCCCACTATATGGCCTGCTTGCTGGAAAAACCGGCTAGGCAGGTGACCGCGGCGCTGCTTGGTGTTGTACAGCGGGATGGCCGGGGCCCACTGTGAGGGCCGCATTGCTAGGCGAACCGGCCGACCGCCTACCGACTAGTCTTAGAAGACTGCAGCGCCTCTTGGCGCCATGTGCGGACAAACCGCGAGCTGCTCGCGAAGGACAAACTGACCAGCTTCGACTGGCCGGGAAGTAGGGAGGAGCGGCGCCGCTCACCACTGTCGGGCGAGCCGGACCAGCCTGCAACCCCAGGCCATGTCCGCGGGTGGCCCATGCCCCACCGGGCCGGGCCGACCCCCTTATCGGGTGGACCCGCCGGGCTGGGTCCCTGGGTTGGCCATGCTCCACCAGGCCGGGCCGACCCCCAGCTGGGTCATACTCGCCAAACCTGGTCGGACTGACCCGCCAACCCACTGGGCATGATGGGTCGGGCTCGTTTCACTTAAATGAGAATATCTTTTAGACTGCGCGTCTGATTGACGCACAGTCTGCGTCACTGAGATACTCTCGATGAGGCGGTCTTTTTGCGTTAATCTAAGTAAGTTTTAGAAAAATTTTGGAAATGACTGGGTGTGGAAAGAGAGTAATTCCAACTGGGCCACTGGAACGAAAAATCCAATAACTATCAGACCGGGCGTTCGATTGACGCACCGTCAGTCACGATTTGATGAGACGGAACTTCTGGGTACATCAACTCTGGACTTCATGATAGTTGATGTTACAACCCCTTTTCTCGAGGAGTGGACCATCCCGGAGTCGAGCGTGCTATGTGCGGGAAACCTAGAGCTGGCTACGACTATGACGACCACAGTACTAGGATCCTACGTGGGTTCGGCAGCGGTGACTAATTTACTGGGATCCTATATGGGTTCAGGAGTGAGGAATACTATACTGGGATCTTATGTGGGTTCGGCAGCGATGACTACTGTACATGGATCTTACATGGGTTCGACAACAACAACTACTGTACATGGATCCTACATGGGTTCAACAGTGTCGACTTCTGTACTTGGATACTATGTGGGTTCGAAAGCTTAGATGGACCCGTGACTACAACTGATCATTTCTATTGCTATACGAAAGAAGTATACCTGTGTGAGCAGTGTCTTGACATTAAATCATTATCATCAATGTGATTGACTATACTTCCTGTGTGGACTGGGTTGTGCTTGGGATCGAGAGTTGGAAATGAACTATGGTTGATAACTTAGGTATATGTATGGTCATATACCTAAGTAGTTTTGGTTCATTCTCCGTGATTTTATCTCTCTTCTGTGGATTATCCTTCATCGATTCTGGCAGACCTTCGGGAGTGTCAGGTTCCCTACTGATTATTCTAATAGTAACCCCTACATGGGCTATGCCTTCAATTCATTGTGTTGGTTGCAGACGACAGACATCAGTGATTGAGTCAGAGTGTTGTGGAGCTGGGTAGTACCCGGAGGTGGACATTGCATCGAGTCGGCAGACAGTGGAGACTAACAAACGTGGGTGATGAGGTGTCCATCTGTACCTACCCTTCAGGTAGGAATCCCTAGAGGATGATCCAGGAGATTCTTTTTAATTTTAACTTTTTGTCCCTTTACATGTACTTGTTGTTCAGTTGGGTTTGTATACTGGCCCATTTACTTTCCAGCACTCACTTTGTATTCAATTTTACTTAGTGTTTACTTCCTGTTGCATAATTATTTGTGTTTTTTTTACTTTCATGAAGGCAATTCCTTCCTAGCTTAGGGATTTACACCTTTGGTGCTAGTCTGCATCACCTTGCCTATGCAAGGCGGGCTTGGGGTAGTCACGGCATGGGCCCTACGGACGGGTCGTAAGACTAACGTAATCCTTTGAATGGTGTATTTCCAAGGGTAACATGTACGAGAGAATCAGGTTCCCTGACATTGAGGATAAACCTAAAATGTACCATAGAAATTCCATCGAGTAATATTAAAGACTACCAATGCTCAAGTCAATATAGGATTCCACATTGACCCTATTAGTCCTCCCAAAGAGAGGCTTTTTTATTTATCCTTTAGATTCTCACTATCAACCAAAAAGGGAAATGTAAAAAAGCAACTGACATCGAGCATTAATGAATATTTATATCATACTCTTAATATATTAATTACCACCAATTAGATCTATACATATATACATACAAATCTATATAGGATCACTTCATTTTATGAAAATCACATGGTTGGGTTATGGCCACTCATTTTCGAAATCACTTGATAATCACATTATGAAAATCGAACCAACTTCCTATAAAAATCACATAGCCAACATATTGTATATATGTGGTCCACTCCACCAAAATCTAAATATTATTTTTCATTCTTTATTAGGTAATATTATTTTTATACTATAGACCACAAAATTCACCTGCTAGAACTCAAAAAATTAAAAACTTGATACCATGGAGAAACACCATTCACTATATAGGAATAGTCACTCACAGTGGAAAAAATGCATAGTTATGCTTATACAACCATGGTAGCTCTCCCCACATAGAGAAATTAGGATAAATATTTCAATTATAATAGCCAATCGGTTACCTTTTAAAACACCATCTTCTAACTTCTATGTAATATATCATATTTTCCATTATTTTGAGGATATATCAAATACACTACCTAAAATACATGATACAAAATTATCATATAATCTATGCAACTAAATTATGCCTCATACCCTCATTGATATGTGGTAGCATCCAACAAATAAAAAATGTACCAAATCACCTTATTCCAAAAAAACTAAATTGATTCCATATACACATGAATCTCCTCCACCCACCGAGAATTTAATTCCTACTAAAGTTCCCCACCAGCAAACTAGTATTTCACCATTCAATTCACTCAAGCTATTGAAACAGAAATATATATACAATCCATCAATTACTATATAATTTCATATTTATTAGATGATGGGACTAAAAACCCCCAACTAGAATGCGTACTTCATGATCCCACAATGACATTTGTTCTCTCTATGAAAATAAAAACTAGACTTCAAACAACGGAGTTGATTTCCCTAAGCTTTAAGTGAAACAATGTTTATATTAGTGAAGTGTGCATAAAATTATACATGTGTAACATAATGATAGATATGAAATTCATTAATAATAATGTTATCACTATGTTTTAGAATTTCCCTTAGAATGTAGGAATAATACTAAAAAAACTCATTATACCAATGTTAGTATGATATAAACCAAGGTAAAACATCTATGATCCCTTTTCTTATTCCAAATAGTTTGAAGAGTGGAAAAAAAGATTAATTAAAAATAATATATAATAGGTCTCCAAATAATATATCCATCCCTATAATCTTTCTTGATTTTACAAATACATGGTTAGAGATATCGACATATTCCTTGTACTCAAAAAATACATGGTAAATTTTATCATTAAAGAAAAAAATTTAATGTTTTTCAAAAAAAATATTTATTATTTCACAACTATAGCTGAAAAAAGTCATCTATTATAAAAATTTTCACAAATATTACCTTACCAACATGTGGGTATTCTATTATAATCCTTTAAGGTTTAACCAACATGTTCCACAAACAGGTCTCAAATACCATTGATAGTGATCATCCATTGTTATGTATGACAAAAAACTACCATGAAGCATCCATAAGACACCATCAATATATTATTAATTATTAAAAATTGTTTATTCAAGAAATGATATTACCCCCAAAATGTAATTGGTCCCTATTTGGAAAAAACTAAAGAAAAAACCAATAAGGGAAATAGAATGATCACATTAAAAGAAATATCTATCCAATGATGTTTGGATATGAGATCCAATGTAATTAAAAACAGTTTAATAGAGATATTTAAAGCATATATCAAATCAAATTGTTACTAATGATCACAATATTTTTTCAATGTGATATAAATATTAGACCAAACCCTTTTTGGAACCACATGACTAGAGGCGTCCATCATCCACAATTATTAGTGTTCACCTCATTATAATTATGTTTTTGATGAGGAAAAATAGGGTGTGGTGGTGTATATAGTTAAATAATTCACCCACTGATTACACCACATACTCATCTACATAATATAATATTACCACATCATAGAAGGATGTTGATCGTAGAAAATGAAGGACCATCAATTCAATATTATTATTAAAATGTTTGAGCAATAAAAGAATCAATCTGTATAACCATAATGAAACACTATCCTATTTCAAAACCTAGGTGAATATCTATAATGAAACTTCTCAACTTATAATGATATCAATAGGTATAAGTCATAGTTAAAGGATAAATCAAGTCATAACCCCATCTTGATGTTGTCTAAAAAAACCTCACTCATACCCATAATATTAAAGTGAAATACATTGTGAATTGTGACTAAGATATTCCCCATCCATCAACCAAGATACACACTTTATCACCTTATTACTACTCATAAGAGGGTATATCACCTTCTAATCTCATTAAATCCTAAACATCCTTTGATGGCGTTTCATTGAAAAAATTTCACACTTCAACTCATTATAGGAATTATTTTCTATTATTTAAATTAGCATTAACCAATGGGTTGTTGTTCTTTGAATAGAACTCAATTATATATATATATATATTATTTATTTTGTGATTTTTTCACAAGAAGTGAAAAATTTTTCTCATACACTAGCCAATTCTATACTACTAATGTATGTGTAATGAATCATAAACCCTAGATCCATTATTCACTAGAATAGATATGGACCACTCTGCCTACAAATAGTCGTATCCTATATTGTCCAAACAATTATCTATTCCAAAAGGAATTATTTATGATGTAGAAATAATGTATTATGTACCATCTAGATCAAGGGATAAGAGAACTCAAATTAAACCGATGTACTGATGCCTCATTGTTCAACAAATTATTGATGGGGGTCTAAAACAAATCAGGATATCTCCATGAACCCAAATCAAATAAGGGCTATGTTTTTTTGGAAAAACACGAATTTAACAGGATAAATCCATATAAAATATATACTATCATCATGGAATATCATAGGAAGGACATTTGAAAATAAGATCCACTACAGTGTGGTGAATTTACAAAAAAGTGTACAATGAGTTTAGGGTCAACTTATAGGTAATAAAAGTCCCAAATAAGGGCTTTGTAAGAATCCAAATATATATATATGATTCATTGATCCAAAAACCAATCTCATGTATCCCATAATGTCATCTCCCAAAATTCATCAACCATTCCTCGAATATAAAATATCTTGAAACCCCACAGTTGAATTAAATTTATTTGATTTCATTTTCACCCGAACTCACCTCATAGGTCCCCACATGGGGTGATAGTAAGATGAGTGTGATATCCTAATATTTCATCTAGTAGGATATAGTTTAGATACTATTAATAATAATAAATACTAAAATTTGTTTTACTTACCCTACATCATCTGATAACAAAAAATTCCCCACAAAGACATAGTGTAAATATATATCAATTAAAAAATATCTTTATATTTATATAAAAAACTAAAATATATAAATATTAACGTAATGGGAAAAAGTATCCAATATAATGACATAATTTGAATAATCTATGTTGAAACATTAAATTGATGATTTTACTAAAAAATCATGATATGCATTTGGCTTAAACATGTCAATGCATCATGAGAACACAAGGAGAGAATATGTAGATCAACCTTCTTTCCCATGTACCTCAATATTATAGGACTCATGAGAAATAAAAATAAAATTTCTCTATCATTACTAAATGAAACATTGAACTATGTAAATTATCCAACATTGAAAGAAATATGAGAATATGGAAAAATAAGGGGTAAATATATAAACTCTCATTTTAGGTGCGGAAAAAAAATAATTAAGGATAAAATAATAAGTGATCTTGAAAACACTATACAAAGTGAATAATTATGGGAATCACAAATGAATACGATATTCTCCACGGTTAGTAAAAATATTAAAAATGAAATAATTCGTATATTTACATTTTATCTATATAGAGTATCATCTCCAAGAAAAATCTAAGGTACCCAATTTACCTGTATTCATATAAAGGTTGAATAAAACCAGTCTACTAAAAAATATATTTGTAGTTGATTTGTTCGTTAATAGCTCATTTCTATACTCATGAAACCTACAATAAATATTTTCACATAAACTTAGAAAACATTCATCTGATATACCTCTCTATAATAATAGTGGGGGACTCATTCCTTACTAAAATTGTAATGTTAATCAAAGGGGTATCAATGAATATGAAGTACCTTCACCTCATCCTAGGATTTATAAAGTTTTCTTGGGTATTATCAACTACATATGAGGAGGAATTACTCCTTATCATAAATTGTGAAGGGGGTTAGCTACTCCACAATTATTACAGATGACCCACACCACAGAAAATATATTCTTAATGATGGTTATTGCCCCTATGATTGTTATAAAAAAAACATACTCACCCAAAAATCTTCTAAAAGTTATAAGATACTTCATATTCCCACAAAAAAAATTCATAATCAAGTTAACAAATATTTATGAACCATTTAATTTTATGTTGAAAAAAAATCATAAAAAATATTTCCATGTGTTTTCTTATGACAACAACGAGACAAAATAGAAAAAGAAAACTAATGAGGGTACAATAACGGATATGTAATATCTAAAAAATGGTTTTTGGGCCTCATTAGAATATGATAATGTTATATGATTTTTTAATCATTTGGATTAAGATTACATGGAATGTCATATTTAGTAATTAGAATTCAGTACTTTCCTTTTAATTATGTCATATACTTACAATACAAACCATTATATACTACCTGAGTAAAATACATGTTCATCTCTATATATAGAATTTTTACCATTATATACATTTCCATATTGTGGTCAAACTACATTGAATTCATATTAGGTTTAATAATATGTGTGGCCTATAGGAAGCCCTGTATTTTACTACCAAAGCTACTTGATTTGTGTCTCTGTTATATAGGGAATGTTTTATGGTCCATAATGCATCTGGGGCTATCTAGCTAGTAATTAATATATAATGATACACATAGATCCCTAATTCCTGATATATAAGGCATGTATCATAGTTTTACAACCCATGACATTTAAAAAAATGAATAAACAAGCACTGTGTAATGAATCATACATGTGACCTAGAAGAATATAAAATATTTTTAAAATTAATAGGATATAAAGAATTTATACACAATTCATTACCTTCATTACCCAATAAAAATTTTATTTTTTTCACACTATCTAACAAAAATTATTTTGTTGAAACTATCTGGTGATTCCAATCTGGTCATTATTATATTTATTTTAACGATCCTGATATATACATAATCAAACCCACTATGACAATCTCCAAAATTTATCATTACAGTTACACATTTTGACTATTTAGTTTGAAATATGTCATCTGACAATGTGTGACCATAATATACTAGTTCCCTCTATCATTTTATCCCTATACTGTGCACATATATTCCACACACTGAAAAATCAAGTGGTCATCATCAAGTATTAGATAAAAGTATGGAGTGTGGAAAGAGATGCAAGAAGTTGAATGAAATTATTATATTATAATTATGTTTTATTTCAATTCATATGTTTCTTCATAGATATTTCAACATTGATGTTTGATACTAATGAAGATAAAAATGAAAAGAATTTAATAAATAGAATGTTTTTTTGAAACCAAATCGAATTAATTATTTTAAATAATAAATATATAAATTTTATAAAATATTGTTGATATCTAATGAAAAATAAAATAAATGATATTCATAAATAATAAAGAAATATTATTCTTTAAAAAAATACACTTGACTGAGAATAAACAATAATAATAATTTTTATAATTCATACGTGTTAAACAATTTATATGATTATTAACAATTAGGCACCAAATAAAAAATCAACATTTAAATATAATTGAATATTATTCTAATTAACATCAAGTAGAATTTAATAATATTAATTTATGGGAGGATGAAAAAAAATGATAAATTAATAAGTATTCGAATATAAATAATTCTCTACCTCAATGTGAACATAATAAAGCTTTAACTAATAAATAATTTCTCATTATCTTAAAATTTATTCCTTCATGAATCCACCGACAATATAGAGTGAAATTATTTAATTTTATTTTGTTTTCACCAATGGCTATCCTAATGATAATTTCCATAATATGAAATTTTTAGGGAAACTATTTACTTAAGATACATTTTGTTTCAAGACCCTAAACTGCCTAACCTGAAAACCAATAACTATGAAAAAAAATCTAGAGCATTACTTGGTTAATCATCTATTATATAAATTACCATGGTTTCATAATTTCAATCATTAATTCTACTAAGAATATGTCAACATTAATTAATATTATATACTTAATATATTTTATATATCAAATGTTGTTAATTTTTGTTGAGACACTTTCTTTCTAATTTTATATAAATTTATATAGATCAGTATTATACAATAACTCTATAAATATTATAATAATAAGACTTGGGGAATAAAGACTTTTGGATAATACATTAGTTATATAGAAAAATGTAATTGAATCATGATATGAATACTCTTCTATACAATTTGTATATATTATTATTTTTAGTTCATGATGTTTATAGGAAATATTAGATAATAACATGATTGGTGAAATTAATTTTTTTTTCAAGTATAGTAGATGAAATTAATATATCATTATTTCATTTTCAGTATAATTATAACCTCATGCCTCTAAATTTTATTCAATTTAATGAACAATGTAATTTTGGTGATTTTATTTACACATTAGGGTGAATTTTATGGAAAAGAAATTTATAAATCCTGGGAAAAATCCATTTCATTAATTACAACACCCATTTTTATAGTTTTTATATATTTACCAAGTCGATAAATATGTCAAGCCATAATATAATGAGAACAAAATATATGATAATTATTTTCATTTTGATTGAATAATTTGGAATCATATCTTTCCATGTATATAATTAATTATATTAGTATGATAAGAAATTATTCTATTTAACATAATGTTTTCAATCATAATATTAAAATAAATTAGTTTTAAATAGGCTTTTTAGTCTGTATTTTTTTAATGAAATTGTAATGTTAATATATGAGACATATAAAAAACATTAATAATAAAATTTATGAAAATAGTTTTTTTAAATTATTCTTTTTCTTTTGAGTCAATAAATATGTTTCCCTACATGAGAAATTATGGGGATATGTTATATTATATTGTCAAATACTGAGAAAAAATATCACATTAATGTCTCATTCCCCCCATGTTGGACACTACAAATAAAACATGATAATAAGATTTTTTTAGTTTTGAATACATTATGAAATGAGATTATTTTTAGTGATCCTCACTAAAACAATAACTTTAAATAATTATTATATCAAACAATCATATATATTCCATTCTTATTATGTTATGGTGATTTTATATGAAAACAACCATGGAGATATTTTTGATGCCTCAAACCCGCACATATATATCTTGTTCTCTAATAATAATAATAATTATTCAGTTCAAAAAATATTAATAAAAATCTTAAATTTTTATAATAAGACTTAAATTTTCATTTTAAACATAGAGAAAAATACATTTCTAAAATAGTACATTTTTTGGCATTTTATAGAAATATATATAATTTTTAATCCCAAGAATTTATTATATTCTAGTGTTCCTATGGATTTTACATAAAATGAACATTTAATCTAAGAATTCAATTAATGATATCATAAAAAACGTTACGTTTCATTGGATATTCATTCATAAAACTTTTTAAAGATCATATCATAGTTGTAAAATATTGAATGATAATCAATGTTTATGAAATTTTTGTTTCGAATAAATCATTGTAGAGTGTAGGTAATAATAGATTAATCTAAAACATAATTAATGATAGATGAAGTAGTAAATTATAAATGGACTTAGAAAACCAATGTTCATAAGACCATCAAATAAAATGGTTGTTGAAATTTATATGGAATCATTAAAATGTTGTCAAAATACCTTCGATAAAAAATATATCATCTAGTGTTGTTATATTTTATTGAGATCAATTGAGAAGCATACTAAATTATGTTATGAAATAAAAATTATTACCTATACATAATATAACCATTTATATATAAATATTCTGATGAATTTGGTTTATATATAATAATATATTCATCAAACATGAACCATTTCATGCATATAAAAATACACTTAAAGTAAATTACATTATGTATAAAATTACAATTTTTTTGTTTATCTATAAAAAATTTATTTTAATTAGAGAATAATATATATAATACTACCCTTAAGTAAATTGGTAATGCAACATTTCATATTGTTGGAGGAAATTAATATAGTAGTACAATGGATTTTTATGTGGGTATTATATATTGAAGTATAGTTTGTTAAACCTTCTATCCATTTATAGGGTAAACAACTAATAATACAGATTTTTTTAAAATAACATAGAATTTATTAATATTAAATTAATCCTTAATGATTATTATATTTTTTCTATCAATATAGTTATTATAATAGATTCTATACTTGTTTTATAGTGATTCAACAGAAGCGATTAAAAGTTTCCACCTTTGTAGGATAGTCACAAGGATATGGAAATAACCGAAATACTATATATAATTCTCTTTGTGAATTTCATATACTAGAACCCGCATAAGTGGTACATGTTAGTTCACACAATGACCTTAGGTATTAATATTTATATGCTACAGGCCACTAACTTGTTGAGATTGTCTGGTAATAAAACAAGGGGAATTTATTCCCATTGTTTCATTGCATAATATAATAAAAAATCACATAAATATTTATACGTTCTATTACACCAAAGTATATTGGAAAAAATTAATGATATATCTTACTAATAGGAATAAAACCTAATTCAAAAAAAATCATAAACATAAATATTATATATTCTAACATCTGAAAAGTGACTAATTGATGTTCTGGTCACATACAATAGCTAGGTTAACATGAAATAAATTATTTATGAGACTTATATAATATTCTAGGAATTTTCTAGAGAGTTATTTTATATCATCTCTAAGATCAGAGATATTTTACACTGATATAGTAATTTTTTTATATTTAATGCAAACTATTATTTTAAACTTCCAATAAATATCATATAAAATTTTAATAAAATAAGATCATATGCACCTCTAGCCACCTTCTTACAAATATCAAATATATATGTGTTCAAAAATATTAACTAAAATTTTTATTGTGCACATTCACAAATATATATCTATTGAACCATTCATCACTCTTGAAGAAAACCTTAAGGATGACTCAAACCTATTTTAACCAACGGTAGATAATTATTTCTTTAACCCCATATAAAAAGGGGGATTAGTCACTCATACAGCCCATTCTAAAGAAACCATCTCCAAAAATAAATTTCATCCAATCAGTTCATGATATATACACACTAGGTCGGTATGTCACCAAATTATAATATAATTTTCTCATAGGGTCGAGTATATCCTACTTAATAACAAAAATAATAGTGGATTATATTACACCTTGAAATATCACTCTTGGGATGTATGTCTGTATAACATCCGAGGTAAATAAAGAATAAGAAATTGTCATATTTATTTATATTTTTAATTTAAATAATAATTTTATTTTAAAAGGGATTCTATTTTCGATAGTGTACCTGATACGCAACAACGAGGTTCTTTCAAATCTTACGTTGCACACAATGTTGGGTCATACAAAATAATAATAATATGTTATTATTTTATATGGTAGTTAATGCCTAGCCATTGTATTGGCGGGAATGGACATAACTAACTAAAATATGAATATACAAGTTTTTTATTTTTTTTACATTTATCCAATAAATTTTAGAGGCATAAAATAAGAAAGAATCTGTTTTTAAGCATAAATACTCTAATATTAAATAAAAGGTCTATTTACCGCCTTTTAATGGAGAACCCTCATTAAATTTATTTTTAGTCACATTTATACGTTCTATTCGAAAAAATATATTTCTTCTTTAGAATCGTGACATCAAAATATACATTGGGTAATTATTTGGTATTTTTCTGATAAAAATCATTTTTAATGGATTGTGATAAATATTGTATTTTAACTCAAAACTAAGTTTTAATCAAATTTATTTATAAGTTTATATTCTTTTTTTATTTGGTTTTAAAATGTAATTATAATATTTTCTTACCATATAATATAATTCTGGTCAATGGATGTAATTTCACTTTGAAATTGGACATAAATAATCGTCAATCTTTTGATTGTTATTATTACTTAAAAACACATCTTTTGTTTTGACTATGGGAATTAATATTAAATTAATTTTTGCCACTACTGTTTTTCGAATTTTTAAAAATGGGAATCATATTTGGAATCAGGAGACCCAAATTGTGAAAATTGGTAACTTTTATTTTTAGAAATTATGAATATTTAGATCAGTAAATATTTTATTTACCATGGTTAAAAAGTAAATCTGGTAAATAAGGGTAAAATATAATATTATAATAATATAAATTATCCTAAAACGTGTAATGATCCTATTTTTTGATACATTTTCTACCATGGGCATCATGGGGTTGATTTGGGGACTGATGGAGCCTTTTGGGAGTGGTTATGACACATTATATTAATTAACATAAAGTAAAGACAAAAATGACTAAAACATATATATATTAGTAAATAAATTATTAGAAGTGGTTATATAAGATATCACTTTGAGAATAAATATTCATTTGAAAGTTAAAAATATTTCCTATAACATGATATTTTTTTATAATTTTTAGACATCATATAAATAAAAATATTTATGACACAATAATGATGTAGTGTTTACCTCATTAATGAATGATTTAAATAAATAAGATTATAAAGATTAAAAAAATATCCATAATGTATCAAATTCATATTAGATGATTTTATTTCGAACATGGGTAATCTTATCTTCATGGTTAATTAGGATTGGAAGTTTTGAAACTGAAAGTAATTATATAATAAAATAATATTTTCACCCTTTCCTAAAGAGCCCCTCCTCCCAATTATAAAAGCCCTCACTTAGAACTCATTCCTCGCACTTCTAAAGCCCCTTGTCTCATCGAACCACTACCCAATTAATCTCCCTACATCCTTCTCCACCTCCTAGAAGCCTTCCCGTAGGCATAAGTCTATTCAATTAAACTTTTTGGTTCAAACCAAAGGGGGATACTCAATTTAAAGGTAACGTCTTCTTTTAAGTTCTTTTGTTTTATTTTCTTTCTCCAACCCCCGAAACAATTTTTATTCATATATTTTATATAAAACACTATTATACTCAATATAATAGGTTTTTATGAGAATTATTAAAAATAAAATTACACAAACCTCCATCTAATGGGTAATGAATATACTGTTTCTTTGGATGTTGAACTACTGCCTCACGAAGGGATGATTGTTCAATCGTCTCCTAAAACCTCTTATGGTTTCCATAAATATGGAACTACATTTATATGTGATCTATATTATTTTTAAATTCATTCTAGGCTTCTGTGTTTTTCATTTATAGAATACCTTTATTGTTTCCATAGTGGGTAAATACGATAATTTCATTTGAGGAAGCGTGGACTACCGCCCCTCAATGTGATATGACTCCTTCATAGAATACGTGGAATGCATCAAAGATGAAGTTAATGAAAATATATATTATATTTCACTATAATTATAATATTCCTAGGTATAATTATGTTTTTATTCCATTAAATGTGAAAAAGAAATGAAAGTAGAGTTCATGCGTATGTATGGCTTGTCGTCTCAATGAACGGTGCATTTCATTTATTACCTCCAAATGTTATGTACTATTATAATTACATATATATACTGGATATATATTCTATATATGATATCTAAATCATTAATATAATTCTGAATATAATGTAATTTCTACCACATGGACAATTTATAAATATAACAAGTTAAATTTTAACTCATGTTCTGAACATCGACAAAATGTCTGATATGAACTCAAATAATTAAATAATTTTTATAGAAAATAAATAATTGATATAAAATGAATAATATTCTTGAAAAATGTTCCATATCATGTAGAAATTAACTTTATTTTATAATTCATGCGATTAAAGAACGGTCAAGTCAAATCAGACACGAGGTAAGGGACTTCGTATCAATCTCCTTTCATTGAGACATATTTTGTTTTATACATGACTTTTTTTATATGGTGTATGTAGAGACCCAAAGCGTGACGTACATGGACATTAGATTACTTTTTCGGAATACTTAGTACATAAATAAACACACGCACAAGGATCGTAATATTTTAGTGTCTTTGGAAACTCGGAATATAATCTTCTAATCGTGGTGAAAGATCTTAAACATCTCCCATAAATATATTTTTAATCTAAAACCTTTCTTTATATCCTGGGGAAAAGAAAACATAAAAGGGTGAGCTAAAATGCTCAGTAAGGGTAAACAAAAGAAATATCAATCACATTATATTCATTAGAACATAAAATTTTAGAAATCTTAACCTGCAAAAGACAGTATAATTTCATAACATGGGATAAATCATAGTAGTGAAATGAAATCCCAATAATCATAACATAAAACATGATACTTTGTGGCATACACACATAATCATAGATAATCATTTCTTATTAGTCCATACTCATTGCCAAGACTATCTTAGTGGACAAAGTCAATTTCTGAACCGAGTCACCCTCGTTTCAGTCTTGTTTCACTGAACAGGTATAACCTACCGTTCTAGCCATGTCTATCTCATGAGATATAAAATCTTTACCCAATGCATTGGAGGGAGATATAGGTCCCACCCATCTCATAATGATACCATTCTTATGTGTTTCACAAAAATCATAAACCATACATCATAGCATAACCCATATAATAAAAATGGGAATCTTAAACATCGTGACATCATAAAACAATTCATATAAGATAAAAGAATTCATAAAAATATAATTCAATCACAACATAATAAAATAAATGTAATAATAGGGATAGAAACAGAACCCTTTATTATCTGAGATGGAAAATAATTTTTATAAAACACTTGTACTCCATTTTTGAGGAAAATATCTTTTCTGCTTCAAAAACACTTTTCCTTTCTTAACATGTCATAAAATTCTAAACTAAAAGAAGTTGATTAAAAATAAACTTAAAAACATGTAAATGAAGCTTCTGGAAATAATGTTTTAAAAATCCATTCATGCTGTATAAGTTAAAAAAAAACATTCTTCACGTACTTTTGTCGGAAAAGTCAAAAAGTACCTTCTACGAAAAACGACAAAAGATTTTGTTCATATCTTTTACTAAAATCTCACCGAAGGGTAAAATTGGATTTAAAAAATTGTAGGTGGATGGAAACAATATTACATATTGAGGAAACATGGATATGGATGATAAAATACACCCCAGTAAATACCAACATATAAACAATCTCAGATAAAATGAGATTCTGATATTTTCCCGTACCTTAGGTCTGATTTGCTTCGTAAGTGTCTGAACCTCCGCTTTTTGACGCGCCTTCACTTAACCTCCACTTAAAGAACTGAGGATGGTCTTTGAAGAAGACCAGGACCTCTAGGATGATACTAGGGAAGTGGAGAAGATATTTTGTCAGGGGTTGGCTGTAGAGACCCGAAGCCTGACGTACATTGACATTACATTACTTTTGCGGAATACTTAGTACATAACAAAAACACACACACAAGGACCGTAATAGTTCAGTGTCTTTGGAAACTCAGAACGTATTCTTCTAATCGTGGTGAAAGATCTTCAACATCTCCCATAAAGATCTTCTTCTTTTTCTATACCTAAAACCGTTATTTATATACTGGGGAAAAGAAAACATAATAGGGTGAGCTCAAATGCTCTGTAAGGGTAAACAAAAGAAATATCAATCACATAGTATACACAAGCACATAACTTTTGGAAATCTTAACCTGCAAAAGAGCTCATAATATCATAACATGGGGTACATCATAGAAGTGAAATGTAATCCCAATAATCATAACATAAAACATGAAACTTTGTGGAATACACACATAATCATAGAGAATCATTTCTTGTTAGTCAAGACTCATTGCCAAGACTATCTTAGTGGACAAAGTCCCTTTCTGAATCGAGTAACCCTCGTTCCAGTCCTATTTCACTGAACCGGTATAACCTACCATTCCAGCCATGTCTATCTCATGAGATATAAAATCTTTACCCAATGCATTGGAGGGAGATATAGGTCCCAACCATCTCATAATGATACCATTCTTATGTGTGCCACAAAATCATAAACCATACATCATAACATAACCCATGTAATAAAAATGGGAATCTTAAACATCGTGACATCATAAAAACAATTCATATCAGATAAAGGAATTCATAAAAATATTTCCATCACAACATAATAAAATTCATGTAATAATAGGTATAGAAACAGAACCCTATATTATCTTAGATGGAAAATAATTTTGATAAAACTCTTGAACTCCATTCTTGAGGAAAATATCCTTTCTGCTTCAAAAACATTTTTCCTTTCTTAACATGTCATACAACATTAAACTAAAAGAAGTTGATTAAAAATAAAAATGAAAACTTGTAAAGGATGATTCTTGGAAATAATGTTTTAAAAATCCATTCAGGTTGTATAAGTTAAAAAAAAATTCTTTGTACTTTTGTCAGAAAAGTCAAAAAGTACCTCGTACGAAAAATGACAAAAGATTCCTTTCATATCTTTTACTAAAAACTCATCGAAGGGTAAAATTGGATTTAAAAAATTGTATAAGTATGGAAATAATATTACATATTGAGTAAACATGGATGTGGATGATAAAATACACCCCAGTAAATGCCAAAGTAAAAACAATCTCGGATAAAAATGAGATTGTGATATTTTCCCTTACCTTAGGTCCGACTTGCTTTGTAAGTGTCCTAACATCCTTTATAATGATTTAAATCATGTTATTGACTTATTCCAGAATCATATTCATTGTTATTATATCATATATGGTCCACTTGTGACTTTATATTACCCGTTCTTTTGTAAATTCATGTTAAAGTAGCGTTTTGGGTAAAATCGTATCATTTGTCGTTCATGTTTTTAACTTGTAATTATTCATGTGATTACTTAGATCATGATTACTTAATTACAGAATAGAAAACATGATATATATATATATATATATATTCAGAATATACATATATAATAAATCAGTAAACAGAAAGAAATACACCGTTCATGGAGACGGTAGTCCGTACGTACGCATGAACGCTGTTTTCGTTTCCTTATTGAATTGAATGGAATTAAGTAGATGACATACATATAAATATAAATAATTCCAGTATCATTATTAGGTCATATATTTCATTAGTACTTATTATATATACTTTATAATCATTCATGAATGGTTAATCATTGAGAATGAATCTCATCGCGTCGTGGAGACGGTAGTCCGTACGTACGCACTAGCGATGATATCATTTCCATAAATATTGAATTGAATTAGAGTGGATGATACAATATATCATAATCAATATCACTTTATAATAGTAATATATGGTCATTATTGACACCATTATACTGATCCAAGTAAGGTGGTGGTGGAAAATAGATTTCACCACGGCGTGGAGACGGTATTCCGTACGTATGCACACGCGGTGATTTCATTTTTCCGTAGGATGGATAGAAGGTGAATTAGGGTTGTTTCATATTTATAATAACATATCAGTATGTAAGTAATACTGATGTTATTAATTTATCATGAAACAACTAAAGAAGAAGAAGTTGAAGAAGAAAGAAATTGAAAAGATCGGTAATGGATATTACCTCTTCTTTGGAACGCCTCTTTGAATCCTCCACTTAGGGAACTAAGATTGGTCTTTGAAGAAGACCAGGACCTCTAGGATTATTCTAGGGAAGTGGAGAGGAGAAAATGGCAGGGGTTGGCCGAGCTTGAGTGCTCAATTTGGTGTGAGGAGGAGGGGGAGGAGGTGCCCTTTTATAAGGGAGGAGAGGGGCACCTTAGGAATATCTCAAAATATTATTTTATATTAAAGTCAAAATCAGTTTATAATGGTTCCAAAGGGTCTTATTTCGAATCTAAAGTGGTGATGGGTCGAAATACTATCAACCAATAGGATTTAGACAAGTTTAGGTTATTATTTTAACCTTATCAATTAGATTTAACTCTAAGTTAAATAATTTAACTTTTACCGTGTCTTTTTGTTTTCTTTCACTATATGGTTAATACACTTACTATAACATGCCAAACGAACCCCAAATTGTTTATTATTAATATATATATCCTTATCTAAGTCATTTGGCCGATCCTTAGATTTTTAGGAATAAAATAACAATTAGTAATATAATATTTGATTTAAAAACTATTTTGTGTCAATTTTGACACTATTTGATATATGATTTTTGTGAAAGTCATAACAGAATCATATGTTCGAACCAAGTTGAATATATCATAGTAACCTAGAAAATTAGTGTAATTCATAAAAAGTCTAAAATTACATTTATTTTGGTATTTATAATATCAATTATGTCAATATTTCATTAATAAGATAATTACTGCATCATCTTTGTGTCATAAATAAATTAAATTACTTGATGTCTAAAAATTACAAATAACATATCATTATGTAGGAAATCTTTTTATCTTTCTAATGAATATTTACAATCGAATTTATCTTATGTATAACCCTATATTAAGAATGTTTTAGTAAATAAACTTTGATTTTAACTCTTTTAACTCTTCTTTGAATTAAATAATAATAAATGTCCTAATCTAATCCAAGTGGGCCTAAATGATAATATTTTACACTTAAGGTTGTTTTTGGTCGAGATACACTTGTCCAATAGAATTAGGACATGTGTTAGGGTAATATTAATATCATTCTTACCCTTAATTACCCTATTTACTTTTAACTGTGGTAAATAACAGTAAAAAGTTACTATTCACCAAAAATTATTTTCATCTCATTGAACTACATTTTACTTACTGACATCAACTGTGTTTCTCGGATTTTTGAAATTCCATTCACAGAAGCGGTAAAATTAAGTTTTATGAAAAATTCAGTTTTTTTTAACTACCACTTAGTAGTTTCACTATTCATCAAAAATTGATGTTTTTCAAAATAATGCCAAAATTTCATCCTAAGCTATATTTCCTATTCCGAATTAAAAAATGAATTCTATTTTACCAAATTCATAACATAGAAGTTTCATTAATTAATTTTATAATTAAATCCCGCTGTTAAAACAAAAAGCGTGTTTTTAAGAAATAATATCTATCAAAAGATTGACACTTGTTTATGTCTGGTTTAAATGTGAAATTACATCCAATGACCAACATTGTATTAAATTGTAAAAATATATTATAAATATACTTTAAAACCACTCAAATTAATAATTTATCACTATTAATGATTTCGATAAAAAAAGTTGTTTTTAATTAAAATTTAGTAATTTTCACTATTCATTAGAAAATGAAAGTTATCCGAAAAGTACCAAAATTTTACCCTAAGCTAATTTCGATATTACGAATCCAAAAATGAAGTCCATTTTGAGAGCTAAAATTTCTAAAATTTTAAAAGGTGGTTATTACTATTCATAACGGCTAGTTTTAATAATATTTTAATAGCATATCGTTGTTTCGTGAAACTCAGTATTGCGTACTACACACGCTATCGAGGAAGGTTGCGATTGCGTGTAATGCAAGGCAAGTCAAGGATGCGTGTTGTGCAAGCTCTTTTTGGTGTAGCGTACAACACATGACATTAATAAAATTAAAAAGAATAGTTTTCATAAAATCTCAGGCTGTTACATTCTACCCCCCTTAAAATGAATTTCGCCCTCGAAATTCGTCGGGGTTATAAATAGTTTACTATTCGAAAGTTTCTTTAATAGAAACCCACATCGTAAAAAGGAATACCAAAACTTGGATTTAAAAACTAAAGTATGAAATGTAACGATTACCCAAATAAACTAATCACTGGGTTTCACACATAGGTGAAAATATGGATATGGAAGATAAATCTAACTATCATGTTCTGATAGAGAGTGGTAGAGAACATGGCTATGGAAAAGCCAACAATCACAAAGCCATAAATTTGTGACGATATAAGGTACCATCTAATTCATCATATATAAGATCAATAAGACAACATTATTGGTTTTCAAGATCATTTCTCTAAAGTTGATGAAATTGGAATTAAAAGAAATACTTTCGTGATTTTAGTATAGTCTCACCGTTTGTCGTTCTTTGGACAATTTCCACTTCATCTCTTAAAGAAATGAAGTTGAATTTGTCATTCATGATGTGTTAGCAGATCATGTGATAGAATGATGGGTCATTCCATCTCTTTCAAACAAAAGGATAGCAAAAGTTATAAGTCAATCTTATGGTTAATCGTATATGGTTCCAAAAATGAACTTATACTTCATATATCATACCGCTTAATAAAATAAAACTAGTTTCTACTAACCAGGGACTTCTTGTAGGCCAGTGGTAGGCGATAAAGGCCAGTCACACTTCGGTTGTGGGTTCGATTCCCACAGCCTTGTCCGACGCGATGGGTTGTTGCCCGTCCTGCAGGTTGTCCTTTTTTTAAAACTATATTACTATAACATCTCATCAATAATATCAAAAAACATCTATCCATAAACAATACTAACTTATGTCTAACATAATCCATTCCAATCTTTAGGCTTATCCATAATACTGCAGTCCACTCTCATAACATAGTGAAAACGATTACCAGAGATTTAACACCATCATCGATCCCCATATATCATAAGATATGTTTTTTTGGTCACATTCCAAACATTCAAAGTCCTTAATCATGTATTCTCTTGAATACCTTAGTGAAAACATGAATGCAGTTAAAAGCTAACACTTTCCACATACCAAAATCCAAAAACTCTATATACTCAAACCATAATATAACCTTCTCCTTATATCAGTCATGAGATCATGAATACAATCAAACACCTCATTATCTTATTATTCCTTCATTATGCGCATATCATCTAAATTCCAAAAATATCTGAATAACCTTTCATGGATAGTGGTACCATTAATCATACACTTTCATAACTCAAGGAAAGACAACAGTGTAACAATCCTTATATGTCTCTTTATTCCATAGTACCATGAGATTTCTCATACAACATTACACATGATAAACATGTAATCATTCCACTACATTCTTAAACCATTGACCGATCTTCAACAATTCTTTCATCACACATATCATTTGTAGTCTCTTCATCATCATCAACATAAATACTTCCCATACGACCATACTGATTATCTTCATGAGACTTTCCCTTAGGGCATTGGTTTGAATAATGCCCGTACATTCCACATTTAAAACATTTAACCATTGTTGATGTCGTAGCAATACCATTATCCTCATCCATGGTGTTAACTGAACCTTTTCCTTTGCACTTACATGCTTTGTGTCCTTCTTTTCCACACCCAAAGCATCTTCTAGTTCCTTTGAAACATTCTCCTTGATTCCTCTTCCCACATGATTTACATAGGGGAAATTGAACTTTATTTCCTCTATGATCATCATGAAACTCCATCTTTCTCTTATTAGCCGAGTCAGGAAACATACCAAATTTTACTTTATTGATCATATTATGAGATTGATGATTCGGCATAATAATGATGTTTGGACTTCCAAATCCGATTTTATTATGAAGAATATCATTCCATTGTCCATCATATCCTCCATTATCGTGAATCATCTTGTTTCCATCCATTTTCTAAACCCCAAAAAAAGAATAGTGTTAGAGGAAAAAATCATAATAAAGGGGGAGTAACTTCAATATCTAACATCTTAGGTTTAATCTAATATCATTACCATAGTTCTAGGACTATATCCTATACGTATACTTATCCTTAGGGACATCCCTAGACATACCTTAGAAATATCTCTAGGGATCTCACTAACGTTTTCGCATCCTAGTTTCCAAAGGTTGACTAAACCTTTCCTCTAATTCCAACTGTAGAGACCCGAAGCCTGACGTACATTGACATTACATTACTTTTGCGGAATACTTAGTACATAACAAAAACACACACACAAGGACCGTAATAGTTTAGTGTCTTTGGAAACTCGGAACGTAATCTCCTAATCGTGGTGAAAGATCTTCAACATCTCCCATAAAGATCTTCTTCTTTTTTTATACCTAAAACATTTCTTTATATCCTGGGGAAAAGAAAACATAATAGGGTGAGCTCAAATGCTCAGTAAGGGTAAACAAAAGAAATATCAATCACATCGTATACACAAGCACATAACTTTTAGAAATCTTAACCTGCAAAAGAGCTCATAATATCATAACATGGTGTAAATCATAGAAGTGAAATGTAATCCCAATAATCATAACTTAAAACATGAAACTTTTTGTAATACACACATAATCATAGAGAATCATTTCTTGTTAGTCAAGACTCATTGCCAAGACTATCTTAGTGGACAAAGTCCCTTTCTGAATCGAGTAACCCTCGTTCCAGTCCTATTTCACTGAACCAGTATAACCTACCATTCCAGCCATATCTATCTCATGAGATATAAAATCTTTTCCCAATGCATTGGAGGGAGATATAGGTCCCACCCATCTCATAATGATACCATTCTTATGTGTGCCACAAAATCATAAACCATACATCATAACATAACCCATGTAATAAAAATGGGAATCTTAAACATCGTGACATCATAAAAACAATTCATATCAGATAAAGGAATTCATAAAAATATTTCCATCACAACATAATAAAATCCATGTAATAATAGGGATAAAAACAGAACCCTATATTATCTTAGATGGAAAATAATTTTGATAAAACTCTTGAACTCCATTCTTGAGGAAAATATCCTTTCTACTTCAAAAACTTTTTTCCTTTCTTAACATGTCATACAACATTAAACTAAAAGAAGTTGATTAACAATAAACTTGAAAAATTGTAAAGGAATCTTCTTGGAAATAATGTTTTAAAAATCCATTCAGGTTGTATAAGTTAAAAAAAATTCTTTGTACTTTTGTCGGAAAAGTCAAAAAGTACCTCGTACGAAAAATGACAAAAGATTCCTTTCATATCTTTTACTAAAAACTCATCGAAGGGTAAAATTGGATTTAAGAAGTTGTATAAGTATGGAAATAATATTACATATTGAGGAAACATGGATGTGGATGATAAAATACACCCCAGTAAATGACAAAGTAAAAACAATCTCGGATAAAAATGAGATTGTGATATTTTCCCTTACCTTAGGTCCGACTTGCTTTGTAAGTGTCCGAACCTCCTGTATAATGATTTAAATCATGTTATTGACTTATTACAGAATCATATTCATTGTTATTATATCATATATGGTCCACTAATGACTTTATATTACCCGTTCTTTTGTAAATTCATGTTAAAGTTGCGTTTTGGGTAAAATCGTATCATTTGTCGTTCATGTTTTTAACTTGTAATTATTCATGTGATTACTTAGATCATGATTACTTAATTCCAAAATATAAAACATGATATATATATATATATATTCAGAATATACATATATAATAAATCAGTAAACGGAAAGAAATACACCGTTCATGGAGACGGTAGTCCGTACGTACGCATGAACGTTGTTTTCGTTTCCTTATTGAATTGAATGGAATTAAGTAGATGACATACATATAAATATAAATAATTCCAGTATCATTATTAGGTAATATATTTCATTAGTACTTATTATATATACTTTATAATCATTCATGAATGTTTAATCATTGAGAATGAATCTCATCGCGTCGTGGAGACGGTAGTCCGAACGTACGCACGATCGATGATATCATTTCCATAATTATTGAATTGAATTAGAGTGGATGATACAATATATCAGAATCAATATCACTTTATACTAGTAATATATGGACATTATTTACACCATTATACTTATCCAAGTAAGGTGGTGGTGGAAAATAGATTTCACCACGGCGTGGAGACGGTATTCCGTACGTACGCACGCGCGGTGATTTCATTTTTCCGTAGGATGGATAGAAGGTGAATTAGGGTTGTTTCATATTTATAATAACATATCAGTATGTAAGTAATACTGATGTTATTACTTTATCATGAAACAACTAAAGAATAATAAGTTGAAGAAGAAAGAAATTGAAAAGATCGGTAATGGATATTACCTCTTCTTTGGAACGCCTCTTTGAATCCTCCACTTAGGGAACTAAGCTTGGTCTTTGAAGAAGACCAGGACCTCTAGGATTATTCTAGGTAACTGGAGAGGAGAAAATGGCAGAGGTTGGCCGAGCTTGAGTGCTCAATTTGGTGTGAGGAGGAGGGGGAGGAGGTGCCCTTTTATAAGGGAGGAGAGGGGCACCTTAGGAATATCTCAAAATATTATTTTATATTAAAGTCAAAATCGGTTTATAATGGTTCCAAAGGGTCTTATTTCGAAGCTAAAGTGGGGATGGGTCGAAATCCTATCAACCAATAGGATTTAGACATGTTTAGGTTATTATTTTAACCTTATCAATTAGATTTAACTCTAAGTTAAATAATTTAACTTTTACCGTGTCTTTTTGTTTTCTTTCACTATATGGTTAATACACTTACTATAACATGCCAAAAGAACCCCAAATTGTGTATTATTAATATATATATCCTTATATAAGTCATTTTTCCGATCCTTAGATTTTTAGGAATAAAATAACAATTAGTAATATAATATTTGATTTAAAAACTATTTTGTGTCAATTTTGACACTATTTGATATATGATTTTTGTGAAAGTCATAACAGAATCATATGTTCGAACCAAGTTTAATATATCATAGTAACCTAGATAATTATTGGAATTCATAAAAAGTCTAAAATTACATTTATTTTGGTATTTATAATATCAATTATGTCAATATTTCATTAATAAGATAATTACTGCATCATCTTTGTGTCATAAATAAATTAAATTATTTGATGTCTCAAAATTACAAATAAAATTTCATTATGTAGGAAATATTTTTAGCTTTCTAATGAATATTTACAATCGAATTTATCTTATGTATAACCCTATATTAAAAATGTTTTAGTAAATAAACATTGATTTTAACTCTTTTAACTCTTCTTTGAATTAAATAATAATAAATGTCCTAATCTAATCCAAGTGGGCCTAAATGATAATATTTTACACTTAAGGTTGTTTTTGGTCGAGATACACTTGTACAATAGAATTAGGACATGTGTTAGGGTAATATTAATATCATTCTTACCCTTAATTACCCTATTTACTTTTAACTGTGGTAAATAACAGTAAAAAGTTACTATTCACCAAAAATTATTTTCATCTCATTGAACCACATTTTACTTACTGACATCAACCGTGTCTCTAGGATTTTTGAAATTCCATTCATAGAAGTGGTAAAATTATGTTTTATGAAAAATTCAGTTTTTTTAACTACCACTTAGTAGTTTCACTATTCATCAAAAATTGATGTTTTTCAGAATAATGCCAAAATTTCATCCTAATCTATATTTCATATTCTGAATTCAAAAATGAATTCTATTTTACCAAATTCATAACATAGAAGTTTCATTAATTAATTTTATAATTAAATCCCGCTGTTAAAACAAAAAAGCGTGTTTTTAAGAAATAATATCTATCAAAAGATTGACACTTGTTTATGTCTAGTTTAAATGTGAAATTACATCCAATGACCAACATTGTATTAAATTGTAAAAATATATTCTAAATATACTTTAAAACCACTCAAATTAATAATTTATCACTATTAATTATTTCGATAAAAAAAAGTTGTTTTTAATTAAAATTTAGTAATTTTCACTATTTATTAGAAAATGAAAGTTATCTGAAAAGTACCAAAATTTCACCCTAAGATAATTTCGATATTACGAATCCAAAAATGAAGTCCATTTTGAGAGATAAAATTTCTAAAATTTTAAAAGGTGGTTATTACTATTCATAACGGCTAGTTTTAATAATATTTTAATAGCATATCGTTGTTTCGTGAAACTCAGTATTGCGTACTACACACGCTATCGAGGAAGGTTGCGATTGCGTGTAATGCAAGGCAAGTCAAGGATGCGTTTTGTGCAAGATCTTTTTGGTGTAGCGTAAAACACATGACATTAATAAAATTAAGAAGAATAGTTTTCATAAAATCTCAGGTTGTTACATTGGCCGAGCTTGAATGCTCAAATTGGTGTGAGGAGGAGTGGTAGGAGGTGCCCTTTTATAAGGGAGTAGAGGGGCACCTTAGGAAAATCTCAAAATTTTATTTTATATTAAGGTCAAATTCGGTTTATAATGGTTCCAAAGGGTCTTATTTCGAAGCTAAAGTGGGGATGGGTCGAAATCCTCTCGTCCAATAGAATTTAGACAAGTTTAGGTTATTATTTTAACATTATCAATTAGATTTAACTCTAAGTTAAATAATTTAACTTTTACCGTGTCTTTTTGTTTTCCTACACTATATGGCTAATGAACATACCATAACAAGACAAACGAACCCCAAGTTGTTTATTATTAATATATCTATCCTTATATAAGTCATTTGTCTGAACCTTAGATTTTTATGAATTAAATAATAATTAATAATATAATATTTGTTTTAAAAACTAATTTATGTCAATTTTGACACTATTTGGTACATGATTTTTATGAAATTCATAACAGAATGATAAGTTCAAACCAAGTTACTTATATCAACAATAACATGTCATATTAACCTATAAAATTAATTGAAGTCATAAAAAGTCTCAAATTACATTTATTTGGGCATTCATAACATCAATTATGTCAATAATTCATTAATAAGACAATTACTGCATCATCTTTGTGTCATAATAAATGATAATTATTTAATCCCTAAAAATTCTAAATAAATTCCTATGATGTATATAATTGTATTAGATTTCTGGAGACTATTAATGTTCGATGTTTCATGAAGTTTATCACTAAATTAAAATTATTATACTTATAAGATTTAAGAAAGTGACATGTTGTCACATTCTTTCGTTTTAATAATAGTTAAAAAAATTTCATGGACAAAAGTCCATAAAATGAATATAATCTGAACCTTAGGTTATATGGGTCTACTTTTATCCATCCAATAGGATTTTTCCAAGTGTTAGGGTAATTTTATAATCTTATATTTACCCTTAATAACCCGATTTACCATTAACTATAGTAAATAAAATTTACCGTAGTTACTATTCACAATGCCCAAAAAAAAGTAGATTATTAACATAATTTGGACCCACTAATTCCAAATATGGAATCCATTTTTTCCAAATTCAATACACAAAATAGGCAGAAATTAAATTAAAATTAATCCCGTTGTCGAATGAAAATAGGTTTTTCTTTAAAACATTGCAAAAGATTGAATTGGTTTAACCTACGAATTCAAGGTAAAATCAATGCTAATGAGAAAATTTATATTAAATGGTAAAAATATATTCTATTTATACTTTAAAACCAGTAAATATTATAATTTAACCAATAAGATATTATGTTGAAAAAAGTTGTATTTAATTAAAATATAGCGTGTTTTTACTATTCATTAAAATATGAAAGTTATCAGAAAAATATCAAAACTTTATCTAATGTAAATTTTTATATCCTGATTCAAAAGAAAATTTTTATTTTGTAAAATTGAACTTATAAACATGTCAAAAACTATATTTAAAGTGTGTGGGCCATCAAAATGCGGCAAAACTCCATTTTTTTAAAAATACATATTTTACCCGAAAAATTTATTTTGTTCTTATACCATGTTCTAGAAATGTGTAAGATGAATAATAATGTTTTAAAATTCAAAATTTAGTTAACACTATTTATAACGGATAGTTCATAACAATATTATAATAATATATCATTGTTTAGTAAAACCAGACATTGCTTACAACACACGCTATCGAGGAAGGTCACGATTGCGTGTAATGCAAGCCAAGTCAGGGTTGCGTATAGTGCACAACTCCTTTGTTTTTGCATATAACAGAATCCAAAAATATTTTATTTATAGATTTAATATATATATATATATATATACACTCAATGTTGCGTAGAATAACTTCTATCAAATGAACATGAAATTGTGTGTAACAAGAGCCAAGAAAAGTGTTGTGTATACTACAAGCTAATACAGTGTTGCGTATAGTGCAAGATAATCTTGGTGTGTCGTAAAAATGGAAGATATGAATGAAATTAAAAAGAATGTATTTTATAAAATCTCGGGTTGTTACATGTACAAGAACATTTTTATTCTCATTTTATTCAAAAGTAATTTTTTTATATGAGGCGTTTTACTAATGGACCAAAAGAAATATTTATTTTAATGTATGGGTGACAACGACCTTTTCCGCCGTTGCGAGTATTATTTGATCATTGGCTTCCTTAACAATACTTAATGTTTTTTTAAAAGAAAAATAAATTCCACATACTCATTTACGTATTATGGTATTGAAATTTTTTTTTGATAATTTATTTGTTATGTCAATGTATTTAAATTATATATTGTGATTGAAATGTTGAAATTTTATCATTCCTTTATATTTTTTTTATGTGTTATTAATATGTTATGGTTCTTGGTCATTGTTACATATATGGGTGGTTTCATGATAAACCTAGGGTGGGTGAGCCTGCGATACCTCAACAATGCATTGGGTAATGTGATGGTAGTAAATTTTAATTTTTCTCCTAAGAGATTTAAGAAATATAGCATGACGGGTATTCCAAATGTAACTCCCTACGTAGTTGTGATAGCTATAATGGAAGTATGATATGGATTCCACATGTTATCTTTATGATTTATGCTTTCTATGTATATTTCTTAAATCTTATGATTTCATGAGGTATGAGCTTATGCATGGTATGTTTTTATGGACTAATGTTAGCATCCTTTCTCTTATAACCCTTACTGAGATTTTTCTGCTCATCCCATGTTAGAAATATTTTTCAGATGACTTAAATATTAATAGGGTCATGGATGGGATCAAGGGAAATTCATGCTATCTAATACATGGAACTAGACATGACTCTTTTTTCTAGGTGTTTTTTAATAAAAAAATGTAAACTGAGTCAAATTGTATAATTTGTAATTTATGAGATGTAATGCAATAATTATGGCCTAATTCTCTAAAACTCTATACCAAATAAGATCCTCAATGTGAATTATTCATTTAATTCATTATTATGTAATGTTTTAATCCCAGGTCCTTATAGTTGGTATCAATTGAAGGTTTATATATCTTTAAGAGTAAATATATTATTAAATTAATATTCATAAATTATTTTTAGTTTATGTTATGATTGAAATGATATAGCATTTAATGATTACCATTTTTCTTCACCTAAGACATTTCTGTGATCAAAATGGTTTTCTGCAGAGGAAATAGGGAAAATTTGATGGGATGACATCAGGAGGAAGAAAAACATCCACATCAACAACCTGAGATAGTCGGAATCGGAACTGAACAGTTTGTAGCAGTCATGGTGCAATTTACTCAGGCTATAAATGGTGGTGGTATCCATACACGAGATCATCCAGAATAACCACATAGGAACATGTCAGTAGTAAATTATTTAATAAGGTAGAACCCCCCATCATAAAAAGGATCATCTAACCCTGTGATAGACTATGGGTGGATTAAAGAATTGAAGAAGATTTTCGAAGTCATGGGGTGTTCAGAACATCGAAAGGATAGTCTTGTTGTTTACTATTTTAAAGGTGAATCTGATCAGTGGTGGTCGATGGGGAAACAAATATCAGGGGTAGTGAGGAGATTGATGATCTAGATTGGGATGAATTCAAAGGTATGCTTCTTGAGAAATATCTTAACAAGTTGATTTGTCTTAGGATGGAAAAACAATTCCTAGAATTGAGGTAGGAAGATGACTCAGTGGCTCTTTATGAAAAAATATTCACTCGACTTGAAAGGTATGCTCTAAATTTCAAATGAGATCTTGATAGTGAAATTCATCATTTTTACTCTAGATTAATGCCAAAGTAACAAAGGTATTTAGCTTCTCAATTTTTAAAACGTTATGAAAGACTTGTTCGATGGTTGGAGAATGTGTAAATGGAGTTTTCTGATGATCAGGTGTTCTTTGAAAATCAAAAGAATAATAGGACGATGTGGCACATGAAAGGGAATAACTCTTCAAAACCTATGATGGTAAGAAACTTATGTTTACAATTTATGAAAATTGTGGTAAAAATCATTCTGGGGAATGTCTTTTAAATTCTGGTAAGTTCTACCGATGTGGTAAAATGGGGCATAAGGCTCGTAATTGTACAGAAAATGATCCGGGTAATGGTAAGACAAAATATTATTTATTGTTAGTAAAATGGTTTAAGTGCAATGAAATGGGTCATTATGCAAATGAGTGACCAAATAAGAACTCAACAAAAGGAAAGCATCCAGACTACATGCTGAAAGTGTAACGACCCAAATATTCATTAATAGAAATTCCTATTGGTATATTTAAATGTCCTCTTATTGTTATGTAAAATGTATGCACTTATTTGGTACTATGTTTTGTTTATTTAAATACCAATAAGAATTGTGATTGTCTCTAATATAGTCATTAAACAGTGATCACATGATTAGTATAAATATAGGGATTTAACAAATCCAACATACTAAGACAAAGGAAGCGATGGAGTCATCTAGTAGACTAGCCCAATACTAGGCCCATTTGTTGAAGCTTGGAATGGAGGTGGCGTCATTGGACTTCACTCTTTACCAAGCCCAATCAAATCTTGAATATGTTAATCTCAAGCGGAACTGCCGATGAGAGAAGTGGTAGTTGATAGAGATTACCACTCGAACAGTGTTATCTGAGCCACCCCAAGAGTCATTCACCATCACACACCTTACCCTAAGGTCTTATGCGGATGTTTTAAGGCGTTATGTAACAAGGACCTAGTACTATCATTATGTACATTATTTTTTTATAGATAATATACATTCATTTTATTATTATTACGTTTTAAATAGTTTTTAAAGGAAAAAAATTATTTTTCTGATAATGTTCAACTAAGGTATCTATTTTGATAAATTAATGGCTTTTTAATTAATTATTATTTTAATAAACCTTTATTATTAGTAAATTGATTTTTATTAAGTATAAATGATCATATAATTTTTATGAATACAATTGTGATTTTTATTAAGGTTTGAAAGTTGTTTTTTGTCAAAACCCATCATTTTCCAATAAATGTCAGTTTTTATTTAAAAAGTAAAAAGTACAATATTTAGAAAATTATTTAGATAAAATTAATATTATTTTTGGAATTCGGACTTCAGAATTATCTAACGGTGAATTTTTAATAATTTTATGAGATAGTTGAATTTTTGGGTAAAAATTAAATACCATTTAAATATATAATGTGTTTTCTGACAACATAATGAACCAATAGTGATTTAATAAAATAATATAATCATTATTTTTTACCAATATATCTTTTAAAACTGAAATAATGTGATTTTGGGTTTGATTTATTTATTTTACAAAGCTTAAGTGGACCCTCAAGGCTTATAAAACTTTTTGTCTTTTTAATTGTTTTCATTGAGAGTGTGACTCACCTGCACATAAGGAACCCTATTATTTTAAGAATTTCGGACATTGGATTTATAAAATATAGTTTTACACTCCCATTCAGAAAAAACCCATGGGAAAAAACTATGGGATGATTTGGGATTTTGTTTAGTTTAATGTGAGGTGTCTGAAACCTAAATAATAAAGAATTCCCTCTCCTTTCCTATATAATCCCCCCCAAGCTCCCACATTCTCTTAAATCAAAGCCTTTGAAGTCTTACTAACCCCTTCCCTCCTCTCTCTAAAATCATACCAAGGTTCCCCAAGCTCTCAAGAAGCATCTCTCAAGCCTCTCCCAAGATTTTGGGATCACACTTCAATGTAAGGGATTTATTCCTTTTTCATTTTTACCAATTTTCATTACGTTCTTTTTCCTTTTAATTTTAAATTAAAAATGTTTGGGTATGATTTCTCACCTCCCCATACTTCCCTATTTATTTTTTATGATGGGAGACCCCTTTACCTATCATTAAATCGTCCCATCTACACTTGTTACCAAGCTGAAATTCCGTGAGGGATTTCTCTCTCCTCTTTCACATCCAAGTAACTCTCATGTATTATGCATCTAAATTCCATTAAATTTGTTGTGAAGTGTATATATATGTCCCCCTTAATATCCATTTCATGTACATATTATGAGACACCCATTTATCTCTCATCAACCATTTTCATTAATCCTTATGTCACACCGTTATGCTGCCGAAATTACACCATATTTATTCAAGCCAAGATCACTATGTAGTGAATACTGTACCCATGTCTCTATCAAGGGTATTCACCTTTAAAAACATATACATATTGAATAGTAAGTTCATATATTTATTCCAAATTAATTAATTGTAGAATAACTTATGATGTAGATTGATTCCATGCTATATGATCCACGTGGCACACTTATGCATTAAATGAAATGCTTAAGAAGGGTGTGCTATGATAGAACTCCAATGCATTGGGTAGAGTGCAGTATCATGATACGTCATGTGCAATGAGTGTTGACTCATGCTAAATCAAGTTCAACGAGTTTTTACTCGTTTGTCATGTGCAATGGGGAATTACACATGCTGAATGTGCAATGAGCCTTGGCTCATGCTAATTTCATGATCAATGTTGCTGCCACATTTCCATGTCATGATTATAATACATTATCATTCATTTATGTTCATGTTTCTCTTTTTCTCCATTGATATTCCTATTGTCTCACATGTTCTATATTTCTCATGTTATTCCATTTTATTTCTATTATTGGGCTTTATAGCCCACCCTTTTCTTATGCATGTCATCGGGTTATCCAATACAGTGCTAAATATGAGGGAATGTAGTGGTCATGTAAAAGACGATTTCAATAAAGCTGTTGTGTGTTCCATGTTTTAAGTTTTTATATAATTTTCCTAATCCCCAAAGGCACTAGACCTATAGATCATCCATGCTATATCAAGATAAGAGTTTATGTAATAAATCATGTTTAAGTGTGTAATAAAAAGAACATGGTTGTCATAGTTGGTATCAAAGTTTAGGTTTAGTTATTTATTGGATTAGGATTAGAAACCCATAGTGAAGACCTAGAGACATGACTATGTATCCCTATGTTTTGGTGGGTATTAAATAAGTGGTTTAGCATGAAAATACAAACCTGTCTGGATACGAGCAGGTAGAGGCGGCTCTGGTACATATGTACCTATGGGTGAAAACCCTGACAATGAGTCTTAGGCATGACCCAGGGTATCCTGGAACACGAAAACGGACCTTGCTGCACTCTGGATTTTGACACTCCTAGGGGATATGCATTGGTAAATTTAAAATCTTAGTATGAACCATTATTAAGGGAATTAAAATAAATCCACTACGATTATATATTAGAAAGTAGATTATGGATAACGTAGATTTAAGCCTATAGATTCATAATTTATGGAAATAAAAGCTATTTATCATTCATCTGTTTTGTCCTTGTATTACCCATTTATGTGTTACCCCTAACTTTCTTTTTATTCCAGCCAATGGAATTTAATAGGTGGACTCAGGCTAACAACTGATGTGAAAATCAACATGACGACTGTGCTAATGAGATTCCCTATCTGATGGGAGTGTGAATCAAAATTTTTTTCACGATTCTATCTCAGTTAACTCAAGCTTGGAATAGAAACATGGGTCAAGAGGAACGTAAAACCCCCTTAACAAAGAACAAGTCACTATATAGAGCATCATTAGACAAAGGCCTCCTACGTTTAATGGATCATCTGATCCCTCATTTTCTGAATAATGGATCAACTCCATTGAAAATATCTTTTACATCCTTAAATGACTCAAACAAGAGAAGGTTCCTCCGGGTACTTATTGCATGGAGGGTGAAGCCGATCAATGGTGGTCATCGATTAAAAATAAGATGCCTGAGGAGCATATTGAGGCATTGGAATGGAAGGACTTTTGGAAAATATTTTTCAATAAATATTTTCCACTTACCCTCTAGCTTAAGATGGAAAGGGTATTTCTTTCCCTACAGAAAAAAGACGAAGAATCTGTCAGAGAGTATGAGAAAAACATCACAACGATTGCACGATACGCCTCCGGCTTTGTCGTTACCCCAGAATGCAAGGTTGACCACTTCTTTGGTGGGCTGAAACCTAGCCTTTGGAATGCCCTAGAGATCCGTGACTTAGATAGCTATGAGGAAATTGTCTGATGTGCCCTCAAGGTCAAAATGGATATTGAAGAATCTAATGAGTATCATGGGGATAAGAAGCATAAGGTGGACTTCAAGTCTTATGGTCCGATGGATAAATCCAATGGTGCTAAGAAAATCCATCACCCCACTTGACAATGGTGTGGAAAGAAGAACCCTGTAAATTCCATGAATTAGTTGAAGAAATGCATTATGTGTGGAAAATAAAGGAACCTAGCTGTTACCTACCAACAAGAAAAACATGTGGCTACGAAAGAGGAGAATAATGCTCCGTTCGAATCTTAGCACATTGTTCAAAGATTCAACAGTAAAAAACCAGGGCATCTTGGAAATCAGTTCCTTATGCCTAGGGTTTCTTGAGTCAACCAAAAACCTCTAAGGCAGCAAGGGAGTGCTTTTTCCATCACTACCGCCGAAGTGAACCCTGACAATGAAGAGGTGACAGGTACGATGGAAATTCATTCAAGAATAGTAGACATACTTTTTTATTCAGGTTCTATGTATTCTTTTATATCCCGAATGTTTAGTAGAAAAATCCCAACACCACCAAAAATCATGGATGTAATGATGTTGGTGAGTATGGAAAATGGGGAAATCATTACACCTCATGAATATAACACCTTGAGTATCGTTATCGGTGGATTGAAATTCCCGGCGAACCTCATCATACTCCCTCTGGTAGAATTTGATGCAATTCGTGGCATGGATTTGATTTCCCTATATAGAGCCAACATAAATTTCCGTGAGATGGAAATAACTCTCCATGTGGAGAATCGACCCCCTGATTCTGTACTAGTGCATGAAGGAAGATGAATCTTCTTTAACTCCATCATCTCAAGCGTGGATATTACTTCCCTATGAGCACACATATCTGTCTCCAATGACTGAGTCTAAGGAGGCAACCATCCTTGAAGACATTCCTATTCTGAGGGAATTTGCTGAAGGGTTTCCAGAGGAATTGTCTGGTCTTCCTCCTAGAAGATATGTTGAATTCTCAATTGACCTTATACCTGGGGAGTTGCTAATATCAAAGACTTCGTGTAGAATGGCTGTTGTGGAGCATGAGGAGCTAAAGAAAAAACTACATGAGAATCTATGTAGAGGGTTTATACACCCAGGTGCTTCACCATGGGGTGCAGTAGTCCTCTTTATAAAGAAGAAGGACGGGTCAATGTTCCATTTCATTGATTATCATGAGATTAAAAAATCACAATAAAGAAAAAGTATCCTCTCCAAATAATTGATGGCGTGTTCGATCTTCTACAATGAGAACAATACTTTTCCAATGTGTATTTCTGGTCAGGATATTATCATGCAAGGTTGATGAAGGAATATATCCCCAAGACTGATTTTCGTACAAGGTACGAAAAATATGAATTCATAGTAATTCCTTTCAGAATAACTAATTCTCTAAAAATATTCATGAACATGATGAATAGAGTCTTTAGAAATTACCTTGAAGAATTTTTGGAGGTCCATATAGATGAAATTCTTATGTACTCCAAAACCATGGAGGATCATGAGGAGCATCTAAGAACTGTACTAGTGGCCTTGTGAAAGGGGAAGCACTATGAAAAGTACAGAAAGTGTGAGTTCTGGTTAATGGAGGTCTCATTATTGGGCCATATCATCATATGCAATGAGATATATGTGGATCCCTTTAAGACTACTTCAATAGAGGGATGGATGAGGCCAACATTGGTAATGGATATCCATAGCTTCTTTGGGATAGCTGGATATTATTGACGATTTTTGAGAAATTTCTAACGTTTTTCCAACCCTCTTACCAAGCTAACTCTGAAGGGATTAATGTTTTCCTGGAGTGATGAATGAGATGAAATCATCAAGGAGTTGAAAATGAGGATTATCACTGTGATTGTGCTCACTTTACCGACAAGTGGAGAAATTTTTGTGGTATTTAGTGATGCTTCAAATAAGGGCTTGGGCTGTGTGATGATAAAAAATGACAAATTCATTGCCTATGCTTCAAGGTAATTGAATGTTCATGAGAATTATTATCCCACATGTGATCTTCAGTTGGTTGTGGTGATCTTTAATTTAAAATTTTGGTGGAATTATCTCTTTGGGGAGAAGTGTGAAATATATACGGACCACAAAAGCCTCAAGTATATATTCACATAGAAAGAGTTGAACATGAACCAACGAAGATGGTTAGAGCTGATCAAAGAATGTGACTACTCAATCCATTACTACCCTGGGAAAGAGAACATGGTGGTAGATGCTCTAAGTAGAAAAAAACTAGTGATTCCATCATTGAGGAGAATTAAAAAGGATCCAATCCTCTTAGATTTGATGAAGAAGGACATGGGAATCATAAATAAGGTTGCATCATCAATCCTTTCACAAATGATTGCTAAACCGTCTCTTTTGGAAATGTTAAGGGATACGCAAAAGGATGATTTGGGAATTTATAAGAATGTGGAAGCTATCAGAAATGGGAAATCATTGGAGTTCAATTTTAATGCAGAAGGAATTTTAAGATTAGGGAAAAGACTATGTGTTCCATCAATTTTGGAGCTGATGATGGAACTTTTGGATGATGTACATAGTTCAAAATTCTCTATTTACCCTGGAAACACAACGATGTATTGAGATATACAAGAGAATTTTGGTGGGATAATATAAAGAAGGATATGACTGAGTATACATAAAAGTGCCTGGTGTGTCAGTAAGTGAAGGTAGAGAGGCCGAAGTCTATGGGGATGATGCAAACATTTCCCATAATGGAATAGAAATGAGAGAACATCACCATGGACATTGTCACCGGACATCCAATGAAATCCCAATGAAACAATGCAATCTGGATTAGTGTGGATCATCTTACATAGTCTATAAAATCATTACAATATGGGAGGATTTATCATTGGATCAACTGGTAAGGATATACATTATGGAAGTGGAAAGATTGCATGGAGTACCACTATCTATTGTATGAGATCGAGATCCATGATTCAACTCTATGTTTTGGAAGATTCTTCAACATGCTCTCAATACTGAACAGAACTTCAGTACGACCTATCATTCTCAAACTAATGGCCAATCTGAGAAAACTATTCAACTGCTGAAAGATATGTTCAGATCATGTTAAATGAAATTTAAAGGAGGTTGGGATCAACATCTTCCTCTGGTTGAATTCTATAATAATAATATATTATACTTGATCATCTTAATTGAAACTAATGAATCTCAGTATGGGAAGAGGTGAAAAACACCGACATGTTGGGATGATGTCTATGAGCGTAAGCTGCTAGGACAAGAAATGGTTGATGTAATGGTGGAGAAGGTAAAAATCATTCAGCTGCATATCAAGGCAGTCCAGAGTTAGCAGAAGAGTTATGAAGATAACCATTGATGAGACCTTGAGTTTAAAGTTGGAGGCATGGTATTTCTACACATATATCTATGGAAAACGTTCATGAGGATTTGATAGAAATGGAAGTTAAGTCCTAGGTATGTCGGCCCCTTCAAGATTCTTGATCATGTTGGGGTTGAAGCCTATTGACAAGAACTTCAACCTACCATGGCCAAATTACACGATGTATTTCATGTATCAGTCTTATGGAAGTACATACCAGACCCTTCACATATACTCTCTTCAAAGGTAGTATAGATAAATGATGATATTTCTTATGGGGAGAAACTAGTGAAGATCAAAGATCATAGAGAAAAAGTTCTACGAAATAAGACAATGACCCTCGTCAAGGTGTTGTGGAAAAACCTCAAGTTTGAAGAAGTGATGTGTGAATCGAAGGAAGTGATGAAGCAGAGTTACCCTCATTTGTTTAAGTGTGGGAAAAGGAAATTTATATGGTACATTTCATAAGGGGGAAGATTGTAATGACCCAAAAATTCAATAATGAAAATTCATCTGGGTCAATTTAAATGTCTTCTTATGGTTAGGAAAAATATATGCACTTATTTCATTCTATTATTTGTTTTTTTGAATACCATTAATAATTGTTACCGTTGCTAATATAGTCATTGAAAAGTGATCACATGATTAGACATAAAATTACTTTTTTTATTATTATATGAAAATGGGGGCTAAACCCCACCCCCCCCCCCCCACAACAACATCCAGGGCCGGCAGAAATAGTGAAGCCCAAGAGAATCATTTTTCGCAAAAAATTGGCATGCCCATGGAAGGGGCCCTAAGATGTCAAAAATGATAAGCCCCTCTTATAACTGTCCCATGCTTGCAAGAGAATATGCAAAAAAAATTAGTCTCCCTCCAACTATAGTGGATACTTGGGCCCAAAGAGATTTCCATAGCACAGTTCCTGATAATGTATGTCAGATCCCAAGGTGTCTTATGCCTACCTTAGACCATCCATACTAAGGAAGTTGAATAGGATTCCACTTCGGCCGCTTGGAATCCGTGCTCTTGGAAAACTTGGAGCCCAGAAAGCAGCACTCGTGCCTCTGTACACAGAGAGCTACCAGGACAATAGAAAGAACTAAACGCCACCAGAACTAAACCACAAGCATCACAAAGAACTCCGCCGCCTCTCAAGAAACCATCCTTAAGTGAACCATCAATATTGAGTTTCATCCCACTGGAAGGGGGGCTCCATCTGACCCACCTGCCCCCCAAACCCCCAAGTGAAAAGGGCTTTTGGAGAAAGTTGCACACAAGGGATGATTGTTGGTACCTTTTTGAGGAGTGTGAGAAGCTCATAGATTAAGGATTTATCCATTAGCATGAGAAGTGATGTAGAATTCTGTGTCCCCATCTGAGAAAAGTTCATCGCCTCCAAAATTGTCCAGATGATAGAGGCCTGAATGATAGCGCGCACTCTACATTCAATACTCTTTCTCTAGACATCTTGAAACCAAGAGGACATGAGGTCATTGAAGGAGGACTGATGAAGGCCGACCCTTGGATTTGTGGAGAAAAGTGATCAAAGCTCAACCGCCCAGTCACTTTGCACAAACATATGGTCAATAGATTCCCTCATCGAGTTCAAGCAACAGAAGCAGTGCGAAACTACCTACGAGAGAAGTGGAACTTGATCGAGATTACCACTTGATGAATGTTATCTAAGCCACCCCAAGAGTTTGTCATCATTTTTCACCTTACATTAATGTCTTATTAGGTTGTTTTAAGGGGTTATGTAACAAGACCCTAGTACTATGATTATTTAAAATATTTTTGTATAGATAATATATATTCATTTTATTATTGTAAATTTTTAAATAGTTTTCAAAACAGAAATATTATTTTTTTTGATAATGTTCAAATAAGGAATCTATTTTGATAAATTAATGGATTTTTGAATTAAATAATATTTTAATAAAAAATTATTATTATTAAAATACATTTTATTATGTTTAAATGATCGTATATGTTTTATGAATATAGTTTTAACTTTTATTAAGGTTTGAATGATGTTTTTGTCAAAACCCATGATTTTTTTATTAATGTCTATTTTTATTTTAAATGTGAAAATTCAAATATTTAGAAAATTATTTAGATAAAATGAATATTATTTTTCTAATCAGGATGTCGAAATTATCCAATAATGAATTCTCGAAAATTTTCTGAGGTAGTAGAAAATTTGGGTAAAATTTTAATACTGTTTAAATATATAATGTGTTTTATGTCAACATAATGACCCAATAGTTAGTAATAAAATACTATAAACAATATGTTCTTCCAATAAATGTTTTACCTTTAAAATAATGTGATTTTTTATTTGTTTTATTTATTTTACAAAGCTTTAGTCGACCCTTCAAGACATATAAATCATTTTTTCTTTTTAAATTTTTTTGTTTTAGAGTGTGACTCACCTCCAAATACGAAACCCTTTTATTTTAAGAAGTTAGTACATAGGCCTTATAGAATATTTTTTCCCCTCTCCTTTTCGAAAAAATATTGGCAAAACCCATGGTCTATTTTGTGGTTTTGATAATTATAATATGAGGTGTCCCAAACCTAAATAATAAAGAATTCCCTCTACTTTTAGATATAAACCCACCCAAGATCCCACTTCCTCTTCACTAAATGCCTTTGGAGTTCAACCAACCCCTTCCCTAATCTCTCTCGAATCCTACCAAGGTTCCCCAAGCTCTCAATAAGCCTCTCTCAAGCCTCTCCCAATTTTTTTGGATCACACTTCCATGTAAGGGATTTCTCCTTTTCTCATTTTTGTCCAATTTTATTTAAGTTAGTATGCCCTTTTTTTCAATTACAAATGTTAGGGTATGATTTCAAAAATCCCAATAGTGCACTATTTATGTTTGTATGATAGTAGATCCCTTAATCTATCAATAATGACTGTTATGTACACTTCTTACCATGCTGAAATTCCGTGAGGGATTTCTCTCTGGTCATTTACATCCATGTAATTATCTTGTATTATGCATCTAAATTACATTATGTTTGTTGGGACATGTATCTATATGACCCCATACTGTCCATTTCATGTACATATTATGAGACACACATTTCTATCTCATAAACAATTTTTATAAATCCTTATGTCATGCTGTTATGCAGCCGAAATTGCACCGCGTTTCTCTAAGCCAAAATCATTGTGTTGTGAATAACATACCCATGTCTCTATCATGGGTATTGACAATTATGTACTTATACATATTTAATGGTACTTTCATGTATTTATTCCACATTACTAAATTGTTTAATAACTGTTTCCTTTGGAATTCGTGGATGACCTCTTTGATTGTATATTCAAGCATTCCAATTGGTTTTTAACGGGTTTGTTCGTAGAACATTAAAAATCCAATGATTCCACATCCATTTGGACCTACTTTCAAATGGTAGGCACTCATTAGTTGTAGAATGATGAGGCTTAATAATTTTTATTGGTCAAAAGGATGGGAGGTAGGACTCATCACACCTTTTTAGGGGAATTATTGTCTACTCTGACACTCTCTTTATAGATTTAAGTTATGTTTGTGAATCCTTATTACATTACCATGTATAAAATGATCTTTCCTTTAGATCTGACAATCAATGATCAATATGTAGGAAATTTAGAGAATATTTTATATGTATTCGAGGTTATTAATTGATAGAGAATCATCTGTATTTGTTAGAGATTATTAGTCAATGGTATCCTTTGATATGTAAAAGTATCTTGGTCATTATGATGACCATTCTTGTTTTAAATCAACCTAGTGGGGCACATGATGTTTATTGTCATTCATAAGGACATGGATTATTTCATAGTTGTGATCAAACCTGAATATGGGCTACCTATTTATCCTTTGTTTAGAAAAGGAATCAGAACCAATGTAGTTTGAGTAAGGGATTATGATGTTTATGATTGGTTGCTCAAAGAAGGATGTCTTAATTACTTTTACACTCTAAGCTCACGTGAGTCATTCTCGGTGTGAGAAACAAGAGGTATTGGTAAAAATCAGACAATTGTGCCATGAAAGATGCAATCATAAGAAATAAGGTGGGAATTATGTATGTATGACTACCCAAATAAATGAATATTTGGTATTACTTCAGGGAAGAAATCCCGGAACAGGGTCCATAATGGTATATGTGCTTCACGGAGATTTGATTACTCTAACTTGGGGATTACTCCTAAAAAGGAGGCCCAAATTAAGAGAGGACATATGATTGGTTTTGTAGTCTTGAGAAGTAATCCCAGATCAAAGGTAAATTAGTACTGGTTAAGAGGAATTAGGACTGGGGCTTACTCCTAAAAAGGAGGCCCAGGTTAAGAGACTTGAAAAATTAAGGTACTTGGGGATTACTCTGGAAGAGGATTCCCATATTTGAGACTGGGGCTTACTCTTGAAAAGGAGGCCCAGGTTAAGAGAATTAGGTTTTGGACTCACTCCTGAAAAGGATGCCCAAATTAAGGGACTGATGATTATTCCTAAAAATAAGGCCCAGGTTAAGAGTCTTGTAAAATTATGGGACTTGGGGCTTACTCCTAAAGAGGATTCCCATATTTTAGAATGGGGTTTACTCCTGAAAAGGAGGCCCATGTTAATAGAATTATGTTTGGGACTTACTCTTGAGTAGTATGCCCAAATTAGAGGACTAGGGCTTATTCCTAAAAAGGAGTCCCATGTTAATGAGGTCGTGGGGCTTATTCCTAAGAAGGATGCCCATATTTGAGAATTATAACTAGGGCTTATTATTGAAAAGGAGTCACAGGTTAATGAGTTCTATCATCTTAAAGGATTAGGTTGAATGAATAAAATCTCAATCTTTAGTGACATAAAGATGTGTAAATCACTAGTTTTTGAGAGATATTCCACAGAATTCCTTTTTTGTAAGGAATTCAAATCAAGAAATCATGCCATAAATGGCTTTTAAGAGTGTCTTGAATATTGATTCTAGAATAGGAGAGGTGGAATGGATTAAGAGGGGTGAAATGGGAAAGAAGGGAACCCAAAAAGGCTGGGGCGCACAAGTCCTGGTAGGCACGCAGGTACTACGTGGGCGCCCAAGTCCTGGTCACACAGGTATACCTGCGCGACACATGGGTACATTCACGATGGTTATCCAGCAGGGTAATATTTGAGCGAATCTTGGTTAAAGCCTTTATAATCCTCTTGAGGTTCTTCCAGAAGAGGGGCGCACAAGTTCTATTGAAGGAGTAAGGCAGCGTGCAAGTGTGGCCATTTCCCTTAAGGGATGGACACTCAGGCCCGCAAGTGTTAATGATTTTCAACAGATAGGCCTTCCTCCCCCTCTTTAGATCTTCCATTCTAGGTAAGAAATTACCTTAAAAGTGTTTTGGAAGCATTGAGAAGAGACTAGGGCGACGGGAGCTTAAATCTGAGTTTCTGGAAAAAATTCCTCTTCAAATGTGGGGCCCACAGGGTCTATTTATAGGCTGAAGAAGTCCCCAGGCGGCTATCCTTTAGGGTCTGCAAGTCACTTGCGTGACCCTTAGGCGTCGTGCAAGTTCACTTGCGCGACCATTGTAGAACTTGTGCTACCCTTGTGTAACATTCTTCTTATTCCTTTGTCAATTTTTGATATTTGTCCTAAGGTTGAATCACTTTGAGTTTAGATATTTCCCTTTTCCAATATTTAGATTTTGTGATGAAAGGAGCATCAACAAAAGTCCCCCCTCAGAGTTGGATCCGGAGAGAAAATAGGATTTGACTCTGAGGAAAAGAAGAAAACATGGGTCTTTGTGGTTATTGGCAGTTTAAAGTCATGCATGTCGGACATAAAAAGGCTAATGTTTAAGGTCGAAATATCTTTGAACGAATGAATTAGAATTGACTCAATTCATTAACAATTCATCTGATAACATTGTACCATAATCAAGTATGAGGTAAACATATGTAAACTATGACATAAGAATATTTGAATCTGAGGAATTATATGAAAAAGAGATAAAAGGCATTAGAAAAAGTAGTTCCCAAGAATGATGTTACAATTATTTAAAAACCCCGTTAGGGGGTTGAATTATACAGGGCCACTTAAGGGAATTGGATGCATAGTTAAATAAAATAGTTTCTTTTGGCTAAAAATTCTGTTATATAGACTGTTAATGCATGGCCGCCTATGGGAACGAGCTACATAGTCAGGCAAAAGAACTCTATAAAATTTACATTCCTAGTGCTAAAAGCCAGTGAATGTTTATGGAGATTCAAATTTTCCAAAGTATAGAGTTTTCTATATGGAAAGAGGTACATGAATATAGAGAAGATATTTCAAAACAAGATTATCGAAGAACTGAATAGATATCACTCCTACGAAGGTCAGACCCAAATGTAGGGAAGGAGAATATAAACCATAGACTTGAATACTTTTCAGATCCTGAAAAAGGATATGGGACAAATATGTTAAGGATGGCTATTTTTGTAGATCCCTACATACTGTCATTTAAGACCAATAAGGACAAAAGAGGCTTTCTTCCCAAGAATGTAGTTACCATTATTTAACAAATCCGTTAGGGGGTTGAATTATGTAGGGCCACCTAAGGGCATGGGCTGCATAGTTAAATAAAATAGTATCTTTTGGCTAACAAGTCCGTTATATAGACTATTTATGCAAGGCCACCTAAGGGCATGTGCTGTATAGTCAGGCAAACGAATTCTCAGAAGTTTGACATTTTTGTGACTATAAGTCATGAAAAGGGTTATGAAGATCTGAAAATATTTAAGGTTAGGATTTTGACACATAAAGATGGGTATTTTCCTATGTATATAGAGATACATAGATCATTGCTAACCATAATCATGTAGTGGCTGGGTCCTGAATTGAAATGATGGACTTCACTATGTATCCCATAAGGATGAAAATCAAGCCATACGTAGTTCTTAAACTACATTTTAACATCGTGTGGTAAAAAAGTATTAGAGATCTTAGTTTAGGGTCATAGAGCTTGGACCCTTATAAGAAATACACAGTGAGTGTTTTCATGGGGACTTTTCATCCCAGGGACTGAAAGTGGAATTTGGGTTTAGGCCTAAAGACTTGGGGCTGGATTCGGGGGACACCCGAACATTCCTACGTATCCCATAAGGATGTGAATCAAGACCACGTAGTTATAGAAATATCCTTTGTACAAATTTGGTTCATACTTGTGAAGGGTGAAATGGGACATTAGTACAATGATGGTTTAACCCAAGATTAATGTTTGGGCATTTCCATGTATGCATGTAGTCTTTGAAATGAAACATGATTGAAAAATCAATGTAAATAATGGTTCCCTCTCAGGTGAGGGTATCAAAGAATATTGTAGATTATTTTCATACTGGACAAAAGTGTTGTATAGTTTAACGTCGTATAACAAGGATGAAAGTGAACCAATGTAAAGATATTTATTCTAGGGGCAGTTTCACGAATCAACATCGTATGAGATAGAGGTGAACCAATGTGAAGAGATTGGTTTTGGGCTTGAACCTTGGGAGGTTGCCTACATAGCCAGCCTATAAGGCAAGGATCCAAGTCTACATAGTTCAATTAAATAATGAATTAACGATCCTGTTGTTCTTGGGGAAAACAACCTAAAAAAGATATTGGGATATTCACCTACTTAGTATCCCATAGAGAGTGTTGTGGTTGAGTTTTGCACTAAGCTCACGTGAGTCATACTCGGTGTGGGAAATAAGAGGTAACAACAACCTTAACGATGCATAGTTTAATTTCATGTAGGACATATTAAGGGACTATGCAGTTTAATGTCTTGCAGTTAGGACTATTGGTGTTTCACAGTTTAGTGTCATGTAGCAGGGAAAAAGTATAGTTTAATGTCATGAAGGATGTGTCAAGGACTTTCTGTATAGTTTAGCGTCATGTAGTTTGGACGATGGGGACAATATAGCTTAACGTCATGTTGGATGAAGGAGGGACTGTGCAGTTTAATGTCATACAGTGAGGACAAAAAAGTACACCATTTAACGTCATGTTAGACACATTGGGGACTTTTTTTCACAGTTTAACGTCATGTTGGACGAAAAAGGGACTATACGGTTTAGCATCATGTTTGACGAAAGTGTGAATAGTTTGAGGTCATATGCATGGACTGTGGATGGTGCAGTTTAATGTCATGCTGGATGGTGGTGTAGTTTAAGGTCATATAGGACCTTTGATGATTATGTAGTTTAACATGTTTCTGGACGTAAGGGACATTTATACAGTTTAGCTTCATGTATTTAGGATGTCACAGTTTAACGTCTTGATGGATGTAAGGGACTTGAAAATAGTTTAGGTTTATATGCATGGACCATTGATGTAGTTTAAGGTCATACAGGACCTAGTTGCAGTTTAAGGTCATACTGGACCATTTAAAGAACTTTTTCACAGTTTAACATCGTGTGGGATGAATGAAAAAATAGTTTAAAGTCATGTGTATGGACCGTTGATGATATATATATTGTGTTTATAGAGAATACTTCTTCAAAAATCTGGCATTGGTTAGAGTATTGAAGAGTTCTCCATCCATCGATATTAATGAATAAGCTCCATTGGAGTAGACCCAATGTATTGAGTAAGGTCCTTCCCATTTTGGATCAAGATTGGGAGGTTTCATTCCTGGTATCATTGGAGTTCTGAGAACTAATACCAATTCTACCTGAGTGAATGAATGAAGATGAACTTTTTTGTTCAATGCTCGTGCTATTCAATTCTGATAGACTTCCAAGTGGTGCACAGTGCACAATCTTTTCTCATCTAACTATTCCAATTCATTCAATCGCTTTTGAGATTGTTCATCTATAGATGACTGATCACAAATGGCTACTATGAGCGAAGTTAATTGATCTTCAATGGGCAAGACGGCTTCTGTTCCATATACCAGTGAATATGGAGTAGACCGAGTTACAGTGCGGGTGGTAGTCTGATAAGCCCATAAAGCAAGAATGAGTTTATCAGGACATGACCTCTTATCTTTATCCACCATCTTTTGTTGTATATTTGAAAGAGTCTTGTTAAAGGATTCTATCTGTCCGTTGGCCACTACATGATACCTAGATGAATGGTTGTATTTGATGTTGTGTTCTTGATACAACTTCTTCACGTCGGATGAACAGAAGTTGGTGCCATTGTCCGTCAATATGGTATGAGGGACACAAAATCTGGTAATGATGTTAGACTTGATGAAGATAACAACGCATTTAGAACTGACTTCTTTGAGAGGTATTTCCACTGCCCATTTGGAAAAGAAGTCAGTAGCAGTAAGAATGTACTTGAACTGCTTGGTCGTAGCCAAAGGGTAAGGCCGCACCACATTTATTCCCCATGTAGAAAATGACCATTAGTATTTATCTCTATGAAGAAAATCTAGGGGTTGATGAATGAATTTGGCATGTACTTGGCATTAATGATACTTCTTTGAGAAATAAACACAATCTTGTATCATTGAAGGCCAAAAGTATCCAAGCCTTCTTATCTGATCAGACAGTCTATGTCCAGACTGGTGGGCACCCCAGACTTCTACGTGCACTTCTTTCATGACAGCCATTGTCTCTTCACCATCAATGCATCTGAAGAGAACTCCATCAAAACCACGTTTGTAGAGAATTTCTTCTAGGTGATCTGGGCTATCATAAAGAGTCAAATTGACCACACGTTGCCGAATTTGTTCATTCTCAGCTCTATCAGATGGAAGTGTTCCATTTTGAAGGTATTCCCTGATAGGTGTCATCCATCCTGTAGTATGACCATACGGTTCATGAATGGGACTAATTTCATTAATTTCCTCTGTTATGATTCGAATATAAGGTGAAATTGCATAATGGTGGGAAATATTGATGGTTTTATCGTCCCGATTTGGATCTTCCAGAGCTGTGGCTATATTAGCTAGTGCATTAGCTTGAGCATTTTGTGATCTTGGGACATATGAAAATGTTGGTTCCGAAGGGAATTCCGCCATTAACTCTTTGACTTAATCTTACAAAAGGATTAGTTCCTCTTTTCTGATGGAATAATCCCCATTGAATTGTTTGATTACCAGGTCTGAATCACCTTTCACCTTTATGTGATTCACTTATGCTTGAAGTGCTAATTCTAAGCCTACGATGAGATCTTGGTATTCTGATTCATTATTGGTAACACCTTCCCACAATAAGAAAGAATAAGGTAACACTTCCTTTTCTGAAGAAATGAGCACAATTCCTAAGCCATCTTTGTTGAATTTAGGATTTTTCATTTTCCTCCCTATTGGACTTCTGGAAGCACAATCAAAATACATTTCCCATGCTTGAGGACTTTCTTGAATAGAGAATACTTACTCATCATGGAGTTCAATACCTAAAGATGTGTCTTCCACTGAAGGGTGTTCATCCAGGAAATCTGCCAGAGCTTGGCCCTTTATCGCCTTTTGAGAATCATACTGAATGTCGAATTTCTACAAAATAACTACCCACCAATCCAGATGTCCGGTAAGCATTGTACGACTAAGGATGAATTTGAGCGGGTTATTGCGAGATACCAATTGGACCTCGTGATGTTGCAGTTAGTTTCTCAACTTCTGAACTACAATGATTAATGCCAGGAAACACTTCTCAATACTTGAATACCGGGTTTCTACTTCAATCATAGTTCAACTGAAATTTTAGAGGTTGTTTTTATTCCCATCATCATTCTTTTGAGCAAGAAACGCACCCAATGATCACTCTAGAGCTGTTACGTAGAGGATTAGTGGTCTTCCTTCAACATGTGGCATGAGTACCAGTGGACTCAAGAGGTATTTCTTGAGAATACCGAATGCTTCTTGACATTATTCAGTCCAATGGTAAGTGAATCCCTTATTCATCAATTTGGTGAAGGGTAAACTTTTTCCTGCTAAATTGGCGATGAAATGCCAAATATAGGCTATGTTTCCTTGAAGTCCTCTCAATTGTTTCAAATTTTGGGGAGGTGACATACCAAGGATTGACTTGGTCTTCTCAGGATCGACTTCAATACCACGATGGAATACAACAAAGCCGAGAAATTTTCCTGAGGTTACCCTAGAAGCACATTTTAAGGGGTTCATCTTCAAATTATGTTGTCGAAGCTTGCGGAATATGACTTCTAAATCAGCCATGTGATTAGAACGTTTTTTGGATTTATCCACCAAATCATCTACATAGCATTCAACAAACTTCCCTAAGAAGGGTTTGAAGATACGGTGCATGGCACACTGATATGTTGCACCTGCATTATTTTAGCCAAAGGGCATTACCCGGTAGAAAAACATACCATGAGGGGCTCTGAAGGCCGTGGATTTCTCATCTTTTGGGGCTATTCTGATCTGATTATATCCGGAATATCCATCCATGAAGAAAAGTTCTTCACATCCAGTTGTTTCATCAATTAAAAGTTCTGTAATCAGAACTGGGAAATCATCCTTAGGACAATGCCGATTAAGATCTCAGAAATTGATGCAAACTCTAATTTTTTCATTATTATTCTTTATAGGGACAATATTAGCCAACCACTTGGGATACTAAACTTCTCTGACGAAGTTATCTTTGATAAGCGTATCCAATTCAACTTCAATTATTGTAGCATAAATTGGGTGTGTTCTTCTCGCGGCTTGCTTAAATCCTAGATTTTCTTCTGGAAACCCAAATGATGAGTAGCAACATGAGGATCAATCCTGGGAATATCTGTATAGTTCCAAGAAAATATATCTCTATTTTGATTTAGAAAAGAAATATACATCTCTTTCACTTCAAGAGTCACGACCGCAATGATTAAAGTGGGGCGTGGATCATCTTTTGTACCCAGATTTATTTCTCTGAGTTCATCCACAGTGGTAGAGATACCCTCTTGAAATATTAGATGAGCATCTATGAGATCTTCCTATTCTTCTTCATCATGTATTATTTCTTCCGTTTCTATTTTCATAGTAGATGATAAATCATAGTTTTCATGGTCATAAGAGATGTCAAAATTAGCATATCTTGAAGAAGAAGCTTCCATTTCCGACCTAACTGATGATGAAGGGTCTTCTTTGGGTAATAAAGAGGAGATGATGGATTGAGAATCGACATCATTGTTCACCTCCGATGATGCTATAACTTCTTCTGGCCTAATTGGCGATGTGTAGACTTATTGGATTTCAGTAGATGAAATGAAGACGTCACCATTTGTACTTTCATTACTGCTTGTTGGGTTACCAATTTTCCCATGTTGTCTGGCTCGATTGTCGTAATGGACATTATAGATCTTTCCATAAGAGTATTTTGATTTGGGTCTATCTTGTTAATTTGACAGATAGGAAACACATAATTTGTATTCACATGTGTAAATGGATTTACTGGAATCCTCTCCAAACCATATGGAGCATTAACTTTTGTAATATCCTTTGTTGTGGATTTCTCCCTTCCCTTCATGTGATTGAATTTCGCCTCAATGTATTGAGACTCACATGTCTTGAACGGGGCCTTATCATCAAAAAATGTCCCATCTTGACCATAGAAACAATATTTGAGACATTGATTTTAGGATAAAGGGATAGCCACATGTTGATGTTGACAAGGTCTTCCAAGCATTATGTTGAAGGCTGAGTCCTGATCAACAACCATGAAATCTGAATTGGATACAAGATCTCCAAAATGAGTTCTGAGTGTAACTTTGCCCAGTGGTTCTTGTTCATTTTTTTCATATCCTTGTAACATCATGGTAGAAGGAGATAAATCAGATTCTGTGAGGCCCAATCGACGAAGTGTACGAATGGGCATGAGGTTGACTCCTGAACCATTGTCAATGAAAACTCTTCGAACATCTACACCATTGACCATTACAGATAAGTACAAAGGTCTAATATGTCCATGAACAACATCATCTTCATCTTCATCAGTAAAAGATATTATTGGATGAGATTCTGCAGGATTATTCTCTATGTGATAGACTTCAGGTGTAGCAATTTCAGTTTCAAAATCCTGAGGACTTAACAAAGACTCGATGAGTGCTTCCCGAAGATCTTTTGACAGATTCAGAGCATCCAAAATTGATAACATGGCTGGTACTTGGACCAAGTGTTTCAATACATCATATTTTTGATCCAGAGGTCTGCATTTCCCAATAGGAATATGTGGTTTAGCAGGTACCTTGGAAGTAGATGTTTTTCATATTGATGAATCTTGTGTCAGGATAGGAGTTGGCAATATCTCTGGTTTTGGAAGATTAAACCAATTATATCCATGTACTTGCTGAGAGGAAGAAGATGGAACCTTCAACCGGTCTTCCAAAATAACCGTGCCAGGACCGAATTTGCTATTGGTAGAAGAACTATCTTGTTCTTGCTGAGCTCACTGAAGGGCTATACCATGAGTTTCTGATACGTACATAGTTCTTACAGGGGTAGAATTGGAATAGCGGCTTCTAAAAGATCCACGTCTTCCCCTGTATCCTAAGCCTCTGGAACTTCCTCTGATTCTCCTATTTGATACAGGGAATTCAGGCTCATCGAAATCGAAACTGCGACTAGCATATGGATCTGTTAATTGAATCATATTAACAGAACAGAAAATTAATTCTTCATCTTATTATGATTCGACTTGATTAGACTGATTAGGTTGTGCCGTTTGGTGGGGCATTGCTCGTGGATTTGAAGTAGATGGCATGAAGTCTGCCAGAGTCAAAGACAACTTAGGCTTTGACACATACTCATCTTCTTGTGATTATTTTTCGTTCTTTTAATCATGCCTTTTCTTTGAGGAATTTCCCTCTGACGAAGAGGCTTTTGCCGCAACATTCATGGCAGAAGACACAATCGGTTTCTTTAATTGTGTTTTCAAAATAGCATGAGTTCGGTTGACTGTCTTTCTGACCATACAATCATCACAATTTTGTGCATTTTTGATTTTGACTTCTTTCCATTCGCCTTCCTCCTCTGGAACTGTAGCAGTAACACATGCTACCTGAGCTGAAGAACCTTTTAGTTTTACTTGTCCCGAGTCGACCATCTTTTGCAAGAGGTCTTTGAAGACAAAAAACTCTTGGATGGGATGCCCTAACATTTTTTGAAAAGGGAAATAATTGGGACGGTCCTCATCTCCTTTCTTTTTTGGCCTCTTGGGAATTGTAATTTGAACCAGATTATTTTCCAGAGATGAAATGAAGTAACCAGGAACTTGTTCATTTTGGAAAGAGTATGTTTTGCTCTTCATATCCTCAAATTGTTTTTGTCTTTGATCTCTTTGATCAACTAGATGAAACGACCTTTGTTGTTGGTGCTCAGGAGGTGAAGCCCTTCGAGAAGATGAAGGTTCTGAAGTTGAAAAAGATACATGTTCTTGTTTAAACATAACTGTATCAGTTTCTGCTTTACCCATTCTCCTTCCAGGAACTGATGGAATTACACAAGATTTTTCCTTATCCTATATAAGAGAATATTTAATCAATTGAGTGATTGATGTAAGGTCTCGAAACTATCCTGTGTATTTTGCAGGGATCAACGGCATGTGTAACTCATCACGCAAATTTGCCACACAGATTGACAACAATTATTCTTGATGGAGTGCTAATTTTATGGAATATGTTAATCCCTTCCAACAAGCAATGAAATCTGAGACCCTTTTATTCTCCCTTTTCTTACAGTTTGTATGATAAAAAACTGTTGTCTTTGGAAAAGTTGAGCTGAAGTGAAGAAGGAATTGTTGACGGAGATCTTCCCATCCAGTAATTGACTGAGATGGCAATCTTGTATACCAGACAAAGGCTGGTCCTTGCAAAGTCCATACGAAGCATCTATGTTTTACTACTTCTTGCTGCTCAGGAGATCCCCTCATAGGATCACAACAAGACATGTAATGCGTCAACTACTATTCAGGGTCGCCTGATCCATTGAAAATAGGGAATACAGAGTTTCCAAAACTGGATGGAGGAGAGATTGAATCTACCCATTCCGGGTAAACTTTATTTTCTGGTTGAACCTGTGCACGTTTCCCTTCCATAGTTTCTAAACGATCTGTTAATGACTCAATAGTAGTTATTAACATTTGATAAACATCCAGTTGAACTTGGACTTGGGTAGGTGCAATGACTAGAGCTTGGACAGATGTGGTAGTTGGTGTTGCAACTGATGGTAGCACTACCAACTGTTGTTGCACTTGACCCGTAGGATTAGACCTATGAGGGTGTATTGATAGATGAGGATATTCTTGTTCCATATCAGTAGCTACAACAAATTCCTTTGGCTGATTGACTCCATCACGCTTAAGGAGAATACTAATCTGATGTAGTTTTGCATTCAACCTTCTTAATTCCTTCATTTCTTCCTCATATTGTGCAAACCTTTGCTCTAGTGAGAGCGATTGGTCTTCTCTAGAGGAAAGATATGTAACTTGATTCTTTCCCCTCCCTTTGTTGGATCCTTTTCGGAGAGGGGGAGGTGGGTTACTCGAAAGATTACTTAGGTTCTGAGTAACCCTTTTATTTCGTGTACGCACACCTTCTTCATTTGTGTCGGTGCGTACATCTTCTTGAGCGGGAACCTCTTCGTCTGAGTCCCCTGACTGAGCCTCATCTGGTGGATCAACAACAACGACATTGATGACATTGATTGATTCATAACGCATCACATCCCTTCTATCAGCATTTCTGTGATATTGTCTTCTTCCATGTCTTTGATGAGACATTGTGTTTTGTGGATTCGATCCTTCAGGAACTTCTTGACAAACCATAATTTGGAGGGAATCTCCTGATAATTTGGCTCTTTGTTTCTCTTGAGGCTTCTTCCCCAATAGACAAAAGACCAAATTTCTCTAAGTAGGGGATTGTTGATTTGAAAATGTCCCCAGTGCAGTGGACTGGGGCTGTTCCTGCTGTTCCCACACAACTCCTCGAATCCTATTTGTTGATTCTAAGGGTTGGTTTAAAAGAGTCCCCAGTCTGTCAAGCTAGGATGGCTCTTGACATGCTATTTCTGAGACTCTAATAAAATCTCTCTTGATCTTGCGAACCTCAGTCCGGAAATTAGCTGGATGCATTAATCTGTAACCACTTTTATCACTTGGTTCAAAAGATCGTTGGATGATTTTCGACACTTCTATCACATGCTGATGTGCTTGTTCTATACGATAGGCCTGTTCAATATTCTCATCTGCTTGATGCAGGTGTAATTCGACAACTTGTTCTCTGTATTCATGATTTTGAGAGGAACTTGTTGAGGCCTGTTCTTGGGAAAGCTTTTGATTACAAACAAAGCCCATTGACTGTGGCTGGCCATGGGCAATAACATTGCATGAGACCATTTTTGGTAGTCTTTTCTGAATAGAGATAACCATGAAAAGTAGTGCTCTATGAACACCCCATCCTATAACACGAAAACCAGATGTGGCATTGGAAATTAACTGATGCAATCTTCTTAGTGCACCAAGGCATGAATGTTGAAGGGCTCTCTGCTGCTTTTGAACCTTCGGATATCGAGAGACTGATAGAGATGCCAAATCAATCTGACATTGTAACCCTTCTATTATCTTAAGATGATTTTCATATTCATCATAAGATAATACTTTCTTTTTCAACTGACAAAGAGTTTTCCATATTTTGAGATGAATATCATGAATTCATCTTTCGTCAACATTTCAGGAATGTCATAATGAGAGTTAGCTAGAGGCCAAAACATGACTGGCACTTCACCATTCACCAGTTGTTTTCTCATGTTCATAATTTCCTCATTATCATTTAATGATGATTCTTCTACCCGTTTTTATCATAGCTGGTGCTTCCTTGTTGCTTCATTGTATTCAACAGGATTGATAGAGAAATCACTGATCAAACTAGAAGATGCAAGACTTAGGGGTGGTTCGGAGAATGACCTACACCCTGGGATATCTTCTGATTGAGAAAGTATTTCACCTGCTAGAGATGAAGCATCAGACATGGCTGGTTTTGCATTTGCAAGTCCCTCAAAATAATAGGGATTTCTCGGCACTACATTTCCCATTGGATCATTTTCCAGGCAATGTGCATCACTGCTACGAAGAGGAATTTTTTAGCGAAATTTATCATCATGGGAAGGACCACCATGGTGGGTTACAGAAAAAGATGAGATCTCTTGCTCCTTGGTCTTCTGACCACACAGAGGGTTCCTGCGGCTCTCATATGAAGATGAAACTTCGAGATCGACCAAATTGTCATGAAGCAAGCCTTCATGAAGAAGTGTATGTTAAAGACCTTTAGAATCAATATTCCAACTATTGGGAAATGAGGGAGTAGAATCTTGAATTCCAACAGATAACTGTCTGAGGAATTCAATAACTCCATCATCGAGCAACGGCTTGTTACAGATTGGATCTTGATCTCCTCACTGTACTGGGCAGGTATTTTTTTTTTAGATGCCTTCTTACTCACCTTGGAAACCACTTGTTGACAAAAGTGGCTACTCTGAGCAGATGTATGTGCCCGATCAGGAAAGATGGCCAGGGTAGGTTGATGATCTCCACTCAAATCAAGTGTATGTGCCTGACATGGTTGTTCATATGATATGAGGGAGTATACCCCACAACCCACTTGGACTGGAACAGATGTGTTTTTCTGTTTTGGAGTGAATTGTTGACGTGTCAGTCCACTAGTAGGGATAGATTTATGTGTCCTTCCCTGAGATGTCGTTGATGTTGTTATAATATCCTGGAAAGAGTCCAGAATATGAGCAGGGATTTTCTTCTTTTTTTCACCATTGGTAAAATATGATTGGTGACTTCAGCTGTCGGAACAGGGATATACATCCAGTCCATGCTTGGAGTAAGTGTGTGTGCCTACTCTAGTCCTCTTTTTCATGTCAGTGAATCCTGACAGTACTCAAATGTAGGGGCAAAGAGTTGAGTCTGCCTCCTGTTTGTCGTCGGAGCTTTCCGACTGACTTCTATGAATGCTACCAAGCGAGACTGTTGGTAGGATTGATTAATACTAGTAGGTGTGTGTTCCTGTTGATTGCACTTCGCCGAACGTGGTTGACGAGCTCCATCATATGTCGTCAGATGAGCCTGCTGACTATCTGATGATGTATAAATAGGTGTATGTTCCTATCTATAATACTCTGTTGGAATTGCCTAACGGGAATGGTGTGCTGCTGCTAGACGATTCTGCTGGACAAGTAAATTAAAACGGGTAGGTGTGTGTACCCGCTCATTAATTTCCACCATGTTATGTTGGAGGACTTCTCTGGAGATGGCCGAGATGAGAACATGATAACTGTTGACCAGATTCTTCCTCTGGCAGTTCATCTTGACTTCTCGGGTTCGAGGAACCTGAGATGAATTCCTGGAGTCGGTACCCTCATCATGTTGAGGGTCCACTGCCACACAAGTTTGGTGGCGATTTTTGATAGGATCCCTCAATAAGGACTCTTGCTTCTTTGAATTATGTCCCTAAGGGACCTGCTCATTCACCTACAAAGAATATGATAGTGAATGGTGATTGCGTTCCGGGGATAACGACCTAAAATAGTTGGAGGCGGTAGATGGCCCCGCCTACTTCTTGATCACTAGTCGTTGTTTTCCGGACGACTGGTGTGAGTTCTTCACTTGGAGGGCTTGTCGGGCAGCCTCCAGAGTTGGGATGGTACCTTGTTGATGGTACTCCTTAACCAGCACATTTGATACCCAGTGTTGAGGATGCTGAGTAGGTGATGTCATCCTCAGAGCGGATGATGATCCAGCAGGAGTAGCAGCAGTGGCATTTGTAGCAGCAGTATTCACAGGTATGAACTTGAGAGCAGCCATTCTGTAAATGCAGAAGATCTTGGAAAAGAGTGCCTTTTCATATAACTGACGTAATCAAGATAAATTCAGCCACTACATATTTTGGATGATCACATATGTCAATGATTTTTTTGTTGCCCTCTCATTGAGTTTTAAATAGGGGCCAAACAAATAGGTAAAACATCAATTTAAAATGGTGAAGTATTCACGTCGGGTTCACCATTTTTTGTTTCCCTCGAAATTCGGGGATGACCTCCTTGATTTAAGATTCAAACATTTCAATCAGTTTCTAATGGGTTTGTTCGTAGAACCAGAAACATTCAATGATTCCACATCCATTTGGACCTACATTCCAAAGGTAGGTTCTCATTAGTTGTGGACGGATGAGGCTTAGGAATTTGTTTTGGTCGAGAGGATGGGAGGTCAGACTCATCACACCTTTTTGAGGGGATTGATTTTCTACTCCGGGACTCTCTTTATAGATTTAAGTTATGTTCGTGAATCCTTATTACATTACCAAGTATAAAATGAGCTTTCCTTTAGATATGACAATCAATGATCGATATTTAGGAAATTTAGAGAATCTTTTATATGTATTCGAGGTTGTTCATGGATAAAGAATCGTCTGTATTTGTTAGAGATTCTTAGTCAATTGTATCCTTTGATATGTAAAAGTCTCTTGGTCATTATGATGACTATACTAGTTTTAAAGCCACTCAGTGGGGCACTTGAAGTTTATTGTCCTTCATAAGGACATGGATTATTTCAGAGTTGGGATCGAACCCTCAGATGGGCTACCTACGTATCCTGTATTTATAAAAGGAATCAGAACCCATGTAGTTTGAGTAGGGGAGAATGATGTTTATGATCGATGGCTCAAAGAAGGATGTCATAATTACCTTTACACTCTAAGCTCACGTGAGTCATGCTCGGTGTGAGAAACAAGAGGTATTGGCAAAAATCAGACAATTGTGCCATGAAGGATGTAATCATAAGAAATAAGGTGGGACTTATGTATGTATAATTCCCCAGATAAATGATGATTTGAATTTACTTCAGGTAAGAAATCTAGGAACAGGGTCCATAAAGGTATATATGCTTCATGGAGATTTGAATACTCTAACATGGGGCTTACTCTGGAAAAGGAGGCCCATGTTAGGAGAGGACTTATGATTGGTTTTTTACTCCTGAGAAGGAATCCCAGATCAAAGGTAAATTAAGACTGGTTAAGAAAAATTAATACTGGGACTTACTCCTGAAAAGGAGCCCCAGGTTAAGAGACTTGAAAAATTAAGATACATGGGGCTTACTCCTGAAGAGGATGCCCATATATGAGACTGAGGCTTACTCCTGAAAAGGAGGCCTAGGTTAAGAGAATTGTGTTTGGGACTTAATCATAAGGAGGATGCCCAAATTAGGGGACTGGGTCTTATTCCTAAAAAGGAGGCCCGAGATAAGAGACTTGAAAAATTAAGGGACTTGGGGCTTAGTCCTGAAGGGGATGCCCATATTTGAGATTGGGGCTCACTCTTGAAAAGGAGGCCCATGTTAAGAGAAATATGGTTGGGACTTACTCATGAGAAGGATGCCCAAATTAGGGGACTGGGGCATATTCTTGAAAAGGAGGCCCAGGTTAATGAGGACTTAGGGATTATTCCTAAAGTGGATGCCCAGATTTGAGAACTAATACTGGGGATTATTCTTGAAAAAGAGGCCAAGGTTAATGAGTTCTCTCATCTTAAAGGATGAGGTTGAATGAATGAAATCTCAATCTTTAGTGACATAAATATGTGTAAATCTCTAGGTTTTGAGATATATTCCACAGAATTCCTTTCAGATAAGAAATTAAAATCAAGAAATCATCCCATAAATGGCTTTTAAGGGTGTCTTGAAGATTGAATCTTGAATAGGAGGGGTGGAATGGCTTAATAGGGGTGAAATGGGAAATAAGGGCACCCAAAAGGCAGGGGCGTGCATGTCCTGGGAGGCGCGCAAGTACTACGTGGGTGCGCAAGTCCTGGTCGCACAAGTATACCTGCGCGACACATGGGTACTTGCGCGATTGTTAACCATTAGGGTAATACTTGAGGGACTCTTGGTTAATGCCTTTAGAATCCTCTTTAAGTTCTTCCACAAGATGGGTGCGCAAGTTCTATTGAAGGAGTAAGGAGGCGCGCAAGTGTGGCCATTTCCCTATAAGGGCTAGCCACTCAGGCGGGCAAGTGTTGATGAGTTTCAACACTTAGGCCTTCCTCCCCCTCTTTAGATCTTCTGTTCTAGGGAAGAAATTACCTTAGAAGTGTTTCAGAAGCTTTGAAAAGAGACTAGGGCACTGGGAGCTTAAATATGAGTTTCTGGGAAAAAAATCCTCTTCGAATGTGGGGACCATACGGTCTATTTATAGGCTGAAGAAGACCCCGGGCGGCTATCCTTTAGGACGCACAAGTCACTTGCGTGACCATTAGGTGTCTTTCAAGTGCACTTGTGTGACCATTGTAGAACATGCGCAACGCTTGTGCAACATTCTTATTATTCCTTCCTTTGTCAATTTTTGATATTTGTCCAAAGGTTCAATCACTTTGAGCTCTGATATTCCCCTTTTCAAAACATTAGATTTTGTGACAAAAGGAGAGTCAAAAATAACTTTTGATATTGATTTATTCCATGTTATATGATCCATGTGGAATGCTTATGAATGAAATGAAGTTTTAAAAAAGGGTGGGACCTGATAGCACTCTAATGAATTAATTAAAGTATATTATTATGATACATAATGTGCAATGAGTGTGGTTTCATGATAATTCATGTTTAATTAAGGTTTACTCGTTCTTCATGTGCAACAAGGAATTACACATGCTCCATGTGCAATGATCCTTAGCTCATGTTAATTCCATGTTAAGTGTTGTTGCCACATTTCCATGTTATGATTATCATGTTGTATCATGAAATTATGTTCTTATTACTCTTGTTATCAATTGATATGACTATTGTCTTACATTTACACTATTACTCATGTTATTCCATGTTTATTCCCTTACTACTCATTATAGCTCACCCTTTTCTTATGTGTGTCCTCAGGTTATCCCATGAAATGATAAGTACGAGGGAATGTAGTGGTTGTGTAAAGGAATTTTTCAATAAATATGTTGTATGTTTCATATTTTCAGTAGTTATATAATGTTCCAAATCCCCAAATACACTATACCTCTCTATATTCTATGTTGTATAAAGTGAAGAGTTTTTGTAATAAATCATGTTTATGTACGTAATAAAATGAACCATGTTGTCATAGAAAGGGATGGTGAAATCCTTTGCAACTACTTCAGTAGATGTTTGACCATCAAATGAAGTAGTATCAGGTACACTGTTTGTTTTTTCAGGTTATGCCAATGTGTTATTTGATTCAGGGTGTACACAGTATTTCATTTAGGAGAATTTTTCTAGTAAATTGGGAATTCCATCTCAAGATATGAATCCTGAACTTATGGAAAAAATATTGTGGGGAAATGTTTAGACAAAAATACAAACATAAGAACTTCCTATCCTTGTGTGTGAAAATAATCAACCTACAAACCTTTTTTCCCTCTATTAGAGTTTGATTTTATTTTGTTTATGGATTGGCTTTCCATTTATCATGATAAGATTGAATGCAGAGATAATTTTGTTTCTTTTCATAAAGATTTTCAGTTTTTATACTAGAATGAACCCTTACTTTTGATAACAAATGAGAAAGCCAAGAAACTAGAAAATGATGGAAATGAATGTTACCTTGTACAAATTGTTTAAAACAAAGGAACTATTTAGATTAATGATGTTCAATGGGTAAATGGGTATACTGATGTTTTTTCTGATGAGTTTCCTCATATTATACATGATCGGAAAGATTAATTTACTGTTGACATAGTTCATGACGCTAAGGAAATTTTAGAACCCCCTTATCGAATGGTTCAAATTGAACTTTTAAAGTTAAAGATGAAATTAAAGGATTTATTAGATAAAATTTTCATTCAACCTAGAACATCACCATGGGGAGATCTTGTCTTGTATGTTAAAAAAAATATGGTTCAATGATACATTGCATTGATTACAAAGCAGTGAATAACAACATTGTTAAGAACAAATATCCTTTGCCTCCTATCGATGATTTGATTTATCAGATCAAGGGATCTTTGTATTTTTCAAAGATTGACCTGTGGTTCGGGCACCATCAGTTTAATGTAATGGAAGCTAACATTACAAAGACAATGTTTCGTAATATATATGGCCATTAAGAATTTGTAGTTATGCCTTTGAGGCTAACCAATGCACCTGTTGTATTAATAGATCTTATGAATAGAATTGTTCCTTAGTTCTTGGATAATCTTGTGGATGTGTTCACTAATGATATTTTGGATTATTACAAAAGTATAGAGGACCATTAAAGTCATATAAGGGTTGTCATGAAAACCTTAAAAGAAAAGAAACTATTTGGGAAATTCAGAATGTGTGAGTTTTGGATACAAAAAATTTCATTCCTTGGTCACATTGTTTCAAAAATGGAATAACTATTGATCCTGCAAAAATAAAAGTTGTTGAAGAATAGACAAGACCAACAAATACAACTGATATTCGTAGCTTTCTTGGTTTGTTAGGTTATTACTAGAGTATTGTTGAATATTTACCACGGTTATCTATCCCAATTACTATGTTAACATTAAAATGTGTTAAGTTCATTTGGAAAAAATAATGTGATTATTTTTTCAGGAATTTTACATAATATTGGTCAATGCTGCAGTTTTGGCATTGCCTTCTGGAAATGGTGAGTTTGATATCTATTTTGATTCTTCGTTAAAAGGACTCTTTTGTGTCCTTATAAAGAATGATCAGGTAATTTCTTATTCTTCACGTCAGTTGAAACCTCATGAGTTCGATTACCCTACATTTTTTTTGGAATCAACTACTGTTATTTTTGCTTTAAAAATTTGGAGGAATCATATGTATGGAGTAAAATGTGAAATATGTACTACCCAAAAAAGTTTTAAGTACATATTCACTAAAAAATAATTGAACATGAGACAGAGGAGATGGCTGGAATTAATCAAGGATTATGATTGCAGATTTCATTACTATCTAGTAATTGATAATAATGTGGCTGATTCTTTGAGTCAAAAAAGTATTTCTTAATTAACCATGCTATGTTTGGAACAAGATCATTTGGATTTTTATTTGATGAATTTTGGAATATAAGTTATTGGTTCAGGAAATTTCTTTTGTTTTGTTTCAGGTTTTAGTGAAATCATCTCCATCGGACAGAATTAAGAAAGCACAGAAGGAAGACAGTGGGTTGCAAAAAAATTTAGAGTTGGTTTAGATTGATATGTTTCCAGATTTTAACATTGATAATGATTTTGTTTTGAGTTTTGGGGAGAGATTATATGTGCCTTGTGATTCACAGTTGAAGAATGAGTTGTTATGTGAAGCTCATAGTTCTCTGTTTTTAGTTCATCTTTCCAATACTAAGATGCTCAGATATCATTGTGAGTATTATTGGTAGGATGGAATTAAAATAGATATTGATGATTTTATTGTGAACTGTTAGACTTCTCATCAGGTTAATGCAGAGTGGTAGTTACCAAAAGGGATGTTTCAGTATTTTCTAGTTTCAGAGTGGAAATGGGAAAATATATCCATGGAATTCGTTGTGGGATTACCCAAGACATCTAAAGGTAATAATGAAATCTGGTTAATTTTTGAATGATTGAATAAATCTACTCATTTCCATACTATTCGATATACATTTTCTCTAGATCAACTTTCTCAGTTGTATGTTAAGTAGATAGTCATGTTGCATGGTGTTCCCCTCTACATTGTATCTGATCGTGATCTCTGGTTTACTTCTATCTTTTGGAAAGGCCTTCAGAAGTCATTGGGTACTGAATTAATCTTTAGTATAGCTTTTCATCCTCTATCATATGGGTAGTCAGAACAAAAAATTCATACATTGGATGATATGTTATGTGCATGCTCGATGGATTACCAGGGAAGTTCAGACCAACATCTTTCTTTGGTTTAATTTTTTTATAATAACTTTTTTTATTCCAGTTTTACAGATGGATCAATTTCAGGCATTATATGGGATGATTTTTCGAACTCCTGATTTTTGGGATGAAGTAGGTGAAAGGAAGTTGATGGGACCAGAATTGGTTGAAGAGATGGTAGAAAAGGTTCATTTCATTCATAAGCACATGAGAACTTCTCAGAGCATGCAGAAAAGTTATTCAAATAATAGGAGAAAGAATCTTTCTTTTGAGGTAGGTGATCATGTCTTTCCCAACGTTTCTCCATCGAAAAGTGTGATGTGTTTTGGTAAGAAGGGAAAGATGAGTCTGAGGTTCATTAGACATTATGAAATCTTCGAAAAAGTTGGATCAGTTGTGTATAGAGTGCATTTACCTCCACGTTTAACATAAGTACACAATGCTTTTCATGTTTCAATGTTGAGAAAGTATAACCCTGATCCATCTCATGTTTTTAACTTAGAAGTAGTTCAGTTGGAAGATAATATCTCTTTTCAAAAACAACAAGTCCATATTCTTACTTAAAGAGAGCATGTGTTGTGGAATAATGTAATTAATCAGGTAAAGGTTTTGTAGAAAAATCATATGGTTAAAGAGGCAACGTGGGAATCTAAAAATTCTATGAAAGATAAATATCCTCACTTATTTGATAAGTGAATAAAAATTGCGAGGATGCAATTCCTAAAATTGAGGAATGATGTAACATCCCCGGAAAATAAAGAAGAAGAAATTTTCATATTTAACAATATTTATGATTTAAATATTAATTTTATTTTAAAATGGATGCTATGTTTGATAAAGTACCTGATACACAACAACGGGGTTCTTTGAAATCTTACGTTTCACACAACATTGGGTCATACTGAAAAATGATAATATAATATTATGTTAAATTGTAGGTAACGCCTACCCATTGTATTGGTGGGAATAGACAAAACTAACTAAAAAATGAATATTCAAATTTTTAAAATGTTATTAAATTTATCCAATAAATTGTATAGTCTTAAAAAAAGAAGGAATCTGATTTTATGCATAAATACTCTAATATTCATTAAAAGGACGATTTACCGCCTATTGATGGTGAAATCTCCTTAAATCTAATTTTGGTTACTTTTATATGTTCTATTTGACAAAATAAAATTCTTATTTAGAATCAGGACATCAAAATATACTTTTGGTAAATTTTTTGTATTTTTCTGATAAAATTCATTTTTTAATGAATGGTGAAAAATACTGTATTTTAATTAAAAACTGCATTTTAATCTAATTCATTTATAAGGTTATATTTTATTTTAAATTGGTTTTAAAGTTTAATTAGAATATTTTTTTACCATTTAATCCAAGTCATTAGAAGTAATTTTACTTTGAAATTGGATATAAATAAGTGTCAATCATTTCATAGTCATTATTTCGTAAAAACATACTTTTTGTTTTGACACCGAGAATTAATTTTAAATTAATTTCTACCACTTCTGTGTTTTGAATTTGTAAAAATGGATTCCATATTTGGAATTTGGAGGTCAAAATTGTGTAAATAGATAAATTTTATTTTTAGAAATTATGAGTATTTACTTTAGTAAATATTTTATTTACCATGGTTAAAAGGTAAATCTAGTAATTAAGGGTAAAAAATAATATTAAAATAATATAAAATTACATTAACATGTGTACTAATCCTATTATTTGATTCATTTCCGGCCATGGTCATCCTTGGGTTCATTTGGGGACCCCATGGAGCCACTTGAGATTGATAATGATACTTTATATTAATTAATTGAAAGTAATGACAAAAATGACTTAAACATATATGTTTTAGTAAATCAATTCATACATGGGGTTATATAAGTTATCTCTTCGACTATAAATATTCATTTTAAATCTAATAATATTCCCTACATCATGGAATTTTTTATAGTTATTAGACATACTCTAAATAAAAATATTTATGACATAATAATGATGCATTGTTTACCTCATTAATTAATGATTTAAATAAATAAGATTATAAAGATTAAAACATTATCAAAAACCATTAAAATTTTTATTTGATGATTTTATTTAGAACCCGATTCATCTTATCTTTGACTCTAATTAGTTTTGGATGTTTTTAAACCGAATATAATTATATAATAAAATAATATTTCCACACTTTCATAAAGAGCCCCTCCTCCGCCGTATAAAAATCCCTCACTTATAACCCATTACTCACACATCTCAATCCACTTGGCTCATTAAAACGCGACCCAATTAAATTCCCTACATCCATCTCCTCCTCCTATAAGCCTTCCCTTAGGAAAAAGGCAATTCAATTAATCCTTTTGGTTCAAACCAGAGGAAGATACCCGCTATAAAGGTAACATCTTCTCATAAGTTCTTTTTCTTATTTTCCTTATCAAAACCCTAAACTTTTTTATTCCTTTATTTTAAAACAACAATATTATAATCAATATAATATGTCGTTGTTTTGAGATGGATTATAATTACACTTACACACACATCCATCTAATTGGTAAAGAACATACTATTTCTCTGGATGACAAACTCGTGACTCACTAAACGCTGATTGTTCAATCTTCTCATACGTCCTCTTATGATGACAATTAAGATGGAACTATATTTATTTGTGATATATATTATATTTATATTTTTTATATGCTTTTTTGTATTTCACTTACAGAATACCTTTATGGTTTCTACAGTGGGTAAATACGATAATTTCATTTGAGGAAGTGTGGACTACCTCCCCCTCAATGTGATATCACTCGTTTATTCCCTATGTGGAATGTATAAAAGATGGATTTAATGAAATTATAAATGATATTATACTAGGATTACAATATATCTATGTATTCTTATGTTTTTATTCCATTAAATATGTAATATAAATGATAGTGGTGTTCATGCGTACATACGACTTACCGTCTCCATGAACAGTGCATTTCATATCTTAACTCCAAATGTTATGTACTATTATAAATATATATATATATATACTAGATATATATGATATATATGATATCTAAATCCTGAATATCATTCATGATATAATAGAATTTTGGCCACATGGACAATTTTTAATTATAACAAGTTCATTTTTTACTCAAGTTCCAAACATTGATAAAATGTCTGATATGAAATCAAATAATTTACTAATTGTTATTTAAAGTTAATAATTCATATAAAAGGAATAATAAAAATGAAAAAAATTTCATAATCAATTATAAATTAAATTTATTTTATAATTTAGGAGATTAATGAATGATCGAGTCAAGTCGGACATGAGGTAAGGGACTTCATATCAATCTCCATAATTGAGGCATATTTTGTTTTATACATTATGTTCTTTTATATAGTGTGTAAAAACATTTGAATCATCTTTTCATTCAAAAGGAATATTTTTCTATGAATAATTTTACTAATTTTCAAAAATGAATGTTTATTTTTAATGTAAGTAGTGACAACAACATTTGCCACCGCCGTGAGTATTATTTGATCTTTGGATTTCTAAACAAGTTGTATTGTTTTTTAAAAGGAAAATAAATACCATATACTCTTTTACGTATTTTGGTATTGAAAATGGTTTTTATAATGGATTTCTTATGTTAATATATTTAAACAATATATTGTGATTAAAATGTGGAAATGGTATCTTTCCTTTATATTATTTATATGTGTTTTGAATATGTTGTGGTTATTGGGAATTGTTATGTATTTGTGTGGTTCCATGATAATCCTAAGGTCGGTGAGCCCGAGATAGCTCTCCAATGCATTGGGTAATGTGAAAGAGGTAAACATAAATGTTTCTCCTAAGAGATTTAGGGAATATACTGTGATGGGTATTCCAAATGTAACTCTCTACGTAGCCATGATAGCTACAATGTAAGTATGATATGTATGCCACAAGTTACCTTTATGATTTTTGATTTTATGTATATTTCATAAATATTATGATTTTATGAGGAATGAGCTTATGCTTGGTATTTATTTATGGACTAATGTTATCTTTCTTTGTCATATAATCCTTAATGAGATTTTTAGGCTCATACCATGTTTGAAATGTTTTTTCAGGGGACTTAAAAATGAATAAGGTCAAGGATGGGATCAAGGAAAAGTCATGCTGTCTAGAACATGTAACTAGACATGAATCGTTTTTTCAAGGGTTTTTATTTTATAAAAAAATGTGAATTGAGTAGAATATTCTTCTTTGTAATTTTTGAGATTTAATTTAATAGTTATGGCCTAGTTCTCTAAAACTCTAATCCTAAAAAGATCTTCAATGAGAATTATTCATTTAATTCAATATTATGTAATATTTTAAGGTCGGGTCCTTATAGTCTCACTATTTAATTCTTTCTACAGGGTAGTATGTAATTCTCAAAAACAATTATTTGTGGGAAGTAAATAGATCATATTCACACCTCTCAGGGGGTGGTGGATTCTATATAGTAATAAAACATATAGGAAAACATGTCCCACCTAATAACACCATTCATGGGGATATGTGTTCCACATGGAAAATCAATATGGAATTGAAAAATTCCACATTAAAACACCACTTAGGTTGAAATATGTATAAATTCAAAAAACCTATTTGGGGTTAGTATTTCATACTCCAAATAATATATAATGGAGAAATAAATCTTATTTTTAAACACATATTATGGGGAAATATATCCCACATAAAAGAACCTCTCCGAGTGTAGTAACTCGTCCACATAAGAACCACTCTAGTAGAATCACATAACACTCTGAATCACCTATAAAATAGTGATATTCCATACATTGAGATCAATATGAATGAGGTTTTGAGTCACTTTTGATCCTATTAAATCATCTCATAGTCTGATAAACCACACTACCAAGATAAGATGTGTTGATTACAAGTTAGAAGAAATCCAACATAGAAATCGTCATTCATATCACATAGAATATAATTGCAACAATCCTCGGTCACAAAATTAATTTCAGAATTAGAATCTATTCCTACATTAATAAATAAATCTCCATAAAATAATTCAAAATATTCTACCATTATCCATTCATAAATTCATGTGGCATATAACATACATAGTCCAGGAAAATTAATCGTGTCTTATATTAGGGTTTTCAATGGACCGATCATAGTTTTCATGTAGAATCTAATCATATCTATTGAAAAACAATACAAAATATTAAATTGTCATAAATAAATATTACTAATCCATTTATTAGTTCAATGAACAATGTTCATACTATGTCAGCATTGGTCTATTCCATTTAACTCATTCCATCTTTACATTACCCATCACATGGTATCCTAGCTAAATATCTCATCACAAGTCATTAAAGAAACTGAAATTAGGGGGAATCAATCCAATTAAGTATTATAACTATTAAAATTATAGGGAAATTTACATTATATTAAACTCTATGACAAGAATTCCATAAATTCCAAAACATATTATATACTAATAATTTACCCTCACAAACAAAACTCATATCCTATTAGTGTTTTCACCGTTCCTTTTAATTGGGTAACCCATTACACACTAAACTCAATGGAACCTCTCTTACATATTTCAAGGCCTCTCTATGCCACTTATTATTGGAGACTAAGTTAAACTTTTCAAAAAATGATTTTAGGTTCACCATATATCATTCTCGAACTAGCATACTTCGTGGAATGAATGGAATTCCTGATCCTGATGGGATGTCCTCATGTTCTTTTGAGGAAAACAACACTCTTGATAATTATTTATTTAGAACTAAATGAAAGGAATCATCTAATAAAATTATTTTATTTGTAATAAATCAATTTATTAAAATCTACCACCATAAAAATTTGAAAATATATAAATAGTTCTTTTAACAAAAATATATGTAATCCTAAATATGATCCCATATATACCTATCCCAATTATAAGAGAAAACCTAATGGGAGCATCCCTAGACATCTGACTCTCATTTACTAACAACAGCCCCAATGAGCTTAAATATTTCCAACCAGATCATTAAAATAGATATGAAACACATTCATAAAGATATTAATAGGAACAAAATAAATGTCACACCTGGAATGGAGTATTCATGGAGTGAACCAAAAAATATTATAGTAATATAACTAAGGAGTGTATTCAATTACATTTAAAATGAAAATAATATATTTTACCATTGATATATAATGAATATATAGTGACTCTCGATACGTATTGATAAGAAAAATTACAACAAGTATTGAACCATGCATTCCATACAAATTACCACTTTACATTTAAATATTAGTTCATTAAAATGATTTTTTTTTTCATTTTTTAGAAAAATCCCTCATAATAGTCAGATAAATGACCAATAAAAAGGCACCCATTATTCAATTAACAAAACATGAAAAACCATATATGATACATGTATTAATAAATAAGGGACATGAACAGAATATGAATGTTATCTACTATATTAGTCTAACAATAAGGGTAAATTGTCATTATATCCACCCTATTCCCATTATTAAGATTGTCTTAGAGCTTATGAATCAGGACCCAACTTTTTGGCCAAAGTTTTATCAAAAACTAGCCACTAAACTATATTAAAATGAGAAATCAATAGAAGAACGACCCTATAGTCCAATTTTAAACTTGATAATATATTATAATCAATAAAATTTCTAAGGGAAAACAAATCTATACCTATAATTCAGATAACTATGATGACATGAGAAAAAATACTGATCGATATAAAATATAATAATAAACACAATATTCAAAAAATTTATTATGTAATCCCACAATATCCTATATCTAAATCATATTAAACATTCTCTTATATCCATCATATAGTCGTCAAATACATCAAAAATCTCTGATTAAAGGGATACAAACACATAGTCCTAAAGGGGATGCATATACCAAAAAAATTATTGAAACTATTTTATATAACAAAAAATCCTTCAAAAAAATCCACTTGGGAGGCCATTCATCTTTAAAATTACTCAAATTCTATTTAATAAAACCTTCAAAAAATAATTATTTTAAAATAATCCAAGGAATAATTTTAAAAAATATGTAATATCTTACCTCAATATCATTAATAATTAAAATTTCTGTATTAGTTAATCCCATTACCCAAATGGGGTAAAAAACCAGACTAGGCATTTTATTGATCATAATTTCTGAGTCATTTTATAATTTCATGGAAATTTATGTATTACTTGAAATTAAAAGTAATAGATTTTGGTAATTTTGAATCATCTCCTGAACCATATGTATGTAAATTATGACTATCAAATATAAATATAAATTATCAAAAAACGCCTTTTAAAACATAAATAACCAATTGATATACCAAATAAAATATGTTCACAAAACAACTACCTATAAAAATCAAAAATAAATATAAATTCTTGTAAAACATATATCCAACAATGGTAATCAATAAAACATAGAAGTATATGGTCCTAAACACATAATAGAAATGGTCCCTATATTAGAACCATTCCAAAAATTGAATATATCCTACCCGAACTCAATGGTTCTTACATGTAGTAGAACTAACAAAAAATGATGGAAATATAGAAGAAGAAGTAAGACCAGGATGAATAGAGGGATTAAAAACAATACATTTGAATGAAATAATCCAAAAAAAAGTATCTTAGAATCTGAGGAGAAATGCATGAATAGATTTGTGTTGGCATATCCTATTGCGGTTTATTAATTAAGTTGGAGTCATCAGATACAAGTACCATAAAAATATGTTTGGGTTAAAATTGAAAAAAACTCAGAAACACATGTGGTTTTACCACTTGGTTTGTTATATATTGTTCCAGGAAACTCACAAGATATGGTCGCAGCGTTATTAAAAAATACACCAACTGTGAAAAATTACTCTACAAAAATCCACATCACTATCTCCTGGTTTCGAAATAAATTCATGTGAACATAAAGTAGATATGAAATAGAAACACATGATAAAATTCTATTAGATGAATTTTTCAAGAAAATGAACCATTTATGAATAAAAAAATACTTCCCATGAAGACCCAACCATGCATGGTCAAAAAAACGGAAAAGGGAAATTCCGTAAAATTTCTAGAAAATGTGTTGATTATCCACCCATACCAAGTGGCAGAAGAAAATTTTTAGGAGATCAACATTATACGATCAAAATAGCCTAAAAATAAATTTTACATAAAAAATTAAACAAATAAAATTACAATAAAATGAGGTGATAAAATCTCTCATATATAGGACATTTATCCACCATAATTCCCCTAGTTAGTAATGATTATTGAAGAAGACATTGAATTATTCTACCGAATTAATTCAATAATAAAAAATACCCAACTACCACTAGGATGATTCAAAAGGAATATAGAGACTAATCATATATATCAACACTATTTTATAATTTTTAGAAACTAGGTAAATAAAAAATATACACATTCTACATAATTAAACAATAGTAATATCTTCAAATCCATTCAAAAATAGAGATTTTTGAACCAACACAAAAATGAACCTCAATCTAAGAACCAAATAAGGAATCAACAGTGAAATATGTATAGAATATAACATCTCATGAACATTAACATGAGTTCTTTACCAAAATAACCATGATCCATGTGATTAATAGTTCCTCAGCCACACTAGTGTCATATCACAAAAATATATAAAATAAAACCAACACCTTCAAGTGTATACCATAATATACAATAATATTTTCATTCATATCATAGATCACATGGTCTCCCACATTCAGCCAAACAACAAATCATCATTTAAAATTCTACACACAAAACATTGACCAAAACTATACTAATAAATTAACAACACATTGAACTGTGATGAAGTTACCTTAGGAACATAAAAAATGCCAAGAGGAAAAACAAATATCCACCAAGGACATCTAGAAACCCCAACATCCCAAAACATTATAATGTGATCAATGAATCTCCCTGAGTGAAGGGTCAAAAAACTATAACCAATACCTATAAAAAACAACCCAAAATATTTTATCACACTATTAAAATCCCAATTCTGAATAGACCACAACATCCATTATGTAATAGTCCCCAGATGATTGTGATTAACCAAATGAAAACAACTCTTATGATCTCTACCACTTATATGATAATCCAGAATAAAAATATTAAAAATACATATAAATAAATCTCTCTTTAAATGAAATTTTTTTACGTTTTCTAGGATAGGTTTAATAATCCAAATAATAGAAAAACCAATTTAGAAAATATAATCCTTTTATTTGTGAAAACCTATATAGAGAATGTTCTTTTCAAATAAATTATTTTATCAAAATTTATTATAAATGAAAATAATAACATTTATGAAATGATCTAGATCAAAAAATTCCGTAAAAATCCCCCCTTTAAATTTAAAATTTTCCTTATTTATGTTTTCTTCTTGAATTATTTATAAAATTCACTGAAATTTTATAGATAATTGATCAATGGAAAGGAACAATAAAAAATGTAGGTTAAATATGTTTCAATCTTGTGGGTATATGAATGGAATGACAAAAGAATCCGGAAATTCGGTCCACTGATAAAGGAAATGGTTCCCCTTGATATAAAATTGGTTTTAACTTGATAAAATCATAAACCAAGACAATCCTAGAACAACACATTGGCCTTAGATTCATCCTAACAAAAGAAACCTACAAATCATGTACTAATAAATCATTTGGGATAAACCAAATTAGTCATATTTTACATTAGAGGACACACATGTAGCATGTGACATACTTGTGATGTATAAATAAGGATGTAAAATTTAGTTACTCAGTTTCCCATAATAAAAAGTTTGTTTGATTAATATAATAATTTACATAGTCATCATTAATCATAATAAATAATTTCACACTCAATGCGATTGCCCTCATAATAACTAAGCCCTAAGATAAATATAAAATTCTTGACATACTTCAAACCCCACACATTGAAGGGAATCATGAAAAGCTTTTTATTTATGATGGAACATCTGATGGCTCCCACATCCATGATGATTCTATTTTAATTTAATTGTGTCCATTCATTAAAAAGGGAGGTGGTATCATGGATTTTTTACTAGTGATACCTTGGAATTCATGTTGGTCGAGTGGATATTGTTTTTAGATAATTTTACCCTTTGTGGGTGCAATATTTCGAACACTTAGACTCCAATATAGGTTAGATATTAGTTCATAAAGCCCTTCCAAAATCGAGTGTAATATCGGATACCCACATAAAAATGATCTATTCTAAACTATGTGATTGATATTGAAATATCAATGTATATGATGATATCTAAATTCCTATTATTATTTTATTATTAAATTAAATTAAAAATTGGGAACTTTGGAATTTAATTCAATCCTTGAAGGTTTTTGGTTATAGTGATGTTTGGAACAAGCTGTTGAGAAGGATTCCTATATATTCCCATAAGGGAATCAGAACCAAAAAAGTATAGGGATACATAATATATCCCATGATACTGTTTATGTTCATGTGAAATGGACCTATCAACATAGTTTAACTTCATATGCTAAGGAATTCAATTTAAAATGTTCCTAGAAATGGTTGGTGTGGGGATTACGCATGGGGGGGGGGGGATTTCTAGTTGTTCCTCACTCTATGTAACTAAATATGATATGGTATAGATCATATCAATACCATCACATTAGATATCCCTATATCATCAATAGGGAATGATGATTCTCCTTATACTCACTACCACATGGAGACATATTCTCATCAGATAAAAATTTATAGGCTCATCACCTAAGAGAAAGCTATCATAGGTTGGGGATTATGCCTAGTAGGTGTCCCATATTTGGGAATAAAATGGAGTATATCGACATGAGATATATTAAGTAACCAAAAATAAAAATCCTAACTCATGTTGAATTATGAATCCAAGTGGAATATATATACATAATGTGTGAGGTAACCAAGATAAGTATATACACTCATCATTTATGAAGAAACTAGGAGCATTATATCTAATAAAGGTATATACATATACCAAGAGGAGAATATTGACTTGATGTATAAGGGTTTTTCTTATTCAAATCACATAAGTTAATTATTCTATTTACAAGTGAGTGTATTTAACCTTATTGAGGAATCCTAAATATATTATTCAACAAGGAAAAAGTAAATATAGATTGAATGGAAAAGTTCGTGGTCATATGTTTGGACCAACCTATTCTGTTCAAGTTCATTCATTAAGGATGTTTGATAAGAATTATTTTCTCATACTTCTTGGAATAAAAATTGAGTCATGTGACACATTCCATTTATGAATTTATAATTACAAAAAAAATTCTATAATCCCAATAAATTCATGGACTATGTGAGTAAAAAAGAGATAGATGGTCATTTGTATCAGATTGGAGCACATAACATTGAATCGAGAAGTGTTTATACATGAACATCCAAATCCTTCAAACTCTCAGTTTTTCGTAATAGAATGAGTAATGGATATTGTTTACTATAGTGATCACACCTAGTTAGAGGTCCATACATGATAACCAGTTGTAATATATTGACTTCACTTGAATACAATAACTAATACTAGAATATCTTCATGATGTAATGATGGTACATAGAGAACTATATCGACACAAGGTGATTATGTGGGGACATATAAATATGTTCTACATGGAACTTCCTATACCTAATAACTAATAGAGGTAAAGGTATTGATGGATATGGTCTTATAATTAGGTGGATACCCCAACATATTAAAACAAATATGAGCATGTTGAATCATGGTACATTGTTATGGATTGGTTTTTAAGCGTGATATTTTAGTGAATATGCACATAACCCCATCGTAGACTGGAAAATTAGATTAGAACTTGAATGGGTAATAAAAGGTTCTTGTACCAAGTGATGGATATTAATGAGTGTGATTAGTTGAATTAAGGTATAACATGAGGCCTCTATTTTAAAATGTATAATATGTGTGAAACTTATGTGAATGGTTTCATTAGTAGGGGTGTCTAGGTGAGGGAAATGGGGAATGATGAATATTTTCTTTTGAATGTAACAAATTTAGTGGTGAATATTCTCCCTCAAATAGGGATTTGAAAAATTAGTGTATTTCCCTAGTAGTGGGATAAAAAATGTTGTAAACATAGTGAATGAATAGTCATGGATTTTCTATATTGAGGGAGATCTAAGATGATTCACCCAAGCTAGATGAATAGGGAGCCCCGCTCATAAAAGGGATAGTTAAGGTTGTTCTATATAGTAAGGGAATGAATGGGGCCCCTCCCTAGTAAGTTTTATAAATGGTTCTCCATATTATATGTTAACCTGGTACGTTTTCCATGTGTGTGTGATCCATGGTATATCACCATATTATGGGTGAATATGGTGCCTGACCTTATTACCGGTGATCCATGGTGGTTCACCCTTGTAATGTTGAACAAGTAGGGTCAATAGGTAAAGAAGGAAAATAATAAACCCTACTTCATCATCCAAGAGTACATTATAACATAAAATTGGAGGCTTCCTGGCAATATTTTTTGGAAATCCTGTGGATACGTTTATGTTATATGGATGACCAATGTACTCTAGGAAGATGGTAGAATTAGATGTGTGAGCGACCTTTGAATGAACATGGATTTATTCATTAAAATTTCCCAACTCCATATGACTATAACCTTATAATAGTGAAAATAATGTGGCTTAGTAAGTAATATAAATGATTAATGTGATGTGAACTATCAGTCCACAAAGGTTTTACTTTTGCAGAAACCCTTTTATTATAAATTATTCATATTCATATACTAATATCAGAGGTAGGTTCTCATAACCATGTGTCAAAACTGGGAAATATTTTTAGGGATTCTTTATCCCTCAATGTGTTATAAATCAGGTTAAACATGGTGATATAATTTTCATAACCTTAGCGCATGGATATAAGTTTCTACTCAGACTCGACATCTATTATCTAAGTGATAATCATATGATTTATTTAATGAAGAAGTCTAGGGAATTCATCTTTCAATGCAAAAAAATTCCCCCTATAATTGGATTTATTTTCAGTCCATGTTATTTTATTATACTAAAAATGTTATTTATTTTTATGCATTTCTAAATAACCTGCTGTTCTTTGGAGTTGTTTATCTAGTGGGAGTATTTTTTCCAACGGGAGATTTGTAACTCAAGGCTTTTGAATGTCAAAAATATTGACGATCATCACTCATGGAATTGGTATCCTGAAATGGTAATCAATATAATTCATTGATAGAGGGAGTAAAAGAATAAAAGTTATATTTTAGGTAGGATTAACAATAGGAGATCTTTATATCAAACCATATATTGTGAGAATAATAATCAAAAACATATTGTTATTATAATTGTTTTCCTTTATAGACCACCCTCTGACAGAGAGGGGATTATTTTTAGTATATTTTTTTATGATATAAAACCCTATAATGATGCCTGATAATTTGATTTTGAATACATTGGAGGTTAAAAATGTTCAATTTGTGTGGTATAATCAATACAGTCACATATAAAAATAAATTTAAACAGGGATTCGTTTCACATGTTGGAATACATTTTTTTGTATCCTATACTACACTATGTAGTTTAATGGTTATGTAGGACAATACATATTTCCTGAATTTTATTTCATGTGATATGGACTGGGTAACAATATACACTCCATGAGAATATATTATGAGCTCTAATTTTTCCATACATTGACTGACCTAGTGATCATATATTGTTTTTTGGTAGGTTTTACTAGAATCCCATTTGATAATTTTATCATTTAATTCTCACTAATAATTTTTCCTAAATCATTGATGGAGAGGACTAGTAGATGGGAACATTAATCTTTCCCAGGAGTCCATTTTCAGGTTTTCAATCGAACATGTTTTTTTTTAAATTTTTCTAAAAATAATAATTTTATTCCTAATCTACAAGGGGTTCATAAATAGATAAAAGAGACTAAAAATTAACCATATATTCCATTTATTTGTTTTCAATATTGCAAATATAATTTTTCGTTCCATGAGTAATTTAGTCTCTTAGAAGTGAAACAATATAGCTGGTGTTAAATGTCAGGAAACATTTACCATAATGTAATGCATTATATATAGATACATGGGAGAAAAAATTGATAATAATGTAGAACCTAATGTCACATCTCTATATAATCATGGGGAATTCAATACAATTTTATGGTGATATTTCAATAAAAAATGGGTTGCTAATGTTTCATGTCAAAAACACTAGCCAAGTATCATTATAGGTTTATGTCACATAGTTGTGCCAAAATGGTTATTGGGATAGTATATATAGAAAAATAATGTATAATACCAATGTTAAAGGAGAAGCTAATGCTTTTATAGGAAATACCATATATAAGTATGCTTGGTTAAAACTCATTTTGACCTGACCATACAGTGCGGGAATTTTTTGTCTAAGATGTTTGACCCAATGATTGGGATAGTCAATACAATGAGGGAAAATAAAAAACCTCCATGAATGAGAGTGACTAACTATCATATAAAATTATATAAAATAGTTCTCATTAAATTTATGATCATGAATTTTGGACAATTATTTCATGTAGTCTGAGGTGAAACAGTAATTACTATCTTTCTATGAAGATTTCTCTAGAAAGAAAATTTCAATTTATGGATTTGTGAGGCCAAAAGATAAAATCAAATGAATTATCATGGTCTCCATATGAATAAAATATCCAAATATGGATGAGTATAAAAACATTATTTCAAAATATTTCTTTGAAAATTAGAATGATGAAAATGTGATTAATAATGAGGGTATTTGAATCATCTTGCATAGTTGGGTTGTGGAATGAAAAAATAAAAATATAATAATAACTCAATAAATTAGAAAATAGATACTGTAGATTCCATGTATACCATTAATAATGGAAAAATACAACAAAACAATTAGTTGATAGATATCACATGGGGCTATGTGGGGCCTTTAAAACAGGACTGAAACATCCCCTTATGATTACCTCATATGATTCGTGTTAAACTATTCCGTTAACCATAAAATAATAATGTGTTCCATCAATATTAGTCTAATGACATGTTACAAATGTTCATATAAAAGGGTGAATCAACATGATTAGTTGGCTAATGTTGATATTATTTTATGATTACTATATCGACTAAAAAAATTCAGCTTGTGATGATTTAGTTATCATATATTAGAAGTACCTTCAGGAAGAAAAATGTTATTGATGTATGGTTTTATAACCCTACAGTTTACTCTATCATATATTGAACCCAATCTAATAGTGAATGGTTGCAACATTAAACTATTGAGTACATAATATAAAAAATTGTTGGAATACTCAACATGAAGAGGTAATAATTCTATAAATTATTCTGTCCTTGTGGGACCAATTATGTTCAATTTAAAAAGTTAATGAATATTTACATAATATTTTTTTAGGACCAGGGGGTCTAATGAGTGTAGTTATGATTTTTCTGGGACCTCATGGTGTGATTGATGAAATGTGTACCCTTTTATATTTTATTATCTATAGTGTTCCTAAACCATATAAGTAAATTTATTAGCATGTGGGGATGCTACATTTTCTTTAGGTTTCTTTATATTGGATTTCAACCTATCAAGACATATTGTGTCATTTTATTTTCAATTTATGGTCTTGTAATTTAGAACATAGTAGTATGGAGTTTAATGTCATAATTCATTAAAAAATTGTGGCATAGTACTTATTTTTAAGTGAATACAATGAAGGGACCCTTTCTATCATAGAATACATCATCGAATGGAGTACACAATTTTATGGCCCTAAAGTTTTGACTGAGTTTTCAGCTTAGACAAAGATTTGTTATCATGAAATCAGCATGTATCCATAGAGAATATTATGCATGACACTCATCTTTCATATAGTGATCCATCCCATATAGATCTTGGTAAAATATAGAAATGAGGATTATAATTTCTCTAAGTGTGGGGTTATGATCAAGATTAGATCAATTTCGTATACCCAAGATAGGATGTCCAGGATACCTTTGGAATGGGAGAATGTCTCCATATCAAAAATTAGTTGTGAACCATTTTCAAGATACATGTACATAAATAAGGCACAAATATATTGATTAGGTTTTATATAGGGGTGAACTCTAATTAGTTTATGATCATACAGAATGAAACTTATTTCTTTCATTTTATCATCATGCGACATGTAATCAGATGTTCTACTTTTTAGTATCATGTGGATTGGGACATATGATATATTATTTAATGTCAAAAAAAATCTAAAAAAGACATAAAATATAAGATCATACGTAAATTACATTTCAAAATAGTATATTGGTTCTGAGAAGGATCTTTAGAGGGACCATTTATTAGTGCGTTCTTTTTGAATACATGGAATGCCTTCAGTCATCCATAAAATTATTGATAAATAACCATATTAAAGGGGCTCTTCTATAGATCAAATTCATATGTGTTGAAGAGAGGTCTCATGTAATAGACCATTACTTTTATGTTATGGTCACACATGATGGAAAAAAATTATGAATTTTTCCCGACCTACCTTCACCTAGATGAGGGATGAGACAGAAGATTATCAGACCCTTCCTTCTTCATGTTAAAGGAGAGATAATGACCCCTGATACCCGGCTTCAATATGTTCCGGAGTGGCAACTAGAACCAAAGGTATAGAATCACATGCAAAATGGAAGGCATTTCCCTTTTTATTTAGTTTTTTTGGGAGATAAGATAATAAATCCCAAACAACACAAAAATTGTAAGTAAAAGTAAATCCAAAACAATCCATTCCCATATTCATGTTCCAATAATAAGTGCTATAAAAAATTATAGAAAAATCTAGAGGAATGTACCAAATGAAATGAAAAGCAACAACATCAACGGTCCAAACATTTGAACTAGTAGGGTCCAACACGGTCCTCGAAGTCCGCTGGGAAACATGAAAGCAGTTTTATATACGTCGGGTGAGTATACAGGTATACACAGTATAGAAAACCAAAAGCTATCATGCATATGTGGGGAGGCATTTTAATGCCCTGTGAGAAAAAGGAGAAAACCAAAGCACCAAGCAAGGAAACTATCCACCCAAACTCACCAAATCACACTCCCCAAATAATTCAATTCATGTAAATTAATTGTAATATCACATTGATATTGGGTACCCCACACCACATTTCCACTGGTTATTGAAGAAATCCTATAGGTCAAACCCCTCCCTCCCTACTCACCGTAGTGACATTTCCATACATTGCCCGCACACACCTAGGCTACCACAACCACACTTCCCACCTTCAAACACCTAGGACACAACAACCACACACTACCACACCCGTGAACACCTAGGCCAGAACATCTACCACCACACCCGAAGACACCTGGGCCCAAACATCTATTGCCACACCCAAAGAGACCTATACATCATCCCAAAAACACTTGGGAAACAACATTCCCACCCACACTTGAGAAAACCACTAAAACTACCCTTCCTGAATAATATTCGGCTATAATGGACCTTAGGCCAACAAGCCTACTAAATTACAAATATAGGAAAACATTCACTCATCCCAACCTTGGGGTTCCAAAATCATCCCACACACAAACAACCTCATTAGTATTCATTCATAAAAAGAACAACACCCAAAACCAAGGACCAAATCACTCCAGGAAAATAATTAACCATTGAACCCATTATTGTTATCATATTCACATGATTCCATTTATGTAATTCTCCACAGTCGGTAAACTAACAGGCATATCCATAATCCAGGTAAAAGTAGCCAAGAAGAAATTTAAGCAATCACACCCGATTATCTTTTATAGTCACAACAAAAAAAGGGATCCATGAGATCCCTCGAAGTAATGGAACCAACCCAAGCGCCAATATATAGCCCCTCATAGCCTAAGATCCACAAACCAACAATTGTACCACAATAGGGGATCCCATCCCCATCCTTGTCACCCCATCAAAATTTAGAAGAACAACCACACATGTTACCAAGACAGAGGAAGGGAGTTTCTAGATTCAAAAACACCATTCATTGAGTTCTTTCTTTCTGTTTGGATAACTCGGGTGATCACAAAAGGTTTCTTGTTCACTGTACATCCATTTAATCAAGTGAGTTTATGTGATTAACCAATTTCCATGTTACACCTATTCAATCATCACAGAAGACTGGGGTCCATTAGTGCACAAAGAAAGACCACCAACGACCATGATTTTTTGTGGAAATGAGCCCATAAAATTGAAAACATATAAGAAAGGGAAAAAGAGTATATCAGAATCATCAATCACACCCCCTCATTCATTAAAAGTCTATTTATTATCATTATTAAGGTTTGGTTTCATCCATCCCCATAGGAACATTATCATACCCACCCCGCATGATACACAGTAAAGAGAGAAGATGGAATAACCCTACATGGATGATCAACCATCAATGTTTTTCTACATGCGCCATGAATTTAGGATGTGATACTAGTAGGGGAGGAACATCAGGGACTCAAAGTTTGGGTAGGAAAGGCTCTGGCATAGAAATTCCACTAGACTCGGGAATGAGGACTCCAAACACACCATGGAAAGGAAAGAGACTAACTGAGAAGAATAATAATCAATTGTTAGAACCAGGGTCTTATAAGCATGATTTTGCGTACGGTTTGTGTTTGTTTTCATTCCTCAGTGGAATTTCAGAATGTGTATCAGCAAAGAGATCATACCGTTCAAGCAGACAACAGTAATGAAGGTGGTGCCATTTCCCAGTGTTTGCCAAATTTTTGGGCCTGAAAATCGACAAATAAAGAAAAGTGTTTTTGGAAAAGGGACTTGCACGCCGAGGTCTTGAAGGATAGGAAACTTGTGCACCATATGTTTTTTAGGATTAGAACATCAAAATATGGAAAAGGGATAAGGGTCGCGCAAGTGTTGGTTTGGTCGCGCAAGTGGATTTGCGCGCTGTGAAAGAACTTGTGCGTTGTTACCTAGAATGATTCAGACTTGTGAGCCTATTGTTTTCCAAAAACAGAACATCAAAATTTGGCTAAGGAAATAAGGTCGCTCAAGTATTGGTTGGGTCACGCAAAGTGAGGTGCGCGATAGAGGTTACGGGAGAAGAGACTTACGCGCCAATGAGGGACTTGCGCGCCTCCGCGCAGGGGGTCCAGTTTGCCTATAAATACAGGTCGACCCCTCCTCAGTTATGACGGAGTTCAAGACTTAATGATTGTTTGAGATCTCGTCGCGCAGGTTGTTAAGATGCACAAGTGGTCGTTGGGTCGCGCAAGTATAGCTTACACACCGGTTGTTGGCTGCGCGCCCATGGCGGTTTGGGAGAGAAAAGAAGTAGACCACGCAAGTTTGTAGTTGTGGAAGGAAGCGTCATGCAGGTGCTTTTATTAAACTTGCATGCCAGTTTGGAATTTCGTGCCCTATTGGGACTTGCGCACCTGGCTTGGTGAAGCACTCCATGTATTGATGAAGCCCACCGGTCTGTTTAGAGCTGCACGAAAGCCGGGAGATTACCCGATACATTCGGGGAAAATTGATATTCATCTTCCGGTGAGAATTGGACTTCAATAGAGCATCTAAATACAACTGAGGATTCATTCTTATGAAATGATGAAGAGACCTTCACATCTATAAACTGAGTGTGACTTCACCAACGGCAGTGTGCCAGGGGGATTAAACGGGAGTAACCCGAGTGAAGTAGTGAGTTATCCCTGAACCTTTGTAAAGGCAGTGATCCTGGGATAGAGTGTTTGTTCCCAAACCTTTGTAATCCATAGCTAGTGAAGATTAGTGGAATTTTGTACGACTTACAACTTGTCAGTGTATGCTCCTTGGATGTAGCCTTTAGTTGTGAACCAAGTAAAAAGTTTTGTGTCTTCTCTGTGCATGTGAATGTTTTCTTTCTAATCATAATCATCATACAGGTTCAACAAGTTCCTACCAACGTGGGAACAAGATCCATCACATAAAAAGAAAAAGTATTCACCCTGATTCACCCCTCCCCTATAAGAGTGTCCTGAGGTTCTTCAAGTTGTATCAGAGGGTAAAGGTTGATGGTGTTGAATCTGACCTTTTTCTTCATGGAAAACACGGTCAATGTCAGGGGAGTCCCTCACTTCGATGGAAGAAATTTCCAGATCTAGAAGAACAGAATGAGATCTCATCTAAGATCTCTTGGAATGGAAGTTCTCTTTTCTACTGTGCAAGGAATACAAGTCACTATTCCAACAGGCCTAGCTATGACTGAAATAGACACGAAACTTCTTGATGTAGATGCTAAAGCATAGAATGCACTCACTGCATCCCTTTTTGATTAGATCTACCTAAAGGTGATGAATTTCATCTCAGAATAATCCATGTGTCATAAATGTGAGAATATTTTTGAAGGAGATAGAAAAGTGGAGGAGGCGAAACTACAAGTGTTGCACAATCAGTTTGATTATCTGAAGATTCATCCAGACGAGAATGCATACTCTTTCTTCAATCTAATTACTGAAGTGGTTGGAGCAATTCAGGGTCTAGGCAAAGAAATCATAGACATTGACATTATAATGAAAATATTAATAAGACTTCCACCTATGTATAATGCGAAGGTGTCAGCCCTTGAAGAAAGAGATCTTTCTAAACATTCTCTAGATGATATACTGAGCAGCTTGGTAGCATATGAAATGAGAGTCAAACCAAAAGATGCTACGACTCGGGTGAGAAAGGAAATGGAATTCAAGGCCATGGATAAACTGAAAATCTCAAAAGATAGTAGCAGTGAAGATGAAGAAGAAAAAGAAATTCTTTCTCTCATTTCAAAGAAGTTCCATAAGGGGAAAGGTAAATTCAATGGAAAGTTACCTCTCCCATGTTTCCATTGTATAATGGATGAGCGCATTGCCTCTCAGTGCTTAAGAAAGATCAATGATGAAGATAGTGAAGATGAAAACTTTGATAAGCCTCATAGAAGGTTCTTAAAAAAGGGAGACTTCAAATCTGGTAACAAAATGTGAAGGAAGAGTTTTGTCTGTGAAGAGGAAGAAGATGATAATGAATTTTGTGATGAAGAAGAACCAGAATTCAAAACTGGGAACCATGCTTCTATGTTGGCCACTTTTAAAAATTCATAAGATACTGATGGAGAAAAACAACTGAGAACTTTTGTAGATCCTGAGATGCAACTTAAGGATGTAGTTAGTAAGCTTAAGATTAAATGTAAGAGCTTCAATAAGTGGAAATCAATTGTAGAAGAATCAATTGAATATGTTGATCAACTTGAGGCTGAAATTGAATGACTGGAAGAATTTGTGAAGGTACAGTCTAAAATAATTGAAAGCAATGATGATGTAGTAGATCTGAAGCTGATAATTGAAGAGCAGGAAAAGGTCATCAACGAGCTTACCTCTACACTGGATGAAAAATCCAAGACTGCTGAGTGTCTTGAGGAGGAATTTGTTACTGTCAGGAGTAAACTAAGGACTAAATCAGTTCCAAAAGAACTGAGGAAGAAAATATAGTTTGGTAGATTCTCAGATGCAGAATTACTAGTAAGAGCCAAGTGTGGTTCATATGGGGTTGGAAAAATCTTGAGTGTTCAAAGACCCACTTGAATGGGAAAGAGTGGAATTGGTTGTGAGGCTGAGACATCAACTGCTGGAAGTGAAAAGATCCAAAAGAAAGATATGATGAAAGTTGAACATGTTGAAACGTCACCTAGAGTTCTGAAAAAGGAACCCTCAATCCAAACTAAAAGGAGACTTGAAAATTTTCCTCAAACATTTAGAAATGACAGACAGTCTTACTATTCACCCAAGGATGAATTTATGAGGAGAAATTCAAGTGAGAAGACATTTCCTCTCATGAAGTGTCAGTTCTGTGGCTATCTGGGCCATACCATGTCTTATTGTGAAGAGGAAAGAAGCAATCTGAATGGAGAAGATATAGAAGCTCAAAAAAGGAGAACAATTTCATATCCTAATTCGTATAGAAGAAATAATTTCTATGGATATTGTTTTCGTTGTGCTAAATTTGGTCATAAGGCCGCTAATTGCAGGAAGAGAAGGGGCATGGACACCTCATACCGAAGTTCAGGACAAGTCAAGTCTTGTCAGCAAGACAGTGTTGCTCTTTCAAACAGGTTTTCACCTCTCAAGGAGGACATTGACTATGAAGAACCTGGGTATGCGGAAGAGATAATTGAAAGGCCATCAGTTCTATATACTCAATAAAATGTCTCATGGAAGGAGAGGAAGAAGATTGAGAAATCCAACCTTGCAGAGGTGGCCCTCAAAGCTACAAAGAACAATAGTACCTGGATTCTAGATAATGGTTTTTCCTCTTATATGACAGGTAATGACGGCCTACTAATGAATATCATAAGGAAGGTTGATGGTACAGTAAGATTTGGTAATGATGGGGCTCTGAAAATCGAAGGGAGTGGAAGTACCGAACTAGCTAATGGAGAACTAATGAAGACTGACATACTTTACATAGATGGCCTACGTCATAATCTCCATAGCGTGAGTCAACTCAGTGACTCAGGACTTATAGTTACATATAATCAGAATGGTTGCACTATCAAGGGAATGAATAGCAATTCACTTATGAAGGGATGCAGAACTGAAGGCAGCTTGTATCAGGTTGATAGTGAAGAAAATGTATGTTACATGACTGTTGAAGAAGAAAACAATTTGTGGCATCGGAGGCTGGGACACATTAATCAACAAGACATGGAGAAAATATCGAAATTTAGAATTGTCATGTAAATTCCCAACTTCAAGCGTGAGCATGAAAAAACTTGTGATTCTTGTATTCGTGGGAAGCTGGTATACAGTCCATATCGGCCAAAGAAGAAAAGGGAATCTCAACTTCTTGATCTGATTCATACAGATGTTTGTGGGCCAATAAATGTTGCCGGAACTCATGGAGAAAGGTACTTTTTCCCTTTCATAGATGATTATAGTAGAATGGCATGTGTGATGGTCATTCACAGGAAATGACAAGTCCTTGACTGCATGAAAACATATCGGCGAATCGCTGAGAATGATACTGGAAGAACAATCAAACTGTTGCGATCTGACAATGGATGAGAATACATGTCCATTGAATTTAAAAATTATCTAGAGATGCATGGTATGCAACATGAGTTAGATGTTGTGAGAACTCCACAACAAAATAGAGTTGTTGAACATAGGAATCAACAGGTGAACAACATGGCATGAACTATGCTGATTGAGAGTCGTATTCCATGACATTACTGAAAAGAGGTTGTTCAAGCTGCAGTGTACATTCAGAATCGAACAGGACTTTATATGGGTGAGACTAAGACATCATATGAATTGTGACATGGATGGAAGCCTTCTCTAAAATACTTTCGTGTCTTTGTAAGTAAATGATTCATCAGGAACAAAGAATGAAATCAAGGGAAGTATGGCGACAATGCAGATGAAGGAATCTTCCTCGGTTACTCAATGAACAGAAAAGCCTACAAATGTTTCAACAAGAATTTTGGAAGGATTGTGGAAAGAAGTTATGTTAGCATAATAGATGAAAAAAACCCAAATGCTTCAAGGACATCATATGTTGATGTGATTGGAAGTCAGGAAGAATGTGAACGTGAAGAAAATACAAATGCAGAAATAGAGGAAGATGCTCAAAACACTCAACAGTCACATCATGATGTTGACTCAGAAGAAGAATATGAAGAAGAAACAATGGCTGAAGAGAATGCTTCGGAACCTCACAGGAGAAATCGAAGAGCTGAGATTGATCCATCCAACATAATTGGATACAGGAATGCACCCACTCAAACAAGGAGGATGATGAATAACACGCACTCTGCATTTCTATCAGTTGTAGAGCCATCCTCATTTGAAGAAGCTGCAAAAGATGAATCTTGGGTGAATGCCATGAATGATGAATTAGATCAGATTGACACGAATCAGACATGGGATCTTGTCCAGAGACCCGAAGGTCCCAATGTGATTGGTACCAAATGGATCTTCAATAATAAGATTGATGAGCATGGAAGTGTCATAAAAAACAAGGCACAAATGGTATGTAAAGGATACTCCTAGATTGAAGGCATTGATGTTGAAGAAACATTTGCTCCAGTGGCTAGACTGGAGTCAATCAGGATTTTCCTTGCCATAGCACTCCAAAAGGGATATAATGTATATCAAATGGAGATCAAGACAGCATTCTTGAATGATGTACTTGAAGAAGAAGTCATCATTGAACAACTAGTGGGATTTGTTTTGGGTACTGATGAAAAAAGGTCTGCAAACTGAAGAAAGCTCTATATGGTTTGAAGTAGGCACCACGGGCATGGTACTCACGACTGTATTCATATCTCAAGAAGATGGAATTCGAAAGAGGACGAGTTGATCACAATCTCTATGTGAAGAATTCTCCAAAAGATCAATTCATGGTTCTAGTCTTCGTTGATGATATCATATTTGGTGGCAGCAGGCCGAAATAAGTGGATGAATTTGCCAACCACATGAAATCAGAATTTGAAATGTCTATGATTGGGGAGCTCAAATATTTCTTAGGGCTGCAAGTGATTCAAAAGAAGGAATACACATTCATTTCTCAGGAAAAATATGCAAGAGAGCTGCTGAATAATTTTAATATACAAGACTCCAAACCAATGTCAACTCTGATTGCAGTTGGAACTAAACTTGGAAAGCATGAGGATGGGAAATCTATGGATCCCACCATGTACAAGAGGATCATTGGAAGCCTACTATACCTAACAGCGACAATGCTAGATATTATATTTGCAACATGCCTTGTGGCCCACTTTCAGAGTAATCCAAAGGAGGAACATATGGAAACAGTAAAAAATCATGAGGTACATTCAAGTTACACATAACTTCGGGTTATTTTTTGCTGTAGGTAGGGACAGTGAATTATCAGCATTTTATGATGCTGATTGGGCTGGTGATGTTGTAGATAGAAAGTCCACTAATAGTGGAGCTTTCTATATTGGGCCGAAATGTGTTGGCTGGTTGAGCAAGAAACAAGAAAGTAATTCTCTTAGTACTGCTGAAGCTGAGTATATCTCTGCCACAAAGTCATGCACTCAACTGCTTTAGATGAAGCAGCAAATAACATATATTGGTGATAAGGTGCAGCAACCAATGGTGATTTACTGTGATAACAAAAGTGAAATTGATATTATGAAGAATTCAGTTCAGCATTCTCATACAAAACATATTGAAATATGGTATCATTTTATCAAAGAAAAGGTTGAACAAGGCATGGTTAGAATGGACCATGTTGGAACTGATGAGAAAGTGGCTAATATCCTGACTAAGCCACTGTCTGCGGCTGTGTTTGAGAAACATCGGTTGAACCTCGGTGTTCAACCACCTCCAACTGCATAAGGAGGCTCCAGAAAACCCCTCTCCCTGTTTTTTATAACTGTTTTTATCTGTTTATGGATGTGATGCAGGTTTATGGGGGAGATACTATCCAGGAGGAGTATGGTTTGAGTTGAACGTTGAACAACTTATCGGTCTTTGGTTTTATTGTCAATGGGGGAGAAAGGAATAAATTCATTGCAAGTAATGCTTCTGTGATGAGAAGTATAAGAAGGAAAAAATCGGGCATCATGGCGAATTCCAAAAACACTAGAACCCAATTCAAGCTTCCTCTCTTATTTTCTACACCAAGCATTGCTCAGGTCGTCTTAGAGTGTTGGCAGAGTTGATTCTTCCGTTTTTGAATTTCGCATGGATGGAGATCTACTGAATTTATTTCTTGATTTCCAACAAACCCAAAGGGGGGATTATTGGAACCAGGGTCTTCTAAGCATGATTTTGCGTACGGTTTGTGTTTCTTGTCAATCCTCAGTGGAAGTTCAGAATTTGTATCAGCAAAGAGAACATACCGTTCAAGAAGACAACCGTAGTGAAGGTGGCGCCATTTCCCAGTGTTTGCCAAATTTTTGGGCCTGAAAATCGACAAATAACAAAAAGTGTTCATGGAAAAGGGACTTGCGTGCCGAGGACTTGGAGGATAGGAAACTTGTGCACCATATGTTTTTTAGGATCATAACATTAAAATATGGCAAAGGGATAAGGGTCGCGCAAGTGTTGGTTAGGTCGCGCAAGTGGACTTGCACGCCGTGAAAGATCTTGCGTGTTGTTACCTAGAAGGATTCTGACTTGTGCGCCTATTCTTTTCCAAGAATAGAACTTCAAAATTTGGTTAAGGAAAGAAGGTCACGCAAGTATTGGTTGGGTCATGCAAGTGAGTTTCGCGACAGAGGTTACGGGAGACGAGACTTACGCGCCAATGAGGGACTTGCGCGCCTCCGCGCAGGGGGTCCAGTTTTCCTATAAATACAGGTCGACCCCTCCTCAGTTCTAACGGAGTTCAAGACTTAGTGATTGTTCGAGCTCTCGTCGCGCAGGTGGTTGAGATGCGCAAGTGGTGGTTTGGTTGCGCAAGTAGAGCTTGCACGCCGGTTGTTGGTTGCGCGCCCAAGGCGGTTTGGGAGAGAAATGAAGGGGACCGCGCAAGTTTGTAGTTGGGGAAGGAAGCGTCACGAAGGTGCTTTGGTTACACTTGCGCGCCAGTTTGGACTTTCGTGCCCTGTTGGGACTTCCTCACTTGGCTTGGTGAAGCACGCCATGTATTGCTGAAGCCCGCCGGTCTGTTTGGAGTTGCACGAAAGCCGGGAGAATACCCGATACATTCAAGGAAAATTGATATTCATCTTCTGGTGAGAATTGGACTTCAATAGAGCATCTACATACAACTTAGGATGCATTCATATGCAATGATGAAGAGACCATCACGTCTACAAACTGAGTGTGACTTCACCAACAGTAGTGAGCCAGGGGGAGTCAATGGGAGTGACCCGAGGGAAGCAGTGAGCCATCCCTGAACCTTTTTAAAGGCAGTGAGCCTAGGACAGAGTTTCTGTGCCCAAACCTTTGGAATCCACAGCTAGTGAAGATTAGTGGAATTGGGTACGACCGACAACTTGTCGGCGTTTTCTCCTTGGACATAGCCCTTAGTGGTGAAACAAGTAAAATGTGATGTGTCTTCTCTATGCATGTGAATCTTTGCTTTCTAATCATAATCATCATACAGGATCAACAAGTTCCTAACAACGTGGGAATAAGATCCATCACACTAATAGAAAACTTTGTCACCCTGATTCACCCCTCCCCTCTCAGGGTGTCCTGAGTTCCTTCATTAATCTCATGTGATAAAATGTGAGATCTCAGAGTTACGGTATATGAATTCTGAATAGCTTTAAAAGTGGATCGTGGTTTCACCACATGGTTGGATGGTTACAAATGATGTAATTAATTGTAATTTAATAATTCACATTGTAGAGGTGGCCATAATGGATGTGAGTTAAAGGGTTTCATTTAAAGGGAGGAAAACAAATAAAATGTTGGAACTGGAATGTACAGGAAAATGGTGTGTCCACGAGGAAAACAATCCACATGTATTGGTATGTCAATGATCTCCCGGCACTTGGTGTATTTTAGATATCCTTTATGGTATTTTAATGGATTTGAAAGGGGCATTAAAATACTTTTATGTCCAAAGATATGTTGTGGTAGTAGAAAATGTTGCAAACTAAAAACAAAAAGAACAAGTATGGGAAACTGTTTGGTGTGACACTGTAATGGTTCCATGATCATGGTTCCACTGTCATAGTGCACCCTCACAGTGCCACCATCATGGGGGCACCCTCACAGTGCCATCCTCAATTTTCCACCCTCACGACCCCACTGTCCTGGTGCCACCATCTTTCTGCCACCCTTACAGTGCCACCCTCACGGTGCCACTATCACGAGGTCACACTCACAGTGCCACCATTTCAGTGAGCGACCATGATGAGGCCACCACCCTGGTTCCACCATCACGGTGTCTCTGTGTCCAGCGCCATCATCACTGTGCCACTATTTCGGCTGAACCATTTGATGGGACCATTTTTTTTGAAAAATCATTAATGATTCATTTTCCACCCCATTACATCAGATACCTCTAATACTATTCTCTCCCTCAAGAATCAAAACTAGACCTGAAGAAAAGATAGGGGTCTGAAGAACCACCTCGAAATATACCTCTCAAGAGCAATCCTTATCGACATCTAGGAATACAAATCCCTCATTTAACCACACAAATATATAAGCATTTCACTATCCATACATATGTATTAGGGAGTCCATTTCCCCCATGTCAAGATACTATCCTCTTTGGGTGTCACTGACTTATCCGCACGTGTTTAATCACATCCACCATAATGTGTCTCAATTAGGGATCATGTCCTCCCTTCCCCAGATTCAGGACTCTTCACACACATCCATAGAATAAGGAAAAAAGATCATCTAATAGTTAAAAAGTTCAATCACTTCATCAAATATAAGTACAAAACAAAACTCAAAATTGATCTAGGTATTGGGTGCACATTTGTGCCTCCTGTTCCTAGGTACTCTCCTTGAGGCCACCATTCCTCCATAACACATGAACTAAGGGAATGGTTCATCCATGAAGAACCTTCTCTTAACGATCCTCAATCTTCAAGGTTTTCTCTATAAACATCGCATCGTCCTCGATATCCAGCTCCCCCCAGTCAAGGATATGTGAATAATCTTGTTGATACTGATGAAGAAGAGACCCTTGGAAGATGTCGTGCATCCGCCACATTAGCGGTTAGTGCTACCTGATAATACACTTCATCGACCCACCAAAACACCTCAAGGGGTGTAATGAAGCTGGGAGAAATCTTACACCCTTTGTCGAACCTCCGTTTCCCACACCGAGGGGAGACCATCAAGAACACGTGGTCCCCGACCATGAAAACCGATGGTCTCCTCCTATGAAGGTTTATGACTTCTGCTAGTCCTGAGATGAATTCATCCTCTCTAGTATATGTTATACCATATTTATCATGCTCTTCACTATCTCTAGGCTTGGAACACCTGCTTCCCCGACCACTTCCCAGCACATAGGTGAGCGACATGGCCTCCTGTAAAAGGCTTTGAATGGTGCCATGCTAATTCTTGAGTGATATATATTGTTTTAGGAAAACTCTACCAATGGAATGTGTAATATCCACGATCCCCCAAAAGTCCAAACCACATGCCTGTAGCATATCCTCCAATGTCTGGATGGTGCGCTCTGTCTGGCCATCTATCTGGTGGTGGAAAGCAGTACTGAGGCATAGCGGGGTGCCAAATGAATGTTGCAATACTTTCCAGAATCGTGAGATAAACCATGTATCCTGATTGGAGACTATGGACCTCAAAATACCATGCAACCACCCCACTTCTTTTATGTACCTTTGTGATTGGGAATCCACCGTACTCGAATCCTTGATTGTTAGGAAGTGAGCGGATTTCTTTAGTCGGTCCACCACTACCCAGATAGCATCGCAACCCCCTTGAACTCTTGCTAGCCCCATGAAGAAATCCAGCGAGATGTCATCCAACATCCACTCAGGTACATCTAAAGGTTGTAACAGACCTCCTAAGATGTGGTGTCCAGCCTTCACCCGCTGTCAAATGAGGTACTTTTCTACAATATTTTCCACTTGCCACTTCACCCCAGGACACCAAACCTGATCCCTCAAACCCCGATACATATTGGAAACTCAATGGTGTACTACCAGGGGGTGAGTTTTGGAACTCACCAAGAACTCTCCGTGCATTTCCACAGGGAAAAAAAACATTCCATGAAACACCATCTAGTTTTGTCCATATTCCGACCATCTTCAGAGCATTTCCCTTGCTAACACGATCATGCATCACTTCATCCTCTAAGTCCCCCCACTGAGACTCCTGCCCCTATATAAATAGAGAGGACTGCACTGTCATCTGGAACAAACAACCCCTTTTATCCTCCACCCTTGAATCATGATGTAGGGAAGCCAACAGATCCATCACTCTCAAATCATTTTCCTATTCTCGAACCACATCCTTCTGAAACATCCTACTCAAGGCATCAACCACCACATTCCCCATTTCTGAGGTGTAGTAGTCTTGAATAAACTCTATCCACCTTCGTTATTTCATGTTCAAGTTTTGTTGATAGAATATATACCTCGAGATCTGTTTATCCATGAAGACCACGATTCCCCCCCCCCCAATGAGGTAATGTTGCCACAACTTTAGTTCGATTACAACCGTTGCAAGCTCCAGATCGGGGGTGGAAAAGTTATGATCAATGGGTATGTTACATCCTAAACCCATAAGAGATCACCTCCTTATGTGGCATTAGCACAAACCCCAAGCCTTGCTCTGAAGCATCACAAAACCCTTCCAACGTCACTCCTTCTTCTGGAAACATCAGTAGTGGGGAACTAACCAGATTACCCTTTAGATAACTAATGGCTGCTTGGAATCGCTCACTCCATTTAAAAGCCTATTTTTTCTTGGCCAGGGCTATCAAGGGTGTTGCAACTCAAGAAATGATGGGAATGAATCTCTAGTTGTACCCCAACAAACCCAAGAAACTACGAACCACTTCCATGTTCATGGGTTCTTCCCAAGAAATAACTGGCTCGACTTTTGATGGGTCCACTATTATCCCATGTTTTCACACCACATGTCCATGGAAGTGAACCTATTGCATCCAGAACATGCACTTGGACAACTTTCCATAGATCTGGTGTTGTCAAGGGACACCTAAAACTATCCTCAGATGATTAGTGTTGTCCTCCTCTAATCATGAGTAGATCAAGATGTTGTCAGTAAACATGACTACGAACTGGTCCAGATATTCATGGAATATGGAGTTCATGAGCCCCATGAACACGGAAATAGTGTTTGTAATGTAGAATGGAAAGACCATGAACTCAAAGTTCCCATACCTGCACTTGAAGGTAGACTTCGAGATGTCACCCTCATTCACCATCAACTAGTGATATCTTGACCGCATGTCAATCTTGGAGAACCATCTTTCCCTCTTCAACTGATCGAAAAGGTCATCTATACTTTGGAGAGGGTAACAGTTCTTGACTGTTACCTAATTAAGTCTACGGTAGTCTATGCATAGCCTGAAACCAGCATTTTCCTTCATCACGGACTGGACTGGAGCACCACATGGTGATGTACTTGGTCGAACAAAACCCTTCTTCATCAGATCATCAATCTAAATCCATAACTCCCACAACTCAGAAGGTGTCTTCTTATAAAGATCCATCAAAATCGGATGGGCACCATCTTGCAAGTATATCTCGAACTCAACAACATGTTGAGGGGATAGAGTCAACACCTCTTCATGGAATACATCCCTAAAATCACCGATGATTCCCAAAGATTCCATCATCTTTGAGTCTGTTGACTCCCCTGATAGCTCGCCTAACAAAGAAACAAAGGGCTCCACTCGTCGACTACCCTCCTAGAAACCCCACTCACCGACTAAAGTCTAAAGACAGCTTACCATATCTGAAAACACAACCCTTTTCTAGAATCATTCGATTAAAAATCCCAAAGAGAATAGAAATTTGATGGCTAGAATGACATAATACAGATACATATGTAAAAAAAGAAGGTCCCCACTGGACTGATGTGGTCCCAACATCAGTTAACATCCACGAAAAACATGAGACAAGCTAGTTTGACCTCCAACTGGTGAACTCAAAACCAGGGGTACGGGATGACTTTTTACGTCTAAACCCATGGTATGGGATAGACTGGGTGCAACAAATAATTGAAATGCTCTTGAATCAAACAAGGAATAAGAATGTGTACTAAGAAAGCTGATAGTACCACAGACGACCTCCGTCCGTACTAGAATAGCTGCCTCCACGACGTGAAACATCCCATGCCCAACTCCTCTGCCGCTCGGCTATTGGCCGCCTCCCCGATCATGCCCTGGTTGAGGTCCCAAACGAGTGCTCTGAGGTCGGCCTCCTCCTACAACATCTTCTCTCGAAGGAGAGGGAGCTCACTCTCCCTGCTGCTGCTGCTGTTGAAAGGGCCTGGCTGAAAACTGCAGCTATTGTGGTGGGCGCTGAACCTACCCACCTCCATTGTACTGCACTCGGTCAGGACAATGATTCTGATGATGTCAACGAATGCCACAGATGAAGCATCTCGGTCCTAGGCCCTCAAAGAATGGGTGAGGACCGGCAGATCGAAACTGGAATTTGCTAGGGCCTAATCCCCACTGGATGAAACCTAGAAGGCCCTGAAGATGGAGGATTAATACTGATATCTTTCCCTTTTGATGATCCTAGTTGGATCCCCTCTTGTGGCACACCTCCTAGTGTGTGCATCCTCTCCACCACTTCGGCCTTCCTCTAGACATCCAAGTATGCCAGTAGCATGAAGGGTGTGACATCATATTGAAGAGAAGGATGAAGTGCCTCCTCTAAACGTCTAACCCAAGACTGCTCATACAAAAATTTGTCCAGAGCAATGATAATTATATCATTGGACTTGATCCCCCGCTCCCTCGCTGACATAATCCCCTTCTGAAGGGAGAGTTTCTTATGCCTCTTCTTAGTCTTCCTCATGGAAGAGAGGAATTCTGCCCAAAACTCCCTCTTGAAGTCAGTCCACGAAACTTTAGCCTCCCTCTTCTCCCCAAGATAGAGTATCCACCACTAACTTTCTACTCCCTCCATCTGGATTATAGTCAAGGGACACCAGTACTCTGACAGAGCCCAGATTAAGCTGAAATCTATCACCAGCTCTTCGAGCCATCTCTCTATCTCCATGTCTGAGATGTTGTCGTCGTACTTCTTGAGGGTTTGTCATTGAAAGGAATGAAGTGTCTTATTACCTGGTCATTCTCTTCCTCTCGAACAACCCTCTACTGATCAGCTAAATCAGCCTCATGGGCCTCGATCACCCACAATACTCATGATCATTGTCTGGGTTCCATAGCTGTAAGGTAAACAATGAATACCTAAGCCTGAGTAGTGTAGAATATTTCTATTAAATTTTCCTTAAACATTTCATTTATTGAAGATCCATAAAGTACCCAAGACACACAAGAACACAAGTCATTATGATTCTTGTTTCTTTCCTAGGGACTCTTCCCTACATTCTCTGTAGCCTCACTTGGTCGTTCGGTAGGTCCAGAGTTCTTGTATTGGATCACTAGGGGCCCTAAAATCTCATGTCATGGCCGGTCATCCCCAGATTATTCCAGGTGACAAGATTTCCTATCATTGTAGCCCTACCATCCAATACAATCCTCAGTGCCTAACTCCAAATTCCATCTTATATCTCATCCTCATCCTCTGATACCATTCTTTCAGGAGCCACCTTCTCCAAGATGAGGGAAGGGATAAATATTGCCAAACCATTCCTTCTTCAAGTTGTAGGAGAGATACTGACCCTCGTGACCCACCTTCAATAGGTCCCAGAGAGGATACTAGCACCAAGGGTATATAATCACACCCAAAATGGAAGACATTACCCTTTTTATTTTATAGGATCGGTAGATAAGATAGTAAATTCCAAAAAACACCAAAACTAGAAGTAAAAGAAAATACAAAACTATCTATTCTCATATGCATGTTCTAATAATAAGTGCTTCACAATACAAGAAAAATCCAATGGAAATTACCATAAGAAATGAATAGCAACAACGTCAACCGTCCAAACGTACGAACTAGTAGGGTACAATAAGGTCCATGTAGTCCTCCATGAAATATGAAAGAAGTTTTATATATGTAATATGAGTACACAGGTATACTCAGTAGGGAAAACCAAAAGATATCATGCATAAGTGGGGAGGCATTCTAATTCCATGTGAGAAAAAAAGGATAACCAAAGCACCTAGAAAGAAAACTATCCACCCAACCTCACCAAGGAACACTCACAAAATTACGCCATTCATGTAAAGTAATTGTAAGGGAACATCGATATTGGTTACACCTCACCACTTTCCCACTGGTAATTGAAAAAATATTACATGTCATACCTCTCCCGCCATTCTCACTGCAGTCCCACTTCCATACCCCACCCACACACACCTGGGCTACCAAAACCACACATACCACCCTCAAACACCAGGGCCACAAAAACCACACTTAACCATGCCCACAGACACCTGGTCTAGAAAAACTACCACCACGCACGAAGACACTTGGGTACAAACCACTACTGCCACCCCCGAAGACACCTGGACATCATCCCGAAGACACTTGTGAAACAACCTGCCCACACACACCTGATCCAACCACTACACCTACCTTGCGTAATGAATCTTGGTATATAATGGACCTCATGCCATCACAGCCTACCCCAGGAGTTTTGGGCTACTTGGGAATGGCAGTAGATAATGAGATAATAACTTTCCACTAATAACATTGTTGGGAAAAACACCCTCCCCTGTGCAATGGGGATGTTCGGCATGAAGTGCTCAAATTTGGTGGGGCACAAATAATAAACATAAGAACTAAATTACACATATAGGAAAACAAGAACTCATCCCAACGTAGGGGTTCCAAAATATTCCCATACATAATCAGCCTCATTACTATTCATTTATAAAACTCACAAGACCCACAACCAAGGCTCAAATCACTCACAAAAAACAATTCCCCATTGATCCCATTATTGTTATCATGTTCATGTCAATCCATTTAAGTAATTATTCACTACCAGGAAACTAACATGCATACCCATAAGCCAAGGAAAACAGATGAACAACAATTTAAGCTTTCACACCTTCTTCTCTTGTAATGTCACAACAACAAAAGGAATTTGTGTGATCCATCGAAGTATTGGAACCAAACCAAGCTTCAACAAACAACCCCTCATTACCTCATATCTTGAAACCAACAATTGTACCAAAACAGGGGATCTCATCCCCATCCTCTTCACACAACCAGAATCAAGCCAAACAAGAACACATATTTCCAATATAGAGTAAGGTACTTTTTAAATTCTATCAAACCATTCATTGAGTCCCTTCTTTCTGTTTTGTTAATCGGGGTGATCACATAAGGATTCCTATTCACTGGATATAAATTTAATCAACCAAGTTTAAGTGATTAACCAATTTCCTTGTTACAACCATTCAATCAGCACAGATGACAGGGGTCCATTAGTGCACAAGGAAAGACCACAAACAACCATGATTTTCAGTGGACATAAGACCATACAATTCACAACATATAAGAAAGGGTAAAAGAGTACAACATCATCATTAAACACACCACTTAATTATTTAAAAGTTTGTTTATTATCTTCATTATGATTTAGTTTCATCCATCCCCATAGAAAAATTATCATACCATCCCCTCATGATACCCAGTAAAGAGAGACGAAAGAAGAACCCTGCATTTATGATCAATGATTGATGTTTTTCTCCTCACTCTAATAACTGGGGATACATGACATGCAGGGGAGGAACTCCGAGGACTCCAAGTGTGAGTAGGAATGTAACATCCTAGGTAAATAAAGAATAATACATATTTCATATTTGTTAATATTTGTGAATTAAATATTAATTTTACTTTAAAGTTGTTTCTATGTTCGATAGCGTACCCGATACGCAACAATGAGTTTCTTTGAAATCTTACGTTCCACACTAATAATATATTATTATTATTTTAAATGGTAGTTAAATCCTAGCCGTTGTATTAGCGGGAATGAACAAAACTAACTACAATATGATTATACATTTTTTATAAATGTATTTACATTAATCCAATAAATGTTAGAGGCTTAAAATGTGAATGAATCTAATTTTAAGCATAATTTACAATAAAAGGTCGATTTACCGCCATTTAATGGTGAGCCCTATTTAAATATAGTTTTGGTCACTTTAATACATTTTAACTAATCAAATAAAATCCTTCTTTAGAATGGGGACCACAAAATTTACTTTGTCTAAATTTTTGGGATTTTTATCATAAAGTTCATTTTTATTAAATAGTGAAAATATTGTATTTTATTTTAAAAGTGCCGTTTAATCTAATTTATTTATATGGTTCAATTATATTTTTAATTGGTATTAAAGTGTAATTATATTATATTTTTACCATTTAATCCAATTTTGGTCATTGGAATTAATTTCACTTTGAAATTGGACTAAAACGAGTGTCAATCTTTTGATAGCTATTGTTTCTTAAAAACATGCTATTCGTTTTAACAACAGGAATTAATTTTAAAATTAATTAATGACACATTTATGTTTTAAATTTTAAAAAATAAACATCATTATTTAATTTTTAATATCAAATAATGCTTCGGCAGAATATTTGGTATTTTTTTGAAAAACTTCAATTTTTGATGATAGTGAAACCACTTAGTAGTAGTTAAAAAACTGAGTTTTTCATTTAAATGAAATTTTACCACTTGTATGAATTGAATTTCAAAATTTTGACATAAATGGTTATTATCAAGAAGTAACATTTGGTTCAACAAGATGAAAATAATTTTTGGTGAATAGTATATTTTGACTTTTATTTACACCGATTAAAGGTATATAGGTTAATTAAAGGTAAAAAAGAATATTATAATAATTCAAAATTACCTGGAAAGTTGTCCAAACCTTATTGGACGATTCATGTCCGACCATTGGCATAATTAGGTTAATTTCAGGACCCCATGGAGCCACTTAAGAATTATAATGACACTTTAGATTAATTAATTTAATGTAAAGGCAAAAATGACATTAACAAAAGTCTTTTAAAAAATAAATTTTTATATGGTCTTATATAAGTCATTGTTTCAACTATAAATATTATTTAGAAAGATAAAACTATTTCATAAATGATAGTAGTGTTTTTATAAATTTTAGACATCTAATAAATTAAATTATTTATGACACAATAATGATGTAGTATTTACCTCATTAATAAATGATTTAAATAAATAAGATTATAATAATAAAAATATAATCCTAAACAAGTTCAATTATGTTATATGATTTCATTTTGAATATTATTCATATTATCTTCAACCTTAATTATTTTTGGACATTTTGAAATCAAAGATATGTTTATAATAAAATAATGTTTTCACACTTTCCTAAAGAGACCCTCTTCTCCCTTATAAAAGAAGACCACTTATATCCAATTCCTCACAACATTCAAGCCATTTGGCTAATCCTAACTCTAACTGATTAAGCTCCCTACATCCCTCTACTCCTCCTAGAAGCCTTACCTTAGGGAAAAGGCACTTCAAGAAGTCATTTGGTTCAAACCAAAGGGAATTACCCAAATTAAAGGTAAACGTTTCTCTTAAATTATTTTCTTTTATTTTACTTCTCTGACCCCTAAACCCTTTTTATTCCTTCCTTTTGTAACAACACCATTGTACTCAATATACTGGTATGTTTTTATGAGGAGGATTCAAACTACACATACACACACCTCCATCGAATTGATGAAAAACACAATGTTTCTGTGGATAGGAAACTAACACCTCACGAAACGATGATTATTCAATTATCTCCTACCGCCTCTCATGGTGGACATAATGATGGAACTGTATTTATATGTGATATATTTTATGTTTATGTTTTCTTTATTCTTCTGCAATTCCCATTTATATCATGCCTCCATTGTTTCCATTATGGGTAAACGTGATAATCTCATTAGAAGAAGTGCGGACTACCACCCCCTCAAAGTGATACGACTTGTTCATACCATATAGGGTACATATAAAGGATATATTTAATGATATTATATATGATAAAATACTGTAATTATAATACTACTATGTATCATTATGTTTTAATTCTACTAAATATGAAATATACTTGGAATTAGTGTTCATGCGTACGTACGGCTTACCGTCTCCGTGAACAATGCATTCAATTTCTATCCTTTAATGTTATTTACTATTATAAGTACATGTATATGATGGATATATTTGATATATATGATATCCAAATCATGAATTTCATTATAGATATAATGAACCATTGACCACATGAACACCATGTAATTATAAGAAGTCCTTTTTTGACTCAACAACCAAATGTCGACAAAACGGACATTATTAACATAAATGATTAGATAATGTTTATAACATTGTAATAAGTGATATAAAAGGAATAATAAACATGAAAAATTTTCTTAAGAAAGTAGAGATTAACTTTAGTCTATTATTCAGGAGATTAAAGAACGATCGAGTCAAGTTGGACACGAGGTAAGGGACTTCATCTCAATCTCCTTTCATTAAGGCATTTTTTTAATACAAAACTTTCATTTATACGCTGTATAAATATCCTTGACTTTTCAAAGGGAATAATTTTCTATAAAGAATTTTACCAAATGAAAAAAATGATGTTTCTTTTAACGTAAGTGGTGACAATGAATTTTCGGTCGTCGCTAGTATTATTTGATCTTTGGCTTCCTAAACAAACCATAATGTTTTTAAAAGTAAATAAATACCATATACTCTTTAATGTATTTTGTTATTTAAAATGTTTTTGATAATGAATTATTTATGTCAATATATTTAAGTGATATATTGTGATTGAATGTGTACATTTTTTCTTTCCTTTATATTTTTTTCATTTCTTATGATTTTATAATAGTACTTGGACATTTTACAGTTGGTTATGTGATAAAAACATTATGGGTGGGGTCGTGAATACTAAGACTGGTGGTTACGTTATAACCTCTAATGCATTGGGTAAGGAAGTCAGTTGTATGGCTATTCCATTTCGTGATATGTGTGGAAGTTGACCGTATGGTTATTCCATTTAAGTATGTTTATTACCCAAGTTACCTTTATTTGTTATATGTTATTTATATGGGTTTTATTGTAATATTTTTGTTACAAAAGGGTATGTAATGATATTTTATTTAGTGAAGAGTATTTACAACATCATAAAGGTGAAAAGTATTACTTATGTAAAAGTATTCATGATTTACTAGTTGTTTTTAAAATCTAACAGTTTTCCTTCCTTTTGTATCCCTTACTAAGCTTCTTATGCTCATCCAATGTTTTTTAAATGTTTTATACAGGCCATAATGTAGAATAGGGACAAGGATGGGATCAAGGAATAGTCATATTTTCTTAAACATGGAACTAGACAAGACACTTTTTTCAAGATATCATGTTTTGTAAAAAAATGGAAACATTGTAGAAGTGTCTACTTTGTAATCTTTTGAGATGTAGTAGTTATGTCCTAATCTCTAAAACTCTAATCCTGAAAAGATCCTCAATTTTAATTATTCAATTAATTCAAAATTATGTACGGTTTATGGTCAGGTCCTTATAGTTTGTATCATAGGTCGGTTTAGATAACTATAGAAGTTACGGTATTGTTAAATTAATATCCATTAAGTAATTTATGTTATTATTGAAATGATATAGCGTTTACAGATTACCATGTTGCTTTGCCTAAGAAATTTCAGTGTTCATAATGTTTTTCTGCAAAGGAAACATGGCATCTATGTTGGGACGACATCAAGAGGATGAAAACCATCCAAATAAGCAACCTAAGATGGTTAGAATCGGAACTGAATAGTCTGTTACAGTGATGGATCAATTTACTCAGGCTATAAATGGTGGTGGTATCTATTCACGAGATCAGCCAGATAAACTGCAGTCAAACATGTTAGTAGTGGATCATTTCATGAGGAAACATCCCCCCTCATTCATAGGATCATCTGACCCTGTGCTATCTGAAGGTTGGATTAATGCACTGGAGAATATTTTTGATGTTATTGGGTGTTCAGAACATCAAAAGTTTAGTCTGGATATTTAACGTTTTGAATGTGAAGTTGATCAGTGGTGGTCGATGGTGAAAAATATCACGGATAGTGAGGAGATTAATGCTCTTTATTGGGATGAGTTAAAAGGTATGTTTATGGAAAAATATTTTCTTAAGGTGGTTCATATTAGGATGGAAAACAATTCCATGAATTATGGCAGGATGATAACTCAGGGTCTACTTATGAAACCATGTTCTCCCGACTGGCTAGGTATGCACCAAATTTCATATGAGATCTTGATAGTATGATAAATAGATTTTACTCAGGACTGAAGCCATGATATCGAATATTGTTAGCCTCTCTTGAGATAAAAAGTTATGACAATATTGTTCGATGTGTGGAGAAGGTGTAAATGGAGTTTGTCGATGATCAAGTGTTCTTTGAAAAACAACAGAATAAGAGGTCCAATTGGTAGGTAATGGGAAAGAATTTATCAAAGAGTCCTGGAGGTAAGAAAATTAAATATCCAGCTTATCAGAAGTGTGGTAAAAATAATGCTGAAGAATGTTTATCAAAGACTGGAAAGTGCTTCTAGTGTGGTAAGTCTAGTCATATTGCTCATAACTATAATGAAGATGAACAAGCAAGCAATGAAAAGTCAATGGTAAGATGTTTTAAGTGTAACAAAATGGGTCATTATGCAAATGAGTGTACAACGAAGAACTCAACTGAGGGAAAGTAGTCGGACTACAAGTAGAAAGGGCTGGTGAAATTCTTCACAACTAATTCAGTAGATGTTGGGCCATCGAATGATGTAGAATCAGGTACATTGTTTGTTTGTTCAGATTATTCCAATGTGTGGTGTGATTCAGGGTCTGCACATTATTTCATTTCTGAGAAGTTTTCTAGTAAATTGGTAATTCCATCTCAAGATATGAATATAGAACTTAGGGTAAGAACACCTGGAAGAAATGTTGAGACAAAAAAAATTATATGAACCTTCATATCCTTGTGTGCAGAAAGAACCTACCTGCAAACCATATTGTTTTGTCTCTAGTATAGTTTTATGTTATTTTGGGAATGGATTGGATTTTTGTTTATCATGCTAGGATTGATTATAGAGATAAAGTGGTTTCATTTCACAATGACTTACAGTTTTTGTACAAGAATGAACCCTTTATTTTGATTACATATCAGGAAGCTGAGAAACTAGAAAAAGATGGAAATGAATGTCACCTTGCACATATTGATGAAAATAAAGGAACTTTTCAGATTAATAATGTTCCAATGGTAAATGTTTACCTTCATGTTTTTTCTAATGAGTTTCCTATTATAATACATGATCGAGAAGTTGAATTTACTGTTGAATCAGTTCTGATGCTAAGCCAATTTCAAAACCCCCTTATCGAATGGCTCAAATTGAACTTTTAGAGTTAAAGAAGCAATTACAAGAGTTATTAGATAAAATATTTATTCGACCTAGTACATCACCATGGGGTGCTCCTGTATAGTTTATTAAAATGAATGATGGTTCAATGAGACTTTTCATTGATTATAGAGTATTGAATAACATCACTGTTAAAAACAAGTATCCTTTTCCTCATATCGATGATTTTTTTTATTAGCTCCAGGGAGCTCAGTATTTTTTTAAGATTGACTTGAGGTCAGGGTACCATCAGTTGAAAATAAAGGAAGAAGACATTCTAAAGACCATGCTTCGTACTAGATATGACCATTATAAATTTTTAGTTATGCCTTTTAGGTTAACCAATGCTCTTTCTGTATTCATGGATCATATGAATATAATTTCTCGTGACTTCTTGGATGAGTTTGTGGTTGTGTTCATTGATGATATTTTGGTATATTCAAAAAGTAAAGAGAATCATGAATGTCATTTAAGGGTTGTCTTGCAAAAATTACAAGAAATGAAACTATTTGGGAAATTCAGAAAGTTTGAGTTTTGGTTACAAGAAATTTCTTTCCTTGGTCACATTATTTCAATAAATGGCATAAATGTTGATCCTACAAAAATAAAAGTTGTTAAAGAATGGTCAAGACCATCAAATATAACCAAAATTCATAGTTTTCTTGGTTTGGCAGGTTATTACTGGAGGTTTGCTGAAACGTTTTCATGATTATCTGGTCTAATGACTATGTTAACTCAAAAAGGTGTTAAGTTCATTTGGACAAAATAATGTGATGATTGTTTTCAATAATTGAAAAGAAGATTGGTGAATGCTCACGTTTTGGAACTGCCATCCAGAAATATTGAGTTTGTTATATACAGTTATGCTTCATTGAAAGGACTGGGTTGTGTCCTAATACAGAATGATCATGTAATTTCTTATGCATCATGTCATTTGAAACCTCATGAGTTAAATTAACCTACACATGATTTGTAATTAGCTGCTGTTGTTTTTTCTTTAAAAATTTGGAGGCATCATTTTTATGGAGTAAAATGTGAAATATATACTGATCAAAAAATTTTAAAGTATATATTCACTCATAAATAATTAAACATGAGACAGAGAAGATGGTTGGAATTAATCAAGGATTATGATTTCATGATCCATTACCATCCGGGAAATGAAAATAAAGTGGTAGATTATTTGAGTTAAAAACGTAATACTTCATTAACTATGTTATGTTTGGAATAATATCCAATGGTTTTTTATTTGATGAACTTTTTCATAGATGTTGTTGGTGCAAGAAATTCTTCTATTTTGTATCAGGTGTTAGTGAGATCATCTCTATCAAACAGAATAAAGAAAGCCTAGAAAGAATACAGTGAGTTACATAAAAAGGTAGAGTTGGTTCAGAAGGGTAATTTTCTTGAATTTAACATTGATAATGATTGTGTTTTGCATTTTGGAAAGAGATTATGTGTGCATTGTGATTCATAGTTGAAGAATGAGTTGTTATGTGAAGCTCATAGTTCTCCATTTTCAGTTCATTCTGGCAGTACTAAGATATACAGAGATCTTTGTGAGTATTACTTGTGGGATGGAATGCAAAGAGATATTTCTGATTTTACTGTGATGTGTTTGACTTGTCAGAGGTTAAAGAAGAGCGGCAGTTACCGAAAGGGATGCTTCAGCCATTACCGGTGCCAGAGTGGAAGTGGTAAAATATATCAATGGACTTTGTTGTGGGATTACCAAATACATCTCGAGGAAATAATGCAATCTGGTTTATTATTGATCGATTGACTAAATCTGGTCCTTTTCTTTCTTATTCGAGATACTATATATCTAGATCAACTTTCTCGGTTTTATGTTAAAGAAATAGACAGGTTAAATAGAGTTCCCCTCTACATTGTATCTGATCGTGATCCCAAGTTTACTTATAACTTTTGAAAAATGCCTTCAGATTTCATTGGGTACTGAATTAAATTTTAGTACAGCTTTTCATCCTCAATCAGATGGGAAATCAGAATATTCAATTTAGACATTGGGGGATATGCTACGTTCTTGTTCACTGGATTATCAGGGAAGTTGGGACCAACATCTTTCTTTGGTTGAATTTTAATATAATAACAGTTTTCATTCCAGTATACAGATGGATTAATTTGATGAATTATTTGGAAAGCATTGTCAAACTCTACCTTTTTGGGGTGAAGTAGGTGAACGGAAACTGATGGGACCAGAATTGGTAGAAGAGATGGCGGAGAAAGTTCAGTTGATTCAGAAGCACATGAGGACAGCTCAGAGGAGACTGTAAAGTTATGCAGATAACCGGAAGAAGGATATTTATTTTTAGGTAGGTGATCATGTCTTTCACAATGTTTTTCCTTGGAAAAGTGTGATGCATTTTGGTAAGAAGGGAATGTTCAGTTTGAGGTTCATTGGACCTTATGAAATTATAGATAAAGTTGGATCAGTTTCATATAGATTGGATTTACCTCCAAGTTTATCCAAGGTACACAATGTTTTTCATGTTTCGATGTTGAGAAAGTATATGCTAGATCCATCTCATGTTTTGAGCCCAGAGGTAGTTCAGTTGGAAGAGAATCTCTATGAAGAAGAACAACCAGTTCAGATTCTTGATCATAGAGAGCAAGTGTTGCAGAAAAAGTTAATTTACCAGGTAAAGGTTTTGTGGAAAAACTATATGGTTGAAGAGGCAACGTGGGAATCTGAAAATGCTATGATGGATAAATTCCACCATTTATTTGATAAGTGAATAAAATTGCGAGGATGAAATTTTTAAAAGGGGGAAGGTTGTAACATCCCATCTAAATAATGTTTAAGTTATATTTCAAACTTATTAATATTTTTTAATTAAATATTAATTTTACATTAATGGGGTTACTATATTCGATAGCGTACCCGATATGCAACAACAAGTTTTTTTGAAATCTTACGTTGCACACTAATAATATAATATTATTATTTTAAATGGTAGTTAACTCCAAGCTTTTGTATTGGTAGGAATGATAAAAACTAACTACAATATGATTATACATGTTTGTTACATGTATTTAGATTAATCCAATAAAAGATAGAGACTTCAAATATGAATGAATCTAATTTTAAGCATAATTTACATTAAAAGGTTGATTTACCACCTTTTAATGGAGAACCCTTATTAAATATAGTTTTGGTCACTTTAATACATTATAATTGATCAAATAAAATCCTTCTCTAGAATGGGGACATCAAAAATTACTTTGTGTAAATTTTTGGGATTTTGCCGATAATGTTCATTTTTAATGAATAGTGAAAATATTGTATTTTATTTCAAAAGTGACTTTTAATATAATTTACTTATATGGTTAGTATGTATTTTTAATTGGTTTTAAAGTGTAACTAGAATATATTTTTACCATTTAATCCAATGTTGGTAATTGGAATTAATTTCACTTTGAAATTGGACTTAAATAAGTGTCAATCTTTTGATAGATATTATTTCCTAAAAACACGTTATTTGTTTTAACAACGGGAATTAATTTTAAAATTAATTAATGACACTTTTATGTTTTTAATTTTGCAAAATAAATATCATTATTTAATTTAGGATTTCAAATATATCTTAGGATTATTTTTTGTATTTTTCTGAAAAAAAGCAATTTTTGATGAATACTGAAACCACTTAGTAGTAGTTAAAAAAACTGAATTTTTCATTTAAATGAAATTTTACCACTTCTGTGAATCGAATTTTGAAAATCCGACATGCATGTTTGTTATCAAGAATTAAAATTTGGTTATATAAGATTAAAATAATTTTTGGTGAATATTAACTTTTGACATTTATTTACCGCAATTAAAGATAATAGGTTAATTCAAGGTAAAAAAGAATATTATAATAATTCAGAATTACCTTAACACTTGCCCAAACCTTATTAGATGATTTATGGCCAACCATGCGCTTCTTTGGGTCAATTTTGAGAACCCATGGAGACACTTATGAATGATAATGACACTTTAGATTAATTAATTTAATGTAAAGGAAAAAATGACATAAACAAAAGGCTTTTAGTAAATTTATTTTTATATGGTGTTATATAAGTAATTTTTTCGACTATAAATTTTATTTAGAAAGATATAAATATTTCCTACATGATAGTATTTTGTTTATAATTTTTAGACATCGAATAAATTAAATTATTTGGGACAAAATAATGATGTAGTATATTACATCATTAATAAATGATTTAAATAAATAAGATTATAATGATTAATATATCATCCAAAAAAAGTCGAATTCTAATTGGATGAATTTATTTTAAATATAAGTCATCCTATCTTCAACATTAAATATTTTTTGTCTTCTTATACTGAAGATATGTTTATAATAAAATAATTATTTCACACTTTCTTAAAGAGCCTCTCCTCTCCCTTATAAAAAGAAACCACTTCTAACCAATTACTCACACCTCTCAAGCCATTTGGCTCATCCAAAATCGTCCAAATATTTTCCCTACATCCTCTACTCCTCCTATAAGCCTTACCTGAGGCATAAGGCACTTAAATAAGTCATTTGGTTCAAACCAAAGGGAATTACCCAAATTAAAGGTAATCGTTTCTCTTAAATTTTTTCATTTATTTTACATCCCCAACCCATAAATCTTTTTATTACTTTCTTTTGTAATTACAACAGTATCCTAAATATACTAGGATGTTGTTATGATAAGTATTCTAACTACACGTACACACACCTCCATCTAATAGATGAAGAACGTAATGTTTATGTGGATGGAAAACTAATGCCTCGTGAAACGATGATTGTTCGATTATCTCCTATCGCCTATCATGGTGGCCATTATGATGGAACTGTATTTATATATGATATATATTATGTTTATGTTTTCTTTATTCTTCTGTAATTTCCATTTATAGAATTCCTTTATGGTTTCCATTATGGGTAAACGCGAAAATCTCATTAGAGGAAGTGCGGACTATCGCCCCCTCAAAGTGATATGACTCATTCATACAATATGTGGTATGTATAAATGATAGATTTAATGATATTATATATGATGAAATACTATAATTATAATACTACTATGTATCATTATGTTTTTATTCCATTAAATAGGAAATAGAAATGGAAATAGCATTCATCCGTACGTACGGCTTACCATCTCCATGAACGGTGACTTTCATTTATTACCTCTAAATGTTATGTACTATTATAAATACATGTATATTATGGTTATATATGATATATATGATATCCAAATCATGAATATTAATATGTAGTTAATGAAACTTTGACCACATGAACAACATGTAATTATAAGAAGTCCATTTTTGACTCAAGTACCAAATATCGACAAAACATACATTATTAACTTAAATGAATACATAATGTTAATAACATGGAAATTAGTGATATAAAAAGAAAAATAAACTTGAAAAGGGTTCTTAAGAAAGTAGAAATTAACTTTATTTTATTATTCAAGAGATTAAAGAACGATTGAGTCAAGTCGAACATGAGGTAAGGGACTTCGTCTCAATCACCATTCACTGAGGCATATTTTGTTTTAATACATGACATTCTTTTATATGTTGTATAAACACCCTTGACGTTTCAAAGGGAATCTTTTTCTACGAATCATTTTACTAAATGACAAAAAGGAATGTTTCTTTTAACGTAAGCGGTGACAAAAACTTTTCTACAGTCGCGAGTATTATTGGATCCTTGGATTCCTCAACAAGATGTAATGTTTTTAAAAGTAAATAAAAACCATATACTATTTTATGTATTTTGGTATTGAAAATGGTTTTGATAATAAATTTTTTATGTCTATATTTTTAAGTGATATATTTTGATTGAAATATGGAAATTTTTTCTTTCCTTTATATTTGTTTTATGTCTTATGATTTTATAGTGGTACTTGGACATTTGATGGGTGGTTACATGATAAACTAAATGATGGGTGGTGCCGTGAATACCAATATGTGTGGTTACGTTATAACATCAAATAAATTGGGTATGGAAGTTGCCAATATGGCTATTCCATTTAGTGATATGTGTGGATGTTGACCGTATATTTATTCCATTTAAGTATGTTTATATGCCAAGTTACATTTATATGTTATGTGTTCTTTATATGGGTTTTATTGTAATCTTTTGTTTAAAAAATGGTAAGTAATGATATTTTATTTTGTGAAGAGTATTTACTACATTATAAAGGTGAAAAGTATTACTTATGTAAAAGTATTCATGGTTTACTTGTTGTTTTTAAAAACCAATAGTTTTTCTTCTTTTTGTATCCCTTACTAATCTTCTTATACTCATCCCATGTTTTTGAATTGTTCTTCATAGGACATAATGTGGAATAGGGTCAAGGATGGGATCAAGGAATAGTCATGTTGACTTAAACATGGAACTAGACAATAATCTTTTTTTAAGAGTTCATGTTTTGTAAAAAAATGGAAACTGTGTAGAAGTTTCTATATTTTAATCTTTTGAGATGTAATAGTTATGTCCTAATTCTCTATAACTCTATACCGGAAAAGATTATCAATATGAATTATTCATTTAATTCAATATTATATATGGTTTAAGGTCGGGTCCTTATAAGGAATGGCTCCAACACAGGCGCACCACTAGCCTCGGGAAGCGGGACCCCAAACTCGCCAAGTAAAGGAATGAGACTATCCACTAATAAGAAAAATGAATCTCATGTGATAGAAGGTGAGATCCTGGAGTTATGGGATATGAATTTTGAATGGCTTTAAAGGCAGATCATGCTGTCACCATGTGGCTGGACGGTTACACATGATGGAATTAATTATTATTTAATATTTCTCATCAGAGAGGTGTCCATAATGGTTGTGAGTTAAAGGGTTTTCTTTAAACAGAGGATAACGTGTAACACCTTCAGAACTAGAAAGTACGGGAAAATGGTGTTACACCGAGGAAAAAAACCACATGTTTTGGTAATTAAAGGGTCTTACGGATCTTGAGCAATGATAGATATCATTTATGGGCTTTTAATGGATTTGAAAGGGGTATTAAAACAAATTTACATCAAAAGATGCGTTGTGGGAGAAGAAAAAGTTGGAAACTTGAAAAAAGGAACAAGGGTGGGACACCCTTTGGTTAGACAACAAAACAGTACCCCATTCATGGTGCCATCCTCACAGTGCCATAATCATAGTGAACACTCCTGCTTCCACCCTCACTGTGCCACTATCCCAGTGCCACCCTCACAATTCCACCCTCACGGTGCCACCATCATAGTGCCCCCTTTTTGGTGAGTGGCTGTGACGGTGCGACCACCACGGTGCCATTGTTTCAGTAGAATCTTTTGATGGGACTGAGTTTTTGGAAAACTTTTTAATGACTCATTGTCTGGGCCTTTACAAATGTTTATTCCCATTCATATTAGTGGATACGTAATAGAAATTGGGGAGTATAATGGAATAAAAGAAAAAATAGTTATAAATCACTTTGAAAGATAGAACATTAATGTAGTAAATCATATCCTCAAATGACATTATCTGGTAAGATGGAAATATAATGCTTGATGGTAAAATTTTAATCATTACTAGATGAAATCAATTACACACCATCAGTGTAACAGCTCACGAGGTTATGATGACCTTCTATATGGGTCAAAAAACAACCCCTTTCCTTTACATTGCATGATAAATATGAATACTATTCTATTAACCATAAAAACTAAATGGGATCTCTTTTGATTAATCAATCTCTATTAAAAATAATTAATTGATAGAGTAAACCCATATGACTAGACCATACACGGTTATATAATTCAATGAGGATTATATCAACACTACGTATTGGATGATTTATACATGACAATGACAAAATGTGGTTGGGTTGAATTCATGGTTTTTATAATGTTTTGGAAAATTCCATTGTGACACCATCTTATAGTAAACTGGATATTTAGGGAGGTGGAATAACAATTGTTTGAAAGGAAGGGATACTGAAACCTGACAAATAAAAGAGAAAGTACTTAAGATCAAATGGGGGTGACTTGGTCATTTATTATGATTATATAATATCAACCACTACAAATATATTATTTTCATGTGGGAAGGACCATAGACTACCTTGTTTAAAGTACATGTTCCTATGACCAAATTTATTATAGTTTAACATCATATTAAAAAAATTAATGTAATTTGACATCATGCATCAAGGAATAATATTCAATGTATTTTAATATCATAAGAAAAGGCTCATTACCGAGTTGTTTAATTTCATATAAAGTATAAATTCCCCCATAAAATATAAATGGCACATTGGATAGACCAAATTTCTTGCTATTTAATTTTAGGTGCAAGGATGAATAATCCATGGTGTATAAGGATCTATTATGAGTAGTAGTTCAAATAAGTTCCACGTTCGGTATAATGGACTTTTGTGAACCCCACATGAATTGAATAGAGTGTGTGTGTGTGGATTAAAAATTAAATGTGTTATTCTCCTTGTTCAGTGCAATAATTTCATTCCCTGCATGTATCCTATTATATGGGAATCAACACACATGTATATTTTCAGATAGGTCCTATATAGATCATGATCATTATTATATGGGTAATATAGATGTATCATTGAACCAAATAATCAATAGAGGAGTATAAGATGATAAGAGAATTAAAATTAAAAGGGAATATTTATTTCCATTTATGGTGCTATATGAAATGAACATTTTATAAAAGAGATCTTATGGATATCAGGATCTCATGTAAGGAAATGAGACCATGTATAGTAGGTCTCTAAATGTATTTTTTGGTTTTGGTGGATATAAAAAAAATTCTATATATTTTTTATATCTATAGAAATGGCATGGGTCACCTTGATTTTTGGTATAAAATATCTAAATTATGATAAATGATGATATATACCAATTCTAATAATGTCACATGATTCATGATTTGATGGATAAATAAGGGGTAATTATAAATTATTTTTTATTTAAATTATTTAATGGTTATGATTAATGATAAAAATTCATTTTAGAATCACTCCACATGGACAAACATGTTTCTTTAAGTCAGGTAACAAGGTCCTATGGTTGGTATTTAAGAGATCTGATTCATACGTGAAGTGTAAAACCTTATACTAGTGTTGGGTATGGAAGTGACCCAATCTGAATAAGTTAAGGATTATCCACTATGACATATTGGGGGAATTATCATTTTTTATTGAATGACTTTATGAATTATAGGCACCACCAAGTATACCATGGTATGGGAATCAAGAAATATATAGTTCTCGTAACATGGTAAATATTTAGATCAAACACATACATTGGTATAGTTATGTTTTATTTTCAACACAAATTTGGATTATGTACAAATAATTAACAATGAAATAGGGAAGAATCACATCATAAGAATGAAGGAAACTTGATAAGGATATGTCTCATTTCCATGATGAGATGAGAAAAATCTATTCTAGTATAGGGTTACTAGAGAAAACTCTGAAGGAAATGTTAAACCCATACACTAGAAAACCTATATGAATATTTAGATTAGAAAAAAAGCTGAAGGTATGTTCATAAATTGTGACCATGTGTGATGTAGTTTAATGTCGTGTGACAAGAACAATGGTTCTTTCCAGTTAGTGGTCTCATAAGAGTGTCCAAAGATTTTTAAAAATTTTATTACCTGATTATTAAACATAAATATTCGTAATTAAAACACATGGATCATAAATACCAATTATTTTTGGAAAAAAATATTTTACATTACAAAAAAGTAAACTAAAACATTACATCATTATTTGATTCTCCATAGTGAGATTGAATAATCCATTCAAGCTAATAAATCTTCTTGAGATAACATGAAGAATACATAATGAAATGGGTGTTTGAATATCCTAATATTTAAATATTATAAGTAAGAATAATATGTGAGTAAAAGGTATAACATGACATCATATAAGATAAGGTCCATGTGTTATCACATGGAAGCATAACATAATAAAAATGGTATCATATCGTCATGGAATCACAGGAAATGTTGTATAATCATATATAATGACATAAAATGAGTGAATGATAACTTCATGGAAAATATCACAAGGTGAATAATGTCTCATAATGATTTAGGTTAAATCCCTAATCCAATTCATTTAGACGCATGTGACTTTAGTATTAGACAATGCATTGGAGTGCTATTTGGGTGAATGAAACCTAACATGTATATGATATATGTGAGGAACATAAATGAAAAAGTTATAATTCACATAATTAAATGTGTTACACAATTCTCCTTCATAAATTTTATAATGAAGGATATTAATAAATGATCATAATTCATGTATTTTCCCCATAAAAGGAAGGTACAATAAACTTGGTATATATTTGAGATACATATATTAAATAATTTAAAATAAAAGGAAAACATTGAACATTTCTATCGTCTATGAAAATAATTTTATAATGCATAATAAACTCTTGATATAAATAAACTTTTCATGGGCCCAATCCATCACCATGGGAATCCATCTAGGAGTAAGCCCTGATCTCATGGGCTGCCCTCATGCGTAAACCCCACTTCATTTTTCACAGACACAACTTTCGTGACGTGATCGTCCAGTATTTGGTGACTCTTGTTTCTCACACTTAGCATGACTCATCTGGGATTATAGTAAACATTTACCATGACATCCTCTTATGGTCCTCCTCAGAGTGTAATCCCCATCCCGTCACTATGGGCCTCCTCAGAGTGTAAGACCCACTGAGCGAACTACGGGGACTTTGATCCATGCCAAAGCATGGTACGTAAGAAGCCTCCACGAGGTTCAGTCCCACGACTCAGTCATTTCTTCACATAGAGTTCCACCCTCATCCAACATGACATTTAATTGAATATGCGAACTACGTGGAAGTTGATCCCTGCCTGTTAGACATGGTACGTAGGAAGCCTCCATGAGGTTCAAGCCCAACAGTCGATCGATCCGACTATTCTCCACGTCGGTTCACCGCGCCACTCCTAGTACTGACTTAAGCATGTTCCGACTCTTTGGGGTCATTAATCAAACGAGGGATGGTAAACCTTGGGAATAAATGATTCTGAACCCCTCTGTCCATTTGACCATTCCCAACCATGGTTGAATCCGTGGATACTATTTTTGGGTATAAACCAAAGATTCACGAACATATGAATACGTCTTAAATATATAAGAGATTCACGAAACATGCAATAATTCCCCCCAAAAAGGGTGTGATGAGCCCAATTTCCCATCCTCTTGTCCAATGTGAGTTCTTAAGAGTTGCTGGTTAGACCATCTGACGAACGCCTAACTTTGGAAGGTAGGTACAACAATCCTTGGATAAGGAGCCGTTGGGAGTTTCGTGGCCGAAAACCATAATGAAACATATGGGTATTCTATAGAATCAATAAGGACAAATAATTCATGATTATTAGAAATTGAGCTATCACCAAGGACGTATTTTCTAATTATAGTAGTAGATAATGAGAAAACCAAATGCACATTATTTTAATCTCTAGGTTCACATACAATCCATTAACGAAGAAACACATCATAGCCCTATGAAAACACATCATACCTCGTTGTCATCGTCTTGATGGAAACATTAGTGCAATGTTTTACCTCACTAGTGGAGTATCCTATTGGGTGGGTTAGTTCCCAATATCTAGTTTATGTTTTTAGTTCTCATTCACATTTTTAGTGGGTCAGAGCCAATATTCTTGTTTGGTGGATCGAGACCCATTCACTCAATTTGTAGGTCTGTTCCTATTACAGTTTTGGTGGGTTAGTGCCCACTTTCTTGTTTATTTTTTTGTTCCCATTCACATGTTTGGTGATTCAGAGACCATATTCTTGTTTGGTGGATTGAGACCCATTCACTCATTTGGTAGGTCCATTCCAATTACTCTTTTTGTGGTTCAATTCACATTTTCTTGTTTGGCGGGTCAGGACCAATGTGACCAATGAAGTAGTAATAAGTTTTATAGGATTATGGATTGGTTACGAACTTGTTGATATATCATTATGAGGTGTAAATGGAATTTTCATCATAAATGGTAGATTTATTTTCTCCCAAGTGATGGATAGTGAAAATTCCATTGATTAATTGTCTATCTTATCCTCATACTATTATGTATCTCTATATGATAAATTATCCTAATATCCTTTTTCAATGGGGATAATGATCGGCACATATGTTATGAGTGAATTGGGATTGTCTAATGGAACATGAATATCATTGACTATATTTTTTAAAATATCAATAACATCAAATAATTCTTAGATCGTGTGACCTGAATTAAAATGATAACTAATATTCTTTGTAGATATTTTAGAACTGACTCATCTAAAGTCATGTTTTAGGATAATGTAATCAATTTTTATCCAATTAGTAGATAATGTACCTTAGAAAATGATCAATGTGGAATTAATAGTTACTAATCTTCATGGTTTCAAGGTAACCTTGTCTCATTAATTTCATCTTTAGAATCACCATAATTTTCTAGTCAATCATTGAATTCCTTCTTCATGATAGTTGTTCTTGATGAGTTCTTTATTCTTTTTTGTGGTAACTGGAACAGAAAAAATTAGGTATAGTTACAATGTCGTGGAAACCACCTAGATACATATAAGGGATAATTATTGTTGGAAATACATCTTACAAAGTCTCCAAAAAATTTTATAATATTTTTTCATGGGAAATTTTTGTTTCATATGAATTTGTCACACCCTTTCATATTGTAATGGAATATATGACTCTTTAATATCCTCCCTACTTATAACAATGGATGTGATAGATATTCTTTTTCCTTTTCATATATCATTATTGGAATAAGAACTAGTAACATAGATTTTCCCGACATGAAATACAGATGGATTTAAGTTTATTATACTATGAAAATGTGGGTCCAACATAGGTATATTAAAAAATCATACCTTGGTAGACTCTTATTATTTGTGTGTTCCCAAAATTGATACACATTAGGAAGAGAAATTGTGATGATTTTAATCTTGATAACTTGTTCCATCAAATGTCGAGAAGTAGGGGTTCCATGTATTTTCTGGATGAGGAGTGAAATCAAACAATTTAATATATGTATTTATAACTATTTATACCTGTGCCCATCAATAATTAAGGGAGTATATTTTAGAACATAGAGAATCAAATAATTTCTAAAGTACCAATGTTTAAGTCATCATATTGACAATTTCTTTAACTGGAGACTTATCTCACCCTAGTGGTGGGAACTCGTGATAATCAACCAGTGCTACAATCGATTGCATGTAGATATGAACTCATGTTAATGGGGTTGATTAATTCTTCCTATATTGGTCATGATATTTACCAAGGGTATCTAGGGGTAGTTGAAGGAAGCATGTCGACATCAACCACATGACTCTAGTTAGTGAATTTTCCCCAAAACATTTGATATTTATTTCCTTAAGCTATGCTATTTTTACTTCAAACTGAGTAGTAATATATTATTCTAAAATAATACCACCAATATATTGTGGTGGGTGAAATTTGAATTTCTACACAACCAATTTGTCTTCAGTGATATCATGGTTTGAAATATTAGTTTACCAACAAGGATGAAAATTACCAACATGACACTAAAATGAGGAAATACATATTACTTTAGAGGGGAACAATCTATATTCATGGTGAAATATTTAATACAAAATTATATAAATGCTTAATCCAAGTATAAAAATAATAATAAATCCCCTATCTCCATGGGCCTGGTTTCGTCGTGAAATTTTTTATGCATAAATGATAGTTGTGATGAATATAGATGATTATTGTTTATGACAATATATGACTAGTTATTGGACACTATAAGGATATATTGATTGGGAATAAGGTAGTGAAAATAGTAGGTGCATTTTATTAATTTATATTTTAAGTGTATGGATGTACCAAATGGGTTTTCTTTAAATATACCTTTGTTTAGATGACTTGGTTAAACATAGAATCCTAGATATTGTCTTGTAAAATTAAGGGAATCTACTAGTGACGATGATCCTGGTGAATAAGATCTCTCCAAGTTATATCTAGAATGGTTGGTTGATATGGTTGGTGTACTCCTATATCTCCCTAATGAAAGGGTTGTATGGGTTACTGTACTCCTTAATAAGTTCCCAAAGCTTATTGTCTAGAAATTGGAGATAGATAATACTTTATATCTTGTTGTTGGTTATATAGTCACTATGGATTCATCATTTGGATGTTCTAATTATATTACATAAATTTTGGGATATGTCCATTGAGATGATATTCCCATAAAAAAGGGCTCATAAAATGGGGCTACTTTCTTTATGTTGGTGACAGTGTACGTCAGCGCCATGAGGTCAAGTTCTTCAGGGATGTCAATGTGAATTTTTGGTGCATTCCAAATATGTACATAGTGGATTATGGAATCCTATGTGTACTACCAGATTTTCCAATAATCAGATAACTCTTTAGTGAATTTTTTGATTCAATTGTTTTTGGTAGAATTCATGATTCTATAAAGGAAATAGAAATTAGAAACCTATTAATGCAGCATGACATGTAAGAGTCTACGGTTAATTTACCACCTTCACTATTAATGGATTGAAATCAATTTAGCCATTTTTTAAGTGAAACATTTTAAAAAAATCCCAACATGAAATGGTGTATTGGTATATTTTTATATGTAAATGGGTTGGAAATGATTATAGATTTACATTGGGATCACTACTTTCACTTCAAATAAATACTCTGACAACTACCCCGTCTATATAGTGTTTATTGTATTTCCATTACATAAATACCATATAATGGCATGGGTTCCTTTAGATTTTTTACTATTGGCACATTAGAATTGATATGAAGGGTGGTTTGGCTCATCACATGTTTTAGAGTGGAATTAATTTATGCACTGAGAAGCTAATAAAGATTTTAGTTATTTTCATGGATCCTTACTAAATCTTCTTGAGGGGCTAATTACTCATATTCCGATGATCAGATTGAAACCACATGTTTGATGTGATAATCTATTGGTGATTTAGGTTCTCCATCATTGTTATATTAGTTAGGGATGTTATAGATTAACAATAGAATTGTGTGTAGTGAAGATTATCATGGTCCAAGAAGGAATTTTGTTGTTTTTGTTTTACGATTGGCCCTTTGATACAACTTCCTAAACTTCCATTTAATGGGAATCAGTACCCATCTAGTTTGGTTCCAAATAAATTAGAAATGTCTTACCTTTTATGGTCATGTTATAAACAACTATCCACGATGTTTATAATTATCTGGTAATGAAAAATAGGTGAAAGGTTTATAGTATAGGTTAATGTGGGAGTCATGAATTAACATACCTTTTTGGATTGTCATGTCTATGGGAAACCAAAGAGGAGATGTTATGGACCTTATCTGGATCATCACTAGAGTTATCCTTTGATCTTCACTATATATTAATGATTCTCAGTATACTAATCAATATAACGATGTCATATAATCATCAGATACGTGGTCCTAGGCTCACCAAATAGGAGGAATCTATCATTGGTTGGGTATTACACTTAGTATGAGTCCAATATATGGAATCAAAGAGGATTATATTAACTCATAGTATAATAGGGAACCAAATGTAGAATCATGACTCATAATGTACTAGGGTACCAAAACATGTATATGGATTAAAGATATATGAATAATCTAAGATGTGTATATCAACTTGATGCATATAAAGAAAAAAATTGAATAGTATCAACTCATTGTATATATAGAGACTAATAAGAGTATATCGACTAAAGGTATGTTGGGTCATCTTATTCTCATCATATAATAGAAGGTTTTTATTGATGGTGTTGGGATGGAACCTCACTAATGATTCCCATGTATCCTCGTTAATAAAAATCAAATATTATACAGATTGAGTTACATTGTTTAAGTTCATATTTGAGGACCAACACTTGTAGTTTATTTTCATGTGGTGAAGCTTAAACTAGATAGTTTCATTTAATACTTCTCAATATAAAATGTGATTCTTGTGATGCATTTTAATTATTCATTCATAATAGTAAACATGTAGAATATATTGATATTAGGTGAATAAAAATACTAATAATAGTATATCAACTCAAGGTAATAGTGGATTTGAGGGGAATTTATAATGTCAGTGTGAGTTATTAGAGACTATGCATAGGTGCCTCCTAGATGTACCTAAACCTTTTCAGTGACCCATGTAAAGGTAGATAGAGCTAGAGGCATATACCTAGGAGGATTCTATTATATAAGGAATCCTAGTGGAGTTTCATGACTATTGGTAGTTGGGTATGGATGTGTGACATCCGATCTTTGTTTATATGTGCATAATCCTAGAGTGATTTAGTGAAAGCATTTATCCCTGATGAGATATAGTGAAGGTGTTCAGCCCTAGTGATGGATAACATATGATTTTACACTTATAAGGGTTCCTAGGTGTGAGGCATGGGTGAATGGATTTTTCTGTAGTATGGGAACATTGTGAAGGACTTCGGTGAATGATATAGATTTTAACTACTGGTTAGTAGCGAAAGAGGTGATTCATAACCCATGACAAGGCCTAATATATTCTTGATAATTTCCCTATTCACAAGATTGAAAATTGGATTTTTGAAGTTGAGTAAATAGAGGGATTTTTCAGAGTTTTGGTGAGGCATAGTGGTTCTCCTAGGTATTGGTGTGTTGGGGGCCTCACTATAGTGAATGAGAGATGAGGTAGTTCAATATAGTAAGGTAACACATAGTTTCTCACCCTATTGAAGGTGAGCCATGATTATTCTCCATAGTAAGGGAGAACATATAGACATCACAAATTTAAGGAATGCTATGGTGGTTCAACCTATTATGGTCAAACATGGGGCCTCACAATAGTAAGGGTTATCCATGGTGGATCACCTTCATAATATACAACATGTGGCATTATTCTTATGAGGAATTTCTATATGGGTTTTTCCTATTTAGGGTAAATACTTAGAGTGAATATGTAAGATGAGTATAACTATCACATTTCATTTTCCTGTCACAGTTCTTGGGTCCATCAAATTGTAGGTAGGTAGGGTTAATTTATAGTAAATACCGTGGACTTTGATATGAGATATGGGTGGAAATATTGTGCATGTAAGGTGAGTGAAAGAGTTGGTTTAGTGAGTGATTCATGAACTTCTATTTAATTATAATGAATTACCTATTTAAAATGACCATAATGTTAGGAAAGTATGTCTAATTCAACTACATGAGTAAAAAAATTCAGGATTTTGAAGTGATATAATCAATGATATTAACTATCTAAAACCATGAATTATATTTTTTGAATCAAAAAATTTCCAGGAAGACCCTTATAGACTGCTGTTATGGTTTTGACTACCTTTTTGTTAATGATTATTATAATTATCGGCCTACTCTTTGGGGAATGATCATAATAACAAGACACCCTATTTGGAAATGTTTTTGAGGAATCTACGTCCTTCAATTTTTGAGAAATCGTCGAATATATATAGATATAATTTTTTTTCCCTTCAAAAAATTATATATGTTTATACACGAACACAAATATTTTTTCTAGGTTTCGATAATATCATGGATCTCACAGCAATATGCATCCAATCAAAAGTTTGATTCCAACTGGTATCATAGAGGGTTATAATCACTAACACATATTAAAAACTACTAAAATTTCCAATTAGTCCTTTATGAAATCCATAAGGAAATAAATGTATATATATATAATTATCCAAATTCCATGTATAAGAATATTTATTAAATATAGAATTTGACACCACCCTTGATAAAAATTTCAAAAACAACTCCATATTTTATTGAAACACATTGAATATTAAAATTCCACTTCATATTTTTTCTCATGACCCAATATGATCAATCAAATTCAAAACCAAGATCTATATATAAAATAAATTGGAACATTTTATAAATAATTTTAATCAAATGTTTCACATGCAGTTCAAAGTAAAACATTTTAAAAAGTCGGTATCCTCCCAAAAATTATTTTTATAATCCATTATTTTCACAAACCAACCCACTAGGTCCTGTCAGGTTTGTAGTAGGCCACGAATGACACCCCAAATCAACATCCAATAGGATATGGTCTAGTGATTTTTGGTGAGTAGTAATATCCGAAAAATGGTAGGCCTTGGTATAATGTACCTATACACATAATCACATACCTCCATACACCATCAATTTGAGAAGATAGACATATCAAAATGTAAATGAAAGAATAACATCTATCCCACATTTGAGTAACCCATGAAATAAAAAAATAAATAAAAAGTGAAATATACATGACCATTAAACTATGAATAAACCGAACCTTCTGCAAAATTGTTTTCTTCCAAATATAAATCAATTGATCCCTATTACGGTTATATAGAAATACTATGCTCTAGTGACCCTTGGTCCACATAAGACTCCATTTAAATTTCTATCATCAATCTAAAAAATGAAATGTGCATTTAGAACCCATTAATGAGTGAGTGTAATCAAACATATTAGGACAACCTAAAATTCACAATAATAATGTGTCAATAGAGTATTCATGTCATCAATATAAAGGCACATGACTCAAAAAATGAGACATAATAGATATAAAATAAATAACCTATATATGATCAAAGGTATAAATTCTATCTCAATATAATTTTCAACCACAATACAATCCTACTATTCTACTAGTGGATCAGATGTAACACTCTCCAATGATAAATCACTTTATGTGTAAATATATCATTCGTAGGACTCGTATGACACGTCGTACTAATTGGGACTAACTATGTTGATGGGATGCATTTGAGAGAACATGGTCATCAGGTCTTTCCATGAATAAACATGATGTAACTATGAGGGAAAATCAAGGTTACTCACTCACACATTAAAACACACTAAAAGAAACAAGATGTTGGTACATTGATAGATTATCATCCCTATAGCCTAAGGTACTTACACAACCCTAACTAGAATAAAATACTAGATAGTGGATCATAGTGGCTGATGAATTTTATGTCATTACTAACCCTATAAAGTGAATAAAATGAATAAAATGAGGATAAAACTGATGATTCCCACATAGAAAATATTTCTATTAAACACCATGGTAATATTGTCCAATGTTATAAAATAGATGGAAAATTGTACCCCCATTGAGGTGAACTAAGGAAACTAACATTACAACTACATAAGGAAACACACAAACTAATACAGATTAAGGAAACACACCCACTGATATAGGCCAATATAATTCCTTCACTAATATAGATTAAGGGAACACACCCATTCAAATAATAAATTATATCTAATAAGAATAAAATTTTCCTACATGCCTTTATAGAGTACACGGTGCGTCGCATGGGGTACAAAATGTATATCTATGTATCTGGAACTAAAAATGTCATGTCTTCTGAAACGATATGTATTTCTAAAAATAAATAGAAAATCATTATTAAATAGAATTTTTTTGAGGTTGAATCAGACTCATAATGTGTCATCTACAGCAGTTGTATAATTTTTCGTATTCCCATTTACACTAGTTGTGCTCGGCCAATGTCCATGAAATTTCTATTGTAAAAGTAGTTTTCTCCCAAAATATTTGGTTTTGGATTCTTAGAGAATCTTTATAATGTAATCCAGGGACAAGATAAACAATTATCTAATTGTTATATGTAATGTAAGTATACTAAATGGCTTGTTATGCTACATGGATTCAATGGAATGTAGTCTCTATGCCCGTTGAGACAACTTTATATGTGTTATAAGACATGTGAGTAAATCTGATGGTTTGTGATATTTAGCTGAACAAGGAAACCCTAGATACCACGTAGAGGGGAGTACATGGTATGTTTCCCACAAAACTACACATCTTATAGTTCAAACATTTCATGAAACTATATTTTATTACATGGCTTGACCAACTCCCCCATTTCCTTTGGTCCAAATAGAAATCATTTCCTTAAATCCTCATATCACGATCGACAGTGCCTTAAATTTCATTAGTTCTAAGCATTATGCCACTTTGTTTGTAAAAATTACATCAATCTCTTCCCAAATCCTCCACATGGTGCAACACGAGGGTACAAAATTGTCCACACCATCACCAGATCATAGTTGTTGTCAGTGTCAAGATTCAAACAATCTAATCATCATGTGGATCATCCTTCATCACACTGTATTAGCAAGTAAAATAATCTTAGATTAATAACACCATATTTGGTTCTTGATCTATGTCTGATCATCCATTTTTTCGAATCATTTAGTAACAGTTCCTAAAATCCCATATCCAACCCTATATAAATGAGCTATTCTACAAAAGGTTGAATGAAAAAAAAACATATTTACATGTTTTGATTGAACTTCTAATCCATGGAATACTGATTATGAATTGATGGAAAATTAGGAAATAAAATAACAAATCAAAAATATGAAAAATTATCCTTATCCATTATTCTGGATGGACATAATATAATTAATGAAATGGAATAAACAATTATCAGTAAAAATTAATTTAGGGATATAAATATGTCAACCTTAAATCCACATTCTGTCAAAAAAAAATCAAATGTTTTTATTTTTGTTTTACATGGATTATCCCAATATGGGATTAAAATATTCAAAATAAACACCCTAACATGAATTTTGGAATGATTATTGATAAATAGGGGTTCCATGTCATTGTTGTTAGTGAGATCTATGAACAATGATGTCAAGGAAAAATGATATGAAAAACAATTAATGTTGCATGATTAATAAGTTCTCATCATAGACCCTACTCCATATATCCTATCAAATCTCTAAGAATAGGTGTAAAATCCTAGGAGTTATTCATTTTTGGTTTTTAATAGAGAATATTATTTATCATGATATTAAATGAAAAATAAATAAATTATTTTATATATTTATTTTTTAACTCACCCATGTATGAACATAAGACAAACACATGATGAACATAATGGTAATGTCTCAAAAACCTTCTGGAACATCAAAAGGTAGATCCACCCTCAAAGTCTAGCTGACCCCATTCTACATCATGCAATGGGTCATTCATATAAATCCTCATCTATGACAGGTAAAAATCGTCATTCAACCAGTGTAACTATGGTGGTAGGGAAAAATATTATGATACCTCAAAAAAGTGAAGCAGTAACTATAAAAAGGACTGGTATGCTCATATATATTATTTCTTTATAGAAATCTCTATAATCCTCAATATGATAATATATCTTAGAACACATGATCTCCTCAATTAAATCCAAATTGTGGTCTAAAAAGGACACCTAGTGACTCTATGTAGTCTATATCAAATCTTGGATGAACTGAACATTCACTGTCGTCGCTCATACCAACTCTGGGACCACCATCTTTTTCTACAATTGGATTCATCAATTAAAATAATGACCTTTAGGGTCATCTAAACAAGTACAAGATGGTTCTACAAAACATTTTGGTTGGTAACTTCCATTGTAATAAAACTACACTAATGATGGCTGATTCCACCATAAAAGGAAACAAGAAACATGAAAACACTAAAAATTTCCTCTATGTCCTGAATGGTCTTCTTTTCCTGAGAATCTATTTGGGGATTGATGTGTCATGATCAACTGCAATTTATTCCTAAAATATTTTTTCATTATTTTAATAACACTAATGCAATGTGATCAAAACATCCTAAAAATGATAGTTGATTAAGCTCATCAAATTCCCACTAACTCCTACATGCACATGAATCACAAAAATTATATTAAACTCTACTCTTGGATGGATATGAAGAGTTCTAATTTGAGGAGGCTTTATAAAGTATCTATGATATTTTTTCCTCTCATGTATAATGGAATACCCCTCATAAAAAACATCAAATACATCATCCAATTTCATGATATATATGGAAACATCATTCCTCACCTACTAATAGGTACGACATCGATAGAAAAACATATCGGGACACTTCATTATCCCTACTAAACCAATGAATTTCCAACGGATCCTAGTTAATTCTCAACCCACATGTATATAATTCTATGGGAATGAATGAAACCACTTAGTATATCTTCTCACATTCTAAATGATTTCATCCTCTGTCCCCAAAAAAGGATGACATGTTTCCCAGTTTTAGAAAGTCGACATTGAAAATTTCCAATGTATATATTTTCATGCAAGATAGTACATTCTAAATTCCCATGTTATGCCTCCCCCACACCCTAAAGATTAGGAAGATAAAAATCCATTGAAATTATTTATGAAACATTATCCCCATCTATATGGTTCAACTATAAATGGGTAAAATTCCCCTCTACCTTGTTCCACAATATCAAATTGAAAACCATTATCTAAGTATCTACTACAACCACCATGGTATTGGGTAGATCCCATGGTAGAACTAAATAATAATTTGTGAGGTACACTATCACTCCCATGTCTAATAAAATCAATTTCCAAAAGTAGAACTCTCGAAACATAAATTGAAACATCAAGAACTTCCCATTGATATTTTACTAGCATAACATGTCTAAAAGGATCTTCAGATGTCTCACATGATCCAGCATTGTTGATGATAATGTGAGGGTACATTTGATGAATAATGTCACAAAATTAACCAAGAATGGATTATGTATCTAGATCTTAAGTCTCAGAAATACCCTTGGGAATTCATAATTCAAAAATTCATCAGTAAGATATCAATATAATCATATTGGATTTATAAAGAAACCTTGTATACATCATCTACTCAGACACCGATATTGTGATACTATTCCTCATGTCAAACATCAAGAAAAACTTGTCCCCTTACCACTGGTATAATAATTCATTTATTAATGGATGTTTATAGTCCTTCTAGACGACCACTTAATTTATGTTATGTTAGAAGACACCTATAATCAAAAGATTATTATTATTTGTGGTAAACAACACTGAAATAGCCAGGGGAACACACTTGGTTTAACACATCCCCTAATTTATAGTCTTTTCGAACCACGCTATAAAATCTCAAAGAAACAAGAGGTATTAATATATGCCGGCAAAGATATCAGGCTACCCCATGGTGTAGGTTAATGAAAAAATAACTATCTATTGGGAGGAAATATTGAAAAAACTTCAGGAAAGACATCAGGATATTCCTCATATACCATAGGAAACTAAAATATCATAAAATCAATAGATCCACTGGCTATACTAAAAAGCATATAATAAATTTGTTGTAACCTCTTGAAAATAATCATATCGTTTTATACGTGGTACTCGATTAGACCAATGAAGGAAAAATATACCCCAATAACATCAGTATACATAATCCCTCACTCAAAATTTTTAAATGAGCATGGATGGAAGAAAAATAGTCGATACTCTAGAAAATATTGCATGGTCATTGAATTTTTATGGAAATATTACGCTTGAGGCACTCTATCCTCCCATAGTTGGGTCACCATGTATATAAAAGTGTGTAATCATCGATCAACCTCTGTAGAAGACTCTAAAGAGAAGGGTTGAGAAAAAAGAATGTCCTATAATTGTTACACCACTGAAAGGGAATTTTGTTTTGGAAATTTCCTTCAGACTATTTACTAAAGATTCATAAATAGTATAGAAGACATTGATTATACCAGAAACCACACTCAAAGCCTCAGGGTCACAATAAAATATTACCTGTATCAATCAATAACCATTCTTGTATATTCCACGCGACCAAGGTCCACTCTAACACCTTATCACATTAAAATAACCTCAAAACTAAATAGAAATGGAACTGACACACCCATCCTCTATAAAATCTATTTAGGGAGATATTGACTCAACCACAGAGTTTTTTAAATTCCATTACAATATCATGTCTTAGTGGGGGTAAGTGTCCCTCTTCTCTTGACTCTTAAAGACATGTCAAACTTCATCAATTGTGATATATCAATAACCTACATAATATTAGTGATTTATCCCCCCCAGGACCACCAACATGAACGAAGATAACCTAGAAGAACACCGAAAGGTCATGATTAAGGTAATCATTTCATGTCCAAGGAGGGGTTCTAGATAACCATGATGCTTTGGTAGTATTATCCTTCGAAACATGTGAAGATTACTCATAAAATTTTATTCATCTACAGGTATAACTAAAACCAATAACTACCCAATTTGATGGGTATCACCAAACTAAACCACCATTGGTGGTTTAGCATGATATTGAATATGTAGAGGTATTTCTTACCTTCCACCTAGAAGAAAAAACCACTTACATAGGTATCTGACTAAATCCACAATTCTAAGAAGATCATAACCATGATCATGTAGTGGAGTCATAACTATATATCTTAGTGGAGGAATCCATCAATAGCCAAGACACATTGTGGAAAAAAGAGAACATATAGGGATATATCTCAATAAGATCATGGAGTCAAAAAACCATTCAATTATAAGCCATGTATTATTGTTTTCCTTGCAACTAGTGCATACATATGTCGATACAACTTGACGTTAATTAGAGTTATAGTCAATGGATATGTCATCTACCACGCAAACATTTGATTACAAGGCTTGATCATATAACTATATACATATTTACATTATTTCCCTAGTTCTGAATCCAACACAAAGAGATAGAAATCCACTAAACTCTAATCCTATGATGACATCCTATAAAGATAATTTATCACTAACTAACCCAATATGACTCTCTAGGTCAGAAGTAATCCTATAATTTCCCAAAATTCCCACCTCCAATAGGCATGGGGATAACATCTATCCATATTGGAATATCATGCACATTGGAGGGCTCATCCTAAATTACAAATAGACACACAGACACACATCTTCATTCTGTAGCAATGAAGATAGATAAAAAAATACCAATTGTAAACTCATGTATAACATATATCCCACATAATATTTTTTAATGATGTAAAAGAGAAATAAAAATTCCCAAATTCAATCTCATGGAACTATTAATAACCCAAATAGAATAAATAAGGGGATAACTACAAAAAATGAACTAGTAGATCCTTCTGAAGCCTGTCTAACGAAACTATTCTCAATATGCTTCTTTTCCACTAATAAAAAATGGAATATATATCATATTATGAATAAATTATATTTACAGGGATGTTCCATGAAGGGGTGAGTATAAACATACCTTTTAGGAAGCCCAAAAATCAGAATACATAAATAATCAATAGAGTTATAAGCTCCACATCATGAAGGAATATTAGCCAACATGATAGAAATAATAATAATAGTATTGAACGTGATATTATAGAAGGATGGAAAAATTTCTCAATGTATAGCCACCACCACACATCCATTATAGGATTATTATATAGTCTAATAAGTAAAAAAATTATTGGAAAACTCATCCCATGAGTTTTTTCTTTAGTGATAAAACTCAATGAAGAGGCCTCCCTGGTTGGGTTATATTGTACATGTTTTCACTCATCTAAGATAACTAGCTCATTACGTCTTGACATGAAGAATAAAAACGAAGTGAAAGGTATTGTTGGAGTTAATCACTCAATAAGACAAAAAATAGAAAATTAAAAAATGTTTTTCTCATATATATGGGATCACCCCTATGGAATATGTGGTATTACTAACCATAAATAGAATTATCAAGTATATTGGTGATCACTGCCATGTATGTTGGCCATGTGAAATTTGACCCTACATTGGGGAGAAGTTGCTAGGGAAATAGATAAAATAACTAAATTTTAAAGAAATATTATTTATCTACTCTTCCAAGGGGATGTTTTCCAATGCCACAAATAAGATTTTGCAACAAACCCTCACATTGTTGAATTAAAAAATATATACATGAAATAAATGAAGGGGGAATAGCCACTAATACTGATCAATGTAACACACACACTAATATAGATTTATGGAACACATCAACTATTATAGATTGAGGTTACAGAACCATGATTATACTATAAATGATCTGATAAGAACAAGGGATCAAATTTTCCATTTCATGTATATATGAAATGTATTGTTGGAAAAAACAATCCTCTCAAAGTTTGGAATTTCCTATTTTTCATTATACCAAAGGATATCTCTTTCTCGTTATAATGGGTTTTCTATTCTGAGATACAAAAAATGTATTGTAGAAAAGGAACACAGTTCATTCCATCTTCTCTAGCCATATAATCTAGAAAGTTTCTGGTTACTACGGTTGTGCCCATGTACATTTTCCATGGCCATAATATTTTTTTGTCCATTACAATGTATAATACATGTTCCCAAAAAATTAAATGTGTGTTCTCGTGGGCTCATATTCTTATAAGACCTATAAAAAAAGATTTATTCACCCAGGGTCACATGATGTGTAAATGAACCACACAGTGTCTTTAACTATATGAAATCATGGGTATGTACTCTCTGTACACACCAAGCCAATAGGATAAGGGTCACGTTATAGATACATAAACGTCAAGAAATGTGATATTTAAACAAATACATAATCCCTAGATGCCTCTACCAAGAGGTGACTAAATGGAGTGTGTCCCTCTAAACTAAATGACATATAGTTTAGAATTTTCTAGAAACTCCATTTCATAATGTCGCTTCACCCACGATGAAGGTTCCTTTTCTCCAGCCAAAAATCATAACTATAAATCCATATATCCAAGTTCATTGTGCCTTTAATTTTATAGGTGGTTATATTATGTCCACATATTGGTCAAAAAATGTCTATTTCCACTTCCCAAATACTTTATACAAGTCAAATAGAAGGCATGCCACTGTCTACACTATCACTAGATCACTATCACCACAGATGGTCATATTATTGAATCCTATGAAACATTTCAATAATCCTCATTCACACTACATCACCAAAAGCCAAAACTGATAATGAGAAAAATAATTCCAATCCTTGATAAGTATCTGATCATCAATCTCACCAAATCACATCTCCACCATAACATGAATCCCGTATATAAATATGTAAAAACAATAAATTTCACTAAATTTTGAATCTGCAATGACTAGGTGTTGTTATTTTGTCTAACCTCAATTTAGTGGAATATCATTGATGAATACATAAAGAAAAATTGGAGAAAAAAACAATGCACAAAATTTTTGAAAAAAATCACAACCATTTTTCATGTTAGACTCAATATGTTAATAATAAAATGATGAAGAATGTGGATTAAAAATGATATTAAAATTATCATTCAATGTTAAAAAATTATTAAATGTATGTAAACATTCGACCCATGAATAAATTTTTAAAAAGGATATGTTTATGTTAGAATTTTAAAATCAAATATGCTATAAAATAAATAAAATGAAACTCCCCACCTCATTTTCGGATAAATTTATGAAAAATAACAGTACAATTCCATTATTTTTATAATGGTCTTAGAATTTCAATAGTGAAGGCAAACCCTTTACAAAATGATCTTTGCTATACAATTATTTTGTTTTAAAATTACTCTCCTACAGTGACTCTATTAAATTCCTAGGGTTATATGGAAAACCCTATGGTTTTTTATAAAATTTGTTATATCAATGAGATTATGTAATCATATATTTAATAAAAAATATATATATTTATATATCAGTTAATTAATTAATTAATATGCTAATTATTTCACTTAACCCAAACACCCGACATGCCCAAAGGTTATGTCTCACCTAGGGTAAAACTCATATTCTATATTTAATAGTCATCATAGTTCTCCCATGTGAGAATATTTTTGAGTATTTTCTACATTATTTTAGAAAAAACTACAAGAGAATTCTATAATATAAATAATATAGTTAATATATACCCTATTAAAATATAGGAACCCTAATTATATGTCAAATATTCTCCCAATGGATGAAATATTATATGGAATATTCAAAATTGTTATAAATATTTTTTTGATTTTAAATATTTATAAATTATATATAAAAACATAAATAAAAAATAATGAATTTTGATCCCTCTAGAACAGAATGAAATTCCAAATAAATGATGATACCTAAAAAAAATCTATATGAAATCAACAACCCTACTCAAAAATTTTTAAATAGATTAAATTGGCTGATGAACACTATACAAACAATAAAAAATTAAGAAAATCCCATAAATGATAAAATCCCCACATTTTAACTATCATTAACGCCAAATATATTCCTATAAGCAATCTATGGTTTCAGGATGTAGTGGAATAATGTGGAAATGAGATATAAAGGAAAAATAAGTATGATTATGAATAATAAACGGCCATACCATACGAAATCCATATAAAATCATGGTAATAGTGGCATAGAAATATAGTAGGAAGGGAGAGAGAGAATTAACTAGGTGTGACCAAGATTTTTTTAATGAGGAAGGTGATGGAAAATCAAACCATTTAAAATTAGACTCGATGTAAAATTGAAAAACCCAAAATTTTTAATATAGAACACCAACATGGTTTGGCTTCATATTTTTGTACACCATGCACTAAAATTCATTGCTCTATAAGAAACACACTAGATACTTAGACATTTTCTGACATATTGTTAATAAATGATGCCCCATTAATGAAAAACACAACAGTAATAATCTATATCACAATATCATAGTTATGGAGTAGTTTCTTCAAACCCTATGAATGATTTGAAATGACAGCCCAAGATTAATAATATCAATTATTTTCATCTAGATCCCACATGTTTTGATCCAAACAATATGACTACCATGATAAAAAAACAATTTAAGATTAAAATAAATATAAATATACCATTTGACCAAAATAATGTTTATCTAAGCTTATGCACCCAAACTATGCAACTAAAGTAAAATATGCATATTTTAGTAGTATAATAAATATCCACATTGAAATTTTATATTTCCCGTTAAAATTTTTATAAATAATTCCTAAACAAAATTGGCAAATATAGTAAACCTATAACAGAGCCTCTCGCTATTTATAGTGCTCAAGGATCTCAATATCACATACTAGTCCAACCAATGATCATATATTAAGTGTAATGAACTATGAAAATATTCTTTAAATTTTAAATTAGGTCAAATAGGAAAGGTAAAAAAATCATATTGGATATTTTGAAATGATCTCAAAATATGGGGGATAAACTTCATACAAGAAATAATTTTTTTATGTTTATTAAATTTTTTATCCATCAATTTTATGAATTTTGATTAAAAATGTATTATATCAACGTTATAAATATATATATAACTTAAAAATTATTTAATATTAATATTTTTTAATAATTATTATTCCATAAAAATAATAACTTTTTTTAAAAAAAAAATTTAACTATTAATTACATTAGCATGCTTACTGGGGGACCAGTTCTCTTAAACAACATACTAGAAAAGACTCACTTTTTTAGATCCTACATTAAATAGTTACATAATTATAAGACACCTTTTAAAGATCATCTGATATTGGCATGTCCAAAACCACCCCATTTTAACTCTGTATGAATCCCTACACATTATATAACCTTACACTATCACATTAAAATGATTTAAAAAATTAAGAAATCAAATGGAATATATAAATAATATCATTTATGACGCTATAAGGGTAAATATTTCCTCCCATAACCATTTTAAAACCTACATATAAAGTTGAAATCATATGCCACTATATAAAAAATATTATATATGATATAGAATGATCCTTTATTTATCATATAGGTAAAAATTAAGACAACATGCATCAAATTAAATTTAGCATTATTCAATTATTTCCTGACAACATTTCTACACTCAAAGTTTCTATACATGTATCCAAAAACCCATATCCATGTACAAAAATGAGACTAAAACGTCACATAATGGATATAAGTTAACATCAGATTTACACGTAATCCTTTCATGTGAGAAATAAGAATTTATATGTCAAAACTCATACATCAATATTTACATAATATAATGGAAATCAAAATGAATCCCAAAATAGAAACATACCCATAATGAAACGACATGTAACCAATAGTGATCATCCTTTTGGATCCTCCTCAAGAAGAAAATTACTAATTCCCTATAAATATGGGTTTTGTATAACATTAATTAGTGTAACCACACTAAAAAGCAGTTGAATAAACAAATAGATTTATTGAATATTGATGGGAATGGAAATTATTGAGGGGAAATAGGTAAACATACAAAAATCAGTTCACAAAACACTACCCCATGCCAAATGGGAATACCACTGAATATGAGAGAGGAATGGCATTACATGGGAATCCCCTCAAAATTTTAGTGTATTGAAACCCCAATACCATAAGTGGAGTTAATATTAATGAACAAAATACCAAAACAACACTCCGTTAATTGGATATTAAAGAAATGACTCTGTATGTTCTCCCATGTCAAGAAACATTTTAGTGAATTTCTCAAGTATGAGGTAACCCACCCTATGCTACTATATGAGTGTTTTGCTACAATTTTTATACCACATAATTTTCATCGTCCTCTAATGGGATTCCATTTTTTATCAATATAAATTTCTTCACATACTAATTTACTCGTCACTTGAAAAATCACATCAACCCCAGTTCTTCAAAAATAAACGATCAATTCATCATCTTGTTCTTGAAAAATTTGACCCAAAATTAAAATTCAAAATCCCAATAAATATTTCAAAATTACCAAATCATTATTCCCATAAAAACATGATATTTTTTGAATTATATTAACACCCAATGTTGTGACATGTTATAATCTACCCATCATACATTGTTGGGTCAATTAAAATAATTTGTGGGATTCTCTACTAGAACTATCTTTTCACCGCATTCAAATGGTTTTTTTATATGTGACTCCCATGTAATATGGGAAGACGGTAATAATTATAAATGAAAACATTTTCCAATATACTAGTACCTCATGCCTTTAATTATCAAACTAAATATTTTATCTATAACTGAAATTATATAGTACATATTCAAATTGTTTAACCTACTCTCTTATAGAGAGTTCGAATCGATACCCAGATGCACTAAATAACTTTAAAATCATAACCAATCATGTATTTTTTTCATTCAATATACTTAAAAACTCTTAAAATGTATTATTCAATACTATATTTAATAAATTACTACTTGGTGATGTAAAATATCTCTGGTTTATGTCATCAATATTTACCTTACCTTCACTAATCCAATGTAGTGCGGAAGAATATTTCTATCATCCTCACTAAAAATTAACAATCACCCATTTGAGACACTTTATATTTAAGGAATTATTAATCAACATTAGAAGAAAAAACACTCCACAATGAGTATATAAATTCATGAAACATAATCACTATGACTGTATGTTTCTATAATAACACACATAATAAATTAAAGAATGTTATAACCTAATTCATATATCATAATTAAATAACTAAATTTTTTATTTCTCCAGTAATAAGATCTATACATTCATGATATATCCAAGAGCTGAAAAAAATCCACAACCAGCATAGGATTGGTTTTTATTTTTACAATACATCTATTTCTCATTGATGTTCCCACAAACCGAGGTTTAGAACATCTAAAAATAAACCAAATTTTCCCTATCATAGAATTTCACAAAATCAATATTAAAAATCAAAAAACATATCATACCACGTTAACATCCAAGAATCACTCAATATAAATTTAAACATTAGGATATTATTATAGACCACAATTCACTATTATTACAATTTTATATTCCTATATAGTTAGAATTTATATAGTCCCTTTAAAATAAAATTTATTCATTAACCCACTATCCAATCTAATAAATATTCAAATACTAATGAATCAAAATTACAATATATATATCCTAATGATATTTAGGTCCCTCATGAATAATTAATTTCTTATTCAATCCCACAGTACACTCCACCTGGTCCTACTAATAGATTCAATAAATTGTGTGTTTATAAAAATTAATTCATTTATACTCTATAGACTATAAAATAATCATTAAATTGAACAAGAACTATTGGTAATTTACAAAAAAAATCAATATTATCACTAGTTTTTTCATACAACACATGAAAAAATATATCACCCATATAACCTATTATTTCAACATAACTATATTTCAACTAACCCCATGATTATTTTTCACTTACAAAATAGAGGCCTTATCTCCCACAACAGTAAACCAATAGTCCATTACCTCTCTCTAGATATTCTACTCTAAAAAATATTTAGATTATTATTTTTATTAGTGTATATCATGTCCTTGATGAGCCAACATCCTTATCCAGTTCTAAATTTGATAGATGTTTCAACCCAATGTAATTGGGGATTTCTCTACATTCCCCCAGTGCTATCAGGATCTCACACCTTCTTCTTCCCCCGTCTAGGGTTTCCTTCTTCCATTGTTAGTAATAGAAGACATCCTCTTCGGCAAGTCTCCTTTTCTCATCTACCTTTCTGGTATATTTTACCTTCTACTGTGTGTTTTATCACTTCCCTTTTGGCTATTTCCCCCTTTTCTGTAATATCAATTTCTTATTATTTGGTGTTGAGTGAACCATTATGGTAGGTATTCTATCTCATTTTAGGGTTTTTTTCATTTTTTCTCTTTTATTTGGTTTGTGATGTTGGGTTTCATTCTCCATTCCCCTGGGTTCATTGAGTGATTCTGACATATATCATCCCCAATCAAAGGTCATCATTTGTTATTTATGCCTTATTCTATGAAACACTAATATGGATTCTTAATTATACTGCTCTCCTTGGTCAGTTGGTGTGCTGGTCTTCTATGAGGCTTTGGGATGTGTAGTTTGGGAGGACGATGGTCTTCCAAGAGTGTAAAATATTTCTAATTTTTTGTTATATTGGTGTTTGGCGATGAATTTTGAGGAAAAGAATACAATAATTTTCATTGTTGTTTGTTTATAGTAGAATGTGAGACTTGATTGGGTTTTAATGGATGTGGTAGGTGTTCGGGTATTTTGATGGTGGGTATTTTTCATATGTATTCTTTTTTTTCATAGAGGTGACCAGAGATGTTCTCAAGAGATCATAAGTAATCCAGTGGATGAGGTTCCTCTTTTGTTCTATACCGTAATTGTGATGATGTTGATGATGTCGTAGTGATGTCAAAGTTGTTTTTTATGTTTTGGATTGATTGTAAGGTTGAATATGGTTGGTGGGTCTCACAAGTATATTGGTGCCAATGATGTTGTTTAGTGGCGTGGATTGAGGAGGCTCACTGTTTGAGGTTGTGGTTCAATGTTGATGAGTGGAAATTTTTTATTTCAAATTTGGATTGTGGATTTTGAATTTTGATTTCATGCATTTTAGTTATACAATATGGGTTGTTTGGTCTTTTATCATATGGATGTGTGGTTATTAAATAACCATAAAATGGATTTTAAAATTTAAAATATTGGATTTGGACATAGATTTTTTATCCATTTCTATGAGTCATCTTGATCCTAAACAAACCACCAAGACTGATTTATTCTCATGTTTCAATTAAATCCCATCAATGGACTCTATGTAGTATGGGTAATCTATAGATCCCTCAAATGTAACATGATCTTTCGTATCATCATATTTTTTATCATCCTTTAATTGGAATGTCCCATATTCTATAACTCTATGATATCTCTTAATAGATCATTTTTCTAACCATTATCTAGTCATTATTTGTATTATCTTGTTACACCAACATCGCATTTAATTATAATACCTTCTCTCTTATTCCCATCATAAGAGGGTTCCCAATACAACCATCCCACTAGTAAAAAAGGGTCACCATTATCAGTTTTATATATATCCAAAAATGGTGTACACTATAATTATACCTTCCCAAATATCTTAATATATAATATTTTTCATTGTATCCCATTGTACTATTGGATATATGAATAATATACTATAAATTTTCCATAATCAGGTCAATTAATATTCTAAAAAATCATTATTGATAATTATATTAACATATATATCAAAGGAATGTCATATTTCTAAGCTACACCACCCTGAAATTTATCCTTTGTGTTCCATCAGAATCTAAGAACATACCCACACATGCATCCCCTATATAAAGGCTTCTACATTTCTATGAATCCAAAGATTCTTATATTTTCTTCCATATAAAATATCATATCATATAGATTAGACAGGGAAACCCAATCCATTACTATTAATCCCTGTTCACAAATATCCTATGTTATATCCCATCATCACTATTCTCGCCCACTTAATATAATACTTGTACTAACCTTTAGGTTGAAAATCATAACACAGTGAATGTGCTTCCAACTAATAAAATAAAATCTATCTTTTTTACACACAATAATCTAAATGTGTAAATTGATTTTAGTCATTCAAATTCAGATATTACCCTCTCTGGGGTGATAGTCAATATAACTATATAGATCAGGATGATATCACCCACAATGATTCATAACATGGAAGTAAAAACATAGCTCATTCGATTAAGTAGGGAACCGCAAATATGTAATTTAAATATCAATGAATAAGTTATTATTAACTATTTCAAAATATAAAAATAAATTAATATTTCAAATAATTTATCATCAACCACACAGCTTTATACTCATATCATAAAATCCTAGTTTTTTTATGTAATTCATAAGTACATTCCACTCTTTACCATTGTAAAAAGTGAAAAAATATAATCAGAAAATAAAATAATATGATTCATGTCAAAAATAACTCTATTATAACAATGATGAAAAAAAATTAATTGATTCATATCATTGATTTCATCCCATACATGATCTGGATATTCACATATACAACAATAATATCACATTTCGACTAGTACAATCTCTTTACCGTAAAACAAATAAAAATATATATTATAAAATTGTAATAAAATCATTTTGTAATGTACTAATCCCACCACGGACATGAGAAAACTAAGATGTAGCACTATATAACCTCATCCTTGTATTCTAATATACCTAAGAATACTGACTAGTGGTAATGGTTTGATATAACCACATGAGGGGAATATTCCATCTAAATTATCATTGGAAATAACACAAAATCCCATAAACCACTATGAATGGAAAAACATTAGTTTAAAATGAAAATATAGTAGAATGAATAATATTTAAAAAATAATTCATCATGATATAACAGTGAAAAAATCATGTAGATCGAGTAATCAAACAACCTTATCGAGATCATCCAAAGGGGGGATCTTATATAGTACTAAGGTAAACTAATATTGAAAGAAATATTTTTCCTTGCCAATATCCTTGGAATATTATTACATGTTTCTTCATATACCAATTAATACATGATGAAACTCCCAAATATAAATGGAAAAATCATTTAATTGAATATTAACGGTTATATTTCACATCCTCCAATGAAAAAATCCTGGTTATATGGGTAACACACCACAAGCCACCACCATTGGTGTCCTTAATAATAAGAACCAAATATTCCCATTAATATATTCAATGAAATGATGGACCTATATAATCACATATATAACCCTAAAAAATCATTGATAGATCTTAAAATCATACTATATATTAACTCATACATTCTGTAGTATTGGCATATGGTCTAATATAAATAATATAACAGGGGAAGTAATTAACTCACCCAACCAATTCCCATGAAACTATCTCCAAGATGGAATGTCATTTAATGATCATATAAGACATAAATACTTGGTTTTCAAGTCACCCAATTAAAATATTATTTTATCATAGCTTTTATTATATCAATAATAGCTACATCTCTCCCACAGTAGTACACCACACTAAGGAGAAATGATTCTAATATAGTACACTACTCATGGAAATGCCACATAGGGAAGGATATATTCTTCTTAGAGACACCTCTCATGTGTTAGTACATCTCACCTTGAGTGACATCTATGGGGGTTTTATATCCCATAATTATACCTTTTTATGTTTTATAAAGACCATATATAAAATCTTCTATGGGATTTAATTGAAAATGAGTATAAAAACCAATTGAATATAATGGGATATATTTTTATAGAGAACTCTTTTTATGCGCGAAAGTAATTTTATCTTAATAAATTAAATTAATTAATATTATTATATTATATTAATAGAATTTATATATTACATAATCAATAACTTTTTTTAAGATTCAACCAATATATTTGATGGGCATAAGATGGGAAAAAATCTAATTTTACAAGTAATAAATGTATTTTACAAATGGAAATTTTGATGAAATTTAACGCAGAACTTGTTTGAAAACTTTATTTTGGGACATTATTATATTTTATCTCCTAAAATAAACTTCTTTTTTGAGAGAGGGATTTAAAAGGAATTTTATTGTGAATTTTTGGTATTTTTATGATATTTTTATTTTTTGATGAATAGTGCTCAATACGGTATTTTAAATTAAAACTGGATTTTCATCTAAATAATTTATAATGTTAAATTATATTTTGGATTGGTATTAAAGTAAAAAATATTTCAATTAAAAATATATTAACACATTTTAGTCCATTTTAGTCTTTTTATATTTAATTTTTATATAATAATATTGAAAGCTTTTGATCATTTTCTCTTTACCCAAGCTTTCTCATCACTTATGTGAGATTAAATTTCAATTAATTTTAGACACTTCAATGAACTGAATTTGAAAAAATGAATTTATTTTTTTGAATAATCATAACATAAAATTTCTAATATGGTAAATTTAAAATTTTATCATAAGGATCAGTGAAAATATATAAAACTAAATACATTTATTAAGAAAAAAATGAGTTTACTTAGTGGTTAAACATATAATATATAGTGTAAGAATGACCCAATACTTTTCCAAAACCCATTTTATGGTCATATTTTGAACCATTATCTATTTATAATAGAATTTTTTTTTGATTGAAGCCTCTTTTAGGTAAAAATTCATTTACACCTAACCTATTTTCAATAAATGGCAATTGTGTCTTCTCCACAACCTATAAAATTCCAACCCATCCTCTCCCCTCTTCACACCTTAAAACCGCTTATTTTCTACCTATTAAATAAAAAATTTATTCCCAACATCCCTCCCATAATTATATAAGTCATATTTTGTATGTAAATAAATAATTTTTTTTGTTTTAGTGCATAATTCACGACGATACCTGAAGTAGTGAAGGATATAGGGTGTTCAACCAAAAGGATGCATAAGGAAAGAGATTTATTAACTCTATTTACACTCACTGGGTTAAACCTATACTTAATTGAATATTTATTTCTAAAATTATGTTTTCAGTCACTTTTGATATTATTATGTTGTATTTACACTTCTTATATGGGGATTCACAATAGATACACAGAATCGATTCATTTATTAATTATCACTTTTAACATTATTATCATTTTAAAGGTTTCTTTCACAATTTAATTCTAATAATGTTTTTTATTCATGAATATCTATGTTGTAAATTACATGAACATTTCATAATAATCCATTCTATTTTTATATTCTATTATTATTGACGAAATATTTCTAGTTAGAGTACCATTTTCGCACTCTTTGGTAATTAATATGTTTTATAAAATGTTTTCATGAAAATAAGACATCATTTTTCTCTTTGGTAGGAAATATTGTTTCTTTTAAAACTATGTTTTCCAATAATGTTATAAAAATTATTTTATCATTTTAAAAATGATTTAATAAATTCATTTTTACACATTTTTTATCCTGAAAAAATATTTTAAATGAATTTTTTTTCATTTTAAAAATAATTATTTATTTTCTTTTACTAAAAATTGAAAAAAAAAATTGTTTTAATATTTTTGACATGAATGGAATTTCTTACTACCATCACCACCAATATTTTATAAAGAATATTCTATATGTATCAATGACAATTTTTAAGTAAAATTATTTTCAAATTGTTTTCAAAAATTGAGTTTTTAGAAGTGATGTTAAATGAAAATAATTTCATAATAAAAAGGATATTTTCCTCAAGAATAGTATTTAGATATCTTATGAGATTCATATTTAAAAATGAAAAAAACCCCTTTAATCATACCCTAGTGAGTATATAATGAATTAGTTTTATTTTTAATTTTCCTATAGATTTTTTTGCTCAATTTGACTATGGAAATCATGAACATTAACTTCCTTGATTATTTTTTGTCATTAACTTTATCATGAATTATTAAATTTCTTTTGGAAATTATATAACCCCTTAATTTCAATATTATTAATCATTGATACTTTTTTTATGGAACTAGATACCAATTTCATATATGGTATCTACAATGGAAATTATCTATTAACTGTAGATATAGTGATAAAAAAGTATCCTTTACTCAATAAGAATAATTGATAAGGAACATAGATTATGATATAAATCAATTATTCAGTGTATGAGGAATTATATGGACTAGTATGATGTGGGTTAGGGACCATTTAATGTGTCCCCATAAATGCATTTTTAGTCTTGTGAGATGAAATTAGTTGTAAAAATACAATTCCTTTATAACTATTTTTTTTAAACTATCTAGTAAAAAGTTTTGATAGTAGAGATATGGTTATAAAAACAAAATTGGTTTCTACCCAATACATTTTAATTTTTTATAAAAGGTATTGATTGTAATGTTTTCTTGTACCTAGGAAACCTAATGTCCAATAAGTAAGATTTACCTTTATTCAGATTAAGTATTTAATATCCCATAGATTTTCACAATAACAATGTCAATAAATTTGTGTCATTTTAATTTTATTCATTAAAGAGTATTATTTGCAGTTATTTTCCATTCCATTTTGATCATTCCTTATACCATTACCTAAATTTCATGTGTTACTAGTTATTTTTCTTTCCATACTAATTATTCTTTATCTAGATACTTAAATTTCGAGTGTGCTATATTATTTACCATTCTATATTGATTGTGATCATTAATTCATAATTTCATATGTCGTACATGACAATTACTAAAACTTTTAACTCACTATTATTTTGTTTCTTTTCCCGAATAATACATGATGTTTTCTATGATATAAATGTCGAGATATTATATATTAAATAATTCTATTATAGAAAAAATATTAATTTTTATATTCAATTATAAATCCAAACTCATGTATGCAACTAGTTTACTAGGACTTCTAAACTATTTGATCCTTTGGGATGTATTATTTTATCTTATTCCAATGTAATGGTAGCAAGAACTGGATTTGGGAATTTTTGGTTTGATTTTCTATAGTTTTTATCTAAAAATATTTGTAGAAACCAACGAATCTAGATTTATGAAAACATATATTTGGGAACATAACCCTTTGATAGAGTTTGCATAATGTATAAAAGAACATGATAGTGTTTTGGTATGGTAGAGATTATGTGGTCAGTCCAATAAATAAATCCCTATATTTATTCAATCATTTTTTTATATATTTATGATTAAAGATACATAAAATGACTTAAAAACAACCTTTTAGGTTTCATGTGATTAGTGTATACCAGGATTTTTGATACTTTTGGAGATTTTTATGGAAATCGTATGTTTTAGTAGGAAATTAATTTGAGCAATAACGAGTTTACATTTTTTGAGATGTCTATTTAACAGTATTTTTTACTATTAGGGTTACTATAATAATTAATTACATTATAATAATAGTAAAATAAGACTAGTCAACTTATTAAAAAATAGGTTATATTGATCTCCATAGATAAAAGGTTAATTAATGATTAACTTCAATTCAATTATGTACGTCACATATTTGGGAAAAATATAGGAATTAAATTAATATAGTTTAGAAAAGGCACAACCCACATACAGGGTGGAAACCTTCAGAATCCATCAAGGCGATGTGGCTTGAACCCATAACTAATGGACGATAAGGGTTTCACACATACCACTGGCCTACGTAATGTCCCAGTAAATATATAATTTTTTTGGTAAATAATTTAATGATTAAATTATAATGATGAACCAATTGAATTGTTTTTTTAGATAATAATAAATCATTCATATAAGTTTTTTAAAATATTAAGAGATAGATAGAAAGACTTTTCACCATTATATGGATCTCAATCTCTTTTAAAAGTCAATTTTAGTACTTGCATAAATTTTCATTTTTAGATTTTTGATTTATGTATTAAGGGTGGAAATTTTAATTAATCAAATAAAAAACAAAGGAATAAATTTTTCTTAAGAAATAAAAACATTTCATGTTATTATATTCCTTATATTATTGTTCAGTAAAATAATTCATCAACATTAGGAAAATGGTTTTGAAACAAAAAAGTTATCATAATATCGTCATTTTTGTCGAACCAATTTATTTTTAAACCATGATAGATTTATTGATTTGAGGACCAAAAAATTAAATTGATCATTCAATTTATTTTATTCAATGACGTCAATCAGTCTCTATAAATATTTATGATTTTCCACCCTGACTATATATTCCATTTCAACTACTTTACACTAATATTCTCTTGCATAGAAATATAATTATATATTATTCTAGGTGACCTTTCTAATTAAAATTATCCCTTATCAAGAAGTTATTATATTAATTATTTTACAATGTTTGATTTTAAAAAAAAGAATTTAAAAACTTCAAAACCTATATTAGCATGATCAATTTTAAATTACAAGGTTGCACTATAATTAATGTGGGTAAAATCTAACACCTCAAACATTCAAAAAGAATAACATTTTATTCAATAGGATGTATAAAATGTTACAACAAGTTTATAAAGAAGTATGACATGATAATAATTTATAATATATTCATTATTTTAAGAAAATTAATTTAATAATATATCTTTCAATGCATATAATATTGTGTTAGCTTGAAATACACTCTACTATTACCTTTTTTGAAGGGTTTCATTACACGAAATCCTTCGATTTAGCGAAAAAAATTAATGTAATTATTTAAAATGAAAATTATATACTAGATTCTAAATTTGAGGTTAAAAGTATTATTATCAATTTTATAAAAATATATTTTTGAAATCATTAGTTACCGATAAATATAAATTAATATATAAACCAATTGAAAATAAGGGAAATTTTTTCATAAAATCTAATAATATTCACCAATGTAGTTTTATATTAATAAATTAAAATAATTAATATTAGGTTATTACATAAAATAAATATATATATTAGATATTAAATATATTTTTCACACTCATCAATCAAATTTTATAGGCATAAGATAAGACAAAATCTAATTTTAAACATAACAAGCTATATTTTTAATGGTTTTTTTTTATTTTTAAGGTGACACAAATTTTAAAACTAAATTTTAACACTATATACGTTTAAAAAAAATAAATTTTTTAATGAATAATTTACAAATTATCATATGGTGTTTTTTGGTATATTTTTAATATGATTTTTTTATGAATAGTGAACAATACTAAATTTTTATTTAAAACAATCTTTTCATTAAATAATTTTTTATGATAAAATATATTTTCTATTGGTTTTGAAATAAAAATTGATCAATTATTAATTTATTAATAAATTTTATTTCATTTAAATTATTTTCATATTTAATTTTTATATACAACCATTGTAAACTTTTGATCATTTACACTTTTAAAAACTTGCTTTCTCATCCTGTGTACGAGATTAATTTTAAATCTATTTTATATGTGAATGGGGATTCAAAAGAAAAATTGGAATCAACATTTGGAATCATTATTATTTATAATATATAAGAGGGTAAAAATAATTAATTACCACAATAATGAGTGGATATAACTCACATTAAATAAACTGATTAAGGTAAAACCAACTTACTTAGTCATCAAACCTAGAATATAATGCATAATAATGACCCAACACTTTTCCAAAACCAATTGGATAGTAATATTTAGACCAATAAACATATATTATAATCTGTTGTGTTTCATGGATTCTAATTATTAGTTAAAAATAGTTATACCTATCTTCTTTTCAAAAAATTCCATGTTTTTTTCTTCCACTATATATAAAAGGTTACCCCCTATCCTCCCCACTTTACTCCTTCAAGTCACATTGGTTCGGGCAAGAACATCCTAAATAACTTCCCAATATCCCTCCACTAGTCAGAGAAGAATTATTTTGGGTTGGAAGAAATCATTTTAATAGTTTTGTTCGTACTTAAGGTAGATACTTGAATAAGATGATGTTAAAGGGCGTTCAATGAAAAGAAGCATAATGTAAGGGTTTTTAAAACTCTATTTTCAATAATTGGGTTAAAAATATACTTTTTTGATTGTTTAATTAGAATATTTTGTTTGAAATGAATTTTTATTATATTTTGTTTTATTTAGATATCTTTATATGGATTTTTAGTGGATACACATAAACGATTAATATATTAATTATTACTTCAATGTTTTGATGATTATATGGGTTTATATCACAATATCATTCCAATCAAGATTGTTTAATCATGAATATCAGTTGAAGAAAATTACTTGATAATTTCTAAATAAACACTTATGTTTTCTTCTTATATGGTTATTAATGACCACTTCCATTTAATTGTACAATTTTCAAAATCATATTACTTAAAAAATTATAATAAAATGTCAATAATATATTACATTATTTATCTCTTCGATCGGAATTTTTTTCATCTAAAACTATATTTTTTAAAAAAAATGTAAGAAATTGTAAAAACATTAATAATTATTTATTAATGTATTTTTCAGAAATTTTTTCTGTTTTAAAAATGTTTTCTAGGAAATCTTTATTTCATTTTCAAAACAATGACTGTTCATATTTAACAAAAAAAGTGATGAAAATTTTGTTTTAACATATATTGTGTTAACGGAGTATCAAATTGTGATGAACACTACAATGATTTCAAGTTTATTTTTTATGTGTAAATGGATAATTTAAAAGAAATTAGTTTTTTTTAATACGAAATTTTATTTTTTAAAAATTATTTTCAAAGAAAATGATTTTTAAAATGATTTCAAAAATGAATAGAGTGATTTCATAAAAAATGTTATTAAAGATCTTTTATGGAATTTATTTTCATAAAATACAATCACACTTTACTCATAACACAATGTTTATATATTTTATTGATACTATAATAATATATATTTGGATGGTTTATTCTCAATTTAACGAGTGGAAGTATTGAAATTCACATCCTGGATTCATTTTTGTTTTCATCAACATTACCACAATTTAACTACTTTCATATAGACATTATATATCCCTTAAAATTAAAAATTATTTATCATGGATAAATTTATTCCTTAAAGGTTATTAAATTTTAACATATTTTATTTACATTGATAGTTATTGAATAACCAGGGAATATTGATAAAATAGTAACATTTACACAATAATAATATTTGATATGGCTATTTTTTTATGAATTTAATTTATTATTTGGTATATGGGGAATGATTTGGACTACTACCACATGGGTTGAGAAAATTTTAATTCAATCTCCATGATTCATCATTAATCTGATGAGACAAAATTAGTTGTAACAACCCTATGCATATTTAACCAGTATGTTTTAAACTATATTATTGAAGGTAATAATAGTAGATATATGGTTTTCCAAAACAAATTGTTTTGTAAATAGTATATTTTAATCCATCGTGTAAAAGGTCATAAAGGTAAAGGTTCTATATACATGAAAAACATGTCATCTAATACATATCTTTATTCAGATTCAGTTATTAATATCCATGGAATTTTTACTATTAAAAAATACATGGATGTATTTATTTTTATATTTATTTATTAAAGATATTACATTTCATTTTTATAGCATGATATATTGACTAATCTTTATTTAGTTATTTAAATAGAATGTGGGCTTAGTTTTTTTACATTCATTATTGACTGTTTATTATAAATTTATTTAAATGTCATGTGGGAATAGGTATTTATCTTTCCATATTTATTAATATCATTTATTATTATTACTTCCAATTTACTTAACCATTACTTAACATTTGATCTCCGCATTATTTTTTTCTATTCCCCAGGTATCCATAAAGATTTCTATGAATGATATTGCGAGATATTAAAGATGAAATAAAGTTACTAATGAAAAATGTTGTGTTTTAATTTGTGTATTCAATTTTAATTAATGGATCGTGTATGAAGCTTTTTTACCAAGACGACTAAACTATTTAATACTTCATGAAGAAAATGCATATAACATATTCCAATGTAATGGTAGAAAACACCAACTCTGGGATTCTAGGGTCGGGGTCACTAAAATAAAACTCATGAAACTGTTTAACTATCTCTTACATTGGGAGTGTTCCCAACATGGTTAACAACTCTATGATTTAGGTTATAAAAGTAACCATACATTTGCCTCAACAAGTATATTATTATAGATCATACGACCTACATCATGTACCCGTTATCTCTTAAACAAGACAATGTACACATCAATAGGTCAATAGTAAATGTTAATTACATACCACAACTATTATATTACATTTATCCCATTATATATGTCCACTCATAGCTCACATTATAACTTAATGAAATCTCCCTCCACAAATCACCCCATCAACAGACCTATAATAAAATCCTTAATAATTAACTCATTTTTTCCATCAATGGCCAGACCCCCATTATATTTTAATATTTATATAAAATTACACACATTTCTTGTTTTAATACATATATATGATTCATTAATCTAATGACAAATATTTCCCAATAAGGCTCAACAGGGAAAGAAATTTATGTAGCACACCTATAGCCCACCAAACCCAGTGGAACATTACATCAGTTCATTCAAAACATCTCTTGGATTGTGATGCCTCTACTAATCTAATGACACCACTCGAGTTACCTCATAATAAATAACCCAATATCATCACTGAATGTGTTAATGGAGTGGTAAAAAGCAATGTAAATTTTTTTTGGCATCAACAAAATGACCCATCAAGGTAAATCCTTGTCTCACATAACTACATTATCACCCATAAAATATTCTTAAGCCAAATTCTTAGCATACCCCACATAGAAATATTTTAAAACACATAAATGTAAATAAAAAAGGAATATTTATATACTACATTCAAAAAACTATACATTTTCACTTTTAAGTGATTTCCAACCTCCGATTGTTGAACATTCTATCCATTTCATTATCCAAAACCCCTATTGGAATGGAATAATGAATCACAATACCTAGATAAATAATGAGTGCTGATTTTTTCAAAGCTCGTTGACTATTCATGAGAAAAATATATAATTCCATAATCTAAATACTTGTATAATTTCTACATAAACAAGTAATAAATAAATCACTTATTTTATAAAATAAATATATTCCACCACATGATAAATTCCTTCTCAATCATCTTCCAGAACCCAATGAAAAAATACACATTAATATGTAGTGATTCCATCATTTTCTAGTCACATAAATGAAAAAATTCCAAAATAAAACATATTAAATGGATTTGTAATTAGTGATTGAAAAATATGGGAATAGGGGGAGAGGTTTTTAAAAAATTAGGCACACCATACCACATAAACAACCATGGGGAGAAGTATTGGGATCCAAAATGAGTGTTTTCTTACTATATCCATGTCACCATAAGTCATTTTTCCATGAAATGGCCTTAGGAAGACTCCTACTTCAACAATTTTAGCATTCTTGTGTACCTAATTCATATAGAATCAAACTGGTCATTATATGTTGAACTATAATTTTAAAAAAAATAAATCATTTAAAATATATATAAAAACACTGATAACAATTCTATATTTAATAATGCATAATGGAAATAGTCCTATATACCTTGGAACAAATCATTTCTCTAAATCATTTGACACACAATAGTGAAAGTCATTATAGTGAAATTATTATTACAAACAATATTCATAGATTATAAAGATAGAAATAATGGTTTATATTGTTTATATTCTATCATATAATTCACAAATTAATAAAAATAAGTAAGTTTTATAGGATCTAATGTTTTAATAAACTAACCAGAACAAATTTTATCATTCTACACAGGTATTGTGAGGTTATCATTCTTCCATATTTGATTTACAAGAATGTTGTGTCCCTTATTAACATCATTTGGTTTTATGTTTTAATAGTTGAAATGAATTATAATTGAAAATAGATTTTTGAAAGAATTCCTTCTTTTGTCTCATTAATGTTTTTTATTATCTATAAATAATAAATTTTCATCTTATAAATGTATAACTTTTCTCATATATTGGTTGTAATGATCCACCACTGACTCCTATTTTTTTTAAAATTTTTTAATTAATATATAAAATATTTCATTAATATTTTAAGACATTATAACATATTTTTACATCTGGTATATACTATCAGTAAAATATTAAATATATTAAAGACCAATAAGAATATTTGATGCTCAGTAAATTTTCACAAATGATCTTATAAATAAACCTTATACATAGTTTATAAGAAAAAATCTCCTGGAAAATCTATATGGGACTCGTACTGAGATAGAACGATTACCGAGGATGGTTTCTGATGTCATCCAATAATTAGAAATGGGATGGCGACCTCATCCAAGAGTATAAAGTACTCACAATAGTGGATGAAATATAATATTTAAAATGAAAACAATATCGAATAGATAAATATTCACAAAAAATGATATATTTATATGTTAAGACAAGATAATTAAAGAAGCGAGAAAAAATAATCCAGGATAAATGATGAGTTAACTACATAAATTGAAATCATATAAATTATTATTAAAATAAATCAATCACCTGAAAGATATAATTCATTATATTCAACGAAAATGGGATTTTAAACCCACAAGTGATATGAAAAAATTAAAATGATAAAAATAAATTTTGGATATATGTGAGCCTAAAAATACATTATAATTTCTCATCTAAAATAATAAATATATATTTTCATAGAGAATAATAACTTATCAATGAATTGATGAGTTAATAAAAATAACCACTAATGAAGTACCTAGGGTCCACCAATTCTCCAACACAAACTCAAATACAAAAATATTAACATATTAATATATATATATACAACTCGAACCATGAGAAATCCAAAAGATGAATAAGATCCCTCATATACTTACTCCAACATTCAATATCACTATAGCTCATAATGTCAAATAACATGTCTCCACAAGACGAAATCAAGTATTGGGAGAAAGGAAGCCTGAAATAGACTATTTTACAATGCAATATCCTATTACTCTAACCAGATACTATTCATATTAGGGTTAAAATAATTGATCATGGTAGAATAGTGAATAATGGGAGATAATCATTACTATAACGATGCATAAATACAAAAAAATTGATATTTCCTATTCGGAAAATTTTTACCATTCATTAGTATTTAATCAAAATCATGGAGCACTATTGGTATTTATAACTATCAATAATTAGTATGCTATATAATTACATAGTTGAACCAATTTTAAATATATATAACTTCACTATCTATTGTTGTTAGTAATTATATGATGTAATAATTCATAACTAATCAAAACAGTACAACTAATCCCAATTTATATTCACATTGAGAAATTTTAATGAATAATGAAAATTAATCAACTTCAACCATTTAAAATAACTCAATACTAGATTTTTTAATAAAATAGTGTGTACAATTCTAAATTACACCATTTTAATTTGAAAAGAAAATATTAACATTATTTATTAAAAACTGTTTATATTGGTTTAGTGAGAAATGTTTCATGGAAAAATCATATAGAATAAGTTAGAGACCATAATACATCATAAATTAATTCTATAAGAATTTTAATAAAATAACTTCCATGTATGTTTTTAATATCAATTAAAAAGGAAAATTTTCCCAACCTTTTTCAACTATAAAAATATCCTCAAAGTAGATTTTTATTTTTCCAATCATTAAGGTACACTACTATACTAACATTAGATTTATTTAAATCACATATGAGTATTTTTTTTCTTTGGAATTAATCCATGTAGATTTCTCAACATTGAGATTAATTTGAATAAAAAATTCCTATATTTTGTTATTTTCCTTCTCAATTTTTTCAACATACAAAACCTATAACTCAATATTTTATTTTGAATTTACAAGTAGATCAAATTTATATGTAAGAACTTCAGCCTCTTCCTTTTGAATATCACAACCTTTTTTTTAATGTAATTTTGTCATGTTAGTAGAGGAATATAAACCACCATGCTTTGTAGGGGATATGTAATTGGTTTCCACAATTTCCAATGTTTGGGATTTGTAGTTAACATACCATCCTATGCTTAATAGGAATACCTATACATTTTTTGGGGATTATTCAATGGACACTGGTATTTTATATTCTTGTGATATTTTTTATTGATTTGTTTAGGTTGAAAAGAATAGTTATTTATAGTAGTGATTGTCTATTATTTTTCAACCATGCTATCTCCCAAGTTGTGTCCTCCCATATCAACATTTATTTGAAATAGTAAAAACATTTATATTCATTTTAAAATCTATTTACACTTAGTAGATATGATACTATATTCTTTTATCAATTTATGATCCATAAATACACAAGGTCGATAAAATTCCATTGGTTGACATGAAAACATTTCAAGAATAAATCGAGGGATCCCTTTATAGGGGTAAGCCCCTCCATTTAATTTTAATTTAGTGTTCCCAACCACTATATTCCACATTAACTGTTATCACACCAAACAGAATCTAAAAACTACTTTGGAAAAATACACCTAGGTTCTTCTCTTTTATAAGACAATCATTAGAGGTTGATAGGGTTCATAGAACTACAAATTTTGATGAAAAACTCCAAGGAAATGTTTTCCCATAGTTGTATGACTCATTGAACTCTAATATTTGTGTTATGGTATGGGTAATAGTACCATGATATATAGAAAACATTAAAAAACCTATAACAATGTTTGGAGAGGGATCAGGTATTTGATAGACCACAACAGGTTTTTTAACCTCATTCTCTATATTTTTTTGTATTTTACTAGACTATCTCTCCCACCCATTGTAAAACAAGAACGTTTCTAAATGGGATTTTGAGTTTTATTAAAATTAAAATCCTTGGGTTTTTCTACATTCCAATATACAATGGTGGAAGTCATTACTAATTAGTTCAGATTACTAGATGAATTCTACCCATTATCGTGAGAATTCTCATTTATATTTGATAAATATATTTAAAAAAAAATTCATTTCTCTCATGGATAATATATTTACAAAGTGATATCGGCTCCCAAAACCATGAACGATGAATAAACTCATGATATAGAAGTTTCAATTGAAATAATGTTGGGAAAAAATCCCTCAAAGTATCATTGAAGAATTTTTGAGGTGATTGTGTTTGTTCACAAAGTGGACATATGTGTAGTGATTGTTGACATAGAAAAACATGACATAATATTTTGTTGAAAAAGGGGATTTCATAGTGGAATGTCGAATTCAATAACTATGTTCAATGATCCATTTTTTATTCAAGAACGTCGATAGAGGAATTAATGATCTGGAGGCGGTACAAAAAGAATAGATACAAGGTGGCACTTTTTTCCAGTGTTTTCCAAATTTTTGGGCATGAAAATCGATAAAAGGAGAAAAGTGGTTTTGGAAAAGAGACTTCCACGGCCTATACATGACTGAGAGGAAACTTGTGTGCCTGTTGTTTTTCAAGATCATAAGATCAAAATATGGCTATGGAAAGAGGGTCACGCAAGTATTGGGTTGGTCGCACAGGTGACTTGCAAGGGCAGAGATTTGCGTGCCGAAACTTGTGCGCTGAAGGAGGAATTGCATGCCATTGCACAGGGTGACCAAATGCATATAAACATTGGACCACCCCTCCTCATTTTTAATGGATTTCATAACATAGAAAAATCAGAGCTCCGGTCATGCAGGTGTGGAAGTCGTGAAAGTGGTGTGTGGTCGCACAGGTGGACTTGTGCACCAGTGTTTGAAGTTGTGTGTCAGTTGGTTGTTGTGTGCCAATATTTGTTTGGGCGTAAAAGGAAGTGAGTAGCGCTGGTTTCTAGTTGAAGAAGGTTGTGTCGTGCAAGAGGTTGAGGTGAACCTGTGCACAAGTTGTGACATGTGCGTCGATACTTGCACGTCGGGTTAGACTTTCACGCCAAGTAAGGGCTGATTCCCCGGCAGTTTTTTTAGGCTGTGTGGAAGTTGGATGTTTGCCCGATACCTTTGGTGAAAAGTGAAATTCATCTACTGGTGAAATTTGGACTTCCACAGACAATCTACATAAAATAGAGGTTGCATTCATTAGAGATAATTAAGAGACCTAAAGGTCTATAAATTGTGAGTGGATCCTTTCTAGAGTAGTGAGAAAAGGAAGAGGATGAATGTGATCCTCTCCACCGGCAGTGAGCCAGAGAGAGAGAAATAGGGAGTGACCCTTGAGAAAGCAGTGAGGTTACCCTAAACATTGTAAAGGCAGTGATCCAGGGACAGAGTGACTATGCTCGAATGTTTTAATCCACATATAGTGAAGTTTAGTGTAATTTGGTACGACTGAAAACCTATCAGCATATGCTCCTTGTATGTAGCCTTTAGCAGTGAACCAAGTAAAAATTGATGTGTCATCTACATGATTTTCTTTCTGTTTACATTGTGCAACAGGAAAGAGAGATAAGATTGTTTTGCTTAACCGCGAAACAAGATCAGAACGAGCTTTAATTTTAAATTAGTCATACCCTAATTCCCCCCCCCCCCAATTAGGGTACTTAGCTTTGTGGACATAACAATTTGTATCAGAGGGAAAATTTAACAGTAGTTCTTCCCTCAATGGATTTCACTAATCATAAATGGATTGTTATCATTGACAGAAATAATTTTCAGCTATGGAATAATCGGATGCAACACTACTTCAGATCTTTGGGAATGGACGTTTTCACAGCAGCAATGCATGGCATAACAGCGGATCTTAATAGTGGTGCTTTATTAGAAGCTGAGCCTAAAGAGTTGGATACTGATTCTAAATCAATCAATGCCTTAGTGGGAGCTCTATCCAATCCTATATATAAAAAAGTGATGTCTTCAAAAGTGTCACGTTCTATGTGGGAAAAGTTATTTAATATATATGAAGGGGATACAATGGTCAGTGAGGACAAGCTACAAGTGTTGTGGAACAAGTATGAAGATTTGATAATGAACCCAAATGAATATGTTGATGCATTCTTTGATAGGTCAAATGCTTTGGTAGAAGACATGCGTAGTCTTGGTGAAATTATCGAAGATATAAAAATTTTGAAGTGCATCTTGAGAAAACTTCCACCTTGGTTCAATCTGAAAGTTTCTATTTTGGAAGATAAAGACCTGAATGAACTGACATTGGATAACCTGCACAACACCCTTGTGGCCTATGAAATGAGAAATTAAGATAATAATGTTGTGGAAAAGGGGAAATTCAAAGAGGTGGCATTTAAGTCCATGAAGAAGGTCACCATTGAAGATTCTCAGAAAGAAGAAGAGACAGATAATGTATTGTCATTCCTCTCCTCAAATCTTCAAAGAGGAAAAGAAAATTTCAAAGGTAAACAACCTCTTACATGCTTTAGAAGTGGAAAGTTTAGACATCTCACAGAAAGATTCCTTAAAAAGTTTCAAGAAGATAATGATGAAGATGCTGTTGAAATTCCCAAGAAGAAATCTTCAGCCTATGTTAATGGGAAGAAGCAGTTCAAGAGAAATTTCTTCAAGAAGAAAAATCTTTTTTCCCAATAAATAGATAGTTCAGATGAGTCTGAGGTTAAAGAGGTTGAGTAAATAGATAACTACAAAGATTGAGGAGAAAATTCTATGGTGGCGGTCATCGATAGTTATCAGGAAAAGGAAGAAACTGACGCTAGATAAGAAGAAGAATAAGTTAAAGGAAGAGTTGATATGGTAGCCGAATTAGAAGCAGCTCTTGAGGAGATAGATATTTAGAGAGAAAAAAATAATAAAGCTAATAAAGTTGTTTGTGATGCCAAACACTATATGTTGCAGTAGGAAGAAGAGAATTCTGATTTGATGGAAGAAATTGAAAACCGTAAGTTATCAACATTAGAGAAATCAAAATCAATTAGTGAGTACAAGCTCACGATTGAAGAACAGAAATGTGAGATCGATGGCTTGAACATAAGAGTGAAATATCATGTCAAGCATATTGAAGATCTTGAAAAAGAAGTTGTCGGTCTACGGAGAAAAGTTAAAGACCAGGAAAGACCCTTTATTCCCAATACATTCTGGGGAAAGAAAGTCATTCCGAAAACTAAAAAGATGAAAGATGATCCTAGTAATTCAGCAGGAATGAAGTAGCAATTGAGCTCAAAAGTTAAGGCTGATTCATGGATTGATCAAAAGATAAAATTTATGGCAATTGAAGTCAGACCGCAAGCTCTCATCCCGAGATTGAAAGTTGATATGGGTACAAAGAAAAATCAGAATATTCATAGATCCCAAGGGGATACTCGTAGAGCTGAAGTAACACAAAGGAATGAAACTTATATTAGGTGTTATCTTTGTGGAAATATGGGACATTCACAGTATGTGTGTTCCATTACCAAAATACATTGAAGGGAATAATAAGAGAGGTGGAAGCCAAACCGAGAATAGTTTTCCAGAATATATTTCGAAGGACGCTGTTTTTGGTGCGGAGGATTTAGGCACATGGCTAGGTACTTCACATCAACCATTCAGAGAAATGTTCCAAAGCAGAATCAAAATTTTCACAAGTAGAATATCAATAAAATAACATGTGAGTTAAAAATGAAGAATAGATTTGTGACTTTGCAAGATGAAGCTGATCCATCATACTTTGAGAAATAACAGAAGCCTAAATCCATGCCGAGTGTGAAGGAAACTGTATGGACTAAGAAGAAGAAAAATGAGAAGGTTGTGGTGGTATTGATTTCCCATAAAGCATCAAATCGCTCTTGTGTGTGGATCCTAGATAGTGGTTTCACATATCACATGACCAGTAAAAAGGATCTTGTTATAGGCATAAAATATGACAAAGAAGGAGTTGTCAAATTTGGAAATGATGAAGGCCTGATGATTGTTGGCTCAGGGAAAGCAAAGTTTGGGTGTAAAGAAATGAGACGTGCTGATGTCTTGGTAGTAGAGGTTCTTAGTCATAACATGCTTAGTGTCATTCGACTATGTGACTCTGACCATTCTATCTGATTTACCAAGAAGATGTGTGTTGTAAAAGGAAAAGATGGAGTTGTTGTTTGGAAGGAAAAAAGAACAAAGGGAAATCTTTACCTTGTAGGTGGGGGAGAAGATAAGTGCCTTTTATCCAAAGAGGAAGAGAACCAGATGTGGCATAAGAGACCTGGTCATCTATTCCAACCATCAATGGAAGATCTGGTAAAGTGTGATGCTGCTAGAGACCTTCCCAAAATATCACGTGATCCCATTCATACGTTTGATGCTTTCTAACAAGGGATGGTCATTAGAATGACATATAGGAAAAAGGAACAGAAATTGACTAGAGTGCTCTAATTGGTTCATGCTGATGTATGTTGACCTATCTCACCACGAGCTATTAATGGGAAAAGGTACTATGTTCTTTTCATTGATGATTATAGCAGAATGGCATGGGTATTTGTCATTACCCATAAGACAGAGGTGTTTAGATGCATAAAGCAGTATAGAAGGGAATCAGAAATAATGCTTGTGCCGAAAATTATAAAGGTTCGTATTGATAATAGTACATAATTCACAAAATTCATGTCGAAAAATATCTCGAGAAATACGAGATAAGGCATCAATTTTCATCAGTGAGAAATCCCCAATAGAATGGAGTGGTTGAGAGGAGAAATCGGATCATCAACAACTTGGCCAGACCGATGTTTATTGAAAACGACCTACCAGAGAAATTTTGGAAGGAAGCAGTTTTGACATCAGTCTATATTTTGAATAGGTCTTTGTTGTGTCTGAAGGAAGGGAAGACTCTATATGAAATGGTGTACAGAAAGAAGCCAACGCTAAAATACTTATGAAAATTTGGGAGTAAGTTCTTCATTATCAATAAATAAAATCACAGGAAGTTTGAGTCGCGAGGAGATGAGGGGATATTCCTTGTCTACTCAGTGAAAGGCAATGTATATAAATGTTTCAACAAAAGGCTGGGAAAAATTGTTGAGAGCAATGATGTCACTATAGTTCACAATGACCAGAATAATCAATGACCATGCGAATAGTATCAAGATGAAATTGATGATTAGGTAAGAAACATAGGGGGAGAATAAGTGGAAGAGGCTGACTCAGAAGAAGATGATGATGATGAACAAGAAGGTTTCAGGTCTGTGTCTGCAAGGAAGTCAAAGAGTCGAGATGAAATTGATAGGTAGAATATCATTGGTGATCAGACAGCTCCAGTTTAGACTTGAAGAATGAAATCACTACACCAAATATCATTTTTATCTCAGGTGGAGCGTAATTGTATTTCTGATGCACCTGAAGATGAAAAATGAGTTCAAGTAATGAATGAAGAGCTTGATCAAATTGAGCAGAACCAGACATGGGAGATTGTTATTAGGCCAGCAGATAAGAATGTCATCGGGGCTAAATGGGTCTATCTCAAAAAGATGAATGAATATGACACAGTGGTTCAGAACAAAGTAGGACTACGGTGCAAGGGATACTACCAGATAGAGGGAATATATGTTGATGAGACATTTTCAGTGTTTGCAAGGCTGGAGACAATCAGATTATTTTTGTCCATAGTAGTGCAAAGAATGTCCAAAGTGTTCATGGATGTAAAATCTACATTCTTGAATTGATTTCTAGAAGAGGAGGTATATATTGAGCAACCAGATGGTTTTCTCGTTCATGAGGATGAGAACAAAGTTTTTAGGATGATGAAGGCATTGTATGGGCTGAAACAAGAACCAAGAGCATGGTACTCAAGGCTTGATCAGTACTTGAAGAAGCTTGGTTCTCAGCGTGGGGAGTTGATTACAATCTCTATTTCAGAAACAATTATAATCAAAGGATGATGGTGTTGGTTTATGTCGATGATATAATATTTGGTGGATCAGATGTAGTTCAGTGGATACAGTTTTCTAAATTCATGAAAAATGAGTTTTAAATGTCAATGATTGGAGAGCTAGCATTTTTCCTTGGTTTACAGGTGACACAAGGAAGTAATGGAACAATCCTTTCTCAATCCAAATATGCCATGGAGGTTCTATGAAGGTTTGGAATGGATAATTTCAAGGATATGAAGACTCTGGTTGCTACACGGATGAAATTATTAATATATGAGGATGGAAAGGTAGTTAATATCACTACATACAGGCAAATTATTGGAATTTTTCTGTACTTGACCGCAACAAGGCCTGACTTATTTTCATCACATGCCATGCAGTGAGATATCAGAGTAATCCCAAGGAAATCTACATGCTTACAGTGAAAAGAATATTTCAATATATCAAAGGCACCGTGGATTTTGGTTTGATGTATAATGAAAAATCTAAATCAGGGTTATTGGGTTACACATATGTTGATTGGGCCGGATCAGCAGATGATAGAAAATTAACATCAGGGGGTGCATTCTATCTTGGTGGATTTCTTAGCTAAGCAAGAAGCAAGATTGCATTTCATTGAGCATCATGGAAGCTGAGTATATTGCGGCCACTCAAGAATGCACAAATTTATTTTGGATAAAGCAACAGCTTGAATGATGTGTTTTTCTCTAATTTGTTGATATTTGTTCTCTACTCTATTACTAACTGCAAATGAGTGAGCTTTGGGTTCATTGACAATGGGGGAGAAAATAGTGATTGTTCAAAGGGGAGACAGTGTGGCTATTTTAGAAATCATGACAGATACAGGGAGAAGTTGACAAGTGGAGTAGTGAGATAGGAGGAGAAATAGGAAATGGGGATAGTATTAAATCTGATGATTCTAGAATTGATTGATCAAATACTAGATATCACGACAACTGAGGATCTTGATAAAATCAGAAGAGTGGTGTAGAAGGGTAGTGTTGGAATTCGGTAAGAATATTTCAAAAAAATTGGAATTCCAAAAAATGGTATCTGTTTGGTGTCAACTGTGGGTGTCAGAGATGAAGTGACTCATTGATGAACTTTTCATTTACTCTTGTTTCTCACACAAAGCATTGGTCATGTGGGATTAGAGTATTTTTTGAGTAAATCCATGATCGCTATCAGAATCGCAATAGGCAAATGCTGGTTGAAGAGTTAACGATGTATATTTTTATGGAAGAGTTGACGACAAACCCAGAGGGGGAGATTGTTGGGAAAAATCCATCAAGGTATCATTGAAGAATTTTTGAGGTGATTGTGTTTGTTGAAAATGTGGAAATCTGTGTTGTGATTGTTGAAAAAGAAAAAAATGACATACAATTTTGTTGAAAAAGGGGATTTGATAGTGGAATGTCATGTTCAAGAGCTGTGTTCAATGATCCATGTTTGATTCATGAACATCGACAAAGATTTGGGCACCGAAACTTGCGCGCCAAAGGAAGAATTTTGCGCTGTCACGTAGGGTGACCAAATTCCTATAAATACAGGACCACCCCTCTTCATTTTGACTGGATTTCAAAACATTGAAAAATAATAGCTCTCGTCGTGCAAGTGTGGAAGTCACGCAAGTGGCGTGTGGTCGTGCAGGTGGACTTGCATGCCGTGTTTGAAGTTGCGCGCTGGTTGGTTTTTGCGCACCAATATTGGTTTGGGTGTAAAATGAAGTGAGTCATGAAGGTTTGGAGTCGAAGAATGTTGTGTCACGCAGGTGGTTGAGGTGGACATACATGCCAATTGTGACCTATGCGCCGATACATTCACATCGGGTTAGACTTCCGCGCCAAGTAAGGAATGATTCCCCAACATTGTTTTTGGGCTACGTGGAAGCTGAAAGTTTTCCCGATACCTTCGGTGCAAAGTTAAATTCATCTACGGGTGAAAGTTGGACATCAACAGAGCATCTACATACAACAGAGGATGCATTAATTAGAGATAATAAAGAGACCTACAGGTCTATAAACTGTGAGTGGATCCTTTCTAGAGTAGTGAGCAAAGGAAGAAGAAGAAGGTGATCCTCTCGACCGGCAGTGAGCCAGAGAGATAGAAACAGGGAGTGACCCTTGGGAATGTAGTGAGCTGACCCTAAACATTATAATGGTAGTGAGTCTGGGACAGAGTGATTGTTACCGAACCTTGTAATTCATATCTAGTGAAGTTTAGTGGAATTTGGTATGACCTAAAACCTGTCGGTGTATGCTCCTTGGACATATCCCTTAGTGGTGAACCAAGTATAAATTGTTGTGTGTTGTGCATTCTTTACATTCTATTTACATTGTGCAATGGGAAAGATAGATAAGAGTGTTTTTATTAATAGTGAAACAAGATCAGAATGGGATTTAATTTTAAATTAGTCATACCCAGATTCACCCCCCCCCCCTCAGGGTACTCAGCCTTGTGGATATAACAATTAATGATTTCAAATAGTGAAACTATTTCTCAAACAAAACTAACACTTGGAAATTTTGTACCCACATCAATCTATAGAGTTCCAATGGAGTCTTGTGTATATAATCATTCATGAATATACCGGGAGATATAGAATGAAATTGAAACCTTGATTGAACATAGAAATACAAAAATATTCATACATGATTTCTATGATTTTTATAATCATGGTAATTTGGAACGGGAAAGGAAAACATAGTAATTTAATACAAATCACCAAGGATGAGGGATCATGATTCAAATTAATGTCATTGTCCCATCTAAAAAGTAAGAACCACATGACCTCTCATGAATCATGGAGCAAGGACAATGTAGATGTCAAATTATCTACCCTAGTCATTAAAATAATAAAATTATGGGGATCTAACAAACCAACAATGGATGACTCCTATATAGGATAACAATTATGGATGAATTTTTTAAATCTATTATGTATTAAGACCATTTGATATAATAAAACCACAATGTAGAATCGAGGGATCTATAACATGTCATAGAATTACTAGAGGAATAGGGCATTCTATGGGGTCCAAATGTGATGATATGTGACCTTCAACTACGATTTATTGATCGAATGTTTGGGAGACGTATATGGTTGGTAAACTGAGAGAGACTAATTATACCTTCCCGCATCACAGTGAAGGGATGATACACTTTTCTTCCATTGACAATTCCCATTTGGGATCATAGTCACCAACTAGGGTACTATGATACTCAAAGATCCCTCTATTTGAAAGAAAAAAGTCATTAAAAATTGTAAATATATTTTTGTAATTACATTGACACACTATAATCTCCAAAATATCAACATGGAATTTCCATTGATGACCATGAAATCATACTCAATCAGGTGATATGAGTTGTGCTGGAGATAAAAAAGTATCATAATCACTATGGAAGATGGTAATAGGATCTCTATTCTCACATGTGTAGCTGTATATTAACTATAAAACTATTTCATAATCTGGTGATATTATGGTGAGATCCTTCAATCGTGAGTTGTCTATAAATTTCATCCATATATTATTAATTTCCTACCCAATGATTTATTTATAATTTTTTAATATTTTTAATATTTCTTCTAGGCATTTAGATCACATTATATATTTAACCCTTTTATATAGTGGTTTATCCAATTTAAAAATCATTGATTTCATAGCTGATGATTGAAAAAATAGGCTTATGGGTCAAAATATCTAGTTGATATAAGTTTAACATCTTATGAAGATTTTTTTTAAATTATTATTAATTCAATGAAAAAGGAGTTCCCACACACACTGGGCCACATACCCTTGTGATATCCCATGTATCATGATGTAATGTAGTTACATAAAATAATTTATTTCTAAATGATTTCTAATATACCAAGTTGAAATGCCACATTTTATATTAACCTACAATAAGATAAAATTTCATCCCTATAAATGATATATTTGTGTTCATAATTTTCTATAGGTGATTACTACCCCGGATTGGCTGTCAAGTTGTTCATCTTCTATAAAAGGACCGAACTACCAAAACTTTTAGATACCATGTGAAATTAATGATATATTCAATGCACTTAAGACCATTTATTATAGTCTGAAGCACCTAATCCATCCACAGCATTCATTCAGGTTATTCTAAAATAATAAAATTGTTGATAAGTATTTTTGGAATGATGCAATCCCTTCAGATCAAGGGATATCATAATCAATGAATCCTTACACCCAACAACTCTTTTAAATTTTAATCAGATCATTACCTTATTGGACCTGCCCTAAATTGTGTTCTAGGTTTCTAGATAATATAATTGGTAGAACACATTTTATATATCAGGATACATTCTATACAAATGTTATCACAAAGTAGAGCCACACAATGCCTACATGTTCGCAATTGGATTCTCAATCACTTTTTTCAGTATGCTGGATAATAATTCTCATCAATCTCCCATTTGGAACTCAACTAAGCCATTATTGTCTATACCACTGTGAATATATCCCTATAAGATTGATTTGGATCAGTGATGGAATTGGATCCTGATACATTTTCCCAATACCACTTCATTCATCTTAGAACAATGGGAAAATCAAAGTATAATGCCTCACAATCTGACACTCTTTCACATTTATAAAATGGGTTGGTTATGATACATCATGAATTCATCCATGTATGCTAGATTCTCTCAACTAGTAGTGGGGGTTTGATAAGTATTTTTGAGAGGATATACCACCTTGTTTTCTCGTTACAATGTTGGAAATATGTAATATAATAAATAAATACTAGATCGTGAATGTGATGAAATAAAATGGTACAACAAGAAACCCAAAAATTAATACAACAACATAATCTTATAAATAATAGAAGAACAATTTATTTAATTGATAGAATTTAAAAAATACCATGCAAGAAAATGTAAAAAAAATAAAATACTAGAAGACAAAAAACACCCAATTATAGAACATCATGTCAATCCATCTCCTAATCCAACACATAAATCTGGAAACAATCAACAGAAACGACTTTTTCCCTTTCCTATCACATATCCACGTAATCTGCTAGAGTATCAAATGTTAGTCCAAATAGGGTGTGAGTATAACATAGTAGGTCGGTAAAACCATGTCTAAACATAACCAATCTAGTAATAATTGAATCAAACAACACTATAAAATAGTTTATTAAAAATTTAAACAATTATATTATTACAACATCAACATACTTTGTCACTATCCCAAGATATATCTGAGAATTTCTCACAACCATTCCAAACATAACCATATTACTATGGTAAACCATAACCTGTCTTGGTGCTATGCCATAATTTCTATGAGAATTTATAACAACCATGTGAACTATAACTATATAAATATGATAAAACATAACCATATAAACATGTTATAAATCAATAAAATTTGGGTCCAGAACCACTATATAAGCATTTCATCATTTAATCGAAGATGAACCTGATATATAATAATTTCAACATGTATCAGTGCTAGCAGTATGTGTATTAATGTTATCATGTCATATGGAATAACTTGGTTTATAATAATTTCAGAATGTCTCAATGTATATCCCTATATATAACTATTTTAGCTTGTCTCAAGGAATAGCCCAATATATAAACATTTCATAATTTGAACTACACCAAAGCCTTATATTATCATTAAGACATAAAAATCACAACCTGTGTCATAGAAACAAGTATATCACTATATCCAAACATAATTCTCAATTTTTAATAATAGAGATTACTATTTATCATTCAATTACACATTTATTTTTTCAGTTTATATAATATCAATAACACATCAGTCACTTTAATAATCATCACATGTTCTGGTGAATCTATATCAAGAAAACACCCAAATACCATGTCATACAAAACTCACATTAATCAAATAAACAAACATTTATAATCATGGTTTTTCTCACTCGAATGATGGAGTCAAGCTAGGTCAAATTAATTGGATCCATAAGGAATCCAAGGAATAATCCAATTCATAATTAAGTAAATTCATGTTCATGTTGTGTTGGTTCAATTTAAATATTGCACATATAAGGAAATTATCAAACCAAAGGGTTAAGGTTGAGACCTCCTTACTGTAATTAATGATCAAACAACTAATCCAATGGAAAACTCCTACAATTAAGAAGGTTATGATGATATAAATAAGGATCCATGTTCAGAACTAATCAAGATCAAAATGAACAAGAACCATGGTCAAGAGATTCTACCACAACTATTAGAAGAAAAATGGGAGAGAAGGAAAAACTAAACACAAACCACTTATCAAATATTGGAGACACAAATGGGATTTCTAGAATCGAGGGACACAATCCAAAATCACATAGATTATTATTGAGGATTGGGAGGAGAATGTTCCATGTGATTTATAATATGAAATAAACCACAATATGATTTTTGAAACTACACGTTAGGAAATTACAGGACAGGAAATTCCGTTACACATCATGTAATTATTTATAGTGGTATATGATGAAAAACCAGTCACCTTAGATTAATATTTATTCCAGTAGAATTTTACATGATGTGTGATATAATTACATGATGTGTACTCTATTAACATCATGAATCAGTTCATGAACTACAATCGTTCTTCACATGTGTCTGGGAAGACACTAATGAAATAGATTTCCCCATTTCCTATTACTAAATTTCCCCAACCTAGGTGATACACAATGGAAAACATGATGACCATACTCAAATTTTATAGGTTTTCTTTGAGGTTAGCATATAATTTCATCATAATCTATTCTATAACTAACAGCTTCCTAATCAACTGAACATGCTTAGATGTCTCCTGCATGGTAATAGGCCCAATAAGCACTGACTCACTAGCCTCTGGCCACCAAAGGGTATAAGTTCATGGCCTAGCATACAAAAACTCAAAAGGTTTCTGTTGGATAGATTCATGGAATATTTTATTATAATAAAACTCCATGATTTCCATTTGGTTCTCCCACAACCAACAAAATCGATGAATAGATTTATTCAAATATCATGCGTATTGTGGGATGAGATTGAATTTATGGGGTTATGATAGAAGATTAATCATTGTGATTATTTTTTATTAGATTATCATTATAAAGGAGATGGATCAAGATCAACACAAAAATCTATCGAGGTCTATTCCACTCTATGGTTACATCGCTTTCCTCCATCATTTAATCTTTCATCTGGGGTGTTCTTCTCTTGGCCCCTGAATAGACACTTCAAAATAAATTGATCGTTCCACAACATGATTATTTGATAAATGATCACATCTCATATATTTGGGTTCATCCTGGAATGGTGGAGGTTCGACGATAGAGATAGTTTTATTTGGATGACATTGGATCCTTGAATTCAGGTTTTACAGCATTCTTCGGCATGGGACAAATAAAGGTGATTTGAACCATTATGGGAAAAGATAAAAAGTAAAAACATGTTGATCATGAGATGACATGACTCATGATCTTGGATATCCAATTTTGCAGTAAGGTTACCACCATATCAAGGCCATAGAATCGGCTAGGAAGCACGGTGGAAGAGATTGATTTTAGGAAAATCCAGCAGAACACGACGTGTAATCATAGATTACACATCTCGTGGGGAACCCTTGGTAGAGGCTACAGTTTTGGGTTAGAAGAAGGTTTCACACAACTTGTCTCTTGCACTACATTCTATGGTGTCCCATCGAGGTGACTTCTGCATGTACTTGGGATGAACACTGACATAGGATGGACTGCACTGTCAGGCTAGACAACATGTACTGCCCCTCACAGACACAATCTGGACCAATTACGTGAGCTAAGATATGTACCGCTACACTAGTAGATGAGCACAAGTTGGAGTCATGTACTAAATTGTTGGTAGAGTACACGGGATCCTAACACTGGTTGTACTACTACACAGACATGGTTTGATGACACATTCAATTTACACAGGCAGAACCTGGGGTCAAGGGACACGACATGTAACCCCTGTACACACTATGTATAATTCCGTAAATGTCCTAGAATCCTTGTTCCATTATCATGGATAATTTTTGTTATGGATAATTACCCTTATTCGTTCCCCAATGGTTGGTATAATATCATTTTCTGCTCTTATGAAAACGATAACTTCAGGGGGGACATCCTGCATATAGTTTTTGGAATCCCTCGAGAGGCCTGGTGAGTCATCCTCTATTCATTATCATTCTATAGGTAGATTCCTTGGTATTGATGTCTCCAATCATACAGGTCCTAGATCCGCTACCTTGTGGGTTATTCAAAATAGAGTATTTGGCATCACACCTTGGACCTGATTGTGATCCTCTTATGTTGTATCATTTTCTGTTCATATCTATCAATGTATCTCTCTCATGATAATACTGGTCGATCAGTACCTCTCAGATAGACATCATCAGTGCCATCTGGCTCAAGAGTGTGTTATCCTAGATGAATAATTCATGGAATCGTTAGATTAAAATCCTAGATTAGGAATTTTATGATTGTGGATTACCTCTATACTATGTGTCTTGGATTGATTACATCTAGATATTCTCATTATATGTGTTTTAGACATATACATGTGTAGATATGATTGTACTTTCTATTGATATATTGATTTTTCATTTCTGGGTGTCCTGCTGAGTGTTTTTATACTCACCCCTACATGGGATTAGTCTGCCCATGTCATTTCTTGTGCAGATGATCAACCTTTTGACAGATTCTTAGGTAGAAAAGGTCCAAATTATGAATAGTGAGACCCGATAGTTCTTGTGGCTTTCAGACAACAATCCTAGTGTATTTTTATTTCAATTTTTAATTATGTTACAGAATCTTTGTGGTGGGATTTTATTTTTCCCTGTTTTACTTTTCATTAATTCATTTCATACTCATGAAGTTGGATATATTAGTATGCATGCATTGGTTACTTAGTGGTTTTTATATTTCAGAATTTTTGGTATTGGATATTTGTGTGTGTGTGTGTGTGTGTAGTTACATAAGAAAGTTTTCCCTTGTTAGTGACATGCCTACTCAATGATAGTCACCAGCCCCTATCCAATTGAAGGTGGGCTAGGGGATTCACAACACGGGCCCCACTAGGACATTTTAGGATAGGGTGGTATGAGAGGAGTCAGTTCTAAATTAGGATTGGGTTTCTGTGAGACTAGATTAGGAAATAGTGATAAATGTTTCGATTTCATATTTTAGGTGAGGGACTCTAGTGTTGATGCCGGGAGTCCATATCCATACACTAGAACACTAATAACCTTCCTTTTCTACTCGATACATGTGAACAACGGTTAAACATAAAATATATGTATGTGCATCATATAATAATGTGTTGTGGTTTCCTTGTCCCTCATGAGTCGTCTCTCTAGATATAATCATTGGACATGGTAAATTTTTTTAACCATTAAAATTCCTCTGTGACATATACCAACTCGTATTTAGTAAGATGATCATGTGGATGATCTACTCAGAAATGAGGTGTCGATACATCGACTAGCTCTCAAGATTCTACCTCCATGTGGTTCACCATCGATACATCCACCTGTAGAGTATTACGTGGTACCCAAAGCACTGGAGAATGAGGTGCATAGGCTGAACATGATTCATGAGTTTCAGTTACATATACCCCTAATGTTTCGAGTAAATCCCAACCCCCAGGTGGATGAGGACTTTCTTAAGGTGGTAACATGATTCTTCGGTCTTGTCAAGACACCTGAAAACCAAATGGTAGTATTGGTAGTGATTATTTCTCATTGCTGAGTAGAATGATGGAGGATTCTGGTTACCCAGATTCATGATGAGGCAATAGATTTCATGGTAAGAGATTTAAATCCTTTTTAGATATGATTTATCCCCTTATAAGTTACGGGTTATGTGTATCCATATGATTTTACAGCTCTATCAGCAAGACATGTAGGTATCTATGTATTCATCGACACACACCAGACTCTCTAGGTACTCAATGGATATGCTACATGATCAGTACATTAGGGATCAAACCTTCATGTGAGGTCTATGTGGAGGAAATTCATCTTGAGTTATCCCTCTATGATTTCTTACTTATTATAGGGTTATTGAGAAATATTTGGTGGTCAAAGGTTTATTGGATAATAATATACAACTAGTAGTTGTAATTAATGGATAAAAATAAGTAAACACCTTGAAAATAAGGGGTAGACATTAGTCTTAGAGACTTACATGTACGATACATTTCAAGAGGACGCCCAAGGATTGAGGATTTGTAGTTCAGGGATCACAGGGTGGGTCTATTCATCATAGAGAGAGGCAGGCTTATTAATGTGATGTAAGGGGGAATATTTCCTGATATTGCCTGACCCTCTATACAATTGATATAGAAATTTTATATAGTCTATCTATCATGTCCCATCCCCTGGGGCCCAAGCTATGACATACCCTATGACTGCCTCCCTAAAGTTAGTGGTTGGTCACTAGCGACGAAGGTGTCTACCTATAAGTGGGAGGAATTTTCTTGATGACTTGTACACACACACTCAGAACAACATACCAAAGATGAAAAATTAAAACAAATATTCCACAATAATTAACAAATGTGTATATATACAAATAAAATTCAAATAGGACATAATAAAAACCCAACAAAAAATAAACTAAAAGAGGGAAAGTACTAAAGAATCTCTAAAAGTTGTCCATTGGAAACGCCACCCTATGGGTAAGTACATATATACTTCTAAAATTCTTATATGTATATCCCATCTTCCTGTTCTCACTGGGATCCACTAGGTCTGGTTACACTAAGACTTATATCAAGTTGGTGGTTATCTGCACCAGACACAACACGTGTGGGTGAATCACGTGCAGGGGTGAGTAATAATATACTCAGTAGGGACCCCAACATAAAATGGAAATACTATAAAGTAATTCCCAAACCAGACCAAAAATCATGATCACCAAGCATGATCATGAATCAAGATAGCTCACACTAGGTGTATTGTAGAGTAAGATAGTAGAACCATTAGTCACATCATCAAACATTGTGGGATGCTGGATAACTCCTCCTCAATGTGTATAGTGAGCCTACCGGGTCACACATAAGCTGCTTCCCAATAACCTTAGGACTATTTTGGAACTCATCCCTAATGATTATCGTTGGTATTCTGGGTCACACATAATTCTCTCCCCACCGTGGGCATGTTGGGTCACACAAAAGCTACTTCCCATCTATGGGCATACTGAAGTGATCCACTTGTCGAGTATTGTGGTTCTGTCAGGTCACATAGGAGATGCTCACCACCATGGGCCTACCGAGTCATAGAGAAGTATCTTCCCACATATTCATATTATCTGATCTACATAGGGTCTCTCATCATTAGTCTTTAGGTCTCATCCAACCGCATAGTTTCCACACGTAGCATGATTCATCTCGGGAGAACCACTCTCCAAGCCATTAATCAAATAAAAATATCCATGAAATCCTCCATTTCTTATTCCAAATTATATGAACTATACCTGGGGTTTTAACACTACAAACTTCTCATCAATCAGATGTCTGGTTAACATGATATTAATCTCTTTTCAAAAGGGTGATGGTTGGGTCTAGGATCGATCCATTGGGCCACATGTTTGGCCCGCACCCTACCCGGTCCACCGAAGGGGGGCCAGTATGTCCACCAAGCCGAGATGCGGCAGGTGGCCATATATGTCTTCTCACACCCTTCAGGTCATCTGTGGGGCCATCTCCCAACGGTTTTTGGTTGATAGTGGCTATTTCACATGGGACACGGCATGGTCCCGCATCTGTGGTGCACCTACATGGGCAGATAGCTGCGTCCGCACCCTACTAGCCTCCGGCCTAAGATGGCTACAAATTCCTTCTCTTGCATGCCATTGGGTCATTTTTTGTACCTCTACATCGGCACCAGTGGTCCGTTATGCGAACAGCTTCTGCCTACAGCCTCTAGGTGATTCCATCTTCCCTACGAGGGCCTTGAATATGCCTTGCCACCCAAATGGAAATTTGTTCACAAAAAACACACAAGTTGAGGGGATTGAGGCTTGTTTGTGTCAGCATGTTCCCTCCACATTAGAATTTTAAAATTTGGGGATGTTTGGGGATTACAGGTCATTCAATCATAAAATTAATCCTAAACAGAAATCAAACGAAACATCACCCTGCTACAAGAATAGAAGATTCGCGGATCAACCTGTTCATTAGATGATCCACATTTTCTATATATAATAAGAGACATGGAAACCATAAACCAAAAAACCCTATATTGATGTAGTTTGACATTGAAGTGGCATATCCCCGATGATTCAAGAAGTCAAAGTCGTTTGTTGCTTCTTAGCTCTGTTATTCATGATACATCGATGTTGTTAACGTTCCACTGGCATTCATCATTCTTCATTTGAGATAAAACTCACCAATGGTCCATCAGAGAATTTTCCACCAATATCCCTCAACTCTCCAACACATTATTCCATAAAAAAGAAATAGGTCATAGTGTTTCTGTTACACTGTGGCGTTGCGTCATTACGCTGCTTCATTTATGAAACAGTGTAGCTGTTATGCTTCACTTAAAGTGACATTACGCTGCACCCTAATGAGACATTAATGATCCTCTTTTAATTTACCTCATCATCACCTCATCGCTACACTGTAGTGACACTATCTGGCACTCAATGGTGTGAAATAAAATAAAACTACTTTTTTAGTTATTTTTTTATTTTCCAAAAAGTCAGAAAATTTACTTTGTCGTCCAACCCATTCCAGTTGATGTTAAGTCATTTCTAGGAAAAACCTACCATTTCAAGTACAACGGTGACCTCATAATTTTGATCTGAGCTCCGGTTAAAAGGTTTGAAAAACCATCTTTCATGTTTACTTAAGCGAACCTAAAAAAAGATCTAAATTCCATTTCGGAGTCACTAGGCCTCAAAATCACGTGTTTTGAGAGAATGTGGTCTTAAAATAATATCATATAATTTGAAAATTATAACATTTAAATTCTGGGACATTAAATTCTCCCCACCTTAGGGCTTTATATCCCAGAAATCCAAAAAAAATCTAATCAAAAAAATGGAGGTATTGTGCATGAATTTAAGAATCCACCTACCATATGCTCTCCTGGTGATTCCCATGCTGCCACCGAATTTTCCCAATACAAATCGACCATCCATGAAGGACCCACTCCTTTCAATCCTTTATATCCACAGAGAAATCCAAAAACAATTCCCCATCATTAATTTCCATCTCAACCCCATCGATAATGTGTGATGGATCATGCACGTACCTCCTCAACTATGACACCTGAAAAATATCTATTACCTCGTACATCAGGGCAGATAATCTCAGTGGTTATCCACCTCACCAACTCTTCTATGAATCTAAAAAGGTCTCATGAACCTTGAAGATATCTTGTCAACCAGAACAAGTCTCTGCAATCCCAAACACGGTGAGACCCAAAGAAACACATGGCCTCCCTCTTCAAAATCCAAAGGTCTCTATATCCTGTTGAAATAAGAGTTTTGTATGCTATATGTATTCTGTATCCACTCTGGGGTGATCTTTACCTTCATAGTGATATCCCGTACTAACTCTGGACCCTTGAGTGGTGACTCCCCTAGGTCTGTCCAGAATAGAGTTGATCTGCTTGGATTCCCATACAAGGCCTCAAATAGTGACATGACGATGAGGGGATTAATAGATTTTGTTGTATGAAAACTTCTCCAGTGGTAGGTGGTCCTCCCAAATTCGATGAAAATAAAGGAAAAAATCATGAAGCATGTATTCTAGGGTCTGTATGGTCTACTCAGTCTGACCATCGATTTTGGGGTGAAACTTTGTTCTCATGCATAGCTGAGTCCTGAACACCTCTTCCAATTCCTTCCACAACTAGGTTATAAAGTGTGCATCATGTTCTAAGATGATTGTTGAAGGAACCCCGTTTAGATTCAATATATCTTGGAAATAGAGGTGTCCCAATCCCTCTACTGATCCCTACTCCTAGATGGGTTAGAAGTGAGACGACTTTGTGAGTCGGTAAACGATCACGCAGATAGAATTTTGGCCCCTGGATTTGTGTAGTAACCCCATAACAAATTCTATCAAGATACCATCCCACTTCCACTCTGGTACCTTAGGTGGATATTATAAGACATCTAGTACCTGATGCTCAGCCTTCGTTTTCATACAGGTGAGGCATCGTGAAATGAACTCTACCACCACTTTCTTTATCCATTGCCTCTATTAAAGATATCAGATGATTTGGTACATCTTCAACACATGAGGATGTACCACCATAGTGGATGTATGAAACTACATTAACACCTCCTCCATAGTGGATATGTGTGGCATGGAAAAAATAGCCTGACATGAATTAAGACGTCTGTCCACACCACACCGCACAATCCTAGGTGACAACTTGGGCCATGGGGGCCAAAAGGCCGAGGGACCTAAGGCAAGGAAGTCCTAGCTAGCTCATAGTTAATTTCTTGAAGTGAGGAAATTGATGGGTGAAGACCTCCAAGAAGGGGAAGACAAGGTCCGGTTATGATAAAACTATTGTGAAATGGGGACATAATCCCACACTACACTATGAATTTGGGGAGGTATCCGGGCCAATGGGATAGACCAAAGGGGGTGATCTTGAAGCTTGGGGCAGCGCCTATGGACAATGATATCTAGAAATTCCTACATATCCTATAAAGATGGGAATCAAGTCATACATAGTTTTGAAAAGGAAATGCAGTTTAACATTATGTGGTGAGTACGAGGGATCATTCAAGAACAAGAGGGAATGTGGGTCGTTCATCATAAACCTGCCTCTAATAGGGACAAAGATGTTTATGCTACACAACACAAGATCTTCAAATATAACTACACCCCGAGGGGGTAGTCAAATAGAAATGTGGGGGGATAGACTCAAGACAAGGTGTCCGAGCATTCTTACTTATCCCATGGGGATGGGAATCAAGCAATATGTAGTTCTTGAAATTAATTTTAACATATTTTGGGATGATGGTGGTTGGGAGATCCCAGTTTAATGTCTCTGAGCTTGGGCCATTTTGCATTTTATAAATAGGTGGAATGATAAATCAATTTAATGTCATGCAGTTTACGGTCTTGCAAGACCCAATAAAATTTAATGTTGTGCAGGATGACATACTGTTTAATGTCATGCAGGATATATAATTTAATGTCCTATGGGACGAAATAAAATTTAATTTCATGTGGGACATAACATTTTATGGCCATGTAGGACTGTCTATAGTTTAACGACATGTTGGACAACATACATTTTAATGTAATGTAGGACTGTCTATATATTATTGTCGTGCGGGATGACATATATTATGGTCATGTAGGACCTTATATAGTTTAACATTTTGTAGTAGGACATACAGTTTAAGGTCATATATGACCGTCTACAGTTTAACATCATGTAGGACAACCGACAGTTTAAGTTCTTGTAGGACCATCTATAGTTTAACATCTTGTGGGATGACATACAATTTAATGTCGTGTAGGACCATCTACAGTTTAATTTCGTGCGGGACGACATACAGATTATTGTCATGTAGGACCATTACACTTAGTAAATGTATTGATTGAGTAATTTGGCATTTGTAAGAGAATTTATACACTCACCATCCCTGATTACCACAGAGTATGCACCATTGGGGTAAACCTTGTAAATGATGTCAGGTCTTTCCCATTTGGGCTCCAATTTGGGTGGTTTTTGTCCAGGTATCCTTGGTGTTCTCAAGGTAAACACCAAGTCACCTTGTAAGAAAGAGAAGAGGTGAACCTTATTGTTGAAATCTCTAGGTATCTTGTTCTGATGCCTTTCCAGATTATGCAGGGAGCGAAGCCTGTTCTCATAAAGTTCTTCTAAGTCAGACAGAGGGATTTCAGCTACCTTATTAGGTTCTTATTTATCCTAGATATCTGTTCTTAATGAATGAAACTGAATATCGATTGGCAGGATGACTTTTTTTCTATACACTAGGGAGTATGGGGTCACCTGTGTGGAATTACAAGTCATTTTTCTATAATACTAGAGGGAGTTGGGGATCTTTTCCAGTCAACTATCCTTGTTTTGACCAACCATTTTTTGCAGAATGTTATAGAAGGTTTTGTTGAACGCCTGAATCATCCATTTTCTTGCACGTGATAGAGGGAGGTATGGTTAGAATGAATATTGTACATGGAGTACAATTTATACAACTCGGGTGCACAGAAGTTGGTGTCGTTATCATTGAGGACGACATGAGGGACACTGAATTGGTAGATGAAATTGGAGCTCACAAAGTCAACGATAGAACATGCCTTGACCTCATTGAGTTAAACAACATATGCCCTCTTGGAAAGTAAATACATAGCGCTCGAGATGAACCAGCATTGGAGATCTATCACCAGTGGATATGTTTCCACTTTATTGAGTCCCCGGACAGTAAAGGACTAAGAGTACATGATAGTGTGGAGAGGCTCTGGTGGCTGATGCACAATGTTGTCATGAATTTTTCATGCATGGAACCTCTTGGAAAACTCGATGCGGTCATAGATCATAGAGGGGAAAAAATACCACAGTATCTGGATCTGGTGAGGTGGTTTCATCCCTGTCTGATGAGACCTGTAGGAACTAGCATGCACATCCAGCACGACTTGAAAAAATTCATCTCTTTGAATGCAACAGAGGGGAACCCCATCAAATCCATACTTTTATAGGATCTTCTCAATACCAGGACTACTCTGGAGGGTAAAATGCAGCGTGTGGAATCCATTTCACTCACAATAGGCTCAATCCTTCAGGATATTACCATTTTGGAGGTACTCGAAAAAGGATGTTCTCCAGTCGGGCGTCACTTCAATCACTGCATCTGAGGGACCTGGGGTTCCTGACGTGGAGGTTTCAGTGGTAAGGTGGCTTACCTACAAGATATCATCATCTCCTAGAGTGACAAGGGTGATGAGTCTCGGGTGTGCCTTTTGGATAATAAAATAATCTGGATTAGGCTTTGCAATAGATATAGCTAAGCTAGGCAAGGAGTCTACTCTACCATTCTACGATCGAGGGACATGGCTAACTTCTGGCCGAGATCGGAACTGGGCCATCAACTGCATGGTATATTCTAGTAGTGGTACGAGCTCTTTATTCCTAATAACGTAGTCTCCATTGATCTGTTTGATGACTAGTTCAGAGTCCCCTTTCACATGAATGTGGGGAACGTGAATCTCGAGGGCCATCTCGGGGCCAGTGATGAGAGCCTGGTACTCTACTTCATTGTTGGTATAGCCCTCTAACAGCAGGAATGAATATGGAAAAACATCTTGTGCTAGAGTGATGAAGACGATACATTGGATTACTATGTTCAACTTGATGTTATTGGCCCTTCTACCGATAAGGCTTTGGGAAGCACCATCAAATTGTATTTTCTAATATGGATGACATGGTCTATAGAGAGGATTGGATCATCAAAAAAATCAAGGTCCAGAGACTGGTCTGTGGGAGTTGGATGAGCGGTGAGGAAATATTCTAATGCATGCCCCTTAATAGCCTTTTTAGGGATGAACGTAATGTCAAACTGTTGGAGGATCACTGCCCACCGAGCTAGATGGCCTATGATCATTGGCCGGTTTAGGATGTACATCAGCAGATCCACGCAGGACCCCAACTGTACCTCATGGTGCTACAACTAATGTCGCAATTTTTGTACTACAAAAACCAGCGCAAGGCATCTCTTATCGATAGGGGTGTATCTGGTTTTCATATGAAGGATCATGTGAATGAGATAGTAGAGACTATTCTTCATCCCCATATTGTTCGTCTGGGTGAGAAGGGTGCCGAGAGATCATTCAACAATGGTCACATAAAGTACCATTGACTTTCCAAAAACTGGTGACATTATGACCAGAGGCTGGAGAAGATACTTCTTGATTTATTCGAAAGAAGTCTAGAATTCTTCATCACACTGATAAAAAGTTCCTTTCTTCATGAGACAAGAAAAGGGCATACACTTAACAGCCACATTCATAATGAATCGACATATATAGGCTATGTGGCCTTGAAAGCCTCACAGTTCCTGAATTTTTCTCAGGGGAGACATCTGGTTAATGGATTTTATTTTCTTTGAGTTGATATTTATGCCCATGAATCTTACAACGAAGCTATGAAAAATTCTAGATATGATCTCGAAAGCACACATCAATGGGTTTATCTTTAGGTGTCAAGAAATGAGGAAGCCAAACACTTTCCCAAGGTCTTTTAGATGGTCTTGACATTGTAGAGATTTGAACATTGGATCATCCACGTAGAATTTCACCAGTGTCCCATGTATCGATATAATTATGTGATGCATAGCCCACTGATAGGTGGCACTTGAATTCTTTTTACCGAAGGGCATGACATTGTAACAGAAAGTGACTTGTGGTTCCCTAAAGTCCATAGACTCCTCATCCTTCGGAGCCATTTGAATCTAGTTATACCTAGATTACCTATCCATGATGGAGTGGTCTTGGAACCCATCTTTACCATCAGTCAACAATTTTTTCACCGGGATGGGACAATAATCCTTCAGATAGTGATGGTTGAGATCCTAGAATTTGATACATACCCCAATATGCATGTTCTTCCTCCTGACGGGCACAATGTTGGCTAACCATCTGGGGTATTAGACCTCCTTGATGAAATCATATTTGATGATATTATCTACTTTGGCTTCAACTGTGGAACTGTGAGAGGGGTTCATCTTTATGGGAGGCTTCTAAAACCCACGGTGATTTGCCGAGAGACCGAGGCGGTGAATGGTCTACATGGGGATCTAGTCCCGACATCTCATTATAACTCCAGGATAATACATCATGGTTTTGAATGAGGAAGTTTTCATACTATTTTTTATCTTTGATATTCATAGTGGCACTGATCAATGTGGTTTTCAGATCTTTCTAGCTTCTCAGGTTCACCTATATCAGTATATCAACTTTGGTAGAGACACCCTCTTCGAAGGCAAGAGGAGAATACTCTAAGTCCTATTCTTCACTTATAGGGGAGGGGTCCTCTTCCAAAGGAGTCTTCTTTGAGTCGATAGATCCTTATGGAAGAATGGTACCATCCTATGTGGCGGTGGACACAGAATCGAGGGACTCCCGTACTTCTAAAACCATGGAAATGAAAGTTGTTGATCAAATCCCATATGGTCTACAGCCCAAGGTGCCATGATTGATGATATCGAAGAAATAGTGACGCGTCAGCCTTATCCTATTTATCTTAACCCTATGAAACAAAAAGTATAGTTTATTGTTGTTTCCATAGGGTGGCCATCCCGATAACTAATGGGGGTAGGGGCTCTGGGATTACCCCTACCTGATTTGTGTAGGAATACTAGGTGATCACCGACATTGTTTAGACATGGGAATGTGCTTCCACCTCATTCCAGAAACAACGAAGCATTTCCCAATATCCAGGGTCGTATCCCCCAATCTATGGATTGAAAATATATAGGCATCATCTAGATCTATCCATAGGCCGGTCGCAGTTGTAGCATGTTCAACCTCTTTACCCTGAATCTCCATTTACTTACTCTTGTAATATTTGTTATCTTGGTAGCGGGATTTAATAGAGTAAAAGGGAGACACTTCACCTAGAAGTACGCCCACTCAATTATTAAGGGAGTACTTGAGGCACTGGTGATGTGATGAATGGACCACTGCATATAGGTGGAGCCATGGCGTACCCATCAACACATTGTAGGTAGTGTCTTTGGATAAAACCATGAACTCAATGTTGGATACTAGACCACCGAATAGGGTCTTCAGGTGGATCATGTCAACCAGCATTTATTCAATCCTCTAATAAACTTGGTTTTTCTGGTTATAGGGTCTCAAATCAACCTCAAACAACCCTAGTTTTTGTAGTGCCTGAGTCAGGATTAGTTTCATTCCAGAGCCTCTATCAACAAGATAACAACAAACCTCCATACCATTAAAATGGTTGGAGGTATATTGTGGACGGATGTGCCCATTTTTGGGAGAGCCCTCATCTTATCCAGAGAATGAGATAATTTCCTGGCATTCATCATTCTTGACAGCCGCAGTATGGAAGGCTTCTGAAGCTACTACCACCGTCTCGAACTAGAGAGGACTTCTTAAAGACTCAGTGAGGGTTTCACGCATATCCTCAGACTAGTGGAGATCCTTGAGGATAGATAGACTTGATGTAATACTCGAAATATGCTTGAAGATATCATATTTCTGTGCTATGTGTGAGCTTCTACTTACAGGATGTCGCTCTGTGACATGTGGTATGGCGGGCCTAGCCGGCTTGACCAGTGGATGACTGTTGATGTGAATTCCATGCTGCTCACTGGTCAAAACCTGTTGAGTACCAACCAGGTGAGGTTCAGAGGACTAAGAATGGTTCTTAGTAGAGCGTGTCTGATCACGACATTGTCAAGGCAGCTCATCCTGATCGAGTAGCAGAAACAGCGGAAAAGGCAGACCTGATGACATCAGATGATGAGGCTGTGAGTGTTGAGATCTATGCTGGTCCTTTTTTCTCGTTTCTGTTCCATGCACAGCCTGGATGGAAGTACTCACTAAAGAACATTGATGAATCATATTTTTATTGCTTCGTTGATACTAGTGATGACTGGGAACATTGGGAGGATCCTCATGGCACTCCTCGCCATAAGAAATCATGTAGGGGTTTACCAGCTCAACGATGTTAACTAAGGTGTACCCTTGACAGTCATTTGAAGAATCACACACTAATTAAAATATTCTGGTGGGAATCACCATCTGTGGGGGAATAAAGTCACCAAGAGTATGGGATGACGATGACATTGATGGGGGACTTTTTTTCCCTTGTGTCATCGTTGCTTGCTCTGTTGGGAAGAGGACGGTTGAGCTGTTGATGAAGAGGTATTGGTTGCGGGTTACTCAACATATTTCGAAGGATCAGGTCAATTTAGACATGCACGGATAATATTATGGGCATGGGAGAATTTTTTATGATCCATCCATTCATCATACTTTTGGTACCCGCTGTTATAAACCTGATTCCATTCACCCTCGTTGTTATTTTCGTTGCTTGGCTTCACGAATACACATTCCACCAATTTTAGGGATTGTCCTAGCATGAAAATTTTGTTATAAACTTGGTCTTGAAGCAATTATTTAATCACATAGAACAGTTTGAGGGTGTTCCCCATGATCTGGTGATAGGGGCAGTAGTTGGGGTGATCAGTAAGATCCACCTATTCTGGTCTCCTGCATTCAGGCAAGTGTCGAATTTCCTATTCCAAGGCACTTTGTAAATTAATAGGGACCTAATACGTGTCTAATTAGTAGGTCTAGTTTCTCCTATTTGGGAAGGGGTATTTGGGAGCCTAACCGGGACGAGGGGATGGAGGAGCCTGTCGAGGTGGTGGAGGTTGGTTATCTCGCATGGGTGGTGGGGGTGCATTATGCGGGGGCGCCTACCGATTATGTAGTGGGTGCTTCTAGGTAGGAGGATGTGCCTAAGGTGTATGTCCTCTGTGAGGATATGGAGTTGGCTTTACATATAATAACACCAGTTTCTTCGGGGCCTCTGAATGGGCCATTGCAGTGGATTCAGCCTTAGCGTCCCTCCTCGCGCGAATTAAAGGAGGTAACAGACATGCCTGCTTGATCCGCTATAAGGATACCTCTAGGAGCTATGACTTATTAGAGAAATCCTGGAATCCCCTGGGGTAATTATAGGTAATGAGAGAGGGGACTAGTTTGGTCTTGACATTTCCCACACACAATTTCAGTAGTTTTTCCTGAGTCAGCTGCATTTTCAAGGAGTATTTGATTCTTTTACACCGAGTGACAAATTCCACAACACGCTCATTAGGCCTCTGTTTGTAGTTTAAGAGGTCTGAAATTCCCTAATTTTGAGTGGTCGAACTAAATGGGAAAGGAAATTTCCTTCGATGATCTTCCCAATCAGCAACTGACTCGATGTATAGCTAGATGTACTAGAAAAACATAGGCCCTTCCAATGTCTGTACAAAGCATCAGAGCATAGAAACCTCATGTTCTTCCGGAGTTCCCAACATGGTTTTTCACCTTGACTTAAAGTGGGTCAGATTTAGTAACGACTCAACTATCACATTTAAGGGGGAGAAGGTGGGATTTCTGGAAACTAGGGGTGTTGGCATATATTGAAACCGCATCGGATATCGCTTTCCATCAGGCGGGATTTCCACCAGTCGAGTTTAAAAAACCCCTAGGTGAGAAATGAGCACCACCATGGGATCATCTTGGTGGGGATCCCTAAACACGAGTGTGTTGGTGGGTTCTTCAACATGATTTACAGACCCAACAGCTCGTGGAGAGGCTGGTGGGATGACCTGCGGAATAGCAGGGGAAACCTGTGCCAGGTCCTGAGGATTCTCACGTCGCTCATGTGGTTTTGGGGACTCGTACCATTCCCTCTTGACATAAGTTCCAGCCTCAACCATGTCTGTGTGGGAAGGATGGTTAGGGTCACCTTTAGGCAATTTTCAAGGGGGAAGTTTTGCCTTCCCCTACATCCCCAGTTGAGGATCACCATAGTAAAGTCATCACTCCACTACACATTCTGCATAATGGTCATAGACTATCTTCATTTCCTCTGTGAGCTCTTGACGCAACACATACTTATCAGGATCATCCTCCGTCTTCAGCACTGATCCAGAAGGGTCATATGGTTTGGTGGATCTAAGGTTCTCTTTACCATTATTGGGATTTTGGATGAGGACCAATACCTCAGTAGGGATGGGAAGACCTAGCAGTCTCCTCTGCAAGCGGGTAACACTTCCTGATGGATGAAATAATTGTGGCACTACCTCGGTGAGTAAATTTTCTCTAAGGAGCTATGTCTTTATCCCTTCCTCTGAAAAATAGGCCTTTTTAACTGTGAATATATTTGGAGGAATATACACAATATCATCTGGCATGTTGGGATGGAACTCAATGGAACGAAAATGGAGGGCCACATACTACCCCAAACCACGGATCTGAACATGGGGGGAAGAATCCTTGATTTTCCTGTGGAACTCTTTAAAGTTATGAATGAATAATTTTTGGAGGATCCTATGGCGGCTTGGTGACTCAAGCTGTTGAAACACATAGAGTGCAGCAAAATAAACCAAATGGAATTGTTGAAAAATGTATTTTAAGTGCTCCTAACTCTTGGGGTAGGCCACTCGTTGATTACAAAGATGGAAGTGAGTCGCCTAGAGGGTCTGGTGAAAGCATCCAACCTCCTCCTGGGTGAGTGCTTTTGGTGATTTAAATTTTAGAATTGTAACTTTCCAAAACATCTTCTGGAAATATTCTACCACATGAATGTCCTAGGATCTCCTAGGCTCAGACTCAGGGTCTAGCCCTTGGTTTCCCCACACATCGACTGGAGGCATTTGGGAAACTGGGAGTGGTACTAAGATGACTACTGAGATGGTTGGCTGACTGGGGGAAAATATGGCAAGTGGGATAACAAGCTGTCATATCTCATGAAACTCTTCGGAGAGTGTAGTGACATATCTACCACATCGTGATAAGATAGGATAGTGACCACATCTTCTGGTGCGAGGACAATGGCTACTGGTGGAGGACCATCCTATTGCTCATTTTCCATCGATTCCCAAATCAATTCTCCATGATCTATGGTAGAGGTAGAATATGCTCCTAGTGATGATGGTGGCAATTGCGCATCCAGACCCTAGGGAGATGCCAAGTACTCATCCTCTTAGATGTATCTTTGAAGGGAGGCATGGATCTAGTGGGCTTTGCATTCCAGAATTATGAGGATATTCCACCATGTTTCTACCCCAAACCTTGACACAGAGGATCTAGGTGAGGTTTCCATCATTGAATCGCATTATGATTTAGAATCAGAGAATAAAAATACATTTAATTACCATTTGAATCTACTTTTAGTTCTTATTATGGTAGCGATGGCCCGCCCTCCTGCCCCGTACTGGTTATTCAATATTGGGTAGATTTATGGCGTGAGGTGGACCATTAGCCGAACTAGTGCTGGGGCAGAGAGGACATCTGCCTGAGTGGGATAGGGTGGGAGGATCACTTGCACAAATGTCAAATGGAATACGGGGAGGACCTTTGTGTCCACTAGCAGATGCACAAATAGGATCTCTACGAGAACTGATAGAGTAGGTAAGACCTCTACTAAAGCTGATAGGAGTATGGGTAGGGCCTCCATGGTTATTTCCCTAGACAGTGTCAGCACGAGGAGGGTCCTTGTATCGGTGTAGCAGAACACAGGTAGGACCTCTATGCTTGGTGTTTATGAAGTGAGGAAAACCTCCACTTCTTTGGTTGTTGGAATGAATGGGACCTTCATAGGAGGCTATAGGGACATGGGGAAGACCCCAACGCTTGATATTGACTGGATATGTAACATCCTCATGTCGGCGGCCTGTGGCAGGAAGAACAACTCTGTACTTGATGTCTTGAGCATTGAAGAGTCTTCTATACTGAGTGTAACTATCATGATGAGGACTTTTATTTGGATTGAAGGTGGCATGGGGAAGACCTCCATGCTAATCTTGGAAGTGGGGTGGACCATCATTCTCAATGGTGGTGGTATGGTGAGTACCTCTATATTGGGTGTCGTTGCTGCAGGTCAGCCCGCGGTGGGAACTACCCACACCGGTAATCAGGAGAATCGACCCAGCCTGCATGTGTGGTGCTTGGGGCCTCAATATGGGCTCTGTGTATGAGTGCCATTAATCAGCATAAACAGGTGACCAATGGTATATTTTTATGGTGGGATGAGCCATAGTAGTCTTTTATGTTGATTCCCCTCAGTTAGAATCCTCCTCGGCCTACCCACGACACTGGTGTCGGTTCAACCAGACTGGGGCTGGTGGTGCAGGTGCATAGCTTACCTGTTCCTCAGCCTGTGGGGCTAGGTGGAGGCGCTAGAATGACCTATTGGGGGACCTCCTTGGGAGCCCCTAGAATGGGATCCTGGAGGGGTTGGCCTAGACATCCCCCACCTCATCAGCGTGGGGGAGGGAGTCATCGAAACTTTCCATGGAGAGGTTGCCAAAAAAGTTGTGTGTCGGAGTGGGGAGTAGTGGATCCCTGCACGGCCCATGTGTGTGGTGGTGGCAACGAGGCACAGAATACTATAGGTCTTTCTGGTCCATGTCTCTAGTTTCGATGATCCACTCCTCCTTGTATCGTCGGATGAGGTCATTTTCCACCCTTTGATGAATGAAATCAGATGTGGAGATGGGGTGTGGGTTCCCAATAGTTGTATATGTGGAGGCCTCCATGGGGGAAATGAGGCCACGCGGGATTACCATGATGAAATTGTACCCTCCCCTACATCAGTAGGTGGGCGGTGATTGGTTTCCTGATTTGGAAACTTAGGTCCTGAATAGTAGACATATTAAACCATTAGTGCTGAAACAAGGAAATCGATGTCCAATGTTCAAGTGCCATTCTGTCATCCATGGATGGTAAGAAGGATCCACGCCAACAATGTCACATACATGGATGTACAACATTCAACTTCCCCAACATATGGTTTGTTTCGCTCCAGGCCCACTATTTATGTGGTGGGATGTGGCACCAGATAGCTACATCCAAGGACATTCTAGTCCACTGATGTCTTGAATTCTACTAATCTCCACATTGAGGAGAATAACATCTCGTTGGTTTCCCCATTTCGGTTTCTGATGCTTTTGTCGGTACACACATCCATCTATGGGAGGACACACTGATTGTTTCCATGCATTCCCACAATCCAAATGTTGGTGGCATCTATCACTTATTCAGGGACATTTTCTCCTTAATTGAAATGGGATTATGAGATGTCAATTTCTCATTTCGCGGATTCCTCCTTGGAACTCGATACCTAGTCTGGGTCTCCCTTATAGACATAAAATGGTGTTCATGAAACTATTCTCAGTTCCATGTATTCATGGATGTAGGTTAATTACATTGATTTTGTAAAGACACTCCAAGGGATCTATTAAGGGCAGCAACCTTTGGTCGAGGGAGTAGTCACATTGGACATCACGGGCATTTCTGGAAGCTGGAACACTAGCGCATCTACGATCCTTCACCTTATAATAGGTCTTCCTGAGGGCGTGGAAGCTGGAGGCATCCAACATAGAAATTGGAGAATTATTTTCCGTAGGAATGTCTTTGAGGTTTTCCTCAGCTTCCCATGTTTAACACAGGGTATTCCATAAGTTTAACATCTAGCGGATATGGATCAGACTGATCATAACACTGGAAAGAGTGGATCATGTGGGTGAAACCCCTAAAGGGAACACTAATTTTGTAACCAATGTGTGTTTTGTTACCAAGTAACTGCTAGGAGGAAGGAGAAATTGGGTAACATGATTTCACCAAGATGTGGCGGTCCATGTAAGAATCCAGATGGATGATAGAGAGTTGAATGATGTTGTGTGGGAATTAGATGGAATAATAAGAAAGTGATGATAGTGTTGGGCTTGAGCCTCGAAGAGACTTCATACATATCTTTGTGGCAGGGAATCAATGACCAAGTAGTTCTTGGGGCAATGGGACCCCTGAGGAGGTGAACCGTGTGGATGAGACCTGGAGGAAGTAGAACCTTTGGGTTGGGGCATGTCCTTCCTAAAACACATAGGCTTGAGGAAAAGAGCATGATAAGACATGGGTTATGGGATTAATCCTCAAAGAGTATTCCAGTGTAACTTCCCTTGGCGAGTATCGAAGTCCACATAGTTCAGGTTGGGGGGCATAGAATCAGGGTGTACATAGAGGACAATGATCTGATGACATGATAGGACTTATGCATGGTTTGCAGTCTGAGGATGGTCTGATGGTTGAGGGGTGGACAAGAGATGTGGTTCCCATGAAAGGGGACTATAACGTCTTACCATGGAGTTGGAAACACAACGATTTACTGCTAGTTGGGGTTGAAAATGGTTTACCATCGATTGGGGTACACAATGGCTTACCTTTGGTTGGGAAACACAATAGATTACAGTCAATAGGGGAACACAACCACTTAACTTCGATTAGGGTTGGACATAAGGGAGGCTTCCTATGTACCTTGCCTTGGTAAGGATCAAAACCCACATAGTTCGATGTGGTACAGCTTAACATCTTGCAGGTCAAAAAGTGTCATACAGTTTAACGTCATGTTGGATGACTGTATACCAACATGGAATGGTCGAGATCGATATGTGTCAGTATTGAACATCAGGGAGGCTTCCAACATACCATTCTTTGGCCGGGATCAATGTCCATGTAGTTCAAGATGAAGGATGTCATTTAACGTCATGAAGGACAATGGTGAACCGACGTAAAGGGGTTGGGACATATAGGTGTTGGCCTTGAACCATAGAGAGGCTTCCAACGTACCTTAACTTGGAAAAGGATAAAAGTCCATGTAGTTTGGGAGAGGTGTTGGTGAAGTGAAATGAAGGGGTTAGGACTTGTATGTGTTGGGATTAAACCTCAAAGAGTCTTGATACGTACCATTCCTTGGAAATGATCAAAGTAAACATAGTTCAGGAGGGGTGTTTGGGGATTACACACTATGCTAGCCCATAGAGGATGTCATGGTCAATGCTTACTCTAATCCCACAAGAGTCATGCTCGGTGTGACAAAAAAGAGGCAACAAAGAACTAACAATCACATCATGAATGGTTCATCTGTGGGAAGTGAAGTGGGGATTACATGTGGTCAGTGGCCCAAATAATAAACATGGCCTTATGTGTGTTTAGTGGCCCAGGGATATTGAGATTGGGGATTACTCTAGGATAGAGTCCTGGGTGGAGAAAAAGCCCAATAGGAGAGGGACGGGACAACCAAGGTCCTTGCGCCTATCACTCCTCTATTCTTTGGCACCAAAGAAGAGAGGAGCATGAATGATACCTCGGGGAACAAAGACTTGGGGATTACACCATGGTGGTTGCCCTTCCCTACAGACAGGCGCCACTCTAGCAAAGAGGATCTCATTGCATGTTAATAATATCTCACTCTTGTGGAGATGAGAGAGCATAGAAAATGTCCAAGATGGGGCACCCCGTGTAAAGTTCACGAAATGAGGTCACTGTTTAACATCATGTGCTATGAATGATGATTCTTGATAGTTTAACATCATGTAGCTCAAAAGATGAGGGTTAACTCAGCACCCCTAGGACATACATAATTGATACCTATCCACCCTTGGGAAGGGGAAGGCATCGACAATTTCATGGTCAGGGGGTGTTGTAGAGTGATCAATTTATGGGCCCATGTTAGTGTGGCTACACGAAGAAGTAATATCTATTATAATTCTTGGGTACCACTAAGGAGCCACAATAGTTAATGGGGTGTATGCATGGAAGTCGCCTGGGTGCCACTAAGGAGTGGCATTGATGGATGGGGCATACACAAGCAAGATTTCAGTGTTCTACTAAGGATCAGAAATGGAGGATGGGGATTATGCATGGAAGCATCCCGAGTGAAACTAAGGAGTGGAAATTGTAACAAACCCGCTGGGCATATAGCCCAACAAACATGGGAAGGCCTAAGCCCAGCCCTCTGGCAGATAGAAGACCCTCACCCTCAGGCAAATAACAGGCCCCCACCTCAGACTGTCCTAGATGACACATGGTAGGAACTGTCCCTTGCCTGAAAAGGATTTAAATTTCCTCCCCCACAACTCAAACTAGAGACCACATCCTTAACAGCCAACCAAGAGCATTATGAGTACCTACTGTCAATTGTCACACTCCGACCCGACATTTTGTGATTTTTTTACTTAATTATTTTGGAGTTTCAATTTAATTTTATAAATTTTCAGGTTTTATTATCATCATTATTATTATTATTACTATTATTATTATTATTTATTTGTTAAAATAAATTTAATTAGAATGAAAAAAACCAAATATAACCCTCACCTTTACCGTGCAGCTACCCCCCCCCCCCATCCTCTCCTCTTACATGGTCGAAACCCTTACCCATTCCCATTGCACGACGTTGAACCCCCTCTACTTAGACCTCTAGCCGACCTCTTTCTCTCCCCACCACGACCGCCACCTCCATCCTGGTCAGCATGCTCACGCCGCCTCGAAACTCATCCATCTTCCTGACCTTGCAACCATCCTCTAGCCATCATGAACTGCACTGGCGCCATTTTTCAACCTCGCACTGGACCCGTCTCACCCCTGCTCGACTGGCACAACCTTCTTCCATGAGAAATTCATCTCCCAGTAAGCTCCTATTCTCCATTCCCAAGAGTTTTGGTTCATACATTTGGGGATTTTAGGTTTCCAGCGTGTATGGGGCTCATGTTTGGGTTTAATATTGTCATTTTTGGATGAATAATGACTTCTTAGGGTTCACTTTTGGTGTGTTTTGTGTGCAATTGAAGTTTCAAATAGAATGTTGGAGTTTCGACACACGACACATGTGAATTCATGCTTATCCTTTAATTGATGAATTTTTATGCTTGATAGAGTTTTTTTGGATGTTCTATTATTATCCTGGGTTGTTCGAAAATGATTTTTGAAAGGAATTGAGGTGGATTTGGTTTTAATGTGGTGGTTTTTTGTGAAATGTTGTTGTGTCACTGCTTATAATTTTATAACCCATGCATTTAGTTTATTAAATAATACGTTGGAATGAAATTTTATTCGATAAGGCTTTGATATGTATTTTATTATTTTTTGAGTGTTTGGGTGCTCTTTGGGTTTTGAAGCATTTGGGGGGTGTTGTTGATGTTGTTTTATAAATTGTTTTAGTGGTGTTTTTAAATGTGTAAAAGGTGCAAACCATATTTGGAAAATGTTTTCAGGATGGTTTGGTTTTATAGAAAGGAATAAAGTATGTTTTTAGGGTAAATCCTTGTTGTTCATTTTTTGAAATATTTTATTAATTATTTAAATAATTTATGAATTTGTGAGTTTGATGTGAATGATACTCTGTGGAGGTTTCAGTGTGTGCATGGTTTAAAAGTGTGGATTTTTAGTGTATTTTTGGTGTATTTCCTTGTGGAGTTTCATGGAATTGTTTTATTAAGTTTCAAAATGATATATTAAATTGTGAAAGTGATGCAAATTATGATTTGAAATGGTCTTAGTGTGCCTTTTGCCTCAAATGTGGAATTTTAAGTGGTGTTTTGGGTACAAAGCCTTGAGATGCCTCTTCAAATTGCTTTATAAAATTTTTAAATGGTTAATTTAAATTTCTTAAATGGTGAAAGTCATGTTTTTGCATGGTTATGATGTAAATTTAGTTTTAAAGTTACGTTTTGTTATAAATTGGGTGCATTTTTTCTTGTGTAAATTTTGTGGTGCTAATTTTGAAGTGTTACATAAATTGGTCTATTTATTTATTAAATGATATGTGTAGTGCGCTAGACCTCACTATGATAGTTTTGGGTCACAGGTATCGAGGTATCCAACATGCACAGGCATAGGGAATGACATATATATATATATTCCCTCTATGTATATATTCCCACATGGCATGGGGAATATGTGCAATGCAACTAAGGGTGTGTATATATATGTATAAATGCATGTGTGTGTATTCACCTAGTGTCAGTTCAAGTGGTGGTCAATGAATAATGACATATTTGAGTTTTAGGTTCAATTTTTTGATCTCTCCCATAGTAACCTCGTTCTTATGTTTGGTGATTACCCATGAGGTCACTTGGAGGTATGTTTAACTATCCATCCTTGTTCTATTTTCAATTAAAAGTATTTAACTACCTTTATTAGTTTATGTCGATTGTTTATATGTCTTTTATGGGATAAATTGTACCCAAATTCCTCATTGTGGTGCCCGGCACTAGTTTCCAACCCATGGGGATTAGGAACGCCCTTTGGGCCATGCTGCGGACCGGGTTGGATGATGTTCTGGCATGGTTCTTGAAAAAATGGTATCAGAGGAGGTTTAACCCATGTCCTTTAGAGATGTATGATAGTTTGAAGTTAGGATTCTCAGAATCCAGGTGGTTAATTGTTAGAAGGTTCTTGATCACCACCTATTCAGAATTACACTTGAATTTCCAAGGTTGTCTGGGATGGTCTTGCCTCAGCGTTCATGCTTGACCCTCGATTGTTTTCAAGGTCCTTAGTCTTGTTTTGGTGTTTCAAGTTATTTTTTTAAATTCGGTGGTAATTTCATTGGGTGCATGGTAACTATGCATGGCCTAGAAATTCAAGTGCAGACCACACAATTACCTCTGATTACTTCCTTGTATGCTCACTCAGTTGGTGCATGGTCTGCCAAACTGTGTGACCAAGATCTGTGTAGCATTTATTTATTTAAGAATTTGGAACCTTGATTCGTTGAGTGAATTTTTTGTTCTTGTATGTTCTTGGTGTGAGTTTTGGTTGGTTTTGGGGTGTTTTTCACAGGTTTCAAAATTGATGATTGGTCTTTTGAAGCCGGATTTCCCAAATTAAAATCATGGTTTGTTTAAAAATGTAATGAGTTGTTTTGGGGATGGAAAGTGTTTTAGAAAAATTCTTTGAGATCTTGAAAAGTTTTGTGAGAAGTGAAATTGAAAACGTTTTGGAATGTGTTTGGGGGGTTTTAGAAGTTATTGTGGAATGTAAAATGAGAGTTCCTTGGAAACAGAAATTTGGAGATGCTTCATTTTATAATTTAAATGGGTGTCTTCAAAATTGGTTTGGAGTTTTAAATCTGGGTTCGATGTTTTGTTTTAGAAATGAGAAGGTTTTCTTTGATTTTTTATTCCTATAGACGACCAAATTTATGGATGAATTCAATCGGATGTTGATGGTTGTTGGTATTCATGGTTTGGTGCTCGAGTTGTAACATGAATGTACACACATGAGGTTTCATAGAATACCAACGGTGGGTGCTCAGTTTTCAAGGATTGTTTTTTTTTCAATGGAATGTTTTGATTAGAGATGTTCTGGAGTGAATTTTGTTTCAAAAATATAAAAAAAATGGGTTTAAAAAAAGGAGGTTTTAGAATTCGAATGGTTTGAAATGGGATGGTTCTAAAAACATATATTTATGAATGTGGGGTCATGGTTTGGTTTTGTAGTGTATTATTCTATGGGATTGATACTTGTTTTTGAGCTTCTGTTTCAAGGTTGAAATGATGTTTTGATTTTCGGTTAATGATTTATGGTTAAATGTGGAGTCTTGTTTTATGATGTGCTTCAGGTTTGTTTTGTGCTTGTTTTTAAAGTATGCCACCCAGAAATTCCCAGAGGTACCCTAGGGGTAATTTGTAGTTATTAGTTTTACCCAGACTCCAGGTGGAGTGGTGGGGTTATTTTATTTCCCTCAGTGCTTGTTTTCTCTATGGTGGTCGAGGTTTGATGGAGGTTGCGGTGTAACTTGATAATGTTGAGTTTTTCTTCACATCTTTAGAAACTCCAGATTTTTTGAAGGGAATGTTGTTTTGGTGTTGTTTGAAGGGTCATGTTCGGGTTGAGAAGGGTGATTTATACCTTCTCCTTGCACGTTGGGGTCACAGATTTGGACAAATGACAAAAAAAAATCAACATGCTTGTGAAGGGTTCCCCATACTGTGTAGAGGGTGAACTGGAGGAATATGTTCTTGGCGTCAGTCTATCATCAGTTATTGTCTCTCATTCCTATGACCAAGCATTCATATGATTCCAATGTGTCCAATTTGGTCACTCGAAGCTGTTCGTTGCAATCTTATGAAGTCTTGTCAATAGCATGGTTGTTTGGGTCACCTAGGGAAGTCTGTAAGCAGTCTTTCTAGAAGATGAAGGCTCGGTTGGAGGTTGTTAGTTCTTGACTATGGTGCATCATATGCTTCAATACATCATAACTCCAACCATCAGTCTCAAAGTGAATCTTTTCACAAAGTCAGTTGGTTTCCAAGTGTGATGGATGTGTTCCAACCTGTTGTCATTAGTACTGGGGAAGAGATCAGTTATGTTTTTACTTTATGTGGTTGTATGTTTGAGAGGGGGGATTTTTTTGAAAGTCTTGGTTTCCTCCTTCACATAGTTTTCATGGTTGTGTCTTGTGGAGTATAAACTATCTAAGGGATATTCTTACCCATAAGAGGTTTTGAGCTTTAGGTGTTGCCTGTTGGGGATGCTTGTGTCCTGGGTAAGTGGTCAGTTTGGAGTTGGTGTTCGTCTCGGGTTCCTCCCATGTGGACCCCATCCCCCTCCCTCTACTATGTAGGATGTTGCCCCGTGTAAGTGGGTTTGTGATGAGGAATTCAATTTGTAGTGTTGAATCTAAATTGAGAGCACCAATGTTGGTGATATCTTACTAATCAGTTTCTATTATGGTGGGGACACCCACTATGGGTCTCACCAATTTCTTCCCTCAAGCTGGTCGGGTGCGACTCGAAACATTGAGGGGTCACACCAGCGTCTAGGGATTTTTTTGGTTTTCTAAACTGTCTCAATTTGAAAAAGCCAGTATCCATCCGGAGTCCTAAAATGGTAGGGAGACCAACATAGGACAAATTCACGGAGAACTAAATCTTCAAGTTTTTCTTCTCAGGAAACTCTTTGCCTTTGCTCATCCCTACCCTGATCAATGTAGATGATGGCTCGTATAGAAAATGATCTTTCGAGATCTCAAGTGGAGTCGAGTGATTTCCATGTTTGGGTTCGCGGTGTTATAGGTTGCGGTTGTAACGCCCCGACCCTAGTTACCCAGAGTCGGTGCATTTTTACATAACATTGGCATGATCACAAGAAAGATCAAATCTCGAAAGACCGATTGGTTTAGTAGCCTTGGAAACACTAGATATATTCATAAGTTTTACATTACATCATAAAATGAAAAACTACTACAACAACATAATGTTTCCACATTCCACACTATAATCCCCTCATAATATCCCTGCAGGTCATTCATAACTTACATCTTCACTTCCTGGGAAAAATAAAACATAGAAAAGGGGTGAGCTCAAATGCCCAGTAAGGATAACAATATAGCGGAAACTTTCATAAATAAGAATAAACATTTAAGGAAATGTATAACTAAAACAAAAGCCTTTTAAACATGAACTTTCAACATGGTATGGTATAAATAAAATGAAATAATTCCATTTACTTATTCACAAGGATATTCTACTAATCGAATAATCACATGAAAAAATCAATAACCACTTTCATAATGTTGGAATGCATAATGCCAGACTATCATAACCACATAGTCAAGGCCTCGTGCCAAGACTACAAATAAGATTTTGTCATGGCCTTGTGCCAAGACACTAGTTTGTCTCATGAGACCTACCGATGCATCGAGGAGCTATAGCGGGCTCCACCCGTCACTTACTAAGTCCAATGCATTCCCATATGAAAAGGTTTAAACATAACATAAACATTCGTATTAAAACTAGCATACGAAATGTCAATACTTTCACCATAAACTATGAATGGTATACAAATAGCACATCCACAGTCAAACATATCACAAAACCTTCAATACAATATAGAAGTTTTGTATCATAATAAATCAACTTCAAATAATCTTAAAATCTATCAAAGGATGTTGACATAGATGAAATCAAAATTCTTTTTAAAGAAATATCTCCTTTTATTTTGAAATCATTTAAGATCCATATAAAATAAAACATTTTCTTTGAAAATATTCTTATAAGCTTATAAGGGAAGCTTTGAAGATTTTATAACGGCGGAAAATAGCCGCACCCGCCGTATAAGTAAAAAAAACATTCTTACCTTAATTTTGTCGAAAAGGTTAAAAAGGACCTTGTTTTGAAAATGACGTAAAGATTCCTTTATAAACCTCTTATAAAAGTCAAACAAGGGTATAAATGAATTTAACCCATATTCTTGTAAATAATAAAAATGTTTTGAAATACATTTTTAAGAAACATGGATGTGGATGATAAAGAGATCCCAGTATATTATTACGTATAAACAACCTCAGATAATGAAGAGATTGCGAAATAAACCCTTACCTTGTACTTTTCCTTGGTTGGTTTAGGTTAACCTCCTGTATAATGGTGAAATAATTGTTATTAAATTATACAATAATCATATACATTAATATGATATCATATATGATCTTTTAACATTGATTTGTTAATAATATCTTAGAATTATCGTCGTTTCGGGTGTTAACTTACTGATTTTCTTTTATATGTTTTGTTACATAAGCCATGTTTGTTGTATCTTATTCATATCCAGAATGATATCAAGTCCTTAAACATCAATTTTAAATCATCAAATGATAATTATACTTGAATGGATACGATGGAGAATGAATCTCATCGCGTTCGTGGAGACGGTTGTCCGTACGTACGCATGAGAGACAATATCATTCTTTTGATATTAAAATAATATATAAATGGATGGTATATCATATATACAGAATCATTAACATGTTATATTTATTATTTACATGAGTTACACATCATTATTATACCCATCCAAATAATAATATATTGAATAACAATTACACCACGACGTGGAGACGGTAAGCCGTACGTACGCACGTATGGTGACATTTTATTCAAAGGGTTGATAGAATACTGAATATGGTTGTACCATATTTATAATAACATCACAATATATGTGAGATACTGGAGTTATTATTTGAGAATGGTGAGAACAAAGTAAGAAGAAGTGGAAGAAGAAATAAACTTAGAAAAGGGTGGTGAAATCATTACCTCTTCTTCGGGTTCTTCCTTTTGATTTGATCAAAAGGGCTCCTTAGGTTGGCTTTATGATCAAACTAAGGCCTCTAGGTTGTATTGAGGGATGTTGGAAGAGTATTTGGGCAGAGTTTGGCCGAACCAAAAGGCTTTTAAGGTGTGAAGAAATGAGAAGTAGGAGTGCCCTTTTATAAGAGGGGTGAGGGGCACCTTTGGAAAAGCTAGAAATATTAATTTATAATAAATTCATATTCGGTTTCTAATGGCTACAAAGTTGATTATTCAAAGGTTAAGGTGGGGATAGGTCAAAAACCACTCAACCAATAGAATTTAGACAGGTTTGGGTACTTATATTAACCTTATCTTTAAGTATTAACTCTAAGTTAATCAGTTTCACTTTTACAATGTCTCTTTGTATTTTTATATAATATGGTTAATAAACTTACTATATACATACAAGCGACCCCCAAGTGGTCCATTAATGCTTAACCTATCATGATATAAGTCTCTTGGCCGAACCTTAGATTTTTAGGAATTTAATATCAATTAATAATATAATATTTGTTTTAAGAACTCTTTTATGTCAATTTTGACACTATTCAATAGTTGATTTTTGTGAAACTCATAACAGATTGATTACTTCGAAAAAAGTCAATTAAATCAATCCTAATATATCATATTATCCTAGAAAATTAGTTTAATTCATTAAAAGCTTCATATTATATTTATTTGGGTATTTATAATATCAATTATTTTAATTTTTCACTATTATAGTAATTACTGCATCATCATTGTGTCATAAATAAAATAAATTATTTAATGTCTAAAAATTATAAATAAAATATCATTATGTAGTAAATCTTTTTATCTTTCTAATGAATATTTATAATCTAAAATCCAACATATATAACCCTATGTAACAATTGTTTTTCTAAAAGCTATATGCTTGTGTCATTTTTGTATTAATTTTAACTTAATTAAAATAAAGTGTCATTATCACTTACAAGTGGATCCATGGGGTCCCAAAATCGACCCAAAGATGCCCATGGTCGACCATGTCTCATCCAATAGGGCTAAGACACGTTTTAGGGTAATTTAGTATTATTATAATATTATTTTTTAACCCTTATTTATCGGATTTACCCTTAACCATGGTAAATAAAATATTTACCGCAGTAATTATTCAAAATGTCTAAAAATAAAAGTTAACTATTTACACAATTTTAAAATCCTGATTCCAAATATGGAATCCATTTTCCTAAATTCAAAACACAGAAGTGGCAGAAATTAATTTAAAATTAATTCCCGCTGTCAAAACAAAAAGCGTGTTTTTAAGAGATAGTAACTATCAAAAGATTGACACTTGTTTATGTTCGGTTTAATTGTAAAATTATGTCCAATGACCAACATTATATTAAATGGTGAAAATATATTATAAATATACTTTAAAACCACTCAAATTCATAATTTATCACTATTAATTATTTTGATTAAAAAAGTTGTTTTTAATTAAAATTTAGTAATTTTCACTATTCATCAAAATATGAAAGTTATCCGAAATGTACCAAAATTTCACCTTAGGATAAATTCGATATTCAGAATCCAAAAATGAAGTCCATTTTCAAATATAAAATATATATAATTTCAAAAATTAGGTATTACTATTCATAACGGCTAGTTTGATTAGTTATGGTGTGTTAGAACTCGGTGTTGCGTACAACACACGCTATCACATTATTCAAAGAGAAGCGTACCGTAGAAGCTTGGGGTGTTACATTCTCCCCTCCTTAAAATAATTTAGTCCTCGAAATTTCTAGAATACTTATCACATGAAAAGACTCGGGTGGTTCTTCATCATAAGTTCCTCGGGTTCCCACGTTGCCTCTTCCATCTTATGGTTTCTCCACAAAACTTTTACCAGACGCGTCGTCCGGTTTCTCAGCACTTGTTCTCTCGTATCAAGAATATTGACGGGCTCTTCGCAATAAGACAGATCGGGTTCCAGTTCTAATTCCTCATAGGTGAGTACATGCGTCAGATCAGGCATGTATTTCCTCAATAGAGATACGTGGAACACATCGTGAACTTTGGAGAGACTTGGCGGCATTTCCAATCGGTATGCTACAACCCCAATTCGTTCTAGAATTTCGAAAGGTCTGATGTACCTGGGACTCAATTTACCTTTCTTACCAAAACGTATGACTCCCTTCCATGGAGATACCTTCAGGAAAACATGATCACCGACTTGAAATTCCAAATCCTTCCTTCGATTATCGGCATAGCTCTTCTGCCTACTTTGAGCTGCTTTGATGTGATTTTGGATTACCTTCACCTTTTCCACCGTTTCCTCCACCAGTTCTGGGCCTACAAGTTTTTGTTCACCAACCTCATCCCAACAGGTTGGTGTACGACATCTCTTTCCGTATAACGCTTCATATGGTGTCATCTGAATACTCGAATGGAAGCTATTGTTATAGGAAAATTCTACCAGTGGTAAATATTGATCCCACATACCCTGAAAGTCAAGTGAGCAAGATCTCAACATGTCTTCTATGGTTTGAATAGTCCGTTCTGATTGTCCATCTGTCTGAGGGTGGTAAGCAGTGCTCAAATAAAGTTCAGTATCCAGGGATTTCTAAAGACTTTTCCAAAATCTTGAAGTAAAACAGGGATCACGATCAGAAAAAATCGATAGGGGAACTCCATGAAGTCTCACAACTTCATTAATGTATAGACTTGCTAGACGTTCCAGGGGTAGATCTTCTCTTATAGCAAGAAAATGTGTTGACTTGGTAAGACGATCAACAATAACCCATATTGAATCATTCCTTCTAGGATTATTTGGTAGCCCCATGACAAATTCCATCGTAATATTGTCCCATTTCCACTCCGGTATGGGAAGAGGTTGCATGACTCCTCCAGGCTGTTGCCTTCCAGCTTTCACTTGTTGACAAACTATACATCTTGACACAAAATCAGCAATCTCCCTCTTCATGTTGTCCCACCAAAAATGTTCCTTCAAATCTCTATACATTTTGGTGCTCCCAGGGTGTATAGAGAAATTGGAACTATGAGCATCATCCAGCAATTCCCTTTTTAGATCAGGTATATCGGGAACACAAAGTCTCTTCCCGAATTTCAAAATTCCATCTTCATACACAAAGTCTCTCAATCCCCCATCATTCACAGCTATAATCTTCTTTTGGAATTCTTCATCATCGGTCTGAGAACTCTTAATCCTTTCTAGTAAAGATGGTTTGGAAACCATTTGAAAAAGCATTGATGTTTCACCTTCCCTGGTTATTCCCATGTCCATCTTCACTAGATCCATGAAAATTGGATCCCTTTCAATTCTCATATTGTTCAAAACTCCATGGTCTTTTCTACTCAAAGCATCTGCCACCTTTTTTTCCTTCCCCGGGTGGTAGTGTATCGTACAATCATAATCCTTGAGTAATTCAAGCCATCTCCTTTGCCTCATGTTGAGTTCTTTTTGTGAGAAAATATACTTCAAACTCTTGTGATCAGTATAAATCTCACATTTTTCACCATAGAGGTAGTGCCTCCATATCTTCAAAGCAAAGATCACAGCTGCTAACTCGAGATCATGAGTAGGATAGTTTTGTTCATGAATTTTCAACTGTCGTGATGCATAGGCAATAACTCTATCATTCTGCATAAGGACACAGCCAAGTCATTTCTTCGATGCATCACTATAAATAACGAACCCATCATTCCCCGATGGTAGAGTCAATATAGGAGCATTGACTAATCTTCTCTTCAGTTATTCGAAACATTCTTCACACTCTTTTGTCCAAACAAATTTAACCCCTTTACGTGTGAGCTTCGTTAATGGGTTAGCCAATCGGGCAAAATTCTGGACGAAACGTCGATAATAACCTGCCAAACCAATAAAACTACGTACCTCAGTTATACTCGTAGGTGCTGGCCATTCTTGGATTGCCTTGGTCTTAGAAGGATCAACAGAGATTCCATCTTTAGAGACAATATGGCCAAGAAAAGAAATCTCCTGAAGCCAGAATTCACACTTGCTAAACTTCCCATATAATTCATGCCTCCTCAGAGTCTTCAAGATAATGCGCAAGTGATTTTCATGATCTTTGTAGGTTTTGGAGTATACCAAGATATCATCAATAAATACCACCACAAATTCATCGAGATACTCCTTGAAAACTTTATTCATTAGATCCATGAATACAGAGGGTGCATTATTCAATCCAAACGGCATTACAGTAAACTCGTAATGCCCGTACCTGGTTCGAAATGCTGTTTTCGGAATGTCTTCCTTCTTCACACACAACTGATGGTATCCAGATCGAAGGTCGATCTTTGTAAATTATTGAGCTCCATGTAGTTGGTCAAATAAATCATCAATACGAGGTAGGGGATACTTGTTCTTTATCGTTATAGCATTGATCTCCCTGTAGTCGATACATAACCTCATAGATCCATCTTTCTTTTTAACAAAAAGAACAGGGGCTCCCCATGGAGAAACACTAGGGCGAATAAATCCCTTATTACTCAATTCCTCTAGTTGTTTCTTTAGTTCGACTAACTCTACAGTGGACATTCTATAAGGGGTCTTCGATATAGGCCTTGATCCAGGAATCAAATCAATAGAAAACTCAACTTCTCGTTCCGGAGGATGTCCAGGTAAATCTTCTGGAAATACATCTAAAAATTCTTTCACAACAAGTACATCCTCTATTTGAACATTCCTTTCCTCACCGACAGTTATTTCATTATCTTCCTCCACAATAATTGAATTAAGTTGAGCTACTGGGGGTGGATCTAAATAAGAATTAGGTGGTTACGATTCTGCTCTAAAAATAAGGTGTTCCTTATCATTATCATCAAGAATCGTAACCTCTTTCTTCTTACAATAAATCTTCGCATCATAGTCCGAAAGCCAGTCCATACCGAGGATTATATCAAACTCAATCATAGGTATGACGATGAGATCAGCAGATAAAGAAAATTTATGTGCTCTAATAGGGACTGATTTACAAAACTTTGTTGCAACGATACTTCCCTTAAGAGTTTTAACTGAAAACTCCCTTATTAAATCAAATTGGAAATATCTAATTTTCTTAGCAAACTGGGAAGATATGAAATAATGCGATGATCCAGAATCAAATAATGCATTTGCTAAACTTGAGGAAACCATTAAATTACCTGTCACCATGTCTTTCGAAGCTTCTACCTCAGCAGTAGTGATAGCATAAGCCTGGCCTTGATCCCTTGGCCTTTTCTGAGGTAAGTTCTCCTGACGCTTAAGACATGCATTTGCATAATGCCCCATCTCCCTGAAATTGTAGCACTGAACGTTGGTAGCTTCCTTCTTCCCCTTGCAATCATGATCTTGGTGGCCTTTTTCACCACACTTGTAACAGACTCCCATTCCCTTCAAGCAAGTACCAGGGTGTTTCTTCCCGCATTTACCACAAGATGGATATTCAACCTTTCCCTTCTTCCCCTTATTTCCATTCCCAGATTGATCAGCAGGTCTCTTCTTCTCTTGCTTTTCTTTAAAGTCATAAGACTTAGAGAATTCCTTTTCGGTCTTGATAGCACATGAGACAATGTCTTCGTACGATGAAAAGGATTGTGAGACTAATGCTCGACGGAGAAATGGTTTTAACCCATCAAAGAAATGATCAATCTTACTTCTTGGGTTGCGAATATAATCTCCAGCATACCTCGCTAACCTTGTAAAGTTAGCCTCATACTTTGTGACATTCTCATCCTCCTTTTGTCTCAGACCCAGAAATTGCCTTTCCATATCTGCTTGATGGTCGCGAGGAAAGTACTTTTCTAAGAACAGATCTTTGAACTCCCTCCATTCCATATTTGATACTTCATCATCTTCCTTCATGTTTTGAATCAATGACCACCATTGATCAGCTTCTCCAGTGAGGCGGTAAACTGCCATGATAACTTTTTCCTTTTCACTGCTCCCCAAAGCCTAAAATATTTTCTCTAGGTAATTTATCCATTGCTCAGTTACTAAGGGATTTGTACTCCCATTGAACGTTGGTGGTTGTTTCCTCATGAATCGATCTAACATTGTTCCTCCACGCTGCGGATCAGGGTGCTCCATACGGGTAAGGTTATTATTCATAACCTGAGTAAGTTGTCCCAGTATGGTGATTAGCTGATCGGAACCAGTTGCATCACTAGCCCCACTATAATTATCTTGGGCAGGAGGGAAATCCCTACATGGAGTGCGTACATTGATACAGTTTCCATTTCTTCCACTAGGCGCCATTTCTAAGCAATTGCATAAACCAGATCAGTTTATGAATCAAAATACATAATCCCATACTTATAAAACACTTAACATAAATTGAACTATTTATGGATATAATCCATAATCATAAGAATGTTTTCTTTGAGGAAGTATATACTCATAAACCCTTCATAATGATTTGTAAAGAAAATGAGAGTTATCCTAAGCATATCCCCCGGGAGTTTCGTAACCAAGAGTGCAGCAAGGCCCATTGTCGTGCACCAGTTCTAGTTCGAGTCTAGCTCAAAGCGGTGTTTTCGGGTTTTACCCCTAGGTACATCTGTGCTAGAGCCGCCTCTACCTGCTCGTATCCAGACAGGGATGTATTGCTCGGAAAACTCACAAAATCTCTACAATACCAAAATTCTAGGAAGTTCTTCTATACTAATCCTCAAAGTTCATCTTAGGTCTACGTGCTCTAATCAGAGTTTATCTAAATCTAGCTTCCAAGGTTTGTACTAAACTTCCTCTGATACCAACTGTAACGCCCCGACCCTAGTTACCCAGAGTCGGTGCATTATTACATAACATTGGCATGATCACAAGAAAGATCAAATCTCGAAAGACCGATTGGTTTAGTAGCCTTGGAAACACTAGATATATTCATAAGTTTTACATTACATCATAAAATGAAAAACTACTACAACAACATAATGTTTCCACAGTCCACACTATAATCCCCTCATAATATCCCTGCAGGTCATTCATAACTTACATCTTCACTTCCTGGGAAAAATAAAACATAGAAAAGGGGTGAGCTCAAATGCCCAGTAAGGATAACAATATAGCGGAAACTTTCATAAATAAGATTAAACATTTAAGGCAATGTATAACTAAAACAAAATCCTTTTAAACATGAACTTTCAACATGGTATGGCATAAATAAAATGAAATAATTCCATTTACTTATTCACATGGATATTCTACTAATCGAATAATCACATGCAAAAATCAATAACCACTTTCATAATGTTGGAATGCATAATGCCAGACTATCATAACCACATAGTCAAGGCCTCGTGCCAAGACTACAAATAAGATTTTGTCAAGGCCTTGTGCCAAGACACTAGTTTGTCTCATGAGACCTACCGATGCATCGAGGAGCTATAGCGGGCTCCACCCATCACTTACTAAGTCCAATGCATTCCCATATGAAAAGGTTTAAACATAACATAAACATTCGTATTAAAACTAGCATACGAAATGTCAATACTTTCACCATAAACTATGAATGGTATAAAAATACCACATCCACAGTCAAACATATCACAAAACCTTCAATACAATATAGAAGTTTTGTATCATAATAAATCAACTTCAAATAATCTTAAAATCCATCAAAGGATGTTGACATAGATGAAATCAAAATTCTTTTTAAAGCAATATCTCCTTTTATTTTGAAATCATTTAAGATCCATATAAAATAAAACATTTTCTTTGAAAATATTCTTATAAGATTGTAAGGGAAGCTTTGAAGATTTTATAACGGCGGAAAATATCCGCACCCGCCGTATAAGTTAAAAAAAACATTCTTACCTTAATTTTGTCGAAAAGGTTAAAAAGGACCTTATTTTGAAAACGACGGAAAGATTCCTTTATAAACCTCTTATAAAAGTTAAACAAGGGTATAAATGACTTTAACCCATATTCTTGTAAATAATAAAAATGTTTTGAAATACATTTTTAAGAAACATGGATGTGGATGATAAAGAGATCCCAGTATATTATTACATATAAACAACCTCGGATAATGAAGAGATTGCGAAATAAACCCTTACCTTGTACTTTTACTTGGTTGGGGTAGGTTAACCTCCTTTATAATGGTGAAATAACTGTTATTAAATTATACAAGAATCATATATATTAATATGATATCATATATGATCTTTTAACATTGATTTGTTAATAATATCTTAGAATTATCGTCGTTTTGGGTGTCAACTTACTCATTTTCTTTTATATGTTTTGTTACATAAGCCATGTTTGTTGTATATTATTCATATCCAGAATTATATCAAGTCCTTAAACATCAATTTTAAATCATAAAATGATAATTATACTTGAATGGATACGATGGAGAATGAATCTCATCGCGTTCGTGGAGACGGTTGTCCGTACGTACGCACGAGCGACAATATCATTCTTTTGATATTAAAATAATATATAAATGGATGTTATATCATATATACAGAATCATTAACATGTTATATTTATTATTTACATGATTTACACATCATTATTATACCCATCCAAATAATAATATATTGAATAACAATTACACCACGACGTGGAGACGGTAAGCCGTACGTACGCACGTATGGTGACATGTTATTCAAAGGGTGGATAGAATACTGAATATGGTTGTACCATATTTATAATAACATCACAATATATGTGAGATACTGGAGTTATTATTTTAGAATGGTAATAAAAGAGGAAGAAGAAGTGGAAGAAGAAATGAACTTAGAAAAGGGTGGTGAAATCATTACCTCTTCTTCGGGTTCTTCCTTTTGATTTGATCAAAAGGGATCCTTAGGTTGGCTTTATGATCAAACTAAGGCCTCTAGGTTGTAGTGAGGGATGTTGGTAGAGTATTTGGGCAGAGTTTGGCCGAACTAAAAGGCTTTGAAGGTGTGAAGAAATGAGAAGGAGGAGTGCCCTTTTATAAGAGGGGTAAGGGGCACCTTTGGAAAAGCTAGAAATATTAATTTATAATAAATTCATATTCGGTTTCTAATGGCTCCAAAGTTGATTATTAAAAGGTTAAGGTGGGGATAGGTCTAAAACCAATCAACCAATAGAATTTAGACAGGTTTGGGTACTTATATTAACCTTATCTTTAAGTATTAACTCTAAGTTAATTAGGTTCACTTTTACAATGTCTCTTTGTATTTTTATATAATATGGTTAATAAACTTACTATATACATCCAAGCGACCCCCAAGTGGTCCATTAATGATGAAACTATAATTATATAAGTCTCTTGGCCGATCCTTAGATTTTTAGGAATTTAATATCAATTAATAATATAATATTTCTTTTAAGAACTCTTTTATGTCAATTTTGACACTATTCAATAGTTGATTTTTGTGAAACTCATACCAGATTGATTACTTCGAACAAGTTCAATTAAATCAATCCTAATATATCATATTATCTTATAAAATTAGTTTAATTCATTAAAAGTTTCATATTATATTTATTTGGGTATTTATAATATCAATTATTTTAATTTTTCACTATTATAGTAATTACTTCATCATCATTGTGTCATAAATAAAATATATTATTTAATGTCTAAAAATTATAAATAAACTATAATTATGTAGGAAATCTTTTTATCTTTCTAATGAATATTTATAATCTAAAATCAAACATATATAACCCTATGTAACAATTGTTTTGCTAAAAGATATATGTTTGTGTCATTTTTGTATTCATTTTAACTTAATTAAAATAAAGTGTCATTATCACTTACAAGTGGATCCATGGGGTCCCAAAATCGACACAAAGATGCCCATGGTCGACCATGTATCATCCAATAGGGTTAAGACACGTTTTAGGGTAATTTAGTATTATTATAATATTATTTTTTAACCCTTATTTACTGGATTTACCCTTAACCATGGTAAATAAAATATTTACCGCAGTAATTATTCAAAATGTCTAAAAATAAAAGTTAACTATTTACACAATTTGAACATACTGATTCCAAATATGGAATCCATTTTCCTAAATTCAAAACACAAAAGTGGCAGAAATTAATTTAAAATTAATTCCCGCTGTCAAAACAAAAAGCGTGTTTTTAAGAGATAATAACTATCAAAAGATTGACACTTGTTTATGTTCGGTTTAATTGTAAAATTATGTCCAATGACCAAAATTATATTAAATTGTAAAAATATATTCTAAATATACTTTAAAAACACTCAAATTCATAATTTATCACTATTAATTATTTTGATTAAAAAAATTGTTTTTAATTAAAATTTAGTAATTTTCACTATTCATCAAAATATGAATGTTATCCGAAATGTACCAAAATTTCACCTTAGGCTAAATTCGATATTCCGAATCCAAAAATGAAGTCCATTTTCAAATATAAAATATATATAATTTCAAAAATTAAGTATTACTATTCATAACGGCTAGTTTGATTAGTTATGGTGTGTTAGAACTCGGTGTTGCGTACAACACACGCTATCACATTATTCAAAGAGAAGCGTACCGTAGAAGCTTGGGGTGTTATAGCGGTTGTGTTTGGAACTGTGAGAAATGTATCATTGGTTCTTTTTCTTGGTATTCCAGGTCTCTAGGTTTCAAGACTTGGGAGGATGGTGAGTGTTCGATCCTCAAGTGGTTGGGATTTTTCTATGAGATTCGTTGCATCCTTATTTAGAGCTTTGAACATCTGAGTCTTTTGAGACGTTCTGGGCGTAGAAAGTATCATGGTGGAGATAATTGTCACACCCCAACAAAACACTTCATGAATTTTTTATTTTCTTATTTTTTTTTGAGTTTCTTTTTAATTTTAATCATTTTTGGGTTTTATTATTATTATTATATTATTATTATTTTTATTTGTTTAAAAAAATTGAATTAGAATGAAAAAAAATATAATCTAACCCTCACCTTAACCACACGGCCGACCCCCCCCCCCACCCATCATATCCAGTTGCGCGGTCGAAACCCCTACCCCTTCTCATTGCGCGATGCCAAACCCCCTATGATTGGACCTCCGACCAACATTTTCCTCTCCCCACCATGACCACCGCCTACTTCCCGGTCGGCCTGCTCGCGCCGCCCCCCAAATCCTACCTCATCCCAACTGTGCAACACTCCTTCAGCTGGCGTGAACTACACTGTTTCCATCCGTCCACCTCACAACGGACCCGTCGCTCCCCTACTCGACCGGCGAAACCTTCTTCCACAGGCGATTCCCCTCCCAGTAATCTCATATTCTCATTTCCCTAGAATTTTGGTTCTTAATATTGGAATTCTTGGTTTTCAGCAGGTATGGGGCTCTTGTAAGGGATTAATCTTAGCATTTTTTGATGAATCATGACATCTTAGTGTTCACTTATGGTGTGTTTTCTGTGCGATTGATGTTTTGAACATAGTGTTGGGGTTCTCGACACACGATATAGGTGATTTCATGCTTATCTTTTAATTGGTGAATTGTTATGCTTTCTTGAGTGTTTTTGGCATGCTCTATTATTATCTAGGGTGGTGGGAAAATGATTTGTGAAATGAATTGAGTTGGATTTGGTTATAAAGTGGCGATTTTATGTGAAACAGTTTTGTTTCACTGCTTATGATTTAATAACTCATTCATGTAGATTATTAAATTATGTGTAGGATTAAAATTGTATTTTATAAGCCTTTGATATGAAGTTGATTTTTTTTTGAGCATTCAGGAGCTCTTTGGGTTTATAAGCATTTTGGGGTGTGGTTGAAGTATTTTTATATGTTGTTTTAATGGTTTTTTTATTTATGTAAAAGGTGAAAACTATATTTCGAAAATGTTTTGAGGCATGTTTTGTTTTAAATAATGGATATGTAGTATGTTGTTTTGGTAAAACCTTGTTGTAAATTTTTTAAAATGTTTTATTAATTATTTAAATGATTTATGATTTTTTTGTGTGATTTGAATTATACTTTAGGAAGGTTTCAGTGTGAGATTGGTTTAAAAGTGTGGATTTTTAGGGTATTCTTGGTGTATAGCCTTGTCGAGTTTAATGGAATTTTTTTCTAAAGTTTTGAAGTGATATATAAAATTATGAAATTGATGCAAATTATGATTTGAAATTGTCTTAGTGTTCTTTTGGCCTCAAAAGTGGAATTGTGAGTGGGGTTTTGTGTACAAAGCCTTGTGATGCCTCTTTAAATTTCTTTATGATATTTTTAAACGGCCCATTTAAATTGCATAAATGGTGGAAGTCATGTTTTGGCATGGTTATGATGTTCATTTGCTTTTAAAGTTATGTTTTGATAAATATTGGGTACATTTGTTTTGTGTAAATTTTTTGGTGCTAACACTACTGGAAAATGGACCAATAGCCACGGTTTTAGGGAAAACCATGGGTATGGGTCACCCTATACCCACGGTTTTTGGAAAACCCTAGGTATAGGCATATTATTATAGCCTATACCCACGGTTTCCCCAAACCGTGGGCATAGGCTACCCTATATCCATGGTTTTCTCCAAACCGTGGGTATAGGGTATAAAAAAATGCATATACCCATGGTTTTCCCAAAACCATGGGGATAGGGTGACCTATACCCACAGTTTTCTTCTAAACTATGGGTATTGTCGTTGGATAAAAAAACTTATACCCACTGTTTTGAAAAACCGTGGGTATAGGTTTCTCGCGTGTGCACGGGGAATTTATTTTTTCCGCGGGAAAAAAAATTTGGTGGGAGTTCTATACCCACGTTTTATTCCACTCTACCCACATTTTAAATAAATATATTTAATAAAATTTATATATACATACATATATGCAGTGATTTGGTAGTGTTAAGGCTGCTCATGAATAGAGAAGTGGTCACAAGATCGAATCATGCGGGCCAATATTTTGTAAAATATGTTATACCCACAGATTCCAAACCGAGGGTATAGAGTTATGACACAGTGGAAAAACATATACCCACGGTTTTTTCAAACCGTGTGTATAGGGAATGGACCTATATTGACGCCACCAATGACCATGGTTTACCAAACTGTGGGTATAGCCTATACCCACGGTTTTGAGGTATATACCCATGGTTTTTAACCATGGGTATATGATCATTTTCAAGTAGTGTAATTTTGAAGTGTTGTATAAATTTTTCTATTAGTTTATTAAATGATATATGTAGTGTGCTAGACCTCGCTACAATTGTTATGGGCCGCAGGTGTCGAGGTATCCTACATATACATTCATAGGATAAGGCATATATATATATATATATATGCCCTCTTTCAACATATTCCCTCATGGCGTGGGGAATATGTGAAATGAAGCTAGGGGTGTATATATATATATGTATAAATGCATGTGCATTTATGCACCCAGTGTCTGTTCGAGTGGTTTCTGAAAAATAATGAAATGTTTTAATTTCAGGTTCTAGTTTGGGATCTCTCTGGCAGTAAGCTTGTTCTTGTGTTTGGTGGTGACCCATGAGGTCACATGGAGGTATGTTTGATTGTCCATCCTTGTTAAGTTTTCAATTGAAATTATTTAACTACCTTTCTATGTTTATTTAGACTGTTTATATGTCTTTCCTGGGCTAAATTATTCCCAACTGCCTCATTGTGGTGCCTCACAGTATTTTCCAACCCGCAGGGATCGGGAACGCCCTTCGGGCCGTGTCGTGGACTGGGTTCGGTGCCAGGTCGGATGACGTCCCAGCTTGGTTCGTGACAACAATGATGTATGGGGGTTACGCATGGAAGATCCTCGGATGCTACTAAGGAACTATAATTGTGGATGGAGATTACTCTTGGAAGAAGCCCATAATTTCTTCTTCATGGCTAGCCATGAGGGCATCCTAACTAAGTGGTGGGATGAGGAATATAATTGGAGAAAACACCAATGCGCAAGTGCACAAGAGGGGTGATGCCAAGGGTGTATGAATAAATCCGAACAAAGTGACATGAAAAGGGTGAATAAAATTCCCAACATTTAGAATGTAGTGAGGGCAGCATGACAATGGAGGAAAACTATTAACAGTGCTCAAAACATATTATCCCTAATGTTTTAGCCTGAAATGGGAAAAAACAAAAGACAGACAACTACAGATCGTGTTTGAAACAGAGGAGTTGTCTCGAAGTGTCGTCCAAAGTCTTCCAGGGTGTTGGCCCAGAACTATAGGTGAGATGAGGTAGCATGGAACCAGGCCATTAGGGGGTCCCTTCATACAGGGAAGAGGATGCAGATCTAAATTAAAGACACGCAAAGAATGAGGTGGAGTGATGGAATGCTCAAATGGTTTCCAATGCTCTAGAAATTATTCCACTTTAATCATGGCATGTGGGATCTTATGCTTGGTGCGTAAGGAATCTATTGATTGGAGAAAGAGGCATCCTATTATTGAATGATAGGTAATTCTATAGTTTAAAATCATATAGTGAGGACTGTTGGCATCTTATGCTTGGCGCATACTAAATCTCTTATTTGGAGCAAGAGGCGTCCTATGTTTTTCATATAGGGAATGTTGTAGTTTAAATTCATGCAGAGAGGACTATTGAATCTTTTTCTTGGAGAATAACGAATATTTTTTTTGGAACAAGAGGCATCCTATATCTATGACATAGGGTGTACTATAGTTTTAAGTCATATAGATAGAACTGTTAGCATCTTATACTTGGCGCATAAGGAATCTCTCATTTAGAGAAAGAGGCATCCTATGTTTGGAACATAGGGTGTACTATAGATTATAGTCATGTATAGAGGACTATTGGGATATTATACTTTCCGTATAAGGAATCTCTTTTTTTCTGAAAGATGCATCCTATGTTTTTCACATACGATGTGCTACAGTTAATAGTCGTGTAGAGAGGACTGTTTTCATATTATGCTACGAGCATAAGGCATATCTCATTTAGATAAATAGGCATCCTATTTATTGGAACAAAGGTTGTAATATAGTGTAAAGACATGTAGATATGACAATTAGGCATAAGGCACCTAGTAATGGCTGGTGTTGGGACTTACGCAAGAGAAAATCTTTCTAGAGGATCCTGACATAGGAGTCCGGTGATATTGTTTGGATGAGTTACTTGAGGAATGGTTAAAATCAAGGTACTTGTAGAATTGATGATTAGAATATCACCTCAAAACATGGGAAATGAACACAGAGGAATATGCCGACTCTAGGTGTTTCATGGTGCATGTAATAGTATCTCAAATAATGTTATTTCATAGGTGGAAGCTATATGCGCATAAGGATGCAATGGTAAATGTTGAAGTCCCAGTCTGAAATGTTCGCATTGCAACTCTGCATTTTTTATAGGGGCCAAAGAAGGTAGTGAAAGGATGAGCACTAAACCCGAATGGGGGTGTGGGGGCGCAAGCCCCACGGTTTGGACCAGCAGGCACAGGCCTGGATACTGTAGCACATAAGATGTGCCCCATACGGGATAGGTTGCGTGCATGATTGAACTATGCGGCATAGGTGCGTGAAAGATTGGGAACTGTTGTACTATTGTGCGCAACATGGAATGTTTGTGTGTAATAGGGAAGGATTTTCATGCAAGAGGGATGTCTTGCGTGCAATAAAAAAATTGGTGCACAATTGGACAAGGGAAGCACTGGAGCACAAAACAATCAGGCATAGTGGCACTAATACTTGGGAAAATAATGTTTTTCATGGAAAATTGGTGATGTTGGCACATTTTTGCACCAAAGTGTTACTTTGCGCGCAATATGGCATGTTTTTCTTGTAGGCTCAAAAGATGTGGACTTAAGCACATTAGAGTGATGACCGACCTCTAGGGGCCCTCTTGGGAAGAAGGGGGTGCACTTATATTTATAGCATAAACCTTGAATGACGTTGCACATAAAACTCGATTCAATTTTTTCTCGCAAATACATTTTGCATGAAACATTCCATTTTTTAGCGCAAATTCATACTTTTCCCCAAAATCATACTCAATGGCCATTCCCAGCAGTCTTCCTTCGAACGACCATAACATTGGATCCATAACTCTGTTCGGGCTCCCCAACCAATCAAATTGAATCCTGTGGAATGAGATTTTCTCTAAGATCATGTCTGCAGCATTTAGTCAATTATATGAACATGTTATCTGGTGCCAACAATAGCAATAAAATAAAAAAATCAATATTATTGGTTTTTCATAATTATATATAAATATATATGTTATATTTAATATATTTTTTAAAATTGTTCATATGTGATTACTAAACATGATATAGTAAAAAATTTAATTTTACACTTAAATACTACATTTTTCTTAAAAGTTGTTTTACAACCTTTTGAAGGAGAACATTGTTTACATCTATTTTTAACACTTTTATAAATTAATTTTGAAAAAATAAAATTATTATTTGATATATTAATATAAAATTTTACTTTGGATTAATTTTTGGTATTTTTCTCATATGTTTCAGGTTTTGAGGAATAGAAAAAATACATATTTTTAAGTTAAAACAGAATTTTCTAAATAAATAAGAGCTAAGTTATATTATTTATTTTTTTAATGTATAATTATATCATATTTATATCATTTAATCCAATTTAGTTCATTTGAATCAAATTCATATTGAATTTCGACATAAAAACATTTCAAAATTTTAAACATTTTCACATTAATAGTCATTTTTCTCATTCCGTCAAGAAGAATCAATTTCAATTAATTTATGGAAAATAGGGAACATAAATTTGGAGAAATGGGTTTTTATTTGAAATCAAATGGTAAAAATTTATTAAATAGGTTTATTTTATTTCTGGAAAATATTAATAGTAACTTTAGTAATTCTTTTTAAAAATGATTCGGGTAAGAGAGGTAATTATGGTTAATAATAATATTATAAGTACTATAAAATTATCCTAAATTTTGTTCTAAATTTTTTATTCATGACTATATATGAAAATTATCCTTTTTTGGATTTTACAACCTCTTTGGGCCACTTGGATGTCTTTATTTCTCTTCATAGTATTTTTTTTACACAAGTCAAATATGTCATACTAATGTTTAAATAACTATAATATTTCAAATATTGGGTTATTTAGAATTTATCCTTGACTATAAATTTCTTTAATAAATATAAAATGTTTAACGTAATCCTATATTTCATTTTTCATTTTTCGGAAATAATATTTATCTAAAACAATTACATATGGATGATGCATTAATTTTTTAATTAATGGAAATTTGAAATAAATGTCATTAAAAATATTAAAAAATTATAATTTTAAATAAATAATGTCATACAGAGTTTTATAGATTACTTTGACATGTTATTGATGTGTAAAAAAAATTAGTTCAAATTAATCTTGTTGTTATAATATTCTTAAAGGCGTGTAATGAATACTGTCAAAAATAAAATTATTGATATTTTAAAATAACTAATATTTTCATAAATGATATAAAATTTATAAAATCATAAACCCCATAAATGTTTGTTATAAGGTTGAAAAAGATAAAAAAATGATCCATTTATAGTATATTTATAATTTTACTGTAAATATATTAACCCGTAATGTTTAAAAGAAATTTTTATCACTATAAGAGTTAAAGAGGTAAAATAAGGGTTAAGCCTAATAGAAATAGATTAAAACAATATCAAAACATTACTACCTTTAATTTAATGAATTTATTTCAACATATCAATATCATATATTCGATAAAAATTACTTTGTATCCATTTTGAATATAAAATTAATTTATATTAATTTAATATTTTAAGAAATTATAAGAGTTCCTGTTACATATCATATAAAATTATTCATCCTATTTTCTATTTTTACTATTTCAAAACCTATTTAGTTTATAATATCTCTACCCATATATCTTCCTATAATACCTATCCAAATTATAGAGTTCTTAGTTTTTACAGAATACAATCATTAGTGGTGTTTAGGTTATTAGAAAAGGTGGTGGTCTGAGGAAGATGATGATAAAGATTGTCTGTGACGAGTCAAAAACAAAGTAACATACATCATCTCAATTTCCATTCATTGTGCCATGTTTTGATCTTATACAACCACTATATTTTATGAGGTTTTTATAAAAATCCTTCAAAATATAATATGTTGAATTTATTTATTCTCCTGTTATGTAATGTTTTTTTAAATGTTATTACTTCATGGGGATTATGTTTGCAATATTACAATGTTGTAGGGACACATTGATTTAAAATATCTTTTTAAATATTTAATGATTTAATTTCAAAATATATTTCTCCATGTCAATATTATTAATATTTTTTCCAAATATTTATATATATATTGATATTAAAGGAATATAAATGACATTTTATATATAGTTTTAATTTCATTAAAAGGTTCTCAAAAGGAATAATTTCATGTGTTTTATATGGATTGTTTTTAGAAACAAAAATAAAATAGATATTTTATATTCTTTATATACATTGAGAAAATGTTTTTTTATCTTTTGTTTCTATTATTTAATTTCTAGATTCATTTTCAAGATTTCATATTTTCTTAAATGAAATGATGTCTTCCCTTATTTTGGATTTTTGGTATTGAATATGGTTTTCATACAAAATGAAAATATATTTTCAAATGAATGTGTTTTTCATATGGGATTAATAAAATTCATAAAAGGGTTTTATGATGGAAGTGTTTTTTAAATTATACGATACTTGATAATTATATAAAACGGGGGATCATGATGTTGCATATACATGAGGAGGCCCAAATAGTACCAATTATGATCGTTGTAGCTTAACATATAGTGGCCTAGAGAGCACCAGATAATCCCCTTATAGCTTAAGAAGGGGTGGCCTAGATATCACTGAGGAAGTACGTTACATCATAACTTGGGGTGACCCAAATAGCTCTGGGTAATCCCTTTACAACATAACATGAGGTGGCCTAGATTGTGTCGAGTAAGCCCATTATAGATTAATTAGAAGATGTCCATATGGTTATTCAATTTTAAAGGGTTTGGAAGGGGTTTTAAAGGATTTTACCTAAATTATTCTCTAAGTCACCTGATGGATTTTTAATTTCATGATATGGGTTTTTATGATATTATTTGAAGAAAATGTGTGTTTTTATGTGAAAATGTTTTATCTTTTATTCTCAAAGAACAATGAAGATAAAGGTAAACATTGTATGAGTTTTCTATTTTACAATTAACTATTTCAATTATTTTTATATCTCTTAATAATATGTTGTTCCCATCCAATTTTTTTAAAAAAATTAATAGGGTGTAAGGAGGAATAATGACAAGGATGAGATCGATGGAATAATTGTGAATTTTTTTCTTAAAGTGAAATATTATATTATTTTAGAGTTTTATATAGTGGAAAAATTCATACTGAGTATAAGTGTCCACTAATAATGTATTTGTTCACATAATAATAATTTATTTGAAATCTCTATAACTCTAAAGTAAAAGGATCATAGATTGTAGATTATAGTTCAAAAATACTAGGATATATAAATTTTAAGGCATGTTACTTATAGGATATGTTTGGTATAAAAATCCAATAATAACATTCTAAACCAATAAATCTCATATTATAAATGATTTTATTGGGATATCATAATATACTGCATTTCCAATATTATCAGGGTGCAATGACACTTCTGCTATTGGGATGACATGGACCAAGAATTTCACTTTATCAATATAAAATATGCATTGTTAGCTTGGCATAAAGCTGATGCTATGTTAATATATTGATGATCAGGTCAATATTTTAGGAATAATTGCCTACTTATTGGGATTACATTAATATATAATCTACAAAAACCACCACAACGAGATAGAAAGGATTGAATTATCCAATTCATCGAGGCCATGAATACCACTAGTGTATTTGTTATCACATCAGACATCACTATGAATCATGAAATCCATAACATCTCTAAAATGTTGTCTATCTTATGTCCATTCTTCTCACACTCAACTAATGGTAACATGATCTCAAATAGATATTGGAAATTATCTTAGCACCTAGAAGTTGAATTATGATATTGACAATGCATGGAAGGGGATAATAGATCTTTTTTTTATTTGGTTAAATATTTGATAATCAACACATAATCACAAATACCCATCAACCTTCTTGGAGAAGAGAAATGGATAACACCAAGGAAATATACGACACTATAGGAAACAATTAGATTCCATATCTGAAAACTAAACATTCAACTCCCAAATCTCTGATGGTTCCATTCTATAAGGTGGGATAGAAAATATCTATGATTCTGATATCAAATCAATCTTAAAATATATCTCATGATCAGGTGTTAAGAGATATAAATCATTAGGGAAGACAAACTAAAAATGGTATAACACTAGATGAAAAAATATTGTTTTATTCCACCATTATCTAGAGGAATATTGGGTATCTTAGATTCGATACAATCTAATCTGCACTGAATTGGTCCTGAATAACCATCCTGAATTTCTTAATCACCATTATGATAATATCTTTCAAAACCTGCATATATAAAGGTAACAATTTTTTGTTAACAGTAGATATGATCCTAGAATATAATGAAACAATCTATAAAATGATTCAAATTAATGAATTTCATTTCTAGTATGAATAGTTTCCTTAAGAAACAATAACCACCAATCAATAGAGAACATTCCTTTTGACTTTTTATATTCTCTAACCACACTAAAAATAGTGTGTCATTGATCAAACAAAGATTCGTGTTTTTTACATCCAAACCTGAAATATTTACAAAATTTATGAATTAAATGAATGTGATGATCATAAATAAAAAAACAAAAGAAATGGTAGATGATAAAATAATCTTATCTGAGATAGTATATGGTCTAATAACCATAATAATCGAAGCAGTCTTATTAACGTGGAGTAGACGAGTCCCTATTCCATGGGATCCAACATGACTCCATAGAACTATACCCTCTACCTGGTACTGATGTTCCTATATGGGGGTACCACATCACCCACCTTGACCAATACATACCATGGAACTCTGGAAACATATCATTTTATAGGTATATTTTCCTTACATGACTATAATAGCATTCATTTTACCCTACCACTTGTATGTTTCCGAATTCCCCTAAAATACCAATGTGGGAGGCCCAATCATCCTTAAGAACGAAAATCCAAAGAGGGTATGAACACTAAAGCTATATGAAGACCATATTTCCACAGAGATCTAACTACAATGGAACAAATTATTGAGATGTTTTCCCAGTTTCATGATTACAATGACTGCTATAGCATTGGGGAATACTATCATAGTGATAATTCATTCCATTAGAAGAAGAGTTCATAGTTTTCCTTGATGAAATATCCTTACTATTTAATAAGGCCTCTCACAATTTCCTTTCTATAATGGGTTCTAGAATTATCAAAATTTTAAATATTATTATATGGAAAAATATCACTAATGACAAGATCTCATATAGAATACCATCCTGAGAACTTATTTCCATGGATATATCATTAGCTTTTAAAGATAGTGAAAAATGATGATGTTATGTGAAAAGTTATACATAGTCCAGTAGTGACATGCCATCTTGTCTCAGGTTCAGAAACTCATGATCCTTCTCACCCCTCAATGTCACATGATAGAACACGATCATTAACTTCATATTTATGTCCTTACATGATAACTCATCCTCATTCCTATCATATTCTATAATGTCCCACCAACGCTTGGATAGACTATGAATCTTATATGTAGCATGCTTCATCCTTTTTTTTGTGGGTGCCCTACGATGATTAATGATCAAATAGAAAAACAATATCCAAAAAGCATCTACCTAGGGGCCTCTCTCAAGGGTTAATGTATTTGGATTCTCTAGCTGGAAGTATCTCATCATGTTAGACATCAAAGGATAAGTCTCTCATACAATAAATTTCATGACTATCATGAAAATATCATAAAGCTTTAAACCCTTATTATCCTCAAGAACAATAGGAATCTTCGGTTCAGCAGCATTTATAGCATGTTGATTTCCACTCTCCATATTCACTAATTAAGGATGAATAGGGAAAATTTTCTTTTCAAGTCAACCACAATCCTGAGAACAACAGATATAATAATAAGGCCATTCTCAATAGTTTAAAAAAATATAAAACAAATGACTTGTGGTCTCTCTAAACATGGATTACATGTGTTTCATCATCACATAATAGTGTATTTAACTCATTTGTTAGATATAATAGGTATCTCATATCATAGATCAAAAACATTATATATAATAAGTAATAAATATGTCCATACCATGAAACATTATTGTCAATATATATCCCTACATTGTTATTATGATGAATGAATAATCATACCACACCATTTTAGACAATGATTACGAATATAACGAGTAAAAAAATCAGAAACCAATAACCTCACACAACATGTTAATATCTCAGGGTCAAATAACATCAATGGTAAAATGAGAATAGTATAAATAGAAATCCACCAATGGGAACTTGGATTTTCCCATAAACATTGCTTAGCTACTACCAAGCAAAATCTCATTACAATGTCCATACACATCGTAGCCTCCTTTCCACATATCCCAAATAGTAAATAAGTATACAAAAACTATTTATATTCAAATGGAACTTTGTAACGTCTTCCTAATATAAAACTCTCCCAAATGGTTTAAAAAGGTTGATTATGAGACATCAAACAATAATCCCAATACTCTAAAGGCTACCTATTAGAAGCATGGGTGTGATAAGAATATTGGGGGGACTATAATACATGGCTACAAAGTTAATTAATAATGTAATTAAGAAATATAAATAGATAAATATCATATTTCAGATGTAATAGAAACAAATGACACAATGGGAAACCAACAATAAATCCAACTAAATAATAAAATAAATAATGAAGGAATAATGTACTAACAATTTAGTATTTAACTAAATGTAATGCTAGATGTAGTAGAAATAAAATAGTAGAAGATAAAAAATACCCTAGTCCCAAACCCAATGTAGGTGTGTCTCCAAATTCTAACACATCAATCTAATACTAATAGAGATCATGGCCCCTTTTCCTTGTCCAATCCTACATCCATGTAATCTTATAGGGTACCAAGTGATGGCATGAATAGTGTGTGTGTGCATAACTCATTAGGTCGACTCCACCATGTCTAAACACAACCAATATTCTAATGAGTGCAATAAATAATGAAATAAACTAGTGTATTAATTGTTTAAACTATTAGATTAATAAAACCTCATCCTACATCTGCACCATATTGGGATATCATTTAGAATCTATCATAACCATGCTAACCATAACAATATAACATTGGTAAAACATAACCTATCTCTATGCAATTCTAGATTGTTTATTATCATGCCTCACAACAATGCCATATATAAAAATATAAACATGGTAAAACATAACCTTATTAGAAGGCAATAAATCTGAAAAATATGGGTGAACACATTCAATATAAATATTTATCATTTAATTATGGTAGAGTGTAGTATATAATCATTTTAGCATGTATCATGGCCAAGTAATGTATAAAAGAATTTCTGCATGTATTTGGGGATAACTTATAATACAAGAACTTTATCATGTCTCAAGGCATAATGTGATATATAATTATTTCATCATGTCTTATTTCATAGACCAATATATATGTCATCATATAAATTGGGTAATTCCCAATATCATCATTACAATATGAAATCTCCACTCTTTTAATAGAAATAAGGATATCACAATATCACAACATAATGCTCAACGGGTAATTATTTAAATTACCATTAATATTGAAATTTCACATTTCATTTAGGATTTGGTCCAAAAAAATTATGTCTATCACATTAATAATCTGGCCATGTCAAGTTGAATCTATGTCAGGAAAACACCAAATTTTAATGACATTATATACACAACTTAATCCACAAAAAACTCATTTATAATCAAATTTTATCTCTCTCAAAAAGTAGCTTCAAGGATAGTCAAAATACAATTGTATATATGTGGAATCCAATGAATAATGAAATTAATCATTTAGTAATTTTGGGTGCACAATTTGTTTTAAAAAATTGACGTACTTAACATACATGAAAATTATCAAACCATAGAGTTATAATATAGAGCCCATAATTATTATTAATGAACAGAAAATTCTTCCTATAAAAAATTCACATCTAGGATTAAGGAGAAAATTTACTTAATAACAATCTTAGATCAAAACCGATCATGATTACAATAAAAAATAGTCAATATATTACACCCCAATTGTTAGTAGAGCAATGCGATAAAAGGTAACAAAACCAAAACAACTTACCAGAGAATAGACTCACAAAAAATAAATCCAGAAACAAGGTAGGCACTCAAAATTTACCTAGAATCTTCCCAAGGATCAAAAGGATAACCCTTCACATGTGTTACAGTGTAAAACCATCCATACAACACTGTTTAAAAATTATGGATGGGAAATTACATGGTGTGTAATTCATTTACACATCATGTATTTCTTTCTTGAGGGATACACTAAAATATCCACTACTGTGGATTATTATTAATTCTAATATAACACTAAACAATGTGTAATATGATTATATGATGTTTACTCTCTTTGTTTTGTGAATCTATTCATGGCCTATAACCATTCACGACATTTTTTGGAAACAATTACACTACATGTATTACAGTTACATGATGTGTAACTATTTGGCTGATAGTTTATCAATCCCATTCTCCATATAAAATTATGAATTCCCCTCTAGTCTTCTCAATATACAAATAACCTTTAGAAACACTTGAACCATTTATACATTAATTTCATTAATTCAAATAAACATATATATCCTAAATTTAATTCGTCTTCCACAATATGGATCTCCATGTGGATTCTCCTCAGTTTTTTGTATGTTTCTTCACTACCGAAGTCTATTTTTATTCTAACAAACAAAATCAATGATGAAAAAACAAAAAAAAAATATGGTTTAAAAATGAATAACATTTCAACTGAAATATCTTTAATGATTAATTCCTAGAGATACATACTTTCGAATAAGAATAGATCCTAAATTGAGTCACACATAAAACTTTTTAGTCCAGGTCAATATTATTTATTTTACCATACCTATAACATATAACATGATTATTATAATATCATGAGTTATGATCCTCATATTTTTTAAAATTATATAAGTCTATACTATCTTAAATTTTTTTTACAAAAAATTGAGTTATATCATATTAGTTTATAAAAAACACAAAAGTCTGGATTCTACTATCGGTTTCCCAAAAATGAAATGATTAAAGATCCACCTCTTGGTTTCCAAATATTTCATGAGTGGAGATACACTTCTTCGCTTCCCAAAATGTCTTGTTTCATGATTAAGATATTGTTTTTGAAATATTTTTTTACTAAATATCCTTCATACAATTTCTACAAATTCATTATGTTTAGACATAAAACATGGTACAAAAAATTCCTTGATTCCTGATTCATAACATGGCTCCCTAAAGTAGTGGTTCCTAGGTTCACCTATTCATTATTGAGATCACCCTAACATGTTTTTTATTCTTAGTTAAGGATATATCAATATATAATCACTTCAAAAAAATCCTAGGACCTCTCATATTATTTTCTTCCAAACAAGAATTCAAACTACATGGAATCAATCATGATTTAAAAAACATAAAAAGAACCACTATGTTCTCGATCACATGACCATAAAAGGTATGATTCTCTTCAGGGAATGTAATTTAACTATCATTATACTAATTCCATTTATACGGATTTATATGAAGACCAATTCATTCATAGAATCCAATCTATAAAAAAGATTCTACCTAATTTCACAAGGGTGAAATGCCCCTATATAATTATAAAGTAATGAGGTATTTATTTTAGGGACTTAGAGTATAAAGAAACTATATACATAAAAGATATTATATACCAAATAATTTTTATTTATTACTTCCTCAAAATAAATTTTTTTTGAACCTATATCACCAAATAGAAACAATTGTTTTTACATGGAATGGTTAAATTTTTTTTTAAATATATAATATATTGAAAGACATGAATATAACACCCAGTGTCGGATGAGTCAACATCACATCATCTCAATCAATACAATGATAATAGTTTTACTTTTTACATACCACCATTGTATTTTTTTGGGGTTATGTGAGTCCTAAAACATAAAATATGTGCCTAAAAATAAAAATATTAGAAAAAACACCAAAAATAATTTATCTAGTACACTGTTGGTAATGAAGGGTAAGAACCAATGAGAGTTATTGGATATTAGACTATATCATACTATATTTATAATTACACCATTTCCATTCATCATCATATCCATGATTAAATATAAGAAATATTTTTTTGATTTTTGAGTGATTGATATCAAAAATAGATTATTATAGGTAACATTCTTTACAAATAATTGATCATTGAAAATGTAATTCCTTGTAATATTATTTTTTATGATCCCAAAATATTAAATAGCCAAATAATATTTTTTTGATAAAAATAAAAATACAAAAAAAATATTAGTTTTAATAGATTATTTATCTACAATAAATAATGTCATGTAAAATTAATATAAATTAACATTAAACTCCATCATAAAATAAAAAATATAAAAAAATTACATTTATATACAAATCACAACTATAAAATATAATTATAATAAAATATGAAAAATTCTTTGAAAAATATATATTTTAAAAATATATAGTAATAATAAAGTTAATCATGTGTTAGTGGATCGTCACCTTATAATAAATGGAACTACTACTAGTTAAATATTTATTTAATGAAACAATTTTACAAAATAGTGGGAAGAAAACAAAATAATGGTACTAAAAACATCAAACCACATACCAAATAACTAGGTCATTCTAGAAATGAATAATATTGTTGGAACAATTTAGACAATATAATTTACCTTCGATTGATGTTAGCATAATGCATAGATTTTCTTTAATGGGAGCATCAAAATGGAAGAACATATTTTCTTAGGTCTTCACATGTTTCTCCATGAACATTTTCCCCTCATTGAAGCCACATAACAAAATATGATTTGGTTTATCTATCCAATTAGCCTGTTATGATTCATTAAAACATTATATAGTAATTTTAACATTCTATAGGAAAAATACATTGATATATTGACCATAAAGGACTCCAATAACCATTATTCATTTGATTTAAGGATATGATCATGGAAATCTGTTCTATTAACATCCTTCCTATCTACCCAATTGGATCTATAAAATTTGATCTTGCTTAGTTTCTAGGAGGATTCTCTATCATATTGAGTTTCCATTAAATGATATGGATTTTTAATCATACCACTACTATCCTCCTCATCCCTATTACAAGAATTTGGAACTTGATTTCTAAACATACCATGTTTCTAAGTAACATCTTGTATATGTGATGATTCACCAGGTCGCTTATCACCATTAGGTTTATTTTATTTAGCTAATTATCTAGTAACCATGTTTATTTATAAGTTTTTGTAATCATTTCACTTCCATGTTTTTCATCACTTATTTAGTATAATATTTTCATAGATTGGTTTACCTTTATTTAAATGGATCTAAATAACCCAAATATCCTAATTGTGTTGTTTTCCTATTCACAGTATATCATTGGTTGGGAGTGTGTTACCTTGTTTTTTAGTTTAAGATCATCAATGGACCATGGCCTAACCTGCTTCTTTTTATATAAAATAATATATATTTTCCTATGTTCATGTTCAAAATTATTATTCGCGTTCCCATTCAATAATGTGAAACTATTTTTAAGCGGTATTGAGCTTGATGGATCTTTCTGAATAAAAGAACTACATCTCAGAGAAACTATACCATTTTTATGAGATAACATGAATCAAAAAGAGTGATATTTAATTAATAATTGTTTTATTTCAATCAGCCCAAATAGTTGTTTTTTGACTGAACTCCATCTAATTTCAGTCACTAACATCATTAAAAATATCAACAAGGGGGCACATCATGGATTACTCCAACATCTCATGAACCTGAAAAATATGAATTTTAAATACCCAAATCATGTATCAATCTAGAAAATATATCAAAAAACGTTATATAAGAATACATAAGACCTAATTCATTCTATGTAGTATCAAAATTAGAGGATTCTGTAAAATTCAAATGATCATCAACTGGGGAAATTTAAGGATCTTTTACACTTTATTGAGGCATAGGAACAAACCCCTCATGTTTCTCCCAATAACTATATAATTATAATGAGAAAAAAAAACCCAAATTTTTACAGGATGAAAAAATATGTCCAATACATGAAGACCACTACCTACTTTCCTTGAAATTCTTCCATAACCATTATCCCAACCCACTCAACATTTTTTTTAAATATCATCCTCAAAACATATCTGAGTGTTGATTGTGTGGAATATGAAATGTATTCTAATATCTGAGGAAAAAAATCCCCAACAATATTTACAAGAATGTGGATAATTTTAGGGTTGTGAAATATAAGTTTTAGTTCAAGGAATCTTACCCATAGCACAATTTTCATAGTGTCTCATTTCTTAAAAAAATATTTGGACCATATTAAGAAGTCGAAATATGATCTATTCCATGTTTGAGGAGATCTGGACCAAGCATACATCAAATCCTCCATTCATTAAAAATAAACTATAATATTCCATCTTTCAAGAAGGCTGGAATTGACCTAATATTATAATCCCTAATAACTGGAAAAAATTGGTTGTGAAATTCTACTGGTAGATATTATGAATTGAAGTGACCCATAAAGGTTAGGTTCAAGGGAGCCAAGTAATCTATGAACTCTGACATCTCTAGTGTGAATTGAAGAAACCCATGAAAACAATTAGTGACTTTAGGTAATTGTTAGATATCTATGAATGGTGGGAGTAAATAGAGGTTATATAATGGAATAATGTTATGATTTTAATCCCTTAATGAATATGAAGATACCCCCACAATGGGTGATGGACCAAAAGTAGCAGTCATCACCACCTAGGGAATCCGAGAGTGGTATGAGGCATAAAAAGAAATACCTTTCAAATAAATGGATCTATATCCCTAAAATGAATGTATTTCAGAATATCTACTTTCTCATTACTAAATGTTGCTACTCCAAGAATTAACATTTTTACTCCCACTAGTAAGGTTAATCATTAGTAAGAATAGTTAATATTTGTATAGTATTTTATGATACAATCATCCACTACATATTCCCTTGAACAAAAAAATCATAATTATACCATATGAGATCACTTCTAGAATAATGATGACATAACTATTATGATATTTTATTTGGATAACATCAATCTTGAACCACTACAATTCACCTATAATTTCCTGATACCACTTATTTTGTAACACCCCGAGACATTAAAATATTTTCTTTACTATTTTTTTTCATTCTGGGATTTTACACAACACCATGCTAATCTTATGCTACACACAACAATGAGTTTTCTTGGGTTACACACATTTCCCAGTTTTACCGAACAATAATATATTAATAAAATATTAATATTTATTATAATATATAACCTCGCCATTATATTACGGTTTTGAATAGTAATATAACCATTTAAAATTATAAATATTCTATATAATTTTAATATTAATCTTATATTTTTTCTGGACATGATATAAGAACAAATTCAATTTTTCAGACAAAATTATTATTTTTCCTAAAATGCAGTTTTTTTAACCATTTAATCGAAAATCCATTTTAAATCCAATATTGGAAACATTTATATTATCAATTTCACTAAATAAACTTATTCTTTGGAAGTGGTACATTAATATCTACTATGGATAATTTTTTTGTGTTTTCCGGCAACTTTCATATTTTAATGAATAGTGAAAAATACCGCATTTTAATTCAAAACTGATTTATCAAATAATTTATTTAAATTATTATATTATCCATAAAATTGGTTTTAATGTATAATTAAATTATTTATTTACTATTTAATCCAATTTTGGTAATTCAATGTGATTTCACATTGAAATATAATATAAACACATGTCATTATTTTGAAGGTTTTTTCTATTTCAAAACTCATTTTCTCGTTCCATCAATGGGATTAATTTTAATTTAATTACTAATTATTTATTTTTAATTTATAAAAATTGGTTCTATATTTGGAATTAGTTTGTCAATATTATTCGAATAGGGTTTTTTACATTATGAATAGTAACATTAGTATTCTTTTATTACTATGGTTAAGGGTAAATCTAGTAATTAAGGGTAAAAATAAATTATAAAATTACCTAAAAACCAATAAAAATCTTATTGGATGAATAAATTCCTCCCTTATAAAATATGGTTATAAATTAAATCATTTAATGGAAACTTTTCCATCAATTTTATTGAAATCAATGAATGTGTCAAAATGGAACACTGTCATTTCTTATAAGTATAATAATTATAAAATCAAGATAATCTGGAGACAACCTCGATCGTAAATAATCAGTAGAAAGTTAAAATAATTACCTATATCATAGTAATTTATTCATAACATTGAATGATTAAATAATTACTATTAATGATGACCCAATAGTGATACATAAAATATTTTATTATATGAAAAATAAAATAAATAATTTTAAAAATATTAATAAAAATATAATTGGAATTAAATAAGGTGATCCACTAATTTTTTAGGGTACTATGAAATGATAGGACTAATAATTTTGATCAAATTTAACTTTTTGTTTGGATTTTATTTAAAGTCAATGAAATTAATTGTTTCAAAATAGAAACTATTGAATGTTTATAAAATTCACATATTCAAATATTTTTAAAAAATAATGAGAATATTTAAAAAATAAATATTAAGAATTATAGGATCTAAAATTTTATAAATTTTCCATCTATTGACAATTTATACCACAAAAGTAATTATTTATAACAATTAAAAATTTTGAATAATAATACCAGAATTAAAAATAAATAGATTAATTAGGGATAAATAAATATAATAAAGTATAAAATAAAATTAAAAAAATTTATAAATTTAATTGGTTGAGATAATTTTGTTTCATCTACATCTTATATTTTAAATAACATACTTTTGAGATATTTGTAATAAAAAATAAATTTATTATAAATTAATAGTTTTAGAATTTCTTAAAGTGACCCTCTCCTCTTTTATAAAAGGGTACGCCTCCTCTTTTATTTTCACCTCTAAGGCCCTTTATCTTGGACAAATACTACCCAAATATAAACAAAAATTCGATCAATTTATCATAGAGGACATAATTGGTGTAGAAATCCATCCTAAAGAGTCCCTTTGTGAAAATCAAAAGGAGATACTAGAAGAAGAGGTAACTACTTTATCAAATTTTTCAATGTTTGTTCTTCTTCTACTTCATATTAATATGTTATTTCCACACTAAAATAATAACACCATTATTACATATATTATAATACGTTATTATTATTAATTTGGTATAACCATATTCTTCCTTTTCCCATCTGACAAATAACAATATAACCACTCGTGTGTACGTACGACTTACCGTCTCCACATTGTAGAGTAATTTTTTATTTAACACTACTTTATTTGAATGTGTTTAATGATTAATATAATGGATATAAATAATTAATAGTAAATGATAATTATTCTTTATAATTAATGAACCATCCAATCCCATACTATTTAATCACTAATGGAATGGTACCATCGCTTGTGTGTGCATTAGACCTACCATCTCTATGAAGCGATGAGAATAATCAACCATGTTAATGATTCAAGAATCACTATAAAAATATGTATAATGGATATGTTTGAAATATATTACATAATAATTCTACTGGATATATATATATATATATCATTTAATTTATTTAATCCAATATGATATGAAAATAGAAACATCATTCATGCGTTCGTACAACCTACCATATCCATGAATGGTGTGTTCCATTCAATATATCTATCTATTATATATATTTATATACGGATTATATATGATATAGAAACCATTTTTTCCATTATGTAATTATGTATATCATGATCTAAGTAATAATTTCAATAATAACAAGTAAAAAAACATATGATAAAGAAAGTGATTATTACCTGAAACATTGCTTTGTGATAGAATCGTTAAAAGTACTGGTAATATAAAGTCATAATTGAATCATATATGATATAATAAACAATATTATGATTTTCATACAGGTTAATAACTATTATTTATGAGTTTCTAAAATGTAACTAAGGAATCAGATCTAAGGTACGGATTAATTTCACAATCTCATTATTTTTCTGATTGTATATACGTAAGTGCCTTCTGGGACACATTTATAATCCCTATACATTTCAATTTTAATGTTTTTCATGATATTATGAAAAAGACATTAAATTCATTTTTACCCATGTGTGACTTTTTATAAAACATTATGAAATGAATCTTATCATGATTTTCAACATGAGGTGCTTTATGACCATTTTGAAAAATTTAGGACATAATGTTTTTTAACTTATACAACACGAGAATCTATTTTCCCCTGTTATGTCACCTTAATTGTTTGAAGCTTCCCTTACAATCATACTAGTTTATTTTCAAAACAAAAATTCCATCAATTATTTCCATACTATTAAATTATTTGAATCTAAAAAAGGGATATTTCCATCAAAGAGGATTAAAGATTTTATAAGTTTATTTTCATCTATGTCAGCAAACTTTGTTTTAATTTATTCATAATTGAAGATTATTTATTATGATACAATAATCCATGTTATATTTCAGGTTTTATGATATGATTTAATATATATGTTCAATTTAGATGCCATTAATTGTTTATTATTAAAGTATTAATATTTTGAATGAAAGGTTTAATACAAAGGTTTATGTTTTGTTTCACCAATTTCATATGAGGTATGTAATGCCCCGACCCAGTTACCGAGATTCGGTGCATTATTACATATCATTGGCATGATAAAAAAAGATCAAGTCTTCAAAGACCGATTATTTTAGTAGTCTTGGAAACACTAGATATATTTATAAGTCTTAAATTACATCATAAAGTAGAAAAAACTACAACAACATCTTGTCTTCATATCCCCTCATACTATCCCTACAGGTCATTCATAAATTACTTCTTTACATCTTGGCCAAAATAAAACATTTAAAGGGGTGAGCTCAAATGCTCAGTAAGGATAACAATATAGCGGATGCTTTCATAGATAATCATAAACATTTAAGGCAATGTATAACTAAAACAAAATCCTTTTAAACGTAAAATTCAGCATAATATGGCAAAGATAAAATTAAATAATTCCATTTACTTATTCACATGGATATTCTACTAGTCGAATAATCACATGCAATATCAATAACCACTTTCATAATGATGGAATGAATAAAGCCAGACTATCATAACCACATAGTAAAGGCCTCATACCAAGACTAAAAATAAGATTTTGTCAATGCCTCGTGCAAAGACACAAGTTTGTCTCATGAGACCTACAGATTCATCGAGGAGCTATAGAGGGCTCCACCCATCACTTATTAAGTCTAATTCATTCCCCATATGAAAAGGTCTAAGCATAACATAATCATTAATATTAAAACTATCATAATAAATATCAATACTTTACCTATAAACCATGAATGGTATAAAAATAACACACCCATAGTGAAACATATCACAAAACCTTCAACACAATATGTAAGATTTGTATCATGATAAATCAACTTAAAAACATGTTTAAAATCCCTTAAAGAGTTTTGACATATATGAAAATGATTTTTAAAACACTTTGAGAGAAATACCCCCTTTTCATGAAAACATTTAAAAGTCACACAATTTATAAAGGATGAAATTTAAAGACATTTTTAAATCATATTGTCTCATACCACTTTGAAACTTTTGAATGGAATTCACATTTTAAAAACATTCATGTCCATATAAATAAATCCTTAAAAACCATTTTGAAGACATGAACATTAATGAGAAATATTTAGAAGAATAAATATTAAAAACATTTGAAATGATTTTTTAGTAAAACATTCTCTTGTAATAATCCTTTTGAAAACTCTTTCATGATACATGGACATGGATAATAAATATATCCCAGTAGTTACTTACATAAAAACAACCTCGGATATAAAGAGATTGTCAAAATTAACCCTTACTAATTTTGTATATTACGAAACATACACCCCATGAAAGAGGTATCATACAATGAATATGTAAATACCCATAAATTAAATTTTATTAGACAAATAATACAATTATGGGCATTACACACACCACACAAAAGGTAATAATGGAAATCTGGTATGAAGCTCACGATAATAAGGAGTGAGATGAAAACCCCTTACCTTGTAATTTTCCATGGTAGAGGGTAGGTTAACCTCTTTTAGAATAGTTAAATCACTGTTATTAAATTATACAAGAATCTAATACATAAATATGATATTATATTTTATCTTTTAATATTTCCTTATTAATAATATTTTAGTATTATCGTCGTTTCAAGTGTTAACTTACTCGTTTTCTTTTATATATTTTGTTACATAAGATGTTTTTTTATGGATATTTTGTATCTTATTCATATACAGAATGATATAGAGTCCATAAACATTATTTTTTAATCATCAAATGAGAATTATACTAGAATGGATAAGATGGGGAATGAATCTCATCGCGTTCTTGGAGACGGTAGTTCGTACGTACGCACGAACACTACTTCCATTTTATTTTTTATTTTAAAAGGAATAAAAACCAAATGATACATAGGTATATTATTATTCCATTATAATACAATATCTTATATTTTTTACTTATTTTCATTAACACCTTCCATTATATGTTCCATGTATGGTATGAACGAGTCATATCACATTGAGGGGACGGTAGTCCTCACTTTTTCAAATGAAATTATCGTATATATATACAACATATAACAAATAATGGTATGATATAAAATGGAATTAAAGAAAATTATATATAAAATAAATATAATTAATATCATATTTAATTATAGTTCCATCATAATGGACACCATGAGAGGTGGTAGGAGATAATTAAACAATCATTGTTTCGTGAGGCGTTTGGTTACCATCCACAGAAACATTATGTTCTTCACCCATTAAATAGAGGTGTGTGTAAGTGTAGTTTGTATAATTATCATAAAAATATCCTTGTATATCAAGTATACTAGTGTTTTTACAAAATAAAAGAATAAGAAGATTTTAGGTGTTGGATAAGTAAAATAAAAGAAATGAAGCTAAGAGAAATTGTTACCTTTAATTTGGGTAAATTCATTTGGTTTGAACCAAAAAGGACTCTTGAAGTGACTTCTGTATAAGGTAAGTCTTCTAGGATGGGGATAGGGATATAGGGAGTTTAATTGGGCAGAAGTGGGATGAGAAATGGGCTTGAGAGGTGTTCAACATTTGTTAGAAGTGGTGTCCTTCTTTAAGGGGGGAGAGGCTCTTTAGAAAAAACATAAAGTATTATTTTATAATAAATTTATATTCGGTTTCTAATGCCTCCAAAGTGTATTATTAAAAGTCTAAGGAGGGGATAGGTCGAAAACAACTCAAAAAATAGTTTTTATACAGGTTTGTGTAACTTTATTAACCTTATCTTTTAGTTTTAACTCTTAGTTAATTAGTTTGACACTTACCATGTCACTTTGTATTTTTATATCATATAGTTAATAAACATACTATAAACATCCAAGAGACACCCATGTGGTCCATTAATAATAAATCTTACATTATTTATGTCCATTTGACCATCCGTATAATTTTAGGAATATAATATCATTTATTTATATTATATTTGTTTTAAAAACTCATTTATGTCAATTTTGACATTATTCAATAATTGATTTTTCATAAAGTTTTAAAAACTTTATTAATTAGAATAAAATTCATTTAAGAAATTATTAAATGTAATATTATCCAATAAAATTCTTGAATGTCATCAAAATATTCAAATTATATTTATTTTAACTTTTATAATACTAATTATTTGATTATTTTATTACTAAGAAAAATACTACATCATTATTGTGTCATATATAAATTTAATTATTAATAGTCTAAAAATTATAAATTAAAAACCATTAAGTAGTAAATCCTTTTTTCTTTCTAATGAATATATATAGTCTAAAATCCAACATATATTAGCCTATTTAAAAATTATTTTTCTAAAAGATTTATGCTTATGTAATTTTTTCATTTACTTTAACTTAATTAATATAAAGTGTCATTATCACTTACAAGTGGCTCCATGGGGTCCCGAAATCATCCCAATGATGTCCATGGTTGGGAACGTATCAAAACATAGTGTTATAACACGTTTTATTGTAATTAAATATTATTATAACATTATTTTTACCCTTATTTACTGGATTTACCCTTTGACAATGTTAAATAAAATATTTTCTGATGTAATTATTCAAAATGTCTAAAAATAAATGTTACCTATTTACACAATTTGATCCTTATGATTCTAAATATGTAATTATTTTTTCTAAATTCAATACACATAAGTGGAATAAACTAATTTAAAATTAATTCTCGTTGTCGAAACAAAAAGCGTGTTTTTAACAAATAATAACTATCAAAAGATTGACACTTTCTTATGTCCAGTTTAAAGATGAAATTATATCAAATGACAAAAATTGGAATAAATGGTAAAATTATAATCTAATTATAGTATAAAAACACTCAAATTCATAAGTTATCACTATTAATTATTTCTATTATAAAAGTAGTTTTTAATTAAAATTTAGTAATTTTCAATATTCATCAAAATATGAATGTTATCAGAAAAGTATCAAAATTTCACCCTAATATAATTTAGATATTATGAATCCAAAAATGAATTCTATTTTACCAAATTATAAACATAAAATTTTCATTTATTAATTTAATATTAATTCCCTCTATTAAAACCACAAGACGTATTTTTAATAACTATCAAAAGTTTGACACTTGTTTATGTCCAATTTCAAAGTGAAATTACATACAATGACCGTCATTGGATTAAATGGTAAAAATATAATCTATTTATACTTCCATACCATTAAAATGTATAATTAAATAATATAAATTATTTTGATTAAAAAAGATGTTTTTAGTTAAAATATAGTATTTTTCACTATTCACACATATATGAATGTTATCACAAAAACACCAAAACATTATTAAAAATAAATTATTATGTCTCGATTCTAAAGAAGAAGATTATTTTGTCAAATTGAATATATTAATGTTTCAAATATTGGATTTAAAAATTCTTCTTCATTAAAAGGCGGTAAAATTGCATTTTTTGAAAAATACTCTTTTATCTGAAAAAAAGGTATTTGTTTATAAATTATGTCTATGAAACTCATAATATGGATTCTAAAATTATAAGGATTATATAAAGTTAAAAATTCAGTTAATACTATTCATAACTGCTTTTGAACGACTTGTTTGGTAAGTAATGGTGCGCTAGAACTCGGTGTTGCGTGTAGTGAAAGTTATTGAATTGTGTTGAAAAAATAATAGACTATGAAATCGTGGGGTGTTACATTATTCCCTCCTTCAATAAATTGTGTCCTCTCAATTTAAAATTATTTTTTTAAAATAGAAAATTCTTTTAGGAAAACCCAAATCGGAAATTACGTTAGTAAAATTTAATCTTAATATGAGGAAAAGGGAAATGAAAGGGTCACCACCAAATTATGATCTCGATTAGAAAAATAGTGGTGGAAATTAGAGACATATAATAAGAGGGAAAATGTAAATATTTATAGGTAGTTATTGAGGTCATAAATCTCAAACAATTGTAAAATTGAGGGCCTTAAATTCATCAATCGATGATGATATAAAATACCATCGGTTCAACAAAACATATGGTATTAGGATAACACATTTTTTTGTTTTAGGATCCCATTCACTAAAGTATAAGAATCAATTTCTTCATTTAATAAGGGAAGAAGAAATATATATACTTGAAAAGTAGAGTCTAATCATTTAACTATGTTCTACCACAAACTCATCTTTAACTCTAAAAGATAATAGAATATAAAAATAATATTCTATTTATCCTATTTGTATAGGGTTAAAAAATGAATTTATAATTCATCTAGGAGAACCATTAAAGAAATACATTATTCAATCAAGGACATCACATGGGTCAGTGGTAGGTGATACACCCTTGTCTCCCTTCGGTTGTGGGTTCAAGTCTCGCGGCCTTGCCGGACGTGACAGGTTGTCGCCTGACCTTCGGGTTGTACTTTTTAAAGAAATACAAAAATAATATCAAACTAGACTTTTCCAAAATACTTCTGTCCAAACTCACAGTCCAAAATTTATAAGATAGTTAAACACAATTAAGATCCTTTTTTCCATGTAATAGCATGTCAACACCTTCATCGTGTATTCTTTTACAACACTACAACATCCTGAAATACTATAAATCCTTATTGATTACATTAATTATCCCTTATTACTTATAGAATACTTGATATACTCCTTCTATCCAAAATTGTTGTAAACTCCAAAAATGATGGAATATACAAATCATTAATCAGTTTCAAGGTAGTCAAGAATATCCAATATAATTTATCAAAATCAATCATGTATTATTTCAAAATCAATACCTCGGTATCAGAACCATATTATGGTTTATATTTCTCTCAACCATATATTTTCCAAAATTTTAACCTGATATTGAGTGACTTTTCTTTGTTCCACACAATCTCAAGTCCTAAATGAAATAGTACTACAGTACAACTTCTATATACTCTATAATTATTATAACTAGTACATTGTTTATACAACACCCAACTAGAAGAATTCTCAAATAAGAAATCTAATCATTCCTTCTCATCTTTCATAGTATCACAACTTGATTATTATCCAATAACATCATTTGGGGAATACTGTGATGATTTGGACATTGGTTCATGTAGTGTCCCAAATCCTTGCAGTTGTATCATTGTACATTTTAAACCTTTTTCTTAACCTTGCAGTCACGTACATGGTGTCATTATTCTCCACACTTATAACAAACCCACATTATTTTCAGGCATGTTCCAGGGTGTTTCTTCCCATAGTTATCACATATGGGAAAATTCGTCTTTTCCCTCTTCCATTTATCTATCCTTCTCTCTTCCAACCTTTTCTTATCTTTCTTCTCTTCAATACCATAGGACTCAGAGAATTCTTTACTTATCTTATTAACACATTATACTATTTCTTAATATGTTGAGAATACGTGGGAGGCTATTCCCTTATAAATGTCGACTTAATACCATGAAATATATGATCCTTCTTACACTTTGGATCATACGTATTACTAGAGTTCACATTCCTTCTATTGGGCGCCATTTCTATACAATAACATAAACTAGGTCACTTTATGAATTGAAATGAATAATTCCAAACATGTAAAATACCTAATGTAAATTGAAATTTTTATGGATATAATCCATAATAATAAAAATATTTTCTTTGAGTAAGTATATACTCATAACCCCTTTATAATGATTTATAATGAAAATGAGAATTATCCTAAGAATATACCCCGGAGTGTCGTAACCAAGAGTGGAGCAAGGCCCGTTGTCGTGCACTAGTTCCCGTTTGAGTCTAGCTCAAAGTGGTGTTTTCGGGTTTTACCCCGAGGTACATCTGTGCCAGAGCCGCCTCCACCTGCTCTTTTCCTGACAGAGATTTATTGCTCGGAAAACTCAAAAAATCTCTACAATACCAAAATTCTAGGATGTTCTTCTATACTAATCCACAAAGTCCATCTTAGGTCTATTTGCTCTAATTAGAGTTTATTTAAATCTAGCTTCCAAGGTTTGTACTAAACTTCCTCTGATATCAACTGTAACGCCTCGACCCCAGTTACCGAGAGTCCGTGCCTTATTACATAACATTGGCATGATCACAAAAGATCAATTCTCTAAAGTCCAATTAGTTTACCAGTCTTGGAAACACATGAAATATTCATAAGTCTTACATTACAATATTATGTAAAAAAACTACAACAAAACCTTGTCTTCATATCCCATCATACTATCCCAGCAGGTCATTCATAAATTACATATTCACATCCGGGAAAAAATATAATATTGAAAGGGGAGAGATCAGATACTCAGTAAGGATAAAAATATAGCGTAAGCTTTCACAGATAAGCATAATCATTTAAAGAAATGTATAACTAAAACAAAAGCCTTTTAAACTTGAACTTCAGCATAATATGGAAAAGATAAAATGAAATAATTCCATTTACTTATTCACATGGATATTCTACTAGTTGAATAATCACATGCAATATCAATAATCACTTTTATAATTATGGAATGCATAATTCAAGACTATCATAACCACATAGTCAAGGCCTCGTGCTAAGACTAAAAATAATATTTTGTCAAGGCCTTGTGCCAAGACACTAGTTTGTCACATGAGACCTACCGATGCATCGAGGAGCTATAGTGGGCTCCACCCTTCACATATTAAGTCGAATGCATTCCTCGTATGAAAATGTCTAAACATAACATAAACATTTATATTAAAACTAGTGTACGAAATGTCAATAATTTACCCATAAAACATTAATGGTATAAAAATAACACATCCATAGTCAAACATATCAAAAAACCTTCAACACAATATGGATTATTTGTATCATGATAACTCTACTTCAAAACAACTTTAAAATCCATTCAAAAATTTTTACATAGTTAAAAATTATTTGTAAAAATCATTGAGAGAAATACTCCTTTTCATAAAAACATTTAAAAGTCACACAATTTAGAAAGGAATAAATTTAAAGACATTTTTTAATCAAAGTTTCCCATACCACTTTTAATCTTTTGAAAGTAATTAAACTTTTATAAACATTCATGTCCATAGAAATAAATCCTTAAAAACCATTTTAAAGACATTGATATTAATGAGAAAAATTTAGAAGAATAAATATTTAAAACATTTGAATTCATTTTTTTTAAAAAATTACCTTATATTAATCCCTTTGAAAACTCTTTCATGATACATGAACATGGATAATAAATATTTCCCAGTACTTACTTACGTAAAAACAACCTCGAATAATAAAGAGATTGTGAAATTAACACTTAACAATTTTCTATAATTCCAAACATACACCCCAAGAAAGAGATATCATACAATGAATATATAAATACACATAAATTGAAGTGTATTACCCAAGGAATACCATTATGGACAGTACAAACACCACAAAAAATGTAATAGTGGCAATATGGTACGAATCTCACAGGAATAAGGAGTGAGATGAAAACCCCTTACCTTGTATTTTTACTTGGTCGAGGGTAGGTTAACCTCCTATATAATATTTAAATCATTTTTATTAAATTATAAAAGAATAATATAAATAAATATGATATCATATATGATATTTTAATATTTCCTTGTTAATAATATTTTAGTATTATCGTTGTTTCGAAAGTTAACTTACTCATTTTCTTTTATATGTTTTATTACATAAGATGGTTTTTTATGGATAGGTTGCATATTATTCATATCCAGAAAGATATAAAGTACATAAACATTATTTTTAATCATCAAATGATAATTATACTTGAATGGATACGATGGGGAATGAATCTCGTCACGTTCGTGGAGATGGTAGTCCGTACGTACACACAAACGCTACTTCCATTTAATTTTTTATTTTAAAAGGAATAAAAACCAAAAGATACATAGGTATATTATTATTATATTATAATATAATATCTTATATTTTTTACTTATGTTCATTAACACCTTCTTCTATATGTTCCATGTATTGTATGAACGAGTCATATCACTTTGAGGGGGCGGTAGTCCACATTCCTCAAATGAAATTATCATATATATATACAACTTGAAAAAAATAATGGTATGCTATAAAATGGAATTAAAGAAGCTTATATATAAACTAAATATCATTACTAACATATTTAATTATATTTCCATCATAATGGACACCATGAGAGGTGGTAGGAGATAATTGAACAATCATCGTTTTGTGAGGCGTTTGGTTTCTATCCACAGAAACATTTTGTTCTTCACCCATTAGATGGAGGTGTGTGTAAATGTAGTTTTAATACTTCTCATAAAAATATCCTAGTATATTGAGTATAATTTTTTTAAAGTAAAGAATAAGAATAGTTTATGGGTTGGAGAAGTAAAATAAAAAAAAAGAATCTAAGAGAAATCGTTACCTTTAATTTGGGTAACTCCCTTTGGTTTGAACCAAATAGGACTCTTGAAGTTACTTCTGACTATGTTAAGGCTTATATTAGGAGGATAGGGTTATAGTGAGCTTAATTGGGCAGAGGTTGGATGATATAAAAGGCTTTAGAGGTGTGGGAAATTGGTTAGAAGTGGTGTCCTTTTATATGGGGGAGGAGGGGATCTTTATGGGAAACTTAAAGTATTATTTTATAATAAATTAATGTTCATATTTAATGGCTCAAAAGTATATTATTCAAATTATAAGGTGGATATAGGTCTAAAATAACTCAACCAATAGGTTTTATATAGGTTTGGGTCACTTTATTAACCTTATCTTTTAGTTTTAACTCTTAGTTAATTAGTTTGACACTTACAATGTCACTTTGTATTTTTATATCATATAGCTCATAAACATACTATATACATCCAAGAGACCCCCAAGTGGTCCATTAATAATAAAACTACCATTATATAAGTCCTTTGGTAGACCCTTAGAATTTTAGGAATAGAATATCAATTAATAATATAATATTTGTTTTAAAAACACATTTTTGTCAATTTTGGTACTATTCAATAATTGATTTTTTTAAAAGCCATAACAACTTTATTAATTTGAATAAAATTCATTTATTAAATCCTAAAATTTAATATTATCCATCAAAATTCATTTATGTCATCAAAACATTCAAATTATATTTATTTGTACTTTTATAATACCAATTATTTGATTCTTTTATTATTAAGGAAAATTCTGCATCATTATTGTTTCATATATTAATTTAATTATTAAATGTCTACAAATTATAAATAAAATAATATTATGTATGAACTATTTTTATCTTTCTAATGAATATTTATAGTCTAAAATACAACATATATAACCATATGTAAAAATTGTTTTTCTAAAAGATATATGCTTATGTCATTTTTGCATTTACATTAACTTAATTAATATAATGTGTCATTATCACTTACAAGTGGATCCATGGGGTCCCAAAATCGACCCAAATATGCAAATAGTTAGACATGTATCAACCAATAAGGTTAGTACACGTCTTAGGGTAATTTAGTGTTATTATAATATTATCTTTTACCCTTATTTACCGGATTTACCCTTTAACCGTGGTAAATAAAATATTTACTGAAATAATTATTCAAAATGTCTAAAAATAAAAGTTGCATATTTAAAAAATATAGAAAGCTTGATTATAAATATGGAATCCATTTTTATAAATTCAAAAAACATAAGTGGCAGAAATTAATTTAAAATTAATTACTGTTTTCATAACAAAAAGCGTGTTTTTAACAAATAATAACTATCAAAAGATTGACACTTTCTTATGTCTAGTTTAAAAATGAAATTATGTCTAATGGAAAAAATGTTATTTAATGTTAAAATTATAATATAATTATACTTTAAAATCACTTAAATTCATAATTTATCACTGTTAATTATTTCGATTAAAAAAGTTGTTTTTAATTAAAATTTATTAATTTTCACTATTCATCAAAATATGAAAGTTATCAGAAAAGTACCAAAATTTCACCCTAAGATAATTTTGATATTCCAAATCCAAAAAAGAAGTCTATTATACCAAATTAAAAACATAAAAGTTTAATTTATTAATTTAAAATTAATTCTATCTATTAAAACCAAAAGACGTATTTTTAGTATCTATCAAAAGTTTGACATTTATTTATGTCCAATTTCAGAGTGAAATTACTTACAATGAAAATAATTGGATTAAATGGTAAAAATATAATCTATTTATACTTCTATACCATTAAAATGAATAATTTAACAATATAAATTATTTTGATTAAAAAAGATGTTTTCAGTTAAAATATAGTATTTTCATTATTCACCCAAATATGAATGTTTTCATAAAAACACCAAAAATTTATTAAAACTAAATAATTATGTCCCGATTATAAAGAAGAAGTTTATTTTGTCAAATTAAATATATAAAAGTTTCAAATATTGGATTTAAAAATGCTTCGCCAATAAAAGGCGATAAAATTACATTTTTTGAAAAATACTTCTTTTATCTGAAAAAAATGTATTTGTTCTTACATTATGTCTAAGAAACTAATAATATGGATTCTAAAATTATAAGGATTATATAATGTAAAAAACTTCAGTTAATACTATTCATAACCTCTTTTGAATGGCTTGTTTGGTAAGTCATGGTGTGCTAGAACTTGGTGTTGCGTGTAGTGAAAGTTATAGAATTACTTTGAAGAAATAACGAACAATTAAATCTTTGGGTGTTACAAGGAATGAATTGTAAAAATTAATTAATGGGAATGGCCCAATATAGCCTCGTGATTCATTACTAGGTCTCATGATATAAAATAGTTTGTGTTTTTACCCGTTTATGTATGGTATTGGAACGAGGCCATGCAGTTTTTCCTATGATGACTGACATTAAACATTCCCTCATTTTAAAAATATATTTTAAATATTACATGTGATTTTTCTACTAGTAGAATATCTATTTGAATGTTTAAATAGAATTAATTGATTTATTATTTCAATATTATGTCGAATATTATGTTTGAAAGTATAGTGTTTTTGTTTTTTGCATTTCCATAGAATTATATTCTTTTTTATGAAAGAATGTGTTGAATTGTTTACCTTATTGAGCATCCAAGATCACCCCTTATAATTTTTTATTTTCAATGTATTTCAAGATTTTTATTTTGATTGATATCTAGGGTTAAGCTAGGAGAATAATGACAATCTAAAAGGATTATTTATGTTATATTTTATGTTTTCAATTATAATGTAAAGTTCATATATGTAATCTATTTTAAAATATTCATAAACATATTTGTCCATAGGGGTTTGATTCCTTGTAATAATTAAAATCTATTAAAATATTACACCAGATTCGGGCTTCTGGGGTTAGGCATTACATGTAGTTTCCCATAGTGATGCTACCATATCAAAGTATGGATAATATAGGGTCTCATCATCTCTACCCTTGGTCTGAGCCTAGCTTTCTCATATACAAGAATCCACTATCTCATAAATCATTTTAAAAAATTTATACAGATATTTAAAATATAAAAATATATTTTTTATATTAATTTAAAAGTATAAAAATAAAATAATCACAATGATATATCATTTTCTGTTTTTATATATCGTATCCTTCGTATGATTAGTATACATCAACTGGTACACATATTACTCTGTAATTACCATATACACCACATACTATATAAAATTATCATATATTTTTATTATTAATATTATATGTAAATTAATAAATACTATTTCCAAAAAATTCACATCATTCATTGCTAAATGTATCACACCAAGATAATCCCTTAAAAATACGTATCCACTGATTCTATTAACCAAAAGAATATCTGTTTTAGAATATATGACTTATATAGTAGGTTCATAGTCTCTACCATGCACCATTTGGAGATTATTAATTATGATAATGTACAAAAGGATCATCAACGCAAATCACATATGTTTTCTCCAATAACAATATAAATTTTCCTACAGAAAAAGATAGAAACAATAGTTCATGAAATCCTCCCATGCCTTCTAAATATATGACCATATTCTATAACCAATATGAGTAAATAAACACATAAATTTTTTAATAATATATTTTATTAAAAATAAAATAAATTGAAATACATTTCTATTTTTATTTAAAATCCATGAATGGATTAATCATGGATGACACCCATATATATGATTATGGTTGGATGACCCACATAGAGTAGAAAAATAATTTCTTCGAATAACACTATTATGGCTAAATAATTGATGTAGAAATATATGAAATTAAGAACAATTTTTTAAATAATTTCTAAAAAAATAGTAAAATATAAATTAAACAAAACTAATACTATAATTTAATACCACTTCATATGATTTAAAATTTAAGGATTTATTTTTTACTCCATGGTTTGTGACCCCTTATCGGAGCTGATGTAGTTATAATATCCCTAATACATGACTAAAATGATGCATCATGAGTCTTATCACCATTAATTTATTCATTAGTTTGGTTATATATTATTTTATTGAACTCTTCTCATGGTATCAAAAATATATACAAAATAATTCATGAAATTAATTTCTATATCAAACAAATGTGGACAAAAAATAAGTTTTAAATTAAAATAATAATTAAATTTACAACCTGATTGAGTATTGAATGTAACTTGTAATTTTTCAAGATAATCAAAACATCTATCACCAACATTTTCTTTATATTTTTATTAATGATTATTAATATCTATGGAATCATCAACGTACCATCCCTCATAATTTAAAATTCACTTACAGTTACATCATCTATAGTATAAATTCCATCATCCCTTAATTGAGAGTTATCATAATCAGTATCTATTTATCATTATATCTCCATATTATTCATTTTTTACACATAAAAAATAGATTTTCTAACTCTATAGAACAATGGTCACATCAAGAAACACCAATTTTATTAAAATTAGTTATTTGTGGGTTTTTTAATTTTTTTAATTTTTTTATATAATAGATTGATAATAAATCATAATAATAATTATTTTTGTAATATTGGATGATATTAATTATAATATTTTTCTAATTAATATTATTAATATATATGAAAAAATATAAAGAGACTTGAAAATAGGTCTCTCCCAACCCTTATTCTTTAATTATGTCACACAAACCAATGATAGGAACCACTCACAGTCAAAATTCTTCCCAATTAATATCAGTTGCACAAAACACTAAATTAACCATACATTGGATCTCTTATAGTGCCCCTCTCACTATTAGTCACCATGAAAAATACCCCAAACTAGTTCTCCGAGTTGTCGTTCCTCCCTTTTTGATGATCCCTCCTTTCTCAGCTTTCCTCCTTCATCATTCATCCAATATTTTTAATGATTTATACCATGATTTCCTGGTTTGAAATTATATCCTTATGGTAGAGTATTTTCTTCACATTATTCTCCCTTATTTCATGATTTTTCACTCATATTTTACTTTACATGAATCATCTAAACGCTAGGTTGTAATTTATTATGATTTTGGTTTTGACATTAGATTTTAGGGCTCGTGCATGTGTATTCATTAGGGTTTGGTTTTTTCTATTGATGGAGACACATTCCATGTCATTTAATTAATATTCTAAGTATGTATCCCCCATTTCCTATATATACTATCAAAACAATTAATTTTCTAATTGTTAAATTCTTATTTTAATTATTTAATAGTAGTATGAAATATTAATATAACGTTTCCAAAAAAGTATGGATTTAATTATGGTTTACATATAAAATTAATCATTGTTCTCTTTTTTTCTATGGAGTTATTTAATCTTTCTCCAAAATTATTTATTTTTAAATTTCGTTAATTTTCCTTTCAAATGGTATTTATGATTATCAATAGTGATTTTGGATTCCAGAAATGAATTTTATATGATATTTATGTTTAAAGTATCTTGAAACATGCAATTCCATGTCTTGATACAAAAATGTTTCTTTAGAAAGATGTGTATGATGACCTCCCATATGAAAGGACCAAATTGGTCTGATGAGAACCAAGAATTCTATCCTTGTTATATTATAAGCCAGATGCTATATATGAAAGATTTAACAAAATGTCACTACTTTTTATTCATTAGAAATCATGTGGATGGATTTTTTCTGAGGGTTTGATTGTGGGGGGTTCAATGTTTCTCATAAATATTCATTTGAGGTTCAACATTTTTTAATAATTCATTGAAATCCCTAAAGGTTCCTTCATCCATAACTGGGTATAAACCTATTTTTTCAATGTCATGTGTTCACTTTGGGTTTCCATCCCAAAGAGACTTAGGAACTCACATTGGTTGAGTGGATGGGAGGTCAGGCTCATCACACCCTTTTATGGGGAACTTTTTCCTACTTAGGGACTCTCTTACATATTTAAGATATGACTTTGATTCTCTTCTTAATCCAGATAAATAACTGATTGTCATAAGAAATATACCATAGTTAAAACTCAATTATATGTGATGGGTAGTCCTTTAATGATTCCATATATATATATATATATCTAGGGATAATCATCCATTTCCAATTGGTGGATAACTTCTTTTATGGAATCTCTATATAACCAGACACTTTGGTATTTACTTCTTTGCAGGGAGGTGGTTAATATTATGAGGATGGGATTGATTCATTATGAGGTCTCATATGTGTTATTATTTATTATAAGAATAAAAACCGATATAATTATTTAAACTCTTTCAATATATTATCATGTAGAGATGAAATAAATTTTGTGGAACATAGGCATCATATATTTCAGCTCGTACCTTGAGGTGACTTCAAATATATCTGGCTTATAGGAGGTATCATGGTCCTCGTAGTTCAATATTCTACTATGCTGGTGGATGACTGAGAAATATCATCCCATGGGCGTGGTTGGGTCTCTAAGGATGATATGTTGAATACATAGAGGAAACGTTTCCCTAACATGGTGTTTATAGGGAGATTGGGCCTTGAAAAGGCATCCTATGTATCCTTGTTATGGTTAGACTCATAGTACTTGTAATTAAATTGATTTGGGCTTGAAAATTGAGGTTACCCCATCTATTTAGAGATTAATGATATCAGTGATGTGGTTATTGTGACTCCATAAGATTACATTATCCATGCTCAGGTTAGGTAACATGGTATATCCAACAATCTCTCTCACTATATATGGATGAGGGAATGGATTCTAGGATATCCCTTGAAATTTATATAGGGATCACGGACCTTAGGAAGGAATCCGATGTATCATGACTATAGATGGAATTATATTTATCACATTTCATCTGATTTGGGCTTAAACAATAAGGTTTACCTTATATAGTGGTCTAGTGGGGTGCTCGATCCATAGAGAGGGGTCCTATGTATCCTTGTTGTGGAAGGAATTTGAGTTCTTGTAGTTCTGTTTATTGATTTGTACACACTGAGGTCACCCTTCTATAGGGTACATGTCATATTATGTTGTTGATTAGGGTTAGACACTGTGGATTCTCTAGTGGGTAGAGATGAAGGATGTGACCATTTTTGACTCCGTAAGATCAAAAGAGTTATGATCATTGTGAGAAATAAGGGATAGAATGTAATCAGTTACATTGCACATAGATGTGGGAAGTATTTTCTTGGTCAGCACATGGGATTTTTAATGCATATCATGAGCCATGGAAAGGAATCCAACGTATCTTGATTACAGTAGGAATCATGTTTCTCAAATTTCTTTTCATTTTGGATTACACATGAAGAATTTCCTGATGATCGGGGCTTACAAATTGAGGTTGAACAATGTTATCAATTCATGAAATGCCTATTTTACCTAGCCTGGATATCTTCCATGACTTGTGTGATTATCATTATGACATGCCATTATTTTATTCTTTACATATGGAATGATATCATTTTAGAATGTCCAAAGAGAATCACATGATCAAGAAGACTAGTCTGAGGGATTTTTCATAATCTATATCGAATGTCTGCAGAACGTTTCATGACCAAAGATGACTTTTTCGGAGAACAATGAAATTACTATATGGATTATCGTTGAGTCTGTCATATGATCTCATCATAAATTTTTGTCGGGTGTGGAATAACCCATTTTACTTTCTCGGGTTCCATCATGAATGCTAGATGACACGCTTAGAGGTTGTCACGAGAGTCAATGTACCATGTTTGGTGGTGCTTCTTTTCTTGGTAGGCTTTTATGATGGAAAATTATTTACATGAATGGATTTTATAGTGGACTTCATGGAATCTATTTGACATACCATGGTTCCATCGAGAGACCCATATTGAGTATACATTTGTTGTATGATTTGGTTGACATGTTTGAAAGACATGACATGGTCTGGATGGTGAGCATGTAGGGTTTCACGTGACTCTGGTGGAATTCCCAAGGGGAACCATGTGAATCAACCTATCATTTCCATAGGACTTCTCATTATCCAAATAGCACACCAAAGGGACATCACATGATCTAGGTGACATGTCTAGGTGTTGTTGAATGACCCAGTTGGTTCATGCGAAGCACATGTGGGTCTGTGTATATGTTCATCACATATGTCTCTTGTCTCAGTACTCTTTTTTCTATACTTTTAGTCCATATGGCTTATATTTGTTTAGTTTTCCCTTGTTTATATCTCACCCGACAGATCAGGTATGAACGATGCCATTTTTATATCCCACTGAAAGTCCTCTGTATGATCTATGGGATAAAAAGGGATGTGCATATAAATGTCAAATGATTTCTTAGGTTTCCGCAAACATTACCTGATGGAAAACTTTTCTGATCATGATATAGGACACTCTGAGAAGTTTTCTTGGATTCCTGGGTACACTGGTGCGAGGATCCAAGGATGCAGTTTTTTTATGCTGGGTTGGGGAATTTATATTCATCTTAACCCAGATTTTCCACCCCCTTGCGTATTGTATGTCATGAAAATCTAGGTTATAGTTGGTATTGGGCTTATGTGACATGTGTTGTGTATGGTCTTATCATTGTCAATGCTTGGGGAATCACTTGATTTTCCATGAACAAAATAATATCACATCAGTGACCCATTTATTGGATTTTGACCCATTCATGGGGTCTTTCCTATTCATGTGTACATGCCATAGGGATTTTATAAGGTTAATAAAACATGCATTGTGGATTTCATGGGATCAAGATGCCTAATAAACTGATTTCACATGATATGAGGTGCCTTGTCTTGGACCAGTTGTAATATATGGTTTTCATGTCATCGGGGCCTTGATGAGATCGAGTTGACATGCCAAAGGGAATGACAGGACCATGATGGATTTTCGAGGGGGGCTTTGTGACATCAGTGGTGATCACCTAGGGCATATTACACCATTCACATATGATCAGTATACCATCCCCTCACAATAATCCCTCGTCATTTCCCTTTTTATTTCCTCAATTATTTTACAAGTTCTAGGGATATCATGTGTTTTCACAGGTTTTGTCAAAGACAACCAATCATTATTCCCTTGTGGATTTTAAAATGTTTATTTGGTGGGTCTCAAAAAAATTACCACGTCAGTAGTGATGTTTGATGTGACAAGGGGTCTGTTATGAGGAATAAAAATTCCCACGTAAGAATTTTATTATGTCACAAATCTCCGACATCGGTGACGCTTGGTCATCCATGAAGCATTTGGTATTTCATGGAATTACCCATAAACAGGGGAATGGGTGTGAATCATTCACTATATACCAAAAAACTGATGATCGAGATCCTTACCTCTATCGGGTTACCATCTCATAAGACATTCCCACTATAACCTATTGTGAGACCTCACATAAAGACCATTTTATGAGAATTTCTTTGCAGGAATTTCATTTTCAAGGAACCCGATCGAATCAACCAAAAAATTATCGTCGATAATTTTTTGATCTTTTTATAGAGGATTCGTGATCATCTGGAGGTATTTTAGGGTTCTTTTGGGTTCATCTATTGACTATTTGACTACTATACGGATCGCTTGACTATGTCATGGTCACACAATCGCGTTATTCTGAGGGGTAATGAGGTCGCGCGATATTCTGTGGGTTTACATGGTCCCTGATTCTTTATGATCCATGAGATTCATGAATCATTTATGAAATCAATAATTCCTTGGGTATTTATATTATTCACATAAGGATATGGGAATTTATATATTTCCTTTGATATGTTTTTTATTTTCATCTGTCTAACATATGCCACTCACATTTTTAGACGGCTTCTGACTACCTTCATTCTTCATGAAATCCTTCGTATTAAGATGACAAAGTAGTGATGGTCCAACATGATTCTATTATAGAATTTTTGGATCCCGATTTCATCCTAGACATTATGACACTCCAATTGATTTTGGTAGAGATGAAGACAGAGAAACATGGGGAGTATCCCCTTTCCGATATCTTTCACCATCTTGGGTTTTTTTCTCACCAATGAAAATATAATTCCTTCATCACAGTCACAATTAATACCTTAATCATGGGATCAAAAAACCCATGACACCTTTTGGGGGGACATCTCTAATTTATTCTATTTTATTACCAGGGGAATGTGTACAGATGGGAATATTTAGGTGTTATCTTCCCACATACATTGAACAGAACAAACGCAAAATTGATTTGGATGTTCATTTGTACTACTACATAATGTAGAAGTCTTCCTCTAAAAAAATTTTAGGGTGTCTTATCAACATCGAAATCTGATCAGGGGGTAGCTGTTAAATAGACCATGGTTGGCCCTTATGGGCTCAGTACATCACTTTTGAATTTTATGAGATGAAGAAAATTTGAATGTACAATGTTTTATGGATATCAAAAACATTTTTATACTGTGACATGGGAATGATTTCATACCGTTTCTGTCATTAGATACCTGACACAAAATATTTTCACATAACAGTTGTTGATCTGGGAATTTTCATATAGGATGTCGAGCAGATCTTTGAAACAGCTATATAAGTGAGTTTTTGGGAGAGTATTCCCCCTGGTCCATGTGTGATATTTCAAAGAGGACTCCTCCTGTGGACTGAGATATAATAAAATTAGCTTAAAAAAAGCTCTTGATGGATCCACTTTTTGGGAAGACATCCTATTTAAGGCCTGGGAAGGATAATTCATGCAAAAGGCTTGTTCTTATCCAAATGTTCAAAATGCCACGGCATATTTGATTAAGGACTCTTACAGCAAGGAGGGTGCTAACTGACCAATAATCGAGGAATGGTATTCTAAGGAATGTGGAGTAGATTTCATCCATGGAATTGACAAGTCCATACATTGGGAAATTTTTATCATGTGCCTAAATGGGGACGCGTTCTTGTTAAAGTAAAAGGATTGAATTTGGGTCTCTACATTAATTTTGGGGGCATCCATGGTCGGAGGGCATTGTTTTGGGATATACATACCTATATTATCCAAAATTACCATATTATGAACCCTATCTATAAGGTAAAGGACCCTATTAGAGTCTCATATCCCTTCAAGTTTTATGGGGTTTGATGGGGATCATTTAGGAGGCTTTGAGTTGCTAAATATCCAAAACATCACCATCATCTGTTTCAAGCCATTTTTTCGTTGCATCAGCGTTGTAAATTTTGCTACTTTAATGGATTATTTGGTTATGGAATCCATGAGTCATCAAGATTGTTTCATTTTTATACACAATGGTCATTTTTTCATAAGTAATATCGTTGATAATGGTGATGATAGCCTTGAATCTTGAGATTACATGTTGTCTCTTCGCTAGGGAATCCATTCCACCCACATAGATGAGGATCTCCTATATAAATTTTATAAACCCATATTGTTTAGACTTCAGTTCCTATGTGTGTAGTCAAGATGTCATTTCCCATTTATATGTAATTTTAGTAGAATTTGATGTTGGATCTCCAATTTTGTATGATGTTCACTAGGGGGAGACTCGAGCTGGGATAGACCTTCCTCCTCTTGATGAAAAATTAGTTTATCACATAATTTGGATGAGGTATGGATCTAATCATATCCTAGAGGAAAGATATCCAAACTCATTATAAATGATTCTCAAAAACCATCAGTTTATGAGGAAAATCGGATCCCGAGAATCCAATTGTATTCAAGAGAACTAACTACTCTGAAAGTACCAACAAGGAAATAAGGAATTTTCTATTATACACACTACTGGTAGAACATCTAACTAATGTGATGGTAGGTATTGTACTACCATAGGGTGAATTCATATCAACTTTATCATTTCATTTCCCATATCTATGACAAATTTCTTAGAGAACATGGAACTCAGAGGCTGAACTATGGGGTATACTGCACTAGTCAGAGCTACCTTTGGAAGGTTTTACACATGTCTCCGCCCCTTTGGGAATTACATTCAATTTTGGACTTGAAGAGATCAATTATATTTTTCAAGACCATAGAATAACATTTGAAAGTGCCAAGGGTCAAATTTATTATTCCCCATTTGTCCACCAAATGGTTTTTTGGTGAACACTGAAAATTTACATGGATGAATAGGGCTATCCCATTGAAAAGAAATGGTTGAACTCACTGCAATATTTATAGGGTCTTGTTTCCATTGTAACCATATTGGAATAATTTTTTTTGTGATGTGGTGGGAGAATACATGATTCTAGAAAAATAATTGGTCTCATATATATTCTCTACGAGGTATGGGTTTTTTCAAATAATTTGGTGGTGACTATGGGACTATTGATGAGGGGTCCCAGGGTCAACTGTCCGAGATAAGGGTTGAAATTTCCACATTTTGAGCAACGAATGTGGATTTAGAACCTTCTAGGGGGCCTCATGTGATTCCATTTACCATTATACTTTCTAGGGAGAATTCCTATAAAGGGAAAGGGAAAAATAATTATTATGAGTTCTCATAAACCTCTCATGTAGAATACTCAAGTATGATTGATATTTAACCCCTATCTTATTTTGAACTATCTTGGAAACATATAATGATTTGTAATAAAATGTGTTGGTCCCCCCCCCCCCAATCTCACATAGAGTAGCATGTATCTGCGTATTAGGTTGTATAAGAGAGTTTGGTTGCATTGATAGACACTTCATTTATAGCATCCCACATTTTTATCACATAAACTTTCATTTCATTATACAAACCCGAGGATCTTTAAGGTTTAGTGTCTGTAAAACAAGAAACATATTACATGAGAAAAAAAATTCTTCTTAATCACTTGAAAGTATTCTCCTTAAGTTCATCCTAGGTTCATTGCTGCATCTCATAACCTGGGGACAGACATCAAAAGAAAGGGTGAGAAGAAGGCCCATGAAGGGAAACAAGAGAAACATTTTGTTGGGCGGAGAAAAACGGGGAATGATGGCAAGAGGGGGGTGAATTGCCTTTTAAAAAATTGATTAACAAATTAAAATCAAAGTGAAGATGCAGCGGAAATAAAGAGGCAAGACACAAGAAATTGATAACGGAGTTCGGCCAAAACCCGGCCTACGTCTCCGCTCCCAACTCAACCGTTGAGAGATTCCTACCGCTTGCTTTTCAATGGTTTTAGCAAGAAACCCACTAGGCTTTGAGGTAGCACTAGGACCTATTACAGCTTTCTTTTTATGGTTGAGCAAGAACCCACTTGCTTTTGATGGTTTAGCAAGAACCCACTAGCCTTTTTAACGGGTGAAGGCTAGCTCACCGAAACACAAGCCTTTTAAAAGGAAAGGCTTGAAGAAACCTCTTCACACCTTAATGGTGGTGTGAAACCCAAAAGAAAGGGGGGATGAGAAATAGAGTGGTTTGTAGACACAAACCCAAATTATGCTCAAAATGAATAAACAAGAAAAACCGTATTTGAGGAAGTCTTGGGCGCCTTTGATTGATTGGAGATGTTGAAGGCCGCTACCAAGCTTCTTTGGAGGTGCTCTTGGATTTGGAATTGGATGGAGCACTTGAGGTTCCTTGAGGTGGCTCGCCGGAGGATTGCCGAATGATGGAAAATGTGTCCGTTGGCTTCACAATAGTTCCGGTAAGTGTCCGGGGCTTCCTTGGCCTTTATTTATAGGCATGGAACCCTTGGGGAGGCTTCGGAGCCGTTGGAGAAGTCCTCGGAGCCGTTGGAGGCCAAAAGAGGGTTGACTGGTCAAACCCAACGGCTAGTTTGACTGGGCTACCAGCTGGCCGGTGCAGGGGCACCGGCTGGCCGGTGCCTTGGAGAATGGAGAGAGTTTCTGCCCAGGTGCCACCGGCTGACCGGTGGAGGAGCCACCGGCTGGCCGGTGGCAAGACAGTAGCTGTCACTATTGTAGCTGGATGCCACCGGCTGGCCGGTGGTCCAGCCACCGGCTGACCGGTGGAGCCTGGCAGTGGGCAATGCCTCTGCCAGGTCCACCGGCTGGCCGGTGCTATCACACCGGTTGGCCGGTGGACTGTGTTTCAGTCCACTTGAGATGCTTTCTTGGGCCATTCCTTTGGCAATCTCTTGCCTATCATCCACAACACTTAAAACACAATATTAGATAAATAAGAAGGTGATTGTGATCATGAAAATCAAACAACGAGGGGAACGAGATGTACAACAATGGGCGGAGAAAAACGGGGAATGATGGCAAGAGGGGGGTGAATTGCCTTTTAAAAAATTGATTAAAAAATTAAAATCAAAGTGAAGATGCAGCGGAAATAAAGAGGCAAGACACAAGAAATTGATAACGGAGTTCGGCCAAAACCCGGCCTACGTCTCCGCTCCCAACTCAACCGTTGAGAGATTCCTACCGCTTGCTTTTCAATGGTTTTAGCAAGAAACCCACTAGGCTTTGAGGTAGCACTAGGACCTATTACAGCTTGCTTTTTATGGTTGAGCAAGAACCCACTTGCTTTTGATGGTTTAGCAAGAACCCACTAGCCTTTTTAACGGGTGAAGGCTAGCTCACCGAAACACAATCCTTTTAAAAGGAAAGGCTTGAAGAAACCTCTTCACACCTTAATGGTGGTGTGAAACCCAAAAGAAAGGGGGGATGAGAAATAGAGTGGTTTGTAGACACAAACCCAAATTATGCTCAAAATGAATAAACAAGAAAAACCGTATTTGAGGAAGTCTTGGGCGCCTTTGATTGATTGGAGATGTTGAAGGCCGCTACCAAGCTTCTTTGGAGGTGCTCTTGGATGTGGAATTGGATGGAGAACTTGAGGTTCCTTGAGGTGGCTCGCCGGAGGATTGCCGAATGATGGAAAATGTGTCCGTTGGCTTCACAATAGTTCCGGTAAGTGTCCGGGGCTTCCTTGGCCTTTATTTATAGGCATGGAACCCTTGGGGAGGCTTCGGAGCTGTTGGAGAAGTCCTCGGAGCCGTTGGAGGCCAAAAGAGGGTTGACTGGTCAAACCCAACGGCTAGTTTGACTGGGCTACCGGCTGGCCGGTGCAGGGGCACCGGCTGGCCGGTGCCTTGGAGAATAGAGAGAGTTTCTGCCCAGGTGCCACCGGCTGACCAGTGGAGGAGCCACCGGCTGGCCGGTGGCAAGACAGTAGCTATCACTATTGTAGCTGGATGCCACCGGCTGGCCGGTGGTCCAGCCACCGGCTGACCGGTGGAGCCTGGCAGTGGGCAATGCCTCTGCCAGGTCCACCGGCTGGCCGGTGCTATCACACCGGTTGGCCGGTGGACTGTGTTTCAGTCCACTTGAGATGATTTCTTGGGCCATTCCTTTGGAAATCTCTTGCCTATCATCCACAACACTTAAAACACAATATTAGATAAATAAGAAGGTGATTGTGATCATGAAAATCAAACAACGAGGGGAACAAGATGTACAACAATCTCCCCCTATTTTGATGATCACAATCACCTAAACAATTAAAGTAAAAACATAAATGAAAGGCATGCTTTTAATGAATAAATTGAAAATAAATACTAAGCAAGAGAGAAAAGATTCTCCCCCAATCAATCAAGAAATTTCTCCCCCTTTGTGATTATCAAAATAGAATGGGGCATACAACTTGATTGAGGGATAAGGTGAAAAACGAGATTTTAAATCAATTGAAAATGATATCAATTGTTGAAAATTTTGAAATGAAAATTGAAATGAAAATTTGAATAACAGTTTGAATTGAAAGTTTTGAATCAAAAACCAATTGAATTTTGAAATTTGAAACCAAATGAAATTTGTTGAAATTGAGAGTTTTGAATCAAAAATGAATTGAAAATTTAAATTGAAAAATGAATCGAAAACTTGATACCAAGAGTTGAAATTGAAGGTTTGAATTGAAAATTTTGAAGTTGAAATTGAAGGTTTGAATTGAAAATTTTGAAATTGAAATCAAAAGGGCTTAATTTGAAATTGAAAGTCTGAATTGAAAAAAAAACATAAACAAACCTAACTCCCCCTAAATAAAAAGAAAAAGTCACCGGGGAGAGGGATTTTGAAAAGAGATAATTTTAGGCCCGGAGAGACTCGCTAAGAGGGATTTTTCAATCCACACTTGCCTTGTAGCGGGTCTTCTCCTATAGAATTCATCGGAATAAAAAATCGATTTGGGCCTACCATACCGGGCGTTTTTGCAATTACAATCATATATCATGTGCCCGGGTTTTTTACAATAGTTACAAAATTTATAACAAGAGCTCCCCCTTACAAAAACAGTTGGAGCATGGGAGGAGGAGTCTTGGTTGGTATAGCCAAGTCCATTGGTGGTTCTAGAAACCCTTTGAGAACCCAATAATTTGGTCAAATTTTGTTCACCTTGGGTGAACTTGGCTAGGGATTCTCTAAGGTCCTTAATGGTTGATTCTAAAGAATCAACATCAGGAAAATTTTGGATTTTTAGGGAGAGTTCCTCCTTCTCTTTGAGAAGTTGTTCTTTTTCGGAGGAGAGTTTTTTGAAAGACTTTTTTAAAGCAACAAATTTTGAAGAAAGCTCATGAAAACCATTTTCAAGTTGGTCTCTAGCGTGTGAGAGTTCTTCATAAGATAAATGATTAAAAGAATTTGAAGATGAGGACGAGGATGAGGAATCGGAAGAAGTTACCTCGTGTTTTGCCATTAGGCATTTTTTACCTTGGTCGCTCGAGGAGAAAGAGGAGAATGAAGAGGTGGAGCTATCACTCCATGTTGCCTTTGAAGCCTTCTTCTTTTTCTTCTTGGCCCTTTTCTTGTGAGGTGGGCAAACGGGCTTGATCTTTTCGTCGGGTTCTTGCTTGTTGTCGGGTTCTTGCTTTTGAGCCTTCTTAGTGCCTTCATGGGTAAGTTCTAAAAGCTTCCAAATATCATGAGAAGATGTGCAAGAAGAAATACAATCAAAAACATTACGATCTAACCCACAATGTAGAGCATTCATGGCTTTGCCATCAAGCTCGAAATTTGCAATGTCTACGGGGGTCCATTTAGACTCATCGGAAGAAGTGAGGGTAAAACCATGCATAACAATTCTAAAAATTGGATAACCAATACTTTTTAAAAAAGTGGTCATGCGGGTTTTCCAAAAAGAATAATCGGCTCCATCAAAGAATGGAGCACGATCCAAAGAATGTCCTTCAAGAGTTTGAGAAGAAGAAGCGGTAGAAGCCATCAAAAAAAAAATAGGATCTTTAATTTGAAACCGGTTTAGGGAATTATTCAAAAACCTCCCTCTGATACCAATTGTTGGGCGGAAAAAAACGGGGAATGATGGCAAGAGGGGGGTGAATTGCCTTTTAAAAAATTGATTAACAAATTAAAATCAAAGTGAAGATGCAGCGGAAATAAAGAGGCAAGACACAAGAAATTGATAACGGAGTTCGGCCAAAACCCGGCCTACGTCTCCGCTCCCAACTCAACCGTTGAGAGATTCCTACCGCTTGCTTTTCAATGGTTTTAGCAAGAAACCCACTAGGCTTTGAGGTAGCACTAGGACCTATTACAGCTTGCTTTTTATGGTTGAGCAAGAACCCACTTGCTTTTAATGGTTTAGCAAGAACCCACTAGCCTTTTTAACGGGTGAAGGCTAGCTCACCGAAACACAAGCCTTTTAAAAGGAAAGGCTTGAAGAAACCTCTTCACACCTTAATGGTGGTGTGAAACCCAAAAGAAAGGGGGGATGAGAAATAGAGTGGTTTGTAGACACAAACCCAAATTATGCTCAAAATGAATAAACAAGAAAAACCGTATTTGAGGAAGTCTTGGGCGCCTTTGATTGATTGGAGATGTTGAAGGCCGCTACCAAGCTTCTTTGGAGGTTCTCTTGGATGTGGAATTGGATGGAGCACTTGAGGTTCCTTGAGGTGGCTCACCGGAGGATTGCCGAATGATGGAAAATGTGTCCGTTGGCTTCACAATAGTTCCGGTAAGTGTCCGGGGCTTCCTTGGCCTTTATTTATAGGCATGGAACCCTTGGGGAGGCTTCGGAGCCGTTGGAGAAGTCCTCGGAGCCGTTGGAGGCCAAAAGAGGGTTGACTGGTCAAACCCAACGGCTAGTTTGACTGGGCTACCGGCTGGCCAGTGCAGGGGCACCGGCTGGCTGGTGCCTTGGAGAATGGAGAGAGTTTCTGCCCAGGTGCCACTGGCTGACCGGTGGAGGAGCCACCGGCTGGCCGGTGGCAAGACAGTAGCTGTCACTATTGTAGCTGGATGCCACCGGCTGGCCGGTGGTCCAGCCACCGGCTGACCGGTGGAGCCTGGCAGTGGGCAATGCCTCTGCCAGGTCCACCGGCTGGCCGGTGCTATCACACCGGTTGGCCGGTGGACTGTGTTTCAGTCCACTTGAGATGCTTTCTTGGGCCATTCCTTTGGAAATCTCTTGCCTATCATCCACAACACTTAAAACACAATATTAGATAAATAAGAAGGTGATTGTGATCATGAAAATCAAACAACGAGGGGAACGAGATGTACAACACATTTTACATGTGAACTTGGGATACTTCAATAAGGTCATGAAAATAACTTTAAGGCATGAGAAAGAAATCATGAGGGATATCATAATAAAATTATCATTTTTCATAACTTGAAGATGTTGCTACAACATTTTACATTGAAAATCATTTCTGTTTCACCAAGGTCCATCCCCAAGGTGTCAATAAAAATTACCAACGTTATTCACCTAGGTATCAGTCAAAATGGTCATCTCTAGAGATTATGTCTTTACCCAATGCATTGGAGCGCTATCAGGGAGCACCCATAAATTTTCGATTATTATCATGAGAGACACATATATCATCATCCATCATTTCATTAACAACCCATATAGCATAAAATAAATGGGTTTCATTTCATAATCATAATGTTTTAAAAACAGCTTTATAGACATTATCATTATGTCACTTTCAAACCCACAGAAAAGGAAGGTGGGTCTCATGTATGTAAATCCTAGAATTTAAAATAGAACATTTTGGTATATATGTGAATACCCATATATAATATAGATCTGTGAGTATTAACCTAATAAAAAAATATCTTTAGAAAAAGAGAGAGACTTTTTGGGATCGAAATTCTGCAGCATAACAACTATGTTTCGGGGTTTTAGAAAACATTGAAAAGAGAGGGGACATGGGTCAAACATTCATAAATGACCCATAAAACAGTAGAGGGACAGAATATGAAGGATATATGAACATGTTAATGAAATTTGAAGGAAATACCATTTGAAATAAAAAACATGGAAGGAAGACAAAAATTAGATTTCTCTTTTTAAAATTCGGCAGCTTAACAGCGTCACTTAAACTTCAACAAAAATGAATTGACGAGATCAAATAGGGTATCTCATCATATGAACATAAAATTTAAGTATGACAGATATATATATCATACCCCAACATAATAAAAAGGAACTTGAAATACTTGATAAGAAAATAGAACTTGAAAATGAGAAGGGTGAAAAGAATCCCTTAAAAATTCGGCATCCTAACAGCGTCACTTAAACATCAAAAAATGAATTGAGGAGATCAAATAGGGTATCTAATCATATGAACATAAAAGTTCATTATGATAGATATAGAGATCATAACCCAACATAATAAAAATGAACTTTAAATACTTGACATGAAAATGGGTCTTGAAAACGAGAAGGGTGAAAGAACCCCTTAAAAATTCGGCAGCCTAACGGTGTCACTGAAACTTCAAAGAAAATGAATTGAAGAGATCAAATAGGGTATCTCATAATATGAACATAAAAGATCAGTATGATATATATAGAGATCATTCCCCAACATAATAAAAAGGTACTTTAAAGACTTGAAATGAAAATAGATCTTGAAAACGAGAAGGGTGAAAGAACCCCTTAAAAATTCAGCAACCTAACGGGGTCACTGAGACTTCAACAAAAATAAATTTTCGAGATGAAATAGAATATCTAATTATATAAATATAAATGATCAGTATGATAGATATATAGATCATAAACCAACATAATAAAAAAGAAATTGAAAGTCATGACATGAAAGTATAACTTTGAAAAACGGGAAAGGTGAATGAATCCCTTAAAAATTCGGCAGCCTAATAGCGCCCCTTAAACTTTCTTAAATTGATTTGATGAGAGTAAGAGGGGGTCTCTCATCATATGAAAATGAAAAGGGAAGTAAGAGTAAAATAAAATAACATCCTCCAACATAAGGGAATGGAGCAAAAAATAAATTACATAAAATAGATTACTTGAAAAAAATAGAGAGGTAGGATCCCTTACCTTAAAACGTATCTCTTAAAACTCATAGGATGGGACCTTGAGGGCTTGGGGCATCTTGAAAGGACTCCTTGGGAGGTAATGAGACCAGAGCTTAGTTGGGGGAGAGTGGGGAGAGAAAACTAAAGGAGTAAAGGGTGGGTATTTATAGGGAATGTGAGGGGACAAGGCATTAATGGCCAAGGGACACCTCACAATTGGTTTTCTAAAAACCATGGGCTCTCCCATGGTATTTATCACGGAGTTAGGACACATGGGGCCCCAAATACAGTAATTCATCACCTTTGGTCGGTAAAACCTTAAAATATCTCATGACATCATCATGAAACAATTATGATGTCATTAAACATACTGAAACCCTAAAACTGTATTTTTACTATTCACAGAAAATTTAACTTTCTCAGAAAAATCCCAAAATTTCACCTTAACCAAATATCAAAGATCTGATTTCAAAAATCAACTCTATTTTATAAAAAAAAATTTATAAATATTTTTAATTTAATTTTTAAATAAATACACTATTCAGCAAAAATTCATTTTTTCAGAAAAATCCCCAAAAATACCATAACATAATATCGATGCTATCAGTTCAAAAATAAAGTCCATTTTATAAAAATAATTTTCTAAATATTTTTAATTTAATTTTTAATTAAAAAATACTATTCACCAGAAAAAAATTATACCTGACTAATAATTTATGAAACAGTTATTTAACCATTTTATTGAATCACACTACTTAATCAACGTGCCTAAATTATATTAATAATTTCTTTAAGTGAGATTACTAATCCATTTGGCCACATTACTAATCCTGAGCATAAAATCACTATTCATAATTTTACTATTTATCAAAAATTATGTTGATCTTATTAGACTCTAAATTTCGTACTGAACATAATTGTAGAAGACCATTTTCGAAAATTATTACACATTTTTAATTATTTATAGTTTATATAAATATTTTTAAAATATCATTTCTCTAAAATTCGTCAAAAATATGCATACTATATTTATCTGGATATTTGAAAATTGATAAACTTCATCATAATAAGAAATCAAATTTTTTTATTTAAAACAAAGGATTACACAAGGCAGTTACGGTCTCCATACATAGCCCCTTATAACCCCAGCATAGGACTTAAGTGTAAGGTGTGCTAAGGTGAGGGTATCTGAGGGTGGCTTAGCCAACATTGCACGAGTAGTAACTTCTATCAGTTTGAACTTCTCACAAAGGAGATTTCGTTCTAACATCACACGATGAAGTTCGGAATGGGTTTGGTCCAGAGTAATGCCCAGTGGTGCTATATCCTTCCCATGTTCCGTTATATGGGATTCGATTGGCCTGAGACTACTGGATGAGGCCATCAAATCTTCTATCTATATTAATTAACCAAGATCACTTGTATTTAGGAACAAAAATTGAAACGTTTAGTTCCAGCGGTCATATTGACCAATGGACATATAACAGTCAAAACCCAACAGTCTCATTTTAATTATACTCATGATATCAAATGAAATAGTTTTATTGAGTATAAAAATAAAATAACACACAAAATTAGGAAACAATATTTTTTCAAAATTTCAGGTCATTATATTCTTCCCCCCTTAAGAAATTGCCTCCTCAAAATTTTTAAAATTGGGTTTTGAAATTTCATTGAAAGTCCCACATCAGAAAAGTGTCAATAACAATATTACATTAAAAGAAAGAAAGGGAAGTAAAAAGGTAACCCAAGTTATCCCATACTAGGATTCCATGTAGGAAAACATGTAAATGGAGGAGAAAAAAAAGGGTCACGTTCTGAGGGAGAGTGATAGAGAACATGATTAGGAGAAAGTTAACAAAAATAAAATCACAAACTTATGATGGGTTAAATGGTATTTGATTTCCCAGTAGGAAATGTTAACAGAAAACATTTTTGTTTTACGCTCCTTTTCATAGATTTGAGGAATTCATTTACTACATAGAATAAAAACATAAGGGAATATACCTACCCTCAAGTAGAGTTTAATCTTTTAATAAGTTTTTACCGAAACTAATCATTTCTCCAAACGATGAGAATTCAAAAAAACTTGGTCTCATAAAAAGAAAAAGAATAATCTTCTTGAGATTCACATAATCCACATAAGATTAACTTTCAATTTATTCTATCTTTAAACATTATCCCAAAAACAGAAAGGGTAAGACAAAACAACTCTTCAAAAAGAAATAATCCCATAGGGAGGGAAACTTCTTTAAATATTAAAAATTCCACGGTACTACCCAAAGTTTATCATAGACCAATCCATAAATAATTGTCCTCAAAATTCCTCAAAATAAACCAAACTAAGATTGAAACCCAAATACAAGAAGGATTTGATAACATAGTCTTCCAAAATAAACTTTGTCGTTCATCTCCAAACAACATCAACCACTCTTAACATCTTATAACAAAAGTATCTAACCTAAACATGTTTTCCCCAAGATATGTTAATCATTTACATAAGTAACTTAATTACTATAAGTCCACCTTAAATTCATCGATTATTCAAAATATAAGTCAACCTTTACTCCTCATAGAAAATACCGCAGTAATCTATTTACCTCGATCAAATAGGGTTCCCAAAATAGTGAATGTATTCCAAAATAATAATCATATTTTAATCCCCTAATCATCTCTGTCATATTAATATGGATATTGTTACCTTTCCTATCACATTGTTTGTTGGGAAATGTTCTTTCATTTCCCGCCATTAACTAAGTAAAGAATGTACAATTAGGGTCTTAAATACTTAGCCAATAATCATGAAAAGGAACTTAGAACATAGAAGGATAACTTGTAGATGAAAAGTATATCGTAACTTGTGATCCCCTAGGTTCCAAACAAGGTTTTCCATGATCATACATTTTTATGTGAATCTTTATTTTATTTTATCTTTGTTCCATTAATAATGGTTCATACTAAGCTTATGAATTTACCAAATCATATCCCTTGGGAGTGTCGTAACCAAGAGTGCAGCAAGGCCCGTTGTCGTGTACTAGTTCCCGTTTAATTCTAGCTCAATGTGGTGTTTTTGAGTTTTACCCCTATGTACATCTATTCCAGAGCCACCTCTATGTGCTCGTATCCAAACATGAATGTATTTTCTTGGAAACCCCTTACTCAATACTCCCCAAAATACCAGAAAGATTCCCTATATTTAAACTCTTCTATAGGCTTCTTCCTAAAGTTTTCATATCCTAATTTCCACAAATAACTAAACAATACTTTGATACCAACTCTATCATCCCACATTTTTTTCACATAAACATTCATTTCATTATACAAACCCGAGGATCTTTAAGGTTTAGTGTCTTAAAAACCAGGAAATTATTACATGAGAAAAAAACATTTTTCTTAAACACTTGAAAGGATTCTCCTTAAGTTCATCCTAGGTTTATTACTGCATCTCATAACCTGGGACATACATCAGCAGAAAGGGTGAGCAGAATGCCCAGTAAGGGAAATAAGAGAAACATTTTACATGTGAAGTTGAGATACTTCAATAAGGTCATGAAAAGAACTTTAAGGAATGAGAAAGAAATCATGAGGCATATCATAATAAAAATAAAAATTTTCATAACTTAAAGATGTGGCTACAACATTTAACATTGACAATGATTTCCATTTCACCAAGGTCTATCCCCAAGGTGTCAATAAAAATTACCATGGTTATTCACAAAGGTATCAGTCAAAATAGTCATCTTTAGAGATTAAGTCTTACCCAATGCATTGGAGTGCTATCAGGGTTCACCCTTAAATTTGCCTTTATTATCATGTGAGCTAGATATATCATCATCAATAATTTAAAAAACAACCCATATATCATAACATAAATGGGTTTCATTTAATAATCATAATGTTTTAAAAACTACTTTAAAGACATGATCTTTATGTCACTTTAAAACCCACAGAAAAGGAAGGTGGGTCTCATGTATGTAAATCCCACATTTTAAAATAGAACATTTTGGTAAATATTTGAATACCATTATATAAGAGAGATCTTTTAGTATTAACTTAATAAAAAAAATAACTTTAGAAAAAGAGAGTGACATTTTGAGATGGAAATTCTGCAGCATAATTACTATGTTTTGGGGTTTTAGAAAACATTGAAAAGAGAGGGGACATGGGTCAAACATTCAAAAATGACCCATTAAAAAGTATATGGACATAATATGGAGGATATATAAACATGGTAATGAAAGTTTATGGACATAACATTTGAAATGAAGAACATGTAAGGAAGACAAAAAATAGATTTCTCTTATGAAATTTCGGCAGCCTAATGGTGTCACTTAAACTTCAACAAAAATTAATTGACGAGATCAAATAGGGTCTCTCATCATATGAAAATAAAATTTCAGTATGATAGATATATAGATAATAACCCAACATAATAAAAAGTTAGTTGAAAGACTTTACAAGAAAATAGAACTTGAAAATGAGAAAGGTGAAAAGAATCCCTTAAAAATTATGTATCCTAACGGCGTCACTTAAACATCAAAAAAATGAATTGAAGATATCAAATAGGGTATCTCATCATATGAAAATAAAAGATCATTATTATAGATATATATATCATACCTTAACATAATAAAAAGTATCTTTAAATTCTTGACATGAAAATAGATCTTGAAAATGAGAAGGGTGAAAGAACCCCTTCAAAATTTGGCAGCCTAACGGCGTCACTTAAACATCAAAAAAAATGAATTGAAGAGATAAAATAGGGTCTCTCATATTATGAAAATAAAAGTAAATTATGATAGATATATAGATCATACCCCAACATAATAAAAAGGTACTGAAAGACTTGACATGAAAATAGATCTTGAAAATGAGAAGGATGAAAGAACCCCTTAAAAATTCGGCAGCCTAATGACATCACTTAAACTTCAACAAAAATAAATTGACGAGATCAAATAGGGTATCTCATCATATGAACATAAAAGATCAGTATGATAGATATATATATCATACCCCAACATAATAAAAAGTAACTTGAAATACTTTACATGAAAGTAGAACTTTGAAAAATGAGAAAGGTGAATGAATCCCTTAAAAATTCGGTAGCCTAACGGCTCCCCTTAAACTTTCATAAAATTATTTGATGAGAGTAAGAGGGGGTCTCTCATAATATTAACATGTAAAGGTAAGTAAGAGGAAAATAAAAGAACATCCTCCATCATAAGGGAATGGAGCATAAAATAAATGACATAAAAGAGATTACTTGAAATGAAAGGGAGAGGTAGGATCCCTTGCCTTAAAACGTATCTCTTAAAACTCAATGGTTGGGACCTTGAGGGATTGTGGAACCTTGAGAGGACTTATTGGGAGGTAATGAGACCATAACATCATTGTGGGAGAGTTTGGAGTAAAAAATAAAGGAGGAAGGGGTGGGTATTTATAGGGAATGTGAGGGGACATGGCATTAATGGCCAAGGGGCACCTCACAAGTGGTTTTCTCAAAACCATGGGTTGTCCCATGGAATTTCCCATGGAGTTAGGCCAAATGGGGCCCCAATACAATAATTCATCACCTTTGGTCGGCCAGCCCTTAAAATATCTCATGACATCATCATGACACGGTTATGATTCCATTAAACATACCAAAACCCTAATACTGTATTTTTACTATTCACTGAAAATTCAACTTTCTAAGAAAAATCCAAAAATTTCACCTTAACCAAATATCAATGCTGTGATTTCAAAAATGAACTCTATTTTATAAAAATAATTTTCTAAATATTTTTAATTTAATTTTTATATAAATACTCTATTCACTGAAAATTCAGTTTTCCAGAAAAATCCCCAAAAAATAAAATAACATAATATCGATGCTCTGAGTTCCAAAATAAAGTCTATTTTATAAAAATAAATTTTTATATATTTTTAATTTAATTTTTAATTAAAAAAACTATTCACCCGAAAAAACTAATACTTGACTAATAATTTATGAAACCGTTATTTAACCATTTTAATGAATCACACTACTTAATCAAGATGCCTAAATTATATTAATAAATTCTTTAAGTAATAATACTAATCCATTTGGACACATTACTAATCCTAAGAATAAAATCACTATTCATAATTTACTATTCATCAAAATTTACGTTGATCTTATTAGACTCTAAATATCGTACTGAACATAATTGTAGAAGACAATTTTTTGAAAATCGTAACACATTTTTAAGTATTTAAGGTTTACATAAATAGTTATAAAATATCATTTCTCTAAAATTCATCAAAAATATGCATACTATATTTATCCGGATATTTGAAAATTCATAAACATCATCATAAGAAGAAATAAAATTTTTTATTTAAAACAAAGTTTTATACAAGGTAGTTACGGTCTACATACATAGCCCCTTATAATCCCAGCATAGGACCTAAGTTTAAGGTGTGCTAAGGTGAGCGAATCTGAGGGCGGCTCAGCCAACATTGCACGAGTAGTAATTTCTATCAGTTTGAACTTCTCGCGAAGGATATTCTGTTCTAGTGTCACACGATGAAGATCTGCTTGGGTTTGGTCCAGAGAAAAGCCCAGTGGTGCTACCTCTTTCCAAATTTCTGTTATATGGGCTTTGATTGGCCCGAGACTACTGGATGAGGCCATCGAATCTTCTTTCTATATTCATTAACCAAGATCACTTGTATTTAGAAACACAAATCGAAATGTTTAGTTTCCAGCGGTCATATTGACCAATGGTCATATAACAGTCAAAACCCCACAGTCTCATTTAAATTATACTCTTGTTATCAAATGAAATAGTTTTATTGAGTATAAAAATAAAATAACCCACAAAATTAGGAAACAAGATTTATTCAAAATTTCAGGTCATTACATCATTGTTGGGTATATCCCTTCAAAAAGTAGAGATGTCTAAATTGCTGACTAAGTTGTGCATATTAATTCTTATAGATGTACTAGTGGTCTCACTAATTGTTCTGATGTAGGTGTATTCAAATTTGGATGATAATAATATAGGTACATATTTTTCTATACATTTATCCATGATGTAGGCATGTTTTGGAGAAGGTGAACAGTTTTTATTAAACAATAATAATTGTTTTATTTATTTCGCATCACCTAAAATTAAATATTTTTTTTTACCCCATCGGTGTTTAGTGAATCATCTCATCGGGGAAGGAACATTAGGCTCCATGAATCCACACAATATAATAAGGTTTTTCCTCTTCACCAGAGGATGGGGTTTGGGAAACATACATCATTGGTGAAATAAAATAGAAAGGTATGTTTCTAACATTGGTCAGATCTATTGGATATTTTGTGATGTAAAATCATTTAAAATTTCACTAATAAACGCTTATTCCCTTTATTGTAGTGTATTTATCTTTAAGCCTAGAGGTTCTAGTCCCCGCTCTCTTAGGGATTCCTCCAAATGGGCTGACCAATGTTGAGGAAGTCTCCCTCTCTTCTACATTGAATAATGTAAGCATGTATCCATACACTAGTGACCTAGTCCTGAAATTTATCCACATTATTTGGATGGTCACAGATCAAGGCATGGGGTCTGCATCATTCTACAAATCTACGTAGCTACAAATATGGAGGATGATATAGAAATTAGTTTTAGAGAAACCTATGGAAGGGTTGAAGGATATGTTGGGTAATCAGTGATTTATGTACATCTCCTTTGGAAAAAATGTTTTTGATTATGGACCCCTTCATTACAGAATGATGGAGGTGATACCACTGATAGATCAGAAGAGGATCCGTGAACTGAGGGTGTTGTCTACTAAGGTTCCAACATCTATGATGAAAAACAAGTATGAAGATGTAAAGGATGATTCCAAAAGTGTTTTGGATATGTCTTCTCATTGGGATGTGATCAATATTAGGAAGGTTAAAATCATCCATCTTTAGTAAAAAAATATCCTTCATCAGTATGAGGTCATTAATCTTCCATAAGTGTTGTACTAGTTTCAACATGCACGTCATATATTAGAGAAATCCATATTGGAGAAGCATGGACCCATCATCAGGGAATTTAAGTCTATGCTTGATGTTGTGGACTGGGTGGTGTAGTTTCATAAAATTATGGAGAAAGATTCTAAATATGTAGACTAGTTACACAAAACCGTTACTTCTCTATAGTAGAGACTTTCATAGCTCTAGGGATCTTCTAATCACGTGCATTTATGGAACAATAATTTTTACACTTTTACATGCCTTGTAAATTTATGGGAGATACTCTGACATGTAGATATCCCTCCACTTTTTAGGGTATCAATAAATAGATTATCTAAACTATATATGTTACTGACTATTATTTTTTTATTCAGGATTTCCATGATATTTTTATAATATAATGTTTTATGAAGCATTAACGGTACCCATTTTTTTCATAATATCATGTAAACATGAATGACTGAACTTGAATGTTACAATTCATAACCGATTTTATAGGAAATGATCATGAATGACCTCCGACATGATACTTCTCATTGAAATATATACTCCATCTATATTATGATTACATGATTCACAGAACTATCATCTGGGTAGAGTATATGTCTCAGAGGGATATTTACCTTTCTTTTGTCTATTTTTATAGATATGATGAAAATAGATTTATTTTTCATAATGCCATATGGTGGCCCTTACAAGTTTTTTATCTTTCTATTCTTGCAGACTAAATCACAGATCAGCTATAGTTTAAGTTCTTTTATCTTGAACCATATATCTCTATAGTGTGATGTCTTTTATCTCATACCTTACATTACTATACTTTAGGGTATTTTAGCTCAGTCATTTTTATTCAACAGTTTAGGATATTTTAGCTTGGACCATCTATTGTTGTATTTGAGAGTATTTTATCACAGACCTTCTATAACTATAATATAAGTTATTTTAACATGGAACTTCTCTCTTTTTTGTTGAAGTTTTATTAGCATGGACAATGTATTGCTGAATTTTATGGTCATTTATCTCTGTAAATCTATTCATATTGTTTAGGGACTTTTAGTTTGAACCTTTTTTGCTATATTTTATGGTATTTTAGTTCAGACATTTCATATCAGTAGTTTAAGGTCTTTTCTTTTAGTCTATCTAATTTTTTAGTTTATGGTATTTTAGCTCAGACATTATATTATTGTATTTTAGAGGATTTTATCTAGAACATTGTGTTACTATGTATTTTATAGTCTTGATACTAGTACATGATTAATAAATATGGAATATGGTGCACACATTCTTGGGATAACCAATTAAACCCTAAGGTTTTATGTTCTTCTAAGGTGTCTAGGGGTCATAGTGATTGGAGTTCTTTTTTTTCAAGGACTAGACGCCTCTAGTAGATAGGTCTAAACCCCTACGATTAATAATAATTGTCAAAATTGACGTGTATCTGCTATTATCCTTGATTTTTGAAAGGGTTATTTTGATTGTAATGGATGAGGGAGAAATTATGGGGAAATTAGGTCCACTAGGAGAGTTGGAATATGTATTGATGTATATCATAACCCATAATTTGGAGTCTCATTGTGTGGAATATAAGAGACATGCCGAGAATGATCTATAACACCCTAAGGTGATGGGTTCTTCCACGAAGTTACTAGTGATCACATGTAGAGGGGATCCTTTAATATTTAGGGGATACCTTTAGTTGGTAGGTCAAATCCATTATTCATCGACATCAAGGTCAAATAGTTGTTTCCCCACCCCTATTTGAGGGATACGAATGTTTCCGGAAGACTCTAGCATAAATATGATGAACATGGGTATAGAGGAGGAGTTATATAAGAAGGGTTATAGAACAATAGGTAAATTTATCTATTAAATGTAAATCTCAAACTCTATACCATGTGGTTTGAATAAAAATGTGAGGGATATAAAATTTTTCATGAATGGTGTGTCACATCCTTTCCTTAAGAAAGTGAACTACACATGGTGGCATAAATACGAGTGTGTTGATTCCACTTGAATATTGAGTTCATGTGGATTTTAAATCATAGATCAATGTTCTTGGGTCTTGAGGATTACATTATACAATCATATAGTGGATGGACCATAACACCCTCAGGTTCTGAGGTGCACTATGGTGATTCAAATATCATAACTATCAAAATCCCTAATTAAATATCCAATATGTCTTTGGATTGATGTTATAAGCCCTTATGAATAGATAAAAGGGTAGAAGAGAGTGATCTAAATTCTTTTCCATGGGTCATGGGAGGTTGCAGAGATCTATGGTGCTCAAATCATGATGGATGATACGTGGAACGACTAATATTCAAGATGGTTTCGAGCACACTAAAAGTTGTATCACGACCTAGCTAACATGATCTCATGTAAAGGGGATGTAAAATAATTACTCAAACTCTTTACACGACCATTATCACTAGGAATCATATATTTTCTTTTACTACTGCTACAGTGTAGGACCTATGAGATTTTTGCTTCATTTAGTTACACCCTAATCTTTTCCTAAACACTAGAGATGAAAATTTTATCAAGTAAGGACTTGAATTTTTGTCAGGATACCCTTTCCTGTTTATCTTATAGGAATGTTGTACATATATTTCTCTAGAGGTTTAAGGTCTTTCAATTTGGACCATTAATGTCTACAATTTAAGGTTGTGTAGCTTTTGACTAAATTGGAAGAATTTTATGTTCATGACACACATGAACCTAATATGAGGTAAATATAACATATGTGCATAATTAGAATATACAAGTTTAATCATACTTGAACAATAATTTGAGGGGGAGATGATATTGTTATAAATAATGGATTTGGGTTCTAGATCTATGGTTAATGATATGAAACAATCATGTTGGGGATGGGATATAACACCCCTTGTTTCTAACTTCTTACATGATGACTTCATTCTCAAAAGGATGAAAACTCCCTTCATACAGAGCCAAGATATCTCTAGTTGGTAGTTTTGAGCCCTGATGCATCGATATAATGGTCATGCAGAGGTATATATTTTTTTTTAATGGGCCATAAAAGGTATAAATAACCCCTAGGTGCTATAGACATAAATTGGAATTTATGAATTGTGGTCCTTAAATGTTAGAAGAAGCACTCCACACTCTAGTTGACTAGGGTAAAGAACTTAATTTTCTATGACAATTAATAATGATGGGTGATTGTATGAACCCGGTTATTATTTCTAAGGTACAGGTTTCTTAATTTCTATTTTCCTTAAGTGTTTTTGATAAATAAGGAAAATGGGGGGGGAATCCTAAATTTTGGGACTACACGCCATGTACTTTTCCACACACCGTGTACTTTGGCCATGTGGGATGAGTACACAGGGTGTGTAGCCATGTTGATGATGATGGGTGTAAAAACTGACTATATTTCATTTAGTGAGTATTTACACGCAGTGTAGTCAGTCGGCAGGTAAATAGTAAGGCGGTGGAGGCAGCCGCTAGCTGAGTGAAATTACATGCCGTGTAATTAGGAATACATGTTGTGTACTCATGTCGATAGATGAACAGTGCGGCGGTGCCGCCATAGGAACAGTTAAATGAGAAAATTACACACCATGTAGTAAATAGTACACGCCGTGTACTTTGTTTTATTCACTTAAAATGGGAAGTATCCAACAATGTTAATAGGATTGGCTTAGAACCGTAGGGGATCTTGGGAGAACATCCGAATCTTTTTGGATCAACTGATCGAGCATAGGGAATCTGATCGCGCTTCTATCGATCACGTTGGAACCACACGGGTAATCCCTCCCTTCTCCTTTCATAGTTCATACAAATTCTTCCTCTATTGGAATTTATTTGTGTTTAAACGGGTTTTCTTTCACCTCAGATCTACCTCGTTCTTGGACGATTCATGGATTGTCGTTTGAGTATACTGATCAGGGGAGTTTAAGGTAGGTGGCTTGGTCTTTAATTTCCAACTGTTGTGTGTTTGTGTGTATTTTTGTTCTACGAACCCATGTTGGGGTGTCATGTGGCTGAGGCATTGGCTGTTTTAAATACCTAGAATTGTATAGGTAATTAAATGTGTTAATAATCTGCTGTTTGGGATCACTGCATGGATCCAGGACCACACCAAGGGTGTGTTCCTCTATTTAGCCATTTGGCCAGGATACTCGAGGGTATTCCATTGTAATGTTGTTTTTTAAATAGACATGATACGAATTTTATGTGAATTGTTTATTTACATGTTGGTCTTGGCCTAGTTACTTATGCCTGAGGGCGGTGTTTTGCTAGAGCCTGAGGGCATGAATGGATTTTCCTGAGGGCAACGTTCTTTTTTGCCAGAGGGAAACCTTTTGTATGACTAAGGGATGTGTCTTCTATGCATGATGGAGACAATTTGTACACCTAAGGGAAATATCTATTACGCCTGAGGGTAATTACCGGCGGGTTGGATTCTGATTACCTGAGGGTAAGGGTTTGCGTGTCTGAGGACAATGACTGATTACTTAGAAATTCACTGTGGTGTTTTCTTTTATTGAATGGATAAATTGAATATTAAAATGGAAATATAACTAGTTAAGTTGGTTACTTTTTAGTACTTCTTAATTTATTACATTTTACTATTGCACACTGTAGTTGCATGTTTACACACTGTTGAGCACTGGCCTTTGGTGGGTGCCTACTGGGATTTATTTATCACACCCTGTTTGGGTAATGTCTTTGGCCCAAATATACTATGTTTCTGCAGGTGTGGATAAGGGAAAGGGTCCCTATAAAGTTACATGATTTTTGATGAGGAGTAGGGGAGCATGGGACCGAGCTTAGGCTCACGATGCTGCCGACTGTTTTGTTTCGTTCTGTTGTACCTTTCCTTTCGATTGTATTGTGCTGTATTGTGTAACGTGTTCTGGCTATTTTCATAGAACTTGAGACATGTTGCATCATTATCTATACAACTATTGGTTATATTTTTATTGCAGTTGTTCTTTTTAAATGTGTATGGTTTATTGCTTCCGCTGTTGTTGTATGTTGTATATTTTATTCCACTCCACTAGACTTTGAAATTTGAGGGCATAGTTTCCCCACTATCAGACCTGGGCCCTCGCTACTAGTCGGTAGCCTCTGGCGTTTGGGGAAATGCGCTTGAGGTAATGTGGCGAACCGGGTTCGGGGCACCCGTAGAGTGGCACCCGGGCCTTGGACGTTACAACGTGGTATCAGAGGGGTTCTTTTGTTTAACAAACTATTTGGAGCCTCATTCAGGGATAGGACGTGAATGGTAGTTGGTAATAAGCTATTCCCAGGCGTAACTAAGCCGTGTATATGGAAAATCTAGTCCACCTCGTATTTTTCAAAATTTTCTAATATTGCAAATTTATAGTTTATTTGATTTTCATCGTTGGGTGATGAAATTGTTATTGTGCTATTATATTTTATCCATGGGTTCTATTTCATTACAACCCGATGAGATGAGGGTATTCCAGCTCATGCATCATGTAGGCACAGGCTGGAATCACATGCCATGCATAGTTCAATGTCACGTAGGTGCATTAGAAATATCATGTTATTGTGATAGATGTAGTGCTAGAAAAACTTGTTTTTGTGATAGCTTATTTGATAAATACCTCTTATGTGATAGGGTATTTTTATGTGAGTTGGTTGATAGAATAGATTCCAAAAATTGGTTTCTGGGGAGTATGGGCCCTCATTGACCTGAATTTGGTGAACCATCGACTTCTTTGGCTATAACACATATAAGATTCCAATATTTGATTTGCAGAGAGTATGTGCCCTCACGGATCAGAATTTGGCACTTAAGTATTGTTTTCAGTGGTTTATCTGGGCTCTGGAGTAGTTTTTGAGACATACTGTCCGGAAAACACAGTATACATGCTATGTAGTTCTATGGACACATGTCGTGTGTTCTTCTATTCGGGAAGAAATGAAAACCTTTTTCATACACGCCATGTACCCTAATTACACGCCATATAGTTTCTTTCTATGTTATAGACTGGGTGGGCGGGGACACAGGGAAGCGAAATGCTTGGGGAAAACATGTCATGTACCAAATGTACACGTCGTGTAGTGTTGACCCAGAGTCTGCCCGTGTATCTAACAACATGGACAGAGGAGAACATAAGACATACATGTTGTGTCCACTATGACACACGTCGTGTAGTCGGGCCTGGGGTCCCGGTCGTGTAACTAACAACACGGATCAGGGTAATCCTTTCGTGTACATGTCGTGTCCATCTAGAACACGTCGCGTAGTGTGAGCTGTGTATCCAACCATGTAACTAACAACACAGGTTGGTTGAGCTCGTCCAGTACATGCCGTGTGCCTGAGGAACATGTCGTGTTGTCTTGTCCGAGGACAAACCATGTGGACTTAGCCATGTGCCTGTGGAAACGAGGTGGTGTACACACCGTGTTCGGGTGTAACACGTCGTGTAGTATAAATCCCAGTAGTCGTTCGTGTCACAAATGACACGGGAAGTTGGAAAATTACACCATACACGCCGTGTAGATTATATACACACCGTGTTGTCTTGTTCAACGGGAGCCATTTGATTTGGCCGTGTAGAAGGACTTGGGAAGGGGAAGAGAAGTCGAGTACACGTCGTGCAGTCAGTGTACACGCCATGTAGTCAAGTTTTTTAAATCATGAAATGCCTACTTCCTCATGTTCCCCTTTTGGTCCATTTGTTTTGATTATTTGATAATCATGATCTATGGTGTGCATTTGACCTTGTAGAGTCATGCCGCCGAAACGACCACACGTTGTTCACTAGGAGAGTGACAACAAGTATACTCCAGAAATGGTAGTCCATGGTCTACCAATGAATCTTCTAGCAGATCCAGTTGCAGTGCCACCCATTATACCGGACACAGGCGCGGATGTGAAGTTTCGTGAGGGCTTCATGCGGTTCATGCAGACCACTCAGGGAGCACCGCCAACTGCCACATCAATGGCAGAACTGACTCATATCATCCAGAAGCAGCATCCGCCTATGTTTTCAGGGGATGGCAGACCACAGGCTACAGAGTCTTGGCTAGGGTCTATACAGACTATTTTTGAGAATCTCAAGATGCCTCTAGGGTGGAGGGTTAGGCTCGTGACATATATGTTGCGTGATTCCGCCAAGAGGTGGTGGGAGGTTACCACCCAGTCAGAGCATAATAGAGACATGGTGGGGGAAGATTTTAAGACGGTATTTTATGAATTATTCCTTCCATAACACTGAGGGTAGATAGAGCTCGAGAGTTCATGAATTTTAAGCAGGGATCTATGTCAGTGATGGACTATTCTTCTCATTTCACCAAGCATCAGCATTTTTCACCCGTACTAGTGGGTGATGAGACGTTGAGGGCCAGCCGTTTTGACGGTGGTCTTCGTTATGATATCTGAGTTATGGTGAATGCTTTCACATTTCCTTCAGTATATGTTATTGTAAATCAGGCACTGATTATGGAGACTAACATTTGGGAGGCTAGTAGTGCAGTCCAGGGCAGTTCAACACCAGTTTCTGGTATTATTTATACTGAAAAGAGGAAGCGACAGATGAGTTTCTCTCATGGTGGCAGTACTAGCCAGACAGTTTCTTCATGTGGCCTGGTCTTTTGCTACCAGTGCGGTAGAGAGGGGCACAAGAGACCGCAGTGTCCACGTGACCCAGTGGAGTGCCGATCTTATGGAAAGATGGGTCATCTGAAGTGCTTTTGCAGGGAATTTCCCCAAGTGGCTAGTGAGAGGGGTTCAATGCAGGCTCCGCATATGGGAGGAGGACCAGTAGCTTCTTACAAGTCAAGAAACTGGAATACGTCAGGCTGTGCAGGACATGATGGTTGTTGTGTCCATGGTATCCAGACACCATGATCTCAGAGGCAGCTGGATGGGACAACATAGTGTATTCAGGCTGTGTCGCAGGGCCGCGACACTGGGAAGGAATATGCAGTGCCGCAGACCCAACAAGAGCAGGATATCGGACCTTCTACAGTCAGAGGTACTATTCTAGTAGCTTCTATCTTATCTTCAGTACTTTTTGATACGAGTGCTACACATTGTTTCATATCTGTACCCATTATGGAGAGCCTTGGGCTCTGTGTTTCTTCTTCATATTCTGTTGTTATGACGCTAGACACTCCGTTGGGAACTAGAACGACTTGTGTTCATCTGTGCAAGGAGTTCCCCCTTGAGGTTGGTGGGTCTCACATTCTATGGAACCTCTACGTCTTAGAAATGACATCTTATGACATTCTTCTCATGATGGACTGATTGGTTCCCATTTGAGCCTTTGTTGATTTATATCATCGCAGGGTGAGGTTCTCGTCACTAGAGGGCGGAGAGTTTCTATACAAGGGAGAATGGGATGTTCCGGTGAGTCGAGTTGGACCAGAGCATCGCGGACAAGGTGGAGTCACAACCTAGATTGCAGGTTTATATCTGGATGATCATGGGACTTGTTAGATGGATTTTCCTCCAGTGTTTGATCATTTTAGGGATGCCTTCCCGGAAAACTTTTTAGGTCTACCTCTGGAGTGAGAGGTGTATTTCTCTATTGAGTTTGTCCCAGGAGTAGCACCATTGTCCATTCCTCATTATAGGATTGCTACACCAGAGTTTCAAAAGCTCAAGAGGTAGTTAGAGGAGTTACAGTCAAAGGGTTTTATCTGAACCATTACTTCTCCTTAGGGTTCGCTGGTCCTCTTCATGAAGAAAGAAGACGGTACCCTTAGACTCTGTTTGGATTATCGGAAGTTGAACCAGTTGACAGCCAAGAACCGATATACCTTGCCAAGGATTGATGATCTTTTTGATCAACTTCAGGGAGCACGAGTGTTCTCAAAGATTGACATGAGATCAGGATATCATCAGTTGTGCTTGAGACCATCATACATACCACTTACAGCCTTCAGGAGTTGGTATGGTCTATATGAGTACTTGGTAATGCCTTCTTGAACTCACGATTCCACCAGATTTTTTCATGGCTCTGATGAATCATGTGTTCAATTATTATCTGGATTCTTTTTTGGTAGTATTTGTGGATGATATCTTGGTGTACTCTCACAGTCAACATGACCATGGCACCCATCATGATATCGTATTGAGTACACTGAGAGAGCATCGTCTATATGCTATGATCAAAAAGTGCCACTTTTGGATGGACCAAATTCACATCCTGGGTCATATCATCTCAGATGCAAGAGTTTCAGTAGACCCAGAGAAGGTGAGAGCAGTATTTTCATTGAAGCATCCCAAGAACTTGTTTGAGATATGGAGTTTCTTGGGGATGGCTGGTTACTATAGGCTCTTTATAAAGGACTTCTCTCGCTTAGAAGAAATGTTGAAGGGTTTGACTAAGAAGGTTGTGAAGTTTTTTTGGCCAGAAGCTTGAGATACACCCTTTCAGGAACTGAAAGGAAGGTTGACATCAACACCAGTCCTGATACTTCCAGAATAAGGGAAGAGCTATATAGTTTACTGTGATGCATTAGGTATTGGTCTGGGAGCGGTGTTGATGCAGGGTGATCGAGTTGTTGCGTACGGTTCTCAGTAGTTGAGTCCAGATGAGAGAAATTACCAGACTCATGATCTCAAGTTAGATGTAGTTGTTCATGCGTTGCGTTTTTGGAGACATTATCTCTTGGGAGAGCCTTTGGTGGTTTTCACCAACCATAAAAGTCTCAATTATATCTTTACCCAGCATGACTTGAATATGAGGCAGCGAAGGTTGGTTGAATACCTACAGTCCTTCGATTTCGATCTTGCCTATACACCTGGTAAGGGTAATGCAATTTTTGATGGACTGAGCAGGAAGACTCAGATACAGGCTGTTCAAGAAGCCAATGGTGAGTGGCAGCTCATGGCCTTGTTCTCTGAGATGCATCTAGAGGTGCACTAAAGTTAGGGGAAAGCCTATATTTCATCCTTAGCTGTGACTGCTACCCTCCTGGATAGAGTGAGGATGAGACATCTATCTAATTTAGAAGTCCTAGTTCTACAAGAGTCTGTGGAAAGTGAGGACCCACCTCCAGGTTGGACGATAGGTGATGATGAGATTCTGTGTTTCCTATGGACAAGTGTGGGTTCCAGGGGATATACGTGAGGAGTTGATGTGGGAGTTTTATGCTTCAGCTTGGGCAGTTCATCCCAGGGTTACAAAGATGTACTGTGACTTGAGACGTAAGTACTGGTGGCCGGGTATGAGAGAGAAGTACCTGGTTTTGTTACGAGATGTTCCACCTATTAGTAGGTGAAGGCGGAGCATCAGAGGCCAGGCGGACTATTACAACAGTTACCCATCCCGTAGTGGAAATGGGATGATGTCGTGATGGATTTCGTGACTGGATTGCCAAGGTCACCTTGAGGCAATGATTCTATGTGGGTTGTTGTGGACAGAATTACGACAGTAGCTCACTTTTTTTCAATCAAGGAGACCTTCAGGGATGACGATCTTAGGAAATTATATATCCTAGAGATAGTGTTTCTTTATGGGGTCGCTCGTTCTATAGTTTCAGATAGGGATGCCAATTTTACGTCTCGTTTCTCAAATAGTTTTAAAAGGGCACTAGGTACACAGGTGCTTCTGAGCATAACTTACCACCCTCAAACCGATGGCCAGTTAGAGGATATGATACAAGTGCTTGATGACATGCTGCGTGCATGTATTATAGACCTTGGTGGCTCATGGGAGAAGCATATACCCCTAGACGAGTTTTCCTACAATAATAGTTTTCAGGAAACTATTGAGATGACACCATACAAGGCTTTATATAGTAGGCCATGTTGATCACCTTTGTGCTGGTTAGAGGCAGTTGAGGCCACTTTACTAGGACCACGTCTCATGCAGGAGACTTCTGAGCAGGTCCAGTTGATTCAGAAGTAGATGGCTACCACATAGTCTCGTCAGAAATCATATGATGATCGTTGTAGACGACCTTTGGAGTTCTTGGTCGGGGAACGGGTCTTCTTGCATGTTTCGGCGAGGCTGGGACATAGACGGATTGGGAGAAAGGGTAAACATTCACCGAGGTATGTGGGGCCATTTGAGATTATGGAAAGAGTCGGGCTGGTTGCCTATCTGTTGTAGTTACTGAAGAGTTATCGGGCCATGCACGACGTCTTCCATGTATCTCAGTTGCATCACTATCATTCAGACCCATCTCAAATCTTTCAGCCAGATGAGGTTGAGCTTCAGATCGATGCGTCCTTTGAGGTGCATTTGATTTGTATCATTGATAGGAGCACGATTGTTCTTCGAGGCCGGTCAGTTCCTCTCGTATGGGTGCTATGGCAGCATGGAGTATTTCTTGACGAAACCTGGGAGCGGGAAACCAACGTATGTTCTAAATGGCCAGAGCTATTCTGAGCTTTATCTTCGCCACACTTGGATGGGCAATTCAGGGATGAATTGATTTAAGGGGGGAAGTTTTTAAGAACCTGGTTCTTATTTTTAAGGTACGAGTTTCCTTTTTCCTCTATTCCTTAAGTGTTTTTCAGAAATAAGGAAAATGGGGGAAAATAGTAAATTTTGGGACTACTCGCCATGTACATTTCCACACGCCATGTACATTGGCCGTGTGGGATGAGTACACAGGGTGTGTAGCTTTGCTGATGATTATGGGGGTTAAAACCAACTACACTCCATGTCGTGAATATTTACACACCGTGTAGTCAGTCGACAGGTAAATAGTATGGCGGTGGTAGTAGCCACCAGCTGAGTGACAGTACATGCCGTGTGACCAAGAATATACATCGTGTACTCATGTCGACAGATGAACAGTGCAGCCGTGCCGCCAGAGGAACAATTAAATGAGGAAATTGAACGCCATGTAGTATATACTACATGCCGTGTACTTTGTTTTTTTCACTTAAAATGGAAAGTATCCAAACCTGTTCACAGGATTGGCTTAGAACTGTAGGGGATCTCGGGAGGATGGGTGAATCATTGTGGATCAACCGATCGAGCACCGAGAATCTGATGCTGCTTCCGTCGATCACGTTGGAACCACATGGGTAAGCCCTACCTTCTCCTTACATAATTATTACAAATTCTTCCTCTAAGTGATGTTATTTGAGTTTAAATGGGGTTTTCTTTCACCTCAGATCTACCCCGTTCTTGGAAATATCATGGATCTTCGTTCGATTATACTGATCAGGGGCGTTTAATGTAGGTGTCTTGGTGTTTAATTTCCAACTGTTGTGTGTTTTTGTGTATTTTTGTGCTACAAACCCATGTTGGGGTGTCGTGTGGCTGATGCCTTGGATATTTTAAATACCTAGAATTGTAAATGTAATTAAATGTGATAATAACCTTCTTTATGGGATCGCTGCATGGATCGAGGACCACCCCGGGGGTGTGTTCCTCTGTTTAGCCATTTATCTAGGATACCCAAAGGTATGCCATTGAAATAATGTTTGTTAAATAGCCTTGAGAGGAATTTTATCTGAATTTCTTATTTACATGTTGGGCTCGGCTCGGTTACTTATGCCTGAGGGGGGTGTTTTTCTATAGCCTAAGGGCATGAATTGATTAGCCTGAGGGAAACGTTCCTTTTCGCCTGAGGGAAACCTTTAGTATTCCTGAGGGAAGTGACTTCTGTGCCTGAGGGTGACACATCGTACGCCTGAGGGAAATATCTGTTATGCATGAGGGCAATTACCTACGGGATGGATTCTGATTACCTGAGGGTAAGGGTTTGCGTGTCTAAGGACACTGAATGATTACATAGAAATTCAATGAGGTGTTTTCTTATATTGAATGTATAAATTGAATATCAAAATGGAAATATAACTTGTTAAGTTGGTCACGTTTTACTATTTCTTAATTTATTTCATTTTAGTATTTCACACTATTGTTTCATGTTTACACATAATTGATCACGGGCTTTTGGTGGGTGCCTACTGAGATTTATTTCTCACACCTTATTTGGGTAATGTCTTTGGCCCAAATAGACTATGTTGCTACAGGTGTGGAGAAGGGAAAGGGTCCCTATACAGGTACATTATTGTTGCATAGGAGTAGGGGAGAATGGGACCGAGCTTAGGCTCACAATGCTACCGGCTATTTTGTTTCATTCTGTTGTACCTTTCCTTTCTTTTGTATCGTGTTGTATTGCTGTGTAACATGTTCTTTCTAGTTTCTTAGAACATGAGACATGTTGCATCATTGTCTATAAAGCTGTTGGTAATCATTTTACTGAAGTTGATAATTTTAAATGTGTATGGTTTATTGCATCCGCTGTTGTTTTATGTGTTATATTTTATTCCACTGTGCTACACATTGAAAAATGAGGTCATAGCATCCCCACTATCTGACCTTGGCCCTCACTGCTAGTTGGAATCCTCTGGTGTTTGGGGAAATATGCTTGAGGTCATGTGGTGAACCGGGTTCGGGGCACCTGTTGAGTGGCACCCGGGCCCGGGACATTACAATGATGGTATGTACCATTTAATATCTTATAGTAGGGACATATTTCTTATGTATTATTAATGTCGTGCATCAAGGATGTTTTCCTTGTAGATTAATGTCATGAAATAAATATTTATATGTTTCCTTCCAGTTTACCATTGCGCAATAAGGATGTTAGTACCAATGTGGATAATTATGAATGATATTTAACTACAACATGAATGTTTTATCTAGATATGACTCATACATCAGTGAAATGAGTTTTTATGACTCAAATATTATTTTTTCAGTGCATTTACTTTCCGGTCGGTTTTTGTAGGTGGGCCATGGATTTGAGATATGGGTGTTACTTCATATCATATGATGATAGAAATCAATCCACAGATTGTTCTTGAGAATCCATACAGTTTAAATTCCTATGATATGGACATGGGATCCCTGATGTAGAAATGGGAACATTGATGTTGGGATAAAAAATAGAATCTTGGGCATCACTACATATCCTATGATAATACGAATCGAGCCACCCATAGTTATTGAAGGAAATATTCCCTGTAAAGGTGTGACCTCTATGAAAGGAGGGGGAATTTTGATGATTAATTTTAGTAACTAGACCTTGGGATTGTGATACAAGATTCACTACATATCTAATTTGGAAAAGGAATCAATTCAAATATTGTTATTGAATGGGATGCACTCTATGTAGGTCTAGCTCGTATGTAGAAGGGGTGTTGTTCCTGTTGATTGTTATAGTTGGGCCAAAAATTAGAGATCTGGGCATCAGAACATATCCTATGATGACATGATTCATGGAACAAGTAGTTCATGAATAGCATTGTACTGGAATACCAGGACCATTTTTGGTGAACCTCTCGAGCATGGTCCATACGAACATGCAGTTTTCTATCCTAAATAAGACATCAACCATGCAGTTTAACGTCATGTAGTAAGGACTCATGGTGTGTCATTTAATGTATTTCATCAAAGATAACAAAATAATATTGTTAGCTATATTCCACTAATTTTTTTGGTGGAACTTACCCAAATTACTAAGATAAGATGATCTATTCTCTATTTGATGAACATGTAATAAAAAGGGTTCCTCTCATCATGTAGAGGAAATTAAAGACAAGGCATGGGGTTTTTGTATCATATGGTTGTTGTACCAGGATATAGGAACAATTAATTTATTTTTATCTCCTAAGAATTAGTATTAAGAAGTATGTAATTCTTAAAACTCATGAATTTTAATGATGTGAGGTGAAGGAATTATCCATGTAGTTTATCATTGTGTGGTAATGATGTGGGTTACTAGATGAGAAATAGAAGAAATTTTGCAGGTCTATGCAGTTTTATGTCATGTGGTGAGGAAATATATCGTTCATATTAACATCACATGAAATAGATATGGTTCACCTTTTGTGAACAATTAAGGACATTTCGGATCCATATATTTTTATGATATGCGGGAATGAAATTTTTCGTGATGTTTAATGTCATGCGTTAAGGTTAACAGTCAGCAGATGTGGAAGAAAAGGACTATTTATTTTGGGCTAAAGACTAAGGGTTTGGGAATCGCTACATACCCTACGATGGAAGGAATCAATCCACACACAGTTATTGTAAGAATATATTACCATTGTAAATTTAAATATCACGCAGGGACAATGAAATTTCATCTTTCATCACATAGATCTTGCTCGTGGTCGATGAATTGTCAATGATATGGTGATTCCTGTGTAGTTTAATACCACGAGATGATAACCTCTTCCATGCAGTTCAATATCATGTGCTAAGAAAGGTATCCTTACAATTTGAAATCATATGTTCAAGGCACACCTATATAGTTTACCATCATGCGACTCGGATGAATTTTGTTGTTCATTTTTCTGTCATCCATCCCTGATGAGTGGTTCTTGATGAAAATGTTGAAATTTATTTCATAATAAAACTTGCATTAGCCTGTTTTGAGAGACACTCCACATCCATTATTTCAATTGATTTTGTTTCATTATGAATGAAATTATTTGTGATATAAATCACATCCCTTTTGAGTTTCATCTTTGGAAGTTTCATTCCTGGTATCATTAGGATTCTAAGATCTATCTCTAGTTCTCCTTAGATGAATGAATTGTGGTTATCATTTTTATTTAAGGATCATGTGATGAAACATTGATGGACATTGAGGTTGCAATGTGTATGCAACATATAATCATCGAGTTGTCCTTGTCCATCAAAATTCATTTCAAATTTCAATCATTTGGTAGTTTTCCAAAAAATGATATTCAAAGACAAGGATACTAGAGCTATATGGAAAACAAAACCTCTATCCTTCACATAAATTAATATAGTGTTTCTTATGTATTAAAATTCATGGTCATACAGTAGGAACATAAATCATAGAGATGTTTTTCCATCCAGGACTTTTATTCCTTGTTCACCATCATCTGGAGTATATTCGATATAATCTTGTTGATGGACTCTATCTTTCCAATTTCCCCTAAATGATAGTGAGATAAGTGATTGGACTCAATTTTGTACTCTTGGTAAAACCGAATCAACTATATAGAGATGCAGATTATTCTGTTATTCTCAATTATTATGTGAGGGACACCGAAACTGGTGATGATATAGGAAATTACATTATAGATGATATTAATAATTCAAAATTCCTTGAGGTTTATTGCATTTTTCCATTTGAAGAAGAATTCAGAAGTAGGAAGAATTTACTTGAACAACATAGCTATGTCTGTGGGATATGGCCCCACGACATCAAGTCCCCGTACAAAAAATGAACAAGATTATTAAGCTGAATGGAGTAATTTGGGGGGATGAGTGATAAAGTGTATATGAATATGGAATGCATAAAATTCTCTAGAGAATTCCACATAGTCATGTATCATGGTTGGCTGATATTAAACCAAATTCATAATTGGGTGGGTAATCCTAGTCACAGAAGGTTGATTGTAGCAAGATTATTTATGGAATTCTTTCATAATGGACATAATATGCAATTATTATATGAATCTGAGTATAATTTCATCAGTGACATGAATGTAGAGGGATTTACAGTCATTTGGACCATCCCACAATGTAATGCTCATTGCTTTGTTTCAAATATATTCCTTTCTAACTCGGTCAATTTAGGGAGTCTCGTTTTAGAGGTAACCAATTATGAGACCCATCAATTTAGTGGTGGATACTGGTTCATCACCCTCCAGGGTGATGTCGACATGATTTATTTCATACATATTCTAGTTGAGGATCAATGAGACCATTCATCAGTGTGTGATATGGACGATTGATTTACCACTATTAGGGTCATCCCAGACTATTTATGCTTTATACAAAGTATTGATGCATAAAATTTGTCATCGAGGAACATTATAAAATATAGGATCAAAAGGGAACTCCACCATTTGTAATTTGACATAGCTAGTGAAAGGGACTGTTTCCTTATTTTCATGGAATATTTACCATTTTTATGAAATATCACTATCCATGAATCCCCTTTGATATTCAGGTATGCTATTTTAATTTGTAGGGATAATTGAAATCCAGTGATGAGGGCTTGGTATTCTACCTCATTTCTTGCACAGCCTTTGGATAGTGACAAATTTTATGGAATGACTATTTTTTCTGGAGAGAAAAATACAATCCCATGGCCGACCCAGTTGAGTTTTGCGTTATCCATCCTTTTGATAATAGAATATTGGGAGGAACCATTGAAGTGTATCTCCCATGCCAAAAGAGATTCATGTTCCCACCAAACATATTCATCTAGTATCTCATTGTCTACTAGATCCCATTCTAGAGTTGGATGTTATGTAAAGAAATCATCCAAGATTTTTCATGTCACTTTTTTATGTGATATGAACTAAATGACATATTTATGAAGAATGAATGCACGTCAGGTTAAGTGCACAATCATACTAGGGTGGCCAATGAAGTAATTGAGTGGATTAACATAAAAGATCAGGAGGACTTCATAGCGGGGAAAATAATTCCCTATATTTCCCATTGTAAAGATTAGGGTATGGAAGTTCTTCTCAACATATGAGTATTGAGTCTCAGTACCTATACTAATTCAGCTAAGGTATTAGAGACTTTTTTCACTTCCTCTATTATCCTTCTATGAAACAAGGGAATCATTGAGTATTCCATGGTGTCCCCATATATAATTCATGGACTCCATCACACTGCCAGCATCAGGACTAGAGTGTGTAGATGATACTTCTTGATATTCTCAATGGATTTTGGGTAGTGATGATCCCATTTATTAGAGATTCCATTATTTATTATCCTATTGAGAGGGAGATCCATTCTGGCTACGTTTCCCTAGAAACACTGAATGTTGGTGATGTACCATTATATTCCCCTGAGTTCATTGATAAATTGGGGGGGTAAATTTTCTAGAATAGAATTACTAATCTATGGGTTCACCTTGATTACAAGATGGCACACCACAATGCCTAGAAAACTCCCATATGGTAACCTGAAGCTGTATTTCAGTAGATGCTACTTTAGAATGTGTTTTCTTATTTTGTTGAAAATTGTTTGAGGATCCTTTAAGTGATCACACCATTGTTGGGATTTGAAAACCAGGTCATTAACATTACATAGGTCTATTATTCACTATAAGGGTTTAATATATCACGCACGGTGCATTGATATTTATTTAAGGCATTCTATAAGTCAAAGGGAATGATTTAATAGTAAAATATCCCACGTGGTACTCTCAAAGAAGTGGAATCCTCATATTTTTGAATGTATTTATTATACTATACCCTATATACCCATACATTATGTAAATTTCATGTAAGCTAGTTATTCAATCGATCTAGTGTTATGTTATCATAAATGGGTTATCATTATTTGGGAAATGTTTATTATGGTCTCTTAAATTAACGAAGTCCATAATCATAACATTTTTCTTATTTATTTGGATGATGTTTGTGATCCAAATTGGGTATTACAATTTGTGTAAAATATTTTATTTGATCAATTGTTCAACTTCAACCTCTAAAATCATAGCATATTAGGGGTTCATCCTCTTAGATGCCTGCTTGAAGCCTCGATGCTCATCGAGTATGCTCAGATGATGCATAGACACATCTGGATTCAGTCCAGTAATTTGTGTATAGTTCAAAGAGAGATAAAATAAGATTCTTTTGAGAAATTAAATTTACATATATTTCTCTTTGAGAGGGAAGGAATCACTAATCAGTATAGTCCATGATTGTTCTTTTATACCTAAAATGTTTTCCTGAGTTCATCAGTGGTGGTGGAGATAGATGCCTTCCTTGAATGTGGGATGCGAATTATTAAGGTCAACCTCATCTTCTTCCACTTATGAGTCCGTGGATGAATTTTCATATTATATTGGAAATATGGGGTAATCTCTGTCCCAATCGAGGTGAGAGATTCCATAAGAAGGGACATTATCATCCCATACTACATGAGTCATTGTAGGTATATTCTAGATATAATTTTGTTTTTACTATCAATTAGGACCTAGGGAGCTTGGAAATCATGGATTTGGTCTATTGCATAAACTATATTTAGAGGGAGCACATAGTCAATGTCGAGAAAACTCTAGGGACATTAGGTGGAATAACATAAGTATTTGGTTGCTACATGATGTATCTCATCAACCACCGTTGGCTATTTTCCAAGTATTTTTTGAATCCTACCTCATTATATTTGGTATCACAAGTCATTAATAGGGCACAATCTCCTAGTATAATGTCGATGACCATTCCATAAATTGGTTATTTCATAAATAAATGGAATGTTGAAGGTACTGCTATTTGGATGTGGACACACATCCTTATAAGAAATAAATATTATGTGTCATCCTTATGTATATCCATAAACTCAATGTTGGATGTAAGATCTCAAAATTGAGTTCTGAGCATGATCTTGTAGAGAGGAATTTTCACACATTTTTCATAAATCTGAATGGCTAGATTTGTGGGAGAAAAATCACCTTCACATAATCAAAAAAGTCGGAGTGTTCAAATAAAAATGGGTTTGATCTAAAATACATTGTTAACCAGATACATTAATATATTGAAATTTTTATACTAATCAAAACACATATGGACCTAATGTGTCCCTGGATGACCTCTTCCAGAACATGATATCTGAATGGGATAGTGAAATTTCATTCAGATGGAAGAGTATCTGTTCAATAGACCTCGACTGCATGACATATGTCCTTAAATCCTTTGTGATATAAATGGTTTCAAATAGTTCATCCATTAGTTCTATTGATATATTGTACACACCCATGTTTGAGATCTTGGATGGGATAATCACCACCTATTTCATAATTTTGTACTTTTTTTCAATGCTCAGCACTTCATAATGTGTGGTTGCTTCTTAGAACTTGCATCAAAAAATAAGGAATCTATGGTTTATGGGGATGGATATTGGGAATAGGTTTATGTAGGAAATTCTTCCAGTGGAACAGTTCGTGTAAACCATACCCATTGTCTGGGATGATTTGGTGATCTCACCTATACTAGGTGGGATGCAAGATGACTAGGTGTTGATGATAATTTGAGGGATAGGTGAAACCTACATATTTATGATTGACCAAGTGGAGTTATTTATCATCAGTATAAGTTGTATATATTTCCATTATGATTACATGACTAAAATAATGGTTGTGAAAATGTCGATAGTATCCCCTATATCATTTGTTCTTGTGCATTTGGCCTCCTGTTCCCTAGTAGGGTGTGGGGAACTCATATACTGAGGAATATTCATCATTCGAGAATAGGTATTCCAAGTGTATCAAATTGACATATATAAATATAATATATTCATATGATGAGGGTTCCATTTGGGGGGAGATACACATGATTTTGATGATACATGGAAGAAATATCCATGATTTAATGATAAAATTGGTGTAGAAAATGATTCTTCATATTACATCTCTTCCAACATATGATTTTCATTTCCACCATTAAGAGAAATATCTAATGTTACCTTGTTAGGTGGTGGAACTACTAGTGGTCTATGAAGTTTTTCTCTATAGGATAAATGAATCAGTCAATTGGCTTTCTAGTCATCTAGTTGTTGACCTTCTACCCACACATATCTAGAACTTTTTTCAAATCACCTTCTTCTTCTAATCTGGTGACAGTTATGAAAACCCCCTACTCCAAGAAGTCATCTAATATCACATGTTCAGAAACATCCATGATTAAGAGATTAACCATGATGACTACGCTTTCATAGATTTTTGGAACCATTTTTCTATAGAAAGTGTGGTAGTTGGGAAGATCAGTGAGGTTGTCCTCATTAGTCTTCTTGTGTTGTGGATGATTGAGTAGGTTATTTTCAATAGTTTCAAGGAAATAACCATGTAATCTTTAACTTCACAAGGATTATACTTTATTCATCCGTTCATGAAATAATGGGTGATCATAATTTCTCTGTGATTTCAGCCAAGGGTGAGTTTTTGGTTGTTCCCACTTCATTGTAAGTGTTGGGAGATTCAGGAGCTTATTACATGCTTGAAAGAGAACTGCTTCTAGTTTTAGGGTAATAGTTATGGATTACGTATTACTAATAATTTTTACCTATGCAGAGTTCTTGAGTTTAGATTTAAATTAGGTTCACTGGATTAAATCTCAAAATTGTTCTTTCTTTTCTTCTAACTCAACGAATTCACCTAGATACTTTATTTTGAATGAGGCATATATAACTCATCCTGAAGATTTTTAGCACAGAGTTACATAATTTTCATTTAAATGAGAGGGTTGATTAGTTAATAGTTTAAACATTTCAATATTGATATGATGTTAGACACCCACTCATTTTCACATTATGCCCAGTTAGTTAGGCTGATGATTTGTTTTCTCATAATAGAGCAAAACTAATAAAGGAATTGATGACAAAGGTCTTCTCATCCTACAATGAATCCTATTGGAATAATTTTTTACCAACCAAAGGCTATCCTTGTCTGATTCTATAAAAACACATCATCTCGGTAACCTCCTATTGATCTCAAGGTCCCATCATCGACCACATAAGGATACAAAGTGATTGAGATTTTGTTCTAGGTCACTTGCACCATCTACAATGTAGAAGGTGTGATTTCTAAAATTGGGAGGAGGAAAAGTGTCATATATCCAATAAAATATGTCTATTTATAAGGATATACAAGTCTGCCTCACCCTTTGATTTTTCTATTTGAGTGGTTAGGGAATTAATGAAGCTATGAAGGTTTGGAGATACTACTCTCAAAGACACATCTCATCTACAATGAGTGACTAAGGCTTCATGAGGTGGAACTATTGTCATATCCTGCTAACTTATAATTTTGGGGATGGATAAATTAGTGTCCTAGAAAGGGAGAGGTTTTGTCCTCAATGGAGTAATTTCATGATCATTTTATACTTCCTCATTGATGTAGTCTAGTTTTCTATATATTGAAAATGTATTCCACTCAGATGCTACTCTTGTAGATGGATCGACTCTTTCCATATTTATAGGAGCTAGAATATTTCCCTAGACTAGAAGATATTACCAAGGGGGAATATTTTCTCTATATATCTCCTCTCTAAGTTATATAAGAGTTTGTATCTCATTATCATATTGTGAAAACCATTCCTCTATGGAAGGAGCATCGAATAATCGGGGTGTTGATTGGGATGTGGCCACACCATTATCTTTATATTCAGAAGCATTACTCCATAGAGGTGGAATCTATATTTTTTGATGTTCTATATTTTTTATTCTCTACTTGTTCTACGTCCGTGCATCCTTAGTTAGTGAATCCATATTACCCTTATCTTAGGATATATTTTCCACATTGCATTCCTATGTAATTGTGTCTTGATCCAAATTATCCTTTTCATTTATAGTGATTAAATTCATATATGGGTATCGATAAATGTTAGTTGTCCCGTTACTATAAAAAAACATGATGATTATACACTTCTTTCATTAGAGTCATTTGTCAATCCCTTTTCTAGATTGAGATGTTTTTGCTTATGACCTATCAAGGCTAATACTTTTAATAAATCCATATTAAATAAAAATTGATGAATATTCATTAAAACCCCTAAAAAACAATTCTATAATTGTATATGTATTTTGTCTTTAGAAACATGGAAACATTAAAAAAATAATTCATTAAACATCTACACCATCTCTCAATTATTGTTTCACAACTAGAATCCTTAATGAAACATCAAACATAATATCATTCTTCGTATCCTGGTGAGAAGAAACCTAATAATGGGGTGATCTTAGATGCCACATAAGGGTAATCAAGGGAGAAAACATAAGCATACTGGAATACAAACATGAAATAATCATTGGAAAATTATATTCTATATATCCCAAATTATGATATTATTTTATGAAATAATTCATAAAAGATATTAATTAATCCAATAACATATTCAATGAGAGATTCAATTAGACATGGAATAGTAACAAACCCATAATAATACAAATGAATTTTCATATTAGTCAAGGATCACTACCAATACCATCATAGTAGACAAATTCAATTACTAAACCGAGTTCACACCTCATTATAGTTATATATTAGTGAACTAATATCACTTCTCACTCATGTCTGGTCTATGTAACGAGATATACTTATTTACAAAATGTACTTATGGGGTTTATAGGTCACACCCATAAAATAATGAAAATAATTAAATTTTTTGACACAAAAACATATATCATTAATCATATCAGAACCCACAAAATAAAATGGGATTCATAAACATCATTCTGTCATACTATAACGAATTAAAAGGAAATTGGTTTAATAAATATCAATCTATAATATACATAAAATAACCATATAAATTATAGGGATAGTATCATTGAAAAATATACCCATTAAATAATAAATAATGTAAAATAATATTATACTATATGGAAAATAATTTTGATCGATAACAAGAAAATAATGTTTAAGGAAAATATCCATTATTCTTTGAAATCATTTATTTTAATAAAATATCATGAAAAATAAAAAAATATTTTAAAAAAACTTATATGATTTTAAGGTATTAATTATGCAATTAAGGCATCATGAAATCAAAAAAAATCATTCATTCCTTATAAGTTAAGAAAACATTCTTTTCTCACTTTTTCTAAAAATTTAACAAAGTACCTCGTTCAAAAAATGATAAAAAGATTCATATCAAACCAATTAGAAAAAAATCACACATGTGTAGAAATGAAATTAAAAATTGTATAATAATAGCATAAATATTTTTGAAATCATTTTTTGGAAATGAGGAAAATGTAAATAAATATTCATATGTAAATACTTATATATAAACAATCTCGAATAATAATGAGATTCTCGAATTTACTCTTATCTTAGGATTGATTTACATCATATGTATCTAAAACTCATGTATAATGGTAAAATGAATGTTATTAAATTATAACATAATCATAATAATACTTATGATATCATACATGATCCTATTATATAATCTTATGACTCTTTTGTTAATAATATTTCATTATTAACCTCAATCCGGGTGTTAACTCCTTCATTTTCCTACGCATGTTTTGTCGTTTATATCTCAGTTCTTGTTCATATGATATAGTTACATCATATTAGAAATTATATTAAGGAAATATATATCATATTTATTCATTATTAATATTTATATAATCATTATTTAATGGTGAACATGTAAAATTAATCACATCATATTGAGGATACAGTAGGCCAGACGTATAGACAAGCGATGGTATCATTCCCCTAATAGTAAAAGGTAAGGAAGTGGAGGGTGTATATATTTTTACAAAATCAATATCATGTTATAAATATTATATAAATATATATTTTTTAGTTCCATTATTATACCCATCCAAATAATGTTTTCTTTAAAAACATATTACACCATGGAGTTGGGACACTAAGATATACGTATGCATGCACGGTGGTTTTGTTTTTCATAGGATGGATAAAATGATAATATGGTTGTTCCATGATAATAAAAGAATCTCAGAATATTATTGATACTATAATTTTTAAATTACAATGGCAATAATAGATGATTAGTTACTAGAAGAAGAAATGATCATAAAGGAGTCGGTAAAGATGGTTACCCCTTCTTCGACGAATTTAATTAGATCTCCTCTTAGGGACACCATGGATTTTCTTTTTTGATAAGGAATATATATAAAACGAGCCAATGGATGTTTATAAGGTAAAATTTCTAGGTATGGTCTTTTTTTAGGCTCATTGTGATTTGAAGAAATGAGGAAGGAGGTTCCCTTTTATAATTGAAGTGAGGGGAACATTTGAAATTTTTGAAAAGTCTAATTTATATGAAATTAAATCACAAGAAAATAAATAAAAAGTTAAATGTATTTGAATATAAGATTATATAATGTTTTAAATAATCATCATATATATTTTAGACAAGTTTTGGTCTTATTTTAAACTATATCGTTTTGATTTACATATACTTAACCTATTTTAATTTTAACTAAGTTAAGAAAATTTCAATATTAAAAGGTTGTAATTTTACTTATGTGATGTAAAGTAGACAATAAATGAACGATTTATAACTTTTTCTACTGTAATATAATTATTTTTCATTTTTTAATTTTTTTCATGAATTGTAAATAACTTAATAAAATTTTATTTTGATAAAACATCATTAGTGTCAATTTTGAAACTGTTCATTACATTGATTTATGAAAATATTAAGATAACAATTAAACATCGAATTTTTTTCATTATACTCCAAATATGTCAAGTTCATATTAATTTTTTTTATTAATTTTTTTAAATTATATTCATTTTAATAATTGTAGTATCATTTAAATGATATTTAAATTAATAAAATAATTACCATGTCTGCATTGTGTATTATTTAATATACTTATATGACAACAAAAAATATAAAATAAAATACAATGATGAAAACAAATCATCTTGATTGTATATTAATAATTATAATAGAATGCCACTTTTTTAGCCCTATATTAAAAATTTTATATTGTTAAAAAAAATTAATGGTATATCGTTACGTTCTTAATAAATAAAATATTACAAATTTCATAATCCCATCTCAGTTTAAAAAAAGTAGAAAAAAAATTCAATCATGAATGTAATTTTATTATGTTTTATATGTACAGTGATTTCCATTCACAACATCAATTTTTTTCCATGTGAACCCAAAATGGACATTTAAGACCAAGACTATTAGATTTTGTTACATTCTATTATTTTAATATAATATATGTCATTTTAAGGACATGTTTTAATTAAATACCACAATTTAGATTATTAAGTTTTAAAGGTAGTATTAGCTTCATCTAATAAAATTTTGGCATTTGATAGAGTCATTTTATAGTCTTAATCAAATTATTTTTAACATAAATTACCCAATTAACCCTTTACTATGGTAACAAAATTCTCCAAGTAGACTGTTCAAACTGGGAAAAAATAAAAAGGAACTATTCAATAAAATTGGACCTTATAAATCTAAATTGGTATCCATTTTTCAATATTCAAAACCCAAATGATTGAAAATTTTACTTAATATAAATCTTGAAAAACAAAATGAAAAATTGTTTTTTAGTAAAGTTCCCTTTTCAATCAAAAAATTCGTTATAATAAATTCACTTATAAAATGTTTTTTTGAAAACATTAATTGAATTATTTTTAATTGAACTATACGCAATTAAAACAAATAAAAAATTTAATTTGACCACTTATAATATTTAACAGAAAATTTAGTTTTCTATTAAAAACATATTTTTAACCATTCCTTAAAAAATTAATTTTTTTAGAAATTAATTTTTAGATAACTTTTTAATGATGAATTAAATTACTTTTTTGTTAAATAAATTTTATAGAACATGATAAAATTATTTTTTATGAAAATTTATGTTTTATAGAATAATGTGATTTTACTAAAATAGTGCAATTACATTTAATGAACATACTAATACATTCATATTGATTTAGATCATTATATTTGTTTCATAAATTAATTATTCATATTTATTTTTTCCAATTTACTTATTAGGTTGTACTTATAGTCTCTCATGTTTTGTTAAAACTCAAGGTTGCATACAATGAAAACTAAAAAAAATTAAAACAATTTAAAGAGAAATATTTCATAAAAATTATATGGGTGTCACATTATACCCCCTTTAAAATGAAATATTACCAAGAAACTTTTCTATTGGATACAAATAGTTGATGATTCCTCTAACATATCACTACCTTAGGTTTCCACATAGCTTCATCAAATTATTTTTTCTACCATTAAACATTAAACAATGGAATGGTTTTATTTCATAGGATTTTTCTCTATGATTCAAAATCTTTTTGTTTGTTCTTAATAAGAATGGTATTTATCCAGTGGTATAACATCTATGATTAATAAATGTGATGGATCATGTATATACATTCTCATGATAGATACATGTAACTCATCATGAATATGAGAATGATTTGATTGAAGAACCAATCGAAAACACACATTCCCAACATGATAAATAATTTCAAAAGGACTAACATACATAGGTATTAGATTTCCCTCCTTTCCCTATATCTTCACTCTCTTGAAAATAGATATTAATAGAAATAAATTTTCACCTACTTCGATCTCTATTCCCTTTCATCGAAAATTATCATATATATTTTTTTTGACTATGAACTTCTCTTATACGGTGTTGAATATATAGGGCCTTCTCTACTATTTCATCATCTAGATCAGGTCCAAATAGATTTATTTCCCCAAAAAAATTACAACATGTTAGAGTTATTCGCTTCTTACCATAGTGGGATTTGTAAGGATCCCTCTGAATACCATAGTGAATGATATTTTTATATGAAAATTATACCAATGGTAGGTGTTGATCCCAACCACCATTTAAATCCATATAGAATGTTCTAAATATGTCTTCATGAGTTTTAATTTTCCTATTAGTCTAAAAATCTGTTTGAGGTTAATATGTAATGATGAAAAATAACACTATGTCAGGATCCTAATGAAGAATTCCATAGAACATTTATGAAAACCTCATATCCTGATAATATATAATAGAAATTGGATCTCCATGAAATCTTTCCACATCCTTAATATATATATGGTAATCTGATCAATATATTAATCAACTCGGATTGGAATAAAGTGTTCCAACATCGTATGGTGATCAACTATAACCCAAATTTCACTGTTTTTTCAGTTGTTTTCGGAAGATAGGTTAAAAAAATAAAAGGTTATGTTTTCCAATTTTCAATATTGTATTAGTAAAAGTTGCAATATCCCTTTATAATTCTATCTCTTGGCCTTATCATTTTAAAAAAACCAAGAAATGAGAATCTAATTATGAAACATCTACATTCATTCCATTACAAATTAAATACTCTTTCATGTCCCTGTATAACTTTGTGATTCCAAGATGAGTATAGAATGATTATATATTATCCTCTTATAAAATATCTTTCATTAATTTCGTTATGCGAGGTATACAAACATGGTTCCTTATTGTTATTATTCAATCACAATAAAAGATGAACTCAAGGAAATTTCTTACATTTTTGTATATCTTAAAATCTTCCTTATATACATCCTTAATCATTATTTGATTATATGGTTGAAAATTATTTTGGGAAAATATATGATTTAAAACATTCCTTTATTATTTCTTGAGCCATCTTTTTCAAATCCATAAATATTGGATCTTTTATGATCCTAATCATAGATATACTAGCATGGTCTTTTCCACTCCAAGAATCATCCACCTCATTCCCTTTCCCAAAGTGGTAAATTATTTACAATTCATAATTTGTAATTAAATCCAACCATCTTAATTGGGGAAAATTCATATCCTTTTGAGTGAAAATATATTATCAGTAAATATGTCACACCATTGTAAAGAAATATAGTACCTATATATATTTAATGAAAAAATGACCACTACGAACTCGAAATCATGAGTTGGGTATTTGTTTTCTTAGATTTTACTTTTTTATGAGGAATAATATATCCCTATATAATTTTCACGAGAACACGTCTCATCCCCTTCATGGATTCTTCACTTTAGTTCACAAAACTTTATCCACTAAAGGGTAGTGTGAGCACTGTAGAACTGACTGAACTTATATTCGAATCCTTTAAATTCTATTCATATTCTTTCAACCATATTAACATAACTCCTCTCTAATTCATCTTGGTCAATGTATTAGATAAGTATGAGATATTATTCACAAAATATAATTAATATCAATCCAAACCCTGCAAATTTCATATCTCAGATACCATTGTTGGTCTAGACCAACATTAAAAAACTTTTATCTTTGTTGAATCCATATATATCCATATTATCTAGAGTTATATGACCCAAAAAATGAAGCATTATAAAGATATAATTTGCACTTGGAATAATTTTCATAATGATTCTACTATTTAAGGGTCTTTAGTATAATCCTCATGTGATATTAATGTCCTTCCTTTGTCTTTGAATATATTGGAATATCTCATATAATTTCCAAAAAAAGATCAATATAGTCAATAAAAAGCATATTCATTAAATCCATGATGATTTTGGGGGAATTAGTAAGACCAAAAGGTATCACTATAAATTAATAGTGTCCATACCGTATATGGAATGTCTCCTTGAGTATAACATACTTCATAACCATCAATTAATAATATCAATAATGATGTTAAATATTAGAAAATTATTGAGATCCTTGTAGTTGGTAACATAATTCATCAATATGGGGGAGTGGATATTTGTTCTTAACAATGATCTTGTTATGTTCTTTATAATCAATGAATAGTATCATGGAACCATCTTTATTCTTAATAAATAGAGTAAGTTTACCTTAAAATGACACACTATGGAGTATGAATCCCTTTCTAATATTATCTATGAGTTTCTTCTTAAATTACAACAACTCAATTGTGTAAATTCAACAAGGTGTCTATGATATAGGCCTAGAACTTAATATAAGTTCTATTAAAAAATCAACTTCATGATTTGGTTGTTGTATTACAATTTATTCCAAAAAGTCATCAAAAAATTCCCAAACAATAGGTGTATACATAATGGTAATTTTCTTACAAGCCATCTGAGATAGATAACCTTAATTTGTAAGAATTATGACCGACAATATAGATGCAATTTCCACTAGATGTTTATATTCATACTTGCATCTATAGATGATCATAGATTCATTCAGAATATGAAATGTGACTTCCCTCTATCAACAATTAATATAATCTAAATATAGTAAAATCCAATCCATGCCATGAATAACATCATATTCAACTAAAGGACCACATATTTTTTTGGAAGCACTATCCCACAATCATCAACTGGGGAGGAATTATAATCTTCTGATTTGACTGTTGAGTGATTACAAGTTTTCACAAGTAACTCAACATATTATTTTTTGGTAATATTGAAATACCATTATTAAATTAATTAGAAATATAATATTGGATGGATCTAGAATCAAATAAAACATTATATGCTTTAGAATGGATGGTAAGTGTTCCTTTCACCACTTCATTTTCATACTCCACATCACTAGTAGAGATCGAATGTGATTTGAATTTTTCTATTTCTTTAAGAGGTTTCTGACAATGAACATCATCAATATCCCTCAAATTTGGGAAATTATTAGCATAATTCCTCGTTTCCATACACCTGAAGCATTGATGTGTGGGAGGTTCATTTTGTTCATTATTTTCTCTATACAAATCATTAGATATATTTTTTTCCATAACATTAGCACTCGATTTCTCTATGACCTTCTTTCTAACATCTAAAACATTTACTAGTCCCTTTAAGAATGTGTCTTCTATGTTTAATTCAAAAAATTTATCATAGAGGAAATATCATCTTATTTTCACTACGGTATTTAGATTTTACATTGAATTATATTTTTATCTTCATATATAACACATAATATTGATGGGTAACTCCATCCTTCATCGCATCCTTCAGATAACATCGAATTATTTTCTCAAATATACTAATGTCCCTTATAGATAATTTCCCTCAAGGATAATGTTTTATGATTTTGAATAATTATTAAACCTTTATTTTATGTCGAATTAAAATTCTAGAAGAACGTGTTGAATGTCTTGTTAAATTTTCTTCATATGCACCAATAGATTCATTAGCCTTTTTCTAAAGATCAATAAACACCCTCACCATATTTGTTGGAATAATATGAGGAATTTTATTAATGGAATATATTTTATTGAACCCATCCCATTGTATGTATTAAATTGCATCTTCTGTCCTTGTATTATTGATATGGTTCCTCCATTGATCGGTGTCACCTTTTAAATGATATACTGAAAAAAATTACATTATCATGTTATGAACATTAGAGAACTAGAAATATTTTTTCAGTGGTACTAATCCATTTTTCAGTCACTAGTGGATCAGAATGCCCACTAGAAGAAGGTGGATGATGCCTCTTGAATGAAATATTATAACATTGTTCCCTTTTTTCTTGTTTTTAGTAATAAATGATTCATATATTGAGAATTCTATGTAGAAATAATATCAATATTTTTCATTCCATATCCCATAACATTTAGTTTCTCAAGAAGATAGTCATTGAATTTTTCCATTTTATTTATCATTTACACAATTCCTTTGGGTTCTATCCATTGACAAAAAAATATAGAATTTGTAACACAAATCATAATGGAAAAAACACACAATAAAGTTAAATTATATATAAAATTTCAATAAACAACACCTTATGTTTTATACTAGGTTATTTAAAATCATCACCTGAAATTTATGATTCTATCATATACCTAGACATATCATTAGGTTTCTTACTATGGTTTTCACATCCATGTTTTGAAAGGTTAACTACACCTTTCTATGATACTAACTACAATGGACCTTTAATTTCATAAATAGATATTATATACAAAATTATAAGTATTAATTACATAACATTACAAAACCACACATGATAAATATATTTTTAGTGTGTTTCAGAACATGAAATCATAAATAACATATTCACAATACATCTATATCATCTCTCGATTATTCGATTATAACCTGAACCCATTTTTAAACATCATAAATAATTCCGTTCATTATATTCATGGGAAGGGAATCATAAAAAATGGGTGATCTTAGTTTCCCAATAAGGGTTATCAAGGGAGATAACATGAGAATAATGGCATAGGAACAATAAAATAACTTATAAAAATTATATCCTATATTACAAAGACCATGGTATTATGTCATGGAATTAATCATACAAGTTTACAAAGAATAAATTATCATATTACATGGGAGAATAACATATGACATGTAATTCTGGTATACACATGTGAATATAAAATCATATTCATATTAGTCAAGGATCACTTCCAAGTCTATTATAGAAAACAAATTCCCTTACTTGACCGATTTCATTTATCGTTCCAGCCCTGTCTTACTGAATTGAGATTACTTCTCATTTTATTCATGTCTATATCATGAGATGTAAATATTTTCCCAATGCATTTTAGGGATATATTTGTACCACCCATCACATAATAAAAACTATACATGTATTTTCCAAAAATAAATAAATTAATCATCATATCAAAACACGTCGAATAAATATTTTTTCATAACCATCATTCCATCATAACATGACCCATGTAAATGAAATGGATTTAATAATTATCATTCCATCATAAACATTAAAAAACCATATAAAAATTGGTATAGTTTCCATAAAAGATATCCGTAGTAATGAATAAGCAACATTAATTAATTTTATCATAGATAAAAAATAGTATTGAGAGATGACGTGATAATAATTATTGAGGAAATTATCCACTCTACTTTGAGTAATTTTTATTTTCTTTAAATGACGTGCAATTTTTAAAGAAAACATTATATTTTAAAATATTATTTTAAAAATGTATGAGAATAATCAAGGATTATGATTTCATGAATTTAGAGAAAATTAGTTCATACTACATATGGTAAAAAAGCATTCCCTTCATACCGTTACCAGAAAAGTCACAATGTATCTCATTGGGTAAATATAAGAAATATTACAATCAAACCATTTAGTAAAAATTCAGACATTGGTAAAAATGAATTTAAAATCTTTTAGAATAATATTTAATATTTTTTAATATTTTTTTTCAAAAACATAGAATTGGATGATAAATATTCTCCATTAGATACATATGTATAAACAATCTCAAAAAATAAATAGTTTGTGGAATTAATACATACCATAGGTTTTATTTCCTTTCTATGTAACTAAAAATACATTATAATGGTTAAAAGAATGTTATTAATTTATATTCAAATAGTATTCACACTAATTATACAACATATGATTCAATAATATCATCTTATCACATATATAGTAATAATATTTCATTATTACCCTTTATCAGGTGTTAACTACTTCATTTTCATTTGTATGTTTTTTTATATAAGTCCATGTTCTTATGTATAAGATATAGTAACTTCATATTAAAAATGATATTAAGGTAATATATATATGATTAATTCATTATATAAATTTTTATAATAATTTTTTATTATTAATCTTTGAAAATGAATCACATCACATCATGGGGATGACAGGTCGTACATATGCACATGCGATGATATCATTCCCTTAAGGGTAAAAACGGTAAGGAAGAGGATGGTGTATATATTCTTCTAAAATTAATATGTTGTTATAATTATTATTTTTATGTATTATTTCCATTATTATACCCATCTAAATAATGTTTTGATGAAAAACATATTACACCACGATGTAGAGACAGCAAGCCGTACATACACATGTGCAGTGCTTTCCTTTTTAGTGGGATGGATAAAAGGAGAAATATATTTTTTCCATATTCATAATAAAATCTCATAAAAAATTTAATAATGGGTTTATTACATTATAATGGAATCAATACATGATGATGAATTAGAAGAATAAATAATCTTGAAAGAGTTAGTAAAGATGATTACCACTTCTTTGACAAACTTCTCATATATATATATCCTATTTGGGATTATAGGGTTAGTGTTTTTGTATATTTTTATACCATATCCTTTTTATAACCTTTGCCTAACCTATTTTAAATTTAACTATGGTAACAAATATTTCAATATTAAATGGTTTTAATAATTAATTATGTGATGTAAATTGGTATATAAATGCAAATTTATATCATTTTAGAATATATTATAAATAATCTGTATTTTAAATATATTTTTATAAATAATTTAATATAATATTATTTTGATAAAAAACCATTAGTGTCATTTTTGACACTATTCATAACATGGACTTTTAAAAATATCCACATACAAAGATAACATGGAAAAAAATATTATACCTATAATAGGTCAAGTTCGTCTAAAATATTTGTTGATCACATTATTTATATAAAATGATATTTATTTTTTATGATTAGTATTATATATTTGGTATTTTAATTAATAAAATAATTACCATATTAGTGGTGTGTAGTTATTTAAAGTAATTATTTGACCACTAAAAATAAATAGATATAAAATTTTGAATATAAATATTATTTATTTTATAATAATATTTTTAGGTGAATATATATTTTTGGGAACCATATATTAAAAATGAAATGGTATTTACAACATGAATGTCGAATCTTTATATTTTTATTAAATAGGATATTATATATTTTATAATCTCATATAAGTGGCCCAAAAATAAAACAAATAACTTAATATGATGAATATATTTTTATTAAGTTAATAATGTAAATTTATATTCATTCATTAAAACATTTTCCTCCATGTGGGGACATAAGGGATATTTAGGAAGAAGAACGTGACATTTAATGACTTTCTTTGATTTAAATATTACACAAGTCATTTTCATTGAAATGTTTCCATTAAATGAAATAATGTATATCATTATGTGTTAAAAGTATAATTATATTTATTCAATAAAATTTTGGCACTTCTTTTAGTCATTTTATAGCCTTTATCTGTTTATTTTTTACTGAAATAACCTAATTTACCCTTTATTATGGTAGAAACATTTACCCAGGTTACTATTCACATTGGTAAAAAAATAAAAGGGATATACTATATAAATTTTGACTACATGTATATAAATTTCTCAACCATTTATAAAAATTTAAAATACATAATTTTGATTTAATTTAAAATAAAACCTATAAAATGCAATGAAAAACATTGTTTCATAAAAATGTGATTTTATAAAATAATTTTTTATAATAAATTTATTTATAAAATACATCTAAAAATAATTATTGAATTATTTAACATATAATGGCATAATTGATTTTTTAAAGTAATAGAAAACATAATTTTACTTTGTATAATCATTAAAAGAAATTCAGTTTTCTATAAAAATCATGATTTTCAGTATTTCATAAAAATATTAATGTTTTTTGAAAATAAATTAAATATAATTTTTACATTATTTATTAAATAAATTTTTTCATTTGAATTATATATAATTTTTTTTTCCAATTTTAGAAGAAAACATATGCTTGAAGAATAATGTGATTTTAGTAAAATTGTGTGATTATTTTCTAAGCACCTAACAAAACATTCATTTTCAGTTGGATATTTATATCTATTTCATAAATTAGATATTCATAATAAATCTTTCTAATTTAATGGAATGGTTATACTATTAGTGTATCACACATTTTTTAACCTCACGGTTGTGTGCAATGCAGGTTATTGAAGAGTTAAAATTATTTAATGCTAATTATTTCCTAAAAAATACCCAGTTGTGGTGTGACCCTGTAGGGGTTTGATTCCCATAATTGTATGTTTCTCCCATATTTTCAAAATATTTGTGACCATGAAGTAGTTTCCATTTATGATTTAGGAACAATCTATGAATAGGAGAGGATTTCTTTTAGCATGTGGAAATAATGGGATGTCGACCATCGATATTTACCCCCCAACCTAAAGAAGACAAATTCTCTCTAATGAGATAATGATGATGAAAATTATCTCATCCGTATGGGTTTTGGATTATCAAAATCCATAATTGGAATTGATTGATCATGTTATTGGGGATCTTATTCTTTTGGTCAAGGATTCGATAATTCCATGAATGGGTATTTGGAAATAAATTCAACCATCCCCTTGGTTTATTGACTATCTAGAACCATCATTGATTTCTCCATGACCCTATCATATATTGATAATCCCAGTGATTGATATTGAGGTATAAATTCTATTTTCCCCGTAGGCTAGGATTTTTTGTACGTACTACCGTGATTCCAAATATTTTATCTAGAATTGATGACCCAAGAGGTAGATTTTGTAGAAGATATCCCCCCAATCTAACATGTTCATATTTCTCTAGGACAAATACTTTTGATGATATTACAATGACCCATTCAATGATAAATTATTGTGCTCGTTTATGAGTTGGGTGCATCGGTAGTCCATGATGGGAGTCATTCAATGATAGATTTTTTTTTTCACAACATCAACTTTTGTGTAAGAACTAAAATTCAAATGTTTTGAGGGGAACAAATCAAATATATGTTGGTTATCCTCTCCCTCCATCTATGATGTCATGGCACCATCAATGTGGGGGTAATTTTGTTGTTTTGACCAAGTGAACTAATTGTTAATCGGTCCCCTGATTACCCATGAGGATATGAGATTAAAACATATTATATCTGAGAGGATATTTTATTCATGGGGTAAGGTAAATTATAACGATCCATACATTCCTCATCATAAAATATAGAGCATGATGTAGATTTATGGATTATATGGTGAAGAGTTATGATGCAATGACATCAAGCATGTTACAGAACTGTGTTGTGATTTTCCCTTTTTGGATATCAGGCCATAGATATAGAAACCAGATCATTCTAAAAACTGATTGTCTTGAAGGTTTGAAGGTTACCCACATATCCTAGATAAGGTATGTGTCTACAATTTAATATATGATGACTATCCCAAATATTATAGAATGGTTAAGGCATGACTACATTTATAAATCATCTGGGATCTCATAGTCAGAAGTGGATGGTGGCCAGTACATGCTGGGGAGGTTTTTTTCACATAAATCTCTCCATAAATCAATTTTTTATTCCACTTAATCATACATACACACCACCATCCGATGAGATCACAGAAGATTCCCCTTGGGGTTGTCTACTGACTAGAGTGGAGTTCATCTGGGAGTTAATGGGGAACTATATATTATGACCCTGATGTTTTTAGAATCTACTTATATGATGGATTTTGACTTTTGTAAACCTCTATATATATATGTGTGTGTGTTCATGAAATGAGATGATTTCCTTATATGTGGAATACTTCACCATGTTAATGTTAACTATGAAAGATTTTATAAGTAGAGTTTATGAAATCCATCTCCAAACTAACATGAAGAGGACTAACAGAGTAATGCTAACCTTATCCTTCAGTTGGAGTTTCAATAGACCATTGAGTTATTGAGAATGTGTCTTGAAAACCCTCAAATAAAACTGTAATTAGGTAGAATAGGGATATGTTCCTCATTGTAAATCACAGTTGGAATATTCAATCCATCCTCTTGGAATTCCATAGTGATACGATCCCATAGTATGATGGTTTCCATAACTTAATATCTCTTTGATTTTGTGGGAGTATGATACCACTACAGAGAAGATACTTGAGTTCTCTAAAGAGGATATCCATTATTGGTAAGAATATGTGCCTGACCGAATGCATGATCTTCCCTAACTTGGTGATCCTCAGTAAGAATGGGGATATGGGCCCATTTCTGGGGTATTGGAATGCGTCCATATCCTTCCATGATAGTGATATGAGCCTATCATGACTTATGTGCCTTCCTCACATGGTGAGTCGTAGTAGGATTGGAAATATGATCCCAATTTAAAATTTATATCCTCGACACAATATGAATATGAACCTACTAAATGAAATATGAAATATGATCCCCCTCATATATGGACTTGGAAGGACACTGGGGCATTATTTTATCGAAAGAAGTTGGGATATGATCCTGACATCAATGATCTGCTAGAATTTATCTAGAAGATTTACTCACAAGAATTTGAACTTGTTCTTAGGTTTTTTCCTTGGATTTTGGAAAAAGAAATGTTGCATTTTGGAAGATATCATAACAAGGAAATATCTGTTGATGATTATCTTAATATAAGGGAGTGAATATTTTATAGAGTGTAATTTTAGCTTGACAAAAATCCAGATTTTAATTACCTTCATCTTCAGTGGGAATAGCTCTGTCTAAGGGTTGTCTGGGCTACTTCTTATTGCTTCCATGGTTCTGTGGCTTCAAGAGAGTGTGGAAACCTGCTTGTAATGTTCTTCTTGGATTATTTGTTGATTTTTGAGTCTCTATTCTTCAACATCCATTTCCCCTGAAGGGCTGGTCTTGGGCATATCGAGTGCAGAGGATTACTGCTTGATTATCTTATGCGGATGAGGAATATATGAGTTGTAATTGCTTCCATTTTTCATTAGTTGCTCCTATTGTTTGATGCCTCTACCAGATTGATGGATTTTACCTTTCTGTCCTCATGTTATTTTCTATTTATGGATGTTTGTAGGCCTTAGGGATGTTTTTTTCCATGGGCAATGTGCAGGAATGCTTGAACATGTTTATGCATTTTTTCAGGTGTGTGTGCTATTGTCTCTCCCATAGGGATGTTTCTTCCTACTCTGTGTATGGATTACAAACACTATTGATCTAGGAAGGTGGGGTCACATTTTTAAGACATTTTTTTAGTGACGTCCTAGAAATAGAAGGCTACAATAGGCTTGCAGGGATTTTTGAGGTTCAGGGGTGGAAAATCATGGAAACTGCTTTTGATAAGGAGTGGGATATCGGGTCCCTATGTTGGTTTTAGTGTTTTCTGTCACTAGATGAGATGCTTGCATGCTGGGATTGAGACATACTACTTACCTACTTTACATGTTTCTATTGGTGATGACCTGAACATGGGAGGTTGTTGCTCTGGTTCATATATATGCATTCCAACTTATGGCTTTGCATGGATACTTTTGAGGTATTCTTACGATTTTCTTTCTTCTTTTTGCTTTTATCTTGATGGTACAAGCTCATTGTACCTCGTGTAATCACCTGAAGTTTATCTATTTCTTATTAAATTTTTGGGAGCTTGGGTTTTACTCATGCTCCGAGCCTTCATGGTATGTTGCTAGAATTCTTCGATAGAAATATGAGGCTCCCTCGAGACATGTGAGTCTCTCACATGGTTACCCCTACTAGAATGTGTATATGTGCCCGATCATATGCCTTTGGAATATTCCAACAGACTTTTTATACCAGAATATTCCACTTCAAATGGTATGTGCCACTCTCACATTGAGATCCCAGGTTGGAACAAGAATATAAGTATGATCTGGTCCATTTTCCTTCACTAGAATATTTCAACAATCCTCCGGGGTGAAAGAATGTGAACTTGCTCTATAAACCCCACTTTTTTCACTATGATCATAGTGTTGGTGTCAGTCCCCGAACAATCCGTAATCGTTATTTTATTATTTTCATGGTTTTAAAAATTTCTGTCGAAGTTCAGGTTGAACCCCAAACAATATTTTTATGTTTTGTCAAAAAAATGTGGGCTTTTGAGTGGATGTTGCTCATCGCCCGAGCGGAGCACGTTTTCGAGACCCCGCGTGGCTTCTCCAATGCAATGGTGTGTCCTTTAGTTAATATTAGTGTCATTAAAAAGATATTAATTCATTTTGATATTATTATTTTATTACAAAGGTAATTATTATTATTATAATAATAACTATTATTTTTTTTTATTAAAGGAATTTTATTATTAAAAGAATTGTTTATCATTATTATTTTTTTATTAAAGTTTTTAATATAATTTTTATTATTAGTAGTATTAATAATAATATTATTATTACTAGTATTAATAATGATATTATTATTATTTATATTTTTATTATCCTTTTATTTTTTTTCTTCCTTTTTGTTTTACTTTTTTTCTTCTTTATTTTTGTTTTTCCCCACGGATGCCCCTGCCCCCTGTTCTTCTTCCGCCTTACCCGCAGGACCTCGCCCCCTTGGTTCGTTCCCCAGCGATCGCACCCCAGCGGAGCAGTGTCCTCCCTATTGGCCAGGTCCTGCACCACCCTACCAGATCGGCCCTCGTTAGGCCCCCTCCTACTGCATTCGGACGACACGCACCCAGCGCCCCGTTTCCCTCCAGTCCACCGCACTGCACAGTCGCACGATGCCCCCTCATGCTGCCTTTGGCAACACACACCCAAAACCCTAGTTACCTCCTATCCGCTACACTGCACCACCACACGGCCACCCGCGACTGTCATGCTCCCGCACACAGCAGCCCCTCCAGCCACCGCACTACAACCCCGCACGGCCTTCCTGCCTACTCGACCTCCAGCCAGCCTCTACCACCATGTCCAGCGCCTCCTCCTCCTGCGCGCCTCCTCTCCCCTCCTTCATCCTCATGGATCGCCCGCGTAGCAACCCCAGCCTCTCTCCTCTACACAGCGTGGCTCGCCCTACTGCTGAATTCTGGATTTCACCGGGCTGCCTCCTACAGCCGGCACCACTTATCCCTTGCGATTTGGTCCTGGAGAGCCCTCCCAGCCGGTTTCCCTCGCTCTCCACCAGCCTACGATGCTTGACACCATCCCTATCTTTACATCACTCTCAGTGTTCCCTCAAAAACAACCCTGCCTCCAGCACGACCTGCCCCCTACATACTCTAGATCTCCACTTGTTCGAGGCCGCTACTCTTGCCCTGCTGACCTCTTGTAGTGTGACCTACCCCTGCAGCCCGGTTCCCCTCTTCCTGCAGCGCACCCCATACATGTAAAACCTCTTGGTTATACTGGTAGTGTGACCCCCTATCCCAAACGACCGCCTGGCCACCCCTTTCTTTGTTCCGGCCACCTAGTAGTGGCGCATCACCCCTACGTCCTCCTGCCAGTGACAACGCAACACCCACCACCCTCCCCCTTCACTGCAACAGCTGCAGGCTCCTTCCACCGACACCCACCAGCTGTATCGGCCACACGCACCCCCGCCCAGACACCTTTTTGGTTTCTAAATGCATCTCCAGCCCAGTGCGTCTCTGGTTCGGCAGTGTGTCGCCCCGCAAACCTTCTGTCTAGCCGCACAGTCTATGCACGACCCCTTTGTCACTCCTTGATCATTTCGCGGTGCCCCGTGGCCCCCGTGTTGCACTTACCGGTAGCATCGTTGTTCCCCTTGCTGAGTCTCTGATGTCATTCCCTCATTCACTGCTCCGTCCAGGCAGTGGCGGTCCCGGCTGGTGCGCGCTGCCCCTTTCCAACGGTCGCGCAACCCCACTGGTCGAGTGACTCTCCATATCGAGGTGATGTTTGTGCGGCTTTTTCATTGGATGATTGTGAATTAATTTTTCTGTATTTTTTACTTATTTTTGTGGGTGTTTTAGCTCGTTGGAAATGTAATTCCATGGTACTGCAGTCATTGGCTTGTGTGTACTTGTGAATGACTGTGAGACGTGTCGCGTCGTCATCGTAACGAAGCTGCGAGTCAAGGTAGGTCCTCCACTACATTCACCTATAAATTTAGATTTTATTAATTTCGTGTTGTTTTTATTAATTTTAATAAATGAGAAATGATATAAGATAATTAATTCTTAAATGATTATTTGGTGTAAAAAATCAATTTATTTTATACACGACACTTGAAATATTATATTGATGAATGGACACTAAGTCGTGAAATAATTCCCATTTGGCCATTAAATATAATTGCCAAATTTGCAATTGTAGTTATGGTTTTAATGATAAATGATTTCTTCTGAAATATGATCAAGTGTTTTGGGTTCTCTTGAGAAATCAGGTTTTTCATTAAAATTGGTGGAGGCCCGTTTGGCAGTTTAATAAAATGAATCATTTTCGAAAAACCCTTTTTGGGGTGACTCAGGGGTGATCTTTTGTATACATTGATCACATGAGATGTGTGTGATGATTGTGCATCGTGACTGGTTGATTTACATTGTGGACTCACCCCTTTTTTTATTATACGTGTTTACATGAGAACCTGGCATAGGGAGTGAATCTCCTGAGAATGATTGCTTTACTAATTTAGATTACACACTGGCTAGTGGCCCCATATCAGAGGAATACTGAGTTATTGCTGCTATAGGGATTGGGCCCCTCAGTTAGGCCATGAAGGGATATACGGATCGTTAGGGTGTTATAATGTAATTGAGTTAGGGAATGCCTTCAGGACGAGTCACATATATAGTATTTTCCGGATTGTTCACGATCTCCTTGGTTCGACTCATGTTTCACTTAGTGTTTATTTGTGTGTGGAGGATAATTGAGAGGTCTAGTTAGATTGCTGGCCCATGTACGCCACTTTTCCCATTTCCCTTAGTGTGTTGTGTGTTATGTGTGGTTTTACTTTTGGTTAATAACAAAAGTCTAGATATCTAAATTTTTCAAAAAAAATGTTATAAAATGAAATGTATTTATTCCATTCAAACATTAAACTTGTTTTTTTAAAAAATTAACAAGGGAAATGGACTGATACTTGTTTTAGAAATGAAAGTGTGTGTGGAAACTAATAATTTATATAATTTAGTTCAAACCTGAAATTGGTAAATTCTTTATTTAATGGTAGTGTATTAGGAATAGTTTGTTGTGCATGCCTACTGAGTTTTAATAATCACGCTTATAGTTTTTTCATGTTTTTATTTTTCTTGCAGGTTTTGCTCGAACTCGCTCGCCATGGGCAAGAGTTGGTTGTGGACTGGTGAGAGACTCTTGGAGTCGTGAGGAGTTTTTGTCAAGATCAGGTTAGTGTGTCTTATTGGTCTTTCTTTCTTTTCAGTGTCATTTATTTACTTTGTGTTGTTATACTTTTACACTGCTCATTTTTTATTGGGAAAAATCATTCCCACTTGTTCTCTATTGATGACCTGGTGCTTGTTGCCAACCCGGGAGGATAGAGAATACCTCTCAGGTCATGTCGCGGACTGGCTCGAGTGATTGATTCAGGGTTGACCAGGGTTTGTTCGTGAAAAAATGGTATCCTAGGAGGTCGGCTCCAGAGCAGACCTTGTTTTTCAGAGCGCCCACTATTATTTGAGGTTTTCATGGTAAAAGGAGTATAATTGTCAGGACTCGAGGCATACATATGAGAAGGATGTCATGAACCCTTGCTCGTTCTGAACCACGGGTTGCCATGGGATGTTTGGGTTGTCGATGTCTTTTTATTATTATTGTTTGTTTGGTATTGGGAAATGAAATGAGAGTAGGGAAAGTGACCTCTCTGAGCTCACATGGTTTGGAAAGCCATGTGGGGCCAGAGACTTTACCCTAGAATGATCTCAGTGATGGTGGTGTGACTGGCATATGGCCACCAACCATATGACAGTGTCACCCATCATCATTAGTTTCCCCCTAGTGAATCATTTGGGTTTTTCAATCATTCTAAAACTCATTGTGGAAACAGTTATTTTGGTACTTAAAATGGTAATGACCATGTTTGACACATCTTATTGTTTTCTTGTTCCTTAGTGTTTTTCCCCATGAAGGTTCAATGGATTCCCAAGGTGCAGCTTAGGGTGGTGCGTCCTTATCAAATCCTCTAGTTGATCAGCCCAAGGACTATGTCCTCAAGTTTCAGAAGTTGAACCCTCCCCTCTTTCATGGGAAAGGAGATCCTCATGAGGCAGAAGAGTGGTTATGGATGATCAAGAGAAACTTCTATTCTCTCACGCCACCGAAGTCATTAATGGTGAAGTTGGATACCTTTATGCTTTAAGGTCCATCTGGGAAGTGATGGAAGTTTGTGTCTCGAAACAAGCCGCAAGAAGATATCACTTGGGAGTTTTTCAAGTCATCATTCATCTAACAATATTTCTCTATGGTGGAAACGATGAGGAGGAGGATGGAGTTTTGTGGTCTTCAACAAGGTGTTGGATCAGTGTTGGGATTATTTATTCATTTCTTGGACTTTGATACGTATGAACTGGGGTATTTTGGAAATGATCTCTTGAAGGCTTGACATTTTGAGCTCGAATTACATCCTGATCAACAGTTGAGGGTTGGAGAGTTCAACATAATCACTTTCCCTGAAGTGGTGAGACAATCCTTTCTAGATGAAGCTAAGTTAGCAGGAGGACTTGAGGTAGCGAATCCTCCTCTGGCCTTGGGACGTAGTGCAGAAGTTAGAGACAAGAAGAATGAGAAGTGGTCTGATGCTGGTGGTACTCGTAGAAGAATCAAGAGGCATTCAGACCTTCAACCATCTTACTCACAATGAAATGCCTTGATCTGTCACCAGTGCGGTAAGCGGAGGAACAGGAGGCCGATGTGCCCGAATGCTCTGAAACCCTGCCACACCTGTGAATATCTGGGTCACTTACAGTGATTCTGCCATGCTGTTTCCAAGAAGCGTGTTGAAGCCAGACCTGGTTCGTCGAAGGTCACCTCAGCATGTCACCAGGAGTAGTGAGATGCTTTTGTATTAGTTTGATGTCTTCTATTTTTCGTGTTCTTTGGATGTAGTAGTCATCACCGGTACTATTTTAGGGCGTTTCTTTTCTTTCAGTAGTAAGAATGGTTGTGGATGAACCACTTTGAATCCTTTATTTTAATGGATGTACATTGGTAAAAACTTTGGTTCATGTGTCATGTTTTGGAAATTTTTAAGCCTGACTGCAAGGCAAAATATGCTTCAATCAACAGAGCTCCAGCCATAGGTCTTAGAGTGCAGCTAGCACGTAGTCAGGTGAACCCCAGCGGTGAAGAAGGGCCTTGGTTTAATTTCCACCCTTAGCGTGGGTAGTTTGTGTTCCTTTGAGTGGGTGAAGTCTTTGGAGTGACGGTTACAATAGTGTCGATGCTCTACCACTAGGACCCTTCTCCTCTCCCCCTAGTGGTGGGGGATTTTTGGACCGTATGTAAAATCTTCAAGTTCGGTTAATCTCGTTAGTCCTTATAGTGGAGAGACCCATCATGGTTCTCATTGTATTTAGTTTGATCATTTCCTATGGTAGGAAATCCATTCGGGCCACCCCGCGTTAGTATCAGAGTTTGGTTATGGTGGCATTTAAAGTGTTCATGTTTTGAGGATAAGTTGCACGAATAACTGGAGGCACTTTAAGTTTTGGGGGTAAGTGACACTTAAGGAGGTTCTTTTTGGGTCTAGGTTTTGTAGTGGCTTCCCAGGGACAGGAAGCATTGGGGTGGGAAGAATTGTCATGCCCCGACCTATCCGTAATCTTTATTTTATAATTTCATTGGTTTTAAATATTTCTTTCAAGGATCAGGTTGAACCCCGAACAATATTTTCCAGTTTTTTCAAAAATAAAACACTTACTTTTGAGTGGACATCGCACAGCACCCGGGAAGAGTACGATTTAGAGACCCCGCATAGCTTCTCCAATGAATCAGCGTGTCCTTTCATTAATATTATTATTAATAAAAAGATATGAATTCATTTTATGATTATTATTTTATTATTAAGGTAATTATTATTAAAATTATGATTATTATTTTTTGTTATTAAAGGAATTTTATTATTAAAATAATTGTTTATCATTATTATGTTTTTATTAATGTTTTTAATATTATTATTATTATTATTACTATTAATAATAATATTATTCTTATTAGTATTAATAATGATATTATTATTATTTATCTTTCTTATTTTCGTTTTATTTTTCTTATTAATTTTTGTTTTATTTTTTTTCTTTCTTTTTGTTTTTCCATGGGGCTGCCCCCCTCCTCCTGTTCTTCTTCCACCTTACCCACATGACCTCACCCCCGTGTATTGTTCCCCAACCACTGTGCCCTAGTAGCACATAATTCTCCCTATTGGTCAGGTCCCACGCCACTATACCAGATCACCCCTCGTCGCGCCCCCTCCTACAGCCTTCAGACGACACAGACCCAGCGCCCCGGTTCCCTCCTGTCTGCTGCACTGCACAGCTGCACGACACCCCCTTCTTGTACCTTCGGCCAACACGCACCCAACACCCCGGTTCCCTTATTTCCATCGCATTGCACCACCGTACGGCCACCCGTGACTCTCTTTCTCCCGCACACAGCAGCCCCTCCGGCCACTGCACTGCACCCCCGCTTGGCCCCCTGTCCCGCTCAACCTCCAGCCGGCCTCCACCTCCTGGTCCGACCCCTCCTCCTCATGCACGCATCCTCTCACCTCCTACCTCCTCAGGGCTAGCAAGAATAAAAACACCATCCACTCCCCTCTGCAAAGCACGACTCCCCCTGCTGCTGACTTCTGGATTTCGCTGGGATGCCTCCTGCAGCCGGCACACCCTATCCCTTGTGATCTGGTCCGAATGAGCCCTCCCAGGAGGTTTCCCTTGCTCACCCCCAGCCTACGACGCCCGACACCATCCCTGTCCTACCCACACTCTCGGTGTTCCCTCAGAAACACTCATGCCTCCAGCATGACCATCCCCCTACGTACTCTGGATCTCATCTTGTTTGAGGTCACTGCTCCTGCCATGCTGAACTCCTGTAGCATGACCTCCCCCTACAGCCCGGTTCCCCTGTGCCTGCAGCGTACCTCATACATGCCAGACCTATTGGTTTCACTGGTAGTGTTCCCCCTATCTTGACCGACCACCTGGCCACCCCTTTCCCTCTTCCAGCCAGCCAGCAGCGGCGCAGCGCCTTGCGTCCTCCGGACATTAACAATGCAACACCCAACACCCTCCCCCTTCGCTGCAACAGCCGCAGAATCCTCCCAACTGCACCCACCAACTGTATCGACTACACGCACCCCTGCCCAGACTCCTTTTTGGTCACTGAATGCATCTCCAGCCCGGCGTTCCTCCAGTTCGGCGGTGTGTCGCCCCACAGACCTTCTATCCAGCCACACTGTCTCTACACGACCCCTTTGTCGCTCCTCTGTTGTTGCACGGTGCCCCGTGACCCCCGTGCTGCAGTTACCGGTAGCTGTCGTGTTCCCCTTTATGAGTCTCCGACATCGTTCCCCCATTCATTGCTCTATCCAAGCAGCGATAGTCCCTGTTGGTGTGCGCTGCCCCTTTCCAATGGTCGTGCACCCCCGCTGGTCGAGCGCCTCTCCGTATGAAGGTGAAGTTTGTGCTGATTCTTCATTAGATTATTTTGAATTAATGTTTTTGTATTTTGCACTTATATTTGTGGATGTTTCAGCACATCGGAAAGGTAATTCTGCAATACTGCAGTCGTCGTCTTGAGTGCACTTGTACACGAGTGTGAGATGTGTCGCGTCGTCATCGTAATCGAGCTGTGAGTCGAGGTAGGTCCCCCCCTGTATTCACCTTTAAATTTAGATTTTATTAATTGCTTTATGTTTTTATTAATTTTAATAAATGGAAAATGATATAAGATAATTAATTCTTAAATGATTATTTGGTGTGAAAAGATCCATTTATTTTATACACGACAGTTGAAATATTTTATTGATGAGCGGACACCAAGTCGGGAAAGAATGTCCGTTTGGACATTAAACATAATTCAAGAAATTTAAAGTGTAGTTTTGGTTATAATGATAAATGATTTATTCTGAACGGTGATCATGTGTTTTGGGTTCTCTTGAGAAATCAAGTTTTTCTTTAAAGTTGGTGAAGGCATGTTTGCACATTAATAAAATGAATCATTTTGGAAAAACACTTATTGTTGTGACTAAGGGGTGTCTTATGTGTACATTGATCGTATGAGATGTGTGTGATGTTTATGCATCGTGACTGGTTGATTAACATTGTGGACTCACCCCTTTCCTTTTTAGTATACGTGTTGACAATGGAACCTGGCATAGTGACTGAATCTTCTGGGAACGATTACTGCACTAGTTTAGATTTCACACTGGATAGTGGCCCCATAGCAGGGGAATACTGAGTTATTGCTGCTGTGGGGATTGAGACCCTCGGTTAGTCCATGAATGGCGATACCGAGATTTAGGGCGTTATGATGTCATTGAGTTAGCGCATGCCTTCAGGATGAGTCACATGTATAATATGTTCTGTATTGTTCATGATCTCCTAAGTTTGACCCAGGTTTCCATTAGTGTTTATTTGTGTGTGGAAGACGATTGAAAGGTCTAGTTCGGTTGTTGGCCCATGTATGCCACTTTTCCCATTGCACTTGGTGTGTGTTGTGTGTTATGTGTGGTTTTACTTTTGGTTAATAACTTAAGTCTAGATTTCAAAATTGTTAGAAGAAAATGTATTAAAATTGAAATGTATCTATTCCTTTCAAACAATAATTTTTTTTTAAATTTACAAGGGAAATGGACAGATACATGTTTTAGAAATTAAAGTGTGTGTGGAAAGTAAAAATTTATATAATTTAGTTCAAACCAGAAATTGGTAAATTCTTTATTTAAAGGTAGTACATTGGTAATAGTTTGTTGGGAATGCCTACTGAGTTTTATTACTCACGCCTATAGTTTTTTCCTGTTTTTAGTTTTGCTACAGGTTTGGCTCGAACTCACTCACCATGGGAGAGAGTTGGTTGTGGACTGGTGAGAGACTGTCGGAGTCATGAGGAGTTTTGGTCGAGATCAGGTTAGTGTGTTTTGTTGGTCGTTCTTTCTTTTCAGGTCCATTTATTTACTTTGTGTTGTTCTACTTTTCCGCTGCTCTTTTTTATTGGGAAAAATCATTCCCACATGTCCTCTATTGATGCCCTGGTGCTTGTCGCCAGCCTGGGGGGATTGGGAAGGCCTCTTGGGTCATGCCGTGGACCGGCTCGGGTGATCGATTCAAGGTCGACCCAGGATGGTTCGTGATAGTTGATATTACCTTTCTTTATGGATACGGATATTCACCTTTCCATGAATCTATACCAGTGTCAGAATATGTCAGTGGAGTTCTTTAGTTGTTCCTACGATGTAATCGAAATTTTGAAATGTGTGTGCATGAATATATGTCAGAAACACTACATGTAATGTGGGATATACCGATGCCACAATCCCTATGGTTTGGCTAAACCATAGGGATATGATGTTTTCTTGAAGGCTATACCTATAGTTTTTTAAAAATCTATTTTGATATGTTACCTATGACAAGGGTATTTTAAAATATTTTTGTATAGTTTTTACCAAAATATGAGTGAATTTGCTCCTCCCATCCTCCCTACTAGATCCCATCTTGTGTGCCTCCCTCCTCCCAACCAAAGTGCTCCCCTTCCTCCTTACTAGATCCCATCCCAACCACTCCCCTCCTCCATTCTAGATCCCATACCAAGTGCTCCCCTCCTCCCTACATGAGCCCATCTCGTGGACTCCCCTCCTCCCTACAAGGCCACATCCCGATTTCTCCCCTCCTCTTTGAAAGATTCCATCATGTGCCCTAGTAGTACTCCCCTCATCCCATCCTGAGATCTCACCTAAAATTTCTCCACTCCTCCCATCTAGAGATCTCCCCTCACAGTGAAATGCACCCTCTATTATGATTTCTCCCGACAGTAAACACGAGGAGTCTTCCATATTCTCTCCTAGTTGCAATGAACCATCCTAAATCTTCTTTTTTAATCTGATATTTCTTCAACATCAAATTTATGTATTATAGATCCATAATTTACTAGTCCCCTTATGTAGTTTTAGTAGATGTCTTGTGGGTTATAAAAAAATAGGTCTCTATCTGTATATTGGCGATGAAAAAAATAGTGTCCAAGTTTTCTTATAACGGTTATTAATAAATGATTTGTCAGTGATATGTTATTGGTAGAGTTTTAGTCCCCTAACTCATTTATTTTATAAACATCATATACATGGGTGTCTCATCATATAACAAGAGCACCCACACTCCTTATATTGTCCATATTTCTTCAATACTACAATAAACCGTTTCTAATAAAATAAATTAATATAAATCGTTGTTATCCAAGCCACATTGAGTCCAATACTATTTTTGATGCTACAGTTTATAACACATAGGTATTTTTAACAATTAATAATCAAAATTATAGAAGATAATGAAAAAAATTGTACAATTTGAATTATCTCAAATAATATTGAAATCTATGTGATAATCTTCTAACATTTTTTCCTAATATTATATTTTTTTTGACACACAATAGTTTAGATAAAACCCCTCAACCCTTTATCAGGGATATTTCAATTCAATTTTTATAGTTTATATTCTTATCAATATCTTTTTTTATTATTACATCATTTTTATAAGCATCATCTTGAAAACAAATTACCATTAACAGAAGTAGAAAATATTTTCAACAAACATTCTTTGATGATTATTACTACTCTCATTTCTATTGTTATAATCACTTTTCAAGTAACATTTAAATTATTTTTTGAAAACTTTATTCATTTAATTTTTTAGATGATAACACCTAACCCTAACCCACTATGAATAGTATCTAGAGTAGGCCTATACATTTCCTTAGAAAATTCCTCCATATACATTGAGTTTATTATTAATAATGAATGGTTGTAGTGAGGATCACTCTTAAATATAATTTTTATACTCTTTTAAAAGACCAATAATGGTATTATTATACACTTTGGTAATGTATTTTGACATCTTATACCATGATGTGTCGAAGTGCATAGCTTCAATACCTATTTTATATTTAACTAATATAATTATTCATATTGTTTGTTTAATATTTTCATGTTAACATTCCATTTCTCCTAATTAAATTCATTTTTATTTGATTATTTTTTTTCAACAAACTATATTTTATTAAATTTGAATATTTTTTATTGATTTTTAATTATTTAAAATTTAAAATATATTTGAAAAATTTATAAAATTAATTAAGTGTGCATGTTCCATAGATACGCCTCGTGCCATACCTCATGTCGCATCCCCAAGAAGCCATTTTCGGTTATTGCAGTGCACATATTTATTAATAATGATTTCAAAAATATCATAATTTCTTATATAATATTTTATAATTGTACTATGATTGTATTTATCATTATATTGATGAAATTGATCTGTAATAGGTATACCAATTATTGAATAATGTTTTATGGGATTAATTTTTAATGAATCTTGTTGACATCAAGTACCTCATACCTAATTTATATATGATTTTATATATAGAAAATATTATTTAAGAAACACTCCTAGGAATTTATATTACATAAGAATTAGTTTCAAACAAAGAATCCTTGATCGTCGATAAATTTGGAACACTATAACTTGTTGATACAATGGAATTCAATATGATGGTTTTATATTTTTAGTATTTGGTTATATTTATGGTATTTTGTTGTCTTTTATATTATGATTTTCATATAGACTAGTGTGTTAGTTATGGTTTCATAAATATTTAAGAGTAATTATTCAATTAAATATATTTTTTATTAAACTTGAATATTATTTAATCTATTTTACAAAATTACATTTATTTTTTTTTAAATAATGGATAGAATTCAGATGTATCAAATTGATCAAATATCAAGTAATTTTCAAAACTAGTTGGTGTGATTTTTAGATTTTTATTTTGACAATGATTCTGTTAGTGGTCTTATTCATCTCTCATGTTATAATTGTGTTGGAAGACCTTAGTTGATCCATGAAGAAGATAGCTACCATATAACCAAATATGGTTTAAAAAAACAACTATATGGTTATAAAATGGGGATAAAATTCAATTGTAGAATTGTCATGATCAACATTAGAGGACTAGATTGGATATTTTGTTTGATGATTGGATTATATTTATTCTTCATCATGAGAAGGAAGGGCTATCATCCCAAAAAGACTTTGATACAAGATCATATGATGCGTCTAATGAAAATGATGATGTTTTTAGGATGCAAAAATTGAATGACGCTTCCATGACTCTAGTATATCTGCATTGTTGTAAAATGAAATGGATGGAATTTTTAATGCAATTTTTCCATGAATAAAATGTATGGAATTTCATAAACTGACATCAATTACATTTGAACCGTTTTGAATAAAATGGTTCCTAATGATGCTGATATTCCCCTGAAACACTATATGGAATATAAGTTAGTTGAGGAACTTGGATTAAAAAAACAAAAACCATGATTTTCCGAATGATTTTAGGAAACATTGGAGAGAACTACTAAATAAAATGATTGTTTAAAATGTGGGAAATACTGGTGGTAGAAAAAAAGATGATAGAACACATTACTATTTTACACATAATGTAATGTGTCACATTCCATTAAACCATAGACCATAAAATTATTTCATGTCTGATGAAATATCAATAAAATTTTGATGGAATGATACTGGGAGAAAGAAAAATAATTATGGGTTAGTTCACCATGAAGATGGATATTCATTGTAGATATTTTATGCTTGATAATATAATATCACCACTATCATAGATAATGTAATGTTGGGACTTTCATGTGATGGTTTTAATCTGTTTGGGTAGATGATTAACATGAACAACACGTGTATTGTTTTCATACATATTTATAACCTTACTCCATGGATTTGTATGAAAAAACATTGTCTTTTTTTATTATACTCTTATACATACCTTCTAATCCTAAAATTGATATAGATGTACACATGAAACCATTAATAAAATAGTCAAATCATATTAGGAATGTTGGTGTGTGCACATACGATGCATGTTTGAAAGACATATTTCAGATACATGATGCAGTAAAGTGGATGATCAATGATTTTCATGTTTATGAAATGATATTTTTATGGAGAACTATAGGTAAAGTACCATGTCCTGTTTGTTTGAAGAATACAAGATTAAAATGACTAAAATATCTCCACAGTTTATGTTTTATGGGAAATATATGATTCTTACAAATAGACCATCCATATAAGAATAATCATAAATTAATTTATAATAACATGTTGTCAAATTGTCTAACACTGCATATGTCTAGATATGATGTACTTAATGAATTAAAATATTATAGTTTTCCATTTGGGAAGGGTTAGGTAAAATATTGAAAGAGGAATAATTTATCCACTGAAACCTATTATAATTGGAAGAATAAAAGTATCTTCATTGAGTTCCCATATTGGTCAAATAATTTTTTACATCATTTCATAGACAAAATTCATATTTAATAGAATATATATATAATGGTGCTTTCTATTATTCTAAATTTCAAGGGAATGAGAAAAATATGATTTATGATCTTGGGGTGACTGGGTGGATTATGACATCAACATAGAATTGCATCATGTGTGTATCGGTGAAAATAAATGGAAAGCTCTATGTTTTTATTATGTTATGACACTAGAAAAAATACAATTTCTCAACATACTAGGGAATCTTCATGTTCCTGATGACTGTTCAATAAACATGTCAAAACAGGTCAATATTAAAGAGTTGAAACTAAAATCTTTGAAAACTCATGATTATCAAATCCTTTTTCCTGAGTTAATTCCAATATAATTCTATTATCTTATATCCCATAAAGTAAGGATTTATATTATTCAGTTATGAAATTTCATTATAAATATTTTTCTAATAATTTTTAAAGTATTTCATGCAAAAACATTTGGCAGAAGAACCAATAAATATGTGTGAGTTAGAAAAAATATTTCCCCCATCATTTTCACATGAATACTGCATCTAACTGTCCATCATCCGACAAAAATATTTCTTGGAGGACCCCCATTATTTTTGATAGATGTATCCAACTAAAATAAATATTTTTACATTTACTTCTTATGTATATAATAAAAATAATCTTGAAGGTTCGATCATAAAATGGATACATGGATCGAGAATGTATGGGTTTCTGATCAATTTATTTGTCTTATCTGGCTACGGTAGGGAACAATCCTATGATAAATAAAGTTGAATTGTGAGAGAAAATTGAACCAATTTTTTCATCACATTTCCAAATAGAGGATAATTCATGGATCATATATATTGATGGCATTAAGCCTTGAAGAGTGATAGATGGAACATCACACAGTTTTGTTTAACCATGATTTTTTCAATGACTACATCAAGTAAATTGATCATGTATATATTATTTCATATCATTTAATTATATATATATGTTAAATTGTTTTTTTATTGTGGTAATAGAAACAACTGATATATAGAATCAGAGTTATTTACCTTTGATAAGGAGAGAAACTTTTCCTAGAAATGAGTTGTCTACTTTATTGAAATTAAACGTAGAAATATTATTGTAATAAATTAATAAAATATATATTTAATTATGATTAAAATTAATTTATATTTTAGGTATTTAGTTTCTCTGATGTCTATGTATTTGATGATGTGAGGTATTTTTTTTCATCCCAATTGTATGGTTCAATAATGAAAATCAATTGTGATCAATTGATATAAATTAATTATCACTGAATGAGAAAAGAACACGGGAACAAAACATAATGTTGTTATGTTAACTATAACAATAGAATGTTATGTTAGTGAATAATATAGTATACCCAAATTTGAAAATATATATTATTATGGAGTTGTTGAGAAAATACTAATATTGGATTATTACACTCATGTTTGAGTCCTTCTGATGATATACCAATGGGTTGATTCAATGAAAAGGCATGGCACATTTATTAATGATTGTGGATTTTAAATTATTGACATGACATGCACTCTTGCTACCAATGGACCATATGTATTAGCATCAGTGTTGGAACATGTTTATTTTTATTTCAAGGATCATCTTCAAGATAAATTTTATTTCATTATTAATGTATTAACATGATATATTTTTTATGATGATGATGATGTAATTGACATGATCCATGTTCCCATTATCCCTGATTCATTTATTACTTATAATGACTCAAATAATTTAATTTTTTTATTTGATTATGAACATGATGTTGTGGTGGGAAAACATTTAATTATACATTTGTGTTATCAATTCTTTTGGTTTATCATGACTTGGGTTATTGAGTTTTGTGGTATAGAAAGTGATTTATTATTGATTACAATTATTTTGTTTCTAACTGTACGGTCAAGTGAATTTTCAATATTTAAAAGTTTTAGTTGTCTTTATTTTGCATTTTATAATATCAAATCGAATTATATTCAAATATAATAAAACAAAAAAATCTAGAAACAGTTAAATTGTTAAAAAAACATGATTAATTGAATTGGGAATATAAAATAATTGATATGTAAATAAAAACCAAGAAACAAAACGACATAACAAAAAACAATGAAAAAAATCACTAACCCAAAATGTCAACAAACATTCCTAAAGAAAATAAAAATGGATAAATAACCACATCAATTGAAAAAAAGAACCAAATGTCCCAAGAATTTTTTTTTACAAATGACATAATAAATTGAAAAGAATGAACCAAATGACATAAACATAGTTAATTGGATGAAATTGAAAATAGATGAAAATTATTTCATACCCATTTTATGCATAGTAATTTGAATTTATTGATTTTTCTATGAAATGTCATACATTTTGATATTATTCCCAATATATATAATTTTTTTTGTATCGCTGTGTATCATGTATTTGGTTTGACAAGTGATATTCTTTAATTAAGTCATTACACATATTCATTATTGTTCTGCTTAAACATTATTTATGGATTTATAATTAATTCCATATTTTTTTCTAATTTAATAAATGAAAAACATTCAAGAGCAATGAAAAAAATAGAGGGCAGAAAAAAGTTTCACAATGAGTGAGATGGTCATAGTTTCTGAAACATTCATCAGGGTGCGTACATCTGTCCGTTTAGAGAGGATGAGGATGCATAGGCTATTGCCCGACATTCCCGATTTCCAAAGGTAGGAGGAATCCGTCACTTATTCAGGGATATTTTCTCCTTTATCGAAACATGATGATGGTATCTCAGTTCCTCCTTCTTTGGATTCCTCCATGGAACTCATCACCTAGTCTGGGTCTCTATTATAGACTATGACATTATTCGTGAAACTCTTCCCAGTGCCATATATTCATGGACACCAGTTATTTACATCGCTTCTGTCGAGACATTTCAAGGGGTCTGGTCAGGGTAGCAACCTTCGGTCTGGGGAGTAGTCACGTTGGACCTCACTGGCGTGTCTGGACACTGGAACACTAGCGTGTCTGGGTTTCTTTCCCATATTATAGGGCTTCTCGAGGGCACGGAAGCCCGAGGCATCCGGTAACGACCCAATGTTTTTCAATGGAAAATTCCCTAATTATATTAATGTTATAAAATAAAATGAAAACACTAAAAAATGAACTACTAAGTGATAAGTGACCTTTTAACATAATTTTGTCACTTCTATGTTTTGAAGATTGAAAATTCGACAAACACGGTTGTGTTCATGATGATTTTTGGAGTCTAATGAAACAAAATTATTTTTTGGTGAAGAGTGACCTACCCTTATGAATAGTAACATAACCTTATGAATATTAATATGAACCTTATGAATAGTAAATCATCCAAATAAGAGTAACATTACCTATGAATAATTAAATAAAATTTAGACATCTTTGAAAGTGACAATTTGACCTTAGTAAACGTTTTGGTATTTTTAAGTCATGAATAATTAATTATAATTAAATATTTAATTTAAAATAATATTTACTTCCATAAAATGTATTCATAAATTATTTAATCAATGTATTATAGTCTTTAGAAAATTTTATAAGACCCTACGCAATTTTTGAAAGCACTATAAATAAGTTTTAATCTTAAAAATTGTTTTTTAAGTAAAATATGATTTTATTTTAATATTAAATTAATAATATTTAGAAAATTATTTTTGGAATGTGAACTTCATTTTTAGATTCTACACGTTGAAAAATGTTAGGGGTAATGTTTTGGGTTTTTTCTGAAATACTTCAATTTTCGGGTGAATAGTAAAAAAATACTGTTTTCGCTTAATTGGTGTACACTAAATTGAATCATTAATGATGTAATGATGAGATAAATATTCTAGAACGTTAGATTCAGAAAAATTATATTATATTTCATAAATGGTTCCTTAAAATACAATTAATCCAATTCTCAATCCTAAAAAGAACCTTCCAATGCCTAAAGTCAAAAGGTGATTTCTTAAAATGTTTTTTCTCTTTCTTTCAATTTCCTTTTAATAAATTAATTAATTCAAATTATAAAGATTAATTAAATATTAAAAAGAATTATATTATAATAATATATGATTTAGGATGTCAAAAAACTACTATTACAAGTCTTACTATTGATATATTATTTTATTTAATATTTTATAGTAAAAACACATCCCTCCTCATGTATAAATAAGCCCTCCCCCTCCTCTTGCCAAACCACACATCTCAAGATTCAATAATTATCTAAGATTTACCCAATAATCTCCCATATACCCTCCCCCACGTCCAGGAGCTTCTTGTATTATCAAAAGACCAAGATTAGGCCCTTAAGGAGGTTCTTCAGAGAAGGATTCACGAGGTAATTTCCCTCCCTCTTCTCCGTTAATTTCCTTTCATGTTCAAGTTCATTTCTTGAACTCTACCCACCTATCTTCATCCAAATTGTATTTTAACTCCATTAGTATACATATACTGTAATTTTATGATTCTAATTGGATATTATATCACCGAACCCCCTTTCCCTCTTCCTTTTATTTTATTAAAGAGAACGTTGTTCGTGAGGTGTTAATTTATCACCTTCAAGAATAACATGCCTTCTTCTCCATTTCTACCTTCAAATATGGTCATGATACCATTTTTATGGTTTAACCAGAATATGTTATATGTATTATGTTCTATTTATAGTTTTGTAAATAACCTATGTCCATATTACTATGTGAAATGTTAAGACAAGTTCGTTGTGATCCAAAAACCGCTCAAATTAACCCAAATAACCATCATTTAATTCTTATCTAATGATTCATCCACATGGATATAATATAAATAATTATAAAATAATTCATGATCCTATAATATCATTAATAAAATGTAATTTATTTTCTCGATTTTTACTCATGTTCTACCCAAACATCAATTTAAGAATACAAGTGAACCACCCAAGAAAAGCCATAAAAATGAACTTCCCCGAACAATGTTTTTAAACACTATAAGTCATAAAAATAAACATAATATGACATAATGAAACCAGAATTAACCCTATTATTTTACACATGGTTATTTATTTATAATTAATGAATATAATGTCATTATACAGGACATTAAAGAGAAGGAAGCATTCAGGAACAAGGTAAGGGGAAATCTCGAACCTAATTTTATTCCTTCGGGTTCTCCCTCTTTCACACCATTTTTTAATGTGGTTACTCCATAAATATCATTTGATTATCATTGACTTTACTTTTCTGGGGTATAAATTTTTGTCACTGGTTTTTATGTCCAACAAAATGTTTTCCAAAATAATTATTTTAAGAACACCCCTTTTACTTCTCACTCAAAGTGGACGGTTCTTGTAACATGTGTGGTATTCCCTCTTTCTTTTGGGAAACCAAATATTATAAATGTGTTATTATGAGATGAATCCCATTCCTTTTAATGGGTTCATTATTTTGATTTATGTTATATATTCATTATGGCATGCATGATAAATGATAATGTTATGATGTGACGGGTGCGCCCGAAATTATTTAGCTCAATATGAATGTTTAAATGTGATGGGTGCGCCCAAAATTATATAGCGCTCCAATGAATTGGGTAAAGTGATGAATCTATTGTGTAAATGTGAAATGATGTGTGAACAAGATGCTAGCTTGGTTCACAATTATGTGTGGTAGTTATCCACTAAGACTTGAAGTTTCATTTTTATGCATTGCCACATTTCTAGTCTTGTATTTATGCTTCTATAATGTTGATGATCTTTTGCCTATGTTATGAATATTCTCACCTCATGCTATATTGTTCTTATCTATCCTATTACTGGGATTCTACCTCATGCCTTTTTATTTATATCCTCAGGTGGCTACATATACTAAGGAGAGGACAAGTGCCGATAAGAAGCTAGAGAAGAAGAAATTAAATAAATGTTTATGCTTGATGTTGTATTTGTTGTGTTTGGTCCTAGTTTTCCCAAGACACTAAACCTTTGGATTGTCTATGTGTAATACTATTATGTTGTTTATCTTTTAAATGATGTAATAGTAATGTAATAATATTTTGGGTCTCTATAGTTGGTATCAGAGGAAAGGTTTAGTTAATTTGGGAATTAGGATTAGTAAACCCTTGAGATAACCTCTAGCATGTGACTATGTACAAATATGTACCCAAGAATGTTTACCTAGGTATCACATATGTTATGTTTTCGGTATAAAGTTTTTAAATGAATAAGTTATTCATGACTTTTTTACTTATGTTTTGTTCTAACCTTTTCTATTTTTGAAAATTTTGGGAACCAAGATAAATTATGCCAACAGCCCATGTAAGGGACAATGCAACGATTGCCCGAACGACATCCCCAATGATCTTTGAGGTGGAGTTCAAAACATAATGGAGATTCTTACCCAATTTTCTCAGGTTTTGAATAATAACCATAATATTCAGGAACATCCTCCTTCACCAAAGAGGGAGAAACTAGCTATTGAATGTTCTATGCGGCAACGACCACCGACGTTTTGTGTATCTTATGATCCACTAGTTGCGGAACAGTGGGTCAAATCCATGGAGAAGATCTTTTCTGTGCTTTAATATTATGAGATGGAGAAGGTGACTATAGCCATTTATTATCTAGATATAGAAGCTGATCAATGGTGGTAATTGATTAAGAACACCAAGACAAGGGAGGAAATTGAAGAGATGGAAGGGTAAGACTTTAAGATAATGTTTCTTAATAAGTATTTCCCAAGAACTATTCGCACAAAAATGGAGAGGGAATTCATAGATCTCAAGTAAATATAAGTAGAATATGTCATAACCAATTAAGAGAATTTCACAAGGCTTGCAAGGTGTGCTTTGAGTTTTGTTATCAACAATGACAGCAAAATTGATAGATTCTTTAGTGGATTAAAACCACACCTTCGAAATGCTCTTTCAATTCAAGACTTTGGGAGTTATGAAGAAGTTGTTTATTGTTCTCTCAAAGTGGAGATGGAGTTTGGACAATTGTCCCATGGCTATGGCGATAAGAAAATAAAGACGGAGTTTCAAGCTGGTGGATCTAATGATAAAGGTGGGAAGAGAAATAAACGACCCACATGGCTAAAATGTGGGAAGTTTCTCAATGGGAACTGCCTCAAAGGGACGAGGAAATGCTTTACGTGTGAGAAATAATGAAACCATGCTCAAGAGTGTCGAAAAGACATGAAAATTAAGGAGAATGAAGCCGATGAAAGTAGAGAACCACTCATGGATCAATGCTACAACTGCAATGAGCTGGGCACTATGCAAACCAGTGCACTAAACATAGAGTTCTCGAGGGTAATCAGTGTTAGCATCCACAAAAGCCAAAAAAACAAGGGAAGGCTTATGCCATCACTACTGTGGAGGTGGATCATTATAATGAATTCATAAAAGGTACACTTACTATTAACTCAATAATGGAAAAAGACTTATTTGATTCTGGTTCTACGCAGTCCTTTATATCTTGCAAGTTTTCTAGAACTGTAGAATCGAAGCACCGAAACCTTTAAGTAGAGATATATGTAAAAACACCAAGTGGTGAAATCATTGCAACCCAAGTGTTTGACTCTTCTCCTGTTGGAGTATGTGGGAATATTCTTCCGGAAAATCTCTTAATACTTCCCTTGGTGAAATTCGACACTATAATGGTAATGGATTGGCTCTCAATATATAGAGCACACATCAACTGTGGGGAAAAGGAAATATCCTTTCATATTCCGAACCATCCCATGATCCTCTACAAATGCAAGGAAGATCATTAATCAACTTGAAAAACCGTTCAATTGTGTGGTTGTTGATTCTTTATGAAGAAGCATACCTCTCCCAAATGGTTGAGTCGACAGAATGTTCCAACCTTGAGGAAATGACCATAGTTAGGGAATACAATGATGTATTTATCGAAGAATTACCCAGAATTCCCCTGTATCGTGAGGTAGAGTTCTCAATTTAAGTCATACCCGGAGCTAATCCTATCTCGAAGTTCCCCTATAGGATGGATCCTATCGAACTGGAGCAGTTAAAGAAGCAGCTGCAAGAGAATTTGGGCAAAGGGTTCATATGCCCTAGTGCATCGCCTTGGTGTGCGCCAGTGCTCTTTGTGAAGAAGAAGGATTGAACAATGCGGTTGTGTATAGATTATATGGAACTCAACAAGATCACCATAAAGAACAAGTATCTTCTCCCAAGGATTGATGAATTGTTCGACCAGTTAAGAGGAGCTGAATACTTCTCAAAGGTGGATCTTCATTTTGGATATCATCAGGTAAAGGTGAAGAAGGAAGATATTCAGAAGACTGCCTTCGGTACAAGGTATGGACACAATGAGTTTTTGGTGATGCCCTTCAGACTTACTAATGCCCCTGCAATCTTCATGGATTTGATGAATAGAGTCTTTATACATTACATTGAAAAATTTGTGGTAGTGTTTATCAATGATATTATCATCAATTCCAAGGGAAAAGAGGAACATGAAGAACATCTAAGACTTGTGATGGAGACATTATGGAAGGAGAATCTGTATGCCAAGTTCAATAAAGTGTGACTTTTGGATGAATAAAGTCACATTCTTGGGACATGTGATCACAAGTATGGGAATTTCTGTGGATGCTTCAAAGACAAAGGCGATTGAGGAATGGACCAGCCCCTCTAGTGTCACAGAAATCCATAGTTTTCATGTATTAGCTGGGTACTACTGATGTTTTGTGAGAAACATCTCACGATTGTAAATCCCACTAACTATGTTAACAAGGAAAGGGGTAAAGTATGTCTGGCTGGACGAATGTGAGGGAAGCTTCAAGGAGCTAAAGAGAAGGCTGATCACTGTAGCAGTACTCACACTACCAAAAAGTGGATAAAGTTTTGTGATATATAGTGATGCTTCAATGAAAGGCTTGGGTTGTGTACTCATGAAAAATGATAATGTGATAGCCTACGGATCATGATAGTTGGAGATCCATGATCAAAACTACCCGATGCATGATCTAGAGTTGGTAGCCGTGATTTTTACCTTGAATATCTCGAAAAGTGTGACATATACACTTACCACAAGAGCCTAAAGTATATATTCACACAAAAAAAGCTCAAAATGCGTCAAAGGAGATGGTTAGAGCTAATAAAGGATTACGATTTCCTTATTCACTATCATCCTTGAAAGGCGAATAAGGTAGATGATGCTCTAAGCAGAAAAGAACCTGCTACTCTATCCATGCTGCAGATTCAGAAAGACCCTATCTTCATGGATGTGAAAATAATGGATTTGGAAATCATAAGGGAAGGGGATACATCCTACCTTGCCCAAATGATTGTGCAACCATACATCCATGAAAAGATTAAGGAAGAACAAAGGGATGACGTGGAGATACAAAAGAGGGTGAATGTAGTAAAGGAAGGGAAGCTACATGATTTCCTTATTGACGGTGATGGTGTGATTCGGTTTGGAATGCGGCTTTGTGTGCCGTCATCACCCCGGATAAAGGAGCTATTTGATAATGCACATAGCTCAACGTTCTCTATCCATCATGGGAGTACCATGATATACTGTGATCTCTGAGAACACTTTTGGTGGGATAACATGAAGATGGAGATTGCATAATATATATCAAGGTGCTTGGTATGTCAGCAAGTTAAAGCTAAGTGAAAAAAGTCCATAGGTATGATGCAGCCATTGCCTATACCCATGTGGAAATGGGAAAATGTTACTATGTACTTTGTCATATGTCTCCCTAAGACATGAAAGGGAAATAATGTGATATTGGTTGTGGTTGACCAACACACCAAGACTGCCCATTTTATCACTATTCAGGAAGACCTCTCGCTTGAACAACTTGGAAAGATATATGTGAAGGAAGTAGTGATACTGCCCGATGTTCCACTCTCCATTGTCTCTGACCATGATCCATGGTTCACATCTAAATTTGGGAGGATCCTTCAACATGCTTTGAGTACTAAATTAAATTTCAGCACAACCTATCACCCCCAAACTGATGGCCAGTCTGAAAGGACTATTCAGATGCTTGAAGATATGCTAAGAGCCTGCTCTCTAGAATTCAACGGTGGATGGGATCATCATCTCCCACTGGTTGAGTTCTCATACAGCAATAGCTTCCACTCGAGTATTCAGATGGCTCCGTATGAAGCTATTTATGGGAAGTGATGTAAAACTACAACCTGTTGGGATGAAGTTGGAGAAAGAAAGCTACTTGGACCCGATCTTGTTGAGGAGATGACAGAAAAGGTTCAAGTCATCCAGAAACACATCAAAGCTGCTCAAAGTCGGAAAAATAGCTATGCTGATAACCATTGAAGGTACTTGGAGTTTGAATTTGGAGATAAAGTCTTCCTTCGAATATCTCCATGGAATAGAGTCATGTTATTTGGGAAGAAAGGAAAGCAAAGACCAAGGTATATTGGATCTTTTGAGATCCTTGACTGCATATGATCTATGGCCTATAGTCATGCACTTCCAAAAAATATGGCTCAAGTCCATGATGTGTTTCATGTATCACTACTGAGGAAGTACATACCAGACCCCTCACATGTACTAAACTTAGCGGTGGTGCAGCTAGAAGATGATATATACTATGAGGAGCAGCTAGTAAAGATTCTGGATTGGAGAGATAAGGTTATATGCAACAAGACAACCCATCTTGTCAAAGTGTTGTGGAGGAACCATATGTTTGAAGAAGTAACATGGGAACCAGAAGAGGAAATGAAGGAGAAGTACCCTCACCTTTTTGGGTAAAGTGAAATTTCGGGGGCGAAATTCCTTAAGGGGTGAAGAATGTAACGACCCAATGTTTTTCAATGGAAGATTCCCTTCTTATATTTCTGTTATAAAATAACATGAAAACACAAAAAATGATCTACTAGGTGACAAGTGACCTTTAAACAATGTTTTTTCACTTATATGTTTTGAATTTTGAAAATTCAACATACACGGTTGTGTTCATGATGATTTTTGTAGTCTAATAAAACAAAAATAATTTTTGGTGAATAGTGACCTACCCTTATGAATAATAACATACCCTTATGAATAGTAATATGACCCTTATGAATAGTAAATCACCCAACATAAGATTAACATTACCTATGAATAATTAAATAAAATTTAGACATCTTTGAAAGTGACAATTTGACCTTAGTAAACGTTTTTCTATTTTGTAAGTCATAAATAATTAATTATAATTAATTAATTAATTTAAAAGAATATTTATTTCCCTAATATGTATTCATAAATTATATAATCAATCTCTTATAGATTTTAGATAATTTTACAAGAACCTACGTAATTTTTGAAAGCACTATAAATCAGTTTTAATCTTAAAAATTGTTTTTTAAAGTAAATTATGATTTTAATTAAATAATAAATTAATAATATTTAAAAAATTATTTTTAAAAAATGGAATTCATTTTTGGATTCTACACATTGATAAATGGTAGGGGTAATGTTTTGGGTTTTTTCGAAAATACTTCAATTTTCGGGTGAATATTAAAAAATACAGTTTTTCGCATAAATGGTGTATACTAAATTGCATCGTTAATGATGTAATGATGACATAAACATTCTAGAACTTTAGTTTCAGACAAATTATATTATATATAATAAATGGTTCCTTAAAATACAATAAATACAATTCTCAAACCTAAAAAGAACTTTCCAAATCCTAGAGTCAAAAGGTGATTTCTTAAAGTGTCTTTTTCTCTTTCTTTCACTTTCCTTTTAATAAATTATTGAATTGGAATTATAAAGAAGAATTAAAGATTAAAAAGAATTATATTATATTAATATATGATTTATTATGTCAAAAAACTACTATTACAAGTCTAACATATGATATATATATTTTTAATATTTTATACTAAAAACACCTCCCTCCTCATGTATAAATAAGCCCTCCCCCTCCTCTTGCCAAACCACACCTCTCAAGCTTCATGAATTGTATAAGATCTTTCCAATAATCTCCCCTAGCCCCTCCCCCACATCCAAGAGCTTTTTTCTCATCAAAATACCAAGCTTAGGCCCTTATGGAGGATCGCAAGAGAAGGATTCAAGAGGTAATTTCCCTCCATCTTCTCTTTTAATTTCCTTTCATGTTCAAGTTCATTGCTTGACCTCTCCCCACCTATCTTCATCCAAATTTTATTTTAACTATATTTTTATACATATACTATAATTTTTTTATTCTAATGGGATATTATATCACCCAAACCCCTTTCCCTCTTCCTTTTATTTTATTAAAGATAACGTTGTTTGTGAGGAGTTAATTTATCACCTTCAAGAACAACATGCCTTATTCTCCAATTTCTACCTTCCGATCTGGTAATGAAACCATTTTTATGGTTGAAACAGAATATTTAATATGTATTATGTTCTATTTATAGTTCTTTAAATAACCTATGTCCATATTACTAAGTGAAAAGTTAAAACAAGTTCGTTGTGATCCAAAAACCGCTCAAATTAACCCAAATAACCATCATTTAATTATTATCTAATGATTCAGCCACATGGATCTAATATAATTCATTATAAAATAATTCAAGATCCTATAATATCAATAATAACATTTAATATAATTTCTGGATGTTTAATCATGTTCTACCCAAACATCAATTTAACAATTCAAGTAAACCACCCAAGAAAAACCATAAAAACGAACATCCCCGAACAATGTTTTTAAACTCTATTAGTCATCCAAAGGAACATAATATGAAATAATGAATCCAGAATTAACCCTATAAATGTAAAAATGTTTTTTTATTTATAATTAATGAATATAATGTCATTATATAGGACATTAAAAGAGAAGAAAACATTTAGGTACAAGGTAAGGGGAAATCTCGAACCCAATTTTATTCCTTCAGGTTCTCCCTCTTTCACTCCATTTTTGATATGGGTACTCCATAAAGATCATTTTTCATCATTTACTTTAAATTTATAGGATATAATTGTTTTTCACTAGTTTTTATGTCCAACAAAATATTTTCCAAAAGAACTCTTCTTTTAAGAACGCCCCTTTTACTTCTCACTCAAAGTGGACGGTTCTTGTAACATGTGTGTTATTCACTCTTTCTTTTGGGAACCCAAAGCTTATGAATGTGTTATTATGATATGAAACTAATTTATTTTCATGGGTTCATTATGTTGATTTATGTTATATATTCATTGTGGAATTCATGATAAATTATAATGTTATGATGTGACGGGTGCGCCCAGAATTATATAGCGCAATATGAATGTTTAAATGTGACGGGTGCGCCCGGAATTATATAGCACTCCAATGGATTGGGTAAAGTGATGAATCTCATGAGTAAATTTGAAATGATGTTTGAACAAGATGATTTCTTGGTTCCAAAGTATGTGTGGTAGTTATCCACTAAGACATGAGGTTTCATTTTTATGCATTGCCACATTTAAAGTCTTGTATTTATGCTCTTATCATGTTCATGATCATTTTCCTATGTTATGACTATTCTCACCTCATGCTATATAGTTCTTATCTATCCTCTTAAAAGGATTATATCTCACCCCTTTTGATGTAAATCCTCAGGTGGCTATATATACTAAGGAGATGACAAGTTCCAATAAGAAGCTAGAGAAGAAGAAATTAAACAAATGTTTATGCTTGATGTTGTATTTTTTATGTTTAGTCCTAGTATTCCCAAGAACCTAGACCTTTGGATCATCTATGTTTAATACTATTATGTTTTTTATCTTTGAAATGATGTAATAGTAATGTAAGAAAAGGTCGGGTCGCTATACATACCACGTCAAACACAGGGAATTATATACCATAGGCATGTCTCTGAGGATTTCCTTAGATTTCCATGTTTAACACATGGTAAGTTGTAGGTTTAACATCTAACGAAGATGGATCAGACTTGTTGAAACACTTACTAGAGTAGATCAGATGGGTTCTACCCCTAGAGGGATCACTGATGTCTGGCCTAACACGTGGTTAGTTACCCGATTACCGCTAGGAGCAATGAAGAGGTGAATTGGAATGATCCCCCGGGATGTGGCGGCCTGAGTAAGAATAATGATGGATAATGGATGGTTAAATGAAGTGGATGGAGAATGAGATGGAGTTTAGTGTTACCACATCTCGGATGGGTAGAGGAACATTTTTTTGACATCCCAGATGTACTATGCCTCCATGAAGGCAACATTCTATGACATGTCTATATGGCACAACCGCTTCCCCAGAGCCTGCGTGGATATTATGTGAAATCCTCTTGGTGGCATCCCCTCCAGATAACTCTGCTCTTCTGGGACCGCCGGGTCCGCTACCACAGCTGGATCAGCTATTATAGCCTCCCCCTCAACCGGTGCGGGCCACACTAAGATGGAATCCCCACCACCGTGGGATGTCCTTTATAATGTCCAAACCCAACCTCGAGGTTGGGGAGACACACTATCACTAGACCAAATGTTTGGAAACTTCAACATCTCCCCTAGGTAGGCCCCCCCTTAGATTTTGGCATACTCCTTCACCAAATCGGTGATTGTTGTGGGCGGAGGCATCTAATTCCATATCTTCCCTTATTCTCATGTGTACAAGAGCCAAATATTCCAATATTCCTAAGGTGGATCCTCCAGAGTCTTCAGACATCCATATAATATACAGAGGTCCATTCCTTGGGGTCCTGAAGGAAAAAACCCAGGAGATAGACCACCAATTTGATTTCTATATCTCCCATGAAAAATTAATTCAATCCTATCACCCAATGATCAGGCTTACTGACATCTAGGAACTTATTTGTATGCACACTTCTTCAAATAGCATGTGCTGCCTTGGTGAGGCTAGATGGTACTCCTGGAAACGTCTCTCCAAGGTGAATTTCAGTGGTCGTGGAAGCGGATATTCGGACAGCCGATGCTGCGTCACTCTTGATCACTGGTGGGGATGTTAGAGGAGCTGAGCCTGAGATTATTGAGGTTGGATCCGATGATAAATATTCATTGGATAGCGTGAGTCCTGCAATAACTGATCAGACACCAGATGTAGACCCTACTGACGAGTTCATGGGGGTGTTCCCCGTGTATGAACCTGCCAACCCCGATGTCTAGGATGAGACAACCTCTAATGAAGATGACAAAAATATAGTCCACCGCCAGTCATGGAAGATTATCATACACTTTATCGATGACACCCCTCAAGAAAAATGGATAGAATAGATGTAGAGACTTCGTTCGTGACTGCGCGAACTGTGCACTGGGGGAGTTGAGGACCAGAATCCCTACAAGCTCGTTCGAGATATTTTGGTGGAGAAGATATGAGAGTATGACCATGGCCTTGATGTGGGTTGGAAGCAGAGAAAATAGGTGAACTTAAAGAGTCTCTATGAGGCTGAAAATCAGATTCTACAGCTGCACATCCTGCCAGATAAACATTATGCTTCCCTCCACGCACAGTTAGAGATTATATCGCAGATGAAGGCCCAAATGGTAGAGGCTGAAGATCGCGTAATTCAAGCCTCTGAGGAGATGACCATTATTCAAACCATGAAGAGGTGGCTCAGATTTCAACTGACACACTATGCCCCATCACTGATGAGGAGGAACATGACCTGAATAGGTGACAGTGAATCCTAGACGCCACAAGCAAGATGGGGCAGAGCTACAACACTCTATTGATGTGGTCAACCCATCCGTGAAAGTAGAGGACTATCAGGTACATTGATGCATGAATCTTTTGAATGTGTTTTCATGCTTTAATTATTCATGCCAGATGTGTGCATGAGTTCTGTTACTCATTTTTTGGTCTACTGAACTTCTGTTATATTAATGGAACATCTAGCGATCAGTGCCTAAGGTCACGTGGGTTGGGCCTGATGCGTTAAATAAGGGATGACCACGTTGTCATTCCATCCGTATATAAGATTGAAAAGAATTATTTTGGAATCCAGGTTTGGAAAAACCAGTCCAGATTTCTGTGAAGCAAGGGATAGGCTTGAACTGGGGAAGAAGGCCTCAGAATAATCGACGTGTCGTCTTACCGATGTGCTCTAGGGAACGAGTGGGGTAACACCAGGGGAGTTTGAAATCATCCCGAACATATGGGAGTGGAATGTGTGAATCATGATGCCCCATATTCTGAACACTATGGGGGTGGTGTGGCAATGACGGATAACCACTAATCACATTTGGAATGCAATACCCTTATTGTGTGAGCCTGAAATGGAGATTAAAAACAAGGGAAAACCATTGACCATATTCAAAACATGGGTCGTGACTCGAAACGTTATCCATTGGTCTTCCATAACAGTTTCTCAGGATATTATGCGATCCATAGGATGAGAATCCATATTTTTAGGGGGTTCTTTTAGACATGAAAGAGGAAAAGGGTCCGAATAAAGGGTACACAAAATGTGGAGTGTTGAGTGATGGGTTATTCAAATGGAGACCAATACTCTTGAAATCATGCCACCGTGGTGGAAACACATTATGTGGGTGTATCTGTGTGATTAAGGATAAAAAATTCTTCTGATTAGGACCTCTCCAGATATGACCTATAATGCTCTTTATATTCAAGTGATACAGATACAGATGATAGGCATTTAGTTTAAACGTCATATGGTGAGGATGATGCACATAGTTTAATGGTCATACTGTCCGGACCAGGATAGGGCCCAGGGGGCCAGAAGGATTAATGACCCTGGGGCTAGGCCCAAGGATAAACTCTTGGGAATCACTATGTATCCCATGAGCATGAGAATCATGCCAAACATAGTTCTTGAGAGCAAAGTGTAACGTCATGCAGGACGAGGAATGGTATGTGTGGCACGGCTGAGCCAGTACACATCCTACCAAAACTATTAATCCCACATGAGTCGTGATCAAAGTGGGAAACAAGGATTAGTGATGGGACTATCCTAGCACTTGAAGTCACATGTTAGGGGTGATGGGATGCTAGGTGAATGATTTCCAATAATGCCGACCCGCCTACTTGATGCACCTAGACACATGAAGGGGTAAAGCTGACTATGTTGGTATTCTACATGAACATAAAGAATTGAAAATATGTGAATCATGATGATCAAGATCTAGACCACAACGATGGTGGCATGACGATTGGGGATATCTATGAACCTTGTTCGAAACACAGTATCCTTTTTTCATTATCCTGGAATGGGGACAAAGAAATGAGGGTAGACCGCTAACCATGATTGAAACACGGGACTTGTCGCAAATGTCATCCAGGGTCCATAGGGACGTTGGACCAAGATGATAGGTATGCTAATGTGGAATGAGACCAGTCTGTAAAGGGGTCCCTTCAGACATGGAAGAGTATGAGGATCCAAATAATGGGCTCACGAAGTAGGGACATGGAACAAGGGAATGCCCCCGTGAAAATTCCCCACTTCAGATTTTATCACAACACATTTGAGTATGACCAAAAAGACATATTTAATGATGTTAGTAGGGTCAATTTCCATGGACAAGATTCCCGGGGTTACACTCTTCCATCATAATGGTGGTAGGATGGGCCATTAATGGGGGCTTGATTTAATGGATTGTGCACTGGGTGGAGAAGTGGCCAAACATGACGCGTGGTTCCCATAGGAGGATCTTAGTTTTGGATCATATAAATTGATCCAGGTTGAAAAAGACATGGGAGGAAAATGGTGTAGCTATTGAAAAACGTGATGTGAATTAGAACCCATGAGGTACTCTCCACACCACATGTTCCCAAAATGGTTTGGGCCTAGGGGCTAAAAGAGAGGGGACATGATTTTAGATTCCTGGGGCAGGACCTAGAGAAAATATGTATGGGTGTTCCTACATATCCCATGGGGATGGTAATCAAACATTACGCAGTTCTAAGGGTGGCATGGAAAGATACCAGTTCCAGAGATAATAAAGTCGCGCGGGTCTGGCCCTTATACAAAAGAACCAGCATTTGATAGAACTGGTTTGTCCTTTAGGATGAAAGTGTTTTTTTGTGAACGACAGACCTAGGATATAATTTCTAGTCATCACCACAAGAATAAAGACATAAGAAGTTTTTGAAAAATGGTATGGTGGGTGAACGATACCAAAAATGATGTCCCCTTGAGTGAGTACACAACAATGCAGTTCCATTTTTCATTTGGCATCCAGGACAATAATGTCACAATTTAGTGACATGTGATGGGATGAACCATGAAAATTTACATTGTGCAGTATATACGTAACAGTTTAAAGTCATGTGGGACTAGGAAACATAGTTCAGAGTCATATTTCTTCGACATATACCCAAGAGATTAGGTTCAATAGGGAATGTGCACGGTGTGATAAATCATACCTGATGTAAAAGAGGATAAGGCCCACATCACACCGCGCGTGATTCCAAAAAATAAACCTCGGGCCGAGGGGCCCGAGAATGATAGGAAATATGGGGCAGGAGAGGCCATCTCTCAATTCAGCTGGACAGAAAGGTGAGATGTCTGGGCATTCCTACGTATACCATGAGGATGAGAATCAAGCCATATGAGGTTCTAGAAGGCGTAGTTTAACGTCGCGAATGACAACATAGAGTTTAATGTCATGCACCACCTCATAAGGTTTAATGGCATGCAAGATAAGAGGTAGGTGGTACTAGCTCCTCGAAGGGGAGTACATGGTGTGTCTATTATAAACCAAACGTGAATAAAGGCATAAGACCACAAATTCCACACCACGTCGTCCAATAAGATTCAGTGCCTAAATGCCATAACATAAGAGATATATTAGAGGAACTCGAGCTGGACCTAAAGACGAGATGTCTGGGAATTCCTATGTATCCCATAAGGATGAGAATCAATCCATACATAGTTCTACATAGGGGACATATAAAGAGATCTTAGTTTAATGTCTTAGATCTCAGACCATGGAGAAGAGGAACTCTTCCATGTAGGCACAGATCTTGATCCAATACCTAATCCCACGTGAGTCAAACTGGGTGTGGGAAACAAGAGCGAAAGATATATTTGAAACACATGGGATTTATGTTAAGGGGAAGTTGGTACGGAGCCCGGAACGATGCCTCACTGTGGTTTTGTCCTCCTAATTTGAAAATGTGTACTAAGGGATAGTACTAAGAGTGCTGAAATTCCACTTTTACATGGCGTGCTGGAAAATGATGTGAATCATGTAACCAACATATATGGATTGATGGTGGTTATATTAGAGATAGAGGATGATTGATGATCATGTTCGAAACATAACATCCATAGCATGTGACTTAAAATGTGATCAAAAAGTGATCCTTAACCAATGACCGTATTCACAACTCAGGAGATGTACCAATTTTTTGTTCGAAATTCTCAATGACGTTTTCATGTAATGGTAGGATAGCCCTTGTGCTAACATACACACCATTTGAGGGTCCATTAGGATCTGAAAGATAATAGAATCCCAAATAAAGGGGAATATGAAGGCTGAAAATGGGTGAAAGCATGTCCAGGTTGAATCCGACACTCCAAGCTTTGAACCAGAGTACATCTGGGCACAATAGAGAATCACTGAAGAGGGACAAGGAAACCAACTTAAGAGCATCTGAATCGAAAATATTAATGTAGGGAAAGAGAGTGAAGGTTTCTCAAGAGAGAGAGGAATGTGGTGTGGTTGTTATAAACCTGACTTGAATAAGGACATGAGTCCATACCACACCATATACCCCGATCTTGGAAGAACGCAGTCCAAGATGCCAAGATGATAGGGAGGTTTCTAAGATATGGGTATGGAACCAAATACTAGATTTTCAGGTAGAACTACATATCCCATAAATATGGGAATCAAGACAAACATAGTTTTAGAGAAGGATGATGTGTAGTTTATCATCATGTCGTAAGGACACAAATAAGGGAACGATACTGCAACGAGGGACATGTATGACACGATGAGAATACCCATGTAAATGAGGACATAATCCCATACCACACCATAAAATCCTATGTGAGAACATGGGAAAGGGGCTCCAGAAGGCCGAGGGACCTAGGGATGGGCCCCAGACTGAATGTCACAACCATCTTGCAGTTTACCCTCTTGGAGTGAGGAAGTTGGTGATCTTAGTTTAAGGTCATAGAGATTAGACCGTAGACTCCTAGTTTAATTTCATATTCATGGGACAACTAAGTAGAGAGGGTGAATCATCATGCTTATGGATGACCACATAACGACAACGATGATATAGGACGACTGTTGACAAGGTTCACAACATAGTATCTGGCATTGGGTGACCGGAGTTTGGGGAAAGTATTTAAGCATCGACCGTTGACCTTATTCACAACATGGGTCTTGTATCAATTTCTTGCTCGCAATTCTTGAGGGAGTCAGCCTGTATGGGTAAAAGAGCCCTTGGGCCGAGCATATATGCCATTCAGGGGTCTTTTGGATATAGAAGATGATTGAAACTCAAAGGCTAGGGCTCACGAAGCATATTAGGGCCTTTGCTTTTGGAAAATATTATAAATAGAGGGATGTGTCAAAGGGGGGATATGAGGCATGGAAAAATGTCCCTTTGTAAATAAGGAAATGAGTCCATACCACACTACACTCTCTTAAATGAGAACTCGGGCCAGAGGGCTGAAAGGGTCGAGGGACCTGATGCTCGGCGTCCTAACCAACTATAGCCAAATGACCTCTCATGTGGGAATTGCCTTACCACAGCTCCTAATCCCACTAAAGCAATGTTCGGTGTGAGAAACAAGGAGCAGGACTAATCTCTTCCCATCGCATAAGGTTCTGACAGCTATAATCACACTCCTGCCTGAGGTAGGCCGAAGATTGAAGAGACAACGGGGTAGAATGAGCCATTACACTATGTTTTGGGGAAATATTAGGTGATAACAATGAAAATGGATAATTTTTGACCAAATTAGAAACATAGTATTCACACTGAGGTAAAAAAATGGGAACAATAAATGAGCATCGACCACTGACCATATTCGCAATGCGAGACATGAATCAATTAGTTGTTTGAAACCCTCAAGGAAGTTGGATCATAATGGTAGTAGAGCCCATGGTCCAATCATCAATGCCATTTGGGGGTCCCTTCAGATGTAAAAGATAATGAAATCCCAGATGGTGGAGTGTCTGGAGCATAAATGTGCCCGTGAAACTTGTTGTCAAGCTGGACAATAGAAGATGTGGGGTTCTTCAGGGAGGAGGGATAAACTGTACGGTCTTGATGAACTCAACGTGGATGTGGGAAAAAGACTATACCACACTATACGATTCGACCCAATGGGAGGCATCAAAGATTGAGGCTAGATCTGTGGACAAAATTTCTGGGTGTTCATATGTATCCCATGAGGATGGGAATAAAGCCGTATGATGTTTTTGTGGTTTAACGTCACACATGGTGACACATTGTTTAATGTCATGCGGGATGACATACAGTTTATCATCATGTGGGATGACATACAGTTTAACATCATGCAGGATGACACACAATTTAATGTCATTCAGGACAACATATAGTTTAGTGTCTTGCGGGATGACATATAGTTTAATGTCATGCAAGACAACAAACAGTTTAACGTCATGCGAGATGACCTATAGTTTAGAATCATGTGGGACGACATAAAAATTAACATCATAGGAGATGACATAGAATATAAGGTCATGTAGGACCAAATAGTTTAAGGTCATGTATGACCCAATAGTTTAAGGTCATGAAGGACCCAACAGTTTAAGGTCATGTACGACCACATTGCAGATTGGGGTCGTGAAGGACCATATAGTTTAAGGTCATGTGGGGCCACAATACAGTTTGGGGTCATGAAAATCTATTCAATTAAAGTTCATGGGGGACCACAATGCAATTTGGGGTCATACAGGACTGTACAATTTAATGTCATGTGGGACCACAATGCAGTTTGGGGTCATGTAGGACCGTACAGTTTAAAGTCATGTGGGACCATGTGACTAAGGAAAAGTATTTATTGAGGAACTTGGCATTGGTTGGAGGAGTTATATGCTCACCATCCATGGAAACCAAGGAGTGTGCACCATTGGAGTAAAACTTGTGAATGATGTAAGGTCTTTCCCATTTGGGCTCCGACTTGGCTGGTTTCCTACCAGGTATCATTGGTGTTCTCAGGGACAACACCAAGTTGCCTTTCATGAAGGAGCGGAGGTGAATATTCTTGTTGAAAGATCTATCTTTCTTGTTTTGATGCCTTTCCAGTTTGTGTAGTGCATGAAGCCTGTTCTCGTCGAGTGCTTCCAACTCAGCCAGACAGATTTCAACACCTTTATAAGGCACTTTCTGATCATAGACAGTAATTCTCAATGAGGGAAACTGAATCTCAATGGGAAGGATGAACTCAAATCCATATACAAGGGAATATGGGGTCACCTAGGTGGAATTACAGGTCCTTATCCGATAAGCCCAGAGGGATTTGGGGAGCTTGTCCGGCCAACACTACATGTTCTGACCAACCATTTTCTGTAGAATGTAATAGAGGGTTTTGTTGAATGCCATGATCTATCAATTTTCATGCACATGATAATGGGAGGTATGGTTAGAATGAATATTATACTTAGAATAATGTTTCATCAGCTGAACTACCCAGAATTTCATTTCATTATCCGTGAGGATGACGTGAGGGACTCCAAATCGGTAGACGATGTTGGAGCTCACAAAGTCAACGATGGAATGGGCCATGACCTCCTTGAGTAGAATTTCCTCTGCCCACTTGGAGATGAAATCCGTAGAGGTTAGGATGAACATGCACTAGTGAGCTATCTTCGGTGGATATTGTCACACGATATCGAGTCCCCACACCAAAAATAGCCCATAGTATATGGTGAATTTGATAGGATCTAGTGGCCGATATATAAAGTTAGCATGAATTTAAGATGCATGATAGCTTTTAGAGAAATTGATGCAGTCGTGGAACATAGAGTGCCAGAAGTAACCTAGTCTCTGGATCTGGTGAGATAGTTTCATCCCAGTCTGATGAGCCCCATTTGAACTGGCATGAACCTCCTGCATGACTTGGGAAAACTCGACTCCTTGAATGCAACATAGCAAAACCCCATCAAACCTGCTCTTGTAGTGTATTTTCTCACAACTAGGACCGTTATGGAGGGAAAACTATATATGCAGTGTCAGATTCACACCCGCTCATCCGGATATGCTGAGAGAATACAGTTTTGGAGGTACTCGAAAAAGGAGGCTCTCCATTCAAGAGTCACTTCAATCAGTACATCCTGGGGACCTACGGGTCCTCATGTGGAGGCGCCGACGGTATGGTGGCTTACCTGTGGGTTGTCCTCATCATTTGGAGAAACAAAAGCAACGAATCTCTGGTGTGCCACATGGATAATCAGATCATCCTCTTTGGGCTCTGCATGTAATCCCACAAGGCTATATAGGGCATCAGCATGACCTATTTGAGATCGAGGGACATGAGTGGATTCTGACCGAGAAGGGAACTGAGCCATTAGCTGGAGAGTGTGTTCTAACAATGGTACGAGATCTGGATTTCTGATGTCATAGACACCATTGATCTACTTAATTACTAGATATAAGTTCAAATTCACATTCAAATGGGTCACATCAATCTTGAGGGCCATATCGAGGCCAGTATTGGGAGCCTGATACTCTTCCTCATCATTGGTTTAGCCTTATGAAAATAGAAATGAATATGGAAGAATGGATTATGTTGCGTTAATGAAGAAGATAACCATGCCTACTCTATTAAGCATGGGGTCATTGAGACTTCTGTCAGTGGGGCTTTGGGAAGCAACAATGAAGTGAATATTCCAGCCCGACATGGATTGGTCTAATGAGAGGATCACTTCATCAGTGAAATCGTGATCCAAAGATTAGTCTGTAGGATATGGATGGGCGGAAAGAAAGTCTGCCAATGCTTGTCCCTTAATATCATTCTGATGGAGAAACCTAATGTCGATTTGCTGGATAATCACTTCCCATCGAGCTAGACAACCTGTCAACATGGGGTGGTTTAGGATGTACTTTAACGGATCTACTCATGACACTAGCTGTACCTCTTGGTGCTGCAAGTAATGTCTCAATTTCTATACTGTGAATATCAAGGCAAGGTATCTCTTCACGATAGGGGAGTATCTAGTCTCCGTATTGAGGAGCATGTAGCTGAGTATAGAGACTATTTTCCGTCCACTCATTTTACTTCTAGTCTAGAAGGGCTCCAATAGACCGTTCCATGATGGCCACGTAAAGGACCAGCGGGTTTCTAGAGACGGGTGTAGGAACATCATTATTTACTTGAAAACAATATGAGATTTTTCTTCCCACTCATAGACATTGTCTTTCTTTATGAGCTGAGAAAAGGGCTTACAATTTCTAGCTAGATTCGTGAGTAATTGGCATATGTTGGCCAAGTGGCCTTGGAAGCCTTGAAGCTTCAGAATTTTGATCAGGGGAGACATCTGAATGATGGACTTATTATTCTCCAAGTAACTCTTTATGCCCTTGTATCTGACAACGATTTCGAGAAACATTCCAGAGGTGACCCCGAAGGCACACTTTAATGGTTTCATATTCAGGTGACGGGAATAGAGGAATCCGAACACTTTATCGAGGTCCCCGAGATAGTCCTAATGCTAGCGATATTTGACAACCAGATCATCCATGTAACATTCCACCAACATTCTGAGGATCATCTTATATATGTGATGCATAGCCTTCTGATAGGTGGCACCTGCATTCATTAAACTGAATTGCATGGCTTTGTAACAAAAAGTACCTTATGGTTCCCTAAGGCCGTAGAATCCTCATCGTTTGAGGCTATTCAGATCAGGTTATACAGAGAGTACCCATCCTTTAATGAGATGGATTTGAATCCATCTATAGCATCGATCAACAATCCTGTCACAGGAAGGGGAAAGTTATCCTCCAGACTGTGATGTTTGAGATCCCCGAAATTGATGCAGACTCTGATCTGTATATTCTTCATTCTGACTGGAACAATGTTGGATAGCCACTTGGGGTACTTGAACTATATAAAACAATTGTCTCAAATGAGCTAATAAACTTTTTTCTCAACCATGGGAACTAGAGAAGGGTGAATCTTTGTGGGAGGATGCTTGAACCTGCGATGATTTGGCAGGAGACTGAGGCGATGGAAAACTACCTGAGGATCTAGTCCTGGCATTTCTTCATAACACCAGGTGAATAAATTAATGTGTTGTTTAAAGAAGTCTATGTTCTACTTTTTCTCCTCTAGGGGCACAATGACACTAATTAGTGTGGGTTTTGGGCTTGCCTCACTATCGAGGATCACCCGTACCAATTCATCAACTGTGGTGGACATGCGCTCTTCAAAGGCAGGGGAGAGCATCTTCAAAACCCTCTTCTTCAAAAATGGAGGGGGGTCATTGTTGGGAGGAGTTTCCTCTATATTGGAAGCACCCTATTGGAGGCTGGTACTATCCTGGGCGGTAGTGGACAATGCATCAGGGAACTCCTATGATGTCGCAACCATAGCAATGAAGGTTGTTGATCTGATCCCATATAGTCTTCGTCCCAAGGGGCCACACTTGATGATTTTGATGCAATAATGTTTCGTTTCCTTGATCTAGTTCATTACAGCCTTGTAAAATAAGCATGTATGAGGTATATTCGTTTACATGGTCCAGACCTCCCGATACCATATGGGAGTAGGAGGCTCTGGGATCACATGTGCTTAATTTGTGTAGGAGTATGAGGTGATATTCCAACATCGCATAGACTTTGTAATGTGTTCCTCCCACTTTCCAGAATCAACTAAGAATTTTCCCATGTCTGGGGTTGTAGCCTTCAACCAGTGTATTGAAAAGATGTAGACGTCATCTAGATCTATCCATGGGCTAGTCATGGTTGTGGAATTCTCAACCTTTTTTGACTGAATCTGCTTGTCTTTTCACTTGTAGTAGTCAAAATATAGATAGAGGGATTCAATTGAGGAAAAGGTAGATGTGTCACTTTTATGCACACCCACTCGAACCTTAATGGAGTACTTGAGGTACTAGTGATACGATGAAGGAACCGCCACATGAAGGTGGAGCCATGTCATACCCATCAATGCATTGAAGGCGGTGTCCTGGGAGACAACCATACACTCGGTGCAAGAAACTAGACCACCAAACTGGGTCATCACGAAGACCTTGCCGACTAGTGCCTTCTCCGTCCTATCATAACCTTTAATTATTAGGTCATAGGGCCTCAGATTATCCTCAAAAAACCCCTATTTTCACAATGTTCGATTCGGGATGGGGTTGATCCCTTAGCCCATGTCAAAAAGATATCTATGAATCTATAAACCATTAAAATGGTCAGTGATATAAAATGGGAGAATGTTCCCGTTTATAAGAGAGCCATCATCCTCTCCAGAGAATGAGATGATGGCCTAGCATTCACCTTTCTCGACCGCCTCAACATGGATGGCCTATATGGCTACTACCTTCGTCTTAAACTGGAGGGGGATTCTTAAATCCTCGGTGAGGGCCTCACGCATATCTGATGATAGGAAAAAGGCTTCAAGGATAGAGAGAATTGTGGGAATTCAGGAAAGATGTTTGAGTAAATCATACATCCATGCCAGGCATGAACTCCTTCTTAGGACAGGAGGTATGGTGGGCCCTGTCGACTGGGCTGCGGCTGACTGGTGCTTGGAATATCCCACTACTCACTAGTCGAAGCCTGCAGAATGAATACCGGATGAGTGCCTAAATGCTGATACAAGTACGTAGCAAAGAGCGGCTGATCACAACGTAGTCAAGGTGGATAAGCCTGGTCCAACATCACGAACAACAGCGAAGGCAGAAATGATGACATCACATGAAAAGGTTGCACGTGTTGAGGTCTCCACTGGTCCTACATTCTTGTTTTGGTAGCATTCATAGCTTGGATGGATGTGCTGACTGAGGCACTCTAATGGCCCATATTTCCATGACTCTATTGACACTGGAAATGACTAGGGACATTGGAAGGATCCGTCAGGCGATCCTCATCGTCAGGAATCATGTAGAGTTTTACCTACTCTATGGTATTAAACATGGTGTAACATTGACTGTAAATCAAATATTCATCCACTTCTAGATGGATTTTAAGAGTAATCTCTATCTATAGAGGCATTAAGTCGGAAAGTGTACGAGATGAAGATCCCATTGGTGGGGGACTTTTTTTCCATTACACTACTGGTGCCTGCTCTTCTGAGAAGGGGACTGCTGACACGACGATGTAGAAGTATTAGATGTGACTTATGAAGGATCTGGAATATTCCTGCATGCATGGATAACACCATGGGCATGTAAGGGTGTTTTACGAGTATTCTAGTCATCATACTTTAAAGACCCGTGGTTAGAAACTTGATGCCACTTGCCTTTGCTGTCACTACTGTTGTTTGTCTTCACGATGACACATGTCACCAATATCAGTGCTGGTCCTAACCAGACTATGTTGTTATCTAACTGGTCATAACGCTAGTATTTAAACACATAACAATATTAAAGGGTGTGCCCCATGATCCGGTGGTAGGGGCAGCAATTAGGGAGATCAGTGAGGTTAGCCTCTTCTGGCCTCCTGCACTCAGGGAAACGTACAGTCCCCTACTCTAAGGGACAAAAAAAGTATCTAGGGACCTGTGACTCATTGAAAAAGTAGGTCTAGTTCCTCTTATTTGGGAAGGGGGGACCTTGGAGCCTGTCCCTGATGCGAGGATGGAGGGGCCTGTCAGAAACGATGAGCAGGGTTACCTCACCACGGTGGTGGGGGCGCATTGTGAGGGGGCACCTACCAATTATGAGGTGGGCACTACTGGGCCATAGGCTACCCTGAGGTGGAGGGCCTCTAATAGGTTGTGGATTTAGCTCCACTAGTAACAACTCTAGTTTTCTAGGGGCCTCTATTTGGGCCACTGCAGTGGGCTCGACCCTAGAAGCCCTTCTCTCGAGGATTGCAGGAGGCAACATATGTGCCTTCTTAGCCTGATGTAAGGATTCATCTAGGTGTTAGGCCTTATCAGAGAAGTCTCGGAACCCCTTAGGGGTAGTTCATAGTGATCAATGTGGGGAAAAGTTCTGTCTTGATGTTCCCTATGCACATCATCAACAGTTTCTCTTGAGTAAGTGGCATGTCACTGGAGAAATTGAGCCCTTTTTACTGGGAAAAAAAGTCTGCAACATTCTTATTAGGTCTCTCAATGCATTTGAAGAGGCCTTCGATACTCATCTTCCGAGTACTTGAACTGAACTGGTAGAGGAAATTTCTATAGAGGTCTTCCCAACCGACTACAAATCCGATGGGGAGATGGTTGTACCAAAAGAACGTCAGCCCCTCCAATGCCGGTACGAAACACCAAAGTTTGGCAGCCTCCTACTATGATATAGTTCTCAACTGAGGCCCACACCTTGAGATAAAGTGGGCTAGGTGCTACAACGGGTCCCCTGTACCATTGAAGGGAGAAAAGGTGGGATTTATGAATCTTGGGGGTGCTGACATATCATCCACCCATGTCGGGTATGGATTACAATCTGGCAGGATTGACACATGTTGAGTCTCTAATGTATTGAGTTGGGAGATGTGTGCCGCCATTGGATAATTTGGGAAGGGATTCCTATCTTGAAAGGGATCCCTAGCCACTAGTTCATTGGTGTGTTATTCAACACGAGAAGCAGGCCCACCCGCTCATGGAGCGGCCGGTGGAACAACCTATGGAGCATCTAGGAAAACATGAGATGGGTCCAGAGTATTGTCACATCATTTTGGAGTATTTGGAACACATAATGTGACCTCTTCCCATAAGTTCTAGCCTTAACCCTTTCTACGTGGGAAGGATGGTTAGGGTCACCTGGGGGAAGTTCATCGAGGGGAAGTTGTGCCTGCCCCTGCTACCCCGGATGTGGATCACCGTAGTCCAGCCGTCGCTCCGTAGCGCATGTAGCAAGGAGGTTGTCGACCATATTCTTATCTTCAGTGAGTTGATAATGCAATGCTGCTTTTTTGCGGTCATCTTACGCCTTTTTCACTCATCCAGATGGGTCGGAGTGTTAGACGGTTCTGAGGAGTTCCTTGCCCTTGTTGGGATTCTGGATGAGGACTAGTTCCCTGGTGGGATCATGAAGACCAAGTAGATTTATCTGTAGGCCAGTGACCCTTCCCAATGTATATAGTAGATGCGGAACTACCCAGGGGGTAAGTCCTCATTAAGGATCTCCAGCTCATTCTCTCCCTCTCATAGGTTAGCCATGTTAACCGCGACCCCACCTAGAATCATATCCCTTTTGTCTCCTAGAAAATCGGGCTGGCGCCAGATGGAACTGAAACATAGGGCTGTGTACTGCCCCCAGCCATGGATTTTCACATGGGGAGAAGCCTCCTTGATTATCATGTGGAGCAATTTAAAGCTCTGGATGAATCGTTGTGGGAGGGTCTTATTCCGTCCTGGTGACTCATGGATATGTGTCATGGGGAGTGTGGCCAAATCGACCAAATGTCATTGTTGCCGATGTATTTGAAGTGTGGATGACTATTGGGGTTGGACACTCGTCAATGTAAAAGGTATAAATGTGTCGCCCAAAGGTTCTGGAGAAAGCATCCAACCTCCTCATAGGTGAGTGCTTCTAGCATCCTGAAATTTGGCATTGTAACTGGCCAAAACATCTCAGGGAAATGGTCCGCTGCGAGAATATCACACAAGATCCTTGGCCCAGATTTGTGGTTTGGCCCTTCATTTTCCCACTCATCAAATGGAGGTGGTTGGGAAATTGTTTGTGGTACTATTGCAGACCACTGAGATGGTTGGTTGGCCAATGGAGAATACGGTGAGCGAGCTGACAAGCCACCACATCTTGAGCTATCCTTCAAAGAGTGGGATGACATAGCCACCACATCACGGTAAGATGTGCTGATGACTGAAGCTTCTATCATTAGGACTACAAATTCAAGAAATGAATCACACTATTGGTCATCTTCCATTGATCCCCAAAATATCTCTCCATGATCTATAGTCAAGGTAGAGAGTGCTACTGGTGATGATGTTTATGATTTCATGACTGTAACCTGCGGAGATTCCAAATTCTCATCCCCCCTGGATATACCAGTGGAGGGAGGCTGAAATTTGATGGACATCACATTCTGAATGTATGAGGTTGATGTGCCTTATTTCATCCCTGACCCTTGACACGTAGGATCTAGGAAACAGTTCCATCACTGAGTCAAATTCTGCCTCAAAATTTGAGAAGCAGACGGGTTTAATCTTGCTTTGGATCTTTTCAAAATTCCTTTCATAGTGGCAGAAACCCGCGCTTTGGCCCCAGGATTCCTTTTTGGGAGAGGTTATATTTTTTGCATAAGAAGTAACTTAAGCCATAAAGGTGCTGGTGAAGAGAGCATTTCCACCTGGTTGAGCTGAGGTGCAAGAAGAACTAGAACATATATCAAAGGGAACACATGGAGGACCTATGTGTCCACTGACTGATGTGTGGAGGGATTCTCTGTAGGAGATCTTCGAGAATGTAGGACCACTATTGGGACTTATGGGGGAATGGGTAGGACCTCTATACTTGTTTCCTCTGGCAGCATCAGCACAAATAGTGTCCTCATACTGTTCAAGATGAACTCGGGTAGGACCTCCATGCTGGGTGTTGGTGAAGCGAAGATGACCGTCACTCCTCTAATTGCAGTGGTGAGGCGGATCATCGCCAACTTCAACAAGGACATGGGGAGGTCCCCCACGCTGGAGATTGACCGGATGTGTAACGTACCTACACTGGCGACCCACGGCAAGAGGAACAACTCCATACCCTATGTAATGAGCCCAAGAGAGGCTTCCATAGTGAGTGTCACTGCCATGATAAAGACCCTAATTTCTATTAAAGGTGGAATAGGGCAGAACTCCATGTCAAGCATAGAAGGGGTGGAAGAACCACATTCTCCATGGTGATGGTACAAGGAGGACCACCATACTGGGTGTCGCTACGGCAGGTTAATCCCGATGATCAATGCCTCCACCGGTGACCGGGAGAGTCAACCCAGCCTGCCCTTGGGGTGGTTGGGGCCTTGATCTGGGTTTGGTATATAAGTGCCCCTAATCAGTGTACACAAAGGGGTGATCATACACATCATCGGTGGACTGGGTCACATTAGTTATCGACATTGAAGACCCTTGGCGGTCGTCCTCCTCGGCCTGCATCGGACGCTGGCATCGGTCAGCTGGACTGGGGCCAATGGTGTAGGCGCACGAAATACCTGCTTCTCGACATGTTAGACTGGGTGGTGGCAATGGTGCGACCAAGTGGGAGACCTCCTTGGGAGCCCTTGAAATGGGATCCCGGCCAGGCTGGCCCAAACATCCTCCACCATTTCGGCGTAGGGGAAGGAATCATCGAGGCGTTCTAGAGAGAGGCTCTTGAAACTATTGTATATTGGAGTGGGGAGTAGTGTCTCCCTGTGCAGCCCTATGTGTGGTGGAGGAAACTAGGAACATACACCTCTAAATCCTAGATGTCCATATCCCGAGTCGGGATAATCCCCTCTTCCTTGTATCAACGTACAAGGTAACTTATCACCGTTCGTTGTACGAATTCTATAGGGAATATGGGGCGTGGGTGCCCAGTAGCTATGGGTGAAGAAGCAGTCACAAAAGTGGTGGAGCCATGCAAGATTTCTATATTGGAGTTTCCCCTTCCCCTGCGTTGGTGGGAAGGTGGTGATCCGCTTCATAGTGGAGTAGCTTAGTTCTTGGCAAGATGGGAGATTAATCCATTAGTGTTCAAACAACAAAATCAAAATCTAGCACCATAGTGCCAATTCAGTCTTCCATGGATAGTAAGAGGGATCCATGCTGACAATGTCGCAAATCGAGATTCCCAACATTTTGAGGGCCCCGAATTCTAGTGAGTTTCACACAAGGCCCTCTATTTGCTTGGCAGGACTCGACACCAAATAACTGGATCCCGTGACATGCTAATCCACTAATATCTCAAATGCTACTAGTATCCACATTTAGGAGAATAAATTCAGGTCGGGTTCACTATATCTATTTCCGATGCTTTCTCTAGGGCGCACACATCCTTCCGTTTGGGGAGGATACGGATGCACTGGTTGTTCCCCCACATTACCGCTTTCTAAAAGAGGGTGGAATCCATCACTTATTCAGAGACGTTTTCTCCTTGATCGAAACAGGATTATGGGATGTCGGTTCTTAATTCCATTGATTCCTCCTCGGAACTTGTCACCTAGTTAGGGTCTCCCTTATAGACTAATACATTGTTTTTGATACTCTTCCTAGTGCCACATCTTCATGGACACTGGTTAATTACACTTCTTCTGTCAGTACATTCCAAGGGGTCCTGTTAAGTAAGAAACCTTCAGTCAGGGGATTAGTCACACTAGACATCACTGGTGTGTCTAGATGATGGAAGACTAGAAAATCTGGGTTTCTTTCCCTTATTAATAGGCTTCTCAAGGGTGCATACGCCCAAGGAAACCCACATAGAATGCTGGGAATTATAAGCCATATACATGTCTATGAGTTTTTCCTCATCTTCCCATGTTCAACACATGGTATGTCGCTAGATTAACCTCAAGAAGAGATGGATTGGACAGATATGAACACATAATAGAGTGGATCAGATGGGTTTAACCCCTAGAGGGAACACTAATGTCGGGGATAACATGTGGTTAGATACCTAGTTACCGCTAGGATTAGTGAAGAGGTGAATTGGCATGATCTCACCGGAATGTGGGGGCCCATGTAAGAATCAAGATGGATAATGGATGGTTAAATGAAGTGGATGGAGAATGATATGGAGTCGACTCAAGGGAGAAAGTGATATTTGGTTTGAGCCTCGAAGAGTCTTCCTACGTATCCCTGTGGCCAGGAATCAATGACCATGAAATTCAGGATGGGGTATAGGATCAGGGTGTGCGCAGAGGAAGGTGAACCGATGATATACTGGGGTTTAGGCATGGTTATCAATCCAAAGTTGGTCTAACTCTCGAGGAATGACAAGAGATGTGTCTCCCAAAAAAAGGGGAATACAATGGATTATCATCAGTTGAAGAGTACAATGGCTTACCACTGTATGGGATTGACAATTACTTACCGCTGAATCGGGATCCCAACAGCTTACGGCTGAATAGGAAAAAATTCAGTGTCATGCAAGGAAAAAGGTGTCATATAGTTTAACGTCATGCAGTATGGGGGTGAACCGATGTGAAAAGTTTGGGACGAATGGGTGTTGGGTTTAAACCTTAGGGAGGCTTCATACGTATCATGCCTTGGAATGGATCCAAGATGACGTAGTTAAAAAGGAGTGGGAACTGATGTGAAGGGGGGTCAGGACCAATGGATGGTGGGCTTGAATATAAGGGAGTCTTCCTACATACCTTGTCTGGGTAAGGATCAAAGACCACGTAGTACAGAAGGAGTTGGAACCAACGCCAGGGGGGTTTAGAACCAATGGATGGTGGGATTGAACCTCATAGAGGCTTCCTACATACCACACCTTAGTAAGGATCAAATACCACGTAGTTTAGATGGATTGGGAACTAATGAGAAGCAGTGTCAGAACCAATGGTTTATGGGCTTGTACCTTAGGGAGGCTTCCTACATACCTTGACTTGGAAAGGATCAAAGAACATGTAGTTCAGAATGGTGTTGGTGAGCCGATGTGAAGGGATTTGGGACAGATAGATTTTGCCCTTGAAACTTAGGAAGGCTTCTTATATACATTGCATTGGAAAGGATCAATGACCACGTTGTTCAGAATGGTGTGGGACTTACACTATAGGAAGCCCGAAACAAATTTTGGGCTTGAACCTCAGGGACGCTTCCTACATACCATTCCTTGGAAAGGATCAAAGTATGCATAGTTCGGGATGGTTTTATTGAATGGACGAGGAGTGGGTCATGACCAATTGTTGTTGGGATTGAACCATAGGTAGGCTTCCAATGACCTTGCTGTGGCAAAGTTCAAAGTCTGCGTTGTTCAGGATAGTTGGTGAACCGACGTGAAGGGTGTCAGGACTAATCGTTGTTCAGCTTGAATCTCAGGGAGGCTTCCTATGTACCTTTCCTTGGAAAATATCAAAGTATACATAGTATGTAATTGTGTTGGTGAATAGATGTTAAGGGAGTATAGACAAATATATAGTGGTCTTGAACCTCAGGGAGTCTTTTTACGAACCTTTCATTGGAAAGGGTCAAAGACCACGTAATTCAGAATTCTATTGGACATACACTCCAGGGGGGCCGGAGGATGTCATGGTCGATTCTTACTCTAAGCCCACATGAGTCATAGACAGTGTGAGAAACAAGAGGCAATAAAGACCTGATGATCAGGTCATGTAAGGTGCGTCTGCGGGAAGTCGAGTGGGGATTAAATGTGGTTAGCGGCCTAGAATATAAATATGGGATTACGCGTGGTTAGTTTCCCAGGGAGATGGAGATTGGGGATTACTCTTTGGTGAAGTCCCGGTGGTGACGAACCCGAATGCGGGAGGCATTTTCCATCGAAGAAAGGAAGGCTTCGGTCCCCATCCCCCTCTATGGTCTTTGTCTAGGAAGAAGATAAGGGGAGCAGGGATAATGCCTCATGATAGAAAGTTTAGGGGATTACACCAAGGTGGTTTCCCTTTCCCCGTGGACAGATGTCACCCTGATAATGTTTATTCGATTCCATGTGAGGAATGATCATACTCTTTTGGAGACTAGTGGGTGTAGATAATGTCTGAGATGGGGAAACCCACGTATAATGCACAAGGCGAGGCCACAATTTAACATCATGTGCTAAGGATGATGGCGCTTGGTAGTTTAACATCCAACATCTAGAACGAGGGGCATTTACTCCACACCCCTAGGACTTACATAACTGATACTCACCTGCCCTTGAGTAAGGGAACGAATGAACAATGTCATGGAGTGGGTGTGTTATGGAGTGATCCATTTTGGGGTCCAAGTTAGCGTGGCTATGAGAAAAGCATTATCCTTTAGCGTGCTTATGAAAAGAATCATAAGGCAAAGCAACAAAACAAGAAGTACCACCCAAGGGATATTTACATTACTCCGTGAAAACAAAGAGGGTCACACAGAAAAAGGAGTTTCGGAGAAAATGGGTTTAGGTGTAGAAGCCTCATGAAGCTTTGGTGCTCCATGTAGTGGAGGGGCTTCGCGAAGGTGTATGATTCACGAAGTAAAGTGGCCTAGCTTAGGCATAGGACATTGGTGAATATGGAAGGTGCTTTGCGAAGTCGAAATGCATTCGATGGGAAGTGCTTCATGAAGAAGGGGTTCCTCGTGAATTTTAGCATTGTGAAGTGATGTTCTTCGTGAAGCACAGTGTCCCTGGTATAGCATAGGGATCACACATTCATGGATGGTAATTCGAGAAGCATATGTTCTCTGCGAATACATGATCCCCCTTGGGGATCCCCTTCCATTGTAGAGGACAGTGGGCTCTACGAAGTGTGTCGCTCTATGAAGAGGGGCTGAATTAAAACCATAGGAGAGGCACTTCGTGAAGTTAAAGTACCTCGAAGAACTCATGGTTCACAGAGCATAAATTTATTTGTCATTTGAGAGCTAAGAAGGAGAAAGGTCAAAGGATCCATAATTTGGTCTCAATGGTTGGCCAATATTTATAGGCCAGAGGCGCCGCGTTGTAGATCTTGCTGGGCGTGAAGACATGTGGAATTTCATCAGAAGCGTGAATCCCTTCTCCTCCTTGCTATGCAGAGGGTTTGCAAACATAAAAGGGGATCACAGAGCCTCCCTCCTCCTTGATATGTGGTGGGTTATCAAATGTCAAAGGGGCTCACGGAGCCTCCAGAATTCTTGATTTTCAGCGCCCTCATGGATGTGAATCTTTACTCCGGTTGCGGGGTTATGAGGGCTTCGCGAACAAGTTTGCGAGGTAGCCATTAAGGATTTTTATTTATTCTTGTTCTTCCCAAATTTTGGCGCCAACAGTCATCCCTCCTCTATTTCCCATTGATTGTATTTTATTTCAAAAATATATATCAACAACATATAAATTAATGTGTTAAATTTTGTTTTTAAATTTTAACTAGGATCTACAACCAAGGCGTCATTTATTCACTGACCATCCTAGTAGCTCTAGTGCTCAGACTGGAGATTCGAGGGGGTGTGGTACAATAGCTATGTGATCCAACCGGCATGCACAATCACACCTTATCCCTCTCCTGGACATACCATCTAACACAGTTTCTTATCCCTCAGTGTCATTGCAGAAAGTCAGGATATTTAGGCCACCCATGTTTGTACCTAAATTTTCATCTATTCCTCCTCAACCCCCGTTCCCATATCCGATGATGATTCATAGTTTTTGGCCTTGTTTTGAATTTGAAAATCCATCTATGAAATCTTGTACTTATACATCATTCTCTGTGGGATACTACATTCCAATTTTATAGACTGTTTAAATGACACTTTATGAGAATATAAAGCATACACAGGGACCCACTCCATCTGTACTGGTTGATGTTCCTTATGTTCATAGGGATCCACCGACATCCACTACTCAGTCTGCTTCACATATATTTATAAAACCCTAGTAATATTTTTGTTACCATAATTAATTATCATTATAATATGTATTGATATAATATTTTTTTCTTTTTCATTAACTGGATTAAATGATAAGCAGTGTGGTCTCATACTCTTGTGTGCAGTGCATAACTGATACATATAGATGATTGTGACATATAAGGAAGTCACAAAAATGATTAGAATAACAGGACGAGAATAAAAGAGTTTTTGGGGTGGTGCTTTCTAAATACTCCAACAGCATTCTTCCCCATCCACTCTCATATATACACCTTCCAAAGGAAAGAGAAAGATAATTTTTTGGCCCAAATTTGGTGAAAAAATTCATTGGATTTAATTTTATATTATAGTTGTATTTATATTAATTAATATTTGGGTAAAAAATCATTTTAGTTTTCCCTATTATGAGGCTACAAGGCCATCATGGATTATGGAACTAGGTGAGCTCTATAAGAGCTATATTCAAGCATTTTTATAGTGGATGGAGTGCTAGATTTGGAATGGATTTAGTGTCCACACCTATCATGGATGACTAGATGGTATAATATTATCGGTAAAAAACTAATCATTGAATGAGTGTCAAGTTCAAGGTATTAATAAAATATGAGGTTTTTAAATGAAAATGAAAATTAATTTATTTAATAATTGTTTTTTTAATCATTATGAAAAAATTAAAAAGATGGACTATACGGCATACATATGCAGTTTCGGGGAAGACTATGATATCAGACCAAGAGAAGAAACATGTATGAGAATCATTTACTTATATGTAATTAATTTTTCATATCTTAGGATAATATGGGGTTCAATTAGTATGTAAATTCCCTTTCCAAAAAATAACATCATGTTGGATATAATCTAAGGGTTGACCCTAAATCATCTATGGGTTTTAGTGGCTACTTCGTCGTTATCATTAATTTACTAAGCATAGGTAAATATTATTTTATTCAATTTAATGTTATATGTGAGATTATAAAGGTGACCATATAATTTTATGTGCTATATAAATATTCATATATATTTCAAATGGCTATATAATTATAAATTTGGCCCCATGTAAAGGTAACAAAAATTTATAATAGCTTATGTAATGGAAAATTAATACATGACTATAGATCCTGAAACTAGATTTAAATGTACACAAATTTGTTGAATGTATTTGAGAAAATCGTGAATTACACTGGAGAAATCACTGATGAGTTTTTTAGATATTTGGATGTAATATTTAGTTTCAAATATAACTTTGATGAATGATTTTAATGAATGAAGTGAAGTTAGAAATATTATGTAAGTTTATTTTTTTTAAAATTATTTTGTTTAGGATCTATATTTTTTAAATGACATTGTAAATGATCTATATGGGGATGTAATTTTGCTGATAATTCATGTATTAGTTCATTTTATTCTATGGTAATTTGAAGTGCTTTAATGGGATTACAGATAATTTTATGTGGCCCTTGAATTATTTTTATGAATGACTGGAATATTAATTTGAGGATGGATAAATTTTTATGTATTTATTTGTTTATGTTTCATTTTGATCTGTATATATGCCATTCCTCACTTTGTATGAGCCTTTTTTAGGAAAAGTAATGACATAAGTATGAATTAATTCAATTAGTATTTGAGTCATTTATTATAAGTGATATAATGATATGAATGAGTCACATGGACTAAAATATGATTCAATCAGGACAAAAAAATTAATAATTTATTTATATTAAAATGATGAAGAAGTGGAAGTAGTAGTTCCATGAGTTATTTCATGCTTTGAGAAAGAGAAGAAAAAACTATTCAGCATTTTAAACTCTAGGAATGACTCTAATATTTTTCTTCATTCTATACATGCCGGGTAATAATTTATATTTTGTGTTCTTAGATAAATTTATGAATTTTATGTCACAATAATTGAGGAAGTGGATCTGAAATTTTTTTTGAGAGAAGTCCTTGGATATATTTTTAATCTATATTAACAGGTTGATATAAATTTAAATGACATCAAGGATTACATTATAATGAAAAAAAGTGGGATGTTGTACCTGTTCATTTGGGTAATATATTGAATTCACACACCTATGTGATATTGTTCATATGGTTTTAGGATAACCACAGAACAACCCACTATGATTGGAAGGACCCAGTTGACTATAGGATAATATATATTTCCGAGAGAAAATTAGATTGAAATGAGAAATAGAAAATTTAGGGACACTTAAAAATTTGTAGGGAATAATGGTTAAAAGAAAATGTAATTATGAGATCATAGAAGAATTCTATGTATGATTGTTTTTGAAATTAATTAGTTCTCATGGTCACTTATTTACGTCCGATATTTTATATTCAAAAAATCAAATTTCTTATTTTCTGTGAAATATATATAAGATGAAAAAGGGTTTTATAAGAGTTTTTTTGTAGGAATAAGAGTCTGGAGCTATTTTAATATAAGAAGTATCAACAAGAACACTCTCAAACCAATTTAAACTAGAACATATACAACATATTTTAAATAAACTAAACAATGTGAAATTAAATAAATCAGAACCAATTAAAATCAAATTTTTAAAAAAACATAGCCCTGTTATAACTAATAGGGTAGAAATGATCTGATTGAAATCTCATTAAAACAACATAAATTAAATAAAACTACATAATTTAAAAACAATATTTTACAAACCAAATAAAAATTAATAATATATAATGGAATAGGCTAAAGATATATCAAATGAACCAAAATATAACATTGAAAAATTAACCAAACCCAACTAGTATAAAATCATAATAAATTGAACTAATTCAATAAAAATGAAATAAAATAAACTCCAAAATAAATAAAATAACTATATGTGAACTAAAAAAGATTGAAAGGAAAAAAACTGAACCAAATAAATAAGAATTAACCTTACTGGAAAAGTGTTAACCCCACCAAAATAGTACTAACCCACCCAAAAATATTATTAATGTAATTGAACCAAAAAATTAATATTAATTAAAAAAAATTAAGTGATGTGGTCTAAATGAACATAACCCGAAAAACCCTCTGACCGAAAAATGATCAACATACGTTCATATCTCAATGGTTAATAAAATTTGTTTACATTTTTCTATACCCCCTTTTAAAAAATACACTATATTTGAAAATAAAATCTAATTATTTCATTGATTAATTTTTTGTTAAATTTCAGTTAGAGTAAATTTATTTAAATCTGAAATTTCCCTGGATTTTATGTCATGTGCATTTTAAATTGAATCTTGACTTAATTTTAGGATTTTAGTCGGTTCTTCAACCCCTAATAGCCCTTCATGAACATGTTGTGATCTAATTTCATCAATATAATTTCCCTTCATAGAAGTGATGTCCATGAAACATTATTTTTGATTAATTTTATACATTATTTAAATTTCATCTTGATTTCACATATTGTAATAATTTTTAAGTAGCTCAACCTAAACATTAAAAGTATTTATTAAATAATTTGTTTTTAGATTGAAATTATTTGTTTAATTTTATTTACTTTAATAATTTTCAACTTAGTTAAATTATGGATTTATATATTAAATGTCATTTCATTGGGAGGTTTTAAATATTTAAGGACATGTTTCTTGTGAAAAACTATTTTTCCAGAGTAGAATGAAAATTATGGAAGTGTGGTAAATGAACCAACACATTGAAAATTTGTAATGTTTACATTGTTGATATTAAATTTTATTATCTATTTTTAACTTAGTGTTATATTTATATTTGTAACTATCTACATTGGAGGCCCATGATTCCCAGGAACCTAAAAACATTGGACACATGAAGACATACATCACGTGTTTGGGGATGAACATCACAGATGAGTACCATATCATCTATGGAAGAGTATTCCCGATGAGGTATTATCCAACATCAGGTACATGTTCGGGTAACATTGAGATGGAACATGTATTACAAGCTACGGATAAGGAAGAACATGCTGAGAAAGGGAAATACATGTGGAAGAATGCAATCAAACGGAAAATTCTTAATTTATGAAACTGATGGATGATTTATGTGCATCACTTACACAAGAGACAACCATAGCTTTTCATGAATATATTTTAATGATGAGGAAATTATATAGTAAACCAAGCATTAGTCCTAGTGTTTGTAAAGATGATGATGTTCTTTGAGATGGCTATAGAAAGTATTAATGTGAAAAAGAGGGTGGGGATGTTGTCATATAAGTTGGTAGGGATGATGGAGGGGAAGAGGAAGGGGAATATGGCGAGGAAGAGGGAAGGGTCAAGGTCTAGGTTAGTAATGGGGATAAGTATGAGGAAAAGGATGAGGCCAAGGATGATGAGGATGACATTGATGGGGATATGGGACATATTGATCATTTACATTTATTACTGATATTTATGAAATTGTTTTATTGAATTTATGTGAATGAATATATGTCATATTTTTTATTTTTATTATCATTTGTTAAATTCATCAATTTGTTTAATCTATTATCATTATTAATATATTATTTTGGTGGAATTTGAGAATGCTATATTGGTTTCATTATAGGTTATGTGTGTTGATAATCTTCTATTCTATTCATTATTGGTTGAGGATGTTCTGTTTTCATTACTGGTGTTCTATTATAACTATAGGTGAAGTGGGAAGTTATCTTTACTAATTCATATGCTCTATTGTAATTGTAAGTAATTTTGATTTTAGGTCTATGGTTATATTCATTTGATTATATTATGTGTTATATTTTGGAGTTTTGATTACACATATGCTATATTTTTAAATTTTGATTATGTTGTAGAGGTAGGTCTGTTATGCTTTAAAATTGTATTCTATTTTGAAATTATAATTGTAGGTACATTGGGAAGTGGGGATGCTACTGGCTAGGGAGTTTGGGGGGAGGGGTTTGTACCAATTGTTAAGTGTGAACCATTTGGATACCTCTTGTCTGTCTGTTGTTATCATTAGGAATACCTCTATCCCAACAGTTCACATTCAACCACTAGTAAAACCTAACTCCAACCAACTTATACAAATGGTTTAGTTTGAATTTTCGGTATAGGAATTTTCAAACAGTTCAACCCCATTGGAATATCTTTATCCCAATGGTTTAAACAACTAGGATACCTCTTCAACAACTATTTGAAACTCTTAGAATATACCTCTACCAATAGTTCATAGTGAACAATTGGTAAATTATTATTCCAATAACCTTATATCTATGATTCAATGTAAATGGTTGGAATATGGTTGTTCTGAATGGTCATATACCAACGGTTCTTAAAACCTTTGGGATAGGTTGAATTTTTAGTACTGAAATTTTCTGTCCCCAATATGTATTGGATGATATATTTGAATGAAGTGGGGTAATGAGCATAGTATTGTCCCCCTTGTTTCATTATAATATAATGACATACTTCATTTATCAGTGATGGGATATTAACCTCCCAAATTCCTTCTTTAGAAATATTCTAGAAGACTTATTCCAAGTGAATAGGGATATTATCCTTCTTGTTAGTTTCCACCAAAATATGTTAGTAGGATTTTTCAATGGAAGGGTGGATATGATCCGCCTCTTTGTTAAACATATCCTCCTATAGTTGATATATCTTCAATTCTTCCCATGCATGTGTATTAGAGGTTGTATTGGGTTGGGTGGAACCATCACCAGGTGACTTATAGGTACTAGTGGGATAGATCTAGAATTGGAATTTTATTGGAGACCACCGTGGCAGAAGATAAACTAGGAGGGATCCATAGTTTAATCACTAGTAATACATTATCAAATAATGAAGGTGGTGATTGTTTTTCTTTTGGAATACTCTTCTAAAGCATTTGGTTGTGACAACTATGGGCACTGTCATTTTAACAACAGTCTTTAAGTGATGATAATGGATCTTCAGTTTTAGATTGTAGATACAATTTCATGAAAATTAAATGTTCGAAATTGTACCATGAAGATGGTATTTATTAACCACTCTACTTACCACCTGTCCTTAAAGATTTCTGGCATGTGAGGTCATTTTGTGACCCTTTATGTTTGAAAATGTATATGGATTTTATGAATGGTTACTGGATGAAGACTTCATCTTGAAACAAGGTGTTTTTGAAGAGATCAGTATCATCATTCATGCAGACAACAGAAAACAAGGTCATCGATAAATGTATGATTGTAGGCCGGATGTGTGAAAAATCAGATATGAATGGTTAACATAACATCCCTTTTATTCCAAATCAATCCACTCTTTTCATGTGGACTTGTTATATTGAGGGTAGAAATATTTCATGGAAACTTTTGTTATAAAGGATGAGCTATAATACTTATATTCATCTTATTAGCTCTATTTTTGTGGGATATGAAAACAACGTGGCATGAAATTGGGTAATGTGACAATCGTACTATTTTAGAGATTCATGTTGTCCCATAATTTTTTTCATATAAGATGAGAAGAAAAACGAAATGATACCTAATCAACCAATCATTATGTTTTTTGAGATATTCATGTCAGGTAAACCATTTTGGATTATTTAGAATGATGTGTATAAATATCATCCATGCATCAAGAATGAAATTATGTGATGATAACCGAGTACTCTATTGTTTTTATATTATGATGGAGATTAAATAGTAGAATGAATTAAAATCATGATTGTAGTTATTTCATCCAAAATCATGTTAATGTGTCATTCCCTAGGGTTCGACTGTTTTTGGTTCAGTGTTTTTCACAACCCATCACATCATGTTCACTATTTTTTTAATCATTCAATGAAACTCACAATGATTCCAACATGCACAGCTTGGTATGAAATTTCTTTCCATTAGAATGCAATCAGTTTGGTATTTAGACTAAAAGAAACTATGAAACTCATATTAATCAAGAGGATGGAATGTCAGACAAAATAATTCTTTTTTATAATGAATATTTTCCCACTCTTGGAATATCTCATTTATTTAAGATATGTTTTTGAATCTCTTAATAATACCAATTCATAAATCATAACCCAAACAAAATGATCATTTGTTAAAATATAATCTTTGGTAAGGGTTGTATTCTAGTTATTCCATCTATATGAATTTTCTGTTTTTTATCCATTTCCTATCAGTGGATATTTTTTTTTATTTTTTAGCCGTATGAGTACGAAATTTGGAATTTTCTTCCTATAAGGGTGGAAATTAATATTATATGGATGGGATTGATCCATTATGAGGCTGTAATGGCTCAGAACCCTCCAGTCCATTCCTTTGTTGAAATATATGTGGTCAACACGACGCGCATTAGAATGATAATTTTTTAATACTGATGATAACATAAAAATGTGCTAAAAAATAATTATGATGACATAAATTGTGTTATTAATTAAACTAAAAAGATAATAATAATGATAAAAGGATTTAATGGGTGTTATTATTATTAATGATGTGAAGTGGGAAGGTGTGTGACCCATTAGACGTTGATAAATGAAACATGAGGTTTATTTTTAATTGAGTAATTTTTGATATTAAATTTGAATAATAATAATGGGTGTTGTGTTATTAATATTATTCATAATATTAATAATAATGAGAAATTTATGAAATGAGTCATGGTATTTATTGAAAATAAATAAATAAAGATGCAAAGTGGAAGCATGGTGGTGCGTTAATAAAATTAAAGGTGAGTTCGTTATTATTATTATGTTAAATAATAATAATAATGGTGGCAGAAAAATATGTTGGGTTTATTAAATTGAATGGTTTTAATTTATTAAAAGTGGTTTCAATTTAATCTGTGTAAAATTAAAATAAATAGAATTAAATAATTAAATTGACGGATGTTATGCGACATTGACGTGGAATGGTCAGATTCAGATATCCAGCAGGGTGGTTTAATGTGGTCAATTCGATGAGCATAAATATTATCATTATTAAAAATAATAATGGTGATGAGTTAATAAAATAAGTTGATTAATTTTTATTATTATTGAAAAACAATAAATAACAATGACGGCGTAAAACTATGTGCGAGAGGTTAAGGAAATTAAATGTATTAAAAAGGGGATGAATATGTAAGTTATATTAATTTTGTTTTGTCATTTAATTCAATTAAATGTAAATGGTTGTGCATAGGTTCTCCCAAAATTAATATATGAAATTAATAATATTACTAGTATAATAATATGATAATACAATTAAATTAGTAACGGATAAAAGACAAGGGAATTAATATTATTTCTATTATGCTTGAGTCTCATGAAGAATATTTGCTTTGTATATACTGTTTAACTTATATAATATTAATATAATATAATATTAAAACAACCATATTGATTAAAAGAGATAATGAAAGAAAATAAATAAATGGAAAAAAATAAAGGAAGGGGGCTTGATGTTGGTGTGTAAAGGTGGCATAAGTAGTTTTTTCCCTTAAATAAATAATATTCATATAATAATATTATTATTATAATAAATGACATAAGGGGGTGCACATGGAGTAAGGGGAGAGATTCACACCACAATCCTTTTTGATCTAAATATTAAATTATTATAATATTAATAAAATATTATTATTATTATTTCGGTTGGTCAAAACTTAAAAAGTATGTAACTTCTTCATATGGTGTTGGTATGACGAACCGTCAGCGACTGCATAACCCTGAAATTATAATGGTCATTTTAAGACCAATGATGAATACCTTTTTATGAATCATGTCTCAGGTCAATTAAACTCCTATTATTAATTGAAGTTATTATTATCATTAAACGCATGTAAACCACGTTACGTGTCATGTCTTTCCCAGTCAATGAGAGTAACCGTTATACGGTCACGTCGTGTATTCATTAATACACACTGGGTACCGTTTTTCCTTTTTTTTCCTATATAAGAGAGGGTAACATGTTATTTACGGACCTCTCTTCTTCTCCGCACGGCGACGCTCCCGGATGACCAAGAAGCCTTCCTCATAACTTCTTCATCTGGACTCCAATCATCGATCCGTTAGTGACTACAGGATCGATTCAGCGAGGAGAACATCGTACACCCTATTCCATTCCCTCCTCTTCTACTTCCACTCTGTATTTTCCAACCGAGGAGAATGCTGATAATTGACGGGAACAATGTTCTTGACGAACGACTCTAAAAAGGTATGTTAAACCTCTTTTATTGTATTCTATTTCTGATCATACTTCTCACGTTTTCTTTCCATGCTGCGACATGTGATCTCCATATTGAGGGTGTTTCTTGTGTTATTGATTCGTTGGTGCTGCGATGTTCTTGGTGGGTGCAGTCGTTCTAGGAGAAGCCCTATGATCGTGGTGGTCGTGTTCGTAGAAGGACATCGGAACCTGTTGAGGTAGTGATCTTACCTTCTTCTCTCTAGATTCTGCATCATGCGGGGTGGGTGTCCTGTTGTTTATGTGATACAACTTTGAACTAGTTTAATAAAGATAATAACTGGCTTATATAATGGGGATGGGAATTTTGTGAATGCAGTTACATTATTTATATCCTGTGATATTATGTTGTGAATTGAATAAGCATCTGCATACTAAAAATCATGGTCATTGGGGGACTTTTCATACACAATTAAATGTTTCCCTCTCCTTCTAGATTTTATTATGGATGAAAATTTTATTCAATGTGGAAGTTGGTTAATCATATAAAGTTGGCTGATTAAATACATGGAACCCTTGTATGATCACCCCAGTTGAACAAAATGATATAATAAACATGGGGGTGCTGGTTAGGGTTTTTTATGTGAAGGGGGTGTTTTGTGGGTTGTTGTGGATCAGGTGAGCAGTGACGCTACAGTTGGATTGGTTATGGGTTGGTGTGAATGATATATTGGTGATGGGCAGCTGGGCTGTGATAAATGGTATTAAAAGGAAAATTATGTACGAATTTCGTTGTGATTGTGGTTATGGTGGTTGGCAGTGGGGCTGTAGGGATGGGCTTGAATGTGAATGAACTATGGTTTGTGAATAATAAATAAAATGCTGAAGAGTTAATGGATGGTGGGGCTTGGTAAAGGAATGGGAATAATAATCAATGGGGTTGGTTGGTAAATAAGAAGGGACTTTTTTGTGTTTCTTGTGTTTTCCTAACATGATTTGTGGATGGAAGGGATATATTTTATGAACACTTGATCCAATTTTGTTGTTGATAGTTTCCCTGTAGTTAATAATTTGATATCTAAATCTCCTGAAAGATGAAAACAAAAAATGGCATTTTGGGATTTTTTGTTATGTGCATATGCTCGAAGTAGCAGTGCCAAGGCACATGCTCATATCTTTATGTAGAAGCCTTAAGATGGGCTGAGTGGTTGTTATACTTATATAAATCAGTACGTTCTATGTTTCTTTATGCACCCCACCCATGTTGAGCACTTAGTTTCGAACACCCCCATTTCATGGGGGATGGTGTTTTTTCCAACACTTCTATTAGTGGCTGGTTATTAGCTCCTTTCTGCTCCCTTTCCTGGGTAGCCCAAGTATCTTCGGGCAGGATGTGATGGCCTGAGGTCCATTATTATCCCATGAATCTTCAGGAAGGGTAGTGTGGTGGTTATCCCAGGTCTGTGTGGGCAGGTGGTTTCCCAAGTGTCTTCGGGATGAGGCCCAGGTGTCATCGGGCGTGGCAGTATATCATTCAGCCCAGGTGTCTTCGGGCATGGCGGGGGTTGTTCTGGCCTAGGTGTTTGCAGGCGTGGTTACATGTGACTGTTGTGGCCCAGGTGTTTTCAGGAGGGGTTTGGTAGTGGGACTGCGTGAGGATGTGGCCCAGGTGTGTGCAGGCTCAATGAGGTAGTGGGACTATGGTTAGAATGGTGGGATTGGTCCGATACGTAGGATGTCTTCAATAACCAGTATAAAGGTTGTGTAGGGTACCCCTACTTTGATAACATTACTACTATACTCTGTTGACTTGTGTTAATAGGTGGGTTTGACTGGTGAGGTAGGGTGGATAGATTCCTTGCTAGGTTTTGGCTCTTCTATTTTCTCACGGGGAATTAGGATGTCTCCCCACCTGTGCAAGAGAGATTTAGGTTTCCATACTGATTATACTTGTATGTTCACCCTACGTTTGCTTTCAGGTTTTCAGGAGGACTACATGGACTGTTTGGGACCTTAATATTCAGGAAGGGGGAGTTTCTACAGTTTTCTGTTGTTGTTTTCCTTTACTTTTTTTGGTACAATACTTTGGATCTTTTCTGTACTTGTACTTTTGTTTCACTATTCTATAAAGCATGCATATGGGTTTGGTTTTGGTCTATTTCTATACTTGTTCCTCTTCTCCTTATTAGTGTTTGACTCATCCTATTTCCCGATATTAAATTAATAAAAATGGTAATGCCTTTCATATATGTGAAAAACTCATACCCTTGGTGCTAGTCACCACTTCGGGGCCTACTGGAGGCGGGACTCGTGGGGTCATTTACTCCATTCCAGCATTGCTAGCTCAGGAGGGGCATCTTTGGTTGGAGGGAGTCATGATAGAATGGTATCAAAGGCTGATGGTTGAGAGATAGGATGGATTCTAGAGTTAGGCATAGTGAGGATTGCATGGGATTGTAGGGAAACAGTATTGGTTAATCTTGGTTCATGATATAGGCCACAGAAGACCGGCTAGGACACAGGATTTTAGGCACCCCCATGATCCGATGGAAGGACTCTGAGCCTACCGAATGACCAAGTGGGACTACATTGATTGAAGGGTAGAGACCCTAGGGAAGTTACATGCATCATCATGATTGTGTTTTAATTGATTCGGGTGTTATAGGAAAGAAATTGAAATAAAAATGATAAAATGAAACCTTGAGAAAATTTCCATGTGACTTGGGCATAAGTGTTCTTTGTTTACCATACAACTATGGCACCTGGACGTCAATAGAGAGACAGAGGAGTGGGACGCGGACAGTTGCATGCAACAGAAGCGGAAACCCTAGCCATGCCATATATTGAGAGATATGTTTTCAGTTGTACTTAAATGATCTTGTTTATGTTTTGTTTAAATTTAGGAGCATTTCACTCCTTTGTTGAAACTAATTCTTGCCCATGGTCTGGGTATGGAACTTGTTTTTCATGAGTCTATAATGCTAAGTTGTTTCCCTCTTTCATTTAAATGTGTGTGAAGAGTCCTAACATGTGGGGAGAGGAGGACCTGATCTCTAATCGAGACGCATTAATGTGGATGCGATTAAACCAGTGCAGGTGAGTCAGTGCCGCCTAAAGAGGATAATATCTCGACATGTGAGAATCAATTCATCAAGCCATGTGTTCGGGAAATTTATTGCTGTTTTGTATGGTGTTGGGGGCAGTGTAAGTTTGGAAAATCCTAATATATGGAAGTCAGAAGACCTAATTCATAATCGAGGCGCATTAATGTGGATGCGATTAAGCCCGTGCAGGCATGTCAGTGTCGCCTAAAGCGGATAATATCTAGATATGGGAGAAGGAATTCCTAACTCATATAATTAGGGTTGTCGATTGTTTCCTCTTATGATGAGAGCCCTGAGTGGTATCTTGCAGAGTGGTTGTTCACATCCATTCTTTTTTCTGGGTTGGTTTTTAATTCTCGAGGACGAGAAGGTTTTGAGAGGTATCTGATGTAATGGCCTGGACCCCTCCGGTCCATTCCTTTGTTGAAATCGATGTGGTCAACACGATGCACGTTATAATGATAATTTTATAATAATGATGATAAAATAAAAATATGTTATTTAATAATTATAATGAAATAAATTGTGTGATTAATTAAACTAAAAAGATAATAATCATGATAAAATGATTTAATGGGTGTTATTATTATTAATGATGTGAAGTGGGAAGGTGTGTGACCCATTAGAGGTTGATAAATGAAACATGCTATTTATTATTAATTGAGTAATTTTTGAAATTAAATTTGAATAATAATAATGGGTTTTGTGTTATTAATATTATTCATAATATTAATAATAATGAGAAATTAATGAAATGAGTCATGGTATTTATTGAAAACAAATAAATGAAGATACAAAGTAGACGCATTATGATGCGTTAATAAAATTAATGGAGAGTTTATTGTTATTATTATGTTAAATAATAATAATAATGGTGGTGTAAAAATATGTTGGGTTTATTAAATTGAATGGTTTTAATTTAATAAAAGTGGGTTCAATTTAAACTGTGTGAAATAAAAATAAATAGAATTAAATAATGAAATTACAGATGTTATGCGACATTGACGTGGCATGGTCATATTCAGATATCCAATGGGGTGGTTTAACGTGGTCAATGCGATGAGCGTAAATACCATCATTATTAAAAATAATAATGGTGATGAGTTAATAAAATAAGTTGATGAATTGTTATTATTATTCTAAAACAATAAATAACAATGATCGCGTAAAACTATGTGCGAGAGGTTAAGGAAATTAAATGTTTTAAAAAGTGGTTGAATATGTAAGTTATATTAATTTGGATTTGTCAATTAATTCAATTAAATGGAAATGGTTGTGCATAGGTTCTCCCAAAATTGAAATATGAAATTAATAATATTACTAGTATAATAATATGATAATACAATTAAATTAATAATGGATAAAAGACAAGGGAATTGATATTATTTCTATTATGCTTGAGTCACATGAAGAATATTTGCTTTCTATATACTATATAACTTATTTAATATTTATATAATATAATATAAAAACAATCATATGGACTAAATGAGATAATAAAAGAAAATAACTAAATTGAAAAAAATAAATGAAGGGGGGTGTGTTGTCGGTGTGTAAAGGTGGCATAAGCGGTTCTTTTTTTCCCATAAATAAATAACATTCATATAATTATAATATTATTATAATAAATGATATAATGGGGTGCACATGGAGTAAGGGGAGAGATTCACGCCACAATACTTTTTGATCTAAATATTAAATTATAATAATAATAATAAAATATTATTATTATTAATTTCGGTGGTCAAAACATAAAAAGTCTGTAACTTCTTCATATGGTGTCGTAATGATGAATCGTCAGCGACTGCGTAACCCTGAAATTATAATGGTAATTTTAAGACCAATGATGAATACCTTTTTATGAATCATGTTTCAGGTCAATTGAATACCTATTATTAATTGAAGTTATTATTATCATTAAACGCATGGAAACTGTGTGACGTGCCATGTGTTGACCAGTCAAAGAGAGTAATAGTTGTACGGTCACGTCGTGTTTTCATTAATAGACGTTGTGTACTGTTTTACCTTTTCATTTCCTATATAAGAGAGGGCCACGTGTTATTTACAGACCTCTATTTTTCTTCGCACGACGATGCTCCCAGATGACCTAGATGCCTTCCTTCTAACTTCTTTATCCAAGCTCCATTCGTCGATCTGTCAGTGACTACAGGATCGTGTCATCGAGGAGAACATAATACACCATATTCCATTCCCTCATCTTCGACTTCCATTCTGTAGTTTCCAACCGAGGAGATTACGGATAATTGACAGTAACAACAGTCTTAACGAATGACTCTAAAAAGGTATGTTAAACCTCTGTTCTTGTATTCCCTTTCCGATCATACTTCTCTCATTTTCTTTCCATGCTACGACATGTGATCTATGTATTGAGGGAGTTTCTTGTGTTGTTGACTCAGTGGTGCCGCGATGTCCTTGGTGGGTTCAGTTGTTCTGGGAGAAGCCCTGTGATCATGGTGGTCTTGTTCGAAGAAGGACATCAGAACCTGTTGAGGTAGGGATCTTACCATTGTCTCTCAAGATTGTGCATCATGCGGGGTGGATGTCCTCTTGTTTACGTAAAACAAATTTGAACCAGTTTAATAAAAATAATAACTGGATTATATAACAGGGATGGGAATTTTGGGAATTCAGTTACATTATGTATATCCTGTGATATTATGTTGTGAATTGAATGAGCTTTTGCCTACTGAAAATCATGGTCGTTGGGAGAATTTTCTTACACAATTAAATGTTTCCCTCTCTTTCTATATTTTTTTATGGATGAAAATTTTATTGAATGTGGAAATTGGTTAATCATGTAAAGTAGGATGATTAAATACATGGAACCCTTATGTGATCACCCCGGTTGAACAAAATGAAATAATAAACATGGGGGTGCTGGTTATGGTTGTTTATGTGAAGGGGGTGTTTTGTGGGTTGTTGTGGATCGAGTGAGCAGCGGGGCTACAGATGGCTTAGTTGTGGGTTGGTGTGAATGCTATGTTGGTGATGGGTAGTAGGGCTATGATAAATGGTATTAAAGGGATAATGTTGTACAAGTTTCGGTGTGATTGTGGTTATGGTGGATGGAAGATGGGATGTAGGGATGGGTTTGAAGGTGAACGAACTATGGGATGTGAATAATAAATAAAATGTGGAAGAGTTAATGGATGGTGGGGCTTGGTAAAGGAACGGGAATAATAATCAATGGGGTTTCTTAGTTAATAAGAAGGGACTTGTTTGTGTTGCTTGTGTTTTATTAACTTGATTTGTGGATTGCAGGGATATGTTTTATGAATTCTTAATCTAGTTTGGTTGTTGATAGTTTCCTGGTAGTTAAGAAACTGATAACTAAAGCTGTTGAAACATGAAAACATTAAATGGGGTTTTGGGATTGTTTGTTTTGTGCATACTCTCGAAGTAGTAGTGTCAAGGCACATGCTCAGTTATTTTTGTAGATTCCTTAGAATGGGCTGAGTGGTTGTTATACTTATATAAATTTGTATGTTCTATGATTCTTTACTCACCCCACCCATGTTGAGCACTTAGTTCCGAACACTCCCATTTCAAGGGGGATGGTGTTTTTCCCAACACTTCTATTAGTGGATGGTTATTAGCTCCTTTCTACCCCTTTTCCTGGGTAGCCCAAGTATCTTTGGGCAGGTTGTGATGGCCTGAGGTCCATTATTTTCCCAAGAATCTTTAGGCAGGGTAGTGTGGTGGTTCGCCCAGGTGTGGGTGGGCAGGTGGTTTCCCAAGTGTCTTCGAGATGAGGCCCAGGTGTCCTCGGGCGTGGCAGTAGATCTTCTAGCCTAGTTGTCTTTGGGCGTGGCGGTGGTTGTTCTGGCCTAGGTGGTTGTAGGCATGGTTACATGTGATATTTGTGGACCAGGTGTTTGCAGGTGGGGTTTGGCAGTGGGACTACGTGGGGATGTGGCCCAGGTGTGTGTGGGCGGGATGAGGTGGTGGGACTACGGTGAGAATGGCAGGATTGGTCCGATGCGTAGGATGTCTTCAATAACCAATGGGAAGGTGGTACGGGGAAACCATACTTTGATAACATTACTACTATACTCTATTGACATGTGTTACTTGGGGAGTGTGACTGGTGAGGCTGAGTGGATAGATTCCTTTCTAGGTTTTGGCTCTTCCGTTTTCTCACGGGGCATTAGGATATCTCCCCACTTGGGCACGAGAGATTTAGGTTTCCCTACTGAGTATACTTGTATGCTCACCCTACTTTTTCTTTCAGATTTTTAGGAGGACTACAGGGAATGTGCGGGACCTTACTAGTCAGGAAGGGGGAGTTGCTGCTGTTTTATGTTGTTGTTTTCCTTTAATTGTTTTGGTACAATACTTTGGAGCTTTTCTGTACTTTTACTATTGTTTCACTATTGTATAAAGCATGCATATCGGATTGGTTTTGTGCTATTTCTATACTTGTTCCTTTTCTTCTTCTTTGTGTTTGAATCATCCTATTTCCTGATCATAAATTAATAAAGGGTTAATGCCTCCCATATATGTGAAAAAATCATACCCTTGGTGCTAGTCGCCACTCCCGGGCCTACTGGAGGTAGGAATTGGGGGGACATTATCTCCCTTCCACCGTTTCCAGCTCAGGAGGGGCATCTTTGGTGGGAGGGGGTCGTGACAGAGGCATACTACATGTAATTATTTTTAATAGGAAAAAAGTCGACATTGTTTTCTAAACCCATGTAGTTTAGAATCATAATGATATTATATATATGTGGTGGAACTTAGGCACCATATATTTGATCTCATACCATTAGAATAAATCCTATGTATCCTGTTTATGTAGGAATCCGAGTCATTGTAGTTTTTTATTCTTCTTGGTTCACAGGTGGATGAGCGATAAAGAATATCACATGAGAGAGGTTGGATCCCAATTTTTTAGATTTTGGAAACATGGGGCAAACATACACCGAAGTGGTTGCATATATGGACTCATCCCTTGAAATGGTGTCCTACGTGTCTCGGTATAACATTAATCATAGATCACATAGTTCCTTCAATTGGGGAATACCCACTAAGGTTTCCCAATATGTTTAATGATTCTTGATATCAATAATGTGGTCATTGTGACTTGCTTGGATTACAAGATCGATTCTTGGTGTAGGAAATAAGGGATTTCCAACAATCTCTCTCACAGTATATGGATCCATGGATTGAATTCTGGGAAACCCTTGGTATATTTATATGGTGGTTGGTATGTAGGAAAGAATTCTATGTATCCTATTATTGAAGGAATTAGTGTCATCATAATTTTGTTTATCAGGTATTACACACTGATATTTCCATTATATAAGGTTCTAGTGTGGATCTCGGGCCTTAGAAAGGCGTCTTATATATCATAATCATGGAAGGAATCTGAGTTTACATAGTTCTATTAATCAGGGATTACACACCATGGTTTACCTTATACGGGGACATATCATATCATGTCAATGATTAAATCAATCAAAATATGGTTTTCCTAATGGGTGGAGATAATTTATGTGACCATTGCAACACCCTAATCTCATGAGAGCTATGATTGGTGTGAAATAGAAGGGATATCATGTAATCAGTTTCATTTCATATTTATGTGGGACTTATGAGTTGGGATGGAAATTGGGATGTTTAAGTAGGACATCGTGCTATGAAAAGTATTCCAACATATCCTGATTATAGCATTAATCGAAGTTATAAATTTTCTCTTGATCAGGGATGACACACTCTAGGTTCCCTAATGACCAAGGCTTACACAATGAGGATGAACATGGTAATCAAGTCACAAGATTCTTGATTAAACAAAACTTTTTATTTACATTGACCAAAATTTTTTCTACCTAAAATACCTTGATTTTATTCTTGACATGTCAGAGGATTTCTCCCTGAAATATCCAATGAAAATTACATGATCTAATTGACCTATCCAATGAATGTTGCATAATTTGGATGGAATTTCTGAAGCCCATCGCATGACCAAGGGTGATTTGTATAAAAAAAATGTATGACCTGGATGGATGATCCCTAGAGGCCATCAAATGATCTCAACTAACATGTTGGGAGGGAATCACATGAACCAATTGACCTTCCCTAGTTTCATCATCAAATATGGATGACACATTTGGAGGGTGTTGTAAGAGTCAATATGACATATTTGGAAGGTGTTGTATTTCCTAGATGGCTTGTCTAGTGGACATTGCATGACCTAATTGATTTGTTTGGGGGATTCCGCAAAATCCATTTGAAACACTGTGGTTCCATCATAAGTGTCATCCAGGGTACTTTGGTGCCATATTTTTTGTGTGAAAAGTTAGAAGGAAATCATAAGGCATCGGTGGAGAACCTAGAGGGTTTCATGAGACTCTAATGGAATGACCAAGTTGCAGTATTTGACTTGCTTTTACATATCCTGGGAACATTACTTGTTTAAAATAGTATATCTAAGGAGTTTCAAATGATCTGAGAGACATGTCCTAGTTGTGTAACATGACCTGTGTGGTTTACATAAAGTGTATGATGATCAACATATATGGTCATCACATAAGTATCTCATCTATATAATCTTTGTTCCAGTATGTTATTTCACAAGGATTAAATGTGTCCAGTGTTATCTTGTTTAAATATCTTGTGGCTAATTAAGTATGCATGATTTACATCTCATGTCCCACCTGAAGTCCACTACATGATCTATGGGTGATCAAATAGATTTCCAATGCATTTTGCGTGATGTCTTGAGTTGTTCCCCAAACATTTCCTAAAAGAAAATTTCTGATAGCGAGATCAGTAGCTCAGATTAATCCATTATGACACATGGGTGCACTGATTCAGGGATCCATAAATTTATTTATTTATGTTGTGGTGGGGGATTTATAGGAATCAGTAACCCAATTATATGCCCCATTGTGGGGCACGTGTTATGCAAATCCGGACTACAGTCGGTGGATGGATTAATTGTCACATGCTTTTCTAGGTCCTACATTTTCTCATCATGGGGATGTAATATGATTTTCAACAACATCCATTCCATCCTATAAAAATCCCATTTATTTGATTTTTCCAAATTAGAGGGATACTTTCTAATATTTTGTACATGCCAAGCAGTTTTACAAAGCTTGGATGAAAAGTCTTGTGGCCTTCATGAGATCAAGATTCTTGATTAATAGATATCACATTATTTGAGGCCCCTTGTCTCAGAAACATTGTGAGACAGGGGTGTTATATTAGAGGAGCCTTCATGAGATTGAGTTGACATGCCAAGGGGTCACACAAAACCATGATAGCTTATAAGTGGGCCTCCACAAGATCAGGGGTGACCAACCGGTATTTATGAACCCATTCATATAATATCAATGTATATTACCCTCACAATAATCATCCATAAATGTCTTTTTTATTTCTTGGTTTATTTTACAAGGTATGGGGATCTCATGAGTTTCCCAAGTTTTATCGATGAATATCGCTCTCACAATTGATGATGTGTTGTGTGTCCATCAAAGGTTCATGTGGTGATTCACAAGAATTTCATGGATAAATCATTTTGTATGACTTATAAAGATATAGGGGGAGCATAATACTGCCTTTACAATCCCATGAATCTTCATGAAATGACGGTGACATGCCTTCAGACACGTAATTAATAAGTAATACATGTCACTGGGGTCTTCTGGTGTATCGTGTACTACTATAGAACATCATGAGATATTTTTAAATATATGAAACTCCCACTTTTTTCATTTTATTTATTTATTTATTTTTCTATGTCCTGTGGATCTCATGAGCCTATTCGACTTCTGATAAACAAAATCACTCTCTCCATCGATGATGCATTATGTGACCAACATAGGGTCCTATAGTGGTACTTGATTATTTCCTAGAAAACCCCTTCTTTTATAATTATAGAAAGAACATGGAGTGCATGATGTTCGGGACAAGCCCAAATCCCTTCATGTGGTGAGGGTGTCATGCCTATGGAATCTCATACAGTGAGGCAGGCATGCCACTATGGGATTGTGTTGTCTCTTGAACCGCCTCAACGCATCATGTGATATTAATGACCAAATAATGCACCCCCCATTCAGAAATATTTCCACCTATTATTTAAGGATTTAATTTGTTAATTATCATGAATTAACCTATTGTTAATTTATGGGACTCTAGGATACTCATTTATAAACCACCGCGTGATCAGCAGGTGTCAAGGATTCCTTTTCTTGAGCAAAATATTATTCCAAAAAGGGATTCATGGGATCTACCATAGGTTATGTGGTGCACATGGTTCCTTCCTATAACCTTATCAACGTCTCATGATCCCATTTCTCTTGGAAGATGATGTGATCCACAATTTATGGACACCTTATTCATAATTTTCTTTTCTGGGAAAATACTAACAATTTTTATGAATTTAATCCCTTATAGATTTATCATTGTTCTTTTGGTGGGCATCAATAATTTATTAATTTGTTATTTGATTAAAATTTATAGAATATAAATTTTGTATCCCCATTTGGGCTGCGATATGAATTACGAATCCATTTTTCATCATTTATGGTGTTTTAAAATATATAGACGATTCCATGATTGGATTTCAAGAAGGTGGTTTCCTAGGAATCATTTTTTATGAACCTTGGATGATTCCTTTTTGAAATTGGATTTAAGAAATTGATAAAGTTTTGATAAATATGTTGATCAAATTTAGTGGTTTTGGATATTTATTTCTTGTTCATATCCACATGAAATTATGGATTTTAACAGATTTAAAATAATATATTTCTATGCATAAATGTTTTCTTGATTTCTGTTCTGTAAATATAAATTTTAAGCAACTATTTGTGGAATTTTTGAAATATGGTATGCCCCCTATAATGAGATAAGACAAATGGACACCTTGGGTATTAAATATTGTGAGGGATGGAAATGAGAAAATTAATAACATTGAATAATTATTAAACACCAATTGAATATTTTTTTGTTGGGATACACTTCTAGGAGTGGAATCCAACCCTTATGTATAAAAGTTAAAGTGACATCTACACATCAGGTTTCTTATAATCATTGACACTATATGATTATTGATAAAAACTAGGACCTAATAAACCACATGAAAATATTATTTTTCATAATCATTAAAATGGGTTTATATCTTTTTTTTGGAAATCCAGTTACATTGGAAATGGTTTAAAATATATAATAAAATGGTATTTTTCAGTGTTTGACATCAAATTGTGAAAAAAAATATTTCATGCCATAATTTTTATAAATTGAGTATAATTGGTTTATTCATGCATTGTTTATAAAATTCATTAGAAATGATCTATTTTCATGCATTATATTAAACTATTTATAATTGTCTTCATGGAGCATAGTTCATGAAATGATCATAATTGATTTTGTTTAATGAAGAAGACTAGTGAGTGGTTTTCTATTATTTTCCAAAAAATAATAAAAATATTATGTTATAGTGGATTATTTTATAATATATTAAAATGGATCATTAATTAATTTTTTATCATGAGGAAGGATGTGTGGTGTTCCACTGATTATTATATTATTTTCACGCATATTTTACATTATAGTTTAATGATATTCATTTAGTTGTTTACCATTCATCGAGTGTGGAATGTTTTTGGTACTTGGGATTAGTTTTATTTTTTCTCATTTTTTATATGGTTCATTTTACATGATTTTATGGACCTTATTTTATATTATTTTATTTTCTTCAATGTGGATAGTTTTCTATCTCCAATTAGGCAATTTATGGACTTAATTAAATTATTTATGAGGAACTATACATTCTTGTGGCCAATTAAAATTAATTATATTTGAAGATTTATATCATTACCGGGAGGGAGACAAGGGTGAATAAATGGATTATTTATAAGGTCATTAATACATAATATATATTTTTTTATATTCTACTTTTTGAGTTTCTAACTATTTTATTTTTTAATTGAAATTAAAATTATGGATGAGTAATGCAATATTTTTGGCAGAATATTAGTTATGAATTAACAATAATTTAAGGGTGGACTAGTTCTAATTCTTTGTATATGAATCCCTAACACTTACTTCCATCACATAGGGGTTGAGAATAAACTTTTAGGTAGTGATGGATTGTTGAAAGAACTATTTATAGGGGTTCCAAATGTCAGTTTGTTACGTCTCATATCCAATTGTTGCAAGATGAAATGAAATAATCATTTCTAACACATAATTCATCTCCATTTCCTCTGAGTATTTAGTCATTTTATGAGAAATAAACTCCCACTAAATCATAGGTCACATAATAAATTTAAAATTTTATCACCTAAAATCCTTATAAAAAATTTCATTTGAACAATATTTGACATTATTTATGAATCATATTGTAAACTCTCACTCAGATTAGTTCATATCATGGATGGTCAATATATTATACTGCAAATTTATGATATGATGAATAAATCTATAATTATTTGAAAAATTACATTATAAATAAATCTATAATATTGAATTATCATCTCTATAAAAATAATAAATCTTCCACCACTCTATTGTTTCATCTCAAAATAGGATAACTAAAAGCGTAACAAAATTATAATCTCGAGTGAACTTGAGAGGAAATGATAACATAATTTCATTATGATTCCTCATAGTATTTATATTAGAGATAAAAAACTCAATTTAAATTCTATTTTTTTTCAAAAATTGATATAATATTGAATCTTGGGTCTTGGTAATCCACTCTATTATAATTTTCACAAGATTCATATTCATAGGATGATTCTGAAAATAAATTATTTTTTCTTTTCTTGTAATAATATGTACAATAGAACATAATCCCATGAATATTATCTCATTGATAAGTATATATGGAAATCCCTTTTTCCATGGTTTACCCAATACATACTATTGTCTGAATGAAAAAAATTTTTACATGAAAATATGTGACATAGGTCCTTAGAAAATATAATACAATATAGATAAAATTAAATCCATTATAAATAATCAATAGACAATCGATACCCTTGAACAAGAATACATCAACTAAATTGAACCACTATTTATTTATAAGGACTACTATCTATTATATGATAACATATTCTATTTCCATTATAACCTATTGAAAAACCACATAAATTCCTTCACCAAATTCTATCATAAAGACACTCACTTTAATACCACTATATTAATAGTTTATCATGCTAGGACTAAAAATGAGAAAATAATGAAACAAAGTATAACCCATATTTCTTGGGTCTAATAGGAAATGTGATGATGACTTGTACCTTGGTTATTAATTACTAATAATATGGTTGGAATTTCCCTATGTAAATGGATAAATAAAACATCTAGATAAATACGCAGACAAAATTTTTCTATATATAAAATGTTAATGGTAATATTTTGATACAAAATAATCTCAACAATAAAAACGGTAAGAGAACCCCATAACATCCAAATATATTGATCATACATAAAAAATCACAATCTATAAAAAAATCCAAGCCTTCACATTCCCAAGGAAATTTAGACCACCACCACAAGTAAAATTTCCATTTAAATATATAAAACAATATATATATATATATATATATATGGGTGAGTATAATAATACATAGTAACATACTCTATAAAAAAGGCATGTTTCAATGAGTTTAGATCATAGTAATCCATCCCCATGATTATAAGAAAACAGTATTGATAATGTTTAAAAGGTCTTTCTATATTTCTCCATAAAACAAAAATGAAAATGATTAAATATATGTATATATATAAATCCAAATAAGAAAAATATAAAAAAATAATTAAAATCATATTTAAATTGCTCGACCCTAGGTTATTTCTAGTTTCACGAAAAATTAAATATTTGTTAATTATATTTAATATAATTGATGTTGTGAGTAGTGGTTGATCCATATGTAAGGAACTCCATAAAATGCGGGTTGTTTGTGACCACGAAACAAAACATAAATAAAAATGATGATAAGTATGTGAAAAAATGGGGAATAAATTGTGGTTATGGAATAAGTGGAGGGTGAATAATAAAAAATTATTGAAATAATTAATAGTATAATTAAATGAATTGGGACCACATGAATATAGTAGGGAAGACCAGATATGGAACTATTGAATTTGATTGGATGGTTTGTTTATTCTAATTTTATAATTTTTTCATTTTGTTTTCTTAATTCAGAAGAAATCATTTTTGGGTCTTGATAAAAGAAGATATTTGTTCTTTGTAGTGGCCTACCTATAGGTGATTGGTTTCTACAATCTCCCAATTGTAGAATCCACTATCCTACATAATGAAGTGAAAAGTGGTAAAAAAAATAACATCTAAATTGAAAATGATGTACAAAACATACATGGAATACACCCTTTATAGATGGAAATCCATATGACAGGTAATAAAAGATGATAGAACAGAAAATGTTCCTACTCAGTTATGAAAATTAAATAAAATGTATTAATAGACCAATGAGAAATGGGTAGATTTCAACAACATGTGATGATTGAATGATGTGAAGATAAATAATAACTGAATTTCATTCCCTAATTTTTGTTTACCCAACCATTATAAAAAAATTCAAAAAATATATAAATTATTGAAAATAGGGGAATAGAAAAAATGATGAAGAATTATCAAAAAATCCCCAAAAATGGATTCAAATTATTTGAGAAACAATAGTGGTGGGATACTGAATTGTACTATTCCATTCTCATCATCACTTCCTATCTTCTATATTCATTTTCTCGTAATATTTTTCCACCATAATTTTAATTTACATTTTTTATTTTCATAAGAAAATAAAATCCATATCATTCATACATATCCAGTTTTAAACCTACTTTCCAAAATCCCATTTTCTAACTATAGTGGGGTTATTGAAAACAACCCAATCACGCCCCACTAACACTTAATCATTAGAGACCTATATGATACGTTAGAAGTCTTACATATGGATATTTTGGTAATATTTTGTGGATAAATTATCTATATTTAATTATATTTTTACAAATTGTGTTGACCATGCGAATAATGGACTAAAATTAATTCATGAGTCTGATGTTTTGCTATATAGATTTGGGATTTAGTGGATGGGATTCCAAATTTTACTTGACCAAATCCCTCATCATCTCAGAATATTTCCAAACTCATTTCACTATTGAATTTTATATGTCATGTATTGGAGGTGTGGTAGTACTGACTAGAGATCCATTTCAATTAAGTTTTCTTAGATTAAGATCATGTTTCACATTATTATGTGAAGAATCTATAAAATATCACATCCAAACACTAAGGGTCGATATAACAAATTAGATTTTATTTTATCTTCTTTATTTATGGATAATTTTTAATGTTAAATGATTCAATAAACCCCTCACATACATAAGATTGAGAAGGGGTTCAAGTTTTCATTGATCATATGGAACATTTTTTGAAATATTACTAGTAGGGATATCTCATTCAGTTTAAAGGTGAAAAGTTATCACAATAGCATATGTGATTGGTTCTAAAGATGAAGAGTACAACATAGTAGGGATTATCTCCATAGATGTAGTGCATCACATCTAGTTAATATTTTATCAGGAGAATTAAACATTGAAAATGGAAAACAATTGCATGTGACATCATGTTTAGTAAAAAGAATGGGCAAAAATGATCTGGATATATGGACAATGTATGTGGAAAATATGTTTTTTCATTTATTTATATAGAGTTGACTATGAATTTTTCAAATTTTTTGTAATTGTTCAATGAAATTTGGAATGATCTATGTGTAATTTCCATTTGAAAATAATCCATTATATTTAGCTTTTTCTCATGACAGTTTTAAAAAACACGGGTTCTTAGTTTCTTATTGAGTGATTTGAGACTTCCTTTTTCAATTTATCACAATGTTGTGGTCAATATTATTTTTCTTGATAATGAACTATTTTCAATCAATGCACCATTTTTTACATTGGAATTTCTAGGGTGCTATAACCCCACTTAGTAAACTTACTATCTTTGAAATCATTCTTACAGTCAACCGAACCGTAATCCTAACTAGACAGGCTCACTATCGATCTTTCTTGTTATGTGGTTGATCATGTTCTTGTGTGGATGATCCAATTCCACATGTATTGTCACTTGGACAAGTTTTCACTACAAAAGCTAAAAATATAGATATTTTAAAATTAATATATATATATATATATATATATATAATATTTTTATATTTAGGAGACCGAAAAAAGTGATATGAATCTATTTATTAACAAAAAAAAATTAATTAACAATATAATGAATACCACATTCATCCAAATTCATAATATATTCAATGGATCATCATTATAAGAATATTTTTACAAAAAAAACTCAATTATTTCCCAAAAATAGATGTAGAAAAGTGTGATAAAATAATGATACATAAAACTCCCAAACACATAGTCAATTAATCTATTGGGTAAAAAAACTCATTATATTATTTGTTTACAATGTGTCAAAAGAAATTTATATTATTCCAAAAAATGACCAACCAAATAATCCTGAATTAACAAAAAATCATTTAATTATCCATTACTAAAAATTCCATACATCTTATCTTAATTAATCAAACTTTTGTACATCAATAAAATAACCAGATCTATTTAAAGGAGTAATGAGTAGGGATACAAAAATTTAATTCAAAATATAACAATAGGCGTTAATAGCTTTCATTATGTCAACATTTTATCAAACCAAAGATCCTCATTCCAATTTTTTGACAAAAATATATTTAATTTTATATAAATTTTTTCCCATTGTTCATTTGGGATCAATATACCTCTTAATTTAATGAAATAATTTTTACATTGGAACATTGGTTGAATGATTCCCAAAAATAAATTTGTGCAATAAACTATACTTGTCCCAGATTGAATTTGATTTTATTTACATAAATAAACCAATGAATATATCATATAGACACATTATGGGATCCCAATTACCCATTTTATTACATATTAAAAGGATTTATATTACTCTAAATTGATATGGATCCATAAGGTGTACTATTTACCCAATACTAGGAAAATAGGTTTCAATTCAAATTCAGGATTCTTCAAGTTATAATTCCACTTTCACAAGAATATAACCTACAAAACATCATTCTTATAGTTTGAAAGTACTATATTCATAAATAAAATCGAAAAAATCATATCACACTCAATCAACTCTCACAACATTAAAATTATTAAAATCCCTAAAAAGGAGAAATAGATTTTACCATCACAATAAAACATTGAATTCGTATTTTCTTAACATAGAGACATATACAACATCAATGTTTAAAAAAAAATTATGATTGAATATTAAACAATGGAGGTAATGTTTTTGGGTTTTTTAATGAAGGAGAAATGTGGAATAGGGATAGAATAAATAAAATCACCACTCCCCTACCAAAAACACAAAATTTTCCCAAAGTTTGAATCCAAATGTGTGTGGTAGTGTCATGAAAATAGTTATTCCACTATCTAGTTCACATATTATGAGTGGGATTCATTAAATCCCAATATTTTATAACTTTTATATTTATAATTAAAATAATTTTCCTTTTATAAGTTCAAAATTTACATTATTATAGAGAGGTAAAAGAATTGTGAATTCAACTCACAAGGAAGAATGATAAATAATTAGGAAATATTATATATCTGGGCTGCAAGCTCGATTTAAAATTTTGATCAATAAAATTGTACCGCACACTAGAAATAAAAAAGATATAAAACTATTCAACAAAATATAATTCAAAATTTTTCACAAGAATAACATTGGGTATTACCCCATACTAAAATTGACAAATAATGAAAATATAAATGAGAAAAATTAGTAAAATGAATAGCACACCCCTGAATGTGAAGCTTAACTATTAGGTCTCATTATGATTCAATATAACATTTTTATTAGAGAATAACCCTTGGGTTATCATGTTTATATCACCTCTATAATTTATAAATATTGAATATTTCATGCAGTATTCTTAATAATTTTTAAATGAAAAAAACTAGATTATAAATTTTGGTATCTTTTTATTGATCAGGTTGGAGTTAACATATCCCTTAAGGCATTAAGAAGTAAGAATACTATTTTAATTCGTATAATAATTCAAAATATAAGAAACTAATGAAAAAAAGACGCATTGGTTGAATCCAAAAAAGTTACTAAGTTTAGATTATTCATATAGAATACAAAAATGGATTTACATCCAAGGAGGGATATGGAAGCCAATCTATTGGGATTCCCCTATATATAATTATTCATTCATTTTCCATTGTATTTGTTCAAAATGGTGTCTTTAAAAACTATCAAAAAGAACATATTTATCATCTCTATAAAAACTATACATTGTCCAGAACACTAGTATTATTTTTAAATATAAAATACCATAAAATATGAATTGAATGTAAGAATTGTCTAAAAAATTTTAAATTTATTATTTTTAATTATAAAATCATAGTTTTATTCCATAATTTATAGATTCATTCATTAACTTAAAATTATATACATTTTATCCAACTCATATAATTATTTAAATATTCCCTCTCTAGTAGACATAAAATAAAAATTTAATGACTTTATTTTCCAAAAATACATAATTAGTATCTACATATGAAAATGAAATGATTTAAAAAAATTAATCCTATATGGATAAATACCTATCAGAATTTTAAAGAACGTCCTAAAATCCTATAATGCCTTATAAACAATTAAGGAAAAATATTTCCAAAAGTTACCCATAGTTTTTCCTAATATTTTATTCAATTCCATGTAAGATTTTTCATCTTTTTCAATTAACTATGTATGATATGTTGTTACAGTTTTGTGTACACAAACATACTTTTCCATTAATTTCTTAAACATCTTATTTTTAAAATGAGAAAAATTCATTAATTAAATCCCTTTTCCCACCAAACTGGGAGAAAATGTGATCCTTGATGATTTTAATCACATTACTAGTTTGGTTTTGTAGAAATAACACATACCCAACTGACATTGAAACAATATATAAAACAATGATATATTTATACATATATGATCTGGAAAAAGGTCCCATAATGTCCATATCTCAATCCTAAAAAATGTGGACCTCTAAAATAATTTTTGGGTTATATTTATCTTTGCATTCAAATTAAACCTTTTTTGACATTTTACACACCATAAAATAATAAATCTAGAATACATAAAGAGTGTAGGATATTAGAAACCTAATTGTAGAAAATTTTGAATAGTTCTATCACTACCATGATAGCCTCTATATGACTATGTATTGGAACTATTAATAATCAGAAAAAAATCTCTTCCCCATGTACACATATAATATAAATTACATCTCAACAAAATCATAAAAATAAAAAATCATCCTTGAAAAGGTACGTTATCACAGAGATAAACATCCTCGTGTAGTTATGAGAAAATTTACTAGGCATAATTCTATAATTAATAATGATAACAGAGTAAGAAAACTATAAAACCCTACAAGAGAAACTATTTAAGATGTATTCATTTTGAAATAAATAGTATATCTCCATTGGTCTCTCCTTATAAGTATTTGGTATCCTAGACAGGTGATCAACCACATATTTTTCTTCTATATACTTATCATTTATTAACAATTCATTTTTCAATAAATAAACCTGTCAAATTAGTTGTATTTTAACCTTTTTCGTGGAGAATATATTATTATCAGATTAGTGATCATTAAAGATAATGAATTTTTATCATAAAATATACTTATGGAAATTTTCTTAATAAATAAAACTGTTCCAAAAGTTTTTATCCATTTTTTTATAATACATTTGTGCCTAATCATGCATCCTGGAAGCATAGTAATATATATATAATTTACAATCCATCCTATGTAAAAACAATCTCATACTGTGATGTTAGTATCATCACACATAACCTCAAAATGAATTTTATACTTCGGGGATTTGAAAATATGTAATTAAAATTTCTTTTCCAAGATAATATTAAAGCACATAAGAAATTTATTAATAAATAAACATGGTAAGTCCTTAACAATAAGTGAACTTATTGGATTAGTTATTTAAAAAAATACATAATGAATATTATATAAATTCCATAAAGACTTAAAAATATCACAATTCCCTTGATATTTTCTAGAGGATTAATCTTTTGGATTATCTATGCTTTAATTGTACCAACATCTACTATATTCCTAAAAAACTTATAACCTAACATAATTATTCTAGTTACTATGAATAGACATTTCTCCAAATTTAAAATAATATTTTTCTTTTAACCCCTCTATAAAGTTGTTTCAATATATTTCAAAAAATTTTAAAAATCAGAAACTAGTATAGTAAATTCAATTTTCAATTCTTTAAAATTCCCCCCATTATATCATAAATATTTCAATCATACACCATTAAATGTTGGATTTATTACCCCACAACATAAATGGAATTAATCCATATCATAATATCCCAAAAGGATAAATGAAAATGGTTATTTCTTATTCTTATGGGGTGATGGGAATCTGATTTTAACCACACAATACATTCAAAAACAATTAAAATTGACTTCTAGCCATCCTTTCAAGAATGCAGTCTTTAAATTTTATTGTAAAAATGATATTTTCAGGTGGAATTGTTATGATTCCTATATTCCATTTAGTCCATCCATTAATACATCTTTTGTTTTTGAATTTTATCATTCTTTTCATTGGTTATGATTATAAAACCAATCTTCATTGGGAATACATATACAAGACTTATCCAAGGGTATTCTACAATGGAATGTATGTTTACAACATCAAGAAGCAAAACCAATTCCTCTAAAAAAAATTATTTTATGGTTGGTTTAACACATATAGGATATTAATCCCATGGTTTATACTCATATTCCATGATAATTTTATGAATGGGAAATGATGGACTTATACAAATAATATAAGAAATATACTAGATTATAAAAAGCATAGACAACATATAGACTCTATAAAGTTTATACTCATAGAATTCCACTATATTTATATAATAATCACATGAAATGTTTTAGATTGTCCAAAAAGGTAATATGTAAAATGAGCTGATAGGGTTTGAGATCTAGATTTGTAGGTATTTGGATATATTGGAGGCACATGATTCACGGAGGTATAAGGTCCTTATGTTTCAATTTTAATAATATAGTGACCTAATTTTCACCTTCATCACAATTTTTTTTGGAAACTATTCCAGATATACATATTCTCTAAGTGGGGTCAAAATATGTTCTACAAAAAATTCGTCTAGGTGATCATATAACTCCCCATAAAATTAATCAAATATTTTTATTGGAACCTATGAAATTCATAACTATAAATAGATTTAATTATTTATTTTTTTTCAATCCACACTAGGTTGATTAAAGAATTTTCTATGAAAGGGATCATATTTTGTTGGAGGATATAATATTAAATACTTCCCCTTTTCCTAATGGTTTAAAAACCCGAGTTACATTTTAAGATGAAGGGACAAGATTCGTGATATGTGAGTTTCCAAGTTAGAAATTTCCCTAATATTGTAATGGTATAGATTTAAAAAATATTTGTGTTTCGTGAATTTTTGGTTTTTCACAAAGGAATCTGGTTTCACTATGCTTTGAAGGTTTCTGAATGCACAATAAAGTGATGGTATCTATTAAACGATGAGAATATTAACAAATAGGTTAATATTTAAGAGAGATATGTGAAGACTAATATATTATCACACATGAATATAAATTTTCATGAAAATACCATTGTGAGATTGAATGATTTTTGAAAGGAAATTTATATAAATTTGTGGTCGCCCACATCATTGGGACACGTCTTGAATTTGAGAAATGGTTGAATCTCTTTGAATTCATGAAGTGTCGTAGTTTGAAGGCCCGAAAAACATAGTCCCTTTTTTATAAATAATTCATTTATTTATTTAACCTAACCTGAGATTGAAAAGTTATAGAGTTTGAGGCATTCTAGATACATTGGAGAATATGTATTACAAAACCTATAAAACAAAAGAATCAAACTATTCTTTACACTAATTAAACAACTTAGTGTAACACGACCACTATCACACATCTATGTATCCTTAATCCCCGTGGAAAAAGATTTTTAGAAAATAGGTTGAGTGAAAAAAATACCAGTAAGGGGTTATTGAAACAAATAGGAAACCAGCTATATTTTTTCAATTTAAGTCGTAACAAATAATAAATTTAGTAAAATAAAATCTTAAGAAAACATGCATACTTTTCAAAAATAATCAATTTTTCAAAAGTGAATTTCTATTTACATACACCATTTGAAAACTCTTCTTCAATAATGAATATAGTAATAGATATTCACATGAAAATATTCTTAATATTCCTAATTAATTCTCAAAGGCAACATGAACCATGACAATGATTCTTGGTTCACTCCCAAGACATGGAGTAGGACTTAAGAATGATTCTAGGCTCATATCAAATGGAGTTTCACGATTCATGGATCATTTAAAATGGATTACAACGAGTAAAACATCGTATAACATGGTATAATATTAATAAAACAATATTGAACATGAATTAGCATGATTAAACCCTCATTTCACATTAATTAGCATGAGTAAACCTGTATTTCTCATGAATTATGATGAGTAAACCCTCACTTAACCTGATGTATCATGGAACTTTTTTTACCTTGAATTTTGAAAATAAATTCTTAAAAATAACTTTATATATAATACGTGTATCATGATGAATGTATCATCTCATTTAAATGCATAACTATAATTTCATATATATATATATATATGTATGTAAAGGTTTCTTATAAAACACACACACACAGATATATATTTATATATATATTTTTAAAAAAAACATGATTTCATACCCATGCATATATATACATATTAGAAATTACCATATCAAAGGAAAACCCATTTTATACGTGAATCCTATTAAAAATACAAATTTATAATAACATGTTCATGTAGATACTTGCTTTTCATAAAATATTCATGTGTATATATTTATTTACCTAAAAGTTAGTGTTTGAATAAATCATGATCGCAAACTCCAGCATATATACATTAATTAAAAATATTCATTTCACTTTTTCATAAAATTCCATAAACACACTCATTCATATATTTCCTAAATAAACAAAAAATTTAATAATCATATATATGTGTGTGTGTACATGTACGTATACACCTCTCAATTAAAACACATTCATATAAAATGATGTATATATTTTTATATAGATGTATATATATATATATATTATTTTTATAATTCCAAATATTTAATAAATAAATTAATTTGATAACATCGATTGAAATCATAGGGCTTAATTAAAATTCAAATAACCAGTAAGATAATTTTATTAAAGAGGTTTCCATTGGATGATGTGGTTCTAAATAGGCCATGATATATACATATACATATATATATATATATTCATATTTAAGACTTTATTAACAAAAAAATACAATTGAATAATCTATTGACACCACTCATGTTTATCAAATTTCAACCAATGTTCTCCAAATACTAGAAAATTTAAGATGATAAAAACATCACACAAGCCTAAAACCAATCAGGCACTTAATACTCAACATTAGTTTTTAAAATAGAACTTAAAAGGAATCATATTTACATTTTGAAATCAATCAATATACTATTCTGAATACTATATTGATGAATTAAAACAACTTTTAATATTAATATGTCAAGTTTATATATACAATTAAAAAAAATAAATTAAACATAGCATCAACAAATAATAATTTTTTTAGTAAAAAATAATTTAAAAAAGATCAAGTAAACATTAGAAATTTATCAAAAAATATTATTCTAAAATACGTGATATGAAAAACTATTTACCAAATAAAATCTGTTACATTATAGAATATTTCCCCACTAACTCACATTATGAAATTGTTTTGGACATCACGGAGAATTAAATACCATTAAATGTTTGGAAATAATGATAATGTAGAAATAATTTTTACTTATTTAAAAATATTTTACAAAAACAACAATATCTTACCATGATTAATAACTATGGATGATCAAAATATGATAACAATAAGAGGCTATAACAATGTTGCATTCAATAATAATAATCGAAGAAACTGTTGGAAACACTTAACAAATCTAATAATGTTTCCCTTACTTTGAAGATGGCTCCAATTCTTTGCAATATGGAAAATTGACATTTTATGGTGGAATACATAATACATCAAATAAAATAAGGAAAATTGAAAGATAAATAATAATAACAATTTTCTTATTACGGAAAATATAATTTCTCTTACTACAAGAATTGAAGCAGTAACTCCTTAGTCTAAGATCACAATGAGAAAAAGTGAAAAACACAATCTGAAGTTGAAATAAATATGAAACAATCTTATATAGAGAAATTAAAACACTCCAAACCAACATTTGCATAGTGTGCACACTTAAATTACTTACCAATAAGAAATCCTAATTTTCATTAAAATATTTCCCTAATTTAAACATAACGGGATATGTAAGAACCTAAAAAAAGAAAATTAATAAAAAATACTGAAAAACAACATCTGTTTCTAGGAATCCAAGACACTATCAACAAAATGGATTTAAGGAGGATTAATCAATGATAAATAATACCCTTTAAGCTATCACATGCTATCAGTGAGATTTGTAAGCCGACCAACCGGTGATGGGGTGTTGGCTTCCTCTACCAATAACCCCTCCCATGTCATGGGATCCCAAAGGGAAATGCGACAGATGATTGAAGACACTATATTAACATCATTAGAGCACCATATTTGAGATAGTTGGTCATGATCGACTGTTTCATCCCATGTGGATGGAGAAGAGGATGTATAATAAAAGGAGTATTGGTGTCGATTTCATCAGAACATCAAACCATTATCGCCCTTTTTTTATTTTTATATCTTTTAATCAATATTATAACAATTAACTATTAATGTATTAACATATAGTTTTTATATAAATTATAATTCATTAACATTTTTGATAATTATCATTACTATCTATGTATACTAATTACTTAAACCCATAATTTCCCTCTTAAAAAGTTTTTGTTGTTTAAAATATAATATTACTTTTGATAAAAATTCATAATCTAGTGTTTCATTTAATCTTCACATATATTACCTTATTTTTCAATATTTCTTTTGATATACTTATACTTATGTATGTATAAATATTTCATTATAAAATAATTTAATGATAATAAAATAAATTCTATTTTATATAAACATATGTGTATTTCAAAAAAATCATAAGATAATAAATTTTTTGTGTTTCAATATTACATTTTATGAAACTGTATTACAATAAATAAATATATATACAAAATTGAAAAACATTATTTAAACTAATCATCATAAATTTTTAGGTTTAAATAAAATATACATTGATATTAAAAATATAAATATATGTATTGTTATTGTTTTTATACATATAATACACATATCTACATTTTATATAAAATTTGTTGAATAATACTGAATAAAATGTAAAACATATATTTTAACTAATTTATCCTATATGTATTTAAATTCAGTCAATGTTTTCTATAATATATTATTTAAATATATATATATATAAAGATATTACCATAGTTATGTATATATTTATATATCTATATTGTAATTAATTCTCTTATTATAAAAACTAATATCTATCTATAAACAAAATAAATAAAATAATATTTATAAAAAAGTAATAATATTATATCTTCTAGAACGTGGGTCATTACATTCTACAAACTTAAAAGAATTTTTCCCCCACAATTCCATTACGACACTTAAATAAATTATAAATTTCATTATTTCAATTACGAAAAATTGGAGCGTAAGACCTTACTTTAATGTAAAATCCTTGAAATTAACAGAAGACCTCTAATGGTACAAAGGGTTTCTCTGTATCCTAACATCTATAGTTATCAATACATTATCTTTGATACTATAAAACCCCACCCCTAACTAATTGGCTTGAGGATGTAGTGAGGGCTACTTGGCCTTAAGCGACGTTCCCAAGGAGGCAAAGGCTGGAAATAAATGCCGAGGGCATCAAGATCAAGTTGGGTAATGATTTTCCCTTCAGATGAAACCAACAAAACCATCCACTGACATCTACTATATTATGCATATAAATTCCATTACCCAACCATGCATTCCCAAAAGACAACCAAGTTGTTCCACAAAACAACGCAAAACCAATACTACGAGACATGGACACGCAACAATAAAGTACAGTGCGGAAACTAAACAACCAAACAACACAAGCCATGACACCCCCATATCACCACGCCAAGCTCCACCAAGGGATCACAATGCTCCACTAAAGGAGGGTGATGCCTTACCTTTCCCATGTCATGGTACATGACATCTGCAAAGACACTACAGTGCCAAAGTAGGGGGTGAGTACTAAAACTCAGTAGGGTTTCTCCAAATGACTTCCCCACACACGGCACTAGGATAAAACCATTATCACATTTATATAAAGCAGTTTAAATAAGATAATCACAAGTGAAACCATTACCATATTCCAACCATGCTCTTACCAAGCCATCCCACCCAAACTAAGAAACCAAGGGAAAGCCAACCAAATAAGCCACAATCATCCCAACCTTTACACATTAGCACAAATATTCCATCTTTCAAAGAAATCCACAACAAGAAACCAAAATGGTGGGAAAGTTTCCCAACCCGTTAACACATTCACCCCAAAATAATCAAAACGGTGCGACTTCCGCCCAACCCGTTCACCCATTTACAACTAGCTATACTTTCCGACCACTACTCATATGGTGGTTCTTTCGACCACTATCCATCTCCTTTTTATGGTGATACTTCTTTACCACTTCCATAAAACATTTAAATAAAATCAAAACAATCATAAACCTACCAAGGTCACAACAACATCCAATCAACCAATTCCATTGCATATCAATCCACATCAATAAATCACCCATTTATTGAAAATCAGTTTCCATGCCAAACCAAATATCAATAAAACAATCCTTTTATTGTAAACCTATTCCATCAATAATTTTCACAAATCAACCATATCATCCCATTTTAAAATCCACAAGAATAACATTTCTCCATAAAATAGACTTTTCCCCAAAACACCCCAAAACCCAACCCTAGGAATTTCCAACCAATTTCGCATAACAATTCACAATTAATTTTCCGCAAAACAATTAATTTTAACAAAGAACCACAAGTTATAACCCTGTGGAGTCAAGAGATAATCCACCAACCTTTAGGGTTCCAGCAAACTAGACCCATAACCATCCAAACATCAAATCCGGGGAACGCACCACCGAAACCTCTCTAGATCACTTTCCCTAACATCCACAGTCTTTAATATTAACATCCAAGGGAACCCCAACCCTATATCTACACAAAACACATGTATATCTAGAAAACCAAGAAGGAGAGGGATGTAGATCTAGAGGAAAACACAAGATAAGCAAGATGAGAGACTTACCTGGGGGAAACCACCTTTAAATTGCCTTGAGACCCCAATGAAACTCTTCCAAATTGAGTGGGAGAGTACCCTTAACCCCTAAGATCCCAAAATCCCAAGTGATGCTCGAGTGGGAGGAAGAATGGAGTAAAATAGGTTAACCCCAATGGAGCATGGTGTTTATGACCCTATTTTTAATTGGTCGCACAGTTAGCCCGCACAGTTTGTCAAACCGTGCACTAACCATACAAACGCTATTACCTTGGAAGCAAGGGTCCACACGGTTTCCTTGAACAGTTTGGAAAACCGTGCGTAGGCCGTGCGTATCCTACTCTCACCATTGCACAGTTTCTTGGGGAATCCGCATGGTTTCCACTAACCATGCTCAAAACGTCCACCCCTTTAAATTCTTCAAAACTCATCCAAAACCATTCCAAACTCTCCCAACCTCTTCCCAAATCATCCCATGCACTTTAAACACATAAAAAGAATAAATAAAGGCCACATACCTCAAACTGTGGGTTCTACATTCTCCCCACCATTGGACTTTCCATCCTCGGAAAGTAGTAAACCCGCCCTTTGCCGAAAGAGCTCGGGCCACTGCTCGACCATCTCTTTCTCCTACTCCAAAGTCTCCTCTTGAATCTGGCCATGTTTCCACAAAACACGAACTAAATTTATGCTTTTACCACGCAAGACATTCTCTTGCCTATCCACAACCCGCACTGGCACGTGCACCAATAAAGCATCCTGTTCTAGCACAACATGATCCCATCGAATCACATGGTCACAATCCGGCTGATACTTTTTCAACTGTGACACATGAAAGACATTGTGCACCACATTGAACCTAGGTGGAAAAGCCAAATGATAAGCCACCTCACCAACCCGCTCAAGAATCTCAAAAGTCCCAATATACCATGGAGATAAATTTCCCTACTTCCCAAACCAATGATGTCGCAACCTATGAGATATCCTCAAGAACACATGATCACTCACCTCGAATGACAACAACCGTCGACGATGATCCACATACGATTTCTGATGACTCTGAGCTGACTCCATTCTCTTCCTGATCAACTTGATCTTTTCCTTAGTCTCTTGGATAAGGGTTGGTCCAACCATCGAGGACTCACCCATTTCCACCAAACATAGTGGTGAATGACATGGCTTCCCATACAATTCTTCAAAAGAAGCCATCTGTATGGATGCCTGATAACTGTTATTTTACGAGAACTCAACCAACAACAAGTGCTACTCCCAAGAGCCACCATAATCTATGACACAAGTTCGCAAAATATCCTCCAGAGTTTGTATCGTCCTATCAGATTGACCATCCATCTGAGGGTGATATGCCCTACTCATCGTCAACTGTGTCCCAAGGGATTCCTGCAAGGATTTACATAAATGAGATGTAAACCTCATATCTCTATCTGATACAATCAAAACTGAAACACCATTCCTCTTTACCACCTCTTGGATATAGATTTTGGACAGATCCTCCACCGTATGAGATTCACGAATTAGAATGAAATGGGCCGACTTTGTTAGCCAATTAAATATCACCCAGATGGCGTCATGATTTCTGACCATTTTTGGGAGACCTGTGACAAAATACATCATTATCTACTCGCACTTCTATACAGGTATTTGTAATGACTGCAACATTCCTGCTGGTATCTGATGCTCTACCTTGGCCTTCTGAAAAGTCAAGCATCTTGAAACAAACTTATCCACACTTCTTTTCATATCAGCCCACCAGAACTGCGCTTTCAATGCATTATACATATTCTTAATTCCAGGATGAATATCCCTCCTGGAATGATGATATGCCGTGATAAGATCCTCCATACATTCAACTGGTACAACCATCTGATTCCAAAAATAGAAAACTGAATCTCCATTCAGTTGCCAACCCTCAATGGTCTCCCCACCATTGAGTCTCCACCCCATGGTCACACACTCGGAATCAGATATCTGCACCTCTCTAACCAGGACAACCAAGTCAGTAATAAAAAAAACCAGAAAAAGACCGCTCTATCACCCTGGTCCTCACATTCCAACCACATATAAGCTATAACCGACATCAACGGCCACTGGTCCGATGCCTCTTTTACCACCTGATCATATGATTTTATACTTAATGCATATTCCACTGAATTTCACTTACCTTGTGTATACATCAAGTCAAAATCAAACATTTGGAGATATTCCATCCATCTCCTTTGCCCCAAGTTCAAATACCTTTGTGAGAAAATGTTCTTCAAGCTCTTATGAACTGTATATACTGTAAATTTCTCACCAAAGTGATCATGATGCCACACTTTCAAATCATGGACCACTACTGCCAATTCCAAATCATGAGTTGGGTTGTTCTTACCATTCATTATCAACTGATATTTGCAATATGCAACCACATGATTACCTTTAATGATAATGCACCCCAACCCTGATCCTGATGCATCACAATACACCACATACCATTTTATTTGTTCTGGAAAAACAATGATTGGTGTTGATGTAAGGTGACCCTTTAGCTCCTCAAAACACTGCCGACACTATTCATTCCACTGGAATAGAACATTCATTCTTTTCAAAGCTGTCATCGGCGAAGCCAAACGTGAAATATCATGAACAAAATGCCGATAATACCCATCTAGACCAAGAAGAATCGATATATCAAACACATTATTTGGTGGTTTCCATGATATAACAACCTCTATCTTTTCCTGATCCACTGAAACACACCTTTCAGAAATCACATGGCCAAGAAAATGAACTTCCTATAACCAAAAGTCACACTTTGATAATTTGGCATATAATAGATGATCCCTCAAGATCTCAAACACTTTCTCCAAGTGCTGCTCAAGCTAAACCCTTTTCTTTGAATACACCCAGATCTCATCTACAAACACCACCACAAATGAATCCAGATATCTCTGAAATATCTGATTCATCAATGCCATGAACACCGCTGGAACATTCGTTAGACGAAAGGGAATAACCACATATTCATAATGGCCATATCTACTTCTGAAAGCTGTTTCTGAAAATATCATCCTTCCTCAACCGTAATTGATGATATCCTGACCTCAGGTCAATCATGGAGAACCATTGGGCACCCCTCAACTAGTTAAACAAATCATCAATTCATGGAAGTGGATATATGTTCTTTATCGTTACTTGGTTATGTATACGATAATAAACAAAGAGTCTCAATGTTCTATCGACCTTTTTCACAAACAACAATGATGCCGCCTATGGAGATGTGATAGGCTAGATAAACCCTTTGTTTTCCAACTCTTCTAACCAGACTTTCAATTCCCACAATTCAGCTAGATCTATCTGGTAAGACGGAAGTGAGATAGGACTGGTCCCCGGAAGGAGATCATTCGTAAACTCCACTTCACTTATGGGAGGTAACCCAGAGAATTCTCCAGAAAAAGAATCCATGAACTGATCTACCGCTTCCTGAAGAACACTCTTCTCAACACCGTCTTCCGATTCCAACAACAACGCTGCCAACTGATAAGATAACGTACCCACTACTGGTGCCAATAAACTCATTGCACCCTTCCTTTCATGCTTCTCTCCTCTAAATAGATGTCTAACGCCATCTTGTGTCGTAAAATCCACTATTCATTCATCACAATCGACGTGGGCCTTAAAAGCCACCATCAAATCCATTTCTAGGATTACATCATACCCATCCATATCAAGCATTGAGAAATTACACATGATCTCAACCTCACACACAACTATACAACATGCTCCACACAAGAAGTCTTGATACTCTCTTAGATCTAGAGGAGTATAAAGTTTTAAAACCCATGGAATCAATTCTAATATTAATCCCAGCAAATCAACCACTCGTGCAACAATAAAAGAGTGTGAAGCACCGTTATCAAACATCACATGCATTTAAGTAGAATTCAAACGAATAGTACCGCGTACCATGGATAGTGCCGACTGATCATCCACCAAAACTTGCTTAGCTCTGAAAAACACCTTGGTTGCCACACTCTACTCTTTATTGCCCTACTAAGGCTCATGGTATTCCAAGAATCACCATGACCCACATTACTCTACTGCTGAGGGGTATACTGTTTCCCCCGTCCTGTCGAAGCATACAACGTCTGTGATCCCTGAGGAGTGTCACGTGCACCCGACCTTGGAGCATTCTGACAATAACTTTCCAGATGCCCAACCTGCTTACAATTATGACATGCTTGAGGTTGTTCCCTACAATACCGCTTGATGTGGCTCATAGAACCACACATAAACCGTCCCGACATGCTTTGGGAATTCGGATGAAAATTTACCAATCCTGCCATCAGATTATATGCCATATTCCCACTTTCGGAATCAGTGTCCCTCCTCCGCTTAAACCCAGCATTATAGTTTCCACTATTCCCCATGGGTACCACCATGTTTCCTCCTCCCAGAGCACCCAACTGATCCTTCTCATCCACTGAGGCTCTATTCACCATCTCTGCGTAATCATCTATACTCAACACCACTATCTTTGAATGAATTTCTTGCCTTAATCCCGCTTCAAAGATTGTTGCCTTCAACAACATGTTACCAACCACCTTGAGTGAAAACTTCATTATGTTCATAAACATAGCTTCATACTCCGTCACAAACATAAAATCTTGCTTAAAACTGAATAAATCAGTTGAACGCTAAATTCTAAACGTATGTGTGTATAATTTTTTGTTAAAAAATACATTGATGCCATCCCACATCATAACTTGGTCCATCCCCGCATGGACTACCAACTCCCACCACTGAAAGGAAAGATCATCCAACATATATGTGGCCAACTTCACCTTTAACTCTACCAGTGTTCCCAAGAACTCAAAGATCTTGTTCATTTCATTCAACCACGGTTCTACACTCTCTGGATCTGAATCATCCCTGAAGATGGGTGGATTCTGCTTTTGAAACTAAACCGCATGATCTACATTCCTTGGTTCATCCATTTTTTTTCCACTTTCAATAGCTTGGAAAGCTTGCACTATGCTTTGCACTAGCTGCCAGTTCACCTAAAGCTCAGTTGATACCACATTCTCAGCAGCCTCCTCTATTTTTTCTCTACGACACCTACCCTGTGCCATTTCTATAAATAGAAAACAAACAACCATGAGTCTCACTTATGTAGACATCATTAAATCTCATTTCAAATCACATCACACAACACTTTCACAACAAGGCTTTCTAGAAGATCACATTCCCCATGTTTCACCATTTTGAAAATCGAACCATTTTCAAAATACCATAATTATTCACATTACAATTTAACACCAAAACATTTCTCAATTCAGCACATTAATCATTTTACCCCAATGAAATATTCATCCTAGAGGGAAGTCATTTCTATAATTCATGTTGTGCTCATCTCATTGGCTACATCCATGACGATGATATATCTAATTCCTATAAGTGTTTTCAAACCACTTATGTATCCAACTCCCTAGTGACATGAATTTCAGCATAAAAGTATTAGCTACATCCTTTTATGCTATAAATGTGATGTTCCGACATTCCTATGTGAAGTGCCCGGATAAGTGTGATCACTGAGAGGGGGAGGGGGTGAATCAGTGATCCTTTAAAACTTATTACTAATTGATTCTTTATCAATTAAATCTCTATGGATTTTTAAGGCCTTGATCCACTCTTCTTTTATCTCTCATTCTTTCCTCGAATGATGCAGTAAATGTAACGGCACATGACACAAGGATTTACAATGTTCGGCACCAAAGGCCTACGTCCTTGCCATGTTGGTTATACACCCCAACATGGTTTATTCCATTATAATCTGTTAGTATTACAATGGTCGACACAGAGTCCCACTGTATCTCTCCTGAGTCCCACAGGAGGGTCTTTATACTGCGTCCCACAGTGTTACCAGAGTCCCACTGGCCTGCTCAAGAATCCCACTGAAGACTTCTTCCACCCTGAGTCTCACAGGGGGCTTCTCCTGGCTCCTCGAGTCACACGAGTGGCTCTTATTCTCTTTAGCTCTTCAAGTATCCTCAACAGCCTGGGATAAAGGCTGCTGGCCTTGATCTTCACTTCAGATCACTTGAGTTGATCAGGTCTTCTCGTCTTGCTCAGGATTTATTATCTTCTTCTTAGGATGACCTGGCCTCTCTCTTCAACTACTGAAAACTCAGAAAACTGATGTCTTTAACTTCAGTCTGGCTCCAGTCTCAGTTCACATCATCTTCATGCACTGAGTGCATGGCAACTCTGCTTCCTCATGCACTGACTGCATGGCCTCTCAAAATCTTCTTCAAGAACATTCAGTCTTGGACAACTCAAATGCACACAAGCTGATTGGGATTTATTCACGTGTGCATGTGCATGCATGCAAGCATGCACTCCCCTTATTCTTCTCTTGGTGCAATAAACCCACAAAAGTGTGTAATCCTTTTTAGCACACACCTTCTCACTTCCTTTACACACTTTGTTCTTTTTGTTCACACACTTAAAAGTGTGTTATACTTTAGTGTGGGGGTCCTTCTTCTTCTTCTTACTGTGTACACTTCACTTTGCACACCCACTAAGGATTCGGCCTCTTCTTGTCTAGCACAAACAACTTGTTTCTTCCTCTTGCACACACACACAAAATGTGTTCTTCTTTGTTGTGGTCTACACTCCTTATGCACACACACGCTTTGGCCTTATTTGTTCTTTTTTAGGACTCACAAGCCGTAGGGCTTTCTTCACTTGTCACACACATAAGGCTAGGCTTCTTGTTCACTTGTCTTGCATACACTTGGTTTCGGCCTTCTCCAATTCATAAACACACACAATGTTTAGTCTCGGCCTCCACTTGCACACACCTGAACACCAACCAAATGAAGGCATGCAAGGTGCAGCCTCTTCTCCTCTTCTTAAACGCGCGCAAGGTACACTTGGGGGCACAAGGCAGTGCACAAGGTCCAGGGTGCAAGAACCGTTCAAGGGTGCACTGGCCGCGGGGTGCGTAAGGTACAACAGCCGCGCAAGCCCTCGAGTGTGCAAGGTGCAACACCGCGGGCTCCGTCCTCCTGCCGCGAAAGTGTGCAGGCAGAGAGGGAATCAACCACGGGCACACAAGAATGAGGCCTCGGGTTCTTCCTGTCGTGCAAGGGAGGTGCGCAGGGGAATCATTCCTTCTTTCGTGCAAGTGTGCGCAAAAGGAACCAAACGGAGCTAGGAAAGCTCCGGGCTGCTGCCGCGCAGGTGATGCGCGCATGCTCTTCTTCGCGAGACATTGAGAGCTCTCACGGGACTTCGAAGTTTCACCAAGCATCTCAAGCACCTCGGGTGCTCCTTTTATAGGCGATGAGAGCCTCAACCCATCCGCGTGATACAACTTTGAACTCCCTAAGATTTCGGGTTCTCAAAATATTTTCACATCTTGAATCTTTCCTCTGTTTCCACGCGGATCTCTTCCTTTATTTTTCCTTCATACGCATGTGCATGTCGAACGTATGCATGGCCCTACTAAAATCTAATCCATTCAAAACACGAACACATGAAGCCTCGCACCTTCGGTTTGCTTTGGCCTCGTGCAAATTTCTTCTCCCATTGCATGCATGTGTATTTTTATGCATGTATGTGTTCAGTGTGGCCAGACGAACCAGATGGACGCCTTAGCTCCTTCAGAGGTGGCAGGGAACTTGAAATCTGGCCACGGGTAGCCTCTGGTTCATCGGCGGCTTCGCGGGAGGTGCCTCGGCCAAGCTCGAGGAAGGGGATGATGCGTCAGCCGTCAGATCAGGCGTTTACTGAACTTTGGACGGCCGCGATCAGATCATCGCGTGCGGGATGCGATGAGTGGATGTGATCAGCCGCGCGATTGGATGGGCGGCCAGGATCTCTTCCGTGGCAAAATCCCGCGTCCCACATCGAAACGGCTCCCTGTTTTTCCGTGGTTTATCAAAGATGTGCTCCCGACAGCTGCTCTGTTGAACTTCCCCCCTCACGGTGCCGCCCCGCACCGTGTTCTCTCTGCGGGCGTGCTCTGCGCCCACCTCTGCCACTCAGGCGCGCCACTGGCGCCCACCATGCACACACGGGCACACGCCCTGGCGCCCCGACTACGCAGGCTTGACCCTCGCGTGGCCCCGGCTTACACACGGTCGCGGCCTCTCGGGCTGGCCCCATGGGATCCCCCTTGGGCGTGGCAACCTCGAGTCCCACATGTGCCTTGGGGTTTAACCCTTAAGTCTGGCCCTTGGTGGCTAATTTTTTGCTTAAGTGTAGAACCTAGACATTGTATAAAAACAAATTTACTATGTACCAAATGCCAAATGCCAAGCCACTTCTTCCAAGCCATTCTTCCTCTTCTCCATTCTTCTTCTTCTTCCATATTCTTCATTAGAATCCCTTCCATCCTCTTCAATCATGTATTATTCACCAAGGAATGGTTCTTCACCAAGGAATGAAATTCCCAACGGTTTCTTCCTTCAACCGAAGCTCCTGAATCAGATTATCTTCAATGTTCTTCATTGATCCAATCAGAGATCAAGTTGGATCTTCTTAAAATTCACATGCACTAAGTGATAGTACATGGACTTAATTAGCACCACTTCATCCACCTAGTGATTGTGGATGGATCACTTCATCTCCTCATGCATTGTCAATACAATTCATGGTCTTAAAACATTGTTGTGACATTGTATCCAGTTGATACAAGTTCTTGGAACTTTAAGAACATCTCAAAAATCGTCTGATTTTAACTAGATAATGTTTCAACCATCATCTCCTATGTCACATAGTGAATATCCTAAGTGACATTCCTCTATGTTCCATGGCCATTCTCCATTCATCACCATCACCATCACATCCTTTGACATTCACATCTTGATGCTCCTTGACATCCATCCATTCCATGTTAACTTTTGACAACATACATAATTGACAACATACATAATTGACAACAAATGCAACATAGTGCACTTCAATCTCCCCCTTTGTATTTGTTGTCAATACCCTCCTCCAGCACATATGAATGGGTCAATATGTGTGCCAATATTTCTCCCCCTTATTGGAAATCAAATGCAAAGATGTGGTGTGGTTCACTTTCAAAAATCACTTCCTCCCTTTGAAAATCATTTTCTTCACAACTACTAAGAGAGGGATGATGTCACATGTTCTCTTTAGGAAAGAGCCTTTAGTAAATCAACTCTAAGTCTACTTGGGAAAAACCAGTGTAGAAAACAAGAGTGATGTAACCAAGGAACTCAATGTTGTCCATCATTCACTTTATATGTGAGATCATGCTTCAGGGGTATGGAATTTTTCAGATATATCAATGAATTTCTAAATCCTGCACATACTCCACAAAACTCATTAGAAAGTTCAGTGCAAAGATAAATCTCCCCCTTTCATTCATTTGTATTCAATCAATACTGTCCCTTAATTTTCATGATGAATATAATTCTGAAACAAGGGATGAAAGTACGATTGGAATACCTTCATCTTTTCTCAAGATGGTATTAAATCTCAGAATCCCATCTTCTACAGATTGGCTCCCCCTCAAGGGGTGCACTCCATTCTGTCCAAACCACTCTCCAGATGAGAATGATCATCATCTTCAATTCCCTGCAATGTTAGCACATGTAAATACCAGAAGTATAAGGGAATAAGATGGAACCTCCTTGGTTCATCCACATGAACAGCATGGTTGAGAAGATTCTCTCAACCGAGATGTCCCATTTCACCATTCTTCACACTTGCACATTTGATCTTCAATGATGTTTGTGCTGGTGTGGATCTCAATACATCTTCATGTGAAATCTTCTTCTTCCCTTTTGCCTTAGCAATTTTTAGAACTTCATATTCAGCTCTTTGCATATCTTTGGCAAGTTGCAACTGATTTGGCCATATGACTAGTAAGTCACTGGGAAGTGTGGCCTCAGTTCTGGAAATTCCACATGGTTCCTTCGTTGCATTAAAGCTACCATTCTTAGGAAACTTGTTTTCAATCAATCCCTTCTGCTTCTGCTGGATTGATTGCCTATTTGATTTCAGTCTTCTTCTATTGATTTCCATGGCTAGTTTACAAAGATCCATGGTATGCCCTTTATTTCCACTGTAGAAGAATTTCTTCTTGGTGGTCCTTCTGGATGCATCACCCTTCTTGGATTTAGACCCCAAGGTCTTCTCTTCCTTTTTCATAATCATCTTGGGAGAATCTTCCACTTTCTTATGCTTGCTTCCCACAGATTCTTTCTGAGCCAGGTTCTGTGATCTTTTCTTCTTTTTAGCTCTGGATACAGTTGGAGATTGACATGTATCTTTTTGACCACTTTTGCAATCATCCCAGATGTTGTCAAATAATCCAAATCTATTTACAGTAAACAGATGTCTCTGGACCTGTGGATGCTGCTTCTTTTCTTCTGGCTTGCTCCACCTTGGCATGGGCTTCCTTTGTGCTTTTACATTCAGTGGATTGTACCAGAAATCTTTTTCACAATGCCCATACATATTACAACACCAACACTGACCCACAAATATTGACCTCTTCAGTCCTTCTGATTGTTGGGTACTTTTCTTGACTTGCTGTGTTGTTTCAGGAGAGCTTTATTTCTTCATTGTCTTCATCCATACTTGTTTGGAGTTTCTCTTCCATCCTGCACTATTTGTGGAAACACAATTAGAAGCATGAGTACAAGATGGTATGGATGGTACATTATTTTTAGAAGATGTTGGCCTTTCATTAGAGGATGTCTTTATTTTAGAATCATCATTCTCAATGCATACTTGAGTAGCAACATTTCTCCTTTCAGCTGACTGGGAGGCTTCAGCTTTGGGTGATTGCAGATTTTTCAATATCACCTCCAGTTCAAAGCATTTCATGTTAAGGGAGTTCTTATCAACCTCAACAGTTCTTAGCCTTCCTTCCCATTTTTCTTCCAGCTGTTTCATCTGGTCTTCATGCACTTTCTTCATTTATTTCAATGAATTGTCCAGCTCCTTCACCCTTTTGACTTTCTCTTCTAGTTGAGCATCTTTGACAACCATTGAAACTCTGTGCAATTTTTCCAGTGCATAGAAAACTTCTTTGATTATTACTTTAAAGAATTCGTTCTCAGAAAGGCTTCTTTGAAATTCTTCAGCAGTGTCAACATATCTTTTATTGCAAAGAGAAACGGTTTCATCTTTAGCCTTCACCAACTTTCTGAGAGTGTTGGTAATGCCAACCCTTTTTGCCAATTGGACTTCCAGAGAATTGGCTTCATCTTCTAGCTGTAATTATTCTTCTTGAAGATCAAGGATGCCTGTAGCTATACACATTGACACTTCCTTGGGGACTAAATTTTGAAGATATTTGATTACATTTAGAAGATCATTGTTTCTTCCATCTTCATCACAGCTAGAGCAGGCTTCATCAGAAGAATGATAAAAGGAATTGTCATCTGATGTGACTTTCACATTTCTTTCCATAGAAGGAGTTTCTCTGATTGCAACAACCTACTTTCTCATCTTCATTGCATGTTTCTTCATTCTGTTTTTCAGAGTCTTGGCAGATATATCCATTTGAGGCTGGTCGCTCATTTCCTCAAATCTGCACTCCATATAGACTCTCTTGGATCTTTTAGAGGTAACCTTGATCTGATACCAATTGAAGTGCCCGGATCAGTGTGATCACTAAGAGGGGGAGGGGGTGAATCAGTGATCCTTTAAAACTCTTTACTAATTGATTATTTATCAATTAAACCTCTATGGATTGTTAAGGCCTCAATCCAATCTTCTTGTATCTCTCAGCCTTTCCTCGAATGATGCAGTAAATGTAAAGGCACAGGACACAAGGATTTACAAGGTTCGGCACCAAAGGCCTACGTCCTTTCCATGTTGGTTATACGCCCCAACATGGTTTATTCCATTATAATCTTTTAGTATTAAAATGGTCGATACAGAGTCCCACTGTATCTCTACTGAGTCCCACATGAGGGTCTTTATACTGTGTCCCACAGTGTTACCAGAGTCCCACTGGCCTGCTCCAGAATCCCACTGAAGACTTCTTCCACCCTGAGTCTCAAAGGGGGCTTCTCCTGGCTCCTCGAGTCACACGAGTAGCTCTTCTTCTCTATATCTCTTCAAGTATCCTAAACAGCCTGGGATAAAGGCTGCTGGCCTTGCTCTTCACTTCTGATCACTTGAGTTGATCAGGTCTTCTCGTCTTACTCAGGCTTTATCACCTTCTTCTTAGGATGAGCTGGCCTCTCTCTTCAACTACTGAAAACTCAGACAACTGATGTCTTTAACTTCAGTCTGGCTACAGTCTCAGTTCACATCACCTTCATGCACTGAGTGCATGGCAACTCTACTTCCTCATGCACTGACTCCATGGCCTCTCAAAACCTTCTTCAAGAACATTCAGTCTTGGACAACTCAAATGAACACAAGCTGATTGGGCTTTATTCACGTGTTCATGTGCATGCATGCAAGCATGCACTCCCCTTCTTCTTCTCTTGGTGCAATAAACCCACAAAAGGGTGTAATCCTTTTTAGCACACACCTTCTCACTTCCTTTACACACTTAGTTATTTTTGTTCAAACACTTAAAAGTGTGTTATACTTTAGTTTGGGGGTCCTTCTTCTTCTTCTTAGTGTGTACACTTCACTTTGCACACACACTAAGGTTTCAGCCTCTTCTTTTCTAGCACACACAACTTGTTTCTTCCTCTTGCACACACACACAAAATGTGTTCTTCTTTGTTGTGGTCTACACTCCTTATGCACACACACGGCTTGGCCTTCTTTGTTCTTGTTTAGCACTCACAAGCCGTAGGGCCTTCTTCACTTGGCACACACATAAGGCTAGGCTTCTTGTTCACTTGTCTTGCATACACTTGGTTGCGGCCTTCTCCAATTCTTAAACACACACAATGTGTAGTCTCGGCCTCCACTTGCACACACCCGAACGCCAACCAACTGAAGGCATGCAAGGTGCGGCCTCTTCTCCTCTTCTTCAAAGCACTCAAGGTACACTTGGGTGCACAAGGCAGTGCGCAAGGTCCATGGTGCAAGCACCGTTCATGGGTGCACTAGTCGCGGGGTGCGCAAGGTGCGGCCTCTTCTCCTCATCTTCAAAGCACTCAAGGTACACTTGGGTGCACAAGGCAGTGCGCAAGGTCCAGGATTCAAGCACCGTTCAAGGGTGCACTGGTCGCGGGGTGCACAAGGTGCAACAGCCGCGCAAGCCCTCGAGTGTGCAAGGTGCAACACCGTGGGCTCCTTCCTCCTGCCGCACAAGTGTTCAGGCAGAGAGGGAATCAACCATGGGCGCGCAAGAATGCGGCCTTGGGTTCTTCCTGTCGCGCAAGGGAGGCGCGCAGGGGACTCCTTCCTTCTTTCGTGCAAGTGTGCGCGAATGGAACCAAACGGAGCTAGGAAAGCTCCGGGCTGCTGCCGCACAAGTGATGTGCGCAGGCTGTTCTTCGCGAGACGTTGAGAGCTCTCACGGGACTTAGAAGTTTCAGTAAGCATCTCAAGCACCTCAGGTGATCCTTTTATAGGCGATGAGAGCCTCAACCCATCCGCGTGATACAACTTTGAACTCCCGAAGATTTCGGGTTCTCAAAATCTTTCCACATCTTGAATCTTTCCTCTGTTTCCATGCGGGTGTCTTCCTTTATTTTTCCTTCATACTCATGTGCATGTCGAATGTATGCATGGCCCTACTAAAATCTAATCCATGAAAAACACGAACACATGAAGCCTCGCACCTTCGGTTTTCTTTGGCCTCGTGCAAATTTCTTCTCCCATTGCATGAATGTGTATTTTTATGCATGTATGTGTTCAGTGTGGCCAGACGAACCGGATGGACGCCTTAGCTCCTTCAGAGGTGGCCGGGAACACGAAATCCGGCCACAGGTAGCCTCTGGTTCATCGGCGGCTTCACGGGAGGTGCCTCGGCCAAGCTCGAGGAAGGGGATGATGCGGCAGCCATCAGATCAGGCGTTTACTGAACTTTGGACGGCCGCGATCAGATCATCGCGTTTGGGATGTGATGAGCGGCTGTGATCAGCCGCGCGATTGGATGGGCGGCCAGGATCTCTTCCGCGGCAAAATCCCATGTCCCACATCGAAACGGCTCCCTGTTTTTTTGTGGTTTATCAAAGATGCGGTCCCGACAGCTGCTCAGTTGAACTTCCCCCATCACGGTGCCGCCCGCACCATGTTCTCTCTACGGGCGCACTCTGCGCCCACCTCTGCCACTCGGGTGCGCCACTGGCGCCCACCATGCACACACGGGCACGTGCTCTGGCGCCCCGGCTGCGCAGGCTTGACCCTCTGCGTGGCCCCGACTTACACACGGCCGCGACCTCTCGGGCTGGCCCCATGGGATCCCCCTTGGGTGTGGCGACCACGAGTCCCACATGTGCCTTGGGGTTGAACCCTTAAGGCCAGCCCTTGGTGGCTAATTTTTTGCTTAAGTGTAGAACCTAGACTTTTTGTAAAAACAAAGTTACTAAGTACCAAATTCCAAATGCCAAGCCACTTCTTCCAAGCCATTCTTCCTCTTCTCCATTCTTCTTCTTCTTCCATCTTCTTCATTAGAATCCCTTCTATCCTCTTCAATCATGTATTATTCACAAAGGAATGGTTCTTCACCAAGGAATGAAATTCCCAAAGGTTTCTTCCTTCAACCAAAGCTCCTAAATCACATAATCTTCAATGTTCTTCATTGATCCAATCAGAGATCAAGTTGGATCTTCTTCAAATTCACATGCACTAAGTGATAGTGCATGGACTTAATTAGCACCACTTCATCCACCTAGTGATTGTGAATGGATGAATTCATCTCCTCATGCATTGTCAATACAATTCATGGTCTTCAAACATTGTTGTGACATTGTATCCAGTTGATACAAGTTCTTGGAACTTTAAGAACAGCTCAACAGTCGTCTGATTCTAACTAGAGAATGTTTCAACCATCATCTCCTATGTCACTTAGTGAATCTCCTATGTGACATTACTCTATGTTCCATGGCCATTCTCCATTCATCACCATCACCATCACATCCTTTGAGATTCACATCTTTATGCTCCTTGACATCCATCCATTCCATGTCACCTTTTGACAACATACATAATTGACAACATACATAATTGACAACAAATGCAACATAGTGCACTTCACTATGCCTTGATACCATCCCAACTCAAGGAATATACCAAAAAAATGCCAACTCCATTTCCAAGAATCAACTCCATAGGACCGAAAAAACGGATACCACTTATAACACCCTGCTCCTACCTCATTGGCACGAGGAGGCAGTGAGGGATACTTGGCCTTAAGCGATGTTCCCAAGGCGCCCAAGGCTGGAAATAAATGAGGAGGGCTTCAAGATCAAGTTGGGGAATGATTTTCCCTAAAGGAAAAACCAACCTATCCATCCACTAACAGCCACTATATTATGAATATCAATTCCATTACCCAACCATGAATTCCCAAAAGACAACAATGTTGTTCCACAAAAAAACTAAAAAACAATACAATGATACATGTCCACACAACATCATAGTACGCTGCGAAAACTAAACAACCAAACAACACAAGCCATGACACCACCACACCTCCACACCAAACTCCAAGCTCCAAGCATCACCAAGGGATCACAATGATCCATTAATGGAGGGTGATGCATTAACATTTCCCACATCACGGTAAACGACATCTGCAAAGACACCATAATGCCAAAGTAGGGGGTGAGTACTAAAACTCAGTATGATTTCCCCAAATTACTTCCCTACACACGTCTCTTGGATAACACCGTTAGAACATTTAAATAAAACAGTTTATATAAGATAATCACAAGTGAAACCATTACCATAAGCCATCCATTATCTTACCAAGCCATCACACCCAAACCAAGAAACCAAAGGAAAGCTAATCAGACAAGCCACAATCATTCCAACCATTACTCATTAACACAACAATTCCATTTTGCAAAGCAATGCAAAACCAGAAACCAAAATGGTGGGACTTCCGCCCAACCCGTTCACCCATTCACCCCAAAATAATCAAAATGGTGGGAATTCTTCCCAACCCATTCACCCATTTACAATTAGCACTACTACCCCACCACTACTCATATGGTTGTTCTTCCAACCACTATCCATCCCCTTTTTATAATGAGACTTCCCGCCCAATTCCACACAACATTCCAATCAAGCCAAAACAAGCATAAACCCACCATGGTCACAACAACATGAAATCAACCAATTAATTTGCATATCAATCCACTTCAATAAATCACCCATTTATTGAAAACCATTTTCCATGCCAAACAACATTTCAATAAAACAACCCTTTTATTGAAAACCCTTTAAATCGATCATTTTCACAAATCAACTATGTCATCCAATTTTAAAATCATCATTTTAAAATCCACAAGAATAGAATTTCACCATAAAACACCCTTTTTCCCAAAAATCTCCAAAACATCACCCAAGGAATTTCCAAAAAATTTCGCATAACAATTCACAATTAATTTTCAGTACAACAATTAATTGTAAAAAAGAACATCTAGTTCTAACCAGGTGGAGTCAAGAGAGAATCCACATACCATTAGGGTTTTGATGAACTCGACCCATAACCAACCGCACCTCAAATCCGGTGAATGTACCACCGAAACCTCTCTAGATCACTTTCCCTAACATCCAAAAGCCTTAATATTAACATCCAAGGCAACACAAACACTAGATCTACCCAAAAAACATGTAGATCTAGAAAACCACGAAAGAGAGGGATGTAGATCTAGAGGAAAACAAAAGAGAAAAAAGAGGAGAGACTTACTCATGAGAAACCACCTTCAAACCGCCTTGAAACCCCTTTGAAATGCTTCCAAATCAAGTGGGAGAGCACCCTTAACCCCTGAGAACCAAAAATCCTGAGTGAGGATCGAGTGGGAGGAATATTGGAGTGAAATAGTTTAAGCCCGAGGGAGCCCAGAACATATAACCCTATTTTTATGTGGCCACACGGTTAGGCTGCACGGTTTGGAAAAACATGCGTTAACTGTGCGCCCGCTACTGCCTCGGGAGAAAGGGTTTGCATGGTTTCCTCGCACGGTGTGGAAAACCGTGCATAGGCCATTCGAAGCCTATTGTCTCCCTTGCATAGTTTTCTGGGGAATCCGCATGGTTTCTTAGGGAATCCGCACGGTTTCCACTAACCATGCTCAAACCGTGCACCCCTTTAAAGGCCTCCAAACTCATCCAAAACCATTCCAAACTCTCCCAACCTCTTCCCAACACATCCCATGCACTTTAAACACCTAGAAAAGCATAAAAAAAGGACATATACTTCAAACTGGGGGTGCTACAGATACTATCACTGATAACCGAAAAAACATAGTCCTTTATTTAAAAAATATTTCATTTATTTGTTTAACATATCCTGAGATAGAAATGGCATAGTGTTTTAGGGAGTGTAGAAATATTGGAGAATTATCATAACAAAACCTATAGTATAAAATATTCAAACTGTTCTTTACCAGAGTTAAACACCATAGCGGAACTCGACCATTATCTTACTTCTATGCGTCCTTAATCCCTATGGAATGATATTTTTAAAACATAGAGTGTCCGAAAAAAGCACAGTAAGGGGGTTTTAAAAAAAGGAAACCAAATTAAGTTTTGAAATTTAAAGAGTAACAAATTATAAAGTTTTTTAAAAGCAAGACTAGGAAAACTTGTATACTTTTGAAAAATAATTTTTTATTGAATGAGAATATCAAATTACATATAACATTCAGACAATATGAATCAATATTTCTTATAGTTTTAGAAAATTCATTTTTCAAACATAAAAATGTTCATAACTAATTCTCAAAGTAAACTTGAATCATGAAGTGGATTCTCCCTTCACACCTAAGACATGAATCAGGAAATAAACAGGTGTTGAGGCTCATTACACCCGGAGGATCATGATACATGTCTCAATGCACATGGATTGGCCTGATTAAAACTTCATTGAATATGTTTTACCATTAGTAAACACTCATTGAACATGATTTATCATGAGTAAACCCTCATTTCACATAAATTAGCATGATTAAACCCCCATTTCACATGAATTAGCATGAGTAGACACTCATTGCACATGATGTACCATGGAACTTTTTTTTGAACCATGGGTTTTGAAAATAAATTCATAAAATTAACATTCATGATTATATTTGTAACATGATGAAAGTATCTTCTCATGTAAATACCCATCAAGGCTTTTATATACATGTATGTAATGATTTCTCATAATATATATATATATATATATCCATTTATTTACTTAAACATGATTACATATCCATGGATATATATACTAATTATAAATAAACATATCACTTTGAAAACCATTTTGTATGTGAATCCGTATAGAAGTACATAAGTATAATTACATGTTCTTGTAGATAGTAATATTGTATAATAGATACATCTATACACATTTGTTTTCATAAACATATGTGTTTTAATAAAACATGATCGCACACTCATGAATATATACATAAATTAAAAATAACCATTTCAATTTTTCATAAAATCTCGTAAACTCATTAATTCATATATTTATGAGATAAACACCAAAAGTAATATACATATACATGCATCGATGTGTGTATACATGTACATATACCCAAATCAATTAAAACTCATTCTTATGAAATGATGTACATATATATATATATTCATTATTTTCATAAATCCACTTGTTATAAAGAAAACATAAATTCTATAACCTCTCATGAAATCTTAGGGCTTATTTAATATTAAAATATCCACTAATTTAATTTTATTAAAGATAGTTCCATTGGAATATGTGGTTCTAAATGAGACATGATATATATATATATCATTGTTAACTAAATAATACCCTTGAAAAATATAATAATACCATTCATTTTGATAAGATTCAAACAAAGGTCTCCAATTATTAGAAATTTTAAGAGAAAAAAAAACATCACACAATCCTAAAACAAATCGGGTACTTAATACTCAACCTGATGTTTTAAAATAGAAAATAAAAGGAGTCATATTTACATTTCAAAATAAATCAATATATGCTTATTAATAATTTGATTATGTATTAAAACATGTTTGAATATTAAGATATAAAGTCTATATGTAATTTAAAAAATTATATTAATCATAGCATCAAAAAAATTACATTTGTTTTTATATATTTATTTATAAATACATGAAATAAAAACTAAAAATTTATAAAAAACAAATATTCTTGAAATACATGATATGAAAAACATGTTTAAAAAATATATTATCTTACCTTATAGACAATTTCACCACTAACTCACAATAGGGAAGAAGTTTTTGACATCGAGGAGAATTAAATACCACTAATTGTTTGGAAATAATGACAATTTATGAATAATTTTGACTTGTTCTAACACATTTTTTTAAAAAAATATTTTACCATGATTAATAGATTATGGTGATCAAAATACCAAAATAATAATAGGCTAAATAAATATTTAATTCTATAATAATCATTGAAGAAAATGTTTTAAACAATTAACAATTTTAATAAAACTTCCCTTACATTGCAAATGGATCCACTGCTTTGCAATTGGGAAAATTGGCATTTGAAAGGTATATTGTTTAGCACATCAATTATACTAGAAGTAATATTAAAAGTAACGAGAATAACTACTAGAGTATTACGCAAAGTATAATTTTCCTTACTCTGAGAATGGTAACAACAATTCCTTGGTCTCAGATCAAATCAACAAATAGGGGAAAACCACATTTTAAAGATAAACTAAACACTACAATGTCTTATATATAAAAATTAAAACACCCAAACCCATCGTTTTCATATTTTGAACTCCTGGATTCCATATCGATAAGAAATCCTAATTTACATAAAACATATCCCTAATTTGAACCTAACGGGATATGTGGGAACCTAAATAAAAAGAAAAGTAGCATCCAATACTCAAAAGCTTTTCAGCTTCCTATAATCCAACCCACCATTGATGGAAGGTATTTAAATGAGGATTAATCCATGATAAAAACAACCATTGAACCCATCACAGGCGATCAGTGAGTGTTGTTAGCCTAAAAACTAGAAGCGGGGTGTCACTTTCATCCCCACGCGACCCCTCTCAAGTTATGGGATCCAAAAAAAAACTCGAAACACACTAGAAAAACCATGATGAACATCAGTGGATCACCAGATTCGAGATATTTGGCCACGATCAAGGGTTGCATCCCACAAGGCTGGAGAATACGATGCACAACAAAAGAGGATAAGTGTCAATTTGAAGGGAAACTGAAACACTTATCCATCCCTTTTTTAATTTTTTTGTATCTTTTACACATTATTATAACAATTAATTATTAATGTATCAACTTATATTTTTTTATATATTATAATTCACTACCGTTATTGATTATTATCATTATTATCTGAGTATACTAATTACACAACCCTATAATTGCACACTTGATTTTTTTATCATTTAAATTTAAATTTTACTTTTGATAAAATTCACTATATAGTCTTTCATTTAATCTTCATATATATTACCTTATTTTTAAATATGTACATTGATGTACATATACATAATTATATAGAAATAATTCATTCTAAAAAACATTAAAGAGAGTAAATTAATGTATTTTTTATATATACATATTTGTATTTCAAAAAAAATCATAAATAATAAATTTTTAATATTTCAAAATTGTATTTTATGAAACTTTATGGGATTAAAAAATATATATAATACTTTGAAAAGTTATTATTTAATATAATCTTCATAAATATATATATTTAAATTAAATATTCATTGAGATTAAAAATATAATTATATGTATTTAGATTGTTATTAGACAAAAAATACACGTACCAGCATTTTATGTAATTTTTTTTACTAATCCTGAATAAAATATAAAACCGAGATATTAACAAAAAGATCCTATATATATTTAAATTTGGTAAAATTTTTCTACAAGATATTAATTAAATATATACACATAAAAATATATAACCATATTTATGTATATATATATATATATTAATTTTGTTATTATTAAAACAGATATCTATCTTTAAACATGAGAAATATATTAATATTAATTTAAAAGTGAAAATAGAATATGTTATAGAAATTGGGTCATTACATATAGATTCATGAATGTTGAACACTTTAGGAGAATAATAATCATGAAAATATAGGTTATGAAAAAAATGATGCAAATGATTTCATTAAATGATGTTTTTTTAAAACTGAGATATTTGTAGATGCATAGGGATCCGTGATGATTGATACCTTCATTAAGGTTGGTAGATTCAAGAAAGTGTTTAGATTATTTAATTCTGAAGTATCCATGAAATAATAATGGGATTTCACAAAGTCATGTAGCTTCATGGAGAGTAGTATTAAACATCTGGGTTTAGAGAAAATTTGTACGTAGTGCATTAATTCAGAAAAATGAAAAGGGAAATGACTCATGTAAATTAGGGAAAATGAATTAATAAACAATATATCAATGATAAATTCATGTAATTAAACTCAATAAGAAATTTCATAATGAAATGATCTAGGGGCAGTTGATGGAAGTGTTCTATGGGAGGTACGGTGATACCCCATAAATTAATGAAATGGGCTTGTTCTTTAAAAATTTTACTATGTCCGACCTTCTGTATCCAATGATAATTCGTGAATATTAGTAGAATTAGGTACGATAAACTCACTATAGTATAATTCTCTTTGGAAAATCACTTAATTTTTTAAGTTGTAAAACATCTGTGTTTCATATATTAATGTAGATGTTTAATAAATTCAAGTTTCCATTTGATAGGTTTCATATAGTCCTACCAACGTGGGAACTAGATCAGTCTCATTAAAATAAAATTTTCAAACCCTGATTCAACCTCCCCTCTCAGGGTGTTCTAGGGCCATACAGCATAATTTTCCTTCATCTAAACCTCATAAATTTCTAAATATGTGTCCAACTTTTAAATCATTATTTTTATACCAATATTATTTTTGGTCCTTTTTAAAATCACTTTTCTATTGTTTTTCAAAGTACCTTCAAATCATATGTTGTAAAATTAAATTGACTTTAACTTGAGAAATAGATGTTTGGGCCCATGGATGGGGTCGAAATTGGTAATAATTTTATGGAAATACTTGGTATGCAGAAGGATTTCAAAATCACTACTGTCTCTAAAAAATGCATGGGGTTGTTCCCACAGAAATGGTTTCAAATTTTTTCAGAATGGTTCATATATTGGAGAAATTATAGGTCTACAACATGAAAAATTTTCATTCTAAAAACATATGAGTAAATGTTGGTGTTGGGGAAATAAGACCGTTAATATTTGAACATCTCAAGAATGGTGAAATTTCCCTCTAAAGGTTTTTTTTGTGTATTGATTGTAAAATCTAGTTGAATGTTCTTCGAATTATGTATTAGGAGTCATGTCATTAATAATTGTGGTTAAACTTCTGTATAATTTGTTTTGTGAATTGTTAATTTGTTTTCAAAAATCTTCTTGATCATAACAATAGTTTATTTAGAGAAATATGTTCCAAGTGACTAATTCAATAGAGTTTCCTAGTATGGTGATTAATTTTTTAGAATTTTTCAATGATAAATTGTGATATGCTTTAGTGGTTGGGGAACTGCCTATGTGGCCCTTTTAATTAACCTAAGAATATTGGATCTACTCTCTACTTTATTGTGAAACTATTTTTATTTTGTGCTTAATATCAGAAATCATATTCCTCATGTGAAAGTTTAGGACAAAATCATTATAAAATTGATATATGGAAAAAAATATTACATCATTATTTTTAAGAACCATGATTTTATATTTCATTTCATGAAAAATGGGAATAATGAAATATTTAGTTCCCGCTCACTATATCCTATAAGTGTTAGTTCCTACAAATCTCTATATTAGTCCATAATGAACTCGAAAAAGATGCCACCTTCTACCCGATGGTGGTATGGGAACCTCAATAAGTGGGACTGGTTAATATAAAATATTTAAGACCTATGGTTTTATCTATTTCAGGATACATTATTTAAAAAATTCATTATCTAAAACTCTTTAAGTCTCAAAATTTCCATCAACTCAGTTATTGTTTGTGGTGGGTTGACATTTTCATTACAGTTGTATTTTTTTAGTTTAATATTTATATATTCCTCATAATTTCCCATTGAATTATTCTTATTCATTATTATTAAAATCATTTGAATTTTTTTAGTAAGTAATTCCTCTAGTTTGTAAGAAGGTATCATAGTTTTCAATTACTCAAATTTCATCAGTATTCCACTTAATTTATTTGGTTTCTACATGGGCACACATGACTTCACTAGTAACAATTCAAAAATATTTCCCAACACTACATATTTTCATGGTTCTGAAAAAAATTAAATAATTATGAACCCAATATAAAGAAATTTCCTAAGTGAGTAGGGTTCAATGAACATGGAAATAATTTCAAAAAAGGTGTGTTGTGTGTGACAAAGAATGAAAACAAAAATAAATCATGATGAAAATAAAGAGAGAAAATATATAATAAATTGTAGCGATGGAATATGTGGGGTGACAAAAATCGAGATATAGGGAAATAGTTAATAGAATAAGGATGGGCATAAAGATAACAGGAAAAGAACATATATGTACATAGAAGGAACATGGGAATATGATTATTTGGTTTCCTTATTCTAATGTTGTAAACATTTTTCTTATCATCATTCATGTAAATTTGTTACTTAGTCAAGTGAAAAGAGGAAATATGGTTCTCTCAAATGGATTAACAATAGATTAATGGGTTATATAGTCAATCCACTATATAATCCACAAAACCACTTAGTAATGAGAAAAATTATAGTAAAAAATAACATGACAATTATTCTTGATGTTCTACCCCTACATGGGAAACCCTCTTTTAAGATAGACTAATAAATTATAGTGAATGGTAACCCATAAAACCATTGAACTTCTTACATAATTTATGTAATTAATGGACATTTATTTCTAGAGCAATGATAAAATGGTAGATTCCATCCACAGATAATGCTTAAATGAAGTTCATATTCCTACCAATTCATTCCCATTCACAAATTATTGTATATCTTACCCTCATAAAAAAATTCATCAACTAATTCAAAAAGTGATTCAAAAATAGGTTAAGGGAAGAATTTATTAAGAATAAAAAAACCCCTTGTAAGGGATTATAATGTCCTATGAAACTATATAGGTGTCATGCTTACCAATTATAGTACATTATCCTTTTCTTATACTATCTTCATTGATACCCATGATAGGAATCCCATCATTATTTTTAATTTAAATTTTAGATTATAATATATATATAATTAAGAAATTTCATACACGGTCCTTTTAAAACAAACTTTCTGCATACCTTCTTTCTTAATACAATGAGTTCATTTGACCCCAACCTATATACTCGATACCAAATCCTCAACATCAAATACATGAAAATTTTCTTGATAGGATTCCATATTATTTTTTAGTGATATTGTTATAGGGAATTTTCCAATATCCCATAGTTTTCACATTAATCATTTCATATTCTATGTATTGGCATAAATTTATTCATGAGCCTGAGGTTTTACTGATTAGAAATGGGATTTAGTTTCTAGTAATTATGCCTAACTAATGTCTTCAGTAATTAAAAAAATTATTAGTTCATCCCACTAATGAATTCGAATCATCAAGTTTTATTTGTTCCAAAGAGAAAATTAGAGTCCCTTATCATGAAAATGTTCTTAGAATAGGGAAACGTTTCTACTGATTATATTATATAGCTATAAAATACAGAATCCACAACCCTAAATATCAGTTTTCTCAATAATATTTGATTCTCAAGATATACTTGGAATCATTTTAGGGCTACAAGAAAAAGGATTAAACAATCTATTCACATATGCATGCCTTTGATGGGGTCCCTGATTTCATTGATCTCGTAGTTCCTTTATTTTCCCTTCCCTAGATGGGATCTATCATGTGGTTTTACTGTGAAAATGCATTATCTTATATTTGGGGTTTGTTTTCTAAGAGGAAAATTACAAATTTGTAGGGTTTTATCCCTTTTATATGTGATTATAATAATTTTACATGGAAGATGGAGAGAAACCCCTAAAGAAAATTATTCATTAAACATAGTACTTTAGATATTGTTCAAATGTGATATGAAAATTATTAAAATTTAAATGAAAATTATAAATGTAATTGGGCCTCGTTTTTAGTTAAACAAAGGGTCATGGATTATTATAATCTGTATAAAAAGAAAGGGTTATGAAATTTAATGGATTGTGTACCAATAATAGAAATTTGGATTAGAAATTACAATTAACTCTACATTGAACCTGTTTTTTACTAGATTCAATGATTCTCCATTATATCTCTATTTTATATTAAGAACTAATTTCTTTCAACAAAATAGTAGAATATAATAGTTAGAAAATAACAACACTGAAATAAACTAATATAAGATGCCATAATTTACCTCTAAACATTTAAGATAATCGTTCTAGAAACCTAAATATAATCATGGAAAATGGGTTTCTAGAAACAGACTAATTGATTTTTTATATATCTAAATCATGCAATATATATTGGTCACAACAAAAATAAAATATCAATCGGTGGTAGAGTAGTAGTTGAATAGTTTGTAACATATTTCAAACAACCAAAACAAGTAAGATATAAACATATTATATTCTTAATAATACCATTTAAATATAATCCACTTTTTTATATAATTACACATTATAGGTGGTCATGTTTATAATAAATTTATAGAAATTATAACTACCTAGAGGAACTACTGGTAGGTACCCAAAACATAAGCATAAATAAAAATTTATAATTTCATTGAATAATTGAGAGTAAATAAAAATAATCACTCAAACCCATTATTGATAATCACCCAGTACAAAATTAACTACTTCTCATATTTAGTTTCCTAAAACATTTTATAATTACGTAAAAACCCATCATTAATTTCCAAGTAAAAACCATTTCATTTTTCATTAAAATATGATTTAATATTTAATATTATAACTATAAAAAAAATACATAATTCATAATTAACCAAATTCGATGGTAATAATTTTCCATCCATATAATCTATCATATAATCCATATAAATACTTGATATAATTTCTCCATCCATGTCAATTAGTAAAACTATTTTCATATCCATAATAAAAAAATTATATTCATATCAATAAATATTGTAATATTTTATACGTATTTTTTAAGATAAAATATATCTCTATCAATCTCATTCATTCGTGCAATAATCTGTATTCACATAATATGAATTTAAAAAATTCAAGGACTCTCTGTAAATACATCCTCTTATATAATCATGGGATTTATAAAGATCCATAGATAAACACCACATAATTTAATTCTGAAACTAAATCACACTAGTATTACTCATACAAAACCATTAGTCTAACCAATTTAATTACTTTAATGGTTAGGGAATGAAATACATGAAAAAATAATTAGTAAATTTCAAATATAGGATTTAGCATGGAAATTCTCAAAGTTTTGTTTCGTGATTTAGTTTCAAAATAGATTAATTTAACATAATTCCATATACCATTTACTATAAACTGTTACATGAGCATATGTCTTTGATGAAATAACGAAATGTAACTCATTGACACTCTATCCTAATATATATAAACACTTTAGTAAACCCTTATAACAATTTTCATGATTTTTTTACATTTTGGAACATCCCAATATAATGTTTGTAAATATCCACCTCTCATTAACTTTGTTGAATATCATATGTATCCATTATTACTACTCGATATTTAATAATATCTCAAAAATATTTCACAAATATATATATTTTCATGATATATTTATTTATATTAATTAATTACCATATCAAAAATTCAATAACCACAAATTTTATAAATTCTTAAATTGAACTATCCATTTTCTAATACAATAATTTTGAAATCACAATATGTTCAATCATATCAATATTAGTTGTGAAACCCTTTATTTATATTATAAAATATATTTTTCTATTGTCATGATGATTTCATCATTCCCATGTTTCGAAACTATATTTTAGCTATATAAAATTCCAAATACATTGAACGTCCAACGTCACTTACCAAGATTACATAATAATAATTTAACTTTAATACACTAATATTGAACACTAATCACCCTTAAAAATCCCCTTTTCATTCACTAATCATTTGATAAACATGAAACATTATCTCTAATTTTTTAGGATATATTATTTAGAATACATAATATATGAAATAGTGAGATGATTTATATGAATTCGCATAAGGTAGATGGCTATATTGGGTGATGGGAAACCATTTATTTTCTAAATTAATATTATTCCATATTAACAAATATTTAGTACCAATCTATCTCATCAATTATAATACTCATAAACCATTATAATACCACCCATAATCTAATTATTCATGAAATAATTAAAAATAAATAAAATCTATCAGTTTATTCAAAACCATATGTCAACAATGACACATAAAAATATCGCTCCTAATATCCAGAGTAGTTATTTTTAAGGATATTTAACATTGGAATTATTTAAATACATCTTAAGTACTTTTAAAAATATAAATATACTATATATTTATACAATTTCATTAAATTACTTAAATATAACCCAAAACATCAAAATTGAAATCCAAAAGCATGCTAAAAATAAAATTCTGAAAGTATATATATTAAAATATTAATCTAAAACTTTTCTCAATATTTGTCACTTCCTAAAATAATTCATTTTTTGATATCTAAATAATATTTTTTTGGAATAATTATAAAATCTATGCACTCATATGAATACAACAATGATTTTTTGACCAAAAATACAATGGGGTTTAAAATATATAAAACAATTACATTGTCAATACCTCAATAGAAACGTTATTACTCAGGTAATGTACCAAAAAAACTATTAATTTCACTAAATTAATATAAATTAAAATTTGAACATATATCTTATCGTATGTAACAACTTTTGGAAAAAAGTTGAAAATTATTTTGGACATAAAAAACAGTTATATTCAACATAATCACTCTAGATGACCACAAGGGACATTTTATGGTTGAATCAAATTTGAATTCTCTAAATTATATATATATATATATTGAATCGTATATATTAAATTAATATAAATCAAGCTTTAAAGGAATCTAGAATGATCTCAACAAGATAAATATCAATTCATTATAGTACTCACTAGCTATAGCATAGACAATGTCCAAAATTATAAATTAATATATTTTTTTATAAATAACATTACCGCGAGAGATACGGTATCAATGAGTTATATATATTCAAAATATATTTTTTAATCTCAGTGTATTGAACTATAAAGTGTATGGACATATAACATGTCAATCCCTATGATGAAATGTGAAATCGTATAACACTTTATCAAAATAAATCTGTGCATCATTTTCACATATCCCTGTATATCTGTATGAATATATTGTTTTTATTTATTAATTTTCTTGGTATTAGATTAATTATATAACATATCTAATAACATCATGGATAAATCTCTATTGTAGACATGATCTTTTAGGTGTCCCAGTCTCCCCCTCCTAGATATCGTTCTAAAATCACCATGTTTACATACCATATTTCATAATAATTCACATGCATATATCACTAATTTTACATTTACAATAATTCAAATGTTATAACCCACAAATAATCTTATAAAACATTGAATGTATGGTTTAGAGCCTTTATTTATCATGTAAAAATAATATTATTTTAAGAAACTTTTTATCATTTCTATATAATCATGCTGCACTGATCTCATCCTTGACACCTCGTAGGTGAAAGTTACCTTTATAACCGAGGAAAGAAAAAATAAGGAAGGAATTATATCGAATGATTAGTAATGGAAAACTTCTCCAAAAAATTCAATGGTTATAAAAAATAAATTTGAAAAACTCTTATTTGGGGAGAAATTTCATTTTAAAATAGTTTGAAAATATAAGGGTTCTCTAAAATTTATGATATAATGAAATGAAATCTCAAATGAATAGACATAAAATATAGAAAGATAGTAAAGAATTATATGATGATAAAAAATATAAATGGAGTATAATTATAGGAATAAATTTATTAAATTTCATGTAAATGTTGAATAACAATAAAATATAAAACAGACATAGGCATAACAATAATTAAATATTAGATCATGAATCATTAGCTAAATCCAATAAAATAGTTGACCATGTATCACTACTCGATTCAAACATTAAAGAAGGAATCACCACCTAATGATCTGGAACATATTTAAAGAGGCATCACCACATGATTCTAACAATCATAGTAGATGAGGAATCTCCACCAGATTCCTATAAACATAGTAGGGCATGAATAACTTTTTGATCCTCATAAATATAGTAGAACATAAATCACCACCTAATTCACATAGATCCTTGAGTCTTGGAATCCACATTTAAGTCTTATTAACATAGTTTTAATATCATCACCACCTAACTCCCAAAAATAACGGGGATTTTACATCACATGTTATTACCTATATTGTAGTGATCGTCAATAATTGATTCCCATATTATCTCGTGAGAAATATATCCATAACTGTAACACCATTAGATATTGGGAATAATTTTTTTTTAAAATGAAATCTTTTTGATAATTTTTATTACAAATAAATAATTTTATATTTCAATAGAAAGAACACTGATTTTATTTTTCTTTAAAAAAACATTGAGTCTAACATGCAATAAATGTTATACCAAGTATAAATGAAACACAACATTGTGTAAAAGAATATTATTTTTTAAGATAGTTATCACCAACCTGTTTAAATAGAGGTTATGAATATAATTTCAAAAACTATGAAAATATTTGTTCTACACATGTATTTATAATTTACTCTTTGTTGAAAATTTAATTTTAAATGAAAATATAAAGTGTATAGAAATAAAGGAAATATTTTTTTCAAAAACTATTTTAATGCATTTAAATAAATTTTATAATAATAAATTAAAAAAATAAATTTGGGTTATTTTTTATTAATAAAACTATATTGTATATTTTCAAAAAAATTGACATTTATCTTATGTTTTTCCTAGATAAGAGATAAGAAGAAATCTATCTTTATGAATAAAAATTATATTATTTTACAAATTAGTATTGTCACATTTTTATAGATAGAAATTACAAATAATTTTTGAATAAACAAGAAATTTTATTTCAAAAAATTAATTTCTTTTTTAAAATCATTATTTCAAAATTTTCTAATTGTGATTTCATGAATATTTTCAGAAAATATTAATTTTTTGATAAACAATGAAAGAAAATTAATATAAATTGAAAACATGATTTTGGTTTAAAATATTTATAATGTTTTATTTTATTTTATATTGGTTTGAAATTAAAAGTATTTAAATTATTAATCTTTTAATAAACTATATGTCATTGGAATCATTTCCATATTTAATTTTGATATACAATCTTTGTATACATTTGAACTTTTTCTCTTTGAAAACCCTCATTCTCTTCATGTCTATGGGATTAATTTTATTTTTAAACATTCAAATTATGGGAATTGAATTTTTAAAAATGGATTCCAATTTTTAAATCAAGATAATATATATTATTTCCTAATTTGAACTAATATTTTTACCAAAATTAATAGTGATTATAATAAAAATTAATTTCCACATCTCCATTAATAATTATTTTACTCGAAGATAAACAATAATGATAAGGTTTAAAATGAAATGGAAAAAAATCAGAAACACAATTTGTCGATAAATTTAGACCCTATTATGTATAAGTCTCAATAACACAACATTTTGGACCATTTTGGCATCGAAAATACCCGGGGATACCATTTTATTCACAAAAATTACACATATTCTAGTCAATCACTTATAAAAGGCCACCCCTATCTTTAAATATTCATAAATTAAAACTTTAGTTTTTCCATGGCCTGACCAAATTACATAAAAACCCCATAATTTCATCTTAGAATCCTGATTTTGGTAACAATGACAAATATGGAAGTATTTTGTTCAAACCCAAGGCGGTTACCCGAGTAAGATGTAATGTTCTTCATCAAGATTTTTTATTTAATTTCTCACTCCAAATACTTCAATTCATTTTAAAAAATAATGATATAATAACCATAATAATATAAATATAATGAAATTTCTTATGTGATGTTATTAGACTACATCCATCTCCACTTCTATCAAATGTGTTATAAATCCATCCTTCAGGTGTATGACAGACAAAGGTCTAATAAACCGATGTCCATCATTTTTTCATTACCTTCTACCGAGGATGATTATAACAATGAATTAAATGTTTATATATGATAATTTTTATATTATTATTTTTATTCAATTATTATTTACCAAATATGATAATATTTTCCATTCCCTGAGAATATGATAGTGTCACTCATAATTACAGAAGACTACTTCCCCACAAAGCGATGTGATTGTCACAACCCATCCCACGAGTCTTGAATGTGACTACGCCAAGCCCGCCTTCCATAGACGAGGGGTTGGTGAATAGCACATGAAGCCTTTTCCCGAATAGGGAATTCATTGCCTTAAAGATCTGTAAAAACTCAAAAATGGATACTAAAGTAAAGAATCAATAAAAGTCACGTATAACCATGGGAGTATAGTAAAACCACAAGTAAAACTATAAAATGAAAATAGTGGGCCAGAATAAATGCTCTAGAAACTTAAAAGAAAGTAAACAGTTGTTGCATATTCCCTAGAGCTCTACCTGGAGGGTAGTATATGTATGTTTGACGTGATGTAAAAGAATCTAGACTAATCCCGTCGCACCAAGCTCCACCATGTCCCAAACATCAAAAGTATAACTTGGAGCATTAGTAGTCTACACCAGACACACACGTGGGGGTGGGGCCTATGTAGGGGTGTGTATAACAACTCTGTAGAGGATCTCAAGACCCTCGAATGTCTCTTAGTAATCCAAAAAGAAAAAATCCCAAGAAATACATAAATGATTATATAACATGCATGATCTAAATCATGAAGCACAATGAAAAAGGGATATCTCACTCTAACGGTATACCTTCAAGGTTGCTGGGATAGGGATGAATAGTTATATATCCAGATAATATTATCTATAGTAACTCTACTGCTGACCTGTATAGGTTACTGTATGCTGACCCATATTGGTCGCTATATGTTGAACTGTATTGGCCGCTGGTGCTGACCCGTATTGGTCACTTGTGCAACCCCATATTGGTCGCTGGTGCTAACCTGTATCGGTTGTTTGTGTTGTCTCATATTGGTTTCTAGTGCTGACCCATATTGGTCGGTGGTATTCAGGTAGGGATGATTAGTCGAACATCTACATCATCCCACTCTGGAGTTTCTGATGCTGACCTTTATTGGTCTCTCTTCTTCTTCAGGTCACAACAAGCCACTGGATTCCTGCACGAAGCATACCTGATTCTAGGAGAACCGCCCCTCAAGCCATCAGTCTTATTTCATTCCGCACGAAGTCCCACCAAGAAGTAACCCGAGGATCTTCCACATCCTGAGGATTCCAATTGAAAAAATTGTGCGTCAACAGGACGACTGGTCTGTATGTTATTGGAATTTTAGTGCCGAGGGCCCGGATGGATTCGAAGTAAACCCAACCTTGACATACTCCAAGATTCTCCAAATCTCAAATGGAGTATCTCAAAATGGTCTCCTTTCACTATGGATGACAGTTCCATAAAGGTTTCATCAAACAAACATTCAGATCACAAGTTACGTTCACTAAATCATTTCTAGGCCCGAGAGGGGTTTGGGTCCGATCGAACCTTGTCTGACCAACCCGGCCTGACCCGGTCATGGCTGAACCAGCCCGGTTCAGGTCGACTTGATCTGGTCTGGGTCTGACCCGGCCCTGCCCGAACTGGCCTGGGCCGCCCTAGTTTGGGCTGGGCCGGGGTGGTCTTGGCCCACTGGGCTGCGGCGGGCCAAGTCTGATGGGCCGCAGACCGGCCCAGCCTGATGATGCACCCCGCACGGGGCATGTGGTCATCCTGTTGAATTGTTAAAAGTATCAGTTCGACCCCTTTCAATCAGTAGTGCCACGTGGCACCGCCATGTGGTCCGTGGGACCCAATGGACATGGTTCCCCTACCTTCTTCATGAATTCTCCAACATGACATGCAATGGCGTGCTGCCTCCGCCTCCATGGCCGACCGTTACCAGCCGCCTACCCGACCATCGTAGTGATGAGTATCGTTGTGCTCCTCCCTAGCCGGCGGGCACTGGCCGTCATCTCCACTGGTGGGGCCGGTCACTGGTAGACCTTTCTTGGGGTTTAAACGATGCTTCAAAACTATATTTCTATTCTTGTCTGCAACTATGGTCTTCCCAGAACACAACATTCACTGTGTGGCCCTTGGTTTTGCGTTGCTAACAAGTTCATCATTCACCCATGAATAATTCATCAAGAACAAGTTCTGCCGAGGGTCTGGCCCTTATACGGATTATCCTACACCCTCCGCATTAGCATTATAACATATGGGGGAAACCAAAATAATCATAAGATTTGATAAAACATCAAAATGGATCCCCATGACAACCTTCCATAAAAATGAATGTGTCGCAGATCAACCCATTAGTTTGGTGATATGCTTTCTTCATATTAATGACTAATGAAGAGAGAAAATTCAATTAAATGCATAAAAAATTTAAACCCCATAGCTCTTTATTCATTGGGGATGTCACGGATGTTGGTGCTTCCACGTTCGAGGGTATTGTGGATGAAGGAGACAGTTTGTGTGCATTGGCATTCATCATCGGTCGACCTTCAGATCGATCCTACAACATGCGTCATCAATCCTCCATTCTCTATCGGTAGAAGGTGTGATTTCACTTCGTCAGGGGTCCCCTATTGATGAATCCATTCCAAAACCCCACCCCAAGTTCTATTTAAATAGGAAGGGGAAAGGAAGGATACACCTTGAAGAATTAATTAGGTTCATTAATTGTCATAATTAATATGTCTCATTAATTGAGGTAATTAAATTGCCTCATTAATTGTTGTAATTAAAGTGTCTCATTAATAACATGAGGGGTAGTTACACAATCAAGTAGTAACCATGCAATTAACACCCCACAATTAAAGGTCTAACCACCTCTGTGGTCCCCACCAGTTCCTCTCAACGGGTTGTAGGAAAAAGAAAAAGAAATAAAATAACACTTTATGTTATTTTATTATTTCTTTAAAAGTATCAATAACTATCTTTTTCTCCAAACCAACTACGGTCATAGTGAAGCTTACCTTATGTGAATCCCGACGCTACAGATTCAATGGTTCACTCATATTTTTAATCCAAGCAGCTGTTAAAAATATAGAAAACGCTTCCCACATGTTTACTAAATATACCTGAATAAAATGTTCAGAAATTCATTTTGGGCACATCAAGCCTCGGAATCACGTGCCTTCCTTTTTTGAAGACTCGTAAAAATACCAAATAATTTAAAAAACATACATGTAATTTTCAGGTCTTTAAATTCTCCCCACCATAGGGATTTACATTCTCGAAAGCCAAACACAACTACATAAAAAAAGAGAGGTACCGGGCATGTATATGAGTCTCTCACTCCCATGGGCTCTCCTGGAGATTCCCATGCTTCCACAGAACATTCACAAGTGGTGTCAACCACACATTAAGGATCCACTCTTATAGATCCTCTATATTGACTAGGTATTCCCCAAAAGTCTCCCCATCGTCAATCTCCATCTCGCCATGTTCGATGACGTGAGATGGGTCATGCAAGTTTCTCCACATCTGGTATACGTGGAAGACTTCATGAACCCTATCCAACTGCAGTGGCATTACTATGTAGTACGAAACCTTTTCCAACATTCAAAATATCAGGAACAGTCTGATAAACCTCACTGATTATTTTCCTTCTCTTCCAAATCCACGTATTCCTCATCGAGGGGAGACTCACAAAAATATGTGTTCCCCCTCTTGAAACTACAGGGGTCTCTGTTAGCTATCAGCATATAACATATGTCGGCTCTCTAGTCATCATCTAAACTCGGATGACCTACATATTCTCAGTGGTAGAATGTACCATATCATTACCCATGAGCGCTCCCTCTCCATGATCTGTCTAGCACAACGACAATCTCCATGGTCGTTCGCCAACACCTCAATAGTGGCCATTCCAATGGTTAGTGATTTACATTGTTTTATGAGAACCCCACCAAGGGAGGTGATCCTCCCAAATGAATCCATAATCTAGGACACATGCATGAAGCATATCCTCTATGGTATGGATGGTTTGGTCAATCTGACCATATGTATGCAGGGGAAAAGCTGTGGTCAAGCGAAGCTGAGCCCCGAAAGCCTCCAGCAATCATTTCCACAACCGGGATGTGAAGCATGTGTCACGGTATGAGACTGTTGTTGAAGTCACCTCATGAAGTCGCACAATCTTCTGAACATTGAGATTCCCCATGCTCTCTACTAAACCCTTCTCTCTAATACCAAGGAAGTCGGCTAGCTTGGTGAGTCATTCAATGATCACCCATATGGTATTGTGCTCTCTGAATGTACATGGTAACCCCTTCACAAATTCTATTGATATCCATTCCCACTTACACTATAGTATCTCGAGTGGTTGGGTCAAGCCTGCTTCTACCTAATGTTTTGCCTTTTGTTGCTGGAAAGTGAGGAATCTAGAAACAATCTCTACCATATCAATCTTTATCCTTGCCCACTAGTACTAATGTTAGAGGTCCCAATACTTCTTGAACAGACTTGGATGTACATCCAAGGGGGATGTATGGAACTCACTTATAACCTCCTATTTTAGTACCACTGGTATAATTGTACATCTTATGAAAAGGATTGTGTGCTCCCCACCTTTAGAATATCCATCAAGTGCATGGCCTAAGAGTTTCTGGGGACTTGTAGTCTGGTAGCTACTATCTTCGAGTTGCACCTCCCAGACTAACTAAATTAGTGGAGGGGAAACTACAATCAACTGAAGTTACTTTTTCTTATCTCTATCTACGTAGGATATTTGATGTGAGGCTGACTACTCTAAAGCCTCATTCAGTCTCTATGAACATGATCTATGGCTAAGTGCATCTTCCACTACATTCCCCTTTGAAGATGTATAGGCTATCTCAAATTCATATTCCTAAAGGAACTCTACAAGATATCGGTATCTCAGATTCATATCTTTCTGTGTGAAGATATATTTGTGACTCTTGTGGTCTGAGTAAACAATAAACCACTCACCCATCAAGTAGTGTTGCCACATCATTTGTGAAAAGACTACTGCTGCCAAATCCAAGTCATGAGTCACATAATTCTTCACATGATGCCTCAGCTGTTGTGATCCATAAGCATTCACTACATCATCCTACGTCAGGATGCAACAAGTCTGGTCCCTAATACATCATAGTAAACCACATAATTAGTTCCCACCTCTAGCAAACTCAGGATGGGATCACTGGTCAAGGTCTACCATAGCTGTTTAAATCTCTACTGGCATGTATCTGATGATAGTAAGGGTTTCCCCTTATTAGTCCAGGTAGTCATAGTGGCTTCTACTCTTGAGAAATCGGGTACGGACCTGAAATAGTAGCCTACTAATCCAAGGAAGTTGCACACCACTGTAACACTCCTGGGTGGATCCCAAGCATATAATGCATAAATATTTTTTGGATCCACTACAACTCCAGCCTCTGAGATGACGTGTCCCATGAAGTGGACCTTCCATATCAAGAACTCACACTTTGAGAGCTTCCCATATAACTGGTGCTTCGAAAGTGTGTCCAAAACTATCCTCAACTGTAAAATGTGCTCTTCCTCATATGCTTCATACACAAATATGTCATCAATGAGGACCCCCACGAAGTGATCAAGGTATGGATGAAATGCCCTATTTATGAGCCCCATTAACACTGTTGGTGTGTTGGTCACACTAAAAGGCATCACCAAGAACTCATAAGGGCCATACTGACATCTGAAGATTGTCTTCTATACGTCCTCGTCTCGTAGCCTGAGTTGGTGATAGCCTAATCTGAGTAATATCTTTGTGAACTACTTCACTCCTTTCAACTGATCAAACAAATCATCAATACTTGTAAGAGGATACTTCATCTTCACCTTCACCTAGTTTAGGCACCGGAAGTCCATGCATATCATCAAATTTCTGTCTTCCTTCTTGGAAAACAACACCAGGGATACCCATGTAGAAACACTAGGCCTTAAGAATCCCTTCCTTTGTAGGTCCTCCAACTGTACCCTCAACTCCCGGATCGTTGCGGGGGCTATCTAATAGGATGGTGTAGATATCGTTTTTGTTACTGGGTATACATCAATGTGGAAGGCTATATCTCTTTGAGGAGGTAGTCCTAGGTTATCATTTGGATTGACATCCTCATAAACATCCACCACTTCTAAAAACTGTGGACTTTCCTCATCCGCCATGTCGAAGGTCATCCAAGCCAGCAGATATGTAATTGGCTGCACCCACCAGAGCAGAAGTCCATCTCGTGCTGCTCTGTTTTACTACTCACTAACAAAAGAAAATTGGCCTCCATCTCCACACGTACATAGAACTATACATCTCAATCAGTCAATCTGTGCATGAACTACTGATATCCATTCTATTCCTATAATTACGTCTTATGGTTTCAATGCCGCTACTAAAAGATCCGATCTGAAACTCTCTCCTCCAAGAGTAAGATCACATGGTCAGCACCAGTGTGTGACCACTGAATCTCCTCCTGTTGGAGTATCTAAACGCAAAGGTCGTGCTAAAATCTTAGTCAGAATCTCATAGTCCTAAACTAAGTCGTTGACAAGGAAAGGATGTATAGAACCTATATCGATAAGCACTACTACTAAAGTAGAGAAGATAATGATAATAACTTGTATCATCTCAAGGACATCAGGATAGTGAGCCTCTACTGCATGTATCTCAGCCTATCCCTGTCAACCTGCTTCGTGATCTTGTGGTAGATGACTTTGGGGTGGTGGTGGTAGTGCCTGGTGACACCAACAACCTCCTGTTGCATGTCCTACTCCCCTACCGTGTCTGTCACCTGGATGATGCTCATGCTCCTGCCACTGACTCTACCTCGGTGGACCCTCCACCATCTGTCGATCTTATGTGTGGGGAGTCGGGCAGTCACGAGCTCTGTGGCCCTGTCCCCAGCATGAAAATAGATAATGACTCGCTGGTGGTTCCCTCGACCTCTCAATCCCCACCCCTTTGACCCGACATCTCGAGGTCACCCTCTGGAAGGTCTAGACCTCTTGGGCTTCTGTGTCATTTGTCTACTGGCAGCTTCAGTGGACTCTACAAAAATTAGTCCAATAGGGACTCTCACTATCGGTGCCTGGTTAGACATAAATATCTCCATCAACAAAGCTCTCTTTTTCTTCATAGTATGTGTTGGGATGCTGAGATAAACTATCGCAACTACGATATCTCATTGGATCCCCAGATCAAAGGTCTAGGCTCTGAATTAAGGGTCTCGTACCATGTCAGTGGAGTAACGAAAGAGGTCAGTAAATCTAGCTGACTAATGAGCCACAGTCTAGCTGCCCTAGTGCAGATTCAAAAACTCCCGAATACGCATAGATCGTAGTGTCATTGGCATGAAATATTCCCTGAAAAGTCTCTTAATGTCCAACCAGGTGAGGGTCATCTCCTCATGCACGTAAATCATCATGCTCCACCATCGTCCTTCCGAGCCTTGAATAAGGCTAGCAGCCATGATCTCCATCAACTTGGTGGGTGTCTCTACTAAGATAAACACCTGTGAAACTACCTCACGACAGTCCTCTGCTGTCTAGGGGCCTGTATCTCCTTGAGACCACAGTGGCCTCAATCTTTGGAACTCAGGAAACACGCTCAGCCAACATTCATGTTCCACTGGTAGCATCTGCTTCTCAACGGGAGGTGGTGCTGCTGGAACACCACCCAAAGGTTCCATCATTGTGAGTGGTCCATGTACCAACACCTTTTTGCTCGGTGGTCCACTATCACGATCTCTAACCGGAATCATATCAGGATATCTTCATGGAGGGATCCTTTAAGAAATAGATGTTCCATGGTCAATAAGTAATACATGGTGTGTTGACTCAAGGAAGATCAAGAAAACATTTTAAAACACTAGATACCAGTGTTTTCATGTACCAAGTCAGAAAACAGAATTCAGGATCCTTGTGTATAGATATGTTGGTTATTGAACCAACAATGGACTCCCTATACTGAAAACCAAGCTAAAGGCACTTTACATTATTAACTCATTAAAAGTAAACTCTTAGTTCTTCTGGTAGAACCAACCTCCCTATGATACCACTTTATCACAACCCATCCCACAGGGCCAAGACATGACTACCCCAAGCCCGCCTTCCATAGGCCATGGGTTGGTGACTAGCAACTAAAGGCTTTTTCCGAATAGGGAAGGCATTGAATTAGAGATCTGAACACACCCAATAAGATCTACTGAAGTAAAAAACCAAAAAAATTAAGGTATAACCATGGGAGTATAGTACAACCACATGTGCAACTATAAACTGAAAACAGTGGGCCAAAATACAAGTCCTAGAAACTGAAAAGAATGTAAAAAGTTGTTGCATTTTCACTGGAGATATTCCCGGAGGGTAGTAGCTATAAGTTTGAATTCAAATAGGGGGATCTAGAATTTTCTTGGGTCATGAAGCTCCACAAATTCCTGAACCTCCAAAGACTACCTCATTGAGTCAGTAGTCTTCCCCAGACACACTCGTGCGGGCGGAGTCTATGCAGGTGTGAGTATAACAACTCAGTAGGGGACCCCGAGACCCCCGAAGGTGTCTCAATAATCCTAAAATTAAAACATCACAAGAAATAAAATAAACGTAATATCACAAGCATGCTGTAAATCATGAAGCACAAAGCAAAAGAGATAGCTCACACTAACTGTATAAGTTCACGGTTACCGGGATAAGGATAACTAGTCATAAAGCCAGATCATCCTATTAGTAGTAACTATATTGCTAAACCGTATAGGTCACTGTATGCTGACCCGTATTGGTTGTTATATGCTGACCCGTATTACTCACAAGATGTTGGCCCGTATTGGTCGCTGGTGTTGACCCGTATAGGTCACTGGAGCTGACCCATATCTGTTGCTGGTGCTGAACCCTATTGGTCGCTGGTGTTGACCTGTATTGTTCACTATTATAGAGGTAGGGATGATTAGTCGTACATATATATCATCACACTATAGAGTTTCTAATGCTGACCCATATTGGTCACTATTTTTTATCATGTCCCAGCCAACCACTGGATTCACGTACGAAGCACGCCTGATTCTGGGAGAACCACTTTTCAAGCCATATGTCATATTTCAAGCTGCATGAAGACCCATGAAGAAGTAACCTGATAATCCATCACATTATGAGGGTTCCAACGCAACAGACAGCGCGTCAACCAGACGCTCAATTTGTAAGTTATAGGCATTTTAGTGCTAAGGGCCCAGTTGGATTTGGAGTCGATCCAACCCGTCCATACTCCAATATTCACCAGAACTCTCGTGAAATATCTCAAAATGGATGTATCCCTCCACTGATCCTAGCACCGTAGACAGTTTGTAAAACAGACGTCTGATTTGGAAGTTAGGGTAACTTAAGACATTCTTAGCCAGAGAGGGGTCCAGGTCTGGTCTGACCTGAACTGGATTGGGTTGACCCGACCCAGAATGGGTCTGACCTAGCTCGGCCCAAACTGGCATGGGATGACCTTTTCGGGCTGGATTATGGCAGGCTTGGCCCGTAGGGCCACAGACCACCCCAGCGTCGCCCACTGGATAATGCATCTTAGCCTGCTGGTGCAAGTCACCAAGGGTGCACGTTCCGCCTAACAAATGGATCAAATGAGATATTCATCAACCTTCAATGAGTGGAACCACGTGGCCCTGTCATGTTTTCCGCAGGACTCACAGGACTCGAGTCCCCTTGCTATCCCCGCACCTTCACATTGTGGCCTCTTCAACGATGTGTGCAATGATAGGCCGCCTCTGACTCTGTGATTGGTCTTTGTCAGCTGCCTGCCCGACCTCCGAGGTGCTTCACTCCTCCGTGGCCGGTGGTCACCGACCGCCATCTCCACCGCCAGCATTGGTCGCCAGTGTCATCGCCCCGGTACCACACTGATGGAGTTTACGCGGGGCTCCAGTGATGCTCCAAAGCTCCATTTCTATTCTCATATACAACTATGGGCCTCCCAAAACACCACCTTCACTTCGGGGACCCCGGTTCCATGTTTCTGACAATTTCATCATTTTCCCACGAAGAACGCATCAAGAAAAGGTCTGACGGAGGGTCTGAGCCTCATTCAGATTTTCTTGCACCCTCTGTGTTAGCGTTATAACATAAGGGTGAAACAAAAATCATCATAAAATTTGATAAAACCACAAAATGGATCCCCACGACAACCTTCCATAAAAAAAACAAGTCTTAGATCTACCTGTTAGCTGGTTGATTTTCATTCTTCGTATTAATCAAGAACAAAGAGGGAAAATTAATTTAAATGCACATTCAATTTAAACACCATACCACGTGATTAATTGGGGACATCACGGATGGTGGGGATTCCACGATTGAGGGTATTGAGGTTGAAGGATAAGGTTATCATGAACTGGTTTTTTTCATCCATCGACCTTCAGATTGATCTTATAATGGGCATCATCAATCCTCTGTTCTCTATCGGTGGAAGACAGGGCCTCACTTTGTTAGGGGTTCCCTGCTTGATGAAACCAGGCCAAGACCCCACCCCAAGCTCCATTTAAATAGGGGGGGGGGCAGGCGATAAACGACTTAAGGAATTAATGTGGTTAATTAATTTTTGTAATTAATGTGCCTCATTAATTGACGTAATTAAAGTGTCTCATTAATTAACATAATTAAAGTGTCTCATTTGTTACCCGAGTGGTGGTTACACAATCAAAGTGTAACCATGCAATTAACACCCATAATTAATGGTTTAACCACCTCTGTGGTCCCCTCCACCACCGATCAACAGGTGGTGGGAAAAATGAAAAGAAATAAAATAACAATTTATGTTATTTTATTATTTCTTTAAAAGTCTCAAAAACTATTTTTTCTCCCAACCAACTACAGTTGAAGTGAATCTTCCCTTATAGGAATCCTGGTGTTGCAGATTCAATAGTGTCATCATATTTTTAATCTAAGCACCAGTTTACAAGACAAAAAATACTGCTCACCCATTTAATGAATGTACCTTAAAAAATGTTCAGAAATTCATTCCGGTTACAACGGGCTTTGGAATAATGGAACACCAATTTTCGCAGACTCTTAATAATATTAAATAATTCAAAAAACATTTACATTGGATTCATGGGACTTTATAATGATTATATCTAGATTTAGATGATATTAAATAAGTATTTTTTAAATAATAATATGTTATATACAAGAAAAAAATTATTCTTTAATTCTAATATTTTATTTACCACTCTTTCATTCAATCTTTAGAGTTATGGAATAAATGTTCAAATGTGCCTATGACTTACCATATTCATGAATGTTGTATTTCATTTTCATTATATATTTTTATGGATTACTATAAATACATATATAAGGAATATATAAGATATTTATATCATGTTTATCATTCAGAATATTATTGGACCATGAGTTATGAATGATAAAAAAATAACACTTCAAATCATATACGAAAAAAGTAGTTAATTCCCAAAACAGGACATTAACATTGAATTATTAAAAATGGTGTATAAAAGGTTATAATATACTCATATAATCAATGGTATTTATCATTAATTTTCAATACTAGATGAAAAATAAATTTTTATTTTCTATATATGAGTTTCAAACATGTGCAGATGAAGTCGATACTTAAGGTATGATATTTCTAGTAATTCTTTCATTTCTTGGATACATATTATAATTAACCAATAGATTTTTTTTGTGGGGTTAATATACCTCCAATTTTACATTTTATAACATATATCTAATTAATTTCATTATATTTAATTTTTTTTTGATTTTATGCTTTATTGGGGCTAATGATTCAAAATATTACTAAAGTGGAAAGAGATTTTTCATCTCACTTTTATATCCTTAAGATAATATCCATATTCATTGAATGTTTACAATTTTTTTGTATATAATATCCAATAATGTATTTTATTTTTTATTATAAAGAAAATTATGGGGATTTATATATCAATTTATGTACATCACTTTCACGATTCTTAAGGCTCAAAAGATACCCAAGCCGAAAGGTATTTTTGTCTCAATTTTCATCCCTTGAGGAAAATGTGATGTTATGCACCTATAATATTTTTTGTGGTATATATAAAGACCATTTAAAATGTAATATAAATAATTTATTTAATCTCTAGATATTTTATGTTTCTGTTAATTTTATTCCATTATGGATCTTATAAATCAAATTTTGAAAAGTGGAAATGATTTTATATTACAATCCAATCATTTATCAGGATTGATTATGATTATGTTTCTTGTGATAAAATATTGTGATTCATATCCCATGAAAAACATTTTTTTAATATCATATTTCATTTTCATTAAAATATATATTTTTGATTAATTTTTTTCTTTTTATATACACAAGTATTTAAATGAATTATATTAATAAAAAAATATCCTTTATCTATATCTTCTATCAAAAACCATTTTTTCAACCAAAACAAAGAATTCTAAAACATATTTAAAAAATGATTTTAAAATTCGTATAAAAGTTTTTGTAAACAAAATTTTACCCATATTTTAATTTTTTAAAAATTATTCTAAATGAATATTCTTGTCTTCTTCCAAAAATTACCATTTGGATATAATTTAAAAAATTAAAGGAATGTATATTTTAACAAATATGGAATGAAAGGAATTTCCCACCCAAATGACCATTATTTTTCTCAATTAATCCTTTATATGTTTTTGTGATTATAGCAAATGAAAAATAAAATCCATGAAATTTAATAACCATTAATGAATTTTCTCTTTATAATTTTTATTTTTATTTAAATGATATATGCCCCCAAAAATGTTTCTATTACTTTATCATTCTAAATAATCATGTATCCAAAACGAAATACATTGATGCAATGGATTATTATTTTGGGATATGAACCAATTAAACCATTATATTTCCTTATAATAATTTTTTATTAATAAAAGTTCCTTATGAAACATGTTTATTTTCAATGCGTTTGACCATGATAAAATTACTAGAAAACCCTCTTCATTATCCATTAGGTTTTAAATGATAAAATGATGAAATTATAATGATACATGTCACTTTCCTATAGTTCATGAAAGTAATAAATGTTTATAAACACCAATACATTTCAAGGGGTATGGTAAGATGAATTTATTATTATCTCCTGGAACAAATATGTTTTATTTTCATTAGCTGATTAGTGGGACCTGCATCTCACAACATTTCCTTGGGTAAATATTTATATCTCACATGAGAGAAAACATTTGAATATTGAGTAAAATCGGTTTATTTAGGTACCTTGTCCATTATGATGGTTTTGGGTGTGAACCTAGACAACTATTGGTTTGGGGAGTGAAACCATTTTACAATGAATCCATGTAATTTAACCATAACTACAATGAAAATTATTTTGTAGGATTATTTGTATTCAAGAATTCCATGTCTTATGAAAATCTTATTTTGTAACACCCCGACCATAGTTACCCTGAGTCTGTGCATTATTACATAACATTGGAATGATAATAAGGGATCAAATCCCAAAAGACCGATCAATTTATTATCCTTGGAAGTACTAGATACAAACATATGTTTTACATTACATTATGTAATAAAAAACAAAAACATTGTGTCTCCTTTTAACACAATTATCTCCCTTAGACTATACCTATAGGTCAGTCATAATATACTTCTTCACATCTTGGGAAAAATAAAACAGAGAAAGGGGTGAGCTCAAGTGATTAGTAAGGATAGCAATATAGTAGAAACATTCATAGAAAATAATAAACATTTAACGAAATGTATAAGACTAAAACACAAGACTTTTGAACTTAAACATTGTCATAATATTGAAAAATATAAATCAAATAATCCCATTTACTTATTCACATGGATATTCTACTAGTCGAATAATTACATGTCATATCAATAGTCGATTTTATAATGATGGAATGCATAATGATGGACATCATAACCAATTATTCAGGGCCTCATTTCATAACTACACATAAGATTTTGTCGTGTCCTTGTTCCAAACACTATTTTTTCTCATGAGACTTACCGATATGTCGAAGAGCTATAGTGACCTCCACCTGTTACTTACTAAGTCTAATTCATTCCTCATATGAAAAGATTGAAACATAACATAATCATTCATATTAAAACATGCATACGAAATATTGATGCTTTAACTATAAACCATGAATAGACTAAAAATAACACATCCATACTCAAACATATCCCAAAATCTTCTATTAAATATGGATGATGTATCATAATAAATCAACTTCAATCAAGTTTAAAATCCATCAAAGGATGTTAACATAAATGAAATCAAAACCATTTGGAGAAATATCTCATTCTATTTTGAAATCATTTAAAGGTCTCATAATTATAAAATAAAAAATTTATTTTTAAAATATTCTTATTATCGTGTATGATATGCTTAAAAGGTCTTATTATTGAGGAAAATATCCGCACTTGTAGTATAAGTTAAAAAACATTATTTCCCTAATTTTGCCGAAAAGGTCGTAAAGGACCTTGTCTGGAAAATGATGGAAATTTTCTCTTATATACATATTATAAAAATTAAAACAAGGTAATGAATGAAATTAACTCATATTATAGTAAATATTAAAAATGTTTTGTAAAACATTTATAAGAAACAAAAATGTGGATGATAAAGAGGTCCCAATAGATACTCACTTATAAAAAACCTCGAATAACATTGAGATTGTAGAATTAACCCTTACCTTGTAATTTTACTTGATCTAGGGTAAGTTATCCTCATGTAAAATAGCTAAATAATTGTTATTAAATTATTCATGAACCACATATATAAATATGATATCATATATTATCGTCTAATATCGCATTGTTAATAATATTTCTGTAGTATCATCGTTTTTGGTGTGAACTGATTCATTTTCTGTTATATGCTTGGTTACATATGCCATGTTTGTTGTGGATAAGATGTTTTTGATTCATACACATAATGATATTAAGTTCTTAAAAATTATTTTTTATCCTAAAATGGAAAGTACTCTTGAATGGTTATGATGGGAATGAATTTCATCGCTTTCACGGAGATGGGAATCCGTATGTACGCACAAATGACGATATCATTATAATGATGGTTAAATAATATGTAATTGGATGGTATATCATATATAAAAATTCATTAACATGATATATTTAATATTTACATTAGTTATATGCATTATTATACCCATCCAAATAATGAAGTGTTTGAATAAAAAATACACCACGGTGTGGAAACGGTAAGGCGAACGTACGCACACATGTTGACTTGTCATTCATAGGACGGATAGAATAATGAATATTATTGAACAATATTTATAATAAAATCAAAATATGTATAAGTTACTAGATTAGTTATTTTTTATAGAAACACCAATGAAATTGGAAGTCGAAAAAGAAAAGAACTTTGAAAGAGGTGGTGAAATTGTTACCTCTTCTTTGGGTGTTTCCGTTTGAGTTGATCAAAAAGGCTCCATAGGTCGGATTTATGATCAATTTAAGGCCTATAAGAAGCTTTTAGGGTATTTGGGAGGATATTTGAGTATGGTTTTTCCGAGAAAAATGGTTTTGGAGGTGTGATTTTGAGAGAGGGTGAAGTACCATTTTATAAGAGATGTGAGGGCCTCTTTAAGAAAATATTGAAATATTATTTTATTGTACAATCATATTCGGTTTATAATGGATCCAAAAGTGATTATTTAGATTCTATTATTATTTTGGGTCAAACAAATCTCAACCAATAGGTTTTATATAGGTTTAGGTCAACATATTATTCTTATCATTTAGATTTAACTCTTAGTTATATAGATTAACATTTACCATGTATTCTTGTATTATTATAATAAATGGATAATAAACTTACTATAAAAATCTATGTGAAACCCAATTGGTTAATTATTAATATATACAGCCTTAAATAAGTACTTTTACCAAGCCTTATATTTTTTGTAATATTAAATCAATTAATAATATAATATTTATTTTAAAAACTTAGTTATGTTAATTTTAAAACTATTTTGTATTTTGTTTTTTTGAAATTCATTACAACTTTATCATTTAATTTTTTTATTTAATAAGCCCTAAAATGTAATAATGACCAATAAAATTAGTGTAATTCATTATAAGTGTCAATTTACATTTATTTGTATTTTTATAAAATCAACTATTTTAATATTTCATTAATAAGTTAATTACTACATCATCATTGTATCATAAATAAATTTAATTATTTAATGTCTAAATATTATAAATAAAATACCATTATGTTAGAAATATTTGTATCTTTATAATGAATATTTATAGTCGAATGTATCTTATGTATAACCCTATATAAAATGTTTTAGTTTTTAAATATGGATTTTTACACTTTTAACTCTTCCTTAAATAAAATAATAATAAATGTACTAATATAATCAAAGTGGACCAAAAGGATAATATTATATTCCCAAGGTTGATTTGGGTTGGAATAAACTTATCCAATATAATTAGGACATGTTTTAGGGTAATTATTGTTTCATTTTTACCTCTAATTACCATATTTACTTTTAACCGTGGTAAATAAAAGTCAAAAGTTACTATTCATCAAAAATTATTTTCATCTTATTGAACCACGTTTTATGTGTTGATGTGAACTGTATCTCTCAGATTTTCGAAATTCAATTCACAAAAGTGGTAAAATTATGTTTTCTTCAAATTTTCAAATGCGCCTAGATGGTGGGTAAAAGACGGTAAAAATTTCAATAAAATTTTATATATCTAATATTATTATAAAATGACTCCAATGAATTACATTGAACATGTATTAGTATTATCTATCTATTTCTACATTATATAAATTTAAATAAAATAACGAATCATTTAAATAAAAATTTCGGTTTAAACAATAACGTATCGTTTTTCACTATTAATCAAAAATTGAATGATTTTAGAAATATACAATAAATTCACCCTAAGCTAATTTTTATATTCGAAATCAAAAAAAAAGTCCATTTTAAAAAATAAAATTTATAAAATTTTAAAAAGAGGGTATTACTTATTCATAGCATCTAGTTTGATTGGTTTTGGTGTGTTAGAACTCGAAGTTGCGTATAGTGCAAGCTATTGTATTATTAAAAGAGAATCGTACCGTGGAAGCTAGGGGTCTTACATTCTTCCCTACATCAAATAATTTTTTCCTCAAAAATTCTAGAGTATTACTGCATAAATAGATTCTGGTGTTTCTTCATCATATATTCCTCGGGTTCCCACGTTTCCTCTTCCATATTATGGTTTCTCCATAGAACATTTACCAGACAAGATTCCTAGTTTCTCAACACCTGTTCTATAGTATCAATAATATTGAGAAGGTCTTTATAATAAGACATATCAGGTTACAGTACAATTTCCTCATAGGTGATTACATGCGTTGGGTCTAGAATTTATTTTCTCAAAAGTGATATGTTGAACACATAATGAACTTTAGAGAGGCTTGGTGACATTACCAAACGATAAGAAACAACTCCAATTTGTTCTAGAATATCAAAAGGTCCGATGTACTCGAGACATAATTTTTCCTTCTTACTAAATCTTATAACACCCTTCCATGGTGATACCTTCAAGAAAACATGGTCACCTACTTGAAATTTCAAATCCTTCATTCGGTTATCAGCATAGCTCTTTTGCCTACTTGGAGCTTCTTTAATGAGGGTTTGGATAACCATCACTTTTTCCATTATTTTCTTAACAAGTATTGGGCCGTAGAGTTTCCTTTCACCAACATAATCCCAACAAGTTGGTGTCATACATCTCATTCCATATAATGCTTCATATGGTCCCATATGAATCCATGAATTGAAGCTATTGTTTTGGTTAAATCCTACCAGATGTAAATATTGATCCCACATACCTTGAAATTCAAGTGACCAAGATCTCAACATTTCTTTTAAGGTTTGAATAGTCTGTTCTTATTTTCCATCAGTTTGAGGGTGGTAGGCAGCGCTCAAATGAAATTTAGTATCCATGGCCTTCTGAAGACTTTTCCAGAATCATGATGCTAAAAGGGTATCATTATCAGAAAAATCGATAGTGGTGTTCCAAAAAGTGTTAAAACATCATTAATATGTAGTATTGTTAAATGTTCAAGTGTTAAATATTTTCTTATAACAATAAAATATGATGAGTAGGTAATCAATAAAAAATGACCCATATTTCACCATTCCTTCAGGGAGTCTTTGGTAGCCCCATGAAAAAGTCCATCCTAATATCATTACATTTCCACTCAGGTATGGGAAGAGGTTGTAGGACTAATCTAGGATGTTCTCTTCCAGCCTTACCTTGTTGAAAAACCATACATCTTGACACATAATCATCAATATCCCTCTTCATTTTGTCCAAATAAAAATGTTCATTCAAATATCTATACATCTTAGTGCTACCAGGTTATATAGAGAAATTGGAGCTAAGACTGTCATCCAAAATTTACATTTTTAGATTAGGTATATCAGGAACACAAAGTCTCTTCCCAAATTTCAAAATTTTATTTTGATATACGAAGTCAATAAATCAACAAAGAATCACATCTTTAATTATATTTCTAAACTCCTCATCATTAGCCTAAGAACATTTTTTTCCATTCATGTAAAGTTGGATTGGAATCCATTTGAAAAATTATTGATGTTTCAACTTCCATGATTATTCCCATATCCATATTGACCAGATCCCTAAATATAAGATCCCTTTCAACTCTCATCTTGTTAAAAACTCCATGATATTTTCTGCTCAAAGAATTTTCCACCTTATTTGACTTCCCCTGGTGGGAGTGTATAGTGAAATCATAATATTTGAGTAGTTCAAGCCCTCATCTTTGCATTATGTGGAGTTATTTCTGTGAGGAAATATCCATCAAACTCTTGTGATCGGTATATATATCACATTTTTCACCATAGAGATAGTGTATCCATATCATCAAAGCCAAAATTATAGATGCTAACAAAATATCATGAGTGGGATAGTTTTGTTCATGAATTATTAGTTGTCGTGATGCATAGGAAATAACTCTATCATTCTGCATAAGGATATAACCAATTCATTTCTTTGAAAAATCACTATAAATAACAATCTCATCATTCCCTAATGGTAGAGTCAAGAGAGTATCATTGACCAATATTATCTTCAGTTCTTCAAAAACATTATTCACACTCTTTTTTCCAAAAAAAATTAACTAATTTACTTGTGATCTTGGTAAATGGGTTAGCCATTCGTGAAAAATATTGGACAAATTTCCGATAATAACATGTTAAATAAATAAAACTCCGTACCTTAGTGATACTCATTGGTGGTGTCCATTCATGGATTTCCATGGTCTTTGAAGGATAAACAAATATTATATCCTTAGAGAAAATATATCCAAGAAAATAAATATCATGAAGCCAGAATTCACACTTGCTAAACTTCCCATATAATTCATTTCTTCTAATAGTCTTTTGAGTAGTGCACATGTGATTTTCGTGATCTTCATAGCTTTTCAAGTATACAAAGATATCATCAATAAATACCACTACAAAATCATCAAGATAATCCTTAGAAACACTATGCATCAGATCCATGAAGATAGAGGGTGCATTAGTCAGTCCAATTGGCATTACTGTAAATTCATAATGCCCATACCCGGTAAAAAATTCTGTCTTTAGAATGTCTTCCTTCTTCACAAACAATTAATGATATCCAGATCAAATGTAAATCTTTTAAAAACATTGATCTCCATGAAGTTGATCAAATGAATCATCAATGCAAGGTCAGAGATACTTCTTCTTTATTGTTATAGCATTGATAACTCTATAGTCAATGCACACCCTCATAGATCCATCCTTTTTATTAACAAAAAGAAATGGGGCTCCCCCTGGAGAAACTATAGGTTGAATAAATCATTTCTTACTCAGTTCCTCTTGTTGTTTCTTTAGTTCCAATAATTCCACATTAGACATTCTAAAAGGGGTCTTCAATATGGGCCTTGAACGAGGAAATAAATCAATGGAAAATTCAATTTCTCTTTCTGGAGGATGTCTAGGTAAATCCTATGGAAGCACATCATCCTACTCTTGCACAATAGGTATGTCCTCTATTTTAACATTCCTTCCATCACCCATAGATATTTCCATCTCTTCCTCCCTAGTAATTTAATTTAGTATATCTACTAGGGGTGGATATAGATAAGAATTAGGTTGTGATGTTTCTACTGTAAAGATAAGGTACTATTAATTATCATAAAAAATTGTAACCTCCTTCCTCATACAATAAATTTTCACATCCTAGTATGAAAGAAAATACATACTGAGGATTATATGAAATTCAATCGTGGGTATGATGATGAGATCTGCAGATAATGAAAATTCATATGTGCTAATGGGGACTGATTCATAATAAATTGTTGTAATGATACTTCCCTTATATGTTTTGACTGAAAACACCCTTGTTAAATAAAATTTGAAGTATCTAATTATATTTTCAAACTGAGAAGATATGAAAAAATTCGATTGTCGAGAATAAAATAAATCCTTGTCTAAAATTACGGAAACCATTAAATTACCTTCCATTATATCTTTCAGAGTATCAACCTTAGCAGTAGTGATCGCATAAGCTCGGCCTTACTCTCTTGGCCTTTTCTGAGGTATGTTTCCTTGGTGCATAGGACAATAATTTTCATAATTCATCATTTCTCTAAAGTTGTAGCATTAAACATTGACATCCTCTTTAATTACCTTGTAATTGCAACCCTTGATGACTTTTTGACCACACTTTTAACAAACATTCATTCCCTTTAGGAAATTAACATGGTGCTTCTTCCCACATTTATTACAGGATGGAAATTAATCTTTTCCCATCGTCCCCTTATTTCCATTTCTAGAGTGTTCATCATATCTCTTCTTCTCTTGATTTTCATTAAAGTCATAAGGCTTAGAGAATTCATTTTGTATATTGGTAGCACATGAGACTATACCATGGTATAATGAGAAGTATTGTGAGACTAATGTTCGATGGAGAAATATTTTTAACCCATCAAAGAATAGATCGATCATACTCCTTGGGTTATGTATATAATATGCTGCATGCCTTCCTTACCTTGTAATGTTAGCCTCCTCTTTTGTGACATTGTCATCCTCATTTTTCCTCAGACATTGAAATTAGACTTCCATATCCACTCGATGGTCGCAAGGAAAGTATTTTAATAATAAAATATCTCTAAACTCCCTCCATTATATATTTGATAATACTTCATCCTCTTTTATGTTTTGAATTAACGACCACCATTGATCTGCATCTCTTATGTGGTGATAAACATCCATGAAAACTTTTTCCCTTTCTCTAAGAATGAAATATTTTCTCTAAGTACTTATCCATTTCTCAAATACAAATGTATTTCTAGTCCCATTGAATGTTGGTGGTTGTTTCCTCATGAATTGGTTTATCATTGATCTTCTACGTTGTAGATCAGGGTGCTCCATACGGGTAAGGTTATAATTCATAACCTGGGTGAGTTGTTTGAGTATTGTGATAAGCTGATCAGCACAAGTTGGATCACCAGCTCAACTATAATTATCTTGAGTATGAGGGAGATCCCTACATGGATTACGTGTTTTTATATAGTTTCCATTCAATCTTCTAGGCGCTTTTTTTAAACAATGGAATACACTAGATTAGTTTATGAATCACAATACACAATTCCAAACTTGTAAAACACTGAGCATAAATTGAACAGTTTATAGATATAATCCAAAATCATAAAATATTTTCTTTGAGGAGGTATATACTCATAAGTCCTTCATAATGGGTTGTAAAGAAAATTTTAAATATCCTATGCATATCCCTCAGGGGTGTCGTAACCAAGAATGCCGCAAGGCCCATTGTCGTGTACCAGGATACCCCAGGTCAAGCCTAAAACTCATATCAGTGTTTTCACTCCTAGGTACTTTTGTTCCAGAGCCACCTATAACTGCTCGTATCTATACAGGGATGTATTTCTTGTAAAAATCACAAAATATATACGTTGACATAATTCTAGGAAGTTATTCTATACTAATACTCAAAGTATTTCTTAGGGTAATTTTTTCTGATCATAGTTTTTCTAAATCTAGTTTCTATGGTTTGTACTAAACATCCTCTGATACGAAATGTAACGCCCCGACCCAAGTTACCCAGATCCGGTGCATTATTACATAACATTGGCATGATCACAAGGAATAAAATCCCAAAATACCGATAAGTTTAGTAGCCTTGGATGTTCTAGATACAATCATACGTTTTACATTTCATAATTAAATGAAAAAAACAAGATTGTTTCAACTTTTAACACATTAATCTCCCTTATACTATCCCTACAAGTCAGTCATAATATACTTCTTTGCATCATGGAAAAAATAATACTTATAAAGTAGTGAGCATAGGTCCTCAGTAAAGATAACATTTTAGTGGAAACCTTCATAAATATGAATAGACATTTAAGGAATTGTATAAGAATAAAACACAAGCCATTTAATCTTAAACGTGAGAATAATATGGAAATGATAAATCAAATAATACTAGTTACTTATTCACATAGATATTCTACTAGTCTAATAATAACATGTAATATCAATAGCCAATTTCATAATGGTAGAATAAATAATTATAGACATCATTTCCACTCAGTCAAGGCCTCATGTCAATACTACAAATATGATTTTATCTAAGACTTAGGAAAAGACAATAGTTTTTCTCATGATAGATACCGATGCATCGAGGATAAATAGTGGGATACTTCTGTCACTTAGTAAGTCCAATGCATTCCTCATATGAAAAGGATGAAACATAACAAAAAAATTAGTATTAAAACTAGCATACGAAATGTTAATAATTTAACAAAAAACCATGAATGGTATAAAAATAAAACATCTATAGTAAAAAATATAACAAAACCTTGAATACAATATTTAACATTATATCATAATAAATCAACTTCAAACAAGTTTAAAATACATCAAAGGATATTTGAATAGATGAAATCAAAACCACTAGAGAGAAATATCTCTATCTATTCTGAAATCATTTAAAAGTCACAAAATTATAAAAGAAAACTTTTATTTTGAAAATATTCTTATAATCATTTAATTGAATATTCTAAGGTGTTATAATGATGGAAAATAGCTGCAATCCCTATATAAGTTAAAAAACATTATTACTTTAATTTTTTCATAATTGTCTTAAAGGACCTTGTTTGGATAATGATAGAAAGATTATTTTATAAATATCTTACAATAATTAAAAAAAGGGTTTAAATAAATTTTACCCATAGTCGTAGAAATAGTAAACATGTTTTTAAATACATTTTCAAGAAATAGGGATGTGGATGTTAAAGAGGTTATAGTAGATACTCACGTCTAAACAACCTCGAATAATAAAAAGATTATAGAATTAACCTTTACCTTTTAATTTTCCAAGATCGAGGGTACGTTAACCTCCTATATAATAGTAAAATAATTGTTATTAAATTATAAAATAACCACATAAATAAATATGATATCATATAGTATCTTCTAATATCGCTTTGTTAAAAATATTTGAGTAGTATCATCATTTCTGGTTTTTACTTATTCGTTTTCCTTAATAGGATTGGTTATGTAACCTATTTCTTTATGTATAAGATGTATTTAATTCATATCCATAATGATATTAAGTTCTTAAACATTATATTATATCATAAAATTATAATTATTGTAGAATAGTTATGATGGGAAATTAATTTCATCGCGTTCATGGAGATGGTAATCCGTACGTATGCACAAGTGACAATATCATTCTATTGATGGTGAAATCATAAGTAATTATATGTTATAGAATATATACAGAATAATTTACATGCTATATTTATCATTTATATAATTTATACTCATTAGTATACCCATTCAAATAATGAAGTGTTTGAATAACAAACTTCACCAGGACGTGGAGATGGTAATGCGTACGTACACACGTATGATGAATTTTCATTTATAGGATGGATAGAATAATGAATATGGTTGTACCATATTTATAATAACATCACAGTATGTCTAAGGTACATGAGTTATTATTTTGGTATGGAAAAAAATTAAAGAGGAGGTGGGAGAAGAAAAGAACCTTGATAGAGGTTGTGAAATTATTACCTTTCTTCGGGTGTTTTCTTTTGATTTGATAAAAATGGCTCATTAGGTTGGATTTCTGATCAATGTAAGGCCCCTAGGTCTAATTTAGGGTACATGGTAGGATATTTGAGCAGGGTTTGGCTGAGAAAATGGCATTGGAGGTGTGATTTTCAGAGATGGAGAAGTACCATTTTATAAGAGAAGTGAGAGTCACTGTAGGAAAAGCTTGAAATATTATTTTATTATTCCATCATATTCAGTTTATAATGTCTCCAAAATGATTTATTTCGATGTTAAGGTAGGTTTGGGTTGAAAAACACTCAACTAATAGGTTCTAGATAGGTTTAGGACACCATATTAACCTTATCATTTAGATTTAACTCTTAGTTAAATAGTTTAATTTTTACCTTGAATTCTTGTATTATAATAATAAATGGTTAATAAACATACTATAAAAACACAGTTGGACCCCAAGTGGTTAATTATTAATATATCTAACATTATATAAGTCTTTTGGATAAGCCTTATATTTTTAAGAATATTATAAAAATTAATAATATATAATTTTTTAAAAACTCATTTATATCAATTTTGACACTATTTAGTATTTTGTTTTGTGAAAGTCATAAAAAATTTTCCACTTCCCAAAATAATTATTTAATTAACCATAACATGTAATTTTAACCTATAAAATTACTTTAATTAATTATAACTCTCAATTTACATTTATTTGGATATTTATAATATCAATGATTTTAATCAATCATTAATAAGGTAATCACTGCATCATCAAGGTATCATTAATAAATTTAATTATTTAATGTCTAAAAATTATAAATAAAATACTATTATATAGTATATCCTTTTATCTTTTTAATGAATATTTATAGTATAATTTATCTTTTGAAAAACCCTGTATTAAAAAGTTTTAGTTATTAAACTTTGATTTTAAATCTTTTAACGCTTCTTTAAATAAAATAATAATAAATTACCAAATCTAATAAAAGTGGACAAAAAGGATAATATTTTTTCCCTAAGGTTGATTTTGGTCAAAATAAACTTATCCAATATAATTAGGATATTTTTTAGGATAACTATAATACCATTTTTACATTTAATTACCCTGTTTACTTTTAATGGTGGTAAATAAAAGTCAAAAGTTACTACTCACCAAAACTTATTTTCATATTATGGAAAAAAAATTTACATACTAATGTCAACCTTGTCTCTTGTATTTTTTAAATTCAATTAATAGAAGTGGTAAAATTATGTTTTATGCAAATTTTCAAATGCGTCTAGAAGGTAGGTAAAAGACGGTAAACAGTTCTACAATATTTTATATATCTAATATTATTATAAAATGACTCCAATTAATTACATTGAAAATAATTAGGTATTATGTATCTATTTTTAACTAATCTAAATTTAATTAAAAAAAATTATTATTTAATTAAAAATATGGTTTTAAACAATAACGTAGTGTTTTTTACTATTAATCTAAAATTGAATGTTTTCAGAAAAATACAGAAAATTCACCCTAGGCTGATTTTGATATTCCAAATCCAAAAATGAATTCCATTTCTATAAATAAAAATTTTAAAATTTTAAAAAGTTGGTATTACTATTCATAATCGCTAGTTCGATTGGTAATGGTGTGTTAGAACTCAAAGTTTCATACAACAAAATCTATTGTATTATTTAAAAAGAAGCATACCGTGGAAGTTTGGGTGTTACATATTCTCACATGGATCATTTATTTTAATTTTTATATGAATAATGTCTTATAAACTGCAAATATATATGTCCTGAACGAGGATAATGATCATTTATATGCACGATATGGAATTCATGTGTTATGCTCAGGTTCCAATACCCATTTATTCTCGTTAGGCATATATATCTTCATTGTTTACCTTTACTGAGAATATGAACTCACCGTTATGTTTCCATTCTCCTGGTTATTCAGAACTATTTTACTTAGATTATGTTTATAGAGAGTACTAAAAAATAATATACTTATGGGAGATGTTGAAGATCATTCACCCCAATATATTATTTTTTACCATATCTCCGGATACAATAAACTATTTTGGTCCTTATTTTTTTTTGTTTCAGCAATGTATTGAATATTATTTTGAAAATATTTAATATTAATATTCCAAAATATGAGGAAACTATAGTATTTTTCAATGTAATGGTTCATTTAACCTTTCGAAACATGTAAGATAAATCCTTTTTTAGATCCCTAATGATATTTATATGAATATGTAAATGGATTTATCTATAAATAAGACTTACAATGAGTCAAAGTATATAAAAATTTCTTTTTATTTTTTTAAAGGAACTAATATGTGGTTTCTAATAAGTTACATCTATTTTTGGATAATAAAATTTTATGTGTATCTAGAATAATGGTACAAAAGGAAAATAACTCTGAAAAGGGATAATTAAAATGGACATAATCATCACCTAGTTCAAAGCAATGGACCTTGTTGACCAATTAGTAGGACACCCCCTAGGGATATGATTTGGAAATTCAAAAAATCTTTATGAACCATTAATAAAGATATAAATATTTATGACTATGAATGTCTTATGATAAGAGTATGGTTTCATAGAATAAAAGGACAATGTCATGATTCATATAAACTTTATGTTTTTTAATGATTATGTGGTTTTCCACAGTGGTTAATATTTATAAAACTATGTGTTTTCTTTAGTGACAATATATAAAACTAGAAAAAGTTAAGTCGACACTAAATCTTACAGACTGTTTAGTGACTATGAGATACCGAATTGGTTGATGGAGGGAGGGATACATATTATGATTATTTATCAATATCTGTCATGATATATGATTAAAAATTATTTTTTTTAAATTCCTAAGTCATGAATTAAGACGAAGATAAAAATTTATTGAAATTTATGTTGTAATTAAGATATAAGAAATAAGATTCATCTTTATACATGTCTATATGGTTGAAATAATGACTTGGGGGAATATATCAAATGGAATGGAATGTGTTATAAATTTGGGAAAAAAGTTTATATAGTGGAAATTTATTATATATTTAAATGTCTTACATGTGGGGAATATTGGAATCATCCTACTCAATCCCCTAACCTAAGAATTAACTTCAATTCAAAAGATGGACCAATTCCATGATAGTAATTGAAGAATAATTATTGATATATATATATATATATATCTCTGTGTGTGTGTGTGTGTGTTTGGATTAAATAATTATGTAGTATAAGTATTATACTTACTGTATTTTGGTTATAAGAATAATTAAACGTCTAAGGATTTCGTTATTTTTAGAATCATATATGTCTCATTTAATTATTAAATTAATAGTTATAAACTCCGTTATTTTTTTTGAGTTTATGGCTGATCATAAGATCAATTTCATGGAATATTTTTTGTTATTTTCTATATGGGTGTTTTATCAAGATTAAGGATATTTTCAGATAAGCCTATGGAAATAAAAACCATCAGTTTTGGGGAGGAATTATATTTATGGAAATAATAATAAAGGTATTGAAATACGATATAGTTTAACTTATACATTATGTTACGAAAATTATGGATTATTGAATTTTTAAATCCCTTTTGTTAAAATTAATTTGAAAAAATGATTACATACAATCTAGGAAACAACCTGTTGCATATGGTAAGGCTACGAGCCATGAATCCAAAATATAAGTGTGAAACAGAATAGGGCATACCACAAGCCTACATGAAATACTATTTTTGATTTGAAAACAGATCAAGAGATATTTCTAATTAGGAATTTCAATTCATTGTATGTTATTATTTCATGGATGGGTGAAAAATCTCTAAATGTATGCTATGTTCATTATCTATACCAGAACTGATATTAGAAAATATCATTGTGACTTTTTCTATATAACACCCTAAAAATTTCTAAAGTCGATAATATTATATGGGTTATAGTAGATCACTTTACAATGTCGGCACAATTTATTCTATCCAAGAAGTTTTTTCATTGGAAAAAATTTACATGATATACAATAACGATGTGATTAGTTTTTACAAAGTAGTACATTATATTGATTTTTTTTGGGATCTAAGGATTATATTATTGTTTTTGTAATGAAAACTATATTGTATTTATGTGGATAAGACTTTAATCACTTTGTATTATTGTTATATAGATGTTTAGTCTGAGAGAGAAATTCAAACCCCAAAGGGTATGCTAATATCTTGTTTTAAGGATTTCAAAGGTGGCTTTAGTCAACAAATTTTTCATGTATATTTTTTTATAATAATATATTTCACAAGATAATTTAGATGGATTATACTAAAACCCTTTATCAAATAGGTGTATAACCCCAACATACTAGAATGAGGTTGCACAAAAAATACTATTGGGAACTGAGCTAGCTAATGTAATCGAAGAGAATGTTTGAGCCATTCAGAAAAATATATAGGGATTGTGGAAAAAACATCAAGTATATAATCATAAATGAAATATAGAATAAGAATTTGGTGAGAATTACTTTTATGAAATTATTCATAAATAAAGATGGAAAATTAATATATTGGTATATTTGTCCTCTGTAAATTCTTGATCATATTGGAATTTTAGTTTATTTCATAGTGATTGCACTAAAAATATTAATGTTTCAATATTTTTTCTATGTATCTATCTCAAGGAATTACATACCTTATACATTAAATGTACTGAACTCAAAGGTCCTACCACTAGAGAATTATATTCCTTAAGGGAAACAACCAGAAGAGATTCAGGATTGAATAGAGAAGGTTCTCAAAAAAAGGAAAACTTACATGGTCAATGTTTTATCATTAAACCACCTCTTTGAGAAAGCTACATGGGAACCTAATTATTTAATAGGGGTATATGTATCCTTATTTGATGGTATAAATGTGTCTATTTTATATGGAAAACATTATTTTATGGGAGGAAGAATTTAAACCACTCTTATTTTGTTAAATATATATTTTTCTATTAAAATTTAATATTTTTGATAATTTTTTAACAAGAAACAAAATGTTTATCTTGTATTACAAGAATAACTATGTTTAGATTATGTTCCATTCTAAACCAAGCATAAATTGTGGTGTACACTACATAGAGTTTAAATAAAACCTAAAAAACTATTAAAATAGTATTATTTTATATGTTATTTATCATATAGACATTAGAATGAAGTGTATGAATAGGATTTACTATGTCATGAAACTATATGGTGTATAAATGATAATGAAATGAATTATTTGGTGACTAATTAATTAGAAATGAAAATAATATCAATTTTTGAATTAAAAAAACAATTTTATGAAAACCCGATTTTATGAACCCAAGCATGTTTTCCCTAAATAAATTAAAAAATAATCATGGGTGAAATATTTTAAGTATATTTATGTATTATATATTTAGTAAAATGATTAAAATACATCTTCATTGTTTTTTTGATAGTAGATAATACAAAATTCATTTTTATGTTTGAAAACTAAATTTTTCTAAAAAATAGTTTTATCGCTTTTTTACAGACTTCCATTATTTTTTTTAAAAAAATTATAGATAATTTATATTAGAAAATAAGTTTTACTTTTTAACTCATTATTCCAAAATTATATTTGGGTCAATTTTTTTATATGTGGATGAGAATATTAATTTTCTTGATGAATACTGAAAAATATTAAATTTTAATTGAAAACTACCTTTTCCTTAAATTTATTTATAGAGATAGATATCGCTTAAATTTTTCATATATTAAAATACTATAAATTTTATATCTTATCTAATTTGAATCATTTTGACATTAAATTTTAAAAAAAATATTATAAAATTCTAGAACTTTTCTCATTGAAATACCTTTTTCTTGTTAGGTATCTGTGATTGATTTTAAATTAAAATTTCAAAATTATGAGAATTAAATATCAAAAAATTAATTCCATATTTGGAATAATCATAATTTATATTATAATTTATGTTCAAATTAATTTATTTACCAAAATCAATAGTGAAAATAGTAAAACATAATTACTGTGATTAAGATAAAAATGGGTTTACTAGGGTTTATAATAAAATTATTAGGGATAAAATGAAATAAAAACATATCTAAAACATATTTTATGGGCAGATTTCACCAATATATTTTCTAAGGATAATAAATACCCAATTTTGGACCCTTTTTTATTTGAAAAATGTGGGTAAACCTTTTAATACTCAAAAATTACAAGTGTTTCACTCCTCTTGCATATAAAAGGCCACCCCTCCACTCACCTCTTCACGTAAAAAAACTATTTTTAGACAATTCCTACATATATCAACGTGAATGTTACATCCTAAAAACATCATAATAATAAATCTAACCTTGGAAGGCTTTTGGTGCAATCATAATAAGGTTAGCCATGGAATATGTAACACTCTTCATCATGAAATTTTAAATATATTCTTCCACCTCTATAAATTATTATTACAAAATGAAGATATAATATCATCAATATCTTCGATCTACTCTTAATTTTTTATGTTATGAACATGACTTAAAACCATCTCTACATCCATAAAATGAGTTATTATATCATCATCCATGTGTACAGAAAATGAACTCCTCACAAACCAATATCAACCATTTTCTCATTAAAATATTGGATAGTTTTTTATAATGATTAATTAAATTTGTTTATATTATATATAAGAAATTATTATATCTTATTAATTCTTATATTACTCATACATTCATAATTTTTTTTAATATTATAGTGCTCATTATGTTCATAGTGAAGTGCCACATCGTGATGTATTGTGATTCATTAACACATTACATAGATGTTAATAAGGATGATCTTGTTGATAAAATGTTTTATATATGAAATAAAAGATATTATATAATTTTATTATATTATTTAACATTATTTCAATCAATTCGTTGAGAAAATAGAAACAACTTTAATGCTCACATAATACCTATCGTCTTTATGAATTGTGTATTTAATTTTCTATCTCTATCATTATGAATTACTATAAATACACACATAATGAATTTATCTGATATTTATATCATGGTAATAATTCTGATTATTATGTTTCCATGATACATGCAATAAGACAAAAAAAATTAAATTATTCACAAAAGCAGTTATTTGCTGATATATGATTTTGACACTGAAATGTTAATAAACATGAAATAAAATGTCAGAATCAAGTAATATATAGTATAATATATTTATGAAAAAATGATATTTATTATAACGTTTTCTTGAATTTTTGTGAAATAAGTCAATACGTAATGTAAAATATTTATAGTCACTCTTCTAATTTCTGAGTGACATATGAAAATTCAAAACATATTTATTTTTCACTATGTATATACTTCCCACATTGAAATTTTATATCATTCATATCACATTTTTCTTGATATTAATCATTTTATTCTATTTTATTATTTATTGGGGATTTTGAATAAAATGATTACTAAATTGAAAATGGATTGTTCATATCACTTTTATATTAGTAAGATACATTTTACATCACAACATTTTTTTCTCATTTGTGGTGTATATATTTTTCAATAATGACTTTTCTATTTATTTTCATTAAAATTTTTTGCTACCAAATATCCTTTTAAGGATCCTTCTTTCCTGGGGTTTAAGGTTCAAACGATACCCAAGAAATATGATATTTGTGTCTCAATGGTAAATCATGGGTACATATGTTATGTTATGTTATGAAACTACCTTCTTTAATAAGGATTATATAAATACAATTTGAAATGTAATACCATAAATTTATATATTTTCAGGTTATAATAAAATTTATTTATATTCATTCCTTCATGTGGTTTAAATTCAATATTATCAATGTGGTAATGATTTTATGCTACAATCTAATCATTTATCGTGATTTTAATGATAATTTTTCTGAAGATGAAATATTATGGTAAAATTTTTAAAAATTCATGAAATTTATTCTCATATATTTATTTCATGAAAATATATATTTTCCCATTACATTCCTCAATTTAAGTACTCAAGTGATAAAAATATTTTTTTATAAAAGAAATCATCATTAACATTATCTTAGATTGAGATCCCATCATTCTTAAAAAAAATTACTAAAACTATTTTAAAAAATGTGTTAACATTGGTAAAATTATTTTTTAGTGACATTTTCATTATTATTTATTCATTACACGTTTTTTAAATGAATCATAATGTTATTTTAAAATAAATACAATGTATATTTTACTGAAAATTTGGAATGAATCTTTGTTTTAACATGTATGAAAAGAATGGAATTTACCAGCATCATGACCATTAATACCTTATAATACTACTTTATATGTTTTCGGGATTATTTTAAAAAAATAGTATTTCGAAAATATTTTGTTATTTTTTATTTTTTAAAGTAATTTTCTATAAAAATTTATCTTCCTCAATAAAATTTCAATATAATTTATCGTTAAAATTATTTTTCCATAGAATATGACATCCCAATATGTAATTTATGTTAACATAGTGGAATGAAAAAAACTACCATTATATTTTCATATTATAAGGTTTTATGATGAAAATATGTTTATGAAATCTATTTATATTCCATGGGATATGACATGATAAAAATATCACAAATCAAACCTCATTATACATGTGATATATAAAGATGAAATTATGAAATTACTATAAAACATATCTATTTTCCATAGTTAATAATCTGATAAAAATATCATGGAGCCTATTTCATTTTATGGGTAATGATATGATGAATATTTTATGAAATTAATCCCCAAATATGTATGGTTTTTATTATGTGATGCATGAGGGACATATCTATTTCTAATTCCTTTAGTAAATATTTATCATTCATGGGGTAGATTGGACTAGAATAGGGTGTAAAACCATTTTAGTAAGGGAAATTATCTATTATCATGGTCTTTTGAGTTAATATTGTGTTCTATGATGATATGTGGAGTGATCTCATTCCACTATTATAGTCTTCTATGTGAGCCATGAATACTATGGAAATTATTTTCTATGACTATGTTTATTCCAAAATTCCATATCATAGGCCAATGTTATTATTTCATGGCTCATGTTCTATGATTTAATGGTGATTAATATCTTATGAACTACCAAATATTATTTATTGACTCAAGGATATGAACATTTTTATAATTTTTTTGGTTTTCAAATTTAATTTTCATATTCTCATAACCTAATTTCCATTTTATGCATACGAATATCCCTTGTTTACCCTTATTGAGCATATGAGATCAACCTTTAATTTTTTTTCCTTTCACTGAGTTATAGTGAAATGATTCTTGAAGGTTATTTTTATAAAGAGTACTAAAGAATAATATAATTTTGGAGAGGTTGAATACCATTCCCCAAATTAGAATATTTTCTACCTTGTCTCGAAAGAAAAAAAGCCATTATGGTCCTCAACCATGTTTTTGTGTAATGTGTTGAATATTCATACTATGAGCTATAATATCTATGTAAGAAAATAATAGGTCACAATATTATCCAATGTAATTGAGGGGAATATTGGACCCCATCTATCCCATATAATTATACCTATATTTATCAGAATTCAGAACCTCAAAAAATTCATAATTAAACAATTATGTTATTTATCATTAAATAATGGGCATGTTTCATGAAATAATATCATAAAAAATTCATTAATAAATCAATAGAAATATGTTTGATGGTGTATTATGAATAATATCCCTAATGAAACATATTTTTAATTATGGATGTTGTCATAGATGGAAAATAAATTTTTATATCAATTGGATAAATCCTATGAAAATAATAGGGGAAACCAATGTTTGGAAATGATTTATAATAGTTTAAAAATGGTTTCTATAAAATATAATTCTTTATAATGACCAATATTTTAATAAATAAACATCTAAAACCACAAATGGGATTTTATGAAACATTTTTTATATGATATGTTTATATTTAGTAACATTCTATGAGAAGTTAAAAAAACACGCGGGGACTTGTTTTATAAAACCCAGTACTTTAAATAAATATTTGATCAATAAATCATTTATAAAATAATTTTTTTTATTTTTTGAAAATATATTATTAATTTATTTTATTTTTAAAATCATGAAGAGTTTATATAATTGTCATTTTTAAAACATTTAATTATGTATTTGTAAATAAGTATGCACACATGACGAGAGAACATGTAAAAGATGTTTTAGAAAGTGTTGTTACCTTACCCATAAAAGAAGAAGTTAAAGGTCACATTCAAAATTCATTTTAAATAGATAGGAATATAATTTTTATTGAAATAAAATATAATTTATGATGAAACCAATCATTTAAGGTATAAGTTCATGTAGATGAATTATAATGCAATGATGTAAGTTGTGCTTGATAAAATCCTCTTAAATTCCCTAGAATGTGAATAAAACCCCATTTATTAATAGAAAATGATATGGATCTTAACTCCCAGTGATATAATTTAATATGGATAAATAAATTCAATACGATATTAATCAAAACAAATAAAAAATAATGGTACTATGTATCATGGACTATAAAATGAGAGAAATAGATCATTACCTTATATCCCTAGTCAAATGGGATCTAAAATCCAATACAAGAAAGATAAATATATTAAAAATGTATATCATACAATATTAATATATATTAACTTTTATATAATTCATTTTAGATCATGTATTATGAATATATTTTTTAGATATCTTCGATATTTACAATTGGGAATTTCTGGAATTATTTCTTTCACTCATGTCTTATGATGTCAATTTTGGTACACATTCATTAATAATAAGACTATAATTACTAGTCTAACACCCCAAGATTTCATAGTATGTTATTATTTCAAAGTAATTCAATAACTTGCACTACACACAACACCATGTTTAAGTACACCAGGACTTACCAAACTAGCCGTTAAAAAGAAATTATGAATAGTATTAACTGAATTTTGAACATTATATAATCCTTATAATTTCAGAATGAATATTATGAGTTTCTTAGACATAATGTAAGAACAAATTCATTTTTTTCAGATAAAAGAAGTATTTTTCCAAAAAATTAACTTCTAACAACTTAAAATGGTGAACCCTTTTTAAATCTAATATTTGAAACATTTATATATTTAATTTTACAAAAAAACTTCCTCTTTAGAATCGGGATATAAGAATTTACTTTCAATAATTTTTTGGTTTTTTTCTGATAACTTTCATATTTGGGTGAATAGTGAAAAATAAAATAATTTAACTGAAAACAGCTTTTTAAATCAAAATTATTTATAGTGTTAAATCATACATTTTAATGGTTTGAAAGAATAAATATATTATATTTTTACTATTTAATCCATTTCTGTTCATTGTGATTAATTTCACTTTGAAATTGGACATAAACAAGTGTTAATTTTTTGATAGTTATTATTTATTAAATATATGACTTTTGGTTTTGACAACAGAAATTAATTTTAAATTAATTAATGAAATTTCTATGTTTTGAAATTGGTAAAATAGATTTAATTTTTTAATTCGGAATAACAAAATTATTTTACGGTTAATTTTAGGTATTTTTTTGAAAACATTCAATTTTTTATGAATAGTGAAAAACAATGAGTTGTAGTTTAAAACAGATTTTTTATTTAAATAATTTTTTACTTTATTTAAATTTATTTTATGTCAAAATAGATACATAATACCTCTATAAGTTCAATGTAATTCATTGGAGTCTGTTTATAATAATGTTAGATATATATAAACTTTTTACCGTCTTTTACCCACCTCCTATGAGCATTTGAAAATTTACATAGAACAGAATTTTTCCACCTCTGTGAGTTTAATTTCAAAAATCCAAGAGATAATGATGATATCAGAATGTAAAATGTGGTTCAATAAGTTGAATATAATTTTTGGTGAATCATAACTTTTTTTACTTTTATATACCATGGTTTAAAGTAAATAGGGTAATTAAGGGTAAAAATGATATTATTATTACCGTAACATGCGTCCTAATTCAATTGGATAAGTATAATTAGTCCATAAACGACCTTAGGAATAATATATGATCCTTTTAGGTCCACTTGTATTAGATTAGGACATTTATTATTATTTAATTCAAAGAAGAGTTAAAAGAGTTAAAATCAAAGTTTAGTAACTAAATCATTTTTAATATAGAGTTACACATAAGATAATTTAGCCTATAAATATTATTTAGAAATATAAAAATATTTCCTACACAATGGTATTTTTTTTATATTTTTTGGAAATTAAATAATAAAATTTATTCATGGCAGAATGATGATGCAATAATTACCTAATTAATGAAAGATTGAAATAATTAATTTTATAAATATCCAAATAAATCTAATTTGAGACTTTTTATGCATTCCACTAATTTTATAGGTTAATATGATATATTATGGCTGGTTATATGATTTTTATTCTACGTAATAATGCTATTATGAAAAAATACAAAATAACTAATAGTGTCAAAATTGACATATGAGAGTTTTTATAACAAATATTATATTATTAATTAATATTATATTCCAAAAAATTCTAGGTTCGACCAAAAGACTTATATAATGATTTGTTTGTCATTAATGAACAACATGGGGTTTACTTGGATGTATATAGTATGATTATCAACCACATAATATAAAAATACCATGAGACATGGTAAATGTCAAACTATTTAACTACGAGATAAATCTAAATGATAAAGTTAATATAGTGACTCAAACCTATCTAAAACCTATTGGTTTAGTGGTTTTCGACCCATAACAACCTTATCCTTTAAATAATCTATTTTGGATCCATTAGAAACCGAAAATGAGATTATTATAAAATAATATGTCTACCTTTTCCTACGGTCCCCTCACCCCTCTTATAAAAGGGCACTCCCCCTTATCTCTAATTCACACCTTAAAAGCCATTTGTCTCAGCTAAAACCTTCCCAAATACCCACTAAAATTTCCTCCATTTATCCTAGAGGCCCTCATTTAGTCTAAAATCCATCCTAATGATCCCTTTTGATCAAATTAAAAGGAAGAACCCGAAGAAGAGGTAAATATTTCATCACCTCTTTCAAGTTTCACTCTTCTTCCACATCCTATTTCATTGTTGTTTACATTCTAAAATACTAATTCCAGTAATATATATATATATATAATGGTGTTATTATGAATATTTTACATCCATATTCATTATTATATCCATCCATTGAATGACATGTCACCATACGTTTGTACATATGGATTACCGTATCCACGTCCTTGTGTAATTGTTATTCAATACATTTTTACTTGGATGGGTATAATAATGATTGGTAATTTATGTAAATAATAAATAAAACATGATAATGATTCTGTATATATGATATACCATCCAATTAATTATTATTTTAATATCAGAAGAATGATATTGTTGCTCGTGCATATGTACGGATTACTGTCTCCACGAATGCGATGAGATTCGTTCCCCATCATATCCATTCAAGAGAAATTTTCTTTAGATGATTAAAAATAATGTTTAAAGACTTAATATAATTATGAATTTTAATAAGATACATCTGACCCATAATTAACATTACTTACATAACAAAGCATATAAAGGAAAATGAATCAGTTTACACTCAAAATGACGATAATACTAAGATATTATTAACAATGTAATATTAATAGATCATATATGATATCATATTAATGTATATGATTCTTGTATAATTTAATAAAAATTATTTTACCATTATAAAAGAGGATAACCTATCCTCGACCAAGGAAAAGTACAAGGTAGGGGTTAATTTCACAATCACTTTATTATCTGAGGTCATTTATACAAAATTATCTACTGGGACCTCTTTATCATCCACATCCATGTTTCTTAAAAATTTATTTCAAAAAATTCTTATTATTTTATAGAATATGGGTTAAAGTAAATTATACCTTTTTTTTACTTTTATAATATGTTTATAAAGGATTCTTTCCATTATTTTCCAAACAAGATCCTTGATAACCTTTTCGACAAAATTAGGGTAAGAATGTCATTTTCATAACTTATACGGCAAGTGCAACTATTTTCTTCCTTTATAACATCGTCAAAGCATCCCTTACAAGCTTATAAGAACATTTTCAAATATATATGTTTCTTTTATAATTACATGAATTTTAAATTATTTCAAAAAATAAAGAAATATTTCTCTAAAGAGGTTTTGATTTTATCTATGTCAACATCCTTTCATGGATTTTATGTTTGTTGGAAGTTGATTTATTATGATAAAAAACTTCTATATTGTATTGAATGTTTTGTGATATGTTTGAATGTGGATGTGTTATTTCATACCATTAATGGTTTATGGATAAATTATTGACATTTCATATGCCGGTTTTAATATGAATGTTTATGTTATGTTTAAAGATTTTCATATGAGGAATGCATTGGACTTAGTAACTAACTGGTGGATCCCGAAATAGCTCCTCGATGCATCGGTAGGTCTCATGAGACAAAATAGTGCCTTGGATCAAGGCCTTTACAAAATCTTATTTTTTGTCTTAGCATAAGGCCTTGACTATAAGGTTATGAAAGTCTAGCGTTATGCACTCCATCATTATGAAGGTGGCTATTGATATTGCATGTGATTATTCAACTACAAGAATATCCACGTGAGTAGGTAAATGGAATTAATTTGATTTTATCATTTCCATATTATACTGAAGTTCATGTTTAAAAGGATTTTGTTTTAATTTTATATATTTCCTTAAATGTTTATGTTTATTTATGAATTCTTCCGTTATATTGTTATACGTAATGAGCATCTGAGCTCACCCTTTTCTATGTTTCATTTCTCCCAGGATGTGAAGAAGTATGTTATGACTGACCTTCTAGGATAGTCTATGGGATCTGAGTGTTTTCTATGAAAAAAATGTTATTGTTGTTTTCTATTTTATTATGTAATGGAAACCTTTTGAATGTATCTAGTACTTCAAATTCTACTAAACTAATAGATCTTTCGAAACATGATCTTTTGTGATCATGCCAATGATATGTAATAATGCACTGACTCTGGGTAACTGGGGTCGGGGCACTATAGTTTGTATTAGAGGAATATTAGTACAAACCATGGATACTATATTTAGATAAACTCTGATTAGAGCACAAAAACCTAATACAGTATTTGAGGATTAGTATAGAAGAAATTCCTAGAATTTTGGTATTGTAGATAATTTGTGAGTATTCCAAGCAATACATCCATATCTAGATACAATAAGGTAGAGGCGGCTCTGGCATAGATGTACGTAGAGGTAAATCCTGAAAACACCGCTTTTCTGCACTCTTGGTTATGACACTCCCAAAGGATTTGATTAGGATAATTATCATTTTCTTTAAAAACCAATATAAATGGTTTATTAGTAATAATTCCTCAAAGAAAACATTTTTTTATGACTATGGATTATATCCATAAACTGTTCAATTTATGTTAAGTGTTTTACAGGTTTGGAATTATGTATTTCGATTCATAAACTCATCTAGTTTATACCACTGTATAGAAATGGAAACCAGTAGAAGGAATGTGAACTCCAACAATACGTATGATCCAAATAGTAAAAATGATCATATCTTTCATGGTATTAAGCAAACATTTATGATGGAAATAGTCTCCCATGTATTCTCAACTTATGAATAAAAAATATCATGTGTTAATAAGATAAGTAAAGAATTATATCAGTCCTACGGTTTTGAAGGGATTCAAGAGAAGAAAATGATGGAAGAGATAAATATGGATAAAGGGAAGAGGGAAAAGAATTATTTTTCTATATGTGATAACTGTTGAAAGAATCACCTTGGTCAATGATTGGAGGTAATGGGAGTTTGTTATATGTGTGGAGAAAAATTACACCAAGTATGTGATTGCAAGGGTAAAAAAAGGTTTCAAATGTACAATGCTTCATCTGCAAGGAGTTGGGACACAATGAAAATCAATTTCCAAATCATCAGAGTATACCCCAATTGTGGATTTTGGATAATAATAAAGTTATGATACTATAGAAGATGAAGAGGAATGATTATAATTATTATGTTATTATTAAATTATATTTTTCATTTGAGTATTCTATTAATTATGTACAGGTTATAAGAATTATAGATAATATAAGGATTGTACTGTAGGACTATTTCATTAAGGACTTGAGATTTTGTGGAACAAAGAAAAGTGATTCAATAGGAAGATAAATTTTTGGAATATATATGATTGAGAGAAAGATAAACCATAATATGGTTCTTATACCAAGGTAGAGATTTTGTATTATTACATGATTGATTTGGATAAATGATATTGGATATTCTTGACTACCTTGAAACTAATTAATGATTTTTATATTCCATAATTGTTGGAGTTTACAACATTTTTGGATTGAAAGAGTATATCAAGTATTCTATAAGGAATAAGGAAGCATGAATGTAATCAATAAGTTTTTATGGTAATTGAGGATGTTATAGTGTTTTAAAATAATACACGATGAAAGTGTTCACATGTTATTACGTGACAAAAAGGATCTTCAATGTGTTTGCCTTCCTTATAAGTTTTTCACTATGAGTTTGGACAAAATTATTTTGGATAAGTATAGTTTGATATTATTTTTGGATTTCCATAAAAGGAAAACCTAGAGGTCCGGTGACAACCCGTCGCGTCCGGCAAGGCCATGAGACTTGAACCCGCAACCGATGGGCGACAAGGGTGTATCACATACCACTGGCCGACGTGATGTCCTGGATTGAATAATGATTTTTTTAATGGTCTGGTGGATTAATTATAAATTCAAATTTTTTGGAACCCCATATGAAAATGATAAATAGAATATGTTTTTAAGTTCTATTATCTTTTAGAGTGAAAGATGAGTTTGTGGTAGAAAGTAGTTAAAGGATGGAACTCTACTTGTCATGTATATATATATTTTCTTCTCTTATTCTATAAAGAAATTAATTCTTAAACTTTAAGTAAAGGATCCTATAACTAAAAATTTGTTATCCTAATACCTAATTTTTTTGTTGAACCAATGATATTTTAAATCATCATTGATTAATGCCTTTGAGGCCAACAATTTTACAATTGGTTGTGATCGATGACCTCAATCACACCCTATAAATATTTACATTTTTTCTCCAATTACGTGTCTCTAATTATCACCAATGTTATTTTAATCAAGATTATAATTTGGTAGTGACTTTTACATTCCCCTTTTCCTCTTATTAAGACTAAATTTTGTTGACTCAATTTCAGATGTGGGTTTTCCCACAAAGGTATTTTCTATTTTCAACCTTTTATTTTTTAAGAACAAGTTCCAATTGCGATGATGAAATTTATTGAAGGAGGGAAGAATGTAACACCCCAATATATCATAATATGTTATTTCTTCAAAGTAATTAAATAACATCCACTACACACAACAACAACTTCAAGCGCACCATGACATACCAAACTAGTCGTTAAAAAGTAGTTATGAATAGTATTAATTGGATTTTGAACATTATATAATCCATATAATTTTAGAATCCATATTTTGATTTTCATAGACATAATGTAAGAACAAATTCATTTTTTCAGATAAAAGAATTATTTTTCAAAAAAATGATCTTCTACTAACTTTTAATTTTTAACCCTTTTTAAATCAAATATTTGATACTTTAATATATTCAATTTTACAAAAAAAAACCCCTCTTTAGAATCGGGAAATAAGAATATAGGTTCAATAAATGTTTGGTGTTTTTTCTGATAACATTTATATTTGTGTGAATAGTAAAAAATACAATAATTTAACTGATTTTTTTAAATAATAATAATTTATTGTGTTAAATTGTACATTTTAATGTTTTCGTTGTATAAATAGATTATATTTATATTATTTAATACAATTATGATCATTATAATTAATTTCACTTTGAAATTGGACATAAACAAGTGTCAATATTTTGATAGTTATTATATCTTAAAAATACGACTTTTTGTTTTGACAACGGGAATTAATTTTAAATTAATTAATGAAACTTCTATGTTTATAAATTGGTAAAATATAATTCATTTTTTAATTAGAAATATCAAAATTAGTTTACGGTTAATTTTTGGTATTTTTCTGAAAATTTTAAATTTTTGATTAATAGTGAAAGACAATGAGTTATAGTTTAAAACCAATTTTTTTAAATAAATATTTTTATTTTATTTAAATTAATTTTAGGTCAAAATAGATATATAATAGCTATATAATTTCAATATAATTCATTGGAGTTAGTTTATAATAATTTGAAATATATAAAATTTTAATGAACTTCTTACCGTCTTTTACCCACCTCTTAAGAGCATTTGTAAATTTACACAAAACTTAATTTTACAGCTTCTGTGAGTTGAATTTCAAAAATCTAAAAGACTTGGTCGACATAATTATGTAAAATTTGGTTCAATAAGATGAAAATATTTTTTGGGGAATAATACCCTTTTTTACTTTTATTACCATGGTTAAAAGTAAATAGGGTAATTAAGGATAAAAATGTTATTATTATTACCCTAACACATGTCCTAATTCTATTGGATAAGTATAATTCAACCATAAAAAACCTTAGGAATAAAATATGAACCTCTTTAGGTCCACTTGGATTAGATTAGGACATTTATTATTATATAATTCAAAGGAGAGTTAAAAGAGTTAAAATCAATGTTTAATAACTAAATGATTTTTAATATAGGTTTACACATAATATATATTCGACTCTAAATATTCATTATAAAGCTAAAATTATTTCCTAAATAATGGTATTATATATATATTTTTTAGACATTTAAAAATTAAATTTATTTATGACACAATGATTATGCTGGAATAACATAATTAATGAATGAATAAAATAATTGAAATTATAAATATCCAAATAAATGTAATTTGAGACTATTTATGAATTAAACTAATTTTCTAGGTTAATATGACATATTATGGTTGTTTAGATGAATTTTATCCGAATTAATAATGCTTTTATGAATTAGGAAAAACAAAATACTAAATATTTTCAAAATTGACATAGAAGAGTTTTTAAAACAAATATTATATTATTAATTTATATTATATTCCTGAAAATCTATGGTTCAGCCAAAGGACTTATATAATGATAGGTTTATCATTAATGAACCACTTAGGGTTCTCTTGGAAGTTTATAGTAAGTTTATTTACTATATAATAAAAAATTACAAAGAGACATGGTAAATGTTACACTATTTAATTAATAGTTAAATCTAAAAGATAAAGTTAATATAGTGACCCAAACCTGTATAAAACCTGTTGGTTGAGTGGATATAGACACATATCCACCTTAGACTTTAATTAATCCATTTTGGAGATATTAGAAAAAGAAAATGATTTTATTATAAAATAATATTTATAGCTTTTCCTAAGGTGCCCCTCACTACTCTTATAAAAGGGCACACCAACTTTTCTCTAATTCACACCTTCAAAGCCATTTTGATCGGTCCAAACCTATCCAAATACCCTCTAAAATGTACTCCCCTAATAATATAGGCCATCCTTTAGTCATAAATCCAACATAACGAGCCCTTTTAATCAAATCAAAAAGAAAAACCTGAAGAAGAGGTAAATATTTCATCACCTCTATCAAGTTCATTTTTTCATCCACATCATATTTTGTGGTTGTTTGCATTCTAAAATAATAACTACAGTATCTTCTATATACATAGATGTTATTATGAATATGGTAAAATTGTATTCATTATTCTGTCCACCCTTTTAATGACATTTCACCATACGTGGGTACGTACAAATTACCGTCTCCACATATTGGTGTAATTGTTATTCAATACATTATTATTTGGATGAGTATAATAATGATGTGTAATTGATGAAAATAATAAATATTATGTGATAAAGATTCTGTATATATGATATACCATCCAATTATATATTATTTTAATATCAAAAGAATGATATTGTCGCTCGTGAGTACGTACGGATTACCATGTCCACAAACACGATGAGATTCATTCCACATCATATCCATTCAAGACTAATTTTAATTAGATGATTAAAAATAATGTTTAGAGACATAAAATAATTATTAAAATGAATAATATACATTTTATCCATAGAAAACATTATTTACGTTACAAAGCATATAAATGAAAAACGAATCAGTTAACACCCAAAATTACGATAATACTATGATATTATTAACAAATGAATATAAAAAGATCATATATGATATAATATTAATGTATATGATATTTTTATAATTTGATAACAATTTTTCACCATTATACATTATGTTAACCTACCCTTGACCAAGGAAAATTACAAGGTACGGGTTAATTTCACAATGTCTTTATTATCCAAGGATGTTTATACATAATTATCTACTAGGGCCTCTTTATCATCCACATCCATGTTTCTTAAAAATTTATTTCAAAACATTCTTAATATTTTATAAACTATGGTTTGAAGTCATTTATACCCTTATTTGACTTTTATAAGATGTTTATAAAGTAATCATTTCGTCATTTTCCAATCAGGGTCCTTTATAACCTTTTCGACAATATTAAGGTAAGAATGACATTTTTTAACTTATACGGTGGGTGAGGATATTTTCCTCCGATACAACACTGTTGAAGCATACCTTAAAATATTATAAGAATAATTTAAAATATAAATTTATCTATATTAATAACGTGACTTTCAACTGATTTCAAAATAGAAATATATATTTCTCTAAAAAGGTTTTGATTTCATCTATGTCAAAATCCTTTGATGGATTTTATGTTTGATTGAAATTGATTTATTATGATAAAGAACATTCATATTGTATTGAAGGTTTTGTGATATGTTTGAATGTGGATGTGTTATTTCATAACATTCATGGTTTATGGATAAAGTATTGACATATTTTAATCAAATTTTAATATGACTGTTTATGTTATGTTTAATCATTTTCATATAAAAGAATGCATTGGACATAGTAAGTGACGGGTGGAGCCCACTATAGCTCATCGATGCATCGGTAGGTCTCATGAGAAAATCTAGTGTCTTTGTATAGGGCCTTGAAAAAATCATATTTTTAGTCTTGTCATAAGTCCTTGACTATGTGGTTATGAAAGTCTGAATTATGAATTCCATCATTATGAAAGTGGATATTGATATTGCATGTGATTATTAAGCTCGTAGAATATCCATGTGAGTAAGTAAATGGAATTATTTTGATTTTATCTATGCCATATTATGCTTAAGTTCAAGTTTATATTGAATTTTGTTTTAGTTTTATACATTTAATTAAATGTTTATGATTATTTCTGAAATCTTCCGCTATATTGTTATCCTTACTATGCATCTGATCTCACCCCATTCTATGTTTTATTTTTTCCAGGATGTGAATTTGAATGTTATGATGGACCTATAGGGATAATCTATGGGATATTAGGGTTTTCTATGGAAAAAATGTTGTTGTATGTTTCTATTTTATGATGTAATTTAAATCTTATGAATGAATCTATTACTTCCAAGGCTACTAAACTAGTCAATCTTTCGAGACTTGATTTGTTGTGATCATGCCAATGATACGTAATAATGCCTGGACTCTAGGTAACTGGGGTCAGGGCATTACAACTAGATCACTAAAAAACAAGATTATATAAACTATACGTATTTATAAATATATTATCTCATTATGAATGTGTTTTAGTTATTTTTCTTAAAAGTGAATCATTATTATGTTATCTTCAAAATTTTTGTGATAAATAATGCCATTTTTATAATTGGTTAAAAATAGAATATAAACAATAAAAACGATAAAAAGTAATTATTTAATTACTAAAATATATTTATATTAGTATTTTAGTTTCTCTATTGAAACATGGTAGAGTTTTATAAGGTAGTTCATGTATATGGTTAATCAGACCGAAAGAAGACATGCTATAAATCAATGGTTGATTATGGTTAAGAAGGAATATAATGACATTAAAATATAAGAAAAATTAGTTTTTTAATTTTTATGATAGTTAATAATATTTTACGATTTTTGAAAAAACAAACTAAAAATGTGGAAAATTGAAAAATGATACCTTATGGTGGTAGTAGTCTACACAACACACTATTAAGGTCATCATTTCTTAATGGATTAGATGAAATAAAAGTGGTTAATAATTATTATCATTATACTTATAAATATATTTCATATGTCACATTTATTCATCATTTCCCTTATTATAAACAATGAAGAGTTGTATTGGTGAAAATGAAAGTCATCACATAGTTGAGGCGATTATGCTCACAAATGTGAGAATAATTTTCTTTTTACCAATATAGATATGCTAGAATAAATAATTATTTTACAATTAATAAAATAACAATTCAACAAAAAAATAAAAAATATTCCATTATATTACATTGTTTTGATTGTTTTTTATATAATTATTAAGGTGAAATTGATAATATTGAAGAAATAATCTCATTACGTCACAGAATGTTCTACTAAAAGACACCTTGGTTGTGATATATATAGTTTCACCTTTAGAAAAAAAAATCTAGGTTATTAAATAGAATTACTAATAAGACAAACTTTTGGGTTTTAAGTTCATTTATATGGGGATGTCTAACTTTGAGATGTTGGTTGTGATCAACATTGGTATGTGATGAAAATGGAACCTTTATGTCACCCATTTTTTTATGAATAATAGGATGAACATATTCAAGGGTCAATGGTTTAAAAAATGTGAAATAATGGAGTTTCAGTGATATAATATCTATAAATCCCCCAAAAATTATTTTACCACTTGCATTAAACACGTTTCATGCCTTTTACTACATCATTTTTACATATTACAATTTTCAATGGAAATTAGTTATTACCCAAGCATTATATATTTTATTAAAAATACAAGGGATCTATTCTAAGAAAAATATTATTTTCTCAACCAGAATATGGGCTTTATATAATATAATTAATTTAATAAATAATATAAAATTATCTATTTAATTAAAATCATTATGCTATAGAAAAACTCTCTTATTGAAAAATGATTCCTTTATTTTTTATTTCTCTTAATCGTATTTAATATTGATATATAATTAAATTATTTATGATAATTATATATATATATATATAATTTTTTTAAATATAATATTTTTTTGTATATAATATTTTTTTAATATATTTAAATTACACATTGTTAATATACATTTTCTATAAAAATAATATATTTAATATTATCATAATAAATAACATTAATCCGTATATTCATTTCAATATTTCTAAAAATGAAACCGGTATTATCAAATAAAATAATAATGTTGTCGTAAAATAATAAATATATATATATATATAATTTTAATTTTATTAAGATATGAATCCTTATTTTTAATATAAGAGAATAAAAATAGTTTGTGAAGTAAAAATAAATAAATAATATTCAATTATTTTAAACATATGTTTCATAAATTCAATGTTGTATATTTAATTAATTTGTTATTATTATAACCAATGCACTTAAAATATAATTTGTTTTCATTCTAGAATTAAATTGTTAACTTTATTTTATATCTATAATGAAATAAGTGGTATTTAACAAAATTTTGGAATATATACTAATAGAATAGTAACCTCAACAATGAGTGTATAAATAAAATTTATATATCATATATTTGAATATATATATATATATAATATAAAAAGTAAATAATTTTTTTTAAATGATAAATTCAGTGTTGGTATTTATCTGACATAAAAATTTTTATTTACAATATATTATTTAATAAATCATTCTAAAGGAAAATCTACCTTCATAAAATAGATTTGTAAATTAATATTTTTTGTCTCATGATTATAAGATAATTTTATGAGACCTTAATTAATTTTTCAAAGAGTTATAAAATTAGTTATAATTTTAAAATAGGAATTTTCTGAATAAATGAAGAATTTAATTAAAAATTAGATTTCTCATATTTATAAAATTATTTATATTAAATAAAATTCATTTTTTATTTTTAAATGTCAAAAAATGGATGGGATTAATTAATGGTTTTTTTTGAATTAGTTAAATTTTTGCTGTATAGTGAAATTCAATAATTTAGGGTATATATAAACAATAAGTTAAATGAACTGGGTCAACGGGGAAATGTATATGATGATGAAGGGGGATTTGTTGGATTCACTACTCTAGGTAGTGGTGGGTCTATCACTTTAATGTATGTTGTCTTATGTGGTGAGGCTAGAATGACTGATTGTGAGTATTTTACCTCTGTTCCATCAATGAGAAGATCCCACAAGGACTACTCTAAAATCCCTAAGAATGTTTCTACTATATAATATTCAAATATATCAAGAATGGTCAATGAAAATTAACTAAATTCCTTTAATCTATAAAAGTATAAATCTATGTGGGAATCTATTGGAGACTCTAATTAATAGAATGACTTGTCAAATTATGATTTCTTGTTTTTTATGAATGTGAAAAATTATAATTCTTTGATCTCGTTGGCCGATTCTGTGTAAATTATTTCACTTATTCAACAAATGGTCATAAGCTCTACTTCTAACTAGACCTCATTAAAATATATAAAAAATAATCTATTCCTTGATTTATTTCTTATTTAATGTAACACCCTGATATTTTTTGAATTATTTTTTTTCGAATTAATTTGATCCATTTGATATTTTGCATCACATGAAAAACTGATAATAATTTATATTATATATTCAGATAACGTAATATGAAAAACCAAGTAAATTGTGCACTACACACAATAAGAATTTTATATTGGCCTACATGGAGCACCGAGGTTATCTTTTGATACGCATAATAATTACTTTCCTTGATGGCTTTCATAACACGCAAGACTGAGTTTTACAGAACAATAATATATAATTAAAATGTTATTATTTAATATAATATTGTAAAACCTAGCCATAATACTAGAGATTGTGAAAATTATCATCTAATTTATGAAAATATATGTTTTATACAATTATAATTTTAATTTATAGCTTACAAATTTATATGAAATAAATATGAAAATTGATTGAATGTAATTGGATATACTAATATTTGTATCTTCCCAAAGATGTTTTACCCAAATAAATTAAAATTATTATAATTAGTGAGTTATATTAATTTAAATTAAATCATATATATTCAATAAAATATTTTTTATATTTAATAAATTTTATAGAAATAATATAGAACAGACAAATTTTTATTCTTAAAACATGTACATTTATTAAGGCATTCCTACCACCTCTTAATGGTGTACACATTATAGATACAAATTTGGAACATCAATATATTAAATATGTCAATAATACTTTATCTCTGAATCTGTAACATAGTTATTTGGTCAGGTTAATGTTTTTTTATTTTTTTGTGAAGTTTCAATTTTTAATTAATATTGAAAAACACTAAGTTTTAGTTCAAAATTTATTTTTTTATATAGTTTATTTATAATGATAAATTACATTTTAAATTGGTTTCAAAGTAAAATTAGATAATATTTTTAACAATTAATCCAATTAAAGTCATTTACACTGATTTCACGTTGAAATTGGATTTAAAATTTTTGTGAAAACATTGGCTCATTTTAACTCTAAACACTCATTATGTCGTCGTGTCAATGAGACTAAGTTTAAATTAATTTCTACCTTTTTTGTAATTTGAATTTTTAAAAATGGATTTAATATTTGGAATAGTCATAATTTATAATTTCTAATAATTTCAACATATTTTTTGATGAAAACTATTTTTGAAATTAATTAAAATTAATTACATTGATTAATGTAAAAATAAGCATAACTAAAGACTAAACCTTAAATTTAAGACCCAAAACGATCTAGAATCTTTTAAAAAATCCATTAGATTCCAATATTTCTACTTTATCCTACATTTTATAAATTTTTGTTCATTATTAGACCCACATGACATGTGGAAAATTTGGATATAATTACTTTGTCAAAATATTACAACAATTTCATTCCTACTGCACTATAAGAAGTCTTCATATACTCCCACTAAATTAAGCATATCAAACCACTTATGTTAGGCCAATATATTCTCAAATTTCCTCCAAAAACAATCCCTTACATTTTTAATCCTCCATTTTTTCATAAATCCTTCCAAATAATCCCTTTTGTAAAAACCAAAAGTAGTTACTGATTAAGAGTTAACAACCTCCCTCAAACTCCATTATTTTATATTCATTCTCCACTAACGTAACAATTATTATTCAAATATTGTATAATAACATCAGTATATTCCATAAACTAAGATATTTCAGGATAGTTTTTCTATATACACTTGCACACGCATCCATCTAATGGGTAACAAACATATTTTTTGGTGTACAACGAACTACCGCCTCACTAAACGATGATTGTTCATTTTTCCATTACCACCTCTCGTGGTAGAAATTGTGATGGAAAAAAATTATATATGTAATATATTATATTTTTTATTTCTTTAATACTTTTTATTCATTTTAGAACACATATTTTTTTTACCTTCCATTTGGTGTAAATGTGATAATTATTTTTGACGAGGTGTGGACTACTACCCCCTCAACACAATGTGATTCCTTCACACACTACATAGAATTTATTGATAATGGTTTTCGTGAACATGTATGATATATATTATATAATAATTATAATTTCATCGTGTAAAATATACATTAATATACATATATTTAATTTTCTTTCTCTCTCTCAAAACATCAATAAAATGGAAGTTGTATTCATGTGTACATACAATCTAACGTCTCCATGAATGGTTTATTGCATTTAATAACTGTATATTTTATATATTATTATGATACATTTTTACAGAATATAAAGTATATTTATATCTTGTTTTATATTCTTTATATCATTATATAAGTATAAGAATAAAATATATAACTAATTAAGACACATGTGAAAAATAAATAGAATATTACCCAAAGTGAATCATTAATATAGAATTTTTAAGAAGAGGGTAATATAAATTTATAATAAAACCAAATATGGTATAATATTTAAGAACATGGTTCTTTTGAATATTTATAATAAACTTACATTTATTATATAAGAGTTTTGAATGAGTATGATGAGAGTCTTAACACATGCTAAAAGAATTTCACATCATTTTAATGTTTGTGAGACCCAATCATTGTTCACTACTTATTCCTTTTGTGTGGTTTGTATACTGCACATGGATGTAATATATCATTCATATGATAAAAATTATGGGTATTTACATATCCATTCTATGATATTTCTATCATTGTATTTATGTCTCAAACGTTACCAAATTTGTAAAGTAATTTTGTCTCAATTTTTATTCTTTGAGACATAAGCCTTGTTATGAACCTAATTTTTTCATGATGTGGATAAACTGCCTTGGAAATTTCATGTCAAGAATCTACTTCTTTTGAGGTTATATATTTTCAATATTTTTTATGTTTATGATTACATTATTGAAATCTTATGATCCATCTCTCAAGAACACTCATGAATTTTATTATCATCTGGTTATTCATGTTATATTAATTTATTGGAACTAATTTTATACTCATTGGTATATAAAATATTAATGAATTAATTTTTTAGAAATCCCCAATTTACTATCTCTTTGTTCGAAAATATATGATTCCTTTAGACCATGTTTTGTAAAAAAATGGTTCTAAGAATATTCCATTATTCTACTATAATATTTAAACATAATATTACCTTTTATTCTTTTACCAATATTTTCAGTGGAATAATATGGTTCTTTTTAAAAATGAAAATTTTATCAACTTTTTCCATGAAAAAGGAATGTTCTTGTTACCTTATATTCCATGTGTGGATTTACCCAATATCATTTCTTTGATGCTTACTTTTCACATTTAAAAGAAAAATTATTTTAAAAAATGTTGTCTTAGAAAAATAATTTCCAAAGATATTTTTTCCAAAAATTTTCAATATTTATTCATTTGTTTTCATGGTTCATTAATATATTTTCAAGGATAATAGTTTTCAATTTATTTTAAATATTTCTTTATATATTTTCAAATTTATTTTTAAATAAATGATTTTCCAAATTTATTCAATACTTTCTTAAATGTTTTCAAATTATTTTCAATGAAAAATGTTTTTAAAATGTTTTGAATCTTATTCCATAATTGTTCATGGAAAATGGTTTATAAAGTGTTTTGAAGCCTTCTTTGTATGTTTTCAAGGTATTTTCTATGAAAATAATTTTCAAATGGTTTTATGCATTTCAAACATTCTTTCAAAGAAGAAAAGATATTTTCCTCAAGAAATGTTTTCAAAATATTTTTCAGAGTTATTTTCAAACTATGATGACATCTCTTGATGTTACTCATGCCATTATAGTAAATGATCAAAGGGTTCCATTCATATTTATTATTGGATGGTTTATTTTTTGATGGAATTAATCTTATGAAAACTATTTATCATCCACAGGATATATGATTTTCAAACCCACTTTTTCAGGGGTTATTGTTTTTGTAAAATGATTATGAAACATGTATCTATTTCTATATGTTTTGATATGATTATATATTTATGATAACCATTTCATTTACTGGGATGTGATATTATTATTTATGAATTTGTGTCACATTTTTGTATGATTTCATTAAGATATGGGTGGGACCTATATCACCCCCCAATGCATTGGTTAAATATGTATACCTTATGAGATTTACAATGATGGTCTTAAGATTGAACCTTGACTAGTATGATGGTCATGAGAGTGAACTATAACTACCAATATGATATTAAGAATGAACTAATTCTACTAATATATACATCAGAGTGAACTATTACTATCTAGATAGTATGGAGTGTGAACCCATACTTCCAATATATCCTTGGAAATGATGTCATGACTTTTGTGGAAATCATATTATATGATTATGTGCTTGACATAATTCCATGATTTATTACTATGTTACACATTTAGGGATTATGTTCTTTATATAATTATGATACATGTTTTATAACCATCAGAACAATATTCCATGAATCATATTTATAATCTTTGATATAAAGGGTATGCTCTTCTATTTTCATGATCACTTTCTCAGACCTCTATGCTCATGTTTACACTTATATGTATTCTTTTTTACTAATTTTGAGTATATAAGATCACCTATATTATGATTACTTCCTCAAGTTATGAAGATATGCACTATTTTTAAGTTTCTTACAAGGGTTCTAGTCAAGAAGATCATAGTGGATGATAATGTAGCTCATCTTTGGACCATTGTTTATGTTTCCATGTTTCCAAAGGAACATGACTAGTATGGTATCAGGTAATCCATCTGTATAATGTCTTATGTATTCCATAATAATATTTGAAAATAGAGGGCCACTATAGTTGATATTATATTTAATTTGTAGTTAAAATTTAGAAACAAGGATCAGAAAACAATTAAAAGTTCCCTATGAAAATTATTAGGTATATGTATTAGGGTGTCTCAAAGGATAAGAATTAGGATTAGTTAATGATTAAGAGAATATCCTTGAATTATTGTATATTAAAGAGTGATAGGATTTCTAGAAATAAATTCCTATCTTGATACTAATAGTGGATATGGCCATGTCATATATGTACCTGGCAGTAAGAAATCCAATAAGATGAGCTAGGTAGGACTCGGGTTAAATTGGTACATGTCAAGGGGCTTACAGGACACCCAGTTTGACACTACAACATGATATGTTTTAGAAACTCACTAACTCCTATTGACTCATCATAAATATGGTAAAAGGTAAATGTCTATGAATAACCTAGGATAAACCACATGATTGGTTGATTAAAAATTTGTTGTCATGATTTAAATATCATATAAGTAATTTTTAATGATTATATTTTTTTCTTCTATGATATGTCTTTCTCATCCTACGCTTTCTGGTTTTAGTCTATAGAGAGAACTAGGAAGAACATTTCTAACATTTAATGATTATGATTTCGAATCCAGGGGATTTATGAAAATTGATTCCCCAAGTGTAAATATCATAATGAGAATTAGGTAGGTGGTTTGAGTATTGGTTATACATATGAAGATAAAGAGACCACAAATTCCATGTGGAAGGTATGTGATGTTCCTCCAAAATTATATACCATAAACATAATAATCATGATTATATTTATGTTGATCAACCATAGTACATTGTTAAAATTTTATATTCACGGAAATATTTTTTAAGGAATCCTTTAATGAGGCATTATTAAAGTTTTAATAATAAATATGGATGAATGAAGTATTTATGTTTTGTAAATTCAAATATTATATTAAGTGAATCATGGAATATATAATTATTTTTAGAATAATTTTTCATTATGGATTTAAAATGATATATGTAACACTAATTTCATGAAAATGTATATTTTGATTAGGGGAGGGTAACACCTGATTAATACCTGATGTTGAGATAATGATCATTTTATAATGATATGATGGATATGAATAAGTAAATTGGATGGTACATATTACCCTAGAATATTTTATTGATAAATTGTTCTATGTCATCAAGTATAATGTATAAAAATTCTAGGATTTAAATAATGTATCAAGTAATCATTGGAATAAGGAACCATGCATAATTTACCAAATTATTTGTGGTAATTAGAGTTATTACCTTGTTTTAAGGGAATATACGATGATAGTATTCTGAATTTTGGAATGTGAAAAAAAAGAAATAATTTGTGATATATGGGTATCAATGTTAATATGTTTTGTATCATTCTTTATAGATTGTGAAATTTTCATCATTCATAAGGATTGTAAGCTCAACCAATTATGGAAATATGAAATTAAACTATTGATGAAGTCGGTAAAATTAAAGTGTTATCTCACTAAATGAGGATTTCTAAATATTATATAACCTGATACAACATATTTGTTTTGATGGTAACTAAAGAGATATGTGATGACTTATCATGAATCTCATGATCTAGTAGTGCTTCAGGAATGAAAAATTCACCTTCTTTTTTGGAGAAAGTGGTGAAGTGGGAATTGGTCAATACATGTCCATGATGTGAACATGAAATTAAGAGTGTAAATAAAATAATTTAATTATGAAAAATACTGAAAATTATTCAACTATGGGAAAGGATATTGAATCCAAAAAGGTTATCCTCATACATTTTTTTTAATAAATTAAATTTTCCACTATATAGCCACATATTTATGGATTTGTAATTGTTATCGTTCTCCTCACCAAGTTCTCTATCACTCTCCTATATAAATTGATAGTTATATTTCTCTTCCAGGTCAATGCTTTAACTTTCCACCTATATTCTCATAAGTGAAAACCATTCTATTTGTTACTTTGGGTAACAATTATGGATTCCATATTCTTTTTTGAGGGATGTTTTAGTGTTCATTTTTACAATGAATGATTTTAAGAAAATAAAATTTCCTTGATCAAACCATTGAAAACCCAGATGATTTTAGGGTGAAATTAATTTTATGGGGTATAAAACGTAACACCCAGATTTTTTCTAAATTCATTTTTTCGAATTAATTTAATCTTTTTGATATGTTTCATTTTCTATAATACTAATAACAGTTTATTTTATATGTTTTTATTATATTATATGATAAACAATGTTAATATTGTGTTATAGGAAACGTAAATATTATCATTGTCTACAAATAACAGAAATTGTTATCTTTCATTACATGCAAAAATGACATTCCTTGATGGCTGGCATAACACCCAAGACTAGGTCTTACAAAATAATAATATATCATTATACGGTTATTTTTTAATATAATAATAAATATATATTCCATTAATTTATAGGTTATAAATAGTATAAAATAATTTAATAATGTATATGGGTTACATAAATATATTATTAATTCATAGGTTACAAATTAATTGGAAATGAATATAAATACCGATTGTATGTAAAGGGAAATACTATAATTTTAATGGTCAAAAATCTATTTTACACATGTAAATTAAATTAATTATAATTAGTGAGTGATATAAAATTAAAATATATGATATATATTGAATTAATTATTTTTTGATTAATTCAATATATTTTTTATAGATAAGAAAAGAACAAACTTGATTTAATGCTTAAAAACAAATATTTTTATGAAGGCATTCTTAGCACCTTTTAAAGGTGATCTAATTTTAAATAATTTTTTTTGAAATTTTATAGATTTAATATGCTAAAATAAACTTCATACTTGAAATAGAAATATAATAATTATGTTATGGTAATTTATTGGTATTTTTTTGTGAAGTTTCATTTTTTTAATTTTATAGGGAAAAAATACTGAGATTTATATCAAAACATAATTTTCATTTAATTTATTTATATGGGTAAATTGAATTTTTAATTAGTTTCAAAGTATTATTATATAATATTTTGAACAATTAAATAAATTTAGGTCATTGGAACCAATTTCACATTGAAATTGGATATAAAATCTTAGTAAACTTTTGATCATTTTTACTTGAAAAACCTGGAGCGTCGTCATATTAGTGGGATTAATTTTAAATTAATTTCTTCAACTTATGTGATTGGAATTCCGAAAAATGTATTCCATAATAAAATAAGTATAAATTATAATTTTGAAAAAGGTTAAATTAATTTTTCTCCAAACTTTTATTTGAATGAAATTGAAATTAATTACATTTATTAATGTAAAATTAAGCTTTACTAATGACGAGACCATAAATTACGACCAAAATTTATCTAGAAACATTTCCAAGATCCATTTTATGAACATTTTTTTGACTCTATACACACTTTTATATATATTGGTCTGTTATTTTATCAACCTGACATTTGGAAATGTGTATGGAATTTCTTTTTGAAAATATTACAACAGTGCAACTCCTCCTCCACTATAAAAGGCCTCCTCTCCTCTGATTTCTTCACTCATATAAAACGACATTATATAAGAAAATATAATTCAAACCATCCTCCCAGAAATCTCTCACTTAAATTAATTATCCTCCAATTTCTTCTTAATAATTCCACGGAAGCCCTTTGGTTCAAACCAAAAGGTGTTGCCCGATTAATTGGTAACACCCTCCCTCAAAATCCATTTTCTAATTTTTTCTCAAATACCCCAAATCATGTTATATAATTATTTTACAAAAAAATATATTATATTAAAAATAATATGATTTGATTGATATTTTTTACTCCTAAACTTATAACACAATCATATAATGGCTAACAAACATATTATGTTTGTCTAAGAAAAACAATAGCCTCACTAAACGATGATTGTTAAATTTTCCTTTTATGCCACTCATGGTGGAAATTTTTCTGGACAATATATTTATATATTTAATATATGTTATCTATTATTTATTTAATATTATGTATTTCTTTTACAACACCTATATTTTTTACTTTTTATTTTGGGTAAATAATACAATTTCATTTGATGATGTTTAGACTATCATCCCCCTCAAAGCGATGTGATTCGTTCACACACTACATGAAATGTATTTAGAATAGGTTCAGTAAAATTATATGATATATATTATATAATAATTCTAATGGAATAATAATATATTTAAATATACTTTATTTACTTTACTTCTTTTCAATACATCAACAAAACCAATGTAGTGTTCCTCGATATTTAAGACCTATTGTCACCATGAATAGTGTATTCTATTCCATACATATATTTTTATAGATTATTAAAAAATATATATTATTATGATAAATTATATTTATATATTTTTATATATGTTTTAATTCATGATATATTTATAATGACCAACGATACAAAAAATTAATACACATGCGAAAAAAAAAATCCAATATTACACTAAGTATAACCATAACATAAATTTGCTAACGAGAGGGTAATATAAAGATAAAATAAAACCATATATCTTATATATATAAGGATATGGTTCTCTAAAATATTTATAATATAACAAAAAAAATTTATACCAGAGGTTTGAATGAGTACAATGAGAGTCAAGACACATGGTAAGGGAATCCCATTTTACTGTTTACTTATGTGAGACACATGGTTTAATCATCACTCATTCCTTTTGTGTAGTGCGTATACATCGCATGTATGTATTATATTATTCATATAAATACAGTTATGGGTGTTTACATACCTATTTTATGATATTTATATCATTGGATTTATGTTTAAAATGTTACCAAATCATTAAATAATTTTTTTTCAATTTTCCTTCCTTGAGACACATTCCATGTTATGCACATATATTTTTCCATGATGTGTATACAATAGAATTGATAATTTATATCATGAATCTAATTATTTTCATAATATTTTATGCATTACATTATTTCATTTTATTACATGGGGAGTATGGTTCGATGTCACCAAGATGTAATAGTTTATTAAAACAATCTCATTTCTTTTCGAGATTAATTATGTTTATGATATATTTGATGAAATATTAGGATATATCACTCAAAAAAAGCCATTAATGTTTTTATACTTTGGTTAGTAATGAAATATTCCTGTATTATGTTTCATTTTTACCTCTTTGGAATATATTAGTTTTACTAAAATATTTTTATAAAAGCCCAAAGTTAACTTCCATTCGATTATAAATATGTGTTCCATAGAAACCATGTTTTCAAAAAATAGTTTTACATGAATATTACACTATTTTATTATAATATTTAAATGAATATTTTATCCTTTTTTATTTTATAAATCTTTTTAAAGGAATCAACTTGTCACTTCTTGAACAAGTCATTTATCAATCCTTTTACCATGAAAAAGGATTGTTATTCTTACATCGTACGACAGGTAAGGTTTTTTTCACTATCATTTCTATGAAGCATTCTTTTCATGATTAAAAGGTTAATATAAAAAAATGTTTTTTTAAAAATAATTTCCAAAGAGATTATTTTCAAAACGTTTTCATGATTTCTTTTTTATTTTTCAAAGTATTTATCAAGGAATTTGTTTTTGAAATGGATTTTAATAATCTTTTCTATGTTTTCAATGAATTGTTTTTCAAATTTCGATTATATATTATCAAGGAAAATAGTTTTCAATTTATTTTAAATATTTAATTATCAATATTTAATGTTATTTTCAACGAAATGTTTTTTAAAAAGATCTGAGACATTATATTAATGTTTTCAAAGACAAAAATTAAATCTTTTAAATCATTTTTATATGTTTTCAACGGAAAGGGTTTTCAAAATTATATTAAGTGTTATTATGGTTTTTCAAGGTATTTTGTATAAAAATTATATCCAAATGGTCTTATTCTATAAAATATCTTCTTCAAAAAATAATGGATTTTTTCATCCAGAAATGTTTTAAAAATATTTTTCTGAGTTATTTTCCATCTATGATGACACTGTTTAATATTACTCATTTCCATCATGGAAATTATCCAAATATTACGTTCATATTATTTCATTAATGGTTCATATTTTGATGTAATGATCCTTATTACACTCATTTTACTTCCACATGTAATATTATTTTGAAACATGTTTCTTTTCACGAGTTATTCTTTTGGTGAAATGATTATAGAACCAGTATATTTTTACACATTTTATGACATGACTAAATTTTTATGATACCCATTTCATTCAAAGGGTTATGGTATGTTTTTTTTGAATTTTTGGCACATCTACGTATGATTTAATTTTAATATGGGTGGGACCTATATCTCCATTCAATGCATTGGTTATGATTTATATCCCATGATATAAACAAATATAGAATTCAGAGTAAATCATGAATTCTAATATAGAAAAGGGAAATAAAAATGACTCTCAATACAGTATATTGAATGGCTACATGCTACTAAGATGGAAATGGGAGTGAAATATGACTAGAAATATTGTACAAGGAATGAAATAATTCTATTGATATGTCTATAGGAGTGAAAAGTGACTTCCAAGAAGGGATGGAAAGTGAACACATGCTACTTATATATCCTTGGCAGTGATGCCTTGACTATTATACAAATAATATTATATGAATATTTTTTTTTTCAGAAATCTCTTATTTTATTCATATGTTATGATTTCATGTCTTATGTTCTTTATTTAATTATTATTCATTTCTTATGATATACCAAACATTATTCAACAATTCATGTTTATGATCTTTGATATGTATGGTTTGATATTATATTTCCATGATCACATTATCATACACATATGCTCTTGTTTATGCTTACATGTCTCTTTGGATTACCATTACTGAGCATATGAGGTCACCCCTTTTTATGAATCCTTATTCAGGTTATGAGGATATATATTACGTTTGATTTGTCTAAGAGAGGTTCTAGTTAGTAACAACCCAGTGGGAGTTAATGTATCTCATTTATACACCCTATTTTACGTTTCCTTATTTCCAACGACACTAGACTAGTACAGTATTTGGGTAATCATTTGTATAATGATTTAAGTATTCCAAAAAAATTATTTAATATTAATTTATTAAAAATAGAGGGTCTCTTTAAGTAATCACTATAATATATAATTAAACTTTATTATTTTAATATATATAGTGATAATACTTAAAATAACGATAGTATTGATCCCAAATAATAAACTAATGAATAAAATAATGAGAAACAACCCTCTCATCCATTATAAGTAAAACCCATCACCACTGCTTATCATCTCACCTCAAAGCCTTGTAACTTGTTAAATTTTATCCTAATTCCATTACTAAGCCTCTTACCTATGTCCAATACCATCTTTTCTAACAAAAAATCAATAATCAAGTTCTATATGGAGGTTCTACAGTAGGATAATTCAAGAGTTAAAATCCTCATTATTTTTCTTTTATTTTATTTTCAATTTATTTTCATTTATTATTATATAATCCCATCCCCTATAAAAAGTGAACTAATACCTCCATTATCTTTTATATACTATAATTTAATTGTCTTAATGGAATTTTAATCATTAAACTTCTCTTCTTCTCCTATTCTCATCTTATTCCAAAAAATTGATACGTTATCTGTAGTTTATCGTTATACAGTCATAATATGTGATGTGTTTTTCTATTGTTTTAACTCCTTAATGGCTGGTCATAGAAACATTATTATGTTTAAATATATTTTTATTATACAGATTATATGTTATATAATGTTCCCAAACCAATTTATAAACATGATATTAAATAAACTGACATGATTTTGTGAAGGTTGTAAAAAACTGATGAAACAAATTAAATCATTTTCATTATAATTTTATCTAATGAATCATCCTTATATTAGAAAAAATGATTTATTGTATAATTTAAAATAATGGAATCATAATAACACTATTTAATTTCACTTTCATGGGTATTCTTTCATTCGATAAGAAAATCTATAACAAACCGATTATGAAAACCATGCATAGAATAGAACCGAAAAAATAGAAATAAAAAAATATATTTAAGGAATGGGTTTAAATTTGTAATAAAAAGATCATATAAGATATTATTGATATTAATATATTTCTTTAATATGTCAATAACACTCTTTAAACAATTATATAAGTGTTTTGAACAGGTTCTATGTAAGATGAAACCGAGGTATGGCACACTATAACTAAAATATTGGTTAAAATATTTTAAAGGTTTATATTTCTAATTATATTTTATTTACATGTTTTCCAAATGGATTTTATGAATATATTAATGTAGAAATAAATGTTTGAAGTTTTTAATTTTTAATTTCACAAAATTGTTTTAAAAAATTGACATTTTTCATGTTTTAGGTAATAATATTTTCTTTAAAAATGTATTTTTAAATTTCTATTCAAAAGGATTGTTTTTATAATGAAAGGATTATTATTTTCTGACAATATTATGGTTATTAGGTATTTTATATGATGAAGGGTTTGACCTATATCTCCCTCCAATGCATTGGGTATTTTTATGTTTGAAGATATCCGTAATGGTTATTCCAAGTGTAACGGTGATAGTAACACTAAAGGTAGACTTATGGGTTACATTGTATGTTATTTGTGAGGTTTACTTTGTAAGGTAGATGTGATGGTTATAAATCATAGGATATCTATAATGGTTAAGAACATAATTATTAAATTCCCCAAGTTACCAAAATGGTTTATTTATGTTTTCTATATTTTTTTTGAAATTTCAATTTTTTAAAATGTTATTATATGACACTTTATGGATGAAAAGTATATCATTATGAATATTATTTCATTTATATACAAGTATTCATAGACTATCAGGTAATTTACTTCAGTTTATTCACATTACAAATATTTTCTTCTCATACCATGTTTTAAATTGTTTTTCACAAGATTTTAAGTATAGATTAGTGAAAAGAATCTAATATGAATGCTGTGATGATTTTTCCGGAGAAGAATTCATGTTACATTAAAATAATATTGTTATGAAAAAAGTGGAAACTCTTATTTTAGTATCCTCTTTTTATTTATATTGGTTTGCCATTATGACCTAATTCCCAATAAATATAATGCCGAAGGATATTCTTTAATGTAATAAGTGAATTATAGTTGAATTAAATAGATCAAATATTTTTTTAAGATATGTTCCTTATAGTTTTTATCATAGTATAGTTTAAATTAAATTAGTTGTCTGTATGATGTTAATATAATACCATAAATGATATTTTTGTTATGGTTTTGTTGAAATTATATAGAAGTTAACAACATTGATGTTTCATATTTTAATATACGTTTGTTCAGAATGGGTTTTGAACGAAGAAATAGTGAAGTTATATTTTGAAGGAATAGAGACTGTGATATATTTCTGAATCCACAGTGTTGAATTGTGGGGACTGGAACCAAAAAATTTGTGATAGTAATTGATCAGTTTAAGTGAGCTATAAATATTGGTTTCATCCTTGTAAGATAAAAATAGAGCTACAATAATGGATCATGACAATAGTGGAACATTTTATGAGGTAGCAACCTCCTATTTTTAGAGGATATTGCGAATGAGAAGTGAATGATGGGTGGATTTAATCCCATGAAAATATATTATATGTATAATGACATTCATATAATAAAAAATTTAATCTTTCTATTTATCCTTTGGAATGTGAATCCATCCCCTGGTGGTCAATGGTCTTTATTATTAGGGATAACTAAGAGATTGATACCTTCCAATGGGATGAATTTAAGAATATGTTCCTCAACAAAATATTTTCCTAAGGTGGTTCAAAGTAGGATGAAAAAATTATTAGAATCGAAAGAAAATGATGATGATTGAGTGGTTATTTTTGAATAAACTAAAATATATTGGAATGGTATGATCCAAATATGATTTGGGATATTGATATAAAAATTAGTCATTTTAGTCTAGATTGAAGACAAGATATCGAAGAGAATTGGCTTACTGTGAATTCAAATATTTTTGAGAAACTTATCTGATGTGACGGGAGGGTAAAATTGAGTTTTTTGGTAATCATTATTACATTTAAAACAAGAAAATGAAATGTTATATATGGTTGTAAATGGGTAAGAATCAATAAAAAAAATCTAATTGTAAGAATGTCCATTTTTTGATTTGTGGGATGTGTGTTAAAAATATCCATGTGGAATGCCTTAATAATGCCGAGAAATGTGTTTGATGTGGTATAGTTAAATAATAATAATTTTAATTCTAATAAAAAAACTATCAATTTATTTAATTGTGGTGAGATGTGAAATTTTGAAAATACCAACCCAAAGAAAGAACTATATGATAGTATGTGGCAAGATTAAAAGTCAAATTGTGTAGTGAAATATATTTCAACTACTTCAGTTGTTCTTAGGACTTCCAGTGAAGTGTTATCATGTACTTTGTTTTTTTCCCATATGTTTCTAATGTCTTGTTTGATATGGGATCTACACATTCAGTTAGTTCATAGAAATGTTCTGATAAATTGAATGTTTCCCCTCAAGAAATTAAATCAAAACTTATGGTAAAGAAAACCCAAGGAAAATATTAATGAAGAAAACATTATAAGTAACTCTATATTACTATATATGGAATGAAATCACATAAAAAAAATTGTGTTTTACATAGTAGAGTTTGATGTTTTTAGGGGTATTGATTAGATTTGTTTTTATCCTAATAAGGTTTATTTTAAGGCTAAAGAAGCTATTTTTGCTCGAGTTGTAGTTTGTTTAGAAGAATGAAGTTATACACTTAATAACATATCAAGAAGATCATAAACTATTAAAATATAGAACTATAATTTATCTTCCAATATCTGTTGAAAACAAGATAAATGTTCAAATAAATGATGTTCCAATGATGTGTGAATAACTAGATATTTTTCGGATGAGATACAACGTGTTATACCTGATCATGAAGTTCAATTTACTATAGATGTAGTTCCGGATGCTAAAAAAATCCCAAAACTCCCTTATCAATTGGATCATTTGGAATATCTATAATTGAAAAAAAGGTTTCATGAGTTACTTGGTAATGGTTTCATTTATCCTAATATTTCACAGTGGGGTGCTCCAAAATTTCTGTTAAAATGAAATATTGTTCCACGAGACGTTTCATTGATTATGAGTTTTTTTAATAACACAAATTTTAAGAACAATTACTCATTTTCTCATATCTATAACTTTTTTGATCAACTACATGGATCTAATTATTATTCCAAGATGGACTTGAGATATAGATACCATTAGTTGAAGGTGAATGAGGATGACATCCCAAAAATAGAGTCTCGAACTAGATATGGGAATTATGAGTTTATTGAAATTTCCTTCAGTTTGAAAAATGGTGAAACGATATTTATGGATCTTATTTATAGAATCTTCATTGAATACTTGGATAATAATTTTTTGTTCTTATTTTTGATATTTTGGATTTTTCAAATTTTTTTGAAGATCCTGGAAAAAATTAAGAATTTCCTTGAAAATAATTAGAGAAATGATGTCATACATAAAAATTAGAAAATGGAATCTTTTTCAATAGATTTATTTTCATTGGAACATTGAAAATAAATATGGAATATAATATTATCCTTCTAAAACAAAACATGTTTATTAATTAACAAAACCTAAACATGATATATAGATTTTTAGATCTCATGGAATTAAATTTTTTTATTGAAGAATTTCAAAATTATTTGCATGGTTATCTAGATAGAAATCTATGTTAATAGTAAATGTTTCTATATTTATTTGGGTAGAACATTATGATGTTTGTTTTCAAGAACTAAAAATAAGATTTGGGAATGCTCTAGTTTTGGCCCCACCATCCAAAAATGGGGATTTTTTCATCTACTGTGATTATTTTATTGAAGAGACATGGTTGTGTTATAATGAAATATAATGAGGTAATTTCTTACAATTCAAGATAACTAAAACCTCATGAGTCAAATTATCCCAAAAATCATTTATAATTTGCAGATTTTGGTTTCTATTTAAAAATTTTGATGCACCATTTATATAGAAAGAAATTTAAAATGTATACCGACTATAAAATTTTAAAGTTTATATTTACTCAAAAATAATTTAACACAAGGTTAAAAAGATGGATGAAACTAATAAAGTATTATGATTTCATGATCAATTACTATCCTATAATAAAAAAAGTTGAATAATCCTTGAGCCAAACACATTATGATACATTTACCATGTAATGATTGGATCTTGACCCCTAGATTAATGATTTAATGAATTTTGGCGAGGATGTTATCAAATTAAAAAAATGATCCATTCTATTTTAGGTGTCATTATATTCATCTCTTTTATAAATAACTAAGAAATCATATAATAAAGACCGAATGTTGCCAAAAAATTATAATCGGTTAAAAATGGTATGTCACAGAAAATTGAATATGATAAATTTTGTGTTTTGAGATTTGGGAAGATATTATTTGATCCTTATATTTCCAAAATGAAAAGTGAATTATTATGTGAGGTTTATATTTCTCCATTTTTAGATCATCTTGGTATCACTAAAATGTACAAAGTCGTTTGGGAGTATTATTGGTGTGATTGAGTGAAAAAATATATTACTTGTTTTATAATGAAATCATTGACTTGTTCACGAGTTAAATGAGAGAAACAACTACCAAAGGGGATTGTTTAGCCTTTTTTATTGCTAGAGATGGAATGAGAAAATATATCCTTGGATATCATAGAGGGGGTACCAAATACTCCTCATGGTTACAATGTGATTTTTGTTATTATTTATCGGCTGAATTAATATACATGTTTCCATTTTATTTGAGACACACTTTCCCTATATCAACATTCTCAGTAGTACCTCAAAGAGATTATCAAGTTGTATGTATTTCCTCTATCCATTGTATCAGACTGATATCTAAGGATTAGTTCTAACTTTTTTAAAGGCCATCAAATGTTGTTTAGAACTAAATTAATTTTTATAAAATACATTCATATTTAATATAATATAATGACCGAGTGAGAAATTCCAAAATTTTATGACATGTTACATGCTTATTCAATGGATTACCTAGGAATTTAGGATCAACATATTTCATTAGTTGAGTTATATTATAATAATAGTTTTCATTCTAGTATAATTACTGCACCATTTGAGTCATTATATAGAAAGAGGTGTTGAACTCTATCATTTAGGGATGAAGATAAGGAAGGGATATTGATGGGACCCTAATTAGTAGAGTAAGTACATGATAATTTAAATATAATCTAGAAACACATGAGTATGGCTAAGATTAGGAAAAATGTTATACCTATAATAGAAGGAAAGACATTTCTTTATTATGTTTTTCTCAAAATATCACCTTGGAAAAGTGTCATCAATTTTGGTATGAAAGGAAAGTTAGGTCCATGGTTCACAAGACCTTAGGAAGTCCTTGAGAAAGTTTGATGAATTTCATACCGAGTATATTTCATTTTGAGTTTATCACTGGAAAAAAATGTTTTTCAAGTTTCGATATTAAGAATTTCTTTTCCATATTCATCACATGCATCAATCCTTGAAGTAGTTCAGCTATAAGAGAATATTTAAAATGAGTAAAAACCTGTTCAATTTTTTGATATGTGAGATAAAGTATTACAGAATAACATTATTCGCTAGGTTATGGTTTTGTGGAGAAACCGAATGGTTGAATAAGAAACATGGGAAGCAGAACATGCTATGATGGAAATGTATTTTCTCTTGTTTATTAAGAAAATAAAAACCACTAAGATAATATTTCTAGATGGTGTGGAGAACGCAACACCCCAGGTACTTATTGGATAATTTGTTTTCATTCTGCAATTATATTGGTAAATTTAATATAAACATATAAAGAAATAAGTGGTGTTTAATGAAATTTATGTGTCTATACTAATAGAATAATATATTTTACTATTAGAGTATAGAAAACATTTATGTATCTTATAATTGAAAATATGATATATTTATAGGATAGAATAAGTAAATAAATGATTTAAAAATGATAAATTGTATTTTTTTATTTTTGTGATATATAAATTATTAATTAAAATTTTATAATTACTATAAATATTTAAAAGATATATTCTCTTCATAAAATATATTCATATTTTTTTATTTTTTATTCAGATTATAATATATTTATATAATCCCTTAATTAATTTTTCAAAGAGTTATAAAATACGTTATAAATTTAAATTTGCATATCTCAAATAAATGATGATTATAATTAAAAATTAATCTTCTAGTATATAAAAAATTATTTTAATAAAATAGAGATAATTTTTAATTCTATATTTAAAAAATTGTTTGGGTTTAATTTTTTGAATTTTTTGGAAATTGCTGAATTTTATTTTAATAGTGAAATACGATGATTTATGGTACATATACAATATATGTTAAATACACTATTCTTGATTCATCTCTGATAAAAGCACCATAATATAAATTTCTCCATCATTATTTTTATATACTTAGTGATAATTATAAAACTATTAATATTCTCGATCGAAAATTATAAACTAATAAATAAAATATTGAGAAAACACCCCGCTCCACTACTATATATACAACTCCACACAACCTCCTCTCCTCCCTCCTCAAAGCATTATAGATTGATAAATTTATTCCCAATTACATTCCCAAGACTCTTACCCATGTCCATGACCTATTGGTCTCACAAAATGTATAAAATAATTTTCTTTAAGGAGGTTCTCAAGGATGCGAATTCCAGAGTAAAAAATCCACATTATTTTAATATTATTTTCTTTTCAATTTCCTTTATCTTTTAGTTCTAACATAACATCCCCATTTTAAGTTACATGATAACTCCAGTATCATACATGTAATATAATTTAATCATTTAAATGTAAAATTCATCATCAAAACTATTCAATTATCCTCTTACATTAAATTAATGAATAAATTGTTTGTGACATGTTGATTTACCAACTTCATAGACGGCATGTTTTTTTCTTTTACCACCATTATGGATGGTAAAAAAACAATTATTAGGATTAAATAATATTTTATTATACATATTATATGTTATGTAATGTACTATAACCAATATATAGGCATGATATTAAATTAAACTATATGAGTTGGTGATGGTCGTAAAAAACCAGCCAAAATAAATTAAATCACTTTAATTAATGTTTTATCTAGTGAATCATATTCATATCTTATCAGAACAAAAAATGTTATATAGTATACTATTTAATTTAGGAAACATATTATCACTATTTTATTCCACTTCTGGTTTTTTTCTTCTATTCTACAAGTAAATCCATAATTAACAGACCATGGAAACAATGAAAAGTTTACACCCAAAAATTGAAATAACAAATTATTATTAATAAATGGGTAAATTTTTTTTTTAAAAGGATCATATAAAGTATTATAGTTATGAATATTGTTCTTTAATGTGATAATAACTCTATTTAAAATATTATATAGTAGAATTGAACATGTTAGGCATAGTACAAAGCTAGGGAAAGGGACTCTTTAACTAAAAAAAATGTTTTAAATGTTATAAAGATTCATCATTATAAATCAATTTTTATGTCCATATTTTTATAATGGTTTTTATGAATATATTTATTTTCAAATAAATGTTTTAAAATATTAATTTCAAAATTTATATAAATTTTTTAACAAAGGAATTTTTTAAACGTCTTATGTAAGGGAAATTTTTTTAAAGTTATATTTTAAATTCATATTCTGAATGATTTTTAGGATGCAATTATTCAAGTTTTATGATTACTTTCTAGTTCTTGGGATTTTTTTATGATGAAGGGTGGTACTTATATCTCCAAACAATTAATTGGGGTTGTTTATGTTGGAATTTGACCGTAATGGTTATTCCAAGTGTAACTCTAATGCATATACCAAAAGGAATATATGTGGGATACATTATAGGGTAGTTGTGAGGGTTACACTTTACGGTATCAATTATTGTTTCAAATCATATAATATCTATTCAGGTTAAAATATTATTTACATAATTCCACATTTTACCTAAATGTTGTTGTATGGTTTATATGTTTTATAGAAATATCATTTTTTAAACAATCATATATATGATACTTTATGGGTGATAAGTATATATCTATGAAAATTATTTCATTTGTTTATATGTATTACTGGATTTAGAGTTTATTTCCTTATTTTAAATCAACTAAGTGTGATTTTTTCTACTCATCCTATGTTTTAAAATGTTTTTTCATATGGTTTTAAGGATCGATAAGAGAAAACAATTCAAGCATAATGATGCGAAGCTTTTTCCTGAGAAAAATTCATGGTATATTAAAAAATATTATATTAAATTCATAATATTATAGTAGTATCCACTTTATATTCTTGTGGGTCGTCATTATGAAAAAATTCTAAAAAACTCAAAACCAAAAAAAAACTTTGGGAATTTAATAAGCGTATTCTAGTATAATTAACAAGATAATGTCATTTATAAGGATGGGTCATTATAATTATACATTATAAATAAATATATTTATAGAAAAATAAAATTAATACATTTTAATTTATTTATGATTTATGAAAATGTTTCAAAACTAAATGTACTAGAAAAATTGATGTTTATTAATTATTCTTTAAAAAATAATTTATTTTATAAAACTCTAAAAATTTATTCATAATAAAATATTGATATATATAATTAATAAATAATTTTAATTAATTAATATATATACTTTGGAATGTAAAAAAATATCTTTAAATTTAAAATTTAAAATATGTTGGAAAATGATTTTATTTAAAAATGGAGTTTTTAAAAACTATGTGTTTTAAATAGTGTTTCCTTATAATGTATAATTTATAGAATGTTAATATGTTATTAATTATATTTAATGATTATATAAGATCATTAGAATATAGTTGATTTAATTTTTTAATACATTAAATATTTATTTTCAAATGAACAATCCTTTTAAATATTAAAATTTTTATCCTCCAAATGTATGCATTTTTAGCTCATTAAAATATTTTTATATTATATATTTTTTGTAAATCATTAATGTATTTATAATAATAATATATTATTTTTTGTATCAATTTTTTGGGTAATATTGTGTAGAAGATAGTAAACATATTAGGTTTATTTTATGGAGTGATATATATTAATATAATCAGGCATTATAGTCTCCCCTTAAATAAAATCCACCGTTGCAATTTAAATTCTCTTATAATAATGAAAAAATATGAGAGTATGTAAAATATTTACATGAATTAATAAACGATCTCAAAATATATATACCAACCTTAAAAACATGTGAAATACATCTTTTTTAGTATAGAACAAGATTTTCCTTATCATTAATATAATTTTTTTTAACCTTATACGATATAATTTTTCATCTAATTATAATGGCCAATAAATTTCAAAAATCACCTTAAATTCATATATTTCTTGCATACCAATATGTTTACAAGGTAGGTTTGAATAAAAATAATTTGAGTTGAAATACAAAATGACTTTATATTGGATATAAACTTATAATGGTGGTTATTTAATTCTTCTAGGAAAAAACGTGGACACCATAGAAATGAATTTATCAACTATTCAAAAAATATAGAGTTCAGGATAAGTGTTACTTAATCATCGTAATATCATTTCTTTATTATGGTTAGATAGTATTTTCCTTTTTCCATTATATTAAGATGATATGTTATTAATCATAAATTGATATACCTGGTTGATCATAACCATAATTATTTCAACACTATATTTTATCCCACATGGTTTCACCATATCATAAATATTGTATTTTCCATAATTTACACACACAAATATTTTATATCCAAAACAATTTTTTATGTGTTAATAATTAATGATTAATATTATCTTTATAAGGTAATTTTAATGTCTTGACAATAAGACCATGATATCAATTACACACTGAAATTATTATATTAGATTTTTTATCATCATAAACTAGTCTCACATCAAACTTGATTTCTTTAAGACGTGTAATCTCATATTATATAATCTAATTCATTAACATTGTAATTTATTATGAATATAATTTTATTAACCAAATGATTTCTATTGGGACTATCTAGATATTTTTTATGTCACAAGCCTATTAATCATAATGTATAGTAAAGATTGAGTTGATGCTCCACCATTCATTTTTAGTGGGATTGCTATATTGGGAATATATTCAACATCTAAAAATGTAACACCCCATGATTTTTCTAGATATATATTTCAAATAAATTCATATTTCTAGTAATTTCAATTTCAAAGAACATTTTTTTATAACAAAATAATATGGAACAATGAATTTATTTCTCTTTATAAACAAAACCTAATTTAAATGAAACATGTCATATTATGAAAATATTATTATATAATAGACATCACATAGCCTTAGTAATAGACAAAATGAATGTTATTAACAAAATTATAATAAGATATGGTTTAAACATGTGTAAATAATTTGTTATTTTTTTGAAATTTTATTTATAAATGAATATCAATACAATTTAAAATTAAAGGAAATATTTTTCTGAAATTTTTTACTCAAAAAAACTCTTTAAAAATCAAAAAAATTATAAAGTGACAAAACTTTTTAAAGGAATTTATATATATATATATATATATTCAGTAAACTGTTTTATTTCATATTTTTTGTTTTATATATAATAGAAAATAATAAACCACCAGATGATTTTCTTCCTCTTCTTAGGAGCGATCAATGTAAATGTCCTATTTTCATACTTGTGTAACGTTTCTATTTAATAAAGGGGTCTTTCTTTTATGGTCTAGGTCTCGGTTTACCATTAAAATAATAAATCAAATTTTATACAGAAGAAAATATTATTTTTAAAAGAACACTTGTCTCTTTTTGGCGAAATTATTTTAAGAAATAACTTTTTACACTATTACAAAATTTATTTTATAAAATGAAATTTATTTTGAATATTTAATGTGAAAATATAATTTGGTTATCTATTATGTTATTTTTCTGAAATGTTTTTTTGAATAGTGAAAATACTAAATTGTAATTGAAAAATGCCTTTTCATATAAATTTTATTTAATGAAAAAATATTTTTAAGATTTTTTTAAAATAAAAATTAAATCAATTATACATATTAAAAATAAATTTATTTCATTTTAGAATTTTTTTATTGAATTTGTATATAAAAACATTGGAAATCATTAATCATTTTCTCTTTAAAACCCAACTTTTTCATCATGTCGACGAGATTAATTGTAAAATAAATATTATGTCTCTGGTAAATGGATTAAGGAAAAATGGATACAATTATTTTTATTATCATAATTTAAATAATTTATTATGTTAAACTTAATATTTTATCACAATGAATAGTATAAATAGTAAAAACTATTTTTTTTGGATACAGAAAAATGGGTTTACACAGGAGTTAAAATAAGGCTAAATGTGATAAAATAACCTAAAACCATATAATTTATATATTTTTTGCAGTATATTGAAAATATATTGTCTAATTATCTATAATACACAATTTTGGAGCCTTCTTCCATGTGAAAAATGTGGGTATACCTTTATATTTTTTAATGTTAAATGTGTGCCACTCACCTCACTTATAAATGGACACCCATATCCTCTCTTCTCTAAAATATAAAACCATTTTGGTTTAGAATATAATTTCACAAATCCCTTCCCAAAATCCATTTTCTCATCCTAAAATCATTATATTGGGATGAAGGACAACCTTGGAATGCTTTTGGTTCGATCCTAAAGAGGATACCCGAACAAGATATAGAATTCTTCAATGCATGTTATTATTTTATTTATTCCACCACATACATAAATTTTAAATAAAAAATTATTAGATAATATCATAATAATATACCACATATAGATATGTGGTGATGTTTATGATATTACGTACAATAATCTCTACTGCAATCAAATAAGTTATGTAATCATCGTTCTTATGTACGGCGAACAACTGCCTTGTGGACCAATGCAATTATTTTTTCCATTTCCACTTATAAAGGATGAAACTAATAATGATTTTATTATTTATATATTACATTTTTCATATTATTAGTCTCCTAAAATTCTTATATCACACATACCTTTATAATCTTTGTATTATGGGAATACAATGGCATCACTCATGTTTATTGTGGACAACCACGTTATGAAGTGATGTATGTTGTTCATGCTTTACATAGATCATATTAAGGATGGTTTTAATGAAAATATAATACATATATGAGTAAAAATATTTTTTTAATCGTAATATATAATTAACATTTAATTTTTTCAATCTCAAAAATAAAATGGAAATGACCTTCATGCGTATGTATGAACAACCGTCATAATGAATAGTTTATTTCATTTAATACTACTTTTTAAATTGATTAATCCAAATACATATATAATAAATATAAATTATACTTATATCATGAATAATATTATGTTGATTGTGAAAACATGATCAATGTAATCAGACCAAAAATAAAAATTCATATCATATAAAAACATAGTGGTTATTACCTGAACCACAACATTAACCAAGAATTGATAATAAATAGTTAATAGAAGGACAATAGGAAACAATATATTGTATGAAATATATAATATTTTAAACATAATAGATGTATAATAAACATATATTTATTATATTGGAGGTTCAAATTATTGTGAATGATTTTGAGACTTATGGTAAATAATTTTTGACTCACTATTATATTTTGTGAGACAAATTCAATATTCCCCAAAAAATTTTTTGTGGAGTATATAAATAACATGAATGTATATTATGTTTATTATATATTATTTTATTATTATTTATAATTTATTATTATTATATCTCTTCCATGGGGTTTATAGTTCTAAAGGAATAAAGCTTGTAACTGATATCATTTATTGTTTTCCTTCTCTCAGACATATCATTATGTTTTACACCTATATTCATGTATTATGTTTATATTCATACCCTTTGACATGTAATATCATTAATTTATTTATATAAATTATATATTAATACTTATTTAATTTTATTCCTTCATGGGGATTATGTTTCAAAGTTACCACTGTGGTTATTATTTTATTTTGCATTCTAATTTTTTTATCAGGGTTTTTTATGATCTTATTTCAGATGATATAATATGATGATTCATCTCTCAAGAAATTCATGAATTTTTTAATCATATAGTTATTTCATGATAAAAAATATTTTCCTTTCATTTTTATCTCTTTATGTGATGAATAGTTAAAAATAATTTATTGAGAGAATTTATTTGGGGCCTGAATCCCTTCTTCTTCAAAAAACCTATTTACAAAAAAAATATTATCAATTTGTTAAAATTATTCAAATGATTCATTAAATTCATGTTTATGATTACTTTAATTATTAAAAAATTTTAAATTAATCTTCAAGTAAGTTGTGAAAATAATTAATTTCTTTCTTTTACCGAAAATGTGGAAGGAACCCTTTGATTAATATGGATGATATTATTAGAATTTTCCACCATAAAAATAATTATTTTAATTTAATATCCCTTTAAAATTAACCAAAGTTATTTTCAAATAAAATTATTTGAAAATATTTCTGTTTTATAAAAAATGTATTGAAATTGGTAAGTATATTTTCCTTGAGAAATGTTTTAAATGATTTTTAATGTGTCATTTTTTATGTTTTATATTTATTTTCAATGAAATGGATTTACAAAATATGTTAAAATGGGTTTTTTCAAATATATATAGTCAATGAAATATAATTTTCTTCAAGAAACATTCCTAGTGATTTATCTTTAATAATAATTTTCCCTATAAAATGACCACTTTTGATGTTATGTTTTCTTAACTAGGGACATGATACAGAGATATTATAATTTTTTTCTCTGAATGGTTTATTTATATGATGAATTGTTCCTTATAAAACCATTTTAACTTCCATAAGTTATAGAATGGAAAAATAATATCTTGAAATATGCTTTATTTTCTATGGTCCATGATTTGATGAAATTATGAAATATTATGAAAACATATTATGTTTTCCCATGATATGAAAAATATATATGTTATTATAAAAAATGTAACTTTACTATGGATATTTTAATAAATTGTTAACAAAATTTCATTTTGAAATCATATATGGAATGATAAATATATGTATTTTTATTTAATATATTTATAATAATCATAATTTGTTTATATAGAATGTTCAAATGATTTTGAAGGAATTTGAGACATAAGGTGAGGAATTTACATATCATATTTATTTTCTGGGAGACAAATATCATATTCACCCTTTATTTCTTTTATGTGGTGTATATAATTATTCTGATTGTTTTTTTATTATAATTTATGTAACCATTATTTTTATTTACATATCATTTTCAGTATCTCTCTTTAATGGGGTTTACAGATCAAAAGTTACTAGGTCAGTAAGGGTTATCTTTTTCGATTATCCTTCATTGAGACATGATTATGTCATCATACTATATTATTGTATAAGTTTTTTATAAATCCCTATTGATATGTTATATAATTATTTTATTTATCCTCAGGTTAATTTATGTTCCTTTAAATGATATTCCTTCATAAGGATTATGTTTCAATGATAATAAATTTGTATAGATTTTATATTACAATATCATTTTTAATTGGGATTATTTATTATCATGATTTCAATTATCAGATATTATTATACAAATGTCAAGAAACTCATTATTTTTATTATACTATATTTATTTAATGATAATACATTGTTGTCTTTATTTTACCCTCTTTATGTACTCGTATGTTTATAAATATCGTTTTTATGGAAGATAATATTTTTTTGTCAATAAAAAATTTAATTCAATACAATATTTTCTAAAAAAATTTTAGATCATATTCTTAAAAGTCATCAAATGATTCATTAAATTCACACTTACCCATGTTTTTATTTTTAAAAATAAGAGGAATTTTTTTATATTTTCATAAAAATTACTCATTTGGATATATAAAAAATGTGAAAGGAATCATATTTTTAAGGTGTATGGTATGAAAGGTATTCCCCACCATCATAACCATTATTTTATTTAAGAATTACTTCATAAATTATGATTTTTATTTTCAATGAAAAATATTTTCAAAATTGTGTGTGTTTAAATTAATTTTCCGATGTTGGAATGATATTTTCCGAAAGAAATATTATAAATGAATTATTATTCTTCATTTATCTAATTTCATATTTAAGTTCAAATAATAACATTTCCACAATATTTTATAAATTTTATTTTTTAAAAAGTGATTTTCATATAATGGTTATTTTCTTCCAGAAACTTTCATGTGATTTATCTTTTAAATTGTTTTCCATATTAGATGTAATCTTTGGTTGTTAAATAGTAATTACCTGGGATAAGTCCAAAGGATTCAATTATTATTATTTAACTAAATTTTTTATGTTTATAATAAAAAGAATTTTGAGAAAAGTATTTCTCTTCAATTATTTATAAAATGATAAAATACTTATAAAATATTCTTTATTTTCCATGATTTATTCATTGATAAAATGGTTAAATGGTCAAATGGTTATGAAACATATTTATTTTCATCATATTTTGTTTATGAATAGAAGTTTATGAATCCTTTCTCATTACATTGTTGTTGATATGATGAATTATTTATGAACTTCTTCCACACATTACATGATTTTCAGTAGGTGATGGTGGTTATATTATAACTGTGGATGGTGGTTATATTATAACCATGGATGGTGGTTACATTATAAACAAGGATTATTGATACATTATAACCAAATATTGTTGGGACCTAAAACTCCTCCCACCCTAATACCTTTGGTAAGTATTTATATCTCATGTGATAGACTAGACTAGAAATAAAGAGTGAACTCAACTCAGTATGGGACTTTGTTTGGTTTCATGGACTTGTAAGTGATCCTTGACTACAATGATGGATTTTTGAGTGACCCCATTATACTATGATGAAAGGGATTCCACAATGTTTGGGAGTGTGTCCCGATCTATAGTTGTAGCCACTTATGGAGTGCCCTCATATGTTTTCAAAATGAACAGTGACTACTATCAAAATATATATTCAATTATTATATGTATTCAAAAATTCTATGCCTTATGTCAATATTATTCTCTCATGGATAATGTTCTTTGAATTATTTATGATTAATGTATTTTTATTTTCTAATATTTATGCTAAAAATCAAGATTCTGATAATTGATATACATGAAATTGTTTTCATATGTTATTCCCATGTTCTCGTACCCTACTATTCTTGTCATGATTACATATCTCCCTTGTTTCCCCTAACAAAGCATCTGATCTCACCTTTACATATGTTTCCTTTACACAGGTCATGAAAAATGATTTTATGTGGGGTGTGATTTTCAATAGTACTAAATGTGGATATATTAATGGGAGATGTTGAACAACTTTCACAAAATTTGATGATTGTGCACCTAATCTCCATAGGTACCAAACAATTACATTTTTATGGTATTTTTTTAGTAATTTAATAAAAATTCATCTAAAAATATGTAATATCCATGTATTATAATCATGTGTCTCCAAAAAATCCACCTTATGGTATATAGATAGATATGTATTTTATCTGAGAACCAAAAAATACTTAATCCACCAAAAACTTCTGGATGTTATCATAAAAATGGACGAATATCTAGGTTTTAAACTGATTGTATATCATTATTATTTTTCTAATTAAATATGTAAACCCCAAAAATATCTAAACTAATCCTAATAAAATTTTAAGGCACTTTATTATATAGAGAGTGGAACCCCATACCCATAATCCATGATCAAGTAATCAAAATTCAATAAATTATACATTTTCTTTCAAATAGATATGCATCTATATCTATTTAAAAAATTAACATAAATAGTAAAATACATCCCAAAAATTATCATGCAATTCCAATAATAATAAAATTAGTATATTTGAGGATTAACAACATAATATTCATATATTATGATATTTGTGAACATTTCTCTGTATTCAAACTACCATAAATCAGCTTCTAGACATCTCTATGTTATTACGATGCATTATAGCCATGGATATGAAATCATATGAAATTGGGGTATTAGAATGCTCAGTAATATAATGTTTACCAATATGTAATTTAGGGTAAGATAAAATCATATGTAAAAACAGAAGATCGTAGGAAATATATTTTCAAAAAAATATGTAACCATTAGAGTTTTCAATAAGTTAAGATAGAATAAAATGTACACTCAAATAAAAGAATATAAAACCAAGATAAAAGTGAATAAAAATATTGTAATACATAATATCCATGATGTATAACCATATGCATAATGATATGGAATTTCATGTAAATAGAGAACAATAATGAACATTTTTACTAACATAGGCATTGAAAAACAGAATTGGGGTCAGAATCACTATAAGATTCACATAACATAGTATAAAAGACATCACTAAGAAATTCCAATAGTTTAGAATTAATCACCAGATCATTCAAATTAACAAATTTTGGTTTGAATCCACACCTAGTTCTTATAAACATAGTGCAATTATAATCACTATTTGATTCCCATAATCATAGTTGAGTAAGAATTTTGTCTTGATTCCAATAAAAATATTGTACTAGGAATCAACACTATATTCCCATGAACTTCATGTAGTAGGATTCATGAATTTATTTCGATAAATATAGTTTAAAACGAATCACCACCTCATTGCTATAAAAAACGTGTTGGAGGCATCACATCAAGATTACCATAGTGGAGAGTGCATCAATACTCAATTTTATATTATCTCCTGAGATATACATCCTTATCCAATGCATTAAAGGGAGATATAAGAATCCATCCCCACAAAAGAATCATCCATACATATATTTTATAATATATCCAGAAAACATTCATATGTATAACATCACATAATTAACCCACAAAAAAACATATGGGTTTCCATAACTTATATCCTATAACATTACTCAAGACATCCAGAGATAGAATTTGGATAGATTATTTAAAAAAATATCCTTAGAATAAAAAATGAGTGATGTTCTTTTATATTTGGTTAAAAACATAATAGGGTATCCCCTTATTTGATCATAAAATAAGTTTTTATGATCTCTTTCTAAATAACATGGAATAAAACGGGGGGGGGGGGGGAGGGACTTTTTTGATGGAATGAAAACATCATAAATATTTTTCATTAAAACAAGTTAACATAGTTAAATTAATTTAAAAATATTAATCATTTAAAAAAAGTAGGGTTTTTGGAAAAATTATAAGAGATAGATATATTCAAATCCATTCCATATGATTATATAAAAACACATTCAGAAATATTTTTATATACGCAACATATTGAAATCAATTTTAAAATTATTAATACCTTTTCAAAATCATTCATTATATTTTGGAAGATATTAGAATAGTTCCATTTCTTTTGAAAATTATTAAATGTTAATATCATTCTAAAATACATATTAAAATATTTAATAAAGAATTTATAAAGAGTAACACTCATTTGGATTTAGAAAACGTTGCATAATTTTTATATTTTTTTATATACTCTTGAAAGTTTATGTTACGAGTCACATTAAAACCTAATTCATTTCATGGAGGAAGATTATGTTCTATGAAATTGATTGTTGGGGTGGAATACAACAATCTTGGAAGAAATATTTTCAATAATATAAACTATATCTCATTTAAACAAGGTTAGTTCAAAATATTTGTAGAACAATGATATCCATTAAATTAAAATAATTTTATATAAATAAAAATATACATATCTAAAAATATATTTATTTCATAAATATTGAAAAATAAATTCAATAGGTAGTATTAAAAAAAATTTGACGGTGCACAATATCATACATTCCACACATATTTAAAAATATGTCAAACAAACTATAACCTGTATTCACTGCTTAGTCTAAAGTTTTATGATCTCCTATAAAAAATCACTATTAATATTATAGTTCCAAACCATATTAATATACATATTTTATATAGTTAATATATGATAAATTGTTGTTAATATATTAGTTAGGTATTGATTATATTTACCATCATGTGTTAGTAACATTAATTATTTGTTGCATTATTTATGATTTTTATTTTAGTACCAATTCAATGATACCATGTTTATTATTCCAGTATCTATGATGTTAAAATAAAATTAGAATATATTTATGTAAAAATCTCTTATCTTATTATTTAATTTTCTTGTTATTTTATATAAAATTTTGAATCAATTACTTATTAGATTATTAATTTTATCCCTTAAATTTGTGATTTTAATAATAAGTAAAAACACCTTGAATTATAGAACCAATAATTAGTAATGATTCTCATTCTAACTTATAATAATATTAATAATTTTCTTCTAAATTTTCATCCATGATAAATTTTTATGTGTTGTTCATATAGGTGGTTAAACTGACCTAAAAATGCATTATGTAACTCAATGGGTGTGTATGGTTATTAATGATTATAATATCATTATTAAAAAATTAATATTACATGATATATATTTTTTAATTTGGTGAATCATATTTTATATTTATTTGGAGATACAATAAAAATCATGATGAAAAATAAAAATGTCACTTCGTTGTCATAAACCAGTCTGAAACCCCTGATACCTTGATAATTGATCCAGTCATGACATATATAAATACCTGGATTTTCCATGAATTGTTATTAATTATATTTAACTATAAAAAACTGTGAAAATTGACGACACATAATTCCAAGGACCTGTGTGCCCGGAATGAATTTCTAATTTTTTTTGGGCAGCTCAGTAAACATTTGTGCGGCATTTTATAAATTTTGATCCGGTTCACGGATTTAAAATCCAAGAGCAATGTTGAATCCGCAGCACTGAGATTCTCTTAAGGAAGGAATCACTTCGACCATAGTAGCTCAGGAGATAAAGATAGATTTTTGGACTTTTAAAAGAATAATAAAATAACTTTGTTAATTTGTTCTTTTCCTCCAATAGGCAACCGACAGTGGAGAGACCAACGACGTGTCAAGCCATTAAATGGATTGACTCCTCAAATAATTTATTACAGCTACGTTGGAATTAGAACGGTTCCTATTAAATTAACACCCATTCATTACACGTGCAATACTCACCCTCTCCCTCTCCTATTTATATGGAGCTTGTAGAGGTGTATTGGCACGGATTCTCCAAGAGATGAAGTTCTGATAGAGCTCCACGATGCCAATCACGTGGAATGTTGGATTGGTTCTGGAGAGCTGTGATGAGAGCCACTGAATCACGAACACGGGATCGAGGATTGAGTGGCGTCGTTGGAGGCTTGTTGTGGGAATGGAGATCATCAACTCTTCCCAGAAACACGGGTGATCCCCAATGATCAAGAGGTAGGGTTTTATGTAGTTTTAGATTCAAGAGTTGTTGAATCTTATTCTACCCTCTTCCTATAAAGATAACGCAGAGGGCACGGCTGAGACGAACAAGTCCCAGAACCACCACCATTGGATGGATATGGGTGTGTTCTTCGCAAGAATTTTTTTCAGATTGAATGAAAACCAGTATGGAGGGTGATGATGGCGGCCGAAAACATCATATCGTGGAGAAGATAGAGGCGCGCCATTGCGCATCACCAGCGAAAAAGGCCATGATCGTAGGCATGGAAGGTGAAGACGGTGGTCGGCATAGGCGGGCCACGAAGAAGGTGGTGGTGCGGCACCATATAAGGGGTCCATGACTTAAAGCTGTAGCGGACAGAGGTGGATGGAATCGGTCAGCCGCAGAGAGAGGCAAGCAGCACACCTTCGCACACTGATGAAGGTGGTCATGGGTCGGAAGCCGTAGTGGTGGGTCGGGACCCGCATCGGGTTCCTCCGGTGACCTGGTGATGCCAAGTGGTGTTGTCGCTCCACCATCTGAATGGTGAACCCCACCCCTTTCACATTGCTGGAAAGGGAGGGCCCCCGCTATCATTTTTGCTGATCGAACCGAACAACCAAAACAATTAGGGAAAAACGGGGGGTCGGTCCACCCCATGCCGGCTCCGGTGGACCCCACACCAGCAGTCCCCATCTTCTACGGGCCATGCCCCTCCTGTGGGATGTGCCCCTCTGTGGGCCAGGCCACGCCAGCCTTGGTGGGCTGGGCCGATTTGTGGCCCAATGGGCCGAGCCCACCGCAGCCCAGTCCAGTTCGAGCGGGGTCGGGTCGGACGGGACCCGGACCATTCATCGCCTTGTTTTGATAAAAGAGACATAAATTGTGAACCATACATCTGTTTGACGAACCATCTACGACACTAGGATCCTTGGAGCAAGAAAGTCCTTTTGTTAAACTACCATTTAGTTTTGGATAAATATAGAATACATCTGGGTTGGATCAAACCTGAATCCATCGGGGCCCTCGGTAGTAAAATGATTTTATGTCACAGACCCGGCATCTGATTGACGTACCGAATGTTGCATTGGAACACTTAGGACATGGGAGTCCTTTTAAATATGTCATCCTGGACCTTCTTGGTGTTTGAGAAATGACTGGTGTCTTGAGAGCGGATAATCCCAAAATCATGCATGATATGTGTGGGAAACCAATGGCTGGTAGTAAGGTGGAGTATATTGTCTGTGACATGAAGAATAAATAATGATCCTGTGTGGGTCAGTACCAATCGATCCTATGTGGGTCAACTCTCAAAAATCATGTGTGGGTCAGCACATACCGATCCTATGTGGGTATGATCATGTGTGGTTTAGCGCTCAAAAATCCTATGTGGGGAAGCGCATACCGATCCTGTGTGGGTCATCAGCAGATCCTCTTGAGAGAATAAGATTATCAATATTTACAACTAATAATTTGTACTTCTGTACATAATTTATAAAACTTGTGTGATCTGAGTCATTACCTCTGTGGTGTCACCTTTGTGTTACTTTTACCTTCATTCTGTTACCTATGTGGAAATTTTACCTTCATGGTGTTACCTTCGTGGTGTTATATTTTTGGTACCATTACCTTCGTGGTGTTAAATTCATGGTATTCATCCCTCGTGGATCAGTTGTGAAAATGAAATAGAAGTTGGATCCCTATTTTGATCAATAATGAGACAAGTATATCTTGATATCATCGATATATGTTTGGGTATATACCTAAGATGAGTTGATGACTGCTTCATGCATTGTGATTGAGGTTCGGATTTATCCTTTTTCCTTTGTGGGTCAATGGGAGATTTTTGGGGTCTCGGGGTCCCTACTATGTATTTTTATACTCACCCCTACATGGGATATGCCCGAATCTTACTATGTATCATGTAGACGACAAACAACATTGATCAATATTGAGGGAGTTAGGACTAGACGGTACTCAGAGGTGGACCATTTGACATGACGTGACGTAGTGACTACTGATCATGAGTTGTATATATCCTTCATTTTGGATAACTATGTGACGTTCTTGGTTATTTTTTCTCTTTTTAGTTGTACTTATACTTTCCAATTGGGCTTGTATTCCATCCCTTTTACTTTCCACAAATTTTTTGACTACAGTAGTTTACTTCATGGTTTCTTCTTTTTGTGTTCTTATATTGTGACTTTGTACAGGTTGAAATTCAATTACTTCTTGTTATAGGGAAACACCTTTCCAGTGCTAGTTGCCCACCCATGGCCTATGGAAGGCATGATAGTGGTAGTCATGGTACGGGCCCCGGGGGATGAGTCATGACAAAGTTGTATCAGAGGAGTCGGTTCAAATGAATAAATATGGCTCTAATATTTTCAATCTGGCAATAATGTTAATTGTTATTATTGTGGTTTTCAATTTGGGGAATCCAGTATTGGTGCGGTGGCTGACATATCCATACACCAAGACCCTGAATTCTGATTTTTGACTCAGTGTACAAAAACACTTATTGTGTGTGTTTTTTTGAAAAGATTTCATTTTGATCTCTTTGAGTGAGCTCACCAGCATTAACTTCTGACCATGGAAAATCTATTTTATTTTAGGATGCCTCCACCTGAAAATCCAGACATGATTCTTCAGAGAGTACACGATGATGGCCCGTAGAGAGATGAGGAAACAGTTTAGAGCCCTCTTACAGTGTTAGAACCTTCGAGTGGTGTACCAGCATCACCACTACCCATTGGATTCCATTTCCCCCAGCCCAACCAGCAGAGGGTGCACACTTACTAAGTGTGTTACACAGGTTTCAATGTAAGAGGACTCCAAGGATATGAGGCAATATGGATCTGCAGGCAGCTGAGGATTGGCTGGAGGCTGTGGCCAGATTTTGTCGCTTTTTTGGGACACCAGCAGATCTCATCGTGATCCTCATTGATAATCTCTTCTAGATAACAGTTAAGAGTTGGTGGAGTCTGACACCCTAGTAACACGATGAGGTTTCTTTTACCTAAGCATACTTTGAGGGCCTTTTATGGAAGAGTTTTTCCCAGCGACTCTATGATCAGTGTGTATATATAAGTTGTTACACTTATAGAAGTGTAGCATGACCGTGGCCCAGTACTCAGAAAGGTTCGATCATCTCTGCTGATACTCCACCTACATGTAAAGATATAATTTTTTCAGGGCCTAGACCTTTGAGCAGGGTCTCTTACGAGAGATAAGAGCATTTTGATATCATTCAGCATTCTGATGAAGGTTGGGAGGCAAGAGAGAGTGCTTATGGTGGAGAGCTTCCTAGCTGAGTAGGAACCGACAGTGAGGGACACCATCGGAGGAAAGGTAGCAGATTCATCCATAACAGATAATAGACGGATGATTCAGGGTACCAAGCATGCTGGACTTTCTGGTGGATGACCTTAGGATATAGGTTCGGTGGTGCGAGGCTCACAGGACATAAGAGGACAGTTGAGGAGCAGGAAGTTCTAATCATGTGATGGGAAAGGCCACATAGCTCACGACTACCAATCCATTGTACGGACGACCAAAATATGGTTTAAGGACCACTGAGGTAGAGGTAGAGGTTCAATCAATGTGGTCCGTAGGGTGGCAGAAATGATAGGGGAGTTAGTCCTGTAGCAGGCGGTGGGTGGAGATTTGAGGTTCTACTGCCAGCACCTCTTGGTGGTCCACCCCGAACATAGAAAGTAGGAGGTCAAGGACAATCATAGCTCCAGAAAACTGAGGCCTATGACCACGGTCCTCTGGGGATGATTATTGGTATGATCTGTGTCTAATCCACCCTAGCAGCAGTACTTATAGACATAAGTTCTAGTCAGTCTATTATTTCCACGACCCTCATTTAGATCTCAGGGATTAAAGTGGAGATTTTGGCTCGATCCTTACAGCTAGAGACCTCTACGAGAGAAGAGTGGATGACTAAATGTTGGTGACTACTGTGTGATCATACTCAAGGTATCGAGAGCTTCCGCTGATATTTTCTAGAAGTGGTGTCAGGGAATTACGATGTCATCTTGGGTATGGACTGGTTATCCACTATCCATGCTCAGATTGATTGTATTAGGTGCAATGTGTTGTGTGTATAAGGGGATGGGACCAGGTTTTCCTTCACCGAAGAGAAGGGAACCTTTTCAGCACTTGATAGAATTTCATAGAGGAGGGTGCAGTAGATCACTCATTAGTTGGATAGCCATGCCCTCAGAGCAGTTGATGTTGAGATTCCAACCTATCCTATAGTTGTGGAACAGTAGGTCATTTTCTTTCCTGATGATGTTGTACGACTACGTCCACATAGAGAGGTAGTCTTTTACATCGACCTGTACTCAAGGATGACACCGATATCTACAGCAGGAAATCATATGTCTCTCCTAGAGTATCATGTACAGCTGGAGGACTTGCAGAGGAATGGGTTTATAAGTCCCATGTTTTCTCCATTGGCAGCCCATATTTTGTTCACCATGAAGAAAGATGGTGTTTTTAGACTCTGTGTGGTCTATAGAAGCCGGAACCAAATGACCATGAAAAACAAATATCCACTTCTGAGGATTGATGATCTAGTCAATCAGCTAAAGGGATATAGTTTGTTTTCAAAGATAGACCTCAGACCATGCTATCATTAGCTCCGAGTATGTGATGAGGATGTCAATTAAATGGCCCTCAGATGTTGGTATGGACACTACGAGTTCTTGGTTATTACATTCAGCATGATAAATACCCCAACAGTGTTTATGGGACTCATGAACAAGATCATCCATCCATACCTCGATCGCTTCATTTTGGTCTTCATCGACAACATCGTGGTGTACTTAGCAATAGAGGAGATGCACGATTATCATCTGCAGATAGTTCTGGATACACTCCGAGAGTAGAAACTTTATGGTAAGATCTTAAAGTGCCAGTCCATGATACGAGACACCCACTTTCTTGGACACATTTTCTCATCGGCTAGAGTTGCAGTGGATCCTATGATTATAGAGGTTGTGCATGCTTGGGATCCACCTAGAAGTGTGACCAAGGTGCAGAGTTTCCTATGATTGGCAAGGTACTACCGGAGATTCGAATCCAACTTTTCTATAGTTGTGGAACCCTTCTCAGTGTTGATGAAGAATGGGAAGCCCATCGTATGGATATAGAAATTCCATCATAGTTTTCAAGAGATGAGGCAGATACTGACGAGTTCCCCCATCTTGAGGCTTCCAGAAGAGGGAATTGGGTATGTGTTCCACTGCAATGCATCAGGGAATATAATTGGATGTTTCCTGATGTAGGATCGAGTAGTGATCGTGTATAGTTATTGAAAAATGATATAGAATGAGAAAAAATATTTTACCCATGACCTGGAGTTAGCAGCAGTGGTATTTTCCTTGAATATGTGAAGATATTACTTGATGGGTGAATGTTTTATAATATATTCTGATCACAAGAGTCTCAGGTATATCTTATATCAGAATGACATGAACCCGAGTCATCGGAGATGGCTGGAGTTCCTCCATGACTATGCCTTCAAGATAGTCTACACTCCGAGGAAGGGGAATGTAGTTGCAAGGGCACTCATCAAGAAGAATGTTTTACAGCTGTAGTGTGAGGTCATAGAGCAGCTAGCAGTGTTGCAGATATCCTTTGTAGATCTAGATAAAACATCTTACCTCCAGTATATAATGTTCACTCCCCCACTTATTCACCTATTCCGAGAGGCACATCTTGGGGACACTGACTATGAGTCTCAACGTTCTCAGATATCCCCAAGACAGGCCCAAGATGGATTTTTTGAAGATAGAGAGCATGTCATTCTTTTCAGAGGATGAACCATGGTTCTAGTGGTGGTACAAGATGAGGTGTCGAGGGAGTTGCAAACATCCACACTGGCGGTACATCTAGGTGTGGAGAAGATGTACCAGGACCTCCAACATCTACATTGGTTTCCAAGGTGAAGAATGAAGTGGATGAGTTTGTTTCACGATGCCTCACTTGTCAGCAAGTGAAGGTTGAGCATTAGGATCTAGTAGGCTTAGCGAAACTACTAGAGGTGTTGGATTGGAAGTGGGATAGTATCTCCAAGGAATTTGTGACAGGGCTTCCACATATGTCTAGGGGACATGATTCCATCTGGGTGATCATTGACTAACTCAACATGTCAGCCCAATTCATACCCACCTGAGAGCAAGGATCGATAGAGGGATTAAAATGACTCTACATATAAGATATTGTACGACTTCACGGTGTTCCATCGATGATCATCTCTGACCAGGACACACGTTTTACATCCCGATTGTGGAAGGGATTATAGGATCCATTCAGGACTCATCTATTTTTGAGAACAGGCTTTCATCCTCAGATAGATGTTCAGACGGAGCAGACCCTTCAGACACTTGGGGACATGTTTTAAGCTAGGTCCTAGATTTGGGACACACTTGGGGACATGTCTTACAGGTAACCTCTATGCTAGACAGACCCAGGGGAGTCAGCAATCATGGGTGCAGAATTTGTACGAGCTACCTCTGAGAAGGTGTAAATCATCCAGGATCAGATGATGACTGCACAAAGTAGACAAAAGTCTTATGTTGACCAGAGATAGATACCATTCGAGTTCTTGGAGGGAGACCATGTTATCCTACGGGTCTCACCTCAATGAGGTTTACAGGGATTTGGCCGTGAAGACATGTTATCACCGAGGTTTATTGAACCATTTCTTAAACATTGGAGGACTTTTTAGGTGGAATACCACTTGGAACTGCCATCGTAGTTGGAGAGGGGGCATGATGTCTTCTATGTATCCTGGATGACGAGATACGTGAATGAACCATCTCAGGTCACTGACAACGGAATGATGGACTTTGATGAAGGAGCGACATTTACGAAGTATCCAATGGAGATCGAGGATCGACAAGAGAAGGTCCTTCATGGTTAATCGATAACTATGGTGTGCATTCACTGGCAGAACAAGAACCTCTAGGATAAAACTTAGGATTAGGAGGCTCAAATTCATGCTTAGTTCCCCCATCTGTTTCCTTACTCTATATTGCAGATTTCAAGAATGAAAAGGCCTATGGTGGGGAGAATATAAAGATATAAATTTTACATTTAATTTATTTTAATTATATGGAATTATTAAAAGTCTGTGAAAACTGACAGCGCAAGATTCAATGTCCCGGTGTGCCTGTAATGAATTTATAAACTTTTTTTTCAGTATTTTCAGTAAACGTGCGAACGAAGTTTTCTAACATTTGAAATGGTGACCAAATTTAAAATATGAGAGCACCGTTGAATCCACAAAACCAGGATTTCCTTAAGGAAGGCTTCACTTCAACCGCAGTAGGTTGTGAGAAAGATATAGAGATTTGGAATTTTAAAAGAATAATAAAATAACATTGTTATTTTATTCCTTTCCTCCAACAGGGAAGCTGATGTGGCAGGGTGAACAATGTGTCAAGTCATTAAATGTCTTGACCCCTCAAATCCTTCGTAATAGTGTCATTGAAATTAAGATGGTTCATATTAAATAAACCCCCATTAATTACACATGCATTACTCACCCTCTCCCTCTCCTATTTATATAGAGCATGGAGAGGAGTACTGCACGGAGAAATGATGTTCTAATAAAGTACTGTGACAACAATCACTTGGAGGATGAGACCTGTTCTGGTGAGTGGTGACGAGTGCCACAGTATCACAATACGAGGAGCGATGGTTGATCGACATCACTCGAGGCTTGTAATGAGAATAACGAACAACAAAACATCCCCAAAATGCGGGCATTTTCCAACAATCCTGAGGTAGAGTTTTTATCTGGTTTTAGTTTCAAGAGTTGTTGAATCATGTTCAACCCACTTTCTATCAAGCTAATGCAGAGGGCGTTGGGAAAACAAATATGGCCCAGACCCTCCACCTTTGGTTGGATCATGGTGAATTATTCCTGAGAAATGTTTCTGGATTGAACGAAACCCAGTACTATGGGTGATGGAGATGGCCGACAAAGGCCGGCTCTGGAGGATATAGTGGCGTGCCGTCACATGCCACCGGTGGAGAAGGCTGTGGCTGTAGCTATAGTGGGGGAAGATAGTGGCCTGCTCTGGATAGCCCTAAAGGAGGTGGCGATGCATAGTTGTGCAACATCTGATAAGGGGTTGTGGCGTACAACCGTGACTGACAGTAGCAGCCAGCATTGGCTGGTCGCGGTCGGAGGCAAGCAGTCCGCCGTAGTGTGCTGCTGAAGGTTGTCGCTACACGGAAGATGTGGCAGAGTGCCAGGACCTACATCAGATCCCATGGGAGACCTTTTAATTACAATAGGTTCCACCGCTCCACCATCAATATAAGGATAACACAACCCCACCCCCCGTGAACCAGCTAGAGAGATTCCTAGCCAGCGGGGCCGCCGCTCCAACCGAACACCTGCAACCATTCATGAAAACTAGGGGCCATTCCCCCCATGTGCCAGCTCGGGGAGACCCCACATCAATGGGTTGCGCCTCCAATTGGCCACACCCCTTCGCTGGCCGGACTGCACCCTTCGTGAGTTGGGCTGCATGAGCCCAGTGGGCTGCGCCCTTCTATGGGACAAGTCATGCTGCTAAGGTGGGTTGGGCTGATCCACGGCCTTGCAGGCCGAGCACGCTATGGCCCAACCCAACAAAGCTAGCCTAGACTATTTTGGGGTGTGCCAGGTCAGACCTAGGCCATTTCAGATCAGCCCAGACCAGGTCGGACCATACCCGGTCCCTTCTAGGACCAGTTTTGTTGAAAGAGCCATAACTTGTGAATCAGGCATCCGTTTGATGAAGTGTCTTCAGTGCTAGAATCCTTCAATTAATAAAGTCCTTTTTTAATACTCCAAATTTGTTTTGGATAAAGTTGGAGTACATATAAGTTGTATCGAACTCGAATCCAACTTGGCCCTTGGTAATAAAATGCTTAAAAGTCCCAGACCTGATGCCTGATTGACTCGTCGTATGTTGCGTTGGAACGATTAAGACATAGCGGTCCGTTGGGATACATCTTCATGGAATATCATTGCGATTGAGATATGATTGATGGATTGAGTAGCAGACCCTCCTAGAATCAAGAGTGTTAAGTTTGAAGGTGGAGGAGATTAGATGTGACATGAAGAATGCATAACAATCTTATGTGGGTCAGTACTTATCGATCTTGTGCGGGTCAATGCTCAAAGATCCTATGTGGGTCAGCGCATACTGATCATAAGTGGGTCATATCCTCTGTCGGTCAACGCTTAGTGATCTTATGTTGGTCAGTGCATATAGATCATGTGTGGGTCAGTAGCAAAGCCTCACGACAGAATAAGATGATCTAGATTAATGAGTAATCATCTATACGTCTGTACTTAAGTTATATACATAGTGTTAGATGAGTTTTTACCTTCGTGGTGTCACCTTTGTGGTACTTTTACATTAGTGGTGTTACCTTTACCTTAGTTGTGTTGCCTTTGTGGTGTTACCTTTGTGGTATTCATCCCTCATGGATTAGTATTGAAAAAGAATTAGAATATGGAACCCTATGTTTCCTCATGAATGAAATGAGTATATCTTGATAATTTAGGTATTTGTATGGGATATACCTAAGTAGGGTTGTTAGCTGATTCATGCTTTTTGATTGAGGTCTTTCTTTGTGATTATTCCTTTGTGGAACTCTGGGAGACCATCAGGTGCCTGGGGTCCCTAATGAGTACTATTATACACACCCCTAAACAAGCTATTCCAACACCTTGTTGTGTCTTGTGTAGATAACAGATAATGTTGATCGATTCTGAGGGATCCAGGACTGGAGGTAGTCAAAGGTGGACCATTTCACGTGATGTGACGTAGTGACTACAGATAATGAGAATCACCCACCCTTTTGGTAGGATCCTTTTTGGACATCCCATGAGTTGTTTTCTCTTTTCAGTTGTACTTGTACGTTCTAGTTGGACTTGTATTTCGGTCCCTTTACATACAATACACTTTTACTATAGTTGTTCACTTTGTGGTTGCTTCTTGTTGTGTTATTTGATTGTGAGTTTGTTTATGTTTAAAGGCTATTCCTTCCAGTTATAAGGAAACCCATTTCTGCTGCTAGTCGCCCATCCTGGCCTATGGAAGGCAGGCTCGGGGTAGTCATAGCACGGGCCCTGAGGGATGGGTCAAGACAACATAGCCTGAAGGGAGTTATATATCCCCACAAGTTGTTGTCTTTCACCTTTCATCATAAAATATAAATTTTGGAAACAATTTACACCAAAACTATAGAATATTGATAAACAATTCAGTATCCATACAAGAAAAACACCACATGGATAACTATATCCTAATTTGGACTTGCACAAGCATCCCAAAGTGTTACCAAAATTACCTAAAAAACATGCTAACTTCACATGTCCCAACATAAAAAAAAAAATAAGAACAAGGATCAATATCAACTACCACATCTATGTGGAAACTTACATTTTATTGAACATGAAAGATGATAATCTATAAACACTTGCAGGAAGAAGTAGATTGTGAGGTTAAAGACTTATAGGGCATCACCATGGATTCCATAATAAGATACCAACATATAATTACTCAAATAAATCCTTAAATTTTAAATAAATATGAACGAATGTTCAAAATAATATGAAAAAATAATAATTTTCATTTCAAATGATGGAAATTCTAACACCCTATAATTTCAAAGTACATAATATCCTTAAAATATTTCAATAGGTTGCGCTACACAAAACACTGAGTTCGAGCACACCATGACTTATGAAACCAGCCATTCAAAAAGATGTTATGATTAGTATTAACTGCATTTTGAATTTTTTATTCTTTATATAATTTTAACATCTCTGTTATGTGTCTCTAATACATAATATGAGAACAAATTCAATTTTTTAGTTTAAAGAAGTATTTTTTGAAAAATGCAATTTAACTGCCTTTTCATTGAGAACCATTTTTAAATCCAATATTTGAAACTTTTATATATTAAATTTAATGAAATTAAAATTTTCTTTTGAAACGGGACACAAAATGTTTTTTATATATTTTTACTACTTTTCTGATAACTTTCATATTTTGATTAATAGCAAAAAATACAAAATTTTAATTGAAAAAAACCATTTTAATAAAAATAATTTAATGTGTAAAATTATTATTTTGATTAGTTTTAAAGTATAATTAGATTATATTTTTATCATTTTATATAATATAGGACATTGTAAAAATTTCACATTTAAATTGGACATAAACACATGTGAATCTTTTGATAGTTTTTACTTCTTTAAATCCCTCTTTTTGGTTTTGTAAATGGGAATTAATTTTAAATTAATTAAGCCAGATTCTATGTTTTGAATTTGTTAAAATATATATCATATTTTAATTTGGAATATCATAATTATCTTTTAACGAATTTTTGGTATTTTTCTAAGAACATTCAATGTTTGATGAATAGTGAAAGACACTACAGTATAGATAAAAACCAACAATTTCATTTAAATAATTATTTTTAAGTAAAAATTTATCTTAAAGTAAAAATAGATACCTAATACATATTTTAGTCCAATGCAATTCAATGGTGTCGTTTTATAATAATATTAGACCAATAAAATTTTATTGAACTTTTTTAATGTCTTTTACCCACTTTCTAGGCACATTTGCAAATTTGCATAAAACGTAATTTTCCTGCTTCCATGAATTGAATTTCAAAAATCTGAGAGACAAGGCTGACATCAGTATGTAAAATTTTATTCAATAAGATGAAAATAATTTTTGGTGAATAGTAAGTTTTGAATTTTATTAACCACGGTTAAAAGTAAATAAAGAAATTTAAGGTAAAAATAATATTAAAAATAACCCAATACACATAATAATTCTATTGGATAATTTTATTTCGACCAAAATCAAACTTAGTACAAAATTTAGATCCTTTTGATCCATTTTGGTTAGAATAGGTCATTTATTATATATTATTTAAAGAAGAGTTCAAAGTATTAAATTCAATGTTTAATAACTAAACCACTTTTAATTTAGGGTTATGATTATGATAAATTAGACTATAAATATTAATTATAAATATAAAAATATTTCTTACATCATGGTATATTATTTAAAATTTTTAGACATTAAATAATTAAATTTATTTATGACACAGTGATGATGTAGTAATTACCTTATTAATGAATGATTAAAATAAATGATACTATAAATATACAAATAAATGTAAATCGAGACTTTATATGCCATCCATGAATTTTATAGGTGAATATTATAGGTTAGGATTGTTTTAATGTGTTTTTATCAAAGTAATAAACTTGTTATGACTTTCACAAAAACCAAATTCTAAATAGTGTCAAAATTGACATAAATTAGTTTTTAAAACAAATACTATATTATTAAATGTTATAATATTCCTAAATATCTATGATTTGGACAAGGTATGTACATTAGGATAGATATGTCATTAATTAACCACTTTAGGTTCTATTTGAATTTTATAGTATGTTTATTAACCATATAATTTAAAAATACAAGGAGACATGGTAAATGATAAAGTATTTAACCAAGAGTTATATATAAAAGATAAGGTCTCTATAGTGACCTAAACCTATCTAAAACCTATTTTTTGGGAAGATATAGATAAATTACCTCCCTAAACACTAAATAAATTGATTTGGATCCATTTGAAATTGATAATGATTTTATAATAAAATAATATTTCATGATTTTCCTAAAATGACCCTCGCATCTCATATAAATAGTATTTCCCCTTTTCTTAATGTCAAACCTCCAAATCCATTTGGATCAGCCAAAGCCTGCTCAAATATTATCCCAACTATCATTTCATTAATCTAGAGGCTTTATTTTGATCATAAATCCAACCTACAGAGCCATTTTGTTCAAATCAAAAGGAAGCACCTGAAAGGAATGTAATTATTTCATCACCTCTTTCAATGTTGCTTTCTTCTTCTTCCAATTCCACCTTATTTGTTTTTACCATATTAAAATAATAAATCCAATACCTTGTATATACAAAGAATTAATTATAAATTTGGTAAAATCATATTCATTTTTCTATCCTTCCAATGAATGAAAAATTTATCATACGTGTGTACGTACGACTTACCGTCTCCATGTCATGGTGTAGTTTGTTATTCAACACTAAATTATTTGGATGAGTATAATAATGAGTATAATTAATTTAAATAATGAATATAACATGGTAGATATTATTCATACATAATATAACATCCAATAAAACACCTTTCCACAATTTATAGAATGATATTGTCACTCATGCGTACTTACATCTTACCGTCTCCACGATTCAATGAGATTCACCTTCAATTATCACCATTAAAGAATTTTTTTAAATATATATATTGATTAAGTATGAGATATATGAAATAATATTTTTACTATAATAATATATATTTATGTATATAAATATATTTCATTTACGTACTTCTATATTATACGATAAGAAAACAGAAACAACGTCCTTGCGTACGTATGAACTCCCGACTTCATGAAAGGTCTTTCCATCTCATATATATATGTATTATAAGAATTTATATTCTGTATATATATGATATATAAATCATTTTTTATATTATGGAAGTATGTAATCATGATCTAAATGATATGATCAAGAATAAAAAGTTAAAACAAGTATGATAAAGAATGAAATTGTTACCCAAAATGATACTTGAACCTGGAAATTTTTATTAAATGGGTAGTGTAAAAGTAATAAATGAATCATACATGATATCATAAATATTAATATGGTTCTGGAATAATATAATTATATACTATATTCTTTATACAAGTGGTTAAATGTACCATCAACCAATGTAAATTACAAGGTAAGGGTTAATTCCTCAATATCATTATTATCCGATATTGTTTATCTGTAAGTATTTACTGGGATTTTATTAACATCCATGTCCATCTATCCAATGGCCCAAATTACATCAATTTTTTAATTGATTAATACACCTTTCAAGGGGTGAGTTGGAACCCTTACAAGGCCTGCAGGCATTAGTATTACATGGCTCATAGGCCATAGAGGAATTCATTTTCCTGTATGCTTCAAACATTATATACAACCCTAAAAAACTACTTGGAACTGGTCCTCCCCAACATCATCATCATGAAATAATCTCTCCACCTTGGCATGGTTGTTCGACTAGGCATTATCGTGAATGCACAGGCTTGTCTCGATGGTAGGTGCCATACCCTATCATTCTTGCAATCCATTTTAGCTTCTAGTATGGTGAAAGCTCATTACTCATCCTCCATATAGAGCCTGTTTCTCATAGGTCATATGGTTTGCATCTGCACATAAGGTGGCTTGATGGCCTTGAGGTGGCCCGGCGGCCTTACTGACCCGATGTCCTGGGTGGCCTGAAGGCCTTAAAGGACTCTGGGACCAAATCCATGTCCATGTTTCATTAAAATGTTTTCAAAATAAATGTTTTAATGTTTTTTGGAAGGCAATATTTATCAAGATCAGCATTTTAAATGTTTTGATGATTAATTTTTCTAAATCCTTTTTATTATTTATCATGTTTAAAACAATATTTTATGTATTTATTTATATGGACCTGATTGGTTTAAAATATTAATTCTATTCAAAATTTTAAAAGTGGTATGGGAAAATATGATTCAAAAATCTTTTTTAAATTACTTCCTTTATAAAATCATTACTTTTAAATGATATCAAAAAAAGGGATATCTCTGTCAAAGAGTTTTACTGGTCATTTCCAACTATTTAAAAACCCTTTTATAGATATTATTCTTGATTGAGGTTGATTTATTATAATACAATCTTCCATAATGTATTGAATGATTTATGATAGGTTTGACTGTGGATGTTCTATTTTTATATCATTTATGGTTTATGGTAAAAATATTTCAATTTATTATACTAGTTTTAATACAAATGTTTATGTTAAATTTCATCATTTTCATACAAGAAATGCATTAGACTTAGTATGTCATGGGTGGAGCCCACTTAATATCCTCGATTCATCTGTAAGTCCGATAAGATAAATTAATGTCTGGCATAAGGCCTTGAAAAAAAATAGTCTTGGCACAAAACCTTCAATATGTGGTTATGATGTCCGACATTCTGTATTCCCTCATTATAAAATTAGTTATTAAACCTAATTATTCAACTAGGTGAATATCTATATGAATTAGTAAATAGAATGAATATATTTATTTTTTACATTTTTTTTCAAGTATGAATTTAAAAATATGTTTTCTAATTACAAATCCAGCCTTAAAAATTGATAGGTATAACTAAATTATTTACCATTAATGAGCATCTGAGATCACCCTTTTCTTGTGTTTTATTTTCCCCGGATTCCAAGAAGTATATAATTATTGATATGCAGGGTCATGATAAGGGAATTATGCAATTCTAAAAGAATTATTTCTGCTATGTTGTATGTTATAAAGTGTAAGGTAACATTAATGTATGTAATCTATTTTCCATGACTGCTAAAATGATCGGTCCTTCAAGACATTATCCCTTTTAATTATTCCAATGTATTGAAATATTGCACAGGCTACGGGTAACAGGGGTTAAGGCATTATAGTTTGTATCAGAGGATGTTTATAAATAACCTTGAAAACTTGATTTAGTTAAACTCTGATTTGGATACATTGCCCTAACATAGAAATTGAGGATTAGTATAGAAGAAAAACCAAATGTTTTGATAATGTAGATATTATGTGGGTTTTCCAAAAAATACATCCCTATTTGGATACGAGCAGGTAGAGACAGCTCTGGTACAGATGTATCTAGGAGTAAAACCTGAAAACACCACTTTGAGCTACACTCGAATGGGAACTAGTGCACGACAACGGGTCATGCATCACTCTTGGTTATGACACTCCTAAGGGGATATGATTAAGGTAATTCACATTTTCTTTACAAACCATTATTAAGTATTTATGAGTAAATATGTCAACAAAAAACCATTTTTTATGATTATGAGACTAGATATGTGAAAATAATCAATTTATGTTGAGAATTTTTCTAGTTTTTGGATTATAAATTATGATAATATCTAACCTTGTGTATTTCATAATTAAGAAATGGTTCCCAGTAGATGGAACGAGAACTCTCGCAATACACATGATCTAAAAGGTAAGAAGGGTCATATCTTTCATGGTCTTTTGTCAACATTTAGAAGGGAAGTAGTCTCCCATATATTATCGTCATATAAAGACATAATATCATTTGTTGATAAGATAAGTACAGAATTATCTGAGTCCTATAGATTTTAAGGGAGAAAGAAAAGAAGGGTATGGTATAGAAAAAGATAGATAAATGGAAGAAGAGAATGAAGGATTCTCCCAAATTTGATTAATGTGGAACGAATCACCTTGGTAAATTATTATGGGGGCTAAGATTTTTTTATAAGTATGGGAAAAAGGGAAACCATGTACGTGATTGTAAGGGTATGAAAACAGTTTCAAATTAACAAAGCTTCATCTTTAAGGAGTTGGAACACTATGTGAATTAATGTCAAAATCATCATTGTATACCTCAAATGGTGCTATTTGATAATAATCAAGTTATGATACTATATCATATGAAGAGTAATGATTAGTTATATTATGTCGTTATTAAGGAATTGTGCCATTTGAGTATTGTATTGATGATTTACAAGTTATAATAAGTATAGAGTATATAAGGATTGTGCTAAAGTACTATTTCATTAAGGATTTTTGTTTGTATAGTACCAATTAATGTGACATAGTTTCAAGTTAAATATTTTGAAAATATATTGTTGAGAGAAAGAAAAACCTTATTGTGGTCCTGATATTAAGGTAGTGATTTTGGAATAATAGATAATTGAGTTGGATAATGTATATTGAGTATTATTGACATAATTGGAACAAATTAATGGTTTGTTTATTCCATCATTTTTGGACTATTCAAAATTTTTGGATTTAAGGAGTATATTCAACATTCTATAAAGAAGAAGCGAGCATGAATGTATTCAATAAGGTTTTATGTTAATTGAGGGTGTTACCGTGTTTTAAGAGAACACATGATGAAGTTATTCATATGTTAATATGGGGGAAAAAGAGATCTTCATTATGTATTCGTTATAAATTTTGGACTGTGAGGTATGAAAAAATTATTTTTAATAAGTATAAAGGTTGGAATGGATTAATTTCAGCATTGGATACTATTTCTTAAATTTAAAAAATTTCATAATATTATTTATGGATTGTTATAAAAAAGACAATAGGGTGGTTGGGCGATAACCCATCACATCAGGCAAGGCCCCGAGACTTGAAACCACAATCGAAGGGCGACATGGGTGCATCACCTATCACAAGCCTACATGATGTAATGTTTTGTATAATGTAGTTTTTTATAATGGTCTGACAAATGATTTATAAATTCATTATTTTTGGAAGCCTATATTATTTGGATAAATAGAATATTTCTGAGTTCTATTTTCTTTTGGAGAGAAAGTTTAGTTTGTTGTATAAATTAGTTAAAGGTTTGAACTCTACTTTTCATGTATTATTATTTTTCCTTATTCTATGAAGAAATTAATTCTTAAACATTAGGGGATAGAACATAAAACCAAAAATGTGTTATACTAATACCTCATGATTTTTTGAACCGATGTTATTTTAAATAATAACATGTTTATTGATTTGAGGCACTCAATATTCCATTTATTATTCACTTGTTTGTAATTCATGACCTCATTAACTCCCTTTAAATATTTTCATTTTTTCTCTAATTATGGATCTATAATTTGCACCAATGTTCTCCTATTCAAGATAATAATTTGGTGGTGACCTTTTCATTTCTGTTTCCCTCTTATTAAGACTAACTTTTATTAACCCAATTTCCAATGTGGGTTTTCCATAAAGGTATTTTATATTTTTAACCTTTTATTATCGAAGAAAAATTTCAAATAGTGAGGACTCAATTTATTAATGGAGGGGATAATGTAACAAACCATGATTTCATAGTACGTTATATGCTTAATGTAATTCAATAGATTGTGCTACATGCAACACTGAGTTCAAGCGCCCCACGACATACAAAACTAGCAGTTTAAAAATTAGTTATGAATATAATTAACTTTATTTTTAATTTTATATTCTCCATAAAAATTTATAATCCATATTATGTGTTTATTATACATAATATAAAAGTAATTTCAGTTTTTTAGATTAAAAAAGTATTTTTCAAAAAATAAAATTTTACCGCCTTTTATTGGTGATCCGTTTTTAAATCGAATATTTGACACTTATATATATTCTATTTAATTAAATTAAATCATTCTTTAGAAGTGGGACATATTAATATTGATTGGATAAATTTTTTGTACCTTTTTGATAACATTCATATTTTTATCAACATTAAAAAACACTAAATTTTAAATGAAAACAACTTTTTTAGTCGATATAATATATTGTTTAAAATTATTCATTTGAGTATTATTAAATTATAATTAGATTATATTTTTTCATTTGATATATTGTAAGTCAATGTAAGAAATTTCACATTTAAATTGGACAGAACCATTTGTTAATCTTTTGATAATATTTAATTCTTAAAAACCCACTTTCTAGTTTTTAAAACGGGAATTAATTTAAAATTAATTAATGAAACATTTATGAATTGAATTTGATAAAATATACATCATTATTGAATATGTAATTTCGAAATTATATTTGGGAATTTTTTTTGTGTTTTTCTGAAAACATTAAATTTTTAATGAATAGTAAAAAACACTTCGTTATAGATAAAAACCGACATTTTAATTTAAATAATTATTTTTCATTAAAAATTTATCTTAATGTAAAAATAGATACATAATAAATATATTTGATCAATTTAATTAATTGGAGTCATTTTATAATAATATTTCACAGATAATGTTTTTTTGATCTTTTTTAACGTCTTTTACCAACCTTCTAGGCATATTTTCAAATTTTTATAAAACGTAATTTAGCAACTTATGTGAATTTAATTTCAAAAATATGAGAGACATGGTTGACATCAGTTTGTAAAATGTGGTTCAATAGGATGAAATTAATTTTTTCTGAATAGTATCTTGTAAATTTTATTTACCACGATTAAAAGTAAATAAGGTTATTTAAGTTAGAAATATCATTATAATTACCCCAACACATGTCATAATTCTATTCAATAAGTGTACATAGACCCAAATTATCTTTAGGGAAAAAATATCCTTTTGATCCATTTGGGTTAGATTATGACATTTATTATATTTTATTTAATGAAGTGTTAAATGTGATAAATTCAATGTGTAATAACTAAAAAAAATTTTATTTAGGGTTACACATAAGATACTTTTGACTATAAATATTAGATAAAATGATAAAAATATTTCATACGTCATGGTATTTATTTAGACATTAAATAAGTAAATTTTTTATGACACATTAATGATGCAGTAATTACCTTATTAATGAATGATTAAAATAATTGATATTATAAATATAAAAATAAATGTAAATTGTGACTTTTGATTCCATACAAGAATTTTCTAGGTGAAAATGATATTTTATGGGTTATTTAATGCATTTTTTTCAAAGTAATCAAATGTTTATGACATTCATAAAAACAAAATACTAAATAGTGTCAAAATTGATAGAAATTAGTTTTGAAAAATTACTATATTATTAAATGTTATAATATTTATAAAAATATAGGATTTGGATAAGGGACTTGTATAAGTATAGATATGTCATTAATGGACCACTTGATGTTCTCTTGGAATTTTATTGTAAATTTATTAACCTTATAGTATAAAAATTTAATGAGACAAGGTAAATGCTAAACTATTTAACCAACAGTTATTTCTAAAAGATAAGGTTAATATGGTGACCTAAAATTTTATAAAACCTATGGGTTGATAATATTTCGACAAATACCCACATTTCCTCGAAATAAATCTATTTGGATCCATTAGAAACCAAAAATGATTTTATAATAAAATAATATTTCAAGCTTTTCCTAAAGTGACCCTCACCTCTCTTATAAAATGTTATTTCTCCTTCTCTTAATTTCACACCTCCAAAGACATTTGGATCTACCAAACCATATGAAAATATTCTCCAAATTATCCTCACTTTAATATAGAGTTCTTATATTTATCATAAATCCAACATTATGAGCTCTTTTATTCAAATCAATAGGAAGCACACGAAGAGAGGAAATTATTTCATCACGTATTTCAATGTTCTTTTCTTCTTCTTCCATTTAAACATTATTTTTTTATTACTAAAAAAATAATTCCATTACCTTATAAATACTGAGAGGTTATTATAATTATGGTAAATTTATATTCATTATTCTATACTTCCTATGAATTACAAAATCACCATACGTGTGTACTTACGGCTTACCGTCTCCATGTCGTGGTGTAGTTTGTTATTCAACACTAAATTATTTGGATGGGTATAATAATGAGTATAGTTAATTTAAATAATTAATATAACATGTTAATGATTCGGTATATTTGATATACCATCCAATTAAACACTTTTTTACCATTTATTGAATGATATTGTCGCTCGTGCATATGTACGGCTTACCATCTTCACAATGTGATGAGATTCATCTTCAATGATCACCATTAATTAATTTTTGTAAAAATATATATATTGACTAATGTTTAGATATATTAAATAATATTTCTACTATAAAAATATATATTATCTTAGATAAATATATTTCGTTTACTTACTTTCATACTATATGATAAGAAAATAGAAACAACATTCATGTGTACGTACAGACTACCGTGTCCATGAAATGTGTTTCCATTTAATATATCTATGTATTATAAATATTTATATTGTCCATATATATAAAATTTCAAAGTTTTTAAATCATGATCTATGTGATACGATCAAGATTAATAAGTTAAAACACGTATGATAATAAAATCGATTATTACCTGAATTGTTACTTTAACATAGAAATTATTATTAAATGGGTAGTATAAAGTAATAAATGAACTATATATGATATACTAAATATTAATATCATTCTTGAATTATTTTCAAAATATAATATGGTCATTATAGAGGAGGTTAAACAAACCATCAACCAAGATAAATTACAAGGTAAGGGTTAATTCCTCAATCTCATTATTATGTGAGATTGTTTATGTGTAAGTATTTACTGATAAATTTTTATCATCCATGTCCATGTTTCACTAAAATGTTTTCAAAATTCATATTTTACGGTTTAGTGGAAGGGACCCTTTATCATGATCAACAATTTAAATTTTTTAATGATTTATTTTTCTAAATCATTTTAATTAATGTTCATGTTTTTAAAATGATTTTAAGGATTTATTTATATAGACATGATTGTTTTAAAATGTTAATTCCTTTCAAAAGTTTCAAAGTGGTATGGGACACTTTGATTCAAAAATCTATTTTAAATGACTTCATTTATAAATGTGTGACATTTAAATTATTTCAAAAAGGGATATTTTTCTCAAAGAGTTTTACTGAACGTTTTCAACTATGTCAACATCCTTTACTAGATATTATTCTTGATTGAGGTTTATTTATTATAGTACAATCTTCCATAATGTATTGAATGAGTTTTGATATGTTTGACTGTGGATGATATATTTTTATACCATTCATGGTTTATGGTTAATGTATTGACATTTCATATGCTAGTTTTAATAAGAATGTTTTTGTTATGTTTCAAAATTTTTATATGAGGAATGCATTGGACATAGTAGTTGACCGGTGGAGACCACTATAGCTCCTCAATGCATCGGTAGGTCTCATGAGAAAAATTCATGTCTTGGAATAAGGCCTTGAAAAAATATTTATTTTTAGTCTTGGCACAAGGTTTTGACTATGTGGTTATGATGTCGGACATTATGAATTCCCTTATTATGAAATTAGTTATTACATGTGATTATTCGACTAGTAAAATATCCAAGTGAATAAGTAAATGGAATTATTTGATTTATTTTTGACATATTATGTTCAATATTATGATTAAAAGGTTGTTGTATTTCTTGCACATCTTCCCTTAAAATTTTATAGCTTTTGCTAAATTATTTACTCTTACTGAGAATCTAAGATCACCCCTTTCTTATAATTTATTATACCATGATTCCAAGAAGTTTATAATGATTGATATGCAGGGTTATGCTAAAGGTATAATGGCAATCTCAAAGGATTATTTTTTCTATGTTGTATGTTGTAATGTGTATTGTAAAATTCATGTATGTAATCTATTTTCCAAGACTGCTAAACTGATCAGTCCTTCAAGGAATTATCTCTTGTAATCATACAAATTTATTAAAATAATGTATTGGATTCCAGTAACAGGGGTTGGGGCCTTAAAAAAATAATTTAAACAAGAGTTTAAATTAATATTTTATATAAAATAGTGTATATTAGTTCAAAAGGCATGTGTAATACAATTTATATAAAAAGGCATATATTTAAAATAAAAACAACATGCAACATGGTCATCTTCAAAAAAGTATGACATATATAACAAGTATGACTCCCTCACGCTCAAATAGTTATCATGGAAGTATCTGTACACACGTCCCTCTAACACTGGTCAAAGTGGAACCATCACTATCCCATCAAGGATGTAACCACCTCGATATGTATTGTTTGTGCTGTAAATAATCAACAGTGTTTTGTCCCAAATAACTCAATTACTACCTAGGATTTCATGTTCTCTAATACAGTCAATGATGGAAATTTTCAACATAATTTAAAATAAAATTCATCTTATTCTAAAACTTAAATTATTCATATTTCACCAAAAAAACCAATATAAGAGTTTTTAATCCTATAATTACTTCTCCTTGAAAATAACAATAGTTTTTGATAAAAACAATATAATTTTTTTAAAAAAAAATACAAATTTGAAATCAATTTAATCAAATCATAGATAAAAATGTACATTGAAAAATATAAATTACATAAGTTTCCATTAATTTCCTAAAACAAACACCCAAGTCATTAGAATTGAGGGGTCTTTCCCAATTTCATTCCAAATTAAATCCAAATCCCCAATCCACTAGAAATGGGTTTTTTAATAATAATTTTTAACGCAATTTAGTAGATATTATGATACTAAACTTAAATTATACAATTAAATTTAAATCAATCAATTGAGGGTTATTTAAAATTGGCCATCATAATAGAACCACCTACCTTAGGATCATGGTATGTCACAACACAATTCCCCAATCAAGAAACTCCAAGGAATAAAGTTAGAAAATAGAACATGATAATAAAACCTAGATTCAGGATCTGAAATAGAAATTATGAGAACCTCTAATAACATGATGACGTACAAAACCCTTGGGTGGAAAAAGGATATTTAGTGAGAAAGATAACAGGAAGAGGAATCTTACCAAGAAGACATTAAACACTTTTATACTTGCTTCAATTCACTTCTTAAAGTGTTTAGAGGGTCCAAAATCACCCCTTGGGAACCAATATGAAAATATAAAACTCTATGGGGTCATACAGGACAATAAAGCACTTAAAAAAAGGGTTTTCAAGAATATTTTAAAAAAAATCGGAGTAAAAAATCTCGTATACACAGTTTTCATGGTTGGGACACATATTTTAAAAAAACCATGAGCCATATCCATGAAACCTAGTGATGGAGTTTTATAATTTCTTCTTTGTATGATCGTATTTTTTCAAACCGTGAGCCATCTATGAAATCCATCACATCCTCAGTTTTCATGGTTTCCACTAGTAGGGAATATTGTTTGGAAAAACTGTATAGAAACTATGAACAATCAATCAACTTCCCAAAATTCACTTGAAACAACCCTTAAAACGAAACCAATTGAACCGTGATCAAAAGAGGGGTTTTTTAATACCTAAAAATAATAACAAGTTGTTACAATATCCACACAAAATAATCTTTTTGTCCCTAGATAATCTATCAAGAAGCATCCATGTCAAAAAGATGTGCCCAATGCTCTCTCATTGGTGCCTTCCACTACCACCTCTCATTAGTATCAAAACCATGTTTCCATATCACATGAACCAAATATATCATCCAATCATGAATTACCTTGGATTCAGAATCCACTATCTTGACCAGGTAATCAATAACGGATAAATAGGTCTCGACAATGAGATAACTAAAGCTCAGAACATGTGGTAGATTCGAAAGATATTTCTATTTTATAGATATGTGAAACACATAACGTATCAACGTTAGTAGTGTTAGAATTTATATACTATAAGACACTTACTCCACCTAGTCAAAAACCACAGAATGGCCCACAAAGTAAGGAGAAATATTCTCTTTTATCCCATTTCATTGATGACCCAGTAGAGGAAACATTTTCAAGAACACCGGGCCATCAAACAAAATTCCAAATATCTATGACTACGATCTTCATAAGACATATACAAGACATTATTTCCATAATTCTCTAATGGATCAATTTAATATTTATTGTAATCTCATGAATCAAGCTCGATCCAACCAAGGAAATTTCACAAATATTCAACCCAAGAAATAGATATTGACAAGGATTTAAAAACAAGTCTACAAAATGATCTACTATAATTGAATATTGAGATCTATTATTATAAGAAAACAAAAAAAATCTAAAGATGGTTACCCCACGGTCCACCATTGTTATGAACATAGGAGATGTTTATATCCTTTATCTATCCATACAACTACAGATGGTATTCTATACTCAAATAGACCTAAGACCCCAGTTCCTCTTGAAGGCCTATGAAAAATAGATAATTGAAATGAAGATACCCATTAGAGACTATTGTTGATGGATCTGTATGAAAAAAACAATGACTTTCACATAGATATTGCCTAACTCTGCCACTTTGGTTGTGTCACGAATGGGAATAAAGTAATTTTATTTAGTTATTCGAATAATAAAAACCCATATCACATTATTATTCATCTCAAAATATGGAAAAAATGACAAAAATGCACTAGATATCTAGTCCCACATATAAGATGGAAGTAGAAGTTTCTGAAGAAAACCTGAAGGAATCTATTTCTCGGTGTTGAACTGCTAGAATGTATAACAATCCGAGAAAAAATAAAAATTGCATCATCTAATACAATGCCACCATAATTAATGAATCATGTCATAGTACACCGTTGTAGGTCTTGGGATCCCAACCAAATGTAAATTATATAAATCCACCATCACATGTTTCCATACCGTGAGCAACATAAAAATGTTATTCTGATTTCAATCAATTCCCTCGGTGGATAGTTAGTAGTCTGGTACAATCTACATATCATAAATTCTGTTTCTAATTTTATGATATTCATAATCTTGATACTATTCTTGAATAATTTTCTTGATAAGAGTAGGTTTCAAATGAACAAACTCAAGGAAAACTCATCCCATGATTCTTGGACTCTAACATCCAACTATGAAAAAATCCCCATCAAGTTCTACTCTTTGGATGATTCATTCACAACCTTACTGGGATCATTCTTTCTCATAGAATATTTGACGATATTCCCTTTACCTATGGTATAAGATATTCGAATTTAGAATTAATATAGGTACTCCACCCAACACCTCTGATAGGTATTTAAATCCTTTTTTGAGAATATACAAACCAATATTTTGTGGCTATAAAACAAGGTAAATTTTTCTCCAAATAGATAATATCTCTAACTTTTATGCACATGCTTCATAGTTTCATGTTTATGTTCATGTTTAAGATATTTTTTCCCATGTTTCCTAATCTGAGGTGATCCAAAAGAGATGATATCATCATCCTACATATGAATGCATCCCAAACCAAATCCTAATGAATGAGAGAAGAGAAAATAGAACTTCCTGGACTCTGGATGAGTTAATACCGTTGATGTAGTGAAAGTAAATTTAAACTCAATAAAACAATTCTATCATTTTCTATCCCAATTAATACTTACTCCAATAAGAGTTAGAGTATTCATTAGAGAATATAACATTGAAAATCCATTTAAAAACCGGAGATAATATTCATCAAAGGAAAAAAATACGGAATTTAGAAAATATTTCGCTGTTGTTCCCATGTCATTACAAACTTCACTTTTTCAAGATCAACTGATATATGATATTCTGATAGCACATGTCCCATGAATTACTTCCTGAATCTTGAAATCACATTTTGATAGCTTGGCACAATGTTAGTGATTTTCCAATAAATCAATATGTGTTCCCAATTGATGCACATGATCCTCTTCAAACTTAGCATAAACTGGGATTTTTCCCACAAAGACACCCACAATAGTACGAAGATAATCATAAAAAATCATGTTCATTAAATCCATAATGGCTAAAGGATAATTTGATTGAACAAAATTGGCAATGTATTCATAATGGTCAAACTTTTTGGGGGGTGATTTTCTGACTATCAGATTCCTTTATCCTCAACTGATGGTAACTAGATCAAAGTTTATTCTTCAATAACCACTTCTCCCCATTAAATAGGTTAAAAAATCATTCTAAGTCAACCGATAATTCTTATTTACCATAAATCGGTTATGTTTTTGGTAATCTACACAATATATAAGTGGATCATTATCATTATTAGAAAATTGAAGTCGTTCATGGTGACACACCAAGGATTATAAAGACTTTCTATATAACAATATATAGTCGGGTCATTCGATCAATCATCTAACATGGTTCCATATAGTATGAGAGAATAGATAATGGTTGTGTAATTGGAAATAAGTAGGTTAAAAACTCTACATCTTTTATGGTGAAAAACTAGAGGCGTTAGAAAAAAAAACATTTATAAACTCTATGACAAATAGAGAGAGATCCCAAATAAATATTACTAATCCATATCCAAATAAAAAAAGATATTACAGTCCCCAAATACTAATAACAATATCTGACACTACTCAAACTCAGGTCCCATTCGGCATGATCGATATGGAAAACCCCATCCGGGGTGGTAATGGGGACCCATCGAAGTTAAAAATCTATTCATGATTTATTGGAAGTGAGACCATCCATATAAAATATAATGTGAATAGGATTCAATTCTAGATCTAGAAAATCCAAAGCAAGATCAGAATCTGATATAGAATTAGAATAAGCGGGATTAGAGAGTTTATTTTCTCTCTTGGTTCCCTAGGGTGTATTAATGTCTATCATATAAGATAAAATCTCCATAAGATGATTATAATGATTAATATAATGGTTTAAAATAAAAAAATTATTTGCACTTGTATCAAATAAATAAGTCACTAATAAATAATATATTTTGATGGTACCTCTCACGGTCGCCGAACCGTAACATCTTCCTCTAGAGAATATTCCACTGAATGAATAAGATATTTCTGGGTTAATGTCTCTATAACACTTTTTTCATTCAATAATCATAATTCAATATAGTTTTAATAGTAAATAATGATCCTATGATGCTATGAGGAGTATAAAATACATGGTAGTACATTTTCAAGTGGATTGAGTATTCACATTAACCACATACCTTGGGTGACTCAGAGAAAACATATTAAGAATGACCTAGTTTTACAAAATATTATTAAATAATGGGGACTCATATTGGATTTATAAGATCTTTAGAAAAAGAATGATGGTAAGAAACAAAATGTTAATAATCACACTTCCTCTTCTCTTCAGTGTAATTCGAAGAACCGCCAATTGGGGGAAAAGAACTCCCAACAATCCCGACTTACCATCCATGTTTATTTCGGCCATTAATGTTATATCCAAAACATCAACATAATGGGGGAGATTAATCAAGAAAACATAAGAGAAAATATCATATTTAATTCCTATATCAAACTATCAAGTCTTTATATTCACATTTAATACAATCATGGATGAAAACTGCACAAGCTTAGTAAGATAGTTTACATATTATATCATAGTCTTGTTAGCCTACTAGATTTTGAAAAAATCATTATTCTTTTCTAAATATATCAATTCCTGATAGAACTGGTCGGTTAAAAGAACTTTGAAGTCTTTCCACTATAAGAACTCATGAATCTTCATCAACACCAGGTGGTCCCACAATCTTCTCTCTATTCACTCCCACATGAAGTTGGCAGTCATCACTATTATTTCAGGAGGTGTCACCATGAACTCAAATAAACACTACATCATACTCAGTAATTAATCATATTCATGGGAATAATTGAATCCTTTGACCATTTGTGGATTATTGTAAAAGAACTCATGTGGATGATTCCAGAAAGAAACCCTTTAAGGATCCACAGTTTGAGAAGGAACCAGAATTGTCAGTGGTGCCTGTCCCAAATCATGGGCTGCACGCACAATCACCTCAACCATATTCAGTTTAATGAGGGTATTTTATCATTTTGGTTCATCGACATCTTCCTCTTTGAAATAATTCTCATGTCCTCTCATATCAATTATGCTACACAACATTAGGAGACAACATTGAATTAATAATATTAACAATAAAACATATCAATGAGGGAATTTAATCCCTATAGATAGACAACTGGGACATAGAATTTAATCCTATCCAAATCGAAATTCTGATAAAAACTAAAACTAATCCTCAAGACACCATTCTCAAACCACCCATGGTGCACATGAGCCTCATCCTAGTTGGTGAGGTCTCTCTAAGTGCAGTGAAGAGACCCAGGTTTGAAACAAGGTGGAGGCACAATTCTAGGGTACTAAAGCAGTACTATAGTAGGTAATGTAGCAAGAACTTTAGCAGTGATGTGCAGTAATATAGCAGGTATTGTTACAGTTTCTATAAGAGGTATTGTTCGGTGTTGTATCACCTGGAACTATTCACCTTAGGACACCAATTTGGACTTGGAGTCCTTACGGCCATTGTGCTACCTAGGTCTTAGGGCCACCTCAATGTCTTCAGGGCCACATGATATGCAGTTGACCAGGTAGATGCTATAAGGAACCAAGTCCACATGAGGATTCAAGAACATGGTCCATTTACCAGAGATGGGATAATGGATTTTAAAGAATGAGAGGGTATGCAATTTCCATTGGTACTGGGGCTGTGCATCATTACATAGGACAGCTGGACAAACATCCATGCAATGGTTGAGAGCTTATCATGTTGCAGATTCTAGGGAGGAGTGGTTTCAAGTAGTCATAGTCTGTATTATTTCATTAAGACCTACGAGTCCTCTAAAGTCTCCCATCATATGGGAAATGTAATATCTAAAGCCTACATGCCTTGTAAGGGATCCCCCTTTGTAACACCCATATATTTTATGAAAAATATTCCTTTTAATTTCATCAATGTCTTGTGTTGTACGCTACACCAAAAGGAGCTTACAGAACCCACATCCTTGACTTGCCTTGCATTGCACGCAATCGTGACCTTCCTCGATAGTGTGTGTAGTACGCAATACCGAGTTTCACTAAACAACGATATGCTATTAAAATATTATTAAAACTAGACGTTATGAATAGTAATAACCAATTTTTAAAATTTTTAAAATTTTTATTTTTAGAAATGGACTTCATTTTTTGATTCGGAATATCAAAATTATCTTAGGGTAAAATTTTGGTACATTTCGGATAACATTCATTTTCTGATGAATAGTAAAAATTACTAAATTTTAATTAAAAAAAACCTTTTTAATGGAAATAATTAATAGTGATAAATTATTAATTGGAGTGGTTTTAAAGTATATTTAGAATATATTTTTACAATTTAATAATATTTTGGTCATTGGATGTAATTCTACATTTAAACCAGACATAAACAAGTGTCAATCTTTTGATAGTTATTATCTCTTAAGAACACGATATTTGGTTTGACGATGGGAATTAATTTTTTAATTAATTAATGAAATTGATATGTTTTTAATTTGGTAAAATAGACATCATTTTTGAGTTCATAATGTCAAATATAGCTTAGGCCTAATTTTTGGTATTTTTCTGGAAACTTTCATTTTTTAATGAATAGTGAAACCACTAAGTGGTAGTTAAAAAAAATGAATTTTTCATAAAATTTAATTTTACCGCTTCTATGAGTGGAATTTCAAAACTCCGAGAGACACGGTTGATGTTATTATGTAAAATGTGGTTCAATGAGATGAAAATAATTTTTGGTGAATAGTAACTTTTTACTTTTTCTACCACGGTTAAAAGTAAATAGTGTAATTAAGGGTAAAAATGTTATTATTATTACCCTAACACATGTAATAATTCTATTGTATAAGTTTAATTTGACCAAAAACAACCTTAGGAATAAAATATGATCATTCAGGCCCACTTGGATTAGATTAGGACATTTATTATTAATTTATTTAAAGAAGGGTTAAAATAGTAAAAACCAAAGTTTAATAATTAAATAATTTTTATCATTGGATTATACATAAGAAAAATTCGACTATAAATACTCATTAGAAAGATAAAATGATTTCCTACATAATGGTATTTTATTTTTAATTTTTAAACATTAAATATTATAATTTATTTATGACACAAAGATGATGCAATAATTATCTTATTAATGAAATATTGACATAATTGATGTATAAAAACCCAAATAAATATAATTTGAGACTTTTAATGAATTTAAATAATTTTATAGGTTAATATGACATGTTATTATTGATTTAATTAACTTTTTTAGAACTAATAATTCTTGTATGATTTTCACAAAAATCAATTACTAAATAGTGTCAAAATTGACATAAAATAGTTTTTAAAACAAATATTATATTGTTAACTGTTATTATATTCCTAAAAATCTATGTTTCGGCAAAATGACTTAGATAAGGTTATATATATTAATAATAAACAACTTAGGGGTTCGTTTGGCTTGTTATAGTATGTTTATTAACCTTATATTGTAAGAACACAAGAAGACACGGTAAAAGTAAAATTAATTAACTTAATGTTAAATCTAAATGATAAGGTTAAAATAGGAACCTAAACTTGTATAAATTCTATTAGATGAGAGGAGTTCGACCCATCCACACCTTAGCTTATAAATAAATTAATTTTGAGCTATTTAAAACCGAATATGTGTGTATAGTAAAATAATATTTTTAGTTATTCCAAAGGTTCCCCTCTCCTCCCTTATAAAAGGGCACCCCCTCCCTCTCTTCCTCACACCACTTTGAGCCTTCAAGCTCGGCCAAACCCTGCCAAATTCTCTTCTACACTTCCATATAAACATCCTAGAGGTTCTGGTCTTCCTCAATGACCAAATTTAGTGCCCCAAAAGGAGTTCTCAAAGAGGCGCTTCAAAGAAGAGGTACTGTCCGTTACCGATTCATTCAACTTTATTTCTTCTTCCACTTATTATTATTAGGTTGTTTCATTATGAAGTAATAACATCAGTATCACTCATATACTTATATGTTATTATAAGTATGAAAAAACCATATTTCACCATCTATCCATCCTACGGAAAATGAAATCACCGCGCGTGCGTACGTACGGAATACCATCTCCACGCTGTGGTGAAATCTATTTTCCACCACCACCTTACTTGGATGGGTATAATGGTGTAAATAATAACTATATATGACTATTATAAAGTTATATTGATTCTAAAATAGTATACATACACTCCAATACAATTCCACGATCATAGGAACGATATCATCACTCGTGTGTACGTACGGAATACCGTCTCCACGATGTGATGCGACTCGTTCTACATTATCTTCATTACATAATGATTATATAAATGAATTGAATGAATTAATATGATATATATTACACTAATAACATTCTGTAAATGTGGTATCTATAAACTAAAGAGAATAATAAGAATTTATTCGACAAAACATGCATAAGAACAAAAAGTAATAAACACCTGAATAACAAGTAGTAATGAAATATTACTAATAAGAAGCTAAGAATATGACAATATATGATTTAATAACAATAAGTATGATTTTGGAATAAGTCAATATCATTATATAAGTCATTATACAGGAGGTTCAGACACATACAAAGCACATCGGTTCTAAGGTAAGGGAAATATCACAATATCATTTTTTTCCCGAGATTATTTATACTTTGGCATTTACTGGGGTGTATTTTATCATCCACATCAATGTTTCCTCAATATGTAATATTATTTCCATCCAAATACATTTTTTTAAATCCAATTTTACATTTCGATGAGTTTTTAGTAAAGGATTTGAAAGGTATATTTTGTAGTTTTTCGTAAGAGGTACTTTTTGACTTTTCCGAAAAAAGTACGAAGAATGTTTTTTTTAAATTATACGGCATGAATAGATTTTTAAAACATTATTTCCAAGAATGTTCCTTTAAAAGTTTTCAAGTTTATTTTTAATCAACTTCTTTTAGTTTAATATTATATGACATGTTAAGAAAGGGGAAATGTTTTTGAAGTAGAAAGGATATTTTCCTCAAGAATGGAGTACACATGTTTTATGAAAATTATTTTCCATCTAAGATAATAAAGGGTTCTGTTTCTATCCCTATTATTACATTGATTTGATTATATTATGATGGAAATATATTTTTATGAATTCCTTTATCTTATATGAATTGTTTTATGATGTCACGATGTTTAAGATTCCCATTTTTATTACATGGGTTATGCTATAACGTATGGTTTTCTGATTTTGTGGCACACATAAGAATGGTATAATTATGAGATGGGTGGGACATATATCTCCCTCCAATGCATTGGGTAAAGATTTTATATCTCATGAGATAGACATGGCTGGAACGGCAGGTTAAACCGGTTCAGTGAAACAGGACTGAAACGAGGAGTGAACTCAGTTCAGAAATGGACTTTGTCCACTAAGATAGTCTTGGCAATGAGTCTTGACTAACAAGAAATGATTCTCTATGATTATGTGTGTATTCCACAAAGTTTCATGTTTTAAGTTATGATTATTGGGATTATATTTCACTACTATGATTTATCCCATGTTATGATATTATGATCTCTTTTGCAGTTTAAGATTTCCAAAATGTTATGTTCTTATGAATATGATGTGATTGATATTTCTTTTTTTACCATTACTGAGCATTTGAGTTCACCCGTTTATGTTTTCTTTTGCCCAGGATATAACGAAAGGTTTTAGGTATAAGAAAAAGTGGAAGATCTTTATTGGAGATGTTGATGATCTTTCACCATGATTAGAAGATTATATTCCGAGTTTCCAAAGACACTAAACTATTACGGTCCTTGTGTGTGTGTTTTTGTTATGTATTAAGTATTCCACAAAATTAATGTAATGTCAATTTAAGTTATGCTTCGGGTCTCTACAGTTTGTATCAGAGGAAAGGTTTAGTCAACCTTTGGAAACTAGGATGCGAGAAATTTAGTGATATTCCTAGAGATATTTCTAAGGTATGTCCCTAAGGATAAGTATAAGTATATGTTATATTCCTATAATTACGTTAACGATCTTAGAATTAAACCAAAGATGTTAGATATTGATGGTACTCCACCTTTATTATGTTTTTTCCCTAGCATGATTTTTGTATCTCACACTATTCTTTTTGGGTTTTAGACGATGGCTGGAACCCGAAGGAACCGTGTTGATCAATGCAATGGAAAATGCAATGATTGTCCTCCTGAACAAAAAAATGTTATGGGAAATGGAGTGAAAAATCTTATTGCTATACTTACACAAGCTATGAATCATTCTGGACTTCCAAATGAGAAGAGAAGGGAACAATATTCTATTGATTCCTTCATGAGGCAATGTCCACCTTCTTTCAATGGTTCTTCTGATCCACTAGTTGCTGAACAATGGTTGAGTACCACTGAAAATATATTTTCAGTTCTTCAATGTTCTGAACATGATAAAGTCATCTTAGCAGTATATCGTTTGGAAGGTGAAGCTGATCAATGGTGGAATCTTATCAAGAATACGAGGCAAAGAGATGAAATTGAGTCCATGGAATGGGACAAGCTCAAAAACTTATTTTTCAATAAGTACTTATCTCGTATTCTTCGAACAAAGATGGAGAAGGAGTTTCTTGAACTAAATAAAAAGGATGATGAATCTATTTGTATATACGAAGCGAATTTTACAAGTCTTGCAAGGTATACATCTGGATTTATCATCCAACCTAAAAGTAAAGATGATTGATTCTTCAGTGGCTTAAAACCAAATATTTGAAAGGAATTAGCTATATGAGACTTCAGTAGCTATGAAGAAATTATGCGTTGTGCTATCAAGGTAGAAATGGAAGTTGGTGCTACTTATCCATCTCATAGTTTTGACATGAAACGAAAGATGGAGTTCAAGGAGAAATATTAGAATAATGTTGAAAAGAAAAAGAATGTTTCCTTAAGCTCAATGTGTGGAAAGAAGCATGTTTTAGATTGCCTTAAAGGGACTAGAAAATGTTTTAAGTGTGGAAAAGAAGGTCATCAAGCAGCTGAGTGTCGAAGTAATGGAAAAAGGGTTTCTAATGATGTTAATAACGAAAAGACTGCAGAGAACGCACCACCAACACTTCAATGCTTCAAGTGCAAGGAAATGGGGCATTATGCTAATAAATGCCCTAATCCAAGGTTTAGTGATGATCGACATGAGAAACCACTTAAGGAAAAGGACAAAGGGAAGTCACAAGCGATCACCATTGGTGATGTTGAATATGACAATGATGTGGTGGAATGATTAAGTGTTTTTGTAATGGGATTCAAAAATAATGTTGTATATATTATCGTGGAATATTGGAATATTTATGTATTGGTCTATTGTGGTTTTCAATAATTTTATGGTACCAGTAACCATGGAAAGTGATTGAGATATTTTTGGAAAAAAAGATGATATGCACATAATGAAGGGAAAACGAAAAAATGAAATATTTGACAGTATTCATGAGCTCATGATTGATATAAAGTATAAGTGATATCATGGTTTGAGGGCATAGAATTTTGAGGATTTAGTTATGTGGAAAGTGTTAACTTTTAATTGAATTCATGTTTTCACTACGGTTCAATGGGTATTCAAGAGAATACATGATTAAGGCCTTTGAATGTTTGGAATGTGACCAATAAGACATATCTTATGATATATGGGGACCAACGATGGTATTAAATCTCTGGTAATCGTTTTCACTATATTATGAGATTGGACTGCAGTATTATGGATAATCCTAAAGATTGGACTGGATTATGTTGGACATAAGTTTGTATTGTTTAAGGATAGAAGTTTTTTCGATATTATTGATGGGATGTTATAGTAATATAGTTTTAGAAAAAGGAAAACCTGCAGGACGGGAGACAACCCATCAAGTCGGACAAGGCCATGGGAATCGAACCCACAACCGAAGTGCGACTGGACTTTCTCGCCTACCACTGGCCTACAGGAAGTCCCTGTTTAGTAGAAACTAGTTTTATTATATTAAGCAGTATAATATATGAAGTATAAGTCCATTTTAGGAACCATATATCCTTAATCTCACTATAGATGGACTTATGTATTTTTTGATAACTTTTCTAACCTTTTGTTTGAGACAGATGAAATGACCCATCATTCTATCACATGATCTGCTAACACATCACGAATGAAAAATTCAACATCATTTGTTTAAGAGATGAAGTGAAAATTGTCCAAAGAACAACCTACGTTGAGACTATACCAAAATAGCGAAATTATTCCTTCTAATTCCAATTTCATCAACTTTAAGGAAATGATCTTGAAAACAAAAAATGTTGTCCATGTGCTCTTATATCTGATGAATCAGATGGTACCTTAGAACATCACAAATCTATGGATTTGTTATTGTTGGATTTTCTATAGCCATGTTCTCTACCACTCTCCATCAGAACATGATGGTTAGATTTTTCTTCCATATCAATATTTTCATCTATGTTCTCCTACATGGAAACCCAGTGATGAGTTAATTTGGGTAACCGTTACATTTCATAATTTAGTTTTTAAAGCCATGTTTTGGTATTCCTTTTTACGATGTGGGTTTCTATCAAAGAAACTTTCGAATTGTAAACCATTTATAACCCCGATGAATTTCGAGGTCAAAATTAATTTTAAGGGGGGTAGAATGTAACACCCAAGGATTTTATGAAAAATATTCTTTTTAATTTCATTAATTTCTTCTGTTGTACGCTACACCAAAAGGTTCTTGAACAACACACATCCTTGACTTTCCTTGCATTACACGCAATCATGACCTTCCTCGAGAGCATGTGTAGTATGCAATACCGAGTTTCACTAAACAACGATATGCTATTAAAATATTATTAAAACTAGCCGTTATGAATAGTAATAACCACTTTTTAAAAATTTAAAAATTTTTATATTTCAAAATGGACTTCATTTTTGGATTCAGAATATCGAAATTAGCTTAGGGTGAAATTTTGGTACATTTCGGATAACTTTCCTTTTCTGATGAATAGTGAAAATTACTAAATTTTAATTAAAAACAACCTTTTTAATCGAAATAATTAATAGTGATAAATTATTAATTTGAGTGGTTTTAAAGTATATTTAGAATATATTTTTACAATTTAATAAAATGTTGGTTAATGGATGTCATTCTACATTTAAACCAGACATAAACAAGTGTCAATCTTTTGATAGTTATTATCTCTTAAGAACACACTATTTGTTTTGACGACGGGAATTAATTTTTAAATTAATTAATGAAACTGATATGTTTTGAATTTGGTAATATATACATCAATTTTTTGTTCATAATATCAAATATAGCTTAGGCCTAATTTTTGGTATTTTTCTGGAAACTTTCATTTTTTGATGAATAGTGAAACCACTAAGTGCTAGTTAAAGAAATGAATTTTTCATAAAACATAATTTTACCGCTTCTGTGAGTGGAATTTCAAAAATCCAAGAGACACGGTTGATGTTAGTAAGTAAAATGTGGTTCAATGAGATGAATTTTTTTTGGTTAATAGTAACTTTTTACTTTTTTTTACCATGGTTAAAAGTAAATAGGGTAATTAAGGGTACAAATGTTATTATTATTACCCTAACACATGTCCTAATTCTATTGGATAAGTGTAATTCGACCAAAAACAACCTTAATAATATAATATGATCATTTAGGCCCACTTGGATTAGATTAGGACATTTATTATTAATTTCTTTAAAGAAGGGTTAAAATATTTAAAATCAATGTTTAATAAGTATATCATTTTTAATATAGGATTATACATAAGATAAATTCGACTATAAATATTTATTAGAAAGATAAAAAGATTTCCTACATAATGGTATATTTTTTGTAATTTTTAGACATTAAATATGTTAATATATTTATGACACAATGATGATTCCGTAATTATCTTATTAATGAAATATTGACATAATTGATGTTATAAATACCCAAATAAATGTAATTTGAAACTTTTTATGAATTCCACTAATTATATAGGTTAATATGACATGTTATTACTGATTTAATTAAATGTTTTCAAACTAATAATTCTGTTATGATTTTCACAAAAATCAATTACTAAATACTGTCAAAATTGACATAAAATAGTTTTTAAAACAAATATTATATTTTTAATTTTTTTTATTCCTAAAAATCTACGGTTAGACCAAATGACTTAGATAAGGTGATATATATTAATAATAAACAACTTGGGGTTCTTTTTTCTTGTTATAGTAAGTTTATTAACCTTATAGTGTAAGAACACAGGAAGACACGGTAAAAGTAAAATTAAAAAACTTAATGTTAAATCTAAATGATAAGTTTAAAATAGGAACCTAAACTTGTCTAAATTCTATTTTATTAGTGGATTTCGACCCATTCCCACCTTATCTTCGAAATAAATCAATTCGGAGCTATTTAAAACCAAATTTGGCTTTATAATAAAATAATATTTTTAGTTATTCCAAAGGTGCCCCTCTCCTCCCTTATAAAAGGGCACCCCTCCCTCTCTTCCTTACACCATTTTGAGCCTTCAAGCTCAGACAAACCCAGCCAAAGTCTCTTCTCCACTTCCCTAGAAACATCATAGAGGTTCTGGTCTTCCTCAAAGACCAATTTTGCTGCCCTAAAATACGATCACAAAGTGGCGCTTCAAAGAAGAGGTAATGTCCGTTACCGATTCTTTGAACTTTATTTCTTCTTCCACTTATTCTTCTTAGGTTGTTTCATTATTAAGTAATAACATCAGTATCACTGATATAATGATATGTTATTATAATTATGAATAAACCCTATTTCACCATCTATCCATCCTACGGAAAACGAAATCACCGCGCGTGCTTACGTACGGAATACCGTCTCCACGTCGTGGTGAAATCTATTTTCCACCACCAACTTACTTGGATGGGTATAATGGTGTAGATAATGAATATATATGACTATTATAAAGTGATATTTATTCTGAAATAGTATACATACACTCCAATAAAATTCCACGATCATAGGAACGATATCATCACCCGTTCGTACGTACGGAATACTGTCTCCACGATGTGATGCGACTCATTCTACATGATCTTCATTGCATAATGATTATATAAATTAATTGAATGAATTAATATGATATATATTACACTAATAACATTCTGGAAATGAGGTATCTATAACCTAAAGAGAAAAATAATAATTTATTCGAAAAAACACACATAAGAACAAAAAGTAATTAACACCCGAATAACAAGTAGTAATGAAATATTACTAATAAGAATCTAAAAATATGACCATATATGATATCATAACAATAAGTATGATTCTGTAATAAGTCAATAACATTATTTAAATAATTATACAGGAGGTTCGGACACTTACGAAGTAAATCAGGTCTAAGGTAAGGGAAATATCACAATCTCATTTTTATCCGAGATTGTTTATACTTTGGCATTTACTGGGATGTATTTTATAATCCACATCCTTGTTTCCTCAATATGTAATATTATTTCCATCCAACTACAATTGTTTAAATCCAATTTGACCCTTCGGTGAGTTTTTAATAAATGATATGAAAGGAATCTTTTGTCGTTTTTCGTACGAGGTACTTTTTGACTTTTCTGACAAAAGTACGAAGAATTTTTTTTAACTTATAATACATGAATGGATTTTTAAAACATTATTTCCAAGATGGTTCCTTTAAAAGTTTTCAAGTTTATTTTTAATCAACTTTTTTTAGTTTAAAATTTTATGACATGCTAAGAAAGAGAAAATGTTTTTGAAGTAGAAAGGATATTTTCCTCAAGAATGGAGTTCAAGTGTTTTATCAATATTATTTTCCATCTAAGATAATAAAGGGTTCTGTTTCTATTCCTATTATTACATTTATTTGATTATGTTATGATGTAATTATATATGTTTTGAATTCCTTTATCTTATATGAATTGTTTTATGATGTCACGATGTTTAAGATTCACATTTTTATTAAATGGGTTATGCTATGATGTATGGTTTCCTAATTTTGTGGCGCCCATAAGAATGGTATCATTATGAGATGGGTGGGACCTATATCTCCCTCCAATGTATTGGGTAAAGATTTTATATCTCATGAGATAGATATGGCTGGAACGGCAGGTTAAACCGGTTCAGTGAAACAGGACTGAAACGAGGAGTGAACTCGGTTCAGAAATGGACTTTGTCCACTAAGATAGTTTTGGTAATAAGTCTTGACTAACAAGAAATGATTCTCTATGATTATGTGTATATGCCACAAAGTTTCATGTTTTATGTTATGATTATTGGGATTACATTTCACCACTATGATTTATCCCATGTTATGATATTATAATCTCTTTTGCAGGTTAATATTTCCAAAATGTTATGTTCTTATGAATATGATGTGATTGATATTTCTTTTGTTTACCCTTACTGAGCATTTAAGCACACCCTTTTATGTTTTCTTTTCCCCAGGATATAAAAAAAGGCTTTAAGTATAAAAAAAGAGGAAGATATTTATGGGAGATGTTGAAGATCTTTCACCATGATTAGAAGATTATATTCCGAGTTTCCAAAGACACTATACTATTACGGTCCTTGTGTGTGTGTTTTTGTTATGTACTATGTATTCTGCAAAATTAATGTAATGTCAATGTACGTTAAGCTTCAGGTCTCTACACCCTTATCCATTTATTGTTGGGTTATCATAAATAAATAAAAAACAAGGACTTTGGGCCATTCAGGCTCAAATGACCCTTGGTGACGAAAGGTTTATTTTGGTGCGTGTTTTCCAATCACTCAATTCCAACTAGGTCATATACCCTGACAAGATTACAAATCTACATACTGAAATCAAGGAAAGATAAACAGCCTAATCCTTTGGTAATAAATTTTCATGAACCGTCCTTTATACCATGGTATCCTAATAACCAATCTATTCTTGACGTAGTCTGAAGGGAGTCCTCGATCCCCATGGGTGTGTGACTAGAACCTCACATAATAAAAATTGAATGTGGGAACAAATTTCCCTCAAAAAAAATAAGAAAGATAAAAAAGTGACTATTCATAAAAGAAAACTTCAATAGGGAGAACTGTAAAATAATTCCAGTAGGAATAAATTGGAAAATCTGTAACCACATGTACTAGAGAAACAGGATTACAACCCACATCACAATGAAAACAACTCCCCATGCCCAATGATAAACAACTACTATCTCTTCCAAGGGGTGCCTTAACTAAGAACAAACCTAGAAGAAGAAAATATAAAAATACCCAAAGGAACCAGTAGAGTGTTATCTAGAATACCATTAGGGTCTCTCTAAGGATTCCATAATAATATTCCAATATTTAGTTAACCAAATAATGATATAATATTATTGTAAGAATACATGAAAATTAAAAATCATTTTAAAAAAAATAATTATTTACATTTAATATGATTCCAATACATAAAAAATGTTTTTATAAACATTTTATATAAAATAGTATATATAAGTTCAGAAGGCATGTGGTAAACAATTTAAAAATAGTCGCATATACTTCAAATAAATACAAATAAAAACATGTTCATCATCTAACATTTATGATAGTACTAAGATATGACACTCCCTCACACTCAAATACTTATAAATATAGTATGTGTAAATACATCTCTCTAACACGGGTCAATGTGGATCCGTCAACATCCCATCAAGGGATGTCACCAATTGTATATGTATTGTTTGTTTTGTAATTCATCAATATAATGTTTTCCCAAATAACTCACTTAATAAATTTACTCGTATTATATAATAAAATTAATGATTGGAAATTTATTTTAAATTGTTTTAAATATATTTCATCGAATTCTCCCATTTCATTTTTGCCAATTTCCCTTTAAAATTAAATACACTAGTTTTAATCAAATAATACCTTTTTTATATCAAAGCACTAGGTTTCTATCATTACCATTGAATGTTATTTTCCTAAAATAAAAATTTGAAGTCCACTTCATCAAATCAATTTCACAAATAAAAATGGAAAAATGTAAATCCTAAAATTTTGCAACAATTTCCAAAAACACACCAATTCATTTAAATTTGGGGTTTTCCCTAATTTCATGGAATATCATATCCAAATACATAATTCAAAGGAATTAGGTTTTTAAAATTACCAATTAAAGTAAATTTAACAGAAATATATTGATTTAGTTTAATTCAAATAATTGAATTTAAATCAAGAAATTTTTTGTTATTCCAAATTGTCCATCATAACACAACCACCTACATCCGGATCAGAAGATCTTTAAAAAAAAATCCATAATTAGAAAAAAACACTAAGTAATGTCAGAAACATGGATCTAATAATAAAACATAGATTCAAGATCTAAAATTTTAGGGATTTTGTCCTCTAACAACATAGAGATCAACAAAACCCAAGGTAGAAAAGAGGAGAGAGCATGATAAAGAGATCAGGAAGAGAAATGTTATCATGAATAGATTGAACACCATTTTTCTTACTTATTTTTTTCGAATGTCCTATAGGTACATAAATAAAATATTGGGATCCTCTGAGGAATAATGAAATTCTATGCGGTTTCAGAGCCTCGCGGGGCATCTTAAAAGAGGGTATCATGATTTTTGATAAATAAACGGATTAAAAAATCATGTATGCATAATTTTTTTGGAAGGGAAACATGGATAGAAAAACCGTGCACCCTAATAGTGCATCCATACTAATGGGTTTTATAGTTTCTCATTTGTTTCTGAAAAAATTTTCAAACCATTCCCAAACCATTGAAATCCTCACTACCTCGGTTTTCATAGTTTTACTTGCATAACGCATGGATTCGAAAAAAAGTGCCAACGTTGAAAACCATAGTAAAATACTAAAATTAAATTGAAGAAGACCCTAAATGAAACATAAATAAATAATTATAAAAATATGTGGTTATTAATTACTTAAAATAGAAACAATGTGTTACATTTATAGTGTGAGGAGTCCTAAGAACACGTTTTTAACATTTTCATCTCAAAACAAATGAGTGGGAATGAAGGTGGATTATAATTATCATATCCATAATCATAAATATATGAAAAATATAACATTTTTATTCAATTACAAAACTTTAACCTGTGAAGATTTTTAGTGGTGTAGACCAAATATTTTTCTTTATGGTGGTATTAGTATTCACAAACACAAGATTAATGATTGATTATTAAAATTGGATGGGATGGAATAAAATTTGATCATAAAAATAATATAATAAAAAATTGGAATAAAATTAAAAAATATATCATTAACGTTTTATGAATATTTTATATTTAGAATGGAAATATTTATAATAAAGGAATAAAAATTTTGTAATACTCACTCGTGTTACTTGGATATTCTCTTGAAAGTGTACTTTGAAATGATAGAAAAAGGCTATCTTATGGTGACCATGGGATTTAGGCACTTCAGGTGACTCGTAGAATAAGAATATTTATTTTTTTACAAATTCTATTTTTCAGGGCCTGTGTGACTTTTAGATATTGGAATTGACCACACCCCATATATGTGAAAAAAATGACACTTTTTTAAACACCAATTATTTTTTTAATAATATGTAGACTCAATTAAAGGGTCAACTGTTCTTAAATATTTAATTAATGGATTATGAGGTGATATATGGTTGGTAATTCCTCCCCTAATAATTTCTCATGAAAATAAAAACATGTTTTAAGAAATTTACAACTTGTTTTTTTTACACTTTACCATTTTGGGTTGACATGAGTAAATATTTTTTAACCTAGTAGATTATATTTAATTAAAAATAAAAGTTAACTCTTCAAAAAAAATTAATTATGTAAATATAAATATGTTCCCCATTTATAATATTTATATTTATATATAAGTGAAAATAAGGTAATATTTTATAATATTTAATATCAAAAATAAATATTTTGTTGATGATTTTTTTTTAAAAAAATTAGCTTTTCATAATCCTATATAATATTGATTACCCATTGAATGATTGTATATATTTTTATAAATAGGTATAAATATTATAATATTATAATGTTTATTAATTTATTAATTTATTTAATTATATAATATAAAATTTAAGATAATGTATATTTAAAAATCTAATATTTACCATTATCATATTACATAAATATAGTCATAATCGTAATTTTTATACATAAATATGAAAATGTTGATCTAAAATTTCAAATAAATTTTTTATATTTAATCTCAACATGTAATGAATGTTGGTTCTCAATATAAGAGATTGAAAACATTTTATAAAGAAAAATATTAATTTTTTTCTACAACATTAAAAATCGTTTTCACAAGTTGAATATTTAATTTTATAAATTATTATTTTCGAATTAAATATATATATTAATTAATATGGTTTTAAAAAAATTTATGTCATTATTTTATTTTAAAAATTAATAAAATTTTGTAATACCAAAATTAGAGTTCTTTCACTATTCAAGTTAAAAACAATTATATTATAAAAATATAAAAAACCACTATATTTATATTTGGAAATAAATAATTATTTTCTTTTTTTTGAATGTCAAATTATAATATTTATCAATATTTAATTTAAATTAATTTTCAAATTAAAAAAAGGCTTTCACCGAAATGTTACATTCTTAAACATTATGTGTTCTCCATTTTATATCATTTAAAATAATAATATAAATAATATAAATATATTAGTTATTATATTTAATGATAATATATTTTTAAAAAAATCATTAAAAATTGGTCTATGTAATTCAGTAATATATTATGATTCATTTGGGAATGAACAATCCTTTTAAATATTTAATTACAAATCCTTTTAATAATTTTTTTTAGTAAATATCATTTTTCATTATTGTATTTTTATTATTTATATAATCATACTATTAATATTATTCTAATATATTGTGTATCTTTTTCATTTTGTTTTCCATGTGGAGAAAGCTAACCAACTGAATATATTTATTAAATGGGATGATATATAAAAATATTATAGGGAATCACTAAAAGAAATATACATGAATACCACATGGTTATCTTATACTATATGAAGGTGTTTGAATGTTATAATTTAACGATGTAACAGATAATATTTATTATTTCAAACTCATGTTGTGTTATCCTCACTTGATACATTCTATTAGGCCCTTTGAATTTATTTAATTCTCCTTCATAATTTTTCGCTCAATTTTTATATTTTATAGGTTGTTCACTAGGAAAGATTGGTCTTGGGTTGAGATTATAAGTAAATTCATCTTAAAAGAACCAGAATTGAAAAATTAAGTCTGACAGGGATCTGGTGGTGCTGAAAGTGGGATAGAAACAATGTAGAACCCACCCACCAACTATTGGGGATCACCATCTTGCTATTTCTCCATGTCTAGATGTGCATACAAATATACCCATTAGTTTTAATATTTTTTGGGTTTTCCCCATGTTTAATACCAATTTCTAACCTGATATCAATATTTGGAAATTGAGACATTCACTCATAACTTATGATCACTTCCACACATCTCCCCATTTATCTTCACTCATTAAATGATTTATTGGTGCTAGATTGATTATTTTACCATTGATCTATTCCAAATACTACATTCTTCATATGTTATGACTTGATATCAATTATGGATCTATTCCATCTATTATTATATGATGTAATATTCTATCTTTCCACATGAATCTGTGATAGATCTAGCATCTTAACATTAGTTCTTGGTAAAATCAAGATATACCATTGAAAACCACTGTTCATTAGGTAAGAGTTTATGAATCATCATCCAAGACATTTTCTTTATGGTAGACTAATTATAGAACCATAAAAGACAACTAATTCCATGGTTTATAGGTGAATGGTGTGATGTGTCAATGAAAATACAAATTGATTTGAGATTTAAATGTAATGAACTGTGGGCATTTCTAGTTATATATTTAAAGATTGATCAACTAAAGAACATCATTTTATGGAATCTATTTTTGGATCTGCTATATTATAATTTATTTATGGAGGATTTTTCATTTTTATAAATACACAAAGTTACCTTATAGATTTTATAAGTAATTCATGAACCGTTCTTCCATTCACAACTTTTTTTTGCAACTTATACTTTATCATAACCCATATATTATTACATTTAACGACTGAAAAATATACATGGGTATGAGACCACCTTATTGAATAGGATTATTCTTGATTTTACACACTAATAATCTTCAATGATGACCCTTAGACCGATGTTGGAATTATTTATGTGTGAGCTCATTATTCATGGGTCCATGACAGGGTTAAGTATTCAATCTTAGATGAACATTGATTAAATCATAAAAATTATTGATGTTGGATGTTACATAATATTTATAAACAATTTATATGTATGTTATTATGATATGAAGTTGTGTATTGATATGATTTAGACATTGTTGATTTTGATCACACCTGTTCTTGTTTTGGAAATTATTTACCACTGATGATATTTTATTTTTACAATCATATATTATATTCCTTGTTTCCATGTGTGGTAAATGGTTTTCCTTATTATTCTATGCATTAAAAAAAGGTTTCAGGTGGACCCATAATTTCTTGGTGGTCTTAGAGGGGGGTCCTTATTAGATTATTTATATGACAGGATGTTAGGACCAAGTTAGTTAATAGGGGATGATGTTCTTTTTGATCAAGAGTTATTGATGGTGGTATATCGAATGTTACCTTTGAGATGAAAATGGGGAATAGTGGTCTATGTGACTTAACATGAGAGATATAAATTGGTAATAAAGATTTATTAGGGCCATAACTAGAGTCTAATTTCATGGAAAAATATTATTCGTCTTTGAAACTATCTGTTACATTTATGAGATTTCCATGACCATAAAGATATTTTCTAGAACAGATATAAAGAAGGTGAATCTAGGGTTCATAGTGGCCTTCTTAGTGAAAATAAACTAATTTTTTTTGTTTTTTATGTGATAATTTATTAATTATTAGTAATTACACACTTATTAAAGTTCAATCAAGCTACGGATGGATTGGTGGTGTCCTTCATATTTTTATTATTGACCCCATACATGGTCATTTAGATGAACATATAGACATCGTTTATAGGGATCTAGGTATGGGAATGGGGGCCATGAAAGATGGTTGAGACAAGGATCATGGAGTTGGGAGTGGTAGAGGGATTTACTTTAGAGTATTCTTGAGTTATATTCATTTATATAATCTACATTCACTTATTATTATGGTTTCTATTACCACACTATAATCTGTATTCATTAATTATTATGACTTGTGTGGCATGGATTATTATATTATATGTATTTATTTTGTTCAATAAAACCATGAATATTATTTTATTTTTACTATTTATTTTTTATTATTATGTATTTATAATAAGGGTAATTTCACCCCCATTGATGATATTGTGACCCTATCTTCATTTTTTAGCCTCTTGAAAATAGAAAATTTTTCTTGAGGTATTTTGTCTCTTCCGACCGAACCTATTATGTATAGTCCAAAACATATCCTAATAAATATGACATCTTTATCAAAAAATATTTATTACATAACATAATGATCAATTCTTGAATAATTTTTCCCTAGTGCCTTTAAAAAAAGGATAGATATAAAACTGGTCTTCATGTGACGTACTTCATCTCCTAATAATTTCAACACAATGGACACCCTTATAAGAAAAATTATATATAAAACCATTCCTCATATCCCTGGGAAATTTAATATAAGAATGAATGAGTTTAGATACTTAGAAAGGATAAAAAATGGAGTTATCTTCATAAAATGAGAATTTTCATAAGAGAAGCTGAGAAGAACATTTGAAACCCAAACCATACATTTCATATATCATAAATTTGATTCATAAAATAAATATTCGAGGTTTATAAGGCATTTATAAAAATGTTTTTAGAGAACATTATCTAGGAAGGATTAATATAGGAATAATACATAGTTTTGAGGTATACATATATTCATAGAAACCATTTTCTCAAGGAAACCCACCAAGAAGTTCATAACATGTTAGGTTTGAGGTAACCACCCACGTACCGACTCTATGATTGAGATAACCTCTCAGGAATCCTCTGTTTAATTTGCGATAAACATAGGTGTACCCTCTCATCATAGAACATTAATCATCACCAAAGAAATTGGAAGGGGATATAGGTTCCGCACATCTTTTTTTATAACATGAATACAATCTGATGTCATAACATAACCACTATCACATAATTCATCCTTTACCTAGGTGTGAAGTAGGATTATAAAAATTAATAATCACATCAGAACTAATGAAATTAAACAGGATTCATAAAACATTCCATCAGATAATAAATCATATAAACAAGATGGATCTCATAATCATCTTATAAATTCATCATATCATAACCCATGGAAAATGAATTAGTTTTATAGAAATATATTCACCAAAAAAATAAAACATCTGAATAAATAATAAAGATGTTATCATTGGATCATATCCATATTATATATTATGTGACATCAAAGGATTTCATCATAGCTGTAATATAGCTTTGATTGAAAATCAAATGATGTCTTTCTTGAGGAAAATAACTTTTCATTGAAAATCACATTTTTAAAACACGAAAATGATATAATATATTATAAAGTAATTTATTTGAAAAAAAATTTATCATATCATATAAAGGACAATTTTATGATATTTTAAAAAAATTCATAAATAAAATATCATTTATAAATTTTTTTTAAGAATAAATAATTTTAAAATCCTTTTCATTGATAACGTTTTTTGATTCTGATAATAGAAGATTTTAAAATTCATTTAAAATATTATTTAGTAAAATAAGAATTCCACTTTGAAAATCACTTTTTTAAAACATAAAACATTTTCAAACAAATTTTATTTGAAAATAAGCTTTGATAATATAAATTATTTTTTAAAATATATTTAAAAAACATCTTTTTTAAATAACATTTCTTATATAAGAAAATTAATACAATATTTGTTTTATAAAAATTATTATTTTTTAAAGAAATTAAAATTTATAATGGAAGATGTAAAAATAATTTCAAAATCTTATTGAGTAAAATCTCCCATCCACATGAAAAACATTATTAAACATATAAATTTTTCAAATTCATTTAATTTTAAAAATAACATTAGAATCTTATTAGCTATTCTGTAGAACATTTTTTGTTCATAACGGTTGGAAATATCATACATATTAAAAATATTCCTTACAAATTATCACTAATAACAAAAATTATATTTTTATATGATGTAATGAAGATTATTTTTAAAAATATTTATAATGAAGATAAAATAAAAGTAAAAACTACATAAAATAATTCAATAAAAACATTAAAAATAATTAAATAATGTTTTATAAAATATTGATATGTATGAAAAAAGGGATTTAACATAGAAGAGTGAAATAAAGTAAACATTCATTAAATAAATTATTATAGAATTATGAGTACATATATAGATGAAACTGAAGGTAATGAATTTTATCTAGGAAAATAACCAGAGGAAAGAATCATACTTTTCTTGAGTATTATTTTAAAATATTTAATCATCTAAATCATAGACAAAAACAATCCTGATAAACTATGTGATTATATACTAAATCCCTTACAATATTTACAACATTAAATTTTAATCCCAATGTAAAAATGCACTAAAATAAAACATAAAATATCACAAAATTTTTTCATTATATTACATTTAAATGAGTATTTATTTACCCCTCACAAAAGAAGATATGTTCATAAAATAATATATGACCTAAAGATAGTAATTTGAGGAAACAATCCCTTATCACTATTGTAATCTTTTGAATCATAAGACCCAAGAAATATTAACATAAAATGAAATGTAAAATATCATGAAATGATTTATATTCATGATATTAAAAATTCAAATTGGAATAATATACCCCATAAAAAATAAACAAGTTCTAAATATGGAATTTTCCACCCAGAAATAAATAAGAGACTATATTTCCCTTACCGTATGTCACTAATTCCATTATACACAATAAAACCTATACCATACAAATATGTAGTTTACTATTAATATATTAAATAATTTAAATTATATATATCAATGCATATTTCAGTTACTTATCAAATGTTTTACCTGTATACTAACAATACTTTGTTAAAAACCCTTTTTTTGGTAATAAATGATTTCATTTCCATTTATGTTTTGATTTTTAATTTTAGGTCCTCCTACATTGATCATAATCAAATACCTTGAAAATGATAACCATTATATAGATATAATATAATATAATATTTTATTTTTTTGAGTAATCTATAACAATTAGAGATAGAAAAGGAAATACAATTTTCTTGGAGATGATCGGTCATACATACATATAAATATTGTTTTTATTTTGATGATGGATGTAACAAAAAATGTAAATAATATATAAATTAAAAAATTATTTATATGTCATATATATATATATATAACATAGGTTCATTAAATATTTCATCATATGCATCCATTAAAATTTATAAATAAAAATTAATCACATCGCTCCATGTGAAGACCCAAACCTGTTCATCCCGGTTCAACACAAATAAATGCTGTATATTTTATATTAATATAAATTAAAAAACTCACAACATCTAATTCATTTCAATAAATTTCTTAGTCTTGGAATTAGAAAATTTTATACATTACTTACAAAAAAAATAGAAACATTTTAAAAAAATTAGGTGCATTACCTTTCTAATGAAATACACATAGGAATGAAATTCAACTATACTTCTGAAAATAAATTTAAAATATAGGTTAGGAATTTATTTTCCCCATTAAGGTTTTTTAGAAACATTGATAAATACATTTAAAATAATTTTTTTATTGAATAAATACATAGAAAGTTTGATTTAAAAACAATAAAATAAGATAAATTTCTAATATGTTTGAAACCATCAATTTCAAAAATAAAATAGATTTTTAAATATTACTTTTTTTCCATTTAGAAATAATAATATTAAAGGATTATTTATGATACTATGTAAGCCATAAGAAAACTGTGAATCCAAATAGTCAATACTGATATGGGGAAATGTCCCCTTAAGTTCATGGGTTCACTCCCCATACCATAACACAACATTCAATACTCTAGTGCCATATTTGAGAAAAACATTTCAATGGTCCCTCCTTTTCAATAATAACGCAAAAAAATCCAAAATAATAGATAAATTTATTTTTATTCTTCAAAATGAAATAATCGTACATTATTTAACATGACGTAAATGTTTTTTTGGAATTTCAAAAATAATATTTAGGAAAAATCTATGTTTAAAACAACTATTATTATTTTAAAAGACATAAATATAAATGAATGCATGAGTAAAAAATCATGGATTGTCAATGATAACATAGATTATGGCCATAAAAAATAATGATTATCAAGGACAAATTTTCATTGTAATTTATGTACATAAAAAAACTTTTATTTATAATTATCACATAAAATGATATATTTTATCATTTTTAAATAAAATTACACATAATAAGATAACTATAAAAAGGTACATACTCTCATGGAAACTTTATTTCTAAAAAATCAATAAAAATATATTAGAAATTATAGAGTAATTATTTAAACCATTATTTCTCAATAATATATATATATATCAATATATATATATATATAGTTTCATCGAAAATAACATGTTAATTTAATTTTTTAAAAATGGTTATAAATAAAACAATAGTTTGAAGTTAAATTAGAGACGTAATCTTAATAAAATTAATCAAATACAAGTAAACTTAAATTTTAAAATTATAGATATATGTAAACATATATTTATATAATCAAATTTTAAAATCATATAATAACTCATAAAAAATAATTTAGAATACAATTAATTATGTAATCCCATACAAAATCCCAAAATTGATACCTAAACTAATAAAAAATTACTCATTAACATAAATACATACATATTACCAAAACTTAGACACACTGAGGGAAAAGAAGGAAGGGTGCATAACAAAGTACATGTTTGTTTTGTGCCCAGTGAGGGTGTGTAGTAATTAGGTTATATATATATATATATTAGGGTTATAGTGGAATCCTAAATAGACCGGGGTTCATTTTTTTAATTATCCTTATCATTTTAGTGTTTCACATTTCCTCTATTCTTATTTAATTTTGTTTATCTTATAATTTATCCCTTCTCTCATTATCATGTTACATAATCACACTATGAAATATTAATTATAGATAATAATATTCCTACCTAAAATGTGTAATGACATAGAATGGAACTATATTTTTGAATTTTGAAAACACGAGTCATTTTTTTAATATTATATTTTCCTTTTTTATTTATTTTTTTTCTTTTCTCTTTTATCCTCGCATCTTTACTCACAAATTTGTCTTCTCATTTTTTATCTTGTTTCATTTCTTTGTTTAATCTTTACTATTATGATAATATATTATTATATTATTTGTTCTCTTTTGATTTCTTTTATTAACATTTTTTAAAGATTTTAACATATTAAATCACATCTATAAAAAAGTATATATATATATATATATATACAAATTATTATATTATATTATATATATTTATATATTCAATTTCAATAATATGCTAATTTTTTTGTTAAAAATTTAGAAAACATATTACTTTAGTATGAACAATAAAAAATTATTTTCAAATAAATTATATCATTTTAACGCAATTTAAATATTCATAATTCACGTTATAAAATTATATATTTTTAAACATACATTAAATTAATTTCTCTAAAATATTTCTAACATTTTAATAGTAAAACATATAAAACCTAAAAATAATAATGTATTTAATGTACTCTGATTTTTTTAACCATAAATAAATATATTTCTAAATGAACAAATGTATTTATTATTTGAAGTACATTTTAACCGCATATATATATATATATATATCAAATTTATGTTTTAGTACATCACCTAATGTGTTTTTTATTCACATATTTAAAATAACCTATTAATATATCATACTAATATTATTAATATCATTAAAAAATACATAATTGTTTTAAAGTTAAAATAAAATACATTGATTCAAATTATAATTTCAAAATTTAATTTGAAATATTTTTTTCGTAAAATAATATATTGTATTGAAAAAAAAATTAAAACATAATAAAGAACCTTATATTTCATATTTGTATAAGAAAACAGAATATATTTATGTATAAATTAATTTACCAAAATAACATTTCGTGAAATAGAATGTAATATTTTATAATTAAGATAAAAAAATATTTTGACTACAAAAAATAATTTAGTTTCATAAATTTTGTAATTGAAAATAAATAGTTTAAATTATAAACCATATAAATACCATAATATAATAAATGTACTATTTTAATTTATTGGGATGTTATATTCTTCCTCCCTTAAAATAATTGATCGCTTGTAATTCATTCGTCTGACTCAAGTAAATTCAGAATTTTCATATTCAGAATTAGAATAAGTAGAACATCAAAACTTATATACCCTATCAACAAAATATAATCTCCAAATATGTCTAGACCATTGATTGGATACCAATTGGGAATACCCAAAACCCTACTTCATTTTCATCACATATAAACACTAGGATTTATTTATAAAATAATCTAAACAAATACACAACATTTAATTAATTCTAGGATGATTTCAAGTTTAGGTTTTGGAAAATTATATATATTCCATAAAACATAACAAAATTTCTTTATTTGCATTTCCTTATCCCAAAAATACCCATCAGAAATAAATTGTACAATATTTGTGAAAAATATATATAAAAAATGGTGGCAGCAATGATTTTTCCATGAAAGGGATTTTAAAAACATTATTATATACTATTAAAATATTTCCATTGAATAAATAAATACATTGGAATTTGTTTTCATAACATTTAAATATAATAAATTTCATTCAATTTTGAAAACCTTCAATATCCAAAATAATAACATTTTTAAATAATTCTTTGGATATCCCAATTTGAAAATAATAAATTTTTAGAAATATTTTTGATACTCAGTATTCCATAATAAAATCGTAAATATACTTAGCCATATATCATATGGGATAATGCCTCTTTATGATATTGATTGCACTCCCCATGCTATAAAATAACATTTGATACTCTACTACAAAATTTATAAAAAACATTTAAAGTTTTTTTCCTTTTCCAAGAATAACCCAAAAATGATTCAAAATAGTACATACATAATTTTTTTTGAAAGATAATAATCTTATATTCTTTTTAATATGAAATATACATTTTTTAGAGAATTTCCAATGTCATATTTTCAAGAAATTTATTATTATAACAACTATTATTATTTAAAAATTCACAAATCTAAATTAATATATGAATAAAAATGAATTGAATATTGATGATAACATATATTTTGACCATAACTAAATTACAATTGACATGTATAGATGTGCATGTACATTTTTTAAAATAAAATAATAACTTTTAATAATAATTATCACATATAATGATAACACATGTCATTTTTAAATAAAAAATACACATGAAATGATAACCATAAATTGGTATCTACTCTCATAGAGATTATATTTATAATGAAACAATATTAATGAAACAATAAAAACACATTAGAAAACATTGAGTAATTATTTAAATCATTATTTCAAAAGGATATAGATACAGATAAGTAAATATATATATATATGTATAGTTTATTTTTAAAATAACTAGGTAACTGAATTTCATTAAAAAAGTTAAAAATTATATCTTAGTTTGAAAACAAATTAGAGGAATAGAAAGAAATAAAATTAATGAAATGATAATAACCTCTTTTTAAAATATAGATTTACTAAAACACACACACACACACACACACACATATATATATATTTAAATCAATACAAAACTGTTAAAAAATTCATACACAAATAAATAATTAATCCCTTATAGAACCCATAAATTGTGACATAGACTGATAAATAAAAACAATCCCTTACCGTAAATTCAGACCGACTACCAACGATCGGACACACCGTGAGCCATGAAAGAGGGGTAAATACGATAGTCCAGTTTGTGTTGTTCTCATGGAGGGTGTAATGAAAGAGGGTTATACATACATACACACACACACACAGATATATATATACATATATATATATATATTATTTCGAGGCTTGTGGTGGAAGATGGAATAGGCGAGGTTTCATTTTTTTGTTAGTCATTCATGTCGTTTTATAGTTTCATATTTTCTATCTTCTTATTTAAAATTTTTAATCTTATCAACTACACATTCTCTTTTTTTCACATTAAACAATCACAAAAATGAAATCTATATTATATATAATAATATTCCTTCCTAAAATGTAGATATTCTTAAAAAGGAACTACTAGTTGACTTCCCAAAACATGATTCGTTTTTTATATTATATTATCTTATTTTTTAATTTGTATTTTTCCTTTTCTTTGAATTCCTCATATCATCTCCCAAAAAACAATCTTCTAATTTTGTCTCATGTGACACTTCTTTGTTCAATCATTACAATTGTGATAAAATATTATTATACTATCTATTAACTTTTTTCCTTTTTCTAACATTTTATGAAGGTTTTTTCATTTTTAAACATATTAAATTTATTTTTAAAAAAACATCAACCAATATATACATATATATATATTCATATTTATATATTATATATTTTTTAATTTCAAATATCTATCAATTCATATATTTATATTTTAAAAACCTATTACGTTAGTGTGAACATTCAAAATTTATTAATTTCAAGTAAATTATATAATATTACTATAATTTAAATATTATTGATGAACTTTAAAAAATATTATTTAAAAAAATTACCTTAAAATAATTTAACTTTTAATCATTTGAATTATTAATGGTACAACATATAATCCCTGAAAATACTAATTTATTTAATGTACTCAAATTCTGATGACCATAAATAATAATATATCTAAATAAACACATGTATTCATTATGTGAAGTACATTTTAACCATAGACATATAAAATTGATGATTTATTAAATATGATAATTTATTTTTCTATTAAATTAATTAAAATAAAATATTAATATATCCTAATAATATTATTTCAATCATTGAAATGTAAATAATTTGTTTTCAACTAAAATTAAATACTTCCATTAAAATTATAATTTAAAAAGTACACTAAAATAGTTTTTCTTAATGTAATGGAGTATAATAAAAAATATTTAAATAATAAATATAGAACCATGTATTTTATCTTTGTTTAATAAAAATGCAATTATTTAAGAATAAATTAATTTATAAAAATACCATTTCCATGAATACATGGAAATATTTTATAATTGAGATAAAAATATAGTTGGATTACACAAAAAAATTTAGATTCATAATTTTTTTTAAAATATTTCTTTTAAATTAAAATTAAAAAATAACTAAAATAAAATTAGTGTTTTAATTTCTTGGGATGTTACATTTTGTGAGGCGGTAGTCCACCACACGCATGACCGATGCTCTAATATCCACTAAAAAATGAAAAGTTATATATTATATGTGATGTATTTATTCCAAAGGTATAATTATATTTATATTATCAAATATATTCATTCAATATATCATTATTACCATCCAAATAATATAAAAATTAAAAACACCTCTCATATGTTTGTGTTGATCTAGTCTGACGTACATATAAACTATGTTTTTTTATTGCTAAAGATTTAGATGTTTGAAGGTAGATGTGGTATTATTAATATATATATATATTATTATATAATAAACATCCAATAAAAACATCACATTTATAATTACATCCATCATTGAAAGGTGATGATGGAAAATGAATAACAACGGTTCCCAAGGCAGTAGTTCATTGAACACATGATCGACCGTTTCTTTTCACATATGATGGAAGATGAAATGTATATATAGAAAAAAATTAACAAAATAAAATATCATTATATTTTATATACTAGTGTTATTATATTATCATAGTTTATACATGATTTAAAGAGTTGTAATAATAAGTACATCAATTAATATAAAGTCAAAAAATTTCCTATTTTTCAGAAAACCTCTATATCTTAAACATAAATACTTAATATATTGACTTTTTTATTTTAGAAAAACTTATATGATATGGGGTGGAAATAAGGGAATTAATTTGTGATGTTACCAGATTAAACCATGGGGTTTTTATGTATGATGAGATGATGAGAGTAAGTGAAAATTAATAAGTGGGGGGAGAAGAAACACATATTTTTTTAAAATAATAATGTTTACCCAATGTTTTTAACATGAATAAATCATACACTAGTAGTAATTATCAAAAAAATATTGTTATAAATTATAAAAATTGACCAAAAATTATTCAGGTAATAGATTTTATGTCCCTTACACTGAATCAGTTTTGTTGAACCCTGAGTAATCTATTTTTAACATTAGATGTTCAAATTAATTTTTACTTTTTTACCATTCAATTTGACCAACAATTCATTTTACTAGATTATAAAATATAAATTACGATTATTATAAATAAGGACTCCATTTTTCCAGATTAAATTCCAAAAAGTGATCTAATTTTATTTAAAATTAAACCCCTAAACGTGAAGAAAAAGCAATTTTTACAAGAGAAACCCATCAAAAGATTTAAAAAATTTTATATAAAAATTTTATACTATATTGAATCCAATTAAAAAAATTTCATTGATAAATATATTATTGAAATTATTTTACTTCTAAAGCAATATTAAAATAAAATTTATCATTTAAATCCAATGAATTAAAATGCAATTTTGTAATAGAAACCAGTGTTTTCTACTATAGGTTCAAAATTTTCTATTTTTAGAAAATTATAGAAAATTTAAGAACAAGATAATTTAGACATATTTAATTAGAAAATGATTTTTATTTTATCTTATGAATATTCTAGATATTTTGGAAATTATTTTTAAAATAAATAAAAAATTAAATAAACTCGATTTTTAGTAAAATACTATTTTGTAAGAATAATATTATATTTATTCATATCTCATACATTGAAAGAACATAAGATAAATAATAAATTTTTCATTCAATTTATGATATAAATATTTCATTATAATAATTATAAAAGAGTAGATTATTTAAATAATTTATATAAAATATTCTTGTGCACATAAAAATATTTTTTCTTAAAAGGATTTTCTTTATTTCAAACGGTTTTTCTTATCATTCCTAATTAATTAATCACCTAATAATTCATATAAGATACAGGTTTAAAATATATATTTTCATTATTTAGTAAATACTATTAATATAGAATGATCTAATGGTAAGACAATAATTATCATATTAAATTATAATTTTTAAAATATTATGTCATGTTTCATTAATACTTAGTTCTGTGTGTAATACAAGGTATGATTGCAAATTAAAATTATTAGAGAAATTATTTTATAAAATAAAAGGGTGGTAAAATATTCTCCTTTAAAATTAATTTCTCCCCCAATATTTTTCCCTCAAATAAAATAAAATTAGGACACATATAAACCCATAATATCCTCTTCTTCTCACATCTCATCCTCTAGCTAGTCGTTTCACAAAAAATCAATGATTTGGTTAGTGGTCCTATTTTATTATAATAACATTTTGTGATCCAAAATCCCAACCAGTTGTTCTTTATATGAAATATCATGCTCTTTTTATGACCTTTGAGTTTAGCACATGTGATGGACCATGTATGTACTTTCACATGAAAGATACATAGAGTAAGTTGTATACATGAGAGAGGTTTAGTGTAATTAAAAATCGAGAGGCTATCATACCAATATGATCAATAATTTATAAGGAAATTATATTCCCTTTTATTTTTTTCATATTTATTATAATCCCAATATTATCATTTGGTTATTATTTAATCAATTTCTAATTCATCTCCAACTCCCTAAAATGAAGAAAAAATATTTATGACTGAAGCGCTATCAGATCACAATATCTATAATAGAACGATAACTCATTCCTTTGTTATCTTATTATAATCTTAAAAAATAGTTAGCACAAGTTATATAATATCCCTAAATCTTATAATTGTTATTTAATACATCAATTTATAAAACATTAAACAAAATTTAACGTATGTAAATAATTAAATGGTTTAACTTATCATCCATTAAAAATTTAGAATTTATAATGAAGATAACTAAATTTCCAAAAATCAACAAAACATTAATCCCCAAAATACCATTAAGTATATTTTAATGGTCATACTCTAAATAAGTGAATACCCTTTTCATATATTCTATGAATGCATGGAAATTACCAACATTAACATAAAAACTCATTGAACGTATACATAGTTTCTCATTAATTAAATAAATACACATATTAACAAATATATTCCATAATTACCAAAATTATTTAAACTCCATCAATGAAAACATATACTTATTTTTCAAAAAATAATCAATAAATTTGGGTTTCATCAATAATATCTTGAATAAATGTTTTTTTATTTTATTTATTAATTCAAAAACATGAACAACGACAGTGGCGAGACCAAACTCACAGGCGTTATAAGCATCAAGTCCAATAGAGCCAACTGAGTCAAAAAAAAAACAAATACGTTCAAGGGGCCTGAAGAAGTGAAGCCCAAGAGCATCTTCAATGGCGACGTCCGCACTGGTCGGAGGATGAGACCCAATGGAGTTGAACATCAAAAGAGGGTGGTCGTGGAAAGCCATAGCGGCCAAAGCATCGGCCAAACGGTGACCCTCCTTCCACGTTTGAAGGAAATCAGTGTCAGTAGAAAGCAGTGCTTTGCATTTTCGAATGATGTAGGTGATCTGCCACATTGGGGGGGGGGTGGGGTGGGGGAATATCACCCTTGAGGGAATCCCAAATTATTTTACAGTCTGTTTCCACTGATGTTAAGGGAAGAGCTTTTTGAATTCAAATTTCAAGGCCACTGTGCATCGCCTTGGATTCGGTCACCATGGAGTCTCTTTCTCCATAGAAAACATTGAACGCTATAATTACTGACCCTAAGGGGTCCCAAACATCCCCGCCTCCCTTCATTACCCATGTCCGTAGGCCCTATCTGTGTTAAGTTTGTTTGTAAAAGAGTGGGGGTGCCATATCACCCAGGCTCCATTCTTCAGAGGAGGAGAAAAGGCTGGAAGACCCGCTCTATTAATGTAGAAATGGAGGGAGGGTGAGGCTTCATGGTTCTTAATAATGGAGTCCAGTTCTGCGATGAAAAATCTAATCTTGAGAAGCAAACAATGGTGGGAGTTTTAAGACCCAAGGTGACATGCATGGTTGCGTGCCTGCCAGAGACTCCAGACACTCGCAACAAGGAGGATTGCCCTACCATATTCCTCAAGCCTGATGGATGCCCCATGGAACCAGTGTTGAACGAACTCCTCTTATGACGTGACCATCCACGATGTATCCATAAATTCCACCAGCCCATTCCACAGATAGCCTACCCAGTGACTTTGGAAGAAGATGTGGAAGGAAGACTCCTCTTTTGGGGTGGCGCAACAGAATCATTTCGAGGCTAGGGGAATAATTTTGGATTTAATGTAAATTTCCATTGGAATGGAGCTGGAGCGGGCTATCTATAATAGGAAAGAAAATTTGGTAGGGATGTAATAGAACCAGAGGATGCTGCCCCATGGGTCACTGGCCGGCTGCCCAGGCCTGGTTTTCCAATAGTCCTTTTTCTAGAATCATCTTGAAGGGGAGGCACAAAACACACACCTATCAATGGATCCATCAAATCTAATCTCATGGAAAACTTCCTCCAGGGATGGGTTGAGCAAGACCTTGAGGAAGTAGGGGAGAAGGTAAGCTTCTCTGACTGAGAGGTCCTGTGTCGGCTAGCCTGGGAATCCCAAAATCCCACGGCCTGAGTCCCATTCCCAAAATCTATCCTCCCCTGCCCGATGATCCAAAGAGAGTGCTGTCAAAGGGAGGAAACCATGCTCTGAATAGGGCTCCATATAAGAGAGGGTTTCCTACCATTCTTCCTTAAACCGATCCCATATTTACCTCTGATAAAATGGCTCCACACTTTCCGTCCCTCGATAAATTCCCAAGACAACTTACCTTGCAAGACAATCATAGACTCTCTCAGGCTTCACACATTAATGCAAATAAGCTCCAAAGGCCTCACCAGTTTTCCCTAAGAGGCCCATCTGCACCTCCCCTCACCATGGGGATCCTATAAGAAACTGTTCAAAAAAGACTCTATTATGATGATTATAGACTTAGGAACCTTCAGGGTATAGTGAATAAACATAGGAATAGAGGAAAACACACTATTAATGAGGGTGATCCTCAATATGAAAGATAGGAAGTTGTTTTTCTATTTATTAATACGGTTCATGACCCTATTGGATAGATCCTCAAAATATTTCACCTAAATCCTCCTTGGAGGGATATGAGACCCAAGATAGGTCATAGGAAACTTCTTCTCATGAATACTGAGAACTGTTTCAATGGAATCCCTACAGCATCATGGACATATCAAAGGAAAAAAGACGATGCTCTTCTCCTGTTTAATCACTTTACCACTACATTTAGTATACTCATCCATTATCGAAACAAAACATCTGATTGAGGGGCTTCATCCATTGATGAAAAACAACATGTCAACCTCAAATATGAGGTTGAAGATAATGGGGACCTAGGATCCACAATGGAAGTGACAAACTATACCACGTTGTGTGGCCAAAGAAAAGTATCTTCTAAGGGTGTCCTGGGACAGGATTAAAATGTTCTGGGATAGGGTGTCCCCTTGCCGTAAGCCTCGGACAGACTTGATTAAACCACAATGATTTCCCACCAACATGATATTGAACGATGGAGAGTTATAGAAGTGAAAGAAAATATCAATGGTGGCCTCAGAGAAACACATGCCTCTCATGGTGTGAATGATGAAGTTCCACTCTAGGTGACCATAAGCCTTATCCATGTTCAGTTTGACCACCACGTTCAAGCCCACTACTTTTCAATTAATATCCAAGACCATCTCCTGGGCCACACCAACGTCCCCTTGGATGGATCAAAGCATCATACTCATCTGAAATCTACTGGTGGGTTAATCCAACAAGCCTACTATTGATGATGCTAGCCGGAACTTTGTATGTGAAATTACATAGGCTAATGGGATGATATTGAGAGATCGCAGAGGGGGAACTGAGATTTGGAATAATAAACATGGTAGTTTCCCTAGCCATGTGAGGGACAGATCATCCTTGGAAGAAATCCTAGATAGATTCACAATGATCTGAGTTGATAATATTACAAGTGGCGATGAAGAAAGACCCTAGGAACCCATCTGGGCCAGGCGCACTATCCAGGTTGAGATTATGCTCTGCCTCGCAAATTTCTTTCTCATTAGAAGCACAACAGATTAGTTCATTAACATGGGTGGGAACACTTCATGGGATCGTGTCAAAAAGATACACCTAGCCATAGGGGTAGCAATCTTGGAATCAAGGATTATGATCGCAAAGTAATTCTTTAAAGTGGGTGCTAACCATACTATCAATAAGTTCCAAATAATTAGATAAAGACCCATCTGCAAGCCTAGTGTTGGGGACCCACAACCGATTTTTTTCCTTCATGATGTCATGGAAAAAAGTGGTGTTACATTCCACCTCTCTTAGCCACGAAGTGCGGGCGCGTTCCCAGATGCACCGCTCCTATTCAAGAAGGACCTCATTCAGTCTTTGCTTCTTTATACACAAGGTGGTGAAAAGCTCATCATCCCACCACTCTTCCAAACTAACTTTATTATGCTCAACCTCCTTCATATGATCATCCATGGCCTGGTTATCGACATGTTTAGAACATGATCAGTCTTTAAGAGCCTATTTTACGCACCCAATCTTAGCGTGGAGCCCAACCCAACCCCTCTATTGATAGGGTATGATCCAGGAGCTTTCTATAGTCTCCAGAAACCCAGGATCTGTATCCAAATCTTGGAGAAGAAGAAACAACTTGAACCCAAGGATCCCAGACTAAGATGAATTAAGAGGGGGAGTGATCAGACACAGTGCAGAACAAATGAGAAACCCCAAGATTCTGAAAAGACATGATTGCATGGATATTCCAAAGGAAGCGATCGAGCCTACACAAGGTTCTCCTTTTGCCCTGCTGGTTGTTTCACTATGTGAAAATGTTGCCGGTGAAGCCATGTTTAAGAATCCCTTACTGTACTGTGAAGAAATAAAAAGCAAGCATATCATTCTGAGGAAGATAAGCACCACATTTCGTTTTAGAAGAGTGCATGATAGTGTTAAAATCACCACCCACAATCCAGGGTTCCTCTCTCGGGTTGAAAAAACTCAGATCCATACAGAGATGATCTCGCAAGCTATAATCACACTTAGCATAATCAAAAGAACATAAGCAGAACTAGGTCCCAACAATCACCTTGACGGAAATATGTTTGTCATATGAATCCAACAAGTTTATCTTCACACTAAAATGGAAAAATAACATGACATGGTGGTTGACAGGCTTGACATGCATGAAGTAATGTAAGTCGATTATTTTGGAAAACACAGTAATTTTGGAGGCACACTGCTTGTGTTCCAAGACCACAACGATCGAAGCTTTATGTTTATCCACCTCTGAAGAGAGAAAATATGTCTTGACCCTAGAACCTAGCCCACATGCGATCCAAATAATAATCAAGATCATTAAAACAGATAATTCCTGGGACATAAATTTAAAAATTTATCATAAATTAAATATTAATAACATAAATACATTGATTATTCCATAGAGAAACCATTATTCTGATGTATTGTGTAACAATAAATTACATTTTTTCTTATAAATTACTTACTTTGTGTCCTTTTAAACACTCATATCATATTCTCATTCTATTGAGAAATTACCTTATATACTCCTTCCCAAATTATTAACATATAAGAAACTGAATAATTATTCCTCTATGGTCACCTCCACCCTATGTCTTAGTGAAATCTATCCCTATATTATTTGGCGAGTCAATGATTACATTAATGTGAAAGTTATTAATCATATTTAATGATTACTAGTTAACAATATTCCAAATATCATTTACTCTAGTCATTATGTTATTTGTTTTCTTATAAACCAATTTTCCATCATATTCATATCTAACCTTGTTTCTTATAGTTATTTCTATTTATTAAATCAAAAAACCATCATGTGAGAAGAAATAATCATAGTGAAAAACCATGTAATAATTAAAAATCACTTATATGATGTTTAAATTAAGAAACCATATTTTCAAAATATTACACCTTGGGTTTAACCTAGCTCATCCATCATAATATTTGAAATATTTTTTGCTAGTTTTTAAAGAGCTTCATAATTTGAAAATCATATCCAAATCTATTTCAAAAATAGGTGTGTATTGAGGGTTATTTTAATTTATGAGGGAATTCCTGAGTCAAGACCAACATACCCTTTTCAGAGTTATTAATCCTAGGTACATCTTTTCAGGAACCTGGTTCACTTAAAGGTTCTCTATAGGGTTGCGATTTCATTTAAACCACTCAGTCTTCCCATCACCAATATTTTTGGTCATTTTCATATACATATAATTATCCACAGAATTAATCTTATAAATATACCTGGGGATAAAAATAATGTTTTCCCATAATAGTTTCCAAAGGTTAACTAAACCGTTCTTTGATACCGGCTTCAAATTAACAAATGTATCTTATATAAATATTACATATTTATCTATGAATATTCAATAAATAACATAATGATACAAGATAGAATATATTTTTCCTTAATCATTTTTTAACATTTATATATAAAAATTGTAACACCCCACCCTCGTTACCCAGATTCAGTGCCTTATTACATAACATTGTCAGGATCACAATGGATAAAATCCCAAAAGAACGATCAGTTTAGTAGCCTCTGAATTATTTAGATACATTCATAAGTTTTACATTACATTATAAAATGAAAAAAAAAAACAAAATTGTCTCTATTGACCACATTAATATCCATAAGACTATGCTTGTAGGTCAGTCATAATATACTTCGCTTCCTGGAAAAAATAAAACATAGAAAGGGGTGAGATCAGATGCTCAGAAAAGATAAAGATATAGAAGAAACTTTCATAAATAGGAATAGATATTTAAGGCAATGTATAAGACTAAAACATTAGAATTTTAAACATAAACATCTTCATAATATAGACAATATAAATCAAATAATTCCATTTACCTTTTCACATGGATGTTTTACTAGTCTAATAATCACATACAATATTAATATCTAATTTCATAATGATGGAATGCATAATGCAAGAATTCATAACCTCATATTAAATTCCTTGTTCCAAGACACTAGGTTGTGAAATGATACCTATTGATGCATCAAGAAGTTGTAGCGGGCTCCACTCGTCACTTACTAAGTCTAATGCATTCCTCATATGAAATGGTTTAAACATAACATAAGAATTCGTATTAAAACAAGCTTATGGAATGTCAATACATTATCCATAAACCATGAATGATATAAACATAACACATCCATAGTAAAATATATCACAAAACCTTCAATAAAATATGGAAGATATGAATTATAATATGTCTACTTCAAACATGTTTAAAATCCATGAAACGATGTTGACATGGATGAATGGAAAACTATTTGAATGAAATACATCTTTCAATTTTGAAACCATTTATAAGTCACATAATTAAAAAATGAAACATTTATTTTGAAAATATTTTTATATTCTTTTATGGGAAACTTTGACAATTTTAAAACCATATAAAATAGTTTCACCCGCCGTATATGTTAAAAAAACATTCTTACCTTAATTTTGTTGAAAGGTCATAAAGTACCTTATTTAGGAAATGAAGGAAAGATGCCTTTCAAAACAAATATAGTAAAATAAGGGTATAAATGACCTTATCCCATAGACTAGTAAATAGTTAAAATGTTTGTAATTACATTTTTATTAAAACACGGATGTGGATGATAAAGAATTCGTAGTAGATACTTACGTATTAACAACCTCAGATAAGTAAAGAGATTGTAGAATTAACACTTACATTATAATTTTCCTTGGTTGATGGTAAATTAACCTCCGTTGTTATAGTTAAATCATTGTTATTAAATTATACAAGAATCTTATACATTAATATGATATCATATATGATCTTCTAATATTTCATTGTTAATAATATTTCAATAGTATCATTGTTTCGGGTGTTAACTGATTTGTTTTCCATTATATACTTGTTACATAATCCATGTATGTTATGAATTTGATGTATTTGATTCATATCCAAGGTGATATTGTGTTCTTAATCATTATTTTTAATCATAAAAAGAAAATTATGCTTGAATGATTACGATGGGGAATAAACTTCATCACGTTGGTGGAAATGGTAATCCGTACGTACGCACGAGCTACAATATCATTATATTGATGGTGAAATTGTATGGAATTGGATGGTATATCATATATAAAGAATAATTAACATGTTATATTTATTATTTAAATTGGTTATAATCATTATTATACGCAACCAACTAATTAAGTGTCTGAATAACAAACTACACCATGACATAGAGACTGTAATTTGTAAGTATGCACGTACGATGATTTTTTCATTTATAGGATGTATAAAATAATGAATATGGTTGTACCATATTTATAATAACATCAAAGTATGTTGAACGGTTTGGATTTATTATTTTTGTATAGAAACAACAAATAATGTGGAATTGGATGAAGAAAAGAACTTGAAAGAGTTTGGTGAAATTATTACTTCTTCTTTAGGTGTTTCCTTTTGAGTTGATCAAAAAGGCTCCTTAGGTAAGCTTTTTGATCAATGTAAGGACTCTAGGATGATGTTAGGGAATTTGGGAGGATATTTGGGAAGGATATTTCCAACCCAAATGGATTTTTATGTGTGAAATTAAGATAAGGGGAAGTACGCTTTTATAAGAGAGGTGAGGGTCACTTTAGGAAAATCTAAAAATATTATTTTATAATAACCTCATTTTCGGTTTCTAATGGATCCAAAATAATTTATTTCTAGAATAAGTTGTGGATGGGTCTACAAAATCTCATCCAATAGGTTTTAGACATGTTTAGGTCACCATATTAACCTTTTCTTTTAGATTGAACTCTTAGTTAAATAGTTTGACATTTACCATGTCTATTTGTATTTTTATATTATATTGTTAATAAAAATACTATAAACATCCAAGAGTACCCAAACTGGTTAATTATTAATATATATAACCGTATCTACATCCATTGGCCGATCATTATATTTTTAGGAGTATTATATCAATTAATAATAAAATATTTGTTTTAAAAACTCAATTATGTCATATTAGACACTGTTTTGTATTTTATTTTTCTAAAAGACATAAAAACATTATCACTTCTAATGAAATTTATTTAACCAATCATAAAATGTCATATTAACCTTGAAAATTAGTGGAATTCATCATAAGTATCAATTTACATTTATTTGGTTATTTATGATATCAATTATTTTACTATTTGATTAGTAAGGTAATTATTGCATCATCATTGCGTCATATATAAATTAAATTATTTAATGTCTAAAAATTAAAAATAAAATTCCATTATGTATGAAATCTTTTTTTATTTATAATCTAATTTATATTGTGTTTAACCTTATATTAAAAATGGTGTAGTTATTAAACATTGAATTTAACACTTTTAACTCTTCTTTAAACAAAATAATAATAAATGTCATAATATAATATATGTGGACCAAAAGGATCATAATTTATTCCTAATGTTGTTTTTGGTATAATTAATATTATCCAATAAAATTAGAACATGTTTTTAGCTAATTAAAATCTCATTTTTACCTTTAATTACCTTATTTACTTTTTACTATGGTAAATAAAAATGAAAAGTTACTATTCACCAAAAATTATTTTCATTGTATTGAAGGACATTTAACTTACTGATATTAAATGTGTCTCTCGGATTTTTGAAATTTAACTCACTGATGTGGTAAAATTAAGTTTTATGCAAATTTTCAAATGCTCCCAGAAGGTGGGTAAAAGACGATAAAAAGTTCAATAAAATTTTATATATCTAAAATTATTATAAAATGACTCCAATGAATAACATTAAACATATATATGTATTATGTATATATTTTTACTAAATTAAATTAAAATAAAACAACTATTTATTTAAATAAAAGTCGGTTTTAAACAATAACGCAGTGTTTTTCACTGTTCATCAAAATTTTAATGTTTTTAGATAAATACCAAAAATTCACCCTAAGATAATTTTGATGTTCCGAATCCAAAAATGAAGTCCATTTTGAAAAATAAAAAGTATAAAATTTCAAAATTTTTGTGTTACTATTAATAACGGCTAGTTTTATTAGTCTTGGTGTGTTAAAACTCCATGTTACATACAACGAAAGCTACTGCATTATTCAAAGGGAAACGTACCATTGATGCTTGGGGTGTTACATTATTCCCTCCTTAAAATAATTTTGTCGTAAAAATTTCAAGAATATTACTTCATAAAAATAATTTGGTGGTTCTTCATCATCAGTTTCTCAAGTTCCAATGTTGCCTCTTCCATCTTATGGTTTCTCCATAGAACTTTTACCAGACGAGCCTTCTGGTTTCTCAGCACTTGTTCTCTAGAATAAATAATTTTGACAGGTTCTTCACGATAAGATATATTTGGCTCCAGTTCAATTTCCTCATAGGTTAGTACATGTTTTGGGTCAGACATGTATTTTCTAAACAGTGATATGGGGAACACATCATGAACTTTTGAGAGACTTGGAGGCATTCCAACATAATAAGCTACAACTCCAATTCATTCTAGAATTTCGAAATGTCCGATGTACATATGACTTAATTTACCCTTCTTACCGAAATGTATAACTCCCTTCCATGGATATACCTTCATGAAAATGTGGTATCCTACTTGAAATTCCAAATCCTTCTTTCGGTTATCCACATAGCACTTTTTCCTGTTATCAGATACTTTGATGTGGGTTAGGATAGTCTTCACCTTTTCCATTGTTTCCTCAATAGGTTTTGGGTATATGAGTTTTCTATCACCAATATCTTCCCAACAAGTTGGTGTGTGACATCTCTTTACATATAACGCTTCATATGGTGCCATATGAAAACATGAATTAAAGCTATTTTTTATAGGAAAATCCCACCATAGGTAAATAATAATCCCACACACCAAGAAAGTCAAGTGAGAAAGATCTCAACATTTCTACTAAGGTTTGAATAGTCCGTTATGATTTTCCATTAGTTGGAGGGAGGTAGGCAGTGCTCAAATGAAGTTCAGTATCCAAGGAGTTTAGATGAATTATCCAGAATCTTGAGGTAAAACGGGGATCAGAGTTAGAAACAATCGATAAGGGTACACCATAGAGAATTATAACTTCATTAATATATAGTCTTTCCAAAAATTCAAGGGGTTAATATTCTCTTATAATAGGAAAATGTGATGACTTGGAAAGAAAATCAACAATGACCCATACTGCTTCATTCCTTATAGGAGTCTTTGGTAGCCCCATGAAAAAGTCCATCCTAATATTATCCCATTTCCACTCTGGTATGGGAAGAGTTTTCATGACTCCTCTAGGATGTTGTCTTCTAGCTTTTCCTAGTTGAAAAACAATAAATTTGACACATAATCAGCATTCCCTCTCTTCATGTTGTCCGACCAAAAAGCTTCCTTCAAATCTCTATTCATCTTGGTGCTCCCAGGGTGTATAGAGAAAATAGATCTATGAACACCATAAAAAAATCCCTTTTTAGATCAGGTATGTTAGGAACACAAAGTCTCTTCCCAAATTTTATAATTCCATCTTCATATATGTAGTCATTGAATCTCCTAAAAGTCATAGATTTAATCTTCTTTTGAAACTCCTCATCATCCGTCAAAGAACTTTTTATCCTTTCTAGTAAAGAGGGTTTGGCACCCATTTGAACCATTATTGAGGTTTCAACTTCCATGGTTATTTCCATATCCATATTTACTATATCCATGAACATATTATCCCTTTCAACTCTCATCTTGTTCATAACTCTATGATCCTTTATCCTCAAAGCATCTTTTACTTTATTTTCCTTCCCTGGGTGGTAGTGTATAGTGAAATCATAATCTTTTACTACTTCAAGCCATCGTCTTTTCCTCATGTTGAGTTTTTTCTATGAAAATATATACTTAAAAAATTTTGATCAGTATATATCTCACATTTTTCGCCATAGAGATACTGTTTCCATATTTTCAGATTAAATATTATAGCTACTAACTCAAGATCATGAGTGGGATTGTTTTAAAAACTAATTTTTAGTTGTCGTGTTGCACATGCAATAACTATATCATTCTTCATAAAGACACAACCAAGTCCTTTCATTGAATCATCACTATAAATAACAAACCCATAATTATATGATGGTAGAGTAAATATAGAGGCATTTACTAATATTATGTTTGGTTCTTAGAAACATTTTTCACTCTCTTTTGTCCAAACAAATTTAACCCCATTACGTGTGAGTATGGTTTATGGGTTTTCCGATCAGGAAAAATTCTTGACAAAGCGCTGATAATAACCTGCTAAACCATTAAAATTGTGTACCTCAGTTATACTCATTGAGGATAGCCATTCTTTTATTGTTGTTGTCATAGAAGGATAAACATGGATTCCTTCCATAGAGGAAATATACCCAAGAAAAGAAATATCCGGAAGCCATAATTCACACTTGCTAAAATTCCCATATAATTCATTTCTTCTAAGTGTCTTTAGAATAATTTTCATGTTATTTTCATAAACTTCATAGATTTTGGATTATACCAAGATATCATCAATAAATACCACTACAATGTCATCAAGGTATTCCTTGAAAAATCTGTTCATTGGATCCATGAAAACAGAGGGTGCATTAGCTAGTCCAAAAGGCATTACTGTAAACTCATAATGATTGTACCTGGGTTGAAATGTTGTTTTTGGTATGTCTTTTTTATTCATGTAAAACTGATGATATCTAGATTGCAGATCAATATTTGAAAAATATTGATCTCCATGAAGTTGATCAAATAAATCATCAATGCGAGGTTGGGGATAATTCTTCTTTATTATTATAGCATTTATCACCCTCTAGTCAATGCACAAAAACATAGATCTATCTTCATTATTAACAAAAAAATAGGGTTTACCTAAAAATAAACCCTAGGGAAAATAAATACCTTATTACTAAATTCCTCTAGTTGTTTCTTTAGTTCCCAAAATTCCACTGTGGCCATTATATAAGGGGTCATTGATATGGGCCTTAAACCAGGAATTAATTCAATGGAAAACTCAAATTCTTGTTCTGGAGCATGTCTAGGTAAATCCTATGGAAACAGATCAACATATTATTTCACAATATATACGTCCCCTATTTTAACATTTTCCCCACCCATAGATATTTTCTTCACTTCTTACCTGATAATTTAATTTAGTAGAGCTACTAAGGTTTAATCTAGATAAGAATCAGGTGGTGATGTTTCTGCTCTAATGATAAGGCACTCATTATCGTCATAAAAAATTGTAACCTCATTCTTCATACAATAAATTTTCACATCATGGTCTGAAAGAAAATCCATTATGAGTATTATATCAAATTCCATCATGGGTATGATGAGGATATAAGCAGATAAAAAAAATTTATATGCCCTAATGGAAACTGATTCACAAAACATTGTTGTGATGATACATCCATTAGGTTTTTTGACTAAAAACTCCCTTGTTATGTAAAATTTAATATATCTAATTTTTATAGAAAATTGGGAAGATATGAAATAATGAGATGATCCATAATCAAATAAAGCATTGTCTAAACATGAAAAAACCATTAAATTACCTACCACCATGTCATTCAGCACTTAAACCTCAGTAGTATTGATCGCATAATCTTGGCCTTGTCCCTTGGCCTTTTTGTGGTAGGTTCCCTTGGCTCTTTGGACATTCATTTACATAATGCCCCCTTTCTCTACAATTGTATCATTCAACATTGACAACCTATTTCTCCCCTAGCAATCACGAGCTTGGTGACCTTTTTCACCACACTTGTAACAAACTCACATTCCCTTCAGGTAAGTACTAGGGCGTTTCCTCCCACGTTTACCACATGATGGATATTCAACATTTCCCTTCTTCACCGTATTTCCATTTCCAGAGTGTTTAGAATATCTCTTTTTATCTTTCATTGATTTAATGTTGTACGACATAGAGAATTACTTTTATGTCTTGATAGTGCATGAGACAATATCTTCGTACAATGAGAAGAAATGTGAGACTAATGATTGATGGAGAAGTGGTTTTAATTCATCAAATAATCGATCAATCATACTCCTTGGTTTATGTATAAATTTTCAGCATGCCTTGATAACCATGTAATGTTAGCCTCATACTTTACGACATTCTCATCCTCCTTTTTCTTCTTAGTTAGAAATTGTCTTTCCATATTCACTTGATGGTCATAAGGAAAGTATTTCTCTAATAAATCTTTTTAAACACCCTCCATTCCATGTTTCATTCTTCTTAATCTTTCTTTGTCTGTTGGATTAATAACCACCATTGATCTGCATCTCCAGTGAGGTGATAAACAGGCATGACAACATTTTCCCTTTCGCTACACCCAAAACATTAAATATTTTCTATAAGGAACATATCCATTGCTCATATACCAATGGGTTTATACTCTAATTGATTGTTAGTGGTTGTTTACTCATGAATCGATCTATCATTGATAATTTTCATTGTGGATCATGGTTCTCTATATGAGTATGGTTATTATTCCTAACCTGCGTGAGTTTTCCCAGTATGGTGATAAGCTGATCAGCACTAGTTGCATCACCCACTACATTATAATTATATTGAGTAAGAGGTAAATCCATAAATGGACTATGTTCATTGATATAGTTTCCATTCCTTACACTACATTTCATTTCTAAAAAAATGGCATACACTTGATTAGTTTATGAATCGCAATACATAAATCCAAATATGTAAAAAACTTACCTTAAATTGAACAGTTTATGGATACAATCCATAATCATAAAAATGTTTTCTCTGAGGACATATATACTCATAAATTCATAATAAAGGCTTTTATATAAAATGTGAATTATCCAAACCATATCCCCTAGGAGTGTCATAACCAAGAGTATAACAAGGCGAGTTCTCGTTTACCAGGATTCCCCGGATCCAGCCCGAAACTCCTTGTTGGAGTTTTCAATCCTAAGTAAATTTGTGCCAGAGCCTTCTCTACCTGTTCATATCCAAACAAAGATTTATTTATTGGATAACTCACAAAATCTATACATTATCAAAATTCATGGAAGTTGTACTATACTAATATTCAATGTCTATGCTAGGGTAATGTTCTCTAATCAGAGTTTTTCTAAATCTATCTTCCAAAGATTGTAATAAAATTCCTATGGTACCAACTATAATGCCCCGAACCCTATTACCTAGAGTTAGTGCATTTTAAAATAACATTGGAAATATCACAAGGGATCAAATCCCAAAATATGAATCAGTTTTGTATCCATGGAAGTACTAGATACATTCATAAGTTTTACTTTTCATTATAAAAAGAAAAAACAACATCAAATTTTCTCTATTGAAAACATTCATATCTTTTATACTATCCCTTTAGTGCAGTCATAATATAATTCTTCACATCCTGGGAAAAAATAAAACATTGAAAGGGGTGATCTCATATGATTAGTAAGGATAACAATATAGTTTAAACTTTCATAAATAAGATTAAAAATTTAAGGCAATGTATAAGACTAAACTGAAGCCTTTTAAACATAAAATTCTTCATTATATGGCCAATATAAATCAAATAATTCCATTTTATTATTCACATGGATATTATACTAGTTTAATAATCACATGCAATATCAATAGCCAATTTCATAATGATGGAATTAATAATGCCAGACTTCATAACCACATAGTCAAGGGCTTGTGCCAAGAAAACAAATAATATATTTTCATTTCCTTGGACCAAGACACTAGTTTGTCTCATGATACCTAGCGATGCATTGAGGATCTATAGCAATCTCCACACATCACTTAATAAGTCTAAAGCATTCCTCATAAGAAAAGGATTAAACATAACATAAACATGCATACTAGAACTAGCATACGAAATGTAAATACTTTATCCATAAACCCCAAATGGTATAAATATAACACATCCACAGTATAATATATCACAAAACCCTCAATATAATATGGATCATTTGTATCATAATAAATCAACTTTAAAAAAGATTAAAATCTATCAAAGGGAGTTAACATAAATGAAGTGAAAACTATTTTTAAGAAATACCTATTTCTATTTTGAAACCATTTATAAGTCAAACAATTTAAAAGAAAAAATTTATTTTAAAAATATTCTTATAAGATTGTATGGGAATCTTCGACGATGTAATAACATTAGAAAATAGCCGCACTGACCGTATAAGTTAAAAAACATTCTTACCTTAATTTTGTCGAAAATTTCATAATGTATCTTGTTTAGAAAATGATGGTAATATTCCTTTCAAATCATATATGGTCAAATAAGGGAATAAATGACATTAACCCATAGTATAGTAAATATTAAAAATGTTTTGAATTACATTTTTATGAAAACATAGATGTAGATGATAAAGAGGTCCTAGTAGATGCATATGTATTAACAACCTCAGATAAGTAATGAAATTATAGAATTTTCCATTACCTTAAAAGTTTCCTGGGTTGAGGGTACATTAACCTCTTTTATAGTAGTTAAATCATTGTTATTAAATTATAATTGAATATTATGCATAAATATGAAATAATATATGATTTTATAATATTGATTTATTAATAATATTTTAGTAGAAACATCGTTTTAGGTGTTAACTGATTTGTTTTCCATTATATGCTTGTTTAAGTAAGCCATGTTTGTTATGAATATGAGATATATGATTCATATCCAGAATGATATTATGTTCTTAAACATTATTTTTAATCATAAAATGAAAATTATTCTTAAATTATTACAATGGAGAATGAATCTCATCCCGTTCATGGAGACGGTAATCTGTACGTACGCACGACCGACAATATCATTATATTGATGGTGAAATATTATGTAATTAGATGGTATATCATATATAAATAATCATTAACATTTTATATTTATTATTTTCATTAGTTTTACTCTTCATTATACCCATAAAAATAATGATGTGTTTGAATAACAAACTACACCACGACGTGGAGACGGTAAGTCGTACTTACACACGTATGGTGACACTGTCATTTATAGGATAGATTGAATAACGAATAATGTTATACTATATTTTTAATAATATAAAAATATGTAGAATTTATAGGATTTATTATTTTTGTATTGAAATAACAATTAAAGAAGAAGTGTATGAAGAAGAAAACACGAAATAGGGTGGTGAAATTATTACCTCTTCTTCGGGTTTTTCATTTGAGTTGATCAAAAAGGCTCCATAGGTTGGCTTTCTAAAAAATGTAAGGACTCTTGGTTGATTTGAGGGAAGTTGGGAGGATATTTGGTAGGGGTTGGCCAAGCCAAATAGCTCTAGAGTTGTGATATTAATTGAAGGGGAAGAACAATTTTATAAGAGTTGTGAGGGTCACTTTAGGAAAAGCTTGAAATATTAATTTATAATAAAATCATTTTTAGTTTATAATGGATCCAAAATAATTTATTTAGAGGTTAAGGTGGGGATGGGTTAAAAAAATCTCAACTAATAGGTTATAGTGTCGTTTAGGTCATCATATTAATCATATCTTTTAGATTTAACTCTTAGTTAAATAGTTTGACATTTACCATATCTCATTGTATTATTATATTATGTGATTAATAAAATTACTATAAACTATCAAGAGAACCCCAAGTGGTAAATTATTAATATATATAACAATATATAATTCCTTTGTCCAAAACAAATATTTTTAATAATATTATATCAATTAATAATATAGTATTCTTCTTAAAACTCAATTATGATTATTTTGACACTGTTTAGTATTTTATTTTTTTGAAAGCCATAAAAATAATATCACTTCAAATAAAATTTATTTAATAAAACCTATAATGTCATATTGACCTATAAAATTAGTGGAATTCATTAGAAGTGTACCGTCCTGACCTTAATTAGGTACGAACCATTTTTACTTATTTTCATTCTAATTAATTAAGAGACCTAGGACGCATGCCTACAAACCTTGCTATGGGTATCGACGAGTGTTTTATTAATTTAAATATTAGCAGACGTTTCATGAAAATTGACACGTCAGGATTTTCCTTGATGTTCGGATTTTAAATAATTAATTAAGGATTAGAAAAGAGTAAGAAGATATTTAAAGAATATTTAAAATAATGAAAAGATAAAAAGAAATTCTAAAATAAAATAAATAGGGGGATATGGGAAAAATGAAAATAAATGAAATTGGGGAATCCCATTTTTAATTATTTTTAATATTATCCTTTCAATTCTTTTGTTTTATTTTATCTTTTTCTTTTATTTCCTTTTTTCTTTATCTTTTATTTTTTTCTTATTTTTATTTTCCTTTCTTTTTCTTTATTTTCTCTCTTTTCTTTTTCTTCTTCTCCTCTCTCCCTCTCCCACTCATCACGTCGCACCACTCAATCCCAACACACAAACCAGAAGACCCTTCATAACGTTGCTACTCCTCCATCCGACATCTGATTCCTTCTCCGTCAGGTGCACAGTAAACCATAGGGAAAGGCTAATGTTTCACATTTGGAATCCTACGTTTTCATTGAGGAATCCGCATGCAGTTTGTCATGGAAGAGTTTTATCATATTTTGGGGTTTTTCTAAAATCCTGTATGTTAATTCGTTTTAGGTCAAATAAAATCCCACTATTGATCTTGGAGTCATCTAAGACAACAAGGTAGGGTGACTACTCAATTTCCCTCTGTTTCATTGCAATTTATAAAAACGTGTTATTGTGCCATTAGTCGGTGTCTACCAACTTTGTGAAATTTTAACAATTTTAATAAATTTAATTGTTTGGATTAATTGTTTTAGCCTTATTCATCTTAAATTAATTTGTTTGAATGGTTGAAACAACTTCAGACACACCTTTTGGTGTGTTGACGAGGCCAGTTTATCTTTTTACATTAGCTATGTTTATATTTAATTAACCACATGTATTGTGTATCCCCCTTTTGTTGTTTTAATATTAAATAAATATTTGTTTGAATTATTACAACAAAGTCAGACACCCCTTTCAGCATGCCGATGTGGTCAGTGTAATCTTACATTAGATGGTTTTATTTTTTAATTAATTGCATGTGTTGTGTAGCCCGTTTTTATTGCACTTAATTTTCATAAATATTTTCTTTGAACCTGAACATGAATTATTGGATCATTTCCACTTGTTATACTGAAATTATTATTATTTAAATGTGTATTATCCATTGCGATTGATATGATATGTATATTTACTTGCAAGTTGTTATGTTGAACTCTTTATTATTTGAATGTGCATTATTCATTGAGATTGGTATGATATGTATATTTCTTTCCCAGTTGTTATGTTGAACTGCTTATTATTTAGACGTGCGTTATCTGCTAAGATTGATATGATATGTATATTGTGTTTCATGTTGTTATGCTGAACTTCTTATTAATTAAATGTGAATTATCTGCTAAAGGTGATATTTTATGTATATTTCCTTGCAAGTTTTTATGCTATACTGTTAGATTTAAGCCTTCTGATGTGGGTGTATCCGGTTAGTTTTCATGCTGTGACTATATATACTGATTATTTTATATCTTATGCTCTAAAAAATTTAATTAAATTTTCGATGTGGAAAGGGGGTGGGTCCCTTATTAAGGTTTACACTTAGATTATCTATTCCTGATGGGTTACCTCTGTGTCAGGGGGCAGTGTTGTTGGCATTGCCAGAATGAGACTTCCCTGGAAATTTTAATAATTTTGAGTGATAATGATTCCAAAAGTGACCATTGAGACATATCTGTTGGTAGTGAGGCTAATCTATCCTCGAATGACACTCGACCCCTTTTTGCGAGATTAGGATGGACTCTGGGTAAAGCCATACCTCGTGCGATACTTGGTCTTTTGAAATATTGCCTTGGACGGGCTCGATGGGATTGGATAAAATGAAGGATGTTCCATAGAGATAACTTCGGGAAGGGATCATAATCCAACTCAAAAATTTATCCTTAAAAAATGATGCACATAAGGTTTATGTTATTTCTAATTTAGTCTCTTGATAATTGATATATTTTCCCTGATATGTGGAAATGTGCCTGGTTGACACTAGACATGAACCCGAAGTAAAAGAACAAGCTCGGGGTATACCTTTTACTTGTTTTACCTTGCTTTATACGTTATATATATATATATGTGTGTGTGTGTGTGTGTTCGTGCATTTCTACCGATAGGTACCCTTTTAGACTACCTGCTTAGGCTGAAGCAGGTGACCAGGTATGGGTGTCGTTTGGGACCTAGGCCGACTTATTTATTTCATTGCACTAAAATTAATTTATTTGAAATGCTTATGAAATACACACTACATTTTTATTTTTTCAGGAAATGGAATGGTTTAGACACCATGGGTGCCAACCTGCTAGGATTTTAACTCACTCCATGCTTGGGTGTCATCGACACCCAAGTAGATTACATGCTCGCAGGTATTGACAATGCGGAAGTGTGCTGATTCTGATGCTTGACTATTCAAAACTACTTAGGAGGCATACTGGTGCATAGAACCAGACCTTTCTTACGTTACAGTAATTACTTGTGTATTTTTTTAGTTTACTATGTTTGAGTTTTGTTTTACGTACATTCAGTTTAGACTTACATCATGGCATGTCATCTTTCCATGAGATTCTGCATTTGGTTATTATCATTCATTTGGATTATTTACATTGATTCTGCTATAGTTTGATCATTTACATGCTTTCTCTACTTCCTATTTGTTGTTTTTTACTTCTGTTGGGATATTATCTATTACCAATGAGGGTATAGTCTACCCCACTGACACAAAAAGTGCCATCGCTACTAGTCGACATCATCTAGCTTTTGGGGAGATGTGCTCTAGGTTATGTGACCACCGATCCGGCCATTGTCTTAGAGGTGAGCCCGGTTGGAGCGTTACAAAGTGGCATCAGAGGGGTTTTTTCTTTTTGTCATACTATTTGGGTTAGACAAGAGACTAGGATATATGGATTTGGGATGTACTCTATGCTTGGACATAGCTAACCCATGTACAGTGGAAAACTCAAATCCTTGGGTTGGGATTGCAGTTGTTGATTATTCCAGTTACTATTGATATGATTTCACTGTTGGGTGGCTCACTTGTATAGCGTTGTTATTGTGATGGTATTGTTGAGATAATGGTTTTACCATTACAGCCCAATGATACGAGGTAAATACATTCCACACATCATAATAGGCAGTATTGGATTTAAATTACATGCATATTTCCATGCCATATCTACTTTCATCATGCATTTTCTTGTTTTCATTTGAGTGTTGTTGTTCCTAGTGATGAAATTTTGAAATTATGGTTTGTTAAATATAAATTTGTAATAGCATGTTAGATGTTAGCCTGACTTAACTGAGGAGTGGCTTGTATAACTTTTCAGTATCCCTTTTTAGTTGTCTCTTCCATCTATAGATCTATCCTTTGAGGCGATTTGTCTATTTTTTAGTGCTTATAGGTAGGCAATGTACCTAACCTCTTTTCACCTTACAAGTTTTCTCACTTTCTTTATTACTTTTCTAAGTTGTGTGTTGGATGTTGTAGTCAAATGTTTTCACGACATCTTTATTTTGTGCCTCAGGAGATTGGAAATGAGTGCATTCAAGATATAGTGGGTCCTGAGCCACTAGTGGTTCCTCTTTTAGAGCCTCTAGTGGAACTACCTTCTATTGATCTTCAAGGGGAATCTGATGCTCAGTTCGTGGATATTCTCTTCAAGTTTATGCAGCTGGTTCATAATATTCCCAATCCTACCCCATCTATGTTAGACCTTATTGGGGCTTTTTGCAGTAGCACCCTCCCTCCTTCTCATAGAGTAGTGGACCTCATGCTATAGAGTCGCGGATAGATTATATAAGGTCTCTCTTCGACCACCATGAGATGCTTCTAGAGCGTAGGGTCATGTTTACAGTCTACATGCTCCATGAATCTGCCACGTGCTGGTGGGAGGTTGTTTCTCAGGCTGAGCAGACCAGTTTCATGGCTTGGGCAGATTTCCAAGCAGCCTTCTATGATCACTTTTTACCACAGTCTCTAAGAGATGATCGTGCACGGGAGTTCATAAATCTTTAGTAGGGATATATTACTATGTTAGATTATTATACTCATTTCACGGAACATAAACATTTTGCCTCATTTCTGACCGGAAATGCACAAAATACTGCAAGGAATTTTGAGGATAGACTTGAGTATAATATCCAATCATAGGTGAACGTCTTCAGTTTGACCACCGTTATGGAGATCGTGAACCAGGCTCTAATCTCAGAGCAAAATTTCAGGGAAGCTAGACTAGTGAGACAGGGCGGTTCAGTTCTGAGATAGGGTGATGGCTCTTCTCGAAGGAGAAAATTTCATTTTGAATGTGCACGTGGGGGAAATCCAAGTTAAACAATACGTCTTGATAGATCTGTCAATTTTCATCAGTGCGGTAGGGTGGTCACAAGAAGCCGCAGTGCACGAGGGATCCGAAAGAGTTCCATGCTTGCGGTAGGATGGGACACCATAAGCATTTATATCATTCCTTCTCAATAGATTTTAGTGGTAGAGGAGCTGCACCCACACCTCCTTCAGGCATGGGATATATAACTCCATATCAGGATGGATGTTCTTTTTCCACCGTTTTATCACCCTGAGGTATTGGTGGAGGTCATGGTCGAGGAAATTGTAACAACCCGAGATTTTATAAAATACATTCTTTTTAATTTCATTCATATCTTCCATTGTACGACACACCAAGATTATCTTGCTCTATACGCATCACTGTATTAGCTTGCACGATACGCAACACTTTTCTTGGCTCTTGTTACACACAATTACAAGTTCATTTGTTAGAAGTTATTCTACGCAACATTGAGTGTATATATATATATATTCAATGTATAAATAAAATATTGTTGGATTCTGTTATACGCAACAACAAAGGAGTTGTGCACTACACACAACCCTGACTTGGCTTGCATTACACGCAATCACGACCTTCCTTGATAGCGTGTGTTGTACGCAATACCGGGTTTTACTAAACAACGATATGTTATTATAATATTGTTATTAACTAGCCATAATGAATAGTGTTAACTAAATTTTTAATTTTATAACATTATTATTCATCTTACACATTTCTAGAACATGGTATAAGAATAAAATAAAATTTTCAGGTAAAATAAGTATTTTTCATAAAATGCAGTTTTGTCGCCTTTTGATGGAGCACCCACTTTAAATCTAGTTTTTGAAAAGGTTATAAGTTCAATTTGGAAAAATAAAATTTATCTTTTGAATCAGGATATAAAAATTTACGTTAGATAAAGTTTTGATATTTTTTCGATAACTTTCATATTTTAATGAATAGTAAAAACACGCTATATTTTAATTAAAAAAAACTTTTTTCATCGTAAAATCTTATATGGATAAATTATAATATTTAATGGTTTTAATGTATAAATAGAAAATATTTTTACTATTTAATATAATTTATGTCATTACTGTTGATTTTAACTTGATTTCGTAGGTTAAACCAATTCAATCTTTTGCAATGTTTTAAAGAAAAACCTATTTTCTTTCGACAACAAGATTAATTTTATTTTAATTTATACATATTTTGTGTATTGAATTTGGAAAAAATGGATTCCATATTTGGAATCAGTGGGTCCAAATTATGTTAATAATCTACTTTTTATTTTTGGGCATTGTGGATAGTAACTACTGTAAATTTTATTTACTATAGTTAAAGGTAAATCGGGTAATTAAGGGTAAATATAAGATTATAAAATTACCCTAACACTTGGGAAAATACTATTGGATGGCTAATAGTAGACCCATATAACCTAAGGGTCGGATTAGATTCATTTTATGGACTTTTTTCCATGAAAATAATTTAATTATTATTAAAACCAAAGAATGTGACAACATGTCACTTTCTTAAATTTTATAAGTATAATAATTTTAATTTAGTGATAAACTTCATGAAACTTCAAAAATTAATAGTCTCCAAAAATATTATACTATTATCTACATCATAGGAATTTATGTAGAATTTTTAGAGATTAAATAAAAATCATTTATTATGACACAAAGATGATGCAGTAATTGTCTTATTAATGAAATATTGACATAATTGATGTTATAAATGCCCAAATAGATGTAATTTGAAACTTTTTATGACTTACATTGTTTTTCTAGTTTAACATGACATTTTATTGTTGATATAAGTTACTTGGTTCGAACTTATAATTCTGTTATGAATTTCTTAAAAATCATGTACCAAATAGTGTCAAAATTGACATAAATTAGTTTTTAAAACAAATATTATATTATTAATTGTTATTTAATACCTAAAAATAAAAGGATCAGCCAAATGACTTATATAAGGATAGATATATTAATAATAAACAACATGGGGTTCGTTTGTCTTTTTATGGTAAGTTTATTAACCATATAGTTTAAGAAAACAAAAAGACACGGTAAAAGTTAAATTATTTAACTTAGAGTTAAATCTAATCGATAAGGTTAAAATAATAACCTAAACTTGTCTAAATCATATTTTATGAGAGGATTTCGACCCATCCCCACTTTATCTTAGAAATAAGACCCTTTGGATCCATTGTAAACCGAATTTGACCTTAATATAAAATAATATTTTGAGATTTTCCTAAGGTGCCCCTCTCCTCCCTTATAAAAGGGCACCTCCTCCCTCTCCTCCTCACACCAATTTGAGCATTAAAGCTCGGCCAAACCCTGAAAAAATCTCTTCTACACTTCCATAGTATCATCCTAGAGGTCATGGTATTCTTCAAATACCATCCTTAGTTCTTTAAGTGGAGGTTAAGTGAAGGCGCGTCAAAAAGAGTTAATATCCATTATCGATCTTTTTCAATTTCTTTCTTATTCAAATTATTCTTATTTAGTTATTTCATGATAACGTAATAACATCAGTATTTCTTATATACTGATATGTTATTATAAATATGAAAAAACTCTAATTAACCTTTTATCCATCCTACAGAAAAAGGCAATCACCACGCGTGCGTACGTACGAAATACCATCTCCACGCCGTGGTGTAATATATTTTCCGCCACCAACTTAATTGGATGGGTATAATGGTGTAATGAGTAACTATATATGATTATTATAAATTTATATTGATACTGAAATAGTATACATACACTTCAACACAATTCCATGACCATGGGAACGATATCATCGCTCGTGCATACGTACGGACTACCGTCTCCACGACGCGATGAGATTCATTCTCCACTTTAACCATTCATGAATTATTATAAAGTATATATAATAAGTAATCATGAAATATATCACATAATAATGATACTGGATTTATGTATATATATATTTATGTCATCTACTTAATTCCACTCAATTCAATAAGGAAACGAAAACAGCGTTCATGCGTACATACGACCTACCGTCTCAATGAACGGTGTATTTCCTTCCATTTATCGTTACATTAAATATATATATTCTGAATATATATTATATATAAATCATGTTTTATATTCTGGAATTAAGTAATCATATGAATAATTTCAAGTTAAAACACGAACGACAAATGAGACGATTTTACCCAAAACACTACTTTAACATGAATTTACAAAAGAACGGGTAATATAAAGTCATAAGTGAACCATATATTATATAATAACAATGAATATTATTCTGTAATAAGTCAATGACATTATTTAAATCATTATACAGGAGGTTCGGACACTTACGAAGCAAATCAGACCTAAGGTAAAGAAAATACCACAATCTCATTTTTATCCAAGATTGTTTATATATTGAAATTTACTGGGGTGTATTTTATCATCCACATCCATGCTTCCTCAATATGTAATATTTATATCCTTCTAAAATAGTTTATATCCAATTTTACCCTTCGGTGAGTTTTTAGTAAAATATATGAAAGGAATCTTTTTTCGTTTTTCGTATGAGGTACTTTTTTGATTTTCCGACAAAAGTACGAGAAGAATGTTTTTTTAACATATACGACATGAATGGATTTTTAAAAAATTATTTCCAAGAAGCTTCCTTTAAATGTTTTAATGTTTATTTTTAATCTACTTCTTTTAGTTTAATATTGTATGACATGTTAATAAAGGAAAAATGTTTTTTAGTAGAAAGGATATTTTCCTCAAGAATGGAGTTCAAGTGTTTTATCAAAATTATTTTCTATCTAAGATAATAAAAGGGTTCCGTTTTTATCCCTATTATTACATTGATTTTATTATGTTGTGATGGAATTATATTTTTATGAATTACTTTATCTTATATGAATTGTTTTATGAAGTCACGATGTTTAAGATTCCCATTTTTATTACATGGGTTATGTTATGATGTATGGTTTATGATTTTGTGGAACACATAAGAATGGTATCATTGTGAGATGGGTGGGACCTATATCTCCCTCCAATTAATTGGGTAAAGATTTTATATCTCATGAGATAGACATGGCTGGAACGGTAAGATATACCAGTTCAGTGAAACGGGACTGAAACGAGGGTGACATGGTTCAGAAATGGACTTTGTCCACTAAGATAGTCTTGGTAATGAGTCTGGACTAATAAGAAATGATTCTCTATGATTATGTGTGTATGCCACAAATTATAATGTTTTATGTTATGATTATTGGGATTTTATTTCACTACTATGATTTATCCCATGTTATAAAATTATGCTCTCTCTTGCAGTTTAAGATTTCCACAATGTTATGTTCTTATGAATATGATGTGATTGATATTTCTTTTGTTTACACTTAAAGAGGATTTGAGCTCACCCTTTTATGTTTTCTTTTCCCCATGATATAAAGAAAGGTTTTAGGTAAAAAAAAGAAAGATCTTTATGGGAGAATTTGAAGATCTTTCACCACGAATAGAAGATTATATTCCGAGTTTCCAAAGACACTAAACTATTATGATCCTTGTGTGTGTGATTTTGTTATGTACTAAGTATTCTTCAAATGTAATGTAATGTCCATGTACGTCAAGCTTCAGGTCTCAACAGTTGGTATCAGTGGAAAGGTTTAGTCAACCTTTGGAAACTAGGATGCAAAAACTTTAGTGAGATCCCTAGAGATATTTCTAAGGTATGTCTAGGGATGTCCCTAAGGATAAGTATACGTATAGGATACAGTCATAGAACTACGGTAACGATCATTGAATTTAACCTAAGATGTTAGATATTGAGGATACTCCCCCTTTATTATGGTGTTTTCCCTAGCATGATTTTTGCCTCTCACACTATTATTTTTGGGTTTTAGATGATGGCTAGAACCCGAAGGAACTGTGTTGATCAATGCAATGGACAATGCCCTGATTATCCTCCTGAACAATCAAATGTTATGGGAGATGGAGTGAAAAATCTTAATTCTATACTTACACAAGCTATGAATCATTTTGGAAATCCAAATGAGCAGAGAAGGGAACAATATTCTATTGAGTCCTTCATGAGGCAACGTCCACCTTCTTTCAGTGGGTCTTCCGATCCACTTGTTGCTGAACAATGGATCAGTACCACTGAAAAGATATTTTCAGTTCTTCAATGTTCTGAACATGATAAAGTCATCTTAGCAGTATATCGTCTGGAAAGTGAAGCTGATCAATGGTGGAGCCTTATCAAGAATACGAGGTCAAGAGATGAAATTGAGTCCATGGAATGGGAAGAGTTCAAGAACTTGTTTTTCAGTAAGTACTTCCCTCGTATTCTTCGAACAAAGATGGAAAAGGAGTTTCTTGAGCTGAAGCAGAAGGATGATGAATCTGTTGGTATATACGAAGTGAATTTTACAAGAATTGCAAGGTATGCTTCTGGCATTATCATCCAACCTGAAAGTAATGTTGATCGATTTTTCAGTGGCATAAAACCAAGTCTTTGAAGGGAATTAGTTATAAGAGACTTCAGTAGCTATGAAGAAATTGTGCGTTGTGCTATCAAGGTAGAAATGGAAGTTGGTGTTACATATCCATCTCATGGTTTTGACAAGAAAAGAAAGATGGAGTCCAAGGAGAAATCTCATAATAATGATGAAAAGAAGATGAATGTTTCCTTATTCCCGAAGTGTGGAAAGAAGCATGGTGGAGATTTTCATAAAGGGACTAGGAAATGTTTTAAGTGTGGAAAAGAAGGTCATCGAGAAGCTGAGTGTCGAAGTAATGGAAAAATGGTTTCTAATGATGTGAATAATTAAAAGACTATAGAGAACGAACCACCAACACTTCAATGCTTCAAGTGCAAGGAAATGGGGCATTATGCTAATAAATTCCCTAATCCAAGGGTTAGTGATGATCGACATAAGCAACCACTTAAGTCAAAGGAAAAAGGGAAGTCACATGCGATCACCATTGGCGATGTTGAATATGACAACGATGTGGTGGAATGATTAAGTGTTTATTTAATGGGATTCCAGAATAATGTTGTATATAGTATCGTGGAATATTGGAATATTTATGTTTTGTTTTATTGTGGTTTTCAATGGTACCGGTAACCATAGAATGTGATTGAGTTATTTTTGAAAAAAAAAGATGATATGCACATAATGAAAGTAAAATGAGAAAATGAAATGTTGGACCGTATTCATGAGCTCATGACTAATATAATGAGAAGGTTATATCATGGGTTGAGTATATAGAATTTTTGGATTTTGGTATGTGGAAGGAGTTAACTTTTGACTGCATTCATGTTTTCACTATGGTTCAATTAATGGGTATTCATTCTTTAAGAGAATACATGATTTAGGTATTCACATGTTTGTAATTTGACCAACAAGATATATCTTATGATATATGGGGGATAAATGATGGCATTCACATGATTGTTATGTGACATTTCATGTAATCATTTTCATTATACTATGAGCTGGGACCGAAGTATTTTAGATATGCCTAAATATTGGAATGGATTATGTTGGACATATGCTAAGTATTGTTTAAGGATAGAACTTTTTTCGGTATTACTAATGGGATTTTATAGTAATGTAGTTTTAGAAAAAGGACAACCTGCAGGACGAGCGACAACCCATCGCGTCAGACAAGGCTGTGGGAATCGAACCCACAACCAAAGTGCTACTAGCCTTTATCACCTACCACTGGCCTACAGGAAGTCCTTGTTTAGTAGAAACTAGTTTTGTTATATTAAGCAGTATGATACATGAAGTATAAGTCCATTTTAGGAACCATATATGATTAATCTCACTATGGATGGACTTATGTATTTTTTTGATAACTTTTCTAACCTTTTGTTTAAGACAGATGGAATGACCCATCATTATATCACATGATCTGCTAACATATCATGAATGAAAAATTCAACATCATTTCTTTAAGAGATGAAGTGGAAATTGTCCAAAGAACGACAAACGGTGAGACTATACCAAAATCACGGAAGTATTTCTTCTAATTCCAATTTCATCAAATTTAGGGAAATGATCTTGAAAACCAAAAATGTTGTCCTAGTGCTCTTATATCTAATGAATCAGATGGTACCTTAGATCACCACAAATTAATAGCTTTGTGATTGTTGGCTTTTTCATAGCCATGTTCTCTACCACTCTCCATCAGAACATGACGGTTAGATTTCTCTTCCATGTCCATATTTTGTCCTATATGGAAACCCAGTGATGAGTTCATTTGGGTAACCGTTATATTTCATACTTTAGTTTTTAATGTTCAGTTTTGGTATTTCTTTTTACGATGTGGGTTTTTATGAATAGTAAATGATTAATAACCCCGACGAATTTCGAGGGCGAAATTCATTTTAAGGGGGGTATAATGTAACAACCCGATATTTTATAACATACATTCTTTTTAATTTCGTTCATATCTTCCATTGTACGACACAAAAAGATTATCTTTCACTATACGCAACACCGTATTAGCTTGCAGTATATGCAACACTTTTCTTGGCTCTTGTTAAACACAATTTCAAGTTCATTTGATAGAAGTTATTCTACGCAACATTGAGTGTATATATATATATATTCAATGTATAAATAAAATATTGTTGGATTCTTTTATATGCAACAACAAAGGAGTTGTGCACTACACACAACCCTAACTTGGCTTGCATTACACGCAATCACGACCTTCCTTGATAGCGTGTGTTGTACGCAATATCGGGTTTTAATAAACAACGATATATTATTATTATATTGTTATGAACTTTCCGTTATGAATAGTGTTAAATAAATTTTGAATTTTATACATTATTATTCATCTTACACATTTCTAGAACATGTTATAAGAACAAAATAAATTTTTCGGGTAAAATAAGTATTTTAAAAAAAATGCAGTTTTTCCGCCTTTTGATGGTGCACCAACTTTAAATCTAGTTTTTGACATGTTTATAAGTTCAATTTGACAAAATAAAATTTTTCTTTTGAATCAGGATATAAAAATTTACATTAGATAAAGTTTCGATATTTTTCCGATAACTTTCATATTTTAATGAATAGTAAAAACACGCTATATTTTAATTAAAAGCAACGTTTTCCATCGTAATATCTTATGTGGATAAATTATAATATTGAATTGTTTTAACGTATAAATAGAATATATTTTTACCATTTAATATAATTTATGTCATTAGAATTGATTTTACCTTGAATTCGTAGGTTAAACCAATTCAATCTTTTGCAATGTTTTAATGAAAAACCCGTTTTCTTTCGACAACGGGATTAATTTTAATTTAATTTATGAATATTTTGTGTACTGAATTTGGAAAAAAATGGATTACATATTTGGAATCAGTGGGTCTAAATTATGTTAATAAGCTACTTTTTTATTTTTGGGCATTGTGAATAGTAACTACGGTAAATTTTATTTACTATAGTTAAAGGTAAATCATGTAATTAAGGGTAAATATAAGATTATAAAATTACCCTAACACTTGGTAAAATCTGATTGGATGGATAGAAGTAGACCCATATAACCTATGGTTCGGATTAGATTCATTTTATGGACTTTTGTCCATGAAAATAATTTAATTATTATTAAAACAAAATAATGTGACAACATGTCACTTTCTTAAATCTTATAAGTATAATAATTTTAATTTAGTGATAAACTTCATGTAACTTCAAAAATGAATAGTCTACAAAACTATAATACAATTATCTACATCATAGAAATTTATTTAGAATTTTTAGGGATTAAATAATTATAATTTTTTATGACACAAAGATGATGCAGTAATTGTCTTATTAATGAAATATTGACATAATTGATGTCATAAATGCCCAAATAAAGGTAATTTGAGACTTTTTATGACTTAAATTAATTTTATAGGTTAATATGACATGTTATTGTTAATATAATAAACTTGGTTTGAACTTATCATTCTGTTATGAATTTCATAAAAATCATGTACATAATAGTGTCAAAATTGACATAAATTAGTTTTTAAAACAAATATTATATTAGTAATTGTTATTTAATTTCTAAAAATCTAAGGTTCGGCCAAATGACTTATATAAGGATAGATATATTACTAATAAACAACTTGGGGTCTGTTTGGCTTGTTATGGAAAGTTTATTAACCATATAGTGTAAGAAAACAAAAAGATACGGTAAAAGTTAAATTAATTAACTTAGAGTTAAATCTAATTGATAAGGTTAAAATAATAACCTAAACTTGTATAAATCCTATTGGATGATAGTATTTCGACCCATCCCCACTTCAACTTCGAAATAAGACCCTTTGGTGCCATTATAAACCGAATTTGACCTTAATATAAAATAATATTTTGAGATTTTCCTAAGGTGCCCCTCTCCTCCCTTATAGAAGGGAACCTCCTCCGTCTCCTCCTCACACCAATTTGAGCAGTCAAGCTCAGCCAAACCCTTAAAAAATCTCTTCTACACTTCCCTAGTATCATCATAGAGGTCCTAGTAATCTTCAAAGACCATCCATAGTTCTTTAAGTGGAGTTTAAGTGATGGCGCGTCAAAAAGAGGTAATATCCATTACCGATATTTTTCAATTTCTTTCTTCTTCAACTTCTTCTTACTTAGTTGTTTCATGATAAAGTAATAACATAAGTATTTATTATATACTTATATTTTATTATAAATATGAAACAACTCTAATTAACCTTCTATCCATCCTACGGAAAAAGGAAATCACCGCGCGTGCGTGCGTACGGAATACCGTCTCCAAGCCGTGGTTTAATCTATTTTCCACCACCACCTTAATTGGATGGGTATAATGGTGTAATGAGTAACTATATATGATTATTATAAATTGATATTGATACTGAAATAGTATACATACACTTCAACACAATTCCACGACCAAGGGAACGATATCATCGCTCGTGCGTACGTACGGACTACCGTCTCCACGACGCGATGACATTCATTCTCCACTTTAACCATTCATGAATTATTATAAAGTATATATAATAAGTAATCATGAAATATATGACATAATAATGATACTGGATTTATGTATATATATATATTTGTGTCATCTACTTAATTCCACTCAATTCAATAAGGAAACGAAAATAGCGTTCATGCGTACGTACGACCTACCATCTCCATGAACGGTGTATTTCTATCCACTTATAGATCCATTATATATAGGTATATTCTGAATATATATTATATATAAATCATGTTTTATATTCTGGAATTAATTAATCATATGAATAATTACAAGTTAAAACAAGAACGACAAATGAGACGATTTTACCCAAAACTCTACTTTAACATGAATTTACAAAATAACGAGTAATATAAAGTCATAAGTGAACCATATATGATATAATAACAATGAATATGATTCTATAATAAGTCAATGACATTATTTAAATAATTATACAGGAGGTTCGGACACTTACGAAGCAAATCGGACCTTTGGTAAGGAAAATATCACAATCTCAATTTTATCTGAGATTGTTTATACTTTCAAAATTACTGGGGTGTATTTTATCATCCAAAACCATGTATCCTCAATATGTACTATTTATATCCGTCTAAAATATTTGATATCCAATTTTACCTTTCGGTGAGTTTTTAGTAAAAGATATGAAAGGAATCTTTTGTTGTTTTTCGTACGAGGTACATTTTTATCTTTTCCGACAAAAGTACGAGAAGAATTTTTTTAACATATACGACATGGATGGATTTTTAAAACATTATTTCCAAGAATATTCCTTTAAATGTTTTCAAGTCTTTTTAATCAACTTCTTTTAGTTTAAAATTTTATGACATGTTAAGAAAGGAAAAATGTTTTTGAAGTAGAAAGGATATTTTCCTCAAGAATGGAGTTCAAGTGTTTTATCAAAATTATTTTCCATATAAGATAATAAAAGGTTCTGTTTTTATCCCTATTATTACATTGATTTGATTATGTTGTGATTGAATTATATTTTTATGAATTACTTTATCTTATATGAATTGTTTTATGATGTCACGATGTTTAAGATTCCCATTTTTATTACATGGGTTATGTTATGATGTATTGTTTATGATTTTGTGGCACACATAAGAATGGTATCATTATGAGATTGGTGGGACCTATATCTCCCTCTAATGCATTGGGTAATGATTATATATCTCATGAGATATACATGGCTGGAACGGTAGGTTATACCGGTTCAATGAAACAGGACTGAAACGAGGGTGACTCGGTTCAGAAATGGACTTTGTCCACTAAGATAGTCTTGGAAATGAGTCTTGACTAATAAGAAATGATTCTCTATGATTATGTGTGTATGAAAAAATGTATCATGATTTAAGTTATGATTATTGGGATTTCATTTCATTACTATGATTTATCCCATGTTATGAAATTATGCTCTCTTTTGCAGGTTAAGATTTCCAAAATGTTATGTTCTTATGAATATGATGTGATTGATATTTCTTTTTTTACCCTTACTGAGCATTTGAGCTCACCCTTTTATGCTTTCTTTTCCCCAGGATATAAAGAAAGGTTTTAGGTAAAAAAAGATCTTTATGGGAGATGTTGAAGATCTTTCACCACGATTAGAAGATTATATTTCAAGTTTCCAAAGACACTAAACTATTACGATCCTTGTGTGTGTGTTTTTGTTATGTACTAAGTATTCCGGAAAAGTAGTGTAATGTCCATGTACGTCAAGCTTCTGGTATCTACAGAAATAATTTTCCAGACTATCAGCGTCAAAAGATTAGACCTGCTCAGGCAAACCAGGTAGCGTATCAGGGTCATGGGTCAGGTCCCATGAACACATTACAATCAGCCTCAGAGGATCATAGTACAGGACCATCTACCATGAGAGGTATTGTCCAATATCCTCTACATTAGTTTCTTCTCTTTTTGATACCAGTGCTTCACACTCCTTTATATATGCATCTCTTGTTGAGAGTCTTGGTTTTCAATTGAGTATCACTGAGGCGTCATGTCTCTCGACACTCCTCTTGGTGTTAGGACAGAGGTCATACACCCATTCTAAGAGTTCCACCTTGAGAAAGGCTGGTACCATTTCATTTGGAATTTCTATATCCTCATTATGTCTGGCATCAATGTAATCCTCTATATGAACTAGATTTCTCTTTATCATTCCCATGTTGACTAATATCATCGTCAGTTTTCCTCCACATCCCCTTTGGGTGACACATATCTTCCATATGTAGAATAGGATCTACAGGTAGACCAAGAAAAGCCTAAATATTCAGGGTTGGGTAGACTGACCGCTCAGTTGGAAATTCTCTTCATGAATGATCAGGGAACACAACTAGTTGATTTACCTCTAGGATTAGATCTGTTCAGGGACATCTTCCTTGATGATTTCTCAAGATTATCTTCGATGAGAGATGTGGAGGTCACTATCAAGCTCGTGCCAGCTGCAACACCAGTGTCTATTCCTCCCTAGAGGATGGCACCAACAGAGCTGCATGAACTCAAAAAGCTGCTTGAAGACCTCGAGGCTAAGGGTTTCATCAGACCTAGCACATCGTTGTGGTGTTCACCTGTCCTTTTTTCGAAGAATGCAGATGATACCCAAAGGTTATATGTAGATAATTGTCGACTCAACCAGATCACTATAAAGAATCAATATCCATTTCCTCATATAGATGATCTCTTTGAACAGATCCAGGGTGCAACTATTTTCTCTAAGATTGACCTGAGGTTGGGATATCACCAAGTGAATGTGCGACCATCTGACAAACCACGTACAACATTCCAAAGTAGGTATGGCTTGTACGAGTATCTGGATATGCCATTTGACCTCACTAATGCACTAGTAGTCTTCATGGCTCTGATGAACCGATTTTTTCATATGTATATTGATTCCATTGTGATAGTATTCATGGAAAGAATCTTAGTGTATTCACATTCCAAACACAACCATGAAAACCATATTGAGATCATGCGGAGTACACTGATAGAGCACATGAAATACACTAAGCTCATCATAAGCCACTTTTGGATTGATATGGTACACTTCTTGGGTCATATTATATATGAATTAGAGGTATCGGTTGACCCTAAAAAAGTGAGAGTTGTGGTTTCATAGTAGCATCCCAAAATTGTCTTCAACATACGATGTTTCATGGGGATTGATAGCTATTACACGAGATTAATCCATGATTTCTCCCACTTAGCAGTGCCTCATACGGCCCTGACTAAAAAAGGTGTACAATTCATATGGTCAGAATCATGTTAAAATTCTTTTCAGGAATTGAAAACAAGACTAACCTCAGCCTCAATCCTGATTCTACCTGAACCCAGTAAGAGATATATAGTTTATTGTGATGCTTCAGGAATCGAACTGGGTGCAGTTTTGATTCAGGGTGATCGAGTTGTGTCTTATGGATCCCGCCAGCTAATAACTCATGATCAGAACTACCCTACCCACAACCTTGAGTTGGAATCTGTGGTTCATGAACTATGCTTTTGGAGACACTATTTTTTGGTAGATAGATTCGTTGTTTACACAGATCATAAAAGCATGAAATATATCTCCACACAACGAGACTTGAACTTAAGTCCATGAAGGTGGGTCGAATACGAGAAGATTTTCAACTTTGACCTTGCATATACCCCTGTTAAGGGTAATGTTGTGGAAGAAGATTTAATATGCAAGACACAGACACCGTTCATGAAGGTATCTAGTAGTGAGTGGGAAATGATGGCCTGGTTTTTAGTGATGCATCTGGAGTTTCCGAAGCAGAGTGGAAAACTGGTTCTAACAACTCTTATAATAATATCATCTCTTTTTTAGGAAGTTTTCATACAATAGTTTACTGATCCTGAGGGATGCGTTTTGAGGGAAAGTGTTACATGAGGGAACCCACCTCCTGGTTCGGTTATTGATGGCATTGCAACTCTCCTTTATCGTGGCTGTGTATGTGTACCTTCACGTATGCAGGGAGTAGCTGATGAAGGAATCTCACGCCTCAGTTTGGGAAGTTCACCCTAGGCTAACCAAGATGTACATGGAAATGTGTCGACAATATTGGTGTCCTAGTATGAAAAAGAAGATAACAGGTTTCATCACTCAGTACTCCACCTGCCTACAGGTGAAGGCAGAACACTAGCGTCATACTGGACTCCTATATCCACTATCCATTACTCAATGTAAATGGAATAAAATCCCCATGGATTTATTTACAGGCTTGCCAATATCTCCTCAAATCAGTGATGTAGTATAGGTGGTTTTCGATAGGTTGACCAAAGTTTCACACTTCTTGCCTATCCGAGATACCATTACGATTGATGAGCTAGAAAGGCTATATATCCGGGAAATTGTGCGACTTCATGGGGTACCACGTTCTATTGTCTCGGACAGGGATAATCACTTTACATCACGTTTCTAGAATGGGAGAAAAAGGCACTAGGTCCACAGGTACTTATTGAGTACTGCATATCACCCTCAGATCGATGAGAAGTCTGAGGGAACTATATGAGTGTTAGAGGATATGTTATGTGCCTATATCCATGATTTTATCGGTACTTGGGAGAATACTTTACCTCATTTTTTATTTTAATATTAATGACAACATCCTGTAGACTATTCAAATGGGTACATACCAGGCTCAATATGGTAGACCCTTCCGTTCACCTTTATGATTGCTCAATGTTGTTGGGATAGCTCTGTTGGTTCCTCATCTGGTTCAGGAGACTTCTGAGAAATTTCAGATGATTTAAAAGCGTATCAATACAGATCAATCCAGGAAAAAGTCTTATATTGATCGCTGTCGCAAACCTATGGAGTTCGAGGTGGGGCATCGAGTCTTTCTACATGTTTCTCCGAGGTTGGGCCACAAGCAGATCAAGAGGAAAAGAAATTTATCACCAAGTAATGTCAGGCCGTTCAAGATAGTGAAGATATTTGGGCTGGTGGACTATTAGTTACTACTACCTCAAAGGTATCATGCCATGCATGACATTTTCCTTGTATCTCAACTTCGACAATATCATCTAGACCCGTCTAATTGTTTTGACCCTGACGACATTGAGAATGACGTTGATGCATCTGTTACAGACCATCTGATCCATATCATTGACCATAGAGTAAAATTTCTTCAAGGAATGTTAGTCCCATTGGTATGGGTGTTGTGGAAACACAGACGTATTCATGACGAGACCTGGGAGTGAGAGATGGATGTACGTGCGCAGTGGATAGAACTCTTCTCTAGTGACATTCCACTACCATAAGAAGGGATACAAGGGATGATATGTCTTAGGAATGGTGGTTGTAATGTCCAGGAAATAATCATTTACATAGAATTTTTACTTATTTGTAGTATAATTAATTAAGTGACCTATGGAGCGCGCCCATGCACCTCGATGCGGGTCCCAGAGAAGCTTTTTTTAATTTAAATATTTGCAGACGATTCATGAAAAATGTCATGTCGTGCTTTAGCACGGTTTTTGGGTTTTAAATAATTAAATAAGGATTGGAATAATTTAATAAGAGGTTTAAATAATATTTAAAATAAATATATAAAAGATAAAAAGAAATTTTGTAATAAAATTAAGAGGGGGTTACGGGAAAAATGAAAATAATTGAAATGGGGGATTCCAATTTTTAATTATTTTTATTATTTTCCATTCCATTAGATCGTTTTATTTTATCTTTTTCTTTTATTTAATTTTTTCCTTATCTTTTATAATTCACTTTTTTTATTTTCCTTTCTTTGTATTTCTTTTCTATCTTCTCTTTTTCTTACTCCCCTCTCCCTCTCTCTCTGACCAATCACGTCGCACCCCTCAATCCCGTTGCCCCAACCAGCTGCCCCTTTGAAAGGCCACTACTCCTCCATCCGATGTCTGATTCCTTCTCTGTAAAGAGAGAAGTAAACCTTAGGGAATGGATAATGTTTCGCATTTGGAATCATGCATTTTTTTTATTAATCTGTGCGTAGTTCGTCGCGGAAGATTGTTACCCTATTTTTGGTTTTTTCTAAAATACATCATTTTTATCCATTTTTGGTCAAATCAAATCCCACCGAGGATCTTATAGTCATCTATGACTACAGGGTAGGGTTCCTACTTTCTTTCCCTCTATTTCATTGCGATTTATAAAAACATGTCACTGTGTCGTTAGTCGGTGCCAACCGGATTTATGTAATTTAACCCATTTTAATTACATTAATGGTTTTTCAAAATTTTTGCTTCCTTAATCATCTTAAATTAATATGTTTCAATGGTTACAACAAGTTCGGACACCCCATTGGGTGTGTCGACGAGGTCAGGGTATCTTTTTCTGTTAGTCGGGTTTATATTTAAATAACTACATGTATTGCGCAAAACCATTTTATTGTTTTAAAATTAAATAAATAATGGTTTGAATTATTGAAACAAAGTCGGACAACCATATGGGAATGCAGACATGGTCTGTGTAATCTTCAGTTATCTAGTTTTATTGTTTAATTAATTTCATGTGATGCAAAGCCCCTTTTTATTATAATTAAATTTAATAAAAGTTTCGTTGAACTTGAACATGAATTTTTGGATCATTGGCACTTGTTATGATGAGCTGTTTATTATTTAAATGTGCATTATCCATTGAGATTGATATGATATGTATATTTCCTTGAAAGATGTTATTCTGAAATTCTTATTATTTAAATTTTCATTATCCGCTGAGATAGATATGATATGTATATTTCCTTGAAATTTGTTATACTGAACTTCTTATTATTTAGATTTGAATTATCCAAAGAGATTGATATGATATGTATATTGTATTTCAAGTTGTTATGTTGAACTAATTATAATTTAAATGTGCATTATCCGCTGAGTTTGATATGATATGTATATTTCCTTGAAAGTTTTTATGTTATACTATTAGATTTATGCCTTGTGATGCGAGTGTATTTGGTATGTTTTTAAGCTGCGAACTAATATTCTAATTATGTCATATCTGTAGCTGTGAAAATTTTAATTAAGTTTAGGGAGGGGAAAGGGGGCATGTACCATATTAAGGGACATGCTTAGATCCTCCATTCCTGAAGGGTAACCTCTATGTGCTGGGAGGCGGTGTCATTGCCTTTACCAAACCGAGACTTCCCCAGACATTCTAATACTTTTGAGTGATACCGGATCTGAAAGGGCCCATCGAGAAACATTATTTGTCAATGTGGCTAAGACATACATGGATGACACTCAACCACTTTTTGTAGTTCTGGAAATACTTAGGGTAAATCCATGCCTCATGCGATACTTGCTCTTTTGAAATATTGCCTTGGACGGGCTCGGTGGCATTGGATAAATTGACAGATGTTCCATCGTGATACCTTTAGGAGAGGCTCAGACTCCAACTCTCAACTTGAACCTTAAATAATAGGTTTATTTTATTGCTAATTGAGTCTCTTGAGAATTGAGATGTTTTCCCTGATATGTGGATGTGTGCTTGGTTGACACTGGACATAAACCCCAAGTTAAACCACAAGATTGGTGTCTACTTTTTCCTAGTTTTACATTTATTCGTGGGTTTATATATATATATATATATGTGTGTGTGTTTGTGTTCAAGAATTTCTGCTGACATGTACCCTTTAAGACTACCAGCTTAGGCTGAAGCTGGTGACCAGGAACGGCTGCTGTTTGGGACCCAGGACGAATTATTTATTTCATTACTCTACAATAAATTTATTTGAAATGCTTATGTAATGGCACAATGATTTTTTATTTTTTCACAAAATGGAATGGTTTAAAAACCGTGGGTGCCGGCCTACTGGGATTCTATCTCACATCCTGCTCGGGCATCGTCAGCACCCGAGTATATTACATGCCTGCAGGTGTTTCCGTGTTGAAGCGTTCTTCATCCAATGCTTGAATGTTCATTACTACATAGGATGGAGACTGGGGCAGAGGACTAGGCCTTGCTCATGATTCAGTTTCTAATTTTGTCTTCTCTTTTAGTTGACTGTCTGTTTGAGTTATGTTTTCCGTACAGTTAGTTTAGAATTACATCATGGCATGTCGTCTTTCTGTGTGCTTCTGCATTTGGTTATTATCATTCAGTTGGACTATTTACATTGTTTCTACTGTAGTTTGTTTATTTACATGCTTCCTCTACTTCTTATTTGTTGATGTTTACTTCTAATGGGATATAATCTATTACGTATGAGGTCATAGTCTCCCGCACAGACAAAAAAAGGGCCCTCGCTGCAAGTCGCCAGCCTTTGGTGTTCTGGGAGATGCGCTTGAGGTTATGTGACCACTCGTACGGCCACCGTCTAAGAGTTGAGCTGGTTCAAGATGTTACAAGAAGTCTAAATTTACACTTATTTGGATATTTTTAATATCATTTATTTTAATATTTCATTAAAATTGTAATTACTACATCATAATTGTTTCATAAATAAATTAAATTATTTATTGTCTGAAAATTATAAATAGAATACCAATATGTATGAAATCATTTTATATTTCTAATGATTATTTATTGTCTAATTTATATTGTGTGTTTCCCTATATTAAAAATGGTTTAGTTACTAAGAATTGAATTTAATACTTTTAACTCTTCTTTAAATAAAATAATAATAAATGTCCTAATCTAATCCATGTTGATAAAAAGGGTCATATTTTATTCATAAGGTTGTTTTTTGTCGAATTAAAATTATCCAATAGAATTAGGACTTGTGTTAGGGAAATTATAATACCATTTTTACATTTAATTACATTATTTATTTTTAATAGTGATAAATAAGTGAAAAGTTACTATTCAGAAAATTTATTTTCATCATATTGAACCACATTTTACTTAGTGATATTAACTGTGTCTCTTAAATTTTTGAAATTCAACTCACAGAAGTGGTAAAATTATGTTTCAATAAAATTTTAAAATTCTCCTAGATGGTGGGTAAAAGACAGTAAAAATTTCGATAAAATTTGTTATATCTAAACATATTATAAAACGACTCCAATGAATAACATTGAACATATATAGGTATTATATTTCTATTATGACCTAAAATAAATTAACATAAAATAAATAATTATTTTAATCAATGTTGGTTTTAAACAATAATGCAGTGTTTTTCGCTATTCATCAAAAATTCAATGTTTTGAACAAAATACCAAAAAATCCCCCTAAGCTAATTTTGATATTCTTAATCCAAAAAATGTAGTCCATTTTGATAAATAAAATTTATAAAATTTCAAAAGGTGGGTATTACTATTCAAAATGGTTTGTTTGATTGGTCGTGGTGTGTTAAAACTCTAAGTTGTGTACAATGCTAGAAACTGCATTATTCAAAGGGAAACATATCGTGGAAGCTTGGGGTGTTACATTTTTTTTTTCTATAAGTGATCTATGTCATATCCCACTAAGTTGTTTATAAGTAGAACCATACATAAAAATATCATATATATTACCATTCTTCAAATCCTAGGGAAATAAAACACATGAGAGGGTGATCATATAATCTCAGTAAGTGTAAATGAGGAATATATCAATGTAACCTGATCATATGGGTTTGATAACATGAGAAAAATAATATAAAATCATACACATAATTATATAGATAATATATGTGAGTCATGCCATTAGTCATGGCAGTTCATAAGACATGAATAATAATGGAATTAAATAATTTGATCCGTGAGAGCATAAGTGGGAATAAGAAATAGGCTTTTGGAATACACATAATCATATAAAACCTAATTTCAAGTCTCCCTAATAATTTATTCAGAACATGTTATGCAGGGAAAACCACCCATGAATCTGCTTTAGAATGGTGTTATTTTATTGTGTACCATCTATTAGATCTCGGGATAAACTCTAGTGTACCATATAATCTCCTATAACATTAAACATTTCGTAATGCATTAGGGGATTATATAGGTCATGCCCATATTTAGATATAATATGGCTACAACCATTGGTTATAAAATAAAAACTTTCAAAAATGAAAACAATATATAGGTTTTCCTCAACATAATAAATCATTCATCACATCTGAACCCATGAAAAGGAATTGATTTCATAAAAATTCTATCATTGCATAATCCATATAAAGGAAATGGGCCTCATAATTGTCTCATAAATCCATAAAATCATAATGTTTGTAAGAGGAATGGGTTTCAAAAACATATCATTATCATAATCATAAAGTATCCCATGAAATGAAAATCAAAACATTATATTGTATTACTAGAAATGATAAATTAACATAAAATGAGATCATCTTAGATAGAAATGATTTTAACTGAAATATCACAAGAATATTTTCATTAATAAAACAAAATTTCATTAAATAAACCTCTTTAATAAAATAAATTCATAAAAAATCTCTCAAATACATTTCATTAATGATAAAAATTAATTATTATAAATAAATATCTAAAAAATAATGTCAATAATTTATTAAATATAATGACCTTCCCATTTAGACTAAAAATTAACAATTAATCATTTTTAAAACCATTTTTCATTAAAAATAACCTTTTAAAAAAATAAAGTATTCATTAAAATCTTTTCAAAAAAAGTCTTCATGAAAATATCAACTCTAGTATGAAAAAAATATTTAAAATATAAAATAAAAAAATTATAATTGCATTTCATTGAAAATTCCATTTTCAAGTTATAATGAATCATTTAAAATTAATTGAAATAGTTTTTTGGAATATAAAATTTTAACATTAATTTTCTTGTAATGCTAAATTTTTATTAGAAACCTGTTGTTTTTAAATAACCATTGAATATTATAAATGGATATTTAAAAGTAAAGTAAAAACATTTTTGATTCAAATAAAATTTCTACTTTAGAAAACACTTTTTAAAAGAATAAAAAATTTTCAAAATAACATTATTTTATAATGATTTTTGAAAATTATAATGGAATCTGTAATACATTGAGTTTTCATGATGAAATGAAATTCCTTACACGGTAAAATAATAATTCCATTCATATATTTAGAAAAATCCAATGAAGAAATATTTTGAAATTGATATGATGATTCATTTTTATTTAAAAAAAACTAGAACAAGGGTAAAAATGACTTTAAAATTTTTTATAAAAACATTTAAATAATATTTATCCTTTTAGAAAACATTTATATATAAATTTTATTTTTCTAAAGATGATAGGAATAATGTCGGTTTTCATTAATAAAATTATTTTGGATTAATTGGTACAAAAAATAAAGAAATTAATGGAAATAATGCATTCAAAATAAATTTCCATTGGATAAGAAAAATCATGAGTTCATTGTGAAACTGTTTATAAAATTTCATCCTCATAACAATAAACATAAATGATCTTGTTAAACAATGTGATAAAACCATAAAACCTTAAACAATTTGGTAACATTGAATTGTAAGGACCATAAAGGAATTAAATTTAATTCAACATAAAATATCATGATAATAATTAAATTCATGATATTATAATTGAAATGAAATTTATTTACACATCATAACCAATATTGTTGTATAACATAATGAATGTAATATAGAATAAATATTGAGAAAAATATCAGTTCTCACTTTAGTACTCATTTACACATAATCCCAAACAAGTAATAAAATAAATTTAAAGAAAAAATATCATTTTAATAATTACATAAAAGATATAAAATTTCAAATAAGAATTATGTGAACCAAACAAAATAAACAAGTGGTTAATAATACATATGTCTCCTAGAAAAAGAGAGAGAATAGAAATCCCTTATTATAAGTACATACATACTTTATAAATGTTCAAAACATAATTATCATAAATATAATTTCGTTCTAAATCTATTAAATAACCATAATTATTTATATCATACAATATATTAAGTACATATTACATTGTATTACTTGTTTTTTTAACAATCCCATGTTAAAATCATGATTTGGTTAAAAAATGATTTGTTTTCTGTGTATGTTTGGATTTTTATTTTATGTTATCTGAAAATGATATTTATTTATATTTATAATAATAAAATGATAAAAATATCACATATATTCATTATATATGTATTTATATTAATCAAGAATATTTACATATAAAAAATGAAATACATCATTAATGGAGGCGTTAGATCATATATATATATATAAACGATGTTTCCAATTTATCTATGGATAAAACTAAAGATAGTTAAAAAATTATTATATTTATATAATAAATTTTATTTTATTTTATATCACATATTTAAATTAAATTTACCCTTATTATCTTAAATTTAATGTGTTAGTGAAAAATGAATCAGATCACATCGTGGGGTGGTAGTCCACCATACAAACGAAAAACATTATCATATATACCATAGAATATAATGTAAGAAGGTATAAGTGATATATTTAGTATAGAGGTATAACTAAGTTAATAGTATAATATATATTCCTTTAATATATCCTTATTACCATCGATGTTAAATATAAATAAAAAACACCACACATCGGTTCGAGGTGTCGTAGCCCACCATACAGACGTGAGACCTTATTAAATTCCCAAGGGATGAGATGTAAAAAGGTACATGTTGTATTTTCATTCCAGAGGTATAATAAAATCAATATATTTATATATATAAATATTAAATCAATAATTATATATAGATATGATATATAGTGATATAAAATAAAGAACATCATTTGTGAAGCAGTTGTCAGTGTTACACTTGATCGACTATTTCATTCCCATATGATGGAAGTGGATATGTATGTAGATTATTGCATTTAGATAATAACATATTATTATTTTTGATAAATTTTTGTTATTTTATTATCATATACTAGTAATATTTAATGTATTTTGAAGAATATGTAAAACAAAAACACATGTGTAAGAAAATTGCATCTTCTTCAGAAAACCTCCTAAGGTTTAACATAAGGAATTCCTACATTGGGTTTCACATCGAACCAATCTCTCTATGATTTTTAGAGGGAATTAATTAAAATATTTTGCATGGTTTAGTTTAAAACAATTTTTTTTGAAGTGTGAGGAGGGTAGTAGAGGTGGTGACCTTTTATAATTGAGGTAGAGGACACACATGAAATGTTTGAAATGAATAATGTGTTAAACAAGTTTTAACATTATAAAAGACCCAAAATTCGGTAATTATCGATCCATATAAGTCATAAGGTCTAAATAGTTCTATAAGATGTATTTTGGATCAGTTTTAGGTCATTTTACACATTAAATTTTTTATTTTATCTCATGTAAAACTTGTTTTAATCGTAGTCATGGAAATTAATTATTATTGATTTTACTACCATGTTTGAAAAACACATTATGTTTAAATTATTATATACTATAAAAAATAATTATTAAAAATAAATATTCCATTTTTTAAAATAAAATTCATATATTTTTCCAAATATAATTTAATAATAATCTTGTATATGAGATAATAAGTTGGTTTTCAAGGAGAAAATCCTCAAAAGATAAAAACAATGTATATCTAAAATAAACAAAAAAATTGATCTCAATGAACTAAAATGGATTAATAAATATATAATTAAAAATATTTTTACATTTAAATTCATATTAAATTAAAATATCTCTTTTAAATTAATTAAATGAAATATATGTACATAAAAATGAACCAATATTTCTTACTATTCACAGAAAATTTTATCATTTTCAAAATTCTAAAAAATAAAGTCCAAGATAATATTCAAATTATTATTTGAAAAAATTAATTTAATTATATGAAATACAAATAAATAATTTTGTAATATTAATTTTAAAATAAATGTGATAAAGGAGATGAAACTGTTTGTATTTTTAAAAATTACAGTTTTAAGTATAAAAAAAGATTTATTATTGTACCATACATAAATAAAAAATTATATTACCAATAAAAATTTTATGATTGGAATAATATATATATTTATATTATGTCATTCAAAAATATTTATTTATTAATTTTACTAAGATAACATATGTTTGTGGGAATAAAAATAGTTTTTTTAGAAAAAGATTCCATTTATTTTCAAACATATATTATTTAATTTCTAAATAATTGGACACAAATGTATTGATTTCACATACATGTTTCAAAAATATATTTTCATAATTTATATAATTCTTTTCATACCCACCATTCCAACTTCATGGTGATCACTATAATATTAATTAAAAATTTAATAATAATATTCGTGTTTCATTAAAACATAGTGTTTTGTGTAATGCAAGATATCAAAAAAATGAATTTTAAATTATATTTCATGAAATATCACACTAATTCATGAAGGATTGTATCAAGGGTTAAAAAATGTCATTATATCATGTTTCCTCTATTTTTGGTTGACTATCCTAGGAAATCGAAGGATGGAGAACATATTTTTGAGGCCTGGGTAGTGAAGTTTCCATGTTCCTTTCTTGGCCATCTGTATAAAACATCAGAGTTACCATTGAAGGGACTATTTTTTCTATTTTATAGATATTTCATGAATTCATGCATCATAACTATGCATGTAGGATCAATTCCATATATATACCGATTAATGTATTCGATAAGTTATCCAATCTGGACAAAACTATTATACTTATTGTGTGATATATCTAATTTCATATTATTCTAATATAACCGTGCTATAATTAATTTGTTGAACCTGATAATTAAGTAATAGATTGTATATATATGACTATGAAAATTGATCTAGGATGAAGAACCCTGGTTTTTTCAAGGAAGGATATTCCTTAGATAAAGTGTATACTTTCAGATGAACCTTTTAGTGATCACATAGACTAGTTATGATAACTAAAATTTTTTTAGGACATTTATATCTTGTAAAAAAATATTCCTCCTCTTAGATACTTCATGGGAAAACATGGTGAAATATTCCATAACACTACTATTAGAAATAATGTTTCAGATCTTCTAGTATTTTTCAGGAGAATTCTCCCGCACACATCTATTTGGTTATGGTTGAAGGAACAATTCAACAAGGAATCATTGTCCTATTGGTTATCAAAGACAAGGTAGTTACAAGATAGTGGTTTATTATTCATGGGTCTCTCTACTCTAATACCATATATATTTTTATGGAACTGAATACCATTGGGATACATAGGTCTTGAGATAAATTATTGATATGATCATAAATTTTTTTAGACCTTAGGGGATTTGAAGGTGATGTCTATAACTTTTATACATCTTCAAACTATTGGATGTAGGTGGGAAGTATTGATTATTATAGTAATACATGACGTTCTAACATGGGATACATTGAAATATCATTTATTTGAGAAGTTCTTCAAGGGTATAATGAAGAATACCAATCATATGATATGATGGAACATCATTAGGGGATAATGCTTGTTTCTACTAACTCCCCATGTTCTATGGCATTACAATTATTTTATCATCAATTGGTTGCTGATGAGGATCAATCTCCAAAATGATAAATATTGTAATTTCTCTTGAGATGGCACTCCATGTTAAGAACATTGATTTTATGGATTATACTTAGGTTCGTCACATGGAAATGATGATTGATATTGGCCAAGAAGAGGATAGCGTTTAAGGAAGTTTTCTATCGATTAGTGGGAATCTTTGTGATGCTTCCACTAATATTAATAGAAATGAATTCATATATTATCATATTATAGGTATACTACTGTAGCTCAATAAAGGCACCATAGTATCATTTTCTAAGGATTTAGGTCCTCAATTTCATTAATCTGGATGGAAGAGGAATATTCTTTCTTCATTCCCAAGATCATAGATCATCTTCCACCCATTCACAAAGATTTTTGATCTGTAAAATTTTTCCTTGAAGGAATCAATGATGATATATCAAAGAGGTTTGAGTTATACCCTTGGATTTATGCAAGGGATAATATGAGGTCCTCAATAATAGTCTTAGATGACATAGAAAACTCATGTGAGTTATGCATATCAGGCTTACAGTTCTAGATCTAATCCATTAAAAGTTATGTTCTGGATCACAATCCAATGTATAGTGTTTATGGATACCCTTTTGTGTGAGTTGTTTTTGTAACATTCCAATAAGTGTTCTACATATTTATACCCTGGTTTGGTTCTCCACATGTGTTTATCCATTCCTACCTTATGATAGTGGATTCCAACTATCAACAAGTTTATAATATGTAATGTGGGGTGACTAAAACACCTTTATCAAAATTGAACAACAATGAAAATAAATATGAAAAATAACCAAGTTAACAAGACATTTAATAATCAAAAAAACAAATCATAGTTTAACTAAATAACAGAAAATGTTAATAAACTAAATAATTAAATATTGCATTCCATAAAATTTGCATGTGTCTAATTATAGCCCAAAATAAATACACACCGACAACACCTTTGAGGGCAATGAAATCTTTTTGGGTTCCCCAATTAATGATCCATAATTTATCCCAACAAATTCATATAATATAGGGATCCTTACCATATCTTGTACTGTAAACATGAAGTTTATTCCGGTTCTAATCATGTGGCCTGGGTAGGGTGTGTGTGAAACTCAATAGGTCACCACTATTAATATATAATGAATCATCTAGTTTAAAATAATATTTACACTATTATAAATATGAAAGAATAAAATATAAAATTAAATACGATTCACCTTTATTATTATATATCCAACCAAATCATACATTCTTTGGCCCATGATGATGTCTAAACCATAAAACATAGGTATTTTACTTATTACACTTTCCATGGAATTTTATTATTCAATTTCATTTTAATATTTTTCGTTAACCTGGTGTATCATTCTTGGTACCAATATCTCGATAGCTTGGGATACCAATAAAATTCCAATATCGAAAGGTCCTAGAGAATCTGTATAGAACCCCATGGGAAAGTGGATCATCAGTTTCTAACTCACAACCAATTGTTCACATGTATGAATCAAGGGCCTAGAGCATCACTTGGGCATACCATGGGTATTTGGAGCATTAGTCCCTAACCCACAACTCATTGATCAACAAATAAATAATATTGAATATATATATATATATATCTCAAGGTTCAATATCACTAACCTTATTATTAATCACACCCATCACGTGGATCCATTTCTTTTACCAATCATATCCATTGTTCTTTATATTAATCAATATGGATAACATGGTCCATTTCCCATCAATCGGTTTAGCATAATTTATTTCACAACTCATTAAACCTTCATGTTTATGTCAATAAACCCTTTTAATATCATTATAAAGCATAAAACAAGGATTTAGTTTCATTCAATATGCAAAAATATTCTCCCAAATACATTCCATTTACCACCTATTCAATAATAATTGGCCCACCCCCTCAGTTTTCTCCAAGCCTAGTATAAAATCTTCAAGAGGACCAATGAGATATGTTAAGTGTCTCATAATTAAATGGAAGTAAATTAATTATTTCTAAATTAATATGTAATATTTTGTATGGAAAACACAATGATATAAATACAATCATGATAAAACTATTAAGACTTTAATAACAAGAAATTAGACCACTTACCTCAAGATTGTAGAAAAATGCTTGCTAAAAAATAGTCTTTATTTTGATGTTGAACAATCAAAATCACAATGATCATTAAGATTGATGATAGAAACCAAGGATAAAGATAGAAATCGAGATCCATTAAAAAAATTATATAAAACATCAAATTCAGTGGAATTAAACCCCCTCAAAATGGAGAGAAATATGGGAGAGAGAAAAATCTAAATGGGGAAGAAATTACGTACCATAGTTGATTAAATTTTTTCACCTGATCATAATTTATAACCAGAATTTGTTTGAGTCTATGAATACCCTTAGGAGACTCTTAGAGAAATGTAATTAATTTTAGTTTGATAATGGGTGATTAATTATATAATTTGTGTGTTCATAAAATCATAATAAAAATTTAGGGCCTTTATAATCCCACGAGTACAATTTTCTAAATGGTCCTCATGGTTTGAAATATCAGGAACCCCTACTATCTAGGGTACATGGTTACTACTAGGATGGAAAAGAATTTTAAAAACCATATTTCAACCATTAAAACCACCTATGTATAAGGGTTCATAGTTTGGGGATGGTTTCTGCACATTTTGGTTTAATTATGTGCTCCCTTACACTTGCTAAAAATGGGGCACATAGCTTCCTAAGGATAACCACATGATTTTCCCAAACCATGAAATAATTGTGCACTATTGCATGGGATTCCAAAATTCATGAAATTCACATGAAACAACCATAAATTATGACCCAAAAAATGTAGTATCAAAAAAGTGTCCTAGGATACCTCAAAACATGCATTATACATCTTTTTAAAGGATGGTATATTACAATCTCCCTACCATATTACAACTCATTCACGAGGTACATTCCCAAGCATACATATGCTTCTAAGGAAAAATGTTAGGACACTGAGCCCAAATACATAATTCCCTATACCATTAATTTTATAAAATATATTCCTAATTCCACAATAGTTGGACTAACAACCCTTTCATTCCCAACAACATTACCTCTTTTCATTCCACAACACAAATTAGACTATCCTAAAAAGATAATAAAACAACTTTCTCATCATCATTAATATAGATCTCTTGAGAAGGGTATGGGTGATACAAAAAAAAATGGGATAGATGAATAATATCATTCAAGGAACAGTATATCTATTAAAGAGAAAATCAATATTCCACCAGTTTGATCCCCCCTAAAATAAAAAACGGTTCAAAAAAACAGGGGTGCAACATGATCTATATCTAAATCTTATAGTGGCCCAATCATGTCAACCCCAGAAGGAAGACATATGAACCTAATGTAATCCATAGTGGTTCAATATGTTGATCATAATAATACTTCTCATGAAATAAATTTTAGTTGTACATTTCTTAATGAAATAATCATACTCCGTTGTATCCTTCTCCAGACTCAGTTCCAACAGCTCTGACCCACCAGCCCCCTTCCAACAGAGAGGTGATCTACATGGCCTACTAAATAGAGGCCCATATGGTTTTAGTAGAATAGTATCATGATAACTACTTTTATATTTTAACTCAAGTGGCTCTACATTCGTCTCTCATGTATAATTTATGTCTATAATTCATGTTGGCATTATTTCCTCTAGAATATGAATAGTGCAGTCTGATTACCCATAATTATTTGGGAGAAAATCCATACAAAAAAATAGTTAGTTCTCTAAATCCTTTTATAATAATTTATAGAAGAATGATTTAATGTTGTAATTATTATCTATTACAATACTCCATGACGCCTTATGAAAATGGACGATCTTGAGAGAATATATATCCCTTGACTAATCAAATGTGAGGAATTATTTTATATAAATTAAAGGGGATACATATTTGACCTGTGCATAATCACCTATATAATTTCATTGCTTTGTATTTTCCTCAGATAAACTACAAAAACATCTTTGGTATCATCTTACAACATCAATTTCAGAATGGGTAAATGTTGTAATAGACCACTTAGTCATTGATTCTCTTCTATAACCGGATGAAAGGTGTAACATCATGCCAAAAAACCAACAATATTCAATTCATGCACTACCTCTAATATTTTTTATAATTCATTGGGTACATTTTTGTTATACCAGGATGCATCTCCAGCATTGAGACATAAAACTCATGAATTTTCTCATCATGAATACTCATAGGCACAACATCATCAGCCCAAAAATAGATAATCGAATCCACAGAAATCGCCTAATTGGAAGGTTATTCCCCTCCTTCATTGATTTTCCATAGAGAAAAAAATTCTATATCCTCATATATACTTTAGTTGTTCTAGATAAATTTTTTGGAATCCATTGATATGGATAAGATTGTAATCTTCCCCAGACCCTCATGAAACTCTATATACATCTCAGTCAAAAAATGCATCATCTCCCACTAGAAAATAAGTAGTCTGAATTAATAAGTCAATGTCTTTTGGATCAAATAATTAGAAACACAATTTATATTTCATGATTTATAATATTTATGAAAATCAAATACTGGATATTGTATAGTAATCTCTCCTTCTAGTGGTTTAAATCTCACTGTGAAAATATATACATTAATATATTTTGGTTGGTATAAAAAGTGATCATTTCACCTAATAGGTATTGTTTCCAACAATGTAAGGCGTAATATATCATGAATAACTCAGGATAGTGAAAAAGATAATTTCATTAAAGTTTTCTCAACTTTCATGATCTATACAACATGACTTGATCATTCTACATCAATAGTACCCCATGTAGGATTCCAGATTCATTACAAAACACGATATATTACTACCCCATATTGGGTAGGATGAAAATTGTTGTTATAATAAAACACATTTTCTACTTCTTGAGGGAATCATCTCATTATATAGTCCATTAAAATTTGACAGACATCTCAGTCATGCTTAAATGTTGTTCTAACATATGGGAAATTCCTACAGGAATCTATAGTAATAGATTTAGTTCCCTAAAATATAATAATAGTTGTTACTAAAACTATGATTCTCCCAAGAAACAACATCCTGGATATTATATGGTTCTACTGACAAATGTTCTTCCCAGATGATGTGACCTACGAAATTTACCTTGTTGACCCAGAACACAATCAAACATATCATAGAGAATATATTTTTCTCCCATAGTGTAATCAAGGGGATGCCATGATATTATGTATGATCTTCATGATACATAGAGGACACCATGATATCATCCACAAAAACAAAAACAAAAAGATCCATGTAGAGGTAAAACAATTGGATCATCAATGTTAAAAACACATCCATAGAATTATTGAGCATGAAAAACACCATGATGAACTCTTATAGGTTTTAACTACATCTAAATGAAGTATATGATATCAATAATGGTTTAACTCTCAACTGATGATAACCAAATCTCAAGTAAATATTGGAGAACACACAATCTCATCTCAACTTTTAAAATTGATAATTGAAACATGGAAGAGGATACCTATTCATAACTGTCACCCGTTTCAATATCCACTAATAAAAATAAAAATAAAATATCTAATTATACTTAATAGGAAATAATACTGGAGAACACTAGGGTAATGTATTCAGATGGATAAATCCATTATCCATAAATTCTTGTAGTTGATTATTTCACTTTTGAAGCTTTATTGGTTCCATTATGTATGTTGGAATAGAAACCAAGTCATATCCTACCAGAAGACCAATTGTGATTTCAACATATTTCTCAGGTGTGGTCTTAGAGAAGTCATAAGGAAACCCATCATGAAAATAATCAATTATTGGTGGTAGGTTATAATGTTTCACAACCCAATAATCCAATAGAATAGATGCATCCTTGGTGGTGAGTTTCACCAATTACTAAAGAACTGGCCATGTATGGCCAACCTGGATATTCATTTCTCTATGAAGAAAATAATTATTACCCTCAAGAGATTAAAATTACAGTATCCGATGGTAAAAAATCAATGTGTGTCTGTATGATTCCAACCAAACAATATAAAAAATCATTCTGAAATCCAATAGATAAATAACGTTTTAGTCCCAGTGGAAATGATAATCACCAACAACAAGGGAACACCCCTTACATATATAGACATCCATTAACTATAAACCTAGTAGAGTGTAGATCATTATAATCCTTCTAAAAAGCACCACCATCATAGTTGAACCATTTTGAATTTTAGTAGATATAAAATAAATTGAGTCTCTTAAATCAAATATAGCTCAATAAAGTGTAAAAGCTATAATAACAGTAAATCTTACTGCAAATGGCCCATACCTATTACACATAAGTGCGGGATGAAGAACATGAAAATGAATTGCCCCTATTCCCAATAAAAAAGTTTGGGTCCCCTTTGTCATTTTGGTTTGTTGATTATTGTTCTCTTTCAATGAAGTTAAACATCCACCACAATGACAAGAATGACTAGTAGAACTCCAATTGCCAGAATGGTGTAGAGTAGAAAACTATCGTCCCATGCTCTGATTTAGTATATCTCATCCATCACTAGTAATCATTCATAGTTTCTTAGAAACCCTTTATAGATTCCACATCATTTTATAAGCTCAACATTTTAATGATGGTTGAGGAAACTAGATATGAATGTGACCCAACCAACGACACTTATAGAATAGTGCACGGGTAATTCCTAGACGAACTAATCCATTTCCAAAGCTAATGTATCATCTAATACCCTGGAAAACGTTGTATTAAAAACATTTCCTATCCTTAGATGACACACAACCTAGTCATCTAGAAGAAACCACTTATCCTACACTAGAATCCTCCTTTAGGTTCCCCTTAGAAATGAGATCCTGATTCACTGCCATAAAAAACATCTTTAACTAAATGATATTATCTTGTGTCTTAATATGACATTAAGTTTCATCTTAAAAACGTTTCTCCATAGTTATTAATTCCTTTCCTATAGGGGGAAAAGAATTTCAAGTTGGTGATGTGATTTTTATAGTCCATCACAAATATGCATCCCTAGGTCAACCATATAAACTCTTTCACCCCCCTGTCTTATCATATCTTGAAAAAAGTGATCAAATAAATTATCATGGATGTCCTTTAATAACATTTCATCCAACTACTCATCCAGATCCTAAATATACCAATATAGATTCACTAATCCTTATGACAACATAATAGATATTTTGACTTCTTTCCCTTCACGAGTCTATAAATTATCACTGATGATCTCCATAGACTCATTATAGAACTCTTTTTCATCAGGTCCACCCTCTCTGGTGACTTTTGGAGGGTTCTAAGAGTATAATAGTTGGGTCATATCCAACATATTATTCACTTCCTTAAATGGGTCACATTCTATGAAATTCATATATCATGAAATTTTATCAAATATCATCTCTCCCAAACATTTTCCTGGAAATATTGAGGCATCTGGTTTTGTTGGTGGAGGAACATTTCTAAAAATGTCCTCCAATCATTATAAAAAATGTTATCATGGAGGAATATATTTATCATTCTAAATACATTCTTTAAACTCCTAACACATAATTAATATACCTTAACAAGAGATATTACCATAAGGCCATAATGATTTATCATGAATATATGACTATACAGATAAATATGTGGCCCTATAACTACACATAACCATTCCAAACTTGGGCCATGACTAATGGAATTTAAATACTACTAATTTCATAAATTTATCAATAGAAAACCATTTTTTAACCATTTAAAATTATAGAATTTATCATCACAGATAATTATAATTTCTTTATATGGAACTATTTCATTTAAAAAATACTCAAATAAAAAAAATTATTTACCAAAACCAACTCATAAGAAAATTTTCTATGTCTATAAAAATATGATTCATGTAATATAAAATGATTAGTTATATGAATGATAAATTCATACTAAATTGTCGTTCCATACCAGGAAATTAGTTCAATATATTATAATATAAAAATAACACAGTAAGTGTATCACTCATTGTGAAATTACATCCAACATTAGCAACAAAAACCAAGAACCACAATCTCTCCAATGGTATTTGGGTTTTCCCCACACATGGGATTTATTTTCCAAAGAATGAGAATATAAAAATGATAAAACTAATCATAGTTAATTTTATACATTTTCCAATTAGTAAGATAGATGAAAACCAAAAAAACCACCTTTGACACCACTTTTTATTTCCCCGGCCCGGGTTCCACATATTGGTTCCCTTATATGGTTCGCCACATAACCTCAGGTTCACATCCCCATTCACCAGAGACTATAGACTCATTGAGAGGGTCAAATATATATTTCGGGGAGACTATATACTTATTATAAAATCAAAAAAATTATGTAAATTAATAATAAATACTAACAAGGTATGGAAAAAATCAATAATAAACCAATCATTGCCTAAAGAAATCCAAAATATGGAAAATAACTATAAAACAAAGTAGTAAATATGACATGTCATGCATATTTAAAGTGTTTAAATAAAACATAAAATAATGTCACAATAATAACTCCCTAATAGGTATCAACATCATGTCTGGTTCCCACATCCATGCTCCATCTGGATATATGACACAACCATCTAACGTTTGACTCTTTCCCTTATCCTTTCATACAAACATGAAGTATGTTTGGGTTAAAAACATACAGGATGAGTAGGGTGTGATTAAAAAATAATAAGCCACCAACAGTAGTGTATAATGAAATATCCATTCTATAACAATGTATATCGTTTTATAATGGATAAATAACATAATACATATATAAAAAAGGCTACCCATTTATTATTATTTATCCAACCACATTATATATTCTTAATCCCATTCTTATGTCTAAACTATACACCATAATTATTTTACAATTAATACATTTCCTATTATCTCATTGCTCAATTTTATTCTAATATCAATCAAAACTCAGGATCTCCATTCCATGTACCATTTTCTTGAACACGTGGAATATCATTCCAATCTCAATTACATGGAGGTTTAGAAAGTCAATTTGTAACTCCATAAGTATTTGGAGAATCAATCCCTGACCCATAACTCATTGTTCATGTGTATTTATTGGGGTCCCAGGGTATAATTATAGAACCCCATGGTTATTTGTTTCATCATTCCCTGACCCAAAACTAATTGATCAAACATTCACAAATATCACACACACACACACACATATATATACAAATAAATACATATATGTCGGTTCAAAAACATTAAGAATATTATTAATCATTCCCATAAAAGAGAAACACTTAATATACTAATAACAATCATGGTTATTTACATTGATCATAAGTGATAGTGTGAGCAATATCACAAAACTCCAATTATCATCAAATATTCCACAACTAATTAAACATTGAAGGATAATACAATAATCAATTTAAATATAATTTTCAAGAATGAATTATGGATTTAGTTCAATTTTACAATCCTGTAATTTCCCTATAAACATTCTATTTATCATAAATTCAAGGTAATGTTGACACCAGATGGGTTTCCTTAAATTTGGTCTGAAATACCTAACAGGTCTAAAGGGATCCATGAAGGGTATCACAATGACATGAGAATCAATACATTATTTCAAATTTAATATGAAATTTTACAATTTGGAAATAGAAAGGTAAAAATTTAAGCATGATATCAGGATCAATATTATGTGAATTAGCAATTGGACCACCTACCACATGATCATTGATGAATGCTTTCTAAAAAATATACCTTAATTTGATGTAGAATGCATAAAATAAAACATAAAGGAAGGTGTATGATCACGACCTAGAATCAAGATCTCATAGAACTGAATCCATTAAAATATAGATATAAACCATCAACAACAAAGGAATTAATTCCACTCAAAGATGAGATAATGATTGGGGATAAAGAGGAATCTAAACAAAGAAGAAATTGCATATCGTAAAAGGTTTTATTTCTTCCACCAGATATTGAAATCACACTCGAAGTGGTTTGGGGATCCTAGGAATCATATCTGGATCTTTAATGAGAAATGAAATTCATGTTAGGATTTGTGTGGATTACTAAATATATAAATCATTGGATGGGTAAATATTAATAAAATTTTGGTTTATTAAAACCCTATATGCATGGTTTCTTAGATGTACAACATGGTTTTATTAGAAATTTTCCCTAACATTTCATCAATGCTATCTACCGTGCATAGTTACTCATATTTGTGGGAATTGTTTTAAAAAAATTGACAATCATGAAACACCATCGATTAATGGTTCCACAGGTTGGGAAGGGTGGACACATGGTTTGGTGAAACAGTGTTTCCCCGTCCATTGAATCAAAATGGGGTGCTCAGTTTATTAGGGAAAATAGATTGGTTTCTCTAACCAGACACAAACTAGGAACTTCCCCAAGGACATAAAAAAGTCACTAAATTAACCCAAAACAACCCCAATGAACGACATAATAAAGGTAAAATAAAAAGTTTCAATTAATACCCAATAAATGAGCATGATACATCTTGATAATCTCAAGGATCTTACAATGGTATTTACAAATTCTATACTATTTTTTGATAGATGTGTTTCTAATTCCTACATATGTATTGAATTTATTACTATAATTGATATACTATTCATTTTTTCTTCTGAGTTACTCTTCCTTGATACACCATTGGGAATAAAATTGGACCATCATCACTAATTCTTATAGTTTCCATTGTTAATTCTGGTAATGTTCATATATGGGATATCATGACTCTATAGATGATAAAAATAAAAGCTATTCTTGGGATATACTATCTAAATATATTTCTAAAGAAAAATTATTTTTATATAAGTTGGGTATAATTTACATTTCTGAATGGATAAAAGTTATTGATAATTGTAGAATGGGAATTTGGATAATATAGAGTTGGAATAGATATAATTCAAATTTGAACGATCATGATACATATTGGGTGAATTTGACTTATATTAAAATGATTAGTTCCCCCATCTCTTTTATAATGGTTTTGGTTCCCTATCAGTATATATTTGTAGATGACTTGATAAGAATCAATTAATATATAGGAGTTGGAATTTTGATAGAGCTCATGATGGGTGAGAAAACCTTTTTTATAACCCCTTATCTTATGGCACCCCATAAGATTAAGGAACATATTGTATAAGTAAAGGGATTGTGGAATAGTGGTATTATTAGAATGATTAATTCCCAATGAGGTGAAATTATTCTATTCTACAATAATGAATAATGTATTCTTCATTTATTTAAGGATTTTAAGAAGATAAACTAGGAGATGGTGAAGCACATATATCATTTTTCTTGGATAAATTATCTTTTCAAGTAGTTATGGGGAGAATGATGGTTATAAAAGATTGATCATTGATTTCTATCACAATTTTAATGTTTGAGAGTAGTACATACAAATTATGGTATTTCAGAGCATGTATGGTCTATACAGGTACTTGGGGATTCGATGAGGAATAGTTACTACACCTTTAGCATTCATGGACCACATCGACCGATCATCTAGAAATTTGTACACTTGTTCATTTTGGTGTTCATTGATGAAAACCACACTACCCTTAATCCTAATATATGCATGTTAAACATCTCAAAAATGTCAGGGTGACACTTCAATTACATCTGATTTATTCCAAGATATTATAGTTTAACTTTTGAATATAGGTGGTGAAATTATTTTGACATGTAGTGTCTAAGGTAGGTATATCCATGAACTTGTTTAAATATGAGTCACTGATGTCCTATACATGTTCGAGTTATTTCATGTAGATATTGATATTTCTAGGTCGAACAATATACTAATTATGTTTTATCTATAAATTGTATCATTTATTAACACTCATGAATGTACTGAAGAAAAAGGTAGTAATTCGATAATGGATATATTAAAATTTAGAGGTGTTTCATGAGTTTAATAGATGTTTCAAAACAGATCCAGTGTTGTTCCTACCGAATATTATGATTAGATATTCTATTGAATATGATGATGTAGTGATTATTTTATATAAGAATTGATAGGGAGGGAGAGAGTAGAATATTATGGGTCATGTTTGATGTGACCACCGGACATGATCTATCCTAAGAATAAATTGGATCTAGTATCCTTGGTATACACCTCAATGTTATAGAAAAAGAATATATTTCATAAGAGTTTTATTAGATACACCATCCAAAAGAGGTTCCACAATATCATCACACATCGAGAAATTAAACTAAGAGAGAGTTTATGGGTATAGTATCTAAACAAATATCATTGAGATGTCATCTTCTTAATTTTAAGGTAACATCATTTATATTCCCTTATCTATATTAAAGGATTCAATTTGGATCATGGTGAGTGGACTTCTGAGAAATTGTGAAATATGATGATTTTGTGGCATATTTGACAATGGATGTATTCAAGGATCTAGGATCATTGACATGTGCCTTATTGGTGATGACATATTATATTGTAGACCAGGTGGAGGATGGTAAGGAATTTGTTCCTAATTTTTTTATGATGATAGAACAACTTCTAGGTGGTGACCTAATATTAGGTTGGTTCATGGATAAGGATGATGTGATCCAACTAATTGTATGTGTCTTATTCTTGTATTCTTTCAGTTATGAACTTATTTGAGACATATATATGTACAAGTGGGTTGTGGATCCTAGATAAAACATTATGTACCATGAGATTAGGTTAATACTATAATGGTCTAGGATGTAGAATAACATTGCATGATTTTTTTCCTGATGCAATATCTTCGTGTGGCTAAAGGGTGGTAAAAAGAATCCTCATGGTTTAATTAATTCCCACAATGTTTTATTATATATGTAACATCCCAGGTAAATAAATAATAAAGAATTTTCATATTTATTAATATTTACAAATTAAATATTAATTTTATTTTAAAGTGGGTTGCTATGTTCGATAGCGTACCCGATACACAACGATGAGTTCCTTTGAAAACTTACGTTGCACACTAGTAATATAATACTATTATTTTAAGTGTTAGTTAACATGTAGCCTTTGTATTGGCAAGAATGGATAGAAATAACTAAAATATGATTATATGTTTTTAAATGTTTTTATATTTATCCAATAAAAGATAAAGGCTTAAAATATGGAAAGAATTCAATTTTAGGCATTTATACCCTAATTTTCACTAAGGGTTCACTTATCACCTTTTGACAGAGAACCGTCATTAAATATAGTTTTGATCGATATTATAAATTCTATTGGACCAAATATAACTCTTCTTTAGAATCGGGACATCAAAATTTACTTTGTGTAAATTTTTGGTACCTTTCTGATAAAGTTCATTTTTTATGAATAGTGTAAAATGTTGTATTTTAATTCAAAACCAATTTTTAATCTAATTTATTTATATGATTAGATTATTATTTGAATTGTTTTTAAAGTGAAATTAGAAAATATTTTTACCATTAAATCCAATAGTGGTCATTGGAATTAATTTCACTTTGAAATCGGACTTAAACTAGTGTCAATCTTTTGATACTTATTGTTTCATAAAAACACGCTATTTGCTCTGACAGTGGGAATTAATTATTAAATTAATTAATGTGACTTATATGTTTTTGATTTTGTAAAATAGACTTCATTTTTGAATTCGGAATATCAAATATAGCTTAGGGTGAATTTTTGGTAATTTTCTGAAAAACTTCAATTTTTGATGAATAGTGAAACCACTAAGTGGTAATCAAGCAAACTGATTTTTCATTTAAATGAAAGTTTACCACTAATGTGTATTGAATTTTGAAAATACGACATACATTGTTGTCATTAGTATGTAAAATGTGGCTCAATGAGATTAAAATATTTTTTTTGTGAATAGTAACTTATTAAGTTTTTAATCGCGATTAGTGGTAATTAGTGTAGTTTAAGGTAAAAATAATGATTTAATAAAATAAGATGAGCTTGAAACATGTCTTAACCTCATTGGTTGTGTCATGGACGACCAAGACAAGCCATGGGTCAACTTTTGGACCCCATGGAGACACTTTGGTTGGGAAATGACATAAATAACGTTTTATTTAATGTAAAAGTAAAAATGACAGAAACATAATATGTTTTACAAAAACAATTTTTACATGGGGTTATAAAGATCAGATTTTTTATTATAAATAGTCATTGGAAATCTAAAAATATTTCCTACATCATAGTAGTTTTTTTATAATTTTTAGACATTAAATAAATTAAATTATTTATGACATAATAATGATACAGCGATGACATCATTATTTGACGATTTAAATAAAATGGAAAGATAATGAAAAATATAAAGCCTACACATGTCCAAAACCAATTGTATGAGTGTATTTCGAACCCTTATCACCTTAGCCACGAATTATATCAATGTGGGACCTTTTAAAACCGAAACACATTTTCAAATAAAGTAATATTTCTTTACTTTCCAAAAGTGCCCCTCCTCTCCTCTTATAAAAGGCCCCCACCTCTACCACCTTAAACACACTCCTCAAGCCTTTGGATCGGCCAACCCCTACCCACTTATTCTCTCCACATCCCTATCCTCATCCTATAGGATTCCATTTGGGAAGAATCTTTCCAAGGAAGCCTTTAGGCTCAAATCAAAAGGGAGTTACACTTTTAAAGGTAATTCATTCTCTCTTGTTCATTTGTTTTATTTTGCTTCTCCAACCCTCTAAACTCTTTTTATTTACTTATTTTATAACAAAACCAGTATCTTCAATATACTAGTATTTTTTTATAATATTTATTCGAGCTAAACTATCACAAAACTACATCAAATGGTTAAATAACATACGGTTTCTGTGGATGGCGAAATTCTTTCTCCCGAAACGATGATTGTTCAATACTCATTTAACACCTTCAAAGGTGGCCATTATGATGTCACTATTTTTATATATGATATATAATATGTTTATATTTTATTTAAGCTTCTGTATTTTTCATTTTTGTCATACCTTTATGGTTTCCATTATGGGTCAACACGATATCTTCATTTAAGGATGTGCGGACTATCGCCCCCTCAGAGTGATGTGATTCGTTAATGCCATATGTGGGACGTGTAAAGGATGGATTTAAAGTTATTATATATGATTTTATACTGGAATTATAATATACCTCTATATCATTATTATTTCTTTCCATTAAAGTATGAGATAGAAATGAAAGTAGCGTTCATGCGTACGTACGGCTTACCGTCTCCATGAACGATGCCTTTCATTTCTTATCCCCAAATATAATGTACTATTAAAAGTACATGTATATAATGGATATATATAATTAATTATATATCTAAATGATGAATATAATTCTGGAATTAAAATATACATACCTCTCATTTAGTTTTAATCCAATTAATATGACAAAGAAATGAAAGTAGCGTTCATGGGTACGTACGACTTACCGTCTCCATGAACGGTGCATTTCATTTCTTACCTCTAAATGATTATGTAATATTATAAATAAATGTATATTCTGGATATATATGATATATATTTTATCTAAATCATTAATATCATTCTGGATATAACGAACCTTTGACCAAATTAACAACATGTAAGTGTAAGAGGTCTATTTTTGACTTAAGAACCAAATAACGAAAAAATGAACATTATTAACTTAAATGATTACATGATGTTCATAACATGGTATAAAAGGAATAATGAACTTGGAAAAGGTTCTTAAGCAAGTAGATATTAACTCAAGTTTATTATTCAGGAGATTAAAGAACGGTCGGGTCAAGTCGGATACGAGGTAAGGGAACTTCTTAACCCAATTTCCATTATTTGGATTAATCTCCTACTTTCAAAATTATGTCATGATATTATTATGTCCTATCTAGTATTTGTACTGTATTTATGTGTACTTATAGTGAATACACACAATAGATCTATTTTATTTAAAAAAATGATCTTTGTAAGGGACTTCGTCTCAATCTCCTTTCATTGAGGCATAATTCGTTTTATACACAACTTTCTTTTATACGGTGTATAAACCCCTTTGACTTTTACTTTATACAAAAGGAATCTTTTTCTACGAAGCATTTTACAAAACGACAAAAAGGAATGTTTCTTTTAACGTACACGGTGACAACGACCTTTTCCGCCGCCGCGAGTATCATTTGGTCTTTGGATTCCTCAATAAGCCGTAATGTTATTAGAATAAAATAAATACCATATACTCTTTTATGTATTTTGGTATTGAAAATGGTTTTGAAAAAGGATTCTATTATGTCTATATATTTATGATATATTGTGATTGAAATGTGGAAATTTTATCATTCCTTTATATTGGTTTTATGTTTTATGATTGTATATTGGTACTTGGACATTTTAACGGGTGGTTACGTTATAAACCATATGACGGGTGGTTCCGTGAATACCAGGACGGGTGGTTACGTTATAACCTCCAATGCATTGGGTATGGAAGTCGGCCGTATGGCTATTCCATTAAGTATGTATGGAAATTGGTCGTATGGCTATTCCATTAAGTGATATGTGTGGAAGTCGACCGTATGGTTATTCCACTTAAGTATGTTTATGTCCCAAGTTACCTTTATATATGTTATGTGTTCTTTTTATGGGTTTTATGGTAATACTTTGGTTACAAAAAGGCAAGTACTGATACTTTATTCAGTGAAGATTTTTTATTACTTCATAAAGGTGAAAAGTATTACTTTGATAAAGTATACATGGTTTACTTGTTGTTTTGATAAACTAACAATTTTCATTCTTTGTGTATCCCTTACTGAGCTTTTTATGCTCACCCCAAGTTTTTTTGAAATGTTTTTCACAGGACATAATGTGGAATAGGGTCAAGGATGGGATCAAGGGAAATTCATGCTTTATAAAACATGGAACTAGACATGTTTCTTTTTAAGAGTTTTTTTATTTTTTGGAAACTTAGTAGAAGTGTCTACTTTGTAATCTTTTAATATGTAATAGTTATGTTCTAATTCTCTAAAACTCTAAACCTGAAAAGATCCTCAATGTGAATTATTCATTTAATTCAATATTAAGTAAGGTTTAAGGCCAGGGCCTTATAATATATTTCCATGGAATTAATTATAGAATATTTTATAGGGATTATGAGGTTCATGGGGAGTAATTAAACTATCCAGGTGATAGTTTATTGGGTAATGATCGTTTCTCACATCATACATATCACTTGATACCCATTTAGTATTTAATCATTGATGGATGTATGTCCATGATATCAAAAAACTATAAATATTTACCTTATGAATTTTTCATGGAAGATAATATTATTTTATTTTTTAGATTTGGAATACATTTTATAAGGCCTTCGGTAATAAGATAATATTGATAATTTCTTCCATTCTATAAATATACCTACATTCATATAAGAAAATCCCTACATTAGAGAATATTTTTGGATATTTCATCCTACATATTGTTTGATCATGGGTGATCATCTATCAATGGTTTATTTCACATACAACAACATCTTCCATGTTTTGATTCAATTGGAACCACATGAATCTCTTTTTAGGGGTCCATGTCATTCACCAAACTATTAAATCAATGATATTGATTCAATGGTTATGGGACCCATGTTGGTCTAAGCTACCTCTAATACAGTGAATATAATTTTAAATTGAATTATTATAGCTCCAAAATTCAAGGGATATTATTTTCACTACCAACGAATACCTCAGAGTTTACTCATTGAGAAAAACTTTCATGAGGGTGACTCGTCGATTATCCCACCAATGATTGAAGAAACAAATAAACCTAGCCTCACGTTATGTTGTAAAATTAAAGATCTCTGAGCATGTTAGGATAATTTCATAAATTCTAGTTCTACCTTTACATTACCAATGTTTTCAAATTTTATTTTGTGCATCTCGTCTCTTTGGGTCTGTGACCAAATCTATGGATGTCATTGACTATGAATATGTTGATCAAGAGAATGATATATCAATTTTTGGGTGACTATTTATGATTTTATTCTACAACGGGAAATAAATTCCATGGATACTTTACAACTATTCTGTGTTCTATTGATTTGTGAAAAAAAATATAGAGGATCCCTGGGAGGGAGATGCTAATTTTCATCCTCAATGGATAGAGGTGTTTGAGTAGAACTATGAAGGATTCCAATTGAGAATTTAAAGTTATTATAGGGTTAAAATTGTAAAATAATCACATGATATGTTTCATGAGAATATTTAAATTGATATAATTATCTATTCCCTTTTATAAACCCATATTTAAGTATTTTAGTGGGTTGTATTTACGATATGGGGGTCCCATGTTGAGTATATAAGGACCAAGAGCATAAAGGCTTCATGGATGTAAACAAACTTCCTAAGTATACAATGGTGGGTTATACTAATTAGATAGTTGTATTGTAATTGGGTATAAAAATATATAACCCACTCTCCTACCAGGGGTGCTACCTTCCTAATGGTGGTTTTGGAGGATCCTTAGTAGTTAAACAATGGATACTAACCATTATTTGCTTTCATCATCCCAATAATGATCCCCAGTCTAAGGGTATATTAATTTTACAAAGAAGGTTTTTATTTCACTATATTTCCACCTTTTTTAATGCATATTTCTGACCTAATCCCCCATTTCAAATTAAATTAATTCTTAATTGTCTCTAGAGGTTTATCATTCTTTAACCCAATTTTATTTAATCTATGACTGCTCTGGTGGAACTGTATTTTTCAGTTACTCAATGATATATACCAAATAAATTATCCTATTAATTATATGAGTATTAAATTATGTTATTAATATTTTTTCTAGTATAACATAATGCTAAAATTCTATCCCTCTTTAGGGATCTGTGATAGTTCTAGAACATGGATATTTAATCCTGATCAAATCCTGATCTAGAAATTTTTATATCTGTTATTTATGTATGTGTTTATGAATCAATTAAAATACCCTTTCTTGAAAGAGGATTATTGATATAATAATAATATGATGATAAAAAAATTTAGATTAGTGGATTAATTGGTGAGTCAATAAAAATCTCCTTTGATTGGAGCTATAATACTCAACAATTTGGGGTGTCTTCATGATAGTCATTATTAATCAATCATCTAAATACATTTTTTCTTTTGATTTACCTTATTGGATCTATTTTCATATAATTTATTCTAGGTAGATCAATCATAATTTGCAATACATGAGGTTTCCTTGAAACATAAATAAGGAATTCTGGATCCTATTATGCTTTTTTGGTGGATTTGGATGTTTAGAAACCCATCATTTAACATGAATCGCATTTGGTTTCATTAATGGAATCCATAAGTTATGTTCTTTTTGAAACATATTAATATAATTTAATCCTCTTTATTCTCCATTATAAACCTCTTTAATGATGAACATGAAACTGATTTAGGCATCCTTCATATGAGATATAAATATTCTTGGGTTTGAAATGTGGTTTGGTCTTCTATCATTGAAAAACTATGGAGTACATTACAAATGGTCTTATTGTAAGAAGTTCCTTATCGGGAAGAGGGCATGGATATGGTTGTTAGCGTTATATGATATTGTGTGTTTATATGATTTATAAAATTATTAGTTTGATCACATATTTAATTGCTTTGGATATTTTATCACTGAAGATATTTTTTTGTTCCATTGAATATTCTATTATATATTTTAGTGAGGTGTACGTGGTTTTTCTATTGTAATTATACTATAGATAGTATAGATATTATAAGTGGACCCATTTGGTATTGTTGGACCAAGAGGGTGATCTTGTTTAGACACTAAAAAATGAATAATGATGGAAAGGGTTTAGATGATGTGGCATGATAGTATATATGACCAAAATTGGGGGCATGATGATCTATGTAATATGACCCCTGATGTAACAAAGTGGAGTGAGGGTATATGAGACTAGAAAAGGGTGTTAACAATGTGTAATGATAACCTATTTTAGTATAACCAATATTCATAATGAATGTAAAACTATTTAGTAGAAATGATACTAGCTCCTATGTTTTTGATATTTTTATGACTACAATTTTTTTCTGTTATAGAGAAAATGTAGTTACAACTAATGTTTGTGGAAGTTTTTTTATTTCATGAATGATCAGTTATGTTTCTTTATTATTTTCGGTTTCATTTATTATCATGAAATACACTCTTATGAAATTTCACCCTTATTATGTATGAATTAGTTGTCTCCTACTGGGAATGAATACTCATATCCTACACAGTAATCTCAACACTAGTCAAGAAATCATGTATACGATTCTAAAAAAAGGTGAAGGATTTCATGAAAGAAGAATAAAATTTAGAGCATGAACATTAGAGTGGTACAATGATGTACAAATGAGTATTTTTCAGTTTTATTAATTTAGGTTATCATCATGCTTTTAAAAATCATGTTATCCGTTCTACAATGGGAGTGCTGTTTATTTAGTATTATAACTTATGTTTCATACGTTATTAAATTATTAGTATTCCATTACATCATAGTGACAACCATTTATATATAGGAAGGTGAACATGATGTGTTGTGGATCTCCAGCTTATACATAGTGGTTCGGATCAAGTCATTACATAATATTGATGTTCCTAAAAAATAAACATAACATATATAAATTATTTTATTTGGTATGACATTATATATTGTTTACTTTGGGTTATTCTAAAATAAAAGAATATTTTTTGGGTAATGATAAAATCTCGTATCAATGTATAAAATAAAACCCAATATTATACTTAGGTTTCATAAAAATATAAAATCATTATAATTACTATTGATTTGAAGATAATTATTTTATAATAACTATCATCTCTTATACATAATATTAAATTTTTTTATCATAAATATTTATAAACACAATAAAATAATTAATTTACTTGTTGCTTCTATTGTTTGGATTTATAATACAATTTCATTAATATAAATATAAGAATTTTATTTCTATCATATCATAGGATTCTTTATATACATATATAAATGAGTGTGATAAAATGATTATTATATTAATATTCTAAATAAGTTTGATGCCATAATGATTATTGTGTCCATAATCATAATAATGTACAATAATATAGGATGATCAAATATCATAATATATAAAAATGAAATAAGGGAGATGAAAATTTATGGATATTTGAAGAATTAAATTAGTTTCAATGTGTTAGAAACAAAAAATAAGTGACCATAAATATAAGTTGAGGCTCACAATCAAGATATCCAATCATAGAGTGTTTTTATCACTACTCATGCAATATATATTGTATCCCATGATATAAAAATATTACCAAATTTATCGGGAAGATATATTATTCAAGGGAAACCCATGACATCATAATTTTTCATGCATATGTGTTTTGTTTAGAATAAAAATTATTCCAAAAGAAAAAATGTTTGAAAACTCCATGACAAATAAATATGTTATGTAATAGTTGAAAAACCTATAATCAAATAATGTTTCATATGTGTTCCAAATATAATAAATTATTAAGTTATATTGGATTTTAATTATTATATAAATAAATATAGTTCATGATGGTATATTAAAATTTCAAGGAAATGTAAAAATATTTGTGATAATGTTCTAAAAAATAATTCTTTAATGTTGTTTTTAGAATATGTAAAAAAAAATAGCATATGTCTAAAAAAAACCCAATAATGATGTTAAATTTTTTATGGTAAAAATATAGTTTTTAAATTAAATTCAATTATGTTCTTATAATAATATAAATATGATATAAATTTTAATTTTTTCATTTACTGGGATTGGTTTTATAAGAATGACAAAAATTGCACTTCAGAAATGTACACATCCAATATAAAATGTAAAATGAAATTCTATAACTAAATGAATAATTTATATATAAAATTGAAATAGAATAATTAAAATTGTAAATGATTAATATATTTATAAATATATATAGATAGAGAGATAAATTTCACTAAAGGGAATGCATAGGTCATGGGTTTCCTTAATATGAGGCAAGAATAACATAGAATATCCTTTAACCATCTAAAATATGGAATTATATATTCTGATAGAATAATTAATAAAAAAATTAATTATTATTTTATATATTAAAATAAAATTATTAACCTGCATTATTATTTTTTATAATAACCTTTCTTCTACCAATGACATTGTGATATTTGATCAACTACTCTAGAGAAAATTAAATATTATTGTACTAGACAATTGTGATGTTAAGTAGTTCTATGATTTCTATAAGTGTTATTAAATGGATTAATTATCAAATATTTACAATAAAATCTCTATTTATATATAGAGAAGCAAAAATGGTTTCATATTATGAAATTATTCTAATTATACACAATTTATGTGGATAAAATATTCATGATTATTTATTATTAATAAAATAAATATAATTCCAAATTCATCATTCCAAAATATTAATCTAGTAAAAATAATAATCTTTATTAATTTAATATATTATTAAAAAGAATCTATATAAGTTGGTAGTATTTTATCCATAACATCATCGATATTGATAACAAAAAGTATCCATGATAGGATATTTTTTATAAACTACGAATTACATTTGATGAACTATATGATGATATAATTAATATTATTGAAGAATATTAACATTAATTTTTAGATTTAACTATTGTTTAAAACTTTATAATGATGATGAATATGAAATAAAAATATATAAATGAAATGGTCATTGATAATAATTCCCACTCCTCCCCTTCAAATGACTTTGTGGAACTATAAAATTAGTCACATAATGATCGCTATTTAGTTAGAACGTTGATAGAAAAATTTACACACCTGGATTTAGTGAGTTAATATTTTATATCTTTTTCAATGGATGGTTTTCTAGCTGTGATGAGAAATGGTTGGAGGGAGGGTGTATTTATATATGAAGGGGATGGTGTCTTTTGTATCAAATATTTATAAATTTATCATTATTGAAAAATATTATTAATATTATGGGTTCATATTAATAAGTAAAGTAATTGATTCTTGTGAGGAAAAAATGTTGGTTTTATACATGATCATGAATATTATTACTCTTATATTTAATGTATTATATTAAATTTTATATTTATTTGTATTACAGTAATAATATATATATATATATAGGTATAATGTTTAAAAAAACTCAACCAAATAAATATTTATGTTATTATTGATACAATTAAATCAACTATTTTTAAAATAACATCCTAATATATTTGTTTTAAATATTCATTTCCTGTAAAATTAATATTATTTTATTTGATAATAAAAAGTATGATTTTCTTAAAAAATCACTTATTGGTACAACATAATAAAAAGATTACATAATTATTTTATGGTGTTTTGATATATATTTTAATTTAATTTATCCATGGTAAATTATTCTAATAAGGATATATCATTAGTTAAAATAATTGAAAATTTACCAATCCTTTGGAACTCTTACAATTATAGTGTTCACGTTACTATTCTAACTGTCAAGTTACACGTCTAATTGTTTAATTTTAAATAGTCATATAATCTACACACATCATATAAAAACTAATATTATTATATTCATGTTTCACTCATTTTTCCCCATGGTTATAAAAATTTATTCCGATATTATTTGTGTTTATTTGATTAAATTTCACAATGTTTTTCATTGTAGTTATATTTCTTTGAGACCATGAACATATGTATTTATATATTCAATTCATGTATTTATTTTATTTTTTCTTCCATTTCCCTAATTTAAATTTATTAGTGATTATTTTTTCATCAAATATATTTTTTTATATTTCTGTTATAAAATAGTGTCAGTACATGATTAGTGTTATTTATATATTATATTTTACAAAAATATGATGAAAAATATTATTATGATGCAGTAAAAATAATCACCCAGAAATGATTAGGATATATAATCTTAACGCTATTATATGCATAGTCTGTTAAATTTCTACACAATTTCCAAGATCAAAATTATTGATATGGTATCTATTTCATTAAATATTCGTGTACCCATGTTACCTCTCTATAATTATGGTTTGAAAATTTCCATCATCTTATTGAGTGTTTTTATTTTGTAAAACATTTCCTCATTAATTAATGATCTTCTCTAGATGCTCCTCATAATATAGATCTTTCTCCAATTGATAAATATAAAGATTATATACATGTGAGGTACCTAGTGTGTAAATTATATATAAGTATATATAAAATACGTATTTTACGTCAATATTTTTTAGAAGAAAGAAAATTTGATTTTCATAACTATAAAACAACAAAAATCTCAATCGGGTCATTGTATTAGAAACATAGTGTTTCCTTATTCCCTAACAACATCAATATGTTCAATAGATGTAATCAATGGAATAATCTTCATCTATCCTCAAACTAAAATTCTCATCGAATATTATGATCATTGAAAAATTGTATATTCATTGCTAATAGAATTTATTACTAATGGGTTTGACCTTATATAACAATTCTAAAATCAATTTTTTTCCCAATAACATATGCTCTTTTACTCAAACTCACTATGTTGGAATTAAAAGCTTCTTCCTATAGAGGCAATCATAACTGGTGATTGGGATGACTTATTAGAATATATTATTTTATGATATGTATAAACAATTATGACACAAATTCAACCCAACTTTGAGTTCAATAGTCTAGGCTCTGATCATGTCATCCTAATTTTGGATGGTACATTAAAAATGACCATCTATCTCTGAATGATATGCCATAATTAATTTTAATATTATAACCAATTCCCATTAATGAATCCTTTATGACATTAAATTATAAAAAATATTTTCTAAGTAAAATGGAGAGGTGTGCTCCATAAAACCTCATTGATGCACTAATGTCTATAATGAAATATTAATTTAGGGAGAAGCCTTCAAAATTATTTATGAAGTAATTTAATTTATGTGAATGTTATACCATTAAAAATATATATTTATTTATTTATATTGTATTTAAAACAAATATAGAAAAAACTATAGTACCATTTACATATTTCTATACATTTATATATAATGGTTTAACAATCATATTGAACATTTTTATCTACCTAAAATCTATAACATTACAAGGATATTGATCTATTCTATATAATATACTATTTCATATTATGTACTATAAATAATATTGTAAATATATATAATTTATTTATCCCATGGTAGATAGAGAAAATCTAGAATTGGGTATCATCAGATAGATCATTTTTTGGAACATATAATATAAATAATTAATTCTTAAATCATACAACATAATATATAACATTAATTAACTCACATATTTTTTTCTGGGTTATTTTATCCACCTTGTTTTGAAATTTGACTGACCATTTTGAGATTACTTAATATTCATTAGAATATATGGTTGTTAAATCATTTAAAAAAGAATGGATGTTATCCCTCCCTGTATGATACTCATGATTACCATTTACAATTTTATGAATATTATATCCCAAACATTCCACATCATGGTTATGTTTTCATGGTTTTTATAAAGAAGGAATCTATAAAATTATTCATAATTTTGGGATGGTAATGGATTTGGTATTGATTAACCTTTATCTTATCTTACAAAATATATTTTTCTATATTGATCTCTCTCTTTTTTGAATATTTACATTGGTTAATTATTATTAGTGTATATATAAAACATATCAACTTAAAGATAATTCCATAAAATAGAAAATTCAAAGATATATACAACAAACTCTAGATCATGTGTATGGTAGTATTATAAATAAATCTTCATCTATAATAAGGAAATTTCTATCAAACTATCAATATAAATGAGAATAAATTATAATCCATTCTTCCAAGAATTACAACATATCTGAAATATATCCCCACAAGACAGTACAATTACTATCAGATTAATTACCAAATTCATTTTTACATCCTTGAATATCTATTCTTATTCATAAAATGATACGGACATAAATTCTTTTTTACATACCTTTGTTTCATAGATAGATAAATAATATAATTATTTTAAAATACAAAATTATTTCATTGATAATATTAGAAATATACAAATTTAAATCAAATTAATTCCATTCATGTAACACAATAGTCATAATCAGACATATATATACATTTTATTGTGTTCTTATTCTTTAATATTTTTATTATTTAAATACAATATTCTCATTTATTTTTTCATAGAGTTTAATTTTTATCAATTTCTTGTTAAAAGTATTAAAATTTGTTTCATGTTATCCATTTATTATAGTTTATAAGATAATATTATATAAATACAAACATAAATTTATTTAGGTAATCTATTAAGACTATATTAGTCTATTTTAATATGAATAAACAAATAATTGAGTCCAAATGACATGACATTGAAAATTTTATGTCTATATCATATATAAAAATTAGTACTTTCAATATCATCAATATTAATTATTAATTTTATTATATCTCATTAAATGATCAATCCTTAATGATTTTTAATGCCTATAAAGTTTATAGATTACATAATCAATAATTTTTTGTTAATAAACTTTCAATATAACTATATTTAAAAAAATATATCTGGATGTTATGAAATTACCCAAACCACATCTTAATAATATTTACTGCATTTTGGTACCTTATAATTTAGTTCATATTATGAAAATACTTGCTTATATCCCATTAATTATCATGTGATATCCTTTTTTATATAATAGGATTCCGAATAGAATAATGGGTTTAAATTCCAAATTTGGGGAGACAATTCCCTCTTTCTGAATAAATCAAATAAAAATTAACAACACCAGTGAATAAATTAACAATTATAAAATATATTCCAATGATTTTATCACATGTTATTCAGAAATATTAAAATGGAAACCATAAAATTGATACCAGTTACTAAAGATTGATGAATATTTGTACTAGTTGTTTGGAGATCAGTGGTCTTATAAGATTCACTTACATTTTGGCTACCATTAGTTGTGGGTTAGATAAGAGGATATCCATAACAAGACATTCAGAATTAGATAAAGATTTTTATGATTTAAGATCAATGAATTCTGTGTTGGAAAAATTCTTCAGTGGTGTTTGTTAAAATTGTGAAACGGATTATGCATCAATATCTCAACTATATCATTATTGTGTTCATCGAAGATGTCCTGCTTTACTCAAATACCTCAGAAATGAATAAAATTCACCATGTGATTATATCGAGAAAACTTAGAGCACATTAAATTTATTCCAAAATTTTTAAGGTTCTCTTTTGGATTTATGAGGTGGGGTTCCATTGGCATGTTATCTTCGATATTGGAACTTCTATAGACACGAGAATGCTAAGATGGTGATTTGTTATAAATTCCACCTGAATGAGTTTGAGATCAAGAAAATCCATATTTTAGATGGGTAATAAAAACTATTATGAAATGAATTATATCATTTATTAGTTCTCATTATTAATTTTATAATAATGGTAATAATTATTGAGTACACAAATCAGTGTCAATAGTTCTTCACATAGATAGAAAAATGATTAATGATAACCCAATTCTAAAAATTTTTGTGCTTAATACTGGTTATGTAGTTGAATTCGATTCCAAAATATTTTACATAGGTGATATACCAATTAATTTTGACTAGGTATTAGTTTATGGGTCATATCATCTCATACGCCAAAAGATAAATTCATTTATCGATGACATATAGTTTCCAACTATAGTCTATGTTGTTATGTATTAGTGACATTATCTCTATGGTGAGGGTTATTTTTACACATTCCAACATTTACTCTAATATATTTATTTTGGTGGGATCCAAACATGTATTAGAGGATTTTGGTAGGGTATTTCATAACATATAACTTTTGAAGATCCATTCACTTATTAAGATTAATGGAATTACAAATTCTATTAGTAAGAAGATGCTAGAGATATAAGATCATGGAATGTATCCCACACATGAAAAATGGAATATGATAATTCTAACGGTTGAGTGGCTTGTGTATTCAACATAGGATCATGGTGAGATATTATTATCACTTTTAGTGATCACATTATATTTGGTGTATTGTGTGAATGTGATTTATGAGCAAAACCCATATTGCATGGTGATATAATAATATTTGATGGGGGATGATTCCATTAAATGGTGGTTCTTGGTTAATGATGAGGTGATATATACATATTCGAGGGGGTTTACAATAAATTAAGTAAAAGGGTATCAAATTCAATTCACATATGATTCAAGATGGGAAATGCATCAAGGGATGTTTAATATGTGTCATAAAAATTGATGCCAATTCTGCTATGTAAGTTTGAATGGAAATGTTGATGGATTTGTTCCATGATGTCTTACCTACCATAGGGTAAGGGATGTGCATCAATATTATATTGGATTAAATCAACTAGTTATAGTTATATTATGGATATAGGATTTCCATATAACAGACTTTCTGAAGAGGATTCCCAAAACATTGAAGAGTTGGGATTTTATTTGGGTGGTAGCTGATCATCATAAAAAATTTAAACACATATTTCCAATTCAAGAGACTGTATTGGTATAATATTATTACAATATTTATGTCTAAATAACTATATTACTACATGGGGTTCTGTCTAGTATCCTACCAGGACAAGATGAGAACATCACATCATGGTTTTTTAATGGATTGAATACAGAATTTGAGAATGCCTTGAATATGAGTGAAATATATCTTCCACAGACTAATGGAATATCTTGCATGATTATTGAGATCCTCGAGGACATTATTCATGACAACATATTTGAATTTATTGGATCATAGGATGGGAATTTATCCTTATTATGGATCAAATATAAAACCAATTTCTAGGATTATATATATATATATGGAAACTTTTGAGGATCTCTATGGATATATATCCCCCTCACTACTAAGTTAGAACAAGGAGGATGAGGATGTAGTTGTTGGGATAATTATTTTACAAGTGTCTTATGAGAGTGTCTATATTATCAGAAAGTGGTTATTTATAGCTCAAAGAAAGTTGAAAATGTATGCTGAAAAAATGATATAAACATTGGAGTTCATTGTTGGAGACCCTTTTTCATTCAAGTGTCTCATCGGTTAGGAAATCATTGATGGAAAAATTAGTGGAATCTTTCCTTAAAATTTGTCTAAAAATTTGTGATTATAAAACATATTATATTAGAATAATATATACTAGAACTTTATACTTATTATCATGGAATGAATGATTTATTCCATAGTTCTTATATTAATATCTATGTGTGCTACCGTGTTTAAGTGTTTTCTTATAAGGATATTGAGTTAGAATTAGACATATCATATGAGGAAATCGTGGTGTGAATTATGCTTTGGAGTTAGAAGGTGTTATGGGGGAAGGATCCACACCTTCATGTCATGGAAAAAATAGATGTGTAAAGGAGGAGATGTTAGAGTACGATATGGAAATTTGAGGATAATAGCCTATGTTTCTATGTGAGACTGATAGTGAAACATCTTGAGGATTTGAATCCTTATAGGATGATATTGTCAAGACATGGAATGTTTTTCAAAAAATAAAAAAAAATATTTTACATAAATCATCATAAGGTTTTTGACATATCATGCATGAGGGAGGATTGAGAAGAACTGGTATGATGAATTTGGGTTCTAGAGTTCTAATTGGACAAATGAAGATGAAAATTGACCAATTGGTCATAGTTTTACTCAGTGAAAAATTGGATTTGTTGTAAATGGGCTATCTAATACATATTCTTTGAGTGTGGCCACTATTGTCCAAGGCCAACATGACCTCACCAATCCAGAATAAGGGGCCTTAGTGAAGAAAATAAGCATTATTTTTAGCCTCATTGTACCCCAATACATATAAGAGAAGTGTTTTCAAGAAAACACTGACCAATTCTAGGACATGGTGATGGGTTTGGTGGTATAATTCTAGAGTATGATATGATTAAAATGACCATATTTGTTTTTATATCTAATCTTTTTATGGGGAAACACATAGATCATGAATGTGGGGGGTTTTATTCATTTTTTTCTATTTCAATTCCCTATTGATTTATTTGACAGTACCCCCTAAAAATCCCTCAAATACCATCTAATTTCATACAATCCATTTATGAACATCAGTTACCCATCAATAATTAAAGTTACAACCTTGAAAACCTGTGATTCATCTCATTTTCATACATAATTTTTCTGGATGAAGCTTACCATGATTGAAAGGGGATGCATTATTGAATTAGAACCATTAATGACATATCACATATCCTTATTTTACCATTACATAAGTGAATAATTTCGCTATGAATTAACAATGATTGATTATTACCATTGGTGGTAATGAACATTTGGTATGGGATGTTCTAGCACAAGGATTTCTCTTCCTAGAGTGTTTCACTACAACTCATGATATTTTAGGTTGAACCTGTTCAAGGATCCATTAGAATGAAAGGCTATTCCTGTCGGTTTGGACATGGTTTTTGTGATGTAACTCATGATGAATTATAATTTTAACATCGAGAAGCATGAGGTAGTTTGTTTCATACCATAAAAAGACCATGTATATGATTTATGAATTGATATGGAAATGATTACTTATATTCATTATATTATGCTTAATGTTTGATCACATCTAATTATATATGTAGTATAAAGACCCATTGTGTGATATAGTATTCCTATATGTGTGTGTGTCCTGTGACACCCAAATTTTTTATGTCATGTTTATGTTTTCTTGATATTGGATTTTTACACTATTATAATGTCATCTATTATATATATTATATATTATTATTATTTTATGTATGGTATAAAAATGATAGGTCCACCCATCATGGTTTAGTGGAATTAGATGGGGGTGTGTGTTTAGAAACATATATTGAATTGATGACAAGTCTGAGTACGATTAAGGTATATGATTTCCATTTGCGGTATGTCTTGGGGGGCATAATGGTCACATGCGATCCTTCCCAAGAGGTGAAAATGAGTTTAGATGGTATATGTTTTCTAATCTATGAGGTGACAGTGGGACATAATGGAATATGTGACCTGAAACAGGAGATAGAAGCTAGGAATGATGGCATGACATGTTCTTTCTAGGATTCCACAGGAAAATACTACTATTGAGTCTCCTTTTTAATGGTTCCATCATTTTTTTAATTTCCATGACCATTCTGATGTTCATCTCAAAAATAGTGGAAGTGGGTTTGACCGGGATTCCTGGATACATGGAGAGTGAATAGATACTCAATGTGGTAAATTTTTCTTTGTATAATTTAACCTATTATCATAAAAGACAATATTCTTATTAATTATGTACTAGTGGTGTACTATTAGTTTTATACTGACATAGTTCATGGGAATATTTTTTTTGTGAGTAGTCTTTGGAAGGCTCTAGTATCAAATATTTATGAAATGGAGCATGGAAATCTTTTGTGGTATCAGGATGGACATAATAGTGGTTACATAGTATTTATTTATTTACCTATCCCGAAACCCCTTTTGTTTGATAAGACAATTTTGAGTTTCTTGGTTTATAATTTTATATGAATTGAGATACATTATAGGACATTTATTGTATTTTTTTATTTATTCTTTTACGTTGATATTTACATTTTCCATTATCGATACCAAGGGTACTGTATCTCCACTGATGAAATTCAGACTCTCACTAGTATTCAAAAAAAATTATATAATGAGGCATGCTTGAGTCCATGATTCACCCCTTCTTAGATTTAGTGATTCAGGTTAGGGAGTTACATATGGAACCACATGATGAAACACTAGGGTGTATCAATCGCCTATCAATGTTTTCTTGTATTTTATTTATAATATATTCATATAAAATTGGGATAATTCTATATGTACACATCAAATGGGTTACGATATATTAATATGTTTGGTAGGAAATGAAAAAATTAATTAAAAGGATGTCTAATAAATATTTTATGGAATACATTAACATTTTTCACTACAATGGACATGTCTTCAGGGATAAATAGTTCCTTTATCAAATATAATTTTATCCAGATATATTTTCCCCTATTTCAATATTATTTATACATGAGAAGGTTTCTACAAATGAGAATCATTATTCTCAGCTAACATGTATAGGATCAAAGGATAGTCTAGGATATAGATATTGTTCCTATCTCTAGAAATTTTATATTTTCACTAAATAAATATTGATAATCGTCAATTATTATAATAGTTTATCAAAATAAAGGATGTTAAATAATGTTTTCCCAGATAATCCTTCCATAATAATTTATTGTGGAATATTAATTTACTCTATAGGTAATTAAGAAATCACATGGAATTTTTATTCAAAATTACACATTCATAATTGAGTTAGTGGTTAAATACATATACAGAACATGGATTATATGGAAGAAATTGTAATATTATTTTCTAATAAAATAGTCTTAATTATTGACTAGATTACAAGTAGTTATATTACATCATATTTTCATTATACACTACAATAGTTTTATTTTCATAATCGCATCCCTACTCCCTTGAAATTGCCGGACTTTTTATTGGTTATCTAAAATTTTCCTGGCCTATATGTGATAACAGTAATGTTTCCCATCTTTATTATAGCTGATATGTTGGACTAGTGGTAAGTTGATTAGAAAAATCATTACTTCCTCTATACTCACTATAATTTTTTATCACTTCTATATTATTAACTTTTTCTTCCTTTATACCAATATTTAAATAATTTATTAATTATTGTGAAGAATAAATACTAAATCATCATACAACATCATGGACATGTGGGTAGTTTTCCCTCCTTGTTTTTTTTGAATTTTTAAATTTCATCGTAAAAATTAAATTCAATTTTCCATCTTATGTCTACATTGATACTATAGCATTGTTAATCAAAAATATATATCTCTACATTATGTGGAAAATTTTCTATTTTCTTCTATAGAAAAATCCATCTATATTACAAAATATTTCTAAACACTCACCTTTAATCTAATAAATAAATGATAAAATTTAATTCTTAGGTCAATCTAATAACAATTCGCATACTATAAAATAATTTTGAAGTATTTCTTATAAGACACCATTGTTGTTTACTCAATTTTGTTGAGTACATGTCATTCATTCAATAACCTAATATGATGAAATCAATGAAAAAATTTATCAGTGATTATTTCTGTGAATTATTTATATTTAATATAATTGATATATTTTTTGATTTATATTAAAGATTATTTTCAACAATTTATCATCATCATGATATAAGTAATAGAATACCATAAAATTTCATATTTAATTGAGAAATAACGGATTGAAATCGTATTCTTTAAGGAATGAATTCATCAAAGAGTGACAGATTTATTAGAAAATCAACCAAAATTCGGTGTTCGTTGTCTAAAAATTTAATAAATAATAATTTTTATCCACTTAGGTGATGGAAGGTTATCGAAATTATTGAAGTCATTAATTATATCATGAGTCAATAAATACTGATCCTCCATGGGGATATCATCTATGATTCTATTTATATTAGGAATCTAATTTGGTATTTTTGCACATTTCAAATATCATTGTTTATAAAAATATTTATTCCTAAATTCAACAAAATGAAAAAAATGAATGATATTCGAATATTCTAAATAATAATCTTATGAAATTAAAATATTGAACATATAAAGAATAACTCAAAAATAAAATACATATTCAAACATATATATTTCAATGTTTAAATTGAGGTTATTTTATTTGTGAATTTCATATTATGTCCACTAATATAATCATCAAAAAACAACATTACCAATACCAGATATAAACGATAACAACTAATTTCTTATACACAAAATATTAAATTATTTATTTCATAAATATCCATTAATACAGCAAGAAATCTTTATATCCCCTGCCTTATGAATATTAACAGTATAACACAACATCGTAAAAATAAAATTATCTTTTTATTTCAATCCAAATATTATAATCTAAAATCATATGGTAGATATATCAATACACATGATAACATGAATAAACACATATAATGGAGTGAGGTAAAATCCGAATAATTGATTAATCAATGTAATAATCTGAGTGCTATATCACAAGGTTAAATAATCATAAAATAGTAACATAAAAGGGAAAGATAATAAATCATTACAAACAGATAAGGGATACGTGTGATTATATAATGGGAAAAACCAATCATGAATATTATAGGAATATGTAATGAACATAAAATATATCATCATAAATGTTTATTATGTCTCACTATTGAAATATGATAACATAATTTTATTGGTTCATTACTCATTCCCAATTTATTTTATTTCAATATACATATAAAAATTTCTTAAAAATTAATGAATATATATGATTTTTTATCACCCATAACTTCATAATATTTAATTTATGTATGTTTCTTATAAGTAATATATCATTAATAAAGTATAAAATCATATAATAACACATAAGAGGAAATGTGTAAGTCAATAATATCACTATGTATATTGTTATTAAGTGTCAAAAGGGTTTTTAAGATTAATTTTACTAGTGTATATTTGATTATAAAAGTTGTAATTTTATGAGTACTTAATTACATTAGATATTAATATATAGAAATATTCATAAGAATGCTTAAAGAAGTAGTTATAAAAATAACCATTCAATAATGTTTTTTGAAAGAGGTAAAATAACCTTTAAAAAGAAAACAGTATTTGGAATTTGTTGAAATATTAAATAAAAAAGAGCCAACAAGCCTGTACCGTATTGGTTCAGGCTCCAGGTTGGCATCCAAAAGACCTAGGATCAAATCTAGGTAGGGGAGAATTTCTGTGGTACTGTAGCAGGGGACTGTAGTAGCACTGTAACAGTACTGTAGCAGCGACAAACTGTAGCAGTGACAACACTATAGCAGTAGAGGGACTGTTGTAGGTATTGTAGCGGTGGCGGTACTATAGCAGCGTGGGAACTGTAGCAGTACTGTTCACCAAGGGGTCGTTTGGGCCAAAAAATGGGCTTTCTAGCCCGGTATGCTGGCCACATGGACTTGGGCCTTCGATCTATGTAATGGGTCACCCTCCACCCAGTCAAAAGAGGTCTTTGATTTAATAATAAATTGAGGCTTTGGCCCCAATATTTTTTTAAAAAATAATAATAATGTTTTAATAAGGGTTATTTTAGAACTAAAACTATTTAAAATATTATTAAATGAAAATTATTATGAAAATATTGAAGTTCTTATTTATTATTTTCAATTTAAGGGAAATGATGTAATTGAAACATGGAAAACATGTATATCACTAGGAAAAACTGATAAAAAATTATAAATCAGGATTATATTTTAAAAAATATTTTATGGAACATAATTTTAATAGAAAATTAGGATTAAATAAGGAGACAAAGACAACATAAGTTTAATGAAAAATATAAAAAAGTGAGATCCCTTACCATGAGTATAAAATCACATAGGGGATCCAGTAACAGCCTGAGATGTAGAATGTCATTAGTTCATTAAATAAACATGTACCATATTAACTCTTAATTAATATATTAAAATATTTATTTCATTGGTTATTCATTTATTTTATTGATGTTAATAATTTATATCTCTTTGGGTTGTTCGGTCAACTACTCTAGAAATGATTTAGTATATTGGTGTTATTAAATGTGAGAAAATAAATCCATAATGATAAAATTTTAAATGTGACATTTTATTTCTCGTCCTATCAATGTATTATTTGTATAGTTGAAATAGTGGTAAAACATTATGTTAACTTTTCCAAAAGAGTCCTAGCATTTCTCATTTTATGATTGTAAAATTACCGTGATATATTTTTTAATATTATAGTTAAAATATATCAAAATTTAACTTATAAGATTATTAAAAAATTTATAATTATTATATTTATACTTGAAATTAATTTATAAAACAATCAAATTTTTTATTTAATTTTTTATTTATAACATCATTTATAGAAGCCATTAAAATTAACGATTATAGGATGAATGATAAAAACAAAAATTAAACATATAATATTAATTATATACCTATATAATTATTTTGAAAATGAAATTATATGAATTATCTCATGATATAACTGTATTTTATTTAATATATAATTATTAGTAAGAATAAATAAAATAAATTTAATGATTTGTGATTATATTAGAGCACATTCTTCCACTTAAACATGAAACGACATTAATACACCATAACGTTTTTAGGAATAACCATTTATTCAATGGGAATTCCCCTATTACGATTATTTCATATAATCACATGAAATCAAAACATAAGGAACAACTATGTTCTACGTGACCATTAAACATAATATTGTCACTTCTGTGATTTGAATTTCGAAAACAGGATATACACAGTTGTGATCAGTTTGATGTTTGGAGTTTGATAAGACAAACATAATTTTTAGTGATTATTAATATACCCTTATTAATATAAATGTTACCCATATGAATAATAATATGACACATATGATTATTAAATTGGCCAAGTAAATTGTAAACTTACCATTGAAGGTATACAAAAATTATTAATCTTATAAGTGATAATTTTATGATGATGGTATTTTTATAAGTCATAAATATATAATAAAAAAATATTGAATAATTTGAATAATTATAAAATAAAGTTTATTTTCATAAAATGTATTAATAAATTAAAATTTTCATTTCTTATGATTATATGACAATTTTATGAGATCTTAGTTATTTTCTCAATGTATTATAAAATAATTTATAATTTTCAAAAATGTATATTTCATGTATATGATGATTTTATTTATAAATTAAATTTACCAAATATATACAATTATTTTCATAAAACGGTTATTATTTTTGGATTCTATAAATATAAAAATTGTTTTGGAGAGTCTTTAAGATTTTTTATGAAATACTTTTATTTTGGATGAATAATAAAAAATGATAATTTTTGATTAGTTCTAAAACATGAATTTCATCATCATCGTTGAGTCATGGATAATGTAAATGGACATTTTATTGAAATAATATGAAATTTTTACATTATATGGTCATAATAATAAATAATATTTGTATTCTTGAGCAAAAATATTAAACTAATTATTAAAATAATGGGAAATCCCTCCTCTCCTCAACAATAAATTCCACACATCTTAACATCTTCTCTTCACTACTCTCAAGCCTTGTGCCTCATATAAATTCAGATAAAATCTCTTACTAAGCCCCTATCACACAACCATCATTCCTTGGTCTCTTCAAAATATCAAATCTTTTCCCCAAAAGAGGATCTCAATGATGTTATATTCAAGAGGTAAACTCAAATTTTTATTTCTTTTATTTTTTTATTTAGTTCCTTTTTTTCTTATTCTATATGCACCACCATTAATCCAAATGTTTTTATAACTCCATTACATTACATGTACTCTATATTTTTTATAATGTAACAATTCCTCATCATATATCCTTTCCCCACCTTTTATACTAGAAATGAAAACACCATTCGAGATGTGTTAAATTATCACATTCAAGGACGATGGGTTTTCAATTTCTATTACTGTCATCAATTTTGATCATGAAACCATTTTGATGGTATAACCAGAGTAGAATTTTTTTTATGTATAATTCATGGTTCTTTAATATTCAGTACACATTATATTAATTTATAAATAAAAATGTGTTCAATGTGATCAGAAAACACCCATTTAACCAAAAGGGTTATCCTTAATGTTTTATATAATGACTCATATTCGCTCCAAACAACCAAATGGATTTTTGGAACATGTAATATTATGTATGTTTAACAGTAACATAAAAATTCAATTCTGGAAAACCATTATCAACTTACATGTTTATCCATAGCTATATATAAGTAAACCAATCCTAAAAATCAAGGAATCAAATTCCCCCAAACAATGAAATTGAACTTCTTCTCCCCTCAAAAAATAGTCATTAATGAACTTAATAAGGCTATAATAAATCAATTTCAGGAATAAGATATACCAATAATATTAATTAATTAATTTAATTTGGTTATCCAGGACATTATGATCATGTGAAGTACATCATCGAACATAAGGTAAGGGGCTCTACCCAAACCGTAATTATTCATCCGTGTTGTTTTATCTATCTTTTTACCGAAATGATGTTATATATTATTTTTATAAAAATATTCTAAATGTTTTTTAAATTCTCCAAAATAATTAATAAATATAAATTCATTGTTCTCTTTCTGGTATATGAATTTTTTTAAATGATTCCCTCCTCAACTTTTCCCGTTAAACTAGCCCACTTCATGGGAACTTTCCTAGTTCTTACCCCATTTAAAGTACTCACATTCATCTGTTTTAAGAAATAATTGTTTTTATAAAATCAGTATTTTTATTATAAAAAAATTATTGGTTCATTTATGGGTTTATATAAAATATTATCCCCTTTTCTATTTTAAATAATCCTTAATTTTATTCTTAAAACCACACTAAAATTTTTTAAATGCAAAAAATATTTAAATACTCTTATTACTTGTTGACATTTCTATTTGAAATATACGAAATTGAATTTACAAGTATGATTCAATCATTTTACTTCATGGAAACTATTATGATATGCCCATTCTTTATTCCTTTTGACATGATTATAATACCCATTCATTCCATGACTACCCTTATGTTTATGTATGATTGACAATGTATGATTATTTTTGTGGAAAAAATATTCATGAACATTTTATGATTGGTTTGACTTTATAGAACTCCAATTCATTGGGTAATGTTGAGTCTCATGATACTTTATGTGCAACTGTCCTAGGGGATAGCCTTGACTCGTGCTACCAAGTGCAATGGTCTTGGTGGTAAACATTAACTTGTGGCCCCCTATGGGAAACATGCCTCGACTCATGACAAGTAATAATTTATGTTTCTTACACGTTATTAGTAACCCATTATTATTTGAATTGATTTTTATAGGTTTTTATTTCTCATGTTACATGCCTTTTTATAGCATTATGCCATGTCTTCTAACCCATGTGATAAATCATTATTATTATGCTTATTCCCTTACTAGGATTTTAGCTCATCCCTTTTCTTAAGTGATCCTCAAGCTATACTATTATGATGAATGACTACCTTGCTATTTAGTATCTCTTTATTAAGACTAAATACATAATTTCCTGTTCCATGTTTTCTGTTTTATGTCCCTAGTGTTTCAAGAAATCAGACATTACGATCCTTGGCGTATAATATGATTATTTGTTCATCATAAAATAATTTAATGGTATGTTTAAAAGTATAGTGTCACTATATTTTGTATCAAAGTTAAGGATGATTTATTTTTTAATATTAGGAATATGAATATTTAGTAATATCCTTAAGGATAAGACTAAATATAAGAAAAACCCCATAAATTTTGGTAAGTATAATGTATGTTGTTTATCAAAAAAATATTTCCTTGTCAGGATACGAACATGTGGATGTGTCTTTGGAACATATGTATCTATGGATGAAACCCAGAAACTCCTCATTGAGTTAGAAACAAATGGGAATTGGAGCACGATAATGGGCCTTGCAACACTCGTGGTTTGACACTCTCCAGGGATATGCTTTAGTAAATTCATAATCACAATATGAACCATTATTAAGGGAATAAAGAAATTACCCTATAAGAATATAAGTTACAAAAAACAAATAAAGGATAACCTATATTTAATCCTATGGATCCCAGGATAGAATATACATTTTCATTAAGGGTTTATATTTTTATATTTAATGTTTTATTTTTTAAATGCCTATTAGCTAAGTATTCAATCGCCCTAATTGTATGTTCTTTTTCTTAGTTAATGGAAGGAAATGGAAGAGCATGTTCTGATAATCAATGTGATAGGTAATGTAAATATTCACTTAACAATATTCAAAATATGATATAAATGGGAACTCAAATCATTATGACAGTACTTTCTTAGTATGCTCATGTTATGAATGATAACATGAATCATTTGGAACGCCTTACTCCTCCATGTAAATAGAAAGTTGTCATTGAATCCTTCTTGTGGTAAAGGTGTCCCATGTTTATGTTATCATCTAATCCCCTCCTCTCATAATAGTGTATTAACTAAATTGAAAATATATTCTATATCCTCCAGTGCTTAGAAGAAAATAAATTAATAATGGTGGTCTATCGTATTGATGGTAAATATGATCAGTAGTGGACACTAATCAAGATTACTAAGTGCATGAGTAAATTGATACCATGGATTGGAAGGAATTCGTGAAAAAAATTCAAAAAATATTTTCCTCGAACCCTTCACCTCAAAATGGAAAGATAGTTCTGAATTCTCATATAGAATGAAGGCGAGTCCATCGGGGCGCATGAAGAAAAATTCACAAGTTTTGCAAGATATGCCTTTAAATTTTTCATGAAAACCAAAATCATGGTTGATTTCTTAATTATAGAACTAAATCCATGTATAAAAATTATTTTGGTGATTTGAGACATCAGTAGTTATGAGGAGATTGTCTTTTGTTCCTTTAAGGTTGAAATGGAGATCGTAGACTCCCTATGGTCTCGTGATCTGAGAGAAAAAAAGTGTATGATAGAGTCTAATATGGGTGGTTTGGAATATAAATCCCATGATGGAATGAAGATAGAACATACCATGTTTCAAGATTGGGGAAGAAACATCTTGGGAACAATCTAAATATAACTATGAATTACGTCAAATATTGGAAAATGGAAAATCTAGGAAAGAACTTTTGAATGGATATTAAGAATGCAGCTAATGTGGAAAAAGAAATGAAGGGTCATATAAATGCTCAGACAGTGGTGTAGTGTTACAACTGCATGGACTATAGGAAATATGATAACAATTTCCCTAAGCCAAGGGTTTTTGAATGAAATCAACAAAAACCTCCAAGGAAATTAGGAATGGATTATGTTATCACTACTACTGAGGTGGATCTGAACAAAAATTTGGTGAAATGAATTCTAGTTATTCATTCAATAATAGTGAATATTATATTTTATTCTAGTTCAATGAATTCTTTCATATCTTTCATGTTTATTATAACTTTTAAAACACCACCTCAAAATATGGAGGATATGTTATCTGTGAGAATAGAAAATGGAGAAATTATTACATCCAAGGTTTATAACTCCTCCCAAATAAATTTTTGTGGACTAAAACTCCCAAAAAATAATTTAATACTTACTTTAGTAGAGTTTGATGTTATATTGATCATGGATTGGATATCTTTATACAAATCCAACATCAATTTTCATGAATGAGACATCTCTATTCACATCATGAAGAATCCCCTAATTCATTACATGTGTAATTAGGAAGATTAACCTCTATTAAAATCATTGTCTCATGAGTGGATATTACTGCCTTATGAGAAAGCATGTGTAGCTCAAATTATTTAGACAAAGGGGATGATACTTTTCAAAGATATGCTCAACATGAGGGGTTAAACTAATGTATTCCCTACAGAATTTCCTCATCCTCCTCCTAATATAGTGTCTTAGTTCTCAATAAAAATTATTCTTGGATCCCTACCTATATCAATGAAACCTTATAGAATATCCATAATAGTGATATAAGAGCGAAAGATGTAGTTAATGGAGAATCTAGAAAAGGGTTTTATACAACTGGGTGCTTCACCATGGGGTGTTCTAGTCCATCTCATCAAGAAGAAGGATGTTTTAATATGACTCTACCTTTATTATAGTGAGTTCAATATGATATTTATAATTAAAATGTATCCCCAGCCTCAGATTGATGACATGTTCTATTAGAATTGTGGGATAAGTTATTTCTCTATGGTGGACCTTCAGTCTGGATATAAAAAATTAATGGTGAGGAGGGAAGATAGTTCGATGAATAACTTTTGAATGAGTTATGGATACTATTATTTCATATTGATGACCATCGGATTCACTAATGCTCCCTAAATTTTCATGGATATAATGAATAGAGTCTTTATAGATTACCTCATTAAAATTTTTGTAGTCTTTATTGATGATATTATGTTTTACTCCATGGGAAATGAGGAACATGATGAGCATTTGAATACTAAATTGATGTCTCACAAAGGAAGAAAATATATGTAATGTATAATAAATGTGATTTTTGGATGGAGGAAGTATCATAATTGGGGAACAAAATCACCAGCAAAGAGATATCTATAGACCCCTCCACAAAAAATGAAATTAAAGAATGGCCCAATCCAACATCTGTAATGTGGAACACATCATTCTAGGTATAGTTGGGTATTATCAAATATTTGTGAAGAGCTTCTCAAGATTTTAAAACCCAATGACTATGCTAACACATATGGGAGTGATGTTTTTCTGTACTCCAGAATATGAGGAAAGGTTCAAGGACCACAAATAAGGGCTTATCGCTTTGCAAGTACTCACACTCACAGCTTGGGGAGAACTATTTGTGGGTATACTTAATCCTAAAAAAAGAGACTAAGTTGTGTGAGAATAAAAAATGATAAAGTGATATCCTACACCTCAAGGCTACAGAAAATCAATGAGAAAAACTATCATACGCATGATCTGAACTTCATAGTTTTGATCTTGGAATTGAAAATTTGGAAGCATTATCCCTATGGGGGAGACTTGTGAGATATATAATTATCACAATAGTCTAAAATATATATTAATATATAAATATCTTAGTATGTGATAGAGAATATGGTTAGATATAAAAATGGATTATGACTACTCAATCCACCACCATCCTGGAAAGGAAAATTAGGATGCTGATTCTCTAAGTAGAAATGATCCTATATCTTTATCAATGATGGGATTTGAAAAGGATCCAATCATCTTAGATTTATAGAATATGGACATGGTAATAAGTAAATAAGTATTATCATCAATCATTTCTCAAATGATTTCTCAACAATCTCTGAATGAGAAAATTAAGGATGTTCAATGAAAATATTTGGAAATTCAGAAAAGGGTGGAAGCTAGCAAAAATGGGTAATCATCTAAGTTCAAGATTGATGAGGAATGAGTTATAAGATTTGGGTCATGATTATGTGTACCATCTGATCTAAAGACAAATAATGAGATTTTGAATGACCCATATATCACAACCTTCTCTATTGACCCCGGGAGCACAAAGACGAATCAAGATCTCTTAAAGAACTTTTGGTGGGATAATATGATGAAGGAGATAATAGAGTATACATCAATGTGCCTGACATGTGAACAAGTGAAGGCTAAAAGAAAAAAAAATTCTTAGGGGAATGATGCAACTACTACCCATACCAACATAGAAGTGGGTGGTCATAGTCATATACTTTTTCACTGGATATACAAGGACATATAGAGGAAGCAATGCAATATGGGTCATTGTAGATCATCTTACAATGACTTCTCACTTTATCTCAATTTCAGAGGACTTCTCATGAGATCATATTTCATGGATATATATCCAATATGTGGTAAGTCTACATGGAGTACCACTATCCATTATATTTGATAGAGGTACGAGATTCATCTCGATGTTTTTGAAAAGACTCTAACATTCCCTGAGCACTGAAATAAACATTAGTACGACCTATCATCCTAAAAATGATGGTCAATCTGAATGAACTATTCAGACATGGAAAGACATGTTGAGATAATGTTCGATAGACTTTGTTGGATTGTGGTACCATCATCTTCCATAGATTGAATTCTTCTATAATAATTGTTTCCACACCAGCATCTGAATGGCACTACATGAAGCCATTTATGGGAAAAGGTGAATAATACTAGCTAGTTGGGATGAAGTCAGTGACCATAAACATCTAGAACCAAAAATGGTCTAGGAAATGGTAGAAAAGGTGAAAAACATTCATATACACATCAATTTATCCCAAATTAGACAAAATATTTATCCGGATAGTCGTTTACGGGACCTTGAGTTCAAAGTTGGGGACATGGTATTCCTCCGCATATATCCGTGGAAGAAGGTCATGAGGTTTGGGAAGAAATGAAAGCTCTATCCCAGGTACATCGGCCCCATTGAGATTCTAGATCATTTTGGAGTTGTGGTATATCGACTTGAAATTCCACATTCCATGTCTAAATTACATTATGTCTTCCATGTATCCCTCTTAATAAAGATCATATAGGATCCTTCGCATGTACTATCTTTAGAGGTGCTATAGAATGAGAATTAATTTTATAATGAGGGGAAACTAGTGATGATCTTCAATCATAGAGAAAAGGTTATACATAACAAGACTACTCACCTGGTCAATGTGTTGTGGAAGAACTAATAGTTTGAGGAGGAAACAAGGTAACTTGAGGAGGCAATGAGGGAAACGTACCCGCAACTATTTTCAACATAGAATGTAAAACGAGTTTCTAAGGATGAAATTTTGTAATCGAGAAAGAATGTAATGACCCAATGTTTAATAAATGGAAATTACCTTCTTATGATTATGTCATATAATAACATGGCATAAAAACACAATGAAATACTAAGTTCTATGTGGCCTTTAAACAAAATATCATCACCTCTGTGATTTGAATTTTAAAAACATGACATACATAATTGGGATTTGTAAGATCTTTGGAGTCTGCTAAGACAAACATAATTTTTGGTGAATAGTAACATACCCTTATGAATAGTAATGTTACCCTTATGAATATTAATATTACCCTTATGGATATTAAATCTTCCAAGTAAATAATAACCATACCAATGAAAGTATAAATAAAATTTATCTATCATGTTAGTGATAATATGATAGTGTTGGTATTTTTATAAGTCATAAATATTTAATTATTATTTTTTGAATAATTTAAATAATTAAAAAAAATTATTTTCATAGAAATTATTCATAAATTATTGTTTTGATGTCATTAAACTAAATGATATTTTTATGAGACCTTAGTTTATTTTTCAAAGTATTATAAAATCTTTTATAATTTTGAAATATGTTATTTTCATGTAAATGATGAATTTATTTAAAAATTAAATATCCCATATTTTGAAAAATATTATCATAATATGGAGTTCATTTTTGAATTCAAAACCTCAAAAAACATTTAGTGAGTTTTCCATATTTTTCAGAAATACTTGAATTTTTTATAAATTGTAAAACACGCTAATTTACGATAAGTGCTAAAACATGAATTTATTTTTCATGCATGAGTCATAGATGATGTAAATGGCCATTGGTTCAAACTCACATGCACTTATTAATATTTTTTCATAATAATCAAGAATATTAATATTATTGTGAAAAAATATTAAAATAATGTCTAAAATAATGGGAAACCACTCTTCTCCCCCACTATAAATACCACCCCTCTTTACCGCTTCTCTTCACTCCTGTAATGCATTGTCACTTACTTGAATTATAATTAAATCTCTCCCTAAAACCATATAGAACGTCCATCATCCCTTGGTATCTTGAAAATACAAATTCCTCTCCCCTAAATAGGTTCTCAAGGATGTTATATTCAAGATGTAAACTCCTCTTTTCATTTCATTTATTTTCTTCCAAGTTCCATTCTTTATTTTCCATTACTGACCTCCATTAATCAAAATTTTATGATAACTCTAATACCACACAAGTACTAGAATACTTTTATGATATTGAATGATTATTAATGATCTCTCATTTACCATACTTTTATACTATATATTTAAACACCATTCGAGATGTGATAATTTTTCACATTAAAGGACGATGGGTTTTCACTTGCTATTATTGTCTTCAATTCTAGTAATAAAACCATTTTGATTATATAACTAGAATAGATTATTTTTAATATGTCTAATTAAATTTTCATGAATATTTTTTACACTTGATATTATTTTATAAAAAAATAAGTTCGATGTGATCAAAAAACAACCATTTAACCAAAAGGGTTATCATTAATATTTTATATAATGATTGATCCTCACACTAAAAACCCAAATGGATTTTATGACCATGTAATCTTATGTATGTTCACTAATAACATACAAATTAAATTTTGGAAAACCATTATCATCTTATATGTTCATCCATACATGTATATAAGTAATTCAATCATGAAAATTGAGGAAACAAATGCTCCCAAACAATAAAATTGAACCTCTTAACCCATCAAAATAAAACATGAATGAACTTAATATGGCTACAATGTATAAAATTAATTCATAATATGTTCTAGAAATATTAATTACCTAAATTAATTTGGTTATCCAAGGAATTAAAATCCACTGAAGGACGCCATTGGACTTAAGGTAAGGGACTCTACGTGAATGTTCATTATTCATCCAGGTTGTTCTATCATTCATTTTACACAAATGAAGTTAACTATTATTTCTATGAAAATAATCTAACTGATGGTTATATTATCGAAACTCTTGAATCACAGTCCATTCTTAATTATCATTGAGGGATATATATGTTTTTAAAATATTTTTCCTTTTTTATATTAAATTATCCTTTTCTTTTTCCTTAAAACCACACTAAAATGTTTTAAACGCAAAAAGTTATTATATAATCTTCTTAAATATTGTCAATTCTATTTGACAACAAATTCCAAGATATATTAATTTGAATTTAGCTATATTTTCTAATATATTTCCTACTATTATACTTGTATGATATTACCAATCATTATGCATTATGAAATGATTAATTTCCATTTGTATCCTTAAGTTTTTGTATGATTGATTATGTATGATTTTTTATGTGTAAATAATATTCATGAATATATTATTCTAGGTTCACCCAGTTATCTCTCAAATTAATATGGTAAATTGGAGTCTCATGAGACATTGTGTGTAAGGCTCTAGGTGGTTAGCCCTGACTCGTGCTACTAGGTGAAACAGTCTTGTTGGTTAACCTTGACTTGTGCTCCTATATATCAAACGAGCCTAAAATTGTGATAAAGTCATGTTTTATGTTTCTTAAACATTATAATGACTCAATTTATATAAGATTATTTGTTTTTAAGTTTTTATTTCACATGGTTCATTTCTTTTATATCATTATGTCATGCCTTCTAAACCATGTGCTAAAGCATTATTATTATGCTAATTCCCATATTATGATTTTAGCTCATCTATTTTTTTATGTTATCCCCAAATTTTCATATGAACATGTATGATTAAAATGGAACATAGAATATATTTATGAACAATAAATAGAGAAGTGTTTTATTTAGTACAATGTTTTAGTTTTTTTGTACCTATTCTTCTAAGGAAATAAAATTTTTGATCCTTGGATTGTAATATGATTCTTTATTAGGATTAAAATAATGTAAGGATATGTGTAAAAGGGTATGGTCTCTATTGCTAAAATATATTATATAAAACTTGATATTTTGTAGGTTTTCACCATATTATTAAACACATTTAATTAATAAATAATTCAAACTACATTATTATATTAATATCAAATTAATTCACCCCTAAGAACATTTAATGGGTAAACATATAAGAAAGAAAAAAGTTGAAAACTATCATAATATGATTTATAATCAAATACTTAAAATAATGTAACATGATATTAAGCCTTATTTACACAACATAATTCCATTTTATAATGTAATTTACAATTGTTTGTCATAAATTGTTTTAACTCATTCTAAATTCATCATCTGGATATAACAAACACATTGAAATTATTAATTGAGATCATTTGAAGGAATAATTTAATAAAACAATTACAATATACTTATTCTCTACAAAAATAAATAAAATATATTGGATATGAAGTAAATTTTACTTTGAATTAATCTATAAAATTTTTTTAGTCTTTATTTGGAACTACATTATGTCTAAAAATACCCCTATTAAATTCCTAGAATTTTTAATTTGATTAATTTTTTTAATCAAATTTCCTTGCAACGGTAAAGAAAAATTATTCCATATATGGGAATACTTAAAAAACTTTTTATCTCTATATTTAATAGAGTATTAAATACTTAATGGAAATATACTAAAAATGATTTTTTTATTTAATATTGGCCACAAATGAGTTCTTGAATGCCTTTCCATCACATTTAAACGAATAACAATGATAAAATATTTTTCATACTTTTCTATTTTACATTAATTTTAAATATTTTATAAGATTACATCAATCATTAACCATGATAATCTGAGAGGTCATGTCATTTTATTAATGAGATATATCATTTAGAATAGCTTCTCTTATCAAAAAAGTTGGAATATATTAAAAACAAAGTTCAATTATTTTAAAATGAATGATATTTTATGTAATACCATTTAAATAACTCTCTTATTTAGAATCCCAATACATTTCCAATTAATTAATAAGGTTATTATCCCACCATAAACCTTGAATTAGTATTAAAAATCTTTGTATTTACAGAAATAGTAAAATTATTAATAGGTATCATTTTCAATCAAAACTATATAAATTGTTTTATATAAAATTAATGAATAATATGGAATCATTATGAATTTTTTTTTCTAAACAACCATAATTATAAGAAAATATTTCTCAAATATGGAGGCTTTCTGTAATTGAAAATTCTCAATCTTTTTATTGTTTCATTTTTGTTTCCTAAATAAAAGGTATAATGTCAACATTAACTATTATATTTTCCATAATTTTTTACCCTTAAATTTATGTGTTAATATAATAGAATATGATCTTTTAATATGAGATTATATTTATAAATCCATAATATACTGAAAAATATTTTTTTTGAAATTATTTTTTTTCTTATGTAACTTTCAGACCCTATGTTGATGTTATTATAGAACAAATTCAATTTCAATACCAGGCCTAAGAGATGATGTTAGTTTATCAATGAAATTTATATCAATTGTAATATTTTTCATAGTATTTTAGATCAAATATCAATCAATCATTTATCATTGAAAGGGTGTAAATATGATTTATATCTTTCATTTACATATTATTAATGATATGTATAATTATAAAATATTATTCACTCAAAACCATCTATATTTTCTTATTTATTTTATATTATAGTATTGACTAAAACAAGTATTAATAATTATATTTCAAAATAATATTTACCAAGTATTCAATAAACATATTTTTCTTATTTAATAACATCATTACTTGGTTAGTATTTTGATATTTATGTCACTAGATATAGAGTTTAACATCTTTCATTAAAGATTTTTACATGAACAAATATAACTGAAGAATGATTCATTTATTAATATTTTAATTTGCATGAATTGGAATTATATTTAATGGTTATTGTCATTTTATATTTTAATATAAAATAAGATTTTAAAAAATAGATTTCAAGAGTTAAATTATATAATAAGTACATTAATAAACACATTTCCCACTAAAATTTATATTGAAATTAACATAAATCAAATACATTAGTAAAAAACTATATAATATTATAAGTTATCCTAGATATGATTCCACCATAATTTATGACACTATCTAGTCATCAGTCATGTTAATCATATCAGTTGTGATTCATAGATAGTTTAATAGATAATTCATTTCAGTAATCCATAGTATAGAATATCACACATAAGTTACCATATTATATTAACAATTAAAATTTCCCCATTTTTTATACCCCATTTCTCACTCTAGGGATATACACCTAATGGTTAGGGTCAACTAAATCATAATTTCATTATAAAAGTAAATCAAAAGGTGTCTTAATTTAGCATGCACATACTCATTTGGATCATCCTCGCCACGAAATGTATTTTATTTTCAATAATTTTAATACAAATTATTTTTAATGTATTTTCATCATAGAATATTTTATCATGTAATCGACTCATATATGAATTCTTAAAATGATATTTTATTTCAATCTCATTAATAGAGAAGATTTGTTTCTAGAAAATTTTTCTATATTAAAAACAAAGAAAATCATGGTTTGTGCTACATACAAAAGAATAATTGTAAATTAGATCAAAATATATCAAAAAGTATACTCATAATAAGTTATATAATAACCTTTCAAGTTTTTTTATAATCTAACATGATGCAAAAATATCAATAAGGTAACATATGGAATGACTAAGTGGTAATAGTATCATTAATAGGCAATTCATGAGCCCCAGGGCGAGTGAGAAGTAAATCCAATGTTCCAATATCCATAAATAAATACATTTGAGAGACATGAACTCCAATAAAATAATAAAAAACCTTTTTTAATTACAACCAAACATTATAATTGAATTAATACCCCATAATTTCTTTATTTATTTATTGAACATAACTATACAAAATGATATATGAAGAATGAAACTCTATATACATATTTCTAAAAATTATGTGTTTATGTTTATGAATTTTAAATGACAAATATATTCATTCATAATTTTAAAAATATATATTCATGATAAAAAAATTTTATAATAATTAAATAGAATTATTTATTAACTTTTAAACATATAGATGAAAATTTATAGAAATATTGAAAATTACTTATATATAATTTATAACTACATAAATAAACAAACATGACCATTGCACATTTTTTAAAACAAACACTTTTATAATTTAATTATATATAATATTTTATATGAAATCCAAAAAATTTAAAATATTTATTTTTTATAGAATTGTAATCCTTTTTATTTTATTGAAACATTTCATATTTTGTTCAAATATTTTTAATTATTGAAATTTTAAATAATTTACTTTATTTAAACCATTGTAAAATATTTCAAAACACTTATTAGTATAGTTAAAAATAATCTCATTTATTTAAAATTTAATATGAGAAATTCATATATTCATTTACACTAATTATATAATATCAAATAAATCCTTTCATTTTTCTGATTATTATATAATTTATAAATTATTCATATTTTTTTCAAATAATATGAGTAATTTAAACCATTATCAATTATTCTAAATTATTTTTGTTGTCATAAGAATTCCCTTGTAGTTCATGAATGAGATCTGTGGGGTAAATAATAGTATATGATTTTCAATACTATTTTGAAAATAATATTTCTTATATAATATAATATCTTATCATGAGTTTCTATGAAACATGTATAGTTAACTCACATAAGACCATAATTTTCCATTGATATATGATTTTTTTTATCTTATGAGAAGATTCCTTTGGTAGGATATTGGAAATTAATCTTTTTGAAACCAACAACTGATTTTATTTAACTCTACTATTTTATTACTGTTGAAATAAAATTCTAAAAAATACTATTATTATTTCAACTAATCTGATAATGTTAAATAATAATATTATGATTCTGTATTTTCATGAAAAATTTAGGTGACCTTTTTATCATTATTCATAAAGTGGATTATAAACAATGATATAGATGAGTAAATTTCAATGAATTATGATTATTTTTATATAAAATATTTCATGTTTCTAGAATAACTAATTTGTGATTATTTTTTATTTATTTAAATAAAATATTTAATGGAAATTTTATTGATTCAACCATAAGAATTTGTTGGGACAACGATAGTATATATTCAAAGGAATCAAATCTACAGAAATATTTTTTCTATTATATCTTCCCATGAGTTTTAATTTAATAATTCAATAATGATGAAAATTATTTTTTCCAGAAAAATATTATAATAATTAGATTTACAGAAGATATTTCTAAATCAATCAGAACCACTAAGTATACTGATACATGATATGAAATTCAAAGGTTTTTAATAATCTCATGACACAAATGTTGAATAATTCCATCCACATATCCTGATAAATCATTAATTTAAATTTAAGGGGTTAATAATATATATATATATATATTGTATTTATTCACACACTTTATAATAGTATTAATATTAAAAAATGGATTTATGATTTAACATTTTTATATATTATCCTATAAGAACATTGGACTACAAATGGTTTCCCATGAATTCAAATATTATTATTTTCATTCCATAATTATTTTTAAATGGTATAGACTCCTATAAATTAATATTAAATTTTACCATAGATTTTAACATTTAAAATATTGAATATAGAATTTTCAAAACCCCTTGAACTCAATGATATAATGTTGTAAGAAATTATGATATCTTTTATCAAACAAAATAGACTTGACATGAAATATAATATAATGTTTTCATTTCCATGGAATAAATAATAACATAATTACCCTCACTACTAAATCATTTAATTACTTACAAAAAATAACTTAAGTAAAACCACCATGCTAGTATTTTATATAAATATTAATTTCATTTATTATTAAGGTGGTAATGAAAATTCAATTATTATAATAATTATTAATAAAATATTTATCATTAGTAATGATGCATAATTTATATTCAAGTACAGTAATTAAATACCTAGATGAATTTAAATACACTATAGTTATTTGTCTCTTATATTTTATTGACATTAGTGTTTAAGGACCCTTCAATAAATTACTATCATCACTTAAGATATTGATAAAAAAGGGTAATTTGGTTCACTAATTAATATAATCCCTACTTGGTATCCAATAAACCAAAAATTTCTATATATAAGTATTAAATATATAGATTATGAATCATCAATTTTCAGGTTAAAAATACAAAAAATAAATCACATACATGGGGTTATGCAAAATAGATTAAATATAATGAGATATAATAATTCTAGTAACATTAAAGACTCAGGAAAGGGTTTTAATGAAATATTTTTCATGATTATCATGATAAGTAATAAAATAATAGTAAAATAGTTGAAATATAAGATAAAACAATTTGGAAAATAAAATTAATAATGGATCACATAAAAGATGAAAAATATAAAATACAATCCAATGAGAGTGAGGTTGTGATTCCCTTGAGGTCATAATTATGGTTTTGTGAGAGATTAGTTATTTTCTTTGGTTAACTCTATAGGATTCCAATAGTTGGATATTTTAAACATGCTTTTTAGGAGTAAAAAATATATAAACAGAGTTTGGGGACATGTTTAGTACTAAAAATGTAGTAACCATAAGGTAAAATATTGTGAGGCCCCATGGTGTTTTAAAAAATTTCAATATGTTTTGGTATAAAATGAATGTCACCAAAGAAACACTATATAGGGCTACATGGTTTTTTAGAGGTGTTACATAACCTCATCATTGTTTTCTTTTAAATACGTATCCTTTAAGGATACTGTTAATTTTTTCGAAGGGGAAGTGACCACACATGGTTTGCACATTATTTATTAAACTGTGTGGCCAAACCATTTTTCCTAATATAAAGCAACAAAAATATATAAGTATCCAATTTTTTGTTTATAATTATTATATTTTGTGATTCCTAATATGTTTTAGGATCAAACTAAACACTCAAAATCTCCGGATAGGGTTATCTTAATGAATCCTTGATAAATCACCTTCATTCTTAGAGGATCTATTTAACGAATATGTTATTTTTTATCTTATATATAATATTCTCACAAGATCTCTTCTTAGTATCCATTTTACTTCTTCCATTTGAACTAGATTATTCAATTATTTTTATATCTATAGACATATATTCTGAATTGATGTAGATTCTTGGGGATATAGTCCATTGAAGAATAAATATCCTTGATTATGGTATCCATTCTCAAAGGTGAGTAGTTTTCATCAATTCCTATGCTATATTTTTCTATATATGTTGGTAACCCTTTAATTTTTTATTTTTCAATTAATTCCCACGGATTGATTTGTGATTTTTTTATTTAATGGAACTTTTTGACAAAAAATGATTAGTGGTTTTCTACCTAAAAGATAATTAATGATAATCATGTTATTGACTAAATATATGAAGGATGAATTTAACTACAAAAATATAATTTCAACAATGTTATTAGTGTACATGATTGTGATTTTTTTAAAAAAATATGATCATGATTTTTAATGGTTTTTTTCAGACATAACTCCTTGGGAACATTGTGAGCATTATATATGGACTTATGAAAACATTATATTATATGGCATTACTAGGGGTTATTTTTTTATATCAATATACTTATTAAGGTATAAATATCTTTATGATTCAAATAATATAATTCTATTTATCATTTTCATGTCCATATAAGTATTCCCATAATCGAGAAACCACATTTTTAGGGGTTTTAATATATTTATCCTATTCCTTATTATATTACTCATATGATTTTATTATATTGTATCTATAGATAATTATATTTTTCATTAATTCTATATTTATTATAATTTTCATATTCATGGTTTAGGTGAATAAGATATTCTAATAAGGAAATCAAAGGATTTTTTAATAAACCTTTTTCATTTTAAATTTTGTTAAAGAATTTTTTTTTAATCAACAAAAACCATAATATTAGAACTAGAAAATATATATATTAACAGTGGTATTCTACTATGAACTGTTCCCACACACTACTTTTTCCCATTATGAATTTTTAGATATGATTTTCATGGTAAACAGTTCAATTGAATGGAATAATCTCATGTGATGGATTCTCTTAGATGTTTCCACCTTTACTGTGAGTTAGGTTGGTTGTAACCATTGATAACCCTGAAAGTTGTGTTAATCTTGTTCTTTTTAACTTTTGGGTGTATCTAAATCAGGGTTAAATTTGTATGACCATTTTTGTTCACATTAGTTTTTCAATTTCCTCATATAGTTTGTTTCCTATTATATATTCATTGTCCCTGTTTGGTTTTTTAGTGCATTACAACATTTGGGACATCGCTGTTGATGTTTCTTGTCAAATTGGGTTGACTTTTTACAAAATCAGAACAAAGAAATTATCCTTATGAAATTTTTAAGACACTTACTTGGTTTTTTTAAGTTCCTGTTATTCTCGATACAGGGACATCATAATTCTGGTTGTAATAATTGGAATGTTCCTAACAACCTCACATCCATGTCTAAATTTGAGTTATCTTTGTGACTCAGTTTATTTAGTAAATATGTATTTTGAGTTTTAAGGTTATTAGATGAATGTTATTTGGATGTTATTTAGAGACACTATTATTTTTTAAAATATTCCAATAGATCCTTCATTCATGGAAGCTGTTATCCAAAATATATATTGAATATTTGAGGCAGATGTGGGAATCCAAGAATGAGTGGTGGAATATGGATAGAAATCTATTTTAAAAAATCCACATCTCTTCAACGGTGAATGGGTAAAATTAATTATAGAATATTCCCCTCATTTTTTCAATCTTTTTCACCTAACACTGTAGATTTTTACTAAGGAATACATTAAATCATAAATGATTGATAAGGGTCAGATGGTCAATATTTAGTCAATGTTGATTCTATTATTCCAATAGAATTTCTTTGAAGATGTTGTTAAAGAGAAAATATAAGAGGTAGAAATATATGGAAATATTTGTTTTTGGGGAGCATCAGTTATATTTTGTGGTAGGCAAGGTATGTCTTCTGGAAATAAATGTAAGCAGAACGGTATCTAGTTTATATTATGACAAGTTTCAGGGGATTATCCTATAATATAATGTGAATTTTTATATCATTATTTAATTACTTTACATTCCAAAACTAACTATATAGAAGCACCCAAAACCTTACATAATTGTGCATAATATAGTCACCTTAGGAAATTTTATGGAATATTATCCCAAGTAAGTACATATGGATCCACCATTACAAAATGATCACTGGGTTTTTATGCATCAGAGGGTGGTGGATTACATTATCATGATAACGGAGACACTTAGGCATTATTAAAATCATGAGGATAAGATAATACTAAATTTATTTATTTAGGGAAGTATGTGCTAAGAGATATGAATATGGAAATTTTAATGTTAGAGGTACAATATTTATGTCATTGACAATGTTATTGATTTGTTATATATATGAGAAAATCATTATTTTATATCATCAATGTTAATTAATTTATTATAATTACATTATTATCGTATTCAATTCTTTATAAATCTTTTTATTCTTTTAGGAATAATGTATATACAATTTTTTAATTAGCGCATATTTCAAGTGACAATTTCCAACATCATGGTAGTGTTATATTTCATGGCTCATGATCCTTATATAATTGTTTTCCATTACATCATCGATTGAATGATCAATGTCATGTCCAAGAATGATTGTTATCATTTATAAGTTCATTTTTATCTACCGGTGGAGTCTCTCATGTCATTCAAGTTGTGTGGAATTATATATCTTAGAGAGTGGCTCATGTTATTATATATTCTGGACTGAGATCTTGTTAATTTTTAAAGTTGTTTCTTGATATGAAGGATTAGGATTATAGAATTCCAATTCCTCTAGTATTGAGTGTATTCCATGGGGTCTTTCTAGATTATTTTTCTAGGATAGTGACTTATAGAGATGTCAATATATCAATCTATCATACTCCCAAGGGAGCTCACCGTTTGAATACAATCGTATCGCATGGAAAAATCTAGGATAACGAATCATAAGAATCTACATGATGATATTGAGGCTTCTGAATTAACACTCTTAAGAATGAATCCAAAGGATTCACTTCGTCTCCATTCCAAGAAGGAAAAAAATCCTCATACATTATATTATTTACCAAATGATTAATTAAGATACAATTAATAGATAATATACTTTCACAAGGATTTATGATTTCTTTGATTCGGTCAGTGGATCTCGAAGATTATCTAAAATTCATAAATGATCATGATACATCTATTTAAGATTATGAGAATAAAATAAACCTAAGACAACATTTAGGATCAATTATAGACATTTTGAGTTCCTATTTATCCCATAAAGAGACAGAAAATATCATATGGATTTTATGTAATTAATGAAAAAAATTATGACACAGTGCTTGGAATTTTTTTGTAACCTTTTTTGATAATATTTCATAGTACTCTTTATTAGAGGATGAATTTATGGATCATTTGGTTATCATCCAAAAAAAAATGATAGAAAATTATTTTTATGGTAATCCTTATAAATACAAATTTTGGATCTATCAAGTAATCTTTCTATTCCATGTTATATATGAGAGGGTTACATTACTTTATCCTAGTAAGGTCTAAGTGGTGATGTTATAGGATCATCCTAGAATAGATATTGTAAATTAAAGATTATTAGGACTATAAATGTATTGATGCCATTTTGGTTTGGATTATTCCATGATTTCATCTCCACTGACCTTATTAACCCCTGATTTTTTTTCAAATTTGATTAGAATTTATAATGGTTAAGAAATTTTGAGAAGTTGATGGTATGTTAAATATCTGATCTAGTTCTTATCCATCTATAATAGGGATTAGGATATGATGTTTTTGTTGATGCCTCATGTATAGAATTGGGTTGAGTCCTGATGAAGGTAAATTAGGTTTAGTTTTTTGTCTCTCACCAATTATTACCTCCAAATAAAAACATACACAAGGCCTTATAACATCATCTGTGAAAAATTATCTTAAATGTTTTTGTTTTATCCTTTTGGGGAATAATTTAATATATATTTATATTATAATATTATTCATTATATTTCACATAGATGTATCTGAACATAGAATATAGATGTTATTTTGAGCAACCGTTGTCATTCTATTTTGACATTACTTATAGACCAGGTAGAAGAATGTGGTTCCCAACAATTTAAGAATGAATATACTAAATCAGGGTTCAAAGGAGTTAACTGAGGAGTTGACTATGAGTATTATTCTTACTGGGATGACTTTTGGAGGGTAAGATGCTAGTGGTATTTTCTTTTTACATTCTATAAAGGACGAATTGTCTTTTGTTGAACTGATTCATCATGAGCAGGTAAAATAAATCAATTTCAATCACTATACTATGAGCCAAACTATCATTTTTATTGAATTTTCAAGAGAGTAACAAAAAGACATGACCGCAAAAAGACTATAAAGAAAGAGTTTCAAGGTGGTCTGAAGTAGTGAAGGCCAATGACATCCACGCGGAGAGGGTTGACACCCTCCCGAGGGAAGGATCCAAGATCAGAAAAGCAAGATAGGGGAAACCCTTGAGCTGCCTTAGAAGCTAAAAAGACCACCAAAAAATTCCCTTCATGCCATGTATGACATACCTCCATGATTCTTCTCAAATGCCCCTTTCATCACCGTATAGTTTAGACAATAGCCCATGGGATGGGCCCGATACCACACAGAGCATTGTACATGATAAGTGAGTCTGTTTCCACAGCCGCGAGATGGACATTATTTTGCCTGCATAAGAGTAAACCATTCAACATCGCCGAGGCTTCCTCTTGAAGGGAATTCCCACTAACAAGAGTGCCGCAAAAATACGGAGTCACTGATCTCCTTGGGTTCCAGATCACCTCCCTGCCTCGCATCATTCTTATGATGCCTGAGCCGTCTGTGTTCATTTTGAGGCTGGAATGATGGGGTAACCAGCGTACCCATCTTCCCTGCATGCTATATTGGTCATTTTTGGGAGGAAAGGTTTCAACGACAAGAGTTCTTATAGAAGGCGCATACTAGCATGCATGAGATCTGGACTAGATCATCCCTCACGCACCTTGTGTGATTTTTCTTCTCCTCATATTAATGATTTTTTCTAAAATGGAAGATTAATCATTCCTTTATGTTGAAAGAAAGATTTATTAATCGATGGGAACTTTCCTTTTTTTTCCATAGACCCTGGAACATTTGAGCTGTATGATAATATATAAAATTGGATTTGGTTTCCATGGATGAGGAACTAGATATCATATATTTTGTCATTATACATTAATTTTCCTAAAATTATGGTAGATCTACAGATATCTATCAGTTTTTTATAACCATTTTCATTTCGGAATTGATATAGAATAACATATTTATTGTATTTGTAATCTGATATCCTTGAAATCATAGTGGGAAGGATTTTATTTGGTGTTCATTAATTGACTAAAAATTATATAATTTTCTCACTGTCAAGGAGGTGATGAAGGTTGATCAAATCAGTTACTTTTATATCTAGTACATTGTGATAATTAAAGCAATTATATATATAATTATTTATTATATAGACCCATTGCTTACATCTGTGTTTTGAAAAGGGATTTCATTGGGGATGGGAAATGAACTGAAATTATTCACAACATTCTATAGTTAGATAGTTGGGTAGAATAAATGAGCTATTCATATTCTTGAGCATATTCTTCAAGAATGGATTCTTTCTTTAGCTGTATACTATGAGAATAATCCATTGGTTTAATTTTCATTTAGAAATTTCATTACATAATTGATTAAGATGACAGAAATACAGTCATTATATGGGTAGCCATGTAGGTCACCTTTTTTGGGGAAAAAGATTACGACATTTCTTGGTTATACAAAGCCTTGTTCAGGAGGTAAAAAAGAATATAAAATTCAGCTAAAATAGTTTATAAATATATAAGATCTATCATAAATTCTATAAGGCCCATAATTTTTCCCACTATAGTATGGGGTAGGTTATATAATGTCTCAACTCAGGTACCACACACCAGTAACCCGAGCAGGTCAATCACATGACCCCAAGTCTTCCTCCCCGTAGGCAAGAGTTTTATAATTATCAATGTGGGTCTAATATGATACATAAAGAGTATAAAAAATCTTTATCAGAGTAATACAATAGTGGAAATAGAAAAATTATAACCTATTGAAATAACCAATTACCATATAATCCAATATCATTTAATTACTAAAATAAGAATATAGTATCCCAACCAAAATAGTAGATATGGGAATCAATGTACATGTCATGTGTCAAATGAAAAACCAAAATTAAGACACAATAATACTCCCAATCGGGTCCCGACACCAAGTCATGTTTCCTCATCCCATCTCCATCTCGACAGATCCATCTTACATTGGGATCTTCCTCTTATCCTTTCCTGCAAAAATGAAGTCTTTTTCGGTACCGATCAATCAATCCGAATAGGGTTTGATTACAACTCAGTAGGCCACAAACAATGATGTCTAAAACAATATGAAATCAATAATAGTGTATTTATTTTTATAAAGAAAAATTACAATGCCTAAATTTGATAGTTATCACGTATGACTATTCATTAATTAACCACATAAATCCCTCGAGTTAACATTGGCAACTAACCCCTCAATACCTAATTTGGGCCGTTCCAGAGTATGTACTATCCCCAAGGGATGTCCCATATCATAAGACATGGTTCACGATTTATCATTTCACATAAAAATATATCATGGAAAATTGGAACCATTGTCTAATGCCAATTTCATGGGTGTATAATATGGGTTTTAACACCCCTTCAGTACTGGGAGCTTCTTTCCCTATCCCACACCTCACTATTACATTGGTATTGGGAGCCTCATTTTATATCACATACATGATATCTAAAATTGGAATTTAGAGTCTTAGTTAATGTCCCATATAATAATAACCACATATAAGAATTTATATCCTTAGTACCTATCCCACACTCAAAATATCATATGGGTATTTCTTTACATTGTCCTTCTTCCATGCCTCAATATCACATATAACACAAATATAAAAAATTTCACAAAATTACATAAATAAAACATTCCATACATGTCAAGGTTATTCATCATTAACCTTCTCATCAAATAATCTCAACTAATTGCACCATTTCAATTTATCACAATAATAATTATTCTTTATCTCTGTCTTGTGGAATAATATTAATAAATCATTATTAAAACAACAGACAATATGTAACCATATAATCGATTAACCCTTCATGGTTAATCAAAAAAATCCTCTTTATTAACATTAATCAACCAATTTAACATTCAATTAAACAAAAAATTCCACAATATAATTAATAGACTAATTTTTGAATCCCATTAATCAATGAGTTTTATGTCCCATTATTCACCAATTTCATAATCAAAATTACCAAAATTCAAATTTCTGAAGATCAACCCATTTCATGAGAACATGTAAAATTAATTAATCAATTCCATAAACCCATTAATTAAATAATTAATTTATTAATTCAATTTTTTTAAAAATGGAAGTTATTATTTCACAATATATAATTTCAATTGAATGTCACGATAATGGGAATATATCATAGAAAGCATACCATAAAATTGATGAAAAATTCCCCCCAATAAAAACCCCCTATTTGAAGAGGAAAAAAAGACCATGAAGATTAATGGGATATAGTTAAAAAACCTAGCTAAAATAGAAACCAGATTAGATCTATCAAAACCTAGATCTAGATACATATCCAACAGATGAAATTATCCCTTCAAATGATGAGGGAAGGATGAGAGAGAGATGGGGGGAAACTTATTGTGATGATGATCTATTATTGGGGGAGGTATATATCTTAAATTTAGGATTTAATTCATCAATAACATAGGTTTCATTGCCTTGGTATCCAATCTGGATCCTAAAAAATGATAAAAATTGGTCAAGGATACATCTTGGATGTTTCAGGATATAAGATTGGGGGTTCATGAATTTTGAAATGAATTTTATGGGGTTTAGTATTCAATGCACACAGTTTCTTATATTGGGAAAATGGTTTTCCCTAGCCATGTGTGTCACTATGTTCCTACTCCTAGGGTACCACACTGTTACTACTAAAAGGGAACACAATTTGACTAACTGTGTTCTAGACATGAAAATGATGTTTTTGTGGTTCACAGTTTTTTTTGTCCGAGGAAAATGGTCAGGAAAACTGTGTGCCAACCGTACACTTACCCACTCCTTTATAAAATTCATCAATTTCACTCCAAAACACCGCAATGTATAATAAGACGAAGATGAAATCTCAACAAGGATGAAAGTGTACCTGTAAATTACATTGATACATCTATAGAAAAAGGTAGGGATCGTACAGTCTTTGATCCTTATAAATGATCATCCAGGAGTTGTACTCCTAAAATTTTATAAGGGTTTGATGTGAAAAAATCAGGCCATAGAGCCCATATATCAGATTCACTCTCCCATGATTCCTACTAAAAAAAGAATATACTGCCATAATATATGAACTATCAGCAAGGCCATTCCCCTCTGTAATTTTTTACTGCGATCCACAATGCATCTTAGATGCTCCTCAAAGGATGCATTGGTCTCAATCTTAACATCATCCAAATCATTGAAATGGGAACAGTCAGGGTGATACCTATAAAGTTTTGACTGATGAAAAAATTCAAAGAACTATACCACTATGGATGAGTTAATCCTTATGCCATTGACTCGATTGTTTCCACAACCTCAAATGGTCCAACAAACCTTGGGGATAACTTTCCCTTCCACTAAATCCTATGGTGACCTAATCAATAGGAAACCCAATGGAAAATATTACCACCCTATTTAAACTCTTGGGGTCTTCGAGGTCTATCACAAAATGAATTATTCCTATGATGAGACTTATCCATACCACTCCAAAGCAACTAAACATGCTACATCATCTCATGCACAAGATTTAGTGCCAACAAATCTTACTCACATACATTTATCGAACTCATAGGGGATCATCATGGCCTACTGTAAAGATCCTAATTTTGTTTCATGCATATTGTTTACTGATACATATTGTTATATTAGAACCCCAAAAGTACTAGTTTATTCTCTCAAGACCAATTTTTATATAGAAAACATGCTCATATAATAACCTCAAACACCTGAATAGTTTTATCTTAATGCCCATATGTCTAAGGTAGAAATATCATAATCAATAAAACAAATGTACCAAGAAAATTTAGTATGCCATTCCAGAAGAATGAATTAAAATTTGAGTCACATACTAAATTAATAGCCTATGGCACCCAATAAATATGGACTATCTCTAGAACATACAAATATCTCATCTGGTTCATTGAGAATGTATCCTATATAGGAAAGAAATGCTCTACCTTAGTCAAACGGTCCATAATAACCCAAATTATTTCATTCTTCCATGGATTCATTGGGGGAACAACCCCAAAATACATGGTAACATTATCCCGATTCCTTTTTGTAATGGTATATGGTTTTAGTAAATTACAAGGTCATTAATTCTCGACCTTCACATGTTGATTGGTGTAACATCAGGTCTCAAACCCTACAATCCCCATTTTCATGCCCTTCCACCAATACTAACATAATAGGTTATGGTTTATTTTGGTTAAACCCATAAGCACAACCCACATAAAGGCATGAAATCCATGCATAAAATATTCATGTATACTTGTAGGAACAATAACATGACCCTGGACATAGTTCATCTCATCCTGATATATTTTCCAATAGAAAAGTGAATCTTCAACTTCAAGTTTTTCCAACGAGGACAATTTATCTAAATCCTCATATTCCACTCAATAATAAAAAAAATTTATACTCCTCTAAAAATAATAAGAGGGTCATATGCTCCAAGACCTCATGACCAACAATTTGCATCTTAGCTAGAAAGGTCATCATCTTTCACTCAGAACCGGACTTCTAAACTCTCTGAGTATGACTTTTCCATATTAGGGATTCAGAAACACAATTTACCTTAAACAGCCTACGTGATTGCTCAAAATAAAATTACATCATAAAATCATCCCACCTTCACATCCAGAGATTCAAATCTCCCTACGCAAAGATATACATTAATCTCTTGTTATTAGTATACAATGTAAAATTTTCACCCAAAATATATTGTCTCCAACACTTCATTAGATAACCCATTATTTCTAAGATGAGGTTTTATGTAGGGTAGTTACATTCATGGGGCCTTAACATCTATGACTCATATACCATAAATCAATCTCCTAGTATTATCATTGTTGCCAGTCCTTTCATTGTAGCATAATAAAATCACTGTATACTCTTCCCCTTGATCAGGTAAGATCATGATTGGTGTAATAATCGAAAAAATATTTATATCATGAAATTAATTTTCACAATCTTCAGACCATTAAATGAATATTTATTTTTTTTTCCTAAATGAATTAATTAAAAATAGGAAACTTCCTAGATGAACCACTATTAATATTATGCTAATCCTAGAAATCTGTGATATCAAAAACAGTCTTAGGATACTCCCACGATACAACTACCTAAACCATATCTTTTTCTACAAATAGAAATTACCCGTAGATTATATGCCCTAATAAGTGTACCTAATCAAACTAGAATTGAAACTTAATTATCATGGAGTATTTTAAATTCAACCTCACTATACTCATGATAATGCCATGATTTTTGGAAAGATCGTCATTATTATTGTCCTACACTAATATTTCATCCACAAACACAACTAAAAACCAATTCAAGTATATGTGGGATATTCTATTCATCAAGGATATAAACACATATAAAATATTCATCAAATCAGACAACATTATGTTGACTTCATATAGTCCATACATTCTTCCCAAAGTAATCAAAGGTTTGTCAAAAATACAGACTCTCATCTTTTAATACACTAATTTCAATTCATCTTTGTGAAGACACCAGCACCCCTCAACTAGTCGAGAACCTCAAAACATGAAAGTGGATACATATTCAATATTATCATCTAGTTCAACTTCTAGTAGTCAACATATAAACATAGAGTCTCTCCATCCATCATTGCAAACGAAACTGTGGAACCCCAAGGTGGCATTCTATGATGGATAAACCCATTATCCCTAAAATAGTTTATTTGAGTATTATGCTCTTGCATCTATTTTGGTTCCATTATATATGGTGGAATAGAAATAAGACATACCCCTAACATGAGATCAATTTTAAATTTGACATTTTTACTAGGTGGAATTCCTCATAAATCATCAGAAAACACATCCTAGAACTTTTCCACTATAGGTGGAACGACATCATAGTTTATACCTCTATCCTCCAGTAATAGAATAGAAACATGGGCATTGACCTCCACTTTTTTATGATGAAATATCTCTGAATGGATCACCTAGATATCCCAATCGATAATGTGAATATAATAATCACCATCCAGAAATGTAAGAGTCTGTCTCCTTTTAAAGAATTAAATTTGGGGTAGGTATGTTACTAACTAGTTCATAGCTATAATTAGTTCAAATTCAGACATGTAAATGATATAAAATTTCCATAGAAAACAATAATCCCCACCCTTTAGATAACACCTCTTACATATATAGAAGTCCCTCGTTCATACAACCATTGGTGTATCTATCATCATAAACCCACTAAATATTTCCACCATCAGGATCAAAACATTCACAAGTTGTATAGATATAAAATAATGAGAAGCACATATATCAAATTTGGAACAACCAAGCATGAAATATATAATAATAATACAACTATCTCTAGATAGTCAAGCCAGACTATCCATATGAGTAGGATGAACTACAATAAACTATCCTGCCCATATTCCATGTGATGTAGTCTGAGTCTCCTGAGTTTCACCACTTTTCTAATGTGGGAACTCATTCTCAGATGAAATCCTTCTATTGTATTGATGACTATGACTAGTAAAACTCTAATTAATAGAATTTAATGGGGTTTAATTACACTATCTAGTAATAAAACTCTTCATAAATCCAATAACATTTCCCATTATTTTTGGATTTCTACAGAACCGCAATAGATTCCCCATCCTAACATAAGATCTGTATGGAACTATGGGTCCAACAAAATGAATGTTAAAGTGGATCAGACTACCACATCGAAGGAAAACAAATTGGGCAAGAACCTAAGTAACCAATCCTCCACCATGACCAATCTTCGTTACAATTCATGGGTCTGTATTATCATAGTTTTGATTCCTTGTCTTAGAATATGTACCTTATGATCATCCAAGAAAAACCAACTATCCCCCAGTATAATCCACATTCATCTTCTTACCTAGATATGAGAGTCTGATCAAGAACATCAGTAAACTTCTTTAACTGAAATATTTTATCATACGATATATTCTAACATTTATGATGGTTTGGGATATGACATTCCATAACTATATCATCACATGTCAGAGATAGAGTAATGAGTTTTAAGTCTGTAAAGTGACCAACACAATCCATCATAGACATAAACCACTAGGTTAACCAAATGAACTCAGATATCCTCTCCTATCTTAGCTTCTCTGGAAAATGTTCTCACAGAACATCTCTTATAATTCATTTTATATCATACCATAAGAATTCCTAGACTGAGCTGAAACATCCCATTAGTGCTTAACTAATCCTTGTAATATAAATGAGCCCAACATAATCATTTTATCATCAAGAGTTTCTAAATAATCAATTATAGTCTGGATGGAATCAATCTATAACATAGATTCCTCAGGTCCACCCTCTCTAGTGGAAGTCATCGGGTGCTACAATTGAAACTTGGGTGCTAGGTAATATATAGTCCTCATAAACCTCTCTTGATCTCTCTCAATAAACTAAATGAAGAAATAAAAGTTCTCACAGAACAAATCTCTATCTCCTTCACTCAGAACTATTGGTGCCACTTCTTACAGATCATTTCTATCCATATCATAATTTATTCCTATCAAAAATTGTCATCATGGAGTGATATCTTGATAATTCCAAACCCACATAGTATAAAACATTTCACAACATTAACTCCTTTATCATAGGGGATTCACATAAAGCCATTACAATTTATCCCCCCTTTCCTTCCACATGGTCAAAATCGATGCATTGTAGCTTCTATTTATCATCCTAAAGATTGGTCATGGTTAACATGGGTAAAAACATTCTCATTATTTGTGATTCTTATTTATACCCCCATTTATTCACATTTTTTTATCAATTTATCACATTCAATTCCATTTCAGGTACCATTTTCAGTTCTATTACAGAAGGAAGGAAAAAATTTTAATTTCAATAACATAACAAAAAAATATTTTCCCATGAGTAAATAGAAATGGTTGATTTCATAATACTTCATGAGTGAATAGAATTATGCATGAAAAATAAACTTTTTTTTCACACTAGGACCTGAAAAACAAACCTAAAAAAACAATACTCACATTAAAAAATCAAGTGAATTTACCACGGTCAAATAACATCAAACTATAACAACACAGATCAATAACAACAATCCCACACTATGTAGTTAGATTATTTTCCAATACATATTTTTGAAAATCCAATGCATGAGATCATTTCCCATGCCCAACTCTTCCTATTCTCATGTATAAATTTTCCAAATACTCTGTCAAAAGAAAAATACATCCTCTAATACCACTATGTAATGTCCTGACGTAGTTTCCACCCATCGGTGCCCCAATCCAATCAGTTTCATGACATCAACTACACCTCCCTTTACATCATCAGATACTAACTTGCACCGAGGGTATAATATAAATCATGGGGAGACTCTACCCTCTTTATCAGGATAATAAAATATAATAAATATAATAAGAATAACCTAATTATGTAACTAATAAATATTTGAACTAAAATCCCATTATGATTAAAATAGTTATACAACATCAAACAAACGATAGATATTACATTCCATGAACAATTCATTTGTTAAATGAAAATTCAAATGAAATGATCACTAACACTCCCATGAAGGTCTCAAAACCTTGTTTTTCTCCCTCATCCATGATTCATCCGTAATCAGTCATCTATCATTGGGATATTTCACTAATCATGTCTTGCAATCCTAAATTCTATCCAAGTAGCGATCCTGAATCCTTAGTAGGGTTTTAGTAGAACTCATTAGGCCACCACCAATGGAATCTAAAACCATATCCATTCAATAACAATGTATCTATTTATATAAATAATAGTATACAAATCGTAATGTGAGAAATTATCACATTTTATAATTAATTAATTAAGCACATAAATTCCGTTAGTACATAATGAAATCAACCCATCAATAACTTATTGGGTTTAAGCCTGAGTCGGAACTATCCCCAAGGGATATCACACGTCACAATTACATGATCATCATTTATCATTTCATTTCAAAAAATATCATGTTCAACTGGAACAATAGTCCATTTCCAATTTCATGGGCATCGAACATCGTGTCTAACACCGTAAGGGTATTTGGATCCTCTGTCCCTATCCAATACCTCATTGTTACGTGGGTATTTTGAACCTCATTCCATGTCCCATACTTGATATAAAAAAATAGGTATTTGGAGCCTTAGTCCCTATCCCATAAAAAATAACATATGGGTATTTTGATCCTATTACCTTATATCACACCTCAATATCACATATAATACAAATATCACAAATTTTTCTATATCAAATAAATCACAATTTAATATATTTATATGTTATGAATAATTAACATTCCAATAAAACATTCACAGTTATGGAAAACATTTCAATTTATCATAAAAACAATAATTTATTATCTCTATGACATAGAATAATAGGAATAAATAATTATTAAACTAATTAACAACATTTAAACACATAATTCATTAACAATTTATGGTTAATCCAATAATCACTTTTATTCTCATTATACAATGAATTCAAATGCAAATTAATAAAAACCCCACAATCCAATCAATTTTAAAATATTACAATACCGTTAATCAATCAGATTAATGTCTCATTATTTACCAATTTCACAAAAAAAAATTCCAAAATTTTATTTCCCTAGTGGAAATAATTTAATATTAACTTAGATAATCAATTAACTAATTCCATAAATACTTAAATATATAAATAAAATAATTATTTCAACTAATCATTCAATTTCCTATCATGCCAATGGAAATTTCAAAACTCAAGCATGAGGAACACATTTTTACCGAACTATATGCCTAATAGTGAACCTCCACCCATGGGGATACATAGTTACAATATGGAGAGAATAATGTTTGACAATCCATGTTCCATCCATGAAAATCACCATTATATGGATTCAAATGGATTGTTGGCATGGGTGCACCATTTGGGAAAATAGTGTGGTAACCCTTGGACCACCCCATTTCCTTCCAAAACTCTTCAATTTCACCCCAAAACTCCTCAATGTAAATCCCAAATAATATACACTCTATAAAATGGTAAATGAGTACCAATAAACAATATTAATAAATCTCTATAAAATATTTAGAACCTATAGGTGAACATGACTTTCTAATAGTTTTTCCCTGAATTGTACACCATTGATTATTTGATTAGGATAAGTTTTCACTATTGTTTACAGTCCATTTCATGATCATTGAAAATCATGAGATGGATCATATCATTTAGAAATTAGATATTTATTGTTGTGGATTCATGATTTTCATCATGTTTTCCACCTATGAAGGTATCGACTAGACCATTTTGATGTGATTGAGTGGGAAGATGTTGATCGTAATCCCAACAACGTTGGAGTTGAGTGGCCAATTCATATTATGAATCACAAATATAATGTAAAATTTAGTAAATCAATTACCTTTTCCCTTTTTCTATGGATGTGAAGGAATCAAAACCATGATATATGGAAGAATCAATCATTGATGATGAAGGAGTGTCATTTTATTTTCGAAAATCGAGAAACATAAACACTTTATATGGATATAATGTTTAATAGTGGTGGAATTATGATTCATTCCAGGTCATGGGTATACTTTTGTTTGAGAATATTTTTTTTCTTGAAGGGAATCATTGATTTTTTGGAGACCATTTATAAAAATAATGAAATTTGGTAGGGGATGGAAAAGAAAACAGTTTACTTACATGGTTATAACAATCCATGTGGTAAGGATGAGGTATATCATAGAATAGATTCGGTGTCTTTTCACATAGTTCCAAGGTTGGATTTCAAGTAATGTAGCTGTTTATAAACATGTACATATTTGTCTCATGGAATAATCATGATTTATCGAACCACAAGATTGATATGTAGTTAACTATGTGACTCATTTTTCAAATGGGTGGAGTTTTTTCAATTTTGTAACATGGTATTTTATACAATGCAACCTAAAAATAAAACAAAATTTTTAGCTATACAAATTATTATTTTACCCCCTTCCGTAGATTATTTTTGTTTCTAATCAACCATAAACTCTTACAGAGTAAAATTAACACTACATTATGATGTATAGGTATATCTAAATGGATCATTGATTAATTCCCATAATTATTTGGGGACTTCTATAAGTAATATCTTGATTTTTATCATATGTACTCTCTTACCTCATGATCCCTTCAAAATATCCATTCCCCTTATTCTTTTGGAACCCAATTAGCTTGAAATTACTATATATATAGAGTTAGATAGGTAATTGATGTTGATTCTTGTGAATATATTTTTATGAGGACTAAATCTACTACTTTTCAAACATTACTTGTTAAGGAGACATTTTTTTCATCCACTCTTAAGGTATCTGTTTCAAAAAAAAAAGCGATAACACTTGAATAAAATCATGTACATGTAAATTCCAAAGTTTTGAATTTTGAAATTGAATTACTTTTTTTCACTTTTTCATAGAATGGGATTCAATGGGGTTATCCCTTTAATCAATAGTATATACATGTTACAATTTTGATTAAATTTTACAATAATGGTTATTACACTAAAATTGATTTTCATGAATGAAATTGTTAATGATTCCCTGTGAAAAAATGTTGTACAAAAATTGTGCATGATTTAATTAACGATTTTCACAAACGTAACACATTGCGATCCTTGGGGGAATTTTGTATGAACATATAAAAATCATAGAAAGTATATTAAAACTAGGGGTTATTTTGATAATATGTATAGACTATGGCATGACCCCATATTTGTGGAATTATTGTTTTTATGTCATATTATCTCTTTCCATTTCCATATACATTTTCCCAAAGGTTGTAGAACATGTTTTCTTTCTTTTATAAACAATAACATTTTTTCACTTTGTATTTCTCATATTATTATGTTATAAGGATTCAAGGAATAAATTTTTAGATAGTTTTATTCTATAGTTTATTTAATTCTTATAATCATGTATTATCGGAATATGAGATACTTATAAACAAATTAAATAATTTTTAAAAAAATCTGTTTCAATTAAAATATGATCGTATTTATTTATTCTTTTAATGGTATAACTGATGTTCAATTGGTTCTAGAAATTTTATATATTTGGGTTATCAACCTATAGGTTTTAATTCTCACATTATACTTTTCAATTTTACTTTTGTACATATAGATTTGTAGGACATATATATTGAAATGTTAATCATGTAATACCCCATAATATCTTGGATGTGGTCACCTTATTTGAGATTTGGAATGATCGTGATAGTCGGTCACATAGATACATGTGTTGATATCATATAGTTTCATATTTATGTTTAGATACTTCTAGATTGACGCTGTACAACTCATGTTTTTATACTTTCCATCAACCATGTAATTTATTTTTTAGCTCCTATCAAATATTCACGGGAAATATTTGGTTTTTTAGTGATCATAACCTTGTGTTCTTTCATTTTGGGTGATGTGTCTTGTCAATCTGGGTGGGTACATTACAGATTATTTGACTTAAAAAGGCATTTCCTAGAACATGTGAGGGAACACATTGAATCCAAATTATCTTATTCTAGGGGTATTTGAGTGAGGGAATGATAGGATAAAAAATGTATAATGATTTATAATGATGATAATTTTAGTGTATATAGTTAAAATTTTAATTAAACATTTAGAAAAAATTAATGAATTTTTATTTGAAACCATGAATATTATTTTTAAAAAGTTAGGGTTTCATAAATTTCTTCCCATATGTATATATAAAAAAATAACCACATGATATATGAATAAATATTTTTATTGACCCATAAATCCATTATTTAGAATAATTTATATGAATAATAGTTAATAAAATATAACAAAGAAAAAGAGTTAACTAAATAAAAATAGTTATACATTTTTAATAATATTCATATATTTTGTATATTGAGTTTAATTTTTTTTATAATTTCTATAATAACAATTGTTTTTAATAAATCAAATTGTGATTCAAATAATGACACCTATTTCTAATCAAAATATAGTATTGTGATATGTTTAATATATATATCATAAATATATGTTTTGTATAAAAATTAATTATTTCAAGAAATTATAGGATTTAACAATCATATAATATTAATATTATTGTTCCAAATTCAGTATTAATATTCTTAATAAACCATAGAATTAAATGAAATAACTTATAAATATATATTTCAATCAAAACAATCTATTGAAAAAAAATATTCATAATTGGTATATTATTATTCCAATATATTGTTACATTTCGATTTTCTCCAAATTTATATTTTAATATAATATAAAAACTACCTAAATATTTAATTTCATATATTTTATACCCAATCTAATAGGATTTTTTATTCTCTAAATCCTTCAAAACCATTTTATATACTACATGGATATGTATTATAATTTTTGTAGTTATGATGTTTATAATGGAATCTCAATGATTATATTAATTTCCTATAATTATTAGATGTATTTATAAATAGTTTCCTCCATTATAAGAATTTTTTCTAATTATTTTATTTTATTTATTCTTATCAATATTATAAATAAATTATTTTTCAACATATTTATTTATTTATTTTAGATAAATAATTCTTTTTATGATCCACAAAATAAAAAACATAATAATGACACTTACATTAATGAGAAAATTAATAGATAACTTATTTTTCAATACATTCACACACTAACTTTTTAGAGATAATCGTGCAAACGACAATTAGTTGGTAAGTAAATCTAGGTACTTATTATTTATAGGTTGATTTGGATATAATGATTCTTGAAAAATGTTCTAGGTACTTAATAGTTTGTTAAGTAATCATTCTTTCATGCTTTTCAACATAGGATACCCTTAAAATAATTTAAACCATTCATTGATTATGTAAAATATCAATATCTAATTAAACACATTCTCTATTGAACGTATATGTGAATTGTGAAATATAAAACCTTAATATATAAATGTGTAAAAACAATATTTCAAAAAATGGTTTAATGGAAGACCAATATAATAATTAAAACCTAAATTTTCCTCCATTGTTATAAAGGGACCAATATATTTCAATATCATCTTTCAATTCTCTCATAAAATGTAAATGCACATCAATAGACTGGTTTTCCAAAAAAAATTCATTAATAAATATTACATATTTAATTGCTTATTATTTATAATACTTCACTATCTAATTTATGGATCCATGATAAAATGATAAATTTTTTAAAACTTTTTAATTTTCCATTGAATTTTCTAAATTGATTTTAATTTTACCAGACTTTCTTTTCCACAATATGAAATTATTATAAATCCAATCCCATATAGATCCCATGACGCTTATATCAAAATAATTTGATAAAAACTATTTTTTTGCAATACCCCTCACCCTATGGAAGATTATTATCCCAAATTTATATAAATCATTTGAATAATATCATAATTTATCCAATATGTTAATAATCCTTTCATATTACCCTCCAATATTTTTCTTATGTCTTTACTAAGATAATATTCGACACATATTGTAAATTTATAAATCCCCAAAATGTTTGATATTATAATTAGGCCCATGAAATAAAATAGAGGGAGGTTTAGCATAAAGTTTCACCACATATTATTATATAGATTGAAATCTATTGAAAGGGATAAATCAACGATAATATAAATAAAATTGGTTAAGATATTATGATCATAAATCAAAACACATTTATGGATATTTTAATTTTTTGAACATAGATAACCATGGGAAAATTCCTCTTAATTATATGAAATGTGTGCAATGAAACAAGAAATAATATGATTATTCCTTTCGGTATCATTTATATGAATGTGTGGAATTACAAACCAGTTAAAAATACACAATTTAAAAAAATGTGGGTTTTGTTTTTGGATAAAAAGCATGAATTCAAAAATATCTTTTCTTAATATTAAAATGGGACCCTATTCAATTCAAATTAATTAAAAAAAGACACAAAGCTATAAATGGTACCTTATTCATTTTAATTAACTAATTATAATTGTGGATTTTTAGTGTGTTGATGACTAAAGGTGATAAGATAGGTGTCCCCTTGATCACCCAAACCCAACCAAAACTCCATCATTATTATTCAATTATAACTAGGACACATATATAAACACTGATGTTCTTTATGATGTATAATTGATTTATTAATGAATAAAATCTCATTCAAGAAGATTTGATAAATCAAACCATGTTTTATTTAGATTATATCTCCATGAAAATATTCATCAAGGAAGGTTAGATTATCTATCTAAATAATTCTAAAATTAGATTTTACAATTTTTTATAAAATGAGATTTTATATAAAGGTTATTCTATCTGAAATTTACATTTTTACTGGGAATGTTATAAGATTAATTTAAGACACTTATCCACACATAATACTTGATTAAATTTTTAATAAATGACACAATAATTTTATCACTTACTCCTTGAAATTTAATATATGTTTTAAAAAAATAAAAACCATTTACTCGATCCATATTCTCCCAAATTAATTAACTATTCATTGAACGTGTATTTCTCATTGTAAAATTTATATATTTAATGTATTTCATTTTATGATCAAAATTTTGAGTACATTAAGAAATAATATATATCATCATTATAGTAAACATTAAAAATGTAATTAAATAATTTCACATGAAGTTGATCTTAGTTTATTTCTCAACAACCCCTGTACAAGGGGCCCATTTCATACTAAGCTCATATTAATTTGACTAAGTGGGTCTTACGGAAAATCATAGTGTGTGAAATACTATGATATTATCTAGATAGAATAAATTAATAAACAAATACTAAGAGTAGAGTCTAGAAACAAATAATGGACCCTACATATATATGTAATATCATATATATGAATACCTTTATAGAAAATTTGCTCTATAATATAATCTATTTCTCTCACAATATCTCATATATTAGGATAAAAACTATTTTTATCCCCATTTTTATACTTTACATATTTAATGACCTTAGTCTATGGACATACATTCTTCTACCATGACCATGAATTTAATTAATGTACTTATATATTGTACTAGAAGTTACCGTGAGATATCTCATACATAACTCAGAACTGAAAAATTATTTTTTATTCTTCAACCAATTCCATAAAACTAAAAAAAAAATATACATAATGTACGTTCCGAAGACTATAATATCGTGGGATTTTTCATACATCATGGTATACATTAATATTTTAAAATTTTATATTAATGTGCATTCTAAAGAGAAATGTAGATGATCATATATCATTACAACCAATGACACCCTAAACACGTGGAGTACCTACTGGTGGTTCAGTCTTCATTCTCTCATTTAATCAAGATCACTCAGTATGATGTTCATGAGAATAAGACTCACTGATTATTATATCTGAACACCTCCTATTTATACATAATTTATTTCTTAATGGAATGAAGTATCTTGAACACCAAACAAAAAATTATTATTACTTTCAATGTATCTTAAGTGTCTCATTTTAGGTGGTAACTGAAATAACCTATTTATACAACTTGAAACAATATTATAATACCATGTATATAATGGATGAAAATATCTCAACACTAGAGTGAAGTCATTTATATTTTAAACAAACATGTAATTTATACAAATTTGTAAAAAGTAGTAGGTTCTAGGGAGCCCACTCACAACACTCAAACTTTATATAGTGAAACCTGCTAATAATTATTATCGCAAAAGCTCTCACAAGAGTATCCTACATCAACTGAGATATTGTATCATTTAGGGATCTTCCACATATTCATTGTGGAATCTCTACTAATAAATACTTCACCACTCTTAGTACAATCTTTAAAGAGATTAAACATATTATGCCTATAATTTCTCTTATAGTGTTACATAAGATCTATCGAGAGAACCACTTCCATAGTTCGAATATAGTATATTATAATAGCGTATTCACATATATATAGAACTCCATTCTCAGAAAAAAATATTCTTATTGAAAATAATTTCTTAGATGAATCAAAAGATTATATATTCTCGTATTATTTTGCAGAATTAGAATCCATATAATACTTTGATTATCTCTAGACTACTTTACCACCATTATTAAAAAAGATATTGGTTGAATATAATTTATAATCATTAAAATATTTTTAGAAAAATGTTTCTTGGTATCCCCTTATTATTGTCTCTTAATCTCCTCCATAAATTAATAACATATAATTTTTACATATTAGTATATAAGGGTAGTTTTCATAGATTCTTAATGTAAATATCCTAGATTAGAATTTTAATATCCCTCCATGATTAAATAAATTGAAATATTGAACATACTATATAGCATGGAATATATAATCAAACCCACTTCTGAAGCATAAGGGATTCAACACACTATCATTCTCATCCATTACTATGGTGAAAACCTTTTTGTAGATTTAATCCATATCATATTTTCAACAAACCTATATTGGAATTTTATATAATATTTATTTTGTGTAACTTCTCTATATATTTATATTCTCTTAAACCAAATAGCTTCTGAGATATATCCCAATAGATTATGATCACTATAAAATAGGCTACTTGACATAATTATATCATTATGAATCATTCATTTAATGAATTCAACCTTAATAGTAGAAATTGTAATTAATTTCCAATTGATGATATTTTTTCAATATTTAATATTAGGAAAACGATGAAACACAGACTAACCTTAATGTAGACACATGAACGTATTTCATTCCCAAATAATTCAATTTCCCTAAAGGAATCATCAAACTAATTATTCCATGATCAAGACTCCTAATTCAATCTATAAATCGAACTCTGTAGAAAGAATACTTTAATGGAACTATAGTTAATTGTAAACCCTTCTGATTATGGCATATTGTTATCTCCAAGAAACAAAAAATTTTAAATTTTCATTCTGAAATCTATTTTAAATTAATTAATAAAATATGTATATAATTGAAAGTTATATTATGAATGATTTTGTTGTAGAAACTAGAGAGAAGGATTTGTAATATTTGATGACATGACATTTCATAAAACACTCTAACACTAGTCAGGCCTTATAGGATCTCACAAGGACATCCATTTCAAGATTTTTATTGAATACCAATTTAAGAAAAATATGTTATACATTAATTTTGGTTCTAGAAAAACCTAGAAATATTTTGGTGCATAGATTCCTTCTCAGAATTCATGATTTCTTTGAATTCAGAAGCATCATTACCATTTACTACTTCCGTGAAGGTTTAAGGTTCATCGTTCTCTAGATGTGATGTGTTGCATGGGTTAGTTATAAGAAACTTTAATATCTTTCATTCTAAAATCTATCTAGTACACAATTTTTTTACTTTTATCACATTAAAATCATCCCCAACAACTACCGATTATAGAGATTATTCTCATAAAAAGTCTTGTGCATCTGGATAATTGGCATCCCCAAATTCAATCATTATCCAAACATATCAATCAGAATATTTTTTTCACTTTCTTGAAATATTTCATGTATTGCTACAATTAAATATATATCTGAATAGATACATTTATAATATTTTTTATCCTCCTTTATAAAATCTAGAAAGAAACAATGTATGGTTGGATACAGAAATTTTTCATGAAGTATAGTCTCGACACTTAAATTATATTTTCAATAAAATATGTTATATAATAATAAATTCATTGTACAAGAACTAATCTAGTTGTAAAAACATGATGATAATCTCACAATCGAAAGGTTGCTCTTCTCACACAAAGACATGCTCAATGAACCATATCTTATTTTCAAATTGTTTTAAATATATTATATTACTATGTTTAAATTCAAATGTGTGATCCTTATATAGAATCCTAATACAAAAAATTTGATATAAATAGAGTGCATTTAATGAAAAATATCCCTAATATAGAATGGTCACCCATTTTCTTCCACCCAGCATTGAAATTAATTTTCCATTAGCGTTTATTACTGCATGCATTATTGACTATATGTAACTTATTTCTCTACCTCAAAATTCATGGAATCATAGAAGGGATGTGAATCTTTTTATTTCACAGTCCAATCCCTTATATAGTTAATGATTATTATCTTCATCTAATTCAATATAAAGAAAAAATAACTAGAATTATTTACATCATTATATTCATGATGAACTAAGGAAAAAATAGATAGTGAAATGTTAATTTAATTCAAATTATAAATAAATATAAAAATCAAGAATTTTTTTAGTAATGTGGAAAAAATAGGACAATTTTCAAGTTATTTGTTCAGTTTGAGTCCAACAGACTCTAATTACTCAATGTATGCAATCATTTTGAGTACATGAGGTCATAATAAATTACCTTTGACTAGAATACATCTATACTAATCACAATATTTCCCATATCATTCATACCATACTTTCTTTTGTTATAACACATGGAGTTAAGACAAAAATTTGAAAGAATCATTGTTCTCAAAAAAATTTCAGAGCTCGATATATATGGATAATAGTATAAATAAAAGAACATCTAGCACATCCAACATATTTTTATTAAATTTATCTTTTATTCCTCTCTTTCACATTATGGGGGGATCTGAAAGATGTGGGCACACATTTAAACATGTATACATCTAATGGATTTGTTCTATGAACATGACAATATACCACTCCTAGAATTTGTGTATGGTTAGGATATTATCTATATCAAATATTGATCATAATGTAATGGAATTCGTGGAGATTTCCATTTGATATACATAAATTATATTTAAAAAATTATTACCTTAACTTTATTACCAATAGACATTTACAAATTGTTAATTTTAAATGTCTCCCTCTATATTTTTCAATTACTAGTTATACTCATTTAATGGATTTGAAATACACTTTTTATGAGAATTATAGTGTAATTGATCCTTAAAACACTCTTCATAGCCTAAGATATGACATCACCACTATTGTGAGAGTCTAAGGAATGGTATTTATTATAAAAATTCATTAAGTTGTGTCTCCTTGATCTATTGAGTGGAGTCTCATCACATATAAAGGTGTAACATTAAATTCTTAGTGGGTGGAATCTATAATTTCAAAAAATAATCTATGTCTAATAATTTTATTCCATCATTGTTAATGTCAACCCACAACCCTCATAATGAATCTCTGTCAGTAAGATTCACCTTCAAATAGGTCATATGAATGCATCAAACAATCATTTCATCCAAATTAATTTGGGGTATTACACTAAATGATATTATATATTAATTGATGGGTTTGCTAATTTAATCAACGTGACTGAAATCCATTTCAACTTAACATGTACTTTCTATTGTAATAATCGAAAAACATAAACATGCTTTTAAAAAAACATCCACCACACACGTTCCTTTTATCAATGAAATCTGGTTTATTTCTATAATATGTGATTATGCATAATAAATAATAATTCAAAAAATAATATACCTTGTGTATGATAAAGTAAATAAATAAAGATGTGATCATGGTACATTAACTACTGGTAAACACATCAAGTGAATAATAGACTAACCTAGATAGTAGGGATGTATCATGAGTTAATACCTGACTTGAATTGAGTATCCCACAACACCTAGAAATTTCAATTGTTTTGTATTCACTATATGTAGAATCAATAAAATTTTCCATGTACTCTTCTAATCATGAAAATCTACACACAAACATAGGTGTAGAGAACTCATGGTGTAAAACTACAAATTATTACTTAAATGTTGACACAAAATACCTTATACAAATTAATGATAGATTGAAGATGAACAGATAAAAAATTTAAAATAATTATTACATTTTAAAATATAAATTAAATCATTACATAAAAATAATAATGAAATTGGCACATTTCAGCCTCATATAATTATCAATCCTAATTTAATTATATTACATAATAAAAAATTTAAATTATCTAAAATCCAAATCTAGGGTATTTTTAATCACGTAAAATGAATTGAAATGGTTTTATTAAATTATTTGTAATCCTCACTATGGGAAATACAAATCTAACAAAATCAAGTCCATTAAATTCAACTGTTGATATTTTTTATAATTATTAAATTCCATGTTGACCATAATTAGATCAACCTAAAATATTTTAGACCTATAAAGTGGTAGACTATTTGGGAAGGGTGAATCATCGATCTATTATTCCTTAAGGATTGTATGGGAATAAATAGTTTCTTAAATAATCCATTTGTCCTCTTAAAGAGTACATACTAAAATGAGAAGATGTGATTATCCCAACATTACTCATATTCTTTTTATAAGAACATAAGAGGGTACGGAGGGTAGTTTAACATTATAAATTCATCCAAATTTTGTAGCTTACCATGAATGAGTCTAAAGTGAGCTTTTATAATAAGGATATGTTATATAATATTTCACTATTTATTATGTAATTTAATTACCTACATTTTATACAATTGGGAACACATATGAATGAATGTATATTTACATATATTTAATGACAATTTTATCTCTCTTATTAAAAATTATCATGTAACGTGATAAAATAAAAACAATTAAATTTTTCTCATACTCTCCTCAAAAAAATTATTTATCCCTAAAAGTGTTCGGTTTTTTCCAAAAAATATTTTTTCTCAGACTCACTTCTATAGTAAAAACACATTTGAATACCTTTATTAAAATGTTCAAAAACAATTATTCTAAACATAAATTGTATGATTGAATTATTTTTCATATAATTGATCAAACCTAGTAATTCACCATCTCTTTCACATGGGGATAACATCATCCGAAGGGCATATTTAAATTAATAGGTTGAACTTGGGGATACAATTTGTGTGTAACCCTATAGGTCCTTATCGGGATAGTAGTGTGTCCAAAGCAAAGGCCAGGAGTAGACTATATAAACACATCATTGAACCTAACGAGATAAGAAATTTCATATATTATGATAAATCATAAGAACAGGTTTTGTGTAATATAACCTATTTGTCTCGGGATACCTTAAAAAAGGATTCACACATGGTTCATTATCTTTTTGAAGCTTTGTTTTTTTCATGAATATACTATATAAAATTAAATTATTATACTTTGGAAAACAGTTTACTAAATATAATATCATCTTCATCATCTTTGTCTAATGATATTTCTCTTCCTTAACTCATATGTGAATAATTTTATATTGATCATTCAATCAATAGAATACCAACAAATACATAACCTTCAGAAGATACATTTAGATGACTTTAATGTCATTGTATATCCCTTACATCAAAGTACATGATCCAATTTTACACATTAATAATGATATCACATCATTAGAGCAATGCACATTTTCTTAGATACGAACAATTATTAAATCCCTATTCATTTTTTGTTCCTATTGGTAGGTAAGTCCTCGTGATCCGAATTACTCAATATCATCTATTATGGAATTCATTAGTTTTAGTATTAATTACTTTCATCCTGTTAGACATGATATTCATTCACCATATATTTCTTATTTGAGTTTTATAGTGATAGCTTAGAGAATATATTTAAGTTAACTTTAATAATGTCTCAAGGATCTCATTATAGATGGGAACAATTATTTCTTATTGATGTGAAACATAATCTATAGAAATAACAATGTAAATAGTAGACACATATGTATAAAATCTATTATGGTATGAATAAACACATTTATATATAAAATATTACATTTGTAATTGTAATAAATGTATAAAAACTAATTTCTACTATGTCACCCACTCATAATAACATCCTCTCATATATTAGTTACCAACACAACATAAAACAGGACGTAAAACAAATTTTATCTTCCTTGTTGTCTTCCTGACTAAAAAGGTCATAATGAACCATATGAATATTTGTACACTGGGCAAGTAAAATAAATATTAATGTATAATATCATCTTGAAGAAAATTCATTATTTTATATGTATATGGAACACATAATATCCTCATCATGTATAAAGATCAATTCATATAACTATTTTTTTCAAAAAAACATTATATATTTTAATATTGTAGTTTTCTTTTACAAAAAAACATAATCCTTTTTCCCATTAACAATCCTTACTAATGATGGTCAAATAAATAAATAGGATAGATATTTTCTCAATAATACCATATGATTCACATATACAACTATATATGATTAATGATTACAGTATAATGTTTGATGGTTGATTATGATAGCACCACATGATTATTTATACTAATGGAATTAGTGTCTCCTTTTTCATTATCTGAAAATAATAAAGAAGGGATTCATAATAGTTGAATTTTTTAGACCATTTCATTTTACTAATGATTAGATTATTCTATTATAATGAATAAATTTGACGTTAATATATATACATCACACATTTCAATATAAGTACAATAAATCAACATCATTACATAAATGGTAATTTCATATATCATAAATTCATATGTAGAATATTTCATCTCATGAAACATTAATTATAATGATTTATATGCTATCACATTCATAATATATATATAAAACGACCAATACTATTATTTGAAGTTTTTGTAATGATGATAAACCACTATATTAAATGAGGAAATATTAGGGTATATTCACCTCGTTAACTCCTCATAGTAATTTTCAATATTCATCAAGATACCATTTCAATTAAAATTTAATATCATATCAATATTACATGATTAGTAACCTTTATAATTATGTAATTTCCCCCATTAAATATCTATATGACACATATAATTGAAGGAAACTGTCAATAATAATATGTGTTGTTATTTGTTTCATTTTAGGATTATAATTACTTTATAGGATACCTGAATTGTTTCAATAGAGAAAACATGCCCCCACAAAGTTCACATATTGCAATCAGATGTCACATTGACTAAAAATGATACAAAACGTCATCCTAGATAAAAAATTATAGTTATTATATATTTTTTTAATCATTTATTATACTTTAATATAGAATTATATTATCTCAAAAAAAATTAAACAAATTCCAATATAATATTTTAGTAGATGATCTATCGAATCCATAAATATTGTAGATATAATCACTACAAAAATATTCATAATAAAAAATAACATAATCCAAAATATTTAGGAAATATAGTATATTAGATTTCATACTTCATTACCTTAGGAAAATAAAATTCATAACTATATTTATTATTTGGAAAATAAAAATAAAAATAATGGTGAACAAATAAATAAAAAAACAATAACAAAGTATATTTATTGATAGTAATTATATTAAGGGGATCTATGTAATCACAAAATATAACCATTGTGTTATTATATTTTAAAGTCATTATTTTTGAACTACAATGGAATACCCAAAAAATATGAGACCAATAAATATATTACATTGTAGTTATTTCATAAATTCGCATTACTCAATTGAATTTATTCGATAAACTACCTTTAATATGGATTTAAATATAGAGATGAATATAAAAATTGAACATATCATATTGATCTGGGTGAGTTCTATTACACCCTAAAAATTTATTTACATAAACTATGATATAATGGAAGAAAAATCCACCTTCATTTACTTCATTAGCTACATTATGTAATTAAAATATAAATATAAATAAATTTTTTATGAAATTTCCCAATGAAAATGATGTATCGATGATGAATATAAATTTTACAAAGTTAAAAAATATATTAAAATAGATACATTATTGGTTAAATAATCCCACATATTCTTAATAACTATTATTATTTCATTTTTATTGGATCCAATCCATAAATATAATAGTATAGAATTATATATAAGAAAATAAAAACTGAACTGTTCTGATACACTTTTATAAAAGATGAAATATGAATAAATTTGATATCATTGCTATTTTTAATGAAACGTTTAATGTTTTCCATGATCCTAAATGTAATCAAGGTCACCTTTTGTCCCAAAATATATTATGTTTGATAATTCTTCATCATTTTCACCACTCATTGAACATTTATAGATATTTTTAGATACTAATAATAAATTATTATTGTGTATATTTATACACTAAATATTTGCGAGATGTTGAATATTTTTTTAATTAGTTACACTCCCACATAATGTTTTTATTTAAATTTTAATATGAAATAAACTAGGTGAATAAGAGACCTAAAATCCATATTTTGTTTTGGAAGACCTAAAATTACATCATATATTTCAAAATTTTGAATGGTTGGATCCATAAGAAAATATAATGTGTTTATATTATATTATTTAATAAGTATAATGTTATTCTATTAGTGATTACAAATTAAATAAATGATTCTATTAATGAAAATTTAACATTCTGTATTATAATAAACAAACCATAAATATACACAATCTTCATAATCTACCTCATCATTTGAATTCATAAAATATGGGGAAAATATTAGTAAATAAATATATTCATGGAATATCCCCATAGTGTGGGTAAAATCATAATCCATCTATTTTTACACATTACTAGAACAAAACAAGGGTTTATTCAGCTTCTATATAGTGACCGATACATTTTTACTTATACTATTACACAGTTCCAAAATATAAATGTCCATTAATAAAAAAAAGGGATTGTATAGAAATAGTGTCTTTCGAATACAAGGTTATTAATACATAAATGGAACTAAAATGAGATAACTATATTTTATTCTATATAGTGAGGTCTTATGATCCCTCTGATCTATAAAAATATCATGGGATAACCTAATGACTAAATAATGAACAGTATGATCTAAAATGACTAGTAAAGGAATAGTCATTATAAGTTATCATAACAAGTGAGCCAAAGGTATAAAACGATATCATAAAAGATAAGGTACATGAGTAATTAAATGGGGGATAACATAAAGGGAATGATATCGTAATATAATGTAAACAAGGGAAAGTGTAAATTTCTTAAAACATGGAATACACATAAGTCAAGGATAGCTTCGATGAGAACATCACATTTTATAAGTAGTACAATAATGTATTTGGTTCACATTGTAATCTGAAAAAATACTATTCAGAAAAATAAGACACTAATATATGAATTTAAGGTCTATATAACTCTAGGAATGCCTATCACATTAATTTCATTAACATGGATTTGAGTTCCAAATAAGGTTAACAGACATAGTGATAAAAAATAATAATTACCCATGGAAAGAAACAGTTTGAGTAATCTTTTATCATAACATAATGAAAATAGATTCCATAATGATTGAATTTTAGAAATTATCATAAGGTATGTATTACCAAACCAAATAATGATGTATCACCATGATATTTTTGGAAGTATATTTATGAATTAATTTAATATTTTTGATGTTCTACATTTCAATCAACATGGAATGAAGCTTATGTAATATGAAAGAACTAAATATTGGATTAAATTTCATGAAAAACAATGTTTTACTAGCATCACACCCAAATCATATATTTATTTTAGTACACGTAACAATATATTTTATTTGACTTACACACAATTTCTAGTTCCTTTGATAGCTTTTGTTACATGCCAGACCTAGTTTTACCTAACTCCAATGTATTGTTAATATTTTTGTTATAATATTGTTATAGTTGTCACTTATCCATTGGACTGGAGGTATAGAATAATATTAAATAAAATATGAAAATATGGTTTATACATGTAATTATGAAGAATTATTCGGTCACTAATTACTTTTAAATTTAATTAATTCCCTTTTGAAATTATAGGAAATTGTGTTCTCGAAATCTATATTAATGAAATCAAACACATATAACCTCCATACAATAGTAAAAACAATTTTAATAAATTATTCTGAAGAAAATAATATATTTTTTATTCCTTAAAATATTAAATGTTCATATTATGTGTTTTCTAGAAAAGATATGAGTGTAAATCCAATTTTAGGCATAAAGATATATATATTTCTAGAAGCTAATTTTTCCACCTCTTAAAAGTGAAGTTATTTGAAATAAAATCTATGAAACTGTTATAAATTTTCTTTAAAAAAACTAGAGTACTTTTTTTAAATATATATAAAAAATTAAATTTGATGATTATGCTGTATTTTTTCTACAAAGCTGTAATTTTTTATAAATATACAAACCAGTGAATTTTAGTTGAAAACATAATTTTCATCTATTTTATTTATATATTTAAATTATATTTTTAATATTATTTAAATTATATTTATATAATATATATATATATATATATATATTAATGCAATTTAGGTCATTGGAATCCATTTCAAATTGAAATTGGATACAAAAAAATTTCTAAACAATAAAACATTTTCACTTTAAAAATTCATTGCCTCGTCCAATATACTTGCTTAATTTTAAATTAATTACTACAAAATCGGTGCTTAGATTTTCAAAAAGATTATTCTGAATTTTTATGAGATTGATTTATAATTTAATTTATCATAAACTATGTTTATGACTACAAATATTAGTCATTATAATTAAAATTAATTACCCTGATTAAAATAATAGTTTATCTAGTGGTGAACCATTTACTTAAGGGGATATATAACCTAGGAACGTGTCCAAAAACCATTGGATGGCCATATCTATACCATATTATGAATTCTCTAAAAATTTCTATTATTGGAGCACTTTTTGTAATGGAGGCCTCTCAAAAGTGTATTCCTTTTTGTATTTACAAGAATGTCAGTCCTCCTACACTATAAAAGGAAACTCACCCCTCAATTAGTCACACATATTAGGCCTATTGGCTAGTCCAAACCTAGCCCAAGTAAGCCACTAATTCCATCTTTTCATACTAAAGTCATCTATTTTTTCTTAAATCCCTCCGAGGAATCCCTTTGTTGAAAACCAAAAGTTGTTAACAAAACAAGACACAACATCCTTCAACTAGAATTTTTTTTATTTATTTATCCTTCCAAAAATTATTCTTATTACATTATAATATTATTAAATATGTATTATAAATATAATTATATTTTTTTAATGACAAGGTTCAATCTAAACTCACACAGACTTCCATCACATGGGATAGACAATCATCGTTCGTGTGTACACAAAACTACAACCATGTGAATATATGTAAATCATTCTTCAATTACCTCCACTAAAATTTTATAATAATGATATAATTAGTATTTTTATATGATATATAATATATTTATTATTCCACTATGATATTTTAATTATTATATAAAACATATATTTATTCATTTCAATTTTTGGAAATATAATAACTTTGTTTTTGGATGTGTGGACTATCGCCTCTTCAAAGTTATGTGATTCCTTTAATCTTTACATTGAATGTATTAAGGATGGTGTTAATTAATGTATGTGTTATATATGAAATGATATTTCTAATATAATTATAATATATAGAGAGTGAGAAAAATGTACCATTTTCTTCTTTCCTTTCGTACTATAATAAAATTGAAACAACGTTCGTTCATACGTACGACCTACTGTCTCCATGAATGGTGCATTTCATTTTCATTTTCAATATTTCATTAATTTTATAAATAAATATATACATAATATATATGATATTTATATCATGATTAACATTATAGAAATATATAAATCATGATCTATGTAGGAGTACAAGAAATATCATGTCAAACATGTACAAAAAACAAAATGGTTACTACCAAAAATGCATCATTCCTTCAGAATTATTAAAAAACAATAAATATAAAGTCACAGGTAAATAATATATATTTTTATATAAATTAATATAATTATTTGATAATTTTATAATTAACCTATATTTATTATACATGTGTTTTTAATGAGTACGACGAGAGTTGATGCATATAGTAAGGGTTTTCTCATTTCACTTTTATTTCTATGAGATATATGATATTTTCAGAACATGTTATTTTATGAGTTGTATATACATACCAATGAAATGTTATATAATTATATTTTTTAATTAAAGATATTAAAATTCTAATTTTATGTCATTTTTTCATGGGGATCACTATTCAAAAGTAACTCAAGTAGTAAGGGTATTTCCAATCTCATTTTTATTTCTGCGAGACTTATGCCTTATTCCCCAATTGATTCTTTTGTTTTTTGTATATAATGACTAGGAATATATTATAATATATTTATATATTCGTATTTCCATATCAATTTCATTATCCTTATTTCATGTGGTTTTATGGTTCAAATGTTACCAAATTGGTAATGTAATTCTGTCTCAATTTCCCTTTTTTGAGTGTAAGATCCCTACCTTTTCTAGAAATTTCTTATAATACCCTGGCCTTAAAGATTACATAATATGGATTTTCGTCAATAAATATACATTTAATCAAAATTGAGGTTTTTTAAGGTTTTTATATTTAGAGAATTATGTTATAACATATACATAACAACTTAAATATTACAAGTAGACACTTATACTCACATCCCATTTTTTCATAAAACCAAAAATCATTAAAAATTAATGTGGCCTCATTTCATTTTTTAGCCACACATGTATTCCATGATCCCATCCATGACTCTATTCTTACGTAATTCTTAAAAAACATTTCAAAACATTGGATGAGCCTAAAAAGCTCATTATGTAATATAATATAAGGAATAAAACCATTTTTCCATGAATATTTAAAACACATGAACACATTTTCCCAAAATCATACTTTTCACCCATAACACAAAATCTATTTAGCTTAAATCATGTAATCATAGGATTACTACAAAACATAATAGAAATAAAAAAATATTGAGGATACTTGTGGCATGAATATCATAATTACATTGTAGATTTCACAGCTACATAAGGAGTAACCTCAATGGTTATGTTTGGAATACCCATTATTATATATTTTATAATTCTCTTAAGAGAAACTTTATCTTTTACCTCCATCATGTTACCTAATGAATTGGAGAGTTATCTCGGGATCACCTTCCCTTGGATCAGCATGGAAATATCCATATACATAATCAATGCACAAGAACCATAACATAATCAGAGCATATGGGAAAGAATAAAGTAAAAAAATAAAATTTCCCCTTGGAATTACAAGATAACCTTTCATTATATTGATAAAATTAATTTAATTAAAACATTAAAAAATATGATCATTGAATAAAAGTGTCTCAAACCACTTTGAAACATTATAAAATAATTTTCACTTTAAAACACTCATGTCTATATAAATATATTATTAAATTTTTTTTGATAACATGTACATTAATGACAAATATTTAGAAAAATATATCTTCAAATAATTTAAAATGATGTTTTAGTTAAATTATACCTTACCACAAAAGAAAATAATTGAATAAAAATAATTAAATAATAACATTAAAAAATTATAATATCAATTATAATAATGATATTCATTATTTAATATATCAAATGAATATATATACACCATATATAATTGAATTGGATCATAATAACAATTCAGTTTCAATGGAATGTAAATTGAGATGAAATCCATGAAAAAGATCTTATAAATGGCATAAGAATTAATATATGGGGAGGTTATGTGTAAATAAAATATATCCACAAAAATGGGAGTGTAAATTAAATATAGATCAATAAAAAGTGATTCCAAACATAATATTTTAATAATATAATCAACAAAGTATGCGTAAAACCCAATAAGTGGAAATTCAGTTTAAAAATTCACTTACAATGATTATTTTGCTAGTAAAATAGAAATTTTATGTGTATTAACTATAAATACACATAAATAATGTATAATTACAATATAATACTTCAAAATTAAATTCTAACACAATCACACCATGACATAATCAAGTAGTAGAGGATAAACCCAAAGAATTGAAATTGGGTTAAGAAGTTCCTTTACCAAGATTTTGACTCATCACATAAAATCAGTATATTCCTGAATAATAAATTTTGATTAACTTATAATTTCTAGAGAACCTTTTTAAATTTTATTATTCCCTTTTATTTAAATTATTACCATGTTATAAGAATTACATTATTTTTTATGGTCATATTGGATGTTTTCTCGATATTCGGTAAATGAGACAAAAAAGAAATTGTTTTGATGCAAATTGCCCTAGTAGAAATAACTAAATCATCTCCAAAATATTATTAATCATATGAATATAATATATATCCAGAATATATGTATTTATAATATCCATAATAATTGGATATATGAAAAGAAATTCACTGTTCATAGAGATAGTAAGTCTTATGCATGCACGAACGCTACTTTCTTTTCATTGTCACATTAAAAGAATAAGAATAAAATGTTATAAATGTATATTATAACAATTTTATTATATTTTTTTCATTTATGTCTCATAGGTTTAATAAAATAATCCTTTATTAATTCCTTGTATATCATGAACGAGTCATATCACTTTGAGGGTGTGGTAGTCCACACTTCCTCAAATAAAATTATCATATTCACACATATTAGAAAGCAAAAAGGTATATTTTTAATATACATTACATTAGAATAGATATAATTTTAATATAATATATATCGAATATAAATATATTATCATTATAAAGACCACCATGATAGTTGGTAGTATTAAATTGATCAATAATCGTTTCGTGAGTTGGAAGATCGTCGTACACATAAACAGTAGGTTCATATCCATTTGGTGAAGCTATGTGTAAGTGAAGTTATAATCCCTCTCATAAAACCATACTAGTGTATTTTGAATACTGGTGTTGTTATTTTATCAATTAATAAGAATATCATAGGGATTGGTGATGGAAAATAATGGAATGAAACTTGAGAGAAGATATTACCTCAAAATCGAGTAACTCATGTTGATCTGAGCCAAAATGTTTCCTTGAGTTGACTTATGCTCAATTTAAGGGTTATATAATAGATAGAGGTATTTTTGGAGATTATTGTTTTAGAATTTTATAAATACAAGGGGTTTTAGTTGTACAAGAATTTGGGTAGTGGTGGTTTCCATTTATAAGAGGTAGGAAGGGCACTTTAAAAATGTCTTGAAATGTTATTTTATTATAAATTGATTCTCCATTTTTAATGTTTCCAAAACAATTTATTTAAAAGATAATATGAATTTGGATCATATCAAATCATCCAAAAAACAATAATAAATCTTGTAAATATTTTTTATCTCTTATATTTTTGTTTTAATCATTATTTTTCCCTTTTTAATCTTACCATGATATTTTATTATTTACAATTGTAAGTTAATTTATTTACCATAACATGTCAAAAGACCTAAATAAGTGTTATTTATGACATATTTGGATTTATAATAATCGTTTGGCCAAATAATACATTTTTTTAATTATAAAACATTTAATAAACTATTTTATATTTTAATTTATGAATTATGTTAATGTTGACACTATTCATAATTGACTTTGTTCTAAAATTCATAAAAACATTATTAATTTGATAAAAATTCATTAAATAAATAATAAAATGTCATAGTGATCCAAAAAATTCATGGATGAAAAAATTATGGCATATAATATTTATTTTAATATTTATAATATCTTTTATTTCATATTTCTCGTAAGAAGATAATTAATATATCAATGTTTTGTCCATATTTATGGTAAATAATTAATCTCTGAAAATTAAAAATAAATTACCATTATGGTAATAATTTCATTATATTTATGGGGATTATTTATTTTTCATGTTTCATCAAATTTATCTATTCATTAAAATTATTATACTTATAAGAGATAATAGATTGACACATCGACACTTTCATTTTCTTTAATAATAATTTTATCACTTTCATGATAAAAAGTCCCTTATATGAATCAATTAAGACCCTTAGGTGATATTGGTTGATTTTTATACTTAATATAGTATTTTTTAAAGTGTTAGGGTAATTTAATTATCCTTATCATATTCTTTACTACATCAATTTACCTGATTTTCCTTTTAATTTGGTAAATAAAAATTAACAAAGATAGTTTTCATATTGTCCAAATATAAAAGGTACTTATTTAAAAAATTGAAACTTATGATTCAAAATATGTAATTTAGTTTTTTAAAATTCAAAACAAATAATTTTTTAAAATTAATTTAAAATTAATTCCGGTTGTCAAAACAAAAAAACCGATTTTTAAGAAGTAAAAACTATGAAAATATTGACTTGTTTTTATATCCAATTTAAAAATGAAATTAGTTATAATGACTAAAATTGTATTTATTAATAAAATATTAGTCCAATTAAACATTAAAACAAATTAAAATTGATATATAACTATATAAATAAATTATATTAATTTTTAGTTTCAAATTAAAATGTTGTATTTTTAATAATTCATAAAAAATGCACTTTATCAGAAAATTACAAACAAAATAACCAAAGTAAAATATTATATCCCAAATCTATATAAGAAGTATATTTTTATCAAATTGAACATATAAATGTGAAAAAAGAATCTATATTTGAAAATATTCACATTCAAAAGGCATCAAAACTACCATTTAGAAATATTATAAAATGTTTGTCAAAAAATGGAATTCATTCTCATTTTAAGCCTCCAAAATTTATTTAATAAAGGTAAAAATTATTATAAAAACATTTATAATAATATATTAGTTAGTTATATTCATTAATGAAAATAAAACATCTAGGAATTAAGAATGATTTAAAATAATAGTAATTTTTTAATATTATTTTTAACTTAGTGTTGTGTTCAACATAAGATTTCTGAGAAACCCATTATTTTGTTTTGAGTATGCTATCAGATGAAGTTTCCCCTTTAACATAAAATTAATAAATTATTCATAAATATTAATATATATGAAAAATTATTATTATATAAATATATAAGATGTACATTATTCCCCATTTTGGAAATTTTTTCCTCACAATTTTAAAATTTTGCTCTGCAACTTCATTGAAAATCTCAGAACGAAAAAAGAGAAAAAAAACTAACACATTAATGGAATGTAAGAGAATAAATGAGGTCACCTGATATAATACATAATATAATTCCATTTATGAAAAAAATTGATATGGAAAAAATAACCATCTTGTTCTGATGGAGAGTGATATGAAACATAATCAAGAGAAAGTTAACAATAAAAAAACTACACACTTGTGATGGGTTAAACATTCTTTGATTTCCTATTAGGAAAATTAAACAGAAAAAAGTTATATATTAAGGTCCTTTTCAAAATGATGAGTGATTTTTTTTACGAGAATGACTAAGAACATAAGGAAAGATACATACATGTCATGTAGAGTTTCATCCTCTAATAAATATATTCCACAAGCTCTTATTTTCCCCAAACGATGAGTATTAAAGAAAACTTGGTTACACCTCAAGTGCTAGAATCAACATCTCTAGAATCAGGTAATCCATAAATAATTAACTATCTATTCATAATTTTATGAAAAATTAACCAAACCTAAAATGGTATGTACAAGAGCAGATAATCCCTTAAAAGAATAATCCTTTTTAAATAGAATGACTAATTTTAGTCTACAAAATTCAATAGTAAAATAAAAGGTTCAATAATGACCATTCAAAAAATAACTATCCATAAAATTACTCAAATAATACAACTATTATTGAATCCCAAAATTCAAATGGATTTGATCACATAGTTTTCCAAGATATATATTCACATTTATTTCCAAATTACATCAATTATTCTTAAAGTTTCATACTAAAAATTAATTAACCTATTCACATATTCTATTAGTAAGGTTATTCATTTACATAAATAATATGATTCACCATAAATCCATTATTAAAACATGTATTATTCCTAAATAAAATTTATCCATTACTCCTCAAATAAAATCCTATATTATTCTATTTTGCTTAGTCTTATAGTGTTCCAAAAAGGGAGTATATCTTCAAAAATAAAATTTGTAACATTATCACCAAATCAGTTTTGTATAAAAAATATATTTATTTGATCAAACATATGTTCCTAATATTAAATTATTATATACCCCTAATGTCATTTAACTAAAAATAATCAATAATAATAACGAGGGACATCATTTAGGCCATTAATAGGCGTTAAATCCCAGTCACACTTTGATTGTGGTTTCAATTTCTACAGACTTGAAGGACGCAACAAGTTGACACTCATCTTATGGGTTGTCCTTTTGATAAAACAATATAATTATTATAACATTCAAAAATTATATAAAATAATCAAAATAACCCAAACATACTTTAATCTCAAGTGTATCTCATTCCTTTCACTTTTTGAGCCAAAATCCAGTAACCTGTAATTGCCTCAATTTTAAAGATCATATAATCCTTAAAGCTTTTTTATATTTATATCCACGACATAAAAGATAATTATTCCACAATTATAATTTTAACATAAAAAAATTAATGTTTACACATAATAAATTGCTCAAATTTAGTCCCAACATTAGTACATTTAAACATATAATCAACCATATATCCAACATAACTCTTCAATTCCTAAAATGTAACATCTTAATCATCGAACATTATTCTTGATCCTATATCCATGTTTTTATTTATTATTTTCAATACCTCTTTCGAAAAAAAACATTCATAATATCCTAAGCTTCAATAATGTGAAAACATGAGATAAGAAATAGTCCACTCATTTCAATGGTCATTTTCTGTTTCCACGTCCTCAATTTTAATGACATTAGGTTTTGGTAAAAATATATTTATATGTTCCTATTTATAACATTCCCAAAACATATTCCTAGGAAATATATTTATATAATGACCATTCAAACAACATTTAAAACATTCCATCAATCCCTTAGAAATAAAATCATTCCCTTTCCTGGAGTCAACTGAAGGCTTCATTTTTTTAAAGGGAGGTTATTGTTTTATGACCATCATAACAACATCTCTATCATCTTCACGTCATTTTGAAACATTTTACTAGGTGTTTGTTTCCACATCCTTGACACATAGATTGTTGAATATACTTTCCTTTATTATTATTACACAAACATTCATAAGTTATTATTTTCTCACATATATGATATAAGGCCCCAGCATTACACATTACATAATCTAGAATTAAGTTAAGAATTCAAATTTAGGAACTTTTTAGGTTTAGAGTTTTATATAATTTATCCATAACTTTTATATTACATCTTAATATAACAATGTAGACACTTATACTATATCCAAATTTTTCTCAAAAAAGATAAAACTCTTCAAATAAAACAACAATTCTTTTCTTGATATAAATCATCATGAATTCTTCCTTTATATTACCATACCTCATACCTTTTGAAAAACAATTAAAAAACATGGTATGATTATAAAAATCTCGGTAAGGGTTATAAAATAAAGAAAGAAAACATTATTCCATCAATATGTACAAAACATAAACTCTTTAACATACCTCATGAAATCAAATACTTATGAATAGCACATAAAAATCAAAAATTTTAAAGGCAACTTTTGGCATCCATAACATACTTACATTTGAGCTTTCACAGCTACGTAGGGAGTTATGATTGAATACACATCATAGTATATTCCCTAAGGTGAAACATTAACATTTAACTTTGTCACGTTACCGAATGAATTGGAGGTCTATCTCGGGCTCAACCTCCCTAGGTTTATCACAAAATCACACCTAAAAGTAAAAAATTCCCAAGAACCATAACATAATCATAAAACATAAACAATCAAAAATGAAAGATAAGATTTCAACATAGAAATAACATGATATTATTTCAATATATTGGAAAAATAAATCCATTATAAAAACCATTTTCAATACCAAAATACATAGAAAATGGTATGTGTTATTTAATTTTCCTTTTAAAACACTATGGCTTTTAGCAGAAGCCAAATATTAAATAATGCTCGTAGTGGGAGAAAGGTCAATGTCCAGACATATGTTAAAAAGAAACATTCTTTAGTTTATTTTAGTAAAATTCTTCTTAAAAATGAATCCTTATGATTAAAATTAAAATTCAAATGGGTTTATTATATAGTGTATAAAACAATGTCTTGTATAAATCAAAGTATGCCTCAATGAATGGATATTGATATAAACTCCCTTATAAAGGTCATTTTGTAAATAAAATAGATCTATTATGTGTATTCCTTATAATAACACAAAAATAAAGTATAGATAAATGATAAGATATAAAAATTAACTTCTCACATAATGAAATGATGACATAAACAAGAGAGATAAGATCAACTTAAAGAATGGAAACTGGTTTAAGAAGTTCCCTAAAAAAATTCATCATCTTAACGGCGTCACATAAAATTTCATAAAATTAGTTTATGAGAGAAAATAGGGTCTATCATCCCACGTACATAAAATTTACAGTAATAAGTTTATATAATAACATATATCAATGTTTTAAATTTGAAATTTAAAGACATAAAATCGATGAAGTCTTTTAAAAAAAGAGGGCGGTGAAAGGTTCCCTTACAATGATCATGTCATTATATTAAAGACAAACCAATGAAAAAATTATTGATAAAAAATATAAATCCTCCTAATATAAGTATATATTATGTGTAATACAATAATATTTCATTCACAGATATTCATATCGTGAAATAATCATGAAATAGAAGATTAATCCAAAGGATGGAAATTGGGTTAAGAAGTTCCCTTACCTCGTGTCCGACATGCGTCATTCATTATTTAAATCCTTGAATAATATAAATAAGTTAAATCTAATTGGTTTAGATCCTTTTTAAATTTTATTATTCCTTTTATAATACTTATTACTTAAATATAACAATCATGTAATTATTCATGTTTTTATTGGTCTTTTTGTCGATGTACGGTAGATGAGTAAAATGAAATTGTTATAATTAAAATTTGACTATGTGGTCAAAAGACAAATATATCCCATTTTTTATTCATGCTTTCAAAATCATATATTTCAATTAAATATGAAATTATAATATTCTATAACATTTGGAGATAAGAAATAAAATACATCGGTCATGGAGATGGTAAGCCATACGTACGCATGAACGCTACATTGATTTATATTTCATATTTAATGGAATGAAATTATAATGATACATAGGTATATTTTAATTCCATTATAATATCATATTTTATATATGTTACATAATTCCATGAACAACATCTCTTATATGTTCCATGTATGTAATGAATGAGTCATATAACATTGAGGGGGCGATAGTTCGTGCTTCCTCAAATGAATTTATCACACTTACCCTTTTTAGAAACCATAAAGGTTATCTATTAATGAAAAATATATAAACATAGTGAAAATATAAATATAATATATATCACATATAAATATATTTTCTTCATAATTTCCACCATGATAGGTGGTAGGATATTATTGAACAATCATCGTTTCGTGAGGCAGTAGTTCATTGTCCACAGAAACAGTATGTTCTATACCCATTAGATAGAGGTGTGTGTAATTGTATTTATAATATTTATCATAAAAACATAATATTATATTTAGTATACTATATTTGTTATGTAAAAAAATAATAAGAATAAAATAGGGAGTGGAGAAGGAAAATAAAAAAACAACATGATAGAAGATATTACCTTTAAATCGGGTAACTCCCTTTGTTTTGAACAAAAAGGATTACTTGAATTGCCTTATACCTAGGGGAAGGATTATAGGAGGAATAGAAGTATGCTGGGAGATTATTTGGGTAGAGGATATATGAGCCAAGAATTTTTAGAGGTTTGAGTAATGGGTTTTAAGTGGTAGCCTGTTATAAGAGGGAGGAGGGGCTCTTTAAGAATGTTTTAATGTTTTATTTTATAATAAAAATATTTTCATTTTTCAAAGGTCCAAAACATATTAAATTCAAATATAATAGGAATATAAGTCGAAATAAAATCATAAACTTACAATTTTACTGGCTTTCGATATTTTTAATTGTTATCTTGTTTTATTTAACCCTTTGTTAAATTATTTAACTATTACCATGTCTTCTAGTATATTCATACTATATGGTTAATATATTTACTATAAAATTCCTAAAGACCGATAATGGATCAATAATGAAATTTTTAACATTATAAATGTCATTTGGACGAATCATATATTTTTATGACAAATTTTTCATTTAATAAAATATTAATATATTTAAAAACTCATTTATGTCAATTTTTATACTCTTCATATCATGACTTTTTAAACATCCATAAAAACATTATCAATTCGAGAAAACATGATTAATTCAAAAATAAAATGTCATAATAATCAATAAGATTCGTTTATGAAATAAAAAGTTTCAAAATAAATTTATTTTAGTATTTATAATCTCATTTTTTTTAAACATTCATTAATGAAAAAATAATTACATCATCATTGTGTCCTAAATAAGTTATTTTATCGAATGTCTAAAAATTATAAATAAAATCTCATGATTTAGGAAATATTTTGATCTTTATAATGAGTATTTTTAGTGTAAAATTTTACTTATATAAACCTATATATAAATTGATTTAGTAATCAATATATGTTTATGTTACATTTTCTTTAACATTAAATTAATTTTTATAAAATGTAATTTTAACTTACTAGTGGGTCCATGGGGTCCCAAAATCACCCCAAGGATGCCCATGGTCAGATATTATCATATAATTGGATGAATATTTGTATTAGGGTATTATAATATTATTATAATATTATGTTTTTTAATTATTTACCAGATTTACCATTTAACCATGGTAAATAAATATAAATTGAAGTAATAATTCATAAGCTCTAAAAATAGAAGTTACCTATTTACACAATTTTAACCTCCGGATTTCAAATATGTAATCCTATTTTAAAAATTCAAAACATAGAGGTTTTATATATTAATTTAAAATTAATTACACTTGGTAGAACCAAAAAGTACATTTTTAAGAAAAAATAACTCTCAAAATATTGCAACTTTTTTATGATAAATTTCAATGTAAAATTACATCCAATGCGAAAAATTGGATTAACTGTTAAAAATATAATAAAATTACATATTAGAAATAAAATAAAAATAACCATATAACTATATAAATAAATTATATTAAAAGGATGTTTTGAATTAAAATTTTGTATTTTTCACTATTCATAAAAAATGAACTTTGTCAGAAAAATACCAAAGGTTTCCCAAACTACATTATAATATCCCGTTATTAAATAAGAAGATTATTTTTTCAAATGAAACATATAAAAGGTAAAAATGGTATATTTAAAAAGGGTTCTCCATTAAAAGGTGGTAAATCATCATTTTAAATAATATTAGAGTATTTCATGCTTAAATTTGGATCCATTCTTATTTTAAGCCTCTAAAATTTATTGGATAAAAGAAAAAAAAATTTAACAAACATGTGTAATCATATTTTAGTCAGTTCTATTCATTACCTCCAAATTAATTACTATGCGTTAACTACCATTTAAAATGATAATATTACTATCTTATTTTTCAGAATAACTCAAAGTTGTGTGTAACATAAGATTTCAAAAAAACACGGTTTTGCGTTTTGAGTACGCTATCGAACTTATAATCCCCTTAAAAGTAAAATTAAAATTTAATTCAATATATTAATAAATAAAAAAATGTCATATTCTTTATTTACATGGGATGTTACATATAATGCCTTGGAAAACATACCACGGTTTATGTAGTCAATCATGACTGCAGATAGCTGGTTTAGAATAACCACAAGAGTTCTCTTTGAAGCTCCCATTTCATTCAGTTGGTTATTCAAGAAACCAACATAGTTTCCTACACATATATTTTGTACTTTTCTGCCTACTAGATCCATCCATTTACTAAAAAAATGTATGTTTTCGTATATTAGTAAAATCATCATATGTTATCATATGAGGAAGAAAAACACTAATATTTTATCATCCTTTTTATTTCAAAATCATTTAGTTTTTTTGAAATAACTATGACACTTTTTAATGTGATAACAATTTTGGTTATATAAAACATGTCACTCATGCAAAAATAACACCCTAACCGTGAAAGTTATCTAAACAGATCTGTGATACCATCTATAAGACCCTAGACGCAAACATTACATAATCTTGATTTAAGATAATAATTTGACTTTTAATCATGTCAAGGATCTTTTCTAGTTTAGATAATTGGATAATTAGCTCCCAACTTTTATATAAGAAAATAAAAATTTAATTTTGACACTTATACTCACTATTGATTATTTCATAAAATAAAAACACCTTAAAAATAAACATGGCATCATTTCATGTTTTAACATCATTATATTTCCTTGATCTCATCCATGAATCCATAATTATTTGATTCATGTTAAAAATATTTCCAAAAATGGGATGAACATAAAAATATCATTACATAATATAAAATTATGAAAAAAACATTAGTCTATGAATATTTAAATCCCTTGAAATTTTTTTCACAAAGTCATACATTTAACTCATAAAACATAAACTACTTAGCTTACTTCATGTTATCTTAATATTAATACAAAACATCATATAAATCATAAAATATAATGGTAACTTTTGGATTCCATATCATACATACATTTTAGATTTCACATCTACATCGGGAGTAACCATTATGGTTACATATGGAATACCCATCAGAGTATATTACCTAAATCTATTTATAGAAACTTTATCGTTATCCTCTGTCAAGTTACCCAATGCATTGGATATATATCGTAGGCTCACCTGCCATCAATTTATCATGGAACCACTCATATACATATGATATTCCCATGAACTATAACAAAATAATAATATATAAACAAGAATAATTTGAAAATAACATTTCCACATTTAAATCATAAGATATCATTTAAATATATTTATATAATCAATTCATTTAAAACATTCAAAAACTTTAGTTTTGAATCAAAGTGTACCAAAACAAATTAAAAATTACTAAATGAATTAACAATTTAAAACACTCATGAACATATTAATAAATACTTAACCCCATTTTGAAAACATGAACATTAATGAGAAATATTTATAATAATAAATCTCTAAAACATATAAAACGATGTTCTAGTTAAAGAATCCCTTACCACATGCTATAATTGTTGAATAAAAATAACTAAAGAATAAAATGAAAAAAATACATATATAATCAGGAGAATAAAGATATTCATGATATAATATACAAAATTTCGATATATACACCATATAAAATTCAATTGTTGCATAACAATAAATAAGTCTCAATGGAATGTAAATTGAGACGAAATACCATACAAAGATTTTATAAATGATGTAACAATTAATAAATTGGGAAATTATGTGTAAAAATAGAACATCCACAAAAATGGAAGTGTAAATTACAACATAAACAAACAAATAGTGATTCCACACATATTCGTTGCATAATATTATCAACAAAGTATGTGTAAAACCCAATGAGTGAAATTTGAGTTTAGAAATTCCCTTACAAAGATCATTTTGTTAATAAAATATATAAATTATTTGTATTCACTATATATTCCCATTAATCAATTATAAGTAAAATATATGATCTAAAAATTTATTTCTCCTGTAATCGTATCATGACACAATCAAGAAGTAGAAGATCAACCCAAATAATGGAAATTTGGTTAAGAATTTCCCTTACCTTGACTCTGACTCATCACGAAAAATTATTAAGTTCCTTAATAATAAACATATGTTAATTTATGATTGGATGAGAACCTTTTTTTGGTATATTATTCATTTTATATCAATTATTACCATGTTATACAAATTACATAATTATTTAAATTCATATGAGATATTTTTTCGATATTCGGTTCATTAGTCGAAAATGAATTTGTTTTGATGTAAATTGTACCTGTAGTCAAAATTACTTCATCTCTATAATATTATTAATGATTTAAATATTATATATTTAAATTATATATGTATTTATAATATCCAAAATAAATATATGTATGAAATGAAATGCTCCGTTCATGGAGACGGTAGGTTGTATGTATGCATGAACATTACTTTAATTTTCTTTTTAATATTAAAATAATAATAATAAAATGGTATAAATGTAAATTATAATACCAGTATTAAATTTTTTTAATTTAGATTTCATAGGTTTAATAAAAACATCACTTATACATTCCATGTATAGCATCAATGAGATATATCACTTTGATGGTGTGCCAATCCACATTTCCTTAAATAAAATTATCATATTTACACATCATGGAAGTCATAAAATATTTTTTGGAAATAACAATTAAAGTAGAATAGAGAAAATATAAATATATCATATATCTTATGTAAATGAATTTCCATCATAATAGCTACCAATAGAGGTTTTAGAAGAAAATTGAACAATCATCGTTTCGTGAGGCAGTAATTCTCCATACGTAGAAAAAGTATGTTCGTATCCATTAGATGGAGGTGTGTGTAAGAATAGTTGTAATACGTATAATAAAAACATAAAAATTTATTAAGGATATGGGTTTTTTAGTTATTAAATTAATTATAAGAGCATTGATATTGGAAAGGAAAATAAAGGAAAAAAACTTGAGAGAAGACATTACCTCAAATCGTGTGACTCCATTTTAATGAGCCAAAATGATTCTTTGAGTTTAATTATGCACAATAAAATGCCTCTATGAGTAAGGGAGGAATGTCGGTAGATTATTTTAATAGAATATAGGAAATCAAAGCGGATGGAGAGGTTTGAGTATGTGGGTAGAGTTGGTTGAATTTTATAAGAGGGAGTAGGTCACTTTAAGAAAGTTTTGAAATAGTATTTTATTATAAATTTATTTTCGATTTATAATGGTCCCAAAGTCATTTATTTAAAATAAAAGATGATTTGGGGTCTTATCCCTATAATACAATTAAAATTATCGAGGTTTTGAATATTTTTTAACCCTTATTGATTTTATTGACCTCTATTTTACCATTTTTATCCTTTTCATTATTTTTTATTATTTACACATGGGGGATAATTTAATTACCATAATATGTCAAACGTCCCAAAAAGAGACATTATGTCAATTTGACTCTATTCATACATGATTTTTTTTAAAAAAATCTTAAAAACATGATTACATAGAAAAAAATACATTAAATCAGTCCTAACATGTCATAGGCATCAAAAACATTCGTGTATGATATAAATTATGTCATATAATATTTATTTTAATAGCTATAACATCATTAATTAGATATTTATCTTAATAAAATAATCACTATTTCATTGTTGTGTCAATATTGATGGAACTTATATAATATGAAATTTTTTTAAATAAATTCCCATTAGGGAGATAATTTCATTATATTTCAATAGACTATTGATTTTTTATGTTTCATCAATTTTATCTATAAATTAAAATTATTATATTTATAAGATATTAGAGAGTGACATGTTGTCAATTTCTTTTTTTTTCTAATAATTACGTCACTTATAAAGAAAAAAGTAAATTAAATGAATCAATCCAACTCTTTGGTGATTTGGGTCGACATTGTTTCATAAAATAGTATTTTGGATGGTGTTAGTGAAATTTTATTATCCTAATCATATTGTTTGTTAACCTAATTTACATGATTTTCAATTAATAGTGTTAAAAAAGTTACAAAAGTTACTATTCATATTGTCTTTAAATAAATAGTACCTATTTAATAAATTTGAACCATATTATTCCAAATATTGAATAAATTTTTTTGAAATTCAAAACACCTAATTTTCAGAAATTAATTTAAAATTAATTACTGTTGTGAAGACCAAAAAACAGGTTTTTAAGAAGTAAAAACAATCAAAATATTGGCATATGTTTAGGTAAAATTTAAAATTCAAATTACATAAAATAGAAAATAATAGATTAAATTATAAAAACATAGTCTAATTAAATATAAAAACCAATTCAAATGAAAATCTATATATATAAATATGTTATATGAAAAAGCAGTTCTGAATTAAAATGAAGTATTTGTAAGTATTCATAAAAACTAACTTTATTGGAAAATTAAGAAAAAGTTAACTAATGTAAATTTGGGTTGACATATTCTATATAAGAAGTTTATTTTTACATATAGTACTTATAAAAGTCACAAAACAATATTTAAAAAATTTCCACCTTCATAAGGTTGTAAAACCGCCATTTAAAAATATTATACTATTTTATGCTTAAAATTATATTCATTGTAATTTTAAGCCACTAAAATATATTGGATAAATGTAAAAAATAAAAAAAAAATATAATCATATTGTATTTATTTCTATTCATTACTTCCAATACAATGTCTAGGAATTGACTTCCATTTAACATAATTATATTATTATATTATTTTTTGGTATAAATCAATATTGTTTACGATGTAAGATTTCTGAGAAACCCGTTGGTGCGTGTCTAATACTCTATCAGGAAAAGAATCCCCTTTAAAATTAAATTAATATATTATTCATAAATATTAATAGTTATGAAAAATTATTATTATATTAATACCAGGGACGTTACATCTCTCAAGAATGATTATAGGTAATGTTTTACATCTTTTTTGCATACTTTATTCCCTTTGGTTTTTTTGAATATGGGAAATTCTCTAAGGATGATGAGTTATACCTGGCTGACACAAGGTTTTCTAAAACTATGCGCCCTGGACTAGAAAATAGTAAAACCCTAGAGAGATTGCAATTTCATAGCTGGTGTAAAATTTTTCAAACTGTGTTCCCTATTAGGAGTAAGCATGAACCCCACCCCCTTGACGAGGCACACATTTAAGGAACACTTTATAGAAAACTATGATCTCTTGATAAGAAAATGTTGTCAAGGGTTTTAATTAACTCTGATATTGGTTTTCAAATTACCAGAACCCCGTACTAACCCCATGTCAACCCAAATCATCCCTCATCAAATTATATTGTTTTTGGAGGCTCTTAGATGATTTAATTGACATCTTGACTTCTGTTCTTGGGGAATCAAAGGGAGGATTAATGATCAGCACCTCCTCAGGTATGTGTTTTCTTCTATTCTTCATATCACTCTCCCTCTCTTCATCCTCTTACCAGAAAAAAGAGGGGTGTTTATACATTTTTTTCTCCATGCACTTATATAGGATTGTTATATTTTGATTCTTTGGATCTTGGATCTATGTTTTGGATAGATATTGTGATCTTCATCATGATTTTGTTTGCTATACATAAAATTGGGTATATCAAATTGTTACCATTCATCAACAAACATTAGGTAGGTGTTCTATTATTCGATTTTCAATGTCTTGATTTTAATTTCATGTATTTAATTATATAATTTGTATAAGATGATTAGAAATTGAGTTTTTAAATTAAATTAATTAATTTTGGAAACTAATTATTCATTGGAATGGTATGAATATAAAATTGATTGAATTGAAATAATTAATTGTTCAATTATTTATGGGGATATTAATATTGTTGAATTGGATTGATTAATTCTTGAATTAATTAAATGTGATGGTAGTGATAAATAAATTCTGAATTGGACTAATTAATTTTTGAATCTGATTAATTGATTTATATAATTATTTAACATAATTTATATGATTAATTAATAAATGAATAAATTAATGAAAAGATATTATAATGAAATTGTTTAGTTTATAATGCTTAATTAATGAATAAATTATTGGAATATTGAGGTTGTTGAATTGTATTAATTAAATTTTGAATTAATTAATGGGAATTGATGTGATGTGTAATTGATTGGTATAGAACAATAAATTATTGAATTAATTAATAGATTCCATGACCTTGAAATTTAATCCTATGGTTAATGTAGAATATCCATGCAGGTTATGATATATGTAATATATATATGTGTGTGTGTGTGTGTGTTTGTGTGTGACTGTTATATTTGTTTGTGGGACATGGTATACCACATCCAATGTTCATAATGATAAATTGATTCATAAATGTGTGTGGGCCAGGTTCTGCTACATCAAAAGCCTATAGTGATACCTATTAATATTTGTGTGTGGGACAAGTTATGTTAAATCATAATAAAATAGTGATAAATATCAATATTTGTCTATGAGATACGATTTGTTTCATTAAAATCCCATTTTTATAAATTAAAGAACATGTTTGGTATATGTACTGTTGTGTCAAAAGCACATAATGATATGAATTGAAATGATAACTGACCAAAAAATTTATGACATGTGATAACCCCTAGAGAGAGTTTAGACTATGAAATGGGAAGAAGAAGTTATTGAGGTTTCGGTTTCCTTAGGAACCTGTCGGTTATGTGGTTGAAGAAATATTAATTGAATAAACGTAAATTATTTACAATATTTATTGTGCAATACTCCTAATAAAACTGCATACACTATTTTTTATGAGATATTGTTTTATATGCCATTTGTGGTGTCTTACTATGCTATACTCACACCCTACACAGGCTTCATAATCGATACCTGAATAAAATTCATTGTTGTATTATAGTTTAAGGGAAAGGGCCCTCAGTTATATGGAAAATTGGGAAGGAGAATTATTGAGGGATCCAGACGTGATTTGGGACTCTCTTGGGAGTTTTCAGGGTCTTTATTTTTTTTAGGTTTTTCATATTGACACTTGACATGTACATGTAATGATATATCTGCTATTTATTTTTGGATATTGTATTTCATGCTTCGATCAACATAAGAATACTAGTTTTTTATCTATTGGTTATATCATTTTTCTACTGTTTATTTATTTCCAATGTAGTGCTACATTATAAAATATAGTATAGTTTCTCCATGATTGATATTAGAACCTCCATGATTGTAAGAAAATTGTGAATTATGGGTTTCATTAGTTAAGGATAAATGAATAGAACATCCCTACACACATCCTTGATTTAGATGTGATGGTTTCTTCCAGGAATAGTTGAGAGAATTATATTTTGGGAGAGAAGTTTACTGTTTATAAAAATCACAAGATCCTAATGTATATCTTTTTAATACACATTTTGAAAATTCTATTGTGAAGGTGGTTTGAGTATATATAGTCTTTTGACTTTGAGGTAGCATATATGACTGGAAAAGGTAAATAGTGTTTTTGCCGCTTAATGAAGGAAATCTCAATGTTAAGTAGTTTAGAAGTCTATTGATGAGTGTAATATGTGGAATTTTTAGAGGAGATTCATGTTGTAGTCTAAGGGAGTCTTGAGTAGGAAAATATTGTATCAGTTTCAGTAGAGTCTATATTCATGAAAAGGACCATAGATTGGAAATATGAGGATCTATAATGTTTAAGCTTGAATGAGATATGTGAATGTTGGGAGAAAACATCAAACCCTAAAATTTATGGGGATGATATCATCTATGTAACAAATAGTTTTAGTGTTCCTACAAGTATATGGGAGGATTTTATGTTTGAATTTATTGCCTTGAAGTGGCTGATGCATCCTAGTGTAACCAAAATGTATTGTGACCTTTAATAACAGTTTTGTTAGTCGAGCATGAAAAAAGAAAATAGCATGGTTTGTGACATGATGATTCCCTTTTAAATAGGTGAAGGATAAAAATCAACAACATGGTGGTTTGCTACTGTCATTTCACATTCCAAATGGAAGTGGGATGGTGTTACCATTTTTTTGGGTACTCCAAGGATGCCTCAAAAGAATAACTATATTTGGGTATTTATAGAACATTTGACCAAGGTAGAATATTTCTTACCTTTACGAGAGAATGTCACAATGGATTACTTTGAATATTTATACATTCAGGACAATGACCTTATTCGCGGGGTTCAATGGAATAGTTATTCATGCATTACATCATGCTTATATAAATACTTTCCGATGGTTATGTGTAAATTGGTTTTACTAAGTATAGTATTCCTCCCACAGACATATATAAAGTCAGAGTGTAATATAAATGTGCAATATAATATTCATTTAACATTATTATTTTGTATTTGGTGGGTCTAGGTAGGAGAACCTATATTATGTAGAGTTCTCCCATAACAACTTTTATCTGGAAATAATTTAAATAGAATCATAATATGAATTATATGGGATGTCATCTACATCACCTATATGCTGGATAGAGGTTTGGTTAGGTGGAGTTGTTGGGTCTGAGTCTCATGTAGAAGACTTCAGATCATGTATATTTGATTTGAAAATGAATGACTAAAACTCAGAGATGGCAGAATTCATATGAACATCAAGGTTGATGAATCCTATAGTTTATAGAGGTTGATCATGTATTCCTTTGGGTGTCACATATATTAGTTCATAGTAGGATACAAAGGGAGGTATTTTTAGAAGCAAGGTTTGATGGACCATTAGTTGTTATAGAGAAAATTGGCCTGTTGGCATACCAAAATTCTCTTTTGTAGAGGTATAGTGTTATGCATGGCATTTTTTAGGTTTTAAAACATCAGTGGAATCACCCAATCCCTTATTATGTAATATATGTGAATGATGATGTTCTAGATATTGGTGTGTCCTTTTAATGAGCATAATATTTGTGTGTTGGGACATAGTGAAAAAGTGAGGAAAGACTCTTCTAATAATTGGTGTATTATGGAAACATTGACATGTTCATCAAGGAATATGGGAGAGAAAATCCGACATGCTAGCTCAGTTTCCCATACTTTTTATTGCAGAATCTTATTGATGCTTGGGAGTACAATTCAAGGATGATATTTTATAAGGTGGGGAGATTGTAAAATACCTTCCTTTAATTGATATGTTTTGATTATTTTTATATGTAATCTTCTTCTTTGTATTAAGAAATTTTGCTTTGGATTTTTCCTTGGGTATTTTTGTGGTGAATTTTGAAAATTTTAGGAAACTTTGGAAGTATGATAGGAAGTTCACGGTTGGCACAAAATTATCCCAAACTTGGAACACTATCTTATGAAACCATTAAGTCCTAGAAACCTAGGATATTCACAGCTAGTGCACGGTCTTTCAAACTATGTTCCCCTACCCCAAAAACTATTTGGAGGCTTTTAATTGACACAAAAATTGGATTTAAATTTACCATAACCATCACATTAACCCCAAATCAACCCTGAATCATCCCTAATCAAATTCTCACATTTTAGGAGGATCCCAAATGCAATCCTAGGTTTCTCGACCTTCATTCATGGTGATTAATCAACATGTCAATGATTGGAACATCACCATATATGTGTTTTATTTTTATTTAGATCTATCTATCTCTCAATCATCATCCAAAATAAAATTGGAATGTTTATCTATTATTGCATAATGATCTAGATCTAGCTTTGTTAGATATTGTTGTATTTGATCATGGGTCTTTATTTTGGATCTAGATCATGTTCTTTTCCATGAGTTCGATTGTTCCGCTTCAAATTTTTTATATCTGTTTGTGACCATTCATCATAAAACATGAATTAGATGTTCTATTATTAAATTATCAATGAATTTATTTCAATTATGTGTTTGTAATGGTGAAATTTATTTTGGGTGATTAATTATTGAGTTTCATAAATTTAATTAATTATTTTTTGAAAATTAAATATTCAATCGAATTATGTGAATATGTAATTGATTGAATTGGAATAATTGTGTATTGAATTTATTAAGGGGGTATTAAGATTTTTGAATTGGTTTAATTAATTGTAATTTTTTATTATAAAATTGTTGAATTAGTTTAATAAATATTATAATTAATTAATCGAATGGATGTTATTAATTACCTATTGTATTAATCAATGAAAGGATGTGAATATAGAATTGATTTAATGGGAATGATTAATTGTTGTGTAAATAATAGGGATATTGGGGTTAATGAAATAGATTAACTAATTTTTTAATTAATTAATTTTTGAATTAATTAATTTGAATTATTTCTTATTATGAAATTGATATGGTTTTATTAATTAATTGGTTCTTTAATTAATATATTATTTGACTATGAAATGGGATAAGAAGATTAATGTGTATTAACAATGAAATTTTTGATATCTGTGAAATATATAGATATGTGACTGTGCTATTCATGTGTGGGACATGGTCTTCTATATCAAAATAACATAATGAAAAATTTATTGAGAATATGTGTGGGACATGGTGTTATACATCAAAATCCCATTGTGATAATTATTAATATTACTATGTGATACATGGCTTATGAAATCAAAATCCCATTGTGATAAATATAAATATACATGTGTGGTACATGGTCTAAAACATCAAAAATCCAACAGTGATAAATTGATTAATATGTGTGGGATAGAGTGTTTTGCTTCAAAATCCCATAGTGATATGAATTGAGATGATATATGATTAAAATGGATTATTGGATGTGATATCCCCTGGGGAGAGTACAGATAAGTTCATGGGCCAAAGTAGATACTAACTTTCGGGTGCCCTCAAGAACGTAAGGGTAAGGTGGTTAAATAGAGTAATTGAATTAATGTAAACTCTTTACATTATTATTTTTACTTTATTCTTTATAAAACTATATAATCAATTATTGAATGGACATTGATTTAGAAGTTGTTGGTGGTGGACTAGTATGTTGAAATCACACCCTACTCAAGCTACCTGATTGATACCCAAATATATTTGACTATTATTGGATAGGTTAATGGAAAGGCCCCTATATTATATGGATATTTTGGATGATGCATGATTCGGGGAAGAAAACATGATTCGGGACCATCTTAGAAGTAATCAGTGTATTTAATTATTTTTTTGTATTCCATGTATTTATTTTTTTTCATATTGAAAATTGAAACGTAATTATCATGACATATATACTATTTAGTTTTATATATTTTATTTCCTTCTTTGGAAAACACGGTGATACTGGTGTTCCTTTTATTTGTTATATTATTTAGATACTCTTTATTAATTTGTATTGTTGTGCTACTTTGGTAAAGAGGGTATATTATTCCCATGATTGATATTAGATCCTCACTTCTAACCTACATCCAGTGGAATATAGGTCTTGATAGTTGATTCCCCATGAATGGAACTACCCTATGCACTTCCTCGAGTTATCTACATTTGTTTATGATTTGATGTATTTGTGATATTATCTTTGGGTGAGAATTTTAATGAGTATAATGATCATAAGAGAATAAATTATATATTTTCACAATGATATTTGAGTCCCCTATAGTGAATGTGGTTTAATTATATACAGAAATTCGACATTGAGGTATCATATATGCCCAAGAAGGGAAATCGTGTTGCTGTCAGTTTTATTAGAAAAACATCGAATCAAATAGTTCAGTATTCTACTATGGAGTGGAAGATAATGACATTAGAAAAAGAGAATTGTGTTGTAGTCTAAGAATGTCATAAGATGATGGCTATCATATCTGTTTTAGTAGAGTCCTCACACCATACATGGTTTAGAGACAATCAATATGAATATCCAAAATTATTATCCTTATGGAAAATACTTTAAGGTTTATAGACACATTTAGACAATAACATCGATTGGGATGGGATCATCTATGTTAGGAATCAGGTTGTTGTTAATGTAAGTATGTGAGAAGAGATTATGTGTGATTATCATTACTTGAAGTGGAATGTGAATCAGGGTGTCACTACAGGATAACTGAATATTTGCGACGAGATCCCGTCGCAAAAGGTCTTTTACGACGGGGCTCCATTGCAAATCACCCGTCGCTGAAAACGGCCTCACAAATAGGTGTTTTTACGGTGGTCCCGTCGTAAAAAGAGTATTTTTGATGGTATTTTTCCCCCGTCGCAAATGGGTTTTCATTTATATATAAAAAAGGTATTTGTGACGGGCCGTCGCAGATATATCAGTTGCGACAGTTCAGAAACCCGTCACAAATGAGAAATTTAAAAAATATTTGCGACGAAGTTATTTGTGACGGCCCACCACTGAAATGTTTTTACGACGGGTATACGTCCCATCGCAAATGTTACAGTTAAAAATTTTACGATGGGAAATCCCGTCGTAAATATTTCCGTCGCAACTAATAATAAAATAATTAATACAAATCATATAATATTATATAAAAATAATAATAATATTAATAATATAAAAAAAATTATATTATTATAATATAAATAAAAAATTATATAAAATATAATTATGAAATATTAATATAAAATAATAATAATATGAATATAAAAAATATAATATAATATAATAATACTAATATTAATAATATAAAATATTAATATAATATTATTATTATTAAATTATGAATATAATAATAATAAATTTATTAATAATATATAAAATTATATTATTATAATATTAATAATAAAAAAAATATATAATATAATTATACAATATTAATATCAAAAAATAATAATAATATGAATATAAAAAATATAATATTATATATTATGAAATATTAATATCCAAAAATAATAATAATAGTACTAATATTATTAATATAAAAAATTTAATATAATAATAATATTATTATTAAAATAAACATACATATTTATGAAAAAATAATATTAATATTATTAATATTAATTAAATTATAAAATTATAAACTTCTCAATGTTAACAATAAATATAAAATATTTAAAGTAATATTACTAAAATCAGCAGACATTAAAAATAATAATAATAAGTAATAAAATATTAAAAAAAAAAACAAATCAAATCATACAATATTTGTACCAATATGAAAGAGGAATTGTAAATAGTTAATATGAAAATAAACTACTAACTCAAATGTTTATTACATCTAAAAAAATCACCAGGGGTGGATAATCTGGAGGACCTAGAGGAGGTGGTGGAGGAAACTCCATCCCTAAACTATGAGTCAGACGAAGAATATACTCCATATACTCCTGATGTTGCTCCTTATATCGACGTCTCTCCTCATCTAACTGCTGACACATCTGCTCCTCCCATCGACGCATCTCCCCATCGTGCTGCTGACGCATCTGCTCCTACCCCAGACACAAATCCTATATAAGCTGACTCGGAGCACGCCGCTGCTCCTGATACTGTGAGGAAAAAGATGATGTCTCTCCACGAGCTCCTCTGGAGCTGGACCCCGACATCACATCAGTACGATAATACGCTGCAGGATTCAAATGAGAGTCGATACCAACTACTCGGCCCTTTTCGAAGCCATATTGGGTCACCTGCATCCATGCCGTCTCATCAAAATGGTGGGCACTAGTCTGATCACCCTTCTCATCTTGACTCTGAGCCTGTGTCTGAGAGGTCGTGGCCTCATATGACTCCCTATGTTTCAATTAGAGATTAAAATAATGAAATGATTATATGCAGTTAATTTGAAAACTGAAAAGAAAATAATACTGACCACAATCTGACGCTGGCGGTCACCTCTAATCACTCCAGTATTCAGGTCAGTGTACATCCTCCAATAAATGTTGTACATCATAATACCGGGCTGCCCGGCTTCCTATATGAATATAAAATATATTGTTTATATTTAAAGTTGTATAAAATATTAAAAAAAGTACTTACTAGATTCGCTCAATGCGCACTGAATGTATGACTACTAGCTCGATGCGTTACCTCTTGTCTCTCCTGATTCTGTCGACCCAATGCAGATCTCCTCTGAAACCCACCACCCAACCAGTGTGTACATAATCCATCCCAAACGTGAGATGAAATTTACTCTGGTTGGTGGGATATATAAGACTCATCAAATTCTGTCACTCCAGCTTTCTTCACAGCCGTCTTTCCCAAATTATGCCAAAACTGACGGAAACGGTCACGCATAGACACCACTAATGCCATGTGGATAGTGACACGCATGCTCTCGTCGATGGGATAACATAAACCCTAATATGAAGTTTTTAATGAATTAAATTTCATAATAAATAATATTTAATTACGTACCATCCAATGATCTAACATGGCGGCCTTCCCATAAGCGAGAATCTGATCCAATGTGAGCCAAGGCTGAGAAAAATAATTGCGCAAGATAGCTCTCCCCTTTCAAATAGATATATGTGGAAAAATGTGGAAAAAGAACAAATAATAAAACAATTATAATATTAATAAAATATAATGAAAGATAACTAAGATACACAGGTTAACATACCGCCTCGTGTGCGCATCAAATCAAAGAAGTGGACGTCGCTCCGAAATAGGATCTGGAATCATCAGTTTGGCAAGACAACGCCCCCTCCGAGTGCTCCCTGTAGTGCCAATAGCCTAAGGGTCAGATGACTCAAGAACCTCATCATCCATAGGTAGATCAGCCTCCAGCAACTAACGAAATGTTTCCGAGTCCATCTAAAACATTAAATGATTGTTATTAGAAAACAGTTGAAAATAATTATTATGTATAGATATATATTTGTTATGATTCTAACCAGAATTATACTATGTCAATGTTCATATTCACCATCATCTTCATAGTTGTCAATTTCAATGTCTTCATCTTCCTCATCAACATCATCAATTTCCATATTCATTCCACATTCATATCTCTTGTCATTTCAAATTCAGTTGTAACATCATTGATAACATCATCACCATCGACCCTTAACTGTGGGGTGTCATCATCAATATTCATGTCACTTTGTGAAAAAGATGTTTCTTGAGGAGTTTCCTGAAAAATTTCATTTCCTTGCACCTCATTGGAACCACATTCAGTTTGAGTAAACTGATTTTCTCGAGATTTAACATTTATTATACTCCACCAATCATCCAACTCTTTTGCAGTAGCACAGTATTTTGCATAACAAATTTGATGTGCCTAATGAGAAAATAAAAACGGTTCATTTACTGCGTGAAGACTTTTATATTTAATATAAACAATTCCGTGAGTTTTATGTATATGAAATCCTCCCTTAGTATCCAGCCATTGATATTTAAACATTGTTACATAATTTTGGCCCAAATAACACAGTTCAAAAATTTCATCAAGCATGCCATAAAAATCAACTTCAATATCTCTATGATGTGATCCATTCAAACAAACACCACTATTCATTGTTTTCGTTGATTCCCCATATGCACGTATATGAAAGCGATAACCATTCACTATATATGCATTATAATATTTAACCATTTTGGATGGTGGGTTACTCAATATATGCAATTGACTATAAATCTTATCTTCATGTACGGATACCTGAAAATTTAAAAAACATTTATCACTATTACAAGTAATAAATTGATTTTATATGTAAAACCAAAAAAGAGTGTTTGTTACAAGTTTTTGAAACAAATAGGAAAATTGTTTTGTCGACGTTCTTCTAAGACAACTGCTGTAATTTGTTGAAATTGTTTCTTGATATGATCATCATATAACCTACAAATACAATATGATTAATTTACTGTAACAGAATCTATAGAATAAGTGATAGGATAACTCACTGTACAATTGGTGACATTTCATCACAGTTGAGTAGAACATATGTATGAGATCTATGATGTTCATCATCTGAAATCCATCTATCATGTACTCCACCAAATCCAAGTTCGGTCTGATTGAAAACTGATAATTGATTTTTCATATCATCATCAACATTTCCCTCATTCTGACCCATGTAGTTAAATTTTGAGGGATATTCAGTTTCAAAATAATGAGAGCAGAATAAAGCAATTTCCTCTTGCAAATAAGCTTCAGCAATTGAGCCTTCAACTGATGCTTTGTTACGGACTTTTTTATTCAATTTCTATATGCATCTCTCAAATGGGTACATCCATCGAAACTAAACCAGACCTCCATATTTATCTTCATGTGTAAAATGTAATATCAAATGCTCGATTGAGTCAAATAAATATGGTGGAATGATTTTTTACAGTTTTCATATAATTACAACAACAGCTTCTTCCAGTTTGCATAGTGTATCATAGTCTCTTGTCGCTGCACACATGTCTCGGAAAAAAAATGATATATCTGTTATTGAATCACAAATCATAGAATTCAACAAACCTCTTAATCCAATAGTCAAATGTCTTTCCATTATAGAATGACAGTCATGACTTTTTAATCCGGTAAAATGACCATTTTTAACACATCTTCCCAAGTTAGAAGCATAACCATCTGGAAGTCTGAAATCTGCAATCCACTGACAAAATAATAAGTGACTCTCTTTTTTCAGTTTATAAGGTACTTTTGTATTCATTAATCACGATGATCTGACATTTTCAAACAATTGAAGTTCTAGTGGCCTGTAAATTTGGGCAAGATCTAATCATGCCTTTACATTATCTTTGGTTTTTCCTGGTCTATCCAAAACTATATGAAATAAATTATCAAAATAGTTCTTCCCAATTTGCATGACATCCACATGTGTCGGACCATCAAATCAGACCAATATGGAAGATTCCAAAAAATGCTCTGTTTTGTACAATTGTGTTCTTTCCCAAAGCAATGAATTTTCTGTTGGTTTATTGTCGGACCAAAAGTGATGGAAGGTAATGAAAATACAACTGATTGTAACTCTATACCTGAGATAATTTTTGGAGGTTCATCTCTTTCAATTCTTCTTTTTTGAAATGAGATTTATTCCTTCGAAAAGGATTATTTATTGGAAGAAATCTACGATGATAGTCAAAATAGCAAGGTTTTTTTCCATTCACGAGCATAAATTCTTTGTTGTATCCCATACAGTAAGGACATTATTTTGGACCATGTGTACTCCAAACAGAGAACATGATATATGTCAGGAAGTCACTAATTGTCCACATGAAAGCAGCTTTCATTACAAAATTCTATTTTTCAGTAGCATCATATGTACCAACACCATGACTCCGCAATAAATTTAACTCCTCAATCAATTGCTTCAAATAATCATCAATATTATTTTTTAGATGTACTGGGTTTAATAATGTAAAAAATATATAAGGATATTTCATCAACATCTATGGAGGAAAATTGTATGAAGTTGTAAAGACATGCCAACAGGAATTCTGACTACCAAAAGAACTAAATGGACAAAAACCGTTAGTAGAAAGTCACAATCGCACGTTCTGGGATTCTAAAGAAAAAGATTGATTCACATGATCAAAATGATTCCATGAATCACCATAAGATGGATGAATCAATCTTTTACCAGTTGAAACATTGGTTTTGTGCCATTACATCATTGTCGCTGAGTTTTGGGACATAAATAAACGCTGCAACCTGGGTGTAAGTGGGAAATATCTCAACAATTTTACAAGAATCAATCCAGACATCCGTGATTGAGCTTCGTTATACCTAGATTGTCCACATGTGGGACAACTATCCAACAATTCATTTTCACTAGAATATAAGATGAAATCATTTGAACATGCATGGATCTTATGATAACTATGGCCCAGATTATGAACTAATCTCTTGCTCTCATAATAATTAGTAGGAATCACATTTCCTTCTGGTCACACTGATTTAACCAAAGAAAATATCTGATCAAAACAATTATTTGAAATTCCATTATCTGATTTAATATCCATAAATTTTTCAACTGCTTCTAATTTGCTTATCTTGCAACCATGATATAATGCATCCTTAGTAGACCTGAACAACTCACCAAATTCAAATGGTGCCAACTCAGGAGGTAAATCAACATCATCCTTGATTTAAGTTTGTTGAATGGATGACCCTGCAACATCATGTACTAAATTCTAAAACCTTGATGGATCCGAAATCAAATTATTAATATCTTTTCTATAACTATGTTCACCGTGTTGAAACTAAAAAAATATAATCTTATTGAAAACCATAACGCAAGGGATGTTTCCCAATGATGTTAAATGTCTCAAACATTCTCATAGCACATTTTTTACAAGGACACTTAATTGTCCCTTCTGAAACAACTTCCGGGTTTGATGATTCAAAGGATAAAAATCATCAACACCATCAATATATAAATTATTTAAACTAGAACTCTTTGGAATTCTGCGCTGATTTATCCATACACGATCATCTAATAATGATTGATGTCGATTTCCTTGTTCCATATTCATATATATGTTTCTAGAATATTTAAAACCATTATTGTTGTTAAATAGTTTTATATAAGAAAAAAAATATCCTAAAAAGAGAAGATACATAATTACAGTTATTTCTTATTAATTAAAAACAATTATAGGTGAAACTGTTAATTTCTAATCAACCCCACTAATTATTATTAATTTAGAAATACTTAGCAACACTTGACAAAATGAAATATGCTTGAATAATGAAATAAAATTTTGTAATCATCGTTTTGGAGATTATATTACTAATTATTCTGATTTGTTTCCAGTGGATTGGCGGCAGCTCTTTTTCTTGACGACTCATCTTCTTACATGGAGATGAGTTTCCAGGAAAAAGAGCCTCTTTTGTCCGAGGGCTCATCTCTTTTAACATTCTCCCAACTGAAATTAGTATGAAAAACTTTCTCTGACATACGTTAGAGCACATTTTTCATACTGATTTTTGTGGGAGAAAGTAGAAAAGATATGAGACATTGAACAAAAGGTAGCCGCTAATCTGCTGTAAATTGTTGCAATTTATAACCATGTACGTGAATTTAATGATTTTTTATTAATTATTATTAATTATTACTAATTATTAAAAATCTCAATATTTCCATCAAATTTTTCTCTATTCTTAACATGTTCAAATCTTAAAGAGTCTTCAATTTTCATTTCATGCCCAATAAAAAGTTTGTGTCAACCATGTCCAATGTAATCTCTATAATTGTTATTTCATGGTTAATCACCTCAAAAGTAGCGGTGCAATAGGAGAACACAAGTAATGTATTTCTCATCATTAAGATTCATTTCACATAACCCATTACATAGATCATTCTTCCTTGAAAAATTAAGAGAACTTCAGTATCTTACCCTTACATTTTCAAGAAATAATGGTCTATGTAAAGCATCATGTGATATGATTCTTATAAATGATAAAGACATAAATTGGGTTCTCCTATTGCACCGCTACTTGTGAGGTGATTAACCATGAAATAACAATTATAGAGATTACATTGGACATGATTGACAAAATCTTTTTATTGGGCATGACCTGAAAATTGGCGACACTTTAAGATTTGAACATGTTAAGAATAAAGCAAACCTTGTTGAAAATATTGATAATTGTAATATTTTATAAATTTTTTATAATATTAATAATATTAATATTTTTTTATAAATATTAAACATATAATAATAAAATATTTATATTATTAGTATTATGTAATTATTAATATTCGAGTAATATATAATTTTATATTATGTTACAATTTAGGTTACTAATTATATTACTAATTATGTTACTAATTATAAATGCAATGATATGCATATAGGTCGGGTGGTTTATCATTGAATAGAAAAACAAACGTGATTGAACGCACATCTACACCTCAATTTTCTTTCCATTTGTGTGTTGAGGTTGATAGGAAACTTCTACCTCCACATGTAATATTTTCTTTTACTATCTAAATTATAAACCTCTTCAACTCTATGTTGGTGAGGAGGTTGATAATTTTGACAGTAAAAGAAAATATTACATGTGGAGGCAGAAGTTTCTTATCAAGCCTCAACACACAAATGAAAAGATAATTGAGGTGTAGATTAGCGGTCAATCACACTTGATACTTTTCCTAATTATTTTTAAGTCTTTCCTAATTGTTTTTAAGTCTTTCTTAATTGTTTTTCATTCATTCCTAATTGTTTTTAATTCTTTCCTAATTTTTTTTAATTCTTTTCTAATTGTTTTTAATTCTTTTCTAATTGTTTTTAATTATTTCCTAATTGTTTTTAATCCTTTCCTAACTATTTGTAATTCTTTCTAATTGTTTTTAATTCTTTCCTAATTGTTTTTAATTATTTCATAATTTTTTTTAATTCTTTCGTAATTCTTTTTATTTATTCCTTAGTTTTTTTAATTCGTTCTTAATTGTTTTTAATTCATTCCTAATTGTTTTTAATTCTTTCCTAATTTTTTTTAATTTTTCCTAATTATTTTTAATTCATTATTAATTATTTTTAATTCTTTCCTAATTATTTTTAATTAATTCCTAATTTTTTTTAATTTTTTTATAATTTTTTTTAATTCTTTCTTAATTCTTTTTAATCCTTTCCAAATTATTTTTAATTGTTTCCTAGTAATCTAATTTTTTCCTAATTATTATAATTGTATCATAATAATATAATTTAACTTAATTAAATATAATAGTTTCATAATTATTTTAATTGTTACATAATAATATAATTGTTTCCTAATTATTATAATTTTTTCCTAATTATTGTTATTGTTTCCTAATTATTATAATTGTTTCTTAATTATTGTAATTGTTTCATAATTATTCTAATTGTTTCCTAATTATTGTAATTGTTTCCTAATTATTATAATTGTTTCCTAATTATTGTAATTGTTTCCTAATTATTGTAATTGTTTCCTAATTATTTTAATTATTTCCTAATTATTGTCATTGTTTCATAATAATTGTAATTGTTTCCTAATTAAATCTAGTTGTTTCTTAAATAAATCTAATTTTTTCCTAATTAAATCTAATTGTTTCCTAATTAAATCTAATTGTTTCCTAATTAAATCTATTTTTTCCCAATTAAATATAATTGTTTCATAATTAAATATAATTATTTCCTAATTAAATCTATTTGTTTCCTAATTAAATCTAATTGTTTCCTAATTAAATCTAAATGTTTCCTAATTATTTCTAATCAATTAAATCTAATTATTTCCTAATTATTTTATAATTATTTTAATTTAATCTAATTAAATATAATTATTTCTTATTTCCTAATTAAATATAATTCTTTCCTAATTATTCTAATTATTTCCTAATTAAATTTAATTGTTTCATAATTATTTCTAATCAGTTAAATCTAATTATTTCTTAATTATTTGATAATTATATATTTATTTCTAATTATTTCCAAAACATCCTCCGGGAGTGTCGAACCAAGAGTGTAGCAAGGCCTGTTGTTGTGTACCAGGTTACCCCGAGTCAAGCTCGAAACACCTTGTCAGAGTTTTCACTCCTAGGTACATCTGTTCCAGAGCCGGCTCGAATTGTTCGTATCCTGAAAAGGATTATTTGGTAGAACCACTTAGTCTAATTAAACTATATTGCTACTAAACATTCTATTAAAAGAATTAAAATTAACAATAAAAAATAAAAATAACAATTAAACATAATTTAACAATTATAAATAATTTAAAAAATAAAAAAAAATATAAATACATTCGATATTTTGAAGTAATCTGTGCCTTCTAACTCATTCTCTGCTCTTCTCGGAAGAAAAAATTAAAACAAAAAAAATTCTACTTAGAACTGAATTTTAGAGAGGGAGAGGAAGAGTGATCTGAATGATATGGAAAAAACTGATGGGGTGTATATATAGGTTAGATTATTTGCAACAGACTTATTAGCGACAGGATCCCATCGCTAATACAAGTATTTATGACGGTATACCGTCGCAAATAACTTCTCCCATATTAATTATGGGCGGCAATTAAAATCGTTTTTGCGACGGGCCCGTCGCAAATAGATGCCTGTCGACACACCATTAGTGACGGGCGGATATTCCCATTACAAATTCCTATTTACCACAAACGGTATTGGCGATGGGACCCGTCGTAAATACCTTTGCACGCATTAATTACGGGCGACAGTTAAAAGAGATTTTGCGACGGGCCTATCGCAAATAGCTAACTACCAACACACCATTAGCGACGGGCGGATATCCCCGTCGCAAATTCATATTTAACGCTGTAGGTATTAGCGATGGGGCTCGTCGCCAATAACAGCAGGTTAATAATTTCTTGTGACGAGACAATTTACACGTCGCATATAGTGTTTACCTCCGCCGGTTAGTTGGGAGAGGTAGAAGGTGACTGTCGCAAATAGGCTTTACCGCTACCGGTATTTGCAATGGGTACTTGCGATGGGTTGAAGGCGACCGTCACAAATAGGCTTCCTGCGTTTTGTCATGTAAGCCACACCATAGCTATTGCGATGGGTCTTGTATTTTTGTCACATATAACTGGCCATTTGTGATGGGAATATATTCCTGTCACAAATACGCTTTTCTTCAGAGTTGTTGTGATGGGCTTTATTCCCCTCGCAAATACCTCGTCGCAATAAACAGTTTTTCCCGTAGTGTGTAACCAAAATGTATTGTGACCATTGATAATAGTTTTGATGGCCGCACATGAAAATGGAGATAATAGGGTTCATGAAATAATGATACACAAGTAAATTGGTGAATTCCCAAAATCAATGACCTATTTGTTTACAAAATATTTTTTCTATTTTAGAATGGATGTGGAATGATTTATCCATCTATTTTTTGTGGGTCTTCAGAGGACGCCTCATAATAATAACCTTATATGGCTAGTTGTGGACCATCTAACATTGGTGGCACATTTCATTCCTTTACAGGAGACTTTCTCAGTGTATGATTTGAAATATTTATATGTTTAGGAGATATTCTATATATAATTGGTTCCACGTATTATTATTTCAGACTACGACTCACCATTTACATTATACTAATGTAATGTATTGTGGTAGGCACTTAGTACAAATGTTTTACTTATTAGGTATTCCTCCAATATATAGAGAAGAAGTTAGAGTGAACTATACAAGTGCACAATGATATTCTACGAGTATATGCCATAATCATCGGTGGGTATTTGGAGGAGAAACTATCTTTGGAATATTTCACCTATAATAAAAATCCTTAGGAAACTATTCATATGGAACCATGTGTGGAACTTTATGGTAGGTCATGAATATCCCAATTAAGCTAGATCGAAGTAGGTGTGTCAGGTTTTTTGTGATAGAGACTTGTGTATGAGACAGCAGAGAAGGTACAGTTTATTCAAAACATATGAATACAACATAGAGTGGAAAAAATTCACAATTAGATAGATTTTTATGGTACCTATAATTTATAAAGTGTGATCTTGTATTCCTTTGGGTGTCCCCCAGATTTGGCCACCACTAGATACAATGATAGGGAATGTTAGAGGAAAGGATTGTAAGACCATTATAGGATGTGAAGAGAATCAAGAAATTTGAATACTTAATTGATCTTCCACAAACGTAATGTAATATACCTAGGGTTTTTAATCTGTCAATACTTCAATAGTATCACTATGACCCTTATTATGTGATCTATGTGGATGTTGTATAGCTAGATATAGATTTTCCTTTGAGATGTTTCTGATACTTCTGTTGGATCACAGAGAGAAAGTGTTGTGTGGAAATATTGTGTCGATAGTTTAAGTAGTGTAGAAGAATGGTAGTGTTTGGGAGGAGACATGGGATAGAAAAGAATATATGTGGGCATCGTGGGCCAATATTTTCAATTAGGAATCGTGCAAATGCTTGGGAGTACAACTCAAGGATGATCAGTTATATGGTGGGGAGATTGTATGATCCTGACCATTTCTGTAGATTTCTTGAGCATGTTTCTATGTACTCTCTTGAATTATTTTCAGTACTTTTTTATGGGTGTATCCTTTGGATGTTTTTTGTATATTTTTAAAATTTTGGAAGGAGGATGTCACTGCATGGTCATCGCATAGTTGTCCCAAACTGTGTTCCGTAGCCCAACAGGCCAAGAAAACATGGAATGAAAGGGATTTTATGGGTAGCACAAGTGTTTTCACACTATGCAACCTCTTCTGGGAAATTATTCCCCCTAGATGAGGTACACAGTTAATGAACATGGTTCAAAACATAGTTCACCGCTACACATGAAACCATGAGCCGGTTTTTGATGAAAAAAATTTGTTTTCAAATTCCCAAACCCTCATATTAACCCCAAACTGACCCCAACTTGGTCGTAATCAAATTTGTTCTATTTTAGAGGATCCTAGACATATTTATAAATCTCTGGACCTCTATTCATGGTAAATAAAAGATACAATTATTGATTTTCACCTCCCTATGTATGTGTTTTCTTCCCATTTAGATAAATATATATCTCTCTCTCTCATAGTGCTCTTCTCAGATAATGGGTGAAAGTTTATCCTCTATTGGTTCTAGATCGAGTTTTTTTTTATATCATGATACTTTTGATCAAGGATTTGGGATTCATATCTAGATTATGATCTTCTTTATGATTTTTTTCATTCTACGTCAAATTGGGTATATTTGTTGGTAACCATTCACCATTAATAATGAGGTAGGTAATCTTCTATCCAATTCAAAAGGTCTATATTTCAATTATATGTAGTTAATTTTAGAATTTAAATTGGGTTTTTTTAAAATGAGATTCTTAAATTGGATTAATAAATTTTTGAAATAAAATAATCAGTTGAATGATGTGAGTTTCAAATTGATTAAATTGGAATAATTAATAATGGGGGTTTTGATATTATTTAATTGGATTAATTTATTTTCTAATTAGATAATAAATATTTTTGTGATTTGTAAATTGTTTAATTCGATTAATAAATTTTTGAATTAATTAATGAAAGGATTGGAATATGAAATTTATTGAATTTGGATAATTAAAAGCTAAATTAATTATGGGGAGATTGAGGTTAATAAATTGTATTAGTTAATTGTTGAATAAAATAATTGGAATTGTTGTGATTATGAAATGGATATGTTTGGATTAATTAATTGTTGAATTAATTAACAGATTATATGATTATAAATTGTTATAGGATGGTAAATTTGTATTAACCTTGAATGTTGGGACATATGTTTAATATATATATATGTGTGTGTGATTGTGATATTCGTGTGTGGAATATATTCAACTACATAAAAATCCCATAGTGATAAATTAATTGATGAATGTGTGTGTAAAATTGAGTGGTAAATCACAATCCAGTTGTGATAACTATTAATATTCTTATGTGGGATATGGTCCGCTTCATCAAAATCCCATGTTGATAAATATTATTATTCATGAAAGGGACATTGTCTGTTGCATTATAAGCCTGTAGTGATAAATTGTTAAACGTGTTTGGGAAAAATACTATTGCTTCAAAATCAGATTATTATATGAATTTAGATGATAAATAAGAAGAATGGTTGGTGATATGTGATATCCCATTGGGAGAGTTTAAACTCTTTCTTAGGTCAAAGGATATATCAAGATTCAGGTGTTCTCCAGAACCCATAGGTTACGTGGTTAAATAAAGTGTAGCTGAATAAATATTAAAGAAATTAATTCTTGGGAGTAATATAATATTTATAAATGTCACGACCCGCCCTCAGGGCCCGTGCCGTGACTACCCCAAGCCTGCCTTCCATAGGCCAGGGGCTGGCGACTAGCACCATGGTGTAAATCCCAACAAAAAGGGAAGACATTGCCTTTGAAAAGTAAACAAGCACCACAGAGTAAGCAAGCGGAAAAGAAAACACTAAGTAAGAATAGAGTACATCTGAAAGTGCGGAAAAGTAAATGGGGCCGAAAATACAAACCCAACTGTAATGTACAACTCGAAAGGGAAAACAACAACTGTAAAGTAAAAGCCGCTACACCGAGCTGTCCACTGGAGATCCCACCTGAAGGGTGGGTACAGATAGCTCCACTGCTCCACGGGTCCCACCGTCCGCTCCGAGTACATTCCGCCCAGTGGTCCACCTCCAGGTACCGTCTTGCTCTGCAAACCTCAACCACGATTAACGATGTCCGTCGTCTGCAACCAACACAACGTAGTGCATGCATTGCCCGTGCAGGGGTGAGTATAAGCTACTCAATAGGGACCCCGAGACCCCTGAAGGTCTCCCAAAATCCACAAAGGATAAACCACAACGGTAAGATACAATCACTACGTAACAACCGACAGTGCTTAGGTATGTGCCCATACATATACCTAAGTCATCAATTCCAATACGCTCCAACCTCCGAGCCCAAGTACAACACAGTCCTCGCAGGAAAGTATAAGTATTCCACATATGAAAGAAAAACGCAATCCACAAAGGAGAGTAAAGAGTAAATCCACACAGGATAGCTCAACACAATCCACAAAGGAGAGTAAACAGTAAATCCACACAGGATAGCTCAACACAATCCACAAGGTAGAGTAAACAGTAATTCCACGCATGATAGCTCAACACAATCCACAAAGGAGAGTAACAGAAGATTCATCTCACACAGGTATACATCATCGAAAATGTGAAAGGGGTGATCAGATATAGATACTGAATCATCAAAGCTGGGACCCACATAGGATACAAGACCAGCACAACTAGGACCCACATAGGATTCAAGACAAGCTGTCTTCATTGATTCATCTATACTGGGACCCACATAGGATACAAGAGCAGTATTGAATCATCCAAGCTGGGACCCACATAGGATAGAAGACCAGCACAGCTAGGACCCACATAGGATACAAGACCAGCTGTCCTCATTAATTCATCTATACTGGGACCCACATAGGATACAAAACTAGTATTGAATCATCCAAGCTGGGACCCACATAGGATACAAGACCAGCTGTCTTCATCGTCACAGTCCACTGAGGATTTCTGCACCGTCGTCGTCATATTCCACTAAGGATATCTGCAAAGTTGTCGCCGCAGTCCACTGAGGATCTCTGCACGGTCGTCGTCACAGTCCACTAAGGATCTCTGCACGTTAATCACTGTCGAAGTAGTAGTCGCAGCCAGCACTAGGGTTCCCGCACACAGCAAGCTCGTTCGGGAGGGTCCGCTCCACAAGCTGAGAGGCCGATACATAAACTGTCACAAAGTCCGAAGTTGATGTATCTAAAAGTTCTGTATCGTCAACAGGAACCCAACATCGCAGACGGCGCGTCAATCAGACGCCCGGTCTGAGAGTTATTGGCTTTTTCGTCCTAGGGGCCCGGTTGGTTTTTAAGGAAAAACCAACCCGACCGTACTCCACCTACGTCCAAACCTCGGGTGGAGTATGCCAAAAGATCTGTCTCACTAAGAGGAACTCAACAAAGCTGACGGCATGTCAATCGGACGTCCGTAGCTCAAGATATGAGTGTTTCTGCTCCGAGGGCCCGGTTGGTTTCGTGTACGAACCAACCCGGCCGAACTCAAATTATTCCGAAACTTTGAGTGCGATATACCAAAACGACCGTCTCAATCCAAGGATCGCACTGACGCTAACGGTTCATCAATCGGAGGTCTGTAGCTCATGTTATGGGCAAAATACCGAAGTCAATTCGAAAACGGAGGGGGTCCGGGTCCGGGCCGACCCAGCCCGACCCTGCTGGGTCGGCCCGAACCGGGTCGACCGTCCCGGCCCGGCACGGCGGCACGGTCCGGCAGGGCGGCGCGGCCCGGCCGCCGCTCGTGCGCCGCGGGCGGGGGGCAGAGCCCCCTCTTCTCTTGCCTGGCGAGGCAACAACCTGCCGCGCCCCATTTTAATAACGCCCCCCCCCCCCTCATATGGGGGGCCTTCTTTGAAGAAAATGGGGCGGCGCTGCCCCCCCTGGTGTAACCGCGGCCCCCCCATTATGTGGGGCCGGTTTTGGACATCCAGGGGAATTAATTCCCCCGGTCCTTCTCCCTTCCGGCGGGCCCAACATGGTCGGCCGGTTCTTCCTCAACGAGACCGGCAATGCCGGTCCCCCTTCCGGCTTCCGACACCGGCGGCCCAGATAGCCGTCGGTCTTCACGTCCCGCCGCGGCCCGGAACCGGCCGCGTCCTTCGTTGTTCGGCGCGGTGCGACGGCACCGTTCCCCTCCGCCGTGGCCCCGCTTTGGCCGCGGCACCTTCAACTTTCATCGACGCGGCGCGACGGTGTCGCGTCCTTGTATTATTTTACGACGCAGCGCGTCGGCGCCGCGCGTTTGTTGTCGTATGATCCTGGGCGGTGCGACGACACCGCGCCACACCCGTTTCAATCCACAACAAAATCAATATGAAAAGGAGGAGGGTCGGTCGTGTTCTTACTGTCCGGCCGCCTCGCGTTAATTGCTAACAATTGGATAAATTTCACGAAGAAATATTCTTGGGTATAAATCATGACCAAATGTAATAAATAAACCCCTACCATGAATTCAAGTGCGGAGCACCTCAACAAACCGTGGAAGACAAGCGTCGCAGAGGTCGGGCATCGCGGTAATCGTTCGTCGATTCCGTTGACGAAGAGGTACGTCCGAAGATATACATCATTGTTGAATCTTCGTAAGCCGACAAAGAAAGTCCGAGGAGGAAGTGGCGTTCCCTTTCGTTGACACGGAAGGAGTCGTCGATCTTTGGAAACAATCCGGCTACGAAGAAGAGAGAAGCGGCGTTCTTGAGTGTTCTTCGTGTTCTTCGTTGTGTTTGAAGAAGAATAATAAATCTCCAAACTCTCTCAAGGTGGCTAAGGAGACCAACCAAAATAAAATAAGCTAAGGCTTATTTTATTCACACAATTAACAATTTTAATTTCAAAGGTTTTAAATTCAAACAACTCAACTCCATTAATTAACCAAGTTGTTAAGTTCATTAAAAGAGGAGTTTAAGGGAGTTTAAAAAAATGAAGGTGAAGAGTTAGGGTTCGTGTGGGCCCCACCACACTTAATCCTCTCAAGGGAGGTTAAGTGGATGTGGGTCCCACCCCTAACTCCCTTTGGAAGAATTTAACCAACAAAATAAAAATAAAAAGTGTTTCCACATTTATATCTAACTTCTTATAATTTCTCCCAAAACTAACTTTCATTCCGCATAAAATGCAACCTCGGAAAAGGTCTCTTTAAGCGAATATCGGCGCTGCGAGTTCATCGGTGCCCTCGGAATTCGATTCCGGGAACTGGTTAAAAAGTTATAAATTCCCGCTCGTCCGTTCACTGAACATACCCGAGCCAAACTTCGGAAATTGATTCCGGGAAAACCAGGCCTTGAAATCAAGTGCCGTCTGAAACCGCACTCTTGTAAAATTCCAAAGAAAATTAAGAAAAAAAATTTTCCTTGAATTTTACGGGTCTTTACATTACTCCCACCTCAGGGCTTTACGTCCCCGTAAAGATACATCAAAAACTAGGGAAACAAATGAGGGTACTGAGCACGCATCTGAGCCTCCCTCTCCCAAGTGCTCTCCTGGAGATTCTCGTGCTGCCATCTGACGCGCACTAGAGGAATCGACCATCCATGTAGGACCCGCTCCTGTCGATCCTCTATCTCCACCGGGACCTCCGTAAATGTCACCCCATCGTCAACGTCAATCTCCTCATGGTTAATGATGTGCGTCAGGTCGTGCACGTATCTCCTCAGCTGAGACATGTGGAAGACGTCGTGCACCTGGTGCAACTGAGGTGGTAGAGCCAGACGATCAGCCACCTCGCCTATCCTGCTGAGGACCTGGAAGGGTCCCGTGAAGCGCGGAGATAAGTTGACGCCTTGACCAAATATCAGTATACTACGTCGAGGTGAGACCCGCAAGAAGACGTGGTCGCCATCCTCGAACTCTAGTGGCCTCCGCCTCCTGTCAGCGTATGACTTCTGCCGGCTCTGAGCTGTACTCATCCGCCCCTGGATGACCTGGACCATCTCAGGTCCCACAAGAGCTGGAAGATTTTTTTTTTCTTTTCCGATAAGAGAAATTTGGTCCCATCCCCTGAATGAACCACATTCTTTGCCTAATACAGTCAATCCCGACATGGATGATACTAATCCATACCAAAGATGACGTCGTAAGGCCTCGACGCTACTACAAAGAGATCCAACCGTTACTCTCGCCTCTAAGGGTTGAGTCACACTGTCGGCATCATTGTGTGGTAACTGGGTCTCCCCCAGTAGATGTCTCACAAGCGAGGGTCAAGTCAACAGTCAAAACTGGAACCTCTTAGTAACAACACAAAAGAGGACAGGAATGACAACATCACAAAGGTATGGGTATTTTATTATTGCAGCTCATAATACAAAGACGCTACACAATAGCAACAAGGAACTAGAAGTACAAAGGACATATCCACTTGATCCTCTCCTGTACATTTGCTCCCAGAGCTCCATGATCGAAGGCCTCAGCTTCCTGAAGCTGAGCTCTCCCATGTCCACAAACTCCCTGCGGTCGGGGTGGACCTCCTGGTGGTGGTGGTGGAAACACCTCAAAGTGTCTCCCACCATCGACTACTCGGCCAGCACCTCTGCCTCGTCCACCTGCACCCTGCGGACCACCGTGGCCGATCCTCTGTCTGGGAGGTCCCTCTACCACCTTCTGCTCATCTGCAAGACGAGTCGGGCAGTCTCGAGCCATGTGACCTCGCCCACCGCATGCGTAGCAATGTCTGCCCCTCACATAGCTTCCTCTCCTTCGGGTGCCCAGCACAACCGAATCTTCATCCTGTGACTGCCCATCTGATGGTCTGGCCCGCTTGGACCTCTGCGTCACTAGTCTACTGCCAGCTGCAGAAGACCCTGCTACGGGCCGTCCTGCGGAGGGCCCTGTCACTGGAGCCTGCTCGGTGAGAAAACTCTCCACTAGATGGGCTCTCTCCAACACCTCTGCCTGTGTCGAAATGTTGAGGGAGATCATCGAAGCCCTGATCTCATGCCTCAGTCCATGCTCGATGGTCCGGGCCCGGAAGAACGGGTCTCGTACCATATCTGTGGAGTAGCGCGAGAGATCAGTAAATCTCGCTGAGTACTGGGCCACTGTCAAGTTGCCCTGCCGCAGCTGAAGAATCTCCTGAATGCGCACCGCACGGAGGGTGGCCGGGGCAAACATGGAGCGGAAGATGCTCTCAAAGTCCATCCAGAGAAGAGATGTCTCATCGTGCACCTGGAGCAACAAGCTCCACCATCGTCCTGCTGCTGCGTGAAGTAGTCTCACAGCGAGGATCACCATGAGGTTTGCAGGTGTCCTCACTAGCCTAAAAACTCATACCACTGCCTCCATCTAGTCCTCTATTGCCTGGGGGTCCGTCTCTCCACGGAACCTAGGTGGTCGCTGGCGTTGGAACTCGTGCAGAGCTCCAAGGCGACGTGCATCGTCAGCGGATGGTGCTGGAAGCATCGGTGGCTCGACGGGTACAGCTACTGCCGGTGCCACTACTGACAAAGGGCCCTGCACCGAGGCCTCGTCGCTCCGTGGGCTGTCATCACGCTCGACTCTCGGAACCCTAGCTGGCTGCCGTCGTGGGGCCATCCTGAAAAGGAAACAGGTGCGCCACGGTCAAAACAGTATACCTGGTGAGCTGATATAAAGTAATCAAAAAGAAAACTTTAAAACACACACTCAATCAATGTTTTCATGCATTAAGTCAGAAATCAGTAGTCAGGGTCCTGGTGTACGAATACGTAGGCCGTCGCACCAACACTGGACTCCCTGGACTGATAACCACACTCAATACGCTAAACACAATTGATTCACATAGAAAAAGATCAGAGTTCACGGTAGAACCGAACTCCTCTGATACCAATTTGTCACGACCCGCCCTCGGGGCCAGTGCCGTGACTACCCCAAGCCCGCCTTCCATAGGTCAGGGGCTGGAGACTAGCACCAAGGCGTAAATCCCAACAAAATTGGAAGGCATTGCCTTTTAAAAGTAAACAAGCACCATAGAGTAAGCAAACGGAAAAGTAAACACTATGTAAGAACAGTGTACAACTGAAAGTGCGGAAAAGTAAATGGGGCCGGAAATACAAGCCCAACTGTAAAGTACAACTCGAAAGGGAAAACATCAACTGTAAAGTAAAAGCCGCTACACCGAGCTGTCCACTGGAGATCCCACCAGAAGGGTGGGTAGAGATAGCTCCACTGCTCCATGGGTCCCACCGTCCGCTCTGAGTACGTTCCGCCCAGTGGTCCACCTCCAGGTACCATCCTACTCTGCAAGCCTCAACCACGATCAACGCTGTCTGTCGTCTGCAACCAACACAACGTAGTGCGGGCATAGCCCGTTCAGGGGTGAGTATAAGCTAGTTAGTAGGGACCCCGAGACCCCTGAAGGTCTCCGAAAATCCACAAAAGATAAACCACAAAGGTAAGATACAATCACTAAGTAACAACCGACACTGCTTAGGTATGTGCCCATACATATACCTAAGTCATCAATTCCAATACGCTCCAACCTCCGAGCCCAAGTACAACTCAGTCCACGCAGGAAAGTATACGTATTCCACACAGGAAATCAAAACACAATCCACAAAGGAGAGTTTACAGTAAATCCACACAGGATAGCTCAACGCAATCCACAATGAAGAGTAAACAGTAAATCCACACAGGATAGCTCAACACAATCCACAAAGAAGAGTAAACAGTAATTCCACACATGATAGCTCAACACAATCCACAAAGGAGAGTAACAGAAGATTCAGCTCACACGGGTATACATCATCGAAAAGGTGAAAGGGATGATCATATATAGATACTGAATCATCTAAGCTCGGACCCACATAGGATACAATACCAGCACAACTCGGACCCACATAGGATACAAGACAAGCTGTCTTCATTGATTCATCTATACTGGGACCCACATAGGTTACAAGACCAGTATTGAATCATCCAAGGTGGGACCCACATAGGATACAAGACCAGCACAGCTAGGACCCACATAGGATACAAGACCAACTGTCTTAATTAATTCATCTATACTGGGACCCACATAGGATACAAGACCGGTATTGAATCATCCAAGCTGGGACCCACAGAGGATACAAGACCAGCTGTCTTCATCGTCATAGTCCACTGAGGATTTCTGCACCGTCGTCGTCACAGTCTACTAAGGATATCTGCAAAGTCATCGCCGCAGTCCACTGAGGATCTTTGCACGGTCGTCGTCGCAGTCCACTAAGGATCTCTACATGGTCATCGCTGTCGAAGTAGTAGTCACAGCCAGCACTAGGGTTCCCGTACACAGCAAGCTCGTTCGAGAGGGTCCGCTCCACGAGCCGAGAGGCCGATACATCAACTGTCACAAAGTCCGAAGTTGATGTATCTAAAAGTTCTGTATCGTCAACAGGAACTCAACGTCGCAGACAGAGTGTCAATCGGACGCCCGGTCTGAAAGTTATTGGCTTTTTCGTTCAAGGGGCCCTATTGGTTTTTAAGGCAAAACCAACCCGACCGTACTCCACCTGCGTCCAAACCTCGGGCGGAGTATGCCAAAAGATTCTTCTCACTAAGAGGAACTCAACAAATCTGACGGTACGTCAATCGGACGTCCGTAGCTCAAGATATGAGTGTTTCTCCTCCGAGGGCCCGGTTGGTTTCATGTACGAACCAACATGGCCAAACTCAAAGTATTCTGAAATGTTTAGTGTGATATACCAAAACGACCGTCTCGATCCAAGGATCTCACTGCTGCTGACGGTTCGTCAATCGGAGGTCCGTAGCTCATGTTATGGGCAAAAGACCGAAGTCGATTCGAAAATGGGGGGTCCGGGTCCGGGCCGACCCGGCCGGACCCCCTGGGTCGGCCCGAACCGGGTCGACCCGACCCGGGTTCGACTCGGCTCGACCGGACCGGCCCGGATCAGCCGGCCCGGCACCGCGGCGCGGTTCGGCACGGCGGCGCGGCCCGGCCGCCGCTCGTGCGCCGCGCGCGGGGGGCAGAGCCCCCGCTTCTCTTGCCTGGCGGCGCGACAACCTGCCGCGCCCCATTTTAATAACGCCCCCCCCCCTCACGTGGGGGCCTGCTTTGAGGAAAACAGGGGGGCGCTGCCCCCCCCCCCCTTGGTGTAACCGCGGCCCCCCCATTACAGGGGGCCGGTTTTGGCCAGCTGGGGGAATTAATTCCCCCGGTCCTTCTCCCTTCCGGCCGGCCCAACATGGCCGGCCGGTTCTTCCTCAACGGGACCGGCAAGGCCGGTCCCCCTTCCGGCTTCCAACACCGGCGGCCCAGATATCCTCCAGTCTTCACGTCCCGCCGCAGCCCAGAACCGGCCGCGGCCTTCGTCGTTCGGCGCGGTGCGACGGCTCCGTGCCCCTCCACCGCGGCCCCTCTCCGGCCGCGGTGCCTTCAACATTCATCGACGTGGCGCGACGGCGTCGCGTCCTTGCATTATTTTACGACGCGGCACGTCGGCATCATGTGTTTCTTGTCGTATGATCCTGCGTGGTGCGACGGCATCGCGCCACACCCGTTTCAATCCAAAACAAAATCAATATGAAAAAGAGGAGGGTCGGTCGTGTTCGTACGGTCCGGCCCCCTCGCGTTAATTTCTAGCAATTGGATAAATTTCACGAAGAAATATTCTCGGGTATAAATCATGAACAAAAGTAATAAATAAACCCCTTCCTTGAATTCATGTGCGGAGCACGTCAACATACCGCGGAAGACAAGCGTCGCGGAGGTCGGGCGTCGTGGTAATCGTTCGTCGATTCCGTTGATGAAGAGGTACGTCCGAAGAGATACGTCGTTGGTGAATCTTCGTAAGCCGACGAAGAAAGTCCGAGGAGGAAGCGGCGTTCCCTTTCATTGACACGGAAGGCGTCGTCGATCTTCGGAAATAAACCGGCTACGAAGAAGAGAGAAGTAGCGTTCTTGAGTGTTCTTCGTGTTCTTCGTTGTGTTTGAAGAAGAAGAAGAAAGCTCCAAACTCTCTCAAGGTGGCTAAGGAGACCAACCAAAATAAAATAAGCTAAGGCTTATTTTCTTCACACAATTAACAATTTGAATTTCAAAGGTTTGAAATTCAAACAACTCAACTCCATTAATTAACCAAGTTTTCAAGTTCATTAAAAGAGGAGTTTAAGGGAGTTTAAAAAAACGAAGGTGAAGAGTTAGGGTTCGTGTGGGCCCCACCACACTTAATCCTCTCAAGGGAGGTTAAGTGGATGTGGGTCCCACCCATAACTCCCTTTGGAAGAAGATAACCAAAAAAATATAAATAAAAATTGTTTCCACATTTTTATTTAACTTCTTATAATTTCTCCCAAAACTAACTTTCATTCCGCATAAAACGCAACCTCGGAAAAGGTCTCTTTAAGCGAATATCGGCGCTGCGAGTTCATCGGTGCCCTCGGAATTTGATTTCGGGCACCGGTTAAAAAGTTAGAAATTCCCGCTCATCCGTTCACTAAACGTACCCGAGCCAAACTTCGAAAATTGATTCCAGGCACACCGGGCCTCAGAATCAAGTGCCGTCTGAAACCGCGCTCTTGTAAAATTCCAAAGAAAATTAAGAAAAAAAATTTACCTTGAATTTTATGGGTCTTTACAATAAAACTATACACAATATTATTTACTGGATATTTTTTTAGACACCATTTGTGGTGGCCTATTAAGTTGTACTCAAACCCCACTTGTGATACCTGATCATTAGCTGAAAGGATTTCATGGTTATAAGACATGGTTTGGGAAATGTTCTATATTAGATGACTAATTAGGATAGATAATGGTTGAGGGACCAAAATTATTTGAGGCAATCTTGGTAGTTGACAATGAATTTATTTGTCTTATATTAATCCCATTGACAATTTATATATACAAGACAAAAAATATCTACTTTTTAGTTTTGGATATTATATTTTCCACTTTGGTTAACATCTTGATACTGGTTTTTTGGGTTATTGGTTTTATAATTTTGCTATTAATTATTTATTTTTCTATTGTTCTACTTTTATAAATTGAGAATAGTCTCCCTATGATTTTTATTATAGCCTTACTACTAGTCCAAAACCTCTAGCATATAGGGATCCATGCATGATGTCACGTAGCGAAATGGATCGAGGTACCGATGTGGGGAACCAAGGTTGGGACCTTATATTGAGACAGACGCCATGTTATGCACATATATTCTTGTACAATGTTTATATACATCCGATCGACATTTTATATCAGTAATCTCCTTATTATAATGTTATTTCAATATTAATTTTATTTTATTCTTTCATGTGGATTGTAATTCAATGTTACTAATGCCGTAAAAATTTAATTCTACAATATCACCATTTATCAAGACTGTGTATGGTTATGATTCCATTGATAAAATATTATTATCAATCTATAATTAAATTTTAATAATTTTCCTATAAAATTGCTATTAATGATATATTCAATTAATTTTACCATTTTCCACTCATTGGTAGATATGAAAATTAAGAAATTGTTTTTAAAGAAATCATACATTATCTCCATATTTGGTAAAAAAATAAATGTTATTTCAAATCTATGTTTTCTGAAATTCTTTTCAGAATTGGTCTACTATTATATTGTAAACTTTAAAATAATTTGTTACCCACGTTTTACCTTTTTAAACAAATTTATTAAAAAATAGATTCTTATTTCAATTCGTTGGTCGATAATCTTTTCAAAACATTTAACGGTGCAAAAAGAATGTTCAACATCTGTGTATTTATCCTTCCTCATTACCATCATTTATTTGATGTTTTATTTCATGTTTAAGAGATTATTTTAAAAAAAATTGTTCTTTGAAATATTATTAACATTCATTTTTTAAAAGTGGTTTTCAAATAAATAAATATTCCAAAATGTTATATGTTCATGATGGGTTTTAAATAATTTTTAAATATTTCTTCAAATGGTTTAAAATATATTTTCAATGAACTATTTTTTCAAATAAAAAATATGTTTAAAAAGTTTTTTAAATTCTTTTAAAGATTACATTATATGTTTTCAAATAAAAAATGTTTTTGAATAGTTTTTCAATCTTCCTTTATAATTCTTCATGGTTAATGGTTATCAAAATGTTATCAATATTCCTTTTGGTATTTTCAACGTTATTTTCAATGAAAATAGTTTCCCAAGGTTCAATGTTGAAAAAAAATTATTTAATGAAGAAATAATTTTTTTTCTAAAGAGAGTTTTTAATTTTTTTCAAATTTATGTTCCATCTAAGATTACAGCTTTTTGGGTTACCTATTCCAGTATACGGATATGATCCAAAGATACTATTAAAATTATTTATGTGAATGGTTTATGATTGGATGGAATGATGTTCAAGAAACCCATTTCTCTTTCACATGTAATAAGTTTATGAAACCATTTATAATTCAGAAGTTATATTTTCGTGAAACCCATTTTTTGTTATGGGTTATATGATTATGAAACATGCTTCATTTCCTAGGTTATAAGTTGATAAAATTTTGATAAAACCTTACCCATCTTTAGAGGTTATGATATGGTGAAATATTTATGATACCCATTTCATTTTAGGGTATATGATATGATTTTTATGAACTTGTGTAAAACATATGTTTAATTTCATTATGAGATGGGTGGAAACCATATCTCCCTCAAATTAATTGAGTATAGATTTATGAATCATGAGATAGACATTGTTTTAATGATGAGTTAACTCGGTTAACTAAAGGAATTTGTCTGCTATGGTTGTCATGTGAGTTAGCCTTGACTACTAATATTGTCTTGGAAGTGAACCATGGCTTTTAGGATTGTCTTGGGAGTAAACCATGACATCTATGATGGTTTGGCGAGTGAAACCATTCTACAATAAAGAAAGGGTTGTCAATGGGGTTGGTGGTGTGACTTGTTTAGTATGCATATATCCCAATGATGTACCCTGACATATTTCAGTAAATAGCCTTATCATTTAGGTTATGATTTTACATTCTTATCTATTTGTAGAAAATTCCATGTTTTAATCTTATGTTATGATATCATGTCTTATTATATTTATTCCCTTATGATTTATAACTCATGAGATTCCTATATTTATGAAATTACACATGTACAAGTTCTTTGATATGTCGGGTATGTTTATTAAATGTTATTCTCATTTTTATGCTTCTGTTCATGTTATACATACATATCAAAAATGTTTAACCTTATAGAGCATCTCAGCAGACCGTTTCTTATGATTCAATTCCCTATGTTATAAAGAAATGTTTTACGTAGGAATATAAAAGGGGAAGATATTTATGGGAGACATTGGAGATCTTTCATCATGTTAGAAGATATTCTGTTCCATGTTTCCAAAGATACTAAAGTATTATGTTCCTTGAGAATGTATTTTTATGTTGTGATTAATATTCTTTTAAAAGTAAGTAATATCCATGAATGCTAAGAATGGGTATCTATAGATGGAATCAAAGGAATTATTTAGTAAACATTTGGAAAAATAGATGAGAAATCATTATTTAGATCCCTAGGTATATTTATAAGGATATGTCAAGGGATTTCACAAAATAATACCTCATGTGTCATTGATTCGAATAATCATTTCAAGATTTTGGAGTCTTATAAGTAATTTTTCATGATTATGTGGTTTTCTTTTATAATAATTTTTTTCACTATTTTTTTCTCATCTTAGTTAGTAGAATAAACTAAAAGGAACTGTGTAATCCATGATTGTTTCATATTCATAATGTAGGGGCATAATAAAAATCAATTTTCTATGTTAAAAAATAATTAATAAAATTAGGATGGAGGTATGCATATTTGTTATATTGATAAAGGTAAAGAGATCACGAATTACATGTGGGTGGTATGGGAAATTTTAACAGTATTGTTAACATGATTAAATTTAGTTTTAGGAACCTTATGAAATGATTCATATTTAATTTTATAGAAAAAGGTCATTAAGGAATAATATTATTAATCATGTGTAATTATTTAAGATTAATGTATTATGATTGATGTGTATTGTATTGGAATTTAATTATTATGCTAAATGAATCAAGAAATATATGATTTCCATTATGGATTTGTTAAATAATATTGGATGGAGATTTTAAAATAAAATGTTATCTAATATAAAGTTGATACTTTGATTAATGGATGGTAATCATTAATATGTTCACAAGTCTGAGAAATCGATGTTTAATACGGTTAAAGAGATGATTGATATGGATAATGAAAATTAAATAGTATTGATGACCTCATAACTGATGATGTATTGGTTGAAAAATTTTCTAATGCCATCATAGAGGGATATAACAACACTTTTTGATTTAAGTAATATATTCAATGATATTTGGAATAAAAATAATGCATGTTAACAATAAGTATGTATGGTAAGTTAGGTTATAATCATTTTTCAATAAAATCCAATATGATGTTGTTCATACGTTTGGGATGTGATATCAATACCCACATTATAATACAAGGGGGTAAAAGATAAGCTTATTTAGTGACCTTCTTTCTAATGTTCTATATTTTCATCTTTTAGAAGGGTTTCATGTTAAACCATTTTTGGAATAGTTTATGTTGAATTGAAGATGATGTTTTTAAGAATTAGTTATTATCTCAGCATATTAGGATTTAGGAATTTTTTATAACCTATGATAACAATTTTATATGATGTTATCTAATGAAATATGTAATATAATAGAATTTAATTGATTTTGTAATGCTTCATGAATTAAAACATGAAATTATTTTCTTGGAGTAAGAGATGAAGTGGAAATCAAGAATGACACAACCAACATCTGAGATTGTGCTTATAAAAAGGAATAAAATCATGTAATTATATTTACTTATATTTTTAGATAATTAAAAGGATTACTCATATCTAGGAAAAGTATATTGAAAAATATTTATCATAATACCTTTTTTTAGTTGAACTATGCATCTTATAAATCATCACAAATGTTTCTGTTTTGTTGCCCTAAACTTTCCTTTAATAATTCATTTTCTTATTATCAGTTTTATTTATCACTCTCTATTGTAATTTATGATTTTTCTCAATGTCCAATATTAAATCCCCACCAATGTTTTCCTACTTGTAAACTTATGTATAATTTACTTTGGGTGACCATAATGCTTTTTACATTTCCTTTTTAAAGGAGGTTTTTTCATTACCTCTTATGATGTGGGATTAAATGAAAGGAACATTGAAGTATTAAAAAATTGATAACCCATATTATGTTCGAGTGAGAAAATCATTTTAATAGGGTAGAATGTAATATCCTAATATTTTTTTAAATATTTTTTGTTGAATAAATTTAATCATTTTGATATTCTGCATTTCAAAAAACACTGAATACTTACTCTATTGTATTAAATCACTATTCTTGGTTTTCATTCCACACAAAACCATATTAATCATGCACTAAATGAAAAAATTATATTAAATTTCCATAAAAACAAAATTATATTTTGATTTTTCTACAGATAATGATGAGTTATGTCTATATTTTATTATACACGAATGTCATAGTTTACCAAACCACAATATACTATTAATATTATTATTAAAATATTGTCATAGTTTTGAGCCAGCCATTGGAAGGGAGGTTTGAATAATATTTATAAAATTAAGAAAATATGGTTTAAAAATATATATAAGATTAATTTTTTGTGTCCAATTAATAATAAATGAAAATAAAAACATTTTGAAAATATATGAAATCTGTTGATGGAAAACTATATTTATAAAATAAATATACATAACCTCAATAAATTAATTAAACCACTTATTATAACTACTTTTAATGAAGTATATATATATATATATATATTATTTACTAAACTATTTATGTTCATATTATCTGTTTTCTAGATAATATATAAAAATAAATCTTATTTTATGCATAACGTTATATATTTTTCTCGAAGGTAATATTTTGACAATTAAATTTCATATCTATTTTAAGAATACATTTTGAAAAATGTGAAAATTTTATGTGAAGAGAAATAATATTTTAAACTTGAATGTCTAAATTTTATATTGTCATATTTTGGTATTTTTTTTGAGGAGTTAAATTTTTTCATGAATAGTAAAAACACAAAATTTTAACTGAAAAATGAATTTTTTGTCTAATTTATTTATATATTTCTATTATATTTTAAAATTTTATTATGTATATGTATATTTATTATACATATGTTTCTACAATTTTGAAAATTTTTATCAATTTCACATTGAAATAGGATAAAAAACATTTCATTCTTTTGAATATTATCATTTTAAAAACATGTTGTCTCGTCTACAGGAATAATATTAATTTTATTTCTCCACTATTGTGTCTGCTCTATGTGTTTGTTTTGTTTAATTTTACCCTCAAGAACATAATACATATATATAATTTCTACTATGGTGAACATATTTTTTACCAAAATTCATTGAATATGTAGATAAAATTAATTACAACGATTAATGTAAAAAAGGTTTATTTAGTGGTAAATCTTTTACTAAAGGGGGAATATAAAATAGAAACATGTTGAAAAACCACTATCTATGCATATTTATATAATATCATCCCTATTTTATAAAATGAACCATTATTATCTATATATGATATAAGGGAGACCTCATAATAGTGTTTACCTTATTATATTTACAAGAATATCACTCCTATGGCACTATAAAAGGGAAACCACCATCCCTCACTTTATCACTCCCCTCAAACACTTAGGATCATCAAAAACCATCCCAAAAAAGTTTCCAACATAACTCAATTTATCCTTGAATCCATACATTGTGTGTAAATCCAACCATAGAATTCCTTTGGTGCAAACCAAAATGAGTTACCCAAAGAACATGTAACATCCTTCAAGAAAGCACATTTTTATTTCTTTTTTAACACCCTAAATTATTCTTATTCTAGGATCATATAATAACTTCATTATACCCAGTATGTCAAGCCCTTTTATTTTTTTGATGTATTTTTTATCTTAATTAAATTTTTTTATATTATTAATTTCACGCAACCTTGAATATATCTTGTATTATATGAAAGTTTTATTATTGGATTGAATTAAACACAAAAAATAATCAATATTTCATTGACTTTAAATCTTATATTAGCTTAAGGTTTATGAAAACCTTTTATTTTCTTGTGTTATAAATAATTTTGAGTTCTCTTGATAGCTTGTGTTGCACATAATGTTGAGTTTTTCTGAACAATAATATAATATTAATATTTTTATTAAAATATTATTATATTTACCACCTAAAAATTTGAATTGAATTTAAAAATGATATTAACTAATTTTTGAAAATATTATTTACACATTTATATAAAATGAGTCCTTTTTTCAATTTGGGAAAAATGATAGTAAGAAATATTCAAAAATAAAGAAATTATTTTTCTAAGAAAACTATATCTCGATGTATAAACACCATTTTATCAAAATAAATAAATCAAACCACCTTTTAAGAATTTTTTTTAAAAATTATATTTTAATACATTAAATAATTATTTTACACTCTTAAAATACATTTGATACGAATAAGATAAAAATAAATCCAATTTTATGAATACAATGATGTATTTTGAAAAGGGTAATTTTAACATCTTTTATTGGATAACCCATTTTAAATATAAATTTTGATACTTTTATAATTTTTATATAAAAAAATATAAATTTCTTTTCAATTAGTACTATCAAAATGTACATTGGGTGAATTTTTGGTATTTTTATGAAAAGTTTCATGTTTTCATAAATAATGATAAATATTTAATTTTAATTGAAAACCACTTTTTAGAATATTTTATTTCTATTGTTAATTTATTTTTTAAATTGGTATTAATGTATATTTATATCACTTATACATCAATTAATTAAATTTTGTTCATTGGAATCACCTTTTTAATGAAACTGAATAAAAAACAAGTAGACATTTTGAACATTTTCACATTAAACACTTCTCATCTCATCCCATATGTGGGATTAATTTTAAATTTATTTCTTCCATATCATTGATTATAACTTTTAAAAATTGATTCTATATGTCTAATCATCATAATATATAATTTCTAAAATAGTCAACTTCGTTTTATACCTATACTATTCGTGAAAGTTATTAAATTTAATTACTATTATTAAGGTGAAAACGAGTTTAATTAATAAATACACATAGAATATAAGGTGTCAAAATGAGGCCACACTTTTATAAAAAAATACTTCATTCCATATTTATATCATTCCTCTTCTAAAGATCTATAATGGTTTATTTTGAGCCATTTTTTTACATGAAAATGTGTGAATCACTCAAATCAATTCTATAATAACTAGTATGTTCTTTTCCTCACTTATAAAAGGCATCATAACCTCATCCATCACACCTCTCAAACCCTTATAGATTTCCCCAATACTACCCAAATAAACCCCCAACATCCCTATCTTAATCCTATAAGCCTCTATTTGTGCATGTTTATATGTAATGAATCCCTTTGGTGAAAAGAAAAAGGATTTACCCAAACAGCATGAGGATTTAATGTGTACGAAGAATGTCCAGACCTAAGGTAAGGGCTTTCTCTTCTCGATTTTATTACTATTAGATACATGATAAATTCACCACTTATTATTATTTTGATTTTAATATACTTCACTATGACATTTTATATCATTAATTTTGTTTATTTCCTGATAATTGATGTTTTAATTGATGTAATTTTGTCATGGGGATCCCGATTCAAAATTTAATCTTGTAGTAATTGGATTTTTATTCTATGTTTTATTTCCTTGAGAATTATTCCATATTGACCTCTCAATTTTTACATACTGACAATGAATTTATTCAATGATTATTATCCTGAAATTTATGGGTATTTACATGTCTATTTTATGATCACTTTTTCAAGGTTTTCATTGTACAAAAGTTACCAAATTGTTAATGGATTTTTTTCTCAATTTGCCTTATTTGAGACACATGCATTTTTATGAACCAATATTATTATATAAGTTATATATACTTCCCTTTCACAAGGTATATCAGGAATAATTTTCACGATATTTTATGCTTCATATACTGTTATTAATTCATGGGTGTTAAAATTCAATGTTACTAAAGCAGTAACCGTTTGTTAGTACATTCTCATCATTTATTGGGATTATTTAAGACTATTTTTCCATTGTTAAATTCATAAGATCCATCTCTGAATAAAAATCATGAATTTTATTCTACTATTTTTATTCATGATATCATAACGTATTAGTACCATTTTTTAACTCTTTGATAATTAAGGTAATAGAGAAAATGTTTTTTTGAAAAAGTAACCTTAATTCCCTCTTTGGTCATAAATATATTTTTTTCAAAACAGAACATTTTCAAAAATGATTCCAGAATTGGTTTTAAAAATGATATTTTGAGTTATTTTTCAATTAAAAGGGATTTTAAATTTTTTATGGTTTTCAAATATTTATTTATACATTTCAAAACATATTTTAAATAAAAAATGTATTCCAAAATGTTTAATGTTTTAAAAATCGTTTTCAAAAAATAAATGATATTTTTCACAATAAATATTATCAAAATGCCTTTCCAAATTATTTTTTATATAAGGTGACATAATTTGAAGTTTCTCATTAATTTTTGGTTAAATGATCCAATCCATCTATTCATCTTTATTATATTAATGTTTTATGTTTTGATAGCATGATAGATCCGAAAACTATTTCTCTTTCTTGGGTTATATTTTTTGTTAAACTAGTTTTTCTTCCATGGGATATATGATTTTGAAACAAACTATTTTCATGGGTTATTCAATGATTAAATGATTATGAAACCTTTATATTTTCCATAGGTTATGATATGATGGCTTGTTCAATTTACCCATTTCATTTCATGTGTTATGAAATGATGTTTATATAACCCATCCCATTGTATGGGTCACGATATGATTATTATTTATGATCATGTGGCACCCTTTTGTATGATTTTTATGTGATGGATGAATCCTATATCTTCATACAATGTATTTGTTAATGATTTATATCTCACAGAAATATTATGTGAAAATATTTATGGGATTTATGTAATATAGGATAAATTTATAAATTTATATGCAATGAAAAAATGGATACCAGTAGAGGTGGTGGTGTTTCTCTTATAATAGGTATAGCTGCCTATGAATAAACATGAGTACATGTTCACAATGTTATCGGTGAAAATTATTATGTGTTACTAATTTTATTAATGGACAAGATTTCATGTACCTAATGTTATTCATGGGATTGGTTTTATGCCCATATGATTATGTGTGGTCTTGATTACATGTTTTCAATGATAGGGGTGAACCTTATTAGGTGTTCACAATTTTAGGTCTGAACCTGACTACATGATTCTAATGTTATACATGGACCTTGTTTCATGTTCATAAATTTATGTGTGGGCCTAATTACATGTTCATAATATTACGAGTGAACCTTAATAAGTGTTCACAATATTATGTTTGGACCTATATGCATGTACATAAGTTTACGTGAAGAACTGATTTCGTATCCTTAATATAATGAGTGAAACTATTTCTATTTATAAATGTTCACATCGTTAAAATATAATGTGTATTCCAAAATTCTATGTCTTATTCCTACATTTTTCTCTCATGGATTATGATCATTGATTTCATTATGATTCATTTATTATGAAATCCTAGTCTATATACCATAACTCATGATTATGGTCTTTGATGTGTAGGGTATAATCTTGAAATGTAAATCTAAAGTTATAATACCCTTATGTCCATCTTAATCATACAAATATCATGTATTTTTAACCACACTAAGCATATGATATAACCATTTCTCATAATTTCATTTCCCAGATTTTGAATAATGGATATATGAAAGTTTATTAAATAGAAAGATCATAATGGGAGATATTGAAAATAATTAACAATATTTGATGAATTTGGTCATAGATTCTATAGACACTAATCTATTACATTCTGCATTAATGTAAATTTTAAATGTTCTGAATACTCATCTAAAATTATATTATATGTGGGTATGTTAATCTTATCTCTCTATATTTGGCATCAAAGTAAAGGTTTAGTCAACCATTGGAAACTCAGATGAGAAAACATTAATGAGATCCCACTGATATTTCTAAGGATATTTCTAGGTATGTCTCAATGTATAATTATATGGTGTTATATATTTAAAATTATGTTTCAAGATTTAGGAATACTATAGGTAATTTTTCCAGATTATGTGGTTTTTTGATATAATATGTGTTTCTCACCCTATGTTGTTTGGTTTTAGTAAATGGTGGTAACAAGAAGGAACTTGGTTAACATTTAATGTTTTAGTTGTGGAAATTATGGCAAGTATGGAAATCTATTTCTTATTTGGAAATCCCAAAACATGAATTAGTATGGTGGTATGGTTATTGTTTATAATACTGATGATAAAGAGACTCCAAATGACATGTGAATATAATGGGATATTGTAAAAGTATTTTTTACATTAAATTTAAGAAGTATGATTATATTGTGGTTGAAGAACTTTAAGACATGATTTATATTTCATATTCTATAGAAAAGTTATTAAGGAATAATTTTATGAATCCTGAGTAATGGTATAGGAATAAATTTGGATTATTAATCTTTATATGTATTTGAATTCAAATATTATGTCATAAAAATCATGAACTTTATATGTATTTTATGTATATGTTTTACATTATGGATGGAAATGGAAATGTTGAATTGTGATAATGTCTTAGAAATGTAATTTAATGGAAAGTTGGTATTTTGATTAAGGGAAGGTAGCCTTAAATATGTTGATGATGTTGAGAAAATGATGTTGGTATAGTGATATGTAGGATACGAATAAATAAATTATATACTAATGATAAACTCAAAACTGATAGTGGATTTATTTACACGGTTTTTTGTGCTATTATGGATTGTGGTTATGTAATTTTCGAATTTAGGGAACATGTTAAATGATCCATGGAAAAATAAATCATGTAATGTTTATTATAGTATTTATGATAATTATAATGTTTCAAGATAATAAATGATGAAGGTATTCACATGATTGTTATGTGAAAAATAAAAGGTAATTTATGATCTAAGTGGGATCAATGCTAAATTGTTATTGAGAAATTAAGTGACCTTATTTATAATGTTTTTAACATTCATATTTAGGAAGGGTTACACGGTAATCTATTTATGGAATTTTTAAGTTAATATTTAGAGAATGATTGCGAGATTAAAGTATAATCTCACTATACGAGGACTTATGAATGTTGGATAACATGTTATAATTTTTTTATCATAATGACAGATTGAATGACCTTTAATTCGATTTATGGATCTCATGATATGAAAACGCTTTAGGAATTAAAAATTCATCATCATTTAATGGAATAAGAGATGAACTAGAAATTTCTTAAGGAACAATACATGGTGACATTTTCCAGAAATCATGTATGTATATATTATCATGTTAATTCAAAAAATATTGGATAAAGGTCCTGGTAATAAAAATTTTTCCTATTATCTTCATTTTTTAGGAGATATATGGCCTTTTTCAAGCCCCTTTGGATTATGGATTTGTGATCATTAACATTCACATAACCATGTTTTATATTACTCTCTATCAGAACATGATAGTCAAATTTCTCTTCCATGTTCATGTTTTCACATTCCACCTATGTTCTCCCATGACAAAAAATATTTATGAGTTACTTTGGGAAACTGATATGTTTTTAAAATTCCATTTTAAATGGATGTTTTAGTATTCAATTTTACAATGTGGGTTTATATGAATGGAACATTCAAGTATTTATAATTTAATAATGAAAAAAAATATTGATAGGGAAATTCATTTTAAGGGTTTCATAATGTGACACTATGATATTTTGTGAAATATTTTTTGAATTAATTAAATATTTTTGATATTTTTCATTTTACGCGACAATGAATATAGATTATTTTTGATAAAATATCAAGGTTTGACTTGTGTTTCACACAAAACCATGTAAATAATGCACTACATGGAACACTTAGATTTGGTTTTTTTGCACAAAATAATAATATTTTCCAATGTTACACACATTGTTGATTTCCTTCGATATCATGTATTAAACGCATGATTGAGTTTTTTCAAACTACAAAATACTGTTAATATTATTATTAAAAAATTATTATAGTTACCACATATACATAAAAAATTTATATATTAATATTATTAATTGAATGTGAGAATATTATTTAAACATGTAAATAAATTGAGTCATTTAGTTCTTAATTAGTTAGAGATAACAGTATGAATAATTTGAGATTAAAGAAATTCATTCTCTAAAAAAATTGTTTCTTTTTGTACAAAGACCATTTTATCTCAATATATTAAATAGAACACTTTTTATTAATATTACTAATAATATTTATATGTTACATATTCAATATAGTTTTTGACACCCATTCAATATATTTTATAGGAATAGTATAGGACTAAATTCAATTTTATGAATAAAAAGATGTATTTTTGAAAAGGGTAATTTAACAAAATTTCCATTGAGACCTGAAATTAAATATAATTTATAACACATTAAATTATTTATATGACATATTAATCATAATATATTAAAAATGAAATATAAAATTTTAATTTGGTTAAAATTTTGTATTTTTTTAGAAGTTTGATGTATGGAGAAATAGGAAAAAATACATAATTTTAAATGAAAATCAGTATTTTATATAATTTATTTATATAGTTAAATTGTAATTTAAATTAACTTTAATATATAATTAGACCCATTATACATCTATTAATACAATTGGGTTTTTTTATTCAATTTCACATTGAAATTTGATATAAAAACAATTCGAACTTATGGAAATTATCACATTAAAAAGGCTTTCTCTTATCTTGTCTCTCAGACTATTATTAAATATATTTCTATCACATATATGATTAGAATTTGGAAAAAAAGTTCCATATTTGGACTAAGAATAATTTATAATTTCAAATATGGTCAACGTAGCATTTTTCCAAAAATAATAGTGAAATTAATAAATATTAATTACAATTATTAATGTAAAAACAATCATAATTAATGACTAAACATAGAATAGAATGTTTAAAAATGACCCTACACAAGTCAAAAATATTTTTAATATAAATATTTATACCATTTAACATATATGGAACTATAATGGGTGATTTTTAACTCTTGGGGGTCAAATAAAATGTGCAGAGCACTCAAACCATTTCCAGAACACCCCATGTGTCATTTTCCCCACATATAGAAGGATACCTCTCCTCCTCGCCTCATCAGACCTCTCATACCTATTTGAATCATTCAAACCCTCCCAGAATCAACTTTCAACATCCCCCACTTCTCCAAGTGGAATATATTTTGGCATAAATCCAAATAATAAATCCCATTGGTGAAAACAAAAAGGTGTTACCCAGCGAAGAGGTGGATAGAATGTGTAAGAAGAAAGTCAAGACTACGGTAATGGTTTTCATGTATGGCTTTTATTTAAATGAGATAAATGTATTATTGAACAAATATTGTTGTTTTTTGGTGTATATACTTACCTACGATAGGTTATACAATGAATTTACATTATTTCTTGATATCTAATGTTTTAATTGATGTTATTATTTAATGGGGATCATGTAACTAAAGTTATTAATATAGTAAGTGGATTTTTAGCCTAACTTTTATTTTAGAGAGACATATTTAATATTCAACGGTAATTTATTTTTTTGTTGGGTATTTAAATATCACAAATGAGTTTTATAATTATTGTCTAAAATTATTAGGGTATTTACATATCAATTTTATTATCACTCTTTCATGGGGTTTATTGTTCAAATGTTACCAAATCGGTAAAGTAATGTTGTTTCAAATTTCCTTATTCGAGTGACATGCCTGGTTATACAAGTATATTCTTATATGTGGTATATATACTATAATTTTTCATGTTATATCATGAAAATTCTTATATTTATTCTATTTTATTATCTATAAAATTTTATTCTTTCATGTGGATTTTGATTAAATGTTACAAAAGTGGTAATAGTTTATTGCAACAATATCATTTTTATCAGGACTGTTTTTGATCATTCATTTTTTGATGAAATATTATTATATTTCTCTCAAGAACACTCATTATGTTTCATAACCTTATGTTATTCATGATATCATCATGTATTAGTACCATTTATCTTTGTTTCATTCAATGGATAATTAAGAATCTATTTTTAACAAAATTGGATCTTATTTCTCTATTCAGAATGAAATATATATTTTTTAACCATGTTTTAAAAAATGTTTTTAAATTTTTATTTTGACATCATTTAAAATTAAAAATATTTTTAAAAATGTTTTATAGTTCCAAATATTTCTTTACAATATTTCAATTCAATTAGTAGAGGAAAATGTTTTCATAAATTTTTGTTTTTTTAAAATTAATTTTCCAAATTAGAAGTGTTATTTATCACAAGAAATGTTTTTAAAAGATCTTTCCAAAATATTTTACATATAATATGAAATCATTTGGTGTTTCTCATGACATTCTGGGGAAAGGATCCAAAGGTTCCATTCAATTTTTTTATTTGAATAGTTTATCTTTTGAGGGAATTATGGTACCAAAACCCATTTCTCTTTCACATTTTAAATGTTAGTGAATCCCATTTATGCTTCGTAGGTTATATTCTTTTGAAAATGATTCTTTATAAGGGTTGTGAATTGATTAAATGATAATTAAACATTTATATTTTCCATAGTTTATGATATTATGCCATGTTTATGAGAAGTATTTCATTTAATTTGTTATGAAATAATGTTAATGAAACTCATATCATTTAATGGGTAATCATATAATTATTTCTTATGATATTGTGGTACACATATTTATGATCTTATTATTTGAAAAATGTGACCAATATATCCCTCAAATTAATTGGGAAAAGATTTCAATCTCATTAGATAAGTATGGGAAAAAGTTTATGGGCTTGAAACTCTTTTAGAAGATGGTGTTACCTAATCCACAATGAAGAAATGGATTGAACTAGGGATGGTGGTGGGCCCAATCCATGAGGTATAGCCACCTTTGTTGAACCTGATTACATATTCACAATGTTATGAGTGAACCATATGATATGTTCAAAATTTTATGAATGAACTTGATTAAATGTTCATAATTTTATCAATGGACCTGTTGAATGTACATATGTTAATGTGTGGACCTGATTAAATTTTCACAATGTTATAAGTAAACCTTATTATGTGTTCAAAATTCTATGTGTGAACATGTTTACATGTTCATAATGTTATACATGGACCCGATTTTAAGTCCATCTATTTATGTGTGGAAATCATTAGATGTTCAAAATGTTATGAGTGAACCTTATTATGTGTTAAAAATGTTATTTTAGGACATGGATGCATGCCCATAATTTTATACAAGAACAAGATTTCATGTCCTTAAATTAATGAGTGAACCTAATTCTATTTATACAAGATGACATTTTTATAAACTAATGTCTATTCCAAAATTCTATTTCCATGGACTATGTTTTTCTATATTAGAACATGATGATTCATTAACATATGTTTTTTGTCTTATGAAAATAAAATATTTATTCAATGACCCATGATTACAATTATTGATAAGTAGGGTATGATCATCAAATTTTATTCTCATGTTCTCATATACTTATGTCCATGTTATGCTTATGGATCCCATATTTTTTTCCATTACTGAGGAACTATGATCACCATTTATTATGTTTCCTTTAACTGTGTTTTAAATAAATGTTTTATGTAGGAGTACTAAAGTGTAGGATCATTATGGGATATGTTCAAGATTATTCACCAAATTATAATAATGTCTTCCTAGTTTCCAAATACAATAACCTATAATGAACCACAAGAATGTGATTTTGAAATTTTCCAACTCATCATCTAAAATGATGTAACATCCATATTTCCTATGAAGGGGTCTCTATGAAATATAATGAAATTTTTCTTGGTTATGGGGTTAACCAACACTCACACACTCTTCCATAAAATGTGATACTCAATCACCATTCATGCATATGGGGTACTACCGCCTCAGTAACCAATGTCATTTGTTTTTCCCTTACCACCACACAAGGTTGGGTAGAGTGATGGGTGTACTATTTTCATATGATATATATTATAATTTTAATTACTGCATGATATTGGAATTATTATATAACACATACCATCATTATTTCAATTTTTTGGGAATATGATAACTTCATTTTTGGCTGTGTGGACTATTACCTTCTCAATTATATGTAATTTAATCGAAATTTTAATTAAATATATTAAATATGGGTTTAATTAAAATACGTGTTATATATGAAATGATAATTTTATTTGAATTTATATATATATATATATCAACTACTTGTCATCCTTTAAAATTGAAAAAAATGGTAACAATGTTAAGGAGTATGTATGGCCTACCGTCTCTAATAATGGTGTATTTCATTATCTAGTTCAATATTTTATAGATTATTATAAATAAAAATATAATTTATATATTTGATATTTTTATATCATTATTTTTATTCATGAATAAATAAAATCATGATATAAGTAATAGGGCCAAGAACAACAAGTCAAAACATGTATGAAAAACAAAGTAACTATTTCCCGAAACGTAACATTAACATGGAATTGATAATATATGTGTACTATAAAGTCCAAATTATATTATATATGGAATTAAAATGATGAATATAGTTATTTATAGATGGTTAATCAACTTATATTTTTTATATAATAATTTCGATCGAGTGTGACGACATTCAAAACTTAAGGTAATGGTTTTCTCATCTCAATTTTTTCTGTGAGATATTTGCTATATTAATTATTTTATGTGGTGTATATAATTCCCAATGACATGTTATAAAATTAATTTAATATATTTAAGGATATTAAATTTCTCAATTAATTTTATTTATTCATGTGGATCACTATTCAAAAGATACTCAACTGTATGTGGATTTCTACTCACACTTTTATTTCTACGATACTTGTGCCTTATTCACCACTCGTTTCATTTGTTTTGTGTATATGCTTCACACGAATATTTTATTATAAATTTCTACATGAATTTATGGGTATTTAAATATCCATTTTATGATCTATATTTTTTATAGTTTTATGGTTCAAATGTTACCAAATTGGGAAAGTATATTTGTGTCAATTTTTATTCATTAAGACAGAAGCCATGTTGTGAACCTATATTCTTCTATAAGGTGTATATAATTCCCAATGACATATTATATAATAAATATTATTATTTTTATGATATTTCAATATCCATGATGGTTATAATTTTATATTAATTAAAATTCAATGTAACCAAATTGGTAACATTTTATGGCAACAATCTCATCGTTTATCAGGATTGTTTATGATTATTCTTGAATTTATTAAATCTTATAAAAAATATCTCTTGAACTATAATTTCTTTTATTATCCTATGGTTATCAATTATATCTTTATTTAAGGGTACCATTTTTCTACACATTTTTACTATGATAATTAAGAATGTGTTTTCTGAAAATACAGCATTTTCTCTCTCTTTGTTCAGAAATCTATGTTCATTCAAAACCAAGTTTTCTAAAAATGTTTTGAAACAATTTACTAATATTATCTGATGATATTTAAAATAAAAAATTTCCCATGTTTTACCTTTTTAACAAAATGTTTTCTAAAAATGGATATTCTTTGTCATCAATTGATCATGGAACGTTTCATTACTTGTTACCATGAAAAATAAATTTTTCAAATGAATGGATTTATCAACCAAAATTAAATTCATTTCTTGAAGCTTAATTGTTTGAGTTTATAATATTAATTATTTTAAGACAAAAATCCCTAGTATTTTTTACATTCATATATTTTAAGGTGGCCTTCAAAAATTGGTTTTATAAAAAATTTATTCTCAAAATGTGTTTTAAATTATTTTCCAAGAATCCTTTAAATATTTTATAAGATAGTTTAAAAAGAAATTTTTTTAAAATTTTTTCCTTTTAAAAATATATTTTAAATTATTTTCAATATTCCATTATAATTTTCCATTGAAAACATTTTTCAAAATTATTTCAAGATTCCTTTACTATTGTTCAAGTAAAATTGTTTTCAAATTTTTTCACGATTTCATTATAAGTTTCCCCATATATTTTCAAAGAAAATTACCTTCAGAATGTTTTTTAAAATTAATTTATTAAAAAATATAATAGATATTTTCTACACAAAATGTTTTTAAAAGATCCTTGAGAATATTTTTCTTCTAAGATGACATCCGTTATTATTACTCATGCCTTACTAGGGATACGATCCAAGGGTAAAATTCATATTATTATGAAAAACACTTCTTTTCATTGGACTAACTTTGATGAAATGATTATAAAACCTATCTCTTTTTCAGAATTCATGATATGATGGATTGTTTTTTATTACCATTTTCATTCATGGTTTCTGATATGATTTTTTATGATCTTTTGGTACACATATATATGATTTCATTATGAGTTGGGTGAGACTGATATCTCAATCCAATGCATTAGGTAAATATTTATATCCCATAAGATATAAATAGCTAAAATTGAGAGTGAAATGGGTTTTGTAAAGTTATTTATACACTAAGATGTTCTTGAGAGTGAACCTTGTCTACTAATATGGTATTAGAGTTAACCATCACTTCTAATACATTTTATGGTGTGAACCATGACTAAAATATGGTTTGGGGAGTGAATCCATTACATTATAAAAAAGGGGTTGAAGTTGGGGATAGTGGATAACATGGCCCCATGGACGCCTCTTCTTACCCTAGTTGCTGTTGACTAGAATCGGGGGTGTATAGGTGGTATGGTGGGGTGACTATATCGTGATGTCAAAGTGGTGAAATATATATAACCATAATAATAAATATACAATGTAAAATAAGAGAAGAATGATAAAAAAAATAAGTAGTGGAATAATTATTAACTAATCGACTGAATAATAATAAAAATCCGTAGGGAATTATCATATACATGGATTCATTTTATGATGATTTTCAAAAGGGTAACAAGGGACATTAATACAAGATCATTCTATAAAAAACTACAAAATGGAAGAAGATGATACTCTACTATAATATCAAGAATATTCCCAATCTTATACTCATATGATCCAACTATAGACAAAGAATATCAAATATATATAGTAGTATTCATTACATTATCCATAAATATAGAAAAATAATCTACTTAGGTAACAAATTTGGCTCAAGTTGGGTTTGAGAAAAAATAATAGTATTCCATCAACAATGTTGGATATATTAAATTCAAGAAGTACTCATAACAACACTATGTTTATGTATAAATAAATAATAAATATTACTAAATTAATAACTGACCTACTCTGGTTTCTCAATGACACCTTGTGGGATATACTTTCTTCAGCGCATGTCTAGTATCGGTGTCTAATCAGTAACTATATATATAGTAACAATATTTATTGTGTATATATATATATATATTTCATCTACTTATATGGAAAAAGTTCATGTGAATGTAAATGTCCATATACATGGAATACTAGGTTTGGGTTGGACAAAGGCGTAACTCAGACATATTTAACCAATCTAAATGAGCCAATAATCATATGCAATAGGGTATATTCCATACATCTCATAATAAGTGTGATATGACGTGCTCATCACTGGAGATGATGATTGTTCCATCATATTAACATTTCAAACAATGGACATGTAACATCAAGGGCTCCATCAAACTATTTTCAATGGTGTGAGATCTCATTCTCAACAACCGATGTAAGGGTGCATGAATCGTCATGCACAACATAACCCTTACCATCATACCATAACTTATATCAAGTCATAACAACATTTCTAATAATATATATGACACCATAAATCTCATGTATCCCAGTAATCATGTCCAATATAAGAAGTGGATCAAAATTCATTTAATCATGTTCATTATTAGAAAAGATGAGGAGTGACCTCTCCTCTCTGTTACATGTAAAATGTTTAAATATTGAAAAAACATCTATAAGATAAGAAAATAAATATAAAAATTCCATTAAAAATTTTACATGTAAATTAATGAATCAAGACATGGAAAACCATTTTATAAGATTCAATTTGGAACTTGGAAGGTGAAAATGTCCATTACTAAATTACCCACTTGGTAAATTCCATTTATAAGGAAGTTATAGTGATTAGGAGCTTTTGGGTTCAATAAACATTTATATATTTGTGAAAAAACAATTAATAACCTAATGAAAATTCTAATAAGGTGTTCTATGAAAATAAACAATTAACTATAAAAGGTTTTTCTTGTTGGTCCACCTAACGGGGGTCCTTAACCAAGATCAATATCCTATAATCAAAAAATAAAAAATCATCAGGTGTATATCATCACACATGGATCAATAAAATACGAAGATCTCAGTTAAATGGTGATGTACATTAAATATGGTGTGTCAATTAATAGAAAATCTATGAAAAAACAGAAATCATTTTTGAAAATGATGATACCACCAACCATATGATCCTTGACAAATCCTCATCTGATGACAGCCTCATATTTGAAAAAGATTGGAATAAATCTAGGAAATGGTCCAACACCATGAAAATAAGGAAAAAAAATATTTCCCATAAATAGTAAAATGGATCTAAAGGTAAACTAAAATGGGAGGGGAGTAGACTTTAGATCTTACCGAGATGGATTAGATGATTCTAGGGTTTCTTGATTCTCACAGTGGATCATGATGTTATATCAATTCCTAAATTTGTCTTGAGGAAGAGCTACATGAGGAAGAGAAGAGGGCATCTGCTAGAGAAAATAAGTAGGAAACAAAAACTAGTGTTGAAAGGTTCATTCAATTTATTTTAAACATTTCACCCTCAAAATAGGGGGTACAGGGTTTATCCAAACATTACACAAACTCTTCTCCCCTAAAAATCGAATGGAAGATCACACAAGGTTAAGCAACATTTGTTCCCTATCCATGCCACAACCATGAAAAAATACTTGGTCAATAAATATCTATGGATCACATGGTCGTGTGTCAGGATCATCATGGGTAAAGAGAACTGTGTGACTCCTACTTCACTTATATTTTACTCCACACCATTATATGATATTATGTGGGGTGAGTAGAATTTTTTCTACTAACCATGTGGTGGATTATGGTTTCTTAAACTCAGGGTTTCTAGCTAAAAATGAGCCTGATACACCCTCATAACCCATTTTAATCCATTAGGTAACATTTTAAGGGTATCTTGATGGAATCAAAACAATAAACAAATGATCCAAACCTTCATAAAAAACAGGGTCGTTACTACCTCCCCTCTATAATGTAACTCGTCCCCAAGTTGTCCTTCTGATGGTAAATAGGTGTCGTCAGAAAAGTGTTCTTGCCACTGAGCTCATATATCGACATCACATTCCAATGTCTCATCATGTTCGTGATCTTGATTCTATATCACATTTACTAAGGGAACTAAACTATATCAGAGTTTCACCATGCTCCCAAAATCAATTCTAACTGGATACTACTCTAAGGATGCATATACATCCAACTCAATTTCATTTGGATTAAATATTTTTAAAATATATATATAATATTAGATAAGCTGAGATATGTGAATGACAACAAGTATTGACTGGTATCTCTGAGGAAGTTATATTTTCTAAACCACTTGACAGATCAATTTCATATCCCCAAAGGGTCCAATAAACCTAGGTGAGACCTTAACATACCTCTAAATACATATTTCACCCAACCTAGGAGGGAATCCTAGAAAAATCTGATGTATGTTTTAAAACATGAGAGGTTACTAACATCTATTAAAAAATAATTTTTTTGGACTAAATTATCATCATGTATTTTATGATAAACTGGACCAACATGGTATCCTCTTACACAAGATGTGCTTGAATCATAGATGACTCTCCTACCTCTAGCCGACACATTGGTGAATGGAAAGCCTTACCATATAATTCTTCATAAGGATATATCATGAAGGTTTCATGGAAGATATTTTTATTGGAGAAATCAAATTGAGTAATGTGTTTCTCCTCGGACCCCTAATTCTTATGACAGAAACACAACACATGTCCTCTAGAACCTAAATATTATGCTATTTCTTTCCATCAGTTTTGGTTGATATGGTATTATCATAGGAACCCATATACACATTCCCTTTTTCAATCCCTTCTAGTATCATGATGTAAAGGGATAATATTCTTCATAAATGATAGAATAAGGAGGTCCATGAAGAAGTTAAACATCCCTAAGGTAAATACTTCATATTTCCCCTACCTAGAAAGTCACAAATATATGAACGAATTGTGAAACCTTCATTAAAAGTTCAATGTCTTCCCACACTGTATCATTTCCACAAGAAGTCCTAGGGAAACTAGTCAAAAAATCCATCAAAACATCATCCTATTTCCAATCATGATTTGAAAATGGTGGTAAAATCCATACTAGTGGAAAATGAACCACATTCACCTACTTAATGGTGGAACACTAAGTGATGAAGTAATAATTCTTGCATTTCATACCAGGCCACCAACACTGTTGTCAAAGATCATGATTCATCTTGTGGACAATGGAATGTACTTCCCATACTGAGGCGTCAAATTCTCAAATAATATCCTCTTAAATTTCTTTTCAGACCCATAAATTTGAATGTAATAGTAATGTATCATCCACATATAGGGTCCACCCTGAATATGTACCATTATCTAAGAAGAATCCCCTTAGTAAAATGCATTCAGGATAAATAATATGCCTCATAATTACCCATTCTAAAATATTATAGGTCACTGAAAAGGTTGTAAGGATAGTTTGATCATGGTCCTCCAAGAGCATAGCATTCATCAATGAGAATATTCCCATGAGTATCCATTATTAATTGTCCTTCTATTCTTAACTTGATTGATGCTGGGGAGGAGTTATCTTTGTATTTAATTTGGTTGTTTTTTTCATTGAAATCATGGACCGTGATGGTTTGTTTGAATGTATTAGTCGTTAAAGTCATGTTGGGGTCCCCCTTCCCTCAAAAGGTTATTTCTGCTAATATTAAAAAAAATTCAGTCATGTACAACATCATTTCACTTGAGTTAGTGCCTCAGATAATTATACTCATGAGGCCTGAACTGACGATACCCATTTATTATGACTCTGTCATCCTTAATGAAACAGATTCTATCTTGATACTTGATGCATAAAAATATACCATATAGGTATATCCAAGATCAACCATTAATAGTATTGGTTCTGAAGTTTAACATCCCTCCACCTCCTAAAGGCATTCTTCACAAGCTTATAACCATAAAAATTTCACACCCATATTTCTCAAGCCCATAAGAAGAAATGAAAGTCATGAGATATCATGGATAAAACATATGTAATCTCCTGACACCCTCAAGATAATTCTAGTTGTTAAAGTAATTCATGATCTTCTCTTATGAATCTACATCCCTCATTTTCTATTAATCTACATAGGTTCCAAAATCTTAAATAATGTAACATAAGTAGTTTAATTTCTCAAACTAAAAGTCGAATTTACTGATAGTATAACAGATATGGTTCTATCTTATTATATTCATCATGATATCCTGATTGTTTTAATGTTCATGTATAGAGCCTAAATACACTATGATATCTACAATAATGACTACTATGAATGAATCGAGATATGAGTGGAAAACTCAGTTCAAATGTTCCATAAAAAAGAAGGTGTTTTCATGAGATCTGAAATCAAGACCAGGTACTCATATAGAACATAATTGAACCTGAAATATTTTCAAGGTTTTTAGAATGACTTGGAATCCACCTAATGATATCCCAGCCTCAAATATATATTTGGAAACACACTCTCTCATCAGGTCTAACATAGGATGTCATATATTCGAGGAAGTGGTTTCTGAATATTTACTGTGAGTTGGTTCAACCAAAGGTAATCCGCATAAATCATGAGAGTACCATCTGAATTCATGTTGAAAAGGACCGGTACAACCCAATGAGATGTGTTTGAGCATGTTAATCCTTTATCCAGTAGATCGTCCAATTTTTTCATGAGATCCAAGAGCTCCATAGCTTCCCTCATATTAGGACGAACGACCAAGGGTGTAGCTATTATGAATCATTCAATGGTAAATTCTCCCCTATTATTGGGAGGTATACAAATGAATTTTATTGGGAAAGAATCCATGAAACACTCCACTATAGGAAGAAAAATAGTGGATACTGTCATGATTTCATCTAAGAAAATACTGGTGTTCTGATCTATCACATTACCAAGCCTCTACTGCTAGGGTCCTTATCACATTTCTTACACATCCCACTCTCCCATATGACTGTTCTTACCACCCTCTGGTGATGTAAACATCGCCCTTCGATGATATTAGTCTATATGTTATTAATAGATAACTAAACAATAAATCATGTTGAGTACATAAAATCCCATAATATCGAGGATGAAAAGATACCTCACGAAGAAGTATTCACCTATCTTGAAGGGATAGTCCTTATATTGGCGAAAACACTTTGATCTAATAACTAATGAGGTATCAAGAATCATAACTCCATAGAAGTACATGACTTGGAGGCCCCAAATTTCCATAATAGTACCAGTTATAAAAGAGTGAGATGCGCCTATTTCAAACCAAGAAGTAACTAAAGTGGAGGCTACTAGAAAATTACTTCTATCAATAGAAGGCCTGATGTTATGCTATTCAAGAATATGTTAGGTAGCATGTGACTGAAATATATCATAGCCATGGTTAACAGCCTAAATTTCCTTACCATTCCCACTCTATTAGAACTGAGAATAATAAGTCTATAATCCTATGGCTTGACCACCACCTTGGCTTAAATGGCTAGTGGTATTCTAGACTCTCTTATTGGCATAATCCTACTGGCCCCACTCTGGAATGTGTTGTAGGATTAGACCCCCACTCTCAAGGTTTTGTTGAGAAATCCCTAGAGAAATGATGGATATGGACTATAATTCCACATCCTATACTTTCCACTAGATATTATAAGATCGAATGTTTCATGTGTCCTGACTTCTCATATATGTGACACATCAGAAAACTATCAGCATGAGGAGACTAAATACTACAACCAAAACAAGTATCCTCAAAAAAATCTCCTTCATCTTGAATATTTAACAATTATAGGTCTAGGTTCCAAACCACCCTAAATCCCATAATCATCTTCCCTCATATTTATCTTTATGATAAGGTATTAGTTTACTTTATCAGATATTATAGTCAACCAGAATACATTGACCTATGATCGGATGCCTTGTACCATCCCATCCCCGAATCTCCTAGTAGTCATAATATTATCACCTATAAGAGTATGTTTGAACATTTTTGTTCAATAATGTTAGAAAAAAAATTCCACAATGTTAGCCCTTAGAATCTATGGAATGAAATGGTCATACAAGATTATAAGTAAATATTCCCAAACCATATCTATATGTTGATCTGCATGGGTTATAAATTTCCACCACCACATACTATAAATGCAGATCATATAATGAGCATGTTTTATCCTCAGACTTATTGGCATATCAATGTTCTTTAATATAGAAAAAATAGCACCAAGCCACGACCAAATAGTGTGTTCTCCACCATCCCTTAAAAGTTGGGGTGATGTTTCTTCTGAAACTCCCCTATTAACTCTTCCATACTCATTTCATGTCAAAAAACAACTTTCATATTCATCAATATGTGTAGAAATCCGTCATAGAACTAGTTGTTGATTCCCATATCAAGAATGGAAGAGGTTTCATAGGTGGAACTGTAGGAGGGATCAGTGGTTGATCAGGGCCCAAAATCTCTGGTTCATGGTTATATCCTCCCTAAGCCGTATGATGGGAGGTTTTCATGGCGGCATTATACTATAATTCCAAACAATTAGCGTAGAATATATTTGAATAATTGATAATATTTAATTATATAATGCTAGGATATGTGTGTTTTATTCCTGTATAAATGATCATACCCCTGTGCATGGTCATAAATCCTAGACTGGGAGATATAGAAAGACCATATCAAGCCATAAAACCCAAGAGATACCCCACTACCATATAGTAAGGAAAAGTTCAGTACTAAGTCTATATTTAACATATATATAAGAGAGTTTTTTAATTCTACAAGTGATATTCATGTGAACAATTTATTAATTAAATGTCCTAATCTTGGTTGAATTAGATGGATTAACATTTCCAATCCATATGGTCCCATACTCCTTATGAACAAAAATATGGTTTCCCCTTAACCCACACCATAAAAAGATCCATCCCACATGACCAATGGTCTATAGATAAATTTTCCATAATTGACTACATAAGTTTTCTAATTTAACCTATATAGGAAATTACATTTAAGTAATTACGTACTTGGGATATGTGATAGGTAATTAAATGATTAATAAAATACATGAGGAATTTGGAAAATTAGATACTTGGGAAATTAAATTTATTAATAAAGTAAATCATTTAGTAGGTGATGAGTTGAAAAAAAAATTTATGAAATTTAAATTTAAATTAATAACATTTGAATAATGATTAGAAGGTGCTTATAGAAATTAAACAATTAACTATAAATAGAAATTAAAGTTGGCACACCCAACTGGTATCTGTAACTAAGGTCAACATCCTTTAATCAATTAAACCATGACCATTAGGCATATATCATGGTACATACATAAATTTCATATGACGAACTCAATTAAATAGTGACACGTAAAAAATGCTTTTTTAATGAATAGAAATAAATTACAAATACACCTAACCACATGGAAAAAATGATCTGTCCACCTATGTTAGGATCATTGAAAACTCTTCATTCGATGAGGACCTCAGATTATAAGTAGGTTGGAAAAAATATATAAAATGGTCCAATTCCATAATAATAAGGAACATTATATTACACCAAAATATCGGAATTGTAAAAATTCTAATTTAAAATAGCAAGGAATGGATTTTAGGTCATACCAAGATGGATCTAATTCATTCTATAGATCTTTATTCAAACAATGGATCACGAATTTATCTCAATGCATATAATTTTATTGATAGAGAGACATAAGAGTATGAGAGGAGGCTATAAAGTGGAGAAAAGATTAAGGAAATAAAGAAAAGCAATAAATGGTTCATTGTTAGTATTTGTGACTTTTCAATATCAAAATGTTGGGGGCCACAATTTTTCAAAACCAGGAAAAAATGGTTCTCACCTCACTATCCAAGGAAATACCCTGCATGGTTATGGAACATGATTTCTTGAACCATGATCCATCAATGAAAAAACCTCTTTCAAAAACATCATATAGATCACACAATCATACATACAGATTCACACTATTGTAGACAAACTATATGGCTCATGCAGCTCCTCTATTTTTCCTTTCATGGTCAAGGGGGACCATATGGCCTAGGACACACCATTTCGACTAACCATGGGACCTATAATTTTTATCAAAATACAGGGGTTGTGGGATTTGAACAACACTAAAAATCCTCTTATCCCTCATGACTACATTGGGTAACATTATATGGTTTGTTTGAGGAATTCACACCAAAAACAAATGATCCATACCTTCATGAAAAGAATTGTCGTTCTGTGATTCTATTATAACTCATGCATTATAAATAACCAATATTTATTAAATTAATCATGTATATGATCTTTGATATATAAGGATTGATCTTTAAAAGTTATTCAGATGTTCGCATACCCTTATGTTCATGATATTCTTATGTATCATACTTGTTTACCCTTACTGAGCATATAAGATCACATTTTCTTATGTTTACTTTTCCAAGGTTATGAAGAACAAATTTATGTAGGATTTATAATGTGGAAGATATTTATGAGATACATGGGAGATATTTACCCATGTAGAAAAGATATTTTTTACCATATGTCTAAAGATAGTAAACAATTAAAGTCCTTCGGCGTGTATTTTTTTAATGTGTTGAATATTCATCTAAAATAATTTAATATCCATATATGTTATGTATGGGTATCTATAAAGTGAGAATAATAAATATATATGTATAATATAAACAAATATTAAATTTGGATTAATTTCATAGTATTATAGAGAGAAACATTTTGTTAGATAAAGAATGGTTAGAACCTGAAAGAAAGGGTTGGTTGGAAAGATCCCTAACCTTGAGCCAGGTCTATCATGCGAAATCTCTAAATATCATAATAACAAACATAATTTAATTATTTTTCTAACTATAAAACATTTTTCATATTTATTTCTCCATTTATATTAGTTTGAATCATTTAATATTTTATTACTTAATAAATTAATTTCACATTGGTTATTTTAACGATAAATGAAACATAGGTCCAAAATCAATTTGCTGGGTTAAACAACATCAATGATATTTTCATTTAATTGTATCTAGAGTGGTAAGTGTGACACAATAATCATCACTATACATAAATTATATTTTTTAAATCATTCATGCAATATGTTTTTTAAGAATGAACTACAATAAAATCATTGAGATTGTAGGCCATACGTAGACATAAGTAATGTTTCTATTTATACAATGATAATGATCGAAAGAGGGTAAGTGTTATTTTATCATTCCAGGATTATAATTTTATACTTAAGATAAGATTAATTCTTTAATCACCATTATAAAAAACAACCATGTTACAACTTATTAATAAACAATCACATCACTCTTCTCAGTAGTGGTGCTCCATAAACAAGGGTGATGTCACGTCTCCCTCCCCACAAAGTGTACCCCTCCTGGGCCGGCAATGTGAAAATGGAGATAATGACCCCCCAAGTCCCGCCTCCAGTAGGCCCTGGGTTGGCGACTAGCACTGAGGGTATAATAACATACAAATGGGAGGAACTGCCATATAAGAGAACACATGCAGAAGAGAGAGATAATATAGGCACCAACCAAATCCATATGAGAACTGAAATATAAATGGAACCCATGTACATATATAAAATTCCATGAAAAAGTACTACAACTGAAAGGGAAAACTACAAGTACCCAAAAGAATGTAAAATGGCAGCGACCACAAGGCTGAACGACTCCTCCAACCCCAAGCTAGTAGTAAACAGCATGATCTCCAACCTGCTCCAAGTGACCTCAAAAACAGTTTATATATATGTAGGGTGATTATAACAGTATACTCAGTAGGGACCTCACCAAAGCCTCTCGTGCAATGTTAATGAAAACATGCTAAAGCACAATGAACAAAAGTGAAATAAACTTATCACCTAAACCAGTATACTATGTTCCTAACCTCACCATGGCTACTCTCACCAAGTAATGCATACAAGAATATATCATATAGAAAAGAATATCAAGGGTACCCTGCAACTACTTCCCCACTGGTTTTCCACATTTCCCCAACGACATACGTCTTGTGCATCTCTCTCCAAAGGCTTTCCCCGTATACACCTCGACTAAGATCCACAATATGCACCACATGCACCACAAAGGCTTGCCTACAAACACCTCTAGCACTGCATGGTTTGTTCGCACAGTTTAACAAATCGTGTGCTAACCTTGCATTAGCCTCTGCCCTCAAGATTAGCCTTGAACGGTTTGGCCGTGTGGTTTAGGCAAACTGTGCGCCCACCGTGGAAAAGCTGTTACCCTATATGTTTCTTTAAAATTTTACCCAAACGCACCCCCAAGTCACCTTGACTTCCCGAAACACCTATAGCACCACATTTTCACAAAGGAATGGACCAGAGAGGTCCGGTACATTACATCAGATAACTCTCAAAACATTCTCGTCCTCAAGAATCAAAAACCCACCTAAAAAGAAAACGAAATAGGGTCTAAACCAACCACCCACCGAGATACCTCTCAAAAGAGAGTAATCCACCAAAGAAACATAGGGAGACATCTTATAAACAAGAAGGTTTCATAACCACATAAGTTACAATGATACATGGAAAGAGTTAAACATCAAACAACTCTATGTACGGAGCACATATCTGTGACTCATGTTCCCAAGTACTCTACTCCATGCCACTGTGTCACCACAATACACGAACTATGGGGATAGAATACCCGCGATACACCTTTTCCTTAAGGTCTCAGATCTCCAAAGGTCGCTCCTCAAATGTGGCATCATCATCAACATCGATCTCTCTCCAATAAATGATGTGGGAGTCATCATGAAGATAACGGCGTAGATTTGATACATGGAAAACATCATGTATCCGAATCATTTGAGGGGGTAGTCCTACTCGATATGCCATATCTCCATCAAGAGACAACACCTCAAAAGGCCCAAAAAAGTGGGGAGAAAGAATACTCCCATGACCAATCCTTCGCTACCCACGACGAGGAGTCACCTTCAAAAACACATGATCCCCAACATTAACCTCCAATGGTCTCCTCCTTTGATCAACATAAAATTTATGACGATCTTTTGATGCCATCATCCTCTCAAGAATCACCTGAACCATCTCTGTTGTATTCTTCACTAGTTCTGATCCATGAATTGCTGACTCTCTGACCCATGTCTAGCACAACGGAGAACGACAAGGTCGACCATACAAGTCTTCAAACGGCGCCATACCGATGGTGGAGTGGAAACTATTATTGTAGTTAATCTCCACAATGGGTAAGTGCCTCATCCATGAACCTCCAAAATCAAGAACACAAGAGCGCAACATGTCTTCAAGATTCAGGATGGCTCGCTCCGTTTGACCATCCGTTTGAGGATGAACAGCAGTGCTAAGGAATAGCTGAGAACCGAATTCATGTTGGATACCTCTCCAAACCCTGGAGGTAAAACAAGGATATCGATCAGAAATGATCATCCTAGGGACTCCGTGATGTCTCCCCACCTCCCCAGATACTGCTTCGACAAAACATCCATTGAGCTTAACTCCATGATTTCTATAATGTGGGATGATTTCTTTAAACGATCCAATACCACCCAAATAACATCATAACCTCTCGGAGCTCGAGGTAAACCAGTAACAAAGGCCTTTGATATGTCCTCCCATTTCCCCTAAGGAATATCTATTGGCTGGAGAATACCACTAGGAACACGGTGTTCGGCCTTTACCTTCTGGCAGACTAAACATCCAGACACAAACTCCACAACCACACGCCTCAGCCCAGGCCACCAAAACTAACTTCTCAAGGATCGGTACATCTTGTTCACACCAGTATGCAATGCTAAAGGAGAACCATGAAACACCCTGAGGTCTATCTCTCACATTTCCAAGGGAAAAAAAATCCTTCCATGATACAACACTTTGTGTTGTTCATCCTCAGAACAACCATTGGGGGCCTCACCACAAATAGTTTGGTCTCTCCAGACCTCCACCTCAAGATCCCCCAACTGAGACTCTTCTACCTTATGTACCAGGGATGAATGCATCGTCAGCTGGAAAAGACAACCTCTACCTATGAATTCTCCCATATCAAGATGCAATGCTGACAGTTCTTCAATTACTCTCCAGGAATCATTGGATTCACGCACAGCATCACTACGTGACTTTCGGCTCAGCAGATCAGCTACAACATTCCCCTTTCTATGTGTATACGATATTTCGATGTCGTATTCCTGCAAGAACTTCATCCCATGACGATGTCTTAAGCTCAAGTCACGCTAGGAGAAAACATACCTCAAAGTCTTATGATCACTGAAAATGACAAAGCATTCACCAATGAGGTAATGTCTCCACAACATCAGAGTAAACACCACGGCTGTCATCTCAAGAACATGGGTGGAATAGTTTCATTAATGGGGACAAAACTACCGAGACCCATAAGAAACGACTGACCTATGTTGCATAATAACGCTGCCTAATACTAGATGTGAAGCATCGTAGAAGACATCAAACTGAACTTCTTCAGCTGGAAGACAATGAACTAGAGCACTTAATAAATTCTCTTTTAGATACTAGAATGCTAACTAACACTGATCAGTCCATATGAAAGCCTGATCATTCCTGGTCAAAGCTGTCAGAGGAGTCGCAACCCATAAGAAATTGTCTATGAACCTCCTATAATAGCCAACGAGACAAAAGAAACTTTGCACCTCTGAAACTGCCATGGGGGATGCTCAATACACAACTACTTCTATCATCGATGGATCCACATCTACTCCCTATTGGGACACAACATTCCCCATGAAACGTACTTCTCGAGCCCAAAACTCACACTTTGACATATTCCCGAAGAATTGATGTCGACGAAGAAATCCCAAAATGGCTCGTAGATGCTCTTCATGCTCCTCTTCAGATGTGGAGTACACAAGGATATTGTCGATGAAAATTACCAAGAACATTTCCAATAATTTACTGAACACAACATTCATTAAACCCATGAACACAGATAGAGCATTCGTCATGCCAAACGACATTACAACAAACACATAATTCCCATGACAACAACAGAAAGCAGTCTTCAGGATATCCTCATCCTTTACAGGCATCTGATGATATGTTGAACGTAAGTCAATCATTGAGAACCAAATTTCACCCTTTACTTGATCGAATAAATCATCAATAAATGGAAGAGGATAGAGGTTATTTATTTTCAATTTCTTTAAGCGACGATAATCAAAACACAACCGCAAACTGTCTTCAGCCTTCTTCACGAACAGAACTGGTGCACCCCATGGGGACACACTTTTTCGAACAAAACCACACTAATACAGACCATCAAGTTGTATATGCAGCTCTAGTAACTCATAAGGGGAAATCCCATATGGATACATTGAGATAGCATATGCTCCTAGCTGTATCTCAATCCCAAACTCGATCTCTCGTCGAGGGGTTAATGCTACAACCTCTTCTGGGAAGACTTCAGGGTACTGCTCTACGACCCTAGGTGTAAAGACCTGTAAATATCAAGGAAAATTGTTTTCTTAATTTTCCTTCAAATTTTAAAAGAATGCAGTTTCTGATGGCACCTGATTCCGAGGCCCGGTGTGCCCGGAATCATTTTCCAAAGTTTGGCTCGGGTACATTCAGTGAACGGACGAGCGGGTTTTTTCTAACTTTTGAACCGGTGCTCGGAATCGAATTCCAAGGGCACCGATAGAATTGAAGTGCCGGAATTTTCTTAGAAATGCCACTTTGGGAGTTTTGTTTGCTCGGTTGTGGTTTTTAATTTTTGGGTTTTAAGTTATGAAATAAAATAATGTTGTGCGACAATTTTATTTTTATTTCACTTAAAGCCACTTAAAGACCACTTTAGGCTATTTATGCTTATTTGAAACGGATAGGGTGTAATCCAAAATATCCTACCCACTTGGTAGGATATTTGTGGGGTGGGGACCGCATGAGCCCCACCGTTTCTTTGCCCTAAGTAACGCACCCGCGAAAACCCGTCATTATGAAAGTCAACTGATTAATTTTCTTAAATTCTTAACGCACCATTTAATTGGGTGGTTTATTCGTTGAAATTAATTCTATGAATTAATTTTCGTTCGTTTCTTAACACTTTTTCGTCTTGTTGGCTTGTAAATAAAATAAGGCCAACACACATTCTTTTTGTAATGTTGTGTTAAACCTTTGGAGAATCTCTAAGGATTTTCCTCCTTCTTCACGAAGAACGCGAAGAACGTGAAAAACGCCGGCCTCCGATGATGAACGCCAAACCCGCGGAAATCGACGACGCGATGCTGTGTGCCGCGACGCCAAAGTTTCCTCTCCCGCGACGTTCTTCTGTGATGTTCCTTCATCCGCAAAAAAATCTTCGATCATCCATTGAGGTGAGAGATCGCGGTTCTTTAAATTCCTTTGTGGATTATAGCCTCAATATGGATTTAATAATTAAATCTGTTGTACTCAGTCCTCGGAGTTCGTTGACGCAATGCCAGATACCATGACAACGCGACGGTACCCTCCTTCCGTGACGATCAATTCCGCGAAGAACGCGTGTGCGACGACATGATGAGGTAGGGGTTTTATTGGGAATGATTTTACTCCGTGGATGTTTCCGTTCAAAACAAAGAACCTGGTTTCATAAGAACAATTTTAATTTATTAAAATTGTTATTTGTTATGTTTTCTATGTGTTAATTATCTTCCCGTTTGTATCATCTAATGTGGAGGGTGCGGGCCAAACTAACATGGCCCGACAACCCTCCGCAGTTCTTTGTTGATTTGCGGATTTGGCGGGCAACGACGAAACGTGCCGCAGAGGCAATTTGATGATTCCGTAGTGAAGAACGGGACCCGGGAGGAGCAACGACACAGACGAGAAGGAAATTGGACCACTGGAGCAACTCTTGTGGCCTGCGGTATCCACCGGCGGTGTCTCGGCGCGCCGCGGTAGCGGCGACGCTAGTGGACCCGCGACCGCGCGAGTCCGGCGCACACGAGACACAGAATTGCCACGTCCGTTGAACAGGGTGGCCCCCCTTGGGGGCCGCGGTGTTGTCACGCGGGGGCATGCGCGCCCCCCGTGTTGCTCGGCCGCTCGGCCGAGCCGAGCCGGGCCGCGTGCTGGTCGGGCCGGACCGGGTCCAGCCGGGTCAGACTCGGGTCGCGTCGACCCGGTTCGGCCGTCCCGGTGGGGTCGGGCCGGGTCGGTCCGGGCCCAGACACCCCCGTTTCTTGACCTTTCTTGTCTTTTCCTAATAACTTGAGCTACGGGCCTCCGATCGACGCGCCGTCAGTGAAAACACAATCCTTGAATCGAGATGGTCGTTTCAGTATATTACACTCTAGGTTTCAGAATACTTTGGGTTTGTCCGTGTTGGTTCGTCCACAAAACCAACCAGGCCCTCAGAGCGGAAACCCTCATATTTTGAGCTCCGGACGTCGGATTGACGTGCCATCGACTTTGTTGGAATTCTCTAAGTGAGATGGATCTTTTGGCTTACTCGGCCCGAGGTTTGGATGCAGGTGGTGTACGGTCGGGTTGGTTTTGCCCTGAAAACCAACCGAGACCCTGGGACGAAAAATCCAATAACTCTCAGACCGGGCGTCCGATTGACGCGCCGTCTGCGGCATTGAGTTCCTGTTGACAATAGAGAACTTTTGGATACATCAACTCTAGACAATGTGTCAGTTGATGTATCAGCCTCTCGGCTTGTGGAGCGGACCCTCCCGAACGAGCTTGCTGTGTTCGGGAACCCTAGAGCTGGCTGCAACTGCTGCTGTGATGACGACGACTGTACAGAGATCCTTAGTGGATTCGACTGCGACGATGATGAAAACAGTATGGGAATCCTCCGTGTTTCCGGTAGTGACCACTACGGTACATCATGGGATACATCAACTCTGGACAACATGTCAGTTGATGCATCGACCTCTTAGCTCATGTAGTAGACCCTCCCGGAACGAGCATGCTGTGTGCGGAAACCCTAGAGCCAGTTGAGAGTTGAAGACTGATGATCGAACGACTCGGTGTGTTACGAATAGCCCAGTGTGGAGCACTTGGTTGTAGCGGCAGACCCACGGCGGAGGAGCGCTAGGTTGTAGCGGCAGACCTGCGGTACTCAACAGAAGGAGTACCTCTAGAGGGTAGGAGGGGGAGCGCTTGGTTATAGCGGTAGACCCACGACAGAGGTGCGCTTGGTTGTAGCGGCACAGGGGAGCTCTTGGTTGTAGCGGCAGACCCACGACGGAGGAGCGCTTGGTTGTAGCGGCACATGGGAGCGCTTGGTTGTAGCGGTAGACCCACGACGGAGGAGCGCTTGGTTGTAGCGGCACGGGGGAGCGCTTGGTTGTAGCAACAGGCCCACAGTACCCGATAGGTGGAGTACTACAACATTCCATGGTAAGAGGGAAGCGCATGGTTGTAGCAGCATAACCATTGTACTTGATGGAGAATGAGTTTCCCAATAGCTCTGGATTCAAATTCATGATCGATCCTATGTGGGAAATTGCGAGGGTTAGTACCTACAAATCCTTTGTAGGTCCGACGGCTTAGATGAATCAGTGGCTACATCTGATCATCTCTAACATCATACGAAGAAGTACCTGTGTGAGCTGTATCCTCTTTTCTTTCCATTGTGGATTGTGTTGTGCTATTCTGTGTGGATTTACGTTTTTCTTTTCTTTGTGGATTTTGTTGTGCTATCCTGTGTGGATTTACGTTTGGCTTTTCTTTGTGGATTGTGTAGTGCTATCCTGTGTGGATTTACGTTTTTCTTTCCTATGTGGACTGCGTTGTGATTGGGCTCGGATGTTGGAGCCAGACGGAAATTGATGACATAGTTATATGCATTGGCATATACCTAAGCAGTGTCGGATGTTACTTCGTGATTGTATATTTCCTTTTTTGTTTATCCTTTGTGGATTCTGGGAGACCTTTGGAGGGTCTCAGGGTCCCTACTGAGTAGCTTATACTCACCCCTGCACGGGCTATTCCTGCACTACGTTGTGTGGGTTGCAGACGAAGAACAGTGCTGATCGTGGTGGAGGCTTGCGGAGCAGGACAGTACCTGGAGGTGTACCACTAGGCGGGGTGTACTCGGAGCGGACGGCTGGACCGAGGAGCTATGGAGGCTATCTGTACTCACCCTTCAGGTGGGAATTCCTGAGGACGGCTCGACGTGGCGGCTTTTCCTTTCAGTTTTTGTTTTTCCCTTTCAGTTGTACTTTACAATTGGGCTTGTATTTCCGGCCCCCTTTACTTTTCTGCCCTTACTGATGTACCAGCTTTTTCTTAGTGTTTACTTCTTAGGATTGCTTACTCTATGGTGCTTGTTTACTTTACAAAGGCAATGCCTTCCCTTTTCACCGGGATTTACGCCTTGCTGCTAGTCGCCAGCCCCTGGCCTATGGAAGGCGGGCTTGGGGTAGTCACGGCACAGGCCCCGAGGACGGGTCGTGACAAATTGGTATCAGAGGAGTTCGGTTCTACCACAGACTCTAATCTTTATTCTATGTGAAGCAATAGTTGTAAGTGTATTGAGTGTGGTTATCAGTCCAGGGATCCCAGTGTTGGTGCGGCGGCCGACATATCCATACACAAGGACCCTGACTTCTGATTTCCGACTTAATGCACGAAAACATTGATTGCATGTGTGTTTCAAGTTTGCTGTGTGATTACTTTGTGTCAGCTCCCCAGGTACACTGTTCTGACCGTGGCGCACCTGTCTCTTTTTAGGATGGCCCCACGAAGGCAGCTAGCTAGGTTTCCGAGCTTTGTGCGTGGCGACAGCCCACCGAGCGACGAGGCTTCAGTACAAGACCCTTTGACAGTAGAGGCACCAGCGGTACCTCTACCCACCGAGCCACCGATGATTCCAGCACTAGCCACTGATGATGCACGTCGCCTCAGTGCACTTCATGAGTTCCAGCGCCAGTGACCACCTAGGTTCTGCGGGGAAACAGATCCCCAGGCAGTCGAGGACTAGCTGGAGGTAGTTGTACGAGTTTTCCGGTTACTGAGGACACCAGCGGACCTCATGGTGATCCTCACAGCGAGCCTGCTGTACGCAGCAGCAGGTCGATGGTGGAGCTTGATGCTCCAGGTGCACGACGAGGCATCTCTCTTTTGGATGGACTTTGAGAGCCTCTTTCGCTCGGAGTTCATCCCAGCCACCCTCCGAGCTGTGCACATTCAGGAGCTACTACAGCTGTGGTAGGGCAGCATGACAGTAGCCCAGTACGCGACGAGGTTTACCGATCTCTCGCGCTATTCCACAGACATGGTACAGGACCCATTCTTCAGGGCCTGAACCTTCGAGCAGGGGATCAAGCGAGAGATCAGAGCTTCAGTTGTTTCTCACAGCATTCCAACACAAACAGGGGTGTTGGAGCGAGCCCTCTTAGTGGATAGTTTCCTTGCTAAGCCGTCTCCAGTAGCAGGACCCACCACTAGCCGGCATGCAGCAGAGTCTTCTGCCGTGGGTAGTAGACAGATGACGCAGGGGTCCAAGAGGACTAGACCTACCGGTGGTCGACCGCGTGACACATGATCGTTTGTGGGAGGAACTCGGGGTGGACAACGACTTACTATGAGCGGACATTGTTACTCCTACGGCGGGGTTGGTCACATGGCTCGTGACTGTCCGACCCACCATACGGATGACCAGAAGATGAACGAAGGACCCCCCCAGGCAGAGGCAGAGGTTTGATCAGGGCGGGCCGCAAGGAGTAGGCGGCCATGGTAGGGGAGCTGGCCATGCAGTTGGAGGTGGACGACGCTTCGGGGTGTTGCCACCACCACCACCAGGAGGTCCACCCCGACCGCAGGGCCCGGAGGACATGGGAGAGCTCAGCTTCAGGCAGCAGAGGCCTACGATCATGGAGCTCCGGGAGCAGATGGACATGAGCGGGACTAGCTCCAGTCCTGGAGACTTTTGTTCATGTTTCTTCTAGTTTTGTTGATATATGTTTGTAGATGCTTTGTGTCATTGTACATGAGCTGCAGTAATAAAAGACACCTTTTCTTGTGGCATCTACTTTCCTGTCCTCTTTTGTGTTGTTACTAAGAGGTTCCATTTTAGACTGTTGACACTACCCTCACTTGTGAGACTTCTACTGGAGGAGACCCAGTTACCACAAAATGATGCCGACAGTGTGACTCAACCCTTGGAGGCGAGAGTAACGGTTGGATCTCTTGGTAGTAGCGTCGAGGCCTTACAATGTCATCCTTGGTATGGATTAGTACCATCAATGTTGGGATTGACTGTATTAGGCTAGGAAGTGGTTCATCCAGGGGATGAGACCAGATTTCTCTTATCGGCAAAGAAGAAATCGTAGCAGCTCTTGTGGGACCGAAGATTGTCCAGGCCATGACAGAGAAGGTCCAGGTCATCCAGGAGCGGATGAGGACAGCTCAGAGCTGACATAAGTCTTTTACTGACAGGAGGTGGAGGCCACTAGAGTTCGAGGATGGAGACCACGTCTTCTTGCAGGTGTCACCTCGACGGTGTTTACGAAAATCTGGTGAGGTGGCTTATCGCCTGGCTCTACCACCTCAGTTGCACCGGGTGCACGACGTTTTCCACGTTTCTCAGCTGAGATGATATGTGCATGACCCGACACAAATCTTTGACCATGAGAAGCTGGTCCTTGATGAAGGGGAGACCTTTGCAGAGGTCCCAGTGGTGATCAAGGATCGACAGGAGCGGGTCCTACATGGACGATCGATTCCTCTTGTGTGCTTCAGATAGAAGCTCGGGAACCTCCAAGAGAGCACTTGGGAACGGGAGGCTCAGATGTGTGCTCAATACCGCCTTTGTATCACTAAGTTTGCGGCGATGCTTTTTGAAGATGTAAAGCCCTGTGGTGGGAGTAATGTAAAGACCCATAAATTTCAAGGAATTTTTTATTATTAATTTTCCTTGAAATTTTCCAAGAACACAGTTTCTGACGGCACCTGATTCCGAGGACCGGTGTGCCCGGAATCATTTTCCGAAGTTTGGCTCGGGTACGTTCAGTGAACGGACGAGCGGGTTTTTTGAAAATTTCGAACCGGGGCTCGGAATCGAATTCTGAGGGCACTGATAAAATCACATTTCTGGAATTTGCATAGAAACTCCACTTCCGGAGTTGCGTTTTCTCAGTTGTGGTTTTTAATTTTTGGGTTTTAAGTTATGAAATAAAATAAAGTTGTGCGGAAATTTTATTTTTATTTCACTTAAAGCCGCTTAAAGACCACTTTACGCTATTTAAGCTCAGTTCAAATGGATAGGGTGCAATCCAAAATATCCTACCCACATGGTAGGATATTTGTGGGGTGGGGCCCGCACGAGCACCACCGTTTCTTTTCGCAAAGTAACGCACCCGGGAAAACCCGTCATTATGAAAGTCAAATGATGTGTTTTCTTAAATTCTTAACGCAAAATTTAATTGGGCGGTATATGCGTTGAAATTAATTCTATGAATTAATTTCGTTCGTTTCTTAACACGTTTTCATTTTGTTGGCTTGTTAATAAAATAAGGCCAACACACCTTCTATTTGAAATGTTGTGTTAAACCTTTGGAGAATCTCTAAGGATTTTCCTCCTTCGCGAAGAACGCGATAAAAGCGAAGAACGCCAATAACGCCAGCCACCGACAAAGAACGCCAAACCCACGGAAATCGATGACATGACTCCATGTGCCGCGACGCCGACGTTTCCTTTCCCGCGACGTTCTTCTGCAATGTTCCTTCATCCGCAACAAACTCTTCGATAATCCGTTGAGGTGAGAGATTGCGGTTCTTTAAATTCCTTTATGGTTTATAACTTCAATATGGATTTAATAATTAAATCTGTTGTTCTTGGTCCTCGGAGTTCGTCGACGCAACGCCAGATACCGCGACGACGCGACGGTCCCCTCCTTCCTCGATGATCAATTCCACGAAGAATGCGTGTGCGATGACTTGACGAGGTATGGATTTTATTGGGAATGATTTTACTCCGTGGTTGTTTCCATTCAAAACAATGAACCCGATTTCATAAGAACAATTTTAATTTATTAAAATTGTTATTTGTTATGTTTTCTATGTGTTAATTTTCTTCCCGTTTGTATCATCTAATGCGGAGGGTGCGAGCCAAACTAAGACGGCCCGATAACCCTCCACAGTTTTTCTTTGAATTGCGGATTTGGCAGGCGATGATGAAACGTGCCGCAGAGGCAATTTGATGATTTCGCAGTGAAGAACGGGACCCGGGAGGAGTAGCGATGCAGACGAAAAGGAAATCGGACCACCGGAGCAACTCCAGTGGCCCGCGGAAGCCACCGGTGGCCGGAGGCGGTGGCGCCTCGGCGCGCCGTGGTGGCAGCGGCGCCAGCGGACCCGTGGCCGCATGGGTCCAGCGCACACGGGACGTGACATTGCCGTGTCCATTGACCAGGGCGGCCCCCCGCGGGGGCCGCGGTGTTGTCATGCGGGGGCATGCGTGCCCCCCACGTTGCTCGGCCGCTCAGCCGAGCCGAGCCGGGCCGGCCGGCCGAGACGGGTCGGACCGGGTCCATCCGGGTCGGACCCAGGTCCACCCGGTTCGGCTGACCCAGGGGGGGGGGTCGGGCCGGGTCGTTCCGGGCCCAGACCCCCCGTTTCCAAACCTTTCCGGTCTTCTACTCATAACATGAGCTACGGGCCTCCGATCGACGCGCCGTCAGCAGAAACGTGATCCTTGAATCCAGATGGTCGTTTCGGTATATTACACTCAAGGTTTCGGAATACTTTGTGTTCAGCTGGGTTGGTTCGTCCACGAAACCAACCGGGCTCTCGGAGCGGAAACACTCATATTCTGAGCTCCGGACGTCCGATTAACGTGTCTTAGACTTTGTTGGTATCCTCTAAGTGAGACGGATCTTTTGGCTTACTCCGCCTGAGGTTTGGATGCAGGTGGAGTACGGTCGGGTTGGTTTTACCTTAAAAACCAACCGGGCCCCTGGGACAAAAAAGCCAATAACTCTCAGACCGGGCGTCCGATTGACGTTACGTCTGCGATGTTGAGTTCCTGTTGACGATACAAAACTTTTGGATACATCAACTCTGGACTATGTGTCAGTTGATGTATCAGCCTCTCGGCTCGTGGAGCGGACCCTCCCGAATGAGCTTGCTGTGTGCGGGAACCCTAGAGCTGGCTACAAGTACTGATGTGACGACGACGACCGTACAGAGATCCTCAGTGGATTCGACTGCGACGATGATGAAAACAGTATGGGAATCCTCCGTGTTTCCGGCAGTGACCACTACAGTTCATCTTGGGATACATCAACTCCGAACTACATGTCAGTTGATGCATCGACCTCTTAGCTCTTGGAGTGGACCCTCCCGGAATGAGCATGCTGTGTGCGGAAACCCTAGAGCCGGTTGAGACTTGACTACTGCTGATCGAACGACACGGTGTGTTACAGATAGCCCAGTGGGGAGCGCTTGGTTGTAGAGGTAGAACCACAGCGGAGGAGTGCTTGGTTGTAGCGGCAGACCCACAGTACTCAACAGAAGGAGTACCTATGGAGGCTAGGAGGGGGAGCGCTTGGTTTTAGCGGCAGACCCACGACAGAGGTGCGCTTGGTTGTAGCGGCATAGGGGAGCGCTTGGTTGTAGCGGCAGACCCACAACGGAGGAGCGCTTGGTTGTAGGGGCACCGGGGAGCGCTTGGTTGTAGCGGCAGAACCATGGCGAAGGAGTGCTTGGTTGTAGAGGCATGGGGGAGCGTTTGGTTGTAGCAACAGGCCCACAGTACCTGATAGGTGGAGTACTACAACAGTTCAAGGTAAGAGGGAAGCGCTTGGTTGTAGCGTGATAACCACTGTACTTGATGGAGAAGGAGTTTCCCAATAGCTCTCGGTTCAACTTCATGATCGATCCTGTGTGGGTCATTACGAGGGTTAGTACCTACAGATCCTTTGTGGGTCTGACGGCTTAGATGAATCAGTGGCTACATCTGATCATCTCTAACATCATACGAAGAAATACCTGTGTGAGATGTATCCTGTTTTCATTCCATTGTGGTTTGTGTTGTGCTATCCTGTGTGGATTTACGTTTTGCTTTTCTTTGTGGATTGTGTTGTGCTATCCTATGTGGATTTACGTTTTGCTTTTATTTGGGGATTGCGTTGTTCTATCCTGTGTGGATTTACATTTTGCTTTCCTGTGTGGACTGCTTTGTGCTTGGGCTCGAATGTTGGAGCCCGAAGGAAATTGACGACTTAGGTATATGTATGGCCGTATACCTAAACAGAGTCGGATGTTACTTCTTGATTGTATCTTTCCTTTGTGGTTTATCCTTTGTGGATTCTGGGAGACCTTCGGGGGGGGGTCTTAGGGTCCCTACTGAGTACCTTATACTCACCCATGCACGGGCTATGCCCACATTACGTTGTTTTGGTTGCAAACGACGGACATCGCTGATCGTGGTGGAGGCTTGCGGAGCAGGATGGTACATGGAGGTGGACCACTGGGCGGGGTGTACTAGGAGCGGATGGCTGGACCGAGGAGATGTGGAGGCTATCTGTACTCACCCTTCAGGTGGGACTTCCAGAGGACGGCTAGATGCGGCGGCTTTTCCTTTCAGTTGCTGTTTTTCCCTTTCAGTTGTACTTTACAGTTGGGCTTGTATTTCCAGCACCCTTTACTTTTCTTCAATTACTGTTGTACCAGCTTTTTCTTAGTATTTACTTCTTCCGCTTGCTTACTGTATGGTGGTTGTTTACTTTACAAAGCCAATGCCTTCCCTTTTTATCAGGATTTACACCTTGGTTCTAGTCACCAGCCCCTGGCCTATGGAAGGCCGGCTTGGGGTAGTCACGGCAAGGGCCCCGAGGACGGGTCATGAAACTAGAAAATGCCAATCTCTGAACCTCTGAAGAACTCAACATCATCTCAGTCATCATGGATGATAAGGATGGAACATGCCTATGACCCATCCTAGGATCTCACTCACCAACAAACACCACTTAATCTCCATCAGCACTAATTAAGACGACCTCTCTTCTGAAGAAGTCCGTGATAGCCTGCACAGAATCAAACCAATCCATGCCCAAGGATGAAATCATATGGTTGTATTCATAAACATAGGAAATCTCCCCAAGAGTGGTGTTTCCCCAAAACTAGCTCACAGTCTCTACATACTTCAAACAAGTCAGCTCGACCTCCAACTGGCGTAGTCAATGCCAAGGGCATTGGAAGCCTCTCTACCTCTAGTTCCAAAGCATGGACAAGGGTAAGTGATATGAAGGTTTTTGTCACTCCTGAATCAAACAAGTCATACACCAAGGTATAAAACATGAAAAGGGTACCTCGAATGACATCTGGCTCATCTGGTGCGGGAAATGCTAGAGCATGAAGCTAACCACAACTTCCTGCACTGCCTCTCTGACCCTGATGAAGACCACCACCACGACCACGATATGCTTTCTGAGGAATGGGAGAATCATGAGGCTATCCTCTGCCAGCCCCATCTCCCCTTTGGTGATCTAAAGCTGGTGCAACTAGCTACTACTGCCTCGGCTGGAACTGCCTCAAAGGAGACACCTGGAGCATAGCGCCCAGTGCACAATAACCGTTCTGAACGTTTGGGAACATCCGATGCTGATGACCACGACCACCACAAGAAAAACAAGTGCTAGATCCCTTGGCATAGTCCTGAGAGTTTCTACATCTATAAATACAAGATGTGAAAGGCTGAGACCTACCCCCGACAGAGCGAAAACTCTTCTTCCCGGAAAACCAGGAACCCCTGACCGCAGCTCTGCTTCATGAGGAATCATGCAGATTCCCCTCTCGTGATAATCCGGTCCTGGAAAAAGTCCTCTCAGATACCTATACCATCTTCAGTACCTCAAGATATGTATTTAGCATAAATGGGGTGACCTGGCGCTGGATATCTGCACACAAAGCCTCCGCAAATATGCCTCTACCTGGCCTCCTCATCTGGTAATAGGTCCGAAGCATATCGTAAAAGGTTCCTGAAATGGATCCAAAAATCCCAAACACTGTATCTCCCATGTAGAAGGGTTAGAAGCTCCTCACGACTGGATGCCTTTGCAGTCGAGGAAAGGAACTCGACTCTAAAATTGCCTCAAAACTCCTCCCATGTGATAGTTGACTCCTCACGATCCCCTAGGAACAAGAACCACCGCTGCCTTGCTGCTCCACGCAACATCTTCACCGCTAAGGACACACATTGCTCATTCAGAGCACAAATTAAACTGAATCCTATCACGAACTCTTCCAACCAGTCTTCCATGACTAGATCTGAAATGAATCCCTCATACTTCTGCAGACTCTGGCGCTGAAACCCTCAGAGTGTCTTCCTCCAAGTGTCGTCACCGTCAACCTCTACCCAGCAGCGACCTGCTGGAACAGCCTGCTGGACATCTTCTACACAATACCGATGATGATTTTGACCTTGATCCATACATGAAAAATAACAAACACTTAGATCTCCAAATCCTGGAATATGGAAGAATCAAAATTAATTAATTAATTGTTTTTTATTCATTTTAGGTTAACCCATCCCAAGGTATACCCATACAAACACAGGCACCAAGAATAATGACGTATGGTCCTTTCCTAGGTCTCTACCCTCCAACCAGTATCTCCTTGTTTAGTATCCATTGTAAACATAAAGGTTCGTACATCAGATCATAGGGGGCCCTAAAAGCCTATGTCTCATCCGGTCACCAGGGTTTACCTCACACGCTAAACATGAATGACAATGTTTCCCTACCAACCCATGCAACCTCACCTGTGCCTAACTCCAATCTCCATCCTATCCCTCAACCAGACCTTTGATACCACTCTGTCACGACCCCATCCCCACGAAGTGTACCCATCCTGGGAAGGCAATGTGAAAAGGGAGATAATGACCCCCGAGTCCCGCCTCCAGTAGGTCCCGGGTTGGAAACTAGCACCGAGAGTATAATAACACAAAAATAGGAGCCATTACCCTCTAAGAAAACCCATGCGGAAGAGTGAGATAAGATAGACCCCAACCAACTCCAACTCATAACTGAAATATAAAAGGAACCCAAGTACATATATGAAATGCCAGGGAAAAGTACTACAACTGAAAGGGAAAACTACAAGTACCCAAAAGTAAGTAAAACAGAAGCAACCACAAGCACTAACAACTCCCCCAACCACAAGCTAGTAGTAACCAGCTTGATCTCCAACCTGGTCTATGTGACCTGAAAAATAGTTTATATATACATCGGGTGAGTATAATAGTATACTCAGTAGGATCTTCCCCGAATCCCCTCATGCAAAGATAATGAAAGCATGCTAAATAACAGTGAACAACAGTGAAACTGACTCATCACCTAAATATGTATACTATGTTCCCAACCTCACCATGGATACTCTCACCATGTAACGCATACACGAATATATCATATAGAAAAGAATATCAAGGGTGTCTCGCAACTACTTCCCCACTGGTTTGCCGCTTTTCCCCAATGACATACATCTTGTGCATCTCTATACAAAGGATTACCCATAATCACTTGGGCTATCATCCACATCCTACACTACATGCACCACAAAGGATTTCTCGCAAACACCTGGGAAAAGAACCACACCATCCTCACAACCAAAAGTAACCATGTAGTTTCTCGGAGCCACCACAACCATCATAACATGTATCTTGCATCGAGTATTATACCGCAAGAAATTACAACCCATACGCCGAGTAAGGATCCTAAATCCATCACAACCTATACACATTACACCTATAATAGTCCATAGGATACTATATCCAGAATATATGTGTGGAAATAACCACAAGCCATTACATCACTCTACACACATATATGGAAAAAAACTAACCGCTATTCCAATGGTACTAGTATCTACCAAGAGAAGAGAGTATGGCTAAAGGGGGTAGTCATCTCTTCAACCTCCCATCAGAATGTTGGGGAACCCCCCCCCCCCCCCAGGGCTCAGAATCCCCAGGGTGTCAGCTGTACCTTACTGACAGGGCGGAGTAGCATATAGAAACACAAAAACTACAGAATATATATAACTCACAACCACACTATGGGCATAACCTAGTCTTAGTCTCGCCTGCGGCTTATGTCTCTCAGACTCCGGGATGATATTTCTAAGACTAGGTATTCTATAAGCACACAACCAATTAAAGAACTTAATTAGGTTACTTCATTCCCTTTTTCATTAGTTCCACTTTATGTTAATTAATTCTTTTCACATTAATTAACCAAGAACACAACCACATTAAGCTTCTTAGGCATTAAATTCAAAAACAATGGTTCCTTTAAAGATTCAACATCAACTTTAACTTCCAGAATCTCCATCCCCATGGATTATCACCAATTAATCAATATTTAATTACAGAAATTACTTTCACATATTTCCAGGCATTCTAGAAAAGAAGCATATGAAACTAAAAACCAAGGGTCTCAACACGGTGAGTAGATGTACTACCTGTTGAGTCTTTGCCGCCTATAGCAGGAGCGTAGACCCATTATCCCTAGAGTGGAAAAACATAGAAAGCAAGTGGAATACCCCACGTGTCTTCACCCCTTTCCGATGAAGGGTAAGCAAGACCAGTTTCCTTGATCATTGGGGAAAATTAAAGCAGATAATAATTCAATCAAATAACCAAGCATCCAACAAACACATCCAACTCATTCCATCATCACTTATGTCCTCCCTGACACCCACATGTATAAACCGATGCATCTCTCCACTCTAGGCATCATACACTGCCACAACCGCAAGGCCTCCCCGCCTCTACATATCACAACACCCTCCCAGGGTCACATCACAACACATGATATTACAACACCCCTCCAGGGTCACAACACAGCACAAGCAGCAGGAAAACTCTATCACATCAATTGGGATCTTAGCTCTATTTCACAATAAGAGGGTAACTATGAACCCATAAAAGAATTTAATCAATCATGTTATTTAATCCATCTTCAATTAACATATTCAATTTTATGGTCCCAACATCAGGAACCAAATCAGCAATCTATCATAAAGATTAAGCATGGTCACTATGCCAATTTGATCAATATCAAATTACAACAAGAACCAGATTCTTTTTCATGACTCTTTATATTTAGCCAATTAATTATCAATTTATTTTTGGATTTATGTTCATTATCAATTTCATTAAGAATCACATGATAACAAGAATGGAATAGATATCACACTATTTATCAAATCAAGAGGCGAACCGTTATCATAGTACAAAGAAACAAAAAACGATCAAACCAATTCTTTTAATCTGGTTCAAGCATTTAATTAGGTTAATTCCATTTTGATCCAAAGGGCTAAATCATGCTATCTCTACATTTTCACATAAACAATTAGAGAATCCAAGAACCCCCTACCTCAACCATTTTTATGGAACCAAAAAGGTTGAAGAACGCCCAAGATGACCGGGCCAATTCTCCATGGATCCTCCCTAGATCTCTTATCCAAACACAACAAAGACTAATGAACATCACAAACGACATCCACACACTTAGATAAACCCATAACGGGCGTAGATATAAGATCCTGAGAGAATAGGAGGAGTAGATCTCTGTATATCTAAAAAACCAAACCAAAATAATCACTTAACTCGAGAAACCGGATTCGATTCATGAAGAGAAGCCTCCAGATCGCCTCCAAAACGCATGGGAGAGGTTCTTCCACCTCTAAGGAAGGGTAATCTTGAGGAATGGCTACTTAAGAGCTTAAACGAGGTGATTAAAGGCATAATGACTCAAATCAAAAATTTTAGGATCTAACATTAAGTGCCTGAACGGTTAGTTCACTCTATTTAACAAACTGTGTGATAACTTTGTGTTAGATTCTTCCTCGACAACCCCTCCTCGCATGGTTAGTCCGCAGGGTTAGGAAAATTGTGCGCTAACCATGTGTTAGCCACTGCCCTCAAGACCAGCCTTGCACGGTTTGGTACCATGGTTTAGGCAGACTGTGCGCCAACCGTGAAAAAGCTATTACCATTTATCTTTCCTTAAAAGTCCACTCAAATGCCCCCAAAGACACCTTGACTTCCCGGAACACCTCTACCTCCACATTCTTACAAAGGAATGGAACGGAGTGGTCTGAACCATTACAAGTGATGTTATCGTTGATTCGTTGAATGATATGGTATGTAATTATATGGTATGTTTGTTTTAAAAAAATATTAATATGTCATTAATATCATATATAAACATTAAATAACTCCCCATTACCAATCATGTAAATCATATGTAAAAAAACAAATCATATTGCATCATTAGGCGGTAATATGCTATACTCATTAGAAATAATATCATATTTTATACAGAATTGAATATAAAAAAGGATTTTCGGATATTATAATTAATTAATTTAATTATATTAAAAATATCATATATAATAATTATATTAATAATTATATAAATCTATAATAAGTGGACATTTATAATGAACTATTTCTTTTCATTAGGTTGTAGTCTTCTATACAGAGAAGGAATGGTTTCATCCCCCATTTGGGGTAGAAAAAGATAGTTGTATAAAATTACCTTAATATAACAGAATATTAGTATATATATGATATATTGGTTATTATTCCAGAAAAAGTTAATATGATTTGGAGGAGGTGGAAGAATAAGTAATAAAAAATTCTTCTTTTAAGGTTGTTACCTCTTATTCAAACAACTTCATTATGTTTTCATCAATATCCTTCCTATTAATGATTTTAGTTAAAAAATGATTATATGATAAGAGGAGGGATGTTAGGATATTATATATTAATTTATCAACTAATACATTGGTTTATGTAAGTGTATATTGGATAAAATAGAGGGATTACTCTTTCAATTAGGGGAGATGACACACATGGAATTTTTAAAATGAAAGAGTTCCACCTACGTTTTTCCATAACACATGGATCCAAAATGTAACATTGTATAGCCATAAAATACATGTGGTCACTATAGTTACATAATATATTAATTATACAAGTTTTTTATCATTTAAAACATTGAATTTCTTGTTTGACCCCTATTGTACCCCTTCTTAACTTAAAAATGGAAAATAATTTTTACCATTTCTACAGTTCATTATGAGAAAAAAATAATTTAACCCAAACATTAAATATAAAATATTTTGATTATAAATCTAGAATATATTATTCAAAAATCATATTTTACAAGTGTATGAATTTAATTTAAAATTAAACAAACAAACATGTTGAAAAAATAGTTTTTCAAAGGAAAAAATGTTCAAAAATATAAATACTTTTTTATATAAAAAATCAATATAAAATTGATTCAGATAAAAATAATTGGATTAATTAATATATAATTTAACTAACATTAATTTTAATACTATATGTAACTAACGTTTTTTTCTTAAATTATTTAATATAAAAGGAATCATTTTATAGAAGTCGGTATTTTTTAGTATTCATCGAAAAATGAATATTTTTTGTAAATCCCAAAAAAACATCTTAAGATAATTTTTTACTATTATTTTAAGAAATATGTTCATATTTTGAAAAACATTTTCAATAATTATTAAAAATTAATTTTTAATTGTGCATCAAAATTACGATCTGACCATTTCTATAAAAAAATACTACTTCTTAGAAAATAGTTATTATTAATTAAAATGATTCTTATTTTATTTCCAATAAACAGTTAATCAAAAAATTTATTTTAAATAGGGTTAAACTATATAATTTTCATATAAAAATTATTTTTATTCATACACACCATTTAAATAGTTATGTTTCTATTTATATGCTATGTTACAGTTTTTTTATATTTATTGTTGTGTGTTCTGAACTATTTATGATAATGAATTTTTTTAAAAAAATATTGTAATGTCTTACAGTGTTACGTTCTATTAAAATATTTATAGTGTGTGTTTTATACACTATGGAACATCATTTTCTCTTTAAAATTTACAAGGTGTTACATTACTTCCTCCCTAAAATAATTTCACCCAAAAAGTCATATTACATAATATTAATAGACAAGGCGAGGATACATATGCTCATCACCACTTCTGGTTTGAATGGTGCTTCCCATAACTTTTGGTTTCTAAAAAACACCAATACCATGTGTTTTTTCTTTTTTTTATATAATATTTATTCAATGATATAAGTTCTACCATGGCTGCTCCTCATATGAAAGGTAATCTCCATGTGTCACCACATATGGATTCAGTAAATGTGATGGGTTTGGTATGAACATTTTTAAAAGGGGAATCAATCACATTATATACATGTGGGGGTTAATTTGAAGTGCTAGTCAATAGTCCCCCACTCTGATATGAAAAAGAATCTAAAATGGGCCGATGTATCTTGGAATAATATTTACATTATTCCCAAAACACATGACTATAATCCATTGTTACATATAATGGATCACCTTATCATCAATCACAAATCCCTAGTATCATCGATGATTGTCTGCATATCATTCTATTAAATTTTCATTGATTTTAAATATTGATTATTGTCTTGAAAATTATTTGTAATATCTTGGGAAATATCATCTTCAATCATCCTTCTCCTCTCCAACTTTATCTCATTATATAAGAGTCTCACAATACTTCATTTAAAAAGCCACAGAAGGATCCATTTGCATGCCACAATAGATGTTGTTGTTATATAAAAAACTAAATATGTTAAAGTGTTGGTCCCAAAAACCTTGTATATACACTGTACAATATTTTTTCATATTTTCAATAGTATGGATGGTTATCTCAAATTTATCATCTCTCGGAGGGTGATAAGAAGTACAAAAGATTAATTTTGTATAAAATTCGTACCGAATGCTTCTCCAGAACCTTTAGGATAACCTAAAATATATATTAGATATAATAGAGAGTTTCATACCATTATGTCATACCACATTACTTATGTATATATTATAATAATGGTTAATATAGAAATATTCCTTGATATAAAAAATTACCTAATTTTTAAGATGATCAACTACAACCCAGATGTAATTGTTTCTATTAGGTGTTTTAGAGATTCCTATGAAAAAATACATGGGTAGGTTTTATTATTTGAATAACATTATAGATAATTGTCTCATAATACCAATAGAATTATTTCATGTATCCTTGACTTTTTTTTCATACCAAGCACTAAGATATGAATACCATAATATCCCTTTTGATGTTATACAAAAAAAATCTTTTGAAATCTATACATTTTACCGATTATGTGATGAATAGAGATCGATGTGAAATTCACATAATCCAAAATATCCATATAAATCTATAATTTTTACAGGAAAAAAATTTAGATTCAAAAACTGAAAACACCAAATTTAGAAAATATAAACTCTATAGATTCATTTCATTTTTTGTATAACCACACCATCTTAAAGAGCATCCCTGATCCACTCAAGAATTATTGGTTCAATAGTTATTTGGGAATGGTAGGGGGAATATACTTTTATTATTAACATTCTATCCATTAAATGTTTAAAAAGTTTTAGTTTATTTTGGAAGGAAAAAAATATCCTTAATAACTTTAAACAATGGGGTACATCTCAATGGAATGAAAATAAAGATGGACCACTATCTCGTGTTCGCCATAAAATCTTGTCAAACTTTCCATTGATTCCAAGGATTCAAAATATATTCATTCCTATAGAAATATTTACAAATATTTTATGGAATAATATTGAGATAACTAAAGGTATGGATAAGTTTTGGAATCCTATGGATGGATTACCATGGAATGCAATTTAATCCCAACATATTGATTTTAAAGCTATGGTGCTTAATGTCATGTTCAATCTATCTTGTGATGGTTTAAATCTATTTGGTAATATTATTACTTATAACAAAATGTTTCTAGTTTTTATTCATGTTTATAATCTTCCAATGTTGATGTGTATGAAAGAAAACCATTAAATTACTTCATTATACTAATATCTAGACCTTCTTATCCTAGAAATAATATATTTGTATAATTATATTCATTAATAAGAGAGTTGGAGTAGGTTTGGGATATTGTATTGCACACATTCAAGGCTTCTTTAAAATATATATTTTATGAGTGTGATTCCCTTCTATCGACTATAAATGATTTCTCTACTTATGCAATGATTTCTGGTTATATAAAAAAATGAAAACTGTCATGTCCTATTTTTATAAAGAATACATGATCAATAAGTCTTAAATAACATCATAGATTTAATTTCATTTGGGATTTATGATTCATTCCAATATATCATCAATATATGAAGAATCACGAGAGGATTTATATTACTGTTGTCATTGAGTAGCTACCTCAACGTAAGTAAATAACCGATGTACTTAATGGATTTAGATATATTTATTTTTCATTAGGAAATTGTTATATGAAATATAAATAGAGAATAATGTTCCCACTAAATCCATATAAAATTAGAAAAAGGAAGTATATTTTTTGCATATCCATATTAGTATTCCAATTTGTTACATCATTATTTAGAAATAATTCACATTGAGAAATGTATATGTGAATTGTTTATTTCAATTCTTCTCAATATCAAGGGGAATAAAAAATATGACTTCTAATCTCATATAGACTTATTGGATTCAGGTATTCAACCAATACTACATCCTTTGTGTATTAGTGGAAATAATGTAATGTTCCTTGTGCTTCTTATATGATCTTACCTTTAGAGATTTTTTTTTCAGATGTATTGGAAAATATAAAGGTTTGTGATGGATATTCCATATATATATCTAAATTAGATAATATAAGGGATTTAAAACTAAAAGCCCCAAAAAACTCATGATTATAGCATATTTCTATATGAAATGATTCTAATTGAATTATCATATTTTCTATACAATAATGTAAAAATTATAGTGATTCTCATGTGAAATTGTTTATAGACATTTGTGATTAGATGAGTTTTTTGACCTTCTTGATAAAAATTAATAAATAGGTTCTATTAATTTTGTGTAAGTCGTAAAAAAAATTAAGCAATCATTTATCACCTTCATGCTACACTTTATAGTTCATCATCTAAATAAAACCTTTCATTGAGGACTAGTCTCTTTTCGCTGAGTCTATCCTACTTAAAGAAATATGCACGCAATGTAATCTTATGTCCGGAACAAGAATCTTCCAGAATTCCTAATTGTGAGATGTAATATTGGTATACAATTTATGGATTTTTGTTCAATGTATTTTTCTAAATTGATCACAAGACAAAACCAAATAAAGGTAAATAAATATGAGATGTATGGAGAAATTGATGCCTTATTTACATCTATACTTCAAATGGGAGGAATTATTGGGTCATATAAATTGTCTACATTAATTTTTGAAGAGCGAGATATGGTACATCTCAATGTCTTGTTTAAATTTATTTTTTTAGTGATTATATCAGGTAAATAATTTGAATATTTATATTTTATCTCATACTATGTCATTTCACATACACTATAAACATTTAATATCATTTTATATAGGGAACATAAGAAAATTGTATATAGAGTTCATCGATCTTTTCCTTTGATAACGAGATTGGATTTTCATAGATAAGATTTTTATACTTTGTTAAAATCAAAGGTATGAACATTTCATTAATTAACATAAAATATAAATATTCATTTAATTGTATTTTTTTTTATATATTTTAGGTATTGAGTTTACCTACTGAAAACATTTTAAAAAATTACGAGTGTGGACTTTTGGTCCCAATTATTTGGTTCTTGAATAATGTTCTATAATAATCAATGGGTATAAATTTGTTAAAACTAATAGAGTGGTAGAAATGAGAACATGTAATGATGGAATTGTGTTAAATTATATAATATATTGTTATTCTAGTGCATCATATAATTTTCTCCAATATTAAACTATGTATTTTTATAGAATTTTGGAGGAAATATTGTTATTGTATTACTAATCTGACGGTCATGTCACAATGTTGAAAAGAAATTTTTTTGATTGAATGAAATAGTATGGTACATTTATTAATGATTATACATACAGAGTTATTGACCTGATTCGATTCCTATCTACCAATGAACCATATATTTTGGCATCCGTGGAAAAATAAGTGTTTTATGTGAATGATCATTTAAGACCTTATTATGGTGTAATTTATGATATAATCCCAAGATATATTTTTCATGATGACGGGGAATAAATTAAAACCATTGACACCACCATTGGTGTTGATGAAAATATTTTATTTGATGACTCTAATTATCCCATTATGAGACTTCTTTATGATCCTAAAGTAGTTGTGGGTAATATATAGTTTCAAACTTATATGGTCATAGTTCATTAATTTTACCATAACATTTGTTTATTAGGTTGGAATTTCTATAATTAATTTAATGGAATTTAAATTTGGCATGATATTTTTGTTTTAGTGTTTTTAGGTTTCTTTTCATTTAATTAGATTTAGTTCACTTCAAAAAACTAGTTTTAAAATGGTTTTTTAAAAAATGTATAACATGGTTTTAGATTATTGTTACTAAAACACATTATGAGGGAGTGTGGGCTGCCTCCTCCTCCTCCTTTAGTGAGTATAATAATCGTAATATTTTTCTTTTGTATTACATAATTTCATTTTCATATTATTTATAAAAAAAATTAGGGACATTCAATTGCACCAAATTTGACTCCTCCTAATCTGACATGAATGGGTCCTAATGAGAATGCTCCTAGACCTAGACAGAGCTCTTATCATACATGTTCTCACGCTAACCCTCTTGCAAAAACCCCATATAACATAGGTTTCCATACTTTCCTTGAGCCTACTTGGATGTTCCCACCCATGCATCCTACATTATCTCATTTAGCCTATTCTTCACGTACTATGTATACAACACCTCTTGGAATTTCTCCACCATTACTATATCCATATCGTTTTATATATCCCCAACCCCACCACTCACACCCTACCATGTCTACACCACCTCCATTTCCTACTATCCATACAATATCTAATGATTTTATTCCTTTAGCTTCCACTAAAGTGCATTTAGATCACCAAGAGAATGCGTTGAAATAGACACGTCCTTCAGATGATAATGATCTAAGATAGCCCATAGATCTATCAGAGCCTACTGAGTAGTCTGAATCATGTTTTTTATTATAAGTGTGTCAAATTATAACCCATTATTTTTTTTGTACCATGAATGAATTATTTTTTCCCACTTTTATATTATTTAGTGGGATCATCTACATGATTATGTGGGATCACCTGTATACGGGAATCGTAATATCACAAAACACAAATAATGGTTGATTACAACGAAGAAAGTCAAATGATATCTAGAAATTATAGGTAGTGTATATATTTTTTGGAAAAATTATCCAAGTACAGTGATATAATTTCCATGGTAACAATATCATGTATACATATAGGTAATGGAATAATAGACAAAGCATTGGTTGAGATATGAGAAAGAGAATTTTTAAAATTTACATTTATAATATTTTTTTTTATATGACTTAATTGTTCATTATAGCATCAGTTTAAATTTCTGGATGCCAAAGCTGCTATGTTTGCAAGGATGATGGATCATGGGGAGTTTTGGGGAGCATATAATCACAAGAATTATCTTCATTGGAGGAGTATAGTTGGTTCTAATTAAGAGGGTTACATATATTCCTCGAATTTCTGATAACACAGTTTCAAAAAATGATCGCATTTGGGAAGAGAGATGAGTTTAAGGTATTATCAATAATTAATGATTTTCATATAAAATATAATTCTTATTATATATATTGAATTATTGTTTTTAGTATTTTTTGGGAAAAAATAAAAAAGGTATTCAATGATATATTTGAAAGTATTGGGGATCCCTACAATGCTCGAGAATGAAAATGATTAGGTATTTTAATAGAAATCAAAATAATATCATGATTTATATTGTTACTTAGTTATCATTTCATACTGAATTTTTTCTTTTATTTTCCGTAATCTCATTAATTTAATGCTAAAAATACCCCTTTCAAATGGACAATTGGCCTAATGATATAACATCCTAATGGAAAATTTGTATATTGGATGAATGACCTAATGAGTAATTGGCCTAATTCCTTAATGGAGAATTTGTATAATGGCCTAAGGGACAATTAGCATAACATGATAATTTTTAATTGGCCAAAAGACCTAATTTCTAGTTGTCCTAACACCCTTATTGCCAATTTACCCAATAGCCTAATAGCTAATTCGCCTAATGGTCTAATGGCCAATTAGCATAACAGCCCTCTATTGGCCAATTGTCCAATAGTCCCAATGACCTAATACCCTAATTTACAGTTGATCAATTTTCATAATTTACTAATAGACAATCAGATTAATTGTCCTAACATACTAATTAAAATTAGAAAATTGTACAAATGTCCAAATGTCCAATTGGAATAATGGCCTAATGGATTAATGATGAATTTTCCTAATGAACTGACGACCAATTCACCTAGTGACCTAATGGAGAATCGGCATAATTGACTAATGGACAATTGTCCAAATGTTCTAATGGCCTAATGGACTGATGGTCTAATGGCCTAATGGACTAATGGAATAATGGACTATGGGCCTAATGGACTAATTCCCAAATGGCATAATTCCCTAAGGTACTAATGGAATAATGGCCTTATATCTAGTTGGCCTAATGGCCAAAGGTCCTAAGGGCCTAAGAGCCTAATGGTCTAAATGTCTAAAAGCCTAGTGTCACAAAGTCCTAATGTCCAATTGGTCAATTGGCCTAATTTCATAATGACCAATTTTAAAAATATCATAATGGTATAATGGCCTAATGGATTAATGGAAAATTATCCCAACAAATTATTTTTCAATTATCCGAATGTCCTAATGGTAATTGGCCTATTGGCCTAACATCCAAAAGCATTAATGGAAAATTGGACTAATGATCTAATGTACAATTGGATAGTTAACCTTATGTATTAATGACCTAAATACATAATGGCCCAATGACCTAAGACTATAATGTCCTATCATCCGAACAGCCTAATATCCTAATGGCCAATTGTTCAAATTTCTTTAAGTAATAACATCCAATTTTCGGAATTCCTTAATGTCCAAATAGGAAATTTCCCTTAAGGCATAATTACCAAATGTTCTAACATCCTAATGGACAATTGTTCTAACTTCCTAATGGCCAATTTTTATAATTGACTAATGGACTAGTGGACAATAGGCCAATTGGATTAATGGTGTACTATCTTAATGTCCTAATGGACAATTTACCAAATGTCCAAAGAGGATAATGGTCAATTGGCCATTTGGCCTAATGGCATAACAATTACTTGGTCTAATGGCTTAACCTCCAATTGGACAATTGTCCTAATTGTCTAATAGATAATTTTTCAATTGTCCTAATATCCTAATATCGAATTGGCCAGTTGTCCAAGTGGCCTAATTAACCAATATGGCCTAGATTTTCTAATTATCCTAAATGGTCTAAATTGCCTAAATGGTATAAATGGATTAAATTGGGATAAGTTTTCTAATTTTACTAATAATAACAAATAGCCTAAATGGTTTATTTTTCATAATTGGACTAAATTTCAAAAATGGTCTAATTGGACCCAATAAGATAATTGGCCTAAATGGAATAATTGACTTTTATGGCCAAAATGGACGAATTATACTAATTGGACTAAATAGAATGATTGGACTAATTGGAATTTTTTTATTAATTGTCTTAAATGATCTAATTGTAATAATTGGTGTAACTATCCTAATTTGACTAATTCACCTAAATGGACTACTTTACCTAAATATCCATCTATCTGAATGAGTAATTTACCAATTTACCAAACAATCTAACCTAAAATTGAATGTAATAAACAAATGAAAAAAATTACCCTAAAAAGAAAAAAATAACATAATAACCATATTATTCATATTTAATGATCCTACAAGAGGGACCCAAATCATATCAATTTTTATCATGATAATTTTTATGTATCGATTATATTATGAAACATGTATTATAGTTCTAATTAAAATTATATTTTGATTCTTTTTCTTGTTATTTTATTTATTAAATATATAATATTTTAATTAGTTCTATTTTTATATCTTTTATATTATTAAATAATGATTATTATATTATTTAATGAAATTAGCAGCAAGCTGTATTGGTCATTGAAGGTTGTGTTCCTTAAAAAAATTATTTTACTCGAGTATTATGAAAAATGATGGAAGTAAAATAAATTAACAAACAAAAGAAAATACTTTAAGTTTTATTATTTATATTTCAAATTTTTATAGTAAATTTATAATTAAATTTCTTGATTATATTTTCAATCATCTTCCTTGAGGGCCCATGATGATAAAAAATATGACAGGTTCAAGCTGCGTGATCATTTGAGTCAAATATTAGGTGAAGAGCACCAGGGTAGAGTCCGATGTCGACTCTGGAAAAACATCATCCCCATTTCTTATTGGACCTCATAGGTCTCCTCTAAAATCTCTCAGACCATCGAGTGAAAAATCACTCATGAAGAAGTATTTGAGGGTGGAAAATAGCTTTATAAGTGTGTACAAGAAGAAAACTGATCACTAAAAACATACTCAAATCCATGCCAGTTATAATTAAATACCTTCCATCATAGGTTTTTACTATTCTTTATTCATATATGTAATCAATTATCAATTTCTTTCACTCCTAGATTTATGTTCATGAAGGACTGAGTGGCGGTCGAGCTAATGGTGGCTGTGGTGGTGGTAGTTGTTTTGATGATTGTGATGATGATGGTGATGATGATGAGGATGATGATGATCTATATGATGTTTTTGTGATGAGGATGTTGTCAATTTTGATGAGGATATTGGTGATCGGGGATATATTAATCCTCTTTGTTTTAGGACAATTATTTTGGAGACATGTCGATGTTTTTTAATGACATGAAATGATTGGTTGTATGGATGTATATGTATGTTATAGTATTGTAATTGATTTGAAAATTATTACAAGTATTTGGTTGAATGATAAATATACAATATATGAATTTCAATGAATTTGTACAATAGTTTGTATTTATTTCAAAACTTTAGTATGAGTTGGATGATTTTTTGTAGCTTCCAAATAGGGACATCATCTAATACCCATGAACTATTGATCTATGGTTATATATTTTCTACTGGGAAAATTATAGCCATGGTTTGGAGATCCTTGGGTATAGATATATATCCACATTTTCGTTTAAACTGTTGGTATGATTAACATTTCTATAGGTATACCCATGATTTATATAGACACTATTGTTATAGCTATATGTCAATGGCTCTCAAAGCCACATTTCCTAAAAATATGGGTATAGGATATACAAATGGTTTTAAGGGGTACACCGATAGTTATAAACTATTTCTATAGGTTATTTTTCTAGTACTATAACATGATTACATTGGTTCCATCCATTAACTACAACCAAAAAGCATCGTGTGAGAAAAAAAAACGTAGTGGAAAACATCATCATCCTGAAAAGTCACTTATATGGTGTATAAATAATGAACCCTTATTATAAATCTTGGACACCTTAGTTTTATCCAAGTTCATTCATAATCATTATATATTTAAATCCTTAAAAATGGTTCAAAAATAGTATTATGAATTTAGAAAGAATATCCCCTAAGAGTTTCAAAAAATGTGAGTGGCAAGGCCTGTTGTCATACACCAGGTGGTGATTGAGTCCAAATCAATGCACCGTTTTGGGGTTATTAACCTTCTGTACCTCTCTCCTAAATCAACATCTTCTTTATATTATCCATACATGGATATAACATAAATGTACTCACACATTATAACCTTTACCAAAATTCAGGGACATTTTATATACTTGGACTCATCCTTAATCATATCCTTAGTTATATACAAATACATATCATTATAAATATACCTATGGGTCACAGTAAAGATTTCTCATCCAATTTTCCAAAGGTTTGCTAAATAATTTCTATGATAACAATTATATTGATCCATGATTCTAATAAATAATTATTACATCTTTTTATATGAATATTAAATAAATTACCCAAACATATTTCTAAGGACCATAATAATTTACATTCATTGGAAACTAGGTATGAAATCTTTTAATTTTGTGAAATATTGTCGAAATCACCCACAAATAATGTCCCCTTTAGTACTCTTCATATTCATACCCTTCTTAAAACCTTTATTCATAACCTGGAGAAACAAGAACATAAGAAAGGGAGGGTTTTGATTCATAGTAAATGAAAATAAGAGAGAAACATAATCATTACCTAAACATAAGTGTGTGATTATAATAGAATAAGAATTTATCACCATACACTTCAAATAAAATTTAATTATATTGATTCATGGAATAAATATTCATTGTTCATAAGATATAAATCATAAGGGAATTAATGAATATGATACATGAGATCATAAAATTTCCATAAAACATAGATTTTTGGCATAAAAATTTTCTTATAAAATTATGAACATGAATAAATAAAGATAAGTTCACTAATTAAGTTAAGGATATGAAATCAAGACCTCACACAAACTTATGGATATGTAACCAGGTCCAAGAATAACATTCTGAACATGAAAAATAAGTCAATACATAACATTTTAAATATGAAATTGGTTTCACACATAAATTTTTCAACATGTATATATGCTCATGTATAACATATGTAAACATGAGTTATCTATCTGTACCCAATACATTTGAGGTGGATATAGGTTTAACCCATCCCAAATCGAAGATCAAATGTTTGTGTGCCACAAGATCACTAAAAATTCATCATATAATAACTCATGAAAATAAAATGGTTTCATAAATATTTCATTAACTCATAACTAATTGAAACTATATATGTTTCATAATAATTTCATCATTTCATCATAGATTAACATGTGATAAAAGAAGTGGGCTTTATATTAATTTAATCATAGAATAATACTTAGAAGAGTAGAGGGTTTCATAAACATATGGTCATGATAAACCATTTATAGAAATATTAATAATGGTTTTATTGGTTCATATTCCAAGAAAATAATATCTTCCATCAAATTATATCTTATTAAATGGATAATTATTTCTAAATATCACTTGGAACATTTCATGAGGAAAAAGACATTTCTCTGAGAATAATGTTTTTAAACTAATAATTTATAAAATATTTTTTTAATCCATTTACATGAACATAAAATTAAAAAACATATATATTAATCAGAAATTTAAATAATGATAATGATAAATGAAAATTGCATTTATGTTTACATGTTAAAACAATGATTCTTTTATAATTTTCTGTAAAAAAATGAGAACTGATTATAAAATGAAATGAAGATCCATTTCGAAAAAATGTAATAAAAAATGACACAAGTAAAAAAATTTATTAAATAATTTTAATATAATTGGATACATTTTCAAAACATTTTAAAAATACATGGTTTTGGAAAAAAAAAATTCAACTGAAGATAAAAATAAAGATGCTTTTTCTAAAAAAACATATTCTAAATTATTTTAAGTATAAAATATTAGAAAATGGTAAAATTACTTGTAAATATAATGAATAAAAATATTAGAATAAAATTAATTTTAATTATTGAGAGGTAGATTATAATATTTAGACATATGAGACTTAATAATGTAAAATTCCAAAAAAAATGTAAATTCTAACACAAATCCATTACAACATTGGTAATCATTTTAAACAAGATCCCCATGAAAGGGAGATAATAAATTTGAAATTTAATCCCCATAATTTTTCGGATAAGAATTATAGAATGAATAAGTGGTCTAAATATAAACCTCATCAAATAAATCACTGGGGAATATTGCATATATCTCAAAGAAGTAAAAAGTGATATAGAATTCTATTACTACTTTAGTATATTTTTGAATCGTAACATATAATAAATAATATCATCAAATTTAATTTAAAATTTCCTGAAATTTAATATATTAATTATAAAATATATTATATTGTTATTATATACAACACAAAAAATAAATGAGTGCTAAATTTCCATTTGTCTCCCAGAAATAAAAGAGAGACTATAAATCTATTATCTTAAGTCTCAACTTCCATTGTACACATTTTAATATATTATATTAAAAATTTAAGTTAATTATAAATATATTATAGAACCATAATTATATATATTAATTCATATATGATTTACTATGTAAAATTTATTACCCTTTTATTACAAGTCATTGTTAAAACCATGTTTCATGTAATAACCATTTTATTTTGTTCAATAATGTTTTGATTTCTTATTTTTGGTCCTTTTACATTGATCATGTTCCAATCATATACATAATACTAATAAGAAATTAATTATAATATATATATATATATCAATGACACTTTTAATACATACCATAATTTGTGTTTTTGAAAATGAAATATGTTACCATCATTAAGATGGTAGGCCTAACGTACGCATGTGTAACGTCTCCATTTTTTCCAAGATAATTATGGAATTTATTTATGTAGAATTATATATTTACATAAGGATCATAATATCATAAATACAATATTATTCCATCATATATACTTATAAAAATCATCCATGTGGTGTAGTGATGAAAAAAGAGATTCACATCACTTCATGAAGGGAGTAGTCCGCACTTACAAGAATAATGTTATCATCTTTCGATGTGTGAAAAGGTAAGATATTAAATGAAATATTATATTTTTATTATGAAAATAATATCCTAAATATCGAAATTATTTCATTTAGATCGCATATATTTGTTAATTTTATTATTATTATATTACATATGAAGTTTTAGTGAAAATTAACTACATTGCGTTGCAGGTGTTAGTACACCATACACACATGTGATGTAATCATATCCCTTATGGAATGGAAATTAAAAATTTATATATGAAATAATGATACCATAAGTATAGTTATCTTATAAATAATATATATATATATACATTACATCCATCATCATACTCATCAGTGAGAGGTGGTAATGGGAAAATAATTAAAATTGGATCGTGAGGCGGTAGTCTACCATACACATGAATAATGATTTCATAACTCATTTGATGGATGTTTGGATGATTTTAGGTAATTAAATTAATATAAAAAAATATTTTATTTAATATACTAAAATTATTATATCATCATTCTTAAATAATAATTTATGGAGGTGGATAAAGAAATAAAATGTAAACGATCACTAAATAAATATACATATTATTTGGTTAACCTCCTTAGGTATTCAACAAAATCATTTCTAGGAGAGATTTATTAAAAAACTGGCTTTTATGATGAGAGTGGGGAATTTGGGATGTGATTTTTGAAATAATTTACAAAACCAATATTTTTTGAATGGATGAAGAAGAGATGATTGGGGTGGAGTTTTAGGTGAGGAGAGTGGAAAAATTGTAAATTTTTAAACGAAAAAAGATAAACCCATGTTATTTGTAAAACCCCAAGAAAATTTAAATAGTATTATGTTTATAATTAATAATTAATAATAATTTAATAAAAAAAATTATAATTATTTATTTAATCAGAATATGTCTTTGATTGAATGTATAACATATTACATTAAATTTTTCTATCTTAATAAATTAATAAATTAATATATATATTTAATTTATAATTAATATATATTTATTTTCAATGATATATGTATTTGTGCATTATTTTTAAATATAATTGGTTATTTTTGTATCGAAAATCAATATTTTATAAAATTATAATTTCAAAACATTTAATGTCAAATATAGGTTATAATTATAACTTATGATATAAGTAGTATGAGATTATTTTAAATAATTTGGAAAAATTAGTTTACACAAAAAATTTATAGAGATTATAATTTTAAATATGAAATTATATATTAACAAAATTAAAATTATCAAAATATAACATTAAGATTAAGATTTTAGTTAATATTGAAAATATTTAACAAATACTATATATAGTATTGAGAATAGTTTTATAAATATACATATTTTATTATGTGAAATTTACTAATAATTTATTAAAATTAATTAAGATTTGTTTAGAAAAAATATATATATCTAAAATGGAAGATGTTAATTATTTAAGATATTAATATTTGTGTTGTAACTCAGCATCTAATTTTACATTGTTTTAATATATATATATATATATATAACATTATATAATATATGTTTTAGTTTAAATAAATCCAAAATAATGAAATGAAATACAAACTAAAAACAAAGAGAGAAATCGAAATTAGGGGGGGTTAGTTTGAGGCTAGCACAGCGGGGTAGGGTTTCAATTGAAGGGGTCACAAGGTCCGAGGGAAAGCATGACTGGGAGCCGAGTTGATTGTGATGGATCTTCCTTGTCTTCAAGAGTTGAGGTCAAATGATGAGTCGTGAAAGACAAGGGATGGTGGTCCACATTCAAATGTGAGGTCGAGAGGTGAATGTGAGATATATTGAAGCTAAGGGATTTGATTATTTCAAGGAACAAGGAATCGAGGTTGAAATCCGAGTAGTATGATTTGGATCTATATGCCAGTCGAAGCCATGTGAGTTATGTGGATTCGGATCTGAGTCGCATGGATGAGATTTGGGGAAATTTATGTTCAGTTTATGGATATATTCTTCATGTCTTCTAGTTTTGTGAGAATGTTTTGTTAATTCAACATTTTGGTATCTAAATATGTTTTTTATATTTTTTTGTGGTGTATCAAATCACTATTTCGTCGTTATCTACTAATTTTTATTCTCCGGATGTCGACAGACTAATATTACCTATATTTTTATGGGTTTTCTTCATAGAAATTTATTAGTTGTCTTCATCTTTAAATACATTTATTCATATTTTAATCAATTTTGATCCATATATCTTTATTTAATCTTCCTTGGTGCATAACTAGTTTGTTCAAAACCTCATATTATTTTTCATGGATTCGAATCCTAGTAGAAGATAGATTTCATTTATTTTTCATGTTTCAATGCATAGAATTATCTTCTAAATTTCACTTTCTAAATAGTTTCATGGATAACCTTTTTTCAAAAGACTCTAATTTTTGTTTTGAAACATTACATTTTCTTTGTGCTGACTTCTGATATCTCATCTTGTTCATCAATCATGGGATTTAATCAAATTATTTTTCCAAGATGTAGTTTTAAAAAATATTTGAATAGCTATGGAATGGGTACTTAATCTCTCATCTTCCATTTCTATTTACTGATACAAAATTAAGAGAGATGAAAGGCTTGTGAGATAAATCATTTTGAGAAAAGATGTGGGAAAATACATGTTATACTTATTTTCATTGAGCATGGGGAGCCATGTTTTGTCTCTTCCAACAATAAATCATAAAGTGTCCTCTACTCATGTTATTAGGGGAATAATCTATAATTTCATGGAAATCACATTATTATTTTAGTAAGGGACTATTATTATATTTATATGATTTAATTGAAATACAACTTGTTTAATATTATTTTAATTTCATGGGTTTGTGTTAATTTATTGAAGAATGATTATGTTAATTGGTATGGTATCTATTTTGAAGTCTTTGGTAATGGTAAAATTTTTGCAATAGAAGTTTCTTTAATGGTTTTCCAAAATCAAAATCAACAAGTTTACCACTTTGAATCATTTTGATATGTTTTACAAAACTGTTCTGGAAATTTTAGAACAGATTAATTATATTAAATATCTAATTTTATTGGTCAAATTAAAATTTATTTTGGAAGGTTCATCTCATATAAAATCATGTAAATAATATATATATATATATACATATTCTTGCATGATGTTTATGTATATAATTTTTTTAAAATAAATTATTAATCATGCATTAATTCACATATTAATTTATAAATTAAGGATGTCATAATTTTATCATGTGCATGTCTTATAGAAAACAAAATTATGGCTATACATCGATGATTTTGTTATCATGGCATTTATATATTAATATATATATCTTCTAATTAATGTCATTTTCCATAAAACATAAGTGCATTTAAATATACATCCATGAATTGATGATCGTATTTTTGTAATGAAATTCTATGTTGATGATTTTTTGCATGACACCTAATTTTATATTTATAATTAATAATTCTTAGAAGACAAAATTATATGTTTAAAATTGTTAATAGTTTATTTTTTAATGTAATTATTTTATGAATAAAATAAATTTAACAAATTTTCATTGGAATTTTATGTTTGTGAATGATGATTGTCTTCAATGGGCTCAATCAGTGTTTATGTATCATAATATTTGTTTGTATGAAGGCGAACATGTATTCTTCATTAAATACAAGTATGTATATAATTATATATAAATAATAGTCAACATGTTTATTTCATGTATGATTATATTTATTTAAAACTAAAAAACTAGTGATAATGTATATATATGTAAAGAATTATTAAAAATAATTTTTATAAAAATCAGTACTTGAACATAGTAAACATGATAGGTCATTAGAGTGTCATTCAATCCCTTAAGTGGGTAGGCCCAAGATATCCTTCAATGTTTCATTCGGGTTAAATTGTTTTTTTAAGAGCTTGCTTAATATTTTCACTGAATCACGGGATTAGTTTAAATGTTTTTTCGAAGTATAATTATTTTTCAAAGTATTATAGTATGTTATAATTGTTTAAATATAAATGTATTTTTTCGGATGTATTATCTAAGGGATATTTATATAGGGATTTATCAGTGGTATTCAAAACTTCTTAATGGGAAATTAAATGCTCACACTTTATTTGAAAAATGATTTTTTCACAGGTATCTTAGAATAGTATTTACAGATTTCATCACTTTTAGAGTTTGCATGCACAGAAGCATAGTAGATAGTTGTATTATTTATATTCCACTATGATAAATGTACGGTGTTGTATAATCCTCCAAAACTTTGATAGGTTAATGGTCTTATTTTGTGTTAAGTGTTGTGTAATTTTTTATTCACTTTTTATAAAAAAACATTACACAGCATTTTCAAGAACTGAATCTAGAAGTGAAGGATAGAGGTGTTATAAGGTGTATTAGAGGAATAGTCTATAAAACATTGTATATAAGATGTTGTCTCTTGAGAAAAAAAAAACAAATCTACGTGTTAGAATTTTATTTAGTAAGTTTCACCCCATTAGACATTCATTAATTATGAAGTTGAAAAATCAAAATTTTCTTAAGTTTGAAACACGAATTGCGAGGGTGAAATTCATTTCAGGTGGGGACAGTGTAACACCCTGAGAAAATTTAAATAGTATTATATTTACAATTAAAAATAAGGAATGATTTAAAAAATTGTTTTATAAATGTTTCTTTAATCAGAATATGTTATAAATGAAAGTATAACATATTAATTTATATTTTTTTATCATTATAAATTAATATTTTAATATAAATATATATATAGATTTAATAATTCATATATGTTGAGCTTCAATGATATATGTTTATGAGAATTATTTTTATTATAATTTGTAATTCTTTTATTTAAAATCAATATTTAATAAAATTATTATTTCATAACATTTAACCTATAATATATGTTACAATTATTAATTCTTGATATATGTAGCATGAAATTATTTTAAATTCATATGGAAGAACTAGTTTACAGTAAAAAAATTATATATTATAATTTTTAGTATGATATTATGAATCAACAATATTATAATTATGAAAATAATATTTTAATAACAAGATTTTAATTAATATTAAAAATTATAAAAAAAGTATGATATATGGTATTAAGACAAGTTTTATAAATATATTTATTTTATTATTTGACATATACTATTATTTTATTAAAATTAATTAAGTGTTGTTTTGTAAATTTATATATATCAAAAAGGAAAAATTATACTAATTTAAGATATTAATATTAGTGTTGTAATTCAACATTTGATTTTACATAGTTTTAATATATGTTTATATATATAAATAAATTTTTATAATATAATTTTAGCTAAAATAAAAACAAAATAATGAAATGAAATACAAATGGAAGAAAAGAGAGAAATTAGAATTAAGGGGGGTCAGTTCGATGCTAGCGCGATGGTGTAGGGTTTTGTTTGATCGAGTTACAAGGTTAGAGGGAGATAATGATTAGGAGATGAGTTGATGGTGATGGATCATCCTTGTTTTCACGATTTGAGGATGAATGATGGGTTGCGACCAGTGCAGGTTGGTGGTTTGCATTCTCATGTGAGGTTGAGAGGTGAGCATGAGATCGATTGAACCAAGGGGATTCGAATCATTCAAGGAATGATGAATCGAGGTCAAAATCTGAGCAGTATGATTCAGATCGAAACACTAGTCAAATCCATGTGAGGAATATGGTTATAGATCATGAGTCATGTGTATGAGATTTGAGGAAATCAATGTACTATTTTTGGAGATCTTATTCGTGTCGTCTAGTTTTTCGATTATGTGATGTTTATTCTAGATTTTTGTATCAAAATTTTATTATTTTTTACTCATTTCTGATGTATTAAATCACTATTTTATCGTTATCTATTGATTTTTCTTCTCCAGATGTCAAAAATATATTATTACCTATATTTTTATTGGGTTTTCTTCATATAAATTAATCTTCTATCATTATATTTAAGTAAATTTTGACGTATTTACATTAATTTTGATCCACGTATCTTTATTTAATCTTCCTTGGTGCATAATCAGTTTTTTCACATCCTCATATTATTTTTCATGGATATGAATCATTGTAAATAGAAGATTTAATTTATTGTTCATGTTTCCATACACAAAATTCAGTTCTAAATGTTATTTTCTGAACAATTTCATGGATAACCATTTTCTCTGTGACTCAAATGTTTGTTTTCAAACATCATTTTTTGTTTGTGCTGATTTTTGATATCTCTACTTTCCCAGAAAGCATGGGATATAAACCACACATTTTTTTCCATGATTGATTTAATAAAAAATATATTTTTATACCTATAGAATGGTTTTATAAAGTCTCATCTTCCCTTTCTATTGACTCACACGTATGTGGGAGAGACGAAAGGCTATTGAGATAAATCCTTTTGAGAACGGAAGAGCGAAAATTCATGTTCTAGTTATTTTCATTAGGCAGGAGAAGCCATGTTATGGTCTTCCCAATAAGAAATATTAAAGTGTCATCTACTCATATTTTTGGTAAGGTATTTATTTATAATTTCATTGTAATTCCATTTTTTGTTTTACTAAGGGATTATTATTATTTTTAATTGCATTATTTAAAATAAAATTTTTTTATTATGATTTTAATTTTATGTATTTGTGTTATTTTAAGGTATCCAGTTTATGTTAAATAGTATGGTTTTTATTTTTTAGTTTTGGGTATGGGAAAATTATTACTGCAGAAGTTTCTTTAATTGTTTTCTTAAATCACCATCACTATTTTTCTAGATTTGAATCATTTTTATATGTTTTAATATACTATTCTAAAATTTTAGAACATTTTAATTATTTGAAGTTTAAGATTTTGTTTGTATAATTCAAATTTATTTTGGAATGTTCATATCATATAAATTCATCTAATGAATATATATATATATATATATATATATATCCTTTTATGATGATAATGTATATAATTGTTTTAAATAAAATATTAATCAAGTATCAATTCACATATGAATTTATAGATTAAAGATGTCATAATTTTATCATGTTAATGTCATAAAGAAATCAGACTATAAGCATACATCGATTATTTTTTTATCATGACATTTATACATTAATATATATCTTCTTCTTAAAGTCATGTTCCTTAAAACATAAATGAATATAAATATACATCCATGAAAGGATGATTGTATTTTTGTAAATAAATTATATGTTGTTGATTTTGTGTGCGAGACATAATTATCTATTTCTAATGATCAATTTTAAGAAGAAAATATTATATTTTTTCAATTTTTATTAATTCATACTTTAATGTAACTATTTAACGCAGAAAATAAATTTAACGCATTTGTATTTGAAATATTAAGAATGTGAATGATGATTAATCTACCATATGGTTAAGAGAAGATAATGTTTTATAAGATTTTGTCATACCTAGTCTAACATGTAATTTTCAAATAATAATAGTTTATATATAATTATATATTAATAAAAGTGTACCTGATTATTTCATGTATGATTATATTATATAAAATCTAAAACTCTACTGAAAATTTATATATGTAAAGAATTCATAAAAATGATTTTAATAAAAACTGTTACTTTAACTTATTAAATGCGATAGAGAATTAGAGGGTGAAACCATCATTCATGTGGGTAGGCCCAATATAGCCTTTAAAGTTTCAATTGTACTCTGTTGTTTTGGTTTTAAGAGATTTCTTATTAAGTTCAACTGAATAATTAGATTAGTTTAAAATCATTTTTGATGTTTAATTAATTTTCAAATTATTATATAATTTTATAAAACATATTTTACAAATGTATTTATTGAATGTATTATCTTTGGTATATATTTAATGGGATTTACCAATGGTTTTTATAACATCTTACTATGATATTGAATTCTCATCCTTTCTTTTAAAATTGATTTTTTACAGGTATCTTAGATGATTATTTACAGATGTCTTCGATTTTAATGTTATTGTGTGGAGAAGCGTAGTGGATAGTTGTTTTTTTTGTTCAACTCTGATAAAAGTAATGAGTTTTCTAATCCTTAGGAACATAGACTGGTAAAAGGTAATCTTTTGTGTTATGTTTTGTGTAATTTTTTAGTCGCATTCTTTTAAAAAACAATTTCACCACATTTTCAAGCACTAGGTCCGGAAGAGCGGGCTCGGTGAATTTTATTATTTATATTCCAAAAGGTTCCAAATGGATCATTATCAAGAATTAGATATTATAGTATTTAAATAGTTCTATCCAATATAATGTAGACATGTTTTTAGTTTATTTCAATGCGTTTATTTTTAGTTTAACCCCCACTATAATCTCACTTTTATCATTACTATAGTAATTAATTTTTACTATTTTACGTTTGCATTTTAGAAAAAAATGTTTTTTCTTATTAAATAATATAAATTTTTCAAATTAAAAATCTAGAATTTGTTTTACCAAATTCAATTCACAGATGTTTCCAAATTTAAGTGTATATTAATATCCCATCCATAATGAGAAAACATGTTTTCAATAAGAAAAAATTCAAAACATTAGAAGGTTAATATATCAAAATTCAAAATTATAATGACTTCGATGACCGAAGATGAAATATTTGATACATAATTGACCTAATTTTAATTTAAATAATTTTATATATAATTTTACTTTAAAAATAATTTAAATGAAAATGTATTTATTAATTATAATTCAGTTTTTTTCATTATTTATAAAAATTTAATCTTTTCATAAAATTATCATAAATTAAAACTAATGTAATTTTAAAATAATTTTTTAAAAAATTAAGTTAATTTAATAAAATAAATTTTATAATGTTTCCAAATATTAGTTTTAATCTACGTGAGTAAAAAGGAGACAAACATATTTTTAGAAAAATACATTTTTAAGCATAAAAATGAATTTTTTTTCTTAACATTTATCTGTGAAACATATAATATGACGGTTAAAAATTTTATTTAATATAAAAAATATAAATTAAATTAAAATAATTAAATCAATTTTATTTGATTAATTTATTTATTTAAATCATTTTGGTGTGTAAAATAGGTTTTCTGAGAAAACAAAATTTATTATATCAAAAATGTTTTTATTATCATTTATAGTTTATTGGTAACAAAATATTCCATTATATATATATGTAGAACATTTATTTTCTTAATTTATTTTACCATATTCATACCCACCATTAAAATAATTGTGTTATTACTATCATATTAATCAATAATATTTTATAAGTATGTTACGTTTCTTTTGAATGCATTATAGCATGTATCATAGGTTAAAATCATCATTGAATGTTTTGTAAGATAAAATCAGTGTTTCATGTAACACAACAAAAACATAGTTTTGTGTGAAACAAAAAATAATTAAAAGAATAAATTTATTTTTTAATAAAATATTAGGGTGTTCAAAATTAAACTTTTCAATAGTGTATATTTCATTTTTTTTAAAGTTAGTGTTATGGTCAATGACCAAAACACAAAATTTATTTATAGAAATTAACGGTTAAAAAAGTTTGAAATATGTAATTTTGCTCACATCCCTAATATAAAGCGGGAGTAACACAGGAGGAATATCATCCCTCCAAACCATATCATGAGCAACCGCCATACTAGCAAGACCCTCAGCGATCCTGTTATTTTCATGACACGTATGAGTGAAAATGAAGTTGATATCTGAAAGAATGTGTAGGCATTCCATTAAGTGCATAGTGAGCATCCAAGCAAGATGAATGGTACCATTCCAATGGGCTAAGATAATCATAGTGTATTCACTTTCAATCCAAATATTGTTCCAGTTGTGAAGCATTGCGAACAAGATAGAATGGATATTGCTCAAGATCTCGGCTTCCAATGTGGAAGCAAAACCACAAGATCCATAAAAGTAGTTGAGTGTCTGGTCGAGGTGATTTATGAAGATGGCTCCATAACCCGCTGGGCTAGGGTTTCCTTTAGAGGCACCATCCACATTGATTTTAATCCAGTCTGTGGGAGGGGGTTTCCAAAAAACATCAAATGTAGATCTAGGTCGAGGGTAATCACCCTCAACCCTAATACGCCTAAGAATCCCAAGGTCACGAACCAAGTTGTTGCAAAGATTTTTTTGAATCAAAGATACCTCCTGTATCCCAATGAGAATTTTCATTTTACCTGCATTAAGATTGAATGAGTTGTTACGGAAAGTAAGATCGTTTCTACCATACCAGATCACATGAATGAGCTCTGCTACAGCTGCAACAAAAAGATTATTTATTTATTGGGGGTCAGTTTGGTCCAAACACTGTTGTAGATGCGAGGTTATAGAACTAAAAAATGACCATCTACACTCAACAATGTCAAAAACAATAATTCCAGAGATCTGTTGTCGTATCACAATAAAGAAATAGGTGATTAATATCTTCTCAATTTTGGTTACAAATATGGAATTTATAACAAAGATAAATCCCAAAACATGTAGGCAGGTATTCATGGTGATTATACCATGGTCGATACACCAAAATATAGTGAATCTCAAGGGTTTTAGCGAGGATTTATTTATTTTTTAACCAGGATAAGTTGTAGTCCTCATTGTTGAACAAGTTAATGTAGTATTTTTTAGAGTAAATCACCCCATTGTGATCGGTTTCCCAAATAAGAAAATTTTCCGTATTACTGAAGGGATAACTGTGAACAATGTGTTTGATATCCTCAGGTAAATAAGGGTTTTGAAAATGCATGATAATATTTATGGTGTCGTTGGTGTGGAGTGGAGGATGGTTATTGGGTATTAAAGATATTAGGGGATCACAGATCTAGTTATCTAACCAAAACATTAAATTTGAATCCTTACTATACATCCATATGGAATTTTTCATAATGGAAGTGAAGGTGTTTTTAATGGCAGTCCAAATAGAGGATGTGACAAAGTGAAACTGATTATTTCTATGTTTGTGAGGGAATCGATCCCTAAGAAAATATGTGGAAGGATATTTATTATGAATGAGGTTCCATGTGAGCTTGTCATGAAGAGCTTCATTAAAATAAGAATTAATATTAATACAAATATCGCCTTTATCAATATGTTGGCAGCATTTTTTCCAGGGGATAGTATCCAATTTTCTCTCTAGAGTACTCCCATTCCAAGAAATGTTATTGATAGCCACATTAATGATCTTTGGGAGACTCTTCGGCTATTTGTAAATCATCATAGATTAATCCAACTTAGAGATAATAGTGTATTTAACAAGGAAAATTGTCCTAGCCATTGAGGTTCTTACCCTTCCAAGAATAAAGGTGTCGAAGCGTTTGATCAATGACGGGGGAGAAGTAAGTCACTTTGGGTCTACCCTGAAAGATGGGAACACCAAGAAGGTGAAGGGTAATGTGCCCTCCTTAACACCTAAGGTATTTGTGATATTGAGTTTCCTACATGGGGAAGTCTTTACCAATGTAAATGTAGGATTTGTTTGAGTTGATGTGTTGACCAGACACTTCTTGTAAGTGAAGATGGATGGCCTTAAGATTATTCAAATTTCATTTTTCCAATGGAATAAAAAGAATAATATCATTGGCATAAAGAAGGTGTGAGGAGTCAATCAAGTTTCTAGAGGCATAAATATATTTAATGATACCTTTTACTATAGATTCCGTAATCAGTCTACTTAGATAGTTTTCAGCAATGGAGAAAATAATTTCCAAGAGAGGGTCACCTTTTCTAACTCCCTTGAAAAAATTAAAATAACCTTTATGGGAGACATTAATGAGGATGGAAATAAGAGTTGAATTAAAAAGGGTTTTAACTCTTTTTATGAATTTATCATTGAAGGTGAACTGTATAAGGACTATATATATAAAATTCCAATTGATGGTATCAAAAGCCTTTGCAATGTCATGTTTAATGGAAACATTCCATCCTCGATTTTTTTTGTTTAAGAGATTTGTGGATTCAGAGGCAAGAAAAATACAGTAATGAATAGATTATCCTTTTATAAAGCCAAATTGGATCCAAGAGACAATTATATTGCTAATATCATAGATTCTATTTAAAATTAGTTTGGTGGTAATCATGAAGAGAGGGTTTATGAGAGTTATGGGCCTGAAGAGGTGTAATTCATCCATATTCTCAGATTTAGGAATGAGGACTAGGAATTCAGAATTTAATCCTTGAGGGACAATGCCTCTAGAAAATAATATATTCACCATGCGACAGACATCATCCTGAATCACATCCTAGTGTTTTGATAGAAACCATTATCAAATCCATCCAATCCAAGAGCACCGTCAGCGTTTAGTCTAAAGACTGTGTCTTTAATTTCTTGGTTAAGAGGGATACTATTAAGCAAATAGATCTCTTCCTTAGTAACCAATGTAGGAATGAAATCATACATAATATCTTTATCAATGACAGTTCTATTGAATATATTTTGAAAATAAAATATCACATGATTCAAAATGCGTTCCTCAGTGTCAAGAATATGACCCCCCCCTCAATAAGATATTCAAGTGGACTATAAGCTTTTCTAACTCTATAGATGGAATTTTAGAATTTATTATTCCTATCCCAATTATTAAACTATTTGGATTTAAAGATTCTATTTTTGAGTTTTTCCATAATGTTGAGCAGAGTGATAAGTCTAGAGAAAATGATGCTTTTATATTTGGTGTCTTGAGAAAAGTTAGACGAGGTTCTATCATTTTGAATTTGAGAAAGTTATTTTTCCAAAATGGTGATTTTATTGTCTATTTCATTGGTTTTATAATTGCACAAGATTTTGAGAACTTCCTTATGCATTTTCAATTTCGTCGGGTAGGCAAACACATCAATCTGACTATGTATATTAGCCCAAGATTTTTTGATGATATTCATTCATTCTGGGTATGAGGACCAAGAATTGTTATATCTGAAATGGGACCAAGGTTTTTTAGTGTTATGGGAAAAGCTAACTAATATGGGATGATGATCATAAGCTATCTTTATAAGAGTGATACTAGAAATGTTGTCCCAATTATCCATGGCATGATCATTAGTGAAGGCCATGTCAAGTTTACTAGACACCATCCTATTATAATTTTTTCTATACCAAGTGAATTTAGAACCCATTAGATTAACCTCTTAAAGGTAATTGAGCTCAATTCATGCATTAAAATAACATTTGGATATGGATTCCTATAGAGGGCCTACTTTCTCACTGGGAACTATAATGGAATTAAAGTCCCCAACATTAAACCAAGGATTATGGATAGTGTTACTAAGTTGGGTGAGATCATTCCAAAGAGATCTCCTATATTGGCATCTATTACAAGTGTACAAAAAAGTAGTAAACACATGATCATGCTCTAATATATAATCACATGTAATATCTTGACTCGATATATTGGTAACCTTAACATTCTGCATAAAAGACTGAGCAAATAACCATAATGATTAAGTAGATCTACTATTACTACAAGCCCCTAGGAAAGAGTTTCCAAAGGGGGATGAATTTTTGAATCTAGAGGCATAATTTACTTTCAGTTCAGAAATAGCTAAAATTTTTGGGTAATGATTATTAATGAAACTTTTAAAAACATTAATGATTTCAGGGTTGGAAATCCACTGACAATTCCAGTATAACAAATTCATTTGTACCTTTTTTTGGAGAGGTTTTACCCTTTCTTTATGGATCCCGTGGTCATTGACCTTGTTGAGATTCCAGAAGAATCCTCCCTTGGATTACTACTCTGTGTAACCTACAAAGATTGAGGGGCCAAAGGGTGGTTAGTAGCATCATCATTTCACAAAAAAAATCTATCTTTTTCCCCATGGGTGTAAGTGTCCGAGGAAGAATGCTTTTTTGAAGGAGAAACTACTCAGTTCCCTTTAGAATCCTACAGGGAAGTATAATTCATATCCAGAGAAACCAGACTACTTGGAGAGGGAGAAGAAGAGCACATCCTCCCAGGTTGTTCTGTAAGGGATTCCTCATATCCCCTCATCCTATCCTTGCTGCTAGGGGAGGAATGTAGGGAAACCCTATAATCCTGTTCAACCTGCCTATTACTGTCCTCTTTATCAGAGAGGGTATAACATCGAGGATGGTGATTTCAGGGGAAGAAGTTTTGTTATTAGAGGGAGTATTATTCTATTTATTAGAGGTTTTTGAGAGGCCATGAGTCCTATTTTACTGATCAGATGAATAAATGTTTGATTCATTCAGAAGATGGTTCAAAGGAGCAGAATCCTTTGAGGTAGGATATGCTAGATCCAAATCAGATTGTGGTTGTTAAATAATACCTAGGACATCATCTTCAATATGTTTTCTAATATTATGCTCTACAGTTTAAATTTCTTGTTCTTCATCCTGGTCATCTCATGCCTTACCGTTTTCAGGTTCCAATAATCCAAAGGGGTTAGTCTTGACAACCCATTTTCCTCCATTTTCTGTGATGTTTCAAGTTTATCAAAGATAGTTTCCTTCTCCCTATTATGTTTTCAATCCTCTGTCTAGCCAGAATTTTTTGGTTGGTAAGGTTTCTTATGAACTTTCCTATAATTGTGAATTGTGTGCCCATCAATTTTTCACAACTCACAATAGGGGTATCCTTTCATACTCTAGGTTCACAACTATTTTTTATTCATTAGCAGTGAATTTAATTGATTTAGGTGGTTTAGTTTCCAGTTTAACTTAAATAATCACCCTAGAATACAGACCTATGTCCCCATTATGTGTTCTTTGATCAACTTTCAAGGATATAACAATGAAAACAAAGAGATAATTCAGAATTTGTGGGTTCCAAAAACACCAACTAAGGTTGTAAAACCTAACCCATACTTGAGCGGAATTGTTCCTATGAAAATTGGGATTAAATAAAAAGTCCCACTCCACGAGGAGAAGAAGTATTATATTTTGGTAAAGATTGTAGGTCTTCCAGACACTATCATGGTCATATTGAGAGGAGAAAATGATAAGGAAATAGCATTTACCAAGAGGTACCAATTTCTAGTTAGAGAAACCCCAACACGAAGCAATTCTAGATTTTAAATCAAAGAAATACCCGGGTTTATTACCTTTAAGATATGCAACACAACCCATAATATTGAGTCAATAAGGTTTTCCTTATGACTTTTTCATTCCTTCTTGTTTTGAAAATCACAAAAACCTTATCTTTAGGAAAATTGCTTTTATAAGGAATATTTCTTTCTTAAAGAAAATTTCTTTTATAAGGAAAATTGCTTTCTTAAGGAAAATTGCTTTTATAAGGAAAATTGCTTTCTTAAGGAAATCACTTTTATAAGGAAAATTGGTTTCTTAAGGAAAATCGCTTTTATAAGGAAAATTGATTTCTTAAGGAAAATCGCTTTTATAAGAAAAATTATCCTTATCATATTTTCATCCATATTTTTCTTAAGTATGAGATTCAGATTCATTTTTACGGAATCATTGAAACTTTGATATGAAGCATTCTGTTTTAGGATCCGATTTTTGGATAAGAACTATAAGGAAGTTTTCATTCCAAATTCCGGATATGAACTCTGACTAAGTTCTATTCCAGATTCAGGATACGAATTCTTATGAAGTTCGATAAAGAATTCTCAATACGAATTCTAATAATTAATTCTCATTACGAATTCTGATGAGTAATTCTCATTACGAATTCTGATAAAGAATTCTCATTACGAATTCTAATGAAGAATTCTCATTTCCAATTCTGATAAAGAATTCTCATTACGAATTCTAAAGAAGAATTCTCATTACGAATTCTGATGATGAATTCTCATTCCGAATTCTCATTCTGAATTCACCTATTAAACAAAATCTGAGCATCTTTGTTTTATACACTCTGAATTAATTCAGACTCCGAAAAATATTTTGGTTAGACTCCGAACTTCTATATTACTTACATTTCTATAATTTGTCTACTCTTTATTATTGTTCCTTACACTGCGAACCTTCACTCCGAATTTTTCATTCCGAACTATTGTGTTAGAGTATAATACAATGTCGTACATTCTGTTACACTTGTTTTGTTATAAAATGATGTCGTCTGTTTTGTTATAAACTAACCATTGTCTAAGTGACACGGGTACATGTCCCTCCGATATTTAAGGAAAATATGACCGTTGGAGAAGGAGCCGACCTTACCTATAAATAGGAGCTCATCTGAAAGAGCTCATAGCTATTGAAAGTGTTGAAAGGCTGACTAATCTACTTGAAGTGATTTCTAGAGAGAGATGCTCTTATTAACTCTCAGAGCTTCGTGCGACTCCTAATGTTGGTGATTACATTCGAGGGATTCCGGGGATAGGAAGACAGAGGATGCCGACTACCTTGAAGTTCGAGGGCTTCCTTGCTAAGGAAGACAGAGGTTGCCAACTACCTCGAAGTTGAGGGCTTGCGGGGATAGCAAGATAGAGACTCCGATCTTCGTATCGAGGGCTTACCCTGGTGTGGGTAAGACAGACATTCTTGAAATTATAAATCAAGGGACTTTATCCAAGGTTGTTGGATACCCTTCTCTTTGGGTTAAAAGACTTATATCTTGTTACTTGTAGTTTAACTTCTTGTTTTATTTCCGCTGCATTTTGTATTATAAGGAATGTATAACTTTCTTATACTTCCTTATTTGTACTCTGTTTCATTTAGATTCTATACACTTTAAGGTAAAATCTCATATTGTAATCTTTTGTTAAGTTTCAATTTTCCGGAACCATATTTCCGGAACCTACTTTCGGAATCTCTTTCCAAGTTTGCATTTGGAGTTAGAGGTGTTGTGAATTTGCTTAGTTTAACTTTGTTAAACTTATCCCTTTCCTTCTCTTAAGGAAAACATTGTTATTCTTAACTAAATGTAAAGGTTCCAAAGGAATTTTTAAAGTATACAATTCACCCCCCTCTTGAATATTGAGCATCTACATCACTATTTCGATCCTATAATTGGTATCAGAGGTTGGAAACCTCATACTCTATACCAATCTTACATTTGGTATCAGAGGAGGTCTCTGAAATACTTATACTCACGAAAAGGTTTTTCTTGCTCACTTTATCTTTCTGAACTTTGTCATTCTGAACTTTTTTAATTCCGAACTTTCTCATTCCGAACTTTTTTATTACGAATCTTTTCTACTAACAAGTTTGTGTGCAAAGTTATATTAAGTATGGCAGGAATTAATGTTGGATCAATTAATAATCTGAATCCTACAAGACCACCAATATTTGATGGTAATGACTATGAACACTGGAGAGATCGTATGAAGACTTTTGTTATCAATATTAGAGTAGACAACTTTTTTATGCTTACTGGTGATTATAAAATTCCTGACAAGGAAGTTAGAACCTTTACTAACCAGGAAAAGCAAGAATATCAACTCAACTATAAGGTACACAATACTCTACTATGTTCAATGACCAGAAATATATATAGCCAAATTTCTTCTTGTGAAGCAGCTAACTCTATATGGAAGAAGTTAGAGGTTACACACTTTGGGACTTCTAAAGTGATTGAGACTAGAAGAGCAATGCTTAGAGCTGAATATCATGGCTTCAATTTTTCTTTATGGTGAACCTATCTGTAAAGTCCAACAGAGATTTATGACTATCGTCAACAGTCTACAATCTATGGGAGAAAAAGGTTTAGATGATGAAGCTCTTGTGGACAAGATAATTGATATTATGCCCAATGAGTGGGAGTCCAAGAGAACAGCTATAGATGAGAACAGGAAGGTCACTCAAATTACTCTTGATGAATTATTTGGAACTCTTCTACAACATGAAACCAGAATGAAGAGAGATGCTGACAATATCAAGAAAAAGAATGGAAATGGTACTGTTTCTTGTACTACTACATCAAATCAGATGAAAGCTAAGACTCCAGAGAGAGTAACCAGATCCAAGTCTAAGAAAGTTATTTTTCAATCCGAATCTAGTGAGAGTGAAGTCTCAGAAAATGAATTAGCAAATCTTTCTCGAAGCATGAACAAGATAGTTGGACAGAGATAATTTCAATCCAAGTATAAGAAAAAGGAAAGGAAATATAAGAAAGATGGAGAAGTTACTTGTTATGAATGCAAAAGAGCTGGACATATTAGACCAGATTTCCCTCTGCTCAAAAAGAAAGAATGAAAAGAAAGGCATTCAGACAGGAACAGGAAGAAATATTATAAAGCCAAAGCTAAGAATGTTTTGAAAGCTAATGACACCTGGAGTGCCAGTGGTGGTGACTCTTCAGATGAATCTTCTGATTATGAATCTTCAGGACAGAAAAATCTTGGTCTTATAGCCAGATTACCTATTGATAATCATTGTTTTATGGATAAGGTACGAAATGCTGAATCATTGAGCAATGTTTCTTTAAATTCTAATGATAGTAAGTATTATAACTCTTCTGATGAAGAATCGTCTTCTGATGAGGAAAATACTTTACCTACTTATGAATAAGTCTCTAGGTTTTCTGAAATTCTTGAGATTGAGAATTCCAATCTCAATAAGAAACTTGATAAGGCAAACTCTAGGAATTCTATTCTTACAAAAGAGATATCAGATCTTTCTAAAGATCTTGATAAGAAAAATACTTATTTTGAAATTATTTCAAAAAATCTTGAGGAAGTAAGTTCTGAGAAGAATAAACTTTTTAAAGAATTAGAAAAAGTAATTTCTATGAAAAATGTTTTCGAGCCTAGCTCTAGTTCTAAAACTAATGAATTAGAGGATAAAAACGTGGTTGTAAAACTCAAGTCTGAAATTTTTTCCTTAATGAAGTGTTTATCAAACTTTACCCCTGGAAAGGAAAATTTTGATAAGATGTATTCCCAAATACGACCTTTAAGAAATAAATCCGGATTTGGTTATACCAATGCAAAACCTATTTTCAGTAACAATTATTTTGTTCCTCAAAGTGCCCCATTTTGTACCAAGTGTCAATGTGGTGGTCACTGGGCAAAGAATTGTTCTTTAAACAAAACCCAATCTCTAGGATTTCACAAAGCCCACTTTTCTAAGAAGATGTGGGTACCTAAAATTTTATTGTCTGGAAATCTCAGATCCAAACAAGTTTGGATTCCGAAAGTCTAATTTTCTTCTTGATTTCAGGATAATAAAGAAAGTACCAGCAACAATACATGGTTCATGGATAGTGGATGTTCCCGACACATGACTGGTAACAAAAGCTATTTTGTAAAGATTATCAAAAAGAAAGGAGGAAAGGTAACTTTTGGAGACAATTCTAAGGGAGATATTGTTGGTATTGGTAATATTGTTCTTTTTGGTAAAACCTTGATTTCAAATGTTCGTTCTGTTAAAGGTATTAAGCACAACCTCATTAGCATAATTCAATTATGTGATGAAGGTTACCTTGTGAATTTTAGGAATGATTAGTGTTTAGTACACAATTCCAAGGAATAATTTATTCTCTCAGCCAATATGAAAGAGAATGTTTACACCTTAAACTTAGAAGACCTCAGAAGGCAAGATTTACCTTGCCTAAGTGCAATAGAAGATCATTCTTGGTTATGGCATAGAAGACTAGGTCACTGTAATCTTAAGAACCTATGTAAACTCTCTAAGAAGAAACTAGTTAAGGATCTACCGGAGCTTAGATTTGATTCTTCTAAAGTTTGTGATCCTTGTCAATATGGAAAGAAACATAAATATAGTTTTATGTCAATCGGTGAAGTCTCAACAACCGATTCATTATAGTTAGTGCACATGGATCTTTTTGGTCCAACACAAATTGGAAGTATTGGAGGAAAATACTATGTGTTTGTTCTAGTTGATGATTACACTAGATTTACTTGGGTCTATTTTCTAGCAAAGAAATCTGAAGCTTTTTCTTATTTCAAAATTTTTAGAGCTCAAGTTAAAAATCAGAAAAACCTTACATTGAAAAATATTCATAGTGATCATGGAGGAGAATTTCAAAATTCTGATTTTTAAACTTTTTGTAGTAAGAAAGGTATTACTCACAATTTTTCAGCACCTAGAACTCCTCAACAGAATGGAGTAGTTGAAAGAAGAAATAGAATTCTTAAAGAGATAACTAGAACCATGTTGAGTGAATATTCTATTGCTAGACATTTCTGGGCTGAAGCTGTAAGTACTGCTTGTTATACTATAAATCGAATTTTGATTAGACCTTTTCTTAATAAAACTCCTTATGAGTTATGGAATGGTAGAAAAGCAAGACTTTCCTACTTCAAAGTTTTTGGTTGCAAAGTAATCATTTTGAATACTAAATATAACTTACATAAATTCGCACCAATGTCTGATGAAGGAATTTTCTTAGGTTATTCCACAACCTCTAAGGCTTATAGAGTTTTTAATAAAAATACTTGCTCTGTTGAAGAAATAGTTCATGTGAAATTTGATGAATCAAATACTTTTGTTTTTAAACCATCTCAACCTACATCTTCAGATGTGTTTTCAAAAACTGATTATCAACCTTTGATAGAAGAACCTTCTGATAAGGAAACTGTTCAAGAAGATACTTCTGAAACATTTACCCTATAATATTTTCTACCCTATGTTGATGAACAGGTTTTACAAAACCCAAATCATGTGTTTCTTAAAAATCATCCCAGTGATAGTATCATTGGTGATGTAAATCAACTTGTAAGGACTAGAAGTTCCTTAAGAAATGAAGTAGAACATCTAGCATTTCTTTCACAATTAGAACCTAAAAGCACTTATGAAGCTTTAGGAGATGATGATTGGATTAAAGCCATGCAAGATGAACTAAATGAATTCGAAAGGAATAAAGTCTGGATCTTGGTTGAAAGACCTAAGGAAACTTCTGTTATTGGAGTAAAATGGGTTTTCAGAAATAAATGTGATGAAAATGGAGTCATAGTACGAAATAAAGCTAGAATTGTTGCTAAAGGCTATAATCAGCAAGAAGGAATAGACTATGAAGAAACCTATGCTCCAGTAGCTAGACTTGAATCTATCCGTATTCTACTTGCCTTTGCAGCATTCTTTAATTTCAAACTTTTCCAAATGGATGTGAAATGTGCTTTTCTTAACGGTTATTTTCAAGAGGAAGTTTTTGTTGAACAACCTACTGGCTTTGAAGATACAAAACATCCGGATCATGTTTTTAGACTTACCAAAGCTTTATATGGACTTAACCAAGCCCCACGAGCATGGTATGATAGACTCACCGGATTTTTGCTTCAAATGTTAAGGGAAATGCAGATCCAACCCTTTTTATAAAGAAAGATAAGAAAAATGTTTTGATTGTTCAAATTTATGTTGATGACTTTTTATTTGGTTCAACTCGGAAATCTTTGACTGATTCTTTTGCAAATCTAATGAAATCTGAGTTTGAAATGAGTATGATGGGTGAGTTAACATTTTTCCTTGGTTTTCAAATATCTCAAAAACCAGAAGGAACCTACATATCTCAACATAAGTATACTAATGATATTCTTAAAAATTATGGTTATGACAACACTAAGAGTATGAGTACTCCTATTGGTACCACAAACTCTTTAGATCCTGACGAAGCTGGTAAACCAGTAGATCAAACATCTTTTAGAGGTATGGTAGGAAGTCTACTTTACATAACAGCTAGTCGACCAGACTTAATGTTTTCAGTATGGTTATGTGAAAGATATCAATCCAATCCTAAGGAATCTCACTTAAAGGCAGTAAAAAAAATTTCTCTACCTTAAGGGAACCATGGATCTAGGATTATTTTATACTTCTGGAAATGATTTTGTTCTAAAAAGCTTTTCTGACGTTGTCTTTGGTGGATGTAGAATGGATAGAAAAAGTACATCCAGAACTTGTCGTTTCTTAGGAGATTATTTAGTTTCTTGGTCATGCAAGAAGTAACATTCTGTAGCACTTTTCACTGCTAAAGCTGAATATATAGCAGCTGGAAATTGTTGTGCTCAAGTGTTGTGGATGCAACACACACTCACAGACTATGGCCTGAGTTTTACTAAAACTCAAATTTTGTGTGATAACACAAGTGCCATTGCCCTCAGTAAGAACCATGCACATCACTCCCATGAAAAACAAATAGATATTAGGCATCACTTTCTTTGGGATCACACACTTAAAGGAGATATTATTGTTCAGTTTATCGGAACGCAAGATCAACTTGCTGATATTTTCACAAAATCTTTGCCTTCTGATAGATTTGAGTATATTAAACAGAAGTTATGGATGATAACCATAAGGTAATCCTCCTTAAGTAACTTTCTGTTGAAAAACTCTCCTTACAGTAACAAACTCCTTTTCATAGGGGGAGTACATTTGATTGTTTGTTTAAAACAAAGTTTTTCCAAATTTGTGTTCAAACTTTTCGGAATGAAGATTTCCGGAATGGGACTTCCGGAATTAAAATTTTCCAAAATGAACATTCTCGTACAGAATACTTCTGGAATGGAAGTGTTCGTATTAAAAATTTCCGGAATGGAAAATTACGTACTAGCAGTTTCATAACCAGATTTTTGTATCGGTTTTTTTCCGTAATGTGTTTTTCGTAATAACTTTTTCGTACTAAGTTTTTTTTACCGATTTTTTTTCCCGTATTGTGTTTTTCATACTAAAATTTTTGTGCTATGTTTTTCGTACTGAGATTATTTTCTGTAGTAAAATTTTTGCGAAATCTGTCTTCTCATAATAATGTTTTTTTCAAGTCTTTGTTATATTACCCATTACGAATAATCCTCCTCAGCCAATCCGAATGGTATGATTTCCTTACTCAAGTTTTCGTAGTCATACATTACTTGCTGGAATTTTCTTGTATTATGTTTTCAGATTTTGGTTTTCTTAATTCCTTGATTTAATAAAAACCTCAAAAAGATCAGATTCAAGTTTTCAACCGTCAGATCTGATCTTAGCTTATTCCAACTGTTAGATCAACCGTGGAAGGTGAACCGTCATCTCGTTGCCTATATAATGGGGACCCAAATACTTGTCCCACATCGATCTCAAGATCTCGCATCCCGAAGCTCTTCCCCTCTGTTTTAAGGCCGTTCTGAACTACAGTTGTATCCGTTCCGATCTTCAGTTTTCTCCGTTTTGAACTTCCTAGAGGACTTCAGATCCGAATGTCTGCGGAGTTAGCCTCTCAAGAAATGTCATCCACTAAGCCTATTTCACAATGGTTAGTTTACAAGGAAAGGTTAGTCCATCCGGATTTCTTCAACAACTATGATTCCCTTATTTCAAAGAACATTAAGTTGAATGGCTGGGAAGATGTTGCGGTGTCAAAAACTGGGAACCAAGATGAAGTGTATTCAGACTTACTTGTTGAGTTCTATGTATCAGTTTCCTTCTTTAAGGAAGATAATAGGGAGAAATTCTCTTTTAAGTCTTATGGAAAGACTTACAAGCTTTCTCACACCAAGGATGCAAGCATGGTAGGACAGACTTATAAAGGAGAAGCCAAATTTATTTTTCATGTGTTGTCGGACTCTAAGGGTAGCTTCGACAAGGAAAAAGCCTTAGAAACTCTCGGACGGGCTGATGACAAGGCGCCGAAGATTGCCAGTTTATCTACAAATTTCCGGATTCTGGAGTTATGGGTACAAGGGCTTATCGTACCGAGGAAAGGTGATAAAGATAGCTTGAAGAAAAGTGAGACCTATATCTTAGATTTCCTGATAAATCTAAGGAAGTTTAACTTGATGAAGCACATTCTTATTACTATTGAAAATTTGAAGAAAGGAAATCTGAGAGCTCAGATTATTATGTATCCAGCAATCCTCTCTAAGTTGATTGTTCGGTGACTTGAGTCTTTCAAGGAGGCTTGCAAATCTAAGCCATGAGTTTTCAAGATCATGCTGGTCAGCGATGGTACTCTTAAAAGGATGGATGTTGATTTCAACAAGGAAACTGGTGAGTTCTTTGATTTTCCAAATCAAGAAGAAGCGGCTCTGAAGGCTGCTGAACCGGAATCATCTAAGCCAGTAAGTAAGAGAAATCTAAAAGATGTGGAAGTAGAAGCAGAGAATCCTAAGTCTAAGGAAGTCCTTTCCGCACCACCAAAACCAAAGAAGAAGAAAGCCTATACTGATGAGGTTGTTATGAAGTGGAGAGCAGATAAAGAAAAAAGGAAAGAAGGGGATCCGCAGTTCGGATTGGACCCTGCGGAGGCTAAGGCCTTGAAGGAGAGAACTGCTGATGAGCTTGAAAAACAAGCAAAGCAAAAGAAGCTCAAGAAGAAGATTTCTGAGGCTGAGGTAGCTCAGGCTTTGTTGAAATTCAATGAGATGGTTTCAGCAACTATTCCTATTCCGAGATCTTTCTCCTTGGAATCTCTACCTGAGACTCCAGGAAGAAATTTAGTTGCTCCGGAAGAAGCTGTTGCCAAGAATACTGAGGAAGTATAGCAAGTTGAACAAGTGGAACAAGTAGAAGAGGGTGCTGAAGTAAGTGGTGAAACCGGAGATGTGCTGAAACAAGTAGATGATTACAAGGGGACACCTTCGGAACACTTATCACTCCGAACTTCAGAAGCTGAATCTTCGATGCTAGTTACTCCAGCAATGGAAGAAGAGAAAGGAGAAAAATAAGTTTCTTATCATGGAGAAGAAGAATATATTTTACTTGATGTTGTTCAGAAGGAAATCGTAGGGGTTGGTGTTCAGGAAGTCGCTGATGAAGAAGATAATGTTGTTCAAGTTTCTGATAGTGAGAAGAGAACTCCGGAACATGATTCAATTCTGGAAAAAGACAAGGGAAGGCAAATTCTTGCCGATACTCCGAGCTCAGAAGTGAGGAAGAGGAAGGAATTTGGTAGCTCTTCAAAGAGAAATCTTGAACTTGTTGAAGAAGAAATTTCTCCAAGAAAAGTTTCGGATTCGGTGTCATCCTCATTGGGGCATGACTTTGTTGTTCAATCCTTAAAGAAGTTGGTGGGAACCATTCCGACCTTCTCTAGTATTGACTCAAGATGCCAGATGCTCCAACATGCTTTGAATCAGAAAACTGACTTCGTATCTATGGTTATGGACAAGTGCGTTGAGATTGAGGCTCAGTTCAAAACTTTTTTTGTTGGTTACGAAGCTCATAGAAGATCTTTCAAGAGGATGACAAACTGGTCGAAGAAGACTATGGAAGAGATGAGTTTTTTCGATGAGTTTCAAGACAATGTTAAAGATGCTTTTGAAACTGAGGACAAGAAGATAAATGAGTTAACTGCATCCTTTGATGAAAAGTTGACAGAAGAAAAGAACTTCCGGATTCAAGAAGTGAGAGATCTGAATGGGAAGCTGAATTCCGTTTCTCAAAACTGGAAATTTGAAAGGGATCATCAGATTGATTTTGAAGAAAGGATGAAGGCTCAGGAAGAGAAGATCAAAGATCAGGAAGAAAAGCTGAAAGCCCAGGAAGAAAAAATTGAAGCTCAATCCACAAGAATAGTTGTCTTAGAGAAGCAAACTGAAGAAGATCATAAAGACCGGAAGAAGATCAAGACTATTCTAAAGGGGCTCATGTCGAAAGAAAAAGATCCGAAATAACCAAATCCGATCATTTTGTTGTATTCTTTTTGTTGCTGAGATTTCAAATTTAATGAAAGTTGTGCTTGTCGTTTCTATTGTTGTCATTACTAATTTTTCAGGTACTTTTTTATTTTTTCCATTCCCTCCAATTATTATTGAAAATCACAAAGGGGGAGAAGGAAAAGATCCTTAAGAAAAAGAAGAACTCTAATAAGAGTTTATCAAATGGGGAGAAGAAAAAGATCCTTAAGAAAAAGAGAAACTTTAATAAGAGTTTGTTTAAGGGGGAGATTTTTCATTAAAGAAGACATTCTTATCTATCACTATGGAAATCTGAATAAGATCCTTAGAGTTATAAAGCCTAAGGGGGAGTTAGTCGTATTCATCAATATACTCAAAGCAAAGGGAGATAACCCTTAATGTTTTTCTTTCTTCTTAGAGTTTCTTTTTCGTAAGGATGTTTGTGCTTTCCAAAAATGGGGAGATTGTTGAGTCAATAAGTTTTTCCTTATGACTTTTTCATTCCTTCTTGTTTTGAAAATCACAAACACCTTATCTTTAGGAAAATTTCTTTTATAAGGAAAATTTCTTTCTTAAGGAAAATTTCTTTTAAATGAAAAATTGGTTTCTTAAGGAAAATTTCTTTTATAAGGAAAATTGCTTTCTTAAGGAAAATCGCTTTTATAAGGAAAATTGATTTCTTAAGGAAAATCGCTTTTATAAGGAAAATTTCTTTCTTAAGGAAAATCTCTTTTATAAGAAAAATTATCCTTATCATATTTTCATCCATATTTTTCTTAAGTATGAGATTCAGATTCATTTTTACGGAATCATTGAATCTTTGATATGAAGCATTATGTTTTAGGATCTGATTTCTGGATAAGAACTACAAGGAAGTTTTCATTCCGAATTCCGGATATGAACTCTGACTAAGTTCTATTCCAGATCCAGGTTACGAATTCTTATGAAGTTCAATAACGAATTCTCAATACGAATTATAATGATTAATTCTCATTACGAATTCTGATGAGGAATTCTCATTACGAATTGTGATGAGGAATTCTCATTACGAATTCTGATAAAGAATTCTCATTACGAATTCTATAGAAGAATTCTCATTACGAATTCTGATAACGAATTCTCATTACGAATTCTCAAGAAGAATTCTCATTACGAATTCTGATGAAGAATTCTCATTACGAATTCTGATGACGAATTCTCATTCCGAATTCCCATTCCAAATTCACCTATTAAACAGAATCTGATCATCTTTGTTTTATACAATCTGAATTAATTCAGACTCCAAAAAGTATTTTGGTTAGACTCCAAACTTCTATATTACTTACATTTCTATAATTTGAATACTCTTTATTATTGTTCCTTACACTCCGAACCTTCACTCCGAAGTTTTCATTCCGAACTTTTGTGTTAGAGTTTAAAACGATGTCGTACATTCTGTTACACTTGTTTTTTTATAAAACGATGTCATCTGTTTTGTTATAAACTAACTGTTGTCTAAGTGACACGTGTACAGGTCCCTCCGATCTTTAAGGAAAATATGACCGTTGGAGAAGGAGCTGACCTTACCTATAAATAGGAGCTCATTTGAAAGAGCTCATAGCTATTGAAAGTGCTGAAAGGCTGACTAATCTACATGAAGTGATTTCTAGAGAGAGAGGATCTTATTAACTCTCAAAGCTTCGTGCGACTCCGAATGTTGGTGATTACATTCGAGGGCTTCCGGGGATAGGAAGACAGAGGTTGACGACTACCTTGAATTTCGAGGGCTTCCTTGCTGAGGAAGACAGAGGTTGCCAACTACCTTGAAGTTGAGGGCTTGCGGGGATAGCAAGACATAGACTCCAATCTTCGTATCGAGGGCTTACCCTTGTGTGGGTATGACAGACGTGCTTGAAAGTTTAAATCAAGGGACCTTTATCCAAGGTTGTTGGATACCCTTCTCTTTGGGTTAAAAGACTTATATCTTGTTACTTGTAGTTTAACTACTTGTTTTATTTCCGCTGCATTTTTTATTATAAGGAAAGTATAACTTTCTTATACTTCCTTATTTGTACTCTGTTTCATTTAGATTCTATACGCTTTAAGGTAGAATATCATATTGTAATCTTATGTTAAGTTTCAATTTTCCGGAACCATATTTCCGGAACCTACATTCGGAATCTCTTTCCAAGTTTGCATTTGGAGTTAGAGGTGTTGTGAATTTGCTTAGTTTAACTTTGTTAAACTTATCCCTTTCCTTCTCTTAAGGAAAACATTTTTATTCTTAACTAACATTAAAGGTTCCAAATGAATTTTTAAAGTATACAATTCACCCCCCCCCCCCTCTTGTATTTTGAGCATCCACATCACTATTTCGATCCTACAATTGGTATCAGAGGTTGGAAACCTCATACTCTATACCAATATTACACATAATAGAGAAAATAAAGAGTAGAGATATTTGTTATATCAAGACTAGATCTGTATCAACACAAAAAAAAACCACAATACAGTTTCTTAATCCTTGTTGAATTCATCGATGTCGGATGTGCATGCTCAGAACCCATAAAATCTTCCAAGAAAGAGATACTCTTTACCCTTGAAATTGTTACTTGTGGTTGATCATCTTTATTCAGATTCGTTGTTTCCTTTGACTGGAGTTCCTAGATGAGATCCTAGAATTCCATGTCAAGGGGATTGCGAGGGAGAAGTGTTAATCCTCTTCCGTTTTCAGTGGATTAGTGTTTATGAAGGGCACTTTCGAGCTGGGTTCCGAGAGCTTTTCTATCGGTCGCTAATGAATGAAATAAGAGTATATATTTCCTTAGGATTATAGTCTAGATGGTAAAAGAATTCCCAACTTCTAGTATAGGGATCTTGAAAAAATGGCTTTATAGTATCTTAATTTCTAATTAATAGATGAAACTTTAAATAATTTCATCTTTATGAATTTTTGGATGTTAATTTTTTTATATCATTCACTTTTTGTTATTGATATCATTATCACTCTCCAAAATTGTATTTTCTTTTCATATATGTCCACATCTTCATTTCCCACTACTACTTGGAAACATGGTTACGTGTTATTCTATATGAATTGTTACCTTATTATATCTCTTATGAAGAGGAAGTTTTATTAACATTTTCTATGATGTGGGTCCCTAACAAATACATTCTCTAATTTCAAACCCTTGATTTCTGACATAAAGATCAAATTGTGATGACACAACTTATTTAATGCGGGTAGAATGTAAAGCCCTGAGATTTTAAATGAGAAAATCATATTCGATAGCATATATGACATTAAAAAAATTAGAAGATAATTAATTTGATTAATAATTTACAATATATTTTTTTTGAATAAATTCATTCACTACAATAGTTTAGGGTCCATGTAATTCCAAGTTTAAACGAACCATGATAAACTATTAAAAAATTATTATTTAAACATTACCATTTTACCTCAGATCTCAGGTTGGTGGGTATAAATAAAAATAAATAAATTATGAAAATTATATGGTTTAAGAATATATAAAATAAATTCAATGGTATTATATTGATTAGAAATAAAATAAGAATCATTTGATCAAAAAAGAAATAGTCTCTAAAAATTCAATTATTCTATAGGGGGTTTCTCATCCTTTGTGCACAAAATTTAAAATTAATATTTTTCAATTTTAGAAAATAAATTTAAAAATGAAATTCTTTTTTAAGTTAGCCTATCAAAATAAACATAGAGTGAATTTTTTGATAATTTTATGAAATGATTCATTTTTCAATGAATTGGGAAAAACAGTTTGTGTTACTAGTAATTATATTACTATTTGAATTATCTGAAAAGAAAAAGTTTAATTTGAATTTGTTATAAAGTAAATGTAGATAAATAATATTTATATTTATCTAATTTAGATCATTTTTATTAATTTTATGTTCATTTAATTATAAAAACACTCCATACTTATGTGAACGTTTCTTTGGAAACCCTTTTTGACATCGCATATTTGGGTTAAATTTTAAATTAAACTCTTAGAATTATATGAATTTAATTTATAAAAATGGATTATATATTTTGTATCAACATAATTAATATTTTATAATAATTTATATATATTTTTTATCATAATGAATGGATAAAATGTTAATATTTAATTTATGTGTTTAAAGTGAAAACTGATTGACCAGAGGGTAATATACCGAGTTATGGGTTTAAAATGTTCTAAAACTTGTCAAAAACCCAGTGTATGGACATATTTTGACTCTATAATATCTATGTTTCTGTAATGACCAATTTTGGTGGCCTTTTTATAGATAATAACATGATTATCACTTTTTCAATTAAAAATATCAAGTGTGTCGTCCCCCATGCTTATAAAAAGCCTCCCCCTCTCCTCACATATTCACATAAAAACCAATTTGGTTTGGCCAAGAACTACCCAAATATCTTCATAAATAATCTCCCCACATCATATAGCCCTTATTTTTATTAGGAAGTCCTCTAAATAAGGCTTCAGGTATAATGATAAATAGAATCTTCAAAGAATAAGTAAAATTATTCAATGTACGTATTTGTTTCATTTATTTCTCAAAACTCACTGAAATAGTCTTAAAATGTGATAATATAATAACACCGGTATACCATATATAATTATGAAATTTCAATTTGACCTTATTTTCCTTCTTTCTATCCATTGAGAAAAAAATGCGATCAACATTGGTGTGTTTATACATCATACTATCTCCAAAAAAGTTGTAATCCATTTCAAATCTCTATATTTTATAGATTAATATAAATAAAAATATATTTAATATGTATGATATTTATATAATGTTTTAAATTTTCTATATGATTTAACCATGAACAATGTAAAAGTATCCAAATTTTTTAACCAAACTATACAAGTAAAATAAAACAATTATCAACTAAAATAGTGATCTTGACATAGAATTGTAAATAAATAGGTGATAAAAGTCAAAATTTAAATCCTATATCCTATTGTATATATGAATATGTTTTTTAAATATATATATATTAAACTAATATTTATTATAGTTGATGTTCTATCATGTTTGAAGTATGTCAGACCTAAGGTAATGCACTTTTGTTTCAATTTTAATTCTATGAAACATATGACATGTTATCAACATTTATTATTTTATTATGTTTATATAAAACCCAAATTAACTGAAATATCATTAATTTATTTATTCTCATGATATTCAACATTTCATTTAATTTTATTCTTTCATGCAGCTTACAATTCAATGTTACCAAACTGGTAATTGTTTTTTGTGTAATCTCATCATTTATCAGGACAATTTATGTTTATGCTTATGATGATAAACAAATTTAATCAATATCTCAATAAACTCATGAAATTTATTATACAACAGTTATTCCATGAGAATATATGTTTTCCCTTCGTTTTATTATCTTTATTTACTCAATAGTTTGAAAGATTTTTTTTAATAAAAATAGTATTTATTTATCTCTTCAACCGAAAACCCATTTTCATCAATATCCTTTATTTCCAATGAATTTTTCAAAAATGTCTTTACATTAATCAAAGTATTTATTATAGAAAATTATTTCCAATTCTGAATTTTTACAATGGGTTTAAAAGTAATCAACATGTCATTTTCTAAATTAAGTAATTCATTACTTTTTACTAAAGTGTGAAAGGAATGTTCTCTTTTAAATTATACAACAAGAATAGAATATTATAATTTCTTAACCATTATGTGATTGGACTGTTCATTTTATGATTCCAACGTGATTTTCAATTGACTTTTAAAAGAATTATGAATTTTCTAGTTTTAAAAAAATTGTGACTTTAAAAGAATGGTTATTTTCCCAAAGAAATGTTTCATTAGATATTTCAAAATAATTTTCCAACTAAGATAAAATACATTGAGGTTACATACACATTTATATAGTTATAAACCAATTATACCATCTTTAATATTTATTTTAATGGTTTGTGATTAATTTTTCTAGGGGTGTACCATTTTGATACCATTCTTCACATTACTATGAATGATTAAAGATTATCCATAATAATTAGGGTATGCATTAACATTTAATATACTAGTTATTTAATATGATTTTTTATATTGATTACATTTAACCGCTTTCATTTTAGAAATGAATTTGACTTAATATTTGAACAGAGGTTCCCACTATATCCACTAGAAGCATTTGTAGGTCTCATAAGACAAATAATCTTCGTTTTTCTTTGAAGAGCTTACCCATTAATGTAATAATTCTTCGCATTAGGATTCCAAATTATTGTTATGATGTCTGACATTATCTATTCCCTAGTTATTAGATTAGATATTAATATTATATGTGGTTATTTGATATGTTTAAAAATATGTGGTTAATCTTTAACCTCTATGGATTATTTATATTTAATTATTTGATTGTATTTATTCATATCATATTATTTTCATGTTATTGATTAATTGTAATGTGTTTTAGTTATTTATATTTCTATATTTATTATACATTATTTACATATATCTTCAATTATACTCATACCCCTAATCATTTGAGATAATGACTATAATATGTTACCTTCCCCCTGATTCCAAGATGATTTTTATGATTTATCTATTGGGTTATGCGAGTGGAAATAATGATTAAATTGAAGAAAACACTCAATTCTTCATTATTTTTTCATATGTAAAATGATATTTGATGTATGTACCTAGTCACCAAGACAACTAAACAATTTAGCCATTTCAGATGTAATTAACTGTATCTTATTTCAATGTAATAATTTTGAAACAAACTATAGATTAATAGGGTCTGGGATTTTAAAAATATCATGAGAATTAAATTTCCCTACAACCTTGGGAAACAGACGGAAAATAATCTTTGAGCTCAAACCCCCATTAAGGGAAAACATGAAACTAAGGAAATAATGTCAAAAACATGGTATAAATATTATGGAACAATTTTAATATCAATGATAATTCAATAATATATTGAAATTGAATGTATAATATATCTAGGAATAATAATGGAAATAAATAGATTAAATAGATATCAGTAAGTGGTTCTTATTTGAATAAATAAATAATGGCAGACAACTAATTTCATACAATAATCCAAGACATAAAAATGTTATACATCCTTATATTAGTGACACACCTATAAAATTTTTTATTTTTGATAGAGTATTTTTAAGAAGGTCCCATCATAAATAACTCATCACAAAAAACAGTGTCTCAGAAAATCATTTTTATGACCAGAGGGTGGCCCTTTATAATTTTTTTCATCCATAATATTTAATATAGTAGTTTTTATAGTCTAAGTGACTAATCAAAAATAATTATTGGTGATGGGTTGTAGTCCCATCGCAAATATGCTTAATAATTAAAATTAATGAAAAATAAAAAAAATTAAAATTATTAAAATATAATATTAATTTAAAAAATGAAAAAAATAAAACATTAACCATTTACAATCATAAAATTATTACACACAATATTTTTATTCTTATTTAATCAAAATTAATGTGCTCAAAATGTATTAATAACTATGGTGGGACGTGTAATGAGGGGCGTTGAGGGTTATATAGAAGTGGAGGGGTAGGGAACTCTATCCTTACACCCCGAACAAGTTGTCACATATAATGACACATCTTATCATGTTGTAGGTCGTTTCATTATCACATATCATCATTTTTTGTTGTTGTTGTCGATAGAGCTCTTCCTCATCCCTTTGCAAGGCCTATAAAACCTCAAACTATTAATAATGTCAATCCGATGATGATGACTCACAAAAAACTCTCCTTAAGCTAGAAACTGACCATAATCACGTACCATAAAAACTATTAAACATCAATCAAGAACTAATACCAACCACTCAGCCCTTCTCAGAAGCATACTGAGTCTCTTGTAGCCATTCTGTGTCATCAAATCCTATTGCCTTAGTGGCCTAACTATCAGTTTCAGCCTTAATCCAATCCAATTTCTATGAAGTCACAGCCACATATGACTCTTCTAGTTCGATTTTAAATTATAATAGTTTAAATATTATTTTCTCTTAATTTTGAAACTCAGAAAAAATATTCTGACCACAATATCAAACTATTGACAACCTGTAATCCCTTCGGTGGTAGGATAGCTCTAGTACATTCATTTCATTGATATATTCCAATGTTTAATTATATATAAACCCTATTAGTACTTATATTGTTGTTTTAGGGTATTGAACCTCTTGGAAGACTAAAAATGTTATTTTGTGACCATGTTTTAAAAAAATTCCATCGAAAATAGTGGAATAAATATCTTTCTATATTTTTAATTTTTTAACTTTTATGAAAGTAATAATGATGAAAGAGTGATTTTTTATATAAATAAATTAAAATGGTGATGTGGTGAATAATTAAATATAAGTAAAAAGATGTTCAAGAAATAGGAATAGAGATTAATTGAAATTTTATAATGGAGGATGCTCAGGAAATCTAACTCTACTAGTTGAAATTGAGTTCTCCTTCATAGAAATTTTCTTGTAAACACACCTTAGTAAAATATTGATTATTCTTCCTCTCTATGAAATTTGTCACACAAAATAATGAATCTTTGAGTTTTCCACTCCAAGAAAATTTAAACTATAATGTAAATTGAATAAAAATAAAAGGTAATAATACTCACATTAATATTCTAATGTTATTTCTTTGAAATTAATGATTTAAGACAAGATTTTGATATCAATCTCTCTGATTTATCTTGATGTTATGAATTTGAAAACAATATGTGAGAATATTATTTTTTATAATCGTAACACATCTCTCCAATAGATTCTGATTATTTAGAAAAAAGATGCAAATAGAAGAAAATCTAAACTAATTGAATTAATTATCCCCCAAGAACAAGTAATTTACCCAATCATCATTTCTGAAAGTTAGCTAAAAAATAATTCAATTACCGCAACTAAAAACAATTGAAAATGAAGGAGAAATAAATGTCCCTCTATATAATTCACAAAAAATAAAATTTTCTCAGATTCTGCTCTCTTTGTCTTTATTTTTACATCTTCTTTGGTATCTCAGTCTCTCTTAATTATCTCCTACTACTCCTAATGTAGAAATGTGAAATATCCTCAATTCCCTTATCGGCCCTATAATTTATTCTCTATCATATCATAATTTGTCATCAATCGACTCCACAGAATTCATCAAATCATTATCCCATCTTCATCCAAGTGGTAGTTGTAACTGAAAAATAATCACCAACCTATGAATTACGAGGAAGCCTTCTAATTGAATGGTTCTAACTGTTGGAGTGAACTTGGATGTAGTTTATTCTCTCACATGAATATGAAAAGTAGAAACATAGTAAACAATATATTTTCTTTGTTTATGAAAATATTACTTTATTAAATAAAAGTAAATTATTATTATGAAAGGTATAAAATATTTATACCAATTTATTAAAATTTTAATAATTATACGAATATTAATATGTTTATAAAGATATAAAAATTATTAATGTTATTCTTTATTATGGTATGATTTAATTATTAAATAAATATGTTTAATTGTTTAAAATAATTAATTTAGTTTTACTATTAATTATACTATTTTATTTAATTTAATTCTTGAATTTATTATTATTATTTTTTAATAATAATAATTATTATTTTATTTACTTTATTTCATTATTTTGATTTTTATTAATATTTTGTTCTTCTTTAATCAGTAATGTAGCCACCCATGGAGTAGGGGTCATGTCCTTCATCAAAGGGGAAGGCAGTATGAGGAGGCGAATATTCATCAGTAGAGGTGTAATTTGGACTCCTCAGGCAGCATCTCCATGCAATATGATGCTCACAGTTTTGAGCACCGACAATGTGGAAAACATAATTTGGCTCAAAAAAAATCTAATGGTGACGACATATTCCCACATCAGTGTAATAAATTGAATCTCCGATGGAGGCTCGGTGGTTGACTCATGATAGAGGTTCATGATTGTAGAGTGTTGATGATGGATTCAATAGTTGGTGACTCTTATGGATCTCTATTTCTAGATCTAAGAAAATTCAAAATTATTCATTCATTGATTTTTTGTTTTGGTTTAATCATAGATCTAGTCGATGATTTCTGGGTCAAGATTGAATAAGGGTTGGTGGTGAGTTTCCCCGTTTGTGGGTAGTATGGGAAACAATAGGAGTGGATTCTGGAAAATGAAGGTAGTTTTCATTGGAAGGATATCCAACGATGGGTGGTATTTCAACAGAAGGTTTAAGCCCAATGGTTGGTAGGATTTTTGGAAAAGAGAGGGGGGATCCACTTTTAGAAGCTTTCTAATAGTGGGTAGAAAACCGGAGTCTCCATTGGGGTGACTTAAAGGTGGGTAGAATCTAAATTGTTTTACTTTGTTTGTCCTCCTGGATGTGGATATACTAAAGTGGAGTAACCATTGGCCAAATAATGGTGGGTGCTTGTGAGATTGCCAAATATGGGTGGTTTTGGTTTTGCCGCAATGGTGTCTTGAGCTGATGATGGGAAAAAATAAGAGATTTCCAATTTGAGAAGAGGCTGGTGGGGGATAATATGAGTCACCATTGGAAATGGCCAATAGCGAGTGTCTAACTGTGGATATAAAGCATGAAAAATAAAAAAAAATAATTATAAATTAATTAAAATAAAACAAAATAAAATATTGTAATTAGTAAAAATGAATAAAATTATTAATTAAAATGATGAATTAATTAAAATATTAATTAATATGAACTTAAAACAATTAAAAATTTAATTAAAAATTAAATATTTTCTATATTTTAAATACTAGACATTAAATATAAAAACTATAATTAAAATAGAATTCTATTAATTTACTTTAACTACTAATAAGAAATTAATTAATAAATTAAAAATTTAAATAGTAAAAATTTAAATTGAAATTCAATTATTTATTTATTTTAAAAATTAGCGATTTTGAAATATTTAAAAACATATTAAGATGAATGAAAATTAAATTATGTAACTATTAATTTAATGAATAAATAAAGATAAATTAATTAATATATAAAAAGAAACAATCATAATAATAATATTTCAATGATAATTAGAAAAAAAACATAAAAATTAAATAGAAGAAAAATAAATTAGACAAATTCATTATTTTAAAAACAAAAAATAAAAAAACTAATTGAAAAAAAATTATTAATAAAAAATTTATACTATAAAATTGTAAAATTGAAATTAATTGATAAAAGAATTGTAATTAATTAAATAAAACCTAAGAATTTAAAAAAATGTGTGGAACATAAAGCAATTTGATGTCCACATCACTGTATTTCATCTAATAAATGTCAAACTCTATAATATCAGGATATTCAACTCCCTATATAAGTATATAATATGTAATATACCATTAAATTTATATAAGTTATTAAAAAATGTACATACCATATGATATTGATTAGAACTGAATGTACAAATACAAGCATGGTGCATAACCTCCTTCCTCCCATGGTTCAACCAACCAAATGATGCTTCACTCTGAAAACTATCTCTCATCTAGTATAAATATAATCCATCCCAAATCTGAGAAGAGATTTAATCTGGTCAGTGTGCAAAGTAAGACTAATCAGAAATTGTGACTCCCACATTCTTCATGGATGTCATCATTATATTGTGTAAAAACTACCACCAATGTTCATGCATGCAGACCTCTTAAGACTCCCATATATAAGATTTCATACTATCATCGGTGGGATACCATAAACCCTTCAAATAATTAATAATAGAATGTTAATAATTAAATAAATTTCAAAATAACTATTATTTATTTATATACCATCCAATGATCACACATGCAGTTTCGAACTTCAATGGGAATCCTTCCCACGTTTCATACACACATTAAAATAGTTCCACAAAATAGCACTCCCCTCTCAATCTGCTATATAATAAATGGTATGAAAAATAGAACAAATAATCAAACAATAAGTAAATAAATCAATCAATGAAAAGTTACAAAAACTAGCTAAAATAAACAACTTAATATAACTTTGTAAGCATGTATTGAGCACAACACATGGACATGTATTGTCCTGGACATCCCTATTCCATTAATTTTTCAAAATCATGTGTTTTGGGTGTTTTGGGAGACAACAATTGCTCATTTCAATAGTTTAACAAAATTCCAGTATTTCCATTAATAACTCATTGTCGATGAATCAATATCAACAGCTCAGCATTAGTGGCTCAGTGTCGGTGGATCAGCATCAGTGGCTTGGGAATCGGTGGGTCGGGTGTCGGTGTGTTGGGTGTTGGTTAGCCGGGCATCGATAGGTCAGGCATATGTAGGATGTTCATCATCAATTCTAGCATTTGTGGGTCACGTCAGTGATTTGTTTTCGATGAGTCACTGTCAGTGAGTCTCATAAATGACTCTCCCCTTGATGAGTAATTCCATGCATTTTCCAGTTTTTCTAGTTTTACTCCTCTTCCTTTTTTTAACATAAAATGGGTTTATATCATTGTCTGAGCATTTATAAATGCATTTAAATGGATAATTATTATATATTTAACATCCTAACACTCCCAAGACATTAAAATATCCAAATCTCATAGTCATGACCATGATCTGACTTTAATGGCCATTAAAACCATTTCCTTCCATTGATATAGGTTCTAGATCTTTTAGTCCTAGATATTCTCTTCCTAGTGTGTTTCCTTTTTCTCTTGGAGTTCCCTGATTTGTTCTACACTGTCAAGTCATATTTTTTGTTATGGCCTTCATATTCAGGATTTTGTGGAGTCTCCTATTGTTAAAGTGACACCTAGTTTTGGTGTATGGGTGATTTATTGATTTCATGTTCTTCAAGGGAGAAATTCCTTCACCTATATTTTAATTATGTATTATTTGGGGAGGATAAACTCATTTATCATTGACAATAAAATATAATTTTAATAGTAATTAAGGGGTTTATGAAAATGAATGGTCTTATTATGGTAACGGTTTTGGCTACCATAGTAATAAATAAGGGGCATAGAAAGGTATTAATAATGTTTGTTTTATTTTTATATGTTATCTTTATCATATTCTGAAAATTGTGTGGGTCAAATGCCTTTTGAAAATCATAGTTGTTGGTGGTCACTATATGCACACCTAACTCATCAATTTTTGTTTTCAAACATCTATTGAATGGCTGTAAACATGAAAACATGATTAATCATATATATCCTGTCAAATAAATGGATTTCCCATGATCAATATCATTATGTGATAACACTTCAATTATCTATGGGAAATTAAATAATTATTGGGTAAAATATGAATACACATTGCCTTGTTTGGTGTCGTTGCATGATGTGTGTGGATCTGTTCGATTTTATGCATCATAGGGGTTGTTTGGTGTGTCTATTGAGAGAATGAAGGTGTGTATGAATGGTTTGGGGGTGGAATGTTATCTCATTTTGAGAGACTGGGTGATTTTGTAATGGATAAAATTGTTGAAAATTGGGATTCATCTGGGCTGTTGGGTATGGATTTTTTGTGCAGTTGGACTGCAATATGGTTGAGTTTTTTTTTTGTTTTTTCTATATGTGGTTATTTTTCTATAATGAGGCTTCAAATTATTGTTTGAATGGTGTGAATTTTTTGTATGGTGGAGTTACCTTTTGTGGGTGTTTCACCCAGAGATTCTAGAGACCTCTATATTTAGAATGGGAGTTGTAGTGGATTCTTTTACCATAGTCCTTTTTTCTCTATATGTCTTTTGCAGTGGTTGGAATGGTTAGTTTTCCCTTATAACTTCTGATATGTTTTGAAATTTCCTGGGTAGGTATGGAGAAAAGACGTTTCTAAAGATGAAATAATGAATTTTAATTGGTCAAATGAATTGTCTATGGTTTTGAATTATGTCTGTGGATAGCAGTGTTATTATGCATTAGAGGTGGTATCAAGGGAATTTTTGTGTGGGATTGTTTTTTTAAATCCATAGCTTGGGATGAGTGTTTGGTAGCTATATATATATATGTAGTAACTTCTGATTTCAATACACACCCCACCTGTGTTGATCACTACATGTCAAAAACCAAATTATTATGGTGGGTGTCCTTTTCCAACATCCCAGTGTGATGATGGATGGTTGGTTATCGGCTCTTCCTTTCTACCTCTTCTAGGAATTGGTATCTCTAGACTATTCAAGAAGGTTGTCATGCGGTTGTGATCCACAGGTATATGTGGGCGAGGTGTGGTTCTAAGGTTTCTTCTAGATGAGATATGTTGTACTTTCCCATGTGTCTCTGGGATGAGATTGTGGGTTTGTACCCCAAGTTTCTGTGGGAGGGATGTGATGTGGTGGTGGCCTAGGTGTTTGTTGGTGGGATGTGGAAGGTGGCCTATGTGTGTCCAGGTAGGTTTTGGATGTGGGGCTTTTGTAAGATCATGGTAGTGTTAGGATTTTCACCATTAGGGATGAGCAGTTATCCAGTGGAAAGTGGTGCGGGGTACCCAAATATCGATGTGCTTACTAATTTACATTAAATTACTTGCATTATTTAGTGATTGTGCTTTCATGAAGTTGGGGGGGATTATACCTTGTTAGGTACTTTTGAGTTTCTGCAGTTTTTCTCATATAAGAATTGGCATTCTTCTCCCACTAGTACATGAGTGACTTTATCATTTCCTACTATGTATACTTATATGGTCACCCTATATATATATATAACTATTTTCAGGTTTTCAGGGATATTAGGAAGACCATAATAACCCTATTATCTATGGAATCAAGATTGTTGATTTGTTACTTTTTATATATGTTCATTGTTATTTAAATTAAAGTTTTCATTGTATTTCTAGCATTTTTACTTTAAACATCCATATGTATGTATTTTGGAATGTTATATATATATATATATATATATATGTCTTGTTGTTGTTTTGAGGTTGATGCATCTTATCTCCCAGTCTCTGTAACTATAAAAAGGTTAATGGATCTCATTTTTTTATATTTGTATACCATTGGTGTATTTGCCTCCTCGGGGCCTACTGGAGGTGGGACTTGGGAGTCATTATCTCTTTTCCATCATGAAGAAGGATGGACACATCACGTTTCTGTCCCTTCACTCATCTAGAAAACGTTGGCTTGTGACAAGATGGTATCAGAGGTGATCATTGGGAGATAGGATGGTGATTGGATTTAGGATCAATGAGGATTGCCTGGGATGGTAGGACGGTAGTGGTATGAAATCTAGGTATGTGACATAGTCTTGGGAAAACAAGAAAGGACACTAGATTTTAGGGGCCCATTGTTACAATGTAAGGACTATGATATTACTGAATTTCCAAGAGGGGATGCACCATTTGTAGGGTAGAAACCCTTGGAATGGTACATGCATCAAGATGATTTGTGTTCTTGTTTTTTTGGGGCATTTTTAGGGAAATATGAATAAACAATGAGTTAAAATAAATCCAATTTAATTTCAATACTACTCGAGTTTAGGTGTTCCTTATTTACCATTCATCTATGTAACCTAGTCAACATCCATGAGTGGATTTGGTAGTGGAGGATCAGCAGGCCAATACAGATGATCAGCAGAGGGTTGATCTAGATGTGGAGGAAAACTAGTCACAAAAAATGTTATGTTCTTTCCAGTGATAGAATTTGGGAATGTAAGAGGCCAGTCTCTTGTACATGGAAATAGTGATCACACACAAGAAACTTGAGATCACTTTCTACATGATTCGGGCTCCAACGGAGTACTTGGTTCCTTTGGCGGTTAGTCAGATAAGGGGAGATGTGAATCAGTGGTGGAAACAGTTCCTAGGGGATCTGAAGGAGACTAAGGTTCTAGGGGTCTATTTTGAGAAGGAGTTATGGTGGAATGTTTTTCCTCAACCATGAAGGCTAAGAAGATACGAGAGCTACTATCCCTCTTGTAGGGGACTATGTCATTACAATAATTGGGGATTAGGTTCCAGGAAATCCTTCACTTTTCCCTAAATCTCTTTCTAATTGAAGACAATTTTAAGAGACACTTATAGGAGGCATTTTGTTCTTCCATCCAGTACACATCTACTCACTTCACCATTCCATCCTACATAGAGGTATAGATGATGGAATAAGTGGTTGAGGAGAAGCACTTTCAATAAGGTATACTATGAGAGGGGAGAAAACGTGGTTCTATGACGGTAAAGGGTTCTAGAAATAAGTCTCAGGCACCATGGACAATGAGGTTTCGCCCAGTGGGGAGTCAACCTAATCAATTTCAGTTTCGACCTTCTGGTCCATGTTCTTTTCACATATGTCTAGGACCATGGGGTTTCCCTTTTAGAAGCCATGATAACCTTTAGAGTTAGTGCCTAGTCTGCGATCATAATGGTTGAGGTGGGAATGTTTAGTTCCCGCATCACTAACAATTGTTGGTCAGGCCATTTCAGTAGTAGGGAATGTAGGTGCATGCTCCACTGAGTGGAGATGGATCAGAAAGACGCCGACCCTGGGTGTTCCTCAGGGACTTTGACCAAGACATTGTTGAAGAGGCAGCCGATAGAGGAGGGGTAGAAGAGCTGGGTGTGGTCGGTTTCATGCTACAGAGTGAGTATTTCTAGTGGGTCCAGTGATTGTTCGAGGTAAGAGCAGTGTGTTCATTACTCTTTCTTGTGATTTGTTTGATTCAGTATCTTCTCAATCCTTTGTTTCTCTTGGTCCATCTCCTACCCTAGGACTATATATAGAGAGACCTTCCATCACCCTGGAGTTGAGTAAACCTGTCGGAGGTTAGACTAGATTTTTTGATGTTTTTTGGGGCTGCGTACTAATGTTGGGGTTGTGTCTATCCATTTGGGATCTCTTCTTGATATAGATTCACTCATATGATGCCATACTTGAAATTAAATGGTGGTTTTATAAGAATGTTTACATCGACTAATTCTATATGAGAGTTTTTTTTTCAACATGGATGACCAAAATGTGGCCTTCATTGGAAAGAGGAGTTTTCAGATTGGAAATCGGAATATAGATCATCTTCTTACCTTATTGGCCGAGCATTCAGTGGAATTAGTGGATGATGATATTTTTTGGGTTACCAGATCTATTTTGTGGTTCTTATATTTTTTTCTCAAGATTATTGTGACTCTACCCCCTCAACATGATGTTGATTTTACGAGAGACATGCAGCCTAGTGATTCTCGGATTTGGATGGATCCTTATAGAATATAACCTTCTTAACTAGGGATCTAAGGGTTTATATTGATGATCTAATAAATAAATGATTTATCTTTCCTAGTGTATCACCATGGGGTGCTCTAGTATTGTTCCCAAAGAAGTAAGATGGTTGTATGAGGATATTCATAGACTACTTGAGGTAAAATTAGTTGACAATTAAGATCATTTACCCACTCTCATGGATATATGATATTTTTGACCACTGATGGAAGAATTTTGGTTTTATAAAATCGGTCTATGGTCTTGGTATCTCCAATTATGCGTAAAAGAGGATGAAATCCCAAATACTAATTTCAGATGCATGTATGGGCACTTCGTGTTCGCGGTTATGTTATTCCGTGTTAGGAATGCACCTGTCATGATTGTGGGACTTATGAACTCCGTATTTAATGAGTTCATGAAAAAGATCATCATCATATTCATTGATGACATTATGATCTACTCGATGTTAGAGGAGGAGCATACCGAGAATCTCAAGACTATTCTAGAAGCCCTTCGACACCACCAGATCTATGGAATGTTGTCCAAGTTAATGTTTTGGACATTGTAGGTACACATACAAGGACATGTGGGGTCTCATAACGGTGTAACATTTTATATGTCGAAGGTTGAGGCAGTTGTTTATTGACCCTCACCCATGAATGGGGTATAGTTTTGCAGTTTTCTCAATCTGGTAGGCTATTACTAGTAATTTGTAACCGATTTAACTCTATTAGTAGCTCTGTAGATGGCTTAGACCAGAATGGACCAGGCCTTTCAGTGGAGTGATTAGTGTTAGGAATTATTCATCTACCTAGAGGGAATATTATTTAGTGCTCCAGTGCTCTAGTTTCCAGAGGAAGGGATGACGTTTCAATTCTTTTTTATCCTTATTGTCTAGGATCGGAGTGTGTGCTGATGCAACAATGAGGAGTGATCACAAATGGGTTGAGTTAGCTAAACCCCCATGAACATATCTATGCCACCCATGATCTATAGATAACTATGGTCATGATTTTGATGAAGTTGTAGTGAAATTATCTCATTGGGGAGCACTTTTTGGTGTTCACATATCACACAAACATGAGGAATTTTTTTCCTAGAGAAATCTCAAGTGGAGGTAGTGGAGGTTGATGGAGTTTCTTCAGGACTATGATTTTGATATATCATGCACCTAAGGAAAGGGGAATATTATGGTCAATGCCTTGAGTAGGATGTTTTTGGAGGGGGTAGTTCATGAATCTGCAGATCCTTAATGTGTGATGGAGTAGTTGGCTACCATCCACATAGATGCATGAATGGATGGAGGAAGAGGGTGTCTGTTTTAGATGATGGTGCAGTAATCTTCAATGTAGTATGTGTAAGAGTCTTAGTGGGAAGACTCAGAGACAGAGGTGATGTGTGATCATGTTGACCAGCGTGATGATCTATAGGGATAGTCAAAGGATGGTCAAAATTGGCTGTTGTTAAATGTGAATCTATTTGTTCTAGTGGGGATGTGTGAGGGATTTATCCATCAATTTCATAACATACCCCTAGCGGTACATCTAATATTTTCTAAGATGTATTGCAGCTTGAGAGAGTAGTTTTGGTATTATAGGATAGAGTGGTTTGTGGTGGAAATTATGTTGAAGTTCCTACTGTTCCAGTAGTTTAAGGATGAACATCATGTTTCTGGAGGTTTGTGGTAGCCCCTAAAGGTCCCTGAGTGGAAGTGGGAGGATATCTCATTAAATTTTGTTAGAGGATTTCCCAGGGATTATGGAGGATGTGATGTTATCTGGGTAGTGGGGGATTAGCTGGTGAAATCGTCTCACTTCTTAGCGATTTAAGAGCCAACCATAGTGGATTTCATTCCGAAGAGGTATGTGTAGGAGGTTGTGGGGGTGAATGGGGTTATGAGCTCCATCAAATCCGATCGGGATACACATCTTACCTTGCTTGTTTGGAGAGGATTTCCCCATGCTTTTGGAACTCATTTAAGATTAATCGCTGCTTTTGAGCCTTAGAAAGATAGGAAGATAGAGAGAACCATCTAGATATTGGAGGACATGTTTCTGGCATGCTTCTTGATTTTGGTGGTTCATGGGTGAGAAATGTTTCCTTGGTAGAGTTTTATTACAATAATAGATATCTCTCTTCCATTTGTATGGTTCCGTTCGAAGCCTTGTACGGAAGGTACTGCCATTAACCTTTGTGTTGTACAGATGATAGGGAGGTAGTTGTCCTAAGTACTGATGTGGTGAAGAGTACGACTAATAAGGTACAAATTTTCTATTAGGGTATGAAGGAAGCACATGACCAGAAGAATTCATATTCTGAATGTAGGAAAGGGCCTTTGGAGTTCAAGGTTTGGGACCACATGTTATTGAGGTATTCTCCTCGACCAGGGCAGTGGAGGTTTGGATAAGGGATCAAGATTCCTCCAAGGTTCATCAGAACCATCGAAGTGTTGGGGAGAGATGGCGAGGTGGCATACCAGTTGGAATTTCCACTGAAGTTTGAGGATTCACAACATATTTCATGTCTCACATCTTCGCTGGTATCTACACGATGACTCCCACATCATTAACTGAGCAGTGTTGGATATCAAGGATAATGAAACATTTGTGACATATATAGTAGAGATATAGGATCATCATGAGAATGTAATTCATGTATGGATCATTCCTTTTGTTCGTGTGTTGTAGAAGCATGGTAGCCAAGAGGAGAGTACATGGGAGTGATAAATACATATACGTTTCCAGTACGCATAGTTATTTTGAATATTGGTTTTGTGGATTTCGTATGATGTAATGCTAGAAACATTTTAATAAAATGAGTTTTTTCCTTGTTCAATAATGAATGATGACATCCTAACATGTCAAAAGGTGGATAATGTATTCATAATAAAGATGCATTAATTGAGATGCAATTAAATCTGTGTGGGAGAGTCAGGATTTCCCAGAGAGGACCTTTTCATGACATGGAGGAATGAATTACCTATTTAATGTGTTTGGAAAATTTTTGTTTGTGTGGGGGTATGTTATGGATATGTGGTTTAGCTGATGTGGGAGGAGTTATCCTTAGATGTTGAGGTTTCACTTAGGCATTCAAAAAACACAGGTTGGTTTATCATTGAGAGGTATCTAATGGGTTGGTTTTTTAGACCCCTATTTTTTGGTTTGGTTTTGAATTCTTGAGCGAGATAATTGTTTGATAGGTATCTCATGTAATGTCTGGGACCTCCCGAGTCCATTATTTTTTCAAAATTCAGTGTTTTGTGTGTTTTGGGGGGATTGAAGCTCATTTCAATAGTTTTCCAAAATTACAATTTTTTCATCAAATAGCTAAGTGTCAATGACTCAGCATCGGTAGCTCAGCGTCGGTGGCTCAGTGTCAGTGGTACAACATATGTGGCTTGGCGTCGGTGGCATTATGCTGGTGGCTTGGGTGTGGGTGGGTTGGGTGTAGAAAGATTTATTGTTGGTCGGTTGGGCATCATTCGGTCAGGTATTAGTAGGTGAGGAATTTGTAGGTCAAGCGTCATTAAGTCAAGTGTCATTGGGTCACATTGATGACTCACTTTCATTGTGTCACTATCGTTAAATCGCATCGATGACTCACCCATTAGTGATTCATTTCAAGCATTTTTTAGTTTTTCCAGTTTCACCTCTCTTACATTCTATTTAATGTAAATAGAGTTTAAAATCTTGTTTGAGTTTTTCTAAAGTAGTTTCAAATAATAATAACTACATATATTATATTATAATGTTCCCATGTAATTGAAATAGTCAACCCGTGGAATCATGACCATGATCTGACTTTAATGGCCCTTGAAACTATTTCCTTTTTTTCTATAGGATCTAGTTCTTCTATGCCAATATCTTCTCATCGAAGTCTATTTTATTTTTCTTTTTGTGTTCCTAAAGACATTCTTCCTTATGGAGTCATGTGTTGTGTTGTGGCCTTCATATTCATCCTCTATTAGTGTCTCATACTATTTGTGTGACACATGTTTTGGTGCAATGTGGAGTTTCTTATTTTCTATTATTTGATGTAAGAATTACGCCATCTCTCTTTAAATTTTTTATCATGTGTTGTGGGTAAACTAATGTATCTTTGAAAAAATGGCCAAAGCAGAATCTTAATTAAGGGTGTTATGAAGATGATTGGTCCTATTACCATAATAGTTTTGGATACCTTAGTAATAAACAATGGGTTAGGAAATTTGATGATGATGATTTTTTATCTATAATATTTGACATACATTGTGAAAATTTTTGGTCGTATTCCTTATGAAAATCATTGCAGCTGGTCGTCTCTGTTTGAACACCAAACTAATGAATTCTATTTGATAAAATTTGTAATGTCTCAGATTATGGGTGTGTTATTTTTAAATATTATAGGGAATTATTTTGAGACCGGGTGTGAATATGGAACATCATTTCGAGCCCCAGTGAGCCTGGAATGGTGGTTTGAATTTTTTTATGTTAAGTGAGTTGACACTTGTGCGCAGTTGTGGCAGTTTCCAAACGGATGCCCGAATTAAAATTTTGAGGGCACCATTGCATCCGGGGTGACGACCTTACCTAATAATGAGCCTAACCTCGACCAGCATGTGTTGTGGGAAAATGCTAGTTTTCAGATGTTTTACGTAAATAAAATATTATACATTTTCAAGTTTTTATTATTATTTTGATGAAAACATCTGCTGCAGGGCAAAAAGAGGGCTGCTGTTTCCATAATAAATGGCGTGTCATAATGACTCGAGAATGGAAAGTTGGACTCATTAATATCGAATTATATTTTTGAATTTCAAATATGTTTCCCTTTTATGGGGATAATCGAACGTCGATCGTTGGTGAAAGATTGAGAGAAACACTGGAGAAAACACGCGGTGACAAACGATGAGGGATTGAAACTGCAAAACGATGCACCAACAAGGTTGGAGGATCTCTATGACAATGGTAGCATGACCACTTCATCATAAATAGATCCCTTATTGAAGTATGGGTTTGTTATTTAATTTTCTTTTCCCTTATTTTGATTTAAACGATAAAAGCTGATCAACCATGAACAAATTGATCCGCGGATTTGTACATTCTTACTGGAGAGATTTTGATGGGATAATTATGGGGGAAATTAATCCATGTTGTTTTTTTGTTGATTTTATGGTCTATTTAAGCCTATTAACGGGATCAGATCAATGCAGTGAAAAATGACGGTGGAGGATCGTTCCACTTTTTGTTTGATTGGTTTTCCTTCCCCCCATTTTTCTTCTCGCGTGTTCTTCACAGGGCGACGAACAATGAATGTTTGGGAACTGGTTCTGTGACGCAACAATCCCAAATTGAAGAAACGACAACCCCAACGACCTTGCAGAGGTTCGACGACGATAGTGGAAGAAGAATCGGACTGGATCTGGAAGGGATGTCCTTCATGTGTTCTTCGCACGGATGGATTGTTACATATTTGTAGAGCCGATCGGAGGTCTAAAAACAATGAAAACAGCTTCGTGGTGTTGGGGTGACCAAATCATGGGAGTTTCATGGTGATCGTACGACCGGATTGATTAATGGAGAATCACTGGAGGTGCGACAGTGGAGGATCACATTTCTGGAAATTTCCAAAATACACATCGTGTACTTCCAATGAACAGGCCGTGGAGTACTAGCAACAACGTCTAGGGTTTCGGGGGTTAGAGAGGAATAACATGGAATGTCACACTGGTCACATGACATGTTCGACATTCCCTAAAGCTCAGCATGCATTTGGGATGTACGCAGACACGGTATGATCTACACGACATCAGAATGCAGCATGTACAATAGGGAAGAGGCCGCTACATGGGACTCGACATGTATCCAAGGGGGTACATGGACACGAAATGTAATACATGACCGTGTACTCCATCACATGGCTAGGTGAGGTCAGTAACGTGGGTCACCCCTGGTACCTATTACACTTGTTGATGACCATGTACGGGCATGTGGTGAGCGTACACGGAGCCAACACTAGTCACTCGGACACTGTGTGTGCACCGTACTACCTATTGTGTAATCTGTTCTTTTACATGGCAACCTTTTGACATGGGCCATTGTACGTGAGAAGTACCTGGGTTCAGACAACACGGCATGTAACTTTTCTACACTCCATGTACTTTTTGAAAAATGGAATGGTCCTCTTGTTCACCCCATCTTAGACATATTTTGTTTGGGATAGTGGCCCTTCTTCTCATTCCCCTGAAGGTCATCCATTGTTTCCTTTTACAGGAGTATGATCCTTTCAGCAGGACTTTCTGTGAGAGAGTTAGGAATCCCTAAGAGCAGCCCGGATCGAGATCCTCTATCCATTCTTTACCATAGGTAGAGTCTGACATTGACATGACCAACTCCTCCAGGCGTCGATCCGCTACCTATCAGGTGAATTATGGATGAGTCATGGTGTCTTCCATGGACCAGGTAGTTATCCTCATCTATGTATCATGATCTTTCCTACTCTGGAGTGTGTGTCTCGTAATGAGTGCATCTATCTACCGTAACCTTCTCACTCAGGTGTGTCTCTCCCATAATGCATGTAACTACCTCTCGTGACACTTCCCGATGAATATTACTCCTCGGACGGACATCATCAGAGCTATAAGACTTGTGGAGTGTGTTCTCCCAGAAGGAGTGCTTCGTGGAATCTTCGAAATGAACCCCTAGCCGGGGGTTTGCGGTTGTGTGACTTTGTCTCTAGACTACGGGTCTGTGTTTTGAGTATATCTTGTTTGTGCTATATGTTCTATAGACATATATTGTGCATATATGATTGTACCTTTACATTGTGTACTACTTTGTGGTTTTCAGGGTCCTTTACTGAGTATATTTATACACACCCTTGCACGGGCTTTGCCCGCACATGGCATGTCTTGTGCAGACGAGCAGACTTTTGACATAGACTAGGGAAGACTAGGACATGACCAAGCTTTCTGAGTTCTCTATAGGCTTAAGTGTTCCTACTGCTACCAGTAGTAGTCCTCGTACCTTTTGTGTTTACAGGTTGGACATTTCGGTTTTCAGAATATTGTTTATGTGGGCTTGTATTCTGGTCTAGTTTACTTTCAGTACATTACCATCTGTCTTTCACTTTTTGTTGGGTTTAGTTGTATGAATGCTTTTTGTTCCTTAGTGTTTTTTACATTTAAGAATTTGTGGGCGTGGATATGTGTGTGTGGTTACAAGTACTTTGGAAATGCCTCCCATGATTAGTAATATTCCTACTCGGTGTTAGTCACCAGCCCCTAGCCTACTGGAGGTGGGCTTGGGGAGTCACGGCGAGGGAACCACTGGGATGGGTCATGACAAAGTGGTATCAGAGGTGGTCAGTTCTACCTTAGGACCAGATGTCTGTGAGTTTGGTTTTGGGAAATGGTGTTGAGTGTTTCGAGTTCACTTTTCAGGCCAAAGACTCCAGTGTTGTTGCAGCGGTTGACGTATCCATACACCAGAACTCTGATAACTTGGTTTTCGACTCAGTGCATTAAAACACTAGTTGTGGGGAAATAAAATAAAGGTAGATGAATCATATAGTAATGAGTTGTGTTTTTCATATCCTTTTTATCAGCTATCCAAATATACTCATTGACCATGGTGCATCTTGATTCATTATAGGATGTCTCCGAGACGAATACCCTCTAGGATTCAGCAGCGCTATCATGAGGAAGACCCCATTAATGACGAGGCTTTAATACAGAGACCAGTCCCCTTCTCTTGGCCACTAGGTTATGGACCTGCTATACCACCACCAGTGGAGAATCTCGTGGTACCAGTGGTACTGACCGACAAGGAGTGCATGCTTAGCGCCCTCCATGATTTCCAGAGATAGAGACCCCTCAGGTTCCGAGGCGAGCCCGATCCTCAGGCGGATGAGGACTAGCTTGAGGTGGTGACAAAAGTTTTCTGTCTGGTGAGGACACTAGTAGAACAGACGGCGATCCTAGGAGTGAGCCTTCTTCAGGGTTCGGCGGGATGATGGTGGAGTCTGACCACACAAGCTCATGACGAGGATACTCTTTCATGGGTGGAGTTTGAGTGACTCTTAAGGGTGGAGTTATATCTGGTTATGCTGAGAGAAGTACACATCCAAGAGCATCTCCAGCTCTATCAGGGCAGTATGACAGCAGGTGACTATTCATCAAGGTTCACCAACATTGCTCGGCACTTGATGGATATGGTCAGGGATCAGTATTTCAGAGATCGGACCTTCAAGCGAGGTCTATGATGGGACATTCAATCTATTTTCATGACTCTATGAATATCTACTTATTATAGAGTTCCCGAGTGGGCCTTGGTTATCAAGATCTTCTTGGTGGATCAGATATAGCCGACGATAGTCAGCAGCAAGCAGACAAGTGAGGAGACACAAACAGCAGGGAGTCGACATTAGAAACAAGGATCTCAACATGGGAGGACTCATAGGAAGACCCAGAACAGAGGATTGACATTCCAGGGCTCTCAATCTGGATCCAGTCATCCTAAAATGAAGTGATTCTATGCGTGCGACGGTAGGAGACATCTTGCTAGAGATTTCCCAACCTGTCAAGCTGCTGACAGGGAAGCGGTGGATGAACCAGTAGGGTAGATGCAGAGAGTGGAACATACATATCCAACATGTGGTGGACGTGGAAGAGGATCATGGAGATCTGTGGGTGGTGGCAGACTCTTTGACTTACTTCCACCACCACTCCCAAGAGGTCCTCACCAGGCAGAGGGAGCAGGTGGTCAGGGGTGGGTACAACTGCATGCGGTTGAGGCATACGACCCATGGGCTCTAGGGATGATTCAAGGTATAATATGTGACTTTTCTACATTAGATTTCATACATATAGACACAGGTTCCAGCCATTCCTTCTTTACCACATGTCTTGTATGAAACCTCGATATTTCGGTAGACCTTTTGATTCGATCCTTACGCTTGGAGACACCTACAGGAAGAGACTCGACGATCACGCACCTTTGCAGACAGTGTGATCTTACCCTTAGAGGTAATACTCTCAGTTGGAACCTCTTGGAGGTAGCGTCGAGGCCTTTTGATGTCATTCTCGGTATGGATTGGTTATCTTCGGTCCATGCCCAGATTGAATGTTTTGGGGGAGGAGTGTGGTGTGTCCGCCGTGAGGGAACGAGGTTTTCCTTTGTCAGAGAATGGTAATCCCAGACAACACAGAATGAGCTTATGCATAGGACGGTGAATCCAATCACTCATGAGTTGGCTAGCCTTGCCCTCAGAGCTGTGGATGTTGTGAGTTCTCAGTTCCTAGTAGTAGTGGAAGAGTATGAGTCTTTCCCCAAGATGTACCAGGATTACCTCCCCGTCGGGAAATCAACTTCGGCATCTAGTAACACCAAAGGATGACACTGATTTCTTCATCAGCATGTTAGATGGATCCCGCAAAGGTTCACGAGCTGAGGGTAAAGTTGGAGGACTTGCAGAGCAAGGGTTTCGTTAGACCCAGTGTTTCACCATGGGCATCCCAAGTCTTGTTTGACAAGAAGGTAGATGAGAGTCTGAGGTTGTGTGTAGATTACCGACACCTGAACCAAGTGATGATGAAGAATAATTTCCACTTCCAAGGATCAATGACCTCTTTAATCAGATAAAAGGTGCACAGTGATTCTGGAAGGTTGACCTTCGATCAAGCTATCACCAGTTACGATTACGGGATGAGGATATACCGAAGACAACATTCATGTTCCACTACGGTCACTATGAGTACTTGGTGATGCCTTTTGGCATGACGAACGCCCCTGTAGTGTTAATGGTATTGATAAAATAGATTTTCTTGCCATAAATGGACCAGTTCATAGAGGTCTTCATCGACTAAATCCTTGTGTACTCGGCGTTAGAAGAGGAGGATGAGAGACACATGCGGATGGTTCTAGACGTACTTTGGGGTCACCGGATTTTTGGGATGCTCTCAAAGAACCAGTTCTGGATTTAGGAGGTCCACTTTCTGGGACATTTCATCTTAGTAGATGGAGTACCTATAGACCCAACCAAGGTGGAGGCTGTGTTAGCATGGGATCCCCCTCGGAGTGTGATGGAGGTGTGGATTTTCCTTGGATTTGCAAGATATTATCGGAGATTCACTCCTGACTTCTCCCAAATATCAGCACCAATGACAGCCTTGACCGAGAAGGGGAAACCCTTCGTATGGACCGAGAAGTGCCAGCGGGCTTTCATGAAGTTGAGGCAGAGTTGGATAAGCACCCCGGTATTGACATTGGCGGAGGAGGGTGTCGAGTACATTTTTTTCTACGATGCATCAGGGACCGGGCTTGTTTGTGTCCTAATTCAAAGGTAGAAAATGATTTCATATGCTTCACACCAGCTTAGGCCACATGGGTATATCTATGCTACCATGATCTTGAGTTGGCTGCAATTTTCTTCTCATTGGAGATGTTGCAACACTATCTTATGGTCGAGTGTTGTGTAGTCTACATTGACCGCAAGGGCCTCATGTACATCTTTTCGCAGAGAGATCTAAATCTGAGATAGATGAATTGGATAGAGTTCATCCAGAATTATGATTTTGAGATCATTTATACTCTTGGGATGGGAAAAAATGTGGCAGATGCTCTGAGTAGAAGATCGAGCTCATAGCTATTGACTGAGGTGATAGAGCAGTTAGCCACGTTGTAGTTGTCCTTCGTGGATAGGGAAAATGCAGCCTACCTCCAATCGATGGTTGTTGCCCCTCCACTCTTACAGCGGGTTAGGGAGGAATAGCTATGATATGTCTACTGTGTGGATTTACGTGCTCAGTTATCCACATTACATGCTCTTGATGGATAATCACAAGGTGGGGAGCACATAATTCTTTTCATAGGACGCACTGTTGTACCGGTGGAATTGCAGGAGGAGGTCAAGTGGGAGTTTCACACATCCCCCAAGGCGGTATATCCTGGAGTGGAAAAGATGTACTAGGATATCAGATGATAGTTCTGGTGGTCAGGCATGAATAAGGCAGTAGCAGAGTTCGTTTCTTGATGCCTTACATGCCAGCAGGTGAAGGCTAAGCACCAGGTTATAGCAGGATTAGCTCACCCCTAGAAGTTCCAAAGTGGAAGTGGGATCGAATATCAATGGAATTCATGACAGGATTACCATGGATGTCCAAGGGGAATGATTCCATCTAGGTGATCATTGAAAAACTCACCAAGTTGGACCACTTTCTAGCTATTAGAGAGTAGAATTCTGTAGAGAGCTTGGGATGCCTCTATGTGTAGAAGATAGTTCAGCTTCATGGAGTCCCCTCGACAATAGTCTCGGAACAAGATGCACTTTTCACATCCTGGTTGTGGAAGGGATTGCAGGAGGCTTTTGGAACTCAGCTACTCTTGAGTACAGCATTTCATCCCTAGAGGGATGGTCAGATAGAGAGGACCATTCAGGTTCTGGAGGATATGATGCGAGCTGGTGTGTTGGACATTGGTCACAGTTGGGGGGACCAGTTACCACTGGTTGAGTGTGAATACAAAAATTTCTACAACACTACCATTGGTATGGAACCATTCGAGGCCTTGTATGGGAGACCCTGCCGGTCACCGCTTCGATGGACTGACCCCAAAGGGGTTGGCACTCATCGGCCCAGAGTTGGTGCGAGCTACCACGGAGAAGATGCAGATCATTCGGGAGTGGATGAAGACTGCATAGAGCTAGCAGAAGTCTTATGATGATAGAGGATGGAGACCACTGGAGTTCAAAGAGGGAGACCATGTCTTTCTTCGGCTCTCACTGCGACAAGGGTTATAGAGATTTGGACGAGGCAAAAAGCTATCTACAAGGTTCAATGTACCTTTCCTGATACTGTGCAGAGTTGGAGAGGTGGCATACTGCCTATCTCTACCACTATAGTTGCATCAGGTACATGATGTCTTCCTCGTGTCGTAGTTGAAGATGTACTGGTAAGACCCATCACACATCATCGACTGGGGCGAGCTGGACATCGAGGATGGAGTGACCATTACTGAGTACCTAGTGGAGATCGAGGATCGGAAGGAGAGGATCCTTCTGGGGCGATCGATTCACTTGGTGCGCGTCTGGTGGTGGCACGATAATATTCCAGAGAGAACGTGGGAGTGGGAGGCCCCGATCTATTCCTAGTACCAAAATCTTTTTGAGTAGCCATTGTTTTGGATTTTTGGGGACGTAAATCCGCAAGGTGGGGAGAATTTAATGTCGTTGATTTTCCATGAATTATTTTTAAATAGTATACAGAATTATTTTGGAACTATGAATGAAGACGACACATCATTCTGAGGCCCAGTGATCTAGGAATGGTGGTTTTAATTTTTTTAAGTTAAGTGAGTCGGCACATGTGCATGGTAGTGGCAGTTCCCAAATGGATGCTCAAAATAAAAGTCTTAGGGCACCATTGCATCTGGGGCAATGAATTTACCTAAGAACAATCCTAACCTCGACTGTTGCGGGTCAAGGGAAGAAGTTAATTTTTGGATGTTTATGTAAAATAAAATAAAATAAATTCACAAATTTATTTTATTTCTTTTATGAAAACATCTAGTGCTGCACAAGAACAAGGAAGTTGTTTCCTAACTAAATGGTGCATCATAATGACTCAAGAATGGAAAGTTGGACTCATTAATACTGCATCATATTTTTTAATTTCAAATATGTTTCCATTTTTATGGGGTTAATAGAATGTCGATCATTGGTGAAAGATTGTTAAAAACGCTGGAGAAAAATCTCGGTGACAAATGAGGACAGATCGAAGCTACGAATCGCTAAACCAACAAGGTTGGACGATTTAGACGATGATGGTTAAATGGACTATTCATCGACAATCGATCCCTTCTTGAAGTAGGGGATTTTTATTTAATTTTCTATTCCCCGCTTTTGATTTAAACGACGAACACAGATCAACAACAAACAAGTTGACCTACGGATTCGTACATTCTTGCGGGAGGGATTTATTTGGGATACTTATAGGGGAAATTAATCCATGTTATTTTTTTTGTTGATTTTATGCTCCGTTTAAGCCCATTAATGGGAGAGGATCAACACCGTGACAAATGAAGGAGGATATTCATTCCAATATTTTTTATTGGTTTTCTTTCCCAAATTTTTCTTCTCGCGCGTTCTTCATGTTCTTCACGGGGCGACAAATAGCGGATCGTTGAGCATCCGTTCTGCGACGTAACAATCCCAAATTGAAGAATCAACACCCCAAAGACCTTGCGTAGGTCCGAAGATGATAGTAGATGATGAATCCAACCAGATCGGGAAAGAATATTCTTCGAGTGTTCTTCAAGAAGATGGATCATCGCATGTTTTCAGAGCTGATTGAAGGTTCGAAAACTATGGAATCGGCTTCGTGGTGTCGGGGAGACCAAAACATGGAAGTTTTGTGGAGATTGGATGGACAGATCGACGAATGGAGCATCATAGGAGGCATGGTGGTGGAGGTTCGCATTTTTTGAAATTTCTAGAATAGACGGCGTGTACATCCAGAGAACAGGTCATGTAGTACTGGCAGCAGCGGTTGGGGTTTCAGGGGTTAGAGAGTTATCACACGACGTGTGACCCCAGTCACACAGTGTGCTTGACTTTCCCCAATGCTTGGCGTGTATTTTCAAACGTACACGGACACGGGATGATCTACACGGCTTTAGAACACCACGTGTACCACATGGTAGAGGCAGATACGTGGGACTCAACGTGTATCCAAGGGTGTACATAGACACAGGATGGAATACATGACTGTGTACTCCATCACACGGCTAGGCGAGGCTAGTAACGCGGGTCACCCCATGTACCTATTACATGGGTTGATGATCATTTATGGGCACGTGGCTTGTACACGCCATCTATTCTACACGACCAGCCTTACGACATAAGCCATTGTACATGGGCAGTACACGGGGTCAGAAAAACAGTGTGTAACTTTTCTACATGCCATTTACTTTTTTGAAAACAGACTGGTCCCCGTGTTCACCACATCTTGGACATATTTCATTTGGGTTAGTTACCCTTCTTCTCATTCCCTTGAAGTATAGGCATTATTTCCTTTTACATGAGTATGATCCCTTCAGTAGGACTTTCTGTTATAGAGTTAGGAATCCATCTGAGAAGCCCAGATCGCGATCCTCTATCCATTCTTGACCCTTGGTAGAGTCTGGCGTCGACATGACCAACTCCACCAAGCGTCGATCCTCTACCTAGCAGGTGAATTCCAAATTGGTCACGGTATCCACCATGGACCTAGAAGTGATCCTCATTTGTGTATCGTGATCTTTCCCACTCAGGAGTGTGTCTCCTGTAATGAGTGCATCTATCTACTATAACCTTCTAACTCATGAGTGTGTCTCCCATAATGAGGGTAACTACATCTTGTGGCACTTCCTGACGAACAGTACTCCTCAGACGGATATCATCAAAGCTATAAGACTTGTGGAGTGTGTTCTCCTAGAATGAGTGCTTCGTGGAATCATTGAACTGAACCGCTAGCTGGGGTTATGCGGTTATGCGAATTGTCTCTAGACTATAGATCTGAGTTTTGAGTATATCTGGTTTGTGATATATGTTTTGTTGACATATACTATGCATAGCTGATGGTACATTTACTTTGTGTATTGCTTTGTGGGTTTCGAGGTCCTCTACTGAGTATTGTTATACTCACCCCTGCCCGGGCTTCGCCTACACGTGTTGTGTCTTGTGTGGATGAGCAACCTTTTGACAGAGTCCAAGGTGGACCGGGACATGACTGAGCTTTCTGAGTTCCCTACCGGATGTGGTATTCCTACGACTATGAGCAGAAGTCTCAGTACCTTTTGTGTTTACAGGTTGGACTTTGCAGTTTTCAGACTTTTATTTTGGTGGGCTTATATTCTGGCCTTGTTTACTTTCATTACATTACCTTTCGTTGAACACTGTTGGTTGGTTTTAGTTGTATGCATGCTTTTTTTCTTTAGTGTTTTTTACATTTCAGAATTTTTGGACTTGGAGGTCTGTGTGTGTGTGTGTGTAGAGGTACATAGGCAATGCCTCCGATGATTAGTAATATGCATACTCATTGCTAGTCACCAGCCCCTGGCCTATTGGTGGCGGGCTTGGGGAGTCACAGTGCAGGCCCCACTAGGACGGGTCGTGAAAATATTTTCTTTAACGGTTATGAAAATGAAAATTTGATTAATCACATATATCTGATTAATTAAATGGATTCCTCAGGATCAAACTTGTTTTGTGATAACCCTCGATTTATTTAAGTGTAATTAATGAATAAGTGTGTTAAATCTGAATAATGGTTTCCATGTTTGGTGTGGTTTTGTGCAATGTGTGGGAATTTTCTCAATGATGCTTTGTACTGGTTGTGTGGTGTTTTTTGTAGACAGAACAGAAATGTGTACAGATGGTTTGATGGTAAAATGGTATCTCAGGTGGAGATATTAAGTGATTTTATAATGGATGAACTTTTTGAATAGTGGGTAGCATTTGGATAGATGGGCTTGGTTTATTTGAGCAGTGGGACTGTAAGTTGGTTATTTTTTGTTGTTTTTATACGATGTCATTCTTTTCATGTAGTGGGCTTCCAAAGATAGTTTGGTAGGGTTGATATTGAATACGGATAGAGTTACCTTGCATGGGAGGTTCCACGAGAGTTTCTACAGACTGGTATATTAGGAATGGATGTTAGAGTGGATTATTTTACCCTAGTCCATTTTAATATTTTGGGATTTGGTAGTGGCTGGTATGGTTAGTTCTCCATTATAACATGTGATGTGTCTAGTAGTTACCTGGGTCGCGAAGGAATCAATAATTTTTTATTGATTAAATAAATAACGATAATTGGCCAAATGAAATGGGTAGGGTAATGAATTTTGTCTATGGCTAGCTATGTGGTTACATGTTAGAGGTGGCAGTAATGGAATTTGTGTATGGGCTAGGTGTTTTTTTTGAAATTTCATAGGTTAGGATTAGTGTTTGGTACCTATATATATATATATATACATTTACTTTTTTGTGATTTCAATACACAGCCCTACCATGTTGAGAACCATGTGCCTAACACCCCATTATTATGGGGGAGGGTGTATTTTCCCAATAGCTGGGCAGGGGGGACGGATGGATAGTTGTTGGTTCTTATTTTCTCCCTCTTTTAGGCATTGGTATCCCTAGACTCTTAGGGTTGGTTGTGATTTGGTGGTGAGTTCCAAGTGTCTATAGGCGTAGTGTGCTTCCCAGGTGTCTTCAGGATGAGATACATTGTACTTTCCAAGGATTATTCTAGATGAGGTTTTGGTTTTTTAACGTAGGTTTCTGTGGTTGTGATTTTATGTGGTTGTTTCCCTAGTTTTTGTGAGTGGTATATGGTAGGTGTCTTGGGTTTTTGGGTGCAGGTTATGGTAGTGGGTCTTGTGGAAGTGCGTGGTAGCATCCAGATTTTTTTCATTAGGGATGAGAAGTTAACCAGTGGGAAGTGGTAAGGGGTAGCCAAATATCTATTTTCTGACTACTTTACATTACTTTACTTGCATTATTTAGTTATCATGCCTTGTAGATCATGGGGTGGATAGTATACCTTGTTAGGTTAATTTTATTTTCTTTTTTTTCTCACTGGGGCATTAGTTGCTTCTCCCATTTGTGCAAGAGTGACTTCATCTTTTCTTACTGAGAATACTTTTAAGCTATCCTTTTGTATATATGATTGATTTCAGGTTTCCAAGGAGATTACATGGTCTGTGCATGACTATACTAGCACAAGTGTGAGGATAGTTTATATGTTTCTTCTTAGCTTTGTTCATTTGACATTCAATTAGGTGTTTTCAATTTATTTAATGCATTTTTACATTAAACATGCATATGTGATGGATTTTGGATTCTCTTATATATATGTCTTAGAGTTGTTTTGAGGATGATACAAATTATCACTTGATAATGGTTACTATAAATGGGTAATGCCTCCTATTTTGTAAGATTTGTGTACCCTTAGTGTTGGTCACCACATCACAGCCTACTGGATGCAGGACTTGGGGGGTATTATCTCCTTTTCATCTTGAGGAAGCATAGCCACATCAATTGGAAATTCCTTCAATCATCATGATGACAGAGGGTCATGATCGGATGTCACTCAGGAATAGGGTCAAGAATCATCAATCTCAGAAGACCACGACCCTCCAAGTCGACGACTAACCTATCGAAACATAATGGTTTGACAAAATATCATCAGGCTGATCACCCGGTAGTAGAACCTCCTAGAGGTCAAATAATAACTAGTCAAAAGTCTCATTAACCATCTGAAACATGTAATTAACGTTTTTAGAAAATGATTTCAAACAAGTACTATACATATATATATATATATATATATATTATGACTATAATGGTCATTCATTTGTGCCATTATTAATCTTAATATTCATCTTTATATAAGAAAGTGTCAATATATTCGTCTTCCTCCTTAGTATCATCAATTTCCATTGGATAAAATTTATTGTCTGTTGTTAATTCAATTTCATTTGTTACATCATCATCACCATCATCCTTATAATTGGGGGGGGTGTCATCAACAGTATTTGTGTCTCTTCATTGAATAGTGGTTTTCAGAGCTTTCTCATGAAATTTTTCAATTGCATTAACTTAAATAGAACCACATTCACATTGCATAAACTCATTTTTATTGAATTTCATTCTTATAATTCTCCACTAATAAATTAACTATCATGAAGTAGCAAAATAATTTTCGAAATATATAGGTCTGCTTGATGAGCCAATAAAAATGGTACATTTATTTTAATAAGGATTTTATATTTATATTCGATGAATCCATGGTGTTGATGAACATTAAATCCTCTATTAATATAAACCAATTACATTTAAAAATCAATAGATGTTTTTATCCCAGATAAAAAGACATAATTATTTCATCCAACATTATGTAAAAGTCATGTTCACATTCTCTATGATGATATCCTCTCATGTAAAAATCGATATTTATTGTTTTTATTGAATATATGCATGTGTATGAAATCAAAAACAATTCACAACATATTCATTATAAGATTTAAACATTTTGGATGATGGATTTTTCAATACACATAATTGATTATCAATTTTATCAGAATGATGTGATAAATAAAACATTGAAATGAAATTCAAAACATAATAAAAAATTGATTTCATATGTAAAATAATAAACAATTTACTTTACTAGTCTTTAAAAGCAGTAGTAAAAAATATTTTGCTGATGTTCTTCAAGATCAGCAGGTACAATTTTTGGAAACTATTCCTTGATATGATCATCATAAAATTTAAAATTAATATGTGGTAGTGGCACTCACTGTAAAATTCATTTCATTTATTCACTGATGAGAAAAAATATGTATGAGACCTGTTATTTTCATCATCACAAATCCATCATTCATGAATTCCAAAAGAGAAAATTTCAGTCTGATTAAAATTGATAATTCAATGATCAGTGCATCATCAAAATTTCCATTATTATCGATCTTTCAGTTCTGTTTTGAAGGATATTAATGTTGGAAATAATTGGAGAAATAAAATTCAATAAATAATCCTTTTCAATTAACCATTCAACTGATGATTTGTTATGTACTTTTTTCCTCATTTTTTCCATGAATTTCTTATATGGGTATATCCATCCAAAATTTACAGACCCTACACAATTTTTTCCTCCCGAAAATTAAATATAAAATTTTCTATTATATCAAATACTGTTAGTAGAATAAAATTAAAACAATAACTTCTTATTGTCTGATAAGTGCATCATATTTTTTTTACTTCTTAGATGCCTCATAAAAAATATGATATTTCTATTGGCATATCTGAAATCAAATAATTCAAAAAACCTTTAAATCCAATAACTGGATGTATTTCCAAAATAACATGAAAATCAATAGTTTTTAATCAGTTAATATGACTGTTTTTAACACATATTGACAAAGTTTAAACCTAAACATCTGTTAGTCTCAAATATAAAATCCACCGACAAAATAAAAAACATTTATCATAGGAAGGCGTATAATTTACTTTTGGATTCATTAACATTTTTAATCTTTCATTTTCAAACAAATCAAGTTCCAGTCACCTGTAAATTTGGGTATGATCTAGTCGTACCTTTAGGTTATCTTTGATTTTACCATGTGTTTACAAAACTGTATATAATATTTTATAAAAATAATTTATCAACATGCTTGACATATTACATGTAATGGATTATCAAGTCAAACAAATACGGAAGATCCCAAAAAATATATCATTTAATCTAATTTTGATAATTCCTAATAAGATCAATTTTATTTTGGTTTGTAGTCATTCTAAATATAATGGGAGGTAATGAAGATATAATAGATATTAAATCAAAACCTGATATCATTTATAGAGATCCATCTCTTTAAATTGTACATATTCTTAAATTATTTCTATTCCTTTGGAAAGGATGATCAGTAGGATGAAATATATGATGATAGTAAAAAAATAATGGTTTTCTCCAATTGAAAAAATAAACATTTTTCAGTCACTAATACAATACAAACATGATTTTGGACCGTGTTTACTCTATAAATTAAACATTTCCTAAGCTTAGAGGTTAATAATTTTCCACATTAATGTAGATTTCATTAAGAATTATTTTTCACATCAAAATCATTTGTACTGACACCATTAATCCACAATAAATTAAACTTATCTATTAATGGATTTAAATAAACATTGAGATAAATTTTTGATGGACTAGAATTAATGATGTCAAAAAATATGGTTAATTCATCAACATAGAAGGAGGAATGTAGTACAAAGTTATAAAGATGGGCCCACAAGGATATTGACATCTATATGAACCATATGGACATCAACCATCAGTATAAAGACTCAATCATGCATTAGGATCTTAAAATGAAAAATAAGGATATACGTGGTAAAAATGATTCTATAAATCACCATTTTAAGGATGATTTAATATTTTATTAGTTCAAATATTGGATTTGTACCTTGAAATCATTGATTTTGTGTTTTGATATATTAATAATAGTTACAATCAGTGTGTAAGAGGGAAAAACCTCACCTATTGAATGACTGAAAATTATTTTATATTTTTTTATCAAATCACTTTCAAACGGAAAGTGAAAAACCCCAAGTCCATCAATCAACCAAAATAACAGTATAAAAGAACCCCGAGCAAAATACTAGTCCAGCCTCTTCCCAGCAACTCAACAATAAAAGGCCTCCACCAAAGCATGGGAACTTGGAAAACAGTCATGTTCAATGATGCATGGGCATGGAACCAATGGCCAAGCCCTACCCTACCTCACCTATTGAATGGGAATAAATCCATACATCCCTTATTGAGCATCCTTATACCAATATTATACATATGTAGATAACTAAATAATGAATCATTTTAACTATAATATAAGATATAATCACTTGAATATGAATCAATATACTCATAACCAAGACATAAATTACAAATCAACCTCTTGCTCATATAGATATTGGTACAAAATACATTTCCTTCAGGTAACAATGATTTAACCAAAGAGAATATCTGATAAAAAAAATTATTTGATATTCCATTATCTAATTTAGTAGCCCAATTTTTTTCACTAATTCATATTTAATTATCTTAAAACTAGGATATAATTCATCTTCACCAAACATCACCAACTCATAATATTGATATGGTTATAACTCAAGTGTTTAATAAATATAATTATGAGTTTCCTTTTGTTGAAAAGAAGGAAAAACAACCTCATGTAATAATTTTTGAAACTATGATAGATCTATAACTAAATTATTACTATCATATCCAATACTAAATTCATCGTGTTGATAATAAATAACCTTATCTTTCTGAAAAACAGAATATAATAGATGACCACACACATTATCAAAATGTGTCAAACCTCCTCAGATCACATTTTTTACGTAAATACATAATTACGACTTCTAAAACAAATTCATTTTTAGATAATGTAAATGATAAAAAATCATTAAGGCTCTCAGTATATACAATATTTATTCAAGAACAGTTTGGATTCCTATAGTGATTTATCCAATCATGATCTTGTAATAAAAACTACTGTCTACTTCCTTATTCCATATTTTGTTTAGAAATTGAAAATAAAACTATAGTTTATAATTAATCTAATTTAATGAAAGAGACTATCAAAATAGTATTTAATAAAAATAATAATGAAATTACATTTATATAAAATCATTTCTCTATAATTACTGCTAAATTATTATAATTCCACAAATGACAGGTAGTTTTTTCTATTTACCACTAATTTTTTATAATTATCATTAATTAATATTATTAGAAATTGATAGAATATAAAGGTACGTGAACAAATAATGGAGTGGAGGGGACGAATACGATGACCGAGTAAAAGATTTCTAGTGTCCCTACATTCAAAATGATTAGAGAGACTATCATGGGTGAAACTGTGAGTGTACCCATGACTGTCTCTCCTTCAATCCATCTGAACTGTGGGGAACCGAAAATATTTTACTATGTTGTCTTATCCAACCCCACATCTCCATGATTCCTTCATTCCCCTAGGGAGATAAGCTATTACAAATTGTTTTTAATTGTTTCTAATTGTTGTAATTGTTTTTTAATTGTGGTTAATTATGATTAATTTGGCCTAATTGTGGTTAATTGTAGTTACTTGTCATTAATTGTGATCAATTGTGGTAAATTATGGTCAACTATGGTTAATTGTGGTTTATTATGCTTAATTGTGATATTTTGTACTAAATAACTCTCATTGCTGATCTTGTTTACTACCATATGCTCATTTGACGTATTTTTAACTGATTAGTGAAAATAACTGATATTTTTATTTGATTAACAATAGTTGCTGGTATTGTATAGTGATTGCTCATCATTGTCAGTATTATTTGGTGAATACTTCTTATTGCAAGGTTTTATCACTCGATACCACTCAATGTAAGAATTTGTCTTTAAATACCACTCATTATTGATAAGTTTTACTAAATATCACTAATTTTTGGTATTTTTATAATAAAACACGTTTTTTCTAGTATTTTTTACAAAAAAACACTCATTGATGATATTGTATAATAGTTAATGCTCATTTTTCGTACTTTAAACTAATTACCTCTCATTTCTACCAATTTTTAATAATTCTCACTCATTGCTGGTATATTTTACTATTTAATAATCATTTCCAATAATTTTAACTAGTTACCTCTATTTACTACTAATTTATAATAATTGCCCCTCATTACTAGTAATTTTTAATATTTACAGCTCATTACCGGTAATGTTTAATAATTGTCCCTCATTATCAGTAATTTCTATTAATTACACCTCATTACTGGTAAATTTTACTAATTATTACTCATTTATAATAATTTATTTCTAGTCACCACGAATTTTGGCTATTTTTTACTAAATACAACCCATTTTCACTAATTTAAAATAATTTCCTCCCATTTTCATTATTTTGTACTAAATACCGCTCATTTTTTCTTATTTTTACTAATTTCTAATGTTTTCTAATAATTACCAATCATTTATAATAATAATTTTCTTCTAATTTTTACAAATTACAACTGTTTTCTGATTATTTTAACTTATTACCATTTATATCTGATAAATTTTTCTAAATACCACAAATTTTCACTAATTCTAACTAAATAGAGTTCATTTTTATGATTTTTTACAAAGTTTCGCTCACTTTCACTAATTTTTACTAATTAAATATATTTTATAATAATCAAAGATAACTTCTAAAAATTAATTTCCATTATATTTTTACTACTTACCACTCTTTCTACTAATTTTTAGTAAATATCACATGTTTTAATTAATTTAAACTAATTACCACAATTTTTTATATATTTTTACTAATTACTATTTCATTTAGAAATTACTATAAATTATTATTACTAGTTACTATGATACATAAATTTTTACAATGTTATTTTAATTAATATATTTATTTATCATCTATACATAGCTTCTATTAATAACCCCAACTTAATGGTAATTAAAAATAATTTTTGGAAATTAAAAATAATTACTTCTTATTGAGAAATAAATTTCTAATAAAAACTACATATTTATAATTTAATATAATTATTTATAATTATAAATAATTATTTTTATTAACACTTATTACTACTAATTAATAATATTAAATTCTAATAAAAAATAAAATAAAAGAAATTAAGATAAAAAATATTAAATAAAAACCTCAAAACTGAGGGTTTTGTTGGATATAAAGATAAAAAATTACTTCCATATGAAACAATAATCTTTTAAATAAATATGCGATGATAATGGGAGTGACACAGAAGAAGGGAATGTTTAGGGGAAGAGAAAATGAATAAAAATCGTGAAGGGTTATATATAGGTGTGATTAGTAGCGAATGGATTATTTGGGATATGTTTTACATATCTAATCCCACTATTTGTGATGGGACTCGTTGTAATTAGTACCCACCATAAATAATCACATCGGTGGAAAAACTTTATTTGCGATGAGTTATTTCTTCTCATCCAAAATAAAATTGACGGTGTATGGTATTTGTGATGGGTTACAAAATCCCATAGCAAATAAAATTAATGATGAATGATATATTTGATGGGATTATATACTCATCCCAAATATATTTTCCCCTATTTTGGTGCATTTCCATGGCAATGGTATTTATGACGGGGATATTTTCAGATCGCAAATAATAATTTATTTATAATTATTTGCGATGATAAAAAAATATCATCATAAAAAATCAGCAGCAAAGACTATATTTGATGGGTGACGGGAACATAAAAAATTTCCCATCAAAAAAATCCCTTTTATCATAGTGTGACAATCAAATATCTTATTATAAGTAGGCATACCCCAAAATACAGAAATAAATTTATCTCCTAAGACCTATCCATGAAACGAGAGGCTATATAATTGCAGTACCCCACCCATGTTAACAAGTTAGATAACATGATCATAACACAACCTAATAAATATGATATATGGTAAAAAAAATACATAACCAATATGAAAAAACAATCCATTTTGTTATAACAACATAAGGAACATCAATGATTTTCCCCATTTCAATAGAATAAAATTATTTTTAGGTGAACATCATCCTATTTGAATTATGTAAATGAAAAGTTTACACCATATAATGTAATGAGTATAGTACTACGTCAATACCAATGTAGAATAATAATAATAATAAATATAGAGAAATAATTTGTATGGTTGTAAAAGAACATGAATATTGTGTAACTACGGAAATATAGAAGGCTGTTTACATAAAGAAAAAACATCCTTTCAAAACATTTCTAGGACGATACCACCAACGAAGGTATTAGGAATTTTATTTTTTGGTAACATAATTTCATTTCCACAAAATATTAATATATTTTGAAGAATAAATAGTGAAACAAAACCCTCTTTAAGGTAAATAAATTTGAAAATTAAAATATAAATGTGTGTGAAATCATAAAAGAACATTTTGAAATAATTTTTAACATTGATATAAAATATGATGTTATGTGTAACATCCAAATACCATTTTGAAAGAGTTAATGGAAAAAACATTGAAATGCATTACGTTTAAAAACAATCTTCAACAACAGGGACTTGAAAATGCATAAGTGTTATCTAGGAAAAATGTGTATAAGAAGAATAAATATATGAAAGTGAAATGGAAATCCCTTTTTAACATGGTGAAAAATACCTCTGTTCAAAACTGACTTTTTAACAGGAGTAACAATACAATATTTTATATCAAATTAAATTTTTACTCATATGGGAATATAAATTACTATAAAATAATATTATAGTGGGACAACAAAATCCTAGAATAAAGTATTTCATGATGAAAAATTATAACTTAAGTAAGGGATACTTGAGTTATGAATATTCCTTATGAGAAATATACTCCATGAAGTAAGAAATATTTTAAAAAGATTTTTTATATTTTATCAATATAAATTCATAGAAAATGAATATAATACCAGATAATATAATTGATTTTAAGGATATATAATTCTTTTATATCCCAAAGGATCATCATAACTCAATGAATGAAAAATGGGCTACCCAAATATTCACAACAGATGTAACAATTGAATAAAAGACACGTGATAAATAGGAAATAACATTATTTAGTTATTATCATATATAAAAAAATAATTTAGTAAATACATATATGGTAATTGAATACCTTTCAATTGAAAACACATTACTAAAAAAATATGTCTTAAGGGATTAAAGTGTGAGATTGGGAATCATTATACTTGTCGAAAATATTTATCAAAACAACATAAAAGAGTGAGACTATAATTGAAATTAAAATAGTATGATCAAAAGATAATCCATTATGTGATATCGGAAAAAGTTATTATATACACCACATAAATGAAATTTCATGCATTAAACCAAACATGTGGAAAATTGTGTAATTTTATATGATAACTCTGACTCTGTATTTCCACTTAATCGACTATACTCTAACCTTCATTATAATGATCATACCGATCTTAAACATTATCTCAAAATATTAATATAAATATATTACACATGTTATAATTATTTTATAACCATATATTACAAATATATTAACCAATTATTGTTTATTTTCATTATCAGGTGATATAAATTTTGGTTATTTATTTCATAAAAACATCATAAAGACGGGATTGATTGTCACTAAGTTGTTTCAAGTTAATAATTCCTATAATATTCAAGATAATATTGAGTATTTTAAATTGTTACTAATGTCTAATTTTCATTAACTGTATGAAATTAATATGTCTTGTTATAATGGAAAATATGGTGAAATAATTTTCAACATGTTTAATGATTGAAAGGTGACATAATAATAGATATTTTAAATATTAAAAACACTTTTCCATAATAGTGAAAAATACTAAAATATATAATTATTTCATTATATTACCATTTTATGACATCCCATAATCATTTACTACATAATATTTATAACATTGTCTACATAGGTGGTCAAATTAATCCAAAAGGTAATGTGTTATAATGTTTTAATGTGTATGGGGTAATAGTTAGATAATGATAATGGGGAAAATAAATTATATTAAATAGTTTATAATCATAATATATCATCATTAAATACCTTATTGTAACCATAGTTTATGGGGGTGTGATGACATATTAAATTTTTCATTTTTAGACGTGGCAGTCTGTATGTTCACATGATTAAGGATATAATATCTCAATGAATTGATTGAATGATGGTATATGAAAAATTATCATTCTATAAATGTATTCAGGAAATATAATATATATATATATATATATATATTCATCCAAATCATCTTTCATATTTTCATTGATAGATGGTGATTAAAAATGACCGCATCATATCGTGGAGGTGGTAGCTCGCATGTATGTTCCACTAATGCGTTGGTATCTCTTAGTGGAAGGAAAGTAATGAATAACGATATTTAAATTCATATAATGAATATATACTAATGATAATTATTTATGAATATTAATATGTTTATAAATTATTTAGTAAGTGTTAGACGAAAATAAATTAGTTAGTGAACATAATGCTCACATTAGAAGCATGAGTTATCTATTGGAAAAAATCATAGAAATGAAGAAAATAAGAAACTAAATATGACCATAATAATATGGCAGTTGGAGAGGGTTATTGAAGAATAAAATTGGGAGTGTTTTAACAAGAAATTCAGTAGAAAGGATATTCATGAAATGGTGGATGTATTTCATTTTTACAAGTGAATATAATGGTATATTTTTAATTAACTATTAGTTTTTCAATAATATAAATTTTTTTGTTCAAGTGTTAATGGAAAAGAAATTGAAAAAAGAGAATGTGAAATTTACTATATTCAAAACACTCCTCAACCACTCATTACGATGAATACATTGAGTGTTTGTGGGATTTATATATTAACCTTTTAACTTCTTCCCTAATTTATTTTTACCTTAGTAAATGATTTTTGACATTATTTATTAATTTTAATTAAAAAAATTAATATTGAACCCTTTACCTAATTTATTCTATATAATTTCAAATTTTGAAACCGGTTTATAAAATAAAATTTATATTGGTTGAAAAATTTATTTTTATGATTTGAGAACACAATGTGAATAAAAGTTTTTATAAAGAGGGTGTTTTAAAAGCTTGAAAATTATGTTTCAGTAGGAGTTTTTAAAATTATAAATTAATAAGATAGAAATTTGTTTATTATAAACCAAATAAAATTTATTAGGCTTCCATTGGAAGCTAAAACCAAATCTCACATTTAAAATACATGATTCAAAAAAATTATGAAAATTATTTTTATTAAACTATCATTTTAATTTAGTTCAAAAAATTATAATCATAAGAGATATAATATCCAACAATATATAAAAATGTATAGTTTTTTTACTTAAATATATATTTTATGTCATTAAGGATTTTTAAAATTTTAATATACTCTTACATAATGATAAAATCATAAAAATTATTATATTTTCAAAAACCATATTTTTCGAATAAAAATCATCCTTTTTATAAATAAAAACTCAAACATTCATACTATATAAATTTAAAGGTGAGGAATTCAAAAATGGATTTAATTTTATAAATTTTTATATTTTATAATTTTTAATATTTTTATTTAAATGAAATTATTGAATATAAATAAAATGAATTTAATTTAAAATATCATTTTTCAATTTAAATTAATCTTAATTATTTATTTTTAATAGGAAATAACTTTGAATTTTTTACCATATTAGTGTTAACTATAACTATATTTTTAGTATTAGTATAGTATATTTTTTTCTCCTTAACATTTTTTATCATGTAATGAATGTTATAAAATAGAACTTCTCTTTTAATGTTCTATAATTTTAGGTAATAACATCCCCCCCCCAAAAAAAAAATTTACTTCCCCAAAATTTATTAATTATTACACACCAACATAAACATATATGGGGATATAAATTATAAATATGACCCAACATATAATCATGTAATGATATTTCATCCTTATAATGTTGAAAAATATATCACATTCTTTAAAATAGGATTATATCAAATATTGGGTTTTTTCTTCAACTATTCAGGACAATACTCTACCATTATTTGGTATCTTGACCCGAATTATATAATTTTTTAAAGGGTATGTACTATCATTCATAAATTTATAGAGTATCATTGGTTAATGTATAATTTTTCCCTCACAATTTCCTCTAGGGGGAGGGAACATATCTATCACTAAAATTGTGGTAAATTAATCTAAAGGAATGATAATAACATTTTTACCCTGCACAATACTATAAATATCATCTTGGGATAAAATTTTCAAACCTATATAAAGATTATTTGGTGGTAAAATCACCATTTTGTTGATTTAATGATCTTATAATACTTTTTAAATATATTAGAGTTCCTAGAATTAAATCTTATAAGACATCTACACTTTTAGATTGGAGGGCACATGTACCTTAAATATCCGGATCCACATAGAGAGTATTTGTTTCATAGGTATGTAACTTTTCTATTAGTATTTTTTTGTTATATATTCTCATAAATATTGTGATTCATTAGATTAGATCATTGAATTGGATAATTCCCATGTCCCCACACACATATGACATTGAAGATATAATTGTTCCTTAGGATGAAATCTATTTCTTTCACTCGTGTTAAAAAAGATATTCATTTTTAATTGAATGTTTCATTCAAGATGATCCCCTCTTCCTCAATCAAATTATCATTTATTCCCTCTGGAGTAATCACCATGATTCTTCTTTCCATATTCTTGGAATATAGAAAATTAATCAATTTTTCTTCATCATCTTTGTCACTTGATATTTCACAAGACTGAACCCTCCCATTCCTTGTTGTGTTTGAGACATAGAATATGTTCAAAATTTTAATCATATTTTATGATATCCAGTTTGGAAAAATCCTAAGGTTTCTCACTCAATATCTCATTTTAGTGTTTTTTCATTGAGTTAATCTTCACATTATCCATTACATTCGTTGATTACTTGGTTGTGTTGGGATTTATCCTTTATAAAATCCAGAAAAAATAACAACTGTGCTGATCATTATAAGAAAATTAACATCAATAAAAACAAGAAAATTTGTCCTCAACATATCTCAATTTATAACACCATCATGTTATCCTATATTTCATGTAACTCAACTTATATCAAACTCAGTTCAACCTAGTTTTCTTTGAGTTGGGTTTTCTCATACTTATTAACCTAATCCAAAAAATAGTTATTCAAAATTACTATGTACTTTCTGAAAATATTATTCACCCAAAAATCATTAATATAAATACTCTCAAAATCTAATTTATCCCTTGTCCAAGAAATCACATATCAATTAATATGTACCTTAAATTAGGAATTTTTATATTTAATTCTATATTATTCAGTGTCACTTTTATATTCGGTTATCTAACATAAACATATTTAAATCCCACACACTTTTTCCAAAAAATAATGTGAATCAACAAAATCATATATCATGGGAGTGTCAAACTAGTTTTTCAGTTAGGCCACTTTTTCATTCACAAGTTGTCGGCCCAGTTAATACCAAATCCACCCTTTTCAAGGTTATTACCCCTATATACATATGTGTCCGACCATGTATCCACTTATAGTATCTAGTAAGGGATTTAATTTCTAGGATAATCACACAATCCACAATTTAACAAAATTTTAAGACATTATAATATACATATAATTATATCTTAGAATTATCCCTAGGTTTATAACTAAAGTAATCTTATTCAAATTCAAAAAAATATACATCTTTACAATAACAATAAATCAAATAATATTCCATTGGATAATTTGTACCTTTTAAGTTACGATCGATCCTATCTTTTCAACCAGTAAATTATCCCCAAAAAACATCTTAATATCAAATTTTAACTAAACCCTTCGTGAATAAAAACTATGACATCTCAAACCTGCACTCCCAATTCTAATTCCATAAACACATACTATATATATTATGTTTGATACAAACTATAGGTTCTTGGACATAAATATCTGATAACTAAAATGACATATTGAAAAAACATCTTTATATACATTATCAAGACCATTTATCTTTAGATATTTACATAATTAGGTTTAAACATAAACATTCACAAACTATGTCACTCTCAAATGATGAATATTTTTATGACCATAATGGAACTACTTACTCCATAGTAAGTCTTCAACATATCAAAAAATTATCTATACATTCTATCATATTAGACATATCATGTTTAATAATTTTGATCATATATTGAGGAAATATAAAAAAAATATGAGGTGATCTCAATCCATTAGTAAAGGAAAACATACAGCTATAGAAATCGTGGAATAAACATGGCATAAATATTTTAGGAGTATTTAAAAATAAAAAAAAGAATATAATAGAATTAAACTGAAATCACAATATGTAAATGGATATAAATGTAAATAAATAGATCAAATGGATGTTAATAAATAGATCTTTAGTGATAAAATTAATTATATTGGAAAGGTAATTACATACCATTAGTCAATAAATCATGATTTTAGACATTAAGATTTTACTTTCAATGAAATATCTTGTCATGTCTTGAAGTACACCAAAATACCCAAACATGTTTGTCTCTTGAGACCTATAGATTTTTCAAGGGACTATATAATGTTATTACCCACCAGTCACTTGTTTAATTCCAATTAATTCATTGTATGAGATACTGAGTAATTAATATATGTTCATATTTTCCAATGTTCATCCGTATTAGAATAAAAACACACGAAACCCAACTATTTTTCCCTATGTCAACAAGTGGGATAACTTGTTGAAATTTTTCAAAACATTGTGATGGATGGTCAAAAAATAAATAGTTATCATGTTGAATATCACATACATTGAAATAAAGACATATTTAATGCCAATATGTTTCCCCTTATTAATAAAATATAAAAAATTCAAGGTAAACATCATCCAATATGAATTATTTAAAATGTGATGTTCATACCTTATAGAGAAATGCATTTAAAGATAATTAAATACTGTAATAACATGATTATAACATATCAACAGAATGATTTTGGTTTTATATAAAATAGATTGACACCAGTGTAAAAATGTATTCATAGAAGGATTTTTACATAGATAAAAAAGCATCCTTATAAAAGAATGATTGAATTATACCACCCATGAAGGGATTATGAGTTCTATTATTTCATACAAGGAGTTTATTCTAAAAAAATATAAATATATATCGGAAAATAAATAGTGAAAAAATAGACCCCATCAGGTTAAATCCTTTGAAAAATAAAAAGGTAAATAGAAGTGAAAATTTGAATGTGATTTTTGAATTTTTTTAATATTGATGTAAAAAAATGATAGTTTGGGTCACTTACAACATATTTTTTTTAAAGGATATGTAAATGACCATCAAAAACCAATACCTTTAAAATGAACATTCATTAGAGGGCCTTGAATATTCATAATTATTATTTCTAGTAATTATGTATAGGAATAAAAAAATATCAATGTGAATGGAAAACCACTTTTAACATCTTAAAATAATAGCATTGTTCAAAACTCACATGGTAAAAAGAGAAACAAAGAATTATTTTTTTCAAAATATGTTTTCAAACATAGTGGTTTAAAAATTGACATATTAAAAAAAATTTATTGTGGGATAACCCACACATCAAATAAAGAAGTTCATGATGAAACATTATAATTCATGGAAATAAAACATGAGTTATCAATATTCCCTATGCGCAATATACTCCATGGAGTAATAAATATTTTAAAAAAACAGTATTATGTAGTAGAAATGAAAATTTAAAAAAAAAAATTATTAATACATTATATAATCAGTTAATAATTTGTACCCAGCCTTTAATCCCCATAATATGTCACGTTGTAATAAATAAGCATGTCTCAAAGATTTAACATTTGAGACAAAGTTTCCATATAAATTTAGAAACATTTTGATCAAAACCATTTGAATGTATGGGATTGTAATTTAATTAAAAAAATATAATTAAAAGATAATTCATTATATGATATCTCAAATTGGTAGTATATACACCACATAAATGAAATTAGGTGCATAATATCAAACATGTCTCAATGAGTGTAATTTTATATGAAAATCGTTAACTTGTATTCTCACATAATAAAACATGATATTACTCATTTATAATGAACCTAACTATCCTAATAACATATGTTAAAACCTTTATATAAACATAATACAATTTTATAATTATCTTATAACCATTTATTACAAAAATATTAATCGATTATAGTTTATTTCCATTATCTTGTGTTAAAACATTTGGTTGATTATTTAATTCAAACATAATGAATACGAGATTGAATATCACTATATTTTTTGAAGTTAATATTTCCCATATCATTTAGGATATAGTAATCATTTTTTAAAATTATTACTTATGTCCATATTTCTGTATGTGATATACATGAATGCGGATTGTGAAAATGGAAATCGTGCAGAACTAGTTGTCAACATGTTTGACCATAAAACATAAAATATTAATAATTATTGTAAATATTAAAAAACCTTTCTAAAGTCTTCATAATTTATTAAATATTTCATTATAACATTATATTATCACTATATGACATCCCATAATCACATATGAAACAATCCTCAAAACATCATTTTTGTTGGTAGTTAAATCAATCCACAAGGTAACAAACTATATTTTTTTAATAATTAAGAGGATGTATTTATAAAATGATAATGTGAAAAATAAATTATATTAAAAAAATCATAAAAAATATATCCTCATAAAAACTTTTTTAATAATGATCAATTATGGGTGCTGAGGACAAATGGAACTCGTCATTCCTGGATGTGGCTGTCTGTGCGTATGCACAATTAACAGTATCATTTCTAAACAGATGAATGGAATGATGGTATATGAAAAATTATCATTTAAGAATTTTATTTTTTTCATATAAAACATATATATTCATAAAATCCTTCTTTAATACTGGACTTGAGAGTTGGTGATGAAAAACATACCGCATTGCATCATGGAGGTGGTAGTTCATCCATACGCATGATCAATTTTTTGATATCTCATAGTGGATGGAATGTAATGAATAATTATTATTCAATTATTATAATAAATTTTTGATAAAATATTTATTTTTATTTCATTATATTAATTAGGTTAGATATTACTTTCTATGGAGTAGTGTAACATAAACAAGTAAGTGATGGTAATGCTCTTGTTGGAATCTCAAGTTTTCTCTTAGAAAGATCATTGGAAATGAAGGCCTTATAAAAAATAAATGAAAAAAGAATATTGTGGATGTGATAATTATTTATAGAAGAATAAATTTAGAATAATATTAATATTAAATTCGAATTATAGTTGAATCATTAAGTGGTGGAAGTGTTTGCTTTTTATAATAGAAGGGTTTTTAGGAGTTATTATTGCATTTTTGATAATGTATAGTTACTATTTGAGCATCAAAGTCCAAAAAATGAAAAAATATGAGTTAAAAGTGATTTTGTGTATAATATATCCTCAAAAACTCATTTTTGAAATATCTTTTTGTTTTTTATGGATTTTTATTTTAATATTTTAAATTTTACTAAATTTAACTTTACGTTAGTAATAAATTTTTAACCTTAGTAATTAATATTAATAAAAAATTAATATTGAAAATTTTTCCTACATTTAAAATTTTGGTTTAGAAATTTTAAATTTTTTTATCAAATATATTTATTGTGGTTTTAAATTTTAATTTTATGATTATCACAAGTAACAAGTAAAAATTGTTTTTGAAAGAGCGTCTTTCTAAGACTAAAATTTATATGTATTTGATGGTTATGAAAATTATCAATTAAAATGACATCAAATTGTTTATTATAAACCAAATAAATTTTATGAGGATTACATGGAAATCCAAAACTGAATCTCACCATGAAATTAATTAATAAAAAGAAATGTTTAAAAATAGTATTTATTAAACTAAAATTTTCATATTGTTCTAAAATTGTTGAACATGATATTTATATGCTCAAATAATATTTTTAAACACATATTTATATTCATTTAATAAATAATTTGTTAATTAAATTTGATTTTTAAAGTTCAAGGATACAGTTCCATAATGAAAAAATTATAAATATTATAAGATTAACAAAAAACCCTAATTTTAGACAAAAAACAATATTTTCCAAATAAAAATAAAAATTATTATTAATAAAAATTTTATTTTTGAAATAAAAAAGGTGTTTTATTTTATAAAATTTATATTCTAAATTTTTTAATATTAGTCTTAAAAATAAAATACATAATTTATAGAAAATTGTTTTTATTAAAAAACTCTATTTAATATTCCATCATATAAACTATTTTCTTTATAAAGATAGGAAATTTTAATTGTTTATCATCATAGAGTTTATTATATATTTAGTGAAGGTGTTCTCGTGATATGTTGTGATTAGTTTATACTATGTATATCATGTAAGACAAGTTATCAAACATAAAAATGGAATTAAACAGTCTATAATTTTTTGTCGTTACAAGTATGATACATATATATTATACCCTATGTATTTCTTATCTTCCAGCAATCAACCTTCTAAAACATTATAGTAAATTATTAAAATAGTCATACTTTTGGAAAAGTATAATAATGATAATCATAAGATAACATTCTTAAGCATCATATAAAAAATATTACATATTAATTAAAAACTTACTTATGGAATTTCTTATGTATCAACCTTGTGTTTAATGAATTTTTCAATTTTATGATCTTCTAACTAGAGAAAAAATCATAAAATATAAATATAAAATCCTTACATAATGAAAATATAATATTATGTATGAAATTATCATTTCTAGATTTTTTATTTTATTTTTCATCTTCTCTGAATACAAACTGTATATGTCATAGTAAATAGTATGTATTTGATAATTTTCTAAGTCTAGAATATTTAGGTATAAACATATTATGTATCGAGTCAGGTTTTTTCTTTCTTAGATTTTCATCATCCCTAAACAACTCCCAAACACTTCCAAACAACTCCAATCTTCTCTAAAAATCATTCAAATACCATTAAACACTCTAGAACCTTGGAATTAACTTAGCCTCACATAATAAAATTCATTATATATGAGTTTAAAAATGATTAATTTAATGAAATAAAAAAACATAAGAAATATATGCACTTAATTACTTATCCAAATATTCTTCCCTAGAAAAATACTACACTGAAAGGGAATTCTTATTTAACTCCCTATCTCACAAAACACTCCATGGGTCTAAACAATATCCCCCAAGGTCAAAACCACTTGAGGTCTCAAAATCTACTAGAAAAAATATATTTCCTTTAAAATATATGATTTCATTTTTTTTACTCAACAAAAAACTATAGAATAATATATATTTAGCCTCTAAATATTATTAAATGATTTAGAGTAAAAAATATTTCTAACTAACATGTTAAAATGTAACAAAAATCCATCGTAGTGCAATATCATCTTCAATGCCATTGCCACATGAGCTATATGTCATAGTTCACAACCCCAAACACCTATAAAATGTTTTAGAATTAATGTTTCCACATATATATTTCAGTTTGAAACCAAATTTATATTTTTATCCAACTCTTTATACAATAGTTTAATGATTTTTATATTTCATCTAATGTGGTTTTTAAATTATTAAACAAAAAAAGTGTGTTGCCTATAAAAATGTTGTTAACTATTCAGGTCAATAGTTTTCTATTATTTTATATTAATATCCTGATAATATATTTTTTAGAGGCTATATAATGTCATCATTTCATTGATAGAGTAACATATTTTAATGTGAAATTGTTTTCCTCGCTCTAGATATTTTTTCTTTATGTATAGGGAACCAATTCATCTCTAATATCATGTTATGTTAATCTAATAGAAGGATAATAATATTTCCACCATGAATAATCCTATAAACATCAACATGGAATAAAATAATTATACTACTATAATATTTCATTTTAAATGAAATCATCGGGGTGGTGATTTAATGATCACAGAAAAACATATTATATATACATGAGTTCTAAGAATATAATTCCAATAAAAATTTACAACTCTGGATTAGATGGTATGTGTACCTTAAATAACAGAATCCACATCAGGAGTAGTTCGTGAAAAGGTGTTCAATGTTCCACTTTTTAATGGAGGTTATAGATCCTCATCATCTTGGTTACTCCATAGATCAGGGCATTGACATTGATAATTCCCAAGTTCCCCACTTATAAGACATTCAATTATTAATGGTACAATATGTTGAACTCTATTTCATTAACTCATGTAAATCAATCTCTTAATTTCTCATCATCTTTTTTATGGTATATGACCCCCTCTTACATAAATAAATTATCTTCTAGTCCCTCATAGGCAATCTCTTTTGTTTCATTCCGCATTTTTTACTTAAAAAATTGATCATTTTTCATTCATTATCTTTTTCACTAGATATTTAGGGAGACACCACCCTTATCTTCTATGGTTTGATTAGTAATTAAACTATGGTCACATTGTTAATAATATTTCTTGATATCATGTTTGCAAAAATCACAATATTTCTCAATCGAGAACACATTTTTATGGGTTGTTCATTGTGTTAATCTTCACATTATTGATTCAATCCATTTTTAAATTTGTTATTTCAGAATTTATCCATTTCTAAAACCAAAATAATTAACATGAGTTATGATCATTGTTAGAATATTATCATAAATAACTATAGTAAAATTATAACATGAGATGTATCAATTTATTACACTATCATGTTATCTTACTATTCATATAACTCAACTAATATCATAATCAATTAAACTAAGGTCACCTTGTGTTGGGTTTTCTTAAAATTATTAACCCAATTCACATAATAGTTATCCCAAATAATAATGAACATTCATAAAATATTCTACAGAAAAATGTGATTGAAATATTTTATGTCATAATCAAATTTAACTCTATCTAAAACACACATATCAATTAATATTACAATAACATATTTATCTCTATGATTCAATCAATATTATCAATGATCACTTTCATATTTGGTTATTAAACAGAAATATATTAAAATACCTCACACTTGTTTATAAATAAAATGTGAATGAACCAAATCATATACCCCAGGAGTGTCAAACTAGTTATGGTGTTGGGCCTCTTTGTCATGCACAAAGTGATGATCAAGTTAATACCCAATTTTCCCTTTTCATGTTTATTACCCTTATGTAAATCTATGTCAGAGCCTATATCATCTTATATTATCTAGAAAGGGATGTATTTTCCAGATCTAAACAATCTCTAATTTACAGAAACATTAGGATGTTATCATATAAATAAAATTTTATCTTTGACCAATCCCTAGGGATGTATATAATGTTCTCCGATTTTAGTACAAATAAATTTACATTATTACCCTAAAATTAAATCATATACTATCCCAAATAGTTATCTATACCTTTTAAATAGTGATCAGTACTACCTTATAATCCTTTAAATTATCCTAAAAAAATCCTACTTTAAAACCATATCTAAACAATACTTAGACACAAACTTTGATGCCCTAAAATCCAACTCCTAGATCCAGTGACAAAAAACATTCTTCTTATTCTATCTTCAATACCAACTAAATGATTACTAACATAAATATCCAATAACATATATGAAATTAATAAAATCATGAATTATACACCATCAAAAGTCCTTTTAGGTTTAGATATTCAAATAAGTTAGGAAAAACATAAATAAAAAAACACATGAAATTCCCAATTGATGAATAGTTTTTCACCATAAGTTGAAATACTAAATCAATAGTATGTATTCATCATCATCACCAAAATCTCCATTCATTATATCCTGTTAGAGATATCATTTGTAATAATTTATTTCATCCCTAGGTATATGAAATACTAAAAAAGGGGCGAGAAGAAACACTTACTAATGTAAAACATACAACTGAGGAAGTAATACCATAAACATAGAATTAATATTGTGGTGGGATTAGATAATAGAAAATAATCCCACAGTAAAATTAAAATTAAATCATAATATATCTATAGATTGTAATGTAAACAAAAATATAAAACGGAAATCAATAACTGCTTCCTTAGATATGAAATTAATAATGTCAGATAGCTAATTCCATACTATAAGTAAAGACTTCATGATCTTGGACAATATTATCATACCTTTAGGGAAATGTCTTGTTCTAGAAAGTAATACACAAAAATACCCCAAAATATTTGTATCTTGAGACTCACTAATGCATAGAGGGACTATATTATGTCAAGACCCACCCGTAACTAGTTTATGTTCAATGCATTAATTATATGACATATTGAGTAAATAATACATACTCAAATTTTTCAATAAACATCCATATTTGAATAAAAACATATAGAACAACAAAAAATATCCCTATTTCAATTAGAAAAATAAAATCATGATAATTCATCAGAAAAAAATAAATGGATTATAAAAAAGTACATAGTCATCAATTCTATAATCCTCTACATTTGAATAAAAACATAAAAAATGCAAATATTTCCTGCATGTTAAGAGAATAACATTTTTTCTTGGAAAACTTCATCCAATCTGAATTATGTAAATGTGATGTTCACGATGTATTGATAAATGAGTATAAATCTATGTTAAAACTACAATAACATGTTTATAATACATTAATGGAAACAATATGGATCTCTCTAAAAGATAATAATTCTATTGTAATAATATAAATAGAAGTATGTTAACATTTATAAACAACATACATGAAAAAGGATCCTTGAATGATACCACCCAATAAGGGAAGTGGAATTTGATTTTAATGTACATTGAATTAATTCCCCCAAAATATAAATATCTGTTAGATCATAAATAGTTAAAAATAACCCCTCTCCGGGAATTTTTTTTATAATTTTAATTCAAAATTAAACTGAAAACATAAAAGGTATTTTTGATCACATTTTTATATTTGATGTAAAAACTGATGTTTAAGGTCCTATCAAAATGTATTATTTAAAAGGTGAAGTGAAAACTCTATAAAAAAATTAATTTTAAAAATGATGTTGATAAATTTTCCATGAAAATACATAATTTGTTTCTTAGATAAATTTGTAGTTGAATTCAAAACATATGTTAGTGAAAGGAAAAAACTCTTAGTAATATCTTGGAAAATACCATTGTTCAAAACTCACATTGTAAAAATATTAAGAAAACATTTTTTTGTAGCAAAATATACTTCTCCCAATAGGGGATTAAAAATTATCAATCAATAATATATTATAGTGGGAAATCTCATACTTGGAATAAATATGTTTATCGATGAAACATTATAACTCAATGAAAATAGAGTTGGGTTATCAATATTTATTATGATAAATATAATCAATGAAATAAGAAATATTTCAAAAGGTGTTTTATTTGGAATATATGTAAATTTATAAAATAAAATAGAAACCCACATTATATAATAAATTCATCAGTTATATCGAATCTTTAATCCCATGTTAAAACGTGGTGTAAAACATAAACATGTTTCACGGAATTAATGTTTGAGACAAAGAATCATTGCAGGTTGAGAAATATTTTTATCAAAGCACCCTAAAATTTTGGGATTGGGATTTAACTAGAAATCCCACTATTAAAATATGGTTCATTATATTATATCTCACATAATTATTATATAAACCACATAAATGAAATTAGGATTATAATACAAGACATGTCTCAAAGAGATGAATTTGAGATGAAAACACTTACCTTATATCCTTGCTTACTAGACCATGCTCTACTCTCTTAGATAATAAACATAAATATCTCAAAAAAATATCTTATTATGTAAATAGAAAAATAATATTTTTTTATAATTATTTTATAACCATTTATTACAAATATATTATCAAATTATAATTTATTTCTATTACCATGTGTTAGAAGGGTTGGTTCATTGTTTCATACATACTTCACAAAGACAGGATCAATTATCATTACATTTTTTATAGTACATATTTTCAAAATCATTAAACATATAATAATCCTTTTTTTATTCAATGATGACATAAGTGCCATTTTTATTAGGTGAAATACATGAATATTTCTTGTGAAAATTGAAGTTGTGATGAACTAGTTTTCATTGTTTTTAACAATAGAAAGTTGATATATAAATAAATATTTTAAATATTAACAAAACCATTATAGAATCATTAAAACATGTCAAATATTTAATTGTAGCATTATATTACCATTATAAAAAGTTTGATACTCATTTATGACATAATCGTTATAACATAGTTTATATAGATAGTTAAATCAAACCAAAAGGTAATGTGATATAATGATTTAATGAGTAAGAGGATATATTTGGATAATGATATGTCTAATATAAATAAGCATAAACATTTAATAAAAACATATATCCTCATTAAATACATTCTAACAAGGATCAATGATGGTTGTTTATGGAAATTGAAATTCATCATTAATGGAGGTGGTAGTTTGCTCGTACACACAATTAACAACCACATTTCTCAATGAATGGAAAATATTATTGTATATGAAAATTTATCAATTAAAATTGTTATTTAAGAAACAAACAAAATATTTATTCATAAAATCCATCCTTCATTCCATCCATGAGCGGTGTTGATGAAAATATAAACAGATCCCTTCGTGGAGGTTGTAGTCCACTCGTACACACAATTGATGATTTGATCTCTCTCAGTAGACGAAATGTAATGAATAAATTTTATAAAACCATATAACGAAATTTGAGTATAATAATTATATTCATTTCATTATATTAATAAGGTTGGAGATGATTTAGGAAGTATAAGTGTAAAATAAAATAGTATGTTAAAGTAATACACACGTTGGAAGATTGAGTTTTCTTTAGAAAAACTCCTTCGTAGATAAGGCCTTAAGAAAACTAAAGTTGAGTAGTATCTTATGGAATTTGTATAGGGCTACAGTATAATAAAAATTATATATTTTAAATAAGGAATTATATGGATATGTGAGCCTTGATGTGGTGGAAGTGTTGTTTTTTATAAGTTAACATAATTGTAGTTTTAGAAGTAGCCATTACATTTTCAATAATCTAATGTTTATATTTGAGGGTCAATGAATAAAAAATTGAAAGAAGATTAGGGTAATGTAAAAATGGGTAGAAACTAACCTAAACCACTATTGTTTTTAGAAAAACATGTGTGTTATAGGGATTTATCTTTTAACCTTTTAACATTTATGCTAATGTACTTATATGTTGGTAATTAATTCTTAACCTTAGAAAATAATTTTAATGAAAAGAAATTAATATTTATCCATTAAACTAATTTGAAAATTATGATATCATATTTGGAAATTATTTTATCAACTAACATTTCTTTTTCTTTGAGAAGTTATTATTATGGCACACATAATGTTGAAAAAACTAGTTTTTGAAGGAATGCCATTTTATGTTTAAAATTTATTTATAAGAAATATCTATTAAAATTATCAATTAACATGACATGAATTAGTTTATTATAATCCAAATAATATTTATGAGGCTTCCATGGAAATACATAATCTAATATCACCTTGAAATTTTTTAATTCAAATAAAATGATCAAAAGAGTATTTATTCAACAAATATTTTAGTTTAGTTTTAAAAATGTTGGACATGGGATTTATAAGCTCAATGAATTTATTAAAATTAATAATGTTCTTCCTAAAAAACATATTTCATTAGTTAAATATGTTTGAAAACTTTTAGAATTTACATACCTAATATAATGTCATAAAAATTTTAATTTTCACAAAAACCGTATTCATCGAAAAAAAATTATTTTCAAAAAGAACTCTAGAAAATAATTTTACATAAATTTTGCGTTGAGAAATAAAAAAATTTTATTATATAATCATAATTATATTAATAGAAATTAATTTTTTTAAAAATAAAATAAATAATTTAAAGAAAATAGATTTTATTGAATTTTTTTTAATATTCCCTCACATTAATTATTTATCTTATAATGGTAATAAATTTTAATGGTTTATCATCATGGTGTTTATTATAACTTTATAAATAGTTTTATAATATGTTTTGATTATTTTACAATTTTTGTAGAATGTAAGGAATGTTATCGAACATAACATCAGTTTTATTAGGCCTGGAATTTGTAGTTGCTACAAGTATGATTGAGAGATATTGTACCCTATGAATATCTTATCTTCTGGTAATCAACCTTATAAACCTAATTGGAATCTTAAAGAAAATTTACGGTTTTACAAAGTATAAAAATTTTAATCAATATAGATATTAAATATATATCATATAAAAAATAGTACGTATCAAATAAAAAACATTATGTGTTTAATGACATTAACAATTTTAATATCTTTTTCCCAGAGAAAAAATCATACAATATGAATATAAAGTGCTTACAAACTACAAGAAAAATCTTATTTATTAGAGTAGACTTCCTGCATTTGTTTATTTTTAACCTTCCCATTATATAAATTTTATATATCATAGTAAATAGATTGTATTTTTTAATTTTCTATCTCCAGACTGGATAGATATAAAAATATTATGTATTGACTCTGGTTTTTCCTTTTTTTCAATTTTAAACATGTCTACCAAACTACATAACTCTTGAAAACAACTCTAAAATTCTCCAAAATTCATTTAAATTCCTTCAATAACTCTATAAACTTATAATGAACTTCACCATAAATGATAAAATTCATTATAAATGAGTTTAAATATGATTTATGTGTTGACATAAAAAACATCATAAGAATCATATTGGCTTCTTTTCATCCCCAAATCGTATTCCCTAGAAAAATAAAACATTTTAAGGGGATTCTTCTTTACTCTCAATCTAAGAAAAATTTAAATGGGTCTCAAATTTCTTTACCAAGGTCAAAACCACTTAATGTATCTCTATATCTCTAAAATAATATATTTGTCTCAATATAAATGCTTTAAAAATTTGTACTCATCTTAAAAAATCCCAATATTAAGCCTTGGATTTTGGTTAACATGTTTTTGGAATAAATGTTTCCAAGCCTTTCCATATGTTAGCAACCACCTAGCTATTTTAATCCATGAATTTATAAAACTTGATTTATTTATAACACAAAAAATGATATAAATGCCTTTAATGGTGCGACCCCATAATGCACTACCCAAACCCCAACCCCTATTAGCTCAAATGTTTTAATTTTTTTACTATTGAGAATACATTTTATGAAATAAATATATCATTTTTATTTTTTTGAATAAAATTATATAATATATTTTCTAAAGTAATTATAAAAAATAATAAAACTATTTTTTACAAGATTATGATTCAAGACATGGAATTGTATGAGTATAATTAATTTTTATTTTTTAAATCATTATCACAAGAATTCTCAAATAGTTTCAATTAATACATGAGTGACCTTTTTCAACCAGACCAATTATATTATTAAAAATAATCTTCACTAAAAAAATAATAGTTCCTGAATATTTTTATTTTTATTTAATATAAAATTATAATTATTCATGAACCATAATTAGTGTTTATGTTTTTTTTAAAATAAATTAAAATGAGAGATAATTATTCATTAAAAAATGATATTTTGGGTCACTTACAACATATTTTTTAAAGGTTATTTAAATAACCCTCGAAAACCAATACCTTTAAAATGAACATTCGTTAGAGGGCCTTGCATATTCATAATTATTATTTCTGGTAATTATGTATAGGAATAAAAAAATATCAATGTGAAAGGAAAACCACTTTTAACATCTTAAAATAATACCATTGTTCAAAACTCACATGGTAAAAAGAGAAACAAAAAATTATTTTTTTTCAAAATATGTTTTCAAACATAGTGGTTTAAAAATTGACATATTAAAAAATTTTATTGTGGGATAACCCACACATCAAAGAAAGAAGCTCATGATGAAACATTATAATTCATCGAAATAAAACATGAGTTATCAATATTCCCTATGAGCAATATACTCCATAGAGTAATAAATATTTTAAAAAATAGTATTATGTAGTAGAAATGAAAATTTATAAAAAAAATTATTAAAACATTATATAATTAGTTAATAATATGTACCCAGCATTTAATCCCCATAAGAATTCAAGTTTTAATAAATAAACATGTCTCAAAGATTTAACATTTGAGACAATGTAGCCATATAAATTGAGAAACATTTTGATCAAAACCATTTGAATGTGTGGGATTGTAATTTAATTAAAAAAATATAATTAAAAGAAAATTCATTATATGATATCTCAAATTGGTATTATATACACCACATTAATGAAATTAGGTGCATAATATCAAACATGTCTCAATGAGTGTAATTTTATATGAAAATCAGTAACTTGTATTCTCACATAATCAAACATGATATTCCTCATTTATAATGAACCTAACTATCCTAATAACATATCTTAAAACCTTTATATAAACATAATACAATTTTATAATTATCTTATAACCATTTATTACAAAAATATTAATCGATTATAGTTTATTTCCATTATCTTGTGTTAAAACATTTGGTTAATTATTTAATTCAAACATAATGAATATGAGATTGAATATCACTATATTTTTTGATTTTAATATTTCCCATATCATTTAGGATATAGTAATAATTTTTTAAAATTATTACTTATGTCCATATTTCTGTATGTGATATACATGAATGTGGATTGTGAAAATGGAAATCGTGCAGAACTAGTTGTCAACATGTTTGACCATCAAACATAAACTATTAATAATTATTTTAAATATTAAAAAACCTTTCTAAAGTCTTCATAATTTCATAAATATTTCATTATAACATTATATTATCACTATATGACATCCCATAATCACATATGAAACAATCCTCGAAACATCGTTTTTGTTGGTAGTTAAATCAATCCACAAGGTAACATAATATATTATTTAATAAGTAAGAGGATGTATTTATAAAATGATAATTTGAAAAATAAATTATATTAAAAAATTCATAAAAAATATATCCTCATTAAAACTATTTTAATAATGATCAATTATGGGTGCTGAGGACAAATGAAACTCGTCATTCGTGGATGTGGCTGTCTGTGCGTATGCACAATTAACAGTATCATTTCTAAACAGATGGATAGAATGATGGTATATGAAAAATTATCATTTAAGAATTTTATTTTTTTCATATAAAACATATATATTCATAAAATCCTTATTTAGTACTGGACTTGAGAGTCGGTGATGAAAAACATACAGCATCGCATCATGGAGGTGGTAGTTCATTCATACGCATGATCAATTTTTTGATATCTCATAGTGGATGGAATGTAATGAATAATTATTATTCAATTATTATAATAAATGTTTGATAAAATATTTATATTTATTTAATTATATTAATTAGGTTAGATATTACTTTCTATGGAGTAATGTAACATAAACAAGTAAGTGATGGTAATGCTCTTGTTGGAATCTCAAGTTTTCTCTTAGAAAGATGATTGGAAATGAAGGCCTTATGAAAAATAAATGAAAAAAATAATATTGTGGATGTGAGAATTATTTATAGAAGAATAAATTTAGAATAAGATTAATATTAAATTTGAATTATAGTTGAATCATTAAGTGGTGGAAGTGTTTTCTTTTTATAATAGAAGGGTGTTTTTAGGAGTTATTATTGCATGTTTTATAATGTATAGTTACTATTTGAGCATCAAAGTCCAAAAAATGAAAAAATATGAGTTAAAAGTGATTTTGTGTATAATATATCCTCAAAAACTCATTTTTGAAATATCCTTTTTTTAATGGATTTCTATTTTAATATTTTAAATTTTACTAAATTTAACTTTATGTTAGTAATAAATTTTTAACCTTAGTAATTAATATTAATAAAAAATTAATATTGAAAATTTTTCCTACTTTTAAAATTATGGTTTAAAAATTTTAAATTTTTTTATCAAATATTTTTATTGTGGTTTTAAATTTTAATTTTATGATTATCCTAAGTAACAAGTAAAAATGGTTTTTGAAAGAGCATCTTTATATGACTAAAATTTATATGTATTTGATGGTTATGAAAATTATCAATTAAAATGACATAAAATTGTTTATTATAAACCAAATAAATTTTATGAGGATTACATGGAAATCCAAAACTGAATCTCACCATGAAATTAATTAATAAAAAGAAATGTCCAAAAATAGTCTTTATTAAACTAAAATTTTCATATTATTCTAAAATTGTTGAACATGGTATTTATAAGCTCAAATAATATTTTTAAACACATATTTATATTCATTAAATAAATAATTTGTTAATTAAATTTGATTTTGAAATTTCAAGGATACAGTTCCATAATGAAAAAATTATAAATATTATAAGATTAACAAAAAACCCTAATTTTAGACAAAAAAAAAATATTTTCCAAATAAAAATAAAAATTCTTATTAATAAAAATTTTATTTGTGAAATAAAAAAGGTGTTTTATTTTATAAAATTTATATTCTAAAATTTTTAATATTAGTCTTAAAAATAAAATAAATAATTTATAGAAAATTGTTTTTATTAAAAAACTCTATTTAATATTCCATCATATAAACTATTTTCATTATAAAGATAAGAAATTTTAATTGTTTATCATCATAGAGATTATTATATATTTAGTGAAGGTGTTCTCTTGATATTTTGTGATTAGTTTATACTATGTATATCATATAAGACAAGTTATCAAACATAACAATGGAATTACACAGTTTATAATTTTTTGTCGTTACAAGTATGATACATATATATTATACCCTATGTATTTCTTATCTTCCAGCAATCAACCTTCTAAAACATTATATTAAATTATTAAAATAGTCATACTTTTGAAAAATTATAATAATGATAATCATAAGATAACATTCTTAAGCATCATATAAAAAATATTACATATTAATTAAAAACTTACTTATGGAATTTCTTATGTATCAACCTTGTGTTTAATGACTTTTCCAATTTTATGATCTTCTAACTAGAGAAAAAATCATAAAATATAAATATAAAATATATACATAATGAAAATATAATATTATGTATGAAATTATCATTTCTAGATTTTTTATTTTATTTTTCATCTTCATTGAATTCAAACTGTATATGTCATATTAAATAGTATGTCTTTGATAATTTTCTAACTCTAGAATCTTTAGGTATAAAAATATTATGTATCGAGTCAGGTTTTTCCTTTTTAGATTTTCATCATCCCTAAACAACTCCCAAACACTTCAAAACAACTCCAATATTCTCCAAAAATCATTCAAATACCATTAAACACTCTAGAACCTTGGAATTAACTTAGCCTCACATAATAAACTTCATTATATATGAGTTTAAGAATGATTAATTTAATGAAATAAAAAAAACATAAGAAATATATCCACTTAATTACATATCCAAATATTCTTCCCTAGAAAAATACTACACTAAAAGGGAATTCTTATTTAACTCCCTATCTCACAAAACACTCCATGGGTCTAAACAATATCCTCCAAGGTCAAAACCACTTGAGGTCTCAAAATCCCCTAGAAAAAATATATTTCCTTTAAAATATATGATTTCAAATTTTTTACTCAACAAAAAACTATGGAATAATATATATTTAGCCTCTAAATATTATTAAATGATTGAGAGTAAAAAATATTTCTAACTAACATGTTAAAATGTAACAAAAATCCATCGTAGTGCAATATCGTCTTCAAGACCATTGCCATATGAGCTATATGTCATTGTTCACAACCCCAAACACCTATAAAAGGTTTTAGAATTAATGATTCCACATATATATCTCTGTTTGAAACCAAATTTATATTTTTATCCAACTCTTTATACAATAGTTGAATGATTTTTATATTTCATCTAATGTGGTTTTAAAATTATTAAACAAAAAAAGTGTGTTTCCTATAAAAATGTTGTTAACTATTCGGGTCAATAGTTTTCTATTATTTTATATTAATATCCTGATGGTATATTTTTTAGAAGCTATATAATGTCATCATTTCATTGATAGAGTAACATATTTTAATGTGAAATTTGTTTCCTTACTGTAGATATTTTTTCGTTATGTATAGGGAACCAATTCATCTCTAATATCATGTTATGTTAATCTAATAGAAGGATAATAATATTTCCACCATGAACAATCCTATAAAAATCAACATGGAATAAAATAATTATACTACAATAATATTTCATTTAAAATGAAATCATCAGGGTGGTGATTTAATGATCACAGAAAAACATATTATATATACGTGAGTTCTAAGAATATAATTCCAATAAAAATTTACAACTCTGCATTGGATGGTATGTGTACCTTAAATAACAGCATCCACATCAGGAGTAGTTCATGAAAAGGTGTTCAATGTTCCACTTTTTAATAGAGGTTATAGATCCTCATCATCTTGGTTACTCCATAGATCAGGGCATTGACATTGATAATTCCCAAGTTCCCCACTTATAAGACATTCAATTATCAATGGTACAATATGTTGAACACTATTTCATTAACTCATGTAAATCAATCTCTTAATTTCTCATCATCTTTTTTATGGTATATGACCCCCTCTTCCATAAATAAATTATCTTCTAGTCCCTCATAGGCAATCTCTTTTGAGTCATTCCACATTTTTTACTTAAAAAATTGATCATATTTCATTCATTATCTTTTTCAATAGATATTTAGGGAGACACCACCCTTATCTTCTATGGTTTGATTCGTAATTAAACTATGGTCACATTGTTAATAATATTTCATGATATCATGTTTGCAAAAATCACAATATTTCTCAATTGAGAACACATTTTTATGGGCTATTCATTGTGTTAATCTTCACATTATCGATTGAATCCATTTTTAAATTTGTTATTTCAGAATTTATCCATTTCTAAAACCAAAATAATTAACATGAGTAATGATCATTGTTAGAAAAAGATCATAAATAACTATAGTAAAATTATAACATGAGATGTATCAATTTATTACACTATAATTTAATCTTATTATTCATATAACTCAACATATATCATAATTAATTAAACAAAGGTTACCTTGTGTTGGGTTTTCTTAAACTTATTAACCTAATTCACATAATAGCTATCCCAAATAATAATGAAAATTCATAAAATATTCTACACAAAAATGTGATTCAAATATTTTATGTCACAATCAAATTTAACTTTATCTAAAAAACACATATCAATTAATATTACAATAACATATTGATCTCTATGATTCAATCAATATTATCAATGATCACTTTCATATTAGGTTATTAAACATAAATATATAAAAATACCTCACACTTGTTTATAAATAAAATGTTAACGAACCAAATCATATACCCCAGGAGTGTCAAACTAGTTATTGTGTTAGGCCTCTTTGTCTTGAACAAAGTGATGATCAAGTTAATACCCAATTTTCCCTTTTCATGTTTCTTACCCTTATGTAATTCTATGTCAGAGCCTATATCATCTAATATTATCTAGAAAGGGATGTATTTTCTAGATCCAAACAATCTCTAATTTACAGAAACATTAGGATGTTATCATATAAATAAAATTTTATCTTTGACTAATCCCTAGGTATGGCTATAAAGTTCTCTGATTTTAGCACAAATAAATTTACATTATTACCCTAAAATTAAATCATATACTATCCCAAATGGTTATCTATACCTTTTAAATAGTGATCAGTACTACCTTATAATCCTTTAAATTATCCTAAAAAAATCCTACTTTAAAACCATATCTATGCAATACTTAAATACAAACTGTGATGCCCTAAAATCCAACTCCTAGATCCAGTGCCAAAAACATTCTTCTTATACTATCTTCAATACCAACTACATGATTACTAACATAAATATCCAATAACATATATGAAATTAATAAAATCATGAATTATACACCTTCCCAAGTCATTTTAGGTTTAGATATTTAAAGATGTTAGGAAAAACAAATATAAAAAAACCCATGAAATTCTCAATTGATGAATAGTTTTTCACCATAACTTGAAATACTAAATCAATAGTATGTATTCATCATCATCAACAAAATCTCCATTCATTATATCCTGTTAGAGATATCATTTTTAATAATTTATTTCATCCCTAGGTATATGGAATAATAAAAAAGGGGTGATCACAAACACTTAATAATGTAAAACATACAACTGAGGAAGTAAAACCATAAAAATAGAATTAATATTATGGTGGGATAAGATAATAGAAAATAATCCCATAGTAAAATGAAAATTAAATCATAATATATCTATATATTGTAATGTAAATAAAAATATAAAACGGATATCAATAACTGCTTCCTTAGATATGAAATTAATAATGTCAGATAGCTAATTCCATACTATAAGTAAAGACTTCATGATCTTGGACAATATTATCGTACCTTTAGGGAAATATCTTGTTCTATAAAGGAATACACAAAAATACCCAAAAATATTTGTATCGTGAGACTCACTAATGCATAGAGGGGCTATATTATGTCAAGACCCACCCATAACTAGTTTATGTTCTATGCATTAATTATATGACATATCGAGTAACTAATACATACTCAAATTTTTCAATAAACATCCATATTTGAATAAAAACATATAGAACAACAAAAAATATCCCTATTTCAATTAGAAAAATAAAATCATTATAATTCATCAGAAAGAAAGAAATGGATTATAAAAAATAACATAGTAACCATTTCTATAATCCTCTACATTTGAATAAAAACATAAAAAATGCAAATATTTCCTGCATGTTAAGAGAATAACATTTTTTCTTGGTAAACTTCATCCAATCTGAATTATGTAAATGTGATGTTCAAAATGTATTGAAAAATGAGTATAAATCTATGTAAAAACTACAAAAACATGTTTATAATACATTAATGGAAACAATATGGATCTCTCTAAAAGATAATGATTCTATTGTAATAATATAAATAGAAGTATGTTAACATTTATAAACAACATACATGAAAAAGGATCCTTGAATGATACCACCCAATAAGGGAAGAGGAATTTTATTTTCATGTACATTGAATTAATTCCCCCAAAATATAAATATCTTTTAGATCATATATAGTTAAAAATAACCCCTCTCCAAGAAATTTTTTTTATAATTTTAATTCAAAATTAAACTAAAATCATAAAAGGTATTTTCGAACACATTTTTATATTTGATGTAAAAAACTGATGTTTCATGTCATATCAAAATGTATTATTTAAATGGTGAAGTGAAAAATCTATAAAAATTTAATTTTAAAAATGATGTTCATAAATTTTCCATGAAAATACATAATTTGTTTCTTAGATAAATTTGTAGTGGAAGACAAAACATATGTTAGTGAAAGGAAAAAACTCTTAGTAATATCTTGGAAAATACCGTTGTTCAAAACTCACATTGTAAAAATATTAAGAAAACAATTTTTTGTAGAAAAATATACTTCTCCCAATAGGGGATTAAAAATTATCAATAAATAATATATTATAGTGGGAAATCCCATACTTGGAATAAATATCTTTATCGATGAAACATTATAACTCAATGAAAATAGAGTTTGGTTATCAATATTTATTATGATAAATATAATCATTGAAATAAGAAATATTTCAAAAGGTTTTTTTATTTGGAATATATGTAAATTTATAAAATAAAATAGAAACCCACATTATATAATAAATTCATCAGTTATATCGAATATTTAATCCCAAGTTAAAACGTGGTGTAAAAGATAAACATTTTTCACGAAATTAATGTTTGAGACAAAGAATCATTGCAGGTTGAGAAATATTTTTATCATAGCACCCTAAAATTTTGGGATTGGGATTTAACTAGAAATCCCACTATTAAAATATGGTTCATTATATTATATCTCACATAATTATTATATAAACCACATAAATGAAATTAGGATTATAATACAAGACACGTCTCAAAGAGATGAATTTGAGATGAAAACACTTACCTTATATACTTGCTTACTAGACCATGCTCTAATCTCTTATATAATAAACATAAATATCTCAAAAAAATATCTTATTATGTAAATAGAAAAATAATATTTTTTTATAATTATTTTATAACCATTTATTACAAATATATTATCAAATTATAATTTATTTCTATTACCATGTGTTAGAAGGGTTGATTCATTGTTTCATACATACTTCACAAAGACAGGATCAATTATCATTACATTTTTTATAGTACATATTTTCAAAATCATTAAACATATAATAATAATTTTTTTATTCAATGATGACATAAGTGCCATTTTTATTAGGTGAAATACATGAATATTTCTTGTGAAAATTGAAGTTGTGATGAACTAGTTTTCATTGTTTTTAACGATAGAAAGATGATATATAAATAAATATTTTAAATATTAAAAAAACCATTATAGAATCATTAAAACATGTCAAATATTTAATTGTAGAATTATATTACCATTATAAAATGTTTGATACTCATTTATGACATAATCGTTATAACATCGTTTATATAGGTAGTTAAATCAAACCAAAAGGTAATGTGATATAATGATTTAATGAGTAAGATGATATATTTGGATAATGATATGTCTGATATAAATAAGCATAAACATTTAATAAAAAAATATATCCTCATTAAATACATTCTAATAAGGATCAATGATGGTTGTTTATGGAAATTGAAATTCATCATTCATGGAGGTGGTAGTTTTCTCGTACACACAATTAACAACCACATTTCTCAATGAATGGAAGATATTATGGTATATGAAAATTTATCATTTCAAATTGTTATTTAAGAAACAAACAAAATATTTATTCATAAAATCCATCCTTCATACCATACATGAGCGGTGTTGATGAAAATATAAACACATCCCTTCGTGGAGGTTGTAGTCCACTCGTACACACAATTGATGATTTGATCTCTCTCAGTAGACGAAATACAATGAATAAATTTTATAAAACCATATAACGAAATTTGAGTATAATAATTAAATTAATTTCATTATATTAATAAGGTTGGAGATGATTTAGGAAGTATTACTTTAAAATAAAATAGTATGTTAAGGTAATACACACGTTGGAAGATTGAGTTTTCTTTAGAAAAACTCCTTGGTAGATAAGGCCTTAAGAAAACTAAATTTGAGTAGTATCTTATAGAAGTTGTATAGGGCTACAGTATAATAAAATTTGTATATTTTAAATAAGGAATTAGATGGATATGTGATCCTTGATGTGGTGGAAGTGTTGTTTTTTATAAGTTAAGATAATTGTAGTTTTAGATGTAGCCATTACATTTTCAATAATCTAATGTTTATATTTGAGGGTCAATGAATAAAAAATTGAAAGAAGAGTAGGGTAATGTAAAAATGGGTAGAAACTAACCTAAACCACTCTTTTTTAGAAAAACATGAGTGTTATAGGGCTTTATCTTTTAACCTTTTAACATTTATGCTAATGTACTTATATGTTGGTAATTAATTCTTAACCATAGAAATTAATTTTAATGAAAAGAAATTAATATTTAGCCATTAAACTAATTTGAAAATTATGATATCATGTTTGGAAATTATTTTATCAACAAACATTTCTTTTTCTCTGAGAAGTTATTATTATGGCACACATAATGCTGAAAAAACTAGTTTTTGAAAGAATGTCATTTTATGTTTAAAATTTATTTATAAGACATATCTATTAAATTTATCAATTAACATGACATGAATTAGTTTAATATAAACCAAATAATATTTATGAGGCTTCCATGGAAATACATAATCTAATCTCACCTTGAAATTTTTTAATTCAAATAAAATGATCAAAAGAGTTTTTATTCAACAAATATTTTAGTTTAGTTTTAAAAATACTGGACATGGGATTTATAAGCTCAATGAATATATTAAAATTAATAATTTTCTTCCTAAATAACATAATTCAATAGTTAAATATGTTTGAAAACTTTTAGAATTTACATACCTAATATAATGTCATAAAAATTTTAATTTTCACAAAAACCGTATTCATCAAAAAAAAATTTATTTTCAAGAAAAACTCTAGAAAATAATTTTACATAAATTTTGTGTTGAGAAATAAAAAAATGGTATTATCTAATCGTACTTATATTAATAAAAATTAATTTTTTTTTAAAAAAAAATAAATTATTTAAAGAAAATAGATTTTATTGAATTTTTTTTAATATTCCCTCACATTAATTATTTATCTTATAATGATAATAAATTTTAATGGTTTATCATCATGGTGTTTATTATAACTTTATAAATAGTTTTATAATATGTTGTGATTATTTTACAATTTTTGTTGCATGTAAGGAATGTTATCGAACATAACATCAGTTTTATTAGGCCTCGAATTTGTAGTTGCTACAAGTATGATTGAGAGATATTGTACCCTATGAATATCTTATCTTCTGGTAATCAACCTTTTAAACCTAATTGGAAACTTCAAGAAAATTTATGGTTTTACAAAGTATAAAAATTTTAATCAATATAGATATTAAATATGTATCATATAAAAAATAGTACGTATCAAATAAAAAACATTATGTGTTTAAAGACATTAATAATTTTAATATCTTTTTCCCAGAGAAAAAAATCATACAATATGAATATAAAGTGCTTACAAACTACAAGAAAAATCTTATTTATTAGAGTAGACTTCCTGCATTTGTTTCCTTTTAACCTTCCCTTTATATAAATTTTATATATCATAGTAAATAGATTGTATTTTTTAATTTTCTATCTCCAGACTGGATAGATATAAAAATATTATGTATTGACTCTGGTTTTTCCTTTTTTTCAATTTTCAACATGTCTACCAAACTACATAACTCTTGAAAAAAACTCTAAAATTATCCAAAATTCATTTATATTCCATCAATCACTCTATAAACTTATAATGAACTTCACCATAAATAATAAATTTCATCATATATGAGTTTAAATATGATTTATGTGTTGACATAAAAAAACATCATAAGAATCATATCGGCTTCTTTTCATCCCCAAATCTTATTCCCTAGAAAAATAAAACATTTTAAGGGGATTCTTCTTTACTCTCAATCTATGAAAAATTTTAATGGGTCTCAATTTTTTTTACTAAGGTCACAACCACTTAATGTATCTGTATATCTCTAAAATAATATATTTGTCTCAATATAAATGCTTTCAAAATTTGTACTCATCTTAAAAAATCCCAATATTAAACCTTGGATTTTGGTTAACATGTTTTTGGAATCAATGTTTCGAAGCCTTTCCATATGTTAGAAACCACCTAGCTATTTTAATCCATGAATTTATAAAACTTGATTTATTTATAACACAAAAAAGGATATAAACGCCTTTAATGGTGCGACCCCAGAATGCACTACCCAAACCCCAACCCCCATTAGCTCAAATGTTTTAATTTTGTTACTATTGAGAATAAATTTTATGAAATAAATATATCATTTTTATTTTTTTGAATAAAATTATATAATATATTTTCTAATGTAATTATAAAAAATAATAAAAATATTTTTTACAAGATTATGATTCAAGACATGGGATTGAATGAGTATAATTAATTTTTGTTTTTTGAATCATTATCACAAGAATTCTCAAATAGTTTCAATTTATACATGAGTGACCTTTTTCATCCAGACCAATTATATTATTAAAAATTATCTTCACTAAAAAAATAATAGTTCCTGAATATTTTTATTTTTATTTAATATAAAATTATAATTATTCATGAACCATAATTAGTGTTTATGTTTTTTTAAAATAAATTAAAACGAGAGATAATTATTTATTACAAAAGTCCAATAGTGTTAAAAATAAAATAAAATAATCTGAATGGTGGATGGCATGTGGAAACTGTGGAACATTTTACAAAAAAAATAAAAATTTTAAATTTTAAATAAATCATATTGTTATCATATCCCCACATTGTTCTTGGACATAAAATCTGAAGGCTTAAAATTGGTGATGAAAAAATATTTTATGTTAAATATTACATGCATATAATTTATCGAAATTATTAAATCCTATTTTTTTACACCAATTAAGATGTAATGATTGTTATGTGATCATGATTAATTTTCAAAAAAATTAAATTATTCTAAATAATTAATTTTTCAACATGACTTGATTTATATAATTTATATACTTATTTATTTAATAAAGAAATACTTATATATAATGAGTAACTTAGTCTACATTTAAATTTGTTATTTTCAACCATCATAACCAAGTGAATATTTCATTAACTATTTTATAGGTAACAATGTTCAAAAAAATAGAATGGGTTATTTCAACCATAGTAAATCTATCAATGTTTTTTAAAAATAAAAAAAACTTATTTTATATTTTAATTATATTTGTCTGTTAACACTACCACAATATTGTGTTCACATAGCACCACAATTATATAGTGCTTCTATTATCATTGATAAAATTTATATTTCATGAAACATTATTCATCATTAAAAAGAACATTTTAATATATAAATATATTTTTATTGATATAAATATAATATATTTTATAAAATATGATTTATATAAGGATAGTTATGAATTTACAATTATAATATTCAGTGAATATGGATTATAAAATAATTAAAGATATAATATTAATTAATAACATACTTATTATTATCAAATAATTGGCATTTAATAAAAAATTTAGATGGAAAAAATAAAAAAAAATTAATAAACGCTCTAAAATATGTTTAAAATGGGACTCAAACCTCAAAAAACAATAAAACATGATTCTAGTGTTTGTTTTGGCTCTACCTTTTTTCAAATAGAATCTCGCAATGAGTACTACTCTGTTATAATGGTAGTAACCTTGGTCCCTTTTTCATGTGGAAAAAAATGACCATAAGGCCTTCAAAACTGAGTTTTTATTCAGTATTTTTTTTATATTTGATGGAATTTCAGCATCGTTTATTGGGAACTTCATGTATTTTTTCGGATGGTGGAATGCCCAAAATAACCCCATTCCTTATACTATTCTTCATGTGAGATTGGAATCCCTCTGCATAACATATTGTTGTGTTGGAAGAGAGGTCATTTGCATTCTAAAGTGATATGGGGACCTATGTTTGTTTTGTGTATTGTAGTGGTACAAATCCAGAGTTCTTGTCTACATACTATAGTGGTACGCGGTATTGGAGGCCATTCTTGTAGCGTAACACTACTTGGTATAGTGGATTAAAGAAGGGGCATTGATCTTGCAGTTCAAGGTATGTTCATCCATACTCCCTAAAAATATGATCTTTTTCTCGAATCCCCTCAGATCCATTTTATAGAGTTCTAAGGAGGTTATATCTGTAGGTCACACAGAACAATTTGTAGAATCCAATTAATAATATCCTAGCACACAGATGACTCAGTCAACAGAAATTTGTATGGAGTTTGTTCAAGGTGGCATAAATCACCACCTTGATCCCATAAAGGACAAATTTCACAGGTCTCCACTGACCACTCCTTGTTCACAAATTGGGTTTTAGGGGATGTTGTTTAGGGGTGTACCTCATTGCCAAAAAAATTCAATGACATGGTTTATGGGGCCTCAGTTCGCGGGGCCTCAGTTCGGGGGTGGAATTCCCCCCCTCGATTCTTCCAATGACGTGGTTTGTGGGGGAATGCCACCATTCATTATTTACTCAATGAACTGATGGGTTATCTAGCCAATTACTCATGCAACAGTGTGTTCTAGGTTGTTCAGCAGACTGTTTGTTCTTGGTTAATTCCATCCACATACCATTTCTATAATTCATTGCATAGACCACTCTAAGTCCTCTAAAAAATTTGATTTCTTAAAATTTCTTGTCAAATTCTCTTTCAATCTTGCATCTTATTCCTTTATCCAAATTTTTGGATTATTTTTTTTCCTATGAAAAGTTTTTAGGACCCTACAGATGCACCCATCATAATAGGGTTTGATCGAGACGAAGAATTGGATATTCCAATGTAGAAAGTGGTCCTGAACTAAACTGGTTTGCAGTATAAAAGTGGATGTGTTGGGGGCACTAGAACTATATATAGGGGTCCCAATTAATTTTTTATTTACTATATTTCTCAGTTAAAAGTAATCTACAATGTACTCTCAGATTTCCATTATTCTTCATACAATCTCCTTCTTAGACTCCTTCGACCACGAACCATGCTTCACCTTCAGCAAATCTAAAACTCTTCATGGTTGCCTTAATTTGTGAACTAAACTATTAAATCTGCAATCCGAACATTAATTTTCAAACATAAAACATTAAGTCTTCACTTTTAATGACTATACAGCGAGGATTGGTACGCAGCTCACCTATCCCTCAAATCGTTCAATTGGTTTTCCATTGATTCGCGATCCAAAATCTTGAGAAGCATTCCACAAACAGGTTCTACTATTTAGTATACAGAGCTTTACCATGAGTAAATCTTGTATTAATATTGAAAATTTGGGTCTTTTTCCCAATAATTTTGTTTGAGTGGACCTATGGTATAGTCTTTTTGATGCAGGAAGGTGGTGTCTCTTCCACAAGTTTTTGTCGATGATGTTGGTGTTGCTGATGCTACCGTAGTGCCACTTTCATCTACCGATGAAAGGTATGAGAGTATTTAGGAATCTATTAAAGACAAAATCCATGTCTCCCCACTGCATCAATCCTTATTGAATATTGTTACCATTACCCTAAGTGAGTATCCAATCTCAGATCGGCAGTCCATTTATAGATTCGGTTTACTGTCTGAGAAATCTATTATGGAAACTTGTGTTGGCCAACCAACCTACTACCTGAATAATAAAGATCACCATTCCTAAGGCCCTTATCTCTTCAATAGGATGATTAATACTACAGTATATGAGAATTGTGTACTTATTGAACTACACTCCTAGGACACCAAAGGAAGTGTGGAAGATGCTAGATGAAATCGTCCACTGCTACCATCACATTGTGTGAAGGGCCCTAGTAAACGAGAAACATGGATCACCATCAAATCAGGACCTTCACTATGGATATTAGTATGGATTGGATTATGGATGGTTTTTTTTCTTCCTCAGAGTTGTGAAGAATTCCCAGTATAATTTCAAGTCATGGGGTTATATGAGGTTATTTGGGTATCCTAGACCAACACACATCAGACTAGAACCCTCATTTCACTAATTCTGAGAAGATAAAGTTCATATACCAATACATATCATTTATTCCATGGGGAGGTCAACATTATTCTCTAGTATTTTTAGCTAATTTTGGGGTTCCCTATTGTTGGGGATATATATGATGAGTATCTACCTCATTCTTCCACCTAGGACCACAAGGACATGACACCACCTTTGGATAGAATAATCATTTCCCAAGAAAAAAACATTTGAAAAACATCAACCCCTACCTAATAAATCCATTTCATTCTTGAAGTGGATGAATTTATTTTCCATTAAATGTGGTCAATATCTTGATGTGCATAGACCCATGTCTAATCCATCAAAGGGAACTCAAAGGTGAGTGGTTACCTACTATCCTGTCGTGGAGGAGGGACGATTCTGCGAATTGGGATGTGAACTCATCAGTGACATGGACCTCTTGTTTCAATTGGAAGCCTACGTTTCCATGTTATGAGTGGTTATATTTTACCAGTGTGATACTCTAGTAGTGTGAGAGTCACAACCTTCATCATGGTGGCTCAGCTGGCCACTGGAAAATGCATAAACCATTCTATTCTAGTCCTATCCAAAATCTTCCATAACTATGTCTGGTTTGTGAGATAAGGCCTCCTCATTCGATGAGTATGCCCTTCCAAAACATATGGGGTTGGATAGGTCCCAACATAGGAGGATACACATTATCAATTCCTTTCCAATTAAACATCATTTTCTTTATCCTTACCTTCAGAACACCAGTATGGTTATGCCGTCGGGTTGGGCCACCCAAGATATGAAGTGAGACTAAGCTGAAAATAATGAATGAGGGTTGATCGATCAAATGAAAACATAATCTATCATCCTAAAGATTCCCCTACTAGTACCATTGTGAATTCTGATTCGGAAGACTTGTTCAAATATTTTTACATATTTTCTTTGAGAAAGGGAATTTTGGTTGCCTATATTGATGGGGAACATACCTAAAAAGGATATGTGCCTTGCTAATTTGGTTGTTAGTTTAACTGCGTCCAGATTCTATGTCCCTCTACCCTTAATTGTGCACATCAAGAAAACCATTTTATGATATCCTAATCGTTCCGGATAGTGTTAACTACAAAGGATACCCATTTCAAGGTCATGATTCAGGATTTAAAGCGTTTTGTACCCTTTCTTACAAGAGGTTATCTGAATCATGGCCTCAATTGTATCTGGATGGCCACCGAGTAGATCTAGCTCTCACTATTACAATCCTCAATGCAACTAAGGCTAAGGGAAAGGGGAAGAAAAAGGAATCTTCTGAGCATTATTGAACATGGAATGTTCTTCGGAAGCCTCTCAGTTCTCCCCCAATGAAGGTCTTAAGACCTTTGGGTGTGACCTCTCATACTTCCAAGTATACCGCTGAGGACCGACCACCCATCCCATATGAGGATTATTTTGTGGCGGCCTATATGCTATGGGGTTTTTTGAAAACCCATCAATCTTTTCGCGATCAATCCCCTCATTCCATGTGGTAGTTCCTCCAAGAGAGAGAGAGAGATAGAGAGGTTCCCCTTATTAACCTTGGTCTCATGTCAGCATTGGATGAAATTTATTATTATGATGGGACTTAGAGGGTAAAATGTTACATTGAAGATGTTGAAACCCTAATCCATGCCTGGAATAATCTTCATAAATAGTTTCATTGAGTACATGCCAGGATGCGATCAGTGACTGACGAAGAGGGTGATGTTGATGATCACTCTTTAGACGGTGATGAGATTTCTTATTTTCATGATGCGGTTGGAGCAAGGAAAGATCTTCGCTCCTGTGAAAATCCTTGTAAATATTCATACCCTAAGGGTACTAGGGCTATGGGGGCACCATGGAAGAAAAATTGATTGATGAAACCTTCTCCACATCCCATAATTGATCCACCATCACTATCTATCCCCATTTGAGCCACGTTTCTGAGTTCTTGGAGGGTCTGGGATTACTTAAGAGTGAACTATTTTGATGAAGATGTTTAAAAACTACTTAAAGGAGGGTTCTTTGATTTTCCAGGTTTTGGGGTAGCCATTAGTCACACATTAATTTATGTTAATGAATATATAGTTTAGGAACCCATATTCTTAAGTGAGTTGCACAGGTGTCTCCATGATTTCAAAGAGAAGATTTATTAGTCTGACCACATGGGCGTTACTCTTAGATCCAATTAATATCATAGGAGAGGTTGTATATTTACTAACCCTGATTTTATTTCCCTTCATTGTGATGATTATGGACTCACCTATTTTACTACCACAGGGATCTGATGAGACACATGAGATGGTTCTTTCTCACATATACACCCCCAAGAGCACAACAGATGGGGAACATGTCGCTTCATATGTGGGGATTGCTGAGGAAGGTCTTCCTAGTGCTACCAAACATATAGAGGTAGTTATTAAAAATCCTTCTAGGGAATTTCCTCCTCCGGCCCCACATTATATTCTCATAAGAGATCCATCCCCATGACATACCAATACACATAGACAAATATCCCACCTATCAAAAATAATCATATAGGGTATTACATGTAATTGTCATATATACTTATCTGTTTGTTCAGTAATTTTCTTTTAACTTGATGAACATTTTTCATGTGCATATTTTTATGAAAAACCAATTAGTAATCAGGTGGATACTTCCCATGATTCTATAGATCCTATTCCTTCTATGGTAGAAGAATTAACACTAGTAGTAATGGTTTGGGATGATGTAGAGTTAGTAATTTCTGAATAGACTTATGGTATTCTGAGACTTATGTACATTCCTTCCCTAAATTAGTATACCACTACCCCGATAGGGAGGATCATTTAGAATATGGGATCCCAAACAGTCATATTGATCCCACTACCATAGGTAAGGATGAGAAAACATTTATAGTAGCAACTGAATTGGGTGAAGATCCCCAATTTTCTCTTACTACCAATGGGGCTCTAGGACTTGGGGAGTCGACCACCCCAAAAACGATGGACCCCACCCATATAAATGGAATGCCTTTGAGGATTATTATATTATTTAGATTGTTAATCATACTTACCCGGAAATCACACCCACTGGGGAGGCTGTCATCCCAGATCCTGACAATTTATAATGAATCATCATTCATTTATTAATCATGGAAGTGTCAATGATTATGACTCCTAGAAGATTAGTAATAACTATAAAGCCTTTTTCTAGGATGATTATCCTAAAGAGCTTGGTTTCTGTAATTGATCTTATAGGGGATTGTGGTCCAATTATATGTGGCCCTATTCCATTGATGCCTTTAAATGAACTTGGGACTCAACGGCTTATTGAAGATGTAGTATCATCATTAAGAGGTGCTGATTCCACCATGGAAATTGAAGGCATTGTTTTTTTAGTCAGTGGAGGATATATTTATAGTACTCCCACCTCATCCCCAAATTCCACCCTATTTTTTAGGTATTTTGTGTTTTTAATTTCTTCATTTATGACTTTTTGATCACAAAAACAATCATGGGTGATTCCGGTAGAGACTTTGATCATGCCTTCTATTACAACTGTCAGGGGTGAGGCTAATAAGGGATCCAATCACACTACAATCATTGAATTTGGTCCTTCCATAGTGATGTTCATTCATGAATATATTTCATCGTATGAGAGTGATTCTGAGACCAATATAGAGGGCTTGGTTAGCCTTTGACCTGACCATTAAAGGGCACGGAAGAACATATGGAGATTGATTTCTCAAACACAAATTGTTAATATGTCGATGAAGAATATAATGTTACGTCACTAGTTTGTGGTCCTAGGGATTGGAGTTTTTATTACCATGCAATTTATGACACAGTGAGGTAGATAGTCATGGAGAGGGAGAAATAAGGGAATCTCAAGTCCCCTATAATTTTTTACAGAGTACCTATCCCATCTTAATGTGGACATACATATTCTTATGAACGAAGCTACTAATCAAGATGCATCGGTCGTGAGGTTAAAGAGTGAAATCACAAAAAAAAGGTCATTTTGGGAGTCGCTCGATCAGGAACCATAATAGTTCAATAGAAAATAGGACTGGCTCAAATAGGAATTAGCTCACCCCACAGATGTATTTAGTGATGGATAAAAATAATTTGTAGAAGGAGAAATGGCTGGCATTGAGGCAGTATAGGAGGCATAGGAATTGCGAGCAGGTGTGATGGATGAGACCACACCTTTGAAAAATCATCACCAGTACATCAAATTGTTATATCTGGAATTGATGCAACTCTATGAGTCTATTAAATGTATTATGTAATGGCTATTCCTTCCCACATAGAGAGGCCCTAGGTTATGTATTGTCACTATATCATTTTGTAATAGAACAAGAAGATATTTCGCTCTAATTTGTCTCTGGTATATTTTCCTATAATATCAATCAATCATTATCATTTATAATAGAAACCATAATATCATCCGGATATCAACATGAGTCATAATATGGGATTATGAAAAGAATCAAATAATTCCCTAGTTTTATCCTAAGAAAAGGGGCTCAGTGAGAATAGATTTAATCTTGCTAGTGTTACATGAAAAAACACACCAAACTCTATTCCTTTATCATTATCACCCTGACTTTTTCATAATCTTGTTGTGGTGTTAGATTAGGAGTTATAACTTGAATTTTCTATAGGACACACGTTGTGGGTTTTTGACCTAATAAGATTTGTCTATCTTAATGATTATTTTATTTCTCGATGTCTTTCCTAAAACATATATACTATAGGTTTAGAGAGCAAGTAATTGACTTTTGGTTCGAGATACCCTTTGCCAGTTTTCATCCCTTTGAGTCCTACGTCACTTCTGTATTGACAATCTATTGTCTTCCTAGCTAGACTATCATTACTAGCGTTTTAGGTCAAACAGATTTGATTGTGTTTTGTAGGGTGATGGCCCCAATTTATTACCCATGTGTAACACTCGAAGATTTCATAGTATGTTATCTCATTAAAATAATTCAACAACTTATGCTATACGAAATAACGAGTTCGAGCGCACCACAACATACCAAACTAGATGTTAAAAAGAAGTTATAAAAAGTATTATCTGAATTTTCAATCTCATATAGTTTATAAAATTTTAACATCCATATTATGTGTTTCTTAGACAAAATATAAGAACAAATTCAATTATTCAAATAAAGGAAGCATTTTTTAAAAATGTAATTTTACCACCAACTAATGGTGAATTATTTTTAAATACAATATTTGACACTTTTATATTAAATTTGACATAATAAACTTCTTATTTAGAAGCGGGATATAAAAATTTAGTCTGGATAATTTTTTGGTGTTTTTCTGATAACATTTATATTTTAAAGAATAGTGAAAGATGCTAAATTTTAATTGAAAACAACTTTTTAATAAAAAAACATTATAATGTTAAATTATACAATTGAATTGTTTTGATGTATAATTATATTATATATTTTTCATTTAATACAATGTAGGTAATTATAAGTAATTTTACATTAAAATTAGACATAAACACATGTCAATCTTTTGATAGTTTTTACTTGTAAAGAAACCCAATTTTTGGTTTTTCAATGGGAATTAATTTTTAATTAATAAATGAAACTTATATGTTCTAAATTTGGTAAAATAAACTTAATTTTTGAATTCGGAATATTAAAATTAGCATCGGGTGTATTTTTTGTATTTTTCTGAAAAATTTCAATTTTTTGATAAATAGTGAAAAACACTGTTTTTTTATTAAAGTACACTTTTTATTTAAATTATTATTTATTTTATTTAATTTTATTTAAATAAAAAATAGATAAATAATACCTATATTAGTTCAATGTTATTAATTTATTTCATTTTATAATAAAATTAGTTGTATAAAATTTTATTGAATATTTTAACCTCTTTTACCCACCTTTTGGCACGTTAAAAAATTTGCATAAAACATAATTTTACCGCTTATGTGATTTGTATTTGAAAACTATAAGAGAAATGGTTTAAATCAATCTATAAAATGTGATTCAATAAGATGTAAATAATTTTTGGTGTATAGTAACTTTTGAATTTTATTTATCACGGTTAAAAGTAAATTGGGTAATTAAATGTAAAAATGATATTATAATTACAATAACACATGTCATAATTAATTGGATAAGTTTAAATTGAACAAAAAAAAGTAGTAATAAATATGATCCTTTAGGTCCAATTGGATTAGATTAGGGCATTTGTTATTTTTTTATTTAATGAAGGGTTAAATGTGTTAAATTCAACATTTATTAACTAAACAATTCTTAATGTAGGGTTATATATAGGATAAATTCAACTATAAAAATTCATTACAAATATAAAATGATTTAATACATAGTGGTATTTTATTTATCATTTTTAATGATTAAATAATTAAATTTATTTATGACGCAATGATGATATTGTAATTATCTTTTCAATGAAATATTAAAATATTTGATATTATAAATATCCAAATAAATATAATTTGAGACTTTTGATAAATTCCACTAATATTCATGGTTAATATGACCTGTTAGGGATGATTAGATAAATATTGTTTTTAATTTATATTGTTTTTATGAATTTCACAAAATAATACCAAATAGTGTCAAATTTGACATAAATTAGTTTTTTAAAAAAATACTATATTATTTGTTGATATAATATTTAAAAAAATTATAATGTTCATCCAAATGGATTAAATAATATTTTAAATGTCATTATTGAACCATTTTAGGTTCTCTTGGATATTTAGACTATGTTTATTAACTATATAGTGTATGAATACAAGAAGACACTGTAAAAGTTAAACTATTTTACTAAGAGTTAAATATAAAAGATAAGGTAACAATGGTACCCTAAACTTGTCTAAAACATATTGGGAGATAGTATTTCGACCCATATAGACCTAAGTGTCGAAATAAATTCATTTTGGAGCCATTAAAAACCATACATTATTGTATAAGAAATCAATATTTTTATCTTTTCCAATAGTGACCATCGCCCCTCTTATAAAAGGGAAAATCCACTTCTCTCAAAATCACACCTCAAAATCCATTTTTCTAAGCCAAAACCTACCCAAATATTATCCCAACATCCCTAAAATAATCTTAGAGTACTTATATTGATCAGAAAGCCAACCTATGGATCTCTTTTGATCAACTTAATAGGAAACACTCGAATAAGAGGAAATAATTTCACCACCCTCTTTCATGTTATTTTCCTCTTCCACTTACTCTTTCATTGTTGTTTCCATACCAAAATAATAAATCCAGTAACTAATAAAAATTGTGATGTTATTATAAATATGGTAAAACCATATTAATTATTCTATCTATCCTATAAATGAAAAAGTCACCATAGGTATGTACGTATGGCTTACCGTCTCCACATCATGGTGTAGTTTGTTATTCAAACACTTCATTATTTGTATGGGTATAATAATGAGTATAAACGATTTAAATAATAAATATACCTTGTTAATTATTCTTTATATATGATATAACATCCAATTATATAAAATTTCACCATCAATATATTGATACTGTCGCTCGTGCGTACGTACAGATTACCGTCTCCATGAACGTGATGGGATTCATTCCCCGTCGTAATAATTCAAGAATAATTATCATTTTATGATTAAAAATAATGTTTGGAAACTTAATATCATTCTGTATATGAATCAAATACATCATATCTATAAAAACATGGATTATATAAAAAATCATATAAAGAAAAACTGCTCAGTTAACACCTGAAACGATTATACTACCAAAATATTATAAACAACTAAATATAAGAAGATCCTATATGATATAAAATTTATGTACATGGTTCTTTTATAATTTAATAACAATTATTAACTATTATACATGAGTTTAACGTACCCCCGACCAAGGAAAAGTGCATGGTAAGTGTTAATTCCTCTATCTCATTATTATCCGAAATTGTTTATGAGTAAGTATTTACTAGGACATATTTATCATCAATGTCCATATTTTATAAAAATGATTTCAAAATGAATATTTTAAGGTTTATGGAAGGGAATATTTAACTAGATCATCATTTTAATTGGTTTAAATATTTACTCTTCTAAGTCATTTTCATTAATTTCCATGTTTTCGAAATGGATTTTAAGGATTTATTTATATAAACAAGAATGTATTTAAAATGTTGATTCCATTCTAAAGATTGAAAGTGGTATGGGACACTTTTATTCATAAATGTCTTTAAATGTATTCCTTTGTAAATTGGGTTACTTTTAATTGTTTTCATGTAAAAGGTATATTTATCTCAAAGAGTTATACAAATCATTTTAATCTATGTCAACATCCTTTGATGTATTTTAAACTTGTTTGAAGTTGATTTATTATGATACAAATCTTCCATATTGTATTGAAGGTTTTGTGATATGTTTGATTGTGGATGTGTTATTTTTATACCATTCATGGTTTATGGATAATGTATTGACATTTCATATGCTTGTTTTAATATTAATATTTATGTTATGTTTAAGCCTTTCCATATGAGTAATTCATTGGACTTATTATGTTATGGGTGGAGCCCTTTATATCTCCTAGATGCATTGGTAAGTCTCATTAGACAAACTAGTGTCTTGGAACAAGGCCTTCACAAAATCTTATTTTTAGTCTTGGAAGAAGGCCTTGACTATGTTGTTTTGAAGTTTGGCTTTATGCATTCCATCATTATGACATTGGCTATTGATATTGCTTGTGCTTATTCAACTTGTAGAATATTTATATGAATAATTAAATGGAATTATTTGATTTATATTTTTCATATTATGCTAAAGATTATGTTTAAAAGGCTTATGTTTTATTCTTATACATTTAATTGAATGTTTATTCTTATTTATGAATGTTTCTGCTATGTTGTTATCCTTACTGAGCATCTGATCTCACCCCTTACTATTTTTAATTTTTTCCAGGATGCAAAGAAGAATATAATTACTAACCAGTAGGGATAGTCTAAGGAATGTGAATGTGTTCAATGGAGATAATTTTTTTATTGTTTTTTATTTTATAATGTAATGTAAAACTTATGTCTGTATCTAGTACTTCCAAGGATACTAAACTGGTCATTCTTTCAGGATTTGATCCCATGTGATCATGACAATGTATTAAAACAATGCACTGACTCTGTTCTACTGGGGTCCGGCCGTTATAGTTTCTATCAAAAGCAGTTTAGAACATACCTTGGAAACGAGATTTAGAAAAATTTTGATTATAGACCATTACCCAAAGATAGACTTTTAGGATTATAATAGAATAAATTCCTAGAATGGATCTATTCATATGGAGAAAAATATTGACATGTTTCCCAAGATTGTGCACCATGCACCTTGTGGTTTTAAATAAAATCGACCGTTAATCCTGTGGCAGTTTGCTCGTCGGCAGCATCTCCAACCCCAGGGAGTTTTGATCCAGGCTTCCCTCCCCTAGCCCCTGTCTCTCTATCTATGCCGGGGCCTCCTGTTCTCAACACACTAATCCAAGGTATAGACTGATCCTTCAAGGATGTTCTGGGCGGGTCGTCCTGCACTCCCTAGGAGTTGTGCTTCATGGCATCAGGAGCTTTATCTCCATCATCTTCTCGGACCGGAAATTGGGTTTCTTTGGAGATCTAGGCTTCCATATTCGATGATGTTGTCTCCAGCATTAAATGGACCCTCATAGCTCTCTTCGGTTCAGAAAAACTGTCTCTCTCGGTTATCAAACATTTTGTGGCATCTTAGGGTCTTTCATCTCCTGTGTGCATCTCAGTCATCCATCATTACTCATTTTTGATGGTTTTTGCGTCAGATTTAGACTTCGTAAAGGTGTGGTGATCATCCCCTCATTTGAGGGGTTGATGGCCGTTCAATCTAGATCTTTGTTCTATAGATGTTCACAAGGGTAAGGAGAGATCCTTCACATCAATTTGGATTTTACGTCCTAGAATTCCCCTCCAATTTTAGAACCTAGCTATTATTTTGGCCATATGAGATTCACTTGGAAGGTTTCTCTGCATGGATGATCATATGCGGTAGGGGTAAGAAACCATGGAATCTAGGATATGCATCGAGCTGGATCTATCCTTGCATGTTCCAGAGATGCTTTCGTTGAAGGTTACAGACTCGTTTGGGTGGATGATGGATGTTTCTTTCCCTGTATTTCCAAGGTTTTGCTCAGCATTTCTTCTCCAGGTTCAGTCCTTGATGAATTCCGAAAATAAAGATGCAAATTCATGGGGTTAGACTTCTTGTGGTGACCCAGTAATTCTTCATCCTGATCCTTCGGCAGAGAAGGTGAGTTGTGAGTCCTCCCAAGAGTACCTTTCAGTTTTTCCCTACACAAGCGTTGGTCAAGCTTCAGTCTCCCTAGATGCAGAATTTCCCTCTTCTTCCAAGGAAGTGAGAGGGGTCCCCTCTTCTTTGGATATGGATTCTTTAGGTATTCAAGTCTCTCCTCCTTCGGTTCATTCAGATATGGGGAATTTTGACGAGTCTTCCTGGAGGTTTGTGGATGGGGGCCTCCTAGGAATTCTCTACTGTCGCCTTTCGTCTCTTCTGGTTCTTCATCCCTTTCCCCTTAAAGGGTAGCTTACCCAGTCATTCAAGGAAATGGAGACACTAGTTTCAACATTGATCGATTCAAGGTCCATGTTTGATAAAGGGAGCAAGAGGGCTCCTGCCCAGACATCTAAGGGATATGAAGGCGCATTGGTGGTTTGCTTATCGTATGGAACCCCACCGAGAACAGTGAAGGGAAGGCCCTCCAACCTCTTTCCTCAACATGCTTCTCCCTCACAGGGGCCTTCATCTACCAGTTCAGGCATCTGTATAAGATCAAGATCAAAGCTACAGTTGTCCTGGGAATGCATCCCCTTCCATTTCTCAGAGACCACTTCACCCGAAGTCAAAATTGGGCCCTATATCTCCCAATGATACCTATCCTCAGATGGAATGCCCGCGGCTTGGAGACTCGGGATAAAATAGAATTCATTTCATTATAATCCAAAAATAACATGGTTCAACAGGTTTCCATTATTGAATACAAGAAAATTCCTTATAGGATAGGAGAGTTCTCCCACAGGATCAGAAAATGAAATTTTATGAACGCCACACCTGAAAATGAACACATATGGATCTTCTAGAATAAGAACATAGAAGCAAAACTGGTACAGGCTGGTGATCAATATATCACCATCAAACTCACTTGCAGCATGAGTGTGTTACTCATGTCTGTGGTTTACGGAAGCTGTGAATCTCACCGTCGGGAGGCTTTGTGGCAGGATCTTTATGTCTTGGACCCAGGGGATTTACTTGGATCATTGCGGGGGGAGGGGTACTTCAAAGTTGTAATGGACCTAGAGGAGAAGAAAGGTCAGGGACCATTTTCCAGTAAGGCCAGTATGGACTTCAATCAATTTGTTGCGGGAAAGGTGCTTATGGATCTAGGTTAGTCAAGACACAGGTTTACCTGGTGTAACAATCAAAAGGGGAGAAACCATTGTTGGATCTGTATTGATCGATGTATTGCCAACATTCAATGCCTCACAATGTTTCCTAATTTGAAGGTTAATCACAAGATTAGTGGGGTTTTGGATCATTCTCTACTATTGCTTTCTCTATTAGTTTCACACTCTAACCTTGATAGCTTCAGGTTCAATAGTCAGTGGTGAGAGAATCTGGGATACAAGGAGTTGGTTACGACATCGTGGGAGGAAACAGTTGAAGGCCACAATTGGGTGTCCTTGCATAACAAGTTGATGAATCTCAAGTAGAGGTTACACCAGGGGGCTAGGAACCTGGCTCCACTAGACCAAGTCTTGGTTGATCTGAAACATGTAGTTGAGAGACTGGAGATGAGTTTTCATGAGACCTGTGACGAACTTGTTTATGAAAAGCTTATGGATAAGAGAAATGAAATGGAAAGCATGGTCCTATATCAGGAGAGAAAATCCAGGGAGAGTTAAAAGACGAAATGGCCAAGAGAGGGAGATAAAAATTCTTCTTACTTCCACGCATGTATCAAAGAGAAGAGGTTGCCTATCATTCCAAATATTGAGTTAGAGGATAGATCCTACTTAGGGGACAATGAAGTGATAGGGGATGACACACAACTTCTTCAGAGACTTGCTGGATGGGAAAAGCTTGTCCCTGCCTGATGGCTACTCGGTAGGAAGTGTGGAGCTCTTAGGGGAGTCACAGAACTTTGTTATGGCTCAAATGAATGAATTCATGGGTAGTAGCCCAAGAGAGGAAGAAATTTACAGGGCCATGATGAAGTTAATTCCAGAGAGCACCCAGGGTCTAGAAAAACTTCCATGATCCTTCTACAGTGACATATGGGGAACTATTAAGAATGATATCATAGGGGTGATTCAGGATTTCTTTTACAGTGGAAGCCTCCCCTGGGTGGCTTGTGAGACGTCCTTGGTTCTCAATTTGAAGATCAATGATCCCTCCTGAATTTCTCATTACAGAACGGTCAGTCTGTGTAACTTTCCATACAAAATTTCATCATGTATTATTAATCAAAGGATGTCTAGTTTTCTCCCCATGTGCATCTCTCTTGAGCATCATGGCTTTTTAAAAGGCAGATCAATTCAAGTTGCAATGGCCCTCACTAAAAAAATGATAAGAGACATAACCACCAGATCTTATGGGTCTAATATCATCATCTATTCGGATATGAGCAAAGCCTATAATAGGATGGAATGGGGGTTCATTAACAGAGTTCTGATTCACATGGGTTTTTTGTGAGGGTACGTGATATTCTTTTTCTATGCTCTAGTTCCCCATGGATTTCAGTATCTTTTATGGGAAGATCCTATGGATTTTCAATGCTGTTAGAGGGCTGAGTCACAGAGATATGATCTATCCATGACTATTCACCCTAATGCTAGAGGTGCATAGCCGATAGATTAACAAAGCAATAATGGATGGAGACATCTTCCATTACCGAAGGAAACAGAGCCTACCAATGGTATCTCATATCATGTTTGTTGATAACTCCAAAATATTCATGAATACAGGCCGGAGATCAATATAGGTGATTATCTAAATTCTAGAGGAATACTTCTACTTTAGTGGACAAGCTATATATAAAGATAAAAGCAGATTTTAAATCTAAAAAAACTATGGGTAATGGACGGAAGAACTCCTGAGCAGAAGTTTGGGTATGAAAATAGGACATTTTCCCCAAGAATATTTGGGAATTCCGGTTTCTCCAGGTAGAATGTGCATCGGGGATTTTGATAAGGTGGTGATTAAGACAAAAAACAACGTCCTCAAATTGAAGAATCACTTACTCTCATTCGGGGGCTGCACCACGTTATTTAACATTGTTCTAACTAAAATCCCAGTTTGTGCAATGGCGTCCATGAATGTGCCTAAAGGGGCTGTCAAATCTATTGATAAAATCTTGGCGGGCATCATCTGGGGCGTGACTATGGAGGGGAAGAAACACTGGGTGTCATGGGATCGGCTGGCCAGGCCCATTTAAGATTGGGAAATCAATGTGAAGATCATATAATCCACCATTGAATACATGCATGTGATGCTCTCATTGGAATCGATTGAAGGGAAAACCTTGTGTTGAAAGATCATGCCCTGCAAACAAGGGTATGGTGCGGATAACCGAAATGTGAATGGATCTCCTCTTTTTATGTCAATCAGCTCCTTCATCCCGTCTCTCATCCAGAATTCTCAGTGGATTGTTGGAGAGTTGAACATTTAGTTTTGGTCCGACAAATGGGCATGCGAGGTGTTAGGGTACCCGGGTTGCCCCGCACCCACCATTTCCTTCAAAGAAGCGCGTTGTTTCCCTGACTTCATCTCGATGGATCTAGATAAAATGAAGGATGAATTATTTTACCATATTAAAACCATCTCTGAACCAGATAAGTGTGTCTTCTCTCCATCCTCCTTGGAGAATTTCAATTCCAGTGACTTTTTTAGAATTCATTATCCTCAGGCCCATAATGTTAGATTGAGCAAGGAGGTTTGGTGTAACCTGATTCCTTCCAAATACTGCTTTATTTTCTGGAGGATTGGAAACAATTCCATCCCAGCTGATGACAACATCAAGCGGTTGGGAATTATCTTTGCGTCCATATTCCATTGTTGTCTTAAAAGAAGAGAAGAGGATATGAACCACATATTCATTGAAGGGGAATGGGCGAAGGCTGTCTAGCGTTTTTTCATAGATTTTACAACGTATGATTCACATGCCCACCAGCATGAACCTTTCCTGGATAGATGGTTTCATGGGACGGACAATTCAGGCTCACAAAGGTTGTCTCGTTCCATTATTCTCAATGCAGGCATTTGGTGTTTATGGAATGTGAGGAACAGGGCAATGTACGATGGGACCCCTTCATCTGGGTGGTCTATTATCGCTAGGATCAGAAACTTTCTGACAGTCTTGGTTCCTTTTTAAAAAAATGGAAAGAAGAACCATCTCCGATGTACCTATGCGCTCCACCGAGAGGGGCCATATCATCTTGCAACAGGGTACAAGGGCACTGGGTAAGGTGGTTTCCCCCTAATGAAGGATTTATTCTGAACGCAGATACTTCTAGCAATGAGGGTATTGCTCGTAGTGGTAGAGTTGTTCGCGACGTTAGAGGGAGTGTCCTCATGGATTTTGAGGCTCACTATGGCAATGGAAAAAGCATCCAGGAAGAGGCAAATGCAATTTTTATAGGGGTCAAATTGACAATGCAGAAAAATATTAATATATCAAAGTGGAGACAGACTCGAAGATTATCCATAGCTCCTTTCCAGGTAAGAGTCAAATACCGTGTTCGACTTCTTACATAATCAAAGAATGCAACGATCTTCTAAAATATTGCACAAAGGTCACCCACACATGGCGAGAAGAAAATAAGGCATCCGACCATCTTGCATCCCAAGCTGAACAAGTCCTTGAAGTCACGATTACTCCAAATATCTCTTTATTCAATACAGAGTGCATGTACTTGATTAGAGGGGAAGTCCTTGGATTTCACCATTTCAGGCCTCCTTAGGCCAGATGTCCTCTTGTTGTTCTGGTTTCTCTTGCTGCCCTTGTTGCTCTTTCACTTTTTAAAAAATGGATCTTTGTGTGAGTGTAATTGTGAGATTTTTTGTATTTTCCAATAAATACATCCCTGTCTAGATACGAGTAGGTTGAGGTGGCTCTGGCACAGATGTACCAATTAGTGAAAACTCTAAAAAGGAGTTTTGGGATTGACATGGAGTATCCTAGTACACGGCAGTGGGCCTTTCTGCACTCTTGGTTATGACACTCACAGAGGATATGCTTAAGTAAATTCACATTTTTATTACAAGCCATTATGATGGATTTTGGAATAAATACTTCCTCAAAGAAAACATTTTATGATTATAGATTATATGAATAATCTTTTCAATTTATGTTAGTTATTTTGCAAGTTTAGAATTATGAATTTTGATTCATAAACCAAGCAGATGTATGCCATTGTTTAGAAATGGCACCTAGTAGAATGATTGAGAATTCCAGCAATACAAGTGATCAAAAGATTAAGAAGTATCATATCTTTCATGGTATTAATCCAGAATATAAATGGGAAATATTGTCCCACATATTCCTATCATAAGATAAAATGGTATCATGTGTTAATAAGATAAGTAATGAATTCTCTGAGTCCTATGGATTTGAAGGAAAGCAAGAGAAGAAAATAATGTAAGGGAGAAAGGTGGATAAAGGGAAGAAGGGAAGGAAAGATTTTCCCATATGTGATAACTGTGGAAAGAATCACCTTGGTAAATTCTTGAAGGGAATGTGAGTTCGCTATAAGTTTGGAGAAAAAGGGCACAAAGTACGTGATTGCAAGGGTAAGAAAAAAGTTTCAAATGTACAATGCTTCATATGCAATGAGTTAGCACACTATGCGAATCAATATCCATATCATTAGAGTATATTACAAATGCTGGTATTGGATAATAATAATGTTATGATAATACCATAGATGAAGAGGAATGATTAGAGTTCTTATGTTTTTATTAATGTATTGTGTCATTTGAATATTTTATTAATGATGTACATGTTATAATAATTATAGAGTATATAAGTGTCACGACCCGTCCTCGGGGCCCATGCCGTGTCTACCCCAAGCCCGCCTTCCATAGGCCAGGGGCTGCAAACGAGCACCAAGTCGTAAATCCCAGAAAAAGGGAAGGCATTGCATGTTTAAATTAAACCACAAGCACCACAGAGCAATCAGGTAGAAGTAAATACTATGTAAAAATTGGTACACCGGTAAGTGCGGAAAAGAAAGTGGGCTAGTATACAAACCCGAAATGAATGTAAAGTACAACTGGAAAGGGAAAACAGAAACTGAAAAGTAAAGCCGCAACGTCGACCTGTCCACTGGAAATCCCACCTGAAGGGTGGGTACAGAAATCCTCCTCTGCTCCTCGGGTCCATCCAACCGCTCTGAGTACGTCCCGCCCAGTGATCCACCTCCAGGTACCGTCCTGCTCCGCAAGCCTCCACCATGATCAGCGCTGTCCGTCATCTGCAGCCAACACAACGTAGTGCGGGCATAGCCCGTGCAGGGGTGAGTATAAGCTACTCAGTAGGGACCCCGTGACCCCCGAAGGTCTCCCAGAATCCACAAAGGATAATCCACAAAGGATAATCCACAAAGGAAAGATACAATCATGAAGTAACATCCGACACTTCTTAGGTATATGCCCATACATATTCCTAAGTCATCAATTCTCGATCGGCTCCAACATCCGAGCTCAAGTACAACCCAGTCCACATAGGAAAGCAAAACGTAAATCCACACAGGATAGGACAACACAATCCACAAAGGAAAGCGAAACAGGATTTCAGCTCACACAGTTATACTTCTTCATATGACGATAAAGATGACCAGATATTGCCACTGATTCATCTAAGCCATCAGACCCACAAAGGATCTATAGGTACTAACCCCCGCAATGACTCACAAAGGATCTGACCCACAAAGGATCGATAGGTAACTAACCCCCGCAATGACCCACAAAGGATCTGACCGACAAAGGATCGATAGGTAACTAACCCCACAAAGACCAACATAGGATCGGACCCACACAGGATCTGTAGGCACTGGCCCACACAGGACCGCTGAGCGCTGACCCACACAGGATCGGACCTACACAGGATCAGTAGCACTGACCCACAAAGGATCGCTGAGTGTTGTAGTCGTCGCTGTCGAATCCATTGAGGATCTCTGCACAGCCGTCGTCGTCACAGTAGCAGTCGCAGCCAACTCCAGGGTTCCCGCACATAGAAAGCTCGTTCGGGAGGGTCCGCTCCATGAGCCGATAGGCTGATACATCAACTGACAGATAGTCTATAGTTGATGTATCCAAATGTTCCGTATCGTCAACAGGAACTCAACGTCGTAGATGGTGCGTCAATCAGACGCCTGTTCTGAGAGTTATTGGCGTTTTCGTTCCAGGGGTCCGGTTGGTTTTTAAGTCAAAACTATCCCGACCGTACTCCACCTGCGTCCAAACCTCAGAGGGAGTGAGCCAAAAGATCTGTCTCACTAAGAGTAATCCATCAAAGTCGACGGTACATCAATCGGACGTTCGGAGCTCAAGATATGAGCGTTTCTGCTCCGAGGGCCTAGTTGGTTTCGTGTACGAACCAACCCGGGCAAACCCAAAGTACTTTGAAACCTTGAGTGTGATATACTGAAACGACCATCTCGATCCAAGGATCTAATCTCTGGTGACGGCATGTCGATCGGAGGCTCGTAGCTCAAGATACGTGCAAAAGTCCGAAAAGTTCCGAGAACCGGGGGTATGGGCCCGGACCGACCCGGCCCAACCCCCCTGGGTCGGCCCGAACCGGGTCGACCCGACCCGGGTCTGGGTTCGACCCGGCCTGCGTGGCCCAGCCCGGCCTGGGTGGCCCGGCCCGGCCTAGGTGTGACCCAGCCCGGCCGGCGCGGGCGTGACCCGGCCGCCTGGCGGCTCGGCCGTAACGGCCGAGCGGGTGCAAGGGGGGCGCTGCCCCCTTGATGGTCCCGCGGCCCCGCGTGGGGGGGCCGCCTCTCGCCAACGGATGCGGAAAGGCCGCGTCCCTTCTTCAACGGTCCCGCGCGGTCACAGGATGGCCGGCCCGCCGCGGTGGCGGTTCTTCCCGGCGGCGCGCCGGCGGTTTGCTCCGCGGGCCACCGGACGCGTTCTGGTGGTCGGAAAGACACGCTGTCTTCGCCAAATGCCCTTCCGGGGTATGTCCTTCACTGCGAGAACCTCGCATCACCTGTGCAGTTGATTTTGTTGACGTCCGCCATTTCACACCCCAAGAACGAAAGGGGCGGTGGGTTCAGACTTGTTCGTTAGTCCTCACCCACCGCGTTAGCGGTTTTAAAATTCTCCAAACAATTTTTTTTTATAATCAAACTCCACGGTTAAAAATCAAAAATATTTAAAGAATCAAAAACCCTACCTCGTCATTGTCGTCGAACAAGAGTTCTTCACGGAATCGACCGTTGCGGAAGAAGAGGATAGTCGCATCGCGGAAGGCGTCGCGTCGTCGTGTTATAAGGTGTCGCGTCGACGATCTCTGAGGGTTAAAGAAAACACACAGATTTAATTTCACCAATTAAATCCATGTTAAGGATAAAATCCACAAAGGAATTTAAAAAAGATCCATAATCTCCTACCTCAACGGATGATCCATGATTTGTCGCGGAAGAAGGAACGTTGCAGAAGAACGTCGCGGGAAAAGAATCGTTGGCGTCGCAGTACACGACGTCGCGTCGTCGGTCTCCGAGGGTTCGGCATTCATTGTTGCCTTTCGTCGAAGGCCGACGTTCTTCGCATTCTTACCGTTCTTCGTGTTCTTCACGTTCTTCGCGAAGAGAGATGAAGATATTTTAGATTCATAGATTTCTCCAAATCCTCAAAACAAGACACCCCTCAAAAGACAAGTTTTGTTCTTATTTTTTAATCTCATTCCAACGAGCGTTGTCAAAGATAAGTAACGACCAAATTAATTCATAGAATTAATTGCAATGAAAAATAACCACCCAATTAATAGGGGCGTTAAGAATTTAAAAAAGGCATCAGTTAACTTTCATTTAAAAAGGGGGTTTCGCGGGTGTGTTACATAGAGGAAAAGAAATGGTGGGGCTCATGCGGGCCCCACCTCACAAATATGCTACCAAGAGGGTAGGATATTTTGGGTTCCACCCTATCCGCTTCAACTCAGCTTAAGTTGATTTTAAGTGTCTTTAAGTGGCTTTAAGTGAAATAAAATAAAGTTGTCACACCACTTTATTTTATTTTCTTCACTTAACCCCAAAAATTAAAAAACACACCCGAGAAAACGAATCTCCAGAAGAGGCGTTTCTAAGCAAGTATCGGCACTGCGATTGCATCGGTGACCTCGGAATTTGATTCCGAGCACCGGTTCAGAAGTTAGAAAAACCCACTCGTTCGTTCACTGAACGTACCCGAGCCAAACTTTGGAAAATGATTCCGGGCACACCGGGCCTTGGAATCACGTGCCTTCAGATACTGCATCCTTGTAAAATTCCAAAGAAAATTAAAAAAAATTCCTTGAAATTTATGCATCTTTACATCACTCCCACCTCAGGGATTTACATCCCTGTAAACATACATCATAAGCTAGGGAAACAAATGTGGGAACTGAGCACACATCTGAGCCTCCCACTCCCAAGTGATCTTCTGGAGTGTAACACCCCGAGATTTTATGAAAAATATTCTTTTTAATTTCATTAATGTTTTCTGTTGTACGCTACACCAAAAAGATCTTGCACAACACGCATCCTTGACTTTCCTTGCATTACACACAATCGTGACCTTCCTCGATAGCATGTGTAGTACGCAATATCGAGTTTCACTAAACAACAATATGCTATTAAAATATTATTAAAACTAGCCGTTATGAATAGTAATAACCAATTTTTGAAATTTTGTAATTTTTATTTTTCAAAATGTTCTTCATTTCTGGATTCGGAATATCGAAATTAGCTTAGAGTGAAATTTTGGTACTTTTCGGATAACTTTCATTTTCTGATGAACAGTGAAAATTACTAAATTTTAATTAAAAACAACCTTTTTAATAGAAATAATTAATATTGATAAATTATCAATTTGATTGGTTTTAAATTATATTTCAAATATATTTTTACAATTTAATACAATGTTGGTTATTGGATGTAATTTCACATTTAAACCAGACATAAACAACTATCAATCTAATGATAGTTATTATATCTTAAGAACACGCTATTTGCTTTGACAACGGGAATTAATTTTTAAATTAATTAATGAAACTGATATGTTTTGAATTTGGTAAAATAGACATCATTTTTGAATTCATAATATCAAATATAGCTTAGGCCTAATTTTTGGTATTTTTCTGAAAACGTTCAATTTTTGATGAATAGTGAAACCACTAAGTGGTCGTTAAAAAAATTGAATTTTTCATAAAACGTAATTTTACCGCTTCTGTGAGTGGAATTTGAAAATCCAAGAGACATGGTTAATATCAAGGACTAAAATGTGGTTCAATGAGATTAAAATAATTTTTTGTGAATAGTAACTTTTTACTTTTTTTACCACGGTTAAAAGTAAATAGGGTAATTAAGGGTAAAAATGATATTATTATTACCCTAACACATGTCCTAATTCTATTGGAAAATTGTAATTCGAAGAAAAACATCCTTAGGAATAAAAGATGACCATATAGGCCCCCTTGGATTAGATTAGGACATTTATTATTAATTTATTTAAAGAAGGTTTAAAATAGTTAAAATCAATGTCTAATAAGTAAATCATTTTTAATATAGGGTTATACATAAGATAAATTCGGATATAAATATTCATTAGAAAGATAAAAATATTTCCTATATAATTATATTTTATTTGTAATTTTTAGACATTAAATAAGTTAATTTATTTATGACACAAATATGTTGAGTAATTATCTTATTAATGAAATATTGACATAATTGATTTTATAAATACCCAAATAAATGTAATTTGAAACTTTTTATGAATTACAATAATTTTATAGGTTAATATGAATGTTAATATTGATTTAATTAACTTTTTTCGAACTAATCATTCTGTTATGATTTTCTCAAAAATCAATTACTAAATAGTGTCAAAATTGACATAAAATAGTATTTAAAACAAATATTATATTATTAATTGTTATTTTATTCCTAAAAATCTAAGGTTTGGCCAAATGACTTAGATAAGCCTATATATATTAATAATAAACAACTTGGGGTTCGTTTGGCTTGATATAGTAAGTTTATTAACCTTATAGTATAAGAACACAAGAAGACACGGTAAAAGTAAAATTATTTAACTTTATGATAAATCTAAATGATAAGGTTAAAATAGAAACCTAAACTTGTCTAAATTCTATTGGATGAGAGGATTTCAACCCATCCCCACCTTAGCCTTGAAATAAATCAATTTGGAGCTATTTAAAACTGAACTTGACTTTATAATAAAATAATATTTTTAGTTATTCCAAAGGTGACCCTCTCCTCCCTTATAAAAGGGCACCTCCTCCCTCTCTTCCTCACACCACATTGAGCCTTAATGCTCGGCCAACCCCTGACATTTTCTACTCTCTACTTCCCTAGATACATCCTAGAGGTCCCGGTCCTCTTCAAAGACCAATTTTAGTTCCCTAAAAGTAGGTCTCAAAAAAGCACTTCAAAGAAGTTGTAATATCCATTACCGATCCTTCCCAATTTATTTCTTATTCAACTTATTCTTATTTAGTTGTTTCATTATGAAGTAATAAAATCAGTATCACTCATATAATTATATGTTATTATAAGTATGAAACAACCCTATTTAACCATCTATCCATCCTATGGAAAATGAGATCACCGCGCGTGCGTACGTACGGAATACCGTCACCACGCCGTGGTGTAATCTATTTTCCACCACCACCTTACTTGGATTGGTATAGTGGTGTAAATAATGACTATGTATGACTATTATAAATTGATATTGATTCAAAAATAGTATACATACACTGCAATACTGTAGAGACCCGAAGCCTGACGTACATTGACATTACATTACTTTTGCGGAATACTTAGTACATAACAAAAACACACACACAAGGACCGTAATAGTTTAGTGTCTTTGGAAACTCGGAACGTAATCTTCTAATCGTGGTGAAAGATCTTTAACATCTCCCATAAAGATCTTCTTCTTTTTTTATACCTAAAACCTTTCTTTATATCCTGGGAAAAAGAAAACATAATAGGGTGAGCTAAAATGCTCAGTAAGGGTAAACAAAAGAAATATCAATCACATCGTATACACAAGAACATAACTTTTGGAAATCTTAACCTGCAAAAGAGCTCATAATATCATAACATGGGGTAAATAATAGAAGTGAAATGTAATCCCAATAATCATAACTTAAAACATGAAACATTGTGGCATACGCACATAATCATAGGGAATCATTTCTTGTTAGTCAAGACTCATTGCCAAGACTATCTTAGTGGACAAAGTCCCTTTCTGAATCGAGTAACCCTTGTTCCAGTCCTATTTCACTGAACCGGTATAACCTACCATTCCAGCCATGTCTATCTCATGACATATAAAATCTTTAACCAATGCATTGGAGGGAGATATAGGTCCCACCCATCTCATAATGATACCATTCTTATGTGTGCCACAAAATCATAAACCATACATCATAACATAACCCATGTAATAAAAATGGGAATCTTAAACATCGTGACATCATAAAAACAATTCATATCAGATAAAGGAATTCATAAAAATATTTCCATCACAACATAATAAAATCCATGTAATAATAGGGATAGAAACAGAACCCTATATTATATTAGATGGAAAATAATTTTGATAAAACTCTTGAACTCCATTCTTGACGAAAATATCCTTTCTGCTTCAAAACTTTTTTTCCTTTCTTAACATGTCATACAACATTAAACTAAAAGAAGTTGATTAAAAATAAACTTGAAAACTTGTAAAGGAAGCTTCTTGGAAATAATGTTTTAAAAATCCATTCAGGTTGTATAAGTTAAAAAAAATTCTTTGTACTTTTGTCGGAAAAGTCAAAAAGTACCTCGTACGAAAAATGACAAAAGATTCCTTTCATATCTTTTACTAAAAACTCATCGAAGGGTAAAATTGGATTTAAAAAATTGTATAAGTATGGAAATAATATTACATATTGAGGAAACATGGATGTGGATGATAAAATACACCCTAGTAAATGCCAAAGTAAAAACAATCTCGGATAAAAATGAGATTGTGATATTTTCCCTTACCTTAGGTCCGACTTGCTTTGTAAGTGTCTGAACCTCCTGTATAATGATTTAAATCATGTTATTGACTTATTCTAGAATCATATTCATTGTTATTATATCATATATGGTCCAATTATGACTTTATATTACTCGTTCTTTTGTAAATTCATGTTAAAGTAGCGTTTTGGGTAAAATCTTATCATTTGTCATTCATGTTTTTAACTTGTAATTATTCATGTGATTACTTAGATCATGATTACTTAATTCCAGAATATAAAACATGATATATATATATATATATATATATTCAGAATATACATATATATTAAATCAGTAAACGGAAAGAAATACACCGTTCATGGAGACGGTAGTCCGTACGTACGCATGAACGTTGTTTTCGTTTCCTTATTGAATTGAATGGAATTAAGTAGATTACATACATATAAATATAAATAATTACAGTATCATGATTAGGTCATATATTTCATTAGTACTTATTATATATACTCTATAATCATTAATGAATGGTTAATCATTGAGAATGAATCTCATCGCGTCGTGGAGACGGTAGTCCGTACGTACGCACGAGCGATGATATCATTTCCCGAATTATTGAATTGAATTAGAGTGGATGATACAATATATCAGAATCAATATCACTTTATACTAGTAATATATGGTCATTATTTACACCATTATACTGATCCAAGTAAGGTGGTGGTGGAAAATAGATTTCACCACGGCGTGGAGACGGTATTCCGTACGTACGCACGCGCGGTGATTTCATTTTTCCGTAGGATGGATAGAAGGTGAATTAGGGTTGTTTCATATTTATAATAACATATCAGTATGTAAGTAATACTGATGTTATTACTTTATCATGAAACAACTAAAGAAGACGAAGTTGAAGAAGAAAGAAATTGAAAAGATCGGTAATGGATATTACCTCTTCTTTGGAACGCCTCTTTGAATCCTCCACTTAGGGAACTACGATTGTTCTTTGAAGAAGACCAGGACCTCTAGGATTAATATAGGGAAGTGGAGAGGAGAAAATGTCAGGGGTTGGCCGAGCTTGAGTTCTCAATTTGGTGTGAGGAGGAGGGGGAGGAGGTGCCCTTTTATAAGGGAGGAGAGGGGCACCTTAGGAATATCTCAAAATATTATTTTATATTAAAGTCAAAATCGGTTTATAATGGTTCCAAAGGGTCTTATTTCGAAGATAAAGGGGGATGGGTCGAAATCCTATCCACCAATAGGATTTAGACAAGTTTAGGTTATTATTTTAACCTTATCAATTAGATTTAACTCTAAGTTAAATAATTTAACTTTTACCGTGTCTTTTTGTTTTCATTCACTATATGGTTAATACACTTACTATAACATGCCAAACGAACCCCAAATTGTTTATTATTAATATATATATCCTTATATAAGTCATTTGGCCGAACCTTAGATTTTTAGGAATAAAATAAGAAGTAGTAATCTAATATTTGATTTAAAAACTATTTTGTGTCAATTTTGACACTATTTGATATATGATTTTTGTGAAATTCATAACAGAATCATATGTTCGAACCAAGTTGAATATATCATAGTAACCTAGAAAATTAGTGTAATTCATAAAAAGACTAAAATTACATTTATATTGGTATTTATAATATCAATTATGTCAATATTTCATTAATAAGATAATTACTGCATCATCTTTGTGTCATAAATAAATTAAATTATTTGATGTCTAAAAAATACAAATAAAATATCATTATGTAGGAAATCTTTTTAGATTTCTAATGAATATTTACAATAGAATTTATCTTATGTATAACCCTATATTAAAAATGTTTTAGTAAATAAACTTTGATTTTAACTCTTTTAACTCTTCTTTGAATTAAATAATAATAAATGTCCTAATCTAATCCATGTGGGCCTAAATGATAATATTTTACACTTAAGGTTGTTTTTGGTCGAGATACACTTTTCCAATAGAATTAGGACATGTGTTAGATTAATATTAATATCATTCTTACCCTTAATTACCATATTTACTTTTAACTGTGGTAAATAACAGTAAAAAGTTACTATTCACCAAAAATTGTTTTCATCTCATTGAACCACATTTTACTTACTGACCTCAACCGTGTCTCTCGGATTTTTGAAATTCCATTCACAGAAGCGGTAAAATTATGTTTTATGAAAAATTCAGTTTTTTTAACTACCACTTAGTAGTTTCACTATTCATCAAAAATTGATGTTTTTCAGAATAATGCCAAAATTTCATCCTAAGCTATATTTCATATTCCGAATTCAAAAATGAATTCTATTTTACCAAATTCATAACAGATAAGTTTCATTAATTAATTTTATAATTAAATCCCGCTGTTAAAACAAAAAGCGTGTTTTTAAGAAATAATATCTATCAAAAAATTGACACTTGTTTATGTCTGGTTTAAATGTGAAATTACATCCAATGACCAACATTGTATTAAATTGTCAAAATATATTCTAAATATACTTTAAAACCACTCAAATTAATAATTTATCACTATTAATTATTTCGATAAAAAAAGTTGTTTTTAATTAAAATTTATTAATTTTCACTATTCATTAGAAAATGAAAGTTATCCGAAAAGTACCAAAATTTCACCCTAAGCTAATTTCGATATTACGAATCCAAAAATGAAGTCCATTTTGAGAGATAAAATTTCTAAAATTTTAAAAGGTGGTTATTATTATTCATAACGGCTAGTTTTAATAATATTTTAATAGCATATCGTTGTTTCGTGAAACTCAGTATTGCGTACTACACACGCTATCGTGGAAGGTTGCGATTGCATGTAATGCAAGGCAAGTCAAGGATGCGTGTTGTGCAAGCTCTTTTTGGTGTAGCGTACAACACATGACATTAATAAAATTAAAAAGAATAGTTTTCATAAAATCTCAGGCTGTTACATTCTACCCCCCATAAAATGAATTTCTCCCTCGAAATTCATCGGGGTTATAAATAGTTTACTATTCGAAAGTTTCTTTAATAGAAACCCACATCGTAAAAATGAATACCAAAACTTGGATTTAAAAACTAAAGTATGAAATGTAACGATTACCCAAATAAACTAATCACTGGGTTTCACACATAGGTGAAAATATGGATATGGAAGAGAAATCTAACCATAATGTTCTGATAGAGAGTGGTAGAGAACATGGCTATAGAAAATCCAACAATCACAAAACCATAAATTTGTGACGATCTAAGGTACCATCTGATTCATCAGATATAAGATCACTAAGACAACATTTTTGGTTTTCAAGATCATTTCTCTAAAGTTGTTGAAATTGGAATTAGAAGAAATACTTTCGTGATTTTGGTATAGTCTCACCGTTTGTCGTTCTTTGGACAATTTCCACTTCATATCTTAAAGAAATGAAGTTTAATTTGTCATTAATGATGTGTTAGCAGATCATGTGATAGAATGATGGGTCATTCCATCTCTTTCAAACAAAAGTATAGCAAAAGTTATAAGTCAATCTTATGGTTAATCGTATATGGTTCCAAAAATGAACTTATACTTCATATATCATACCGCTTAATAAAATAAAACTAGTTTCTACTAACCAGGGACTTCTTGTAGGCTAGTGGTAGGCGATAAAGGCCAGTCGCACTTCGGTTGTGGGTTCGATTCCCACAGCCTTGTCCGACGCGATGGGCTGTCGCCCGTCCTGCAGGTTGTCCTTTTTCTAAAACTATATTACTATAACATCTCATCAATAATATCACAAAACTTCTATCCATAAACATTACTAACTTATGTCTAACATAATCCATTCCAATCTTTATGCTTATCCATAATACTGCAGTCCACTCTCATAACATAGTGAAAACGATTACCAGAGATTTAACACCATCATCGATCCCCATATATCATAAGATATGTTTTGTTGGTCACATTCCAAACATTCAAAGTCCTTAATCATGTATTCTCTTGAATACCTTAGTGAAAACATGAATGCAGTTAAAAGTTAACACTTTCCACATACCAAAATCCAAAAACTCTATATACTCAAACCATAATATAACCTTCTCCTTATACCAGTCATGATCTCATGAATACAATCAAACACCTCATTATCTTATTATTCCTTCATTATGCGCATATCATCTAAATTCCAAAAATATCTGAATAACCTTTCATGGATAGTGGTACCATTAATCATACACTTTCATAACTCAAGGAAAGACAACAGTGTAACAATCCTTAGATGTCTCTTTATTCCATAGTACCATGAGATTTCTTATAAAACATTACACATGATAAACATGTAATCATTCCACTACATTCTTAAACCATTGACCGAGCTTCAACAATTCTTTCATCTCACATATCATTTGTAGTCTCTTCATCATCATCAACATAAATACTTCCCATACGACCATACTGATTATCTTCATGAGACTTTCCCTTAGGGCATTGGTTTGCATAATGCCCGTACATTCGACATTTAAAACATTTAACCATTGTTGATGTCGTAGCAATACCATTATCCTCATCCATGGTGTTAACTGAACCTTTTCCTTTGCACTTACTTGCTTTGTGTCCTTCTTTTCCACACCCAAAGCATCTTCCAGTTCCTTTGAAACATTCTCCTTGATGCCTCTTCCCACATGATTTACATAGGGGAAATTGAACTTTCTTTCCTCTATGATCATCATGATACTCCATCTTTCTCTTATTAGCCGAGTCAGGAAACTTACCAAATTTTACTTTATTTATCATATTATGAGATTGCTGATTCGGAATAATAATGATGTTTGGACTTCCAAATCCCATTTCATTATGAATAATATCATTCCATTGTCCATCATATCCTCCATTATCGTGAATCATCTTGTTTCAGCCAATTTCTAAAACCCAAAAAAAGAATAGTGTTAGAGGAAAAAATCATAATAAAGGGGGAGTAACTTCAATATCTAACATCTTAGGTTTAATCTAATATCATTACCATAGTTCTAGGACTATATCCTATACGTATACTTATCCTTAGAGACATCCCTAGACATATCTTAGAAATATCTCTAGGGATCTCACTAATGTTTTCGCATCCTAGTTTCCAAAGGTTGATTAAACCTTTCCTCTGATACCAACTGTAGAGACCCGAATCCTGACGTACATTGACATTACATTACTTTTGTGGAATACTTAGTACATAACAAAAACACACACACAAGGACCGTAATAGTTTAGTGTCTTTGGAAACTCGGAACGTAATCTTCTAATCGTGGTGACAGATCTTCAACATCTCCCATAAAGATCTTCTTATTTTTTTATACCAAAAACCTTTCTTTATATCCTGGGGAAAAGAAAACATAATAGGGTGAGCTCAAATTCTCAGTAAGGGTAAACAAAAGAAATATCAATCACATCGTATACACAAGCACATAACTTTTGGAAATCTTAACCTGCAAAAGAGCTCATAATATCATAACATGGGGTAAATCATAGAAGTGAAATGTAATCCCAATAATCATAACATAAAACATGAATCTTTGTGGCATACACACATAATCATAGAGAATCATTTCTTGTTAGTCAAGACTCATTTCCAAGACTATCTTAGGGGACAAAGTCCCTTTCTGAATCGAGTAACCCTCGTTCCAGTCCTATTTCACTGAACCAGTATAACCTACCATTCCAGCCATGTCTATCTCATGAGATATAAAATCTTTACCCAATGCATTAGAGGGAGATATAGGTCCCACCAATCTCATAATGATACCATTCTTATGTGTGCCACAAAATCATAAACCATACATCATAACATAACCCATGTAATAAAAATGGGAATCTTAAACATCGTGACATCATAAAAACAATTCATATCAGATAAAGGAATTCATAAAAATATTTCCATCACAACATAATAAAATCAATGTAATAATAGGGATAGAAATAGAACCCTATATTATCTTAGATGGAAAATAATTTTGATAAAACTCTTGAACTCCATTCTTGAGGAAAATATCCTTTCTGCTTCAAAGACATTTTTCCTTTCTTAACATGTCATACATCTTTAAACTAAAAGAAGTTGATTAAAAATAAACTTGAAAACTTGTAAAGGAAGCTTCTTGGAAATAATGTTTTAAAAATCCATTCTGGTTGTATAAGTTAAAAAAAAATTCTTTGTACTTTTGTCGAAAAAGTAAAAAAGTACCTCGTACGAAAAATGACAAAAGATTCCTTTCATATCTTTTACTAAAAACTCATCGAAGGGTAAAATTGGATTTAAACAATTGTATAAGTATGGAAATAATATTACATATTGAGGAAACATGGATGTGGATGATAAAATACACCCCAGTAAATGCCAAAGTAAAAACAATCTCGGATAAAAATGAGATTGTGATATTTTCCCTTACCTTAGGTCCGACTTGCTTTGTAAGTGTCTGAACCTCCTGTATAATGATTTAAATCATGTTATTGACTTATTAAAGAATCATATTCATTGTTATTATATCATATATGGTCCACTTATGACTTTATATTACCCGTTCTTTTGTAAATTCATGTTAAAGTAGCGTTTTGGGTAAAATCGTATCATTTGTCGTTCATGTTTTTAACTTGTAATTATTCATGTGATTACTTAGATCATGATTACTTAATTCCAGAATATAAAACATGATATATATATATATATATATATATTCAGAATATACATATATAATAAATCAGTAAACGGAAAGAAATACACCGTTCATGGAGACGGTAGTCCGTACGTACGCATGAATGTTGTTTTCGTTTCCTTATTGAATTGAATGAAATTAAGTAGATGACATACATATAAATATAAATAATTCCAGTATCATTATAAGGTCATATATTTCATTAGTAGTTATTATATATACTTTATAATCATTCATGAATGGTTAATCATTGAGAATGAATCTCATCGCGTCGTGGAGACGGTAGTCCGTACGTACGCACGAGCGATGATATCATTTCCATAATTATTGAATTGAATTAGAGTGGATGATACAATATATCAGAATCAATATCTCTTTATACTAGTAATATATGGTCATTATTTACACCATTATACTGATCCAAGTAAGGTGGTGGTGGAAAATAGATTTCACCACGGCGTGGAGACGGTATTCCGTACGTACGCACGCGCGGTGATTTCATTTTTCCGTAGGATGGATAGAAGGTGAATTAGGGTTGTTTCATATTTATAATAACATATCAGTATGTAAGTAATACTGATGTTATTACTTTATCATGAAACAACTAAATAAGAAGAAGTTGAAGAAGAAAGAAATTGAAAAGATTGGTAATGGATATTACCTCTTCTTTGGAACGCCTCTTTGAATCCTCCACTTAGGGAACTAAGATTGGTCTTTGAAGAAGACCAGGACCTCTAGGATTATTTTAGGGAAGTGGAGAGGAGAAAATGTCAGGGGTTTTCCGAGCTTGAGTGCTCAATTTGGTGTGAGGAGGAGGGGGAGGAGGTGCCCTTTTATAAGGGAGGAGAGGGGCACCTTAGGAATATCTCAAAATATTATTTTATATTAAAGTCAAAATCGGTTTATAATGGTTCCAAAGGGTCTTATTTCGAAGCTAATGTGGGGATGGGTCGAAATCCTATCAACCAATAGGATTTAGACAAGTTTAGGTTATTATTTTAACCTTATCAATTAGATTTAACTCTAAGTTAAATAATTTAACTTTTACCGTGTCTTTTTGTTTTCTTTCACTATATGGTTAATACACTTACTATAACATGCCAAACGAACCCCAAATTGTTTATTATTAATATATATATCATTATCTAAGTCATTTGGCCGAACTATAGATTTTTAGGAATAAAATAACAATTAGTAATATAATATTTTATTTAAAAACTATTTTGTGTCAATTTTGACACTATTTGATATATGATTTTTTGTGAAAGTCATAACAGAATCATATATTCGAACCAAGTTGAATATATCATAGTAAACTAGAAAATTAGTGTAATTCATAAAAAGTCTAAAATTACATTTATTTTGGGATTTATAATATCAATTATGTCAATATTTCATTAATAACATAATTATTGCATCATCTTTGTGTCATAAATAAATTAAATTATTTGATGTCTAAAAATTACAAATAAAATATAATTATGTAGGAAATCTTTTTAGCTTTCTAATGAATATTTAAAATCGAATTTATCTTATGTATAACCCTATATTAATAATGTTTTAGTAAATAAACATTGATTTTAACTCTTTTAACTCTTCTTTGAATTAAATAATAATAAATGTCCTAATCAAATCAAGTGAGCCTAAATGATAATATTTTACACTTAAGGTTGTTTTCAGTCGAGATACACTTGTCCAATAGAATTAGGACATGTGTTAGGGTAATATTAATATCATTCTTACCCTTAATTACCCTATTTACTTTTAAATGTGGTAAATAACAGTAAAAAGTTACTATTCACCAAAAATTATTTTCATCTCATTGAACCACATTTTACTTACTGACATCAACTGTGTCTCTCGGATTTTTGAAATTCCATTCACAGAAGCGGTAAAATTATGTTTTATGAAAAATTCAGTTTTTTTAACTACCACTTAGTAGTTTCACTATTCATCAAAAATTGATGTTTTTCAGAATAATGCCAAAATTTCATCCTAAGCTATATTTCATATTCCGAATTCAAAAATGAATTCTATTTTACCAAATTAATAACATATAAGTTTCATTAATTAATTTTATAATTAAATCCCGCTGTTAAAACAAAAAGCGTGTTTTTAAGAAATAATATCTATCAAAAGATTGACACTTGTTTATGTCTGGTTTAAATGTGAAATTACATCCAATGACCAACATTGTATTAAATTATAAAAATATATTCTAAATATAATTTAAAACCACTCAAATTAATAATTTATCACTATTAATTATTTCGATAAAAAAGTTATTTTTAATTAAAATTTAGTAATTTTCACTATTCATTAGAAAATGAAAGTTATCCGAAAAGTACCAAAATTTCACCCTAAGCTAATTTCGATATTACGAATCCAAAAATGAAGTCCATTTTGAGAGCTAAAATTTCTAAAATTTTAAAAGGTGGTTATTACTATTCATAACGGCTAGTTTTAATAATATTTTAATAGCATATCGTTGTTTCGTGAAACTCAGTATTGCGTACTACACACGCTATCATGGAAGGTTGCGATTGCGTGTAATGCAAGGCAAGTCAAGGATGCGTGTTGTGAAAGCTCTTTTTGGTGTAGCGTACAAGACATGACATTAGTAAAATTAAAAAGAATAGTTTTCATAAAATCTCAGGCTGTTACAAATACAATTCCACGATCATAGGAACGATATCATCACTCGTGCGTACGTATAGAATACCGTCTCCACGATGTGATGCGACTCGTTATACATGATCTTAATTTCATAATGATTATATAAATGAATTGAATGAATGAATATGATATATATTACACTAATAACATTATTTAAATGAGGTATCTATAACCTAAAGAGAAGAATAAGAATTTATTCGACAAAACACGCATAAGAACAAAAAGTTATAAACACCCGAATAACAAGTAGTAATGAAATATTACTAATAAGAAGCTATGAATATGACCATATATGATATCATAAAAATAAGTATGATTCTGGAATAAGTCAATAACATTATTTAAATCATTATACAGGAGGTTCGGACACTTACAAAGCAAGTCGGACCTAAGGTAAGGGAAATATCACAATCTCATTTTTATCCGAGATTGTTTATACTTTGGTATTTACTGGGGTGTATTTTATCATCCACATCCATGTTTCTTCAATATGTAATATTATTTCCATCAACCTACAATTTTTTAAATCCAATTTTACCCTTCGGTGAGTTTTTAGTAAAAGATATGAAAGTAATCTTTTTTCGTTTTTCGTACGAGGTGCTTTTTGACTTTTATGACAAAAGTACGAGAAGAATGTTTTTTTTAAATTATACGGCATGAATGGATTTTTAAAACATTATTTCCAAGAAGCTTTCTTTACAAGTTTTCAAGTGTATTTTTAACCATATTCTTTTAGATTAAAAATTGTATGACATGTTAAGAAAGGAAAATGTTTTTGAATTTGAAAGGATATTTTCCACAAGAATGGAGTTCAAGTGTTTTATCAAAATTATTTTCCATCTAAGATAATATAGGGTTCTGTTTATATCCCTATTATTACATTGATTTGATTATGTTGTGATGGAATTATTTTTATGAATTCCTTTATCTTATATGAATTGTTTTATGATGTCATGATGTTTAAGATTCCCATTTTTATTACATGGTTTATGCAATGATGTATGATTTATGATTTTGTGGCACACATATGAATGGTATCATTATGAGATGGGTGGGACCTATATCTCCCTCCAATGCATTGGGTAAAGATTTTATATGTCATGAGATAAACATGGCTGGAATGGTAGTTTATACCGTTTCAGTGAAACATGACTGAAATGAGTGGTGAACTCGGTTCAGAAAGGGACTTTATCCACTAAGATTGTATTGGAAATGAGTCATGACTAATAAGAAAATATTCTCTATGATTATGTGTGTATGCCACAAAGTTTCATGTTTTACGTTATGATTATTGGGATTAAATTTCACTACTATGATTTATCCCATGTTATGAAATTACGATCTCGTTTGCAGGTTAAGATTTCCAAAAGATTTGTTCTTATGAATATGATGTGATTGATATTTCTTTTAATTACCCTTACTGGGCATTTGATCTCACCCTTTTATGTTTTCTTTTCCCCGGGACAAAAATAATGGATTTAGGTTAAAAAAAGAAGATATTTATGGGAGATGTTGAAGATCTTTCACCACGATTAGAAGAATATATTCCGAGTTTCCAAAGACACTAAACTATTACGGTCTTTGTGTGTGTGTTTTTGTTGTGTACTAAGTATTCTGCTAAAGTAATGTAATGTCCATGTACGTTAAGCTTCGGGTCTCTACATGGAGGTTCCCGTGCTGCCATCTGATGCGCACTAGAGGAATCGATCGTCCACATAGGACCCGCTCCTGTCGATCCTCAATCTCCACCGGGACCTCTGGAAAAGTCGCCCCATCATCAACGTCTAGCTCCTCATGGTCAACGATATGCGTCGAGTCGTGCACGTATCTCCTCAGCTAAGATACATGGAAGATGTCGGGCACCCGGTGCAACTGAGGTGGTAGATCCAGGCGATAATCCACCTCGCCGATCCTGCTAAGGACCTGGAATGGTCCGATGAAGCATAGAGACAACTTGACGCCTCGGCTAAATCTCCGTAATCCACGTCGAGGTGAGACATGCAAGAAGACGTGGTCTCCATCCTCAAACTCTAGTGGCCTCTTCCTCCAGTCAGCATAAGACTTATGTCGGCTCTGAGCTGTCCTCATCCACTCCTGGATAATGTGGACCTTCTCTGTCGTGGCTCGAACCATCTCTGGTCCCACAAGTGCTGACTACCCAGGGTCTGTCCAGCATAAAGGAGATCTACAAGGTCTGCCATAAAACGCCTCTTATGGTGCCATCCTGATGGTAGAGTGGTAGCTGTTGTTGTAGGAAAACTCCACCAAGGGTAGGTGGTCCTCCCAGCTGCGACCAAAGTCGAGGACACATGCGCGGAGCATGTCCTCGAGAGTCTGAATGGTCCTCTCCATCGTACCATCCTTCTGAGGGTGAAAGGCGGTGCTCAGACGTAGCTGTGTCCCGAACGCCTCCTGCAACCCCTTCCAAAGCCGGGAAGTAAAGCAAGCATCTCGATCAGAGACGATAGATGATGGCACACCGTGAAGCCATACAATCTCCTTATCATAGATACGCCCCAAGCTCTCCACTGAGCCCTGCTATCTGATGGGTAAGAAGTGAGCCGACATGGTGAGTCGGTCGACAATCACCCAAATGGAGTGGTGACCTCTGCAAGTGCGTGGAAGTCTAGTCACAAAGTCCATAGATATCACGTCCCACTTCCACTCCGGGATCTCCAAGGGCTATACCAGGCCTGCTGGTACCAGATGCTCTGCCTTCACCTACTGGTAGGTGAGGCATCGAGAAACAAACTCTACCAAAACCTTTTCATGCCCAGCCACCAGTGCTGTCGTCTGAGGTCCTGGTACATCTTCTCCACTCCAGGATGTACCGCCAAAGGAGAAGTGTGAAACTCTCTCAGCACCTCCTCTCGTAAAGCGAATGGTACTAAGGTACGTCCTCTGAAAAGGATGTTGTGGTCTGCTCCAAAGGAGAAACCATCAGGTGCCTGTCCTGAGGATATCTTTGCATGCCGCGTCTCACAGTCAGCATCCCCACACTGTGCCTCTCTGACCCGCTGTAGTAGTGGAGGAGAGACTATGAGAGACTAAAGGAAGGCTGCGCCATCTCTATCCATGAAGGATATCCACAAAGCGGCTAGGTGCTATGTCGCCTCCTTGAGTAGCTGAATGCCCGTCCTCCTACTGAGAGCATCAGCTACTACGTTCCCCTACCCAGGAGTATAGACTATCTCAAAGTCATAGTCCTGGGGGAACTCGAGCTATCACCGCTGTCTTAGGATTAGGTCCTTCTGAGAGAAGATGTACCCGAGACTCTGATGGTCAGAAAAGACTGTAAAGCACTCTCCCAACAGATAGTGTCACCATGTCTTCAGAGCGAAGACCACTACTTCTAACTCCAGGTCATGGGTAGCGTAGTTCTGCTCATGTGTCCTTAACTGACGTGATCCATAAGCGATCACTACCCACTCCTGCATCAGGACACATCCGAGTCTGGTCCCTAATGCATCGCAGTAGTCTACATACCCAACTCCCTCCTCAGGCAACCTCATGATAGGGGCGCTGGTCAATCTCTATCTCGGCTCCTAGAAGCTCTGCTGACATCTGTCTGACCACACAAAGGGTCTCCCCTTCTTCTTCAAAGCTGATAGTGGTGTTGAAACTCTAGAGAAGTCTGGAAAAAATCTCCGATAGTATCCAGCTAGTCGCAAGAAACTCCACACCTCCATCACGCTCTTGGGTGGCTCCCAAGATAGCACTGCCTCGATCTTCGCAGGATCCATTGCAACTCCCTGCTCAGAGATGACGTGCCCCATGAAGTGGACCTCGCGTATCCAGAACTGACACTTCGAGAGCTTTCCATAAAGCTGGTTCTCTTGGAGTGTGTCCAGTACAACTCACAAGTGGTAGGCGTGCTCCTCCTCAGTCGTCGAGTAAATCAAAATTTTGTCGATGAAGACCCCAACAAATCGATCGAGGTATGGCTGAAAGATCCTGTTCATGAGGCCCATGAACACCGCTGGAGCCATGGTTATGTCGAAAGGCATAAGAAAGAACTCATAGTGGCCATACCGAAATCTGAAGGTTGTCTTCTGCACGTCCTTGTCCCAAACTCTGAGCTGATGATAGCCTAACCCGAGTTCTATCTTCGAGAACCATCGTGATCCCTTAAGTTGATCCAAGAGGTCATCAATCCTTGGTAGCGGATACTTGTTCCTCACTGTCACCTAGTTCAGGCGACGATATTCGACACAAATTCGCAAGCTCCCGTCTGCCTTCTTGGCAAACAATATCGGGGAAGCCCAGGGTGAAACACTGGTTCAGATGAAACCCTTTCCCTGTAAGTCTTCCAACTGTACCCGTAGCTCTCGAAGCTCAGTGGGGGTCATCCGATATGCTGGAGTAGATATCGGGTCTGTCCCGGGGTACAAATCAATATGAAAGTCTACCTCTCTACGAGGAGGTTGTCCTGGAACATCGTCTGGAAGGACATCTGCGTACTTATCCACCACTGCAGGAAAACTAGGACTCCGCACATTAGCTGCTCCTAGGATGAGGCTAGCCAACTGATGAGTGATGGGCTATCCTCTCCTCTACGAAAGTCCATCATGTGCTGCAAAGGCTCCCTTCTCGCCGGTGAAGGTGAACCGGCTCCCGTCGGTGCGTACACATCGCACCTTGCGCCTAATACAGTAAATTGGTGCATAGACTGTAGATAACCAATCCATGCCCAAGATGACATCGTAATGCCTCGACGCCGCTACAAGAAGATCCCAGCCGATGCTCTCGCCTCCTAGAGTAAGATCACACTGCCGTCACCAGTGCGTGATCATCGAGTCCGCTCCTGTAGGAGTCTCTAGCCGTAAGGATCGAGCCAACGACTCTGTGAGAATCTATGAGCTCTGAACAAGGGAAGCGGCTATGAAAGAGTGACTCACTCCTGTGTCTATAAGAAATGCATCAAGGGTAGAATAGAAACAGATAGTACATTGAATCATCTCGGGAACACCGTGTTCGTAGGCCTCCGCTGCTTGGAGCTGTGCAGGTCTTTGCCCGCCAGCTCCATGTGGACCGCCACGGTCGACCCTCTGCCACTGCCTGGGTGGCCCCTCAACTATCTACTGCTCCTCGGAATGGTGGGTCGGGTAGTCACGAGCCATGTGGCCCTGCCCGCCGCATGTGTAGCACTACCTGCATCTCGAAAGACTGGCTTCACGCTGTGTTCCCCGCACTGCTGAGCCAGTGTCCTAAGGTCGTCTACATGAGGGTTTGGTCTGCCTGGACCCCTGAGTCATCTGTCGACTACCTACTACAGAAGACTCTACTACGTTCCACCCCACGGTAGGTCTCGCTGCTGATGAAGGATCAGCAAGGAAGCTCTCGATCAAAATGGCTCGCTCCAGTACTCATGCCTGAGTCGGAATGCTGAGGGAGATCAGCGGTGCCCTGATCTCATGTCTCAATCCCTGCTCAAAGGTCCAGGCCTAGAATAATGGGTCATGAACCATGTCTGTTGAGTAACGCGAGAGATCGGTAAATCTCGACGAGTACTGGGCGACCTTCAAGCTGCCCTGCCGCAGCTGAAGAAGCTCCTGGATGAGCACCGCATGGAGGGTGGCCAGGATGAACTTTGAGTGGAAGGGGCCCTCAAAGTCTGTCCAGAGAATAGATGCCTCATTGTGCACCTGGAGCATCATGATCCACCATCGGCCCACTGCTGCGTGCAGTAGGCTCGCGGCGAGGATCACCATGAGGTCTGCTGGTGTCCTCACTAGCCTGGAAACTCGTACAACTACCTCCAGCCAGTCCTCGGCTGCCTGGGGGTCTGTCTCCCAGTGGAACCTAGGCGGTCGATGGTGCTGAAACTCGTGTAGAGCTACAAGGTGACATGAATCGTCTGTGGCTGGGGCTGGAAACATCGGTGGCTCGGCGGGTAGAGGTATCGCCGATGCCTCAGCTGTCAAAGGGCCCTATACCGAGGCCTCGTCGCTCGGTGGGCTGTCATCACGTACAACTCTCGGAACACTAGCTGGCTGCCGTCGTGGGGCCATCCTAAAAAGAAACAGGTGCGCCACGGTCAAAACAGTATACCTGGTGAGATGACATATAGTAATCACAAGGAAAACTTGAAAGACACATGCAATCAATGTTTTCGTACATTAAGTCGGAAATCAGAAGTGAGGGTCCTGGTGTACATATACGTCATCCGCCGCACCAACACTAGCTCCCTAGACTGATAACCACATTATATAAACTTAACACTATTGCGTCACATAGAAGAAAGATCAGGTTCTGCGGTAGAACCAAACTCCTTTGATACCAATTTGTCACGACCCATCCTCGGGGCCCGTGCCATGACTACCCCAAGCTTGCCATCCATAAGCCAGGGGCTGGCGATTAGCACCAAGGCGTAAATCCCAGAAAAAGGGAAGGAATTGCCTTTGTAAAGTAAACCAAAAGCACCACAGAGCAAGCAGGAAGAAGTAAAAACTAAGTAAAAACTGGTACAACAGTAAGTGCGGAAAAGAATGTGGGCTAGTTTACAAACCCAAACAGAAAGTAAAGTACAACTGGAAAAGGAAAACAGAAACTGAAAAGTAAAGCCGCAATGTTGAGTTGTCCACTATAAATCCCAGCAGAAGGGTGGGTACAGAAATCCTCAACTGCTCCTCGTGTCCAGCCAACCTCTCCGAGTACGTCCCGCCTAGTGGTCCACCTCCAGGTACAGTCCTGCTGCACAAGCCTCCACCACGATCAGCGATGTCCGTCGTCTGCAACCAACACAACGTAGTGCGGGCATAGCTCGTGCAGGGTGAGTATAAGCTACTCAGTAGGGACCCCGGGACCCCCGATGGTCTCCCAAAATCCACAAAGGATAATCCACACAGGAAAGATAAAATCACGAAGTGACATCCGACACGGCTTAGGTATATGCCCATGCATATACCTAAGTCATCAATTCTCGCTCGGCTCCAACATTCGAGCTCAAGTACAACCCAGTCCATACAGGAAAGAAAAACATTAATCCACACAGGATACCACAACACAATCCAAAAAGGAAAGCAAAACAGGATTTCAGCTCACACAGGTATACTTCTTCATATGATGATAAAGATGACCAGATATAGCCACTGATTAATCTAAGCCGTCAGACCCACAAAGGATCGATAGATACTAACCCCCGCAGTGACCCACAAAGGATCTGACCTACAAAGGATCGATAGGTAACTAACCCCCGCAATGACCCGCAAAGGATCTGACCCACAAAGGATCGATAGGTAACTAACCCCCGAAAAGACCCACACAGGATCGGACCCACACAGGATCTGTAGGTGTTGGCCCACATAGGACCGCTGAGCGCTGACCCACATAGGATCAGACCCACACAAGATCGGTATCACTGACCCACAAAGGATCGCTGAGTGCTGTATTCGTCACCGTCGAATCCACTGAGGATCTCTGCACAGTCGTCGTCGTCCCAGTAGAAGTCATAGCCAGCTCTAGGTTTCCCGCACACAACAAGCTCATTCGGGATGGTCCACACCACGAGCCGAGAGGCTGATACAACAACTGACACATAGTCCAGAGTTGATGTATCCAAAAGTTCTGTATCGTCAATAGAAACTCAACTTCACAGACGGTGCGTCAATAGGACGCCCGGTCTGAGAGTTATTGGCGTTTTCGTTCAAGGGGCCCGGTTGGTTTTTAAGTCAAAACCAGCCTGACCATACTCCACCTGCATCAAAACCTCGGGCGGAGTGAGTCAAAAGTTCCATCTCACTAAGAGGAATCCATCAAAGTCGACGGTACGTCAATCTGACGCCCGGAGCTCAAGATATGAGCGTTTCCGCTCCGAGGTCCCGGTTGGTTTCGTGTACGAACCAACCCGTCCTAACCCAAAGTATTCTGAAACCTTTAGTGTGATATACCGAAACGACCGTCTCGATCCAAGGATCGCATCTCTGCAAATGGCGCATCGATCGGAGGCTCGTAGCTCACAATACGGGCAAAAGTCCGAAAAGGTGCGAAAATGGGGGGTATGGGCCCGGACCGACCCGGCCCAACCCCCTGGGTTTGCCTGAACCGGGTCGACCCGACCTGGGTCTGGGTCCGACCCGGCCGGCGTGGACTGGCCTGGCCTGGGTGGCCCGGCCCGGCCTGGGCACGGCCCGGCCGCCTGGCGACTCGGCCGTAACGACCGAGCAGTTGCAAGGGGGTGCCGCCCCCTTGATGGTTCTGTGACCCCGCGTGGGGGGTCGCCTCTCGCCAACAGGTGCGTCAAGGCCGCATCCCTACTTCACCAGTCCCACGCGGTCGTGGGACGGCCGGCCTGCCACCGCGGCTTCAGCAGCGACGGTTCTTCTCGGAGGTGCGCCAGGCGCCGCCGCTCTCCGCCACCGGCGCCGCCGTGCTGGCGTGGCGCGCCGGCGGTTTGCTCTGCGGGCCAGCGGACGTGTTCTGGTGGTTATAAAGACACATCGTCTTCACCAACGGCCCTTACAGGGACCGTCCTTCACTGCGAGAACCTCACATCGCCTGTGCGGTTGATTTTGTCGACGTCCACCGTTTCGAACACCAAGAAAGAAAGGGACGGTGGATTCGGACTTGTTCGTTAGTCCGCACCCACCGCGTTAGCAGTTTTAAAAGTCTCCAAACAATTTTTTTTATAATCAAACACCGCGGTTAAAAATCACAAAGATTTAAAGAATCAAAACCCCTACCTCTTCATTGTAGTCGAATGAGAGTTCTTCGTGGAATCGACCGTCGTGGAAGAAGATGATTGTCGCATCGCGGAAGGCGTCACATCATCACGGTATACGGTGTTGCGTCGACGATCTCCGAGGGTTAAAAAAACACACAGATTTAATTTCACGAATTAAATCCCTGTTAAGGATAAAATCCACAAAGGAATTTAAAAAAATATCCGTAATCTCCAACCTCAATGGATGATTGAAGATTTGTCTCGGAAGAAGGAACGTCGTAGAAGAACGTCGCGGGAGAAGAATCGTCTGTGTTGCGGTACACGGCGTCGCGTCATCAACCTTCGAGGGTTCTGCCTTCTTCATCGTCTTTCGTCGATGGCCGGCGTTCTTCATTTTCTTCGTGTTCTTTGCATTCTTCACGTTCTTCACGAAGAGAGATGAAGATCTTCTAGATTCAGAGATTTCTCCAAATCCTCAAAACAAGACACCCCTCAAAAGACAAGTGTTGGTTTTATTTTTTAATCTCATGCCAACGAAAAATTTCAAAGATAAGTAACGAACAAATTAATTCATAGAATTAATTGCAACGAAAAATAACCGCCCAATTATTAGTGGCATTATGAATTTTGAAAACACGTCAGTTGACTTTCATTTAAAAAGGGGGTTTCACGGGTGCGTTACTTAGAGGAAAAGAAACGGTGGGGCTTCTGCAGGCCCCACCTCACAAATATCCTACCAAGAGGCTAGGATATTTTGGGTTCCACCCTATCCTCTTCAACTCAGCTTAAGTTGATTTTAAGTGGCTTTAAGTGGATTTAAGGGAAATAATATAAAGTTGTCTCACCACTTTATTTTATTTTCTTCACTTAACCCCAAAAATTAAAAAGCCCACCTGAGCAAACGCAACTCTAGAAGAGGAGTTTCTATGCAAGTACCCGCGCTGCGATTCCATCGGTGCCCTCGGAATTCGATTCCGAGCACTGGTTCATAAGTTAGAAAAACCCGCTCGTTCGTTCACGGAACGTACCCGAGCCAAACTTTGGAAAATGATTCCGGGCACACCGGGCCTCTGAATCATGTGCCGTCAGAGACTACATCCTTGTAAAATTCCAAAGTAAATTAAGAAAAAAATTTCATTGAAATTTATGGGTTTTTACAATAAGGATTGTATTGCAGTACTATTTGATAAAGGACTTGAGATTGTGTGAAACCAAGAAAAGTGACTCAATAACATGTTAACGTTTTTTGGAAAATATATGGTTGAGGGATAGATAAACCATAATATAGATCAGATACTAAGGTAGTGATTTTTGAATAATATATTATTGATTTGGATAAATTATATTGGATATTCTTGACTACCATGAAACTTATAAATGATTTTTATAATCCATTGTTTTTGGAGTTTACAAATTTTTTTGATTGAAGGAGTATATCCAGTATTCTATAAGAAATAAGGGAGAATGATTGTAATCAATAATGTTTTATGGTAATTCATGGTGTTACAATGTTTTAAAAGAATACAAGGTGAATGTATTCACATGTTATTATGTGGAAACAAGAATTTTCATTGTGTTTATATTCCTTATAAATTTTGGAATATGAATTTGGACAGAAGTATTTTTGATGAGTCTAAAGGTTGGAAACGATTATGTTGGACATTGGATATTATTGTTAAGGTTAAATCATTTCTTGAGATAATTTTTGGATTATCATAAGAAGGACCACTTGGAAGTCGAGCGACAACCCGTCGCCTTCAGTAAGGCCGCGAGACTTGAACCCATAACCGAAGAGCGACAAGGGTGCATCACCTATCACTGGCCTACATGATGTCTTGGTTTGTATAATGTAGTTTTTTTTAAAATTTCTTGACTGATAAATTTTAAATTCATTTTTAAACCATTACGATTAAGATAAATAGAATATTTTTTAATTCTATTATCTTTTTGAGTGAATGATGAGTTTATAGTAGGAATTAGTTGAAGGATGAAACTCTACATGTCAAGTATATATGTATATATATATATTCCCCTCTTATTCTAGGAATAAATAAATTCTTAAACTTTATGGAAGGAATCTTTAAACCAAAAATGTGGTATCCTAATACCATATGTTCTGTTGAACCGATGATATTTTACTTCATCTTAGATTGATGGCTTTGAGGCCCTCTATTTTACTCTTATTTTTGATTGATTACCTCAATCACCCCTAGAAATATTTATGTTTCCTATAATTATGTGTCTATAATTTCCACCAATTTTCTCCAAATCGAGATCATAATTTGGTGGTGACTTTTTCATTTCTATTTTCCTCTTATTAAAATTATATTTTATTAACCCAATTTCAAATGTGGGTTTTCCAAAAATTTATTTGTCTATTTTTAACTAAATATTTTTGAAGAACAATTTCAAATTGAGAGGACCCAATTTATTGAAGGAGTTGAGAATATAACACCCCATGATTTCGTAGCATGTTATCTCATTAATGTAATTCAATACATTTCACTACATGCAACACCGAGTTCGAGCAAACCACAACTTACCAAAATAGCCATTCACAAAGCGTTTATGAATAGTATTAATTATATTTTGAATCTTATATACAATATATAATTTTAACCATCATATTATGTGTTTCTTAGAAAAAATATAAGAACAGATTAAAATTTTCAAATAAAGGAAGCATTTTCCCAAAATTCAATCTTTGCCTACTAATGGTTAATTTTTTTAAATACAATATCTGAAAGTTTTATATTTAATTTGACAAAATAAAATTATTATTTATAAGTGGGACATAAAAATTTAGTTTTGATAAATTTTTTGTGTTTTTCTATTATCTTTTATATTTTGATGAAAAATGAAAGAAGCTAAATTTTAAATGAAAACAACTTTTTTAATCAAAATAACTTATAGTGTTAAATTATAAAATTGAAGGTTTTTGAAGTATAATTAGATTATATTATTATCATTTAATACAATTTTGGTAATTTTAAGTAATTTTACATTTATATTTGACGTAAACACATATCAATCTTTTGATAGATTTTACATTTTATGAAACCCACTTTTTGGTTTTGACAAGGGAAATTAATGTTAAATAAATAAATGAAAGTTTTATGATTTTAATTTGGTAAAATAGACATCATTTTATAAATTTTAATATCAAAATTATATTAGGGTTAATTTTTGGTATTTTTTCGAAAACATTTAATTTTTTCATGAATAGTGAAAAACACTGTGTTTTTGTTTAAAATCGAAATTTTATTCAAGTAATTATTCATATAATTTAAATTTATTTAAAGTAATAATAGATAAATAATACCTATATTAGTTCAATGTAATTAATTGAAGTAATTTGATATTAAAATTAAATATATAAAATTTTATTGAATTTTTTAACGTCTTTTTCCCACCTTCGAGGCACGTTAGCAAATTTGCATAAAACATAATTTTACCACTTCTATGAGTTGAATTATAAAAATATGAGAGACACAGTTGACATCAGTAAGTAAAAAGTGATTCAATAAGATGAAAATATTTTTTTTTTGGTGAATATTAACTTTTTTACTTTTATTTACCACGGTTAAAAGTAAATAAGGTAATTAAAGGTAAAAATGATATTATAATTACCCTAAAACGTTTCCTAATTCAATTTATTAAGTTAATTTGACCGAAAAAAATATTAGTTATAAAATAGAATCATTTGGTCCACTTGGATTAAATTAAGACATTTATTGTAATTTTTTTTAAAGAATGGTTAAAAGTGTTAAATTGAATGTTTATTGACTAAACCATTTTTAATACAGGGTTATAAAAAAGATAAAATCTACTATAAATATTAATTACAATGGTAAAAATATTTTTGACATAATAGTATTTTATTTATAATTTTTAAAGAATAAATATTTAAATTTATTTAAGACATAATCATGATGTAGTAATTACCTTCTTAATGAAATATTAAAATAATTGATATTATTAATATACAAATAAATATAATTTGATACTATTGATAAATTCCACTAATTTTAAAGTTTAATATAACGTTTTAGGGCTTATTAGATAAAAAAAATCCTATGTGATATGATTGTTATGACTTTCACAAAAACAATATACCAAATAGTGTCAAAATTGATATAAATTAGTTCATTAAAAAATATAAAATATTATTGGTTGATATATTATTCAAAAAAATATAATGTTTGGCCAAAGTTCATAAATAATATTATATATGTCATTAATGAACCACATTAAATTATCTTGTATGTTTAGAGTATGTTTATTAACCATATTGTGTAAGAATACAGGTAGACAGAGTTAAAGTTAAACTATTTAAATAAGAGTTAAATCTAAAAGATAAGGTAAAAATGGTAACCTAAACATGTCCAAAACCTATTGGTTGATAGGATATCGACCCATAACCACCTATGTCTCGATATAAATTCATTTGGATAAATTATTAACTGAAAATTTTTGTATAATAATTTAATATTTTAATCTTTTCCTAAAGTGACCCTCACCCATCTTATAAATGGGAACTTCCACTTCTCACGAAATCACACCACCAAAGCCATTCGGCTAGGCCAAACCCTGCCCAAATATCCTCCCAAATTACTTAAAATAAATCTACAGTCCTTACTCTAATCATAAAGTAAACTTCAGGAGCTCTTTTTATCAACTCAAAAGGAAACACCCGAAGAAGTTGTAATAATTTCACCACCCTCTTTCAAGTTATTTTATTCTTACACTTCCTCTTTATTTATTGTTTTAATACAAATACAATTACTCCAGCACCTCCTACATACTGTGATGTTATTATAAATATTTTACAACCATATTCATTATTTTATCCATCCTATAAATGACAAAGTCACCATACGTGCGTACGCACGGCATACCGTCTCCACGTCGTGGTGTAGTTTGTTATTCAAACACTTTATTATTTGGATTGATATAATAATGAATATAACTAATATAAATAACAAATATAACATGTTAATGATTCTGTATAAATTATATAACATCCAATTACATATGATTTCATCATCAATATAATGAGATTTTCACGCGTGTGTACGTAAGGAAGACCGTCTCCATGAACGTGATGAAATTAATTCCCCTTCATAATCGTTCAAGAATAATTTTCATTTTATGATTAAAAATAATTTTTAAGAACTTAATATCATTCTGGATATTAATTAAACACATCCTCTCCATAACAAACATGGCTTATGTAACCAAGCATATAAAGGAAAACTGATTAGTTAAACCTACAATGATGATACTACTAAAATATTATTAACAAAGCAATATTAGAAGATCATATATGATATAATATTTATATATTTGGTTCTTGTATAAATTAAATATAGTTATTTAACTATTATACAATAGGTTAATGTACCATCGACCAAGGAAAAGTACAAAGTATGTGTTGATTCCTCAATCTCAATATTATCCGAGATTGTTTATGAGTAAGTATGTACTGGGACATATTTATCATCAATGTCCATATTTTATAAAAAATTGTCTTTAAAAGGAATATTTTAAGGATTTATAAAAGATACACTATAACTAGATCATCAATTTAAATGGATTAAATATTTATTCTTATAAATCATTCACATTAATTTCCATGTTTTCCGAATTGTTTTTAAGGATTTATTTATACTAGCATGAATATTTTTGAAATGTTAATTCCTTTAAAAAGTTTCCAAGTGGTAAGGAACAGTTTTATTCCAAAATGTCTTTAAATGTATTACTATATAAATTGGGTGACTTTTAAATGTTTTCATGAAAAATGGGTTTTTCTCTCAAAGAGTATTACAAATCATTTTCATTTATGCAACATCATTTGAAGGATTTTAAACATGTTTGAAGTTGATTTATTATGATACAAATCCTCCATATTGTATTGAAGGTTTTGTGATATGTTTGATCATGGATGTGTTATTTTTATAACATTAAGGGATTATGGATTAAGTATTGATATTTCATATGCTCGTTTTAATACGATTTTTTATGTTATGTTTAAACCATTACATATGAGGAATGCATTGGACTAAGTAAGTGATTGGTGGAACCCGCTATAGATCCTTTATGCATCGGTAGGTCTCATGTGACAAAGTAGTGTCTTGGCACAAGGCCTTAACAAAATATTATTTTTAGTCTTGGCAAAATTCCTTGACTACGTTTTTATGAAGTCTAGCATTATGCATTATATCATTTTAAAATTGGCTATTGATATTTCATTTGATTATTTGACTAGTAGAATATCCATGTGAATAAGTAAATAGAATTATTTGATTTATACTTCCCATATTATGTTGATTTTTATGTCTAAAATGCTTACATTTTAGTCTTATACATTGACTTAAATTTTTATGATTATTTATGAAAGTTTCTACTGTATTTTTATCCTTACTGATCATCTGAGCTCAACTCATTCTCTGTTTTATTTTTCCTAGGATGTGAAGAAGTGTATTATTACTTACCTGTAGGGATTGTCTAATTGATATGAATGTGTTCAATGGAGATAATGTTGTTTTTGTTCATTTTAATTTGATTATTTAATGTCAAACTTATGTATGTATCTAGTACTTCCATGGCTACTAAACTGATCAGTCATTCTGGATTTGATCCCTTGTGATCATGCCAATGTATTAATATAATGCAACGACTCTGGGATCCTGGGGTTGGGGCATTACATCATGGACTGTGTATGACCTAATAAACTTCATACATGGACAAGGGATTTTTATTTACCCTGATATCATTATATTCATATATGGGATATGATATGGGGCATGAATGCCATGGGACGTATAGAAGTCGAAAATACTTCTATTGAGGAAAAAATTTCCCTTTATTAACATTCAATTTTTGGGGGCAACATATGCCGTGTCACTAGGGAATTTTGTGCATAGTCAAAAAAATATTTCTGTTGGACACAATACATCCATTTTTGATGGCTGGGAAAATTTTATATAATTTTGGAATTGTTTTTCAATTGAGTTCCACAGTGGGTGGCCTATTAATGGAACAATGTCTGAACGTAATGGTGTACTTATATCAGCTTTGGATAAGAATCCCCTCTCACACGAATATGACTTTTTCAAAGGAGGGATTTTCCATCGCTTAGTTTAACATCGTAGAACCAAGAATATTTGAGACTTATAAAGTATTTTTTTAACCTAAGTGGGTAAACAATATTTCTTTTCCATGATAGCATGACCAGTAATGTTTTATCACCTTCAGACATGAGGGGGGAAAATGTAAATTTCAATTTGGGTGCATATCGAAACTGGGGAATGAGGTGAGACATAGTGGTCAAGGGGCAGTATGGAGAAAGGAAAACCCTTTCCTGAGGGGATATTTTCCTTTAGCTCACATGAATGTTTTGTGTGAAACACATGTAGATACATCGGGTCATTTGGTTTATAGTCAAATAAAGGTTTTTTCAAGACACTATCCATCCATTTTTATGTCCATGGAGGATAATTGAGATTCAGAAATATCTATACATAGTATATATTTTCTGAAATGGAAGTGTGTTTGATCTTGAAAAGGGGGAATTTCATGTTGAACTTTATCAGGAACACTGGGAATCAGTGGAGTTATCATTATCATATCCATGTGATTTGATTCCTTACATAGGTTTGACCATTGTGAAGGTATGGATGAGACAATTCTATTTCATGGATAGACTGAAAATATGAGATTAAAATGTCACTACGTATCCTGTGATGGAAGTAATCTAGCCACAAATAGTTCTTTTAAGGTTAATCCCTATGTGGATCTGATTCATGCATATGGATGGGGAACTTTTATTTTGGATATATATTCACCATTGAGTTGGAGAATATGCCAGACATTGTCATGCGGATTCATTTCCTGTGTATGATCATAAAGGGAAATACCTTAACATATTTCCTAGTATGAATGTTTATATTGGGTATCGAGTATCATGATGTTTGAATGTCACATGATTAGAAAATTTGTATATACTAAGCATGAAGTGTTTGGAGGATAATCAAGATATGATGTTATGACATATCCATGACGTGAGTAGGAAAAATGTGTAAACCATGGTTTTCAGAAATTTTGGATCCAGAGAAATGAAATAGGGATTTTTAGTCATTTAGCGTATGAAAATAATAAAATCCTCTCAAGGGGATAAATTTTCATTTGGTTGACATGACGTTTTTGTGGGTAGTGTATGTAATAATTCTGGGGAATTGTGTACATTGTTAATAAAAAGTTGTCCATAATACACTACCCTTCCATTACCGATGTCTATAAAATATTATGATGATCCCAAATCACTCAAAGCATAGAGATTTATGAATGAAGATAATTTGTTTGGACATATAAAAAACACTCAGGTCAGGATTATTTGTATAATTGAGAGTCTCTCTACACTTATTTGACATGTATATACGGAAGTCTATATTGGCTTCCTTATAGGATAGAGGCCTAATGTTAAATATTTAGTTTTAACAATATCAGACTCCTAGCAGATGATTGTCTTGTGCGCAAGTACTGGGGGGCATTTCCATTCTTTTCCTAGGGCCAGACCTGATTTTAATGATCTAGATGTCCCAAAATCCAGATCCATGCACTTTTTTGGTATATGCACTGGGGGTGGTGCGTTTTATCTATTTTGGGGTATCATTACATTTAATGTCATATGGTTATGACATTTGGCTTCCCAAAATAATGGATATAATACTAATATGCATTTTAAACTCATGCTATTAGGATCAGTCATTGTTGATTGATTCACCGTGGAATTTTGGGGATTCCTCTTGTGCAATTCTAAAGCCCTTGTGGCTTATGCTCGGTGGGATAAACAAGGTATGGAATGGTATTCAAAACACCACCTAGGTATGATAGTATCAAATAATGGACCATTGTTGGTCCACATATTTTAATGTCATATACTCAAGATGTTGAAAAAATAGTTTAATACCATGTTGCAGGGATGAAATTTCAAAGGAATCATTTGTAATCATGGTCTAATAAAATTGGGATATCCTGGGTATTCCCCAGACATGAGTGGGGGTAGAAACTGTATACCATGATTCTGGGATCCCTCACATCAAGAGTGATTATGCAAGGATTTAGAGCCAATGGGTGTATGGAAGTAACAATTGCCTCTCCCAAGGACAAATTTTCCTTTGGTTGACAGGTCATTTTTTTGGGCTCTTTATGCATAGCTGATAAAACACTATAATGTTGAATATTTTATTGGTAGTAAATGATATAATTTACTCACATTGTGTTAAATATTTTTAATTAGAAAATATTTGGAATTAGATCATTCATTTGAATATTTGATGAAAATTCCAGTTTTACCCTTTACAGTTCACTGTAGTATTTCAAAGCTAAATATTTTTATATTTTTTATTTGAATTTGAAATTTTGTAACCGTGTTCCGAAAATAATTATGTATAACTTTTATTCAGGACAATAAAGCTAAAGAGTGCATATGTATGATGTAAATGAGCCATTAATCCAATGGTGGGCTGGACTCGGCAGAATGGACATAGGTTCTGTATTTGGGCCTTATATTCTACATACGGGCTTGTATTGAGCCCAAATGTTGAGGAAAGCTCGAGGACATGATTTGGAACAAATCATCCTTCTGGAAGGCCGGTCAATTCACGCGTTTTGGAGGTCCAATTGGCGGTGCAAGTGGGAATAAAATATTTGGCCGAGTTTTTCATTTCACACTTAAAAAGTTATGTATCCCTAGCCCTCACGAACTCTATTTAAAAGGGGTTTTAACTCTTTTAGAGGGCTGGTCGAGGCTTTGGGAAGGTGTGTCCGAAAGTGTGTCTCTTGGGAGCCCCTCACAACTCTTGGAAGAAGTAAGCCTTTGTGCAAACCTCTCTTCCAAAAAGGCTCTCCTCTCTCACCTCTTCTTTGTATTTCTTTTTTTTTCATGTTTGTTTCTTGAATTTTTCTTCAAATAGTCTTCTGTGTTCATCACTCTTCTTCTTATCTTAATCATCTTAATTGGGTTGGAATCAAGAGTGGAGACAAGATTGGGTTCTACCCTTTCAATCCGTTGCTTATGCAAAACGTCTCCACGATGACTACACCACCCATGGAAGAGTAGTTCTTTTTAGTAATCGATCGACCTCTATCCTTCTTCATTCATTTATTTTGAATCAATGAGCTACTGTAATTCACATATTATTATCTATTAATTGAGTTTTTAATTTAAATGAAACTAAGAAAGCAATTGAATAGTTAACACAAAACACGCGAGGTCGGGAACTGTGTGAACTGTGAGAGCGCAACCTTAACCGGTAATTAAAAACCACATGGGATCAATTTGTAGAGTTCAAATATAATCCCTAAACTCAATTAATCCTAATTTTCAGAGTGGTTATGTGCCTTAATTTACCACTGACCATAGGCTAATTTTAGAGCATCAATCAAAGCAGGGTGTCGCGATTGCATGTTCCGAAGTTATCCTAAGGTTAAAATTCACTTCAATCTTCGTGGTAAAGTTAATTCTCGTAGGGTTTGGGATTTAACAAATTAAGGGATCATAATTAAGTGAATATTAATTTAAATGATAATGATTAATAAATGATTTAAGAGGTAGAGTTAGATCTATTACACCTTTTAAAATAGATTTCTAAAAAAACATCTTCTTGTTGTGTCATTCTAATCGAAACTTCATTTCAAAATTAAAAACAAAAAAAATGAAATCTTCTTCCAGCAAACTTCTTCTAGATTCATAAACTATAAACAACCACCCACATCCTTTCAAGTAGTGTTTTTATTCACTTTTATTTTACTTCTAGAATACCTCTAAAAATTGTGTTAATTCACTTCCTCCTTTGAGAGACGACCTTGGTCAGCCACTCTGCAGCACCTAAGTACCCCAAATCACATTAATCATTTGAGGGCTCCCACGACAGCGCTCTTTCAAATTGGCGTCGTCGCCGGGGAGGCAAGTAATTATTTCAACCAATTAGAGGTATTTATTTTATTTTACATTTTATTCTCTTCCTCTCTTCTTTCTTCCTTCTTTACCCAATCTGATTTTTCTTCTTCTTCTTTTATTTTCTTCTACTTATTTTTGGACCAACAAGTCAAACTTCTCATTTTTATTTTACTATGGTCCACCTTCATTCTTTTAATTTTTATTTGATCTATGACACAAAATAATACAGAAGATCTCTTAGATCTTGACCCTGAGATTGAACATAGCCTTAGGGCTCGAATCAGAAATTCTCAGTCTACGGGAAGTTTCAATATTCAACCAGTTGGTGAATTCCTCTCTTCTAGAAACATTGAAATGGGAAGCAATTCAAATTCAAACATAAAAGAGGAACCAATGGCTGGAAACAATGGAAATGAACTTAAAAGAACCATTTGTGAATTGGCTGCACCTGATGTTAACTATCAACCAAACTGTATTGCATACCCAAATCTCGAATCGGACTTTGAACTAAAATCTGGGTTAATTCACTTACTTCCAAAGTTTCATGGCCTCTCTGGTGAGGATCCCAATAAACATTTGAAAGAATTTAATGTGGTTTTCTCAACATTAAAACCAAGAAATGTTTCTGAAGATCAAATTAAATTAAGAGCATTCCCATTCTCACTTGATGGAGCTGCAAAAGATTGGATGTATTATTTGTAACCTGAAGATGTAACATGTTGGAATGATTTGAAACGTCTTTTCTTACAAATATTTTTTCCAGCATCAAGGACAACATCCATTCGAAAGGAGATATCGGGGATCAAGAAAGCCCAAGGGGTGTCAATGTATGAGTACTGGGAGTGATTCAAGAAGTTGTGTGCAAGCTGCCCACATCACCAAATTAGTGAGCAATTACTCATCCAATACTTCTATGAAGGACTCACACCTATGGAGAGAAGCATGGTAGATGATGCGGCTGGAGGAGCATTGGTGTACAAGACACCAGTAGCTGCATGTGCGTTGATCGACAAGATGGCCCAAAACTCCCAACAATTTGGTGATAGAGGTACACCACATGTCAGGGGAGTACATCAGGTAAGTCCTTCTTCTCTTGAGAGTCATTTGATTGATACCAATTTAGAAGAATTGACAACTATGGTGAGGCAAATTTCTTTGGCACAAAAGACATCTCTACCCCCTCCTTCAAGGCCCTGTGGCATTTGCACTAAGACAAGCCACCCAACTGACTGTTGCCCACAACTACAAGAGACAGAGGATTGCGCAGCAGTATTCCCAGGGAGACCATTTCCGCAGCAACAACAACCATATCCCCAAAAGAAGTTTGATTCATTTGCTCCAACATACATCCAAGGGTGGAAAGGTCAACCGGACATGAGGTATGGCTCTGTACAACAATAAATGCCCCCTTTTCAACCAAACTTCCAGCAGCCTCCGCCTTACCAGCGGGGTTTCCAACAACCCCAAAGGAGATTTGAAGCTCAAACATCAACAAGTCAGCAACAAGGGAATCATCCACGAAAGGTAGATTCTAATACTGATGATCTTTTGAAGCAAATTTTTCATAATCAAAAGAATGAGCTGAAGAGTCAAAGTTCGGAGCTGAGGGAGTTGAAGACTCAAATGAGCCATATTTCCACCGCCCTCCATGAACTTGTGAGTAAGAATTCTGGAAATATACCTTCCCAACCCACTCCAAATCCAAAGGGGAATGTTAGTTCCATCACATTGAGAAGTGGGAAGCAAATGAACGATACATCTGCACCTACCATTCCACCGGGATTCGCCTCAACTCCAGAGAATCTGCATTCCATACCAACTGATGAGCAATCAAAGGAGAAAGATAAAGGTAAGAAAAAGATTGATGATGTTCCTCCTAAACCCCTTCCTTTTCCAAACAGGGTTGTTCAAACCAAGAAGATGGCTGAAGAAGCAATGCAAAAGGAGGTTTTGGACACATTCAAGCGTGTGGAGATCAACATTCCTCTACATGAAGCCATTAAGCAAATCCCAAGGTATGCCAAATTCTTAAAAGAACTCTGCACCAATCGAAGAGGGATCAAGGGGAATGAGAGGATCAACCTTGGAAGGAATGTCTCGGCACTCATTACACCAACTCTAGAAATGCCAACAAAGTGCAAGGATCCCGGGACATTCACCATACCATGTACCATAGGGGAGTTGCACTTCTCTGATGCTCTTTGTGATTTGGGAGCTTCCATAAATGTGATGTCTCACTCTGTATTCTCTTCCTTGCAGGTTGGTGAGTTGAAGCCAACAAGAGTAGTGGTGCAATTGGTGAATAGAGCTATGGCATATCCAGCGGGAGTCCTTGAGGATGTACTTGTCCGGGTAAGAGACATGATCTTTCCAGCAGATTTCTATATTCTTAACATGGAGGATGATCAGGTAAGTTCTCATGCCCCCATTATCTTAGGTAGACCCTTCCTCAAAACTGCAAAAACTATCATAAATGTCAATGAGGGTACACTTTCCATGGAGTTTGGAGATGAAGTTGTGATATTTAATGTTATGGATTCCATGAAGTACCCCTCAGAGGACCATTCTACTTTTGTTATCTCCCATTTTAAACCACCAAATAAAAACTCCATAGAATTTGATTGTCCTGTGCTTAGGGAGATTATGAGTATTGGTTCGAGTTTGATGTCTAAGAGCACTTCCACACATGTTTCTGATACACAATTCTATCTTGGATTTGATTTTGATGTGGATTCATATTCTGATTTTGATCATGTTCACTCTGATTATGAAATGGCTGTTTAGTATGCTGATGGATTTGATGATTTATTCTATGATTTTGATGATGTCTATTCTGATACTGATGCTCTTTCTGTACATATTTCAGTTCCTTCAATGTCTCCATCCATACTACACCCTCCTTCATTAGAACTCAAGACATTGCCACCAAATCTGAAATACTCATACTTGTTGAGTGGTGATAGATTACCTGTTATCATTGCTAACAATCTCCCTTTTGAACATGAAGAAAAGCTTTTGAATATTTTGAGGGAGAACATCAGGGCGATTGGGTGGACCTTGGCTGACATATCAAGTATTAGCCCCTCCATTTGCATGCATAGGATTCTCTTGGAGGATGGGGATAAACCGGTGAGACAACCACAAAGGAGACTCAATCCCACCCTCCTGGAAGTTGTTAAAAAAGAAGTTGAGAAATTGCTCGAGGCAGGTATAATCTTTCCCATTTCAAATTCACAGTGGGTAAGTCCAATTTAGGTTGTGCCTAAGAAAACTGGTTTTACTGTTGTTAAAAATGAGAAAGATGATTTAGTTCCAATGAGGGTGCAAAACAGTGAGCGTGTGTGTATTGATTATAGGAGACTAAATCAGACCACTCGCAAGGACCGTTTCCCCCTCCCATTTATTGATCAAATGCTCGAGAGACTAGCTGGGAAAACACACTACTGTTTCTTGGATGGATTTTCTGGATATTTTCAGGTTCCTATAGCTCCATAGGATCAGGAGAAGACTACATTCACCTGTCCCTTTGGCACATTTGCCTACCGGAGGATGCCATTTGGACTTTTCAATGCCCCAGGTACCTTCCAGAGATGCATGGTGAGTATTTTTTCTGATTTTATTGAGACCTGCATGGAGGTATTTATGGATGATTTTACAGTATATGGGAATTCATTTGATGAATGTCTAAGTAGTTTGGGAAAGTTGTTGAATCGTTGTATTGAGAAGAATCTAGTCCTGAACTTTGGAAAGTGTCATTTCATGGTAGATCATGGCATTGTCTTAGGGCATGTAGTGTCAAAACATGGGATAGAGGTTGATAGATCAAAGGTAGATATTATTTCATCCTTACCATATCCTTCATGTGTGCGTGATGTTTGATCTTTCCTAGGTCATGCTGGATTTTATCGGTGCTTCATCAATGATTTTAGTAAGATCGCTCTTCCTATGTCACGATTACTTCAAAAAGATTCTGATTTTTTGTTTGATGATTCTTGTAGGACTTCCTTTGATGAGCTAAAGAAGTTTCTGACCACTCCACCTATCATACAGCCCCCACGGTGGGACCTTCCATTTGAGCTAATGTGTGACGCCTCCAACTTCGCGGTTGGAGCTGTCTTATCTCAGATGGTGGAAGGACGTTCACATGTGATCGCTTATGCATCAAGGACACTGGATTCAGCACAATCAAACTACACTACCACAGAAAAGGAGTTTCTTGCTGTCATATTTTCTTTAGATAAATTCCGTTCATATTTATTCAGCTCTAAAGTAGTTGTTTTTTCTGACCATGCAGCTTTGAGGTACCTCCTAAAGAAGCCAGATGCAAAGCCACGACTTATCCGTTGGATGCTCCTTCATCAAGAGTTTGACCTTGAGATAAAGGACAAGAAGGGGTCAGAGAATTTGGTGGCGGACCACATGAGTAGGCTTACTCACACACTAGAGGATGTCACCTTGGATCAGGTACCACTTCGGGACACTTTCCCTGATGAGAATCTCTATACCATCTCAGGTACGCATCCTGGTATGCTGATTTAGTTAACTACCTTGTTTCTTTTGAAATACCTACAAATTTAAAGAAACATCAAGTCCAAAAATTAAAAAGTGAGTCTAGGTTTTATGTGTGGGATGATCCTTACCTCTGGCGCATGTGTAGTGACCAAGTCATTAGGAGGTGTGTTCCCGATCATGAGTTTGAGTCTGTTTTGCATTTCTGTCATACACTTTCTTGTGGTGGACACTTTGGACCCCAACGGACAGCTAGGAAGGTTTTGGACTCTGGATTATATTGGCCTAGATTATTCCATGATGCCCATGTGTTTTGTAAGTCATTCTCTCGTTGCCAACACACTGGGAACATTTCTAAGAGACATGAGATGCCCCAACAATCCATACTATTCTGTGAGATTTTTGATGTGTGGGGCATTGATTTTATGGGTCCTTTTCCAAGTTCATATGGTTTCTTGTTTATTTTGGTTGCTGTTGATTATGTGAGTAAATGGGTGGAGGACAAGGCCACCAGGACTGATGATTCTCATTTGTAGTGGATTTTGTCAAGGCTCAAATTTTCTGCAGGTTTGGAGTACCAAAGGCCATCATCAGTGACCAAGGGACACACTTTTGCAATAGTAATTTTTCTTCCCTCCTTCAAAAGTATGGGGTGACACACAAAACATCAACACCATACCACCCCCAAACAAATGGCCAGGCTGAGGTTTCAAATCGTGAGTTGAAACAAATCTTGGAGAAAACCGTGCAGCCAAATAGGAAGGATTGGAGCAAGTGCTTGGATGATGCATTGTGGGCTTATAGAACAGCATACAAGACCCCCATTGGTATGTCCCCATTTCGGATTGTTTTTGGGAAATCATGTCATCTCCCAGTGGAAGTCGAGCATCGGGCTTATTGGGCTATAAAGAAATGCAACATGGATTTGGCCCAAGCTGGAATTCAAAGAAAGTTGCAAATTCAAGAGCTTGAGGAGATTCGCCTGTCATCAGATGAGAACTCAAGGCTCTACAAGGAATGATCAAAAGAAGATCATGACAAAATGATCCAACAAAGGGAGTTTCATGTTGGAGAGAAAGTCCTTCTCTACAGTTCATGACTGAAGCTGATGCCTGGTAAGTTGCGTTCCAGATGGTTAGGTCCTTATATTGTGTCTAATGTTTTTCCTTATGGTACAGTGAAGATCACACAAGAGGACACTGGAAGGAGCTTTACAGTCAATGGGAAACATTTGAAGAGATACATTGAGGGACCTCCTACTGATGCAGTGGATTTTATCACACTGCATGACCCCATCATCACTTGAGCACATCAGGCTGCTCCTAACCCTTTCACTTTTATATTATTTGTCCTATTTAAGAATTCTGCATTTCATGTGCATATATCATCTCACGGGTTCACATTGAGGACAATGCAATATTTTAAGTGTGGTGGAGGGAACCTTTTAGTTTAGTATTTTCAATTTTTTTCCTGTTTAAAAAAACCAAAAAAAAATTGCGTGTTTTTCAAAAAAAAATGTCTGTTTTTCAAATTTTGTGTGTTTATTTTACAATTTTCCGTGTTTTTTAAAACATTTTGAGCTAAAATGATTCTCATCACCATTTTTAAATGCATATCAATAAGTGAAACAATTTACCCCTTGAAACTAAGCTTAAATGAATGCTGAAATGACTTTGTTTCAAGTTCAAATATTTAGTAATTTCACGGAAATTACACCGAATTTTGAATCCCATGCCACATCTCACTGTCTTTATATTTGAAATCACTTTCCTGTGAGGCTTCTGAACCATTATTTTCATATTCTTTACATTCACCTCACTTCTTGAGAGAACCAAACCATGCTTGATTTAACCAGAATTTGATTTATTCCTGTCAAAACTTGAAGGTTTGAGGTACATATGTTTAAATGATTGAGGCATTTGTTTGGAATTAAAGCCCCTATTTCAAAGAATCCTTTTTTAATGGCCTACCTTGAATATTTAATCCTTGTATCCCTTAGAATCCATGCACAGCCTGTTAGGTTAAGCCACATTACAAGCCAATTTTCCCTATCAAACCAACTCTTGAAGTGAAATTGCATAATCTAGTTGAGCTTAAGTGTGGGGGAAGCTGTCTTGTGTTGTGCCACCACATTATGTGATACTTTGGGTGGAAAATTAAATTCTGAATAGATGTGTTGCTACTAAAGAAAGTCATTATATTGAAAGCTGTGCCTTTTCTGGAGCTTTCATGACAAGTGAAGCTGTGCCTTTTCTGGAGCTTCTAATTGAGGAGGAAAGTTGTGCCCATCTGGAGCTTTCAAGGAAATCATGTTTGAGAAGATTGACATTTTTTATGCTGAAATGATGAATGGTGTAAACATTTCATGACTTTTCATGATGATGGAGCTAAATTGATACTATGGGGATTGAAGAGAAGACCATATTTAAGTGAAAATTAGATTAATGCAATTTTGCTTCAAAAGAGTCAAGCCCTCCTCATTCAGCCTCAGAGTTTTTCTCATCTTAATCCTACCAACCGAAAGACACAGAACAACCCTGAAAAGTCCTCATGATAAACATATGTCCTTGACTCACATCGGGTAGAGATTTAGGAATCTATCAAGCCTATGGTGACCCTTGTATGGGTTTGGATGAGAAATACATTGCAAAAAAAAATTGATATTTGAGTGATGAGAGAAAATTCAAGCGAGGTAAGTGTTTTGTGCATGGGAGGATAAATGAAGTAGAAATATATTAAATTATATAAATGGAGAACTTGAAATAATGGTTTTTTATGAGGCATGATATCTTTTGTTTCTTGGTGTGTAATTTTTTGATCTCAAAGATATGTGTTTCAAAATTGGTTTTGATTTGATATTGATGTTTACTTGAAATGAGATTTTGCTCAGGAGTGCAAAAGGGTAAGTGTGGGGGAGTTGATAAAACACTATTTTGTTGAATATTTTATTGGTAATAAATGATATAATTTCCTCACATTGTGTTAAATATGTTTAATTAGAAAGTATTTGGAATTAGATAATTCATTTGAATATTTGATGAAAATTCCAGTTTTACCCTTTACAGTTCACTGTAGTATTTCGAAGCTAAATATTGTTATATTTATTATTTGAATTTGAAATTCTTTAACAGTGTTCCTAACATAATTATATACAACCTTTATTCAGGACACTAAAGCTAAAGAGTGCATTTGGATGATGTAAATGAGCCATTAATCCAATGGTGGGATGGACTCGGCAGAATAGACATGGGTTCTGTATTTGGGCCATATATTCTACATACGGGCTTGGATGGAGTCCAAAGTTTGAGGAAATCTCGGGGACAGGATTTGGCACAAATCATCTTTATGGAAGGCCGGTCTATTCACGCGTTTTTGAGGTCTCATGGGCGGTGCAAGTTGGAATAAACTATTTGGCCGAGTTTTTCATTTCACACTTAAAAAGTTATGTATCCCTCGCCCTCACAAACTCTATTTAAAGGGGGTTTTAACTCTTTTAGAGGGCTGGTCGAGGCTTTGGGAAGGTGTGGCCGAAAGGGTGTCTCTTGGGAGCCCCTCAAAACTCTTGGAAGATGTAAGCCGTTTTGCAAACCTCTTTTCCAAAAAGGCTCTCCTCTCTCACCTCTTCTTTGTATTTCTTTTCTTTCATGTTTGTTTCTTGAATTTTTCTTCAAATAGTCTTCTGTGTTCATCCCTACTCTTCTTATATTAATCTTCTTAATTGGTTTGGAATCAAGAGTGGATACATGATTGGGTTCTACCATTTCAATCCGTTGCTTATGCAAAACGTCTCCACGATGACTACACCACCCATGGAAGAGTAGTTCTTTTTATTAATCGATCGACCTCTATCCTTCTTCATTCATTTATTTTGAATCAATGAGCTACTTTAATTCACATATTATGATCTATTAATTGAGTTTTTAATTTAAATGAAACTAAGCAAGAAATTGAATAGTTAACACAAAACACGCGAGGTCGGGAATTGTGTGAACTGTGAGAGCGCAACCTTAACCGGTAATTCAAAACCACATGGGATCAATTTGTAGAGTTCAAATATAATCCCTAAACTCAATTAATCCTCATTTCCAGAGTGGTTATGTGCCTTAATTTACCACTGACCATAAGCTAATTTTAGAGCATCAATCAAAGCAGGGTGTCGCGATTGCATGTTCCGAAGTTATCCTAAGGTTAAAATTTCACTTCAATCTTCGTGGTAAAGTTAATTCTCGTAGGGTTTGGTATTTAACAAATTAAGGGATCATAATTAAGTTAATATTAATTTAAATTATAATGATTAATAAATGATTGAAGAGGTAGAGTTAGATCGATTACTCATTTTAAAATAGATTTCTAAAAAAACATCTTCTTGTTGTGTCATTCTAATCGAAACTTCATTACAAAATTAAAAACAAAAAAAATGCAATCTTCTTCCAGCAAACTTCTTCTAGATTCATAATATATAAACAAACACCCCCATCCTTTCAAGTAGTGTTTTTATTCTCTTTTATTTTACTTATAGAATACCTCTAAAAATTGTTTTAATTCACTTCCTCCTTTGAGAGATGACCTTGGTCAGCCACTCAGCTGCACCTAAGTACCCCAAATCACATTAATCATTTGAGGGTGCCCACGACAGCGCTCTTTCAATAGCCTCTAGGAAATTTTTTTAATAGTAAAACAAAGATTTCCACATGACAGTATCCCTCTATTTCTGATATTTGTGGGTGATTACGGTGATCCATGATTTCCCGGGGCATGGTGTTTTATAGATGAATACCGGATTTTTTGGTTTGTGTGAAATATCTATACATTGATTAGTTATGAGGCAGGGGATCCTCAACATAGATCATATTAATATATAAGGGAAAGCATTGTATATTGACACATTCTGTATGAAAGAGTCCAAATTTTAAATCACCAACATCTATTTTCATTTCACATGTAGAAGATTAAGGGAATTTTGTTTTCATTGATTTATTCTATATGGATGGATCCAGGATTTTCAGCCCAAGTGTCGTTATGTATCTCATCATACCAAGGGTTGAGCCACATGTAGTTTGTGAGAAACCATAACATTTAATGTCTCATGGTTAGTAATTATTTTACCATGTATTTTAATGTCATGCTATTTGGACTCATGAATTTCCTTGTGCATGTCTAGCTTGTATAAAGGGGTCGTTTTTTCATCGTGTATGGACCTGAGAAGGCCAAAGTGTCACTATGTGTCCAACTTATGGATGCTAATCTGCCCACCTATAGTTTTGGTGTCCTATTTAGTTTAACATAATAAGTTAATGATTAGAATGAACCTTCCAGGAAAATGATGGGGTTAGTGAAGTGTCAGGCTTGAACATCAGGGGGGGTTCCTACAGATCCCAGTTAGTTGGGAATCTAAGTCCACTTAGTTCTAACACAATGATTTCTGTACTAGCCTAACATGTGTAGAGGGAGGGGGAAACAAAAAAAAATTAATGGTGGATGGACCAGGATCAAGGATCTCGGTGTCACTATGTATCCTGTGATGTTAAGAATCAAGCCACACGTAGTTCATGAGAACTCCTTGTGCCAGCCTGACATGTGCACGGAGTGGTAGGGGGTACATGTTTTCAATATGTTTGTCTTATCATATTCCCATATGCTTTTTCCATAATGGTAAATCCTTACCACCAATACAAAGCTCATATGAGTTATACTCAGTGTGAGAAACAAGAAGCGATGAGCAGTTCCAATGTAATATAGTGGTTACAGATGATAAAACATAGGCATTTCATGTCATGAGATGGATGGACCAAGACTTAGGGTCAAGCTATATCTTTTTATCCTATTTATGAATGGGGATAATGTCCCAAGTAGTTCTAGTGTCTTATGAATTTTATCATCATACGGTAAGGATGGGAGTGAACCTGACACGAAAAGGATGAGGTTAGTAATGAATCGGGCTTGGACCTCATGGAGGTTTCCTACGTATCCCAGTTAGTTGGGGATCAATGTCCACATAGTTCTAACAATTGTTTTCTTGAACGGGTTAAACCCTTGTAGAGGCGGGGGACAAAATTTTTTGAATTGTGGCAAGACTATGATCAAGGATCTCGATGTCACTATTTATCCTAAGAGGGATGGAATCATGCCACACATAGTTCTATAAAAGTCCCTCCCTATATAGGATCCGTCCATACATAAGGAGGGGTAGCCTTTTGTGTCTAATGTTGGTGACTATAAGAGGATATAAGATCTAGGTGTCACAACGTATCCTATGAGGGATGATATAAAGCCCACAAGTAGTTCTAAGATACACTACATGTGATATTCTAACCCATACACTAAATATTGGGAATTTTTATCATTCCCTTAAATAGATCTGGTTTATTTAAAAAAACACATTTTTCAAGACACAATGATCACCATGCCGTTTAACAACTTTAGATTAGGTTAAAGAATTTGAGAAGTTTAATAGTGTACAATGTGGACATGTATTTTTCTATGCTTATTAACATCTTGAAGCTAACAGAAGTTCATCATGATGTTTAATGTCATGTGATCAGGACCATTTCCATTCATTTTAACATCGTGAAACATAAAAGTAGGAATATCTATTTAGTTTAATGCCATGTATCTAAGAATAGTTTTATTTTCTTAAAAAAATACTTCTATTGGAACCTCACATTGTTGGGAGATATGGTGAGCAATCCATATATTGAAATTAAGGCATGCGTTTTAATTGAGTAGACCCTTTGTATAACATATGGTCCTTCCAATTTTGGTTATAACTTTGGAGGTTTATTTCCAAGTGTCATCAATGTTATGAGGACTAAAACCATTTCTACTTTAAGGAATGATAAGACAAAAACCTTCTTATTGATGGATCATGCAATCCAGCTTAGATAAACTTTCAAATGGTGATGAGTGTGTACTATTTTTTCATCCAATCACTCTAGCTCATCGAACATTTTCTATGATTGTTCATCTATGGAAAGTTGATCATAGATGGCCACACAAAAGCGATGGTAGTTAAACATCAATTGGTAGAACCGCCTCTGTCCCATATATTAATGAGTATGGGATTTCATGAGTGGAAGTGTGGGTCATGATCTGATAAGCCCATAGAGAATGTAAAAGGTTATCCATCCATGATTTCTTCTCTTTGTCATACATCTTCAATATTATATTAGATTGGGTCTTGTTGAAGACCTCTATATGTTTGTTGGCCACTGCATGATAGCATTTTGAACGGTTATACTTGATGTCATTCTCCTAATATTTCTTTTCCAATTCAATAGAGTAGAAATTGGTACAATTATTCATCAGTATTATATGATGGATTCCAAAACGGGTGATAAAGTTAGATTTCACAAATATGATAATGTGTCTTGCCCCGAACACTTTGAGAGGTACAACTTCCACCAATTTGGAAAATAATTGAGTTACTTTGGTAATATATTTGAATTGTCTGGTCGTGGCCGGAGGGTATGGTTCATTGATATCGATTCCCTATATGAAAAATGGATAGGAGTCTGTGGATATGTGAAGTAACTCTAGGTTCTATTTGATGTAATTTTCCTGAACATGGACGGAATGAATCTTCATGATGAATGTGTTGAAATCCTGCATCATGGTAGGCCAATAGTACCCAAACCATGAAATATAATACAAGATATTTGATGCTGATTTATGTGCTCTGCAAATTCTAGCATGAACTTCTATTATGAGGGTGGATGTATCTTAAGGACACCATTAATTCCTCACTTATAAAGGAACTTTCACCAGTTTCTGTAGTCATACATCAGGAATTTGATTGCCCGTCTCCAAATTTGCTCCCTTCTAACCCTATATAGCGGGTGCTCTCCCCTTTTAAAGTAATATGAAATTGGAGTCATCCAACCAGTGAGAGGACCATATGACTTAGAGATAATACTAATTTAATTAATTTCATCAATGTAGACATGAATTAGTGGTAAGACAATCTGTTCGTGAGAAATACTAATGACTATTTCATTCCAAATTGGGTCAGTCATAGTTGTGGATACATTTTCCAATGCATTGACTTGTGTATTTTGAGACTAGGTACATAATTCAATGTTGGATTAGATGATAATTCAACCATTATATCATGGAAATGGTTCATCCAAGGGATCAACTCCTATTTCATAATTTCTTAGTCACCATTATCTTTCTTGATAACCAATTCAGAATCGCCTTTAATCTTTAAGTGTTCGGATTGAACATGGAGTGGTAGCTACAAATATGCTATAAGGGCTTGCTATTCTACTTCATTGTTTGTGAATCCATATGATAGTAGAATGGAATAGGGTACGATTTCATTTTTTGGGGATATGAGTATGACCCTCATCCCCAGTTTGATGAGTATGGGGCCTTCCATCCATTTTCCTTTCTTGCTTCAAGAGGCATCATTGAAGTACATTTCCCACATCTTAGAGTTCTCTTGAATAGACAACACTTATTCCTCATGGAACTCAGCATAAAATGTGACCACATATACTGAGGGATGATCTATTATTAAATCTACTAATGTCTACCCTTTTATGTCTTTCTTCAGTATGAACCCTATATCGAACTAATATAGGATGGCCGCCCACCGTGATAGGAATCCAGTTAACATTGGACAACTGACAATATACTTGAGTGAGTTTCTACATGATACCTAATGGAATTTTTGGTAAATCAAGTAATTCCTCATCTTCTGAACATTAAATTATAATGGAAGAAATCTCTTCCCGATATCTGAATACCATGTCTCAGCATCAATCTTGCAGCAGTTGAGGTAATATAGACTATTCTCAATGTTGGCACCATTATTCTTTGTGAGGAATCCACCTAGGGAACTCTCCAATGTGTTTATGTATATAATGAGCGTTCTTCCTTATATAGGTGAAATTAGCACTGATGAAAATAGTAGATATTTCATGAGAGTGTTGAATGCTTCCTGAAAGTCTTCAGTTAGTTGATATTAAAACCCTTTATTCATCGACCTGATGAAGGGAAACCATTTTCTAATGAGGTTGGATATGAGGCGCAAAATGTAGGTCCAGTGTCTTTAATGTAATATTAACCCAATACAGTTGTGAGGAGGTCACATGCTCAGGATGTTATTATTCATATCATGGCCAACTTCAATGCTTTGGTGGCATATGAAGAAGCTGAGGAATTTTCCCAACGTAACACCTAAATCACACTTTTGGGGGTTCATTTTCAGAATATGTTATTAGAGTTTGATAAATATGGTTTCAAAATATCACAAATAATCTAATAATTGTCGTGATTTACCCACCATTTCTTCAACATAACATGCAAAGAAATTTCCCATGAATGGTTTGAACATGTGGTGCTTATCAAACTGGTACATGGGATAGACATTTTTCAAATTGAATGGCATTAACAAGTAGAAAAAAACCCATTAGGTAGCCCTGAAGGTGGTTTCTTCTTTATATTCATTGGAAAATTCAGCTCTAGTTATAACCAAAATAATCATCCATTAATTAGAGATCCTCATATCTCATAGTTTTATCAATAAAAAATTAATTGTGGGAAACATATGCATAGCCACTACGACATTGTGTGCATAGTCGAAAAAGGAGTCTATAGGACTCCAGCCATCCGTTATTTATATCCATATAGAATTATGGGGATTTTAACCTTTCTAAACATACAATATGGTTTGTGAATGGGAAGTGTTCCAGATCATGATAAAGGGTTATTATAGGTTGAACATTATCTGGAATACGGGGAATTAGTAGAGGGATCGTTATCCTATCCATGTGAGTAGTTTCCTCACACAGGTTTCCCCTTGCATAGGCAAGTAGGGTAAAATTATGTTTCATTGCTGGACTTCTGAAATATGTTTCAAATGTCACTACTTATCCTATGATGGATGGAATCAAGTTGTACACAGTTATTTTAAGGACCATCACTATGCGGATTCGATTCATGCATATGGATGGGGGAATTCTTTTATACAAATTCACCATTGAGTCGGGGAGTATGCCAGACATTCCCATGTAGATTAATTTCATGTTCAAGAACATGAGGGAAAATACCAATTGACATGAAGTGGTCTAAAAGTGAATATTATGCATCTAGTATCATGCATTTTAAATGTCATGCAATTATGAAATTGGTATTGAAGAAGCCTCATATATCTAGAGGATAATCAGGATAGGATGTTATGACATATCTCATACATGAGTTTTATAGAAAGTTTAAACCATGGATTGAATAGATTTTGGTTCAGGGGAAATTAAATGGGGATTGGAAACATTAGGTGTATAAAAATAAAAAAATCCTCTCATGTGGACGAATTTTACATTGGTTTAAAGGTCAATTTTGTGGGAAACATTTGAAAAGATGCTAGTTAATTACGTTCATAGTCAAAAAAGGGTGTCCACAAGATACTAACCATCCATTATCGATGACCATGAAGGATTATGAGGATCTATGGTCACTCAATGCACAGAGTTTGACAGATGGAAATAATTTCTTTGGATATATCAGAAACACCCAGGATGTGATTATTCATGGAATTGGGAGTCTCACTACACATATTTGACCCTTGTGTGGGGCTAGATATTTTAAATACGTTATAGTATCAAGTCCCAGTATTGAAGATCTAGGTGACCCAATATCAGACTCTCTACACAAGTTTATCCTGTGCACTAGGAGTAGGGGAATTTTCATTCCTTTGTTGGGGCCGGACCTAATCATAGAGATATAGATTTCAAAAAATCAAGACCCCTTCATGGGTTTGGTACATGTGTTAGGGGTGGGGTATTTTAGATAATTTTTGTGTACCTTAAAGTTCTATGTCAAATGGTTAGGACTTTAGGTTTCCAAATATAGCAGGGAAAATACTAATACTCCTTTTAAAGTCATTCTAGTAGAGTCAGACATTGTATAATGAGTCTCCTTGTCTCTATAGGGAATCCCCTTCTAAAATTCCTAAGCCTAAAATATCTATGCTCGGTGTGAGAAAAAATGGATTTCATGGGTTTCACTCAACCACCTAGGGATGACATGATCAAAGAAGGGATCATTGATGGGCCATGTAGTTCAATGTCATACAGTGAAGCCACTGAAATGATAGTTTAACATCATATTGTGGGTAAAACTATCTAAGGAATCATGAATAAACATGGTCTAATCAAGATGGGATATCCCTAGTACACCCCAGAAATGAGTGGGGGAAGAAAGTGTAAACCATGATTCTAAGATCCCTCAAATCAGGAGGGATAATGTGAGGCTTAGGAGCCAATTGGCATACTAAAGTAGGAATAACCTATCCTAAGGATGAATTTTCCGTGGATTGATTGGTCAATTTTGTGGGCCATTTTTGCAATATTGTGTGGGAATTGTTTTCATAGTAAAAAAAGTTTCATTAGGACACTATCCATCCATTACTAATAGTCTTGGGTGATAAGGGTGAACCATGATTTCCCGGGGCATGGAGTTTGATGGATGAAAAGGGGATGTTTTGGTACATCAGAAATATCTAGAATAGGTTTATTTTTGAGGTATGAGATCATCTACTATGATTGGAATTGTATGTAAGGTGATTCATGGTGATTTTACACTTTCTAGATGTAAGAGTCCATATTTGAAATCCCCAAAATCTATTTTTTTGTCACATATAAGAGATTGGGGTCATTTTGTTTTCCTTTATTTATTCTAAGTTTCTGGACCCATGATTTCCAGCCTGACTATTCTACGTATCTCATCATACCAAGGATTGAGCCACATATTATTTTTGAGATACCTTATAGTTTAATATCATGTGGTTAAGACTTCTTTGGAAATGAGGTTTAACGTTGTGTGGTTAGGACTCAAAAAGTTTCTCGTGTAATTCTGGCTTATATGAAGGAGCATTTTTTCCAAGGTGGCTAGACCCAGCAAGGTCCATGTGTCACTACATGTCCCATTGAAGGATGGGAATCAAGCCACAAATAGTTTTGGTATCTGATGAGGTATAAAATTATAAGGTAAATATGAGAGTGAACCTAACATGTAAATGATGATGTTAGTGAAGTTTTTGGATTGATCCTTAGTGAGGTTTCCTATATATCCCACTTAGTTGGGAATAAAAGTCCATGTAGTTTCTAAGTCATGTTTTATATACTATTCTGACTCGTATAGATGGAGGGGGAAATAAATTTTGTTGAATTTTGTATGGACCAAGATCAAGGATCTCGGTGTCACTATGTAATCTTGCAGGGGCAAGAATCAATCCACACGTAGTTTTTAAGGACTCTCTATGCCAACCTGACCTATGCAAGGAGAGTGGGGGGTTATTCCATGCTTTTAGGATGATAGGATTATCATATTCCCCTATTATTTGTCTATATGAGGAAATCCTTACCACCACTCTTAAGCTCATGTTAGTTATACTCAGCGTGAGAAACAGGGAGTGACAAGGAGTTCTCAAGTAGTATAGGGGTAATAGAGGATATAACATAGGCATTTCATGTCATGTGATGGTTATACCAAGACATAGGGACATGGTGTCTCTACATATTCCATTTATGAAAAGGAATAAAGATACATGTATTTTTGGTATCCTATATAGTTTAACATCATATGGTAAGGATGAGAGTGAACTTGACATGAAATAGATGAGGTTAGTGATGTGTCATGCTTGAACCATAGAAAGGTTTCCTAAATTTCCTAGATAGTTGGGAATCAAAGTCATCATAGATCAGATAAAATGTTTCATGTATTGGTCTGAACCATGTAGAGGGATGGGAAAACAAAAAAAATTGAATGGTGACTGACAAGGATCAAGGATCCCGACATCATTAAGTATCCTGTAAGTGAAGGTATCAAGCCACACATAGTCATATAAAGGTCTCTACATGCATAGGATTGAGTCATACATAAAGAGGGGGAGCATTTTTTGTGTCTGGTATTGGTGGATAGACTAGGATGTAGGATCTGGGCATCACTATGTATACTAAAATGGAAGGAATCAATCCAACACGTAGTTCTAGGATACACTACATGTGCTGGTCTAACCCATTCAAAAAATAGGGGGCATTTTTATATATCCATTTCAGAGATCTGATTAATATGAAATAATTCATTTTTCAAGACACAATGATCACCATGAAGTCTAACATCTTTTGGTTATGATGATGATGATGAGCGGTTTAACCTCTAATAGCATCGACACATATATCTCTATGGAGTTTAACGTCTTCCAACTAAGAAATGTTCATCATGGAGTTTAATTTCATATGATCTAGATGAATTCCATACGGTATAATGTTGTGTAACATATACATAGGTAACACTATGTAGTTTAATTCATGAAAATAAGATGAGTTTCATATAATTAAACAAATTAATTTTTCAGGAATGACGCATTTGTGGGAGCTATGGTGAGATGACAATCCATTTAAATTAGTGTATATACACCATTTGATTAAACCTTACGTATAACCTATGGTCCTTCCCATTTTGGAACCAATATTGTTCTTTCCATTCAATATATCATCACAGTTATGAGGAAGATCACAATATCTCCTTCGAGGAAAGATCAAAGGGGAAGCATTTTATTGAATGTTCGTGCCATCCATCTCTCGAAAATTTTTGAGTTGTGAAGATTGTCCAGTATTATCTCATTCAACAACTTCAGTTCATCAAACTATTTCTGCACTATTCATCTATGGATATTTGATCATAGATGGCCACATAAAAGAGATGGTAGTTGAACATCAATTGGTCGAACTGCCTTCATCTCATATAATAATTAGTATGGGGTTCCTTGAGTACTGGTTTGGGTGATGGTTTGATAATCCCACATAAAATGGAGGAGCTTATCCAAACATTGTATAATTTCTTTTACTACTATATTACTGTGTATTGATTATCCACTAAAAGAGGCTAATATTCTTTTTTAATCAATATATTTTTCATGTGATTTGTTATTCATAAATACCAATTTAGTGCATTTTACACTTTGAACATCATTTCACATCATGATTGCAATTCTTTCCTAAAATGCACTATTACATGGTAAATTTTTTAACATCTCAAGAAAAATAAAATGGTCTTGATTTTATTTTTATATTTTATTTCCAGGTATCCCATGATATAAGGAACAATACATTCTTTTGGAGCACTTGGTGATTCAATTTGGAAGACCAACAAAGTGGGCTTTGATGCAACCACATTCTGGGAAAAGTGAGCTGGACAACAGCCGAATAAACGTACTATAGTGACCATGATTCAATCCCAAAGAGTCTCAAAATATTCTGGATATATAAGATATCATGGGGAACATTTAATTTAATAGTGGACCAAGCTAATTCGAATTTTTTAATGGTGTTCTAGGCGGCCCACGTTGAAGATGCAATTTTGGGACAGATTATGCGGCCCAGAAAAACAGACCACCATTTAAATAATATATCTCAAACCACAAAGTATTTTGGGTTTAACATTTACATTATATTAGGGGACATCTGGGGATCCATTTATGTCGTCAATGGGCCACTCCAATTCTACCTTCTAGAAGGTGTATTCGGCAATTCACTTCAGTTGACAAAAGCTAGCTCCCACTTCAAGGAAAGAGCTGCAAGGTCTCCCCTACATTAAATGTCCATCCACCTAGGTCCACCAAAATTAATTAAGGAGAGTGGAATTGATAGTGGATAGATCCCAGTCCTCCTAAATGGATATTTAAGGCAGTAGTAAATGGAGGATTTAGGGATCTTTGATTTTTACTTTCATTGTAATGTTGTTATGCCAAATTGCATTTGTAACGATATTCTTTAGCATGTAAGTTGTTTGAATAACCTTAGTTTTCAAAAAAAAGTTATTATTATTCTCTTTTTATGCAATTATTATTTTTACATTGGTGCCATTTCCCCAAGGTGTGGTCTTATTCACACCATCACTTGTGGATTTATTCACACAACGGTGGAATGATCGTTTCATTGTTTTATTTTTCTTATTCAATCCCGCTTCTTTAATTATACTTCCCACTTCCATTTATTGAATAGAATAAATGGAGGAATAACCCCTTATAGGTTGATCCTTGGGAGTTGCATGGGGTGGATTAGAGGTTATTTAATGTGATTATATTCAGAATCATTTCATTACTTAATGATTTCCATTAGATTATTTATTTTCTTCTTTGTCTTTCCAACTTTAACGATGACTCATTTCGAGTGCTAGTACGATCCAATTCCTTGGTGTGATCACTAAATAGGTCCTCTAAGTGAATTGGTGATTAGCCTTGGAATTTTGTAGGGATTAAATTGGTGAATTATGTTATGGAATTATATCAATTTGTTGATGAGTCTTGAATTAGTGAAACGAATGTTATAAGAAAATAAATACATCCAATCTAACCCAAGTAACAACTTAGGATCAACTCATATGAATTAATTGTTATAGAATAATTAATTGTATGTCTTTTTATTTTGATCATTAAATTAAATCACTATTTATTCAAATCAATTAAATCTTAATTGTTGGACACCTTATAGCCAAAACCTTCCAAAATCATAGTGTCTTTATGTTCCTTATTCGGTCCATGTGGATTCAACCCCTACCTATACTACAGAGACTACATAACTATAGGGTAAATTTGGTCGCAAACAAATCTTGGCACCATTACCGTGGATCCAATTAAGTAAACATAGATACTAAATTTCTTTTCTCACCCCAAATTATTTTTTTCACCTCCATTTCTCTTTTCTCTTCCCCTTTCTATTTCTCTGTGTGCAAAAAATATGAAATCCAAATCTCTCTCTAATCCCATGGATTATCTTCAGAAATACCCCAACATAGAACCAAGCTGGAATCAAATTTAAAATCAATTTTTGGAATAAAAAAACATAGGTAATTATGTTGATCAACCCATGAATGATTACCCTGCACCCGATAAAACGTACAATCAATGGGATAATGAATGTTTAAATGATAAATTTCCTACCCTCTCAAGGATAATTGAAGAGTCCAATATTAGTTAATTCCATAATGTTCAACAGCCCATCCTATCTATTCCTCATTCATTTATTGAACAATTTTTTAATCAAATAGAGATAATGAATTCAGAGGTTTTATCTTTTAGGTTAGAACTACAAAACATAAAAACGTGTGAATCACTCACTTTAGAATTTGGGAATTTAGAGTTAGATAAAGAATTGAATTGGATAGGTAATGTTGAAAGTCAATATAAAGAGTGTTTAAATAAGGAGGAAATTGATTTTTTGAATTCAAAAGATAATAACTTGACACCATGGATTGATTTTCCTGAACATGGATCTATTAGTGAATTCTTAACGCCGTTGATCACTGAAACATTGGAAGAAATACAAGACATTGAACTCATACCCACTCCTATAATTTAAATGGAAACATTTGGGGATGAATCATATTTTTATATGGAACCTATTCATTCAATTTTTTTTTTGAAGAAACAGATTTTGATTAAAATTGCCAATCTGCTTTAAGAAAATTAAATCAACACAAACTCAATATCATTGTCCTTCTACCCCCACTCGTGTATCCCATCATTTATGTTTAGCGAGATCTTGTGGTTTTCATTCATTCATATCATGAAACCCAAAAAGGGCGGTTGATATTTGATTTATTATGAAAGAATATAGAAGAAAAAAGATCAACCATTTCTGATATTCCTTGGATTTTACCACTCCTTTTAGAAAATAGGATTGTTCATGAATAAAATTCAAAATCTTCTTACCAACCATAAGGGATACACATTCTCAATCAAGTTTAAGTGGAGAAAGATTGGTTCATTTAAATTTTGAAATATGTAATTGGATAAGATTTGGTGTTCAAGTCGAGCTAATGACATTAAATTAAGAGTTTCATGGGAGGAAACCCGTGGTTTTCATGTCTCCAATCATTTTGAATCATTTTTTTCTCTGTTCTCTTTCATCTTCATTTTTTTATTTAAAATATTTAGATTGTTGACCTATTCTTCTTTTATGAGTATGGATGCGTATGAAAGGGGAGAACCATATTCATCTGGGTCACACGGTGTGATCCTTGAGTAATACATTACCCATAAATTTAAAATAAGACAATGTATCATCAATTTTTTTTATTTTATTTAAGTTTTTGTAGGTTAAAAAAAATATTTTTGACCAATTCTTCTTTTATGAGTATGGATGGGTCTGAAAGGGGAGAATCGTATTTATCCATGTCACATGGTTTGATCCCCAAGTAATAACTTACCCAAAAATTTAAAATAATACAATGTATCATTAGTTTGATTTAAAAAAACAAAAACAAAACATGGAAAACCATTAAAATGATGATACATAGAATTAAATAAATCATTGTGTTGTTTGTTTTGTCTACTTTGTTCTTCTTTGTATGGTTCAGGAACTATTTTGGGTGATACATGTTCAATCAAGGTGGTTCCTACATCCCCCACGAGATCAAAGGAGTAATCTAGAGCATCATGTACTTCAACTTCAAAAACCAGGTGAATTTGATCCATGTTTATCATTTTCAATTTCCTCTTTAAACTCCTATCCTACACCCTTCTAAATTTTATTTTCTTTAAACACTAAGGACAATGTTATTATATTTTGGGGGGAGAGTAAATAAAGTTTTTGATCTTGTGTAAAAAAAAATGTGCAGAAGGAAAATTTTCATTACCCTTGAACATGATAACACACATTGAAAAACATTGAAATTTGATATCAAAGAATATTTCATGGCTTGATTCTGATTTTAATGCAAGTTTAGGTTCATGTTCATAGATTTTTGAATGTACGGTTGTACGATGTAATTTTCACCATTATATTTCATCCATTTAATAAAAAACACAGTGCACGTACTTTAGATTTTGGGGTATTAGTTTTAATTATTGGGACCCATAATACATAGAATAGGTTTGGTGATAATTATATTTTTAATACGAGTATTCAAAAAATATTAAAAAAATCAATTTTCTCATAGAGAAATGGATTGATATAATGTGTGGCATTCAGCACTTGGGGATCGCGACTCCAAAGTTTTCTGGCCCATAGTTGGGAATTTTATCTCTATTTGTGTTAATTTTTTTTTATTGAGTAAACTCGAGATGATACATGAGTATATAAGCTTCACTTGGTTCCCTAAGGACTTTGAGCCTCAGAGTCATCGGTAAAGTCTTGCTACATGGGTTGACTCGATTGAGTTCAATTTCAATTACCATGGAAAAATTGAAAATAAAGAAAATTAATAAATAAATAATTAGTACTCATATTAATATTAAAATTTTATTTCTCTGAGAGCTTCCATATTTTCTCCCTCGAATGAAAATGAACCCCCTTGCCTATTATGACGCACAACACTTCATCATGTGCAATTGAATTTGGAAGAAATATGGAGATGAATTTGTACAAAGAAATTTGCTTGGGGTTGGGTTATGCCTATGGACTTAGCTTTTTTTAAATGATTTTGATGGGTTTCATAAATTTTTGGTATGAGGTCTTTGGGTGAGAAATATGTATTAATGTTTTTTTGGAAAAGGTCATTCGAATATCATGTTTGCGAGATATATTTTGCTCGGGACTAGAAAAACTAAAATTGGGGGGGGGGGGTGTGATTAGCCTCTCGAAGAGGATAATATTCATAGTTAATTTATATAGTTTTCATGAGATTTTTTATTCATAAATACCATTTTAGTGCATTTTACACTTTAACATCATTTCACATCATGATTTCAATTCTTTCCTAAAATGCACTATTACATGGTACATTCTTGAACATCTCATAAAATGTCAAATTTTCTTGATTTTATTTTTATATTTTATTTTCAGGTCTGCCATGATATAAGGAATAATTAATTTTTTTCGGAGAACTTGGAGATTCAATTTTGAAGACCACCAATGTTGGCTTTGAACCAACCACGTTCTGGGTGAAATGAGCTGGACATCATCCCAATAAACGTAATGTAGTGGCCATGATTCAAGCCCAAAGAGTCTCAACATTTAATTGGAGATAGAATGCATCATGGGTAACATTTCATTAAATAGTTCCCAAGTTAATTCAAATGGTTTAATGGAGTTCCTGGTGGCCTAAGTTGAAGATGCAACTCTAGGCCCGATTCTTCATCCCAGAAAAATATCCCACCAGTTAAATCATATCTCGCACAAAAAAAATGATTTTGTGCTGATATTTTACCAGATATTATGGGACATAGGGAGCGTCATTTATGTATTCTATTGCCCACTCAAATTCTACAATCTCGAAGGTGCATTTGGTTCTTCTGTTCGGTTGATAAAAGCTGGATCCCACTTCGAGGCTGGAGTTGAAAGGTCTCCTGTACATTAAATGTCCATCCACCTAGGTCCACCATAATTAATTTAAGAGATTTTGATTTATGGTTTCTCGACCCAAGTCCACTTAAATAGATATTTAAGGAAGTATAAATGGTGTATTTAAGGATATTTTATTTTTACTTTCATTGTAATGTTGTTATGCAAAATTTCCTTTGTAATGTTCTTATTTCGCATGTTAGTTGTTTGAATCACCTTAGTTTTCAATAAAAGTTATTCTTCTTATCTTTTTATGTTCTTATTCTTTTCACATTGATATTGTTTCCCCAAGGTTTGATCTTATTCACACCTGTACTTGTGAATTTATTCACACAACGATGGAGTAATCGTTTCATTTTTTTTATTTTTCTTCTTCAATCCCGCTTCTTTAAGTCGACTTCCCGCTTCCATTTATTGAATAACATAAATGGTGGGATAACCCCTTATGGGTTGATCCTAGGGTGTTTAATGAGGTTGATTGGATTTTATTTAATGTTCTTAAATTCATAATCATTTCAATACATTATGATTTCCATTTGATGATTTATTTTTTTCTTCATCTTGCCAACTTTAACAATGAAACATTTAGAGTGCTAGTACGATCCAATTCCTTGGAGTGATCATTAAATTGATCCTCTATGTTCATTGGTGATTAGACTTGGAATTGTGTAGGGATTAATTTTGTGAATGATGTTAAGTAATTATATCAAATTGTTGATGCATCATGAATTAGTGAAACGAACATTATAAGAAAATAAATACATACAATCTTACCCATGTAACAACTTAGGATCAACTCATATGCATAAATTGTTTTATACAAATTAATTGTATGTTTTTTTATTTTTTTCTTAATATTAATTCAATATTTATTCCAATCAATTCAATCTGAATAGTTGGCCACTTCATAGCCAAATACTTCCAAAATCAATGTGTCTTTAGGTTCCTTCTTCAGTCCTTGTTGATTCGAGCCCTACTTGTACAACAACAACTGCATACCTGTAGGGTGAATTTGGGCGCAACCATATATATTAGATGTGTTATTTATAAAGGAATCAATCTACCCAATGGTCATTGCATGATTAAAGGATGAATTTTCATCCCTGATGCCATACTCCTGATATAGAATCTATAATTCATAGATCATATATTGGTACCATTTTCCATCAGTATTGTATGAGGGACACCAAGCATAGAGATGATTTGGTCTTATAAAATGTGATAATGCTTCTTTTATCAAACTCTTTGAGAGGTACAACTTCTACCCATTTGAAAATGAATTCGTTTACTGTGAGAATATATCAGAATTTGATGGCCATTATGGGAGGTTATGGTCCCCTGACGTCCATTCCACATATGGAAAATGGCTAAGAGTACTCGGCTATGTGAAGTATCTTTGGGGGATGGTGGATGAAAATCTCATGAACTTGGCTGGAATGACACTTCGTGGAGAATGTGGTGCAATCCTACATCATGGTGGCCCAATAGTACCCCATCCATCAAATCTATTGTGAGAGATTGGATGATGATTGATATGATCATCAAGTTATGGAATTCACTTATTTTATAACAGCGATAGTCTCCTCTCCATAAATGTTCCTAATAAGGAATCCATCTTTGCATCGCTTATAAAGGATCTTTTTATAGTTTTGGTCATCATATATTAGGAATTTTATTACCCATCACTCGATTTTCTCCCTACTAACCCACTATGGTTGGAGCTCTCCCATTTGAAGATAATATACAATGGGAGTAATCCAACTGGTGGTAGGACCATACAGCATAGAGATAAGACTGATTTTATTAATTTCTTCTATGTTGTATTGAATGTATGGTAAAACAATGTGTTAGTGGGAAATACTCATGACTATTTCATTCTGATTTGGGTTATCTAGAGCCCTGGATAAATTTTCCAATGTATCAACTTCTGCATTTTGTGACCATGGGATGTATGTCACTATTGGATCTAACAGGAATTATTCCATCAGTTCTTGAACCTGGTTTATCAAAGGGATATGCTTCTCTTTATTGATAGCATAGTCACCATTGAATTTCTTGATGACCAATTCTGAATTTCCTTTTATCTTTAGGTGTTTTTATTGAACATGGAGTTCTAGCTATAAACCTACTATAAGGTTTTGGTATTCTATGTCACGGGTTTTGCATCCATATGATCAAATGAATGATGAGAGATGAACTGCATTTTCCATGGATATGAGTTTGACTCCCAGCCCCAGTTTTTTGAGTCTAGGTTCTTCCGTCCTTTTTCTTGTTGGTATTCAAGAGGCATCGTCAATGTGAATTTTCACACATCTAGTAGTTCTTTTAAATAGAGAGCACATCTTCATTAGGTAACTCAACATCTAATGGGTCCACCTATATCGAGGGATACTCTTCCAGGAAAAATTCTAATGTCTAGAATTTGATAAATTTCGGTGCTACAACCCATAGGTCGAACAGCTTCAAGTTGACTGCCCACCATTATAGGTATATAGTTAACATTGGATGAATAATAATTTACTCAAGTAGGTTTCTATATGAGACCAAATAGACATAGTGGTGCTTCAAGTAATCCCTCAGCTTCTAAACTGAAAATATTAACGCATTTCATCTCTTCTCGACATTTTAATATCGAGTATCATCATCAATCATGGTCTAGATGAGGTAATAGAGACTATTCTCGCTATCAACATCATTATTCTATGTGTGTATGACACCTATGGATCACTCCGAGGTGGTTACGTATAGAATGGGTGGTCTTTATTCAATAGGTGGAATTAGAAATAGTGGACTTAATATATATTTCTAGATATTTTTGAATTCTTCATGACCATCTTCATTCCATTTATATTCTACCCCTTTCTTCATCTACCTAGTGATGTGAAACCATTTTCATACAAGGTTTGATATAAAGTGTCGAATGTCATCTTTGTGTTCTCGGAGTCCTCTCAAATCAGTGAGTTTTTGAGGGGGGGGGGGGAAGATATGGATGACCATTTTCTTCTATGGGTCATATTCCATGCCCCATTGGTGTATGAAAATGCTGAGGAATTTTCCCAAGTTAACAACTAATGACCACTTCTGGGGGTTCATTTTCAGACTGTACAATCATAATTTATTTAATATGTTCACAAGATAAACTGGATTATCTGAGTGTTGGTTTTATTTAACGACCAGATCATCAATATTTCATTAAATTAACTTTCACAAGAAATTTTTGAATAGGTGGTCCAAGGCAAACTTATATGTGGCCCAAAAATGTTTGAAACTGAATGGAATTACCTTGTAGAAAAACACCCATTGGGGAGCCCTGAAAGCCAGGGATTCATTATCTTCTTGGTCCATTCAGATTTTATTATACCTTGAATAATAATCCATGAATGAGAGAGAAACATATATAGTAGTTGAATCAATCTACATTTCTTTGATCAGAACTGGGAAATCAACTTTCAGTCAGTACCAGTTGAGGTCCTTGTAATCTATAAAGTCCCTGATCTACCCATTATTCATTTTAATAAGGACTATATTTTCCATCCATATCGTATATGATACCTCTTGAATGAAGTTATCTCTGACGAGCTTTTCAACGTCAACCTCTATCATGGTAGCATGCATCGGGTGAGTTCTTCCGGATTCTTTCTTATAACCATGATGGTCCTATTGCAGTCCCAGGTGGTTAGTGGCCACCTCTGTATTGAGGCATGTCATTTCAATATAATTCTTGGTGAAAAAATCTCGATTCTACTTCTAGAACGAGGCTTATAACTCTTTCTCTTCAGAATACTTTGTGAGACTAATCAGAGTGGGTCGCGAGACTTCTTCCAGAGCCATGTTTATTTCTTGGAGTTCATCAATGGTGGTAGAGATGCCATCCTCAAATGATGTAGGGAAATCCCTTAACATTTCCTCTTCCTCCTCTACATCCTCATTATAGTCCTCTTCATCATTGGATGGGGAAAATATTATTTATATGAACCCTTAATAGTTGAATAAGAATTTCAATTTTGGTGACTGGTAGGTGAATTCATATCTTTTTCCTCAGCCATCGGGGGGGATTATCTGGGGATGATAGAGTGAGGGGAAAAATAGATTCCTAAACATCTTTATGTGATGAAACACATCCTCTTTCCTTGGTGGTTGAGGAAAAAAAATTCGGTATTTTGTTATGAAAGTTAGGGGGAATCTAATCCCTCATCGTTATCATGGGGTTTAAGAGTTTTTCAACATTATACAGCTAAGAGGACATGTCTAAAATCCTGGGTACTTTTAAATACACATCCATATTTGGAATTTATCTTTCAATATGATATATGGCAACTATGTATTCTTCCCAATGATTCCTGGGGGGATTAGAGGGATACATTTCTAAATCGTTTGGTTTGGCGACCCAATCAATTCTTTTAGTTTAGGGTTATTTACCCTTTGGCTCATAGAACCCTTCAACACTATAATGTGATTTATAGAGGTCAAATTGGATATTATCTGCATACAATGTCCCACTCTATCCAGAAATTCAATATTTGAGGCACTAATAGTAAGAGGAGGGGATTTATATTTGTTGATTCATCCAGGGCCTCCCTAGAAGGGCATGTAATGTAATAATTTTTTGGACCATGTAATATTCTGGGTGATCAATGAGGTCACTGAACCAGGTTTCGACCATAATTTGTCCAAACAAATTCTGATCTCTATTATTGTAGACAAAAAGAGTCTTGGTGCACAGAATCATATGACTATCATTATAATCGAGTTGATGAAACATCCACAAAGGAAGAATATTAACTCTAAATCCATTTTCAATAAATAATTTTCTGATATTTAAACTATTTATTATGCCAGACACATGTAAGTGTTTGATGTTTCATTTCATGATGGGGTGTTCATCTTGCTCTATGAAGGAGATAACTGCTTTGAATTATGTAGGATTTATCTATTCCAATTATTCTTTTTTTCTTGGCTACCTTAGATTCAAACTCTTAGGGACCTATAAAGGCTTCGATAGGTGCTTCCCGACGATCTACTAATAGATTCACTACATCCATCATTTCGAGAATAAAATGTACTGAAGATAACTATTTTGGAATTTCGTATTTATTATCTATAGGATGGTTCCTTCTATCTTGGGTATTCGGATTCACATGCACTTTAGGGGATTGAGCATTTGAGGAATACAGGTTGGCCCATGGGTTTAGATCCGAGGGAACATATATACTTTTTGGATTCGACTAGACATGCATGCTCACCTAATGAGGGAAACTAGTAATTTTTTTTCCTCTGATGGATACCCTAGAAGGATGGGACCTTGGTAGCTGCTTGTGGGGGTAGGATAATTTTCATATCCCTGTTGGATTCACTAGAGGTTCCTTCCATGGGTTTATATAAAACTAACTATTTGAGCAGGGGTGCGTCAGTATGATTGATTTGTGTCATGGATACATCTCCCTTGATAACCACAGCTTCTACAGCTTCCTCTTCAATGAACCCAATTAGGGGTGGTGAATTCTGGTTGATAACCATATTCATTGTCAAATAAGGGATCCATTAAGTGGATGAAATTATACTCCTCTTATGATGATGATTTTCCCTCATCATTTTCTTCTCGTTGTTCCATTTGGCGAGGTATTTCTCGTATCTTCAGATCTACTAGAAAGCAATCTGAGAGTGTCAAATAAACATTTGGATTTGGTGTAATTTCATCTTCTTTCACATTATTTCATCCATTATGATTGTACTATTTTTTGGGAAGTCAACCTTTAGAGGATTTTTGGGATTAGGATGTTGATTATGTTTCATCTAGAGCTACTGGATGAAAATTATGCTGCTTCAAATGTTAGTCAATGATATATTTGGATCTATTTATTATGTTTAGAGTCAACTAACTATCAAATTTTTGTTCGGTTTTGTAAACATGATTTTTTCAATCTCTTCCTTCATCCGAGTTAGTGGTGGAAACATATTCCACTTGTGTTGTCGGTGGTCGTTGATCAACGTTTCTAGATTCTATCATATTTTTCATGAGTTCATTGAGGAGAAAGAGAACTTAGTTTTTGTTTTCCAATATTCAGTGGAAGGGACATAGTCAGTCATCAATTTCGACATCCTCGCCCCTCTTTCATACCAGAAGCTAAAGAATGTTTCAATTCCTGGAATCTACAAATTATCCATATTCATTATCATCTCAGAACGAATACACTTTATTTCTACATTCCTCAAATTGATATTTCTGGTCCCCCTCTACTAGTATTTTCCATCTTGGGGTGGTTATTGATGCCCAGAGGGCCCTACATTGTTTGGTGGGGCCTTGGAGCTAGAGATTTTGTAGGGGGTGTCTTAAGCATGACAAAATCTCCTTCAACTCTCCCTATTATTTTTACTTGGGCTGATGGGGATTCTCGAGACATGAGAATAGTCTATTGTAAGGAATTTTCTATCCTTTGAGTGATAGCAGAGTTTTCCCAGAACCCACTTTTATATTTCACCATAATAAGTGGTGTCCACAGCTCAATATAGATATTATCGATTTTCATGGAAAGAATCCAATCTTGGGGGAATTTATATTTCATGGATTAATACAAACCCTTCCATCTTCCAATGAAGTCTGAAACACTCTCATTCTATTTCTATTTTTAGTTCATGAGATCACTGACTGTTGTACTTCAAAATATCGAGCTGAACTGGAAGAGGAACTGCTGCCAGAAGTATTCCCATCTTTTCAATGAATTGTCAGACAGACTAATATAAAACACAATGGCTGAGCCTTGTAATGTTCACACAAAGAATCTGAGTTTCAATGCAACTCATTTCTCTTAATTTCCCTATATGGGGTCACAATAAGAAGAGTAGTGCATCACATGAGTCTCTGAGTCCCCGGAGCCACTAAATAATGGGAATACTAGATTCTAAAAATTTAGTGGAGGTGGGATATTGGTCACCTGATCAGTGGTTAGGATTCCAGTTTGGTTTTATCGGAGCATGCCACCCCTTCATTACATCCATTAATGTTCTCAATAACTCGATTGTATTCAGAGCCCTTGATGCCTTTCATGTTAGATCTTATCATGAGTGGGTGAAGTAGGGGGCATGATTGGATGTGAAGATAATACTAAGACTTGAGGTTGTTACATAGCCAGGGGTGTCTTTTGTGTATGTTCTTGAATATGTCCGGGTTTGTTCCCTAATGGAGAGAAGTCATGATATATTACTCTTATTGGGTTCAGGTAGATTGATGGTCTCAGCACAATCGTGGATGATCTTTCCATGCATTCTACATTTTTCAGGATGAGCACATGAGGTAGAGGTACATCTGAATATTTTTTTTGTTGAAACTCCACCTGAGTAACATACCTAGTAGGATGGATTTCCCATAGTAACCCCTGGTTGATTCTCCTTATCTCTTTCATTTCATCCTCTTACCGAACAAATCTCTCCTAAATCATGGGGGAATCATATTCGCTGGGAGGAGGAGGTGGTTCATAGATCGTACTCTTATTCTTCTCCTTGTCGGTGATTCACATAGTAGTTAATAGAGGACTAACTAGGGGGGGGGGGAATTTTAAAAATTCATTGGTTTCAGGTGTGCACACCTCCAGGCTTAGTGTCGACCATATCTTGGAGGGAAACATATTATCCTGTTACTTAATTATTTGTATCATTTTCAGTGAGGTCGGTGGGTTTTATTTCAATTATTTTCACCAATGCATACAACGTTTGGGGTTGCATACCTCATGGGGAATGGTAGGAGATCCTCAGGCATCATTTGTGGAATCTTTTCCATCTATTATCTGATACACATCGAGTTTCTTGGCGAATAATGATTTAAACGGAGCAATGATATGACCATTCAATATCCCCTTGTTCCAAATGATTTTATTCATGGGATGGGATGCAATGGGTAACCCCACTATCCATTATTCTCCTAAGATGGGAGAAGACAGACAACTGTTGGCCAGGAATTTTAGGTAAAAATACCCCTAGGTCTACGAGATATGGTTTCTCTCATTCCACTATTTATGTTCCATAGAATAGATTTTATGGTCTTATGGGGGCCTTTTGTGTTAAAAATTCCCTAGCCCTGTTGGTCGGGGATGGTCTCATGTTGTAGGGGCTGCTACTGTTAATGCCTCCTTTATGATCTCGTGAATCCCCATGCCCGTGTTAGATGGATATGGTGTCGGGTCTATACATGAGTTGTTTTCTCCCAAGGACATGAGTAGTTCTCATTCATTATCAACCATTAAAATATTTTCTGTTTGGTTGTTTTTAGTATAGTGCTTCAAGATCTTGTTAATGGCTTGATCCCATCAGGCCTAATGCTTCATAGGCTTACTCAAGGTAGGTTCTTGTCGAGAATCCCACCTTTACTAAATATGGACTTTATTTGAATTCCATTTTGGGATGATGACATTGCATGATGTCACGTCTAGTGGGTTCTGCAAGTCAGGATGTGGGGTGATGTGTATAGCTCCATGTTCTCCCCACCCTCAAATATGAATATCAGATGGGGCGTTTTTGATAAGGAAGTGCAACTTGTGCAACACATGGAGGTAGGCTAGATCATGGTCATTGATTCACTATTCAGATTGTGGAATCCATCCAGATGAAAGAGAATATAAGTTTATCTGATATATAAGATCTCCCAGAACATAACATAGTCTACATACCCATCATAGGAGAATTATTTTTCTTTCAATCAATAGAGAGTTTCCCAGATATTGATTTAAATGTTTGCATACATTCTTCTAACAACCCTCTTAGTATGTTGAACTAAGAAGTGGATGTGGGATAATAAATCATTGGTATTTCATCCCTAGATATTTTTATTCTAAAAGGAAAAATATCTTTGTGTTGTTTCACAAGGGACTCTTCATTTTGATTCTCCTTGTTTGACATTTTTTTTAATGATTTTGTTCCAAGAAAGAGGGTTAGCGGTAGTCTTGTTGACATATGAATGGTATGCCAGTGTCTCAGAAGATGAGCATGGATCCTTTCCATCCAATGGTTGATGAAGGATATCACTTATCATAGGGAGAGTATCCAACATGTCATCCTCTATTTTTTCAAGTGCCTCGTCCTATGACGGATTCTCACAATTGACCCGATGAGGGGGGACCTTCTCACCAATGTGAATGTTTACAATGGGGTGGACTTTCACAGTCATTGTCATGAGGGTGGGGATTACCATTATTGATTAGTGTCTAGGTATATAGAACATTTAGGTGGTGTATACTCTAGGGAGGACCTTTTGGGTGGACCGAAATAAAGGTGGAACTTCTTTCTACATAGCTTCATTGAGGGGAGGGCCTTCACAATGATGGATATTATGGTAAGGACTACCATCATAGATCGAGAAGAAGGGAGATTATCTATAGTGTACTTTCTATGGAGGGTCTTCAGGATGTACTGTAATGAGGGGAGTATATTCTCATTTCTGGAAGTCACTGCAGGTAGGGCCTTCGTAGCAACTACCATCATGGTGAGGACTACCATCACAACTTCATGTCCGACTACAGGGAGAAACATATCTACAACATATACCCTGGTGGGACTATCATGGTGGAGGAAATAAATCTGGGAACCATCTAGATGATCAGTCTTATGTTCAAGGGGCAGGGGGGGCTACCCTGACACAAATCATGAATATATGCACTTGTTATCGATTTCTTCTAGGCCACATTGTATGCCCCTATGGGTGCCCTAGGGAGGACCTTTGGAGGTTTTGTTTGTGAAATTGTGAGAAAGACCATAGCAACTACTACTAAAAATTCCATACATTAGTAATGGAATAATTTTATATTGATCTGCAATTGATATATGTTTCATGGCATCAAGAACTCAATATTTTATAAAGGAAGAATCATGACTATGCTCTTCATTTTTCTGTTACCTTCAGCGTGTTTTGTTTTTGTGTGCTCTCTTGTGGGAAATTAGAGTCACCTAAAACTATTAATGACAATCATGTATGGGTCCCTATTTGGTTGGATCCGATGATCCCATAGGGATACGAAGATGTAAATATTAAATTCTAGAAGGGATATATTCTTGGCTCAGAGAAGCCACCAAGTTGGACTGATGTCCCCCAGTTGGAACATGTATTTTTTTATGATTTGGTTATCCTAGTATCCCAAAATTTGGCCATCATTTCTATTGTAATAGAGAAGGGATGTGGGTCTACTTGGGGGTGACTATATGATTTTGTGGAAGAATCTCCCCACCCTAGGAGACAGGATCGTGGGACCGAATCCTCTCTTTTTCCATAAATGCAATGACATATGGACACCTCTACAAGATATATTCCAGGATAGACCTATGATCCTTCATCATGGTCAGGATTTGTTGAGGTTCATCTTTAAATATAAGTTATATCAATTCCCATTCTGATGTCAGAGGAGGAGTTTATTCCTACTTCAATTTTCCATGGGTTTCCAGTGGGTACTGGAAGTTCTCTTGTGTCGAGACATAGGAATGTGTCTATCATCGGTTGTCTTCATAGGATTCCAGCATATTGGGATAGTGGGCTTCTTTGAATCTATATTAATTTGACTCTACCAATATTTTTTCACCATATTTGATAGGTGGGATTTGTTGTGGTAGGTAGGAATTTTTATCTTCTTGTGGATTTCCATTGTATTTGACTATTGGGCTTCATATGCATCAAAAGTGTTATATAGATGCCCATAGATTTCTTCTAGATATGTATGGAGGGATTAGTGCGCATTAATACAAATTTGATCCTACTTATAGGTGGGTTCATTCTTATTTGGATGATGGGATTCATGCACATTGGTAAAGATTCACATCTGCCCATAATTTTTTATTCTATCTGCGCGGAGTGACTGACAAGCATTAGTGGGATCTTGCGTTGGGTTAAGATGTTCCACTATGTATCTATGGTTTGATTCATATGATTTATCAGGAAAATAAGACTTCTCATATGATTCCTCCAAATTTCTATGGCATTTTGGGAGGGTGGGAAGAGTTTTATGTCCGTTGTTGAATGCCACCACCTTTTTGCAGCAGATCTCCCCCTTGGGAATGAAAGTTTAACCTGCTCTCGATTTTTTGGTTTCCCCCATTGTGGTAAGTATGCGGGGAATGTGTCTATTGAAAATCAATAGGTTTCCATTGAATGAGATCCTCTTCATATAGATGATATTGTGTTGTAAATATCTGGGTGGCAACATCCTCTGGCAAGAGCCATCGATCTGGGATCCAGTGCATCTATGATGAAGACATCTACATCAACATCATCTACCTCCATGAGATTATATTGGGAATAATTTTCTTGTTCTGGTGATATGCACTTGAAGTAGTTGGAGATGGCCAGTGGGTTCATCCTGTGTTGGGTTTCCAGTAAGGGCTGAAGAGGAATCTAGTGAGATTTTACTGATTGGAAGGCCTTCTTGTGGCCTCCATAGTGGGGAGAGTACTATTTTGGTGGTACTTATTGAACAACATGATTGAAACCCTGTTTTGCAGATGCTGGGTATGAGACAGAGTCTTGGTCATCGATGATCCAGTCACCTAGGAGGATACTGAGGCACCTTTCTGAGCATATTGTTGAGATTCCATTTTGATCTATGATATATCAACAAAATGCCTGCAATATATATATATATATATATATGTCATACTCAGACAACAAAAACACCATCAATGTATCATATCATGGTCAAATGCGTTATTGAAAATATTTCATGTACCTCTTCCTTTTTGGATTAATGGGTCTTGTTGTGGGGTAATACCAGCACCATGGTTAAGGATTCATGTCAGGTTCACCATTATTTTTCACCCCGATTAGCATCGTATTAGGGAATACTGAATGATAAGATGGATAGTAACAAATTTTATATTATAATGAAGGGTTAAACATTAGGTATGATGTCCTTATATAGTCTCCATTGTTTTTATTTGTGGTTCAAAAAATACTAAACGACCCTTGTATCCATTATTCATGAAACTGCATTCCAAAGGAAGGTGCTCGTTGGTTGATTATTTTTACAACAACACTAAATGACTCCATTGGTCGAGAGGATGCGAGGTCAGTCTCATCACACCCTTTTGGGAGGAATAATTTCCTACTTCAGTACACTCTTACATATTTAATAAATCTTCATATTTTTGTGAATCCTTGGTTATTTTCCCAGCACGTTTCTATATGTTACAAGGATGTTGCAAGAATAATCATATATACACATGGATCAATAATTACTAACAAAATTGTAGTTTAAGCTGTATGATGAGGTGGTCAAGTGTTTATCATCATCAAGGGGTGTGATAATAGTTCTGATGCTGTTGTTGGAACCTGAATATTGGCTTTATAAGTATCCTTATAAGGGGAATCAAAGTCCATGATGTTTGGTACAACTTAATTAGACACATCACCATTCATGGTTATGTGATAAGGCCCCATCCATGATTTTTAACATCACGCAGTAATGAAGTGTAGGTGAATTGAGACTGGTTAATATTCAATGTAGGGCTTACACTATGACATCCTAGTATTTCTAGAAGAGATATGTTCTTCTGGATGAATATGTCCCTACTAGTGGTATGGCCTGGTGAAAATTAGGGTGAATTGGGTGATTGTTTTGGACCTTAGGGAGGATTCCTACATGTCACAGTTGGTTAGGAATCAAATCCCTCATAGTTCGTGTAACGCCCCGACCCCAGCTACCCAGAGCCGGTGCATTACTTCGTAACATTGGCATGATCCCAAAAGATCAAGTCTCGAAAGACCGATTAGTTTAGTAGCCTTGGAAACACTAGATACATTCATAAGTCTTTCATTACATCAAAATTAAACAAACTACAAAAAAACATGGTCTTCATATTCCACACTCATATCTTCACTGATTATTCTTGCAAGTCAGTCATAAAATACTTCTTCACAACCTGGAAAATTTTTAAACATTGAAAGGGGTGAGCTCAAATGCTCAGTAAGGATAACAATAATGCGGAAGCTTTCATAAATAAACATTAACATTTAAGGCAATGTATAACTAAAACAAAAGCCTCTTAAACATGAACTTCAACATAATATGGCAAAAGTAAAATGAGATAATGCCATTTACTTCTTCACATGGATATTCTACTGGTCGAATAATCACATGCAATATCAATAACCACTTTCATAATGATGGAATGCATAATGCCAGACTATCATAACCACGTAGTCAAGGCCTCGTGCCAAGACCACAAATAAGATTTTGTCAAGGCCTCGTGCCAAGACACTAGTTTGTCTCATGAGACCTGCCGATGCATCGAGGAGCTATAGCGGGCTCCACCCGTCACTTATTAAGTCCAATGCATTCCTCATATGAATAGGTTTAAACATATCATAAACCATAACATAATCGTATCACATAAAACATGCATAAAGGAAACATAACATTTCTATATTTCAATCACAAGATATCAATACAACACTTTTATATGATAAAAACGCTTTCAAAACCATTTTTATTACCAAAATAAAAGAAAGTTAAAACTTTGTATTTATTTTTCATTAAAAAAAATGATGGCTTGTAGAGGAAGCCGAAACTCAAATAATGGTCACGGTGGCGGAGAAGTCATTGTCGCCGCATAAGTACGGAAAGAAAAACATTCCCTTTTGTCGTTTAGCAAAATGCTTCGTATAAAAAGATTCCTTTTGAATAAATGTAAAAGTCAAAGGGGTTTATACACCGTATAAAAGAAATTTGTGTATAAAACAAAATATGCCTCAATGAAAGGAGATTGAGACGAAGTCCTTAAAAAGATCATTTTTAAAATAGAGTAGATATATTATGTGTATTCACTATAGGTACACATAAAGAAAGTAAAAATACAAAATAGGACATAATAACATCATGACATAATTTGAAAGTAGGAGATTAACCCAAAGAATGGAAGTTGGGTTAAGAAGTTCCCTTACCTTGTGTCCGACTTGACTCAACCGTTCTTTAACCTCCTGAATAATAAACTAGAGTTAATATATACCTTATTAAGAACCATTCTCAATTTCATTATCCTTATTATATCACTTATTACAATGATATGATCATTATGTAATTATTTAAGTTAATAACGGTCGTTTTGTCGATCTTTGGTACTTGAGTCAAAAATAAACTTCTTATGATTACAAGTTGTTAATGTGGTGAAATATCCATTATATCCAGAATGGTATTAATGATGTAGATATCATATATGTCATATATATCCAGTACATACATTCATTTATAATATTACATCACATTTAGAGGTAAGAAATGAAATGCACCGTTCATGGAGACGGTAAGCCGTACGTACGCATGAACGCTACTTCCATTTCTATTTCATATTTTCTGGAATGGAATCATAATTATATAAGAGTATATTATAATTCCAGTATAATAACATATATAATATCATTAACTTTATCCTTCACACATCCCGCATATGGTATTAACGAATCAAATCACTTTCAGGGGGCGGTAGTCCGCGCTTCCTAAAATGAAGATATCGTGTTTTACCCATACTGGAAACCATAAAGGTATGCCCAAAATGAAAAAAAACAGAAGCTTAAGGAAAACATAAACATATTATATATCATATATAAAAATAGTGACATCATAATGGCCACCTTTGAAGGTGTTAAATGAGTGTTGAACAATCATTGTTTCGGGAGGCAGAATTTCGCCATCCACGGAAACCTTATGTTCTTTAACCATTTGATGTAGTTGTGTGGAAGTGTAGCTCAAATAAATCTTATAACAACATCCTAGTATATTGAAGATACTGGTGTTGTTACAAAAGAAGTAAATAAAAAGAGTTTAGGGGGTTGGAGAAGCAAAATAAAACAAAAGAACATGAGAGAATGAATTACCTTAAAAAGTGTAACTCCTTTTGAGTTGAGCCTAAAGGCTTCCTTTGAAAGGATTCTGCCCAAAGGGAATCCTCTAGGATGAGGAGAGGGATGTGGAGAGAGCAAATGGGCAGGGGTTGGCCGAGCCAATGGCTTGAAGAGTGTGTGAAATGAGGTAGAGGTGGGGGCCTTTTATAAGAGGAGAGGAGGGGCACTTTTGGAAAGTAAAGGAACATTACATTATTTGAAAATGTGTTTCGGTTTTAAAAGGTCCCACATTGATAGAATTCGTGGATAAGGTGATAAGGCATCGAAATCCACTCATCCAATAGGTTTTGGCCATGTGTAGTTCATAGATTTTATATTAACTTTCCATTTTATTTAAATCGTCAAATAATGATGTCATCGCTGCATCATTATTATGTCATAAATAATTAAATTCATTTAATGTCTAAAAATTATAAAACAAATACTATGATATAGGAAATCTTTTTATCTTTCCAATGACTATTTATAATCAAAATTTGGACTTGTATAACCCTACTTAAAAATTGTTTTCGTAAAACATATTATGTTTGTGTCATTTTCTCTTTAACATTAAATAAAAAGTAATTTATGTCATTTCCCAACAAAAGTGGATCCATGGGGTCCCCAAGTTAGGCCATGGCTTGTCTTGGTCGGCCATGACACAACCAATGAGTTTGGGACATGTGTCTAGGTCATTTAATATTATTAAAGTATTATTTATACCTTAAACCACACTAATTACCACTAATCGCGATTAAAACTTAATAAGTTACTATTCACCAAAAAAATTATTTTTATCCCATTGAACCACATTTTACTTCTTAATGACAACCATGTATGTCGGATTTTTGAAAATCAAATCACAGAAGTGGTAATATTTCATTTAAACGAAAAATCAGTTATTTAACTACCACTTAGTGGTTTCACTATTCATCAAAAATTGAAGTTTTTCAGAATAAGGCCAAAATTTCACCCTAAGCTATAATTGATATTCCGAATTCAAAAATGATGTCTATTTTACAAAATTCCAGACGTATAAGTTGCATTAATTAATTTTACAATTAATTCCCGCTGTTACGACAAATAGCGTGTTTTTAAGAAACAATTTATATCAAAAGATTGGCAATTGTTTATGTCCATTTTCAATGTTAAATTAATTCTAATGACCACCATTGGATAAAATGGTAAAAATATATTCCAATTATACTTTAAAACCACTATATAGTATAACTTATCACTATAAATTATTTTGATTAAAAAAGGTGTTTTAAGTATTTTTCACTATTCATAAAAAATTAGAAGTTCTCAGAAAAATACCAAAAATTCAACATAGGCTAATTTCGATATTAGGAATACAAAAATGAAGTCCATTTTGAAATATAAAATTTCTATAATTTTAAAAGGTGGTTATTACTATTCATAACGGCTACTTTTATTAGTCGCGGTGTTTTAGAACTCGAAGTTGCGTACAATGAAAGCTATTGCATTATTGAATGAGAAGCGTATCGTGGAAGCTCGGGGTGTTACATTCTACCCTCCTTCAATAAATTGCGTCCTCGCAATTTGAAATTTTTCTTTGATAATAAAAGGTTGAAAATAGAAAATACCTTTGTGGAAAACCCACATCGGAAATAAGGTTAATAAATATATAACATTAAAAGAAAGCAGGATAAGTACAAAGGTCACCCGATATAGCCCATTCTAGGATTCTATGAAAATATGGATATGGAAGAAAAACAAACCATCAAGGTCTGATGGAGAGTTATAGAAAACAGGATTAGGAGAAAGTTTAACCATAAGAAAATCACAAACTTGTGATTGGTTAAACGGTCATTGAATCCCCAGTTGGAAAAGTTAACCGACAACATTTTTGTTTTAAGTTACCTTTTATAATGTTGAGGAATTTATTTATGAGATTTACTAAGAACGTAAGGGAATATACATACTTGTTATGTATACTTTCATTCGTTAATAAATTTTTACCACAAACCCAACTTTTACTCCAAATGGTAACAGAACTCAAAAATATTCTATTTATCCTAATTGTATAAGGTTCAAAATGTTAACACATACCATTTAGATTAGTAAAATTATATTGTAATAACCAGGGACTTCCTGTAGGCTAGTGGTAGGAAATAAAGGCCTGTCGCACTTTGACTGTGGGTTCGATTCCTACAGCTTTGTCCGACGCGACGGTTTATGCCCCACCCTACAGGTTGTCCTTTTCCTAAAACTATAGTATTATAATACTCCAAAAATAATCTTCATAATTTTTTTTTAACCTTAAACCATACTATCCAAAAATCAACTTAATCCACTCCAACCTTTATAGTTATCCAAAATACCTCTGTCCAGACTTTCTCTAAAAGGTCTCTTAATTCCAAAATCAATTTATCAGATTCCCCATCAAAGTAAAGTTTCTCTTATTGTCACATACTAAAAATATAATTACCTTCATCATATTAAAACCATACTGAAACCAACAAGTACTGCAGTACAATCCTTATATAGATCACATTATTCTAATAACCAGAATATAATCCATGAGTCCGAAAGCATCAATACATTAGTTATTCTGCTTCAACTGTAGTAATAGCATAAGATTGTCCGTGATCCCTTGGCCTTTTCTGAGGTAAGATTCCTTGACGCTTAGGACATTCATTTGCGTAATGACCCATTTCTCTACAATTGTAGCATTCAACTTTGACAGCCTCTTTCTTTCCCTTGCAATCACGTGCCTGGTGACCTTTTTCTCCACATTTATAACAGACTCCCATTCCTTTTAGGCAAGTACCAGGGTGATTCTTCCCACAATTATCACATAATGGAAAATCCTTCTTTCCCTTTTTCCCTTTATCTGTCTCTTGTTCCACCGTTCTCTTCTTCTCTTGCTTTACTTTGTTGTCATAAGACTTAGAGAATTCCTTTTCTGTCTTGATAGCACATGAGACTATATCTTCGTATGATGAGAAGGATTGTGATACTAAAGCTCGACGGAGAAATGGTTTTAACCCATCAAAGAAACGATCAATCTTACTCCTTGGGTTACGTATATAATCGGCAGCATGCCTCGCTAACCTTGTAAAGTTAGCCTCATACTTTGCGACATTCTCATCCTCCTTCTGTCTTAGACTCAGAAATTGCCTTTCCATATCTACTCGATGGTCACGAGGAAAGTATTTTTCTAAGAAAAGCTCTTTGAACTCCCTCCATTCCATATTCGATACTTCATCATCTTCCTTTGTGTTTTGAATCAGCGACCACCACTGATCGGCATCTCCAGTGAGGCGGTAAACTGCCATGACAACCTTCTCCCTTTCACTACTCCCCAAGGCATGGAATATTTTCTCTAAGGAATTTATCCATTGCTCAGCTACTATAGGATTTGTACTCCCATTGAAGGTTGGCGGTTGTTGCCTCATGAAACGGTCTAGCATTGATCCTCCACGTTGCGGATCAGGGTGCTCCATACGAGTCAGGTTGTTATTCATAACCTGCGTGAGTTGTCCCAGTATGGTAATAAGTTGATCAGCACCAGTTGTATCTCCAGGTCCACAATAATTATCTTGAGCAGGAGGGCAATCCCTACACGGAGTTCGTGCATTGATACAGTTTCCATTCCTTCTACTAGGCGCCATTTCTAAACAATGGCATAAACTAGATTAGTTTATGAATCAAAATACATAATTCCATACTTGTAAAACACTTAACATAAATTGACCTAATTATGGATATAATCCATAATTATAAAAAGGTTTTTATTTGAGGAAGTATATACTCATAACCGTTCATAGTGGTTTGTAAAGAAAATGAGAATTATCCTAAGCATATCCCCCGAGAGTGTCGTAACCAAGAGTGCAGCAAGGCCTGTTGTCGTGCACCAGTTCCCGTTCGAGTCTAGCTCAAAGCGGTGTTTTCGGGTTTTACCCCTAGGTACATCTGTGCCAGAGCCGCCTCTACCTGCTCGTATCCAGACAGGGATGTATTACTCGGAAAACTCATAACATCTCTATAATACCAAAATTCTAGGAAGTTCTTCTATACTAATCCTCAAAGTCTATCTTCGGGATATGTGCTCTAATCAGAGTTTATCTAAATCTAGCTTCCAAGGTTAGTACTAAACTGCCTCTGATACCAACTGTAACGCCCCGACCCCAGCTACCCAGAGCCGGTGCATTACTTCGTAACATTGGCATGATCCCAAAAGATCAAGTCTCGAAAGACCGATTAGTTTAGTAGCCTTGGAAACACTAGATACATTCATAAGTCTTTCATTACATCAAAATTAAACAAACTACAAAAAAACATGGTCTTCATATTCCACACTCATATCTTCACTGATTATTCTTGCAAGTCAGTCATAAAATACTTCTTCACAACCTGGAAAATTTTTAAACATTGAAAGGGGTGAGCTCAAATGCTCAGTAAGGATAACAATAATGCGGAAGCTTTCATAAATAAACATTAACATTTAAGGCAATGTATAACTAAAACAAAAGCCTCTTAAACATGAACTTCAACATAATATGGCAAAAGTAAAATGAGATAATGCCATTTACTTCTTCACATGGATATTCTACTGGTCGAATAATCACATGCAATATCAATAACCACTTTCATAATGATGGAATGCATAATGCCAGACTATCATAACCACGTAGTCAAGGCCTCGTGCCAAGACCACAAATAAGATTTTGTCAAGGCCTCGTGCCAAGACACTAGTTTGTCTCATGAGACCTGCCGATGCATCGAGGAGCTATAGCGGGCTCCACCCGTCACTTATTAAGTCCAATGCATTCCTCATATGAATAGGTTTAAACATATCATAAACCATAACATAATCGTATCACATAAAACATGCATAAAGGAAACATAACATTTCTATATTTCAATCACAAGATATCAATACAACACTTTTATATGATAAAAACGCTTTCAAAACCATTTTTATTACCAAAATAAAAGAAAGTTAAAACTTTGTATTTATTTTTCATTAAAAAAAATGATGGCTTGTAGAGGAAGCCGAAACTCAAATAATGGTCACGGCGGCGGAGAAGTCATTGTCGCCGCATAAGTACGGAAAGAAAAACATTCCCTTTTGTCGTTTAGCAAAATGCTTCGTATAAAAAGATTCCTTTTGAATAAATGTAAAAGTCAAAGGGGTTTATACACCGTATAAAAGAAATTTGTGTATAAAACAAAATATGCCTCAATGAAAGGAGATTGAGACGAAGTCCTTAAAAAGATCATTTTTAAAATAGAGTAGATATATTATGTGTATTCACTATAGGTACACATAAAGAAAGTAAAAATACAAAATAGGACATAATAACATCATGACATAATTTGAAAGTAGGAGATTAACCCAAAGAATGGAAGTTGGGTTAAGAAGTTCCCTTACCTTGTGTCCGACTTGACTCAACCGTTCTTTAACCTCCTGAATAATAAACTAGAGTTAATATATACCTTATTAAGAACCATTCTCAATTTCATTATCCTTATTATATCACTTATTACAATGATATGATCATTATGTAATTATTTAAGTTAATAACGGTCGTTTTGTCGATCTTTGGTACTTGAGTCAAAAATAAACTTCTTATGATTACAAGTTGTTAATGTGGTGAAATATCCATTATATCCAGAATGGTATTAATGATGTAGATATCATATATGTCATATATATCCAGTACATACATTCATTTATAATATTACATCACATTTAGAGGTAAGAAATGAAATGCACCGTTCATGGAGACGGTAAGCCGTACGTACGCATGAACGCTACTTCCATTTCTATTTCATATTTTCTGGAATGGAATCATAATTATATAAGAGTATATTATAATTCCAGTATAATAACATATATAATATCATTAACTTTATCCTTCACACATCCCGCATATGGTATTAACGAATCAAATCACTTTCAGGGGGCGGTAGTCCGCGCTTCCTAAAATGAAGATATCGTGTTTTACCCATACTGGAAACCATAAAGGTATGCCCAAAATGAAAAAAAACAGAAGCTTAAGGAAAACATAAACATATTATATATCATATATAAAAATAGTGACATCATAATGGCCACCTTTGAAGGTGTTAAATGAGTGTTGAACAATCATTGTTTCGGGAGGCAGAATTTCGCCATCCACGGAAACCTTATGTTCTTTAACCATTTGATGTAGTTGTGTGGAAGTGTAGCTCAAATAAATCTTATAACAACATCCTAGTATATTGAAGATACTGGTGTTGTTACAAAAGAAGTAAATAAAAAGAGTTTAGGGGGTTGGAGAAGCAAAATAAAACAAAAGAACATGAGAGAATGAATTACCTTAAAAAGTGTAACTCCTTTTGAGTTGAGCCTAAAGGCTTCCTTTGAAAGGATTCTGCCCAAAGGGAATCCTCTAGGATGAGGAGAGGGATGTGGAGAGAGCAAATGGGCAGGGGTTGGCCGAGCCAATGGCTTGAAGAGTGTGTGAAATGAGGTAGAGGTGGGGGCCTTTTATAAGAGGAGAGGAGGGGCACTTTTGGAAAGTAAAGGAACATTACATTATTTGAAAATGTGTTTCGGTTTTAAAAGGTCCCACATTGATAGAATTCGTGGATAAGGTGATAAGGCATCGAAATCCACTCATCCAATAGGTTTTGGCCATGTGTAGTTCATAGATTTTATATTAACTTTCCATTTTATTTAAATCGTCAAATAATGATGTCATCGCTGCATCATTATTATGTCATAAATAATTAAATTCATTTAATGTCTAAAAATTATAAAACAAATACTATGATATAGGAAATCTTTTTATCTTTCCAATGACTATTTATAATCAAAATTTGGACTTGTATAACCCTACTTAAAAATTGTTTTCGTAAAACATATTATGTTTGTGTCATTTTCTCTTTAACATTAAATAAAAAGTAATTTATGTCATTTCCCAACAAAAGTGGATCCATGGGGTCCCCAAGTTAGGCCATGGCTTGTCTTGGTCGGCCATGACACAACCAATGAGTTTGGGACATGTGTCTAGGTCATTTAATATTATTAAAGTATTATTTATACCTTAAACCACACTAATTACCACTAATCGCGATTAAAACTTAATAAGTTACTATTCACCAAAAAAATTATTTTTATCCCATTGAACCACATTTTACTTCTTAATGACAACCATGTATGTCGGATTTTTGAAAATCAAATCACAGAAGTGGTAATATTTCATTTAAACGAAAAATCAGTTATTTAACTACCACTTAGTGGTTTCACTATTCATCAAAAATTGAAGTTTTTCAGAATAAGGCCAAAATTTCACCCTAAGCTATAATTGATATTCCGAATTCAAAAATGATGTCTATTTTACAAAATTCCAGACGTATAAGTTGCATTAATTAATTTTACAATTAATTCCCGCTGTTACGACAAATAGCGTGTTTTTAAGAAACAATTTATATCAAAAGATTGGCAATTGTTTATGTCCATTTTCAATGTTAAATTAATTCTAATGACCACCATTGGATAAAATGGTAAAAATATATTCCAATTATACTTTAAAACCACTATATAGTATAACTTATCACTATAAATTATTTTGATTAAAAAAGGTGTTTTAAGTATTTTTCACTATTCATAAAAAATTAGAAGTTCTCAGAAAAATACCAAAAATTCAACATAGGCTAATTTCGATATTAGGAATACAAAAATGAAGTCCATTTTGAAATATAAAATTTCTATAATTTTAAAAGGTGGTTATTACTATTCATAACGGCTACTTTTATTAGTCGCGGTGTTTTAGAACTCGAAGTTGCGTACAATGAAAGCTATTGCATTATTGAATGAGAAGCGTATCGTGGAAGCTCGGGGTGTTACAGTTCGGTTGGGTTGGGGCTTTCACGTGGAAGCTCTCCACTTGAGGGGATATGCTTGGGACATACACCATAGAGGCGGCCATTCTAAAAGATTCTCATTAGGGATTATTCCCAAATTGGATTCCTTAATGAGAAAAGGGGAATTTAATTGGGGTACAAATTTAAGGAGTATTTCTATTGATCTCAGGCTATAGGGAGGCATCCCACATATCTTGGTTAGAGAAAGAATTGGAGTTCTCAAAGTTCATTGACAAATGGTATAGATGTTGTGATCACCATTAAACTCTAAGACTACATGAGTCATGCTTGTTCTGAGAAACAATAGAAATCCTTTGATCCAACACACCATAAAAATTACCTTCTTCTATGATGGAAAAAGAGGATGACGGTGAAAAAGTCCATGACTGTTAGGCCAAAGAGAGAGAGCGTGGGGGTATTTGAATTTTCCCACTCTCACTCGTGTTGATATCAAGGATAGTTACATCTGGTGACATGTCCCTACATGCCTCAGGACAAGCCTAAGAGAAGTAAGAGATCCACCTCTTATATAAATATTTAGGAATTACCTCATGATTAGTTCCCTCAAATGAGATTGGGGGAAGGGGAGATGCATTTCTCCTCGTCAAAAGGAAAATATGGCATGATCCCTTGGACTTGTCATTATCCCTCATTGAATGTAAAAGCTAGTGTGTACCCATCATCCCTATAACAGTGATATTCAAATCAGTATCCCTTGGTTAGATCCTGGGTTACCATGGGAATGATGACTTATGAACATTCCGGGGGATCGCACAGTTGTTGGGATTACCTATGTGTATACTCAAAACATCGCACTAATGGACCCAATTTTTTTCATATGGATCATGTGGATTTAGAATATGATTTATCATTATGAATATGGAATGATTAGTGGAGGAACCATGGATTCCATGATTGGTATGGAAGGAAATGATCGTAACGGGATGGTGGACCACCCAAAGGAACCCCATTCTGTATACTTTTTCTTAATGCGGGATGGGGGTCCATCGTCACAGCATACTGCTATGCGTGTAGAGAGGTCGTCCACATACCAAAGTGGTATGTTGACCTAGGGGTGTTTTTATTACTATAGTGGTACATGGATTGAGGTTTCATCCACATAACATGGCGGTATGTGACACTAGAGTCTATTTGTGTTGCGAAATGATACGTGGTATACCGGATTGAAGAAGGGGCATTGATCATGTGGATCGCGGGAAGTTAAACTACAAAGGTATTATGGTTTTCAGTTCACCAATTCGGTTTATAGAAAGTTCAATATTATAACTATGTTTCATTCATTTTTTGGAACACAGTGGGTTTATACATGTTGGAAACTGATTGAGGTTTTTTTCTTCTTCGATCGTTTGTATTCGAAGTCTTATACCCGTAAGCTCCATGTTCCCCAGAAATCTGATTCTTTTCTCACATCCCCTCGGGTTCCTTTTATTGATTTCCGACGATAATATATCTATCATTCACATAGAACCATTTTTAGAATACCGTGACGAAATTACCTAGCCTGCAGATGTCTATATCTACAATGATTTACAGGGTTGTGTTTAACGACGGCGGAAATCGCAACCTCGATCTTGTGAATACTTTTTTTCATGGGACCTCTGCAACCATTCCTTGTCCGAATACTAATTTTTTAGGGACTGTGTGTGGAGGATAACCTCTCTACCACATTTTATCCAATGACATTGTTCGAGGGTCCACAGTTTTGTGTTGAAAATTTTCCCCCTCCATTCTGCTAGCGACATGGTTCACGGGGGCCGATGTTGTTCTTTATTTATTCTTCAAACTACCTGGTTTGCTGGATAATGCCTCATGAAACAAAATTTCATAGGAAATCCAATGGACTGTTGTTTCATAGTTAATTCCATCCACATACCATTCGCATAATTCTGTGTGCAGAGCACTCTATGTCCACTGCCAAATTATATTTCTTCAAACTTCTTCTGAAATTATAAATCAATCATGCATCTTATTCCTTCATTAATTTATTTGTAGTATTTTCCTTCACTTTTTGGAGTTATCTAAACCCTAAAATATACGATATATGTAAATAAATAAACATATTTATAAATATATTTGTGGATAGACATATATATAACACATGTATGTATGTTGTAGACATGTTTCAATTTATTTATTTATAAGCACAGACACACACAAAAAATATTTTATAAATTCATTTAAAAATGATCATATTAATTTATATTAGTATATGAATAAATATATAGATAAAAATAGAACTAGACACACACACCCACACACATAGATATATATATATATTTCATAAAATGGAGAACAAAGCAACATGGAGAAGTGGTAAGGGTCCATGCGCACAAGGGAGAGGTTTCAGGTTTGAATCTAGGGGGAAGTAGGGGAGCACACATGGGTGGGTTATTGTGGGGTGCCTATCATTTTTATTGGTTAGTGGTGCACCTAGTGGAGATAGGGAGTAGCTCTGTAAATGTTGGGTTTGAGATCAAATAAAAGGGTTCACCTCGTATTAGGTATTTTATTTAAAAATTTAAAAACAAAATGTCTTTTATCAGCACTAAAAACCCACTCATAAAGTTTCATATTGTTAGACTTTTCTTAGAACAAATTAAAGGGTCCATTATAATCTCTTTTTTGGCAATAATAAAAGGGAATCTCCTTTTAATTGCACCTCAATTATCCACACTATTTTAGAACTGATAAAATCATTTTTAGGGTTGATAAAACCCTATTATGTTTTAGTGTAAACACCCCCACTAGGTCATCACGTTGCAGTTGCACATAAAATTAGATTATTTTCATTATAATTTTTCTAATTTATCTTAATCTCTGAATAATATTTCATCGAATATTGGGATCATCATATTAAGAAAAGATGTGACTAAATAAAATGAGAGAGGATTGAAGAAAATCTTCGGTTTGGGTACAACAAAACATGCATTAATGAAGAATAAAAAATGAATATCATTAAGTGAAGATTCAATGTGATCAAATATAATGGTTATTTTAATTCTTATACTTTATTTTTTATGGTATAGAATAAGATATTTTTATCCCTCTCACTAACCCAATTTTTTATTTTTTTTCAGAATTACCAATATTAATGGTTAAAGTGTAAAACCACACACCCAAATATTCAAATCATTAATGCTATAACAACCAAATAAAAGAAAAATTCAAAATTCAAAAATAAGAAAAAAACCAAATCTATATGGTAATGGTGTTTCACCCTTAAGCATAGTGCTATCACCCTCCAAATTTATATTTTTTTTATGGATAAAATATTTTTATATTAGTGGGATCCTCACAAGTGAAACTCCGAAATAGATAGATCAAACCCAATAGAAAAAACCCACCATAAAAAGAAGGTAGATACAAAATTCCTAAAAAACAGAAGACAACCACTGTTTTCAATATTCACACAAAATAAAATTCAATCACCCGGTTCAAATCGATTCAAAATTAAAATTTGATGTTTCAAATTTGAACTGATTGATGCCACACCACATTAGGAATAATGTTTCCATCCATCATGATGCACCTCCATAATCACTATAATTCTATCAACCACATATCAATTTCATCACTTTTGGAGTCCTTCATCTCCTCTATAATGAACCAAACAAAGTGACATAGACCGACATAACCAAGAAAAAGAATACTTGAAAACAATCTTTAATGACATAGGTCACTATAATTATTAACAAAAAACACAGTGACTTGTAAGACCCCATGCCAGAGAACTGAAGGTACTTCATCCTCTAAGGTAAATTGAAGTTGAAACCACTACTAGTCACAAGACGGCATGAACTCACATCCCAAAGCATCGGGGAGACCATTGCAGAAATCCCCCACAGAGAAAGTGGTGGAGACCTAGAGCCATAGTAGAGAAACAAGTGGATGAAGACCATGAAAGAGATCATTTTTAGGACCCCCCAAAAATAGATCCCTAAAAATAAACAAGCATGAAGCATAATGGAAAAAAATTGATGAAACTTAAAGGGTAGCCATATCTGGGACAAAAGAAGGAATAGTAGGGGATGAAACCTAATAATAGATGGCATGGAATGTTGGGAGAACCCAAACCCACCGAGCCATATATGAAAACCTCTGAGTATTTAATGATCAAATAAAACCTATAGGATAGCATTGGAATGTGAAGACAGGGCATATAATAGTGAAATATGGTATGATCGAAGCACCTCCAATGAATCAAAATTAAAGGGCAGCAGGAAGGATGAAACAAGTGCGGCCCAACCATAAAATGTATTAGGGAAAAGAACCCTAGGAGAAGCCATGGAAGAAGTTGGGGAGTGAGGAGGGATATGATGAGAGGCGAGGAATCCTTTGCAGAGAGGATGTTCAAGAGAAAACATTAGACCCCAATCAGAACAGGGAGGTACAACATCAAACTAATCTCACACAAATAACATTGAGACAACCCAATCATAACAAACATAAATATTGAATCATTTTCAATGAATATTTGATACATAAAAAAATTATACATACATAAAAATCATAATGTTTTATTGTATTAGGATTATATATACATAATAAAATAATTCATAAAATATTTTCAACATATTTCACAAATATTTTCATATTATTACCCTTCTAGACATATTATACATAAAACCATTAATCAAAATCCGGGAAAGAAAAATGTAATTACTCATCATTTATATGAGGCACATAACCTTTAATTTGGTTATAATTCTTTAATTTCATCCTTTCATGAATGTCTAATGAGGTTAAAAAGAATACATAGTGTATATGGCTTGTTCAAAGACCATATCCTTTAACTTTGGTTGAAAAAACTCAGCCACATGACCAATATAAAACATGTTTCCCAGACCACACAGTTAAAAGAAACCGTTTAGGTTTTTTCATGTCTCCCGAAAGTAGAGCATGTTGGTTACACACAGATCATCTAACAGTGCATTATAGGCCATGTATGGTGTGTTACCTTGATAGAGATGGATGGATGATTAGATCATGATTAAAAAAACTATGCTCACCAACCATGTGTGCCACTATCCTTGGACAGTATGTGGTGCACATTTTTCACAATCAAGTTGGTGTGATGTGCTACTCTTTAAATTTTGTGTGAAAAGATGATTTCACTATATGAGATTTTTACTTACCCCCTAATTTTGTTCTCATTTATCACACATAGAAGGCCCTACCTCTTGAAGATCATCTTTCATGGTTCTACCTAGGCTTTTAATCAATTTATTTATCTAGACTTTATTTTCTTTTCCATTAGTTATGTTAGATTCCTCTTAGTAAGTTGTTATATCCTATTATTTCCTGTTATGACCAAGACCCAAAATCTAAAGATATAGTGCATATTTTATTATATTAAAATTTAAATAAGAAATATGAATCCAAAAGGAAGAAATAGTTTTGTAGCAATTGAAAACCTGATACATAAATAATTGAAAACATTACATATAGAAATGATATATATCATAGAAACTCCATTGTAAATACTCTTATTATTATAAATTATATTTTATTTTCATTCAAAAAATTTATCCATGTATCCTGGGGAAAATAAACATAAGAAAATGGGTGATCTCAGATGCTTATTAAAGTTATGTAATATAGAAGATGCATAAATAATAAGGCATGATGATTAATTAAATAACGCATTCCACTAAAATATGATATTAAGCATAATAAGGCAGGAATAATAGATGGATAACTAATTCCATAATAAAACATAGAAATTGATATTTTAATTTTATAATAATCAAATGGACTATCAATTAATATTTTAATAATGAGGTAATTCATAATACCAGATATAATAACCATACCATCAAGGCCTCATGCCAAGACCATGCATAAACATGTAAAACCAAACTAGTTTGTCTCATGAGACATACTGATGCACCGAGGGGCTATAGTGGGCCACAAAAAACAATTACTAACTCTAATTAATTCATCATATGAAAGTGAGTGAACCATAATCCTCATATACATTAACATTGAAACTTACATATGAAATATAAATAACTTTCCCCAAATCAGAAATCATAATCCCCAACCATTTGGAGTAATTGGAGGAATGATGTAAATATATTACGTCCACATTAAAAATAATAATAACCCATTCAACAAAATATGGTAGATGATGTCATTAAATATTAATTACAATTAAATATAATAATCAACAAGGGTGTTTAAATAGATGAAAATAATTTTATAAAATTTTCTAGGAATTCTTAAGAAAAATATTCATTTTACTTTACAAAGAAGAGTTTTTGGGAAAAATATTTAAATGAAACTAGAAATGAACTAAGTTGGATTTTTAATGAAAAAATTAGTGATTTGAGAAAAACATTGTTGTTTTAAAATATAATATGGATGGTACATTAAAATGAGTATGAAATTGAGACATTCTATTTAATCGGGCTTGCTTATTAAGAAGAAATGAGAAGAGAACCTTGTAAAAAATTTAATCTCTAATAAAATAATGATTAAATGATACATATATATGATTCTGGAACATATATATATATATATATATATATAATTATATAAAAATAATGAATAATTATATTGGTACATAGATAAGGAAATCATAACCCGAATGGAAATGGATGTTCGATAAGAAAACCCTTACATTATGTGTGAATGTGTTCGGTACTTGACCTTAAGGCCCTAGAATATGAAATTATACTAATTAATAAATTAAATCATAACCTATTATATAGGTTTATGATTTATTATAATTCAATTAAGTTCATTTTTTCCCTTCTTATAAGTTATAAGATTCAATTGTTTCATTTTGGGGTATTCATTTCTTTGATTTTCATGAGCAGTTTGCATGATTATAAGTAATGGAATTCATGTAAAATGGGTATGATTCTCAACAATTGTAATTTTATGTTATTAATAAACAAAAATAAGTTTATTTTGTGTAATTTACTATTTTTTCCATATATGAGGATGATTCATTAGATAACATGTTAATGATAAATGTATAGCTTAATTTTAGCAGTTTTTTCAATCCCAACAAACTAGTTTTTTATATTATTTTATATCATGTATATATAATGGTTCCAAAACATTATATAATATATAGTAAATATTTTATAATCTTTTCAACTATAAAAATGGCTTCATTATGAACCTTGAAGGATAAATTAATGAACAATAGTTCGTCGTCCATGAAAGTTCTAAATTGGCACCTCCCAGACGATGATTTTGTTTTTAAAATAAAAGAGAGAGAGTAAGAAGTTTGATGATGGATCATAAAATAACATGATATAATTAAAATATATAGAGTATAATGTATTTATAATGATCATTTGTACCAAAGAGGTTAGGAGAGGAAAATAAATTAACATAAAATCAAAAGAAATTAAAATAAAAGGAAGAGGGTTTACATCATTAATTATCCTCCTTGAGAACCTCCTTAGAAAAAGGGATTTTGGTATTTTGGAAAGACCAAGAGTTCCAAGACTTGGGAGACAGACAAGGGATGATTATTTTGGAATAATTTTGACATGCTTTAAGGCTTATAGGTGTGAGGATAATAGGGGATGAGGGTGGATTTTATTGTAGAGGAGAAGAGTGATTTTTGAATATTTTATACATTTGTTTACTATTTGGCTCAACAATATGAATAGTTATGATTCCTATGACTAAATATTATAATTAGGGATTATTAGATAGAGATTTTTGGGCTTATATCATAGATTATGTTTTTAATTAATTTATTTGGATTATAATTGAAATACCATAAATTATTGTATTTCACTATTAACAAAAAATTCATTTTTTTCAGAAAAACCAAAAAATTACCGTCATCCATTTTTTGATGTTTAAAATTAAAATATTAACTCCAATTTATCATTGTAATTTTCTAAATATGAAATTTTTAATTTTTCATTAAAACCATCATTTACTAAAAAAATACATATTTTAAAATTATAAATGGCTTTATAACACTATAAAAAAATTAACTAAGGTCCCATAAACGTGTCCTAAAATCATAAGACAAAACAATATGACTTTATGAATAAATTTTATGAAAATTAATTTTCTTTTAAATTTTTTAATTATAAAATAGTAATTAAATATTTATGACTTATAAAAATAGAAACACTTAATTAATAATTTATAAAATAATAATTTAATTATACTATGGTATAATTATATCATACAATAATTTATATAGTGCCTAAATATTATTCATAATTTCATGGGTGTGGTTACAATTCATTAAGCTAATTTACCATTAATATGGGTCATATGACTATTCTTAAGGTAAATTTACTATTTCGCCGATATAGTTTCCTTAACCTCTTGAAATACCTATTATTTCATTCATTATTCATTTATAAAGCTTGAATTGTGTCATATAACTCATTTTATGTGATATATAGTATATGAAATAAAAAAGAAGGGAAATATCATGGATAGAATTCGAGATCATTACATTCTCCCCTCATACAAAAATTCAATTCTTAAAATTTCTAAATTCTCATCTCATAAAAAGATTTTGGTAGTTCTTAATTATATGTTCCTCAGGATCCCTTTTTTCCACTTCAATTTTATTATTTTTCAAATGTGTTTTTACTAGCTAAGTCATCTGATTCATCAAAACCTATTCTTTAGTGACCATAATCTGGATAGGCTCTTCATAGAATGTTAAATCAATTTCTATACCAATTCCTTCAGAAGTGTGTAAATTCATTGGTTTTGGCATATAATTTCTCAAAAATGAGACATGGGACATGTTGTTTTACTTTAGAAAGGCTAGGTGGCATTTCCAAATGATAATACACAACATTAATTCATTCTAGGATTTCAATATATCCAATGTACGTAGGGCTCAATTTACATTTCATCCCAAATCTTATAACACCCTTCCATAATGATACTTTTATTAAAAAAAGATCCCCCACTAGAAATTACAAGTCTTCCCTTCTATTATCATCATGGAACATTTTCATTATTTGATATTATTTGATATGGGTTTTAATAGTATTTTCCTTCAATGTTGTTTCTTCCACAAAATGAATGCCTATATGCTTCATTTCATCATCTTCGTCCCAAAAAGATGGTGTACGACATCACTTTCCATACAATTCTTCATATGGTTCCCTTTGAATACAATAATAGAAACTATTATTGTAGGAAATCTCTTCCAAATGTAAATACTAAACCACACACCTTGAAAATGAAGTGAGTGTGATCTCGACATATCTTCTAATGTGTGGATCATTCTTTTCTACTTCCAATTAGTTTGAGGGTAATATGCAGTACTCAAATGAATCTCAGTTTCCAAATATTTATAAAGTTTTATTTATAATTTGGATGTAAATTTTAGGTTATTAAGAAAAACAATTGAGGCATTTTCACAATGAAGTCTTATAACATCATAAATATGGATCTTTGAATTATAATTCATTGTAAAATCCTCCTTTATAGTGAAGAAATGAGTAGATTTGCTATGTTGACCAAAAATAACCCATATTCCATCATTATTTCTAAGAGTTTTTGGAAATCCAATGACCAAATCCATGGTGATATCTTTCAGAATTACTGTCCTAGAACCAACTATTTGTAATTTTATTACATTAATATTTAATGTATTTAAATATTAACCATATAATTACATATTATTCATTGTTATGCATGACTATAATGTTATAATTCCTTATTTTATTTTTCTTATTAATAAGGTCATAACGGTTCCCCGCTATGATGAGAACCATGAAGTGCTATGAAAATATTCTAAAATACAATTTTGTAGTTGGATGAAATACTATGATGGGACACATAGTATATAGATCATCAGGTGTGAGTACTCATAAGCGAATGATAATTACAATCATGATGATTTCACTTGGTAATCATAAAGACGATTTATTATGAGAACATACCCTCCAGTATGGTTTCCGCATGTTTTATTGTCATCAGATATTCCTATTTATGAGCATGTGTAATGGTCCTTATAATTTAATACTATCATTAATACATGTCATGACTCATGCACTTTGATTTAATATTGAATACCATCACTCCATATGTTAGCGAGAAGTATGGTATGTTGGGTGTATCACAAATGACATGTTATTAACAGATAAGATGAGGAATGATTTAACGCTTCTATTTATGGATGTTGATATCTCATACCTTTGATTGAAATATAATTATTGCATAATATTCCATGTCTATAATGTAATGACACTTTTATTCGAGGTAGTCAAAAAATGACATATCAAGCATATAGGTTGATGACACTATCATGAAACCTGTTTGATGCGATATTTTGACAAAGGAGTTATACTACAATGTCAGGATTTATATGTGGATATCGCCTTTTGGATTTAGGTTTTTCTCTTAGGCTCCCTGACCCAATTCTAAATAGTAATCTTGTACTTTAGGAAATCCAACCTAATGATAATGAGAAATATTTTTTGAGTGTCATACACTAAGTGCTTCTCTTGGTCTTAGTTGAATTCTATTTGAATTTATTTAATGGAATAAATATAATTCTCAAGAACAAAAAATACTTTTATACAAGTTTAAATGATCGCATAAATTAATAAATATTTACTCACTGCATTATGAATAGAACATTATTTATTTATATTATTTAACATATAATAAATATTTATGTACAAGTTTTTTTAAAAAATATTAATGAGAATATATTATGGTTTGAGTTTTCAATAAATGGAAGAGGAGTTTGAGCAGACTATGACCATGTCTATTGGTAAATTAATTTTTTAAAACTTCTTAAATAATGTTTATCCAATTTGGAAAAGAAATAATAATAATACTATTATCATTATTTGGAACAAGATTTCATTTATTTTCCCATTTTTCACTAGTTGGTACACCACAAATAATGGTGTTCTTATTATTATTATATGGCATGTGTTTTCTCTAATGGTTATTATTTCATTTAGTCGTGGTTTCATAATTTAATTTTGTAACTAAAACCACATGTTGATTAATAGGCATGTATTTCTATTGTTCTAAACCCTGGTGAATTGAATATTTTTAATCCAAACATTATCACTCTCGATACCTATAATCTCTCCATCTCAAGAGTGATAGAATTTCTTTGAGATCAAGGAATGAGAAATCAAGAACGATCGACGTAGGACATTCTCTTCACTTCTCTATCAACCAAAAAACGAGTGGTGTTGTTCGGAGACCATTGGAGCATGTGTGTATCACAACTACTGGGATTCAACTTTGGATCTTCATGAGCTCATTGATTGAAATATGGATGGTTAAATCTAGACTATCAATAACCATAAACAATGAAAGGACCAAAGACCTTGGTATTTAATTTCTTCATAAAATAATACATTCATTATAAAACTTAAGTTTAAGATCCTATTTCATGGATCCGTTATTTTTATTTTCTTTATCTAAATATTTGAATTTAATCTTTGGATACTGGTGATCATCGTAGTATTGATCCCGAGATGGTTATAGATAACCGAAAAAATCAAATTTGGTCCCTCAAAACGTCCACTATTCCACTAATTCCAGATCCTATAATAGGTATCAGAGAGGTCTCATCATCTTTTATAATTATTTTAATAATTCATTGATAATTTGTGATTTAATATTTTAGTTTTTCAATTCATGTCTAATTGTTCTCGTAATCTGAATTTTGTGATCAGTACTTCCTCTGTTCATTTCTTAAATATTTAATTGAAATGAATAATTTTTTGATTAAAATTAAATTGAGGATCTCATCAGGAGGAACCGAATAGGAAACATGATAGTGCACTCCGTGTATTTATAATTACATGATTTGTAATCATTTATACACATCATGTAATCCTAATTACAAGTCATGTAGTTCTGTTTAATGCATTGAGAGTAATTCATAAATTAATGCAGATGTGTCTATTTGTTACACACTGTGTATTTAATTTTTACACCACATGTTGACCAAGATATATAGGAACACATTTATTGGATTATTTTTCATGTGGTCCAAAGGACACAGTTTGTAGTCCCATTAGGTTAGTGGCCAAACTATCTATCCCATACACAACTAAGTCGACTGGTAACAGTGTAACCTGGAGACAATATGTTGTGTGTCCCACAAGACAAGTTGTATACTCCATGCTTTCTAAAGTACACCTCAAATTATGAGTCCATAAGCATGTACTTATTATAATCTAGTGAAGGTAGTACATGCAGTGTAGTCAGAACTACACGCCATTTAGTTTACCAAATTACAACGAATTGAAACATTATTGTTTGTGTACTTTTAAGATTTACATATCATGTAGTTTTAAATGGGTGTTCATAGTTTTGCCTCTATGGTTTGGGATAATAATTTCAAGTAAATTCATGAAAGGATTATTATAAAAGGATTGAATAATTAATGATTATAATTAATTTATCTGAGAACATTTTATATTAACAAGAATGATTAAATAATTGAATGATATATTTTTTAAATTTGTAATTCGTTTCATATATGTGGATGATCATGATCCAAACAATACCTCTGTTTGTGATTGGTTTCGTTTTATTTTATATTAATTCAAATTATTTGTATGTGTTCCATCTCTCCTCATCAATATATATATGGCCTTCTTTACCATGGTTTCTTTTATGTAAACCCCGTTTTACCCATCACCTATGTGTGAGTTAAAAAGTATATGTAATGGATAGTGCTCCCCAGCTTGTGGAGGTGGTTCATGTAAGGAGTCAAGGTGAAACCAATTCATGGAGATACAATGGTGGATAGGTAGAAAGCTATAGACATGAACCATAAATGGTTCAATTGGTTTCTCTCCTAGGTCAGCAGTTAGTTTAACAACTTCTAGATAATCTAACCATTAGAAGATCCCTCGATCATGCCCTTTCCTTTCTTTTATTTCTATCAGTTGCATGGTTTTTTCATTATGGATGTATTGTCGAGACTACATTATTAATGAATTAACAATCATGCAAGATGAAACTATAATAAACCAAGCTTATGCATTAATATTTTCAACACAGGTTTAATCACTTATGTAATTTACAATTAATATTAAAAATCTTGTGACAAAGATAATAAGAAATTTTATACATAAAAGATATAAATCTATCAATAAAATATTAATTCATACAAAACCCTTCGTTAATTGATTAAGAAAAAAACTCAATAAAACTATGTGTTTGATCAACTCGTGTTGGTAAACATACTTTTATAGAGAAAAATATTATGAAATTTTTGGGTTTACTTAACCATTATACAACAATATAAGTATACCTTTATAGACTTGGTATAAATTTGGAGGTATGTGATGAAGAAATACAAGTTCGTATTTTAGTATCGGGGAGTCCACTCAACGTATCAAGGAGCTGCAAGCCCTTAGTTAAATAAGGTGTACCTACCTAAATACCTTCTAATATCTTGACCAACCCATTTGGGGTTATTCATAAGGGAATATGGATCCTTTATACTAGAATATCCTAGAAACTATACATTCTGAGTTCAATGATGATGGCCATTGTGACTTGATAAATAGTGGGAGTCTTAATAAAATTAATTTATTATTTCTCATAAATGTTAATCAATAATGTACTATTTATCTGGTCTTTTAATTCTAAAATAAAAATTAAATATCATCAACCAGATTATTCCTATGCACAAAAAATGGATAAATACAACATCCTTGATAATATTAACTTCTAATAATGATTTAGATGCTTTTGGGTCATTCTACCCCATGAACAAAAATCTTATGTGCTGGAGTCCTCCTGACCTGATCCTGCTACCCAAGAGGAGAGAGATGAACAATTCTTGGTCTATGCAAAACATATGAATAAAGAGATAAATGTTCAATGTTTGATGTTATCATCAAAGTCTAGTGAACTCATGAAGTCTCATGAAAACATATATTCCTATAGAATGCTTGAGAACTTTCATGGTCTCTAATAGGAGAGAGAAAGACATGTATGGTTTGAGATCTCCAAGGAACTCTTTAAGAGTATGCGTGGATAGGGTGCACCAGCTGGGCCTCTCGTAGTTAATCTCATTGGCTACATTGAGCACCTATATATTCTAGGGTTTAATATCCCTGAAGAACTGGGTACCAAATTCATTATTGAATCACTCCCTTATAGATTCTCTAGTTTTGTTTTGAGTTTCAATATAAAAAACATTGACAAGTCTCTACCAAAACTTCTTATCCTACATCCCCAAGTGGACAAATACTTGAAGTGAAAAAAACATCGGTCATTATGGTCAATAAGAGGAATGGTATGGCGAAGATTTTTGAACCCGAATCATATCCAAACTATTTCATGAAAAGGAAGATAAAGGGAGAGGGAAGGGAACAGAAATCTATTTGTTTAGATGGTGGTAATAAGGGACAATGTAAGAAAAAATACACCAACTAAAGAATAATGGGGAATATTTAGGTACATTTGTTATAAAGTGAAATTTATCTATTTCTACACATTGTGTATTAGATACATCATTTGGTGCTCAAATATGTTTCCAAATATCGGAACCACGGGATTCTTAAAAATTGATTGAGGGGAGGTACATCTACAAGAATTCAATAAAGCTAGAATTATTGTTGTAGCTATCGGACACTGCCATCCCATGTTTCCGATTGGGATGATCTCGGTATTAAAATGTTATTATTATGTGACTTAGTTAAAAAAATTATTTATGTATCCACACAATATAAAGAGGGATTTATTAACATGTTTGGAAATGATTGTTGCTTATTATATGAAGATATAATTTTTTTAATGTCACATTTATATAATGGTCTTTATGTGTTGGATTACCCAAACCAAGTAGTGGAAATCGATAACGAAGATACATCATATGAAATGTACCAAGCACAACTTTGGAATCACCGACTAGGTCATGTAAATGAAAAAATCTTCACAAATTTATATAAAGATGGATATTTTTTTCTTTCAAACAAAAACCACTTGGTGTATGTCACACATGTTTACAAGGAAAAATGACTAAAACCCCATTTAGTGGGAATGTTGAAAGGTTCAAATATCTTATTGAATTGATTCATACCTATGTCTGTGGACCATTTCTAGTTGAACCAAGGGGTGGGTACTCATTCATCATAACATTTACCAATGATTTTATTATATATGGGTATATCTGCTTTATAATATATAATTCAGATTTTTTGATAAGTTTATGTAATACAAGAATGATGTTGATAACTAACTAGGTAAGAATGTTATGAAACTATACACATAACGAGGTGGAGAATATCTTAATCAAAAAATTTTTGATTACTTATGGGAGTTTCGTATCCTATACCAAATTAATATTCATTAAACACCTTATTGGAATAGTGTAAGAGAAAGGAGGAATCATACCATTTTGGATATGGTAAGATCAATGATGAGTTATTTATGTTTTATATTTTTTTGGGATATGTGTTACAAACAGAAGTACACATACTAAACAAAATCCAGAAAAAATTTATAAATGGCATGACATACTATCTAAGGAGTGGTGAAATGCCATGTTATATAATTTACATGTTTGGGAAAGTGAAGATTTTGTTAAGGCCTCTACAGCTAAAATATTCGCACACTGAGTCCAAATGATTTCCTTTATTGGATACCCCAAGGAAACCAGAGGATATCACCTATAAGAACCCTCAGACAAGATGTTTATAGTGGAAATACATGCCATATTCCATGAGAGGGAGTGTATATCCAAAAGAGATAGTGGGAGTGAGATAGAATTCTATGAATTTGATGCTCAATGTATAGACAAGTTGGTACAAGAGTAGAATCCACAATGCCCCATGGAATAATTGTCTGCTCTAGAGACACAAGTACTGTGTAGGAGTACAATAGATTTTAGAGAACTAGAACAATAATATTTTCTAGTTATCAAGGATTGTGACTCATTATTAGTAGATAATAATGATTATCTAACCTACAAGAATATAGTAAGTGATTGAAATGATGTAATGTCTCAAGAATCCATGAATTTTAAAATGGATTCTATGTACCAAATCCAAGATTGGATTTTTTAGATCCTCTTGTAGATCTAAACCCTGTTGGTTGCAAATGGGTATTCAAGAAGAAAATGGACCTAGAAGGAAATATCAGTACCAATAAGGCACGACTGGTTTCAAAATTGTTTTAGTAGAATCCATTCATTGACTATGATGATTCCTTTTCACCGGTTGCAATGAAAAAATCTATGATAATTCTATTATCAATTTCGTCATACCATGACTATGAGATTTGGATAATGGATGTTGAAAAATCATTCCTTAATAGGAACCTTCAAGAAAATGTCTCGATTTCACAACATTAAGGGTTTGAAACTCCAAAGTATTCCAATAAGATATCAAAGATTCAAAAGTCATTTACGAATTAAAGACAACACCCAGATCATAGAACATGCATTTTGATGAAGCCATAATGGAATTTGGTTTCTTAAAGATTGAATGTGATCCTTGTGTCTATAAATGGTTTAGTAGTAGTGTAGTAAATTTTTTAATAGTATATATTGATGATATATTAAGTATTGGAAACAAAATATCAGTCATACTGTCTGTTAAGGCATGGTTGAATAAATGATTCCCCATGAAGGACTTGGGATATGTAGAAAATATTATTGGGATAAAGGTCAATCATGATAGATCTAATAGATTGTTGGGACTAAGTCAAATTACATACATTGATAAGATACTAAATAGATTCAGTATGGAACAATCCAAGAGGAGATTTTGGTCAGTGTGACATTCAATTAATATTTCCGAGAAAATATGTCCCCAGATGAATGTGGAATGAAAGAGAATTGAATGGATTGCATAGGAATTAGTGATTGGGTCAGTCATGTATGCTATGTTACATACAAGGTTATATGTCACCTATGCATTGAGTGGAGTAGGAAGATATCATGCAGATCCAGGTGACCTCTATTGGATGGCAGTCAAGGCTATCCTTAAGTATCTGATGCATACAAAGGATGTGTTCCCAGTTTATTGAGGAGGTGAAGAAATAGTAATTAGAGGATATGAATATGAATGTTTCCAGACAAATCAATATTACATGAAGTCATAAAAATGATACATCATCACATTGAATATAGGTGTTGTGATATGGAAGAACTCAAAGAATGGTTTGGTCATAGATTATATAATAAATATTGAGTATACCACATCATCTGAGAAAGATAATGAATTATTTTGGATGCAGATATTCGTCCAAGTGATGGATGTGGTTCCTAGAAGTAGTGATCCTATCACAGTCTATTGTGATTTTACTACTGCGGTGTCTCTCACAAAAAAACCAAGGTCACATCAGCAGATAAATAAAATAAATAAGAAGTATCATATCTTGAGGGATTAATATTATAGGGGTAATGTTGTAGTGAGAAGTATTTCCATGCAAGAAAATGTGGAGGACCCCTTGACTAAAGTCTTGACTTAGTAGAAACATTATCATCATGGGAGGTTTAGCAGACAGAAAGTCAAAACAGTTACCTCTTTTCCAAGTGAGTGTTTGTTAGAGTTTTTGTCTTAGAAAAATATATTTTTTACTTTCATTACATGAATATTTAATTTATATAAATATTTACCATATTATCACTTATTGTTCATTTTTCTAAATGAATATAATGTAATAATTGTCCAAGAGTATTTTTCCCATTTATAAGGTCATAGCAGTTCCATGCTATGATGTGAACATTGAAGTGCAATGACAATATTATTAAATATAGTTATGTGTTTGGATGAAATAATATGATGGGACACATAGTATAACGATCTTCAAGTGAGAGTAATCATAAGTGGATGATACTTTTTCTCATGAAGCTTTCACATGGTAATCTTCAATATGATAGATTATGATAATATACCTACTAGTAGGAATTCCACATGTGTTAGTGTTATTGGATATTCTAATCTACAAGATCGTATAATGGTCCTTAGAAATTGATATTATCATTAATAAATGTTAGGACCTATGAAATTTGATTTACTGATGAAAAATGGTCACGCCATATGTTGTAAGGAAGTAGGGTATGTTTGGTGTGTCATGAATGAAATGTTATTAATGGATATGTCAATGAAGGATTTTCCCATCAATTTATAAAAGATGACATCTCATACCATTGATTGAATTAGAAACTTCGCCCTAAATTCCATGGACAAGGGGTAATGAAGAGTTTATTTTATGTAGTCAATGAATGAAAAATCATCCATAATGATTGATGACACTATCATGAAAAATATTTAATGATATATTTTTACAAAGGGATTATACTACACAATGAGCATTCATATGTGGATGTCATCATTGCGATTTTAACTTCCTTCTCATAGGGGCCTTGACCTATTTCTAGTTAGTAATCATAGACATTAGAAAAAATGACCCAATGCTTGCAAGAAATAATCCTGGAGGGTCGTACACTATGTGTTTCTGGTGGTCTTGGTTAAATTATAATTTAATTTTATTAATGGAAAAAATATTATTCTAAATACAGGGGAATAATTTTATGTGGCATGGGTTTCCTCTAATAGTTATAATTACATTTAATCATTTTTTTCAAAATTAAATATTGTAACTGAAACCCCATGTCGATTAATAGGCAGGTGCTTCTATTATTACAAAACTTGTGAATTTAGAATTCTTTACCCAAACATTTTCTCTGTCAACTCCTCTCATCTTCCCCTCTCAAGAATGATAGATGTTTATCAAGACTAAAGAATGAGTGATCATGAATAATCAAATCAAGACATTCACATCACAATGCTTGCACTCGTGGAATGGGTGGCATTGATTGGTGTCCATTGGGGAATTTTTTGGATCAAAAGTAGAGGGATTATAATTTAGATCCTTGTGAGCACGTGGAATTTAATCCGGAAGGGATATCTCAAACGATCAATGATCATCAAGGAAGAACGTACCAAAGACCAAGGTATTTAATTTCTTAAAAAACGAATAAATTAATTATAAAAATTATGTGGAAGATCTTATTTCTCATATCTGGTGTTTTTCTTCACTTTTTCTAAATATTTTATTTTAATCTACAGATATTAGCATTCATCTTCGCATTGATCCTATATTAGCCATTAATTATAGAAAAAAAAGTTGGTCCTTCAAAACCACCACTCTTCACTGTGTTAGGATCCTCCAATATCATCCAATTTCCATGCATGAATAGGCATATGATTCATGACTCCTCTAGGATGTTTTCTTTCATCCTTCACTTGTTGATAGACTAAACATCTTGATACATAATCAGAAATTTCCTACTTCATGTTGTGACATCCTAAATGTTCCTTAAAATATTTATACATCTTAGTGATACTAGGGTGTATAGAGATATTCTAAATAAGGGAATCATCATATAACCCCATTTTTAGCTTGGGAATAGAGGGAGCACATAGCTCCTCCCAAATTTCATAATTCCATCTTTATACATGATGTCTGGAAACATCACATCCTTCATAGCTTTAATTTTGTTTTGAATATTCTCATAATTATACTAAGGATGTTATTTTCTTTCCAATAAAGATGGTTGGGAAATAAATTCAAATAGTACAGATGTTTCACCTTCTCTAAAAATTCCCATATCCATCTTCACTAGATCCAATAACATACGAAACCTTTCTATCCTCATTTTGTTCAAAACTCCACGATCCTTCATGCTCAATACATCTTCCACATTATTTTCCTTCCATTGGTGTGTATGTAACAGTAATAGTCCTTGAGTTTCTTGAGCCATCGTACATTCCTCATGTTGAGTTCTTTCAGTGAGAAGGTTTAATTCAATATCTTGTTTTCTATCTATATCTCACATCATTCATTATAGAGATAGAATAACCATATTATCAGAGAAAATATTACATCTTATAATTCAATATCATGAGTTGGATAGTAATGTTCATTTTTTTAACCGCCTTGATACATGGCTAATGAATCTATCATTCTTCATATGGACCAAACCAAGTTATTTCTTTTATGCACACCTATAAATCACAAATCCACAATTATATGATAGTAGAGTCAAATTTGAATAATTCTCTAAAATAATCATAAATTCTTCAAGGAAAAGTAAATTCTTTTGTTAATACAAACTTAACCCCTTTATGAGTATGTCTAGTTAACAGGTTTGATAATCTTGTAATGTTTTGAAAAAATGCTGACAATAACATGTTAGAATAATAAAACTACATACCTCTGTTATGTTTTTAGGTGTATAAAATTCCTGAATTTCATTTTTTTCATAGGATCAACTATGATTCCATTCATAAAGACAATATATCTATGAAAAGATGTGTTTTCAAGCCAAAATTCACACTTTCTAAACTTATCATATATCTCATTTCTTATAAAAGTCCTCATAATAATGCGCAAGTGATTCTCACGATCTTAGTAACTTTTAGAGTGGGAAAATATATCACCAATAAATAAAAAAAATTTAATCATGACACACCTTAAAATCATTATTAATTAGATCTATGATAATATAGGGTGTATTAGTCAGTCCAAAAGGCATTATTGTAAACTGGCATAGCCCATACCTTTTTTGAAATATTGTATTTGGAATATCCTCCTTCGTCACACAAAATTGATGATATCTAGTTGAATGTTCAATATTAGAATACTATTGGTCTCTATTAAGATGATCAAATAAATAATCAATGCGATGTAGAGGATTTTTTTTCTTTATCATAATAGCATCGATCTCCCTGTAGTCAATGCACAACATCATAGATCCATATTTGTTTCTTAACAAAAAATAATATGATCATGTCATGGAGAAACACTAGAAAATGTAAACCAAAAACTACTAAATGAATTTATTTTTTTATTCATCTCCATTAATTCTTATGCAGCCATTCTATAAGGGATATTTGATATAGGCCTTGTACCAGGAATGAAATCAATAGAAAATTCAATTTCCTGCTCCAGAGGATGTGTTGGTTAAACCACTAGAAATACATCAATTTAATCATTAACAAGAGGAACATACAAAATTTGAATATTTATTTCTTCATCAATTTATATTGGTTTATATTCCCCATGTATTTCATTTAGTGAAGCTATTGAGTGTGGATCTTGACAGGAATCAAATGACATGGTGTTTTCTCTAAGGATAAGGGATTCTACATCATTCTCAAAAATTATATCTTCCTTCTTCTTACAATAGAGTTTTTTCATCATAATTTGAAATCCAATACATACCAAGAATTATATAAAATTCAATAATAGGTATTATGATAAGGTCAGGAACTCTAGAATTTTTATGTGTCATAAATGGGACCGGTCGACGCATATTTATTGCAATGATATGTTCCTTAGGTGTTTTGAATGATAACTATTTTATGATACTAGAATATGAAATTAAACCCATTACTAATTTAGGTAAGAACTTATTATATATGTATATAATTTATTATAATTTTATTCAGTTCATTTATGTCCTTTTGAAAATTTATAATATTGAATTTTTTCTTTTTGGAGTGTTCTTTTCCTGGATTTTCATGAGTAGTTTTCTTCAGTATAAGTAATGGAGTTCATGTAAAAAGTGTAAAATACTCTGGAAATATAATTTTATTTAATTAATGAACAACTAGAAGATTAATTTGTATTATTTATTATTTATTTTACATATATGAGGATGAATCATTAGATAACATTTTAATGATAATTTTTTATCTTAATTTAAGAGGTTTTTCGATCACAATGAATTAGTTTTGTTATATTATATAATCTAATGTATATACAATGGTTAAATAGCATTGAATAAGATATAATAAATATTTTATAATCTGTTTCAACAATAAAAATGGTTTCATGACCAGCATTGATGTATAAATTAAAGAATGTATGTTCATTATCGACAATGATTGTAAATCGTAACCTCTCAGACGATGGTTTTGTTTCCAAAATAAAAGAGAGTGACTAAGAAGATTGATGATAGAACATTAATTAAAATGATACCATTATATTATATAGATTATAATGGATTTATCATGATCATTTGGACTGAGTAGTTGATGATAGGTTTAAAAATGAAAATAAATTAAAATGAAATTAAAAGAAAAAGTAAGAGGGTCTACCAATTGAATTATCCACATTGAGAACATACTTTGGGAATTCGGTTTTGGTATTATGGAATGATCAAGAGCTCTTGGACGTGGGGTATAGAATAGGTATGATTATTTTGGGATAAATTTTACAATCCTCAAGGCATAGAGGTGTGAGGAGAAGATGGTGTCATATGAGGTTCTTATAGTAGATGAGAGGAGTGATTTTTGAATATATTATTCATTAGTTTACAATTTCGATCAAGAATATGAATTGTTTTATTCCTATGTCTAAATAAATAAAATAGGGATTTTGATTTCAATATTTGGGTGCGGATATCATACATGATGTTTTTGAATTCATGTATATGGATTATAAATGAAATACTGTAAATTATCATATTTCACGATTCACCAAAAAATCATGTATTTCAAAAAAAAATACCAAAAATTAACCCCAAACTGTTTTTGACATATAAAAATAAAAAAGTAACTCCATTTCATCAAATAAATTCAAAATATTTTATATTTAATTTTTAATTAAAACCATCATTTACTCAAAAAGTAGATATTTTAAAATTATAACTGATTTTATAAAACAATGAAAAATTATCTAAGGCCCTGTAAAATAAGTGTAAAATAATAAAAAAATATTAATTTATGAATAAATTTTTTGAAAAATAATTTTCTTTTAAATTAATTTATTAATTATAAAACTCTAATTAAATATTTATGACTTACAAAAATACCAATACTTTATTAATAAGTTTTAAAATATTCATTTACTTATAATGTGATATAATTATTTCATACATTTATTTATAAGGTGTATAAATTTTATTTCTAATTTCATGGGTGTGGATAATATTCATTAGGTTAATTTAATCATCATAAAGTCCAATTACTATTCTTAAGGGAAAGTTACTATTTCGTCGTTATAGGTTCATTAACTTCAAGAAATTCTCTTATTTCATTCATTATTAATTTATAATGTTTTTATTATATTCTATAATTGATTTTATGTGACATGTACTATAGGAAATAATAGTAAGAATAGAAATTTCATTGATATAATTCTATATCGTTACACTTCTTAACATCATTTTCCTCGACATCTTCTACGTTATTTTGGTGAAAGCACATATTCCCTATTTTTAGGCATTTGTCTGTTTTGATTATTTCTTCCATTCAATATCAAATAAAACAATGGAAATGGACCAGGGGTCATCTCCCAACTTAAGCTAGATGGTGTAGTTCTTTTTTGTAAAAGTATTTTTGTATTTTTTAATGGATTGTGTTGTGCACTAGACTCATCTGGTGTACCGTCCATAAAAGTTAATTAATATAGTTAAATGGTTTCCCATATCTAATGTATACATGGATACCTATGATTCATATCAATAGGATTTTTTCCCAGACATGAACTACCACATGGTTGTTTCCCCTTATTAAATTCATAGATCCTTATGCCTTTGAACCAAATTTAATTTCTTTTATCTCATTGTGTGAATTAATCTAAAAGAGATGATTGACCCTGAGTTTAATCATTTTCTCTTTATTCCATTTATTTCTTACTTCAATTGAATATTGTGATAAACATGATTAAAGTGTTATTGATTTAATACCATGTTAATTGTTATAAGTTCTTGATATCTAAATTATTACTTTACTTTAAGATGAGGGTGATATAAGGGTCCAAACTTTAGGTTACCTTGGATGGAATCATCATGATTTATAATTAGAGTTTAAATGAAACCAAATTATCTAGGAGTGATACGTGGATAATTGATTGGATGCCTTTGATGGTCTCATAAGGAAGATCACTTACTCTTCCATGAGTGATACTAGTTCTTTAATACTATTTCCTTTGACAGGATTGGTAGTTAGTATGGTAATATCACTCTCCGAGTGATACTTAGCCCCCTCTATTGTATATCTGGGATGATATATGAGGGTTATACTTTAAACCATGGTATGAGTGATACATGAGATTCCTTATATGAATCTTCTTAGAATGACTCTTAATATAACACATCAATATTTTACAACATGTATCGTATTAAATAAATTCAAATCATTCGATATTTTACATTGTATAAATGAACTGTGATATACTTTTAATTGTAACTTGACCATTGGAATACTAATGTGACCATTAAGAATTGTAATCTTTCCAAAAGAATATTATCCTCACCTATGAATGTATAAATAATTATTTTTATCTTATGAATGAAAATATGATATACATATATAATAGAATAAGTAAATAAATGAATTATAAATGATTAATTATTTGATGGTATATTTTTGAATTAAAATTTTTTATTGAGAGTTTTACAATTAATAAATTAATTTAAAAGGAATATTATTTTCATTAAATTGATTAATACATTAATAGATTTTTTTATTATGATTATAGGATAATTGTATGAGACATTAATTAATTTTTAAAAGATTCCTAAAATCATTTATAATTTTAAGATTTTTATTTTTTGAATACATGATGATTTTAATTATAAAATTAAATTTATCATATTTTAAAAATTATTTTCTAAAAATGGATTCCATTTTTCGAATTCTAAAATTAAAAAAAAATTGGTTGATTTTTTTTGGTATTTTTCCAAGATAGTTGAATTTTATGTGAATATTGAATTGTAGTAATTTAGAATATTAGCTAAATTCAAGAATTATTGAGTCATTGATAATAATGACCTGACCTTGGGTCCATTTGCAATGTGCCCTGAGCTGATTGGTCACATGGCCTCAAGCACACCTCCTTGTATAATAGAGGCTACCGACTAGCAGTGAGGGTGTAACGGTAGTATAGTGGGGAGTGTCCCTCATGTTAGAGTGGAACATATGATACAATAACAAGAAGAGAATAGCAGAAGCATGATATAATAGACACTATGATCGGACAACTAACCTACCATATTGTAAGAGTTTACAACAAATAAAATAATAATGTAGCATAAGACAATAACTAAAAAACTAACTATATGTCCTAAAAGTCACTAGGTTGTGTAAATACATGGATGCATGCCATGATGGTAAAAAAATTGGAACATGGGAAGAAATATACAATCATGATATACAAAATGTAAGAAATAAGAAAATTTTCCTCCACTATAATCTCGAGAAAATGATCAGTCATATCCTCTTAAGATCCAACAATAAGTAAGCATATCAACAACCTGTATATGGGTACATTCCCTTATCATTTCAGGAATATAGATAATCATTTGAGTTACCAAATGCATCACTAGTAGGGTGTGAGAAAAAAATCTCTATAATCTACCACAAATTGTGTCTAAGTGTTATCTAAGAAATTATTGTAACAAAAAAGTGTACATGTATAGGAAGAATAAGAAAACGAATGGTGAAATAAATAACTAGCCCACTTAAGTTCCTATTGGACACTAATCAGGTCTGCCTTCTTCAACTCATGGACAAACTAGAAGTGAATTAGTTAGTGTATATAAATAGTAATAATATATATAGTAGGTATATATTGAATAAAACTTTATAAACCATGTGCATGAGGACGTAAGTGGCAATATACCTGGAATATGAGTTAATGGCTAGACCAGGGCATAACTCAAACATCCATGAATAGTATAACAAGCCTATAATCTCAAGAAATATGGTACATTCCCTACATCCCAATATGATCATGAAACATCATGTATGGAACTCAGGATGGTGAGTGAGCCATCATTTCATCACTCAAACAGAGGAACATGCATCCTCATGCCCAATGTCTTAATATTGTCAATGGTGTGATGTGTAATTCTCAACACCGGATTTTAGAGAGTGTGATACCATCATTTTTAATATAACCCTTAACATCATATCATAGTCTCTATAAAGGCATATTCATAATTTTTATGAGGCATTACCTCTATTGAAACTTGTTCATCCAACGCATATACATATAAATTAGGCATAATCATATTTATAATTTAATACATGATTAATTACATCTCATGTGTCATGATAAAGAAGTTCAATTACATTAATTTCATTTAAATTCACAATGATCATTTAGATAAATAAAAAACAAAATACATGGATTCCTTATCCTTTATGAGTTATTCATTTAATTCATTTAATTCTTATAGAAGATGGAAACCCATCATTATAATTCCCTTCAATCCAATTTAGACCATTCAATTACTATAGAATTTGAATTTAATTTAAAAGACATAAAGAGTTCATTAGAAGGTTTCATGGTAATTAAGGCACTTTACTACTTGGAAAAATCAATCCATGGGTTGATCCAAACACCTAAGAGGCGGATTGGGTTCTATAACATTCATAACTAAAGGTAATTCTATTTGAAATATAAGCAAGTATCCACAAAATAGTTGTAGTCATTTGATGCAAAAATCAACAGGGGGAAGTAACATGGAACACCCATGAGGTGTCCATATAAGGTGTTTACATCCACTAAATTACCAAAAAGTATAAATAGATATATAACAATGTGTGTAGATCAATTTGAAATGAAGAACTCCATTTAAGAGGGATGCTCAACAAAATCTAGTGTGCAACTTATTGACATCTGTATGAAGCATAAAGAATAAAATGAAAAATGATGTGGCAACCTACCTCAGGGTCGTAGATGACTCCTCTCTTGATATTGGACTTAGATTCAGAGTAGTTTTGAAGGGATCTATGAAATGTTCCAAATCCATAAGCATAGGGAAAATGATCTTGCACCTAACTAGCACGATGGATACCAAGATAAATATAGTTACAAAGGGGGAGTATTGTATAATGTATCGAGATAGATACGATGATTTTGACAGATCTTGAATCAGAATTCCAAAGAGAATGTTAATTAGATACCTATATTTTGAGGCTTTTGAAATCATGGGATGGGGAAACTAGTTTCATCCACTGGAGGAATAAAGGTAAAAGAAGAAAAGGTAAAATATAATTATAGGGGGCAATTTTGGTCATTTCAACTAAAAATAATGGGGAAACGTTTGGCCGCCCGGTTTGGCCAAACCGTGTGCAAACTGTGCTAAATCCATTTCATTCGGATATATCATTAAAAGATAAGGAATGTGGTTTCCCAAACCATAATAAAACCCTCTATCCAAAAAACCAGCAATGCCAAATGACCATGTGCTTCTGGTCGCATAGTTTTAGAAAAACCACGCGACCTACAGGTGCCCACTGTCTACCGACGCATAGTTAAAACTAACCCTGAATCCTGGGTGACATGGTATACACTAACCATGTGATAGAGTTAATTATCACTCTTTTCATAACTTTGGGATCCGAACATACTCAGGACAGTACTGGGACCTCTGTTAGGCCATACTACAAACATTCGATGATTAAAAAAAGGAATCAAATTAAAATAAAAATGATGTGTATGTTCATCAAACGACTGTTCGTTATAACCTCCCCCCATTAAAGAAACATGTCTCAAGTTCTCCTTCTATGGATAAAGATTTATTTTTAAAAAGAGTTATGGTCACTGAGCTCATACATCACCTTCTTGTTACCAGGTAACATCATGTACTCGATCTCACTACCAAACCAATTATACCAAAGGAACTGACATACCTCACAGTGTCTACACCCTCTGATCCACTATACTCACTAGATAATTCTAGATGGTAGTATCTAATTGCAATTCGTACACATCAAGATGAAATAAATGTCTCAGGTATTAGTAATATTGGTGAAGGAGAGATACATGAAAAACAACATGCATTGACTGGTATCTCTGAGGAAGTTCCAACAGTAATCCACTAGTCTAATATATTTCACCTCCTCGATGGGTCCAACGAACATTGATATGATCATACCCAACCTCTGAATATGTCTATGTCTCAACCAGGGCGAGTCTCACAAACACACCCTAGTATCTGGCTTCAAACATAGGAGGTCACTGATGTCTGTTGGCAGATGACTAATGTCTAGACTAAGCTATCAATATGCACCTTATAATTAGATGGACTTTCTCTATAGTCTACTACAAAAGATGTGGTCCAAGAATAGCTACCTCCCATACCTCCATATATTACAATGTTGAGAAAAAATTATTACCATTAAAGGATTCATAATGATACATCTCGATTGTTACCTGAAATCTGTAATTCTAAGAGAACTCAACATGGGTATTGTTTTTTATAAAAACCACCAAATTCAAGGAAACATTCATAGAGAATGTCCTCATGAACCTAAATCATATGCTCCATATATCCATTAGTAATTGGGTGATAGGCCGTCCTCAGAAGCACCTATGTACCCAAGTCCTTCTTCAACCCCTATAAGAACCATGGAATGAAATGAGTGTTTTTAACAAAAATGATAGAACTAGGAGCCCCATGATGATGTACAACCTCCCTGATGAATAGTATTTCTATCTCATCTACTGTGATGATATATTTCAATAATAAGAAGTGTGCGACCTTCATAAAATGTTCAATGATAACCCACACTGTATCATTGCCACAAGGTGATATGGGTAGACTATTCACGAAGTCCATTGAAACATCATTCCATTTCCACCCAGGAATGGAAAATGGTTGTAAAATCCCTGTCAGATGCTAATGTTTTTACATCACATACTGACAGCTATAACATCATTTGATGAATATGAAAATCTCATGTTTCATATCAGGCCACTAATATCAGTAATGTATGTCTAGATATATTTAAGTGAAAACGGTGGGAATAACCCACGATGTGGTCTAGAATTCGCATATCACATCCTCTATGATGTATGATGGGACCCATACACCCCCCCTGAAAGAGTAAGGTATCATCCCCATCCATGGTCTAACCTGAAGATGTATCATTACTTGAGATTATTTCCCCTAGGAAAAGGCCTTCAGGATCAAATGACACACCCATTCTTACTCATTCCATGAAAAATAGATTTCACTCTTAAGGTCAAGAGTACCGGCTACTGGATTTATAAGCCATCTGTGTCGGATCCCTCTTTCTCAGAGCATCATCTACTAAATATACCATTCCAAATGATAAAAGAAGATAAAAATCAAACGACTCTAGGCACTCAACCAACTTTCCCTGCCTGTGATTTAGATCCAATTTTGTGAAGATGTACTTGAGGATTTTGTGATTAGTGAATACCAAAAAATGAACTCCATGTATATAGTGTTATCAACAGTGTAGTGCATGAACTACAACAGCAAGATCGTGGTCGTGTGCTAGGTATTTATGATTGTAAGGCCTTAGATTTTGATACCTACACACTACAAGTCTCTCATCATGCATCATGAAATATCTATTCCCAATACATAATGCATCACAATACAATGTATAGACTCTTACTGAATCATGAATAAATAGTGTCAATGCTTATGTAAAATGACCATTCAACTACTGAAAGGTTACTTCATAAGATTCTAACAATAAGAATTTAATGCCCTTATTTATTAATCACATAAATGTGACTAAAAGTAGGGAGAAATCTTGGATAAAACGTATGTAATATCTATATATCCCTAAGAAACTATATATATAATATGTTATTAAAATTCTCCCAAAAAACATTTGGTCACACTTTATCTAGGTCTACTCAATCTCCTGATTCGGAGATAATATGACACAGGATGTGGACATTTTTTATCCAAAAGTCACATTTACTGAGATTAGTATAGAGTTATGCTATCTTAATGTATTTATTATGCTTTAAAGATGGGTTTAATGGTATTTTACAAAGAATGAATACACTAAGATATCATCAACAATGAAAACCATGATTGAATCCATATACGAGTGGAAAACCCAATTCATAAGAGCAATAAAGACTGTAGGTGTGTTCATGAGTCAAAACAGAATGACCAGGTACTCATATAGACCAAATCAGCTCCTATAATATATGCGAGGTATGTTTAATGTCATAACACACACTCGATTATTGAACAAAATCATATCAATATTTAAAAACACCTACTCTCCTCAAATCTTATAAAATAGGTCATATATTTTAGGTTGTGGATACTTATTATTTATTATTATCCGATTCAAATGATTATAATCAACACAGATCATAAGGGTACTATCATCCTTCAAGGCAAAGAGGACTGATGAATCCCAAGGAGAAGTGATGGTGTGTATAACGCCTTCAGCCTCTATATCCTCTAACCACTTATTGAGGACCAGAAGATCCTTAAATTCCATCCTATAAGGAGTAATGGTCACTGGTGTTGCTCCTGAAACATAATCAATGGTAAACACTATCTCTTGCGCTAGAGGTGTTCTAGAGAATTCATCTAGAATGATATGTCTGAAATTTCCCACTACATGAGGAATGATAATATGTCATAACCCCTGGATATCAGAGAAAAAATATGAAATCAAAGTTATAACACTTCCCAACCTCTAATGCTCTAGCCCAACTCAAGTATCACTCACATCACATTCTCCTAATTTCATGTCTGTAATTCCCTTTGATGACTTAAACATCAACCTCTAATGATACCAGTCAATATAGGATTCTTAGGGAACTAACTTTTCCATCTTGATGATTACATCAAAACCCGTCAGGTTGATTATGAAAATATTTCACAAGAAAATATATAAACTAATCTTAAGAGTAAATTCATTACAATGGATAACACACATTGATCAGATACGTAGTGGAATATCAAGCATCATAATTCCCTAAATTTGTAGATGGTTTGGCACTCTTATCCTCTGGTGTAGGCTGAATGAAATGAAATTGGAATATACCATGACCCTATCTCACTAATTGATATCCCTAGAAATATTGCTTTTCTAGAGCTGGGAATCATGATTTTTACTACCTTAACCCTGACAGCCACATTAGCCTATTCTACTGGTGAAATTCTAGTTACTTTCATGTCGTGTTACTTCTAGTCTTGCTCTTGATCAAGGATTATAATTTGGTCCCCTATCTCTATGTACTGATTGGAATGTTCATACAAATGTTGGTTATGGAACATCGTTCCATTTCCAATACACTCTACTGGATCATGTAAGAACTATGGTTTTGTATTCCACATATTTCTACACTAGTAAAAGATCAAGAAACTATCAGTATGAGGAATCTGACAGCTACAAACACTATAACATGCCTCATTAAAGCTCTTTCTCTCAAAAGAAGATCTTATATAACTATAGTTGTCGAACCACACTAAATTTCACTATCATCATCCCACAATTTTCATTCTCTAATAATGTCATAGTTGACTATTTTATAAATAGTACTCTACCTGAATACATTGACCTATGATCAGATTGTGTAAACCAGCCCATCATTGAATCCCATTATGTTCACAAGGTCATCACCTATTAGAGTAGTATTGAACCACTATATCCTAGTGAAATGAGCATTAAATTCCATAACTAACATGCTCCCCTGCTATAGGTTTATCAGTTCTTTGGCTCTGTCCACCTTCAAATTCTATGGAATGAAGTATTCATAAAAGATTGTCTAGAAATATACCCAGACCATATCATGATGTTGTTCCTACTATATGATAATGTATCACCACCTATTAGAATAACTCCATATCATATATGAATCATGTTAAACCCTACACTCTAGACACATCTCCAGATATTCAAAAATAGAATTTAATTCTTCGACCTAAGACTATGCAGCATGTGGTCCTCCATCACCGGAAAATGTGGAAGGATGTTGCTGTTGAAATTCACAAGCCAAATCTATCATAATTGGGAAAGGTAAAACTAAAAATATCATATTATACATCATATGAAGAAAACCTTCTCGGAACTGGGCATTTGTTCCCATATTAGGTATTGAAAATGGTACCATTGGTAGTAATTTAAGAGGAATCACTGGCTGCTCAGGGCCTGCCACCTTAGGATCATGGTTTTCATTGCCTTCATGGCATGCCACCAGAAGATGTTGTGGTGGAATAATTCATCAATTCCCAAAAAATGACCCAAAATAGATTTAATAAATTTAAGAAAATAATGATTTAAATTAGGAAAGTTATAAAGACCTCCTATATGAATGATTATGCCCCTCTTCCTGCTCAACAAGACAGTTCTAGAGAGTATAAGAGACCATAACAGGTAATAAGAACATAACAGATACCCCACTACCCAATAAAAAGGACATATTAGTGTCTAAGTCATTGTTTCCCATGTATAATATGGAAAATTAATTTATAAAATTGATTTCCATTTTAGATTTGTGATAATTCTAATAATTTTAAATACCTTAAATGGATGAATTTTGAGGATTACCATTTCTAATCCATAAGGGCCCACAAAACATATGAACCAAAACCTTTCATACACTTAACCTACACCACAACATGTTCCATCCCATGAAACCAATGTTCTATGGATTAACGTTCCGTAATTGGCTTCTTAAGGTGTCTATTTTATCAAATTCAAGAAAACACTATTAGGTTAAGGAAGAAACATTAATTTTCAATTATATTTTTCAATTAAAGCAATAAATGTCAGCATAATTAAATACATATTCAAGGAACTATCAATATGAAACATGAAAATTCACTCTTAAATTAGATGAGACATGGAAAAAATCATGAAATATAAATCCTATTGTTCCAATGATGATGCATGTTCTAATGAAAAGCCCTCATTTCATCAAAACATAGTAAATAAATAAACATTTCAATAATAAAAATATCAATAACATCATAACTGAAGTTTTCTCCCAAAATTGAATCCATATCAACTATAAATTTTTATAATCAATAAATTCAATTATTCATCAACGGTAATTTTGGTATTCCGTATTTATGGTTGGGATACATCAAGAAACCGTGTCAATTCCAAATCCCATTAACTCCTAGTCTTCTATTTAATATACAAATAGTATAAAAAAGAAATAAAAAAATGCTCTGATATACCTTTGTAACAACCCGAGCAAGGGTCCATTTGAAATATGCCTTACGATCGGGGTCATATGGCCTCAAGATCAGATCTCCATATGCTAAAGGTTTTCAACACGCATTGTGGGTGTAAAGTTAGTATAGTGGGAGACTATACCCTTGTGAAAGTGTTTCATAATAGATACAACAATTAGAAGACAATAGTGGAATCATGATATAACAAACACTAAAATTGGACCAGTAAACCATCATAGAAGAAAAAGATAGAAGGGATAGAATAAGTAGTAGAAGATAATAACTGAAAAATTGAATAAATATACCAAAATTCTATTGGTAGTGTCAATACATGGATGCATCGAATGATGATAAACAAAAAGGTGAACTGGGGAAAAGCATAGAATCATGCTATAAAAAAGTACAAAAGAACAAAAAGGTTCTCCACTAGCATCATGAGTGAATTCTGAGTCTATTTATCCTAAGATACAATTATAAGTAAGAATATAAAAAACCAGTAAAAGGGTGATTTCTTTTATCCACACCTTCAAGTAGATAATCTTCTCGGGTACCAAATGCATCCTAACTATGGTGTGAGATAAAACTATCATTAGGCTACCAAAAATAATTTATATGTCTAATCCAATAATTGCATGTAACTAGAAAGTGTGTAGGTGTATGAAGAGTAGAAAATGCTAAAATAAAAAACCATCACATTCAGGTTACTACAGGACACCTGAAGGGTCTACCTCCTTTAGATCATGGTTGTAGTAGATGTCTAATCAGTTTCTATATATATCGTAATAATATATATATATATATATATATATATATATATATATTAGTTATATGTTTCATCCAACTATATGAATCATGTGTAATTGGTCATATGTGTCCATATACATTGAATAGTAGTTGCTATATGGAAAGTGGTGTAACTCAAACTTCGATGAGCATTCTAATAAGCCTATAATCTCAAGAAATTGGGTACATTCTCTACATCCCAAAAAGAGCATGATATGTCAGGGATGACACCTGGGATGGTGACTGAGTCATCATGTCAACACTCAAAAAAATTAACATGACATGTTGAGTTGAACATCCTAATATTGATAATATTTTGAGATTTCATGATCAACACATAATGCATGTGATCATGATATTATCATGATCAATTGATTACTTGTCATCAAATCATATACTTTATAAAGGCGTATTAATAATGGGCATGAGGCACTATCTAAAATACAATAGGTTCATCCAACACATATAGATATAAATGAGGAATAATCATATTTATAATTTACTACATGATGCATTACATCTCATATGTCATGATAGCCAAGTTCACTTACATATATGGAATTTTAATTCTTAATGACCATTAAGATAATGAATTAAAAAATTTCATGGTTTCACCATACATTATGAGTAATTAATTTAAGCCATTTATTTAAATTAGAAGAAGTCAAACCATCATTATAATTCCCTTAAATTTAATTTATTACAAGAAAATTTATTTCATAAAAATTATGGAGCCCATTAGAATGTGTTATGGTCGTTAAGAACATTCCTACATGGAAAATTCCAAAAATGTGATGATCCAAACACCTAATATGTTCATTGGGTTTTATAAAAATTAATAACTCAATGGTAATTATATTTAATGTTTATCTAATAAGCCATAATGGAGTTTCGTGAATTTGAAGCAATAAGAAACAGGGGACAATTAACATGGGACATCCATGGGGTGTCCCTAAAAGGGGTATACAACCGATAAATTACCAAAAAAGATCAATAAGAATATAACAAGGTGAGATAATGAACTTTATATGAAGAACTCCATTCAAAAGGGGAACTCAAGAAAAATTTACCATGCGGTACAGTGACATAGCTATGAAGTATCAAACCACAATGGGAAAACGAAATGACCACCTATCACAAGGCCATAGATGACTCCTCTCTGGACATCAGCCTACTATTCTGAGTTAGTTGGAGGAGATATTTTAAACAGTCTAATGCCATGAAAATAGGGAAACAGAGCTGTCATCTTAATAGTGTGATGGATACCAAGATAAAGATAGATAGGAATAGAGAGGATTTTAGAATGTCTCAAGATGGATCCAATGCTTCTAACAGATCATGAATCAATATTGCGATTAGAAATATTCATGGATGGATAAATTTGGAGGTTTTTGAGTTCATGGGAAAAAGAAACTTGTTACATCTGCCGGAGGAAGAAAGAAAAAAATAAAAAAAAAATATATAATTAATGAGGTTAATTTTTGTCATTACATCTCAAAATAAGGGGGTGCATTTTTTAGTTAAATAGTTTGCTGAAAACTTGCACAAACCATGATCAATAAATTTATTTAGGATATACCATGCCTGGATAAGGTGTACGTTTTCCAAAACATGCGAAAACTAGGCATCTACCCTCTTTACATAAATCATGTAATGTCACATGGCCTTGAACCTTAGGTTACATGGTTTCCGACAAATAGTACGGCCTATATGTGCCCATTGTCTACTGTCACACAGTTTATTCTAACTATGATTCCAAGTTAATGAACCCACTTTTTATAACTATGGGATCCAAATTATCCATGAATGCTCCTAGTAATTTCCTTGTCCCATAATACATGGTTTCCAAGATTAAACAATGTATTCAAATTGAATGAAAAATGATATATACCTTCATGAAAAAACTTTTCATTATAATGATGATGTATGGATGATGTAAACACCATTATCTCAAAATATCCATCTATATTTAATTTATTTTTTCATAGGAATCATCACTATTTGTCTTATTTATGCAAAATATAAAACTAATGAATAAAATAATCAAAAAACACCAGTCTCCTCCACTATAAATACTACCCTCACCACCCCTTCTCCTCAAACATTATACGCCTTGATACTTATTCAATTTCGACCTAATACTCTTACCAAGATTCTCCTATATGATTAGGAACCTTTGGTCCCCCCAAAAGAGCAATCCCAAGAACCTTCAAGAGGTCCTCAAGGAGAATAATTCCATAGGTAAAATCCTCTTTCGCTCTCTTTTAATTTCATTTAATTAATTTTCTTTTCTTATCCTCTAGTTATATCCTCTTCCAAAAACAAGAATGGTAACTCCAATATCTTATATATTCTGTAATGTTATCATTATAATGTAGTATCAATCGTCAAACCCCTTCTCCCCCTTTTTTTATTGTAAAAATGAAAACTTCGACCATGATGTGTCGATTTACCACCATCATGGATGATGTATTTTCATTTTTAATTACCACCTTCACGGCTGGTCATAAAACCATTATCATGGTGAAGTAAAATTTTATTATACATATTATAAGTTATTTAAGAATATTTAACTATACTATATACAATATTTTAATTAATAAAACATAACTTTTTCGTAATTATCGAAAAAATTCCAAAATAATATAAGTAGTTATCATTAACATTTTATCTAACGAATCATCCTAAAATCTAGAAATAACGATATATAAGACCATTAAATTGGATGAAATTTAATTAATTATATATAATTTTAATTCTGGATTACGATTCAAATTTTATAGGACCTTTAATAAATGTATACAAGAAAACCAATCATGAAATCCTAGGAAATTAACAGTATCGAATGACTAAATTGAATATTATAACTCATCCAAAAGGTCATAAATGAACATAATAAATTATAATAAAAAAAATATAGGTTTAATATGTTCTGAATTAAATTATTAATGAATCTAATTTCATTATCCAGGACATTATGTGCTTTTGAAGAACACATTCAGACACAAGGTAAGAGATTCTATCTCAACCAGCATGTTTTCAATCGACTTACAGTTTCTCTCTCTTCACCCTAATTTAGTTTTTAATTCTTCTTATTTACCCCATAGAAATTATATGTGTATGATCCAAAAGTAAGAACCTATATCAACTATTTATTCTTTTATAGGAAAATACTGGTTTTTAAGGTTACTTATACAATTCCTCCCAATAATTAATCCAAATTAAAGAAAGCTTCCCAATTGCATACCCATTTTGAAGTACCATCCATAATCTATAATAATCCACCATAATGTTTTTCTAAAATCCCTCATTTTATCAAGAAAAAATATCTTCATTAATTTTTCGTTTTATACAACGAAATATTCCTTAGTCCATTTTAAACTCTTTAATATTTTCCCTTCAACGGCATTGAAGAGGCTATTTTATAAAGTTTATTGAACACTTTTTTTACATTTTTCACTTCATTTGGATATCATTTATCATTATATCAACATATATTCTCTTATTAAGGTCCAAGATTTGTTTAAATTTTTTATTTTATGTAAACCATTTTGATATTCCATTTGGTTATGCCTTATTAACTACTTATTCCTTGTGTGTGGTGTATGTGTACTTCCCTTTTATTTATGATCATCATTAATTTGAATTTTTATTTAAATAGAGATTTTTCTTGTGTCATGGATATTATTATTATTGTATCCATATACCATTTTTACATATTATGTTCTATTTTAATTTTTTTAAAATTTTATCTATGTATGAAGAATACTTTGGACTTATAGTGATTGGTGGGGCCTATTTATAGGTATCCCTGCGATGCATCAAGATGACTAATGAGACAAAATACTTTTCAAAACTCCATTATTTTTTCTTCTTAATAGAATCAGATGGGTTTTATCCATATCCTTAAATGGTCCTGACGGTATAGTGCTTAATCTTCCATATACATGAAATCCAGTTGTTAAGAATTATATTCATTCAGTATCCAGTTATTATCTCTATGATATGTCCACTATGAGAAAATCAGTGGATTCATTTTAGTTCTCATTATATAGATGGATTTATTTTTTAGTTATTTACTTTCCCGTAATGATTTTTTTTTACTTTTCTTCAATTATTATTGATTCAAGTAACACCTATAGAGCATTTGCTCTCACCATTTTATTTTTTTTCTCTTCCCCAAGTTAAGAATATTAAATCTTAGAATAAATATCTAGGAAGAAGATTATTTTTCATTTTTATGATATATTTTTAAATAATAATGTTATTAGGGATCTATGTAGGTATCTAGTTCATCAAGACTATTAAACTGATCATTCTATTGTGATGTGATCTCTTGTATGGTCTACTAGGGTCAGGGATGTTAAAGATGGTATCAAAGAAATATTAGTAGAAACCTTGGGAAATAAATATTAAATAAACATAATAATTATAATAATTCATTGAAGGGAAGTTTTGGCACAATACACATGATTATGATCTAACATTAAATGTTCCATTATTTTGTGATGGAACCTAATGGATGGAAAGGAATCAATACCTGTGAGAAAATGTAGGGATTTTCCCATGAAAATGTCAACACAGTTAGTGTTGGAGATGTGATGATCATAACCATATTAGGAAAGAATACTCAGGTTATAATGAATAACCATACTAATTCTATTTTGGATTATTACATGTTGAAAAATACTAGATATTTTAGTATGACTAAAATTATAGTGGTAGCTGAGAAGTAGAACAAGTATCATGAAAAGATATTTCTAGCATTGGGATTCAATGAAAATGGAAGTTTAGTACTGGTATTATATTTTCATAAAGGAGATACTGATAAATAGTATTCATTAATCTAGAATAATAAAGAGGAAGATGATATATATACATATAATTCAATGATTTTAATAAATCAATTATTTCAAATACTTTCCATGTGGGAAATGAACTGAAATGTAGAGGATATTCCTTAGTTTAAAGCCAAGGGAAGAAGTGGGTATAGTTGAATATGATCCTTGTTGGGAAAAAATCCCTCAAGGTAACATTGCAGTATTTTTGGGTTGATTGTGTTTGTTGAAAAAGTTGGTTTCCATGGATAATTGTCAAGTTCCAGAGAAGTTTTTGACAATACATGTTGACCAAGAATGATGACAAAGGAAAAGAACGATCTGGAGGAAGTACAAAAGAGCAGTAAAAGGTAGCGCCGTTTCCCAGTGTTTGCCAAATTTTTGGGGTCAAAAATTTGGATGTTTGGTGGGCATTGCGAAAAGTGGATTTCCATGAAGATCATAATTAAATATGGAAAAGTCATGAAATTCGTGAAGTGAAGCTTAATGATTTAGATTTCGCGAAGACCAGAAGAATGGATGTAGTGAATTTTCGTGATTACGAAAAGCATCGCGAACAACAGAGGCTGAAGAGCATCGCAGTAGTGAAGGGCTTTGAAAAGGAGCTTCGCGGCGATGAGGGGCCTTGTGAGGGAGCATAGCGGCGAAGTTGAAAAATAATGTTGATGGTGATGCTCCGCGATTATGACGAGCTCCGCGATCCAAAAATTTCCGAGGTGCTTCGCGATTTGGACAGAATTCCGGCGGAAAGTTTGGAGCTTCCCAATTTGAGATGACGTGGCGTTTACTACGCGTGGAAAGTTCGAGGGTCTGTGGAATCACCTATAAATAGAGGCCAACCCCCTCGAGAGAAGTAGAGGGAATTTTCAGTGAAAATATTTTTCTCTCGTATTGTGAAGGTGGTTCATGGAGCCAGTGTGCTTCGCAAAAGAGGAGTTTCACGACGGCTATTATAGCTCCGAGAATGTTACGAGCTCCGCGTTGGCTCAGTGAGTTTCAGGAGGGATGTTTCTCTGCAATTACTTGAGCTTCTCGGGAGTGATTTGTGAGGTAGCTTCGCGAGAGAGCTTCGCAAAAAGGAAAGAGTTTCACGAAGTCTTGTTTGAGTGTCGTGATGTTGGGAGCCTTGCGAAGTAGGGTGCTTTGCGAAGGTGTTTCCAAATGGAATTGCCCAGTGGTTCCGAGGCAAAGGGGTATTCATCAGTGGATGAAATTTGGACATTAATAGAGCATCTATCTACAGTTGAAGATGCATTCATTCATGCAAATGAAGCGACCTACAGGTCTATAAACTATAAGTGAATCCCTTCCAGATCAGTGAGCTTAGCAAGAGGAAGAAGGTAATCCTCTCCACCAGTAGTGATCCAGAGAGAGATAATGAGGGAGTGGCCCTTGGGAATTAGTGAGCCGACCCAAAAAATTGTAAAGGCTTTGAGAATGGTCTTAGAAGTGATCAAGCCCGAATTTTGAATCCACAAATAGTAAAGATTAGTAGACTTGGTACGACCGGAAACCTGTCAGCGTATGCTCCTTGGATGTAGCCCTTAGTGGTGAACCAAGTAAAATTGTTGTGTCCTAGGCTTGCTTTACATTCTGTTTATATTGTGCAGTAGGAAAGAGAGAGAAGAGTTTTTTACTTAACAGCAAAACAAGATCAGAACGGGCATTAATTTTAAATTAGTCATACCCTGATTCACCCCCCCCCCTCAAGGTATTCAGCCTTGTGGACCTAACAATCCTACTTTCAAAAGACAATCCAATTATGTTATAGATTACATACATATTTCAAAATATAATATTGGTCATTTCTTCTATGGTGTTAAGACAAGTCCCCAAAGTTCAATGACTTCTCAAACATTTTCATAATACAATTAAATAGTACTGAGGTCAATAAAAATAGAGACATAATTTAATAAATCATATATGTTCATGGGAAATAAATCAAAGAATGGGACTTATAATTAAAATGGAGAGTGCGAAACCTCAAAGAAGAATAAGGGACCAATGAAATTACCTTTATTTAAAAATTGAGTAAATAATCATCCTAGGAAATTCATTAAATCTAAGATATTGTTTTATAAGAATAGAGAAAATGTTCACAGAGAAAATGATTAAAAGGTGAGGAAAAATAAATGTTGTTCAACTATTCAACATTAAGTAAAATGGGAATTATTCAAAAAAATCCTTAAGAATCAACAGAATCTACCACATAAGAGGATAAGGGAATATGTAAAATATTATGTGATCACCAAAGCTGAATTATAAGTACCCAGTGATGTGGTGGCTGGTACAATAATACTTTCATAAAATTTTGAAAATGCATTATTTGATTCTGGAACATCTCACTCTTTTATGTCTATAAAATTTTCCATGAAAATTATATAATTCCCCTTTTAATAATGGACTTGTTAGTAGAATCCCCTAATGGATGTTCCAATTTAAAAATAATTGTTAGGTATTTACCATTATGGCATATAACCATGTTTGTTTTCTGACCTTATCAGCATACCTATGGTCGACATTGATATATTCCGTAGTATGGAATAGATTTAAAAATATTATATGATAATTTATTATAAAAAGAAGTAAATTACAATTTGTTTGGAATATATATAATCCCTCTTCTTTAGAGAAAAAACCACATCATCTAATTCTTATCTAGATCCACCTTTAGTAGCTCTATTGAATGAAATTATTTGGGAGGAATTGAAAATAACTTCTTTAGACGAGTAAAGTCATCTCCAAATTTAAGATGTAGTGATTGAATGAGAATACATTGATATATATCATGTGGAATTACATGGACACATCTCATAGCGTGAAGTTGAGTTTAACATTGATTTAATCCCTAATGCAAGATCAATAACAAATATTCCTTATAGATTATAAATTGTGGAATTACTATAGCTGACGAAACAACTAGAGAAGTTGAGTAATAAGGGAGTTATTATCCCTATTGTTTCTCTATGGGGATCACATGATCCCTTTATTAAGAAGTAATATATATCCTTAAGGATGTGCATTGACTATAGATAATTCAGTGCTGTTATATTAAATAAAAATTATCCTTTACCTCACATTGATGACTTATTTGATCAACTTGAATAATATCAATATTTGTGGAAGACTATTATTTGTTCTTGGTATCATGATTTTCGATTAATGAAGGAAGATATTCCAAAGATGACTTTTCAGATGAGGTTTGTATATTGTGAGTTTATATTAATGCAATTTGTATTAACTAATTCACCCTCTATTTTTATGCATCTGATAAACAAAATATTTAAGGAATATCTTGAATTTTTTTGTGGCATTCATTGTTGATATTTTGGTATATTCTAAACCATATTAAGATAATGATAATCACATACATATCATTCGTGATACTCTTAGAAGGAATGATTTATATGATCAATTTAGAAAGTGTGAATTTTGGATTTTTTAACTTCTCATCATAGATATATTGTATCTACTGACGGAATCTCAGTAGATACTATGAATAAAAATGAAATACACAAATAGACTACACCAACAAATATAACCATGGTACATAGTTTTATTGGTTTAATAGGATACTATCATCATTTAATTCAGAACTTTTTCTGATTGTCTTACATGTTAACCAAGCTCACATGTAAAGGAGTTATGTCCGTATGGACAAAACAAAGTGAATAATGTTTATTATAATTGAATGGAATATTATTCAATGCACTAGTTTTGACTCTACCATCAGAAAATGATGGGTTTGTGATATATAGTGCTGCGTCGAAGAAATGAATAGGTTTTTTTCATATGAAAATGGATAAAATTATTTCATATGAATCAAGGTAGTTGATGAATAATGAGAAAAATTATCCAACTCATGATCTTGAGTTAGGTGCTGTAATAATTTATTTGAAGACATGGTGACAGTATCACTATTGTTAATGATATGAGATATATATGGATCACATGGGTTATAAATACATCTTTGCATATAACAAAATCAACATGATTCAAAGTTGATGGCTCGAGTTACTCAATGATTAGAATTTCTTAATACACTAACATCTAGGAAAAGAAAATAAGGCAGAAGATGCATTAAATATGATTGATCATGGAATTATGAACAAAATGGGTATTGATAAATATCTTATATTCCTAGATTTAGTAAGTTTGGATATTTTAATTATTCAATAAAGGGAAACATACCTCATCTTTCAAATGATTATTATACCATATTTAATAGAAAAGTTAAAAACCTCTCAATCATATGATGAGATTTTTTGAAGGGAAATTAAAACTATTAAGGATGGAAGACCAGAAGACATAATTTATGAGGATTTCATTATTAAATTTGGAAGTAGATTATGTGTTTCGTCAATACCAGAGCTCAAAATGGAACTATTAAATTATCATATATCATATTTTTTATAGACTATGGTAGTAAAAAGATGTATATAGTTTGGAATGAATATTTATGGTGGGATAATATGAAGTGGGTAATTACTAAAATTTTGTAATGATTCCTAGTCACTAAAAAAGTGAGATAAGAGACAATATCTTATAGAAGTCATACAACCTCTATATTTTCTTATGTGGAAGTGTGGTGATATTATTATGGAATTATTTAATAGATTACCAATTTCCCCCATAAAATAAATATATGAAATGGGTTATTGTTGATTGCCTTACAAAATCACCACATTTTCCTCCTATAAGATAAATGATTCCCCTTGAACACCTAGAAAGACTCCATAGTAATGAAGTTATAAGACTTCAGGTGTTCTTATATCGAATATGTCTGATCGATTTCTCTTTATTGCATGAAAATTATAGAAGAATGTTTAGAAGGGTTTTGATATAGAGGTTCATTTGAATAATGATTATCACCCTTAGACTAGAAGATAGTATGAAAGGATTATTCAATCATCTAAATACATATTGAGATCTTACTCACTTGACTCTCAAGGTATGTGGGGCCAACATTTACCTTTGGTGGAATTTCCAACAATAATAGTTTCAATTATATTATTCAAATGGTGCCATGTGAAGCATTATATGGGAAGAGATGTCACACTCCATGTTTTTGGGATGATGTTAGTGAGATAAAACATATGGTCCCAAAACACACTGAAGATAAAATGAAAAAGGTAAAAACTATTTATAATCATATTTAATAAAAACAATAGAGGTAAAAGATTTATGCTGACAACTAGACAAAGGATTTTCAATTTCAAGTGGGAGAACATTTATTTATGAATGTATCTCTGTTGTAGGGTGTCATATAGTTTGGTAAGAGAAGAAAACTACACCCCATGTATATTAGTCCATTTGAAATTTTTGAATGAATTGGGGCTTGAGATTACTGATTTACAATGCCTCATAGTCTCTGCAAATTTCATGATCTGTTCCACATATCATTGTTAAATAAATACATGCTAGACCCAATGAACATACTCACCTATGATGAAATAGATATGAAGCCTAATTTAACTTAATTAGAAGATCCTATCAATATTATTGGCAGCAAAGTGAACGAATTGATAAATTAGATGACTCGAATGATAAAGGTTACTTGGAGAAACCATAAAATTGAAGAATCAAGGTGTGATCCTGATGATGTTATGTAGAAGAACCACTAAAATATATTTAAAAAATTAATATCTCTCAAAAAAATTTAGGATGAACTTTTTTATGGAGGGGATATTATAACAACACAATATTTTATAGTATGTATCTTCTTAAATAAATGTAATACATTCGATAGTTAACATTGCACAAAATAGTTGTGACGTACTATAAATAGTAGCTTGACCACTGTAATTGTAATACAACCACTATAAATATTAATCCAACCAATAGAATAGTATCCCCACTAATGAATGTATAAATAAAATTCAGGTATCTTATTAAAAAAAATATGATATATTTATATAACGGAATAATAAAATAAATGTATTAAAAATGATAAATTAAGTGTTGGTATTTTTGTAAAACAAAAATTTTTATTAACAATTTTATAGATAATATAATAATTTAAAAGGATGTTTATTTTTATAATATAGATTCATTAATTAATATTTTGTTTTATAATTATTATATTATAATTTTATGAGACCTTAATTACTTTTTTCAATGTTTCATAAAATCAGTTATAAATTTAAAATGTATATTTTTTTAATAAATGATGATATAAATTTAAAAATTAAATTAATCATATTTAAAAAATTAATTTCACAATATAAAGTTATTTTTTAAATTCCATACATTGAAAAATATTTAGGGTGATTTTTTTGGTTTTTTACATAAATAGTTTAAATTTTGGTGAATAGAGAAATATGGTAATTTATAGTATTATACCTGAATTGTTGAGTAATTGATAATGTATGTATTATTTGAGAACGATTATATAGAACTATACTTCATTATTAACAGTATTTATTCATTATAATCCTCACTATTTATAGTCTTGAGTGAAAATAATAAACAAATGAATAAAATAATCGAAAAGCGCCCCCCTCATCCACTATAAATACCACCCCACACCACCCATTCTCCTCACACATTCTATGCCCAAATATTTTCTGATTTCATCCCAATCATTGTTAAATGTATATTCCCCACTTGTAAGACCATTTTGTCGCACCCAAAGACTAATCCCAAGACCCTTAATGTGTTCTTCAAGGAGAATAATCAAGTGGTAAAATTCTCTTCCTTTATCATATAATTTCATTGAATTAATTTTCTTTTATTATCCTCTCATTATCGCATCTATCCAAATAAAAATGATAGATATATTATCATAAATATAATATAATTTTATAATTTTAATTGAATATCAACCATCAAAACCCTTCTCTTTTCCCTTTTATTTGAAAAATGAAAACATCATATGTGATGTGTCGATTTACCACCATCATAGATGATGTACTTTCATTTTTCCTTAAAACCATTGATTTTGGACATAAACCCATTATTATGGTTAAATAATATTTCATTATAAATATTATATGTTATATAATTTCTTTCAACTAGTATATATATATTATATTAATTAATAAAGAAAACTAATTTGTCTTGATTGAAAAAAACGCAAAAAATATCTTAGCGGTTATCATTAATGATTTATGTAATGAATCATCCCCATATCTTAAATAAATGATTTATAAGACAATTTAATCATATTGAAGGTTATTTATTACATATAATTTCAATTCTATATAACTATTCCCATTTTACAAGATCTTTCAAAAATTTATACAAGTGAACCAATCCTGAAAACCATGGAAAATAACACTCTCAAATATTGAAATTGAATCTTATAACTGATAAAAAAGGAAATAAATGAATCTAATAAATTTTTAATAAATCTAATATATGTTTGCGTGGTTCTGAAATAAATTATTAATGAATATAATTTCATTATCCAGGACATTAAGTTAATGTTCAGAACACTTTTGGACATGATGTAGGGAATTCTCTTTGAACCCCAATTTTTCCTTCAGGTTACAGTTTATATCTAATTACCCCATTTTAGTTATATATTCTTATTATGTAATCTATAAAAATTATCTTTTTATGTTCCAAATATCTGTAACTAGATCAATTATTTTTTCATTGATGGGGAAATACAATTTTTATGGTTTCTTTTTCAATTCTTGCTGATAAGAAAGCCAGAACAAAAAGAACTTCCCAAATTATTACCCAATTTTAATTTACCATCCATAATATATTTTAATCCACCATTTAATATAAATTCAACAATTTTATCAATAAAAACTATCATCATTAATTTCTTGTTTTATATAAACTATTAATTTTTCTGTTTTAAAAACACTTTAATATTTTCCCTTAGACCGCACTAAAAATGATCTTTTCTAAAGTTTATTGAACTCCCTTTTTAGATGTTTTAACATTTCATGGAAATAATATATCATGGTATATGAATATATTCTCTTATGAATGTCCAATTATTATTTAAATCCATTCTTTCATGTACACCATTATGATATTCCATTTGATTATACCTTATTCACTACTTATTCCTTATGTGAGTTGTATGTAAACATCCATTTTATTTATGATCATCATTAATTCAATGATTTAATTAAATATCAATATTTCTCATATCATGGATATGATTATTTTCTTAGATGTATACTAATTTTACATATAGTGTACTCTTTGAATTTTGTTATTCAATTTAATTTATGGATGATGAATTCTTTGGACATGGAGTACTGGGTGGGTCCTAGTTATAGATTGCCCCATGATGCATCAACGGTTCTCATAAGACAAAAACGATAGAGATAAACACTTTGTGTTTGTTTCAAAAATAAATAAATGGGTTTCTACCCACAAACGGTAATCATCCTAATTGTATAATGGTTAATGTTCTAGATGCGTGAGGTCTAATGATTAAAAATTTTATTCACTCAGTATCAAATTATTATTTTCCTTAAGATTTTTTCTCTGAAAAAATATATGGATAAATTTTCGTTCTTATTTTATTGATCGAATTTGTTTTCAGTTATTTACCAAGAAATAATTTTTATTCCTTATTTAAATTTCTTTACTTATTATCTATTCATGTAAAACTTACTAAGATTTTGATCTCACACTTTTATTTGTTTTCATTCCTCAGGTTATGAAGATGAAATCTCAGAATCAGTTTCAAGGAAGAGGCTTATTTTTCCTTTGCTATGTTCTATTCTTAATTACCGATATAATAAGGGAACCATGTATGTATATAGTTCTTTAATACTACTAATCTTATTGATACATAGTGATATTCTCTCTTTTATCTATTCCATTGTAATAAAATAAACCTTTACTTTAGGAAACTGGGGTTAATGTTTGTCACACTTAATGTGATGGGTGTTTCTAGTGCTTCTAGAGAGATACTCAAGTTCCTTTTATAGATGGACTTTGAAGGGGGCATAATTCAATTTATTAAATTATAATTATGTTCATTATATCATAAAAACAATGAATGGAAGACTATTAAAATAAAGATTCATCCTCCAAGACAAATAAAATTCTTGGGTTCCTTCCATACCTAAATATTTATATTGAACGACCTTTTATACACCCACGTCACACTTGTATATGTTGAAATCAGTTTCGATGTATCTATATTAGGATGATGAAGGTAGTGTTAGTCGGGGGTCCTATGAGGAACTCAGACCGATGTGGTTTACTTTATTAATCATTTACAACATTCCATTAACTGCACACTTCCCATTTTATATCACCAAACAGGATAGTTCTGAACATCATTGGTGGTGGCCTCGTAAGTATATCATAGACTCTGTTTGGGAAACCTATAGAACCTGAATAGAAATTATGACTATAGGTGTAGAAAAAGGGAACATCATTGCTTCTGATGTTTAATTTTTAATACTATGGTAGAGGACTAGAGCAGAAGACTAAGACTATGCTTGTGATTCTAGTGGAGGTAGCTTTTTCTATTACTGTATTTTATTTATCATTTTATATTTTCTTGTTCCCACATATCCATTGTAATTTCATTTTGTATAGAATCATGTTATGACCAACATTTTGTATCTGATATTGTTTTTTCTTCTTCCTGATGGTATATTGGATGATTTATTATTATTCTCATATTTCTTATTTAATTCTATTTCCAATACATACCAATATTTTATAAACGGGGCTTACTCTGATCATGGGGTTATAGTCACCCAATATATCAATTGCGGACCCCTCTACAGATTTGCATCGTTTGGCATATGAGGAGGTACTCTAGAGGCCATGTGACCAATCAGTTCGGGGCAATGCTTACTCACTTCCAGGCCAGGATGCTAAAAAGTGGTATCAAGGGTTTTTTTTCTTTTAACTTATTTATTGTGAACTAGACATGAGAATAGTATGTATCAAATTATGGTAATTATCTAGTTCCTATGAGTATCTAACCCATATACATGTAAAAAACCTAAATTCCTTGGGATGACATATTATTTTTATTTGTTTGTTCCTATTACCATTGTAACGATTTCACCATTGGGTGGTGCACAAGTATTGTGAAATTATTATTATAGATATTATTATTACGAAACTATATTTCTATATCTTGTATGGAAAGGAGGCTTCATCTGATTCGTCATAATTGAAATTTGAGGATTCACATGTGATGCATTTATCCATGTCATATTTATATTACCATGTGTAGTGGGTCAATTGTTTGTGATTTTTTTGATTTAATTCAATATTATATATTGAAATGTGCTAAAATTTCACGTAAGAATGGAATATATAGATTAATTTCTTGGGCAAAAATCCCTCAAGGTATCATTGAAGCATTTTTGAAGTGATTGTGTTTGTTGAAAAAGTAGACAACTGTGCTGTGATTGTTGACAAAGAAAACCAAGACACACAAATTTGTTGACAAAGGGGATTTCATGGCGGAATGTTGAGTTCAAGAGCTATGATCAATGATCCATGTTTTATTCAAAAACATCTACAAATGAATGGATGATCTCGAGGTGGTATAAAAAGAACAGATACAAGGGGGTGCCATTTTCTAGTGTTTGCCAAATTTTTGGGCCTGAAAATCCACAAATGAAGAAAAGTAGTTTTGAAAAAGGGACTTTCACATAGTGTACTTCAAGACTTGGAAACTTGTGTTCCATATGTTTTTCATGATCAGATCATCAAAATATGGAAAATGGATAAGGGTCGCTCAAGTATTGAGTTGGTCATGCAAGTGACTTGCGCGCCATGAAGAGACTTGTGTGCCGGTGCTTAGGAGGCTTGGAAACTTGCGCGCCTGTTGTTTTTTAGGATCATAACTTCAAAATATTGTAACGGAAGGTGGGTCGTGCAAGTATTGGTTTGGTCACGCAAGTGAGAAGCGCAACAGAGGCTAGGGCGGTTGAGATGCATGCCGAGACATTCGCAACGGAGGGGGACTTGTGCGCCGTCGTACAGGTTGTTCAAATGCCTATAAATACTGGACAACCCCTCCTCATTTCTCATGGATTTAAATACTTAGAAAAATCATATCTCCCATCACGCAGGTGTGGAAGTCACGTAAGTGGTGTGTGGTCATGCCAGTAGAGACTTGTGCGCCAATGTTGAAGTTGCGCACCATCTAATTGTTGTGCGCCTATGGTGGTTTTGGAAGCAAAGGAAGTGCATCGTGCAAGTTTGGAGAAGATTAATCTTGAGCCGTGCAAGTGTTAAGAAATACTTGCACACAATTTTTGTCTTGAACGCCGAGACTTTTGCGCCGCCTTACAGAGGGGTTCCAAGTAAGATTGATTTCCTATAGTGATTGAGGGCTGTGTGGAAGCTGGGGGATTTTCCGATACCTTCGGTGCAAAGAGAAATTCATCGATGGGTGAAGGTTGAGCTTTAAAATAGCATCTACATACAAGAGAGGATGTATTCATTAGTGATAATGAAAAGACCTACAAGTCTATAAACTGTGAGTGGATCCTTTCTAGAGCAGTGAGCAAAGGAAGAGGAAGAAGGTGATCCTCTCCACCGGCAGTGAGCCAGAGAGAGAGAGAGAGAGAGAGATAGGGAGTGACCAATGGGAAAGCAGTAAGCTGACTATAAATCTTGTAAAGGTATTGAGCCTGGGCATTGAAGTGATCTAGCCCAAACTTTGTAAAAAGTAGTGTATTTTAGTGAATTTGGTACATCGGATCAATGTCGTTGTATGGTCCTTGTACTTATCCCAGTGAGGGTGAACCAAGTAAAAATTGTTCTGTCCTGTGCATGCTATACTTTCTAATTATATAGTGCAGTGGGAAAGAGAGAGAAGTGTGATTTTCTTAATAGAAAAACAATATCATAACAGGCTATAATTTTTAATTAGTCATTCCCTGATTTACCCCCCCCCCCCTCTTAGGGTATTCAGCCTTGTGGACCTAACAATTGGTATCAGAGGGAAATGTTGATATTAGTTCTTATCTCAATGGAGGCCACAGATCATAAAGGGATTCTGATCTTCAACGGGAAAAACTTTTACCTATGGAAGAATCAGATGCAACTCTACTTCCGATCTTTGGGACTGGATGTATTCACAGCAGCAATGCATGGCATAATAGCTGATATTAATAGTGGCACATTATCAGAAGCAGAACGTAGAGAGTTGGATGCAGATTCCAATGAAATTAATGCCTTAGGGGGAGCCCTATCCAATCCTATCTATACAAGGTGATGTCATGCAAAACGTCACATGACATGTGGGAAAATCTATTGAATATATTTGAAAGAGATAAAAAGGTCAGAGAGGAAAAGCTGCAAGTGTACTGGAATAAGTATGAAGATATGAAGATGAATCCAAATGAGTCTATGGATGCATTCTTTGACAGGGTAAATATTGTTGTGGATGATATGCGAGGTATTAGTGAAGTCATTGAAGACATAAGGATTGTAAATCACTTCTTGAGGAAGCTTCCACCTCAGTTCAATCTGAAAGTTTCTCTACTATATGATAAAGATACCAAAGAGCTGACACTGGACAACTTGCACAGTACCTTGGTTGCATATGAGATGAGGAATGATAAAAACGTGGTTGTGGAAAAGGGAAAATCCAAAGAGATGGAATTAAAGGCCATGAAAAATCTCACCATTGAAGATTTTCTGGAAGAAGAAGAGACAAATGAGGTTATGTCATTCATTTCCTTAAATCTTCAAAGAGGAAAAGGAAATTTCCTAGGGAAACTTCCACTCACTTGCTTTAGATGTGGAAAATTTGGTCATCTTGCTGCAAGATGCCCCAAAATGTTTCAAGAAGAAAATGATGAAGTTGAATTTGAAAATCCCAAGAAGAAATCTTTAGCCTATGTGAAATGGAGGAAGCAGTTCAAGAAAAATTTCTTCAAGAAGAAAAATCTTCTTTAATAGGAAATAGACAGTTTAGATGAGTTTGAGGATGAAGAGGTTGGGGAGTTTTAAAATTGTAAAGATCATTGAAAAAAATGAAATGGTGGATATTTTCGGTAGTGCAAAAGAAAAGGGAGAAACCAATGTTGATGAAGAAGAATAAATTAAAGGGAGAGTTGACATGGAATCGGAATTAGAAGAAGCTCTTGAGGAGATATATGTTTTGAGAGCCAAAACAAAGAAAGCTAAAAAAGTTGTTTGTGATGCCAAAATCTATATTCAGTAATAGGAAGAAGAGAAGTCTGAGTTGATGGAAGAAATTGAGAAACTCAAGTCATCAACACCAGAGAACTCAGGATCAGTTAGTGAGTATACACTCAATATAGAAGAACAGAAAAGGGATATCGATTGCATGAATGGAAAAGTGAAACACCATGTCAAGCATATCAAAGAACATGAAGAATAAATTGTCAGTCTGCAGAGTAAAGTTAAAGACCAAGAGAAACCATTGGTTCCTAACACATTATTGGGAAAGCAGGTCATTACGAAGACTGAAAAGATGAAATAGGAGCCTAAGAGTTTAGCAGGAAAGAAACAGAAATTGAGCTCAGACATTGAGGCTACTTCTGGGCTTCATCAGAATAAAAAATCTGTGACAGTTGAATTCAGACCGCAAGCACCAGTCCCAAGATTGAAGGTTGATTTAGGAATAAGGAAGAATCAGAATATTCAGAGATCTCAAGGGGAAACTCATTGTGATAAAGTACCATGGAGGAATGACCCCTTTATCAGGTGTTATTATTATGGAAAGATGTGAAATTCACAATATATGTGTTCTATATCCAAGAGATATCAAAAAAACAAGAACAAAGGTGGAAGTAAAATAGAGAACGGTTCTCCATAACATATTTCAAAGGACATTGCTTCTGGTGCGGACGATTTGGGCACATTGATAAATATTGCACTTGGACCATGCAAAGTAATGTGCCAAAGAAAAATCAAAATTTTCACATGTAGTAGATCAATAAACCAACAAGTGAGTTAAAAGTGCAAAATAGATTTGCAACAATGCAAGATGAAGCTGGTCCATCACAATCTATGGAAGATCAAGTTCCCAAAACCACACTGAGTGTGAATTCGAAGACATGGATCAAAAAGATAAAGGATGATAAGGCAGCTGTTGTGGAAATTTTTCATTAAAGCTTCAGATAGTTCAGGGGTATGGATCCTTTATAGTGGTTTCACATCCCATTTGACAGGGAACAACGATCTCATTATAGGCATAAAATATGACAAAGAAGGAGTTTTCATGTTTGGGAACGATAAAGGGAGGTAGATTGTTGGTTTTGGTAAGGCCAAATTTGGGGGAAAAGAAATGAGACGTGCTGATGTCTTGGTAGTAGAGGGTCTCAGTCATAACATACTCAGTTTCAGTCAACTAGGTGACTTTGGGAACTCTATATAATTTACCAAGAAAATGTGTGTTGTGAATGGAAAAGATAAAGAATTTGTTCTATAGGGAAAATGGACAAAGGGAAATCTTTTCCTTGTATGTGGGGAAGAAGATATGTGATTTTTATCAAGAGAGGAGTAAAACCATTTATGGCATAAATGACTTGGCCATCTATGCCAACCATTCATGGAATAACTTGTAAAGTGGGATACTGCTAGAGAACTTCCCAGACTATCACGTGATCGTACTCACACATGTGATGCATGTCAACATGGGAAGATCATCAAGAAGATATACGGTCCAAATGAACAGAAATCAACCAGAGTGCTTGATTTGGTACATGCAGATGATTGTGGACCAATCTCACCATGAGGCATAAATGGAAAAAGGTACTATGTCCTTTTCATTGATGATTATAGCAGAATTTCCTGGGTATTTTTCATTACCCATAAGAAAATGGTCTTTAGTTGCATAAAGAAATTTATGTAGGAGTCATAAAGGTTTCATGGGTATAAGATTCAGAAGTTCCGTAATGATAACGTTACAGAATTCACAAACATTCAAGATGAAAGCTATCTCAAGAAACAAGGGATATGGAATCAAGTTTCATTAGTGAGAACTCCCCAACAGAATGGAGTGGTTGAAACGAGAAATTGTATCATCAACAAAATGGCCAGAACAATGCTTATTGATGAGGAACAACCAGTTAAATTTTGGAAGGAAGCAATTTTGACATCAGTATATGTTTTGAACAGGTCTCTATTGTGTCTGAAGCAAGGGAAGACTCCATATGAAATGTGGTACGGAAAGAGTCAAACATTGAAATACATTCATATCATTGGAAGTAAGTTTTTCATTATCAACAAATAAAATCACATGATGTTTGAGTCCTAAGGAGATGAGGGAATATTCCTCATCTACTCAAGGAAGGGAAAAGCATATAAATTCTTCAACAAAAGGCTGGGAAAAATTGTTGAGAGAAATGTTGTCACTATTGTTGAAAATCAACAATATATTCAACGATCTAGTGACCAGTTTCTGGATGAAAGTGATGAAGAGATAATCAATATAGGGGGAGTAGAAGTGGTATAGGCTGACTCATAAGAAGATACTAATGATAAAAGAGAGGAAAAAAATTTGAATCTACTAAGAAGCCAAAGAGTCGAGTTGAGATTGACAGGAAAAATATCATTAGTGATCAGAAAACTCCAGTTCAAACTCGAAGAATGAAATCATTACAGCAAACATCATTTTTATCTCAGGTGGAGACGAATTGTTTTTCCGATGTAGCTGATGATGAGTACTATGTTAGGGCTATGAATGAAGAGCTTGATCAGATTGAGAAGAACCAGACATGGAAGATTTTTCGAAACCTGTAGATAAGAATTTCATTGGAATTAAATGGGTCTATCACAACAAGAGGATTTAATATTGTGCAGTAGTTCGAAACAAAGCACGTCTAGTGTGAAACGGGTACTCCAAGATAGAGGGAATTGATGTGGATGAGGAATTTTCACCGGTTTCAAGGCTGGAGACAATTAGATTATTTTTGGTCATTGTAGTGCAACAGTTGTTCAAAGTCCTCCAGATGGATGTAAAATATGCATTCTTGAATGAGGTTCTTGATGAAGAAGTGTATATTGAGATTCCATTTTGTTTTTTCATTCATGAAGATGAGAGTATAGTTTTTCGGCTGAAGAAGGCATTGTATGGGCTGAAACAAGAACCAAGAGCATGGTACTCAAGGCTTGAACAATATTTGAAGAAGCTTGGTTTCTAGTGTGGTGGATTTGATTACAATCTCTATTTTAGTAATGACATTAATAAAAGGATGATGGTGTTGGTTTATGTCGATGACATAATTTTCGGCAGATCAGATGAAGCTCAGTGCAGACAGTTTTCTAAATTCATGAAAAATGAGTTTGTGATGTCAATGATTGGAGAGATAACGTTTTTCCTTAGTCTACAGGTGACTCGAGGAAGGAATGGAACATTCATTTCTCAATCCAAATATTCCAAAGAGGTTCTAAGAAGTTCTGGAATGGAGAATTTCAAAGATATGAAGACTTTGGTTGCTACCCGGATGAAATTATCAAAAAATGAGGATGGTAATGCTGTTAATATCACAGAATACAGGAAAATTATAATAAGCTTGTTGTACTTGACCGTGACAAGGCCTGACATTGTTTTTGCCACATGCCAAGAAGTAAGATATTAGTGTAATCCCAAGGAAATCCACATGCTTACAGTGAAAATAATAAATTGGTATATCAAGGTCATGGTGGACCTTGGCATGACATATAATGACAAATCTCAGTCAGAATTATTGGGATATACTGATGCCGATTAGGCCGGTTTAGCGAATGACAGTAAATCAACATCGGGAGGTGCATTCTATCTTGGTGGACTATGTATTGCTTGGTTAAGAAAGAAGGAGGATTGTATTTCATTAAGAACCACCGATGCTGAGTATATTGCAGCCACTCAAGCATGCACACAGTTATTGTGGATGAAACACCAGCTTGAAGATATGGGAGTTGAAGTGAAGTATTTGATCGGAATCCAGTGTGATAACTCAAGTGCTATCAATATTAGAAAAAATCATGTTCATCACTCAAGGACAAAGCAAATTGATATCAAATATCATTTCATCAATGAGAAGGTGGAGAAAGGCATTGTGAAGTTGGAGTATGTGCCTACAGAGCTACAGGTTACAGACATTATGAAAAAGGCCATACCCAAGGAAGCTTTTGAGAGACATTGACTGGCTCTGTGAGTTCAGTCAACTCCCCACACTTGAAATAGTGTGGATGCGGAAACCCCCTCTCCCCGAGGTATGATGGGTTTTTCTCTAACATAATGATATGCTTTCTGTACTCTGTTACAGACCACAAAATAGTTCCCTTTGGGTTTATTGGCAAAGGGGATGAAAATAGTGATTGTTTAAGGGGGAGACATTATGGATATTTGAAAAATCATAGATGCTATAGGGAGAAGCTGACAGGTGGAGCAGTGAGATAGGGGGAGCATTGAGAAAGGGGGAGCATTTTAAATATGGAAATGCTAGAAGTGATAGATCAAATAATATATATCGCGACAGCTGAGGATCGTGATAAAAGAAGAAGAGTGGTGTTGGAATGTTGTAAGAGTATTTCCAACAATTAGTATCGGTTTGTTATAAACAAATTGGTATCAGTTTGGTGTCAACAGTCAGTGTCAAAGATGAAGTGATGCATTTATGAACTTTTCATTTACTCTTGTTTCTCACGCCGATCATTGCTCATGTGGGCTTAGAGTACGTGTTCAGAAAATCCTTGATTGTTTTCAGAATCACAATAGGCGAATGGTGGCTGAAGAATTAAAGATGTATCTTTTTATGGAAGTGTTGTCAACAAACCCGAAGGGGGAGATTGTTGGGAAAAATTTCTCAAGGTATCATTGAAGCATTTTTGAGGTGATTTTGTTTGTTGAAAATGTAGAGAACTATGATGTGATTGTTGACAAAGAAAACCATGACATACAAATTTGTTGACAAAGAAAATTTCATGGCAGAATATTGACTTCAAGAGCTATGATCAACGATCTATGTCTTATTCAAGACTGTCAACAATGGAATGGATGATCTGGAGCTGGCATAAAAAGATCAGATACAAGGTGGCATAAAAAGTGGTTTTGGAAAAGGAACTTGAGCATCATGTACTTGAAGACTTGGAAACTTGCGCGCCATATTGTTTTCAATATCAGATCATCAAAATATTGAAAAGGGACAAGGGTTACGCAAGTATTGAGTTGGTCACGAAAGTGACTTGCACGCCGTGAAGAGACTTGTGCACCGGTGATTAGGAGGCTTGGGAACTTGCGTGCCTATTATTTTTCAGGATCAGAACTTCAAAATAAGACAAAGGAAGGTGGGTCTCACAAGTATTGGTTTAGTTGCACAAGTGAGTAGCGCGATAGAGGCCATGATAGTTGAGCTGAGTGTCGAGACTTGCATGCTGGAGGGGGGACTTGAGTGTTGTCTCACAGTTAGTTCAAATGCCTGTAAATACTGGACCACCCCTCCTCATTTACCAAGGAGTTCAATACATAGAAAACTCATAGCCCTCGTCACGCAGGTGTAGAAGTCACGCATGTGGTGTGTGGTCGCGCAAGTAGGGACTTATGCACCAGTGTTGAAGTTGCACGCCATCTATTTGTTTTTTGCCTAAGGTTGTTTGGGAAGCAAAGGAAGTGCATCGTGAATGTTTGGAGAAGATTAAGCTTGAGTCGTGGAAGTGTTATAAAATACGTTTGGGCCGGTGTTGTCTTGCGCAACGATACTTGCACGCCACCTTATAGAAGGGTTCCAAGTAAGGTTGACTTCTAGTAGTGATTTAGGGCTGCGTGGAAGCTAGGGGATTGCCTGATACCTTCAGTGTAAAGAGATATTCATCTATGGGTGAAGGTTGAGCTTAAACAGAGAATCTACATACAAGATAGGATGTATTCAATAGTGATAATGAAGTGACCTACAGGTCTATAAACTGTGAGTGGATCCTTTCTAGAGTATTAAGCAAAGGAAGAGGTAGAAGGTAATAATCTCCACCGGTAGTGAGCCAAAGAGAGAGAGATACATGAAGTGACCCTTGGGAAAGCAGTAAGCTGACCCTAAATCTTATAATGGCAGTGATCCTGGGTATAGAAGTGATCTAGCCCAAACCTTGTAAATAGCGGTTTGCTTTAGTGAATTTGGTTCATCAGCTCATCGATATTTTATGCTTCTTGGACGTATCCCAGTGAGGGGTAACCAAGTAAAAATTGATGTGTCTTGTGCATGCTTTACTTTCTATTTATATTGTGCAGTAGGAAAGAGAGAGAAGAATGATTTTCTTAACAGAAAAACATGACCAGAATGGGCTATAATTATTAATTAGTCATACCCTGATTCACCCCCTCTCAGGGTATTCATCCTTGTGGACCTAACATAATTAAAGTACCTTCGTTAATACAAATGGTGTTTTACTATATATATATTGATTGTGGGTCGTTGATTAACCAATTATTCCATGTTTATGTCTTAAAAAAATTAGTTCCATGGGCTTAAATGTTAGTTGAGTTTGTTTACATGAATTTCAATTATAATTGATGGATCTTTTACTTCCATAAATTGGTAATGGTGATTTATTTGATAATATTACTTTACATGACATATTACATCATGATTCAAGATTTAATGGTCATTTCACATTTACTTGATGCACAAATTTCAATTTATAAAGAGTATGAGACTTTAAAAACTGAGAATGTCGATTCATATAATTCGACAATGATATCTATATTTATATAAATAATTATGATTTTATATAAATTTTAAATATTAAATTAAATGGTTACGATTAAATGTGGATGCCTATTGAAAAGTAAAGGGTGTTTTTTCTATACCTTTTAATTGACAATATATATACCAAATAACGTTAGTAGTGGAAAGTAGGCAGTGTCTCTTGTGATGTTTTGTGATCTTTATTATCACCTAAACCTGGATTTAGGGGCATGAAGAGAGGTTTGGATTATTATAGCAAGGTGTAGTACCTATAATTTCTTATTATATGGATCATATCTACTGCACAATTTTATCTGAGGCATGTTTTTTGTAATTGTAGAGCTATGTCGCCACAATGTCCTCATGTCATGTGCCAAGATGTTGGAAATGACCATGATTTAGAGGTGGTCGGTCTTGAGCCACCAGTATTACCTCATGTAGTGCCACTAGAGGCGCCTTTTCAGTTTACTCCAATTGGAGCTGATTCTCAAATTTGAGTTAGTTTCTTGCGATTCATGAAGTCTGTATAGGGAACATTCCGCCCTTCCCCTACCATGGATGAATTAACGTGAAAATTTCAATAGCAGCATCCACCCCTTCTTCAAGGAATGTAGTAAATATAATTACCTCATGTGGCAGATCGTTTTGGTGACATCTTCTACAACAACTTCTCTGGTTTACCTCTTTTGAGATTAGTTTAGTTCAATATTAAGCAAATTCTAGGGGTGACACCAGTTTATGTTCCTCTATATAGTATGAAACCTATAGAGCTCCATGAACATATGAAGTATTTTTAATACATTGAAGCAAATGGTATTATATAATCTAGTACTTCATCATGGTTTTCACCTGTCATTTTTTTTAATAAGGCAGATGGTACCCTCAGGTTGTGCCGGAATTATCACCAGTTGGACAGACTTACGATTAAAAACTGATATATATAACCTCGTATATAAAACCTCTTTGACCACCTCTGACAAATGATAGTTTTATCCAATATTGATTCGAGGCCAGAATACCATCAGATACATGTGTGTCCCTTAGACATACCGTGTACTGTTAGGTATGAATAATATAAAGATAAAAAAGAGGGGTGAATTGTGGGTTTTCGATAATCTTGATAGATTTTGGATTTTAAATTTCTTTTTGATTTATGTAGATATTCAACATTCTATTTTTCATGTAATTTTAGATGTGGATAAATGATAAAGAAGAACAAAAAAAATTATATTTTTTCAGGGAACAAACCCCACACTTTCTCTCTCTAGGAGATTGGTGATTTTCACTAGAATTGTCCTCTTATCAAATGTCCTTCACAACTGAGTGCAGGTAGTTGACACCTTTTAAAATTATGATTTATAATTCCATTTTTTCAATTTACATGGAATTAGTTTCTCCATAGCTTAGAAGTAGAAGCTAAAACATCCCAATGACTGAGTAAAATCTACTAAGACTCAAAAAAATCAAAATAGTTTTATTTGATTAAATTGAATTGTTCATGATCATAGTTACTGCTAAAAATGATAAAATAAAGATATAATTATTCAACTATTAATATATTCAAGTAAGGATAGTTATGAACAGATCTTGGTTTTGAATAATCTTCAATAAGAATGGAAACAAACAAATAGAAACACTTATATAGTAGTAAAAGTCAGATATATATATATATATATATCTGTAAAGTATTTCCTAATAAGTAATGATAGGTTCTGTTGATCTTTGTGGTTGTTCTGTATCAAAATACATTCACAAATATTTAGTCATATAACCCATACATATAAAGATAAAATTCTTAATCCATATATATAGAACCCACAACATTCTTTCAGTTGAGAAGATCAATGAATTTTTTCGGACAAATCAAAATAATTTCATTTCAAATAATTCAAGACATTCATAACATCCCTTATTAATCAGAAGGATTTACTCTATTGAATACAAGCCTTTGAATCGGTCTGAAAACAGTTTTGAACAAGTATTTACTCCCATTGATACCATTGCATAAAAAAAGATAATATCATCGATATAAAACTGTATTGTTGAATATTCAAATATAGGGTTCCTTCATGTGATAAAAAAAGACTAATCATAGGGTCAACAATATATGGTTGATTACAAAAGTAAGGTTGATGTACCATATGTTTTTTCCCTTAAAAGTATGGTTGGTTACAAATGGAAGGTTGATTATCAATACTTTTTCCCCAAATTTAAGGTTTCATCCAAACATAGGGTTGATTAACAATACTTTCTCAACAACATTGGCTATGTGATTCATAGATATTGTTCTAAATTTAGGATTTATTCATTACATTACACATTCACACATATGATATGACCAATATTTTCATAATAAATTAAAACACATTCTGAATAATTTATCAAATAGTCCCAATGGATAAATATCTTGAATATTTTTCATGAATACATATTTCAAAAAATATTAATTTCATGAAATTAAATTAAATGAATTTCATTAATAAAAACTATGGTATTTTGGAGCATCAAAATCAATAACATTAATAGATTATTATTGAGAAAATACTTTCCCAGCAATATCACCATTTTTGATTATCATATAACTAATGATATATCGTATATAAAATATAGGAATTATACACAAAAAAATACATTTTTCAAAAGATACAGATATAAATGTTTTTTAAAATCAGTTTTCACATAATTATTTTTCTGATTTGATAATAGAAAATTGTATTGGACTTAATTATTTTGGGTTAACCAATTTTCTCACTATTTTATGATATAAAAAAGAATTTATATTATAAATGGATTAAAACACATTTAATTTAGCACACAAATGTAAATTAATGTAGAATTATGCATAAAATAAAAAAGGGATGTATTATGGATGTAGAAAAAAGATGAAAAAATATCTACTTAAATATCTTTGAAAAAGTAAATTTATAAAAAAAATATTTATGATAAAAATAATAATATTGGATGAAAAATGCTTAAATAGAGGGGATGGTTAAAGGATAAAGGGTCAGTTCATAAGAGGTTTTAGATTCTAGTGGAACTTGAAGAGCTTGAAAATTGTTTTTCAAATATTTTATCTATCCTCTTAAATATGAAGAAATATTTGTAACCAACTACCTCATAAAAAGAATTGAATCCAGTAAAATCATCAAAATTTCAACCAAATTTACTTTCATAAATTCATGATCAATTTCCTCTAGCAGAATATATTGAGAAATCCATATCACAAAATGATTGATAATATTTGTTATTGCAAGATCTCCTCAACTTAGAAACTCAATTTAATCTTTTTTATTGTCCAAAAAAACATTTATAGGTGCACTATCACACTATATTATGTGAATTCTATCATTGAAAGAAGTGATTATTGATGTGATAGCTTCAAACATTCTGATTAAATCCAATGATGTTTTTGGTGTTGATGTAGATTCTATAGACTGATGTCTATAAATTCTAATATAATCAAACAATCTTTACACATATATTTTCAAATATGTGAAATATGTTTTGGAAACTAATTCTTCCTGAAGCTTTCCAAAATGATCACACATTTATCTTTGAAAAGAATCAAAATATCTTCTTGAAATTGAAATTTCATAGATATTATTTAGCAATGTCTGTTAGTTTTCAATTCCTCTCTAATAATAGTGCAACTTATTAAATTATCTAAATATTTTTTTACATCCTATAACTCACCATGGAATCTTTAATTTTCATCTCTTATTTTTTTTAATTTAACAAGAAATACTTAAATTAGATTATTCAATGAATCAGAAAATTTTATTTCATGAACTTGAGATGGATAGACTCTGTTAACTAGAGAAAAATATTTGTTTTACTTGCCTCACTATAGGCATAAAATTTATCTTCTTGAACCTCTATGGTCATATAATGTTAAGGAGCTTCCTTCACAAGATAATTAGATATAATTGAAATTGATTGATTATGGACTGACATTGTAGTGAAAGATAATACTTATTGAGCTTGATTATTTCCTTGAGCTATTTATTGGAAATATTCTTCATTGAGATTTGGTTGAATCTGATTTTCATCTTGAGTTAGAGCCTCTTTCTATTTTTTTTGACTGGTGTCATTTCTGGTGGGGTAACTTCACTAGCTTCATCAACCTATAATTATAGTGCATGAATTTTGGTTTCTTGAATTACAGGTGCATGCCTATTTCATGGCCAGATGAAAGGGCAAACATCAATTTTCTCTTCCATATTATCTATAAGAGATTTAAGGATATCACTTTCGACTTCTATGCTAGAGAAATTTTATATTATTTTTCATATATTTGGTTGAACTTCATTATAAATTATTCATTTTTTATATTCTTCTCCTTGAATTTGGATTGTAGTCACTGAACCCAAAACTCGTTAATCCCCCTAATAAATTGGATTAGTTTATTGGTTTTCCTATGCACCTATAAGTAAAATAATTCCTTGTACTATACTCTAAAAGAAACATATCTTCCTTATAGTTCCAAAATTGATAATGTTTTTGGGATGACATTTGAGTGTAGCATAACATCTGTAATAAGTCCTTTTTTATACATCAACATTTAAATTATCCTTATATAAGGATAAAAGAAATCTTTTCCTCTTCTGAAAAATAGTGATACATATTACATAACATGTATCTTGGAAAGTAATACTTGACATAAATCATCATAAAATACATTATATATATGTCGTGATAAATAATATTTTCATGTTCTTATGTTCTTGGGATTAGAGGTGAAATAATAAACTTGAAAAGTACCTTTTGAACAATATAAATATTCTTAAAAACATTTTAATTATATGGGTTAAGATGAAGAGAAATGAAATAATTTTCCTAGAATTATGTTATTTGTTTCCTATTAAATGAGGGTCAAAACAAAAAAATCCTTCATGGGTACACTTAAATTAATTAGCTATATACACCAATGATATTGATAAATATATGTGATATATCGTAAAAATGAATACTTACTCTGTGTGACTAAAGCTATACTAATAATTTCTCATGAATTAATTTACCTCTATATCATAAATAAAAACAGTAATTCTTTTAGTAAATTTTTTTTCAAGACCCTAAAAAGATAGAGCATTATTCTGAAGAAGATTTGTCTGATCAAGCCAAATTAATTTTATTACCTTTCCTTGAAGAATGCTTTTATAGGAAACATGCTTCATCATTCTACTCTAATTGTGTGCTTCTTTCATTGAAATTTCAATGAAACAAAAAGTTGATGGTTTTGGATACAAGGGTTTTGAGTTTGAAATAAGAGGTCAAGAAGACAAAATGGTTCGAAATTATAGGGTATGCAAGGGAACACATAGGGGAAGTTTTTTCTAAAGGTTTGGGTGATGTGATCTAGTTTCTATAGCAGATTACATTTTGTAATCATTAATGCATTATTTTTTCAAGACAAAATTTATAAAAAATCCAAATAAATCGTACTTTATATTTATACAATAATTAAATGAAAAAAACTATTAATAGAGAAAATAAAGATATAAATTAATAAACCTTTATTTAAAATCAAATATTTATAACTCCCCTTTAATAAAATCAAGAATTCAAGTGGAATATTGTTCTGTAAAAATATCAAATAGTTGTTATTCAGTATTTAGAAATTCTAATGATATGTCCTTTTTTACAAACATGATATCTTAAGAAATGAAACCTTATATAAAAACAACTGGTTCTAGAATGAAATATAAATTTTTTATAAATATTAATGAAATAGTTATGATAAAAAAGATTAGGTATTATATTAAAATTAAGTCCAAAGACTAGTAAGGTGTGTTTCATACACAACACTTGTGTACAAAAGACTAGAAATAGATATATATTCTAACTTGGATATTGATAGAGAAACCAAATGTTGTTTCTTAAAAAACCATGAAAATAAATATTTTCTTAAAATGTGATAGGTTCCGTATGTTCATTTTTATGTAATCAAATACCTCTAAAATTGGCATCTGAATATGAAATTATATTAAAATCAAATATTTTGTGTAAATTATATTTTGAAATATAGTTCCTTTGAAATATCTAAAAATATTTTTGACAACCTTATGATAGGATTATTTTGGGTTCATCTAAAATCTTGAATGTAAACATTAAAAAAACATTATATCTGGTCTACTAGAAAGAAGATAATGTAAACCGATAATCATACCTCTATATAACTTATGATCAACTAGTTTTCTAGCTTCATCCAAATCCTTTTTTACATTAGTAAACATGAGAGCCTACTAGGTATTATTTTTTTTATTCTAGTTTTTTCAATAAATTAATAATATATGTACATTGACTTAAAATATTTCCATTATATTTATGATAAATTTCAAATCCTTAGAAGAAATGTAATTCTCCCATTATAATAATTGAAAAAAAATCATTATATTTTTAAAATAATTACAAACTTTTTTATTTATTGATCAAAAAACATCATTAACATACATTTCCACTAATAATATATTAGATAAAATTGGTTTCTAAGAATGAGTAGATTCTTCTAATCCCATAGAAAAAACTATTTTCAAAGAAAATTGAGCTTAATATTTCATACCATGTACTAAGTGATTATTGAAGTCCATAAAAAGGATTAGTAAGTCTAAAAATAGAATCTGTTAAAGATTGACTTTTATATCATGGTGGTTATTCAATATTAACTGACTCCATAAAATATGCATTTAAAATGGAATATTTACATCCATCTAATATGTTTAAAACTCATATGAGATGCATAAACTTGTAGGATTCTAATTTAATCTTATCTAGATATAGGTGAAAATGTTTCATTATAGTATATCCATTATTATTGGTTTTAACCTTTTTTTACTAATCTAGGTTTATTTTTGGAAATGATCTCTTGATCATCGTATTAATTTCTAAACACCCATTTTTTCCTATTACTAAATAATTGGTTTCTGTATCTATCCATTCCAAAAAAATATTTATACTGAATTGATTAACATATTCTTTCACAGATAACAACCAATTTTATTCATTTAGATCTTATTATATTATCTTAGTCTCTAACTATGATGGAAAGGTAGAAAATTTTCAAATGTTTCCCACATTTATTCTAGTTCATACTCTTGTGTCTATATTTCTTGTAAAAATTTCTAATGTATAAAACATTAAGGTTCTAAATAGTCTAGGAAAGAAACATTTAGGTTCTTCTATTTTATTTTCTTTTATACTAGGCTTAATTTCATTCATTTTATTTTTGAAATCAGTTTTAGAGGTTTCAATCCTTTTGTTGTTAGAAGAGTCTACAATTTCATCTATATAATCATTATTTGTTTAATAGGGTTTGTTTCATTAAACATCACATGAAATGATTCTTCAACAATACAAATCTTTTTATTATACACATTATAGGGGTTATAAATAGTATAATATCATAGAAAGATTCATTCATCAGACATTGGATGAAATTAACCATGGTATTCCATAGTATTCAAGATGTATGCCTTGCATCCAAATAAATTAAAGTACTTTACATTAGGTTTTTTGTTATTAAAAATTTCATATAATGTTTTTTAATAATTTTTCTTATTAAAAATCTTCTCATGATATAACATGAAATATGTAATGTTTTTCTCCAAAATAAGTAGGAATACTATATTCATTTAACATAGTCCATTCCATTTCTTGAATAATTTGGTTTCTTCTTTGAATAATTCTATTTTTTGAGGTGTTCTTGGTGTAGAGAAGGTGTGTTTAATAATATATTTGAGACAAAATAATTAAACCCTTGGTTCTCATATTTTTCACCATGATCATTTCTTAATGAAATTATTTAAATTATTATTCATTTTGAATAATTTTACTAAATATTTCAAAAAAATTTAATACTTCACATTTATATTTTAGAAAACAAAACAATGTAAATGTTGAAAAATCATCAATAAATAAAAACATATATATAGTTTTCTATCCAAATTTGGTACCCATGATGTTTCAAAAAAAATCTATGTGGGAAAGTTCTAGTGGTATATATGTAGCATCTTTGTTAATTAATTTAAAAGAATATTTTTGTGGTTTTCCTATTTGACATGCATCACATAATCTATCATTATGAAATTTACTTCTAGGAAAATCAAAAACTAAGTGCTTCTTATGGAATTTATATAAATCAAAAAAATTACAGTGTCTAAGACTTATATTCCTAATCCAATACTCATTTTCTCAGTACTTAAACAATTCACTTTCCATTTACACGGGAAATCGAGATCCAATATACAAACATTATAAGTTCTAGGTTCTCTAAATGTACAGATTTTATCTTTGAAAATTGAGTATGAATTATTAGATAAATCAAAATAGATTACATCATCACATAGTAAAGAAATACTTTTCAGGTTATCCTTTATCCCTTTTTACATACATTACATTGATTATTGACACTGTCTTTTGATCTCCAACTAATCCAATGCTTCTTATTATTTCCTTGATCATTATCTCTAAACGGGACTGAACCCCCATTCATTTTCATATTGTGTTGAAATTGGAAGAGTCCTCCCTCATGTGTCTTGATAAACCACTATCCATATAGTATTCAATATTTCTGTTCTAGTATTGTCTTTTTTTTTAAAACATTTTAACTCAATTTTTTTTCTGGTACCCATATTTTCATGAGTCCATCCAAGATAGCAAGAAAAGATATGAAAATATAGATTTTCATTAATTTACTAGAATTTATATAATTAACTTATTAAATATTTATAGAAATAATAAAATTTTAATTCTACTTATATTATAATTTTTTTATAAAAGTTTGGGGTTGAATCCTCATTTTATTATTTTAAAGAAAATACCTCCTTAGACTGGGTAGAGGGAGACCCAATACATAGCTTGAAGGGACAAGGCTAAGTGTCCTGAATACTAGGCTTGAAAGCCATTTCTTGGCTCATAGAGCCCCTCGGTGAATAGTACTGCTACAGTACTCGGGCTGCTACAGTACCTACAACAGTACGGCTACCACTACAGTTCCTGCTACAGTGCCTCCACCACTACAGTGTCACCGCCACTATAGAACTGCTACTGCTACAATACTGCCATAGTGCCATGCTACAGTGCTGGTACAGTACCCCGAAAATTACTTCCTGCCCAAATTTGATCCTGGGTCTTTTGGATGCTAAGCAGGAGCCTGTACTACTAGGGCACAGGCTCGTTGGCATCCATGTATCTTTGTATTTATTAACTAACAATAGTTAGAATATTGTCCTTTAATTCCACAATAGAAGAATGTATAATGTTTAGAACTTGCCACAAAATAATTGTTTATAACATTGAATTTTCTTCCTTGGTTCTTATTATATATTTTAATATTTTATTAATTCATTTTCTATGAATATGAGTAAGAGTTTTTTATATTTTAGATAATATACTATTAGGACTCGTAAATGATTCTACTTCATTCTGTAATTACTTTATTATATTCTCATAAATATAATAGTTTGATGTTGATGTGTTAAATTTTTCTTTTAATAAATGATGTTGTTTTATAACTGAAGCTATTTTCCATTCTATTAACCCTATAGTATGTGTCGAAATATATATTTCAAGAGACCCATTTGAATATGTGTGGATTAATTTGGGCAAGGAATATCGATGCAAACAAAGGGTTGGCTAGGAAAATTTGATGAACATCTGTCTAGGATGCAAAGGGTTAGGTCATTTTCTGGATTTCTGTCCCAAGGGATCTCAGTATATTTGGAGGGGGATAAAGGATAGAGGCAAGGAACAAGAGGATCATGTGGAGGTAGAGAATCTGAAGTAGTGAGTTGGGCATCAGAAGGATGGATGTATAGGTAGAAGTCTTGCACCGTAATAGGCCTTGGTTTAACAGGTCACTGTGGCCTTAAAGGATCAGCCTGGAAAGCATGGCTTGGGTTTTGGAAGGTTGACAGTGCCTTGTCCAGATAGAGTCACTGTAGTAAATGGTTCAAAAGTCATAGAAGTGGAGGATCCTATGAATCTGAGGGTGGAGGTGGTTTTTGGAAGACTGAAACATGATATTAGGATGCTCAAAATAAGAGATTTGGAGGCCAATGTGAAGCAAGCAGTTTAATACACTATGATCAATGATTCTGATGGAGGAATGGTGACCTCTGGAAACCAAGAAGCTAAGTATACTAAGAGTATTGAGCCCAAGTGGGAATGTCACATTTTTCCTATGTAGTTGGGTGGATCATTGGAGGAAAATGGTTTGTGGTTGAAGGTTTCCACTGGGCTGTAACCTCAATCTGAAAAGCAGGCGGTTGATATTGAAACAAGTAATTGCTTTAAGGGACTGGTAAATGTTGAATAGGAATTGGACCAGGATCAGGTCGTTGTTCACCTTGTCCCTACTTATTCCTTTGGTCGCACGTTGAGTGATGTTCTTGATGACAGCAGGATACTGAGCCTGAAGATAAAGAGCATCAAAAAAGGCAGTGGCAATGGGAAATTTCAAGAGCACGCCTCCGAAAATTTATTCCAGGATTTAAAGCATGGGAGGAGCCCCCATGTTGAGGAAGAAAGTCCAAGGAATGAAGGTGAAAACATGCAGGTTTCCCTTTAATCATAGGATGTTGTCAATGGAGAACGCACAATACAGCAGGGGATGCACGATGACCATGTGTGTGTGGAACATCATTATTTTTTTAGCATTGACTGATACTAATATCCACTATATGTAAGAATGGAGAGTGAAGGATGGTTGTCACGAAGTACATATATCTAGAAATTGGGGAGACATCTCTCAGAGTGAAAGGAGATTTTAGTTGAATGGGATAGAATCACATAGAGTGACATGGTTCAAGGTGGAAATATGATTGTGCCCGTGAATGAGGAAGTGATGACCGCTCCACCATAAAGAAGGTAGATGAAAGACTATTCTTATATATCTGAGCTAATTCTGACCATGTGTTCTGTCAGCTATAGAAATGGTATGCAACCTTCTATGCGGTTTTTATATTTTGAAAATCGAAATTTCATAAGGACGTATGTTAAGACATAGAAGCATTATGAAAGTTCAAAACTGGATTTGGCTAATGAGGATGAGGAAAATGATCTTGGATATGGTGACTGGTATAGTTTTTATGATTTATGTTTATGTGTCCGGGATTGTGGTACTCGCCTTCTCTACTTTTCATTTATTCTTATAAATGATCATAGACTTCGTCTCTGGCTGAGCCTTTCTGGTAAAATTTCATCCTTTTCACATAAAATTTAAAAATTGTTTATTTTTTAGTGACATTTCCTTTTTTATTAGATTCATATTTTTCATCATATATTGACTAGTAGGAATCCAATTTTCTTCTTGAACATCTATTAGATGCCCAATTAGAAATTTAATAAGATTGTACATCTTCTTCTTATTTAGTCGTAAAGAAAATATTGATTTTATGATTCTTTTTCTCCTAATCTGAATCATATTTCGAATGGCTACTGGGGTCTTCATACACACTCTAAGTAACATTCATACCTATTTTCCCTTTATGCTCGTAATTAGTTATTTATGGTTTTTCTTCTCTATCTTTATTTTTATTCTTTAAGTTAAGGGATTTCTAGAGTAATATTTCCAATCTAAATAAATTCTTCAAATATTACTTCTTTGGATCCTTTATCATCTATATTGAAGGATTTTTTGATACCTCTCTTCTTCATAAACAATTTTCTAAATTTTTTAGCTAACTAATCCAGATATACTTCAGAGTCTAAGGAGTATGAATATTTTGATATTTTTATATCTTATTTCAATATCATTTTTTATGAAATGTTACATTAAGGCCTATGTTTTCCATTTTTATTAACTTATGATCTCTAGCTTCATCATGTATTTATTCTTCATACATCATCAGGGTTCCAATCAATTCATTCTTAGTTATAATTATTACTAATGATTATTGTGGAATTGTTGTGAATATTCCATTCTATTTAGGGGGAAGTACACTATGTACTTTTAGTTATTGATCAGATTTAGTAATTTGATCTCCCAAGGAAGTAATATTGATTATGATTTCTATCATCCATGAATTCATATGGGTGATTCATTCACCACAATCATTATAAAGGCTTAATCCAATAGTTTTTCTCTATCATAAATCATTTTTTAAATATTATATTTTCCTTCATTTGAATGATTGATTTTATAAAAATTTTAATAATCATTAGTACATTATGATACTCTCTTTAAATTTTCAAAAGCCATTCCACATATGGTCGCATTCATTGCTTTTGAGATGGTTTCAAGCTCATCTTCTTTTGCAGCATCCCATGTTTCTGGTTTCTTAGGAATTTTGTAAGGTGTGATAATATTCATAAACACTTTAAATAAAATATTTTCCATATAGATGATAATTTGATATTTCCATCATCCATAGTTATCACCATTGATGTATGGACCGATAATCATAGACTTACCATCTCTTGGATCATCCATTGACATTTACTTCTGTATATATCTTATAATCTTATGTTTGTTATAACATTATCTGAATTATCCAATAATCTCATCATTGATACCAATTTGTGAGGATGGGATAATAAAAATATACACACTAGGAGGGGGGATTTTCTAATTTGGATAATCTTGATAGATTCTAGATTTTAACATTCTTTTCAATTTATGCAGAGATGTAGTGTTCTCTTTTCTAAGTAATATTATCAACCTATAATTTTTTAAGAAGAACACAACAATTTTTATAGAGTTTTGGGGAAGAAAGATCCCCTAGTCTACTCCACCAATGCTCTCTCTGTGAGATTGGTGATTATCACTGAATTTTCCTCTTATCATAAAACATTCCCAACAGAGTGTAGGCAGTTGACACATTTTAAAATAAGGCATTCCATATCCTTATGGATATTTTATAAAGAATTTGGTTTTTAGATCTTAGAACAATAAGCTAACACTTCTTCCAACTGTGAACAAGAATTCAATACTCAAATAAATCAAAAGTGATTAATTTTATTTAACTGATAGGTTCTTGATCATAGTTGTAGCCACAACAAATAGAATAGAGATTTTCTAATTCAAAGATGAATTTATTGAATAAAATATGAATTTTAAGAGAACCTATTTGATAATTATCTTCAATAAGAATAGAAAAAACAAGAACCATTAGTTATACAATAGTATGAGTATGAAATATGTATAACTTCCTAGTGTATCCAATTTAACAATAAAAGATTTGCTTGATATATGCATTAGTTCTGCATTAAAAAGATATTCACAAATATAAAATAACATATAATTATTAAATAAAGAGAGAATAATATTTTCATATATAATGAACACATATCAATCTTTCAGTTGAGAATATCTAATAACATTTCATGATATATTGAAATTTTTTAAATTTTTATCATTCAAGAGAGTTGTAACTTCCCTTATCAAATGGAATGATTTTTTCTATTGATTATATGACATGGAATCAGTCATAAAATTGGTTTGAACAAATATTTACTTCCATCGAGACCATTTTAGAAATCACGAATAATATCATGAATTTAAAACTTTGTCGTTAAATAGGAAAACATATGGTTCCATCATTTGATGAAGAAACACTAAACATAGGTTTGAAAACTTGTGGTTTATTTGAAAAGTATGGTTGATGTACCTTATGTTTATTTCCTCAAACATTGTTTGGCTAACAAAAATAAGGTTGATTATTCATAATTTCATTTTATCAAACACAAGGTTCCATTTGAATGTAGGGTTGATTAACCATACTTTCTCGATAACTTTGGGTATATGATCCATACACACAATTCTAAATGTAGGGTTAAATACTTATGTTATGATTTCACATGTAGGGTATGAATAATGTTTCCATAATACATTGAAACACATTTCAAAAACATTAACAAATATTCACCATGGATAAATGTCTTGAATATATTTATAGAATACATATTTAAAAAAATATTAATTTCCTTACATTTATATAATGTAATTTAATTAGTAAAAAACAAGGGTATTTATAAGAATCAAAAATAATATTATTTATATAGTATTATTGAGATAATACATGACAAACATGTATAATGTTCTAGAGTATATGAAGCTTTTACTAGTGTCTAGTTATGTTTTTCGGTCTCTTAAACACTCCAGCATTTTTCAGGGTCTAATAAATTAATTTTTTTGCACGTATATGGATTCATTAATCATATTATTTGTGGATGAAATCATGGTGTATTATTTACCTAAAAAATATTCTCTACCCCATGATATCCTATTGAATTCATTCCGAGTTCACCAAATATATTATAAATACATCAAATTTCACTTTCGGATTGATAAGGTTCACTTCCTGTGTCATATCATTTCTGATGCAAGAGTGTCGCATGACCTAGAGAAGGTGACTGTTGTTGTTTCCTAGGATAATCCCATGTATTAATTTTACATATTTATTTTCTTGGGGATGTTTTAATATTATAGATATTTAATTTTTTACATTTCATTCCTAGAGTCAGCACATACCGGTCCTATTAATAATTAAGTGAATTTCTTTTTTTAAAGAGTGCAAGAAGGCTTTTCAGAAGATTAATGAATGACATAATTTCGAAAAAATCAAGATTATTCTATATCCGTGAAGATGGTATAACTTTTTATGCTTTAGGAATTATTTCTAGAGATATTATTTTCTAGGAATATTGGTTTGTAGTGTAATGGTCCTTCCAGTTGAGACCTCATGAGTGGAATCACACTATGCATGACCTCGAGTTTGAAACCATGGTTCTTGCTTTACTCTATTGGAGTCATTATCTTTTAACGCAGTAGTTCATTATTTAAACGGACCATAAAAGCCTCAAATACATTTCCACATACTGTGACATGAATCTCTAGTAGAGGAGATTGAGCTAATAAATTTAGTAATATGATTTTTACTTTCCTATATATCCAGTAATAGAAATGTGGTTGATAATGAAATGGGATAGAAAACATACGAACAAGCCATCTAGGATACCAATGATGAATTAAATTTTATATAACTCTTTTATATGATGCATATGGTGTTTCAAGAGAGTACAATGTGGCCTTTTATTGTAACCTTAACATGTAGCTCTTCAATCTTATATCAGGTAATGAAATTTCAGTTTTTTCAGACCATAATGGTTAATTATTACAGGAAAGTATTTATGGTAAGAACCCACCTCTAGATTTTTGTATCGAAAGATATGATATCTTTCATTTTCATAGGCGTATTTGGGTTCATATAGACATGTGAGAGGGGATGATCTGAGAATACCATGCTTCTCAATCAGAATTACACCCTGGTATATCCAAGATGTATCGTGATATGCTCTTCCAGTATTGGGGGCCTATGATAAAACTAAAAATCTAGATTTTTATCATTAGTTATTCCACCTATCAGCATATGAATGTGTTAAAAAACTGGTCCACTATATTTTAAAAAAATCGTCCCATTCCCAAAATCAATATGGGAAAATTTCAGGATGGATTTTTTGATTTGTTTATTGAGGTCAACTTAAGGTAGTAACATGGGTTGGGTATTTATCAACTAGTGGATCAAGTTATCCAAAATTATTCCTATTAAAGATACATTCTTAATGGATGATATTATCCATCTATATATCTCTAGGATTATATTTGTACCTAGGTTCCCTCGTACTATCATTTCAGATAGGGATACTTATTTCACATCGATATTCTTGAGGAAATGATCCAAGAATACATTCTTGATTTTAGTGTTCTTGGTATAAAAATATTCCCTTCATTGAGTTTTTGAAAAAAAAATATTTTATAAAAAAATTCAGATTGGTCTATATGAGGTCCTAAATGGAAGTTCATGTTCTTCACCCTTGTTCTTTCTAGAATTGGGGAATGAAGCATTGTAAGGTCCTCATCTTTTATATGGAACTTTAGAGCAGGTGTAGTTGATCAAAAAGAGGAATACTTCTTCATATTCTAAAAATAAATTTTATCTGATCACCATCAACAACATATAGTATTTGAGGATGGGGATCATTTTTTCTTGAGTGATTCCCCAATACTATGGAATAAGCGGATAAAAAGGTAAAGGAAATTATTACATCATTTTTTCACCTTTTGATATCTTGGAAAGAGTTGGGCTAGTAGCCTAATGGTTATTTCTACCTAGAAGGTACTATTTCATGAATTTTGTATTCTATGTTTCACATATTCACCATTACCATGCTGATCCATCTAAAATATTCTATCTGAAGGATATCAAATTGTATGTAGATGCTTCTTTATTGAGTATCATATTCAAAACATTGTTCAGAGCATGAAAGCGATTTGATCCTATTGTATACCTCTAGTATGAGTGCTATGGTAGAACCACCAAGTACAATATGAGGCCTGGGAGTGGGATTCCGTCATATGTGTTGAGTGGATAGAGTTATTCTCCGATGATATTTTATCACCCTTTGAAAGGAAACTCGAGGATGATTTCTTTTGAGGTTGGGAGAATTTTTTACCCCAGATTTCTTATATTGTGAAAAACCATATATTTTGGGTTTAATTCCATGGATTTATCCTTTTGATATTTATTAATGAGGATATGGAGGAAAAGAGGGTGTATTTGGATTATTTAGATCCCAGATCCTTGAACTTTGGATGAAACATCAAGGTTTCACGGTTAGTGTAAACGAAGCAGCTCAGTCCACACTCTCAGATAAACGATGTGGGATGTTGTCGGTCTCTATAGAGGGAATAACATTTCTTACACATGGTTTTTATATCTGTTCACTATATTCTATGTGTGGTGTGTTCCATGGTTAGAGGGGGATGCATGAGTAGAGAATTTTTAGACAAATCTTGCTCCGAGACAATGTCCTCCATTATCCTTGGAGAGTGGATGATTCATGTCTAATGCACAGTTAGTCCAACTCTATGGCCAAACAATGGGAATCTATAAATTTTGGGTGAAAATTTGTTTTTCTCCTCTTGTATTTTAATTTCACACCACATTTATCTTTCATTTCTCACAGAAAGTAGGCCCTCTTGCACGAAGCTCCTCCTCTATGGCTCTCCCTTGTATTTTAATCTATTTATTCATCCAGAATCTATTTCCTTCAACTTATGTAGCATTAGATTCTTCTAGAGAATCTCTCCAATCTAATTTTTACCTATCATTGTTTATATCATCATATTTTGATATATTTTGTTGAAATCTGCGGAATTTATCTTTTTTTGATGATTTCTTCTATTTTATATCGAATCAATATCCGATAAAGAATGAGGGGTCATCTATAATCCTATAGTCGATGGTCTAGTTTTTGTCCCAAATAGTCATGCTGTATTTTATAATGTTTCATTGTGTTGCGTGTCGGAATCCTCTAGTTTTGCCTCCATAAAATCTAATTATTGAAATTAAAATGTTTCCCATATATAATGTATCCCTTTTTACTGAAAAATCATCAATGTGGGGTGTTTTCCCGATCATGATCACCCTATCGGTGCACCCCCTTCTTAATGTTTTAGAAAATTATGCCTTAGAAAAAAATTTAATTTAATTTATCTTAGATGTGTGAGTTTATATAATAGAGATGATTGGCCATGTGTTTCATCCATTATTCTTTATTCCATAGTTTTTGTACAAGAATTTAATAATGTATTCAACTTTATTAAAGTGTTATGGATATAATACCTTGTTACTTGGAATGATTTATTGATAGCTAAAATTATCCATTACATTATGCTAAGGGAGATACAAGGGTCCTAACATAAGGATGTCTTGGATGGGATAATCATGGGATATAATTATAGTTGGAATGGATCCTAATTACCCATGAGTGATATATGGATTCTTCATATGATTCTATGCACGGGGTTACCGGGTAGATCACTTACTCTCCCATAAGTGATAATGGTTTTCCAAGGGATTTTCCTTAGATGATCTCAGTGGTAAATATGGTTATACCACACTACAAGAAATACATGGTCTCCTATGTGTCATACCTTGGATGGGTATAGAGATTCATAAATTACCCAATACTAAGATTAATATTTGGGATTCATTATATGGATCACCTAGGATAAAATATTAGAGTGATTGGAATTTATTTTTCTATTAGAGTGATACTTGGGTTACTATTATAGATCACCCTCTCTGGGCCTATGATTCCATTTATTGAATTACAAATATTTATTTTATATCAAAAACAATGAATATAAGTTTATTAACCTAAGGAAATGTCTGAAAATCCAAATAACATGTTTGGGTTTAGTCCATAATTGATACTTTATTTTTTATGACCTTTTATACACCCACATAATTCTTATACATGTTGACCATTGTTCAAATATATATGGATTATGACTAAGTAGGTAGTATTGGACATGGGTCCCCTAAGGAACCTGGTCTGACATGGTTTGCTTATTCATTCCTTTACTACTTGCCTTTATCTTTTCACTTCCCATTTTATATGCACAGAACGAATAGTTATCGACATCATTGGTGGTTTCCAAATAAGTATATCTCACACCCCATTCGAGATGCCTATTATACCTGAACATACTTCATGAATACATGTATAGAAAAAGGGAATCTCTCGGATTCTGATGTTTGATTTTTAGTACTTGTATGGAGCATGGTAGTAGATGACCGAGCCGGTGATTGTGATACTAATGGATGCATCTTTTTTACTTTTTTCATTTTGTTTAAAATGTTGTATATTCATTTTCTGTTATATCCCATTAACTTCTAGGGGTGCATAGCATCATGTAATGACCATCATTTTGTAACAAATATTGATCTCGTTTTCTCCTGTTGGTTATATTGTATGATTTTTATTTTTCTACTATTTCTTGTTTATTACTCTCTCAACTGCTTAGGATTATTATTTTCCATTATGGATTAATCTGATCACTAGGGTATTATCTCCCCACTATAACATTATAGACTATCATTCCTAGTATGTAGTTTCTTTCATATGGGGAGGCACGCTTGATGTCATCTGGAAAACCGGCTCATGGCACCGCTTTGTGGATTCCGGCGTAGGATCCTATTGAAAATATATTAAATGATGAGATCAAATTATCTATAAGGTTAAACATGAGCTATATTAATCTTAAGAGACATAAGATGATCATAATGTTATGATATCATAATATGTTTCACATTCACAAAATAAATTATACATAACTAAAAAAATTAAGATCATAAACATGAAAATAAATTAATATCAAGAAGTATTATTAGTGAGGGTATCAACATAGTAATCATTATTAAAGAGTCATAACATATTCAAGTAGCATTATATGTATATGAAATAATAATATTGTGAACATAGTCCTTATCAATTATTACCACTCATAATCATATGATCATAGTTAGAAGTGATCATACTCAAACATCAATATATGAACATATCTATTCACAATATTTTACACGTATAAATTTATGCGCATTACTAGAAGCAATCATACTCATGTATAAAAATGTGAACGTAAATTTGTAATATCATGTACAATATTATCACTATCATATCATGACATGTCTATACCACATTACCTAAAGAATTATAGTTCTGTAATAGAACCAATCATCATATATTCATAATTCATTCATATTTATACCATAAGATCATGAAAACAATTATCATTTCATCATAGAATAACCCATGAAAAAAATGTCTTTCAGTATGATTTAATTATCATAAAAAATAATCATCCACATAAAGAATATGGATTATTCATATAATGATATTAAAACTCCTAATTTTTGTAATAAATGAACACTTTTTTCCTAATAATTATTTTATTATATAGCACAATGGATGTACATAGAAATTGTTTTACCAAAAAAACAATATTACATGTTAGGTAAAAATACCAATTACTATTATTATAACTAGTACAAGGATAAAAAAGAAAACACTAATTCCCATGAAATGGTATACATCATAGGATCGATCTCTGGTAGAAAGACTACACCAGTCTTGTTAATAGTTAAAAGAAAAGGACACATTGGGATTGCGAAAGACACTATTAATTTTTTTAAAAAAATTTAAGAATAAAGTAGTAAATTTGGATGTTTTGTGGTATATATATATATGATGTAATATAAAATGTGGTTGTACGAGACTGAAATCATGGTAAATATTACCATTGGTCTATATGATCATTTGAAATTATCACTATTGGTAATGTTTCTATTACAAGGAGGCTATTTTTATCAAGGGTAGTGATGAGAGTTAATTTAATTTAGAATGAAGAATTAATGGACTCAACCAATATAATCACTCTTTATTATACTCGTTTTTCTGAGAGTAGGACAGATCTTCAATCATTGGGGTTTTATATTGATCAATCTCATATATGGATTCAACAAGTGAACAGAAAAATAAATCACCTACAAGATATATTCCAGATATTGTAGATCACCACAAGATCAATCTTGGTCGAACCACCTCCCAAAACTACTACCATCACACACCTTACAATTAGATCATATGCTACTATAATAATGGGTCATGTATCTAGGCCCTAAAAGTATTAAGGTCGTATTATATTATAAATGAATTAACATGTTTGTTGATTACACATTCTTATTTAGTGTTACACCTTTATATAAAATGCATGTTATTAGAGAATATGATAAAATATTTATTTATAAAAAGTGGCCTTGATTTAATATTTATAAAAATTATATATATTTAATTTAAACTTGTTTATTTATATTAAATTATTTATTATAAAATGTTTAAAACAACAAAATTTATAAAGTATTTTCAGTAATTATGCATTATTTTTCTATGGTATATAAGTATTTTTGTATAATTAATGATTTAAGTTTCAATAAATAATTATTTTATATTTAAAAATTAACATTCTCAAGTTTTTAAACAAATTTAGAAAAATTGATGGAATTTTTTCCATCATCACTCGAAATTATCCTATGGTGAATTGTTTCATAATTTTCTTAGACGATCGAATTTTTGGGTAACATATAAAATACCATAATAATTATGACACCATAAATACATAAATGTGATACAGTGGTCATGTTAAATTTATTCTAATAATAAAAATAATTATTTTACTAATATTATATATTTTAATGGATTTAAATAAATTTTCAATCTTTTAAATGGCTTTACACGACTAAAATTGAAATTAAAATTTTTAAAACTAATTTTTTTAATTTATTTTTCCATGTCCAAAGTAATATTAAAAAATGGATTTTATTTATAATTCAATAAAATATATAAAACAAGACTTATATGTTTAAAACCATTTCTATAAACCATGTATTGGCTTTTATTTTTTAAAATCCTAAAATTGTAAGAGCTAAATTTACAAATTATGAAATAATTCCTCCTATTTTACAATAAATATCCACCAATCCCACCATTTTTCTATACAATAAACCCTTAAGTCATTTATTTATGGTCATTTACCTCGCAATGTGTTCCTCAAAGGTTTCCTTAATGTCTTAATGTTACATCAATATATTTTAGGAATAAACTCTTCAAGGTAAGGGAAATATCTTCTTCTTTTCCATTCAAGAACCTCATCTGTGGCATCTATTCTAAATGTTGTATTTAATTATTTTCATGAACATCTTATTTTCCCATCACATCCAAACAAGTATTTTTTCATTCAAGAACAACTTTTGAGGTATCTCGTAAAACTGTTTTAATTCATTCTTTTCATGCAATTTTTATTATCTTATTACTTACAAACTAGTTTTTATCAATGTTGTGCTATTATTCAATATCATTATTACCATTGGTTAATACACATTGTATACCCATCATGCTGTAGTAATATCTCATGAATTTCTCTACTATACAAGAAATATTTTAAATTAGGAAAAACCAAACATCTTACTTATCTATTGGTATTTATGTACATGTAACCATGATTCATTAATTGGGGAAATCCAAAAATGAAACACATATTATTTTCTCATGGCATAAAAATGATGTAATGTTAATGTCTTTATGTTTATATGCACATAATTATTTTATATGAAACTCATAATTTATTATCATTTGGTTGTTGATAGAATGATCTATAATAATCAATATATCTCACATTTATTAATATATACAAATGGTGATTTTTAATAGTTCTCTAATGCATTAGGTAAAGGATTAATCTCTAAAGATGACATTTTTTATGATATGAGGTGAAAAAACTTGGTAATCATGTTTTATAACACCTTAATGATAAACCATAGTTATATTATTATGAATGTCTCATATTTTAATTATATCCACATTTCCATGTTATGATTCATTATAATTCTATTACGATATGCCACATGGTAATATAATTATTCCCCATTGTTATGCCTCATGATTACATGCTAAATATTTCCTTTGATATTCTCTAAATTGGATTTATGTTTACCCCTTTCTTTTAATCTATGTCACAATGATATGAGATGTAGTAAAAGTAACTATTGATGAATCTTTGAAGAATACATTGAATTGGATTTGATTAAAATTTATGCTTTCATATATTACATTACTAATTACCATGAAAATAAACCCAAAAAGATCATATATATTATTCAATATTGTAATATGTAATGAAATATTAATTTATTAAAAAATTATGACTCCATAGTTGGTATTAAAGTATGGTTTTGTTATGTGAGGAAAAAAGGATTAGAAAACAGTAGAAATACATCTAGGGATAAGTCTAAATAAGGGATAACATCCTAAAATGTTGGTAAAATATAAAGTGAGTGGTTACCCAGAAATGAAATCCCTTACTAGATTCTACAAGTGAATTTGGATCTACCATATTTTATTCTATGTGTAATAACTTCAAAATGGTGAAATGAAAATTAACTCAATCAGCACCTGATGAATGAAAAAGAGGCCTTACTGCACAGTTGGTTTGATACTCATTAATGATATGATTAGTTAATGAAAAGATTTTTATAAACCATTATGATATATATATATAAAGTGTAATTTTTATTAGAGGGGGTTAAAGTATAAAATACCTGGATCTCATTGTTTTAGGACATAAAATCAATTTAGAAGTAAAAAAATTAAATGTAACCCATTTCTCAAAAAGGTTTTACTATTTTAGAAAATGTCAAGAAATAGGAGGAACTATATAAATGATGAGTGTAATGGATGATTCTATGATGACCTTACAAATATGATTTATGTTGGAATGAAACATTTCATAAGGATTATTAATCAACTATCCTCAATTTTGAATAATAATTTAAAACATTTTTTGTTCCTAGATTCACCTCTAAGGGAACAACTTGTTGTTGAATCCTTCATGATCCAACAATAGCCTTTTGGTATATTTTTTGATCCACTAATTTTCAAACAATAATGTGTCCCTTTATAAAATAAATTTTCTATACTATATTTTTCGAATATATAAAAATAAACTGTTATAGTTTACTTTATTAAAAATAAATTCAATTAGTGTCGGACAATGATTAATAACATGGGGGAATGTTGGAAGATAAATGCAACGTAATGGGAATATTTTTGCATAATATTTATCAATATATATTTTCTCACTTGATTTCATAAAAAAATTGGATAAAAAGTTCATGTTCTATAATTTTTTTATTATATAGTACAAAATTCATTACTACATAGAAAATGATTTTCTATATGTTGTGGATATGAATTATATTAAATAAAAATATCACATGAAGTGTGACTAAAAATCATATCTAGTGTATTGTCATTGTTGGATTCCTAAGATTTAATTTTAAATTTATAAATATTTCATAGATTGTATAAGTAAATGTTGTATAGTGCTTGACAGCTTAACATGGTGCGTACTAAAGTACACACCTAGCCAATACATGTCATGTAAGAAAACCTCATGTACTATTTAATAAGTTATGTACTAGAGTACACACCAAGATATTACATGATGTGTATTAAACCTAGTATACTATTTGAAATGGAATTCACCATAGTACACACAATTCAAGTACATATCATGCTTATAAACCTAGTATATTATTTGATATATCATGCACTAGATTACACACCTAGTTAGTCCATAGAAACCACATAAAATGAATTTTAAATTAAATTTCATGCTGTTAGACACCTCATGGAGAAATTTTTTTTGTACACTCATAAGGATACTTCATAGTGTGTACAAGAATGTGAATGTTGTTTACTCTGTGTCCCATTGTGTTTTCATGTCTTATTCACTTGGGGTTTAAATTATAGAAATAAATAGTCCATAATTATCATTTTTCCATATATTATGTGATAATATTATCTTTTTGGACATTAAAAACTTTTATAGGCATATTGGAATGTTTAAGGATATTATCTCCACGAAGCTGGTGAATTGGTTTTGGAAACATGATTAAAGAGGACATAGGGTTAGGTACCCTGATAATGACCTGTTAATGATATGGTGTGGTTCTAATGTATTCTTCTTTCACTTAGAAACTCCCACACATATTTTGGGTGTGATTCCTCTAGATCCAATGTGGGGGAAGTACGACCTTTTCACTGAAATGGTGTTGGTCCCCTGAACAATTTATAGAGTATAGTACTCCCCTGTAAACGGAAGGTATAATTCCTCTGTAAATAGAGTTAGATACTCCCTAATTATATGTTCTCTACTCAATGAGTCATGGGTCCTCTATTGAGGTTGGGTACTAATTCAACTAACACATACCTTTATCAAGGTGCGGGTCCACCATTACAAATTATGTGTGGCATTTGGGTTTGACAATGATAAGTAGTTATATAGGTTTAAGGTTTGAGGAACCATAACCAAAAAATACTAATTCATAAGGTGTGTGTTCCTTAATATGTTTCTGGAATGGTTAACAAGATCTTTTAAGTGATAAGGTGTTGGAGTACCATTACTAACATGCATAATTCAGTGGAGAATTTCCCCGCACAATGACTCTATGTATAAGTGTTGAAATTGAAAAGGTATATTTTTATAGAAACGTTGATCCTTATGAAACCATAGGTACCCCTAGTATTCCATCATGAAGTGAATTACAACTATCTTACAAACATAATATTTTGTGATCCTTTTAGTACTCCGAGCATCCTCAATTTCACATTAGATGTGATCCTTAGTGGAATTAGATCTACGATGGATCAGAATATATTATGACCAATATAATTGTAGTTTTTGAGATGAAATATTATTGTTTTCATTATTTCCTATATTTAGTTAATACTATTATCTATGTTCATACTCACCCCCATACGTGCTTTGTTCCCATGCATGTTGTGTCTAGATAGATGATATATAATTTAGAGTTGGTCTTGGTAAACATGGAACTATTACCTATTGTTTAGAGATGAAACATGATTGTTCTTATAAAATATTCATGATTAAATATGGTTTTTGAAACACCCCAATATTTTTTGAAATATTCTTTTCAAATTAATTTATTCCGTTTGATATTTACCATTTCACATAATACTTAATATTGGTACTGTTATATAAAAACCATTATGTTTGGATTCTGTTATATGCCACACGAATTCAGTATTTAACTACTCGAAACAATTGTATTATCTTGGGGTATATGAAATAGTATTATTGACGTGTGTTACACATAAATCCTAGTTCTTTTGATGTCTTTCATTATATGTAAGATCCAGTTTTACTAAACAATAGTATATTATTAAAATATTATTATTTAATATAATAAGATATAACTTAGACATTGAATTATCTATTATGAATATTACTAACTTATGAAAATAAATGTTTTTTAATATCTATTCATTGGTTACTAATTATTTAAAAATAAAAATATATACTAATTGATTATAAATGTCACAGTTTTATTGTTATGATCCCATAGTCATTTTAGTTAACAAATGAAATTAATTAAAATTAATGAATTATATTATGAAATATATATATATTATATAGTATATAATATTTTTTTTATATTAATCCAATAGAGTTTATAGGCATAATATTAAAAAAAATCAATTTTATGCGTAAAACCCACTATTTTTCCAAATGGTAATTTTACTGCCTTTTAATGGTGAATCCATTTTAAATATAATTTTATAATGTTTTAGATTTTTATATGAAAAAATGGGTTTTTAGTTTAAATCAGGATATCAAATTTACTTTATTTTAATTTTTGATTTTTTCTAAGAAGATTCATTTTTTGATGACAAGTGTAAAATTATGAATTTTAATTCAAAATAGTTTTTTCATAAAAATAATGTATAATGGTTAATTAAATATTTTATTAAATTATATTTATAATTAGATCATGTTTTTATATGTTAATTTAATTTAGTTCATTCGAGTCAATTTTACATTGAATTTGGATATAAAATCATCTTAATATTTTGGACATTTTCACATTAGAAACATGTTTTCTTATTTCGTCAATGAGATTAATTTTAAATTAATTTGTGAAATTTATGTGTTTTGAATTATAAAAAATTAAATTAATAATTTTAATAATAATTTATAAATTCTATAAATATATCCCTTTTATTTTTGGACAATATTAATATTAGCTTTAATAATTTTTATTACCCCTGTTATGGGAAAATTAGGAAATTTTGTGTAAAAAATTATTATAAATATTAGAAGTATATCCTAACACGTGAAGAATTTATATTTGATAAAAAAAATTGACCCTTAAATCATAAGGATCTATGTTGAATAATATAATGGACATATGTCCAAGAATATTTCTTAATTAATATTAAACTCAAATGGAGTGAAAGAATTTGACATTCTTACTTTAAATATGTATAATGTTTTTAGTATGGATATAAATTGAATATATTATCTATTATATATATTATTAATAATGATAAATTTAATATATACATAATATAAACTCATTTTTAAATTTTAGTGAAGAAATAATTATCTTAAATAATTACAAAATCATGTTGCAGTAATTACACAATTAATAAAACAATCAATTAAATCAAATTATAAATATTAAAGTAAATATAAATTATCTAACTTATGGCTCCTAAAAACATTTATAGTTTAATATGACATATTATATGTTTATTATGTGAATTATTTTGAATTTATATTACTATATGGATTTATTAAATTCAATGCCATGAATTGTGTCAAAATTGACACTACTAATATTTTATAAAGACATTATATTATTAAATTAGTTAAAATCAAAAACAAAATTAAATGAGGAAAACAATGGTAAATTATGGTCAAAAAAATAATATATTTACCATTTATGGTCAAGTTGAAACTTATAAGTGAAAATTATATCCTCTTAATATTAAATTTTTTTTACCATAGTTAAATATAAAATTGGGAAACAAAGGGTTAATAAAAAAGTTAATTTTAAAATTTCGTAAAAAATAGTCTAAATTTTAATCGTTAAGAATATTACAACTTTATATCTTATTATATTCGAATATATGACAATTTTGAGGTATTAAATAGATTTTTTATCAATATAAATTAATATTTTTGAGACTTTCCAAAAGTTCCCCTCCCCTCTCTTATAAATGGACACATCTCCTTCACTTTTATTTACACCTCTAAATCACTTTTACTTATAAAAACTCAGAAAAAATCTCCTCAAAACATCCATAAATTCATCCTAAACGTATATGATATATATGATATATATTTGATATATATTACCTATTTCCAAATTTTTATGGTACATAAAAGAAAGAATGGACAAGGAATCAAGAAAAAACCCACCGATTCATGAAATATGAATAAAATAAATCATCAAAAAAGTGATCGTAGAATAGAGAATGAAGTTTTCATTTTCTACATGCCAGATCGTGAATTAGTAACTACATCCAATCTCCAAAAAAATCCCAATAAATTTGGTATAAAGTCAACCAATGAATCCATTTTGAGAAAATGAAAAGGATATACCCAAATAAGAGGTAACATTCACCAACAAAATTTTTGTTTTGTTATTCCTTGATCCCCCTAAATTATTTTTATTTCATATTTACATAATAACTTAATGGGTAAATAACATACACATTCGTGTATACAATGAGCGATTGCCTCACGAAACGATGATTTTTTATTTTTTCATTACCACCTCTCATAATGGGAATTATGATAGAAATTCTCGTTTTATGATATATATAATAATTATGACATAATAATAATTCTTTAATAATGATATCATATGTAAATTTGTATCATTAAATCTTTTTTGTAAATGATAATGTCACTCATTCATATGTATGGCTTACCATCTCAACGATGCGATGTTGTTATTGTTTCATCTAAATTTCCCACGTATGGTATTAATGAAGAATTTAATTAATATATAAGATGTTTATAACATAAAAATCAACCTTTTATGATAATAAATCATATTATAATATTTTTTAGCTATTATGTCAAAATTAAATCAACGTTCATGCGTACGTACGACTTACCGTCTCCATGAACGGTGTATTTTATTTTCTACATATAACTTTTATGAACCACCATGAATAAATAAATAATAAATCTATATATATATATATATATGTGAATATATATATCATTCATATCATTATTATAATAATTAAATCATTATCTAAGTTTGATGACCATTAATAACAAGTTTAAATATATACAAGAATCAAAGCAATTATTTCCCGAAGCATAACTTAAATATAGAATTGTTAATAAGAGGGTAATATAAATTCATAATTAAATAATATATGCTAATATATATATGAATATGGTTCTTTAATATAATTACAATAAACTTAATTTTATTATATAGAAGTTTTTCAGGAGTTCTTTTAGAGTCATGACATATGGTAAGGGAATTTCATCTCAATTTTTATTTACGAGATATACATGCCATATTCACCACTAAAATATTTTATACTGTGTATATAGTATGATATGACATGTTTTAATATTAAATTACATCTATTAATGATATTAAAATCATTATTTTGTTTTATTTTTTATGGGGTTCATGATTCTAAAGTTACTGATGTAGTAAGAGATTTTTGACTCACTTTTATTTTTGTGGAAAACATGCCTTATCAACTAATAATATCTTTTGTGGGTGTATATAATACCCATGAATGTCTTTTTTTATACTTATTATCAATATTTATAGTCATTTACCAATCCATTTCATGATCTATTTATCATGGGGTTTATAGTTCAAGAGTAACGAAATCGGTAAGGGGATTTTATCTCAATTTTCTTTCTTTGAGAAACATGTTATGTTATGAACCTATATTATTCTATGATTTTTATATACTAAAATTTTAAATTTAATGTCATGGATGTAATTATTTTCCTGATATTATATGTTTCATGTAATTTTGTTCTCTATTTGGTTAGAAATCTCTGTTACCTCAAAATAACGTTTTCATAAAATTCTTTTAAAGGTGTTTTAAATGATATTTTGTTAATTATAAAAGTAAGATAAAATCAAGGATGTTTAAAATGGTTTTTAAAGATTATTTTTATGTTTTCATGGTTATTTTTAATTAAAAATATTTGGTAAATATTTTATTATTTAAAATGAATTTTTCAAAGTGATATAGATATATTCCTCAATAGTTATTACAAATTATCATTCAAACCCATTATCCATATTTGATAATATAATTTGATGTTAATTATGATTTATGAAGGTTGTGATTAACAAATCATATTCTTATTATTTTTATAAATAGTTTATATTAATGATGAAATTATATTTATAAAACCCATTTATTTTTCCATATGTTATCATATGATTGAATAATGTTTATGTAACCCATTTCATTCCATGGGTTATGATATAACGAATGATTTATCTTCTTATTCAAAAATATTTGAGGTTTTCAACATATGAATAGTGGAACCTATAACTACCTCCAATACAATGGGTAATGAGTTATTACTCATGACATTATAATGTGAGTCAATTCAACGTGCTTGATCTAGGATGGAAGATGGAGAAACCATATCCCTTACAATGAAATTATTGCGACTGGGGATGGTTTTGTGTCCCACCTAGTAGATTGAGTCCCCATGATGTGATATATTATGTTTTTTGGAAATTCGACCTAACATAAAGGTATTGATAATACATGTTTATGAGTATAGCACAAATTTTATGTCTTATTCCATGTTATACTTTCATAACTTATGATACTGATTCTCTTATGATTAATGGCTTAAAAACTACAAATATTTATTCTATGATTAATTTGTAACTTATTTTATATATAAAAAATTATCTTTTAATGTTATCATTATGTTCTCATACCATTTTACACATTTTTATTCTTATGTACCTCCCTATTTTACCCTTACTGATAATATGAGCTCACCCTTTTTCTTATGTTTTCTTTTCCTAAGGTTATAAAGAAATATTTTATATAGGATTACAAATGTGGGTGATCTAGTTATTTAACATCAAAGACCATTCTCCAAAAGAGATGTTGGTGTTCCATGTCTCAAAATACTCTAAAATAATACAATATATGGGCGTCTATTTGTAGAATGTATGAAATAGTCCTAAAAATAATTTAGTATTATTGTTACGTTATAGTTAGTATCAACGATATGTTTTAGTCATCCTTTTAGAAACATCAATGAAAAAACATTAGAGAGATCCCTATATAGATTTCTAAGGATATAGCTAGGGTTATCTCAAATGATAAGGCTAAGGTGTCATAGATTAATGAAGGTGTCATAATTTAGTCATCCTATATGTGATTTTTCATTGTCATGTGGTTTTATTCATTGATATGTTTTGATCACACTATGAATTTTGGTTTTAGTTAATGGAGGGAAGCAGAAAGAACATGATTACCATTGAATGTGACCAACAATTTTCAAATGAGATGTTAAATGGGATGATCACTAGAGGTAAGAAACTTCTAACAATTCCTAATCACATTTCCTAGAATATTATTAACAACATGTTCCTTAAATAACTCTCAAACTCACCTTTGAAGAGAATGAGAGATTTTGATGTGAATTATCGTGATAAATACCGTGCATAAAAAAGAATAAATTTCTTTTATGTCATGAATGGGTAAAGAAACGCCCAAATAAATGTATTAGAGAAATAAAAATATGGTTTGACTATGTAAAAGAAGGACACAAAGCACGTAACTGCAAAGGGAAAATGAAAAGTTCTTCTAATGAAATAGATGGTAATATTTTCTTCCCAATGTTATTATAAATTCCAAAATTATTTAAATGTTGAAAAAATGGGAATTATAAAAATCGATGTTCTATGTGGAAATATCATGAATATAATCATCCTGGTGGTACAAGTAATTTTTATATTAATGATGATGATGAAAAGATAGGTCAAATGTGAAATGAAATAGTTGTTAAGTAATAGGATGATGTATCCTTATTAATAGATTAAGGATGAAGTAAAATAATCAAAGTGTTTATGTGTGGGTATTGAAGAATTATGTTACAGGAATTTTGAAATATATAAGGATTGTTTAATTTTTTTTATCTAAGGATTTAAAAGAATATTTTGATGTTTCTGATAGACTAGAAAACTTATTTAATTAAAATGCGATATTTCTTTTTTGAAAACACAAGATTAATGGAAGGATAACCCTTAATATCTACATGATTTTGTGATAATGAAATAAAGAGATGTTTTACTATAAATGGGATAGTAATGATAACATTGGGACTATTTGTATTCCAAGATGATTTATGTTATCATAGATTGATTATAAAGAGTATTTAGACTAATGGTATAAGTATAGAGTTGATTTTTGAAAAATTTAATGTTTTCGATAACGTTTTATGGTAACATAGGATAGTACCATTTTCCTAGAGCATAAATAATAATGTTATTCACATGTTTGGTTTGTGGAAACTAATAGCCACACCATGTATTGATGGATAAATGATATGTTTAGTGACCTTCTACTAGGAAACATATATCATAATATTTAGGAAGGTTCAAAAGGGTAACCATTTATGAAATTGTTTAAATTGATATTTGAATGAGGTTTTAGATATTAATGTATTCAATTTATTCATATTGAATAACACGTGCAGCCCATTTTATTATGAATATTAAAAAAGAAAGAACGAAAGAGTTTTCATCCTATAATGGATCTTATAATATAGTAGTTATATAATTATTTCAATTTCAACATCATTTCATGGAGCATAAAATGATGTGAATATTGATCAAGGAATAACGAAATAGAGATATTTGACTTATGAGATGGAATCAAGTATTTATCCTCATTTGATTTTGATATAAAAAGAAATGTTATTATCATCATCTATGATGATAGAAATGACTTTTTTAGATCTATTTGGTCTAGGGTTTTAATGTCAATACCTTTTAATGACCAATTCTCTATAATTATCCATCAAAACATTATAGATGGAATTATATTCAATGTTCATATTTTCACTTTCCACATATGTTCTTCTATGTGGAAACCTAGTTATAAGTTACGTTGGGTAACTGTTATGTTCCTAACCATCCTAATAAGAGGACGTTTTAGTTTTCATTTTTACAGAGTGGGTTTCTTCGAAAGTAATATTCAAGTATTAATCCATTAAAACCCTAGATGAATTAAAAGTGATAAATTCATTTTAAGGGTGTATATTTTAACAGACTGATATTTTTTTTAAAAAAATTGAATTAATTTAATATTTTCAATATATTTCATTTCACGCAATACTAAATATAGCTTCTATTATATGAAAATCACTGTTTGGATTGCGTTATACACTAAACCAAGTAGATATTTCACTACATGTAACACTTGAATTAGCAATTAATATACAAATCACTATTCATGGCTTTTGTTACACACAATCTGTGTTCTTATGATAGCTTGCATCATACACAAGACTGAGTATTACCAAACAATAGAAAATCATTAAAATGTAATTAGTTAATATAAATGATATAACCTAGAAATTGAATTAGATATTATGAATATTATTAAATAAATTATTAAATATACGGTTTATAATATGAATTAATTAGTTACCAATTAATTAGAAATAAAAATATATACCAATTGATTATAATGAAAATATTTTAATTTCTACGGTCCCAAACTCTTCTTGTGTTAAAAAATTAAATTAATTAAAATTAGTGAATTATATTAATGAAATATCTATTTTATATATTCAATTAAATGTTTTTTATATTCACAAAATTGGTTTTACAGTCATAAGAAAATAACAAACTCAATTTTACTTAAAAAACCATATATTTTTCAAAAGGGTTCCATTACCATCTTATAATATAGAATTCATTTTAAATATAATTTTTTTCACTTATTGAATTTTTTTATGAAAAAAAAATTATTCTTTGAAATTGGGATATCAAAATTTACTTTGGTTTATTTTTTGGTATTTTTATGGAATGTTTAATGTTTTGATAAATAGTAAAAAATATTGAATTTTAATTGAAAAAAAATTTCATAAAAATAATTTATAGTGTAAAATTATATATTTTATTTGTTTTAATGTATAATTAGATGATGTTTTTATATTTTATTTTAATCTAGGTCATTGGACATAATTTCACATTTAATTTGGATTTAAAGACATGCCTATCTTTCGGACATTTGAACATTGAAACAATATTTTCTCATTCCGTCAATGGGATAAATATAAAAGTAATATTATAAATTTATTTATTTTTAATTATGAAAAAATTATTTCATATTATTAATTATATGGATCTTATTTTTTTAAATATGTCCCTTTTATTTTTGGAGAACATGGAGAATAACATTCGTAATTGTTATTAACACAGTTAATGGTAAATCAGGTAGTTAAGGGTAACAATAATATTATAAATATAAGAAAAATATAATTAAACTTTCTTAAATATTATTGGATAAATATAATTCAAAAATTAAAACATAAGAATATAAATAGGAAATTTTAATGGCACTTTTCCCTGAAAATAGCTTTAATATTATTAAACTCAATGAGAGTGACAAAATTTCACAATATTACTTTTAATATATATAATATTTCTAATAAGAGAATAAAATGAAGTTATTCTCAAATAAATATATTATTATGAAATATAAAAGGTGTATATAAATCATAGTATTTTACTTTTAGTTTTTAGTGACGAAATAATTATATTAAATAATTACAAAATGATGATGAAATAATTACACAATTAATGAAATAATCAATTAAATGATATTCTAATTATTAAAATAATTATAATTTCACATAATTATGTTGATAAAAAATTATAGGTTAATATGACATATTATTAATGTATTAAATTTAATTTTATAATTTATCTTACTTTATGGATTTTATTAAAGGTAATTTAATGAATATTGTCTAAAAAGACCTTAATGAAATTTTATGAAAAAAATATTTTTTTTATATTATTTAAGATTCAGAAAAATTATAAATGTGAAAAAATATGATAAATTATGCTCTAAAATATTATGAATTGACCATTTCTCGTACAATTTACAATTTATACGTACAAAAACATCCTCTTAATATTAAAAACTATGTAACCGTAGTTAATATTAATATATGATAACTAAGGGTTAATAAACAGTGGTTAAAAATTACATATAAAAGGTCTTAAATTTATTGGTTGAGAATATTAAAACCTTAACACATATTACAGTCAAATATATTACCTTTTGGGGCTATTTAGATTGAGTTTATAATTATTATAAATTTATATTTTTTGAGTTTCTATAAGTGTCCCACCCCTCTCTTAAAAAATGACACATCTAATTTTTTTTATTCACAACTATAACACAATTTGGTTTACAAAAATGGTAACAAAATCTCCCCCAAACTTATTTAAATTCATCATAGATTCATAAATTTGGACATTAAATGAAACAATGAATTCCTTTTGTGAAAATCAAAAATAAATAACCAATGAAAAGGTATCATTCATCAATGAATTTTTTTTATTTCTACCATAAACCCCCTCAATTATTTTAATTTCACATTTATATATTAACATGAGTACAAAAATAAACTGACATGTTGTCATATTATGGTTTCTATATAAACCTTCACACACTTTCATCAAATGGGAAATGAACTTATGATTCATGTGTACGGAGAACTACCGCCCCCTGAAATGGAAATTGTTTGTTTTTCCTTTATCACCTCTCATTGTTGTTATTATGATGGAAACTCTATATTTTTATGATCTATATGATATTTATGACATAATTAAATTTATTTAATGAAAATATCATATCTTCCTTTTAACATCTAAACTTTTTGGGAATGATAATGTTTCTCATTCATACATATGGCTTACCATCTCCACGATGTGATGTGATTCATTTTTAATATATATTTCACATGTATGGTAATAAGGATAAATATTATTAATATATATGATATATATCATTAATATAAATATTTCTTTTTAATGATAATATATCATATTATTCTATTTGTTTTAATATAATAATAAAATGAAAATTTTGGTCATGCGTACGTGCGACCTACCGTCTCCATGGAAGATGTTTTTATTATATACATCATAATTTTATGAATAACCATAAATACATATAATATATATATATATATATGTTTATAAATACCATTCTAACCAATATTGGTATAACGTAATCATGATATATGTATCAGGACCATTAATAACAAGTTAAAGAATGTACGAGAAACAAAGTAGTTATTACATAAAACATAAATTTAAATTATAATTTTTAATAAGAGGGTAATATAAAGTAATAATTAAATCATATTTGGTATTAAATATATTAATAAGGTTCTATAATATATTTATAATAAAATTATATTTTCTATACATGAGTTTTTCAAGAGTACTATGAAAGTTAAGACATAAGGTAAGAGAATATCATATCACTTTTTTGTGAGATACATGCCATATTCACAACTAGATTATTTTGTGTGGTGTATATACTATATTATGACATTATAAATAATTTAATTCATTTAATTTATTTTAATAAAATATTTAATTTATATTTTTACTTTTATGTTGTCCACAATTCTAAAGTTACTCATGTAGTAATAATTTTTTTTCTCATTTTTATTTCTATAGGAAACATGCCTTATTAACTACTAATATATTTTCTATGTGTATATATTGTACATTAATGTATTTTATGAGACTTATTAAGAAAACTTATAGGTATTCACATATCTATTTTATGATATCTTTATTATGGGTTTACTGTTCAAATGTTACCAAATCAGTAAGGGAATTTTGTCTCAATTTTCCTTTTTTTAAACCCAAGTTATGTTGTACACCTATATTCTTATATGAGGTGTACAAAATACCCTTTGAAATTATGTGTAATGAATATAATTCTTATCAAGATAATATATGTTTCATGTAGTGTTATTCTCTTTTAGTTCATAGATCTTTGTTCCTTCAAAACAATGTTTTCTAAAATTGTCTTAAAGGTGGTATAAAAGATATTTTATGAATTTAAAATGAAAATTGATATCAAATATATTTAAAATGGGTTTGAAAGATTCCTTATAATATTTCAAGGTTCTTTTCAATGAGAATGATTTGATAAACATTTTATGATTAAAAAATCATTTTTCAAAGTAGAAAAGTTATTTTCCTGAAGACTTTTTTCAAATGATCTTTCAAAACTATTTTCTATATATGTTAACATTATTTAATGTTACTTTGATTTTTTAAGGTTATGATTCAAGTATTATATTCTTATTCTTTCTCTTAATATTTTATTATGATGAAATGATATTTATGGGACCAATTTCTCTTCACATGGGTTATGTTTTAATTGAATGATGATAATAAAACCCATTTTATTCCATGGGTTCTAGTATGATGAATGATTTATGTTCATATGGAACACATATATCACGTATTAATTATGGGATGGGTGGGACCTATATCTCCCTCTATTGTATTGGGTAATGATTTATATCTCAATATATAATTATGGTAGTCCCGTCGGTGATCCGGATCCATGGTGTATGATGGGGAAAACTGATCCACTATAAGAATATGGGGAGAACCAATCCCTTAGAATGAAATGAATGCAACTAGGGATGTTGGAGTGTACCACCCAGTAAGTGTAGTACCCATTATGTCCCCTATTATGTTGGGGAAATTTACCTTGACATATAGGGAATGATAATACATGTTTATGATTCTACCAATTATTTCATGTATAATTCCCTTTTATTTTTTCTTGGCTTATACTCTTGATTACCTTATGATTGATGTCTTATGATATGGTAATATTTATTTCATGATTCATTTTTATGACATTTGATATGAATTGTATGATCATATATGTTATGAAATAGTTCTCATACCCATATACTCTTTCTTATACTTACGTACCTCCTTATTTTACCCTTACTGAGGATTTGAGCCCACCCTTTATCTTATGTTTTCTATTCCCCATGTTATAAAGAAAGGTTTTGGGTAGTGGTTCTAAAAGGAAAGATCTTTGTGGAAAATATTATGGGTATTTCTCTAGACTAAATGTTTTTTCCCAATTCTCCAAAGGTGTTAATGTAATATGGTCTTTGAGTATCTATTTCTATAATGTATTAATTATTCCACAAAAAGAATTCAATATGAAAATATGAAAACAATGGGTTCTTATAGTGTAAGTTTCCTCTATATTCAGGGATAAATCTATTTTTCCATATATTATAGAGGATTTCTCCCTTGTTTATTTTTCATTGGGTTCAATAATATTTTTAGACACTAAATTCCTATAATGATTTTTATATGGTGGTATATTTATCTTATGACTTATCATGAATTCTTGTATACAATGAATTTTTTTATATATACAATTGGATTTTCTACAAATTTATTTTTCATTGTTGAAATATGTTTTTTTCAATTTGCAATAGTCTAATGCCTCTCATGTATCCTATGACTTCTTATTGATAGTTACTAGACCTTTCCCTATTTTATGGGGGTATAGAGTGGCATACCAACTTTACTGATAGATAGAGAGGGGACCAAGTGGATCAGGATATGTTAGAGATTTATCAATGTAGTTTGAGTCCTTGTAATAGATTTTTAATTTAGTATTCATGTGAGTATTGGTATGTGAATTTTTGGAAACACAATTATGGATACATTATTTAAATTTTCATCAATGGGAACCCATTTTTGTTATGGTGGATAACATATCAATTCCCATAGACCATGATAAGTTTTTTAATGAATGAAAATAACAAGAAACATATTATGGGGAATATTTAAGATGGTTCATATATCATATAGTGGTTAGTTGGAATCTTTCACATCATTCAAATGTCAGTTCATTCAAATAATCACTATTAATTGTGGGTTTATCCTATCAATTAAATTATGCCACCCATATAAGGACATATTACATTCAAAATTAGGGTAATTATGAGCAAGTTAATTTTGTGAGAACTCTTTATGATAATCATTTCATTAACGTTGTACTAATTCCATGATTTAGTAGAGAGGTATCCTTACCCCATGATCTAGGGAATCTTTACGACCTTTTTTTGTAGTGTAGAGATTATAAATGAGTGGATATTAGTCCTCATAAGCTTTAAAAAAATGATATAGAAGAAAATAATTCTTTATGAAATATGGTGACAAATGCCACATGGGTTTATGAGGTGAACTTATCCCTTGAGTCATAGAAGAATAGACAAAGCATTGGACTTTTATTTCCCATCTATGTGGAAACCTACTAACAACAAAGTTTTTATTATGTATATCTCCATTCATTTTATTATAAATAATTAGTGAATGCGGTTTTCACAAACTCATGATATGATTTCTCTACTTTGGATGGAGTTAAGAATTTTTTGATAATGATTTTCTATCTAAAAATGTCAGAGATGCTCTATATTCTGCATTTAATGGACACTCCTTGGAAGAGTATAACCATGTTCGGATACATGTCATGGATCACATATCACACATGGTATTCCACTGAAATTATTTGTAATAGTAAATTTATATCACAGTAGCTCATGAGGAGTATTTATTTATATATATATATTGATCAAAGATTTCACTATCATTCAACACTACCACAACTATAGACCACAAGAGAGCATTGGTGGATGAGTATTCCTAGTATAAATAAAACAAGGAATTAGGATAAGGTTATAGTTTTCATGAGGATAACTAGATAAGTATCAATGATTGATCTCTACATTGAATGTCACATTGAGATCAGAGACTTAGTTATTAAAATCAGAGTAACCTACATTGGTAAAATTCTAATTATGTTTTTGGAATATTTGGAATATATTGTGATGGATAACACTATAATCCCCATTTACCATAACCACATTTAGTTAATTCCAATCATGAGTGAAGTTATTAAAATAAAATAAATGGATGATGTTAGAAATAGATATCTACAATTTAGTGAAATCAAATAAATTTTGTTGTATGATTTGTGTCTTCCCTTCGTAGACCCTCATTCTAGTCAATATGGAGATCTATTTCTCCAACACCATATAATAATGAGTAATATGTTCTTATAATCCATTTTGGTATACCATTATTAAATAGATAATTTTCACAAATGTTAAACATATTTAACTCACACCTTATAGTGATGTGATATTATCCTTGGTGGAGAGAGGAATTTTATGGGATTACATTATATAAGAGAGGATACCTAGTAGTTCCAACCTTGGTATCCATTAACTACCCATTGATAGTACTATATTGTGATATATAGTTGTGTTTTGTAATATTTTCCAATAATTAATATTTAATATATCCCCAATGTGTGATAATAAATTTTTACCCATGTAATGTTATAGTAAACTAACCATCAGTTAGTAAGAATATCTTTACACTCTTTAGTATAGGTCAAGTATTCACTTCCGATGAATATAGAGTAATTCACAACAAATTACCACGAGTGAACCATGATTATAATTTTATAAGAGACTACCAAATATAATATCATGAATTTTGGCATTGTCATTTAGGTGTTTTTGTATTGGTTTATGGATTCCCTTATTGTGGTTTGAATAAAACTTGGTTGAACACTTTCTTAAGAAAGTTCTTAGTTGTTATAAATGATGTTCAAAATTAATGGGTCCTTTTTCCTCTAATAATTTTTGATGTTGTTTAATAACATGAATATAGAATTTTATATGTTTTTTTTATGTTATCTAATGAGATTATAGTGGTAAAATAATGTCATGGGGAAAATACCCTTGGTAAGGCATTTTTATGCCAAATTAGTGGAGGAGGTACATGAATAGATGGACTAGAAATAGATTAATCTCATTAATATGGGGATAATGTTTCCAAATATCGTTGATAATATTGGAATCAAACAGTTAGATTATGTGCCATAGGCTCTAGGTGATAATGCCAATTTAGTAGTTATGCATTACTGAATGTTTTTTTAGGAATGAATTAATATGTTTACCCAATGGTGGGGAGAATGGAATACACTTCCCTAGGTAAAAAAATTGTGTTCATTAAAGTTTGTTATTTTTGGGAACTTGATTTTAGGCCAACTTCATCCAGGGTCAGGCACAACATAGTTAGTTCAATAAATATGTAATAATAAATTAAAAAAAATTATTCATGAATGCCAATAAATATCCATATGTATTTAACCATATACTAATTAATTATTTATAAACCCTATCATAAGTAGAAGTATTAATACAGAATTTGAAATATATGTTTTCACTCTTTAAGGGGTGGACAAATTATCTTGGTGTAGTCATAGTCTCCATGGACTATCATCTGAATCATGAGGGAGGAGTTGTTATTTTTACTTTTTTAACTGTTCACGATTCCCATGTTTATTCCCTAGTTGATATAATCAATAATAGTCTATTATATCTTATTTTATATCCCCACATGATTAATTTCATATAATATTTTCAAAAACTCATTTTTCTCATTTTCTTCATCCTAATCAAAATTTTCACCTGATGAATAGTTTATAAAAGATTTCTCCACCCATCCAGGATTTCATTTTTACTAATTTCCATCACTATTTAGTTGTGTATTTACTACTAGAATTTTTTATTTTAAATAGTTCAATGATATAGACCTATGTGAATTAAGTAACAATCAAAAAAATCATCTCATCAATTTTTATCTGTATTGTGGAGAAAAAGAAACCACGAGACCATGGTAAGGTGCCATAGACCTGACGTGGGAGATGGATATTCATCATAGGAGCAGTGGTATCAGTTTCTCATTGGGTAGTGTAATGTCCCTGAACTGAGTGGCCTAGAGTGAGTGGTTACATTATTACATTGGCATAAGATACAAATGATGACATCTTAAAGGACCGAATAGTTTAGTATTCTTTGTAAACTAGATACATACTTGATTTTGAAATTACATTTGAAAACATGAAATTAAACATAGTGAATGTAAAAAATTAAATATCCTTGAAATCATTCAAATATTATTACTTCATAACTTGGATAAAAGAAAAAAATAAGGGAGAGCTCAGCTTCTCAATAAGAGTTGCATACAGTGGAAGCTATCATGAATAAATGAAGCGTAATCAATAAGGCATAAACAATATTGCAAGGAAAATATTTGAACATGTATGTTGTTTAATCATAACATAGCTACCATGATTTGATTATAAATATTCATTATTGAAAGGTAAATAAATAAACACACAAAAAATTTAATTAATAAACTAATAATAAAATGATTCTGGTGATAATATCAATACAATAATATCATGGAAAATAATAACAACTAAATTCTTAATAAAGGAAATGTGTAATATTTAATACCATGAACTTATTCATCATTATATCATTACTGTCAAGACCATGTTATATTAAAATTTAATTAATGGGTATTTATACACTTGAAACCCATCTAAATAATGTTATCCAACAATCATTTCATGGGACTAACGATGCATCGTGGAGCTATCTATAAACAAGAACCATATGTAATTGATTTTCCAACACATTCCATATATATCAAATGATCGATTTAATTTGTGAATAATATTCATTAATAAGAATTTTCCATATTAAATAAATAATAAAAAATATAAATATTTCCCCAGTCAATCAAATAACGTTCATTGTGAAAGGCTATATGTATAAATGATATAATGTTTAAGTAATATGAATATTTATGATAAATAGTATGTATATTTAGGATAAATATAATATCCATCTATCATAAGAAAGTGAATATTTCAAGTGGATTTTAATTAATAGAAAAATATATCAACAATGAGCATGTAAATACTTACCCTATTCAAATTAATCATAAACAATCTAGGGAAATCATAATATTGTAATCATTATTATATATCTGAAATGGATTATATGTAAAATAATGGATTATTGTTAGTAATGAATATAAATACTATTAAAATATCATTAAAACATCTTAAGGATAATTTCTCTTTTAAAATTAATTTTAAAAACTAAAAATATCAAGAATATTGGTTAAACCATTTTCTTTAAAAATAAACTTTTAAACATGTAAAGTAAACTTCAATGAATTGGGTGATTCTGATGGATAAGAGATTATGTTCTTGTCAGATATGTTATAATCAATTATTCCATTCAAATTCTGGTAAGAAAAGATTAAAGAACCCTATTTATAAAATTATAGGAATATTCCTTTTCAATTATTTAATAAAAAATAATTTCGGACTGCAAATTAATTTAAATAATCATATAATAACATTTTGGAAAACATTTATTTTGAATAAAAATATATTCAAAAACATATAGAAATTAATTTATATTTAATTAAAGGCATTTTATTAATCATATTTAGTGCTAATGTGAGGGAAATTTTACTATTTCATGAAAAATTAATTAATAAAAAATGATATGAAAATGAAACGGTTTTATTGGACAATAATCAAATAAATTCCTTCAATGGAAACACATGTACAAACAATACTGATTAAAATGAGGTTGTAAAATAAACCCTTACAAAGATCATAATATATTGAAGTTATAACTAATCAAGATATTGAATATATGTGTCAAATATAAATCCAAATAAAACAATAAGGAATGAAACATTAGATAATAAAATGGTACTACACACATAATCTAAAAATATTAATGATATTTATGATGTAATAAAATCCAATAAAAAGAAATTGAGTTTTGAAATTCCTTACCACTTGGTAACATTAAATTTAATTCCCCATATATGAAATAAATAAAACTAATACAAAAATAACCATTAATGTTTCAGGATTAATAATATATTATGTAAATAATTTTGTACATACACCATATTGAATAAGTTTGGTGTATAAAATTAAAATATTCATCAATGCAATCAAATTGAGATGAAACCCATTACCTCACACATCACTATAATTGAATCTGAATTAAACTAATTTATAATGGTATAATTAATTTTATAAATTTATACTAGAACCATATTAGTATTTTTAATATCAAATATGATCCTTTTATAACATATTATCACCCATTTGATAATAATATTTCATTTTTACCATTATTTTATCTGATAATTTTCTAGTTTTTTCAATATAGTTTTGTTATGAAAGATACAGTTCTTGTGAATAAGATATATATATGAATAATATAAAAAATTATATATTTGTTTAAATATCATATTTACTCATTATATTCATTTTTAGAATCGTTATGTAATGTTATACATAGAAAATTATTCACATCCCCTCGTAGAATCGGTAGACCGTCCAGATGCATGAGGGAGGATATCATTCCACTAATGGGTAAAACGGTAAGTAATTGGATGATATATTAATTTTCAAGAATAAATATAATTTCATATATATACCATATATTAATTAAATTTTTATTTATTTCCTTTTATGAAAATATTATGTTAAAAACGAATCACATCTCTTCGCGAGGCAGTAGTCTTCCATACAAATGGGTGACACTATTATATTTTAAACGTAATGAAAATTAAGAAGGTATATGTGAAATTATAATTAAAAAAGTATAATTATATAATAAATATTTTCTAAATACATTAAATCTTAATTATATCTATATTTTTGATGTTCTTATAGAAAACTTGTTACATTGGTTAGCGAGGCGGTTGTATGTTCTACACATGATCAGAGATATTGTTTCACATTTGATGAAAGATAAGACAAATAAATATTATTACATAAACATAATAATATCTATTTATATTATAGAAAATAAAATTATTATACTTTATGGTTTATGATATAAAGGTGGTATATGAAGAAAGATAAAGATAGATCTTCATTAAGACTATTACCATCTCTTAGATAGTCCTCCTTTGGATATCTTCCTAAAGACCCAATATTATGTATTTTTAGATTATCAGATTCTCTAGAATTTGTATAAGGATGTTTTTTATGAATTTTAGTAGTTTTTGGTTAAGAAAAATGGCATAAGTGGTGTAGATAAGTGTGGGGAGAGAGTTCCATTTAATAATTAAAGAGCGGCATTTCTGTAAATATCAAAAAATACTAAATAATGGGAAGTCACTCTCACCCCAAGTGCCTAAATAATAGATAATTAAGAGATTTAAGGGATTATATAGTCAATAAATACCTTTAAAACACAAAATAATATTATTTAAACATGTTTTCCCTTAACTTATAAGTTTCCATACTTATACCATTTTAGATTACACAATGGTAACAAGTCTCTTCATATTTACCTTAGTAATTAGTACATTAAATCTACAATAAAAAATATCCTTATTATATAATTTGGGCCCACTAATTATAAATATTAAATCCAATTTATGAAATAAAAAATTATATATGTGTCAATGATTAATTTCAATATAGGCGCATGGAACACACAAAATCTCATTTTAACTTTAAGTAGGGTAATTAATTTTTAATGTACTTACTAATCATTAAAAAAAATTAAATTTAATTATTGTATAATATTAATTGTCCATATTAAAAATATTGAATATTTTTAATAAAAGTCTATATATATCAGTATTATAATTTATTTTTAAAATAAACCCACAATTCATGACGAACAACAGTTTTAAAGAAATTCATTTTTCAAGCAGAAGATAATATTATATTAACTATATAACTAGTAATCATAACTATATGGATTAAAATAAATAGAGTTATATATATATAATATAATTTTCTCCCAAATATTTCCCTATTAGGAGTTATTTTAATAAATTGAAATGGAGGAAAATTATGCATTTAAAAATAGTTTTCATAAAAATGCTTTTTTGAGCCAAAAAACAAACTTATACAAAATTTTGGAATAAATATTATTATAATGTTATTTATTGTTTTTAATCTAAATAAATAATACATATATTAATTTTTAATCAATTTAAAATCATAATGGGACTTTAAAATTAGATAGTTTAATGAAAATAAATAATAGTATTTAAAAATTTACATTTTTCACTATTTACTAAAAAATTGACCTTTCATAAAAATCTCAAAATATCACTTTAAGATAATATTGATATGGTAATTTAAAAAATTTATTTAATTTTTTGAAATTATTTTACAAAAAAGTTAAAAAAAATTAATTATATTATTTTTTACGAAGAGTACTGTATTTTTTTGACCGAAACATATTTTTTGAAGAATAAATTTTCTTTACTAAATATTGTTTGAACATTATAAATAAATTTTTATTTATTTGAAAAATATATATATATTTAATTATTTATTTAATCCTATTTATACCCAAAAATTCAATGGTTAGTTTATAATATTCATATAAAGATAATATATTTCATGGGTTCTTTAATCTTAGTGTTATGTGACGTATATGCTATGAGATATAATGTTTTTATTTTAAAAATGTCATGGTTTTGGTAGAACATGCTATTGAAGAGATTAAATTTATTTATCATACTTTAAAATATTAGGGTATTTCAATCTCACCACATTTAACAAATTATGTCCTCCTAATTTGTACTAGTACTCCAAAATCAAGGGTTTGATATTTGAGAATTCATTTATTGAAACCCCACATCCTAAAAAGGGATAAGAAAACAACCTCTTAGAAGAGGGAAATGGTAATACAAAGGTTATCAATAAAAACATTTAACTAGGTTTAATGTTAAGAGAACATTTGTGGGAAGTAAAGGTGTGTACGTGGAAGGACATCGTAAATAATTATAAATAATTATAGAGGTTATTGATCAAAATAAAGTGAATGAGTAAGAGAAACGGAAAAACCAAAAAACCAAAAATTTATGATGAGTTAAACGACCATTGGTATATTCGATATGAAGGTAATATGATAATTTTTTTTGTTTCAAGATCATTTTTCATGAAGCTGAGGAATTAATTTAGGGTATTATAATAGAATGAAATATTCATATTTGATATATTTAAATTTCCTAAGAAAACTTTCATACTTTGATTGTTCTTAGATCAATTTAAACTTCATCTTTTACTTTAGGAAATAAATATTTTAAAATTAATATTTAATTCTTGAAGCACTAAAATTAACATTTAAGGGGTCATATGATCAATAAAATAATAATAATATATTCATACTATCTTTAATTATTAAGCAATATTTGAAATGGTTACCACATTTTAAGATGATAATAAAAATTTATAAACCATCCTAGGAATAAATAAAAATTTCTACTTCAAAATTTCCACAAAATGTTCAACATAGATTATTCCATAAATAAATAACCCTTCATTACAATTATCATAATATCCTTAAAATTCGATATTGTTTTCACCACAATGGTGACCTCAGACATTTTAACTTACATCTCCAAAATTTAAATTGCATTCCTCCTAAGTAATTATATATATTAATCCTAATGGTTATATATATCTCAGCCAAAAAAACATCACCTAAAATATCAATAATTATATCAAATTAAAAATGAATTGACCTATAATGTGTTTCCTAAAATCAAATAAATTCTTTACTATCAAATTATTTAAGTAAAAAACAACGACATAATTAACACTATATTACATAGGTTAGTGGTATGCGTAACACACTTATCTCCATTATGTTGTAGGTTAGTGCCTCACAAAATTGATAAATGTGATGGGTTTTCATTTTTTAAAAACAATATTAATATAATTGCTATAAAATCAAGATATTTTAATGACATAAAATTATCAGAAAAACAATTATACGATAAACCTTAATGGTTACCAATAAACTTAATCTTGTGTCTAAATAATGTAAAGGGATTATTTTGTAAATAACTTTTCATATTCTAAATTTTTTTCTATTTCAATGAATTGTATTTGAAAATATCTTTAATCATATTAAACACCATTCTTATAAAACCTAAAAATTGGTATTTATTCAATTAAACTTATTATAAAACATAAATTTATTAACCTATGAAAATTAAGGTTTAATAAAGTGAATTCATTATTATAATATAGTAAAATCAATCATGACTCTTCCTAAATAAAATGAGAATTATCATAACTATATCCCCCATGAGTATCAAGACTGGTGAACAGTATGGCCCATTATTATGTATGTGGTAATGATCGAGTCATGCCTGATGTTCCTTTTTCAATGTTGTTACCCCTAGGTACAACTGTTCAAAAAACACATCCACATGTAGTATTCAGATTGGGATTTATTACTAGGAAAACCACATAATCTCTTCCTTTTCAAAACCATAGGATGTTCTTCTAATCATAACCACCAATTAAATCATAGTCTTATCTTACATAATATATATTTTACTAAATATAGTTTTCTGGATTTATAGTGAACTTCCTCTCATACCTACTATAAAGAACCTAACCCTAGTGGTCTAGATATGGTGGTTACTTTTTACATTGGATTATGATACAAGTGATCACATCTCAAAGGACTGAATAGTTTAGTAGTCTTGGCAAACCATATACATACTATAATTTTACATTACATTTTAAAAATGAAATTAAATATAGTAAAAGTAATAATTACACATCCTTAAACTCATTCAAAGTTTTCTTCTTCACATCATGGGCATAGGAAACAAAATAAGGGTGACCTTAGATGCTCTGTAAGAGTTGTTTAAAGAAGAAGATATCTGGGGTAAATAATGAATTAATAATAAGGAATAAATAGTTTGACAAGGTAAATATATTAAAACACATTACATTTAGTATATAAATTTTCTATCATGACTGGTTAAATAATAATCAATATGAAAAGTTAAATATATGAATTCACATGTCATTTAATAAATAAATTTATAATGAAATGAATCTAGAGTTAATATTAATAAAAAAATATCATGGATAATAATAATAACAGAATTTATAAAGAAGAAAATGATTAATATTGGACATCATGATCTCAGGAATCATGATAACTCTACCGTCAAGACCCCATGCCAAGACAATTGAACTAATGGGTATTTATACACCAAAAACCTATTTAAATAAATCTATCCAACTGATTCATATCATTAGACTACCAATTCATCTAGGGGATACCTATAACTAGTCCCAACTCATAACAGCATGTCCAAAAAATTTATCATATATCGAATGATCTACATAATTCATGAACTATATTCCTTATCAATAAATTTTCTTATAGAATAAGGAATAAAAAATACCAATATTTCCACATTTGATCAAATAACTTTTACACTAAGACATCATAATTATAAATGTTATATGGTTTATCAAATAATCATATCCCTGATAAATAATATATATATATATATAATATTGTAAAATGATTATTAGAATGAAAAATTTTAATGGGGAAGTTAATGAATATAAAAATAAATAAATAAAGATCATGTAAATAATTTCTTCAGTCAAATTGATCTTAAACAATCATGAGAAATAATATACACAGTGTCCTTACAACACATATCTAGTGGAGTATAGGATAAATAAAGGGTTTTTGTATTTTATTAATATAAATACTACAAAGAGTTTTTTAAATAAAATCTTGATGGATAAATCATTTTCAATAAGAAAATCAATAAAAAATATTTAAAATATTTGAAAAAACATTTTTTATGAAAATAATCATTTAAAATTATAAATTAATATTTAATGAAACATGTTTCTAAGATAGTGGAATGGTTCTATTGATGTTTACTATTCTAAAAAAAAGATTCCTTTCACATTTTTATAAGAAAATCCAAAAGTGATTTTTCTTGAAAAATGGTTCAAAGATTCATTTCAAAACATTTTGTAAAATAAAATAATGGTTAAAAATTAATTTTACTAATCATAGTCAAACATTTTTTAAAACAATATTTAAAAATGTGCTTTTGGAAGTAATGGATTTTTTATCAAAGTGGAAAATGAAGTTGGATACTATTAAAAATATTATCATAGTAATATTAAGATATAAAAAGAAGAAAATGGTACCATTACACAGGAAATTCATGAAAACCCAAAGAATAACAAAATGAATGGTTTTTATTTTATAGAGAAAAAATAATTTCCTTCAATAAAAATTTAAGTGTAAACAGTCCCGGTTAAAATGAGATTTTGAAATAAACCTTTAAAAATATTATAATATACTAAAGTAATTATTAAAAAAATTAAGTGATTTTGTGTGTAAAATTTAAATCTACATAAAAAAATTGGAAATAAAATATAAAATATTTAAATGTTATTACACACATAATATCATAATATCAAATAAATTAATAAAGTAATATAACATAGTGAAAAGAAATTGAGTTATGGAATTCCTTACCACTTGGTAGCATTCATGTCAAGTCCCATAGGATGAAATAATTTAAAATTATAATATAAATAACATTAATTATGAAAGATTAATGATATTAAATGTAACAGGCATACACCATGTAGAATAAATTAGGTTCATAATAATACAATATGCCTTAATGAAAATAAATTAAGATGAAAACTGTTACCTCACACTTCCATTTAATTGAATGTTCTTTACCCTATTGTATAATGGTTTTATAATTTTATTAATTTATTTCAAAACCATGTAAATATTTATAATATCATATATGATATTTTATAACATAGTATAACCTATTTTTTAATAATATTTCATTTTTACCATTGTTCTAGGTGTTAATTGCCTTATTTTATCATGCATATTTTCATATTTATGTTTTAATTCAAGTGAATAGGATGTATATCCATCATCAAAATAATTATTTTAATATTTTTAATTTCATATTTTCTCATTATATATATTTTATTTCCATTATAAAATGTTCTACATGGAAAATTAATTGCATCGATTCAAGGTGACGGTAAGATATACGTACGCCTGAACGATGCCTTCATTCCCTCAACGAGTGAAAGGGTAGTGAAGTGGATGATTTACTAATTTTATAGAATTAATATAATTTCATTTATATAACATATATTCATTAATTTTTCCTTATTACCTTGCATTTAATGTGTATGTGAAAAATGAATCACATGATTTTGCGAGGAATGGTCGTCCTCCGTACAAACATACGATGCTATCATATTTTAAAAGGAATAAAATATAAAAAGGTTTGTGTGATATTATAATTATATAATTATAATTATATACTAAATATTATATTAATACATAAAATAAATTATTATATAAAATAATGATATTGGTTGATGGAAATGAGTTATATCACTTCATGAGGCGGTAGTCTGCCATACACATGATCAGTGATTTCGTTTCCCATTTAATATAAGAGGAGATGGATAAATATTATTACATAAACATTATAAAATCTCAATATATGATATATATAGTTGTTATTATACTATAATTTTAAGGAATATTTGAACATGATAAAAGAAAAAAGAAAAAAAGTGTTTTGTTAAGATGACTCCATTCTCTAAGAGAACCCACCTTTGGATATCATCTTAATGACCCTAAGTGTGGTATTTTTAGAATAAAAAACTCTATAATGTGTATAAAGATTACTTTTAGGTATTTTAAAATGTTTTTGTCAAGTTAAATGGCTTTATATTTTTTAATAAGTGAGGGGATGGAGAGCCCTTTTATACTTGATGAGGAGTGACCTTTTTGAAAATACCCAAATATAATTAATAATGGGATGTCACCATCACCCCAACAAACTAATAAATAGATAATTAAATTATTCTAGGGATCATATGTTCTATAATCACCTCCACCACATAAAAAATAAGTGTTTTAAACTTTTTTTCCCTTAACATATAAGTTTCTTTGCTTTAACCATTTTAGTTTACACCTCGGTATTTTGTGTCTTTTAATTCACCTAGGTAATTAATCAATTAAGAATAAATTAAAAATGATAATTATTATATAATTTGGACAAAATTATTATAAATTTTAAATTAAATTTATCAAATTAAAATTACATATGTGTTAAATATTAATTTTTATACAGTTCCATGTAATGCGCTCACATTAACATTAACTTAGGTAATTAATTTTTAATGTATTTACTTATAATAATGAAAAAAATATAAGTTGAACTTATAATATAAAATTAATTATTATTATTAAAAATATTTAATCCATTTTATAAAATTAAAATAATATAAGTGTTATTATTTAATTTTAAAATAGACATGTATTTCGTATTGAAAAAATTATTTTTTAAGAAATGTTATTTTAAAGCCTTAGATGGTCTTATATTAACTATATGACTATTAATCATAATTATATAGATTAAAATTAATATATATTTATATAATATATAAATTTAATTAAATTATTTCCTTAATAGTGGTAACTCTAATTAATAAAAATAAATGATCATTTTGGATTTAATAACAATTTTCAGAAAATTCCATTTTTAGCTTTAATAAACTTATACAAAAAAATTATATAGATTATTAAAATATAATTAGTTATTTTAAAACCTAATAAATAATAAATAATTTTCTTTGAAATAAATATTAATTCATACTGGTACTTCAAAATTAATTCATTTTTTTAAAATAAATAATTATATTTAAATAATATGTATTTTTTCTTTTCACTGAAAAATTAAACATTTAAAAAAATTACAATTTCACTAAAAGATAATTTTTTTATTATGATTTAAAAATTATGACCATTTTATTAAATTTATTTTCTATAAATTAATCAAATTTAATTATATTATTTTCTCACAAACAGTAGTAAAAAACATTTTTAACAAAAAAATATTTTTTGATGAATAAATTTCATTTAATAAAAATTTAGTTATTATTGTCAATAAATAAACACTGATTAGGAACATTATTTATATTTCAGAATTTATTTCATCTTATTCATAACCAATAATTAAATTTTTAGGTTACAATAGTCATATATATAAGAAACACATTTCACGGGAAGTTTAAGCTCGGTGCTGGTTGTCATATATGGTATCAGACATAATGTTTTTATTTTATAAATCTCAAGGTTTTTTGTACCCAAATATATGAAAGATTTTAAATCAATTTAATATAAATTAAATTTTTTGGTTTTATAAGAATTGGTATATTGATCATTTGAGAATCCTATAAATAAATTATAGATACTTTTTCCAATGAAAGATAGTTGGAAAATGTGCATCTTGTAGAAGTGGTGGAAGAGACACTTTACGGTGATTTAGGCATAATTAGAGGTGAAAATTTTAAAAATGGTGGAACTTTTATTCTAGACTTGAGTTTTAATTTTTTTACTACATGAAATAGTTTTTATAACTGCACAGTGTGTACTTTTCAATATAAAATGGCTTGGGATTCTATGGGGTAAAATAATGTTTTAATTCCCCTAAGAAGTATATTTCATGTATGATCATATGCTATAGAGATGTTTTCATTTTTGAATCATTAAATACCACACATTGTAAAGTATAAAAGTACATTTCATGGAGTGTCACACCTCTTAGCATTGTTTTTACATATGTACACACCCATCCAAGACATTTCGTGTAAGTACACCCCATTTACTATTAAACATGGTGTGTATTGTCATACCCATCCATAAAGTACATAACATGTAAGTAAAACCCTTCTAATATTCAAAATAGTGTGTACCTTAATGTACACACCTAGCCAATACATAGAATATAAATAAACCTCATATATTATTCGATATGGTGTGAACTAAATTAAACACCTAGGTAGTCTATGAGACCTACATAATGTGTAATTAAAAGTTCATGTTTTTTAGTTTGACACAAAATTCGATGGTGGTGGAAGTACCTAACCAGAGTGACTACATAGAATGTATAAGAAAGTAAAAGTTATATCCTAAGTTTTCTTTGGTGTTTTTCATGTCATCTTACCCAAGTGTCATTAATATAAAAATAAATATCAGTTATGTGAACTTTTCTAATTATAACATGATGGAATGATCATATTGGAAATTTGAGACCATTTATGAGGGGTCATGAGTAGTTTGAGAATTTTATCTTCATAAATTTGACATCTAGGTCTAGGAATGAAATATGGGTGGACAATAAGTCATTTTATCTCATGGAATTGTATTCAGAAATTTTTATAGGTCCCTTATATTCTTTCTATAGTTTGGTAAATCCCAAAATATTCAAGTCACTAGTCCTGTAAATTGGTCAGAAGGTCAGTAACCCCTTGGGCTCAATATGGAAAAATTCCCTCAAACAACATATAGAGTTAGATATACCCCAACATAATAAGGGTTCCAGTACTCTATCCTTGTAGTTATGTATTCTGTTGTTAGAAATTCTTTTCTCGACGAAGATTGGATCCTCTACTAGGATCAGTTAATCCCTTAAATGACACTTAATTTCTTAGAGGAGTGAGTCCCCCACTACATATTCTATAAGGTGTGTGGTTTTTTCAGTGATTGGTCTTTTATAAAATGTAACATTTCAGACAACCTTGACTAATAAGTATTCTAAGTTAATATTTAGGTTCCAAAATATTTTTCTAGAATGCAGATGTTGTTATTGAGGATGATAAGGGATTACATTCCCTCACCTAATTCGTAAACATCAAGATGAGTAGGTCCCCAATTGTGGGTTTCATTGGAAATATAAATTTTATAAAGAATAAATTGTTCAAATACATTGATCCTTCATATTCCTTAGACACTTCAAGGACTCTTTCAAAATGAGAGAAAAATTTAGCTTGTCGACTTCTTATATTTTACGACTTTAAATACCATGAGAATCCCCAGATACACTTGAGATATGGTCATTAGTGTTTTTAAAGATGGTATGGGTGTGATTTTATATATCATTGGTAATTATAATACTAAATAATATTTTAGTTTTATTACCTTTCCATAATTACCATCATGTTTTAATGTTTGAGTTGACTTATTGTTTTTTCTTTCAATTATAGTTTTAATGTATCCTACATAATATGGTTATAGTCACCCCTATATGGTATTTTCTACCACACATGTTTTTTCCAAGTATATGGAATAAAATACAAATATATTTGAAGTCTATGTTGATATGTTTATTTATTTTATTTATGGTTTTTTATAATCTTATTAAGGATGTTTATATTCATCACTACATCATATTTTTACCCAAAATGTTCTATCTAAGTAGATAAAACATATTTATGAGATGGTTTTGGTGGGTGTGGAGTTAGTGTGGTGTGTTTTTAAAAGCATCATGAAGGTTATTAGTAAATCATTGTGGTTTATGATGGTGGTGATGACCATTTTATTCTGATTTCAGTCTAGTATTACTTATAACACGGAGATGTAATCCATTATTTCATATTAATTTTGTTTAAAAACATTGTTAGATGTATAGTAACTAAGTTGGTTTCTTATCTGGAAGTATATTTACCATGTTATTTTTCATAGATGGATTCGATATAGTTTAGTTTTTATATATATATATATATTATTGCTTTTGTTTTTTATTTTATGCATTAAAGATATGTTTTTGTTGTAATTTAATAATGTTTAATGACTTCTATGTATGTCACTCCTTCTTGTTGCTATTTTCCAACCCACGACCTACTGAACGTGGGATTGGGGTTACACACCTAGTTTACTATACACAAAAGAGGGGCCCTGTTGGGATGGGTCATGTCAAAAAGGGTCCACAATACACTAAATCTATGTGATTATAACCATCTATAAATATTATTCATGGTCGCGCATACCTCACAAGGCATGCCTAGGTTCAATTATGATATACTGACAAAGATAACATGGACATATTTATTTTATAAATATTAATTATAAAATCATATGATATATAATTTATATAGACATTGAATACAATGTAATGTATAAGACTATTCAATCAACTACTTGATTCATGTGCCTAATTATAGGCATGATACTCAACATGTATCACATATTAGGAAAAACATACATTTATATATATATATATACTTTTTGAACATCTAATTGGATTTTTTAATTAGTTACATGAGCTGTGTGCACCCAATAATAAAATCCTAGTGTGGAACATTACTCTTCTACATGATCATCATAAGGATTTATATAATTAATTAATTTATATTTATTTTTGATAATTATATACTCATTTATTTCAATGCTAATTAATATACCATCATATAATAATTCTATGAAATCCATCGGTCAGGATTGAGGATGATTTCTAATTTTTTCTTAGGATGAAGTAAAGAATTGAGAATTAAATAAGTGAGATATTTCAGCATGTTATTGTTCATGATGGACATTTATCTATATTGATAAAATAAATTGGCATTTTAGGTTCTACCAACACACAACTGGAAAAAAATAAATGTTGATAAATCTATGATCTAATTTTTTCTAGTTGAAGTTGATGATGTGATTACATCATGTTATGAATTAATGGATTATAAACTATGATTTGAAGGTAATATTGGTGGACATAAAAAAAGTACAAGAATTACTACCACAAATGAAAATTGTTTTATAAAATGGAATTCTTTGGTAGTTAATCATCTAAATTTTGTGTCATAAGTAAAAAAAATATTTAAAATGGATTTCATGATTTTTTTCATACTATTATGATTTTTTTTCCAAAATTTATTGTTCAATAATTTATGTGATTTAATTGGTGATCAGACTTATGATGTTCAAAACAGACAAGGTATATTAATTAATATTAGTTACACCCTTTTCACCCTCATATAATACTAAAAAACTAAAATTATTATTATTTTATAAATATAAATTTATTTATAGCGGTTATTTACTCATTTATAACATATAGGAATGAATAATGAATGATTCTTATAACTAATGTTTCATATTATTAAAAATAAACATTAATCGATAACTTTTATTTTACTCTTCTCAATTCCACCTAAAAGGATAGAAAAAATAAAAATTTATCAATTTATAAACAAATATTATAAAAATTTACCGCATATTATATTTATATATAGGAATTAATCGTACATGAATGTGACTTTTTCATTTCATATAATTAGAAGAATAGAAATAAAAATGTAATATTATTTTTTTATGATTTAAATTATCCTGTAATGGTAAAACATAATTTATTTTCCGTTTTAAATTTTAAAAACTATAAAAGCTTCCCTTATATTTTTGTAAATATTAGAATTACCCATACAAAAATTCAATGTAATATGTACTCTAAAACCTCTATAGTATCTTTTAATGTTTAATACTAATTCTTAATAAATAACTAAACCTAAAATAATAATAAATAACCAATAGTTATTCTTTTCGTTATTGAAATCAATAAAATATAATTTGAATTATTTTTATCATAATAAATAAACCACCCATAAATCAATTGACCAAGGTTCTCAGACATGTAAAAAATAAATTTTAATAATTAATATTCATTTTTAATATCATACTAGCCTAATATGTTAAAAATATCCAAACTTGATTTAATTCAGATGAAACATTAAGAAAAGTATTTTACGTTAATTTTTAAACTAAATAAAATAAATTCTATATTAATGTGAATCTTGAGGTGCTAAAATTATTTGAAACACATTTTTAGTGTTATTAGTAATTTTATAAAAGATTAAAAAATCTAAAATTGAAAAGAAATAAATGTGTTCCATCTCTTATGATATTTTTGGAAAATTATTTTTCGGATATATATTAAATATAATATTTATTGATTTATAAATATGATGAATTTGGTTCTTAAAATCATTGAAAGTAAAATTATATGTTTAATATTTACTTTTTAACTGTTGATTTATCCTAAAATGATTTAATTAAACTTTTATAATGCCTCATATTAAGAAACTATGAATCGGTTAATTTTTAAATAGTTTAAATAAACTCCACATTAATTTTAATTTTGAAGTCATTCATGATATTAAATTATAATTTATTTATTAATATTCATATTTAGTATTAAAAAACTTAAAATGTTAAAAAAGTAGAAAGTATCGTTATTTTTCAAAAAAAATAAGTCAAATAATTTTATAAATATATAAATTAATTATATATTAATTATATGATCAATATTAAATTAATATATAAATGTATATATTAATATATACAAATTCATTTTTATATGTCTAACGATTCTAATCAATAAAAGTGACGAAATAGAATCATCTTCTCATGAAACCTTATGAAAAATTCCAAACAATAATTTTTTACCCATAATATGTAATCTCTCAAGAATTAAACTCCCAATGTGATTGAAATTCCATAAATTAATTTTAACATCCTAATGTTCAATTAGATGTGTAATGTGACTAAAATGATAAAAAATGATAAAATAAACATTATATCTTATAAAACCTTATGAAAAATAATGTGAGTCATTTAAAAATTATATAAATTAACTATGTGTTATTTTTATGCTTATGATTTGAATATTTATAATTATAATTCTATATATAAAATTAATTTTTATGCATCTAATGATTCAAAATGTTTAAAAACAATTTTAATTTCAAGTAAAACCACAATAAAATACCCTATGGAAATTTATTCCATATATAAGTAAAGTATACATAAATCTATGGGAGGGGAATTTTGTAATTCCTGAATATGTTTTTTGTAAAATAATTAATTAACATATAAATGGGTATTTATAGATGTTAAAATAAATGAATTTCCTTTAAGATACAATTTTTACATTTCAAATCAAATTTACATATATTATTATACAATTGAATTTTAAATGTTATAGGTTAATTGGAATGGGTAATAGAAATAAATTTATAATGTCTTTATGTTTTCTTTTAATTTTAACACACACACACAGAAATACATTTTAGTATCCTCCTCCTAACAGACATCTCATGAGGCCTAACACATAATCCCAATGGGGGTTCTACCATAAAATAAATTGGTATTAGAAGTCATTTCCCAGTAAACATACATGTTATCCAATAAGCCTCTTTCAAACGAATGTGTGATTATATTTTCACTCTAAAATCCTCCCCTAAAATAGTAGGCCCCATATCTATTTCTCAAGCTCAATAAAAATCCACCATACATGGCCATCTTTCATTGAAATTTGTTATTATTGGGACATAATATATATCTATTGGTATAAAAATATCATTCACTAAAATTCAACACCATGGTTCAACATTCTAAATCTGAGACACCATTATCATTGTAATATCGAACTGTGGATATTATATCTGTAAAAAATAGGGATAAACCATTTATCTAATAATAATTCCCAAAATCTCTATCCATGATGATACATCATAATGCCAAAAACATAATCAAAAAGGGAATCAACTCTAAAACTGATTATGGATTGGAGGAGTAACCCACTAAGCATGTAAGAATGTTAATAATACTATCTCAAAATGATGTGGGATTCAGTTTTTACCTAAAAGATGAGATACCATATTAAAGAAACTTGTAATGAAAACGGTAAATATAGTAAAACTTACATAGAACATATTAAATTTCTAATGTTAATAAACGAATGATTTTGTATACCAAAGAGATAGAGGGAAACATAGTCAAAAGAAGGTATTTAATTATAAATGTACAATATAAACTATTTTTTTTGCATGAATATTTTTTCAAAAAACCCAAGGATATTATATTTATTTATAAAATAAATGTGGTTAAATATTAGATATATAGGGTTTTGTGTTTGTTTAGTGACAATTGGAAGTCATCTATACTAAAAATTGAGAATCGGGAGAAGAATCCTTGAACCGATACTATGAATTTTTATCAGTGATGATTTATATATATGTTATTGCATTTTTTGAAAGAGATTACTATGATCAATAAAGAGATGAGTATATTAGTTAATGGGGAGAACATAAAGTGGTTTAAATTTGATAAAGAGATATTGTATGGGGTAATTTTTAAGGCTTTATTATATAATTATATTTTAGATACTCTGGTGGTGTAATTTTCCAAGAAACCGTGTTATTTATAGTCTTCTTTATATATTTTTAATTATATAATATGAATTCATACCTAGTATCTAATAATAGAATGATTCAATTTTTTAATCATGATTGAATATTTATTTTCCTAGAAAATTGTTTTTTAATCACTATGTTTAATGGGGAAAATTATTTCACCCTATAGAAGCTATGTGTAATGTATATTTTCAATTATTAGTGGATGTGGTTGTATGTATATTGTTTTGAAATTAAAATTATAAGTTATTTTCTAAAATAATAAATTTTATATGGTGGGTATTTGAAAAATAAATGACTAGTGTTGTTGGGGGGAGATCCATAATTAATGTAAAAGACCAGGTGTTAGAGACCAACACTAGGGTTTCTATAGAAAATTATAGGAGGAATTACTTCAAGATATAACAATTCAACAAAAATCATGAATCATCAACCTTAATTCCATAAATGAAATATAAAATGAGTAATAAAATTTGACCACATATAAAAAAACATTCAATAATACAATATAATTTATGGAAAATAATCCATCAGGTATAATAATCCAATTTTAATAGATATACTCTAAAATAATCAGAACACAATACTAGTTATGATAAGAGAACCCCACGATAATGGATACTATACAAGTAGTCTATCTCCAAACTCATTTGATCCCCAAAGTGAATTTTCTTATATACATATACACATGGTGTAGAATTTTTATGTGTTTATGAGAAGGTGAGAAATAATACTCTGTATGGTTATCCAAAACTGTTATCTTACCCTAGGAACATCTATCCTCTAGATGATTGAATTGAAATTAATTGTAGAAAAAATAATGTTTCCTAACATTATTATCAGATATAAAAACATTTATGAGAAATAATTACCAAGATACAAATATATCACATTCAACACACCGTCCAGATAACAATGATTACCTATATTCTATGTTAAAAGATTAGTCTAATCTCATATCCCTTCATTATTTTCCTACCCAAATTTTTACCATAGATTAACTAACCATTTGATTCATGCGAAAGTATATTTCTTCACATATCATTAAAATGATAATGGAAATATATATATATCTATATATAGAATCAATATACATATCCAGATACCAGATGAAATACACATGTCTAGGGTTATAGCTATATATCATGGTACATAAAAAAAATTCACATCTTCTGGGATGAAACTATATAAATGTTTTTCATAAATCCTATTGTTGCGGGTAGAATAAGATATAACATTTTGTATATCCTTATTAACCGTGATACCAAAGCTATGGAAAGGAAAAGAAAAAAACACTCAAGTGAATTATCATCTATCATGTTATCATATAAGGCTTGTTAGATAAACTACTCATCTCCACCTATCCCATACTAATGTTTTTAGAGACAATACACATATCTACCCATGTCTTATACAATATATTGTCAATATTAACATCTATGTGTGAGTTATTAGAGAAAGAAAATTGTTTGTTTTATTTCTAATATATACCCAGATTAGTGTTTGAGAGGTAAAAGTATCTATCATCTCACAATATCTATGGTTAGTGGGGGAGTGAAAAGTAAAATAATTTATTATAATATTTACATTGAAATCCATATGTTGTAGGATGCATCACATATCAATGAAAATAATAACATAGAACATTCAACTCTATAACAATAAAGGTTCCCATAATTAGTCACACAAGGAAACCACTTCTTGAAATTCATCGACATTACAAAATACAGAATGAATTTAATCTTTCCTAGTCATATATAGTCCTTAATAATTATATAAAATTTAAATATTAGTTATTGAATTTTTTAGTCACCTATATCATAACATAGCCAATATAATTTCAAAAAATATAATTTATGTCTGTGTTATTAGTAGTAAACTATATTTCAACCATCTTATTCCCAAATAAATTCCAATATAATTTCAAACTATTTCAAAATAGATTCCATAATTTTTAATATTAACATTCATGTCACAATAATGTCTTATCATACTATTATGGATATGATTTCTGCCAGGTACTTCTAATTTCTTCACAATTTTAGCTCACCACATTAGAACATAACCCTATATTATAGATATATCATTATTTTATTTACACTAATAAATAGTAACACTATTCATTATTAATATCTTATATAATAGAACATCTTGATCCATTTTTATTAGAATTAAAAATGTCATTTATTGATATAAATGAATGAATTCATATCATATACATTATTCTATTGACTTAAATATTTTATAACACTATTAAATTAATCTCATGTTCTGATTAGAAATATTTTTTGTTTATATTGTTAGATTATTATATTCATACTTTATTTAAAATTATTATTCATAAATTTTTTTTACTTCAGTGCATTATTCTTATAAATTCCACACATATCTGAGGATCACATAAAATTCATTATGTAGTGAATTTGAATACACTCATTTGGTTTTATGAACAAAACATTATAAAAAAACAATTACAATGCATTATTATTTCCAATAATTTACTATGCCTAACATTTTTTTGTTTGATATTCATCAATAAATTATTAACATAGTTTTATTTTTATTTTCTCAAATTATTTAGTAATTCAATCTTGGTTTAGACTTCTTATTAAAATTCTATAATATTATATAATATATTATTATTATTATTATAAATAGTTTAATTATATAATAATTAATTAACCCTAAGAAAGTATAACATTATTCTATAATAAGTCATATATGAATTTATTCTATTATCTTACTTATAATTAGTTCTTAGTGGATGGTAGAAATTAAATAGGTAAACAAATTTATTTAAATATGTTAAATTAATTATATATTTACAATAATATTAATTTCAAAAATAATGTAATCATTAATTAAATATTACTTTATAAAAAATAAAAGATGACATAATTTTTTTTAAGTTGGTTTAGGATATTTATACAATAGAATTGGAATTGAATTAAGTATTTTTTTGGTCGAATTTTTTTCTTATGATGTGTATTTGAGAATGGTTGAGTTTTTGAAGGTGTTAATAGAGGATGGGAAGTCATGTTTTAGATTTTGATGGAGTCTCAAGATGAAATTAATATTGTAGGTCAAGGGTCACACCATATCCTAGTTTATTTAATACTAATGAGGGTATTCATATGATTTAAAATTTAGTGCATGTGGCAAGTCTGCCTGCAATGAGGGGGCATTGGTAGCATAATGCCCTGGTAGATGAAGGCATTGCCCTGTGATCCAATAAGGTCACGATAAAACATAGGAAATCGATTTTCTAAGTTCTATCTAAGATAAATGTTTGACACCATTCCTAAAAGGTCCATTCCATAATTCTTCTATGGTAGAGGCATTTTCCTATAAATTATAGGGTTATGCTACAATGAAAATAATATCTAGTTTTTTGATTTCTAATTATTTAGTTTAATTAATTATTATAATGAAGGATTATTATCATATCATCCTGAGAGAAGGGATATTATGTTACCCCTAAATCTATGATTTTCTTCCCCACTAAAAGGTATATTTCCTCTTTTTGTAGTCCATTATTCAAATCACCTATCTTATGAAGTCACTATGGGTAATGCTTGACATATTCCTCAATATATTTTATTTTTTATCATTACTACTATTTTTTTCAACTAAGATCACTATTTTAGTTATTTATCACTTGATTAAATGTATATTTTTCCTTATATTGAATTTTATTTTAGTATTCTATGAATGAGATCTTGTTAGTACTAGGAAGGTTGTGCTAATTTTATTTTGTTCTTTAAATTTGTTTATACATTATGTAATTTCTTCACATTGGTAGAGTCTTGTGAGTGATTGTAAATGGTACCATCTATGGTCTATGGTAATAAAGGGATGTTACAAAGGGGTAGTATATTATAGTTATCTATCTATATTGTTAGAGGTACACTAAGGGTGGGTTGCATGACAGTTGATTTTACCAGCCGAAGATTTTAGAAACCTAAAAAATATTCTATGTTCTTTATGTTGAACTACACATAATACCAAAGGTAAATAGGACATAAAATAAGGGGTGATTATTAATAATAATAATATGATAAAACTAATATGATATTAATCAATTATAAATTCCTATATTTTGTTGATAAATAATGAATATGATTTAATATTAAAAGCGATATTTCCAAGAAAAGATGCTTTCATTTTTTTTGTTTTATTTTGAAATATAAAATTGAAACATGTTATAATTTAAATTTTATAAAATAATATTTATTTTAAAATTACTTATATAATATTTAACACAGAAATAATTTTTTATATTTTTTTAAAATGTTGGCTTTTAGTAAAAAAATTAGGTCTTCACAAAACATGTAGTTTTTTTAACATTACCATTTTATTAGAATGATAGAGAAGATTAAAAATACTTTTAGGTGATAATATAAGAATATAAAGAATAACATCAAAAATTTTAAAATATTCTTTTAATTTCTAAAACCTATTTCAAAAAATTTTATAACTAATGGCAAATGTTACTTTAAAAAAATTGTTTCAGTCTTTTCTTTAATTCATAAATTTTAATGGTTAGTTTAGGTTTTGGGATAAATTTACATTTTCATGAAAATAATTTTAAATATGATTAATCAATTTATTCCATTAAAATTCATAACAATTATAATTTCAACTTATATAATAATTTAAATATGGAAAATTTTATTTTCAAAAAATTATTTTTATATGAAAAAATATGATTATTTTAATATTAAAATTTCACACGTATTAAAATTTTAATTGATAAATTTCGTTTAAAATATTGAATCATAATTTTAAAATTCACTAATAAGGTTAATTTCTATTTTTTCATTAATTTTATATATTATGTTTAAAAATTAATTATCATGGTCAAATTAATTAGGATAACAATTAAAAAGATGAGTGAAAAATAAAAAAACACTCTAGTTTATATAAAAAAAGATTTTGTGAGGAGAATATTGACCCAAACATACTTCCCCTCTATTTTTTCTATTTTGGGTCCATTTATCTTGGAATATTAACATTACATTATTGAAAATGTAATGGTTACATTCAAAACTACCTTCTATTCACTTTTAAAAAGATATCACTTTCACCACTTCAAGACTCACCGTATATTCTAATGTATTTATTTAAATCTACTAAAAATCCCATCCTAGAACCCTATCCTGCATAAAAAAATCCTCTAGTCACTATTTTTTGTAAAAGAACATAATTTCAAACGAGTATTACAAATAAAAATTCATGTCCTTAGCATCAGTATCTACTTATTTTTAGCATTTCCTTCTTAATTTTTACAATAATTCTATAAAATAGTGAATATAATGAATTTATTATACTAATTAAACTTAAATTTCATTATATTAATTAAATTATATATTTATTAAATTCCATCCATTAAGAATAAACCAAAACATCATCCTTGTGTATGTGCGGACCACCACTTCCATGATGTGATGTTGATAATTTTCCATTTCTACCATTGGAGGATAGTTATAAGGATGAGTTTAAAAGATTAATATGAATTTGGTGAAATGAGTAAATTTTTAGAAATAAAAAATTTTAAAAAAATTAATGAAATGAATTTTAAACAAATAACCATTTTAAACAAGAAAATTAAGAGGAAAATAATTCATTTATACTATGAAATTATTTTGTATATATCAATGATTATATTAATTATATATAATTATATTATATAACACTAATAAAAATTAAATTATATTATTATTCAAATTTTTTAATGATATGATAACTTAATGAACTCATAATCATCCATTAATAATGGTATGTTCATGTTTGGGTTGGTTTGATCAATAACATGACAAATGCTATGAAATTATTCCCTGGATGATTATGAAAACATAATTACTGGTATAATATGATATAAATATGTAACACTTATTTTTTGGTTCTATAAATTAAATATCAATCTTTTACTAGTTAACTAAGAAAACAACCATTATAGGTCAAAATTCTCTAAAAAAATGCTTATTGTCGATCACCTATTTCAGGATATAGAATAAATTACTCATAAAAAGAAAATTTAGACAAAATAAATCAAAATAAATAATAACTTGTACTAAAATTAATTATTTCCTACAGATGATCTTTGGGAGAAGAGAAAATACCAACCTGTATCCAATGAAAAAAAAATTAAACCATTAAAATTATCGACACTCAATGAGGGAAAATAGGTTAAAAATAATTTATATATATGTTTGGAATTGTTATCAATAAGAAGTATAAGTGGTTATAGTTTGGAATTATTTTGTTGGGTATGTAATAAATATGAATTAATTTATTTAATCAGGATGTTTTTTGAATGTGCATAATTAAATAGGACTAGGGTAAGGGGTTTTATCTTAATTTCCTCTCCTTGAGATATGTTTTGTATTATGAACCAAATGTATTGAAGAAACACAGATTACCCAACATCCTGAAGTGCATTGTGTTGCATTTGTTGTCAATGAGGCATGAAGTTGTCTTGGATTGAATGGATGTCAAGGAGTCAAGATGTGAATGTCAAAGGATGTGATGGTGATGGTGATGAAGGAGAATGGCCATGGTACTAAGATGCATGTCACTTAGGAGATTCACTAAGTGGTATTGGAAATTGTGGTTGAAACATTCTCCATGTACATCAGACGATTGTTGAGCTGCTCTTTAAGTTCAAAGAACTTGTATCCTGATGATACAATGTCACAACATTGATTGAAGACCATGCATTGTCTTCACAATGCATGAGGAGTTGAAAGGAGTTCCATCCACAACTACTAAGTGGGTGATGTGCATTAATGAAGTCCATGCACTATCACTTAGTGCATGTGAACATGAAGATGATCCAATTTATCTCTGATTAGATCAATGAAGAATGTTGAAGAACATGTGTGATTTATGAGATTTAGTTGAAGAAGTCCCTCCTAAGTATTGAACACATATGGAAGAGGAGATGAAGAAGATTAAGAAGAAACCTTTTGAATTCCATATACTAAGTGAAGATTATATGTTGAGGAGATTTGAGGAATTCTAATGAAGAAGAGAAGGGAAGAAATGAAGAAGAAGAGAAAGGGCATTTGGCATTTTACACTTAAGTACTTTGTATACTTAGTGTATATTCAAGCAAAAAATATGCCAACCTCAAGGGCCAGCCTTAAGGGTTCAACCCAAGGCACATGTGGGAACCAGTCACCACGCCCAAGGGGATCCCATGGGGCTAGCCCAAGAGAGGTCGGGGCCGTGTATAAGCCCCCGAGGACACGTGGTGGTGAAACTCGCGCGCCCGAGGAGCATAGTGGGCGCCAGTGGCGCGCCCGCACGAGGCATGAGTGGGCACAGAGCGCGCCCGCAGGGAGAACACGGTGCGGGGCGGCACCGTGGAGGGAGGAGATTCAATTGCTGAGTAGCGGAGAGCGGCTGGGTAATAAACCGCGTGAAAAATGGTCGGCGTTTCGATGTGGGACGCGGGATTTTCCCGCGGAAGAGATCCTGGCCGTCCGAGCCATCGCGCGCATGATCTGCGCCGCACGATCCATCCGCGGCGCCGCGATCTAATCCAGGCCGCCCGATGTATCTCCATCGCCTGATCCGACGGCCGTAGCTCATCTCCTTCCTCGAGCTCGAGCCGAGGCATCTCCCGCGACGCCGCTGAACCAGAGGCCATCCGACCACCGGATTTCGAGATTCCGGCCACCTCTGAAGAAGCCGAAGGCACCATCCGACTCGTCTGGACCTACTGAACCGAACCATGCTTAAAAATATACATGCATGCAACGTATGAATGAATTCGATGTTGGCCGAAGGCAAACCGAAGGTGCCGAGGCCATGGGGTGTTTATGATTTGCATGGATTGGAAGAAAAGAAGGTCGTGCATGCGTTCTAAGTCGCATGCACGCGGAGGAAACCGAAGAAGAGGGAACCCGCGTGAAACAAGAGAAAAAGTTCAAGATTCACAGAATCTTGAAATACCCGAAATCTTCGGGAGATTAAATGTTTCTCACGCGGATGCACCGCCTCACCTCTGCCTATAAAAAGAGCCCGAGGCTCTCAAAAACTTTGCTGAAACTCTGTTGAAAATCTGAGTCCCGTGAGCTCTCTGCCTCACGAAGAAAGAAGCCCCGCGCAAATTACTTGTGCGGCTGAAGATCCCGGTGCCACCCGAGGCCCGAAGGTCCCCTGCGCGCCTCCTTTGCGCGACAGGAATAACCCCAGCCGCATCTCCGTGCGCGCTTGAGGTTGTTACCCTCATTGCCCGCGTACTTGCGCGGCAGGAGGAAGTGCGCGCGGGTGTTGTACTTCCGCACCCCGCGGCAGTGGCACCTGCGCGGCTCTCGTGCACCCTTGCGCCTTGTGACCCTGCGCGGCAGTGGAGAAGAGGTTGGCAGCACCCCATGCACGCCTTCATTTGGAAGGAAGTTTGAGTGAGGCCTTGCCTCGTGTGTGTGCTAAGAGGAGAAGAAGAACCCGAGGCCTTGTGTGTGTGCCTCCATATTGGAAGGAGCTCAAGTGGAGAGGAGAAGCCGAGACTTTCATGCCTTGTGTGCATAGTGAAGATAAGACCCTATGGTTTTGGTGTGTGCAAGGAGTACCCAAGGCTTGAACCCTTGTGTGTGTTCTAAATTGAAGAACACACTTTGTGTGTACATTTAAAGAAGAAGGCCGTAGCCCTTGTGTGGGTGCACACATTGAAGAACAAATTAAACTATATTATTTGTGTGTGCTAAGTGAAGAGGAAGAGCACACTTGGTCGTGTGTGCATTTGAAGAGGCCGAGGGTTGTGACCTTGTGTGTGCACCAAGTGAAGACACATTTTGTGTATGCAAAATTGAAGAACAACCTACGGGTTAAGGGTGTGCAACAAGAAGAGGGAAGAGGCCAAAGTCAAGTTTGTGCAAAACAAAGAACAATTTATGTGTACATGAACAAGTAACAAAGAAGGCCGAACCTATGTGTGTGCTCTAAGTGGAGTGAACACACTTAGAAGAAGAAGAAGAAGACTCACACAAAGTATAACACACATTTAAGTGTGTAAACACATTGAAAAAAGTGTGAAGTTCAAGTGAGAAGGTGTGTGCTATAGTTGACTACACCCTCTGAGGGTTTATCACACCAAGAAGCAGGAAAGGAGAAGTGCATGCATGCATGCATGCACGTGCACACGTGAACAGAGCCAAATCAGTGGTGTGCATTTGAGTTGTCCAAGACCAGGACCGAGACTGAGCCAGACTGAAGTTAAAGAGATTGGTTGTCTGAGTTTTCAGTAGATTGAGAAGACCCTGATCATCACAAGTGATCAGAGGTACAGAGCAAGGCCATCAGTCTTTATCCCAGACTGCTGAAGATACTTGAAGAATCTTAAAGAGAAGAAGAGCTACTCGTGTGACTCGAGGAGCCAGGAGAAGACCCTGTGGGACTCAGGGAGAAGAAGTCTTCAGTGGGATTCTGGAGCAGGCCAGTGGGACTCTGGTAACACTGTGTGAAGCAGTATAAAGACCCTCCTGTGGGACTCAGGAGAGATACAGTGGGACTCTGTATCAACCATTGTAATTCTAACAAGTTATAATGGTAGAATCCATGCTTGGAGAGCATGGCAAGGATGTAGGCCTTTGGTGCCGAACCTTGTAAATCCTTGTGTCCTTTGCCTTTTCATTACTGCATTATCCGGGAAAGGTTGATAGATACAAGAAGAGTGGATCGAGGCTTTAACCAGCCATATAGGTTTAATTGATTAAGAATCAATTAGTAAAAAGTTTTAAGGGATCACTGATTCACCCCCTCCCCCTCTCAGTGATTCACATTGAACTGGGCACTTCAATTGGTATCAGAGGGAGGTTACCTCTAAAAGATCCAAGGGAGTCTTTATGAAGTGCAGATTTGAGGAAATGAGTGACCAGCCTCAAATGGAGATATCTGCCAAGACTCAGAAAAATAGAAAGAAGAAACAGGCCAAGAAGATGAAGAAAGCCTGTCCTAGCTGTGATGAAGTTGAAATAATGAATGATCTTCAGAGTGCACTCAAATATCTTCAGAAGACAGTTCCCATGGAAGTGGCAAAGTGTATAGCTACAGGCATCCATGATCTTCAAGAAGAAAAATCACAGTTAGAAGAAGAAGCCAATGCTATGGAAGATCAGCTGGCTAAAAGGGTTGGCATAACCAACACTCTCAGAAAGCTGGTAAATGCCAAAGATGAAACAGTATCTCTTTGCAATGAAAGATATGAAGACACTACTGAAGAATTGCAAAGATGTCTTTCTGAGAAAGAATTCTTTAAAGTAATGGTCTAAGAAGTTTTCCATGCACTGGAAAAGAGGCACAAAGTGTCAATGGTTGTCAAAGATGCTCAACTAGAAGACAAAGTCAAAAGGGTGAAGGAGCTGGACAACTCATTGCTTGAAATGAAAAAGGTGCATGAAGACCAGATAAAGCAGCTGGAAGAGAAATGGGAAGGAAGGCTAAGAACTATTGAGGATGAGAAGAACTCCCTCAATATGAAATGCTTAGAACTGGAGGTGATATTGAAAAATCAGCAATCACCCAAAGCTAAAGCCTCCCAGTCAGCTGAAAGAAGAAATTTTGCTACTCAAGTGAGCTTTGAGAAGGATGATTCTAAAAGCAAGACATCCTCTAGTGAAAGTGCAACAACTTCTAGAAAGAAGGTACCATCCATCCCATCTTGTACTCATGTTTCTAATTGTGTTTCCACAAAAAGTGCAGGATGGAAGAATAATTCTAAACAAGTATGGATGAAGACAATGAAGAAAGAAAGCTCTCCTGAAGCAGCACAACAATTCAAGACAAGTACCCTAAAATCAGAAGGACTGAAGAAGTCAAGATTTGTGGGTCAATGTTGGTGTTGTAATAAGTATGGGCACTGTGCAAAGGATTGTTGGTACAATCCACTAAATGACAAAGCACAAAGGAAGCTCATGCCAAGGGGGAGCAAGCCAGAAGGAAATAAGCAACATCCACAGGTCCAGAGACATCTGTTTACTGCTAACAGATTTGGATTACTTGACAACATCTGGGATGATTGCAAAAGTGGTCAAAATGATACATGTCAATCTCCAACTGTATCCAAAGATGAAAAGAAGAGAAGATCACTGAACCTGGCTAAGAGAGATTCCTTGGGAAGCAAGCAGAAGAAAGTGAAAGATGCTCCCAAGAAGAGTTTGAAGAATGAAGAGAAGTCCTTGGAATTGAAATCCAAGAAGGGTGATGCATCCAGAAGGACCACCAAGAAAACATGCTTCTACTGTGGAAGGAATGGTCATACCATGGATCTTTGTAAAGAAGCCATGAAATTCAATAGAAGCCAACTGGACTCAAAAAGACAATCAACCCAGAAGAAGAAGAAGGGAATGATTGAAAACATGTTGCCTAAGAGAGGTAGCTTGACAGTATCAAAAGAACCATGTGGAATTTACAAAACTGAGGCCTCACTTCCAAATGACTTGTTAGTCATATGGCCAAATCAGTTGCAACTTGCCAAAGATCTACAAAGAGCTGAAGATGAAGTTCTGGCAATTGCTAAGGCAAAAGGGAAGAAGAAGATTTCACATGAATATGTATTGAGATCCACACCAGCACAAACATTATTGAAGATCAAATGTGCAAGTGTGAAGAATGGTGAAAATGGGGCATCTCGGTTGAGAGAATCTTCTCAACCTTGTTGTTCACGTTGATGAACCAAGGAGGTTCCATCTTATTCCCTAATCACTTGTATTTACATGTGCTAACATTGCAGGGAATTGAAGATGATGATCATTCTCAATTGGAGGATGGTTTGGAAAGAATGGAGTGCACCCCTTGAGGGGGAGCCAATCTGAAGAAGATGACATTCTTAGATTAATACCATCTTGAAGAAAAGTGAAGGTATTCCAATCAAACTTTCATCACTTGTTTCTTAATTGAGTTTATCTTGTCAATTAAGGGGGAGTATGGATTGAAGACAAATGGATGAAAGGGGGAGCTTTATCTTTGCACTTGAACTTTCTAATGTGTTTGGTGAAGTATGTGCAGGATTTAGCAATTCATTGTTATATCTGAAAAAAATTTCAAACCCCGAAGCATGATCTCACATGTACAGTGAATTTTGGACAGCTTTGAATTCCTTGGTCATATCACTCTTGTTTTCTACACCGGGTTAGCCCAATTAGACTTAGAGCTGATTTACTAAAGGTTCTTTGCTAAAGAGAACATGTGACATCATCCCTCTCCTAGTGTTTTTCAAGAAGATACTTTTCAATGGGAGGAAGATATTTTTGTGAAAGAGAACCACACCACACCTTTGCATTTGATTGCCAATAAGGGGGAGAAATATTGGCACACATATTGACCCATTCATATGTGCTGAAGTGGTGTATTGACAACAAATACAAAGGGGGAGATTGAAGTGCATTGTGTTGCATTTGTTGTCAATGAGGCATGAAGTTGTCTTGGATTGAATGGATGTCAAGGAGTCAGGATGTGAATGTCAAAGGATGTGATGGTGATGGTGATGAAGGAGAATGGCCATGGTACTAAGATGCATGTCACTTAGGAGATTCACTAAGTGGTATTGGAAATTGTGGTTGAAACATTCTCCATGTACATCAGACGATTGTTGAGCTGCTCTTTAAGTTCAAAGAACTTGTATCCTGATGATACAATGTCACAACATTGATTGAAGACCATGCATTGTCTTCACAATGCATGAGGAGTTGAAAGGAGTTCCATCCACAACTACTAAGTGGGTGATGTGCATTAATGAAGTCCATGCACTATCACTTAGTGCATGTGAACATGAAGATGATCCAATTGATCTCTGATTAGATCAATGAAGAATGTTGAAGAACATGTGTGATTTATGAGATTTAGTTGAAGAAGTCCCTCCTAAGTATTGAACACATATGGAAGAGGAGATGAAGAAGATTAAGAAGAAACCTTTTGAATTCCATATACTAAGTGAAGATTATATGTTGAGGAGATTTGAGGAATTCTAATGAAGAAGAGAAGGGAAGAAATGAAGAAGAAGAGAAAGGGCATTTGGCATTTTACACTTAAGTACTTTGTATACTTAGTGTATATTCAAGCAAAAAATATGCCAACCTCAAGGGCCAGCCTTAAGGGTTCAACCCAAGGCACATGTGGGAACCAGTCACCACGCCCAAGGGGATCCCATGGGGCCAGCCCAAGAGAGGCCGGGGCCGTGTATAAGCCCCCGAGGACACGCGGTGGTAAAACTCGCGCGCCCGAGGAGCATAGTGGGCGCCAGTGGCGCGCCCGCAGGAGGCATGAGTGGGCGCAGAGCGTGCCCGCAGGGAGAACACGGTGCGGGGCGGCACCGTGGAGGGAGGAGATTCAATTGCTGAGTAGCGGAGAGCGGCTGGGTAATAAACCGCGTGAAAAATGGCCGGCGTTTCGATGTGGGACGCGGGATTTTCCCGCGGAAGAGATCCTGGCCGTCCGAGCCATCGCGCGCTTGATCTGCGCCGCACGATCCATCCGCGGCGCCGCGATCTAATCCAGGCCGCCCGATGTATCTCCATCGCCTGATCCGACGGCTGTAGCTCATCTCCTTCCTCGAGCTCGAGCCGAGGCATCTCCCGCGACGCCGCTGAACCAGAGGCCATCCGACCACCGGATTTCGAGATTCCGGCCACCTCTGAAGAAGCTGAAGGCACCATCCGACTCGTCTGGACCTACTGAACCGAACCATGCTTAAAAATATACATTCATGCAACGTATGAATGAATTCGATGTTGGCCGAAGGCAAACCGAAGGTGCCGAGGCCATGGGGTGTTTATGATTTGCATGGATTGGAAGAAAAGAAGGACGTGCATGCGTTCTAAGTCGCATGCACGTGGAGGAAACCGAAGAAGAGGGAACCCGCGTGAAACAAGAGAAAAAGTTCAAGATTCACAGAATCTTGAAATACCCGAAATCTTCGGGAGATTAAATGTTTCTCACGCGGATGCACCGCCTCATCTCTGCCTATAAAAAGAGCCCGAGGCTCTCAAAAAGTTTGCTGAAACTCTGTTGAAAATCCGAGTCCCGTGAGCTCTCTGCCTCACAAAGAAAGAAGCCCCGCGCAAATTACTTGCGCGGCTGAAGATCCCGGTGCCAACCGAGGCCCGAAGGTCCCCTGCGTGCCTCCTTTGCGCGACAGGAAGAACCCCAGCCGCATCTCCTTGCGCGCTTGAGGTTTTCACCCTCACTGCCCGCGTACTTGCGCGGCAGGAGGAAGTGCGCGCGGGTGTTGTACTTGCGCACCCCACGGCAGTGGCACCTGCACGGCTCTCGTGCACCCTTGCGCCTTGTGACCCTGCGCGGCAGTGGAGAAGAGGTTGGCCGCACCCCATGCACGCCTTCATTTGGCAGGAAGTTTGAGTGAGGCCTTGCCTCGTGTGTGTGCTAAGAGGAGAAGAAGAACCCGAGGCCTTGTGTGTGTGCCTCCATATTGGAAGGAGCTCAAGTGGAGAGGAGAAGCCGAGACTTGCATGCCTTGTGTGCATAGTGAAGATAAGACCCTATGGTTTTGGTGTGTGCAAGGAGTACCCAAGGCTTGAACCCTTGTGTGTGTGCTAAATTGAAGAACACACTTTGTGTGTACATTTAAAGAAGAAGGCCGTAGCCCTTGTGTGGGTGCACACATTGAAGAACAAATTAAAGTATATTATTTGTGTGTGCTAAGTTAAGAGGAAGAGCACACTTGGCCGTGTGTGCATTTGAAGAGGCCGAGGGTTGTGACCTTGTGTGTGCACCAAGTGAAGACACATTTTGTGTATGAAAAATTGAAGAACAACCTACGGGTTAAGGGTGTGCAATAAGAAGAGGGAAGAGGCCAAAGTCAAGTTTGTGCAAAACAAAGAACAATTTATGTGTACATGAAAAAGTAACAAAGAAGGCCGAACCTATGTGTGTGCTCTAAGTGGAGTGAACACACTTAGAAGAAGAAGAAGAAGACTCACACAAAGTATAACACACATTTAAGTGTGTAAACACATTGAACAAAGTGTGAAGTTCAAGTGAGAAGGTTTGTGCTATAGTTGACTACACCCTCTGAGGGTTTATCACACCAAGAAGCAGGAAAGGAGAAGTGCATGCATGCATGCATGCACGTGCACACGTGAACAGAGCCAAATAAGTGGTGTGCATTTGAGTTGTCCAAGACCAGGACCGAGACTGAGCCAGACTGAAGTTAAAGAGATTGGTTGTCTGAGTTTTCAGTAGATTGAGAAGACCCTGATCATCACAAGTGATCAGAGGTACAGAGCAAGGCCAGCAGTCTTTATCCCAGACTGATGAAGATACTTGAAGAAGCTTAAAGAGAAGAAGAGCTACTCGTGTGACTCGAGGAGCCAGGAGAAGACCCTGTGGGACTCAGGGAGAAGAAGTCTTCAGTGGGATTCTGGAGCAGGCCAGTGGGACTCTGGTAACACTGTGTGAAGCAGTATAAAGACCCTCCTGTGGGACTCAGGAGAGATACAGTGGGACTCTGTATCGACCATTGTAATTCTAACAAGTTGTAATGGTAGAATCCATGCTTGGAGAGCATGGAAAGGATGTAGGCCTTTGGTGCCGAACCTTGTAAATCCTTGTGTCCTGTGCCTTTTCATTACTGCATTATCCGGGAAAGGTTGAGAGATACAAAAAGAGTGGATCAAGGATTTAACCAGCCATAGAGGTTTAATTTATTAAGAATCAATTAGTAAAAAGTTTTAAGGGATCACTGATTCACCCCCTCCCCCTCTCAGTGATTCACACTGATCTGGGCACTTCACATCCCATAACCTAAACCTACCCTGAAAAAAACTTATGGTTGTTCTGGGAACCCATGGGATATAGATAAGTCCCTAGGAATAAAAAACATTTTGTGAATGATTTTTCTACAATTTACCTTTAATAAGAGATATAAAGATATAAAACAATGTCGTTACTTCTAAAAAATTCAAAATTAGAAAATATATGAATTTCAGGAAAGACAAGTTACAAGGTAATAATAACAAAAAAATACAAAAAAATGATATTTCCCAACTCCATATAACATTAATTCGCATCCATACTCCAAAAACCTAATAATTATTAAACTTATCTCTACCCTATAATGCCTTTCGATTACCTATAACAAATAAAATATGATTTAAAAACACCTAAATGTGTATGCATGGTTTTAGAAAAATCTTTTAATAGGATCCTATCATGAGTTTCTTAATTAGACATTATAAAATAAACCAAATTTTCTTAATTAATGTAAAATAATCCATGAGATTCAATTATACACTATTCAATACAAAACATGGATAACTCACCATTTCACTAATTAATAAAACATTCAAATAAACAGGTTTTGAAATAATTTCATTAAACATATAATAAAACATTACAAGGATGAAACCTAGAGAAAAAAACTATGATATGAGTAGATTTAGGTAAATGAGGATCCTCGTAACATTTTCATGATTAGTAGTCCACCTGGTGTGCAAATTACCTAAGTAGAACATGTCTAGGGGTAAGAGTTCACTCCTGAGATTAGTTCCCTTCCAAAACTTAGGTAATATGGAGTACATATTACCCTAGATGAATATGTTTTGGGGGAAATATTTCATCCATAAAAATGGATCATGTCCTCATCATCAATCACATTTGAGTTTACCACAATAATGACATCTCATTTATGAAACTACACAAACCATGCATTAAATATATTTTTTTTATCAATTATAAGAGAAGAATCCATTTTCAATACTATAATAAAAACCACTATATTTTATCATAACCTTTTTTATGTCTTTCAAAAAATTTAGAAATTATATTTATATATAATGCAATAAAGGTTCCCAAGAAAAATCCAAAAATAAATAAATAAAACACTTACAAATCTGATTCCCAAGTAACACAGCATCAGGATTGAATATTTGGCCAACACCCTTCAATTATATAATAGATCAATGAGTAATAAGAAATAAAAACCTATAATAAAAAATTTATACTATTGGAAAATATTATCCATATAATGAAACATGGGTAATTGGAAGAATAATGAGTTTCATGTAAAAATTGGATATTATCATACAAAAAATTAAACTAGGAATTCAATCAGAGCTTTGATCTACTATGAAATTAAGTTGATATATTCAAAGATATCTCAAGAGATCCTCTAGGATTGAGTTGGTTGAGTTATAGTTGCAGGAAGAGATTAAATATAAATAAATGGAGGTTTTGGTTGTGATAATATGATAAATAAAATAGTTTCTCATCTTACATCTACTTCACTGACTACTATCTAGGTACGACTAACTAGATGGTGGTTTGAAGAAGAGTGAATATACCATTAAAAATACCCATAAACAAGCAAATGGGTCTCCACCAAATAGATAATTTAATTTTTTTAAGAGTCAATTTCATCCATAATTTCACCAGCAATATAATGGGTCTCAACTTTAGTTTGGTGGGTCTCATGGGTGGCCTGATGGTCTTCATGTAATAAAAAACCTACTAAAAGTATTCCAATAATTGGTTATTGGGTTTCATTGACTAGTTGATGGAATACCTGTTGATTTTCTAGCACAAATTTAAAGTCAATCATTAGGCTAACTACCTTGGAATGCCCCTTGATCTATAAAAATAGACTTAAAACCACATCCCTTATACTCCAAAGGATTTAAAAAATTAGTAGAAACCAAGACTCACTTAAAATAAATATAAAAAAACAATAAATTATTAATGAAATGAAAAAAATAAAAGAACAATAGAAAAATAGTACCATATAGAAAACCAGGATGTTATAATTATCCCAGCTATATTTCCTTCCTCCTATAGAAAGGTAAATCAAAAATTTTGTTCTCCAAAGAGTTGGTGACATTTCTCCCTCATCATAGACTCTCGCTACAAAGTCTCATAAAAATTATAACCATGATACTAATAAACTCAAACCAATGGTATAGACTCTCCATATATAAACATAACTTGAGACTTAATAACTCTATATGGTTGGTAATTCACAAACATATTGGGTTCTTTCTTAAGGTATTACCAGTTTAGAACACAATACATGTTTGGATGATAATTCTTAAGTTGAGATACATAGAATATTTCGTGGATAAAAGAAAAATAAGGTGGTAAATCCAAGTTATAATATACCTTTCCCAAATATTCTATTATCACCAATGATCACACACACCTAAGAGTGATAGTCCCATGATTTGTAATCCTTTAGTGAACCAAATCGGGTGAGACTTTCAATAAAATTATATCTCCAACAATAAAATCTAATGGATGGTGATGTCATCCATATAAGACATGTGCCTTCATTAAGCCATCACCAAACACTAAAAATAAACTATATCTTCGTATTTGTCTCCAAAACAATCCTCGATCAAACTATGTAAGCTTCTCAAACCTCAAAAAAATTGAGAGTATATTTTTAATGATGTCCATAAAAAGCTTCAAGAGGTTCCATCCAAATGGATGACAAGAATATTTCATTATACAAAAATTCAACTATAAACAAATAGAAATACCAAGCACCACTGAAGTTCACGACACAATAATTAATAATATATTCAATAATTTAATTATCCATTTACATCTTCACATCTATTTTAGAATGATATATTGTTCTCAACCAAGCCGAGGTTCACATTTCTTCCTTGATTCCCTTCCAAAACCACGAGGTAAACGGAGGGTCCATCTCCAAGACATTGAGCGTAAAAATTCCATGATATTTTTGGATAACTTTCACATACAACATATCCATTTCCTCCAATTTAGTGGTGTCACAGATCGGTATAAAAAGAGTTTATTTAGTTAACAGTTATATTACCACCTAGATAGAATTCTTAACTTTGGGTGTTCAAGGTAAACGAACACTGAAATACAATGAAATCTCAATCTACTTTTACATTAACATGAGAAGATTCTGAATCAAACTAGATATATTTGTATTCTATAACATAATTTTTTGGAATGTAGAATAAATTTATTCAATGATGGGAATGTTTCGGTTCATATCATGCCACCAAAAATTAATCTTCGTATAAAAAAATCCTTGTTGTTGGGGTGGGGAAAATTGACTGAAAATTATGAAAATCTCGCAATAATAACATAATATTATATGAACAGACAACATAACAACACATGATATAAAGGATACCATTTATTAATATATACCACTCATCAATTATCTCCACATCATATATATGTAATCATTGAAATTTTTAATCTCATTATCATGTTTATTATTTTAAATAATAATCACAAAGAGATATGATATCCCATGAAAACTCACGAAAACAATAAAAAAACTCCGCCATCCTAACTCCCATGTGCATAGGAGTAAAGTGATCCTTTATTTTTTATTCATACATGTACTACTTTACAGTCTGAGAAGGTAACTTAATAATAAGTGAATCAGCAACTATGATACATTTTTCAAGTGGATGAGAAATTTTAAATTTGAATGATTGTAAGTATTTAAATTAACATATCATCAAGAGGTCACAATTTTTTTATGAAATGATGTAAACATAGTTTAATATTTAGAGTAAATGTAAATCATTTCCTCAAAATGATTATGGAACCCATATTTTAGTTCATGCATTTCTGATGCGTGTTCTAAATCAAGAGTTGGATAATTATTCTCATGAGGTAAAACATAACAAGATTGTTAAGCTACAACATGATCTCCTTGAATAAAGGCATAACCCAAACCTAAACATGAAGCATCACAATAAACCACATATCCCAAAAAACCACTTGTAAATTTAGAGTCGGTGTTGAGTTTAAACACCATATTAACTCATCAAAGGATTACTAACACATTGAATCATTAAATACCTTCAATACCTTCTGAGATATAGATATCTAAGGAGATAAAGGCTTTGATATGTCCTTCATAAACAATTGATAATATCCTAGCATACCTAGGATGTTAGGTATCTTGAAGATGTTCTATAGTTAATACCATTAAATGACAATGATCACTTTTAATGATCAACAATTATACCAAGATACAATATTATGTATCCTATGAACATAATTCTTGTAACACCCCGAGCTTCCACGATACGCCTCTCTTTCAATAATGCAATAGCTTGCATTGTACGCATGTTCGAGTTCTAAAACACCGCGACTAATCAAAGTAGCCGTTATGAATAGTAATAACCACTTTTTAAAATTATAGAAATTTTATATTTCAAAATGGACTTCATTTTTGTATTCCTAATATTGAAATTAGCCTATGTTGAATTTTTTGTAATTTTCCGAGAACTTCCAAATTTTTATGAATAGTGAAAAATACTTAAAACAACTTTTTTAATCAAAATAATTTATAGTGATAAGTTATACTATTTAGTGTTTTTAAGGTATAATTAGAATATATTTTTACCATTTTATCCAATGGTGGTAATTAGAATTAATTTAACATTGAAATTGGACATAAACAATTGCCAATCTTTTGATATAAATTGTTTCTTAAAAACACGCTATTTGTTGTGACAGCGGGAATTAATTATAAAATTAATTAATGCAACTAATATGTTTGGAATTTTGTAAAATAGACATCATTTTTCAATTCGGAATATCAATTATAGCTTAGGGTGAAATTTTGGCCTTATTCTGAAAAACTTCAATTTTTGATGAATAGTGAAACCACTAAGTGGTTGTTAAATAACTGATTTTTCGTTTAAATGAAATATTACCACTTCTGTGATTTGATTTTCAAAAATCCGACATACATGGTTGTCATTAAGAAGTAAAATGTGGTTCAATGGGATAAAAATAATTTTTTTGGTGAATAGTAACTTATTAAGTTCTTAATCGCGATTAGTGGTAATTAGGGTAGTTTAAGGTATAAATAATACTTTAATAATATTAAATGACCTAGACACATGTCCCAACCTCATTGGCTGTGTCATGGCCGACCAAGAAAAGCCATGGCCTAACTTGGGGACCCCATGGATCCACTTTTGTTGGGAAATAACATAAATTACTTTTTATTTAATGTTAAAGTGAAAATGACACTAACATAAAGTGTTTTACTAAAACAATTTTTAAGTAGGGTTACACAAGTCCAAATTTTGATTATAAATAGTCATTGGAAAGATAAAAAGATTTCCTATATCATAGTATTTGTTTTATAATTTTTAGACATTAAATAAATTTAATTATTTATGACATAATAATGATGCAGCGATGACATCATTATTTGACGATTTAAATAAAATGGAAAGATAATATAAAATCTATGAACTACACATGGCCAAAACCAATTGGATGAGTGGATTTCGATGCCTTATCACCTTATCCACGAATTCTATCAATGTGGGACCTTTTAAAACCGAAACACATTTTCAAATAATGTAATGTTCCTTTACTTTCCAAAAGTGCCCCTCCTCTCCTCTTATAAAAGGCCCCCACCTCTACCTCATTTCACACACTCTTCAAGCCATTGGCTCGGCCAACCCCTGCCCATTTGCTCTCTCCACATCCCTCTCCTCATCCTAGAGGATTCCCTTTGGGCAGAATCCTTTCAAAGGAAGCCTTTAGGCTCAACTCAAAAGGAGTTACACTTTTTAAGGTAATTCATTCTCTCATGTTCTTTTGTTTTATTTTGCTTCTCCAACCCCCTAAACTCTTTTTATTTACTTCTTTTGTAACAACACCAGTATCTTAAATATACTAGGATGTTGTTATAAGATTTATTTGAGCTACACTTCCACACAACTACATCAAATGGTTAAAGAACATAAGGTTTCTGTGGATGGCGAAATTCTGCCTCCCGAAACGAGGATTGTTCAACACTCATTTAACACCTTCAAAGGTGGCCATTATGATGTCACTATTTTTATATATGATATATAATATGTTTATGTTTTCCTTAAGCTTCTGTGTTTTTCATTTTGGGCATACCTTTATGGTTTCCATTATGGGTAAAACACGATATCTTCATTTTAGGAAGCGCGGACTACCGCCCCCTGAAAGTGATTTGATTCGTTAATACCATATGTGGGATGTGTGAAGGATAAAGTTAATGATATTATATATGTTATTATACTGGAATTATAATATACTCTCATATCATTTTGATTCCATTCCAGAAAATATGAAATAGAAATGGAAGTAGCGTTCATGCGTACGTACGGCTTACCGTCTCCATGAACGGTGCATTTCATTTCTTACCTCTAAATGTGATGTAATATTATAAATGAATGTATGTACTGGATATATATGACATATATGATATCTACATCATGAATACCATTCTGGATATAATGAACCTTTGACCAAATTAACAACATGTAAGTGTAAGAAGCCTATTTTTGACTTAAGAACCAAATACCGACAAAATGAACATTATTAACTTAAATAATTACATAATGTTCATATCATTGTAATAAGTGATATAATAAGGATAATGAAGTTGAAAATGGTTCTTAATAAGGTATATATTAACTCTAGTTTATTATTCAGGAGGTTAAAGAACGGTTGAGTCAAGTCAGACACGAGGTAAGGGAACTTCTTAACCCAACATCCATTCTTTGGGTTAATCTCCTACTTTCAAATTATGTCATGATGTTAGTATGTCCTATTTTGTATTTTTACTTTCTTTATGTTTACCTATAGTGAATACACATAATATATCTACTCTATTTTAAAAAATGATCTTTTTAAGGACTTCGTCTCAATCTACTTTCATTGAGGCATATTTTGTTTTATACACAAATTTCTTTTATACGGTGTATAAACCCCTTTGACTTTTACGTTTATTCAAAAGGAATCTTTTTTATACGAAGTGTTTTACTAAACGACAAAAGGGAATGTTTTTCTTTCCGTACTTATGCGGCGACAACGACTTCTCCGCCGCCGTGACCATTATTTGATTTTCGGCTTCCTCTATAAGCCATGTTTTTTTTTAATGAAAAATAAATACAAAGTTTTAACTTTCTTTTATTTTGGTATTGAAAATGGTTTTGAAAGCGTTTTTATTATATCAATGTGCTGTATTGATATCTTGTGATTGAAATGTGGAAATGTTATGTTTCCCTTATGCATGTTTTATGTGATACAATTATGTTATGGTTTATGATATGTTTAAACCTATTCATATGAGGAATGCATTGGACTTAATAAGTGACGGGTGGAGCCCGCTATAGCTCCTCGATGCATCGGCAGGTCTCATGAGACAAACTAGTGTCTTGGCACAAGGCCTTGACAAAATCTTATTTGTGGTCTTGGCACGAGGCCTTGACTACGTGGTTATGATAGTCTGGCATTATGCATTCCATCATTATGAAAGTGGTTATTGATATTGCATGTGATTATTCGACCAGTAGAATATCCATGTGAAGAAGAGAATGGCATTATCTCATTTTACTTTTGCCATATTATGTTGAAGTTCATGTTTAAAAGGCTTTTGTTTTAGTTATACATTGCCTTAAATGTTAATGTTTATTTATGAAAGCTTCCGCATTATTGTTATCCTTACTGAGCATTTGAGCTCACCCCTTTCAATGTTTAAAAATTTTCCAGGTTGTGAAGAAGTATTTTATGACTGACTTGCAAGAATAATCAGTGAAGATATGAGTGTGGAATATGAAGACCATGTTATTGTAGTTTGTTTACTTTTTGATGTAATGAAAGACTTATGAATGTATCTAGTGTTTCCAAGGCTACTAAACTAATCGGTCTTTCGAGACTTGATCTTTTGTGATCATGCCAATGTTACGAAGTAATGCACCGACTCTGGGTAGCTGGGGTCGGGGCGTTACAGTTGGTATCAGAGGCAGTTTAGTACTAACCTTGGAAGCTAGATTTAGATAAACTCTGATTAGAGCACATAGCCCGAAGATAGACTTTGAGGATTAGTATAGAAGAACTTCCTAGAATTTTGGTATTGTAGAGATTTTGTGAGTTTTCCGAGCAATACATCCCTGTCTGGATACGAGCAGGTTGAGGCGGCTCTGGCACAGATGTACCTAGGGGTAAAACCCGAAAACACTGCTTTGAGCTAGACTCGAACGGGAACTGGTGCACGACAACGGGCCTTGCTGCACTCTTCGTTACGACACTCCCGGGGGATATGCTTAGGATAATTCTCATTTTACTTACAAACCACTATGAAGGGTTATGAGTACATACTTACTCAAAGAAAACATTTCTTTTTATGATTATGGATTATATCCATAAATAGTTCAATTTATGTTAAGTATTATACAAATATGGAATTATGTATTTTGATTCATAAACTAATCTGGTTTATGCCATTGTTTAGAAATGGCGCCTAGTAGAAGGAATGGAAACTGTATCAATGCACGAACTCCGTGTAGGGATTGCCCTCCTGCTCAAGATAATTATTGTGGACCTGGAGAGACAACTGGTGCTGATCAACTTATTACCATACTGGGACAACTCACGCAGGTTATGAATAACAACCTTACTCGTATGGAGCACCCTGATCCGCAACGTGGAGGATCAATGCTAGATCGTTTCATGAGGCAACAACCACCAACCTTTAATGGGAGTACAAATCCTATAGTAGCTGAGCAATGGATAAATTCCTTAGAGAAAATATTCCATGCCTTGGGGAGTAGTGAAAGGGAGAAGGTTGTCATGGCAGTTTACCGCCTCACTGGAGATGCCGATCAGTGGTGGTCGCTGATTCAAAACACAAAGGAAGATGATGACATATCGAATATGGAATGGAGGGAGTTCAAAGAGCTTATCTTAGAAAAATACTTTCCTCGTGACCATCGAGCAGATATGGAAAGGCAATTTCTGAGTCTGAGGCAGAAGGAGGATGAGAATGTCGCAAAGTATGAGGCTAACTTTACAAGGTTAGCAAGGTATGCTGCAGATTACATACGTAACCCAAGGAGTAAGATTGATCGTTTCTTTGATGGGTTAAAACCATTTCTCCGTCGAGCTTTGGTATCACAATCCTTCTCATCATACGAAGATATTGTCTCGTGTGCTATCAAGACAGAAAAGGAATTCTCTAAGTCTTATGACAACAAAGTAAAGCAAGAGAAGAAGAGAACGGTGGAACAAGAGACAGATAAAGGGAAAAAGGGAAAGAAGGATTTTCCAGTATGTGATAATTGTGGGAAGAATCACCCTGGTACTTGCCTAAAAGGAATGGGAGTTTGTTATAAATGTGGAGAAAAGGGTCACCAGGCTCGTGATTGCAAGGGAAAGAAAGAGGCTATCAATGTTGAATGCTACAATTGTAGAGAAATGGGTCATTATGCAAATGAATGTCCTAAGCGTCAAGGAAACTTACCTCAGAAAAGGCCAAGGGATCAAGGACAATCTTATGCTATTACTACAGTTGAAACAGAATAACTAATGTATTGGTGCTTTTGGACTCATGGATTATATTCTGGTTATTAGAATAATGTGATCTATATAAGGATTGTACTGCAGTACTTTTTGATTTCAGTAAGGTTTTAATATGATTAAGGTAATCAAATTTTTAGTATGTGACAATAAGAGAAACTTTTCTTTGTTTGGGGAATCTGATGTTACAATTGATTTTGGAATTTAGAGACCTTTTAGAGAAAGTCTGGATGAAGGTATTTTGGATAACTATAAAGGTTGGAGTGGATTAAGTTGAACTTTGGATAGTATTGTTTAAGGTTAAAACATTTATGAAGATTATTTTTGGAATAGTATAGTACTATATTTTTACGAAAAGGACAACCTTCAGGGTGGGGAATAACCCGTCGCGTCGGACACAGCTGCAGGAATCGAACCCACAACCATAGTGCGACAAGCCTTTATTTCCTACCACTAGCCTACAAGAAGTCCCTGGTTATTACAAAATAGTTTTACTAATCTAAATGGTATGTGTTAACATTTTGAACCTTATACAATTAGGATAAGTATAATATTTTTGAGTTCTATTACCTTTTTGAGTAAAAGATGAGTTGAAGGTTGAAACTCTAATTGTCAAGCATAAATATATATATATATATACCTATCTCTTATTCAATGAATAAATTAATTCTTAAACTTTAGTAAAGGGATATTAAAACAAAAAAAATGTGTTATCCTAATAACTTATGTTTTGTTGAACTGATGATATTTTAAATCAACATAGATTGAAGGCTTTGAGGCCCTCAATTTGACAGTTGATTGTGATTGATGACCTCAATCAATCCCTACAAATATTTACGTTTTTCCTCAAATTATATGTCTCTAATTGCCACCAATGTTCTCCTTATCGAGATCATGATTTGGTGGTGACTTTCTTATTTCCATTTCCCTCTTATTAAGGCTAAATTTTATTTGCCTTATTTCCGATATGGGTTTTCCTCAAAGGTATTTTCTCTTTTCAACCTTTTATTTTCAAAGAAGAATTTCAAATTGCGAGGACGCAATTTATTGAAGGAGGGGAGAATGTAACACCCCGAGCTTCCACGATACGCCTCTCTTTCAATAATGCAATAGCTTGCATTGTACGCATGTTCGAGTTCTAAAACACCGTGACTAATCAAAGTAGCCGTTATGAATAGTAATAACCACTTTTTAAAATTATAGAAATTTTATATTTCAAAATGGACTTCATTTTTGTATTCCTAATATTGAAATTAGCCTATGTTGAATTTTTTGTAATTTTCCGAGAACTTCCAAATTTTTATGAATAGTGAAAAATACTTAAAACAACTTTTTTAATCAAAATAATTTATAGTTATAAGTTATACTATTTAGTGTTTTTAAGGTATAATTAGAATATATTTTTACCATTTTATCCAATGGTGGTCATTAGAATTAATTTAACATTGAAATTGGACATAAACAATTGCCAATCTTTTGATATAAATTGTTTCTTAAAAACACGCTATTTGTTGTGACAGCGGGAATTAATTATAAAATTAATTAATGCAACTAATATGTTTGGAATTTTGTAAAATATACATCATTTTTCGATTCGGAATATCAATTATAGCTTAGGGTGAAATTTTGGCCTTATTCTGAAAAACTTCAATTTTTGATGAATAGTGAAACCACTAAGTGGTTGTTAAATAACTGATTTTTCGTTTAAATGAAATATTACCACTTCTGTGATTTGATTTTCAAAAATCCGACATACATGGTTGTCATTAAGAAGTAAAATGTGGTTCAATGGGATAAAAATAATTTTTTTGGTGAATAGTAACTTATTAAGTTCTTAATCGCGATTAGTGGTAATTAGGGTAGTTTAAGGTATAAATAATACTTTAATAATATTAAATGACCTAGACACATGTCCCAACCTCATTGGTTGTGTCATGGCCGACCAAGACAAGCCATGGCCTAACTTGGGGACCCCATGGATCCACTTTTGTTGGGAAATAACATAAATTACTTTTTATTTAATGTTAAAGTGAAAATGACACTAACATAAAGTGTTTTACTAAAACAATTTTTAAGTAGGGTTACACAAGTCCAAATTTTGATTATAAATAGTCATTGGAAAGATAAAAAGATTTCCTATATCATAGTATTTGTTTTATAATTTTTAGACATTAAATAAATTTAATTATTTATGACATAATAATGATGCAGCGATGACATCATTATTTGACGATTTAAATAAAATGGAAAGATAATATAAAATCTATGAACTAAACATGGCCAAAACCAATTGGATGAGTGGATTTCGATGCCTTATCACCTTATCCACGAATTCTATCAATGTGGGACCTTTTAAAACCGAAACACATTTTCAAATAATGTAATGTTCCTTTACTTTCCAAAAGTGCCCCTCCTCTCCTCTTATAAAAGGCCCCCACCTCTACCTCATTTCACACACTCTTCAAGCCATTGGCTCGGCCAACCCCTGACCATTTTCTCTCTCCACATCCCTCTCCTCATCCTAGAGGATTCCCTTTGGGCAGAATCCTTTCAAAGGAATCCTTTAGGCTCAACTCAAAAGGAGTTACACTTTTTAAGGTAATTCATTCTCTCATGTTCTTTTGTTTTATTTTGCTTCTCCAACCCCCTAAACTCTTTTTATTTACTTCTTTTGTAACAACACCAGTATCTTAAATATACTAGGATGTTGTTATAAGATTTATTTGAGCTACACTTCCACACAACTACATCAAATGGTTAAAGAACATAAGGTTTCCGTGGATGGCGAAATTCTGCCTCCCGAAACGAGGATTGTTCAACACTCATTTAACACCTTCAAAGGTGGCCATTATGATGTCACTATTTTTATATATGATATATAATATGTTTATGTTTTCCTTAAGCTTCTGTGTTTTTCATTTTGGGCATACCTTTATGGTTTCCATTATGGGTAAAACACGATATCTTCATTTTAGGAAGCGCGGACTACCGCCCCCTGAAAGTGATTTGATTCGTTAATACCATATGTGGGATGTGTGAAGGATAAAGTTAATGATATTATATATGTTATTATACTGGAATTATAATATACTCTCATATCATTTTGATTCCATTCCAGAAAATATGAAATAGAAATGGAAGTAGCGTTCATGCGTACGTACGGCTTACCGTCTCCATGAACGGTGCATTTCATTTCTTACCTCTAAATGTGATGTAATATTATAAATGAATGTATGTACTGGATATATATGACATATATGATATCTACATCATGAATACCATTCTGGATATAATGAACCTTTGACCAAATTAACAACATGTAAGTGTAAGAAGCCTATTTTTGACTTAAGAACCAAATACCGACAAAATGAACATTATTAACTTAAATAATTACATAATGTTCATATCATTGTAATAAGTGATATAATAAGGATAATGAAGTTGAAAATGGTTCTTAATAAGGTATATATTAACTCTAGTTTATTATTCAGGAGGTTAAAGAACGGTTGAGTCAAGTCAGACACGAGGTAAGGGAACTTCTTAACCCAACATCCATTCTTTGGGTTAATCTCCTACTTTCAAATTATGTCATGATGTTAGTATGTCCTATTTTGTATTTTTACTTTCTTTATGTGTACCTATAGTGAATACACATAATATATCTACTCTATTTTAAAAAATGATCTTTTTAAGGACTTCATCTCAATCTACTTTCATTGAGGCATATTTTGTTTTATACACAAATTTCTTTTATACGGTGTATAAACCCCTTTGACTTTTACGTTTATTCAAAAGGAATCTTTTTTATACGAAGTGTTTTACTAAACGACAAAAGGGAATGTTTTTCTTTCCGTACTTATGCGGCGACAACGACTTCTCCGCCGCCGTGACCATTATTTGATTTTCGGCTTCCTCTATAAGCCATGTTTTTTTTAATGAAAAATAAATACAAAGTTTTAACTTTCTTTTATTTTGGTATTGAAAATGGTTTTGAAAGCGTTTTTATTATATCAATGTGCTGTATTGATATCTTGTGATTGAAATGTGGAAATGTTATGTTTCCCTTATGCATGTTTTATGTGATACAATTATGTTATGGTTTATGATATGTTTAAACCTATTCATATGAGGAATGCATTGGACTTAATAAGTGACGGGTGGAGCCCGCTATAGCTCCTCGATGCATCGGCAGGTCTCATGAGACAAACTAGTGTCTTGGCACAAGGCCTTGACAAAATCTTATTTGTGGTCTTGGCACGAGGCCTTGACTACGTGGTTATGATAGTCTGGCATTATGCATTCCATCATTATGAAAGTGGTTATTGATATTGCATGTGATTATTCGACCAGTAGAATATCCATGTGAAGAAGAGAATGGCATTATCTCATTTTACTTTTGCCATATTATGTTGAAGTTCATGTTTAAAAGGCTTTTGTTTTAGTTATACATTGCCTTAAATGTTAATGTTTATTTATGAAAGCTTCCGCATTATTGTTATCCTTACTGAGCATTTGAGCTCACCCCTTTCAATGTTTAAAAATTTTCCAGGTTGTGAAGAAGTATTTTATGACTGACTTGCAAGAATAATCAGTGAAGATATGAGTGTGGAATATGAAGACCATGTTATTGTAGTTTGTTTACTTTTTGATGTAATGAAAGACTTATGAATGTATCTAGTGTTTCCAAGGCTACTAAACTAATCGGTCTTTCGAGACTTGATCTTTTGTGATCATGCCAATGTTACGAAGTAATGCACCGACTCTGGGTAGCTGGGGTCGGGGCGTTACAATTCTCATATCCATATTTGTTAATTTTATAATTTATCATAAAGATGGTGATCCCTCAGGTTTCCTAAAAAAAGACTCAAGTTAAAGACATGATCTTATTTGGTCTTAGAGTACACTAGGATTTTATCCACTAACACCATTGAAATAATGATGCATGATATCAGTGGAAAATATATTTCATCATTTCCATCTAGATAATAGGATTGTTATTTAGGAAAACAACATAACATGTTACTCGAAAGGCCATACCTTCTTCTAAAATAGGGTTTTCTAAAATATAACCCTATTATTATTGGTTGGTGATATCTTGACTAATTATTATTATTAGAAAACCAATTTTCTCCATTACAGTAGTTGAAAAAAAGCAACTATGAGAGGAAAACAAATTCTTAACAATTACTTGACTGAGATTCTGATAATCGATGCATAAGTAAAGATTTCAATTATCCTTTTCAAAAAACTGAATGGTGTATCCTAAGGTGACATAGATGGGAATATAAATCCATTGGATATCAATTCAAATATGTAAATTTTTTATCTATTAATTCAGATGTATCTATACATTTAAATTCCATTAATATCAATTGAGTTCTGAGAATTATTTCAATTAAGAACTCCACCTTTTTTTCTGGAGGAAAACCCAACAATTTAATCAGAAACACTTATAGAAACCCAATGATAATTAAATGAGGATAACAGTACTAGATTCCAATTCCCACTAATATGTAGATAAAATGAAGAACATAAAATTATCTAGAATCGATTGTTCTGCCTAACTAGTCCTTATATCTCTTTCACCATGAAACATGTGCTATATCCCATAGAAAATGGTGAAGAACAGCCATTGATTCTAATAATATATATGATCTTTTTGGGATATCAACCAATCTATCATGATAAGATACTAAAATTCATCTAATCTGGGAACATTGAAATCCAAAACTAGCTCTATGTCAAACATAAATAATGATCATGAAGGACATTAGAGTCCTTGCTTCTTCTTATTTCCTAGAGGTGTCACCAATTCTATAATGAGTGAAACAATATCCTATATATGTTTTAGAAAATACACCATGTATAACCCCTAGTTTTAGGTAAAAGTCCCTTTATATATGGACTTTGAGATTTCAAAATTCTTGGGGTTAAGATTGCGAAGTTTTGGGAAGGGTTAGACTTGTTTTGGAGGTGTTTCTGGAAATTCATGTTTTGTTCACTGTTAGTAGAAACCATAAAACACCTCTAGAAAACCGTGAAACATGTTTTGGGTGTAAATGGGGAGCTTCATGGTTGGTGTATTGTTAGGAAAAACCTTTTAAGTGCCTAGGGAAATCATGAAACCACAAATAGATGTAACAGTTATTGGGTGCATGGTTGGTCTACCCATGTGATCCAACCATAAAATCAGTGGTTTTGAGATAGTAGCATTGTATGGTTGGTGCACAGTTTACTAAACCAAGTGTCCTAACCATGCTACATATAGATGGAACCACATAAATATAAATTGAATTAATCTATGTAAGACTCTTTAGTTTTTCAATTCTATAGGATATAAAATTCCTCTTCATCCTAAGGATTGTGACACATTTCCCTTCAATCCGAAAGTGAATTTTAAGAGAATCAAAGTGTGTTGGAGATCCGAAATCATTTTTAGGTATCTGTTCTTCCATATTCTTCATAGATTTATTCATAACCTCTCTTTTAAAAACATTTATATACTCTAATATAGATATATCTATGCTCTTTGATTGTAATATTGATGAAATATGATTTAAAATATTCGAGGGAAGAATATCCATGATTGAATCTAGAGTTTTATTGTTCCATTTTTCATTTTATCCAATCATTTAGAGGAAGGTGGTTTCTCTCTTATCTCAACTTGACTTAAAACCTAATGTAGTGGGTTTTATTAAATTTTTTCTTATTATAATTTTAAAAAATATGTGTTATTTTTTGTGAAAATACTATTTTGGATATGTCATCGAAATTTGGATGGATTTTTTAAAAACAATATTTTATAAGTTTTAAATTATGTTTTTATAATCGGAAATAGTTTATATGCATTAATATTTTTTGATAAAATAACCTGATGAAAGAATTGGATTATATTAGAAACGATTTGGTATGGGATTTGGTATACATGGTTGGTATGAGTTCATGATTTTGACATAACCCTTAGTAATAAGCATGTACCATTGGGGTATAGTGATATGATCTAGGATATAGGGAGTGGGACATTGGAAATTAATAAGATTGGAAACCTAGTTATGACTTCATGGATGGATGAGAGACCACTCATGAGTATGGAACATTAACCTATCATTCATGTGTGTGTGTGTGGAACCATGAAATGAGTATGAATAATTACATGAAATTGTTTTTAAACATGATAATTTTTCTCCTTTGGAAATTTTTTATTGTTTTGATATAATTTTTCTAAAATTATATTATAATGTTTTATATAAATTTGTCAAATAAGATTTTTCCAATCACTGTTCATTGGGAATTCATTATGGAGATCCTACTGGGTTATACTCCCCAACTTATTGGTCACTTCGTTTCATTTTCAGATGACATATAAATGAAATTGGTAATGGGAAGGTGTCATATTTCACCAATGAGGCATCTTGATTCTTAGGGAATATTAGGTGGGGTTAGAGCTTAGATATTGATCAAGTGTTTCATGGGATTATGTCATTTGAGTGTCTTCTAGTCTTGAAGTCTCATGATTTCATATGAGTATTGTCTTTTTTCCCCATGATTCTCTAATATTGTTATTTACCATTGGTTAAAACTTTGGTTTTATTATTGATCATGCATTATATAGAAGATTATATGTTTATTGTTTATTTTTGTATGAATGTTTTATTTGATGGAAAAATCATCTCCCGTCATTAATTTAATCCCTTGAAATTTATTTATATCCTTTGGTGTTCTGGGGATGTAACCTAAGTCCAGTAGCTCCTCCATTACTTCTCAAGAAAATGAGTAGGGGAAAGGTGTTACAAATGGTATTATATTTTTTTGTTCCTTGAGTTTGAAGTAGTATCATATTTTTTTGGTCCATGAGTAGTAAAGGGTATCATTCTAGTTTTTCCTTGATTTGGGATATTATAAATGAGAAACAAACATCAGAACATAAAATATAATGTATAAAAAGGTATAGACAACATTATTATGTTGGACTTCAATTTATCAAGGTATTTTGGGTAAAAAGTGTTTGGAGACACTTCTAGGTTTATTTTCACTTCATCATTATGAGTTTAGACGATGAGGGATTCATTGAATTAATTTTATGTAATACTTCCAACTAGGGAAACAATATTAATTCTGAGTTGAATGAATTGTAAAATTATGGAAAAAGTGCTGATTATTGAAAATGATTAAAAATGATTATAATGGGGGAATTTTGGAAATTTTTTGTTTTCATATGTGTTGATAAGGTAAATTGGAAATACAAAGTCTTAAATTTATAGTTATTGAGACTAAATGATTTTTTGTTCTATGTATAAGGCCCCATCCTTAAACCATACTTAATATTGAGTTTTTACAAGATTACACATTGAGGATCTTTTCAGGTTTAGAGTTTTAGATAATTAGATCATAAAACTTTCATTATATTCCACATTCAAACAAAGTGGTTACATAAATATAGTATTCATTTTTCCCATCAACGGAAACATATTTAAAATAAAACATGAATTTTTTCTTGACACTTTCTTGACACTATCATCGTATCATGTACCTTTCCCTTTACATGTGAAAAACATTTCAAAAAAAACATGGGATGAGCATAAAAAGCTCAGTAAGGGTTATAAAAATATGGAAAAGAAACATGAGTTCATATATACATAAGAATGAAATCATACATTACCCATAAAACATAGGCACTTTAACATACCTCATCAAATCATGAATAAATCATAGAAATCATAAGACATAAAAGGTAACTTGAGGCATTCATAACATTCCTATGTAGGTATTAAACCTCTTGGTTAGGTTTGGAATACCCACAACAATATATTCCCTAAATCTCTTCAGAGAAATCTTAACGTTTCACTCCTTCGTGTTACCCAATGCATTGGAGAGCTATATCGGGCTCACCCGCCATTAGTTTTTCACGGAACCACCCGTTTTCATAACAATGCCCAAAAACCATAATGTAGATGTATAACATAAAACATGCATAAAGGAAACATAAAATTTCCATATTTCAATCACAATATAACATTTTAGGATTTTGATATAATGGATCCATTCAAAAAAAATTTCAAAACTATTTAAAACATTTAATAAAGATATTTTTGAATCAAAGTTTCCCATACCACCTTGAAGATTTTAAAATTTTAAACCATTAATATCCATATAAATAAATTTTTAATACCATTTTGAAAACATGGATATTAATAACAAAAAATCATTAAAACATTTAAAGCGATATTTTGGTAAAAGTGTTTTTACCAAAATTTGAGACACTTGAATACAATAATTGAGGAATAACATTTAATCAGAACATTATAATATCATTAGAATAAATGGATTCATGATATAATATTTCAAAGGATAGTATATACACCATATAAGAGTGAATTGGTGCATAACTACAATGAAGTCTCAATAGAAATGTAAAATGTGATGAAATCCATTATAATGAAGGTATCCTTAAATTAAGGATAAATCAATCTCATAATTATGTGTGACATATATAAATACACCCAATATAAGTGTATATTAAGAGTAAAACAATCAAATTTTATTCACACATACTTAAAGGATGACATATTCAATAACTATATGTTGTACCCAAAGAAATCGAAATTGGGTTAAGAAGTTCCCTTGGTAAAATTCGACAGCCTAAGGGCGTCACATAAAATTTTACAAAAAGGGTTGTTGAGAGAGATAAGGGGATCTCAACACTTGGACATAAAATTTACATAAATAAGGATATATAAGAACATATCCCAACATAATATTATGTGAATTAAAAGACATAAAAAAAAGAAGTCTTTTAAAAAAAGGAGTGTGAAAGGTCCCCTTACCGAGTTGGGTAACTTTCGAAAAGTACACCCCATGGAAGAAGGGTCATACAATGATGATTTAAATACCCATAAATGCAATTATACTAAAAAAATGTGTATAATAATGGGCATTACATACACCACTGAAAGGAGATAGTGGAAAACTCAGCATAAATGTCACGAAAATAAATGTGAGATGAAAAATCTCTTACGAAAACTCGGCAGCCTAATGACGCCACTTAAAACATACAAAAATGGATTTATGAGATCAAATAGGGTATCCCATAATATGAAAATAAAAATTAAAGTATGAGGAATATAAAATAACATCCCCCAACATAATAAAGATGGGCTTAAAAGAAATGACATAAATGAGAGTACTTAAAAAGAAATAGAGAGGTGGATCCCTTACGAATTATTCGGCAGCCTAACAGCGCCACTCAAAACTCCCAAAATGGATTGATGAGAGAGAATAGGGTCTCTCATCATATGAACATTAATATTACAGTATGAGTAATATAAAAGAATATCCCAATTACAAGAAAGATGAGCTTTAAAAAGAAATGACATAAAAGAGTGTACTTAAAAAGAAAGAGAGGGGTAGGATCCCTTACCTCGGGTCCGAGTTGACTCGATCGTTCTTTAATCTCCTGAATAATAACATTAAGTTAATTTCTACTTCCTTATGAAACTTTTTCAAGTTCATTATTCCTTTTATATCACTTATTACCATTTTATGAGCACTATGTAATTATTTTAGTTAATAACGGTCGTTTAAACGATCATTGGTACTTGAGTCAAAAATTCAACTTGTTGGAAAATAATTTTCCATGTAGTTATAGGTACATCATTTCCAGAATAGTATTGATGTTTTAAATATCATATATATCCATTATATATTCATTTTATACTATTACATATCATTTGGAGATAAAAATTAAAAGCACCGTTCACAGGGACGGTAGGCCGTACGTACGCATGAACGCTACTTTCATTTTTTGTCATATTAATGGAATTAAAACAAAATGATAGATATATATATATATATGTGTGTGTGTTATAATTCCAGAATGATATCCATCATTTAGATGTAATATATTACATATATATCCATTATATATATGTACTTATAATAGTACATAACTTTTTGAGATAAGAAATGAAATGTACCGTTCATGGAGATGGTAAGCTGTACGTAAGCATGAATGCTACTTCCATTTCTATTTCATATTTAATGGAATTAAAAAATAATGATACATAATAGTATTTTAATTCAAGTATGTTATCATATATAAAATCATTAAATATATCCTTTATGCGTACCACATATGGTATTAACGAATCAAATCACTTTGAGGGGGCGGTAGTTTGCACTTCTTTAAATGAAGATATCACGTATACCCACAATGGAAGCCATAAAGGTATGCCATCAATGAAAAATACAGAAGATTAAGGAAAAAATAAACATATTATATATCATATATAAATATAGTGACATCTTAATGGCCACCATGAAAGGTGTTAAGAGAAGATTGAACAATCATCGTTTCGTGAAGTAGTAATTCACCATCCACAGAAACAGTATGTTATTTAACCATTAGATGTAGGTGTGTGTAAGTGTAGCTCTAATAAATCTTATAAACGCATCGTAGTATATTTAAGATACTTTATTTGTTACAAAATAAATGAATAAAAAGAGTTTTGGAGTTTGGAGAAGCAAAATAAAACCAAAGGACACAAGTGAAGACATTACCTTAAAATTGGGTAACTCCCATTGGATTGGGCTCAAAGGCTTCCTTGGGAAGACTTATGCCCAAAGTGAGGATTCAAGGAGTTATAGAGGGATGTGGAAAGACAAAATGGGCTGGGTTTGGCTGAGACAAAGGCTTTTGAAGTGTGTGTAAGGTGGTAGAGGTGGGGGCCTTTTATAAGAGGAGAGGAGGGGAACTCTTGGAAAGTAAGGAAATGTTACTTTATTTTAGAATGCGTTTTTGATTTTAATGGTCCCACATTGATGTGTTTCGAGGATAAGGTGATAATGGTTAGAAATAAACCCATCCAATAAGTTTTGGACATGTTTAGGTCTTATAATTTACATTATCTTTCCATTTTATTTAAATAGTTAAATAATGAGGTCATCACTGCATCAATATAATGTCATAAATAATTTAATTTATTTAATGTCTAAAAATTATAAAAAAATGCTATGATTTAGAAAATTATTTTAGATTCCCAATTTCTATTTATAGTCTAAAATATCATTTATGTAGACAAAATTACAAATATTTTACTTAGGCGATACATTCTTTGTTACATTTACCATTCTTTAAAAATAAATAGATAAAAAGTCACTTTCTCACAAAAGTGATTCTATGGGGCCCCCAAGTTTGGCACAAGGCATCCCATGGTCTTCCATGAGACAACCAGTAGACTTAGGACACATGTTGTGGTCATTTTATATTATTATGATATTGTCTTATTATCTTTAACTACCCGATTACTCATTAATCAAGATAATTAAAGATAATTACCGTCGTTACTATTCATAATGTCCAAAAACAAAAGAGTCATAATTAAATAATACAGGCCTTATGATTCCAAATATTTAATCCATTTTTAAAAATTCTAAAAACATAAATTGGAATAATTCATTCAAAAAAACTTCATGTTGTCAAAACAAATAGCGGGTTTTCTAGAAACAATATTTATGAAAAGTTTGGCACTTGTTTATGCCCATTTCCAAAGTAAAATTAATCCCAATGACCATAATTGGATTAAATATTAAAAATATATTCCAATTACACTTTAAAACAAATTAAAAATATAATATAACCATATAATTAAATTATATTAAAAAGCAGTTTTGATGTAAAATGCAGTATTTTTCACTATTCATTGAAAAAATGAACATTGTCAGAAAAATACCAAAATTTAACCCAAGGTAAATTTCTATGTCCCAATCATAAATAATATGTTTATTTTGAAAAATAGATCTTATTATATTTTCAAAATTTTGATTTAAAAATGGTTTTCCATCAAAAGTTTGTAAAACAATCTTTTAAAAATACTAGTGTATTCAATGCTTAAGATTGGATTCATTTGTATTTTAAGCTTCTAAAATTTATTGGATAAAAGTAAAAACATTTAACACACATATATAATCGTAATTTATTTATTTATATTCATTCCTTCCAATACAACGGCTATGTGTTATCTACTATTTAAAATAATATTATTTTATTATTAGAGTGCAACGTAAGATTTCAAAGGAACTCGTTGTTGCGTTTTGGGTAAGCCATCGAGCATAGCATTATATTTAAATTAATATTGAAATTTTTTCCACAAATAGGGATAAAAATAAAAATGTCATATTCTTTATTTACCTGGGGTGTTACATCCTTCCCCCTTTTGGAAATTGCGTCCTCGCAATTATAAAACTGGGCTTGGAAACATCATTAAAAATCCCACATCAGAACAAGAGTCGGTAAAAAATCACTTCAAAATAAAGAAAGAGAAGTATAGAGGTCACCCGAGTTAACCAATACTAGGATTCCATGTTGGAAAACATGGACATGGAGGAGAAAACATAGGGTCATGTTCTCATAAAGAGTGATAGAAAACATGTTTAGGAGAAAGTTGACCACAAGAAAATCACAAACTTGTGATGGGTTAAACGGTATTCGATTCCCTAGTAGTAAAAGTTAATATACAACATTTTTTTTTAAGTTACTTTTTATTGAGAAATTTATTCATAAGGAAACATAATTACTTATCATGTTTACTTTCAACTTTTATTAGATTTATTACACAAACTCATACTTTCCTTAAAAGACAAGTATTTAGGAATACGTTTTCACATTAAGAGTGCTATAATCAACTTCTAGAGAATCACCTAGTCCACAAAAGAGAAATATATACTTCCCATGACTTTAGACTTTATCCAAAACCAAAACCAAAAACGTTAGTACAAGATTAGATAATCCAGAAAAGGATAACCCTTTATAAAAAGAAAATCTATTCTTAATCTCCAATATTTGTCCAACAAAACCCAAAGTTCAACGAGGACCATTCGATTAATAATTTGTCCATAAAATCCTTCAAAGTAAACCAAACTAAGATTGAAACCCAAATATTTGATGTATTTTGTCATGTAGTCTTCCAAGATAAATCATAAAATTTATCTCCAAACAACATCAGTTGCTCTTAAAGTCTCATATTGAAACGTAATTAACCTAATCACATATCCTCAATGACAGGTTTATATATTTCCATAGATAACCCAAAATCAAATTACTCTTAATTCATAAAATCATCTAAATAAAAAGAATCAGTCAAACTAACCAGGGACTTAACCTAGTCCAGTGGTAGGTGATAAATACCAGTTGCACTTTGGTTGTGGGTTCGTTTCCCGCAGCTTTGTCCGACGCGGCGGGTTGTCACACGGTTAGCGTGTTGTCCTTTTTCCAAAACTATATAATTCTAAAATCATTCCCCAGAAAGATATAAAATCATCAAAAATAACCATAAAATAATTTAACTTCAATTTTAACTCATTCCTTTCACATCCATCATAACATATAGTAACCCATAATTACCTCAAAATTAAGGATCATATAAACCTAAATGGTTCTTTATAAGTATGTCCAGAAAAGAACAGATAACTATTCCTTGAATAAAGTTTTCATATATTAAACATCATTGTTACACATACTATAAAAAGTCTTCTAATGTAACCCCATCATCAAAAGAGACTTCATACTCTTAAGAATTTCACCATAACTCTTGAAGCCCTTATATGTTGACTTCTTACTCATTCAACATTCTTCATGATCCATTAACCATTCCTTTCCAACTTATTCTGAAATACTTCTTTCCTACATACAAAATCATGAATCATATCCTAAGATTCCAAAATAGGAAATCAATAGTTTTGAAATAATCCGTACCTTTGATTGGTCATTTTCAGTTTCTTCATCCTCAATCAGAATGGCATTAGGTATTGGCAAACAAACATTTGTACGATCTTGGTGATCCCATTCACGAAACTTATTCATAGGACATGTTTTTGCATAATGAAAATGCACACCACATTTAAAACATTCGATTGATCCCTCAAAAAGATCTTCTTTCCCTTTCCTTGAGTTAACTGGATGCTTCCTTTTTCCATGGAAGGTTCTAGCTTTATGACATTAATTTCCACATCTATAGCATATTTCTGTCCCTTTGAAACATTTTCCTAGGTGTTTCTTTCCACATCTTGGACACATAGGTTTTTTTATCACACTTACCTTTATGATTATTACCTGTACGTCCATAGGGATTTTTTTCTCGCATATATGATGACTTAGAGAAATCACCAAGGTTTAGGTGGTCAATCATGTCTCCAGATAGTTGGTTGAGGATAATCACAAGAGTTCTCATTGAAGCTCCCATATCATTTAGTTGATTTCTCAAAAAACTGTCACAGTTTCCTTCACATACACTATTACTTTGGTGCCTGCTAGATCCAGCCATTTACTAAAACCAAAAAGGTCAGCGTGAGTTTATCAACAAAACCATCATGTACTAATGAAGAAGATAAACACTAATATATACATACTCATTCATTTTATCTAAAACAAGGACTCTTTCTGAAATCAAAACCATTATGGTAATGTCACTTATTCTTAATGAATACCCGAACCTCTAAAGTTATCTAAACCTAACTTTGATACCAAATATACGGCCCCAGCCTTAAACCTTGCTTAATCTTCAATTTTAGCATGATTACAAATTAAGGATCTTTTCAAGTTTAGAGTTTTAGAGAATTAGATCATAAAACATTCATTATATTCCACATTCAAACAAAGTGGTTACATACAGATAGTATTCATTTTCCCCATCAACGGAAACATATTTAAAATAAAACATGGATTCTTTGTTGACACATCCTTGACACTATCATCGTATCATGAACCTTTCCCTTGACTGGTGAAAAAAATTTCAAAAAAAAAACTTGGGATGGCTATAAAAAGCTCAGTAAGGGTTATTAAAATATGTAAAATAAACATGAGTTCATATATACATAAGAATGAAATCATACATTACCCATAAAACATAGGCACTTTAACATACCTCATCAAATCATGAATAAATCATAGAAATCATAAGACATAAAAGGTAACTTGAGGAAATCATAACATTCTTACAAAGGGAGTAACCCTCTTGGTTACGTTTGGAATACCCACCATAGTATATTCCCTAAATCTCTTCGGAGAAACCTTAACGTTTCACTCCTTCGCGTTACCCAATGCATTGGAGAGCTATATCGGGCTCACCTGCCCTTAGTTTATCACGGAACGACCCGTTTTCATAAAAATGCCCAAGAACCATAACATTGTTTATCACATAAAACATGCATAAAATAAACATAAAATTTCCACATTTCAATCACAATATAACATTTTAGGATTTTGATATAATGAATCCATTCAAAAAATCCATTTTTAAACCCATTTAAAACATTTAATAAAGAGATTTTTGAATCAAAGTGTCCCATACCACCTTGAATCTTTTAACATTTTAAACCATTAATATCCATATAAATAAATCCTTAAAACCATTTTGAAAACTTGGATATTAATAACAAAAAATCATTAAAACATTTAAAGCAATATTTTGGTTAAAGGGTTTTTACCAAAATTTGAGACACTTGAATACAATAATTGAGGAATTACATTTAATCAGAACATTATAATATCATGAGTATAAATGGATTCATGATATAATATTCCAAAGGATAGTATATACACCATATAATAGTGAATTTGTGCATAACAACAATTAAGTCTCAATAGAAATGTAACATGTGATGAAATCCATTATAAAGAAGGTATCCTTAAATTAAGGATAAATCAATCTCATAATTATGTGTGACAAATATAAATACACCCAATATAAGTGGATATTATGTTTATAACAACCAATGGTTATTCACACATATTGAAAGGATTACATATGCAATAACTACATGTTGAACCCAAAGAAATCGAAATTGGGTTAAGAAGTTCCCTTGGTAAAATCTGACAGCCTAACGACGTCACATAAAATTTTACAAAAAGGGTTGATGAGAGAGATAAAGTGGATCTCATCACTTGGACATAAAATTTACATAAATAAGGATATATAAGAACATATCCCAACATAATAGTATGTGAATTAAAATACATAACAAAAGAAGTCTTTAAAAAATGGAGGGTGAAAGGTCCCCTTACCGAGTTGGGTAACTTTTGAAAAGTACACCCCATGGAAGAAGGGTAATACAATGAAGATGTAAACACCCATAAATGAAATTATACTACACAAAATGTATAATAATGGGAAGTACATACACCACTCAATGGAAATAGTGTCAAACGTAGCATAAAGGTCATAGGAATAAAAGTGAGATGAAAAATCCCTTATGAAAACTCGGCAGCATAACAGCGCCACATAAAACATCCAAAAATGGATTTATGAGATCAAATAGGGTCTCACGTAATATTAAAATAAAAATTAAAGTATGAGGAATATAAAATAACATCCCCAAACATATGAAATATGTTCTTAAACGAAATGACATAAATGAGAGTACTTAAAAAGAAATAGAGAGGTTGGATCCCTTACGAAAAATTCGGCAGCCTAACAGCGCCACTCTAAACTCCCAAAATGGATTGATGAGAGAGAATAGGGTCTCTCATCATATGAACATAAAAATTAGAGTAAGAGTAATATAAAATAATATCCCAATAACAAGAAAGATGAGCATTAAATGGAATGACATAAAAGAGTGTTTTTGAAAAGAAAGAGAGGGGTAGGATCCCTTACCTCGGGTCCGACTTGACTCGATCATTCTTTAATCTCCTGAATAATAACCTTTAGTTAGTTTGTACTTCCTTAAGAACCTTTTCCATGTTAATTATTCCTTTTCTTTCAATTATTACCATGTCATGAACACTATGTAATTATTTTAGTTAATAACGGTCGTTTAAACGATCATTGGTACTTAAGTCAAAAATTGAACTTGTTGGAAAATAATTTTCCATGTAGTTATAGGTACATCTTATCCAGAATATTATTGATGTTTCAAATAACATATATATACAGTATATAGTCATTTTATACTTTTCTATAGAATTTGGAGATAAAAATTAAAAGCACCGTTCATGGTGACGGTAGGCCGTACGTACGCATGAACGCTAGTTTCATTTTTTTCATATTAATGGAATTAAAGAAAAATGATAGATATATATATATATGTTATAATTCCGGAATGATATCCATCATTTAGATGTAATATATTAAATATATATCCATTATATATATGTATTATAATAGTACATAACATTTTGATATAAAAAATGAAATGTATCGTTCATGGAGACAGTAAGCCATACGTACGCATGAACGCTACATCCATTTCTATTTCATATTTAATGGAATTAAAGAATAATGATACATAATAGTATTTTAATTCCAGTATGGTATCATAGATAATATCATTAAATATATCCTTTATATGTACCACATATGGTATTAACGAATGAAATCACTTTGAGGGGGCGGTAGTCCGCACTTCCTTAAATGAAGATATCGCGTATACGTACAATGGAAGCCATAAAGGTATGCCAAAAATGAAAGATACAGAAGAATAAGGAAAACATAAAAATTTTATATATCATATATAAATATAGTGACATCTTAATGACCACCATGAAAGGTGTTATGAGAAGATTTAACAATCATCCTTTTGTGAGGCAGTAATTCTCCATCCACAGAAACAGTATGTTCTTTAACCATTAGATGTAGGTGTGTGTAAGTGTAGCTCGAATCCTTCTTATAAAAACATCCTAGTATATTTAATATACTTTATTTGTTACAAACTAAATTAACAAAAAGAGTTTAGGGTGTAGGAGAAGCAAAATAAAAAAAAAGGACACAAGTTACGACATTACCTTAAAATCGGGTAACTCCATTTGGATTGAGCTCAAAGGCTTCCTTGGGAAGACTTCTGCACAAAGTGAGGCTTCAAGGAGTTATAGAGGGATGTGTAGAGACATAGTGGGCAGGGTTTGGCCGATCCAAAGACTTTGTAAGTGTGGGTAAGGTGGTAGAGGTGGGGGCCTTTTATAAGAGGAGATGAGGGGCACTCTTGGAAAGTAAGGAGATGTTACTTTATTTTAGAATGAGTTTCGGATTTTAAGGATCCCACATTGAAGTGTTTCTAGGATAAGGTGATAAGGGTTCTAAAAACACCTATCCAATTGGTTTTGGACATGTGTAGGTCTTAGATTTTACATTATCTTTCCATTTTATTTAAATCGTTAAATAATAAGGTCATCGGTGCATCATTATGATGTCATAAATAATTTAATTTATTTAATGTCTAAAAATTATAAAACAAATACTATGATGTAGAAAATCTTTTTATCTTTACAATTAATATTTATAGTCCAAAATATAATTTATGTAGACAAAATTAAAAATATTTTACTAAGGTGATACATTCTTTGTTACATTTTACATTCTTTAAAAATAAATAGAGAAAAAGTCACTTTCTCAGAAAAGTGATTCCATGGGGCCCCCAAGTTTGGAACAAGGAATAACATGTTCGGCCATGAGACAACCTGTAGCCTTAGGACACATTTTGTGGTCATTTTATATTATTATGAAATTTTATTATTATCTTTAACTACCCGATTACTAATTAATCAAGATTATTAAAGATAATTACCGTCGTTACTATTCATAATGTCCAAAAAACAGAGTCTTAATTACATAATTTATACATTATGATTCCAAATATGTAATCTATTTTACCAAATTCCAAACACATAAATTTCAATAATTATTCAAAAAAAAACGTTCCGTTGTCAAAACAAATAGCGGGTATTTTAGAAACAATATTTATGAAAAGATTGGCACTTGTTTATGCCCAATTCCAAAGTGAAATTAATCCCAATGACCATAATTCGATTAAATGGTAAAAATATATTCCAATTACACTTTAAAACAAATTAAAAAGATAATATAACCATATAATTATATTATATGAAAAAGTAGTTTTGATGTAAAATGCAGTATTTTTCACTATTCATTGAAAAAATGAACATTGTCTGAAAAATACCAAAAATTAACCCAAGGTAAATTTTATGACCCAATCCTAAATAATATGTTTATTTTGAAAAATATAGCTTATAAAATTGTGAAAATTTTGATTTAAAAATGGTTTTCCATCAAAAGGTAGTAAAATAATATTTTAAAAATACTAGTGTATTCAATGCTTAAGATTGAATTCATTTGTATTTTAAGCCTCTAAAATTTATTGGATAAAAGTAAAAACATTTAACACACATATATAATCGTAATTTAGTTATTTATATTCATTCCCTCCAATACAATGGCTTTGTGTCAACTACTATTTAAAATAATATTATTTTATTATTAGAGTGAAACGTATTATTTCAAAGGAACTCGTTGTTGCGTATTGGGTAGGCCATCGAGCATTGCGTTCCATTTAAAATAATATTGAAATTTTTTCCACGAATAGGGATAAACATAAAAATGTCATATTCTTTATTTACCTGAGGTTTTACACTATGTATAGAAAATATAACTAGGTAGACATCATGGGGATCAAGTAGAAGAAGTTTATGAAAATTTGGTTGCTCCTAAGAAATAGGTGAATAAAAAACTGGTCTAAAGTACTGTCTAGGTTTTTTAGTAAATGGATAGGAGTAATATAAATGATGATCCTAAACAAGTGGACTATTCAGTTATGTTTCAAAATCAAAACCTTCCCTCCATTCAGGGTGATTATGATCCAGATAAAGTAGATATCTGGTTAAATAAGATGAATCTAATTTTGATTTCCTTATGATACTAGCAGAGTTGAAACTAATGATAGAATTATATATACATGAGTATATAGCATCAAAATTGTGGTATTTATTAGTTCATTATAAATCTAGAAAAAAATATATGGGATGGTTTTGAATAATTGTTTAATGAAAAATTCTATCTTCACACCTTTCATATTTTTATAACAATGGACTTTCTCAGAACTATGTAAGTGAATCAGTTGATAACATAGAATGTTGATAAATTTATATATTTTCTCATTTTTCCCCGGAATATTATGAAATTATATCCATGAGTGAATTTATATTTTTATTCAAGGTTGATAATAGTAATTCGCTTAATGATTTATATTATTTGTATTACGGACTATATGTGGATGGTAAATAGAGGAATTGTTGAAGAAAGGGATATATCAAGAAATAAGAATGGAGGAAGAAAAATTATTTCATCATGAATATGTGGGAAATATAATATGGTGAATAAGTGGAAGAGTTACACCTACCTCTATAGTGGTGGGACATATTAGAATTAGACCATCATATTTGTAAAAAATCATCCTTGACTGATAAGTAAGTCGGGATATTTTGAATTTGGTTCCATTTATAATATGAAAAGATACTATATAAAACCACATATATCATGTGAAATTTTTAATAACATTAGAAATCTTCATAATTATTATCATAGTACTTCAATTCCTAGAGCTAGAGATGGATATCATGATTATCAGACATTTTATGTTTCGACTAGATGAGAACAGAATAATAAATATCATCATTAGAACTGATCAGGACAAAGTGATTCTAGGAACCCAATGAATCCTCATCCTATACAATCTCAATAGTGTAGAGATGATAGAAGCTCAATGATTATAAAATAGTATAGAGCCAAGCCAATTATCAAGGATGATCAATCATGTCCTTCGATGGTGAGAGGTTTGATTATTTCAAATTCAACCCTTATGTTACCATTGTTTGATATGGTCACTTGTGACATGTTTATTTCTCTCATGTCGTTAATCATATGGGTTTGAATATAGAGATAATTCCTTTTTTTGGAACATCAAACACATATTGAATAAAGAGAGTGTCATTCCATTATATGTTAAGAATTTTCTATAATAATTTATGAGGCTATGTTTCTTTGTAATTTTTCACTTCTTGAGATGGATGTATGTTACATTATTTATAATATCAATTGGTTAACATAGTTCAAGTCCCACATATATTTTTATATACAAATGGTTAGTTTCACAACTCTTGAGGGAATCAAGCATCACATTAGAAGATATTAGGATTTTAAGGAATGTGTATAAATACATTTGGAACTGGTGGTGGGAAAATATATTATCAATTGGCAGTGATTACTTTTTTTATCTACTTATGAGATCCGAAATAGATACATTCTAACTAAATTGAATAATTTCCATATTTTTTCCTTATAATTCCTCAGGGTTTCAACACAAAATAGAAGTACAGTTCATGATTGATCTCTAACTAGGGAATAGTCTCATTTCACATTCATCTTATAATATAACATAAAAGGAATTGAGAGAATTAAAAGTTCTCTTATAATAGTTATAAAGTAAATGTTTCATTTTACTAAGAACTTCTTCGTATGTAGAACCCATTATTTTTGTAAATAATTTGGATGAAACTCTTAGTATTTTTGTAAAGTATTGTAAGCTGAAAAATTTATTATAAAGAATCAGTATCTTATTCCAAGGTTTTATGACCTATTTAATCAATTAAGAGTATATTAGTGGATCACTAACCTTGATTTAATTAAATGATATCACCAAATATGCGTTCAAAAGAAGTATATTCCCAAAATATCTTTCATAAGTAGATATGGTCAATATGGATAAATAATTAAGCCTTTTGGTCATAAGAATTACAAAACAATATTTATGTGATTGATGAATCAATTTTCTAATGGTGTATGGATTCATTCATGGTTGTTTTTAATGATGATATTCTAGTGTATTTGAGAGAAAAAAAATAGGATCATGAGAAACATTCTGTTATAGTTTCAGTTGTCTTGTAAGATCATTGACTTTATTTATATCCTCCACAATGAGATATTTTGATATAATAAGTATGTTTAATTGTCCATGTCATTTAAAAAAAGGATTTGCTATAGATATAGTAAAGATAAATGTTTTCATCTCTTGAAAATAACTAAAGAACGCCTTTGATATATACAATTTCTATGCTTAGTGGGATACTACTGACATTTTGTTTTTGTTAATTTACATTTGACCTCACTGATGAAAGAAATTATTGAGGAAAATAATTCCTTTTTGTTGAAATAGGAACACCAGAATTTATTTCATGAACATAAGAGTATAAGTACATTAGAATCTATACTCATGTTTCCATAGTTTGGAAAGAGCTATGTAATGTATTATGATTCATCAAGATCTGTGTTCAGATGTGTTCTGATACGAGAGATCATGCCTTTGCATACAGTTCACAATAGTTACAAATGTATGAGAAGAACTACACAATACACAATTTGGATTTATCTACTATAGTTCATGACTTAAAGATATGAAATCACTATCTTTTTGGAATGAAATTTATGGTGTATATAAATCATAAAATATTGAAGCACATTTTCTCAAAAAGTGATTTGAATCTTAGGAAATAAATATGGGTGAAATAACTTAAATTTTTTGACATAAAATTGTTTTATATATAGGGGAAATTAAATTATTTAAAAGATTCTTTGAGGATTAAGTAATATGTTTAGTTGGATAAAGATGTATTAGATTAATTACATCTAATGTGAGTCAAAGCTAATATGAATCTTGATTATGAAATACAATGTAATGTTGTAATTTTCGTTTTTATTTCCATTATTCTTCATTTATTTGAATGGGTTATAAATTATCAAGCATCTAATCCTAAATGTGGTACCATGAGGTCAAAACTCAATGTTGAGGAGACCACTGAGCAATAAAATATGTATATGAGTTTAGTATTATGGTTTAATGAATGAATGGTTGTACCATTAACTCTTTAGGAATTAATTATTAGTGTGTAAAACTATTCAATATAGATGATTTATCATGGGATTCAAAAATGCATGATGAGCTTAAAGAAATTTTTCAATTAGTTGGTTGAAAAGAGTTGTAGGAGAGTATGTTTAGATATGTCTCTCCAGTATCTAATATAAAGAAAAAGAATTAATGACTAGGTCATATCTCACATCCATTACCAATTCCTAAGTAGAAATGGGAGAAAATAGCCATGTATTATGAAACTAGTTAACCAAATATGGTATATAAACATGATACAATATGGGTGATAGTGGATAAGCTCAAAAATTCAACTCACTTCATCTCTATTCATGAAACTGATAAGGATGATGATTTAAAAAAACTATAAATTTGGGAAATTTTATTGGATTATGATTTTCTAGTATCAATTGTATATAACCAAGTCCTTATGTTTACATCTCTTTTCTGGTAATATTTATAGCAAGTCCTTGAAAATAAACTAACAATTAGCATGGAATATCATCCTCAAATGGATGGAAAATATGGAAGGGTCATCCAAACATTGGAGTATATTCTTGGGCGTCATGTAATTTATTTTGGTATATCGTGGTAACACCATATACCATTAGTGGAGTTGTCATGAAATAACATCTATTGGGCCTCAATATATATGGATCCTTTGGAAGCATTGTATGTTCATCCATGTTGTTATCCACGCTTTTGGTTAGAAACATTAGAGGATTAAATTATTATACCCAACCTTATGCAAGAACAAATTGAGAAGATTCAGATGATTAGAAAAATAATAAAAATTTATCATAGTTTTCATAAATCATATTGAGATCAACATTGATAATCATAATCATTTCAGGTATCCGATCATTTTTTTTCTTTAGGATCTCTTCAAGGGTTGGGAATTGTCATTTTGGTAAGAAAGAAATGTTTTCCCCATGATAAATTTAGTCATTTTAGATACTTGAACTTTTTTATTATTCCACATATTTTTTTCCTTATAGAAAAAATTCAGTTTGATGTATAGCATGTTTTGTGTATATCAATTGATAATGTACCAGCCTGATCATGACAGTGGGATTTAATTGGACCATGTAGATCTTGAACCAGATGCTATGTTGATTCCTTTGTAATATGGATTGTGAATAGGAAAGAGAAGATATTTTATGGTTTAATAATAAGTTTAGTGTGGTTTTTATGGAAATATGGTCAGATTCATGAAGACATGTGGGATTGTGAAAAATAAATGTTGGAGAAATGGCTTGAAATATTCAAGGAAACATAGGTTTTCTATGTTGTGGGGATGTAAAGACCAATGGTGGGGATAATGTAGTACCAATTGTTTAATGTACATGACCCTTTATTTACATAATTTGAGATTATAAAAGAAATAGGTTATGTTTGGGGAGTTTTTGGTAGGATTATATTTTTTTTAGGATTTTATTGAGGTGTATGGTGCGTGAACAATTAGTATAAATCATACACCTCATCAAAGAAACCATGAAACATATTTTTAGAGTAACCGGGTTTGTTCACACTTGGCATAAGGTTTTTATAAATCATTTCAGTGCCTAAGTGAATCTGTGAAACTTGAAATATATGTAAAAATGTTTTTGTATGGTTTTTTTAACCATTCTATCCAACCATACAAGGTGTTTCCTTGAGATAGTAACATTACATGGTTGGAACACAGTTTTCCAAACCTGGCATCCTAACCCAAAGACATGCATTTGAAAACCCAAAAATCATGGATATTATTCTAATTAATCCCTTTAATCCTATTTAGTTTTCTAATTCTACAGGATCATGAATTCCTCTCCCTTACAATTTTTGAGAGACACTTCCCTTCAATCTAAAAATGAATTTTGTGCAAATTGAAGTCCACTAGAGATCTGAAATCATTATAAAATATATATTTTTCCCTATAGTTTGTAGTTCTATTTTTCTACTCTCTTATAAAACCTAATGTCAAGTAATTTATAGATAGATATATGTCCCCTGATGTGAATCATGATGAGATAAGACTAAATATATTGAAGAGAATACAATCCAAGACAGATCCAGATTTTTGTAGTATCATTCTTCATTTTCTTCATCTTTTAGTGGTAGGTGGCTTCTCTCTAATATCTAATTGACATAGAATAAGAATTCATAGTTTTTATAAAAAAAATTCTTATATTTTTTTGTAAAACTTTTGTGGTTTGTAGTGAAATCATGTTTTGGTTATGGCTTTGAAATTTGGAAAATTTTATTGATTTAAGAATTCCCTTGTGTTTATAATTTAAAAATAATGGTTTTAAAATTGTGGATTTTTTTTTAACACTATTTAATTGATAAAAATATTTTTAGAGAGACTCTTTATATATGGAATGTTTTAGTATGGTATTTGGATTATAGGGTTGGTGTGAGTTCATGCTTTCAATATGACATTGAATCAGATGTTTTTACTATTGGGGTATAATGACATTACCCTGGATATAGAGTATCTGTAATTATGGAATGATGAGATTATAAATTTAGTGAATACTAGTTGGATGGATGAAAAACTACTCATACGTATGGAATTATCACCAGGAATACATGTGTGTCTATGTAATCATGTAATATGAATTCCAAATAATATGAAATGTTTTTGGAACATGATAATTGTTTTCCCTGGGGAATTGATTATGGTTTTTATATAAATTGTTTTAAAAAATTAAAACTATTTTATATAAATTATTCTAACATGTTTTTTTCCTGGTGTTGTGATTTTTGAATTCATTGTGGAAATCCTAATGAGTTATACTTTCCCCCTTCATGGAAACTTTAATGCATTTGAAGATGTAATCAAATGAGAAAAAAGTAAAGGTAAGGTCTTATATTTCTCCAGTGATGCATCTTGATTGTGTGAGCATAGTAGGTGGGATTAGAATTTTGATATTGTTTATCTGTTGCTTGGGATTACATAATTTTAGTTTCTTCTATTCTTGGAGTCTCTTGGTTTTTTTATTATTGTCTTTTGTTTCTGTTGGAACTCTAATATAGTTTTCCACTATTAGGTATACCTCTGATTGTACTATTGATCTTGAATCATATAGAGGTTTGGATGTTTATTTTTTATGTCTATATGAATGTATTATTTGAATGGAAAATCATGCCCCAATGTTCATTAAAGCCCTTAGAATTTATTTCCATCATTTATTGTCATTGGGAGTCACAAAAGGCCACTAAACCCCCATAACTTCTCATGCTAATGAGGTGGGGTAGGATGTTACAACCCATATGAGTTGATACAATTGAGTGATAGGAACTCGTATCCAACAAATTAGTCACTAAGGTTAATGCCATAGAATTGGTGCCTCTCCTAGTCATAATACATGCATAAGATTCTACTGTAAACTCTTTAACTGAATGTAACTACATCATTTCGGAATCTTGTGGCTAAAACCTTGCATTTCATGAAGTATATAATTGTACAATAGATCCTCTATGTGTAGAAAGGTTTCACTAGAGAAAGTAAGATATAGATCCTAATAAAACTTATATAAGTGACCATGACACCCACATGAGTTTCAAACATTTTGATGCGTGGGGGGAAAATGTTCTAAGTGTATTGTCCGACAACACTAGTAATATGTCAATCCACTATTTATAGATGATTGTGTTTAAAGAAACCTTTTATAAGACCCACCACTATTCCCCACATAAAACTTAGTCCACTCCCTCTTTATCCTGTATGATCCACTGGATCCACCACTAAAGGATGAAGGATCTCTAGTTAGTCCCAGCATCCTCACCAGGTCAAGCCCTTCCATCAAGGGCATATACACCACATCAACATAGATGGTTAGATTTAACATGAAAACATGAGATTAGATATATAGTTAAAGACCCTTCTGTATGCATTGAGATTTTATCATTTCATTATATATGAAACCATTAAAAATAGTTAGATTGAGGAAAAATAATCATTTCACTCCGTCATTGACTGATTCTCTTTCGAAAATATATGAAATTCCACGGATTTTTCCATAGCCATATATTCTAGGTAGAATTTATTAGTGAAAATAGACATAATGTCTCTGTCTCTCTAGGATCATTCATCCCATGAAAATTTGAGTGTTTATGGTATATAATCCTAAAATCCTAATTTTTATCCCAAATCACTTTGACTTTTTACCATCATAACATAAACAATGGTAGGTTTCAAACCTAAATCTCAGACCATAAACGCCACTAGTTCAATATAATTTAGATCAACTAGAGGTTTTTCGTATTATAGTTCAGTAGGAAAACCCTCCTGAAGAATTTCTAGAAGTCTTTTGTTGGAAAGGTAAGACTCCTCAACATAAAAAGATACATAAGACCATGAAATGAATGAATAAATTTTGATTTAAGGTAACAATAGTCAATAATAATTTTCATGTGACTTGGAAAAAATGATTGGGGCTAAAACACTTCAAATTTCATAAGACACATTTCCCAATAACTTGTGGTAATTTAGGGATCATCATGATGAGAGATAGACATACACTCTTCCAAAACCTACCCATTATGTTCGCACATTCCAATCTACAGTTTAGAAAATAAATCCCAAACATCATACCAACAATGGAAACAAACAAATATGCCTATGATACAAATTTTTCATGAACCATCCATGATTTAATAATTAACCTCAATAAAAATCAATCCTAAAACATTTGTAAGGGACTTCATTATCCCCATGGGCTGGTGACATACAACGTGGAATCAAGAAAAACCATTGGGTAATAACATTTCCACAAGGAACCTACAACAAGAAGACATAAAGATACAAAATAATTTTTGTATTCTAGTACAATACAGTAGAATAATGATAAATAATTAAGTGAAAAAGATACAAGGTTCAAAGAACAAAAAATTACTAAAAATATATATTTCCCAAATCCATGTGACATTATGTATCCTCCATACACCCACACTTTTCTAATTAACCACCCTATGATCCCTTACCATTATATGCATAAAATAAAACAAGAACTTCATACACCCAATGGTTAATACTCAGTGTGAACAAAAGATACTAGTAGGATTCCACCAATTTTCTCATAAGAATACAATAAAATTAAGTCTTGAGATACAATTATACATTATTCGATACAAAACATGGATAAATAAACATTTAAAAATTTAGAAAAACATATGAATAAATAGTTTTCCAAGAAATTTCATTGAACATCCAACTAAAATATTTCAAGGATAATAAAATTATAAAAAGAACATGTCGTATCAAAAAATTAAGGTAAATAATGTTCCTCAGAAAATTATTACATTTAGTAGGACACCATGTGTACAAATTACCCTAACATTAAAAGTATAGGGGTATGAGTTTTCTTATGAGAGTGGATCATTTCCATAACTTAAGTAACTTGGTCCACATATTACAAAAGAAGAATATGTCTAGGGGAAGGAGTTCATCACCATGTATGGATCCCAACATTATCTTCAATCACATTATATTTTACCAAATTAGATTCATTCAAGGTAATATCATCTTTTAAATTTAAAAATATATTCTATAAAACCATTCTCAGTACCAATTCCAAGGGAATAATCAAATTTAAAAACAATGATAAAAGAACCTTATTTTATAATAACCTATTTAATTATACTAACCAATTTTATAAATAAAATTCAAATAGAAATAAATTATGTTTTACAAGAAAAAACCATACTTTGAACCATTCTATGATGAAACACATTGAATATTTAAACAAATAGGTAAAACCACATCCATGATATTATGAGTTCTTTAGTAACTGGGAAGTGATATTTAATCAAGGATTTGTAACCATAAATATTCAAATTGATAGGTTCCATAATTAAGAAAAAAATATTATACTTTCCACTATATTTACTAAGAAACTCATAACCAAGATTAAACAACCAACAAAAACTCATAAATTCCAAAATAGATCTAAATTGAATAAAATTAGAAACCCAGATTCAACAATTACCATTATTGAAAATGTGATCCAAATATATATACAGTGGTAATTATAATAATAATGGTTTACTATGAAAAAACATAAACAAACGTTTCAAGAGTGAACCACATCTTAAATTGGAGTTTTTATCTACCAAGAAATTGGTTTCAGAGAGCCAAAAAAGTATTATGAGAGCCTCTAGGTTTGAATAGTTCGAATTAGGAGTGAATTATGTGATTTTTAAAATATAATGTAGTCTTTTCAGGAAAAAACTATGATACTTACAATAATTTTTTAGCCTATATTCACACTACCAACTAGCCACTAGATGCCACTTACTAGCTAATAGTGCAAGGTAGAATGCCCGCACCCCCGAAAACCCAATCGGTGGGCTTATAATATTCATGTAAGAATTTTATTCTACCATAATGACAATATATGGATAGTGGGAATCCTTATATGTTTATTTTTATTGCTACAATAAATATCCCACTACTAGTATACCACTGGCATGCTGGAGGCTCTCAGAGGTGAGCCAATTGTCTACTTGTATCTTTTCTAGCTACATGCCCATGTCCATCTTCAAGATAATCACATAGGACAGCCATCAACCTCTTATAATAGATTAAAAACTAATACATGACCCTCAAAGGTATTGAAAAAAGTAGGACCAACCATTAACTACTAAAAGGGGAAAAATAAAAATGACCAAATAATGGAGAAATACAATATCATGAGTAATATTGTACATGAAAAAAAAAATAGGGATGTTACCCCTAATTTAAATCATGTGGAATAAAATATTTAATTGTGCTATAAAAATTTTAAATACATTTTATTCATGGTCAATTATGATTAATTTCATGATCTCACTTTAAATAGTTTTTTTATTTAAATAATCTATGGGTTGAATGGGTTTTTGTTAACTCAATCCACATTTATTGAGGTTTAATTTTTCTTGAAAATATTTCATATAAGTTGGTAAATTTTACCATATAATTATATTATGTGGTTTATTCTTTTGAATGTAGGTTATTTTCATTTTTACCACATAAAACCATGATATCAAATGTTTCTTATTTCATGAATGATTTTATTCATAATGGAAATTGGAAACTCAAATCTCTTTCATTGAGTCAAATAGTTTCATTTGAACATTTAAATTCGATATTATATTTATAAAATTAAATTATTATTTTATATAATTTCAAATTTTATCATTAAGCTTATAACGTATCATATTATTCAAATAATCATACTTAATTTTTCTCTCACCTAAAATTATAACATTATCAATAATGAACCTGAATCTATTAACTGTCTCTTTGTTTCAAGTCCATATTTTCCTTCTCATAAATATTAACCTTTTTTGAAAATATAATATTTTTGTTATTCTATGATTATATTAATTTTCATTACCAATTTTAAAAATGAAAATATAATACACTTTTATGATGTGGGTTTTTAAAAAATATATTTCAAAATATTTTAAACCCCAAATTTCTTTTAATAATCATAATGATATTTCAAGGAATCCCTTTTTTGATTTTTATTTTTCAATGGTAAATGATTTCCAAAATTTTCAATTAAAATTTTCAAACAAATGTTTTTAAAGTGGACAATTACTTAATCATGTTAGGAATATATTGAAAATGATCTCTTTTATTGTTTTCTATGGAAATGTATCTTTATTCATCCTTTGTCATTTTATCTAAAACAATCTCTCTATGTTTTCATTATTTTTAAATGAAAATTATTTTTCTCCAAGATTTAAAAAATATCCTTTCAAAATGATTTAAAATGATCAAGTAATTTATTTTTTACGAGGTAGTTATTCCAAAACTTCTTAAAATAATTTTTCATATAAGTAATTATTCTTTAAAATAAATTATTTTTGTTCAAGGATGTTTTTCAAATTAAACCATCCACCATCGTTCTCTTGATAACATCTATAATGTTCTTCTATTTTGTAGGAATGATCCATAGATTCCTTTTTATGCCTAGTAATCCACTATGCATAATAATAAATTTTCACTGAGAGTATTTCTTATGTAAATACCATATTTTTTATTCCAATGATTAAGGGTGTTAACAATATTTTTATTCATTGATGGGTTGATGAAGTTATTTTCTTAATTGTATACCTTTTATACATTCATTATAAATACCATATTCATTAGTATCAATATTGAATGTTGTTTTCCATGAATTTTACTATATGCCATGGGATACCCACTTATTTTCCATGGTTTATTATGTTCTGATTATTATTTGAATTATTAACTATTTAATTCTGTGAATCTATTTGAAAAGCATATGAAACCCATTTTATTTATATGGGTTTTTTATTCCTTAAAAAGATAATGATTCTCATTTCAATGATTTATGATACCCATTCAATTTTCATTTTCTCTTTTTGATATGATATGTCAATGATTTATAAGTTGCACTAATAAGTATTGATAAATGAATTTTGGGGTCTTATATAAACCAATAATACATTATTTAAGAGTTTATATCTCAATATATTGGTATTTATGAGTCTTTTTTGTTTCTTGTATGCATGGGCACTGATTGTATTAATCATGAATTATATGTTCCTGATACTAATTTTTGTTCCATATTTGAAATATGTTTAATAGTTTTATTTCTATTTTATTGAATATGTTATTGTCTCATGTATCACATTTTTTTAAACACACGTTTGATTAGTGTATTATTTTATATCATGATTTATTCCATTATTTATTAACTAAGATTTATTTAGAATGGTCTAATTATGTTTCTATATTACACCCATATGATTCTATTATTCTTAATTATATTACTTTATTTTTATTTATTATTTATAACCTTCCCAGTAATCTAATCTCACACCTTTCTTATGTTTCCATTACTACAGTGTATGAAGATAATAATGTATGAAATGTATAGAATAGTATCGTATGTGTTGAATTAGTGTGAAATGTTAAAAAATGGTTATGGATTAATTAGTTTCTCATATTGTGGAAAGATATATATTAGTTGAAAAAGACATTATTTTATTAGATTTTTTTTTCATAATTATATAAAACTCAAAACCTAAAAGGTATTGGGAATATAATATATTTAAAATATTTTATTATGCCAATTTATTATATGGTCATGCATGTGGGATTCTACAATTAGTATCAGGGAAGGGTTTAGACAACTATTCATATTTGGATTGTCTCTATTTAGGATATATTAGGGGTTATAAATGAAATCAATGGGTAATAAGATATGATTGATTATAAATTTAATATGATATATTATCCATTATGTTTGTTGAAAAAATATTAATTATGATAGTGTTTAGGATTAATGAAATTTAGTGAAAACCCATGGAATAAGTCTAATGGATAAGTCCATGTATAAGATAACATCATGAAATTTTGGATAATTATTTATTGTGTAGTTTTCATAAAAACGAAATCCATATCTAGATATGATAATGTGTATGAATTTTGGAAACAAATGTAATTAGGGGTAATAACCTTGAAGAGGGCATGTTACGTATAAACTCAATCATGCCCTTTTAACACCCTGAGTTTTTATGAACCATTTTCAATTAAATTAATTTTATATATATTAAATTTAATGCTACACCGAGTATATGTTTTATTATAAGAAACACCAAGTTGATATTGTGCAATGACCGACAATTTTTTATCATGCATGACATGTGACATTGAGTTTTAACAAAATAAAAAATTTTAATTAATATAGTTGTTTTAACACGATTGTTATTAAATAGATGTTAAAATTAGTAATATTAATAGTAATATATTTTTTTAAATATAATTATTTTTATAAAGAGAATATATTTATCACAAAATTCATAATTTTTAGTAAATTAATTATATTCTCTAAAATACTATTTTATCAAAAACTAGATTTTAGATATTTTTGAAAACAATAATAAAATTATTTTTTTACAATTTTAGAAAATTATGTTAATAAAATAATCTTATTTTTTAATTTATATTTTCAAATTTATATTATGGTCAATTTTGAATATTTTTCTGATAAATTTTATTTTTTTGATAAATAGTGAAAAATACTGTGTTTTGAATAAATTATTCCTTTTTTCGTTATTTATTAGTATATTCAAAGTATAATTTACATTGTTTTTAAAGAATATTTAGTTATATTATATATATAGTTATCCAATTTAGGTCATTTTAATCGATTTATGTTTTAATTTCAATAGAAGAATCTTTGTAAACATTTTATTTTTTTCTCATTAAAAACCTTCTTTGCGAATGTGGTTGTATGATTAAATTAAAATTAATTAATATCACTTATGTGAATTGAATTATGAAAAATAAATTCCATAGTTTGAATTAGAATAAATTTTAATTTATAAAAATACCAACTTAATTCTTCACCATAATAATTCGTGAAAGGAATAAAAATTAATTAAATTGATAAAGATAAAAACTAGAATCTTTAGTGGAAAACATATATTATAACATATAAAAATGACTAAAACATGTCCAAAAAGAATTTAATGTCAATTTTTAGACCTCATAAATTATATTTTTTACATGGGTTTATTATTAGTGCCACTTGAAATGGAAACAACATGGGTGCAATTCACACTTTCAAAAACAACTACAAAAGGTCAACTCACCTCCCTTATATTGGGAACCTACTATACCATTCTCTTCACTCCTAAAAATCCCTTTGTATCAGAAAATAAAAATAAAAATTACATTCCAAAATCCCTATCATTTTTATATAATTTTTAATTTGGGAATAATTACAACCAATAGATTTCATTGATGAAAACCAAAAGGTGATACCCGAATAAGAGGTAACATACATCAATGAATGTTTTTTATTTATTAATTACTAAAACCCCTTTAATTATTATTATATAAGGATTATATAATAACTAATGTATCTTAAATATACTAATATTTTTTATGTTAAGGTTAATACCTACAAACACACACAATTCCATTAAATGGGTTTAGAAATCATCATTCGTGTGTGTGGAAGACTATCACCTCGTGAACTGATGTCATTCATTTTTCCACTAAAACCATTAAAGGATTGGAATCAGGATGAAAATAATACTCATATACTTTATTTATCATTTATATGATGTCATTATTATTATTTAATGTTTATATAACACCTAACTTCATGAGTTTCATTTTGGGGGAATGTGATAACATGGTTGTTGTATATGCCGAACTATTGCCACTACTAGAAACATATCCATTAACAACGGTTTCAACCCATTGGTAAACATTGGAAAACAGTTGATATAAACTATACTAATGGTTTTCCAAACTATTAGTTCTGGATCTGTGGGGATAGACATATCCCAACGGTTCTATTGGAATTGTTGGGATGTTGTAGTAAAAAGAATTATACACCAACAGTTCCATGTAACCTTTGGTATACATCTTTACCAACAGTTTAAAACTGTTTGAATTATCACACTTCATATCTATACCAATGGTTTTCAAACTGTTTGTATAGACTTTTACCAACTGTTCCAGACAAATTGTTGGTAAAAGTCAAGTAAAATGTTCTGTACCAACGGTTTACAAACCGTGGGTATATACTTTTGTTGGAAGCTTACATGAAAATATTGGTATATGTTCTTTTTATACTCATATTACAATGTTTTACAATCATTGTCGAAGGATTTATACACCAACATCAAGCCTGGCTCCCCCCTATGCTCCTGCAGCACTTCCATTATTAGGTCTGCCTCCCCCTATGTGGAATTCATACATAATTCATACAACACATAATACCCAATACCTACAGTTATATATTTAATTACAGACATATAGAATTCATAATTAATAATTTATAAGTTAATCAACAATTAACACATACAGAATTCAATTCAGAATTCAGATGTCAATTACCCTATCCAAGGCTTAATGTCACCAATGTATATGATCAAGTAATTCCTCTTTCTTGTGGAAGTGATGGAAAACTGGGTTCAATTTTCTCATACTGCACTTCTTCGTTTCGCATTGGTATTTTAATTCATGTAGTACGATTAGAAAAATATATAGGAAAGAAATCCATACAATCTTAATCCAAGTAACCGTTCATGATTGAACCTTCGAGATGATTCCTATTTTTAATATAAGACTTTAATGTGTAAATATTTCATTCAATTGGATACATCCAATGAAAATAAATAGGTCCTCTGAGAAGTTTCTCAATTGGAATATGGATAGTTTGACGTAGCATGCATGTTAAAAATGATGGAGTTAATATTTTCTCTAACTCACAAAAAATTAATAGGGCATCTGCCAAAATTTTTTGCTAGAAAGATTTGGACGACTTCTTAGAAAAAAATATCTAAACCAATGCCATAACTGAATAACAACCACCCTTAAATTATTGGAATAAAGATGACGGATTGATATTATATTTAACCCATGAATAATGATGTGATAATCATGAGTCTTCAAATATTTTAACATCAACTCTCTTCTGTTGACCCGTTTAGATATATTTCATGAATAGTCATCTGGATCATTAATAGTCACTATTACTTCTAGAAATTAATTTTTTCTATAGGAGTCATCGCATAAGTAGCACATGGAACGTTCCATGTATTTTCACGGATACACAAAGGATGCAATTCTAGTCTGATGCCTAAATTCATCGAGTCACGCCAAGACAATAAATCATCTTTTTTCTTTCCCTTAACATTTAGAATAATCTAAATCAACATTTCACATATATTTTTTTCTATTTGAATCACATCTATGAAATGAAATAACAAATTGTTTTACCAATAAGGAAAATCCAAGATGGTTTCTATCTTCTTCCAATTGTAATAGGTTTCAGTGGAAACATTCTTTCTCTTTCCATATTTCATTTGACCTTTCCTGAATGAATAATTGAAATCTTTCAATTCATTAAGGACATAAGTTCAAGACATACGATGAGGTGGATTATTAGTCTCCATGGTACTGTTTAATCTTAGACGATTAATTCTATTTGGATGGTCTATTGGCAAGAATCGTCGATGTCCCATAAAACTAAAACAATAAAGATGATTCAGTCTTATGGATTGTGTATTATTCATACAAACTAGACATGATAGTTTTCCCTTCATGATTCATCAATACATCGTTACATAAGCAAGAAAATCATTGATCATCCACATAAGCGAAGCATACATCTGAAATATTTCTTTCGAACATGTATAATATTTGTGTGCACCCACATACCAACGAATATTCAACACTTTTATTAAAGGTTGTATGTATATGTCTATATCATTTCTGGGGTAAGAAGGTTCATATATGAGTATACTCATGAATGTTAATGGTTTTTCATACACAAGCATGGGGGAAGTTATAAATGTGTATAAAAACTGACCATGTGCTGTGTGATGTTAGCATCTACCAAAATAAATTAAAATCATTGCATGAAAGACCCGACGTCACATTACGCATGTTAGCTGAAAAATTAAGATATCGAGTATCAAATCTATAACATGAAAATCCATCTATAGGGTGAACCAAATCATTATTAGTCTTCTTTCCCTCAATATCATTCCATCACATTTTTATTAATATTTCATCAGACATAAAAAGATTATTGAGTATGGGTATTAATAGAAAGTGCCACATTACTTTCTACGACACACGAGATGGTGTTGCATCAGATTTTGGCTTCCAGTGGGATGTGACACATTTTATACAATGATTTCATTTAGTAGTTTCCTCCTAGAATAAACAACAATCTTTCATCCATGATTGAATTTTGTATCATGAAAATCCAAGTAACTGAACTAACTCCCATGACATATAATGGTTTGATGGAAAATCTACATCACTTAGAAGTAAGTCCTTTAAGAAGGTAAGAACTTAATTGATATAAATATTAGAAATCCCATACATAGTTTTCCCATTAAATAATTGGATTAAATATCAACTTTATCATTTTACCGCATTGGTGATATACAAGAGTCATGGAAGAATAATTCAATTTTTTCACCCTGAAAACATCATCATTTTCATTAGAAGAATCATGTGTGCTCATATTAAAGTCTTATTGGGTTGTAATAATTTATTTTTAATGATGACAAATAAACAGAAACTGGCCTTATGAAAAATCCTCCAATCTAGTCCTCTCATTTGGATCATTAGTAATTTGATATTTCATTTTATACCTATTGGGATAACACAGAGAGTAGTTTTCTTGTAAATCATATTTTTTTATGTGGTAGTTTACTTATTTACACCTCAAACAAGGTCTTCCAACACAATTTTAATAGGGGAAGTGTATGTGACCACTATTTAATGCATTATGAAATGAAAAATCTCAAAAGCTCTCCATATTTTTTTGAAAATCACTTGAGATACAATCGGTTTTATACATCCAAATTCTATCCATTCTTTAAAAAAATTCTTAAATGTAATTTCATTTAAATAAATTTAATAAGATTGAAGTTTCATCAAATAATTATTTAAGTAAATGATAATTTTTCACATTATATTAAACTATAACTAACACACTACTATATATGAGAATCATAAAATAAAATACAAAAAATAATATATTTATAACAAAATATCTTTGAAAAACTATAAAATTGTGTAGAACATCATGTACACTTGTGGGGTAGAATTATTCAAGAGTTGAGTAAATTTTAGATCAAATAAATTTTATATTTTAGTATATTATTTGAGTGATCGCATACACTTCCAAAGTGGGTGGGGGTGTCCAGGGGGGTCCAGGGGGTGGGGGTTGTCACTTGGGGTGGGTGCTATCCAGGGGGTAGATATATCTAATAGTGGGCATGTCCAGGGGGTGGGGAGGTGACTAGGGGGATTTCCAAGGGGTGGGGGTGTCCAGGGGTGGGGGATGTTCATGGGGTGGGGGATGTCCAAGGGGGTGCGTTTGTCCAGGGGGTGGGCGATGCCCAGTGGAGGTGGTTGTGTTTAGGGGGGGTGTCCAGGGGGTGGGGTGGTGTATAGGGGGTTAACCAAGGGGGTAGGTGGAGTGTCCAGGGAAGGTGTGGGGTTGTCGAGGGAGATGGGGGTTGTCCTTGGGAGTGGCGGGCTGTCCAAATGTGGGGGTGTCCAAGGGTGGGGGTCCAGGGGTGGGGGGTATCAAAGGGGTTGGGTGTGTCCACCCCCATTCTAGGGTCATATAATCCAATCTCTATTCAATTTTATCATGATTTAAATCATATTATAGATGACCAAGAAGACTATTAGTGTAAACCAGGAATAACATACATATTATTCACGCACACCTAATTGTAAACTCACATTAAAATATTATACGTGTATCAGATTTTATCATCACTATAAATATCATACATGAATTCTAAAAAAACACACCTAATTATAAACACAACTTCAAATTTTGAGCTAGGTGTGTGGCTTATTGATTCTTTGAGATTCTAGTTGAGAGATAATTCCAGGTTGTGATACAAGGTGTATGTTTAAAAGAATTTTTATGTGTAAAATATATGATCATATGTATGTTGTTTAGTCATATGAGCCTAGAATCTACGGGACACTACTTATGGGAGTATGATCCTTTTTATAACATTATATTAAATGGATTTGTACAAATGTTTAATTTGAATGAGATCAATATGGATAGTGGATAAAAACATGAGTGATATTTAATTGCATAGATCACTTATTCTTGGAAGGGTAAGACTGAGTGTTGGTATGGAATGTCAAGAAAATTCTCAACGTGTGAATCCAACTATACATTGGTTATATGTGATTCCTATTTTTTGTAGATTATCGATGTGGAAAACCCACCCTCTCCTGGATATCCCCCCCCCCCACACACACCCCTGCAACCCCCTACCCCCCTTGCACCCCCTCTCCTGGATAGCCACCTCACCCCACCTGTACAACCCCCCCCCCCCCCCCCCCGACAGCCCACACCCCCTCCCCCACCTAGATAGCCCACCCCCCAGACAGCCACCCACTCCCTAGATAGCCCACACCCCCTTTAGATAGTCCCCTGGATAGCCCACCCCCACCAGGGTATCCCCCCCTAACCCCTACCTAGACACCCCCCCCCCCATGACAGCTCACACCCTCCCCCTCTCCCACCTGCACACCCCACCCTTACTACCTGGACATCCCACACCCCTCCTTGGACAGCCCATACACCCTCCCCCACACCCTTGTATCCCCCTACCCCCAATATCCCCCTCACCCCCATGGACAACCCCCCCCCCCCCTCCCACCTAGTCATCCCCCCACACTTAGACAAGCTCCTCTACCCCCCTGCAGCCCCCCTCAGGGTAATTTTATTTAGAACCATTTTATTTATTAACCAAGTCTAACCATCATGCATTAGCCATTTCAATCCAAACAACACATTCAATTTATCTAATCATGAAAAATTAAATTTACTAAAACATTAAAAATTAAATTTATAAGACTCTATGGGTTACTTAAGAAATGTCATTAGGGAAAGGAGAAATCACATACAATATTAATTCTAAATTACAAACTAAGCCAAGCACATAGGAGGTGCGGTGGTGTCCAGGAGGTGTGGTGGTGTCCACGGGGGCAGTCTAAGGGGGTGGGGGCAGTCCAAAGGGGGTGGAGGGTGTCCAAGGGGTGGGGTTTCAAGGAGGGCGGGGGTGTCCAAGGGGTGGGGGTGTCCTGGGGTGGGGGTTGTCCAATGGGGTGGGGGTGTCCGGGGGATGTCCAGGTGTGGGGGCTGTCCACGGGGGGTGAGGGGTGTCCTGGGGGTGGGGGTGGGGTGTCCAGGGGGTGGGGGTGTCGAGGGTGTGGGGGAGGGGGATGTCCAAGGGGGTGGTGGTGTTTAGGGTGTGGGGTGTATGGGTGGGGGTTGTCGAATGGGGGGTGTCCGGGGGGTGTCCAGGGTGGGGGTGCTTTCTAGGGGGTGGAGGTGTCTCGGGGGTGGGGTGGGGGTGTTCAGGGGCAGAAATGTCCATATAATAAATTATAATTACCTATACCCAATCCAACCAACATCAAAATTCCAATACATCACCCATCCAATATCCAATTAATCCTCAATATCAACACCTTTCCAAATATTCCTTAAAGAAAAACAATAAATACAATATTCAAATCCAAATTTTAACTAAACTAAAGTCTGTAGAAACTACCATATAACCCCACTAAAAAATGAAAATCCACCAACAAAACTACCCCAACCATCCCCAATCACATCACATAGACCATCCTTATATCCATTACCCACCTTAACACCATATGACTAAACAAAACCATTACCATATTTGAAGTAGAGAACCAAAAAAAATCAAAGTGATCGGTATGACATAGACTGTAGGAACTCTGATTTAGCGCAAATCAAAACAGAAAACTGAAAAAAAATAGATGTAGAAGATTATAACTAAGGTAAAAATTACTAATTTTAGGTGTAGGAATAAAAATTATGCTTGATTGAAGATGGATCTATGGGTGAAATGAGTTTCATGACCTATGGAAAAGATAGACCATCTAGAAAAGCTTCACATTAGGGTCTGCAATCGGGTGGAGTGGGAGATGGCCTGCTCTGTATTTGGGGGAAAACATTCCCGACTATTTTTAAAAACTATTGGGAAATATTATCTTTAAAAATGGTTTTAATGAACAGTGGTTATATATTAGATAAATTATAAATTTCCCAATAGTTTGAGTAAACCATTGGCAATTCATAATTATAATAACACATTGCCAATGGTTTGAACAAACCGTTGCGAAATTATTACTTTTTTATAGTATACTAACAATTTCATTAAACTATTGGTATGACACCATTGAGAAAATACTTATATACAGTGGTGTGAACCATTAAACTATGTGATTCATTTATGATTTACATGGAAGGTTTTATGGAAGAGTTCAAAAAAATATCTAATAATTATAAAATATTAATTATTCAATAATGATAATATACCTTATTATTTTATTTCATTTAATCTGACATCAAAATGGAAACAACATTCATGCATATGTAAGACATACCGTCTCCATGAATAGTGTGTCTCATTTCATATTTCTACGTTTTATAGATTATTATAAAAACATATATAATGAATATATATTTTTATATATGCTATTTATATGATGTTTATCATTCAATATATTTTTAAATCATGATCTAATTAAGAGTAACAATAATAAAAATTCAAAATTTGTATGAAAAGGAATGTAGTTATTACCCAAAATGTATCTTCAACATGGAATTTTTAAGAAATGTGTTATATAAAGTCATATGTAAATCTTATATGTAATTATATATAATAATATTGTAATATTATAGATTTTTAAAAACTTATATTTATTATAAAGGGGGTTTGAATGAGTATAATGACATTCAAGACTTAAGGTAATGGAATTTTGCATCAATTTTTTATTCTTTGAGACACATGTTATGTTGTAAACATATATTCTTTTCTGTGTTGTATATAATTACCCTATGACATGTTATATCCTGAATATACTTATTTTCATGATACGTTAAGTTTTGTTTAATTTTATTATCTCATGGGGATTAATATTCAGCGGTACTAAAGTGGTAAGAGTTTTTTGCTACAATATCCTTGTTTATAAGATTATTTACAATTATTCTTCCATTGATGAAATATTATAATACATATATCAAAAAAAATCTTGAAAATTATTATCTTCTTTTTATTCATGCTATCTTAATTTAATTTCACTATTTCCCATTATTTCGTACTTAAGATATTTAATAAAATGTTTTTATGAAAATCCAACATCATTTATCTCTTTGGTCAGAAATCTATTTTCTTACAAAACCATTTTTAACAAAATGTTTTAAAAAATTTACTACTATTATACTATAATTTTTTTTTAAAACAATTTCGCATTTTTTACCTTTTTACAAATTGGATTTAAAATTAATCTTGTTTCCATCTTCTGATCATGTATCTTTTTAAGTCTATTGATAATATGAAATGAATATTTCTTTTAACATGTATGAAGTGTACAAAATTAGACAGATACATGAATAATAACTCTATAAAATATTCATATATATGTTTTATAATTTATCTTCAAATAAAAGTATTTTTTAAAAAAATCAGGTTTTAAAAAGATTTTTTCAATGAAGAGAGGATATTTTCCTCAATAAATTATTTTAAAAGATCTTTCAAAATTATATCCTATCTATGATGACATACATTGGTGTTACCTTTTCCCTACTATGTATATGATCCAAAAATACCATTCATATTATTTCAAGTAATGGTTTAGTTTTATGATGAAAAGTTGTTATAAATCCCATTTCTATTGCATAGGTTATACCGTGATAAAACACTTATGAAACCTATTTTTCCCCATATTATTCTATGATTGAATTATTATGAAACATGTAACATTTCCACATGTTATGAATTGATGAAAATTTTATGATACCCATTTAATTTCATGGGTTATGTTATGCTTAATTTTTAGGATTTTTTGACAGAGACATGTATGATTTCATTATATGATGTGTGGGAGATACAAATCCCTCCAATGCATTGGGTAATAATTTATATATCATGATACAGACATGACTGGATTAGGGAGTGAACTCATATAAGTAATAGAGGGATAGAACAATAACTGAACTCAGTTCATTATTATAGGGTTGGAATGGGGTGTGCAACCGGTTCAGTAAAAGAATTTATCTTTTATTATGGTCTAGGTATTGAGCATTGACTAATATGAAAATTATTTTATATGATCATGTATATACCACAAATTCTATGTATTATTATCTCACGAATCATGTTCATTGATTCCATTATGATTCATGTCTCATGAACTTCTAATATATATTCCATGACCCATGATTATGATCTTTGATATGTCGGATATTGTTTTTTAATTTTATCAATATGGTCTCATATCCTTAAATTTATGTTATCCTAATGTATCATCCTTGTTTCCCCTTATGATAATTTAATATCAAACCTTATTATGTTTCCTTTTCCAAGGTTATGAAGATATGTATTTTGTATGATATGAATAATAAAGGAAATAGTTATGAATAACATAGAAGGAGATGACATATCTCACTTATGTACTAGTGTTTATGTTTCCAAATTTCAAAAGGCACTAAACTATTACGGTTATCAGGCATGAGATTAGGTAATTAAGTTAATATTATTAAACAATGATGTAATATTTATGTATGAACATCCTTGTTAATTATAATTGGAATCATGGTGATGTTTTAGTTGTCCTTTGGAAACTAGGATGGTAGAACCTTTGTGAGATCTCTAAATTCATATTTAAGGATAAGTACAAAGATGAGTCAACGTATAGGAAAATTTCATGGAATTTTGGTAGAGGATATTTCAAGTGGTTTCCTAGAAATACATCTCTTTATATATACTACAAGTTGATATGTCTCTAGAAAAATTTTTCCTTGGGGAACCAACCTCAAAAACACTTTATTGATACAGACTAGATCAGAAACGGTTGCTTAATAATGGGCCATGATGGAAACATGGTTTGAAATTCCTTGGGGATATTCTTTTGAAATTAAAAAAAATATTTATGAAAAATCATAAATGATTTCAATAGAATATGGCTATAAATAATAAAAGATAAATTTAAGGTGTCATATATTATGGATGGTGTAATAATTTAGACATCCGATAAGTGATTTCCATGATTATGTGGTTTCCAACTATAATTATTGTTTCTTACTCAATGTTCTGGTTTAGTCAATGGTTTGAACCTGAAGGAACCATATTAATACTGATTGTGTTGGTTAATGAAATGATAATCCTCCTAATAATCCAATTTTTATTGAAGTTGGAATGAAAAATCATTTGGATTTGATCACACAACTTTCCCAATATATGAATCATGATAGACTTTCAGATGAACAATAAAGTGAAAAACATTCTATTGGATATATGATTAGGTAACATTCACCCTCTATTAGAGTGTCTTTTGATCCAATAGATTTCTAATAGTGTATCACAACCAAAGAAAAGATATTTTTCGTCCTACAATCCTTAGAACATTAAAAATTCAATTTGGATAACTATTGTATGGAAGGTGAAGCAGGTCAATGGTAGACTCTTTTCGAGAATATGAGGTAACAAAATGAGATTGACTCCACGGATTTGTATGAGTTCAGGAACTTATTTGTCAGTAATAAATTTTCTCAAATTTATTATATGAATATAAAGAAATAGTTCAATAAATTAAATAAATAGGATGATGAATCTATTGGAACCTAATAAGGAAATTTTATTAGACTAGTAATTTATACTTCTGGTATTATCATTAAACTTTAATTAAGGTTGAATGATTCTGTAGTGGAATAAGACCATATCTATGAAGTTCATTATCAATTTTAGAAATTAGTATCTATGAATAAATTGTTTAATGAGAAATTGAAGTGGAAATTGAAGTTCTAATTACATATCAATCTCATTGTTTTTACAAGAAAATAAAGATGGAGTTCAATGGTAAATCTAAAACCATGGGGATAAAAAAATGAGAATTCCTTTATGATCTATGTTTCTGAAGAAGCATGGTAGAAATTTAAATTGGGGGATAGTTAATTATTTACATGTAGAAGGGAAGGTAATCAAGAAATTTATTACTAATGTGATTGGAATATATTAACTAATAATGTGAACAGAGAGAATGCTACACAATATAATCCTCACACACATTACTAATTTAAGTGTAAGGATAATGGTCATTATGCTACACGGTTCCCAAACTCAAGGGTTAATGATGATGGTCGACATTAGCAACCTATTTAACCCAAAGACAAGGGGAAATCTCAGGAGATCACTATTTCTGATGAGGGATGTGATAAGGATGTGGTGAAATGTATACATACCATAAACTATACCACAGCTAATATAATTTTTAACTCTTGAAGTACAAATTATTTCATCTCTAAATATTTTTATAAGGGTATAACGATTCCACCGAAAAAATTATATATATACTTAGCTATGAAAAACATAATTTCATTATAATCACACCTCATATATATGATTCCTCTCTGATTGACATTGGTGGGAATGTACTTCTTGAAAATAATTTCATTCTTACTAAAGTTGAATTTTATGTCATCTTAGGCAAGGATTTGATTTCTATATGTAAATCCTAAATTAAATGTCAATGGAAGGGATGTTATGTTCGATATCTGAAACCATCCTTGAATCATCTACCAATGTTATAATAAGTTTAAACTTCTTATAGTGATTACTTCCATTGTATGGGTCTTAATTCTCATTCAGAAGGCATGTTTATCTAAAATAGATGGGGAGAAACTTGAAATTGATTACATATTAATTATTTGGAAAAATATTTATGTCGGTACATAATATTTTCCTATCCTTCCACCAAAATGTGAAGTTTATTTCTCAATAGAACTTATACCTGGTACCACACTAATTTCAAAGACTCCCTATAGGATATCCCTAATTGAGTTACATAAATTGAATAGAAAACAACAAGAAAACCATTATAAGGTAATCATTCATACATGCATGTCTCTTTAGGGTACATCTGTTATTTCTGTGAAAAAAATACAGATCAATGTGAATATGCAATGATTATCGAGATCTGAACTTGATCACAATTAAGGATAAGTATCCTCATCCACATATTAATGACTTTTTTGATTAACATTGTGGGGATAAATACTTTTACAAGATTTTTCATCATTTTGGATCAACAATTGAGGGTCAAGAAAGAGGATAAACTGAATATGGAATTCCATACACGGTGTATGAACTCTAAATATACAGTGATTCCTTTCATTCTTAATAATTATACTATTATCTTCATTGATTTAATGTATAAATTCTTTAGAAATTGCATTGATCATCTTGTGGTAGTCATTAGAGAAGATATTATTATCTATTTAAAGATAATGTAAGGGCATGAAGACAATATGATAATTCTACTAAAGACACGATATTAGGATAAACTATATGAAATATTTAAAAAGTGTGAATTTTTTATACTAAATGATTAATTTTAGGGTTATATGATTCAAAGAGAGGGTATATTAGTATATAAATCAAATATAGAGGCTATAGAATGTGGACTGAGATAAACCATGTAGGTTGAGATCTATATTTCTCGTAGTTTTTCAGCATATTATCGATGATTTTTGGAAAATTTCTCTCAATAATCTAGGCCTCTGAATGAGTTAAATCGGAAGGGATCCAAGTTCATATGGAAAATTGAATGTGATAAAATTTTCATTGAATTAAATAAAATAGTAGTCAGGGAACCTGTTATTACATTACCATGGAGTGGAGAAGGTTTTATATTCTATAGTGATTCATCTAATAAGGGATTATGTTGTATTATCATTCTGAACAACATAGTTATAGATTTTACCTTGTGACAATTGAAGATTGATGATTAAAATTACCCAACTCATGATTTAGAGTTATCTATGGTATTTATTTCATTAAAATATGGTGAAATTATCTTTATGGAGAAAAGTGTGATATATATACACCAGGTGGAAAAGTTTGATGTTTATATTCACACAGAATGAGTTGAAAATGAGATAAAAATATAGTTAGAGATAATAAATTATTATAACTTCTTAATGCATTACCACCCTGGGAAAGTTAACATGATGAATGATTCTTTGAGTAAAAATGATCTTGATAGCATATCCATGATGAGGATCACAAATGATCTAATATTTATGATTTTACAAGAATGGCTCTAGAAATCCTAATGTAATGGTGAAATTATTATCTTTCTAAAATGAATGTTTAACCGTATTTTCAAGTGAACAGTAATTAGGTATAGAAGGAAGATGTATAGAAGAAAATGAATGACAGAAATTATCTTCAGTTTAACATTAATCATGGTGTAATGAAAAGGTTTAGAAGCCATGTACGTGTTCCTTCCATATTAGGTTTTAATAAAGAGTTGTTAGAGAAATCTCATAGTTCTTTGTTCTTTATTCATCCTAGAAGTATGAAGATCTATGGAGATTTGAAATAATACTTTGTGTGGGATTTAATAAAGAGGGATATCACAGATTTTGTATCTTGTTTCATGGTATGATAAAATGTTATGGATAAAAACTAAATTCTAAGGGGAAGATACATCTGTTACCCAAAATAGAATGGAAATGGGATAACATCATATGGTCTTTGTCAATGGAATTACCAAAACCTGTAAAGGGAATAATGTTATATGGGTGGTATTCTATCACCATACTAAGTTAGAAAACTTTATTACTATCTGATAAGATTTATCTCTGTATCATCATGCCATGATATACATTAAAAAAGTAGTAAGGTCGAAAGGAGTACCATATTTCATTGTATCTTATTGGTATTCTAGGTTTACCTTAATGTTTTTCTAGATTAATCATAAATCCCTTAATTTAGAATTCAGATTTACCATGGCTTATCATCCTCATATGGATATTCAGATTGAAAGAATAATGTAAACCCTAGAGGATATGTTGAGATCTTGTTCTCTTTATTTAAATGGTGGTTGGAATCAAAATATTTCTCTAGATGATTATTTTTACCAAAATATCATTTACTCAATAATTAATATGGTTCCTTATGAATACATATATTAGTAGAAATAAATATCTCCAATTTTCTAGAATGAAGTTGGAGAAAGAAATCTATTGGGGCGTGAGATCACTGAAGAAATGGAAGAGAAGGTTACATTCATTTAGTAGTATATCCCAGATACTAAATGTTAGTAGAAAACTTATGATAATAATAATAAACATGATCCATAATTTCATGTCGATGAAAAGGTATTTCTAATAATTTTTCTATGGAATATGGTTATGAGATTTGGGAATAAAGAGAAACTAAGAACAATACATATCATTCACTTTGAAATTCATGACTATATTGTGAAGGTAGCCTTTCACTTGGAGGTTCCACCAAACCTCTCTCATATACATGATGTGTTCCATGTAACTATCATGAAGAAGTAAATATTTGACACTTAATAAGTACAAAAATCATAGGTTATACCATTGGAGCAAGATCTTTCTTATGAAGAACAAATGCTGTATATTTAGGATTATATAGAGAAATTTATATAAACCAAGACCACTCACCTCGTAAAAGATTTTTTTTGAAAAACCACCAGTTTTTGGAAGCTAAATAGTAACATAAGGATATTAGGAGGTTTAATTATCATCATTATTTTTTATTATAAAGATGAAATTTGAGAAATAAAAATTTTATGATGGATATAATGTAACACCATGAGTTTTTATGAACTTTTTTTCAAATAAATTAAAATTTCATTAATGTATTTTGTTACACAAAAAAAAAATAAAAAAAGAATAATAATGAACACCAACTCAATATTTTTCTATATGAAACATCATCTTAGCTTACATTACCAATGAAACTATGTTTTAAAAAAATAATGAAATATTATTAATATAGTTATTGAAACACACTCATTATAACCTACATATTAAATATTATCATATTATGAATATTAATAATTAATTTTAAAATATAACTGTTTCATATAATTGAAAAATATTGATAATTTAATATGTAATTTTTGTTAATATCATTATATTCTTTTGAAAATACTATTTTCTCAAAAACTACTTTTTATGTCTTTTGTGAACAATAATAAAATTTATTTTTGACACTTTAAAAAATTAATTTAATAAAAAAATATTAATTTATAAATTCATATTGTTAAAATTAACTTAGGTATAATTTTAATTATTTTTATGAAAGCAATTGTTTTTTTTGATGAAAGTAAAACATACCAAATATTAATTCAAATCCACATTTTAACATAAATTATTTATATAGTAAAATTATATTAAAATTTGATTTTAAAGTATATTTAGTTAAATTATGATTATATTATTTCTATTTACTTCATTGGAATAAATTTCATATTTAAATTGAATATAACAAAACCTTGTATACTTTTGATCATTTTTACATTAAAACCCCTCTTTCTCGACATGACTGCGAGAAAAATATTAATTAATTTTGCAAATTTTTCGAATTGAATTTCAAATAATTAATTCCATATTTTAAATTATCATATATTATATTATATAATATGTCCAATATAAATTTTTACCAAATTTATTAGAGAATGAAATTAAAATTAATTACAACGATAAAGGTAAAAAAGGTTACTTAGTGGTTAAAATTTAAATATAAGATCAATAAATGACCCAAAACTTTTAAATAATCCATTTATGGACATATATAGACCTTATAAAATCTATTATTGTTATTGGTCCATTATTTGACCGCTTAACAATTAAAAACATGGGTGGAATTCACTCTTTTTAAAAAAATTCCAAAGTGCCACTCACATCCCTTATAAAAAGCCACCCAATACCCCCCTCTCCACACTCCTATAAAGACATTTGGATTAGAAAATACCTATAAAAATATGTTCCCAATATCCCCACCCTCTTCCTGGAAACCATACTTTGGTAATAAATCCAATCAAATGAGTCATTTAGTGTAAACAAAAAGGATATACTTGAAGAAGTGGTAATGTTCATTAACAGATGATTATGTTACATTTCTTCCTCAAACATAATTTATTATTATTGTATCATTCTGTTATAATAACTTAATTAACTTTAATATACTAATAAATCATTATGTTAATGGTAATACCTATAAATACACATGACCCCATCATAAGGGTTATGAAATCATTGTTTGTGTGTATGCCAGACTACCGCCACACAAACTAGCCTCGTTCGTTTTTTCATTACCAATTTTAAAGTCTGGTCATAATGATGTAATACTATTTACATATTATTTTTATTATTTTTAGGATTTTATTATGATTATTAAATTGTTATATAACACATATCTTCATGATTCCTATTTTTTAATAAATTGTAATGTCGTTCGTGTGTACGTCAGACTACCGCATCACAAAGCGATGTGGTTTGTTCAAGATTTACATGGAATGTATTAAAGATGGTTCTAAAAAAATATGTGATATTTATGTCATAAAAATTATTATGGAATGTTAATATAGAATGTAATTTTCTTTCTTATAATTCTATAAGAAGATTGATCCCCTATTCATGTGTATGTACGACCTGCCGTCTCTCTGAATGGTGCATCTCATTTACTATCTCCCTCTATCCTAGATTATTATTAATAAATATATAATGAATATATAAGAATATATGATATATATATCATGGTTATAATTCTATATATGATTAAACTATAGTCGATGTAATATATCTAAAAATAAAATGTCAAAACTTGCACAAAAAACAAAGCGGTTATTACCCAAAACGTAACATTAAAATTGAATTGTTAACAAATGAGTAATATAAAGTAATATAAAAATAATATATGGTTATACATATATTAATAAGTTTAATTTTTTATTTATAATAAACATTTATTTATTATAATGTATCTTTGAATGAGAATGTTGATCGTCAAGACTTATGTTATGAAATTTTTTCTTACTTTTTATTCTTTGAGACACATGTTATGATATGCAAATATATTATTTTTAAAGGGATATAAACTATACCTATAAAATGATATATAATTAATATAATTATTTTCATGATATTTTCAGCATCATTTAATTTTATTCTTTCATGGTGATTATAATTCAAATTTAACTAAGTGGTAATAGTTTATTATTGTAATCTCATCGTATATCTAGATTATTTATAATTATGATTCCATTAATGAAATATTATGATCCATATCTCTATAAAAATCCTGAATTTTATTATTATATAGTTATTCATGATATTTTCATGTGAGGGTACCATTTTTCCAAGCTTTTTTACATAATAAAATTAAGAAAATGTTTTAAATATAATCCCACAGTATTTTTCGATTCGGTCCAAATATGTTTTATACCAAAACTAGGTTTTCTAAACATGTTTAAATAAAATTTCTTTTTTTCTCCCTAAATTTTTAAATTAAATTTTTACCATTTAAAAAATGTTTTAAAAATTAATCTTATTTTTATCTTCTAGTCTAATCTATTTTTACTTCTACTGATAATATGAAAGGAATCATTGTTTTAACTTGTACGACCATGATATACTTATCCACTGCCATGACTGATCACTACTTCATATATTCAATTATATGTTATCGAATTTATTTTCTAATGAAATGATTCTAAATTTTTTTTATTTTTTGAAAACTTTTTTTCAAATCAGAAGGGTTATTTTCATAATGAATTGATTTTAAAAGTTATTTCGAAATCATTTTCAGTATAAGATGACATCCGTTGGTGTTACCTATTTATTAATAGGATTATAATCCAAGAATACTATTCATATTCCATATCTAAATGGTTTATTTCTATGATTAATGTTTTATTATGAAACACATTTCTCTTCTACAGGTTATAGAATAACTAAATTCTTATAAACCAAGCTTTTTTAAAAATTTATTCTGTGATGAAATAATTATGAATCCTGTATATTTTTTTTACATGTAATGATATGATGAAATTATTATGTTATCTATTTCATTTAATGGGTTTTGATATGATGAATTTTTATGATAATGTGGCCCACATATATATAATTTCATTTTTGTGATATGTGGGTACTATACCTCTCTCTAATGCATTGGGCAATGATTTATATATCACGAGTTAGACACGACTAGAACAGGGAGTGAAATCTATTCAGAAATACATGGTTATAAGGGTAAGAGAAAACAGTTTAGTAATACATGGCTGGAATGAGGTGAGGAACCAATTTAGTAAATGAATTTGTCAGTTATGATTATCTTGAAATTGATCCTTGACTAATATAGAATGATTTTCTTTGCCTATGTGTATGCCAAAAATTCCTTGTCTTATGATCTCTTGGATCGTTTTATTTAATTACCTTATTATTAATGTCTTATGAACTAAAAATATATATTTCCTGACTCATGATTATAATAGTTTATATGAATAGTATGGTTTTAAAATGTTAGTATCATGTTATCATACACTTATGTCCATGTTTTTATTACATGTCTTCACAATTTCTATTACTGGGATTCTAAGATTACTTCTTCTTATGTTTCATTTCCCTTGCTTATTAATATAATTATTATATATGATATGTCTAAGAAGGGTTCATTTTATGAATAATGTTGTGGGGGATGATGTAGCTCATTTATGTATCATTTTTTTATCATTCCACATTTACATAGGCACTGAACTATTACAGTTCTTGGGCATGATTTTATGAAATAAAATGAATATTACGAAAAAAATGATCTAATATATATGTACGAAAAACCTAGGACATTATATACCTTGTTCATGATAAATATTCATTACTTCACACCTGGGTAGAAACTCTCGGGGTATATGCTATGGTTAATTCACATGATGTTTATAAAAAATTATTAACTATTTGAACATATTATAAAGAAACTTGATGACAAGAATATTATCGGAAAACCAACTTGGAATACCAAGGATTGAATGAAGAGATTCATATGTGAAACCAAATGTATCATATGTTAAAAATATAGGGTTAAATTGAAAAATAAATCATTCAATTTATGTTTTTGTATTCATATTTTAGATATTATCATAACTATTTTGGGTTAATATTTTTGATGTAATAAATAAGAACGCCACTTATTAATTTATTAAACTCTCTAGATCTTTAACTAGACACAAATGTGTTAATAAAAAGAGAAGATGGATAATCCCTTGAAAATTATTACTATTTAAATCATATAAAAGGTTTCAAACTAATAATTCATAAATGGTGATGATATCATGATTTTTTAACCTTCCACTAATAGAAGGCTCTCCTCTAAATCATTTTACCAAGAGTGTTTATAAGGCTGAAAGAGAAGTTGTACTATAAATTTGAATAGAAGAGGGATCCTCTAATTTATAATCTCTCTAATTTTGAGGGTGATTTATTCGAAATTACCAAGAGATATTTTCTTACACTCTAGTAGAATTTACATTTTCTCGAGGTGCAACTTACACAATTCAAATATGGATGATATTCATCATTTTTTCTTTAGTTGTGCCAATTCATTATCTCTATGTAAATTAACTACTGTATTTTTGAAATGGTAATCATATACCCATCCCATATAAAAGAGATACTTATGGCTTGTACCATGATAGATTTATCAAAGAAGATACTTAACCTCTTCTTAATGGATTTTTCTGAAATTATAAATGTATTTTAGGCCAATTAGACCAAGAAACTTCATGAAAATATTGCTTTCCAATTATAGCTGACCTTCTCTCAAATTATCATAACTATAAAAAATGATAACTAACTATAAAATGGTTTTTTTATAACTCTATTAATTATCACATTATGCTTATGATTATTGACATTATATGTAATTATAGACCTCCTTATGCAACCTTATATGTCATGTGAATCCCTCCACTCTAGGGTTGGATCAAATGTAATGCAGATGGTGATTTGAGAGGGAATGTAGTCTTTTATGGATATGGTGAAATTTTTAATAATTTCAATGGTGATATAATGAGATTAATATATGATTAAGGTAGAATAATTTCATATATTTATTATTGAATTATTTCTATTATCAGTTTGGTTGAAATAGAAAATTAGCGCGGATAGGTAAACTTGTGGATAGAAAATGATTATACCAAATTTGTTCAAGCCATAAAAAATGGAACCATTCATATTTCATGGGTGTGGATTTATAAATTTATGAAATTAATGGAATCCCTCATGTCCATGAATTTTCTTGTACACATACATATAATTATGAAAATTATCTGGCTGATGGTCTTGTAAATAGGGCAGTTTATACTCCGGGGTTGACCAGGCTCAATAAATCCCCAGATGAGTTCTCTTTTTTTCTGAAGGGGATTTTATTGAAAATATTTCATTATACTTCTTTTATGTTTTCCTTTATTCAATAAAGGATGATTTTTATTTTTGGGAAAGCTATCATTCATTAAAAAACAATGATTTAATGACTTGGAGATTTAGGTAGATTTGGGAAATGTTTACTCTGGAGAAAATATAATTAGGGTATAAAATATAAATGTTTTTCAAGGAAATATATGCAGGTTGACATAATGAACCAACCCTATAAAATTACATAATCTTGAATTTTAGCTAAGAATATGCTTTATTACATTTTTAGGATCTTTAGAGTGTGGAGTTTTATATATTAATGTCATAATTATTATATAAAAACCCATAAACTGAAAACTAGACACTTCTACTCAAAATCCATTTTTCTCATAATTTAAAACATTAAAAATGAGGAATGTTTTATTTTTAAGAAAAATTTTCACTACTTTTAACTTGACTTATTCATTTTTCCCACTCATATTTAAACCATGTGAATATATTTTAATATTGGGATAGGTTCGAAAACTTCATTAGGGGATATAATGGAAAATATATAATAGTAAAGAGAAAATCATGAAAACCCATAAATTTTTAACCCTTTCACATTATTCATTTCGTGTAATAAATCAACCCAATTAAACTAGACCAGCTACACGAGCTAGATCATCATAGTGGTATGGTGCAATAGGATAAGAGAAACAGGTCTTATATATAATGAAACAAGACATGAAACTAGAGTACAATAGAGAATAAAAAAATAAATCCATGATCCATACAATATAGTCCAAAACGACTAAACTAGAATGAATAAAATTCCAAAAAAATAGGTCCCAATCCGAATATTTACTACCTATAAACCATCCCATAATGAAGTAAGTAGTAGAAAAGAATATTTCACACTACATAATTTGTTACCCATTACCTAAGTTTGGAAAAACAATATTTATAACCACATAAAGGAAACATTAAGGCCTGATAAAAAAACCATTAGGATAACACCAAAAAGTATAAAAAATTATTATATCACTAATGTAGTAGTTCTAGATTTTAAATAAAAAACATTACAAATAAATATCATAAAACAAAACCCATTTAAAATACATTTTCCTTTTGATTCCATGAAAGTCGTTCATATTCGAAAATCCTGGAATATCACAAGTATAAGTGAAAAACTATGAATTCATATCCACAGACCATATTGAAAATAAGTACACACATATCCAACAAATGAACAATCATATGAAACCATGTGATATGACCTCATGTGAAACAAAAATGTTAGAAACTATCCCTGAAAAAATCATTCGATAGACAAAAAATAAATGAAAAAGAACCTGATATCAGGACATAGCCTATAGAAATACGTACTAGACATAAAATAGACTAAACTAGGAGTATTTGGTACCAAATAGTCTAAATTCCTACCACATTCCATTGATATTCTGAAGTACCCATAGTGGTGAAACACTCACTAAGGTTACCCATGTTCTTTTCCTAATGCACTGAGGGATCCCAATGTGCCCAGTTTATTAAAAACCATGTTAATAATTTATAAAACATTTTTAAAGGCAATTTAATCCTATTTTGAGTTTTAATATCTATTTAATAACCAAAACATCCATTCATTCATTTAATCAAATACATGGTGTTAATAAAGGAATTTTTAAAGAAATCACCGTTTAAAAAAATTTGTCATTACAATAATTCCCTAAAAAATAAATTCAATTCAATGAACAAACCAATGGAATTTAATTAGAACAGTAATAAATTTATAAAATTAATTATTTTTATATAAACACCTACTATAAAATGGAGGTAAAACAAATCTCCTTATAAAAAAGAGATCAAGGAAGAGTAAATTAAGTCATTGTGATCATAAATCCATATGAAACAACATCAATCCTCTATGAAACTTTACTATATCTAGAATACAAGTCAAATTAGATTCCAAAAAATGATATTTTAAGATATCCAATGAAGATCTATAAATAAGAGTGGAAACTAGATAAAAAAGGAAACATAATTTGATGTGATCCATCAAGAAGGAAATAATTCTACCTAGAAAACAAGGGGATAGACCTTCATAAAACTAGATAAGGGTTAGGATGAGGCAATGTGATATTAGTGGGTGATTAGGCATTAAAATTAACATGGTAAAAAGGTTAAAATACAACATTATAATATTTTTAAAGGGGGTAGCATGGTTTCTTGGGGAAGGATGCATGGTTAATCTAATCACGCACCTTAACCATGTTCCCTTAATATACATTCTATGAGGGGGGGTGTATGGTTTGGATTGGGATTGCATGGTTTGAAAAAACTTTGTAAAATCATATGAAACCCTGGTAAAACCATCTGACACACCACATAGTTCACTGGTCATGTCACACGATTTCACTATCCATTATTAAACCATTAAAAATTCCACTATAACCTCAAAAAGGCATAATTCAGGGTTACCACATGGTTAAACATACCACACACTATAATCGTTTGTCTGGACTATATTATCAATAAATCCTTGTTTTCAACCTCTAATCCCATGAATCATTTTAGACGAAAAAATAGAATGACCAAGTCACAACTAAGGCATACATGTGACACGAAGGGTATCCTGATTCTACCCATGATAAGCACTTTCTATCCCCAAAAATTCCTCAATATCCTAGACCCAATAAATTAAAGGTCACTACTACCTCCTCAATGAATCTAGCTCTCATGGCTTCTGGATATACCATCTTAACCACCATAGTACCCAGCTTAAGGGAGTCAATTTACCATGAAATACCTTGTCCTAGGGATCCATAATCACAATAGGTATCTGAACAACAACATTATCAGTATCAAGATCAATAGCCTCACAATCAATCACATGGTAAGGATCCAGTTGATACCTCCTCGATTGGGAAACATAAAACAAATCCTGAATCATTTTCAAGATAGATGATAAGTCGAATGTATATGCCACCTTTCTATGTCATTCCATGATCTCAAAGGGGATAAAAAACCTCAGTGACAACTTACCCTTATTACCCAACCGATGATGTCCCAAGTGAGGTGAAACATTGAGAAAAACATGATCACTCACCTCATAATCTAGTGGCATATGAAGGTAGTCCATATAATATTCATGATGTCTTTGTGCTATAATAAACCTATATTTAAAATTGTATTTCAAGCTCTTATGATCAAAATACATTATAAACCACTCCACAATGATATTGTAATGCCATGTATCAAGTTTATGAATAACTAATTCCAACCTAGGCTCATGGGTAAGGTAGATCTTTTCATGAGGACGTTACTGACAAGATCCATAGGCTACCACATGTTTCCCCTATATCAAGAAACATCCCATACCAGTAAAAAAAGTATCACAGAAAACATTATAACATAAACCCGATTTTGGAAGAATTAAAATTTGTGCTAAATTACACCTCATCATCATCACCTTGGAATATCTCTTATATTTTTCATTCCATTCAATATTTACACCCTCATAATTTAAAGATATTTTTGAAGCTTTTATCATGATGAAATAACAAATGAAATGTCTATAGTAGCCATCTAAACCCAAGAATCTCTAGATCTCAAACACATTTTTGGGATGATCCATGGAGAAAAAACCTATATTTTATCATGATCCCATGAGACACATCTCTTAGATATCACATTCCCTATTAATTTAAATTCCCATGTCCAAAAATCACACATTTAAAGAATACCATATAGGCTATGTTCGTTTATGTTATGAAGAATAATATATAAATAGTTCTTATTCTCATCCTTTATCATAGAGTACACTAAAATATCATCCACATACAAAACAATAAAAGATTCCAAGAATTGATTAATGATTTGGTTCATCAAATCCATAAATACAATAGGATTTTTGTGGGACTATATGTAATAACCATGAACCTAAAATTCCCATATCGTCTTTTAAATGTTATCATAGGTATATTCACTTCTTGTAATCTCAACAGGTGGTACTGTAAAAAAATTAAATCACTAAAAACCAAAATTCCCCTTTAAAATGCTCAAATATATCATCAATAATAGGAAAAAATATTTTTTCTTAATATTCTCCTAATTAAAATTTTTATATTCCAACAAAATTTTAAGACACCTCTCTTCATTTATTGAAATGGGGAAAAGAGAAGCCCATGGTGAAATGGTGGGATGAATAAATCCCTTAGGCTATAGATCCTCAAGATAGAATTTATGCTCCACTAACTCTGCATGTCCCATTAAATATGATGGTATAGAAACATGCATCCTTCCAGAGAGTGGATCAATAATAAACTCAACCTCCCTATGTGGTTACAATCCATATAAATCATCTTGAAAGAACATAGGGTATGCACACACCACAATAGAAAATAGACCACCCAAACAAGTTTCAATGACATCAAGGAAGATCTCAAGCAATTAGAATGAGATTACATAAGCATAAAGAATAACAATCCCCACCCTTCCTGATTTAGAGTCCCACTCACACCAAAAAACTTGACTGGCCCTATTGGAACAAAAAAATTCAAACCAACGATGATAGTTTTCTATCTGGGAGTAGACACTAATCATCCAATCCATTCCATGTATTTTTAATAAGATGTTTATATCTAGGAATAAAACGTTCTATATCACCCAAATGTAGGATATCGTCACCCAACACATGATCCACATCAAACCTTTTATAGACTTATTCCCAAAAGGAATTGAAGGATTAAACAATAATGACATAACATCTAATTGTAATCTCAATAATTAAACTATTTTTGATGATATAAAAGAATTAATATAACCCATATCAAAAAAAATATAGCAAAATAGAAGACCATATAGACATCGTTCCTCTGACAATAGTTTTCCCTGCTTCAGATTCCATTATATCATACTATTCTGTGTAAACCAATTTGTTCATAGCCACAAATACTCCCACTTTCGCCAAGGGATTATACTCACCACCCTTAGAAGAGTGGGTATGAACCTATGATCCCTTAATAAGAGGGGATCTTTTCTTAGTACCCTAGGATAACATTTCGCAAAAATGCTTTAGATTTCCCATTAATATATAATGATGAAATGATTTGGGAGCCTTTTTATAGTTATTCTTAGTATGACTATGCCTTCCAAAAAAATCTTCTAATGTATCGATGATTCCCCTAAAATGGGTTCTGAAGATAAATAACCACCCTTGCGCTTGATTTTCTAGATATAAGACACGCCCTAGAAATTAACAACAAAAACTAAAGCACCACCCAAACTAGTACTTTAAGCTATGTTAACATCTTCCAAAGATACTTTTTCAAACACCTACCTGAAGATCATAAAGAACATGAGAATCAAAATCGATCGAATATATAGTCATGATCCCAACTAAATTCTCCAAGCCTTTAGGTACTAATTAGTGACATGCTTAAGTCCCAGATGTAGCATCTTAGTAAATCTAGTGGAATACTCCCAAATAGTACGCTCGCCTTTCTCAGACGTCAGAAATTTTGGGTATTCACAACAAGTATTATTTCAAGGTAAAACTTTTGATTATTTATTTTCTTAAAATATGTCCACTTAAGATCCTCATGAAACTTATATTTCACAATAGAGTACAACCATCTCCTTCTTAGTCCCTCAATCATATACATGGAAAAATATTACTTAGAGTCCTCATGAGTCTTTGTGATATTGAATATATGCTAAATTATTTAAATCCAATCCTTATATTCATGAGGTACATTATCACCATAGAATATTGTTGAATGATTCTTATTAAATTCAGAACTATGATCCACCACATTTCCCAGGTTTTGAACACCCATATTACCATGAGTAAAAATTTTATAGATCTCAATGTCAACCAAAGAAGGTTCCACTATTTAATTCAATGTGAATACTATATCACAACATCCTCTCTAAATTTTGGAAGATTTATCCTCAAAGGTGTCATCTATTAAGAATAAGAAAATAAAAAATTGTCTTTATATAATTTTCCAAGACCTTAGGACCAACTTCATGAAATGAAATCCAAGATTTAAAACAATAATAATTTTAAGAAATTTTGAATTTCATGAACAAAGAAAAATGAATTAAGATGAAAAAATTCTATTTAAATAAAAATTGCATTCATTTAATTAAAATGATCTCAAACACCACGTCTCAAACCTGAAAAAAAATTCTAACCACCACTGGTAACTTGAGTTTAGACACTAAAGAGAGTTAGTCAAGGACCTCCAAAAATTACTTTCTGAAGTCAGATAGTCCTAGCTCCATCTATGCAAGATACATAACTAACCATATGTTGTGTTAATACACATTAGGATAAAAACACCTATGAAACCATTCTATAATGATCCAACACGAGTCAACTAAACTTTCCACCTGAGAGATCCCATCATGGTTATGAGGTGTAATAGTATAACTAAAACAACTATTGTAAACAAAAAACAAGGAATAAAACTAATTTAAATAGTGTAAGAAAAAGATACATCCATGATCCATAAAATCCTAGTCTAACTAGATAAATTAGAAAGTATAACAAAAAAAGAACAACAGGTCCCCATGGGAGTAATTTTCACCTCCAATCTATGTTTCAATAAAGGAAACAATAAAAATAATCAATCATAATACAAAATTCCTTTCCCTTTACCTATGACATGAAAAAGTACTTCTAAAACCTCCCAAAGTAAAAAAGTTGGATTTGAGAACAAATCCCCGAAGAATACCACCATAGAGTCTATAAAACATCTAATGTCAATAATTTAGTACTTTTAGATTAAAATCAATTTTACATATCATTTTCCTAAATCTAAACCCAATTGTAAATAATATTCCATTAGTTTCAATAAAATCATTTCATATTCACAAATCCATGAATATGAAAATTATAACTGATAAAATTAATTCATATCTACACACTATAAGTTATAAAATTAATAACATATCGATGAGATATCCCATATTGTGAAACCATGTGATACAACCTCATTGGAAACAAAAAAAAATCCTGGAGGAAAACAATGATTCAATAAACAAACCATAAATAAAAAAGAACTCTATATTGATCCCTAGACTATGGGAATACATACTAGAGATAAAATATCCTAAATAATGAATATTTTGGTTCTAACCAATATTAAATCCTTCCATAATACATAGATATCATAAGGTAACTGTACTCGTGTTACACTCACTAAGGGTTCCCATGCCTTTTTACTAAGGCACCCAAGGTTCACAATGTTCTATATTTTCCAACAACCACTTCAAAACCATTCTCACAATTTATATAATATTTTCAATGCCAAGAAAATATACTTTATTTCTTGAAAACACATTAATGAACCAAACCCACCATTAAACAATTTAATAAACCACTTGGTGAGTAAATAATCCATTTTTTAAGAAAAAATCATTAAAAACATTTACCTATAAAATAATTACCCTGAAATCTCTTTAATCTGATGAAAAAATAATATAATTTTACCAAAATAATTATAAATTCCATGAATTAGCCCTTTTTATAGAAACACCTACCTCAAAAACAAAGAAGAACAAATTATCTTCAAAAATGGATACCTATAGTGAGTAGATAAGGTCTTCACAATCCTAGATCCATACTAAACGACTCTAATACTATGTCAAACCATTTATACCATGCATCACATCACAATTGAGTTCTAATAATTTGAGAAGATAAGAAATCTAATTTTGATCAACAAAGAAGTGGGGAAACAAATATAGAATGTAACATACATCGATTTTATCCATCAATAATGAAGGAATTCTAACAAGAATCTAGGGGGAGAGACCCCAATGCTCTAGTGAATGGATAGAATAATAAAAAGTGAGATTATGTGGTGATTAGGTTTTAAAAACACAAAGGAAAAATGGGTAAAATTTCAATTTTTAACAGTTTGGAAGGGGTTCCCATCGTTTCCAATGTTAGGATGCATAGTTAAACTAACTATGACCTTAACCATGAACTCTTAATGTTCATTCTATTTGGAGGTTCCCAATTTGAATAAGAGGGAGACATGGTTTGGTAAAAATATTCTAAAATCATGAAACACCCCTAGAAAACACCTAGACACCCGACATGGTTCATTGGGAAAGTCGGATTATATTAATGACCATGTTAAAACCATGAAAAACTCCACTAGAGCCTCATAGATTCATACATCAATGTTACCACATGGTTAAACTAATTATGCACCTTAATAGTGCCCCAGTCCCTTTTGCTCCAAAACCATGTTTTCAACCAACGATCATCCAAATATTTTTTGGAACAAAGAGATAAATACCAAGGATTAACTAATGCATACCTATGACTTTGATGGAATCACATTTAATATTTAAAATAAAAAATATCTATATGGAAAACACCTTTTTTTAAAAGAAAACCTTTCAAACTCTTATTATAAAAAGATAAAATCTTTAAGGAATCGTAGGGAATTATATAAATAACACATGTTCACTCATGTCATAAATAAATGGATATGAGTTAAATCTATAGAAGAAACATCACTAGTTAACATTCTATTTCTTTCCATCACAGAAAAGCAACATTACCCAATGTACTGTAGAAAAATATACGGCTCACCCATCATATAGGCTACACTGGGAACATCCATCATATATGTTGTAATAGGTTCTCCTATAATAATATATAATGAATAAGTAATATACCAGGATTTTTTAATAATTCCCCTTTTTATCATAAATCCCATGAAAAAATATTTTGAACCCTTATGCAAAGAAATTTTCATTTTTGTATAAATATTGTAAAAAATGTACCTTTATTTTGATACAAACATGTAAAAAAATTCCAAATATTTTATGCAAATGATTTTCTTTGAAAATAAATAAATAAATTTTAAATTGTACTTTAATAAAATGATAATTCATGGTAGTGGTAAATTGTTTTTGTTTCATTAATGTTAAAACAATGACTCCATTCTCACATTCGGTAAACCTACGTCATTCAAAAAATAAAAAGAATATTCCTATTTAATTATTTTATTGAAAGTAAAAGGTGGCTACAAATAAAAATTTTATGTTCTTTATGTGTGGAAGAGAACACTATCAAAACTTTTTCATGAATATGGATATGGAGAAAAAATACAATAAAATTTTTATTATTTTTAAAAAAATCCTCTATATAAAATCCCATTACGACGTGTTAAAATTTGTAGCAACGAGAGATTAACGAAAATAAATCCGAATGGACTTCTAAACACTTTATTTTTAGGATTAAACTAATAAAATATATCCATATTGAAGTTTATAAAACAGAAATATTAAAACAAAATTGGTGAAAATAGCTTAATTTTCATTGAAATGAAATTGAGACTAGAAATCCCTTACAATAAATACCATCAAGCATCAGGCATTCATTAAATACTTGATAATAAAATAAATTTTTTTATATTTTATTAATAAAAAATTTCAAGTTCATTCCATTATAATTATCCTTTTTATGTATTTTATGACCATGTATTATTTAATAACATAATTAGTTATGTTTATGTTAGATACTGGTAGTATGTTCTGTTCATAATCCCAATACAACTTTAGTAGGTTGAACATGGTTAAAGGAGTCATTGTTTCATCTCCTCCAGAATATTAAACCTGAAATAAATATTTTTCATACATAAAAATAAATTTTTAATTTTTCCATGATAGGTAGTAAAGAAAATTAACTCACATCATTTTGTGGATATAGTAACCCCCATGAATGCACAAATGACGTTATCATTTTTCAATGAATAGAAATGTAATAAAATAAATGATATATTATATTTAGATAATTATTATCTAAGTAAAATCATATATATATATATATATTTAATAATTAATTAGAACCATATATGATAGGAACTAATATAAATCAAATTACGTCAATTTGTAAGGTGGTAGTCCACACATATGCATGAATAATTGTTTTATTTCCAATTAAATGAAGAATGAGATGAATAATATATTTTCCATAAAAATACTAAATTTTGTTACAATATAGATACTTAATTTTTTATATATAATATGGGTTTAATTATATTTTATGTATGTATAATGAGAAATAAATTTGAAATCGGTTGATTAGGAATTATACCTTCTCCTCAGAGAACCACAATGGCATACATCTTAATCCTCATTGGTTTAGACTTTTAGGGAGAACATGACCTATAAATATTAGGTAGGTATGTTGTGGACAGATTTGGGTAGTTATTTTCTTAAATATATTTATCAATAGTTGTGAGTAAGAGTTGGCATGGGGTTCCATTTTATAATTAAAACAAAGGAAACCCTTTGAATTACTTCAAATATTAAAAAAAATGTCTCAAGTGTAAGTGTTATAAGCTGTCCCAAACTTAAAATAAATAAATATTATCAGTATGAATACTCTATTAAAATATAATTTTGACATGTTGATTTGACTTTTCTATCCATATTCTATGTGTTATCCCCTCATTAACCAGTTTGACAATTACTACGATATCAAAAAAAATTCTCTTTATGTGTGAAGAAAGTTACTATATTATGGAAGGTGACCCATAAGTGGATAATGGTAGATATTATTTATCATATAGTATTAACATGGGAAAATATAATATTTTAGATAACTTAAAGGAATTAAAAAACAATTTTACATAATATACCATTAATGTTATTTTTGGGACTATTAATATAATTTTACTTTAATGACATCATGATAGTAATGGAATATAAATAAAAAAATTAATAACAACACTAATTTTTTATTTTCAACTGAAAAAATCATGGAATGCATTAATTCAATTCAATTTTTTTAATTTTAATGTTTTTAAAATCATTTAATTAATTTTTCTATTAGTTGAACAAGTACTACATAGGGATTAGGTAGGGATTTATGTTAATTATTCCATCACTAAAAATTGAAAAAAAAATCCATGAAAATTAAATAAATTAAAAGTTAACAATGCCATTTATAACCCAACATAAACACTTTTTATCCATATTAAAAAATAAATAATATATTAAAATAATGATAATGATCAGTTTATTTATTATTTACATAAAATCATATTATGCTCATCATCAAAATAAAGTGTAAAAAATTTAATGATTTCAGAACCATTGATGTTTAATATTCAATAGAACTTATACAATAAAATAAATACTAGTTTGAGGAGTATGTTAGGCCTTATCTCATAGTTTTAACCCTATATACATGTTTTACCCTTACTAAGGTGGAAAATATTTACTATAGTTATAATTCATAATGTCTAAAAAGGGACCTATTTAATATATATTATCCTGATTATTAAAAATATTGAATCAATTTTTTAAAAATATGTTTTTGGTTGAGGGAGAAATCAATTTTTATATAAATGCGTAAAAGGATTTAAATATAGTTTTCTGATAAATGGGTCTCTAAGCCTAAAAATGAACTTTTACTAAAACCTATTATAATGTTGATTACTATGTAATTAATTATATTATATAAAATTATAGTAATCATATGTTAATCAAAGATCAAATTAAAACAATGATTTGACTTTTAAATTAATTTATTTAATTAAAAGAACTAAATTTTTTATTAAAAAATATTATTTTTCACTATTCACTGAAAAATAAATCATTTCAGAAAAAATCCCAAATAATAGAATAAACTAATATTAAAAAATAAATTAAAAATGGAATTAATTAACTAAAATATAATTTCTATTAAATGGTATAAATCAATTTCAATTCATACAAACAAAATGTAATAAAAACCATTATTAATGCATAATATTGCATTACTAGAAATTGAGTGATTATGCTTTAATCAATACATAATGTAAATCCATTATAAATATTTTCTATAATTTGGTTACTAATTTTCATACCTCAAATTTAATATCTAGGTTATAATATTAATATTTAAATAATATTCATTTTATAGCATATCACAATCCTCTTAATGCTCAGTGTTGTGTGTCAAGAAGACTATCAAACATTGTATTTTTAATATAAAATTTTGGGAAAATAAATTATAACAAAATTAATGAAATAGTATCCTCAAAATTTTATATCATACTAAATAAAAGTGATAACATTTATAAAAGACAAATTTCTTGGAATGGAAGGCAAAACACATGATCATAAATGTAAAAAACTATTTAATATCTAAAAGTACAATTGTTGGAAACCAAAATCATAAAAAAAAAATAAAGAAAACTTTTTAAAATTGAAAAGGTTAAATATGATGTTCACTTATAATAACAAATAATTTAGTTTCAAAATAAGTTGAACATTACTGGGAATTTAAAATATGAACATGGAGGAAAAAAATAACTTCAACAGAATAATAGAGAGATATAGATTGATTATATTGATAATAAAGTTAATGACCATAATACCATATACATGTATGGGAAAAATAAGAGCATAAATTCCTCACAAATTAATTTAATAAGATAACAATTTTATATTAATATCCTTTTTCAGTAGTTGATATATTCTTTTACTATCAACATATATAACATAAATATATATATATATATATAACTTCTCTTTATTTAAAAAGAAAAATTACATCCTTTGGTTGTGATTTGAGATGTTTTTTTGACTTATATTTCATCTATTACTTTAATAAATGATTTTTTTCTCATACATGAAGTACTAAAATTAATTTTTAACATATAAAAAGATACAAAATAGTCTAATAATTTATTCCTTATGTTTTAAGACATTAACTAAAACCAAAATGGTTATAAAAAATAAGATAATATCCCATACATATAATCCTTAATATGAAGAAATATCACTACTGGAAATGATGTTTTTTCCAAGGGGTTTTTACCAACGGTTTGCTAAAATCGTTGGTCTTTAAAGATTAATAATGCCTTTCCCAACGGTTCATTGAAACCGTTGGGAAAATCCACCCCTTTTCCAATGGTTTGAAGAAACCGTTGGTAAAGGGGTGTGTTAATCACCTTTTGCCAACGGTTCTTTTGAACCGTTGGGAAAGGGTCACCCCTTTGCCAACAGTTTCCTCAAACCGTTGGAAAAGGGGTCCTTAACATCTCTTTCCCAATGGTTCTTTAAATCCGTTGGGAATTATTTCCCCCAAATCCAGCTGCGAGGCTGCTCTCCCCCATTCACACAGAACCTAATTTCATCCGCTCCACTGCTCTCCTCTCGCGAAATCCCCTATCCGAAGAGGTGAAAACCATCTGAAATTAGGTATATTTTTTTTATACACATGTACTTCCTTATTTTTATTGTTATTGCTTTAGTATTTTAGTTTTAAGTTATCAATCCACCTCCACCTCTCTGCTGCTCTCCAAATCCCCCATCCGAATAGGTGAAAACCCATTTGATTCATCTCAAATCAAGTAATTTTATCTTTATACACATATGGTACCTTGTTTTTATTGTTATTGATCTAATATTTTAGTTTTAAGATTGGATTTTGATTTTATTTCACCGTGTAAAATAGGGAAATGAATAAATATTTTTTTTAATTAATTAGTTTTTCCTGGAATATCAGTTGTGTTATAATGTCCATGCTAAATAAAGGGGTAATGTAATAAAAGACCTTGAATAAATAAATTGTGGCAGTTGGGGTATGTTGCCTCTATGAGAGGTTTTTTGTTGTGTTTCATTGTATGTTGTAGGCTCTTTTATGGGGATTGAGGTGAGCAGTTGGGCTTTGTGATATGTGGGGTTGTAATGTGATGGTTAGTGGGCATGGATGTGTCATGTGAAGTTGTATGATAGTGATGATGTGTGGTGGTGTTGTGTCGTGTGGAGGTGTTGTGTGGAGGTGTTGTGTGATGAAGTTGTGGTGTATAATTTGGTGAGGTGGTTTTGGTTGTGCGGTGGTTTGTGATGTGCAATATTTTCATTGTGATATGTGGTTGTTTTGGTGAGATGGTTGGTCGATGTAACATGGTGTCGATGGTTATTGTGAGATGGTGAGTTGTTTTGTGGTGGTTTTATTAGTTTCTTGGTTATCTATGGAATAAATTATGTTGTTAAAACAAAAAAAACAAGTTATTAAATAAATGAGAAGGAATAGAAATGGATGTGTGGTAAATGGATTTAATTAATTTAACATTAAATGAATGGACAATGTAAGTGTGAATGAAGTGGCTTATAAATGAATGTGAGAAATTCTATGTTTCTTGTGTGGTGGTGGTGTGGTTTATGTGTTTTATGGTAGTAGTGAAGTGGGTGATTATGTAGTTAATGTGAACCCATAGGTTGAGTATTTTGTGCTATCTATATATCATGTATTTTTATGTTATTTCTACACATTCCAGGGGGTGGTATGTCTAGGTGGTGGTGGTGGGGTTGCAGGGGAGGGGGGTGTGGGCTGTTTGGGAGGGTGTGCGGGGCTATCCAGGGGGGGTACGGGGTGTCCAGGGGGGTACGGGGGTGGGTGGGCTGTCCACAAGGGTGGACGGGCTGTCCACGGGGGTGGTCGGGCTGTCAAGGAGGGGTGGGCGGGCTGTCCAGGGGGGGTGGGTGGGCTGGCCACAGGGGGTAGGGGTGTCCAGGGTTGTGGGCGTGCGATCCAAGGGGGTGGGGTGCTGTCCATAGGGAGAAGGGGTGTTGAGGGGTGTGGGTGGGCTGTCCACGGGGGTGGTTGGGCTGTCTAGGGGGTAGGGGGTGTCCACGGGGGTGGGTGGGTTGTCCACGGGGGTGGGCGGGTCTGTCCACGAGGGTACCCTACTAATATGGTTATGGGATGAGGCATGCTCTTCTATGATAACACATTAAGTTCTTGTTGGTTTTACATTTTTTCAATAACACATTAGTATGTTTTTTTCACATGTCTAGTTGATACCATGATTATTTTCTTCCTTTATCATTTACTTAAATGTATTTTCTATTAAAGTTCAATCCTATTGAATTTTTTATGGCAAAATGACTTATATGAATTTTTTTACAGAATGGACAGAAGTTGGATGTATGAAACCGATCGTATCTCAAGAGATTTTCAAAACAATTTGGAGAACTTTATAGATTTTTCATTTCACAATGCTTCAGATAGTGGTCGCATACACTGCCCATGTTCCAATTGTGTTGGTAGACCTTGGTTGAGTCGTGAAGAAGTCAGCTACCACATAACCAATAATGGTTTTCAAGCAAACTACTTTGTGTGGTATCACAATGGGGAGAAAATGAAATCTCAAATTGGTGATGATCGAAATGAAAGGACTGGAATGGAGAATTTGTTAGATGATCGGTTTCCGTTTATTCGTCATCATGAAAAAGAAAGGATTTCGACTCAAGAAGACGTCGATATGAGGAAACTGATGAATCTAGTGAAAATGATGATATTGATAGGGTGAAAAAATTGAATGATGCTGCCACGACTTCATTATATCGACAATGCGATAAAATGAAAAAGCTGGAATTTTTAATCCAATTGTTTCATGGAAAAACTATGTATGTGATTTCTAATACAGCAATCGATTACATTCTTACCCTCTTGAAGGATTTACTTCCATATGATGCAGATATTCCCTCAAACCACTATATGGCATGGAAGTTAGTTGAAGAACTTGGATTTTCCAGAAACAAAATTCATGCTTTCCCGAAAGATTGCAGTTTATCCTGGGAAGAAACCACTGAACAAAATGAATGTATAAAATGTGGCACATCTCGCTGGAAGTCAAAATCTGATGGAACACCATCCCGCGTTCCACAGAAAGTAATGTGGCACTTTCCATTGATCCCCGGACTCCAGAATCTTTTTATGTCTGATGACATATCAATAAAAATGAGATGGTGTGATACCGACAGAAAGAAGACTAATGATGAGTTGGTTCATCATGCAGATGGATTTGCATGGCAGAGATTTGATGCTCGACATCCTGATTTTGCAGCTGATGTGCATAATGTGATGCTGGGTCTTTCATGCGACGGTTTTAATCCGTTTGGGCAGATGCTTACTTCGCACAGCACATGGCCAGGTTTTATACACATTTATAATCTTCCCCCATGGTTGTGTACGAATTTTTTTTTCACTTTCATGAGTATACTCATATCTGGTCCTTCTGATCCCGGCATTGATATTGATGTATACATGCAACCTTTAATAAAAGAGTTGAAACTTCTTTGAGATGTGGGTGTGCGCACATACGATGCATGTTCGAAAGACATATTTCAGATGTGTGTTGCGCTTATGTGGACGATCAATGATTTTCCAGCTTATGCAATGATGTCTGGATGGAGCACGAAGGGAAAACTGTCAAGTCTAGTTTGTATGAAGAATACACGATCCATAAGACTGAAACATCGTTGTAGTTTCAGTTTTATGGGACATCGACGATTTTTTCCAAAGGATCATCCATATAGAATAAATCGTCGAAGATTTGATAACACTATAGAGACCGATGATCCACCTCACCATATGTCTGGAACTGATGTGCTTAATGAATTGAAAGATTTCAGTTTTTCGTTCGGGAAGGGTCAAATGAAATCTGGAAAGAGAAAGAATGTTTCCACAGAAACCAGTTACAATTGGAGGAAGAGGAGTATCTTTTTTGATTTTCCTTATTGGTCAACCAATTTGCTACGTCATTTCTTAGACGTAATGCATATTGAAAAGAATATATGTGAAATGTTGCTTTCAGTTCTTCTAAATGTCAAGGGGAAGACAAAAGCTGATTTACGATCTCGACGTGACTTGGTGGATTGGGGCATCAGACCAGAATTGTATCCTGTGCGTATCAGTGAAAATAAATGGCAACTTCCATGTGCTTCTTATGTGATGACACCTACTGAAAAAAAACAATTTTTGGAAGTATTATAGACTATTAGAGTTCCTGATGGCTATTCAAGCAACATATCTAAACGGGTCAACAGAAGAGAGTTGAAGAAAAAATCTATGAAGACTCATGATTATCACATTCTACTGCATGAGTTTCTTCCAATAGCAATCCGTCATCTTTTGTCCAATAATGTAAGGGTGGTTGTTATTCGGTTGTGCCATTTTTTTAGAGATCTTTGTGCTAAGAAGTTGTCCAAGTCTTTCTTGCAAAAAATGTCGACATATGCCCCATTAATTTTGTGTCAGTTGGAGAAAATATTTCCCCCATCATTTTTCACATGCATGTTGCATCTGACTGTCCATATTCCAACTGAAATACTTCTCGAAGGACCTATTTCTTTTCGTTGGATGTATCCAACTGAAAGAAATATGTTCACATTAAAGTCTTATGTTCGAAACAAGAATCAACCCGAAGGTTCTATCGTGAACGGTTACTTAGCTCAAGAATGTATGGATTTCTGTTCAATGTATTTGTCTGATCTTACTACAAGAATGAACAGATCAATGAGAAATGAAGAAGAACAATATGAGAAAATTGAACCCAGTTTTCCATCACTTCCTCAAACAGGAGGAATTCCTGGATCATATACATTGAAGACATTAAGCCATGAAGAGCGGGAGATGGCACATCGCACAGTTTTGTTCAACTGTGATTTGTTCGATGACTATATCTGGTAACAAAATTGAATATGTATATCTTACATATATATCTGTTAAAATATTCATATTTTTTTATCTACAGGGAAAATAAAACAATGATAAATCGGAAGCATCATTCTTTATCTTTGAGAAGGAGAGAGACTTTTCATAGCGAAGAGTTTTCTGCTTAGTTAAAATTGAAGGTAAAAATATTACTATTTAAATTAATTATTTCAATATTTAATTAAGTTTAACTGTCATTTATATTGCAGGTATTGAGTTTTTCTGCTGACTCTGTCTCTGAGGAAATAAGAGCTTTGGCTTTTGGTCCTAATACCGTGGTTCGTGACTGTAAATCAATTGTTATCAATGGGTACAGATTTATTGTCACTGAACGAGCCAAAAACATGAGAACACAACATGATGGTATTATGGTTACTGCCACAACAGATTGTTATGCCAGTGCATCAGATAGTATACCGCGAATTGAAATTGTGGTTTATTATGGAGTCGTTGAGAAAATAATAATTTTGGATTATTACTCTCATGGACGAGTCACAATGATGAAATTCCATTGGTTTGATTCGATGACGAGACATGGCACATTTATTGATGATTGTGGATTTCGAGTAATTAATATGACCCACACTCTTGCAACCGAAGAACCATATGTGTTGGCATCGATGGCTAAACAAGTTTTTTATGTCAAAGATCAACTTCAACCTGAATTTGGTGTCATAGTTGAAGTAATTCCAAGACATATTTTTGATGATGCTGATGATGGAATTGACACTGTCCCTATTGCCATTGGAACCAATCCATTTATTTATTTTGATGACTCCAATAGCTCAATTGTCAGAGATGATTGTGAACCTGAAGTTGTGGTTGGAACTATATAGAATCATTCATCCATGTTCTCAATTCTTTTGGTTTACCTCGATTTGGGTTGTTAAGGTTGGTAATATTCATATTTATTTAGTATTGATCACAAATATGTTTTAGATGACTTGACCGTTATGTGAATTTTCAATGTTTATTGGTTGCTGTTTTATTTGAATTGCATTTTCTAATTTGGAATTGAACTGTATTCAAACCAAATCAAACAATATTTCTAACTTGGTGAACATTACAACTTGTATGTTTTATTAAATTCATTCAAACTCTTCTAAAACAATTGATAGCTAAATTACCAATGAATCCCCTCATTCCCTAATATATTTAGTTTTTTGGTTTACACATTAATTTTCTTTTTCTAATTAATTACATATTTGTTTTCCAATGCAGGAAATGCAGCCAATTGAAGAGAGATGATGAAAAAAATGGCGGAGAACAATCGTCGGATGGAGGAGATGGGAATTCCACCATTAGCGCCTACAGTGAGTACTTTATTTCAAATATATATATATATATATATTTACAGAATATATAATGTCATGTGATTAATTTTTTTTAAACTTTTTTGTAGGATCCACCATTACGTCGACAGTTATTCGACGAGGAGCCTAGTACTGGTCCTAGTACTCAGGCCGGTGGTACGAGGAGGGTTCGTACCAGAGGTGGACGTAGAGCTGCGCGTGCCCGACTAGACCCTGACCCTCCCACTGACATTTCAGCCTTCCCACATTCTGATCCCAGTTTGTCGTTAGGGACACGCGGGATATTTAGACCTCCCATGTTTTCGCTACCTTCTGCATCTTCTGCCCCATCATTTTCACATCCCATGATGATTCCCACTACCCAGCCAGCATCAGGTCATACAGCTGTTCCACCATCTTTTCCTTCAACATCTGTCTCTCCGAGCTTTTATATTCCATCTTCTTCGACTCCTGTTCCACCAGAGGGTGTTCCATCAGGTTCTATGGATCTGGCGCCACTCATTGATCAGACTAGTGCAGGTATATTTATAAAACCCTAACAAAATTTTATAGAAATATTTATTTTCATTATAACATGTTTTGATAAAATATTTTTTTTTCTTTCATGACAGATACATCTACTGACAGGAGGCGGGGACGGGGCCGTACACGCATGCGTTCGGTGTGGAACCGTCGCACACAGGTTATGGTGGAATATAATGAAGACAATCAGATGGTTGAGAAAACAGGGCAGCAATGTCGGAGTTTTATGGCGACGCTTTCCAAATACTCTGACATCATTCCCGTCAGCCCGCTGTCATGGAGACATTTGGCACATGAGGTCAAAGATAGAACTTGGGCAGAGATATGGGTAAAAAAATCTGTTGTATTTAATGCCATGAATTTTTTTTGTATTTATATGAATTAATATTTTCATTTCAGCTTCGATTTAATTTTCCTGATGGTGAGGGTGCACGACTGGAACGTCTAAAGGATTTAGGCGATCTTTGGAGAGCCTACAAGCATGAGATGTATATTGGCTGGCGTGCTAGAGTTGGCACTGAATTAGAGGCGGTACCAGTCATGGATGATTGTACTATAGAGCAGTATCGTCAGATGATTACTCATTGGACGAGTACCCAGTTTAAGGTATGAATTACATTTGAGGTATTTAAATAATAACTTTCAAGTTTTGCATTAATATTATCCTTTTCATTATCGAATTTTATTTAAGAATCATCTGGAAAAAATAAAAAAAACATTGATGCAAAAAAATACCTCCATACACTAGGACGCACGACGATGCCGGATCATGAGAGGCAGCAGGAATGAAATTTTTTTATAAGTTTTCTTTAAGACTTACATTTTCTTTTGTTCCCTCAATTATTTAATTATTTTATAAAGTCTTTATATAACTTTTGTTTTCAATTTCATTGTAGAGGAATGTACAAAATATTGAAGGACGTGTGCCTCGAGAAAAACTGTTTTGCTCGAGTAGACGAAAAAAGGAAGGATGTGCTGTCAACGAAGCGACTCAGCAGCAGATTGTAAGTTTTAATCTGTTGATTTTATATTATAATATCTATTTAGTAACTTAATAATATATTTATATTTGTAACAGGATGCTTTAGAGGCCCTCTATGCCCAAGAAGCAGACAATTTTGGGCCATCTGATCACTTACATCAGGTGTTGGGAGAGGATCATTCTGGAAGAGTACGCTGCCGACCTAGGATAGCCCCGACGAGGTATTGGCCTGCCTCAGGTACGAGTTGTAGTGCCACCAAGCTGCAGCAAGTTAGGGCACAGGCAGAACAGGCTGAGAAAAGGGCCACAGAGACGGCAGAACAGTCTGCTAGGGCAAACAGTCCATTTATGAAATTTATTGAAGTTCTACATCCAACACTTCCAGCAGAGGCCAGCCCAGCGATTGATGAATACATGTCGTCGATACATTCAATATATGGTGCACCAGGTGGCAGTTCCAGTGGTGGTCAGGCCGATGTCCAGCTTGAAGATGATGATGGCGAATAGTCTGATGCGGAAGAGGAGGGAGATGAGGAGGGCGAGGAGGAAGGCACTATGGAGGGTGAGGATGATGAGGAGGACGATGACGAGGGCGATGATGATGATGATGATGGTGATGGTGATGCTGATGTGGGACATATTGATCTGTTACATTTTTGACTTATATTACTGAGATTTGATGTTTAATCTATTCTAGTTGTTGGTTTTATCTATACTCATAGTATAGTATTGGAGTTGAGTTATTTTTATATATTGTCTGTTTTTATGGATGTTGTTGTCTTTTAGTGGTTGTGTGTTTGTGAACTCCCTGGACAACCCCCCTCATTCTTGGACCCTGGACACCCCCCCTCCCCCATGGACCCCGAACACCCCCCAAACACCCCCTTGACAGCCCCGCGGATAGCCCCCCAGACAGCCCCCCATACATCCCCCAACCCTCCACCCTGGACCCCGGATAGCCCCCGAACAGCCCCTCGGACAACCCCCCACCCTCCCCCTTGGACCCTGGACAACCACCCAAACACCCCCCGGACAGCCCCCTGAACAACCCCGGACAACCCCCTGAACAACCCCTGAACAACCCCTGAACAACCCCCGGGTAGCCCCCTGAACAACCCCGGACAACCCCCTGAACAACCCCCAAACACCCCCCGGACAGACCCCGCACAGCCCCCCCACCCTCCTCCTTGGTCCCCGGACAGCCCCCCGGACACCCACCGGACAGCCCCCCCGGACAGCCCCCCGGACAGCCCCTCCACCTTCCTTAATTTCATTAGCTCTGAAATGTTTCATAGCACGATCAACTAAAATCTAATCCATACTAAATATGATATAAAAATATTCTATATGAATTTCCATAAGATTTTAAGTGAAAACAAAAAGTGACATACAAAAAATTCACCAAAAGTATTCGAAATGTGTTCATGCTTTAGGAAAACGATCCATGGGTCATATGTGACGTGTACGAATCAACCCCGCCTCAATCTGAGGCGCGGTGCGGTCGGAACAACTCAGAGTGCATGTCTTTTGTTTCAAAAGGACATCATTTTAAGTGAAAAACATCAACTGGCATACTGAAAACCAGCCAAACGCATTTGGATTGTGTTGATACTTTAAGACAACAATCCATGGGTCATTTGAGATGTTTACGAGTCAACCCCGCCTAAATCCGAAATGCGGTGTGGTCGGGACCACTCTAAGTGACTTTCTTTTGTTTAAAATGGACAGTATTTTAAGTACATACGGAAAACCGACCAAACGCATTCGGTTTCTGTTGAAACTTTAGGAGAATGATCCATGGGTCATATGTGACGTGTATGAGTCAACGCCATCTCAATCCGAGGCGAGTTCGTCCGCTATGAATTTGACAGTTGGACGCCCGTTTTGGCCGTTTATGACACCAGAACTGCGTTGTCGGTCACCGTGGGCACACGGCACGTCCGATTGACGTTCCCTCTACTCGAACACTTCAAAAATCACTCACCCGTATTTGTCGTCTGATTTCAGGCCATTCCGACTTCGTTCGGCCCGTTTGGACCCCCCTCACGCGCGTTTACGAAGCGCGCGCATCACTTAAAATACGAATATTGAGCCGTACCGTGCAAACCGCACATCCGATTGACGTGCCGTCTGCGCGTACACGTCACGAATAATAATTAGAATGTTGCACGGTGGTTTCAGCTCAATCTGAGGTCGTCCTCAATGAATTTGACCGTTGGACACCCGTTTTGGCCGTTTATGACACCAGAACTGCGTTGTCGGTCACCGCGGGCACACGGCACGTCCGATTGACGTGCCGTCTACTCGAACACTTCATAAATCACTCTCCCGTATTTTTCGTCGGATTTCAGGCCATTCCGACTTCGTTCGGCCCGTTTGGACCCCCCTCACGCGCGTTTACGAAGCGCGTGCATCACTTAAAATACGAATATTGAGTCGTACCGTGCAAACCGCACGTCCGATTGACGTGCTGTCTGCTCGTACACGTCACGAATAATAATTAGATTGTTGCACGGTGGTTTCAACTCAATCTGAGGTCGTCCGCTATGAATTTGACAGTTGGACGCCCGTTTTGGTCGTTTATGACACCAGGACTGCGTTGTCGGTCACTGCGGGCGCACGGCACATCCGATTGACGTGCTGTCAGCTCGACCACTTCAGAAATCACTCACCCGTATTTTTCGTCTGATTTCAGGCCATTCCGACTTTGTTCGGCCCGTTTGGACCCCCCTCACGCACGTTTACGAAGCGCGCGCATCACTTAAAACACGAATATTGAGCCATACCGTGCAAACCGCATGTCCGATTGGCGTGCCGTCTGCGCGTACATGTCAAGAATAATAATTAGAATGTTGCACGGTGGTTTCAGGTCAATTTGAGGTCTTCCTCTATGAATTAGACCGTTTGACGCCCGTTTTGGCCGTTTATGATACTAGAACTGCGTTGTCGGTCACCTCGGGCACACGGCACGTCCGATTGACGTGTCGTCTGCTCGACCACTTCATAAATCACTCACCCGTATTTTTCGTCTGATTTTAGTCCATTCCGAAGTCGTTCGGCCCGTTTGGACCACCCTCACTCGCGTTTACGAAGCGCACGCATCACTTAAAACACGAATATTGAGTCGTAGCGCGCAAACCGCACGTCCGATTGACATGCCGTCTGCGCGTACATGTCACAAATAATAATTAGAATGTTTCACTTTGTTTTAAGCTCAATCCGAGGTCGTCCGCTATGAATTTGACCGTTGGACGCCCGTTTTGGCCGTTTATGACACCAGAACTGCGTTGTCGGTCACCGCGGGTACACGGCATGTCCGATTGACGTGCCGTCTGCTCGACCACTTCAGAAATCACTCACCCATATTTGTCGTCTAATTTCAGGCCATTCCGACTTCGTTCGGCCCGTTTGGACCCCCCTCACCCGCGTTTACGAAGCGCGCGCATCACTTAAAATACGAATATTGAGCCGTACCGAGCAAACCGCACGTCCGATTGATGTTCCGTCTGCGCGTACATGTCATGAATAATAATTAGAATGTTTCACAGTGGTTTCAGCTCAATCTGAGATCTTCCGCTATGAATTTGACCGTTGGACGCCCGTTTTGGCCGTTTCTGACACCAGAACTACGTTGTCGGTCACCGCGGGCACACGGCACGTCCGATTGACGTGCCGTCTGCTCGACCACTTCATAAATCACTTTCCCGTATTTGTCGTCTGATTTCAGGCCATTCCGACTTCGTTCGGCCCGTTTGGACCCCCCTCACGCGCGTTTACGAACCGCGTGCATCACTTAAAATACGAATATTGAGTCGTACCGCGCAAACCGCACGTCCGATTGACGTTCCGTCTGCGCGTACACGTCACAAATAATAATTATAATGTTGCACGGTGGTTTCAGCTCAATCTGAGGTCGTCCGCTTTGAATTTGACAGTTGGACGCCTGTTTTGGCCGTTTATGACACCAGGACTGCGTTGTCGGTCACCGCGGGCACACGGCACGTCCGATTGACGTGCCGTCTGGTCGACCACTTCAAAAATCACTCACCCATATTTTTCGTCTGATTTCAGGCCATTACGACTTCGTTCGGCCCGTTTGGACCCCCCTCACGCGCGTTTACGAAGCGCACGCATCACTTAAAACACGAATATTGAGTCGTACCGCGCAAACCGCACATCCGATTGGCGTGCCGTCTTCACGTACACGTCACGAATAATAATTAGAATGTTTCACGGTGGTTTCAGGTCAATCCGAGGTCGTCCGCTATGAATTTGACCGTTTGACGCCCGTTTTGGCCGTTTATGACACCAGAACTACGTTGTCGGTCACCGCAAGCACACGGCACGTCTGATTGACGTGCCGTCTGCTCGACCACTTCATAAATCACTCACCCGTATTTTTCGCTTGATTTCAGGCCATTCCGAAATCGTTCGGCCCGTTTGGACCACCCTCACGCGCGTTTATGAAGCGCGCGCATCACTTAAAACACGAATATTGAGTCATACCGTGCAAACCGCACATCCGATTGACGTGTCGTCTGCGCGTACACGTCACGAATAATAATTAGAATGTTGCATGTTGGTTTCAGCCCAATCAGAGGTTTTCCTCTATGAATTTGATAGTTGGACGCCTGTTTTGGCCGTTTATGACACCAGAACTGCGTTGTCGGTCACCGCGGGCACACGGCACGTCCGATTGACGTGCTGTCTGCTCGACCACTTCAGAAATCACTCACCCATATTTGTCGTCTGATTTCAGGCCATTCTGACTTCATTCGGCCCGTTTGGACCCCCCTCACGTGCGTTTACGAAGCGCGCGCATCACTTAAAATACGAATATTGAGCCGTACCGCGCAAACTGCACGTCCGATTGATGTGTCGTCTGCGCATACACGTCACGAATAATAATTAGAATGTTGCACGGTGGTTTCAGCTCAATCTGAGGGCGTCCACTATGAATTTGACCGTTGGACGCCCGTTTTGGCCGTTTCTGACACCAGAACTACGTTGTCGGTCACCACGGGCACACAGCACGTCCGATTGACGTGTCGTCTACTCGACCACTTCATAAATCACTCTCCCGTATTTGTCGTCTGATTTCAGGCCATTCCGACTTCGTTCGGCCCGTTTGGACCCCCTCACGCGCGTTTACGAAGCGCGCGCATCACTTAAAACACGAATATTGAGTCGTACCGCACAAACCGCACGTCCGATTGACGTGCCGTCTGTGCGTACATGTCACCAATAATAATTAGAATGTTGCACGGTGGTTTCAGCTCAATCCGGAGACGTGGTGTGGCTGGCACCACTCAAAGTGTCCGTCTTTTGTTTCAAAAGGACGTCATTTTAGGTGAAAAGCATCAACTGACATACGGAAAACCGACCAAACGCATTCCGAATCTGTTGATAATTTTTCCCAACAATTCATGGGTCATATGTGACGTGTACGAGCCAACCCGGGATGAACTTGAGTTGCGGTGTGTCCAGGAAAAGTCTAAGTGACTCTCTTTTGTTTAAAATGGACACCATTTTAAGTATATACGAAAAAATGACCAAACGGATTCAGTTTCCGTTGAAACTTTAGGAGAAAGATCCATGGGTCATATGTGACGTGTACGAATCATCCCCGCTTCAATCCGACATGCGGTGCGGCTGACACCACTCAAAGTGTCCGTCTTTTGTTTCAAAAGAACGTCATTTTAAGTGAAAGGCATCAATTGACATACGGAAGAACGACCAAACGCATTCGGATTCTATCGATACTTTAGCACAACGATCCATGAGTCATATGTGACATGTACAAGTCAACCCCATCTTAATCCGAGACGTGGTGTGGCCGACACCGCTCTAACTCTATCTCTTTTATTTAAAATGGACAAGATTATAAATGAAAAGAACAACTGACATACGCAAAACCGACCAAACACATTCGTAATCTTTTGATAATTTATCACAATGATCCATGGGTCATATGTGACATGTACGAGCCAACCCGGGATGAATCTGAGTCGTGGTGTGGTCAGGATTAGTCTAAGTGTCACTCTTTTGTTTAAAATGGACAACATTTTAAGTACATATGGAAAACCGACGAAACGCATTCGGTTTCCATTTAAACTTTAGGAGAACGATACATGGGTCATATGTGACGTGTACGAATCAACCCCGCCTCAATTAGAGACGCGGTGTGGTCGGCACCACTCATAGTGTCCGTCTTTTGTTTCAAAAGGACGTCATTTTAAGTGAAAAACATCAACTGGCATACAGAAAACCGACCAAACGTATTCGGATTGTGTCGATACGTTATGAAAATGATCCATGGGTCATTTGAGACGTGTAAGAGTCAACCACGTCTAAATCCGAGACGCGGTGTGGCCGGTACCACTCTGACTGTGTCTCTTTTGTTTAAAATGGACAAGATTATAAGTGAAATAAACAACTGACATATGAAAAACTGAACAAACTCATTCGGAATCTGTAGAAAATTTAGGACAATGATTCATGGGTCATATGTTACGTGTACGAGTCAACCACGCCTCAATCCGAGTCGCGGTTTGGCCGAGACCACTCTAAGTGTATCTCTTTTCTTTAAAATGGGCTACATTTTAAATTCATACAGAAAACCAACCAAACGCATTCTGATTGTGTTTATATTTTAGCACAACAATCCATGGGTCATTTGTGATGTGTACGAGTTAACCTCGCCTCAATACGGGACGCGGTGTGGCCGAAACCATTCAAAGTTTCTCTCTTTTATTTAAAAAACACTTCATTTTAAGTGAAAACAACAACTGACATACGGAAAACCGACCAAACGATTTCGGAATATGTTGATACTTTAGGACAACGATCAATGATTCATTTGTGACGTGTACGAGTTAAGCTCGCCTCAATCCGAGGCACGGTGTGACCGGTATCATTCCAGATGTATGTATTTTGTTTAAAATGGATATCAGTTCTATTAAAAATATATGGTATATGAAAAACCAATCAAATTATGAATTGAATTCCGGATTCCACATATGATTGTCATCTAAATTTTAAAATGAATTCTAAATGAATTATGTATGTTTATAATTATGTTATGAATTCTACTTTAATTACGGATGAGTATATTTTCAGGATGCATTATATGTGTTGGCTGGTTGGTTTTCATTATTTGTATGTGTTGGTTTGTTCTCTATATGTATGCATTATATGTGTTACAGGTACAATAATTGGATTGAAAAATGAATTTAAAACGAGGGCATAATTGGATTGAAAATTGAATTGAAACCGAGGGTGAATGCCCAAAAACCAGACCTGCTGTGCAAATTGCAGGCTGCTGTGCAATTTGCACAGCAAAGCCTATGCCAACAGTTTTCAAACCGTTGGCATAGGCTCTATGTAGATGTTTTTACCAACGGTTCAAGGAACCGTTGGGATACCCTGTTGCATGGTGGTTTTTACCAACGGTTCATGGAACCATTGGTAAAAACCTTTCCCAACGGTTTGTAAACCGTTGGGAAAGGAAATTATTTGTTGATTTCCCAACGGACCAAACCATTGGGAAAGGCCTTTCCCAACGGTTTGGCAAAACTGTTGGGATAGGTTGATTTTTTCTAACCTATCCCAACGGTTCTGGGTAAACCGTTGGGAAAAGCCTTTCCCAACGGCTTACTTCCCCATGAATTGCAGAACCGTTGGTATAACATATACCAATGGTTCTGCAGCCTTTCCCAACGGTTCTAAACCGTTGGGAAATGCTGGATTTCCAGTAGTGTATTAATATCCAATGACTTACCAATAACACATAATTTATATCATAAATCATTTGGTAAATATATAACCATAAAATTCTATAAAATATGTCTCACTAAGATATAAATACAATGATAAAATTATTTGATCTTATACTAATAAATGATAAAATTTATAATTATATCTATATCACTCATAAATCCATAAACAAAATATTTATATTCCCTAATCATATTACCTCTAAAATATGATAATTGTTTCCATATACAACCTAAGTCATATTAAGAACCCAATAAAGTCATATATACATCCAAAATATAATTCAAACCTTGTTCCTTAAATAAACTCCCATACGAGCCAAAGATATTTCCATTTACCTTAATCATATAATTTTCCAAATATAGTGAACTTATTCCAAAAGAATATTAATAACTTAGTCCCCTAATCATATTTCAATACCACGGTTATCTATATAATAAATCATATATTTGAAAAATTAAAATCCATTTAATCCCAGACAACTATAACTATCTCAATATAATGGATCATCTTAATTATAAATTTCATAAATACCATTAATCTTATATCTTCAAAATATAAAATATTTATTTCTCAAATAAAATTTTCTCCACACTATGAGTTAAACATAAGGGTTAAATATACCTCAAACATTTATGAAAACTCAATAAATGTCTCCTTATGTACTCACATTACATAAAACAACAAAATGGTTTTGAAACATTAAAATTATAATAATCCTTAAATTACCAACACATAAATAACTTATTAAAACATCATTTCTCTTGAAACACCGTATATAGACACTTTCAATCATTTAAAACTCATCTTAATACGTTTTCCATTATTTAAAGTCTTATTTATTTACAATTCATTTGTAAAATAAATAATAACCATGTCCCAATATTTATATATATATATATATATATATTCATGTTTCTCACTTTAATCATAAATATTTCAAAGCTTTATGATATTTATCACCGTTCATCATAACCTTAATTTTGAAGACAGATTCCTGGTTGTCTTCCAAACCGAGCCCATACATTTTTATTATGCTTCAAATCATTTACAAGTTTCTCTCCTTCCTTTATCTAGAAAACATTAGATATTTATTGAAAAAATATAGATTGATATTGAAATTTGTAAACAATGCCATGTTTTGAATATATCTCTTCAAAGAATCGTCTCCTAATTGATTCCAATAATAAATTATGATATCATTTGACTTAAAGTTTTCATATAATTTTTGGTGTATATAAAAATAAAAAAAAAATCAAATAATATAATAAATATAGATATCACTTTAAAGTCACCCTAAAATTTAGACTATTAGAGGGTTGAAATTCTTCTTCCCAACTATCCGTTGTAAAAACCTAATAATGTCCCTTATGTAATTTTCCAAAATTGGTATGATGGTATAATTGAATTTAAAAAACAAGTCCAATTGTATCCCAAGGTCCATAATGATATGATTGTATAAAATAGCATTGTGATATATTATAAAGTGATTTATATGGAAGTTGGATCCCATATAAGTTTTCCAAATCACAAGAGAATTATTTTCCAATTATTATTTCAATTGAATCCTCTTGAAGAGAACGGATTTTTTGTTTTATTTTTGTACAACCTTCTTGAATAAGAGTACCCTGATGAAATAATTTTATGATTCAATATGCAATACATGAATGAAGGAAACAACACTCAATAAGTTAATATATTTTATTGTAAATTTCATACTCTATGAAACCTTCCCATTAACCGAATATACTTTATTCACCGTTTGTTAAATCTTTGTTCCATAAATTTTTTTCTTTTATTATTCTAAACCTAATCAAAAAATAATTATAATTTATCTTATAATATTAACACTTAATGTTATATGATACTTCAAACTTATGATCCAAAACCAAAAATATTTTTATTTAATGTTATATATATACTATATTTTAAAGTCTTATAAACCATTCTGTTAATATAAACTATAATTAAACTTCGATAAAAGATTATATAATCTTTGGTTCTAGAAAATAATTCACTCTCTTATATTTATAATGATCATTATAGTTTTTACTTTTAGATAATTGGGTCATAAATCTAACATAAAAAACAATTATATTAAAAGTGGAAACCTCAACTCTGTATAAAGTTTTCCAATAATTTATAACATTTAAAATGAAGTAAAATTTTTATGTCTAATCTTCCTGAATTTCAACTTGAATTCTTTCGTTCATACCCATCCTAAATACATTTAATTTATTAAAAATGTAATGATTAAAAAAATGTATTAAGGGATATAAACGAATAAAATATTTTAGTCCAGTAAAAAATATAGGAAAAACATAATTTTTTTCCCTTTTTACATTATTATTTGAGTATATGAAACTAATCATATCTATATAGAAAACACACTTTTTTATAAAATAAAATATTTAAAACCATTATTAATAAAATATATACTCTCAAAGGAATCTTGGAACATTATATTCAAAACTTGTGTTCTTTCTTGTTAGAAATTACTACGGACTAGAAAAGTCAATAAGATAAACATCCCCAGTTAACTCCCTCATGATTTCCTTTGAAAATAATGAATGTTACCCAATGTACTGGAATGTTATATGGAGGTCACCTATTGTATAAGTAGCATCAGGATAAAAAATCTTATAAACTTTATCGAGATCACCTGCCATAATTTATAATGATAAATTATTATATCATGGAAAATTTATTTTTAATATTTCTCATTTTCATCAAAAATAACTTGAAAAAATATTTTGAACTCTTAAATAATTCCCTTTTTAGTTTCTCAAAACAGGTGGTAGAAATATTTCTTTATTTTTAAAAATATTAAAATTGAAAAATTCTCAAAATATTATGGAAATAATTTTATTTGAAATTAAACATGAAAAATCATAAATAAAACATTAAATCAATTAATATTCATAATGATGGTAAATTATTATCATGCCATAAAATTTAAAATAGTTATTACATTTTCACCATTAATAAAAAACCTTGTCTGGAAAATGACAAGAAGAATCTTTTTAAAACGTTCAATGAAATTAAAAGTTAGTTGAAAATGAAACATGATATATTTTCAAGTGAATAAAATACCATTATTGAATCATTATATTGAACATGGATATAGAGTCAAAATATAATAAAAACATTAACACTTTTAAAATATGTTTTTATTGAAAAGTACCTTATGAATTGATAAATTTTGTACAAATGAATAATTAAAGTAAATAAACTTGGATTTATTTATAAAAATAATACTTTTTATATAAAAATGATAAAATCTATCCATAATACAGTTTATACACCACACAAAATAAACCATGTAGTGAAATATCTTAAGTCTCAAAGTAAAGAAATTGAGATTAAAAATCCCTTACATTAAATATCATCTAGCATCATGTGTTATTTATTGTAATAATAATAAAAAATATTAGTTTTCACTTTATTAATAACTATTTAATTTTTATTTCATTATAATTATCCTTTTTATTTCATTTATGACCATGTATTAGTTAATTACTTAATCTGTTAAGTTTATATTGGATGTTTTGAGGATGTTTAGTTCATAATCCCAATAAATCTTCAGTAGGATTGCCATTGTAAAATGGGTCTTAATTCCATTATTTAAAAATTATTAATCATTAAATAATTATAAATTTCATATATTAAATATAATTTTATAACCATAAATGAATGTTTGTAAGAAACAGTGATTCACACTACTTCGTGGATGTAGAAAAACCCATGTATGCATGGATGATGTTATCAATTTGAAATGGATGTAAATGGGAAATTTTGATGACCTAATATCATTACATAATTATAATCATGTCACTAATATCATTAATATACCATAAATACATCATTATAACCTTCTATGAGAGGAGGTGATGGGAAATGAATTACATTGATTCACGAGGTAGTAGTCTAAACATACTAATGAATTATGGTTTTATTTATTATTTTATATAGAAGTGGATGAATGAAGGTTGTTACAAATACATAATAATATTCTATTAAAGTGTATATATTCTTTTTTATATGATAGTGGTTTAGAAATATTTTATTGTGTCGCTATGAGAAATAAACTTGAAATAGTTCGGTTAAGACTTATTCCTTCTCCTTAGATAACCACTTTGGAATACACATTAATCCTCTTAGGTCTCATATTTTAATGATCCTAGGTCCTTTAATATATATAGAGGTATTTTGTGATTGATTTTGGTAGTGAATAGACAAACTATAGTTCACAAAAGATATTGAGGATTAGGGGAGAGGAGGTTCCCTTTATAAGTGAGGGAAATTTGTAACTTGGAATTAATATAAAAATTTAAATAAAATAATTTTTTTTCATATTAATGTGGGATATATTTTCCAAAATATAAATTATTAGATTATTATTATACAAAACCCACACATAAAATAAAATTAGACAAATTTAGGTGATGTGAATACTTATTTATTTTAGTTTTAACCCCTTGTTGAAAAAAATTATTATGATTGTTCATTTAAAAATTATTTTTATGCGATTATGATTGTTCATTTTAAAATTAAATTTTGACACCTATTGAAATTATATTTGATAAAATTATTTTAAAGATTGAAATCGTAAGGTTTAAATTGGGTAATGAGTTTAATTTCAATTTTTTCATTAAAAATAATGAATAAGGATAATAATTAATTACAAAGGTAAAATTAAATTATGGAAAAAAGTAAAATGTTAAATGAAAAATCCATAAAAAAACTCTATTTTATCTCCAAAATGAAAATATTAGAATAATATGGACCAAAACATACCTCTCCTATACATTTTCCATTTTTTTGATTCATGGATCTTTGAATAGTAATGTCACATTATTGAAAATATAATGGTTACATTGAAAACCTCATTTCTCTTCACTTATAAAAAGCCCACACTTAAACTAATTTATGACAAACCTTTCCATATAAATTTTCTTTGAACATTTTCCACATTTCTCCTCAAATAACCTTCTCTAATTTCAAAAATTCTAAGGTTAGTATTATTTAACATAATTCATTCATTTCAAAGGATAATTCCTTCAAAAAATTCAAGTCCCCATCATGAGTATAAACTTCGTCTTATTATTTTATTTTTAATTTTTACCACACATATCTAAACATAAGAATATAATGAATTAAATATCATAATTATACTAAAATTTAATTATATTCATTGAAAATTATTACTGAATACATTCCATCCACTAAGAAAAATCAAAATCATTAAGTGTATATAAGTTCAAACTATAAACTCTATGATATAATGTTGTTTGTTTTTCATTACCTCCTTTAGTGGATTGATATATGGATGGTATTAAAGAATAAATATATTTTTTGTAATGTTAATATGGTTATGATAATACCATTTTAATGTTCTTTTAATTATATGAGTGATAAAAATATTTATAAAAAATTAACCATTTTAAAGAAGCAAACAAAGACAAAAAATATATACTCATAAAATGAATTTATATTTTATCCATAAAGTATTCTCTAGTTAATTAAATTTTGGTTATATAACACTAATAATGACTAAATTATATCATTATTTTAGGGGTATAATGATACTGTAACTAAATCACCACATAAACACTCATTAATCATGATATGTTCAATTTTGGGTCGGTGTGACCAACTAATAGAACAATGATATAGAATTTCATCATGTATGATTATGAAAACATAATTACAGTTAAAAATTCATATAATTATGTAAAAAAATTATAAAGAAAACATGAATACATAACTCATTAAGAAAACATCTTTCATAGATTAAAAATCTCCAAAAGTTTATCATTGTCGATTTCATATTCTTGGATAAAGAGTAAAGTATTGAAGAAATGAAATTTAAACATCATAAATAATTATTAATAAACCATTACAATAAAATTAATTATATGGAAAATATATACTTTGCAATATGATTAAATACCACACCACCCCTAATAAACTAGTGTAAAATATAAAACTTTTGAACTCATGATGTGATAAAATATGTAAAAATGAACCAATATATATATATATATATATAAATGTTTGTGTGTATATAGAATGATTATAAATAGGTAGTATAAATGGTTATATTTTTGAATAATTTTCTTGGGTTTATAATTAATAAACATAATTTAGTTACTTATGTTGTTTTTTAAAGTTTACTATAAATCAAGACTGTGGTAAGAGTTTTCTTCCCAAATTCCTCTTGTTGAGAGAGGTTTTATATTATGTGCATAATTTATTTAATATGTAATATTCTGAATAATTTTGTTATTATATCATGAAATACCTTTTATTCATGTTAATTTATGTTCAAATTAAATATGTCTTTTTTAGAGGGTTTGATTAAAATTCTCCATATGTTTTTAGGGTTTTTGTTCTCTCAATTCACCTTAATTGAGTTATAATTGTCATTATATAAAATAATTCATATAAGTGGGTATATTCTTCCCAATGATGAAATAATGTGATTTTTTATTTTCTATTTTGTTTATCTTCATTGTTACCGCATAAAACTATTTTTATAAATTTTCTGACTACATAAACTATATTGTTCATAAGAGACTTTCATAAATAAAATATTATTTTTAGTTATACAGTTTCTATTGAACATAATCCTTTAATATTAACTTTTTTAAATTACATATCATTTTTATATGATGTGAAAATTTATCATTCTATGAAGAAGGAATCTATTGATTCAAATATTCCAACATAATTTTTCTCCCACCTAAATAAATAAATCTATCAACAATGAACCTCTATATCTTAATTGAATCTTTGTTTCAAGTCTATATTTTCCTTCACACTGATATTCTCCTCTCTTTTTTAAGGACAATATTTATTTTTTTAATTATTCTATTAATTTTTTTCGCCCCTTTAAAAAAAATATAGTTCCTTTTTTATGATGTTGGTATTCAAAAAATGATATTTCAAAATATTTTCAACCCCATATTTCTTTTTTAAATTCAATATTATTTTCCATGGAATTATTTATTTATTTTTATTTTTCAATGTCTAAATGTTTTTACAAATATACCAATTCACCTTTTTGAAAAACACCATTGAATTTGTCCCATAACTCCATAATTTAATGAATATGTTTAAATTATCTCTTTTAATTATTATCGGTGTAAACACATCTTTCTACACCCTTGGTCATTTTATTTGAAACATTATCTCTACATTTTCTATGTTTCAAGAAGATAATTATTTTTCTATTAAATTTTAAAAATATAAATTTTAAAATTATTTTAGAAGATATGGGATATTTCTTATTTCTAATATGATTTTTCCAAAACTTTTTAATACTATTTTCAACTAGTTCAGTATCACTGGACATATATTATACTTTATCAATAATTTTTTCACAAATGTTACCATGACCTTTATTTTTATTGATATCATATGTAATCTATTTATCCATTGGATTAATGAACCAATACTACCCTTATCATTCATAATCATACACTATTTGTAACACTAAATTATAAAACAAATGTATTTATTATGAGAATAACTTATTTCCAAGTCCTTTGATTGAAGGTTCTTCACTTAGTTTCCTTTCATTTATTAATTAGATAAATTATTTCCTTACTTTTATACTCTATATTTATAGTTTAAATACTACATGAATTATTATCTTTATTCAATAGTGTTTACCAATATAGTTACCTAATGTTTTCGGATACCCATTTATTTTCCATGGCTTTATCATGTTTTAATTTTTGATGGAATTAATAGGTATTTAATTATTTTAATCAATTTGGAAAGGATATGGAATTAAATTTTTTTCCATGGGCTCTTTATGATGTGCTGAATGCAACACATTTTATTTTCATGCTTACAATAAGCTATAAAAAGTGAGTGATTTTAATTTGAATGTTTTATAAAACCCATTTCATTTCCATAGGTTATTTATAATGTGATAAGTGAGTGATTTATTAAGTGTTACTAATAAGTATGGTCTAATGACAGGTGGAATCCATTATCTCCCTCCAAAGCATTGGTTATGGGTTTATATCAAATAAGATAGGTATACATGATTATATTTTAGCTTCTTGTAATCATGTGAATTTATGGTCTGGCTCATGAAACCTTTGATCCCTATAATAATGATTGTTCCGGTTTGAAATATATTTCTTAATTTTATGATTATTCATGTGACTATGTTATTCTCTCAAGGATCAATGTATTTTTACTCACTTTTTTATTAATATCTTATTTTATGTTTATTTTTTAGACATGATTTATTAACTAATATTTTTTTGGTATGATTTTATTATTTATCATTATTATACCAATATTCTTATCTTATAATCACATATGATATTTGATTTTTATAACTTATAATTACCATATTTGAGAATCTAGGATATACCCTTTCTTATGGATCAAATTCCCCAGGTTATGAAGGTAAAAACAGTAAAACATATAGAATAGTATATTGTGTAGATAGTTAGTGGGGGATGTTGTAGAATTTTTTTGATTATAGAGTTGGTCATATATTGGGAAAGTATCCAGTCCTTGAAAAATATATGAGTTTTATTATTTAATTTTTTTTCCAAATTCTCAAAAAAAGGTACTGGGAATATATTTTAAATATTTTTTTATTTTTTTCCTAAAATTAGATTTTCACATATATAGGCTACTGCATTGAAGGACTGAGGTCCTAATTAGAATGTTTCCATGTGAAATCAAGAAATGTTACATGGTAAGTGTTAATTGAAGTGGTTCATTAGGATGGAATTCCATGAGACTCATACTAAAATCATGAAATGTGGTACACTAGTATGACGCAAGGTGGGGTTGACCACTACCAATGGTGGAAATTGAGGATCACTGGGTTTATATGATCATAGGATATTAGTGATTCTTCTCACTATTGGGGTTGAGACCGTAGTATTCATGTGTACAATAAGGGACCTAAACGGTGGTGTAGACTATTCTATCTTTGGTGTTATCCTACATAGATGAGAATATCAAGGTGAAGATGATGATAATGAAATAGGATAAACACATAATAGTTATGTCCATGATATTTAGGGGTGATTTTTATAACCTATTTGGGAAATATTCTCATCATATGTGAATCTTCTATCAAGGTTGATGACCCTAACATTTTATAGATAGAATGATATCTAGGTTGTTGACATAATCTACATGGAATATTCTAATTGGTTAGCTATATTGATAGGAATTAGTTAGAGAGAATTGAGTGACTCTAGGTCTTTGTTTAGACTATAGATTAATCATTACACTCCAGATCTAGCCATATCATGTTGAGTTCTTGTTGGAGTTAGTTCTCTATAACCAATTTTTTTACAATAATTACAAGTATATCTGATTTTTTGAATTTTAATAAAACATGTTATTACATATTGTTCATTATTATACATATTTTTTATCTAATAATCTCATATTGTATACATCACATTGATAAGTACATAGTAGTCAACTGATATAATGATAACCTTGAAATTATATGATGATATTCTTAAATATAGTTCTTCAGTCAGATAACATTCTATGATAGGGAACATGGTATGCTAAATATTATGTGTGAATACACATAATCGAATGAGACTATTGTAATACTCGGTCCCCTAGACCCAACATGAATAATAATTTTTATTACCATATCATGTATACATTGAGCTATTCATGATGTTCTCTTACCATTATAGTGTAGATATTTATACATCCATTATTTAATGCCAATTTCCATAGATTAATTTTTAAATCTAAAGGTTATGTCATATCTCATGCTATAATGAGATCTTCGATATACTGTGACATTAATCATAAAGCAATATCGGATGATCTAGATATGTCCTTCTGAATAGAAATAATATATTTGTGGATATTAGGTGTTGTGGGTTCATAATAATTGATACTTCTTCTCATAATGTTCGCACTTAGTGATCGCTGGTAGTGAGATCACGAGGACTAAACCATAAATAGAAACACCACCAGTTTCTAGTGTCATTTTTTATCCTATTAACATACACGTGAATTGGTCTTATGACTTGAGATCATTATCAGTATGTTCCATTTGACCATGTACTTTTCTGTATGGGAAAAAATCATGATAATGAAATCAGGGTGAGGTAGCTTAAGATTGTTGCATCATTGGTGTCATGGCATTTGTTGAATAATAAAAAACACTTTTTTTGCTTCTAGGTTGAGGAAATAATATACCTCAGGCCTTATTGAATAGGATGGTAGTACCTTTATAATTCCTTGGGCAAGGCAGTTGAGGGGAAATCTATCCAGTTAGATAAAAAAATAAAAAAAATAAAAGTTTGAGGACACAAGTGTGCATCATAATTTATGAAATATTTAAAGACAAAGAGATTATATGGCATAGTGTGTGTTCATAGGATGATTGTCATTATTATGACTATATTTATCTCTTTAGGGGCCTTGATATGTTTCTAGCCACTGCTATTTGTCTATAGATTCTATTAACTGCTATCGAAATAGGGGTCGATAGGGTCACATACATTAGAGTATTCAAGAATCGTTCCAATTCAGTTGAATTGGTACATCTGACATGGTGGGCCGCACAAATGGGATCTGAGGTATTTCCAAGTTATCTATCAACTATAAATAAATAAATCCATGTTTTCCAGGTAAATAATACTTGGTTTGAATTTATTTATTAAATCTATTTACATGTTATGTAAATACAAGTGATAATATTAATGAAATGAATATTATTTCAATATTCCATGATCATTTAATGTTAAGAGAGAATTATGAGTTTTGTTAATGAATCAGGTTTATTATAATATATATATTAAATTAATGTGATAAAATAATTAATAATATTTATAATGATGTTTAGTTTTTCATAATTATTTATTTAGTGGATATTTAAATTAACAGGGTTCGGTGAAGCCTACCGAGTATTTTAAACATCAACTATAAATAGAGAGAGAGGATCTCACACATCGAACTATTCATTATGATATTTCCATAGCCTTTATCTATTATCTTGATTCCTAGAGAGAGAATCCCTCGATCCATGTGATCATATCGAATTCTCCCCCACAAATTGAAGGCATGTTGAGGCAGTGATCATCAGAACATCAAATTCATTGTCGGGTCTCCATGCTAGGACCCAAAATTTAATGATTGATGATCCATTGATTTTTTGAATCATGTGTCGATAATCTAGAGGGGTTCTGCTTTGGATCCTTCAAACAGGGATTCTTGGTGATAAGAAGATATTGATTATAGAATTAGATCAATAAATGTATGTTTTTTGTTAATATTATTGTGATATTATTAATTTACACAAGATCCAAAAATATTATCGTGGCTCAGATTCTTAGGGATACAAATTCTCACCATCCTTATGTTGAAAATTATTAAATTTTGCGGCTCAATGGATTCAATTGAGTGCCACACTTTATAAGAACTTTTCCAAGGTAGTTGAGGGTAAATCCATCCAGTTAGGTCAAACAGTCCTGAGATATATCACTTCCTCAACATGGAAACAATAAATCCTTTCTTTACCAATAAATCAATGTCATCCCACTAACGATGCTCCAAACACAAATTAACATTCCATGATTTCATTTTCATAGTGTTTGCCTTACATCAATGTATGTGATCAAATGACACACATTGGTAATGATCAATAGTCAGGAGATGAAGAAATATGTCTGTAGATATGAACAACAAATGACACATGAAACATGTGGTGTTCATATTTTCAGGTCATCCCTCATGATCTCACTACTGTAAATCACCAAGTGCAAACTTCATTAGATGATGTCTCAATTATTATGACCTTCTAGCACCTGAAAGTCAAAAATCAATTGTCTATAGTCAATATGGTGTAACTAAACCACATGACCATTTTTCATGATTAACTTCATAATATCTCTAGTAGTGAGGTCATAGTTGCTTGTTCTTCCGAGTTTCTACCACGTGAATATTCTACTCTGTGTGACCTTATCTCCTTGATTTAAACTACTCAAGAGATGGAAACACCGAGTATATCCCTTTTTCCACTATCCAAACCTAAAATATTGGATAGTACTAGTAATATAATTATCATTATGATAAATCATTACTTGTTGCAATTATAAGTACTAGAGAAAATTGATTCGTTTAATTACATCTTTTTAGCTGCCTCAACAGATGAAACATACTCAGTTATTATAAGTATGGATTAAGCTAGAATTTATGATATTTTCTCACATAACACCTTATTCTAACACTGATAATAGATCAAATTGATCTAAAGGAATACAAGTTTGTTTCCCATTGTAACTAATATCCCTTCCTCTCCACTTACTAAGGACATGTCCTTTGTAATTTCTCAAGTACAATCAGAATAATATGACTTCTTCCCTTATAGTTCTCCTAGAAATAAATTATATTTTCCTTAAAAATGTTAATGATGGTAATAACATATCTTGTAAATAACATGTAATATGTTATTGATCCATAACTAAAGAAAATGATACCTAACTCACGACTTAATCTTCTAGTATGCCATTTCATGTCTTCTTGGAGATATTTATACCATGTGACAATGGTAAAATTTATTCTATTGAATTATTACATCTTTTATTTCTTTACAATACCATGTCATTATGTGTATTATTTATTACATACAAGAAACCTATAGATATACCTATGTAGATCGTATTCCCTAAAACATAAGTTTCTACATTTAGTTAATATCGGGAGAAATTAATTTTATCCTACTCTTAACTAACAATAAGACCAATATTTTTTGTTACATATGTTACTAAACATATTATATATGGAAAGTAAGGGTGTCCCACTATCCATAGATAGAAAAATTGAAAATATTCATCCAAAATTAATTTTCTTATATTTTTTTCTTAGTTTAATCATGAACTGGATTTCAATAACATAAAATGATTTTAATATCCTATGGCATCAATATCCATTTCTGGTTTCATTGTATATCTACATTCAATGCTATTTGGAATTGACATCGAATGGACAATTAAATGATCTTATAAATTAAGTATGATAAGTAAATTTCAGATGGATATATTCATAATGCAATGGTATCAACAAAAGATCCTTACTGGTACTACAAAATTACCACCCATGTATCATCTCACATGAATACAAACCATATAATTCAAAATAGTAATTCCCTTTTAAAATTAAAATATGGGAAGCCTTATTTAATTTTAATTGAGCATTTCAATATTATCTAATTTTCACATACTACCTACTTATAGGATTTATTATTCTCAATGAATGATTTATCACCAGCTACGATGAATATAAAACCATCTCTATGGTTTCAACATTCCTATGAAGTATGTGTCTCTGGAACATTCCTCTTCCTCAAAATCTTGTGGAAATTATTCTTATTTGAACTACATGTGCATCTCTGAGATTGGATAATCCCAATTTAATATGTCTCCCACTATCACTAATATGGTTTTTATCCTTATATAGAAATGTAGTATATCACTTGACCACCACTTTTCTATATAATGGATTTATGTAATATTCTAAAAAACTATTAGGGTAATTTCCATAGATGCACATTGTTTTTTTCTTGATTCATGGGTGTTTATATGCTAACAATCAGTTTTCATCCAAACACATGTTCTTATTAATGTAAGTATTTCCATCATATTATGACTTATTTGATATCCATTTGTCATGGTGGTTGGAATATGGTAATGGGATTACATCATTACTTGCAATGAACGTCTTGAAAAATAATAGAATTACTCTATGATTGATATCAGTTTCAACATTGATACTACTTCCATAAAGACTCTATTATGTAAAATGGGTGGTTAGAAATTTGAAAGTGATGTGGATTTTCTCCTATCGACTGGTCAAAGTTACCATGCTCTGCTAATGTGTATAGCATCACTCAGTTCGAATCCTCGATAGTGATACTTTTTAATAGTTTTTTATTTTTAGTTGATTGTAATCTAATTGGGGGGGGGTTGTAGAGATTTAATGAAGTGATTAATGATAGGTGTTTGATTTAAAAAAATTATAAAGATTAGGGTGAATTCATTTTTATGGATTTAAGATTGTGATATCCTTGAGAATTTCTTTATATTGCATTTAAATTAACACCTACTTCACAAGATAACGTTGACTGGAATTACTAAGTGTTAAGGATTTAATCCAAGACTTAACTTATCTTAGGGTTCTAATCTCAATTAAATCTTGTTTATGGTTGTGTATTTATGGTTCAAATAATCCATGGAAACCACATGTTAAGAAAATCATTTCATTAATCCAAGACATTCTAAGTTTGACATAAACAATGTAAATTTAATGAATATCCATCAGGAAAATGCTCTCAATAACTTAACATCTACAAATTATAACTCACCAAAATGGTATATTTACCCATCCATTGTTTTTTTCAATAATCTGGTAGTAATGTTGATGATTATGAATAAAAAATATAAGAAAAAGAAAGGGATAAAAGAAGAGTTGTGCGTCGAACACACACCCACAAACAGTGAAGGGAATTAAAAATAAAATTTATATTGAATGAGGAAGAAAAATAAGGAAAGATGAATTCAAATATATTTAAACTATTTTAAGGAAATAAATATTAAATAGTAAAAGGTGAATCAGAATAAGAGATTTTGAAGAAGAAACTTGCATTAAAACTTAATTACAAAGAAAAAACATTCAAGATTACAATAATGAAAAACACAAAAGTAAATGAAAACAAAAAGAGGAGGAAAGGTATATAAAGTAAAAACATGATTATAGTAGGTCCTCCTAAGCCCTTGGAAAGGCTTTGGTGTTCTAATATGTGCTCCTTTCTTCTGAAATGTCAAGTCTTTTAGAGGAGAGGAGGAGGGTGAATTTATTGCCCAAGGAAGTGGACTGTTGGCATTCTCAATCTATCCCTCCACTTGGATCGACGTTTTTTTACTTCCATACTACATACTCTCATGATTTTGACTTATTAAAAGTTGTAGAGAATAATGATGGATGACTTCTCTAAATATTTATAATTATTTGGACCTCTGGATTAAATGTTATGGTAGCTTGATTAAACTAAGTTAAACTGTCCATTTAATCCATTCTTTTTCTATGGAAAAAATGTTAATGGATTTTGGAATAGGAAGATGAATTAAAATTCCAATGAAGTATTCAAAAAATTTGTCTTCTTATATCCCCTCTTTCACACTGCAAAATCTTAACTTGATTTTATTAATATATCAGGACACATGTCATGCATACTGTATTGATTTTAATTACCGTCCAGAATGATGGGATGAGTTTAAATGAATCATTTGGGCCCCTTGTCTTTAGCGTTGGGCCTTGAAATATTTATCCTAGAACCCTTATATTTTCCCTTGAATTTGGGAGGAGAATAAAGGAATTTTCAAATCCTTATCCATCTTAGTAATTAAATCTTCATGGTTTGTCTAGTTTCTTTGTAGATTTTTTAGGCCTTATTGTGTGGTCTATATGGGCCTTAAAATGAATGAATTGTCCCATAATCCCTTCTAATGAAATATTTTATATTGAAGAAGTAATCATAAAAAATCATAACCACACAATTTTGATCAGTAGGGTGAGTGTAATAAATAAAATAGTAAACTGACTTAGTTGGACTACTTCAAAAAATGAATAAAAATTATACTTAGTATTAAAATATTATTATTTCAAACAAATTATGCACATTTAATATAAAATCTGTAAAGTTAGTTTATAATATGTTATTATAATATTAATAACATTAACTCCCCCACACATAGTCTCTATGAATGTCCTCATGTGCAATAAATATGAAAACATGACAAAATCATTTTCACTCACCAACAAATATTAAAATTTTGTTTTCTCCAATCAGGGAAGGTTTAGACTATTTCACTCATCCATGTTGAATTCCGCCACATGTATTTATAGAAATAAAGTTCCAAAAACAAATAATTTTTCATGGTCAAATTTAGAAATGGAAAATGTGGACACTCAAAACTCACACCTCTCAAGATGATAAAATTCATTTGTGGAGGTTCACTCTTTCACAAAACAAAAGTGAAAATCTTAGAATTTGAAAGAGCTCAGAGGTTCAAATACCTATCCAAAGTTCAAAATAACCAAGAGGTATTTTGAATGGGTTTTTATGTGGCCATGGGACGGTATGGATATAATGTCCAAGAGAGAGAAGAATAGGGGTAAAACACCAACATGGGAAAATCAATGCACATTTTTTTTAAATGAGACATGAAAGGAAATGGAAACACATATTTAAGAGGGTATGAAAAATTGAAATAAGACTCAAAAGTGGAAGATAATTTGAAGAGGATGATAAGATTAAATATTTACAAACCACAAAACATATCCCAATGACATAAGAATATAATGGAAGTGTTCTTTTTTTCTTTTCTTTTTTCTCTTTTTTCAAAAGTTGAACTTAGAAAAAGATCCCACACTCATATCCCAACCCATGATTGATCACCTCATGAAACTAATTGTAATAGTTAAAAAAAGATCAAAGGAAAATAAATAGTTATTCATGACCTACCCAAGACATAATCCTTTTTTATATTTTTTTCATTTTTTTAACATTTTTTATTCAACACTTATCAATAAAATTTGAACAATATGTCATAAAAATATATACATTCCCAAACACCACTGAAGGAAAACCTCTACCCCACACAAAAATGGATACTTTCCCTCAACCATATGATAAAATGGTGAAATAAAAAAAAGGTACCCAAAATGAAATCCATTACCCCCACACTTAAATTTCAAAAAATAATGAAATTAAAATCCATGTTGATATTGGGTTGGAAAATGAATTGGGCTTCTAATGTGGCTATAAAAGAAAATGTTTTCATATACTCGAAGGGGAATTCAAAAAGAGGATAAATGTAAGGGAAATGGAAGGCTATTTGGGTATTGTGATTATTATGTGGTTCAGAAAATGCCACTATCATATTAATGAACACTCAAGTGGGAAATTCATCTCAAAGGTCCAAGAAATCAAGACTCATAAATTTGGTTGAAAAACCCACATTTTGAAAATATTTACATAGATAGCCTTGGCATGAAAGTAAATGTTGTCCCTCATAGGTGGGGAAAAGCATTTTCCAAATCAATAACTGAGCATTCAAAATGTATTATTCTTGACACAAAATTCTTTATCCAAATATATAATGAAAACAGAAAAATTTTGAGATGAAACCATATCTTTTGACTCCCCAAAATGGTTGGACAAAATTTGAAAATTGAAAGGTGAGTAATCATGAATCATGTTTTTTCATATTTTCAAACTGTTTGTTTTTTGGGTTTTTTTGTTTTTTCGGTTTTCGTTTTATTTTTTTATAAATTCATACTCACACAAAAGAGAAAGAGTAAATAATAGGGTTTGATAATGAATGTGTTAAAAAAATGAAAGAGATGGGAAGAATAAGAAAGAGTAACAGAGTGTTAAAGGGAAAGATGTGACCCCTGGTTTGGATTTGGTAGGTTTTCATCTCCATCTAGGGGTGGGTATATTGTGGATCCTATGGAATTCAATATAGATCTAGGATTGTGGGATTTTACTTGAAAAGGAAAATTCATTATTCATTTAATGAAAAACTAAAAATAAATTAAAATTTCATAAAAGTAAAATGAAAACATGGGTTGCCTCCCAAGAAGCACTGCATTTATTTGTCTATAGCTAGACAGTTGATGTGGACTACCCATAGCCTGATGGTGGCCACCATATTTTCTCAACTATAGTGTGCTTCCAGAAAAACGTTTCCTTTTGGATGCCTGATTTTTCATTGGATAATTTATCCCCTTCTCTTGATTGTGTTCTTGTAATTAAATGGATGTGGAAAGAGAATACGACTATACCCTCTTTGGTCTCCAATGTGAGGAATGGTTTTATCCAAAAAGTGATGGTTTTATATTCCTGGAAATTCAGGAAAATGTCTCAATTATGATGGTACATTTATATAAAGGTAATATAACACAAAACAACAGTATCAGATCCCAATTGTTTTTGACTCATTTATTTCATCAATTATCGATGTAGAGTAATGAGGATCAGTGGATTCATAAGACTGAATAAAATTTTCAATATCTATTATTTCAATGTTGTTCGCCAAATAAGGGTCAATTTCAACCTCACTAGTGATCACATTATTAATTAGGGAACAAATCACACAACCTTCAATCTCATTGGGACATGATTAGAGATAACATCACATATAACAGAATTTTTTGAATCATGGATAGGAAATGATGAATATTGGATAAACTGATCCGAATTAACAAATGAGCATTCTAGTTCAATTTCCTCATTATCATCCAAGCTGGAGAAGTGGAGGTCAGAGGTAAGATTAGATTCTAATGATTTTTCAATATCCTTCAGAGCAATAGAGTTTGCATTTGTAATGTCATCATCGACTTCTCCATTTATTTCTTGGTTAATGAGGATGCAATATTAAAAAACTCCACTATCTGTAGAACAAGATGGAAATGATGGATTGGGATTCAACACACCCTCAAAGAGAGTTTCAGAAGAATGGATATAGAATTCAGACTCATTCTGTGATGGGAATCGCAAGGATTGAAAAATATAGAACTTGACCAGTTGGTCACCAAATTCCATGGATAAGATGTCAGCATGGACATAAATTTTGGTTTTAGATGTCATGAGGAAATGTATTCCTAAAATAAAAGGAGATTGGCAAGAAGTTGTCTCACCTTCCATGTCAAGGACATAGAAGTCAGCTGGGAAGATAAGGTCATTGTCTCGGACAAAGAAATCCTCAATTACACCCTCAGGACTAGTAGTGATTCAATAGTCCAATTGAATGAAAACACCTATTGGATGTAAGGGACCTAGACTAATGTTGGAGAAGATGGATTTGGGCATGACATTAATTGAGGCTCCTAGGTCTATGAGTGAATCATCTATGTTGGAACTTCCAATTAGGTATGGAACCATAAAGGATCTTGGATACTTGAACTTAAAGGGTATGGAATCTTGTGTTGAAACATTTTCAAATGTCCTAAGTTTCCTCTTATGGGTAAAAAACTCTTTAAGAAACTTGGCATACTTAGGAATTTGTTTAAGGTCATCTAAGATTGTAATATTCACTTCAACACGTCTAAACATGTATAGCATTTCACGATCGGGTTCAAAGGGCTTCTTTGGCATAGAAATGGCTTCAGAAAAATGAATTTGGTTCCTAAGTGGAATGGAATGAGGTGAGGTAATGGATTCAGATTCCTTTTCAAGTTTATTTTTCATTTCATTTTATAGGTCATCATTTAATGGTGTTTTAGATGACTTATCTTGAGACATAGAAATTTGCATTCTCAATCTAAGTAAAATTGTGCATACATAACCATTGGGGTTGGGTAATGGTTGAGATAGATGTTAGGAAGAATTGGATTTTTTCTACTGACTAAGATGGGATGCAAGTTGACCAATTTGGCTTTCAATGTTCTTGAGGCTATTACGGGTGAAGGAGGCAAGATCTTCCACTACACTTTCCCATTGTATCATGGAATAAGAGGCTTGTCCTGAATTGGGATTTCCTAGATTTCAGTTCTTGGGAAAGAGATTGTTTTGGTTTTAGTATTGGGAAGGCTCACTATGATATTGGAACCGAGGAGGAGGATTAGTCCTTTGAGGTTGGGGAATAAAAGTATAATTTAGTTGGATGTTACCAACACCTTGACCATATTGGAAATGGTTTAGCTCTTGATGAGGGAATTGAGGTGGATGAGATATAGAATTACTATACCTCAAGCCTTGGTTATGGGAAGAGGATAAGGGATCAAAGTGAGGTTGGTTGTTGTTTATAATGAACTGACATGACTGTTGAGGGTTGGTGTTCCTCTGAGAATATGCTGCATTGAGCTCCATTGGACCAGATGACTTATATTGATTCTCTATAAATTATGGACATGTTCCAGATGGATGAGATTGAGAGTTGAATATTCCATAGTCTCTGACAGGTCCATGAAACATTGATTGTGGAGAAGATGAAGTTGGGGCTTTGGTAGCAACGACTAGTGGTCACAAAAGACCTATAAATTCACTCATCCACTCTGTCATCTTATTCGGCTCTATCGACTGACTATATTGGGCATGTTTGACTTGAGCATGAGCTCGAGCATGGAATTGTTGTGTGTTCGCAACCATGTTGCTTATGAGATCTCTTGCAGCTGTAGGATTTTTATCAACAAGAGAACTTCTACTTGCGGCATCAATGGGGGTTATTTCCATAGCCAGTAACCCATAATAGAAGTATTGGATCATGTGTTGGTCAAGGATTTAATGGTGTGGGAAAGTTTCAACAATATTTTTGAACCTCTCCCAATACTCATGGAGTGATTCATTTGGGAATTTACGAATACCACTTATATCATTTTGGATAAAAGCACTAAGAGAAGTAGGAAATAATTTTTCTAAGAAAATTTGATGTCTGTAATTCTATGTGGTTATGGAATAAGGAGTAAGGTAGTAGATCCATGACTTAATAGTGTCAACTAGGGAGAAAGGTAATGCTAGGAGTTTGATTTGTTCCTTAGAAACCCCTTGATGCTTCATAGTAGAGTACACCACTTTGAACTCTTTAAGATGAAGATGTGGATCCTCACTAGCTAGCCCATAAAAATGAGGGAGAAGATGAATCAAACCCGATTGGAGTTTGATGTCATCCTCTATGTCTAGATATTGAATACTAAGAGATTGGTAATTCATATCAGGGCAGCGAGTTCTTTAAGCCTTTGTTCACTAGAATTAGCCATATCTAATTCAACTGGTTGGACAAGGACTTGTTCTTTAATTATTTGATTATCTATTAAGTTAATCCTATGTTGGTGAAGAGTTATCTCACTTTTAGGGTCAAACAAACTTGAGGGATTTTTTGGGAGGCTATGGGCATTCAAAAAGATGTTTAATTAAAAAAGAAGACGGGTTTTTCTTTTTGTTTTTTAAACATTTTTTAATTTTTAATTTTCTTTGTTTTTTTACAATAACTAGAAACTAATGACTAATTAATTGAACCATCCCCAGAAATGTAGCCATTTGAAATGTGATACTGATTGTCTCCAATCGACCGGTCAATGTTCTGATGCTATGCTAATGTGTATAGCAGCACTCGGGTCGAATCCTCATCGATGATACTTTTTAATAGTCGTTTTTTAGTTGATTGTATTCTGATAGGGAGTCTGTTTGCATATCTGAAATGAATTAATTAATGATTGGTGATTTATTTAGCATTTTGATAATGATTAGGGTGAGTTCATTTTTAGGGATTTAATCTTCTGATATCCTTGAGCATTTCTTTATATGGAATTTAAATTAACACCCACTTCACAAGATAATGTTGATTGGAATTCCTAAGTGTTAAGGATTTAATCCTAGACTTAACATATCTTACGGGTATAATCGCAATTATATCTTGTTTATTGTAGTGTATTTATGGTTCCAATAATCCATGTAAACCACATGTTAAATAAATCATGTCATTAATACATGACATTCTAATTTTAACATACAAAATGTTAATTTAAAGATTATCCATCGAGAAAATGATGGAAATCACTTAACATCCCCAAATTATAACTCACCCAAATGGTAGATATACACATACATTGTTTTGTTTAATAATCTGGTTGAAATTTTTATGATTATGAATTATAATTAGAAGAAAAAGAAAGGGATAACAAAAGAGTTGTGCATCAAACACACACACAAACAGTTAAGGGAATTAAAAATAGAATTTCGATTGAATGAGGAAGAAAAACAAAGAAAGAGTATTAAAATATATTTAAACTATTTTAAGAACATAAATATAAAACTATAAAAGGTGAATGAGAATAATATAAATTAATGTAGAAACATGGATTAAAATAGAATTACAAGTAAAAGACTTGCAAGATTACAACAATGAAAAACATAAAAGTAAATGAAAACAAAGAGTGGAGGAAAGGTATCTCAAGTTAATACTTGAGTATGGAAGGTCCTCCCAAGACCTTGGAATGTCTTTGGTCATGGTAATATGTTATCCTCTATTCTAAAATTCAAACTCTTTTGAAAGAGAGGATGGGGATGAATTTATAGCCCAAGGAAGTGAAATGTTGGCATTCCCAATCTGTCCCTCCACTTGGCTCAAATATTTGGTCATCCAGACAGCTGAATATCGAGATATCTCTATCTTCTAAGTGGTATATAATAATGTTGGCTGACTTCTCTCAAAATATGGAGTCATTTGCACCTATGGAACCAATGATATGGTGGTTTGATTAAACAATGTTAAAATTTCCATTTCAATCCATCATTTTTTCGATAGCCAAAATGTTAATGGATTTTGGAATAGGAAGATGCCTTAAATCCGAGTTCTTTCTTCAAAAAAGTTTGCCGCCTATATCTCCTATTTCACACTGCAAAATCTCAGCTTGATTGGATGACAAGATCCGAATACATGTCATGAATACTAAACTAAGATTAATTCCCTGCCATAATGATGAGGTGAGTTTAAATGAATCATTTGGGACCCTTGACTTTGGATATGGGCCTTGAAATTTTAATCCATGACTCCATACATATGACCCTGAAATTTGGAAGAGAATAAAAAATTTGGAATTCCTGATTGAGCCCTATAATTAAATCTTCATTGCTGCTCCAATTTCTTTAATGATTCTATAGGCCTTCTAGTGTGGTCTATATGGGCCTTCAAATGGAAAAATTGGCCCATCATCCCTTCTAATGAAATATTTTGTATTGAATATGGAATCCTACAAAACAAGAACCACATAATTTGAATTTTATGGTGAGAGGTATAGATAAAATAGTAAACATACTCAATTAGAGTCATTCTATAAATGCACAAAAATTACACATAGTATTAAAACATTAATATTTTACAAAGATTATGCACAGTTCATATAAAATCAGTAATGAGAGTATATAAAATGTTGTGAAAATATTAATAACATCATAATTTCCCTAAACTACATTTTTATTATAAATGATAACATGTAAGAATATGTAGTGATTCTCATTATTAACATCAATGTCATGATGTAGTAAGATGATGTGCATTTAGTAATTACTCCACTCTATATTATATTGATCGATGAACTCTTGGTCAATATATTATACAGTATGCTAGCTCAAAGAAACTAATATCTTCAGACCATTCATACTTTACATTTCCATTCGTTAAATACTTAATCAAATCTTATGAAGTATATTTACCACTGGATTACCATTACAATAGTTCATGCTCTATCGTTGAACTAATTCTGAGATGAGGGTTCCTTCTATGGGATTCAACGGTGGTCCAGTGTTGCTCAACTAGGGTGGTTCGGCCGTGAAGGTGGGATGATGGAGCACCGTCACAAAAGAAGAGGTGTAGCTGATTTTCAGGGTATCACCCACTTCAGAACCATCATGGCCGAGAAAAACTGCCCACCAAGCCAGGTCTTGCCGCCATGAGCCACTAACATATCTACGATTTCCACCCACAATGAATAAGACGAGGTGGCTGGTTTGGGCGAGAATAGGGTGGTCAGGCACCGACTACTAGTGAGTGGAGGGTAGTGGTGCATTCCAGGTCCACGGTGGAGAAGGGCTACCAGCATGGTCCTTTGGTGGAAAAGCCGCTGGTTCACTACGGGATCTGGCGGGTCACAAGGGTGGTCCTCCAGCAAGGGTGAAAGGAGGCGATGCCATGTGCGGGCCAGAGGGCTGAGAGGTGGCCGATAGGGGGCACCCTCTCCTTTCTTTTCAAAACTTTTATTTTCAATTTTTTCTCTGGATTACCCTACTACGTATTTTATTGTTATTTTGATTGATTATCATGTGTGGATAATTCCAATTGTCTAACCAAATTGATTCACAAAAAAACTCATTAGTCCATAAAATAGACTAAGGAATAATAATAATGAAAATAATATTATAATTATTATTATTATAATTAAAATCAAATATACTGGTGGATAATAATACAACCCAAAAACACTATCCCAACCACAGTTCCTGACTTGAATAGTTTCAGTTAACCTTAATCAACCACTATCACAAAATATGATAAAATAATATATATAAACATATATGTTCAACAAAATTAAATACCCATAAATTCCAAATCAATCGTTATTAAAATTTTTGAATGATCATAACATGGTCATTTGTAATCAAATTGACATGTAGTTTGTTCTATTGGGACAGATTTAATACCACCTATTTAATTTTATTGCTACCCAATAATTATAGGTATATAAAATTTAAATGAGTGTTCGGATACCAATTGAAGGTATGTGGATGCTTAGCGGAAGTCGATGGGTCCAAGACAATATAATTTTTTATCACCAGGATGACAAGACTTGTCAACTCCGATGATCTGAACCCCTATACAGTTTGACGATCTCGCGTAAATTAAAGAGAGAACAAAATCATAAATCCAAGGATAAATTTTTTAATGTTTTTATCTGTTTAATTTACCCAAGATTCTTGGACTGTACTGAGTCACGGATCCTCGATGTATAGAAGTTTTTTCATCCTAATGATGAAAAATTTAAAGTACCCAGCCCACTGACATCTACTAAGTGCCACGATACTTTCAGATACTTCATCTCAATAAGTTCACACATTTTAATCTCTAAGAGAAGAAACTATGTAACAAACCTATGAGTAAGAATTCCAAAAGTTTTATTTATTCATATATTCATATCTGCAATCATGTATAATGATCCTTAAATTTTATGATTATTGTTAATAAATATTACCACCCACTCACATAGATTTATTTCATGAACCAAGATGATATAGTTCATGGAGAATTTGGGTATGTTGGGTACATAATTATTGATGTGTTATTAATGGATGAGTTGAAGAAGGATTTGTATCTCCTATATCTATAGAAGTTACTATATTTTCCCTTGACTAGAATAGAACCATCTCGTAAAATTCTACATCCATGGTGGAATGATGTTTTTTTTCATATTTTAAAAGAAACGTGATTCATGTATATAGGTTTATTACACAAATTACAACCTTATTAACAAGATATTGTGACAATAATGTTAAATTACATAGTGAGCATTCGTATGTGGTTGTCGATGTTGGAAAATTATATTCCTCATCATGGTTCCCTCAACCTATTTATAGATAGTAATCATAGAATTTATGATAGACTATATAATTCTCACAAGTAATAATCTTAGAGGGCCACACACTAAGTGTTTCCATTGATCTCAATTAAATTCTATTTAAATCTAACTAATTGAGTAATTATTAATCTCATCAATGGGGAATAATTTTATTCTTGGTTTATCAATAAAAAATATTTATTTATAAATAATTATATTATTAAATATCAATTCCTATATTAAATAAGTGACGAGGGATCCAAGATGTCCGATATCATGTTTGGTGAAAATATTAATTTATAAGATGGAAAAATCATAATTATCATTAAGTAAATTTGAGTACACCATTAAAATAATAATATTATTATTATATAGAATAGGGTCAATAATTATTGAATATATTATTTAGGGGCTGGTACATAATTAAATAATATTTTAACTTAAATAATAGGTCTATAAATAGATGTTTGGGTCTATTAGTTAGGGTTCATCATGAAATCAAGATTTGATAATGGTTACACACAATAGAGTTATCCCCCCTTCCTCCACATCTCATATTCTCAAGAATGAGAAAAACTCAACCAACACTGTGGGACATTGAAGCAATGAAGACAAACAACATAAGACAATTGATTTTCTATTATAGCACTGGAAAATTAATCAATGTTACTTAAACATAAAAGGAGAATGTGTGGATTATCACTAAGAGGATTCTATACGTGGATCCTCTCTACACAACCAATGTAATTAAAACAAGGGGTTTGGATGATCAAAATCTTCCTTAAAGATAGATCTTTAGACCATGTATATAACATACTAATTTAATATTAATTAATTATAAATTTAACATGCATTGATCCTTTTTGGGCTTTGGGTTTTCTTATGTCAATATTCTATGGAAACATTTCATTAGTCATTGTGTTTATGTTTTATAATATTATTCAATGATTCATCGAATATGAAAATATCCACTTGGTTATTAACTCACCAATGAAATTTGATTACCTCTAGAATATTCAAATGGTATTAGAATAGCTCGTATTTTAAACATATAATTATTTATTTTATTTTTAATATTTTTTGAGAAAAAGTGGTTAGATCTTTTATTTATGAATTATCAATTCTTTAATATGATACTTATTAACATGTTTGAAACATTTTAAATTCATCATTAATTATTGATACTTTCATAATGTTATAAGAAAAAATGATGTATGACCATAGATTCTTTAGGGAAGTATGATGATTTTGGCCAGTAAGACTATGATTCACAGCGTGTAGTCAGAGTACACACCATGTACCCTAGTGCACTACACATGAACATGTTTCAGGATACATGATATACCAAGTAGTAAGTACTCATGGTGTATTGATTTCCTACCAAAAATAGACTAACCCAACCTGGTACAAAGATATTCAAATAACACGACATTTAGATTGTGTACATGTCATGTAGTCAACATGGTTTAATTGTAAAAGTCTCACTAACAATGTGGTCAAATATAAGGTCAAACCCTACCAGATACTGACATCTTGATACATTTATGAAATATATGATGTGTAGCCAACTTAAACAATGTGTAGTTCATTAATTCATATTATTGAAGTATATACCGAGTTATATGGACAAACGACAAACAAGACATTTGTCTTGTAGTTGGAGTATATATGGCATGGTCCCACATCAGAATAACACACTATGTTTTCTGTGGGTTTTGCATACGCACAGAATGTCAATATATAATATATATCTAGATGGTACATTTCATGTAGTCTCGTCGATGTACATACCGAATCCTCAGAGATTTATAATGTGTACCAAATGATCGAGGTACAACATAGGTATCCTACAAAGAAACGGTATTAGCCTCCCAAAAAAGACATAATTAAATTACATTAAATTACTAATTTAAGCATTAAAATCTCATTACATTGATTGGTATTGTATGTGTTTTAAATTTGAATAATGGTTTTAAAAAATATAAAACACTTAATTAATTAACTGTAATTGTATATAATTATTTCTTTTACCATTTATTTTTCACGAATTCATTTATGATGGATATATCTCTGAGAATTTTGAGGGTCATTAAGATAAAAGATAATTAATTTGTTAATTAATAAATAGAAACACATTTATCTTATTAACAAATAAAAAATATAAATGAATGTTAGCTTGTGTACTTTTGTTTATTTGTTGCATATATTATTATTCATGATCTTGACTAGGTCATACGAATATATAATTTAATTTAATTTAATTTAATTTATTATAATTTTTTGCATTTATTAAATATTAAATTAAATATGATGGCCAGTGAGTCATCCCTCACTCCTTTATTATGTAGGACATACATGTCGAAGGTTATTTATGCACAACTACAAAAAACTATATACCAATGATTTGAATGGCCATTGGTAATCATGTCGTCTTTATAGACCTATACCAATGTTTTTTGGAAGACCGCTAGTATAGGTCATATTAAAAACTAATGCCAACAGTTTGAAAAAACTGTTGGTATGGTTATGTAAAAATAAAACCCAGCTTGGCGTTGATCCAACCACCTCCCATTTATAATCCAACAACCTAACCATTAACATAAGATGAATTTTGTGAACATTATTTTATATATATATATGTGTGTGTATGTATATGTATATTTACTATAATACAAACTTTTTGTGTATTTAGTGTTATTTGGCATTAGTGTCCATAAAAATTTAATGAACCTATACTAACATTTATCAATACCATTAGTATAGACTTATAGAAACGATTTTTTCAAGAATTGGTATAGGATCCTTGATTTTTTGAGCTATACCAATGGTTTCAGAAAAACTGTTGGTATATGGTGGACCTATAACAATAATTTAGGCCAAAACTGTGGGTATAGGTCCATATAAGTGACATATCCCAATGGTTTTGATGAAAATTATGGGTATAGATCCATATAAGTGACCTATAGAAATGGTTTTAGAAAACCCATTATTATAGGGGATCTTTAATGGAGCTATAATAAATGTTTTTTCAATAAAAATTGGTATAGAGTGTTTCCATGGTACATATACCAACTGTTTTTTCAAAATCATTACTATAAGGTATCTTTATTGTACGTATAACAATAGTTTTTTCCAAACCATTGGTATAGGTCTGTTGGGATAGCTCCAATTTATCATAGTTATGTAATTCCCATTAAACATTCTTTTGGTTCTCATCACCTGTATGTGAGTAATAAATACCTATAATTGATGGAGAATCTCATGTAGCAATGAGGTGGTTCAAGAATGAACTGAGATGAAACAAACCCAGGTGATACACAGATGGATAGGTGGAATAAAAAAAATCATTCCAAGATTGACACAATGAATTATTCCCCATGGTTATAGGTTAATTTATTATCCTCTCAATGAATCATTCATAAGATAATCTCATGATAAGGTCATTAATTAATTTATTCTCTTTTATCAAATGCATTATTTATTTTCATGATGTAAGACCATGACCACATAAAAAAGGCTAATATGAATAATGGAATTTAAATTAGAGGATTATGAATAAATATTTTACCAATTAATGGTTAATAAATTAATTAAAACCAACTAAATATGAAAATAAATATAAAGGATACAACAAGAATCCTTTATGCATAGTAAAAAATCCCACAATTTGATATTAATTAATTTCGATTTTGTGCATATGATTTAAGATGAACTCACAGTTAAGGTACCAGTTTGGCCTATGTTATGGTCAAATTTAATTATTGAGAAGTATTAATTAATATAGTGGTTTGACATAGCTAAATATATAATGAGTTTAATTCCCTATGTCTATAAAATAAAAATTTGGTGGAAAGTGTTGATGAAATCCCATTTAGGATTTATCAATTGGGGATTCCACTCAATGGGTCAAGGAATTGAAAGCCCTCAGTTGAAAAGTTCTGCTACTTAAATACTATTTTTTAATATTCATAGCCCATGACTGTGTTTTAATAATGGAAATATGGTGTATTTTCACTATAATTTTTACCATGATGGGATATTATGAGTTTAATGTTGATGGATTTTGATACTTGATAATATAGGTTGAGTCTTAAAAAATAAATTGGTTATGTCTCACATAAATTTTAATCTTGTAAATTAATAATGATTTAATTTTTTATAATTGTAAATATTGTAATCTTTTCATCCACATTATCCCTATGATCAATATTGGTGAAAGGCCATATCCCCACTAACAGTAACTTCTATGAATGGTTCATATGACTTCGGGATTTTTTACTCCATGAATGGAAATCTAACATTCTTGAATCATCATTAACCAATCCACCCGAAAATAAGATGAGTGATGAACAGTTCACTATCTATGATAAATATATTAGTGACATTGTTGATGTCTAATGTTTAATGATATCATATATATCTACTGAAGTCATGATATTTTTTGAATACAGGAATGCTTATATCATGCTTGAGAATCTCTATGGAATATATCAGAAGAGAGAAAGATAATAACAATTTGAGATATCTGAGGATCTCTTTCTGAGTAAACATGGATAGGGTTCACGTGTTGGACCTCATATAGTCAAAATCATTGGATAAATTGATCACATAGAGGTTCTGGAGATTAAATTCGTTGAATAACTTCACATAAATATCATACTTTCATTACTCCATCATAGATTATATAGCTATGTTTTTATTTTTAATTAGAAAAACATTGATAAGTATTTTCCATATATACTCAATCATATTCTATATATTAGAAAGTAGATGAAGAGTGAAAATCCATATAGAATGACACATTTTTATTACATAACATTTCATTACATTGTACAAATAGAGGATCTTTTCAAGTATAGTTTCTTGGAAAAAAGGAAAATAATACATGAAAACATATAACATTATTCCAAATATAGTTCAAAAAAATCTTCATCGTTTCACCGTAGGTTACATTTACTTCATCTTATATCTTGGAGACATTCATGAAAACAATTTGTGAGCATGAATCTCTGGAAGGGAAAAATATAGAGAGAAATATAATATGTGATCAAGGGATATATCAAAAAGAACATGGGGCATAAAAATAGTGCATAAAAATGGGAAATATCATAATAATAAATACATAAATCATATCATGTAAATGTGGATACAACATTTACATGCGATATTTTTAATAACATCACCTTCTTTTTTCACCAAGTTTTCATAAATGAAAATTATTAAGGTTATTATTTAAGGTATCATAAAACCTCTGATATCTAGAGATTAAATTCATTACCTAATTAATTAATGAGCTATCATGGAACACTATTCATGTGTATTAATTTCATGTAATCCACATAGGCCATAATAAATCCTTACATTAATTACATATGGATAATAAAGAATGGTTTTCTTATAAAGAGAATAAATACATGATCACAATGTAATTTTTGACCCATGAAAGGAGAATTGTGTTTCATATATGTAAATACCTTAATAAAAGAGAAAAACCTGGGAAGAAAAATCGGTAGCATGACTCGTATAAAAAATGGTTTTAAGAAAGGTAAAATTAGAGGGGATAAGAGTATCCCATTGATAAAATACTGTTCTAATAATAGTGGAATAATAAGAATTGGAATAAAATTATTGTTTTGGAAAAACTGAATAAATACAAAAAAATGGAACATGAATGGAAAAGAGAAGTTATGACTTTCGATTACCTTGATGTGTTGTTCCTAAAAATTGTGGATATATCCTTGTGGGATTAAAGACACATTAGAGGGACTCTATGGGAGGTAAAATCAATATAACATCATGTTGGATGGATTTTTAGTGAATGAAAATGGATAAATTGGTGTGTATTCGTATGAGAAGTGGAGAAATTTTATAATAATTTCCCAATACAGGTCTTTAAAAACTATATTGTGGAAAATGTAATACCATTGGCACAACATTGTCTCTTTCTCATGATTTTGGGCATTTGGGTCATATTTTATGATAATTTAACCTCTTGAACCGAACGCCAGTATTTATACATATTTTAGCGCGGAAAAGTAAATATTCTAAAAATTAATGTTTCAAAAATATAATTTTAATTTTAAACTTTGGAAAGAAATGTATAGTTTTAAAAATTGAAATATATTAAAACAATTAATATAAAAAAAATAAGATATTTTAGGTCATGTATTGTGTTTAATTAGTTATTATATAATTTTAAAAAATTCTCATAAATTCACCCTAATTTATTTCATCATGATGATTTCATAATTAAGGTTTATTTTTCAGAAATATTCTCTAAATATTATATTTTCATATATATAAAATTCTACATTTTATTTAAAATATAAGTTTTTATGTCACATTCCAAATTATAAAACTTCAAAAAAAAATTAGGCCTTTATAAAATTATTTTATCATTTATTTTTTAAATAACCATGTTTTAAACTAATATTTAATTAAAACAAATATTATTTATAATAACATGGTTCATTATAAAAAATTGTTTATAATTTCTATGAAAATATATTTTTTTTTGCATCCAAAAATAAAATTATCAAATTCATCTAAATTAATCATTTATTTTTTTTAGAAATTCTATTCATAAAAAGAATTGATGGAATAATCATTTTATTCATACAATGTAAATTAATCATTAAGTAACTGAGCTTTATACATGTTAAACCATATTACACCTAAATATTCCTAAAAGCGAAGGTGTACAATGGTGGTAGTTTCATGGGGGTACCTCATCTAACATCAGTCAAGTGATATTATTAACTAACTTGAACTTCTCCCATGGTCAATTTAATTCAATATTCACATGTTGAAGCCCATCATGTACTCGATCAAGGGATAACACCAGTGATGATTCCTACCTCCCAAGTTCCAACAAATGAGCTTCAAAAAACAAGAATCTACTGGTTACAGCAATTGATTCTCCATTGTGTATCAATTATACTATGTAATTACTACATATAAAAACTAATTATAACACTACATTTTTTATCTGAGAGTATAGTTTCCAATGTTCATATTGACCAATGTTTATATAATGGTTTATTTCCACTAGTCAAATTTCCATTTATACACTATACATACTACTTCATTACTTAACTGAACAATCACAATAGTTTCTGTTGAGTCTATATGTTCATTTTCCTATGATGTTGATTGGTGTACTATTATTTTGTTTAATTTATATATAATTTTCACTGGGGGAGGTGGTTCTAGTAATTTGGGTGGATCCTTATTTTCTGATTTTATCTTTTTTATTTTATATTCTTTGTTCATTTGAAATGTTTGGCATTTAATTAGTTTTTTGTTTAATTTATAAGAGTGGTCATGTTCTAGTTGTACCACCTCTAGATTCAATACATGTGAGGTATTGGGTATGTACATCCTTATGATAGATAAATGTAATATATCAAGAACATGAACCATGTTTAGTGGAAGTGCTAGATGATAATCCACTACTCCTATGAAATAATGGATCTCAAATGGGCCAATGTACCTAACAATAAGCTTCCCTTTATTTCAAAATCACATGATTATCTTCCATCATCATATCTTAAGGAAAACATTTTCTCCCTCATTAAACTCTAATCCCCTTAAAATTTTTCTAGAATAACTCTTCTACTGACTATGAACATACTTTATATGTTGTTGGATATTGTGAAACTTTTCTGTCATCTCTTTCACAATACCGGTCCCAACCAATTTCCTCTCACCAAATTAATCACAACAAGTAGGATTTCAAAAAATTTTCCAAACAGAGCTTCATATGTTGAAATTTTAATACATGAGTGGAATCTATTATTGTATGAGAACTCAACTAATGGTATGTGTTTATACCATCCGTATTTAAATTCCATTTAGAATTTTCTCAACATTTCCTTGTGTGTCTAAATATTCCTTTCAGATTTGACATCAGTTTTGGGGTGATAGGATAAACTGAAAATCAATTTGGTACACAGAGAATGTTCAAAAATTATCTAGAATCTTTATGTGAACCTTGGATCAATTTTATAAATGATAGAATGTGTCCCCCCATGAAACCTTTCTACTTTAAATATCTCTTGTCATGTTGGTCGAGAGAGAAATTATTCCAAATATCGATGAAATGGGAAATCATGGGAGATGTTCCTATATAACCTATATCGCACTGTTTCCATGAGTTTATCTTAGGATACTAGTGAAGAAGTCTATAGTGATGTTTTCAAATTCCTTATTTGTATGGGTAGTGGATACAATACAACTTTAGGAAGTTGTAAATATCCTTTCACTTGCTGAGATACCAATCACATATTGTGTAGTTTAAAATTTCCCTTTTTATATTATACTTCCAATATTGATCAAGAAGGTCCCTATATATTTTAGTGATTCTAGGATGTTTGGATAATTTAGAGCTACGAGATTCATCAACTAGCTACTTTTTTATATCCAGGATAGATGGAACACATAGCCTTGTATGAAATTTCAATACACTATGTTGATCAAATTTTTAACATAGGAAACATAACATTCTTCACATTCGTATATCCCTTAGTAAATAAGTATATTATCTTTGAGATTACATGATATTATCTAGTAATGATGTTTGAGAAATAATTTGGGATAGGGTTTATGATATCCCTTCCCTTATGAATCCTATGTCAAATTTTACTTGGTCCTTTATTAAAGGATCTCCTAGAATCCTCATCATTTATATAAAAACAAGGTATTTCATAGTTAATGCATAAACTAACGTGTTTTCTATTCTAGGGTGATTTTTAATTGAACAATCATTGTATTTAATAAGTTCCAACAATATATTTTGTCTCTTGTTTAATTATTTCACATGAAAATATACTTAAATATTTGGTGGTCTGTGTATATTTCACATTTCTACCATAAAGATAGTGCCTCTATATTTTCAAATAAAAAATAACCACATCTCTCTCCTTTCCATGTGTTGGATAATTCTATTCATCAGGATTTAACTATCATGATACATAATAAATAACCTTATTGTTGTACCTTAGGATGCACCCAAGAACTTTCAAAGAAGCATCACTGTAAATAATGAATCCTTCTCTAATAGATGGTAGATTTAAAACATGTGTAATAACCAATCTCTTCTATATTTCTTAGAAAATTATCCATACTCCTTAGTCTAGATAAACTTAAACCCTCTTTCATTAAATATGATAGTGGATTATAAAGTCATGATTTTTTTTCACAAACCTCCTATAATATATTGCTAATGGAAACTACAAATCTCAGTCACTATTGTAGTATGAAGAAAATACTATACAATATTTTTCATCATAAGGTTAACTGATATTCGGTAAATGGTTACAATGTTCCCCAAGAAAAAAACATGTTTTATCCAGAAATCAAATTTGTCTTAATTTTTCAAAATAGTTTATATTTCATTAGATTTTTCAATAAAAGCAATATATTATCCCATGATCCTCAATAATTTTGGAATATATCAAAATATCATCAAAAAAATCTATGATGAATTTATCAAGGTAGTTCATAAAGTCTATATTAAGCAAATCCAGAAATATATCAGAAGCGTTGTTCAATCCAAAGGGCATAACAACATACTCATAAATCTCATATCTTTTTTGGAAGGTAGTATTTTTAATATCTTATCACTTAACCCTCAATTAATTATACCTATTTTGGAGGATAATCATGGAGAATAATTGATCTCCATGAAGCTGATCAAATAAATAATTAATCTTTGGGAGGGAGTACTTTTTCTTCCCTATGATTCTATTAAGTCCTCTTTAATCAATCTATAACCACATTTTCCATCCTTCTTCACAATGTGATCAAGTGATACCCAAGGTGAGAGAATTGGAAGGATAAATATTTTTTCCACAATATCTTAATGTTGTTTCGTTAATTCCTCTAACTACATATTTTACATTCTATACAATGTCTTTGATATTATCTTGGATCCTGGTATAGTTCAATAGATAAATCTACCTCCCTTTCTGGGGGAGTTCTAAGTAACTATTTAAGAAATACATCAATGTATTCTTAAATGATGGGTACACTCTATATTTTGTAATTTCATTTACTTCACCATCTTCACTGATAATATCCACAAAAAAGGTTATGGGATGTGATTCTAAAAAAAGATTAGGCTGATATATCACTCCTTCCAAAATTACTATAGGGTTTCCATTCAAGACCATAACAGTTTCCTTACATCTACAGTTTATCTTAGCATTATACTTTGAGAGCCAGTCCATCCTGAGTATAGTGTTGAATTCCTCCATGGGAATGAATACCAGATTTTTCATGAGATTTTAATCTCTGGAGTTAATATTAGAGTTTATATAAACGATTTATACTAGGATTATTCATCCATCTGCTTTTACTGATAAATCTACTTATAAAAGTTCAAGGATTGGTTCTATATTCTTTATAAACATGGATGAAATAATGGATTGCGTGAACTAGAATCTAACAAAATACTTGATAGTATTGAGAGAACAATGAGTGTACTAAAAACTGAATAATTAAAGGCATCGACATCCATCGTCCTGATTGAAAATTACTAACCTTTCTCACATGGCCTATGATGAGTTTTATGGTGGTTCCCCTCCATTATCGTCTGATTTGGATGATGATCAGAAAAGTGGACAAGATTTCCACACCTAGGGAATTGAACTTCTAGTTGGGCTTACACCAAATTTCATTTATAAATATTATTGAAAAGATGATCCTTCACCTCACTATAATAGTTTCAATCTATATGGCCATTTCTTCCACAATTTTAGAACTTTTCACTTCTTATAAAGAAATTCCTTGAATGGTTCTTCCAACATTTGTTTGCACACCGGATGTTTCACTTTCATTCCTCCTCTTTTATTGTCAATGATTCTCCCAGAGTTTGGATCTATATATTTTTTATTTTAATTCAATATATATGAACATTGAATATTTCCAAACACTAATTAATCCTTCATATCACTTTGCACTATCTCTTCATAGCTTTCATAGTCTCGATATTCTAGATTCCTCCATAGATGGGGTATGTGTCCACCAATGATTATATTATTATTTCTATTATGATTTATAAAAAATATAGAGGTGTATCAAGAAGGCCATGTAAAGTTAATTAAATAGACTCCAAATTATTAATTTCCCCTCTATATCAGTTCAAGTAATTCTTTCCCTATTTTCATTAGCATCGAATGGGAGAAATATTTATTGAGAAAGATCCCCCAAAACTATTCCCACTCGATATCATCGATCAACCTTATCAGATATGTATCTTTAATCCATATACACCTATTATTATATTATCCTTATAATTGGTATACTTTAATGGTTACAATACCACTCATCTATAAATAGAGTGAAGAAAATATATTTTCTATATATATTATCCTTTTTTCAGCAATCAATGGTTTGGTAGATCAACTGAAAGAAGGAGGACATTGACGAATGAAGGAGTCAATGGAAATTTGTTCCATTCAAGGTAAATATGGTTTATCAACTTGATTCAAGTTATTTTTCATAACATTATTTAGTTGATTCATCATCCCCATGAATTTTTCCATTCAATCTTTCATAGAAATTTCATCAATGTATCTCCAATTAAAGTCATCATTTTCACAATTCCTCTTATTTCCTACCATTTTTCTTAAATAACAATACCATTGTGAGAAATGTGTTATTTCATAAAATATTATAATTCTCAATGGATTTTATGCCTTATAATTCATTATTAAATATGAATTTAAACTATTTTAATAACAATTAAATTTTATATATATCCATCATAATGGCTCAAAAAAGATTTTGATTGATAAAACATATCCAATGGTCATGTGAAACAAAGAGTATAGTAAGTCCCATTGTCGTGTACCTTTTCCCATTAAAGTCTATATAAAAAACTATTTTCAGGTGTTACCCCTATATATATATGTTCCAGATCCACATCAACTTGTATGTATCCAGAAAGAGATTTAATTCTTTGAAAACCACTTATAGAATACTTCACGAAAATACCAGGTTATTTTCCTATATTTATACTTTTCCGTAGGGTTCTTCCAAAAATTTTAAAGTCCTAATTTTCACAAATAAATAAACCATCCTTTGATACCGATTATTTAATGTCACCTTTTTATTACATAAATATTCATTACGAGGACCAATCATAGGATATTTTCAAGTTTAGTTTATTGTAAAAATGCAACATAATACATGAAAAAATAAACATCCTTCTAAATCCATATAAAAGGCATATTCAGGGGTTCAAACTGAGTTACTTTTACTGAATCTCATATCCTAGTGACATACATCAAAGGAAATGAGTGATCATGAATCACGATAAGGGAAAAAGCAAGACAGACATATATCATGTGACCATCAGACATATCAAAAATAACATGAGAAATGAAAATAAGACATGAAAATACTTATACCATAATAATAAGATCATGAATCATAGAATTGAAATGTGTATAAAACAATTAAATGATAAATTTGTAAGAATATCACCATTCTTTATCACCAATGTTTCATAAATGAAAATTACCAATGTTGTTAACCATGGTATCATAAAAGATGTCTTATATAGAGATTTAATTAATTACCCAATGAATTAGAGAACTATCAGACATAAAAATAATATTTCTAAATTTAATGTTTGTGAAATATATCACAATAAATCATTACATTTATAATCAATGGAGAATAATAAACATGTTTCTTACCAAAAAATATTGACATACAAAAGATCTTAAAGGCACGATCATAATTTCATTTTAAACCCACAAAAAGAAAATTTATTATCTTATATATAAAAACCTAGATGAAAAATACATTTTGAAATCATTTTTAATATACATTTAAATTAAAATAGGTTTTTGTATTCAAATAAAATTGAAAAAGATAATTTCCCATGTAAAATTTGAAAACCTGAGAAGAAAACATTCTAGTATTATGGGTATAAAACATTTTTTAAGAAAATATAATAATGAGAAGGGATAAAATTATCCCATTGATAATAAAATATTATTATAGTAATGCAATAGTAGAAAATGGAAAATTGGAATTGGTTTAAAAAAAGATTACATACAACAAAACGGTAACATGAATGGAAAAGAGAAGTGGTGAATTTCCTTTACCATGATGAGTTGTCCCTAAAACAGGAGTATTTAAACTTGGTGGCTTCAAGGAACCTTCAGGGGACATTGTGGGATGAAACATCACCATAACTACTTTGAGGATGTATTAAGAGTTAATGAAAATAGGTAAATGGGTGGGTATTTATAGTAAAAGTAGATGAATTTTTTAATAATTTCCAAATGTAGGTATTAGAAACATAGGTTGTGGAAAATGAAAAACCATTGGAATACCTATGTTTTTTATGCATGGTTTTGGAAATTTGGGACGAATATTTTGATAATTTAATCCTCTGGAAACAAAAAAAATATTTATTACATCTTTTGGTATGTAAAAGTAAATATTTTTTAATTTAATGTTTTTAAAATCAAAATTTCCATTTTAGAGTTTCGAAAGTAACTTATAGTTTTAAAAATTGATTAAAATCTATTAAAAAAATAATATTAAAAAAAAAATTAGGTCATTGATTGTGTTCAATTAGTTATTACATAATTATGACATATGTATGAGGACATAAAATATACTAAAACCCTAAAACAATATTTTTTTACAATTCATGATACAATAAAGTATTTTGGAAAATTCTCATAAATTTACCCTAACTAAATTTTGATGTAATGATTTAAAAAAGTATTTTTATTTGAAAAATAGTCTAAATTTGAGAATTTTAACTTTTATATATATAAATACTTATTTTTTCAAAAATAGTATTTTTATAAGTTAGAGTCAAAATTTTAACACTTATAAAAACATTTCTAGGACTTTATAAAATTATTTTATCATTTATTATTTAAAATAAAAGTATATTAAAATATCATTTCATTAAAACAAAAAATATTCAAAATACATTGGTTTATTATAAAAATTTTATATATTTTCTTGAAAAATAATATATTGTTTTGTTTTCAATAAAAATAATATTATCAGATTCATCTCAACTAAACATTGATTTTATTTAGAAATAATAATTTTAAAAGGAATTTATGGAATTATAATTTTATGTATATAAAGAAAATTACACTTATGTAACTATAGTCTGGACACATTACCCATTATTACACCCATATATTCACTAAGGGGTTGATGTGTGATGAGGGTAGTTTTATGGCTTCCTCAGCTAACATCGACCATGTGGTAATATCCACTAACTTGAACATATCATGTAGGTGATTTCAATCAAGATTCATTGGTTGAATCTTGGATTGGACTTGGTCAAGGGTATACTCTAGTGACAATACCTCCCTCTCTTGTTCTGAAAAATGTTCTTCAAACAAACCGACTCTACTAGTTGAGGCCATCTACTCTCCTTTCTGTATCAATTATCATTTATCATTACTACATATATACACTAATTATAGTTGTAAAATTAGAAACCATGTATATAGTTTCCAATAGTATTATTAAAAAAATCATATAATAGTTGAATCACAATGGTTTCATTTCCTTCTAATCCTATAAATACTACATTAATATTTCACTCAAAAATCACTGCAATTTATCTTACGGTTATATTTAAAGTTAATAAGATGTTTTCTAGTATTTTTTTCTATATAATTTGAATTAGTCTCCCGAATTCAAGTAGATTGGGTTGATCCTTATTTTCCCATTTTAGATTCTATTTTTTATATTCTTTATCTAGTTATAATGCTTGGATTTTTATTTGGTTTCATATTATACTAGTGTATTAGGATTGCCAAAAAATTTTGGGTTTTCTTTATTTAGTATGTGTATAATATTATATGATATTTAAATAATATTTATTCAAGAAACAAATATCATTCAAAATTGTCTGGGTTAGTATAATCCTTCTTTCCTTATAGTTAATAAACATAATGGCTAAGTGAAGTGATCTAATACGAAATCATTTTCACTCCATTCCAAGAAGATAAAGATCAGGGGTATGCCCAAGATTATTATTTTATCTATTACACCTATGTAAATATGTAAAATTGGAAGAAAAACAACACCCATGAAAAAGAATAAGGGGAAGATTCAGGTGAATTTGTTATCATGTGCTATTTATATATATTTAAAATTTTGATATTTGATAAAAGATATGGTTCTAATATATTTATTCAAATAAATTAATAAAGTATATTTAGAAATATTTCTCAAGGGGATGTAGATCTATGAGAATCCAACAGATCCAAACATTCTACTGTGGAAATCAGGGACTACCACCTCATTTTGCTGATAAGAATGATATTGGTTTTTAAAAACTATCATTTTGTTCCACCAATTTACGGAAACGTGATTTATATATTTGAAAATTATATGTATGGGTTAATTATAAAATTTAGTAATTGATGTTTCTTCCTTAATAAATATATTTTTTTATGAAAATCACATTTTAAAATTTGGTCTATATATTTTGGATTATATGATCCATGTTATAGAAATCAATAGAAAAACTTGTTCGCATGACTCACACCACTCCAAACTATATAATAACAAGATAAGTCATCAAAATGAAAAAAAAATTACAAAATTTCACCAAGTTGGATATTTATATTCCATTAAACTAAAACCAATTACATAATATCCTTCATGTTTACCAGAAAATTCTAAAATCCCCATTTAGTGGAAAAGGGTAAAGGGAAAAATATATTATTTAATTAATTAAAACTAATGTGTGTTGACAATTTCTAGTAGAATTAAGGTGTGTTCCTCATAATTAATATCTTTACATGATGATTTATATAGATATTGATATGTCTACTTAATGAAGTATAAGTCTGATTCCTTTGAAAAAATCAATGAATATAATAATGATGTTGTGAAGCATCTTGGAAGGAAGATTAAGAAAGTCATCTTAAATCTTCATCATTAATTTTTTAATCAAGACTTCATTGATTATTTAAGGGATTTTGTGATCCTATATCAACTCATTCCTCCTTATTCATCATAGTGGAGTGGTGTAAGTTAAAGGTGGAACCTAACACTATTTGACATGGTTAGATCGATGAAGAGTCATGAAAGTCTTCCATTCTCCATATTGGGATACCCATTACCAAAAAACAACATATATACAATACATGGTGCATATGAAAGAGTAAGTTTGTATTTTATACTATGTTTTATTGGAATGAAATTTTTATTATTATACTAAAACATGTGGGGATGTGTCACATCTATTAAGGACTCTTCAGGTAACAAACCCTCACCCCAACGCAGAAAGTGTATCTTTTTAGAATATCTAATGGGAAAGGGGGGATAATATATACATTACCATTGAGATAAAATGGTTTTGATTAAAATACACCCCACATACATTGATAAGGATCATATATCAAATAGAGATAATAGGAGTGAGACTGACCTTCATAAAGTATAGGCTCTAGATACTGGAGAGTTTGTACAAGAAAATATTAAGCAAAGCCTCATAAAAGTAGAAGTTATAGAGACATAAGTACTATTTAGGATTTAATGATGGGTTAGAGAACCAAAATGATATAGTTTTCTAGTCAATGAGGTCGGTGACTCGTTATTATTTGAAAATAAAGACCATGTAACCTATAAATAATTAGTAAGAGGCATATATGATTCCAACTAGAAAAAAGACATAAATTCTGAAATGGATTTTACATTCCAAAACGAAGTATAGGTTTTGGGAGATCCTCCAGGGGATGTAAATCTTACCTTTTGTAAATTCACATTCATGAAGAAACTGAACATGGATGGAAAATTCAATACTAATAAGGAATGACTAGTTTGAAAAGGGTTCAAACATTATTAAGGCCTAAAATATGATGATTCCTTGTCCCTAGTTTCAATGCAGAATTTCAACCTAATTCTACTTTACACTATTTATTTCCATGATTAAATTTTATGTAAAATGGACTTCCAAATAGAAATCCTTAGTATGAAACATCAAGAATATGTCTATATGACACAACTTGAAGATTTTATGACTTGAATGGATTCCGATAAGGTTTTAACATTCCAAATATCAATTTATAGATTATATTAAGAATCCAAGTAATGGAAAATTATGTTTGAAATATCTATATAGAATTCAGTTTCATGACGAATGAATGGGAGATTTGTGTAAATAAGTGGTTTTGTGGGAGTGTGGTCATTTTCTAAATAGTATAAGTTAATGAAATATTACTTATTATTCATGAAATATTGTTCTTATAGTTTCTTAAATAATGGATGAATAAATGATTATTCATGAAGTATATAGGTGAAGAAGCATCTATTCTTTGGATAATGATCTATCATGATAGATCCAAGAGGCTATTTTGCCTATTTAAAGATACATAAATTCACTAGACACTAACTATATTTATTATAAAATAATCTTAGAGGGTATTGTTTCCAATATCCCAAGGAATTCATCTTTCCAAGATAACATTTCTTCAGTCACATAAGAAAATAAAAAGGATGGAAAATAATCACTATGTGTATATATTTTGCATAGTCATATATTTTATTCTATTTAAAAGGCTAGATTTCATCTATGCCTTGAGTGAAGTAAGAAGATATCAAGCTAACCGAGAAGACCAAAATTGAATATCATTCAAGAACATCCTTATGTATTTGATAAATAATGAGGATATGTTCCCAATCTGTGTAGGATATTGGGAACTAGTAATTAGAGGATATTTAGATTCTAGATTCCAACCATATAAAGATGATATAAAATACTAGAATATATTTATATATATATATTCACTCTAAATAGAGGTGTTGTAAATTGGAAGTTCCGCAAAGAAGTTATTGTCACATATTATTCAGTAGATTTTTAGTATATTCTAGATTATAAGGTATCTAAAATAGTATATTAGATATGAAACATTGACCAAGAGTATGAAGTGAAACCTAGTATTAAAGACCTTATCATACTCTATTATGATAATACTATAGTAGTGTCTCTCACTAAGAATCCATGGTCACATCTGGGGATGAAGCATATAATTTGTAAGAATCATATCTCGAGGGATGTTTCTTAAATAGGTGAATTAGTAGTGAGAAAAATATTCATGTCATACAATATGGAAACCCTTTTACTATATCCTTAACTTAGAAGAAACATAATCAACATGGGAGTTCTAGAAGACTGAAAATCATAGGCATTTGGCTCTTGTACAAGAGGGAGTTTTTTGGAGTTGGTGCTCTAGAACCATCTTTTTTACTTTAATTACATGTATATTCAATGTTTTTAATATTAATAAAACATATTATTATATATTTTTCAATACTTTTTAATAATTTTATGTAATAATTACCTTTGTTATCTGTCATTATGAAATGGTCCAAGATGTTCCATACTATATTGAGAACCTTGAAATTACATAAAGATATTCTTAAATATAGTTCTTTGGGAATATAAAATTTAATTATAGGGCCCCTGGTATGTTTAAATATAGGCATAACTACTTATAAGCATATTAGAATTTATCTCATGATGTTTGGATATGATAATCATATGGATGGGAGAATATGAGAATAGACCCAGTAGTATAAATCATTAGTGTTTTGTTGTCATTAGATATTCTTATTTGTTATCATGTGTAATGTTCTTTATACTTTAATATTATTATTAATACATATTATGACTCATTCAAAAATAGTTATTTCATAAAACATGGAGATATAGTTCATGGTGAAGTTGGATACATTGGGTTTGTCCTGAGTGATGTGTTTTTAATGAATAAGCCTACGAATGATTTTTCATTTCAATCTTTATAGAAGTTCATATATCAAAAATTATGTTGGAATAGAATTTTTTTACTAAATTTCATGGTGATGGGATAATAGTGTGTTTATTTTAGATATTTAAAGATATATGAATCAATCATATAGATCGATGACACAAACGTGAAACCTACTAGATGAGATATTATAACAAAGATACTATATCACATGACAAGAATTCATATGTAGTTATAGATTTTGTGACATTATGTTATTTCTATTGGGTTTCATGACCCATTTATAAATAGTAATCTAGGAACATAGTTGAACCATATTAATTCTAATTAGAAAGAATCCTAGAGGGTCACACACTATGTGTTTATGTTGATCTTGATTAAATTATATTTGAATTTAATTAATTGAATAAATATTATTCTCCAGACAGATGAATAATTTTATTCATGCTTTATCAATTTCAAATAATTACTTACTAATAAAAAAATTAATTAATATTTTATTCAGTTATTAAATATATGATGGGGAATCCAAGGGGACAATGATCATGTCCGACGATAAATATTCATTTTCAAGATGGTAAAATAATATTTATCATTATTCTAGTTAGTGAATTCCATTATATTATAATAATTATTATTATTATATAAAATTGGTTAAATGTCACATAAATGAAATATTTTAAAGTTAAATTTCATTTAATTTCAATTTATTCTTTGTTTTTGGGGTTTATCAAGCTTTTATGGTGGAATGGGTGAGTTTTCGTGAATTGGGAAAACCGTGAGCCCAATTCCAGATTTAAAAATAAAATTTGTTTCATCTATAACGTTTTCATTTTTTAATATTTTTCACCCATTAAAATTCCTAAATGGAATAACCTAAAATATTAACACCACCATTGTATTTTGGAGCCTTTATAAATCCATAACCAAGGTGTATTTTGGTGTTTATATAAGGGATTGGGGCTGCCTGAAATCCCTATTCCAGTTTTAAAAATAAAATTTCTATAATTAATAACATATTTAATATTAAGGATTTTTCAGTGATTTCAATCCCCACACACAACCATGGAACCCAACCGCACGTCCCATATCCTCTCACCCTCTTTGGAGATCATTTACCTCGAGGTTTGGGTTGAAACTTCTGAAGCACTCACATTTCGTCCAGATTTAAAAAGGTAATTTGATTCCTTCATAAATCTTTCATTATTCTCTCTATTCCCCCCATTTTAGTTTTCAATTAACCTTATATTTCTTGTTCCAACCTCAATTGAATTTTTTGGTGTTTTAAAATTCATCCACTGGTGTATTTGGGGCGATTTCTTCAAGAACCCTCAATTGAGTGAGTCTCCTTCATTCTTCATTCATTTTTTTAGGGTTTCATTCAATGTGCTTCGGGTTTCTTCCTTTATACATGAAGTCCCAACTTTCCAGAGGGTAATGTGTCAAACCTAAGGTTTAACCTTGTGTTTTCTTGGTACAATGTTCTATTTTTAGGTTTGATATACCCTCCTTGAGGTGTGGCGGTGGTGCATTGGTGTTTTCGCACAAATGATTCAAGTGTTTCCTCTGTTTTGGTAGGTGATTCCATATTTATTAAATATATGTGAATTGAATAGATGTGTTTATGATATTTTGATGCTCATTTAATTTTATGGTTTCTTCAAAAAGTAGTTTTATTGGTGTTTGTAATGCAAATGAATATTTAATTCCAATTTTAGGTGAAATTGGTGGTTTTTTATGGAATTCTCTTGTTGGTGCATTTAGGTCTTCCCTATCACTACTTATTTTATTTTATTGAGATGTATTAGGGCATAAAATACTTTTTTGGATGTTTATCTCTTCTTTTGTTTCTCCTAATGTTGGTTTTAATAGTGTTGTGGAGCATGTGAACTTTAAGTATCATGTTTGTTTAGAAATAGAAATTTTATAAAGATTACATTTCATGGTTCACATGGGGCTTCCATAAAATTGATTTGTTGGTTTCATTGAAATTTTTAGGGAGGAAGTTTCTGTTTTGGTAACTTATAGGTGTGCACATATTGTGCAAATTTGGGTTTCCGGGAGTGTTTGGTGCAAAGCAAAGTGGGTTTTTGAGAAATTGTTTTATGGAAAATCAAAGTGTTTTGTTGTGTGTTTTAAATGGTATAAAATGTGTATAGATATTGTATTGTCTGTAAGTGACCATTATTGGTGTTTTTATATGAAAATTGATGCATGTAGCATGCTGAATTTGTTTGAGCACAAAGGGGGAAGGTCGGGTACCTAGGTGGGGCGGATGTGTACTAGTACGGTTAGTGGACCAGATGTGTTTTGTCCCTGTTTCAACTAGAATTTTTATAACGACAAATCTAACTAAACAATGTGGATGGTTATTGGAGACCACTAGGTTTTAGGTATGTTCCCTACTTGTTTCTCATGCACGAGAATGGATTTTAAGATGGTTACTTTACACCGAGGTATGAGGTACATGGGGCCTGAGACTATCTAGTGCCTCGGGGTGTTCCCGATTTTGTTGCTCATTGTGTTTATGATACTCTCCAATGTATTGGGGTGTTTTGGGCCGCACTTTATAGTAGAAAAACTGTCAATTTAAATGTGTGAAAATTCTAAAAACTTTATCTTGAAAAATGTTTTCAATTGAATGTTGAATTTCTTGGATTTTATCATTTCTTTTCTTTGCGTAATAAAACTACTTGATTTTTCACATTGTATTGCGTGATATTTTGAATAATTCGTTGGTATCCTATTGGCCTTAGGCTCACACCATAATTACACCCCTTGGGTGTATGTAGACTTGGTTATGTTTGACTCAGGTAAAGGAAAATCTAAGGGTGATGGCAGTTCAGGGTGTTAGTCACCATCCTTGGGGTGGAGTTATAGAGACGACATGGGGGTGATTACCCTATGTAATGTAGAGTCCATGAGGCTGTTTTTTTTCTTTTTAATTGTGTATTTGGACCTGTTGTATTGCATTTGATGTTATGTATTTAGTTATGGATTTATGTATAAACCTTGATGGTATGAATTTTTCAGATTCCTTTTATCAAATATGTTTGGTGATTTATGTATAAATATTCAGGTAAATCATTCCCAAAATAAGATAAATGATATGTTGGCACTTGTTCTAGCCCGTGAGTATAAGGAACAACCATTGTGACTTATCACAGGTAGGGTTTTCTGCCGGTTATGGCAGCGACCACATTCGGTTCATCACAAAATGGTATCAAAGGAGGTTCGCTCTCTTTGGGTCACGTTATTTGGGGAATAGTTGGGATAGTCTAGAGTTAGGATTTTCGAGACTTGTAATTCTAGTTATGAGTAATCTGGATAATCACCACACCTCATGATGAGATTCAAGTCACTAGGGGATGTGGGGATTTATATCATTCCTTTGGTTTTCTTGGATTGATGATGATTAGGGAAAATTGAAAGATAGTTGGGTTACTAGTCTCGGTGAGCTCGCAGGGTCTGGAAAGCCATGTGGAGCCCATGATATTTACCTAGAACACTCTCTGTGATGGTGAAGTTATTGGAATATGGCTTCCAACCATATGTCCAAGTCACCCACTGAAACTAGTTTCTTCAAGCATTTTCTTGTATTCTTGAGTTCTGAAATCATGGATATTTGGTTTTAAAGTGACTTGGTTTTATAAAGTGAAATGTTTTTGTGAAATGATTATCAAATAAAGCGGGAATGGTTAGATTTTTTTAAAATGGATGAATGAATTTTCCAAATTTTATCGGAATGAAAAATGGTGTGTTTGCACCTCTTTTTAAAGCATGAACTATGTCAATGTTGGTTTTCATAAAGTGTTTCCAATAGAGTTTTCTAAACTATTAAAAGATTTTTAAATGGGATGAGATGTTTTGAAATTAATTTGTATGAATTGAAAGTGATTTTTCATTTAAATGATTGTTACTTTCTGAAAGTCATTGTAACATGTAATTTGGGATTGATTTCGTGGTTAAAGGTTTTGAGAAAAAGGAGGTATTTGTTGATTTTTTTTTTGGTTTTGAAAAGTGGAAAGAATTTTTTTTATTTTAAACATTGGTATTTTCATGAGAAATAACATGCATGGGGTTATATGGGATTATGGATGGTTAATGGAAGGGCTGGATGAGTTCTAGGATGGATATGATGAGGGTTCCCATTATGGCACATAAACATGCATGTGTAAGGACCATGTGGGACCATTGGTGGATACGCTAACCATTGAATCGTTTATTTTCAAAAAGATGGTCTTAAATGAGAAACGTGATGTATTTATGACTAGTATAGGATAGTGTGTATTATGTTTTTTTTAATGTTGATGTTTTGGGATGTTTTGAGTCAAATAACCCCTCCTATTATTATTGTGTTTTGGGTTTGTGTTTGGTCGGTAAGCTGTCTTGAAGGGACCGTTAGTGGTTGCTTCTGAGAAACTTTTTGGGATGATTTTACGGTGTTTCCTATCATGTGTTTGGACCTCGTTTGTGGTATATCTTGAAAAATCGACCACCATGTTTGGGTCCTTAGGTTTAATAATTGGATAAGGTACGCCCCATTATGGGTTAGTGCATAACTGATGTGAAACCCAGATTTTTTCTCCATTTGAAGGCCCATCCAGTTGATCAATATAAAGAATCGTTTTCTTGATATTTTTAGATTGAGTCTACACTATTTCTTTTCTTGGTTCTGTGTATCCTCTTGTAGTGGTAAATTGATCATGAAAGATTTAAAGAGACCTTGGCCTCTTAAGTTTCCTGGTATGCTGAAGGTGGAAGTGGTCTGGGGTTGTTATCATGGATGAGTATTTGGATGGTGTCTAAGAGTTCCTCTCGCTCCATCGTAGTCTCTTCGAAGAAGGAGTTCACAATATACTACCAGTGTGGGAAATCTAGTCACAAGAGGATATTATGGCCACATTCTAGAATTTTTTTTGTTTGGGGATGTTGTATAAGGTCCCACTCCATTCATTGTTTATATCTGTCGCAATGGTCATGTTCAGTGAAGCCATGGGATTTCATGAACTCGATTGTCATTAATGGTGAAATTCATGAAATACACTGAGAGTATCTTTATGTTGGGAGAATTTATCCCTTGTAAAAACTTCAAAATCTTCCATTTTAGAGGAAGGTGATTATAGGTGTTATTTACTTGTATATTTTCTCACTCGAAGAAACAAGATGTGATGTGTGTTCATTTTCTAAGCCCTTGTTTTATTAAAATATTGAGTTAGGGTAAAGTGAGTTTGGAATGTGTTATGTCTTGAAAATATTATCGGGGATTTCAGTATAGTTGTTGGTGGTACCAAAAGAATAATTCTCATTCAGGGGTGTTTCCAAAGCCTAACTGTGAGGTCGAAGATGATTCAATCATTTGAGCTCCTTCCATAGGTCTCGAAGACAAGCTAGCTCATCATCAGGGGAAATCCAATGTTTGTCTAAACCCATGTACAATGTCTTATCCTCAGTATTAAAGATAGTAAAATTTTAAACATCTAGGGTCATCATCTTTCTTCTGTTGTTCCAATTTTGTGGAAATAGGTTGAGGGACTTGGACCCATGTTATCACCTAATTCCATTATCTCCCCCTTTGGTTTCCATTAATTCATTAGGGAAATGGTTGTATATTTTGATAGATGTGTAGAGGAAACCGTTTGTGTATGATCAGTATTTACCATGTTCCAAGAATCCATGTGAATATAATGATCTGCATAGGTAGTGCAGAATTTCCTAAACTGTGCGGACTGACCCTGCGCCCTTCCAAATTCATTAAAAAAATTTGGTCTTTCTGTGTCGGCCAATACTGGTTGGCTAAGATGGTTGGTTATTATGGTATAGATACCCACTATGATTCTCATGTACATTAATTCATATACATTTAATGTAATTCTACCCTTTGTACTAGGGAGTTCGTTCAGGCCTCCCCCTGTTAGTGTCTTGATTCTGTCCCGGAAAATAATACAGGTCGCCTCTTATGGTGGGGTGCCTATTTCTGTCCCCCCATTACAATAGATCAGATTTATCCATGGTCTTGGCTTGGTGGTAGGTAGTCTCATTTAGAACTATCTAGACACCAACATCTTCCTTGAGTAAACATTGGGATTGGAGATCTCCCAAGGGTTTAGTTAATGTATGGTAAGTGTAACTTTGTTCGAATTTGTTGTTCGTTTGGGTGAATTTCTTGAGTCTTGTTTGGATAAAGTTCGATGAGTTTCATTTTGGGATAAAGTATGACTGGGATTGATCATTCCATGAAATTGGTTTATTTTTGGGTTGTGATATTTATTCATTCCTTAATTTATCACTGGAGGTGTTTTGGAGCTTGGCGGCGAAGCCTGGCAAAGAAGTACATCTTGGTTTATCGGTTTGGTTGGGTTTTTGTATTTAGCCTCATTGTAGCCTTCCAGGGAAAAAAGGTTTTCATGGAGGGAATAATTATCACATACATGAATTATTTTAATGTTTAATTTCATTTAATTTCTATTTATTCTTTGTTTTTGGGGTTTCTCAAGCTTTTATGGTGGAATGGGTGAGTTTTCGTGAATTTGGCCAAACCGTGAGCCCAATTCCAGATTTAAAAATAAAATTTTTTTCATCTATAACGTTTTAATTTTGTAATATTTTTCAACCATTCTAATTCCTAAATTGCCTCCCCTGACATATTAACACCACCATTGTAGTTTGGATCCTTTATAAATATATAACCAAGATGTATATGAGTTTTTATTTTAGGGATTGGGGCATCCTGAAAGCCCAATTCCATTTTTAAAAATAAAATTTGTTTAATTAATTACATATTCAATTTTAAGGATTGATCAGTGATTTCAATCCCCACACACACCCACCGAACCCAACCATGCATCCAATATCCTCTCACCCTCTTTAGAGCTCATGTACCTTGCGGTTTAGGTCGAAACTTCTAAGGCACTCACATTTCGTCCAGATTTAAAAGGTAATTTGATTCTTTCATAAATCATTCATTATTCACTCTTTTACCCCAATTATTGTTCTCAATTAACCTTATATTTCTTGTTCCAACCTCAATTGAATTTTTTTCTATTTTCAAATTCATCCACTGGTGAATTTGGGGTGATTTCATCAAGAACCCTCAAGGGAGTGAGTCTCCTTCATTCTTCTTTCATTTTTCTTAGGGTTTCATTCAATGTGCTTAGGGTTTATTCCCATATACAAGAAGTCCCAAATTTCTATAGGGTAAGGTTCCAAACGTAATTTTTAACCTTGTTTTTTATTGGTCTAATGTTATATTTTAAGGTTTGATATACCCTCCTTGAGGTGTGGCGGTGGTGCGTTTTTGTTTTCTCACAAATGATTCAAGGGTTTCCTTTGTTTTTTTAGGTGATTACATATGTATGAAATATCTATCAATTGAAATTCTATGTTTATGATTTTTTTATGCTCATTTAATTTTATGGTTTTTGCAAAAAATAGTTTTAGTGGTGTTTTTAATGTAAATGAATTTTTAATACCAATTTTATGTGAAATACGGGGTTTTTCATGGAAGTCTCTTGTTAATTCATTTGGGGATGCCCTACCACTACTTATTTTATTTTATTGGGTTGTATTAGGCTGAAAATACTATTTTTAATGTTTATCTCTTTATTTTTGTTTCTGAGAATGTTGGTTTTAATGGTTTTGTGGAAGTTGGGAACTTTATGTTTCATGTTTGTTTAAAAATGGATGTTTTAAAAAGATTACATATCATGGTTAACATGGGGATTCTATAAAATTGATTTATTGGTTTCATTGAATTGTATAGGGATTCCTTTTCGGTTTTGGTAACTTATAGTTGTGCACATAGTGAGAAATGTGGGGTTTTCAGGGAGTGTTAGGTGCAAAACAATGCGGTTTTTTGAGAAATTGTTTTATAGAAAATCACACTATTTTGTTGTATGTTTTAAAGGGTATAAAGTGTGTATAGATACTGTATTGTTTTTAAGTGACCATTATTGGTGTTTTTATATGAAAATGGATGCATGTGAAATACTGAATTTGTTTGAGCACAAAGTGGGAAGCCCGGGTACCTAGATGGGGTGGATGTGTACTAGTACAGCTAGTGGACCGGATGGGTTTTTTCCCTATTTCACCTAGATTTTGGATAATGAAAACTCTAACTAAACTGTGTGGATGATGATTTGATACCACTATGTTATGTGTATTTTCCATACTAGTGGCTCATGCCTGAAAACAGATTTTAATATGGCTATTTTACACTGAGGTATGAGGTACATGGGGCCCGAGACTATCTAGTTCCGAGGGGTGTTCCTGATTTTGTTTCTTATTGTGTTTGTGGTATTTTACCATGTATTGGGGTGTTTCTGAGAGCACTTTACAGTATATAACATGTCTATTTAAATTTTTGAACATTCTAAAAACTTTATCTTGAAAAATGTTTTCAATGGAAAGTTTCATTTCTTGGATTTTATCACTGGTTCTCTTTGCGTATTAAAATTTCATGCTTTTTCAAATTATATTGCATGGTCATTGGAATCATTGGGTGGTATCCTATTGGGCTTAAGATCACACCCTACATACACCCCTTGGGTGTATGTATACATGGTTATGTTTGACTCTGGTAAAGGAATGGCTAAGGGTGACGGCGGTTCAGGGTGTTACTCCCTATCCATGGGGTAGAGTTATGGAGAAGGCTTGGGGTGATGACCTCATGTCATGTGGAGTCCATGAGGCTGTTTTGTTGATGTTTCATTGTCTCTTTGGTCCTTTTGCATTGAATTTAAACAAATGTATTCAGTTCTGGATTTTTGTATAAGCCTTGCTGGTATGAATTTTTCAAATTTCATTTTTCAAATATTTTTGTTGTTTTATGTATACATATTCAGGTAAATCGTTCCCATTACAAGATAAATGATACCTGGGCACTTTTTCCAGCCCATGGGGATAGGGAACACCCTTCGGGCCTTGTCACTGGTTGGGTTTGGTGTCGGTTTTGGTGGTTACCAAATTCGGTTCATGATATTCAAGAATGGTTTATTTTATTATTTAAGGGCTGGTATGCAGTTAAATAATATTTTCACCGAACCCCTAGATCTATAAATAGATGGTTATGTATATTGTGTAGTGTTAATAAATAAATCACAATTTAAAAATCAGTATAAATAATTGACTTCTCCCTTCATTTCTCCACCTCTTATCTACTCAAGAATGAGAAGAACTCCTTCAATACTGGAGGATATTCAAGCGATCAATATGAGAAAGGCATCCTGCTAGCATATGTCATTCAATCTGCGTGGTTTAGAGATACCAGGAAGTCATGTGAATCACTTCTGGAGGGTTTCTACACATTTATCCTCAAATCACAAAAAGGGTAATTAGGAAATTAGTTTTGGATTATGAAAATCATTAATGAATAAATATCCTCAGACTAGGTATTCTTTATTTAGATCTAATATATGTTAATTAAAAATTTGACATGAAAATATTCTCTGAAGGTTTTGAGTTATTTAATGTCAATGTTTGGTGAAAAACATCATCTTTCATGATGTTTATATCCTTTATAATTTTCTAACAATCCATAGAATATGTAAATCATTTCTTACTTATCCACCAATAAATTCACTTACGCTTCACTGAAAACCTGCATTACACACGTGTGGCCTAATGAGAATATAGTGGATCAGGTTATGTACAATGTAATCATTATTGTATATTTTACTTTTATTGATCCCATATATATGTGGGAATTGTTATAAGGACACAATTTGTAGTGTTATACTATGTATATAGTCACACCCTACATGGGGCCTATAAGGCTTGCGTAGACATCACGTCCTATGATAGAGGAAATGGAATGGGCTCTACAATCATTGAGTATCTAGCTAGAGGTGTAGTGGGTGAATGTATAAGATGTCAAAGAATTTTATAGCTAAAACCGGTTGATCCTTAATGGAATGATGGGTTTATTATTTTCTTACATCAATATATAGACATATATGATTAGACCATAGGAAATCTAGGTTATTTTTATGACTCAAATAACATTGTAGATAAATCTTTTAAAAGGAATATGTCATATATCTAATGTAGTTAACTACAAATAATTAAGATCAAATATTATGGTTATGTACTTGGATGATATTTTTATTCCTTCAATTGTTGTTATTGATTAATATATAGATATTATAGTCTCTTGTGATCACTTATATACCTTTGCAACAATTTTGTATCCTCTAGAAATTGAAAAGGTACGCGGAAAATAATGTGGTTCCATGATACCTATATTCTATATCTATATATTTCTGGGTTTTTAATTGTTAATTAATTGAATATTAACTGATTAAATATTTGTTTCATGGATGATATTTATATATTGTTTATTTTTATATAGGATTGATAGTTGGTTAAATTTTAATTATGATATGGAAATTGAAGAACATAAAGAAGCTTCACGCAAATCCTAGAAGTGGCTCAGTATGAAAATGGAAATATGATGAACTCAATATTGAATATTAAACCGAAATAGATCAATTATCATATTTAAAGAGAACTTTCCACAAATTTTGATGATCAAATACTGTTCCTAAGGCTCAAGAAATAAGAATAAAAGAAACAAAAGAATTACAGTTCATGAGATTGACGTTACAATTCATTTAAAAATTACATGATGTGAAAATTTGACAAGTCATGTTAGGAGTATATGGAATGAAGTAAAGAAATAGTATATAAATCAGCCATATTCATTACATGTTGTATAAATATAACACGATGTATAAAATTCAAACAAATTAAAAAAACAATTATTTTCAGCATATATTGGATGATATAAATTTATTTTGACCCATGGACCACCATTTATTCTTATCATTGACCCAAGGATACCTAAGGATGACCTCCATGCTTATTTAATGGGTTACAACCAAGATATAGAATGCATTCCTGGCATGAGAGACTCTACTATTGAGAGGATTCTATAGGGTTCTGACATATAGTTATTCATAGATAATTTGTTTTTATTTTATTATCTTTTTCTAGTTTTTTTGTAACAATTTTATTCTCATTATTTTAATTCCTACTAATTTTATTTTATTTCATTCTCATTATTTATCATTTTATCTCTTTGAAATGGGTTATTGTTCAATCATCATTAGTGATCACCCAATGATGAAGGGATAAATCTGTAGTGGTCAAGAGTAGGGGTTTTTTGGGTTTAATAAATATTAAAAATTGAACATGGTAACCCGAGGTATAGTAATTAGGTTTAATTTTTTTTATTGCATTATATTCCACATCCTTGTCCCTGAGAGGTGCAATCAAAATAACCTGACATAATTGATGATGAGAAGGCTATAACGATTATCTTGTGATGATTTGTGCATAAGAAGATAACTGTAATGCACCTCGGTTGTTATCTATACATGGAATAAGGGATAGTTTATGCATAGGTATATCCAATTTGTTTGACCATAAATAATTGGTGACCCTTCAATCACTTCTAATTATAAGACATAGGTCTATCCCAAGATAGATTTAGTATTATCCTTTTCCCTAAACCCTAAATTTGATACTTTCACCTATCTCTTCAACCTTTTCTATAATTCTATCTTTATTTGGATTATTTTATTTTCATCTCTATTTTAGTAACATCAAGATAAAATTAAGATGACCTAACCTTTGGTCAAATGTCATATCTGTGTTCCCCATTCGCTATGGGATCGACCCCAACTTCCACTTTACGATGCCTTTATAGTTAGTGAGTTTAAAAAACATATGAATTTATAATTTTATTCTATCATAGGATTTAATGACATCTTATGGACACATAATGCCACCTTTCATGGAGTCATTCAAGAGTATCTACGTCAGGGATTCTACAAAATTTTATTAAATATAGGTTTTATTTTATTATTGGGGTAAAATTGGTATAGATATTAATTTTTTTATAACCTAGAGAATAAACAATATTTCTTCCATTTCTGATACTTTTGTGGTTTAAATTTTATGTTTATCATGGAATTAGGATTGATTTTTTTGTTTTTGTTGTTATAATTTTGTTATTTAAGCTACAAAATATGGGATTTGATGTTATTGATTTATAATTTTCACTCTTGGACCTAGGTGGTAAAAGGCATATTATTATACATCACTTTAGCCATATTAGACTCACAATATAGGCATATTCCATCCTATAAATGATAAGTTTGTTCTGGAAAGGGATTTAGTGATTTATAGAGTCAAATAGAATCTAAAAAGGGATTTTATACATATATTGTTGGTGGTACTCTAATTGGATAAAATATTTTATTCATTTGATGTTTTTGATGGGTGTGTGTATCTTGTGTATTTTTTGTGTGTATGTGGTACATGAGTATGAAATTGTTAGTCAGGGATATAAAGACATATGGTATGGGACCTAGGATTGGGTTAAGATGTGTTTGGGTTATTGGGACATATTTCCAATTATATATCTCCTTATTTGTAGTATATGAGATGAGGAATATATATATATATATATACACACTGAGTTTGGTATTTTGATTTTAGTGATATTCTAGATCAGTAACCTCTATTAAAGGGCCAAGAGAATAGAGATGGGCATGCGATGAGCTGTGTAAATATTGTCCCACCTAAGGGTAGAGATGTTGTGCCAATAAAAATGACCCATTTTGGGACCCAGAGGGAAAGATGATAATGAGATGAAATTGGAGATTATATGGTATCCAGTATAGCCAAAGTGATTAGATGAGCCAAAGAAACGTTTTTATGACTAATAAATGGTAATTTTGGGGTTGAATGGCATTAATAATAACATGAGGACTCATGATTTAAGATATATATTTCATATAAAACCATGTTTTTTGTGATATAGAATTAAGCCTTATGTATGGAAGAGGATGGACCCTAGGGAGTTTACTTCTATATTGAGTTTGATTATAATATATTGGTAAAATTGATAATCCTCAAGGGTAGTGAATGAATCAAGATATATAACTTCTTAATTGAATATTGAGAAACTAGTGGGATATATAGGTGTAGGCTACTAGATGTGAGGGGGTGTCGTGGAAGGGTTTTTAGGAGTGATTCATTCAGAACCTTTTCCTTGAGTCACTTAAGTTGACATGATCCCATGAGTTTAAAAAATTGGAACTGGGGAATTAATTAGTTATATGTTATGAAACTATGTTCCTGAAATTTTTATGATTGTAATTAGTGAGAGATGATATCAACATTTTCCATTATTTTGAGAATTTTTTATATCATGCAATCATGATAAAGATAAAAATTGTCATGTTCACATATTTTTTTTAGAGATAAATTAGGAATCGATATAATAGTGGAACATGAATTATGGAAGTAAGCCCATTAATATAGTGATGTATAGGGAGGATGATGATGGGGATTAAGGTGGTTAAATGTGAATATAAAAGTACTCTCTATAGGGAAGCTAGAGTAGGGGGTCATATTTGTTTCCTCAAGGCCGGATTTCATAGAGATGATAACATTGTGGGTAGATATGATACATCCAGATGATGTGTGATTTACTAAATAAGGTTCTTTGAGGTTATGATCAGTTAGGATATATAGTGATGTTATTATAGACGATCTTGAAGTTAGATAGAGGCCACAGATTGGCTTAGTATTTTAAAACATCCGTAGGACAAAGAGAATTGTCAGAAGAAGTATATTGAATTCATATAAGTTTATATGTTGTCATATAATATAAGATACTTATAGGTAGGGTAATGTATAGTAAATTTTGTCACTGTTTGGGGAGGTAATGAATTTAGAGGTTAGATTTTAGGGATATTACATGTGATAGATTTTACCAATTCTATATTGGCATAAGGGTTGTTACAATTTAAATGTATGTCATTATTGCATTGATTATAATTCTATACAATAGATAATTGTGAAATTATTGAGTTGTGTGTGATGGGTCCAACCATATGATAATAGAGGGTTTTAATTGAGTATGATTCATGTAGATGGTGTGATCGATGATTGATAACTATGGTTTTAGGGAGATTTGTGGGACTGTTATTATTTCCTTGTTAGGTAGCTTGATTGTGATATGATTCGGTTGGTCATTCATATGGCAGGGAATAATAATATTTGGAATCTATTTATTTATATCTGTTTTTCAGGGTGATTGGGACTAGAAAAATGAAAAAGGCATCATCATAGTTTTTTGATGATGGGATGAGTGGGGAACATGTGTTCTAGATTGGTTTGGATAGTTTTTTGTCGATAGATTTCTTGGGAATTAATTGTACTATTGTGGTGTGGTTTCAATGAAATGGGAATTTAGATTAGTGATTTTGGGACTAAGTTCAACCTTGTTTGGTATATTTAAGATTGATTTAGTTTTTATAGGTTTCAACGGAGGATGTGAAGTAGTGTTTGGGGTTTTTTCTATCTCCCGAGTTGAAATTTCTATTGTTGGTTGAGGGTGATGACATGACCTTGGATATTGAATCATAATGAGGGGATAGATAAGATAAAAAAATTATATAGGTTTATATTCATATTGTAATCGGTGGTAGTTGTGGCATGAATAACTGACCAATAAGATCAATTCTCCTTGAATTAATGGGGTTGCACTAAAAAATGAGTTGTCATTTATCTCATTTCAATCTAGTGGAATTTTTTTCTATAACCCAAAAGTCTACACTATAATGTGGGCATAGTAGAGTATGTACTATATGATTAGGATCTATAAACCTTAATGAACCTGGTATCAAGTTATTTAATGTTAATTAATTAGTCTAAATAATTATTAAAATGTTTTATTTCTCTCATTTAAAATAATTCCAATGGGGTCTCGAATTCCTCCTCCCTCTACTTGTTTTTCTATTCAAAAGTGGTGATTTCCCCAATTTTTGGTTCGTTGATTGTTCTATTAAAAAGGGTTTTAATAAAAATTTATTATTTAGGTATGTTAGTGGAGTTACTAATTTTATTCCTCAATTTAAATTAGTTTTTAATATTCAATGAATGGGTTATGCTACTACCATATAGGTGGTGCCTATATTTTTTCACTTTTATATAAGTTTTTTAATCATGTTATTTTCACACATGGGAAGGGTCAAGTGATTTATGAGAAACAGGACTATCTATAGTCTATAAAAGTTAATGGAAGTGTTATAATAGTAGTCAAGTACTATTTTGTGTTTCTTTTTATGGATTTATGACTAGGGAATGTTTCTTGATGGTAGATAGATCATGGTATTTAATAAACAAATTTCACATGATGTCATATGATGGTTTATGGGATTTTTTGGTTTATGTGGTTCTTTTATAGGTTGATGGGCGTGAGTCATGTTTCTTTGACATGATGTGGTTTGTCCATATATCAGGGGGTACTGTCATCCACTATTGATGTTGGCGATTTAGCTTCATAGAGTGTGTTTGATTATTGAAGGTTTTTGATATCAATATACAATATGTCCAAAGTAATTAGGGTTTTGAATATATATAGGGTCTTAGAGGGTGGTTTTAACCATTGGATGTTGGGTGGAATCATCCATAGATGATATTATTTGTGTGAAGATGATGGTAATTTGAACGGTAGAGGGATCATTCATTTGTCTCTCCATAGGATTGAGGTTGATTACGATCACCAATTCATGTGACATGAAATTTTTATATGAGTGTTCCAAAAGTGATGCTGAGATATATGTGGTAAATAGAGTTTGGTATTTGGGTTTATTTCATGATCTATGTAAAAATTTCTGATGGTTGAAATCAGTGGGGCATAATTATTTTGAGATTGTTGTGTGCCTTCTGGTTTTTGGTTAGACAATATATACATATTTACACTATTGATCTATCCGAAATAGGTAGGTCGATAACACATGTCTTAATGAGCTTGGTGTAGATGGAGGTGTATATTGTATATATTTATTCAAATTCATCACTTTTCAGGAACCCAATATATTACTATATTATCTTGAAACATTGTTTATTGTGACCTACTATGTTCATACTCATGCTTTTAATAAGCTCTTTGTAACACATGGAGACTTTATGTCTCACTATACAATAAAGGGTATGGTCTCTTTTACCATTATATACTTGGATAGAGGTTTATATGGTGGAAAGATGGAATTTCACTAGATTTTGTGTATAAACTGGTGGAAAATCAATGTAATGTTGATTTTTTATTATTTTATATATTTGACCATATATATATGATCATCCCATTGGCGATCCAATATATTTTTTCAGAATCAATGGATATTTTAGATAAATGTTCTCTAAACCACTTGTTCTATATATTTTTTTAGATCATATCAATTATTCTTATATCTTATTATCATATGATTTCTCAGTATATATATTGATTTCATCATTATTATAGATTAATAAAAAATGTGTATTTTCCCTTCATGATCACAAATATAACATAACCACTAGTTAGCATTATGTTACATATGGGAAGGTGTGCATGAGGTCATGTCGTTCAACCCATCTTAATGCCATTAAGATGATTTGGTAAGGGGACTCCTCGTTCAAGTGAATCCCAAAAAAAAATTCAACATAAAAAAGCGATCCCAAATCCACCCCTTCATACCTCACACCTCTCAACAAATATATGTAGCTTGTGTTACCCTTATTCATTCCATAAAAGTTTCCATCCACTTGAGATCCCTATGGACCACTAGAACATTCCATCTACATGTTGAATGATTCTATTTTCTCCCAATCATTCCATATACTACATTAATAAGGAACCTCTCCCACCATATCATCTCCTAAATGAATGATCCATAATTACGTAGCTCACATGCACACCAAGCTTCCTCTCACACCATGTATTCCCATATTGATCATTGTTTGATATAAATATTATATATCTACATATATACGATGCAATTAATTTCATTCAACACCTGTTAGGATACATTGACTCTCTATGTGTACATGATTATTTGATTAGAAAACCATGTGAGGGACATGACTCCATATTATTGGTTATGTGTATAATCCAATATTGGGAATAAATGGTAAAACTTCATCTATCAAATGAATAATTCAATGACTATGATTCCTTAAACCAACATTACCACTTTCAGCAACATAAAACTCTTCCACCCTTGCCCCACATATCCATACATATTATCATTCGATCTAAATATTATATGGATAAATGTTTCCCCTATAATAAATTTTAGTCATGGACTATAATTATATAATGAATCATTTCATCTGTATGATCATTTGATCATAAAACATCGAGGGTTTCATACCACCAATGGAAAAGTCATGAATATCACCCAACCTAGTGTTTCTATGGTGATATCGCAGCCTTACAAAGGAATATTGGTGGAACAATATTCTTCCAAAAATATCTCTTACTCACCTCACTAGAAAATTCCACTACCACTACCCATAATGGATCAACTACCATTTACCACCTCTAATGAGATTCAAAAATTACAAAATATCTTTTTTCTTGAAGCGTTGATTACATATATTTTATCTAATTTATAGGTTTTGATTTTTATACAGAAAATCTAAGAGAGAATGTGAAATTATCATAACCATTTCTCAAACATTCCATAGAAAGTATAACACCAATTTAATTGATTATATTTCGTTATTGAGATATTCATAATCATATTTTGTATGTGTCATGATTTTACCAAAAGTATATGTTATTTTTTAGTCAATAAATATGGACTTAAAAATTTTCTCTATATTTTCTAAAAATCCATGGGTATGATTTTGGTAAATTCAGAGGAATTAGAATCATTTCATCAAATAAAAAATGAATCTAAAACAATTCAATATTAATTGTATGAGAACATCCATAAATTTGGGAGAAAAAATTTGAACCATAGAATTCCACTCTTCAAAATAATATAAATCATCCATTGGATTTCATATATCCTTATAAAAATATATTAATACATAATTAAAAACTAAAGTAACTAGGGTCCATGGATTAATTAAAAAATTGATCTATATAAATTTAATATATAAGTCTAGGATCAAAAACGATGTGTCATGATTGAAGAACCATACCTTGCCAATGATAGTCCATTGATATTTATAAATTATTTTCCACTCTAGGACATCATATATAAAAATAGAATCCCCATAATTACCTTTAAATTATGAGTATAAATGGGATGATTGATGTCCAACCATTTCAATGTGATTATTATATAATTTAAAAAAAATTTAAAAATCCTAACCACTTTTTTGTACAACAACATAAAAATATATAAAAATTAACAAAGAACATCCATAGATAAAACACCACATTTTAGACATTATTGAAAGGATTGTTTCTCAATAAAATATTATACTAATTTTAGATATACTATTTTAACATTTTAGTAAAAAAATTCATTGAAAAAATCCTATGAAGATAATCTAAACCAATAAATCATATCAATTAATTATAATGAGTAACACTAAATTCAATGAAATCTAAATAAGAATACAATATGGATAATTAGTAAAGTCATTCCTATGTGAAAAGACATATTATTACATACTCCCTAATAAAAAACATTTCATCCTCACAAAGAAATAAAATATTGACAGCCCAGTTAGTACATTCATTTAAATCTCATTTAAATTTACTATTCATCCATGGATATAGCACTGATCTCCACATCATAAATGAAAACCCTGAATATTTATATAGAAATATATTTCTTTGTGATCTATATTTTCATAAAAATATTATCATGATTTTATAATAGAAATCATAAATCGTAAATAAACAATAAAAACTCACTTTATTCAACACCAATATCTACCATATAAAGGCTCACTTTGAATCTTAATAATTCCCCTAAATAATTTATCTTTTTTGGCCATACTGATTAATAACTATCATTGAACAAAATATAACCATATAGTTGTACTATATTTATTTACCTTAGAAACCTGAAAATAAAATTATATTATCTTCTAATGAACCACTCTAAGGGTTATACCAGGAATAAAATAGAGATATCTTATAACTTTTAAATGAAACCAATAAAAAAACAAAAAAAAAATCAATAATATAATTCAATTTCAAATAGAGGTGGTAAATAATCAAATCATACAATGTTACTTCAATTTTCTACTAATTCTTCATCATATTTAAAAATAGTACTTTTATATTTTCAATTATTAGCCAATATAATTTAAAAAATCACTTTAAATTACATCATATTAATAATACATTTCCCAACAATGTTAAATGATCCCATTACAGTATGATTTTTATCTTCATCACATTAAATTCATCCTTTAAAAACAACTCTAGGAAATAATTAATATAACTTACTTAGTTAAAAAAATCCTGATTTCATTTACTCAATGCTACAAAACCAAGATAAATGACGACTTCCTTAAATCACTAAATTAATTTTCAGAAAATACATTATCCACCCCTCTTTTACCCTACCATAAAACTAATAAATGGTGACCATGATCTAACTACAATATCATTATCCTAACTTTTTATATAATAATGATTAACTAAAACCGTGTTTTTTGTGTTTAATCTATACCTAAAAATTGTTTCTATTCGATCATCATGCCTCAAAAATGGAAGATCTTATCAATAAAAACAAGAATAAAAAAAATACTTCTACAAACAAATATATAATTTGTTGTAAATTTTATCAAGACCCATGTCAATATATTTGAAGAAAATGATCTTATCCACCTAAAAATATCCATAAAAACTATAGTAAAGACTCAAGTATTACACTTTACCAGAACATAGTGACATTGAGGATAGTATTAAATGAATAAATATTCATATTATTATGATCCACCCATTAATATTAATTATTCATTTCCTATAATTATATAAATCCAGATAAAATAAACAATTTTTCCCTGAATGAGAAGAATCATATTATAACCATATGCATTGTCATATCACTTAGAAACCGAGATTAAAAGTAATATATAATTCCCTTTATAATAATTCCATATGATTTTTAACTATGTGTAATTTTATTATAGAAAGGATACCTTATAGGCACATGCATTACCGCTAGAAAACTACATGGGCCTATTATTCATTTATTGTGATAAGCTAATAAAAAAGACCATGTAAGTCAAGAAAAACTACATGTGTAACATCAATTAGTTTAAACCCCATGGATGAATCTCAAATAAATATAGAAAACAAAAAATACATAAATATTATTCACAAATAAATTCAATGTTTTGATCAAGTAATAGTATCTAATAAATTAATTCAAGAAATAGTAAAGAAATTTCTCTTTCATCCCATAAATCATTGATATCACCACATAGTAATACTGCTATATTGGACTTAATAGGACTTTTGAAATGAAAAAAGTCTAATTATAAATCATATCATTTTTTTTCTTTATCTACACCCATAATCACATATATAGATATCAAATTTTAATATCCCAATATTAGGAATAAATTCCTAATAACTCTAAGAACACATCTCAAACTCAAGCTCATAAAATTATATGGATGTTTATAAACCCATTGTTAGTAATCACACGTAGATAATATATGAATTAAATTAAACTAATCATTATATCACATAATCATACCATTGATAAATATGTTGTATGTTTCTTATCTATTTTAATCCTAGTTTAAATGTTATGTTCACAGCCATGTATCATTAATAAGAGTCATGCTTGTGAATATGTCAACATCATGCAACATTAATCAAGTCCTCTATTATGAAATCATAAACTAGAGTCACATAGTAAACACAATATAAACTATCCAAACCAATCGTTACATATAACAAACTCCAAACACTAACTTAACACTATCAAAACAATCTATCACATCTAGGCATAGTAAGGGAAATCCCCAAGAAAATTTCTAATAATCTAGGGTATTATAAATATAGTTAATGAATGTACACATTTACAAGTATATATAACATATCACATATTATAACGAAACAAATTCCTCCATGACCTAAATGAATCATAAAAATAGTAATAAAACATGATATTATATAAAAAACTCATCATGGAAAAACTAAAAAAAATATGAATATTTCATCAGGTAATATAATATATCCATAAAAAATATACTCCAAAATAATAATGAAATGATTGTGTCCATAATTAGTGAACTACACAAAAAAATATACCATATCTTCCATGTATCACCAACCTTAGTTATCATCCTCTTGGTAGATATATAGATATTTATAATCAAAATAAAATTAATATGAATGTATGAATGGTGGGATGAAAAAATAATACTCAATATAGTTATACCAAAAAATGATCCAACACATTGAATATCCAGTGTCTATGTACATTAATATAATGTAATTTATTGAAAAAACACTACCCCTCAACATCATTATAAGATATAACAAAATTAATTATTTTTTCTTTTTAAGCTATGCATAACCTACTTTCATCATGAATACTGAATAATAACATTTTGTTTTGTAGAATACTAAAAGAATAATTTTAATTCATATCCATCGAAATGTTTCCTACCTAATAATTCACTCTAGATGCACTAACCATGAGATTATTATAGAAATACACTTCTCCATATATCTTTAATTTTATTATGGAAACATATTTCTTCAATAATGGTAGTTGTATATATATATTGAAGCTAAAATAAATATATGTCTCCTTGGTCAAAGTTATAAATTAGCGTATTGATAGAAATACACATCTTGAATGATAAAACTATATATCCAATCCTCCCAAATCCTAGTATTCAGGGTAAAAAGGTATAATACTCTTTGAATCATTTCTCACCTCAATCCTATATTTATAAGATATAATGATTGAATTCTGTTAAGGGAATTAACTTTTCTCAAATTATTATACTAGGCATACTAAATGAATTTCCATCACTTCTTGTCAAGGGTTGATGATACTATATAAATTAAATATCTCCCCATATACCCTATAAAATATGATTTTTTTCTCAACACATGGTTGTCGGTATGTGGGAATTGATTAATATAAAGTCAATTAAAAATCTCTACCAAAATTAGTGGATGGGAAGGTAAAGTCTCTTCCATCTCACTCTATCTCATGTCAATGGGTGAGTATAAACTAAACCATTATATTATCCCATTACCATCAATACCCATTAATCAATGGTTCAATCCCAATTCATTTTAAATAATTGTAAATAAAAATTATATCATTCATAATAAAGGGTGTTAGAATCTGTCACATAAGAATTCTAATGTAGAAATCTAAGGATGTTGCATCATCCTTACTGAATACATAATTTCTAACTCATCAAATGTCAATGATAATTGAATAAATTTTCCATTTTTATTGTTTTATTATTTTTCTATCTACATAATAACATGGTAAATATCACTTTCCATAATATATGTATTTTTTTAATTATTAATAGTGACAAAATGTACTTCCACTATATTTTATAATCAATTAAATTCTTATATACATATTTAAATAAAATATTCCACCACTTGAAACTTCAATGTTTATGTTATAATCCTTCATTATATTACACTAATTATAGGAAATTAATTATGTAAATAAAAATCATTCATAATTGAACGTCACAACTTTGGAACATAACCCTTTATCAGAGATATTAATTTTCTTTATTTCCTTTAATTAAATACAACAATATTTATTATTATCGACGTTTATTGGTGAACTTCTTGATCCACCATTCCAAGGTCCAATAAATTTAATTTCATGATATAAATTAAAATTTTTATGTAATATAATTTATTGTGTTGATTTACATTTTTTTTAAAAACTTTTAATATAATCCTTAGTTCTACTGAGAACTAAGTTCCCTTTAAATAATTATCTTAAAATAATAATTATATATTTAAAATTATGATTACTTTATTTTATGACCATTATTATATATAATATTATTTAATTCAATTATTCATTATTATCCATTATATATACAGGTGACCATAATTTAAATTTCATTTAAACATATTTAATGTTTATAAACTCATTTGGTGTTTTCAATATAACCTTACGTATAATATTTTATAATTGATTAACGATTTATCTTCATTTATTATTTATAACATATTATAACCTCAATATATTCATATAAGTATTACCATAGATTACTCTATGTCTAATTTGAGTATTTATACTTCCATCATAGTTTGTTCAAAGTCCTTGATCAATTTTGTAATAAACCTTGATGTATTATATAATTAGAATTCATAAAAATAATATGTTACTTAAGTAATTTCAATAATCTTTGAAATTATTATATAGTAATTCACATCCCAATTGGGCCCATTATCTTCCTTCAATTTTATCTCAGAGACCAAGATAAATGTATCCTGGCACCAACTTTTTTAAATAACGATAAATTATTTTTATATTAATAATATAATATCCAATTCAATTTAATATTTAATAATTTAATTTGGATGACCAGTTATTTTTTTCTATTGAATTAATTTTATTCATTTTAAATTTATGTATTAATTTTACTATTGTTACTATAACCTAATAAAATATTTCATTATTTAATGGAATAATAATATGATTTTTTATTTGGAAAACTAATTTTTATTCAAACTAAATTGTTTACCATGTGTTATATGGTTTTGTTCAAATAATATACTTCAATTATATTAATTTTGATTTATTAAAATAAATAACATTTTTATATTATTCATATCAAAATTAATATAGTATGATTTTTTTAGATTTTCCTAAAAAGGTTGATTTATGGGTGAATAGTAAAAAACACAGTTTTTACCATTAACATAACATTCATAACAAAATTACAAAATTAACATGACTTAAAAGAACCTAAAATATCTTTAACAGCCAAAAACCCATTTAATGAATAAATTAATACATTTTAAAGTAATATTATGAATTTACAAATCAATGCTTGACTTTTTAGAATTTATTTCTTGCTATATTCTTATAAAAACTATATTTTCACTTTTCCTTTAATTATGTTTTCAATTTGATATTTCATATTATGGATTTATTTGAAATCCCCAAATTTTTTATTTCTTATCCATAGAATTATAAATTTATTGGCAATAAATATTATACCTGATTTTGTAGAAGATTATTTTTTATTCTTAAAATGCATTTTCTAAAAACTATTTTTGTTTCGTTATCCACACATTTATTAAAATTTATTATAATAAACTATATAAATTTAATCATTTAAAAAGGATTACTAATTTGGAATTATCATGGTCATATTTGTTAGTATGGTCCATTTTATTTCTAACCATTAATATATGTTACCATAGTAATAGTTATCAACCATGGTAAAGGTTAAATGATGCAAATTGGTTAAATTAAGGTTTAAAGACCCAAAATATCATTAAACCCATATAATTAATTGGTTGTATAGAGGATCCATATAAATACCCAATTTATCATGTCATTTTTAACCATATTGGACCCACTTCCATAGAGAATGACTTACCCTTTTATATTAAGAAATTATTTTTACAAAAATTCCACCCCTTTAATCTATTAAAGTACTTCTTGACTACCCCACTTATACACACACCTTGAGAAAATTATTTATACAAATACCTTTTGAAAATACTTCCCCAATACTATTTTCAATGTCCTATAGGTTTTGGTCAAACCAATATATTAATATTATAATTCTTAAGGAAAATTCAGGAAGAGGTGATTATGTAAACCAAGTTGATTCATGTTTATTTATTCTTACACATCTACAAAATTTATTATATATGTCCTATTATTTCGGAATAAGTAAATTTTTTTTACTAAAATATTATTATTTTTATGTAAAAAACATTATCTATAGTGACCCTGACCTTAGTATCCCATAGCCAAAGACTTACTTTATTATATTAGAATAAATACAAGTGTTGAATCTAAAAGGACTGATCAGTTTAAATGTCTTAGAAAATAGATTACATACAAGAACATTACATTACAATAAAAACATAAAATAAATCATAGATAGTCCTTTTAAAATTCTATTAATATCCTAGATTAATCCAATATATCAGTAATAATTCATATGTTGGAATCTTGGGAAAATAAAATAAAACAAAGGGCTGAGCTCATATGGTTAGCAAGGGTAAGAGTATAGAAGAAGCTATTATGAATTAATAATCATAATCTTTGAGGAAAGGGGTATAAATATAACAAAATCCCTTTATAAATAATATTTTTTATAATAAGAAAGAATAAATTATACCATATAAAGTAATCACATGATCTAGAAAACATAGCCAGGATATTATAGTAGTTGAATAGTCACATGGAATATCAATAATTATTCTCATAACAAGGGAATGCATAATTCAATACATCACAATCATATCGTCAACGCTTCTTCCCAAATACCACACATAAAAGGGTAAAAACCCAAACTTGTTTCTCTCATGAGACATACTGATCCATTGACTGGTTATAGTGTTCCCCATATGTCACCTTCTATGTCCAATTCATTCCTTGTATTAAATGGGTGAAACATAACAAACATAAACATTTGTATTAAAACTAGGATACAAAATGTTAACACATTAACCATAAACCATGAATGGTATCAAAATAGAACATCAACAGTCTAGCATATCATAAACCCTTCAATAAAATATGGTAGTATATATCATAATAAATCAAACTCAATTAAGCAAAAAATCCAACAAATGATGTTGACGTAGATAAAAATTATGTAATAAAATCATTAAAATTTTCATCGGAAAAGTACACTTTTTACATTGAAATAATTAATTCAAAAGACATAAATTTTTAAAAGAAGAAAATAAAAGATATATTTTTGAATAAAAGATTCTAATAAAACATTATAACATTTAATAGAAATTAAAAAATTAACATTTTAAAATATTCACATCCTTATATATAAATCCATAAAGCTCATTTTGAAAACACTGGCATGAATGAGATAATTTATAAGAATTAATCTTATTAAAATTTAAAATTATTTATATTTCATTTTAATATTACCTTAGCTAAAACCAAAAAATTAATCATTTTTATTTTTTTAAATTAATATGGATGTTGATGGTATATAAGTTCTATTAAATACTTACGTATGAATAATCTTAGATAATAATGAGATAGAAAAATTAACCCTTACCTTGAAATTTCATTTATATGGGGGTGTGTTAACAAACTATATAATGGTTAAAGAAATTATTTAATTATACCATAACTAAATAAACATATATGATATCATATACTATCCTCTTATATATTTTTGTTAATAATATTTCATTATTACCAATTTGGGTGTTAACTTCTTCATTTTATAATATATATTTTTGTCGTGTAATTCATCTCTTTTATGAATAGAATATATTTTATTCTTATCCAAAATGATATTAATTTCATAAATATTATATTCACTCATAATATACAATTTTATAATCATTATTTATTGGTAATCCTATAGAATGAATCTAATATTTCCATGGAGACGGTCAGTCGTATGTATGCATGAGTGACATCATCATTTCCTTAATGGTAATGTGGAAGAGTTGGATGATATATTAATTATAGAAAATCAATATCATGTAATATTAATTATTTATATCCATTGCCTTCAACATTATACCTGTCAAAAAAAAGTGGTCATGAAATCTAAATTACACCTCAACGTGGAGACAGTAAGCCGTATGTACACACGCATGGGGATATTGTTTTTCAGATGACGGATAAAAGAAGGAATATAGTAGTAACATAATTATAATAACATCTAATCATATATATTATAATATATTTGTTTTTCTAATGTAAATAACACATGAATAGGACGTAGAAGAAGAAATTATTTGGAGGAGTAAGAAAAGTTGATTACCTCTTCTTTGGCGAACCACCATTGGATCTCCTCTGAGGGAAAATAGGGATAGTATTTTTAGAAGACCAAAACCTATAGTATGTGTCTATAAAAGTTTATAAGGGATAGTTAAATTGTTTAATTGAGAAATAAGGCTCGGTATAGTGTGAGTAAGTGAGGTAGGAGGTGCCCTTTTATAAAAGAGGGGAGGGGCACTCTCGGAATCCTTTTAAATATTAAAGTAATAAAATTTATATTCGAATTAAAATAGATCAAAATTGAGTTGTTTAAAATATAAGATGATTATGGATCTAAATACTCTCAAAAAATTATTTTTATAAATTTTTAGTTAATTATATTAACATTTATCTTCTAGCTTTATACCTTAGTTAAACCCTTTAACTATTACCATGATAACTTGACGTTTTACACTTTAGGGTTAATATAGTTACTATAAAATGACAAACGAACGTGAAACGGATCTTTATGACATATTAAAAATTATTATATATATTTGGAAGAGTTATTGATTAATATTTATTTTAAATCATCTAATAAAAATTTATTTATTTTAAAGTATCATTTATGTTAATTTTGATAAAATTTATTATTTGTCCTAATAAAAAATCAATAACAACTTGATAACTGTAAAAAAAACTTATAATATATCAATAATATTCCAATGTTTTCTATTGAATTAGTGTTTCTCAAAAATTATGTAAAATTATATTTAATTTCATATTTTCCACATATATTATTAGATATTTTCATTGATTAAACAATTACTACATCATTATTATGAATGCCATTAATTAAATGTTTTATTCTATAATAATTATTAATAAATTATCATGATAAAGATAAATTTATAATATTTAAAATTAATATTTTTAGTATAATTAAATTTTGTATAACATTTTATTAAAAATGTATTACTTATTAAAAACATGGCTTTGAAATTTTTAACTTATCTTAATATAAAATATTAAAAATGTCATCTTCTTTCCAAAGTGGCATAAAAAAGATATAATTTCAGCATATGGTTGTTTTTTATCAAAACAAATATATACAATAAAATTGGGAAAGTGATAGGGTAATTTTGTAATATATATAATATAATTTTAACCTTTATTTATCTGATTTACCCTTAACCATGGTAATAAAAATATATTTCTAAAGATAATTCTCATATGCCCAAAAATAAAAGGAAAAAATTTACATAATCTGGACCCACATAAAAAAATATTGAATCAATTATTTTATAATTCAAAGAATAGAATTTTCATTAATTAATTTAAAATTCATCTCATTGATGTGGTGAGAAAACGTGTTATTAATGTTTAGACATGAAAAAGATTGAAAAGTTTTTATATCTAAATTAAATTTAAAATTTATGATACTTGCCTAAATTGGATGAAATGCTGAAAAATAATAATATATTTATAAATTAAAACCATTCAATAATATAATTCAATACTATCAATTATTTTGATGAAAGAAGTGTATTTCAATTAAAATTATGTCCTTTTCATTTCTCATTAAAATGGGAATTTTTTTAGAAAAATACCAAATATTTTCCATATTCAAATATTCTATTCCAAATTAAAAGAGTAAGATTATTTTTTCTAATAAATTATATAAATGTGTCAAAATTTGATTTCAAATATGTTCACCATTAAATGTAGTTAAACCAACTTTTATAAAAAAATTGGGTTTTATTTGTAATATTGGGTTTGTTCATATTTTATGACTATAAAATATATTATATTATTGGAAAAAATATTTTATAGAATATATAAAATTTACTTGTCATTAATATCATTCAATACTAGTAATTAATTTAATTTATTTGGATTAAAATAATTTGTGAGAAAAAAATAGTTCTTTATAAAAACATTACTATATATTCATTTGGTACCTATACTCATTTCTAATAAATTTTTGACCAATGAATTAAAACATATAATTTCATAATGTATTTAATAATATTCATAACCTCCAACATAATTTCTAGGTTATATATTATTTTATTAATTAACGATATTTTAATAATATATTATTTTCTTGTAAAAATCGGCTTTGTATGTCACGCAAGCCAGCACGTTATTGTGTGTAGCATATAATTATAAAGGTGTTTAATACAAAATAATCTATTAGAGAAAATTTATTTATTTAAGAACTGAATTACTGTAAAATCCCGGGGTGTTACGTTCTCTCATCCTTCTATAAATTAAATCCTTGCAATTCAAACTCATGATAAAAACTATGGTTTTGATTTTTCAAAATATCTCTATTGAAATCCCACGTCAGAAAGGGATTAGTGAGACCTCCACTTTAAAAAAAATAAATGAAACCATAATGGTAACCATAGATAACAAAAACCAAGGTTCCATGTAGGAGCACATAATCATGGAAGACATATCTATCCATTATGTCCTGATGGAGAGAGATAGAGAACATGGTCAGTATAAAGTTAACAATCACAAAGCTATAAATCTGCGATGATCTATGTGACCATTTGATTCATTAGAAAATAAGGTACTAGAATAACGTTTTTCTTTATAAACCCTTTTTAATAGTTGAGTATTTAATTCAATCTATAATAATATAAGTAAATATATATTTCTATAAAAAAATATTATACTTTGGTTGTTCCTTGAACTATTTATACTTCTTTTCTTGGCACAGGTTTCATCACATGGTGAAATAATAAAACATTTATAAATACTTTTCCAAATATCATCTTAATCCACTTCATAAATGTTTATTTTTTTCCAAAATATTTTTATCCATCATTTTAGAATGAATGTTACTAAATTTCCATAATCAAAATAATAACATATTTTCCCCAGACAACCTGATGAAGATCTATTTGTCAAATACCAAATATATTAATCCCATGATCACCATAAAAAATTATTGAAATCATGAATGCTTCCTAATCCGTAACGAATAAGTAAAATAGTATAATCATTATATATAACATGATTCTTACAAAAAAGAGTATGTATATTGAATCTAAAAACCGTAAATACATTAATTATTCCACTTCTATTGTAGTAACATCATACGACTCACCTTGATCCATTTTAATTTTCTGTGATTTATGAACTTGATGTTTGGGACATTCCTTTGTATATTTCCCCAACACCATTGATTTAAAACATTATGCATTGTTAACTTCTTTCTTTCCCTCATAATCTCAAGCCTAATAACCTTTATCTACACATTTCAAATAAAATACCTTTCCCTTCAAGAATTTGTTGTGGTGTATGTTCTCAAAATTATTACATGTGGGAAAATCTTTATTTCTCTTTTTCCCTTTATACATATGGTTATCCACTATTATCTTCATATCTTTCATTCCCTCAAATCCATAATACATAGATAACTCTTCCTCTATCTTGATTTCTCATGAGACTATATCTTCATATGATGAGAATGTTTGGGTTAACAATGCCATTAAGTGGAATATCTTTAACCCCTCAATCAAATGAATAATGTTAATCTTCTACTTATTTATATATTCCATATAATTCCTTTATAACCTTGTAAATTTGAATTCATATTTAGTAACATTTTCATCTACCTTTCTGCTTAGCCATGGAAATTTCCTATCCATATTCACTCATTGTTCCTGAGAGAAATATATTTAGATGAAAATTTCCTTAAATTCCTTAAATTAAATGCTTTAAATTTATGTCTCTCGCTTATTTTTTTGAATCAATGACCCCAAGTGATCTGTATATCTAACAAGATTATAAACTACCAAGACCACTTTCCCCCTTTCCATTCATCCCAAAGATTGGAATATCATTTCTATGGAATATATCCATTACTCAGACACAAATGGATTTGTAGTCCCATTAAATGGTAGAGATTATTGTCTCATGTTCAAGTATAACATTATTCCTCCATGTTTTGGATCAGGTTGCTCTGTAAAGGTAAGTTTATTATTCATAACATGTGTCACCTATCCCTGTATAGTTATAAGTTATTATGCACAAGTTTAAACTCCATCACTAACATCATTATATTTCATTGGAGGGAAACCCCTACATGGATTATGTGTTTTGATATTATTTCCATTACGTCAACTAGTCTCTATTTCTAAATAATGTAATACACAAGATTAGATCATAACTTTATGAAACATATTGTATCATCGCACAACTAGTAAATCACATAACCAAAATTAAAAATTTTGGTATAACTCATATCTAAATCATAAATACCATTTATTTGGGGACATATATACTTTTCAATCCTTCACAATGGTTTTTAAATAAAATTTGAACTATCCTATGCATCCCCCTAGTAGTATCAAACTAGGTGCGCCGAAAGTCCAGTTTTCATGCACCAGGTTATGCCAAGTCAGGTCTGACACACCTTATTAGAGATGTTACCCCTAGGTACATCTGTGCTAGAACAATGTCGACTTGAAGTATCTAGAAAAGGATTTATTTCTAGAAATACACACATTATCTCAACCTTATCAAAATTATAGTATGTTTTTCTATATTAATTCTCAAAATAAAATTTAGGGTTATATTCCCTAATCTAAGATTTCTAAATCTAGTTCCCATGTTCGCTACTAATATTCCCATGATACCGACTATAATGGCCCTACCCCGAGTAGCATAGAGCTGCTTCCTTACATTAGTAAAATAGAATATATACAAGTGTTGAATACAAAAGGAACGATCCGTTTAGTAGTCATGGGAAATATATTACATTCCAGAACATTACATTACAATTAAAAATTTAAAATACAATATAGATAACCATTTTAGAACTCCATTAATCTAATAGCTTGACCTAGAATATCTGCCATAATACACATCTTGGAATTTTGGGAAAACATAACATAACAAATGGGTGAGATCAGATGTTTAGTAAGGGTAAGAATACAATATATGATATTGTGAATAAATAATCCTAAACCATAATGAAGTGTATAACAGAAACATAATACATTTAAACATAATATTGACCATAATATTCAAATAATAAATAATACCATATAAAATAATCACATGAGATAGAAAAAATATCCATGGATATTCTACTAGTCAAATAATCACATGGAATACCAATGACTAATCTTATAATGAGGGAGTCTATAATACCAGACACCATAAGCATATTATCAGGGATTTCTCCCAGACACCGTATACAAATGGGTAAAAACCCAAACTATTCATCTCATGAGATCTACCAATGTATCAAGGGGATATAATAGGTCACACCCATCACTTACTAAGTCCAACGCATTCCTCCTATAGAAATTTTGAAACATAACAAACATAAACATTCATATAAAAACTAGGATATTAAATTTTAATATATTTACAATAAAACTTGAATGATATCAAAATATCACATCTATAGTCAAAGATATCATAAACCCTTAAATACAATATTGAAGTTTTTATCATAAAAAATCAACCTCAATTAAGCATAAAATCCAACAATGGATGTTGTCATAGATGAAAATAATCTAATAAAACAATTAAAAATTTATTGAAAAATACACACTATTTACCTTGAAATCATTTATTCAAAATCCACACATATATAAAAGATTTCATTTTAAAAAAAAATTAAATAAATTTCTCCATACCACATTGAAACGTTTGAGATAAATTCTAAAATTAAAATTTTAAAATATTCATGTCTTTATAAATAAATATATAAAAGCCACTTTAAAAACGTGTACATAAATGAGAAAGACATGGGAGAATAAATATTATAAACATTTGAAGGAATGTTTTAGTCAAAGAGTATCTTAAATAAAACATTAAAAATATTCCTTTTTATATATTTTAAGAAACATGAACATGGATGATAAATAATCCCCACTAGAAACATACGTATAAAAAATCTCTGATAATAATGAGATTGAAAAATTAACCCTTACATTATACTTTGAATTAGTTTAGGCTATGTTAACCCCCTGTATAGTTGTTAAATCATGTCATTAAATTATAAAATAACTATATCCATATTTATGGTATCATATAGGATCCTCTTATATTGTTTTGTTAATAATATTTAATTATGACCATTGATTTGGGTGTTAACTGCTTCACTTTCATGAGTTGATTTCATGAAATTCTTATTTATTATGAATTAGATACATTTTATTCATATCCATAATGATACAAAGATAATAAATATTTTATTCTATGATAATATACATTTTTATAGTCATTCTTGAAAGTTTAACCTAGATACTGTATCTCATCGCTCCATGAAGATGTTAGGTCATACATACGCACGAGCGACAATATCATCTCCATTATGCTAAAGTGGTAAGGAGTTGGTTGGTATATTATTTATAAATTATAAATTTAATGTAATATTTATTATTTATATAAATATTATTCTATATTATACCCATTCAAATAATGTGGTGATGACGAAACAAATGACACAACAATGTGGAGACAATAAGTTGTACGTACGCACCTATTTTGATATTGTTTTTCTTAGGATAGATAAAAGGAGGAATATGGTTATACCATAATCATAATAACATATAATCATATAAATTAAACTATATTTATTATTTAATTATGGAAAAAACTTTTGGAGAGTAATTAGAAGAAGAAATATTTTGACGGTGTCTGTAAAGACAATTACATATTTTTTAGGGAACCTCCTTTGAATCTCATCTTAGTGACATTAGGGTTGATATTTTGAGAATTTTAAAACCTCTAGGATTTGAATAGTGAAGTTTATTAGGGAACTTTTATAGGGTCGGTTGATATATAAGGCTAAATGTGGTTTGAGGAAGTGAGGATGGATGTGCCTTTTTATAAGTGATAGGAGGGGAAAACTTTCAATTATTAAAAATATTAAATTAAAATAAATTGATTTTAAATTTCAAATAGCTCCAATGTGACTTATTTAGAATATTAGAAGATTATGGGTCACAATAATTTCATGAAATTATTTTTGGACATTTTAGGTCATAATATTAACTATATCTTTTGGTTTTAACCCTAATTTAATCCCTTGAACTCTTACCATGAAATGTTTCTTTTATACTTTAGGTTTAACATAGATACTATAAATTTCCAAAAAAACCCAAAATGGATTTTTGATGATAATTTTGATCATATTATAGTTATACTTGTGAATTATATTTTTATTATTAATTTTATATCATTTAATAAAATATTATTTATTTTAAAATATCATTTATGTCAATTTTAAAACTATTCATTATCTAACTTTTTAAAAATATCATAACAACATGATGAATTCCAACCAAAACAAAAGATATTTCAATAATATGTCTATGTTTTAGTTAAAATTATTTTTACAATATTCATGATGTCCAATTATATTTATTTCAATATTTTTAATATCCTTAATTTTATATTTTCATTAATTAAACAATTACATTATCGTTATTATAAAATACATTAATTAAATAATTTCTTCTCTAAATATTAAAAATATATTATCATGGTGAATATAAATTTATTATATTTTAAATGAAAATTTATAGTAAAATTTATCTTCTATTTAACCATGTAATACAAACGTAATATTTTTTAAAAACATGAGTATGTGATTTTTAACTTATTTTTGAATAAAATATTATAAATGTCATATTCTTAAAAAAGTGGCTTAAAATAGGTTACTTTTTTTCCTATGGTTAATTTTAGTATAATCTCACTTAGAAAATGAAATTGGGACCATTGGTAGGGTAATCTTATAGTATTTCTAATATAATTTTTAACTTTAATTACCTGATTTACCCTTAATCGTGGTAAAAAAAATATTACTAAAGTTACTGTTATTATTCCCAAAAAAAAGAAACCTATTTAAATAATTTGGACCCACTTATTCAAAATATGGATTATGTTTTTCAAAATTAAAATTATATAAGTTACTATAAAAAATTTAAAATCAATCCTGTTGGGGAGGTGAGAAAATGGGTTAATAAAGATTAAATATGAAAAAATGAAACATTTATATATAAAAATTCAATGTAAAACTAATGATAATGAACTGAATTTGATTAAATAATAATAATTAATATATTTTCACATTAATACCAATCAATATTATAATTTTACACTATAAATAAGTTTGATGGAAAAAGTTGTTTTCAATTAAAATTTAGTATTTTTAAGTATTCATCAAAACCTGAAACATATTAGAAAAATACGAAAAATTTAACCAAAGTTAAATTTTCTATTACTATTTTAAATAATAAGTTTATTTTATTAAAATAAATTATATGAAAGTTTCAAAAAATGGATTTAAAATAGGTTCTCTATTAAAATGTTGTAAAATGACTTTTATAAACATATAAGTTTTTATGTATAATATTAAGTTTGCTCATTTCTTATGCCTATAAAATATAATACATGAATATAAAGAATATTTTATTTAATATATATGATATACGTTTCATTAACATCATTCACTAATAGTAATTAATATAATTTATTAGGATAAAATAACATTTTGAGTATAAAAATAGATTTTTATAAAAACATTTCCTTTATATTTAGTTGGTTCTTATATTAATTTGTAATTAATTTTTTACCAACGAATTAAATCATATATTTTAATAATTTATATAATACTATTCATAACCATAAACTTAATTTCTAGTTTTATATAAATATATCAAATAATAATATTTTAATAATATATTATTATTCATTAAAACATGGCCTTTAGTGTAATGCAAGACAACTCTTTTTTGTGTGTAGAAAATTTGTATATTGGTGTATTGTAAAATTTAATCTACTTATGTAATTTAATTTATTTATCAATGAACATAATGTAAGATCTTCAGGTGTTACATCTATCTCCCTCTCATCCATTGTAAAATGAATGAATCGCATTTGTTACATGCAGATTATCGCCTCCATAAGAAACATATTTCATTTTTCATCACATCTATACATGGATGCTTATAAAAATTAAACAAAGGAATAAATATTATATAAATTACATAGTAATGTTTTTTGTAATGATAGTTTTTAAAATTTATTTATAATATTTATGATGAGAGTTCATTGTAAAATTTACAGCAGAAACAAACTTACCAAAGTGTTTTTCTTTATCTAAAACCATTTAAGAAAACCTATTAAACTATATAAAATTATGCTACTATAATGATTATTAAAATATATATATATATATATCATGATAATATTTTATAACACCTTTGACCAAGATCAACATACTGAAGCAGTTTTTGAGGAACTAATCGAACATAAATAAAATGAAAAATATAGTTATAGAAAATAGGTGAAACATTAAAATAAATGAAATTAAATGGTTTAAGATATGTGAATAAACATTTAAATAGTTACCAATAATATAAATAATTATTTTAATTTTATTAATCATAAGGGTAAATGATGTATTAAATGATTCGGGACTCGAGGTAAGGTATTTTTCTTTTCAATCTTATATTAAATGATTTAAAAATTTATGTTCGATTATTTTTCCTACAAGTACAAATTATATAAATAATTTTATTATATAAACTACAATTATATCCAATTCATATTTTATTATATTTAAAATTCGTTAAAAATGTTTAAAAATTAATCTATTTATTTTTTTCTATAGGGGTTATTTTTTAATTTGTTTATAATGGTGTAAAGAGAATATTTTTTAACATTTACCGCTCAATATACTGTTCCCATAATCATGTATACTAATTATTATAAATCTTAAATTTCATATTTTCATGGGTTTCCAGTGTTATTTCAATTTCTATTATTCTATGAATTTTTCATTTTAATGATTTATCAATTAAAACAATATTTCTTCTTTTTTATGTGATTATTATATGTTCTTATGATTTTGGGTTCAAATGAATTATTTTATGAGTTTTATAAAGGAATTGTAATCCATTATACATTTTAATCATGTTATCATTATTTAAAATTATATATAATAATTTTTTGGTCTGATATATCCCTCCAATACATTGGGTAATAATTTATTCAATGTATAAATTATGTTAGAATTAACAAGAGAAGTTATTACTATGTAAGATTGAATATAAGGGTGATTGTAAAAGTTATATGACTATGATATCCAAAGTAACCTTCATTATTATATTTTTTTCCTGTATGATTTAATTATATATTTTTTAGAAAATAATATGGAAACTATGTTGATATCATAAGTAAATAAGTCATTATTTTGTATCAATTTTTATTATATAAAAAACGAAAATTTTCTCATTGGATTTAATGTTTTTAAATGTACAAATGGGTTTCCTTTAATTTTATATCCTTTATTGTGATTTATTTTCTCATACCATGTTTTCAAATTATTTTATAGTTTTTATAGATTTTCAGCTCTAGAAAAATTAATCTTCAAGTAATCGATAATCATCTAGAATAAAGAAAGTATTTCATATACAATATAAGAGTGTAAATTTTAGAATATATTTTTGTAGTAACAATTTAAATTTTGTTGAAATGTTATATTTTTTCATGTAATAATTTTATGAATTATCAAAAACTATAAATCTATAAGGTTATAGTGATGAAGTAGAATTAAATACTTGTTATAAATATTGTTATTAAGAACTTATTATTTTAAGGCTATGATAATTTGTATTATGAAAGTGTTTAGATAACTTTAGAGGTGGGGAAATATATTTTATGGATGAAAATATATGGTTATATTATCAAGAGAAAGTTGTCTTATTACTCTAAGGGTTTTTTGTTCCTTTACCCAGACTCTGTGTATATTAGGATGGTTTTGTGTAGGGGAAATATGGAAATAGAATTAATAAGTCAATAAGATAATAATATCCTTATGAATGAGAATTCCAAAATTCCTGGATTCGGTTTTGAGATATTTTGACTATGAAAACACAATTAAAACTGACTATAAATATCAGTAACTATGAAAAAGAGTGACCAAATTATATAGAAAGTAATATGTCAACAATATAACATTTAATGTGATAACACCATATATCATTTGGTGGATCCCCAAACACAGTGTTATCTAAAGGATGTATTAATGCTTTTGGGAATATATGAAATGTTTTGGTTTGTTTAGATAATCCAAATTCAACTTCTCTTATTGATCATCTTGAAGGTAAAGATTATATAACATGTTATTTGATTAAAATTACCAAATTTACAAATGATATTGATACCATGAAAGTTATTTAATGATAATTTTCATGAATAATATTATTTTAAGGTTCTTTGTCTTAGGTTAGAAAGTAATTTTTGGAAATTAAAGGAAAATGAGGAAGAATAGGTTTATTCTTATGAATTAAATTTTACAATAATTGTTTTTTATGCATCGAATTTTAATTTGGAACATGAAAAAATTTGAGAAAGTTTAAAAAAGATTAAATCCAACTTTATGAATGGGTTGGGTTACTAATGAATTTAAAATTGTTAAGGAATTATTTTTGATGTGTTTATAAGGTTGATATAGAGTTTTAATTTTATGGATCTCATAAAAAGATGTTTAATTAGTGGTTAAGATAGAAATAAATGGAGTAAAATAAATATAGAAATATGAATCCAAGAGAATTAAATTTTTGTCTTATCCTATATGTTGTAAGAAGCTTTCTAGAGAGTGTCCTATAGGATCAATAAAGTCTTAATAGTGTGGTAAGATTGGATATTTTTCATGTGAATACAAATAAATGAGAAATTATAAGTCTAATAATGGTTATAAGGTAGTGGAACTTTTTTTATTGTAATAATACGGAATATTATGAAAATATATGTCTAAAGATAAGTATGAAGGGTGTAAATCATCAATTATATAAGAAAAAACATATGGAAATTTTATTTTCTACTATTTTATCAATTTCTAGTTCCTCAAATTAAGTGGTCCTATATATATATAATTTTTTTACTCAAATTATTCCAATGTCTTATTCATTTGTTTACTACACATCTTTCACTTCAATGAAATTTCCTAGAAAAATATAAATACCACCTCAAGAAATGATGAAATAACTTTTGATAAAAACTAATAGTTGATGTATTAATACAACATGTATTGATATAAATATTCATATAATTATATACAGTAAATTTACATAAAAAATATTATTATTATACCTATAATATAGTTTTATTTTATTATGGTATCAAGTGGTCTTACTAAACACCCTAAGAGGGGGTGAATTAAGGTGTCTTATAAATGATTCTTATTTTTAAAATAACATGATATTTTATTCACATTTGAAAATATAACAGGAATATTGTTATATAAAACTCAACTAAATTATTAATAAATAATGAACATAAACACATTTATTTTACTTGAATAAAAAATTAAAATGAAAATCCAATGAACACATATAAACAATGGGTTGATATGACAATAAATCAATACTCCACTGGTATATGGATTAACTATTTATATATAGATCATTAATAAAACAATTTATATGGACCCTTACTCTCTTACACAAATTAATTTCAAGAGGTATAAGATATATTTGACCCATATATCGATCTTACAATATTATAGAGAAATATTAATAACACCAAACAACAAGGGTGGTCTTCCAAGATGCTTCACTCTTCACATCCAGATTTATCAAAGACTTATGCATATCCAAATATTTTTTCATGGTCTCTCTATGGTAAAGGTGCCAAAGGGTGACATTTCCTGTATTGAGAAGCTCTTGGATGGCTTTCTCTGGGATCCTCTAGTGGAAAGGAAGAAGCATTGGGCTGCTTGGGGTAAGGCTGTGAAGCCTGTTAGGGATGGGGGAATTAATGTTTACATCTTGAATGACACTCTCAGTTTCCTGTATGAACGACTAGATTGGGAGGAACTAGAACATAGTACATTGTGTGGAAAAATTATGGATCCTCTACTGAGTATCCATCATCCAATTGATGGTTGTTTTCCTCTTTATGACCCACTATTGCTAACCGGGTTTTGGAGCTCTTTTTGCATTCTTAGTGGATCATCGAGAGGGGGGACATTTACTTCTGGCACCTCAACTGGGATAAGATTGTGCTCGGCTTCCCGGGGTACCCCACCCCCACCATTTCTATTAGGGAGACCAGTTTTCTCCCACACTACATCAAAGCTATTCTGTACGAGGAGAAAAAGGTGTTTTTCAATCTTATTTCTTTGTCACATGAACCTTATTGTTGTGTCTTCACCGCTTCTGAATCGTGGGATTTCTCCACTCCAGATTACCGGTGGTCTTGGGACTTTGCAGAGGAGAAAGATAAATATAATGAAACCCTTTGGGCCAAGGTGGTCCCGTAAAAATACTCCTTTTTTGTTACGGAGGATTAGGCATCGGGCGATACCCAATTACAAAAATATTCAATGATGTGTCATCCCTCTGGCCTCTCAGTGTTGCAGTTGTACAGTCTTCAAGGAGGAAAATGATGATCATCCTTTAATCCAGGGATGTTGGGCATGGGATGTGTGAGGTGACTTTGGGGAGTTCACAGGACTTCAGGAATCCAACCTGGTGGATCTTCCGTTCATGGATAGGTGGTTCCATGGGGTATGTGATAGAGGCCCGGAGAATATGGTGTGTGCGGTCATTCTTCTTGCAAGGTTTTGGCCTATTTAGAAATCCAGAAATAAGTTTAGATAGAAGGGGGTTTATCCCACTATAATCTTTAGGACCAATAACATCCCACTTTATTTGGCTCGTCTTTCTGGAAACTAGAGGGATGCCCCTCCATGCGGTGGATGATCCCTGTTTAATATTATGCACAAACACCTGACAGCAGCTCCCGCAGCCTCTAGGTGCGATGGAATCCTCCCACTAGGTTACTTAAACTTAACACTAATGGTACTTGTAGGATGAGAGTCTTGATAGGGGGTGGGTCATTCTGAGTCTCTAGGGGTTTGAACATCTTTGAATTTTCCCCCATCTTGGAATATGGTTCCTCTCTTCGGGATGAAGCCAAATCTATACACATGGGTATCAATGATTCTCCGTGATTTCCTGAATGATTTATTACCCCCTCCATGGTCAATCATCTATATAATCACAAAGTATAAAAGGCATGATCAACAACCAGAATAATTTTCTCTATTCTTGGCATGAAGGTAATAAATTGGTGGATTACCTAGTGCCTTTAAATGTCCTTGGCCATGACCTTGTCTGTCTCCATGATATCTCCTCTTTGAAACCAGATGTGTTAAATTTGATCAGAGGGGATCCCCTCGACCTTCACCATTTTATTCCCCCTTAGACTTTTTGGCTTCTATTATTTCCAATTTTTTCTTGTTTCTTTTTCTTTTGGATGTTCTTCTTCCTTATAATAAAAAAGTAACTATTGAGTTTAAATATATTGTCATGCATTACTATAAAATCAATCCATTCTTACACAATTCATTTTTTCATCCCAATGATCTATACCATTATAATATCCAAAGTCATTAATTCTTCTCCATTAAATATACTACATTTCATTTATTCCCTTGTATAATAGGATCTAACATTACTTAGAAAATTGATTTTTATTTCTAATTTGGAATTCCAACTATAATAACCTTAAAACATATTCTACTTTAAATATAGTGTTTGGATCTTTCCCTGAATGATCTCAGTCATTCAATTTGAATTTAACAATTTACAAAGTTTATGTAACTTCTAATCCCTTTTGAAATGTCCATATTAGTAGTACTATTTAAATTATCTAGTAATATTATATTATGATGCAACATACCCCATTACCATGTGATGAATCATTTTTTAATGAAGTATATTTTAATTATAATGAATGTTATTGTGTAGAGTTATAAATCATAATGAAACTTCATGTTGACTTGGTGAGAGTCATGATAATGAAACTGCCAAATGAGTACCCACAAAGGTTTAATATAAATCTATAGTATGGAATAAATCATTTCAATAATGGATATGGTTTAAATTCAGATTACATCATAGATATTTCCAGATTTCCTACACAGCTAAAATTCACCAGTACCAACTATTGTGGTTTGGTCTTCCATATCAGGTAATATATACTTTTGAATGTGTCTCTTGAGATTTTTTAAATCTATTATGTCATATAAAAATAAAAAAATGTATATAAACCAAAAAAATTAACCTCGCCACTTCAATTGTGAAACATGATCCATAAAACATGTTATGGACCTTATATAGAATACAATTACACTTTTGTATCATCCTTATGGCACAACCAAATAGAGTTGTATCGTTGATTTTCTAATATAAATAGAAATTCATTTTCATCCATTTAGAGTTTATTCCATTCAACATCACATTTAATGTTTTGATTTGTAATACCTAAAAGATTTATAAACACTATGAAATGTTTCTATTGAACTTCAAAAATACCTATTATCCTCTAGTAAATTCATTTACTCTCAAATTATACGGATCCCTTCGTTAATACATATTTTCAATAAATATAACAAAACCTCATAGTTTCCATAGTTGTTTTGGGTATATATTGTACACTAATACCATATTAAGATAGAATGTAGATAAAAAAATTATATTAATTTTTGAAATTAATTATTCTTTTTTATTTAATAATGAGTCATACCTCTTTTAACATATCAAGAAGCAGAGAAATTGATTAACAATAAGGGTGAATGTTATCTTGGGTATATCACAGAAAGGAAGGAAAATATTAAGCATAGTGATATGAATATAATAAATAAATATTGATTTGTATTTCCTAATGAAATTCATTGTGTTATTCATGATGCAGAGTTCAAATTCACCATTGACTTTGTTTCTATTCTTAAGCCAATTTCAAAACCTCTTTATTAGACGCCTCCTCTGAAGATATAATAATTGAAAAAAATTAATGTTTTACTTGATAAGTGTGGTATCCAAGGTAATCCAAGAAATAAATAAATTTTATTATTTATAATTATTCATTTTATGGATTTATATTCATCATATATTTATAAAAAAATTTATATGTGTTTTTTGTCAAAAAAAGTGTTTTATCAAACTAAATTGTGTTTCCACTCATTAAATAGTTTTATTTAAATGTTACATTTTATATATTAAGTATTTATATTTTATTTAAATGAATTAAATTTTGGATTCAACATGTACAATTTATAATATGGGAAAATTTTGATATTTCTCTCAAATAGTTGATTTTTGGGTGAATAGTGAAATTAGAGAATTTTCAAATACGTTAAATTTTATGCAATTATTACGATATAAGAATGATTTAATTAATTATAAAACATATTCTAGAAAATATATATGTTTTACTAGTAGAATAATATATTTTTATACATTATTTTTAATTTGGATACTCTTTCTTGAGTTTTTTGAACATAATTTATATTTTAATCAAATTAAAACTACTTTTGGATCATTTCACTTAATGATACTGTTGGAAGGGGAAATTTGTTTATATATTTATATAAATTTTCAAAATGAATTATTTTTTATTAATATAACAAAATAAATTTGTGGTAATAAACTTTATACTTTATTTCAAAGAAAAATAATTTTTACACTTAAATTAAGTATTTCTCTAAAAACTGTTTACCATGTATTTTTCATAATTATATTAAATATAATTTATGATAAATATATATATATTTAATTATATAAAATATATTCTACATTTATAATAAAAAAAATTTTAAGTAACTTTTTTTTGGTCAAATAATTAAGTTATCATTGTAAAAATAATTATGTTATCATGGTAAATATTCAAGATATTACAATTAAAGATAAAATTTGTTTAACTGAGAGTAAAAACCCAAAATATCCCTAAATCATTTATAAATGTAATTTTTTGAGTTTATATAGATTCTATTACATAATATATTTTAATTTAGAGTTACACGGTTCCACATTACCATGGATATGACTTAATATTGATTTATTAGTTTGAATAATGACAAGTGTGGCACTCAACCCACTTATAAAAGGAAATCTCCCCTCTTCTCTTAGTCACAACTTTTGAGCACTATATATAATCCAATAACATACCAAATATCTCCCCAAAATTCATACTATTATACTATGGGTACTATTGTCTTCAATAGACCAATCCTATAAAGATTATGGTGTAATACAAAGGAGGATTCTCCAATAATAGGTATAACTCATGACAGAGTGTATCCTGATTATTTCTTCTTCTACCACCTTAAAATCATATTTAACCAAGATAAATTGTATATTATGAATATTAAATGTACATAAATGTTTTATGATTTTTTACAACCTAATTTCATATGCTTTTTTATCTAATGGGAAATGAAAACATCACTAATGTGTACGTATGAGCCTCCACCTCCACGAAGAGATGTGTTTCATTTTTATCCCTAAATTATAAAGATGGTTAAAATAACAAATAAAAATAATATATTTGATATTTATTAAATAATTATGATTATATAATCATTATATATTACTTACCTTATTACCCTTTCCATCTATTGTAATTTGACAACGTCGCTTATTCATAAGTGTGGAATACCACCATTAAGAAGCATTGTGATTCATTTTCCATTTCCACATTACATTGAAGGTTTAAGGATAGAAATAATGAATAAATATAACATTTAAAAAATATTTATAATAATTTAGATACATAATATTAATTTATTTATTTCATTTCCACTTAGTAGAAAAATTTTAGTGATGTTTATGTTTTCAAAAAAACTATTATCTGCGAGAAATGATGTGATTTATTTTTAATAATCAACATATATGGTTAGTTTTAAAAGTGAATATAATGTATCAATATAATAATTATAAAAGTTTTATGATTATTTATTAAATTAGTCCATAATCCCATTGAACAAGGTCAACAAATTGGTGTTGTTTTGAGGTTATAAACCGAACGAGCACAAAACATCCAACACAGACATAATAATTTTAGTAAATAAATAAAAATTGTTAATAAATGATAGAAATGTATTAATAATAAATAAATTAGTATTAAAATGGTTATTAATAAATTATAATACTAATGTAATTTTATTATTCAAGAGCTAGAGAATATATGAAGTTAGATGAGGCATGAGGTAATGGATTTTCTTTTATAATGTTGGCTTAAATTTTTTAAACTCTCTCTCCAACATATTAATGATAATTTAAAGGATTTAAGAATTTTATTATTCCTTATTTTGAGGTTTATAAATACCATTTTCAACTATATATGGATTTCATTATTATTCAAGAGTTATAGAATATATTTCGTTCTTTTTAAGATTTATAAATTCAATTTTCCACTAATTTTAAATAATTTTCCTATTTAGGAATTAGTCTAAAATAAATTAAAAATTCCTTTATCATGGAATAAATGATTATTTCAAATGAATTTATTTTTTATGATCTATGTGGTGCACTTATGCATGAAATGAAATGATAAAGAAGGATACACCATAATAGCACTCCAATGCATTGTGTAAATATTAGTATCATGATATGTGACGTGCAATGAGGGTTTACTCATGCTAATTAAAGTGAAATAACAGTTTTATCATGTTCCATGTCCAATGATCCTTGTATCTTGCTAATATCATGTTAAATGTTGTTTTCAAATTTCCATTTTATTATAATCATGTTATATCATGCCTTTATATTCTTGTTTCTCATGTGCTCCATTGATATAACTATTTCCTAACATTTACTATATTATTTATGTAATAAAATTTTGACACGCTTATTATTCATTATATCTCATTCTTTTCTTATTAAAGTTATTAGGTTATTGATCGAATGTTCGAGCGCCTCAAATTAGACCTTTATTTTTAACTAGAATTTCGGCAATATAATATCAACCCTAGGACATCTCTCGATGGATCCTTAGATAATTAATTTAAAAATAGGGGTTTTATTATTAAAGTATAAGGGGAATGAGGTTTTTAAAAACTTGGTGGTTTTATTATTGAATGTGAAAATAGAAAATTAATGAGATAAAACATACAAGAAGGTAACATAATTAATAATCATCATCAACCCAGGGTACTCTCAAGATGTTCATCCTTCATTGCTTCATGATATAGGGTTATGATATTTTAATCCCAGTTTTGTAACACCTAGAACCATAATGTTGATGATTTTATACTAGGATGGCTCCTAGGGTTTAGTTAAAAACATACAATGATTCAATGGACACCGCTGATTATTGGGTGATTTGTGTTCGACTTCATAATTGAAACTCACCAAGGCGACACACAAAGAACTCGATGTGATATAATGATTTTTATGTTATTTCTTTATTATACCATGACATAAATATACATGTACTTGATAGTTCTTATGTGATTTCAATTCACCAATATGAACCACACAATCACCACAATTGAATGAGGGAAGAAAAAGGATGGAATGGTGTCTGAAACATAGCATGAAAGGGTTCCCCCAAACATGATCATTTTAGTTTGAGTATAGCATACAAGTAAATAACTCAATTAAATTAAAATATATGGTGAAGAAAAACAACATAAAATCCGGAATTTAAATGATTAGTCAAAATAATATAAATAAGAAGCTTGGGACTACATCACGTTCCTCCCCGGGTGATCACAGGGGGTATAGAAACCCATGGGAGAGGTGGAAGAGAAAGATGTTGAGGTCAAACTTTCCATAGCCTCCAGAACATAATATATTGGTGGGAGGAATCCTTTGGGATTTCAAAATGGCAGCACATTGCCTCTGGTTTGAACTCCCAAATAGAGATCCCAAGGTTCCATTTTATAGGAAAATTGGAATGTGGTTTTGGGCAAACAAATTTCTTCAAACAACTTGTACCATGGGTTTCAACCAATAGAAAATCGAATATACCTTTTTAAAAAATTGAAAAGTGGTATCCCCACTTCATGAATATCTCTAATGAATGTTTTTCATCAATTGGACAAGTGGATCGGGAGATAAGGATGGATTATTGAATCCAACTTTTGACTTCTCTCAAATTTGGTGTTCTAGAAATATCAAGTCGGTTGGGCCCATTTATGGATGAATTGGGTGTACATTTCTTCATACTAGTTATATAAAATACTATTTTGGACCATAATACCAAATATTAGCATATTTTGATTCACATAAGTTTCTAAATAGCAAAATAGTGTACATGTCTTCATGGATCCATAAAATTTTGACCCATTTTTCTTCCTCTTCATCATGGTCCCTCCAAACCACCTCCACATACAATATAATTTCCAAATCAAGTAACATTTACCTTTTAAATTGTGTTAAAATATAATTGAATCAAAAATGGAGTGAAATTTGTTATTATACATGTAATTTTAAATACAAAACCAGTTTAATACATTGGTATATGGGTGAAATAAAACATTGAATCATAGTACGATCACACCCCACACCTAAAAATTTGCACTCCATGGAAAAGTAAAATATCCTAATCATGTACCATTACTAGATCAATGGTGTGAAAAAATCCAATATTATTTTGAAATGAAATTCATTACGACTCATTTATGGAATCAATTTTCTTATCATTTTAATTTTCTCACATTAAATTGTGTCCATGTTCATTCGTTCACACATGCAACATGTCGCAACCTACCTCACCTAAAAAATTTCCCTCTTTACTCAAGGAAAATATGAAATTGTATTTATGATCTTTTCCTATAGTTCATTTTATCTTACTGTATTCTTGCCAAGATCCACAGTTCTCTACCGGTAGAAACTAGTGTGCCACTCAAGAGGACGTTCAACAAGTTGTTCAAAGGTTCAAGCGTTGGCAGTATTTAATGTTTATAAATCTAAGTCAGAAAAAAGCTTTTTTGGTTTCTTATGTAAAAAACATGTCAAAATTTATCATGTGTTTACAATGAATGTACACACTCAACCCCTCACAAAGTGTATCACTTCTAACTCACTCTCTCCACTTTCCATCGTTATGGGTCAGAAATATGTAGTAAATAATAATGAGTAAACCTCAAATTTTCTCCCTTTTTTCCTTTTGTTCTATTATTTTCAATTTACAGAACTAATATTTAATGTATATATTTTTTTGAAGACAAAGAGGGAAACATGTGTAAAACAATGATGTAATATGGCCATTGCCCAAGGAAAATGTTGGCACCCTTTGTATTAACCCATAATAGTGATTCTCTTCCCAGAATTCCTATGGAAACACCCTATCTCCCACACTTGCGGAAAATAAAATATGAATATACAAAATTTATTGGTAGGTAGGGATAAGTTATCTTTTAATGTGTCTACCTAATAAACATTTTATGGTCTGTAAGACTTAAGATGAATAAAATTTTAAGGTTGCTGAAATTAGTGGATAATTGTAAAAAATGATTTTTAATGAATGATTGCCTCTATCATGAATGCACTATACTTGAATCTTATGGATTCAAATAGAATAAAGGAATGTTCAAATTTCTTTACACAACTCGAGACTCTCAATAATGTGATTAAAAATAATAATATTCAATAAAGGGCTTAGAATGTCTCTCGGGTAAGGGATTAAAATTTTGGCCAGTGCTAATGAGGAATCAGATTCAAAAATCCATTAAACACTTAAAAATTATTAGAAAATTAAAATTCTGGATAAATATTCCATATTAGTATTCATTTGAAATTTTTTTTTCCAAAAACAGTGGAATTTTCCACACAATCGTCTCATGAATGAATAATGATTTCGGATATTCTTCTTAAGATCAATTTTTTTCTAAAAACACAAAAATATTGAAATCAAAAATGATAACACTTTTAAAAAAATTAATCAATTTTTTTTTGTTTTCATTAACCCGTACTATGTCATGTGACTCTCCCCCACACCTAAAAGTTACATTGTCCTCAATGAATGTACTTTAAAAAATAGACAATAAATAAAGGTCGGGAGAAGGAATAGCTTGCTATGTTGTGTCATATGAGGAATCTCATTGTTGGATTTCCTCCATAATATGCTTTGTAAAATCCTCATTAAAGTGTTTGAGCCTCTTCCCATTGAAAGTAATCCATTGTAGTCTCTTCTCATGCTAAACCTGTATAGCACAAAAAGGGTAAACATCCGTAATGGTATGAGGACTAATCCATAGAGAATGAAGCTTACATGGGTGAAGCTTTAACCTATAATTATACATTTGAACCTTCTCACCAATATAAAACTTCCACTAATGAATCATTCTATCATGTAAAGGCTTTGTCTTCTCTTTAAATATCCAGGAGTTCTCATATGTATCACATTAAATTTCATCCAACTCTTGAATTTGTAGCATCCTATGATCACCTGCATTTGAAAGATTAATATTACATTGTTTAACATCCCAATATGCACGGTGTTATACCTCCACTAGAAGGTGAAAAGACATTAAAAATACAATATTGTATGGTTATATTCTGATTGGAGTTTTAAATGTTGTACGGTATGCCCAAATTGTATCATCCATATGCAAAGTCCAATCATTCCTATTGGGTTGTACCGTTTTTTCCACAATTATCTTAACTTCCAGAATTGATATTTATTCTTGTCCGTTAGTTTGGAAAAGGTATGTAGTGAAGACTTTATGATCAACCCTATACTTAATAAGAAAAATTTTCATGTTGCGATTGCAAAAATGGGAACCCTGGTCACAAATGATGAATCTCAGCAAACCGAACCGACTAAAAATTTTGGACCTCACGAAATCAATAATAACTCAAGAGTCATTGATCCTAGTAGCCTTTTATTCCACCCATTTAGACACTTAGTCCACATATTACAAGAATTACATGATGGAAAATGAATTTCAAAAAGGCCCCATGAATTCAATGCCCCATGCATCAAATATTTCACAAACTAACATGGGTTGTTAGGGCATTTCATTCCTCTTGGATATGTTCCATGTGAATTGAAAATGACTAAATGAATTTAAAAATTAATGGGAATCCCTATACAATTTTTTCCAATAAATTCCTAAGTCAAGAACTTTTAGAGTTGTTTGTTGAGAGCCAACGTGGCCCCCACAGGCCAAAGTGTGGAAGAAATATATGAAATAGAAAAGTAAATATACGAAATAAACATGTAAATGTTGTCCTTTATTAATTATTAGTGGATATATGGATTTGAAAATAACCCAAATATCCATCAGAGAAACAATAATGGAACTTACTAGCCAATCCTTCTAACATTTGGTCAATGAAAGTTAGAGGAAAGTGGTCCTTTTATGTTGCTTGATTCAGTTGATGGTAGTGAATATAAACTTGCCAACTGTTTTACACACGTGTTAGAACCAATTCATTCCTTTAATTTGACACAACTGTTATTCATATTTTTTAGGCACAATGTTCACTGGGCTAACCCATTTACTATCAGATATGGGATAAATTATACCCACAACAAGTAATTTTCTAAATAAAAAATTTACCACTTCATGGAGAGTGGGATTCAACCGGCGTTGAGATTGTATTACGAGCTTAGCCTCATCATCCAAACGTATATTGTGCATACAAATAGACAGGATAATCATGAGAATATCATCCAATGTCTATCCTATTTCCTTTTTACACTCGCTCAAATGATGAAGCAGTTTTGATTACTGCTCTAGAGAGAGGATATTGGAAATAATGATGGAAAATAGTTCAATACCCTCAATATAGGAATATTTTATATTAGAAAGAAGTGGTTTAAGTTCCAACATCAGGGGTTTTTATACTGATGGAGGGGATTTAGGGGGAGTAAGGTTTATTTAACTATCTATATGCTCATGTTTATTCTCTAAAGATACAGAATCTATTGAAATGAGATTTGAAGAATCATCGATGGTCATGGGTACCTCAGAATGAACACACTCATCAACTAATGAAGTTTTTTTACAATTTTTAGGACCCACACATCACTAAAAACATGAATCAAAACTCAACTAATCCAAGGGTGAAGAAGAGGAATATTAATCAGAGTATGGGTTGAGGATAGAAGTGTGTGTGTGTGAATTGTTTGAGAGAACTTACATCTAATAGACTGTAAGAGTTGAGTGATCTTAAACTGGTTGTTTCATATCCCTAAGGATATTAAAAATTACCTTTTCTAAATCAAACTCCATGGATAGTGTATGTTGTGAACATTGATGATCGTCTTTTCTCTTTTAAAGAATGACCTCCCATATATGAGAGGGGAATGTCTTTGGGATCAGGTGTCTTCCATCATATGAATGTAGAAATAAGTGGGGAAGATTAAATTCTTCACTATAATAAATAAATCCTCAATCACTCATGTTTGATGATTTGTACTCTGATTAGAAAGTTTCAAAACAATTTCTGTTGGTTGAAACTCTTCAACCTGTAGTGAAGTATGCACGAATTGAGGCATTACATTAATGGAAGCAACTAAATCTAAGATAACATCAAAAAAAATGTTTCCACTATGGTACATGGTATTGTGAATGTGCCATTATCCTTGCATTTGGTTGGCATTAATGTTTGAATCAAAGTCGAGACATTCCTTCCCAAGTTGACTCTCTCATTCCTTTTTAGCCTTCTTCTATGGGTGCAATACTATTTGAGAAATTTGGCTTAAAGGGGAATTTTCATTACTGTATCTAGTAATGTAATATTAACTTGAAATTTTTTAAATGTATCCATTTTTTCATTTTCAATATCATTATTAATTTCTTTATTAGATTTAGTGAGTATTTGAGGGAATGGAAAATGATTGGATTGTTCATGGGAATCCTTAATGATAATTTTATTACTCCTTTTCTCTTTTCTTTTTCATTTCCTGAAACATTTGAGGTTTGGAGAAGAGAGTTTTCAAGAGGGGGACATACCTTTTGAGCATAATTAGTAAAGGAGAAACTATTTTACCACTACGAAGAGTAACTTCACATACATTACCTTTGACCTTCAGATTGGAAACGGGTTGGGATGATAGTTTTCCAGAACCCTGAATCTTAAGCTCATCGATGGTGTTTTCCAATTTCCCCACTTGAGTTTGTAGGTGTTGAATAACTGATTGTGTGGTTTTTTGTAATTGTAGGTTCTGGGTTTCCATTTTCTTCACCATATCCTCAAGGCATTGTCCAAATTTGGCGGGGGGTGATTGATTTGAGAAGTTTATGGATAAGAATGTTGCACACCTTGGCCTTGTTGATACCAATTCTGCTTGGGGTAGCTTGAGTTTCCTCAATGTCGGTGCTAGGGTTTTTCTTTCCACCTGAGGTTTGGATATAGCCTGAATGGTTCTTTCTTGAAGGGAAGTGTTTGTTGTATTGGACTCCCTGGGAACATGGCTACACAAGACATAGATGAATCTTGAAGTTGTGGAAACTGGGCACAAAAATGAGTATTGTCAGAATAAATACCACAATGTAATGGAACTGGAGGAGATTTTGAGTTACCTCGTTTTTTAGATAATTACCATATTAGGGTATGAATATCACCAGTATAGTTATCTACCTTTTGTTCTAGAGAGTAATGACTTACGTCATGAACTTCTCGAGTTGGTGTAATAGCTCATATACCAAATTGTTGAACATTTTGATCAAAGTTGGCTATTAGGTCCTGAGAAACGAAAGGAGTTTTAGCAACTAGGGAACTAGCCATTGTATCATCAATCATTCCATGATCTATGGGGATAATTCACTCATAAAAGTATTTGATTAATAGTTGTTCACTAATTTTGTGGTGGTGGAATCTTGAGGAATGTCTTTTGAATCTCTCCCAGTATTCATGAAGGGTCTCCCCTTGTGATTGAAAAATTACATAGATTTATTTATTAATTGGTGTAGTTCGGGAGGTAGGGAAGAACTTCTCTAAAAATTTTCTTTTATGTTCATTTCATCCCCCAACCATGTTATGAAAATAGTATATTCAATCTTTTTCTACACCATCAAGGGAGAAATGGAAGGCCTTAAACATAATTAGGTCCATAGATACATTTTGTGGTTTCATGGTGGAGCACACTATGTGATACTCCTTAAGGTGTTTCTGAGGGGCCTCACTGAGAAGACCACGGAATTTGGGAATTAAGTGGATAAGGACTTATCTCAGCTTAATGTTGGATGCTTCTTCAGGATATTGGATGTACACAGGTTGGTACTCCACATCCGGGGTGGTCATTTCTTTTAAGGTTTGATTATTTTTATCCATGTTTTCATGGATTTGATTAGGTTCATTTTTTTATTGGTTTATGTCAACTTGAAGTTCCAAAAGGGGTTCCTCTTTATTACTTGATTTAACTTCCCTAGATGCCTTGATTTGTGAATTGAGTGATTTTTCAATTTCAGGGTCAAAATCATGCAGTTTATCTTTTTTTAATCTTGTCATGAAAATAAGTTGTCATGTTTGATTTTTATTATTGAATATGGATTAAATAACCTAATAAGGGTGAAAGGATAATATAATTTTATAATGAAAAATTATAGAGAGTGATGGAAAAGAATTAGAAGATAAAGAGAGAGAGGAAGAACACAAAAAAATGACCAAAAATATAAATAGGAAACGAAACAAAACAATCAAATGGAAGTGGGGTATTGAAAGGAGTACTAATTAAGAAGTAAAATAAATAAATAAAAGGCATTAAAGAAATTAAATGATACTATATCCCCAAAAAATGGTTCCAAAATTGATCGCATTGTTGAGTGTGTCAAATTAGATGTGTATTTTTAACAGGAATTTCTGCAGTATAGCTGCAACCCTAGGTCGTCTCTTGATGGATCCTTAGATCATTAATTTAAAAATAGGGGTTTTATTATGAATGTATAAATGGAATGATTTTATGTAAAACATTGGGGTTTGATAATTGTATATGAAAATAGAAAATTAATGTGATAAAACAAAACAGTAATTAACAGAATCAATTAAGCGTGATCAACCAAGGGTACTCTCATGATGTTCATCCTTAATCGATTGATGATATCGGGTTATGATCTTTTAATACCTGGTTTTTAACACATATAACCATGATGTTACTTTGTTTTTACTAGGATGCATCCTAGGTTTCAGTCGAAAACACTAAATGATTCACTAGACACCACCGATGATTGGGTGATTTGTGTTCGACATCCTAACAGAAACTCCCCAAGGCAACACATGATGAACTCATTGTGTGTCTGGGTTTGTATGTTGTATAATTGTGATACCATAAAAAATGTACATGTCATTTATAGAGCTTATGTGAGTTTAATTGACTAATAATAACAACACAAACCCTACAATTGAATGAGGAAAGAAAAAGGGATGAACGGTGTGTAAAACATCACATGAAAGGGTACCCCCAAACAAGATCGTTTGAGATTGAGTATAACATACCAATATAAATCACGATTAAATTAAAATATAGGATGAATAAAAAACATAAATCCTAGAATTTAAAAGATCAATCAAAATAATACAATCATGAAACTCAGGAATACATTACGTTCCTCCCCGGGTGATCACAAGGGGTTTAGAAACCCATGGGAGGGGAGAAAGAGAAAGATGTTGAGGTAGAACTTCACACAGCCTCTATAACATCAAATATTTGTGGTTGGACTCCTTTTGGTCTCTAAAATGGTAGAACCTTGCCTCTGGTTTGAACTCCCAAATGGAGATCCTAAGGTGCATTTTATAGGAAAATGGGAGGTGGTTTTGGGCACACAAATTTAATTAGAACACTTGTACCATGTGTTTCAACCATTACACAATCGAATCTACCATTTGAAAAAACTGGAATGTTGTATCCCCACATCCTGAATATATCCACTGAAGTTTTGGCACTTATTGGACAAGTAGAGATGGAGATATAAATATATTACTGAAAGCCACTTTTGACTTCTCAGAAATTCGGTGTTCTGGGTATATCAGGTTGGTTGGGCCCCTTTATGGAATAATTGGGCATGGATTTATTCATAAGAGTTGTATAAAATTAAATTATGGACTATATAGAAACATATTAGCCCATTTAGATGCACAAGAGATTCTAAATAGGAAAAATTGTGGACATGTCTTCATGGATCCATGCAATTTTGGCCCATTTTTCTTCCTCTTCATCATTGTCTGTCCAAATCACCTCCACCAACAATATAATTATCAAATCAATTAAACTTTCTCTTTTTAACAGTGTTAAGCACAAAATAATTGAATCAAACATTGAGTGAAATTTGTTATTATACAGGTTATTTTCAATACAAAACCAATTTAATACAGTGGTATAAGGGTGAAATAAAACAGGGAATCGAGGTATGATCAGTTGTACCATAAAATTCTATGTATGAAAGAATGTATGTGGTTAGGTAAAATAAGTTTTCAATAAAGATGTGTATTTCATGTTATTAGTTGTTATTTAATATTCCTATGCTCCAAATACAGAAGAACTTTTAATCGTCTATGTTGTATCAAGTGAATATTTTATGTAAAAAAAATTTATGTGTGAAATAAAGAGTAGGATTAGAAAACCATATTGAAAGGCTTAGAAAGAAGAAGAAGTATAATAAAAACATCCCTAAATATTGGTGAGTATTTATTAAGTGGTTTATCAAGAAACTACATCCATGTTTGTAAACGAACAAGTAGAGGAGGCTCTCGTACAAATGCATCTAGGGGTAGAACCCAAAAAAACCTCTTTCAGTCAGACTCGAATGGGAAATGGTGCACAAAAAAATTTCTTGCTTCACTATTGGTTGCGAAAATTCTTGGGATATGCAATGTTTAGAAATAATCTTTTTAACTATTTTTAGACATCATCATTTACAAATTCCATTTTCAATTAATTTTATTATTCATGAGTTAAATAATATATTACATGATTTTTCAAATAATATCATATTATTTATACTCTCTGTATTTTTCATTTTTAAGAGTTTATAAGGAAAATGATATTAATATTTTTTATTATATAAAATAGGAAAGTGTTTTTATTATGGGATCAAATCAGTTTTTCATAGGTTTTATGATAAAATAGTTCAATATTACAAAATTTTTATTTAGGATATTTTACATGAAACTTAAAGATAAGGACATGTGATTTTGATATAGATCATAATGATGGGTTTTCCCGATATAGTTATATGTTGCATTGGGTAAGAATTAGTCTTTAGAGGAAAATGAGTGAGATAACTAGATAGGTTACGCCTATGGAATTAACCATGATCAAATTATTCTCACATTTTTTAGCAATGAGTGAACACAATTTATGAATATGGTGCTAAATGATACATATATTATTCTTGAAAAAAGGGGTTTTTATCGAAATATTTTGATTTCATGAAGTACAGAAATCATAAAGTAAAAATGATTATTTTTCATAATAACATTTTAAGGATTTATCATATGAATTATGATACATTAATGGGGTTTTCCTATGCTTTAAAATGGGTTTTAAAGGGTTTCTATGAGAAAAAGGTTTTTCAAATATGTAAATTTTATTTCAAAAAAGTTAAATTCCAACACTGGTTTTCATGTTTTTCACTAGACTAATAAGAATCCTTTATTTATAAATTTAATTAATATTTTCTTTCTCAATTCAGGTCTTTAAATGTTTATAATTGGATCCAAGTATTTTTAGGAATGATATAAAGGTTAATATTTCTAATTTGGAAACTCATTATAATAAATGAATAAGTATTTTGAATAAAACATGAGTTTAAAATTAATAATACTATTTAAAAAAATGAATATTGTCTTTTAGTGTTCCATATGTAATATTATGTAATGTTTTTTCTAATTCCCTAAAACCCTAAAATGATAAGATCCTTGAAATTTATTAAGGTGTGTCTCATTTTATAATAAATTTTATTAGGGTTTTTTTGTTATAGGACATCATAATATTGGTTTACTCTATCCTAAAACTTCACCTTGGGTTGCTCAAATTTTGGTTGTTATAAATAAATACGGTTATATGATGTTTTACATTGATTATAGAAAAATAAAAAAAATACTATTAATAAAATGAATCTTTTCCCTAATTTAAATGACTTGTCAGTTATACTTGAGGGAGCTCAATATTTTTCGATGTTTGGCCTTACCTATTGATATAATTGGTTTATGGTAAAAAAAGATCTTCAAAGTATTGAGTTCTAAAATAGGTATGGACTTTAGGAGTTTCTAAGACATAGTAATTTAAAAAAAACAAAGAAATTCAATTTATTATTGATGGTTTATTAAAAACATCTCACGGTTAGGTAACCCACTAATGAAATAAAATTTAAAGGATGTGATATTTTTTTAGACAAGGGAATGTTATAAATATATTAAATAATTAAAAATAAGTTTGATTATAACTCATGTATTAGTCTTGGCATTAATAAAAATGGAATTTATTATTTATAGTGATGATTTATTAAATAGACATGGTTTTTTTATGAAAAATGATCAGGTAATAGCATTTGCATCATGACAGTTTAAACACAATGATACAAATTATAAAAATGGGGATCTTGAACATTCGGTGGTATATTTTTATTTAAATGTTTGGAGGAATAATTTATATGGGGAGAAATGTGATATATAAATGGATTATAAAAGTTAAAATCATATATTTAATAAAAAAGAGTTGAACATGAGTCAAAGTATATACATTTAGTAGATAAATAATTAAGATTGAATGATTCAATTTCATATAGGTATAGAAAAAAAGTTATCATATGTATTGGTTCAAAAAGATAATACATCATTATCCTTGTTGTTATTATAAAATGATCCAATAAATAATGATTTAATGAATTTTTAACTAGAAGTTATTTATTTGAAAACATATTCTCTTTTGGATAAATTATTATTACGCTCATCATTTTTGGATAGAAATAAATATGCTCAAAAGTCAGATCATGGTTAAATAATAATCATACAACTAGTTAAGTGATGAAAGTTTCATGAGATTTAATTTGAAAAATAATGGTCTATACTATTTTGAATGAGGTTTTTTTTATTGGGGGACTCTCAATTGAAAAATGAATTACTGATTGAGGCTCACATCTCTTTATAATTTATTTGTCTTGGTAGCCCTAAGATGTATAGAGATAATCGTGAATATTATTTTTGGGAAATACTAAAGAAGGATAATATTGATTATACCATGTAGTGTTTGATTTATCAATAGGTTGAATTTAAATTAAAACTACCAAAGGGAATTCATTAGTCATTATTAATTACATAATTGAAATCACAGCACATATCTATGTATTTCTTTGTGGGATTAGAAAAGGAATCATGAAGTAATAATAAAGTATGGGTAATTATTGATTATTTCAATTTATATTCACATTTTATTTATTTAGAAATTATATGTATTTTGATCAGATTTCACGATGTTATGTTAAATAGATGGTCATGTTGCATAGGGGTTTTATCTCCATTTTATCTGATCATGAACCATGATTTACATCATATTTTTAGAATGGACATTAGGAGTCTTCAGGCGATGAGTTAAGTTTTAGTACAAATTTTTGTATCATCTTTATCTCGGTTCTCCCTCACATGATTGAGATAGCTCACTATATAACCATATATGAACCACTTCGTATGCCAGAGGCAACGGATTAGTATAGGGGGTCTATGGAATATATTATGGATATAATACCCTCTAGATTAAAGTAACAATCATAATGAAAATACTGTCAATCAATCCCAATATAAAACTCATGAAAATAAAATATGTATATGATAAATATTAATAATAATAATAAACCATGTCCTTACATACAATATTATACACTAAATACCATGTTAAAAGTCATATAACTAAACAACTAAACAAAATACATAATAAAGAATCCAAAATCTTTGTACTGATCCTCATGCCCTATCTTGTATCGAATTTCAAATCCAATCTAACAAACAAATGACTCAAGAATAGGTACCTTTTTCCTTGTATATACCTACATCTATGAATTCTTCCTAGGAACCAAATGACACCCAAATCGAGTGTGAGTAAATCTTAGTAGTCCTACCCCAATAATGTCTAAAAATATCCAATCCGAATAAATAGTGTATCAAATAGTATAGTAAATAGGGGCATTAACATAGAAATAAATAGACAATATAAAATATGCCTTCCAGCTATAGAACATTGATTTAACACCCAAGGCCCATCAAACATGCTTAGGCATGATTTTAGATATCCCGTTCCATTGGAAGATTCCGCTATGTTCGATAAATATCTAATACCATGTATCTAGGTAACTAATATGATGTAACATTGGTGGATTTTCTTTTATAGGATGAATCACCCATAAAGTGTGTTGTATAACCATACATATCTCTCATTGGAATTAGTAATGGGATTTATGAAAATTCCAACACTAGAGTTGTATACATGTTTCTATAGTGAATTACCATGTCAAGGGTGAAGTAACCATGGCATAATTGACTATATGAGAATTCTCATTCTATATATTCTTATATGTTCCCATGGCTCGGTATTCATACCAAGGGATATGTATCCATTTAAAAATACAATAAACAAGGTATTAATTGTCCTAATTCATAAATAATTCCTAACAAATTATAATATTTTATATTTTTTAATTTACCCAAATTATCAATTATCGGTAATTTATTCTATTATTCAAATTTCAATGTTATCATAATGATTTTAGAAATTATATTACCCATATAAACTATTATTAATTATGATTATCAATCCATTATATATATATTCCATCAAGTTATCATGTAAATACCAATTACATGATTAATAAAGACTTACAATCCATGTTATTATTTATCAATCTAATAAGAAAATTTCAAGTTATAATAAAATTCAAATTATTAATACATACTATAAACAATTTCCAAATCATTATAGGGTATAATTTTATTCAATCATAGTTCCAAGCTAGTGTAAATGTTTGGTACAACTCTCTGGTGGAAAAAACTCTCATACTCAATTATAATAGTGCAATAACTCAGATACTGATAGTTTAATTTTATTTATATTGATTAGTATTCTTAAATTAAATATTCAAATTAATTTTTCTTATGTTAAAGAATTCATAAAATCAAAAAGGAAATATTTTTATTAAACTAATCTCTTATATGGTTATATTTAAATTAATAATTTTTAAATTTAATATATTTAATTTGAAATGAATAATTTAATTTTTGAAATCATCATTTCAAAATTAGACTATGGTGAAAGTTTTAGAATTTTCTAAAAAAGATAATTTTTTGTGAATAGTAAAAAATACCGTTTTTTATAAAATATAGTATATTTTGTGATATCGTCAAGGATTATTTACGATATAAATTTTATTAATCTTATCTAATGACTAAATTATTATATTATAATATATATATTTTTTGAAAAAATATATTTCAAAACATGTAAATTATATTTTATTTCATTATAAATATAAGTAAATCATTTTTACTGCTGACACAGTGCCTACACATCCTTAGTGAAGTCAAATTTAGTTTCTTATATATACTAATTGTGAGATAAATAGTCATTTGTTGATTTTTTTATTAATTATTATGTAAAAATTATTATTTATATAGACAGTTTCCAATTTTAGAGTTATATAACATGAACCATTTCCCAATGCCTATGCAATGCTTACATAAGGAATGAAAAGTCAAATTGAAAAATGAAATAAGTATTTTTGACCTGGAAATGAGTAAATATACATAATGAAAGAATATAAAGTATTATCTTGAGAATAATTGATTTATATTGTATAATAGTAATTTTTTAGTTGTTTTTATCCTAAATAATTAACTTTAATGATTTTGAAATGTTGACGTAGTGATTTTTCATGCAAAAGGAAAATCAATGAAATGATATTAGATATAATTATAAGAACCGTTAAATGACCCATAAAATTAAATAAATCTATTTGGATGATTTTTTTTTCAACCATAATCATCCATGGATTGAATTTATAGACTTTTGGATTCACTTGATTCGCATTAATGCCCTTATAATATTTTCTTAAAAGAAAAGTCATACCAGTCACACTATGGTTATTAATTAGTATAAAATATTTAATATATGGTTTAATGAAGTGATGTGAAATAATAAATAGTGTCTAGAAAGATATATAAATTATCATAACCATGGTAATTTATTTTTATTTTTTATTTCATAAATAATTACCTTAATATTGTTTACAACGATGATGTAGAAATTATTATATCATTGAAAAAATATACATATGGTATTCAAAATTGTATAATAAATATAATGTGAAAATACAAATCCGGTACATGAATTATATATATAATTATGACATGTATATGTTATAACAAAATATATATTTTTTCAAATTTTATCCATCTTTTTTTTGTTTTTAAAGTCATAGTAATGAATTGTGTTAAATATTATAAAAATGATATTTAATGAATATAATATTTTATCAAATTATAAAAAAATCATAAAATTATTTATTAAGGCCAAATAGGATAATATTTAGACTAAAATTTAATACCTTGTGATTTATAGTCCTTTGGGATGTCCTTTCATATATAATAGACTTGTTTTATTTTAATAAATTAATAAATTCCAAAAGTACCCCTCACCTCAATTTTGACCGGGCACTCTTTCCTTCACTTAATTTCATTACATTGAGCCTTCTATGTTTACCATAATCTGAAAAATTATATTCTCATCATCCATAGACACATTTCAGTGTTTCTAATATCGCAAAATACCAATTCCAAGTTCCTTAAGGAGGTTCTTAAGGAGATATATTCAAGAGGTAAAATCCACATTCCCTCTCATTTTAATTTTTTCTCTCTTATACCTTATCATCACCCCCTATACAATATTTCTTGATAAATATAGTATCATATATATACTAAATTTTTTTTAATGTTATATCCGTAATAAATTCTCTTATCTTCTCCTTTTATTCCTAAAAATTAAATCTGTGTCCGTGTTATGTTGATTCAATGCCTTCATGGATGATGAGTTTTTGTTTCCCCTTATCAAATTCGTAGAATTTTTAAATTAACTAACAGTTTTTTATAATTTGAAATATAAATATATATATTTTCTCGCATTTTGGAATTAATTAATGGCTATAATATTAAACATAGGAAAACTAATTCATGCAGGTTGGAAATACCACTACAAAACTAAACATTTATCATTATAGTTTTATCAAATGAATCACCCTCGCATTAGAAAAAAATGATATTTGGAAAAAATTAAAATTATGGAAATGAATAAATACCATTAAAATCCACTTATGGAGTATTATTTCCATTTTATAGTAAATTTTATGACTATACACAAATGAATCAACCATAAAATCATGAAACGAATACACCCAAAACATTTAAAATAATGAAATATTATTTATAAACTAGTGATAAGAACTTATAGAAAGATCATATATGGTATTATAAATATAAATATATTTCATTAATAAATTATTAACACTCTTTGAAACATTATACAATAGGATTGATCATGTTGGAATGAAGTGGATCCTGAGGTAAGGGGCTTTTCTTTAAAAATACTCATTAATGTCCCTTTTTACAAAATTCAATTTTCTTAATTTATATGAAATGCGATGATCTTCCTTATTTAATTATGGCTTATTGTTTTAAATTATCCTTTATGATATTTCATGTTTATTTTCGATGAATTTTTTTCATTACATGTGCACATTATTCTTTTAAATTAAGTAATTTTTTCCAAAAGTAATTTTTTTATAGCCCATGTATTCATGTTTTTTTATTATGTTTTATATCTTGGGAATTGTTTATAATTATAGTTGATTTATTTTTAAGCCTATTAAGGGTGATTCTTAGATATCCATCCAATTAATTGGGTATGATGGAAGACAATCTCACGGGTTATTCCAAGTGTAACTCTGATGGTTACATCCATGTATAATTGTATGGGTTATTTTATGGTATCCTTGAGGGTAATAAATCATATATTATCCATCAGGGTAAAAATCATAAGTATGGTAAGAAAATGATGACCCAAGATACCTATTTTTATTATTATTCATGCTATGATATATGGAAACCTTATGTTTTTCACAAAGAACATATATGTTAATTTTAAAGATGAATAGTATATCATTCTGAAAATAACTTCATGTGTTTATATGAATTCATTGACTAATGGCATAAGGACCCAACCTTATTACATTACATAATCTTCAATATTTGTCAAGAACTCACTTACTTTCATATTGAGGATCGTTTCATGTTTATAGCTTTTTTGAATTGGGACATAATACATTAATAACAGTCCACATTAATATATAATTGATACCATAAAAACAGTATTTATTTCTTCGAAAATATAATAATTTTCAAATAAAACATGATTTCATTGTTAGACCATCATTAAATTTAAATTTACTTCCCTATTTTTCTTACATGTCCTTATAACCTATGAAAATAATTTAAAAAAATGGGATGAGCACAAAAAACTCAGTAGGGGATATAAAAAATGGAAAGGAAACATTAGCCCATGAATACTTGAAACATATGAAATCGTTTTCAAAAATACGTACTTGTTACCCATATTAACTTACATTGTGAAACATGAAATTTAAATGAGATTTAAAAAAACATAATTAATATAAATATAACCATAATGGTATATTTGTGATTACTTACATAATCTAGTAACCCTCTTGGTTACCTTATAATTTGTAACCCTCCGGGCTACCTTATAATTTGTGTAACCATCACAGTTACACTTGGAGTAACCACAAGGATTACCACAAACATATGAATACCCAATGAATTTGAGGGTGATATGGGTCCCACCATTAATCATAATATGTTCACTAGAACCCTAAAATAATCATGAAACATGAAAAGTTTCATTAAATATTTTTTTGGAATTTTGTAAAATGGAATTTTAAAAGAGGATTTTTAAAGAAAAACTCTTTAAAAATATCATATAATTGATGTGATACATAATAGATTGGATATAAAATATATATAAACTATAAATAAAAAAATTAAACATAATATAAAAAAATTACAAACACAAACAATTTTAATACCACATAAATAATAAATTAGAATGTTAACCCAAATAATGGAAATCAAGTTATGAATTCCCTTACATCAGGTTTGTCTTACTTAAAACTTTTTTAAAACCCCTTTATAATGGTGAAAAGAGTATTATTAGTATTTTACAGAAACATTTTCATGTTTAGAATACATTATAATATAATTTCATTACATAATTTTACCCTTTAATTGTTAATACTTTGTTCCTTTCATTGTTTTGGGTACGTTCTTTACATGATTTCCTAGGCTAGTTTCTATTTGATTTTATTGTCGTATGAATATAAAATTACATAAGGGAAATGAAATGGTATTAATATGTTTCCATAATATATAATGATACCATAATTCATTTTGTTATCAAATATGATGATGGATCATTAGATAAACAGTAATGATGTTTGTTTACATAATTTTTGGTTGTTCCTCGACAATCCTGAACTTGTGTCATTTTATAATTTAATCTCATGAATAGAATTTCATTCAAGAACATAAAATAGTTTAAAAATAAAATTTAAATTATTTTTCAAGCATTAAAATGGTTTTATGATCATATTTGAATGATGTAATGTAAATTGGAAGCACATCGTCTATGATTTTGGAAAATTGGCATATCGAGGATGATATTTTTTTAGAATAAGTTAGAGAGGGAAAAGGTGAGATGACAATGAGATATTACATTAGAATAATAAAACTAAAATTTATGTATGGTTCTAAAATTATCATATCATTTTTATTAGGGGATATGAGGAAATAAAGAGAGAATAAATGAACTCGAAATAAAAGAAAAGTTGAGAAATACCTTATGAGAATCCAGGAGCCTAAAGACGTCACCTAAAAATTCATAAAAGATTATAATGATATAAAAGGCTAATTTAATAATTATTACATAATATGTACAGTAATTCGGATAAAAAATTGAATATCCCAATATAATCCAATTTAAATTAAATGATAATAACATAATAAGAGTGCTTGAAAAAGAGAGATATTTTGAGACGAAAATTCTCCAGCATAACGACTATGCAACATTGTTTTAGAAAAAATTCAAAAGAGAGAGAAAGGGTTGAAAATTTAATAAAATACTCATGAAATATTTTAGGGAAATAATAATATGAAGATAAGAATATGGTATGAAAACATGAAATATATACCACATAAAAGAGAACTTGAATGGAAAAGCGAAGTTGAGAATTCTGTTGTAGAGTAACTCCTAAGTCATGATGGTTGGGACATTAGGGGATTGTAGAAACCTTGGGAGAAATACTAGGGATGTAAAAAATACATATCTTTTAGGTTGATGAGTTTAGAATGAATGAAAACGAACAAATGAGTGGGTATATATAGTAAATGAGAGGGAGTTTTTTATTATTTTCAAAGGACACCCCATTAGTGGTTTTGGAAAAACCATGGGCCTGTCCATTATATTTTACCATGGTATAAGACAATTGGAACACGTCATATCATATTTTACTATTAAAAAGTCATCCATCATTTTATATTAATTATTACAACATTATGATGTCATTAAACATACCGAAAACTCAAAACTGTATTTTTACTATTCATGAAAAATTCCAGTAGTTCAGTAAAAAACCAAAAATTTACCACAACCATTTTTTGATGTGTAGAATAAAAAAATGAAATCTATTTTTAAAAAATAATATTCAATTAAATTTTCTATTTATTTTTAAATAAAATCAAAAATTATTCAAAATTTATAATTTTAAATTTATAAGTCATTTTGTAACACATTGAAAAAATAATCAACTTGTTATATTATAACCTAAGGAATATAAAATAAAAATATAATTTAATATTTATTAATGTCATATTACTATTCATATTACTATTCATACGGTTCGTTTACTATTCAAAAAAAATAAGTAGGTTCTATCAGACTCTATATAACTTACTGTTCACAACCGTAGATGACTATTTTTTTTAATTAAAATAATAGAAGGGAAAAAATTATGTTTAAAGGATAGTTATAGTTATCGACTTAAAACAATGTTTCATGCATTTCCAATTTATTTTTAAATCCTTTGGGTGTTATATTGTCCTTAATTTCTTGAAATTGGATCCTCTCAATTTTATTTAATTATTAAAAAAGTGAGGCTACCTTCCCCTCATAGAATTTTCAGACTCGCATGTTGCTTATTCAACTATGTGGTTTCTCCACAAAACATTTTCCAAGTGTATTACCTTATTCCTTAATAATTGTTCCTTCAATCAAGAATATGAATTGGATTATCTTCATAAGAAAAGTTTCTCTTCTAGAAAAACTTCATCTATGCTCAAAATATGAGATGAATCTAGGAAATACTTTCTCTACATCAAAACATGAAAAAAATTATGTATCTGAGATAAACTCAGAAGAAAAGGTACTTCGTAGGCGACTGGTCCAACCTTTTCCAAAATATCATAAGTTTCAATGATCAAAGGACTCTACATTCATTTCTTAAAAAATTCATAACACTTTTTTATGGTGATATTCTAAAAAAATGATCACCTACCTCAAAATAAAATTCTTTCATATTGTTGTATTTGTAAATTTTCTGTCTACTCTGAACTGTCCTCATGTGTTTCTGGATCATCTTCACTTTCTTAATCATTTTCTCTACTAATTCTTTTCCATTAAATTTTTTTCCAAGACTTTATCCCAAACATCTAGAGTTTGACACTGCTTCCCATACAATTCTTTAAAATGTGAAATATATATACTGGAATGAATACTATTATTATAAGAAAACTCAGTTAAAGAATGATGTTGATTCAAACATCCCTGGTAGTCCATTAAACAAGTTTGAATCATATCCTCCAAATTCTGAATCGTTCGTTCTGATTGCCTATCTGATTGAGGATGAAAAGTTGTAGTAATATTTAATTCTCTTCCTAATAACATTTGAAGGCCCTTTCAAAAGTTAAGGGATCCTGAGGTCTCGGTCAAATTCAGTGGAAAGAGGAACACCGTGTAACATGGAAATCTCTTTGAGGTACATCTGGGAAAGATATTCCAGTGACAGTGTATATTGAATAGAAAAACAAATGTTTTGATTCTGTCTGCTGATCAAAAACAATAGAAATTGCATTGTTAACTCGAGATGTCTAAATTTGTCCCGCCAAAAAGTTTGCGGATACATTATCCATTTTCCATTATGGTATTGGAAAAGGCTGAAGCATATCCTTCGATAACTTATACACTTCTTTATCCTGTTTACATGTCAAACATTTCTTGGTAAAATCTGTAGTATCTATTTTCATTTATCCCACAAATAATCCTCATGAAGGTCTCTATACTTCTTGGTACTACTTGGATGAAGTGAAAATAGAGAAATATGAGCTTCACGCAATAAATATTTCTTCAATAGTGAATCACAAGGCACACACAACCTTTAAGAAAATCTTAAAACCAAATTGTTATCAAGGTTAAATTATGGAAACTTACCCATTTTAACCCATTCAAGGTTTTTTGTCGCTCATTTTCTTCCTTTTGTGCTTGCTTAATCATGTCTGATAACGATCACTACCCTGAAACCTAAAATAAAATAGAGTTATTTGCTACACCAATAACTTCTAAGTCAAAATTTAACAAATATTTAATCAAGGGGTCATGGTCCAAAAGTAACATGGTTAACGATGCATGATGTTTTCAACTCAAGTCATCTACCACCTTATTTTCTTTTCTCAGATAGTAATTGATCGTATAATCATAATCCTTTATCATCTCAATCCATATTCTCTTCATCATGTTAATTCCATCTGAGTGAATATATACTTTAAACTTTTATGGTCAGTATATATTTGACATTTGGCTCTGTAAAAATCATACCTCCAAGTTTTCAAAGAAAATAACCACAGATTCCAATTCCAAATCATGTGTGGGTTTAACTTAACTCATGTGGTTTTAGTTGTCTTGAAGAATAATCATTTACCTAATTATTCTGCATCCAAAAAACAACTAATTACCTTCAATTAAAAATCATGATAGATGACAAACTCTTCATTTTGGGAAGGCAAGGCCAAAATCGTACCATTCACCAACTTATTATTTTGTTCCTAAAAACAAACATCATACTCTTCTATCCAAATAATTTTAACCTCTTTTCACATTAATATAGTTATCAGGCTAGATAACCATGCAATGTTTTTAAAAACCCATTGGTAATAACCTCCTAATCCAATTAAAATATGAATCTCTATAAAATTTTTAAGTCTTAGCCATTAATCATCCACTTTTATTTTAGTAGGATGAACTGTTATTCTATACTTATTTATAATGTGCTCGTGAAATGAAATATGTTACAACCAAAAATCACACTTTCTGAATTTTCCAATCAATTTATTTTCCTTTATGTTTTGAAAAATAGCCCATAGATGTTTTTCATGATCCCCTTTACTCATAGAAAAAACCAGAATTACATCAATTGAAAAAACCAAAAAGTTATCCAAGAACTAATGAAATATTATGTTCATAAGATCCATGAATATAGATGATGAATTTGTTTACCCAAACGGCATAACCAAAAATTCATAATGCCCATATCTTGTATAAAAATATATTTTTGGGATCTAATCCTCTTTTACCTTTAGCTGATGGTATTAGAATCACAATCCAATCATGGAAAAGTTTTGAGCACCCAGGATCTGATCAAACAGTTAATCAATATGAGTCAAAGGATATATTTTTTAACCGTGATGTTATTCAAGGATCTATAATCAATGTAAAGTCTCATGGAACAATCATTCTTTTTAAAAAAAACTGTGCACCCCATGGTGAAGTGTTAGGACGTATGAATCTGTTATCAAGAAACTCCTACAATTGATTTTTCAATTCAATAAGTTACATTTGAGAAATTTCATTTGGGTGGATTTAAAATTGGCTTAGCAATAGAAACTAATTCAACTGTGAACTTGACTTCCCCATTAGGTGTGACACTGGGTAACTCATTCTGAAAAAATATCAAGGTATTCATTTACCACTAGAACATCATTAATCTAAATAGTTCGATGGTTTCAACAATATGAGAACGATTACATTAATTTCCACCTGTAAACAATTTCTTAGGTTCCAAATATGTTATCAATTTTATTGTTTCGTTATTCTATAAAAACTGATATTATTTCTAAAAAACAACTTCTTTAGATCTAAAATAAATATTAACATGATAAACATAAAGAAAATCCATTCCAATAATAACATCAAACTCTATTAAGAAAAAACAACATGGTTTGTAGGTAACATTTTTCCACAGACCCTAATAGAATGATTCTTCAAATTCCTATTCGCTATAATATTCCCCTAGTGTTTCAACAATAAGTTCCATTATCATTTATTGAGGTGATATTTTTTTATTTATTATATAATTCTTCAGAAATAATGTTATGTGTAGACCCTGTATCGAAAAAATCTTTAGAGAAATATTAGTATCCAAATAAGGTACCTGATACAACATCATTGGATAGCTCAACATCTGTTGACATAGTCACAAATGATATCACTACCCCTTTATTCTTGTAGTCTATCTTATTTGCATCATTCAAATATATCTTTCAGAAAGTATTTTCATAATTACCCATCTCTCCGAATTTAAAACAAATAAGAGTTTTTTTATTAGGTTTAGTCTTATAATCATTTTCATTGAAATCTTGGGCCAAATTTCCAAAATAACCACATTGAAAACACTTCCAATTTTTGGTCAGGCATTCCCCATGATTCTTTTTTTCCACACTCATCACAAACTAGAATCCTGAATTTTTTACCATCAAATTTCTTTAGTTGATTCTTACCCATCACTTTCCATCTAGAATTCTTCTTCTCCTTGTTGTCAAAGAAAACGTTATTTCCAAATAAACTCCATATCTTCCATATCATCACATTGGAAAAGTTTTTCATATCATTTTAATTGACGGGAGGCTAATTACCTTCAATACCTTGTCTTCGATCTTGAGTAAATGCAGTTGATTTTGCTATCAAGATCTAGAATAATAGTTGGAGCATACCTCACCAGTCTGGTGAAGTTGGATATGTAAACTAAAACTAAATCTTCATCATTTTTATTTAATTTAAGGAATTTATTCTCCATCCAATGTCTCACCACCATAGGGAAATATTTTTCAAGGAAATAAATTTTATATTCATCCAACTATATGGAATCAATTTCATATCTATCCCTGATATTATTGACCATTGACCACCACGTATCAGATTCACTTTCAAAACTATAAATGGAAAAACATAACTTTTGATTATGTAAATAACCCATAGCATCAAATATCTTTTCAAGGGCCTTAATCCATCCTTCTTCCACTACTTGGAAAGAATATCCATTGAAAGCAGGAGGGTGTTGCCTCATAAAATGTTCCACTATTATCATGTTTTGTTTTGGTACCTTTGGTTGTTCACTTTTATGGAAGTCACCACCATTTATTGACTACATCATCTATGACATTACTGTAACAAACATCTTTTTTCCAATCCCTACTATTCCAAGATACTGATTCAGAAGGATATCATTCGGTCGGTTCCTCTCCTATTAAACTTCTATATTTCTTCAATGAAAAATCATTCTAAAAAACATTTCTTAGTCAAAGTAACATGGTAATATTTAACTTCTATATCATTTCAAATTAACCATAGAGAAAAATTATTTATGGAATTCTATTAATATCATCTTAACACCTAAAGTTATCTAAACCATCCTCTGATACCAACTATAAGGATTCATTCTTAATAAATAACATAATCTTGAATTTTAGTCAAGAATTCACTTCCTTTAATATTGAATATCATTTCACGAATATAGATTTAGAGAATTGGGAAACAATATGTTCATAACATTACACATTAATACATAGTGGATACCATTAATACAATATTCTTTTATTAAAAAATTTGATTCTTTTCAAATAAAACAAGATTTCATGGTAAAATTTTCATAACATTTAACATGGGTTCCTTATATGTTATAAAAATCTTTATGACCTATTAAAATCATTTTAAAACATGGGATGAGCTCAAAAATCTCACAAGGGGTTACAAAAATATTGAAACAAAACATTTGTCGATGAATACTTGTAACTTATGAAATCATTTTAGAAATGACATACTTCTTACCCATATAAACTTACTTTGTAAAATTTGATATTTACATGAGATTTCCAAAAACATATGAAACATAAATAGATCCATAATTTTATCGTGGGGAATTAATTACATAATATTTTAACCCTCTCGGTTACCATATAATTTTTAACCTTCACTGGTACCTTATTAGTTGGGTAACCGTTGTAGTTTCACATAGAGTAGTCATATGGCCAAACTCCAAAATACACTTAACCAATTCATTAGAGGGAGATTTAGGTCCCAAAGTTCATCATAAATAATTATTATGAACCATAACATAATCATATAACGTGAAAAATTTCGTGAAAACATTACTTTTGAATTTTTTAAAACAAAAGTTTTACATAGGATTTTTAACAAATCCCCCTTAGAAATATCATATAATAAAAGTGATACATTATAGAGTGGATGTAACATGTATATAAACTATAAATAAAAATTATTATACATAATATATAATAAATTAATCACACAATATATTTTAATACCACATAAATAAGGAAGTATAATGTCACCCCAAAGAATGGAAATCGGGTTATGAATTCCCTGACCTCTTGTTTGTCTTACTTGAGTATTTTTTAAACCTCTAGTGTTATGGTTAAAAGAGTATTATCTGTATTTTAAAAAAACATTTTCTTGTTTATAACACCTTATATGATCATTTAATAAAATCATTTTACCATTTAATTGTTATTACATTGTTCCTTTCATTTTTTAGGGTGCGTTCATTACTTGATTCACATGGACGGTTTGTATTTAATTTTCCTATCATGTGGAAATAAAATTACAGAAGGGGAATGAAATGGTATTAATATATTCAATGAGTATATAATGATACCACAAATCAATTTTTTATCATATATGATTTTGCATCATTAGATAAAACATTAATGATGTTTGTTTGGATTATTTTTGGAGTTTCCTCGATAATCTTGAATTTCTTTCATTATATAATTTGATTCCATGCATAGAAGTTAATTCTAGAACATAAAATAGGTCGTAACATAAAAATTAAATTATTTACCAACCATTAAAATGGTTTTATGATAATGTTTAAATGAATTAATGTAAATTTGAAACACATCCTCCACGATTTTGGTAAATCGCAGCATTGAGGATGATATATTTATTTTTTGAATAAGTGGGAAAGGGAATAAGAGAGATGATGGTGAAATATTACATTAGAATAATAAAATTCTAGTTAATGTTAGGTAACGGGATTATCGTATAATTTTAATGATTGGATATGATGAAAGAAAAGTAAAATAAAGGAACTTGATATAAAAGAAAAGTTGAGAAATCCCTTATGAAAATTCAGCAGCCTATCAACATAACTTAAAAATTAATAAAATATTTTGATGAGATTAAAAGGGTATCTATTTATTATAACATAATATGAAATGTAATTGGGACATTGAATTACATTTACCAATTTAATACAATTTAAATTAAATGACAATTACATAATTAGAGTGCTTGAAAAAGAAATAGATTTTGAAATGAAAATTCTACAGCATAACAGCTATGCCACATTGTTTTAGAAAACATTAAAAAGTTAGGGTACAAGGGTCACCCATTCATACAGGGCTAATAAAATGTTTGAGATATAAAATAATATATAAATAATAACATGGTATGAAAACATGAAATATATACCACATAAAAGAGAACTTGAATGTAAAAGAGAAGTTGATATTTATCTTACCATGTATATTAACTACTAAGACATAGAGGTTGGGACCGTGGGGGCTTGAGGAAAATTTGGGAGGACTACTAGGGAGGTAAAACTATGATAGAATCGAGTTTGATGAGTTTTTAATGAAATAATACAAATGAATGAGGGGTTATTTATAATAGATGAGAATGAGTTTTTAATTAATTTCAAAAGACACATATTTTGAGGTTTTTGCTAAATAGTGGGCTCGCACGTTGTATTTTCCGATGGTATTAAACACATGATAAAACTAATACAATATTTTAATATACACAAGTATTCAGAAACTTTATTTTAATTATTTCATCATTATTATGTCATTAAACATACCGAAAACTCAAAATTGTATTTTTAATATTCATGAAAAATTTACGTATTTTAGAAAAATAAAAAAAATTAACCCCAACCAGTTTTTAACATGTATAATTGAAAAATGAAATCCATTTTTTGGAAAAAACATTCTAAATAATTTTTTTAGTTAAAAACATAATTTATTTAAAAATAACATTTTTAAATCCAGAACTCACTTTTAAACAAATTGAAAAATTAATCAACATCTCATTATCTTATAACATCAACAAAATAAAATAATAATACAATTTACTATTCATTAGGTTTATATTAATATTCACAACGGTGGGTTACTATTAACAAAAAATAATTGGTTCTATTAGACTCTAAATAATATACTGATCACAATGGTAGATGACCATTTTTTTAAATTCAAATAATTGAAGTTGACAAATTATGTTTAAATGATAGTTATAATTATAAACCTAAAACAAAGTTTCATGCATTTTAATTTTTTTTAAACCTGGGGGTGTTACAAATGGTTTATTTTTTTCCATTACTATTCTTTTTATTATCATCCAATGTCTTAACACAATTCACATGTGTTAATGATGGTTAAAAGAATATTTGAATCCAAGTTGAAGGTTGTGAAGATTTTTACTGAAAAAATCATGGATTATTTTAAGGACTTTTGTATAATAGATAAAAATGGATACCATGAAAAAATTTTAATTAGTAATATATATATTTATTATGTAATATTATAATTTTATACTTTAATTTATAAACCTAAATGGAAATTTGGAATCATAAAAATTGGATTCTTGTTTAAATTATTAAGAAATGTAATATATAAGTACTGGTCTTTATAGTTCGAATCAGAGCACAGTTTAGATAACTGCAGGGATTTGGATGATGTTAAGAGAATACCATACATTATGTTAAAATCATTTTTTAGTTTAAATAATATAAAATTTAAATAATTCCAGGTATATTTGGATAAGTTATGTCTTTTCATAATGTTTTTACACCTAAATAATAGAGAATATGAAGTTGGAGGGAACCGAGAGGATAATATCGTTTCAAATATTCAACCTGAAATGGTGGGAATTGGACCCTTTTTGTTTTTCAATGTAATTTATCCATTTTCATAGGTTTTAAATTTTGGTGTAATCAATTAAATACATCATCCAAAGAAGCCAAAATGGAACATGAAGATAATGGAACATTTTATGAGGACCATCCCTCTTTATTTCAGTGGATCTTCTGACCTTGTGGTAGCTGACGGGAGGATTTGAGATCTTTAAAATATATTTAATGTATTGGGTTTTTTAGATAATCAAAAAAAATATCATTCTATTTAATATTTTGAAGGTTAGTTTGAAGAATGGTTGTTAATGGTCAAGAATATGAAGGAATGATAAGATATTGATTCCTTGGAATGAGTCAAATTGAAGAATCATTTACTTAAATAATATTTTCCTATGGTAGTTTGTGATAGGATGGAAAATAAACTCATAGAATTGAAATAAAAGGTTTAATATTTTATCACAATATATGAAGAAAACATCACTCTATTAGAAATATTTTCTCCAATAATCATTTGAGATCTTGATAATAAATTCAATAACTTCTTACTCAGGATTAAAGGCAAGATATATAGGGGAATTGGCTTCATAATAATTCAAAAGTTTTGACAAATTTTTTTATGTACTTAGTGGGTAGAAATGGAGTTTGCTAATGATCATAAATACTTTAAGATCAAGCAGAAGAAAATTTACATTTGGAAATTAATGTGTTAGAATCAATCAAATAAATGAAAAGGTATAAAAATATAGTTTCCATTTTGTGGAAATTGTGGTAAAACTTATCATGCGGAATCCATTAACAAACATCGGAATTTATTTTAATGTGGAATGTTTGGACATATGGCCAATGATTTTAATGAAAAATAATTTACTATTGGTAAGATCAATTTTTATAAGAAAACTACTATGTGTTATAAATGTGGAGGGATGCAGAATTATACGCATTCCTTCCCATAGAAGAATATAAATGATGGGATGAAGCAAGTCTATAATCAAAAAAGTTGTAGTTAAATTTTTTAAAATTACTTTAGTAGATTTTGGGCCATTCAATGATGTTTTATAAGGTTCATTTTTTGTCTACTCAACTTATAAAAATTTATTGGTTGATACAGGGTCTACACATTCATTTATTTTTTAAGAAATGCTCTGGTAAATTTAAAATTTCACCCCATGAAATGAAACAAGAACAAATGGTAAAATACCCAAGGGGAAATATTATGGAAAAATGAATTGTAAGAATATTCATGTCATTGTTTGTGAAAAGACATTACCAAAATCCCTATTCATTTTTATCCTAGTATAGTTTGAGGTTATTCTCATTATAGATTTGATTTCATTCTACCATGTGTTGATAGGTTATAGAGATAAAGAAGTTATTTTTAGAAATTGTTTCAGTATGTATATAATAATTAACCCATACTATTGATAACACCTCAGGCCTCTGAGAAACTGTTAAAATATGGAAATTAAATTTATCTTTCATATATTTTCAAAAACAAGGGAACTGTTCATATTAATGATATTCTAGTGGTAAATGAATACATTGATATTTTTCCTGTTGAGTTTTCTGGTGTTATACCTACTCGAGAAGTTGAATTTACCATTGACTTAGTACTTCATGATAAGAAAATTTCAAAGCCCCCTTATCAAATGGATAAAGTTGTAACGACCCGAAATTTTGAATAAATCTTTTTTACTAATTTCATGTGTTATTTTATTTTATATTTATACTCAACAAAAATGTTTTATTTGATAGACATGATTATAATTAAAATGAGATCAGTGGGTTTTGAATATTATATAACCATCGGTCAATATGACCACTGTGAACAAAATGTTTTGATTATTGTCTCTAAATATAAGTAATCTTGGTTAATTATTATAGAAAGAAGATTCGATGGCCTCACCTAGTAGTCTTGGACCGATCGAAGCCCATCTAACAGAGCTTGGGAAGGAGGTAGCACCATTGGGCTTTGCTCTGGATCAAATCCAAGCCGAACATCATCATGTGAAGCTGGAACGGAATCGCCTTCGTGAGAAGTTCAAACTGATAGAAATTACTACTCGGGCAATGTTGACTGAGCCGCCCCAAGCTTCTATCACCCTAGCACACCTTACTCTTTGGTCTTATGCTGGTATTATAAGGGGCTATGTAACGAGACCGTAGCTACCTTGTTTAATCCTTGTTTTAAATAAAAATTGGTATTTATTCTTATGATGAAGTTTATGAATTTTGAAATGACCGGATAAATATAGTATGCATATTTTTGATGAATTTTAGAAAAAGGATATTTTAAAAATGTTTATGTAAACCTCAAATAATTAAAAATGTGTAATGATTTTCAAAAAATGGTCTTCTACAATTATGTTCAGTACAAAATTTTGAGTCTAATAAGATCAACGTAATTTTTGATGAATAGTAAATTATGAATAGTGATTTTATGCTTAGGATTAGTAAGGTGACCAAATGGATTAGTAATCTCACTTAAAGAAAGTTTTAAAATAATCTAGGCACCTTGATTATGTAATGTGATTCAATAAAATGGTTAAATAAGGGTTTCATAAATTATTATTCAAGTATTAGTTTTTTCGGATGAATTGTGTTTTTTAATTAAAAATTTAATTAAAAATAATTAGAAAATTATTTTTATAAAAATGACTTTATTTTTTAACTCAGAGCATCGATATTATGTTAAGGTAATTTTTGGGGATTTTTCTGAAAAAAATGAATTTTCGATGAATAGTGTTTTTATTTAAAAATTAAATTAAAAATATTTAGAAAATTATTTTTATAAAATGGATTTCATTTTTGAAATCAGATCATTGATATTTGGTTAATGTGAAATTTTGGGATTTTTCTGAAAAAGTTGAATTTTCAGTGAATAGGAAAAATACAGTTTTAGGGTTTCGGTATGTTTAATGACATCATAACGGTGTCATGATGATTTCATGAGATCTTTTGAGGGTTGGCCGGCCAAGAGTGATGAATTATTGTTTTGGGGGCCCCATGTGGCCTAACTCCATGATAAATGCCAAGGGAGAGCACATGGGTTTGAGAAAAGCACATGTGAGGTGTCCCTTGGCCATTAATGCTTTGTCCCCTCACTTTCCCTATAAATACCCACCCTTTCCTCCTTTAGTTTTCACTCCCAACTCTACCCCAACGAAGTTCTGGTCTTTTTACCTTCCAAAGAGTCCTCCCAAGGTTCCCCCAAGCCCTCAAGGTCCAATCCTTTGAGTTTCAAGAGTCATGTTTTAAGGTAAGGGATCTGACCCCTCTCTTTCTTTTCAAGTAATCTCTTTTATGTCATTCCTTTTATGCTCCATGTTTTTATGTGAGAGGATGTTCTTTTATATTCCTCTTACAACCCTTTCATGTTTATATGATGGGAGATCCCCTCTTACTCTCATCATTTTGTTTTATGAAAGTTTAAGTGATGCCGTTAGGCTGCCGAATTTTTAAGGGATTCTTTCACCCTTCTCATTTTTTCAAGTTCGATTTTCAGGTCAAGTCTTTCAAGTTCCTTTTTATTATGTTGGGGTATGATATCGATATCTATCATACTGATCTCTTATGATCATATGATGAGGGGCCCTATTTGATCTTGTCAATTCTTTTTTATTGAAGTTTAAGTGACGCCGTTAGGCTGCCGAATTTTCATAAGAGAAATCTAATTTTTGTCTTCCTTCCATGTTTTTCATTTGAAATGGTATGTCCTTCAAATTTCATTACCATGTCCATATATCCTTCTTATTATGTCCCCTTACTGTTTTATGGATCATTTATGAGTGGGTGACCCATGTCCCCTCTCTTTTCAGTGTTTTCTAAAACCTTGTAACATAGCTGTTATGCTGCAGAATTTTTGTCTCAAAATGCCTCTCTCTTTTCTCAAAAATTATTTTATGTTATAAAGTTAATACACAAAGATCTTATTTCTAAAAGTGTATTCACATATATATCAAAATTTTCTATTCTAAATTCTGGGATTTACATACTTGAGACCCACTTTCCCTTTCCGTGGGTTTAAAGTGACGTAAAGATCACGTCTTTAAAGCAGTTTTTAAAACGTTATGATTATGAAATGAAACCCATTTATTTTATGCTATATGGGTTATTTATGAAATTTTTGATGATGATATATGTGGATCACATGATAATAAAGGAAAATTTAAGGGTGCTCCCTGATAGCGCTCCAATGCATTGGGTAATGATGTAACCACTAGAGATTACAATTTTCACGATACCTTGGTGAATAACATTGGTAATTTTCAAATGACACCTTGGGGATGGCCCTTGGTGATATGTTCATTATTGTCTATGTTAAATGATGTAGCCACATCTTCAAGTTATGAAAAATGTTGTTTTTATTATGAAATGCCTCATGATTTCTTTCTCATGCCTTAAAGTTCTTTTCATGTTCTTATTGAAGTATCTCAAGTTCACATGTAAAATGTTCCTCTTGTTTCCCCTTACTGGGCCTCCTGCTCACCCTTTCTTTTGATGTATGTCCCCAGGTTATGAGATGCCATAATGAACCTAGGATTAACTTAAGGAGAAGCCTTTCAAGTGTTTAAGAAGAATTCTTTATGTTTCTTTCATGTATTTTGTTCCTGGTTTCCACGACACTAGACCTTAAAGATCCTCAGTTTTGTGTATTGTAAAAAAAGTTTATGTTATAAAAAGGCGGGATGCTATAGTTGGTATCAAAGGATGGTTTAGTTATTTGTGGAAATTAGGATATAAAAACTTTATGAATAACCCTATAGAAAAGTTTAAATATAGGAAAACTTCCTGGTATTTTGGTAAGTATTGAGTAAGTGGTTTATCAAACAAATACATCCCTGTCTGGATACGAGCAGGTAGAGGTGGCTCTGGCACAGATGTACATAGGGGTAAAACCCGAAAACACCGCTTTGAGCTAGACTCGAACGGGAACTGGTACGCGACAACAGGCCTTGCTGCACTCTTGGTTACGACACTCCCGGGGGATATGCTTTGGTAAAATCATAAGCTTAGTATGAACCATTGTTAAAGGAACAAAGATAAAATAAAATGAACATTCACATATGAATATATGATCATGGATAACCTAGATGGGAACCTAGGGGATCACAAGTTAGGGTATACTTTTCAACTACAAGTTATCCTTATATGCTTTAAGTTTCTTTTCTTGATTATTGGCTAAGTATTTAAGCCCCTAATTATAGTTTCTTTTCTTAGTTAATGGCGGGAAATGGAAGAACAAGTCTCAACAACCAATGTGATAGGAAATTCTACGATTGTCGTATTAAGATGACATAGATGATTAGGGGATTAAAATATGATTTTTATTTTGGAAGACGTTCACTATTTTGGGGACCCTATATGATCGAGGTAAATAGATTACAACGGTATTTTCATTGAGGAGTAAGGTTGACTTATATTTTGAAGAATCGATGAATTTAAGGTGGACTTATAGTAATTTAGGTTACTTACGGGAATGATTAACCTATCTTGGGTAAAATATGTTTAGGTTATCTACTTTTGTTATAAGATGTTAGGAGTGGTTGATGTTGTTTGGAGATGAACAATGAAGTTTATTTTGGAAGACTATGTTATCAAATCTTTCTTGTATTTGGGTTTCAATCTTAGTTTGGTTTATTTTGAGGAATCTTAAGGACAATTATTTACGGAATGGACTATGATGAACTTTGGGTAGTACCATGGAAATTGAAGATTTAAAAGTAGTTTCCATTCCTATGGGATTATTTCTTTTTGAAGAGTTTTTTTTTACCTTACTCTTTCTGTTTTTGGGATAATGTCTAAAGATAGAAGAAATAGATAGTTGATCTTTTGTGGATTATGTGATTCTCTAGAAGATGATTCTTGTGTTTTGATGAGACCAAGTAGTTTTTAATGCTCATAGTTTAGAGAAAAGATTAGTTTTGGGTAGAAACTTATTAAAGGATGAAACTCTACATGAAGGTAGATATATTTCCTTATGTTTTTGTTCTATGTTGTAAATGAATTCCGCAAAGTTATGAAAAGGAACGTAAAACAAAAACGTTGTTGGTTTATGTTTCCTACTAGGTAATCAAAGACCGCTTGCACACATCATAATTTTGGGATTTTTTGGTGGTTAACTTGCTCCTAATCATGTTTTCTATCACTCTCCTTTAGGACGTGACCCTTTGTTTTCTCCTCCATGTCCATGTTTCCTACATGGAATCCTGGTATGAGTAAACTCGGGTGGCCTTTGTACTTCCTTTTCTTTCATTTAAAGTAATGGTGTCACAGACTCTTTTTCTGATGTGGGACTTTCGATGAAATTTTAAAAACCGATTTTTTTTAAAAAAAATTGCGAGGACGCAATTTATTAAGGGGGGAAGATTGTAACGACCCAAAATTTTGAATAAATCTTGTTTACTAATTTCATGTGTTATTTTATTTTATTTTTATACTCAACAAAAATGTTTTATTTGATAGACATGATTATAATTAAAATGAGATCAGTGGGTTTTGACTATTATATAACCATCGGTCAATATGACCGCTGTGAACAAAATGTTTTGATTATTGTCTCTAAATATAAGTAATCTTGGTTAATTATTATAGAAAGAAGATTCGATGGCCTCACCTAGTAGTCTTGGACCGATCGAAGCCCATCTAACAGAGCTTGGGAAGGAGGTAGCACCATTGGGCTTTTCTCTGGATCAAATCCAAGCCGAACTTCATCATGTGAATTTGGAACGGAATCGCCTTCGTGAGAAGTTCAAACTGATAGAAATTACTACTCGGGCAATGTTGATTGAGCTGCCCCAAGCTTCTATCACCCTAGCACACCTTACTCTTAGGTCCTATGCTGGTATTATAAGGGGCTATGTAACGAGACCGTAACTACCTTGTGTAATCCTTGTTTTAAATAAAAATTGGGATTTCTTCTTATGATGAAGTTTATGAATTTTGAAATGACCGGATAAATATAGTATGCATATTTTTGATGAATTTTAGAAAAAGGACATTTTAAAAATGTTTATGTAAACCTCAAATAATTAAAAATGTGTAATGATTTTCAAAAAATGGTCTTCTACAATTATGTTCAGTACAAAATTTTGAGTCTAATAAGATCAACTTAATTTTTAATGAATAGTAAATTATGAATAGTGATTTTACGCTTAGGATTAGTAAGGTGACCAAATGGATTAGTAATCTCACTTAAAGAAAGTTTTAAAATAATCTAGGCACCTTGATTATGTAATGTGATTCAATAAAATGGTTAAATAAGGGTTTCATAAATTATTATTCAAGTATTAGTTTTTTCGGATGAATTGTGTTTTTTAATTAAAAATTTAATTAAAAATAATTAGAAAATTATTTTTATAAAAATGGCTTTATTTTTTAACTCAGAGCATCGATATTATGTTAAGGTAATTTTTGGGGATTTTTCTGAAAAAAATGAATTTTCGATGAATAGTGTTTTTATTTAAAAATTAAATTAAAAATATTTAGAAAATTATTTTTATAAAATGGGTTTCATTTTTGAAATCAGAGCATTGATATTTGGTTAATGTGAAATTTTGGGATTTTTCTGAAAAAGTTGAATTTTCAGTGAATAGTAAAAATACAGTTTTAGGGTTTCGGTATGTTTAATGACATCATAACGGTGTCATGATGATTTCATGAGATCTTTTGAGGGTTGGCCGGACAAGAGTGATGAATTATTGTTTTGGGGGCCCCATGTGGCCTAACTCCATGATAAATGCCAAGGGAGAGCACATGGGTTTGAGAAAATCACATGTGAGGTGTCCCTTGGCCATTAATGCTTTGTCCCCTCACTTTCCCTATAAATACCCACCCTTTCCACCTTTAGTTTTCACTCCCAACTCTCCCCCAACGAAGTTATGGTCTTCTTACCTTCCAAAGAGTCCTCCCATGGTGCCCCCAAGCCCTCAAGGTCCAATCCTTTTAGTTTCAAGAGTCATGTTTTAAGGTAAGGGATCCGACCCCTCTCTTTCTTTTCATGTAATCTCTTTTATGTCATTCCTTTTATGCTCCATGTTTTTATGTGAGAGGATGTTCTTTTATATTCATCTTACTGCCCTTTCATGTTTATATGATGGGAGATCCCCTCTTACTCTCATCATTTTGTTTTATGAAAGATTAAGTGACGCTGTTAGGCTGCCGAATTTTTAAGGGATTCTTTCACCCTTCTCATTTTTTCAAGTTCGATTTTCATGTCAAGTCTTTCAAGTTAATTTTTATTATGTTGGGGTATTATATCTATATCTATCATACTGATCAATTATTATCATACGATTAGGGACCCTATTTGATCTTGTCAATTCTTTTTTATTGAATTTTAAGTGACGCCGTTAGGCTGCCGAATTTTCATAAGAGAAATCTAATTTTTGTCTTCCTTCCATGTTTTTCATTTCAAATGGTATGTCCTTAAAATTTCATTACCATGTTCATATATCCTTCTTATTATGTCCCCTTACTGTTTTATGGATCATTTATGAGTGGGTGACCCATTTCCCCTCTCTTTTCAATGTTTTCTAAAACCTTGTAACATAGCTGTTATGCTGCAGAATTTTTGTCTCAAAATGCCTCTCTCTTTTCTCAAAAATTATTTTATGTTATAAAGTTAATACACAAATCTCTTATTTCTAAAAGTTTATTCACATATATATCAAAATTTTCTATTCTAAATTCTGGGATTTACATACTTGAGACCCACTTTCCCTTTTAGTGGGTTTAAAGTGACGTAAAGATCACGTCTTTAAAGCAGTTTTTAAAACGTTATGATTATGAAATGAAACCCATTTATTTTATTTTATATGGGTTTTTTATGAAATTTTTGATGATGATATATGTGGCTCACATGATTATAAAGGCAAATTTAAGGGTGCGCCCTGATAGCGCTCCAATGCATTGGGTAATGATGTAACCACTAGAGATTACAATTTTCACAATACCTTGGTGAATAACCATGGTAATTTTCAAATGACACCTTGGGGATGGACCTTGGTGATATGTTCATGATTTTCTATGTTAAATGATGTAGCCACATCTTCAAGTTATGAAAAATGTTGTTTTTATTATGAAATGCCTCGTGATTTCTTTCTCATGCCTTAAAGTTCATTTCATGTTCTTATTGAAGTATATCAAGTTCATATGTAAAATGTTCCTCTTGTTTCCCCTTACTGGGCCTCCAGCTCACCCTTTCTTTTGATGTATGTCCCTAGGTTATGAGATGCCATAATGAACCTAGGATGAACTTAAGGAGAAGCCTTTCAAGTGTTTAATAATAATGCTTTATGTTGCTTTCATGTATTTTGTTCCTGGTTTCCAAGACACTAGACCTTATAGATCCTCAGTTATGTGTATTGTAATAAACTTTTATGTTATAAAAAGGCGGGATGCTATAAAAGTGGATCTTCTAGAATTGAAAAAGAATTTATAAAAATTTCTTGATAAATGGTTCATTCATTATAGTACAACATCATGGGGTGCTCCAATTTTTATTGTTAAAAATAATTTTTTCCCTGAATATTTTCATCTATTGAATATATTTTAACAACAATACTATTCCAAATAAGTATATGTTACCTTATATTCATGACTTTTCTGTTCATCTCCATAGAGATCAGTATTTTTTCATTATTGAATTAGGATCTGGGAACCATCACTTAAAGGTGAATGTGGATGAAATTCAAAAAACAGCATTATGTACTATATATTGTCATTAATGATTTATAATTTATACCTTTAGTTTGAAAAATTACCCTACTGTATTTATAGATCTCAAGAATAGAATATTTCATGAATATTTCGATATATTTTGTGGTTATTTGTATTAATGGTATTTTTTCTTTTTTAATTAATTACGATCATGAAAATCATATAAGGATTGTTTTAAAGACACTCAAATAAGATATGATATAGATAATATTTATAAAATGTGATTTTTAGTTATAAAACATTTTTTCCCTTAGGAACATTGTTAATAAATATGGAATAACAGTTGATCCTATGATGACATAAGTGGTTGATGAATGGACAAGAACTAAAAATATTAATGGCATGTAAATTTTTCTTGTATTAGTATGTTATTTTGGGTGGTTTATTGAAAACATTGAAGGGTTATCTATCCCACTAAATTAGCTAACTCAAAAAAGAGATAAATTTATCTAGAAAAAATATACTGATGATTTTTTTAGTAATTGAAAAGAATACTGGTGAATACTCTATTTTTTCCCTTTCCCTCGAAAAATGGGGATTTCTTCAACTACAGTGAATCTTATTTGAAGTTACATGATTGTGTTATAATGATGAATGGCATATTAATTTATTATGGTTAATTAAAACTAAAATCTAATGAGTTGAATTGTCATACTCATGATTTGGAATTAAGTTTTTTTTTGGTTTTAAAATTTGGATGAATCATTTATATGGATCCAATTATAAAATATATATTGATCATAAAAGTTTAAAGTATTTATTTAATCATAAAGAATTGATGATGAGTAGATATGATATAGGGAACTAATAATGTATTTTGATCACATGATCAATAACTATCTAGGAAAAGCCTACCAAGTGGAAGATTCCTTCAGTCAAAAACATCATGTATCATTAACCATGTTATGTGTAGAACATGACCCTTTTAATAATGATTTGATTAATTTTGGCTTAGAATTTTTGGTTCTAGTAAATTAATTTGTATTTCTTCAGGTGTTTTTGAAATCGCCTCTGTCAGTCAGAATTAAGAAATCTAATAAAGAAGATTAGGAATTAAATAATAAGTAAGAATTAATGAATAAGAGTATGTTATCTGAATTTAATGATGATAAAGAAAGTATTTGGATATTTGGTATTATGTGGTCCTTTTGATTCCAATATAAAGAAATACTTGTCAATTCATCCTTATAGTTCTCTATTTTTAATTTATCCTAGAAGTTCTAAGATATACAGTGAACTTTGAAAGCATTACTGGTGGGATGGAATGAAAAGGGATATTTCTTATTTTTTCCAAGAAATTTTTATCTAGAAAATAGGTTCATTAAGATAAAAAAACTAAAAAGGGGATACTTTAAGCTTCCCTATTTATAGAGTGGAAACACTACGAGAAATTAAACCAATATCCACGGACCTATAGCCATGGTTTTATTGTTCTGTGGCTATACCTTTCTAATTTCCATAGTTTAATTAATCAACCATGGTTATACTACGTCCATCAATTATTTGGTATTGGGATCATCCTCTCTGATTCTCTACTCACCTCACTCCACGACGCCCTCCTCCCGAAAATTTCTCCTCACCGTGGTGCACTCTTCCCAAGGAATTATCCCCACCATTTTTCCATCCTCCCTGATGACTTCTCCTCCTTAGAGAATTATCCTCCTAGACCTCTCCTCACCGCGGTGGCTCCTCCCCGATGACATATCCTTCCCGAGATGTCCTACCCGACCTCTCCTACCCGACCTATCCTCACCGTGGCTCCCTCCTCTCCGATGAACTCTCTCACCATGGCGCCATCCTCCCCGATGACCACTGTCATAGTGGCACACTCCTCCCCGGAGACCTCTCCCATCACAGCGCCCTCCTTTATACTGTCACTGTGGTGGCCTCCTCCAAGAAGCTTCCAATCAAAGAAGGTATTTTATACCATCTAATTTCATCAATCTTATGAACTGTGATTAGTGGTATCATGTGTTAGAAGAAATTAAAAGATGGGTAACCATTCAAAATGATTTGAATGGTTGTGTGGGGATATCATTATAAAATAACATAGGACGTCCATTGGATATCCTGTTTTTGGAAGATTGTGTTCCTTATAGGTATAGTTGGTTCGACTTTGGAAGTAGTAATGCACAGTTTTCATTCAGTTAGCCATACCATGTATACAAATCCTGCAAATCATTAATGGTTTATAAATTATTATTTTTCCCATCCAACATATTTATTATTTTCTCTCATTTCATTGGTTATGTTGAATATACCATGGTTATCATGTGATTCTTATTCCTTTCCTTCGTCAGTTATAATTCAATCTAATACACTATCTTCATCCGAGCTAATTCATACTATTTTTATTTCTTTTTTTCATTGATTTTCCTCACACTAGATTGAATCAAAGCTTGATTTTTGACAATTGAAGAGTCTTTAGTATAAGATAGGTGGTCCAAGTATTTTACCTTACTGTATGTATTTTTTAGAACAATATATTTGTGTTTCAAACAGTAATTTCTATTTTTCACCCTTAAAATGTGAAGTTAATAATGTAGATACTAATGAATTAGATTAAATAAAAATTGTACTCTTAATAGAACTATTGGTTTCTCTACTAAACCAAAACCAATAAATCAGTATCTTTCTGTTGTGGTTGTGATCTTATCTTCATCTAAAAGATTAAAAAACTATATTGGTTGATAATTTGACTGATTATAATTATAATTTCATTCACAATTTTCATTATAATTGGAGGTGTGATGATTAATCCCTCAAGAAAGGGTTGGCTAAATTTAATTAAGAAACATGAAAATGATAACCAACCTTGACCATTTTATAATTAACCACAATAGAGGTTTGATGTCTTATTAAATAAAAAGGTGTATCTAAATAATAATATTTGAATGATGAGATTCAAGGAACATACCATGGGCATATTGTTTTTATAATAAAAGAAACTTCCTATTTAAATTATTTAATTAATTAATATAAAGATTTTCGGTATAGATATTTCTTGTGTAAAGAATTGAAATTTAGTATGTAATATTTTCCCACATGACATTATTTTTTATTAGTACATTAAATTGACTAAAAATAATGATCATGGAGATTCATTTTTCCCTAGATACTTTCATGGAATATGATATACCTATGCATGTATGGTGCAAACTGCCTATAAATAGTTCACTTATACATTGTTTTATTACCGTATGATACTCAATCATAGAGTCCCTTACATTTTTGAAGAATTTTTATAGAATCATTTAGGCATTATTTCCCTTATATAAATTTTGATACATGGGAATGGTGTCCATCGGGCATGATATCCTTTATATATTTGATACTCAAGCATGGAATCCCTTATGAATTTTGATACTAAGACATGGAATCCCTCATGCACGGTGCCCCATAAATGTTGTGATATATGGGAATGGTTTCAAATATATGTTCTGATTATTAGGAATAGGGTCCATTATAAATTTTGAAACTCAGGTTGGGAATCCCTTAGTAGTATATTCCCTTACAAATTATGATACCCTAGACATTGTGTTCCTTATATTGTGATACAAGGGTCTTTCACCTTGTACATAGCACAACTATATGATATGTGATCAGCTTTGAGGATTACTTAGATCTAAACCTGAACCCGACACTAGTTTATATATATCTAGGAAATTTATTATATTCAAAATGAAAATATACACATGAAGGAAGGTGTGAAGATATATATAATCTTATGCCAATGAAAATACGGTTTATCATGTGTCCTATATGAAAATGAGACTAAATTGATTACATTTATTTATTTTTTATAACATTATTGATATACTTTCAAACTATTATATTTTATAATCATTGAAAAATTAGATCGAGAAACCATTGGTGTTAGCCTACTAATTATATCCCACACCCTGTTTGGGAAGGATTTCCAATATTGTACCTGAAAAGTCCTCATGGTTGCATTATTAAGTTTTGTATTTTTCATTCATGAAATTCTTCTTGAATATTTGGGTTAGGAGAACAATGATGTGATGTACATTAGGATAGTCATGAAGATATAATTTTTTTTAAATTTATATACCTGTACTATATTTTATAGTAACCACATTAGTATGTTTACTAATTAATATTTTATAGCCTCATATGGACATGAATTCATTGTTGTATAGTTGGAATTTTCTATTTTATCGGTTATTTTTATCATTTGATTATATGTCATTAATATATACTTGTTCTTATATTTTTTGTAGTTATTGTATAGTGATATGATACTATTTTCATAAGGTTATAGACTCTATTGTACCATAATTATACACTCACTATTGGTTGGCTGCCTCTGATATATGTGGTGGCACTCTTGTAGTCATGTAACCAACTATCTTGGGGATCTATTTAGTGGCTCTTTGGTAGGGAATTTACAAAGATGTATAAGAGGTTTCATTTTATAGTATTGTTCAAATTTTTGATATTAGATATGATTCTAGGAATGTGTTAGTTTAGGGTAAATAATCATGTCTGGGAGTGTTCAACACATGCAAGGGGAAAAGACTAAGTGTTCATGGATGAGCATGTGATCTTATTGATAGATATTAAAATTTATTATGATTTCACAATGAGAGATTGATTTAAATTATTCTACATATAGATTTATGATATTAGGGTATTTTTATTTTGGGATTCATGGAATGAACATGTTGTTTCATTCAACATTATAGGAACATAGAGATTTAAATGCCTTGAATATTCCATGATATGTGGGCTTCATACCATGATTTTATGTTATATGTTATATTTTCCTTATGTTATTTTATTAATTGATTCATGATTATTTATCATTATCTTCCTATATACCTTCATTTTGTGGTTTCTTATTTATGATTAAATATTATTTCCTTACATGTGATATCATTCCTTGTGATACTTGTGATATACGATTGGTTATTAATGTGTTAGCATCAACCTAAATGGTTTTTCCTATATAGTGTGATGGTGATACCCTAACTAACCAATATTAACAAGTATCAATGATGAACCATATGTTACATATGATAAAAAATTTATGGTAATAGTTAAATGGGATTCAAAAGCAATTTAGGATGTTGTCGGGCCTTTATAAATTTGGAACAGTAACCTGTATAATCAAACCATTATAAATGGACTATCTATATTCTATAGTCAAAGATGAAGACCAAATAGTAGGTACATGAATTCCAATAATGGAATATAAATAGTAGGTACATGAATTACAATAGTAGGAGGGGGTTGTCCCGGTGAGGGGGGGAGGTGGGGGCAGGGAGTAGGGGGTACAGGGGGTGTGGGCGTCAAGGGGGGTGGGGTGTCCAGAAGGGGAGGGGGGTTCGAGGGGGGTAGTGTGCATTGAGGGGGAAGGGGGTGCAAGGGAATGGGGGTTGTCCAAGAGTGGGGGTATGTGGGAGTAGTGTGTTGGGGGCAACAGGTGTGGGGTGTAGGGGGAGTGGGGTTGTCCAGGGGGAGTTGGGGGGGGGGAGTTGTACAGGAGGGACGGGGTGTCCGGGGGGTGTCCAAGATGGTGGGGGAGGGTTTCCAATATGGAGGTTCCCGTCAGATAATTCAATAAAAAACATAATAGGTCATTGTTCATACATCAAGGTTTTAATTTGGGTGCTGTAGGTACACCAAAATAATCATATATGGCCATTGAAAGTTGTGACTATTCATGATTTTTTATAATTTGAAACATTTATAAATTCCATTAACCATAATATTTGTTATGATTTCTTTACTGACATGTTATTGATGGTTACTTATTATCTTATGAAACAATACATATAATGTTAAGTCATTTTCATTATTATTTATTTAATGTTGGTTTATATGCCTCTGAATGGATAGATATTGTATGTACAATGATCATCAGATCATTGATGAATTTCAGAAGGAGTTGTGATATTTCTTGGAATTTGCATTCACTAATGTTTTAGATGGTAGATTGATTTGATTCATGTGTTTTGATTGTGTTGGAATACCATGGTTATATCATGAGGAAGTGAGTTATCATATCACTAAACGAGGTTTCAATAAAAATAATCATGTGTGGTATCATAATGGACAAAAATAGAAAGTGGTGAATGACATCGATTAAGCAGAAAGGATTGGTTGAAAAATATGATTTCCAAACAGTTTCCTTTTTTTCTGAAGCCATATCTTCATGTAGACTAGTATAAGAGGAAATGAATACCAAAACACTGTTTTTGTCTATTAATCAGGATGATGATGTTGAGAGTGTTAGAAAGATAATGGAAGAGGCAAATACCCCAGTATATCAGGCATGTGGAAAAATGAGCAAACTTGAGTTTTTAATGTGATTATATTATGGAAAATAAATGTATGAATTTAGTAATACTACAGTCGACTATCTCCTTCCATTTATTAACGATTTACTACCTGATGATGCATGTATTCTAGAAAATAATTGCATGGCATAAAAAATTGATGAAAATTTTGGATTTTTATCTATAAAGATTCATTCTTTCCTAAGGATTGTTCTCTGTTCTGGAAGGAAAATGCAGAGTAAAGTCAGTGAAAACATTGTGGCCCATCAAGGTAGAATACTAATAAAGATTGAATTCAATCTCGCATACCATATAAAGTGGTGTGGCACTTCCCATTAACTCCCAGTATTAAAAAAAATTATGTTAGAAAAAATGGAAAAGAATATGGGATGGAATGAAGATGAAGGAAATAAAGATAATGATAAAATATTGCATCCGGCAAGTGGGTTAGCTTAGAATAAATTTGATAGGATACATCCTGAATTTGCAGTGACCCATGAAATGTTATATTGGGATTATCCTTTATACATTTCAACCCATTTCTCCAAATGCATATAGCACACAGTACTTGGCCTGTTTTCATTCACATTTATAACTTTCTTGAATTGATGTGTATGAAGAATTTTTTTACTATCATGAGTATATTAATATCTGGACCCAGTGATCCTAGAAATGATATTTATATATACTTACATCCATTAATAGAATAGTTAAATGAGCTTTAGATTGTTGGTGCATAGGTGTACGATGCATTCAAGAAGGAGTACTTTATGTTTTGTGCAACTTTATTATGGACGATAAATGATTTCCTTACCTACGGAATGATGTCTGGATGGAGTACTAAAGAAAAATTATCATGCCATATTTGGATGAAAAATACATGTTTCCAAAAATTTAACGTTTCAATTAACATTCAACTTCATAGGGAATCCGTGATTTCTACCGATGGATCATCCATAAAAGAAAAATTGAAAATAGTTCGATAATGCTGTCGAGAAAGATGAGACACCTCAACGAATGTCAAGGAATGATATTGTTAAAGAACATGATGATTTGAATTATGTTCTTTTAAAAATTAAATCAAATATCAGAAAGCAAAAGCAAGTTAATTTTAATTCCTATGACAATTGGATAAATAAATGCATATTCTTTGAGTTTCTGTATTGGTCATCGAATTTATTGCATCATTTTTTTCGTGTAATGCATATTGAGAAAAACATTTGTGAAATGTTACTTTCTACTATTTTAAATGTAAAGGGAAAAAAATGATGATTTTCATTCTCATCATGATTTGATGGATTGGGGTATAATAGAATAACATAATCCTGAGTTAATTGGTCAAAATTAGTGGAAGGTCCTTATTGACTATTATTCGATGAATAATGTGGAGAATAAACAATTTATTTATGTCTTGGAAGGATTGAAAGTTCTATATGGTTATCCAAGTAATATTTCTAAATGGGTGAATTCACAATATGTAAAACTAGAATCTCATAAAACCCATAATTACCATTTCTTGTTTCATGATTTGATTCCTATTTCCATTCAACATTTAATTTCACATAATGTTAGAGTGTCTATGATTATGCCATGTCATTTTTGTCGAGACCTTTGTGGCAAAAGACTGAGAAGAAGTGTTGTCTATAAATTACATACAGATACACTGATTATTCTTTGCGACTTGGAGATGATTTTCCCACCGTCATTTTTCAGATGTATGTTACATCTGACTGTGCATCTTCCCACATAAGTTCTTTTTGGTGGTCCTATTTCGAGTCAGAGGATATATCCTATAGAAATAATGATGTTTACAATGAAATATTATGTGAGAAATAAATATCACCCCGAAGGCTGTACTATGAAATTTGTTAGCACAATAATGCATGGAATTATGTTCATCATACATGGGTAATGTCACCATGAGGTCTAATCGATTTATGAGAACTGAAGATGAGCAATAAGATCCCATTGAGTTTTCATTTCTTTCACTACCCCAAACAATGGGGATATCTGGATCATACTCATTTTGTACTTTAGGCTGGGAAGAGTTGGAAATGGCTCATCGTACAGTATTATTCAATTATGGTGTGCTCGATGATTATATCAAGTATGTGAACTAATAAATACAAATTTTTTTCATTATGTTATTTCTTCATATCTTCTGAAATTTTTAAGCTTTCATATTTTTTGATTGCATTTAGAAATTTTAAAAAAGATACATCGCTCTCTATCTATTAAGAGGAAGGAACTACTGAACAACAAAGAATTTGATGCTTGGTTGAAGACAAAGGTAATAGATTTTTTTTCTTATCATAACATAATCACATGATTCTGTTTGATATTCAATGTTGATATGTTTTAGGTTTTAACTCTACCAATGATTGAAGTATCAGATGAAGTAAGATTATTATCCTTTGGTCCGAACGATGTGGTACGTGATTGTAAATCAATGGTTGTCAATGGATTTAAACTTGTTATAAATAGATGTACAAAAAAATGTCAACACAGAATGATGGTGTCATGAGAAGAACCACAATATATTGTTATGCGAGTGCATCAAATAGACAGCCTCAGTCAATAAATATATCATATTATGGTGTTTTTGAAAGAATCATTTTCATAGATTACTATTCACATGGTTCTGTCGTAATGGAGAACTGTAAATGGTTTGATTCAATGACATGAGAAGGAATTCATATTGACAATAGTGGATTTAGAGTGATTGATATAAATCGCCAGCTTCACACCGATGAACCTTATATTCTTCTGTTACATGCATGACATCTATTTTATGTAACTAACCCGTTACATCAACAATTTGTTGTTATTGTTGATGTCATTCCTAGAAATATTCTTGACAAAGAAATTGATGATAATGATGTTGTGGATGAACCTGTAAGTATTTATTCAAATTTTTCATTTAATGACACAGATGACTCAATTTCTAGAATAAAATGTGAACCAAAAACTGTCACAGACCACACAGAATGTTGATACATTTTTATGTATTTACCTGACATTATCGTAATATTGTATGTGTTTTTTTGAACTTTCATACATGATATCATATTAACTATTATATTTTATACCATTGTATAATATAAAACTATTTATAGTCTGACCAATTTTTGTTTAATCACATCTAAATTAATTTTTAAACATAGAAAAGTCTTGATATTTTAGAAATATAAATATCACATTGATACTGTATCTCAATTTTTTATGATACAATTGTATTATTTAACATTTTACATTATTTATATTTATTTTAGAATATTATTTTAAATTCCCAGTTCAAAATGTATGAATATGATGATATTAGAAGAAATAGAAAAATACGAAGAAATGACCAACATATTTCTCATCTGGCTAGAACTGTAATTACAATTTATGTTTGAATACTATGGACTTTCATATTATTTATCTTGTTATCATTAATTTTATTTTATCATCTATGTTATTTGAGGATACTTCGTCGAGGACACGGTTGTATTATACTACCGAAGATGATAGTATGGCGGGGGTATTTATTCTACAGTTCAGCCTACTACAATGCCTCTTGAGTCACCAAAAGGACATCCTCCAATTATTCCACCTCCATATTATCCATACCCACATTTTACATATCCCTTTCTGCCCACACCCACATCAGATGGTAATTCTTAGACTCCCACCCCTCCTTATTTTCCATTCCCACCATCCACTGTATAGAGCACTATGCCCCAATATATCCCATTGCCATATCCATATCTATATCCACCCTCATCAATACAGGGTTATCCATCTACTATATAGAGTACTCATATTGTAGATATCCCACCTACCACGGAGGCTACTCCCCCTATAGACGCTACACTTTAGGGGTCAGCAGATCCTCCATCTACTGGTATGTGTTTAAACATTAATGATTGTGATTAATGATACATTCATATATATTATTACTATTTTTTACTTTTTTCCATGATTACATGCAATCTTAACTAGATGATAAGGCCACACAAAAATGCGAGAGGTTTGGAATTGACACCTTCAAATCATGGTTGAGTACAATGAGGATAGAGCTATAATTAAAAAAATCATACGGAATGTAAAATCATTATGGGAAAACTTTCTAGACACATCAATATCATTCCAGTTCAACCAATAAGTTGGAGGGAAGTTGGGGAACATATAAAGGACAATTCCTGGGAAAGGATCTGGGTAAGTAATGTTAATCACCTTTTATATGTATTAATTTATAATATTTTCTTAACAAATATTTTGTCTATTGTAGCTCTTATATAATTTTCCTGATGGAAAAAATGGAAAGACTCCACGGTTGATGGATTTATGATAAATTTGGTGAGTATACAAGTATGACTTATATCTTGGATGGAAAAAGTGAGTTAGCACAGATCTTGAAGAAGTATCGGTGATTCATGATTTCCCAATATCACAATACAAAAATATGATCAACTATTTGATGAGTCAAGAGTTTAAGGTATTTGTTAAATTTATATATATATTCACTTATTTATTTGAAAATGAGTTTTATTTATGTTAATTAAATTAGATAGTTTTTTGTTTATAAGAGAAATCAGATAGAAATAAAAGAAAAAAGAGTGGAATTAAACATGTTTATACTCGTGGAAACACTTCACTACCAGATCTTGAGAAAACACAGATAATTTAAAATTTAAAATATTTAGCTTTGTTTAGGGTAATTTTTTTTACTTCCAATTTTCATTTATTTTTTTTTTTCTGAAAAAATAATTTATTATCAAGGGTCGTGTTCCTCTCTCTACTTTTTTTTTGTATAAGCAGAAAAAAGAAAGATGGTACTATGCCAAATACTGACACAGGGAAAGCGATTATAATTATATTTCGATTTATTTTATCATGACTAAATTAAATTCATTATATTAATTTATCATTTTAATTTATGTAATATATCAATCAGCAGAATGATTTAGAGACATTGGTAGAAAAATAAACTTGCAATTTGGGCCTGAACGATCATCTACATCATGTATTAGAAGATGAGCATCGGGGTAGAGTATGTTGTTGACCTGGGAAGAAGATTGTACCATCTCGATACTTGTTTACTGAAACCATTTCTTTGAGTACTGGTTCTGGTTTGGTCACAGTGGAACATATGAATTTTCAATCAAAGAACAAACTCAAAAATCAGAAAAGGTGATATTTGAAAATATGATGATATTTATGTCTTCCATTTATTCTACACTTTAACAAGAAGTAGCTTCAACAATTGACACAAGTATTGATGTTGATGAGTTCAGATGGTGGAGCTGGTGTTGTAGCTGGAGCCAGAGTTATAGCCAGAGCTATTGCTGGAGTCAAATCTGTAGCCGGAGTTGGTCTTAGTGTTGGTACCAATACGGATGTTGATGTCGATGATGATGCTGGTGGCGTGAGAGGTGTTAATGGTCATTTTGTTGGAGGCTTGGATTAGGGTTATCATGAATTAGATGATACAAATATAGAGACTCACTATTTATGTGAATTGTATTTTTGGATTTTTAATATGTGTAATTTTATTATGCAATGATGTTTTATTATTGTAATACTGAATTGTATTGCGGTGATTCTGACTATTTATACATATATTTAATTAAACTATTCTGAGATATGATTTTTATGTTTTATTTAAGTTTTATTATTATTATATTGAATTGTATCCTTCTTCGATGCAACCATTGTACCTCCTAGATGATGCTTCTCCATGGTGTCCCCTCTATCTCCTCTACCACACCTCCGACAGTATGTAGTCCAATTTTCCATTTTTTTTCTTGAGGTGGCCACTCAATTATTTTCACTGATCATATTCTGAGTTTGATGACATTTACTATTATAAAGGATAGTGATTCATGCAATGCAGATAACCCATAAGAAAACATAGTCGATGCAATTGATTTGCTCCCACGACTTGCAACTGAGATTGACGTGAATATAAAATTCAGGAGGGAATGATTATTTTATACCATTTTTTTGAAGACATTGGTAACCATTTTTTTGTTTTTAATCAAATTTATATGTCATACACAAAGCTTTCATAATTGATGATTTTGAGTTTACTCTTGAGTGTGCAATATCGGATCTTATGGACATTGTTCTGTGTCATGGTTGGGTAGTTGATCTCCAGGTATGTACTTTTTAATCCTGTACCTTTTTATTTTGTTTATAAAAAATGATACATTATATTAATACCTTCACTATATATATTTAATGTTCAGTTCTATATTTATATTTGGTTCACTGAGTGGTGGTTCTTAGCTCAATTCAAATTTTCATGATCGATTTTGGATATCCCAATATAGGTAGTGGGAAGACTGATCTCACTACTATGTTTAAAGGGACATGATTCCATTGAAACTATATTGATGTGCTTTATGATTTGTGTTCATATAGAAGGAGAATACTGATAAATAGACACTACATCCATCCCATCAATATTATCTCTATGATAAAACTATGGGATAAGTGTTTTGTGGAAATTGGGAGACCAATAATAACGAATTCCCAGGGCTATTATCCCAGATGAGGGGGGCTATTCCACTTTGGGAAGAACCATTTCAGCTTTTGTTCCTTCCGGTGAGAATTCCCTGGAGGGGAATAGGAAGAGAAGAAAAGAATATTGTCAAGTTAATATTGCCTATAATCCTCTATTATATATGGAACTTCACTCCATTTATTCATTTAATTATTCTTGGCAACACATTCTAATTTTTCAAAAATGAGTAGGTCCCTACAAAGCTCACTTGGTAGATTCCAAATTTTCTTTAGACTATGAGAAGGATCATCATGTTATAGTTCCATTTGGGTTTGGATTATGTAATTGGAAGAAATACATATTTCATTCATGGAATTATCCAGTTAGTAAAGGGAAAAGAATAATTAATCGTAATTATTATTCAAATTTATCGATTCCCTTGGCTACCAGATCTTATGGTAAAACAATGAAATCTGTGGAAGAGGTGTTTCCATTTATGTTAGCACCGGAAGTGATTATAGATCTAAATATTAAATATAATTAGGAGTAAGAAAAATATTCTTATGATGATGTTGAGGGAGATCAATATGATAGAAAATAAGATCAATATTAGATATAGTAATCTGAGACAATTGATGGTGTTTTTGAGGCTGCAATATGGGGGAAAAGGTGATGGAATGTGTGTCTAGGCGTGGAGGTCCTTGAATCATGGGGCAATCACTATGTTATTTTATAGAGTAGTGTAATCATGGCATGATGAGAATGAATTGGTGCATGATAATTCACATTGTGGTTACATGTGGGGTCCATTGAAATGATAGAGTGAGGTGGTGAGCTGGCCATTGGGAATATTTCTATTTATGTGGATGATCTCCAAGGAGGTGGTGATAGTAGGTCACTGGAGAATTTAGTTTAGGTTTACCCATATGGTTGGAAACATACCTCTTCAATGTGAATATGATATCACTTGGTATCCCAAAGGAGTGTGTGAGGAGCTGTCTCCGTGGTGTGAGAAATCATCAAGGATAGATCTAGGTACCATTGTGCGATTGACCAAAGTTTTTAATTTTTTAGAAATACTATGGCTTGAATTAGAAGAATGGATAAAAGGATAAAAAATATCTATGTCAAAATTCATATCCCACAACTTTATTACTAAAAGTCGGAACTCATGCCAATCATTGAATGCAGTAAGTCTTGTTCTAGGTAATCTAGGCATATACAATACTTGGTAGTTTCTTGGAAATTATGTTTTAATTGACAATAATTTTTAGTCATGGAGTTCAGTTTAGAAATAATCGAGGACTAGGTATAATGTTGTCAGTGATATGAGGTAACAATAATGATACTTTTATGGTGAAGATTATCAACCTGGTTTCATGTTAAATTAAGTCTCTTGTGGTAAGGGTCATGGTCTAGCATAAGAATAACCCTTGGATTCTCTTGCAGACTCTATAAGACCAACATTCAATAGACCTATTCATATCTAGTTCCATGATGATTTCCTAATTATTGATTCAGATGTAGCACTGTATGGAGTCCAGATAATGGCTTTAGACTCTGGAGGAAATCTGTGCAAACTGAGATGAAATTAGATTGTTTGCAGGTTGGTGTAGGGTTGAAATCCATGTGACTTGTGGAATTTGTTATTGAATCAACTAGTAAAATTCCTTCAATGTTGGTTCAGAACATGATGTGGTGGGGAGGGGGTCTGCAGTTGAGGTATTGTCTAATAAGGAGGGGGATATCTAGGGTTGGGTGGTCTATCAAGGAAGGGGGCTGTCTGGGGGTGGGGGAGGTCTGTCCCGGATGGGAGGCTATCTAGGTTTGGGGGATCTTTCAAGTAAGGGGGCTGTTCAGGGGGGTGTTCAAGGTGTGTGTCTGTGGGCAGTCTATCCAAGAGGCGGCGGGGGCTGTCTGGGGTGGGGGTCTGTCTTGGAGGGGGGGTTTCAAGGTTGGGTGGATCATTCCCAGAAGGGGGGGTTGTCCAAGGGGGTGTTGTCTAGGGTGTAGGGGGTAAGGGGGGTTGTCTAGGAAGGAGTGGGGAGGGGCTATCCAGGGGTAGGGACATGTATAGGAGGTGGGGTTGTCCAAGGTTGGGGGGATCTGTCCAGGAAGGGGGGGTCTATCCAAGAAGGATTTGGGGTGGGGGTTGTCCAGGGGTGGGGGTCTGCCCAGGAGGGTGGGGAGATATCCATAGGGGAGGTGTGTGTCTAGGGAGGGGGTGTGGTGTAGGTTGGGGGTGCAGGTTGGGGGGGCAGTCCAAGAACGAGGTGGTGGGGGAAATCTAGTGGTATTGGAGGGGTGTCATTGCAGGGGGAGGGGGATATAGGGGGATAAAGATTCAGAAAATGATGTAATAAGGCTGATAAATGGGATTTCACTAAGGAGTCCTCTCATTTCTGAAATGAAGAGGAAAATATTGATGATTCTGGGCATTTCCCACTAAGGGGAGGGGGTCTATTCAGGTGGGAGGGGTTGTGTCGGTGGGGGGTTGTCCTAGATGGGGCTTACATCCCCACAACAGAAGCTATGACTCAATCTTCTTAGTTTCTCATCCCAATAGATTTCATATATATGCTATCTCAAAGGGAGTGGTAATCACGGAGGAATTATCTGCCTATTGATGGGATCTAAAGTCTCCTCATCAACCACCTTGTCAACATGTATAACTCAAACTCACATTAGGTGTGTCCATCAATCTCCCCATATTTTCAATAAATCATATTATGAAAAGTCCCACACATTTTGTCAAAAAATACAACACAACCCAAGTGTTGACAAACTATTTCTCTATCCCCTCATATCTTTCATGTTTCCCATAGACAGTGGAGAAACCTACTCCATTATGGAATACTCACTAGATATAGAATAATATTACTCCAACGCTTATGTGGTGTATCTATTGAATGAAATTGGATTTCATTTTAACAAAAATCCTTTTTTAATGGTCATGTTATTCAGTATTGGGATTTACATATCAATCTGAATATTCTTTGTTCATTTTTTGATAGGGAGTTATGTAACATTTATCATGTAGAGTTGACACACTAATCACATATATATAAAATGTCATTATATCTCACTTATTTTACCATTATTTACCTATAGGTTGTTACATATGATGAGTTTGATTCTACCCACCACCATAGAAGGTAGGGATTTCAACATTCGAATCAAGTATGGTTTCATTCATTTTTATTCTTTGGCTCAATTTTAATTAGGGTTTTGGGGTTTTTGGGATCCCTATCTTTTTTCAGTGCATTTTGGATCTCGTTTAGGCTTGTGATGCACCACATGATTGGGATATCCTATCAACCTGTGGGCATGAGGCCTTCTAAAAGTTTGTGAGAAGGCCTGGACCCTTTGTTCATTTTGGGTCAGGTTAGGTTTTCTAGGTTATTTTTTATTTGGTTCATTGATTCTGGTTTAAGTCAATTTTAACAGGTTCATTTTGTTCAATTTGGGGTTATTCAGTTGAATTAAATTAATATTAGATTCAACCAAGTAAGTTTCATTATATTCATTTTTTTCTTCCTCAATTACGCATTATTTATGTCAATTTTGATTGGTTTGAGTCATTTTGGTTTCATTATTTTCAGTTTGGTTCATTTTCATATTTTTTTTCAAACCATATGGTTTGGTTCCACTCTACTCAATTTTTATTGATGATGTTTTATTTACTTCTTATCATATTAGTGTGTTTTCTATTAGTTTACTTCATTTGACTAGAATTTTTAGTATAATAACCATATTAGCATGTTTTTGGTTTTTTCAATTCAATTGACTGGTGTGTTGGGTAGGGTGGGGGTGTAGGGTGGGGGCCTATCCGGGGGGTCTATCCAGGAAGGGAGGATGTGGGGGCTGTAGCGGGAGTGGGGGTGGTGCTTTCCAGGGAAAGGGAGGGGCTGTAGGGGGAGTTGTGGGGGGGGGCTCCATGGTGTGTCCAAGGAAATGGAGGGGGATGTAGTGGGATTGTTGGGGGATTTTCCAGGGGGCTTCAGGGGGAGTGGTGGGGTATTTTCTAGGGGGGATGTAGGGGGGTAGGGGCTGTCCATGGGGTGTCCATGGGGGAGGGAAGAGGGTGGATATCAGTGGAGTGGGGGTGTATAGGGAAAGTGAGGGGGTTACAGGAGGGCTATCTAGGGAAAGGATGGGTGGATGTAAGGATATTGGGGGATTCCAGGGGAAGGAGGGGGGCTGCAGGTGGGGGGAGGGGTTCTAGGCGGAGGGAGGGAAGATGTCTTGGGGGAGGGGGAGGGGGTGCAATGTGCAGGGGGTGGAGGAGCGGAGGTGTGCACGAGCATGCGGTGGGGGTGCGGGTGTAGGGTGGGCAGCTGTTGGTGGGGGAGGGGGTGTAGTGAGGAGGGGGGAAGGTTAGTGCAATATGCAGGGGGGAAGGGTGCAGGGGTGGGGTAGGGGATGTGTGCAGGAGCGGGGTTTGGGAGTGCTGTTGTAGGGTGGGGCACTGTGGGTGGGGGGAGGGGAGTGCTGTGAGGAGGGGGAAGGGGTGCAAGGTGCATGGGGAAGGGTGTAGGGGGGTTGGTCAGGGGGTGAAGGGTGTATGGGGGTGGGGTAGAGGGGAGGTGTGCAGGAGAAGGGGGTGGGGGTGACGGTGTAGTGTGGGGAGATTTGGGTGTGGGGAGGGGGAGTGTAGTGAGGAGGGGGCATGGGGGTTCAAGGTGCAGGGGGAAGGGTGTAGGGGGGTAGGGAAGGGGGTGCAAGGTGCAGGGGTGTTGGTGGGGCAGGGGGGTATGCAGTGAGGAGGGGGTAGGGGCTGAAAGGTGTTGTGGGTGGGGTAAGTGGTGGGGCATGGGAGGTGTGCAGGAGCAGGCTGCAAGGGACCTGGTGCAGGGTGGGGAGTTGTGGGTGGGGGAGGGGTGTGCAGGGAGGAGGGGGAAAGGGGGTGCAAGTTGTAGGGGGAAGGGTGCATGGGGGTGGGGTAGTGGGGTGAAAAGTCTATTGGGTGGGGTATGAGAGTTGTGCAGGGGGACGGGTGGGGGTGATGGTGCAGTGTGGGGAGCATTGGGTGGGGGAGGGGTGGAGTTAGTAGTGTCCTCCCAACATCCAGCACGATGAACCGTCCATATTTTCTTATACAGTGGAAAGGCTTATAGCCATGGTTTTAAACTGTGGCTAAAGCCTTATAGCCACAGTTTTATGAACCGTGGATATAGGAATATAGCCATGGTTTTATGAACTGTAGCCTTTATTGGCCCGGTTATAGGGTTGACCCTATAGCCACAATTTGAAACTGTGGCTATAAGTCTATAGCCATGGTTTGCAACCATGTCTATAGTCATTGACTTGTAGCCACACAAATAGCATCCGCAGTTCATGATGTTTTGGCTATAACCTATAGCCAAGTGTTTTGGGCCTATAGGCATGATTTAGAACCGTGGCTATATCCAGAATTTCAATTAGTGAAATGGAAAAATATCTCCCTAGATTTCGTGGTAGGACTACCAAGGACTTCTGATGGTAGCAATGTGATTTGGTTTATTGTTTTTCACCTAAATAAATATAAAAAAAATCATTCTTATTCAATATACAATGTATTTAAATCAACATTCTAAAATTTATCTTAAATATATAGTAAATTTACATGGATTTACTCTCTCTATTAAATCTAATTGTGATCTTAGGTTAACTTATTTCTTTTGTAAAGGTCCTCATAAGTCATTGGGAACTGGTTTAAATTTCAGTATATCCTTTCATCCTCTATCTCATGGATAGTTGGATTGAACAATTCAATCCTTGAAAGACAATATTAATTCTTATTTAATGGATTACTACTGAATTTGGGATAAACTCCATTCTATAGTTGAGTTTTTTTATAATACTACTTTTAATTCCTAAATAAAGAGATCAGTTTTTGTTGAATTATATAGAAAGGTGGGTCAAAATCATGTTGTTTTTGATGAATTGTGTGAAAAAATGTTAATGAAAAAAAATCAGTGTATTATGTGTCTAAAAAGGTGAAAATTATTCAAAAATATATGAGTTCATATAATATCATGTAGAAAGGTTATATAGATAAAAGGAGTAATGACCTTTCTTTCAAGGTAGGTGATCATGTTTTTTATAAAAAAATCAATGGAAATGTGTTATGTTATTTTAGAAGGGAAAGATAATTCCATGACTCATTGGACCCTATAAAATCATGGATACGGTTGGACCAATTTCCTATAGAGTTTCAATTCCTCTAAGTTTATTCTAGGTATATAATGGTTTTCTTGTTTCAATGCTAAAAAAATATATGTTGCATTCGTCTCATGTTATGAGACCTGAAGTAGTTCATCGAGAAGAGAACCATTATTTTAAGGAATAAAATATTTAGATTCATGGTCATAGAGACCAATTAATGTGAAATAAGTTAATTCATATGGATATTTTTTTAGGAGAAACTATATGGGTGAAGAACAAACATGGGAATATAAAAATTCTATGAGGGAAAGGAATCCCCAGTTGTTTAATAAGGTAATAAAATTGTTGGAAAAATTCCCTGATGTTGGGGGGGAATTTGAAAACCAAGGTACATCTAGAATGATTTTTTACTTATTTATTGTTAATAATGAATTAAATAGTCAAATTAATTATAAATATGTTAAGGAATTCTTAAAATAAAAAAATAAAATAGTTTTATTAAAGTTATTTCTTATATAGTTATATTTAAAATATAAATTTTAATATTATATAATATTAGTTCTAAAAAAATTATTTCTTTTTGGAAAAAATCATATCAAAATTATTATATGGTGAAATTTTGAGAATTTTATAAAAAAGATAAATTATTAGTGAATAGTAAAAAATACAGTTATTTTTTTAAGATACTGTATTTTTTTTTGATATCATAAAGACATACTTATGATATAAAATATATTACAAATAAAAATTTACTAAATTATTATTGTATTATATAAATATTTTTCAAAAATAATTCCAAAAATCTAAATTAATTTTTATTTAATGATAAATATAAAAATATCATTCTCAGTGCCAACGTAGTGCTTCCGCAGTGTTGAAAAAGTAAAATTTGGTTCCTTATAGATAATAATTGAGTTCCAATAAGTCTTTTCATGCATGTTTCATTAATTATTATGTGTAAATGACAATTCTAACTGATAGTTTCTAATTTTAGCGTTATATAACAAGAATCTCATCAAAATGTTTGTGCAATTCTATCATAATGTAAGAAACATAAAATGAACATATTAAATAATTTTTCTTGACATGGATATGGGTAAAAATAAATAACTTAAAAATATAAAGGGTTATAATGAGCCTATGTTATTTATTTATTAGGATATTAATTTATTTTCAGTTTTTATATATGAAATAATTAACATTAATTATTATGAAATGTTGATGTTGTGCTTCTTCAAGCCGATAGAAAACAATAAAATGATTTTAATTAAAATTATATAAACCATTAAATTTCACAAAAAATGTAACTAAATATTTATTTATGAATAATACTAGAGAATAATAATCATTATTGTTAATTTAGGTCTTTTGTATCCACTTGGTTGTCATTACGTCACTTATAATATTTTATTTAAAATAAAAAAAATTGTCCACATTATAGTATTTAATTTTTATAACATTATTATTATATTATTTTATAGATGATAAATTTGATCATAAATATTATCTGGAAATATAAAAAAATTATATTAGTCATTGTAATGTATTTTAATTTTTTGGGTAGAAATAATTACCTTAGGGGATTTCACAATGATGATGTAGTAATTATTAAATTAATGGGGAAATCATATAAATGATATTAAAAATATTAAAATAAATATAATGTGAGATAATTATTCTAGTAAATTAATTATCTAGATGAATATTAAATTTATAAGTTATTTTTTTATTTTAATATTTCTATGTTGTTTTTGACTTCTTTATAATGACTTTTGCTAAATTTGAAAATAATGATATTTCATGAATATAATATTTTATGCACATGAGGCTCAACCTTGTTGGTGAGGTATACTTAAGTGCATCCATGAGGCCCAGTTTCAAAACCAGGCAGAGGCATATTTCTAGGTACTGTAGGAGCACTATAGCATGCACTGTAGTAGGGTTGTACACAGTGTCGGTATTGTAGCATCTACTCTAGTTGGTATTGTTCGGTACTGTAGCAGCCAAAACTATTCACCTTGGGCCACCAGTTTGTGCTGGGAGTCCCTATGGATTTTGGGAAACCCAGGACTTCAGGTAATTAGGGATTTTGGGCCACATTTAAGGCCTTCGGGCCACCTCTAGGCCTTCAGTCCACATGCAGTTGCCCAAGACAAACTCTACCAAAAAAGCAGCCTCGAATGAGGCTTCAGAGAATGTGCACTCACCAGAGCAGAACCAATAGATTTTGGAAGTATCAAAGGGTATGAATATGCCATCAGGACTAGAATGTTCTTTCCCAGGATGCTTAGCTAGATTGCTATGCGTAGGTGGAGAGCTACCATAACAATGCGGATGTTGGGGAAGGGCAGTTCCTTGTAGTGATAGTCTGGTTTAATTCCCTAATACCTTCAGGCCATCTAATGTCTCTTAAGCCTATGTTCCATGTAATAACTATGTATACGGGCCTCGTAAGGGTTCCCCCCATCCCTTGAAAGGGGGGTTATCAAAAATCAATAAAAATGAAGGCCATCGGGCCATTCAGGTATGAATATAATATTTTATTAAATTATTTAAAAAACATAAAAATCATGAATAAGACCAAATGGTTAAATATTTATTCAAAATAATAATCCCATATTCTATATAGAACTTTTTAAATTATTTTAACCAGGAACAAAATTATTATATTTTAATATTCTAATAAATTCACAAAGTACCCCTCACATAAATTATATATGGGTAATCCTTATTCACTTAATTTAACCATTGTCATCCTTCTACCTTTAACATACCATGAAGAATTATCTTATCCTCATCCAGAGACACATTCTAGTTTTTAAGGTCTAAAAAAAGAGAAATTCCATGTGCCTTATAAAGTTTGTTAAAGAGACCATATTCCAGAGCTATAATCCTCCTCATTTCTCTTTTAAATTCATTCTCACTTCCACCTTATCCTCACCCCGATCCAAAAATTAATGATAACTCAATTATCATATATATAATTTAATTTTACAATGTCAATGGTGTATCAATCATAAAATATCTTATCTTCTTTATTTATTCTTAAAAATAAAATCGTTATTCATGGTATGTTGATTCACCACCTTCATGGATGATGAGTTTTTGTTTCCCATTACCAAATTCATGATTGTTTAAATTCGTATATAATTTTTTAAAATGAAATATATATATATATATATTATATTTTATTATATTATATAATTAATATATGTCTATAATATTAAACAAAAAGAAACTAGTTAACAATGGTTAGAAAACCACTAAAATATCAAAACTTATATCATTAATGTTTTAGGAAATGAATCACCCTCATGTCAAAATAATGATATTTGGAAAATTTAAAATTATAAAAGTTAACTAATACCATTTCACTCCACTTATGGAGTATTATTTCCATTTTAAAATAAATACATAATTATACACAAATGAACTGACCATGAAACCATTAAACGAACGCATCCGAAACCATGAAAATAACGAAATATTATTAATAAGTCGGTGGAAATATGTTATAAAATAAAGAGTATGAATATTAATAACCATATTTTATAAACAATTCAAATTTTTTACATAAATAAAATATTTTGATAAAAAATTAATTACTTTTTAGTATTGTATTTATAGGTTTTGAAATTACTATTTTCTCAAAAAATGTTTTTATTTCTTTTCATGAACAAATAATGAAAGTAATGTTTTGACCTTTAGAAAATAAACATAATTAATTAAAACTGAATTTAGAAATTATCTTCTAGTGATTTTTAATAATTTTTGAAAAGAATATTTTTTTGATGAATAGTAAAAAATATTAATTTTCATTAAAAATGGTTTTTTTTAAATAATTTTCAAGATAAATTTTATTTAAATATGTATTTAAAAGAAAATATTTTTAAATTATACTTTTACTTATCTAATTAAGTTTATTGAATGATTTTTAATATTTAATTTTGATATTAAAACTTTCTATACTTATAAAAATTTTCTCTTTGGAAAAATTCTTTGTCAACGTGTCTATGGGATTAATTTTAAATTGAAATATTCCACTTATATGAAAATAATTTTGATAAATGGATTCCATATTAGTAATAATAATAATTAAAATTATATAATAATTTCAACTTAATATTTTTTCAAATTTTTTAGTAAATGAAAAAAATAATTACCATGGTTTTGGTTAAAACGGGTTTATCATGGGTTAAACTAAAAAGATAAGAGGTGAAATGAACAAAATACTTATCAAAATACTATTATGTGTACATATTTTTAACATATAACCTATAAGGTTCAATAATTATATATTTTGGTGCCTTTTTTCAAGTGAAATATATGGTAACACTTTATCATTTTCATCTATTCCATGGGTGTCCTCTCCCCCACTTATAAAAGTGAACCCCACTCCTCTTCTATTCATCATTGTAATACCTATTGTTTTGAAAAAACCTACACAAATAATTTTTTTAAAAACATACTCACATACTATATCTCTTTTAGTGATATGGTATCCATTCTTGGAAGTATTTTTGAGTAAACTTATGGATGTCATTTAAAGAAGAGGTATTCTTCTCAACCAAGTGTTTTATTTTTTATTTCTTCTTCCAAATCATTTAAATATAGTCAAATTATGATGATATATTAAATATATATAACATATACTTATCTTTATAATGTTAATGGAACAAACTATATTATACTCCCCATCTATCAAATGGATATCAAAACTGTTGATTGTGTGTACAGTGGAATACCGCCTCACGTACAGACGTAATTCATTTTCTATAAACACATTTCCAGGATGAAAATAATGATATATCTAAAATATTTTTGTTATATTTATGAAATAATTATTATTTTTGAATCATAATACCAAAAAAACATATTAATTTTCATTATGTGGGAATACAATAACATCACTCGTGTGTACAGTGGACTACCGCCTCACTAAGCGACATGGTACATTCATCACATACAATTTAGAAGAAAGGTAATAAGGATTATTTTAATGGAATTATATGATATATATGAAATAAAAATTATTATTTAAATTTAACATATTATTAATATTACTTTCATTTCATCATTTGATCAAATTGAAACAACATTCATGCGTATGTACGACCTACTTTCTCCATGAACGGTGTAATTCATTTTCATCCTCTAAAAATTATAAAATACTATAAAGAAATTTATAGTGAATATATTTGATATTTATATTAGGTTTAATATTATATATATTATCACTCCATGATAAAAATATATGTACTTCAAATATCAAACCAAAACATACATGAAAAATGAAGCTGTTTTTACCCGAAACATTATTTTAATAAGGAATTGTTTAGAAATGGTAAATAAAATTTCATAAGTATATCATATATGGTATGATAAATATTATTATTTTAATATAATATAAGTAAAATAAACTTATATATATTATACATGAGGATATAATGTTTATGAAGGATGTTGATACTTATAGTACATGATTTTTGTCTCAAATTGACTTCCTTGGGACATAAGTTATGTTATGCCCCTATCTGATTTTATGAGGTATATATACTACAACTATGATATTTTATATTAGGAATTTATTTTTTGTCATTATATATGGAGTTTTTTTCATGTTTTTATTTCATGGTTATTATGATTCAAAAGTAACAAAATTGGTAATAATTCTATGTTACAATATCATTGTTTATCAGGATTGTTTATAATTATGTTTCCAATAATAATATATTATAAAATATCTTTCAGGAAACTCATTAATTTTATACTCTAATGGGTATTTCATGAAAATAAATATTTTTCATTCATTTTAATATCATAATGTACTCGATATTCATGAAGAATATTTTTAATGAAAACTATGTTTCTTTCTCTCTTCGGTGGAGAATCATTTTTGTTCCATTTCCATATTTTTTAAAAAATATTTTAAAAAATATTTTAATGTTATTATATTATTATTTAAATTTATTTTTTCCATTTTTTTAATTTTTGACAAAATATTTTAAAATGAATCATTGTGTCGTTTTTCAAATAAGGCTCATTTGACTTTTCCCAAAAAAATAAAAGGAATGTTATTTATAACATTAATGACATGAGAAGAATATTACACCCTCATAACCAATAATTTTTTTGAGGATTAACTTATTTATTTAAATTTTTATTTTTGAATAAATGTATTTTGAAAATGGTTTATAATTTTTTCCTTCAAAAAATTGATTTTCAATGTGGAAATGCTATTTTCTTCATCAAATATTCAAAGTAATATTTAAAAAACAATTTAGTTGGTGTTTGTCTTAGTGGTAAGAATACTATAATCCTACATGAAAAATGTGGTCTCAAACCCCATTGGGTGAAGGTAATGTAGCAGTACTGTAGTGTATTGTAGTAGCAACGGTACTATAGCAGTAGCAGGTCACAATGTTATGAGTAGACCTGCTTTTATGTACATTATGTTATATATGGGAATATTTTTATGTCCATAAGGTTATATGTAGACCTAAATTCATGTACATAATGTCATAAACTGACCTATTTTAATATCTATAAATTTATGTGGGGGAATTATTTCTTTTCATTATCTTAATGAGTGATCCTTGCTCTATTTAAACACGTTTGGAATGTAATAATCTTAAGTATATTCTATAATTCTATGTCTCATTACAATGTTATGCTCTCATGTATTATGTTTTTTATGCCATTATTATTTATGTATTATTAAATTCCATTATTTATTACAAGAATCTTGTTTATTAACTATTACATGAAGTTTATTGTTTTTAAATGTTATTATCATGTTCTCATACCCTTATTATTCTGTTTTATTGATATATCCATTATGTAACCTTACTGAGCATCTATGATCACACTTCATTTTGTTTCAATTTTTTACATTATGAATAAATATAATATGTACGATATGTTTAATAGGGGTGATAATTATGAATAATTTAGTGGGTGATGATGCAACTAACTTAGGAACCAGATTTTTATATTTCCATGTTTCCAAATAAACTAAACAATTACAATAACTAGGAATGTATTTTTGTGATTTAATGAATATTCAGGTCAAAATAAGTAATATCTGTGAATATAATCATAGGTCCTTATATTTGGTAAGCAAGGATGTTTTTATTTATCCTTGTGAATCATAGATGACAAACCATTAGAGATAACACTTAGGATAATCCTAAGTATATGACAACATCTAATGTTTTGGTAAGGAATAGATTACATGGTTTTCCTAGAAATATACTATAATGCCCCGGCCTTAAACCTTAGTTAATATTGAGTTATTACAAGATTACACATTGAGGATCTTTTCAGGTTTAGAGTTTTAGAGAATTAGATCATTAAACATGCATTACATTCCACATTTAAACAAAGTGGTTACATAAAAGACAGTTTTCATTCTTCCCATCAACGGAAACATATTTAAAATAAAACATGGATTATTTCTTGACACATCCTTGACACTATCATCAAATTATGTACCTTTCCCTTGACCTATGAAAAACATTTCAAAAACTTGGGATGAGCATAAAAAGCTCAATAAGGGTTATAAAAATAAGTAAAGGAAATATGAGTTCATATATACATAAGAATGAAATCATATGTTACCCATAAAACATAGGCACTTTAACATACCTTATCAAATCATGAATAAATCATAGAAATCATAAGACATAAAATGTAACTTGAGGCATTCATAACATTCTTACGTAGGGAGTAACCCTCTTGGTTACGTTAGGAATACCCACCACTGTATATTCCCTAAATATCTTCGGAGAAACCTTAACGTTTCACTCATTCACATTACCCAATGCATTGGAGAGTTATATCGGGCTCACCCACCCTTAGTTTATTACGGAACCACCTGTCTTCATAACAATTCCCAAGAACCATAACATAATCTTATCACATAAAACATGCATAAAGGAAACATAACATTTCCACCTTTCAATAACAAGATATCAATAAAACACATTGATATAAATACATTATGAAAACCATTTTCAATACCAAAATAAAATAAAATTAAAACATGGTATTTATTTTTCTTTTAAATAGAAGGTATGTCTTATAGAGGAAGCCTAAACTCAAATAATGGTCACGGCGGCGGAGAAGTCGCTGTCGTCGCATACGTAGGACAAAAATATTCCCTTTTGTCGTTTAGTAAAACGCTTCGTATAAAAAGATTCCTTTTTGATAAATGTAAAAGTCAAAGGGGTTTATACACCGTATAAAAGAATGTTGTGTATAAAACAAAATATGCCTCAATGAAATGATATTGAGATGAAGTCCCATACAAAGACGGTATCCTTGGATTAAGGATAAATCAGTTACATAACTATGTGTGAAACTCTAATACACGAAATATAAGTGGGAATTAAGTGTAAAACAGTGAGAGGAAATTCACACATAATCATAGAATGACATATTCAAGGTGTACAATTTTATCACAAGGAATAGAAATTGGGTTAAGAAGTTCCCTTGCAAAAATTCGACAGCCTAACGGCGTCACTTCAAAATTCAGAGAAAGAGTTGATGATAGATAAAAAGGGTATCTCATCACTTGGACATAAAATTTACATCAATAAAGATATATAAGAACATATCCCAAAATAATATTATGTGAATTAAAAGATATAACAAAATAAGTCTTTTAAAAAGAGGAGGGTGAAAGGTTCCCTTACCGACATGGGTATCTTTCGAAACATACGGCCCATGAAAGAAGGACAATACAACATTGATGTTAATACTCATAAATTAAATAATATTACACAATGAGTAATATAATGGTCAGTACATACACCACTCAAAGGAAATTGTGGAAAATGTAGCATAAATCTCATGGGAATAAAAGTGAGATGAAAAATCCCTTACGAAAACTCGGCAGCCTAACGGTGCCACTTAAAACTTCCAAAAATGGATTGATAAGATCAAATATTGTATATCATCACATTAAAATAAAATGTACAGAAAGATGAATATAAAATAACATTCCCCATCATAACAAAGAGGATCTTAAAAGAAGTGACATAAAGGAGAGTACTTAAAGAAAAAGAGAGAGGTTAGATCTCTTATGAAAATTCGGCAGCCTAACGGCGCCACTCAAAACTTCCAAAATGGTTTGATGAGAGAGAATAGGGTATCTAATCATATGAACATAAAACTTACAGTAAGATTAATATAAAATAACATCCCAATAAAAAGAAAGATGATCTTAGAAGTAATGACATAAAAGAGTATACTTAAAAAGAAAGAGTGGAGTAGGATCCCTTACCTCAAGTCCAACTTGTCTTGTTTGTTTCTTTATATTCCTGAATAATAAACATTGTTCAATATATAATTTCCTAATTACCTCCTTTAGAGATTATTATTCAGTTCATATCATATATTATAATTTTATAATAATTGTTTAATAATGTTAGTTCATATCAGACGTTTTTGCTGATGTTTGGTGCATGAGTCAAAAATGAACTTGTTTGAAAACAAATTTCCCATGTAGTTATAAGTAAATAATTTCTAGAACAGTATTAATGATTAAAATATCATATATATCCATTAAATATTAATTTTATACTATTCCATATCATTTGGAGATAAAAAACGAAAAGCACCGTTCATGGAGATGGTAGGCCGTACGTACGCATGAACGCTACTTTCATTTTTTTGTCATATTAATGGAATTAAAAAAATGAGATATATATATATATATGTTATAATTCCAGAATGATATACATAATTAATATGTAATATAAGAAATATATATACATTATATATATGTACTTATAATATTACATAACATTTTGAGATAAGAAATGAAATGTACCGTTCATGGAGACGGTAAGCCGTACGTACGCATGAACGCTACTTCCATTTATATTTCATATTTAATTGAATCAAAACATAATGATACATAATAGTTGATTAATTATAGTATGGTATCATATATACTATCATTAAATATATCCTTTATACATACCACATATGGTATTAACGAATCAAATCACTTTGAGGGGGCGGTAGTCCGCACTTCCTTAAATGAAGATATCACGTTTACCCATAATGGAAACCATAAAGGTACGCCATAAATGAAAAATACAGAAGCTTAAGTAAAACATAAACATATTAGATATCATATATAAATATATTTTCATCTTAATGGCCACCTTTGAAGGTGTTAGAAGAATGTTGAACAATCATCGTTTCGGGAGGCAGAAATTCGCCATCCACGGAAACAGTATGTTCTTTCACCATTAGTTGTAGGTGTGTGTAAGTGTAGCTCAAATAATTCTTATAATAACATCATAGTATATTGAAGATACTGTATTTGTTACAAAATAAATGAATAAAAAGAGTTTAGGGGGTTGGAGAAGCAAAATAAAACAAAAGGACACAAGTGAAGACATTACCTTAAAATCGGGTAACTCCCTTTAGTTTGAGCTCAAAGGATTCCTTGGTAAGACTTCTTCCCAAAGTGAGGCTTCAAGGAGTAAGAGAGGTAATTGTAGAGACAAAATGGGCAGGGGTCGGTGGAGCCAAAGGCTTTGGGAGTGTGGGTAAGGAGGTAGAGGTGGGGGCCTTTTATAAGAGGAGAGGAGGGGCACTCTTGTAAAGTTACAAAATGTTACTTTATTTTCAAAAGCGTTTCAGATTTTAAAGGTCCCACATTGATGTATTTCAAGGATAAGGTAATAATTGTTCTAAATAAACTCATCCAATAGGTTCTGGACATGTGTAGGTCTTAGATATTACATTATCATTCCATTTTATTTAAATCGTTAAATAATGAGGTCATCACTGCATCATCATGATGTCATAAATAAATTAATTTATATAATGTCTAAAAATTATAAAAAAATACTATGATGTAGTAAATCGTTATAGCTTTAGAAATATTATTTATAGTCAAAAATATGACTTGTATAACCCCATGTTAAAATTGTTTTGGTAAAACATCTCTTGTTTGTGTCATTTTTACTTTAACATTAAATAAAAAATTATTTATGTCATTTTCCAACCAATGTGGCTCCATGGGGTCCCCAAGTTGACCCATGGATTGTCTTGGTCGGCCATGACACATCCAATGAGAGTAGGACATGTTTCTAGGTCATTTTATATTATTAAAACATTATTCTTACCATAAACTACACTAATTACCTCTAATCGCGATTAAAAACTTAATAAGTTACTATTCACCAAAAAATTATTTTTATCCCATTGAACCAAATTTTACTTCTTAATGACAACCATGTATGTCAGATTTTTGAAATTAAAAACACAAAGACGGAAAAATTACATTTAAACGGAAAAATCAGTTTTTATAAGTACCACTTAGTGGTTTCACTATTCATCAAAAATTGAAGTTTTTCTGAAAAATCAAAACAATTCACCCTAAGCTATATTTGATATTCCAAATTAAAAAATGAAGTCTATTTTAAAAAATTCAAAACATATAAGTCAGATTAATTAATTTAATAATTAATTCCCACTGTCAGATCAAATAGCACGTTTTTATGAAACAATAAGTATCAAAAGATTGACACTACTTTAAGTCTAATTTCAAAGTGAAATTAATTCCAACGAGCACTATTGGATTTAATGGAAAAAATATATTCTAATTGAACTTTAAAACCAATTCAAAAGATAATCTAATCATATAAATAAATTATATTAAAAAGAGGTTTTGAATTAAAATACAACATTTTACACTATTCATTAAAAAAATGAACTTTATCGGAAAGACACCAAAAATTTACACAAAGTAAATTTTGATGTCCCAATTCTTAAAAAGAGTTTTATTTGGTCCAATAGAGTGTATAAGAGTGAACAAAACTATATTTAATGACGTTTCACCATCAAAAGGCTATAAGTGAAGCTTTAGTGAAAACTAGGGCATATACGCCTAAAATTGAAGTCTTTCGGTATTTTAAGCCTTTATCTTTTACTAGATAAATGTAAAAACATTTTAAAACATATATAATCATATTTTAGTTATTTCTATCCATTCATGCCAATACAATGGCGACATGTTAACTACCATTTAAAATAATATTATTTTATTATTAGAGTGCAACGTAAGATTCCCAAGAAACTCATTATTGCGTGTTGGGTACGCCATCAAGCATAACGACCCTTTAAAGTCATATTAATATTTTATTCACAAATATGGATAAATATGAAAATGTCATATTATTTATTTACCTGGGATGTTACATATATCCCATCCTGGAAACTACGAGTGGATTTTTCTTTGGACTGGATTTATCTTCGGGTAATAACTCTAAAAGAACCATGTTGGGTTTGACTCTAGTATTACCTTGTATTTGGAAATGGGCCTTACTACGTGGCAATTTTGACACACTTATGGGATCTGGATTTCGTAATCCTTATTTTCTTTACAAACCATTATGAAGGATTTGAATTAATTATAATCATGTATAACCTATTATAAAACTATATTTTGATATTTTAAAAAGATTGTGTCGTAATTTAGACATCATATAAATGAATTTTCATGACTATGTCATTTTAATGTTATGATCATTGTTGTTAATAGTATGATATTGAGTTTTAGTCAATGTATGGAACCAAAATGAACCATTTTAATGATGATTTTGATTGGAAATTCAATTATTTTCATCCTAAGAAACGAAATGGTATGGTTGTTGTAAAATAATGTGTTTCTATACTCACTTAACTTTTGCAATATATAAGACTTATTGAACTTCCAAATGAGAAAATGAGGGAAAAACATCCTGTTTAGTTCTTTTTGGAGTGGATATCCAACATTTGTAAGTGGTTTTTTCTAACCCACTAGTATTTGTGAAATGGATCAGTACAAATGAAAATATATTTTCAGTTACCATATGTTCAATTCATGAAATATCTAATTTGACAATCTTCTATTTTCAAGGTGAGGCAGAACAATAGTTGAATTTTGATAAAAATATGAAGAAATGAGAATTAATTATCTCCATTGAGTAGGCTGAGTTTAAGATTTTATTTTTTGTAAAAGTACAATACTCTTTTTATTTGTATAAAAATTTAGAAGTAATTTCCTGAGCTTATTAATAATGATGATGAATATTTTGGTACCTTTGAAGAAAAGTTTACATAAATTGCGAGGTACACTTCTAGTATAACAATCCATCCTAAAAGTAAGGTTGATTGATTCATTAGTGGATTCAAAACAAATATTTGAATTGTGTTATACAAATGGAAGTTTATATGATATATTGATATCATTATATAGTCACTAAAAGTGGAAATCGAAGTTGGAAACCCTCTTGTTTCTGGTTGATAAGAGATGGAAGATGAAGTTATACATTACTACTAAATAAATTTCAAATAAAGGGAATACAAATTATCATTCCCATACCTACCAAAACTATTATAATGAGAACTTAGGTGAGTTTCAGAAAGGAACTAGAATGTTTTTCTAGTGTGGATAGCCTAGTGATCGGTAAAAATAATACAGAAGTGGTGTAAGGATTCTAGTAATTGAAATAATGGAAGGGATAGGTCAACAGAATACACCACCCACACTCCTATATTTCAAATTAAAGGATTATAGGAATAACTATAACTAGTTATAAAATTTGAACCTTAATGATGGAGATCAATTTTAATACCTTCTTAATCCAAGATACAAAGGGATATATCAGGGGATCACATGTTCAGATGAGTGGTACGATAAATCCATGGTTAAAGGTATAGTTGCCATGAAATTTAAAACTTCTAATGACTTATTTGATTATACATCTACCCAATAATTTATATATAAATAATTTTATAGGTGTATCAAAGTACAAACTTAATGATTCTACATTGAATTAATAGTGAAAACCCCTTATGGTATAATGAACACATCTCCAGTACATGATTTTTCTATAGTTTAATTTTGTAGGAATGTGCTTCCTAATAACCATGTTATTATTCCACTCATTAAATTTGATGTTATATAATTTATCAATTTGATTTATATATAAAATAGATCTTCAATTTCCATTGCTGTGATGTCACAATTGATATTCCAAACCAAACTATGATTTTCAATCAGTGGGATGATAAATTTTAACTTTGGATGGAGACCACACCCTCTTTATGGGTCTTGATTCCCATTAAAAAGGGAAATTTAACTCAGAGGGTTGGTGATAAAATCAACATCAAGGATATGCCTATTGTGTAGGAGTATATTGATGTATTTCCAGAATAGTTTCCTAGTCTTAAACTGAAATTTTATGTTGATTTATCAAAATATATCATACATGGGGCCAAACCTATTTCAAATAATACCTATAGAATGGCCCCAATTGAGTTATAGTAATTAAAGGACAAACTCTAGGACAACCATGTCAGTGGGAGGCATTTGTTAAACTGTGTCATCTTGGGTTTAACTAGTTATTTTTTATAGTAGTTAAGATGGATCAATGTGACTCTGCCTGGATAATAGATAATTTGAAAATATCACAATAAAAAAAGTATTGTCAACCCCATATTGATGACTTGTTTGATCAATTGCATAGAGTTCAATAATTTTACAAGATTAAACATAGTTTTGGTTATCATAAATTGATGTACAATAAAGAGAATATAATAATACAAAATTCCATATATGGTTTAGACACTTTTTATATATAGTGATTCTATTTGTTATTACAAATTATCTTTCTATATTCATAGATTTAATGAATTAAGTCTTTATAGATTTCCTTGATTAGATTGTGATAGTCTTTATAGATGATATTATTATATATTCAAAGGGGAAGTAAGAGCAAGAATATCATTTGAGGTTTTTTTAAAGAACCTAAGGAAGGATAATTTATATGAAAATTTTAATAATTGTGATTTTTTATAAAAAACATTTTTTTGGTAATATAATCTCAAGAGGGAGTATATAGATTGATACATCAAAGATCTAAGTGAGTGAATGTTAGCCCAAACCAACCATTGTGAGTAAGATATGAATATTTCTTATATTGGATGGATATTTCCAGTTTTATAGAATTTCTCATGACAATCTCATACAATCACTGAGTTAACTATGAAGGGAGCCAATTTTCTTTATATAGTTGAATTTAAGGAAAATTTAATAGAACTATAAAGAAGGATAGTTAATTTACTTGTCCATAAATTACCACACTATGGATAATAGTTTTAAATATATGTTTATGTTTAAAAGAATGAAATGGAATAATATCTATTATAAAATCATTAAACAATATAATATTCCATATTGAAAATAATTATTTATGAGAAAATTACCCAAATCATGATTTAGAGTTGGCCATGGTAAAATTTGAATTAAAAATATTTATAGTATTTCATTATATAAATTCTTTTGACGTATATAATGAAAAAATAAATTAAAATATATATTCAAACTATAAGAGTCAAATATACACTAATGAAGATGGTTTTAACTGATTAAACAATATGATTGATCAATACATTATCAGCCTGATCATGAAAATAAGGAGGATAATTCTTTGATTTGAATGGATCATGCAAGTTTATATCTGATGTGGATAAAAAAATTATCTAATATTTACATATTTTAAAAGGTGTATTATATAAATATTGAAAAAAGGAGAGAAATTTTATCATTATAAAATGATTTTTGAACCATATATCTACATCATGATTAAATAAGAACTTAAATAGGATTTAGGGTTGTGGAAGAAGGTGAGAAATGTTCCTAAGTTTAACCTTGATTGTGATATAATTATATGGTTTAGTAACCATGAATATGTTCTATACAAAACTAATTTGAAGAAGGATATGTTAGAGGAAGCTCAAAGTTCTTCACTCTCCATTCATCTTTCAAGTACAAAGATATACATAGTTGTTAAATAATATCTTTGGTGGGATAAAAAGAAAAGATTTATTGCTGAGTTTATATATAGGTGTTTGGTATGTCAAAAATTTAATGATGAAAGAAAAATGTATAAGTTGATTTTATAACCAACACCCATACCAGAATAGAAATTGGAAAAAATAACCATGGTTTTTGTCATCAATCTACCCAAAACATCTAAAGGGGAAAATTCTATAAGAATTGTAGTTTATTGAATTACAAACTCAGTACACATAAATGAAATCATAGAAGATTCATCTTTAAATATGATTTCAAATATATATTTCATAAGTGGTATGGTTTGATGATGTACCCCATTACACATATCTAATCAGGATATGAGGTTTACCATGAATTTCTGGTGAGGTCATCACCAATAAAATTATATGGATTTGAATTTTGGAATTATCTATCATCCTCAGATAGATCGTAAATTTGAGAGATCAAATTAAAAAATATATTGATATCTTGTTTTATGGATATAAAATGTTGTTGGTGTCATTGTCTTCTTGTAGTCAAATTTTCATACAACAAAAGCATTCACATGACAATTTTGGTAGATCCATATGAAAACCTCTATATAAATAAGTTTCAAGCACTAATATATCAGGATTATGTTACGAAAATATATCAATTGGGACTAGAGTTAGTAGAAAAAATATCATAGAAGGTTAGATCTATTCAGAAACACAAAAGGGAATCTCAAAGTCGATAGAAAGGTTATGCAGATAATCGATGATGTGATCTAGAGTTTGAAGATGGTGAGAAGGTCTTACTATGAATTTATCCATGGAATAAGGTTATAATAGTATGAAATAAATTAAATCTAAAATCTAGGTATATTTTCCCTATTAATATTTTTTACTACGTTTTAAAAATTGATTATTGATTAGTGCTTTTATCGAACCTATCTCTTGTCCACAATGTGATTAGTATATCTCTTAGTGGAAATTACATACAAAATACTTCACATATACTAAACTTATAGTTTATACAAATGGAAAATTATCTTTCCTATGAAGAAAAAATGTGGAGATTTTGATTCATAGAGAGAAATTGCTATGAAGAAAGGCCACACACCTAGACATTTTTGTGTGGTAGAACCACTAATTTAGAGAAGATATTTGTGACCTTATGGATTCGATGATTTATATGTATTATCATTTTTTTAGATTAAGGAATTTTGTGGGAAAAAATTATTTTATGGGGGTATTATTTAACAACCCAAGTTTTTATAAAATATTTATTTTTTCGAAAAACTTAATTTCTTCAATAACATGTGATGCCCGCAATATTGAGTTTTAACAAACCACAATATACCATGTATATTCTTATTTACACATGACAATTATAAATAAGCTATTAAAATTTATGGTATAAATAAAATAAAAAAAATTTAAAATTAAATATAAAGGTTTAATATATTGAAAAATTATTAATAAAAAATATATAATTTTTATTAAATTATTTATATGTTTTAAAAGTGTAATTTTCTCAAAAAATAATTTTATTGTATTTCATGAACAAAAAATAAATGAATTTTTTTACACATAGAAAATCTATTAGAAAAAAAATATTTTTTAAATCTAAATTTCAAAAATAACTATGAGTGATTTTTCGATAAATTTATGAAAATATTGATTTTTTGATAAATATTAATAGTAAAAAAATTTCATTAAAAACTTCCTTTTCTTTTAAATAATTTACAAGATGTATTTTATTTTAATATGGTTTTCAATATAAAATTATTTCAAATATATATTTATTAATCCAATTTAGTTCTATTTAATATTTTTTATATTTAATTGTTATATTAAAATTTTCAATATTTATGATAATTATCTTTTTGGAAAAACACATTTTCATCACATATGCTAGATTAATTTAAAATTTATTTCTTTCAATTTTATGAATGGAATTTGAAAAAATTAAACTAGATATGTTAAATGATTATTTTTTTGTCTTTAATGACCTGAGAAGAATATTCCAACTTCATAACCAATAATTGTTTTGTGGATTCATTTTTATATTTAAATGTTTATTTTTGAATAAATGTATTTTGAAAATGGTTTATAATTTTTTCATTTTAAAAATCGATTTTCAATGTAGAAATGCTATTTTCTTCAACAAATATTCAAAGTAATATTTAAAAAACAATTTAGTTGGGGTTTGTTTTAGTGGTAAGAATCCTATAATCCTACATGAACAATGTTGTTTCAAAACCCATTAGGCGAAGGTAATGTAGCAATACTATAGTGTACTATAGCAGCGCCGGCACTGTAGCATTAGTAGGTCACAATGTTATGCGTAGACCTGCTTTTATGTCCATTATGTTATATATGGTAATATTTTTATTTCCATAAGGTTATATGTAGACCTAAATTCATCTATATAATGTCATAAACTGGCCTATTTTAAAATCTATAAATTTATGTGGGGGAATTATTTATTTTCATTATCTTAATGATTGATCCTTGCTATATTTAAACATGTTTGGAATGTTATAATCTCATGTATATTCTATAATTCTATGTCTCATTACAATGTTAAGCTTTCATGTATTATGTTTTTTATGCCATTATTGTTTATGTATTATTAAATTCCATTATTTATTACATGAATCTTGTTTATTAACTATTACATTAAGGTTATTGTTTTTAAATGTTATTATCATGTTCTTATACCCTTATTCTTCTATTTTGTTTATATATACATTATGTACCCTTACTGAGCATCTTTCATCGCCCTTCATTTTGTTTCAATTTTTTACATTATGAATAAATATAATATGTACGATAAGATTAATAAGGTTGATAATTATGAATAATTTACTGGGTGATGATGCAACTCACATAGGAAGGAGATTTTTATATTTCCATGTCACGAAATAAACTAAACAATTATAGTACCTGGGAATGTATTTGTGTGATTTAATAAATATTCAGGTCAAAATAAGAAATATCTATGAATAAAATCCTAGGTATCTATGTTTGGTAAGAAAGGATAGGTTTATTTAGCCTTGTGAAAAATATATTACAAACCATTAGAGATAACACTAAGGATAATCCTAAGTATATGACAACATCTAAAGTTTTGGTAAGGTATAGATTACAACGTTTTCCTAGAAATACATCACATCCTGGAAACTACGAGTGTATGTTTCTTTGGGACAGATTTATATTGGGTAATAAATCTAAAAGAACCATTTTAGGTTTTACTCTAGTATTACCTTGTATGTAGAAATGGGCCTTACTACGTGCCAATTTTGACACACTTATGGGATATGGATTTCATAATCCTTATTTTCGTTACAAAACATTATGACGGATTTTAATTAATTATAATCATGTATAACCTATTGTAAAACTAACTTTTGATATATTAAAAAGATTGTGTCCTGATTTAGACATCATATAAATGAATTTTCATGACTATGTCTTTTTCTCGTTATGATCGTTGTTGTTAACACTATGATTTTGTGTTTTAGTCAATGTATGGAACCAAAATGAATCATTTTAATGATGAGTTTGATGGGAAATTCAATTATTTTTATCTTATGAAACCAAATGGTATGATTGTTGTAAAATAATGTGTTTCTATGCTCACTTAACTTTTACAATCTATGAACATTATTGAACTTCCAAATGAGAAAATGATGGAAAATATCCAATTTAGTTCCTTTTTGACTCGACATCCAACATTTTTTAGTGGTTTTTTCTAACCCACTAGTAGTTGTGAAATGGATCAGTACAAATGAAAAGATATTTTTAGTTATCCTATGTTTAATTCATGAAAAATCTATTTTGACTATCTTTTATTTTTAAGGTGAGGAAGAACAATAGTGGAATTTTGTTAAAAATATGAGGAAATGAGAATTAATTATCTCCATAGAGTAGGATGAGTTTAAGATATTATTTTTTGTAAAAGTACATTACTCTTTTTCTTTGTATAAAAATTTAGAAGTAATTTTCTGAGCTTAAGAATAATGATGATGTATATTTTGGTACCATTGAAGAAAAGTTTAAAAAAATTGTGAGGTACACTTCTAGTATATAAATCCATTCTAAAAGTAAGGTTGATTGATTCATTAGTTGATTGAAAACAATTATTTGAATTGTTTTATAAAAATGGAAGTTTATATGTTATTATGATATCATTATATGGTCACTAAAAGTGGAAATCGAAGTTGGAAACCCTCTTGTTTCTTGGTGATAAGAAATGAAAGATGACGTTATACATTACTTATAAATAAATGTAAAATAAAGGGAATAAAAAAAATCATTCCCCTACCTACCAAAACAATTATAATGGAAGTTAGGTGAGTTTCAGAAAGTCACAATAAGGTTTTTCTAGTTTGGATAGCCTAGTGATAGAGAAAAATAATATTGAAGTGGTGTAAGGATTGCAGTAATTGAAATGAAGGAAGGGATAGGTCAACAGAATACACCACCCACACTCCTATATTTTAAATTAAAGGATTATAGTAATAATTATAACTAGTTATAAAATATAAACCATAATGATGGAGATCAATTTTAATTCCCTCTTAATCCAAGATACAAAGGAATATATCAGTTGATCACTAGTTCAGATGAGTGGTAAGATAAAGCCATGGTTAAAGGTATAGTTTCCAGGAAATTTAGACCTTCTAATGTCTTATTTGATTATACATCTACCCAATAATTTATATATAAATAATTTTATAGGTCTATCACATTACAAACATAATGATTGAACATTGAATTAACAGTGAAAACCCCTTATGGTATAATGATCACATCTCAAGTACATGATTTTTCTATTGTTCAATTTTGTAGGAATGTACTTCCTACTAACCATGTTATTATTCCACTCATTAAATTTGATGTTATATAATGTATTAATTGGATTTATATATAAAATAGAACTTCAATTTCCATGGTGGTGATGTCACAATTGATAATCCAAACCAAACTATGATTTTCAATCAGTGGGATGATAAATATTAACATTGGATGGAGACCACACCCTCAGTATGGGTCTTGATTCCAATTAAAAAGGGGCATTTATCTCAGAGGGTTGGTCATAAAATAAACATCAAGGATATGCCTATTGTGCATGATCAATTTGATGTATTTCCAAAATAGTTTTCTAGTCTTAAACTGAAATATTATGTTGATTTATCAAAATATATCATTCAGGGGGCCACAATTATTTCAAATAATACCTATTGAATGGCCCCAATTGAGTTATTGTAATTAAAGGAGAAACTCTAAGAGAACCATGTCAGGGGGGTCATTTGTTAAAGTGTGTTAGATTGGGTTTAACTAGTTATTTTTTCTAGTAGTTATGATGGATCAATGTGACTCTACCTGGATAGTAGAGAATTGGAAAATATCACAACAAAGAAAAAGTATTTTCATCCCAATATTGATGACTTGTTTGATCAATTGCACAGAGTTCAATAATTTTACAAGATTAAACTTAGTTTTGGATATAATAAATTGTGGTACAATAAAGAGGATATAATAATAGAATATTCCATATATGGTTTAGACACTTTGTATATATAGTGATTCCATTTGTTATTACAAAATACTTTTCTATCTTCATGGATTTAATGAATTAAGTCTTTAGAGATTACCTTTATCGGTTTGTGATAGTTTTTATAGATGATATTATTATATTTTCAATGGGGAAGTAAGAGAAAGAATATCATTTGAGGTTTTTGTTATAGAACCTACGGAAGGATAATTTATATGAAAAATTTACTAATTGTGCTTTTTTATAAAAAAAACCATTTTTTGGTAATATAATCTCAAGAGGGAGTATATCGATTGATACATCAATGATCTAAGTTAGTGAATGTTGGATCAAACCAACCATTGTGAGTAAAATATTAATATTTATTATATTGGATGGATATTTACATTTTTATGGAATTTCTAATGACAATATCAAACAACCACCGAGTTAACTCTGAAGGGAGCCAATTTTCTTTATATAGATGAATTTAAGGAAAATATAATAGAACTACAAAGAAGGATAGTTAGTTTACTTGTGCTTACATTACCACACTATGGAGAAGAGTTTTAAATATATGTTGATGTTTCAAAGAATGAAATAGAATGAGATCTATTATATAATCATATCACAATATAATATTCCACATTGAAAATAATTATTTATGTGAAAATTACCCAAATCATGATTTAGAGTTGGCCATGGTAAAATTTGAATTAAAAATATTAATAAGTTTTCATTATATAAATTATTTTGATAGATATAATGAAAAAATAACTTAAAATATATATTCAAACTATAAGAGTCAAATATACTCTAATGAAGATGGTTTTAACTGATTAAACATTATGATTGATCAATACATTACCACCCTGAGCATGAAAATAAGGTGGATAATTCTTTGAGTTGAAAGGATGATGCAAGTATATATCTAATGTGGATAATAAAAAATATCTAATGTTTATATATTTTAAAAGGTTGAATCTATAAATATTGAAAAAGGGGATAAGTTTTATCATTATATAATGATTTCTGAACAATATATCTACATCAGGATTAAATAATAACTTCAATAGGATTTAGAGTTATGGAAGAAGGTGAGAATGGTTACTAAGTTTAACCTTGTTTATGATGGAATTATAAGGTTTAGTAACCATGAAAATTTTCTATGCAAAACTAATTTGACGAAGGGTATGTTAGAGGAAGCCCAATGTTCTTCACTCTCCATTGATCTTTCAAGTACAAATATATACGTAGTTGTTAAATAATATCATTGGTGGTATAAAAAGAAAAGTGTTATTGCTAAGTTTATATCTAGGTCTTTGGTATGTAAAAAACTTAATGATGAAAGAAAAATGTATAAGGTGATGTTATAACCAACACCCATACCAAAATAGAGATTAGAAAAAATCACCATGGTTTTTCTCATCAATCTTCCCAAAACAACTAAAAAGAAAAATTCTATACGATTTGTAGTTTATTGACTTACAAACTCAGTACACATAAATGAAATCAAAGTAGATTCATATTTAAATCTGATTTATAATATATATATTTAGTAAGTGGTCTGGTTTGATGAAGTACCCAATTACATATATCTGATCAGGATATGAGGTTTACCATGAATTTTTGGTGTGGTCATCAGCAATAACTTTATACAGATTTTAACTCTGGAATTATCTATCATCCTCAGATAGATCATAAATTTGAGAGATCAAATTAAAAAATATATTGATATCTTGTTTTATGGATTTAAAATGTTGTTGGTATCAACATCTCCTTCTAGTCAAATATTCATACAATAGTAGCTTTCACATGACAATTATGGTATATCCATATGGAAACCTCTATATAAATAAGTTTCGAGCACTAATATATCAGGATTATGTTACAAAAATATATCTATTGGGACTAGAGTTAGTAGAAGAAATATCATAGAAGGTTAGATCCATTCAGAAACATAAAAGGGAATATCAAAGTTGATAGAAAATTTATGCAGATAATCGATGATGTTATTTGGAGTTTGAAGACGGTTAGAAGGTCTTACTATGAAATTATACATTGAATAAGGTTATAATATTATTAAATAAAATAAATCTATGATCTAGGTATATTTTCCATATTAAGATTTTTTACTACGTTTTAAAAATTGCTTATTGATTGGTGCTTTTACCGAACCTATCTTTAGTCCACAATGTGATTAGTATATCTCTCATGGGAAATTACATACACGATCCTTCACATATACTAAACTTGTAGATTATACCAAAGGAAAATTATCTTTCCTATGAAGAAAAAATGTGGAGATTTTGAATCATAGAGAGAAATTTCTATGAAAAAAGGCAGCACACCTAGACATTTTTGTGTGGCAGAACCACTAATTTTGAAAAGATATGTGTGTCCCTATGGATTTAATGATTTATATGTATTCTCATTTTTTTAGATTAATGAATTTTGTGGGAGATAATTATATTATGGAAGTATTATTTAACAACCCCTGTTTTTAAAAAATCTTTATTTTTTTGAAAAACTTAATTTCATCGATAACCTGTGTTGCACACAATATTGAGTTTTAACAAACCACAACATACTATGAATACTATTATTTAAACATGAACATTATAAATAAGCAATTAAAATTTTTCGTATAAATAAAATAACAAAATTTTTAATATTAATTATAAAGTTTTAATGTAATAAAAAATTATTAATAAAAAATATATAATGTTTATTAAATTCATTATATGTTTCAAAAGTGTAATTTTCTCAAAAAATAATTTTATTAAATTTCATGAACAAAAAATAAATGAATTTTTTTATACATAGAAAATATATTAGAAAAAAATATTTTTGAAATCTAAATATCAAAATTAACTATTAGTGATTTTTTGATAAATTTATGAAAATATTTATTTTTTGATAAATAGTATACGTATAAAAATTTCATTAAAAGCTGCCTTTACTTTTAAATAATTTACAAGATGTATTTTATTTTAATATGGGTTTCAATATAAAATCATTTCTAATATATATTTATTAATCCAATTTAGTTGAATTTAATATTTTTTATATTTAATTTTTATATTAAAACGTTCAATACTTATGAAAATTATCTTTTTGGAAAACCACATTTTCATCACGTATGTAGGATTAATTTAAAATTTATTTCTTCCACTTTTATGAATGGAATTTGAAAAAATTAGACTAGATACATTAAACTTTTATGCATGACTATTTTAATTGATTCCATATATTTAATTAGGATAAATAATATTATATAATACATAAAACATATTTTTTTGTCAAGATTAATAGTTAAATTTGTAAAAATTATTTATCGTGGTTAATGTTAAAACGGGTTTACCGGGGTGTTAAACTAATAAGATATTGGTAAAATGACATAAATGCATATAAAAATACAATTTTTAGGAAATATTTACAACTTATAGCCACTACGGATCAATAGTTACCCATTTTTGAACAATTTAAAATTAAAAAATGTTGGCACGCTTTATTCTTTTAAAAAAATCATGTCCGTCCCCTCCCCCTTTATGAAAGGCAACCCACTATCCACTTATCTTAAAACATATAAAACCTATTTGTTTTTCCAATACATACCATAATACATTCCTTAATTTTATTCTTATTTCCTTGAGGTCTTTTTTTGAAAATTAATATTACCTAGGATGTCTTTTGGTGTAAACCTAAGGTGGTTATCCGAAGAAGAGGTATCATTATCCACTGTGAATTTCTATTTTATTTCTTCTTCCATGTACTTAAAATGATTATGATGATATAATAAAACCTTTATATCCCATATATTTTATTTTTATTATGTTATTTTCATAACAAATATTAATCTCATATTTCATCAAATGGAATACTAAATCTTCGATCATTTGTACGACATAAAACGACCTTAGGAACCGATGAAATTTAATTTCCATCACCACCTATCAAGACTGGATATAATGATGTAATTAACATATTTTTATGATTTTTGGGAAATTATTTTACATTTTGAATTATAATATCAGATATATATATATATATTCATACTTTCTATTTCATTGGAATATGATAAACATTCTCATCTGTACAGAGGATTACCGCTTTGCAAAGCAATGTGATTCGTTCTCCACTTACAAATTACATGGAAGTTAATAAAGATATTCTTAATGAAAATATATTATATATATTTGACATAAAAATTATTTTTTAAAGAAATATATTAATTACCTTTCTTTCATTTCATCTATAGAGAAAATGGAACCAACATTCATACATATTAATGGTCCACTATCTCTATGAACGACATAATTCATTTTAAATCTATAAATTTTGAGGATTACAATAAATAAATTCATATTGAATATATAAGATATTTATATCATGTATAACATTCATTATAAGATTTATTGATGAAGGAAACATAAGGATTGATAATGTTGAACAAAAAAATACATGAAAAACGAAATAATTTTTACCCGAAACATGATTTTAAAAATAAATTATTCATAAACTTGTGATTAAATAACATAAGTAAATAATATATGGGTTTATAATTATTATTATGGTACATTAATATCTTTATAATAGACTTATATTTGATATATATGAGGTATGGACATGTATTAATGAATTCAACTCTTATAGTATGGTATTTTGTCTCCAATTGTCTTCTTCGAGAAATAAGTTATGCTATTCAGCTATACACATTTATGAGGTGTGTATACTTCAAATTTGAGAGTTTATATCAGGAATTGTTTTTGATGATATAAAATTCTTTTTAATGTTACCAATTAATGGGTATTACTATTTAAATGTTACCAAGATGGTACTAATTTTATGTTAGAAATTCGTTGTTTATATGTATTATTTGTGATTAAGTTTCAGATGATTTTATGTTATGAAAAATCTCTCAAGAAACTAATGAACGTCATTATCCTCTATTTAGTTTATTAAAATTAATTTTTACCTTTATTTTCATCTATTTATGTTCTCTGAAGCCCAAATGATTTTTTATAATGAAAACAAATTTTATTTCAATCTTTGATCGAAAACAATTTTTATTCCATATACATATTTTATAAAAATGTTTTCATGAATGTTTTAATGTTTCTATAATATTTTTAAAATTAATTTTTCATTTAAAAAAAATTATTTTTAATGAATATTCATATATATTTACAAACATGTCTCATTTGTATTTTATCATAATTTTGAAAAGGATCTTGGTTTTAACATGTATGACATGGAAAAAAATTTCATAAATCATGTCCAATATTTTTTTTAAATGTTTTTTTAAACTTTTATATTTTATATCAAAATATGATTATTTTGAAAATTTTATAAATATATATAATTTTAAAAATTTATTATCAAAGTGGAATGGATATTTTCATCAAAAAATGTTCTATGAGATCATTCAAAATCATTTTATATCTATGATGAAAACATTTGATATTACTTATGATTTAATAGGGATATGATCCATGTATACAATTCTTATTATTTATTTGGATTATTTATTATTATTACGAATTCTTTTTTATGAATGCCATTCCTTTTCTACAGGTTATGATGTGATGAAATGTTTATGAGACCCATTTCACTTCATGGGTTAAAATATGATGAATGATTTATGATCTTATGGAATAAATTTTTTTGATTTCCATTAATTGTGTAGTGGGTTTTTATATATACCTAATATTCATTGGGTAGTTATGTATAAATCATGTGTTAATTATTTAATGTGTGAACCTCATTCCATGTTCACAATGTTATGCATGAAACTTCTTTCATGAATACAAGGTCATGCATGGACCTGATATAATGTATATAATGTAATGTGTGGACCTTCTTTAATATCCATAATTTCATGTGTGTACCTAATCTCATGTCTATAAGTTTATCGGAGGGATTGATTTCATTTCAATAACTAAATTAGTGAAATCACCTCTATTTAAACGTTTATAAAATGTCATGTGCTTATGTGTATGCCTAATTCTATGTATTATTCAAATGTTATTTTCTCATGTATTATTCTCTATGATTACTTTATGATTCATATAATATGGAACTCTAATATTTATTCCATGAATCTTTTTAATGATCTATGTTATGAAATTTTGTGGTTTTAGACATTATTATAATGTTCTCAAACCCTTATGCTTATGTTATATTGATATCTCCCTAGTTTACCCTTAATGAGCATATGATATCACCTTTTATTATAAATAATTTACTTTTATTATGAAGAAAGGTATTAAGTATGATTTCCCTAATAAGGGTTTTATTTATAAGTAATTTAGTGGGAGATTATGTAGTTCACTTGTGAACCAATTCTTTATATTTCAATGTTTCCAAATACACTTAACCATTACAATCATCAAGCATGTATTTTTACAATTTAATGAATATTCATCCTAAAAGTATTTATTATCTATGTATTAATTCATGTGTTACTATATAAGGGGTGTTTATTGGTGAAATCACCCTTTTGTGGTTTTCTTATGCTTGAATTTCTGGGACTCGACTATATTATTTTGATGTGGTGTTCCCTAGATCGGTCCTTTCATGGTCTGAGAGTGTCTGATCATACTCCTACCATCAATACTAAGAGTATTTCAGTCAATGGAGATGTAAAATGAACTATAAAACTATCTCCCAGATTATGATAATGTCCACTAAGGAATGTAATCTATACTGAATGATCATTGTTACGATGATTAAAAACCCTTTACAGGAGCTCTACCCCTACTCGTTTTGAGGGGATTCTAGTTAGGAGAATGCCTCTGAATTTAGTCACCAGAATAGTTTTAAACACTTTTTATAAGATATTGTGGTTAAAAAGTATTTTTTGGGATAGAAATTTTTATTTTTAAAATGTATGCATAAAAAAACTCATATAAATAATATTGAGGTTGGGCCAATGGTGCTTGGTTAAGAAGTTGGAATAGATGGATATTTTTTAAAAAATAAGAGTAATGACCCCCATATCTCTTTTTATTTTGACACAAATATAAAAGAAACTAATTTCTTCCATTGTTATGAAATTAATATGAATAAGGGTTCTTTTTATTCATTTAAATATCCTATCAATAAAGGAAATAAAACCCTATTTTATAAGGATTATTCCAACTTACCCAAACAGATGAATTATAGATCACTTGATAAAGCCATAGGTTATAAAGGTTATGGAATCTATCCTAGTAAAGTATTATAGTGTCAAAGGTGATCCTTAGTTAACACATATTTGAAATTAGTGTTGATAAAGAATTTATAGAGGAAGTATAAAACGATTTAGAGGCACCCTCCAAGTATAGCAATAAATAGGTTGAGTTTGAGGTTCAAAAGGAAAAAATATACTATAATTAATGGGTATATTGTGGTATTTGAATCAATTAATAATCTAATTATGAAATAAAATGGTGAATAAAAAGGTATGAAGTAATAAAATGCTGTCAAACATGAGACATATTTTTTTTCTTGGCCACCTTATTAAATCTGAAGAAGACTTGGATACGCTAGTGTACACTAAAAAAGAGATATTGGAAGAGGTGTTTGAAATAAATTATTATAAAAAGTTGGATAAAATAGGGGATAAATTTAATATTTTAGTTAACACGTACAGGGAATAAATGGATTGGATCAATGCTAAAGAACACAAATTGATTCATGGTTTTAATTGAGTAAAGGTAATTACAAAATAATATATCAAGATCTAAGAAAATATGGATTATTTAATTGAGAATCTCATCCAACAAGAGTCATAGTGGAATGATTATTCTCTTATGTGGAATTTACATAGGTTTCATGGTTTTAAAATATAAAAATTGTGTTGTAAATGTTTAGGGTAATACTTATAGGTTTAATCCGTATACTTTTTATTGTTTATTCAGGTTCCCATTCAATCCTTAAATGTGTATTATTAGAAAAATGAAAAATAATAATTTATAGTGAGTTCTCATAAATTAAATGACACTAATAATTTCATTGATTTAGAAGAATAATAAATTTTATTTCTATGTGAAAACTCATAAAGTCACATTCCAACAAGATTTTTTAGAGAGAGGAGGGTGCATCCCAACACTTCTACCATTACTTGTTCCTGTTATCAATTTATAGATATATCAAAGAACACATATAATGGGAATAAAACATGGTTTTAAGACCTAGTGAATGATTTTATGATAATACCATCACTTGCCTAAAATTTTAGAGTGATATATATTATTTTTACTTGTAAATTTTATTCTATAAAAAATTTAAATTCTCTAGTGGAGTAGGATTTCATTACACATTTTTATATCAAATGTTAATGATATATTTATAGTATGATGAGGTGATTTATTAATTAATATTAACCATCCAATAAATTTCCTCCCTAATATCAATCATCCTTATTAATATATACTTATTTTAATTGTATTTATTTGTTTAATATTTTTAAATATTAGTGTGGTAGGGGGATTACAAAATAGATTGAAAAAATGTGTATTAGTTTGAATTTTATTCAATCATTAAAATTTATAATTACTTAAAAATTAAACTTATATAAATATTGGACATTTGATAACTACTAAATACTTTTTTCTTTTCTCATTCCTTGATTAATGAATGATAATGATTATTTCTAATGAAATTTTGAAAATAAAAAGACTAATATAGATCTTTAGTAATGGTTACCAATTTTTTGTCTATGGGTTGATACCCTGAGAGGGGGTGAATTTGGGTATTTCAAAAAAAATTGATCCCCATCCAAATTTTTTCATCCATAATCAGAATGAAAATTATCCTGCCTCTTATCAACTATAAAATCAATAAATAATATGGAAAAATAAATTTTACACTAGAAGAAATCCCCATTTTTGTGGTGTATTTTAATGTGACTTGTGGTGATTTAAACCATTTCTAGATGGTTTTATAAAGGTTAAATAAATTTTCATTAATATAATTCTTTACACTCAATTAAATGTGTTTTTATTTTATAATTGGTCATTTATTCAAGTTTTAATCTTAAAACTTAGCATTGTTTTTCATCCATTTTATTCATGGTTTAAATTACTAAAAAAAATTTAAAAATACGTGATGAATTAATGTAACCACCACTAAAACATATTATGGTGGTGTGTGTAAATTTTAAAAACTCAATAATATAGAAAATAAAATACCATATACAAGAATTTAGGGAGAAAATAATGTAGTTACTGATAAAAAATATAGTGGCGGTTTCTAATATTTCACTAAACTCAGAATATAAAAATAATAAATGTAACATTTGGACTAGATTGTTTAAAAAATAATATATGAAATACACAATAAAAACATATTCCTAATAAAAATTTAATTAAATATGAATCATTTAAAATACAAAAAACGTATATTTAAAACAATACTATAATATATATATATAGTCATAATCAAGTAATATACCCAGAGAGGGGGTTGGATAAAGCTATTATAGAATGAATCGTTTTTATTGTTATATTGTTCTCTATTTAAGTTAAATAATTTTCTCTCACAATTACTCAAACACAAGTGTAATGAAAAAAATAAATGAGACGCAAATAATTTTATTTATTCACCCAAATTGGGATAAACCAAGGAGCATAAAATTTGTATTGTTTTGATGCAATAAGGAAACTAAGTGTACAAATTATAATTTATTTACAAAATAGAGTGAAATAATTGAATCTTTATATTAAATATCCAAATATTAATTTCAAATTACTCACTTATATTCCCCGTAGAATGTGGTCACTTCTCTTTTTGTGATTATATTCTTCTTTATATACATATGATGAGAAATGAAACCAAAAATGATCTATCAGTCTTACACGTCTTGATGATATTATAGATTTAATGACTTCTCGAAATCCTTATTTATCCGTTATTTTAAAAACATATCTATAAAAAAATTATGATTTTTTTCTCTCAGATATTTGTATCTCCACCTAAATATCAAGTACCACTTATGTTTTTAGGACTAATAAAAGAGTTTTTTTAGAGTTATTTTAAGAAAAAAATTTAATTTAATGGATGAGATCAAATATCCTTCCTCTATTCTACTATGATAATTTTAGGATTCAACTTTCATTTAATGTGGTGATAATGTGTCATTTAAAATGAATAAATCATCTTAAATCTAAATCAATAAGTTCCATTTTAATTTCTAACTAAATCATCTAGGTTTTCTAGAGACCACCTCTTCATTAAATAAAATCTCTTGATACATTGTGTTTTAAACCATTTCAATCATTTTTTATGGTGTGGTATCCTTATCTAATATGTGGTTTGATTCAACCCTTAGATTCATTGTTTTTTGGTTAATAAATTCTATTTTAGTATCCCAAAAAAATTGGCATAATGCCAAAAAACTTCTCACCCTTTGAACAGTCTAGGAAATTGTTTATTACTGTAGGTCAAAAGTTTCTCTAGTCATAAAACACACACATTCCTCCTATACTAGAAATTACTCTTCCATTATGATTTTTTTTCTACATCATGGAAAACCCACCTCCTACATGAATTCATCATGAAGAATTCACTAAAACATAATCATCCTCAAAAAACTGGAGATAATTAGAATTATTTATCACATCAATGACATGGAATTTCAGGCTATAGTGTGTCTCATATATTTATCAAGAATTCTATATCAATATTATATAGTTTGGAAACCAATATTGGGATGGGTTTAAATCTTAAATCACTCCCATAAAATAGTCACCTAGGAAATCTCCCTTCTAACACCTAGGACACAAAATTATCACTCTGAAAAAAATCCCTAAGGGTCACACCATATAATGTGTCTACCATGCAGCCCCATATGATGGCTATTTTCCAAATATTTCTACTCCAAACTACCATTAATCTTGATTAAATTCCATTTTTATGGTCATGTACCACTACAACATTTATTTACTTGATTTTTATTATTTATTAATTGACCATTATTGCTTTCCATGGGTTTTAGATTAATTTTCGTTTAATTTTTAATTTTTTTGAATCTCATAGATGGGATCATGGTCAGAATATAATAAATACATACCATGAAGATTCACTTTTTAAGCCCTTTTATTTTTATCATAGGTTGTTTTCAAGATAATCACACGATTTATTGAAATGTGAATCCAAATTCGGTTGGTACCCATATGGGGAAAGTGTAGGATTTATAGTTTTAAAATGATTTGATATACCCTGAAACCAAACCATGTGTCCTACCTGAGTTTTTAACCTTTGTGTTTTCCCATTACTCTCTCTATAATAATGACCACATTTGAGGTATCTTAAATTTTATTTACACAAGATAGCTTAAGGGATCCCATAGTCTTCCCTCGCTTTCTTCTCCATCATGTTTTTGGTCGCTAACACCATAGTCCAAAGCATTTAATCAAGGAAAACATTATTTTCATCTGTACTTCTCCTTATTTTATTCCTTACTCCACTTACCATACCTTCATCCCATATTGGTTCAACCCAATGGTGGGATTTTAACAAATACTATTTTTATTGGTAATTTTGTGGTGTGAGGGTTGTCTTATAGGCTCCTTTCATTCTGTATTTAATTTATTCCCTTTATCGACATTATGTGTGTGGTAGGTGGTTCTATTATTTTTTATTTTCTAAAAAAACTAGTTATTCTTGGTATTTTTGATGTACGCTTCATAAAATGTTATTATAAATTTATAAATATATGATTAGTTTATATAAAAATTATAAAGTCATGTTATTTCCCTAAGAAAATATTTTCATGGTAGAAGTTTGATAAAAGGCCTAAAATGGGTTTCTAGTGGATTTTGGTAGTTCAATTTATTATCATACCATTATATATTTCTATGTGTTTTGAGTTAAGGGTTTGGGAATGTTTTTTACTTTTATTTCCATCTAAGGTTTTTTATGGATTTTTATTGTAAAATATAATTTTTTTTCATTTGTAATACCATTATATAAATTAATAATTGATGTCTCGTAATATATTGTTGGTTTGTATTCTATACATGTGCTATTTAGAAATTAAACATTTATTACACATTATTCAAAATGGTTTTATAAATGATTCTTGATTTCCAAAATCGTTTTCACAAAGGGGTTCTCATATATTTATTTAAAATAAGAAAACTAAGTCATTTTGGAAACTATGTAAATGGATCTCCAATAAATATCTTTTTTAAAACGTTTTTCATGGGGATTTAATAAGGTATCACTTGTTTTAAATATTATTTCTTGATTGGTACCTACATATTAATTTTCTATGGATGTGTTAAACCCATAATAAAATCTCATATTACCTTGAATTGTGTGATCTTGAGGATTGGTATGTGTTCTTTTATTGTTATGTCTTTGAAAATGGGACTTTTTTATTTCTGGGTATAAGATGGTTATAAATGGTTGTGATTGAATATGTTTATCAAATATGAAATTTTATAAATTTTACATCAAATCATATCACTATCATCATGAGGATCCTATGAATTATACGGAGATACTGCGAATAAGTTTCTATATATTCATTATGATTCTAACTAGAACCCCTATGGTATTTAAGGGTATGGGGGAGTTCCACCTGTGAAGAAAATTTAGAGTATCAAGTTGGTTATATACTAGGGATTTATATATAGGCTAATAGATGATTCCACTTAAGTATATATAGGATCATACCACAATAGGATTACGAAATTTATCTTTATTTACTATCTGTTACTATTTTTTGTTTACTAACATGGTTCCATTACAACTATACTTATTATTATTCTCTCAAATCATGTTCTACTGGTTCAAATATTATATTATGTTTCTTCTAAACCTATTTAATTTTCTATTCTCTCTAATATTTCATTACATTCCTCACACTTTATATATTTGGTTTTTACTATTTATTATTTTTTATGGGTCTCTTTATTTAATTGGTTGATGTATTTCCCCTCTTAAATTTTTTATCCCTATTATATATGATTTAATGATTATTATTAATGTAAAATTAAAAAGGTATTTCTTAAATTGGAATAATTTAATTAAATATTTTTAAATATTTCTTCAAAACAATATTCAGGACACTAAAAACGTATTTATTGGAAATTTCATGTGATTCCTTTATTAAATAATAAATACTAATTTTCAACTGGTATTTAATTCAAATGTTTATGGTTTTTTTAAATGTGATCATTGAATCTTTGGTGATTTTGTACATGGTTTTTATGCTCACAACCTGCCTATGACATTAGGGTTTAGTATACCTGAGTTTGTTTTTGACAATTTAGGTTCTATCTGGGGTTTCTAATTGAGCAAGTTAGTGTTGAGGATGGATGGTGACCTTAGAGGTCACATAGTGATTACATAAAATATTTTATATTCATATTCAATATTGTGGATTATAGGCTTTATTCATACCATATATTCCAGGTAATTTTGTTTTCCACTACATTAATACAACAACTTTTTGTTGGTTATGGATGTGAATCATAGTTACATTAAGTTTAATTTTTCCTGTATAAAATTATATTTTATAATCATGGGTCTATGAAATATGAAGTGTTAATGATAAAATTACAAGGGTATGTTCTGAGGCTTACTTATTATTAATGGTTTAAATAATTCTCATTGTATGTACTTTGATTCCTTTGAACTAGTTTCCAATCTGGGTCGATCGGAAATGCATCTCATGTGATGTCGTGGACTGAATCAGGTTACCAGCTCTAGAGTGGCTCATGATGGTTCATGAAAAAATAGTTCCAGATTACTCACTCTTATTTGGGTGCACATTTTATATTGGAGTTAGGATTTTTGGGACTCGAGGTATAAGATTTTAAAGTGTTTAAGTATCTCTTGCTCAGTTTGAGCCTAAAGTTACGTTGGGATGTGTGTTGTGAGTACCGAATTTTGATATTTTTTTTTCATATTTTTTGGTCTTTTTTGGTCATATTTGATGGTATTCTGGAATTTATTGATTTTGTATGGATTATTTAAATCATTTTAGTGTTTTGATGGTGAAATGTAAGGAAGAACCTAAGGTCCATGGTTCACCTACAAGGTTTAGCTATCCTGCAGAGCACATGAACATGGTTCTATTTTCTACTACTAGGGCTTTCATAGTTGGCTTACAGTCCATAAAACCATTTATATGAACAATTTTAAACTATTATACAACATATGAACTTTTATGTTGAGTGACCATTAATCCAAATTTCCTTAATTTGTGTATAAATTCTATTTTTAATTATTTAAAATATTCTTTTCTGCTACATTAGGGGTGATTGTATTTATATTGATGAAAATATTTAATTGAAATGTGGTTATTAAAAGGGTTATTGTTATTTTTGGATTCTGTAAAGGGGGTTTTTTTAAAAATAAATGGAATTAAGTTAGTGATGAGTACATATAAATGTTTTAATAAAGTACTTGTGTAGTTTTTAAATGATTCTCAATGGATGTTTCATAATTTCAAAAATTAATCTTGAGATATTGAAATGGAATATGGGAGGATTAAAAAGTAAATTTAAATATAATTAATTAATTTTAATTAAGAAATGTTTTCAAGAGTATATGGATCATTAAAATGGGGTTCATATGAATTTTATATGTTTTAAAATATAGTTTCATGTTTTTAATTAATTTAAATATAAAAATTTTGAGTTATGATTTAGTGTTGAAAAAAATACCTCAATTTTTCATCTCGATGTTTTTGGGTTGATTTTGTTTTTTGACCAATTCAAGTGACTGAAAATCATTATGGTTGGTGAAATTGAATCTTGTTATTAAAGAGGTTCATTTTCCATGTGTTTTCTAAATTTGTGGGGCCCAAAATAGAGAGTTAATTTTTGGAAAATGAATTTCTTCTCTGAAGGGTTTCATGGTTTTTGAATCGCAAATCACAGTTCATTGGCCACATCTATAGGTATGAAAAACGGAGAAGAAAATTTATGAAAGGTGTATTTCTATATATCAGCTATTTGTTAACTGCGAATCATGCTATACAAACCGCATAGGGAAAAGGGGAGGCTCATCTTTCATGGTATGTTCGTTGTTATGATTTGATTTTTGATATTGTAAAGGGTTTCTTTTGCAGAAGACACCAGCCGCCACAAAAGAGAATGTTTCTATAAAGAACGCATTATAGTTTATGGTTAATGTTGTACCACATTGAAGTATTGGGAAAATCTAATTAGTTGAATTTTTCGATCTATTTTCCTATATAAAGACCCCTAATAAAGTCATTAAGTGGAGATAATTTCATTAGAAAATGACATTGCTATGGAATGAATTCGGTGAATTTTGAAAGAGATCACGAGGAAGAATTTCATGAAGGGGAAAATTTCACAAGGGAATATTCCATGAAGGGTGATGTAGTGAAAAGAAAAAATATATGAATGTGGAATGTGGGATTAAATATCCTGTAAAGTAAAAGGGTCCATAAGGGATTAGAGGTCTGTTGAAGAAGATGCAGTCCATAGATGTGGAGCAGTTCATAGAGAGAAGGTGGTCTAATGAAGAGTAAGCAGTCTGTGGGAGAGGAGGTAGTCTGTGGATGTAGATGTGGTATGAGGAAGTAGAGGAGGTCCATGGAAGGTGGGGTGGTCCTCCAAAGGAGAGGTTTTTTTTAAATCATTCATGCCATGAATTGTAAGATAGTTCATGGAGGAAGGAAGGTAGTGAACAGTGGATTCAAATAAGTTCTTAAAGAACTAAAATAGTTCCTGAATGTAATTTTTGTAATCTAATACTATAAAGAAAAATGGATTTCATCTATGGGTGAAAACATGACATTAAAAAAATCATCTATCTACACTTTATGATGCATTGATAAATTTTTATAAAGGGAACTAAATGTCCATAAACTATGGGATAATACATTTTATCAGTAGTGGGAAAAGTAAGAGAAAGTGATGATCGTTTACATCAATAGTGAGACAGAGAAATATAATTAGGATGTGACTCTTGGTAATGTAGTTAGAAATACCTACACTTTGTAGAGGTAGTGATCATTTTCATAGAATTTATCTCAACCAAACATTGTATTTTTTATGTGAGCCTTAGTATATTTGATACATCCACACAATACCATTGAATACACTTTAGATGTAGCCCATTGAGGGTGAACCAAATAAAAATATTTTTCTTCATGTGTCTTCATTTTTTTTATTCTATGCATCATCCTCAAACAAAGTAATAAGGTATAAGATAGATATAAATACTAAAGATAAAATTTAGTGAACATTATAATAAATAGGTCATGATCCAGTAGGGCATGAAGAATATCAAAAATAACATCTATACCATGATTCACGTCCCTCTTAGTTTATCTAGGATCCTTTTGGACCTAATAATTTCTATCAGGGGGTATTTTATTTTGGATATTTTTTTCCTATGACACGTTTCACTCTACTATTGGTTTAGATTGTTGTTGAAATTATCATTTAATTTTACTCTTATCATGGTCTAACATTGGAAAGAAAATAACTTCAATGAAGAATTAGAAGTTTTGTTGTATTAATCTGTGTGTAAGTTTCTATAAAAATATTGATATTCAATTTAATGAAACAAGTACAGATTAGAAGAAATATTTTGATAAATCATACAATGAAAATACTTACTCATTAAATGATTTTGTAGGAATTGGATATGAATATGATATTCCAAGTGATACTATAACTACTATTTTTTAAGAAATTCTAATAAGGATGAAAGTATAATTTTCACAGGAAACAAAATAATGGGATCATAAATTGGATGAAATTAAATCTAATGTTACCATGATCCAAGTATATGAAATTGAAGTAAATAAGATAAAATGATTTCTTATGTGGCCAAAAATCTAAGAGAGAATAATTATTCTCATGATGAAGAACTACAAAAACATAAAGCTAAAAAAATGGGAATGAATCTGAACATAGATGAAATTAGGAATCTAAAATCCAAAAATGATGATATTTCAATGTAGCTATCTAAGCTAGTTGAATATAACCAAAGGATAAAACAAGATAATGCATCCTATATCGACCCTCTTTCTCATGAGAATTTAAAATGAATGAGAAAAGTGACATGGTGGAAAAGCTCACATAAGAATTGGAAGATGAGATGAGTAGTGGGAAGAATCTAAAGTGAGAACATAACCCTCAACTTGAGTCAAGGGACAAAAAGATTTAAACATTAGAAGAATTGATAGATTCAATCAAGAGATAAGTTGATAAATTTAATTCAAAAGAAAATCAAAAATTTATGGATGATTTGAATTTTTTATTTGACTATCCTTTGGAAGGTGATAATGAAATGAAAACAAAATGTACACTTTCATATTAAAACGATTAAAGGATTGTCTCATCCCAAATTCCATCCACTTTGTGAAAATATTATATTGTATATGATGAACCCTCTCCCATGCATGATAGGAAGATAACTATGAAGGGTTCAGAAATAATAAAAACCATATAGGTTTTCGAGGGAGACCTAAGAAATATTTTAAATGAAGCAGTGATAAGATGTATTATTTCTATGGTATTCATTACTAGAGATCTTGTTTTTTAGGATCTGAAAAATACTTCATGTTGTGAATATAGAAATATTTAAAAATATTATAATAAGTTATTGATTTTTGGGAAATATGAATGAAAATTCACCCAGAAGAAAGTATCCATGAAATTATTCTATAATGGAAAATGGGGACACACCATGAGTATGTGTCTAGAAGACCGAGGGATAAATTTCAAAAGAAGAACACTAGAAGCATCAAAATATTAGCCAAGAAATGATGAAACCAGGTCTGTCTCTAATGGAAGATGTTTTTATATGATATTCCTGGGAATTTGGAAAGACACTGTAATAGAAATAAATAAGGGAAGAAAAAGTGATAATATGCTCCAATTTTGATTAAGAAGAACGTATATCTAGTGCACAAATAAACTATAAAAATAAAGGGAATCATGACATAGATAAATAATAAAAGAAGAGTTAATAAATAATACTTGATAAATCCACATTTCATGACATAGGGAGAGAAGTTAAGGAAAGAGAGAGTGTTCGCCAAAGGAGGAAGAAGCAAGAGATAATGACCAGTTAAAAGATTATTGCTCAATGAAAGAGTCAAGAAAAATATCATATCAATAAATCATAAAAGAAATAAATATATTAAAATGGGTTTCAAATGAAAATTATAAAAATTATAATCCCCTATAATCTAAATATCAATAGAATACTTTTTATGTTTGTAATGAATTTCTAATCATATAGAAAAAAATTTTGAAGCTGGTAGGGCAGTTGGAACAAGAACAAAATTAATACATTTTTTTTAAAGAATAATAACTAGTTGATTCATTAGGATCGACCCCAATAATTTTCATTGGGAATATAGTGGTTCTATAGTCCCTATTTGTAAAAATTCTATTAACTTATGTTCAAGTGTTTTATGTTTTGTTGTGATACAATAAAAGGGTAAGTTTAATCAAAATATGAAAAATTGGAGAAGTTCTGTGCTCTAGAATGTCAAATGATTCACATTTGTTACAAAATATGAAGAGTAAATATAAATGAGTTATTGGAAATGAGTTAGTGGTCTACTTTTTTAAGATATATATGGAAGTAATTTAGTTAAATGGATATTGATGGTATTATTATCATTATCTCTTGTTTTCTATATCAAATTTCGACTTAATAGGTTTAGTAGTATTATTGATTGATCATTGTTAAGTGGAAAATTCACCTAATTAAAATCTGATTAAAGGTAGCAATAATTGGAAAATTCAATTGAGCTGGAGAAGTTTCTCAAAACTATTGTCACATGTGATGATATAATGAAGGATAAAAATGATGTTTGAAGATATAAATAGTTGTCCTAATAATTGAAAAAGATGCATATCATATGGGGAGAATTATATATCAAAATAAGACTAAATATATCAATGGAATTAGAAGGATAAAATTTTATGTTTCAGAATTCAGATTGGGGGACAAGCAGTAAGATTCATGTATTTCAGGATTATCTATTTTTTCCAAAAAATATGTTATCAGTTGACTGTTATCAAGATACCAATAAGTTTCAACATATGTTTAAAAGTATTTCAAAAAAGTGATCTAAAATTATGAAGAGTAATTAAAAATATGAAATCAGTATAAAAATTTGCATTTTGAATTTATATGAGTTCATTACTGGAGGTTTTCTGGGAGAATTTTTTGGAGATGAACAAATAAGATTTTCATTAGAACCAAATGGTTTTTTCCCAATAAGATGATTGAATATGGAACAATGATTCAAAATAAATAACCATTAGTTTTCAAAGGTTACTCTTATATAGAGGGAATCAATGTTGATGAAGTATTTTCACTTGTTTTAATGCTAGACAAAATAAAATTATTCATGGCCATAGTAGTGCATAGAAGGATAAAAGTTTTCGAGATGGGTATCAAGTTAGAATTTATGAATGGGGTTTTGGAATAAGAGGTTTATATTGAGTAACTATATGGTTTTCTAAGTCATGATGATGAGAATAATGTTGGTTGATCAAAGAAGGTGTTATATGGGTTGATGCATGCACCAAGGGAATGGTATTCAAGACTAGATCAGTTAATGCAGAAGCTAGGTTTTCATCATAGTAGATTTGATTAAAATATCTATTTCTCCAATTAAAGTAATCAAAGTATGATGGTTTTAGTGTATGTTGATGACAAAATCATTGATGTATCATATGAAGCACTATGCAGAAAAGTTTCTGAATTTATGATAAGTGATTTCGAAATGTCAATGATTGGTTAACTAATGTTTTTCTTTATATTATAGGCAACACAAGGAAGAATGGAATATTCATTTCTCAATCTAAATATTCCATGGAGGTTATGAGAAAATTTTTATTGGATAATTATAAATAAGTGAGAACTCTATTGGATTCCTGGATGAAACGATCATGTGATGATGAAGGAAAACCATTTAATTTCACAGAATACATTCAAATATTTGGAAGCCTATTATACTTGATAGTGAAAAGTCCAAATATTTTTTTCCATATAACAACCAGAAAGATACCAAAGTAATACCAAGGATATAAATTTTATTTTAGTCAAGATAATACTTATTTATATCAAGGGCAGTGTGGATTTCAGTTTTCAATAGAAATACAAATCTCAGTAAGGGCTATTGGGCTATACAGTTTCAGATTTGTCCAGATCAGTTGAAAATAAAAAATCAACGTCAAGTGGTGAATTTTATCATTGAATATTGTGAATCTCATGGATAATAAAGAAAAAAATTTCCTTTCGTTGAGCACTGAAAAAGTACAATATATTGTGGCAACTCAAGAGTGCACCAAGTTATTATGGATTAAAAACAGCTTGATGATATGTGATTTGTAGTGATGTATTTGATCCGAATCCATTGAGATAATTCGAGAGATATAAATCATAGAAACAAATATAGTATATTACTCACTGAAAAAGCAATTTGAAATCAATTATTATTTTATCTTTGAGAAGGTGGATCAAGGGATTCTGAAGTAGGAGTATGTGACTACAGAACTACAGGTTCATTAAATTTTGACAAAGGCCTTATCCAAAGAATCATTTGAAAGGAATTAATTGGATATGGGAGTTCAGTAAACTCCATGTACTTTAAAAGGTGTGTAAGGGGGACCCCCACTCTAAAGGTATAGTTTTTTTTCATAATTTTTTGATTTTTATTCATTACCCAATTGCAGACATCAATGGAGTGGCCTTCAGGTTTTTTGAAAAAAAAAAGAGATAAATTTTTGCTATAAAATGGGAGAAAATGTATTAATCAATAATAGGGAAAATATGATAGTTAGATCACTAATATTTGGGGTAGTATTAAATCTTATGATTCTATAGGTGATCAATTAATGATTATATATCACAACAGATGAGGTTCATGATGAAATAATTTGAGTGGTTTTGAAATAAATTAAATCATTTAAGAAATATACATTATACACTTTTCCCTCATGATGTACATGGCTCATGTGGGATTTGAGTGTGTGTCTTAGTACATCGTTGATTACTATCTTAATCATTATAAGTGAATTATGGTTGATTATGGATGAACCTTTAAGATTTATCAAATTGTGAAGTGTTTTCAACAAACCCAAAGGGGGATATTTTTGGTTAAAAATATTGTTAGGTATCCTCTTAGAATTTTTGGGTTGATTGAGTTTTCTAAAAAAATCCAATCAACTGAGAATCAGTATGGTTGGTGTTTCCAAATTTGGTTTTTAAGGTGGCATTATTTCCAGTGTTTTCCAAATTTTTGGGCCACAAAATCGGGAGTTTTTTTGAAAAGTAATAATTTCTGCTAGGGGGTTCACAGTTTTCAGACCGGGATGTATAATTCACAAACCATAAAAAGAGGTACCTGGAAGAGAGAAGGAAATTCAACAAAGGTATATTTCTACATAGTAGTGCTATGTGGACAGTGAAGCATGCTATATGGACCGTGTAAGGAAAACCATTCACGAGAATCTCACTATTTGTGAGAGGTTCATTTTTCAATAGAGCCATGTCATATTCAGAATAAGGTGGTGACATAGGCTACCATAAAGGTGTTTATTTTATAGAATTCAACATCCATTACATAGGATAAAGACACTATGAGGACCACATAATAGTTCGAAGAGAAGGAAACTATGTATTGATGTTTTGTGTAAATATGATAAGAGGTTTTTGTAGATCTATTTTCCTATATAAAAACCCTAATCAAATGATTAATTAGAGATAATTTCATTATCTAATATCATCAATCTAGATATAATTTGGAGATGTCTGAAAGATTTTATGAGGATGAATTCCATGAAGGAGAAGAGTTCTTGAGGGATGATTCCGCAAAGGGTGAATTTGTTCACTAAAATAGTCTATGTAATGGGGTTGTGGGATTTTATATCTTGTAAATAAAAATGGGCCACATGGAATTGGTAGTCCATGAAAAAATAGGTGGTCCGTAGATGAGGATGCAATGCACACAAGAGGAGGCGGCCTATGGAAGATGATTAGTCCACTAAAGAAGAGGTGGTCCGCAGAAGAAGAGGTGGTCCGTGATAGCGGATGTTGTCTATATAAGTAGTCAAGGTAAATGGAAGAAGGGGTTGTCCACAGAATAAGATGTTTTTTGGGAATAACTTGTTCCATTTTTTTAATGACAATTCATAAAGGAAGTAGGGAATTAAATGATGGATTAAAAAAAGTTTTCAAAGACATTGAAACAGTTTGAAAATGTAATTTCTATCAACAAACAGTACAAAGAAAAGTGGATTTCATCTAAGAGTAAAAAGAGGACTTCAAAATAGAATCTACCTATAGTTTAGGATGAGTGAATTATTTTTTTTTGAAGGGACATACATGTCCATAAATTGTGGGTTAATCTATTCCAAATGCAGAGAATAAAGGAAGATAAAGATAGTGATCATTTCAACCAGCTATGATCCAGAGAAAGAGATTTAGGGAGTGACCCTTAGGAAAGCTATGAGATGACCCTAATCCTTATAAAGGTGGTGTCCCTGGGCATAGAACTGATCTGGCCAAAACATTGTATTTTGACAGTGAGCCTTAAAGGGTTTGGTATATTAGTACATTGGCATTGTATGCTCCTTGGACGTAGCCCTGTGAGTATGAACCAAGTAAAATTTTGTGTCTTCTTGTGTTTTCATTCATGATTTACTTTCATTGAATTTTCATTAGATAATTTTATAAAGGATAAGAAATATATAAACACTTATGACAAAACAAAATGACCCTTAAAATAAAGAGTCAAAGATCCAATAGAACATGAAGAATTTCTAAAAGATTATCCATACCCTGATTCACCCCCCTTTGAGGGTATTTAGGCCCATTTTGGACCTAAAAACATGGTGGAGATCATATTATCAATTTGTGTGATTTATTAATTTATATGTATATATATTTAAAACTATGACTTGTTTCTTTCATGGAATTATTATTTTTCTATTCTTCTTGATTGGGTTATGTGTTTTCCTTATTATATAGATTTTTCCACCAAGAATGGTCTCAAAGAATAATAAGAGATCTATAATTCAAATATTGAGGGACAATATTCTTGTTGAAGACTTTACCAATTCATATTATGGAGTCTTAGAACGATATTTAAGTTAGTGAATTTCTATTTCTCATGGTGATAGGAGTCCTAAAAATTTTATAGAATGGCTAGAAATATTGAGGAGTCCTTTGAATATCTTGGATATCTGGAATACTTGATGGTGGGAGTCATTTTGGACTTACATAAGGGTCCCAACTAAGATTGATGTAAGATAATCATTCCATTTCTTTTAAAATTTTTAATTATTTATGATTTCAACAAGATCACTTTTATTCAGTTCCACATCCCCAATGAGGGGAAGGTGAAGAAGTTTTCATATATTATTAATCTCTAGTAGGGCCACTTAATGATGGAGTATGTTGAACGTTTTATTAATTTGCTTCTATTTTATATGGATATAGTGTGGAATAATTTATTTTAGACTAAATATTTCATGTAAGATCTTCACCCAAACCTTCATGAATGATATTGTTCATTTGGGATCATCCATTTTAAAGACAGATTAGATGAAGTTTTGTGACTTGGATATGGTTGAGACCGACTCTAAAATACATTATAACTCTGAACATGGAATTAATTATATTCCATAGACTATTTTATATTATATTTTAATATTAAGTAGGATCATTAAAAACCACATGGATATTCTTCACACTCAGTGATAGGGTAATAAATGTATAGATTTTCTGAACTCTAAGCTCTCTAAAGGGGAGTAAAATACATGATTCTCTTTTTTTGGTTCTTTTCGTAATGATGGGACAAATTATTTTTATGAGTATGTGACATAGAAAATACAATTTTAACCCCCCACATCCCCTTTAATGTTTCTTACCTTGGAATCTAGCTCATTTTTATATCTAATATGATAATGATGATGTAGTGTGGTGGATGAAGATTATCTAGAAAAGTTGGTTTCTAAATGGAATCCATTGATGGGTTCCAACCTTGTCTCCTTTGTAATGGGTGAATGTTCCCTATTTAATGTTTAATATAAACTATAGGAACATATTTTGGGGGTTTCTTCTTCTGATTTTTTTTGTATCATTTGAAATAAAGAGAACATTTCTAGGATTTCAGTTCACTCAATTAAGGAGTTTTCTTCCCACATGCTTATGTTTATAGAAGACCTATCACTATTTTAGTAGGTTGGAACACCTCTAAAATAAATTTAAACTGAATAACCACACTATAATGAATCTTTATAGACATTTTAATATAATTTTTTAATTCAGTTGGATTCTAAGTTATCTCCACTTTTCCCCTATATATCTTACTCTCATTACAATTTTCGTGTTGCTAATTTTTATCTCTTTCTTGTATCATAGTTTTTTTGCTGTCTTATTCTCATTTTATGATTGAGTTTTTTAATATTTAAGCATGTTCCTTTTCATGGATCTTTTATCTCAGGTTTCACATATTAATCCTAGGATTGTGTTTTATATAGACAATTAATTATTATGTTGATCCATCATGCTTGTAAATTTTGGAATGATGGGGATTCACATTGTGTGTATATTATTAAAAATATATTTGTTTCTATAAAAGAGTGTGATTTTTAACTTTGAGATATATTTTTATGTGAAGGTTTTAGTTGATTTTATAAGAATTTATAAAATTTTGTTAAATGTTTTTCATTTATTCTGATTGAGACTCTAGGATTTCCCCACATTATCTCAAGAACCTGATGACATTTTCGGCGTAGAAAGAGTTATATTGGAGATAATTGTCACAACCCAACGTTTATTTTCCTTACTAATTTATTTATTTATTTACTATTTTCGTTTTATTTGATATTTGGGTCATTTTTCTAGAATTTTTTAAATTTAGAGTTTTAATGCAGGGAACATGGTAAGTACTAACCATGTTGCAACCCATGTGAGGATGTGTAGTTATTAGTAAAGGTTTTATTCATAGCTGTTCTTATTTCATCTAACATTTTACCCAAAACATGTAGGTGCCCAATTGTGTCTAGTGTATGACTCAAGGTTGGTGCACAATTTGATAAACCATATAATATTCCTATGTTTTTATTTTCACTAGTTTTCCAATTTTACAATCCTGAATTATGACCCATTGGGGAACATCCTACCTTATTCACATGATCTTCCTTGAGGGATACCTTTTTGAATCCTCTTTTTCTATTAACCTTCCTTAATTCTAAGTGATATATCAATGGAAATCTAATTTTATTCACTTATTTTCCTTCTTTTCTTATATCCTCCATTTTCCTGGCCTAGATATTATGTTGGATAAACCCTAGGTTTGGGTTTTGACCTACAACATTTTTTTTGGTTATTATATGATTTTTAAATAGTCTTTTGGGTTCATTGGATTCCTTTTTCAAAATTTTCAATTCTTATGTACTTTATTTTTGTTGGGGGTTTCCAAAAATTTTCATTTTTACACAAACTATATTTTCCTGGTATTTTTAAAATATTTTTCCCATAATGTTTTTATTATTTAGAAATATATTTTTTATATAATCATTAATAACTCTTGTTATAGGACTTAAGAAAATATGTGTTTTGTAGGTGTTTGGTAAAATTCCTAAAATGGTTTTCTTAAGGATTTTGGTTCTTAAATTTAGGATTAGAAATATATATGTTTTCATGTATATTTAGATAAGGGTTGGGGATATTATTTGCCATGTATTTACACTTATTATGGATTTTTTGGATTTTTTTTATCATGCATTGTGATTTTCATTGGTGATATCCTTTTATAAATCCATCATCGATGTTTCTTGAAATAATTTTGGAATGTTTTATTTAGTTTAGTTTTTTAAAATTAATATTCGATCTCACATGATTAAAAAGTGATTTCAAAATAATTATTGACTTCAGAAAATTTTTTCAAAAATGGATTTAATTTTATTTTTCTAAAATGAGACACTATGGTATATTTGGCACTATAAAATGGGATCTTAATGTAACATTGATTTGGAAATGATTTTAAAATGGATTTGGAAGGGGATCAAAAAATCTTGTTTCCATGTTGTAACATTTTGAGTAATTTTATATAAATGTTTTGAACCCTTAATGGAAGCCCATGTTACTTTTTTATGCATGATATGGAGTACTGATGTTGTTATTATTATTTTTTGGGGTTTCCAAGAGGTGATTTTCCTTAGTGGTAATTAGATGGTGGGGTAAGGATGTGATTGAATATGTTGATCATTTATGATATCTTGCCAATGTAACCTCACCTATTAACGTTACTATTATAGAGATCCTAGGAATATTAATAATTGATTGAGAGGTGGATACTATCTATTAATGATGAGACTGACTAGATACCCTATGATATTAAATTCTATTGGGAAGTTCCACTAATGAGGCTAGGTCAGTGAAACCGGTTGGTTATAAACTAAAGATGAATTTATTGGATTGTAGATGATCCCAACTGAGTATGTATAGAAGAAATTCATAGGATGTTGAAGAATTTTAAATGGTTATCTATCCTTTACAGTTTCTTCTATAATACCCTTGGTTTCATTAATATTTAATTTTTTTATTATTATCCCCTAATATATTATATCATTTCTATGTTTATATTATGTTTTTTCCATACTAGAACTATATACTATTATTTTTCCAATTTTATTTATTTCAAGGAACATTATCCTTTTTATTGTTACTTATTCTTGTGTTAATTGATTTAGATTATTCATTTAGTTGATATATTTTCTTTTGTTTAAATTTTTTATCTTTCATGTATAAGTTTTAAATTTTTATATTGAATGATAATTGTAAATTATTGTTCAAAAAAGTAATCATTTGATGAAGTATTTTTTTTTAATTTTCCTCAAAAATCATGGTTTATGGAATTTAAATGATGTTTAATGAAAATTTAATGTGTTATATTCTTCAAAGGAGAAAAAACATTTCTATTTGGATTTAAAAAAATCATTTTTGTTTTTCTTTTTTAAAGGAAAAAAATATAATCATTGGAGTTTATCTACTAATTTTTATCCTCAAAACCTACCTTTTCCATACAACATAGATAGAACCGTGTTTTTTTTGTAGGTTTATGTACAGAATGGGAAAACTCATATACAAAGATGGTAGTGAAGTTGGATGGTGACATTAGAGGTTAAATAGATACAACATCAAATATTTTTTGTTTTAATTCTTTATTATGAATATATCATCCCTGTTGTATCTTTATATTCTGTATTTTTTCTTTTCCATTGAAGTTGTGTACTTATTTTTATTTTTATTAAGGGTATATATCCTAGTTATGTTTTATGTTATTATTATTTTTATATATCTATTTATTTTGGTTCCACATGGACTTTAATGTTCAAAGTGGTAATGATAATCCTCTTAAGGGGAAATTTCAGTGTCTATTTATGATTATTGCGTAAAATTGTTCTGGGTGTATATAAATTGATTCTCTGATACTATTTTATAGATTAGGGTTATCTGAAACTTTTCATAAGTCATATTAGGTTCAATATCAATTTCTCAATTCAAGGGTGTCCTAGGTTCTTTTGTGATAGGTTAACAACCTATATAATAACTGCCTACTTTAGTGGCCCATGCTTATGAGCTGAACAAATATATTCTAATAATCCTAGTTAATATATTCTCTTAACTCCCTTGAATTTTATATTGAAATATATAATATTTAATTTTGTGAGAATATTGACTTAACACATTCATGGTGTGATCAAGACCACCATGATGTGAAATTTGGATTAAACTGAGATCTCTAAATCCACTCTATATTTCATATTTAATTTCATATAAGATCAAAAATTTGATCTTCTAATCCATTCTAATCCTCATTCCATTCACGAAACAACCCTCTAATTCACATAACAAACATCACCTTGATATTATGGACAAAATCTATCCAATTTTATTCACAACATGAGACTTCTTCTTTAAATTCTGGTCAACCTATAATAAAAATGAAATATATATATATATATATATATGGAGATCCTATGGTGTGGATATCTCTTTGTGGTGAGACCCTCATATGGACAATGATAGTGAAATCGACATAATCCCCAACACATTGTGGCCAAAACCTTCAAAATGAAAACACCTATTTTACATTAAATTTTTAAATCATTACATCATTAATATACTCTAAACCTATAAAAAAAGAATTATATGTATGAATGGACTTTTCCATATCATCAATAGAATAAAAGATTCACGGTGTGACAAAAACATCTATGTTGTGACCACAAAATTAAGTTGACCATAAAAAATATTGGTCAATTGACATAGCATGTTCCTCCCCATGAATGCATCCTCTAGAAACTAGTTCAACAATATTATCTAGTTCATTTAATGGCCAGTGATGATGCATTGTTACTGATAGTATTTTATTGATTAAAAAGAACAAATTCCTATGAATTATAGTGACTATTATGATCACCAAGTTGGATCTTTTGGTATTATAAAATATTTTTATTGTATTTAGATTATTCCATAACATAAACACATTTAGAGAAATACACATTCATGTTGTGACTTAGTTCATCATTGTGTGACTTTTATTCTTAAAACATAAATATTGTAGGTCCTTCCAACACTCTTTCAAGAACTTATATCAACATGTAAACTCATTTTCATGTCACATCACACACCATTTACAATACAAACAATCATGAAAATGATTCAAGATATTTTGGATAAAATTTGGGAATCAAATAAAAAATATAATTATTCTCCTAATGATATAACTCTAAATTCATAGAATCGATCCACTCTTAATGTTTCAAAGAATAATTATCATCTCATAGTCTATATTGAGAAAATAATGAGGTATGTGTTGTTATCCTGAATATTAATATATTCTAAACCCCATCCCATATTCATTAATAATTTTTTTAAATCCAGCTACTTCCCATCCTAGGATGAGATGAAAAAGAAATTTCATCATCACTTGAAATGACAGATCAATCTTGTTCAACTAACACATCTTCCAAATTATCATTAATTTCAAAAGCTTCAGCCATATTATAAATGAAAAATTATTCATATTAAATGATTATAAATATTTTTTCATTGTATGAGTTTACATTTTTTTAGTGTTCCAATATTTTCACATTTGCACTATCCACCAACTTTGTAGTTTTTTATTATAATAATGGTATCCTCTTCTATTTATTGGATAACTAGTTTGATTCAATAAACTCTTATCTACTTAATTTTCTCGACATTATCACCTTTAAAATTGATAATATAAGGGATTTAAAACTTCAATGGGTATTTGAAACATTAGTACGTATTATTATACATACATTTTAGAGAAATATCCGAATATTTTCAATCTAAACAATGATTTTTTATATAAATTTCTATACAAATGAATGTCTCCATAAATAATGAGAAATATCATGATTAATAAAAATAGTGTGATCCATATCAAATATAAATTATTTTCTTGCACATATAAATTATTTTTTAGTGAGGCTTATGGTGTACTAAGTTAATCATGAATACCTTGATTCTCAATACATGATTTAAATATTTTACAAGTAAATTAAACACCATTGTTTGTCTAGAAAATCATTAAGGACAAAGTAAATTCCTTGAAAATACTATTTTGTTGATAATATTTAGATCACAAGGCTTATATTTCATGAATAAAATTAATTTGATTGGAATTAATTATTTTATAATGGAAAGACTATATTTATTTATGTTTTTAGATTTATTCCACCCTATCCCACAAATATATTTACTTGCAACAATGTCCAAACATAACAATGTGAACACATAATCAGGATCACACATAACATCACAGTAGTCAAGGTTCACAACTAAGACTCTAAATATAATGGATTATGAAAAACATGTTTCCCATTGTGAATCAATACACACCTATTTCCTAGTGTGTATCGAGACACACCAGTTTCCCATTGTGGATCGGAAAAAACATGTCTCCCATTTTTTATGTGGAATACTTTTTTCCCATATTAGACCAGGTTTACCCTTTTCCCTTGTGTATTGGTATTTCCCATCTTCCCATAGTGGGTTGGGTTTCCCCTTCATCCCACAGTGGATTGTGTAAACCCTTCACCCCATAGTGGATCAATCCCGTTGACTTGTTTTCTATAATTATCTACTGAGATATAAATATTTACCCAATGCATTGGAAAGAGATATAGGTCTTACCCATCACTTAATGAACTCATACATATGTGTTCCACAAGATCAAAAACATTCATCATAACAAAACTCATGAAGTGAAATGGTCATTTTAAACATTTCATCTTATCACAACCTATGGAAAATAGAAAGGATCCATAATCAATTATTTATATAGTAACCAATAAATTGAAGTGGGTTTCAGAAGAGTTTTATCATGGGATACCCCATGAGATAGAAATATGTTTTTTTAAAAACATGACTTCTTAATCATAAACCATCTTGAGAAAAAATGAGAATGGGGTACTTATGTCATATCCCACAGTAAATCAAAAGCAATATAAATTTATTTCAACATAGCTAGAGAAGGATTTTGAAATATAAAATGTATTATATCTTATGTAAAATAACCTTTCATTGAAAATTTCATTTTAAGGCATAAAAAATCATAAAAATTATTTTCATTGAAAATAAATTTGAAAAATTATAAAATAATATTATTAAAATATTTAAAAATTTTCATTTGGAAAATATCATTTCCTCTTTGAAAATATATTTTTATGTGACAAAACTTTTTGAAACCCATCTTCTTTAAAAATATCCTTGAAATATTTTAATGAATATTTTGAAAATAATTTTAAAAACTAAATAAATCATATTTTATTTTTGGAAATAAATTTCATTGAAAATGTTTGTGATATTTTAATTAATAAATTTTTGGTTTTTTTTAGAAAAAATGGTTTAAAAAAAAGAAACTTTTTAAATTTATAAAATGATAAGGAAAAAGTTTCATAAAAACACATTATTAATTATGTTATGTAAAAAAAGTTTAATATTGTACCAATATATGAAGATATCATGAAAAAATAAAATTTAATAAAAATCATAATTATTCTTGAGATATGGATTATAATATTTCATCAAGGGAAGCATAATCACAAATAATCACAATAAATAATGAGATTGTAACAATAGACTCTCACCACTTAGGTAAATTTGTATCATATTCGCCCTTAGAGAATAAAATTAGATTAATCTTATAATATAATGAAGGGTATGATATTAATGATACAATATGTCAAAGTTTAGTATTTAAACCTCATAAAATAATATAGGATTGTACCATAACATGTATCTCAAAGAAGGAAAATTGAGACAAAATTTCATTACTAATATGGTAAATTTTGAACCATAAACCCCATGAAAGAGATATCATAAAATATACATGTAAAAACACATAATATTATGTATAATAATCATATATTACAATTATGTGCTTTATATAAACCACACAAAATAAAGGAGTGATGAATATGGCACAAGTCTCGCAGAAATAAATGTGAGACTATAAATCCCCTTCCTATTTGAGTAACTTTTCAGTCATGAAATGCGTGATAAAATAATACCATGTGAATAATATAATATCTTGGAATAAAGGAATTTCAATATATTACAAGTCATAGGGAAGTATATACACTACATAACATGAATTAGTAATTAATACAGCATACATCTCATAGAAATAATAGTTAGATAAGAAAACCCTTACCTTATTTCTTGAATTTCATCATACATATTAAAAACCACTGTATATTAATTTTAAGATTATTATATTTATAATAAATAACCATATTATTATATTTCAAACATTATATGATTTTATTATGACTTTATATTAGTGTTTTACATATGATTTATTATCAAAGTTACTTTTCAGGTAATAACTGCTTTGTCTTTTCATATATGTTATGCCTTTTTATTCTTGATCATATTAGTTAGATCATGATTTAATTATTTACAGAATGTAAAACATGATATAAATATCATATATATACCATATATTAGTATTTATAATAATATAAAAAATTAAAAATTTGAAATAGAATACACCATTCATAGAGACGGTAGCCATTACGTACGTATGAATGTGGTTTCTATTTTCTGATCACATAAAAATAAAAAAAGTATGTAAATATATATATATTTATATATATATATATTAACATTAAATTATAATTATTAATTAAAAAATATAATATATTTTTACTAAACCCATCCATAATAAATTCCATTTAATGTGTGAACAAATCACATCACTTTGAGGGGACTCTAGTCAACATGTCCACTAATGAAGTTATATTATTCCCAAAAAATGGGAATACTTGTGGAATATATTATATAATAATTAAATAAGTATAAATAAAGAAAAAATATATTATATATGATATAAAAATATAAATTACATCACTATTTCCGTCATTTAGGGGTGGTAATGGAAGAATTAGTGACATTCCCTTGCGAGACAGTAGTCTGTCGTACACACGAAGGATGATATCATATACCATTTGATAGAAGTATGTTTTAGTGTAGTTATAACCCTTAATATAAAAACTATCAGTGTATTTTTTATACTTAGGTTATTATATAAGCATTGAATAATGATAATTTATGGGGTATGTAATGAAAATTAAACAAAAGTTCTTGTTGAAGGATGTTACCACTTCTTTGGGTACTTCATTTCGAGTTTCACCAAAGGACTAACATGGAATTATTTCAACCAAATATTAAGCTTCTATAATATGATGAAGGAAGTAAAGAGATTATTTTGATAGTATTTTTATGGGAAAAATGGATTCATTATCACGAATAAGTGAGAGGGGTGAGTTACTTTTTATAGTGTTGGAGGCGTTGGATTGTTTTAAATTTAAAAAGGTAAACACTATTGATAGGGATCTCTTATATGATGTGTCTCCAATAATTGTAAAATTTATAGAAAATAGATTATATTGTAAAAATAATTACATAAAATGGATTTTAGACATGTGTATAGATTATTTCACCACTTAAGATAATGTTTGACCACTCAGTGAACTCATTCTTACCTTAATCATTGTAATTAATTTTAATTATGTTCAGAGATATTTTGGAAAAAAAATTTATGCTAAGAATATTATAAATTAAAAATTATAATAATTCCAAATATAAAATTAATTTTTCAAAATTCTAATCATAGATGTGTAAGAAGATAATTTAAAATTAATCTTACATATGAGATGAGCATATAGGTTTTAGAGTGAAAAGGTCTAAATAAGTTTGAATTGTTTTTATATCCAATTTCAATATGAAATTGGTTAAAATGACATAAAATGGATTAAATTATGTTTAATTAATATAAATATTCTATAAAAATAATTTAATATAAAATTTAACTATATAAATAAATTAGATGAAAAATGAATCTTAAATTATAATTTAGTGTTTTTACATAGATCATAAAAATATGATACTTCAATGAATAATACCAAAAATTCTTAAAAAGTTAATTTTCATGTCCCTCTTTTTGAAATTCGATTTTTTTTGTTTGTAAAAGTTCAAAATTTATATTTAAAATAGGGTCTCCCTTAAAAGGATATAAAATTACATTTAAAAAATACATAATTTTATTAATAATATTTGATGTATTGATATCTTATGCCTATAGAACCATTTTGATGGGATTAAAAAATTTATTGAATATATAACATATAATTTTTATTAAAAAATTAATCAATAATATTTTTTATTTATAGGGATAAAATGGTCTTGGTACATATAAAATATTTTTCTTAGAAAATGAATTTCTGTATTTTTAAAAAATTATTACTTTAATTTTTTGGTAATTGATAACCAAAGGTTTATTTTTATATAAATGTTTGAATCATATTTTGAAATTTTATTTAATCTTATTCATAAATTCCATTACAATGGAAAGTTATAAGTATAGTAATATTTTAATAACAATATTAATATTATATTACTGTTAGGTAAAACTCAGTTTTCTGTGTAACGCAAGCTATCGATGGAACCCAAAATTCTGTGTAACGCAAGAAAAAAACCTTTTCCATGTACCAAAATCTATTCTAAGTGCTGAATATAATGGAGACATATATTGGTGTTGCAATCTATAAAATACAAAGTTACTTCTTTCATAAAACATCCACTATATTCTATGTTTCATGAAATATAGAATACTAGAAAGTGAAAAATAATTAAAAAACTATTTCATAAAATCATGGGGTGATATATTCTACCATCTAAAATGAATTTTCCCTCTAAATTAATATTTGTTGTAAAAGGATTAATACTTGAAATTACCATTCATAGAAACCCACATCATAAAAATGAATACTAAATCTTCCATTAAAAAGGAAACGTTGGAACCATAGCGGTTACCCAAATTAACTCATAACTAGGTTTCCACATAAGATAACAGAGGATGCATGTGAAAATAAAGAAATGTAATAAATGTATAAATAATTATTGAGCATGATTGAGGTCATTGATCACAATAAATGTAATGATAAATTAAAAGTTAAAGGACTAAAACTCTATTAATTTTTGGATGATTTATAAGGCAATCAGTTCTATAGAAATGTAGTTATTAGGATAAATCTTATCCAATATCCTTTTCCTAGAGTTGTGGAATTATTTTACTATATATTTGTAACATCCTAGGTAAATAAAGTATAATAATTTTTTGTATTTATTAATATTTTTTAATTAAATATTAATTTTAATTAAAATGGGATGCTATGTTCAATGGAGTACCTGACACGCAATAATGAGTTTTCACAAAATCTCATGTTGCTCATAAGGCGGAGTCATACTGAAAAATAATAACATAATATTATTATTTTAAATGGAAGTTAATGTATATAAATTTTTTTGGAAGGAATGAACCTAACTAACCATATTATAATTATATATATTTTTTAAACATATTTACATTTATCCAATAAATGTTAGAAGCTTAAAATGAGATTGAATCCAATTTTAATCATAAATACACAAATATTTTTAAAAGGTATTTTTACAGCCTTTTGATTAAAAATCCCTATTGAATCTAGTTTTTGTAACTTTTATATGTTCTATATTGGAAAATAAACATCTTCTTTAGAAGTGGGATATCAAAATTTACATTGGGTAAATTGTTGGTATTTTTATGATAAAGTTTATTTTTTAATGAATAGTGAAGAATACTGCATTTTAAGTCAAAACTGTCTTTTCCAATGATTTATTTATATGGTTAGATTATCTTTTTATTTGGTTTTAAATTTTAATTAGACTATTTTTTTACTATTTAATCCAATTTGGCCATTGGAAGTAATTTCGATTTTTAATTAGACATAAACAAATGTTAATGTTTTGACAGTTATTATTTCTTAAAAACCTGCCTTTTGGTTTTCACAATGAGGATTATTTTTAAATTAATTTCTAAAAATAATGTGTTTCTAACTGGTAAAAAATGATTCCATATTTGGAATCATGAGGGAGAAATTTTAAAATATGGAAATTTTAGTTTTAGACATTATGAATATTATCATCAGTAAATATTTTTTTTACCATGGATAAAGGGTAAATCTGATAAATAAGGGTAAAAAATAATATTATAATAATATTAAATTACCCTTACAATTGTAATAACATTATTAGACGATACATTTCTGACCATGGGAAGCTTTGGGTCAATTTTGGAACCCCATGGAATCACTTGTAAGTGAAAATGACTTTTCATAAAAATTATTTTAACTTTAAGGAAAATATATAATGAACATATATTTATTAGTAAAAAAAATTTATATGTAATTATATAAGTGATAATTTCTACTATAAATACTAATTAGAAATATAAAACAATTTATAACATCATGGTATTTTATTTATAATATTTAGACTTTATATAAATAAATTTATTTACAACAGAATGATGATAGATTGATTGCTTCATTAGTAACAGATCCAAATAAATAATATTATAAATGTTAAAATAAGTTTAATTTGGTTAATTCTATGTCATTCACGAATTTATGGATGCTGTATAAATGTTATATTTATATTAATGAGGTTTTTTCAAATAAATCAAGTTGTTATGGGTTTTTAACAATGTCATTATATGAATAGTGTCAAAGTTAACATAATTCCAATTCTAAAATATAAAATATTTCATTAAATAATAAAAGTTTTAAAAAATATAAGATTCTTCCAAACAGTTATAATAAGTCTAAAATTTTATTATTGAATCATTAATCAGATATTTGTCATGTTTTGGTAACTATTTTGTTTCTCAAAGTGTTAAATTCTTGATAAAATCTTAAGAGTAAAAAAGGGTTAAATAAAAAAGATAAGGATTTAAAAATATCAAAAACCTATAAAATTATTATTGGACTATTTTATTTAAGATGATAGACATATTATTTTATAATTTAATTAGTTGTGGACCTTTATAAACCGAAAATAACTTTGTAATAAAATAATACTTTCAAACACTCAAAAAGAGCCCCTCCTCCCCATTACAAAAGGCCATCACCTCTAACCCATTACTCAAACCTCTGAAGCCTCTGGGATCATCCAAAATATTCTTAAAATAATCTCTCAAAATAACTCCCTTCATCTTAGAATCCTTCCCATAAGTAGGAGTAAATTCAATAGATCCCTTAGGCTCAAATCAAAATGATTTACGTAATTTGATGTAATGTCTTCTCTCAAGTTTCTTTCCATTATTTTTCCTTCTCTATTCCCTATTATCTATTAATTTTTTACATAAAAACAATAGTATACTCAATATAATACATTTTTTTTATGATTATTATTTGGACTAAACTTACATACACCTGCTTTTAATGGGTGTAGAATATATTGTTTCTGTGGACGATGAACTATTACCTCATGAAACAATGATTTTTCGATTTTTCCCTACCACATATCATGGTGGCCAATATGATGGAACTATATTTATTTGTGACATATATTATTTTTATATTGTCTCTATGTTTAATTATTTTTCATTTATATCATACCTTTATTATTTCCAAAATGGGTAAATACAATAATATCGTTTGAGGAAGTGTGGACCACCACCCACTCAAAGTGATATGAATCGATCATGTCATACATGGAAGATATAAAGGATTATGTTAATAAGAATATGTAACTTATAAAAAATATGATATTATAATGTAATTATAATATAGCTATGTATCATTTGGTTTTTATTCCTTAAAAAATGAAAGCAGTATTCATGTGTACACATGACTTACCATCACTACGAATAGTGCATTTAGTTTTCATATATCCAAATGATATGGGCTATTCTAAATACATATATACTAGATATATACAGATATATATGATATATAAATCATCAATAGAATTCATAAGATAATGGAATTTTTACCACATGGATAATTTATAATTATAACAAGTTCATTTTTTACTCAAGTTCTGAACATCGACAAAATGTCAAACATGATGTAAAATAATTAACAAATTTATATATAAAGGTAATAAGTGATATAAAAATAATAATAAACATGAAATCGTTCTGAAGAAAGTATAAATTAAATTATAATTATTATTCAGGAAATTTAAGAACAATCTATCTAAATCATATATGAGTCAAGGGACTTTGTCTCAATATCCTTTCTTTGGGGAATGTTTTGATAATATACACCTTCTTCTTTTACAAAATGTATAATAAAACCCTTTTATTTTTAGTTTCATCCAATGGGAATATTTTTTCTATGAAGCGTATTAATATATGATAAAATGGATATTTTTTTAACATACACGGTGACAGTAACCTTCCAGCCTCTGTGAGAATTATTTGATATTTGGATTCCTTAACAGGTCATGATGCTTATAAATAGAAAATAAATACCATATACCTTTTTTACGTATTTTGGTATTGAAAATATTTTTGAAATTGTATTTACTGTTTCAAAATCATGAAATTATTTCTTTTAATAGAAAATGAAATTTTATGATTAAAATGCTGATATTTATAATTCTTTATGTTTGATGATTATATAATGGTACTATGACATTTGATTGGTGGCTACGTGATAATCCAAATGATGGGTGGTGTTTTGATAAACCCAGGATGGGTGGTTACATTATAACCTTCAATTCATTGGGTATGGAAGTCGGTCATATGGCTATTCCATTTGTAAGAATGATTTGTGGAAGTCAACTATATGGTTATTCCATTTAAGTATGATTTGGTCCCATGTTTAACTTTTATATGTTATATGTTGCTTTATATGTGTTTTATGGTAATATTTTCGTTATAAAATAAGGGTTAAAAATGATCTTATATTCATTGTAGTGTTTTTGCTACTTCGTTAAGTTGAAAAGTATTAATTTATAACAAAATTTTCATGGTTTACATGTTGTTTTGAAAATAATAGGTTTCGTTTGCATATCCCTTACCTAGCTTTTTATGCTCATCCCATGTGTCTGAATTTTTTTCAACAAGACATATGGTGGAATATGATCAAGGGTGTGATTAAGGAAAAGTAAATCTATTTAAAAACATGGAACTAAACATGTTTCTTTTCAATTAAGAGATTCTATTTTATGAAAAAAATAGATTCTAAGTAGAAGTATCTACATGTAATATTCAAGTTGTTTTACAAAAGTTAGGACCTGATTCTCTAAATCTCTAATCCTAAAAAGATCCTCAATGTGAATTATTAACATAATTAAAGATAATGTAATGTTTAAGGATAGAGCCTTATAATATTAAAATTAGTAAATATACATACAAGATTTTAATCATTATCATATGAACAATCACATCTTTTGGTTTTCCATCACTTGATTTCCACTATATCTCTTTCTCGAAGAAATGAAGGTGAATTTCTTATTCCTGAAGCACTAACAGATCATTAGGTAGAATGATTGTTCATTCCATATGCCTTTAGTTAACGTCATAGATAAATGGTTAGTACAAGTTCTTTAATATTCATAAACCCTTATATAGAGATATGTATAATAAAAAATAGAAATTTAACAGCACTAGAATATGCCTTTATGAGCACTAAAAAAGCACTGACTACCGAAGTGTTGTTAAAAGCCTAAGGATTTATTAGTGATTTATTTACCACTGTTCAAGGACCCTTTTAAGAGATCTTTTTTAACATTGTTAAAGGTCACCTTTAGAAGTGCTAAAAACCCACTATTATATGCGATAAAATTATATATTGTTTAGAGATATATGATCCATAACCCTTTATTCAGCACATCCATAACACCTTTAACATCGCTTCATCCCCCCTTATTAGTGCTTTTCACCCACCACGCTTTTTATCATTATTTTTTTAATTTCCATCCTCATGCACATTCAGTTAGATTCCAATATTTCACCTCTCCTTTAAATATAGTGCGTCGTTACCAATATAAAATATTGTTTTGTTTTCTGTTTAATGATATTTTTTTACTTGTATATATATTTACATATATAATTTTTATTCATATATTTATATAATTATGATAAAATAAATTTATGAAATATATGTGTGTGTGTGTGATATATATACTTATATTTATTTACATATATTATATATTATATTCAATTACATATACTAGGATATAATATAAATATATATATGTTTATTAATTCACACGCACACACACACAAATATATATATATATAAACATTATAAATATATTTATAAAATGTAAAAAATGGATATTTATTGGTGTAATTACATTATTAGAATATATATTTATTTACATATATAAAAATATACATGTAAATGTATATTTTTTTAATTATTAACAGTGATATGTTTATATATAGACATTAAATGTATATGTATATATATACATATGAACTCGTTTTTATAAGGTAAATTTAATGAATAATTTTATTAATTTAAATAAAATGAATAATAATTATTTATTTTATATATTTATATATACATTTCTATATAAATATGTTGATATATGAATTTATTCATGTGATTTATTATATGTAAATATCTGAAAATATCCATATATTTAATTATAAATTAAACTAAATTATGAAACATGATTAAATTTCAAAACCTTAATTTCAATATGAATGTAATATATGGGAATAAATTTAGACCCTATAAAAAATGGGCAAAAGGACCCCCTAAAATGAGGATGAAATTCCCTAGAATGTTAAAAAATTGGGGTACCTCGGCTAAAAACTCGGTTTTGGAGGTCTTAATGGGATTGTTTGGCCTTAAAATGTGAAAAGTGGTCCACCCCTATTTCAATATGATATAGAGGTCATCCAAGGATTTGATTTAAAATTTGGTATATCCCAAATAGACACTCAGGTTAAATAATATGGTCTTTCGATGTTCGGGTAACTTTTCCAATGTATTTCAGATCTTTTAATTTTTTTTATCTTAGAGTAGTTATTAAATGAAATTACATCAATATAGAACATTAATTTATTTATTAAAAATATTTTTTAGTTATTTTATAACCCTTCTCACTAAATATCTTACATATTATGTGTACGTTTCTTTTTTAGCAGTATATAAAACATATTAAATAAATATATAATATATTTATTTTAGTATAAATATATTTATATAAATATAACTATATCTATATATTTAAATATAATGTTTAATGAAATACATTTTTTTAAATATATCATTTATTAGTGAAAGTAAAAATCATTTATAAATGACGGGTCTTTATCAACTCTTAAAAAAAGAACTCAAAGAGACCCCCCTTTATCAGCAATTTTTTAACAGCACTGATAAAGTCTCCCCATGATCAGTGATTTTTTTATAGTGGTGAAAAAGGCACACCTTTATCCATAATTTTTTTAATAGCTCTATTGGGGGGGTTATCAGTGATTTTTTAGAAGCACTATTAAAGACCCCCTTCAATAATGATTTTTTATATATGAAAAAGGGGTTCTTTAAAAGTGATTTAATCTGGAATTGTTAAATATCTAGTTATGGATAAACCCATTTTTTTGTAGTGGTGTATAATACATTAATCTCTAAAACCTGATCTAAAGTTTAACATAAACCATTCCATAAATTCTAAACCTGGTAACTATTCCAAAAGATAAAAATCCAAGGCTTTATAATTAAGGTCACTAAATTTATCAAAATAAGATTAGAATTGATCCCACATATATCATAAATTATCACATGGGTGTCACCATAAAAATATGTTAATACCTTCATTATTTTTTCTATTTAAACATAGTAACAACCTAAAATGCCATAAAACCTTTTTAAAAACATGCATGTGTTTTTATTCCAAGTATTATTGGATATATTCCCTAAATCAAAAAAAAGTTGAAAACATCATCAATGAAAAATGTAGACCACTTTTTCAATAAATAAATAATTTTTCCATGTTAATTAGAAGTATCCTATTTATTTTATCCAAAATAATCTCTTTATCTAATATAAATTGAAATTTTTCAACATCAGAGATACATTAAGGGTTACCTAATCTTATTCCAAATACTAGATTTCCATTTAATCACTATTATATGTCATTATCATGATTCAACTTTTTCCCTTTAAATTCTTAATGAAAAACATATACTTCATGATTCATAATTATTTAATTTCAATACATACACGCATCAATTATAATACATTATTATTAAACCATTACATAGGATTAATCATAATATTCCTAAAAACCCATTTCCAATAATATGCAATATGAATCATTTTTTAATGTTCATAAACATAAATTTAGTCATGACTCTTACATTTATTTTACATAACATAGTAAAAACATCCCATACCTTTCACATGTCATTCACGGTCTCTTAATCTTCGTAATTATAAATTATACTAATAAAACATTCCTATTTCAATGCATGAGATTTCAATTTAAGACATCGATTTTCATAATTACAATAATTTAAATATCTAAATAATTCAATGTTAACCTAGTTCATTCTAGTTATTTTCATTGAATATAACATGAAATCATATTATTAGCAACCCCTATCATAGAGAAAAAACAAATAATCATAAAAAATTACTTATTAGATGCCTAAATCAGTATACCTACATGTCCTCAGGATCATATGTGGTCATTCATAGTCAAAATATTTTAAAATAATTTATGATGGTCTGTAATAATAATGATATCTTCCATGGTATATCCCATGGCGTGTGAAACTACGTGTGCAGTAAGGCCCTGTTGTCATGCATTAGTTCCCAATTGAGTCCAGTTTAATATAGTGTTTTTGGGGTTGTTACACCTATAAAAATATATTACAGATACACATCCACTTTTTGAATCCAAAAAAATATTTATTTCTAGGAAACAACTCTAAAAATACTTTACCAAAATTCCATTTAATTTTTATAAACATTAAATCATAATTAAACGTATCCTTAGAGACATTACTATACATATACCTAAAATATACATAGGGATATGACTAATTTTTTATCATACTAGTTTCCAAAGGTTGATTAAAAATTTCCTTTGATACAAACTATTGTGACATTGGATTAATATACATGTATATTTCATTATTTTAAATTAATATTATGAAAATTAAAATATTACATGCAAGAGGACAAAAATGTTTTATTTCCATTAGAAAATTAGAACACATTCTTATAATTTGGTGAAATATAATTAACATATTCTATAAAGATATTCCTTATTATTAATCTTGATTAAAACCTTGTCTCATAACCAGGGGAACATAAATATAAGAAATAATTATCTCATATGATCAATAAAGGTAAACCGGGGAGATATGTAATCATAATGATGAGGATAAGGGTATAAAAGCATGATCATAACATTAAATGACAATAAACTGTATATCAAATATCATAATCATATGTTAAGAAATACATATTGGTAGTTCATATTGCATGAATCAAAAGGGAATCAAGAGAATTATCCATGAAATAACAATATTGGAACAATTCATTGAATTTTTGGCATAAACATCATCTTATAACATTATGAACATGTGTACGTAGAAACAAGTTCACTCATGCTATTGATGATATGAAATCAGGTCCCTATAAAAACATATATACATTCAACTTGGTCCACACATGACATTTTTTATATGTAATTAGGATCATTAATAACATCATTGTAGTCAAGGTTCACTACCATGTCTATAAAATTAGTGGATAAGGACACAACTATTTCACACTCCGAATTAGGAAAAACCTTTTTCCCATTATGGATAATGACAAACCTATTTCATATTTAGTATTAGGATAATCATATTTCTTATTTTGGATTAGGAAACACATGTTTCCCAGAGTGGATTAGGTTCCCCATTATTTCAAGTGTGGATCCGGTTTCCCATTAATCCCATAGTAGATTATGTTTCTGCCTATTCCCAATGTATATTGGGTTTCCCCTTATTCCCATAGTGGATCAATCCTAATAACTTGTTTCCCATAATTATCTCATGAGATAAAAATCCAAATGCAATGTATTGAGGAAGATATAGGTCCCACCCATCACATATTGAAATCATACATACATATTCCACAATATTATAAACATTGATCATATCATGACCCATGAAATGAAATTGGTATCATAAAATTTTCATCATATCACAACCTATTGAAAAGAGATTGTATTCATAATCATTTCATCATATAATAACCAACGAAATGAAAGAAGTTTGATAATTGTTTCTCATTGTACAACCCATTGAAGATAAATGGGATTCATAAACAACATAACATCATAAACATAAAATATTTAGATAAATAATGAGAATGGATTCCTTAGATCATATCCTTTTTAAATCATACACTATATCATATTATTTAATCTTATATAGAGAATTATTTTTAAATATAACATATAGAATTGCTTAAGGAAAATAACATTTTTAAAAATACCATTATATGGAATAAAACATCTTCAACATACTTATATTTGAAAATGAATTTTAAATCATATAATAATTCTTTAAAACTAACTTAAAAAATTTTATTATGAAAATATGATTTCTTCTTTGAAAAAAACTTTTGAAATCATAAAAAAGATTTAACTAATTCTTCTTTGAAAATAAACATTAAAAAATTTAAGTAGAAATTGAATAAAATTTAAAAATAAAAAAAAAATGAAATAATTTTCCTTGAAAATGAGCTTAAAATATAACATAATATATTTTAAAAAACATTTTTAGTAAAAAAAATATCGAATAAAATAAATTTCCAACCAAGGAGAGAGATAAGGATTGATTTTCTTAAAGGTGATCCCTTATTTTTATTATGAACTAAACAGGGTTAAAATGGTACCAATACATTAAGATATTGTGAAAACCTATAGTATAATAAAAATCATGATAATTCATTAGTTTTGGAGCAAAATATTTCAAAAATGGATGCATAATCATAAATAATATTGATAAATGATGAGATTGTAGCAATAAATTGTTAACACATTGGTAACTTTGAGTAAAAATCCACATGATCGAATAAAATTATGTGAATCATATAATATCATGAAAATAAGTTTATTCATGATATAATATTTAAAATGGAATTATATAAGTCTCCTAAAATAATATAGGGGTATAACAAAACATGCGTCTCAAATAAAAAAAATGAAGACAAAATTTCATTACTCATTTGGTAAATTTTGAAACATAAACATCATTAAAGATAAATAATAAAATGGGTATGTAAATAACCATAAATTTAATGATAATAATTATATAATAATTTTATGAAATATAAATACACTACATACAAAAATGAGTGGTGAATATGTGAAAAGTCTCCTAGAAATATAGTTGAGACTAGGAATTCCCTTACAACAAGAGAAAATTTCAATTTATGAGATATGTGAAAGAATAACATTAATTTTAACATTAAATTTCATTTATTAAAGTAAATTCATGATATAAAATTTCATATGGAATTATATACAACACACAACTAGAATAAGTGGTGAATATTTCATATATCTCATAAAATTAAATATGAGATGTGAAATTCCTTTCCTCGAGTCTTGAATTTTATCGTACACATTCAAAAACCATGTATAATAATTATAATGTTCTTAAAAATATAATAAATAAATATATTATTACATATAATATAATAAATTATTTTATTATTAATTTATATTACTCATATATTATCAATTTCATGTTAAAGTTATTCTTCAGCTAATAACTACTTAGTTTTTTGTATAAGTTTTGACTTGTTATTCTTAGTACTCTTACTTTGATCATGGTTTAATTATTTCTAATATGATAAAAATGATATAATATACATATATATACTATTTATAATTATTTATAATAATCTATGAAATATAGAAATATCAAATAGAATACACCGTTCGTGGAGACGGTAGGTCGTACATACAAATGAACATTGTTTTCGTCTTCTTGTCATATTGATTGAAAGAAAGTAAATGACAAACACACACACACAAACACACACACACACAAATATATATATATATATATATATATTATATAATTCAAATAGAATTATTATTTAATAAATATCATATAATCTTACTAAATTCTACCTTAAAACATTTCTTTTAATATGTGAACGAATCACGTTGCTTTGAGGAGGCGGTGGTCCACAAGTCCACAAACGAAGTTACCATATTCTCAAAAAATTGTAAGTATGAAGATATGTGTTATATAATAATTAAATAAGTATAATTACATCATAAATATCATATATATAATATAAAAACCCAATGTACATCATTATATCCAACCATGAGTGGTGGTAATAGAAGAAAGAATGACCTCAGTTCGCAAGGCGATAGTCCACCGTACACACAAATGATGATTGTTTATCCCATTTGATGAATGCATTCCTGAGTGTAGGTATAACCATTAATATAAAAAACACAGTATATTTAATATACTTATGTTATTAAATAATCATAGATTAAAAATAATTTAGGGTTGAATAAAGAAAATAATACCAAACTGCTTGTTGAAGGATGTTACCTATTCCTTGGATAATTCCTTTTAGTTTACACCAAAAGGCTTAACTGGTTTCGTTTCTCCCCTAAGAGAGTAAACTATAATGAGAATATGAATTTTGGGAGATTATTTTTTCATGTTTTGGATGTTCCAAAGTGAATTATAGGTTTGAATAAGTGAGGGGGTATGTTCTTTTTTATAGTGGTGGTGGAGTGACGTTCTTGTAAATATTAAATGGTAAACAATATTGAGAGATCTCCCTCACATAATGTGTCTTAAATAATGTCAAATTTTGGATTAAAGTTAGTATATTGTCCAAATATGTCATGATAATTACTTTTGGACTCATTTCTAGTTTTTTTGTCTAATACGTTAATGTTTAACCACTAAGTAAACTCATTTTTACCTTAATCATCATAATTAATTTTAATTACTATCACTAATATATCTGTTCAAAAATTATGTTTTCTTAGATATAAATTAAAAATTGTGATAAATCCAAATATTTAATTATTTTTCACAAATTCTAATAACATATGTGACATATATTACTTTATAATTAATTCTGTTAGTGGGATGAGATGACATGTTTTTAAAGTAAAAAATTACAAATGTTTGAAATGTTTTTATATCTAATTTAGTTTTAAAATTCTTTCAAATGAACTAATATTTTTTAATAGATTTAAAATTTATCAAAAAATAGTTTAAATTTTTTGTAAATATAATTATAATATATATATATATATTAAATTAAAATTAAGTTTTCAATTTAAATTCAATCTTTTTTCACTATTCATAAAAATATTAAACTTCTATAAAAAAATACCAAAATGATATAAATGTAAATTTTTATATGAAACACTAAAAAATATTATTTATTTTATTAAAAAAAATTATAAAATTAATTAAAAATTTATTTCAAATGGATTCTCCATCATAATATGGTAAAATTTCCATTTAGAAAAATACACCATTTATTTATAAAATTGGATTTCTTCTTATATTATGACTATAAAATATATATTATGAGTTTCAAATAAAAATTATTTAATATATAATATATAAATTTTACTAAAAATATTCATAAATAGGGGTTTTTTAAATTATTGTGATAAAATGGTTTTTGTGTATAGAAAAATAGTGGTGCGTGTACCACAATCGAAACTATGTGTTTCATGTAGTGAAATATTATGTTGGTGTTCCAGTAAATTCAATACAAACATAGTTATTCTTTATAACACATTTTATATTCAATGTTTTATGAAATTATAAAAATTAAAAAAATTGTATAGATTTTTAAAAAAATCACGGGGTGTATCAAATTGGGGAAAAACAGGTTCGTGGAGTACATAATCGGTAAATCCCATGAAAATAATGATTAGAGACTAAGTAGAAAATCCTAGGAGTCACATTATCAATGACATCAGGATGAATATAATGAGTGTATCCAAGGCATTCTAATTTCTTGATATGAAGAGAATGAATATTTGGTATAATGATGATAAATTCTTGAACTAATAAGACAAAGACCAAATTGAAAAGTTAATATATCCCATGGAAATCATCATAATAAATCTAGGTGGATTCTTTAAGTGCTAAAGTCATTCCATAATGGAAATAAGGTTATCTCAAGTTTAAGAAGCCCTTTTATAGGAAAAAGGTCCATAGTAATTATAGGTACCTTACATTTGTAAATATTCAAAGGGTATGTGATAACGATTCCAATTCATTCAATTTATTTAATTCATGATATTTTCTATTCCAATAACAATTATGAAGGTCTATATGATGTGTCTTACCATTAATCATTTCATTTTAATTTTATAATATCCAAGTGAACCATACATTCCCAAATATAAAAAATCATTTTGTCTATTTAAATTAATTAAATCATATGTAAGAGTCAAAACAAAGACACTTAAAGTTGTTTTGTTTAATAATGTACAAAGGCTCATATAGTAATATATATGGAAAACCTAAAAGGGTTCCAATTTTGAGTCTATTGACCACTAATGGTAATAAGGGGGTCTATTTTGGAATTGGGTTCCAATATAATAAACCAATTGAAGGTTCATAATTTTAGGAGAAATAAAAATTGAAACTGTTGTGGGGAACAATGATGAAAAATATAATCAATGAGTCCTGAGTGAATGTTATTGACCACCTACCTTATAGAGTTTCATGAATAGTATTCTAGTATATGCCTTTGATTTTTTCTAGAATGGAGGAAAATGGTGAAAGTAAAAAAAGACATGAAAATATAGAATATTAGCCTACATGTAAATAATGATTATGATACAGAGGTAAACCAAGAAAGGATGGTAACCGAAAAAATAAAATTTCAATGGTCAACTAATGAGATTAGAGTAGCTTCGATCAGAGTATAATTGAAGTGTTCCAAAAAAAACCTAGGATAATAGTATAAGGATCTCTCAACATGGCAGCTACTGGAAGAAGAATGAAATAAATAATGGTTAAAATGTAAAAAGTGATTTAAAAATGGGTAATTTTTTCCTTATTTAAAGGGTAATATAGTTTGGCCAAATGGTGCACTAGCTATGTAGACATACTACCTAAGTGGAACAACTCTTGTGGGCTTGGATCAAGGTTTTACAAATAGTGCACCTCTCTTATAGGTCCCCTCTACAATAAGACGAATGTTTTTTATCATGTATATGTAGCATCCCTCACATGGTTTATCAAAATGAACTCTCTTATATATTGTCCACATGGTTGAACTGTACAGTTACTACTAACCATATTCTAACTTTTAACCACATATTGTTTCTATGAAAAACTAAGGTCTGAGATCTGAAAAAGAATTAGATTCTCCCAAACCCTTCTTAAATTCTCTAGTCACTTCCATAATAAAAAATAATATATTTTTACTAAAATTAAATGAGTTCGTACCTCAAGAGAAAATCTGGGATCTTAACACCTCCCCCAATTAAGCAACTCATCAACAATTTTCCCTTCTGATTATGGTAAAACATTGTTAGAGAACAACTATCTCCATTGCGAACATATGTCGGTATCCATATTCTAAGTCTCATATGGTAAATGACCATTCTACCATAACACTCAGAATAATGGATATGCCCCACCTTAATGGGAATTTATGCTTTAACCAATTATAAATATTGGATGGTACTCAATAGATGCAGCGGATTTATGCTCAATATCCTCATGATAAAATGAATGATATGGTTTAGAATATCTTATATGAAGCTGAAATATGTGGATGATACCATCCATGTATTTTTACCTTTGAGTAAATCAATCCAATAGGACATTATCTCAAATATCTTCAAAATAACAAAGGGTCCAACAAACCTAAGTTCAATATTCCCTTATTTCAGAATCTTTTGATGCCCCAACCAAGGAGAAACACACAATAATACCAATTCCCCAACCATGAACTCTAGATGTCATCTTCTACCTATACTGATGAAACTCCATCCACTTCTAGATAAGTTTTACCTACTCTGATGTATCCTAAATGATATGAGGTCCCAATATCACTATCTCTCCTACTTCTAATGATAATAAAGGAAAAATTATAGATTCTTCCATCTAAGGCCTCATGAAGAGACATCTACATAGTATCTTGGAATTAGTTATTGTAAGAGAACCTAACTAGAGGAATGTGTTTTCCCATGAACCTAAATGTTTAAGGACACATGTTCTATTCATATCCAATAACACCTTAATCATACACATAGAGTGTCCATCAGTACGAGGGTGGTATATTGTATTCATAAGTACCTAAAAATGTTGTTCCCAATGCACCCCTTTCTTGAATTATGATGTAAATTGATCATATTTATCTGATATGATGGTTTGTGGAACTCTATAAAGGAATATGATATCTCTAACAGATATACATCCAAGATCATCCACTAAAAAGGTCTCTCATGTTGGAAAATTGAGTTACATTTATTATTATATTGGTTTCATCCATACGATAACACTGCCTCAATGGGATATAAGTAAGACAGTTAAAAATTCATAGTTACATCACCATGCTTCAACATAAGAAAAAAAATGGATGTAATGTCCACATTATTCGCTGGTTTTCTACCTTCACTAGCTGATAACTATAACACATAACTGAAAAGCTAGCTGTTTATCTATTCACCTTGACCGCCAATAATATTGGCGTAAGTCACAATACATCTTTGTATGCTTAGTGTGTACCACCTAACAAGAAGAACATGATTCTCATATCAATTCATCTTATACATCTTCCAGAACCCCAACACATCCATAAATATGAAATATGGCATCCTCGTCAATGATCCATCATAGTGGAGGATCCTCACCTGAAACACTCTCCCATAAGACTATTCACCCATGGTTTGAAAACTCTATCATATCCATTTTTTCAAAAATTGAAGAATTCGTAGATAAATCTATAAGGATATATTTCCTATGATTCTCTTAGACTTCGAATTGTATCCTAAAAAATATGTTCCATGTTTATACTCACTAATAGCATCATGATATTCCTATTTTTGAGTTATCCATCATAGATAATCATGCACTATGATTCCCTTTATAGATTTAAGACTGTAGGGTCCAGAAAAATATCCACAAAGGAGAATGAAAATCCCTTTGAATCCAAGGGAGATTCGACCCAATTTTCCCCCAAAAAGAATCGGGAAAGGTGGGGGAATACCCAATGGATGGCCTAAGATGAACTGGCCCGTAGACCGGTCCAATGATAACACTATACAGCCGGTTCCGGGAATCATCCCCTCTGCGGACCACTATCGTTCACGGAATAAAGGCGGAGATCCTCCGTAGTCACGAAGCGGGATAGGCGCCGAGTCGGTCCATCATCACGAACTTCCCTAGCCACGAACCATGTCGATCGGCCCAGGCCGCATCCACTATCATTCGCGGAATGGAGGCGGAACCTTGTGCGGTCGTGAAGCACTCCCCGAGCTCGTTTGGTTAGTGGGGGAGATGCGTTCAATGCCCCCTGCGAGTTACGGATTGACCAAGTCGTCCATAAGCCTGGTTTTCGATCATGGGCCTCCGAAAAAGGTGTCGGATGACCACAGATACATATCTTTCCCCACTTTATAAAAGGAGATGGAGGGGGAAGATAAAGGGGGATTGTTTTGGGGGATCAATCAGATTCGGGTGGAAGGATTTCGAGGGAAGGATCTTAGGATTTCACAAACTGTGAATTTTCAATCCGCGAACCAGAAAAGGAATGAAGCTGGAGGAAAATTAATACGGAACCGAAAATGCATAACAACATTGTGAACCGAAAGCTTAAAATAACAAATAAAATAAGACCGTGACCCATGGCCCCTCTGTGGATGCACTCCCTGCAAACCAGGGAGTTTATGCTCCTTTTTCTGATCCGTCGCACCGCGTAGCACCCTCCTACATGGGAGAATCCCCGATCGATGAACCCCCGACCGGCCTCGCCCTTGTCCGCTGCTGCTTGCATGGACCCCTCCGTGTTCCAACCTTGTAAGCGGGTTGAACCTGAAGCCATGAACCACCCTGGTTCGCGGGATGCCCACCAGTCCGTGAACCACCCTGGTTCATGGGTGGCCAACCAGTCTGAAAACCACCCTGGTTCGCGTAATTCCCATCAGTCTGGAGACCACCCTTGTTTGTGGATGGCCTCTCTAGCCCTTTAGAACCTCCATATGTGAAGGCTTCACCACTCATACACATTATTAGCCTAACAGATCCTTTGGAATTTCCATTCCCCGAGCCAGATAAAATCCTCACAATCCAGTTTGATCCTCCACAGCTCCCTCATTGGCACATTCATTGGCCCTAAGCCGAGGCCTCCACCAGAGCCACCGGACCCATGCGATGTAACCATCAGGCACATCAGCACATCGTTTTGAGTTCACATACTCACGGTAAGCAGGGGTGAAGGGGTTTCCCCAACACTTGAGCATATTTCCGAAGCATTCCCGGGTTCACATTACCACGGTAATGCGGAGTCTGATCCCGGGAGCCCCCTTTCTGCCACTCCAATTGTTAGGACTGGGGCACTTTCCCCCTCCCCAAGGAGTGGTAGGCTAACCATCCGAAGGAATCCCCCATGCACCTCCATACTTCCCCACGGCCATGGACAAGGAAGGGCGTAGTGGGAAAAGGTGTCGCTCCGTCTTTCATTGGGGCCAAGTCCCTCTCCCCCTGTGCTTTGTCTCCCTGGTCATCCATCTCAGATTATACCCCGACTTTATGGGCCGCCTATATGCATAAGTCCCACTCCACTTCCCTTAAACGCCCCTTTCACGACGTGATCGGCTGGTCCCTGCTGCCTCTTTTTTCTCACACCGAGCATTACTCACGTGGGCTTAGAGTAGGCATCGACCATGACATCCTCTTATGGGACTCCTCAGATTTTAAGCCCCATACCAATTCGAACTATGTTGACTTTGATTCCGGTCTCCTAGGTAGGGTACGTAGGAAGCCTCCATGAGGTTCAAGCTCAACAATTGTTCGATCTGACTATCTTCATGTCAGTTCACCTGCACCATCCCAGGGCAGCCTGGATTGTAAGCCCCATACCAACCTGAACTACGTGGATTCTGATTCCTCTCATTAGGATACGTAGGAGGCACGTACCACGAGTTCGATCCAAATGCTCAAGTCGTTATCTGTCTCCCCTAGATGACTATAAAATCCAAAGTGCCTGATTATGAGGATTTAAAATAGTACCGTCTCAAGGAGTCCACACTCCTCGGGTTCATTAATCCAACGAGGGATGGTAAACCTCTGGTATAAATTATTTTGAACCCCTGCATCCTGTTGACCATTGCCTACCAGGATAAATTTGTGGATACAATGCTTGGTTATAAACCGAAGATTCGCGAACTTATGAACACGTCTTAAATCTATATGAGAGTCCTGGAATAGACAATAATTCCCCCCAAAATGGTGCGATGAGATCGACTTCCCATCCTCTTGACCAATGTTAGTTTTTAAGAATCTCTGTTCATTTCACCCAGGAAACGCCTGCCTTTGGAAAGCAGTCCCATGTATTGCTGGATATGGAACCATTGGGCGTTTTGAGGTGAAAACGGTGCACCCGATATGAGTGATTATGTAGAACCCAACCTTCTCTAATCAACCGTCGGGTAGCGCACGTTTCTCCCCATGACCCTGTCGTGCGCCGTGAGACAAAAAATGGTGAACCCGGCGTGAATCTTTAACCAAGCATGATGGATTTAACCTAATCCTACCTTGTTCCCCCTTTATACTCACAAGGAAGGCCGAGAAAGGTCATTAATTATGCATGGGGTCATGAGTTGCTGATTTGAAGGGTTTTATGTCTGTATTTGTGAAAATATTTTACAGGTACCATACAGAAATCCCTTCGATCCATTGGCATCACAAAAGAACTCACAGGCGCGTGATTCCAATAGTGTGATGACGGGACTTCCTCACTAATGGAGGACCCTATCCCCTACCCAGTGTCTTCAACTCTGGGTCTTGGATGCGCTGATCCGAGAGTACCACGTGAGCAGTACTCTCCAAATAGTGGAGGCGGCCATGCACACCCTCCAATCCACCAAGACTCACCAGCCGCCTGCCCAGTAGCGGCTGCAAAGGCAGATCCAGACGGCTCATATTACCATCTCAACCCATTTCGGGATTCTATCTATTGAATGAGACAACACGTACCTCCCTTACCATAGATAGGTGGATGAGGTCGATGCTGAGGACTTCATCCCCGCTGAATGGGGGTTTCACTCAAAGTCCCCCGAGCTACGTCCCCTCGGACTCTCCAACAAGGGTGGCGAATGTACAACCAGGGTACTGTCATCACCCTTGTCCCTGAGGAGGAGCTCCGCTGCCCAATCACAGAGACACATCACGAACAGGCACATACACATGTTCACTCCTCCAGATCCCGCCATCTAGACATGTCGGCATCATACGAGTAGGTGTGCATCCTCGCCAAGCTCTGTCAACCCCATCACTAATATAGGATGGCACCTACCTGGAAGGCACCTCTCCCTGCCCAGGGTCGTGAAGCCCACCAACCCGACGTGGTGGCGACCCAGCGTGTAAAAGACTAGATCTTAGCAGATACTCTGGATTCCTACCATCCTTTCATGGTGGTGATCAAAAAATCTGGCCATCCAGATGTGGTGGAAAATAATAGGCGGACACGTCTCCCCGCCAACAAAGGCCACCGACTCGATACGGTGGGAAACCAACATATGCAGGGCCAGCTCCCTATGGATGCAAGTAAAGTCCGCCATCCCGATGTGGTGAAAAATTAAGAGATAAATCAGCATATCCTGGCCCAGGGGAAAATTTATTCACCTGCCCCGACATAGGATAATTGTCAGTACCCACTGACCACCGGAGGACAGGACTAGGATATTCCTACTCTAATACAGGAATTGGAATTCTTACGCGTTCCAGCCAAATATGTCTTTCTACATATCCTGGAAATGACGGAGGAGAAGGTATTGATCCCAAATCATATCTTTCAGACTTTCCAGAATGAAATTGCTTCAGCGGAAATAGTAAGGACTCGGGCCCGTGAAACCGTCTCCCCAATTGAGACGACTCATTTAAGAGACGAGATCGCCTCCTCAAAGCAGATCCACATCCCTGCCCCTACCCAGGAGGGTCTCCGACTATATTCCACGATGTAAGGGAAACCGGATCAAGCAACCTCACTCGTTGCAACTAGGGGACACCCGTCTATGATGGTGGATTCTCTAGAGTAGACATATTTTCCTGCTAAAATTCAAGATGTTCGTTGGCGTATACCAGCAACATCATGGGACCCAATTAGACAGGTAACCAAAGGTGAAGGTTGTTTTCAATAGCATATTGTCCCTGCTACATGCAAGAAAGCTCCCCGAACACACCGAAGGCAGCCGTAAAATAAAGGGAGGGTTCATGACACCGCTCTGCTGCAAGCTAGGGTTCCCAACGCCGCTAAGCGCATATCGAAGGCTCAGAACCCTGCCCACCCATTACCATATTATGGGAGTGGTAGTAGCAGTTGTGAAGGTACTCCCCACAATATTGCTACCAGCAACTCGGAAGGTCCTCCCCAGAGCATCTGTGGGGGCCTCCCCCACGGGCATATAACGTTCGATCACGAGAGCTCCTATTTTGATGTGAGTCACGGAAACCCTCCACGTGACCAGAAGATCAAGCAGTAAGAAGGTACTCCACTTGTTGCAGTCCACCCTAAAGGTCCTCCCTGGCGTATACACTGTAAGCACTCTCTATGAAATGGGATCATAGATTATGATAGTAGTCCCCACTATCATAGTCGCAACTGTGGAGGCCCTCCCCGTAGTGAAGTCTCATCCCGACCAGAATGCCCTCCCCTTATTGTGGCCTGCCCTAAAGGTCCTCCCCAGGGGTTACATTACAACGAAACTCCACATATCCGGGCATCAGATCACGGTCGTAGTCCTCGCCACCCTGATAATGGAGGTCCTCCCCGTAGAGACATCAAGAAATAAGAAGGTCTTCCCCTCATTCTGGTACATTCTAAAGGCCATCCCCATGGTGTACCCTACAAATATTCTCCCTACGGAAGCTATGATGGTAGTTCTCTCCACCACGGATTCCATTGCAAAGGTCCTCTCCATAGTGGCCCCAAGCAACAAGAAGGTCCTCCCCTTGTCGCAGTGTTCCTTGAAGGTCCTCCCCAGGATGCACATCGAACATCAACCCATGATGGTCATACTCAGCATGATGGTAATTGTCACGAAGGCCCTCCCCGTAATAATGCTATGTAGCCAGAAGGTCCTCCCCTCACTGTAACACACCTTGGAGGTTTTCCCCAAGGTATGAACTGCAAAGGTCCTCTATGCATTGATGCGTCCAGCAATAATGGTAGTCCTCACCATTTTAGCAGTTGTGATGGTAGTCCTCTCCACCACAACCACCATTGCGAAGGTCCTCCCTGCAATGACATATCATATCGACAGGAAGGTCCTCCCTATTCTAAATCAGGCACAGAGAAGCCCTCATATATAGAGGCACTCAGAAGGATGCGATCAAACATGTTGGATTCCCATCAAGTAGCAAACGACACCCTTCGTCAATTGGGAGATGTTCCGGGGCCACGTTCATCTTCTGAACCACCTCAGAATCGCCAACATGATAATTTGATACCTAATGGTCCCACTTCCACTAACCACACTATTAGTGAGCATCTTATTTGGGCTGACAAGGTAGAGGAATCACTAGCGGAGGAGTATCCCAACGTGTTGAACCTCAGGAAACTACTGGTTAGGGATGATATACAAGTTATTTTTTGGGCCACCACCACCTCTCAATTTGACATACCCAGAGTGTTGTCAGAAGAATGTGTACACGACATCCGCCACAGTATATGGAAAACCCTCCACCGACTGAAATCAAGCTTCCTACCCTAAAACTAGTATGTAGACCATGTCAAGACAATAGGAGACCTCTTGCATCACATTGACCTTGATGCTCTTCCTTCGGAACAGCAATAGTGACCCGAGAGGCGCAAAGGAAACATGGAGATAGCCTGCCTCTGTGCGCTGAACCAGCTGCATTGCCTCTTCGGTGATACTTCAACGGGAGTCTATAACATGAGATGAGGGAACATGGAGCTCTGAATTTCACTCCACTCCCTACCCAGAAAATCCCATTTGGCATGGTGTCTTGCAGTGCCATCACGTCAAGATAGAAATCGAGTGGTCTCCTTATTCGTGAAAGGAAACACACCCAACAGAGTCAGGACTTGAGTAAGTCCCAGCAGCGTCTGGCCCAACGGGAACAATCCATTCAAGAACTCCTGAAGTAGGCCACCGAGAGCATACAACAGGCATCTCGCCTAAGAGAGGCCAATCAGCGGTCATTGCCTTCCTCCCCATATGGGATTGACTCACAGAAGAACTCGACACCAAACCCAGTTCACCCCCGAATGGGGCCATGCAAGATCAGGAAGGAAGCGATAGCAGTAGCCACTACCGCAATTCAGGGTCAACCCCTGCCTATAGGGTTGGGGAATTTTTAAGAAAAAATGCCCCGTAAGAACAATAAAAATGGGAAGAGACTCAACATACAAGGAATGGAGCCAACCCCATCCCTCAGGGCTGCCAACATTATTACCTCCTCAACAACAACCTCCCCCATGAGAATCAGTATTCTCTCATCGAGGGAGGACAGTTAGAAGAGGTGGTTCCTACCCTATCCCATCGTTTGAATCATCATCCCCTCCGAAAGGGAGGCGTACCATATGGTCACATCAGAGAACTCTCTGGGTCACCCTTTATTAAGGAGCCCAAAGGTAATCCCAGGACAGAAGAGGGAAGACCAGTAAAAGACGTGGGATATCCTCTTCCTATTTGGAAGATGACATCTTCTCCACCCCGCGATATACATCCATCAATGCCATAGAGGCTAAACCCATGGGTGACACTGGAGATGATGTGAATCCTGATGGATCGAGAGACGATGGTTCCCTTCAGGCTGTGACTCACAACGAACCACCAGGTGTGCACACCCGGAACTAGAATACCGCTCTAAACATGGCCTCCCCTTTAGCTAACCTTCCTTTGATCACCCTGAGAGCTCCAAATAAGGATAAGAAAAAAGGACCATTTATCCTTATCCAACCTCCTTCTCTCGATAAAAACAACCCACTTATGCAGAAGAGAGGTTCGCTCGACAGGAAGAGGAAATGATAGAATTGAGTCAGCTTAACGCTGAGCTACTCCAGAGTAACCGTCTTATTGAAAGCACATCCCAAGAGGAGCCACATCATGGACTCCCAGTAAGAGCACCTCAAAGATCATGGTTTTCCCCGGCAATTGAAACATGGTCAGGGATCCAGCCCAATGAGGCACTCGGCCCGTCCAACTACCTAAATGTGGATCCGAATGAATACCAAGACTTCCCTCCACTCAGGATGCAACTAGAGCGAGTACATATGAACCCTCCAAAGGTGTCACAAATAGCACATGCACCCTTGTTGCCAGCCTATCTGGATCATAAAATAATTCCTCCGGCAACACTTACCCAGTACTGGGCCCAACATGATGTAAACAAGGGACTCAACAATAGCATCGAGGCACTATCAACTCGGTTGGATGTAATGGAAGGTCAACACGCTCTGATACAGCCATAGCGGAAGCCCTACCCAGATTGGGTGAGCAACACGCCTCCTCCACCCAATTTTGGGAGCCCTATATTCCCTATCATCAATGGATCAGGCGCTTCAGAATATCATTTGATGAACTACACATCTTATTGCGACCATATGATGGGAAATCCAGAACAAAAAGAAGTAGTGATACTCAGATGCTTCATACAGACCTTGCAAAGATCCGCCTTCATCTGATATATGACTATGCCAGCCCAGTCAATAAAAATCTTGGAAGACCTTTGACAGTATTTCCTGTTCCACTTCAGCTCAATGTTGCATAAAACAACAGTCTGGGACCCCATGAATTGAAAATAGAGGTTGAACGAGAGAGTTTAGGATTTCATCGCCAGATGGAAAGGTCTGACCTACTCTCTGAACAGGCCAATTCCTCAAGATGTTTTTCTTGCAATATGCATCGACAATCTTTGAGATAAGATGAGAACACCACTCATTCCAGTGGAATGCACCACTGGCTTCCTCCATCTCTCGGTCATTGCCCAGTGAATTGAGGACTCCCTGCAGTGGACCAATTTGATATCCCAAATAGCCTCGCAGGATCATCAAAAGCGAACAGTTAGAGCTGAAGCGTCCTCATTCATGCTCAAGCCTGCCACTGTGCCTGCTCCACCATTCAGGCCTCCACCAAATCATCCAGGGCCCCCTGTATATTAGCGGCCACCTCCGCCCAGGCAGGACGATCCGAAAGGGGTGAAGCGAAACCAGTTTTAGGAATGAAGACATAAAGTATACTCATTCTGAGAGGACCAAGTCCCTGGCTACTTCATCGCCAACATGAATTGAAACTTGCTCTACCTCCCAGAGCCGAGGAATCCTGAAGAAGTCAGCCACGATGACAGGACAGATTAATTCCCATAACATCGAATGTTGGGTCAAAATATTTCGGAATGCTTCATTTTCAAAGACCTCCTGCAAAGGATAGTAGACTCCAGGAAGGTCAAACTGGGACCTCCCCCAGCACATGACATATATTTTTACCACCGACTCTGACAAAGGGGAGGGGTGGCAGGAAGTCACCAACAAGAAGGGTAAGAAGTTTGATAACTAGATGACTTGAAAGACTGTCAATCAAGCCTAGGGAATACTCTGAGCTTAAATATAGCTTCTGGTGTTGCCGCCAATAGCCCCTGATGCCGCACAGCCGAAAATATCAGCCTCACAACCCTCTGCGAGCCATAAATCCATGAAAAATCCAAAACTGAGGAGACAATCACAAGACGATCAGTCCACGACGAGGATAATGTTGGCGTCGACACTGTCAGATTTCATGCCCTCAAATTTGGCACCACGGGCACCGACCCACCAAACAACACCATCAGGGACAACCGACCAGGTTGACCTATCAGAGGATGAATATCTGATCTTTTTTTCCATCAATGTCATCCAACTTTTGGAATTGGTCCCTAACTAGAGGTATGGATATGAACCCTAGTTCCCAACACATGGAGCCGGTACGAGGAATCACAGAGGTAGGGGCTACCAAGGGAGACGCAGTCACGGCCGAAACCAACCATACGGTTGGACCTTGGCCCAAACTGTCAATATCAAGGAAACTCATCAGATAGAAATTCAATGGAACCAACAGGAGAAAGAACATCCTTCCACCTCCACAAGCGGCCACTCTGTCCCTATCATTCGGTGGTACCCATCAGAGGAGTAACAAGTGTCTAGCCCCCTAGCGCGCACAAACAGATCGGCCGAGCCGAGTCCCAAGGACGTGGGGACATCATTGGAATCTGACCTTGTAACCGGTCCCTCCTCATCACATATTCCAACTCCTAGGCTGCCCGCTAAAACTCTCCCGTCGACAGAGAAGCATTATCCACTAGAGCAGAAATACAATATCATTAATCAGCTAGCATCGGTACCAGCCAAACTATCAATCCTGGACACCATGAGTTTTTCAGAAGACCTCAGAGAGGCTCTTATAGAAGCCTTGCTAAGCCCCCAAAAGTTTCATGTTGAGGTAGCTTCTACTGAGATTTACCATATGGAGACTGGCCCGGCTAAATGTAATGCGGTTATTTCCTTCACCGATCAGGATGAAGATGTTGTCATGCAAGGACACATCAAACCACTATATGTGTCTGGCACACTAAATGATGTTTAGATCCATAAAGTCTTTTTTGACAAGGTCTATGGAGTTAACCACCATCCCCTACAGACACTCCGTAAGCTGGGCTATAGTGAGTATGACCTATTACCCTCATCCACAACTCTATTATGTTATGACAAGAGTGAACAGAAGCCATTGGGAAAAATTAAGCTGAAGACCCATTTTGGTGACCTTGTGGACTATTCAGAATTCTTGGTGGTCTGACAGAACATGGTGTTCAATTCCTTACTTGGGAGGCCATGGTTCCATTAGCACATGTCCATTACATCATCCTAACACCAGTGTATTAAGTACTACGTCAATGGGAAAAGTGGGACATTGCACGCTGACAGGGTCCCTATTGAGCTCTCCGAGTAACTCTACATTGACGCCGGGTTCTATGAGAAAAAGAAGAAGTAGCCTCTGGCCAATGGCTTCGACTGGATCCCCGATCTAGATGGTCTGGAAATGGTTCCTAATGACCCCCTTAGATAGCTTGGAAGAGACTACGTACTGCCTATCCACCCTGTTGAGAGCAGGGGTTTGAGTTCATACGCGCACTCAACCATCCTCATGGCTTCAGCCATAACGGTCGGGCATGGCAATGTAGGAACTTCCACCAACCCTTAATCTGAGGTTAGAGACTTCAGCAAGGACGCCCACAACACCTCGGCTTCAGACTCCCAGGAGCCCGAGTCAAGAGATGTCCCCTCTCCGGAACAAGAAGATGGGGATTTAGGAGAAGAAGAGGAGGAAGATCTCATAGATGCACCTCCCACATTTGAGGAAGGTATCTCCACCACAGTGGATAATCTTAGGGAAATAAACCTGGGTACTGAGGAAGACCCGAGTCCCACTCTTGTTAATGAAGCCATGTCCCCCGACGAGCATGAGGTATATACCTCTTTCTTGAAGCAACACCGGGATGTTTTGCCTAGAATTACACGAAAATGCTGGGACTCAATTCCGATGTGGAGATGCATCACTTGGGTCTCCTAGAAGACCAATTGGTCTATAAATAGGCCTCCAGAAGGACACACCCCTCACATGCTGCCAAAATAGAGGCTGAAGACGATAAGCTCGTTAATTAAGGATTCATTCGGGAGGTCCAATACCCCATCTGGTTTTCCAACATCATCCACATCAAGAAAAAGAAAGGAAAAATCTGCATCTGCATTGATTTCAGAGATCTCAATCGACATTGTCTGAAATATGATTTCCTGGTCCCGATCACCGAGTTGTTAATCGATGCAACGACCGGGTATGAGGCTATATCCTTCATGGATGGCTATTCTGGGTATAATCAAATCAGTATGGTCCGAGAAGATGAAGAAGCCACTGCCTTTAGAGCCCATCAAGGAATATTATGTTATAGGGTCATTCCCTTTTGTCTCAGGAATGCTGGTGCCATATATCAACGCGCCATGAATCATATCTTTAAACCATTCCTGGGGAGATTTATAGAATGTTACGTAGATGAAGTGGTGTTTAAGTCCACACAGTGCTCAGATCACCTGTCAGACCTTGAGACCATCTTCAACAAACTTCAACAACATTGTCTAAAGATGAACCCCTTGAAGTTCGCCTTTAGGGTTACCTCGGGTAAATTCCATGGGTTCATCGTACTCCATAGTGGCATCGAAGTCAACCCTGAAAATACAAAATATATCCATGACCTTCCACCTCCCCAAAATCTCACCACGTTGAGGGGATTCCAAGGACACCTGGAATATATCAGGCGGTTCATAGCCAACCGGGCGGGCAAGTGTTTGCCCTTCACTAGGTTAATGTAGAAGGGAGTCAGGTACCAATGGAAAGATGACTTCCAAGAGGTGTTCGATAGCCTAAAGAATTATCTCTTAATCCCACCAGTGATCATGCCCCTATTTGAAGGAAGACCTCTCATCCTATACTTGATATCCCAGGAATGGTCATTGGGAGCCTTCCTCGCACATAAAAACGACGCCGGCAGTGAAAATAGTCTCTATTACCTCAGCCAAACCATGATTGATATTGAGACTCGATACTCAAACATCAACAAGAGTTGTTTGTCCTTGGTCTTAGCGGTTCAAATATTATGAAATTACCTACAACATCATGAAGTCCTCTTGGTCTCGTGTAATAACCCACTCAAGTACATCCTTAGCCGCTCGATGTTGATCGGGCACCTATCCCGATAGACAGTCATCCTGTAACAGTTTGACATCTGGTTTGCAACTCAGAAGGCCATAAAAGGCCAGGAATTAGCAGATTTTCTAGCAGAGAACCCATAAATAGGGACTGCCGCACTGGACGTCGAGCTACCCGATGAAGTCATCTTCGTTGTTCAAGAGGATCTCCTAACATGGGAAATGTACTTCGACGGCGCATCCCGAATCCCAACCAGGAAAAGTATGGAAGATCCCAAATTTAACAATGTGGTCATGGGGATAATACTCATGTCCCCAGAAAAGGCATTATTTCCTTATTATTTCCTCATGTCATAAGGATGTACAAACAATGAAGCAGAATATCAGGCCCTCATTGCAAGCCTGGAGCTCGCACTCCAGGAACAAGAATAGAACATTAAGGTAAAAGGTGACTCGTAACTGGTCATCAAGCAAGTCAATGGTGACTATGATATTAAAAAATAGGAGTTTCTTCCCCTGTTTGACCATGTACAAGGGTTAATGGCGGAATTCTCAACTGAAAAAACATTGACCTATATTACCCAGTCTCAGAATGCTCAGGCCGACACATTATCCAATGCTGCCACAGCCCTAGCCGACCCAGACTGGGATGAATCAGTTATCAGTATTGCTCACCATCGAATGGTCTTGTTGTTTCTCCACACTAAGATGGAGGAAATACATGAAGTCAGCCCTGTCCCTGGGCCATATGCTCCTACCATCGGCTAGATGAACCCCATTGCAAACTACATTTAACAGGGAGAACTTCAATCAGACAGGGCTGAACAAGAGAAAATATGGAGAAGGTCAATCAAATTTGCCCTATATGGTGGCATAGGTCAGCCAGAGGCCCTATACAAATGAGGCCTCGATGGAATCCTCTTCAGATGCATTGATGGAGAAGAAACTTCTACCGTCATGATTGAATTGCATGCCAGAGTATGTGGAGCACATCAGTCAGGGTCTAAGATTTCCCATCAGGTTCGAAGGATTTGGTACTATTGGCCCACATTGGCTCGAGAGTATGAGCGATTTACCGAAAAATGTCACTCATGACAAATTCATGTCAACTTTATACACGAACCCCCAAAGTTAATTCATCAGGCCAAGTACTCCTGGCCATTTTTCGTCTGGGGAATGGATGTCGTGGGACCATATCCTCCCGCCAAAGCTAAACAGCTGAAGTATATCGTCACGGAAACTGACTTATTTTCCAAATGGGTGGATGCAGTACCCCTTAAGGAAGTTGGGGCAAGAAACGTTGTTAGTTTTGCGAAAACCAATATCATCACCAGATTTGGAGTCCCTCATACAATACTGACGGATAACAGCACTAACGTCTGCTTTATTGAATTATAGAAACTAAACCAAGAATATATTATCAAGGCTATCCACTCATCCCACTACCACGCAGTGCACAACAAACAGATAGAGGCTTTTTACTAGACCCTATACAAAATTCTTCAAAAAATGGTGGAAAAAGACAAGAAGTCATGGCCGGATAAACTCCTCCATGCATTATGGGATTACTAAACTGTAGAGACCCGTATATTGACGTACATGGACAATACATTACATTTGCGGAATACTTAGTACATAACAAAAACACACACACAAGGACCGTAATAGTTTAGTGTCTTTGGAAACTTGGAATATAATCTTCTAATCGTGGTGAAAGATCTTCAACATCTCCCATAAAGATCTTCTTTTTTTTATACCTAAAACCTTTCTTTATATCCTGGGGAAAAGAAAACATAAAAGGGTGAGCTCAAATGCTCAGTAAGGGTAAACAAAAGAAATATCAATCACATCATATACATAAGCACATAACTTTTGGAAATCTTAACCTGCAAAAGAGATCATAATTTCATAACATGGGGTAAATCATGGCAGTGAAATGTAATCACAATAATCATAACATAAAACATGAAACTTTGTGGCATTCACACATAATCATAGAGAATCATTTCTTGTTAGTCAAGACTCATTGCCAAGACTATCTTAGTGGACAAAGTCCCTTTCTGAATCGAGTAACCCTCGTTTCAGTCCTGTTTCACTGAACCGGTATAACCTACCATTCCAGCCATGTCTATCTCATGAGATATAAAATCTTTACCCAATGCATTGGAGGGAGATATAGGTCCCACCCATCTTATAATGAATCCTTTCTTATGTGTGCCACATAATCATAAAACATACATCATCGCATAACACATGTAACAAAAATGGGATTCTTGAAACATCATGACATCATAAATCAATTCATATAAGATAAAGGAATTCATAAACATAATTCCATCACAACATAGTCAAATCAATGTAAAAATACGGATAGAAACAGAACCCTTTATTATCTTAGATGGAAAATAATTTTGATAAAACACTTGAATTGAATTCTTGAGGAAAATATCCTTTCTTCTTCAAAATCAATTTCTTTTCACAAAACATCATGCAATTTTAAAAGAAAGAGATTTTATTGAAAATAGTCATGAAATCTTTTAGAGGAATCTTCATGAAAATAAGGCTTTATAAAACAGTAGAAATCCATTCGTGCCGTATAAGTTAAAAAAAACATTCTTCGTACTTTTGTCGGAAAAGTCAAAAAGTACCTCGTATGACAAAAGATTGCTTTCATAGATATTACTAAAAACTCACCGAAGGGTAAAAATGGATTTAAACAATTGTAGGTGGATGGAAATAATATTACATATTGATGAAACATGGATGTGGATGATAAAATACACCCCAGTAAATACTTATGAATAAACAATCTCGGATAAAAATGAGATTGTGATATTTCCCTTACCTTAGGTCCGATTTGCTTTGTTCGTGTCCGAAGCTCCTGTATAATGGTTTAAATAATGTTATTGACTTATTCCAGAATCATACATATTGATATGATATCATATATGGTCATATTATTAGCTTCTTGTTAGTAATATTTCATTGTTACTTGTTACTCGGGTCTTTATAACTTTTTGTTCTTATGCGTGTTTTGTCGAATAAATTCTTATTCTTATCTTTAGGTTATAGATAATTCATTTACAGAATGGTATTAGTGTAGTATATACCATATTCATTCATTCAATTCATTTATATAATCATTATGAAATGAAGATCATGTAGAACGAGTCGCATCACATCGTGGAGACGGTATTCCGTACGTACGCACGAGTGATGATATCGTTCCTATGATCGTGGAATTGTATTGGAGTATATATATATATTATTTCAGTATCAATATTACTTCATAATAATCATATATAGTTACTCATTACACCATTATACCCATCTTTGTAAGGTGATGGTGGAAAAATAGATTACACCACGGCGTGGAGACGGTATTCCGTACGTACGCACGCGCGGTGATTTCATTTTTCCGTAGGATGGATAGAAGGTGAATTAGGGTTGTTTCATATTTATAATAACATATCAGTATGTAAGTAATACTGATGTTATTACTTTATCATGAAACAACTAAAGAAGAAGAAGTTGAAGAAGAAAGAAATTGAAAAGATCGGTAATGGATATTACCTCTTCTTTGGAACGCCTCTTTGAATCCTCCACTTAAGGAACTAAGATTGGTCTTTGGAGAAGACCAGGACCTCTAGGATTATTATAGGGAAGTGGAGAGGAGAAAATGGTAGGGGTTGGCCGAGCTTGAGTGCTCAAATTGGTGTGAGGAGGAGGAGGAGGTGCCCTTTTATAAGGGAGGAGAGGGGAACCTTAGGAATATCTCAAAATATTATTTTATATTAAAGTCAAAATCGGTTTATAATGGTTCCAAAGGGTCTTATTTCGAAGCTAAAGTGGGGATGGGTCGAAATCCTATCAACAAATAGGATTTAGACAAGTTTAGGGTATTATTTAAACCTTATCAATTAGATTTAACTCTAAGTTAATTAATTTAACTTTTACCGTGTCTTTTTGTTTTCTTTCACTATATGGTTAATACACTTACTATAACATGCCAAACGAACCCCAAATTGTTTATTATTAATATATATATCCTTATCTAAGTCATTTGGCCGAACCTTAGATTTTTAGGAATACAATAACAATTAATAATATAATATTTTATTTAAAAACTATTTTGTGTCAATTTTGACACTATTTGATATATGATTTTTGTGAAAGTCATAACAGAATTATATGTTAGAACCAAGTTGATTAAATCAACATTAATATATCATAGTAACCTATAAAATTAGTGGAATTCATAAAAAGCCTCAAATTACATTCATTTGAGCATTTATAACATCAATTATGTTAATATTTCCTTAAAAGGGTAATTACTGCATCATCGTTGTGTCATAAATAAATTAATTTATTTAAAGTATAAAAATTATAAATAAAATATCATTATGTAGGACATCTTTTTATATTTCTATTGAATATTTATAGTCGAATTTATCTTATGTATAACCCCATATTAAAAATGTTTTAGTTATTAAACTTTGATTTTAACTATTTTAACTATTCATTAAATAATATAATATTAAATGTCATAATCTAATCCAAGTGGACCTAAATGGTCATATTATATTCATAAGGATGTTTTTGGTCGAATTACACTTATCCAATAGAATTAGGACATGTGTTAGGGTAATAGTAATATCATATTTACCCTTAGTTACCCTATTTACTATTAACCGTGGTAAAAAAAAGTAAAAAGTTACTATTCACCAAAAATTATTTTCATCTCATTGAACCACATTTTACTTACTGACATCAACCGTGTCTCTAATATTTTTGAAATTCCATTCACAGAAGCGGTAAAATTAAGATTTATGAAGAAATTAATTTTTTTAACTACCACTTAGTAGTTTCACTATTCATCAAAAATTGATGTTTTTCAGAACAATGCCAAAATTTCATCCTAAGCTATATTTCATATTCCGAATTCAAAAATGAAGTCTATTTTACCAAATTCATATCATAGAATTTTCATTAATTAATTTTATAATTAAATCCCGCTGTTAAAACAAATAGCGTGTTTTTAAGAAACAATATCTATCAAAAGATTGACACTTGATTATGTCTGGTTTAAATGTGAAATTACATCCAATGACCAACATTGTATTAAATTGTAAAAATATATTCTAAATATACTTTAAAACCACTCAAATTAATAATTTATCACTATTAATTATTTCGATTAAAAAAGTTTTTTTTAATTATAATTTAGTAATTTTCACTATTCATCAGAATATGAAAGTTATCCGAAAAGTACCAAAATTTCACCTTAGGCTAAATTCGATACTCCGAATCCAAAAATGAAGTTCATTTTGAAAAATAAGATTTAAAGAGTTTTAAAAAGTGGTTATTACTATTCATAACGGCTAGTTTTAATAATATTTTAATAGCATATCGTTGTTTAGTGAAACTCGGTATTGCGTATTACACACGCTATCGAGGAAGGTCGTGATTGCGTGTAATGCAAGGCAAGTCAAGGATGCGCGTTGTGCAAGCTCCTTTTGGTGTAGCGTACAACACAAGACTTTAATAAAATTAAAAAGAATATTTTTTTATAAAATCTTGGGCTGTTACATTCTACCCCCCTTAAAATGAATTTCGCCCTTGAAATTCGTCGGGGTTATAAATGGTTTACTATTAGAAAGTTTCTTTAATAGAAACCCACATCGTAAAAAGGAATATCAAAACCAATCTTTAAAAACAAAAGTATGAAACGTAACGGTTACCCAAATAAACTAATCATTGGGTTTCCACATAGGTGAAAATATGGATATGTAAGAGAAATCTAACCATCATGTTCTGATGGAGAGTGGTAGAGAACATGGCTATGGAAAAGCCAGTAATCACAAATCTATAGATTTGTGATGATATAAGGTACCATCTGATTCATCAGGTATAAGATCACTAGGACAACATTTTTGGTTTTCAAGATCATTTCCCTAAAGTTGAAAATTTGAATTAGAATAAATACTTACTTTATTTTGGTACAATCTCACTGTTGTTCGTGCCTTGAACAATTTCCACTTCATCTCTTAAATAAATGAAGTTGAATTTGTTATTCATGAAGTGTTAGCAGATCATGTGATAGAATGACGGGTCATTCCATCTGTCTCAAACAAAAGGTTAGCAAAAATTATATGCATAAGTCGATCTATAGTGAGATTAATCATATATGGTTCCTAAAATGGACTTATACTTCATATATCATACTGCTTAATATAATAAAACTAGTTTCTACTAAACAGGGACTTCCTGTAGGCCAGTGGTAGGCGATAAAGGCCAGTCGCACTTCGGTTGTGGGTTCTATTCCCACAGCCTTGTCCGAAGCGATGGGTTGTCGCCCGTCCTGCAGGTTGTCCTTTTTCCAAAACTATATAACCTCCCATCAATAATATCGAAAAAACAAACAATACTAACTTATATCCAACATAATCCATTCCAATCTTTTAGGCTTATCCATAATACTGCAGTCGACTCTCATAATATAGTGAAAATGATTACCAGAGATTTAACACCATCATCGATCCCCATATATCATAAGATATGTTTTGTTGGTCACATTCCAAACATTCAAAGTCCTTAATCGTGTATTCTCTTGAATACCTTAGTGAAAACATGAATGCAGTTAAAAGTTAACACCTTCCACATACTAAAATCCTCAAAATTCTATATACTCAAACCATGATATCACTTAGTCCTTATATCAATCATGAGCTCATGAATACTGTTAAACATTTCATTTTCTCGTTTTCCCTTCATTATGAGCATAATATCTCAATCACTTTGAATACCACATTAGACCAATACATAAATATTCCAATATTCCAAGAAACAACATTATTTTGGAATCCCATTACATAAACACTTAATCATTCCACCACATCGTTGTCATATTCAACATTGCCAATAGTGATCGCATGTGACTTCCCTTTGTCCTTTGCCTTAAGCGGTTTCTCATGTCGATCATCACTAACCCTTGGATTAGGGCATTTATTAGCATAATGCCCCATTTCCTTGCACTTGAAGCATTGAAGTGTTGGTTGTACGTTCTCTGCAGTGTTTTCTTTATTCACTTCATTAGAATCCCATTTTCCATTACTTTGACAATCAGCTGCTCGATGACCTTCTTTTCCACACTTAAAACATTTTCTAGTCCCTTTAAGACAATCTCCACCATGCTTCTTTCCACACTTTGTGCATAAGGAAACATTCAACTTCTTTTCACCATTATTCTGAGTTTTCTCCTTGAACTCCATCTTTCGTTTCTTGTCAACCCCATGAGATGGATATGTAACACCAACTTCCATTTCTACCTTGATAGCACAACGCACAATTTCTTCATAGCTACTAAAGTCTCTTATAGCTAATTCCCTTCTAAGACTTGGTTTTAAGCCACTGAAAAATCGATCAACTTTACTTTCAGGTTGGATGATAATACCAGAAGTGTACCTTGAAAGTCTTGTAAAATTAGCTTCATAGGTACCAACAGATTCATCATCCCTTTGCTTCAGTTCAAGAAACTCTTTCTCCATCTTTGTTCGGAGAATACGAGGGAAGTACTTATTGAAAAATAAGTTCTTGAACTCGTCCCATTCCATAGACTCAATTTCATCCCTTTGCCTCGTATTCTTAATAAGATTCCACCATTGATCAGCATCTCCTTCCAAACGATACACTGCTAGGATGACTTTATCATGTTCAGAACATTGAAGAACTGAAAATATCTTTTCAGTAGTACTAATCCATTGTTCAGCAACTAATGGATCAGTATACCCACTGAAAGAAGGTGGACGCTGCCTCATGAAGGATTCAACAGAATGTTGCTCCTTCCTTTGCTCGTTTGGAAGTCCTGCATGATTCATAGCTTGAGAAAGTTGTGTGAGCATGGCTACAAGATTTTGCATTCTGGCTCCCATATCGTTTGGTTGCTCAGGGGGACAATCATTGCATTGCCCATCACATTTCGCATTAACACGGTTCCTTCGGGTTCCAGCCATCATCTAAAACCCCAAAAGAATAGTATGAGAGGCAAAAATCATGCTAGGGAAAACAACACAATAAAGGGGTAGTACCCTCAATATCTAACATCTTAGGTTAAATTCGAAGATCGTTAGCGCAATTCTAGGACTATAACCTATACGTATACTTAACCTTAGAGACATCCCTAGACATACCTTAGAAATATCTCTAGGGATCTCACTAATGTTTTCGCATCCTAGTTTCCAAAGGTTGACTAAACCTTTCCTCTGATACCAACTGTAGAGACCCGTATCTTGACGTACATGGACATTACATTACATTTGCGGAATACTTAGTACATAACAAAAACACACACACAAGGACCGTAATAGTTTAGTGTCTTTGTAAACTCGGAATATAATCTTCTAATCGTGGTGAAAGATCTTCAACATATCCCATAAAGATCTTCTTTTTTTTTATACCTAAAACTTTCTTTATATCCTGAGGAAAAGAAAACATAAAAGGGTGAGCTCAAATGCTCAGTAAGGGTAAACAAAAGAAATATCAATCACATCATATACATAAGCACATAACTTTTGGAAATATTAACCTGCAAAAGAGATCATAATTTCATAACATGGGGTAAATCATGGCAGTGAAATGTAATCACAATAATCATAACATAAAACATGAAACTTTTTGGCATTCACACATAATCATAGAGACTCATTTCTTGTTAGTCAAGACTCATTGCCAAGACTATCTTAGTGGACAAAGTCCCTTTCTGAATCGAGTAACCCTCGTTTCAGTCCTGTTTCACTGAACCGGTATAACCTACCATTCCAGCCATGTCTATCTCATGAGATATAAAATCTTTACCCAATGCATTGGAGGGAGATATAGGTCCCACCCATCTTATAATGAATCCTTTCTTATGTGTGCCACATAATCATAAAACATACATCATCGCATAACACATGTAACAAAAATGGGATTCTTGAAACATCATGACATCATAAATCAATTCATATAAGATAAAGGAATTCATAAACATAATTCCATCACAACATAGTCAAATCAATGTAAAAATATGGATAGAAACAGAACCCTTTATTATCTTAGATGGAAAATAATTTTGATAAAACACTTGAATTGAATTCTTGAGGAAAATATCCTTTCTTCTTCAAAATCAATTTCTTTTCACAAAACATCATGAAATTTTAAAAGAAAGAGATTTTATTGAAAATAGTCATGAAATCTTTTAGAGGAAGCTTCATGAAAATAAGGCTTTATAAAACAGTAGAAATCCGTTCGTGCCGTATAAGTTAAAAAAAACATTCTTCGTACTTTTGTCGGAAAAGTCAAAAAGTACCTCGTATGAAAAAAGATTCCTTTCATAGATATTACTAAAAACTCACCGAAGGGTAAAAATGGATTTAAACAATTGTAGCTGGATGGAAATAATATTACATATTGATGAAACATGGATGTGGATGATAAAATACACCCCAGTAAATACTTATGAATAAACAATCTCGGATGAAAATGAGATTGTGATATTTCCCTTAGCTTAGGTCCGATTTGCTTTGTTCGTGTCCGAAGCTCCTGTATAATGGTTTAAATAATGTTATTGACTTATTCAAGAATCATACATATTGATATGATATCATATATGGTCATATTATTAGCTTCTTGTTAGTAATATTTCATTGTTACTTGTTACTCGGGTCTTTATAACTTTTTGTTCTTATGCGTGTTTTGTCGAATAAATTCTAATTCTTATCTTTAGGTTATAGATAATTCATTTACAGAATGGTATTAGTGTAGTATATACCATATTCATTCATTCAATTCATTTATATAATCATTATGAAATGAAGATCATGTAGAACGAGTCGCATCACATCGTGGAGACGGTATTCCGTACGTACGCACGAGTGATGATATCGTTCCTATGATCGTGGAATTGTATTGGAGTATATATATATATTATTTCAGTATAAATATTACTTCATAATAATCATATATAGTTACTCATTACACCATTATACCCATCTTTGTAAGGTGATGGTGGAAAAATAGATTACACCACGGCGTGGAGACGGTATTCTGTACGTACGCACGCGCGGTGATTTCATTTTTCCGTAGGATGGATAGAAGGTGAATTAGGGTTGTTTCATATTTATAATAACATATAAGTATGTAAGTAATACTGATGTTATTACTTTATCATGAAACAACTAAAGAAGAAGAAGTTGAAGAAGAAAGAAATTCAAAAGATCGGTAATGGATATTACCTCTTCTTTGGAACGCCTCTTTGAATCCTCCACTTAAGGAACTAAGATTGGTCTTTGGAGAAGACCAAGACCTCTAGGATTATTCTAGGGAAGTGGAGAGGAGAAAATGTTAGGGGTTGGCCGAGCTTGAGTGCTCAAATTGGTGTGAGGAGGAGGAGGAGGTGCCCTTTTATAAGGGAGGAGAGGGGAACCTTAGGAATATCTCAACATATTATTTTATATTAAAGTCAAAATCGGTTTATAATGGTCCCAAAGGGTATTATTTCGAAGCTAAAGTGGGGATGGGTCGAAATCCTATCAACCAATATGATTTAGACAAGTTTAGGGTATTATTTTAACCTTATCAATTAGATTTAACTCTAAGTTAATTAATTTAACTTTTACCGTGTCTTTTTGTTTTCTTTCCGTATATGGTTAATACACTTACTATAACATGCCAAACGATCACCAAATTGTTTATTATTAATATATATATCCTTATCTAAGTCATTTGGCCGAACCTTAGATTTTTAGGAATACAATAACAATTAATAATATAATATTTGATTTAAAAACTATTTTGTGTCAATTTTGACACTATTTGATATATGATTTTTGTGAAAGTCATAACAGAATTATATGTTCGAACCAAGTTGATTAAATCAACATTAATATATCATAGTAACCTATAAAAATAGTGTAATTCATAAAAAGTCTCAAATTACATTCATTTGAGCATTTATAACATCAATTATGTTAATATTTCCTTAAAAGGGTAATTACTGCATCATCGTTGTGTCATAAATAAATTAATTTATTTAAAGTCTAAAAATTATAAATAAAATATAATTATGTAGGAAATCTTTTTATATTTCTAATGAATATTTATAGTCGAATTTATCTTATGTATAACCCCATATTAAAAATGTTTTAGTTATTAAACTTTGATTTTAACTATTTTAACTATTCATTAAATAATATAATATTAAATGTCATAATCTAATCCAAGTGGACCTAAATGGTCATATTATATTCATAAGGTTGTTTTTGGTCTAATTACACTTATCCAATAGAATTAGGACATGTGTTAGGGTAATAGTAATATCATATTTACCCTTAGTTACCCTATTTACTATTAACCGTGGTAAAAAAAAGTAAAAAGTTACTATTCACCAAAAATTATTTTCATCTCATTGAACCACATTTTACTTACTGACATCAACCGTGTCTCTCGGATTTTTGAAATTCCATTCACAGAAGCGGTAAAATTAAGATTTATGAAGAAATTAATTTTTTTAACTACCACTTAGTAGTTTCACTATTCATCAAAAATTGATGTTTTTCAGAACAATGCCAAAATTTCATCCTAAGCTATATTTCATATTCCGAATTCAAAAATGAAGTCTATTTTACCAAATTTATATCATAGAATTTGCATTAATTAATTTTATAATTAAATCCCGCTGTTAAAACAAATAGCGTGTTTTTAAGAAACAATATCTATCAAAAGATTGACACTTGATTATGTCTGGTTTAAATGTGAAATTACATCCAATGACCAACATTGTATTAAATTGTAAAAATATATTCTAAATATACTTTAAAACCACTCAAATTAAAAATTTATCACTATTAATTATTTCGATTAAAAAAGTTGTTTTTAATTATAATTTAGTAATTTTCACTATTCATCAGAATATGAAAGTTATCTGAAAAGTACCAAAATTTCACCTTAGGCTAAATTCGATACTCTGAATCCAAAAATGAAGTTCATTTTGAAAAATAAGATTTAAAGAGTTTTAAAAAGTGGTTATTACTATTCATAACGGCTAGTTTTAATAATATTTTAATAGCATATCGTTGTTTAGTGAAACTCGGTATTGCGTATTACACACGCTATCGAGGAAGGTCGTGATTGCGTGTAATGCAAGGCAAGTCAAGGATGCGTGTTGTGCAAGCTCCTTTTGGTGTAGCGTACAACACAAGACTTTAATAAAATTAAAAAGAATATTTTTTTATAAAATCTTGGGCTGTTACATAAACTACAATCTACACCGCTACTCAGGCTACTCCGTACTCACTAGTATACAGAACAGTAGAGGTCTTGCCCATTGAGCTATGATTACCCTCACTCTGCATTTCCATTTGTAATCAATTATCCAACGATTTGAAATTATAAAAGAAGCTAGGTGAATTGGAACATCTAGACGACAAGCAGTTGCACAATTTGCACCATTTGGATGTATACCAGAACTAGATTGCATGAGACTTCAATAAAAAGGTATGTATTCAGTCTTTCTTGGAAGGAGAATTGGTGTTGGTCTTCCGGACCCCAATAATACCCAAAACGAAACCTCTAAAGCTGGAGCCCATATGAGAGGTACCTTATGTTATACCCATGTTCTACTCCAATAGAGCATATTCCCTGATCTCCATGGATGTCAGTTCACCACCGCTCTTACAAATGCAAGATTCTTGAAGATGTATTTCGCATAATAACTAAAAGCAGTTATCTTCCGAGCTGCAGGATGTTACATTTCCAAGCACCCAACGGTCCAAACTCTATGACTCTAAACTAAGAGTATTCCGACCTGACCAGCATAGCTAAAAGCAGTAATCGTCCGAGCTACAGGACATTATACTATCAATCACCCAATGGTCCAAACTCTATGACCCTAAACTAAGATTATTTCTTCCTCACATCATGATGTTAAATTGTACGGGTTTCAGAGAACAATGTACGGCTTGATTCCTGCCCTCGCGGGATACGTAGCGATGCCAGGGTTCCCAATCTTATCTCTACCACCCCTCAGACAAGATGTTTTAAAAAATGCCTCTTTCCCCCGTGTATGGACCAGACCTTCATGGGGTGTACTCCAAAGAGAACTATGTACGGCATGATTCCTGCCCTTGTAGGATATGTAGCGACACCGGGAGCCCCCTATCCTGGCCCAGCCACTTCTAAATGGAATAAAATTAAAAAATTCCCCCTTACCCCACTTACGGACCGACCTTGCATGGGGTGTACCTCATTCATAGAACTATGTACGGCTTGATTCCTACCCTCGTGGGATACGGAGCGGTGCAAGGGTTCCCCATCCTGGCCCAGCCATCCCCAAATAAAAGTTAAAAATTCCCACTCCCCCTGTGTAAGGACCAGACCTACACGGGGTGTATTTTTTTTAGATAACTACATAAGTCTTGATTCCTACCATCCCAGGATACATAGTGACACTGGAATTACACACCTTGTCCCAGCCACTTCAAATGAAGCCAAAAATACCCCCTTCCACCATACGGACCAGACCCGCATGGGGTGTATTTTCAAAAAAACTATATGAGGCTTGATTCCTGCCCTCGCAGGATACATAGTGATGCCAGGGTTCCCACCCTGGCCCAGCCATTCAAAAAAAGGCTCTCTCCCCCCATGTACGGACCAGACCTGTAAGGGGTGTATTTCTCAACCTCACCACATGACGTTAAACTTCACAGATTCGATGTTAAAAATGCCCCTTCCCCCGTGTGTGGACTAGACCTGCCTGGGGTGTATCCCTCATATTTATCACATGATGTTAAACTTCACAGATTTTAGAGAAAAATGTACAGCTTGATTCCAACACTTGCAGGATACGTAGCAACACTAGGTTCCCCCACCCTGGCCCAGCCATCCCCATATGAATGTTAAAAATGCCCTTTACCCCGTGTATAGACCAGACATGCATGGGGTGTACTCCTCATCCTTACCACAGGACGTTAAACTACATGGATAATAAGATTTAAAAAATTCCCTCTTCCCCCATGTACAGACCAAATCCGCACAGGGTGTATTATTTTTCCTCACCGCATGATGTTAAAACTGCATGGACATCGTCCTAACCGCACAATGTTAAAACTTCACGGACATCGTACTCACCGCATGATGTTAAAACTGACGAACTTCGTCCTCACCGCATGATTTTAAAACTGCACAGACTTCGCCCTCACTACATGACGTTAAAACTACATGGACTTCATGATGACCCACCCAAGATATATTGAAAAACAAGATGGAAATACTCCTTGCGCATTTGGATGCATCCTCTCCATACATCAGACTCCATGACCCGGAAAATTATGGATCTTCATAACCATTCACGGCCATTAGAAGTGGAATGTTATCGACCTAGGGACACCATTGCATGACTATGCATGCCATGCCCTCAGCGGATCTACATATTGGTAGCCCCCGGCCTGCCTACCAAAGGCAAGATTTCTTCAGGAGATACTTTTCCTTGCTTCGTACATTTACTGGCCTCAGAACCCCCACATCATATCTCCTTATCTAGAAATTTATGGAGCTATGGTTTACAGGTTCACCCCCATTTTCACATCCAAACGTTGCCAGGGTATCCGTGCCCAGTTAGCCTATGTATCCACCTGTGGTTCACATGATGACCTACATCTATGAACATCAAGCCACGACTAGGATACTTTGACTCAACAGAAAAGTGTTGTGAAGATGTTTTCTTGTATTCTCGGACACCATTATCCCCACATGTTGAACTATATACTATAAGCAACTTTGGATTTTCATAATCATTCATGGCCATCAGAAGTGGAATGTTATTGACCCGGGGACACCTTTGCATGACTATGCATATCATTCCCTCAGCGGCTCTGCATATTGATATCTCCTAGCTCGTCTACCAAAGGCAAGATTTCCTCGAGCGGTACTCTTCCTAGATACGTACGCTTACCGGCCTCAAAGCCCCCACACCACACCTCCTGATCCGAGAAACCTCAGAGTTGCAGTTTACCACCTTCATCCCCCACCCTGTTCAGAGTATATCAGATCAAGATAACTCAGTTATCCTTCGAGTGACTACAGTAATAGCCACCCAATGGTCCAAAATCTATGACCGCTAAACTAGGAGTACATTGTCCTTACCACACGACGTTAAACTGCATTGAGTGATGGTATACCGCCGCACACAACATGAATCAACGCAGGGAGCTCTCTAAGATTTAACAGCAACCAGGGACGAATAGGCTCAACATGTCATGATATTTTCTTACCAAATGACAGACTTTGTGGCCCGGAAAATCACGGATCCTCATAACCATTCACGGTCATCGGAAGTGTAATGTTATCAACTCGTGGACACATTTTCATAACTATGCATACTATGCCCTCAGCGGATCTGCATATAGATATCCCATGGCTCGTATACCAAAGCCAATATTTCCTCGGGCAGTACTCTTCCTAGCTCGGTATGCTTACCGGCCTCAGTGCCCTCATATCATTTCTCCTGATGCAAGAATCCATGGAACCACGATTTACACCATCAACCCATTTTCCAGATCTTGGTCATTCCGAGATGTTAAAGCCCAGTTATATTATGATCAAGAGTGTCCATTGCAACTGCATCCTTACCGTATGACGTTAAGCTGCATGGAATGTAACAACCCTAATCTGGAGCCCCTCCACTGGTTCCCCATAACCAGTTCGCCACATGACCTCAAGCGCATTTTCAAAAATTCCATAGGCTGCCGATTAGCAGCGAGGGCCTTGGTAAGTTATTGGGGAAGCTATGCCCAAATTTTGAAAGGTATACAAGGTAATGAAAACAATAGTAAATAGCGGAAGCAGTAACAACATACATAACTGTAACCAAACAGCATAAGAGTAAAAATATATAAATGATGATAATGATGCAGCAGGTACAAGTATCTAAGGAAAACAAAAAACACAACAATGTGTTGAAATAAAACTGAACACAAAGTACTAAAGAAACAACAACTCCAATAGCATCACAAGCCGTTTCTGGGTCCCATGCTCTCCATATTTACAGCAAGTCAAACACCTGAAGTAGAAGGGCGCTTGACCTTATCTATACATGCAACAACATAGTCTGCTTGGGCCCAAAGCATGGCCCAAACAGGGTGTGGGATACAATCCTAGTAGGCAATCCCCGAAATATTTGTGCCTAACTGTAAATGAATACAAGGAAAGTAAGAGTGCAGGAAGCAGTAAACAGAAAGGCCCAGAACAGCTACAATCCAATGTTCTAACATATAAAGTACACAAGTAAACAACCAACAACAAGAAGAAAATAGGTAACCCTCTGGGTAGCTCTCATAGCCTAACCTCTATGGTTCAACCTACAATTACTATCAACCCTCTAGGAGGCACACATAGTCTCACCCCTCTAGTTCAGCTAAGAGTAGACTTTTTGAGAAAACAATCACCGTAAATTCCCCCATATAGTCTCGTATCATGATAAAGGATCTCTGGGGAAGCACTTAACATCTCATTCCCCCTATGGCTCGTGTCGAGGAACTATAGAGTCTCTGGGGAAGCACTCATTGTCAATTACCCATGTGGTCTCACATCATATTAAAAGACACTTTGGAGAAGCCCTTACGTCCATTATCCCTATGGTCTACTACACTAGGTTCTCATAGTCCTATGTGAAATTTACATGCTCAGCGCGCGTGTATCTCCCATGTAAACCACAAGAACTTATTGGCTATCATTCTAAGGCACAACAGCATAACTGTATAACAGTTCCACAAAACTAAAACTAGGCATGGAAACTGTCAAAGGCCTACTATGAAAAACATGAAAGTAAAATCACATGAACAAAGTATAACATATCCAAAATTTACAATCATTTACCTCTACTAAAGAAATAATGCATAGCAGGAAAAAAACAGGGGAAAACAGAAAACACGCAATACCGTGTTCAAGGGTATTGGTGGAATTTGCACAAAATACTCAAAGACATTCTAAAGAAAGGCACAAACCACCTACCTTGATGCTAGGGGAACGATATACGTGAAAATCAACAATAGATTATCCTTAGAATGTCGTAGATCTGAGAAAACATTGAAACACATATACTACGATAACAAGATAAAGAAGAGGATTTGGAAAATAGGGCTAAAAAAGAGTGGATAACTCACCACTGCGATTCCAACGCAATAAACGGTGCTCAAATCGGAGAATGGGTGGAAAGGCAGGGGATCGTCGAATATTCTCAGATCCTTGGCACTCTCGGATGAAAGGAACCTAGAAGAAGATGTTTCTATGTTTCAGGCGTGACCCCGGTCCGTTTAATGAAAAAAGAAAGAAAGTACACGGCGTGTACTTTTAGAGTACACACCGTGTACTAGGTCTTTCCGTACTCCGCAAAAATCAGCCTCCACGTCACCCCTACACACCATGTGTGTATCCCGGACATGGCTAGTAAACGGCTTCGAGTGGGAAAAGCGTACATGGAATGTACTCAGAAAGTACACGACTTATACTTCAAAAAATTCCAGAAAGGTTATTTTTCTCAAAAACACTAGAAAAAGAAAAGACGTACCTGAAACAAAGATCTACGTTCATACAAACTTCCACCATTAAAAAAATTTGTCCCTGAATTTCCCTAGCGAGGCGTAGAAGAAAAAACCCCGAACAGCTCTGGCCACTACGATCATACATCGGCCTCCCTCTCCCAGGTCTCATCCTGTACTCACACATAATTTCATAGCACCCGTAAATGAGGGAGAGACCGCCCACGGAGAACCTTCATACAACGATTGACAATCCGGATGGGATGATCCTCAAACGATGCATCCGCTTCGAGATCAACTTCCTCAGGCTGAAAGACATGAGATGGGTCTAAAAAGTATCATCGGAGCTAAGAGATATGGAAGACATCTTGCATGGCCCGGTACCTCTGGGGTAGCTGCAATCGATAGGTGACCGGACCAACTCTCTCCAAAACCTCAAACGGCCCAACATACCGCGGTGAAACCTTACCCTGCCTCTGAATCCTCTTGTGTCCCAGCCTCGGTGCGACATGCAGGAAAACCAGATCCCTAACCTCAAACTATAGAGGTCATCTCCACTGGTCATCATAAGACTTCTGTCAAGACTGTTCCGTATCCATCCTCTTCCAAATCAGCCCTATCTGCTGTGGAGTCTCCTGAAAAAGACGAGGTCTCAGCAAAGCTACCTCTCTAGACTCCATCCAGCATAAGGGTGATCGATATTGCCTACCGTACAAATCCTCGTATTGTTCAATCTGAATGGTCACCTAAAAACTGTTGTTGTAGGCGAACTCCACTAGAGGAATATGCATCTATTAAGAACTTCCAAATTCTAAGATGCATGCTCGGAGCATATCCTCAAGCACTTGGATCGTGCGCTCGGATTGGACATCAGTCTGGGGATGGTATGTGGTACTCAAAAGTACATGTGTACCCAAAGCCTTCTGAAGTCCCTGCTAGAACCAAGAGGTAAAGCATGCATCCCTGTCTGAAACAATAGAGTGTGGAACTCCATACAGAAAAAAGATCTCTCTGATGTAAAGTCATCCCTGATCATCAACACTGAAGGTCTCCTTGATCGACAAGAAGTGGTCAACCTTCATGAGCCTGTCGACAACAATCCAAACAGCATCGTTCCCCCAAGGCGACCTCAGCAACCCGGTCACGATGTCCATCGCGACATCATTCCACTTCCACTCTGAAATGGGTAACTGCTGCAAAAGCCCCACTTTTCGCTGATGCTCTTATTTTACCTGCTGACAAGTAGAACATCTCATGAAAAAACTAGAAACATCTTACTTCATACCCGGACACTAGTACTGGCAATTAATATCCTGATTCATCTTGGTGATGCCAGGACGAACTACCCAAACTGAGGAATGAAAATCCCGCATCATCTCATCATGTATGTCTTCTGGCACCCATACGCATCCCTAGAAACGCAAGATCTCATCCTCACCCACTGTCCATCCAAGAAAAGGGTCCTCTCCTGACACACTCTCCTGAATTACTAAGCCTTCTGAGTCTGATAGTTTCCTTATCCGTACCCGATCAAGTAGTGTAGAGGTAACATCAACAGAAGATTGGAAGGTCTGCCACTATTTGTCGTGCACCTCCAGATGCATCTCACAGAACAGATCCATAAGCTGCCACTCACTATTGGCCTCCTGAACATCCTGAATCGGATTTCTCCTTCTCAACGCATATGCCACTACGTTTCCCTTTCTTGGCATATAGGCAAGCTCGAAATCAAAAGACTGAAGATACTCGACCCACTTGTGCTGCCTCAGATTCAGATCATGCTGAGTGAAGATATACTTGAGATTCTTGTGGTTAGTGAAGACCACAAAGTGCTCTCCCAGAACATAGTGTCTCCAACAGTGTAAGGAATGAACAAAAGCTGCCAACTCCAGATAATGTGTCGGGTAGTTCCTCTCATGTGGCCTCAACTGCCGAGACCCGTACACAATGACTCCATCTCCCTGCATAAGCACAACGCCATTCCTGACACATGAAGCATCACAAAAAATAGTATATATCTTGCCTGGATCTGGCCAGACTACTATCGGTGCTGAATTCAACCTTCCATCCAGCTTCTGAAAGGCTGACTCACAAGAATAGGACCATAAGAACTTCGCCCCCTTCTTGGGCAGACCTGTCAAAGGTGCTTCTAGGCATGAAAAGTCAGGAATGAAGCGTCTATAGTATCCATCCATCCCTAGAAAACTCTATACCTCAAAAATGTTATTTGGATGCTCCCAGGAGACTATAACTCTCACTTTATCTAGGTCCACAGATACTCCTTCCTCTAATATTACGTGACCCAAGAAGTTAATCTGTTCCATCCAAAAGTGGCACTTTGAATGTTTAGCATAAATTCGATGCTCTCTCAGTGGACTCAGAACGATCTCAAGATGTATGGCATGGTCGTGTCGAGTGTGATAGTACATCAAGATATCATCCATGAAGACCACGACGAAGGATTCCAAGTATGGATGGAACACTCGGTTCATCAGTACCATGAAAACTGCAGGCACGTTCGTGAGGCCGAACGGCATGACTGTATACTCGTATAGACCATACCTACTCTTGAAGGCTGTCAGAGGTATATCTGATGGTCCAACGCACAACTGATGATAACCGGACCTCAAGTCGATCTTTGAGAACACCTGGCCTCCTCGAAGCTAATCAAAGAGGTCATCGATCCTCGTCAAGGGATATCGGTTCGTGACCATCAACTGGTTCAGTTTCCGATAATCCATACAAAGCCGAAGGGTACCGTCTTCCTTCATTGCAAACAGGATAGGAAAACCCCATGGAGAAGTACTGGGTTGGATGAAACCATTTTCCTACAACTCCTCCAACTGCTTCATGAGCTCATGCAACTCAGGTGTAGCCATCCTATAAGGAGGAATGGACATCAGTGCGGCTCCTAGCACAAGATCAACAAAAATGTCTACCTCACACTCCATAGGTAAACCTGAAAAGTCCTCTAGAAAGACATCCCTAGAATGATCCACCACTAGAGGAAAGTCCAACAGCAAGGTCCCCTGGTCATCCAGATAAAGACTAGCAATCTGGGTCGTCACCCTTCCTAGCCCATGATGCTCGAGTCCGGTTCGACTCGCCTGAACATCCCATTCGCCTCTATGAAGAAAATATTCACCCTATGGGGAAACAAAACTCACTCTACAGTGATAACAGTCGACGACTGCCTAGAAGGGAACCAACCAATCCATCCTGAGAATGACATTATAGTCTATCATCTCTAGGACATAGAGATCCCATAAGAATCGATACCCTACAACCTTGAGAGGGAACTCTCTACATTGACGTACACTAGATTTCCTTGTCCTGAATGGTGTGTTTAGTTTCTACGAGTCAGCAAAAGAAATGATGTAGAGCCGAAGGCTCTCCATGACAGCAACCGAGATAACGCTATGTGTAGCACTGGTATCAAGAAGGCCTAAAGATAAAACTGAGGCTACTAAAATCGTACCTCGAACTATAGAAGGGTCAGGATCCTGCTCCTGATAGGTCTGTTCCATGGAGAAATACTGGTCTGCGCCACGTCCCAGCACCCCTGGCTGACCACTCTGAGCTGAACCTCCTTGCTGGTGCTGAGGGACTGGTGGCTGACCGCCACGTACGTTACCTTCACCACGGCCCGAATGGCAGGAAGAACTCCAGTTCCCCAACTGGTGAGAAACTGGTGGTGCTGCTTTTGAATGAGGAGTCTTGGAAGAACCCCAGTCACTAGCTGCTGGTGAAAAAACACGGCAGAAACGCTGAAGGTGACTCATCTTTCCGCAAGATCGGCATTCCGTGGGGTCTCTCTGGAAATGTGGCCTCATGTGCCCTGACCGGCCACACTGGTAGAATATCACTTGGCTACCTAACGATGCATCTCTCTTCCTCATATCACCACGCGTACACTCTCTACAGTTCTTCTTGAAGTCATCTGGAGGAAAACTATCTATAGAAGCATAAATTCCCTGGCTCGCAGCTCCGGAGTCTCTCAGATTGTGCTCTGCAATCATCGCTTGGTTGATGATGGAAGTGATGGATGTCAACTGGAAGAGATTCACCTGCGATCGGATCTCCCGCCTGAGACCATCCTCAAACTTCTTTTCTAAGAACACCCCACTTCCATCCTGGAGGGGTTTGAAATGCTGCAGCTCATTGAAATGAGAGGAATACTCCATGATAGAAAGAGTACCCTGCTCAAAGCTCATGAACTCCCAGGCTTGATCAGCCCTCAGGGTCTCCGGGTAGAAGTAGTCATAGAACACGTTCTAGAACTCCTCCCAAGACATAACCTATTGATGACATGCCTGTGAGATCACGTCCCACCACTTCATGGAGGAGTCTCCGAGCATGTAGGTAGTGAGCATAACCCACCTCTCTGGAGGTGTCTTTAGATGCTCGAAGATAGTAAGCATGGATTCCTGCCATGACTCTGCAACCTGAGGTCCTCCTTCCCCTGAGAACGTAGGAGGATCCAACTACTGGAAAACCTACGTCAAGTCTGCATTAGTCAAGGAAGGATGAGGTGCTCCCTGAAAGGTCTGCATCATCCTCATAAAACCTTCTGTGAACTGTGAATCTGCGCCTGTAACTGGTATGATAGTTGGTGCCATGGCTAGCCCAACTGGAGGATCGACAGGAAATCCCTGATCCGCTATATATGGCATCTGATCACTGCCTGACTATAGATGTATGACCGGAGGACATCTCGGAGGCATAGCTCTGAAAGACCAAAAGTAAACCTTAGATCAGGAAAACAAGGACAAAGAACACAAGAGTACAAAATGGGAACATGGGAAGGAAAACACACAAGTTTACAGGACATGACTACACGGCGTGTATAAAAAATACACGACACGTCTTCTTAATACACTAACATGGGCGTGTACTCCTGCCTTACAAGTCATGTAACACCTCAAACTACACGGCGTGTTGACCCAACACACGGCGTGTACCTGAAAACCATTCCCCTACCTGAGTCTCTTTACACGGCTAACCCACACGGTCCAACTTAACCCAAGACTACACGGCATGTTAAAAACAAACACGGTGTGTAAAAGACAAGGATTCGGTGGCTCGTGTTGTTAAACACACAGTCGTCTACATGTCTGAACCTTAAACGGCGTGTTCCGAACAAACACGGTGTGTGTAGGTGAAGGTGACATTGTCCCGTGTTGTTTGTGACATGGCCGAGTACTTAAATAAAACTACACGGCGTGTTCCGGATACAAAATGGCATGTCGAAGAGAAGGTAACATCGACCCGTGTTGTTCATGACACGGTCGGGTACCTGGACAGGACTACACGGCATGTTCCATTACAACACAGCGTGTTCTAATTGAACTTCCCCGACCTGTGTTGTTAGTGACATGGTTGGGTACACGGCTCTGAACTACACGGTGTGTACCTACCATACATGTCGTGTTCATGAAGTTATTTCTAAAATTGCATGTCCCTGCTCACATAGTCAGTGACACGGTCTAAAAACTACATGGCGTGTAGTCAAAAAGTACACATCGTGTATTCTAGGTTTTTTTGGGCAGTAGCTCAGAAACTGCACAGAAGCCCAGAAAACACAGAAAACAATGCCACGAGGTGCCAATTTCTGATTCTTGAGGGCTCATACTCCCCGTGAATCAAAGCTTGGAATCTCCTACAGTCATGGACATGAGAAAACAGGATCTTGATCCACCAATTTCTGATTCGAGAGGGCCCATAACACCACAAGAATCAAAATTTGGTGTTCATTTAAGCATGGTAGGAAACAAAAAATCTTCTAACAAGGAAGTAGAGATTCTATCAAGCATCTAGCACAACATCATGCATAATCTACACAATGTCTATCAAAATAGCATGAAATCGCTAATGTACCCTAGATGGAATGGAAAGAATGCATGGGATGTGATCTATACAGGTGCCTATATGATGCATGGGATGGAATAACCTCATCTCATCGGGTTGCGATATAAAGAGAACCACAATCGTCAAGAAAATAACAACACAAAGTATATGAATCACTCTAGGTGAAATCATATCAACCGTAAAATCTCAAAACCAGCAAACTGCAATTAACAAGGTAGTTTGGATTTTCCCTATACATGGGTAAGCTACTCATGAGCATATCTTAATACCAAGTAACGAATCCGTCCTATCCCTAGATAACGTCTCCAAACAGTAAGTCAAGAGAAAAGACTCCTTTGATACCACTTTGTAACGACCTAAATCTGGAGCCCCTCCACTGCTGCCCCATACCCGGTTCGCCACATGACCTCAAGCGCATTTCCCCAAACGCCAGAGGCCTCCGACTAGCAGTGAGGGCCTTGGTAAGTTATTGGGAAACTATGCCCTCATTTGTTAAGGTATACAAGGTAAGGAAAACAATAGTCAATAGATAAAGTAGTAACAACATACATAACTGTAACCAAACAGCGAAAGAGAAATTATATTTCAATGATTATAATGATGCAGTAGGTAAAAGTATCTATGGAAAAATTAAAACACAATAACATGCTAAAATATAACTGAACACAAATTACTAAAGCAACATCTACTCCAACAACATCGCAAGCCGTAGCTTGGTCCCATGCTCTCCAACTCCACTGCAAGTCAAACACCTGAAGTAGAAGGGTGCTTGCCCTTACCTATACCTGAAACAACATAGTATACTTGGTCCCAAAGCATGGCCCAAACAAGGTGTGAGATATAATCCCAGTAGGAAATCACCCAAAGACTTGTACCTAACAGTCAATGAATGAAAGGCATGTAAGAGTGCAGGAAGCAATAAACAGAAAGGAACACAACAGCTATAATCCATAGTTCTAACATATAAAGTACACAAGTAAAAAATCAATAACAAGAAGAAAACAGGTAACCCTTTGGGTATCTCTCATAGCCTAATCCCTATGGTTCAACCTACAAGAACTAGAAACCCTCTAGGAGGTACACACAGTCTCACCCCTCTGGTTCAGCTAAGAGTAGACTTTCTGAGGAAGAACTCACCGTCAATTCCCCCTATAGTCTTGTATCATGCTAAAGGCTCTTTGGGGAATCACTCAACGTCTCATTCCCCCTGTGGCTCATGTCGATGAACTATAGACTTTATGGGGAAGCACTCATCGTCAATTCCCTATGTGGTCTCGCATCGTATTAAAAGACACTTTGGAGAATCCCTTACGTCCATTCTCCCTATGGTCTACTACACTAGTTTCTCGCAGTCCAGTGTGAAATTAACATGATAAGCTTGCATGTATCACCCAAGTAAACCGAAAGAACTTCTTGGTTGTCATTCTAAGGCACAGCAGCATAACAGTATAATAGTTCCACTATCCTACAACTAGGAATGGCAACTGGAAAATGACTACTAAGAAAAACATACAAGGAAAACCACATGAACACAGTATAACATATCCAATATTTACAAGCATTTACCTCTACTCAAGCAATCAATCATATCAAGAAAAAACAGGGGCAAAACTGGAAACACGCAATACCACGTTCAAGGGTATTGGTGGAATTTGCACAAAATAATCAAAGCATTTCTACAGAAAGGCTATAAACACCAACCTAGATGCTAGGGGATCGATATACGTGAACAAAGATGACAGATTCTCCTTAGAAAGTCGTAGATCTGAGAAAACATCCAAAACACATAAACCACGATAACACGAGAAAGAGGAGGATTTGGAAAACAAGGTTCAAGCAGAGTGGATAACTCACCGCTGCATTTACAACACAATAAACGGTTCTCGAATTGGAGAATGGACAGAAAGGTGGGGGCTCGTTGAAGATTCACATATCATTGGCACTCTCGGATGAAAGGAACCTAGAAGAAGACGTTTTTGTGCCTCAAGCACGACCCCGGTCCGTTTAATGAAAAAAAAGTACATGGAGTGTACTTTTAGAGTACATGGAGTGTACTAGGTCTATCCGTACTCTGACAAAATCAGCCTCCACGTCACCCCCACACACCGTGTGTGTGGCCCAGATACTGCCAGTACACGGCTTCGAGCCAGAAAAGAGTACACTGCATGTACTCAGAAAGTACATGGCGTGTACTTCAAAAATTTCCAGAAAGTTTATTTTTCTCAAAAAATCCAGAAAAAGGAAAGGCATACCAGAAACAAAGAACCAGGTTCTTACACGGAACATCATGGCCGCTTGGCATAAATATGAAAATACCAAGCATTAAAAATTCAGGGAAATGCCTCCAACTACAAGAATTTTCACTGGTTTAAAAGATTCCCCCCTTCCTCGTTGCATGACGTTAAACTACATAGAATCCTTTAATAATGCTCCTCGTCTATACCGCATGACGTTAAACTACAAAGAAGTCAACCTTACCGCATGATGTTAAACTACACGGTCAAACTTTTCATGGGTTCAGTAAGGAATGGAGGCCTTTCTCTATCCCTCAGTGCATGGGTCAGACCTGCAAAAGCCACCATCTGACACCAGCATGAGAAAGGATGACTTCACCCATTCTCGAGAAATTTAACCTAGATGTTTCTCCCTTATCCAGACACACTCTCCTCATAAAACATACTCTGTACTCAGAAAAATCCAAACTCTCATATACCACCCCTGGTGGTCCTGAATCTCAATCATCCTTGAAGTTTTCTGGCTATCAGGAAAATGCAACCATTGACCTAAGGACACCATTTCATGACTATTCATACGATGCCCTCATCGTCTCTGTATATTGATCTTCCCTGACTCGTCTACCAAAGGCAAGATTTCGTTAGGTAATGCTTCTCTCCATACGCCTCTTGGCCCTTGAGCCCCCATGTCCATCTCATGATTCAAAAACCCTCTGATATATGGTTTACTAGCCTCTTTCATGACCCTGCCTGAATATAGTGTAATTTCTCTAACGAGATTACTGAGAACTTGGAGAATCCATTCCATTTTGAATTATTTCCAGGATGCATGACTTCAAACTGTTCCAAGCTCCAACCGTCCTTTACGCTAGATGAATTTGTAGTATAGGGACCCTGTGTCCACATTCCTGATTAATACAGATGTTCACAAAACCTTTCATACGTCACATACCCTTTCCAAGACACCCCTAGTGGTTTTCATAATTCCCCAAGCCACCCATGGTGGTTTCCATAAGCCGGACTTCCATGAAGTCCTTTGGCCATCAGAAATGGAGGGTCATTGACTTAAGGACACCTTTGCACAACTATGCATAACATGCCCTTAGCGGCTCTACATATTGATTTCCCATGGCCCATTTACCAAAGGTAAGATTTTCTTAAGCAATGCTCTTCCCACCTCTATATGCCGATACGGCTTCCATGCCTTGAGACATGCCCTGCATATTGTTCTATTATAAACATGTTCCCCCCACATGCATCTTAAGGATATTGAGACATCTTTTAATCAACCAAACCTCATTGGGGATCTAATCCCACCATATTTGGTCAGATCTGTTCGACCTAAAATATCAGTAATGATAGTCTTGTCGGATGGACTTTAAACTGCTCACAAAAAGAGGTACAAATCCTGTTAGGCCGAAAACCCAAAAAGGGTGACCTAAGAAAAATTCAGACCATACCCGCTGGGTCCACCCTAAATGGGCCCAGGAAAAATTAAAGTATTAAAAGAAAAGACAAAAAGTTTGTGGGGTTTTTCTGCAAAACCCTAGCAATAGTCAAACTATTCTCGCTGGATCCCAAGGTCTAGGAAAAAGTTAGAGTTTGTTTCTATGTTCCTAAATTATGATTAATTTTGATTCAATAAGTTATTATTTACGCAGAAATTGTTCTAGTAATAATCAGATTTTACAGAGAGGAAATATTGACACATATTGTACTCTGGAGGGAGGACGTCCACATGTCGGGGCCCCTCCCTCACAGAAAAAATGGGGGTGAGAAAAACAGAGTGTGTAGTAATGGCTCCGATCGTCACAAAGGAGTCTGGCTCACTCTCCCCACCAGATCAGTGACCGTGCGGTGAAGGTTGTTGAGGGTCTACTCCAGAACGACCTTCTCCCTGGACTCAACCTCGGCCACTGAACGAGTATGCTCCACTATCGTTTAGAGAGCATTGACCCCTTTCCGGGTGGCTTCATGGTGACCAGTCATAGTCGACAATTGATCCCTCAGCATCGTTGTCCATACTTCACATTCATGAAACTTAGAAGATAGTATGGCCACCTGATCTTGAGAGATCGCCTCTTGTGCTATCAGCTGATGGAGCTTCATCATGGATTCTTCCAAGGCTCGGGCCCCGCAATTAGAGGAACCTACGTGAGCAAGTTTTTGTTCATTAATGTCAACTTACTAACGGGCCATGACAACCTGGAAAGCGAGAAAATGAAACTATTGATAGTCAAAGCCACTAGACCCAAAACCCAGGAAGAGTTTTCGGAGGGTGTTAGTTTTAGTTGTCATATCTACCAGAGGATTTTCAGCAACAATCTCGCAAATTCAGGGCTAGGCCCACCTGCGCACTGCTCAGTGGTCCACTAAGACACGAGGATCTTTGGTATCCTTGCTAGATAGCATGGGAACAAATTCGGGCATTACGATTAGAGCATACATATGCGCACTTGAGTATGGTTCCAAAGATGGAAGATATGAAACATCTAACCCCAGTTTGGTCTTGGGAATCAAGTATTTAAGTCTGGTATTGGCGGAAAAAACATTAGGAATTTTCTCACTAAGACCCTGAGCCACAGAGTCATCCTCATCCACATCCAAGAAGGATTAATTTGTCTGAAATTTGGCCGTAGAGAGGTTGGGGGAGGAAAATCCCCTGAGTCGCTTTGATCGACGAGCCATCATTATGTCCTCCCTCAGAGTAGATGAGGAAGGTGCGGTAGGAACAATAGCCGCAATGGCTTCTGATATGGGAACCTACCGGATAGCCTTCCCTAGGATCCCATTAGGATAATGTTTTACCCATATTCTTGCATACTCCAAGGATAGGATAACGACCGCTCCCATGCCAGGCAGGAGAATGCTTGTGTCAGGTCTCTCCTGCATCAGCATCAACCACAATTGACGGAGAGTGGCAGGGTGCAATCGTTGAGACTAAGGAGGGGGAAGGGAAACATGGAGTTTCATACACCCAAACTAGATGAAAAAATGATGGGGTGCATACAACTCGCACAGTGAAACCCCATCAATCCACGTCGATAGAAACCCATCCTATAGTGAAATCACATAATAATGCTCCTCCAGGTTCTCCCTGTTATTTTCAACCACCACACCAGAAGGAGTGGGGTAGGGAGTGAAAGAAAACTGAGAGAAGTCACTCAGATGCTCGATGACTTCATCATAACTGAGGGACTTCAAACGAACCGAACTATATCAAGAATGGTAGGTAAAAAGGTATGAAGTGGAATGACTATGTTATGAAAATACTCATAACAGTGGTAATGATTCACTATTTAGCCATATAAGAATCTAAATGGCCCACTCAGGCGGTAGGGTGACCCGCCTTTCTGCATGTGGCTCAGTAGTTCATAAAGATGAGCCAAAGTGGGCATGGCCAAATTCATTGGGCGACCCTCTGCCAACTCAACTACCATCATCAAGGAGCAAGCCTTAATTCTTGGGTTGATATCTCAAGAAGGGAATAGCCTCCCACTCAAAAACATAGCAAACAGACCTACCAGCCTGAGCATTGGCCGTACGCCAGGGCGCACCTCATAACCCCATGCAAGTTAGTCGCCCACTTCCAGAACCGCCCAGTAGGAACCTGGGATGTTTCGTGACTATTGAGAAGGATGAGTACTAGGGCGCTTGATCTTCGGCATAAGACTAGTAGTTTACAAAAATAACCCTATCCAGGTGCTATAAGGAATAAGAGAGAGGGCACACAAATACTGGCCTAGTGACCGCTCCTCCATAACCAACAGATCCCTCGCCTACAAGGGCACTTGTTCGATGTCATCCCATGTGTCAGAAGTGGGAATAAACTCATCATACATCTCACCAATAATCGAAATCATTCCCAATTGGTAGAGTTCCCACAAGATAAATCCAACCTCACTGTGGGTAGGGTGGAATGTTTTAGTGCTTGAACACCAGCGACTGAGGAGGTCAGGCAGAATTAGAGATAGTGGGTAAACAACAAACTGGGAGGCCCACACTGCGGGGGTATAGATTGACTAATTCTAGTGACATGGGAGATTCCTAGCAATGATGATGGACCCAGAAGGCCTAAGCCCAGTCATTTGAGAAAATCCCACCAGACCGAAGATCCCACCTAGAAATCCACCCTGCATTGGGATCAACTCGAGCAAGGTTGATAATGGAGGGGTAATTCTTTAAGACAGCTTCTTGAGAGAAGTCTTGAGTGCATAGATCATTTTGGGTTCAAGCATATCCTCTCAAAATGAAAGCATCTTTAGATAAGAATCATAGGTTATCTCCCCCAATAGGGTAAGGTTCGCCTGAATTCTCTTTGTTGACGCTTCCAAGCAAGGAGACGGAAGACATGAGAAAGTAGTGTGGTTAGGGACGTCTTCTTGAAGACCGAATCCATAAAGTGGAAGTCGATTTGATAGTGGATAACCCAGGAGCTCAGGATAGAGCAAGTCCTTAAAGACATGATCTTTGGGAATAATAGACTGACTAGGGTCCTCTTTGATGGTCTCTGCTCGACGAATCATAATTAGATGCTTCCCTGAACCAATTGGGAGAGTCTCGGCAGCAGGCCTGGGTGCAAGGAGAGGGGGGACCATGTTTTCTCTCTGCATTATAAATCCCAGGTAAATGGTTAGTTTGGAATAATAAAACTGGACAAAAATACCAGTCATATGGCAAAGGAGTCAAGAAGCCTTCATGACGAGGTCTGCATGCAGGCCTCAAAATGTTGTTTGCGATGACTGCATCCTGCAAACCAACCCTCCACAGAAGAGGTCTACGGTACTCTGGCCCATGGAGCATTGGCTATAAAAACGTGAACTAGGTTGCTTCAAATAATCTTAATCCCAGATTTAAATAATAAGATTTGGAAACCCTAAAAAATTTCAATGTCAGGAAGATTTCAGTCCAAGGATTATCAAAACCGCAGATCAAGTTCCTACGTGGCCTGTCGTGACTTACTTTTTAATTAATTAAAAGTTTTAGTTTGTGGCTAGGATATTGGTCCGCAGATGAAGGAGACCATGAATGATGAATGGTTCACAGATGTGACAGCTGGTTCGCATACGAAGAGTTTTGCGAAGGAACGAGCGTGTGGAGATGAAAAAGCAAGAGAGCTCTGGTTTCACGAGGGAAGCAGTAAAAGAAAAAAAAGGTTCCCGTATTTATAGGCATGGTCCCCTACCGGGTCCACTCCCATACCGCAAACCATCCATGTTTCAGGACCACTCTACAATGGAATGGCCTCTTCTTCGTTCCGATCAGACCTCATTTTGATGGGGGAATTTGTAGGGTCCTGAAAAAATTCCACAAATGAGAATTAAAATCCCCTTGAATCCTTTGGAGATTCTACCCAATCCCCCCCCCCCCAAAGAATTTTGAAAGGTGGGGGAATACCCAATGTATTGCCCAAGATGAACCGGCCTGTAGACCAGTCCAATGATAATTCTATACGGCCAGTTCCACGAAGCATCCCCTCCGCGGACCACTGTCATTCACGGAATGAAGCTGGTCATCCTCTGTGGGCGTGAAGCGGGATAGGCATCGAGCCAGTCCATCATCATGAACCACCCCAGCCACGAACCATGTTGAGCAGCCCAGGCCTCATCTGCTGTCATTCGTAGAATGGAGGCGGAACCCTACACGGCCGTGAAGCACTCCCCGCGATCCTTTGGTTCATGGGGGAGATGCATTCAATGCCCCCCACGAGTTGCAGATTGACCAACTCATCCGTAAGCTGGGTTTTCAGTCATGGGCCTCTGCAAAAAGTGCCACATGACCACAGATACATCTATTTCCCAACTCTATAAAAAGAGATGGAGTGGGAAGAGAAATGGGGATTATTTGGGGAGATTGATCAGATTCTGGTGGAAGGATTTCGAAGGAAGGAGCTTAGGATTTCACAAACTGTGAAGTTCCAGTCTATCAACCACAACAGGTATAATGTTGGAAGCAAATTAATAGGGAAATGAAAACCCATAATAACTTTTTGAACCAAAAATTTAAAATAAAAATGTGAATAAGAACGCGAATCATGGCCCCTCCGCGGATGCACTCCCCACAGACCAGGGAGTGTATGCCCCTTTTCTGATCTGTCGCACTGAATAGCACCCTCCTATATGGGTGAAGCCCCGACCGATGAACCCCTGACCGGTGCCGCCCTCGGCCACCGCTGCTCGAATATACCCCTCTGCATACCAACCTGGTACGCGGGCTGAACCCGATGCCGCAAACCACCATGGTTTGCGGGATGCCCACCAATCCGCAAACCACCCTGGTTCGCGGGAGGCAATTCAGTCCACGAACCACCCTAGTTCGCCGAATGCCCATCAGTCCCAGGACCACACTGGTTTGCAGATGGCCTCTCCAATCATTTAGCACCACCCTACGCGAAGGGATCCACCACTCATACACATGTGTGACCCCCAGATCCTTCAAAGATCCCATTACCCAAACCAGATAAAATCCTCCCAATCCGACCTGATCCTCCACAGCTCCCTCATTGGAATATTCATCGACCCCGAGCTGAGGCCTCTACTAGAGATGCCAGACCTGTACGATGTAACCTTCAGACGCATCAGCGCGCCGTTTTGAGTTCACATTCCCACGGTATGTTGGGGTGAAGGGGTTGCCTCAGCCCTTGAGCGGATTTCTGAAGCATTCATGGGTTCACATTCTCACGGTAATGCAGAGTCCGAGCCGGGGATCCCCCTTCTTTCCCCTCCACTTGTTAGGATTGGGGAACTTTCCCCCTCCTCAAGGAGTAGCAGGATACCCATCTAAAGGAAGCCCCCATGCACCTCCATACTTCCCCATGACCGTGGCCAAGGAAGGGCGTAGTGGGGAAGGGTGATGATTCGTCCTTCTTTGGGGCCAAGTCCCTCTCACACTGCGCTTTGTCACCCTGGGAATCCATCTCAGAGTAAGACCTAACTTTATGGGCTGCCTCTATGCATAATTCCCACTCCACATCCCATGGACTCACCTTTGGCAATGTGATCATCTGGTCCCTGCTGTCACTTGTTTCTCACACCGAGCATGACTCACACGGGCTTAGAGTAAGCATCAACAATGAAATCCTCTTATGGGAATCCTCAGAGTGTAAGCCCCATCCCAATTTGAACTACGTGGACTTTGATCCCTGTCTCCTAGGCAGGGTACGTAGGAATCCTCCCTGAGGTTCAAGCCCAACAATCGGTCGATCTGACTATCTTCACGTCAGTTCACTGCACCAACCATGGGCAGCCTGGAGTGTAAGCCTCATACCAAACTGAACTATGTGGATTTTGATTCCTCTCATGAGATTACGTAGGAGTCTCGTACCATTGGTTCGATCCAAATGCTCAAGTCATTATCTGTCCCCCCTGGATGATAATAAACTCTATAGTGCCTGATTACGAGGCTTTAAACCAGTACCGTCACAATGAGTCTAGACTCCTCGGGGTCATTAATCCAATGGTGGATGGTAAACGTTGGGTATAAATGATTCTGAACCCTTGCGTCCAGCTGACCATTTCCAACCAGGAGAAATCTATGGATACTATGTTTGGGTATAAACCAAATATTATCGAACATATGAATACGTCTTAAATCTATAAGAGAGTCCCAGAACATGCAATAATTCCCCCCAAAAGGGTGCGATGAGCCCAACATCCCATCCTCTTGACCAATGTGAGTTCTTAAGCATCACTAGTCAAACCACCCAACGGATGCCTGCCTTTGGAAAGAAGGCCCATGTATAGCTGGATATGGAACCGTTGGGCATTTCAAGGTGAAAACGGTGCACCAGATATGAGTGATTAAGCAGAACCCAAGATTCTCTAATTAACTGTAAGGAAGCACATGTTTCTCCCCACGACCTCATCGAGCGCCGTGAGACAAAGTCCTATGTCAAAATTCTACAGGTATTCAACCCATATTTGTTATTTAAGATTTTAGTCACACCCGCTAAATATTTATTTGAGTTTTTTCCATATACACCACAAAATTCCCTCCCAAAAAGTAATTCCTATAATAATTATAGGCATGAACCAAAAAAGATAACTCAAAATTGTGGGTAGAGTAATTCCTATCATGAGGTCGTAACTGACGTGACCTATAAACAATGACTTAATCTACCTAAATCAAAATGGATCCACACACAAAGCATGAAGAATTAAAAAAAACTATATAAATTCCATCCATTATTGTAAGAATTAGAATTTTTCTGACATCAACCATGATTTTGACACTTGAAAGGCTATTTCAAAGGCTTCAAACCATAAAAAACATAAATACCTTTTTATTCAATCCCAAAAAAGGTGATTTATTGTATGAAAAGTCCTAAAAAATACTTATAATATATTTATGATCCTATGAAACACTCTATGTTATATATGTTCCTAGTTTTTTCCTAAGAAACAACTACAGTAAATTTTTATAGATCCATAGATATTCATAACTCTAAGATAATGTGACATAGGAGGTGCACTAAATCAATCCAAAATTGTAATTTTTTTAGATTAGAAAATAGTTGGTTCTCTCTCAGTGTATTCAGTATGATCTCAAGATGTTATTCATTGTTGTGTTGAATATAATAATACACCATGATTTTATCTACATGGACTACCAAAAATTAATTAATATATGCATGGAAATCCCAATTCATCATATCTATAAAAATGGTGATCGTTTTTGTAAAAAAATGTAATAAGATGATACTAATAAAAACATATTTAGTTAATAATGTTATATATAGTGTGTCTGAATTCCTAACTGGAATGTGATGGTATATGATGATAGCCTGATGACAAATAGATCTTTAATAAAATCCTATAACCTCATAAATGGTAAAATAGAATGTCAATATGAGTTAGGGGATAGCGGTTCTTAACCCTAAGATGACTCAATTTTTGGAAATCCACACAAATTCAGAGGGTTCCATCCACCTTATTTGATAAAATCATGCGAAATACATAAGGATAAGTATTAGGTCATACAAAACCCTTATATTTTAAAACCTCTAACTAAATCATGATTTATTGAAGATCTGTAAGAGTTTTCCTATAAATTGTAATAGATACCGGTACGTATCTTGCAATTAGATCAATAGTAAACTCTACCACTCCATTATGAGGTTGTATGTAAAATTCATTATTGAATATATCCCTACATTATTACACTATTGGAGTTAAATATTTGTATTTATTTCCCCAATTTATCATAAAAATACTAGGAATATGGGTTTTCACTCTACCCATCCTATGATGATTTGGTCTATCTTGAATCACTTAGGCATACCATTTCTACTTGTATATATAAATATCACCCTATGGTGATGTGAAGGATTCTCTCTGAGGATAAAAATCAATATAATCATGATATATAACTAACCAGTCCATCCTGTGAATTATATTGAATCCTTCCATCTATTGGATAAAGGGGTAACATAGTAAGTGATAACGATCAATCTCAAGGGGTCATGAACTACATTGAGGTACAATTTATAACCATAATACTAACAAAGTATTCCAATTCAATACACAACATAAATACTCTATATCAGTCCAAAGTCCTACCAAAATATCCACATTAAAAAGAGTTTTATGAGTCTCTATCAAAAATGGTATTCATTAAAGTAGGGTCCACTAAAACCTTTCCTTGTATTGTAGATGGCCTAAAACCCTACTACTCCTATATAGGATAAACATAATATATCTAGAATGATCCAAGGCTCTAATCTAAAACCTAACTAACATAAACAGTTCCCATCAACTGGTACTACATTTCATGAGTCTGTCTTTCTCAACCACATCATCCTCATTAGGCTATACTACTTGTGGCAGTGAAGTATGCAACATGGAATAGAGCTATAGATCATGTTCTAGAAATAAAAATTGGTGCAGATCCTCTACCATAAAGAATAAATGTTAAGTTCTAAATAAACCTCTAAATATGTCCCATTCCATTGAAATATCATTACACAAATGGTTCTTGGTTACACTCAGTATTTATGTGACTTTACAGTCCACACTGATGGAATTTTCTAGAACTACCGGTGAGAATAATCTATCCTCCACTATTCTGATGAGAACCACCCAAATTATGTTTTCTACCACTGGATAAACTAATTCCCTACTTTATTAATGAACCATCATTCCATGTATCATCATCTTCCCGCACATTTCACATAGTGATCATGTTATAGTTGATTATTCCCAAAATAATAACGAGATGATAGACAATAACCTGACCTAGATGGAATATCTGAACCAATCCTCAATGAATCTCACTCTATAAAAAACATTATCAGTGATGAATGATTAAAAATGTTGATGCTCAATATAGTGATATGAATAGTGCATAAATTATGGAGATCCATAGTCTACTGGAATGGACCAAAGGCCTTAATTTTTATGGATTTTTGATAACCCCACTTTCAAGGGATGAGAGGAAACCCTTAAAAGTTCTAGGCTTAGATATTACATGTCATGTACGCTTAAGAGATTACATGACCCGAAGGTTGTAGGGAATTCAACCAGACTATAACTACAAGGAACTGCTCCTCCCTAGCATCTGTATCATGATGGTAGCTCTCCATCTTTGCAAGGAAATCTGGCTAGGCTTCCCGTACAATCACAAGTTGGTACTTATGGAATAACCATACCCTCTCATTCATCCACATCCATTTTGTTATACTCTAGTGAGTGCACTTGCTCATAATCCTTCTCTAGGCCTGCTCCTTTTTTGTAGAGTCTTTCTGAGGTAACTGCATTGATCATGTGGCCCAAAGGGCATGAGGTGGCCCAAAGGCCTAAAAGGTGGCCTTAAATACTTACTCACTTGAAGGCCTATGTAGACCGAAGACCTTAAGGACTCTAAGCCCAAACTGGTGGCCCAAGATGAAATTTTTTGGATGTTACAGTACCAAATAGTAGCTACTATAATAACTTCTACAATTCTACTTGAGAACTCGGAAATATTCCTCCACCTAGTTATACCAAAAATTGGTGGTATGTCTTCTTGAGTGATAACATACCACCAACTATTGGTATAACCACAAATCATATAAGCTAAAACATTGACCCTCCCCTTTATAGGTATATCAATATTATAAAAGATATATAACAATACCTCTATCCATGTATCAGTAGCATGGGGGTAACCATCCAATGAAAACAAAGGTGGATTCTACTGTTGGAATTCTAATGTCAGCTCTACCATAGTAGGTGATGGTTACATGGATCCTTGTAGGGCCTTCATAATACATAGGTAAAAATATCAAAATAAGGAATTGGTTCTAATGTAATTTATAAAAAGAGGTTCTATAGTAGGAAAAACTGGTGAGTTAGGTCCCACCACTGTTGGAGAATGGTCATTTCCATATTCTTAGTGCTCAACCTAAGGCCTTCATGAAGTTATTTGTCTAGAATTTTCAATAACATAACTCATAAATTGAAAAAAGGTGACGGAAGTTTCTCAATATGATTATAATAATATGGGATCATTATCCATACTATACTATTGGAACTACCTATGATCTAAGTCTAGAGTAGTATTCATATTCCAAATTTTAATCATAGGGATTTTGGTATATGCAGTTTCATTTTTAGGTTTTATAGGGGAATTCAGTTATATTTGTAATTGGAATCCCCATTTGAAGGAAACCAATTTGATTTAAATATAGAACTCAATAGTTCAGAAGTGAATCTCATTATATATATATATATATGTCACAAGATATATTTTTCGTGTATTCCCAAGTTATAATGTTTTATTCTTTATAAGAAAAAATTCATACTATATGTAACTTCAACAAGGATTTTTTTGTGGTTTGAATATATGGATCACCATTCCAAATTTAAAAAATGCACACATGTTTTTTAAAGGAATTTGGGATCTAGGTAATTGTAACCAACTAATATTTTTTCTCATGAGACTAAATTTCCACGGCTGAAACTCAATATATAATTTGATAATTGATGTTCTATCACTATTCATTATGGGAAAACACCAATGATATTTATGAAAACCCTTTAATTAATATAATTATTTTATAATTATAATAAACGTTAGCACATTCTTAATTATAACTACTAATGTACTTGGAATTATCTAAAATAAATACATGCAGTAAGTAAACATGACATTAAATAATGCATGACATATCAATAATCATGTGAATCTCGTTATTATTGAGACATTACCACATTTACATACAGGGACAGGCATAATAATGAAATCGAAAATATTAATAAATGCCACAATTAATGTGTATCACCGAATGTTGAAATTAGTATAACCATAATAGGCATAATCTATATCATTATGTCCCATCCAAATTAATATTGTCTTATCATTATACATGTATTAACTACTCCTAGGTATAAGATTGTTACCAAATACTAACATGTCCTAATCTCTTATCTTCTATCCCAAATAGTAATAAAAAAGAAACTATCTTTGGTATCACTTTTTGATGTCTCGAACCCAACTCACTCATATATAAATAAACCAAGTTGGAACCATAGCCTTTAGAATATCTCCCCATATTGTAGAGGATTATGACTAGTAGTGATGGAATAGGGTGTTTCCATAGAGGGACTAGTCCCCTAGTTATAGTTTATGATAATATGAAAATAATAAATAAAAAAAACAACAAAAAAAATTATTAATAAACATACAGAATAATGGATGAGATAACATACATATAAGATAAACAGACTGAGCAGTAATACTTGAATCTATACAATATGATGTCAATTTCATGATGCTATACAAAAAGGAACAAGCGTAAATGGAAACATGTACTTATATAATACATGTGCAATAAAAGAACAAAGGGACGAAAAAATGTCAAATACCATTGTGCGCCTAAGCTCAATCTTGTGCTCCACACACCCATTTAAAAATAAAATCAAGCATCCATGACCAGAATCATTCCCTTGTCCCTAACTACATCCATGTATTCTTTTTGGGTACAAATTTCGTTCCCAAATAGGGTTTGAGATATACATAGTCTTCCACCACAAACAATGTCTATAAAAATCACATTCTGTGTATATAAATGTAATAATGGGAAGGTACATGAATAAGAAATAGGGTAAAATGTGTTAAAAATAATAATAGTGTTTTCCTTTGGATCCTCATGGGATTCTTATCCAATAATACTTATATATGCCTAAACTAAATGTTTTTGAATAAGTTACCTATAAATGGTCAGGGTCAAAAAATACATAATGAAGGTGTCTATGTAGTAGTAAAAATAATCAAGGACCCTAGGTGAAACTGGGGAATCCAAGAAGGCATAATAGTAAATTATGAAACATGTTTAAACCATGAAATTATTGATATTAGAAGGTTGAACCATCTTATAATGAATAATTGTGCAACCTAACTACAGTGATTAACTGTAGTCGATGGGGCACACAATAGGTATTACAATATAAAAGTTGTTAACTGATTCTATAAAGCACATCCATGGTAAATCTTGAGATATAAATTACTAAATCCATAGGAGATAATATAATGTATCACGTATCCTTGAACATCATGCTAAATCCAATGAGTGTATCAAAGGATTTCTAATTTCTTGATATGCAGTGCTTGAATCACTGGTAATATTCCAAGGGTTTCATATACAAATAATACAAATAAAAAAATTTAAGGTGGGTATCTCCCTAGGAAATTGACTCAATGAATCAAAGAGGCATATTTTTTGTGACCATGGAATATCTTCATGAATACTAGGTTAGCTCAAGTCTGAACACTCCTATAATATGAAAAAGTTACATAGTAATAATTGGAACCAAACATTCATTAATATTCAATGGATATGTGATAACCCTTCTACATCATTCACATTATTTAATTCAATTTATTTCCTTGTCATTCATAAATGAAAATAGTCTATATGAGGTTTCATACCAATTAATAATTCATTATAAATTAAAAATAGATAAGTGAACATTACATTCAAGAACATATAGTATCATTCCATCTATTTATATTAATTAAATCTTTTTTGGGAGCCAAACTGAATACCCTAAATAGTTTTCTAGTTAGTTATATACAAAGGTTTATATAAGAATATACATGTAACTACCAAAGGAGTGGTTATCATTGAGTTCATTGCCCACTAATGATAGAAATTCGGTCTATTGGGGTGTTGGGTTATAATATATTAAACCAATTGATGGTATAATAATTTTTGGAGCAACATGTCGTAAAAATGGATTGTCTAAAAATAGAGAAAAAAAATTATCAGACCTAATAAAAGGTTATAGACCATCCACCTTTGGGTAGTTGATGGTCACTCATCTTGTAATAACTTTTTATTTCTTCTAGAACATAAGAAAATAGAGATATGGACAAAAAACCTAAAAATAGGGAATATTATCCTAGGTGGAGATAATATTAAAGATGAAAAGTTAAATTAAAAATGGAAGGTAATAGATCAATGAACATAAATATTCCTAACTAATGTGAAAAATGGTGGTCTAATCAGAGTCTGATTGAAGGAGAGTCAAAAGAACCATTGATGGAAGAAGGAGCTCATGATATGGTCTATAACTAGATAAAAGAGGAAAATAATTATGGTTAAAAATATAAATTCATAAGGTAAAATTTTAATTTTAACCTTGTTTAAAGAGGAACATGGTTTGGCCACATTGTTTGGAAAAACTATGCGCCAACCATGTTGGCATACCACCTATGTAGAACTACCTGTACGGGCTAAACAAATGATTTTACAAACAATGTGCAGCCTGTGTGGGTCCCCTTTATAATATTTCTTCATTTTTTCACATTACTATGTGGCCTCCCTAAGTTTGTTTATCAGATCATGATCATTTTTATTGTATGTTTTATGTATATATTCTCTTGACGACTACTACAATTTGACAATGGGAATATAATCTCATGTAATCTGATTACCGTATAATAAATTACCCACTTGATTATGGTGACCAGGGATTGGGTAATTATAGTTGGTATAGAATCATGATTTAGTAGAAACAGTTGGAATTTAATTGATACGAACATTGTTATAAATAATTGATTTTATCAACAGAAAATTATAAAGTCTATTCGGTAATTTTTTTTGATTGGTATGTTGTTTATAACACAAACTTTTATGAAAATATAATATATAAGACTTGTTTTATAGATTATTGGTTTCTAATATTACTAATTAATCTATTACATTTGTTATATAATGAAACCAACTAATGGAAATGTGATCTAAGGAAATATCATATGGAAATGTGGTGATTTTTTTGGTAAATGGGATAATGGAGTATAGGTTAGTACTATAAAAGTATCACTTTTCTAGGAAAATTTAATTAGGTTAGAAAAAATAACATTTCCCTCATGGAGAAACTAGGTTCACCTAAATAAGGATCAAACTATTTTGATCATGTTATGAGGAAACCACCTCTATCATTTAGTGGATCCATAAATCAAAGAGTTTTGAGAAATAAATAGATCCATGAATTATTTCTACAGAATAAGGGTCCTTTAAAAAGAAAAAATGTATCCCGGTTATGTATTGTTTAAAAAGGGATTATAAAAAATTATTTTCCTCAATTAAAAATAAAATTATCTTAGAGGAAATATAAAACATGAAATGTAATTATTTTAAGGATATTTATCTTGAAAAATAATTTCCTCAGGAAAAACATACTGGGTTGGAAATAAAATTCATGAATTTATGACTACTGGAATAAGAGACAATGATATATTTTGAGGAAAATTTCAAAAGATTAAAATTGTATGTTTTGTATTATCAATAAAACCCAAAAAATGAGATTTATTTCTTCATTTATGGGTTTAATAAATGTTTTTAAAAATAATTAGCCTCTCAATCCTTTTTAATATATGAAGAGATTGTAAAATGTTCTATCAAGACATAGAAGGAGTATTCTAAATAATTTCATTATAAAAGGATTCCAAAGAAGAAGAGTGTTGTTGATCTCCATGTTTAAATAACTACTATAATGTAAACGAACACAAGAGTGGAGTTCCCAATATATAATAAATCTAAAATGAAACACCTAGGAGATTACTTTCGGGGATTGGGTCCAAGTGATAAATATGGACAGAATGGTCACCAAACTCATGAGTGTAAACAATAGGGAAGAAATCACTACGTAATAATTCAAATGCAAGGATATGAGGAACCACTCTAACAAATAGTCCAATCACCAAGGTAATCTACCTTAGAAGAGGTTTCAAGATCAAGGAATTCATTTTAAGAAAATTATGATTACTGTTGAAGTCCAAAATGATGTGATAACACAAACATTTATAATACACTCATCGTTAGCTAATACATTATTTCATTCTAGATATACACATGGTTTTATGGAATGCATTGTTTTTTAATGAATATTCAATCATCCCCTGCTTTATTTTGGAATGATTGATCAATTAGAACACAAAGTTATAGTTTTATTGAAATAATGATAAATTATACAATTAAAATTATAATGCATGAGTGTATTCAAGGTAAAAATATAATCATAATACATATTTGGGATTTTTATGCAACCATGGGGATGGATTTGTCATTGAATTATAAAAAAATAATTTATGATAGATATATTGATGTTTTAATTAGGGAGGTATGTATGTAATTAATTGTTTTTTAAGGGGAAATTTCCTTACACGAATCTTCTTGGGTACCTCCCCCAATAACCATATGTAAGGAAATCCTTGGGAAAGATGGATGAAATTGAATTTGTAAAGGGAATAAATATTTTTATAATAGATGATTCATCCATTGTAAAAGAATATATTGTGGTATTTTCAAATGATTTTCTAGGATTCAACATTTATTGAGAATTTTAATTCTCTATAGATCATATTCTTGATGAAAAAAACATATCTGAGACACCATAATTGAATGGATTGAAAGGATTTATATGAGTAAAAGAAGAAACTAGTAGTCTTATGTGAAAGAGGTTATATTTTTTCAAGTGTTTCATTATGAAGATAATGAATTTTATTTATGAAAAATAGAGATGGCTCAATGATGTTATGTATTTATTATTGAAAAAACAATACAATTAATGTAAAAAAATTCTATAACCATCAATTTATGAACTCTTATATAAACATCAAGGGGATATGTACTTGTCAAATATTTATATTTATTTTTTTATCATCAATTAATCATTAAGGGGGATATACCAATTGCATCCTTTCATATTTTTTTACTATCATTGTGCGTTAATAGTAATGACTTTTGTGTTGACTAATGCACCCAATGTGTTTAAGGATTTGATCAATAGAGTATTCATGGATTATTTAAATAATTTTGAGGTAGTATTTATAAAATAAATTCTTTTATACTATAATATTTATGAGGATAAATAAAAAAATTCCAAATCATGCTTGACATTTGGAGGAAAAGGAAATTATATGGAAAATTATATAAATATGAATTTTAGAATAAATAAATTTATTTTTATTGAAATATTGTTTCCAATGATGGTATATCTATTTAAATAAATATGAAAATTGTTTTCAAGGAATATTAATGACCTAAAAACATAACTAAGATATGTTGTTTCCTTAAATTAAAATAATATTATTTGTAGTTAATTTAAATATTCACATGATTTACTAATATGATAACCAAGAAAACATATAAGGGGGTAAAATTAACATGAAAAAATGAGTGTTAAGATATATTTGATGTATTAATGTTGATATTAGAAAATTAACTTGTATTGGTTCTTTCATCTACCAGTGAAGACTTTGTTATTTATACAAATGAATCATGGATGTTCTTAAAAGTGTTCTAATGAAAAATGATATGGTAGTGCCTAATGAATATAGATATTTGAAACAGTTTATACTAGGTGGGTTAGAGAAGGTTTTTGGAAGCTAAAATATATTTTTTATAAAGTGTGTTTCCTTTTGTTGTCAATGAAAAGAAATTTATTCACTTTTTAAACGTTGAAAATCAAACTGACCATCATCCTCAGAACATTAGAATAAAAATTCTTAAGAAATTATTTCAGTTTGATAAGATGTTTTTTAGTATAAATTCTTCACCAGACTCACCTCTAGTTTATAATTAATGGATGATTATAATGAGATTTTGGTTCAGAGTATATCTAGATTTATTATAATACCTGACATTTCTTTTCTATTTTTTATTTCATAGATGTAATAGATTTTTTGGGAAATTGTGAAAAATGCCTTCTATAATAAAAGGGAGAGTTAGAACTTCCAATCATATTGATAATTGGTTTGAAATAAGCATGTTAATGAAGTTGAAGTTGTCCAAAACTATCCATCAAATGTTGTGTACCCCCAAATTTAGAGTCATACTAACACCGATCATCATATGAAAATCATATGAAGTATTGTTTTGATGGGAGTCTTTGATGAAAAAAATGAAAATAATGTAACGTTTACTATGACTAATTTTAATAATAAAATCATAGATCAATTATAAATATATTCAATCATTTTATCAAGATGAATTATGTGTGGTTTTCCAAGTAAGAACATTGTTTTTATTAATCAGTGGGTCAAGAGAAATAATATTTATGATTTGTTTTTAGGATTTTTTGTACCAATTGAGTTAACACTATCAGACTGGAAGAAACACTCATGATTTCATAGAACACTTGAAAATTGGTATGGGAAAATAATAAATGGATAATTTCTTAAATCTAATCAATGTGTTATCAAGGAAATCATAAAAGCAGTTGAAGATGTTTGATTAATTTTTTCATATGTGTATTTTGATGTAGATAAAAATAATAAAGAATATACGATTTTCACTGAACTAAGAATATTATATTGTGAAGTTGGTTCAAATAATCATAATGACAAGACATATTTTTTTTTAATGTGGTGCAGAGAAATGTAATCACCTAGCAACATAGTAATGAGAAAATCAAAATAAGAAATAAAAATAAATCATATATATTTCATGAAATCTTGAAGGAAGATAATGTTGGGATGATTCTAGAAGAGTTAATAATCATTGAAGATTTCAATTATTTATCAATGATTTAAAGTGAATTCATGATTTGGAAAATTTGGTTGAATGGTAATGATTTTCAAAATAACTCCCTCAATATATTTGCGTCGCCTATAAATAGAGGAGGTACTTTGTGATTTCCATACACAAGTACATTGGATGGAAGAATATAGAGAAGCTCCAATGTTCTAGGGATAATAATTTTTTGAATCAGGCTTACTTGAGGAGTTTTTCTGAGTAGAAGAGACAAGACCATATCTTGAGTTTCTGGAATCGGCATGTATAATCAAAATGGGATTTTCAAACCGAAGAAGAAGGTGTTCAGAATTGTTTCTGTGGTATTCTGACAGAGGTATTTTTTTTTTTGTATTGAGAAATCAGACCAATTTCTATTATAATGTATAGAATAAGTTCTTTCCTACTTTAATGTGAGAAAGTAAATACTTGTCTTCAAGATCTTTTTTGGGAAATTTGATCAAGAATCACCATAACATGTTTCTTACAAAAATTATAATACATCATTTTAGGCTACGTGAAGAACATGCACCATTGTATTGAAAATAGTGCTACACGAGTTTAAGGACATATACTTCTCATTATATTCTAAATCAAATTATTTTTTTATAGTGGATTGTTTAGTATTAGATTCTTTATAATCCAAACCAAGGACATATATAATCCTATTGAGTAAAGATCCTTTTAAATTATTGTGTTTTTATGAATGTGTGTTTGTTTTGATTTTTAGAAATGTTACAACTATTTAACAGGATGTGAATGATGTTTCAAAAATTAAGTTAACATAAAAGAAAAAGATATCCCCGATTCACCCCCTAATCCTCTAATTTATACATTGATCCTTACTAGACACTAACATAAACCCCATGAGATTAATTATACAAAACATTATGTGGATTAGGTATCAGTGACCTTTACAAAAAAAATATAGAGGAATTATCTATATGGAGAGTGATGTGATAAATAAACCAACAAAAAAGTTTGAAATATATCATTAAATATAAATATTTTAATATGTGGAAAAGTTGATTATTGAATCTAGTCAAGGATTATTATTGTTTCATACATTAACATACTAGAAAGGTAAATATGATGTCAAATTGATTAAGTAGAAAATACTATAGTATATTATCATGATGAGGGTAAATATTAATAAAATTATCAAGGATTTAATAAAGTTTTATTAGGTTATTAAAGAAGATGGTAAAATCATTTTTATTACATGTAATTGACCAAAATTTATTATTGGATATATTATTATTTTTATGATAGTGCACAGTGAGGTATAAGGTGAAAAATCTAATCTCGGTGATCTTGTACCTATTCCAACAGATGTCTATGATGATTTTACAATTGTTAATTCATCGTATATTAATCAGTATGAAAATGTTAGACACATAGAGATATTTAATTTTTGTGTTTTGATTTAAAATCATGTAGAGATCCCCTCTTTTGAAGAGACAGTTTGGAACTAGAATATTATGGATGTTCTCAATGAATCTTGAAATTTCCCGTAATTTTATTTTCCTCCACCATGAAGGATAAAAAGGATGGGGTGCATCTCTTATATATCAGCTGACCAGGTTTTAGTTGAAGATCATGTTAATATTTGAAATTTCTTGATAGTTTCTAATGTTCTCCATCCAAAAGGGGGAAAACTCTAGAAATTCTCTACCTCACCCAAATAATATAACCAATATGGGGATCTGTTGACTTTAGGATGACATCCATGTGTTCTGAATACTATCATGTTATCTTCCCATATGATGAATCTAAATGTAGGGAATTGAGATTTGGATTTGTACCCTTGAAGCCATGACATCTCCAAATTCAACAATGGGATATAAACTTTGTTCCAAATAATTTTAATGACACACATGATCAAGTATGGATTCGAATTCATAAGATGAACTATATCTATTAGAAACAATGAATTCTTTGGGAAATTATTTCATCAGTTGAAAATCCAATACAAATAGATAAGAATACTAAAAATCATTGATTTTTTTATTTTTCAATAATCCTTGTTGAAGTTGATATGATGTCTACACTTGTTGAAGATGTTATTTTGACAACAAGGGATGAAAAAAATTAATCCATAGTTTCAATATGAAATCCAAAGTTTTGTCTTAATTTTCTTTTCATAGGTTATATGGATATTAAGGGTAATATAAATAAATTCTATAGTATGTGAAAGATCAAGGGTCGCGATGATAAAAATTCTAGAAAGAGAAGATAGAATGAAAATTTCCATAGACCATCTATTTATCCCATTGATCCTACTATCAAGTATCAAGAGAACTATACTCCTGATATTTTTTCAGGATCTAATATGGCTAATGTAGAGTAACCTAAACAAGTTCTACACCCTGTTGGTACACCTAAAAAGTTTAATGAGGCCTCAACATCTCGGCTTGTTGACACTTCTGATATCCATGTGGATGTTGTAAGGGTTTCACAAGAAGATTTACCCAATGTGGATATTGTATTGAATAATGATCAGCATGATCTGGAAGAAACTATAAGTCCAGATGTCATTAATAATTCTATACTAAAACCTTATGATAGAGTTGATCTATGTGAGTAGCACATGAATGTTATCATGGACTCTGATGTTGATAAGGATAGTGATTAAAAGGATATTCATCTTTTTTCTAATGATGTAGAGGTATCCTTATCATATGTTTCACTATCTAAATTCGTGAGGAAATATCCTATGCATCACACTAAAGAACCAGTACAATATCTGAATAAATTCATTCCTCTTAGTGGTTCTTACTAGTCTGATGATATTTATGAAGCACCTAATTTGGACCACTCTTATTCCTCATATATTCGAACCATTATTCCTACTTCTTTTTAATCTTCCCCACAATTTCAATTTCATCTACTGTAAAAAGGGGATGAAGAAGAAAAGTGGGAAGAAAAACAAGACCATGAAAAATAAATAGAAGGATGGGCCCAACAAAAAGTCAAAGTCACTTCTTTTATGAATATTCTCTATTGGAATTTTCAGGGTGTTGGGAATTATTCCATGGTCACAACCCTTAAGAATTTTATTTTGGCCAATAAACCTAAACATATTGGTCATTATAAAACATTAATCGCATTTTCTATGAATTAAGACTTTAAGTGGGTAACCCATGGATATTCCTTATTCTCTCATAATTTTTTTCAGAAATCTATAGAGTTTCTATGTTTCATGAAGCATCATAGTATCTCATTGATCTATTACATCCATGATTAAAAATCAATAAATCTTTTGTTTGTGTTCAATTTCTATGACATTTCCTTCACTTTCATGTATACTTTGAATAAATACATATGAATATGTGATATATGGTTAGATCTGGAAGATATAATGCTAAATATGTGATAGAGCATGGTGATTATTAGTTGTTTCAATTCAGTGATGCGACCTATGAAAAATACTATGAGTAATTTCAATAGGCTAGTCACTCATTAGTTCTCATATTGTATTGAAACAATAACCTGATTTATGTTCTAATTACGGGGTCTGATTACACTTAGAGTAGGTGCACCATTAATGGGAAAAATCCATCCTTATTGATAGGTGATTTATACAACTGGATGGGGGAAACCAGGTTGTTTCTTTGTCTGGAATCACCCTTCCAAGGGTTAATATTGATCATAAACCTCTTATAATAGACCTATTTGTTGATAACATGAGGTCAGATCCCATACCGTTTAGGTTTAACAATGCATGGTTTGTAATTTTAGGTTGTATTTATGTTATTGTTAATTCATGGGAGAATACATTTTTTGGAAACCCTTTTCACATTCTAACTATGAAATTTAAGGATGTTAAATCATGGATTAAAGGGTGTAGTAAAATATTATTTTATGGAAAATATTCAGATATTTATAATGGTGAGGATAATTTAATACAATTCTAAATTATTAAATTTGAGGTAGGAGGTGATTTCTAGGTATGAGATTAATGCGCTTTCCAAATTTGATGTGTTGATAGTTTTAAAGGAATGTCTTTCCCAGAATCATTATAATGTAAGGTGGTTGAAATAAGGTGACAAAAATTCATTATTTTTTCATTTATTGCATAGGGAAAAGAAATCAAAATGGGGGATCACAACCCTATTCATTAAATTGGTTCCTTTTTATTATGAGAATGAAATATTCTATGTTTATTGTAGATATATTAAAAATATGAATACGGATTTAAGGGTTGGAAATAAAAACAATTGTTCAAAAATTTCTCTTCTTTGGTTGGAGCCTCTCATAATAGTATGATAATTTAAGCACCCATTGAATATGATATCAGGAAATCTATATTTTCCCTTAATTATGATAGTGTTATAGGTCTGGATGGATTTTCAAATAAAATATTTATGATCTATTGGGACATTATCCAAAAATAGATTGTTAATACAGTTTGATAATTTTTTTTATAATTCTTCTATACCTTTTTTATTCAATTAATATTTCATTTATTTAATTATAAATAATGTGAATTCTCATGATATAAGGGATTTCAAAGTAGTGGCCATAGTGGATAAAATTCCAAAGGTGATCAGTAAAATTAACAAAAATAGATTGTTGGAATTACCAAAGGTTTCATTACTGGTAATCAATTTGGGTTTCGTCCTAGAAGGAACATTCTAAATTTCATGTTTACTAGTTCTATTTCTATCAATATAATATGAAGAAAGGTGAGGTATGGTAACATGGATCTTATGATTTATATTTCTATGTCCTCCGAAACTATAAAATAGAGCTTCGTTTTTTATGTGATTGGAATGCATGAGTTTTCAAATAGCTTCGTCAATTTGATTAGCAACATTCTTAGGAGCTCAATTCTCTCCTTTTCTGTTAATTGATATCCAATAAGATTTTTAAGTGTTCCAGGGGTGAGAAAAGTAGATCCCTTATCTTTCCTTATTTTATCTATTGTAGAGGATTACATAACTATATGTCTATCGGATCTTGTGCATGCAGTTTTATATCAACAAATGAAAGCTGGAAGATCTTTTTTTCACCCTCACACATCTGGTTTGCAGATGGAATTATATTATTTTGGAAGGCTGACAAAATCACTATCTAATATATCAAATCCACCTTTAATTACTATGAATAATTTTTGGTCAAGTTATATATTGGTGTGAATCCTTTGTGTTTTTTGGGGAAGGTGTTCTTATATCCAGACAAAACTGGGTTGCTGGAAGCATGGGTTCAATACATGACCAATACAATTTACTTAACTTGTATGACATCTTAGCTTAGAAGAAATTAAAAGGATCTATATGGATAATATTTACCCTATAATTATAAATAAAATGGGAACCTGGAAAGGTAAATATATGAATCAATAAGGACATCTATGCCTTGTTAATTCTATGATCACCTCCATGTGTTTCTATGTATTCTCATTTTATAGATGTCCTAGAGATCTTCTTAATATGTTACAAAACTATATTCATAACATATTGAAGACTATATCAATTCATTAGAGGAAGCTTACTACAGTTCCCTGAGTGACTGTATAAAGTATGGTGACACAAGAGGAATGGGAATTAAGGACCTTAATCTCTTTAATGAGTCTTTCATTAAAACATACACATGGACTCTCATGACATCAACTTATTTTTCACAATAATTCTTGTGCTATAGATTTTGGGATAAAATTCTAAATGGGTATTATTTGTATATCCCATTCCAGATTTGGCCCTCCATCAATTATGCCTAAAGTGGACTTTTACAGTCCTCAAAATGGATTGGTTGTAGAGAGACCTACATTAGATTTTAGAGTATGGTGTGGTTATCAATGGAATTTTCGGATGATTTTGATATCCCTTATTCAATGATGAATATGTCTTTTACTGAGCTTCACGCTAATTATAACAACCCTACTTTTTATTTCAAACTTAAAAATGATTTATTACATTAAATTATCAATCGATACAACATAGAAAATAGATATGTATAGTGTTTTTGGTGGTTAGGAACATTACATAACGACTTAAAATATAAAACATGAAACAAAGTTATTAAACACATCTTTTATATAACCATGAAATTCCCTCATACTTAGCATTGCTTGGGATAACATATGGATATACATGTGAAAAAGGGTGTGTTATAAAACCCAGTAAGGGAGTAAAAAACGCTTAACATCAAGAATAAAATAAATGTTATGCAATTGGCATATCAATAGAGCATAAAAAACATGAACATAAAGGCATGATATAGCATTATTATCATGATATTGAAATGTGGCAACAACCCTTAACATGGAATTAGCATGAGCCATGGCTCATTGAACATAGATAATGAGTAAACCCTCATTTAACATGAATTAGAATGAGTAAATCATAATTTCACTTGAATTACCGTGATTAAATAATCATTTCACTTGATGTATCATGATACTAATCATTACCTAATGCATTGGAGCGCTATCAGGGCACACCATTCTTAAAAATTTCACATCATGCATATGTGTGCCACATGGATCGTATAAATGGAATAATTTATTATCATCATTTATTACCTGATAATGAAATGTGTAATTAATACATGAAACATTATAATCAATAATTAAATGTTCATAATGGTGAATACCCTTGATAGAGAAATGGGCATGGTATTCATGACATAATGACTTTGGCTAGGAAAATCACTGTGCAATTTCCGCAGCATATCAACATGACATAAGAATTATTAAAAGTGGTTGATGGGAGATAAAGGTATGTCTCATCAAATGTACATGAAATGGACTGTAATGAGGTTATAAAGATACATTTCCCAACATAGGTAATGGAATTTTAGATTTATAATATAAAATAATTACTTGAATGTTAATAAGTAAGAGAAATTCATTTCGGAATTTTATCAAGGTAATGGGTGTACATGAGAGGAATTAAAGAGAGAGAAAGGGGTATCTCATCATTATAACATAAAGAGGGAAGTATGGTATAGGTGATAAACCATACCCCAACATTTATAATCGATAATAAAATGGCATAACAATATTAAGAAACTTGGATAAAATGGGAATGGATGGAATCCCTTACTTGGAAGTGGGATCCCAAAGGCTTGGGAGAGGCTAGAGAGATGATTATTGGGAGATTGGTCTGCCTTAAGAGAATTCTATAGATAGGAGAGAAGATGTTTGAAAAACTAAAAAGGCTTTGAGTGGAGAGGAAGTGGTATCTTGGTTGGGTTTATATAGGAAAGGAGAGGGAATTCTTTATTATTTAGGTTTACGACACCACACATTAAACTAATCAAAACCACAAACCAACCCATGGTTTTTGACCATGGGTTTTTTCAAATGGTATTGAAAAAAAATATTTTATAAGGAAAATGTCCTATCTTCTTAAAATAACATTGTTTCTAATGTGGAGGTGAGTCACACTCTCAAGGTAATCAATTTAAAAATTTAAAATGTTTTATAAGTGTTGGAGGGTCCACAGTGGCTTTGTTAAATAAATCTAACATACCTAAAATCACATTATATTAATGGTAAAACATATATTGATAGAACATAATGTTTATAGTATTCTATTACAAAACTATTGTGTAATTATGATGTCACAAAACACATTATATATTTAAACGACACGTAATTTTTTACCCAAAAGATCTATTATCTCATAAAATTATGAAAAATTCACTATTGGATAATTCTGAAATCCTGATTGCAAAAATAATATTAATTTTATCCAAATAATTTTCTAAATATGTTAATTTTTACTTTTAAAATAAAAACTGATATTTATAAAAATTTCATGGGTTTTGAAAAAAACAACATTCAAACCTTTAAAAAATTACAATTGTATTCATAAAATTTATACGATTATTTATACTTAATAAAAATAATTTAATAATAATAATATTTTATTAAAATATTATTTAATTCAAAAATCCAATAATTTATCAAAATATATTCCTTATTTTAATATTAACTAAAAATACTATTTTTTCTTTAAAAACTATTTAAAAAGTAAAAATAATAATATGAATGTTTATTTTTTATTATATATAAAAAAATGGACATAATCATATTTCTAAGGTCTTGTTACATAACCCCTTATAACACCTGTATATTACCAAAGTGTAAGGTGTGCGATGGTGACAGACTCTTGGGGTGGCTCGGATAACTTCTTTGAGTTGGTAATCTCTATCAACATCTACTTCTCCCATAGGTAGTTCTATTTGAGCATAACATGTTGAATATTAGCATGGGAATTTTCAACAGTAAAGCCCAATGATGTCACCTCCTTTCTGAGGTCTAAAAATGAGATTTTTACGGGGAAAGTCTTCCTTTTTCTGAGTGAATTGGATTTCTTAAAACCCTATATTTATAGTAATCTTGTGATCATGTTCAATGAATATATTCACAACGGTAACAATTCATAATGTTATTTTGAAATCCCAAAACATAAAACCAATTAAGTTCATATTTTATTTAACCATTTTTTATAATAAGAAATTTAATTATATCCAGAGGAATTTTCATTGATAAAATTTTGGGTCGTTACAATCTTCCCCCCTTAAGAAATTTTGCCCTGGAAATTTCATTTTCCCACACTAAAATAGATGTGGGTAACTCTACTTCATCACTTCCTCTGATTCCCATGTCGCTTATGCAAACATGTAGTTTTTCCACAACACCATAACGAGGGACATTGTCTTATTTTGTAGAACTTTTTCTCTACGATTTAAGATTTTCACTGATTTCTCTTAGTAAGAAAGATCATCCTATAACTGTACTAACTCTGAAGAGAGTACATGTGAAGGGTCAAGAATATAATTCCTTAATAGGGTTACATGAAATACATCATGTACTTTTTCCATGGTGGGTGGAAGTGCTTGTCGATAGGCCACAGCCCTGACACAATCAAGAATGTTGAAGGGGCCCATGTACCTAGGACTCAAATTCCATTTATTTTTTATCCTTATGACCTTCTTCCTTGATGATATGTATAGAAATACCATGTATACAACTTTAAACTGAAGTTTTCTTTTATCGTTATCTGCATAACTCTTCGGTCGACTTTTGGTTTCCTTGATATGATACTGAATGGTTTTCACCTTCTCCACTATTTCTTCAACCATTTCAGGTCCTAGCAGCTTATGTTCGCTAACTTCACACCAACACGCCGGTGTTCTGCACCTTTTCCTATAAAGGGATTCATATGGTTCCATTAAGATGCTAGAGTGGAAACTTTTATTGTAGTATAATTCAACCAGTGGAAGATGTTGGTCCAATCCTCTGTTGAAGTCAATAGAAAATGATCTTAAAATATCTTCTAGTTTCTGAATAGTTCACTCAGATTGGACACTAGTTTTAGGATGATATGTCGTACTATAGTTCATTTTGGTGCTTAGATAATGTTAGTGACTTTTCCAGAACATTTAGGTGAATCTCAGATCACGATCTGATAAAATAGATAGTGGTAAACCATTCATACTTTCTACTTTTCTAATGTAAATCTATGCAAGTTGATCTAATGAGATGTACTCTTGAATCTCTATAATGTGAGATGTATTTATAATATGATCCACAACAACCCATATAATATTTTTTCCTATGGATTTCCTTGGAATTCGAGTGACAAAGTCCATGATAATGTTATCCCACTTCCATGTTGGTATGGATAGTGGTTTTATCATCCCCTCATACTTTTTCTTCTCATACTTCACTTGTTGACATACCAGGCACTTCAATGTGCGTTCAGCAATATCCCTTTTCATATTGTCTCACCAAATTTTTTCTTGGAGATCTCGATACAACTTTGTGCTCATGAGGTGAATAGAGAAGGTTTAGTTATGTGTGTCATCAAAAATCTCATTTTTTTATCCCTAGATTAAATGGTATACATAATTATGACCCAAATCTCAAAATTCCATCCTTATTAAACACTAACCTTGAAGATTTCCCTCTTCTGATAGATTCCAACCTTTTCAGAATTTCTACATCCTTTCATTGAGCATATTTTATTTTCTTTATGTGGGATAGTTGAGAAATCATTTGAGAAAAGATTAATGATGTTCCTACCTTAATTATTCCCATGTCCATCCTCTACAAATATAAGAATATTGGATACTTTTAAACTCTCATCATTTTTAAAGATGCAGGATCCTTTCTACATATAGAATTTTTCAGCTTGTTTTCCTTGCCAGGATGGTAGTGGATTTAGAAATCACAATCCATGATGAGCTCTATCCATATTTTTTGGTGCATATTATTCTCTTTTTATGTGAATATATATTTGAGTCTCTTATGATCTGTATACATCTCACACTTCACCCCATAGAGATAATGCTGCCAGATTTTCAACACAAAGATCACAACTGCCAACTCCATATCAGGTGTGGGATAGTTTTTCTCATGGATATTTAGTTTCCTTGAGGTGTAGGCTATCACATTATCATTCTACATCAGCACACATCCCAACACCTTCTTCAAAGAATCACTCAATACCACAAAAATGTATCCACTCGTGGGTAATGTGAGCAAGGGAATAGTGATAAGAACCCTTTTTAATTCGTTGAATTTATCTTCGCATTCATCACTCAAAGAAAACTTTAATCTCTTCTGATTTATCTTGGTAAGAGGATTGGAAAATTGTTAGAAATTTATCACAAATCACCGATTATATCCAGCTAACCCTAACAAGCTACGGATATATGTCACTCATGTTGGCCCCAACCATCCCTCAATTGCAGTTTTCTTGGAGGGATCCACAGATATCGCATTTCATGTGATTATATGACCCAATAATGAGACCTCCTTAAACAAGAACTCAAAGATATGGTAATTTTCATGGATATTCTCCTTTCAAAAGGTCTCTAGTATAGTTCTTAGATGATCCTAATGATCCTCCTTGGTTTTGCAGTATATAATAATATCGTCAATAAAGACTACCACAATGTTTTCAAGGTAATATCTAATGACTCTATTCATCATGTCCGTGAATATTTCTAGACCATTAGTGAGTCCAAAAGGAATTACTATAAATTCGTAGTGCATGTATCTTGTACAAAAAGAAATCTTGGAGATATCTTCCTTCTTCACCATTACTTGATTATATTCCAACCACAAATCTACCTTGGAGAAGTATTGTGCTCTACGTAGCCAATTGAACAAGTAATCAATTTTGGGTATAGGATACTTGTTCTTTATCTTGATTTTTTTTAAGATCATGATAATTGATGAAAAGGTGCATTCACCAATCATTATTCATGACGAAGAGGATTGGTGCACCCCATGGTGAAGCACTTGGGCACATAAACCCTTTATCCAGATTCTCTTTTTGTTTTTTATTCAGCTCCTCACGCTCCAAAACATCCATTATATACAGAGTCTTGGATATTGGAAACAACCCAGGTATAAGGTCAATTGAGAACTCAACATCTATTATTGGAGGAAGAAAAGGAAATTCCCCGAGAAACACTTCAACAAACCCCTAACAATAAGAATGTATTCAAGTATGGTTTCCTCTTTATACTCAATCATCTGAGCGAGATACACGTGCTTATAGGGTAGTAATATCAACGCATGAGATGATGGTTCTATAAAATATTAATCTCCCTCCTTGCACTTATATATAATCAGGTGTTGATTGTCCAAATGAGAAGTTATTTTCCTCTCACGGTAGTTTCTGATGGCCCTATATAAGGAAATCCAATCCATACCGAGAATTGCATAAAATTATACTAGAGGGAGTATGATTAGGTTTTTCGGGAAGTTAAATCCACTGATTATGATAGTAGATGAGTTATATTCATGGGATTCAATGATTTCCCCATTTTTCATACTCACTAAAATCTTTACATCCGTGATTTGTGGTGGTGTTGGAATAGTTCTACAAAACATTCAGGATAAAACAGAATGCAAAGAACTGGAATAAAAAATTTCATTCTCAATTTTTAAATGAACAACTAGCGTACTTGTCACCACTTCATTTTTGAGGTTCACTTTCGTGGTACTGATGGAAACAATCTCTCCCTTTCTACCATGGAGGTTGTTGGTTGCCTCTAAAAACCCTTGTCAAAGGGAACTGATTTGCAAGGTGCACTGGTTTTTTGCAGATGAAGCAAAGAACAATCCATTGAGGTTCGAATGGAGCGTTCCAATCCTCTATTGCAGCCACATATTTTTCATGTCGGTAGTTAATGGATAGTTTACCTTATCTTCCACACCTAAAACATTTCCTTTTCCCCTTCAAGAAATTCTCAGGATGCTTCATTCCACACCATTGGCAAGTGGGGTGATGGATTTTTTTAACACAGTGGGATTTATCCATCGGACCGCCAAAATTTATGTCCACCTTATTATTATTATCCCCATGATACCCTAGAGATTATCCGATCTCCATTTTGACCTTGAAGGCACATCAGATAATTTATTCATAGCTGTTGAAGTCACAGACTGTCAGGGATTTCCGCAGGCTAGGTTTCATCCCACCAAATAAGCTGGGAACCTTGCATTCAGGGGTAGTGAAAAAGCCAAAGGCATATCATGCATGCCTTGTGAAGTTTTCCTCAAACACTACAATGGATTTTCCATATTTTTGATTGAGTTAAAGCAAGTCCCTTTCCATCTTAAGTCAGATGGTGTGATGAAAATATATATAGAAAACCCATTTCTATAAATCCTTCCATTCCAATCCCTCAATCAGCTCCTGAGGCTTTATATTTTGGATCAATGTCCACTATTGATCAGCTTCAACCTCCATAGGATAATCATATATAATAACCTTATACTTTTTGGAACATTGAAGGATAGAGAATGTATTTTCAATGGAGTTGATGCATTATTCTGCATTTGAGGGATCATATGATCCATTAAAAGTAGGAAGCCTTCATCTCAGGCATCTCTCAATAGAAACATTTTCTTTCATAGGGGGGTTTAATGTTTTTTGTGAAACATGTTTCTATAAAAATATTGAGTTATCTAAAAGAGTATCCTGACAAATTTCACGATTCCTACTCCCATTGGATTGGGAAATTCATTAGAACAGTCATCACATTGGTCTTCGCATCATTTGTTAGCCTAATTCCTCCTATTATCAGCCATTTGTTTGAATAAATGGAATTTTAAGGGTAAATCATAAAGGGTAATCTAGGGAAAAATGGATGACTAAAAAATAACTTTTATTTCCATAACTTATGAATCAATATGCTTCAATCTATGATATCCATGATCTATTTTCTAACATATATTAATCGGGGAATTTTTTTAATTCCCTTAATAATGGTTCATACTAATCTTGTGAATTTACCAGATCATATCCCTCTTTTTTGTTGTAACCAAGAGTGTAGAAAGTCCCAGTATTGTGTACCAGGATACATCAGGTCAACTCTGAAACTCTTTGTCAGTGTTTTCACTCTTAGGTACATCTGTGCCAGTGCCGCCTCTACCTTCTCGTATCCAGATAGGGATGTATTTGAATGATAAAACACTTACTAAATACTCACCAAAAATTAGGGATATTTTTATTATACTTATTCTTATATCTAAGGATTTAGTAGGGATTAATAATCATAATCCCAAAAATAACTAAACCTAATCTCTGATACCAACTATAACAACCCTTATTTTTTATTTCCAACTTAAACATGATTTATTACATAAACTATTCACATGATACAACATGGAAGATCGAGAGTTATAGTATATTTAGTGCATATTAACATTAAATAATAACTTAAAATGTAAAACACGCAACATATTTATTGAAAACTTCATTTACATAACCACAACATTCCCTCATACTTAGCTTTGTATGGGATAACCTGAGGACACACATGTGAAAATGGTGAGCTATAAAGCCTATTAAAGGAGTAAAAAGTCATAACATGAATAATAAAATACACTTTATGAAATAGTCATATCAATGGAGAATAAAATAATCATGAACATAAAGGCATGATATATCATGATTATTATAACATGGAAATGTGGAAACAACACTTTACATTGAATTAGCATGAGCCAATGCTCATTGCACATGGAGCATGAGTAAACCCTCATTGAACTTGAATTAGCATCAGTAAATCCTCATTGAACATTTATTAGAATGATTAAATTTTCATTTCAGTTGATGTATCAGGATATTAATCTTTACGCAATGCACTGGAGCACTATCAGGGTACACCCTACTTAAACATTGCATTTCATGCATAAGTGTGACATATGGATCATACAAATAGAATCATTAAAGATCATCATTTATTCCATGATAAAGAAATTTTTAATTCATAAATGAAACTCTATAATCAATAAGTAAACGTTCATAAAGGAGAATACCCTTGATAGAGAAATGGGCATGGTATTCACGATACAATGACATTGGCTTCGAAAATCGTGATGCAATTTTGGCTCCATAATAGCATGACATAAGAACTATAAAAAAGGTTGATTAGAGATAAAAGGGTTTCACATCATATTCACGTGAAAGGGAAAGTAAGGTTGTTATATAGATACATGTCCCAACATAAGTAATGGAATTTTAGATTCATAATTCAAAATAATTTCTTGAATGTAAATAAAAAGAGAGAACTTCCTTATGTAATTTTGGCATGGTAACAGGTGTACATGGGAGGAATTAATGAAAGATATAGGTATATAACGTCATTAAAACATAAATATCGAATTATGGGGGAGGTTTGAAACCATAAACCAACATTTACAATTGAAAATAAAAGGGAATAACAATATAAAAAAACATGGATAAAATGAGAAAAGAAGGAATCCCTTACTTGGAAGTGTGATCCCCAAGGATTGGGAGATGCTTGAGAGGTTCTTGTTGGTAGAATAGGGTGACTAGGGAGGATTATATTGATAGTAGGGAAGAGGTTTGAAGAAATCCAAAGGGTGTCATGGAAGAAGAAGTGGGAGCTTGGTTGGGTTTATATATGAAATGAGAGGAAATTATTTATTATTTAGGTTTGGGACACCACACATTAAACTAATCAAAACCACATACCATCCCATGGTTTTTGACCATTTTTTTTACCAATGTGGAGTGGAAAGAAATAAATTATAAGGCCAAGGTCCTAACATCTTAAAATGATAGGGATGCTTATGTGGAGGTGAGTCACACTCTTAAGGAAATCAATTTAAAAAGATAAAATGATTTATATGTATTGTAAGGTCCACTAAGGCTTTGTAAAATTAATAAATAAAAACCTAAAAGCACATTATTTTAATATTAAAGAATATATTTTCCTAAAATAATGTTATTATTATTTTATTACGTCACTGTTGGGTCATTATGATGTCAGAAAACACATTATATATTTAAACAGTATTAAAGTTTTTACCCAAAAGTTCAACTAAATCCGAAAATTATGAAAAATTCACCATTGGATAATTTCAACATTATGATTAAAAAAATAATATTAATTTTATTAAAATAATTTTCTAAATATGTGAATTTTCACATATAAAATAAAAATTTTCATTTATAAAAAATTCATAGGTTGTGACAGAAACAGCTTTCAAACTTTAATAAAAATCACTATTCTATTCATAAAAAATAAACGATCAATTATACTAAAGAAAACTTTATTTAATAATAATAATATTTTATTAAAATATTATTTAATTCAAAAATCCATAAATTTATCAAAATTGATTACTTATTTGAATATTTACAAAAATTACTATTTATGCTTTAAAATAAATTTTCAAAGTAACAATAATAAAATTAATGTATATTCTTTATTATATAAAAAATAATGCACATAATCATAGTGCTAAGGTCTTGTCACATAACCCCTTATAACCCATACATAAGAAAAAAGGTTAAGGTGTGTGGTGGTGAAAGACTGTTTGGGTGGCTTGGATAACATTGTTCGGGTGGTAATATCTATCAACATCCACTTCTCACGTAGGGGGTTCCATTTGAACTTAATATATTGAAGCTTGACTTGGGATTGGTCAAGAGAAAATCCCAATGATGCCACCTCCTTTCCAAGCTCTGAAAAATGTGCTTTGTATGGGGAATGTACACGGATAAATCCATCTCTTCCCTTGTTTGAGTAAATTGGATTTGTTAAAGCTTGTATTTATAATAATCATGTGATCACAGTTCAATGGCTATATTAGCATCGGTAACAATTGATAATGGTATTTTCATATCCAAATACATAAAACCAAGGAAGTGCATGCTTTATATAACAATTTTTCATAATAATACATTTAATTAGATCTAAAGGAATTTTCATTGATAAAAGTTTGGTTCGTTACACTAAATCTTATGTTTATTGGTTGCTTCCTGGTCATATCAAACTGGAGATAGACTACTGTGATTACACTAATATAGACACTATTATCATATTTCCCATCTTAAATGGAGTGTTTCGAACCAAAGAGTATTATTGAAACATATGTGATGGAGATTTGGTTGTTCCCTCTTGGTTGTTAGCTTTAAAAAATGATTTAATTCCACCTACATACTTATTGCTTATGTGGTGAATATGAAAACAAAGTTCACCTTAAAAATGGATTCTACAGTGAACATGGATTTTTTTGGCCCATTCCTATTATTTTTTTCTTATTGAGGATGAAAATTTTGATCATGTTTTTTTTACATATAGTTTTTCATGATTATTACGTAAATAACTAGCAGATAACTTCATCTCTAATTTGAATATCATGGGATTTTAGTAGCTTATGGATTCAATTCATAGGTCTGGATGTAGTGCACATGGGCATTCCCTTCGTCTTTCTATTGTATAAATATAAATCTGATTCATATGGAGTGCCATGAATGCAATTTAGTTTGATATTCATGTGATTACAACATGTGATTGAATCCAAAAATTCATCGTGGTGTCATGGCTATAGAAATAATCCTAACTGGTGCTATGAGAAATGACTTATATGATCTCATGATTCTACGAACCCTTGGTGTTTAAGGTAGGTGGATGAGGCCTTGATGTATAATTTCATAAGCCTCATACCACTGATCTCTCAGTGGCTTAAAATAAATGTTTATGGGGGTGGCTTCAAGATCACCAGGACCCTAAGGTGGTGGTGGTATCTTCATCACTCATAGGATCATCATTAAAGGTTTCTTTTATCACACCATTAAGATGGAAATTTCAATTTAAGTTGATTTGTGGGACACGGTTAAAGATTTCATGTATTTTTTTTACCATGGCTAAAAGCATTTATGGATTGAATCTAACTCAACTGTAGTGGTTGAAATTATTATAAGTCTCTCATGAAATGTACCATGGAAGATGTTATCATCTTGGATTGACTTTCATAGAATTCTGGACAAGCCCTGTGTTATTGTGACACATTCCTATAGAGAGGAGAATCATTTTTATGATGTTATTTCCATGAGATCCTTTGAGGAGGCCAATTATATGTGATCTTTTGTGACACCGAATTTTTGTAGTGATTTGATAGATGATGATGCATGTGGTGAAGTGAACACTAATCATTATAAACCCCCCTTGCTACCCCTCTTTGGATTCCTTTATTTATAGTAAAATATTTTGGGATCATGATTTCCTAACTCTTGAGCCTTCAAATTCATTATTAGAGAGGTTTAACAAAGATCAACATGATGATAAGGCCATACAAATAATGATGGATAATGTAAGGAATGTAAAATTTATAGAGTTTTATATTAGAGATGATAGAGTTATAAGGTTATTTAAGAGGAAAAAAATTCCTTCAACACTAGAGGTGATGGGTGTTATTCAGGACGATGCTCATAAAATAAAAATCTTTGTAGATCCCAGAATCACTAAGATATATAGAGTTATTTGTGAGAATGTTTTATTAGAAAATATAAATAAGGTGGTTTTATATTATGTTTCTTGAATATTACTTTTCCAATATATGAAGGATTATAGATAGCTTCACAGGTGAGTAATGAATCGTTTACCTATACCATAGTGTGTGTGGGATAATATCTCTATGGATATCACCACTTCTCTACCTAATACACCCCTGGTGCATAATGTAATATGCATTATTTTAGTTCATCTTACAATGTCATATATTTTCTCAGTAATTCAATAATATTTTCCACTAGATCATCTTTATATGTTGTAAATAAATAATTTTACAATACATCATAAAACACCCTTATAATTTGTATCTGGCCATTACCAAAGGATCCCATCAAATTTTTTAAGGAGAATCTATAAGGTTTTAAATATATAGACTAATATTTGGAAATTATATAACCCTAAAACATATGGACAGTCTAAAAGGACTATCTAAAGATTGAAGGGAATGTTACGGTTATTATATCTTAACTTTCAAGGAAACTTGGATTACTATTATAATAAGGTGGATTTTTCATACAATAATAGATACCACTCTTATATAAAAATGAAACCTTGTGACGATTATAGAGAAATATATATCTGACTCCAACATTTCTAAATGAATCTTAAGAAAGGTAGTTATTAGGACTAAAACATGTGGATGAAATGCAATGGAAGGTAGGTACCATACTATTGAATCATTAGAAATATAAAATTAAAAAACAATATGTAGAAACCTAAAGGATGGATCTAAAATCCCAATAAGGGGAACATGTCATCCTAAATATAACCCACTAAAACATTTCATGATATTTGGAATGATAGGGAAGTTAATTCAATGTTACATTATGCCATTTTAGAAATTTGTGTGGATTAAATCTATTGAATATCGTTTTGATATGCCATAGAACATCTATCAAGGCCACAACATATTCTATATATGACTCTTAACTAATTATATACCAATACATTCCCATGATATAAGGGTGGATAAGATTCAATTAATATCTAAATTTTTATATAATGAAGATCCCATTTAGATTATTCATATGAGGGAATACATTCTCTGAAATTTTAAAACTCCACTAGTGAGATTTCATTAGAGAATCCCCACCTAGATGATATAACATTGGAGGTAAAGGATACAACAATAATTTCAAACTAAAATTCTTTCATTGGTTGAATTAAAATTTTAGGGAAAATTTTATAATAAGGGTGGAGAATGTGGTACTCATTCTAGAAATAAATAAACACATTTTTTTACAAATGATATTATAAAAATTAGTGGTATAAATTTATAAATATTTTTATGAATAAAAATGTACAGTATATTAGAATAAAAAAAATACATATTTGGTAGATATCTCCTGGATCCAAATATCCATTGAAAATCATAGTTAGAATAAGAAAAGTAAAAAATCAAAATAATACAAGCCATGGTCTCAATAAATAAATGGAACTTAAAATGAGGAGTGTAATTTAGTGGTACTACTAGAATGACTTTATTGTAAGTAAATATGTTCATTAAATGATAATTGGGAATCATTTCCATTGATAATTAAGACAGTTTGTAATTTTTATCAATGGGAATTATAAGCACTAGTAATATAACAATTATTAATGGACCATTATAATTAAAATAAATTACAGGTAATGATGAGAGTTTATTGATGTAGAAGGTAGAAACCATGTCCAAAAGTTTTAGTAACATCCCCTATAAATATCTTTTATCATAATAGCATATGGAGGAAGTATCACTGTGGTTCCCCATTGAAAAATCGCTAAATGAAATTCAATAAATGAGGTTGTAGAAGAATCATCTATATGAGAAGATAAAGTTAATGAAACTCAGTACTAGATCAATGTAAGGTGAAGAACCTCATAAAATTATCACCATTAAATAACATTCGGATTGGGATTATTCAATGTGATAAATGTTTGAGTATATAGTTGTGGTGTAAGTATATATTATTTGAGAAATTAAATGGTGTTTACTATGACACAACATTTTTATCAAATGTATTAAGATTATATAAGCATTAAAAGTACATAATTTCATGATTAATTTTATAAAATTAATTTGTCAATATTAATAAGAACATCAAAATTACCCATGGTGTTAAATTTCATAATTATTGCTAAAAAAGAAAAACATTGTAAAAAAATGGTGCAATGTGTTTATATATGGTAAATATGAAATCATATATATAATAATGAGTCAACTCATCCATGGTATTTAAAATTTCCAACTCTCAGAACTAATATTTATATTGGATCACAAAGAATGGTCATGCGTATTATTGGGCTAGTGGAGAACTAAAGATAGTAGAGAAATAAAATAATCCATAATTTATTACAAGAAATTATACTCACTACATCAATATATACCCACCCCTATTCACATTTCACTAAAAAAATAGTTTTCCCTTCGTATATATCTAATGGAGTGTAGCCCATGGATATCTCTTCAATATTGAAATTTTTTATTGTTGTTATAATTTTTGGATCTAGGCTATGTAGTTCAATAGAGGTACGGGTTTGTATTCTACCCTCGTCATTAAATAATTAATTTTTTAATCTCATTTAATAATCCAATTTATATGATCCCATGATTATATTTTCATTTCATCATCACCCCTTTTACCTATTATCATTGTCATAATTTTTAAATCTTTATTATATTTTACTTTTATTAGTTGTTACGATTCCAAAGTGAGGGTTCTTAATAACTTCAGTTTTTTTATTTGTTGTATCATTTCTATTACATTTTCATTTCAATAAAAGTAATTATTCCTAATTTTTATAAATTCATTATCATGTTATAAATGATATATCATCATTCCCTCTAATTATTCTATATTCACAAGTAATTATAATGATAAAACATTAGAGGAAAATTAATTGATAAGCCTAAATGTAGGAAATATTTCTATAAATTTAGTAATGTAAAGTATTTTTGGTTTATTAGATATAGTATTCCTATAAGGATACTATTAGTGCATATAGGCTCTATATCATATTCGAAAGTTGTTAATAACCCTATTAATGGTTTATTGATTATTAACTCAATTTTTACTTGGTCCATAATAAATAATCTAAACTATACACCTATTTTGACACACTCAAGAGCTTTGATCAATATAATTGATCTTCTTTTTACAAAAAAATGAAATATTTGAATATATGATAGTGGTTTCCTTATTTTATGTATCTAAAGTATACATGTGTTGCATAAAATTTGGTATTGTAGGTTGGGGGGATTTTTATATCATTTCATTGGTCTATAACTATTTCAAATACATGTATTCATTTTGCTAAACACCATGATCATATTAGTATTTACATGTACTAAATAACTATAATTCTATATTTTTCACTTTTCAAAAATACTTATTTGAACATTATTAATCCCTAGTTACTTCTAATCAAGGGAATTAGCATATCCTTATTAATTTATTGATTGAGGAAAAATATTGTTATACCATATAATCCTTTACAATAAATGGGAAATTCATATAGATAACCCTCATTGATCATTTATATAAATTATTTTTATAATTATCATTATTTAAAATTATTACATGAATAACCTACGATCATTTAGTATTTTATAAAATAGATTAAACTTTTATGTGAAAGGTGGCCGCCCAAAAAATGTATTACCTCAATTCACTAGTAGGCCTAATTAGTCAACTAACATATAGTAATGGGAGAATACATACCTTTTTTATGATATCTTGGAACATGGCATTAATGATATGTTTATGTTGTTTGATGATATGCATTCACATATTTTCTATAACTTTGGTGTAATTTACTTATTAAAATGTAGATACTTAATTCTTTTTTCATTTTTGGATTATATTAGGTTTATGTATTCATCGGTTTTTATATACTCTTATTATGTAATTAATTTTCCCTAATAACCTCTACTGTACACTTTTCCATTATGAGTATTTTAGTACACATTACCTAGTTTCCAATTTTTTTAGATAATCAAGTGGAATTATTTGAATGGCCACCTCTTTGTATAACATTATGTAATAAATAATTATTCTAAATTTTGTAAAAAAAAATTATTACATTGTGGTGTTTATGTATCTAGTCTCATTTGGGTGAAAAGAGTTAGAAAATTTACAATGTTTATTCCAAGGAGAGGTAAAATATTTTCACTATGTATTTAGTATATTACATTTTAGGATACAATGATGAGGAGCTTGGTTTCAGTCTCTATTAAAATACCCTGTGAAAGGGGATTTGATTTTATAAACCCACATTATAAGAAATGGACAAATAACCATCCACTTGGTAATTGAGAATGTGATGTACGAATCTAATATAGAATAAAATAGAATTAGGATTACATGTAGGAAAACATTTGTGGGAAGTAAAAATATGGACATGAAAGAAAAATATAAATAATTATAGAGAGATAAATGTAATTTTTCATAATAAATTGAATGATCAATATAATTTCAGGGGCCATAAAGCCATAAATCCATGTTGGGTGAATAGGTCATTGTTTCATCAGAAATAAATGTAAATATATAACTTTTAACTTCACGATCATTTTCATAAAGTTGAGGGTTTCTTTTAATATCTACATAGAGAATACCAAAAATTATACTTAATTAATATATTTTTATTTTATAAGATTAATTTCATACTTTGGTTGTACTTGAATTAATTTCATCCTAATTTCTTACTGAAATAAATGAATATCGAAAATGAATTTTTATGTTTGAACCGCTAAAATTAATTTTAATTGACCATAAGATCCAAAAAATATAGCCAAGTCAATTTTTCTATTTCTAAATATTTATAAAAACTAAAATGGTTGTCACATGTTATATAATATAATGAATTAACCACTAAAACTACAAAATTACTCACAAAGTTATATATAATCAAATCTATAAATAGTCAACCTAAAGACTCATCTAAAAGACATCTGACCAAATTCAATATCATAATAAATAAGAAAGGTCCCTTAATGTATAAAATAATTTTAACATTAGAATCCCAATAAACATTAATTATCTCTTATTTTCACAAAAAATATTATAATACAAATATTACTATAAAACTATAATCAAAGCATTCATTCTTATAAAAAGAAAATCTCATATTATTGAATATATAAAATAATTTACTAAAAAATGTAGTAATATCCAGACAATATAACATAAACCATAAATGTTTAAATCAATTTTAAGATTAGTAATAGAATCCCATAAACATATCTTTACAATTATTATCTCAACATTGGGAATATATTAAGGGTTATATTTTATAAATCACGTGTTTTCCAAAAAGATCAACTGGAAACAGAATAATTTTTCTTGGTCATTATTAATATTCAACCTCTACATTAAAATAATTATAGAAAATATAATATAATAAAATCATTATACATTTCATGATTCTTAAAATGAGAAAAAATTCATGATACCATATAAACATGCATTTTAATCATTCCACATTAGATGTAGTAATAGAAGAAGCACGGCATTGATCCCCTTGAATCTTCTAAGGTATATTCACTTGACACTTGAGGAATTTGATTGTGTAGTTCTACATCACCTTATAGTTGAAAGATTTAACACTAATATCTTAATTATTGCACATGAATTTACATGTCTAATGGGCTTTCTCTCCACACTAGAAGAAAATTTTCATTCCCTAAAAGAATATACAAGTGTGTTTCTATCCAAAATTTTCCTATATAGAAAAATCGTCCATTATTTTCATCCCATTATACATTTTTCCTCATTCATCCTCTCTTTCAATTTCATTCCTTCAAATAAAAAATTCATACATAATCCATTCAATATCTCGATATCACATGACATTATATCATCATATAATGAGAATGTTTGTGAGAATAGTTCCCTTTGAAGGATTTGATTCTTCATATAAATGAAATATTCAATATTTCTGTTTGGATTACAAACATATTTTGAATAATTCCTTGATAACATTGTAAATATTTAATCAAAATTTGCATCATTTTTATCTTCCTTTTGTCCTAGAAACAAGTATTTTTACTCCATATCTACTCATTGTTCCAAAGGAAAATATTTTCCCAAAAAATGTTCATCAAATTAATTTAACATCATGATCTTTATTTCCTCTTCATCCTAAGTGTTCTGAATCAAATACCACTATTGATCTGCATCTATTTGGAGATATTAAACTACCATTAAAAAATTCTACCTTTTATTACATCATAGAGTGAGAAATATATTCTACAATGTAATTTTAAATTTCATAGTTAAAATTAGATTTTCAGTTCCATTAAATGATGAAGTTTGTTGATGAAAAAAGTGGTCTACCATTTTTACACTGTGTTCTAGATTAGTATGCATCTACATACATAAATGGTTATTTTTTATAACCTCATTAATTAACACTAATATAGTTATAATTTATTTACTCTTGCTACTACTCCATATCTAGCTTCATTATCTTACCCAGGAGGGAAATCCCTATAAGAATTACTTGCATCTGTATGGTTTCCATTCATTCCACTATGCCTCATTTATAAATAATGGAATATAATAGATTAGATTATAACATTATGAAACATAATTTACTCCTAGAAAACTAGTGTAATTCTTAATATAAATTAAAAAAATTATGAAAATCTGATTTTATATTCTTAATCATGGTTTCATGGGAAAATTTATCAAATCATATAACAATTCCAAATATTTTATAATGGCTTATAAGAAAAATATGAATTGGTACAAAAATATTCACTACGTGATTTAATCTAGGTGTGTAAGAAGGACCACTTTTGTGAAAAATTTGTTGGTTGATTAAAATACTTGTGTGACACTTTCAGGGTTAATACCCCAAGGTACAATAATTCTAGATCCAAATATACTTATAGTATCTAAACAAGGGTGTATTTCAATGAAAAACTCATAATATCTTCCTAACTAAAAAATTTGGATGTTATCATATACATAGAAGAACCAAAACTAAAATATTAAAAATACTTACTTTTAAGTCACAAATTAATTCCCTTATATTGGAAGATCATTTCAATTTTTTAGTTTTAAAGAATTAGTTTATAACAAATACATTAAAATTATATAATACAAATTGGACACTTCTGACCAGTATCTGTTTTTCCCAAAATATAAAATTTTTAAGAGAAAAAATTATTTATTTTCAGGATAAATACTATTTAATTTCACTTTACCTTACCCATCCATAAATCTTATGAATTTTGTTTTAAAAACATGGGATGAGAGGAAAAATAACACTACAAAATATAAAAAGAAGAAAATTTCTTACCCAGTGAAAAAATGAAAACTCATATAAATTTTATCTTTATATTAACTTTTCTTTTAGTGTATCAAATAAAAATATTTCACATGAAAAATAGAAAAATGTTTTTATCAAATAAATCATTGAAAATACATAGTGAGAAATTGAAACCCATTTTCAGTGACTTAATGAATCACATTCATAACATATTTTAAACATATTTCAAAAGTAATTGGTGTATAATAATCCATATGAGAAACCATTTGGTAAGAAAATACATATATACTATTTTGGTATAGAAAATTTCATAATGTATTAGAGTTATATATTGGACAACCCATCATTTAATCTATTAATGTCTCACCCGATGCTATTTGGGAGCACCCATCGTATAATCAATAACAGGATCACTGAGTGTTATCTGAGAACACCCAATTCTAATGTATAATTATCATGTACAATATTAGCAATAAAATATATCTATTATTTCACTTTTAAATCATAAAATATTAAGAAACCACTTTTAAACTCATGATAAAATCACTTCTGGATATAAAATTACCCTTTTCTTTTACAACCCCCTTTGCAATACAATAATACCATTTTATTTTGAAAACACATTTACAAAAAAAATCCCCAAAAATTAAAAATTATTTTTCTTATTAAAATAATAAATCTTTTAAAGGAAGGTAGAAATCAAATAATGGTCATTGTGGTGAAAAGGTCATTGTCCCCATTACGTTAAGAATATAATATTTATTTTTTCATTTTTCAAAAAATTATGTATAAAAAACATAAATGGATTCCTTTTTAAAGAATTTTAAGATAAACTAAAAAACATAAAATATAACTTATAAATATTTTATGAGCATAATAAAATTCAAAAAATCATTAAAAACGTGGAAATTAAAAAGGAATAATTAGAAGGAAAAGATGAAAAGATTATTATTTTTAAATAGAATCCCCTTATCAACTAAGAAATATTTGAATCATATGCCCCATGAAAGGAAAAACATAAACAAACTTTAAATACCCTAAGAATATATCAATTACTTATATAATATGTCAAAGAGGATTTATATATTCCTTGTAAAATATTATAGGTCTATAATGTCAAAATATACTTTAATAAAAGGAAATAGATAAGTATTCCATTACCTTGAGTCCGACCTGTCACGTTTGGATTTATCTTCATAAATAATAAACTAATGATAATTATTTATTTCCGGATAAAAATTTTCATGTTTATTATTACTTATATTTGTCTTATTATGAGGTCATAAACAATTAATTTATCAATTAATTTTATTTTAGATGCTTTTAACTTATTTAGCTAATACGTAAAAAATGAATTTGGTAGGATGACTATGGTAAAAAAAGGTAAATATTTAAAAATATACAGAATAATAATCATGAAATATTTTTCATATTTATTTATCAATTGAAATTTTATGACCAATCATGGAATTTGATTTTGATAAATGAAAGATGTCATGATCCTAGAGATGGTGGGTTGTAAGTACGCATCTATGACATTTCCATTTATCGGCAATCAATATGTAAAGGTGGTAATTCATATTTCTATTTTTACAGAATGATAATAATAACATATACAACAAATGAGTTATTTAAATATACCAATATATATCATAAACGTGTTGTGGTGATGAAAAAAGAGTCACATCACTTCATGAAAGTGGTAGTCCACACCTATATGAACAATGTTATCAATTTTTTAGTGAGAGAGATGATAACAAAAAAAATGAAATATTATATTTTGAGAATGATAAAATTTCCATTAATATCATAATTATTTCTAGTATATCACATATATTCATCATCTTTACCCTCATTACCATCCATGTAACACATTATTGAAGAATGAATCAAATCACTTCATAAGGTGGTAGTTCAACGTACATATGAGTGATGCTACCATATCCTTTATGGGATTTAATTTAAAAATGAATTTATTATATAATTATTAAAATGAAATTATTATGTTATAAATATCATATATATACTTTATATACATCATCTAACTGAACCTTGAATGGTGGTAATGGATGAAATAATGACATATGTTCGCGAGGTGGTAGTCCATTGTTGACATGAATAATGATTTTTTACCCATTTGATGGATGATTAAAATGATTTAGGTTATTCAATTAACATATTAAAATATTATATATTTAATATACCTCATTTTTTTATAATAATGTTTTAAAAATAATTTAATGTGGTGGAGGAAGAAATAAAAAAATGCTCGCTGAGAACATTACCTCTTCTTCAGGTAATTTATTTTGGTTTGAACAAAGGCCTTACATGGTTGGATTTGTTCCCAAAATACATCTTCTAGGATGAGAGGAGGGAATTTTAAAATTTATATGGGAAGTTCATGGATGATCTAATGGATTTTTAAGGTATGGATAAATGAGGAAAGTTGATGGCCTTTTATAAGTGAGGTGAATGACACACTTGTAATTTTTGAAAAGAAATAATTCCACCAACATTTTGTTCATGTCATAAAGAACCAATATTGTACCATTATCTGTCACAAAAGATACAAATTCATAATATTCACATCAATTAAAAATTAGATAAGTTTTTAGTTCATTTTTACACATTTATTTTTAGTTTAACCCCAGGTGAATCAAATTTTACCTTAATTGAGGTAACTATTTTTTTATATATTCATCATTAATTTTGTTGAAAAATTAATTCTCCATAATTATAGAATATAAATTTTCTTGATTAAAAATATTTAATCCATTTTTCAAAAGGAAATTCAAAAAAGTAAATTTTTTTATTTTATATAAAATCTCAATGTTGTGATAATATAGTGATATTTTCATGAAAATTATGTTTTGAGAAAAAATTTATTCTATATTAGGGATTATTTATATTAAAATAGAGAAAAATTATGCATTTGAATCAATTTTTATAAAAAAACAATTTTTACAACAAAATAAACTTATACTAAAAATTATTATAATGTTGATTCAAAATAACTCAACAGATTAAATATAACTACATAATACTAATATTACATTAAATAAAATTCAAAACATATTAGGACATTTAAAATACATAATTTATTGAAAATAAAATATTTTTTTTCAAAAATATGTATTTTCACTATTCACTAACAAAAATTAAATTTTTTTGAAAAACACTAAATTTTCTTAATAGATATATTTTTATATGATGATTTAAAAAATAATATTAAATTTTTGAAACTATAATTAAAATAATTAGATATTTATCTAAAAAATAAAAAACATATAAGAAAATAGTGTACATAAAACTATTTTCTTTTTAGATTTTAAAAATTAGTTTATATGTTTATAACTAAAATACCTACCTAATTAATTTTTATTATATATGAAAATGATTTATTCTATAATCATGTAGGTTGTTACATTCATTCCCCATTTTTTGAAATTGCATCCTCGTAATTTTATTCACATATTACATAGTTGGGTATATATTTCCATACTATATTTTTAATATTCCCATGAGACCTTTTCAACTATATAGTTTTTATATAAATCCTTAACCTGTTGAAACACAATATTACACTGCACTTTCTCTCTACAATAAAGATCATGAACTTTTTATTCCTCATAAAAAATATTATCTTCCAACTAAACTACATTCAAGATTATAATATGTGATGAATCCAGAAAATAATATCATAACATCAATACATAAAAAACATTGTATTCCTAGGATAAACTCGTAGGTATTGACACATGATAGGAAAATGTTATAATTTTCTCTAGGATTGTATATGGTATAATGAACTATCAAAATAGATTCCCCTTTTTAACAATACTCATAACACCTTTACATAGAGAAATATTTAGACAAACAAGATCACCTACCTCAAAACAAATATATTTCATCTAATTATCTAAAAATATTTTCTCGCTGTTCAGATTTGTCCTCATATACTACTGAATAAGATAATTCTTCTACATCATTTCCTCTACTAAATAAAGTTACATCAAATTCCTTTCTCCTATATCATCCAAAAATAATAGTTTCAAACACTATATTCCATAGAAGGCTTTAAAGGTTTCATCTATATATATGAATGAAAACTATTGTTACAAGAAAACTCATCCAAAGAATTATTTTGATCCTAACTTACTTTGTAATCTATTCTAAAATAATATAGATTATCCTCCATGGTCTAAATTGTTAACTCGACTGTCCATCATGTTAAAGATGAAAATATTTACTAAAATGTAATTTAGTACCCAGTATCTTCTGTAGTAACTTTATAAAATAAATGTGAACATGGGTTTATAGTCTAATACAATAGAAATAGGAACTACATATAACCTGACAATCCTTATATATATAGTTGATAAATATGATTTTCAGACATTTTATCTTAAATGGGAAGAAAAATGTCTATATTTTTTTAATCAATAAAAAATAAGCCAAATGAAATTATTACCTTGAGACGTCTTTGCCAATCCAACCCCATGATCCATTGATATAGTTTTCAAATTCAACTCTAGCACAGGCAATAGTTGAATCATTCCCTTTAGTAATTGTCATTATTCTTTAACCTAATAATTATTAAAACACTTCAAGGTAAATTCAAAATGAACTATTTTAATCTTATCCCATTAGAAAGACTCCTAAAGGTATCTGTACATCTTAGTGCTACCAAGATGAATGATAAATGAAAAACTATGAGCTTCACTAAAAAATATTTCCTCAATAAGGAATCAAAAGGAAAACATATCCTTTTTACATATTATAATACAATATTTTCAACAATATTAAAATCAGGGAAATTACACATATTAATAGATTATACCTTTTCATGTAAATATTGATCCTCCTTTAGATGATTCTCAATTTTTCTATAAACTTCTACTGTACCAAAACATAAAACAATGTATAAAATGTACTTAAGTCCAAAACAACTAAACCCAAAATTTTCTAATCATTAACCAAATGGTCGAGTTCTAAATGTAACATTGTTAGTGTTGCATTTTTTAATCTAAAATCATTGTTCATTTTTTTTACTTTTAGAAATGAATCATGAAATTATAATATTTTAGTAGTTATATCAATATTATAAATCTCATGTTTAATTATTTATATGTGAATATATACTTAAAACATTTGTGATCGGTATATATTTCACACTTTTCTCTTTAAAAATGATGCCTCCATATTTTTATAGAAAAAACAATAGAAGAAAATTACAAATAATATGTAGGGGAATTTAACTTATGAGGTTTCAACTAATTTTAATCAAAAGAAATTACATGATCATTCTTTATTAGGAAAAAACTATGTACATTAATGAAGCATCAACATAGATAAAAAATTCACCATTTTTTGAAGGCATTGCTAAAACTAGATCATTTACTAATATTATTTCTAAATGCTAAAAAAATAATCACATTCTTATGTTGAGATAAATTTAACTCTATTTCAAGTTAACTTGGTTATCGGGATAGAAAATTAATCAATGTTTTCGAGAAACCGCCAGTAGTAACCCACTAATCAATGAATAATATGAATCTATGTAATATTTGTGGGTCTTTTCGGCTCTCTAACAAATTTTTTTTATAGTCAATAGTTATTACTTCTTTAAAAATAATCCTTCCCCTGAAAGTGATTTTTTTAAAACAAAATTCACTCTTACTAAATTTACCAAGTAGTTTATTTTCATTTATGATTTGATAAATAATACTTATGTGTCTTTCATGTTCCTCTTCACTTTTAAAATATCTAAAATTGTCATCATTAAAAACAACCAAAATATTTTCCAATAAATCATGAAAAAAAATAATCATAATGTCCATATATATAGAAGATGCATTATAAGACCCAAAAACAAAACTAAAAACTCATAGTGTCTGTATCTAGTCTAAAACATAGTTTTCAAAATGTATGAATCCTTCATAATCAACTGATTATTCCCCGAACTCAAGTCAACATTCCAAAAATACTATAGTCCCTAGTGTTAATCAAACAAATAATTGATATGAGTAAAATTATAATATTTCTTAACCGTGATGTTATTCAAGGATCTATAATAAATGAAAAGTCTCATACAATGATATTTATTTTAAATAAACAAAATATGATTACCCCATGGTGAATTTCTATTTCTAATGAATTCATTACATAATAATTATTTTAAATTGTTTTTCAATTCTAAAAGTTAAACATCGGTTATTCAATTAGGTGGTTTAGAAATAGGCTACGAATCTAGAAATACATCAACAGTAAACTCAACTTCCAATTCTGGAATTACACCAAACAAATCATTAGGAAATACATCCATGTATTAATTTACAACTGAAACATCACTAATAAAAAAGTTTCTTTTTTAAAAAAAAATATGATAAAGGTAACTTTCACTAACATTTATAGTCAATTTATTCACTTATTTTAATGTTATCAATGACATGAAATCATTGAAAAAAACTTTCTTAGATAAAATAATATATATTTTCATGATAAGACAAAATCTAGTCCATACCAAGAATAATATAATAACTTTAATATGGCTAGTTCAATAATTTTTACAGGAAATACCACTCCCCTAATAACAATAAGAAGTTTCCTTTAAATTCTTTTTTCTTTAATATTTACACATAGATATTCCCCCAAAGGTTCTATCTTAATTTAATGAGGCGATATTACTAATTTACTTGAAAACTTATTTGAAATTAAATAATGTGAATATCCCAAGTCAAAAAAGGATGTTTTCATAATTTGAATAAACTAGTAACATACATGTCACTAATTCATTTGATGTCCAAACATTAGAAGTAGTGTTAGAAAACGATATTGCTACACATTTTTGTTTCTGATCGTGATAATTTTCAACCTATGCTACTAGAATTTGGTAAATGTTAGAAAAATAACCAAAATAATTGAAACTAGAACACCTCACCGTTGGATAGAATTATACTACTCCATTATTTTTTTGGAAGGAATCTTTTAGTTATAGTTATAATCCATGTTACCAAACTAACCACACCAGATACACTTCTTAAGTCAAAAAAAATTAAAATTTTTCCTCTACACTTGAAACATTTTGGGGGCTTAGTTTTTGGGATTTATAGCTAGTTTTTTATCTATTTCTAACCCCCATGAACTTTTATAACTACTTTAATTTCAAGGAACATAAGGGTTGGAAATTTTTTTCCCAACTTTCATATCATAAAGAACCAATTTTTTTTAAATATAATTTCATTTTCATCGATTTCTTTTCTTAAATTTTTTTTAATCTTCAGTAAAATCTATTAATTTTACTATTAGTGTCATAAATAATATAAGGTACATTCCTTTAAAATATTTCAATGTATTCTTCATATAAATATAAACAATAATAATCTTTTTGCCTTAGCTATTGTAATTTTTTCCCTTCTGGAGTCAAACAACCTTTGGGAATTATTTCTAATGAAAAATATCCAAAATTGTTTTCCATTATATGGCATCATGATCATATTTATATTTGGTATTCTAAACCAAATAACACCACCGATCATATTCACCTTCAAAATTTTAAATAGAAAGAGTAACCTTTTGATGTTCTGAAATACCATGACAACAAATATCTTTTCCAGGGTATTAATACATACTTCGGCTACTAGAGGGTCAGATGATCTACTAAATGATTGGTTTGTCATCTCATAAAAATTTACACTACTAACATTTTATTTCTTAGAAGAATGGGTTACACTATATATTGGATTCCACCATAGTTATTATATTGTGTTAGCTAATCCATCACAATGATAATGTTTTTGGTTCCAATTCCAAACTTATTGGGATGCTGATTTGGAATGATATTTTCCTCTCAGTTCTTTCCCACTGTTTCTTCCATATTTCCTCGATGGATATCCATTCTGAATATAAGTATTTTAAATGAAGAAACATGGTAATATTTAAATTTTATATCATTTCAACATAACCATAAGGTAAAATCCTTCAAGGAAATATTGTTATCATTATCCTAGCCTATAATGTTATCTAAGAAGTCCTCTGATACAAACGATAAGGACTTGAACATAAACTTTATATTATAATGATTTTTAAGTCAATAATACATTTTATTACACTTGAGGATCTTTTATGGTTTATAGTTTAAAATAATTAGGTCATAACATGTACATAAAAAACAATATAATAAAATGTGTACACTTCTAATAAGAATCGATTTTAAACACCTTATAAAATGTTTAAAACAAGACATGATTTATTTTCATGAAACATATTCATGGATTCAAACTTTACTTCTTCCTTTCCCTTTACGATTTTTATATCCTATGATATTTTAAAAAAAAATTGGATGATCACCCAAATCATAGTAAGGGATAGAAGAATAATAAAACCATTATGTATAGTGGAAAACATGAAAACACATATAATGTTTACATTTACTATTAATTTTATTTAATTATATTAATTAAAATAATTTCAGATTTGAACCAAATAATTGTTTTTCTGAAAGAAATACTAGAAAACCCATAACAATAGATTAAAAACCCCTTTTTTCAACATAGAACATCACAATTATAACCCATTTAAAACCCCTTTACCAAAAAATAGAGTCCATTTAAATCTATATAAGAAATCATTTGGTAACTCTCTCCTTCTAGATTATTCAAGAATGGATCATTACTCTTTTCATTATTGTATTATTTGGGAACACATATAATTTAAGCTATACTGGGCTCACAAGGTTCTATCTGGGAGTTCCTATCCTATAAACTCTAATTAGCTCACTTGACACTTTTTGGGTGCAACCATTTCTAAGGTATAATGATATGGTTTCATATCATGAGTAAAATATTTTTATTCTTTCTCTTTTAAATCATTAAATATTTTTATTAAAACCCTTGTAAACTTATAATAAAATTATTCTTGGATATCAATTTACCTGTTTCTTTTAAAAACTCATTTTCAAAACCAAAACACACATTTATATAGAAAAATCCTTTTGAAAAAGAAATTACCCAAAAAAATTTATGATAATTATTAATAATTTAAAGTATTATTTAAATAAAATAACATTCATAGTGGAGGAAAAATCATTTTTACTACGTACGATAATAATAAAAAATTATTTTTCTAATTTTAAAAATTTCATGTATAAAAAACGTCAACAGATTTATTTTTAAAACATTTTAAAATAAATTAAGTAACATAAAATATGGTTTATAAAGATTTCATGGCCCTAACAACATTCATAATATAATTTTAAAACCATTGTAGTGTAAAATTATGAGTTTGAAAGAAAACATTAAAAGAGTATTTTTTATAGAAAAGTTCCTTATCACCTTTGAAATATTTGAATCATAATCCCCATGAAAGGATAACATTTAAAAACAGAAATAACATGAGAATAGATAAATTCATTACATAACATGTCTAAGTGGATTTATATACACCTTTTTAAAATAACATAGGTGTATACCATCAAATTGTTCATTAATGTAGGGAAATTAGATAAAGTCTCTTACCATGAGTGTGACTTATCACATGTTCCTTTATTTTCAAATATTATAAAAATATGATAATAATTTAATCTCATGAGAACATTTTCATGGTTTATTATTACTTTCATTTCACTTATTAACATGTTATAATTGATTACTTAATCTATTAAGATTACATCGAATGATTTGACTATATTTGACTTATGGGTTGGAGTTTAATTATTTAGGTTGACTATGGTAAAAGAGGTAATTATTTATGAATCAAAATAACAATAATAATAACAGAAATATCATATTTTGGAATGAATTATACTTTTAAGAACAATAGTGAAGGTTGGTTTTGAGAAATAAAGTATGTTATGATAATGGAGATGGTAGGCCGTATGTACGCATGAGTAACATTTCCATTTCACGACAATCATTATAGAAAGGAGGTAAATAGTATATTATCATTAAATTATGAAAATAAAATAATATATACAATAATTTTACATTAATTATACTTATATATTTCATCCCTGTTGTGTGATTATGAAAATAGAGTCGCGTCTCCTCGTTAAGGTGGTAGTCCACATGTACATGAATAGCGTTATCCCTTTTTCAGTGAATGAAGAAGGTATGAAATAAAATGATGTATTCTATTTTATAAATGATAAATATGTAATTAATATCATAATTATTTCATGTATACAACATGTATTCAATATATTTACCCTTATTACATTCAATCTAATCAGTTAGTGAAAAATGAATCATATGGGTTTGCGGGACTATAATATGTTGTATACATGAGAGACTTTATCAAATGTATTAAAAATAGAATTAAAAAATATATATATGATGTAATTAATCTATAAGTATTATTATATAAAAAAAATATATTATATAATTTATATCAATCATCATTCACAACCATGATATTTTGTAATGGAAGAAAGAATGACATCATTTCGTGAGGCAGTAGTCCGTCAAAAACTTGAATGATGATTTTGCTACCAATTTGATGAAAGAGGTAATTGATTAATGCTATTAAATTAAACTAATAGCATCTATATATATTTAATATTCTGATTTTATTATATTATCATGGTTTAATAATATGATAAATGGGTATATGAAGAAATTAAATAAAAAGGCCCATTCGAGAATGTTTCCTCTTCTCCAGGTAACATCATTTGATTTTCACTAAAGTTGTTCCTTGGTTGGATTTATGCCAAAAATAATGATAATAGTGTTATATAAGGGTATTGAAGAGGTTATTTTTTTGTTACATGTTGATCCAATAGTTTTTGGAGGTGTTTATAGAGGAGGATAGGGGTGACCTATTATATGTTAGGTGAGTGGCACAGTAGTAATTTTTGAGAAGAATGAATTCCCCCGACATTTGTTCATGAAAAAAGACTCTAATAATGGACCATTTTCTCACCTAGATGAATTATGTTCAATATATTTCTATAAATTTATTTTAGACAAGTTTTTAGGTCATTTTAACTATCATATGTTTAGTTTAACCCTTGTAAAATCCATATTTATCCTAACCGCATGAATTAATTTTTATTGTTTTCATTATTCATTGTGTTGAATCATTATGTTGATCTTATTATAAAATATAATTTATTATAATTCCAAATATGAAATTAATTTTACCAAATTCAATTCAAATAATTTTAAATACTTCTTTTAAAATAAAAATCATAAAGGCGATTAAGAAGCTATTTTTCAAGAAGTGTATTGTTTTTAGAAAAAAGATGATTCAATATTAACTATCTAATTAAAAAATAATCAGGTTATGAAAATGAAATAATATTTAATGATATATAATCTAAAAATTTAATATTAAACTATTCCATTAGGTAATATTTAAACTAATTAAAATGGAGAACCATTATACACTTTATAAAGTTTTCGGGAAAAACACATTTTTAAAGCTAAAAAAATTAATTCTAAAAACCAATATAAAGATGGATAAAAATTAATTAATTCTTTTTAAAATAAATAAATAATAAATATGTTATATTAAAACATGTTCTAAAAAATATTGGAACATTTAAATTACTTAATTTTTAGATTGTTTTATAATTATTTTTATATTTCAATATTTACTAAAATTTTATTATTTTCAGAAAAATACCAAAATTTTACCATTGGTAAATTTTAATATTCAAATTTAAAAAATGATATTAGTTTTCTAAAATTTAAATTTATAAGATTTATAATTTAAACTTTTAAATAACATGTATATAAATATGTGTTTAGTTAAAACTATGTCCCTTATCATTTAAAAAATTACTTAATATTTTTATAGATAATATGAGTATCTAATTAATATTAGTAAATGTGAATTTTTTTTGTTAGATAACTAATATTGTTTTTAGAATGCATATAATTACAGTAAAATTAAATCATAATGTTATGTTACCTAATATATGTTTTCTTAAATCCAGTTATTAAGTATTCAACTATAAAATTTCTGATACAAATTGTTAACTTCCCAAACCTAATAGGCCAGAGGTGATAGTTAATATATTAAATTGGTGCTAGATATGAGATATCACATCAAAAATGATAAAATATTTTCTTAGTATTTTAAAATGATATATATACATGAAATTCATGTTCTATTTGAAAACACAAAAAAACAATGTTGTATTTTCCTTGAAAACACCATTATTCGTTTTATCATATCCCTACATATCAATCATAACACATTTATTGGCCTCCAGGGGAAAGGAAACTCTGAAAATTGGTGATATTGTATGATCATTGAGGGTATTTAAACATTATAATATATCATTAACACACAATGAATAATCAAAATTGTAATCTCTCATGATTTTAGAAAGAATTACTATGTTCTATAGTGTAATGGATACAAAAATCGAGATTTAAACAAACAATGAAATATTATTATATGACCGTTAAAGCGAAGCTGTTAAAATTTAGAGTATGAATAAGAACTATTGATTGATGAAATAAATATAATATTCCAACTCAATATAAATTTATTGGAAAATTATTATAAAATAATCAAATAATTTATAGAGATGTCATTTTATTCTTAAAATATATATTTTCTTTCGAAATGATTTTTATTTCTTTTTTAATTAATTTATGAAGCTCCTAGAAAATCTATTGGAACAAATAAAATTAATTTTTGTATTTATCGTAACAAATTTTTTTTAAGGTAAAATTTTGAAAATTTGCAAAAAAGTTTTATTTATCAATGAATAGTGAAAATAATTATTTCTATTAAATATTATAATTTTCATGTATTTACAATTTGGAATTATTTTTTGTATTAATGTTAATTTTTCATTAGTTATATTTTATTTAATAAATTCTTTTTATGTATTTTAAATGTATTTTATACTTGAATTTTTTAAAAAAACATTAAATATTTTTAAAGAGGCAATTTGTTTTAAAATGTTCTCCATTGCTTCTTCCAAGTTAAATTATAAAAATTCTGTGTTTTTAATTTTTAAAAATTTATTTCTTATTTAATATATAGGAGGACCAAATTTATTCAATTTGTTCCTTTTATTTTAGAAAAAATTAAATAGTGACCGTGGTAAATTTTGTTACCATAGAAAAGGGTAATTTGTGTAATTAAGGGTAAAAATTATATGATAATGACCATAAAATAGACATTACACGTCAAAAAATTTATAGGATGACTATATTTCATAAATATTAATTTATTTTTCTAATATATGGACTTTGGTTTCAATATTGAAGTGATAATGACATTTGTAATATTTTATTTATAGAAATATAAAAGATATCACACTCCTATTTTTAGTAACTACAACATTTTTATATAGAGTTAAATAGATAATGTATTTGAATATATGTATTCATTTAAAATTTAAAATTTTTTATTCATCATGGTAATTATTTTAGTAAAGATATAGTTACCTTAAATTCTTACACGACGCAGATGAAATAATTATATTACTAATGGATGTGTCATATAAATTTTAATTAAAATATTAAAATAAATATAATTTGAGACAATTAATGTGATCCATGAAATTATTAGACTACCTTGACATGTTAATTATATAAAAAAATATTTTTATCAAATTATAATTATTATCTTGATATTATAAAATTTCAAAACAATAAACATTCCATAATATTAAATTATCAATAATTCATAATAAATAATATTTTATTAAATGATATAAAATTCAAAAAAAATGGTACACTATTCAAATATTATGGTATAAGTTCTATTATTTCATCCATGGTCCATTTATAGATGTTTTCCATTTTATGGTAACTATATTAACATAAAATATAAAAAATACATGTTGTCATGGTAAGAGTTAATTGGGTTAAATATAGGTTATAACCAAATGATTAGGGTATAATTATTGTATAAATTACCTAAATTTTATTTTATGAGTTTATTTATACCCATACTCATATTATATTCTATATAACTAAATTTTTAGGCATTTAGAGGTGAAACTTAATTTATATTATTTTAATATTTTGGGATATTCCAAAAGTGCCCCTATCCTCTATTATAAAAGGGAAACAATTCTTCTCATTTCTCTAAAATTCAAAACAATTTTGTATCTGAATATTCCAACCCAAATATCATCCTATAATCCCTCCATATATTATACTAGTGTTCTTTTATGATGAAATCCAACCTCAGTGGTCTTCATGTGTTATGAAAATGAGATTGTCAAAATAGGAGGAAGATAAAGAACGTACCTCGCAATTTGAACTAAAGGTAAGTGATTCCTTAATGATATTTCCATTAATTAAATTATAATTATAATTAATTGATTATTTAATTCTATAATTATATTTATAATGACATTTTATTATTTTATATTGTATTTAAACTTGTTTTAAATGGATTTACAACAGATACAAATAATCTATTCATTTGATTAAGACTCACTTCAATGATATGATATTTTGTAAGAGAATTTATTTCAATTTTATTTAATTGAGGAATATTTTCATCTCATTAACCTATATAATTAAAAAAAGTTTATATAACTCCCGTTTTACATGTTATATCATGAATTTATTTATTATCATGACACTTAATGTTGTGTTAAATGTTATTCTTTCATGGGGAATACAATTCAACTGATTACAAGTAGTAAGATTTTATGTAAAAATATCATTAATATTTGATATTATTTATGGTTATGTATCTAATATAGAATATTTCCCTTCCATGTACTCATTTTAAATTTATTTTCAAAAATAGTTTTATTATTCCAAAATGATTGTTTAAAGTCGTTTTTATCCCTTTATGACTTTCTAAAAGATGTTTTAAAATTAAATATTTTCATTATTTTCCAAAAAATGTATTTTTTGAATTTTATTCTTAATGTTTTAAAAGATTTATTTTAAATTTTACAGAATGATAATATTTTCCCACTTTCATGATGCCTAAATTCATTGAATCTTCTATTACAAGATTATACGTTTATTATCAACAAAATCAATTATAAGTTCATAATTGATTTAAAAAGTGATTTTAAAATTAAAAAATTAATTTTATTCAAGAAATATTGAAATTTATCTTGAAAAATATTTTTCTATCTTAAATGATATTATTTGATGTTTCTTATAATTTACTGGGGATATGATATAAGGATACCATCTTAATTCATCCTCTAGATGGTTTATTTTTGTGATTAAATTATGGATTAAAACATATGAAACCTATTTCATACCCATGGGTTATTTTATGATTAATTTTTTATGAAAAACATTTCTTTTAATGGGTTCTTATATGATGAATTATTTATGTTCTGGTGGGATACATATGTATATATTTCAGAATGTGACGAGTTGGAAAAATATCACCTTCAAATTCATTAGGTAATGATTTATTACTAATGAGACATATATTACTGGAACAGGGAGTGGACATGGTTTAGTAAGCCCAATATACACAGGAGTGTGAACTCGGTTCAGCAATACATGGCCTAAATGAGAAGTAAAACTAATTCAGTAATATAGGGTCGGAATGGGAGGTGAACCTGATTCGGTAAAGGACATTGTACTCTATGATTGTCTTAGTAATGTTCCCTCACTAATAATGAAGTTATTTTTTATTATTATATATATTTTTTAGATTCTATGTCTTATGAAAATTTTATCCTCCCAAAGTTCATTATATTTTATTTCATTATGATTCATATCATATGAACTATCTAGATTTATTCTATGACTCAAGATCATGATTTTTGATACAGAAGGTATAATTATTAAATTTTATTTTCCTATACCTTTTTTATCATGTTCTTATTATATAATCCATTATATATCCTATGTTTACCCTTATTGAGAATTTGATGTCTCATTTTATTAGGTTTCCTTTTCCCCATGTTTTGATGAAAAGTTTTAAGTATGATATGTCTAAGAAGGGTACTAAACATGAAGAAATTTGAGGACATGATGTTGATATTTTAGGGGATAGTTGGTTATTATTATAAGATAAGTATGTTTCTTTTCATAAATATCTAAAACTCTAAACCTAAAAGGTCCCTGGGTATGTAATTGATCCAATATTTTTCTTTTGAGGTTGTATGTTTTGATCAAATAATTGGGTCACATTTATCTTTATCAAATTTATAAATTTAAGGTTATTGTTTTTCGCACTGACTCTATATGTGCAGGTTTAGGGATGTTTCAAGCATATAAATGCAAATATCGAAAAAATTACATTTATTTAATTACATGAGGAAAGATAATAATACAATCAGAATAAATATTGATCAAATAATATAATATACCTAATCATATAAGATTGATGCTTGTCCATGGAAATAAAAAATAATAAAATTATCACATGAATATAAATAACTAATCTCATAATATATGAATTTATAATTCCAAACATCATAAAAATACCATCAAGGAATCATTCCAATAAAACATATATAAATGGGTAAGGCCTCGACTAAATAACCCAGATAGTTTGTCTAATGAAACCTACCAATAAATAGAGGTGATATACTGGTCCCTAAAAATCAATTAATAATTCTAATGTTCCCATCATATGAAATGAGAGAAGAAATCAACATTAACATTTATATTTTAATACTGTAATATGAAATGTTATCAACTTCTCCAATCAAAAAAAACATAATCCTAAACCATCCGATGTAATATAGGTAATGGTATTAAAAATAGTACATCCGAAGTCCAATTAATCATAAGCCATTTGGATAAATAATAAGGATAGTATCATTATAATATATTATATATAGATAATAAGTAACATAAGGGGTTTTAATTGATGAATGGAGATACCATAAAAATTTCATTAAAAACATTCTTGAGGAAAATAACTATTTTATACTGAAATATCACATTTAAAAAATAAATAATGCAATAATATTTGGATGATTTTTATAAAAAAATAATCATGGAAAATGGAAAATTTTATTTCCAAATAAATTATATTTCATGAGAGAGAGAAATTATATTCATTTTGACTATATTAAAAACTAGTATTCCATTCACATTTTCTAGTAATGATTGAAAAATACCTCTTTCTGAAAAAGAAAGTAGGATTCCTTTTAAAAAAAATTAAAAAATTAAAACATGGGTATAAATTAATTTTATCAATAATCAAATAATAGTAAAAACATATTTTGAAACATTTTCAGAAAACATGGATTTGGAAGAAAACAAATTTAGGACAGAAAAAAGAAATAATGTTGTATTTCCTAAAAATATTTTCTGAATAATTTTAAATAAAAAAATAAAAATGGTAATATTACTTAAAAGTTTCATGAAAAACCCAATAGATAAGAAAATGTACTTTTTTTAAGATATAATGATAAAATAATTACTTCATTGGAGAGTTAACTATAAACAATATTGAATAATGACAAGACTTATAGATATTCCATTACCACTTTTTTAACTTTTGAATCACAACCCCCCATGAAATAGATAACATAAAATCAATATTTAAATATCATTAAGATAAATAGTTTCCTAATATAACATATATAAATAGAGATATATACACCATAAATAAGAAATAAGTGGTGAATATGAAAATTGTCTCACGAAATTAAATGTGATACGAAAAAACTCTTAACTCAGGTTCACATTCCTTCATATGTGTCCAAACCACCTCTGTAATAAATATATATTTATTATAAAAATATTAAATAAATATAATCTTAAATATCAAATATTATATTATTTACTTAATTTCTTCACTAACAATTAATTAATTAAACTCTATTAAAATCAATGTTTTGGGTAATATTGTCTTCATTTTTTATATATGTTTTGGTTTTGTAGTTTCAGTCCTTATACATTGATCATGGTACCATAATCTCTATTAGGATAACCATAATATTAATATCATATATATTCATTATATATGTATTTACAGTCATATATAAAATTTATATATTGAAAAATGAGTTATAGCTATAATGGAGACGATAGGTTGTACGTATGCATGAAAGTTGTTTTTTATAGACGGAATGAATGAAAAATAAATAATAATTATAATTTCCAAAATATCATTATCATATCATATAATTCATATATTTTTATTTATTACATACTTATTATTATACATTCAAAGTAAAACTAAAATTGAATCACATTACTTCAAGGATGCGGTAGCCCACATGTATGCTCGACCAATGTTATCATTTTTAATGGATCTGAAGGTATGAAGAAAGATATGATATTATAATTTCACATGTATAATTATGTCATAAACATCATATACACACACACACAAATATATATATATGTGTGTGTGTGTGTGTGTGTGTGTTTTTACATAAAAATAATAACATCTAAATATATTTTAGATACTTTTCTTTTTATTTTATAATAGCTGATGAAGTTTTTAAGTATACAAAAGAAGAAATAGAACAAAATTAATAGTTAAGAACTATACCCCTTAGAAATAATAATTATATTTTTCAGTAAATCGATCATAAAATGGTTTTATAATTAATAAATAGAATCTAGGTCATGAGGATTGATTTATGGAATGTATTTGGGTAGATCAAGGTAGAACCAATAGGCTCTTGATGTGTGTAGAACAGAGGAGAGGGGGTGTCATTTTATATAAGGAGGGGAGGACACATTTGATATTTTTCAAAATAATAAATTTTACCCATGTTTTCATAGACCCAATGGTAAAAAATTGAACCATTCCAAAATCCTAAATGAAATAAGATTGAAACACGATCATCCTTTATAAATTATAAATGTTTTGAGATCGTTTTAACCTATATCTTTTTTTTCAACCATTGATAAACCTATTATAACCTTAACCGTGATAATTAAATTTTACTTTTTTTACTATTAATTATGTCCAAAAAATAAGATAACTTTATTACATAGTATTAATTATTCCAATTATAAATATTACATCTATTTTTTCAAATTCAAATCCAATACGTGGTATAATTTAATTTAAAATGAAACATGAAAGGGCAATGAAAAAATTAGTTTCCAGTGAAAATAATTATTAATTATAAAATGGTTTTATATGGAAATTAAAATTGAATCTAAATATAATGAGATAAATTTTATTAATTATAACAACCCAATATTTTAGAAAATAATACTATGTATGATATTATATTTAACACATAACATCGTTCATAAACAACCCATGATATTTATAATCGTTATAACCATGTTGTTAAATTGGTGGGTATGAATAGTAGTAACTGCATTATTATATATGAAATAGAAATTTAGATCTCAAAAAAATTTATTGATAAATTTTTATTAAATAATCAATAATTTTTTAGTAATGTTATTTGTTTCAAAGAAAATATTTTTTCTTCAAAAATATATTTTTCAAATTTCATCCAAAAATATTATAATTAATTTTTTGAAAGTTATAAAATTTATTTGAAAAAATGAAATTAATTCTTAAAATCATGATTTCAAACATTATTTTGTATGAAATTTTCCTATTTTTCAAAAAATACTAAAATTTTGTTGAATAGTGAAAAATATCAATTTTCTAAAAATGGAATTTATTTTAAATAAAGTATGAAATTTAAAGGAACCATTAATTTTTGTAAATTAATTAAAATAACATTCTTATTATATAGATACATTTTAACCATTTAATTTATTTTTAATGGAATTTATAATAGATTTTATTATAAGTATTTCCTTGGGTTAAAAATTTGATTTTTCAGAAAACTCTTTTTATGTAAATAATGATTCTCCAATTTAATTAATTAAAAAACCATAATGCAGAATAATTTAATTGATATATATATATATATATTCATTTTTATTCATGCAATAAATTTTATTAGTCATAGAGTTAATATAAAATCATCTTTTCCTTGAAAAATACACTTCTTGAAAACCTACTTTTTCATCGCGTCTGTGGATTTAACATTAAATTAAAATTTTCCAATGATCAAAATTTAATTAATGAAAATATATTAAATATTTTTAATCAAAATATTTTCTATTTTCTAATAAGGTAGACTTAATTTTTACTATAATGAATAGTTAAATATTAAAAATAACATACCATGGTTAAGGTGAAAACATGGTTACTATGGAGTTAAAATAAAAAGATAGGGGTATTAATGAATTAAAAAGATGTATAAAAATCATCTTATGGAATCATTTCATCCATATAATTTCTAAGAATTGATACTTATCCATTTTTGCGCATTTTGGCATCTGAAAAACGTGGGTGCACCTTTTTATTTTTAGAATTATTTGTCTTCCACTCACCTCACTTATAAAAGGCCACCACCTATACTCTATTATTCACCCCATAAAAACCATATTTTTTGATATAAAACTAAAAATATCACTTCCTAAATACCTTCAAATCATTTTAGAATCCTTTTTTTTCAAAAAACCATTCTAGTAATACATTTTTTATAATTGTAAAGAGGTGGTTTTGGAAGAGGTAAAATTCCTAATTATGTGTTTTTTGATATATCCTTCCACCTCCTTCAAGTCTTATTAAAAAATGATCAGATTATAAAACTAGTATATCCTATATTATTTGATGTTTTTGTATTTAATTAATAACCATAATCTATATCATTTTATATTAAATGGGATATGAAGTCATCATTCATGTGTATAGTGGACTACCACCTCATGAACCAATGTAATTCCTTTTCCATAATTGCCACCCAAGACATGTTTTAATAATGTATTTAAAGAAAATATATTAAATTTGTAACATATTTATTCTTTTGGAATTATTATATCATATATAACTTTTTAATTTTTTTATGCAGGGTATACAATAACGTCACTCGTGTGTGTGGTGGACTTCATCTTAACAAAGCTACGTGATTTTTTTTCCCTGAACACATTATATGGAAGGTGATAAGGACAATGTAAATGAATATATGTCTCTTAAATGAAATAAAAATTATATTCTTGATATATTTATAATTCTGAAAAGATAAATATCATTTACTTTCATAAACTGAAAAATGATAAGGTCCTTCATTTATATGTGTACAACCACCACTACATAGTGATGTGATTCCTTTTTTTATAACTACACCACAAGAATGGTATATATATATATATGTGTGTGTATATTTGAAAAAATAATTTCGTATTTATGATATTATTATTATTTTATAATGATAAAGTAATACATACCTTCTTCCTCTAATGATCACTCAAAAATGGAAACATTACTCATGCATATATATGACCTAACAGCTCCATGATAGTATCATAGTTCATTTTTCAAACCCATTATTCTTTATTGGTATCAAAATTACAATTGATTAATAAATATTATAACTATTTAATGAATATTAGACAAGATATGTAGTAATTATGACCTATTTGACCACTATCACAAACCGTTCTAGGTACCCTGGTTACCCGATAACCAAGCTGATCTTGACATAGCCCAAAGGCAATTCCTGATCCCCCCAAGGATTAGACTAGAACATGCAAACATTCACAAAGAACGTGGGAAAAAAATTACATGAACAATTTTTAGTTAATATAATGAATTAGTATGCATACAAAATAAACTCTAGTAGGAGTAATGTACCTGAAGTCAAACTGGTATAAGATCAAAAATTACTAAAACCTAGTACCAAAAAAAGAAAAAACAATCCAAGTCCCAATATACTCAACTCAACTATTCCACAAATCAAAAGCTAGAATAACCTCCATGTGTTGTTTTACCACGGATCTGACCTAGAACGAGAAAATCTACAAAAACCTGAAGGCACAAGTACTATGTGAGCAGAAAATCCTAGTAGGGTCTCACAAATGATTTTATAAAAGATTCGAATATTAAATAAAATAAATAATGTGATTTCAATTTAAAACTAGCATGTTTTGAATTTAAAAAGAATATTTTAAAAAATAATTCTTTACATTTCAAAATATTGAAATACTTTAAGCAAAGGATTTACTTTTCAATTGAATGAATATTTCAAAAATAGTGGAACATTTTAGAAATGAATAAAATAATCAAATTTATATAAAATAGTTTATACAATTAATGTAAAAAATCTTTTAACAAAAGAATCTATTCATTAAAATTCTAAACAAGAAAGCAATATGGTCATATGCCTAAGAAGGTATGATAGTTATATGCTATAGAGAGTCCACAATCAAGTTGCCACGACAATATGTATATAAGAACCCAGATATTCATTTGAGGTTTGGATATTGATTTAGGGTTGTTTTATACGAAAAAGGAAAAAATGAAGTTTTTATAAGTACACACCGTGTACCCAGTTTCCACATACATCTGCATTCTAGTCATGTAACGGGTGAGTACATGGTCGTATAGTGACCCAGATGACCGCTTAATTCGGGGGCTGGTTAAGGCTACTACATGATGTGTACATTTAATGAACACTTTGTGTAGTTTTATTTTGATTTGTTATATCATTGTAGTGTCGCGTCTCATGTCGAGAACCGACTTCTTCCTGTTTTTCGAACAAGAGTGCTTGGGAATGATGAACAAAGATCAAACTACCATTTCCTCATCTAATCTCCAATTAAGACATCATAAGGTGCATTGGAATCCCACAGGTGAGTTCTCAATTCACTTAGAGCCTTTCTTCATGATTCTTCCTCTCTCGTTGGTTCTTCAAGGTTGAGATTTTCATTATTTGGTAAATCAATGCCTTTATAGGTCAATTGAAGGACTGGTGTTCGAGTTTATCAATCATAAGACATTGAGGTGGGTGGTTTGTTCCTTTCGATGTTAGTATTTGAATTATGTATGATAAAATTGGTTCATACCCATAATTGGGGTATTGCATTATTTGGAATTTAACCCTGTTTATAACATGCTATGGTTTAATTGATTTATAAGGGGTTTTTGCTTATGAATAAGTTTAGATACCTTGTTTAAGAGATACCCCATGGGTGTGTTTCCTTGGATTGACAGTTTATGGCCATTTGGCCTATGTTTCCTATGAGGTGTACCTTGTTTTCCATGCCTTGAATTTATTTGGATGGATTATTATTGATTATAGGAAATTCATTTGATATGCTTGTGAATTTTATCCACTTATTAGTTATATATTTCATGTGGAACTTTGATATATTATGCATGCTATTTTTCCAATGGACCATGAAATCCATGGACTAGGAAAACAATAGGGGTTTCTATGTTTCTTACATAGGACCGTGAGAGCCTTGGTATAGATGTTGAACAAGGGGTATTGACTATGAGAGCTAACCATAGGTTGTTTATAATTACTTTATGCTATATTGACCTATGGTTATTGACTGTGATAGTTACCCAAGAAGTGGATTATAATTTATTGATACCATGATGACCTAGGAGTATTCACCATGGGAGCTACCTAGGTAACCATTTTTAAATGATTTCTGGTATATTAGACCAAAGGTGTTGGACCATGATAGATCATTAGATGGTATTTACTTAATGAATTGGTGTTGTATTAAACCAAAGGGGTTAGACTGTGAGAGATTTTTGAAAGGGTTGTTTATGAATTATTTAATGATTATGATGAGTCTCCCAAGACAAATCATAAGATTAGACTTGTTCTTGCTAGATTTTTTATATTTTTTTCTAAGAAATCTATCTTTTACTATTACATTGGGGGTTTAGTGCTTAGGCTACATCCTGAGATTACATGATTCACCATATTGAATAATAAATGTAAATGAATGTAATAGATAACTGTAGGATTGTTTACTTTTGAGTATTTACTATTTTATTGCTTCATTTCACATATTACCTACTATATATATTCAATGATAGTTAGTCAGAGAACATTTGGTGGTTTCCTAATAGGATTATTCTCACACCCATTTGGGGTCATGACTTTGACCCAAATAGATTATATAGATGCAGGTATAGATAAGGGAAAGTGACCTTCTTTATCAGATACATGGTTGTTGTTGGAGCTGGAGAGTATGGGGACAAGATGATTCTTATGATGCTGCTGGAGTTAACTTGTTTCTTTTGTAATGTGTTTTCTGTATTGATTTCTAACATTATGACTTGTTTGAAATTTTCTTAGATACATTTTCCATGTATCATATATATATATATATATATATATATATATATATTGTGGATTCTATTGGATTTACTTTCAGCCTCCCACTATTTATTTCCTTTTGGTATTACTCCTTCTCTTATTGTTTACTGTTTACACTCTATTTTGTATACTTTTCCAATGAGGGCATAGTTTCTCCAATATCACAACTTGTCCCTCACTGCTAGTCGAAAGCCAATGGAATTTGGAGAAATGTGCTTGAGGTCATGTGACCAACCGGGTACATGGCCCCTTTGGGCGGCACCTAGATCTGTGACGTTACAAAGTGGTATCATAGGGGTTTTTTTCGGCTTTTCCATACTATTTGATGCCGATAGACTGGGATAGTACGAAATAGGTAATTTGTAATACATTGTTGTTGGGAGTACCTACCCTATGTATAGGGAAAATCCAAGTTAACTTGAATATTTCTATTTTATTGGTTTGGAATTCCATATATATGTGATTTGATTTCGTCGTTGTGTAATTCACTTGTTTTGTTCTATTATAACTTATATCACGATTTTTCTATTTTTGTTATAGTCGGATAGGATGATAGAATTACATCTCCTGCATCACATAGGCACATTCTAGAGAATCGTATGTCATGCATTCTTATCATGCCATTTAGGGTGCATTACTGAGTTCATGATGTTGTGATAGATGTTGTGTAAGATATGAATTCTATTGTGATAGATCATATAATAGAAATACCTTCTATTTTGATAGGGTATTGGTATATGTAATGTTTCATTTGTATGAAATTAAATGTAATTATATCAGTATATGATATAAAAATGTATTCAAAACTTTTATATGGTGAGAGTGTGGGCTCTCATGGGTTGTAATTTGATATTCCATGGACAAAATGGTATGTTGTTTTGGCGTTACGGTGAAATTTTAGAGGCTTGCTGTATGAAAACCTAGAAAACACGACATGTGATGTTATGAACACATGCCATGTGTTCTTCTATTTTGTAAGAACTCAGTTTTCTTATGTACATTCCGTGTATCATATGTACATTCCATGTAGTTCATAACTACGTGACTCACTATGTGAGAAGATAAATGAAGTTTGGTAAACTTTTTGTAAAACATGCCATGTACTGGGAGTACACATCATGCTATAGTCAACCATGTATCAGGCTATGTGACTAATGACATGGGTGCATGAAACAAGGGTTGTATAAGATGTGTCTAGATTATACATTATGTGTAGTAATCCATAGTGTATTTGGCCATGTGACTAACGACATGGGAAGATTTAACTTTTGTGGTACACGCTGTGTCAAGGTTGAACACGATGTGTAGTGTTACACCAATAGAACCATGTAGTTCTATCCATTTAGATGTACATGGGAAGGAGGGGATATTCAAGTACATGTTCTGTCTTATGGGGAACATACCATGTGTATAGGGTGTTACATGACCAGGTTGGAAGAGGTACACACCCATGTTAAAAGCTTATAGGATCACTTTGTGTAGTAGTTATACACTATGTGTAACCCTGTTTTGTAAAACATGGATGATTTCCTTCTACTATTTCATTATTTAACTTCTAAGTTTCATTTTTTATAATCTTGAACTAAGTTGTGCGCTTGACTTTGTAGAGTCATGCCACCATGATGTACTCCAGTTGTACTCTAGGTATAGTGAAATGATCAGACACTAAAAATGGAAGATCACGGACTACCAGTAGATCCTTCTATTGGGACCATCATATAACTAGTTGATATACAAAATGCATGTGTGGATTCACTATTCTGTAAAGTCATTACGAGGATTATGAAAACATTTTAGGGAGAACCACATCCTTCCCCGACTATGGAGGGAGTTGACGAGGGTGTTCCCACAACAGTATCTTACCAATTGTTTAGTGGATGGAGGACCACAAGATGAAGATTCATGGTTGGAGTCCATTGGTTCTATCTTCAAGCATCTGATGATGCTTCATGAGATGAGGGTGAATCTTGAAACATAAATGCTATGAGATTCCACCAAGATATGGTGGGATATTATCTCATAGTTTGGACATCATTTGGATATGGATTAGGTAGAGTTTCAAAGGACATTCTATGATTACCTCAACAACGAGACTTTGAGGGTCGATTGATCCCAAGAGTTCATGCATTTGGGGAAGGGTTCTCTTTTAGTGATGGATTATTCATCTCACTTTACAGAGCTTCATTGATTCACACCGGTTTTGGGAGGTGGAGAGTTATCACTGGCTAGAAGATTTGAGAAAGGTCTCATGTATGACATCTGATCATTTGTGAATGTTTTCTGGTTGACATCAGTGACTACTATAGAAAACCAGGTGCTGATTACTGAGCACCATCTGAGGGAGTTATGATCGGCGATCTAGGGATGTTCTTCATATAAGGTTGGAATTTCTTGGATTAATTATAGGATGAAATGGAGGGAGTTTTCACATGATTTTTCTTTAGGTATCTAGGTGAGGTGATATCAGTGTTGGAAGAGTGTTCACACGAGACCTCAATGCCTGAGAGACCGAGTTTAGTGCTAATCGTGTGGCAAGATGGGTCATCTTCAGCATTTATGCTGGTTTTTATGACCAACAACTAGTGAGAGGGGATCTGTTATGACTCCACATTCCAGAGTAAGACAACCATTTTCTCCTCATATAGGGAACTAGAGTTCATCAAGCCATCTAGGAAGAGGACATGTTCATGGTTGTGGTAGCCATGTAATAGGTTTATAGTGAAATTAGGGTAGAAAATATCAAGGTAGTCAATTAGGGTCACAAGGTCGTGTCATAGGTCATACTATTGTGATGGAACAATCACAGAAGGAGAAGGATATCACACCCTCTATAGTTAGAGAAATGATTCTAGTTTCCTCTATTTTAGTTTTTGTTCTTTTGTATATAGGGTCATCCAATAGTTTTATATCTATTGTCAATGTATAGAGCCTTGGCTTTTTTATATTTACTTCTAATTAACATATGATGTGGGACACTCCTTTGGGTATTCGGATGGATGGTGTACGTTATATCAAGGAGTGTCCTCTTGAATATAATTGGTGTCACTTTTTATGGGACATCTATGTCCTAGAGATGAAATGTTTTAATGTAATTCTTGGAATAGACTGGTTGGTCTCCCTTCATGAAATTGGTGATTTTTATCGATGGAGGGTGTGTTTCGTGTCACTGGAGGGTAGGTTGTTTCTACACAAGGGTGAATGGAATGTCCATGTGAGTAGAGATGGATTCGTGTATCTTGGGTTAGGTGTAATTACAAACCATATTTGTAGTTTACAACTTGATGACCAGGGGACTTCACTTATGGAATTTTCTCCATTGGTGGATCATTTCAGAGATGTCATTCTAGGGGAATTTTTATGTTTACCTCCGAAGCGAGAGGTGGATTTATCTATTGAGATTGTGACAGGAGTGACATCGGTGTCCATTACTCCTTATAATATGGCTATAGTAGAGTTATAGGAGATCAAGAAGTAGTTATAGGAGTTTTAGGAGAATGGATTCATCTAACCCAATACATCTCTTAGGCGTTCCCCTAACCTTTTTGCGATGAAGGCGGATGGTAACCTCATACATTGTGTGGATTATCGGAAGCTGAACCATTTGAATGTTAAGAACTGATATCCCTTGTCATGTATTAATGATCTATTTGATTTACTTTGAGGATTCTGGGTGTTCTCGAAGATTGACATGAGATCTGGTTATCATCAGTTGCATGTTAGACTATCAGATAAAACTCTTACATCCTTTCAGAGCTGATATAGTCTATATGAGTATTTCGTTATGTAATTCAAAATAACAAACACGCCAATACATTTCATGGAACTAATGTATCGAGTGTTACATCCTTACTTGGATTGATTTGTGGTAGTCTTCATGTATGATATCTTGGTGTACTCTCACACATGACATAACCATGAAATCTATCTTGTGATCTTATAAAGTACACTGATAGAGCATCAGTTATATGCTAATCTCTCAATATTACACTTTTGGATGGACCATGTATAATTCATGGGTCATTTCATCTTAGATACAAGAGTATTAGTAGATCTAGATAAGGTGATAGAATTAGTTTCCTACGAGAATTAGAAGAAAATATATGAGGTAAATTTTTTTGGGGGATGGATAATTACTAAAAACACATTATTCCAGACTTTTCATGATTAGAAGCATTGCTGACGGGCATAACTATGAAGGTTATGGAGTACTTGTGGAATGATTATTATGATTCATCATTTTAGGAGCTAAAAGAGAAATTGACTTCAACAATAATAATTGTTTTTCTGGAGCCATGAAAGAGTTACATTATTTACTATAGTGCATCAGGTATCAGGCTGGGAGATGTGCTTATGAAGGGGAAAGAGTTTTTACATATGGGTCTTAGCATTTGAGGCCACATGAGAGGAATTACTCAATGCATGATCTCCTGTTAGATGCAATTTTTCATGCTTTACGATGTTGGAGAAATTATATTTTGGGAGATATATTTTTTTGTATAAACTAACCACAAAATCGTCAAGTATATATTTACTCAAAGAAATGATAATTTGAGATAGTTAAGGTATATTAATTACCTTTAGTCATTTGACATTTAACTTACCTACACACCTAGGAAAGTCAATATAGTGGCTGATGCATTGAGATGGAGAACTAAGATATATATAGTTAAGGAGGCCAGAAATGAGTGGAATCTTATGGATCTATTTTCTAAGACGCATTACGAGGTGTGAAACAAACAAGGGAAAATGTTTCCTTCTTGTATGTTTGTTACCCTTACACTATTAGATCAAGTGTGAAGGAGGAATCTATGAGATTTTCAAGGCATTGTCCTGATCAAGAGTGTGTCAAGTGAGGAACCTTCTCATGGGTAGACTATAGTCGAGGATGAGTTTTTTAATTTTCATGGGAATGTATGGGTGTCAGTAGACATACACGAGGGGTTTTGGGATATTTTCATGCCTCATTATGGGCATTTTATCCTGGTGTCACCAAGATGTATCGAGATCTACATTGCCAGTATTTGTGGCCATGCATAAATAGGGATGTTGTTGGTTTTACTATGAAATGTTCCACCTATCAGCAGATGAAGGCAGTTCTTCAGTGACCAACATGAATAATACAGTAGTTACCTATTCCTGAGTGTAAGTGGAATGATGTCATGACAGATTTTGTGATGGGTTTACCAGGGTCTCCCAGAGGAAATGATGCTATATATATTTTTGTTGATAGACTCACGAAGGATTCACATTTCATACCAATCAAGGAAACCACTAATGTTGATGAGTTTGGAAAGTTGGGCATCTAAGATATTTTATGTTTTCATGGGGTTCCTCAATCTATCATTTCAAATAAGGATTCTCAGTATACTTCTTGTGTCTGGCAGTGACTACAGAGGGCTTTGGGTACACACGTATATCTAAGTACAACTTACCATCCCCAAAAAGATGGATAGTATGAGCACATGATTTAGGTTTTAGATGACATTAATAGATCGTGCATCCTAGATTTCAGGGTATCTTAACAGAGACACATACCACTGGTGTACTTTTCCTAAAATAAAAATCATCAAGAAATAATTCAGATGGATCCTTATGAGGATTTTTATAGTTGACCATTCTGATCTCCCCTATGTTGGATGGAGGCAGGAGTGACAACTAAACTTGGACCTCGTCTTGTCTAGGAGTCCACTGAGTATGTGTAGTTAATTACAAAAGGGATTGTTACTAAAAAATTTCACCACAAATATTATGATGATCGATGGAGATGACCTCTAGAGTTCAAGGTTAGAGATTAGGTTTTTCTACATGTCACACCGAGGTTGGGAAATAGAAGGATTAGGATGTAGGTGAAGCTTTCACCGAGATATGTCGGGCCATTTGAGATTTTAGAGAGATTCAGGACAGTTTCCTATCGGTTTCAATAGCTATAGAGGTGTCGATCTATGCATGAAGTCTTTCATTTTTCTCAACTACAATGTTACTTTTCAGACCCATCTCATGTTTTTCAACCCACAGAGGTTGAATTGGAGGTGGATGCTTCCTTTTAGGAGCACCCTATTCAAGTTATGGTTCACAGAACTAAGGTCCTCTATGGGCGGACAGTTCGTTTGGTATGGGTGCAATGGTAGCATGTGCGAGTGAACGAGGAGACATGAGAGAGGGAGACCAACACATGATCGCAGTGGTCAGTGTAGTTTACAGATTCTACATCACCACCCTTGGAAGAGAAATTCAAGGCTGAATTTATTTAACGGGGGAAGTTTTTAAGAACTTAGCTCTTCATTTCAGGTTTGGATCTCTATTTCAAGTTGTTTTTTAGGAAAAAGGAAGAAATGGGGATTTTCTATCTACACATCGTGTACCCGGTTTTCGTGAATAGTTGAATACAGGTCATGTAATGGCTGAGTACATAGTTGTGAAATCACATGGAAGACCGCTTAATTTAGGAACGATTAAGGCTACTACACAAAAATTACATTGAATGAAAAAATCATGTAGTTTTATTTTATTTTTGATACATATGAGTGGGGTCACATCTCATGTCCATAACCAAATTCTTCTTCTTGTGTTTCATACAGAAGTTCTTAGGAATGAGGAATGAATATCAAACCCCTCGTTTCTTCATATGAGCTCTGATTTAGACACCGTCAGGTGCATTGGAATCTGATCATTGAGTTCTCTATTCCCTGAGAGCCTTTCATCTGAATTCTTCATCTCTCATGGGTTATTCTAGGTTTGGAATTATTAATATTTTTGTAGATCTATATTGTCATAGGAAAATTGAAGGATCGGAATTTGAGTATATCGATCATGTGATGTTGAGAGAGGTGGTTTGTGCCTTTTGTTGTTCGTCTTTAGATTATATATGCTAAAATTGCCACATACCCACAATTAGGGTATGGATGTATTTGGAATTTAACCATGTTTATTACCTTCTATGGTATAATTAATTGAAAATCATTAATTTCTTATGCATAAGGCTAGATACCTTGTTTATGAGAATCCCCATGGGTACATTTCTCTTGATTGAATGCTTATGGACATTTTTCCTAGGTTCCATATGAGGTGTTCCTTGTTTTCCATGCCATGAATTGATTAGGATGGAGTTTGATTGATTATATGAAATGCATGTGATATGCTTGTGAATGTTATCCATGTAGTAGTAATATATTACATGTGTTTCTTTGATATATTATGCATATTATTTTTTCAATTGAGTGTGAGTCCCTTGGACCAGAAAAACTGTGGGTTTACAGGTTATTTACAGAAGAATGTGAGATCATTAGGGTAGATGTTGACCCATGTGTATTAAACATGAGATCTACCCATGAGGTCATTTATAATTACCATATTCTATGTTGACCCATGGGTATTGACAATGAGAACGACCCATGAGATCATATATAATTTATTGATCCCATGTTGACCTAGGTGTATTGACCGTGAGATCATCCCATGTGGTTGTTTTTAAAATATTAGTTCTATGTTAGACCAAATGGGTTGGACCATGAGAGCTTTTGAGAGTGTCTTTATTTAATGAATTGGTGCTAAATTAATCCAAAGTGGTTAGACCATGAGAGATTTTCCATAGGTTTGTTTATGAATGACTGAATGATTGTGATGAGTCTTCCAAGCCAAAGAAAAGGTTTGGAATCGGTCTTACTTGATTGGTTAGATGGTCTTCTGATACATCTATTTTTTACTATTACACAAGGGGATATAGATCCTAGGATAAATCCCAAGTTTACATGATTCAAAAGATTGAATAATAAATGTAAAATAATGTAATTGAAATCCATAGGATTGTTCACTTTTGAGTACTTCCTAGTTTGTTGCTTCATTTTTCATATTACCTACTATATATATTCACTGATAGTTAAGAATATATATTTTGGTGGTTTCCTATTGACATTTATCTCACACCCTATTTGGGTCATGATTTTCACCCAAATAATTTATATGGTTGCGGGTATAGATAAGGGAAAGTGTATTTCTTCACCTGGTACTTGATTATTGTTGGAGCTGAAGAGTATGGGACCAAGGTAAGGCTTGTGATACTTCTAGAGATTAATTGTTTATTCACTTTGGTTTATATATTTCTTTCTTGCATTGTGACTTGTTTTTTTCTATTTTCTTCGGTAAATATGACATACATCATATATATATATAGTGTGGCTTCGGTTGGATTTACTTACATTCTTCCATTGTTTATTTTTGTTAGGTGTTATGACTCCCACTATTGTTTACTATTTACATTCTCTTGTGTATACTCTTACAATGAGGGCATAGTTTCCACAATATCACACATTGGACCTCGCTTCTAGTCGAAAGCCTCTTACATTTGGGAAAATTTTCTTGAGGTTATGTGAAAAACCATATACCAGGCACCTTTTGGTGGCACTCAGATCTGGGACGATACAATGTATATAAATCACTTTGAACTAATGCCAAAGTAGACTCATCACCATCACCTAAGGGATGTGATTTCTTGATATTATGTTTCAGAATGTTATAAATCGTAATGTTACGTCCAAATAACACACAAACCAACTATGTTTTTCATGTAATCTATTACAAAACAATGATGGGAAATTAAATTCATGAAAAAATAAAATGAAGTTAATCTCATTTTCCATTTCAAATATTCCAATTTATTAATAAAAACAAAATTGGGTTTTAATAAAAAAAACATACCTTTTCATTAAGATAAACCCCTAAGGTTTCAATAAATACCACTTTAAGAAATATTCACAATATTATAATTTGAAATCATTTCCCAGTTAAATTCCACAAATCACTTTAATAATTAAATTCAATAATTTAATTTTCACAAAATTCCATCAATTTCGAAATAAACCCCAAATTCAAAGGAATTTGATTTTCTCAAAATTTTCCATCAAATCCATTTTTCTGAATTAAATTAAATTTTTTAATTGACACAATTTCCATAAAATCCAGAATTTAAATTAAACAATTTAAATTTCACAGTTTTCCACAAACATTCCCAAATTCAATGGAATTGAGGGTTTTCCCATAATCATGCTAAAACCCCATTTTAAAAGCTCAATCCAGTGGAATTAATATTTTTTACAACAAACCAACTGATATAAATTTTAATTAAATCAATAAATTTAATTTAATTAGAATAATTGAAATTAAATAAAGAAGTTTTGGGTTAATTGAAATTAGGCATCGTAAAAAAACCACCTACTGCAGGATCAAAGTATCTCAATTCAAATGGCCATAAATGTAAAACTCCAATACAGGATGACAGAAACAAATATATATAAAAAAACCAAGGTTTAAATCCAAAACAGTTTGTATTAGATCCACAAAATCAACATGTGGATCCATGGAACCCTAGGGAGGGGAAGAGATATCGTGGGATATATAGGTCGGGGTGAGGAAACTATCTGAGAGAAGATCTACCTACATTCCTCTAGCTTTGAATCTCTTTCAAGAGGGATATGAGGGGCTAGGAACTCTCCTTAGAAGATCCATGAAAGGTGGAAATCACTTCTAGGTTGTACTAGTCTAATAGGGTCCAAAGAGAGGGGTTTAGGAATAAAAAAATTGATTAATTGAAAACCTATATACATGGTTTCCAAGGCATAGGTGCACATTTCGGAAAAAAATGTTGTACATGAAATTTTACTATTTGAAATGTGAAGCATGGTTTCTCCTAATATGTCGCACTATTTTAACACCAGGCACAAACCATGCAAAAATCCACTACTTTGGGTTTCACAGTCTTCTCTAGCAGGGTACACAGTTTGGTAGAACCATGAACCAACCGTGCACTAGCCTAAAAACACAAAAAACTCTTAAAATTTAACCTAAAATAACCCAAAACAAAACCCAACCCAATATTTATAAAAATAGGGGTTTATAATTACCTGAAATTAGTTATATGATGTTACAACCTCCCCACAATATAAACATTCTATCCCCAAAAATCCTATGATGAATATTCCATACCAAAAATATGAGGCCACTATTCTCCTATCACATCTTCCCTCCCCCATGTCTCATGAGAATTAGAACCATAGTAACATATCATTTAAACCAATGTTAGAATCATCCAATGAATTACCTTTGTTTCTGAATCCATTATCCTTAGTGTCCATTCAATCAAGGATTAATTACAATCAACTTCAAGTTTATGCTAGCTCAATACATGATATGGATCAGATTGATACTTTCTAAGTGCATATACATGGAAGATGTTATTTATAAAGGTCATCTATGTTGGAAGAAAAAATGGGAAGAAAAGTTTCCCACCAGATAAATAGTGTCAAAATGTCCCACAAAATTAGGAGCAAGTTTCTCTTGTCTCCCAAGACGTTGATGACCCAACCAAGGTGAAACCATCAAGAACACCTGGTCAACAACTGAAAATTCCCTTGGTGTATGGTGATGACCATCACTAAGACTTATATCATCTCTATTTTATCACCATTATCTAACAAATCAACTATATATTTTTTGTAATATCTTATCTATGATCGGTTCAACCAAGGAACTTTCACAAAACTATGATCAAAAAAATAAATATTTATAAAGAAAACCATACAATTCCTTAAAGGAATCCATTATTATCATGGATTAGTGTCTGTTATTATAATAACATTCAACCAATACTATGTGATCATCCCATGCTCCACCAAAGTCGAGAACAAAAGAATGAAGTATATCCTACTGAATTTTCTAGATCTTTCGGTTTCTGATCTGACTTAAAATGGTGTGCCATACCCAAATAGATGTGAGATCCTAGATCCTCCTAAAGGACTTCCAAAATAGAGAAGTGATCTGAGGATCCCTATCAAAAACTATAGCATAAGTAAATCTATTAAAATGAAAAATATCTTTCATATAGATATTTCCCAACTCCTAACATTTTTTGTATCACTAATGGGTATAGTGTGTGCCAATTTAGTCATCTTGTTGATCATAACCCATGTCACATTATTCTTTCTTTGGGCATGCATAAACCCCACCAGAAATTCCTTAGATATTTCATTCCACTTCCATGTAGTGAATGGAAGTTGATAAAACAATCCGGAGGTTTTTTTGTGCTCATCCTTCACATGCTAACTTGTATAAAAATGAGAAGAAAAATTAAAAATTCCCCATATCGTACATTATCACCAGAACAATCAACATATTTCATAGAAAATATTTGTGGTTCCTAGGCGCATAACCTACTAATAACTATGGAAATCACCATCACAGATTTCCTTAGAAAATACAACACCATAAAATATTTCTAAAATCATATAAATCCCCATTTTGAGAACAATAAATCAAACATGGTCTCCCCACTATTAATAGAGTCTCTAATGCTATAAAACTCATCACTAATTTGTTGTTTCTGAACAATATATTTGAAAAGAGAAGATACACATTGAATACTGGACAAGTAAACATTGTCCCTAGATTCCTTAATGCCAATATGCGACAATTCCATGAGATCCATTGAGTTTCACTACTCTAATGATTCTTTCACTACATGAGATGGATGTTTTTTAAAATCATCTGTAAAAAAATTCCCTTTCCCAAGGGTATATGTGATGTTGAAACCAATCGACTGCAGGTATTCCACTCAACGCCTCTGGCGAATATTCAAATCTTTTTAGAGAAGATATAACTCAATATTTTGAGGTTAGAAGTAGTGGTAAAAATTTTTCCATAAAGGTTATGCTACCATTTCATATACATGTGCTTCACTATTGAATGTTCAAGGTCATGGGTAGGATAATTCTTATTGTGTGGCATTATCTGTCAAGATACATTAGAAAAAATATTATCATATTTCATAAGAACATAGCCCAACACATAACACAATGCATCACATAAGACCATATATGACTTCCCTTGCATAAAAATATTCAACCCCTATGTAGTAATAAACATGGAATTTTAGATCGGAAAAGGAATTCTAAAATTTATCATCCAAAAAATACATTACTCCCTTCTAATTCAGAGTTGTAATTAGAGAAGCCAACAGTGTGAAGTCTATAAAAAATCTGATAATATCCATCTAAACCTAAGAATCTTCAAATCTTGAAGACATTATATGGTTGTTCCCTTGTCATAATAGCCATCTACTTTTCAATATCAACATAAATACCATGTTTAGACATCACATTTTTGAGTAAATTTTCTTCCCAAATATAAAAATCCAATTTCAAAAGCTTGTAATATTGTTGGTGGTTTCTTAGAAAACTCAAAACTATTCTCAAAATATGTACATGATATTCTGTAAACATAGAGAAAAAAATGATTTCATCCACAAATACCACCATGAAGGTATCAGGATACTAATGGAAAATCATTTTTATTAGAACCATGAAAACAACAGGATCATTGGTTAGACAAAAGAGCATGAAAATGTTCTCATAATGGTAGTACCTTCTCCAAAAGAATGTTTTATGAATGTAATATTCTTATATCCTCAAAGGATGGTATCTAGAACCAAGACCAATCATTTAGAACCACTTAGCCACCTTCAAATGGTGAAAGAGATCATTAATCAGTGGTAATAAATATTTATTTTCTATAACTCATATGAGATTTCAGTAATCAATGTACAGGGTTAGTGAACCATTATCACTATTAGCAAAGATAACTGACACCACCCAAGGTTACACACTTGAGTGTATAAAGCCATTATCTATAATATCATTTAACTAGGACATCAACTCTTTCATTTTATCTAGTTCCATATGGTGAGAGGTAATATATACTAGTTGAGTACAAGACATTAAGTCAATAGAAAACTGAACCTCTGTTACTGGGGGAAAACTATGGAAGTATGATAAAATTAACTCGGGAAACATGTTGAAAACTCTTGGGATATCACAACTCAATGATTCCTGCTCATGATTAAAGGAAAATAAAGATATAACTTCCCCAAAATTTGGATTGGATGGTCTAACCATGATCAACTTGGGTACCATTCTATATAAAATATATGGCACACTCTACTTGATGTAGTGAAGGAGACAGGTCAAAGATATTAATAAATATGGTATTTATTGGAAATGAGCTAATCTATTCTGAAATAAATTTCAAGAGTTTTCATGTCAGGAATCAAAAAATTCTTAGGAATATTAATATCTAACATAGATAAAACACAATCATAACTACAAATACCCTTCAATCTCTTTGTAAAAATGCATGTAGTAATGTCGATTTCTCAAGATAAAGGATCCAAAGAAATATTTAAAATATTAACAAAAATAATCAGATAATTGAATGAGATACACCAGTATGAAATAGAGTAGTCACAAATGATGAATCTACAGTAATGGTACCTCTCATTGTTGCTAGACTTGTATCCACTTCATCTAGAGACTCTTTCATTGCATGAAGAAGCTTTATTCTAAATGCATGTGGCTGGAACCATTTAAAAGTGATTGATATAATTGTACCATAGTTTTAAAAGGTGTGGATGATCCCATTCCACTACACCATGTTAAATAAATATAGTAGAACCTCTCCAAGTCACCCATGTTTCTACAGAATCCACTGTACCATAGTTAAAGACCTATATGAATGTCCGAGAATGACACACTAGTAAAAAACTAAATTACCTATTCATGGAACATCAGGGGATCTAGAAATAACATACAATAGAGAACCACCATAGGAATCATCACACATCTTATTTACCTTATATAAATTCACACTTCCATTGGAAGTGAACAATACTCCCAATAATCCTAACATAGTAGCAATGTTAATCGCGACCATCAGCACTCTATAAAGTACATCATCATAAGAAGGTAGCTTCGAAATGAAAACCTAATAACGAATATCCCATATATAAGTCCCAAATCAATCAATCATGACTTTATCATTTCATTTGATACAATCTCGGGTGAAAATTGTATAAGGTCAGAAAAACTATTTTCATAATCTATCATGGTCCTATCAGCATGTTTTAGTTTGAAAAACTCAATGAATTTGGATAACAAAAACGAATTTGGATAGAACTGGTTAGTGACAATAACTTTAAATAAATTCAACTAAAGGAACGCATGTTTCCTCTCTATATCCATCAGGTCGCACCATCTCCTTCATAGTTTTTCAACACAATGGTGGCACTCTTTACCTTGATTTTGTTAGTTATGTCCAAGAACCCAATCAAATGATCTATTATGATTAACAACTCCTTGTCCACAAGAGTATTATTTTATCCATTGAAAGTCACTCGATATTGGTGAAGTAATTATTGATAAACAATATGGATAATGTCACTCTATCATTCCATAACTAGAGGTTTTTCTCAATGAGTTTCAGTATCATATTCCTCTTGCATCTGATGCACACATATTATAGTGGCCATAAAATTTTACATATAACATTACATGATATTAATCATAATTATACATCAGAGTACAATCCAATTATCATGATGTCTAGTGTCTTGGAATACTAGGTACATAAAACATGGAACCAAAAATACACTTTTTATTTAATCTCCATAAAGAGATTATAACTTCCTTTGAGACCTTATATATTCCTATGGATCCTTGGGTTCACAAGAACAAAGGGTTGATCTAATTATCCCAATATGGTAATTACCATAAGAATAAAGCATTAGCACATGGGATAAAAGGCATGACATGATTATATAAAAAGGCTTGTAACATATGGAATAATAACATAAAACATGGAATAATACAAACATTTATGAATAATAATGTGTAAGAAACATAAAACATGTCTTTATCAAGAGTCAAGGATAACTTCCAAGACCATTTCACATGGAAGCACAAGCTAAGGCTAACATCTAGGACCGTTACACATGGTAGCACAATCCAAGCCCAACTACCATGACGGTCACACATAATGACTTATGAAAGTTAACATTACCCAATGCATTGGAGCACTATCTGGGTGCACCCATGTTTTCCAAATAATAAATCTTACCAAAACATAAGGGTTACCCATCGAAATAATTGACTACTAAAATCATTTCATAAAACATAACAAATTTGCGAATCATAAAAGTGTCCCTGAAAAAAAATGAATTATAATATTCATGGATGTTCATAAGTTAAAATACAAAAATATCATGGAATTTGATATCAAACAGAAGTGACAATATGTAAGAAATGTATTTATGAAATTTTATCATTAAGTCATTTTTGTGAGATTTTAAGGAAAATACTATAGTGCTTTTAAAATAGAAAAGGGAACAGTATTTTATATAAAACTAGAAGTGAACCCAAAATTTTATCATAATAAAAAGTACTAATTTTATAAAGACAATTGTGTCTTAAAATAGAAGATATAGAGCACATAAATTCAGGAAAGAATTCCCGAAGTTCTCGTAAAACATGTTTGCTGATCAGGAAGTATTGAGGAGGGAATCACATAAAAACATGTATATACCAAAAAAAGAACAATGGTAGAATCTTGATAAATGAATTTTTTTATTGTAAATAAATTTCAATATATTTACATAAATAGATAATATAACTTCATTTTCATAGAATAAATGATAATCCAACCCGATAAATAAAGGAGATTCTGGTAGAATTACTTACAGATTATCGGCATGGTATCATGTGTACTTAAGAGGGATAAAAGAGGTAGAAAGGGATCCATCATATTTAATAAATCATTATGGATTTATGGGGAAGGTGGGAAATCATACCCCATTATTAGTAATTATATTCAAAAATAGAAGAACATAAAGGACATTCCTGAATAAAAGTAAAATGGAGAGGATCACTTACCTTAAGTCTGACGGTGTTCTCCACTTGATATTAAAGAAATGACTAAGAAAATTAAGTTCATTAATTATTAAATTAATAACATAATTTACATGTAAATGATTTATTATAACCTTTTTCAGTTAATTCATAACATTTTAATTGGTTAGGAGGTTTAGTTTTCAGTGTTGGGGTTCATTTGTTTCATTAGTTTTAATAATAGGTAAACATATATTCATGTTTGAAAACACATTTATGATGGAGGTGGTTGTCTAGAATTGATTTTATATTTTATTATTGAAAATACAAAATGTTACATTGTTGAAAATTTAATTTGGTTACTTATATTGAAGTTGAATCATTATATAAATCATTAATAATAAATGCTTGAATTAATTTTAGCAATTTTCCCAAAATTAACAAGTTTAGAATTATTATTTTAAATCATGAGTTCATAAGGACTAAAACCCATTAAATAAGATAAAATAAAAAAATAATATTTTTTTCAACCATACAATGGATTAATTACCAGAATTGAAGATGGTAATAGAAATTTATAACCCGTCGTCTATTAATGTGCTAAATAAACACATCTTAATTGGTGTTCTCATATATTTCAAATAAAAGTTGTGGAATAGAGAGGGGATAATGAATTATCCAATTATCATAACAAAATTCTAGTAAATTTATGTTAATAGAGTTTTCATACCATTTGGATGAGTATATGTTAGGAAAGAAAAGAGAAAAAAGGACCTTAAAAATAGAATGAAAACAAAAGAGGAATTTTACCTATTGAATCAACCTTTTTAAGAGCCTCCTGAGGGAAGATTATTTGGTCCATTGAAGAGACTAAGGGATTTAGGACATGGGGGAGGATCTTTAGAGTATATTTTGGTAGAATATAGGAAAGGATCAAGGCTTGATAGGGGTAAAGAGAAGAGGTAAGGAATGGTGGTATTTATAGTGGGGGAGAGGAGGTTTTTCATAATATTTAATTCCTTAGTTTATTATTTTACCTCCAGTACAGAAATAGTGATGATTCTATAAAAAATGTAATTAGTTAATGTGAGTTAGAACCAATTGGTCTTGCATTAGCATATCATCGTCAATGACTCAATAAATCCATTATTTAGCATTTATCGTAAATTATCATATTTTACTATTCATCAGAAATTCAAGTATCTAAGAAAAATCAAAAAAAAATCACCCTAAATTTTTTTCGAAATGTAGAATCCCTTAATGAACTCCATTTTTTAAACATAATTTTCTAAATATTAATAATTTAAATTTTAATTAAAATCATAATTTACATGAAAAAAATTAAAAAATTTAAACTATAACTACTTTTAAAATGATTTAAAAAATTACATAAGGTATTATAAAATTATCATAAAACCATAAGACATAAAAATTTTAATTTATGAACAAATTTTAGGAAAATAAATGTAATTTTAAATTAATTAATTTTTTATAATTAATTTTTTTTATCTTACAAAAATAATGATACTTTTACTATGGTCATATTTTCACTTATAAGACACCTAAATTTTATTTATACATTCAAGGGTGAGGTTAATATTATTTTGGTATATTTAATATTCATAAGGTTCATATTACTATTCATAAGGGTATGGTACTATTCATAAGGGTAGGTTACTATTCACCAAAAATTATGTTTGTTCCATTAGACTCCAAACATATTACTGATTGCAACCGTGTGTGTCAGATTTTTGAAATTAAAATCACAGAGTTGACAATATTATGTTTAAAGGTCACATAGCACTTACTAGTGCATTGTGTTATAATTTCATGTGACTATATGACATAATTATACGAAGTGAATTTCTATTGATAAAACATTGGGTCGCTACATTATTCCCCCCTAATGAAATTTTTCCATTAAAATTTCATTTTTCATTCTAAGCCATAAACAGGTGCGGGTAATTTCCATTCATTACCTCCTCCAGTTCCATATTCCCTCTTCGTACTTATGGTACTTCCATAGTACTGTGACCATGTGAGTAGTCCTATTACGTAGATCATTATCTCTACGATCCAAGATCATCACTGCCTCCTCCTAAAAAAAATATCATCCTCTAACTGTTCCACCTATGAAGAGAGTACATGTGAAGGATCTAGTTCCTTAAGAGTGATACATGAATGATATCGTGTACATTTTACTTAATACGTGGAACTGCCAGTTGATAGGCTATAGCTGTGACTCGATCAAGGATCTTGAAGGGTTTGATGTACCTGGAAATTAACATTCCTTTATTCCCAAACCTCAGGACCTTATTCCATGGAGATATGCCTATAAATACCATGCCTCCAACTTTGAACTCAAGGAATTGTTGAAAATTGTCTACATAACTTTTCTGTCAAATTTGGGCTCCCTTGATGTTCTTCAGAATGGTTTTCACCTTCTCTACAATTTCTTCAACCAATTAAGGTCCTAGAATTTTCCACTCATGAACTTCATCCCAATAATCTAGTGTTCCACACCTTTTCCCATAAAGGGATTTCTATGGTTCCATTCGGAAGCTCGAGTGAAAACTGTTGTTGTAGGATAATTCAACCAATGGTAAATGTTGGTCATATCATCCTTTTAAGTCTATAAAAATTTTTCTCAACATATATTCTAGTGTCTGAATAGTTCATTAAGATTGGACATCAGTTTGTGGTTGATAGGTCGTACTGAAGTTCAGTTCGATTGTAAGAGCATATTGGAGACTTTTCCAAAACATTGAGGTGAATCTCATATCTCAATTAGATACAATATATAGTGGTACTCCATTTATCCTTACCACATATTTGATATATATTTTTGAAAATTTAACCAATGAGAAGTCCTCTTGAATCATGATAAATTGTTTCGTCTTTGTAAGATGATCCACAATAAACCATATAGAATTGTTTCCTCTAGATGTCCTTGAAAGTCCAGTGAAAATGTCCATGGTGATATTCTACCACATCCATGTTGGTATGGGTAGTGGTTTCATCCTCACCTCAGAATTCTATTTTTCAGCTTTCACATTTTTAAATACCATGCAATTTGATGTATATTCAACAATATCCTTCTTCATATTGTCCCACCAAAAGTTCTCCCAAATATCTTGCTACATCATTGGGCTACTTGGGTGGATATAGAAGGTTGAGCTATGTGGGCCATCAGAAGCTCCTTATTTATCTCTAGATCGTATGGTACACATAATCATGACTCAAATCATGAAACTCCTTCTTCATCAATAATGAAGTCATAGGATTTCCCATTTTTAATGGCTTCTACCCTTTTATGTATTTCCACATCTTTTCATTGTGTATCCTTTATTTTATACATGAGGGATGGTTGAGAAATGATTTGATAAAATAATTTTTATGTTCCACCTTTAAAGATTCCCATTTCCATCTTCTTCAAATCTAATAAGATCATATCCTTTTGAATTCTCATCATTAATAAAGATGCATGATCCTTTCTACTGAGACCATCTTCCTCCTTGTTTACCTTACCGGGATGGTAGTGGATTGAGAAGTCATAATCCTTCATGAGCTCCATCCATAATCTTTGGTTAATATTGAGTTATTTGGGTATAAATATAAATTTGATACTATTTTGATCAGTATATATCTCAGACTTCTCCACATAGAGATAATTCCTCTATATTTTTAATGAAAAGATCACAACTGCTAACTCTAGATCATGTGTGGGATAGTTTTGCTCATGAATTTTAAGCTGCCATGAAGAGTAGGCTATCACTTTATCATTTTTCATTATCACACAACCTAATACCTTATTTTAAGCTTCATTTTATACCACAAAGATTTCTCCACTCGTTGGGAGTGTGTGTACTGGTGTAGTGATAAGCTTCTTTTTGAACTCCTTAAAATAGTCTTCACATTATTGGGTCCATACAAACATTACTCCTTTCTGTGTCATATTGGTAATTGTGTTTGAAAATAATTAAACATTATTCACAAATCATCAGTAATATATGTCCAGACCTAGAAAGCTATGGATATCTATTACAAATGTTAGCCTAGGACACTCTTCAATCACATTTTTCTTGACAGGGTCTAAAGATATCCCATGGCTGGTACTAACATACCCCAAGAATGATACATCCTATATACAGAATTCACATTTACTATAAATTACATATAGATTATCCCATCATAAAGACATTAAGACATTATTCAAATAATCCTCATATTCCTCCTTACTCATAGTGTATATCAAATTATCGTCAATAAAAACTACCAAATATTTATTGAGGTAATCTACAAAGACTCTATTCATTTAATCTATGAAAATTTCTCGATAATTTTTGAGTCCAAAGGTAATCACTATGAACTCATAGAATCCATACCTTTTTTGATACACGGTTTTGGGAATATCTTCCTTCCTAAACTTTAATTAGTGATATCCCATCCAAATGTCCACCTTTGATAAATAATTGTCCCCAAAAAATTTATAGAACAAGTAATCTATCTGTGGTAGTGGATACTTTTTCATTTTCATGATTTTATTTAGATCACAATAATTAAATCATATATTCATTGATTCATCCTTCTTCTTAATGGAGAGGACTGTTTCACCCCATAGTGAAGCACTCTAGTGTATAAATCCATTCTCCAGATTTTCCTATAATTGATTCTTAAACTATTCTAGGTCTACGATGACTATTCTATATGGTTTTTTTGAAATAGGTATTGATCTAGGAATAAGTTCAATTGATAAATCAACCTCTCGGTTAAGAGGAATATTACGCAACTCTTTATGGAATACATTAATGTAATCTCTCATGATGGGTATGTCTTCACGCATGATTCCCTCTTCTGTCTCAATCATATGAGATAAAAATGCATGATCACAAGTAATTAAAATCCACACATGAGACACTAATTCTAAAGGATATTCTTATTCTTCTTTACACTTGTAAGGAATTGGAGGATGCATTGGTATGTAAAGATTGAACTCCCTTTCCCGGCAGTTATTGTTGTCTTTGTATAAAGATTGTTCATCCATGCACAATATATTGTTGAACTGCACTACATGAAGTATGAAGATATTTTCTATGAGTTTCAGTCCAAAACGATAACTAGGGAGGAGTTACAAACTATAGATTCAATAATTTCCCCATTTTTTCTCATATATAACTTATCCTCCTAATTTTGAGGTGGTGTTTTAATATTTCTACTAAACTTGTTTGATTTGAAAGATTGTGTAAAACTATAATCAAACAGTATGTTCACCATTCATGAATGAATAAAAAGAGTATTTGTCACCACATCGTTGTTCCACTCCACCTCAGTAGTAGTCATAGTATAATCCCTTCATTGTTTCCTTGAATTTTGTTGTTGATTTCCTCCGACAACCCTCATCTTTGAGAAATTGTTATCATAATGATCGTGATCAATGCAATTGTATAATTTCACTACAAGTTGATTGTTTGTTTGAACCATTATTTATTCATACACATTAGTGGGATTCATCAGATCTCGTCTATAGTTATTAGCCAGATGCCTTAACATTCCACATTTGAAGCAAATTTTGTTCCCTTTAAGATGTTCACAAGATACTTCTCCAAAAAAATTTATATTTGGGATAGTCGAGCTTCATCCCATCATGGAATTTATTTAAATGAAAAACCACATGAGATTATATTTACCTCTCCTTTTCTATTGCCCATTATACCAGCAAGATTTTATGATCCCCATTTCAACCTAGAGGGCACAAAATACAATCTTGTAATAGCTGTCGAAGTCTCGAATCACTAGTACTTTTCGTAGACTTGTTTTTAGTCCACTAAAGAAGTGATCCACCTTGACATCGATGTTCATGACAAACCAAAGGTGTATCTTACAAGACTTGTAAATTTATCTCTATATGCCCCGATTGACTCCTCTTCCTTCTTCTTGATTTTGAGGAACACTTTTTACATATTGATAATGACGGTTTAGGGAAAATATTTATTGAAAACATTCTCTTTAATTCATACTATTGCTTGGAAAAATTTTAATCATGGGGTATCATATTCTTGTTTAGTTTCAACTAATGATTATCTTCCCCATGAAAATGATAGACTATCAGCACAACATTCTATTCTTCTGAGCACGGGAGGATGAAGAATACCTTTTAAATAGATTTAATACATTGTTCCATGAGGAGGATATTAGATGATCAACTAAACATGGGAGGACATTTCCATATTAAGTATTCAATTACAACTTGATCTTTCCTTGGTTGAAGAGGGTGTTCTTCCTGATTAATGTTATTACTCATAACTTTAGCTAGTTGATCATGTATTTTCATGATGTTTTGAGCACCCATTCCCATCATATAAAGAATATCATTAGAGAAATGTTATCATTCCCTATCACATTGATTATTGGAACCCATTATTCTATTTACCACCATTATCTATGAAAAAGAACGTACAATTATAGGGATTAAATACTTAGCTATTGATAAAATAAAAGGAAACATGGTACATAAGAGAATAAACTTGTAAACGAGAAGTATATCCTTACTTGTGATTCCTTAAGTTTCAATCGAGGGTATCCTTAATCTATTTCTTAGCTTATATTCATATGGGAATTTTTTATTCCATTAATAATGGTTTGTACTACACTCAAGAATTTACCAAATAATATCCTCAAGAGTGTCAAACCAAGAGTGCAGTAAGGACCATTTTCATTCATGAATTCTCGTATGATTCTAGATCAAAATGGTGTTTTTGGGTTTTACACCTAGATAAATATTTTCCTGGGGCAACTCTTCATGTTTGTATAAATACAGGGATTTATTTTCTTAATAAACGACATACTCTATACTTACTAAAATTTAGCAGCGTTTTCTTATACTTAGTCTCATCCGTAATGTTCTTACTAAAGTGATCTATTCTAAATCTCCAAAATAACTAGATCATCCTCTGATACCAACTATAGAGACCCTGTCCAATTACATATAACATTGCATGATTTTATGTGTAATTATACATTAGAGTTCATTTTAAGGATCATGATGTCTAGTGTCTTGGATGACAAGGTACATTAAACATAAAACATGTGTCTTAAAAACCACATATTTATTTAATCTCCAAAAAGAGCTCATAACTTTATTTGATCACTAACATCTTCCTATGGTACCCTAGGGATCACATGAACAAATGGATGAGTTCATAACCTTTTAATGTTATAACCAAAAGAACAATTCATAATCATATGGTATAGAAGGCATTACATGATGATATAAAAAGGCATGTAACATATAGAATCATAACATATAAACATGGAATCATATAAACATGGAGTCATAATAATTTGTCTGAAACATAAAAAATGTATTTAGAATTAGTTAAGGATAACTTCCAAGACCATTTCACGTGGTATCACAATCCAAGGCAAACCACCAAGACCCTCACACATAGTAGCACAAGCCATGTCTAACTGCCAAGACCATCATAGATAACATCTCATGAGACTCAACATTACCTAATGCATTAGAGAACTATCTAGGAACACCCATATTAAAATTTCATGATTATTGTTTGCACATAAATAATCATACATAATCAATTTTTCATAGACATAAAAGTTACCCATAGAATGAATTGGGTACCACAATCATGTAATAAATCAAAACAAATAAAATTATCATAAAATTGTCTATGAAAGAAATTAATTAGAACATACATAGATTTTCATAAGGTAAAATAGAAATATATCATTGTATGTGATTTCAACTATAAGTGACACCATATAATAAATTTATTTAATAAATTTTAGCTCAAAAACATTTTTGTACGTTTTAATGGAAAATACTATAGTGATTTTAAAATAGAAAAGGGAAAAATATTTTATATAAAACTAGATATGAACAAAGAAGGTTTTCATAATAAAAAATAACTGATTTTATAATGTCATGGTGGATTAAAATAGAAGATAGAGTGCATTGGAAATTGGTTAAGAATTCAAGAAGTTCCCTTAAAACGGGTTTCCTTATTGGGATGAATTGAGGAGGGAATCACAAAAAAACATGAATATCCCAAAAAGATAACGATGGAATGGTATTGTTAAATGAATTTTGTACATGTAAAAATAATTTAAAATATTCACATAAATATATAATATAACTTCATTTAGGTAGAATTAATGATAAGGTATCCTGAAAAAATAAAGGAGATTCGGGTAGAATTCCTTATGAATTATCGGCATAGTATCTGGTGTACTTAAAATGGAATAATGAAAGAAAAAGGTATTTATCATCATTTTTAATGCATTAGGGTATTTTGTAAATGGTGAAAATTCATATCCCATTATTAGTAATTATACGTAAAAGGTCATTACATAGAGAAGATTTTTGAATAAAATTGAAATAGAGAGGATCACTTACCTTAAGTCTGATGGTGTTCTCCACTTGATATTAATGACCTGAAAAATAAAATTAGGTTTATTAATTAATGATTCTAGAATCTATTTTACTTTTAAATTATTTTTTATAAACTTCTTGAGTTCATTAATAACCCTTTTTTTTAGTTATGAGGTTCAATTTCATCGTTCGGTTTTATTTGTTTCCTTGGTTTCAATGATCGGTTAACTTATATTCATGCTTGGACACACATGTATGATGAAGGTGGTAGTAAAGAATTAAAGTTTTATTTTATTATTTAACATACAGAAGGTTAAATAGTTTTAAATTTAATTTGGTTACTTTGAGTGAAGTTAAATCATTACTTAAAACATCAATGATAAACGCATGAATTAATTTTAGCGATTTCTCTCACAATTACCTTGTTTTAAATTATTATTTTATATAATTATTTCATAATGATTACTAAAAATAATTAAGATAAAATACTCATATAATATTATGGTTCTACAATAAAAATGGTTTCATGACCATAATTGATGATAGTAATATAAACTGAAGACATGTCGTCCTTGAAGATGCTAAATTGACAAATCTCAAACAGTCTTTTCATTTACTTCAAATAAAAGGTGGGGAAAATATAGATGATAATGAATTATATGATTATCACATAAACATTCCAGTAATTATATTTCATGGTATTTTTTATTCCATTTGGATGAGTAGATTTTATGTAATAAAATAGAATAAAGAAACATAAAAAATAAATGAAAATAAAACAAGAATTTTACCTCTTGAATCAACCTTCCTTGAGAGACTCTTAAGTGAAGAATATTTTTTCTTTTAAAGACACAGAGGGATGTTGGAAGTGGGGTAGGGTATTAGAAGATATATGGGTAGAATATAAGCAAGTAACAAGGATTGATAGGAGTGAAGAGAGGAGGTATGGAGAGTGGTATTTATAGTGGAGGAGAGGAGGGTTTTCATAATATTTAATTCCTTAGTTTATTATTCTCCCTCATGTCCAGAAATAGTGATGATTCAATGAAAAAAAATTTAATAAGTGAATGTGAGTTTGAAAAAATTGGTCTTAAATTAGTAGATCATAATAAATGATTCTATAAATCCATTATTTATCATTTATCGTAAATTATCGTATTTTAATATTCATACAAAATTCATATATTTTAGAAAAATCCAAAAATATTTCCCTAAAAATTTTCCAACATGTATAATCCCTTAATGAACATCATTTTTTAAAAATAATTTTCTAAATATGATTAATTTCTTTTTAAAATAAAATTATTTTTTTATGAAAAAATAATGATTGTAAAACTATAACTAATTTTATATTTCTTTCAAAAATTAAATAAGGCCTCATAAAATTATCATAAAACAAAAAGACATAAATTTTTTTTATGAACACCATTTAGGAAAATTGATTTTCTTTCAAATTAATTAATTAACTTTAATTAGCTATTTATGATTTAAAAAAATACCAATACATTTAATATGTTCATATTATCACTTATAAGATGCCTAAATTTTATTTAGATAATCAAGGGCGAGGTAACTATTATTTTTGTCAATTTAATATTCATAAGGTCCATATGACTAATCATAAGGGTATGTTATTGTTCATAAGGGTAGGTTAATATTCACTAAAAATTATGTTTGTTTCTTTAGAATCCAAACATCTTATGGATCCCAACAGTGTATGTTTAATATTAGAAATTCAAATCACAAAGGTGAAAATATTTTGTTTAAATGTCACTTAGAACTTCGTAGTTCACTGTGTATTAATTTAATTTGATTATATAAAATAATTAAAAGAATGGAATTTATATTGATAAAATGTTGGGTCATTACACATCTTCTTATATTCATGATGCTACAAAACATCAGTATACAAAAAGTAATAGATTAACACTCAAACTGAGTAACAAATGAAATTAATCCCAATTAGTAGAAAAAAAGCATTGGATTTCAATATATCCCAAAAAAACAAGAAGAATGCTATAACTAATCCTCATGACATCTTTCCCAAACCACCCCTCATGACATAAGTTTCATTGTGTTGAGAAATGGTTAGTCATTCAATCAAAACTACCACATAAGTCTCAATAAGAATACATATGCATATTGAATTTAAGAAAAATGCCCAACCAAGTTATAATAACACTTTATCCCAAACCGTCCTGGGTACCCTGGTAACCTGATAAGTGATCGAGTCCTGACATATATCGAAGGGAATTCATGATCCCCACAGGTCGGTTATTATAAAAAATCTCCATACACAAAGAAATTTGGAATGAATTTTCCACAATAAATGAGGAAAGAAATAATATACAATTACGTATACAAACTATGCTAGGAGTTATGTACCAGAAGTCAAATTATTATAAAAACATAAATTACCACAACCTATTTTGAGAAAACAAGAAAACAAATACCCAAGTCTCAATGGACACTACTCACCATGTCTATAGATTAACATCTAGAACCACCTCCAAACGGTGCTTTACCCTTGCTCGAACCTAAAAGGATATAATCTACAAATACCCAAAGGCATAGGTAGGGTGTGATATGAAAATAATAGTAAGTTCTCCCAAATATTCCATCACATATTCCAATATTAAATTAACAAAAGAAAAGGATTTAAATTTAAAAAAACTTGTTTGGCATTTTATAAGAATAATTTAAACAATTAATGTTTACATCTCAAAACATGGAAATACATTAAGAAAAGGATATACATTTCTATTGATGAATCATTTCCAAATCAATTAATGTTTTCACCAATATCATAAATAAAAACTTTTATATAAAATAGTTTATATAAACCATAAGGCATGTAAAACATTTTATAACAATAGAATATATTCATTTGTAATACAGACACGTGAGCAACATAGTCCTATTACTATGAAGGTATGATAGTTATAGGCTATAGGGACTCCACATTGGAGAAGACACCACAATATGTACATACATCACTTTGAACATAGGCTAAGGGATACTCGTCACCATCACCTAAGGGATGTGATGTGCTGATATTATGTTCTAGAATTTTGTAAATCATAATGTTCCATCCAAATAACTAACTAATTACATAGGTATTTTGTGTGCTCTAGAGAAAAACAATAAAGTATAATTTATTTCAATAAACCATAAAATACAATTAATCTCATTATACATTTCATATATTATAATTTTCATTAAAAAAATTAGTTCTTAAGAAAAAACATTCTTTTTAACAAAGATAAAACCCTATGGATTCTATGAAAACCATTATAAGTAGTTCTAATGATATAAAAATTTGAAATCAATTCCCAATTCAGTTTTATAATTGACTTTCACAATTAAATTATTCATTTTAATTTTCAAGAAATTCCATTAATTTCATAAAAAGATACCAATTCAATAGAATTTGGGGTTCTTTTAAAATTTTATATCAAATCCATTTTCCAAAATTGAATTCATCAATTCAATTGAAATAATTTCTATCAAATCCATAATTGAAATTAGACAATTTAAATTTCATAATTTTCTATAAAGAATCACCATTTCAATTGAATAGAGTCTTTTCCCAAAATCATTCCGGAACCCCATTTTAAAACCTCAGTCCAACAGAATTGGATTTTTTTTACAAAAAAATCGATTAAAAGAAATTTAATTAAAAGAAAGAAATGCAGTTTCATTCGAAAAAATAAAATTAAATAGCGTAATGTATGGTTAATAAAAATCAGGCTTCCTAACAAAACCACCAAACTCAGGATGAAAGGATCTTGATTCAAAAATATGTAAATAAAAAACTCTATGAGATGATGAAAACAATAATGATATATAAAAAACATAGGATTAGATAAAAAATAGTTGTTATTAGATAAATAAATTAACACGGGGATCCATGGAACCGTAGGAAGGATAAGAGAGTCATAGAAAATAGATATAGGGGTTAAAAAAATAACTGGGATATGATCGTGTTGCATTCCTCCAGATTTTAATCACTTATATGGGTATAATAGGGGACAATAAATCTTATTATGAGTTCCAAGGAATTTATAAATTAATTCTACGTCATACCAATCCATCAGGAGTCTAAAATAGGGGTTTGGAAATCTTTAAACAAAATAAAGATTAATTATAAACTCATCTGCAGGTCTTGGAAAAATATTATGCAGACCATGAAATTGTTTTAAATGGGCTTAATGGTTTCCCTTAATATGGATCATGTTATGTAAATCATTCACCAACCATAAAAAATCACAGTACCTTGGGCTACATGGTTTTCTCTAGTAGAGCGTACGGTTTCGGAAAACTGTGTCTAACGATGAACTAGCATAAAAATGTCCAAAAAACATAAAAATTTATCCTAAAATAACACCAAATGAATCCCAATAAAATATTGACAAAAAAATTTGGGGTTTAGGAAGATCTAAAATTATTAATATGATGTTACAACCATGTTCAACACATAGAATCGCTTTTCAAATAATGAATTGAATGTCCTCAAAATACCCGATGTGGGCTTAATTGATTAATATTTAAATATGTAATTTAAAATAAATAAAATAAATTATTTAATTATAAGTTATTAAAAATTTAAAATCTTCTTAATAAATAAAATAATTGATGTAATCTTATTTTACAAGATTTAATGGACATAAAATTAAAGTTCGGACTTGATATAAGTGTTTTTCTCGTATTACTTTAACTATTGTGAGACATATTCCATATTTTCCACTTATTTTTTGAGTGGTTCATGTACATCCCCTTATAAATTTAATATCTTCTATTCTTTATAAACAATTGAATTTTATGTTTCAATATGAACTATTTCATTCAAATTTATTTTACATGAAAGTTATAATGCGGTAAAGTGATCCATAACTAAATTTCATTTCATTTGGGTTATAACTCATCTTCACTATCTATGTTATGACATTATTATATTTTAATTGAAATATAAATATTTATATTCTATATTTACAAATTCTTATGTGTATATAAATTTTATACACATAATTTATTTATTAATTAATTCTTTAATTCAATGGTATAATTTTTGTTAGGGATATTCATCTCAAATTCTTTATCAATGAGACATACATTTTTTTTATGAATATATATTAATTTTTGAGGCGTATATATTTCATTTTGACAAATTATATCATGAAAATACAAAATTTAATAGTATCATTTGATGTTATTATTTCTTGTGAATTATGTTTGAAGATTTACCAATATGGAAAAGGCTTTATGTTACAATATCCTTTCATTCAATATTGATTATGTTTATAGTTATTTTGGTGGAAATAATGTGATAATATTTTCTTGAACCATATATTTTTGATTATCCAATGGTTATAAATTTTGATCACATGTTTTATTTCTATTTCCTCCCTTATTGATTTAATAAATATCAAGAAAGTAATGTGTATGTGATACTGATCTTTTATCTTCTTTTAGATCAATTTTAATTTTTCCATATCATTTTTTTATAATATTTTTTATAAAAAAATTTCAAAAATATTCATTTCTAAAAATATATAAATGTCTTATCCATTTTTTCCTAATATTTTACCTACTTTTAAAAGGTTTAAAATGGGAATTTTATAATGTTTTCTCAATATTACTCCTTTGACTTTCTTTTTCAAAATATTTTGAAAATAATGATTATTTTTATTATTTATGAAATGAACATATTTTACCTCCATCATGTGATTTATTTTACATGGTGCTTCATATATATGTTTCCAAGGTCATTTTTTAAAGAAAATTATTTTTGTAATATTTTAGTGAATTTTTAGATTCTAAAAGTGATCATTAAAATAAAAAGTTTATTTTAATCAAATGTGTTTTAAGTATATTTTAATTTTCATTACATTCACAAACATAAACTAACCATGATGATACATATTATTCAATCGGGATATTTTTTTATGACACCATCCACATTATTTCACTAGATGGACTTAAAATGTTTCAAAGATATTAGTAGAGAAACCGTTTATTTTCAATGGTGTAATCATATTTCAAAGATATTTTCAAGGAACCCATTTCATTTACATGATTTAATAATGTTTTAAAGTGTTTGTTATGAAATTTATTTATTTTCCATGGATTAATGATGTATCGAACATGTTTTCATGGAACCGATTTTTTTCCATGTTTTATTCTAGTTTAGAAAATAATAAATATCATTTATAAGAGTTTATGATAAAAATAATTCACTATGTACATTATTTAATTAATGGTAATAATAAATTATTTATGATTTTTGGTTCACCAATAGTGTCAAGTGAGACTGATATTACTTATAATGTGGTTTCACCAAGATAGTACTCCAGTGAATTAGGAAATGATTATGTTATCCAAAAACTTATTTGGAAGTCGACCATATGGTCATTAAAAGTACAATGGTTTTATAAGAGTGATATGATGTTAATGCTTTAATATAATGACATTTTTATCTATAAATACTATGGGTTTATAATGTTTCCTATGATCAAGATTGATATAATTTGTTCCATAATTATTGATTCTCATGTGCCTTTCCTTTTTTAAATCCTTATACCATATATCATTATTGTTGAATCCTCTATTTATGGGTATAGATTATTATATGATTTTCCCAAGAAATTTTATTATATAGTTATACCCTATGTCAATTATTTTGATCATTGAAGACATTTCATAGTAAATTCTAATGTTTTCCTTTACTGTAAATTTGAGATCACACATCCAATGTTTACTTTTCCCTAGGTTACCATGATTGATGTAAAATGAATTATGTCTAGAAAGGTTTCCTATGGATGATGAAGATGTTCTAATGTGAAATAAAAAATTGGGTTAAGTGGGAGAAATGATTATTTCAAGACATTGGAATTGTTTATGTATGATTTTTTCCAAATTCTTGAAAACTCTAAAGAAAAAAGGTCCTTGAGAATATAAGTGATTTAATATTTTCTTTTTATTCCATATATTTTTCGTGGTGAAAATTGGATCACCTTAATCAGTATCAAAGATTGTAATTTAATGTTTCTTCATTTTTAGATTTGGGAGTGTGGGTTTTAGCCCATTGTAAATGTTATTAGAGGAAAGGATTAGAAAAAATTAGATACAATGATGTTTTGATATGAGGTTATCATAAGAGTTATGGATATTATCCCATGTATATAATATTATGTATGATTATAAGATAAATGTACTAGAAACCCCTTTTAGGTTTTAAGCAATGATATATTAAAGAGAATATAGAAATTTTAGGGGAATTTTTATTTGGACAAAAAGTATGAAAAGAATTGGTTTAACATTAATTATTCGTTTGATTTGTTTTTTGTGGAAAATAATTTACAAGGTTTTGATTACCTTTAGGGTTTATATGATATTATATATTGATGTAATTATGGGAACATAAGTTTTTTCATATATAAAACCAAAATATTGAAATTTGATTTGGTGGATAAGTGATTAATGTCATCTCAAAAAGAGATTACCATAATTTATTATTGTAAGATAAAAGGAATTAAATAGAATATTAAGTTGAAACACTATTTAATTTTGAGGTTATAGATGTTATTTGGTGTATAATGTTATTTATTTGTAGAATGATTTAATCTTAACATTAGATATGACTGTTAAATTTTTAATACTAATGTATTATTTCATCATATAATAGTTTATTCATTCTTGTAATTATTTTACCATGATCTAAAATTTTTGGTTTTGGTTAATATCTAAAGACATGTGTAATATATTGATTATACATTTAATGGTTATGTCCTCCTTTGACATTTGATTTTATTAAGTTAAGTATAAAAATATTCATCTAGAATACTCAAAAATATGAGAAAAATGTGAGTTTTTTATGGCCATTCCTTAATGGATGAAATTCAACTTATCAAGTAAGTGTATTTCATTTTGAACCTTGTAATAACCCATGATCCACACATCCAGATCCAGTGCTAATGACACAAACATTTAATTGTGCCATAATTATTTCATCAACAACTGACAACATTTAATATAAATATTGGATCACACACATAATAAACCATAATATCAAGTCATAAAATTGTGGAACCATCATCAATATATAGAAAAACTTTGAATGTCAAGGATAACTACCAAGACCATCTACATAGTAGACCATGATACACATGTTTTCTATAGTGAATCAGGACGAACATATTTCCCAATTTTGATTAAGCCTGTTAACATGTTTCCCATTTTTTATCTCATGATATATTACTATTTACCCAATTAATTGGAGGGAGATATAGCTCCCACCAGTTATATAAAGAAAACCATACATATATGTTCCACATGATCATAAATCATTCATCACATACAAAAACATAAAATAATAACATGAATTGTAATATTAAATAAAGTAAATATAATTAATTTCATGACATAACATTTCAATCATTGGTATATACATCACACAAAATAAATGAGTTGTTAATAAATAATAAATCTCCATGATATTAATGTGAGACTATAAATCCCACACCACTTTGTAATCAATCAAATCATATTCTACATGAAATAATAAATTATAAAAAATACATTTAATATCATGAGAGTAAATAAATTCATGATATAACATGAAAAACTGGAGTTATAAATACCTCAAAAAATAATATTGATGTGCAACATGAAAATATTCCAGTATAATAAAATTGAAATGAATTCCATTAAAAACTACATATCATTGAAGTGAACATTAGTAAAATGAATTAATTATGTGTACTAGTTATAAATAAACATAAAACAAGTATAAATAAAAATTAATACAATAAAAATTAATTTCAAACATAATATTTGCATGACATAATCAATGAAGTAGTAGTGTAACCCACTGAATGGAAATTGAATTAATAATTCCCTTATATTGGGTCCAAATCATCACCTACGTAATTTATATTCTTAAATAACAACCCTAGGGTAATTATGTTATTTATTTAAAACCCTTTTAAAGTTTATTATTATCATTATTTAATTTAATACCATGTTATAATAATTAATTAATTATTAAAATTCACATCAAAATGTTTTGATGATATTTTGTTCATTAGTCGAAAATGACTTTGATAATTTTATTATACTCAAAAACCTCAAAATTACAACATATAAAAAAAATATTTTAAGCAAATAATTATAATTTTTATAAATAAATTATACTTTTAAATCCATCCATTAAATATGATTATGAAAAATTTACAATATTATAATCACAGACATCATCGGTCGGTCGTACAATTGAGTAATGCTTCCATTTTTTAACGATCATTTTGGAAAGAAGGTAAGTATTATTTTAAAATTACATAATGTTGATAAAATCTTATGTATCATATTAATTGTTTAAATATACTTATATATATCATCTTGTAGATGTGCTGATTGAAAAAGAATCACATCAGATCATAGAGGTGGTAGTCCACACGTATGCATAGCTGAAGTTATCATTTTTACATTGCATAGAAAATTAATAATGTAAATGATATATAATATTTTAATAATTATAAATATGTTATTAATATAATATATAAATATTAATTCCTTCATTATCACATTACTTGAGTGATGGTGATGGAAAACAAATTACATCACTTTGCGAGGCAGTAGTATGTCTTACACACCGATAAAGAATTATTTCCCCATTTCATGGAAGAGGAGATAGATATGGATCATGAAGCTAAAATAATAAAATATAATTATATGGATAATACTCAGTAAATTATTTTATCATGTTTTATGAATACTTTAGTTATAAGTAAGGAACAACAAAACTAATATATGCACATAAAAACAATACCTTATCATTGAAAATCCTCTTTTCTTTAACATCTTAAGACCATGAAGGTTATTTTTATTCCTAAAAATTACCTGTATAATATGTATAGGTATTATAAAAATGTATTTCTGAATTTATTTGTAGAAATAAAATGGGTTTTAAGTGTGAATAAATATGAATAAGAGGCATCCTTTTATAAATGAATTGAGGTGCACTCTTAGAATTTCTCAAAATATTAAATTAATATAAATTATTTTTAAATTTAAAATGGGTAGAAAGTGATTTATTTATATGATAAATATATTATTGGTCTAAATAATTTAATAAAATTAAATTTAGATTAGTTTTGAAAATAATTATACCCATATGTTTTGGTTTTATCCCTTATTTAACCCCTTTAACCCTTACTGTGACAATATGTGTTTTTACTCTTTAAAGGTCAATATAGTTACAAAAAAACCCATAAATGGATCATGGATAATTTTTTTAGCCTTATCATAGTACACTGTCCGAATTTTAGATTTTCAGGGTTTTTATATCATTTAATAAAATATTATTTACTATAAAATATTCATAATGTAAATTTTAAGGACTATTTGTTACTTTGAAATTAATAATATCATGATGACACTCATGACTAAAAAATCTAAATTATTACATACCTTCTATGTAAAGTTTATATAAAAAATTCTTTTATCAAATTAATAAGCCAAATTATATATAATAAAATATTTTTAATAACATTTATTTGATATTTTGATAAAGAAAATAAGTATTACAACAATGTTGTGTAATCATTTAGAATTATTGTTTATATAGTAAAAAATAATATAAATTAGAATTATGAATATAAAATTTTATATTTAAAATTAATATTTATAGTCCAAAATATTCTTGGGATAAATAAATATTAAAAATATTATAGTTACTAAAAATATGAGTCTAATATCTTTGACTTTTCTTTAAATAATGTATTATAAATTTCATAATAACTTATAAGTAGAAAAAAAGGAAAATATTCAAAATATAAATTATTATAGATTAAAAATAATCATAATATAAAACTAGATTATTTTTTAGAGTCATTTTATAGTTATTATCATATTATTAGTACCTTCCATTACCAGATTTACCATTTACCGTGGAAACAAAAATTACCATGTTTACAATTCATATTATCCAAAACAAAAAAGGGAACTATTTTATAAATTTTTAAAAACTAACTCAAATTTAAAATCCATTTTATAAAATTCAATACACACTATTCTCAAAATATAATTTCAAATTAATCCATAAAAAATGAAATAAAAAACAATTATTCAGAAAAATTCAATTTTTTAAATATAGACCATTTTATAAACAATTCAACTATAAAATAAATTTTGAAAAACATAATTAGAATATTTTAAATCATATTGAACAAATTAAAATGTAAAACTAAACCAAAAAATAATTTCTCATTGTAAATAAAGCAAGAATATAATATATAAAATAATCATATTTTTTACTATTCATTGAAAAATAAAATAATTTAGAATTTTACCAAAATTTCAAAATTTAAAAATTTTGATATTATTATTTCAAATAGAAGGTCCATTTTAAAAAATATTTTTTATAAGATATTAATTAATTAATTATTTTTTTACATAAAAAATAATAAAATAATTTTCGGACGAAAATATATTTTTTAAGAATAAAATTACTTTTCAAAAATTATAGTACTTATTTAAAAAGAATTAATTAATACATTATAAAATGGTTGGAACATTATATAATTCATAATACCATTAATCATATTCATTATTTCTATTGTAATATCTAGGTTTTAACGATTACATAATAATATTTCATTATTCATATAAGATAGGTTTCACATATCTTTTACTCTATCAACCATATTATTTCCTTATGAAATATTAAGATATTACATCATCTACCACTTTAATAAAGGAAACCTTCATAATTATAGTTTTTATTAGTATCTGGGGCTTGAATTTTAAAAATACGTTTTTTGAAGTCCCACATCTAAAAAATGGTTGAAAAAACTTCTTCTTGAAAAGAGATAAAGGGAAGTAAGAAGGTCATCTAAAATAACACATAATATGATTATATATAAGAAAAAATTGATATGGTAGAGAAAAATAACTCCCAAGGACTGATAGAGAGTGATTGTTAATATACTCATGAGAATGTTGGCCATCAAAATATGATAATTTTTTATGTGTTAAAAGCCCATTGATATATCGATAAGAAAAATAAATGGACAATGTTTTTATTTAAGATAATTTTTCTTAGATTTCAAGAATTTATTTTACATATATACTAATAACATAAGTATTAATTCAAAACTAGTGTTTAATTCATTATTCAATTTCCACAACAAACTCAGTTTTTCTCTAAATGATGAGTATTCAAGTTGAATTGTTTTTTATGCCTAAAGCATTAGAATCAACCTCTATGAGCCAAAAAATCTATATAATAAAAAGAATATTCCTTCTATATAAAGTAATTAACCAAACTCAAAATGTATATTAAAAGATAAGATAATTATTAAAATGAATAAACCTTAATATGATGTAAAACTACTTCAATTTCCAAAATTCAGTACTAATATCTAAATTTCATCATAGATCATTAAATAAATAACTAACCTTTAAATTTATCTAAAATATTATAAATGGATATTGAAACCAAAAAATAAGAATGATTTTATTCCATAGTCTTCAATGGTAAATTTAATATTTATCTCTGCAAAGTAGTAATCACTCTTAAAGTCCCAAACCAAATAGTAACTACCATAATAATCTTAATGATATGATAACCATTTCTATAAATAACATGAACCACCAAAAATCCATAATAAAATCATATGTGATTTGAAAATACTACTCAACCTTTTTTTTCTAAAATAGTATCCCATAAAATCATATAAGTTTCCAAAAAAATTATCTTCTTATGAAATTACACTAATCTATTTACCACCAAATCCATATCTAAACCTATGGTAATATATATGATAAATCATATATTCCCTCAAATCATATTATTCTTATTACATCATATTTTTTTAACAAAAACAAAACATTCACGCTAACCAAGGCTAACATATGCTTATGGTAGGTGATGCACCATTTCCTCCCTTTAGTTGTGGGTTCTAACCTTGTGGCCTTACTAAATGTGATGGGTTGTCACTAATCCTGTAGGTTTTCCATTATCTAAAACTATATTTGTATAATCCTTATAAAATTCCAAAAATGTGATAAATATCCTAAAAATAAAATTAATATATTCAAAATTAAATATTATTTTTAATCTTAATGGTTATCTCATACCATTCATTTTTCATCCAAAAATATTGTAATCCATAATTACTTCAAACAAAATGTCTCTATGAATATAATTAGTCAAATTAAAATTTCCCAAAGGGGTTTCTAATATATTGAAATTATGATCAACCATAATATTATAAACCCATGATGTTGTCTATAACAATTAATATAACCTCACCTAAGAACTTTTTAATACGCAAATTAATCTAAACTAACTTAGGATACCAAATTTAAGAGCCTAGAATCATTAATTTTGGATTTGGTGATAAATACATAAACATTATAAATTTTGATCCAATTTTTTTCAAAAAAAAATAAATAAAAAGAAAATATTTTACTACTCACATATATAAAGACCTGTTAGGTTTATATTTAAAGATAATTAGGAAAAACTATTACATGTATTTGAATCATAAACAACTAGAGCATTAAAAACTATATCATTTCTCAAAATTGCTTCACATCTGTAACCCTTCTTAAACATATCATACTATGATCCTTTGTTTATAACCTAGGGAAACAGTAACATAAAAATGTATTAGATTAGATTATATATAAGGGTTACTATAAAATATAAAAATATATGTTCATATGAAATCCTAGTATATGAATAATGGTGTGTGATTATGAACATAACATAAAAAATCCATACTGAACATATCATAGATCTTAAACCTGAGTAATGGAATTTAAATTTATAATTTTAGAAAACATGGGCTATATGTATTAGAAATCATTATAAATAAATCATGAACCAACAGATCATGTCATGAAATTGTGGCTTCATCATAAATACAGAATACTATTTCATATTTCATGTTTAAGTACCAATACCATCAATATAGCAGATCAAGACTCACATGTTTCCCATAGTGGACCAGGACACAACTATTTCCCATAATGGAATAGGATACACCTATTTTCCATAATGGATCTGGTCAAACCTATTTTCCAAAGTTTTCCAAGGTAGTAAATTTTTTCCTCATTTTTATCTCATGAGATATTATGCTTTACCCAATGCATTGGAGGGAGATATAGGTCCCACCCCTAACATAAATACAACCATACATATGTGTTTCACAAGACCATAAATCGTTAATAATATCCGAACCCATAAAATAATAACTTGAAAAAGGAACATAAAATATAATTTATAAAATTATGTTCATTATATAACATGTAAAATAGTATTATATACTCCACATAAAATAAATAGTTGTTAAATATGATATAAGTCTCCCAAAAATAAAAGTGAGACTAATAATCTCATACAACTTTTTAATCAGTTAAATCATTTTTGCTATGATTAAATAACATATTATGAAACATTAAATATAATGAAAGTAAATAAATTCGTGATATAACATGTAAATGGGTCTTATATACCCCTCAAAAAAAGAATATAGGTGAATAACGTCTAAATATACTTCAACATAAGAGATTTGAGATGAATTCCATTATAAATATCAAATTATAAAAGTTAAAATTGAAAAATATATATATATATTAGAAATATTATCTATAAATATAAATAAAAAAGTTTAAATATAAATTATAATAATATAAATTTATTTCAGACATAATGTTATCATGAGATAATCATTGAAGTAGTAGTCTAACTCAAAGAATGGAAATTGAGTTAAGAATTACCTTACCTTAAGATAAAATCATCATGTATTTTCTTTTTCTTTATTAATAATAAATTTAGGATAAAATATTACATGATTGAGAACCATTTAAAATTTTATTATTCCCTTTATTTCATTCATTATAATGTTATAAAAATTACTTAATTATTAAAGTTAATGTGGGATGTTTTGATGATATTTTGTTCATAAGTCCAAAATGACATCGATAATTTTACTATGGTAGAAAAGGTCATAATTAAATCATATATAGAGTAATATTTATGACATAAATATCACTTTTATACATCCCTTATACATTTAAACCAATAAATTAAATATGGTTATTAAAAATTTACTATGTTACAATCATGGAGATGGTAAGTCGTACAAACACATGTGTAACATTTTCATTTTTCAAAAATCATTATGAAAAGAAGGGATGTATTATTTGGTCATAAAAAATCATAAAAATATCATATATATCATATTAATTCTATAAATATACTTATATATCATCAATGATATGTGGTGAAAAAAATGAATCATATCGCTTTGTGGAGGTGGTAATCCACAAGTTTGAATGAAAGACGTTATCATGCTTACTGTACATGGAGAGGTAAGAATGTAAATGATTTTATTTCTTTTCATATTAATTAATATTTAAATAATATTATATTTAAAAATTAATTCCATCATTATAACTAGTATGGGAGATAGTTATGGATGATGAATTACATCGATTCTTGATCTTGTAATCTTCCATACACAGTGACGATAATTTCATTTCACATTTTATGGAAGGGGATATTTTTGTGGATCATGAAAATAACATAATAAAATGTAACAATATTTAAGATATTGGATTTTTTATTTTATCATGGTTTACGAATATTTTTGGGATCAGTAAAGAAAATAACAAAAATATGTAGATAAAAACTATACCTCTTCTTTGGAAACCATCCTTTTCAAAACGACTTAATACAAATAAGGATGGTGTTATGACTAAAACATACATCTATAATATGGTTATCTATTCTAGTAAGTTCTTTGAAAATGGATTGGAAAAAACAAAAATGTTTTTTATGTGTGATTAATGAAAATAATATGTGCCCTTCTATAAGAATGGATAGGGTCACTTTTGGAATTTATCAAAAAAAATTAATTAATTAAATTAAATTTTCAATTCAAATTTGCTCAAAAGTTATTTATTAATAATATAGGATGACTATGGTTATAAATAATTTTATCTAATAAATATTAGATAAGTTTTTTTCTATAATTATAGCATTATATTTTTGTTTTAACCATTATTTTACCACTATAACTCTTACTATGAAGCCACAACGTTTTTCTCTTCTAATGTTATTATAGTTACTATAAAATGAAAAAATTGAAAAAATTGTATTATTTATGATATTTTAAATTCTCTACCCATATTTTTATTGAATTTTTGATATTTAGGAATTTTATATCATTTAATGAAAAATTATTTATCAAAAAATATTCATAATGTCAATTTTAGTGAGTATTTATTAGTATGACTTTAGTAAAATAAGTATAATAATTAGAATTAAAAAAAATATTTTATTACATACCTTATATATAAAGTTAATCTGAGTAATTATTTTTTCAAATTAAATTTCTCAAATTATAATTATTTTAGTATTTTTCATAACATTTATTTGATATCTCTATTAGTAAAATAATTACCGTATTTACATTGTGTAAGCATTTAAGGTATTTATTTATATACTAAAAATAAAAATTAAATCATCATGATAAAGATAAATATTTTAAATTTAAAATGAATATGTTTTGTCAAATATATCCTCTCGATAACCCCATATTAAAAATATTACAGTTATTAAAACTATTGAGTATGACATCTTTGACTTTTCTTTGATCAAATATTATAAATTTCCCAATCACATTAAAATAAAAATAAAATTCTTTATTTTAAAATCATTACTTATTATCGATTAAAATAAACCATACAATAAAATTGGGGTACGTGTAATGGTCATTTTTTAGTAATTATCATATTATTATTATCCATAATTACATGATTTACCATTTACATTTCTAACAAAATTTACCAAGGAAACTATTCATATTGTCCAAAAATAAGAGGGTCCAATTTAATAAATTTAGAGAAAATGATTCCTTATATGAATGAAATTTTTTGAAACTCTAAAAAAATAATTTTCAAAATTTATGTTAAAATTTAATCCGGCAAATAAAACGATTTTTTTTTTTTGCAAAATAGGACCGATAATAAATATAAATGTTTTAAATACTAAATTCAAGTATAAAATCAATTTCAAATAAAATAATTTTCATATTTTAAATGAAATTGATATAACTAAAATTAGTAACTAATAGAAAATATATTTTAACCTTGTCAATATATGAAAAATATAATTTTTAATAAAAATCAGTATTTATCACCAATCACTGAAAAATCAAACTTTTCTAAAAAATTTCAAAACATTACAGTAGGAAAATTTTGAAATGTTGATTTCATAAATTAAGATAATTTAATAAAATAAATTAAATAAAATATCTTGAAATTAATTATATTATTTTTAGACAAATATCATAAAAATGATTTTTTTATGAAAATGCATTCTTTTAATGAATAAAATGACTTTTCTATAAATCTAGAACATGTTTAAAAATATTTAAATAATACAGTATAAATTACTTGGATAATTTTATATTTCACAATTTCATTAATACTATTCATTTTTTTATATTTAATGGCTAGTTGATAATGATCAGATAAAAATATTTCATATTTCATTTATGTTAGTTGTTGAATATCTTGTACACTATCGAATATGGTTATTCCTTATAATGTATCGATATATTACACACATAGAATAGATGATAAAGTAATTTTCCAACCCTTGTAAAATAATTTTGTAAAAATAGATTTTCTATTACCATAATTGATGATAAATCAATGACCCTTTTTAAACCTTTTTAATTTATGGGTTTGAGGTTCTCAACATTCTCTTGATCATTCACATTCTTTTGATCATTGACCTATGTCCCTCTATATCATTATTTGGGAATTTATTTTTTTTACATTTTTAAATAATCAATTTTCAGACATTTTATCCTATTTTAAAACTATGTATATGTCATTCCATATTATCTTTATACTTACCTCTCTCTTTGTTATCAATAAGATTTTTTTGTAAACCTTTTTATGATATCGGTTTACACTAAAAGTATTTTTAAATATGTAACTGTTTATTATGAATAATAAGTTAACATTTTGGGGATTAAATTTATTAAATGGGGTAGGAGGTAACACCATGAATATTTTGAAACCAAAACTATGCTGGACAACATATTCGAGACATAACACCAATGGCTTGGGATATATATAACCATTATAAACTAGCCCTTAAATTCATGGGTGAGAATAATATTGCCTAAATTATGATATATATATATATATATATATATTCCATAGTAAATATAAATTATTCATAACTTTTTCTAAAGTAAAGAATTTATTTTTAATAAAGTAATTTTATTATTTAAAATTATGTTTTCTCAAAAATGGTTTTTCTACTTTTGATGGAAAAATATTTTAAATACTTTTTGTAAATTTTATAAATTTTATTCGATAAAATTATATTCATTATTGAAATTTTAATATCATAATTTAATTTTGAGTAAAATTTTTGGATTTTTTGGAAGATATTGATTTTTTAATGAATAGTGAAAATACTGATTTTTCCAAAAATATCAATTATTTTCAATAAATCATAAAATTTACAACTCAAATTATTTTTTGAATATGATTTCATGTAATATAAGTATTATCTATTTATATTTAACCCACTTAATTTATTTTTAATCTAATTCATATTGGATTTTACTGTATGTTTGTCCTTAGGTTTAAAAACATGATGTTTTGTAAATTGTTTTAATGTGATTAATGTTTCTCATTTTTATATAATTAAAAACCCTGTAATTAGTAATGATTTAAATGAAATTTGTATATTATATTTCAAAAAATATCAATTTTTATTCGTAATATAATACTTTTTATTCATAGAGTTAATATAAAATCACATTTCTCTTGATAAATAAACTTCTTAAAAAGTCTATTTGTCATCGCATTTGTGAGTTTACTATTAAATTAAAAAATTTAAGTGATACTAATTTATTGTTAAAAATCTATTCTATTTTTGGAATAATACTAATTTATATTATATAAAATATCATATTAAAATTTTAATATAATAAAAAATAAAAACGTAAAAATAAATTGTCGCGGTTAAGGTGAAAATTTGGTTATTATAAGTTAAACTAAATTCATAAGCTTCTACATATTATAACTTTAAAAAATAAACTATTTATCACCAAATTTATAACATATCATGTGTAATAATCTATAAATCTCTATTTTCATCCTTTTGGAATGTGAAAAATGTTGGTACACCAAATGTGTTTCAAAATTATAAGTGTACCACTCAAGTAACTTATAAATGGATACCTACTCTCCTATATTTTTATCAAATTAAATAACTTTTTGTTTAGATGGTCCCTAATAGAATTACTTCCCAACATCCATAAAAATATTAATAGAATCATTTTTTTCAATAATCCATTATAGCATTAATTTATATATAATTCGAAAGAGGTCAACCGATAATAGTTAAAATTTATTACTGTGAGTTTTTATTTTGTTTCTTCTTTTCCCTACCTCAATTATTTCTCAACTATGATCATATAATAAAACAAATATATAAAATATAATGATATCTTATTATATTAATTTCATAACCTTAATCTATCTCCTATTCAATTAAATGGGATAGGAAATCATTATTTATGTGTATGACAGAATATCTTCTCACAGACCGATGTTATTCATTTTCCATTATCACTTATCATTGATTGTTTTAATGATTGATTTAAACTATATATATTATATTTTAAACATATTTATAAATATGTTGTTATTATACCTCATATAAATTTTTACTTTCAAATTCATGGGGGATATGATATGTCTCTCGTGTATATGACAGACTACCGCCTCGCGAAGCAATGTGATTCGTTTTTCACAACAGATTTTTTTATAAGGTAATAAGTATAAAGTAAATGAATATATGTAATTTAAAATATATAATAATTACATCCATAAAAATTTATCATTTTTAAATTTTAATATATAATTTTCTTTATTTAAATGAAAAATGATAAAAAGGTTCTTGTAAGTATGGAAAACGGCCTCCACAAAGAGATGTGACTAATTTTTCATCCCCACATCCCAAGAATGATATATATTAATATAATTAAGGAAATTATATTCTATTTATGATATTATTATCATTATATAATGATTTAATACTATATATTTTATTTCCATAATGATCACAGAAAAATCGAAACATTACTCATGTGTATGTACACCCTATCATCTCCACGATCATAATGTTATTCAATTTTTATAACCATTTTTCATGATTGGTTTTAAATGTTTAATTAGTTAATAAATATTATAATTATTTAATGACTATTATTCTTTATAATTTTAAATAATTAACTCTTTTTACATGGATTATACAATGAAGCCGTTTTGAAATGATTAATCAAACATCCTCAAAACACCAGATGTAGACTTAACTTATCAAATATTAAATTACATCATTAGAATGAATTAAATTAAATGATTTTTATATATGTTAGAAATCCTAGAAAATAAAATTAGGAATTACAATAATTTATGTTATCTTATTATATATGATTTAAAGTGTATACAAGGAATGTTTGTAGTCGATGTAAAATTTTTTCTCATTTTTATTTTAGTTATGAGAGACATATGCCATATTCACCACTTTTTTTTTATTTTTAGTACATATAATTCCTATTTTAAATGTGATATCATTAATCATTAATACATTATGTTTTTCTATGTTTCAATGTTAATTAACTAATTCATAGGTATTTTACTTGAAAGTTACTATGTTGTGAAGGGTTTCTTAATTTAAATTCCATTCATTATTTTGTAAATCTTCTTCATTGATTCCATTATTATATAATTATGTTTGAATTTATATGTATATTTTTTTATTCTAAATTTCCACATTGTTATATGGATTTAAATTTGAAACACATAATTTATTAATTGATTAATTCTCAATTTCCATGGTATGAATTTTTTAAGGGTTATTCATATGAAATTATATTTCTTTTAGACATACCATAAAATTATAAAACAATTTTAATTTTTGAGGTTTATATACATCACTTTTACATGATATATCATGAAAATAATTACATTAGTGATTTTTAAAGATTATTTTGATGTTATTATTTCATGGGGATTATAATTTAATAATTACCAATGTGCAAAGGGAATTATGTTATAATATCATTTCTTTCAGCATTATTTTTGTTAAGGTTTATTTTAGAGGAAATAACATGATATTATTTTCATGAACCACATTTATTGTATTCTATTATGGTAATTAATGTTGTTAAATGATTTTTTTTTTCATTTCATCATTTAATGATTGAATAAATTTCATGAAAGTCTTTTTTAATTGATACCAATCGTGTATCTTATTTTTGATTCGGTATCCTTTTCTTTCTTACCCATGACTTCCAAAATGTCATATTAATTGTTTTAAAAAAATTATTTTCTAAAAAAATGATTTCCAAAAGCCATGTGATTTGATCATTAAAAATATTTTTTTAAAAAAAACAAAATGGATATTTCTTACCATTTCTAAATGGGTCATTTTTTACTCCTTTTATAAAATGTTTTGAAAATAATGCTTGTTTTTAACATTTATGACATGATAAAAATTTCCTTCCATAACATCATTTTTTTACATAATGTTTCATTTATATTTTTCCAAGGTTTTTTCAATGAAAATAATTTATTCAATAATTTTTTGAATTTTTAGTTTCTAAAGTGATTTTCGTAATGAAAAAGTTATTTTCTTCAAAAATGTTTTTAGTTATATTTTAATGGTATTTTATCATAAAAATAAAGTAGCCTTATTGTTTCTTATACTCTAATGAGAATATTTTTTAATGACACCATACTCATTCATTAATTGGATGGATTAAAATTTTTCCAAGAGATTTATAGTGAACCTTATTATTTCTTGTGGTATAATCATGTTCAAATAGATTTTAATGCAACCTCTTTCTTTTCAATGGGTTAACCATATTATAAAGAGATTTTAAGGAATCCATTTTTTCTATGGGTTTATTATGTATGAAATTTATTTTCATGGAACACATTTTTTTGTAGGTTAGTCAATTAAAGAAAATAATAACAGTTATTTCTATGATTTCATGATGAAATTATTGTTCTATGTACTTTTTTCATGAATGGTTCATGGACATTATTGATGATAATGGGTGTTACCAAATAGTGTAGTATCATCCTGATATCATTTATACAAATGGTGAACCCATATAGCACATCAATGTGTTGGATAGTGATTGAGTTTTCAGAAGAATTGTATTGGAAGTGGTTCATATGGTTATTCCAATAGTAAGGGTTTTATAAGAGTGATATGATGTTAATTTTCGAAGATAACAAAATGTTTTAACAATGATTTATATGGTATTATAATGTTTTATTTTATCAAGATTTATATCACATGGCTCATGATTATTTATTTCTATGACCCTTTCCTTTGTTAAATCCATATTCCATATATCATGATTGATGATTCATGTACTGATGGGTATTAATTTTTGTATGGTTTTATCATACACTCCAATTATGTCATCATACCCTTACACACTTCTTATTCCCATTGATGACATTTAATTTTTAATTCTTATGTTGTCACATACTAAGAATTTTAACTCTCCTTTATTATGTTTACATTTCCCAAAGTTATCAAAAATGATTTTAATTGAATTATGTCCTTAAGGGTTTCATATGAATGATAATGATGACATAATGTGAAATTAGAAAACCAAGGTTAAGTTGGAGAAATAGTCTTTTAAAGACATTGGCATGGTTTATGTAAGTGTTTTCCCAAATTATCCAAAACAATGAACCTAAAAGGTCCTTAATAATTTATGTAATCCAATATTTTAATTTTATGTTTAATGTTTTGGATGGAAAAAATTTTGTCACCATTATCAGCATCAAATCCAGATATGTAATGTTTATAATTTTAGGTCTGGGTCTAGGAGTACGAGTTTTGAGATATTATAATAATTATATTATAATTGATCTAATTTTTTTTTAAAGAAATTTTTAATCAAATTGGAACTTTTAAAATTATTTTAATGAAAATTCATTTTTCAAACAAAATAAGTATTTTTTACTATTCATTGAAAAACAAATTTCAAAAAAAATTTAAAAACATTATTATAATATAATTTTTACCTGATTATTTTAAATAATAAATTCCATTTTTTCAAATATATTTTTCAATATGAAAAAAAATTGACTGTTAAATAAGTGCGTAAAATGATACAAAACCTATTTGTAGATAAATGTAGGTTTTAGATATTAAAATGGATTTATTCTTTTATCATGATTATAAAAAATAATAAATGAATGGTATAACGTATTATTGAATAAATTATATGTAAATTTCATCAAAATAATTTACCAATAGTGACAAATATAATTTATTAGGATAAAAACACATTGTGCACATAAAAATAATTTTTTAGAAATTAATTTCATTTACATTAATTTTATTTATTTATAATCAATTGATCACTAAATAATTTATTTTAAATAAATATAAACCATATACTTTTCATAATTTAGTCACTTTTTTTTCAAACTCTCCAATCCAATGAACATGTGATAACTATCACATTAAATAAAAATATTTGAATAGTATTTTGTTGTTCATTTATACTTGGTTCTTCATGTAATTTAAGATACCGAATAAATAAAATTTACATAAATAGTTATATTTTCTAAAATAATGGGGTGTTACATAAGATATATTTTCATTGGTATTTAAACATTTTATTATTCATATGTTGTTTCATTTGGTTTCAATTGATAAACATCGTCTGTATAAGTTAGACATGAAGAAAACATTACTATATGAAGACTTATATGAAGAAATATATATAGATAATATAGATTCTATCATGGAGTATTAAAATCAAGATTTTATGTGAGAGAACAATTGGAGCCTTTATGGTGTGAAACTAGCACCAAGGAATTGGAATTAAAAGTTCAATGACTTCATGTAGGAGTGAAAGTTCATGTGGAGAAATGTTTACCATTGTTAATACCATAATGTTTAGTGATGGTTATTTTATCATATTACTTCTCAATATTGATGAAATACCTATTTAAAGAATTGTAAAATAAAGGAAAAATAAAATGAGTTATAATTTTCTGAATGCCTTATGTAGAATGATAGTAGTCCAGAAAGATAGATTTTGGAGATAAGAATTAAGAGAGACTTTTGATCCAGTACATTATACCTGAGTTAGTTGGATTACATCTGGAAGATTGTAGTTTATTTTAGAAAGGGTGAGGTGAAACATGTGTCTATTCCCCAGGATAGATATTTCCATCTGAGCAAGGATGAAAAACCATAAATGGAAAATAATGTTTAGTATATTATTGAAATTATATATTCATAAGTTGTATGAAGCCTAATCTCCACCATAGTTTACCCTCATCTATAAATTATGAATGTAGTGAGAGTTCGGAGCATATTTCTAATGAATACTAATAGAGGGCACTAAGCCTCTATGAATGGGACTATTCATTAATTAAAATCATTAATAATCATAGATATTTAATTCTATAAAATCACTCAACTTAAGTGTATAATTTATATGACATTATAGGAGATGGAGATAATATGAAAATCAAGACTTGTTATGTATTAAATTTATAATTAATGAAATTTACAAAGTTACTAAAGCCTCAAAATGTAGTTTTACCCCCAAAAAAAGATGAACAGTACATATCATTGATGGAATATGTGAATAAGTTGATTTAGATGAAAGTGATACTGAAATATCATAGACATATGAAATATGATGGGATCCTCTTTTTCTAAACACAAAGTGAAATTAACTTAGATAAAACATCATAATTTAATTCATGGACATAGATAATTAGGTTACAAAATCAGTTTATCTAGATGTTTTTAGTGGATAGAGTGCTCAACCAATAGAAAATATAATGGACAAAAAATAAACCAAACATGTTAATAAAGGTTATATTATAGGATTTTCTTAGTTGGTTGGCATGAATCCCTCACCACAAAGTGTACACCTACTGGGATGGAAATGGTAGAATGAAGATAGTGACACTTGAGCCCTACCACCACTAGGCCCCAGGTTAGCGACTAACTCCGAGGGTATAGTTAACACTTAGATGGGAGGAATTACCCAATAAGAGAACACATGTGAAAGAGATAAATAATAAAGACATCAAACAACTCCTTCTAAAAATACAATATGAAATAAAACCCAAGTTCACATATGTAATGACATGAATGAACTACTACAACCGAAAGGAAAATTCTAAGTACTGAAAGAAACGTATGGATGATATTAAATAAAGATCCCAAATAGATCCTGAAAGCCCCGGTCTAGTAGTAACCACCCATATCATCATCCTACTCCAACTAAAATGACAAAAAAATTATATAAATAGGGTGAGTATAACAGTATACTCAATTGGGTCCTCCCCATAGCCTCTCATGCTACATATAATTAAATAATACTAAAACATAGTGAAAAAATGTGAAACTAACTCATCACCTAAATATGTATACTATGTTCCAAGTCTCACCAATGCTACTCTCACCATGTATCGCATACAAGAGTTTATAATATACTAATGAATATCATGGTTACCCTGTTATCTCTTCTGTCATGAACTAACCTAGGTCAACCCTGAACCAGTCACCCGAGTCGGTCTACGGCATGGCCCGAAGGGTGTTTTCGATCCCCACGATCTGGAAACTAGTGTCGGGCATCAAGATTTAATCGTTGGAAATGATTTTAGCCCAAAAAACCATGATTAAAACAGAATAGAAACCAAACAAAATAGACAAACTCTAACAATAGAAATAACATAAAATCCACACGACCAACGTACCTCCACGTGACCTCACAGGTCACTACCCAAACAAAGGACCAACCTCTCTCCAATACTGAGAGGCACAAACCAACAAACATGAACAAAGTAACATGCAACTGAAATGTTAAAAGGTATGAGTGAGTACAAAAAAATACCCATTAGGTGTGCCCAACAACAAAATCCCAAAGAACTTCCAATAAATAAAGAATTTACAAATCCAAGTTTTAACTACAATGTATAAAAGTATAAATTCATAAATATTTCACTTGAAAACAAAACACGAATCATTTCCCTTATTCATTTTCAAAAGTTATATTTCTTTCATTATTGCCAATAGCTTTTTCAAATGGAGAGTAATGTAACATTTCAAATTTTATACAAAGAGAATAAAACATTTTCATTTGAAACCATTTTCACAAAAAGAACAATGTACCAAAAGAAACAAAATAAACCACACAGTAAGGTAAATGTAGGTATAAAAACAAACACTACAATGATCACTACTAACAAATGAAATCCAAATGACATGGGTCAAATTTAGGAGCATGTGAACAATCCAAAACATACCATACATGTGACTCATCCTAAAGGCATGCCCTTACTCGATGACATCATAACGCCCCAACGCTCCACATAGACCTACATGGCCTAACTGAGGGGCCCAATCCCCATAGCAGTAATAACTCTGTATTCCCCTACAATGGGGCCACTAGCCAGTGCGTAATCTAAACTAGTGCGGAAATCATTCTCTGAAGATTCACTCACTATGGCATGTTCCCATGTCAACACAAGCAATAAAAAGGGTTTGAGTCAACAAATACTAGTCAAGCAATTCAATAAATGCATTATCATCTTACACTATCAACACTCACACAATAGAAACACCCATTAGTACCCCAAGGAACAAGACCCTTGCCTTTAAACCATTATCACACATGGGAAAGTCCCAAGACAAGGTAACCCCCATCTTTCATCAACCAACAAGGCAAGGACCCATTCAAAAGAGGGTTTTTCGATGAAACCATTTTTATTTAAAGTTCCAACCGGGCCTCAACAACCATTTAATACCAAAACATTTCCAAAAGACGTAGCACACGCCATCATGTTAAAAACAAGAAACACACATAGAACCTCATTTAAGAAACTCAAATCGGCATTTTAAAACATAAACACATTTGTGTCAAAAGTAAAACCATTTTCCAATATCCAAACGCACCCATTATCATCAAGATCCAAACAAGCCTTTTATAACTTTTTGAAGGCATGCTATTTCTCAAATGAAATCCAAAAATTTATTCACAAGCCAAAGGAAAACATTTTTCAACAAACAAGAACCACACTTAATGTTTCCAAAATCAAGTTTAAAGGCAAAATGGGCATTTTATCTATTCAAGGTTTTAAGAGAACACCATTTTCCATAAACAATACATCTGCCATTTTACATAAACCAAAACCATTTCAAAATACACTTCAACAAGGGTTGCACATTTCATAAAGAACCCATTTAGCAATATCACAAGAAAAATGGAGAATTAAAATCCAAGAAAAATACTTCAAGTGCAATGCAAGAGATAAACAACTTCAATTTTCAAAAGGTTACCACACTAAAAATAACTATTTATTACTACCTTAAGTTTATTGAAAATCAATGAAAAGACAAGGAATAAATAAATTCTAAATTTAAAAGGAAAGTTCAGTTGGAGACCTACCTTGACTCGCAAACCGAACTCGACGACATAACACACCTCGCACAGGCGCGTACGCACACGCTAGTCTAAAACATCTACGTTGTGGAAATATTCCACAAACACGCTACAACAAACACCAAAACAACCAAAACATCCATCCACTAATATAAAATAAACTCAAACAGATTCAAATCACAAAATTTACCTTGGCACAGAGACGTACTCGACCCACGGGGTCACGCGCCAGTCATAAGGGGCGGCACCCTCAGGCACGGAGACTGTCGGGGGTCGCATGTCGACCGTCAGGTGCGCCGCTGGCCAGCGCAAGGCGGTGGTGGTTGGACAGAATGTAGAAGGCCGGAACGTGACCGTCCGAAGTTGTGGCGGTCGTGAAATGCTGCGCGGGTGTGTCGGAGGAAGCCGGAATGCCGAAAGGAGAGCCGGAGGGCACGCCGGAGCACCGGGAAAAAGGCTGGGAGTGCCTAGGATGCCGGAATAGCGGCCGGAGGGCTGTTGGCCAGAGGTTGGTCTCTCCGGAGCTCTTTCGAAGTTCACCGGAGGGGGACGGAGGCCGCTGGCCAGCGGCGGGACTCACCGGAAGGGCTGGTAGGGGGATCTGAAGCGTTGGCCGGAGTAGGGGGAAACAATGGAGGAGGAAGGAGCGTGACCAGGGGATGAGGGGGTGAGGCCAAGTAGACGAGGGCCTAGGGAGAGCGGGAGGTAGGGCAGCGCGACAGTGGTGAGGGAGCGGGGGCCTATGAGGCGTCACGTGGGATGGGCGAAGGGAGCGATGGGATGGGGGTGGGTAGGAGGGGCTTGTTTGCGCAAGGGATGAATAAGGGGGGCGTGCTGCGGCATGGAACAGGAGAAAGGGGGGACGATGGGGCGGGTAGCTAGGGTTTGATTAGTTTTTTTTCATTTGAATAAAATAAAAATACTAATAATAATAAAACTATAAATTATTATAATAATAATAATATAAATAAGAACAATAATGATTACATTAATAAAATTTATTAACAACAAAAATAATATTAATAAAAATAAGAAGAAGAATAATAATAATAATGAAAACAACAACGAGAACAACAACAACAATAATAATAATAATAACACAAAAATAATAATACAATAATAGTATTAATAATAAAAATATCACTAATAAAATTAATACTCCAATCAATAACCTTAATAATAATAAAAACAACAATGTAATATTATTATTATTATTATCGAATGTTCTTTCTAAATTATAAACTATTTATTTACATTAATCTAAAAACTGGTTCACCGCACACTCGGAGGATGACCTAATAAATCACACACAAGTTGCGCACCTCAACTTAGACCGCTTGGGCGTTCGCACGAGCACCTGGGGAGATCGTGCGGTTATCTCCAACCATGAGGTGACCATGCATGGGCCCGAAACCCGCTAAAAATATTAAATGACAAAAATATTAATCTAGGATCTAGCTCAGACCCTAGCGCGAGTTCCCAGATCGAAGAATTAAATAAAATAAAAATTAATTTAAGATGTCAGGTTTGACAATTCTCCCCACCACAGACACTTTCTGTCCCCAAAAAGTCACCCAGCTGAACAATGGACAAGGCAAGAATCCATGCCCGACTAAAACTGAAGGGTACCAAAGAACAAGAGAATGGGAGAACATGAAAGGGTTCTCCCCACCACAAAATCTCAACTAGTGCAAAAATTTAACACTCAAACACACCACCCTAGGAGGGGGGCAACGTAGGATCTCCCAACTAACCCAAACTAACCTTTATAGCACGAGTGAAACAACACAACCGCTAAAACATGTAACTCTCTACATAGACCAAAAACCCCAAACACTTGAGAGAAACATCCCTGAAGAACTTATCCCACAAAGTAAACTCTAGAATTACCACAAACATTGATCCTTCCATAGGCACTAACATCTCTAAATGAACACAGTCAAACTGAAATTAACCAATACAAGGCTCAAACACACTTTTAAAGTTAAACGTACAATTTATAGAATCATAATTCAAACAAACCAGACTATTTGGATTAAAAATGAACACGTCCATCCAACTTCACGACGAGAAAATGGACCTACAATAATGCAAAAAAATAACAGTGGAATAAAGAGAATGGAAGGACTTTAAATGTTTCATTCGCATCATGGAACACCAAAACCCAAACTGAGGCTTCACAACAATAACTACTCTTGAATGCGTGCGAGATGCACCCCAAGACCTGTGGTTGGGGATTTGATGGTTGAAGCATCTCCTGCCTCACAATCAGGAAATGGAATCTTCAGGTCATAGTGTCTTCCTCAGGCGATGCTTTCTGCAAAACTTCTCTAGATGGTCCAGACACCTGCAATGATGGCACGTCTTCAGAGGGGTGCGACAAGACGGCTTGTATTCCCTAAATGTCCATACTGACGACACACCATTAGACAGTCTGATGAACTGAAAGATAGATCCACTATAGAGAAATCTTTAGAAACAAATTTAACTGACACACTCTTCTCGTCAGATGGGGGACCTTCATGAGCAACTCGATACGGTGGATTGCCAATTGTCTGCGCTCTGGAAACCAACTCGGCTAAGAACACCTCATGAAAAAACTTCTCAAAATTGATGATCCCAAAAAGGGAGGACTCACTCCTTGATATCTGGACGAAGACTCCTGATGAAGGGAGAAGTCTTCATCCAGTCCTATGACAATACCACTGGAAAAAGAGACACATGATCCTTGAAATGGTCAACATACGCTTTCACTGTCTTCTGTCCATGTTGAACATGCATGAGTTTCTTCCATTTTCTTTGACTTCACCTCCACAAGTATAAACCATCGAATGAAGAAGGGTTTAAAGACATTCCACATCATTCTAACTTGCAGTAATGGCGGGGTGATCTACTCATACTCATCCAGAGCTGATCCTTCGAACAGACCCAAAACAGCATGCACTCTAACAGCTTCAGGAGTTCCCAATGCCCTGATGACATGCTCAACCTCTTCAATCCACTCTACTATCTCTAACATAATCCAATCACCATGAAGAACAGACAACATTTTAGAATGACCAAAAAATGTGTATGACTCATCAAAACTCTGGGGACCTTTTTGGGCGGCATTTCTGAACAACATATATAACACCAATCCAAAACCGATATCAATCGAAGCAACATCAATAAAGCACCCTCATCCAAAAACAGCTAGCTCCAAAAACCAAACAACCACTAACACAACCCAAAATTCCCTATCCAAAATTCATGTTCCATTTTAGATTCCAAAACCACCTTTTTTTTCAAAACCGCTTTCTTTCAAGACCACTTTACAAATACCAAATCCAATTTTCAAACCAAAATCACTTTCCAAAACCATTTTCCTCTTTAAAATCAAATTTAGAAAACAAGGTCAATACTTTAATTTCAAACAAACCCAGGTAATCCTAGGAACTGTTGTACATGTCTTCATCTACATTAATTCATACTCACCAACATTCACTTTCCACGCATCCTCTCACATGTGAAAACATTCATAAGGAGTTCCTGAGGTTTCACCCCAAACCATTCTTGACCAATTTCCAAGAAGACTCCAGTTCTCCAAACCAAAGGCTTTCAGTTTTAAAACACATTTCATAAATATAAAGTCATTTAAAAGAAATCAGTCCCATTTTCAAAAACCCTTTTTCATTTTCAAAAACACACTTACACCAACAAGAATAAAAATGACACTAAACTTTCATCAAACCACCGGAGTGAGGGACTAGCGGGCACACATAACATGGCGACATGGTAGGGGGCCATGACCCATGTAAGAGTCAACAAATAGAAGGAATTCAAACCATGTACCTGGACACCACATGGGTCATTACTCCATGTGAGATCATGATGTAACATCTGTTTACCTCAGTTGTCATCTATCAATCCAAAACAAACCAGAATAAAACAAACACTCCATTCCTGGACTATCCCTGCTGACTCAAGGTGTGGAACGGTGAGGGTTCATGGCGTCCTTCCCATACCTACCTCTTGAGTCCCGACAATACTAATCTTTATCTACCAGCCACCCCAAATAACAATAACCTCCCTCTGATACCATTTTGTCTGAACCAACCTGGGTCGACCCTGAACCTGTCACCCGAGCAGGTCCGCGGCATGGCCCGAAGGGCATTCCCAATCCACCCGAGCTGGAAACTACTGTCGGGCATCAGTAATTAATCATTGGGAACGATTTTAGCCAAAAAAATAGGATTAAAACAGAATAGAAACCAAACAAAACAGACAAACACTAACAACAGAAATAACATAAAAGCCACGCGACCAACATATATCCACATGACCTCACAGGTCACCACCCAAACAAAGGACTAACCTCGCTCCAACAATGAACGACATAAACCAAGAAACATGAACAAAGGAACCAAAAATTGAAATGGTAAAAGATATGAGTGAGTACAAAAAAATACTCAGTAGGTGATCCCAAAAAAAATCCCAAAGCACTTCTAATAAATAAAGAATTCAGAAATCCAGGTTTCAGGTACAATGTATAAAAGTATACTTTCATAAATATTTCACTTGAAAACAAAACACAAATCATTTCCCTTATTCATTTTCAAAATTAAGATTCGTTTCATTAGTGCCAATTGCATTTTCAAATGGCGAGTAATGTTACATTTTAGATTTTACAGAAAGAAAATAAAACATTTTCATTTGAAACCATTTTCACCAATAGAACAAAGTACCAAAATGAACAGTAGAAACCACACAGTAAGGGCAATGCAGGTATAAAAAAAACACTACACTGATCACTACTAACAATAGAAAGCCAAAAGGCATGGGTCAAACCTAGGAGCTCGTGAACAATCCAAAACATACCATACATTTGACTCATCCTGACGGCATTCCCTAACTCGATGACATTATAATGCCCTAACACTTTTAATAGCCCTATATGGCCTAACCGAGGGGACCAAACCCCATAGCAGCAATAACTCAGTATTCCCCTGCAATGGGGCCACTAGCCAGTCTGTAATCTAAACTAGTGCGGCAAACATTCTCAGAAAATTCACTCACTATGCCAGGTTCCCATTTCAACACAAGAAATAAAAAGTGGGTGAGTCAACAAATACTTACTAATCAATTCAATAAATGCATTATCATCTTACACCATCAACTCGTACACAACAAAATCACCCCCTAGTACCCCCAAGGAACAAGACCCTTGCCTTTAAACCCTTATCACATAAGGGAACATCCCAATCCAAGGTAACCCCCATCTTTCATCAACCAACAAGGCGAGGACCCATTCCAAGGAGGGTTTTTCGATGAAACCATTTTTATTTAAAGTGCCAACCGGGCCTAAACATCCATTTAATACCAAAACATTTCCAATAGACACACCACATGCCATCACGTTGAAAACCAGAAACACACTTAGAACCTCATTTAAGAAACTCAAATCTGCATTTTAAAATTGAAACACATTGGTGTCACAAGTAAAACCATTTTTCAATATCCTAACGGACCCACTTTCATCATGATCCAAACGGGCATTTTATAACTTTTTGAAGGAACACAATTTCCAAATGAAATCAAAATATTTATTCACGCGCCAAAGGAATACATTTTCCATCAAACATTAACCACAATTAAAGTTTCCAAAATCATGTTTAAAGGCCAAAAGGGCATTTTATCTATTCAAGGTTTTAAGAGAACACCATTTTCCATAAACAATACACCTTTCATTTTTCATATACCAAAACCATTTCAAAATACACATCAACATGACTTGCACATTTCATAAAGAACCAATTTAGCAATATCACAAGAAAACCATAGAATTAAAATCCAAGAACAATACTCCAGTGTAATGAAAGAGATAAATAGCTTCCATTTTCAGCAGGTAACCACACTAAAAATAAATATTTAATAATACTTTAAATTTACTAAAAATCAATGAAAAGACAAGGAATAAATAAATTCTAAATTTAAAGGCAAGTGTAGTGGGAGACCAACCTTGACTCGCAAACCGAACACGACGATGCAACACACCTCGCATAGGCGCATACGCATGTGCAAGGTGAAAACCGCTGCGTTGCGGAATTATTCCACCAACGCGCTACAACAAATACCAAAAAAACCAAAACAGCCAACCACTGATATAAAATAAACTCAAACATATTCACATCACAAAATTTACCTCAGCACAAAGATGTGCTCGACCCACAGGGTCGCGCGCCAGTCATAAGGGGTGGTGTGCTCAGGCACAGAGACCGCTGGGGAACACGCGCCAACCTTCAGGTGCGCCGCTAGCCAGTGCAAGGAGGTGGTGGTTGGTCGGATAGCGGAAGGACGGAACGTGATTGGCCGAAGGTGCGCCGGTCGAAAAATGCAGCGCAGGTGCGCCGGAGGATGACGGAACGCCAGAAGGAGAGCCAAAGGGAGCAACGAAGCACCGGGAAAAAGGACGGGATTCCCTAGGATGTCGAAATGGTGGCCAGAGGTCTGCTGGCCGGAGGCGAGGCTCGACAGAACTTGGCTGGAGGTTTCTGGAGGGGGCGGAGGCCTGCGGCCTACGGCGGGGCTCGCCGGAAGGGCTGGCAGGGGCACCGGAGCGCTATCCAGAGCAGGGGGGGACAATAGAGGAGGCCGGAGTGTGGGAAGGGGCTCAGGGGGCAAAGTTGGGTAGACGAGGGCCTAGGGAGAGTGGGAGTCGGGGCAGTGTGGCATCAGCAAGGGCGCGGGGGCCGGCGAGGCATCGCAGGGGATGGGCGAAGGGAGCGCTGGGGGGGGGGATAGGAGGGTGTTGGTTCGCACAAGGGAGGAAGAAGGGGGTGTGGGTCACGGCGTGGAATAGGAGAAAGGGGGTAACGGGGGCAGGGTAGCTAGGGTTTGATTAGTTTTTTTCATTTTAATAAAATCTCTATAGTAATAATAATAAATCTATAAATAATAATAATAATATAAATAATATAAATAGAGATTACATTAACAAAATTTATTAACAATAAAAATAATAATAACAAAAATAATAATAAGAAGAAAAATAATAATAATGCAAATAATAATAATAATAATAATAATAACACAATAATAATAATACAATAATAGTAATAATAATAACAATATCATTAATAAATTAATACTCCTTGTAATAACCATAATAATAATAAAAACAACAATGTAATATTATTATTATTATTATCGAATGTTCTTTTTAAATTTTAAACTGTTTATTACCTTACTCTGAAAAACGGATCACCGTGTGTTCGGTGGATGACTTATTAAACCACGCGCAAGTTGCGCGCCTCAACTCAGACCGCTTGGGCATTCGCCCAAGCACCTGGGGCGATCATGCAGCTACCGTCTACCATGCGGTGACCAAGCATGGGCCAGAAACCCGCTAAAAATATTTAACGATAAGTATTTTAATCCAGGATCTCGCTCGGACCCTAGCGCGAGAACCCAGAGACAAGAATTAAATAAAATAAAAATTAATTTAAGATGGCAGGTGTGACATCTTCCCACTAGTCTTCCTTTTTTCCAAGACATCGGAGGTCCTAAGTATTTATATTCAAAAGGCTAGCTCGTAGACCCCTGGTTGAAGCACCACAACAAGCACCTCATGCATTAAAAAACCATGTATATATAACCAAATGTAATAATGTAGTTTCTAGGAGTAAAAACATCTTATATAACATGTCTCGCACATCTAGAATTATACCTCAAGCCATCACAACCCATACAACGAGTAAGAAACCTAAAGCCACCACATTCTATACACATTATGATAATATTATTCCATAGAAAACTGTATCTGTAATAAATGTGTGTGAAATAACCACAAGTCATTACAGCCCTATAAAAACATATATGGGGAAAATTAACCACCATGAATACCAGCACAAGTATCTTACTAGAGAATAGAGTGGTGTCAGAGGGGGTAGTCATCCATCCATCCTCCCACTATGATGTTGGGAAAAATAACCCCCAGGGTTCAGAATCCTTAGCGTGTTAGTTTCCCTAATGGATAGGGTGGTGTAGCATATAGATCACTAATGGTATATGATATAATATAGCACATAACCACACTCTAAAAAAGCATATTCTTAGAATCCACTATATCTAATGTCTCTCAGACTCCTGGAAGCCACTACTAATACTGGATATCTTAAAAGCGCAAAAACATTTAAATAGCTACAATAAATTATTTTATTCCCTTTAATCAGTTTTACATAAACATTAATTAATTATATAATCATTAATTAAACATTAACTATTTCCAAATTATATTTCATTAGCTTCAGGAAAAATTTCCATACCCTCCAAGAATAAGTAAACTGCGTCTATGGATTCTCAGAATTATAACCTCATCATTGCATCCTATCAAGATCCAACCCCATTGGATAATCATTAATCATTTATTAAAATTACTATTTTCAATATTACCAAGTTCTCTAGGAAAAAATCATATGATTCCCAAAAAAATTCAAGAAACCAAGAAAATTTATATGCCTCATGCAGTGGGGAAAAAATTAGGTAAACCAACAACCTGAACATCAACCATTAATTATATTCAAATAGGCATCCATCTTTCCTATCTATAGGTAAGCCCAGATTTAACCTATTTTTTCATCTTTGGTGTCCACCCTAAAGCACACACGAATATCCTGATGCATCTTGACATCCCAAGCATCAATTACTACTATAAAAATCGGGCCTCTTCCCCACATACCACAACAGCCCTGTAGGATCAGCTATCCCAGGCTCACATTTCATTAGGGCCCCATTGGCCAATATAACAAGTCTCATATCCAGATCACGTCACCTGTATCATGAAACAAACATATCAACCAGTCCCTTCTCCCTAAATCAAGGCATTCATCCTTCACATACATCGATCCATCATGGTTCTAAAGTGATAGACACTCTCTCTTGACAAGAAATCAGGAAAATTAGTCCCTAAAAAGGCTTTATATTCTATCACACATTTGATTTTCATTCCATATTGTATTAACTGATTCATTATTCGTAACTTCTAACTATGGGAAACATAAGAAAAAAGTTGTCATAATCTATTAGAAATTAATTTAAAATGACTTTAATTCGTTTATCAACATGAATTAACATTCTTCATGTTCATTAACCAATTCAATTAAAAATCTATACTTGCATTAATTTGAAAATCATCAAATGACAATAAAAACAACAGGATTAATTAACATGCCTATTTAATATTTTCTCCTATTAATAAGAAATTAATTTTGGATTTACTTTATTTACAAATTCCACATGAGAATAAAAACATAACAACACATCATAGATATAACACTATCCAAAAAATCAAGAATCAGCCTATTTTCAAGGTACAGAGCAACGACATCTCCATGCAATCGATTCCAATTATTTTATCTGGTTCAAGTAATTATTAGGTTAATTTCATTTCAATACAAGGAATAAATCACGATAAATTTACATTTTCACATATATATATTTGAATTAATGAATCCCCTACATCAAAAGGGTGATAATGTCATTCACATGAGAATTAACCACGCAGTAGATCTTTGATCACCCCTCCTGCAATAATAACTATATCATGCCGAGTATATCGTACCCCAAATGTGCTAAAATATAACAACAAATATCTATTAAAATCCTTCATATCATGTTAAATCACATAAAAAAGAGTAATTAGAGGAAATAAATCTAATAAAACAAAATAACATAGGTATAACATACCTTATATTGAATATAGATCACTAAATATCAAATTATGAGGCTAGGAATCGATCCTTGATGAAGGAATACCCAAAAAATCAATAAGGGGCTTGTCGAGTTACCTAGAAAAGGAGGGAGATCCATAATATCCCTAGGGATATAAATAACCCAAGCAAATGAAAATGACTAATACAACACTATAGTGGGGAATTGCATGATGTGTAATTCCCTTTTCTCATTATGTAATCCTTAGGTTCAGTTTCCACCAAAAAAACAAATAACATCTCTATTTTATTTATTTTTCTAACCCCTATTCATTAATATTTTTGAAACACACTTTCACGTCATGTAAAAATATTAATTTTCTTGAAATATCCCTCCTTCCAGATTCTAGAAACCAAAGTACTCCAGACATCCATGAATTCTCCTCGAATCACCTCCGTCTTTTGAAACTCGCAAATGGTCTATCCACTTGTATTCAGGCCCTTACATTAGATACCTCTTGAAACATTATTTTCCTCACTAATCCTAAACAACCTAGAGAGGAAACCAAAAAAGGTCATTCGAATAGCCACCCCTTGAGATACCTCCCAATTACTCTCGCCACCACAACATCTCAACCACCCCCATCCAAGAAGAAGGGGCTCAATGCAGTGAGTAGATGAATTACTCATCAATTGTTCTCCACTTATAGAGGGATTTTATACCCATCAAACCTCAGGAATTTTAAAACTGAAAGCACGTGTCATACCTAGCACACTTTTGCCTCCCACGGAGAAAGAGTAATCGACAATGAGTAACTAGTGAGAGATCTATCTTATAAACCCAAAGAAGGTCTACAACCACAAAACAAGTAGTGTTAAAAGAGAAGATCTAACCATAAAACAACTTAGGGTAATGATTGTGTATCTATGACTCGTGTTTCATGGTAATCTTCTCCATGCCACCGTGATACCACAAGACATGATCAAATAGTATATCATGCTCGAGCAACACATCTGCCTTGATGTCCTATATCTCTATAGGCCACTCATTGATGGTATCAACATCGTCAACATCAATCTCACCCCAATTAATAATGTGAGAGTCATCATGAAGATAATTATGGATCTACAACACATTAAAAACTTCATGTATCTATATCATCTATGTGGAATGTGATATCTGATACACGATGACTCCAACATGGGCTAACACCTCAAAAGGCCCAAAACATTGGGGAGTAAGATTATTCCCATGACCAAAACTTCACTGCACCTGATGAGGAGTCATGAACACATGACCCCCAACATCGAACTACATAGGTATCCTCCTATGATTGGCATAGGATTTATAACGATCTTTTCATGCCTTCATCCTCTCAAAAATCACCTAAACCATATCTGTATTTTTTACCTATTCCAGCACAAAAATTACTAATTCCCCAACCCCATTATAGTAAAATAGAAAATGGAATGGCCGGTCATAAAAGGCTTCAAATGGATCTATACTGATGGTGGATTGAAAACCATTGTTCCAGTGATCTCTACTAAGGACACCACCATCTGTTGTAGTATATATGACTACATCTTCATCTAAAAAAGAAAACATCCACCCCTAAATTCTCCCATATATAGATGTAATAATTGAATTTCATTTATCACTCTCCATGAATTATCATATTCACAAACTACATAACTATGTAACTTCCTACTCAACTTATCAGGCTCAAAATTAACATTTCTAGGTGTATACTAAATCTTGATGTCGTAACACTCTATGAACTCCATCCACTGAAACTGAATAATGTTCAATTCACACTAGGAGAAAACAAACCTTAGGTTATTAAGATCAATAAATACCACAAAACAGTCTCTAATTAGGTAATTTATCCATATATTCAAGGAAAATACCACCACCACTAAATTGAGATTGTGGGAGGCATAGTTATACTCAAGGGGACATAACTACCGAGACCCATAAGAAATGACCAATCTCTAATTTATCAAAAAACAATCAAACACTACATGAAATGAATCATAGAAAACCTCAAACCGAACTCGCTTTATAGGAAGACAAGGAACCAGAGCACTGACTAACTTCTCTTATAGATACTAAAAAATTTTCTAAAACTGGTCAGTCCAAAATAACTATTGATCATTTCTTTCCATCACTATTAAAGGAGTCAAAACCTGAGATAAATTTGTTATGACCCTCCTCTAGTATCTTCCATGAATGAAGAATATTTTCACCTCCACCACTATCTTGGTGGATTCCCAAGACACAACTACTTCTATCTTTATTGGATCAACAACTACTCCATGCAGAGACACAACATGCCCCAAGAAAATGACTTCTTGATACCAAAACTCACACATCAAGAAATATCCCAAACAACATATCACAATGATAAACTCAAAAAATAGAAGGTAGATACTCTACATGCTCATCCTAAAATGTGGTGTACACAAGGATGTTGTCAATGAAAACCATCACAACCTTATTAAGGAACTCACAGAACACATTTTTTATTTACCCCATGAATATATAAGGAGACTTAATCAAATAAAAAAACATCACATGAAACTCATAATGCCCATGAAGACTACAAAAATTAGTCTTTGGGATATCCCCGTCATTCAAAAGCTTATCATGATATCCTAACCACAAATCTAACTTTGAGAAAAAACATGTAGCCTTTATATGATCGAATAAATCATCAATCCATGGAAGAGGATAATTTTTATTCATTTTCACTTGGTCTAAGTTATGATAATCCATACAAAACTAGAAACTTCCATCAAACTTCTTCATGAAAAAAACTAGTGCACCCCATAGTGATTCACCAGACTGAACAAAACCACACTATAGTAGACCATCGAGTTGTATACATTGCTCCCACAACTCTAAAGGAACCATCTTATGTATATACATCATGACTGGAGACATTCCTAGCTATAGTTTGATCTCAAAATAGATCTATCATTGAAGGGGTAACACTACAACCTCATCTAGAAATACATCAAGGTACTCTTCTACAACCCTTATAAACTTTGACTTCTTAGCTTTCGATGAGATCATCATCAACCCATACATCAATGATGGTAATGGAGGAACTCACCTATGACTCATCTAGGGGTCCATCTCATCAAAAAACCCTACTAGATCTCCCTCAGTATTAAAGAAAACAACTAACCTCCTGAAGCATTACACAATAGCATTCACCAAATACAACCAATTCATGATGATGATGATTTCATATGATTATATTCGTAAATTAATTAAATCATCCTTAGTGTGGTGCTACCCCAGCACTAGTTCATAGTCTTTACAGATATCAAACTAGTCAACTTTAACTTCTAATTAAATAGTCACAACCACGGGGACTATAAATATCCCTACCTCATGTCCCAACGCATGGAAAAGGGAAGCTGATATGAAGGAGTGTATCACTACTAGATCAGACACGGTATGCACCAAATTTGAAAATAGGAAAATGGTACTTTGAACAATGTTTGGATTAACAAAATATACAAACAGTAATGAATGAAGCTTACCATGACCTACTCGACAACCACATTAACCATACTGATTACCACCTCTAAGGACGTGCTCTACTCTATAGGGATGGGGAGAATCACAAGGATTTTCCTCTAAATTCCCTATATACTCTGCTGATCCAAAACTGGATCATCCTGCTACAACTACCTCAGATAGAACAACCTCAATGGATAAACCCAAAGCAGAGAAACTAGAACATGTAGACTGCTCAGAAAGGTGGGGCATCCAAATTGTTTATGACCTTAGCCTCCATAGAAAAACATGTCTATGCTCCCTTGGCATAGGATTGAGAGATGCTACCCCTGGAGAAGTGAGTTGATGAGTTTTGGGACCTACCCCAACTGAACTGAATCTCTTTTTTCCTAAAAATTGGGAAACCCTAACCACATGAATGCTTTATGAAAAATCCTGATGAATCCCCTATCCTGATCATCTCTTTCTTGCTAACATATTCTCAATGACCTATTCTCTCGCCAGTACATCATGAAACATCTTCAGTATAAAAAGTGTAACCCAGATCTAGATCCTTGGATTAAAATCCCCTTTATAAATGCCTCTCCCTGGCCTCCTTATCCAGAAATAGGTCCAACTAATATCACAAATGGTTCCTAAAATGGATCTCGAACTCCCACACACTAGATATTCCTTGCCAAAGGTTAAGATTCTCCTGGTGAATGGGAATCTTCTTGGTCAAAGGAAGAAAATTAGCACTGAACTCATATCATAACTCCTCCCATTAAACTTTTGTCTTCTCACAATCTCTAAGGAACAAGAAACACCATTGCCACACTGCCCCATAAGACTTAATCAAAACTGATGATACACAATGTTTCTTGCAACAATGATTGCACTAAAGGCTATCCCAACCTATTCCAAATAGTCTTTCATGAATTCATTATAAACTGGGCCCTCATACCTCTATAGACTTTGGTGATGAAATTATTTAATTTTCTTTATCTATGTATCATTGTCTTTAACCTTTTTTCTACTGGTAACTGTTGGTGAAACCTAATAATCATATTTTGTGAAAACCTAATGAGGATGTAGACCTAGAGCCATAACTGCAAAAAACAAAAAATTATATCTCCTATACGTGGAATATATAAGACCTTAACATTGATTAATTTTTTTATGTTATTAATTTTTGGTTAACCTATTCCAAGGTATTCCCATTCAAACAAAGGTGGAATAAAGAATAATGCATGATCCTTTCCGTGGTCTCTAAGCTACAACCAGGACCACCTTGTTTAGTAGTTATTGTAAGCTTAAAGGTTGATTTATCAAATCACACAGGGTCATTAATACTTGTTTCCAAGCTGGTCACTCATGTTTTCAGTTCTTTCTAAACATAGCTTATATCATTTACCTAGTATATTTTACAACATCATATATTCCTAATGCCAAAATTTATCTTAACCCTCAACCAGAGCCTCTAATACCGCTCTTTGATGACCCCTCCCCACATATTGTACCCCTACTGGGCCAGTAGTGGGATAGTGTAGATAGTGAGTCCCAAGTCCTGCCATTAGTATTCCAGGGGCCAGAAACTGTCACTAAGTGTATAGTAAACACACATATATAAATAATTACCCTCTAAGAGAACACATGCGAAAGAGAGAGATAAAAATGAAACCAACTAAATCCTTCTCAGACTACAATATAAAAGAAAACCCAAGATAATATAGTTAATGATATTCAATAGCTTCTATAACAAAATGGAATATTGCAATAACCAAAATAAAAGTAAGGACAACATCAACCATGAAGCATAAACAACACCTAAAAAAACTCAATCTTGTAATAAGAATATTGATCACCAATATGATCTTAATAACATAAAAAATAATTTATATGCATAGGGTGAGTATAAAAGTGTACTCAATAATATCATCCCTAGATCCTCCATGAAAAATTTAACTAAATCATGAAAATCATAGTGAAGAACATGTGAAACTAACTCATCACCTAAACTGGTATACTAAGTTCTTATCCTATCAATGGCTACTCTCACCATGTATCATATATAATTATATATATGATAATAAATATTATCAAGGGTACCCCTCTCTCTCTTCCCCTCTAGTTTTATTATTTTCCCAGAAGTCACACATCATGTGCATCTCTCTCTAGAAGGGTATCCCACAGACACGTGGGTGAAGCACTGCAACATTAACATCATGCATCACACCACCACATCCACATATAAAAAAGTAACCAGGTAGTTATTGTGAGTCACCATTGCCCCCATAAGTTGTATCACACATAAGTTATTATACCTTAATCAATCACATCCCATACAGAAACTAAGGAACCTCAATCCATCATAGCATACACACATTATGCCTATAAAGTCTATATAAAACTACAATCCAGAATACTTATGTTTGAAATAACAACCAGCCATTATATTCATCTATATAAATATATAGGGAAAACTAACTATCATGCATACCATCACATTTAACTACCAAGAGAACAGATTAGGGTAAAATTGGGCCGTCATCCATCAATCCTCCCACTGGTATGTTAGGGAAAACACCCTCAGGGCTCAAAATCCCTAGGGTGTCAGTTTTCATAACCGGAAGGGTGTAGTTACATATAAAAACACAAAATTTACATGATAAAATATATCTCGAAACCACAATATCAGAATAACCTAGTATTATAATTCAAAAAAGATAATGTATCTCATACTACCATATGCCATTGCTAAGAGTAGATATCATAAAATAACACACCCATTTAAAGAGATACATTAAATTATTTTATTCATTTTTTTCTACCTCACTTTATAGTAATTAATTATTTAATCACTAATAAACCAATAAAAATTTTCACAATACATTTCATTAGAATCATGACAAAGGTCTATTCCATCCATGAATAAGAAAATCATGTCCATGGCTTCTCAGAATTATAACCTCAGCATTTCATCCCCAAACGCTTCAACCCCATGGGTTAAACATTATTCAGATGTTAACATTATTAAATTCTATAATACTAGGTGCTCTAGAAAACATCTTAAGCTTCCAATCAATGAATTATACCAAGAACATATATCTTCCTCAAGAAGTGGGGAAAATAAATCAGATAAACAAACAAACTATTCATCATCCTATCAATAGACTCCAAAAAGAATCTCCATTTAATATCTATTGGTAATCATAGATTTAACCTATTCCTTCATCTCCTATGTAAAGTCTAGTGTCTGGTCGTCATCCAAATATAAAAACCCTAGCCTTTTATATATATCATTACATGATTGTATGCTTAATTATACATCAGTGTACAAGCCAAGGATTGTAAAGAACAGTGTCTTAAAATACTAGGTACATAATCAAACATTATAAAAAACAACTTTTTTTAAAACTATATAATGAGATCCTTTCTTCCACTGTGCTCATATATAAGAACAGTATAACCTTAGGATAACATAAAAAAAGGGATGATCTAAAATCCTTGTAAGTTAATAACAATAAGAACAAAGCATTAGCACATGGGAAATAAGGAACAGAATGATGATATAAAAAGGAATGTAACATATCAAATTATTACATAAAATAATGGGATCATTTAAACATGGAAACATAAAAATGTAGAATAAACATAAAACATGAACTCATTATGAGTCAAGGATAACCGCCAAGGCTGTTACCCATAGTAGAACAATCTATGGAAAACTGCCAAGACCGTTGCACATAGTAGCACAAGCCAAGGGTAACCGCCAGGACAGTCACACATAACGTCTCATGAGACTCAAATTTACCTAACAATTTGGATTGATATCTGGTATCACCCATCTTAAATTTAAGAAAATGTTTTCCACATAATTAATCATATGTAATCTCTCTTACATAAATATAAGGGTTACCCATGGAATGAATTTTGTACCGAAATCATGACATAAAGAATAACCAAAGGGTGTATCATGAAAGTGTCCATGAAAGAAAGTAATTAGAAAATAAATGTTTTATAATGTAAAATAGTCATATATCATTGTAATTTATTTCAATCATAAGTGAAAACAAGTAAGAAGTGTATTTGATAAATGTTAGCATTGAAACATTTTTGTGTGTTTTTGAGGAAAATACTATAAAGACTTTAAAATATAAAAGAGAACACTATTTTATATAAAAAAAGATGTGAACCAATAATTTTTACATAATAAAAAATACTAATTTTATAAAGACAATGTTGGTAGAAAACATAGTATAGAGTGCACTTGTAATAGGGTAAAATTTTGGGAGGTTTCTTTAAAACAAGTTTTCTTATTGGTAAGTTTCGAGGAGGGAATCACTTAAAAGAATGTATATCCCAGAAAGGTAATGAGGAATGGGTCTTGAAACATGATTCATGGAGCCTATAAACATCATGTATAAGTTTTACATAAAAAAATACAACTTAATTTGGGAAATAGAAATATAGAGCAACCTGAAGGAATAAAGGCAGTTTAGGTAGAATTCCTTACAGATTATTGGCATGGTATCAGGTGTAATTAAGAGGTCTTAATGAGAGTGAAATGGGTTTTCTTATCTCTGATAAATCATGTGTTTAGTATGTGGGAGGTTCAAAATCAGACCCCATCATTAGGAATTATACATATAATATCATAACATAGAGGAGATTCTTGAATAAAAGTTAATGGATAGGATCATTTACCTTAAGTGTGTTGGTGTTCTCCACCTGTTATAAATGACCTGAATAAAAAAAATTAGGATTATTAATTAATTATTCCATAACCTCTTATGTATTTAAAATATTTATTAAAACCTTTTTATGTTCATTAATGACCTTTTTTGATGGTTTAAGTGGTTCAATTTCATGGATTATGTCAATTTGTTTTCTTGGTCTTTATGATGCATTTACTTATTTTCATGAATGAAAAAACATTGATGATGAAAGTGGTTGTACAAAATTTAAGTTATATGACATTATTGAACATCCCGGAGATTACATTGTTGTAAATTTAATCTGGTTATTGTGAGTGAAGTCGAGGCATTATATAAAACATTAATGATAAACGCTTGAATAAATTTTAGATTTTTTCTAACAATTAACTTGTTTTTATTATTATTTAACATCATGAGTAAATAAGTATTATATAACATTAAATAAGATCAAATACTCATATAATATCCTGGTTCAACCATAAAAATCATTTCATGGCTAGAATTGATGATAGTAATTGAATACGATAACCCGTCGCCTTGATTGTGCTAAATTATCACATCTCAAATGGTGTTTTTAATTAATTAAATTAAATGGTTGGGAAAGAATAGATGGTAATTAATTATCCCATTAGCATAATAAAATTCTAGTTCATTTATGTTACCAGATTTATCATACCATTTGGGTGAAGGGAGTTGAGGAAAGAAACAAGAAAGGAAAAGAACTTAAAAGAATTGGAAAATTAATTTTCCTCTTGAGTTTATCTCCTCTAAGAGCCTCTTAATGGGAGAGGATTTTTTATTTTTAGGATATCAATGGTCGTTGGAGGTGGGGGAGATTATTGGGGAGTTATTTGGGCAGAACATAGGCATGTCACAAGGCTTGAGAGGAGTGAATAGAATAGGTAAGGAGGGGTGGTATTTATTGTGGAGGAGGGATGGTTCTCATAATATTTAATTAATTAGTTTATTATTTTCCTTAAAGTCCCACAATAGTGATTATTAAATCACTAAAACTTGGAATAAGTTCATGTGAGTTTGAACTAATTCGGATTGCATTATCAGATCATCATCAAAGACTCAAAATATCCATTATTTAGCATTTATCGTAAATTGTCGTATTTTACTATTCATTAAAAATTAATGTATTTTAGAAAAATCCCAAAATATCCCACAAACTATTTTTTGACATGTAGAATCCAAAAATGAAATCCATTTTTCCAAAATAATTTTCTAAATATAATTAATTTAAATTTTAATTAAAATCCCTATTTACTCAAAAAATAACAATTTTAAAAAATTTATTTTATTATTCCAAGATATAGGTATATATTACTCCCACATGAATATTATTTATATAATATCTTATGTAATGATAATATTCCTTAGGTTATGTCACTATTCATAAAGGTAAAATTACTATTCATAAGGGTATTTTACTATTCACCAAAAATTAAGTTGGTCATATTAGAATCTAAATAACATACAGATAGCAATCTTTTATGTAATATTTTTGAAATTATAATCATAAAAGTGAAAACGTAAGCTAAAAGGTCACATAGCACATAGTAGTTCATTATGTTGTGATTTCATTTGATTATATGGAATAATCATAAGAAGGAAATTTCCATTAAAAAACATAGGGTCGTTACATTCTTCCCCCCTTAAGAAATTCCACCCTCAAAATTTTTGTTTTACATTTTAGTCCACAAACAGGTGTGGTTACTTTTCCTTCATTTCCTCCTATAGTTCCCATGTTTCCTCTTTATACATTTGGTTCCACCATAGTTCCTTGATCAGGTGAGTAGTCTTGTTATGTAGAACATTATATCTATGATCCAAGATCTTCACGGTCTTCTCCTCATAAGAAAATCATCATATAACTGTACCACCTCTGAAGAGAGTACATGTGAAGGTTCTGGTATGTATTCCTTTAGAGGTAAACATGAAATACATCATGTACTTCGGACATGGTAGGCGGAAGTGCAGTCGATAGACCACAAACCTGACATGATCAAGAATATCAAAAGGGATGATGTACCAGGGACTTCTATAACATCCCAAACCCAGATGCCACCCGAAATGGTACCCCAAGCCCGATTGGTCACAAGGCCTCAAGCGCATCACCCCAAATGCCAGAGGCTACCTAATAGAAGCAAGGGCCTAGGTAAGTTAGTGGGAAGACTATTCCCTCATTACCAGAGTATCACAGTGGAAGTCGAATATATAAAATAGTGGATGTGAAATAAATATAAGTCAAATGAAAGTAATATTGAAATATATGAATATACATATCAATAACTAGAAATATCTCATACACAAAAATGATGAAAATGGTACAAGTGTCTAGAAAACAACCAAATAAGGTAATGGCAATGTGATAAATACATGTCCCAAAAAGAACAAAAGACCAAAAAGGTATCCCATCATTTCAAGCCTTGGCTTGGTCTTATGATCCCCTACTCCAATGCCATAATCAACAACAAGTACTAGGGGGATTGCATATATCATCACATGCAACCATATAATCTATTTGGGTCCCCATGGAGGCCCAAATAGGGTGTGAGATAAACATCCCACTAGGCAACTACCTAGGTCAATACAATTCTAACATCAATTCTTCAAAGGTGATAGAAAGTGTAAAAACTACTATGTAAGTGCATATTCCCATGGAATAACTCTACTATAAAGTAAAACTGAATAGCCCTCAAGGCTACCTACAAAATAGAGTCATCACCTAATAAGGAATCTATAACCAAGTAAAGAAGTCACACGGCCACACCATACATCCATCTATATTAATAAATCCACATCCTCACTATATAAAGAAAAAAAGTATCACACGGGCATGTCATATAGTGAAGTAACATCCCACTTCCCCACCGTATTGTGAAGTAACATCCCATGGCCTCTCTTTATAGTGATGTGTAGACCCTAAGGGCTAGATCCAAGGTGTGAGTAGACCTAGGCATCCATGTAATTAATATATTGACCATGGAGGGCCGGATCCAAGAAGCATGTCCAAGGAATCCCATCAAGTCCCATAGGTATCCCTGGTGGAAACTCAGTTAGGCACTGGTTGGGGTCCTAATAGAATGAGAATAAAAATTCCTATGAAAGCCCAATAAAGTTGGATCCAAGGGGTAGTAAGGCTCGAGGCATCACATGGAATCTAGACTCAAGGGGTAGAGTCACCCCATGGAATCCACTACTACATTCCAAATCCATGGAGAGTAGTCTATGAAATCTATCAAACCATTCATAAATAATTCAAGTATTCAACATTTACAATTAAAATTTATAAACATGTGAGTATACCCACTCACATCAACTACCATCATCCAAGAGTATACCCACTCATTCAAGCCATTTATCACAAGAATATGGGCCAACCATCACATATAATCAATAGAGCATGCCATTAGTTATTTATATATATGTATACCCACCCATATAAACACATTAATTTAAGTCAATCTATCAAAACAGATGGGCCAAAACAAGAAATTCAAAAAGCATGGAGGCATTACATCTCTTAAACTAGCTACTCAAGCTATCAAGGAATATAAGGAATTCCTATAACTGGGAAAGGACAAGAAAACACCCCTTAGGTGGTTTAAATAGGCATTAAAATTTTAATACCAAAATTCACATCCCATGGGTGACCTTCAAATGAGAAACGGGTGCCAAAACACCTAAACAGAACCCACGATCATCCTCGCTAGGTCCAACTACATCTACTAAAAGCCATTCACACAAAAATGAGACCTCACTGGAAATTCTGATGAAATCCAGATTGGCCAAACACCTAAAAACAAAAAGAAAAGCCGAGAGAAAGTATAGACTACCTGCCTCACCTCGGTAGTAGAAAGCTCGTCCATTATCGTGTCTGGATTCATCCATGTTTGGATGAAATCTGAAGAATGGATGAAGATTGGAAAATTAGGGAATATGAGCCTAAATCCAAATAGAGAAATTGTTGTTCTGAAGAATCAAGAATGACTAAATAGGAATTTAGTACATACCGATTCCATTCCAACCTGACACACGACTCTTGAATCGGAGTCCATATAGCTTCAATACATAAAAAACTAGAATAGATTGGTTTTTGGGTTCAAAAATGATAGAAGAACATATGTACTTCAAAAATATTGTCTATATCCAATTTTATAAAAAAAACCCACTAGACAAGTACATGGTGTGTGCCTCAAGTACATGGTGTGTACTATCCTCTTTATTTTCCTTAACCAGAAAGGCTACACGTCATGACGGCCAAGTACACACTGTGTAGACCAAGTACACATTGTGTACCTGGCCAATGGTTAGATTCCAACCTGTTTTCCCCTTTCTTTCCCAAAAACAACCCAATCGGGCTATGTACTATCCTAGGGTATAAGGCAAAAAGGATATTAAACACATTTATACCCAAAAATAAAATCGGTACCTTAAGAAAAAATTGGTATCTTACAATATTCCCCCATAATAGCAATTTGTCCCAAAATTTCTCTCTGAAGGGTAGTTAGGTTTGGTCTAAAAACAACTCTTTCCAATGAGCACATACATCATCCTCCCTCTCCAAATCCTCGTCATATAAACAAACATTCTTCCATAAAACCTATACTAGAGGAACTGACCGGCCTTGGATAACCTTCACTTTCAGATCAACAATGCTGATCAGATTTTACACAAATGATGCATACACCGGAAGCTCAACCTCCTCAGGATGAAACAAATGAGATGTGTCTAAGTGATAAAGATTCAGGTGAGATACATGGTTGACAATGTGCATGGCCAAATTCCTCTAATGTAACCTCAACTAGTCAAAAACTAACCTAACTCGTTCTAGAATCTCAAACGGCCTGACATATCTCAGTGAAATTTTACCCTGTCTCTTGATCCACCTGTGTCCCAACCTCGATAAAAAATGCAAGAAAAACCACTCCCAGACCTCTAACCTTAGAGGTTGTTTATGGCGATCGGCATATGATTTCTGATGAGACTGTGCAATAGTCATCCACTTCTGAATCAATTGGACCTACTCTGATGTCTACTGCATAAGATTTAGTCCTAGTAAAGTTGCCTCACCTATCTCTAACCAACAGAAGGGATAATGGTATAGAATATCATATAAATCCTCATAATGTGACATCTATATCATCACTTGATAACTGTTATACTAGAGGAACTCACCCAAGGTAATTGCATCTCCCAAGAGCCCCAAAAACCTATGAGACATGCTCGCAGCATGTCCTCTAGCACCTATATCATACTATATGATTGGAAATTGGTATGAGGGTGGTCTGGTATGCTCAGAAGAACCTATGTACCTAGATCCCTCTAAAAACTATACCAGAATCGAGATGTAATGTGGGAATCCCTATCTGAAACTATAGTGGACGGGACCCCCATGATGTAGTACCACCCCTGGATGTACAACTATCTAATATCATCAACACTGAAGGTATCCTTGATCAACAAGAAGTGTGAAACCTTCATAATCATGTCAAGGAAAACCCACATTGCATCATTACTGTGAGGAGACCATGGAAAACCCATCGTGAAATCCACCATGACATCATCCCATTTCCACTCTGGGATAGGTAATTTTTGTAAAAGACCAGCTGGCCCATGATATTCCGCCTTCACTTTTTGATAGGTGAAACACCTAGTAACAAAACTAGCTACCTCTCTCTTCATTCCCGGCCATCAGTACTATTGCCACAAGTCTCAGTACATCTAGGTATCCTCGGGATGCACTACCCAAGTTGAATCATGAATCTCTTTCATCATATCCTTGTGTATGTCCACAGGAACCGGGACACGTCCATGGATATGTAGGATCTCATCATTTCATACCATCCAACTAGAAGAATGGTCCTCGCCTACCACACAATCTTGTAGAACTAGGCCTTCTGAATCTGATAGCTGCCTCATCCTAACTATGTCCACCATGGTAGAGGTAACAACTAAGAATGAAAGAAAATTCTACCCCTTTCTGTCATGCACCTCCAAATTCATCTGAGAAAACAATGTCTATTCGGCCACTCGCCACTATCTTGTTGCACTTCCTGCTTCTAAGTCCTCCTGCTCAGAGTATCTGCTATTGCATTTCCCTTTCTAGGTGTGTAAGAAAGATCGAAGTCAAAGTACTGTAGGTACTCCACCCACCTTCAATGACGAAAATTCATATCATTCCATGTAAATATATACCTCAAGAATTTGTGGTCCATGTGAACCACAAAATTCTCTCCCTATAAATAGTGCCACTAACAGCGCAATGTATGAACAACCATAGCTAACTTGAGATCCTGTGTAGAGTAATTCTTATTGTGAGGTCTCTTCTTCCGAGAACCATAAGCCACTACTTGAAATCCATGCATCAGTACTACCCCTACCCCAATACCTAAAGCGTTATAATACACCGTGTAACTTTGTCCTTGCTCTACAGGTATCTGGACTGGTGCTGATATCAACCTCCCTTTCTGCTCCTAAAAGGTTGTCTCACAAGATTATTACCACACAAACATCAAACCCTTCTTATTCAATCTCGTAATTGGTGCTGCTATGCATGAGAAGTCCTGTATAAATTGCATGTAGTATCCAGATAGCCTCATGAAACACTGTATGTCACAAACATTATTGGGATGTTCATAGGAAACAACAGCTCTTAACTTCTCTGTCTTCACTAACACTCCTGTCTCCGAGATTATGTTACCCAAGAGATGAATCTGATCCATCCAAAAGTGGCACATTGCAAGCATAGAATATAACTGATGTTATATCAATGTATTCAAAATGATATCCATATAGTTTGCAAGGTCATTCCAATTATGAGAATACCCCAACATATCATCCCCAAAAACCACCAAAAAAGAATCCAGGTAAGGATAAAACACTCAGTTCATCAGAGATATGAAAATTGATGGCGCGTTCATGAGACCCAACCGAATAACCATATACTTCTATTACCCATACTAGCTACGAAAGGTTGTACGAGGTATGGATGTCGGACAAACATGAACCTTCAGATATACTTACCTCATGTCTATCTTCAAGAACACTCAAGCTCCTCAAAGATGATCAAACATTTCATCTATATATGGAAAAGGATATTGGTTTTTAACTTTCATCTAGTTCAGTTTCTAATAATCCACTCATAGCCTAAGATTTCTTTCTAACTTTTTCACAAGAAGGACAGGCGAACACCATGGAAATGTAATGGGTCTGATAAACCCCTTCGCCTCCAAATACACTAAATTCATCTTGAGCTCATGAAAATCTGTCATAACCATCCTATATGGATGAATGGATACTGATGTCGTTCCTCACTCAAGCTAGATGGATAAATCTACAACTCTCTATAGAGGTAAACAAAAAAAGTCATCAGGAAAGATTTCCTTGAAGCTCTCAACAACTAGAGGAAAGTTTTCTTGACTCACTCCCTAATCATCTAGGAAAAAATATCAATATGGGATCTCATCCTGCCAGGCCTATGATGCTTAGGTTCATATCTACTTTCCTTGACATCCCATTGACCCTGGTGAATAAACATTTCAGCCTATGTTGATGTGAAGGTCACCCTCTAGTGATAGCAGTCAGCGTACGCTTGGTAAGATATAATCCAGTCCATTCTGAGAATAACATCAAACCCTGTAATCTCAAGGAAATAAAGTTCCCAGATAATGTGAGACACTCCAACCTCAAGGAGAAACTCCATAGACTAGCATACATCACCCGTTCTTACTCCCAATGGTGTGTCTAGCATCAAAATTCCCTCAGAATGAAAAACAACAAGCCCATGTCTCTTTACAACTCTTGTAGAGATAAAGATGTGAGAGGCGCCTATATCCAAAAGATCATATGTAGTAGTAGAAGCTGCTAAGTTCTTACCTCTCACCATAGACGGTTTGAGATCCTACACCTATTGGGTTTATTTCACTTCAAAAGTTTGGAATGTACCACGACCATATGACCCTGTCAGGATACCCTGAGTTGATCCTCCCTACAATATTTAGGAACTTGGTGTCTGGATACATTGGCCATGACGACCACTTCACTGGACTGACCATCCTGCACTGATACAGCTCCCAGCCTAGTGGGGAGCTGAGGACCCTACTCCTAAACCTTATATAGGAGCAGACCCCCTACCTATCTCAGCTGGGGGAAGGTCCTACAAAACATCTACATGTTTCACATCTTTCTACAATCTTGGAACTCGACTAGGTCATGGTTGCACTAATTTTTCATGTGTCCTCACCTACCAAACTGAAGCAAAAACAACAAAATGCCTACTCCCACAGCCCGACTAGCACTCAAATTGAGGGAACACTTGAAAAAATGCTTCCTTCAAAAATACGTAGATCTACTGGGGTGCGAAACAACACCCTCATGTTATGTACCCACAGCTTCCATCAGGGTCCACTCTATAATCAGCACCTGATTCACAATCTCAGTGATAGAAAGAAAACTGAACATGTTGACCTGAGATATGATAGCATGTCTGAGGCCTTCCTTGAAGTGTCTCCCCCTCGACAGCTCATCAGTAAGATACAATGATGCCAAACTATTCAGCTCTGTAAATCGTGTAGAGTATTCCATAAATGACATCACACCCTACTCTAGAATTATGATCTCACTGGCCCTCTCTTCTCATAGAGTTGCAGGAAAAAAGTAGTAATAGAAGCAGTTTTCAAAGTCATTCCATCCCATTTCATGGATCCCATCATCCTAGTTCAAATCATCACACCAGTGATTTTCCTCTCCACGTAGCATCTAAATCGCGAGCTTGACCCTTTGCTCTAGAGGCATCTCCAGATGCTCGAAAATTACTAATGTGGTCTCTAGCCATAGTTTTGTAGCCAATGGTCCTCTATCCCCTAAAAAAGAAGGAGTATGATACTTCTGGAACACCCTTGTCAGCTCAACCATAGTCAATTATGGCTACGATGCTCCCTAGAACATCTAAATATAGAAAAATAGGCCCTAATGGAACTTTTCTTCAACACCTTTGTCCGGAAGATCCTCTAGTTCCATATCTAGCACTATAGAAGGATCAAGTGGTAGCATGTGGCCCACCATCTATAAATTATGGTCATCACGTCCATCGGGGTGTACAACTAGAGGTCTTCGTCATGGCATATCTCTACAATTCTAAATGCATGCCTCAAGAATGAACAACACCAAGGAACAAAGATAAAAAGTGTTAGATAGGTCAAAACCCTCTAACAAACCAATTCAAATTCACATCATTCTCCTAAATCCATGACTATATAATGAATAGCCAATGAACCACTAGAAACTATACCTCTCACCCACTCAAAAGCGAGGTCTAGGTCAAGTCTCTATTCACTATTTCATGTTTCCATTTCTATTTCACATTCAGTTATTTAGGAAAATTTCACCAAGGGTTAACGATTTTGAATCCATGAGGGCCCATAAAACCACATGAACCCACAAAATTTCTCCCGTTCAATCCATACATATAACAAGTTCATTCAAAATTTACATTTCACTGGTGCATTATTTCCCAATTCATAAGGGCCCATATTTTTTATGGATTGAAATACGATGTCACACCATTATCCACTATGAAGAACTAACACAACAGTAGGAACAACTATCACATCAACTATCACAACATAATGAAATATCTAATACATCCTAAATGGCATGTCATAATGCATGGAATTTGATGCTTACATATTTTTATATGATGCATGATTTGGAACACCCTCATCTCATCAGGTTGCAACTGAAATAGAACCCAAAATTGCATCAATAGTAATATCAATAAATCTTGTGTGTCACCCAACGGTGAAATAAAATCAATATTAATAATAATAATCCAGAAAAATAGAACACAATATGAGGTAATTTGGATTTTCCCTCTATACGGGGTAGATACTCCCATGCACAATTTACTACCAAACTATTACATTCCTATCCCGGTATAATGTCACCAAAAATTAAGTCCAACAAAAAAACAGCCTCAGATACCACTTTGTAATGTCCTTAACCCAGATTCACCTGAAACAGTTCACCAAGCCCAGTTGGTTACATTGCATCAAGCACATCTCCCCAAATTTCAGAGGCTACCGACTAGCAACGAGGGCCTATGTGAGTCAGTGGGGAGACTATTCCCTCATTACTAGAGTATCACACCAGATGTCAAATATATATAAAATAGCATGAGAGAAATAAACAGTAGACAACTGAACGTGATAAAGGCCCACTGGAACATACATATCAATAACTAGAAGTATCTCATATACCAAAATGATGCAGATGGTACAAGTGCCTAGAAAATTTCCAAAGAAGGTACAAGGAAATGTAATATAGTACAAATCCCAAAAATAACAAAAGATGAAAAAGGTTCCCCACCATCGCAATCCACAACTTGGTCTTATGCTCCCCTGCTCCAAAGAGACAATAAACAACATGTACTAAGGATATTTCCCCTATCATCACCTGCAACCATATATTCTATTTGGGTCCCCAAAGAGTCCAAAACCTGGTATGAGATAATCATCATAGTAGGAAACCACCCAGGTCTATACAAATATAACAACAATTTTGCAAAGGTTCTATAAATTGTAAACAACTTATAATTAAGTTAATACTCCCATGGAATAACATTAATGTAAAGAAAAACTAAACAGCCCTCAAGGTTACCAACAAAAGAGATTGAACTCATAAAAAGGTAGTTATAACCTATTAAACAAGTCACATGGACCCAACGTGAATCTATCTATATCAATTAATCAACAACCTTGTTGTATAAAGAATGTAAGTATCACACGGCCACACCATATAGTGAAGTAACATCCCACGACCACGCCCTATAGTGATGTAACATCTAATGGTCTTGCCATATAGTGAAGTGTAGACCCCAAGGGCAGGATCTAATGAGTCAGTAGACCAAGGCATCCAAATAATTAAAATCTTCACCATAGAGGGTATGATATAAAGAGAATGTACAAGGAATCCCATCAAGTCCCATGGTAATCCCTAGTGGAAACATGGTTAGGCACTGTTTGGGGTCATATGATCATGGTAATAACAAGTCCAAGGTGTCCCCAAGGAAGCCAAATCAACATGGTAGCAAGGCCCGGAGGCATCACAGTGAATCAAGACCCAAGGGACAGTGTAAACCAAAGGCATCCACTACCGCATTCCAGATCCATGGAGAGCAGTACATGGAATCTATCAAACCATTAATCAAGCATGCAAGTATTCAACAATTACAATGAACATTTATAAACATGTGAGTATACCCAATCATATCAAAAATTATCAGCCATGAGTATACCCACTCATTCAAACCATTTATCACAATTATATGGGCCTACCCTCCTATATAATATATTTATCATGCCATTAATCATTTACATATAGGTATAAACAACCATATAAACACATTTATTTAAGCTGATCTATCAATATAGATGGGTAATAACAAGATATTCAAAAAGAAATGAGTCATTACATCTCCTAAACTAGCTACTGAATCTATCAAGGAATTTAAGGGCTTACTTTAACTAGGAAACCACAAGAACACACCGCGTAGGTGGTTTAAAGAGGCATAAACAAGTTAAACCGAAAAGTTACACCCCATGGGTGACCTTTAAAAAAGAAAATTATTCCAACGCACCAAAATAGAACCCATGATCAACCTCAATAGGTCCAACTATAGCTACCAAAATCCATTTGTTCATAAAAGTGACCTCTCTGAAAAATTATGACAAATGGAATATTATCTGAATTCCCTAAAAACACAATGAAAAGATGATAGAAATTATATACCACCTAGCTCACCTTGGTAGTAGACATATCATCTAGTATCATGTCCTGATTTTTCCCGGTTTGGAAGAAATTTGATGAATGGATGAAGAGAGAAAAAAATAGGTCATATAAGCCTAAATCCAAATAGAACTTTCGTTGTTACAAAGAATTGAGAATGACTAAAAATCAATTGATTACATAATGATACAGTTCCAACATGACATATAGTGCTAGAATAGGAGTCTGGATGGCATCTTTACATGAAAAAATAGTATAGAGGGGTTTTTGGGTTCAATAACGAGAGAAAAACATTTGTGCGTCAAAACTATTTTCTACTGCCTATTTTATAAATAACCCCTATAGACATGTACATGGTGTGTACCTCAAGTACATGGCGTGTACTATCCTCTTTATTTTTCTAAACTAGAAAGGCTACACATAATTACAGCCATGTATAGGGTTTGTACTTGAAGTACACAGTGTGTAGACCAAGTACACGACATGTACCTGGCCTTCTATCATATTTCATCTTGTTTGTCCTTTGTTTCCCAAAAAAACCCATCCAACCCATGGCCTGGCCTGGGGTTTATCCAAAAAGTAAATTAAACACATTTAACCCAAAAAAAGATATGTACCTCAAGAAAAAATAGGGATCTTACAACTTATCTTCCATTTCATCCCAAATCCCATGAACTTCTTCCATGGAGAAATGCATTGAAATACTATGCATCCAACATTAAAATCAAGGTCACATCATCGATTGTCTACATGAATCTTCTATCATCTTGGGGCTGCCTTGATATGCAGGTGAATGGTTTTCACCTTTACCACCATTTGTTTGACCATTTCTGATCCTAGCATCTTATGCTCACCAACTTCATCCCAACATGATGATGTTCTGCACCTTTTCCCATAAAGGTATTCGTATGGTGCCATTTAGATGCTCTAGTGGAAATTGTGGTTATAAGAGAATTTAACCAGTGGAATATGTTGGTCCCATCCTCCTTTGATTTCCATAGAATATACTCTCAACATATCTTCCAGTGTCTAAATAGTTTATTCAGATTGGCCATTAGTTTGAGGATGATAGGCCATACGAATGTTTAGTTTAGTTCTTATAGCATATTAGAGAATTTTATAGAACATTGAGGTGATTCATGGATCATGATCAGATACAATAGATATTGGTAATCTGTGTATCCTTAACACTTCATTGATGTAAGTCCATGAAACTTGATCCAATGAGAAGTCCTCTAAAATTTTGATAAAGTTAGGTGTCTTCGTAAGATGATCCATAATGAACCATATTGCATTGTTTACTATGGATATCCGTAGATGTCCAATGAAAATGTCCAAGATAATTTTCTCCCACATCCATGTTATTATGGGTAGTATTTGCATCATCCCATTAGACTTATTCCTCTCAGCCTTCACTTTCTGACATACCAGGCACATTGATGTATATTTAGCAATATCCTTTTTCATATTGTCTAACAAAAAGTTTTCTCATAGATCTCAATACGTCTTTATGCTCCCTAGGTTAATAGAGAATTATAAGCTATGTACATCATTCAAATGCTCCTAATTTATCTCTGGAACAAATAGTACACACAATTGTGACCCAAATCTTAAAACATCATCCTTATCAATCAAGAAATCAATGGATTTTCCATTTTTAATGTCTTCTATACTTTTTTGAAGTTCCACATCTTTTTTTGAGCATTTTTTATTTTCCCCATGAGGGATGGTTGAGCAATCATTTGAGAATCGATTGATAATATTCCACCCTTAATGATTCCCATGTCCATTCTCTTCCAATATAAGAAGATCGAATCTTTTTCAATTCTCATCATTGATAAAGATGCATGACCTTTTATTCTTAGAGCATCCTCCACCTTGTTTTCCTTCCTAGGATGGTAGTGGGTTGTGCAGTCGTAATACTTGATGATCTATATCAATTTTTATTGGTTCACATTAAGCTCTTTCTAGGTGAATATATATTTGAGACTCTTGAAATAAGAATATATCTCACAATTCACCCCCATATAGATAATGCTACCATATTTTCAATGCAAAGATCACTGTCACCAACTCTAGATCATGTGTGGGATAGTATTGCTCTTGGATTTTCAGCTAGCTTGAGGCATTGTCTATCACTACATCATTTTTCATTAGAGTAAATCCTAAGCCCTTCTTTGAACTATCATTGTACACCACAAAGAGTTCGACACTTATTGGGAATGTGAGTACTGGTGTAGTGATAATCATCTTTTTCAACTCCTTGAAACTGCCTTCACATTCCCGAGTCCAAAAAAACATTAGTCCCTTCTGTGTCATCTTGGTCATTGGGATCGAAAATTATGAAAAATCCATCAAAAATTGTTGATAAAACCCAGCTAGTCCCAAAATGATGGGGATATCAGTTACATATGTTATCCTGGTCCACTCTTCAATTTCCTTTGTCTTGGAGGGGTCCATAGATATCCCTTTCATTGTGATAACATGTCCCAATAATGATAATTTATCCTTCCAAAACTCACATTTACTATAATACTCATATAGCTTATCCCTTCGCAAAGTCTTTAGCATAGTATTCAAATGCTCCTCATGTTCCTCCTTACTCATGGAGTATATTAGAATATCATAAATAAAGACTACCACAAATTTGTTTCATTAATATCTAAAGACTCTATTCAATAAATCCATGACAATTTCAAGATAATTAGTGAGTCTCTAGGGGATCATTAAGAACTCAGGTTGTCCATGCCTCATTCGAAAGGTAGTCTTGGGAATATCTTTCTGCCTCCCCTTTAATTGGTGATATCTGGACCAAAGTTCAATCATAGAGAAATAACAAGCCCTGTGAAGTTTATTGAACAATTCATCTATCTGAGGAAGGGGATAATTTTTTTATAGTGATTTTATTGAGCTCATGATAATCAATGAATAGGCACATTAGCCCATACTTCTTCTTGAAGAAGAGGAATGGTGCACCCCATAGTGAAGCACTCAGGCATATAAAACCCTTGTCCAGAAACTCCTGTAACTGCTTCTTCATCTCTTCCCACTCTACAGTGGCCATTCTATAATGTGTCATTGATATAGGCATAGATCCAAGAATAAGATCAATTGGCAACTCAACCTCTTGTTCAGGAGGAAGACCAAGAAACTCTTCAGGGAATACATAAGTGTAATCCCTCACGATGGGTATTTCTTCAAACATGATTATATCCTTTCTCTCAATCATTTTGGATTGATATACATGATCATAAAGAAATCAATATCCACACTTGATATGGTGATTCTAAATGATATTCATCTTCCTTATTACACTTTTAATGAATTGGAGGATGCTTCGGAATGTGAATAGTGATCTCCCTTTCACGATAGTTGATGTTGGATTTGTATAAAGAAATCCAATCCATTACAAAGATATTCTCAAAATCCACTAAAGGAACTATGATGAGATTTTATGGGAGGTTCAGTCCACAAATTTTAACTATGGAGGAGTTATAAACCATGGATGAAATAATTTCCTCATTCGTTGTTCTCGTAGATAACATATCCTCCAAATTTTGAGGTGTTGTTTGAATAGTTATAAAAAAAATTTAATGTTATGAATGAATCTATAGAACTAGAATAAAATAGTATTTTCTCTATTATTTAATGAATTACTAGCTTACCTATCACCAAATTTATTCTGGGTCCACCTCAGCAGTAGTGATAACATAAGACCTTCTTTATTTCTTTGGAGGTTGTAGTTGATTTCCTCTGAATACCCTTGGTATAAGGAAATTGTTTTCATAATGCCAATGCTCTTTGCATTTGTAACATTGCACCACTAGCTGATCATTGATATTAACCTTCCTTTCTTTTTCCAAATTATTAGGATTTTACAAATCCCTTTGGAATTTCTTAGCAAGATATCACATCTTTATTAATTTGAAACAATTCTTGGTTCCCTTTATATAGTTCCCAAGATTCTTCTTCCCAAAACTATTACATGTGTGATATTATGGATTCCTTCAATCATGGTATTTGTTTATTGAACCACCCATTTTGTTCTCCATTTTTCTCTTCTTATCACTGGGCACATGAGCCACTACGAGTCTACAATCTCCATGTCAACCGTGAGGGAACAACAGACAATCTACTCATAAATATCGAAGTCTCTAATCACCAACACCTTCTATATACTCATCTTTATCCAGCTAAAGAAGCGATCCACCTTGAATTCGGTGTCCGTGACAAAGCTAGAGGCATACCTTGAAAGCCTTGTAATGTTTGCTTCATACGTCGTGATGGACTCATCTTCCTTCTACTTGTGACTAAGGAACTGTCTTTCTATCTTTAGACAGATGTTTTGAGGAAAATAATTGTTGGAAAACATCCTCTTAAATTCCTCCCAATCCATGGAATCAATTTCTTCTTAGGACATTGTATTGATGATTAGTGTCCACCACTGATCAGATTACCCATCAAAACAATAGACTGCAAGTACAAATTTATCTTATTCCATGCAGTCAAGGATGGAGAATATCTTTTCAATGGAGTTAATCCAATATTCATCAAGGAGGGGATTAGAAGATGTGATAAACATAAGATGCCTTTTCTTCATAAAGTATTCAACAACAAATTTCTCTTTCCTTGGAGGAGTAAGGTATTCCGCATGATTCAAGATATTATTCATAACTAGATCCAGCTGACCAAGTAATGTCAGGAAGTTTTGAGAACTCATTCCCATAATATCATGCATTTCATTAGGGAAATCATCACATTCCCAATGACATTGGTTGTTGGAACATGTTCTTTTATTTCCCACCATTAACTAAAAAAATGAATGCCCAATTAGAGGGATTTAATACTTTGTAATTTAACATAAAAAAGGAAACTTTTGAACATAAAGGATAGACTTTTAAAATATATGTATACTCTAAAATGTAATTCCTTAGGTTTCAATACAGGTTATCCTTGATCTATTTATAAAATTATATTATTATGGTATTTTTTTCTCTTTATAATGGGTTTTAATATGGTCATGAATTTAAAAAACCATATCCCTTGGGAGTTTCAAACGAAGAGTGCAGCAAAGCCTAATGTGTTGTACCAGGTTACAGGTCAATCCTGAAACTCCTTGTCAATGTTTTCACTACTAGTTAAATCATTTCTAGAGTTTATTACACCTATTTGTGTCCAGAGAGGGATTTATTTTCATGAAAAAACACCTAGTCTATACTTACCAAAATTTAGGTATGTTTTCTTATAATTTGTCTCATCCTTAAGGTTCTTACTAATGTGATTTATTCCTAATCTCCAAAAATAACCAGACCATCCTCTGATACTAACTATAGAGACCATATACTTTTACATACAATAGTACTTGATTTTAATCGTAATTATATAACAGAGTACAAGAAAAGGATTGTAAGGTCTAGTGTCTTGGAAGACTTGGTACATAATCAATCATTATAAAAGAAAGATTTCATTTAAACTCCATAATGAGATCTTATCTTTTATTGTGCTCAAACATATGCATAAGATAACCTAGGGATAACTAGAACAAAGTGATGAGCTAAAATACCAGTAAGGTAATAACCATTGGAACAAATCACTCACACATGGGATAGAAGGAATGACATGATGATATAAAAAGCCATGTAACATATGTAATCATAACATATAAATATGGGAACATTTAAACATGGAATCATTGAAATGTGGAAGATACATAACTCATGAATTTATTATGAGTCAAGGATAACCACCAAGACCATTTCTCATAGTAGCAGAAGCCAAGGCTAATGTCCAAGATCGTTGCACATAGTAGCACAAACCAAGGCTAACCGCCAAGACTGTCGCACATAACATCTCATGAGGCTCAACATTACACAATTAATTGGGGCTCTATTTAGGACCACCGCTCATAAATTTCATGAATATATTTTACATATAAATAATTATACATAATTTATCTTACATAAACATAAGGGTTAACCATGGAAATAATTGGGTACCACAATCAAGACATAAAGCATAACCAATGGGTGTATCATGAAAGTGTCCTTGAAAATAAGGAATTATAACATACATAGATGTTCATAAGGTAAAATAGGAATATATCATGGTAATTTATTTCAAATAAATGTGAAAACATTTAATAAATGTATTTGATAAATTTTAGTATTAAAACATTTTTGTGCGATTTCAAAGAAATACTATAGGGCTTCAAAAATAGAAAAGGAAAAAATAAATTATATAAAACCTGAATTGAACCAAGAAAGTTTTTATAATAAAAATAATTATTTTATTAAGACAATGGTGGATTAAAAAATTGTATATATTGCACTTAAAATTGGTTAAAAATTTGGAAAGTTTCTATAATATGAGTTTGCTTATTGGGAAGTATTGAGGAGGGAATCACTTAAAAGCATGTATATCCCCAAAAGAGACTAAGGGATGGATCTGGAAACATGATTTTTTGAGCATATAAACAGAATTTATAAGTTGTACATAAAAATAAAATACAACTTCATTTGGGTAAAAAGAATGATAGAGCAACCCAAACGAATAATGGCAGTTCGGGTAGAATTTCTTACAGATTATTGTCATGGTATTAGATGTACTTGAGAGGGATCAATAAGATAGAAATGGGGTATATCATCCCTTATACATCATTATGGAAGTATGGGAGATGTTAAAATTTATACACCATCACTAGGAATTACACATATAAGGTCATAATATAGAGGACAGTCTTGAATATAAGTGAAACAGAGAGGATCACTTACCTTAAGTCCATTAGTGTTCTCCACCTGTTATTATTGACCTGAATAAAAAATTGGGTTTATTAATTAATAATTACATAACCTCTCATATGTATAAAATATTTATTATAAACTTTTTAACTACATTCATGACCTTTTTGTATGGGTTAAGTAGTTCAATTTCATTGTTCTGGTCCATTTTTTATCTTGGTTTTTATGATGGATTTATTTATTTTCCTAAACGGATTAACATGTAAGATGAAATTGGTTATCCAGAATTTAAGTTATATGAAATTCGGTAACATAAATCAGATTAAATGGTTTTAAATAAGGATTAAAGAACATTAAATAAGATAAAATAATCATATAATAGTATGTTTCCACCATAAAAATGGTTTCATGACCATAATTCAATATTGTAATTGAAATGAATAACTCGGCATCCTTGATTGTGCGAAATTAACACATCTCAAATGATGTTTTCATTTCTTTAAAATAAAATGTGGGGAAAGGAGATATGGTAATGAATTCTCACATTATAATAATATAATTACATTACATTTATGTTACCTTAGTTATCATTCAGTTTGGGTGATGTGAGGTGAGGAAAGAAACAAGAAAAGAAAAGAACTTAAACAATTGGAAAGAGGAATTTACCTATTTAGTTTATCTCCTTTGAGAGCATCTTAAGGGGAGATGATTTTGTCATTAAAAGAGACCAAGGTCTTAGGATCTTGGGTAGTTATTTTTCTAGAACATAGGTATGGAACAAATCTTGAGTGGAGTGAATAGAAGAGGTAAGGTGTGGAATTTATAGTGGAGGAGAGAAGTGTTTTCATAATATTGAATTCCTTACTTTATTATATTTCTTCACGACCAGAAATAATTATGATTCCATGACCAAAAATAGAAATATGTGCATGTGAGTTCTAACTAATTTGGATTACATAATAAAATCATCATCAATGACTCAATAAATCCGTTATCTAGCACTAATCATAAATTATCGTATTTTACTATTCATTAATAATTCATCTATTTTATAAAAATACCATAAATTCACCCTAACCATTTTGTTGACATATATAATCCAAAAATTAAATCCTTTTTTCAAAAATAATTTTATAAATATTGCTAATTTAATTTTTAATTAAAACCATAATTAACTCAAAAAATAAAAAATTTAAAAATTTTATTTTCCTATTCCAATATATAGGTATATCATACTCCCACATAAATCTTATTTATATAATATCATAGGTATGGTTAATAATAATTAGGGTGTTTCACTATTCATAAGGGGAACATTACTACTCTTAAGGGTATGTTACTATTCTTCAAAAAATATGTGGTTCGTATTAGACTTCAAATATCTTATAGATCACAACTATGTATGTCAGATTTTCAAAATTTAAATCACATAAGGTACTATATTATATTTAAAGGTCATATATAACTTAGTAGTTCATTATGTTGTGATTTCATGTGACTATATATCATAATCATAAGAAAGAAATTTCTATAGAAAAACATTGGTTCGTTACACCACATACCTTAACATCCCTCAAGGCTCAACCATCCCAAGCTCACTTAACATCTGGGGATCCTCTCCCCACATCTCAAGTATCATATATTGAGAAAATAACAATCATTAATTAGAAAACCTATTAACCATGATCTTAACCCTAAAAAAATGAATTCAGTATTCACTCACATCGATCCCTCATGGCTCAGAAGCACAAGGTAATCAGTCTTTACAAAAAAGTAAGAAACTCATACCCTACAAAGGCGTTATTTTTTTCACACACTAAATTCTTATTGTCTCTTGGATTAAAAAAAATTCTTATTCATAGGTTTCAAATATGTTCAACCAAAGCATCAACCTATCAAAAATTAATTAACAAATTAATTTCACATGCCTTCACTTATTTTTTCAAAAGGCATTGAGATGCTTCATCTTCATTAAGAAATTCAATTAATCATGTGTACTTGTATTAATTTGACAATCATAAAATCACAAAAAATACAGATTCATTAATCAAACCTCTTTAATATTTTATCAATTTAATTAATAATTAAATCCTACTTTAAATAATTTAATAATTCCACATACGAATAAAAGCACAACAACACATCATAGAGACCACACTATCTTGAAAATCAAGAGGCATCCTGTTATCATAGTACAAAGAAATGACATCACCAAGAAATCATAAAAAATCATTAATCTGATTCAATTAATTATTATGTTAATATAATTTCAATACAATGGAAAAATTATGATCAATTTATGATTTCATAATATATAAAAGGGAATCAATTAATCCCCAAACTCAAAAAGTGTGTTGACGTTATTCACATGAGAAAAAACAATACAACAGATCTACAATCATCCCTCCCGTAAAAACTACATCTACTGGATGATGTCGCATCACAGCCACACCGAATAACAAAAAAACTCTATTAATAATATGGAGATCAAGTTCCATCACATGGAAAAGTGGTATGGAAGGAAAAAGGTCGATAAAACCACAAGAATGGAGGAATAACATATCTTAGATCGGAGAAAGGTCACTAAATATTGGAGGGATGCTATGAATCAATCATTGATGAAGGAATTCCTAAAATTTCCTAGAGGGGGTTTTCAGGTTTCCTAGAATGAGAGGGAGAGATGCTGCAGCCATAGGGTTATGAATAACCCAAGTGGTTGAGAACACATCATGCAGCACTGTAGTAGAGAATTAAATTACATGCAATCCCCTTTCATGTTGTGTAATCCTCTAGGATCAATTTTCGATGAAAAATTCATCACCTATTCATTTTATTTATTTTTTTAACCCTAATTAATTACACATTGTGAAAACAAATTTCTTGTCATGTGAAACATTTACATGTCATGAAATCTCCCTACTTTCATATTCTAGAAATTGAAGTCCTATAGAACTCCACCTAGACTCCTCCAAGCACCTTGGTCTTCAGAAACATGTAAAGGGTCGATCCATGTAGAATTGGGAACTACCATTGGTGGTGTGACTTATTTGGTGTCATATTACCATATATTTTATGAGGGGACCATGATAACTACAAAAAATATTCAAGAGTGGATGTAATCATATTATAAAAAATAAAGGACTTCATGTTGATTTTTGGAAAAATATAATCATATGGTAGATTGTTAAGATCATATGTGACAACCATTTTTCAACCAAAGGGTTATTTTATCAGAGGAATAAATTATTTGTTCTTAATTTATATGGTTTATAAATAAATTGTGGAGTGATTTGATGTCAGTTTATGGTATCGAGACAATGGGAAACCAAATGTTATCACAAAATAGATGGTTTGATGATGTTGATCATATGATATGACCAAATGGTATAAGAAGAATGTTTAGTCATAATTTATTCTTGATTACTAGGGATATAGGTAATTAATGGAAAAGAAATTCACATATAAGTTATTATAGTATATATTTTAAATATTAAGATTGGACTTATTAAATTAGATGACCTGGTGGAGGTCCTTGACCTAACAGAGGGTTCATATGTGGAGATTGGATCATCTGGACTTCATCCCCAAAATATTGGGAGATGGAGAATAATAAAAATAACAGATGCGTTATACTATAAAGATAAGGGTAAATATCTTGTAATATTTTTGAATTGAGTGATTTTACTCATCATTCACTATTTAAAAAAATTGTGGCTGTTCTACCCTATTTATTATAACATAAGTTAGAACTACATTGAACATGTATTATTCTTTTCATTCTTTATTTATTTTATTATATACAATTAATATTTTGTTTATGAATCATGATGGGTTTTCATTATTTTTTAGTTATTTGTGTGCACTATCTTCCATGTTCCTAATTCTATAATATGTATTCATTGTCTGTACATTATTTCAAAGTATAAAAATTTTGGATGAACATATTATAGAGGATTTTCCAGAAGATATTCAAGTTCTCTAAAGTGAAATTAATTGGTAATATCATGGAGGGAAATAAATGGGTTGTATAATTGGTAGGAGGGGAGGAAATTATGTCAAAGAGGCATCAGATGACTCCCCCCTCTAATCTACCACCGAAGAGGAACACTATCAGAAGAGAGCAGAGAGAGAAACCATAGCTTGGATAATTTTTTAATTGATCACATGTTTAGATATTTTAATTAATTATTTTTATTATAAAAAATTAAATATATTATAGAGTTCCTACTAGAAAACCCCCTTCCATATGATTAGAACACAAAGTGATTGATGAAATATTATATATAATCTACTTTTCTTCCTATTTAATAATTTGAACTCATCATTGAAATATATGTTGAATATAATGTTCTTCCCATACATAAATAATTTTAGAAATGACGATATGATTTAAATGTGAAATTCACATAGTGTGTTAATGAAGAATAAGTAAACGAATATGATCTTCACAAAATCGATGCTTGAGGGAAAAAGAGAATTGGATATTGGAAGTGTGAATCATTAGATAAATGAGTACCCCTCGCCATGAACCATTAAATGAGATATTGATATACTATTAAAATATAAAATATGTAATTAAACTACCAAAAAAGTAATGGTTTGTGGTGTTTTATTTGCGGAAGTTCTAATAACCATTGAAAAATGAATCGGATTCAAAAAATATAATATTGTGGTTGTTTTATAAAACCACCACGACATTTTTTATGTTTTCAATTAGTGGTGGTTTCAATTAAACCACCATTAAATATATTTTTAAAAAAAAACTAATCCCTCCCCCTCTCCAACTCCCTATGTGCTACCCTGACCCCTCCCCCCACCTCCCCTAACCTCCACATCTCCTCTCCCCTATGGTGACATGGATCCCACAGACCCAAGCCCGTTACCCCAAGCCCATGAACCATGACCCCCACAACCCCCCCCCCCCCTCTAAACTCCTCTCGGGCCGGCTCTCCAGCGACGTGAACACCCAGTCCCTCAAACTCAATCACCCTAGCTCGGTTCCCCCATTCAGCAGTGACACAGACCCCACCCCCCTTTATGCTTCTTCTTCCAGGCTCGGATCTCCACCACAGCAGCAATGCATACCCCCAATGGTTTCATAATCCACAACATAATTTTATTATTTAGTTTCATTAGATGGATACTCATGGTTGATAGAAATAGTATAAGATTTGTTTTATATTCATTGGAATGAAAATATATATGTAATATTTATTTATAAGGTTTTATTAGGATTTTAAAGTTAATTATTTGGAGTTATAACAATAATTAATTTTGGTTATGTTGATTTAAATTTTAAAATAAAATTCTTTTATGATATATATCGGTTATGGAATATAGTTCATTAATAATTTCTATGTTTTTATTTAATACTAATGAATTCCACTTTTTTATTTATATATTAGTGCATCTAATTTTTAACAGATGGATAATATCAACTATTTTAAAACTCCTGACCAACTGGTTGTAGGGTTTGGTGTCACACATGGTTTCATCAGCAACCCTAGAAAGGTCTTTAAAGATTAATTCCTCTAAAATGAGATATTAGATCCTTTTTAAAATTATCAGAATGATTCATGTTTTATGCATATGTGAGGAATAATTTAGTTTAATCATAACAATTGAATAATGATAGAGTAGTTGGGGTTAATTATTACAGGCATGATAATTAATTATTGATTATGGAAACTAGAACAGCCAACATAGTTTCATTGGATTATTTTAACGAACATGATTTCTAATGAAACTAATTATAGTGGTTATTTTTTTATCAAATTACTAATTTTTTATAATTTATTTTAAAATCAAAGAAATCATTTTTCAAATTTATGTTAATATCATGTTTTTAGGTTATCTGAAATTGAAGGAACAAATGATTTGTTGTAATATCAACAGATTTGATTTATATAATTCATGGAACAACGTGAATTCACACTGAACACATTAAATAGAATATTGATAGATATTGTTGAATATTTTGGGTATTCATGACATATCATGATATGAAAATAGAATATACTTTTCATTAAAATTCATAAGGGTTTTTTGGGTCTTAGTTAGATCGTGTGAAATGGTTCAAACATTGATCAATGTAGCAATCTTTTCAATGGAATGAACCCTCTTTAGTTACAACACTAGGGTTTAATACACTATAATCATTTATTGGATTCACCTCATTCATCTATCATTATGAGATATAATAATTTATTTGATTCATATTTTTATATTAAACATTTATTAGAAAAGATTCATCATTTGAATCATCCTATTTTCCATTATAGTTGTTATAAAAGACTCAATATAGTAGTTGGGTGATATTTAATTTTGATTTTACTTGATTGATTGAAAATTCATATAATTTTATCTAAATGTACATGGATAATACAATAAAATAAAAATATATTAATGTTAGATTAGTTTACCTCAAAACACACCATGATATTCCGTTATTTTGGAAGAATTTTTAGATTTTGAAATTACAAACAGATCAGTGGATTGTAGAATAAATTGTATGTGTCCTGATTATAAATTCATGTGATGGATGAACATAAATGAAGTAAATGATCATTTGATATTAAAATACTTTTTTGTGTGGTATGAAAGTTATATTTTTATGATTAATAAAGTGTTATGGAAAGTAAAAATAATTAAAATAATGTTAAAAAAAATCACAGTGACCAGGAAGAGGAGAATTCAGTTTGAAATTTGTTAAATGACACATTTGGTTATTCAGAATACAATATCCAATATTTCAATAGATTAAAAGAACCTTTATTTAATCATGATTACATTAATCTTTCTAAGATATTTTGTGATCATGTTAATTATTTTTATGAATTATTTGAAGGTGGGCATCAAGAACTGTATGATGGGTGTTCAATGTATTTGAGGTTGTCTTGTCTAATAATTTTGTATCATATCAAGTGACTATGAGGAATTAATGACAATGGAATGAAGCTAATTTTAGAGTTTCTTAATGATGCACTTATGGAATCTATGATCTCTGTATTATTCTACGAGATGAAGACAATCTTCAACAATCTTGGTCTTGATTATATCTAGATACATGCATGCCCTAATGATTGAATTCTTTACTATGGGGAATATTTTGATAAAAAAGAATGTAAAAGATGTCATATAAATATATTGATGTCAATAAAAATTAGTGAGAGTATTAATCAACTAAGCCCCAAAAAGAAATATAAGAATACAACTCCTAGAAAGGTAAATTGTTACTTTCCCCTGAAACCATGCTTGCAATGATTATTCATGTCATCTAATACTGCATACGACATGAAGTGGAATGCTCAGGATAGTAAATATGTCTAGATGAGACATATAAAAGATTCCACATCATGGAATATGTTTGATTCTCAATATATATATTCTTCTTTAGATCATAGGAATGTATGTTGGGGATTTCCTTCAGACGGTTTTATCCCTTTTGGTATAGTAAGTACTAGTTATATCATTTGGCTTGTTCTTTTGATCCCCTATAATCTTTCTACACGGATGTGTATGAAAAATAATATTTTCATTTTTTCTATGATAATTTCATGAAATAAAGTGCATGGAAATTAAATTGATCTATACCTTCAACCTGTAATCAATTATTTACATGAATTATGGGTTGGTGGTGTAGAAACAGATGCTTCATCAATGAGACAAATATTAACAATTCATACTACTTTAACGTGTACAATTAGTGACTTTCCTGGAATAGGATATTTATCTTGTTGGAACATTCATACTAATTTGGATTATATTGTTTGAAATTTTTATATCTAAACTCAATGATTACCTCATATCAGAAAATGGTGTCTTTTGTGTCACCATTTAATTCTTTATGCTTCTAATAAATTCGGGTTTAATAGGACAAGATTCAATGATGATATTGAAATGGAAAATTCACTAAATTTGTTATATAGTTAATAAATCATGGGAATTTTAATGAATGTTACTTAAAATATCATAAATTTAATGAAAGGGTGAATAGAGTATGTCGTACAATGTACGAAAAATATGGAACACAACTATGCCAAAAAAAAAGTTTATATTTTTCTAATTTTTTTAGAGTTTAATTTGATACTTCATAGTCATTATATAATTCACATTCAGAAGAATATCTATGACAATGTAATTTTTACAGTTCTTAATTAGAAGGGTAAATTGAAGGATTGTGTTAATTCTCATAAGGATTTGGATTCCATGAATATAATGCACATTTTTTGGAAAATGAGAATGGAAATTATCAATAAACTATTTTTACAATAAAAAATCATGAGAAAGAAAATTCCATTGAACATTAATGAATGGAAAAGTGCAATATAGATATTGATGTAACATATCAAGGTGCAGTGAATTAAAAAACAGAAATGTATATGGATTGAAAAGTCATGAAAAACATAGTTTGATGGAGAATTTTTTGACATTGGATTTTCATAATACTTAACATGAAAAGGTAACTATAGTTCTCGATGAGTTTTGAAAATTTTAGAGATTTTTGTAAGAAAACTCTAAATACAACCGATCTTGATAAACTCTATTAAAGAATATTTTGACACTATGTAATTTGGGGATGTTATTTCCCCCTTCATTATTCATAGTCATGATTCATTTAACTATTAATTTTGTAAGTGAAGCTAAACCTGGTGGACTGTTACACTATCGATGTATGATTCCAATTGTGAAGTACATTGATATTTTTTATTGGTGAATTCAATTTTATCAAATCATTTCATAATATTTTAAAATATGTTTCATATTTTCTTAATAAGGTACTTATTCCATAAGAAATTATAAGTGAGGAATAAAGCTTAACCATAATGATCTATTGAAGTAGGTTACATAGATAAATGGTTTTTGACTTTCTGTTCTTGGTATTTGGATGGGATTGAGATTATATTACAAAATTCTTGATGAGTTGATGACATCTCCACTAATTCTTGTTCTGAAAATAAGTAATATGTATTTCCAACTATTAGATGACTAATTGGAAAGGGGACTAATTTTACACTGATTGAATTGGAGTTTCTAAAAGAACTTTGATATGTTCTATTCAGTAGTGTTATTGTAGATCCACTTTTTGAAGAATTTCAACAGAAATCAAATAGGTGACTAATGGGTAATACTCAAAATGAGTTGTAATTAACAAAATATTTTAATAAGGATCCTGTCAAATGGCCCACCCTTCATGTAAGAATATACTCATATTCATATTATTAATGATTTGTTTTTGTTAATATTTTAAGAGTAACCACTTTTATCATTCTTTATAGATAAATAATGTTGAAAAATTAGTTGAAATATTTAATTATTTGAGGTTTTGGATTGAGGTACTCTAAGGAAGGCTATGAGATTCAATGACTACAATATTCATGGATTCTGGTTTCATAATATTTATCATGAAAAACATTTGAAAACAAAAAATAATGGTGTATTTACATTCGGAGAGGTGGGATACTATGTGAATCTTGTTGATATAGTTGAATCAAACTATCATGGGAAGTCTTCAGTTAACTTATTCAAATGAAATTAGGTCAACATTGATAGTGTTATAATTAATGATTCATTACATTTTACTTATGTTCACATATCTTGATTCATGGATACTGGTGAGTGTAAAAATCATGATCCATTTATCTCTTTTTCACAATTAAAATGTTTTTTATATGTATGATGAATTCATTATGGTTGGGTTTTTGTTTTACACTTAATTAAGAGAGACTTTTATGAAATTGCAAATGAAGATCAATTAGGGCTTTGTGATAGTGATCCTCATTAACCAGGAAATATTGAACAATTTTATCTTGATAATATAGAAATAGTAGAACATGAAAGATAGGGTTAAAATGAAGGGATCATTGTAATGGATGTTGACAATAATTAATATAATAGAAATGAAGATAATTGAACGTATAAATTATTAATGAAATTCTATTATAATTTATTATTGATAAGAGTTTCGTACATATATAAATTATTCTTGTTTTCCATTTTTTTACATTTTGTTTTCAATTTTCCAGATATTTAATATACCTTAATCATTTGAAATGTAGGGATGTAGAAAACCAAAAAATAAGGATCTTAGTCGATCAACATCTTCAAAAAAGACACCACTACTTTCTTCTTTTACGGATCATAGTGATTTTTTTGTACTTGAGACTATTAGTGAGCCATACATTTCCCTAGATATCATTGGTGGACCACCACCTAATTCACCTACAGTGATAGAGGAGTTGATCACCCCTCTATTTAGAGTATATTGGTGTTTCACTATTACTGGTATGTATGAAAAATTTTAGAAAAAAATTATATTTTATTAATTTTTTAATGCATTAGTGAAACAGTTAAATATTGTTGGCATATTCCTACAACATGGAAAATGAGTACTTTGATACTCATGTAAATGTAATAATAATTTTAGATTCCTTGATAATTAATTTAATGGACATGAGTAAATTTTATAATATACATATAAAGTGTTATGTTTTTTTTGTAGTTGTTTTCTCATTTTTATGTCATTGACTCCGTTTCACGCCCATGGTATTTGCAGTGAACATATAAAACATCATAAAAATACTAAAATGACATTTTTATATAGAAAACATGGATTTTGATATATAATAACCATATATTATGCTGGATTTATGCATGGTTGATTCCTACAAATTAAAAATAAATTATAGATCATGATCTATAAGTTTGAAAATAATCTGATCTTTTTTTCTTCATTTTGTCTTGATAAACACTTGTGAAAGTTACAAAAGTCTTTAAGAACAAATTATAATGAATAAAAACCTATAAAAGGATGCTCAATTTCGTTGAACATAGGTTACAATGATTGTATATTTAATTTTGAAATGTAGGAACAGAAAACACAACATTCTGATTGATGGTTTGACCGTTATAGTCATAAATGTGTTTTAAGTGTTTTAAAACAATAAAATGTATATGAAATGATCTAAAATAGACAAATGATGTCAGATTTTTGTGAAATCATGGGAAATGACTTTAAATTTAATTTTAAAATGTGGGAACTGATGGCATGTCATTCTAGAAAATTGTTTCCTATTATGGTGGTACACACATTTTAGTGTTTTAAAACACAAAAACTTTCATGGAATAGTCAAAACAAGACTAAAAATGTTGGATTTTCTTGGAATTAGGGGGAAATGACTATACCCTTAATTGAGAAATGTAGGATCCGCTGATATTTCATTATGAATTATGGTTTTACAATTATGGATGTAAATGCAATTTTAGTGTTTTAAAACACTAATATACGAGTGGAATAGTCAAACCCAATAAAAACATACTATATTGTCATGAAATTTGTGGAAAAAACCATAAAATTAGTTTTGAATTGTAGGAACTATTAGTGTATCATTCTGAATAATGGTTTCTTTTATGGCCATAAACACATTTTTAGTATTTCAAGACAATAAATCCTAAAAGAAACATTCACAACTAGGAAAATGAAGTCATATTGTCATGAAATCAAGGGAAAACCTTTGTAGATTTAATTTTAAAATTTAAGAACTCAAGGTACATAATTCTAAATGATGTTTTTCCAATTCTAGTTGTAAACAATTTATTAGTGTTTATAAACCGTAAAATGTGCATGAAATGGTCAAACTAAGAAAACGATGTCATATTGTCCCAAAATCAAGGGAAAACCAATGGTCAGTTTTTTTACATGTAATCATAGAAAGAACGTCAATTTGACGTGCAGTGTGATCAAAATTACTCAGTAAACACTTATGAAAGGTACCAAAACCTTCAAACACAAGTGTCGAGGGGTCAAAACTAGACTAACGACATCATATTTCACTAAAATCATAGGAAAACGACAATAGATTTAATTTTGTAATGTAGGAAATAACAATATTTCATTCCAAATTACAGTTGTCTATTTATGGTCATAAACACATTTCTTTGTTTAATTCATTAAAACATGCATGGAATGGTCAAAACCAAATCAATGATGTTTAATTGTCCTGAAACCAGGTTTCAACCAATGTTGATTTAATTTTAAAATGTAAGAACTGATAACACATCATTTTGATGGTTGATTTTCCTGTTTTGTCTATAAATGAATTTTTATTATTTTAAAACACTAAAAAATGCATGGAACAGTCAAGAATAAGAAAACGATGTCGGATTGTACTGAAATCAAATGACAATGACCATAAATTTAATTGTGGAATGTCGGTACCAACGTCCTGTCATTCCGAATAACAGTTTTCTGATTATGGTCATAAATGTGTTTTTATTATTTTAAAATAAAAAATGTACATAAAATGGTAAAAATAAGGAAAATGAATTTTTATTTATGTGAAATAAAGGTAAAACAACCTTTTATTTAATTGGGAACTGTAGTAACTGATAACATAATATTCTGAATGAAGGTTTTCTCAATATGACCATAAATGGATGTTAGTGTTTTAAACACAAAAACCTTTCTGAAATGATCAATGATAAGAAACAATTTCTAAATTTTTCAAAAAAAATGAGAAAAGCACAATATTTTTAATTCTGAAATTGGGTAACCAATAACACTTCATTTTGTGTGTTGGTCTTCCTATCATGGCTATAAACACATGTTTATTGTTTTAAAACACTAAAACATGTTTGGAATGGTAAAAAATAGATAAATGACATCAACTTGTCATGAAATATAGTAAAATGACCTCATATTTAATTGTTATATGTAGGAATTGTCGATATTCAATTACTAAATATTTTTTTATCATTACTCTTATAAACACATTTTTAGTGTTTTAAACACTAAATCATGTATGGAATGGCCAAAACCATAGAAAATGACATTATATTGATATGAATTCATGGGAAAACCACAACATAGTTTTTTCTGAACAATAGAAAATTTTGTGAAATCAAAATATTTAACAAAAACATTATTATGTAAATTTCAAGCACACCATACGTCACATTGAAAATAAATTAGAATATTTAATTATCTCTTTTTAGTATCAAGTGTGAAATATTACCTTAAATAGGTTTGTTTATATTTTCAAAGTGTTTTGAATTATATATTCTTTTTTTTATGTTAAATTTTCGTATTTTTTTTAAAAAAAATAACAAATTTTGTGTTCATCATTCTGAATATATTCTATTTCTTTTCTCATTCTTATTTCTTTTCCTAAATGTTTTGGTTTTCATTGTAGGTGGGAGATGCTGAAAGTAGAAAAAAGGTTAGCCATTTTGATCAATGTAATTTTTTAGATGGAAATCATGATAGTTCTTAGTATCCATTAAATGTTAAAATTTTATCAATTATTTTTTGGTAATTCTAATTTGTAACAATTTATTTTAATATTTGTTTTGTTTTTTTATTACTGAGGATATAATGTGGTCAGTTTGAGTTGATTATATGATGTAGAGGAAGGAAAATTAAGTGAAGGTAATAGCATAGATGTATATTCGACATGGCTTGTTTTTGAACATATCTTATACATGTATATATTGAGGAATGAGGTATTGATTGTTGTATGGGGGTGAGTGAGACATTGGATATGATGAGAATTACTGTTTGTATGACTGTGGATGTGTCATGTATGAATGATTGGTTTATCATATATGTAACATCCTAGTTCCAGAAGCCACCCAGAGGTGCCCCATAACCGGTTGGTCACATGTCCTAAAGAGCATTTTCCCGAATGTCAGAGGCTGCCGATTAGCAGTGAGGGCCTTGGGTGTTATAGTGGGAAAACTATGCCCTCATTGGGAGAGTAACACAGTAGAAGATAAACCATTATACAATAGTGGAAGCAGTAAATACCAAACAACAGTAACAGCAGAAGACTGATAGAGGAAACAACTAGAGTAGATATATATAAATTATTCATGACATATATATGTCTAGGAAAACATCCAAAAAAGTCACAATACTTGAATACAACAGTGATGAACCAAAGTGAAAGAGAAAGCAGATAAACTGCTCAGCAACACAAGCCATATCTTGGTCACATGCTCTCTAGCTCCACAGCAATCAAGAACATGAAGTAGAAGGGTGCTTTCCCTTATCTATACCTACAACAATATAATCTGTTTGGGCCCAAAAGCATGACCCAAATAGGGTCTGTGAAAATATCCTAGTAGGAAACCACCTGAAGATCTGTGCCTAACAGTCAGTGAATATATGGCAGGTAAAAGTACAGAAAGTAGTAAAAAGAAAAGTAATCATCAGTAAATAATCCACAGTACAATTACCAAGCAACATCACTTCAAAAGTAGATAACACAAATAGGTAACCCTTTATGAAGTAATCGCACCATATCCCCTCTAGTCCTACCATGTAGATACAAGCAACCCTATAGGAAGCACACACAGTCTCACCCCTTTGGTTTAGCTAATGTATAGACTCTCTGAGGAAGCACTCACCATCAATTATGCTTATAGTCCTGTATCGATACTAAAGGCGCTCTAGGGAAGCCCTTACATCACATTCCTTATGTGGACTATGTCGAGGAACTACAGACTCTCTGAGGAAGCACTAAATGTCAATTCCCCCTGTGGTCACGCATCGCAAAATTATAATGATACTATAGAGAAGCCCTTACATCCATTCTCCCTATAGTCTACTATACTAGGTTCTCATAGCCCTGTGTCAAGTCAGCAAGTATCGCTTCAATTAATGGCCAAAATAAACCTCAAGAACTACTTGGCTAGCATTCTACAGCATAACAACATGTTAGAAAATGAACACTCCATCCTACAACACTAGGCATGGAACTGGAAATAGCCTAACAGGTGAAACTATACCAAACTGTCATAAATGGGAAAAACATGCATGGGTAATACTTCCAAAGCACAAAAAATTACCCTATTCACAAACAATAACCTCTACAAAGGCATATAAGAAAAGCAGGAAAACAACAGGGGAAAAACAGTAAACACGCAATACCCCGTTCAAGGGTATTGGTTGAATTTTCACATAATACTCAAAGACTTTCTACAGAAATAAAAAAAACCACCTACCTCGGGGTTAGGATATCAATATAATTGAAATACGAGGATTTAATCACATTAGAATGCCATAGATCTACGAAAACACATCAAATATTCAACCCACGAAAACATGGAAAAGAAGAGGAATTGAAAAACGATGCTCTGGGTGAAGGAATAACTCACCGATGTGATTCCAACACACCTAATGGGGTTTGATTTGTAGTATAGATGAAGGATCAGGGGATTGTTGATGATCTGCGTTTGTACAGGTTCTCTCGGACGAACGGGGCCTCAAAGAAGATGAATATATCCGTCAGATGTGACCCCAGTGCATTTAACCAAAAAACAAAATACACAGACTGTACTTTTGAAGTACACAGCTTGTACATGCCTTTTTCGTACTCCGCTTTAGGCGGCCTCGACTTCACCCCACATGACCATGTGTGTTACCATGACATGGCCAGCACACGGCCTCCTGCAGCAATGGAGTACACGACATGCACTCATAAAGTACACGGCGTGTACTTCAAAAATTTCTAGAAACTCTAATTTTCTCAAAAACTCTAGAAAAAGGAAAAACATACCAGAAAAGAAGATTCAAGTTATTACTAAATTCCCCGCTAAGAAATTCATCCCCGAATTTTTCTAACGTGGCATAGAAGAAGAAACCCCAAACAACTCTGGCCACTGGAATCATACATCGTCCTCCCTCTCCCAAGTCTCATTCTATATTTTCACGTGCTGCCATAGCGCCCATACTAGAGGAACAGACGGGCCAAGAAGAACCTTTGTACTGTGATCGACAATCCAGATAGGATGCTCCTCAAAAGATGCAACCACCTCCAACTCGACTTCCTCAGGTTGGAAAACATGAGACATGTCTGAAAAGTAATGTCAGAGATGAGAAAAATTGAAGACATCGTGCATATCCTAGTACCTCTGAGGTAACTACAACCGATAGGTAACCAGCCCAACTCTATTCAACACCTAAAACGGCCCGATGTACCTCAGTGAAAGCTTGCCCTATCTCCTGATCCGCTTATGCCCCAACCTCAGTGTGACATGTAGAAAAACCTAATCCCCGACCTGGAACTCCAGAGGTCATCTCCACTAATCTGCATAAGACTTCTGATGAGACTGTGCAGTATACATACTCTTCCAAATCAACATTATCTTCTTCATAGTCTTCTGAACAAGACGAGGTCCCAGAAAAGATGCATCTCCTACCTTCATCCAACATAAGGGTGATCATAATGGCCTGCCGTACAAATCCTCATAAGTTTCCATCTAAATAGTCGCTTGAAATATATTGTTTTAGGGAAACTCCACAATAGGTATATGCTTCTCCCACAAACCTCCAAAATCTAGAATGCATTCTCAGAGCATGTCCTAATGCACTTGAATCGTACGCTCAGACTATCCATCACTCTAGGGGTGATAAGATATATTCAAAAGCACCTGTGTACCCAAAGCTTTATGTATCCCCTGCCAAACCCAAGAAGTGAAATGATCATCCCTGTCTGAAACAATGGAGTGTAGAACTCCATGTAGATGTAAAATCTCTCAGATGTAAAACCATCCCATCTTGTCGACATAGAAGGTTTCCTTGATCAGTAAGAAGTGATAGATCTTCGTAAGTCTGTCGACGAAAACCCATACTACATCGTTCCCTCGAGGAGATCTCGAAAACCCCATCATGAAATCCATCGTGATGTCATTCCACTTTTACTTGGGAATGGGAAATTGTTGTAAAAGCATTACTAGTCACTAATGCTCCGCCTTCACCTGCTAACAAGTGGAACACCTCATGACAAAACCAGAAAAATCCCTCTTCATACCTGGCCACCAATATTGACCGTTTATGTCTCGATACATCTTGGTGATACCAGGATGAACTACCCAAACTAAGGAATGAAAATCCTACATCATATCCACGTGTATATCTTCTGACACCCATGCTCTCCCCTTGAAATTCAAGATCTCATCCTCGCCTATGGTTCACCCAGGAATAGGTTCCTCTCCTGACACTCTCGCGTAGGGATAGGCCTTCAGAATATGATAGTTTCCTCATTTGAACTCCATCAAGATGTATAGATATAACAGGTACCTAAGAAAGGAAGTTCTACCCCAGTATATCGTGCACCTTCATATGAATCTTAGAGAACAGATCCATAAGCTACCACTCATTGCTGGCCTCCTGAACTGCCTGTATCTGAGTCCTCCTACTCAAAGCATCAGCCACTGTGTTTCCCTTTCCTGACATATATTAAAGCTCAGAATCAAATGATTGTAGGTGCTCAACCAACCTCCACTATCTCAAATTTAGATCACATTGAGTGAAGATATACTTAAGACTTTTGTGGTTGGTGAAAACCACAAAATTCACACCCAAAAGATAATGTCTCTAATAGTGAAAGGCATGAAAAACAGCATCAAAATCCAGATCGTGTGTTGGGTAATTCCTTTCATGTGGCCACAACATTCGAGACCAGTACACAACGACTCCGTATCCCTACATAAGCACAACTCCTAGCTTGATACCTGAAGCATCACAAAATATAGTTTAGCTCTTTCCTGGCACTGGAAAGACTAGTATCGGTGTTGAAGTCAACCTCCCTTTCAGCTCTTGAAAGGATGACTCACAAGAATCTGACCACAGGAACTTTTCACCCTTCTTAGTCAGAACCATCAACGATGCTTCTATGTGTGAAAATTCATGTAAGAAGTGATTTTAGTATCCAGAAAACCCTAGAAAACTCCACACCTCAATGAAGTTATTCAGCTGCTCCTAGAAAACTACTGCTTTCACTCTCTTTGGGTCTACTGATACTCATGAATCTAAGATAACATGACCCAAGAAGTGAATCTGATCCATTCAAAAGTGGCATTTTGAGACCTTAGCTTGCAACTGATGCTCTCTCAGTGTACTGAGAAGGATATCAAGATGTGTGGCATGGTCATGTTGAGTGTGAGAGTACACCAAGATATCATCCACAAAAACAACCTCAAAGGAATCTAAGTATGGATGGAACACTCGGTTCATCATTGCCATGAAAACTTTCAGCGCATTCGTGAGTCCGAATGGAAAAACCATATACTCGTATAGACCATACCTACTCTGGAAGGCTATTATAGGTATATCAGATGGTCTAACGTGCAATAGATATTAACCGAACCTCAAGTCAATCTTCGAGAATACTCGTGCTCCTCGAAGCTGATCAAATAGATCATCAATCCTAGGCAAGGGATATCGGTTCTTGACCGTCAACTAGTTCAACATCCGATAATCCACAAAAATCCTGAGGGTATCTTCTACCTTCTTCACAAACAGAATTGGAGAACCCCAAATATAAGTACTAGGTCAAATGAAACCCTTTTCCTACAACTCCTCCAACAACTTCTTGAGCTCCTCCAACTCAGGTGTAGCCATCCAATAAGAATTAATGGACACCGATGCTACTCCTGACACGATCTCAATCGAAAAGTCAACCTCTTTCTCTGGAGGAAAACATGAAACATCCTCTGGAAAGACATCCCTAAAATGATCCACCAATGATGGAAATTATAACCATGAATTCCCCTAGTCATCCGGATATAGACTCACAATCTGGGTTGTAACTCCTCCTAACCCATGATTCTCTGGACCTTCTCTTCTCGCCTGGACATACCACTCTCTCTTCTGAACAAAATATCCAACCTCTAGTGATATAAAACTCACCCTGCAGCGATAACAGTCAAAGAATTCCTGGAAGGGAACTAGCCAGTCCATTCCGAGAATGAAATCATAGCTTGTCATCTCTAAGAAATAGAGATCCCATAAGAAGTGACACCCACCAACCTCTAGAGGTCACTCCTTGATCTAACATACACTAGTCGTTATAGTCCCCAACGGAGTGTCTAGCATCAAGATATTGGCAGATGAAAAGATGTAGATCCCAATGCTCTCTACAACAGGAAAAGAGATAAAGATATGGGAAGCCCCTATATTGAAAAGAGATGAAGAAAAAACTAAGGCAACTAGGATCGTACCTAGAACTATAGAAGGTCTAGGATCCTAATCCGACTAGGTCTGCTCCACTACAAAGTCCTGGCCTACTCCAAGGCTTTGTCACCATGCCTAACCACTCTGAGCTGATCCACTCTTTTGTCGCTGAAATACTGGCGACTGACCACCAAGGCCATGACCTCCACCTCGGCCTAAAAGGCCGGAAGAACTCCAGTTCCCAGACTAGTGAGAAACTAGTGGACCTTCTCTTGTACGAGGGGTCATAGATGAACCCCGGTCACTGGCTGCTGGTGAGAAGACCTGAAAAAAATGTTGAAGGTGTCCCAACATTCCACAAGATAGGCACTCCACCGGGTCTCTCTAGCACTACGGCCTCATATGCCCGCATCTCCCGCACTGGTAGCACACCACCTGGCTACCAGAAGATACATCTCGCCTACTTGGATGTCCCCATGTAGTCTCCTTGCGGCTCTTCTGGATATCAGCTAGAGAAGCACTAACTCTGGATGTCAAGACGCCCTGGCCAATAACATCAGATTCCCTAAGATTCTGTTTCGTGATTAGTGCTTGGTTGACGATATATGTGATAAAAGTCAACTGGAAGATGTTCACCTGGGAACATATGTCATTCCTAAGACCATCCTCGAACTTCCTTTCCAAGAATATCCAATCTCCTCTAAGGAAGGGTGTAAATAACTAAATCTCGGTGAAGCATGAGGAATACTCCCAAATAGAAAGAGTACCCTTCTCAAGACTCATAAACTCCCAGGCTTGGTTGGACCTCAGGGTCTCCGGATAGATGTAGTCATAAAAGGTTCACTGGAACTCCTCCCAAGCCATAACCTGATGATGACCCACTTGTGAGATCACATCCCGCCATATCTTGGCGAAATCCCGTAGCATGTAATTGGAAAGCATCACCATCCATTCTGGAGGCATCACCATATGCTCAACGATCGTCAGCATGGCTTCTATCCATGACTCTATAGCCTAAGGTCCTCCTTCACCTGAGAAAGTGGGAGGATGTTGCTATTCAAAAACCCACATTAAGTCTTCCATAGACGTGTAGGAGACAGAGCTCCCTGGAAAGTCTGAATCATCCTCATAAATCCCTCTATGAATAGAGAATATGCTCATGTGTCAGGTATAACGACTGGTGCCAAGACTGGCACGACAGGAGGATCTGATGAAAGTCTCTGATCAGCCATATCCAACGTATGATCACTGCCTGGAATCTGCCATAAAAATGGAAGATGTCTTGGTTCCATGAATCTAAAAAGTCAAATTCACACCTTATATCAACATTATCAAGGACTGGAAAAATAGGATCATAAGAAGGTAACAGGAGAAAGAAAGCATTCAAGTTTTACAAAACATGACTACATGGTGTGTATAAAGACTACACAACATGTTCCATTAATTCATTTACATGGGCGTGTACTCCTACCTAAATTGGTCATGTAACACCCTAAACACATGGCATGTTATCCTAACACACAGTGTGTACCTGAATCCTCTCCCCATTCCCAAGTCCTTCTACAAGGCTAAGCCACACGTTTCTCCCATGACAAGACTATACAGCGTGTTCTCAGCAGACACGATGTGTACTAAACAAGCTTCACCTGGCTCATGTTGTTAGTGACACGACCTGTGTACCCAGGTTACACTATATGGCATGTTCCATACGGAAACAGTGTTTATTAAAAAGTACCAACCAACCATGTGATTAGTTACACGGCTGGCTACACGGTGTGTTCAAGATGGACATTGTGTGTACGAGAAGGTTAAAACCAACCCCTATTGTTAGTGACATGGATAGGTACCAAGGTCATACTACACGGCATGTCCAAACCTAACACGACGTGTATAAGAAGAGACTCCACCGACCCTTGTTGTTGGATACACGGCCGGACTCCTAGGATTACACTACACGGTGTGCACGACCAGTACACGACATGTTTCCACAAGATTTTCCCTATTCGATGTCTCTTACCACACAGCCTATGACACGGTTAGAGACTACATGGAGTGTACTTAAGAAAAATAGTTTCTTCCCGAACAGAAGAACACATGTCATGTAGTCAAAACTACAGGGCGTGTACTCTGTATTTTTTCAGACAGTAAACCTCAGAAACTACTCTGGGGCCTACAACACACAGAAACGAACACTGAATGTGCCAAATTCTAATCTGTGAGGGCCCATACTTCCCGTGAATCAATTTTTGGCCTCTTAAAAAATTTATAAACAAGGTAAACAAGTCAATGATCCACCAAATTCTGGCCCATGAGGGCCGATAACACATCAAGAACCAAAGTTTGGCATTCTTTCAAACAAAACCTTACACAATCAATGCTCTAAAAAGTAGATATTTTTATCATGGAATCTATCACAACAGCATGCATATTATATACAACATCTATAATAACAACATGCAATTTCTAATGCACCCTAGATGTCATGACAAGAATGCATGACATGTGATTTCTAGAAAGTGTCTATCTGATGCATGAGATGGCATGCCCTCATCTCATCGGGTTGCAATATAAATTGAACCTCTATAATATAAATAATATCTAGTACAAAACATGTGAGTCACCTAACGGTGAATATAAAATCAACCGTAAACTTACAAAACCATAAAAATAGCATTAACGAGGTAAATTGGATTTTCTCTATATACGGGTTAGCTACTCCTGGGAACATCTTATTACCAAGTACCTATTCCTTCTTATCTCTGGATAAAGGCTCCAAATAATAAATCAAGAGAAAATAATTCCTTTTATACCACTTTATAACATGTCGGTTTCGGAAGCTACCCAGAGGAGCACCATACCCGATTAGTCACATGGCCACAAGCGTATTTCCCTAAACACCAGAGGCTACCGACTAGTAGTGAGGGACTTGGGTGTGATAGTGGGAAAACTATTACCTCATTGGAATAGTAACACAGTGGAAGATAAACCATTATACAATAGTGGAAATAGTAAATACCAAAAAATAGTAACAGTGGATGACTGATAAAGGAAACAACTTGAGTAGATATATATAAATGATGCATGATACATATATGTCTAGGAAGACAGCCAAACAAGTCACAATACTGGAATACAACAGTGATAAACAAAAGTGAAAAATAAATTAGATAACCTCCTCATAATCGCAAGCCATATCTTGGTCCCATGATCTGCACTTCCATATCAATAAAGAACCTGAAGTAGAAGGGCACTTTCCCTTATCTATACATGCAACAATATAATTTGTCTGGGCCCAAAAGCATGACCCAAACAGTGTGTGTGAAAAAATACCAGTAGAAACCACCTGAAGATTTGTGCCTAACAGTCAGTGAATATATGGAAGGTAAAATTAAAGAAAGTAGTAAATGAGAAATTACTTAGAAGGAAACAATCCACAGTCCAATTATCAAGCAATAGCTAATCAAAGTAGATAACAGAAACAGGTAACTCTCTGGGAAGTACTCACAATCTATCCCCTCCGGTACTACCAAGAAGATACAACCAATACTCTAGTAAGCACACATAGTCTCACCCCTCTGGTTTAGCTAAAGTATAGACACTCTGATGAAGCACTCACTATCAATTCCCCCTATAGTCTCGTATCAGTACTAAATGTGCTCTAGGGAAGCACTTACGTCACAATCCCTTTGTGGCCTGCTTCGAGGAACTATAGAATCTATGAGGAAGCACTCAACGTCAATTACCCTCATGGTATCACATCACAAAACTATAAAGACACTCTGGAGAAGCCCTTACATCCATTCTCCATATGGTCTACTACACTAGGATCTCACAGCCCTGTGTAAATTCTGCAAGTATTGCATCGCGTAACAGCCAAAGTAAACCTCAAGAACTACATGGCTAGAATTATACAACATAACAGCATGTCAGAAAAAGAACATTCTATCCTACAACACTGGGCATGGAACTGGCAATATCCTAACAGGAAAAACTAGACCAATGGTTTTAAATAGGCAAAACATGCATGGGAAATACTTCCAAAGTAGAAAAAATTAACATATTCACAAACAATAACCTATACACAGGCATACAAGCAAAGCAGGAAAATAGAAGGGGAAAAACAAGAAACACGCAATACCCCATTCAAAAGTATTGGTGGAATTTTCACATAATACTCAAAGAATTTCTACAAAAAGGCACAAACCACCTACCTCGGGGTTTGGAGATCAATATACTTGAACCACAAGGCTTGAATCTCCTTAGAACATCGTAGATCTATAAAAACACATAAAATGTTCAACCCATGATAACTTGGAAAAGAGGATGAATTGGAAAACGATGCTCTAGGAGAAGGAAGAACTCACTGATTTGATTCCAACGCACTAGACGGTGTTTGATTCGGAGTACGGATGGATGCTCGGGGGGCTCGTCGAAGATCACCGGCCGTACGGGTTCTCTTGGACAAATGGGACCTAAAAGTGGATGGTTCTGTCCATCAGATGTGACCCCAGTGCATTTAAAAAAACCACACTATGTACTATTGAAGTACACGACATGTACTTTCCTTTTCTGTACTCCGCTTTAAGCAGACTCCACGTCACCCCACACGACCATGTGTATGGCCATGACATGGCCTCCTGCGGCAACGGAGTACACGGCGTGTACTCATAAAGTACACGGCGTGTACTTAAAAAATTTCAAGAAACTCCTCTTTTCTCAAAAACTCCAGAAAAAGGAAAAACATAAAGGAAAAGAATATCTGGGTTCTTACCATATATTCATATTTAAGAATATATCATGTTATTTTTTATATATTTATAGATTTTTATTAACTTTTTTTTAATCAGACAAGCATTTGTGGTGGTCTTTTGTAACCATAACTGAATATATATTATTGAAAGTATTTAGTCATAGTTCTAATGAACCGCTGATAAAAATAACTTTCACTAAATGCTTTATGTTGGTTATTTTTATTTTATTTATATTTCCATTATATATTTTTTAATTTAAAAAATAGACTAATTAAACAACAAAATTCCTCTAAATTCTCCAAAATTGACACTTAAAAAATAACTGTGATATAAAATTAACCACCTCTAATTGAATAGAGACCTTTAAATAGACAACAGTTTTATGAACAATTGTTAAACAATTAGTCATCGGTTTAAAGTCCTGTTATACCACTAAATAATCACCACTAAATATCATTTTTTGTTTTATTAGATGAAAACAAAACATAAAAACATGTATTTTACAAGATAATTCAATGAGTACATGTTGGTGATTGAGATTACATAAAGCTTCTTCCATAAGTGACTACTAGAATATTAGAACTCTATATAATGGGATAAAAAAAAGTGATGAACAAATGGAAAGTCTCAACCCCACTTCTTTCTTCCCCTAGTCAATCATTATTTAATAATGACTCATGATGGGTTAAATTTTTTAATAATCAATATAATCTCGATAAAAAAGATTAAATAGATTTGGTGAGGGTTGGTGACCTACCCTGATCAAACATTGTCATTATCATTAAATACATTAAATGATACAATATTAGTCAAATGAATTATTCATGGAAATATGAATCCACCTAGTAGACTTCAACATGATAAATTAATTCTACAAATCTAAAGTCACTCAACATGGAAGTATCTATGTGAGAATCCTTTCACTATGATATGTTTAAATTATAGTGGAATATAGTAAGTGGTAAAAAATGAAAATAACTAATAGTAAATCCACCCACCCACATCATCAAAACATATGATTTTAATGTGGTTTAGGATAAGCCTTATATAATTACAGAAATAACAAAAAACCCATTAAAGTGGTATGTGAGATAAAATCATGAGTATCACGTGATTTCAACAGTCACTAATCAATAAAAATAATAATTTTGAGTTAAATTTATGATATTCTGTATAATATTCTCTTATATATATTCAATCATCAAAACCTCTAGAAAATAACTATTTATCACTTGGTAAAATATTCAGAGAATATTCTTTTATCTCTAACCCCTATATAACTTTGTTTCTCTAAATTAAATACTTATATTGAATAAAATAAAACTCCACCACCCAAAATAATCAATTCATTGATAATATCATCCACTACCTCTCAATAATATTCTTCTATTGATCTATTATTTTTAAATATCTAACTATTTAGAAATATGACATCACTACTCTAGTTGATCCCATTGATGCTATAAAGAGCACTATTATATTCTAATAAAATATATTCCCATGTCAATGATATCTCTATTATTTATTTTCTCATGTATTTCTATTCAGTCCCTTTTCATAACATATATCGCATCACACATCCTCTATTGTGGTGACCTTTTGATCAACTTTCTCATCAAATTTCCACTCTGGAACAACATTTCCTACAATATTACTAGGAAAAGAACATTTTCAACATGTTTTATATATTTTTAATCCTAGTAACCATCAATTTTTTTTCACACATTCTTGATGATGACTCGTGAAAAAGTGATAATTCAACAGAATGTGGTTTATCATTGAATAAAAATGTCATATTTTTATCCATATGAATTACATTTTGACAATTATAGATTATAATTTTTTTTTCTTCCTTTAAATTTCCTATAAAATTGAATTTATTTACATCATATCTTTCCAAGCCTCTATTTTTGTCACTTAACCCACTTTTATAGTTAATATTGAAACTACCAATTGTAGTAAGAAAACCTAGCTTGAATTTATCGCTCTATAATTAAATAAACAATCTCTCGCATTGTTAATACTATCTATATCCTTCTAAATATTGTATACATATACCCTTACATTGATTCGTTTATTTAAAAATATAGATATAGTTCTATGAAACCATTAAGAAAATAAAGTATCAAATTTAAAGCGTATTAGTGATCTTTCCTTTGATTTGACACAAACTTGTTGAATACTCTCATTACATGGAAAATGTTGGGCATAATAAAAACGTTTTTATACAATAATCATACAATTTATAAAACATATGTAACCACATCAATATACCATTCCTTGTTATTTGTAATTGGTTCCTTACTTTTGGAATGATTTATGTGACGTGATAATGGGATTGAAACATCTTCTGATCTATCCATTTCTAACATTTATATATCATTTTAAATATATCCAAAATAAAATAATATCATTGATCCTATCATAAATATTATACCAATATTCATCTGAAAAATAATTCATTACTCCAATATCATTAATGTCAATGATTTTAGTTAGTTACCTTTTCACATGGACTAACATATCCATCTATAGTTCGAGTAATAGTATATAATACGCCTACAAGAAGAGTATGATAATAACCCATCACCAAACACTCTAATGTAAAAAATGATATTTATTATTCCATTTAAAATATTTATATTTCATTAAGTCATAAAATATCATTTCCCACTATCTGGGAATAAGTTTTAGACCATACATACTTCATTCCTATATTAAACATTAAATATTCTACTCTAGTTTCATTGATATAATGACCCAATATTGATGTACATGGATATTACATTTATTTTTATGAATATTAAACACATAACACAAAGTGGTTCCCAAGACTGTATTAGTTTTGTTCCTTTGGAAACATGGAACATAATCTTCTAACATGTTGAATGGTTTTCATATTCTCCCAGAAATATCATCACATATTTCCTACCTAAAAACATTCTTTGTATCTGGGGGGGAACCATAAAAAAGGGTGAAATTAAATTCTCATTAATGGTAAACATTGATAACATGAAACAAACCACAAACATAAGAATGTAAAAAACCTGAACATAATTTTTAAAATTAAAAATCAGGAGTCATGAAATAAATCATGGCAGTTTGTAAGGAATAAATCATAAAGGAACATTAATCATGATAAAATAGCATTGAAAAAAAACATAGAATTATGGAAAACCATTAAAAACATAATATAAGTTCCATATTATACAATTCTTTGCTTCCAAGACCATCATAGTGAACTTAGTCCATTATTGAACTGGGTATACTTTTCGTTCCAACAAAGTATTAATGAACCATATATACTTTTCATTACAGTTATGTATTACTGAACCAGATATAATTTCTAGTCTAGTAATTTCTATCATATGAGAAATAAATCTTTACCCAATTCATTGGATGGAGATATAGGTCTCACTAATCTCATAATAAAACCATTCTTACATGTACCACAAAAATATAAATCATTCATCATAGCATAACCCAAGAAATAAAATGGGATTCTTGAACATCATTCCATTATAGCATAATATATATATAAGATCATTAAAACATTAAAAAAATCAAATTATAGTAACAATATGTATTGAAACATAACCCTATTTAATAAAATCATCTTAGATGGAATATAATTTTGATAAAACACATGAACTCAACTCTTGGGGAAAATAACATTTTTTCCTCAAAATTTCATGAAATTATAAAATAAAATAATTTGATTTAAAATAATATTTAAATCTTATAAAGTTATATTCATGAAAATATGGTTTTATGAAAGCATAAAAATCTGTTCATGTTGTATAATTTTAAAAAAACATTATTCTCATACTTTACTCAGAGAAGTAAAAATGTAACTTGTATGGTAAATGAAAGAAATATTTCATCCAAACCATGTAGTAAAAGTAAAAAATGGGTAAATAAAACTTAAAACATACATAGAAGAATATAAAACATTTTATGAACACATATTTAGAAAACAAAAACATGGATGATAAATATACCCCTAGTAAATACTTATTTTTAAACAATCTCGGATTAAAATGAGATTGCACAATTATCACTTTACTTAGGTCTGATATGCTTTGTATGTATCTAAACCTCCTGCATAATGATTTAAATAATTTTTTTGTTTTATTCCATCAACGTAATAATTTTTACGATAACATTTATGATAACATTTATGATAATATTTTCATCTGTTTTTTAGTAACATTTCATTATTACTCGTTATTTGGGTATTAGATCCTTTATATTATTATGCATGTTTTGTCAGATAAGTTCTTATTAATATGTTTATGATGTAGTTATAAAATTTACAAAATGTTGTTATTATAATATATACCAATTTAATTCATTTATATATTCATTCTTTATTGTAGATTATGTAGAATGAATCACATCGCCTTGTGGAGATGAAAATTCATACATACACACGAGTGACAATATCATTTACATAATTGTTGAATAGAATTTAAGTGGATGTTTTATAGTACCATAGAATCAATATCATTTTATATAAATCATACATATATTTATTAATTCCATCACTATAACCATCCTTGAAAGGAAGTGGTAAAAAACGGATTACACCACAGCGAGGGGACGGTAAGCTGTATATATGCTCACATGGTGATTTAATTTTCCATAGGATAGGTATAAGGTGGAATATGGTTGTTTCATAATATTAATAACCTCTAAGTATATAATTACTACTATATTTATTACTTTATAGTGAAATAACTCATGAGGTGGATGTAGAATAATAAAGAAGTTTGAAATAATAAGTAAATGATATTTCCTATTATTCGACATGCCTCCTCTAAATCTCATCTTAGAGAACTAGAGTAGGTATTTTAAGAATTTCATGAACTCTATAATGTATTTAGGGATGTTCAGAAGGAAATGGTTAAGGTATGGTGAAGCTTGATGGATCAAAATTAAGTAGAGAGTTGAGGAAGGAAGTTCCCTTTTATAATTGAGGTTAGGGTCACTTTTGGAAACCCCAAAACTATTAATTTATTATAATATCAAAATAAATCCAAAAACCTCCAAAATGATATATATTATAAGATATGATATGGTCATATTGAAATCTCTTCATCCAATAAAATTTATACATGTTTTTATGTCAATTTAAACATCATCATTTTAACTGACAATTAGTTATTCTATTTAATTTTAATTGAGATAACATATGCTTCAATATTAAAAGGGTCAAATATTTACTTATTTTATTTCAATTATACCATATTTTAATAATTTATAATATTTTATACCATATCAAAATTATTTTACATTTTTAAAATTGTTTTATTATTTTTTAATAATTTTATAAAACATTATTTAAAAAAATAATAATTGTGTCAGTTTTGAAACTATTAATTTTATGGATTTTTAGAAATATCAAGATAATGTGTAATCCTTTAACCAAATACTTTATTATATCCTTAATTTTCACACCCACAATTTTTAAATCATTTATTTTATTAATTTTAGGGGAATCAGGTAGTTCGAGTTGAAGCCCGATTTAAAACTTTTTGAGTAATTATTTAAAGAAACACACGTTTTGGACATGACACGTGACCTCGCCAATGCCACGTGACCTCGCCCAACTCATCAGGTCTTAATAGCTTGCAACACATGGGAAAAACATAATTGTGAAGTCATTCGACTTTTCCAGCACCGTTGTGTGACCTACCCATTGTTCAATTAACCCAAAATAAATAATATTGAAATGAAATTAAATATGTGGGTGAATAAAAAAAATAGAATGAGAAAGACTTGTTAATAATTTATTAATATTTGTTTTTAATTATATTAATATTATTATTATTAATTAGATTTATCATTATTATTACTACTATTATTGTCATTATTATTATTATTACTTTTCATTTTATTTTGTTTTTGTTTTTTCTTTGCCGCCTTAGGGTTGGATCGCACCTCACCTATCCCTTATTCCCTATAACCAGATGCCACGCTTCCCCCCATCCTCAGCTCTACTCATGAACCCCCCTGGCCTCTCCTCGGTCTGCCGCAACCCATGGTCAGTGGCCCCTCCGTCCTGTCTTAGCCATCACTATTGTCGCGCACCTCGCTCACCGGACCACCAACACTCTATTGCTCCCCATCTGGCCTCACCCATGCATCGTCACCCCATGCCCCATCCGACGCATCCCCCCCCCAAAACCTAGCATTCCCTACTCCCTGGAAATGTCATTGAACCCCCTTCTGGCTAGACTTCCCCGCTTACATCGTCACCCGACTCCCCCACCCACCCGACTCACATCGTCACCCTAACCCCCGGCCACCCCCTGCCTCGCACACACCATTGAACCTCCAGGCCACCCTCCTCTGGTAACATTGATCCTGGCCAGTTCCCCCTCCTTGTGCGACCCTGCTGCCTGTGCGCTTTCCATTCGGTTAAGGGTTTACTTCCTCTCAACTTGGGGTTTAGTTTTCCAGTTGTTTGTGTATTACATTTCAGATGGAAACATGTTGATTTTGCCTTTGTTTTGGGTGGATCTTGACTCATTAGGGTTTTCATGGGGTGCATTTGGCATGCAATTGAAATTCGCACCAAAAAATAAGGTTATCTTCATGTGAATTAATCCATTCAGTGCCCTAACACCATTAGATGGATTTAATAATCTTAATTGAATTAACTAATGTGTTCTTTGACATGATTTTGTAGTGATAATGGTGTTTTTGTTTTGAAATGGTTGTTGTATTTTCATGTTGGTTGGTGTGTTTTTAATAATGTGTTTATGTTTACAATGGTTGGTTTGTTTTGTTGTTGTTTTGGTGTAATGATTTCAAAATGGTTTTAGGGAGCATTTGGATGGTGAGAACTATGTTTTCAAGGGTATTTGAGATGTGTATGTGTTAAAAAGTTGTTTTCCAATGAGTAGCAAATCATTTTGGATAAGTGGACATTTTTTCCAACTATGTAGAAATTTATTAGATTGTGTTGGTTATGTGAATTATATCTTGGAAATGTTATGATGGGAGTTTGATTTTTAAGAACCTTGTTTACATGAAATACGGTGTGTTTTTTATATAAAACCCCATTGTGTCGCAAGGTAGTGCTCTATAGGTTGTGTGAAATGAGTTTCCATGGTCTTTGTGGTTTGTGTTATTAACTGGATATTTTAAAAAGGAAAATTAAACACCTCGGGAGTGTTTCCTAGTTGTGTACTTTTTAAACAGATTTTAAAATTGTTTGATGAATAGAAAACATGTTTTGATATGGTTACCTTGGGTATTTGGTCTTAAGGTGACATCTCTATATGGAATAGAATGTTTCTTTTTAGCATAAATACTTATTTGTCTTTCATGAAATGATTTAATAAATAGTTTAAATGATTTATTAATTTATTTAGATAGTGTGTAAGTGGTATTTTGAGAGAGTTGAATATGAGTTTGTTTTTAATGTAGTATGTTTATTTAAAATTAGACATGTTTATTAGTGTAAAGCCTCTTTGCATCACTTGGTGGTGTTATATTGTGTTGGCCCCTATTATGTTATTTAATATTTTTTTCTATGTTGTTCAAATTGATTATTTATTTTAAGTATGTAATGCTGTGAGATACATTTTGAAAAATGTTTCATAAATTTTAAAGTGTTTTAGGAAATAATGTAAATCATGTGAAGTATGTTTTGAAAACATGTTGAGGTGGTTTTACACCGTTTTTTCTTTTGGATTGTCTTAAGTAAGTGGTTATGGGTTTTTAGTTGTTGGGTGTTTGTTGCAGCGCATTGGTGAGGTAATTCTGCAAAACTGCGGTCATCAGCATGTGTGTGCTTCTGCGTCTGTGTGAGGTGTGACATGCCATTTTGTTTGGACTGCGAGCTGAGGTAGGTACCACACTGCACTCACCTTTAAATTTAAAATTTTTTAATTTCTTGATATTTTATTAATTTTAATACATGAGAAATAGTATTAGAAAACTAATTCTCGAATAATTACTCGATGTAAAAAGAGCTGTTTATTTTATACATGACACTTGAAAAATTTTCTTGATGAATGGATGCACAATACTGAAAGAATGATCATTTAGACTTTAAATGTAATTCACATAATTTCATGTGTAGTTATGGTTTAATGATAAATGATTTCTTCTGATGTGGGAACAAGTGTTTTGGGTTCTATTGAGAAATGAGGTTTTTCTTTAATGTTGGTGAAGGCTCGTTTGATACTTTAATAAAATAAATTATTTTGTAAAATGCTCTTTGGGGTGACTCAGTGTTGGCCTTTTGGGTACATTGACTTTTTGAGTTGTGTATAATGTTTGTGCTACGTGATTGGTTAATTGATTCACTTTGTTGACTCACCCCTTTCCTTTGTATTATACATGTTGACATGGGAACCTGGCACAGTGAGTGAATATTTTGAGAATGATTGTTGAACTAGTTTAGATTACGCACTGGCTAGTAGCCCATATCAGATAAGTGTTTTGTAATTATTGATATGGGATTGGGCCCCTTGACTAGGACAGGTAGGGTGACGGTCGAGCATTAGGGCATTATGACGTCATCGAGAGTAGGCATGCCTTCGGGATGAGTCACATGTATAGTATGTTCTGGATTTTTCACAAGCTCCTAGGTTTGACCCATGTTTCTTTTAGTTCTTATTTGTATGTGGTGGAATATTGAGAGGTCTAGTTTGGTTTCTTGGCCCTGTGTGTCACTTTTTCCATTTCCCTTAGTGTGTGTTGTGTGTTGTGTGTGGTTTTCCTTTTGACTAACAACTAAAATTTTTATTTCTAAATAGTTTTCAAAAATGTTTTAAAATGAAATACACCTTTTTATTTCAAACATTAACCTTTTTTAAATTAAAAGGGTAAATGTACAGTTACTTGTTTTATAAATGAAAGTGTGTGTGTAGAAACACATATTTTATATAATTTAGTTCAAACCTGGAATTAGTAAATTATTTATTTAATGTTAGTGTTTCAGGGATATTTTTTGGGGAACGCCTACTATGTTTTAATACTCACTACTATATTGTTTTCCTATTATTAGTTTATGTTGTAGGTTTGAATTGAGTTTTCTCGACATGGGCAAGAGTTGGTTGTTGTTTGGTGAGTGACTCTTTGGGTCGTGAGGAGTTTTGGTCGTAGTTAGGTTAGTTTATTGTTGTTATTTTCTCTTCCTTTTTATGTCCTTTGTTTGTTTTTCATTGTTCTATTTTCCTTCCACTGCTTTATTAATGTTATCTTGTGAAATTGTTACCTTTTTGTTCTCTATTGATGCAATGGAACTTTTTGCCTACCTGAGAGGATCGGCAACGACTCTTGGGCCTTGTTGTCGATTAGCTCGGGTGACAGGTTCAGGGTAGACCTGAGTTGGTTCGTGGAAAAATGGTATCAGAGGCAGGTTGTTCTTTTGGGTCGTGTTCTTTTGGGATAGAGTCATTGTAGACCAAAATTAAGGGTGTCAGAACATGACGTTCTGGCTACGAGTAAGGATCCTGGCCAGCACACCTCGTGGCGAGACTCGAGTTACCGTGGTAAGTTGAGGTTTGTCTGAATCTTTGGTCCTTGTGGTCAATCTTGTCTAGGGAAATGAAAAGGGAGTATGTTCAGTGGTCCCAGTGAGTTTATAGGTTTTGGAAAGCCATGTGGAGTTGGGGACGCTGTCCTAGAATACTCTATGTGGTGGTGGTGTGATTGGCATATGGCTGCCAACCATATGTCTTAGTCACCCGCTGACACTAGTTTCTTTTAGCATCATTCCTCGTCTCTTTATTTTTAATTCGTGGAAATATGGTTTGTAAGTAAAAATGATTTGCTCTTTTAATAATTTTTGGTTGTATGGCATGTTCTTGTGTTTTGAAAATGTTGGATGTGAGGAATTTCGAGCCTATAACTTTTTTTCAATGATTTGTGTCCTGAGTTTGAATTCTTATTTGTAAGTTGGTTTAAAAGTGTGTGGTTTGTAGTTTATTTTGAAAAAATCTTCAGTAATTTCTTTTAGTGGTTCCCCCCTACACATTCAATGGTTCCTTGTGGTATTTCTTGGACATTGGACCCATTTAATTTGGTTCATGGTTTTTTTTCTCTTGACTGGTGTACGTCCCCAATAAGTGTTAACATGCGATTGATGTGCGGTCACAAGCAATTCACTATTGGCCAGCCCTCCAGTTGAATGAGGGACTCTCTTCTTGAATTATAGAATTGAACCCACCTTACCTTTATACAACTAAGTGGATCCTCTTGTAGTGGGATGACTGATGTGAGGGGAGTTGGAGGGAGTTTTGGTCTCTTTGAGTTGTCTGAGTTTTTGGGTATGAAGTTTGACATTGTTGCATATGAAGGTTCTCCTTAGAAGTGGTGAAATGAATTCTATCAGGAAAGGTTGAAGGCGAATCAGAGTTATTGGTGATAAACGATGCTTGAAAGACCTGTAGTGATTTCATCGGCCGTGAGGGTCAGGTTTGGTGACATCATGTGGTGTGATTTCTCATCAAGGTGCAAAGGTGGATTTTGTGAAACCCTCCAAGAAAACTCGTTTTCATAAGTGTTTCCTCCACTTATGGAGTTCAAATTCTCTTGTTCAAAGGTGAGTGTTTGTCATGTTTAATTCTGTCTTATTTTTCTTGGTTAATGTGAAGAGGTGATTCATGTGCATCATCAAATCCCCGATTTTGGTTGATGTGTCGTGAGTGATTAGTTGGATGTTGTGGTGTGTTTTTTTGTTAGTGTTGTCTAGGTTGCGGTGTGGTTGTATGTAGTGCCAAAAGGATAAGCTCTATTAGGGAGTTTTTAAGGCTTGACTATGAGGCATAAGATGCTTCAAACATCAAGGCTCTAGCCATAGGCCTCGGAGTGAAGCTGACATGTGGTCATGCACCCCGGGAAGGTCTGGGACACCAACCTTTTTACTTTTGTCAATAAGGAAGGTGAAGAAGGTTTAAATTTATTTATGTGGTTCCATTTCGAACGAACCATTTGAGTGCGTGGGGTTTCTCGTGGCTATGAGGAGGTGTGGTCTTCTCCTTACCTTAATGTTTGGGGCATTGCATCCCACCAAATCTAATTGCTTTTGGTGGTCTGTATGGGAGTATGTTGGGTCAATCAGTCTTAAATTTGAATAATGCTCATCTAGGGATTTGGAGGTGTTCATTTGTCTCTGACTGTGGTTTTGACACCATGTAGTTGGGCCCGACCCTCCTGCCCATTGAGGTGGGGTGCTTGGTCACCGTCAGAAAATTTTAAAGGTTTTATATCTTCTTTCAGCTAGGGAGACCCGTGATAGCTCTCGCTCAAATTTCTCTAGAATGAATCAGTGGTGGTCGTCTTCATTATGGTGGGGAGTATTCTCGGGCCTCCCTGTGTCAGTTTTCCAGTCTCGCCTTGGGTATTGGTAGGTTTTTAATAGTGTGTAGCCCCTTCAAGCTTCCCCTTGATGGCCTTTTAGTTATGTATCTTACCTTGATCAATCAACTGGAGGTGTTCTAGTTATTTAGGGTGGGCGACACATATCAGTATGTATTTTTACGAGCTTCTTGAGTTTTTCATTTTAGAAACTTTTTCTAATCATGGTGTGTTTTCTTATTTTCACTTGTTTTTTTGTGGGGATACTTTTTGTACCTTAAGGGGGTTTCTTTTTTACTTTGGGATTCAGCCTAGGTTGTGGAATTCCGATGGTGGGAATCTCTATGCTAGGGAGAATCGTCACACTAGCCATTTTTAAATCATTTATTTTCTTAATTTTCTGGGAATTGTGTAGTTCAACATGAAGCCCGATTTTAAACAGTTGGAGTTCTAATTTAAAAAACACACATTTTGTCCTTGACACATGACCTCTCCTAAGTCTTGCGACCTCGCTCGGCTCATCCGAGCTTGACAGAATGTGACGCACGGGCGAAACATAATTATGAAGTCGTGCAACATTTCCAGCACTGTCGTCCGACCCGCCTATCGTTCAATTAACCCAAAAATAATAATATTGAAATTAAATTAAATTTTTAGGTGGATAAAAAAATAGAATGAGAAATATTTGTTAATAATTTATTAAGATTTGTTTTTAATTATAATAATTATATTATTACTAATTTGGGTTGTCATTATTATTACTATTTTTGTTGTTTTTTATTATTATTGTTATTAGTTTTATTTTTATTTTGTTTTTTTTTTGTTTTTTTGCTCCCCCATATTAGGTTTGGATCGCACCTCACCTCCCCCATATTCCTAGTAACCCAACACCATACTTCCCCCCTTCCTCGACTCTGCTCATGAACCCCCCCCCCCCCCACCCCCACCCTCTCCAAGGTCAACCGAAACCCATGGCCAACGACCCCTCCATCCTCTCCCAGCTAGCACCACCATCGCACACCTCGCTCGCCGGACCATCCAAACCCCAGAAATCCCCAGTCAGCCTCCCCCATTCGTCGACACCCTGAGCCCCAGCTGACACAACCCTCCCCCTGAAACCTAGTGTGCCCTGCTCCCTGGAAAAGCCATCGATCCCCCTTCTGACCGACCTTCCTCGCTCGCACTGTCGCTCGACTCCCACATCCAACCGGCTCACATCGTCACACTATCCCTCGGCCACCCCCTACCTCACACACACCACCGAACCTCCAGGAAACCCTCCTCTAGTAGCATTAATCCCGGCCAGCGCCCCCTTCTTATGTGACCCTACTACCTTCGCCCTTTCCATCTGTGTAAGGGTTTCCTTACACTCATATTGGGGTTTAGTTTTCCAGTTGGGTGGGTATTAGATTTAGGATTCTATCACGTTTATTTTGTCTTTTTTTTATGTAACATGAATTATTAGGGTTTTCTTGGGGTGCGTTTGGCGCACAATTGAAATTCACACCACAACATGGGGTTCTCTTCAAGATAAGTTAGTCGTTTTTTCCCTAACACCACTAGATGAATTTAATAATCTTAATTGAATTTATTATTGTATTCTTTAAATTGATTTTGTAGTGAAAATTGTGTTTTTGTTTTGAAATTTTTGGTGAGTTTTTGTTTTGTTTGGATTGTTTTTATTAATGTGTTTTTGTTTGGAATGGTTGGTGTGTTTTGGTGTTGTTTTGGTTCAATGATTTCAAAATGGTTTTAGGGAGTATTTGGATGGTGCAAACTATGTTCTCAAGGTTATTTGAGATGTGTATTTGTTAAAAAGTGGTTTTCCAATGAGTAGAAAATCTTTTTGGATGTTTCAACTTTGTTTTTCAACTGTGTAGCAGTTTATTATATTGTGTTAGTTATGTGGACATATCTTGGAATGGTTATTATGGGTGTTTGATTTTCAAGAACCATGTTTACATGAAATGGTGCTTGTTTTTTATATAAAAAAGCATTGTGTTGCTGGGTAGTTCTCTGTAGGTTCTTCGAAATGCATTTCCATGGTCTTTGAGGTGTGTGTAATTAACTAGAGATTTTAAAAAAGGAAAATGAGGCACCTTGGGTGTGTTTCCTTGGTTGTGTACTTTTGAAACAGAATCTAAAATTTTTTGAAGGATTGAAAACATGTTTTGATATGGTTACCATGTGTATTTGGTCTTAAGGTGACGTCTCTATATAAAATCGAGTGTTTCTTTTTAGTGGAAAGTCTTCTTAGTGTTTCTAGAAATGATTTAATAAATAGTTTAAATGATTTTTTTATTTATTTAGATGGTGTGGGAGTGGTATTATGAGAGAGTAAAATGTGTGTTTGTTTATGAAATAGTATGTTTATATAAAATGAGACATGTTTCTTAGTGTAAACCCACTTTCATTCACTTGGTGGTGTTTTATTTTGTTGGTCCTTGTTATGCTATTTAATATTGTTTTCTATGTTGTGAAAATTGATTATTTCTTTTGAGTGTTTAATCTTGTGAGATACTTTTTCAAAAATTATTCATAAATTTTTAAGTGTATTAGGAAATAATGTAAATGGTGAGAAGGATGTTTTGAAAACATCTCAAAGTGGTTTTTAGAATGTTTGCTCTTTTATACTGTCTTATGTTAGTGGTTATGGGTTTTTAGTTGTCGTGCATTGGTTGGAGCACATTGGCATGGTAATTCTGCGAAACTGTGGTTGTCATCTTGTGTGTGCTTGTTCGTTTGTGCAAGGCGTGACGTGACATTGTGTTTGGACAACGAGCTGAGGTAGGTCACCCACTGCACTCACCTTTAAATTTATAATTTATTAATTTCTAGATATTTTATTAATTTTAATATATTAGAAATAGTATTAGAAAATTAATTCTAGAATAATTACTCGATGTGAAAATAGTTGTTAATTTTATACATAACACTTGAAATATTTTCTTGATGAACGACTGAATAATAGTGAAAGAATGCTCGTTTGGCCTTTAAATGTAATTCACATAATTTCAAGTGTAGTTCTAGTTTAATGATAAATGGTTTCTTCTGAAGAGGGAACAAGTGTTTGGGGTTCTCTTGAGAAATGAGGTTTTTCTTTAATATTGGTGATGTCCCATTTGTCACTTTAATAAAATAAATTATTTTCGAAAAATATCTTTGGGATTACTTAGGGGTGACCTTTTGGGTACATTTATTACGTGAGTTGTGTGTAATTTTTGTGCAACATGATTGGTTAATTGATTGACTTTTTTGACTCACCCCTTTCCTTTTTATTATACATGTTGACATGGGAACCTGGCATAGTGAGTGAATGTTCTAAGAATGATTGTTTCACTAGATTAGATTATGCCCTGTCTAGTAGCCCAGAGTAGAGAGGTGTTTTGTAATTATTTCTATGGGATTGGGTCCCTCGACCAGGTGAGGTAGGGTGACGGTCGGGCGTTATGGTGTTATGACGTCATCAAGAGTAGGCATTACTTCGAGATGAGTTACATGTAAAGTATGTTCTTGATTGTTCATGAGCTCCTAGGTTCGTTTCTTTTAGTGATTATTTGTTTGTGGTGGATGATTTGGAGGTCTAGTTCAGTTGTTGGTCCTTGTGTGCCACTTGTTCCATTTCCCTTAGTGTGTGTTGTTTATTGTGTATGGTTTTCCTTTTGACTAACAAATAAAATTTGGATTTCTAAATTGTTCGCAAAAATGTTTTAAAATGCAATGCACCTGTTTATTTCAAACATTAAATTGTTTTTAAATTAAAAAGGGAAATGGACCATTACTTGTTTTAGAAATGAAAGTGCATGTTCGGAAACCCATATTTTATATAATTCAGCTAAAACCTAGAATTAGTAAATTATTTATTTCAGGGTATTTTTTTAGGGATAGATTTTTTTTGCACACCTACTGAGTTTTAATACTCACAACTATAGTGTTTTCCTATTTTTAGTTTCTGTTTCAGGTTTAAATTTTGTTTTCTCACCGAGGGAGTGAGTTGGTTGGGGTTTTGTGAGTGACTCTCGAGGTCGCGAGGAGTTTTGGCCATGGTCAGGTTAGTTTCCTGTGGTTGGTTGTTCTTCCTTTTTGTGTCATTTGTTTGTTTTGTATTGTTAAATTTTGTTCCTGCTACTTTATTTATGTTATTTGGAGAAATCGTTCCCTTGTTGTTCTCTGTTGATGCCTAGTGCTTGTCACTAGTCCAGGAGGATCGGGAACGCCTCTCGGTCCTTTCTACGGATCATCTTGGGTGACCGGTTTAGGGTCGACCCAGGTTTTTTCGTGACAAAAATGGGTTAATTTAATCTAAAAAATTAATTGGTAAAATTAATTATCCAAATTTATATTTATTTTAGTATTTTTAATTACACATATTTTACATCTCCACGTTTAAATTAATCACTACCTCAATATTAAACAATTATTTAATATACTTATTTGTGGAATAAATACATGAAAAAATATAATCCTGAACATAAATTTATTAGTTTTCATAATAAAATATGTAGTCAAATTTATCTTCTAGAAATTCCAACATTAAAAATGTTTTAATTATTAATGTATGAATGTAACAACTTTAACATCACTTTAAATAAAATAAAATAAATGTCCTGATCTCTTCTATAAATCCCCAAATAGTCACTTTCTCAGCACATGGATTCTAATGTTCAAGTTATAGTCTACCAATATGATTTGTTCATGTGTTTAGTCCTTTTTACGATTATTAATATTTTAATAAAAATTGGTTTATGTATTTCTAATCAATTAATTAACTTTTACATCATCAATGTATAAGACTTTAAGGTAATTATTATTTTCCAAAAAATTGAAAATAAATTACCATGACATAGGTAACTCTATTATCATTGAAATTATTTTTTATTTTTTAAGATACCACTTCTTTATCCCTATATTAAAATTAATTTACTTATAACAATTGTGAGTTTGACATTGGGCCACATTCATTGGTTTTATTAATATCTTTGTCATTTTCATTGTCAAGTGGACCTCAAATTACTATTATTATAACCTACGATTTCAAGGGTATAATTTTATTCATCCAAATGGATTTTGGTAGGTTTTAGGATCATTTTATTCCGATTATCATATTATTTGTTACACTAATTTACCCGATTTACCTATAATTGCATTAAATAAAAATTATTGTAGTTACTATTCATAATATGAAAAACAAATTACCCATTAACATAATTTGGACCCACTTATTCCAAATATGGAATCCATTTTTCATAATTCAAAATTACAAATTGGAAGAAATTAATTTAAAATTAATTTCCATTGTCAAAAACCAAAAGCGGGTTTTTAAGAAGAAGAAATTTATCAAAAGATTGACATGTGTTAATATCCAATTTAAAAGTGAAATTACTTCCAATGAACAAAATTTTATTAAATGATTTAAATATTTTCCACTTACACTTTAAATCCATTAAATAAATTGATTTTACCATATAAAATATTTTTATGGAAAAAGTTGTTTTCAATTAAAATTTATTGTCTTTTTACTATTCATCAAAACATTATAATTATCATAAAAAATATCAATTATTAATCCAAAGTATATTTTGATGTATAGATTACAAAAAAAATTATATATTATTAAATAGAACATATAAAGGTGTCAAAATATTAATTTTAAATGGGCATACAATCAAAAGGTGGAAAAACTGCATTTTTTGAAAAATACTTCTTTTATCTGAAAAATTAAATTTGTTCTTATATCATGTCTATAAAATACATAAGATGAATTTTAATGTTATAAAATTTAAAATATGGTTAATAATATTCATAATCGCTAATTTATATTTAATTAAATAATAATATTTTACTAGTGTATGGTTGTGTAGTGAAACTCAGTATTGTGTAAAATGCAAGGTAGTGAAGAAGGTCGCTCTTGCATGTAATGCAAGACAAATAAGTGTTGCATATACTTCAAGATAATACAATGTTGTGTATAGATAAAAAAACCTTGGTGTATCATACAATACAAGACATCAAAGAGTTTTTAATGACTCCATCTCATAAAATATCATGGTGTTACCTTCAACCCCCTTAAAATGAATTTATCCCACGAAATTTGTCGAATTCATAAATGGTTTACTACTCGAATTTTTATTTTATAGAAACCATCATTATAATAAGGAATACTAAAACCTCATTTTAAACAGGAAAGTTATAAATATAACAGTTACCCAATATAGCTCATCACATGGGTTCCATATAAGAGAACATAGATGGAAAGTGAAAACATGGATATGGAAGAGAAATCTAACCATGATGTTCTCATGGATATTGATAGAGAATAAGATTGGGAGAATGTTAAATTCTAAAAATCCATAAATCTATGATGATTTAAGGGACCATATGATTCATCATAGAAGAAGGTACTAAGAAATAATTTTTGGTTTTCAAGATCCTTTCCCTTATGTTGATGGATTTTTCTTGAGAATGAATAATTACTTTATTCTGGTATAATCTCACCATTATTCCTACCTTTAATAATTTCCACTTTACCTATTATATAAATAAATGAATTTTAATTTTTCATTCATGAATTGTTATAGGATAATGCAATAGAATGATATGTCATTGCATCTTTCACAAGTAATCAAATATGCATAAGTCCACATATAGTGAGATTAATCATATATGGTTATGAAAATGGACTTTTAATTCATCTATAATGCCTATTAAATAAAATGAAACTAATTTATACTAACTATGGAATTTTCATAGGACAGAGATAGGAGATAAAGTCTTGTCGCACTTTGGTGGTGGGTTCGAATCCCACAACCTCGTCTGACACGACGAGTTTTCGTCCATCCTGCAAGTTGTCATTTTTCTAAAAATATAATATTATAAAATTAGAGAAACAATAATAATAATTAATTTTAGGCATAAACATTACTATCTGATGTCTAACGTAATACATTCCAACCTTTAGGCTTATCCTAAATACTTTTGTCAAAACTCGCATTACAAAAAAAACAATTACAAGAAACCTCATATAAAAAACATGTGAATACATTCATTTATCCCCCATAAATCATAAGATATATCTTTTAGTCACATTCCAATATTTTTAATGAATCCATCATGAATTATCTGGAATCATTTTAATAACCTATATTACCATATATCCTTATTGAAAACATGCATGTTTACTTATTACAATATTTATTACATATATTCCTTAAGTACCAAAAAGTATTATATATCATCCATGATAGCATATCCCACTTGTCAATAACTCCATAATTAGGTCCCAAGAAACTTGAATCATCCGATTTACGGATTCAAATCCAATATAGCTTTATCAAAACATCATTATCTAAAAATAAGGGACATATTAAGGGTTATCTTCCCCTTAATCTTGTGTTCTCCATATATATCAAATTACCCTTAAATCACTTTTCTATCTTTATAGAACTATTCAACATATCCTTTCCAATCCTTAATTAAATAATTATACCAAAAACAGTTATATATTTCTAGATTCATTATATTTTAAAGCCTAAAAATATAAACCTCAATAATCCAACTTTATTCATAAACCATTACTCATAATCTATCATCATTGTCTTTCCTAAAATTTGAATCTTGTCATAAGGTTTCTCAAACTCATGATTCTAAGGTTTAATGTAAATAATACATGATGAACATCACATACCTTTCCAATGTGGTTTAAAATTTCTTTATCTTCAATAGTATGACAAATACTCATACCATTTTCATGATTCTATTGATGAAATTTACAATTAGTAAATTGGTCCTCTTTATTCCCATATTTTCCACATCTGAAACTATGTTCTATGTATATCTAGTTATTGACTAAGACCACAAATAAACGTGTTTAAAATACATATCAAAGATTAAAAGCACATAATTAAGGTAATTAACTTATAATATTTCATTCTAATATATCTTAGGTTTAATCCTAGGTTATTCATGATTATTAACAAAACATTTTGATTGTATACTATACTTGAAATATCCTTAGGACATCCCTATAAATATCATAGAAATATCTCCAAGGATCTCACTAATGTTTTCGCATCCTATTTTCCAAAGGTTGACTAAACCTTCACTCTGATACCAACTATAACAAACCATGTTTGATTTACATGAACATTAAATTTAGTTTTCAGAGTACATAATATATGATAAAAACTGACACCCAAGACTATATCAGTTTAGTTCAATTAGAAACATGGAACATAATCTTCTATCATGGTGATAGATCTTCAAAATCTCCCACAAATATCTTACCCTTTTTTCATACTTAATTTTGTTTATATCTTGGGGAATGGAAAATAAAAAATGGTGAGTTAAAATGTCCAATAAGGTTACACATGGAGAACCTTAAACAAACCATAAACATAAGAATGTAAAAAATTGATCATAAAGTTTAATAATCAAAATCTTGGGTCATGAAATAAGTCTTGGAAATTTTTAAGGTATTGACCATAAAAGAAGATTAATCATGAAAAAATAACTTTGGAATAAAACATGGAATTATATCAAACCTTTAATAACATAATATGATTTTCATAGTTTCCAAGTCATTGTTTCCAAGACCATCACAGTGGAGGAAGTCCATTACTGAACTGGGTTTACTTAAAATTCCAGCCATGTATTATTGAACTGGTTTTATTTTTCGTTGATTCCATATATTACTAAAATAGATTTACTTGTCGTTCTAGTGATTTCTATCTCATGAGATATAAATCATTACCCAATGCATTGGTGGGAGATATAGGTCCCACTAATCTCATAATGAAATCATTCTTACATGTTTCACAAAAACATAAATCATTCATCATAGCACAACCCATGAAATAAACTAGGTTTCCTAAACATCATTCCATCATAGTATAATCAATATATATGATCATTCCATCATTAACACAATAAAATCAGAGTAATAATAGGGATAGAAATGAAACCATATTTAATAGTAACATCTTATATGGAAAATAATTTTGATAAAACACTTGAACTTAATTCTTATGAAAAATATCCTTTATTCTTCAAAAATAATTTCTTTTTTTAATAATTTTGGGCATTTAAAAAATAAAAGAATTTCATTGAAAAGAAAATTAAAAAAATATAAATTAATCTTCATGGAAATAATTTGTTATGAATGCGTAAAAATCCAATCATGACCTATAAGTTAAAAAACATTCTCCTCATACTTTTGTCGGAGAAGTCAAAAGGTAACTAGTATGGAAAAAAAAGAAACATTCCTTACAAACCATGTAGTAAAATTAAAAAAATGGGTAAAAATTATTTTAAACATACATATAAGAATAGTAAACATTTTATGGAAAAAAATTTAGAAAACCTGTACATGGATGATAAATACACCCCCAGTAAATACTTGCGTATAAACAATATCGGATAAAAAAGAGATTGAAAAATTATCTCTTAGCTTATGTCTGATTTGATTCGTATATATCCTAACCTTCTGTATACTGAATAAAATAAGGCTAATTATTTATTCCATAAATATAATCATTTTTATGATAACATTAATGAAAATATTTTCATCTATTTGTTAGAAACATTCCATTGTTACTCGTTATTCGGGTATTAACTGCTTTTTGTTCTTATGCATATTTTGTCAGATAAGTAATATTTCCTATTTTTAATTTATAGTTATATCATTTAAATAATATAATTAGGATAATATATATTATATTTATTCATTAAATTCATGTATATAATCATTCTTTGTTGAATATTACGTAGAACTAACCACATCTCATTGTGGAGACGATAAGTCATACGTAGGCACGAGCGGTGATATTGTTCCCCAAATTGTTTAATAGTACTGAATTGGTTGGTTTATAGAATCCAAAAATCAACATAATTTTATATTATATATATATATATTACATCATTAGACCCATCCATTTACGCTGGTGGTGAAAAACGGATTACACCACGACATGAAGACAGTAAGTCGTATGTATGCATGAGTGGTGATTTCATTTTTCAAAGAATGGGTAGAAGGTGTAATATGGTTATTTCATAATTATAATAACCTATCATTATATAATCACTACTTCAGTTATTACTTTATAATGAAACAACTTATGAGGGGGAAGTAGAAGAAGAATGAATTTCAGAAAGAATCGGTAAATAATATTACATCTTCTTTAACGTACCTTCTCTAAATATTATCTTAGAGCACTAGAGTTGGTCTTTGAAGAAGGAAATGACATATATGATGTTAATAGTGTATTTTTGAAGTTTAATGGATAGGTTTTGGTCAAGTTTGAAGGCTCAAAATGAAGTGGAAAGTTGAGGGATGAAGTTCCCTTTTATAATTGAGGTGCGGGGCACTTTTGGAAATCTCACAAATATTAATTTATAATAATTTAAAATTCAATCCTGATACCTCCAAAATGATATATATTAGAAGTTAAGATATGAAATTATTTATATATAATCAAATAATAATATTTAGACAAGTTTTGATGCCAATTTAAACGTTATAAATTTAATTGACAATTAGTTATTCTATTTAATTTAAATTAAGATAACAACTATTTCAATATTAAAATTGTGAAATAATTACTTATTTTATTTCAATTATACCATAAATTAAAAATTTTATATATTTTTCAAAAAAATTAATAATTTTTAAATAATTTTATAAAACATTATTTTAAAACATGTCAATTTTGTCAATTTTGTCGCTATTCATTTCCTGGATTATTGGAAATATAAAGATAAAGTCTTATAAAAGAAGAAAATATATTATTATATCCCTAATGAGGCATTATCTTCTATATAATTCATTGGACAAATTAATTGTCCCAAATTATATTTATTTTATCATTTTAATAACATTTATTTGAAATCTCCATTACTAAAACAATCACTACATCAATATTGTGTAATTATTTAGTATAATGTGTTCCAAAAAAAGTTTAAACAAAATACTATGATGAACATACTATATTTAATTATAATATTTTTATTTGAATTTATCTTCTATAAAATCAAACATTAAAAATGTTATACTTATTAAAGTATGAATGTGACAACTTTAACATCACTTTAACTAAAATAAAATAAATGTGATAATATCTTCTATATACCCTAAAATAGTCAATTTCTAGGAACATAGATTCCTATTGGTGAGATGTAATTGACCAATATGATTTGTTAATGTGTTTAGTCCTTTTTATGGATATTAGTATTTTAATAAAAATTGTTTTATGGATTTCTCATAAATTAATTACATTTTACATCATCAAAGTATAATATTTTAAAGAAATTATTAATTTATTATAAATTAAAAATAATTTACCATGATGTATATAATTATATAAAATTTACATGGACAATTTATGTTCGAATATATCACCAGGTTATCCCTATATTCAAATTACTGGACTTATAAGAAATGTGAGTTTGACATTTTTTCATATTCATTGGTTTTATTAACATTTATGTCATTTTCAATTGTCAATTGGACCTTAAATGGATAGTTTTTGAACCTAATATGTCAAGGGTATAATTTTATTCATCCAATATGACTTTTTTATGTTTTAGGGTCATTTTATTATCCTTATCATATTATCTGTTACACTAATTTACCCAATTTACCATTAACCGCATTAAAAATAATTACCATAGTTAATATTCATAATATCCAAAAAATGTAACCTATTAACATAATTTGGACCTACTAATTCCAAATATGGAATCCTTTTTTAATAATTAAAAATATATAATTTTCAAAAATTAATTTAAAATTAATTTCTTTTTTCAAAAACCAAAAGTGGGTTTTTAAGAAGAGAAACATATCAAAAGATTAACATGTGTTTTTGTCCAATTTAAAAGTGAAATTACTTCGAACGACCAAAATTGGATTAAATTATAAAAATATATTCTATTTATATTTTAAAACCATTAAATAATATTATTTGACCATATAAATTACTTCAATAGAAAAAGTTGTTTTCAATTAAAATTTATTGTATTTTTAATATTCATCAAAACATAAAAATTATCAACAAATTATAAAAAAATTTAAAATGTAAATTTTGATGTCCTTATTTTAAAAAAGTAATTTATTTTTTCAAATAGATCATATGAATGTGTCAAAAACAACATTTTAAATGGGTGTTCCATCAAATGTCTACAAAACTATATTTTCTTTTTAAAATACTCCGTTTATCCAAAACATTGAATTTATTATTATATCATGTCTAGAAAATACATATGTTTAATTTTAATGTTATAAAATTCAACATGTGGTTAATACTATTCATAATGGCTATTGTTTATCCCATTAAATAATAATATTTTAATATTATATTATAGTTTAGTGAACTCGGTATTGAATACAATGAAAGCTATCGTGGAAGGTCGCTCTTGCATCTAATGCAAGCTATGTCAGGGTTGTGTATACTAAAACTAATATAGTTTTTTGTATATCAGAAGCTAATATTCATGTAGCATACAATACAGTACATCAAATAAATTAAAAGTAATATACCTCATGAAATCTCAGGGTGTAACTTTCTACCCCCCACCCCTTAAAATAATTTTTCCCTTGAAATTCGTTGGGGGATATAAATGGTTTAATACTTGAATGATTCATTCATAGAAACCCTCATCATAAAAAGGAATACTAAAACCTCATTTTAAAAATGATTGTTTTTATCATAATGTTTACCCAAAGTAACTTATCACTGGTTTTCCACATATTATAACATTGGTGGGGTGTAAAAAATGGATATGGAAGAGAAATCATACCATCAAATTTTGATGGATAGTGATAGAGAATAAGATTTAGAGAAAGTTGAATTCCATAAATCCATAAATCTGTGATGATTTAAGGGACAATATGATTCATCAGAGAAGAAGGTACTAAGATGTCATTTTTGGATTTCATGATCCTTTTTCTAATGTTTATGAATTTTGCATGATAATGAATACTTACATTATTTTTGGTAAAATCTCACCATTGTTATTTGCTTGAAAATTTTCCACTTCACCTATTATTTATAGAAATGATTTTGAATTGGTCATTCTTGAACTGGTAGCAGATCATGTGATACAATGATAGGTCATTTCATTTGTAACATGTAATCAAATATGCATAAGTATACCTATAGTGAGATTAATCGTATATGGTTTCAAAAATGGACTTATAATTCACCTATCATTCCTATTAAAAAAATAAAATTAATTTATACTAATAAGGTACTTATCTTGGGTTAGTGTTGGGGAATAAATCCTATTGCACTTCTATTGTGGGTTCGATTCCTACATCCTTGTCTAACGTGACATGTTATCACTCATCCTGGAGGTTGTACTTTTTCTTAAACTATACTATTATAAAATTCCATAAATAATATTTAAAAAAATGTTTTAGCCTTAAAGAATACTATTTGATTTCAATCTTAATTCATTCCAACATTTAGTCTTATCCAAAATACTTCTATCCAAAATCACATTGCAAAAAAATTACAATAAAGATCATATAACAAGCATGTTAATACCTTCATTTATCCCCCAGAAATAATAAGATATATCTTGTTGGTCACATTCAAAACATTTGAATAACTTAATTATTCGTTATCCAGAATCGTCTTAATAACCTAAATTACCATGTATCCTCATTGAAAAAATAAATATTTCCTTATTACAAAATTTATTAGATATATTCTTTAAATCCCAAAAAGTTGTATACTCCAACCATGATAGCATAACGAACTTTTTAATAAATCCATAATTAGTTCCGAAATACTAGAATCATTCAATTTACTTATTCAAATCCAACATATATTTATCCAAACATCGTTATCTAAAAATAAGGGACATATTTAAGGTTACCTTTTCCTTAATCATGAATTCTCCAAATATATCACCTTACCCTTAAATCACTTATTAGTCTCCATAGAACTATTCAATATATCCTTTCCCGTCCTTAATTAAATACTTATACTGAAAACAATTATATATTTCAGGGTTCATAATCATTGAAATTTGAAACATATATACCTCAATCATCCAACATTTTTCTTAAACCATTACTTAAGATCCATCATCTTTGTCTTTCCTAAAATATAAATCAAGTCATATGTTTTCTCAAACTCAAACTTTATAAGTTTAATGTAAACAATACATGAAGAACACCACATAACCTTCACATTTCATTTAAAATCTATTAATATTAAACAATATGACTAATACTCATACCATCTTCATGATTATCTTCATGATATTTCCACTTAGGAAATCAATCTTCATTATTTCCATTATTTTCACATATGAAACTATGTTCTATATAGTTCTGGTTATTGACTAAGACCATAAGGAAAAGTGATAGAAAGATGTATTATATATTAAAAAACATATGTAAGGTAAATTACTTATAATATTTCATTCTTTGATATCTTAGGTTTATTCCTAGGTTATTCATAATTATCAAAAAAACTTTTGGATTGTAACTTATACTTGACTTTTCCTTAATAAATCCCTAGAAATATCTTATAAATATCTCTAGGGATATCACTAAACATTTCTCATCCAATTACCAAAGGTTGAATATACCTTTACTCTAATACCAACTATAAGGACCCAAGTTTGATGTACATGAACATTACATTTCTTTTCTAGAATACTTAATACAAGACACAAACTGAAACCCAAGACCATATTATTTTAATGGAATTTTAAAATTAGAACATAATCTTCTAATTTAGTGAAAGATATTTAACGTCTCCCATAACGATCTTCCATTTTTTCCAACCTAAAACTATTCTTTATAAACTTGTGAAAAGAAAACATAAAAAGGGTGAGCTAAAATGATCAGTAAGGGTAAACATGGACAACATGAAACAAAAAATAAGCATAAAAATGTAAAAACCTGAAAATAAAGTTTAAATATCAAAATCATGTGTCATGAAATAAATATTGGTTGTTCGTAAGGCATAGATCATAAAATAACATTAATCATGAAAAAATAGAATTGTCACAAAACATGGAATTTTTGGAAAACCATTGAGCACATAATGTGATTTCCATATTATCCAATTCATTTCTATGAATACCATCATATTGGATGAATTGTATTACTAAACTAGGTTTACTTCTCATTTCAGTCATGTATTACTTAACCGGATTTACATTCCATTCCATCCATGTATTACTAAAATAGATTTAATTTTCGTTTCATTCATTTATATCTCATGAGATATAAATCTTTACCCAATGCATTATTGGTTGATGTAGGTCCCACCCATCTCATAATGAAATCATTCTTACATGTTCTACAAAAACATAAATCATTCATCATAGCATAACCAAAGAAATAAAATGGGTTTCATAACCATCATTCCATCATAGAATAATCCATATATAATATATTTTCAACATTAACACAATCAAATCATACTGATAATAAGGATAGAAACATAAACCTCTTTAAGAGCATCATCATAGATGGAAAATAATTTTGATAAAACAGATGAACTTAATTCTTGAGAAAAATAACATTTCTTATTCGAAAATATTTTATTTTCTCAAACTTTTGTGCAACTCTAAAATAAAATATTTTAATTGAAAATGAACTTTAAATATTATAATGTAATATTCATGGAAATAATGCGTCATGAAATCATAAAACTCCATTAAATCCGTTTAAGTTAAAAAAACATTCTTCACATACTTTTATCAGAGAAGTCAAACGGTAACTCGTATGGTAAACGAAAGAAATATTCCCTCAAAACCATGTAGTAAAAGTAAAAAATGGGTAAAATGTCATTAAAAATAAAAAAAATAATAGAAAACATTTTATGAAAATAAATTATAAAACATACACATGGATGATAAATATACCCTCAAAAAATAGTTAAATATATACAATCTCAGATAAAATGAGATTAACAATTTATCCCTTACCTTAGGTATGTTATGATTCTTATGTATCTGGACATCCTGTATAATGTTTTAAATAATGTTACTTAATTATTCCATAATCATAATTATTTTTATGATAAAATTAATGATCATATTTTCATTTTTTTGTTAGTAACATTTCATTGTCACTCGTTATTAGGTTATTAACTACTTTATGTTCTTTTGCATGTTTCATCGGATAAGTTTTTATTCCTATTTTTAGGTTATAGTTATATCATTTATTGTTTTTTTATTAGAATTATATATATCATATTTATTCATTCAATTTATTTATATAGTCATTATTTAGTGAATATTATGTAGAACTCAGCACATCACACCGTGGAGACGGTAAGCCGTACGTACGGAAGAGCGATGATATCATTCTCATAATTGTTCAATGGTACTGATGTGGATGGTGTATAATATCTCAGAATAAATTTAATTTTATATTAATAATATATATATATATATATATATATATATATATTAATTCCATCATTATACCCATCACTGTAAGATAGTAGTGAAAAACAGATTACACCACAGCGTGAAGACGGTAAGTCGTACGTACACACGCGTGGTGATTACATTTTTCATAGGATGGGTAGAGGGAGGAATATTGTTGTTTAATTATAATAATAACCTCTTAGTATATAAGTAATTCTGGAGTTATTACTTTATAATGAAACTCAGGAGGTGGAAGTAGAAGATTAAATAATATTGAAAGAATCGTTAAATGATATTACCTCTTCTTCGACGTGCCTCCTCTAAATATCCCTGGAGAGCACTAGACATGGTCTCTGAAGAATAAAATTACATATATAATATTTATAGGGTATTTTATATGGGAAATGGGTAGGTTATGGTCAATCATTATGGCTCAAAATGAAGTAGAGAGTTGGGGGAGGAAGTGCCCTTTTATAATTGAGGTGAAGGGCACTTTTGGAAACCTGAAAAATATTAATTTATTATAATATTAAAATAAATCAAAAAACCTCCCAAATGAGATATAGTTGAAGATTATATATGATAATATTGAAATATCATCCAGCAATAAAATTTAGAAAGGTTTTTATGTCAATTTAAATATCATTATTTTAATTGATAATTAGTTATTATATTTTATTTTAATTAAGATAACAAAGGTTTCAATACTAAAAGGGTGAAATATTTACTTATTTGTTATCAATTATATCATAAATAAATTATTTAGAACATTTTAGAAAATATAATAATTACTAAATATTTTTAAAATTGTTTTATGATTTTTAAATAATTTTAAAAGACATTATTTTAAAACAATATCAATTATGTCAATTTTTACACTATTCATTTCATGGATTTTTATAAATATCAAGATAAGGTATTATCCAAAAAAATTATTATATCCTTAATGGGTCAAGGTAATCTATAAAATTGTTTGGATAAATTAAGTATCTCAAGTTATATTTATTTTAATATTTTTAATAACATTTATTTGATATCTCTATTATTAAAATAATTACTACATCCATATTGTGTAATAATTTAATATACCTATTTTAGAATAAATATTTTAAATAAAATACTATGATGATCATAAATTTACTAGATTTTATAGTAATATATATAGTTGAATTTATCTTGTAGAAAATCCAACATTAAAAATGTTATACTTATTAAAGTATTAGTGTGACAACTTTAACGTCACTTTAAATGAAATAAAATAATTTTCATAATCTCTTATATAAATCTCCAAATTGAAACTTTATTGGAAAATGGATTCTTATGGTATAGATACACTTAACCAATATATTATTTTCATGTGTTTAGGCATTTTTATGGTTATTAGTATTTAAAAAAAATTATGTATTTCTTATCAGTTAATTAATTTTTACATCATAAAAGTATAAGATATTAAGGTAATTATTAATTTCATAAAAAATAAAAATAAATTTCCATGATGTTGGTAATTTTTGTATCTTCCCATGAACTATTTATTTTTTAATATATTATCTGGTCATCCCTATAATAAAATTATTATTCTTATAAGAAATGTGAGTTTGACATTTTTCTACATTTATTGGTTTTATTAATATCTACGTCATTTTCATTACAATGTGGCCATTAAATGACTATTTCTTCAACATAAGATGTCAATGGTAGAATTTTTTTCCTCTAAAAGGATTTTGGAAGGTTTTAGGATCTTTTTATTCTTCTTATCTTATTATTTGGTACACTAATTTACTCAAATTACCTTTAACAACATTAAATAAAATTTACTATAGTTACTATTCATAATTTAAAAAAAGAATCTATTTACATAATTAGGACCCACTAATTCCAAATATAGAATCCATTTTTCATAACTCAAAACACAGTACTGGATGAAATTAATTTCAAATTAATTTCCATTGTCAAAAACTAATATCAGTTTTTTAAGATGAATAAACTTATCAAAATATTGACTCGTGTTTATGACCAATTTAAAAGTGAACATAATTATAATGAACAAAATTAGATTAAATGATAAAATTATATTCCATTTATACTTTAAAACTATTAAATAATATTATTTAACCATATTAATTATTTTAATGAAAAAAAAATATTTTCAATTAAAATTTAGCATATTTTTACTATTCATCAAAACATGATAATTATGAGAAAAATATTAAAAATTAATCTAAAGTAAATTATGATGTCCCACTTTTGAATAATAGGTTTATTTTTTCAAATAAAACAATTTAAGGTGTCAAAAACTATAATTTAAATGGGTGTGCCATCAAAAATTGACAAGAAATCATTGTTTTGAAAAATACTTCTTTTATCTAAAAAATTGAATTTGTCTTATATCTTTACTTTAAAATACATAACCTAAATTTTAATGTTATAAAATTTAAAATTTGGTTTATAATATTCATAATGGATATTTTATATCCAATTAAATAATAATATTTTAATAGTATATTGTTGTTTATTGAATCTTGGTATTCCATACAATGTATGCATTCAAGGAATGTCTCACTTGAATGTAATGTAAGCCGAGTATGTATTTTGTATACTTAAAGATAATACAGTGTTGTGTATAGTTAAATCTAATCATGGTGTAGAATACAATAAAATAAATCATTGAAAATAAAAATAATTTATCTTATAAAATCTATGGGTGTTACAATTTTATCCAACCAGTCACTCCATTTTTATTTCATCCTATTTATATCTCTAAATTAATTTTATATTTGGAAATAATTTCTCATTATATATATAAAATGATGAAATTATATCATTATATAGTTTTATGAATTAACATTAGAGGATGCATTTCGCTAAAATCAAATTTTTTTCCTTTGTTTAATGACGTTTACAAATCGCCCTACCTAGTACACATTACTACAATCCTATTCTTCCTTCAAATAATAGAACAATTTTTTTAAAGTGATCACAACCCTAATAATATAGCTTCTTATTCTCATGCATTATGTTATATGACTGATTTTATTTAATTTTTTTTATAAAATCATAAAATAATTTATTTTGTATATGTGTTAACTTTGATTTTTGAGTGTTTTTTTCACGAAGATTGATATAATTATTCATTAACATCCAAAGATATGATTTATCCACTAGTATTCCAAAACATACGAGATTTTACACTGAATTGCAATAAATAAAAGGATATTTAATTTATATTTTTTCTAACTAATGTTGAATATCATTGAAAAATATTTAGGAATTATTTATAGTAATTCAAATTCATATAAACCAAGGATTTTAGTAAACATAACTGTAATGTTCTATGAGATAAAAATGATTTCGTCGATTTTTTCATTAATTCAATTATATTATAAAATTTGATAGTAATTTTTTTCACTTTTTTTCTTATATCTTTCAATTTTTTGAGGTTTCAATGTAAAATATCTTTTTACCTATCTATGGTTTCCATAGATCATTGTGATTAATGAGATTCCAATAGATAAATCTAGTTGCCTTCCAAACATTGAGTTTAAAGGGGATTTGGGGATAAAAACCAACTTTATTTAAAATGTGTTAATTTCAAAATGTTTGTGTGCTAGACTTGGTATTTATAATTTTAATTAAATATGATTTTGATGATAAATATTGTAAGATTTTATGGGTTTGTGGTGAGGATTCTGGTTCATAACTTTTATCTTTTGATGTAGTTGATAATTGTAGTTCCGGGTGTGGAACATGTACACTTGAGTTCTTGTTACTAAACCTCCTAAATATTTAAGGTAAAAGTGAAGAGTTTCATTAATAAGAACTGATAATATACCTGAATATATTTTAAATGGATTTATAAATTGTTATATTCAAATCCATTATATAATTTTTTACATCATATTTCTCATTTATTTATTTTGTAGTTTTTTTTACCTTAGTTAATTTTTTTCTATTTTTAGAGTTTAATTTCCTCTACAATTTTTCATTTCTTTAATATAATCTAATTGGAATTTTTAACTTTTGATTATATCAAATTTGAGAGTAGGAATTTTGTATTTTTTTATATTCCTTGAATTAATGCCTCTTGGAACTTTTATACTAATAAAACACTAGGAATATCTGGTTGCCTCAATATTTTTCAGAGGAACTCTTAATCAATCTTTAAGAACTTATCCCTTAACATTTGGGTTTTGATCTCGTTTCTTATTCCCTATACAAATGTGATGGTAGAGGAAAAATATCATTATTTTTTCTATTGTAGGAAAATTAATCATAACTATAGAAAATATGAATTCGACTCATTCCCCTTATTTTTAATAATGATAATTATGAATACATGAGAGATAAAATTTATTGGGTTGTTATTAATATAAAGTTGGATCATTATCAAATGATGAATATAAATTACATGATTTTTGATATTGAAATTTCTTAGTATTCTTGTGAAGATAATTGTGATTATAAAGGTATATATAATTTTTGGGACACTTTGTTATATGTTTTGACAAAAAATATATATATTCTTATTTCATTAGATAACCAATATAATGATATTTAGAGGGTGTTAAAAATAACACATATAATAACATAAAAAGTCAACAAGACTACAATAATTATGCTTAAAGCTAACTATCAAGTATATCAATTACTTCCTAATGAGTGAATATAAAGAAATTAATCAATTATTTATGATAACCTATAAGATATTAAAATTTATTATTGATATTTAAATTAAAGGTGAGAAGCGCGTTGAAAATATTATCAACATTTTTAGAAAAATATTATAGGAGTATAAATGAATATATATATATGTGTGTGTTTGTTTGTGATATGTTGTATCTAGAGTTAATGAATTTAATTATTTAACTGTGAAGAGAAAATCTAAAATTTTATTCAAAAATTAAATTTTAAGAAGTTAGTTAATGAGAAATAACTTATCTTCTGAGATTCAATAATAAGATTATAAAAATTAAGTAATATAAATTAATCATTAGAATGATCGATATGTTAGACATAAAATGTTTGGAAGAAAAGAAGATTCATGTATTATATATTGCGAGTGAAAAAAACCTTAACAAATTAGATCAGACAATATGGAGATGAAGAAAAAGGATAGATAATGTAAAATAATACCAAGGAGAAACAATAGAGACCCTTTTAGAGCTACAACAGTTATGTAGAAAGAATTTGAAGATGTATATTTTGATAGATGAAGTGGATTATAATGTGATGATAAAAATAATATACATGGTTAATATGTTAAGGGACATCAAAATGAAATGTGTTTCATGGGAAAAGTAATATATGATTCTCTTACTATTTTTTATTTAGATCTAGATTTCCAAATTTTGTTAAATAATTAAAATGATACTCTAAAATATAAAGATATTTGTAAATATGTGATTGGACATGTGAAGAAAAAAAATTAGATTATGCTCTATAATCATTTTAAGGAAGACCTTGTTGAATATGATCATACAATTTCCGAAAAATCCTCTTATTTATATTATACATATATTTATTTTTTAACTTGTAATGATAATAAAAAGTTATAAGACTCATGACTAATGTTAGTAGACTAAAAGTGGTTCAATCTAATTTTAAATATTTTATAGATAAATTTCATACGCCTTTTATGCACCATATGCCTTATAAAACTACTTTTGGTATTGATATTTTTTTCTGGAATGACACATTTTCAAAACATTTTTTTTAAATTTCACCCTTGTTTAATAGGGTTCAAATGTAGGTCACTAGAATAATCAGTCTCTCTTAAATAAAGTTAAATCATTTGGAGTTTTGAGTTATTAAATTTTAAAAAAAATAGGAATTTGTTAATGATGATAGTGTTAAAAATATGTGGATTTTGAAAGTTTTATTTTCTTAAAAAATCCCCTTTCAAGTTTGGATATGAATCATTTAGTTTTATTATTTTATGGGAAAAGGATGTGTACCGAAAACTAAAATTCTTCGTACATTGATGTTGGTTTCTCTTGACACATAAAAGGAATCTAGAAAAACTTCAGAAACATAAAAAATATATAGGTTAAGAATGTTACTTTTAGATATAATAAACAAAGATATATTATTAGTATATGTGATGTTTCCTTTCTCAGTGATACTTTTATTTCAATTATTTTTTCTGGTTTTTTAGAATCAAGCACGAAATTATTAGTATAATTCAATTGTGTGATGAATGTTACTTTGTTAACATTATGAATGAAAGACAGAGGATCAAAATATTAGGAGTTAACATATTATTTTCTGATAGGCATGAAAATGTTTTCAATATAACCTAAGATGACCCTATTTAGTATAATTTACGTTTCTCGGTGTAGTTGATGATATGTTTTTTCTCTAAAATAGGAGGTCTGAAAACTACATTATTCAGAAATAAGCTCAACATTTTAATAGAGGATTTGATAACGATCTTCAAAAATACAAGATTAATTCCTAAAAAGTCTCTATAACCTGAAAAAAGGTATGAAATTTAATTCAATAATTAAATGTACCAATGAATTCTCAACATCAGAATATTTATAGTTTGTAAATATCATCCTTTTTGAATCTACAAAAAACTAAAACATTTAGAGGCAATAACTATGTGTATATCTTACTTAATGACTATATAGAGTTTAAATGGGTTTATTTTCATACTCTTAATTTGTAATAAATATTTTCCCATAAGTTAATTTATTCATGTTAAATTTTTTGAAAATATACCAATTATGGGTATCTTGAAATATCATGGTGAACTTTTTACAAATTATTATTTTAAAACATTTTGTACTGATAATGGTATTACAAATAATTTTGTGACTCCAAAAAATACACAACAGTATTGTGTAATTGAATGAAGTAATATTACCCTTAAATAAACAGTCTAGATTATGGTGTTTAAATATATTACTGCTAATCATTTTTATGTTGAAATTGAATGTTCTTATAATCACACTATATATTGATTTTTACATGAATCAATTTTTAATAAAAAATATTTTGAATTTAGAAATTAGTGGAATAAAAAAGTTAATAAATTTAGAGTATTGAGATTCCAAGAGTTTATCTTAAATATTGTATATAATTTACATAAAAATGAAAAAAAAATTGATCTAGGTATTTTTCTTGGTTTTTCAAACACAGGTAAGTATTCTCGTTCTTTCCACAGGTGAACACATACAATTAAATAAATTTTATTTGTAATATTTGATGAATTATGTCCTTTTTTGAAGTTAAAACATCTATATTATTAAAATGATATAGATTTTTATTTATAAACCCCTTCTATTTTACATCCAGAAGTTGAAGAACATATGTATGATGTAATAATACAATTATTTTGGAAAACTGAAAATACTCATCCTATAGATGAGGAAAACATTATGTTTTACATATAAAATAGTTGTTATTTTATAATCCTTGATCTAATAATATCATTGTTAATTTACATCAACCCATTAAAATTAGAAGTTATTTATTAAATTAATGCGATCAACATGTATTCCATCTTCATTCTGAAGCTAAAATTAAAAATTATGACTTGAGTGACTAGATATAGAAAATCAATACACAAGAAGAGCATAATAAAATTTAATAGAATAAGTTTTTGACATTGGTTGATCATAAAAATGATATTATGGTTATTAGAGTAAAGTGGGTCTTCTAAAATAAGTGTCATGAGAATTGAATAATTATACAAATTTGGACTAAACTCATCACAAGGGGTTATAATCAAGAAGTGGTCATAATTTATGAATAATTATTTTTCTCATAGATAAACTTGATTCAATTCATATTCTATTATATATTACAACTCATATTAACATTACCATATTTCAAATGTTTTTAAAGAGATACATCATCAAATGATACGTTTAGAATGAGTTTTATGATATAGAAACTCCTAGTTAAAAATATATAAATTTTCAAAAACACATTTTTAATCTTATTAAGGTAGTTTACAAACATTAAACAACCCTTAAGAGTTTGATATGATAGTTTATAAATATTTTCACTTAAAATTTAATTTTATAATGAAATATAAGATCCTACTATTCTTGTAAAGATTATTTTTTATCAAACAATTATTGTAAAAATAAATATCGGTGACATTATTTTTTATTCAAGTAAAAAACACATGTGGATAGTATTTCAGAATATATACAAAGTGAATTTGAGATAGTATGGTTGGAAAAGATGATTACTTTCTAGGATTCTAAATAACTTATTGAATGGAAAAAACCACTAAACCTCAACAGATGTACATTAGAGATTATATTAATGGGTGGAATTTGATAACGCTTCATGTATTATTAATATGAAAGGTAAATTATGTAAATAGAATCATGATGAATCTATGAAATTCATAATGTATAATTTTTTTTATTGGGATTTTCTTATTTTTACATTAATTAAAGACTACTCAAACAATAATTTTATACTATGTGTACATGTGTGTGTGATTTCAAGATAATCTAAAATAGATGCATCATAAATAAGTGAAATGAATCTTTTATTACTTTATTGGAACCTTGAAATAAGAACTTTTTTATTCTTCAAGATTCAAATTAATTCTCAAGATATATTTAGATGTAAATTTTAGTAGTTTTCAGATGAATCAGATGAGTACTTCTGTAACTTTTCGCATTCTTAGTAGTGATTTATAATCTTGGTCTAGAACGAAGAAATATTTTGTAGAACTTTACACTATTGATGATTAATATATAGTAGATGGAAATTTTTTCAACTCAATTATCTTGGATGTAACACACACTCTCTAATTTCAGAATAATTTTTATGAGATCAATGTATAACAACTCGTAACATAATATACCCATAATTACATTATTTAAAATAAGGGTTGAATATTTTTTACATTTATCATATCTTTTATATATATATATTATTAGAAAATTTGGTAAATATATTTCATATTAAATTGGACACTATTAAATAGTATATATTTTTTCCACAAAAATAGAGCTATATGTTTACGTTCTTGTTTCATTATAGAAACCTTTTCTTTATTTTAGATGAGTCAACATAGTAGAAATATTGACCATCAAAAAATTTATTGTCATCATTATATACTATAAAAAAAATCAATCATTGTACAAGAAAAACATATTAATAAGAAAAAAATACGGAATTCCAATAGTGTAGTGGAAAATAAGGAATCCCATGAAGACATTAATGTTTTTTACAATAAAACATTGATCCCATAATTATCACATGACAGTGTGTGAAAATGAATATTTCATAATAGAAAAAAAATTAAACCAATTATCATGCATAATAAAAACTAATAATTTTTCTCGAGGCATGTGGGGACTCATGGAAATATTTGTTTTAAAAACCAAACATTTCATTTTTAAAAGTTCCTAAACTCCCTATACTGTATGAAATCAAAAAAATCCATAAGAACCATTTGTTCAACTATAATTTTGAAAACATAGGTAATAATATAAATAAATCAATCGTATTACCTATAACAATTAATTTTATGCATTCATATAAATCATAGTTTGATAAATTACATCATGTAATTTTTCAAATGAAAATGTAACACTTTTATTTAACTAAATTGTCTTTCCATGTATTATATTGGTATATATAGAAGATTAATTTCATTTTTTTATAGACTTTATATGATATAATGAAATTAAATTTTTTAATAAACATATAAAAAAAATATTAGGGTGAATATTTTGGAATTTTCTGGATAGATTAATATTTCAATAAATTGTGAAAAGTGTCAATTTTTGCAGAACTGCCATTTTGTTTTACTAAATAAAGTTAAATTTATCATTTTTTAATTTGGTTTTAAATTAACCAAAAATAAATTTTATAAAGCATAATATAAATAATTTCATAGTAATCAATATTTTATTTTATTTTTCCAAACGTTATTTTTTATGTTTAAAATGCAATTTTGTATAAAAAAAATTTGTAGTATTTTTAAAAAATATATTAAAAGTAAATTATATAAATTTAACGAATTAAATCATTAATAATGGTTTATATATTTTTATTCTAGAGTATAGAATATATTAATGAGTCAAATTTCATTTTTCCCTAGGTATAAAAGTAAGCATTGTAGAAATGTGTCACCACGGTAAAAGGTAAATCAGGTTAATTTAGACAAAAACTAGGTGATGATGCCAACGAATCTACTATTAATTAATATTGGATGATATAATTTAGAAATTTATTGCATTATATTATATTTTTAGTTTTTTATGTCCCACATTACAATGAATAATACTTTATATTATTTTAACACTTTGATTAATTACAGGAGTTAGACTATCCTCACTAATAATAGGGAGCTTCCTATCCTCTCATCCTCATACATTTTAACACTCTAGTTTAGCCAACCTTAAAAACAATACCTCTCCAAAATCCCACCCCATTCATTGGAGATCTTGGGATTATCAAAAGGATAATCTTAACATGCTTAACATGTAAAGAAAATGGATATATTCAAGAAGAAGGTATAGGTCATTGGAGACCTAGTTCATGTTTATTTTCTCTTATTTTTTTAATAGTGGGTTACCTAGACCCAACATGAACAAAACTTCTCTATTAAAATGTAATTTATATTGTATGTTAGACATGATTTGCTGTAATGGCCCGAAATTTTGAATAAATCTTGTTTCTTAATTTTTATGTGTTATTTTATTTTATTTTTATACTCAACAAAAATGTTTCAATTGATAACATGAGTATAATTAAAATGAGACCGTTGGTTTTTGACTATTATATGACCATTGGTCAATATGACCGCTGGAAACTAAACGTTTTGATTATTGCATCTAAATACAAGTAATCTTGGTTAATTAATATAGAAAGAAGATTCGATGGCCTCACCCAGTAGTCTTGGACCGATCGAAGCCCATCTAACAGAACTTGGGAAGGAGGTAGCACCACTGGGCTTTGCTCTGGACCAAGCCCAAGATGAACTTCATCGTGTGAAGCTAGAACGGGATCGCCTTCGCGAGAAGTTCAAACTGATAGAAATTACTACTCGTGCGATGTTGGCCGAGCCTCCCTCGGATTCTCTCACCTTAGCACACCTTACACTTAGGTCCTATGCTGGTGTGATAAGAAGCTATGTAAGGAGACCATAACTGCCTTGTGTAATCCTTTGTTTTAAATAAAAATTGGGATTTCTTCTTATGACGATGTTTATGAATTTTCAAATGACCGGATAAATATAGTATGCATATTTTTGATGAATTTTAGAAAAATTATATTTTAAAAATGTTTTTGTAAACCTTAAATAATTAAAAATGTGTAATTATTTTCAAAAAATGGTCTTCTACAATTATGTTCAGTACGAAATTTAGAGTCTAATAAGATCAACTTGATTTTTGATGAATAGTAAATTATGAATAGTGATTTTATGATTAGGATTAGTAATGTGTCCAAATGGATTTGTAATGTGTCCAAATGGATTATTAATCTCACTTAAAAAAAGTGTTAGTATAATCTAGGCACCTTGATTAAGTAATGTGATTCAATAAAATGGTTAAATAATGGTTTCATAAATTATTATTCAAGTATTAGTTTTTTGGGGTGAATAGTGTTTTTTAATTAAAAATTTAATTAAAAATTTAATTAAAAATAATTAGAAGATTATTTTTATAAAAAGGACTATATTTTTGAACTCAGAGCATCGATATTATGTTATGGTAATTTTTGGGGATTTTTCTGAAAAAAATGAATTCTCAATGAATAGTGTTTTTATTTAAAAATTAAATTAAAATTATTTAGAAAATTATTTTTATAAAATGGAGTTAATAAATGTAATTATATCATCGATATTTAGTTAAGGTGAAATTTTGGGATTTTTCTGAGAAAGATGAATTTTTCAGTGAATAGTAAAAATGCAGTTTTAGGGTTTCGGTATGTTTAATGACATCATAACTGTGTCATGATGATTTCATGAGATATTTTAAGGGTTAGCCGGCCAAGGGTGATGAATTATTGTTTTGGGGGCCCCATGTGGCCTAACTCCATGTTAAATTCCAAGGGAGAGCACATGGGTTTAAGAAAAGCACATGTGAGGTGTCCCTTGGCCATTAATGCCTTGTCCCCTCACTTTCCCTATAAATACCAAGCCCTCCTCTCATCCATTCGACTCCCCACTCTTCCCCAACTATGTTCTGGTCTCCATACCTCCCAAGGAGTCCTCCCAAGGTGACCTTAATCCATCAAGGTCCAATCCTTTGAGTTTTAAGAGTTACGTTTTATGGTAAGGGATCCGACCTCTCTCTTACTTTTCAAGAAATCTCTTTTATGTCATTTCTTTTATGCTCCATGTTCTTATGTTAAAGGATGGTATTTTATACTCCTCTTAATGCCCTTTTATGTTCATATAATTATATATCCCCTCTTACTCTCATTATTTCGTTTTATGATGTTTTAAGTGGCGTCGTTCGGCTACCGAATTTTTAAAGTGGTTCTTCACCCTTCTCATTTTGAAGTTCTACTTTCATGTCAGTTCTTTCAAGTTCCTTTTTGTTATTTTGGGGTATGATCTCTATATCTATCATGCTGGACTCTTATGTTCATATGTTGAGAGACCCTATTTTATCTCATCAATTCATTTTTTTGGAATTTTAAGTGACGCCGTTAGGCTACCAAATTTTTAAGGGATTCTTTCACCCTTCTCCTTTTCAATGTTCTAATTCCATGTCAAGTCTTGGAAGTTCCTTTTTATTATGTTGGGGTATGATCTCTATATCTATCATACTTATCTTTTATGTTCATATGATTAGAGACCCTATTTTACATCATCAATTCATTTTTGTTTGAAGTTTATGTAACGTTGTTAGGCTGCTGAATTTTCATAAGAGAAATCTTATTTTTGTCTTCCTTTCATGTTCTTCATTTCATATGGTATATTTTCAAATTTCATTACCATGTTCTTAAATCCTTTATATTCTGTCCCTCTACTGTTTTATGGGTCATTTATGAATGTTTGACCCATGTCCCCTCTCTTTTCAATGTTTTCTAAAAACCTTGTAACATAGCCGTTATGCTGCAGAATTTTCGTCTCAAAATGCCTCTCTCTTTTCTAAAAATTATTTTATGTTATAAAGTGAATACTCAAAGCTCTTATTTCTACAAGGGTATTCACATATATATCAAAATGTTCTATTTTAAATTCTTGGATTTACATACATGAGACCTGCTTTCCCTTCCGTGGGTTTAAAGTGACGTAAAGATCATGTCTTTAAAGTAGTTTTTAAAACATTATGATTATGAAATGAAACCCATTTATTTTCTGCTATATGGGTTATTTATGAAATGTTTGATGATGATATATGTGGCTCACATGATAATAAAGACAAATTAAGGGTGCGCACTGATAGCGCTCCAATGCATTGGGTAAAGACTTAATCTCTAGAGATGACCATTTTAACGACGCCTTGGTGAATAACCTTGGTAATTTTTAACGACACCTTGGGGATGGACCTTGGTGAAACGAAACGATTGTCAATATTAAATTTCGTAGCTGCATCTTCAAGTTATGAAAAATGTTATTTTTATTATTATGTCTCTCATGATTTCTTTCTCATGCCTTAAAGTTCTTTTCATGTCCTTATTGAAGTATCTCAAGTTCACATGTAAAATGTTTCTCTTGTTTCCCTTACTGGGCTCTATGCTCACCCTTTCTTTTGATGTATGTCCCCAGGTTATGAGATGCAGTAATGAACCTAGGATGATCTTAAGGAGAAGCCTTTCAAGTTTTTAAGAAGATTGTTTTTTGTTCTTTTCATGTATTATGTTCCTTGTTTCCAAGACACTAAACCTTAAAGATCATCAGTTCCGTGTAATGAAATGAAAGTTATGTTATAAAAAGACGGGATGCTATAGTTGGTATCAAAGGATGGTTTAGTTATTTTTGGAAATTAGGATATGAAAACTCTAGGAAGAACCCTATAGAAAAGTTTAAATATAGGAAATCTTCCTGGTATTTTGGTGAGTATTGAGTAAGGGGTATCCAAGAAAATACATCCCTGTCTAGATACGAGCAGGTAGACATGGCTCTGGCATAGATGTACATAGGGGTAAAACCTGAAAACAACACTTTGAGCTAGACTCGAACGGAAACTGGTACACAACAACGGGCCTTGATGCACTCTTCGTTATGACACTCCCAGGGGATATGCTTTGGAAAATTCATAAGCTTAGTATTAACCATTGTTAAAGGAACAAAGATAAAATAAAATAAAGGTTCACATAAGAATATATGATCATGGATAACCTAGATGAGAACCTAGGGGATCACAAGTTAGGGTATACTTTTCTTCTATAAGTTATCCTTATATGCTTTAAGTTCCATTTCATGATTATTGGCTAAGTATTTAAGCCCCTAATTATAGCTTCTTTTCTTAGTTAATGGCGGGAAATGGAAGAACATGTCCCAACAAACAATGTGATAGGAAATGCTACGATTGCTGTATTAATACGACAGAGATGATTAGGGGATTAAAAGATGATTATTATTTTGGAAGATGTTCACTATTTTGAGGACCCTATATGATCGAGTTAAATAGATTACTACGGTATTTTCATTGAGTAGTAATGTTGACTTATATTTTTAAGAATCAATGAATTTAATGTGGACTTATAGTAATTTAGGTTACTTATGAAAATGATTAACCTATCTTCGGTAAAATATGTTTAGGTTAGCTACTTTTGTTATAAGATGTTAGGTGTGGTTGATGTTGTTTGGAGATGAACAATGAAGTTTATTTTTGAAGACTATGTTATCAAATCCCTCTTGTATTTGGGTTTCAATCTTAGTTTTGTTTATCTTGAGGAATTTTAAGGACCGTTATTTATGGGATGGTCTATGATGAACTTTGGGTAGTACAATGGAACTTTGAAGATTTAAAAGTAGGTTCCATTCCTATGGGATTCTTTTTGAAGAGTTATTTTACCTTACCCTTTCTATTTTTTGGGATAATGTTTAAAGATAGAAGAAATAGATAGTTGATCTTTTGTGGATTATGTGATTCTTGAGAAGATGATTCTTGTGTTTTGATGAGACCAAGTAGTTTTGAATGCTCATCATTTGGAGAAAAGATTAGTTTTGGTAGAAACTTATTAAAGGATGAAACTCTACATGAAGGTAGGTATATTTTCTTATGTTTTTTATCTATGTAGTAAATGAATTCCTCAAAGTTATGAAAAGGAACGTAAAAAAAACATTTTTGGTTTACGTTTCCTACTGGGTAATCAAAGACCGCTTACACACATCATAATTTTGGGATTTTCTGGTGGTCAACTTCCTCCTAATCATGTTTTCTATCACTCTCCTTTAGAATGTGACCCTTTGTTTTCTCCTCCATGTCCATGTTTCCTACACGGAATCCTAGTATGAGTAAACTCGGGTGGCCTTTGTACTTCCTCTTCTTTCTTTTAAAGTAATGGTGTTACTAACTCTTTTTCTGATGTGGGACTTTCAACGAAATTTCAAAACCCAATTTTAAAAATTGCGAGGACGCAATTTCTTAAGGGGGGAAGATTGTAATGGCCCGAAATTTTGAATAAATCTTGTTTCCTAATTTTTATGTGTTATTTTATTTTATTTTTATACTCAACAAAAATGTTTCAATTGATAACATGAGTATAATTAAAATGAGACTGTTGGTTTTTGACTATTATATGACCATTGGTCAATATGACCACTGTAAACTAACTGTTTTGATTAATGTCTCTAAATACAAGCAATCTTGGTTAATTAATATAGAAAGAAGATTTGATGGCCTCACCTAGTAGTCTTGGACCGATCGAAGCCCATCTAACAGAACTTGGGAAGGAGGTAGCACCACTGGGCTTTGCTCTGGACCAAACCCAAGCTGAACTTCATCGTGTGAAGCTAGAACGGGATCGCCTTCGCGAGAAGTTCAAACTGATAGAAATTACTACTCGTGCGATGTTGGTCGAGCCTCCCTCGGATTCTCTCACCTTAGCACACCTTACACTTAGGTCCTATGCTGGTGTGATAAGGGTCTATGTAAGGAGACCGTAACTGCCTTGTGTAATCCTTTGTTTTAAATAAAAATTGGGATTTCTTCTTATGATGATGTTTATGAATTTTCAAATTACCGGATAAATATAGTATGCATATTTTTGATGAATTTTAGAAAAAGTATATTTTAAAAATGTTTTTGTAAACCTTAAATAATTAAAAATGTGTAATTATTTGAAAAAAATGGTCTTCTACAATTATGTTCAGTACGAAATTTAGAGTCTAATAAGATCAACTTGATTTTTGATAAATAGTAAATTATGAATAGTGATTTTATGATTAGGATTAGTAATGTGTCCAAATGGATTAGTAATCTCACTTAAATAAAGTATTAGTATAATCTAGGCACCTTGATTAAGTAATGTGATTCAATAAAATGGTTAAATAATGGTTTCATAAATTATTATTCAAGTATTAGTTTTTTGGGGTGAATAGTGTTTTTTAATTAAAAATTTAATTAAAAATTTAATTAAAAATAATTAGAAAATTATTTTTATAAAAAGGACTATATTTTTGAACTCAGAGCATCGATATTATGTTATGGTAATTTTTGGGGATTTTTCTGAAAAAAATGAATTCTCATTGAATAGTGTTTTTATTTAAAAATTAAATTAAAATTATTTAGAAAATTATTTTTATAAAATGGAGTTAGTAAATGTAATTAGAGCATCGATATTTAGTTAAGGTGAAATTTTGGGATTTTTCTGAGAAAGAATAATTTTTCAGTGAATAGTAAAAATGCAGTTTTAGGGTTTCGGTATGTTTAATGACATCATAACTGTGTCATGATGATTTTATGAGATATTTTAAGGGTTTTCCGGACAAGGGTGATGAATTATTGTTTTGGGGGCCCCATGTGGCCTAACTCCATGGTAAATGCCAAGGGAGAGAACATGGGTTTGAGAAAAGCACATGTGAGGTGTCCCTTGGCCATTAATGCCTTGTCCCCTCACTTTCCCTATAAATACCAAGCTCTCATCTCATCCATTAGACTCCCCACTCTTCCCCAACTATTTTCTGGTCTCCTTACCTCCCAAGGAGTCCTCCCAAGGTGACCTTAAGCCTTCAAGGTCCAATCCTTTGAGTTTTAAGAGTTACGTTTTAAGGTAAGGGATCCGACCTCTCTCTTTCTTTTCAAGAAATCTCTTTTATGTCATTTCTTTTATGCTCCATGTTATTATGTTAAAGTATGGTATTTTATACTCCTATTAATTCCCTTTCAATTTTCATATAATTATTTATCCCCTCTTACTCTCATTATTTCGTTTTATGATGTTTTAAGTGGCGCCGTTAGGCTGCCGAATTTTTAAAGTGGTTCTTCACCCTTCTCGTTTTGAAGTTCTACTTTCATGTCAGTTCTTTCAACTTCCTTTTTGTTATATTGGGGTATGATCTCTATATCTATCATGATGGACTCTTATGTTCATATGATTATAGACACTATTTTATCTCATTAATTCATTTTTTTGGAAGTTTAAGTGACGCCGTTAGGCTGCCAAATTTTTAAGGGATTCTTTCACCCTTCTCCTTTTCAATGTTCTAATTCCATGTCAAGTCTTGCAAGTTCCTTTTTATTATGTTGGGGTATGATATATATATATATATCATACTGATCTTTTATGTTCATATGATGAGAGACCCTATTTTATATCATCAATTCATTTTTGGTTGATGTTTATGTAACTCTGTTAGGCTGCTGAATTTTCATAAGAGAAATCTTATTTTTGTCTTCCTTTCATGTTCTTCATTTCATATGGTATATTTTCAAATTTCATTACCATGTTCTTAAATCCTTTATATTCTGTCCCTATACTGTTTTATGGGTCATTTATGAATGTTTGAACCATGTCCCCTCTCTTTTCAATGTTTTCTAATAACCTTGTAACATAACCGTTATGCTGCAGAATTTTCGTCTCAAAATGCCTCTCTATTTTCTAAAAATTATTTTATGTTATAAAGTGAATACTCAAAGATCTTATTTCTAAAAGGGTATTCACATATATATCAAAATTTTCTATTTTAAATTCTTGGATTTACATACATGAGACCCGCTTTCCCTTCCGTGGGTTTAAAGTGACGTAAAGATCATGTCTTTAAAGTAGTTTTTAAAACGTTATGATTATGAAATGAAACCCATTTATTTTATGCTATATGGGTTATTTATGAAATTTTTGATGATTATATATGTGGCTCACATGATAATAAAGAAAAATTAAGGGTGCGCCCTGATAGCACTCCAATTCATTGGGTAAAGACTTAGTCTCTAGAGATGACCATTTTAACGACGCCTTGGTGAATAACCTTGGTAAATTTTAACGACACCTTGGGGATGGACCTTGGTGAAATGAAACTATTGTCAATATTAAATGTCGTAGCCGCATCTTCAAGTTATGAAAAATGTTATTTTTATTATGATGTCTCTCATGATTTCTTTCTCATGCCTTAAAGTTCTTTTCATGTCCTTATTGAAGTATCTCACGTTCACATGTAAAATGTTTATCTTGTTTCCCTTACTGGGATCTCTGCTCACCCTTTCTTTTGATGTATGTCCCCAGGTTATGAGATGCAGTAATGAACCTAGGATGATCTTAAGGAGAAGCCTTTCAAGTTTTTAAGAAGAGTTTTTTTTGTTCTTTTCATGTATTATGTTCCTTGTTTCCAAGACACTAAACCTTAAAGATCCTCAGTTCCATGTAATGAAATGAAAGTTATGTTATAAAAAGACGGGATGCTATATTTACTCTTACCATTATAGTGTATACATTTATATGTTCACTATGTAATGTTAATTTTCACTGATTAATTATCTTATCAAAAGTTTATAATAGATCTCATTATATAAAAAAAACATGAGATAATATGAATTCATTCTTAAATATATTTCCTTTAGTCTATATACATCATACTAACTAGAAATTTTTTATATATAACTATTAGGTTTTGGGGGCTCATATGTATTGAGACGCCTTATTTGGAAGTTAACAGTTGGTGATATCTTGTAGTTGAGATAATGAGGACAGACCTGCCAATAGGAACATCACATGTTTTAGGTTTCATTGGTAGTTCATATATATGAACATGTGTATTGGTCTCCTAGATTTAAATCATTAATAATGTGTTCCATTTGATCAAATACTTTGATATAAGTAAAAAATCATTATAAATAAATTGTGGGGATGTAGTTTGTGTTGGGTGCGTCATTGGTGGTATCGAATTGGTTTAATGATAAAGAAGTAATTTTTCACTTAAATGTTTATGATGTAATATATCTCAATCATGGTTGATCATGATTTTATTACCTTAATAAATCCTTTTCCAAGGTATTCTAAGGGTAAATCAGTCATATTATATCAGCAATCAATAAAAAAAGACTATGACACAAGTATGTGTCATTCTTTAGGATATACACATAAAAGAAAAGATTATGTTATGCAGTAAGTGTTCATAGATTGGTTGTTATTTCTATGACTACTTCTTATCTCTTTAGGGAATTTGTGTGGATTATAGACTCTTCTCATGTTCTATGAATACTATTCTTTGTTATCGATATAAGGTCCTAGAGGGTCACACACAATATATAACGACCCATACTTTACATACATTGTTAATACTTCGAAATTGAAGCACACTTATTACAACATATGACAAAACCACAAAGGACCGTATAGGTATAGTGTCTTTAGAAACTGGGAAACATAAACAACTGGTTCATAAATCTTCTACAGTGTCTCCCATTTATTTCATCATATCTAGGGTCCCTTTTAGCATATTCTACTTAATATCCATCTTCCTGACCTGGGGAAAAGAAAACATAAAAGGGTGAGCTCAAATGCTCAGCAAGGGAAAATAAAGGAAATAAAAATCATATCATATCTTTATGAAAATCAAAACCTGCAAAAGAGATCATAATATCTTAACATGGAATAAATCATAGAAGTGAAAATGAGATCCCCATAATCATAACATAAAACTTGAAACTTTGTGGCATGCACACATAATCATGGAAAATCATTTCTTGTTAGTCATGACTCATTGCCAAGACTATCTTAGTGGACAAAGTCCCTTTCTGAACCGAGTTCACTCCTCGTTTCAGTCCTGTATCACTGAACCGAAATAACCTTCCGTTCCAGCCATGTCTATCTCATGAGATATAAAATCTTTACCCAATGCATTGGAAGGAGATATAGGTCCCACCCATCTCATAATGATACCATTCTTATGTGTGCCACAAAATCATAAATCATACATCATTGCATAACCCATGTAATAAAAATGGGATTCTTAAACAACATGACATCATAAAACCATTCATATAAGATAAAGGAATTCATAAACATAATTCCATCACAACATAGTCAAATCAATGTAAAAATATGCATAGAAACAGAACCCTTTATTATCTTAGATGGAAAATAATTTTGATAAAACACTTGAATTGAATTCTTGAGGAAAATATCCTTTCTTCTTCAAAATCAATTTCTTTTCACAAAACATCATGAAATTTTAAAATAAAGAGATTTTATTGAAAATAGTCATGAAATATTTTAGAGGAATATTAATGAAAATAAGGCTTTATAAAATAGTAGAAATTCATTCGTTCTGTATAAGTTAAAAAAAACATTCTTCGTACTTTTGTCGGAAAAGTCAAAAAGTACCTCGTACGAAAAACGACAAAATATTCCTTTCATACGTATTACTAAAAACTCACCGAAGGGTAAAAATGGGTTTAAACAATTTTAGGTGGATGGAAATAATATTACATATTGAGTAAACATGGATGTGGATGATAAAATACACCCCAGTAAATACTTACGAATAAACAATCTCGGATAAAAATGAGATTGTGATATTTCCCTTACCTTAGGTCCGATTTGCTTCGTATGTGTCCGAACCTCCTGTATAATGATTTAAATAATGTCATTGACTTATTACAGAATCCTATTCATTGTTATGATATCATATATGGTTCACTTATGACATTATATTACCCGTTCTTTTGTAAATTCCATGTTAAAGAAGCGTTTTGGGTAAAATCGTTTCATTTATCGTAGGTGTTTTGACTTGTTGTTCTTGACATCATTATTAGTTATATCATGATTTACTTACTTCCAGAATATAAAATATGATTTATATATCATATATATATATATAATAGATAGATAAATAAAATGAAAAACACCGTTCATGGAGACGGTAGTCCGTACGTACGCATGAACGCTGTTTTTCTTTCCTTATTGTCTTGAATGGAAGTAAGTAGATGACATACATATATATATATATATACATAAATCCAGTATCATTATTATGTCATATATTTCATTAGTACTTATTATATATACTTTATAATCATTCATGAATGGTTAATCATTAAGAATGAATCTCATCGCGTCGTGGAGACGGTAGTCCGTACGTACGCACGAGCGATGATATCATTTCCATAAATATTGAATTGAATTGGAGTGGATTATACAATATATCAGAATCAATATGATGTTTTAATAACTATGTATAGTTATTCTTTACACCATTATACCCATCCATGTAAGGTGGTGGTGGAAAATAGATTACACCATGGCGTGGAGACGGTATTCCGTACGTACGCACGCGCGGTGATTTCTTTTTCCGTAGGATGGATAGATGGTGAAATAGGGTTGTTTCATACTTATAATAACATATCAGTATATGAGTGATACTGATGTTATTAATTCATAATGAAACAACCTATGAAGAAGAAGTGGAAGAAGAAATAAAGATGAAAGAATTGGTAACGGTAATTACCTCTTCTTTGAAGGGCCTCTTTGAGACCTCCTCTTAGGGCACTAAAATTGGTCTTTGAGGAAGACCAGAACCTCTAGGATGTTTCTAGGGAAGTGGAGAAGAGATTTTGGCAGGGTTTGGCTGAGCTTGAGTGCTCAAATTGGTGTGAGGAGGAGGGGGAGGAGGTGTCCTTTTATAAGGGAGGAGAGGGGCACCTTAGGAATATCTCAAAATATTATTTTATATTAATGTCAAAATCGGTTTATAATGGTTCCAAAGGGTCTTATTTCGAAGCTAAAGTGGGGATGGGTCGAAATCCTATCAACCAATAGGATTTAGACAAGTTTAGGGTATTATTTTAACCTTATCAATTAGATTTAACTCTAAGTTAATTAATTTAACTTTTACCGTGTCTTTTTGTTTTCTTTCACTATATGGTTAATACACTTACTATAACATGCCAAACGAACCCCAAATTGTTTATTATTAATATATATATCCTTATCTAAGTCATTTGGCCGAACCTTGGATTTTTAGGAATACAATAACAATTAATAATATAATATTTAATTTAAAAACTATTTTGTGTCAATTTTGACACTATTTGATATATGATTTTTGTGAAAGTCATAACAGGATTATATGTTCGAACCAAGTTGATTAAATCAACATTAATATATCATATTAACCTAGAAAATTAGTGGAATTCATAAAAAGTCTCAAATTACATTCATTTGAGCATTTATAACATCAATTATGTTAATATTTCCTTAAAAGGGTAATTACTGCATCATCGTTGTGTCATAAATAAATTAATTTATTTAAATTATAAATAAAATATCATTATGTAGGAAATCTTTTTATATTTCTAATGAATATTTATAGTCGAATTTATCTTATGTATAACCCCATATTAAAAATGTTTTAGTTATTAAACTTTGATTTTAACTATTTTAACTATTCATTAAATAATATAATATTAAATGTCATAATCTAATCCAAGTGGACCTAAATGGTCATATTATATTCATAAGGTTGTTTTTGGTCGAATTACACTTATCCAATAGAATTAGGACATGTGTTAGGGTAATAGTAATATCATATTTACCCTTAGTTACCCTATTTACTATTAACCGTGGTAAAAAAAAGTAAAAAGTTACTATTCACCAAAAATTATTTTCATCTCATTGAACCACATTTTACTTACTGACATCAACCGTGTCTCTCGGATTTTTGAAATTCCATTCACAGAAGCGGTAAAATTAAGATTTATGAAGAAATTAATTTTTTTTTAACTACCACTTAGTAGTTTCACTATTCATCAAAAATTGATGTTTTTCAGAACAATGCCAAAATTTCATCCTAAGCTATATTTCATATTCCGAATTCAAAAATGAAGTCTATTTTACCAAATTCATATCATAGAATTTGCATTAATTAATTTTATAATTAAATCCCGCTGTTAAAACAAATAGCGTGTTTTTAAGAAACAATATCTATCAAAAGATTGACACTTGATTATGTCTGGTTTAAATGTGAAATTACATCCAATGACCAACATTGTATTAAATTGTAAAAATATATTCTAAATATACTTTAAAACCACTCAAATTAATAATTTATCACTATTAATTATTTCGATTAAAAAAGTTGTTTTAATTATAATTTAGTAATTTTCACTATTCATCAGAATATGAAAGTTATCCGAAAAGTACCAAAATTTCACCTTAGGCTAAATTCGATACTCCGAATCCAAAAATTAAGTTCATTTTGAAAAATAAGATTTACAGAGTTTTAAAAAGTGGTTATTACTATTCATAACGGCTAGTTTTAATAATATTTTAATAGCATATCGTTGTTTAGTGAAACTCGGTATTGCGTATTACACACGCTATCGAGGAAGGTCGTGATTGCGTGTAATGCAAGGAAAGTCAAGGATGTGTGTTGTGCAAGCTCCTTTTGGTGTAGCGTACAACACAAGACTTTAATAAAATTAAAAAGAATATTTTTTTATAAAATCTTGGGCTGTTACATTCTACCCCCCTTAAAATGAATTTCACCCTCGAAATTCGTCGGGGTTATAAATGGTTTACTATTCGAAAGTTTCTTTAATAGAAACCCACATCGTAAAAAGGAATATCAAAACCAATCTTTAAAAACAAAAGTATGAAACGTAACGGTTACCCAAATAAACTAATCATTGGGTTTCCACATAGGTGAAAATATGGATATGGAAGAGAAATCTAACCATCATGTTCTGATGGAGAGTGGTAGAGAACATGGCTATGGAAAAGCCAGTAATCACAAATCCATAGATTTGTGATGATATAAGGTACCATCCGATTCATCAGGTATAAGATCACTAGGACAACATTTTTGGTTTTCAAGATCATTTCCCTAAAGTTGAAAATTTGAATTAGAATAAATACTTACTTTATTTTGGTACAATCTCACTGTTTTTCGTGCCTTGAACAATTTCCACTTCATCTCTTAAATAAATGATGTTGAATTTGTTATTCATGAAGTGTTAGCAGATCATGTGATAGAATGACGGGTCATTCCATCTGTCTCAAACAAAAGGTTAGCAAAAATTATATGCATAAGTCGATCTATAGTGAGATTAATCATATATGGTTCCTAAAATGGACTTATACTTCATATATCATACTGCTTAATATAATAAAACCAGTTTCTACTAAACAGGGACTTCCTATAGGCCAGTGGTAGGCGATAAAGGCCAGTCGCACTTCGGTTGTGGGTTCGATTCCCACAGCCTTGTCCGAAGCGATGGGCTGTCACCCGTCCTGCAGGTTGTCCTTTTTCCAAAACTATATAATACTAACTTATGTCCAACATAATCCATTCCAATCTTTTAGGCTTATCCATAATACTGCAGTCGACTCTCAAAATATAGTGAAAATGATTACCAGAGATTTAACACCATCATCGATCCCCATATATCATAAGATATGTTTTGTTGGTCACATTCCAAACATTAAAAGTCCTTAATCGTGTATTCTCTTGAATACCTTAGTGAAAACATGAATGCAGTTAAAAGTTAACACCTTCCACATACTAAAATCCTCAAAATTCTATATACTCAAACCATGATATCACTTAGTCCTTATATCAATCATGAGCTCATGAATACTGTTAAACATTTCATTTTCTCGTTTTCCCTTCATTATGCGCATAATATCTCAATCACTTTGAATACCACATTAGACCAATACATAAATATTCCAATATTCCAAGATACAACATTATTTTGGAATCCCATTATATAAACACTTAATCATTCCACCACATCGTTGTCATATTCAACATTGCCAATAGTGATCGCATGTGACTTCCCTTTGTCCTTTGCCTTAAGCGGTTGCTCATGTCGATCATCACTAACCCTTGGATTAGGGCATTTATTAGCATAATGCCCCATTTCCTTGCACTTGAAGCATTGAAGTGTTGGTTGTACGTTCTCTGCAGTGTTTGCTTTATTCACTTCATTAGAATCCCATTTTCCATTACTTCGACACTCAGCTGCTCGATGACCTTCTTTTCCACACTTAAAACATTTTCTAGTCCCTTTAAGACAATCTCCACCATGCTTCTTTCCACACTTTGTGCATAAGGAAACATTCATCTTCTTTTCACCATTATTCTGAGTTTTCTCCTTGAACTCCATCTTTCGTTTCTTGTCAAACCCATGAGATGGATGTGTAACACCAACTTCCATTTCTACCTTGATAGCACAACGCACAATTTCTTCATAGCTACTGAAGTCTCTTATAGCTAATGCCCTTCGAAGACTTGGTTTTAAGCCACTGAAAAATCGATCAACTTTACTTTCAGGTTGGATGATAATACCAGAAGCGTACCTTGCAAGTCTTGTAAAATTTGCTTCATAGGTACTAACAGATTCATCATCCCTTTGCTTCAGTTAAAGAAACTCTTTCTCCATCTTTGTTCGGAGAATACGAGGGAAGTACTTATTGAAAAATAAGTTCTTGAACTCGTCCCATTCCATAGACTCAATTTCATCCCTTTGCCTCGTATTCTTAACAAGATTCCACCATTGATCCGCATCTCCTTCCAAACGATACACTGCTAGGATGACTTTATCATGCTCAGAACATTGAAGAACTGAAAATATCTTTTCAGTAGTACTAATCCATTGTTCAGCAACTAATGGATCAGTAGACCCGCTGAAAGAAGGTGGACGCTGCCTCATGAAGGATTCAACAGAATGTTGCTCCCTCCTTTGTTCGTTTGGAAATCCTGCATGATTCATAGCTTGAGAAAGTTGTGTGAGCATGGCTACAAGATTTTGCATTCCAGCTCCCATATCGTTTGGTTGCTCAGGGGGACAATCATTGCATTGCCCATCGCATTCCGCATTAACACGGTTCCTTCGGGTTCCAGCCATTGACTAAAACCAAGAAGAATAGTGTGAGCAACACTAATTATAATAGGAAACCACATAATTCAAGAATAAAATTTTCATGCTTATGGTCTTATCCTAGGTTATTCATGGCCATTTCTAAGATTCTGTTCTATGCTTAGACTTATCCTTAGGGTTCTTACTAAGGCTTTCACATCCTAGTTTCCAAAGGTTGACTATACCTTTCCTCTGATACCAACTATAACGACCCATACTTTACATACATTGTTAATACTTCGAAATTGAAGCACACTTATTACAACATATGACAAAACCACAAAGGACCGTATAGGTATAGTGTCTTTAGAAACTGGGAAACATAAACAACTGGTTCATAAATCTTCTACAGTGTCTCCCATTTATTTCATCATATCTAGGGTCCCTTTTAGCATATTCTACTTAATATCCATCTTCCTGACCTGGGGAAAAGAAAACATAAAAGGGTGAGCTCAAATGCTCAGCAAGGGCAAATAAAGGAAATAAAAATCATATCATATCTTTATGAAAATCAAAACCTGCAAAAGAGATCATAATATCTTAACATGGAATAAATCATAGAAGTGAAAATGAGATCCCCATAATCATAACATAAAACATGAAACTTTGTGGCATGCACACATAATCATGGAAAATCATTTCTTGTTAGTCATGACTCATTGCCAAGACTATCTTAGTGGACAAAGTCCCTTTCTGAACCGAGTTCACTCCTCGTTTCAGTCCTGTATCACTGAACCGAAATAACCTTCCGTTCCAGCCATGTCTATCTCATGAGATATAAAATCTTTACCCAATGCATTGGAGGGAGATATAGGTCCCACCCATCTCATAATGATACCATTCTTATGTGTGCCACAAAATCATAAATCATACATCATTGCATAACCCATGTAATAAAAATGGGATTCTTAAACAACATGACATCATAAAACCATTCATATAAGATAAAGGAATTCATAAACATAATTCCATCACAACATAGTCAAATCAATGTAAAAATATGCATAGAAACAGAACCCTTTATTATCTTAGATGGAAAATAATTTTGATAAAACACTTGAATTGAATTCTTGAGGAAAATATCCTTTCTTCTTCAAAATAAATTTCTTTTCACAAAACATCATGAAATTTTAAAAGAAAGAGATTTTATTGTCATGAAATATTTTATAGTAAGCTTCATGAAAATAAGGCTTTATAAAATAGTATAAATTCATTCGTTCTGTATAAGTTAAAAAAAACATTCTTCGTACTTTTGTCGGAAAAGTCAAAAAGTACCTCGTACGAAAAACAACAAAAGATTCCTTTCATACGTATTACTAAAAACTCACCGAAGGGTAAAAATGGGTTTAAACAATTTTAGGTGGATGGAAATAATATTACATATTGAGTAAACATGGATATGGATGATAAAATACACCCCAGTAAATACTTACGAATAAACAATCTCGGATAAAAATGAGATTGTGATATTTCCCTTACCTTAGGTCCGATTTGCTTCGTATGTGTCCGAACCTCCTGTATAATGATTTAAATAATGTCATTGACTTATTACAGAATCCTATTCATTGTTATGATATCATATATGGTTCACTTATGACATTATATTACCCTTTCCTTTGTAAATTCCATGTTAAAGAAGCGTTTTGGGTAAAATCGTTTCATTTATCGTAGGTGTTTTGACTTGTTGTTCTTGACATCATTATTACTTATATCATGATTTACTTACTTCCAGAATATAAAATATGATTTATATATCATATATATTCAGTATATATATATAATAGATAGATAAATAAAATGAAAAACACCGTTCATGGAGACGGTAGTCCGTACGTACGCATGAACGCTGTTTTTCTTTCCTTATTGTCTTGAATGGAAGTAAGTAGATGACATACATATATATATATATACATAAATCCAGTATCATTATTATGTCATATATTTCATTAGTACTTATTATATATACTTTATAATCATTCATGAATGGTTAATCATTAAGAATGAATCTCATCGCGTCGTGGAGACGGTAGTCCGTACGTACGCACGAGCGATGATATCATTTCCATAAATATTGAATTGAATTGGAGTGGATTATACAATATATCAGAATCAATATGATGTTGTAATAACTATGTATAGTTATTCTTTACACCATTATACCCATCCATGTAAGGTGGTGGTGGAAAATAGATTACACCACGGCGTGGAGACGGTATTCTGTACGTACGCACGCGCGGTGATTTCTTTTTCCGTAGGATGGATAGATGGTGAAATAGGGTTTTTCCATACTTATAATAACATATCAGTATATGAGTGATACTAATGTTATTACTTCATAATGAAACAACCTATGAAGAAGAAGTGGAAGAAGAAATAAAGATGAAAGAATTGGTAACGGTAATTACCTCTTCTTTGAAGCGCCTCTTTGAGACCTCCTCTTAGGGCACTAAAATTGGTCTTTGAGGAAGACCAGAACCTCTAGGATGTTTCTAGGGAAGTGGAGAAGAGATTTTGGCAGGGGTTTGCCGAGCTTGAGTGCTCAAATTGGTGTGAGGAGGAGGGGGAGGAGGTGTCCTTTTATAAGTGAGGAGAGGGGCACCTTAGGAATATCTCAAAATATTATTTTATATTAATGTCAAAATCGGTTTATAATGGTTCCAAAGGGTCTTATTTCGAAGCTAAAGTGGGGATGGGTCGAAATCCTATCAACCAATAGGATTTAGACAAGTTTAGGGTATTATTTTAACCTTATCAATTAGATTTAACTCTAAGTTAATTAATTTAACTTTTACCGTGTCTTTTTGTTTTCTTTCACTATATGGTTAATACACTTACTATAACATGCCAAACGAACCCCAAATTGTTTATTATTAATATATATATCCTTATCTAAGTCATTTGGCCGAACCTTGGATTTTTAGGAATACAATAACAATTAATAATATAATATTTGATTTAAAAACTATTTTGTGTCAATTTTGACACTATTTGATATATGATTTTTGTGAAAGTCATAACAGAATTATATGTTCGAACCAAGTTGATTAAATCAACATTAATATATCATAGTAACCTAGAAAATTAGTGGAATTCATAAAAAGTCTCAAATTACATTCATTTGAGCATTTATAACATCAATTATGTTAATATTTCCTTAAAAGGGTAATTACTGCATCATCGTTGTGTCATAAATAAATTAATTTATTTAAATTATAAATAAAATATCATTATGTAGGAAATCTTTTTAGCTTTCTAATGAATATTTATAGTCGAATTTATCTTATGTATAACCCCATATTAAAAATGTTTTAGTTATTAAACTTTGATTTTAACTATTTTAACTATTCATTAAATAATATAATATTAAATGTCATAATCTAATCCAAGTGGACCTAAATGGTCATATTATATTCATAAGGTTGTTTTTGGTCGAATTAAACTTATCCAATAGAATTAGGACATGTGTTAGGGTAATAGTAATATCATATTTACCCTTAGTTACCCTATTTACTATTAACCGTGGTAAAAAAAGGTAAAAAGTTACTATTCACCAAAAATTATTTTCATCTCATTGAACCACATTTTACTTACTGACATCAACCGTGTCTCTCGGATTTTTGAAATTCCATTCACAGAAGCGGTAAAATTAAGATTTATGAAGAAATTAATTTTTTTTTAACTACCACTTAGTAGTTTCACTATTCATCAAAAATTGATGTTTTTCAGAACAATGCCAAAATTTCATCCTAAGCTATATTTCATATTCCGAATTCAAAAATGAAGTATATTTTACCAAATTCATATCATAGAATTTGTATTAATTAATTTTATAATTAAATCCCGTTGTTAAAACAAATAGCGTGTTTTTAAGAAACAATATCTATCAAAAGATTGACACTTGATTATGTCTGGTTTAAATGTGAAATTACATCCAATGACCAACATTGTATTAAATTGTAAAAATATATTCTAAATATACTTTAAAACCACTCAAATTAATAATTTATCACTATTAATTATTTCGATTAAAAAAGTTGTTTTTAATTATAATTTAGTAATTTTCACTATTCATCAGAATATGAAAGTTATCCGAAAAGTACCAAAATTTCACCTTAGGCTAAATTCGATACTCCGAATCCAAAAATGAAGTTAATTTTGAAAAATAATATTTACAGAGTTTTAAAAAGTGGTTATTACTATTCATAACGGCTAGTTTTAATAATATTTTAATAGCATATCGTTGTTTAGTGAAACTCGGTATTGCGTATTACACACGCTATCGAGGAAGGTCGTGATTGCGTGTAATGCAAGGCAAGTCAAGGATGCGTGTTGTGCAAGCTCCTTTTGGTGTAGCGTACAACACAAGACTTTAATAAAATTAAAAAGAATATTTTTTTATAAAATCTTGGGCTGTTACACAATAGCATTTTCAGGAATCTTACATATTCTATTGAATATGTAAATAGGACATCGTGGCCACATAATACTATCCAAGAGTTGTCTAGTTTTATCAATCACTGAAAAATAAATTAATTAATTATTATTAAAATAAAGAATTATCATGTTCCATTTACTTGTTAAAATTTTTTGTGATGTATTTAGTGAATATAGGGGAAATATTTTTCAAGAACAATACACATGTTCCTATATAGAAAATACCAATGACACCCAAAACATGTGGTGTTATGATTAGCAGGTCTTTCCCCATGATCTCAACTAAAAAAGATCATCAATTGAGAACTTCATAAGAATAAGTTTCTATTATTATGTTCCCCTAGTACCTTATAGTCAGACATAAACTATGTCCATCCTGTTTGATGTATCTGGACGATAAAAAAATTGTTTATGATTAATGTCATAGTTTTTCAATGTTCTCATTATAGAATGGGATATTCTATGATATTTTGAAATTAAAATTAATCTATGGAAATTACCATTAAATAGTGGACGGAAAAGTTCATACACTATAATTATAATTGTACATCCTGAAAATCATATTGTATACATGATATGGTAATCAAAAAGTACTGTTCAAGTTAGTTATATGGAACCCACTATTAAAACAATAAATATTTCACTAGAGACAACATTCTAACCATCCTTGTTAGATCACACATGATTATGATAATGTTTCTAATGAGTCATTTCTTTCGTAGCTAGGTCTTCCACATCTCTGTTGTATGGAAATTCTATGAAGTGTGACCTCACCCATTGTAGTAAAACATATCAAGGTATAGAATCCTCTAGTATATATCTTTTATCCACTTTCTAAATCAAACATCATGGATAGTATTATTAATATAATTATCAAAATGATAATACATTACACACTAGCTCTGATTCCAATAAATTTAAAAAATCATTGTTTTTAATAACTGCTTCTTAGTTTCCTCAGAAGCTAATATACTCATTATTTGTAGTTATGGATAATACTTGATTATATAATTATATATCACTCAATACCATATCTTACATATTAAATATTATCCATTTAACTATGGAATATTAGTTTGTGTACCTGTACAAGAATTATCCATCCTCTCCATATCTCCAGTGCATATCTTTTGTACTTTCTCTAGTACTAGTGTATAATTTTTTCTACTTTCCTTGCATTTATCCAAGATATAACTGATATTTTACAAATATAATTTTTATGATAGAAATACCATATCTTATACATATCATAGAATACATATCTGATCCATCACAGAAGTGTGTGTAATTTCAACTCACCAAGTTAATCTCCTCCTATGTCAATGCATGTATTCTTGGAGAGATTTATTCCACGCGAAATTGGTATCAGTTCTCTCCCAAAATTTTCAATCCTATATTTTTTAATACCATTTCAATATATATACATTTAACCAGGTCTATGAAAATAATAAATATACTGTATTATATCCTATTTCCTAGAACATAGGTTGTTACTTTAAGTCATTCTCTGGAGGGATACTTTCATTCTAGTCTCATTTAACTGTTAGACCAATTTCTATTTTCCGTTAGTTACTGAACATATTTTACGTGGAAAACAATGTAAATCCCCCTAACCTATAGTAGACACATAGAATATACTCATTCCATTCAAATATTCTATGATATTATTATTACTATAAAAATTAACTGGATTTGAGTAACTTTCTCCCTTATTGGAATTATATGACATCACATTCCATTTTTGGTTCCACTTTATAGAATCCTTCCATGGTTTTTAGTATTGACATCAAATTCTCAATAACACGGTCATATAAAATATCTATTAAAAGTAACATTTTAGTATATTTTGGTATATTGACTTGATATAACTAGTCGAGTATTATTGGTATTATGCTTGTACCATCTTGTCTCATCTCAATTGAATACCCACTATAATATTAAAAATAATACTCCCCTATATTTGATACATGGAATACATTAGGGAATATTAATTTTTCTTGTCAATATTATCTAATTGTCATATACTGATTACATATAGGTATTATTATACTCAAATAATAAATTATCACCATCTATAGTGAATATAAAACCATCTCAGTGATTTTATCCTTCCTACATAGTATGTGTCTTATGAACATTAATTTTCCACACCTCATGTGGAGATAGTTTCTATTCCAACCATTTGTGAATCTTTAGTAGTGACTAAACCAAATTCAATATTTCTCTCATTATCTCAAGAATATATGTTCCCCATTTTACAGAAATTCAGTCTATTACTTTGAATATAATTTTTTTATCTTAGTGATTTTTATAATATCCTAATAAAAATTAACCTAACTATAATAGATATAATATTTGTTTTATTTGGTACAAGTGTCATGACCTGACCTTCTAAGGTCCAACTTGTGACTACCCCCAAGCCTGCCTCCAATTGGTCAGGGGTTGGTGACCAGCACAAAGTTGGAATATCCAAAAAAAACAGGAGGAATAACCCTAAAATACCTTTACAAATGAACATATATTCAATCCCACATGATACTAATATGTAAAAAAAATTGACATAATATATGAATACATCTATAACCCCACAATAGTGTATGACAATAAAAGTACTGAAATAGAAAAAGGGGTTAAATACAAGACCAACCAAATATTGTAATGATCCCAAAATACTCCAAGGGTGAGGATTAAATATCAAATGATAGATCCTTATAAAACACCTCGGTCTGACTAATCTAGCTATGCTCCACCCACTCCCTATCCTCCCAGGACACCATCAAAAGGGTCTTCATCTACATAAGAGATGACACATGTGGGAAAATCCCATGTTGGTCTGAGTATAAAATACACATTTTGACATGCAAAAAAATACTAAACACAAATAAAAAAGTATAGTCATCTAAATAAAAGATATAAAATTCAATGTACAATATAAAAAACCTAGATATTATTTATAAAGATACCACACAACTAGGAAGTAATAACTAACTATCAGCCACATGATTCTGCTCGATGCAACAATCATTATGGGAACACCCACTCCATATGTTGTTCTATCATTAGAGACACTAGACAAAGAGGTATATAAGATTGGGCCCTACTAAATGAAAGCACGTTGGTCTAAGAAGACCTGGATACACAAATGTGAATCACACCTAGAATCATTTGGGGACACCACAACCCAAATATGGATCGACCTGCAAATAAGGGCATCATATCTCAATGAAACCACTTACCCTACCGATATAGACTACTATATTGAGGATAAATGACCTGCTCCGAGTGATCATGATGATTTCACAAACTCCACCTAGGTAATAAATGTGATATAGGATCACACTCTAGTCTCATGGAGGAGCTCTATAACTCTATCTGATACTCGACCTATATAGGGGATAATGTTCTTGTGAAATGTATGTAATGTCACACTGTACCCTCAAGGGAACTGACTAAGAGAACCCACTAAACCAATATTGGTCCAAACTAAGAAAACAATGATCCATAAAATATCCTGAAGGGGTAGTCAATGTTTACAATGATGAACCCTATGTTTTCATCTATACCATTTCCAACCTACGTAGATGGGCCTCACATGGCATGCAGTCTTCATATACACGGTGTATATAAGGAGTAAATGGTGTGTATAGAAAAATGGTTCATTTCCCATATTTCATGACCATGTTCATGCATCAAGGTTTTTTCTATGTATCGGCCCATGTATACCAATCCATGTCATTGTACAAATACATAACATGCCATCAAGCCGTGTACTCTTAACTGAGTCAGTGTACATCCCAAAGTACACACTGAATCAAAAGTAATGGGTCACATGGAATGTCATAGGTGGGTACACAATGTGTGATTCATGGATCTGACTGAAATCCTAGCACATCAACCAGTGGGCCCCACATATAATATTGATCTGGATTACAAGTCAAGTACCATAGATTTTTCTAGAAATATAGATTCTTCTTCCGCACATCTTTGCTACTTTTTTGGCCTCTGATCCATCGACGAACTTCCTGTGAAATGAAATATCCCATTTTGTGTGATCCTTAATGACATCCTAAAATGTGTTTCATCGTAAAATATTCTTATAAAATGGATAAAAGAGTCATTCTTTGATATGTGTTATTGAAGTTGAAATCAGGTATCAATTATTTTCAGATTCACTATTGCATCCTTCATCGCACCACCTCCATGTTTTTATGATCAGAGATCTATGATGGAGGATAATTTTTTTTGTAAATATGTTCAAAATGATATTTTGTTTAAGATATGTTGAATCGTGGTCTAAATGAAGATCACCCATGATGAACGAAGAACCTGGGGTGAAAATCACAAGAATTGATAGGAGGAACAAACCAAAGTAGATTTTCAAGAAAATGTTTATTTGTTTTTTTGAGATTAACAATGAAGAATCAATAGGTATAAAGAATTAACCTGATAAAATCACCATAATAAAGCCATCCCTCAATACACCTGATCCACATATCAGTCAGTTGGCTGATTGATTCATGTTCATCATAAAAATGAATATTAGGGAATAAAATCCACATAAAAAGATCATACATAGATTTTGGATTGAAATAAGATGAAGAAACGTTGTGTTTACATCATTGAATAGATCTACCATCTTCGATGGAATGATAATCCATGATCCAATCACGATCCATCACCATTCTCTAGGAAAACATCTCCATTCTTTTGTTTGAAATATCATAGTTTAGAGTGGTTAACCTTGAGGAATTTCAATAAACATATACATAAAGAAGAAAATGGGACTCTATATAAAAAATAAAAAATAAATAAATAAATTTATTTACTTCATTTAATTTCACCCGAGATTAATTTTTTTTAAATAGGCCAAGCCGATAATTTTTATGTCACTTCTTGGGTAAAACCTTCATTCTGAACTCAATGGGGCCCTCATATTTTTTAATTTGGACCCCCTGTTTAAGATTAATTCCACCTTTTTAATAAAATGACCTGTGAGTGAAAATTAAAATATTAAATGAATTTCAAAAATTTATTTCGGGCACACTGGGCCTCAGAATTGTATTCCATCTCAGCGCCTAGTCTCGAAAATAATCCATATAATTTATAAAAAATACAAAAAATCATAGATGTTACATTCTCACCACCTTAGGTCCTTACATCCTTAAAATATATAGCAAGGGATATACAAAGATATGCGGGTACAAAGTATGAATCTAAGCCTCCCGCTCCCATGTTCTCTTTGAAATATTCCTCTTATGCCATAAGAAAAAACATAAAGGGAATTGATCTCCCACAAAGGATCCTCTCACACAGTTCCTCAATCTCATCCATGAATTTTGGAAAGGTAGAAACATCCTCGGTGTCCATCTATCCTCAATATATGAGATGATATGGGTCATACATGTACCTCCTCAGTTGTGACATGCAGAAGACATCATGTAACTGGTCTAACTATGGAGGTAGAGTTAAGATGTAGCCACCTCAAAAACTCTATGATGTATCTAGAATAGAAAATTAAATCTCAGATATTACATTCCACTGAGGAAAAATATCCTCAATACACGTTGAGTTGAGACATCAGGAATATGTGGTCTCCCTCTTCATACCCTAAAGGTCTTTTTCATCCGTTTTTATAAGACTTTTGATGAGTTTTTATAGTGATCATCCTCTCCTAGATGATCTATACCATCTTGGTAATATCTTGTACCAACTCTAGGCCCATCAGTTCTGACTCGCCTGGATCAGTTCAAAAAAGTGGTGACATGTGGGTCACCCATACAAAGCCTCAAATTATTCCATACTAATGGTAGAATCGTGGCAGTTGTTTTATGAAAAATAGACTAATGGTATGCAGTCCTCTAAACTACTACAAAATTCCAACATGTAAGCCTACAATATTTCCTTCAAGACTTGGATGGTCCTCTCTATAATAACCCTACTCTATATTTCACATTAATACATGATTAATTATATAAAATTCCACTTAATTGAACACAAAATAACGACAATTATAGTGTATTTTGGAATTAGGAACATAGCATAACATCTTGATCATGGGATACAAAAATATTATTGAAAACTTCTTTAACATGTTTCTAAAATTCCATGTATTTTTAGAACTGCATGAGCTCACCTGGGGGGAAACCAAAGAAAGAGGTGAGTTATTAAGAAAAGTATGGGAATAAATATGGAATAAGGTAATACATATTAGACCATAGGAATATTAATGGGGCATAGAAAGAGTAAGAATCATAAACACGAACAATGATACATGATATAGAATTATAATAATAACATGTTAAATGTGGAAAAAAACATAAAATGTGGAATCATAAACATAGGTAAAGGATAAACCTCCAAGACTTCATAGTGTAAAAAGTACCATTTGGGAATCAGGTCTACTACCTATCCCAAAATAACGTTTCAGGATACTAAAAATGACCAAATTTGTTGAAGATCTATATAATTTTGGGCACAACCCTCATATTCATTTCATTATAATTATTATATATTCCACATAGATCATAAAACAAGGATTCATTCAAAGTGATAATTTCTTTTATGATCAAGGAGTGAAGAATACATACATGTAAACCCACAATCAAATGTATATGTGCATAAAGGTGAAAACCCTTGATATGAAATGGTTGTGTTATTCGCTATGGAATTGGATTATCATTGAAATCATGGTTATATTTCGGTATCACAACAATGTCACTTAAAGAGTAATAAAAATTGGTTGATGATAGAGAAAGGGGTATATCATCACATATTCCCTAGATGGAAAGTAATAGGGACATAGAAAAACATATCCCAACATTTTTTATTTGAAATAAAAGTCATAAGGTAATGAAGAAACATGAGTAAGGAAGATAATACTAACTATAATTTATCTTGGTGACCCATATATATAAAAAATCATCAGAGGCTAAATGAGAGTGAAATGTTTCTCTCATCATTTATACAACAAATGGGTAGTAAGGTGATATTTGAGAATGTATCCCAAAATAATAAAAACAATAAAAATTTATATACATTATAAAAATTAGTGCTTAATAAAAAATGGATAGTGTAAGATCCCTTGAAAAAGTTTGACATGGTAACAGGTGTACAAAAAGAGATATGGGATGGCTTAATGAGAGTGAAAATAATTTCTCATAATTTATATATAAAATGGAAAGTAAGGGGATAATCATATTTGATACCATCAAGGAATAATGGAAACTATGAATCATAACATAAAATATGTTCTTGAATGAAAAATAGAAAAGACCCCTTACTAAATTTTGGCATAGTAACATGTGTATATAGAGGATGATGGAAGGATTAATCAGAGTAAAAGGAAGATCTAATTATTTATAAATCAAACAGAATGTAATAGGGATATGTAATAACATATCCCAATATATGAAAAATGGAAATTATGAGACAATAAAAATAAAATTACTTGATAAAAATATGAGATTGAAAGATCCCTTACAAATTTCTGACATGGTAATAGATGTAAATAAAGGTACATGGGAGGGAATAATTAGAGTGAAATAAAGGTATCATAATTAATAATTGAATTGGATAGTAAGGGTGATATTTAAGAATTTATCCCACTATGAAAAAATAGACACTAATAAGCATAACATAAAATAGGTGCATGAATGGAAAAGCGAGGTGAGAGATCCCTTAATACATTTCGGCATAGTAACAGGTGTAAATTATGAATCATGGAAGGATAAATGCAGGTGAAAGGAATGTCTCATTATTTATTCATCAAATAAAATTTATGGGGGAAATGTATGAACATATCCCAACATATAAAAAAGTAAATTTAGAGACAGTACAAAAAGAAGTGTTTGACAAAAAAGGGGAGTGTAAGATTTATTACATGAGTGTGTGACTCAAAAATATTGGTAGGGGAATATTAAGAGATTGGGGGTTCCATGGTAGGAGAGTAGATAGTGGATGGAAAATAATGGATATTCACTATATAGTTTTAGTGAAGATAAATGGAATCATGGGTGAGTTTATCGAGAAAAAGAGGGGGATTTCATTTGTATTTTGGTTTTGAACTATACATAAAAAATTAACAAAAAATACAAAACATGCCATTTTTTCCATGGGTTTCTACAAAATAGAAGTGGATATCATTATTGTATAATGTAAATGTCATAACATAATAATATAATTCCAATTCTTATGTGGTGGTGAGTCATACTCTTAAAGTAATGATTTTACAACCAATAAATTATTAATTTTTTAGAAGATTCATAATGGTTTAAAAAATTAACCAAACAAAAATAAAATCACATTATACCCAATAGAAACAATATATTCGGTCATTTATACTAATTATATTATCTATTAAATTACGTTGGGGTCATTATGATGTCATAATACCCAAAGTATATTTATACAATATTAAATTTTTATATGAAGACTCCACTATCTTAGAAGATTATGAAAAATTCACCATTGGATAATTATGAAATTATGATTCCAAAAATAAAATTCATTATATCTAAATAATTTTCTAGATATGTGAATTTTATATTCTGAAAATTAAATCGCTATTTATTGATAAATTTTGTGTTTTGATAATAACAGTTTTAAAACCCCTATAAAAATTACATTTGAATTCATAAAAACAATATGATAATTTATATGTGATAAATTTTTTTAAATAATAATATTTTATTAAAATAATAATTATTAGAAACATAATATAATTCATAAATTAATTAATTGAATTTGAATATTCACCAATAATAAAATCTATGATTTATTGTATCAAAAAAAATTACAAAGTGGCAATAATAGAATTAAAATATATTAATTATTCAATAAAAAATTATATTTTCATATTTATAGGATCTTGATACATATTCATTTAATACACCAACAATCTCTTTAAGAGTAAGATGCACGATGGTGGGACCTTCATGGGGTGGTTCTGTGAACATGGTTTGCACTGTGATATCCACAAGCTTAGAATTCTACCATAAATAGTTTCAATCATGCTTAAGTTGTTGGATCTCAACTTGGGGTTGGTAAAGTTCAAAGCCTAGTTATTTTAGGTCCCTTATATTATCTTATAAATGGACTTCATAGGGTATGGTTCTACTAGTGGAGTCCATCACTTCTTATGTCTATGTCAATTAGATTCATTAAAACACTATATTTTCAATAACTATGTGATAATTGTTAAAAGAATATATTACCAATGGTATTGATAATTAACATTCATTTAAATCTACTTAGATAAATCAAAATAAGTTCATGTGTTCTCTATAACCTTATTACATAATAAGATATTTAATTAAATCAAAAGGGGGATTTTTCATTTTAACAGTTCAGTTTTCTATAATCTTCCCCCATATGAAATTTGACCATAGAAATTATCATTTCCCATTGTAAAATAGATCATGGTAACTATGCTTCTTCACCGCCTCTATTTTCCACATAGCTTCATTAGACTGGTGGTTTCTCTACCACACTTTGACTAAGTTAATTTACCTATTCTATAGAAATTGGTCTCTATAATCTATGATCTTCATCGGTTACTACTCATTGGAAAGATCAATCAACAATAGTACTACCTTTGAATTGATAACATGTGGGTTGTCTGGTATTTAATTTATAAGGAGGGTTACGTGGAATACTTTATGTACTTGAGATAGGTTCATTGGGAGTGATATCAATGGGCCACTACTCTGATGTGATCAAGATTCTCAAAGGGTCCAATGTAACATGTAATAATATTTCCCATATTCTCAAATCACATCACCTTCTTCCATGTTCATATGTGAACGAATACCATGTCTCTAACATAAAACTCTTGATCTTGTCGATGACTATCAGCACAACTATTCTATCGAATATAAGGAACCCTGATGCTCTAAAGAATGGTCATAAACTTCTACACCATTTCCTTAATCATTTCATCACGTAGAAGTTTTTATTCCCTAAATTCATCCAAACATGTAATTGATATACCCCTCTTCCCATAAAAGGATATTCCAGGGAGACATTTGGATTATTAAGTGGAATGTGTTTTTTTAATAGAATTTGACCAAGGGAATATGTTGGTCCCATCCTACTTTGAATACCATAGAACATTATCACAACATGCCTTATAGTTCTTGAATAGACAACTCGTATTTTCCATAGGTTTTAGGACGATAGGTCATACTAAAGTTAATATCAGTGTTTAGAGAATATTAGAGACTTTTCCAGAACATGGAGGTGAATCTCATATCCCAATCAGATACAATCAATAGTGGTATTCCATGTATCTTGACCACTTATTTGATGTATATCCATGCATGTTAATCTAGTGATATGTCCTCTAAAATTTAAATAAATTGAGTTGTCTTTGTTAAAAAATCCAAAACAACCCATATAGCATTGTTTCCCTTTGTAGTCTTCTAAGGTCCAGTGACAAAGTCAATGGTGATGTTCCCCCATTTCAATGTTTTTATGGTAATGGTTTCATCATAAACTTAGATTTATTCCTTTCAAGATTTACTTTCTGTCATACCATGAACTTTTATGTATATTTATAAATCTCCTTCTTCATTTTGTCCCACCAATTGTGCTCACAGATATCCTGATACATCTGTTTCATTCAAGGGAGAATAGATAAACTTGAACTATGGGAATCATCCAACAATTCCTTATTTAACTCAATATTTGATGGGAAATATATTCTAGAAAAAAACCTCACAATTCCTTCTTTATCAATTTTAAACATTGAGGATTTCCCATTTCTCATGGATTCCACCTTCTTCTGAATTTTCACATCATTTTTTACATCCTTTATTTTCTTCATGAGGGGTAGTTCATAAATAAGTTGAGAAAGGATTGATGATTTTTCTTAATTAATTATTCTCATGTCTATCCATTGTAGGTCTAAGAAGATTAGAACCTTCTCAATTCTCATCATTTACAATGATACATGATCTTTTCTACATAGAACATATTCCACCATATTTTCTTTACCAATATGCTAGTGGGTTGAGATTTCGTAATCCTTGATGATCTCTAACCATATTCACTAGTTCATATGAAGTATTTTATATGTAAATATATATTTGAGTCTCTTATAATTAGTATATATTTCACACTTCTATTCATAAGGATTATAACACAATATTTTCAATGAAAAGATCACAACTGCCAACTCCAAATAATGCATGGGATAGTTTTTCGCATGAATTTTCAACTTTATTGAGGCCAATTATATCACTTTATCGTATTGAATTAGTACACAGCCTAATCCAATATTTAAATATTCACAGTTTACCACAAATCGTTCCCCACTTATCAGTAATGTGAGCACTGGTGTAGTGATTAGAATCTTTTTATGCTCCTTAAATCTTTCCTCGTATAATTCCATCCAGAAAAACATCACTTCCTTATGAGTTATCTTGGTAAGAGGGATTTACAATCATGATACATTTCTCAAAAATTGGATATAATACCTATCTAACCCAAGGAAACCACAAATATCTATCATAGGTGTTGGCCTCATCCATCCTTTAATTTCTTCCATCTTTCAAGGGTCTATTGATATATTTAATTTCTTGTGAGGATATTCCCAAATAAAGATACATCCTTAAACTAGAACACACATTTACTATACTTTGTCAGAAGATTATCTTTTCGTATGGTCTTTAGAAAAGGGATGAGGTGATCATTATACTCATCCTTTATTTTGGAGTACATTATAATATCATCAATAAAGACTACCATAAATTTGTTGAGGTAATCTATTAAGACTCTATTCATCATGTCAATGAATATTTATGGAGTATTAGTTAGTCTAAATGGCCTGACTCTGAACTCATAGTGTCCATACCTTATATAAAAATTTTTTTTGGGTACATATTCCTTCTTCAACCTTACTTCATAATATCTCGACAGAAGATACACCTTATAAATTTATTTTTTTACACAATCTAGTTAATCATATATGTCATAAATCTATGGCATATGATACTTATTCTTTATCATGACCTTTTTGAGCTCCCAATAATCAATTAAATGGCCCATTGACTCATTCTTCTTCTTGAAAAGAAGTACCAGTGCACCCCCAAGGTTAAGCACCTAGGCATATTAACCATTTATCCAGATTCTCTAGTAGTTATTTCTTTAGATCCTAGACTTACACAAAATCCATTCTATATGGAGTCTTGGATAATAGTAACACCTTAGTTATAATATCGATGGAAAATTCAACATCTTGTCTAGGAGAAACCCAAGGAAATTATTTGGTAAACATGTCAGCATATTCCCTCTTAATAGGCATGTATTTGAGTATTGTTCTTTCCTTATATTCAATCGTTTTAAATAGATACGCTTGATCTTAGGGAAATAATATCCATTATTAAGATTATTGGGCTGAAGATGATTCATCCTTCGCCTTTCACCTTTATAGAATAGGTCATCAATTCGCAAAAAGGGGAGTTGTTTACTTCTCAAGGAGATTTATGTTGGATATATATAATTAAATCTAATCCATGCCTAGAATTTCATCAAATTACAAAAAAGGCATCATAAAAAGGTTCACTGGGAATTTAATCAAACAAAAATTGATAGGGGAGGATTTATATACTTTGTATGAAATAATTTCCTCATATTCCATTTTCATTGATAACATTAATTCTATGATATGTGGTTGTGTTTAGAAAGTTCTAATAACCATTCATGATATTATGGAATGTGTAAAACTAGAATAAAAAAAATTGTGAATTCTTGAAAGAATAACTACTATACTAGTGACCACTTCATTTTTAAGATCTACTTTAGTGATAGTGACTGAAAAATCTCACCCTTTCTCCTATGGATATTTTTGGATGTCTTCCAAAACCCTTAGTATACTACATTGGTTTACAAATTTCACTAATTACTTGTAGTTGAAGAAACTAAAAATAACCCTAGGGTTGAATGTACCATTACATTCCTCCATCACATTTTTGGGTTTCTCCTTTTAGAAATTTCTATCTAATTTTCCTTTCTTCCCATGCATAAATCATTTCTTCATTCCCATTAAGAAATTTCTAGGAGGATTACTCCCACACATTTGACAAGTGGGATGTTGAAATTTATTTGCACCATTTTATTTCTACATTATAATGAAAGAATTAATATACCCTTTACACTTTATAACCCCATGAATCCCTTGAGATTATCCAATCTCCATTTTGACTTTAATGTAAAATCATAATATTTACTCATAGCTATTGAAGCCACGAATCATTATGGATTCTCATAGACTAGTTTTTATTCCACCAAATAAGTGGTAAATCATTCATTTAGGGATAAAGACAAAGCCAAAGGTGTATTATGAAGTTCTACTGATGTTTTCCATATATTTCATAATATATTTTTCATATTTCTTCTTGATGTCAAGGAAACATGTTTTCATTTAAAGTCGAAGAATGAAAAAAAAAATTATCAATTTTTTTTAGATTTCCTTCCACTCCATTTATTTAATTTCTCCCATAGGCTTCATATTCTTGATCAACATCCACCACTGATCCGTTTATCCTTCCATATGATAAAAAATAATTATAACATTCTCTTTCTTATAAAACTGAATGATAGAGAATATATTTTCAATGGAGTTGATACATTTTTTCATGATCAAGTGATAAGATTATTTATTGAAATTTGGAGGCCTTTTTATCAAAAATCACTCAATCATATATTGTTCTCTCTTATGGGGATTTGGAATCTTCTCTTCATCTAGGTTTCTATCTAGAACATGAGTCAGTTGAGTGAGTATCTATAATGACCCAATGTTATCAAAGGAAATTTACATTTTATAATTATGTCATATAATCACAGTAAATAACAACACAATGAACTACTAAGTAAAATGTGTCCTTTAATCTTATGTTTGTCACTTCTCTGATTTGAATTTCAAAAATCTGGCATACACGGTTACGATTAGTAATTTATTCGGAGTCTAATATGACCAACATAAGTTTTGGTGAATAGTAATTTAACATTAAGAATAGCAATGTTACCATTATGAAAAGTGACATACCATAATGAATAGTAACCTTACCTATGATAGTATATAAATATGATTCAAGCGAAAGTACAATATACCTCTATCTGGGAATAAGAAAATAAATATTTTAAAATTTTAGTTTTTGGAGAAAATTTTTATTTTAATTAAAAATTAAATTAATCATATTTAGAAAAGTATTTTTGAAATACTGATTTCATTTTTGTATTTTTGACGTCTAAAAATGGTTAGGGTGTAATTTTAGGATTTTTCAAAGATTCGTGAATTTTTGGTGAACAGTGAAATTCAATAATTTTCAAAACAAGCTAAATAAATGAATTTATGCATAATTATTGAGTCACGGATGATGTAAATGGTCATTTGTTGGAACAGAAATTCAATTATTAATATTCTTGGTCATAGAATCATCACTATTTCTTATCTTGGGGAGAAATAATAAATTAATGAATATAGTTTTGTGAAAACCCCTCTCCCCTCCACTATAAATACCACCCTTCACAACCTCATTTACTCAGACCTATAATGTTTCAAGACTTTTCTAAACTCTGACCAAACATCTTCCCCAGACCCCCCATGTTCTGTATCTTCTAGTATCATCTAAAGACAAATCCATGTTGACTTAAAGAGGATTGAAGAGGTAATTCATCTCTCTCTCTTTTTCATTAATTTCCTTTTAATTTCAAGTTCTTTTGTTAAATATCACCCCACCTATCATCATCCACATGGTATGGTAACTCTAGTATCTTAAACATACAATATTTTTATGACTCTAATAGTATAATATATCATCCAACCCCTTATCCTCTTTTTTTTAAAGGAAAACATTATTTGTGAGGTGTTAATTTATCACCTTCAAGAATGACATGTTTTCATTTTCCTTTACTGCATTCAGATCTGGTCATGAAACCCTTTTTATGGTTGAAACAGATTATTATATATTTATCATATCCTATTTAATGATCTTGAGCTAACATATGTACATATTATGAAATTTTTTAACAAAAAAAGTTCGTTGTTGTTGAAAACCCAGCTGAATTAACCCAATCGATAATCATTAAATACTAATCAAATGATTCATTCTCATGGTATATAAAAAATTATTTACTAGATTATTTCAAGTTCTGTAACATCATAAATAACATATAATTACTATTTTGGATGTTTATTCATGTTTTAAATGAACTTCCATTCATGAATTCTAGTGAACTGTTCAAGAAAACTATAAAAATGAAAGCTCCCAAACAATGAAATTGAACCACTTAATCTATTAAAAAGGAAATTAATGAACATATGAAAGGGTTATAATAAATCAATTACATATATAAGAGGTTATTTAGTTATTAATTATCAAACTGAATTTGTTTATTCATGTCACCAATAACACGTGGAGAACACCATCAGACTTAAGGTAAGGGATCCTTTACATTTCAATTTTATTCATGAATGTCCTCTATACTATGCAATTTTATGTGTAAATAATATTGATTGGATATAATTTCACACCTCCCCCGTACACCCCTCATGATTTATAAGTGATTATAACCCCCTTTCTCTATCATAAAGTCCTCTGAATTACACCTGATACTATGTCGATAATCCGTATGGAATTCTACCCATATCTCCTTTATTCCTTCGGGTTGCCTTTTCATTATTTCTACCAAAATTAAGCTATCTTATAAATTTATGAGGATATTATAAATTATTTTTACATGTAAAAATTCTATTTATCAAGACCCTTCCATCATTCCCTTTTTGTGATATAAATAGTTTTAAGTGATTCCCTCCCTAATACTTCCTGATAAGAAAACATGTTTTTAAGGGTACGTCCCAAATTCGTACTTGATTTCAAGTGAACTCACTCTTATTTATTAAACAATAATTGTATATATAAAATCATTCTCTTTATTATGAAATCCTTATGGGTTCAATTATGGTTATTATGAATTATTTTTCCCTATTATATTTTAATGGATCGATAGTATTTTCCTTAAAACTTTTCAAAAATGTTTTAATGCTAAAGTTCCTTAAATACTTTTCTTACATGTTGTCACTTATAAATTAAATCACTTCCCATGATACATTACAATTTTTTCCTTATGAATTTCCATGTATATTTTAGTTCCTTTATGATACATCCATTTATTATGCTTATGGTACCCTATCCTTTCTATGGGTAACCCTTATGTTTATATATGAATGGTTATGTATGATTCATTATACGAGAAACATATTCATTGAATGTTAATATGGGTGTTCCCAAATAGTGCTCCAATATATTGGGTAATGTTGAGTCTCATGAGGTGTTATGTGCAATGGTCTTGGCGATTAGGCTGGGCTTGTTTTGCTTTGTGCAACGGTCTTGGCGGTTGGCCATGGCTCGTGCTACTATGGGAAACAGTCCTGGCAATTATCCTTGACTCATACTAAATTCTTGTTTAATGTTCCTACCACATTACTATGACTCCGTGTTTATATGATTCCATGTTAATATGTTATTATACCATATGTTTCATGCCTTTTTTATATATCATAATGTCATGCCTTCTATCTCATGTGCTAATGCCTTTTTATTATGGTTATTCCCTTACTAGGCTTTTAGCTTATCCCTTTGTTCAATTTATCCCTAAGTTATCCTATGAATATGTTTGAGAAAAATAGAATATAGGATCTCATTATGGAGTTTAAATAAAAAATTTGTTTTTATAATGTTTGATTATGTACCTATTCTTCCAAGACACTAGACTTAACGATTCTTGCCTTATACTCTGATGTATAATAATTCTTAAATTCATGTAATGTTATGTTTGAAAGGCTAGATTTTTTATAGTTGTTATTAGAGGATAGTCTAGTAATGTTTGGATATTTGGAATAGAGAAACTTACTGAGATGATATTGAGTATAAGAAAACTACCCTAAATTTTGGTAAGTATATAGTAAGTGGTTTATCAAGAAAATACATCCCTAACTGGATACAAACAGGTTGATATGGCTATGAAATAGATGTACTTGGGAGTAAAAACACTGACAAAGAGTTTCAGACCTGACCTAGGGTATCCTAGAACATGACAACGAGCTTTTCTGTACTATTGGTTTGAAACTCCTAGGGGATATGCTTTTCTAAAATCATGATCTTAGTATAAACAATTATTAAGGGAATAAAAAAATTCTCTATAAGAATATATGTTAAGAAATAGATTGAGGATAACCTAGATTTAAACCTATTGAATCACAAGTTAGGATATACATATCCTTTACAAGTATATCCATTTATTTTCAAAGTTTATTTTTTATGCTCAATAGGTAAGTATTCAAGCCCTATAATTGTACATTCTTTTTCTTAGTTAATGGTGGGAAATAGAAGAACACATACCAAAAATCAATGTTATAGAGAAAGTGATGATTTCTCTAACGATATGCCTTATATGATGGGAACATGTACTTAAAACTTTAATACAGTACTTGTTCAGCTTCATAAAGTTATGAATAATAATATGCATCATCTGTAACACCCTCCTCCTCTATGGAAAGAGAAAGTTTTAATTTAATCCTTCATGTGAAAAGGAATCTCATGTTTAGCGGATATTTTAATCCCCTCCTTGTGGAACAATGAATTAACTCCTTTGAAAATATTTTCTCTGTCCTCTAATGCATAGAATAAGAGAAAGTTGTATTGGTGGTCTATCATTTTGATGGGGAAGCTGATCAGTGGTTGATAAAGATCAAGAATACAATGTCCCAAGAGGAAACTGATTCCATGTATTGTGATGATTTTTTTTCAAAAAATAATTTCCTCAAACACTCTGACTAAAGATGGAAAGAGAGTTCCTCAGACTCAAGAAAAAGTAATTTGAGTCAATCATGACATATGAAGAAAACATATCGTGGATTTCGTGGTATGCCTCTAGCATTGTCATGATCACTGATAGAGATAATACTTCCAATATTTTTAATGTCTATTTAAATGATTTAAACCTCACAAATTTAACAATTTGATCTTATTTGTAACAATTTTGGATTTATAGTGTGTTTTGGGATAAAAAGTTTAAATTTCATAATTCTGGATTTTTAACAGATTTTTATCACAGGGGTATTTTGGTCATTTATTATAAAATATATTTCCAAATTTTGTGATTCGAATTTTGTTGGAACCCTTATTTTATTTCCTTCAACTTTGTCTTCAGGACCAGGGGTTGAATCGATATTAATGGTGCCCAAAAAAATCAATGAAGTTGACAATTTTTCCGGGCGGACTGCATTGACTCCACCATATTAATGGAAGCAAATTTCGGCCTACACTACTCCAAATGATGCGATTCTACCTGTCTATGACAGAGGACTCCAAGGAGCGTATCCTAAATAAATTTCAAGCTGTTTGGAATCCTTTATGATGGCCGTTTAGTGATAGAGTTTTGAAGGAAGCTTCCAAGAAGCTTCATCCAGAGAAATCTATTTTCAATAGAAAAACCGTAAATCCTTCAATATGCGTCCAATTAATCTGAACTTTTGAGGGTGGACGGCCAAGACATTGATGAACAATATTTATGAAAAGGGAAACGCGTGAATCGGCCATTTAATGGGTCTAAAACGCGACAACTTGGTGAAGATAAAATCTGCCTATAAAAGGAGGGGAGCTCCTACCTCTCAAGATATTCTATTTTTCACCACACCATCCCTCACAAAAGGGATTTGGATTGAGAGAGTGAAGGGGAAGGTGGAGATTTTGATCCTTAATAAGATGCAATTCTTTGAATATTCAATAGAAAAGATGAAGGCTTCTCAAGTGATGGAAGGCTAAGCGGCAAGTGGTTGCGGACGGCGACACCCGACGGACACTCTCTTCCGAGTTTGGATTTTAATGTGTAATCTCTTTTTTTTGAATTTCTCTTGAACCTGTATTTTTGAATGAATCTGGTTGTTTTCTTTCTTAAATATATTTTCAACAAATTTGATTTGACCATTGTTCCATCTATAAAGTAGAACAATTGACTTCGCTATTTAAAATTCTTTGGTGAGGTTTTGTCATTGAGCATAGCGAATTCAATTAGGTTCAATTACTTGGAGGAATTTAAGTAATTGAATCACTTCTATAGGCGGGACAAAAGTCATATTGAAGTCTTAAATATGGTGTCTTTTCAAATTTGAGTGTAAACCTGGGGGTCCTTGGGGGTACATTTAGGAATTTAAAATAAGAGATATTTTTTATATACAAGGAAGAGGGGAGTGTCCGAGAGGGTGAAGCTTGTCCGCGACTGCTATTTTTATTCTTGATTTCAAACCCACATTATCTTTCCTTTAAAATTATTTACGTTTAGAATTTAATTAAAATTTTATTTTCAAATTGTTAATCAAACCCCCATTTTCATTTCATTAAAAACAAACAAAATAACAAAAGTGACAGTTTTACAACTCGAACTGCAACCTCCTCGAGAGACAGCCCTGTGGTCACCACTGTGCTACATAAAAAGGGAAAATATTGATTGAGGGTTTCACGAAAAAAATGCTCACATCAACTGGCGCCGTTGCCGGGGAGGTTGCTAGAGTTGATTTTATTTTAGTTATATATATATATATATATATATTTCCTTTCTCTTGCATGACCCGAACTTCTGAACCGAACTTGTTACCTTTAGATTCAGAAATTGATAGAACTTTTCACACTAGGTTTAGAGGTAATAATCCACAAGTTTCAAGTTGTGAATCTTCCACCAATACACCTAGGAGGGACTTAGTTGAAACTGAAATCCAAATGGCTGAAAATAGAACTTTGAAAGAACTGGCTTCGTCCTATGATGAAAACCACGAGAATCCTGTTGAGTACCTTGATGCCCCTGCTGGATTTGAAATCAAGTCCGGTTTCATCCACCAGCTTCCCAAATTCAATGGGTTTCCCGGTGAAGACCCACACAAACACCTCCAAGAATTTAGTTATCTGTGTTTCAATATGAAACCTCATGGAGTTGATGCCGATCAAATGAAGCTTAGGTCGTTTCCTTTTTCTCTAGATGGAGTTGCTAAGGAATGGTTTTTCTATTCTCACTCAACCTTGATTAGAAATTGGAATGAATTAAAAAATATTTTCCTTGAAAAAATTTTCCCTACGTCTAGAACTGCCTCCATTCGAAAGGAGATTTGTGGAATTAGGCAAACACAAGGAGAAACGCTTCACGAATACTGGGAAAGGTTCAAACGTCTTTGTTTTAGTTGCCCTCATCATCAAATCAGTGACCAGCTTCTCATTCAATACTTTTATGAAGGATTGTGTCTCACTGATAGAAGTATGATCGATGCTGCTGCAGGAGGAGATTTAGTTGATAAGACACCAGCTGCTGCTAGGATTTTAATTGCAAACATGGCCCAGAATGCCCAACAATTTGGAACCAGAGGCCTTCTTCATGTCAAAGCTGCACAAGAATTCCCTACTACTAGTCCCGAAAACAACACAATTGCAAGTCAACTATCTGATCTCACCACCATGGTAAGGTCAATAATGTTGTCTAACACCCCACCAACCCAACCCAAACCTGGAGCGGCTTTCCAACTACATGTCCATTGTGGGATTTGTTCTTCGAATGAACATTTTAGTGACCAATGCCCGCAAATGAAAGAACCTCAGGAGAACTGCAATGCAGTTTTTCCTGGAAGACCATTTCAACCAAACCAGCAAAGACCATTTCAAAACAACCAAAATTTCAATCAAGGATGGAACAACAACTCAAATGAAAGATTTCGTCAACCTGAACAACCAAGAGGATTTTTCCAAGGACAATCAAGTAATTATCAACCAAGATATTTCAATGAGCAAGCCAATGCTCATTCTGGAAGCAATTTTCACCCTACCCCTCCCACTCAAAACTCGGATAGGAACCTTGAAGAAGCAATGAGGAAACAACAAGAGGAAATGAGGGAACTAAAAGAATACACAAAACAGCAAGATAACAAAATTAATACCTTGATGACTCAAATGGGTCAACTTGCCTCTGGTATTAATTTCATAACAAATCAAATGAGTGGTGGTTTACCCTCACAACCACAAGTAAATCCTAGGAATAATGGGAAGGAAAATGTGAGTACAATTGAACTTAGGAGTGGAACAAAATTGAAAAATCCTCAGATTGAGAACATCAAGCCTTCTTCTGATATTGTTAATGAAAATCCTACCCTTGATAAAAATGATGAAAAATCTGAAGTTGATAGAAACTCAAAGTCAAGAGAAGAAATCTTGTTTGAAAGAACGAAGAATGATTGGAAGAGGATGTCTGGCCCTTTTGTTCCTCCAAAACATACTCAGAATACCCCAGAAACATTCAAACCTCCATTGCCTTATCCAAGGTGTGAACCACCACCAAAGTCAAGTGCTGAAAAATAATTGGATAAGGAGGTTTTGGAAACATTCAAGAAAGTCCAAGTCAATATTCCATTGCTCGATGCTGTGAAACAAATTCCGAGGTACGCTAAGTTTCTGAAAGATATGTGTACCAACAAGAGGATGTTCAAAGGGGGAGAAAAAGTAAACTTAGGAAGGAATGTCTCATCATTGATTCAACATGCCCTTCCGGTCAAGTGTAAAGACCCTGGGACATTTACCATTCCCTGTACCATTGGGAAATGTGAATTCAAAGATGTGATGCTTGATCTAGGGGCCTCCATCAATGTCATGCCACATTCTGTCTACTCATCTCTTCAGGTTGGAGACTTAAAACCCTCTGGAATTATCATTCAACTCGCAAACCGAAGTACCACCAAACCTGCTGGAGTTATAGAGGATGTTCTTGTTCAAGTGAGAGACATGATTTTTCCTATTGACTTCTATGTTTTGGATATGGAAGATGATCGGTTCAGCACACATGCTCCCCTCATCCTAGGGAGGCCATTTCTAAAAACGGCAAAAGCTATCATCAATGTTCACAAGGGAACACTTTCACTGGAATTTGGAGGAGATGTTGTTCATTTCAACATTTTTCATTCAATGAAACACCCAGTTGAGGATCATTCAACTCCCCATGTAAACATGATTGATTGGTTTTCCTCTGGCATGTTACCTAATTTTTTCTGTGATGAAATACCAACTGATGTGGAAGAAGAGGGACATTTGTATGATACCGAATCAGATAAAAATGAGGATGAAATTGAAGACTATGAAGAGTCTTGGGATGTTGAGACTAGATATCTGAGAAATGATGAAGATGAATTTCTAGAAACCATTGAATCTGTTAGTGGTATTCCAGGAGAGGTTTCCAATTTTTCACATGAAACAAGTCATGATATCATAGAAAGAGATAACTATGATGAACATGGAGCTTCACCAAACAATCAAACTTCTGAAGAGTTCCCAGTTATCAATGAAACCAACCCACCTGTGGTAGAATTAAAACCCCTTCCAGATAACCTCAAGTATGCCTTCCTAGGTCATAAGGAACAATTCCCTGTAATAATCTCAAAAAAATTGTCAGAAGTCCAGGAAAACCAATTGTTGGAAGTTCTCAAGTCCCACAAAGAAGCCATAGGATGGACTCTCTGTAATCTAACAGGAATAAGCCCCTCAGTTTGCATGCACAGAATTTTACTAGAGGAGAACACTAGACCGGTAAGACAATTTCAAAGAAGACTAAACCCAACACTTTTGGAGGTTTTGAAGAAAGAAGTCACCACCTTGTTGGCTGCTGGAATTATTTTTCCCATATCTGATAGTCAATGGGTAAGTCCAGTCCATGTTGTTCCTAAAAAAAGTGGATTTACAATCTCAAGGAATGAATTTGGTGATCTTTTCCCCATAAGGCTTCCAAATAAATGGAGAATGTGCATTGATTACAGGAAACTCAATTTGGTTACAAGGAAAGACCACTTCCCGTTACCATTCCTTGATCAAGTCCTTGAAAGACTAGATGGAAAAACCCACTACTGTTTTCTGGATGGATTCTCTGGATATTTTCAGATTCACATTTTACCTGAGGATCAAGAGAAAACCACTTTCGCATGCCCATATGGAACTTTTTCTTACAGAAGGATGCCCTTCGGTTTATGTAATGCCCCAGGAACTTTTCAAAGGTGTATGATAAGCATCTTCTCTGAATTTTTGGAAACTTGCATGGATGTTTTTATGGATGACTTCACTGTGTATGGATCATCTTTTGAAAGTTGTTTGAAAAGCTTAGAACGTGTCCTGAAAACATGCATTGAAAAGAACCTTGTTCTAAATTACGAAAAATGCCATTTTATGGTTGCTAAAGGGATTGTTCTTGGACATGTTGTGTCCCGTGATGGAATTCAAGTTGATCAATCCAAAGTCGAGGTCATTTCTTCATTACCATACCCAAAAACTGTCAGAGATGTGAGATCCTTCCTCGGGCATGCTGGATTTTATAGGAGATTCATTAAAGATTTCAGTACGATTGCACTTCCATTTTCCAGATTACTCCAAAAAGATGTCCCATTTGTCTTTGATGAGAATTGCATAAATTCGTTTCATGATCTAAAACAAATATTGATAACCCCTCCCATTGTTCAACCTCCTATATGGGACATTCCCTTTGAAATAATGACAGATGCATCTTATTTTTCTCTTGGGGCAGTATTGAGTCAAAGGATAGAAAAGAAATCTCATGTGATTGCCTATGCCTCCCGAACTCTTGATCAAGCCCAATCAAACTACACAACAACTGAGAAAGAACTGCTGGCTGTTGTCTTTTCTCTAGACAAATTTAGAAGTTATTTGCTGGGCTCCAAGGTGATTATTTTTACTGATCATTCTGCAATCAGATTCTTGATGAAGAAACATGATGCAAAACCAAGACTTCTGAGATGGATTTTTCTTTTACAGGAGTTTGATGTTGAAATAAAAGATAAGAAAGGATGTGAGAACCTTGTTTCTGATCATTTGAGCAGGATACCATCTATTGGGAATAGGAAATTTCAGTTGTTTTCCCCAATTAAGGAAACCTTTCTAGATGAGGATTTATTTGCTGCTCAAAGTGAAATACCATGGTTCGCTAATCTTGTAAACTATTTGGCTTCTGATGAACACCCCCATTGGTTTTCCAAAAATCAAATTGATAAACTTCGGAGCGATTCAAAGAAATACATATGGGATGATCCTTATTTATGGCACATTGGTAGTGATCAAATGATACGAAGATGCATTCCGAACTTTGAATTTCAATCCATCCTAAATTTCTGCCACACATTAAACTGTGGAGGACACTTTGGACCACAAAGAACAGCAAGAAAAGTTCTTGATTCTGGATTGTATTGGCCCACCATTTTTAGAGATGCTTTTGAATTCTTCAAAACCTGTAAAAATTGTCAATTCCAAGGAAACATTTCCAAGCGGAATGAGATGCCACAAAACCCACTTTTGTTTTGTGATGTTTTTGATGTATGGGGAATGGATTTCATGGGGCCTTTTCCTAATTCATTTGGATATCTCTACATCTTGTTGGCTGTTGATTATGTTTCCAAGTGGGTAGAGGCTATCCCCACCCGAACTGATGATGCAAAGATTGTGTCTAAATTTTTGAAAGGAAATTTGTTTTCAAGGTTTGGATTTCCAAAGTTTCTAATTACATATCAAGGTACCCATTTTTGTAATAGGACTTTGGAATCACTTTTGAAGAAATACGGTGTTAATCATAGGGTCTCTACACCCTATCATCCTCAAACAAATGGAATGGATGAGTTGTCTAATAGGGAGATCAAACAAATCCTAGAAAAAACAGTGAACCCAAATAGAAAGGATTGGAGTTTGAGACTTGATGATGCTCTTTGGGCCCATAGAACTGCTTTCAAAACCCCCATTAGAATGTCACCATTTAGATTGGTCTATGGAAAGGCTTGTCATCTACCAGTTGAGTTAGAACACAAATCCTTTTGGGCTGTAAAAACATGTAACATGAACCTATATTCTGCTGGGAAAGAAAGAAAATATTGTTTGCAGGAGTTGGAGGAGATCAGAAATAATGCATACGAAAGCTCCAGGTTATACAAAGAGAGAAGCAAAGCCTTTCATGGTGGGAGGATTCTCAACAAAAACTTCAAGGAGGGAGACAATGTTCTGCTATTAGATGCCATATTGAAACTCTTCCCAGGTAAATTTCGTTCCAAATGGTCTGGCCCATTCATTGTTACTCATGTTTTTCCTTTTGGTGCAATACAGATTAAAGATCCAGACAAAGAGACATCATTCACTGTCAATGGGCATCGGTTGAAGCTATTTCGAGAAAATTTTCATGATCCTCCAGGGGAGGAAATTCAACTTCATGACATAGAATATAATTGATTCCAGGTTGTGTCTTTCCTTATCATTTATTTTTGCTTTGTCTTTAATTTCCTGAATTTCATGCTAAAAAAAACTACACAATGAGGACATTGCATAGAATAAGTGTGGGGGGACACAATGCTGGGTAGAGTAGATTTTTTTTTATTTAATTTTTTTTTTTTACGAACTTTGTTTTTGAAATTTTTTGTTGTCAAAATTTCTTTCCATTTTTTTTCTTCTTTCTTCGTGTTTCTTTTTCAAAAAAATGGGGTTTTGGAATTTCTTGAATTTCATTTGAAACTTATGCCATGGAGTGATCCAACTTATCCTTTGAAACTAAAGATAAATGAATGCTGAATACGACATTGTTTTAAGTTCAAAAATTTGGAAAATTCTTAAAATGACCACTGATTTTTAAATATCATGGCACATATCACTGGCATTGTGATTGAAATTCTCATTCCTGTGAGGCCTCTGGACCCATTTTTACATCTTCTTCACATTTACCTCTTTCTTGAGAGAACCAATTCGTGTTTGTTTAAACCAGAACTTGATTTATTTCTATCAAAACTTGAGGGCTGAGATACGTGTGATTAAAATGATTGAGGCATTTGTTTGAATATTGGAGCCTCCTTTTCATGATTATCCTTTTTATATTGTTCTTCCTTGAACATTTTATCCTTCGTGAGCCCTTAGTATCCATGTATAGCCTGTTAGGTTAGCCACATTACAAGCCAAATTTCCCTTTCCAACCTGCTCTGGAAGTATAAATGCATGATCTAGTTGAACTTAAGTGTGAAGGGGAAGATGACTCATGATGTGCTACCTCATTTGGTGTTGCTTTGGGAGAACATTTAAACATTGAAGGCGTATTTGTGATGCTGGAATATATTTTCTGGGAGCTGTGCCTATCTGGAGCTCTCAAATGAAATGGAGTTGTGCCTATCTGGAGCTCTCAAATGAAATGGAGTTGTGCCTATCTGGAGCTCGCAATGGAAATAAGCTGTGCCTATCTGGAGCTTAAAAAAATTCATACTTTCTGCTGAAATATTGATGGAATGGGGTGGAAAACAGAAGATCAGAGCTGATTATTTTAAGAGAATATGGAGGAGACCATACTTGAGCAAAAATTAGAATCATGCATTTCTAATTCAAAAAGAGCTAAACCCTCCTTATTCAGCCACAGAATTTTTCACATTTGAAACCTACCAACCCCAAGCCACATAAAAACCTTGTAAAGTCCTCATGATAATCACATGTTCTTGGTTCACATCGGGTGGGGATGTAGAAATTTATCAAGCCTATGGTAATTCTTGCATGAGTTGGATGAGAAAAGCCTTGTTGCAAATCTATATTGTGTGCTGAGAGAAAAATGAATGTGAGGTAAGTGTGTTGTGTCCATGAGAATACAAAATAAGTGGAAATGGATTGAATGATTTGAATTTAGAATTTTAAATATTTTTCTTTAATGAGGCATGATATTATTTAAATTCATTGTGGTAAATTGGTAAACCCCATTGGTATGTGTTTTATTTTTTCTTTATACCGTACTCACTTGTCCAGGAGTCCAAGAGCCAGGTGTGGGGGAATTGATAGAGATAATATTTCCAATATTTTTAATGTCTATTTAAATGATTTAAACCTCACAAATTTAACAATTTGATCTTATTTGTAACAATTTTGGATTTATAGTGTGTTTTGGGATAAAAAGTTTAAATTTCATAATTCTGGATTTTTAACAGATTTTTATCACAAGGGTATTTTGGTCATTTATTATAAAATATATTTCCAAATTTTGTGATTCGAATTTTTTTGGAACCCTTATTTTATTTCCTTCAATTTTGTCTTGAGGACCAGGGGTTGAATCGATATTAATGGTGCCCAAAAAAATCAATGAAGTTGACAATTTTTCCGGGCGGACTGCATTGACTCCACCATATTAATGGAAGCAAATTTCGGCCTACACTACTCCAAATGATGCGATTATACCTGTCTATGACAGAGTAATCCATGGCGCGTCTCCTAAATAAATTTCAAGCAGTTTGGAATCCTTTATGATGGCCGTTTAGTGATAGAGTTTTGAAGGAAGCTTCTAGGAAGCTTCATCCAGAGAAATCTATTTTCAATAGAAAAACCATAAATCCTTCAATACTCGTCCAATTAATCTGAAATTTTGAGGGTGGACCGAAAAGACATTGATGAACAATATTGATGAAGAGGGAAACGCGTGAATCTGCCATTTAATGGGTCTAAAACGCGACAACTTGGTGAAGATAAAATCTGCCTATAAAAGGAGGGGAGCTCCTACCTCTCAAGATATTCTATTTTTCACCACACCATCCCTCACAAAAGGGATTTGGCTTGAGAGAGAGAAGGGGAAGGTGGAGATTTTGATCCTTAAGAAGATTCAATTCTTTGAATATTCAATAGAAAAGATGAAGGCTTCTCAAGTGATGGAAGGCTAAGCGGAAAGTGGTTGCGGACGGCGACACCCGACGGACACTCTCTTCCGAGTTTGGATTTTAATGTGTAATCTCTTTTTTTTGAATTTCTCTTGAACCTATATTTTTGAATGAATCTGGTTGTTTTCTTTCTTAAATATATTTTCAACAAATTTGATTTGACCATTGTTCCATCTATAAAGTAGAACAATTGACTTCGCTATTTAAAATTCTTTGGTGAGGTTTTGTCATTGAGCATAGAGAATTCAATTAGGTTCAATTACTTGGAGGAATTTAAGTAATTGAATCACTTCTATAGGCGGGACAAAAGTCATATTGAAGTCTTAAATATGGTGTCTTTTCAAATTTGAGTGTAAAGCTGGGGGTCCTTGGGGGTACATTTAGGAATTTCAAATAAGAGATATTTTTTATATACAAGGAAGAGGGGAGTGTCCGAGAGGGTGAAGCTTATCCGCGACTGCTATTTTTATTCTTGATTTCAAACCCACATTATCTTTCCTTTAAAATTATTTACGTTTAGAATTTAATTAAAATTTTATTTTCAAATTGTTAATCAAACCCCCATTTTCATTTCATTAAAAACAAACAAAACAACAAAAGTGACAGTTTTACAACTCGAACTGCAACCTCCTCGAGAGACAGCCCTGTGGTCACCACTGTGCTACATAAAAAGGGAAAATATTGATTGAGGGTTTCACGACAAAAACGCTCACATCAATCACCAAAAGTAAGGTGAATCGCTTCTTTAGTGGACTAAATCCGAGTCTAAGAATGAAATTTGTGATTTGAGACATTGAATATTATGAGAAGATTTTTCATTATGACCTCAAGGTTGAAATAGAGATTGGAGACTCTCAGTTGTATCGTGAGACCAGTGACAAGAAGAAAAAAATGGTGAACCACATGGGTGGTTCCACAAAATAAAATCCCATTATGGAAATAAGAAATAATGTGCCCCTATAAAATATGTGGGAATAAGAATCATGGGAACTATCTAAAGGGAACCAGTAATTGCACTAAATGTGGAATGTTAGGAAATCTAGCCAAGAACAGCCAAAGGGATATTAAGAATCCCTCTAATGTGGAAGAAGAAAGGAATGTTCATATCAACACTAACCATGTATTGAAATGTTTCAACTACAATGAGCATTGGCATTATGAAAACAATTTCCTTATGCCAAGGGTTGGCAGAGGAAATCAACAACAACCTCCAAGGCAACATGGAAGGGATTATTCTATCACTACTACTGAGGTGGAACTGGAATTCAATGTGGTGATAGGTATGCTAGTTATTCATTCGAGAATAGAGAATATAAATTTTGATTATGGTTCTACAAATTCTTTTATATCTTTAATGTTTAGTAGAAATATTCAAACACCACATAAAAACATGGAGGATAAGTTATCTGTGAGAACAAAAAATGTATAAGTTTTTGCATCTATGGTTTATAAATCCTCCTCAATTAATCTTTTTGGACTAAAACTCCTAAATAATCTCTTCATACTTTCATTAGTGGAGTTTGATGCTATCATGTTCACGGATTAGATATCTTTATACAAATCCTATATCAATTGTCGGGAAAGGGAGATCACTCTTCACATCCTAAAATATCCTCCAATTATTTTTATGTGTAAGGAGGAATATGAATCTCCTTTAGAATTAGTTTCTCTAGGGTGGATATTAATTCCTTATGATAAATAATTTATATCTCAAGTGATTGTGATAAAGGATAAATCATACTTGAATAAATTCCCATCATGAGGGATTACACTGATGTATTTTCTGATTAGTTTCCTAGTCCTCCTCCTGACCTTATATAATTGAAACTCTAGATCTCGAGGAGCTGAATAAGCAGTTACAGGAGAATCTTGATAAGGGTTTTATACACCCAAGAGCATCCCCATGGGTTGTTCCAGTCCTCTTCATAAAAAAAGAAGGATGGATCAATACACCTCTGAATTGATTATTGCGAGCTAAATAAAATCATGATAGAGAACATGTATCCCTTACCACAGATAGATGACTTCTTCTATCAGCTTCGTGGGGTCAGTTATTTTTCTAAGGGAGACCTTCATTGGGATATCACCAATTAATGGTTAGGAATGAAGATACTCCAAAGAGTTCCTTTCAAATGAGGTATCGACACTATGAGTTCGTAGTCATTCCCTTAGGACTCACTAATACTCTAGAACGTCTCATGGATTTAATCAATAGAATCTTCATATATTACCTCATCAAATTTGTAGTAGTCTTTATTGACAATATTCTGATATACTCCAAGATCAAGGAGGAACATGAGAGTATTTTAATACTGTGTTAATAACTTTGTTAATCGAAAATCTATATGAAAAGTGCAGTAAATGTGAGTTTTTGATGGAGGAAGTACCATTCATGGGGAATATAATCATTAGAAATGGGATATTTGTGGACCCTTTTAAGGAAAAGGCAATTGGATAGTGGCATATACCATCAACTATAATGAAGATCCACAGCTTTATAGGTATATCTAGTTATTTCTGATGAATTGTGAAGAACATTTCATGATTTTCGATCCCAATGAAAAAGCATACATAGAAGAGAGTGAGGTTTTTCTGGAATTCGGAATGTGAATATTGTTTTATGGAGTTGAAAAGGAGGCCAATCACTACACTAGTACTCACACTCCCAACATGTGGATAAATCTTAGTTGTGTACAGTAATGCTTCAAAGAAAGGCTTAGGCTATGTTCTGATTAAAAATGTTAAAGTGATAGCCTATGCCTCATGGTAGCAGAAAATCCATGAGAAAAAATATCCCACATAGTATTTGGAGTTGGAGGATGTGATCTTTGCGTTTAAAATAGTGGCATTATCTCTAGGGGAGAAGATTGAGATATATAATGATTATAAGAGTCTCAAATATATATTCACACAAAAATATATTAATATTCACCTGTGAATATCGATATAGCTCATCAATGATTATGACTGTTCAATCCACTACCATTCGGATAAGGAAAACAATGTGGTTGATGCTCTAAGTATAATGGATCTAGCATCAATATCAATGATGAGAATTTAAAAGTATTTGATCTTCTTAGATTTGTAGAGGATCAAAATTGGAATCATTAAGGGAGGAACATCATCAATCCTTTCTAAAATGATTTCTCAACCATCCTTAATGGATAATAAATTATGATCAAAGAAAGGATGTGAAAATTCTAAAAAAGTTGGGAGCCTTTAAAAATGGGAATTCATATGAGTTCAAGATTGATGAGGAAGGAGTTCTAATATTTGGATTAAAATTATGTGTACCATCTGATCCATAGATAAATAAATATCTTTTGAATGAAACACATAGCTCAAACTTCTATATTCACCTAGGGAGCACAAAGATGTATTGAGATCTATGAAAGAACTTTTGGTGGGAAAATATGAAGAAGGAGATTACTTAATATATATCAAATTTATTGGTATGCAACAATTCAAGGTTTAAAGAAAAAAGTCAAAGGGGACAATGCAACCACTCCCCATACCAACATGGAACTAGGAGAACATTACCATGGACTTTTTCACTGATCTTCTAAGTACTTATAGATGAAACCATGCTATATGGGTTGTTGTAGATCATCTAAAAAAGACATCTCACTTTATCTCAATTTCAGAGGACTACTCATTGGATCAAATCACTCGGATATATATCAAATAGGTGGTAATTCATCATGGATTACCACTATCAATTTTATTCAATCAAGATCTGATATTCACATAAAGGTTCGGGTAATGTCTCCAACATTCTCTAAGAACTGAACTAAAATTCAGTACGGCCTATCATCCTCAAAATGATGGCTAATCTATGTTGACTATTCATACACTGGAATACATGTTGAGAGTTTGTTCAATGGATTTCATAGGAGGATTGGACCAATATCTTCCACTAGTTGATTTCTCCTATAACAATAGTTTCCACTCTAGCATCTGAATGGAACCATATGAAACCCTTTATAGGAAAATTTGTAGAACATGGGCATGTTCGGATGAAGTCGTCAAGCGTAAGATTCTAGGTCTTGAAATGGTCGAACAAATGGTGGATAAGGTGAAAACCATTCATCATCATATTAGGGAAGCCCAAAGTCGGAAAACAGTTATGAAAACAATCATTGATGAGACCTTAAGTTCAAATTTGGAGACATGGTATTTCTAGACATATATCAATGGAAGAAGGTCATGAGGTTTGAGAAGAAAGAATGTTAAGTCCCAGGTACATCATCCCCTTAGATATTATTGATCATGTTGGGACTTTGGCCTATAAACTGGAACTTCCACCTACAATTTCCAAAGTACATGATGTCTTCCATGTATCCCTCTTAAATAAGTACATACTAGACCATTCACATGTACTCTCTTCAGAGGTGGTATAGTTGTACGATGATATTTCTTATGAGTAACAACAAGTGAAGATCTTGGGTCATATATAAAATGTTCTATGTAACAAGACTAATCAACTTGTTAAAGTACTATGGAAGAACCACATGTATAAAGAGGCAACATGGGAACTAGAGGAGGCAATGAAGGAAAGATATTCACACCTGTTTATGGATTATAATGTAAAACGAAATTTCGATGGTGAAATTTCATAAGGGGCGGGGATAATGTAATGACCCAAATATTTCTATGGAAATTTACTTCTTATAATTATGTCATATAATCACATGAAATATCAACATAATTAAATACTATGTACTATGTGACCATTAAACTTATGTTTGTCACTTATGTGATTTGAATTTTGAAAATCTGACATACATGGCTACATTTAGTAAGTTATTTGGAGTCTAATATGACCAACTTAATTTTTGTAAAATAGTAACACACCCTTATGAATAGTAATGTTACCCTTATGAATAGTGATATACCCTAATTAATAGTAACCTTACCTATGATAGTATATAAATAAGATTCAAGTGGAGGTATGATATTCTTATATATGGGAATAAAAAAATAAATGTTTTCAAATTGTTGTTTTTCAAGTAAATTCTGATTTTAATTAAAAATTAAGTTAATCATATTTAGAAAATATTTTTGAAAATTGGATTTCATTTTTTTATTTTACACTTGGAAAAAAGGTTAGCATGAATTTTTTGGTTTTTTCTAAGATACTTGAATTTTTATTGAATAGTGAAATTCAATAATTTACAAAATATACTAAATAAATGAATTTCTGCATCATTAATGAGTCATGGATGATGTAAATGGCCATTATTTTAAACTCACATGCACTTATTACTATTATTGGTCAAGGAATCATCATTATTTCTTGTATTGTGGAGAAATAATAAATTAATGAATATAGTATTGTGAAAGCATGTCTCCCCTACACTATAAATACCACCCTTCACACACTCATTTCCTCACAACTCTCAAGATTCAAGACTTGTCTAAACTCTACCCAAACATCTTAACTAGACCTCACCCCAAGTCCTAGAGCTTCTGGTCTCATCAATAGACCAATCCAAGGTGCCTTAATAAGGATTCAAGAGGTAATTCCTCTATCTCTCTCTTCATTTAATTTCCTTTCAATTTCAGGTTCTTTTTATAAATCTCTCCCCACATATCCTCATCCACATGTTATGGTAACTCTAGTATCATAGATATAGTATAATGTAATGATAATAGTGGTATAATATGTCATCCAACCCCCTTATCCTCTTCTTTTTAATTTAGCAAGGAAATAGTTGTTCGTGAGGTGTTAATTTATCACCACCAAGAATGACATGTTTTCATTTTCCTGTATTTCCTTTAGATCTGGTCATGAAACCATATTTATGGTTGAACCAGATTATGTTATATTTATTATATCCTATTTAATGTTCTGTAACTAACTTATGTACATATTACTAAATGATTAAACACAACATGTTCGTTGTGGTCGAAAAACAGCCTGAACTAACCCAAACGATCATTATTAAATTCTTATCTAGTGATTCTTTATCATGGTATATAAAAAAATATTTGTAAGATAATTTCAAGTTATGTAACATCATCAATAACATTTAATTATAATTCCTTGTTTTTATCCACATTTTAAATAAACATCTATTCATGAATATAAGTGAACTTTTCATGAAAATTATTAAAACAAATGTTCCCAAAAAATGAAATTGAACAAATTAATCCATAATAATGGACATTAATGAACATAAAATGGGTATAATAAATCAATTAAATGTATAATAGGTTCTTGAATTATTAATTAATAAACATAATTTATTTATTTATGTCATTAATAAAAATTGGAGAACACCATCGTACATAAGTTAAGGAATCCTCTCCATTTCACTTTTATTCAAGAATATACTCTATGATATGCCATTTTATGTGTAACCCCTAATTATGGGGTATGATTTCACAGATACCCCATAAATACCTCATTATTTATAAATGATTAGAAACCTCTTTATCTCTCATGAATCCCTCTTAAGTACACCCAATACTATGTCGATAATCCATAAATAATTCTACCCAAATCTCTTTTATTTATTTTAGGTTTCCTTATCTTTATTTCTATAAAAATTAAGTAATATTATATATTTATTTGAATCTTATAAATGTGTTTTACACGTACAAAATTCATTTATCAAGACCCTTCTATCATTCTATTTTTGGGATATATATGTTTTAATTGATTCCCTCATCAATACTTCCTAATAAGAAAACCTGTTTTTTAAGGAAACATAATGAATTATTACCCAACATCATGTTCACTATATATTATATTTTAATCCACCATTTTCTTCATAAAATCATTCATTTCAATTATTAAAACCTTTTGTGTTGAATTCTGGTCTTTATAAAGTATTTTTTTCCTTTTCTATTTTAATTGCTCTATAGTATTTTCCTTAAAACATCTAAAAAATGTATTAGTGGTAAAATTTCATAAATACATTTCTTACATGTTTTAAATTATACTTGAAATCACATTCCATGATTCATTCCTATTTTTACTTATTAATTTTCAAGTATATTTTAGTTCCATTCTTTGATATACACTTTTATGATTCTTCCATTTTTTATGCCTATGGTACCCAATCCTTTCCATGGGAAACCCTTCTGTTTATATATGATTGCTTATGTATGATGAATTATGTGGTGAAAATATTCATGGATAGTTATTATGGGTGCACCCAGATATAACTCCAATGAATTAGGTAAATTTAAGTTTAATGAGACGTTATGTGTGATGGTCTTGGCTATCATCATTGGCTTATGCTACTATGTGCAACGGTCTTGGTAGTTAACCTTGGCCTGTGCTACAATGGGAAATATTCTTGGACGTTCTCCTTGAGACATACATACTTCATGTTTTATATTTTTGTCATGTTACTATTACTCTATGTTTATATAACTCCATTTTTATATTTTATTATTCTATATGTTACATGCCTTTTTTTATATATCTTCATGTCATGCCTTTTATCCCATGTGTTAATGCTTTGTTATTGTGGTTATTCCCTTAATGGGATTTTAGCTCATCCCTTTGTTCATGTTATTCCCATGTTATCCTATGCATATGTATGATCACAATGAAAGATAAGAGATCATTATGGTGTTTACATAAATATTTGTTTTTATAATGTTTGATTATGTACCTAGTTTTCCAAGACACTAGACATAATGATCCTTTGCTTGTAATATGATTTATAATAATGATTAAATTAATGTAATATTATGTGTAAAAGGCTAGGTCTCTACAGTATCATGACAAAGTTTTAGATTCCTACTCTCATCGGTTTAGGAATTTCATTAGGGTAGTCATCACATTCCACATCGTATCGATTGTTTACCTGATTCTGATTATTTCCAGCCACTGGAAAGAATAAAAGGAAAATTTGTGATGAGTATTTTATAATATTAAATACATAAAATGGAATTAGATGAAATTAAACTGATAACATAAAAATTAAATTTATTTTCTTAACTTACGAATCTATAGTCTTCAATCTATGTTATCCATAATCTATTTTCTAATATATACTCTTACATGCATTTTTTGGTTTCCTTAATAATGGTTCATAATGAGATTTTAAATTTACCCAGGCATATACCCCAGAAGTATTGAAAAATCTATGTAGTAAGCCCTATATTCATATACCATGTTACACCGAGTCTGGTCTGACACACCTTATCGGAGTTGTTACACCTAGTTACATATATTCTAAAACAACGTCCACTTGTAGTATCCATACAATTATTTATTTTCTTTATAAGATGCTTTCTCTATATTAAATAATATTTAGGGATGTAATATTACACATATTCTTATCTATAATTATTTTTCTATAGTTTCCTAATCCCAATCCCAAATACAATTAAATATTCATTCTGATACCAACTATAAAAACTCGGCTCTTTATTTCACATAAATACCTTATTTATTCATAAAATTACCCTTAATAAAACACAAATGATGAATAAGTATAGTTTCTTTGGTAATTATATACATAGAATATCATCTTGAACATGGGATACAACAACATTTTGAAATATTCCTTAACACGCTTCTAAAATACCATGGATTTTTAAAACCGAACAGGATAACCTGGGGAAAAACATAAGGAATGGGTGAGTAATAAAGAATAATAAGGGTAGAAGCATGGAATATGGTGATACATGTTATATAATTTTCATATCAATGGGGCATATAAATAGTAGTAATCATAAAAATGGATAATGAGATGTGATATAACTTTATAAACATAACATAGGAAATGTGGAAACAACTTAAAACACTTCATCATAAACATAGGTCAAGGCTAAACCGCCAATAACTCATGGTGAAAAAAGTCCCACAAATAAATAAGGTTCACTCCCTATCCAAAAATGAAATATAATGATATTTTACATTACCCAATTCATTGGAGCGCTATATAATTTCTGGCGCACAAATGACATTCATTTCATTCTCATGCTTAAGTGGTCCACATAAATCCTAATACATGGATTAATTTATCATCATAATTTTTCCATGGTCAAGGAGGGTGGAATAAATACATGTAAATCCCTAATGTAAAGTATGTGTGCATAAAGGTGTACACCCTTGATAGGAAATAGTTAGGGTATTCTCTACACAATTGGTTTGGCATGTAAATCACGATGGTATTTGAACAGCATAACGACATCACATAAAGATTAATAAAACGGGTTGATAAGAGAGAAATGGGTCTCTCATCACATAGAAACAAAATTTAATTTAATAGGTACATGAATAAAAATATCTGAAAATTATAAATTTAAAATATAAGGCATAAGGTAATGAAGAAACATGAATTAATAAGATAATCCTAACTATATTTCGCAATGGTAACTGTTGTACATAGAAAATCGTGGGAGGATTAATGAGAGTGAAAGGGGATATAAATTTTTTTAAAACAAATAGAAAGTAGGGGGATATGTAAGAACATACCCTAACATAATAAAAAACAAAATTTAGAGGTATTACAAAAAAAAGTTCTTAATAAAAAGTTGAGAGTGGATGATCCCTTACTAAATTTTAGATTGTTAATGGGTGTACATAAAGGTTCATGGGAGGGATAAATGATAGTGAAAAAGTGATGTCATAATGTATAAATAAAATTTATATTAATTTGGATATGTAAGAAATTAACCAAGAACGAAAAAATTGAAACTAAGAAGCATAACATAAAATAATTTCTTAAATGGAAAAGAGAGGAGATATATCCCTTACTAAATTTTGACATAGTAATAGAAGTACATAACATTCCATGGAAGTATTAATGAGAGTTAAAGGAAGATATAAGTATTTATAAAAAAAATTGATAAAAATGGGGATATTTAAGAAAATGTCCCAACATAATAAAAAATTAAATTTAGATACATTAAAAAAATAAGTACTTGATAAAAAGATGATTGTGGAAGACCCCATACAAAATTTCGGCATGGTAACAGGAGTCCATAAAGGTTCAATTGATGTATTAATGAGAGTTAAAAGAATATGTAGTAGTTTATACATAAAATTTACAGTATGTTAGATATGTAATAATGTATTCCAAAATGAAAAATGGAAACTATGAAGCAAAATAGAAAAGAAGTGCTTGAATGGAAAAGAGAAGAGAGAGATCCCTTACTAAATTTCCACATAGTAAAGGGTGTACATAAAGGATCATGGAAGGATTAATTAGTGTTAAATACAGATATCATTATTTATACATAAAATTAAAATTTATGGGGACATGTAAGAACATATCCCAACATAAGAAAAAATATAAATTTAGATACATTACAAAAAAGAAGTTCTTCATAAAAATAGGAGAGTGAAATATCGATTACATGAGTGTGTGAATGAAAAATCAATGGAGGGGATTCATGAGAGATTGGGGAAACTTGGGAGGACTCTAGACATTGGATGACAGATTATGGATGTGAATAAAGGATTTTTAGTGAATGCAAATGGGATATTGGATGGGTTTATATTGAAAAATTGGGGGATTTGTTTATTATTTTGATTTTAGACTCTATATAAACAAAATAACAAAAAACACAAACCATCCCATAGGTTTTCACCACATTTTCTTCCAAATGGGAGTGAGTATAATTATTTTCTAATACCAAGGGCATATCATAACAAAATAACACCTTTGATTATGTGGTGGGGAGTCATACTCTTAAAGAAATGATTTTAAAACAACAAAATATATTCATTGTTTTAGAGTATTCATAAAGTATTTATTAAAATATCCAAATAAACATAAAATGTCATTATTTTAATTTAAAAACATATATTAGGTCGTGTATACACTTTATAGTATTTCTTATGTCATGTTTTGGTCATTATCATGTCATAATACATAAAGTATATTTAAACGATATCTAAATTTTACCCAAAAAATCAACCTTGTTAGAAAATTATGAAACATTAAAAATTGGTTAATTTTGATTTTTTAATTCCAAAAATAATACTCATTTTATCAAAATAATTTACTAAAAATGGGATTTTTTTACTTTTTATAATAAAATCTACATTTATTATGAAATGTTGTGTTTTTTAATATAATAATTTTTTAACCCTTATAAAAAATTACATTTGACATAATAAAAATTATATGATACTATTTATTTGATAAAAATATTTTAATAAAAATATTTTAGAAAATATTATTTATTTCAAGCATACATTAATTCATAAATTCGTTAGTTTAATTTTAATATGAACCAAAAATACAATTTCTGCTTTATTATATGAAAATAAAAATCATTTACAAAGTAATAATAATATGATGAAAATAAATCCATTATTCTATAAAAAATAGTGTAAATATTTATATTTCTATGCTATTGATATATATATCTATAATATTCCATCAAAATACCTAAGAGTAAGGTGTGTGATAGTGGGACTTTCATGTGGTGGTTCAGTTAAATGGTTTGGGTCATCATCTCGATGATCTTGAACTTATCGATGTTAGATCTATGTTTGAGATTTGTCAATGGAAAAGACTATTTATTCTATAACTATCAATGGATCTCATAAATGGGATTCATAGGGAATAATCCTACTGGTTGAGGCCATCACATATTTTTTCCATGTCAAATGAATTTGTTAAAACCCTATATTAATACTAACCATGTGATCATTATTCAGTGGATATATTATCATTAGTAATGATAATTAATATTCATTTAAATCCATTTGGCTAAACCAAAAAAATATCATATGTTTTCAATTACCATATTACTTAATAAGTAATTTAATTAAATAAAAAAGGACAATTTTATATATAATACTTTTGCTCGTTACATAGTCTATTGGGCCATTGTTATGGTGATGAAATGACATTCCCAAGCGTAAATGTGTCCTAAAAACACCATATAACCCTCTCCATAACCAAGATTTAAAGAGATCATCTTGGTCAGAGATGATCGATGATAGAACTCCATAGATTTGGATGATCTCCTATATGTAGAGGCGTCTCAAGACCTCTACTGAACTCTTCTCTCAAATGGCTAGTAAGAGGGTGAACATAGTCAGTCAGACTATGATCACACAAATAGAATCATTTCCCCTAGATGTACATGGTAATCCAATCACAAATTCCATGAATATCCAATACTACTTCCATTATGGAACCTAAAGGGGTTGAGATAAACCTATTGGAACTTGGTGTTTAGACTTAGCCTAATGACAAGTGAGGTATAAAGAGACGATCTCTCCAAATCCATTCTTCAAACCTGCCACCGAAATTGACCTATGAGGTCATTATACATATTTGTAACACCTGGATGTACCTCCAACGAGTGTGTATGAAACTCCCACAAGATCTCCACCTACAATGTTAGAGGTACCGTCATCCGCACTCTGAAAATGATAGCTTACTACCCGCCTTCATAATATCCATCAAGAGCATGTCTAGTGGATATATGAGTATGTAAGGTACCACAGTCAGTATCTCTTCACTGATAATCCTTGAAACAAAGTAAAAGTGGTGGTGTAACAACCATCGACTGAATATATGAAGCACTATCCCTATCCACAATGGAAAACCGTAATGAGGCTAACTGCTCAAACACCTCAGCCAACAAATGAGAACATGTTAACGTACTAAGATAGTCTACCACCATATTCCCCTTCCCATTAGTATAGAAAATCATGAATTTATAGTTTAGGAGGAACTATAGTTGTCCCCTCTATCTCATGTTAATATCCTTTTGAGGTAATATATACTTGAGACTCATACGGTGAGAGTAAATAATAAACCTCTCGCTCATAGGGTAATGTCACCACATCTTTAAAGAGAACAATACTACTAATAAATCAAGATTTTGGGTTTCATATTTATGATCTCGTGGTCTCAAATAGAATAAATCTTAGGAAATCACCCCTTTCCTCTCCATCAGAACACAACAAAGTGCAGTCATCAATGCATCACATAACACTACATACTCAAAAATATCATCCTGGAATCTCAAGATGGGAGTGATCATAAACATCTGTATCATCTCTTTTAATCACAACCAAAATATTTCCATATTCATGAATTTTTTACCTTCGGATTCAAGGTTGTAAAAGGTGCTTCTACTCTGTATAAGTTGTGTAAAATCCTCTAATAGTATCCTGAACCCATGGAAACTCCACACCTTAATAACACACTTAGGTGGCTCTAAGGAAAGAACCCCCTCAAATTTAACTGGGTCCACTACTACTCTAGACTCTGAGAATATTTATTGTTGAAAGTATAACTCTCAATTAAAAACATACACATTGAGGGTTTCTTGTAATGTAGGTTCTCTCGAAGTCTGTCCAAGACCATCTTTATGTGTCACACGTGATCCTCATGGGATGCTGAATACATTTGGATGTCATCGATGAAGTCATCCATGAACCAATCTAAAAAAGGTAAAAAGATCTAGTTTTTGAGTCCCATTAACACTTATAGGGAGTTTTTCATGCCAAATGGAACCACAAAGTACTCATAGAGACCATAAAGACATAAGATAAATGTCATTAGTATATCCTCGTACTGTAATCATAGTAGGTGTTAGTTGGATCTGAGGTAAATCTTTGAGAACCATTAGGCCCCTATCAATTGATAAGAGTTGTCTTTGATCTAAGGTATTGGATACTTATTCTTTAAAGTCACCTAATTTACGCACTGAAAATCAAAAAATATCCTCAATATTCCATCTACATTCTTGGAAAACAACATTGGGTCTTCTAAGGAAAAAACATAGGGTCTCACAAATCCATTTTCATATACATTCTCCAGTTTCATCCTCAAATCTTGAATCAATATGAGAGCCATCCAATTTTCTGGTGAAAATATCGATGCCATCGTGGGGTGAAATTCGATGCATAAATCTATCTCTCAGAGGAGAGGCAAACCTAGTACATCGTTAGGAAAGACGTACTCATACTCCTCCATGATTATAGGAATCTAATTTCCCAAATAATCCACTATATAAAGATTCATTCTAGCCAACTATTCTGAAATTGGTGTCACTCTGTTATTCTTAAGCTCATCCTGCTCTGCCATGGTCTCCTTTTCGCCCACAAAGGAAAACATTATTCCCTCATTACAGACACACACATCATTTGCCTAATGTAGTCACTCTATGCATGAACTATGAATATCCAATCCATAACTAAAATTATTCTATAAGGCCTCATTTCTTCAAAAAAGAGATCCCAAACAAAATAGTCACATCCTAGTGCTATATCTCGCAATCGGCATTTGTTCACAATCACTGATTCAAAACCTATGTGAGTCTCCAACACCAAGGGTTGAGCTAATGTCTCAACTTGAATCTCAATGTGTCAAACCAGATAATTGGAAAGAAATGAATGACTAGAAACTATTTCTATAAATATTATAGATGATGTGGATAAGGTATAGATCATACCTTGAATCATCCCTACATCCATAGATTCATAGGCCTCCATAGTCTATAGATTGCTTCATCCCTATCCACAAACTACCTAAGCCTGGCGTGGACCACCAGTGGGTGGTGGTGGTAATAGTTCAAGCCTACGACCATCTCCCACTGCCCAACCTTCCCATATTCCATGACTTCCACCATATGAACCACTATGATCCATCCTCTATCTCTACCTCATAGGTCCCCCAACCATATCATAATTAGCTACACAATGTGTTATAAAATCTCGAGTTAGATATCCACAAATGTCATAGGGGAAACATCACATTACCCTCAGCTGATTCGAGCCACCCTACGATTCTAGAAACACTGACCCTATTTTATAGGATCACCTAATAAATTTTCTAACATGCTTGGATTCTTGTGACTTTCTTCGGTTTCCTACTTCCATGTTTTCATCTATCGGGTGCCCAATACATTCTCCAACTGCTGGTGTTTTCTCAACCAGAATACTCTCCCCTAACAAGGATCACTCCACCACTGAATATTTAAATAGATATTCATAGGGTTATCACTAAATCCTATAAGTCCCTACGCATTTCTTGATCACGGTTATGAGCTCGGAAGATCTGGTCTTGAACAATATCCAAGGAGTAACACGAGAGATCTGTAAACCTTGATGAGTAAACATCCATTGTCATACTTCTCACCTAAATATACAGAAGCTTCATTATGTGTACCGATAACAACATGGATAGATATAAAAATTACATGAAGAGAACCTAAAAGTATATCTATAGAGAGTTTTCTTATCATTTTAATGATTCACCAATATCCACTATCACTAAGTAGATCCATAAATAATACACTCCATGAGGACTTACTCCTAATTAGCATGTGTTCTTATAAGAAATAAAATGCGAGTGACTGCCTCTAGACAGTCCTCAACCCCCTAGGGGTTTGGATCAACTCGAAACCTGGGAGGTCGCATCTTTGAAAACATGTGAAATTCACTCAACCTGTGTGCATACTCATCTGGTACATCCAACACTATCTTCTGGTCAATGGTTGGTGGTATAGCTGGTAAAAAAATCCATAGGTGATAACTTTTGTACATGCCACTATACTGATGTCTCGTCACTTTGTGTACTATCATCACGATCATGCAATGGGACCCATGATGATTGTCTGTGTGGATGCATCCTAAAATGAAAACAACACATACCATGGTCAAAAGAGTAAATCTAGGTAGTTGACTCAAGAAGTTAATAAAAAACGCAACCATTTTTATATGATGAGTGTACCAAAAATTATCCTTGATACCAATGTTTAGAATTACTGACTTGAATGGGAGTTAGTCAGATTCATGGTGTATGGAGACATCATTCACCACACCTACACTAGATTCCCTAACCTAAAATAAGAACCTGAATCACTAAACATTGTTTCCCCAAATAAAACACACCAACTCTGGTCTTAAGGTAGAACTGCACCTCTGATATAACTCTTCCACAACCCGATATACTGAGGTCTTAACCATGACTACCCCAAGCCTTCCTCCAATAGGCTAGGGGATGGTGACCATCACCAATAAGGAATATCACAAAAATGGGAGTAATTAGCCTAAATTACTAATACACACACTCACACACACAAACATATCTAATCCCACAAAATATAGAAATTTAAAACAAATGAAACAATGTATGCATACATCTAAGATCCCACATCAAAGTATGATAGTAATATTAATGAAACAAAAAAATAGGTTAAAATAAAAGACTAGCCAAAAATTGTGAATAGTCCAACTAACTCCAAGGGTGAGGACTAAAAGTTAGAATAAATCTCCCAATAAAACACCTCTGTCAGAAAGATCCATCTACGCTCCACCTAATCCCTTTACTCCCAGGACACCGTCAAAAGTTTAATTGTCTATATAAGAAATGGCACATGTGGGAAAATACCATGCAGTTTTGGGTATAACAATACTCAGTAGGACACACTGAAAACACTAAACACAAATCACCAATTATAGTCAACTCAATACAAGATATAACAGTCAATTTATAATATAAACAACCAAGATATACTCAGTAAGGACACCACTTCACTTGGCTGTCATAACAAAATGTCAGGACTGGGTTCTGCTCGAATAAATTCTCATTATGATAGAAACCACTCCACAAGCCATAAAATTACCAAAGACACTCGAAAAAGACATATATCTCATTGGTTCCTACAAAATTAAAGCTCATTTGTCTATGAAGAAAATGAAATACATATAGGTGGACATGCATAGAATAGCTGGGGACCCCACAAACCCAATCTATATCAACCCTCAACATAGGGGACCATATGTTAATGATACCCCCAACTCTAAAAATACAACAATCTAGATAGAGGATCAACACCCTGCTCATAGAGGACATGCTGATTCCACAAACTCTACCTAGGGAACAAAGGTGATATGGGATCACACTCTAACCACATGGAGGGACTCCATAACCCTATCTGATACTCAGCCTCTAGATGGGATCAATATCCACTGAAATATATGTAATACCTCATTTTACACCCTAAGGTAAAGGAATAAGGGAATATACTCAACCTATATTGGCCAAAAATAAGGAAAAAATATCCACAAAAACACTTAAAGGGGGTACATGACGTCTAGTAGGGTGTGCACAGTGTTTCGATCTATCCCCTTGACTACCCAGTAGAAGGGAATCACATGGCATGTAGTCTCTATATTCACGGTTTGTTGAAGGAGTACACATTGTGTAGATACAGATAGTTTCATTCTCATATTTTATGTATGTGTCAGTGTACTGAGGACATGTCCATGTACTTGTCCTTTTATGCCAATCTGTTTTGGTGTAAAAATACATAGCATGCCATCCGGTCATTAAATCTTACCCATGTCCATGTACTCCCCGATGTACACAATGAATCACATGGAAGGGTTCAAATGGCTTGTCGTACAGTGTATATAGGATTTTATAATTAAATCCGGTCAAAACACTACCACTATAGCCATGGGTCCCAACACAATGTATAGATCCATATTATATGCCATGTAGCATGGATTTTTTATAGGAATATAGATTCTTCCTCGACACATCTCAAATGATTCTATGAACTCATATCCATCGACCAAAATTCTAGGAAATCTATGTTCGCATATCATCAAAGACTTTCCATCATTGGACAACATGTTATGTCATCAATTCTTCTCAGAAAATGGATCTAAGATTTGTTCTTCGCTATGTGCCATTGAACAAGAAATTATGTATCCACTATCACTCATAAAACACTATTATGTTGAATATTTTAATAATAATAAATGACATAATATCCTCACATTGTTCTAAATATGTTCATTTATGAAATATTTGGGATTAGATCATTCAATTGAAAATTTGAAAAAAAATTCCACTATTTCCCTTTTAAAATAAACTGTATTATTTCGCAAATAAATATTTTAATATAAATTAGTTGAACTGAAATTTTTTTATAAGTCTTAAATAAATAATTTTCTACAACTTTTATTCAGGACACTAGAGCTAAAGAGTGCATTTGGTTGGTGCAAATGGTCCATGAAATCAAAGTTGGGATGGACTCGCCAGAATGGACATGGGTTCTGTATTTGGGCCATAACTTCTTCATAGATGCTTCTATTAGGCCGAATTTTTTTTATAATCTTGTGGATTAATTTTTTCAAAAATCATCCCTCTATAAGGAGAGATTTTTCACGCGTTTTATAGGTCAAATGTGCGGTTCATGTTGTATTAAACTATTAGGCCGATATTCCCCATTCACACTTGAAACCTATTTAAACCTAGCCTCCCCTCCACTCTATAAATTAGTTTTCATCTCATTTGGAGGGTTTGGGACGTGTATTAGGAGATTATAGGAAGAGGATAATTGGTTTCACTCAAATTCTTCAACCATTGTAAGAGGGGTAGATCTTGAAGCAAGGATCCCCTCATCGAAGCTTCCTAATCTTCATCATGTTGTAATATTTTCATTTGTGTATTAAACTTCATTGTTCTTATTTTATTTCTTATCTTTTCTTATTTTTTATTCATATTTATTATTATTTTAATATTTCTCTTTGGGATGGAATTCTTTAGTAGAATCTTGATTGGGTTATACCAATTATAAACCATTGCAAATGCAATTCGCTTCTATGATAACTACGCCACCCATGGAAGAGTATTATTTTTAGTAATAGATCTATCTATTACCTTATTCATTCATTTATATTGAATCAATGAGATAATTTAATTCACTTAATATGATCCATGAATTGTGTTTTTAAATTATAATAAATTAAGCAAGCAATTGAATAATTAACACAAAAACATGTGAGGTTGAGATTTTGTGTAAATTGTGAGAGAGGGAACATAATCGGTAATTCAAGACCACACGGGATAAGTTTTTAGGGTTCAAATATAATCCATAAACACAATTCATCCTTTCCAGAATTTATATGTGCTTAAGTAACCACTAACCTTAATCTATCCTTAGAACAACAATCAAAGCAGGGTGCTGCAATTGCGTGTTCCGAAGATAGCCTAGGGTTTAAGTAAAACATCTTTATGGCTAAGTTAACTATCACAGGGTTTGAGGGTTAAAAAATTATAGGATCATAATTAAGTGAATATTTATTTAAATGATAATCATTAATATGTAAATGAATATGTAGAGTTAGATATATTATTCCATTTAAAATATTTTCTAAAAAAGCATTTTTTTTGTTGTGTCTTTTTAATCAAACTTAATTTCAAAAAACATTGCAATATTCTTACAGAAAATTTCTTCAAGTTTTATAAAAGATAAACAACCCCCACATGCTTTGAAGTAGTTTTCTTAATTCAATTTATTTTATTTTAAAAATACCTTTAATAATTTGTCAAACTTACTTCCTGCTTTGAGAGATGACCTTGGTCAGCCACTCTGCTGCACCTAAGTACCAAAAAACCACTAATCATTTGAGGGTGCCCATGACAGCACTCTTTCAAATTGGATCTATTTTTGGAGAGGAAAGTAATTATTTCAACCAATTAGATGTAATTATTTTATTTTACATTTTATTCTCTTCCTCTCTTCCTTCATCCTTCTTTACCCAATCTTATTTTTTCATCTTCTTTTATTTTCTTCTACTTCTTTTTGGACCATCAACTAAAACATATAATTTTTATTTTTCTATGGTACACTTTCCTTCTTTTCATTTTTATTTTATTTATGACACAAACTAATCCCAAATATCTCTTAGATCTTTACCCTGAGATTGAATGCATCTTTAGGGCTCAAATTATAAATTCTCAGTCTACGAGAAGTTTCAACATTAAAACAGTTGGATAATTTCTCCAATCCAATAACATTGAAATTGGAATCAATTCAAATTAAACCATAAAAAAATAACCAATGGCTCAAAATAATGGAAATCAACTTAAAATAACTATTCAAGAAATGGATGCACCTGATATTAACTATGAACCAAATTTTATTGCATACCCAAATCTTGAATCGGACTATGAATTGAAATATGGATTAATTTATCTTCTTCCAAAATTTCATGGCCTCTCAGGTGAGGATCCCTATAAACACCTTAAAGAATTTAATGTGGTTTTCTCAACCTTGAAACCAATAAATTTATCTGAAGACCAAATCAAATTATGAGCATTCCTATTCTCAGTTGACGGAGCATCAAAAGATTGTAAGTATTATTTACAACCCAAAGATATAACTTGTTGGTACGATTTAAAACATCTTTTATTGTAGAGATTTTTTCCAGCATCAAGGACCTCTTCCATACATAATGAGATCTCTGGGATCAATCAAGAACAAGGGGATTCAATGTATGAGTACGGGGAGCGATTCAAGAAGTTGTGTGAATGATGCCCACATCAAAAAAATAGTGAGAAACTCCTCATCCAATACTTCTATGAAGGACTCGCACCTATGGAGAGGAGCATGATAGATTTCACGGTTGGAGGAGTAGTGGTGGATAATACACCAGTAGTTACAAGTGCATTGATTTACAAAATGGCCCAAAACACTCAACAATTTGGTGGTCTAGGTACACCACATGTTAGTGGAGTACTATAGGTAAGTCATTCTTCTCTTGAGAGTCATTTGATTGATACCAAGTTAGAAGAATTAAAAACTATGGTGAGGTATATTTAATTTGCACAAAATACATCCCAACCCCCTCCATCAAGGCCTTGTGGCATTTTCACTGAGACAAGCCACCCAACTGACTATTTCCCCCAACTACAAGAAACAGAAGAGTGTGCAGCAGTGCTTCCTGGGAGACCTTATTAGTAGCAACAACCATATCCCCAAAAAAAGCTTGATTCCTTTTCACCAACATACAACCAAGGGTGGAATGATAAATCGAACATGTGGTATGGCTCTCGACAACAACAAATTCAACCCTTTCAATAACACTTCTAGCAGCCTCCGCCTTACCAGCAGGGATTCCAACTTCCCCAAAGAAGATTTGAAGCCCAAACATCAACAAGAAAACAAAAATGGAATCCCCCACCAATGGTAGATTCTAATACTGATGATATTTTGAAAAATATTGTTCTTAATCAACATAATGATCATAATAGTCAAGGTTCGAAGCTGAGGGAGTTGAAGACACAAATTAGTCAGATTCCCACCGCCCTCCATGAACTTGTAAGTAAGAATTCTGGAAATCTACCTTCCCAACCCACTCCAAATACAATGGGGAATGTCAGTTCCCTCACATTGAGAATTGGGAATAAAAAAAATAATTCTTCTCTACCTACCATTCCACCGAGATTCACCTCAACTCCAAAAAATTCCAATTCCACATCAATTGATGAGAAACCCAAGGAGAAAGATAAAGGTAAGAAAAAGATTAATGATACTCATCCTAAATCCCAAACTTTTCTAAATACGGTTCTTCAAACCAATAATATGGCTAAATAAGCAATGCAAAAGGAGGTTTTGGACACATTTAAGCATGTGGAGATCAACATTCCTCTACTTGAAGCCATTAAAGAAATTCCAAGGTATGCTAAATTATTAAAAGAACTTTGTACCAATTGAAGAGTCCTCAAGGGAAATGAACGGAACAATCTTGGAAGGAATGTGTCCGCACTAATTACACCAAATCTAGCAATGCTGACAAAGTGCAAGGATCCAGGGACATTCACCATCCCATGCACCATAGGAGAGTTGAATTTTTCTGATGCACTTTGTGATTTGGGAGCTTCCATAAATGTAATGATTCACTCAGTATTCTCTTCTTTGCAGGTTGGTGAGCTAAAACCGACGAGAGTAGTGGTGAATTTTCTGAATAGAGCTACGGCATATCTAGTGGGAGTTCTTGAGGATGTACTTGTCCGGTTAAGAGACTTGATTTTTCCAGCAGATTTCTACGTGCTTACCATGGAGGATGGTCATGTAAGTTCTCATGCCCCAATTATCCTAGGTAGACCCTTCCTCAAAACTACAAAAACAGTCATAAATGTTAACAAGGGTACACATTCCTTGGGTTTTGGAAATAAAGTTGTTATATTTAATGTTATGGACTCCATGAAGTACCCCTTAGAGGATCATTCTACCTTTTTTATCTCCCAGTTTGAACCACCATGTAAAAACCACATGGAATTAGATTGTTCTATTCTTAGGGTGATTATGATTATTGGTTCTATTTTGATGTCCAAGAGTACTTACACACCTATTTGTAATGCACAAGACTCTCTTAGATTTGATTTTTAAATGGAGTCATATTCTGATTTTGATCATGTGAACTCTAATTATGACATGGCTATTGAGTATGCTAATGGATTTGATGATTTATTCTCTGATTTTGATAATTTATATTCTAATATCGATGCTATTTGTTCACATATTTCAGTTCCTTCTATGTCTCCATCCATACACCACCCCCTGCACTGGAACTCAAGCCATTGCCACCAAATCTCTAATACTCATACTGGTTAAGTGGTGATAAATTACCTATTATCATTTCTAACAATCTCTCTATTGAACATGAAGAAAAACATTTGAATCATTTGAGGGAGAACATTAGGGTAATTGGATGTACCTTGGCTAACATATCAGGTATTATCCCCTCCATCTTCATGCATATGATTATTTTGGTGGATGGGGCTAAACCGGTTAGGTAGCCACAAAGGAGACTCAATCCAACACTTTTAGAGGTTGTTAAAAAAGAGGTTGAAAAATTTATCGAGGTAGGTATAATCTATCCCATTTCAAATTCTCATTGGGTATGTCCTATTTAGGTTATGCATAAGAAAAGTGGTGTTACTGTTGTTAAAAACAAGAAAGATGAGTTAGTTCCACTGAGGGTGAAAAAAATTTGGCGTCTGTGTATTGATTTTAGGAAACTAAATCAATATACTCGCAAGGACCATTTCCCGCTCCCATTTATTGATCAAATGCATGAGAGACTTGCTGGGAAACACATTATTGTTTATTGGATGGATTTTCTGGATATTTTCAGGTTACTATTCCTCCGGATGATCAAGATAAGACAACATTCACTTGTCCTTTCGGTACGTTTTCCTACCGAATGATACCATTTGGACTTTGCAACGCCCCAGGTACCTTCCGAAGACGCATGGTGAGTATTTTTCTAATTTCATTGAGACTATCATAGAGGTATTAATGGATGATTTTACAGTGTATGGGTATTCATTTGATGAATGTCTAATTATTTTGGGAATGGTGTTGAATCACTGTATTGAGAATAATCTGGTCCTGAACATTGTAAAGTGTCATTTCATGGTAGAGAATGGCATTGTCTTAGGGAATTTAGTGTCAAAACATGGGATAGATTTTGATAGATCTAAGATCGAAATTATTTCATCCTTACCCTATCCTTCATGTGTGTGTGATGTTAGATCATTCCTAGGGCATGCAAGATTTTATTGGTGCTTCATCAAAGATTTTAGTATGATTGCTCTTTCTATGTAGCGATTACATAAAAAGGATTCTGATTTTGTGTTTGATGATTCTTATAGGAATTCCTCTGATGAGATAAATCAATTTCTTACCACTCCACCTATTATACAGCCCCCATGGTGGGAGCTTCCTTTTGAGATTATGTGTGATGCATCCAACTTCGTGATTGGAGCTGTCTTATCTCAGAGGTTGGAGGGACGTTCACATGTGATTGACTATGCTTCGGGGACATTGGATTCAACCCAATAAAATTACACAACCATGTAAAAGTAGTTTCTTGCTTTCAAATTTTATATAGATAAATTATGTTCATATTTATTGGGCTCTAAAGTAGTTGTTTTTTTTGACCATGCATCACTGAGGTACCTCTTGAAGAATCCAGATGCAAAGCCTAGTCTGGTCCGATGGATTCTCCTTCTTTAGTAATTCGATATTAAGATAAAATATAAAAAGGGGTCATAAAACTTGGTGGAAAACCACATGAGTGGGCTTACTCACACACAAGAGGATAACACCTTGGACCAGGTACCACATCGGGACACTTTCCCATATGAGCATCTTTATTCCATCTCAGGTACGCATCCTTGGTATCCAGATTTAGTTAACTACCTTTTTTCCTCTAAAATCCCTTCAAATTTTAAAAAACATAAAGTCCAAAAATTAAAAAGTGAGTCTCTGTATTATGTTTGGGATGATCCATAAATCTGGTGCATGTGTTGTGATCAAGTTATTAGGAGGCGTGTTCCTGATCATGAGTTGGAGTCTATATTAAATTTGTGTCACACACTTTCTTGTGGTGGACACTTTGGACCCCAATTGATATCTAGGAATGTTTTAGACTCTATATTATATTCATAGAGCTTATTCCATGATGCCCATCTGTTTTGTAAGTCATTATCTCATTGCCAACACACTTGGAAGATTTCTTGGAGACATGAGATGCCCAAAATACCCATATTATTCTATGAGATTTTTTATGTATGGAGCATTGATTTTATGGGTCCTTTTCCTAGTTCATATGGATTTTTATAAATTTGGTTGTTGTTGATTATGTGAGTAAATGGGTGGAGGTTAAGGCCACCAGGACTGATGATTATCATGTTGTTTGGACATTGTCAAATCATGAATTTTTTGCAGGTTTGGAGTATCGAAGGCCATCATTAGTGCCCAACGAGCCCGTACCCAAGTGGTAAGGGCTCCTGCTTGGCATCCAAGAGAACCAGGTTCAAAATTTAATGGAGGAGAATTTATGGGGTACTGTAGCAGTTACTGTTTGGTATTGTATCATCCAAAACTATTCACCCGATTTGGGCCTTCGGGTCATCAATGGACTTCAGTCCACAAGGCCTTCGGGTCACGTAGACCATGGAGTAGCCCAGTTCACACAGAACAGGCCCCAGAAGAGCATCAGAGCAACAGGAGTAGCAGCCACCAGATGCAGAGCTAATAGGATTGGAAGAATGAGAGGGTATGGAAGCCCCCATCGGGACCAGGCACCATGAAACTTTGTACGAGGAAATCCTAGTCAATCAGTAATACAATATGCGGAGATAGGTGATCAATGATGCAGAATGCTGGGGAGGGTTAGTTCAAGTGGGCTGGGCCTATGGGTCATGTATTGGGCATGGTATGCCTCTGGGCCATCGGTCATGTATTGTGGTTTTGTCGGGCTTTGTGCCTTGGGCCTACGGGTCATGTACAGGTTCCCCTTAAACCCATAAAAGGGGGATTATCCATAATAAGAATTAAAAAGAAGTCCTTCGGGCCATTCGAGCAAGCTAATCATTAGTGACCAAGGGACACACTTCTGCAATCGGAATTTTGCATCCCTTATTCAGAAGTATGGGGTGAGACACAAAACATCAACACCATACCACCCTCAAACAAATGGCTAGGCCAAGGTTTCAATTAGGGAATTGAAACAAATTTTGGAGAAAACTGTGCAGCCAAATAGGAAAGATTGGAGTAGGCACTTGGATGATGCATTGTGGGCTTATAGGACATCATACAAGACTCCCATTGGTATGTTCCCATTTTGTATTGTTTTTGGGAAAGCATGTTATCTCCCTATAGAGGATGATCATCAGGCTTATTGAGCTATAAAGAAATGCAACAATGATTTGGCCCAAGCTGGAATCCAAAGGAAGCTGCAAATTCAGGAGCGTGGGGAGATTCAATTGTCTTTATATGAGAACTCAAGGATCTAAAAGGAAAACTCAAAAGCAACTGATGATATAATGATCCATCAAAAGGAGTTTCATGATGGAGATAAAGTCCTTATCAAAAGTTCATGATTGAAGATAATGCCTGGTAAGTTGCGTTCCAGGTGATTAGATCCTTATGTTGTGACTAATTTTTTTCCTTATGTTGCAGTGGAGATCACACAAGAGGAAACATGAAGGAGCATTATAGTCAATGGGAAATGTTTGAAGAGATACATTGAGGGACTTCTTACTAATGAAGTGGATTTCAACACCCTGCATGAACCCATCATCACTTGATCATATCAGGTTTTTCCTAACCCTTTCACTTTTATATTATTTGTCCTATTTAAAATTCTGAATTTCATGTGCATATAATATCTCATGGGTTCACATTTAGTACAATTAAATATTTTATGTGTGGGAGAAGGAACCTTTTAGTTTAGTAATTTCAATTTTTTTCCGGTTTGTTTTAAACAAACAAAACAAAAAAAATTTGTTTTTCAAATTTTGTGTGTTTATTTTTTAGTTTTTTGGTGTGTTTTTGAAACTTTTGACCTGAAATGATTCTCATCACCATTTTAAAATCCATGTCAATAAGTGAAACAATTTATCCCATGAAACCGAGCATACATGATATCTGAAAATAGCTTTGTTTCAAGTTCAAATTTTTTGTAATTTCATTAAAAGTACTCTGCATTTTGAATCCCATGCCACATCTCATTGTCTTTATATTTGAAATGTATTTTTTGTGAGGCTCCTAAACCATTATTTTAATATTCTTCACATTCACCTCACTTCTTGAGAGAACCAAACCATGCTTTATTTAACCATAATTTGATTTATTCCTATCAAAACATGAGGGTTTGAGGTACTATTGTTTTAATGATGGAGGCATTTGTTTGGTATTAAATCCTCTATTTAAAAGAATCCTTTTTTATAATGGAATACAATGAACATATAATCCTTGTATCCCCTAGAATCCATCAATATCCTATTAGGTTAGCCACATTACAAGCCAATTTTCCCTATATAACCAACTCTTGAAGTGAAATTGCATAATCTAGTTGAACTTAAGTGTGGGGGAAGTTGTCTTGTGTTGTGCTACCACATTCTGTGACACTTTGGGTGGAAAATTAAATTATGAAGACATGTGTTTATTGCTAAAGAAAATCATTATATTGAATTTTTTGTCTTTACTAGAGCTTTCATGATAAGTGAAGATATGCCTTTTCTATATCTTCTAATAGAGGTAGAAATCTGTGCCTATCTAGAGCTTTCAAGAAAATCATGTTTGAGAAGATTGAAATTTTTTTGCTGAAATGATGAATGGTATAAAATTTCCATGACTATTCGAGATGATTGAGCTGAATTGATGATAAGGGGATTGAAGAAGAGGCCATATTTAAGTGAGATTTTGATTAATGCAATTTTTCTTCAAAAAGAGTCAAGCCCTCCTTATTCATCCTCAGAGTTTTTCACATCTAATTCCTACCAATTGAAAGCCACAAAACAACCCAGAAAAGTCCTCATGAATAAACATATTTACTTGACTCACATCAGGTGGAGATATAAGAATTTATCAAGCCTATGTTGACCCTTGTATGAGTTTTGATGAAAAAGACATTGCAAAAAAATTGACATTTGTGTGATAAGATAAAATTCAAGTGAGGTAAGTGTTTTGTGCATGGGAGGTTAAATGAAGTGGAAATATATTGAATGATATAAATGGATAACATTAAATAATGGTTTTTATAAGGCATGATATCTTCTGTTTCTTGGTGTGGAATTGTTGGATCTTAATGATATGTGTTTTAAAATTATTTTTATTTAATATTGATCTTCACAAGATATGAGGTTTTGTCCAGGAGTGAAAAAGGGTAAGTGTGGAGGAGTTGATAAAACACTATTTTTTTGAATATTTTATTGATAATAAATGACATAATTTCCTCACATTGTGGTAAATATGTTCATTTATGAAATATTTGGGATTATATCATTCATTTGAAAATTTGATTAGAATTCCAGTTTTAACCTTTTAAAATGAATTGTAGTATTTCGTACATAAATATTATATAAGAATTATTTGAAATGAAATTTTTGTAACAGTGTTCCTAACATAATTTTATACATATTATATTCAGGACACTAGAGCTAAAGAGTGCATTTGGTTGGTGAAAATGGTCCATGAAGTCAAATTTCAGCTGGACACGCCAGAATGGACATGGGTTCTGTATTTGGGCCATAACTTCTTCATCTGTGATTGTATTAGGACCAAATATTGATAGGATCTTGGGGATTCATTTTCTCACAAATAATCCTACTGAAAGGATCATTGTTTCATGCGTTTTGAAGGTCAAAGGGTAGTGCAAGTTGTATTAAAATATTTGGTCGAGATTCCTCATTCACACTTGAAACCTCTTTAAACCTAGCTTCCCCTCCAGTGTATAAATTAGTGTTTTTCTCAATTGGAAGGGTTGGAATGTGAATTAATAGATTGTATGCAGAAGATAATTGTTTTCACCCAAATTATACAACAATTTTAAGAGGGGTATCTCTTGAAGCAATGATCCCCTCATCAAAGCCTCCTTCACATTTTCATGTTGTAATATTTTTATTTGTGTATTAAACATTATTGTTCTTCTTTTATTTCTTCTATTTTATTATGTTTTATTCAAATTTTGTATTCTTTTAATCTTCCTCTTTGGGATGTAATTCTTGAGTAGAAGCGTTATTGGGTTATACCCATTATAAATCATTGCAAATTCAATTCGTTTCTTCGATGATTACGCCACCCATGGAAGAGTAGTATTTTTAGTAATCGATCTATCTCTTACCTTATTCATTCATTTATTTTGAATCAATTAGATAATATAATTAAATTAATATGATCCATGAATTGTGTTTTTAAATTATAATAAACTAATCAAGCAATTTAGCAATTAACACAAAAACACACATGGTTGAGATTTTGGGTAAATTGTGAGAGCGCAAACTTAATCAGTAATACAAGACCACGCAAGATAAGTTCTTAGAGTAAAAATATAATCACTAAGCATAATTCATTCTCATTTACATAATGGATCTTTTAAATAATTAACCATTGACCATAAACTAACCTTAGAATAATAATAAAATAAGGGTGTTGCGATTGCGTGTTCGGAAGCTAGCCTAGGGTTTAAGTAAATCATCTTTGTGGTTAAGTTAACTCTCATAGGGTTCGAGGGTTAAAAAATTAGAAGATAATAATTAAGTGGATATTGATTTAAATGATAATGATTAATAAGTAAATGAAGAGGTAGAGTTATATTGATTATGCTTTTTAAAATATTTTCTAAAAAAACATCTTCTGGTTGCATCTTTTTAATCAAACGTCATTTCAAAATAAAAAAATGCAATCTTCTTCCAAAAAACTTGTTCAAGGTTTATAAATGATAAACAACCCCCACATCCTTTCAAGTAGTTTTTTTAATTACTTTTATTTTATTTTCAAAATACCTTTAATATGTGGTTAAATTTATTTCCTCTTTAGAGAGACAACCTTGGACAGCCACTCTGCTACACCTAAGTACCCAAAAAACACTAATCATTTGAGGGCACCCACGACAGTGCTCTTTCAATCACTTGATTTGATACCACTTACATCATGAAACCACCACCATTACATGATAATAACAGATCTTTGATAATAGATCATTTCACCAGGAAACGTATGCTCAAAGATCAATTGATCATGATATTTTGAACCCCAGTCCAAACGATGAATGCCCAAAATGAATGAAGAATTAAGGAGAAAAGCACAAGAATAGATTATTGGAATGAACATTTATTGATTTTAATTACAATCTCAATCTCAATACATTACCATGATATTAAAAATGAATACTAAAAAATCACAGATAATTTCCCTAATGAAATCCCTATAATAAAACCATCTCGCAATACGCATAACCAGTGGATCAATCTGTTAGTTGATTGATTCGTGTTCATCATATAAATCCAGAAATGGGAAGAAATTCCATATAAAAAACATTATACACGGATTTTGGTTTAATCAATGATGATGACCTATTTCATTTCCATCATTGGTAAGATCCATGATATCTATCGATGTAATGATCCACGATATGATCCCAATTCATCATTATCAGCCCAGAAAATATCTCCAATGTTTTTTCTAAAATTGCTAGTGTTTGAGTGGACAACCTTGAAAACATTATATTATCATATACATAAATTAGAAAATAGGTCTCTTTTAAAAAAATCATATTAATAAATTTATTTCATTTTACTAAACCTACGATGAATTTTTCACAAATGGCCCATGCATACAATGATTACAACACAAATTCAACAAAAGGCACATTCGGGACTCAATGGTGCCCTTATATTTCTAATATTATCCCCCCATAAAATATTTATTCATCATTATTAGGATAAATATATGAAAATGATATTATATATTTTTAATATATTTGAAAATTTTATTCTAGGGACATCGGGCCTCAGACACACAAGCCATCTCAATGCTTGGTCTCAAAAATACTAAATATAATAATGAAAAATTATACATAAAAAAGAAAAGATGTTTCTTAAAGTTAGTTTTATATAATTTACAAATACTTTTCATCGGAAAACATGTTATTATGATAGCATATTTCCATCATACTATATCTCATATGAGATCCATTAGTCATGGTAGTTGGAATATAGTTATTGGATATTTCTATTATTTTTGAAGCATGTCTTGAAATATGATTTATGTTTCTGTAATGCATATATGTCTCAACATTGATACTCCTTATACCTACATCATGAATCTATTGGGTTTAATTAAATATTAATTTTGGAATTGCTCGATGCTACATTTTTTTACCAATGATAACATGTAACACTAATCATTGATCCTCTTTATTAGCATCATAGACCTGATGTAAATAAAGTAATGTGTGTTTACGAGTTACTCCATCCTACATTATATTGGTCGATGAATTCTTTGTCAATGAATTCTCCAGCAGGCCATCCCAAAGAATATCATATCTTCTTACCAATAATATACCATACTTCACTCTCATATTCCATAAGAAATTAATGGAATATTATGAAATATATTTACCACTATCTTACCCTTGTAATAGTTTTAACTCTATAGCCAAACTAATTGAAAAAGATTTCTAGAATACCATTATCTCTAAATGATTCATTTTCAAAAATAAATAAGTATATATGTCGATAATACCTAAGTTGTTTAGCTTTACTGAGTCTAAATACCAAACTGGGTATATCCTTTAATTATATTTTTAGTTTATCTTGACAAAGAATTATTTTCCATTAACGAGGTATATAAGTCATACATTTTAAATTCATCAGATATTTTTAATGATTCACGAACTACTAAACTATTAATTTAGTATGAAACCCCACAATAAACATTCATTCCTAAACTAGAATAATATCTAATTATTTCCAAAGTAAACATATTATAAATTTTTGGGTTCTACTTAATAAAATTTATACTATAATCAACCACTTGGAAATTATATGTTGAATTTTCTCACCATTGTCTTGGGAATCACTATTTCTTAGCATATTGGAGAATACACATTACTTTAGTAACGTTTCTATACTTGGTTACAATATTTGAATAAATATTTGTGGAAGTAATATTGTATTCATTACCTAAGAAGTATAAAATAATCATTACTTATAATTGATGAATATACCAGAAGAATAAGAGCTTAATTGCTTCTTTAATAAAATCATTTTCATTATACTTCCATAGATTTTTTTCATGATATGGGAATCAAATAAACTCTGATTTATTACCTCTCTCTTTGAAGTATATAGAAAAGATACTTTTGGCATTTCTATTTTCCACTGATAATATAACCTTGTCTAACAACTATTTCACCATAAGCACTTGAGTTCAATCTTTCTTTAATGTTCTTAGTTACTCGGATAACCTTACCTAGAAGGTAATGAAGAATTTACTCCATACTATTCATTTTGTAATATTAATAAAAAATATAGTAATTAGGTAAAAAATAGGTAATAATTGGAGGTCCTTATAGATTATCGCCCATCTTTCATATTTACATATAACCTGTGTAATATCATCCATTCATATATATCATCACTTTCTCCTCTCAATATTATTGGGGATGAGACTACATGTGGAATCATTTTTGTCTTGATGTTGTAATCACATCTAATATTTTTCATTGATGAAGGAATTATGAAATAATCATCAAAATATTTATATAAGATTATCCTATAATAATTTTTACACCCTATACTCTTGAGGTATTTTAATAGGTATTGGGGACACCAGCACATTAAATTTCTGGTATAGTAGTATTGTGTGGAAGATCTTGTAATACACTTGGAAATTCATGCTAGTGTAGATATTTAGATTTTCCATAATTATCATAGTGTATATTGTTGTATTAATTTACATTACCAATGAAAATTAAAATCTGAAATATTTTTTATTTTAATCTTGATTAATGATTTGTACATTAATGAGTGATTAACTAAATAATTAAATGTCTCTGAACATTTTATCAAATTCTAGGAACCCACTATACTAGAAACGAAATACTATACTATTTGAGTATTCTATTATAATGGATACTTGAAACTCCCTTATTAGTATACAATATATAGATATTCTACTACTTAGAGAGTTCAAGGTATGTTTTTGACTAGACAACCAAATTAAATCATGACACCTTGATCTGCTTAGGGATGCCACAACTTCTCATAATTGTAACATTTATTCCCAAAAAGATTTTCTTCTAATGTGATATAAAGTTAGGTATTGATAATCCTTAACTAGCAATTTCAGTTATGTTAACCCATAATTCTCATAAGATCTCTCCATTAGTAGGAGGTTCCCTCAATTGTGGATGATTTATCACCCAAAACACCTAGTTGTTTTCAAATTCCAATGATGAAAGGAGTTTGGTACTGAAAATTTATTTTAGGGTTTTATAAATTTTTCTAGATGAATTTAATCTATTTCTATTAATGTTTTTCATTATATTTTATTGTGCGCATAACCAAACATTAATAGAAAAATGTTAATAACTTATTAATGTGTTTTACTATTTAGTATTTTATATGTTTCTCACTGTTATAAAATTTATAAAATAGTAAATTAAAGCATAAAAGAAATAAACTACCTGATGGGTATTGTTAATCAAAAACTTGTTGACCCATTAAAACTTAATCGACCAACCACGACATAAGGTAAACATACCTGAGTTGTAGGATGACTCAAGATGTACCTATTCCTCATCCAATATGTCTACTACTCATCTGGATTTCACCTCATTTTGTTAGGGCCCACATATCAAGCCTCGTTATAAAAAGGTAGAAGTATACTCATGCGCATGTGAGTGGTACTAGGGGTACAATATATAATAGTAAAATTTTTATGCAATGTTGTTATACATATTGACTGAAAACGACGATGCATAGACTATCTTATTTATTTACAATCATTGCATCTAGATAAAAAATTAATTAAAAGAAATTCACTGAAATCTAGATAAGGTATTAGTGGGTCACATAGAATAGTTTATTTATGAATCTACCAAATTATGTTGAATAGGTAAATATTATATGGTAAGCCCCACTGTAAGGTCTCAGAGTTGTCCAGTTTTATCGATCAATGCTAACTAAATAAATTCATTGTTATTCAAGAAAAGAATAATCGGGTTGAATTTATTTATTAAATGTACATATGATGTATTTTGTTAATAAATTGAAAATATTATTTGATGAATATTATTTTAATATTATAGGTTTGTTTAATATTATAGGGAATTATTAATTGAGTAAAATATATCAGTTTTATCATGTAATATATATATATATATATATATATATTTAATATGTTATATGTATGTGATAAAATAAAAATAATTTTTATAAAACTATTTAATTGATTATAAATATGTTTATGGATTATTTAGTGTATTTTACTTTTCTAAGGAGTTGGGGAACCCTTCCTAGAATTTGAACTCTCCCACAATATAATCATGTGAAGAGAATATAATGGGTGGAAGTTTATTCCAATTGATGTGGATTCTCTATTCTCAAAATTTTTAGAGACATAATGTCTATCTCAGAGAATTTGATCCATGTTCACCATTGTTGGATTGAAGGAAGTGGATTGAGGTGATCATCCAGATGTTGAATAAATCATTCGATCATCACACTATCACTTGAACATCGAAAAATGAAATGCATGTGAATTATTTTAGCATGTGTGGACGATCTAGATGGGTTTAGCTTCAAATATTTCAAGAAAATATCTCTACAAATGAGATGCAGTCATGAAATCATTTATTTTTATAAAATATATGTGTTTATTTAATTATCATGCTCTATTTAATTTATGCAAGATCCTCTGGATCATAGTGGGTCTCAGATCGCTGGAGATGAAATGTTATGTCATCCCAATGATGAAATATTTTAAATCACTGACCCACATACTTCTACCTCGCTCCTCGGTTCCTTCACTTATACCTCATTAAATAATATTCTTACCACTATAACATAATAAAATCAGAATCATTTCATTAATGAAATCTTATTATTTTATATAACATGTATTTTATATCTCTTTTCATACCTATGGTAATTGAAAACATCTCTTGTGAGTATGTGTGGATTACCACCTCCATGAAGTCATGAATTTTTTTTATCATCACCACACAAGGATGGTTATTATGAAGGAATTTATAAATATATAATAATTTAATTACATTATTAACATTATATAAATATATGATATTACTAAAATTATCACCATTTCTATTTATTGAAATTTGATAACATCGCTTTTGCATTTATGTGGAACACCACCACCATGAATAGATGTGATTAATTATTCTTATCCAACATGAAATGCTGGTCATAAGGATAGAATTAATGAATAAATATGACATGTATAGAAAATATATGATTCCATAAAAGTCAAATATTATTCACTTTATTTATTTTCCACCCATTAGAAAAATGGAAACTTCGTTCCTGCTTACGTGTAGATTACCATCCCCATAAAATGATGTGATTTATTTTTTGTGACCTGCTTACATGGTTAGTTTTAAAAGTTTATTTAATTTATAATTATTAAAAAAATTAAAATTGTTAAAAAAATTATGCAATGGAATTATAAACTTTTAAACCACAATCAATGCACTGATGTTGTTTTCAGGTAATAAACCCAACGACCTCAAAAAGAACCAATGTGAACATAACCATTTTAGTAACTAAATAAATCTTCGGTTTAAAGAAAATTAAAGGAATAATAATAATTAAATGAACATGGTAATTATTATTAAGAAATTGAAAAATCTAATATAATTATATTATCCTTGATTTACAGAATGTATGAAGGTAGATAGAACTCAAGGTAAGGGACTTTCTTTTAAAATATTAATGTTTTACTTCCAACTATTATTATTACATGTTGAATTTATTTTAAATATTTCATGAATTTTAATTATTATGATAAAATAGTTGATAAAGTTTTTTTATTTTAATTTTTATTTTATTTACACATGATTAAAATGGAATATTTTGAAAATTTTTTGTATGGGTTATTTTTAACTTTTTATAGATATTAAAAAATATAGTCTTTAACAAATATGGTTTGGATGCTTTTACCACCATCATATCCCTTATTAAATATCAAGATTACATTATAGGTAATCATTAATATTTTCAAATAAAATATTTTTATAAATATTTTGTGAATTTTTATTTTTAATATGATTTTTAGAAGGAAAGAAAAACTTTTTCAATTCTTTATAAGACAATTTAATGTTTTCATGCCTTTGGTAATAGATGAAATTTTTAATGATTTTTATGATTAAATTGAAATGTATTTGTGTTTCATTATTGATTTTATTATTTTAAATTTTAAATGGATGAAGAATGAGGATGGTATATATATGATGATTTGTGAGCTTTATATAAGTCTCTAATTCATTTGGTAATGTTTTAGAGTTTTATAATTATAGATTTCTCCTAAGAGATGTTAGAATTATATTGTTTGGTGATTACATTATAAGGGATTTTTTAAGGGTGAAGGTATGAATAATTTAGCAAGGTACCTACATGATATACTTATAGTGATTTTTAATGGAAAACTTTCTATTTAAAATAATAATGAAAGTATTATTTTTCAATGAAAGGTAATCATGAGGTTTCATGGAATTCAAGAAAAAATTATGATAATTATTTTTTATTTAATATTTCATAATAAATTTTTCATGAAAGATATTATGAAATTATGTTTTTTTATATAAACGTAAATATATATTTTAGGTCGAATTATTATTTTGAAAAAGAAAATTTTCATATGCGGTTTTATGGTTTACAAAATTAAGTAATTGATTTATTTTCATTTATATCTATTAATGTTCTCACTTTTTATTTTCCAATTTTTTAAAATTATTTTTTCAAAAGGATTAAGGATGAGTTAAATTTTTAATAAAATCAGAGTTCGAGATAAAGGAGTTAGCTTGAATCAAGAAATATTAACTTTATAATAAATATGTTTTCTATGAAAAATGGATACTGTATGGATATGTCCATATTGTTATGTAATGGCCTTCCTAATTATCTAAATATATAAAATAAAAATTGAAAAGAAATATAATAAATTTAAACCCTTGTTATATATTATGTATTTGTGAGTTTAATAATGTACATGTCACTATATTCGATATCATAGAAAATGATTAGATAAAATTAGAGGTTATAGTGATGTTAAAATTCACTTTAATGACATTATAATTTATGTTTTCATAATCATAGCATAACTTTTTATGATTTTCATGATTATTATCCAATCCATTAATTCTAAGAATAGTTTTCCATAGTATAAATACGGAGGTTTTGGTAGATTTTTATTTGGAGGAAAATATCCATTAAAACCACCAAACTAGAAAGGTTGGAAGTAGAACAAAGTAGTTTTTAGTTAGGATAACTTAGTTGAAATTACATTTCAATAGAGAAAGAAATTTAATAGTGAGATACAATTACCCATAGATCATTACATGTATATACAAGATAATTTACCAATACATCACTCGAATGCTTTTGGTGGATCCTCAGTCCTAGTGAATGCTGAATTATGGGTTAATAAGTTTTCTAATATCTTTGACATTCTATGAAATTTTGAACAGAAAAAGGTGACCTTTTTATTTATCACTCTAATGATGAAAAATATTGAAGGTTTTCTTTAATTATGAACACATTTGGGAAGGAAAGAATTTATTCCATGGATTGGATTATATTTAAATATCTCTTATATGGAAATTAGTTTATGATTGTTATTCAACTTATAATAGAAAGAAAATTCTTATATTTGATGTTATAGGAGGATGAATTTGTCAGTTTTTATAATTCTATTTTTACTATATTCGTTTGGTATGAATAAAATTTCATTATCTACTATGATAGTAAGTTTTATTTATTTTACTCAGGTTTTAATCTATGTTTATGAATGGATTTAGTTAATCATGATTTTGAATGTTAGGATTAAATTCTTTGGGGTTTTGAGGAAGTGGAGATGATGTTTTTGGAATTTTATAATAATAAATATTAGATTAATTAATGAGGTAGAAAATGGGGAAAATTTTATTGAAGAAACCTGAAAGTAAGAAAATTCAATTATCCTTTGGTGATAAGTGTGTAATTATTGTTACTGATGTGGAAAATTTGAGCACATACCTCATGATTTCAACAACAACAAAAATGGTAATGGTCATACCTTTAATTAAAATCATGATGTGACCTGTTTCAATTTCAATGATTTGGGACATTATTCTAATGTATCCTTAAATTTAGATAGTCAAGGTGGTAAACATAAAGATTATAAATAAAAAGGTGTAAAAAATATTTAATAATTCTATAACATTTATGTGTCATTCAAATGATGTATGTAAAGGTACATTACCTATTTATTTAGGTTATTATAATATCATCTTTTCTTTAGAATCCACATATACTTTTATATCTATGAAATTTGAATGTAAATTGGAAATAATGTCAGAAATTTTGGTAAGAAATAATGAGTGTAGTATAAATTAAGCATTAATTTATTGAAATCATGATATTATTGTATGGGTAATGCTTTTTTCTATAAAACATGTTGTCTTTATCATTTTAGGGTTTGATGTCATTTTGGGTATGGATTGGATTTTAGTTTATCATGATAAAATAAAATTTATAAATAAAGAATTTATTTTAAAAAAATGGGTTTATATTTTTATATAAAATTAAATTCATATATTTTATAACATATATAGAAGCTACGAAACATTTAAAAAATATAAATGAAATTCATCTTGAACATATTTTTGAGAAGAAAGTATCTGTTTGAATTAGGATTTACTAATATTAAATGAATATCTTGATGTATTTCATGATTATTTACCTAATTTAATTCTAGTTTGACATTTTTAGTCTAATATTAATATATTTATTGATAATAACTTAATTTCAAAACCACTCTATTGAATTGATTCAATTAAGTTGTTATAATTGAAAAATAAGTTATATAAATAGATTGATAAGTGTTCCATCCTTCCTAAAAAATCACCTTGTGGAGATATTGATCTATTTGATAATATATGGATGGTTCCATGTGAACATTAATTGATTATAAATAAATTAATAACTTTACTATTATGAACAAATTTATTTTTACTCATATGGATGACTTGAATGATCATATGAGAAGAGTATAATATTTTTCAATTATTAATACCATGCCTTGGTATCACCTACTAAAGGTGAAGAAGGAACACAATAATATAATGGTGTTACATACTATTTATGATTATTATGTGTTTTTTTAATTCAATTTTGGTTAAGAGATACACCCCCTGTAATTTTATATCTAATGAATAGACTGTTCAATGATTATTTGGATAAATGTTTGGTTTTGTTTATCGATGATATTATATATTATTATAAATATTATAAGGAACATTTTTAAAACATATAGAATTATTTAAAAATATCGAAAGAAATGATGTTGTATGGAAAATTTAGTAAATGTGAATTTTGGTCATATTATAGTTCCACACCTAGGATTGTTGAAAATAAATATGGCACAATTATTGATCCTAATATAAGTAAAGTGGTGGATGAGTGTATGAGGCCTATAAATGTTACTGTGATTCAAAATTTTCTTATATTATGGGTTTATTACTGATGGGTTGTTGTAGTATTTTATAGGTTATCAGGCATAATAAAAAATTTAAGCAAAAAGGAGAAAAAATCATATTGAAAAGGAATGTGATAAATGTTTCCACGAATAGAAAATAATATTTTTGAATTTTCATATGTTAGAATTTTCAAAATTTATTTATGAATAATTTATTAACAATGATGATTTATTGAATGTAGCTAGTTGTGTATTGATTTTGAATTATTAGTTCCATGTATATCCATATTTTCAATTGAAACCCCATGAGAAGAATTATTATACACCTAACCATCAGATGCCTATGATAGGTTTTTCTTTAAAAATATAGAAACATCATCAATATGTGGAGAAATGTGATGCATATTCTGATAAATAATGTTTAAAGTTTATATCCACACAAAACATTATTGAACAAGATGTATATAATAATTATATAATTTATTAAGGATTATGATTTCAAAATTCACTATTATCCAGGTAAATAAAACAAGGAAGTTGATACCTTGACATGAAAAGATAATGCATCATTAATAACCTTATGTTTGTAAAATTATCTTGTGTTTCATAATTTAATAAATATTGGCCTATAAATTCTTTATACAAAAACTAATTTTTTATAACACTCATATTAGTGCAGTCATCTTTTCTAGATTGAATTAAACAAGCATAGAAACAAGACCATGATTTTTAAGAAAGATTATAATTAAGGAAATGGGTACACTACATAATTTTTATATGTATAAAGAAGGTTTAATTGTATTTGTAAATAGATTATATGTTTCTAGTGATTCTTAGTTGAAGAATGAATAGAATTTTTAATCTCATGAATCTCTATTATATATTTATCATTGATGCACTAAGATATACACATACTATTCAGATGTTTCTAGTTGGATGTTATGAAGAAGGATATAACTGATTTTACCATTAAATGCTTAATTTTTTTCATAGTTTAATGTTCAATGATGACTAAATAAGAATATGTTTCACCCAGTTTCAGTTCCAAAATAAAAATTTAAGAACATATAAATGGAATTCATGGTGGGATTGTGACATATTAGGTAAAGAGGAATGTATATTTTAATGTAAGGAGATTGATTCTTAGGTTCTGAGTTTTTATAAGGGTTTCTAAAGAACATGGATTGGGTACTGCCTTCATGAAAATTTTACACATTAAATTTGGAGTTATATACTAAATATGTAAATGGGAATAAGTCATCTAATTTTTAATTGAATAAAGATATTACAAGTTATAAAATCCTCTTCTATGATGTAAATTTTTTTATACCATAAGATTCTATTTTACATTATAACATAACTTAAAGGGATATATCTAACTTGAGGCAATGTGGTTTTTGTGTATATGAACTATGGTATATTTACATCATAAATGAGGTGTTTATGATATAAATCCTTCAAAATTTTATCTTTTATAACAAGAAATTACTCATTCCATCTCCATTTGATGTGCAAGAATCCCTCTCAAAACCAATTCTTACTTAAGGTATATTGGGGGGATTTATTACTTCTGGACCCCCTCATTCAATTTTTATTCTCTATCATGTACAATCTACTTCTTTTTAGAAATCAGTGTTTACAATTTTTCATTTTCATTGGACATGGAAGCAGTATTAAATATGTTTATGGAATAAATTTTGATTAGTACGTGTTTTCTATTCATCATTTTTAGTTTTCTTTCATGACTTGTATTTCAGAGGTTGATCTGTTTGTTTCTTATCCTTATTCTCAATGAAAAATAGGTTTCCCTTATTAATGAGGTAAGTTCCTTAATACAATGGGTTTATTGATTAATTTCTATATATTCATGTCAATTTCATTGATTTATTCAATTAAAATCCTTAATTTGGTTCTAGATTTTTTTAGAAATAGATGTTTTCAATGGGTTATCTATAAGAACATATTTGTGCTAACAAATTGTTTTATTAAATGAATTAAAGAGTTTTTTAATTATAAAATGTGTTTTCAATACCAAAAGATGAAATAATTTTATGTCAAAATGTTTTATTAAATGGGAGAATGGTTTTGAAAGGGATTTTGACAAACTTAGCACATTGGGTAACCATGGGTGCATCAAAAATAGTTTTGTAACTCTATGTGTTTCATTCAATAAGAAGTTTTATGTCACATTAATGTGTGTGATTCCACTAGATGTTATATTGATTGGATCAACCATAGGAATTGATTAAGGATTTTATTTCATGTCTAGATCATATCCCCATATGTTATAACCCAAATTTTTTTCTTTTTCATTTATGATTAATTATCATTTGATGATATTTTCCTAGTTATTTTCTCACATGCCTATATTAAGGTATATCAACTATTTTTTTTTCCTATCATTACCTATTTTCCATCACACGTGGCATATTATTGGGTAATGTTAATACGGTATGATTTTATGAAAAAATATATTTTTTTCAAAATTAATTATTTTAAGAAAATGATTTTTAAAATGTATTTCTTTTAAAGTTAGAGCTAATTTGTTCTTAATATTAGAACATGTACAAATTATTTGGTGGTATCCTACTAAGATTTGTGATCAAAACCTAATTTTATAATTTGGTAGATTGTGGATTTTGTTTTATAAGACATGTGTTAAGGGAATTGAATTATGTTGTGGCATGGTTCCTTTGGTGGGTTCTCCCCTCCATAGTAAGATGGGTTGGTGGCAATCGATGGCCACTTGGAGATGTGTCTAGGCTCATCTAATTTCCTTTTTAGGTTAATCCAGTTTTTCTTAGGTTCTTATTTCTCATGGTTGTTTTAGTTTCATATTCTATATAACATATAGGATTTTGGATTTCATGTTTTACATGAAACATGTTTCTTCCTTTTTTTGTACATCCCCAATTGGTAGGATGCCTTAGATAGAATTTCTAGTTATAACGACTCAAATATTTATGAATAAAATTCCATTTATTTTGATTAAATGTCTTACTGATAGAAAATAAATGTGAACTTTTTTAGTTCATTATATCTAGTTTTCTTTAAAAGACTGTTACATATCATTATCATTGATAAAATATCCTTTGAACAATAATCACATGGCTAGTATAAGTATAGGGTATTAACAAATCCTTTTGACACAGTCAAAGGAAGTGAAGGCCTTAACCAATAGAATTGTACCCTATGAATCCAATATATTGGAGCTTACAAGGGAGATAGTGTCTAGGATTTTCCTAGACCAATCCCAAGATGAGATCCAATAACTTAAGCATGAGAAAAACCATTTATGAGGGCTATTTTGGCTCATCGATATCATGAACCAAACCATGTTTACCAAACGGCCCCATGAAATCCCCTCTATTACACATCTGACTCTTAGAGAGTATTCTGGTGTAATAAAGTTATATGTAACAAGAACCTAGCATTATAATTATTTACATTATTTTTTAACATAAAAATTAATATATATTCATTCTATTATTGTTACTTTGTAATTTATTTTTAATGCACAAATGATATTTTTGGTTAATATTCAGATTCAATTAAGAAATCAAATTTTTATTGAATTAATGGATTTTGAAATAAATAATACTCAAACTAAATATTATAATTAAATTAATTTTATTAAATATAAATTTTCATGTAATTTTTTGATGTAAATATTAATTTTTATAAAGGGTTAAAAACAGTTATTATCAAAACCCGTCAATTTTTAATAAGTATCGGTTTTTTATTTTAATAGTGAAAAATAAAATATTTAGAATTTTTTTAGATAAAACTAATTTTATTTTTGGAATCAGGACTTCAAAATTATCCAATGTTTATTTTATTCAAAAAATTTAGAGACAGTCGAATTTTTGGGTAATCATTAAATATCTTATAAATATACGGTGTGTTTTATGACAGCATAATGGACCATAATGATGTAATAAATGCAATTAAATGTATATTCAGATAAATATATTATTTCCCAGTAAAATAACTTAATTTTATGTTTATTTTATTAATTTTATAAAGCCTAAGTGAATCCTTCAAAACATATAATATATTTTACGATGTTAAAATCATTTCCTTGAAAGAATGAGTCACCTCCACATAAGAAAGAAAAATATTTTAATATCTTTGGCCCATAGAATTATAAAATATTGTATACCAATCCCATTTTCTATAAACCGTCTAAAAAACCAATGGATGGTTTGTTGTTTTTAATTTTTTTATGTACTGTCCAAAAAAAGAATAATTAAGAAATCCCCTCCTTTAATATATAAAACCACCCAATATCCAATTTCTATACACCTAAAAACTTTGAAACATGACCACCCTATACCCCCTACTCCCTAGAGTATTTACAAGGCACCCCCCTCCAATCTCCCATGAAGCCTCTTCCAATTATTTGGAGTCACATATCCATGTAAGGGATATTCCACTCTCCTCTTTTATCAAGCACTTATTTTGTGATATGCCTTCTAATTTCAATTTTCATATGTTGAGATATGTTCATAAATAATCCTATTATAGTCCATTTGATTTATAAATAATTATATCTTCCTTACACTCTCATTAATCCATCCACAATCCTTTAGATACACCCATTATCTTGCAAATATTCCGTAAGGGATTTCTCTCTCCTCATTCCCATTTAAGTACTTCTTTCATATTATGAATCTTAAATTCCATTTCATGTATTGGGGTATAATTTTCCATGACTCCCTTACTGTCCATTTAATTTATAAATAATTAGATAACCCTTTCTCTCTCACCAACCTATTTTATAAATTTCTATTTGATGTTGTTATGCTTCCTAAATTGCACTAAGATTTTCAATCATGTATTGAATACCATATCCATTTATCTATCAAGGGTATTCACCTTTATGATTGTATGCATATATATTTGGGACTTACATATATTTATTCTACATTCCTTGATCATGGAATAACTTATGGTGTATAATGATTCTATTTTATATTATCTATGTGGCACACTTATTCATGAAACGAAATGTTTATGAAGGTTGTGCCCTGATAGAGCTCTAATGCATTGGGTAATGTTTAGTATCGTGATTTTATAAATTATGATTTACTCATGATAATTCATGTGCAATAAAGGTTTACTCAAAATAATCCATGTGAAATTAGCCTTGAACCATGCAAATATTATGTTTTATATTACTACCACACTTCCATGTTATAATTATCATGCATATCATGCCTTTATTTTCATTTTTCTTTTATGGTCTATTTATATTACTATTGTTTAACAAGTATTTTCATCCTCATGTTATCAGATGTATATTACCTTACTGTTCATTATAGATCAGCCTTTTCGTATGTATGTCCCAAGTTATCCTATGTAGTGTTTATTATGAAGGAATGTTGTGGTCATGTAAATGAAGTTTTCAATAAAGATGTTGTTTTTTCATGTTTTAAGTTATTATGTAATGTTATTAATTTCCAAATGCACTAGACCAATTTACCTAATGAGTTGTATTAGGTGTAATTTTATTTAATAAATCATGTTTAAAAATGAAATAAAGGGCAGGGTTGTTATAGTTGGTATCATAGGATAGGGTTAGTTTTTTTTTTGGTATTGGGATTAGAAAAGCCTAGTGATCCCCATTATGGATAAGACTAATTATATGGAAACATCTATAAAGGTTTTTCAGTATAGATTAAGTTCTTTATCATGAAAATAAATATATTTGATGATACTATAAGTGTACATGGTTCTTGAAAAAATATACCTAGGAGTAACAACTCTGACAAGGTGTTTCGGGCTTGACTTGGGGTGACCTGGTAGACGAAAACAGGCCTTACTACACACCTGGTTTGACAATCCCATGGGTTATTCTTTGGTAAATTTATGATATCATTATGAACCATTATTAAAGGAACACAAAAAATTCCCATTAAAATATATGTTAGGATGTAGATAATGGATAACTTATATGAAATTCTAGAAACTCATAAGTTATGGAGAGTAATGTAATTTATAATTTGTCCCTTTAATGTAATTATATTCACATTTTGGTGTTCAATAGTTTAAAATTAAAAATACCTACGTTTATACTTGATAATATAGAACCCGAATCAAAAAGTAAAATGTAGTGTAGTAATCTATGGTTCTACACATTCTTTTCTTTAATGTTTAGTAGAACAATCCAAAAACCACTATAATGAATAGAAGTTGAGATGTTAGTGAAAACTGAAGATGGGTAAATTATTGCATCCCATGAATATAAATCCTCCCTTTTCATACTGTGTATATTGAACTTCTTTTCAAACCTTTTCATACTTTTTTTAGTGAAATTTGATGTAATCATTGACATGTATTGGATTTACCTATATAAATCCAACATAAATTGCCGTGAGAGGGAAATCACTCTCCATATAGAGAATCAACCCTCAATTCTATAAAAGATCAAGGAGAAGGATGAATCTTCCTTAGAACTATAATCCCAATCATGTATATTACCACCTAATGAAAATTCATAACATTCATAGATGATTGATTCTAAGGAAGGAATCATCCTCTAAGACATTCCTATTGTGTGGGAATTCCCTGATGTGTTTCTCAAGGAATTACCTAGACTTCCTTCTAGTAGATATGTTGAATTCTTGACTTATCATATATCTAGGGAATTTACAATATCCAATACTTCATAAGAATTTATCTTGTGTAACTTAAGGAGCTAAAGAAAAAACTACATGATAATCAAGAAAAAGGGTTTATAGGAACAACTGTTTCACTGTGGGGTTCACCAGTCCTCTTTGTCATGAAGAAGGATGGGTCAATGTGCCTTTTCATTGATTATCATGAGCTCAACAAAATCATGATAAAGAATAAGTACCCTTTTCCTTGAATTTATGATTTTTTTTATTAGATGCATAGGTAATAATACTTATCCAAGGTGGATCTACATGCGGGATATTACCAAGTAAGGTTGAATAAGTAGGATGTCCCCAAGACTATTTTTGTACAAGTTACGGGCATTATGAGTTCATAGTGATGCCATTTGGACTCATTAATACTCTATAAATCAACAAGTACTTGATGAAAAGATTATTATAGGATTAACTCAACAAATTTGTGGTAGTATTTATAGAAGATATTCTAATATACTCCAAAATGGAAGTGGAGCCTAAAGAGAATCTATGCACTATGTTAAAGACCATGTGAAAGGATGAGATATATAAAAAGTATATCAATTGTGAGTTCTGTTTGATAGAAGTCTCATTCATGGGTAATATCATCACCATCAATGGGATATCTATGGATCCTTCTAAGAAAAAGGCAATTGAGGGATGGTTGGGGCCAACATCAGTGATGGATATCCGTAGATTCCTTGGTTTAGCTAGATATTATCACTAATTTGTGAGAAATGCCTCATGATTTTCAAACCATCTTACCAAGCTAACTCATAAGGGAGTCAAGTTCCCTTGGAATGATGAATTTGAAGAAATCATCCTGGATTTGAAATAGGATTATCACTATCCATGTACTCACACTACCCACATGTGGGGAGATTTTCGAAATCTTCTATGATGCTTAAAATAAGGTATTGGTATGTTTGTTGATGAAAAATGAAAAAGGAATTTCCTATTCCTCAAGGGAGTTGAAAATTCATGAGCAAAAATATCCCACACATGATCTGGAGTTAGTAGCTATGATCATTGATTTGAAAATCTAGAGGAATTATCAATTTAGGGACAAGTGTGAAATATATAAGGATTAAAATAGTCTTAATTATATTTTCACAAAAAAGAGATGAATATGTGCCAACAAATATGGTTAGAGCTCATCAGGTTTTACAACTGGTCAATCCACTTCCATCTTGTGAAAGATAACAAGGTGGAAGATTCTCTAAGTAGAATGTTTTTATCAGTTCTACCATTGATGATAATTGTAAAGGATCCAATATTCTTATATTTGAGGAATATGGACATGTGAATCATAAAGAAACAAATATCATAAATACTTTCGAAAATGATTTTCCAACTATCTCTTTTATAAATGTTAAACGATGATAAAAAAGATAATGAAGGAATTAAAAAAAGTGGAAACTATCAGTAAAAATAAATCCTCATAGTTCAGTGTTAATGAAGAAGAAATTGTGAGATTTGGGTAAATATTTAGTTTTTTATATAATACTAAGTTAACGAAAGAACTTTTGGATGATTCATGTAGTTTAAATTTTTTCATTCACCTCAGAAACAAAGAGATGTATTGAAATCTCCAAGAGAATTGTTGGTGGGAAAAAATGAAGAAGGAGATCACTGAATATACATCCATGTGCTTCATATGCCAAAAATTAAAGGCTAAGAGGTAGAAGTATAAGGGGAATATTTAACCATTACCAATACCAACATGGAAATGGGAATACATCACCATGGACTTTGTCACTAGAATTTAAAATACATCCAAAGGAAACATTTTATTCTGGGTTGTAGTGGATCGTCTTACAAAGACTCCACAACTTCATTGATATTTGAGAAGATTTCCATGTAGAACAAATGGCATGGATAAACATCATATAGGTGGTAAGGAAACATGGAGTACAACTATTGACTATGTTTTATCCAGATCCAAGATTCACCTCTATGTTTTGGTAAAGTCTCCAGCATGCTCTTAACCATGAGCTGAACATTAGCACACCCTATCACCCTCAAATTGATGTCCAATATGAGTATACTATCCAAACACATTATGAAATTTTATGATCCTTCTCAATGGACTTAAATGGTAGATGGGACCAACATCTTCCTTTGGTGGAGTTTCCTAACAACAAGAGTTTCCATTAAAGCATCCAAATGGCTCCCTTTGAAGACCTTTATGGGAAGTGGTGTAGAACACTGACATATTAGAATAAATTTGAGGAATGAAAACTTCTATATATGGAAATTGTTAAAGAAATTTTGTAGAAGTTTATTACCATCCAGCAACACATCAAATCTACTAAGACAAAAAAAGAGCTATGCTGACAATAATTGGCATGACATAAAGATCAATATTAGGGACATGGTATTCCTCTGCATATCTTCAGGGAAGAGAGTAATGATTTTTTTGAAGAAGTTAAATATCATTCCAAGGTACATCATCCCTTTTGGGATCCTTGAACGCATCGATGAAGTGGCCTGTCAAATAGAACTCCCACCAAACCTATCTCAAGTGCATGTATCCCTCTTAAAAAAGTAAATCACAGACCCTTCTCATGTACTCAATACAAAGGTTGTATTTTTGGAGAATTCCAATTCTTATGAGGAGTAGCTAGTGAAGATCCTAGATCATGAAGAAATATTTTTTCAAAATGATACAATTCCCTTCATCAAGGTGTTTCTGAGAAACCAAATGTTTCAAGAAACAACATGTGGACCAGAGGAGGTGATGAATTAGTGTTACACCAATCTATTTTATTTTGGGAAAATGATATTTCAGGGGAGATATTTCTTAAGGGTAAATGTTTTATTAACCCAAACATCTATAAATAAAATTCACTTTCTTTTTATTGAATTAAATGTTTTATCATTATAGAAGAAACATGCAGATATTTTATTATATACAATTGGATTTTAAATAAATTTTATATATATTTATCATTTATAATATAGCCATTTAATAGTGATGACAAAACATGTATAAATATGGGATTTTAACAAATACATTTGGCACAGACAAGGGAAGTGATGGCCTCAACCTGTAGAATCATACCATATGAAGACCATTTATCAGAGCTTCTGAGGGAGATAACAATTTTGTACATTTCCCTACATCAATCCCAAGATAATATCCAACAACTTAAAAATTAAGTAAATTGTTTATGGGATAAGATCAAGATTATCGAGACAACAACTCAAACTATGTTCACCAAACGATCCAATGAAAGCCCCACCATCGCACACCTTACTCTTAGGTTGTATGATGGTTTAATAAAGGGATATATAACAAGACCCTAGTATTATTATTATGTACATAATTTTTTGTATAATATAATGAATATACTTTCATTATATTATTGTAACTTTGTATATTATTTTTAATGAAAAAATAGTATTTTTGGTTAATAATCAAATTCAATAAGATATTTATTTTTAATGAATTAATGGATTTATGAAAAAATGATATTCAAATAAAATTTAATTTTTTAATTTAATTTTATTACATATAAATTATAATTTAATTTTATGAATTAAAAATTATTTCTTATTAAGGTTTAAAAAACTGTATTTTTCAAAACCCATCAATTTTCAATAAATGTCATTTTTTATTTTTAAAGTGAAAATTCACATATATAGAATATAATTTTGATAAAAATAATAATATTTTGGGAATCATGATTTCAAAATTATCTAATTTTTCTTTTTTTATAATTTTTTGAGTGTTAATGTTTTGGGTAAAAATTAAATATATTATAAAAATACAGTGTGTTTTATGACATTATATTGGCCGAATAATGAAGTATTAAATACTATAAAAGGTATGTTCAGAAAAAATATGCAATTTAATTTAAAATAATTTAATTTTTAGTTTATTTTATTTATATTATAAATCCATAGAGAATCCTCCAAAACATATATATATATATATATATTAAGATTTTAAAATATTACCTTGAATGTATGACTCACCTCCACATAAGCAGTGGAAATATTTTAATATCTTCGAACCTTGACCATATAAAATAATTTATTCCACTCCCATTTTCAAGAAAGTAAGGGAAAAAATATAGGGATGATTTGTAGTTTTGAATATTTTATTATATAGTTTCCAAAGCCAAAATAATAAAGAAACCCCCTCCTTTCCAATATAATGCCACCCGAGATCACATTTCTCTTTACTCAAACATTTTTACTCTTGAACACCCTATAATACCTAATCCCAAGAGTCCTCCCAAGGTTCCCATGATCTCTCATGAAACTAATCCCAAGCCTTTTGAGTTAGACATCGAAGTAAGGGATCTTTAACTCTCCTCTTTTATCAAGCACTCCTTTTGTGATATGCCATTTAATTTCAATTTTCATTAATTGGGAAATGTCCATAAATACTCCCCTTACTATATATTTTATTTATAAATAATTATAGCTTTCTTTCACTCTCATTAATCCACCCATGATCCATTATATACATTTGTTACAATGATGAAATTCCTTAATGGATTTATCTCTCATAATTCACACTCAAGAACATATTTTATATTATGCACATTAAATTACATTTCATGTGTTTGGGTATATTGTTCCATGATCTCCTAAAAATATATTTAATGTTTCAATGATGGGAGACCACTTTCACTCTCATCAACCGATTTGATGAATTTCTATTTGATATCACTATGTTGTCGATATTGCACAATGATTTTCCATCATGTAATGAATACCATACACATATCTCTATCAAGGGTATTCACCTTTATGCTCATTAAATTATTTATTGGGGACTTAAATGTTTTTATTCCACATTACATTATATTTTAATAACTTATTATGTGGAATGATTCCTAGTTATATGATCTATGTGGCACACTTATGCATAAAATTAAATGTTTATTAAGGGTACACCTTGATAGTGCTCCAATGCATTGGGTAATGTTTAGTATCATGATATTCTATATACAATTAGGTTTTACTCATGATAAATCATGTTCAATTAGTGTTTACATATGATAATAAATGATAAATGTGCCTTGGCTCCTGCTAATATCATGTTGTATGTTGCTGCCACATTTCCATGTTATGATTATCATACTTAACTTGCCTTTATGTTCATGTTCCATTTATGCTCCATTGATATGACTACTATATAAAATTCATTGTCTTCCTCATGTTATTTCATGATTATTACCTTTCTAGGATTTAAATATCATCCCTTTCTTATGTGTGTCCCCAAGTTATACCAAACAGTGTCAAGTACGAAGGAATGTTGTTGTCATGTAAAATAATTATTAAAATAAGATTTTTTAATTAATGTTTTATGTTATTATGAAATATTCCTAATTTACCAATACACTAGAAATATAGATCTTCTAAGTTGTATTAAGTGTTGTTTTATGTAATAAATCATATTTAAAGATGAAATAATGAGTAGGGTCATTATACTAGTTGACCTGGGTTGGTTAGTTAAAAAATGGTATTAGATGGAATAACTGAGAGGAGGTGTTCTGATGTTGTTGGGGTTTGGTTCAGTGACTTTGGTAAATTAGAGATATGAACATTGGAATTTAGATAGTATCTATGGGTGGGTGCCTATCGATCTCACTTATGTGTCTAAATAATTATTAGCTTGGGTGGTTAGGGATTTTTTCCATTCTTGAGAATTGGTGGTTAGGGTTATTTAAATAAATTGGATTTTGTGGTTATTTAATTGGAATTGTTCCTTCATAAAGGTGCTGTATTTTGTTTATATAATTCATAATTTTTTTAAATTATTGTTTTTTTAAATAATTGATATGGATTTTTTTATGATGACCTTATGATTTAGAAATATGTTATTAAAAGGATTGGCCATTATCTTTTGTTTAATGGACTATATATCCTAAAATAGTGCTTCAAAAAATGAGAGAGGAAGATACAAGATAGGTTGCATAGGTATATACTCTAGTGGAACCTTCTTTAGTGGATGATATTATCTACACTATCCAGACTCAAGGTCATCCATGTGTCGAGAACCCTCAATTAAAATTGTAACACTGCTCAAAATATGCTAAGCAGTATCCACTTGTCTTCCATGGTGATAGAGGACCTTATGAATATTATGAATGGATTGAGTTTCTTTAAAGGATTTATATCTTCTTGAAAAATATTTATTACAATAAGGTATAGTTTTACATGTATATAGTTGAGGTACGAGGAACGAGGAAACATGACTCTATTGTATAATATATGTTACACAAGGATATTACTTAAGATTCTATTAAGAAAATATTCCAATATAATTTTTATCTTGAGATGTTATGTGTGGAAATATACTTGGAATTTCTAACCTTGGAGTAAGTGGAGGGAACCATTTTGGAGTATTCGACCCATTTTTCTGAGTTGGGGGATTGTGTACCATAGTTAGTCACCAACTAATACCTAAATGATTAGAGGTTTGAGTTGGGATTGAGGGAAAATATATAGTTTTTACAATTTTTCATGTTCCTTATGACCTTTTTTGAGGTATTAAATATGGTTGATATTATGTATTCTGACATAGCTTGGAAAATAGGTTTTTTTGGTGCTTCTATTGGGGTTCTTATTAGCCAGGATGTATCTTTTTCCATGAAAAAGAATCAGAAAGGTATTTTATTTCTACAAGACTCATTTTAAGGTATTATTAAGGATAATATTATTCAATATGATATCAATGTATAAGTCCTAGTCATTCTAATAATAAGAGTACATTGGTTCGAAAAAATTGTTATCACTGTAGACATTTTTGACATCTGAGGTGTTTTTTTGAATGGTTCTCCCATTAAAGTAAGAAGAGATCCACTCTCATCAAGGATTTTTAGGATTTTATATATACTTACATGGGTGGTGGGTATTATCCTAAGGCTAATGGGTGTTTTAATGTTTCTATTAAAGCTTAGGTAGGAGAAGTGACTCAAATACTTCATGTAGTGGAGTAAACACCATAGGAATATAAAACATCACCAACTACTATTAGAGTTATGATATTTAGTTGTTCTTAATTGGTGCTGATTTTTTATTCATATTATACTAATATATTTAATAATAAAAATTATTTTATGTGTTTTTATTTTATTTAGATCTTATTAAGTTATTTTTAGATCAGTCCATGCCTTTTTTAAAGAGGTAGGAACAAGGTTTCAAGTGTCCTGCATGTTGGGTAACGATAGTATACCATGAGGTGGAGTGGGACTTCTTGGTTTATAATCATGATATTTCAAACTAATTATTGAAATGTAATGTATTTTCATTATTATGGTCCATATCAACTACTATTTAATTCATGTTTTCTTTTCATCTAACAATTGAATCACTCATGTCTTTTAGGGTGAGTTATAATCTAAATATAGTATCGATGGGAATGCTATTCTTTATGGTTGGGAGATCTCATGAAAGTTGTTGGAGATTTTAACAGATGATCTTGATCCTTGTTTGAGTAGTCCACTTCTTTTAGTGATGTGTTTGTACCCTGTGGTGTTTATAAAACAATATTCTAATTTATAAAAATTAATGGATTTTGATTTTACCATTGACCTAATACCTAGAACGATGCTCATTTATATTCCATGTTATCATAAAAAACCTTATATGTTTCAATAACTTAAGGTTTATCTTGTGGATATTAAGTTAATGAGATTTATTCATCCTATATCATCAAAATTTTCTTTATCTGTCCTTATTGCTAAAAAGAATGATGATTTCCTCAAACTTATTATTTATTATAAAAAGTTATATTGGGTTACCATTAAGAACAAGTATCCATTTTAAGGGTTGGAATTCTATTTGATAAACTTAGAGGGTCACATTTCTTTTCAAAGGCTGAACTTATTTTGGGTACCAATAGTTCATATTGTGATATTAGTTTATAACTATGACCACATTTGAGGGAAGGTATGGGAATTTTGTGTTTCTTGTTGTGTCATTCAGTCTCACCAATGATCCTATGGTATTTAAGACATTGAAGAAACAGATATTCCATTGGTTTTGAGACTCTATTTTAATTGTGTTCATGGATTATGTTTTCATGAATTCCAATTCATAGGAGGAGAACATAGATCATTTAGATACCACACTTAGACAATTTAAGAGACATAATCTGTATGGTATAATTTTCAAATGTGTTTTTTGGATCTAGGAAATTTAATTTCATTGTAACTTTATATCTAAGATTTTTATCCTAGTGGATACTAAAAATATATTGGTGGTTATGAAATGGGAACATTCTAGAAATGTTTTTGATATCATAAAATTGTTGGGGATGGATGGATATTACAGGTGGCTTATTCATGATTTCTTAAATATTTCATCTCCAATAAAAAATTTAACCCTTAAGGGTGATAATTTTGTATGTAATAAAAAATGTTATAAATATATTGAGGAAGTGAAGGTTAGGTTGAATTTATATCTACTTTTGATTCTTTCATTACTCAGTTCAATATATGATATTTTATATGTTTCTTATAGTAGGCCTTTAGGTTGTGTTCTATTTTAAGGGAAACATGTGGTGGCCTACGACTCTTTATAACTATTCCCTCCTGAGATGAAAAACACTACCCATGATCTTTATATGGTGGTGATTATTAATTTACACAAAATGTGTAATCGCGATCTCTTTGTGGATCATTTCTTGGTATATTCCTACCACGAATGTATTGTGTATGTTTTCACTTAGTGGGATCTGAACATAAAAAATTACAATAAATTGAATATCTCTATACTTTATTATTTTTATATTATATATACTCCTAGGATACGGAATGTATTCAACAATTAATTGGGATTGAAATTTGAAACTCAAGATTTTATTTAATTAGTGGAAGAGTTTCCAATGATGTGTTTATTTTATAAGATGATCTTAGAAGTAGAAGAAGTTAGTGGAAGGTGTAATTGGATTTGATAAAGGTTGTTTCATCATTTTTTATCATTTCATCTTGATAAAGTACCAAAAAATGAGTTGTTGTATACATTAAAGGGGTGGTATCAATCTTATAGTGGGTCTTTGTGTTTCCAAAATAGGTTGGTTGTTCATTTATCTCTAAGTCATGAGTTGATGGAAACATTTCATAGACACTTAAATTCCATACACCTTGGTACTACCATGATATATCATGAACTATGATTTCAATATTAATGGTCAAGTATGAGGTTGTTGATTTCAGACTACATTTCATTGTGTCTTACTGGTCAAAGATCTAAGGAGGAGCACTAGAGACCTTTAGGTTTGTCAAAAACCCAAACCCATTTTTGTTTGGGAAAGGTTTGAGATCCACATGGAATATTTTTATTGTATTTCAATGGACTCCTAGTTAAAAGTATAAAGTTTGGTTGATCATTGATTGAATAATGAAATTGGGGAATTTTCTCCCAATCAAGGATATCATGAAAGTAGAATACCTCAGAGAATTGTATGTCCAGTTGGTTGGGAGACTTCATGGGGTTTCCTCTTTTATTGTTCTTAAAGTGACATGTGGTACACATCTAGGTTCAGGAATGGTTTTCAAAAGGTTAGGGGTTCCCAGTTGAAATCGATCAAGTCATATCATATGAAAAAGAATGTACCAATAGAGATATCTATCTAGGTCCATGAGGATATTAATTGGGAATCCATTATTGATATTTTTGGTCTTTAGAAAATAATCTTCCTCTGCTTTATTTTTAATATATCAATAGTTATCAGGTCCTGATTCAGATTGACTATTTTGAAGAGTTTTATAGGCCTCCTTGAAGATATCCATTATTCTGGGTAGACTTGGGAGAGAATCCAATGGTTGTGCCAAGTATTGTTCTATAAATTATGGACTGGATATAGGTTATCTTGAAGAATTTTATCACAACATATAGTTATCAGATATCGTATGTGTACCTTCATTCTTGGATACTAAATTTTGAGTTTTGTGAATGTGTTTTTCCCATATTATCACCTATATTGAGAAAAAAAAAATTGGGTAGGAAGTGTATGATTCTATTAAGTATTTTTATCCCCTTGGATAATGTCAATAATTATTTGATAGTGGAATATCGGTTGTACTTGATGTCTTATTTGGATTTGATCCATGACATGTTACATATTTCCCTGATGAGGAAGTATCAAATGGATCGTTTCCATGTGATTTAATGTAATTATTTTGATCTTGATCCCAACACCACTAGGGTTGGGTATCTAGTTTAGATTTTGGATTCCTAGGATAAGGTATAACAAAAAAAATCCAAGGTATATGTAATATGGAAGATCAGATGTGATAACCATGTGAAGTGGGGGTGAGAATTTTTGATGACTCTACAATGGCCATCATTTTTTGTGAGTCCAGAATATTGAGGACATTCTGTGGATGGGAATAATATATGGTAGGGATAACTGTAACAAATCAGGTAAATACATGGGTCTCTTTTAATTCAAAGAGATTGTTTCTTTTGTTCATAGTTGTTCTAAGTGTTTTTTTAGATCCTAGGATGGTTATTTCTTTTAGAACGATTTTACATTATAAATTTGGAGTTTACGATGTAAATATGGTAGTGTAAATAAGAAGCGAAATGGTTTATGACACAATATTTCTAAAAGCTATTAAATCTAATTTTGTACCATAAATTTGTTTTAGAGTATAAGATCATATTATGTACCACAAAGTAATTGATCATGGTAAATTTAAGTTCAAGAGATGTGTTTTTCATCATATTTTATTTATAAGATATTTATGTTATAAAATAGGTGTTTATGATATAAATCCTAGACAATTGTCTTTTATAATTCTATATTCTTTATTTAATCTTTATTTGACATTAAGACCTCCCCTAAAATCATACAATTCCTTTTGTTGTGTTGGATGTGATTTTATTTCATCTAAAATACTTTATTCAACTTTCTTTCTCTGGCTTGGTTACACTGATTCTCTCTAATAAGGGGAATTTTTTCTTGTTTATTCTCATTATTCATGGAATCTGTATTGTCTACATTTTAGTGACACATTGTGATATTTTTTTTCTATCGATCATTTTCTATTTTCCCTAATGTATTGTCATTTAGAGGGAGATCTTCTTTTTTCTAATCACTATTTATGAAAGCGTCTAGGTTTCCTTGTGAGGTAGGTTTCTCTATTCAAGGGTTTATTTATTGAGTAATTATATAATGTTATCAAATCATTTTTTTATTAAATTAAAATGCACGATCTGGTATTAGAATGGAATTATAAAATGAAATCTAAGTTTTATAGGGGTTTCATTAAAAATATATTTTTGAAATAGTGGTTTATTAAATTATTTGATGGGTGGTTTTGGATTATGAATGGGAGTTTAAGATTATAGGTATAAATGATTTTATTTGATAATGTTTAACTCAATGTGATAATGGATTTGAAAGGGATTTTGACAAAATTAACACATTTGGAAACCTTCGGTGTTTCATGAATAGTATTTTTTCTCTTTTTTGTGTAATTATACAAAAGGTAATGTGTCAATTTAGTGTATGTGATTCCTATAGATATTATATTGGTTGTATTTACCTTATTATTGTATTCGATATTCTCTGTTATGTCTAAAAAAATTATGGGAGACTGTGGAAGTGGTAGTATTCGAATGTCTGTAGTGATGGGAGGGGGTCCACGAGGTGGATGTGTTGATGGATATGTGGTTCCTCCTCAAGGGTGATGACAAAGATAACCTAAAATGGTGGTCATGGTTTGGGTATGACGATTGAAGATAGATTGGATTATGTCCTCAATGGGAGATAATGAGGAATTTGATGGTGGCACAATCCATGTTCAGAATAAAACCATGAAGTGAATGCCCCAAAACATTTTAAGGGGAGGGGTTTTCTTTTGTGTTTCTAGAAGAAGGCCTTGTCCCTCTAGGCCTATGGTACCTGAACGTTTCCATATCAACCCTTAAAAGTGTAATTTTCCAAAAATAAATAAAAAATATTATACCTTCAGGCATGAGGATTTATTACCTAACACACATACCATTATGCGAGATCCAAAATGGTGTTCTTTTTAATTTATGATTGGTTTGTCACAAGATGGTATTTTTATAGTTATTTTATTAAATTATTATCTTTTATAATATAAATTGTTGGTTTTACTTTTTATAATAGAATTTTTCATGCTTGGAATATTCCTTGATTTGCTAAATATGGACTGATTTTTTTAAAAGGAATGTTTTTCAAAATGGTTTTTTTAAAATTATTGGTAAAATAGATATGTTTTAAAGATAGAGATAATTAATTCATTTTATTATAAAATGTATATATTCTATGGTTGTATCCTATTGGGCTTTGTTCTCAAACCCTACTTTTTCATTTGGGTAGATGCAGCTGTTTATTTTTTTGCAGGAATCAGGTTGTGTGAATGAAAATGTGTAGTGTTCCAGTTTCAATGGTTGGTTATTGCCTCATAAAATGATATTTTAGTTGTGAAATATGGTCAAATAAAGGCTTTTATAGAGTTTTCTAGATTCTTTTTCAAGTTTATAAATTTAGTCTTGTTCTTCATGATTCATATATTTGTTAACTTTATTCTAATATATACCTTCTTTGATTTGTTTATTTTGGTTTTAGATGAGACACATTTCTTTCATTTCTTATAATTCCCCAAGTAGAGGACCACCTTGGGTGGATTTTCTAGTCAAACTGAATTGGTTTGTTACATGTATTAACAAATATATATCGAGTTAATAAGGAAAACATTGATTATTATTGATTGTTTAACTAAATATACACATGTTTAACCTATTTTAGAAACTATGTTTTTTGAAAATAATAAAAAAATTATCTTAAAGAGATATGTATATTAAATTTGGTCCATATTTCCATTGTATATTATCTTTTTCAAAGGATTGCATCAAATTTTTAGAAAGGAATTTAGAAGTATATAGGTATTGAATTAAATTTCAAAATAGATTTTCATTCGCGATATGGTGTACATTAGAAGAGTATAATTCAAACAACAGAGGATATTCTTTTTTCATTATTTTTATATTAGTGGGAAATATTTCACCTTAAGAGGAATTATATGAAAAATGGTGTTTCACTCCATCATAAAAGGATGAAGTCAGTGAGAGGGACTTATTGGGATCAAATTTGGTTAAAGATATTATTTAGGAATTAAATATCATGTTATACAACATGAGGGTAGAAAAGTGTAAGAAAAATGGTTTTGAATATAACCAATGGAGATAAATTTAATTTGTGGTAGGTGATCATGACTTCCAACAAATATCTTTTTGGAATAGTGTGAGTAATTATCATTGAAAAGGATATTAGAGCCCATGATTCATTGGATAGTATAAAATTTTTGAGAATGTAGGATCAGTTTCTTATTAGGTAGACTTACCGTCATGTTTATCTTAATTAAATGATCTGTTTCATGTTTCTTTTCTATGGATTTATGTACCTGGATCATCTCATATTTTGATCCTTGAAGTGGAATGGTAAGAGTATAATTTCTATTATTAAGAAAGGTATGTATAGATTTCGGATCATGTAGTAGTTAGTATTATTTAATTTGATTCAATAGGTTAAGGATTTATATAAAAATCACGTGATTGGGGATTAACCATGATAATCATAAAATTATATGAGGTAAAAATACCAACACATGTATAAGTAATGAATAAAATTGTCAGGACACAATTTCTAATCTAAGGATAATGATAAATCCTAGGTAATCATAAAAATATAACTAAATTAATATTTATAATTATTAATTATATTGATTCACAATCATCATAGTTTGATATATTACTTTATATAATTTTTCAATAGAACAATGAATAGTTTTATTTACCAAAATTGATTTTCCATGTTTTGTGTTGCTTTATTTAAATGTTAAATTTATTTATTTCATAAAAATTATTTGATATAATTGGATTCATTTTTATAATACTCATATGGAATATTTTTTAGGGTTAATTTTTTGGATTTTCATAAAAAGATTGATTTTTTATTGAATAGTAAAAAATTATGATTTTCAAAACAAAATGTAAATTATTTTCATTTAATTATGTAATATAAATTTATAAATTTATTTTCTATTTCGTTTTAAAGTATAAAATGATGAATTTTAATAAAAAAATTAAAATAATTCCACAATAATCAATATTATATTCGATTTTTGTATAAGTTCATTTCTTTTCATAAAAACATAATTTTTTAAAAACAGTTTTAATTGTGATGGGGAAACTTATTTTAAAATTAATTTCCAATAAATGTAAAAATTAAATCATTTAAAATTAATTCCATATTTTTCACCTATAGGTTCAAATATTTTAATGATTACAATTTTTTCATTATGAATAGTAAATATGGTAAATATTCGTTGAAACGGTAAAGGGTTAATCAGTTTAATAAAAGAAAAAACTAAGTGATAAGGTCAACAATTATTACCATAGTTATTATTAGATGATTTTATTTTGACCTTCATATCCTCATATTCAAATTTTAATTATCTAAGTTTCACTTTCCCATGAATTTTATGTTTTATTGTATTAAAAAAATTAAAAAATTAATAGTGTGATACTCCCCTCACTTATTAAAGGGGGTCCCATCCTTCCTTCACAAAACATTTTGATATTCTATTCCATCCAATAAATTACTAAATTTATACTTAAAATCTCTCTACACATCCTATATGTAATGTTATACTCAAAATAATAATCTTATAAGGCTTTAGATAAAATCCAAAGGGAGACATATGAGGAGGAGGTATGTATCCTAACTAACCTTTTTGAAGTTTATTTCATATTACAACCCCATCATGTATGTTCAGTTCACTATAAAATAAAAAATTAATATATTCACTAAACTTAAATTTCATTATGTTTATGGAAAAATTTATTTTATATCTATTTTTAATCCTATGGTAAATAAAAACATCATCAATGCATATGTATGGGCTAACAGCTCCACAATGTGATGTGTTTCGTCTTTTATCACTGCCATATACAAGTTATTATAATTAATGATTATATGTTAGGTTTATGAAGATATTATAATTATAGAAGGATAAAATATTACTTACCTTATTACACTATTTTATTGGAAATTGATAACATCGCTTGTACACACATGTGGAATACCATATACAAAAAGAGATGTGATACATTTTTTATAAAAACATTGAAATTATGGTTATAATTATTTAATTAATGAATAAATATGGAATTTATAATATATATTTTATTCTATAAAAGTGAAATATTTTCTACTTCCTTCTTTTCCACCCTTTAAAAAAATGAAAACGCTGTCTAAGTGTACATACAGACTATCATCTCCATAAAATGATGTGTTTAATCATTAATGAATATATTATATAGTAGGTTTTAAATGTGTGATTAAAGTATAAATATAATAATTAAATAATGTTTAATATTTATGAAGAAATGGAATCATAACCTCTTTGACCACATTCAATGCACTGATGTTGTTTTGAGGTTATAAGGTGAACAACCCTAAAACATCCAATGTGAAAGAAATCATTTTAATAACTAAATATTCCATGGTAATAAATGAAATTCAAGGAATAATATAAATTAAATGAATAAAAAAATCAATAAATTAAACAATATGATATAATTTTTTTTCAAGATTTAGAGAATTGATGATGCTAGACAAGACATAACGTAAGAGACTTTCTTTTAAAAAAAGTAATGCTTTCATTCCAACTATTTTTTCCATGCCATTGTTCATTAAAATGTTCAAAAGTTTTTATTAATTATGATTCAAAATGAAATAAAGGTTTTTTTCAATTTTTTTACATACATTAAAAATTAACAAGGAAGAATATTTTCAGTATTTTCTATGTGAGAAATTTTCAAAATTTTACAAAAGTGAAAAATAAACATTTTTTAATATATACAATTTTAACCATGTTTTGTTTCTGGAATTACTATTATTCATTATGAATTTTCATTTAGATGTTACAATAATTATTTTAAAATAAAATTCATCTCTTCATATTACATGATTTTTTCAGTATTAAATTTTTTTAGGAAAATAAATCATTTTCTCGTCTTTAAGATATTATAGAAAATGAAATTGTTTATTGGATTTGATTCCAATTTAAATGTTTTTTATGATTAATGTTCAATATATGTGTGTTTTATTAAATTTTTTTATTCTCTGAAATTTTATATAGTGACAAGTGTAGACAATATTTCTCTGATGATGGGTGATCCTAATATAGCCCTATAATTCATTAGGTAATGGGATGGAGTTTACCAGTTATAGGTTACTTCTATGAGATAGGGGAATTATCTAGTTAGGTGATTCTAATAAGGTTACATATAAAAGAGAATAATAGTATAATTTTATAGGGCACATATATGATATTCTTGAAATAATTTGTGAAGGAAATTTTTTTATTTCAAAATGGAGGGAAATGGGATTATGTTTTTGAGAAATGCTTGTGATTTTTTTTTTGTTAAATAAAATTTGAAATAATTTTTTTTCATGGAATTTTATTAATGAATTTTCATTTTTTCCAATAAACCATTAAAATTGGGATTTTTATCTTTATGATTGAATATGAAATGGATTATAAATTCTATTTAGAAATTATTTTTTTCATTTAAAAGTTAATAGTTATTTGAGTAAACGTTTTTTTAAATGAAAATTTGCTAATAAATTTTATAGGGTTACAATTAGACTGAAGAGTGTATTTTATTTTTATCCCCTTTATATGATTTTCTATTTTCATGCCACATTTTCAAATGATTTTTATAGTTATTAATGATGATTACAAATGTTAATAAATTCTGAGTTCCAGATTTGGGAGTTACCTTGAAAGAATAAAGTGTGACTTTAAATAATAATAAATATGTGGAAAAGGAAAAAAATAAAGAATATATGTGAATTAACTTGAAAGAACAATGCGTGTATTTATATATATCTTGTTCAGTTAGAAAAATGCACATTATGTGGAAATTTACACTTTGTAATGCAATTTTTAACCTAATTATCTAAACTATAAACAAATAAAATCATAGAATTATATAAAAGTGAAACCAATTTCGCAAATAATATATTTAGGGGTTGAATAAGTCACAATTCACTATAATAATATAGTTATCCTAGAGCATCATATTCCTAACTTGTTTTCACTAATTTTTATCATGTGTCAGAATAACTAGACCCTAGTAAATTCAATAGGATTAACCTACCCAGTTATCTCCATTTTCAGATTCAATGACTATTTATTAGTCAAATAATTGTAGAGCTACATCGGGCACACCCTTCATCATGATAAATATCAGATCCATCCACCTTCATTTATTATGATCATATACCCAATAATAAAATTTTTTTTTAATATTGTAATTCATCATCATTAAACACTACAAATTCGCATGTAATCCCATAAGTGAAACACTTTCCATTTTCTCTTAATCATAAATATAAATATAATTTTTCTTTTGAAACTCTTAAAAATGAAAACATACCAAAAGAGTAGAAATAATATATTATATAAAAAAACTTGTTCACTTTTAAGGGAACATTAGTAATTAATATTGGATATGATGACATTTAATGTTGGTCAATATGTATACATTAAAAACATTATTTATGCACTTGTAGAAAGTAAAAAATAAATTATATAAAAAATATTATAAATATTAATTTTATTAAAAATTGGAAAATAAAATAAAATATAGTTAAAAATGACCATTATAAGTAATTTAGGAAAAAATATGACTATTCTTGAAACATTTAAAATGTCACGGGAATGATGGAGAGAAATATTAAATAATTTAAAATAACATTTTAATGCAAAATACCGTACATTTAGTCACATCTTGATCCATACATTCTATAACTCTTAAATAATCCACTTATATTAGTTTCATAAATTATTAATAACAATTTTCGTGATTATTTCATTACTATTATTCCTTTTATTTAATTTATTACCTTATTTTATATAGTTACTAAAATGGTTATGTTCGCATTACCATTTTGGGGTTATTTATTTTATAACCTCAAAATAATATCAGTGTGTTGATCATGGTTAAGGTGTCTATAATTCCATTACCTTTAAAATATTAGTAAAATTTATTTATCATGTTTATATATTAAAAAACTATTAAATATTACCATTTTAGTTTGTCATAAAAAGGAATTTTATTGTTTTTTGGATATGTGAGTTCATATATATTCATAAACAACATTTTAATTTTTATAATAAGTGGAAAATAAATAAATGAGTTAATATTTGAATATAATAGAATCATTATTTTTTTATAAATTTTATATTTCCATCATTATGACCAGGCATGTAAGGTGGAAATGAAAAATAAATCACATTGCTTCAGGGAGGTGGTATTCCACACATACACACAATCAACTTTAACAATTTCCAATGGAAATTATAAGAATTTATGTAGTATATTATCATTAAAAAATCATAATTATTTCAAAAATATCATTTATATCCATTTAATCCATAATCATAACCATCTATATTATCTGTTTATGAAAAATTAATGAATCCATTTATGGAAGTGGTAGTATACAAATACACATGAGCAATGTAATTGTTTACCATATATTGGAAAAGTAGATGAAAATTTGTTTTATCAAAATAATAATAGCATCTATATTTATTTAAGATACTTATGTTATTATTTCTTCTTGTTTATGAATTATTTAAAGGAGTTTGATAAAGAAATAAACATGAAACACTCACTTAAGTGTTATACCTCATCTTTTGGAAACCTCATTTAAATTGAAAATTATTCATTCTAGGGCGGATATTTTTTGAGACCAGGTCCTGTAGGGAATTTATTTAAATGATGGGGAAAAATTTAGGTTTACATTTTCTAAAACAGAGTGCTCAAAATTTGTTACTAGGAGAGAAGTATATATTCCTTATTATAAATTAAGAGAGTGGAACACTTGTATTTTTTATAAAAATTTATTTATAATAAGTGTATTAATCACACTCGAGTGCCTAAAAAACAATAAAATTTCATAGATTAGTGATGATGTTTAAAATATAATAATGCAATATTATTAATAATTATTTTTTTACCAATTTCATAAACTATTTTCTTCAATTAACCTGATTAATTATTTATCATGACGGATTTTTTTTACAATGGTTTCTATTAATAATAACATAAATGAAATTTAACCCATTACTTAATTTTGATGTTATTTATTATAAATATTGATTCCTTTTTATTCAGACCCAATTTTTATAATTTAAATAATTTAATTTTACAATTTGTATGGGAAAAGTAATGAAAAAAAGTTTCTTATAATATTTCATTTTTAAGTATAAAAATGAACCTATATAGAAAACAAATATAATATTGATTACTATGGAGTTATTTAGATTATATTTTACTAAATTGTTCTTATATTGATTTAAAAAAACTTCTAACATTATGGTACTTTTAAAAATAATTTATTTCAATAATATAAATTTTACTTTTGAATAAATTCAAAATTTTCACTATTCACTCAAAAATTATTCTTCTTATAAAAATGTGAATTTTTTTCGTGAACCTACCAAAATAAACTTATAACATAATACATTATATGTTCTATACATTTCTTGAAATGAATTATTCATCCCCAAAGGTTAGTGACTACCCCCATGGCATCATACAATAATTAAGAGGGAATGGTTTTTCCACAAAATAGTGGATGATAAAAGATACAACTTGGTATTCCCATTCTTCTCAAGGAGAATGTAATAGAATAAAACATGTATAAAAATACCCAAAATGGTACTATATTAGAAAACAAAACATCTATTCATAAAAAATCAGAGACATCTCATGAAACTAGAAGACCACATCTCCACTATTCACCTCAATCACTTTGGGTCCCAAGGATCAAGAATATCCACCACTTCCCAGTGGTGGTTTGTCTTTTACTAGACCTGAAAAAAGGTAATCTACAAATTCCCATTTGAAAAATAATTCTTTAAGGAAAATAGATATGTATTGTCACACCAATTGGTCCATAATAAATTCCACATAAATAAACCATTTATTTTTTCAATTTAAATAATAAAATCATGGGAATACATTTAAATATTTTAATGAAAACATGATATCAAATAAAAATATGAAATTTTTATCGAAAGAAAATTAAATGAAAAATTTATATAAAATATTTATATACATAAATTTGGATGAATAAAATAGTTCAAAATCAATGGTGTGTAATCATCAAATAAAAACATATCATAGAACCACATAACATGACCTGTGGTATATTGGTTTGTAGTAATAGGATCTTTATACATCCCAATCATTATTATGGTTGAAATTGGTGTGAACATTCCAATTAATACCCCTTCACGGGATCCCATTATAGGAAATCATTCTGAACATGGGTAAGTTATTTTTTCCATCATCAATTCATCTATAAGGAGTAAATGTCCAAGCATTATAGTCCCATTTACGATGAAAATTTGAGGATCACATATGCTTTAATGAATTAATCCATTAATATTTAGGAAAATCATTCATTGCAATTCATTTCATAAATCACTGTTCAATTCCCCAAATTTTATTTTTCAACATGACCTTTCATTTCAAAACCAAAACATTAGTTTTCATCAAATTAATTCCCTTTAAAATAATATTAATATTTAATTCATTTTTCATAAGAATCATCATCCAAACATTTTCATAACATCAAAATTAATTTCAAGCCATTATTTTCTCAAATTCACCAAAAAAATTAAATTCCATTTAAATTAGGTTGTTTTCTGAATTTCTATTCCCATTACAAATAAAAACATAAAAAAATATCAAATATAGGTATTTAAATCATTTACAAACTCATTTAAAAATAATTAAGTAAATCAGGGATTCAATTGTATGGTAAATCATTATGGAACCACCTTACATTAATCATAATATTCAATCAACACAATACCCATAATAGCATCCACCAACAAAGAATTAATGTGTAAGAGATTAAGGAATCAAACCAACAATCAATATCCATCAATACATAGATTAGATCCATAAATAACTTGATTATACATAACCCGAGAGTCTTCATGGACCATGGAATTAGATTAGGTTTGAATATGGATTATTAAGGGTTAAATTGAGGGGTTTGGTATTTTAAAAACGAATTTTTGAGGAACTAAACACTGTGTGCATGGATTACTATAGAGGTCGTACTGTTAGAAATAATCATGATACTTAGCTATGTTCTCCTATTGTACTTATGTATGGGTTTCATGGTTTGGATGAATTATTAATTTAACCATTCACTAACCATTCAACCCTCACTATATAAGGGTTCATGGTTTTGGGGTGGATTTACTATTTGAAAAGCATTATTTCCCCATTCAACTGGCTCATCTATGGCCACACGATTTACCAAGACAACCCACATGGTTTTCCCAAATAGTGTTAAAACCATGGAAAAACTGAAAACTCTCAATAAATTTCCAAGTTTTCCCCATAATAAACTAATACAAAACCCAACCAAAGGGGAATCAAAAAATTATTATAGAAGTACCTAAATTATGGTAGTAAGATTTTACATCCTCCCAATAATAAAAATGTTATAACCCCATTAATACTGTCAAGAACGATCCTTGTCAAAGATAAGAGGCCTCTTATCCCTCTTTAATGCCTCATTCTCCTAAGACTCATGTGAATCAGAACCATGAATCCATAACACATATTTCAATGGTATATTCCCCTCACAAAAATCATTCATCCCAAAATAAAAAAAGCTAAACTGGTTCCCAATCATTGATAAATAAGGTTCAATATCAATATCTTCCTAGCTCTAAATATGAGATGGGTCAGAAAGATACATCTTGAATTATGATACATGAAAAAACTTCATATTAGTGTCAACTATGGTTGAAGTGATAAATGGTATTCCACTTTCCCCACCTTCTCATCAATCTCAAAAGAACCTAGAAATATCAGTGAAATCATTTCCTATTTCCCAAGACATTGGTGGCCCAATTGAGGTGAAACTCTAAGGAACACCTGGTCACCAATTAAAAACTCTTAAGGTCTTTAAAAAAGGTCATAATAATATTTATATTGAATCTATTCCATTACCATTCTCTAATGAATTAACTAAGTCTCTCAGCATAAACTAATTCCAACCAAGGAGGCATCACCAATCTTCAACCAAAAAAATATAAATTTACACAACCTTCCATACAAGGAAGAAAATGGATTCATCATGATAGTAGACTAGTATATATTGTTATCAAGAAACTCAACCACCCACAAATGGTTATCCAAATCTCCACCAAAGTCATAAAACCAAGGACCTTGAATTTCCTAAAGAATATGTATATCTTGTTCTATCTTACCACCCATTTACAAATTATTTTATATATGAAAACGTACATGGGATCCTTACCTCCTAGAAGACTCTTAAATTGTTAAAATTGAAAAATGTATCCTTATATGAGTCTATAGTAGAGTAAAATTCATGAAATCTGACAATCTAATTCACATAGAGACTTCCCAAGTCCAGAACTATGGTTGTATCATTAATGGGTATAATGTGAGATGATTATGTTAACCTATCAGGAATAACATGTTTTTAATAATTTAAATATGGGGTGTATGAAAAATTAAACATGAAATCACTATAAATATCACCCCACTTTGAAATTAGAACTGGAAGTGGATGAAGAATACCTAAAGGTATATGGTTGTTATTATTGACCTGTTGGAAAGTATATGTATATGAAATAAATTCAGTGATGCCTCATCTCATACCTGACCCCAGTAATCATAAATATATGTCACAAAACATCTTCATGGTTCTAGGGATCACTTATCATTATGAATTAAGACAACCCCCCCCCCCCCCCGTTATAAACTATCTCACAGGAAAAGGCACAATTTCTTGGCTCTGGAAACATACGGCACCCTCAGTGGAAAACTACAACTCACCAATGGTCTCCCCACCATAAAGAGAGCCTATAAAGCCTCATAATTCAATATTACACTCCTGTTGATGAAGAATAATCTCGATAATATTGGAAATCAGTAAAAAAAAATTCAAAAAACCTCAATAAAATCCACATAAACTCCCAAATTGAACTAAGGAAAGGGAACCATCAGATTCAACTTTTTTTATGATTCTTTTACAACATGGGTTGAATGATTCATTCTTAATGTGTCATTGATGACTTTAAACTTACTAGGGGTGCAAGAAAAATTAAAATAAAAGACTTTAGGTACTCCCCCTAATTCCTCTAATTGAGTATCAAATATTTTTTAGAGAAGATATAATTCAATATTTGGTGGTTGCAATAAATGGTAAAACTTTCATTGAAAATTTGTTATCACAAATAGTTGAGATTATACATAAAAAATATATGTTAGAGATCAGGAATCAATTAATTTTTATATTGTGTCCCAAACTACCTTGAACCATAGTCTACCTCATGATCACCTTATAAAAGAACACATAATGAACCCTGATATAATGCATCACAAAATTCCCCATAGCCTCACCTAGACATTGTAAGCATCAACACTAGTGAAATATTCAAATTAAATTTCAACACAACAAAATAACACTAATATCTATCATCCCATAAGAACTTACCTTGCTTCTAAGTGAGATCATTCATTGGAGAATCTGACTTTGTGAAATATTTTACAAATATATGGTATTACCCCAAAAAATCCAAGACTCTCTAAATGTCAAAAAAAAATATGCAGTTTCTCCCATTTAATAACACACTTCACCTAATTATTATAAAAAAACATCATGTTCTAAGACCACATGTTCCAACATATTCCCTTCTTATATCAATAAAATACACATTTAAGGAATTATATAATGTTGGTGATTTCTTAGGATTTCTAGACTCTAAAATGACCTCAATGATAATCCTCAGTATAAGAGTAAATAAAATACATCATACACAAAGACTACCATGAATTAATTGATGTTCTCATAAAATATAATATTCACCAATGCCATAAAAACATCAATATAATTAGTTAGACCAAAATGCATAACAAGATACACATAATAGATATACCTAACCCTGAAGGAGGTGTTTTGGATGTTAGATTCTTTAATTATCAACTAGTGATAATCATATCAAAAATTAATCTCTGAGAGACAGTTTATTGATTTCAACCAATCAAATAGATCATCAATATCTGGAAACATATACTTGTTCATTACTATAACTTGATGAAGTTTTCAGAAATAAAAACATATCAAAAGTGTTCCATCAGTTCTCTTTTCAAAATGGACATGCACTACCCACAATGACACAATAATGTGTATAAATCATTTATCTAGTATATTATCCAACTAAAATTTGAATTCATTCAACTCTCCCAGTTCCAGGTAGTAATAAATAATATAAATGGATATTTTTTATGTAATACATCAATAGATATCTTTACCTCTATTACTAATGGAAAACTATAAAATCTAGAAGGAAATGGGATGATAAAATATGTGATAAATACAGAGACAACGTATCTCAAATATTCTCACTCCATTTTAAAGCAAAAAAAATTGTTATTTACCTTACCAATTCCAGAAAATAAGGTCATCCCTATACTTTCCCTCGGGTCACATTCTCCCTAAATGACACGACACAACCCACATTGTATAGTAAAGGAGTCTCACTGAAGATAGAATTCAATTTAGTCCTTATGAGCAATCAACCAAAACAACATGAAAACAAAAATAATAGTTTTAATTTCATGAAATAGAAAATTTCATGGAATATATATCTATGATAGAGAGAAAATATAAGAGGGACTTTGGATAAACTTCTCACTCATCATTCCAAGGGGCATAGTAATCTCAATCCCATAAGAAGAAAAATGTATATGAATATTTACTATGTTCAAACTAATATTATCTATAAATTAGTGAGATATACCAATATAAAATAAAGCAATCACTAAATATAGAGCTTTTTTAATGGTACCAACCATAGTTTTATACCCACATCATCTTCCTCTATAGATTATTCTACCATGTGAGGAAGATATATTTTGGATTTCTATGGATGGAACACCTTAGTTATTAAAACATCTGATTTCATTGATGTAATTATTGGTGATAATGAACTCATACCACTATACAGAGAATAAAATATATGAAAAAACTTATGCAAGTGACTTTAGCATCCACATGAACTATAAATATTTGGTTTCTTAGTGTTAACCCTTTTTGAATTCCTAACCACTCCACATTTGAAGAAAGTTAAAGGACATATTCTAGGTATTGTGGGAGGTCTAGATTCCTCATTCTATCAAGATCCATAATGAGACTCATTATGAAATCTATTTCCATTAATGGAATTTATAATACTACAACTGGGGGAAAATGTTACTCTTGGCCACCCTAACTTACTAGTCAGGTCAAGCATAGCCATGAATGCTTTATCCTATACATTAATATAAGAAGTGGGATTTAGTTTGAAAACATGGGATCAAATATCATATTGAAGACCAATAAAAAACCTTGAAGTCTTCAATTTCTCATTATTCACTACCTTAGGAGAAAATTCAAAAATCTCAACAAAATGGTTTGCATACTGTATCATGGTCTTTTTACCCAATTGAAGGTTAAGAAACTCCATGTATTTAACATATAACATCGAATCTAGATAAAACTGACTAGTGAAAAGGAATATAAATATTTTTCACTCCAATCCATCAGGATTCTTCACTGTCATAACTATATCTGACCATCTATTACTAGGTCCCTCAACTTAATGGTGGAAATCTTTACTTTAATTGAATCTGAAATTTCCATGAACGCCAAAAGAAGATCTACATTTTTTACCCAATCCTTATCCTATTGAGGAATATTTTATTGTTTGAAATATTGTGGTTTCTGCAATGCAATACTTGATGAAAATAATTTGATTGGTCCCTTTGTGGTTCTACAAATGTATCATGAGTGGGAATGAGTGGCACTCCATGTCCCATGTCTTGGGAATCACACACCACTATCTCTTCAAGATTATAATCGACTAGAAATTTTCTCAATATGTTTCACCAATAGATTCCTTCAGTGACCTATTCAAAGGATTTATTAGTGGAATGATTATACATGACATTAATAGAAAACACTGAAACATTAGAAAGGATACTCAAATAAATAACTCGATAAAGAGTTATAAGATCAAGTGGGAAAAGAATGGAATTAGATGAAAAAAATAATCAAAGACACTTCTCCTAATGTACCAAGTTTAATTAAGGCTCATTATGAATAGAGATGGAAATGAAATCAGTCGTAACTACATTCTTTATCCCATCAAACCTACCTCTAGATGACTAGGACAACCCAAATGTATACCGACATCAATGAAAGATGCACAAACTAAACTTCTGATTCCACTTTTTTATAAACTACCTTGAATACCCTCATACTCTAATACCCAATCTAGTGCAGACATATCCCAAATGGAATTCCCTATCCCATGTGTTTGTGACTAACACCTAGAAACATAAAATAATCAAGAGGGATCATTTTTTATGGTAATATTGGATTCCCTAGATTCATATATAAAGTACTTTTAGATTACCATTTCATGTATATAGTAAAATATGCATGATATATACTTACCATTATAGTCCATACATTTGTTTTTCCACTATTTAAATGGAAATGTAAATATGCTATTTTTCATATCAAAAGATTATAGTATATACCAATCTATAATGAGAACCTTAAGATACCATTAAATTAATATTAAACATATGTCCAATGGTCTAGATACATCATACTAGTTGGACACAATTAATTTATGACTATCAGGTTTTGTGGTATCATAAGGATTGAGACATATATTAATGAAGATCACATTTGGTGATATCTGGAAGATGAGGTCATGATCACAGACCAACCAATAAGAACACCATGTGTTTTAGGTGTCATTTTTTGTTCTTATATACAATCATGGGTATTGTTCAATTGACTTGAGGTCATTACAAAAGGGTTCTATTTTATGACATACTATTAAGAAAAAAATTACAATGAAATTGTACTAAGGTAACTTGTGTTGGGTGTTCCATTGGTGGTATGTCATTAGTTGAAGTGTCAACATAGGATATGTAACTTCTGAGTTTAGAAAGTAATATATCTCTGGACTAGTTGATCAGAATGATAATACCTTCATAATTCTTTGGCCATGTTAGTTGACTGTAAATCATTCGTATTAGATAAAAAAATTATAATGGAATTTAATGATGAGGACACAAGTGTTTTTCCTGATTTAAGAGACATCTAAAGACAAATAGATTATATTACATTGTGTGTTCTCATAGGTTGGTTATCATTTCTATGGCTATTTCATATATATTTAGGGGACTTGATGGGTTTCTAGATGTAACGTCCCTGACCTGGGTGCCACTGAATTGGTGCTCTGAGCTAGGTAGTTACATGACCTCAAGTGAGCCGCCCTACATGCTAGAGGTTTCTAACTAGTATCGAGGTTTCAATAGGTCATGTGGGGAGACTATAACCACAATACCATAGTGAGTCACAATAGATAATAATTGAAATAGTTGAAACATAAGAGAATAATCCATAACATGCATATTAACCAAATCCCAAAATTGGGTACAAACATAACATCAATAAATATTCCATGTCATGCTACGGTGTCATGTGATCATAACTAAAATGAGAGAAAAAGGTAGAATCCCCAAAATGTTCTGGACTCCATGTCTGTAACCTCACCCAAATATGTCCCATTTCTAACTCAACTCCCTAGCATAGGGCCCTTGCCCTTATCCTAACCTGTAAGCATGAAATCTACTTGGGTACCCAACGGAGGCCTGAGCAGGGTGTAAGTATAACTCAGTAGGCCACCACCAATGATGTCTATAAAATATCGAGGAATATATATAGTGCATAAAATGATAAATAACGGAATGTTTAGGTAAACAGTTCAATATGTCATTCTAAAATACATTCGTTTTATTTACACTACCAATGAATTCGGGATCACGACTTAGGCATTTCATTATTCAATCTCCCATTTTATATGTTCAATTGATTAATAATATTCATCATATGGAAATACAAACAAGCGCTATCTCACTAGGCATCACAATATAAAAATTCTCAACATCCTCACCTCGAAGCCTCTGTCCAGGTGGAATTCAACTGTTAGGGGGATAGTACTTCATCCCCTTCCCTAACCCATTAATTCAGGAGAGGATCTCGAACCTCGGTCCAATTAGACCCATGGGCGTAGAACCTCAAATCAATACCCCACTCTTCCAAGCCAAGTGCACATGCTTATTTATCATTCGCCACAAAACACCATATCACAACAACATAGCCAACATTATTTACAATCATCACAATAATCTAAATAAATGGGAATTTACATTTTTCTCCCATCCATTAACACTTTCATAGTTCATATTACTTAACCCCTTTATTCTCATTCCCATTATCCATGCCTATATCACTAAGTGTATTAATGTATAAATCTAATCCCTAGTATTTCCCCATTTATCCATTTAACCCATTTTTGTGCCAACCAAAAAACCTATTGGGTAATTACCCAACCTAGGTGTATGACTAGACACCAATTTTAATTCCTTTAAGAATATTAACATAATCATCAAGGGCTCTACGTTCTTTCATAACGACCTACACTTAGCTAACTCTAAGTCCGTGGAATTATCAGCACACCCCTCGTGTGGCCCTAATTCAATCTATTCCTCCTCCTTGAATCCCATTAGGATCAATAGGGGTTGAATTATCCATTTAGACACCTATACATCACATCATGTTAAGGTAATCAAGAACTCTTCAAAATAGGTAAAAAACAAAAAACCCTACATGCCAAAATCTACCCAAAATCCAAGGGATATAATTTTTTAGACAACTAACCATGAATCCATTTGAAAACACACTCCAAAACAAAGCCTTAGATCTCTATTCAACCAAAACTTGAATATTTACCCTAAAACTCAGAAAAAAAGGTCGGGTTTGAGAGCTTTAGATGGAGAGGGAAAACAATTAGAAACCCTAAACTAAAAAGAAAATTAATAGAGAGATTTTCCATACACGGGTCTTCAATTCGCATCCAATGGAACTCAAAATGGCCAAGAATCGAATGATATTAATCCTTCAGAGCACATGGTCCCCTTGGTTCATTTTTAGGTCAGCAAGGTAAAAGGGGGAGGAAAATCCCGAGTGGGTTATAAAATCCAGGAGTGGAATTTTTGTAAATTTTTAAAGGTCTATAGGTCACATTTTTTGCCAAAGAGTTCAAAAACTGTGTGGATGATTCTATCCCAAAAGATCCACTTCACATGGTTTTCCCACATGGTTTTCCAAAATGTGTGCAAATCGTGCAGAGGCTACTGTCTGAAAACCTTTCTCTTGCACGGTTTACCTGGGCCACCCGCACAGTTACTATTAACTGTGCACAAACGGTGCAACTATCCCAAAAATCACATTTTCCTTATTTTTCATGTTCCAAAACCACAAAACACCCTCGATCCTCCTTAAGGACCTTAGATATCACTTAATTGACCAAAATAAAGGGCCTAAACTGAAACACAAATAAAACATGCCTTATCATGAAATCTGTGATCATACAACCTCTCCAACTTATAACAGCTCGTCCCTGATTCGTTCTTCCTGAGTATCAAGAGTTTCTAAAGTAAGGAGATTGGGCTACTGGACCCACACATCTGATTCTTGCTCCCATGTTTCCTCAGGAACATTTCCATGTTTCCATAGAACACGAACCAGGGGCACAACATTACCCTGCAAAACTTTCCCACTATAATCCACAATACGAACCGGGTGCTCATCAAAGGATACATCAACCTCAAGCTCAACATCCTTAGAATTTATCACATGTAATGGATCTGGGTGATAAAATGGGAGTTTTGAAACATGGAAAATGTTATGCATCCCATATACCATTGTGGAAAATCCAATCGGTAATCCATCAGTCCGATTCTCTACACAATCTAAAATGGCCCCCACATATCTTGGTTCCATGTTTCCCTGCTTCTGAATTCCACGGTGACCCAACCTTGGCGGCACCCGATGAAACAAACTATCACCCACCGCAAACTCAAGAGGTCTATGACGCTGATCTGTATATGGATTCTTCCTAATCTGAGCTATTTCCATGTGTTTTTGAATCAAACAAGCCATCTCCAACGTCTCCTATACAAGACTCGACCATAACAGCTCAAACTCTCCGGCCTCTAACCAACAAAAAAGTGATCTACAGGGTCTCCCATAAAGTGCCACAAAAGGTTCCATCTGGACTGTAGCATGAAGTGGCTTTTGTAGGTGGTGATTCGTACATAGAAACACTTGGGTACCAAGTGCATTATGTAGTCCCTTCCAGAAGTGTGAGGTGAAACACGAATCATGATCTGAAACTATGGTTCTCAACACACCATGAAACCATAATATTTTTTAAAAATACAACTCCCCCAAATGGTTGACTATATAGGTTTCTTGAATTAGAATGAAATGGGCCACTTTGGTCTGTCGATCTACTACCACCCAAATGGAATCATTCTTTTGAGGCATCCTTTGAAGACCCACTATGAATTCCATGATGACGTCATTCCACTTCCACTCTGGAATAGGCAATGATTTCAACAAACCACCTGGGAATTGATGTTCAGCATTCACCTGCTGACAGGTAAGGCATCATGCCACAAAACTCTCCACTTCTTTCTTCATTGTCGACCACTAGAACTACCTACATTGATCACGGTACATCATAGTATATCTCGGATTCACTTCCCACTTTGACATGTGGAACTCACGCATCAAAACTTCTCGTACACCAGCCAGAACCACAACATGACCATGGACATAACCAACTTCATTAGTTCTGAAGGTCCAACCAGAAGGTGACTCTCCACCTTTAAGACTTTCCTTCATAGCCAATCCCTCCAGATATACCAACTGAATCTCTTTAACTTGGCTCGAATGTGCGGACTCAGCTGCTATAGATACAAGGTTCATCTTCTTGTTCCCATCTTGTACCTCCACATGAATCTCCATAAACAAGGCCATCATCACCCACTCTAAACTGGTTTCCTGAAAAACTTTATTATGAGTCTTTTGTCTAAGTTCATCAGAGACACTATTTTCATTTCCTGGTGTGTAAACAAATTCTAAATCAATGTACTGTAAGTACTCAACCCACCATCACTATCAAAGATTAAAATTTTATTGAGAGAAGATGTATTTGAGGCTTATTTGGTCATTAAATACCGTAAAGGGTTCTCACAACAAATGATTCCTCAAATACTTTAAGGCATGAACCACAACAGTTAGCTCCATGTCATGAGTAGGATAATTTCTTTCATGTGGACTCAACTACCTCAACCAGTAAGGTACAACCCAATCATTCCTAATCACCATTTCCCCATGTCCAACACTAGACGCATCGTAGAACAAGGTATACTTCTTTCCTAGTTTGAGTAAGATCAAAATTGGTGTGGTAGTCAACTTCTTCTTCAGCTCCTAGAAATAATTATCGCTAGCCTCTGACTAATCGAACATAACCCTCTTCTTGGTTTGTCCTGTGAACGGAACTACCAAATGAGATAAATCTCTAATAAACCTTCAGTAATAACTATCCAAACCCAGAAAAATCTGAATATTAGAGACATTCTTGGGTTGTTCCCAAGACACCACAGCCTACACCTTTTCTGGATCCACCGACATGCCTGACTCAAATATAATATGTATTAAAAAGTGCAACTCATTAATCCAAAACTAACATTTTGATAGCTTAGCGTAAATCCTAGGATCTCTCAGTGTACTCAAGACTATGCTATGATGTTTGGCATGATCATCATGAGTTCTGGAATACAACAATATTTCATAAACAAAAACAACTACAAACTGATCTATATATGGGTGGAATATCTGGTTCATCAAGACTATAAACACAACTTCTGCATTGGTCAAACCAAATGGCATTAAGTAGAATTCATACAGCTTATACCTGCTTTGAAAATACATCCAGGGTATGTTAGAAGGTCTCACCCTCAACTAATGGTATCCTGATATCAAATCAATCTTGGAAACATTGAGCCACCTCTGATCTGATCAAACAGGTCTTCAATTCATGGAAGAGGGTATCAGTTCTTAACTTTCATTTTTTTAGCTTATTATAATTGACACATAGCCACAGTGATACATCATCCTTCCTAGCAAGTAGCACAGGAGATCCCCAAGGTGATTTACTAGGACATATAAACCCCTTACTCCCTAATTACTACAACTAAACCTTCAGTTCATGGAGCTTTGTTGGTTCCATTTGTTAATGTGGAATGGAAACTGGCTCTCCTCTAGGAAAAAATTTATCATAAACTCAACATCTCTCTCAGATATGATATGTCCTAAAAATTGCACCTCATTAATTCAAAACAGGAATTTTGATAGGTTAGCGTAAATCCTATGCTCTATTAGTGTACTTAATATGATGTCAAGATATTCAGGATGATCGTCATGAGTTCTGGAATACAATAATATGTCATAAACGAGTATCTTACTCACTTCGAATGATATGAGTGCTCCCATTGAGAGAAGTGAATGTTACCCGATGTATGTAACAGTCAATATGGGTTTGATATAACACCATCCAATCCATTCCCAAGATCAGGTCAAAAGCTGACATATCTAGGACAACAGATCCCACATAAAACGATATCCACCATCCTCCAGAGGACAACCCTTACACTTCCTGATATCCTCAACTCGTACTCCTAGAGAAGTATCAAGAGACATTACCCCACAAGAAGTCTCTACGATTAAGCCCAAACCAACTACAAACTAAGCAGAAATAAATTAATATTTAGCACTTGTATCAAATAAAGTAGTAGAAAACGTGGAAGCTACAAGAATCATCCCATGAACAGTAGATAGTCCTGCCTCAGCACCTTTAGGTGTAGCCTAAACTGCATGGAGGTGGCCTACCCCTTTACCATGGGCTCTAGCCTAAGTACCCTGAAATGCACTGATTAGTTGGTAAGGGTGATCTCGCCCCAGAGTTCCACGTCCACTACCCCTACTAGTACATCCCTTGGAGCTTCAACTTCCTACCTGATACGAGGTAACCGATCCCCTTCCTACACTCGAAATCTACATATGACCTCCATCATTCCACAACTATCGTGGGTTCCTGCATAATCTTTTCACAGGGCATAGCCTGCCGCACGCTCGGCACTCAACTGATGGGTGTGGACACTATCCACGCTTGTGCCCTGGCCTTCCACCCTAAAAATAAAAGACCCGGTCACCACCCTGAGAAGATGACCCCCTCTTCTGACTGCTATTCATTCTTACCGATTACTAGAAGGTTCCAAAGTGTCACTTCCTACTATTAGAAGCCACACCACTTGCTCGCCTAGCTGATTCCACAATTTCACCAACTGCAGATCCCTTCATGTTTCCTTCTGAGATAAGGGCTTGATCCACCACTTTGACAAAACTTTTTAGATGAAATATATTCAACTGAGACCTTATCTCATTTCTTAGCCCATCCTCAATGTGTTTCACCATATATGCATCATCTCCCATCATCGTCGGAACGAAGCATCTCAAATCAGTGTAATTGCTAGCATAGTCCATCACTGACATTATTCTATGAGTCAACTTGATAAAATCTACATCCTTATCCTACCTCAAGGATTCTTGATATAAGTGCTCAAGATACTTCTCCTAAAAATATTTCCACATCATCCCCTCAGCCTACTCTGTCTGAACCATAATGTCCCACCAACGTTTTTCTTTCCCCCTCGGCATGTAGGTCTCTAAAATGACTCACTTCTCGCGATGAGTCTCTAGATGGTTGAGAATAGTTTGAATGGACTATATCCAGAACTCTGCTACTTCTAGCCCACCCTCTCTGGTAATGGTTGGAGGGTTCTGCAGCTGAAACTCCCTGGTCTGCTCAATCATGCTCGGCGCAACCCATCCTGGGTCTCGTTCTATCATCTGCATAAAATGAAAAAATTTGTCATGGAACTGATCTTCCATATCCCCTTGGATCACCGCGTTCTCTTGCTCTACTACTATAGGAGAATTCTCAGCAGCGTTATCATGTCACCCAACCATTGCATGTCTTCGAGGTGGCATTTCTCTGCAATGCCAAACACAATCATTAGAACACAGCCTTAAATATTTATGAGAAGGAAGAGGTATAAATATCCTCATCACTTGTGATAACCAAACTAGTTTGTTTACACTACTCCAAATATCCCACTCGCAACCGGTTCACTACCCTCATCCATCTCTCTATGTTTATGGCCAACATGGTATCTGATTATCAGGGTTATAAGGCATATCTATTACTCCCATTCGAACAATTTTCATATTCAAATTTACCCCTAAAAAAATTATTCCACTTTTAATTCTTTATCAAAAACCATTTTCTAATTACTACTAGACATTTTCACTTCCCATTTTTACTCATTCATACCATCTTACTTGGAAAAATTAATTACTTTTAAAATAACATGTGTATCCTAACATTTAAATCCCGCACATCCATCCCATGTGTGTGCCTATCATGATGCATGTCACTTTCCTACATAAGTTCTTAGAATGATGCATGAATTCACAACCTCATACCTTTCGGTCCATGAGAGAAATATCACAAAACTGTCAAATCACACAACAAGTGAATCACCCAATAGTGAAATATCATCAAATGTAACAACGCACAACAAGAACAACAATCCCTTCCCAGAGTGACTTGGGTTTCAACCCATACATGGGTTAGATACTCCCAATCACGAGATCATTACCAAGGCCTAACACATTCCTAATATTTTTTCTACCATCCCCAAATAATAAAAAAGATAAAATAACCTCCTTTGATATCAGTTTGTAACGTCCCTAACCCAGATTCCACTAAACTAGTTCCCCTAGCCGGGTAGTTACATGACCTCAAGCGCGCCTCCCCATATGCCATAGGTTGCTGACTAGTAGAGAGGGTCCAATAGGTCATATGGGGAGTTTATAATCTCAATAATATAGTGAATCATAGTAGATAGTAATTTAAATTGATAGTACTTTAAATAGTAGAAACATAAGTGAACAATACATAACATGCATAATAACCAAATCCAAAAACTGGGTACAATCGAAACAACAATAAATATGTCATGTCATGCTACGGTGTCAAGTAATCAAAACCCAAAAGATAGAAAATGGTAGAATCCCCAAAATGGTCCAGACTCCATGTCTGGAACCTCACCCAAACATGTCCCATGTCCAACTCATCTCCCAAGCATAGGCCCCTTGCCCTTATCCTGACCTGTAAGCATGAAATATGCTCGGGTAGCCAATGACGGCCCCAGCAGAGTCTGAGTATAACTCAGTAGGCCACCACCAATGGTGTCTTCAAAATATCCAGCAAGGTAGATTGTGCAATAAAATGATAAATGAAGGTATGTGAAGGTAAACAGTTTAATAGGCCATTCTAAACTACGTTCATTTTATTTATACTACCAATGAATTCAGGTTCACTATTTAGGCATTTCATTATTTAATCTCACATTTATGTGTTCAATGGATTATGCATATTCAATGTATGAAAATACAATCAAGCTCTATCTCACTAGGCATCACAAATATAACAATTCCCAATATCCTCACCTTGGAGACTCGGTCCGGGTGGAATGCAACCATTAGGGTACTAGAACTCTGACCCCTTCCCTAAACCATGCATTTATGGGGGGATCTAGAACCTCGGTCTAAATTGACCCATGGGTGTAGAACCTCAAGTCAATACCCCACTCATCCAATCCATGTTCACATTCTTATTTATCAATCACCACAAAACACCATATCACAACAACATAGCCAACATCATTTACAATCATCACAATAAACACAATAAATGTGTATTTACATTTTTCCACAATACATTAACACTTTCCTTGTTCATATTACATAACCCCTTTATCCCCATTCCCATTTTCCATGACTATCTCAATAAGCATATTCATGTATAAAGCTAATCCCTTTCATTTTCCTATTTATCCATTTAACCATTTTCATGATAACCAAAGAACCTCTTGGGTTATTATCTAGAATATGTGTATTACTAGACACCAATTGAAATTCCTTTAAGAATGTTAACATAATCATCAAGGGATCTAGGTTCTTGCACAATGACCTATACTTACCTAGCTAACTCTAACTCCGGGGAAATATCGGCATGCCCCTCGGGTGGCCCTAATATAGTCGAGTCATCCTCCTTGAATCTTGTGGGTATCAAGAGGGGTTCAATTATCCATTTAGACACTACTACATCACATCATGTCAAGGGCATCAGGAACTCTTCAAAAGAGGGCATGAACAAAAAACCATACATGCACAAGTCTACACAAAATCCAAAGGATATAATTTTGTAGTCCACCTACCTTGAATCTATTGGAAAACACACTCCCAAACGAAGCCTTAAATTTCTATTCAAACAACCCTTGATGTTTTACCCTAAAACTCACTGAAAAGGTAGGATTTGAGAGCTTCAGATGGAGGGGTAAAATAATTAGAAACCCTCAACTAAAAAGAAAAGAAAGAGAGAGATTAGCCTTACCTGGATCTTCAATTCGAATCCAACGGCATTCCAAATGACCAAGAATCCAAATAGATTGATCCTTGGGAGCCCTTGGTCCCCTAGGTTCGTTCTTAGGGTTGTAAGGGGTGAGGGGGAGGAAAATCCCGAGTATGTTATAAAATCCAAGAGTGGAATTTTTGTAATTATTTTAGGTTTTATAGGCCGCACGGTTTTCCCGCACGGTTTTCCAAACCATCCGAAAACCGTGTGGATGCTTCTATCCTAAAATATCCCCTTCGCACAGTTTACCAGCACATTTTTCCAAAATGTGCCCAAACCGTGCGGAGGCTATTGTCCGAAAACCTTCCTCTTGCAAGGTTTACTTGGGCTGCCCGCAAAGTTAGCACTAACCGTGCACAAACCATGCAGCTTTACTAGAAAACTCATCCCCCCATTTTTTGTGTATCAAACCCCCAGAACAATCCCAAGCCTCCTTAAATACTTTTTAAGGAACTTAATTGACCAAAATAAAGGGCCTAAACTAAAACATAAATAAAATATACCTTAAAAAGAAATCTCAGATCTTAAATTAGACGTCATTATTGGTTTGTGAATACTATTCAATGATATCGAGATAAGGGCCTAGACAGTCAGACGCAGAAGTATATTCAAGAATCTAATTGATTCTAGTGAATATGTATATAAGACATGGTGGCCCCCTCCCTAGTGTCTGAGTGTTTTCCAAGTTATCGATCACTAATAAATAAATAAATTCATTATAATTAATGTAATGAATAATTGGTTTTTATTTATTTCTTAAAATAATTTACAAGTTTTTAAGTGAATATGAGGAATAATATTATTTAAAGAAATATTACATTAATATTCCAGGATTGTTTTATATTAGCGGGAACTTTGAGTTGAGTTAAATAACTCAGTTTTGTCATATAATATATTTAATATATATTTATGGTATGTGATAAAATATTAATACTATTTAGGAAATAGTATAGTTCATTATAATTATTTATTTAGTGGACATTAAATACGTGGGGAACAAGGAACCCTTTATGTGTATTTCAGAATCTACTATAAAAAGGAGGACTGAGGCTCTCGCATAATGATTATTCGTTACAATTTCAAAAGATAATCCCTGTCATATTGAATTTTTTAGTGAGAGAATCTCATGATCAAAGTGATCGAATTGAGCTCTTATCCTTGCATCGAAGGAATGCTGATTTGGTGATCATCAAGACATCAAAGGAATCATCAGATCACCGCCCTAGCACCTAGAATTTGACGATCGACCCTCTTGTAGAATTTTGTAGTGTGTATGTATAATCTAGAGGTGTTTTCCTTTGGATCCTTTAAGAAATGATCATTTAAAATGAGTGATGTATGATAACAATTCCTTTTGGATGAGGTACTTATTCAGATTTAATTTACACAATTTGTTTAATTCACACATGATCCTCGGAACCATAGCAGGGCTCAGATCACCAGAGCCAAAAAGTATTGTTTTCCCGAAAATGAAATTTTTTAAATCCTCAACCCTCCAGTATCCACAGTGCACCTCGGTACCCTCATTTGGTATCAGATCTGTCACATGAATTTTCTGAGCTATGGATAATTTAATTTGAATAAAATTGAGTAGAGGGTTTAAGTTTGGTCCCAACGATATAGATCGCATGTTTATCAGATTTCGGATGACTATGTTATGATGATCAAAATGTTTTAATAAATTTTATTTTTTGGTTTTGGGATATTAAAATTTTAAGAAGTAATTATATACATATGACCACATACTGATTTTTTGGTGAATTTCGTATTCCGACCTCAATAAGAAGAATATTTTTCGACCAAGGTTTCGACCAGAAAAGTTTTATTCGGTAGGTTTTCTGGAATATATATTACTATTATTTTATAAAAAAATAGTTATAATAACACTGAAATTTAATTCCACACATGCTCCACCATTGGTGGTGGGGTGGTAAGGGCTTGGGTGGGGTGAGGGGCAGTTTGTGGGGTCAAGTCCTCGGGCTTGCAATTTACTGTAATTTTCTTCCTTGCGTCGTGTGCCGCTTTTGCGGTTGTATCCAATTTTTAATTCCACACATCACGAATAAAAAAGGGGATGACTGGACAATAAAAGACACCAATTGTTTTATGTTTTAAAATAGGCTACATTATAGCCCTTGAGAAATCTGTTTTAGGGAAACAAATTATGTTAGCCATGATGAAATTAAGGGGGAAACTAGTTTTTTTGTCAAAATATATATAATAAACAAATGGGGCCAAGGTGGGAGAGTGAGTCCCACCTTCTGGATGAAGCCCCAGATCCGAATTTCCTCGCCTGACCATCCACTTCCCCGTAGAGAAAGGTCAACCACCAACCTATCCTCCCTAACCCATATCATCTTATTATCCTCCTCCATATGAGATAGGAGGAGCCGAAAATACATTCTTTTCATACCCGTCTCTACTGGAAGCACGCAGACATCACCGCCACCCACGTCTTACCCAACTACAGACCGGCCAGATGCCAAACCTCTCGACGCCACTTCTCCCCTTTCCATGCCCTTATGAGAACCCCTTGATATGTCCTTCACCCCAGCCTTGGAACAAATTCACACCATAACACCCTCTCCATATCCTGAATGGATGCCAGCACGGCCCGTTGTATAGTTGTGTATGAAATTAATTAATTAATTAATTTAATTTTGGTATCAAAATTAAATTAATACTAAAACCAAAAATAATCATTTTAATTTAACACAATTCATTTAATTTATCAAATTCCCTCATAGTTAATTTATTATTGTTTAATTTATATCATACCTAAATTAATTATGATGACTGGTCTTGAGCAATGGACCGATCATGTGTATGTTTTTATATAAGTATTTATAATTGTGTTTGATAATGGTAAATGTAGTGAGATGAAAATAGAAAGCTCGGAGTTAGTGTCTACAATCAATTACATTTACATTATTACAAGGAATCAAATCCTCAAACACCAAGAGTTTAGTAGTCTTGGTAAACCAGATACATACACGTATCCTGTATTAAAAATTAATACACTAATTAAAAAAAAAATTGTAAATAAAAAACTTCAAGGATAACATTATTCCATATAGTATATCTTTATATAACTTTCATAGTAAACTTCTTGGATTCCTAAAAAATGAAATATAATAAAGGTGATCTCAAATGCTCAGTAAGAGTAATGTATAACATATGCAATAATTAATCAATGAGAATAATTGTCATGGAATGGTAAATAACTGAACACACATACGATGTAATCAAGAGAAGGAAATCCATAAACAATACAGAAAGGTAATAACTCAAAACAAATGCCATTCAAATAACTGGATTATGCAAAATCAATGTTGTATGGTTAAAAACTAAAACACATTCCATTTAATTAATGAACTGAAAATGAAATGTTTTCATTGATATGTTAATGAAAAATCTCATTGATGAATAATATCTAAAACTAAAAGAGGTATATTCATGATTAGTGGATTCCATGTTCCCAAGGTACATAATACCATTACTTTCAAGACCTTTCACAAGGCTATTAACAACATATCGGTTAAAACCCAATCTTAGGAGGCTAGCCAAATGAATCATCTCATGAGAGTACCGATGTAGCGAAGGGGTATATATAACTAGGCCCCACCCATGTTATTCCAATTCAAAACATTCCTTATATATCAAATAATTGATTTAACAATGTTTCTTATAAAATATATGTATGGAGTTAGAGACATAGATTAATCAAAATTTAACCAAATAATCAAATAAAATTCCTGTTAAACACCATATAACTAAGATATATTATTTATAAGATGAACATATGCATGATAAATTATATGATAAATTAGGGTAAATTCAATGTTCAATGGTTATAGGAAATTGAATATTTCAAGGGGACTAAGAGGAATCAAGGAAGTGAATTTTTTTAAAGGTTGGGGTCGAAGCCACATATATTATTTAAAGCAAGGACCTCTTTCAAACTGTGTAGAGGGAGACCCATTACATAGCTCGAAGACCCAAGACCAAGTGGTCTGAATACAAGGTCTGAAAGCCCATTTTTTGGCCCAAAGGGCCCTTCAGTGAATAGTACTGCTAAAATACTCGGGCTACTACATTACCTGCTACAATACCGCCTCCGCTACAATTCCTGCTACAGTGCCACTGCCGCTACAGTACCACCGCTACTTCAGTCCCACCTGTCACACCCTGGCCTTTAGAATTAATATTTATTTTAAAATTTCTTGGCTTTAGGTTCTCTCGTCGAGGATCAAGTGAGCGCGAGACTAAATATTTTTTTCATTAATGTTTTTATTGGGCTTCAGACCCATGCGCGGTCACCGCACAGTGGGTGGTAGCCGCGTCGTTACCCCGAGTGCCCATGAAAATCTCTAAAGATTAAAATAAATAATTGTTTTTATGTAAATAAAATGGTTTAAATGGTTAAGTTGTATTAATGATGATATTATTAATTAATAAATAAAATTAATATTACTAAGGTGTTTTATTGTTATTATTATTTTTTACTGTTATTAATTATAATTATTATTATTATTATTATTTATTATTCTCTATACTTTTATTTTTATTATTGTTATCATTATATTATTGTTATTATTTTTTTTACCCTAATGGAATGCTAATCCCATCTCCCCCTCTTTCTTTCCTTCTTTGTTTTTTTTTTGCTGTCTGTCGCACCTCCCTGCTCACCTTCCTCTTACAGCACCACGAACCCCTGCCCATCGCTCACCCTCGCCTCCTGCTGCACCGGCCTCCACCATGCATGGTCTCCCCCCTCCTACAGATCGCCTCCCTTCCTAGCACTCTCCCTCGCCTCTTACTGCTCCAGCCTCCGCCATGAGTGGTCTCCCCCTCCTACTGATCACCTCTTGTCTCTCTACCCGTCTGGCGCAGCTCCCCCTCTCGGCCCGACCTCTCCTCCCTATCCGGATCATCCTCCATACTCACCTCTCCACGTCGGCATGGGATCCGACCTCCCACCTTCTGCAGGTCACACGCCATGCGATCCCCTCTACTTGTCCAGCCGACGTGAGACCGGCCAGCCCGATCTGCCTCCTTGTGCCGGCTCCAGCGGATCTCCCCACACCTGACGGCCACTTCCCTCTTCACCCAAGGCATCGCCTCCCCTGCTCCAACCTCCTCTAAATTGGAAAATTTAATTGTGTTGGACTTTCAAAAAAAATAATGCATTTGCATCTTTCTAATGGTTTTAAAGAGGGGAAATGGTTCTTGGATGATTGAGTTTTTCCATTGGGTGAAGATGTTATTTTAAAGTGAATTTAATTTTACTTTAGGTGTGCCCCCGAATGACTTTAAAGAGAATAAATGGAATATGTTTTCAGGTTAAAGCCTTGTTTTGCATTTTAGAAAAGTTGTATTAATTGTTGAAATTATTTATTTATTGGTGAGTGTGATGCGAATGATACTTTGGGAAGGTTTCGTTGTGTGCTTGGTTTTTCTTCTGGTTTATGTGAGTCTCGGATACCATTTTGGTCATGCTTTGGTCCTTATGCATTAATTTCTTTTGGGTGTTGTTTAATTGTTTTAGGGTGTTGCTCCGATGTGGCCTCGAATCCCCTCCCTGGGTTCGCAAAGGGTGTCTCGGGTCACGTCGGACCGCGCTTCATCCACCACCGCCAAAGGCGAAGCAATTCAGATTGCTTCGGATTGTTTGCCTTTATTTACAGGGCACACCTTGTTTTACCGCATGTTTTGGGTTCGTTCTGTATCTTCTGCATCGGTTTCAAGGTGGGTTTTACTCTGTTTATTATTTTGGATTATTTTTAAGATAGTGTTTTTGTGTTTTTAGATCCTTTGTGTTGTTGCAGTGCGTTGGCAAGGATTTTCTATGATATTACGGTCATCGGCAAGTGGCGTGTGCTTGTGCACAAGTTGGGACATACCGCATCGTCGTCGTAACCAAGCTGTGAGTCGAGGTAGGTCTCCCACTGCACTTACCTTTAGATTTGGAATTTATTAATTGCATGATGTTTTATTAATTTTAATAAATTGGGAATAATATAATATAATTAATTTTTATACGATTATTTGTTGCGAAAAGATCCGTTTATTTTATACCAAACACATGAAACATTTTCTTGACTAGAAGACACCCAGTATTGAAAGAATGCCCGTTTGACCATCAAACATAATTCACAAAATTTTAAATGTACTTCTATTTTTAATGATATATGATTTCTTTTGAATAAGGGTTTTGGGTTTTCTCGAGAAATGAGGTTTTTCTTTAAAACTTTTTAAGGCCCGTATGTCACTTTAATAAAACAAATTATTTTGGAAAACCCACTCATGGGTGATCTTTGATGTGCGTTGATTGCATGAGTTTGTGATTTTTGTGCATCATGACGGATCGATTTACATTATGGACACACCCATTTTTATTGAATGTGTTGACATGAGAACCTTGCATATTGAGTGAATTTTCTGATAACGATTGCTGCACTAGTTTAGATTATGCACTGGGTAGTGGCCCCATAGCAGGGGAATACTGAGTTATTGCTTCTATGAGGATTGGGCCCCTCTGTTAGGCCATGTAGGGCTATTCCGAGCATTAGGGCATTATGACGTCATCTAGTTAGGGCATGCCTATAGGATGAGTCACATGTATAGTACGTTCTGGATTGTTCACGATATCCTAGGTTCGACCCATGTTTCATTTAGTGTTTATTTGTGTGTGGCGCATGATTGAGAAGTCTAGTTCGGTTGCTGGCTCGTGTGTGCCATTTTTCGCATTGTCCTTGCCGTGTTTTGTGTATTATGTGTAGTTTTCCTTTTTGGCTAATAACTAATGTTTGGTTTTATAATTGTTCACATAAATTTTTTTAAATTCAATGCACCTGTTCCTTTCAAACTTTAAAAGTTTTTTTCAAATTATAAAGGGCGATAGACAGATACTTGTTTTAGAAATGAAATTGTTTGTGTGTGAAAACCAATATTTTGTATACTTAGTTCAAACCTAGAATTAATAAATTTCATATTTAAAGGTAGTTGATTGGGAATAGTTTTTTGGGAACGCCTACTGAGTTTTAATACTCACTCCTATAGTTTTTTCCTATTTTTAGTTTATGTTGCAGGTCTGACTTGAGCTTTCTCGTTGTGGGCGAGAGTTGGTTGTGGACAGGTGAGCGACTCTCGGAGTCGCAAGGGGTTTTGGTCGTGGTCAGGTTAGTATGTTTTTGTTGATCGTTATTTCTTTTTAGTGTCATTTATTTACTTTGTGTTGATCTACTTTTTCGCTGCTTTATTTATTTTCACTGGGCAAAATCGTTCCCTCTTGCTTAGTTTTGATGCCTGACACTAGTTGTCGGCCGGTGGGGAACGGAAACGCCCCTCGGGCCATGTCGCGAGCCGGCTCGGGTAACCGGTTCAGGGTCGACCCGAGTATGTTTTTGACACCACTGCTACTATAGTGACATGCTACAGTGCTGATATAGTACCCCCCCCCTAGGAAAATTTGTCCTTGCCTGGATTTGAACTTAGGTCTTTTAGATGCCAAGCAGGAGCATATACCACTTGGGTACATGCTCGCTGGAAATTCAAGGGAGTGAATATGAATACTATACTCGGACAAATAAATCATAAACCATCCAGAGTAAGATTAAGGTCGTTATCGATACAACATACCCTAAGTGGAGTAAAATAAAGGGTTGTTGTCATTGATGAATGGAAATATTGTAAATATATTTTCTAAATTTTTAAGGAAAATATCCATTTGTTTTGAAAAACCATTTAAACCCCTTTTATTTGAAAATAAACTTATAAAAATTTTATTTAAAAATTATCCTTTCAAATATGCAAACAAATCATTGAAGGAATGATGGTAGGTAAATCCATACATGTCGTACAAGGTAAAAAGAACATTCATTTTCTCAGTAAAAGGTTAGAAAAATGCCTTGTTTGTAAAGTGAGATGAATATTCCTTTAAAAAATTGGTAAATGAAAAAAGGGTAAAAATTCTCTTACCAAATAATTTTGAAAACATTTTTTAAACCATTTTAATAAAACATGGTTTTTAGAATAAAATAGGTTCTCTGACTAAAAAGTGAAATGAAGTTAGGTTTTCATTAAAATATTTTCTAAAAGTCCCTGAAAACCAAAGAGTGGAAACTTGTACTAATACTCAAAAAAGGTCATGACTAACCATAGGATAGAAAAATGAAAGGGTTTATTGAAAAATGGTCATATAATTTCCTCAAATGGAAATGAATGATCAGTAAAACCATTCTTTAGGAAACTAATATTTAAACATTCCCAAGTGTCCCATGCAACTTTGAAACATTTTAAAATATAAGCCTCATGAAGGAGTAAAATTAAATTAAAGTTATAATATCATGAGACTAAAGAGATTCATGATATATAATGTAAAAGGAATGTATATACACTATATAAAATAAACTAGGTGCATAAAAACAAATAAGTCTCAATGAAATGTAAATTAAGACGAAATACCTTACCTTGTTTTTCCTTTCAGGTGAATAACCTTTAACATCTTGTATAATAGAAATATGTTAATTATTTACATTCATGAGAAAATTTTTCTTGTTGATAATTAATTTCATTTCACTTATTACCATGTTGTATACAACTAGTTAAACAATTATTTTTATGTCACATATGTAGAACAAACTCAGTTTATGTGTCAAATAAAACTATGGTAGGTCAACTATGGTGAAAGGGGTAAATATATAACATCTCCATAATAATAACCATGAAATAATTAGTATATTTATATATACATTATAATTTTAAAAATAGTCATTAAATATGTTTACAAAAAAATCAATCAACGTTTCAATCATGGAGATAGTATGTCATACGTATGCATGAGTAAGGTTATCATTTTACAATGATCGTTATGAAAATAAGCTAAGTAGAATAATATCATTATAGAATAATAAATATATCATAAATATCATATTATTTAATCATATACACTTATATATATAGTTATTATGATGTAAAATGAATCACATCATATCGAAGAGGCGATATTCCACACATCCACAAATGATGTTATCACTTTTCAAGTGTGTGATTGGTTAATAAAAAAAATGATTTATATTATATTTACTAAAAGGTAATTATGTCATGAATATCATATATAGGTTTTTTATGTCACATATGTTTATTTAAATCCATACTTTATACGTTCCATGTATAGTGTGAACAAATCACATCGTTTTGAGGAGGAGGTAGTCTACACATCCATAAACGATGTTATCGTATTTATAAAAAATGTAAAATATAATGTTATGTGTTATAAAACAATTAAATAATAATAAATACATAATATATATCACATATAATATATATATATATATATATATAGTTTCTATCATAATGGCCACCATGATAAGTGGTAAAGGAAAAAATGAACAATAATCATTTCATGAGGTAGTAATTCATCGTACATTGAAACAATATATTCAATAACCATTAGATGGAAGGGTGTATTAGTGTTGGTAGAAAACATATAAGAAAAATTACCTAGTATATTTAGTAAACTATTATTGTTATATAATAATTTAATAACTAGATTTTAGGGAGTGGATAATGGAAATAAAACTAAAAAGCTCAAGGAAAGATGTTACCTCTAAATTGGGTAACTCCTTTTGGTTTGAACCAAAGGCTTCCATGGATTTGTTTCTGAACAAGGGGGTATTATATAATTAGGAGAGGTATTATTAGGGGCTATTTTTATTGATATTTTTAGATCTAAAGTGTCTAGAGAGGTGTGAGAAAGTGGGAAGATATGATGCCTTTTTATATTGGAGGTGGAGTTAAACTCTTGTAATATTTTCACAAAGGAATTCCATACACATTTTTCATATTGAAAGTTGATAAAATAATATAAAATAATCAATAAAAGGGTGTATAGGGTCTATATATGGCCATTTAATGGTTCTTTGAAAAGTTTATAGTTTATTTGGTCCCTTAAGATTAAGGTTTCTTCCATTATAATGTTTAATTTAACCTTAATCGTTGTAATTAATTTTAATTACATTCACTAATAATTTTAGTAAAAAACTATGTTGACCATATTTTTCATTATATATTATAATTATTAAAAATATGGAATCATTTTTTCAAAAATAAAATCAATGAAGTGGTAGAAATCTATTTAAATTTAAATCCACGGGTGGGACTATAATATGGGTTTTAAAAGTAAAAACTCCAATAGTTTGTTGTGTTTTTATAATCAATTTAAAAGTGAAATTAATTAAAATTACATAAATTTTATTTATGGATTCAAATATGATCTAATTAATATTTAAAACCAATTTAATATATAATTTAACCTTTTAAATAAATAAGACAAAGAATAAGTTTTGAACTAAAATTCAGTATTATTAACTATTCATTAAAAAATGAAATGTTTCTGAAAAATATCAAAAATTCAACATAACCTAATTATAATGTTCTTATTTCAATTATGAAGTTTATTTTGATATATTAAATCAACTAAATTTTCAATATTTATATTTAAAATGGGTTCTTCATTAATAGTCAGTAAAATTGCCTTTATAAAAATTTAGGTTTTTATGCGTGAAATTGGGTTTGTTCTTATCTAATTCATATAAAACCTAATGTATGAATATCAAATATATTTTATTGAATAAATAACATATTTATTTCATTAAAATCATTATGTAATTGTAATTAATTATTTTTTATGACAAAACTCCTTTGGAATCATAACAATAATATTATTTTGTTCTCATATCTAATTGGTTCTTATTTTTGTTTCACATTAATTGGTAACAAATGAATTCATTTTATATTTATATAGAAAAAAATTTCATAAGATAGATAATACTATTAAAAACCTCTAAAATAAAATATAGGTTATATCATATTATATTGTATAAAAATATTTTAATAATATATACTTGTTTAGTGAAACTCGGTCTTATGTGTAATGCAAGCTATCGAGGAAGGTCTCTCTTGTACGTAATGAAAGCTAACTCTATATTTTATGAATTAAAATATATATCATGTATTGAATTTATTTAAAATACAAAATATATAGTAATGTCTCGGGATATTATATTCTCCTACATGCATGGTGATGTGTGTCGTACACACTATCAAATACAATTTACTCTTTTAGAATTCTCAAGATGTCACATTCTCCACACATTAAATAAATTGATTCTTATAAATTTATACTCAATCCTGGTAATATATTATTTGATATTTCCTATGTTAAAAATACCAAATCATGATAAGGGTTCATAAAGAATCCTCTAGAAAATAAATATTTGTAATTACAATGGCCACAAGGACTAACATGTAACTAGGTGTCTGCGTTAGAGAACATTACTGGAAAGTAAAGATACGTACATTGAGGAAAAGTGTAAATATTTATAGGGAGTTATTTAGTTCATCAATTTTAAAAAAGTGAATGATTAATATAAATTTTAGGCCTTCAAATTCATAAATCTACAATGATTTAAAAGACTGTGTTTTATATAGAAATTATGGTATTAAAAACATTTTATTTCTATGTCATTTTCTTAATGTTGGGAAATTATATTACTAGAAAATAATATAAGAAACTATTCTCAGATTATAGGTTTTAATTTCATATGAAAAGTCCTAAAATTTGGTTTTTCATCAATCAATTCATACAAAAATTAATTTTGATGCATGAGGTAATAAAATACATTTAAAAAAGATCTTAAGGCCCATAAAAGAGTGAAAGGTCTAAAAATTTGTTGCTAACTATTTTAAAAAACTAATTTAGTTAATAGATTAATCTATAATAATAAAAATTGATACTACTGGTTCATCATTCACATTTATTTCTCAATTTTTAAAAAAAAACAATGAAAAATTAACCAAGACATTGCGTAGGTTAGTGGTTGGCATGAAGCCCTTATCACCCTTCAGTCACGATTTCAAGACCTGTGACCTTTCCAGACATAATAAGTTATCACTCGGAATACATGTCTTCCATTTCTAAAACCATACCAATATAATTTTTACAATAAATATAATGGAAATCCTTGAAATTTAATCATTAATTATACTCTTAACTAATATTTTCAATACAACATTTTTTTACAATGTACAAACATATTATTTGACTATTACAATGATGTCATTTTTTATTATATGAACCCTAAAGGTTATAAATACCTTTAAAATTATGTTTATATAATTTTAAATTCACTATTCAGAAAATAACCTTTTTACTCTAATACATATGATTATAAAATCAAGGATATTCCTTAGATGTTTCATGATTCTTATAGCCAAAATTCCACTAGTAAAATTCAACTACAATGTAATTATTGAATCCCAAAAATGAATCATCAAAAGTGTCCCTTAATCAATCTATGGTTTAACCATTATATCATTATTTGGATTTCTAAATCATGACACCATATTTTTAAATCTAAAAGACCTTAGGTTTAACCTTGATCACTCATTGTCATTATCCACTCAAATTATTCATAATGGTTTGTAATTAAAATGTGGATTATCATAAGAATATCCCCCATGTGTTTCGAACTAGGTGAATACTATGGACTATTATCGTGTACTAGGTTACCCCATGTCAGGCTCAGAACACCTTGTATGAGTTATCACTCCTAGGTACATTTGTTCCAGAAGCACGTCCAATTCTAGTATCCATTAAGTGTTGTATTACTAGGAATAACCATATAATCTATATCAAACTAAAACGTTGGTATGTTATTCTATAATTATCCTAAAATTCATCATTAGGTATATGTTATTTAATCTATGGTTTCCTAAATCTAGTTCCCATAGATACTACTAAAATTCCTTTGATACAAACCATTTTGACCTGACCCCATAAATCTTGGAGCCAGTGTCTGCTATCAATTACATTAGCATGATTAAAGAAATTAAATCCCAAAGGACTGCGAGTTTAGTAGTCTTGGTAAACCAGATACATACACGACTCTTTTATTATTAATTAATAAACTAATTACCTCATATTTTTTATAAATAAATAATATCAAGGATATCTTTATTCCATCTAGTATATCCATGTATATATTTCATAGTGTGCTTCTTGGATTCCTGTGGAAAGGTAACATAATAACGGTGAGCTCAAATGCTTAGGAAGTGTAAATTATAGAAGAAACAATAATGAATCAGTGATAATAATAATCATGGCATGGTAAATATACTTCACATTACCAATACATTATTACATAAAGGAATCTTATGAATTATATATTGCACTAGATTACCCTTGTAATAGTTCACTCTCTCAAGATAAACTAATTCTGGAAGCATTATGGGATTCCATTATTTCTAAAGGTTTCTTTGACCAAACTAAAGATATTGATAATCCCAATGGTTTTTATCTTTACTAAGATTAAATTATAAATTGGGTAAAAATATTTCGTCTACTTTTATTTTTACATGAAAAAAAATTATCTTTCCACAAATTGGTAAAAATTCTTACGTTTTATATTCATATGTTTTTTCCAATGATTCATGTATCACCAAACTATTTTTTGAGTATAAAACCCCACAAAAACATAAATTTATTAACCTGGAATACTATATCCTAATGTCCAATGGGCACATGAGATTGTTCATATTCAATAAATTTTTCTATTAGAATTAATCACTTGAAAATTAGAATTTATGTGTTTCTCACCTCTGACTTAGGAATCAACCTTTCTCGACCACTTGGTGAATACACATGACTTCTTGTATGGTTTCTATACTTACTTAGTTTCTGTATATGAATACATATATGTGACATGAATATTTTACTAAATACCCAAGAAGTAAAAAATGTAATATTTGATTAATGAATATATCTTAAGAATAAATGGTAACTTTCTTCTTTAAATCGCTTTATTACGATTAATCATCTATAGTATTATTTCATAATATGAAATTCAAATAACATCCTAATAAACCTATTTTGTTGAAAATGTTGTGAATGTTTCTTCAATGTTACTTTATTTTATCCTTTTCACCATTACCTTTAATTATTTCTCCATAAGAATTAAGATCTAACTTTCTTTTATATTCTTATTCACTTGGTGAACCTAACCTAAATATGAAATGAAGTGTTTAATCAGTACTATTTGTTTTGTAACCTAATGGGAGACATGAGTGAATGGGTGATAATGATATTGTAATAGGATTCATTAAAAAAAACATAATCCTCTTTTCAATATACACTGATCTAGTGTAATAATTTCCATTCATATTTTTGCTTCACTTTCTCATTGTAAATAACTGAGAGATGAGACTATATGTTATATCAATGATGTACAATGTAGTGGATGAAACTAGCATTGTATGTTGATGATTTAATAATGATGTAACTATCATATGCAATATACAGTATTATCCTATAATAAATTTTAACACCATTATTCCTGAAGTAGTTTAACAGGTATTGGGGATAGTAGAACCTTGAATTTCCAATATCATATTATTTAGCGCATGTGTATGTAAAACTATTGAATATTCATTCAAGTGTGGATATTAAAATTTTCCATTATTTACCATATTTGTTCTTTGTGGTGTAAATTCCCTTTTTCAAAAATATAATTTTAGAAGATTAGTACTTTAATCTAGATTACCGATTTAGACATTTTGATTAATTAATTAAATCATCAAATGTATCCCACTTTTTTATTGTATTCTAGGAACCCACTATACTAGAATCTGAAAAATATATCTCTTGAGTATTCTAGTGGAAGGAACCCTGAACCTCACCTCATATCCTACAAGATATGGATACTCCACTACTTTGAGGGAGTAAGGTAGGTGTTTGACTAGCCAACCACATTAACTCACAATTCCAAAATCTGTTGAGTGAAGTCCTTGATTCTAAAATCATAACTTGATTTACCCAATTCATTCCTCCTAAATGATATCATGCTATCTATGGTTAATAATAACTAAAATTTTAGTTATTTAAACCCACCACTCTCATAGAAACTCCTAGGTGGTAAGAAAGTTCCCTCAGTAATGGCATGATGGGCACCCCAAACACCTGATTTTGTTCAGAGTTGAATTATGGAACGTGGTTAAGACTTAATATTTCATTGAAGTTTTTTTTATTTTTCATGTGAATATAGAAATAATTTTCTATTTTACATGAATGTACTCTATGAACACACTCACAAATGAAAATGCAATATAAAATATCCCTTGCATCACATGTTCATTTTATATTTCATGATTATTTATTATTTTTATGTGATCATGCATAAACTACACCTTCACATAATAAAAAACCATGAAAAATATAAAATGAAGACATGATAATGAGCCGATCGTACTGGTTGATACCTTGAGTGATAAATAGATCAACCACTTCTATAGGGGATATACCTGGAGTCATGACGCGTGTAACTTTAGTTATAGAAATTTTCCATCCATTGAATTAAGCTACTCTTAGGTGAATCCCCATAGATTAGAACGAAGTGAAACTCTTCTTGAATCATAATTATACAACAGTAGTTGCTTACAGGTGAGGGGGTCTTAAGAGTCTAAAATGCATCTAAATATTGCACATGGAGGCCATTATACATTTAATGAAATAGACTATTCACAGATAGCCATTTACATAAACTATTAAAAATCATGAAATAATTAAATAAATAAATACAACATGTACCAAACATGCATTCGTCGGTTCATGGGCTCATGATAAGTAAAAAAACTTAAATGTGCGTATTTAAAATAAATGTAGAAATAAAAATTAAACTAACATTAAATATACATGAGGGATTTTATTGAATTCAAATTCACTATAATTTTAATTCAATTATTCTATAATTTGGTACAACTAATTAATTTAATTTTTGAACAAAAAAGTAAATCATTTAATTAATTTAAATAAGAACCAAAATATGTTAATTTATAATGAAATTAAATAAATTAAATTATAAAGAAAAAATTAATATTTATTTAATTTAATTTACAACCAAAAATTGATAAATTACTTTAACTATTTATGATTATATTAAAATTAACTATGCCCAGAAAACCCAGGCATGGCCTGTGCGGGTCAGGACGTACCTGCATAGGTTCATTTTGGGCCATACCAATTCGGGCTTGCTTGGAATCCTTAGCCATTAGGGCTTCCACCAGGAGGAGGACAGATTATAGATAGAAGATCAAGAAGGGTGGCATGCAGTGGATCAACATCGGGTCAGCGGCGGTGTGCCACATAACACATCGGAGAAGGCAGTGGTGGAACACGGTGCTTATGGTCCCGATTGACAGTGTCATGCGGTGGTGCTCGTAGGAGAAGGCGATTCCCTGAGGGACCTCACAGTGGCCCATATCTGGCTGGAGAGGACATGTTTTTACAGAGGGTCTCCTTATCAACAAAGAAATAGTTGGTTTTATTGGAATATGGGAGGCCATTCCCGGTTTCAGTGAATAGAGGGAAGCCATGCAGGAGGTGTGTCAGTCTGGGAGGAGAGGCACCAGGTGGTGTTAGAGGTCGCTGGGGTGGCTTGTTTGTAAGGAAGGTGAGGGGGTGACAGTTTTCATCCTCTGTGGTTTTGAGTAATGATGACCTATGATGATAGCTGTCCATTGTGAAGGTAACATGAGAAGGGAGGGGATAGGGAGGTCCACCCTTTTTTGTTATTGAAAAAGTTTCAACCATCTACATATTTTTTAAAACTATCAATTTGATAACATACGTCGACAATAAAAAACATATCTCAAACCAATATTCCCAAACCTATCATAGGTTTTAAAAAATAAAAATACCACTATAATAAAATGATTCTTATAATAAATATTATTTTACCCAATTGGAAAATATTGTTCTGATTGTAGACTTGGCCCCAACATTTCATTTAAATAGAATTCTCCTTGACGTCAGCATTTGGGTATAAAAAAATATATTTATATATACACATATATAAAATTTTCAGTTTTATACCTAAAAAAAGTTATTTCAATTCGTATTTAAAACCATAGATGGACATAAAATGGACTTCGAAGATTAGATTGGAAATCTGTCTGTGGAATAAAGACCAAAATGATGCCCTTTATTTAAATTCAATGTAAATTTTAAATTTTCTTGGATAAAATATGTGATGTTTCACTATGATACAAATTAAAGGTACTAGGAATATAGTGGAAGCCCAAAAATAAATGTGTTTTAATAATGTTTTATTGATGATCAACATGAAATCGTCGTTATCAGGGAAACACTACCTAGTATGAGCCCATGTGATGAATTTTAAGAACAAAAACATAAAATATAAATATCTGGTTTAATCCAAAGATGCACTCGACGTCTGATCTTTGTTGGTGACCACTATTCAAATAATAAAAATCTTAATTCCTCTAGATAATCAACACCCACTTCAATAAAATTCAGGAGCACTGATCATAAAAAATTTGGGTGCTAGCACGAAGTTCTGACGACACCTTCGACACACCGATGATCACAACCTCTCCTTGCTTGCAATGTGGGGGAGAGAGAGGTCGATCTGAGCTCCTGGATCTAGGGCCTCTATATCTAGAATGTGGGAGAGATAAGAGGGGATAGAGAGAGTGAGGAGTAGTGAATATTACCAGGTTGAAGGTTTTCCTATTCTATTTATAGTGAACCATAAATATCTGGAATAACTCCTTAAAATGGAATATTTATTTCTCACTAAAATGACTAATTTAATGGTCCATTTTTATTATTATCACATCCTTGTAATATAATAAATATATTACATTATAATAACTAACCTATTAACTCATCTTGTCGTTCTAGCCAATATTAAATGAACCTTGAATATTTTAAAATAACATTCATTCAATAAATATTTTCATGTATTTACCACAAAACTTTTAAATAAATATAATGAATAAATTCAATGTTAATTATTAATAGGATGTTTAATATGAATTTTTTTATTCCTTGGTGATTTTTTGTCCTGGGAAAAATCCCGAACCCTAGTGGCGGGTCCCACCATGCCCAAAACTCCTATGAAACTAAATAGAGAAGATTCATGAATGCGATATTATGTGTGACACTCTAGGTCCTTACCTAGATAGCAGTGAATGCTATACATAGACCAAGAGTGGGATCAAGAATCACATCATGCCCCCTAAAGTAATAAGGTTAGTCATAGCAGGGACAACTACCCTACGAACATACAATATGTAACATATAATCTTTATCCTTAATATCTCATAAATCTAGATGCCCATATGTGTCATCAACCTTTGTTGCTTTATTATTTATTGATCTAACTGGATGGATTTAGACTCAACTACCATGGATATGGATTTATGAAGTTTCTACCATCATGATATATATAGCTTGATATATATTACTTCCTTAACATGTAAGTGACAAATCCTTTTTAACCTTTCAACTAATTCCATACCACCATTGATGCACCCGACACAAGCTACATCTCCATGATTTAATTATCATGGATTTCTACATAAATCAAAGTACATTATTAAATAACACACATTAGTATTGATCTCAAGTAGGGAGACCATTAAACATGTCTGTAGATAGGAACATCCAATGAGTCCCAAAACATGTGGTGTTTCTATTGGACAGACTTTCCTCATTATCTCACTACTAGAGATCACCATGTGGTAACTTCATGTGAAAAAGTCTCAATGCTTATGAGCCCCCAACACATGATAGTCAAAAATATACTGTGCCCAGTCAGTGCGATGTATATAGACCATAGGAAAATAATTTAAGATTAATTTCATGGTATCCCAAGGTTTTCATTATACCATGGGATATGCTACAAACTTTTGATACGATAATTAATCTGTAGATATTACCATTAAATAGTGGATGTAAAAATTTCCACACTAAAATGGTATGTAAAAAACTTGTATATATAACTATAAACATGATATGGTAATAAAATATAATGCATAGTTGTGTCTAGGTCACCCAATATTAAAACATATATACCACTGGATTACATAAAGAATTTAATTTCATAAGATAAAACAATCGGTAGTGGTGATGCATTCATAATATGAATGAATGGTTAGTAGTGAAATTAACTCAGATAGTATTGTGTTTTTTGTAATTACATGGGAGAATTTTAATGGTAATACAAGAAAGATTTAACAATAATTTTTTCATGTTCATTCAAATTTATTTTTCTATAAATTCTCCCTCCATCCATAATCTATCATCTTCATCCTTTTTTTTAGTATGATTCACTAACATGTTGTGGATCATAGAGGATAACCCTCTAGGATCTCCCAATTCATTATGACCCATGAAAGAAGCCCAAAGGGGGTTGTTTTTTGGCTGCCTCTTATTTGATCTTCATCAATCATATCGACTAAATATAGAAACAATTATGTCATACAGAGTAAGGTATGAAGTTTGTTTTAAAATTACACAGTATGTGTCACTACTGGAAAAAAGGCCTATACCCATGGTTCAAAACCGTGGGTATAGCCCCCAAAACCGTGGGTATAGGCTATACCCACGGTTTTGGGAACCGTGGGTTGGAACGCCGTCGGTATAGGTCCCCAGCCTATACCCACGGTTTTCCAAAACCGTGGGTATAGGTGTTCTGCCACCGTGTCAACAAAACATTCCCAATTGCCACGGTGTCAATGTCTTTTACCCACAGTTTCAAAACCGTGGGTATAGATCCTAAAATAAAGCTGCAGGCGGGTTTCGATCCCACGACCTCTTCGCTGCAAAGTACCGCGTCTAACAACTACCCTACTATCAATTATGTGTATATATATTTATATTTAGTTAAATATAGTTATATAAACTGTGGGTATAGAGGGAAGAACCGTAGGTATAGGACTCCCGCCAAAAAAAAAATCTTTCCCGCGGAAAAAAAAAATTCCCGCGCACACATGGGAAACCTATACCCACGGTTTTTCAAAACCGTGGGTATAGGTTTTTTATCCTATACCTATCCCCATGGTTTTCCTCAAAACCGTGGGTATAGGTACCCCTATACCCACGGTTTTCAAGAACCGTGGGTATAGGTCAATTTTCAAGACCTATCCCCACGGTTTTGGAAAACCGTGGGGATAGACCCCCCTATGCCCACGGTTTTTGAAAACCATGGGTATTGGTCTTGAAAATTGACCTATACCCACGGTTTTCCAAAACCGTGGGTATAGGGGGTACCTATCCCCACGGTTTTGAGGAAAACCGTGGGGATAGGTCCATTTTCCAATAGTGTGTGCTTGAGTTATTACACATAGAAGATCCTATTTTATAGTTTATATATGGATAAAATTATTATTTTAATATTTAAAATCCTCTTTTAAATCCAGTTTTGGTATCAAATTAGGGCATGTCACTTTATTCTTAAAACCATACTGATAATAAAAAGAAATAAGGAATCTTTTGTGCTGTTATAAAATTCAAAGCCCAGAATAGCTATTTAAAATTCAGCGTGAGATAATAAAATTGTTTTGCAGAGGTAGGCTAGGTATGATACTTTCTGATAGGATTATAGAAATTATATCATGGATTGTATCACAAATAACAATAATTGATGGTTAATATCAGACAAGGAATACTCGTATGATGAAATTTTTACACGAGCATTGAGAATCACCTTACGCACAATGTTATATGTCATGTTTATTCATATATGGGATAATTAGTTAATATGAAATAGTATATGTATTTATTACCTATCAAATTGAGGTCACATGTTTCTCATATTATATCTATATAAACCCTTAGTGTGTGAGTATATTCATACACTATGCTAGTCTATTCTAACATGAGACATCAATGCATTGTTTTATTCCCACATTGCACATATTTTACACTTATGTGGCATTTATGTTTTCCCTAAATACGTGATTATTTGATTTCATACGACATTATACAACTCACATAATATGATATTAGTTTTTGATGTCCTTTTATTGGAATAAATTAGTTTAATCGCACACAGGTGGGAGAAAATTTGTGTTTTTTAAAATATCGATAAAGAATTGAATTGTATATTTTGTATATTTATTTTAAATTATAATAAAAAGTCTTTTGATATATTTATTAATAAAAAATATTAAATAATTAATTATTAACTAATCTTAATTATTTATTATATGTTTATGATACATTGATAAATAAATAACAATAGAAATATAAAAGTTTATATTTAAATAAATACTAAACATTATGTGGAATGCATAATAATATTTAAACAATGCTCTTTTATACATTATAAATTATGTTTAAAAAATATTATAAATTTAAAAATAATAATAATAATATAAATGGGTTTATATTTTAATTGTGATTTTTTCATAATTACTTTATTTGAATTGATAAAATTAAAATTCCTTATTTGATAAGTTTTTAAAACCACGTCAAAATGAATTTTGATGAATTATTTTAAATGGTTGTGAATAATGATCATTATGAAATATTTTTATTATGTAATTAGTTCACATAAATGAAATTGGATTATAAATTGTTTATAATTTCATTATTATTGTATATTTATAGTAAATAAAATATAATTATCAATACTAAATAGTTCGTATTAGGAATAAATATGAAGTGATTATATTTATCTTGATTATATAATGTCCTTAATACATTCGAATTATAAAATTTTTATAATTATCATTTTTATGAATTGTTCATAAATATTTATCACTTGTTTAAATATGTAAAGTTTTCATTTATTTAAAACTTATTCCATTTTTTATTCATAGATATAATAGTTATATGAAAAATTGTGATTTATGATTTATTTTAGTGTTATTTAAAAACTTCTTGAAATTTTAATATAAACCACTAATGAGTTGCTTTTAAGGTATGATAATGGATTTAGTATACTTCTTCCATGACTCTAAATTATATTGATTTTGGTGTTTAAATTATGTAATTAATTGTAATTTATAAATATTTTGAATTACAACTTTGATATAATTAATATAACTCTATGTAAATAATCCTTGGATAGAGGGACTTTAATTTGGACAACTCACTAACATTGAGGCCTATGTATTGTCTAGAAAAAATGAGGGTTAAAAATCCCCAGATCGAGGATAAATTATAGAGGGTATATTGATTTTATATAATTTTAAACCCTTAAATTATAAATTTACATCTTCCTTATGAATGGGATTCATTTGGACATGTCTTCAGTTATATAGATTTTAATTTTTTAGTAACACAAGTAGTGAGTTAGGTAAAATGTTACCCTTCAATATGGGTTGAACATATTGATTTAGTGAATGTAATAGGATTATAAAGAAAATTATCATAATAATTCTAACATTTAATGAGAATAACATGTGATATTATGTTGAAATTAAACCCCCTTAAAATTACAATGTGATAGATTCCTTCTGAAGTAGCACTTAGTAATTCCTTGATCATCCAAATGAGTAGTTTAGGCCAAAATAGGTACCCCTAGATTATCTTGTGTAAGGAAACAAGTAATGGAAGACACTAATAGGATTAGGTGCCTATAAATGGTTATTTTGGTTTAACATAGATAGTACACCCTAATAGTATTAGGTTTCTGATAGAATATAATTTATTTTATTGATATAATATATTGGGTAAACAATTACCACTCAATTGTCCAAGAGTTATATATGATATGATTGGTATGATTCCTTACCTAAATTGATAAGTGGTTTTAATGAATCTAAACTATACTCATCTATTAATGAAATATGTATCTTCTCCCATTAATGAATATGAAGAATTCAAAAAGGATTGTCATTTTAGTATGAATACATTTAATAAATGTACTTGTAAAGTGTTTTTAAAACATGAAATTATTATTATCAAATCTTAAATTGTAGATAAATTTCATCATTATCGAACAAACCTTTTAGATCAATATGAAAAAATGGATAACCATATTGTATAAAAATTGATAATTATTATATATTAAGAAAAGTTTTTTTGAAAGAAAAATTCATTATTTTAGAGAAACATCTTCTTGAATATGAAAAGTATTAAATTTGTTCAACAAATAAAAATGGATTCTTATGAGAAGAATATAACATTAATATACAAAGGAACCTTATGTAGGATGACCTATGTAACTTTAGTTTACACTATTATATACTCAATATGATTCGATATGTCAATGAATTGGAGATACTGAATGTAACCTGTAAGGATTATTATAGTTAATCAATTAATTATATTATCATTAATTTAAATGTTCTAATGATGTACATGTGTTAAAAATTCTTACACAATATTCAAAAAGTGTTTAAAATAGATTAAATAAGAATTTTATTTCTATATTATCATATTGTATTGATAGTATATGTGGTTAAAAGATAAAACTAGAAGAATAAAAATTAGTTGGAATTTCCAACAATGATTATTATAGTAGGAAAAGTAATTGAAAACTAGAATTATCAGGAAGAACGATTAATGATTACATGGGATGGAATTGTATATAATACTAGAATAGGTTTTTAGAAACTACATGAAATATCCATATCATGAATTAACATTATATAAATATGATCTTTAATTTGGAAAGGTATATGATACTATGTGTACACATTAAAAATGTTATAATTATATAGGAGTTCATATTTAAGGAAATAATTTTTTTTCGTATTCTTTTTCATTCAAATGTTGAATGAAAAAAGTTACACCATCAATGATTTGAATAAAAAGGAATATATAAATAAAATTTTGTTCAATGAAAATGATGTGTATAATTATTTCTTATTTATTATATGATAAGAGATGTTATATATTAACTGATAGTTTTTATAAAAAATATGAGATACATATATATTTTATTACTCATTGGATTCTATTACATGATTAGAAAATAAAATATGGATAAAAATATTTTTTTCATGATAACATTATTTATCAAGATGTTTCTTATAATATAGGAAATTGGTATTCCATGGAAATCAAAGTAATATTTTAAAATATCAAATTATTTTTCATGAAAATAATATAAACAGAATAAATATCAATTATTTACACTAATTAACATACTGTTCATTTCCCTAAACAATAATGACATGTTATAACTTAATATGATATTATAAAGAAAATATAGTGTCTAGGGGGCTATTGAGAGTGGGTTTGGATATATGAATCTCAAAGTTAACAAATGAATGATTATTTCATTCAAAATAAAATGTGGTGTACACTTTATCATAATAAACTGTTGGATGTGTTGATAAATTTATAATGTATATATTCATATTAGATACAAAAATATTTCAAGTCAAAATTTTATTGAAAGATTTCCAAAATAGCAATGAACATAAAAATTGATATAAACAATAAATAAAAGTAATTAACAATATAATAAGAGAAGTTTTAGAATTAAAAAGATTTAATATGTTCAAAGAGACAAATATTAGAAATATGATTCATATGTATCACCGTCGTTGAATATAGATGGTTTCATATATGCTACTCAATAAAGATTATTATGGGAGAGTTTTATTAGGTGATCACATAGTGATGTGGTTGGAATTAATATTAGATTTAATGAGTTTAAAAAAAACTCTTACACATGTAGCAAACATAGGGCTGATATGAAATTATTTTATATATAATATATTAGACATGTTCTTATGTAGTGTTTTTTTAGTATTTCTAATGGAGTTAAAGAAAATATAATTTATCATGTTATATAAAAGGAAATATATACTTTATCACCCTTTCATGTTGGTTTCATATATATATATATATATATATATATTGATATACATTTCACCTCAATGTTTGAATCTGAGTTGTCCCTAAGCTATGATTATGATGAAGTATTATAGGATGTAACAAAAAATTATGGTTATCATGATTACAGTTATTTTATCATGGTATGGAATATAGTCATGATGCACAAAATGACTTTCTTTCATTCTATATTATCCATGTAGTATACTATATTGAGTGTTATACAATGTTTTTTTATGCTATATGTGCATGATTCATATTTAGAGTCCCCTCTACCTAAGGTCAGTGAGACACCTAGAATAAAAACTTTCATACTTAGATGAATTTCCTATACAATCCCTGAGGATTAGAAAATGTCAGGACCCGACCCAACGGGGCTCAATCTGTGACTCCCCAAGCCCACCTCCAATAGTCCAGGGGCTGATGACTAGCACCAAGTAGGCTATCACACAATGGGAGGCATTAGACTAAGGTACCTATACACATGCACCCACATACACCTCCATAAAAAAGTACAGAGATATATAAAAAAACTAGAAAGAAATGCATGTATACATCTAACCCACAAACATAGTGCATCAACAGTACAAAAAGGGAAAAACCAGGCCCACCAAAAGAAAACTACATGGCATCCAACCAGCTCGGAAGAAGGGATACGCTGCCAAAAGCACCACCAGAAAGCTCCTCAGCACAACTCCGGTAAGACTCCACGGTCAGACATGCTCACTCAGCTCCGCCTGCTCTAGGTCCTCCTGGGACTCCATCTAAAGGCCTATGGTTTGCACAAGACACAAACATGTGTGGGCAAAGCCCGTGCAGGGGTGAGTATAACAATACTCAGTAGGTACCCCAAAAACCCAAAACAAAAGAGAGAAACTGAAAGGCAATAGTCCGCTCATCCCAGCCAGAGGGAACCCATACGAGAGAGAAACTCCATCTCATGACTATCCTCAGCTAAACACAACTATTAATCTCAATCTAGGTGTATACCCATACATACACCTTGAACATCCGCTCAGGTCTACACCCAAACATATATCAAGAACATCCAGATATACTCAACTAACGCACCAAGCCACAAAATGTACTGACCTCATCACCAACAACGATTCACAACTAGGAGAGCACACCCCATGATCACTGTCATCCCAGATGACACTCATCCGAGAGATACACTCCATCGGGTCGCACACAAACATCTCATATGCTCACCCGAGTGATCATGCTCGTCGGATATCATCACTGAGGAAACCTCACTGAAACAATATAAACACAAAACTCCTCGGATAAGGGATCGCGCCTAGGGTCTGCTAGGGGATACCAGAACCCACACTGGTAGACGAAGATCTCACAGATAGGAGATCACTCCCAGGGTCTGCTTGGGGATACCACAACACATTCTGGCATTTGTAGATCTCACAGGTAGGGGATCACTCCCAGGATCCGCTGGGGGATACCACAACCTGATCTGGTACTTGACAAAAACACGTCACTCAGATATAGGATCATCACCTGTGTCATGATAGTCACGATGATAGAAAAACCCTATTTGGTACATCTCGCACTGTAGGGGATCGAACTGACGATGCCACAACCCTACAGAAACCCGCGCTAAGTAGGGGATCATATAACCAATGATACCACAACCCTACTATAATCCTCATGCTGAGTAGGAGATCGTATACCTAATGATTCCACAACCCTACTGAGAATGGATTACTGCGTAGGGGATCATATTCCTGATGATTCAACAAACCATACATTGTTAATATGTTAGATAGGGGATTGACGCCCGTGGATAAACGGTCAGAGCAATACCAAGAACTTGATCTAGGGAAACATTGCTAGAGGATCCAACTTCGGGGCCACTGGAGGGATGCTATAACTCTAACAGATTAAACATTCCATCAAGAGGATCAAAAACCTATACTAAGGTTGTGATGTTGTACGAACTCTCGTAGGAATGATCAAAGGGATTACCCTCAAGAACTTCTGGTCCAAACGTTGCTAACCTGAGCGACCCGCCACAACGCCACACTGCGCACCTCCTAGGCCGATAATGAGTCCACCATCGTGATCCACATGGAAAAACACGCAGGATAGGCTGTTTACACACCCAAAACGGACAACTGATGGAATATGAATTATTCACCATAGCTAGCCTATGTGGGTCCCACACTACGATCCCGAAACTCATCAAGTGAATCATACCACTGCGATCCCCTTGAAAAAACACATGGGATCGACCACTCGATCGTCCCAAACGGACACCCGGTAAAAAAGGTATTATTCACCGAAGCCAGCTCATGTGGGGCCCACACCATGCTCTCGAAACTCATCAAGTAGATCACACCATTGTGGTCCCCTTAGAAAAACACATGGGATCGACTACTCGTTCATCCAAAATGGACACCCAGTGGAAAAGTTGTGTTTCTCCGAAAATGCCAAAACCCGGCCTCGTTGGACCCACACCCTGTTCTCAGTTAAAACACCCAAAAACTGACAAGAAAAGTCTTCCATACCATTAGGGTCTCAATGCCACTGACAACACGTCAATCAGACGCTCCGGAAAGAAGATACAATGACCCAAAGTCGAATAATAATAAAATATCATTATTTTAGTCGACGTTTCTAGCACCCGGGGCACAATCCCAAACATCAAAACCTCAAACCCACACCAGAGGGTTCTCCTCGTCGCCAGGGTCGCGTCTCCATAGACGACACACGATTCTGACCTCCAGGGAGCAAGTTACATGGGTTTTAATACCTCCCATGTACAAATAGAGGTCCGGACCGGCCGGTCCGGCCGGAACGGGCCGTTCCGGCAGGTGGACCCCGCTGCCGCGGCGTGGTGCGGTGCACACGGCCAACCCCCATCCCCCCCCCCCCCCATCGGGGTCTCCGGTGATTGAAGCTAGACCGCCGCAGTGCGGCGGTCCCAGTTGACTCCTGCGAGCCGCCACTGGGGGCCACTGCCGCCGGCCGCCCAGGTGCCACCGCGCCGGAGCCGCGCCGACAGACCCTTCGTGTTCCGCTGGGGGCACCTCGGGGCTCCAAACGCATTTCCAAAACCATATGTGTGTCCCCCAGGACCGGATCTACGCATATATGGGCTCAAAATGGAGAAAAACCAAACCAATCGGGATCTGGGATTTCAAAACTCAAAACGCCGACCTGTTGGCGGATCGCCGAAACTTCGAGTGCAGAGCGACGCCCACGACGCCCTGAAGCTTGATCTGCTGACCATGGGCAATGAAAACTGACATTTTCGGCTCAATTTGGTGAAGAACGGAGGTAGGGGTGGTGGTTCCGTTTATGCACACCGAGTAAGAAGAGGGGTGGGGGCTCTTGATTGTTTTCCCCCCATTTAATTAATTAATTAAATTAACACTTCCGACCAGTCTTCCTGACGCGAGGGAGATTATGTCACCCCTAGGGTAAATGCACCGTTCTGAATGCAACAGTGGACTCAGATTTTGGACCCGAGACTCCGTTCAGAAGTTATTCGAGCCGACACTCATAAATAAACTTTTCCATTTATTTATGAAAACACCCCTCATGGATTTTCTCACAGCAGGCCCACGCTCGCAAATTTTACACCCCACCTAGGGTAAACGGCATGCCCTGGACGCAACAGTGCCCTCTAATTCTTTTCTGAGCTACCGATTATAATATAACACACCCCCACCACATCAATAGTATAAAAATACTTAATATTTTTATAAAATTTATTCCGGGCACATCGGGCCTCAGAATCACACATTGTCTTCATGCCTAGCTTTGGAAATATTCATAAAAATATTCCAAAGTTTGATAGAGATAAACCCAATTCACTAAACCTTCCCCACCATAGAAATTTTCATACCCGAAAATCCATAATCACAAGAAAAGAAACTAGACTATCAACAGGTTCTCCCATGCCAGCGAGCTCGCCAACAAACACCTCTTCCCAAACACATAAGTCAGAGGGACTCATCCACCACACCTCAACACTATCTGCTTTGGGTGACACTGACTCACCCGCACGGTTTTGATCACGTCACAAAAGCGTGTCTTGGTGTGGGAAGGATCCCTCTTCCTCACGCATCCAAAGAACTTCAAACAACACCCACACATGGTCTTACCAACACCCTGAACAAAACTCGAGAAAGCAACGGAAAGTAAAGAGTACCGCTAAATAGTGTCTATCAATACTAATGCAGAAAGTATAAAGGAAACATGGAGTACCTCTATCCATACACAGATCCTCTGGGTCAACAGCTTCTAGGGCATGCAGCTGTCCTCGCCCTCACCCTCCAACTCCCTGAGCTCGGCGTGGACCACCTGGGGGTGTTGGTGGTGGAATCTGATACCGCCTACCACCGCCTACTACTGCACAAGCTCCGTCACCCTACGGACCTCCAAACTCAAGACGTTGTCGTTACTAAGGAGGCCTATCGACCGGCTCCCTCTCAGTAGCACGACAGGTCAAACAATCTCTAGCAAGATGTCCCCAACCGTCACAAGCGTAACACTGACTCTACTACGGCTGACCAAAACTATCCTACGTGCCATGGGCCTTAGATACTCCATCCTGGGGTCGCCTCTTGAAACGTCTGCCACGTCCAAACCCTTGTGCCTGCCACCGGCTACCAGTTGCTGATGTCTTATCTGCCACACGCCCAACACTGATGGGCTGAATCTGCTCATCTAGAAAGCTCTCCACCACTAGGGATTGCTCCAGCACTCCAGCATAGGTGGGCAGACACAAGGAAACCACACCTTCCCAAATGTCCTTGAGTAGGCCCTGCTCAAAGGTCGGATCCCTAATGAATGGGTCTCGAACCATATCCATGGAGTAGCATGACTGGTCTGTAAACCTCGTTGAGTACTCCGACACAGTCATGCCCTCATGAAGAAGCTGCAGAAGCTCCTGAATCTGCACTGACCTGAGCATCACTGGATAGAACTCTTCCCTGAATAGTTGCTCAAACTCTGCCCAGGTGAGCGTCTCCTCTTCATGGAACTATGTCACCAAACTCCACCATTGCCCGACAGACCCATGAATAAGACTCGCCGCTAGGACCACTATCTGATCTAGGGGTGTCCTCACCTTGTGGACAACTTAGGTGACTAATTCGAGCCAGTAATCAGCTGCATGAGGGTCTGGATCACCTCGAAACCTCAAGGGTCGTTGCCTCTGGAACTTGTGCAGTGCACTCAGCCTACGCGCAACATCATCCTACACTGCCGGCACAACCAGCTGCTCAATAGGTGGTGGATCAACTGGCGGACCACCTGGAGGTCCAACCTCAGATCATGCACCTTGGCCCACAACCTCTATACGGGGCGGATCATCACCACAATCCTTTTGTGGAACCCCTGCCGGCTGTCATCGTGGAGGCATCCTAAAATACAATCAAGATTCACCATAATCAAAGAATATATCTGGAGATATTACTCAATAAGAACAACAGAAACCCAAAAACACGGTCCTATATGATGCCTGTATCGTTATGTCCCTGTGACTAGGGTCCAAACATCCCAAGTCGAAAGGCATGTGATTAGAGTCCTAGTGAATGGATACATTGGTTGTCGCACCAACACTGGATTCCCTGACCTGAAAGCCAAACTGGAAACATCCTAACACTGCCGCTATGCAACCCAAACCAAAATCACATATATACTACCTACGCTCAGAGATCCAAAAGGTGGAACCTCCTCTGATACCACTCTATCATGACCTGACCCAATGGGGCTCGAGCTGTGACTCCCCAAGCCCTCCTCCAATAGGCCATGGGCAGAAGACTAGCATCGAGTAGGCTATCAGACATATGGGAGGCATTAGCCTAATGTACCTGTACACATGCACCCACATAATCCTCCATGAAATGGTGTAGAGATATATAATAAAACAGGAAAAAAATGCATGAATATATCTAACCCACAACCAGAGTGCAACAACAGTACAAAAATGGAAAATAGGGCCCACCAAAAGAAAACTACAAGGCGTCCAACCTGATCGAAAGAAGGGGTACGCTCCCAAAAGCACCACTGGAATGCTCCTTAGCACAGCTCCAGTAATACTCCATGGTCAGACCTACTCACTCAGCTCCTCCTGCTCCGGGTCCTCCTGGGACTCCGTCGAAAGGCCTGTGGTCTGTACAAGACAAAAACACGTGTGGGAAAAGCCCATGCACGGGTGAGTATAACAATACTTAGAAGACAATCCGAAAACCCAAAACAAAAGCGAGAAAATGAATGGCAACAGTCCGCTCATCCCAGCCAGAGGGAACCCAAATGAGAGATAAACTCCATCTCGTGACCATACTCATCTAAAAAAAACTAGTCAGCTCAATCTAGGTGCATACCCATACATACACCTTGAACATCTGCTCAGGTCTACGCCCAAACATATATCAATAACATCCAGATATACTCAGCTCACCCACCAAGCCAATTGAGATACCGACCTCATCACCACCAATGGTTCAAAACCAGAAGAGAACATTCCACAATCATTGTCATCCCAGATGACACTCTCCCGAGAGATACACTCAATCATGTCCCTCAAAAACATCTCAGATGCTCACCCGAGAGATCACGGTCGTCGGATATCGTCACTGAGGAGACCTTGCTGAAACAACATAAACACCAAACTCCTCAGATAGGGGATCGCTCCTAGGGTCCGCTAAGAGATACCACAACCCACATCGGTAGATGAAGATCTCACAGATAGGGGATCAATCCTAGGTTCCGCTGGGGGATACCACAACCCGATCTGGCATTCGTACATCTCACAGGTAGGGGATCACTCGAAGGATCCACTGGGGGATACCACAACCCGATCTGGTGCTCGACAGAAACACGTCACTTGGATAGAGGATCACCACCCATGTCACGACGGTCACGATGTTACCAAAACCCTATCTGGTACATTGTGCACTGTAGGGGATCGAACTGAAAATTTCAAAACCCTAAAGAAACCACTCATTGAGTAGGGGATCGTATAACCAATGATACCGCAACCCTAATATAATCCTCATGATGAGTAGGGGATCGTATACCCGATGATTCCACAACCCTACTGAGCACGGACCACTGTGTAGGGGATCATATTCCCGATGATGCCACAAACCCTACGGGTTTAATCTGCTAGACAGGGGATCCCCGCCCATTGATAAGAGGTCACAACGATACCAAGAACCCAGTCTATGGAAACAATGCTAGAGGATCCCGCTCCGGTCCCACCGGAGGGATGCTACAACTCTAGCAGATTTAACATCCCATCGAGAGGATCACAATCCTGTAATAAGGTTGTGATGCCGCATGAACCCTTGTAGGAATGAACCAAGGGAGTACCCTCAACCACTGCTGGTCCAAACATCGCTAACCCAAGCGACCCACCACAACGCCACACCACACACCTCTAAGGCCAATACCGAGGCCACCATCATGATCCACGTAGAAAACCACGCAGGATAGGATGTTTACACGCCAGAAATGGACAAACGGTGGAAGAGGCACTATTCTCCGTAGCTAGCCTATGTGGGGACCACACTACAATCCCAAAACTCATCAAGCGGATCATACCACTACGATCCCCTTGAAAAACACACGGGATCGACTACTCAATCGTCCCAAACAGACACCCTTGAAAAAGGTACTATTCACTGAAGCCAGCCTGGGTGGGGCCTAAACCACACACCCAAAACTCATCAAGCAGATTGTACCATTGTGATCCCCTTGAAAAAATACATGGGATCTACTACTTGTTCGTCCAAAATAGACACCCGGCGGAAAAGTTGGGTTTCTCTGAAAATGCCAAAACACGGCCTCATGGGGCCCACACTCTATTCTTTGTTGGGACACACAAAAACCAACAAGAAAGGTTCGTTGTACCATTAGGGTCTCAAAGCCACTGACGGCACATCAATCAGACACTCAGGGTAGATGATACAATGGCCCGAAGTCGAATAAAAATAAAATATCATTATTTTATTCGATGTTTCTAGCACCGGGGCCAAGATCCTGAACTTCAAAACCCCCGAACACACACCGGAGGGTTCTCCTTGTCTTTGTAGTCGCGTAGCTGCATACGGCATGCGATTATGACCTTCAGGGAGCAAGTTATGGGGGTTTTAAAACCCCTCGTGTACAAGAAGAGGGTCGGACCAGCCCGCGCCGGCCGACCCGGACGTCGCGGTCGCCGGCCGTTCCGGCCAGCGGACCCTGCTGCCGCGGCACGGTGCAGCGCATGTGTGCAAGACCATCCCCCCCCCCCCCTGAGGGTGTCGCCTGTGATTGACTTCAGACCGTCGTGGTGCGGCGGTCCCAGTTCACTCCCGCGGCTGGTCGCCACGACAACGGTAGACCTTCCGTGGTCCGCCGGGGGCACCTCGGGGGGTCCAAACTCGATTCTGAAACCCACTACACATCCCCTGGGACTGGATATATGTATCTCCAAGCTCAAAATAAAGAAAAACCAAAACAATTGGGATCTAGGATTTCAAAACTATAAACGCATACCTGTTGGTGGATCGCTGAAGCTTCGGGTGCAGAATGACGCCCGCGACGCCCTGAACCTCGATTCGCTGATGATCGGTGCTGAAAACGGGCATCTATGGCTTGATTTGGTGAAGAATGGAGGTAGGGGGAGGTGGTTCCGCCTCTGCGCACCGAGGAAGAAGAGGGGGGGGGCTCTTGATTGATTTAACCCCATTTAATTAATTAATTAAATTAATTAAATTAACACTCCCGATCAGACCTCCCGGCACGAAGAAGATTAGGTCACCCGTAGGGTAAATGCGCCGTTCTGAATGCAACAGCGGACACATATTTTTGATCCGAGACTCCGTTTAGATGTTATTTGAGCCAATGCTCATAAATAAATTTTTCTATTTATTTACGAAAACGCTCCTTGTGGCTTTTCTCATAGCAGGCCCGCGCCCGCAAAGTTTACACCCTGCCTAGGTTAAACGGCATGTTCCGGATGCAACCGTGCCTTCGAATTCTATTCTGAGCTACCGATTAGGTGATAACACACCCCTACCACGTGCATAATATAAAAATACTTAATATTTTTATAAAATTTATTCCGGGCACTCTAGGACTCAGAATCTCACGTCATCTTAATGCCTATCTCTAGAAATATTCGTAAGAATATTCCAAAGTCTGATGGGGCCAAACTCGAGTCGCAACAGAAAATCAAAGGGTGGTAGGTATATTTTTGATCATTTTGTTAGTTAGAGATAAACCATGACGGTAATTTTCCAATCATATGGTGAGAAAGAAGTAAATTACCTCAATTGAGATAATGTAAAGAATAGTATGGTAGTATGTAGGTAGTATATGTAATGTTAATTTATATTCATATGAAGGACATGTGTTGTTTGCATCTATTAAGTTGAATGACATGTGATGAATTCATAGACATTGTCAATATATACTCATAGAAACAATAATGTTTAGGGAATCTAAATAATATTTACCTAATATAAGTCCCACAACCACTCAATTCCTTAGGAAAATGGATTATATTATAATGAATTCTTCTATATATTACATCTTATAAAAATTTGTATAGAGATACATGTGTTTAATAGAAATCATATCAAATCCCTTTGTAGCTTGAGTATTGCTGATTATTTTCTATAAGACACTCTTTTCATAAATTATTATTATTATTATTTATACCTTTTTGATGCTATAAAGGGTCATGGGGTCAAAAATTGTGTCTAACTGAATTGGGATTGAGTTTGACATAGAGAGTTACTCTAAAAGTATTTTAGAGTTCATTTAAAAGTATTTGGGAAGGGCTATTGACATGTTATTAAATATGATGTGATTCAAGTTGGAGTTATAATAGAATTCAGAACAGTTTCTTGGGATATATCTAAAAGGAGTTTGGATGTGTTTTCACATGTTATTGTATATGATATAATATATTGTGAAATGGAACTAAGTCTGTGAGCCTTTATTAAAAGTTTAATATTTAATGTTATATTTCCTGAACGCCTATATGCATGTGATACCTCTAGTATATATATGTATATTTTGAGGCTTCATATGTGATGAAATTCCCCCACCTTCATCCAATAATAGTGTATGATTATGGAATATAATTGGAAATAATATATCATAGCCACTTTATTTTCATGGAAAAGAAATGACATATATGTAAGAGTATTATTTTATATAAAAAATAATATATCTTCCACTTGATATCATAAATAAATACAATTAATATAATGAAACACTTTGAAGGGGCAATGAAGTCATGTGATGAATGCATGGTTGATGGTGTAATTAACTAATATATTATAACATATGAGATAATTTGAGGGAGCGTCTTAGTGGATATATAAGGGATCTAATACCATTGAGACGATGTGTTTTTTATACCATAGTTTCTATCAATTCACCCACTCCAATAAAGCTATCATAATCTCCATCCATTTTACTCCGCGGGACTAAAATTCCATGTAGGGTAGATTATCCATCTTGAGATTGCAATTAATTATGAAATCCCATAGATAAACCAAGAAGGTGGTAGGTCTTTTAGATTATTCTTTAGTGATCTTCATTGAACATATTCACTGGAGATATAATAGAATCTTCTTATAGTGTATGGTACAAAGTTTCTTCATTTATAGAGTATTTTTTTAATTTTATATTAAATTAAATACCATAATTTATATATTTTTATTTTCTTCTACATTATTTAATCATTAAAACCCCATTACAAACCTATAAAAAATGATATTTTAGAATCATATAATCATTACATGGAAATGAGGATCCATTGGATTATAACATTGAATCACACTTTTGGTGGATATAATATTTGAAATGGAATCCAAAAAAACAATATCCTCCCTCTATTCACAACTAAAATGTGAATTTAAAGTGCAATATTTTGGTAAAACTAGTTTTTTATTTCAATTTATTTTAAAAAACATCTAAACATTCTCACTAATGATAATTGAATGAGTTAAAAACATTTGAAATTTATAAAAACATACTCCTCATGGAAGTACCCATTTCATAACATAATGGATAAGTTTGATTTGAAATTTCACATTCCATTAAGGATGAACATTCTATTTTACCATTTTAAAGAAATAATTATTTTTCTTAAATATTCTTGTGGAAAAAATAAATCCACAAAATTAAATCAATTAATTATAATGAGTGAAAATAAATTCAATGATATCGAAATAGGCTTTCAATTATGAGTATAATATAATACATTATTAAGTGAAAACTCATAATGGTACATTCCACATAGCAGTGAGAGAGAGGGGGGAAAACATCCCAACACCACTTCTATGTGTTATTTTCATTATTTATTGATATATGAATTATTGAACTATTAAAGTAGGAATAAATCAGGTTGATATTATTTGAGTGAATTAGTTAATATAGATGGAATCACATGGTCTAAATTTTAGAGATTTTTATAATTTTATAACCTTTAATTTTTATTTAATAAAAACAATTCAACTATCTGGTGGACATGGATTTCAACAGACCATATTATTTCTTTTATTCACAATTAATTTTCACTATAATGATTTGATGTATTACATCATATCAATCATCCAATAAATTTCCACCTCAATATCAATCATCTAATTTCATATATTAAAATTTTAATTTTGTGTATTTGTATATGTATTTAGACATATTTGTGTGGGATATGGATTTGAAAATTTATTCTCCATATTTTTGTTAATTTTTTCAATAAATTTAAACTACGATTTTTAGAAAATTAAATTTATTAGAAATAGTGACTATCAATAACTAATAACTACATTGGAATTTGATCATGTTCCCTTTAATGATTTCTTGTTATGATCACTAATGAACTTTAAATAAAAAACTAACATGGATCTTTATTAATTGTGAGTAAATGTTTTTTTGATTGGAAAATGGTAGATACCACAAGAGGTGGGTGAATTTGGGTATGTATAATAAAATTATTCCCCTTTCCATAATCTTATTTCATGATTTGTAAGATCACAAATCTCTTATTCATTAAATATTAATACAATAATGAACAATACACATGTGATTTTATAGAAATCCATATTTTGGTCATGTATTTTTATCTGGTAAGTGGTAGTTTAAACCATAGCAAGATATTTTTTGGTTGTCTAAATACTTATGTATATATCAGGGTTGACTCTAAAATAGATGTTATTTATTTATTTAATGGTTATTTAGTGAAGATAATTTTTTAACATTTAGTGATGTTTTGAATTTGTTTTGTTCCGTTTGTATAAGTACATATTTTAAATTGAACATTTCTGAGTTTTTAATATAAAATATACTAAAAAATAGAGCAGTGGTTTATGAACCAACAATAAACTAAAGAATATATAAATATAGAAAAAATATAATTAAGGATGAAATTATTGTACCTCATCAAAAAATATATTCCATCATTTTAGAACACACTACAATACTAACAACGTAAAAAATAAAATATGATTAAAATATGATTTAATATATATATATATATATATCACACAAACAAAAAATAAATAAAATTACTTCATCAAAATATTAATTTAATATAAAAAATATCTTCAAAAAAAATATAGAACTCACACAAATATAGAAAAATCATTCAACCATCAGTTATAAACTCAGTTATACAAAAAACATATAAATAGCCAACATCAATCCACCCATAACTCATCGCGTCCAATGCTCTACATGTTCCACTGTATATTATATCCATAGTAAAATCTACCCATATCTTAAATTGAACCGAACACATTGTCACCATGTAAAATGTAAAAAACACAAGATAATAATCAGAAATTCTAGGCATAATAAATAATAGTAATAGTGGAATACATGATAATATCTAACCATTCTATAAGATCAATAAGAATGAAAAATACCTTCTAAAGAGATTTGTTTTTCAGAAGGAACCACTACTAGAAAAAACCCCATTTAATATCAGTTATATTTTATTTTTAACATTAAGTAAATAAAAAATTGAATATAGTTGACATAAGTAATATATTATTAATTTCAGTTACTAAAAACATATATAAAAATGAATTTTAACATCATTGAAAAAAAATAAATGTTGAAATATTGAATTAATATATATTTTAAGTGAATTTAAATATTTTTTTTCATAAAAAAATGCTAAAACTCACTTTCGATGTTAGTAATTGAAAAAAATTATGTTAAAAAATCGACTTCCAACATCATTTATTATAAAAGCAACATTGAAATCTTGATAATATATAGATATAAAGTGACTTCTATTATATATATTTTATAATAAATAATGTTTAAAGACATTTTGTACATTGATTATTTTTAAAGAAATTTTTTTGAACTCAACTCTAAATATATAAAGATACTTTCAATGTTTGGTTTTCTAATAAATGATATTGAAAGTTAATTTTGATGTCTTCTTTTTCAATATCAAAATTTTAAAACTAAATAATTATTTAAAAATAATATATTAAAATAAGATACCCTATTCCCTATAATTAAAAACCAAATATTAGTGGTAGTAATGAATGATTGATAAAAACGTAATGCAGTCATTATTAAAATTTTAGTTTCCTATATTAATCAAAAACATGAAAATTTTATATACATATATACAAATTTATCAAGCCTATAAAATAGATTGTAAATAATCTTAAATAGGTGTAAGAGGTATCTAGAGAATACATTTAAACAATATATTATTCTATAAAAAATAAATGTTTTAAAATTAAAAATAAATTATTTTAGTTTAAAAGGTTATAGTTTTAATGGAACTAACATTGTGAAAATATGTGGTTGTTCTGGGAATGGTAATATCAAAAATTAATTGTAAAACAAAATAACAACATCCAATTAAGACTCTAGGACAATGAAATTAAAGTTATGAGACATTAATTAAGAAAATATACACATTATCTATATGCTAGTTAAATCATGTATTAACTAATATAAAAGTTATTTACCTTTTCTAGAACATATTTAATTTATTTCAGCTTCATTATCGATAATTGAACCATGTTTGACACCTTCCTCGATATATTTTATTTCATATATTAATTAACAAAAAAATATATATTGTTAAGAACCATCCAGGGTACCCTGGTAACCCGATAACTGAGCCAACACTTACATGGGCCAAAGGGCGTTCCCGATCCCCATCGGTTGGAGAGCTACACCTGAAATCATACAAAATAAAAGTGGGAATGATTTTTTCAGAAGCATTTGGGAATTAAAGAAAAAAAATGTCAGAATGACTAAAAAATAAACTCAATAGGGAGAAGTGTACCATAAGTCATACATGTATAAAAAATCCAAATTAATATAAAATATTTCTAGAAAATATGGAAAAATTATGAAGTCCCAAAAGGCAAAATTCAACAATTACATGGATTAATATCTATAACAACCACTAGGTGGTGCTTTACACCTAATCAAATGTGAAAGGTGATAATCTAAAATCACCCAAAGGAATAGGTAGGATGTGAGCTAAAAGACAAATAGGTCCTTACCAATGATTCCATAATAGATTCCAACATTTAAATAACCATGTAAATAGAATTCAATTTAAAATAAATTGGATTGGTAATTCAAAATCATATTTAAAAAAAAATATGATTTAAATTTAAACTGATATAAAATAATTTCAAACCAAAGCAACACATTTTAATTGATTAGAGTATTTAAAAAACAATGGGTTAAGTTACAATTTTATACAAAAAAACTTATATAATTTCAAAAGGAATTAAAAATAGTTTAAAATCATTGGCATACATTCATATCTCAAATATAAACAAGTGAGTATCATGGTCACCTTCAAATATGTTCGATAGTTCTAGGTTATGGGATCCTCACTAACTCATGTTATAATAACTAAAATGTGTACACATGTCCCTCAACACTGGAAATAGAGGACTCATCGACATCCCTCTAGGGAATATTTTTGTGCTAAATACTATTCATGCTAGAGTTATAATGAATCAATTTGGTGCTATGGAATTCTCATACTAGAATTTTTGCCCCAATAACTCAATAACTACCTTGACATTCATGTTCTCTAATTCAAAACAATGATGGGCAATTTATTTTAAAAATTATTCAAAATACAATTAATCCCATTCAACTATTTGAAACATTCCAATTACCATTTAAAAACAAAATGGGGTTTTAATAAAAACATTCCTTTTCCACATTAAAACCTAGGGGTTTTAATAAAAATAATTAATCCATTTTTATCATACAACAATTTTAAATCAACTCATTATTCAATTTCTTAATTCACTTTAATGATTAAATTCAATAATTATATTGAAGAAATTTCCATAAATTTCACAACAAACCCCCAATTCATTGGAATTGGGGTTTTCCACAAATTTCCATCAAACCCATTTCAAAAATGTAACTTAAAAAATTTAAATTTAACATATTTCCATAAACACACCCCAATTTAATGAAATTATGTGTTCTCCCAATTTCATTCCAAAATCACATTTCAAACCCACAATTCAATGGGATTGGGTTCTTTCTATGTAACCGATGAAAAGAAATTTAATTTAAATCATCTATTGAATTTAAATAAAGTAATTTAGTGTTAATAAAATTTGGTCATTGTAACATAACCAACAACCATAGGATCAACGAATCTCGAAACTCCATCCCTAATCAAGTTTTGACGATGGAGAATGATGAAAACAGATCTGGGTATCAAACCAATGTTTAAGATAAAAAAAAGGGTATTAAATCCTCCAACGAACATAGAGATACACCAAAACATATTTAGGAAAATAGAGGGACTTGAAGATATATAACAGGTAGTGGAAAATAATCTAGAGAGGATCATTAGTCATTTATCATGATTTTCTCCACTTCTAGGAGGGTTCTTGAGGGGCCTAAAATTGATCATGGGAGCTCCCCTAGAAGAAGAAATCATCAAATTGTTATAAAATTCCATCTAGGGCTAGGGGAAGCGGTTCTATTTTTTTTTAAATTGAAATAGTATTAAAATCATCTAAGCATGGTTTTCTAGGTAGGGTTACACAATTAGAGAAAACCGTGCACCCTATCCATATGATCATTTTAAATGGGCTACATAAGAGGTTTCATAATTTGTAAACTATATGCCAACCATGAAAAACCCCACTTCCTGGGTTTTCATGGTTTTCTCTGAGAGCCCCCACAGCTTGGAGAAATAGGGCACCGACAATGAACTAGACGAGTGGGAATTATGGAAACCTGCATCACGGTTATCCTCGCCACTAATGGAACAACAAAGAAATTCCAATTTCATAGAATGACCTCTTGGAGAAATACCACTCAGTAATTGTCTCCCCACCATAAAGATAGTCAATAATACTATGGAACTCATCATCATTCTGTTGATCATAAAGAATCATCTTTAGAAGTGGATGAAAACTGAACAATGGCCAAAAAAACCCTATCCCCTGATTCTTGAACTATAATATGAAACATTTCATACAGATCCATCAAGTTCAACTCTTCTATAGAATCTTTCATAGCCTAGGTTTTATGTTTCTTGATCAAAGCATTTTCGATGACATTCTATTTTCCTAGGGTATATGCAATGTTAGTGTGAAAAGACTATAATTAGACAACCCAACGCCTCTAGAAGAGATTCAAATATTTTTGAGAGAAGATATAACTCAATCTATTGTTGTTTGAAGTCATGGTAAACCGTTCTCCATAAAGGTAATGTATCCAACACTTATATTCATGCATAAAAACTACAATTTCATGGTCATGGGTTGGGTAATTCTTCTCATGTTTCCTAAGATGACAAGATCTCTATGAAACATCATGACCACCTTGCATAATAACGCTTCAGAAACCATAATATAATGCATAAAAAAGGCCACATATCACTACCTGACCATTAGAAGAGTCAACACTGGTACAATATTCAAAATACCTTATAACTCAACAAAATAACTCTAACATGTCGCAAACCAATAAAAATTTACTCCCTTCCCAATTAGATCAATCATTAGAGATTCCAACTTTGAAAATTCCGTAACGAATCAGGGATAATAACCAGATAAGGCCAAGAATATCTAAATCTAAAATAAATTTTGTGTTTTCCCCCATGTCATAACAACATTCACCTTCTACAAATCAACTGAAACACCATGTTCCAACACCACATGTACATTCACGAACCAAGTCGGGTTGCCATCTGACCCGATGCCCGACCCGATCTGCAGCATGGCCCGAAGGGCATTCCGGATCCCCACGGGCTAGCAAAAGTGTCCTGGTATCAAAGCTAACACATGGGAATGATTTACCTAAAATAGTATATACAAAATAACTGACAAGATAAATAAACTAAAACTGAAAACCAACTACCAAACAAGACCTTAAACTAAAAACATATTTAATTCTACAATTTAACTAAAAACCCAAAGTGAAAAAAAATAAAGATAGAGAACTAAAACACTAATACCAACATCCATGCGACATGCAAAGATGCGTCCCCAAGATACCAACACCAACCTGCACGCGATGGCCAACAACATAGAAAACCACTAGCACTAAGCCAGATGCCTCAACCTGTGACACACAAGAAATAGGTCTACATACACCCAAAGGTGTATGTAGGGTGTGAGCCAAGAGCCTAGTAGGATGTCACCCAGAAAAAGGTTCCACGTATAAAAAATAAATAACAAATACATTTTCAGGATAAATAAATGGAAGGACTCCATAGCTTGAACAACATTAAAGAAATAGTTTCTATAAAGAAAACACATTCAAAGAAAAAAACATAAAAACATAAATAAAAACACCCTTGCATTTATTAAAAACCAAACCATCAGGAAAAATAAAATGTGACATCATATGCCGAAGGTGTGTGTATAGTAGTCTAGGAGCACAAAAAGTTGGAGAGTCCCTACAGGTACTAGAAAGTAGAATGGGACACTAGAACATTGTGTCTCGGTGAACATTAGAATAAGAAACATAATAAAATACGTTCTCATGCAACAGCCACTAGTAGGGAAACACAGGCATAACCTAGTGGTCTACAATCATCCTTAAAGTTAAGTTAGTGTTGTAATCATCAAAGCAGCTAAGTGAAACCGGGATAGAGCCACTTTTGTATCACTAGAATGCTAGATCAAGTCCGCGCACCTAGTACCCAGGATTCCCCTTTTGTTATCAATATGTTAAAATTTCACATTTCATGTCCAAATCCGATGAATAAAATAGAGAGGGTGTTACCTAAACACAACTCCACACTTGAACACACATAAAAAATCCATTTGAAATAGTACAAACACCAAAAGACATTACCCAACTCTATTAAAACAACTGCTACATTGTTAATAATTATTTATAAAAACATATTATATTCTCTGTCAACAAATTCTTTAAAAGAAACATAACATGACTTAACACAAAAACCAACTCATCCCCCTTCATGTCCAAACACACCCAACATCACATCCAGAACACAAACTACACCACTCACATCAATGAATAACCCAATTGCACGGTTAAAAGACCACATTCCTTATTAAACAGGACACTAGAAAATTTATTAAGAAATTTTAGAATATGGCACATGACTTTAAACACCAAAAGTACACTAAAACCCCCTTTTGGAAAAAAATGAATAGGAATGCTACACCAGAACATAAAACACCACTTTTCACATTTCCACAAAACAAAGGAAAACTTTATAAAACACAAGTAGACAACTTACATAGGTTTTCACAGCAACAACCTACTCAAAACACAGAACACCTTCACTTATGGCAAAGCACATGAAACACCATGTCGAAGGAACAATTGACACCACCTGCACAGATGAAAAACTAACTGCACATATTTTTAAAGCACCAACGACTTAATATATATAATTTCTCACCCAACAAATGCACCCACAACACATATACATTCTACTAAACAAATATAACACATTAAAAAATTCCATAAAACTAGATTCACACCAAAGGGAATTAATCAAAGAGCATTATAAATTAATTAAGGATGTAAATAAGTCATTAAGTACTGTTTAAATGTGGAACCACCTACCAGTGTGTAGTGACTTCACAAAGCAACCCGCAGACTCCCGCCGCGTGCCACGTGCACCGGAAGAAAAAGGAATTGGACCTTAAATCTAGAATTCGAACAAAATACAGATTAAACAACAACCCCTAATGAACCTTATACACATCAAAATGAATAATACTCAAAATAGGAATAAATAACTTAACCAAATTGGGGGGGGGGGTGACGCCAGTAATCCGTTCTAGAGGGGTGACCAGCGTTGGAGGTGCGCGTAGGGTCCGAGCGGCTATGCGAGCCGGCTGGACGAGAGTAGGGGGGACGCCAAGTATTAAGGGGAGGTCGTGCGACAGCATGAGCCGGGGAAGCTGATGGTAAGCACATACGAGGGGAGCGACGGATAGCGCGGGTGAACAGGCTGGAAGGGAAGTGAAGCGCGATCAAGGGGCGTGCGCTGGTGGGGAGGCCAGCGAGGATGGCGGAAGGTCGCGCGACGGGCTGGCCGGGGGGCTTCGGCACGACAAGATGGTGAAGCGCGATACTGGCAGGGGGAGAGGCGGATGAGCTGCCGACCATCAGGGAGATATTCTAGGGTTTCAGGTGGCTGAGGGGATTCGACGGGAATTCGAAAAACAAATTTGGGGGGGGGGGGCGACGAGGTACTGTAGTGCGACAGGAAGAGTGTGTGAGGGAGATAAATAAAAAAAAAAAAAAAGAAATGAAAAGGAAAAAAACTGGGAAAAGAAATTGAATTAATAATAATATTAATAATCTTATATTATTATTATTATTATTATTTTAAAATAGTTCAAATATATATATATATATATATATATATATATATATTATTTTGCGTTGATTTTACCATCAACCCTGTTAATTAATTAAGTTCATGCATTCCGGATAGACCGCATAGTGATCTGGCGACGCTTAACGGCTTCATATGAGCCCTACCCATGCACCAAACAAAGCCAGCGAGAACGCTCGCTTACCCACAAAGTGTGGAACTTAAGTTTGACCCGGCCCGCATCTCACAAAAATAAATTTAAGCCAGATAAATTTATAAGATAGAAATTATTAAAAAGAAATCCTCTTAGCAATAAAAATAATAACTATTACCATAATAATAATAATAATAATAATAATAATAATTAATTTGAGCAATTCATTTTAAAAACATGGGAATATTAATAATTATTGTTGATAATAATAATAACAATAGTGACATCAACAATTTTGTAATAACAAAATCAATAAATGTGATTATTAAATTTTTTATTCTAAACACTATTAATAATAATTATAATATTCTCAACCAATATTATTATTATTGTCATTAATGTAATTTCATAAATTTTATTAAAACATAATATTTTTATTTTATTACCATTTCATTATTCATTACACTTTATATGCCTACCTTGAACACCGAGTAGACTGTGCGGTTAATCGGGCGAGGTCGCGAGGTGACTCAGACGAGGCCACGCGGCTTCGACTGTAGTGCGTTGGATGTTGTTAAGGCCAAAACATGCATTTTTAGATAGGAACTCAAAAAAATTTAGTCGGGTCCTCAACACTAACTATCTGAAACCCATAAAATTGATAGAATATTTAATTTAAAGACAATGGGTGTGATAATTCTCTCCACTATAAAGCTTTCCATCCCTTTAAATCCAAAACTAAGGCTAAGACCTGAAGTAGGAAACGACACCCCCTTAAGGTTCAAGAGGATCCCTATGAAAACAAGAAGATAGAGGAAAACACATCGTGCTTAGAGAAAGTTACTTAAACGACAACCTAAAGAAACTTTTGAAATGACTTTCTGATATGTGTCGCCCACCCCGAAGAGACAAAACACCTCCATTTGATTGTTTAAGAAAAGGTGCTCTCACACCCACGAAAACCAACTTCCCAGGCCAAAATAACTCAAATAATATTAAATGAAAACCACACGGTTTGACTGGAATGAAAAAACAAGAACAAACGCATCCAAGGAATACTCTTATCACTTATCACCAAGCCATCTTTAGACACAGAACCAAAATGTCAACATGGGGAAGCCCGAGGGGCTCCCCAATATTAAGAACCTACCAACGCCCAAGGCGAGACTGGAAAACTGACACGGGGAGGTCCGAGTGGACTCCCCACCATTAAAGAAAAGTACAACATTGATTCATTACAGAGACATTCATGTGAGACCCAATGTGGGTATCCCTGTCATTATAACTAATAGAAGATACAGAACATTAAAAATTTCCAAATGGTGACCAAACACCCCACCACAAGGGGTAGTGAGGGAGGGGCCCGAACACCGGGCATGAAAACCATGACCTATGTCCAACCAGCTGCTCCACGCCCCTAGATGAGAACTATTCAAATCTGAGACCGATTTACCTAACAAACCCCATAAGGACCACTGAAATCTATTACATTCGGTGGGACTCAACCACCAGGACCTTAAGGTAACAAGACGGTGAAGCCTCCACATAGTCACATAATCCTTATGCACATAAAAGGTTCATTCAGAACTGAACAACCACAGAAAACAATTTAAATTGCTTTCACTCTCAAAAACGATTACAAAAATAAAGTCGGGGTCCCATACACTCCCGGGGTTCTTGACCAAGCGCCAGCATCAATCTGTGGCCTATGGATAGAGCCCTGATGTTTGAAGAATCTTCTACCTTGTAGACGGTATTGAAGACTCCCAAACAGAGCTTCTCCTTTTTGGTGCCAGACGCAACCGCACCACAATCGAGACAACACCAACAAACACAATGCACCACGACATCCAACTTCTCCCACACAAACCATTTACCAACATATGGGTTTAGATGATGCACATGAATAACCTCTTCACCTTAACTAAGAAACATAAGAAAGAAAGATGCACGATGAACACTATTCTTTGGATAGAAAAATCAAAACTCCCCAAGAGGAGGATGAATTCCTATGAAAACAAGGATTCTCAAAGGGTTCCACGAAATCCACATTTGCTCTTCAAGAGAACTCACGATGCAGATGTCACGAAACATGACCCTTGCGACTAATGGACATACTACAAACCTTTAAAGACATCGGTCAGCAATGATAATTCCAAACCGCCTTCACCCTTCCCCGCTGGAATTCCTTTTACCATTTCCTGTGGAACCATCAACCACAACAATTTCAAACATCATACCCAAAAACTCACATGACTCAAAGAGGCCAAAAATCCCTTCAACTCCCCTCACATATTTCATCCCACTACGAGTGGATCTGTTTAGTTGTAAATAAGATGATCTGGGTTCAATTCATGAATTCAATAAAAGAGTCCTCTTGTCAACTGGAGGGCTGACCAACGGTGAATTGCCTATGGCCACGCTTCAATCGCATGTCAATGTCTTATGGGGGGGCACGGTAGTAAAGAAAGAAAACAATGGACCCAACCAATCTGGTCCAATGGTCAAGGCATACCACAAGAAGACACTAAATGTGTAGGGGGAACCACTACAAGGGCTTCCTAAAGCACTTTTCAAAAGAACCCATTAACTACACGTCTTCACATTGACTTACCAATAAGAATTCAAACTCAAAACACAAAACAATCAAAAGGGATCCTCGTATCAAAATGCCTCGCATCCGATATTTCTAAAACACAAGGAACCACAACAAAATAACTGGTTATTATAAAAAAACCCCAAATTTTCCCTTGACAAAATTTTTTGAAAATGAACACAGTTGGTGGGTTGCACAGACACTAATGGTGTCCCGTGGGTCGCACACATGCATGTTCTCGTGCCACACTGCCACCCACCTCATGTTCATCCAGGCACCCATCCGCTCATGCCATTAACCATTTCTCTTTCCATATACACTCATGCATGTGGTTTCCCATGAGAACACCAAGAATCAAATAAAAACCTTTCCATTTTTTTTTTCAAAACCAAAACATTTAACCCACCCTTTCTAAACCTTACACATCATTGCATTCTTAAAGTGCTTCATTTGAAAACATTTTTTTTCAAGACAAAATCATTTTTACTTAGAAACCAATATTTCCACGATTTTAAAACAAATAGGCGAGGAACAATGAAAGAGAAAACTAATGTTAGTGGGTGAGTGGAACATATGGTTCGCGGCCATATTCTTGTCATGCCACCACCACAATGGGTATTCTATGAAAACATCCCCGACTCCACATGGATTGACAGACCCTGTGAGATCACTTGGACTACTTAACCTACCCCCTTTTTATTTCCCTTAAAAAAATATTAACCACACCGACCAAAGGTTTAGTCAAACCTCCACTTACTTTGGTAACTCGAGTCCTGCCACAAGGTGTTCTGGCCAGGAACCTTGCACGTAGCTAGAACATCGAGTTCCAATAACCTTAACTCCTGTCTACCACGACATTATCCCAAAAGAACACGACCAAAGAAAGAAAACCTCCTTTGATCCCATTTTGTCACGGACCAAGTCGGGTCGCCCTCTGACCCGGCGCCCGACCCGGTCCGCCGCATGGCACAAAGGGGGCTCCAAATCCCCACGGGCTGGAACATGTGCCGGGGTATCAAAGATAACACATGGGAATGATTTACCTGAAATAGTATACACAAAAAAACTGAAAAGATAAATAAACTAAAACTGAAAATAGAAAATCAAATAAGGCCTTAAACTAAAAACAGTTTTAATTCATCAATTCAACCAAAAACCCAAAGTGAACAACAACAATGATAGATAAATAAAACTCTAATACAAACTTCCAAGTGACACGGGAAGCCACATCCCCAAGATACCATCACCAACCTGTAGGCGATGACCAACAACATCCAAAACCACTACCACTAAGCCAGATGCCTTAACATGCGAGACACAAGAAATAGGTCTAGATACACCCAAAGGTGTATACAGGGTGTGAGCCAAGAGCCCAGTAGGACGTCACCCAGTAAAAGGTTCCACGTATAAACATTAAATAACAAATACATCTGCAGGCTAAATAAATGGAAGGACTCTAAAGATTGAACAACATTAATCAAACCGTTTCAATAAAGAAAACACTTTCAAAGAAAACAACTTAAATAAATAAATAAAAACACCCTTGCATTTAAGAAAAACCAAATATTCAAGAAAACTCAAATGTGACACCGTATGTCGACGGTGTGTGTATAGTAGTCCAGGACAACCAAAAGTGGGAGAGTCCCTATAGGTACTAGCAAGAAGAATGGGACCCTAGAACATTTCCTCTCTTTGAAAAGTAGAATAGGAAACACAAAAAAATACGTTCTTGTGAAAAAACCACTACTAGGGCAACACATCCAATACCTAGTGGTCTCCAATCATCCTTCAAGTTTAGTTAGTGTTGTAATCGTCAAACCAGCTATGTGAAATCGGGCCAGAGCTACTTCTGTATCACTAGCATGCTAGATCTAGTCCGCCCACCTAGTACCCTAGCTTCCCATTTTGTGCTCAAGATCTTCAAACTTCACATTTCATGTCAAACACAGATGAATAAAATAGACTGGGTGTTACCTAAACCCAACACCACACATGCACACACACAAAAAATCCATTTGAAATAGTATGCACACAAAAAGACATTACCCAACTAAATTAAAACAATTTTTGAATTAATAAAAATTATTTATTAAAACATATTAAATTCATTGTCAAAAAATTATTTAAATAGAAACATTACACGACTTAACACACAAAACCAACTCATCCCTCCATGAAAAAACACACCCAACGTCACATCCAGAACACAGACTGCACCACTCACATCAATGAATAACCCAACCGAATGGTTAAAAGACCACTTTCCCAATTAAACAAGACACTTGGAATTTTATTAATAAATTTCAAAATATGGAACATGACTTTAAAAACCAAAAGTCCACTCAAACCCTCTTCTTGGACAAAACTCATATGAACGCTACACCAAAACATAAACTGCCACTTTTCACATTTTCACAAAACAAACGTAGACTTTATAAAACAATAGTAGACAACCTACACAGGTTTTCACAGAAATAACCTACTCAACACACATAACACCTTCACTTGTGTCAAAGCACATGCAAGACCAAGTCGAAGGCACAATTGACACAGATTTCATAGATAAAAAACTAACTGTACATATTATTAAAACACCAAAGACTTACTAAATATATGTTCTCAACCAACGAACGGACCGAAACAACATAGACATGCTACTAAACAAATATAACACCTAAAAAATTCAAGAAAACCAGATCCGAACCAACGAGAATTAATCAAAGAGCATTATAAATTAATTAAGGAGGAAAATAATTCATTAAATAATGTTTAAATGTGGAACCACCTACCATTGTGTAGTGACTTCGCGAAACAATCCGCAGACTCCCACCGTGCAACACACGCACCGCAAGCAAAAGTAATTAGACCTTAAATCATGAATTCGAACAAAATAGCGATTAAACAACAACCCCTAACAGGCCTTATACCAGTCGGAAGGAATAATACTCAAAAGTGGAATAATGAACTTAACCAAATTAGGGGGGTGACAGTGGTAATCCGTGCCGGAGGGTCGACCAGTGATGGAGGCACACGCAGGGTTCGAGCAGTTGTGCGAGCCTGCTGGCCGAGAGCAAGGGGACCGACACCGAGTCATCGGGGGAGGACACATTGTTGGAATTGCAAACCAAAAATATAAGTCAAAGCTGCCTGCGGCGTCATTTATTACTTGCACATCTTTTTTCCATGGGTCCACCTCCATTTATTTTCTTTGAATGAATTTAAATGCTCTGCATTTAAAGATTTGGTATATCTTTATACCGTCATAAATGCTCTGCATTTAATATTTTGGTCTTTCCTTATACCGTCTTAGATTCTCTGTATTTTATGTTTTGGTCTTTCTTTGTACCAACATAAATGATAGGCATTTAATGTTGTGGGTCTATAAATTGATGTAATTATCGCCTGAAATTTCAATTGTGAAAAATTGTGAAGTTGTGTGAAATTGTGAAAAGATTTAAAGCTTCTTTGTGTTGTGTGTCAATTTTTCTACCTCTTCCATTCTTCCTCTCATATTTCTCGGCTTGTATAGCCAACAAACTGGTATCAGAGGAAAGGCTCGATGGGCTCGGATCTGTGCTCAAGGGAGATGGAGGCATCTTGGATTCGTCTTCACTACTCTTTTCTTCATCGACAACGGCGAGTTGGATCCAACAGTTGGGGGATCTCTGAAATCTACAGCAGCGGCCTCGATCGATGCTTAAGAATGAAGCCGGTTTTGGTTTGAAGGGGAGTGTTGGAATTGCAAACCAAAAATATAAGTCAAAGCTGCCTGCAACGTCATTTATTACTTGCACATCTTTTTTCCATGGGTCCACCTCCATTTATTTTCTTTGAATGAATTTAAATGCTCTGCATTTAAAGATTTGGTATATCTTTATACCGTTATAAATGCTCTGCATTTAATATTTTGGTCTTTCCTTATACCGTCTTAGATTCTATGTATTTTATGTTTTGGTCTTTCTTTGTACCAACATAAATGATAGGCATTTAATGTTGTGGGTCTATAAATTGATGTAATTATCGCCTGAAATTTCAATTGTGAAAAATTGTGAAGTTGTGTGAAATTGTGAAAAGCTTGAAAGCTTATTTGTGCTGTGTGTCAATTTTTCTACCTCTTCTATTCTTCCTCTCATATTTCTTGGCTTGTATAGCCAACACACATGACAGCACGAGTCAGGGAAGCCGGTGGTAAGAAAGGACGAGGGGACCTGCGGACAGTGTGGGTGAGCAGGCCGGCAGGGGGTGCAACACGATCAAGGGGTGCGCGCTAGTGGGGAGGCCGGTGTGGATGGAGGAAGGCCACACGACGGGCTGGCCATGGAGCTATGGCGCAACATGATGGTGCAGCATGATGCTGGCAGGGGGAGAGGCGGATGAGGAGCCGACCATGGGGGTGAGCTGCTAGGGTCTCAGGTGGGTGAGGGGATCTGACGGGAAAGGGGAAGACAAATGGGGGGGGAGGGGGCGACTAAGTACTATAGCGTGATAGGAAGAGGGTGTGAGAGAGAGAAATAATAAAAAAAATAAACAATGAAAGGAAAAGGAAAAAAACTGGAAAAAGAAATTGAATTAATAATATTATTAATAATCTTATATTATTATTATTATTATTATTTTAAAACATTTCATATATATATATATATATTCTTTTGCATTGATTTTACCATCCACCTAGTTAATTATTTATGTTTATGCGCCCCGGACACACTGCATAGTGATTTGGCGAAGCCTAACAACTTCATCTGAGCCCTACCCATGCACTAAACAAAGCCAGCGAGAACGTTCACTCACCCACAATGCGCGAAACTTAGGTTCCACTCAGCCCGTATCTCACAAAATTAAATTTAAGCTAGATAAAATTATAAGATTAAAATTATTTAAAAGAAATCCTCTTAGCAATAATAATAATAACTATTACCATAATACTAATAATAATTATTATTATTATCAATTTGAGAAATTCATTTTAAAAACATCGTAATATTAATAAATAATTTTGATAATAATAGTAACATTAGTGACATCAACAACTTTGTAATAACAAAAACCATAAAAGTGATTAATAAAATTTTTATTCTAAACACTATTAATAATAAATGGAAAATTATCAAAAAATATTATTATTATTGTCTTTAAAGAATTTTTTTAAATTTTATTAAAACATGTTTATTTATTTTATTTCCATTTCATTATTCATTACACTTTACATGCCTTCCTTGAACACCGATCAGACTGTGCGGTTAACCGGGTGAGGTTGCGCAGTGACTCGGATGAGGCCACGCAGCTTCGACCATAGTGCGCTAGATGCTGTCAAGGCCAAAACATGCATTTTTAGATAGGAACTCAAAAATTTTAAGTCGTGTCCTCAACACGAACTACCTGATACCTAGAAAATGGATATAATAATTTATTTAAATATAAAGGGCATGACATGACTGAAGAACATGAATTATTAAATCAAGAAATCAAATTTCAAATGATTGGAAAATATGTGGTGATTTCTCAGAAAACTCAGAATTGTTCATAGATGACGCACATGATCCTCCTCGGACATACAATAAACACAGATTTCATCCACAAAGAGAAACACCAATGTATAAATATATTCTTGGAAGATACAATTCATCAAATCCTTGAAGACTACATAATCATGGGTTGGACCAAAGGTCATAACAAGTTACTCATAATGGTTGTACCTACCCTGAAAGGTGGTTTTTGAACATGAAATTATTTAATCCTCAACTGATGGTATGTAAATGAAAGGTCGATAATTGGTAACCACTTTTTCATTTCAAATGATCAAAAATATAATCAATCTGGGGAAATGGATATTTTTTCTTTATCATAACTCAATCGAGTTTTTGATAGTCAACACACAAGAAGAGTGAACCATCATCCTTCTAATCAAAGAAAAATAGCTCAAACCAAGGTGACAGGATCTAGAGTATAAATCCATTCTCTAGAAGATCATCCAATCGAGTCTTAAAATCCTTCATTTCATCTTTTTTACATGCAATAAGAGGTACTAGACACTACTTAAGCACATGGGACTAAGTTGATAAAAAAACTTCACCTCTCTTATAAGTGGAAAATGATAGAAGTTGAAAGGGAACAATTCATGAAACTAAAAAAAAACTGGATAGAGATCACCACTCAAAGATTTTTTCTCCAGATCAAAAGAGAACACAGATATCACTTTACCCAAATCCGGATAAGAAGGACTAATTCTTCTTGATCTGGGGTTCCATTCTCCTTGAACGATAGAAAAATCCCAATCTAGTGTAGTAAAAAAGACCCACCGAAGATAAAGATTAATTTGTTATTTATTGGAAAATATCCAATCCATTAAGAATATTACTTCAATGGGTTTTGTATCACTAATTAGAAAACATAAAACATGTTCTGCATCTGATAGAGAGAAAACAGAAGTGGGACTATATAGACAGTATTCTCTTTTCGTACCAAGGGGTGTATTGATATCCATTAAATATGATAAAAAGATCTTATAATGTTTTATAATATTATTATTATAGGTTAAAATAAATTAACGAGACACACCAATAATGGATAAAGTAGCCATTAAAGATAAAGATATAGTAATAGTACCACTCATTTTTGCTGGACTAGTATCCATTTCCTCTGGATACTCCTCCACTGCGTGAAGAAGCTTATTTTTGGATGCCTATGGATAGAACCAATTTTTGTTCAATCATTTGATTTCCCCTCATTTTTTAAAATTGATGATGATATCATGAAACTAAGTGTAGTGGAATTTTTATGGAGGAACTTCTTCAAATGACCTGAGCATCCATAAGAACCACATACCTTGTGTGTCTCTATGCAAACCCTCTGAGAATTCCCAGGAATTACACACTGGTAGAAAATAAATGGGCCTATACTAAAAAATCTAGGAAGGATATATTATCCTGATGTTGAGAACTATCATGAGAAATATCATTCTTATGATTTTATTTGAAGGATCATTCACCATCACTAGGATAGAGAGAGACTCTCAAAAACCCTAAATTTCCAGCCAGGTCCATCTCGACCATCATCACTCTATCCAGAACATCAAGAATAGAGGGTAGAATTAGAAAGAAAATATAAGAGAGAATAGCATATCAAAGTTCCAAATTTGTCATTTTAGTCTTCATCTTCTCATTCGATTCTATCTCAGGTGAAAACTGTACAAGCTTAGCAAAATGGTTTTCATACTCTTTGGTGACCTTTTCATCCTACTCATGTTTAAAAAAGTATTTGGGCTTGGCCAAAAATATTAACTCTAGATAGAAAAGTTCTGTTAGAAGAACCTTGAAGTCTTTCCACAATAAGACCTCATTTTTCTTCTCCATCAACATTTTATCACACAATCTCCTTCTTGGTCCTTCTTGTGAAAAGGTGACACACATCACCTTGATTTCCTTAGGTGTCTCCACGAAATAAACCAACAATTTCATCTTGTTCATCCATTACAAAGACTATTGATGCTCATTTTAGCCTTTGAAAAGTGTTATATTATGGAGAATAACTATTGATAACAATTCATAAAATCATCAATTTGAGTTTCCATAGCTAGGTCCTGAACAAGTTCTGGTGGTGGATTCTATCCTAGAGCATGGACAGTTTACACAATCACCTCAACTAGATTAGAGTCCAGTAGAGGATTCAATTGATGAGGTTCAGTGAATCATCCTCTTGGATACATTTTTTTATATCTTATCAGAGGCGTGATGCTACAAAACATCAACAGACAACAAATAAGATATCATATTTACACTCAAATAGAGCAATGAGGGAAATTAATCCCAACTGATAGACAAACATGATTTATATATCACCTATCCAAATAAAAATCAGGGAAACTCCTAGAATTAATCCTTAATACATCTATCCCAAATGATCCATGGTCACTTAAGGTTTATTACGGTGAGTTCTAGAAAACACCTCAGTAGTAACGACCTCCTATGCCCCAAAAATATTACACAAAGCATATTGACTCAAGAAAAAAACTCAACATAGAGCTCTAATATAAATTATTCAATTACCATCCTAGGTACTTCGAAAAAATGATAACTGAGATAGAAAAAACATATCCTAGAGGGTGTTACAGATCCCCATGGTTTGGAAACTAGAACCTGGAATCATAAAAAATTAAATTTGGAACGATTTTTCCACAATCATTATAGTAGAAAAGTCAAATAAGTCAGTATGCATACAAAAGAAACTCTACAAGGAATAGTTTACTAGAATTAAAACATTTATAAATAACCCATATTACTATATAAATTTACCTATAAATAAGAAAAAATTCTAAATTTCCAATGCACAGAACTCACTAAGTAAATGGATCAACAACTATAACTACCTATATGTGGTGGTTTCCCCTTGACCGAACAAGGAAGGTGATAACCTAAAAACACCCAAAGGCGCATGTTGTGTGTGAGATAAAATTCTAGTAGGGTCTCACCAAGTATTCCATAATAGATTAAAACATTTAATTAACTATGTATATAGATTTTAGTTTTAAATAAATAAGTTTGGTATTTCAATATCATATTTAAACAAAACATGATTTACATTTCAAATGATGGAAAAAAATTTCAAAATAAAGATTCAAATTTTAATTTAATGGAATACTTATAAAATAATGGATTAAAGAATAATTTTATATAAAACTATATATATAAATCTATATATATAAATTTAGAAGGAATGTAAAATATTTTACAAACATTGGCATACATTTATATCTTAAATATAAATAAGAGAGAAACATGGTTATCATCCTTGAGGTACGATAGTTCCAAGTTATGGGATCCTCACACACTCATGTTATAATAACCAAAATGTTTACACACATCCCTCGGAACTAGAAAGATAATACTCATCCGAATCCTACTAGATAATTCAATGTGCTAAAAAATGATCATGATAGATTTGAAAATCATTAATATGGTGCTAGTGCATTCCCATCACAGCGTGTTTATCCTAATAACTCACTAACTACCTAGTCTTTAATGTGATCTATTACAAAAAAATGATGATCAATTTATATTAAAAATAATTTAAAATAAAATTAATCCCTTTCTACCATTTCAGATATTCCAATTTCTATTTTATAACCAAAATTAGTTATTAATTAAAACATGCCTTTTACAAAATAAAACCAATGGTTTCAAATAAAAAAAATCATTCTAATTTTATTATAGAAAAATTTTAAATAAATTCACAATTCAATTTCACAATTCACTTTCAAAATTTAATTTAATATTTTAATTGAAGTAATTTCCTTTAATTTCACTAAATAACCACAATTTAGTTGGGGTTTGTCATAATTTTCCAACCAACATATTTCAACAATTTAAATTAAACAATTTAAATTTCCTCAATTTCAATAAATATACCCCAATTCAATGGAATTTGGGTTTTCTCAAATTCATGCCAAAATCTAATTTCAAAACACCAATTCAATTGAATTGGGTGTTTCTAAAAACCCATTCAAATGAAATTTAATTGAAATTATAAAATTTAATTTAAATAAAAAATTTAATTTAAATAAATCAATTTTGGGTTCATAAAATTTGGGCATCGTAATGTATCCCACATACCTTGGTTTTTTTTATAGAGAACGTTGAAAATGAATTCAAGAATCAAACCAAAATTTATGATCCTAAAAAAGGGTATTATATAATTTAACAAACATAGAGATCCATCAAACCCATGGGATGAAAATAACGATATATAGACATAGAGAATGTGGAGAGGAAACTAACTGTTATAGAATAGACCGTCGTTCATCAAACTTCGATCCACTTCCAAGAAGGTTTTGAGGAGAAAAAAAATTCATCTTGGGAGCTCATCTAGAAGAAGTATTCATCAATTTTTTGTACGGGTCCTTTGGAGTAAAAGGGGGTTTTATGTAATTAAAAATACTAATCAAATTTAAAAACATATTTTCATGGATTCCTAGGTTGGGCCACATGGTGAGACAAAACTATGCGCCCTGGATGTAAACCTTTTTTAAATGGCATGTATATTTTATCCTAAGAGGGTGTAAAATTTTTAAATGGTGTTACAACCATTAAAAACCCCACTACCTGTGTTTTAACAGTTTTCTTTGAGAGGGAACACAATTGGGAAAACCATGCTCCAATCATGTATTAGGAAAAAATTTTCCCAAATTTACAGAGTTTCACCTAAAATGACTAAAAAAATAACCCAACAAAAGAATAATTATAAAGAGGGGTCTATGAGTAAATTAAAACAGTAACAATATGTTACATATAGCCTAAAAAATTTAATATTAAATACCTAATATAATATAATAAAACAAAAAATCTCAAAAAATCATGAACCATTTCTAGAACATCACCCGTTAAAGAGTATAACCAGTATATTGTACATTAATATTGGAAGAAAAATATAATAACCAATGTTCAAAAATATATAAAAATTAAATTATTAATTACATTATAATTTAGAATAGTTCATAATTATATAATAATTATTATTTATCAAAGAATTGTTGAAACCAATATATAATATTTGTTTCAGTCAATCTTTCAGATGTATATTTAAATGTGATATATTTAAGAAGTTATTTCATAACCATTGAAATATATTTTGGATTCATAAATTTTTAAATAAAAGTGATGAAAAAATACATGAACCATTTTTTTGATACCTAATTGATCAATTTATAAATTACGTCACTATAAGTTATATTTATATATGGAAATGAATAAGAAAATAAAAATATACTTACATTGAAAAAATTGTAACATAAGAACTCAGATATCATTTAAAATAACTATTTACAATGGTCTATTTTTATTTATTCTGATTGTATGGTGTCCACACATATACTTGTACTCATCAGGAACCAAAAAATTTATCAAAGATAATATAATTCCCTGATAATTGAGATATCCCTTGATATACCTATGAATTATCTTAAGGTGCTTGTTCCCAATAATTTTATTTCCTTTTTAATGATTATTAAGATTTTATATAATCTCATATATGTTAAATATAAAAAATCATTAAATGTAATTTGAAATTAGAAGTAAAAAAAACACATTCCTCATATGTAAACTGAAAAACAAGGTTGTCTAGAAAGAGTAAAACATAACCCATAATCTATTAAATAGTGGAAAACTCCTTAGTAAAAAATGATAATGGTGGATCTAGATCAATATGACCATTATGAAAGAAGATTATACAAGAAATATATACTAATTACATATTTATCTCTATTTCATTAAACATAGAAAATATAGATAATTTAATTCTGTTATTTATATAATGATTCATCTCATAAAAATCAACTTTAATGGAATTTATTTTTTCCAAAAATTCTTATTCTATCTAGTTCAAACTAGGACGTTCAAATAACATTGATACCAACATAAACCTCATATCCTCTTACACGGAACATTTGTTCATGGATAACTAAATAAGTCACAAAAATATCCACCCTACCCTCTAGGATAAAGGTCTCTTACATCACATTCTCTTAAAGGGTATCCAATAATAATATATATTTTAATATTTTTTAAGTGTGATTAATTTAAAAAAACTAATATTCAGGAAAAATATTAACTAGTTTCTTACAAAATTTTCACCTATATGTTGGGATGGATAAATAATTAAAATACCATTTTTTCATTATATGAATTTTTATATTTTATATATAGTGGGTAAGGTGTGGGTAGTGGAGGACTAGATAAGACCTATTCAAAACTTCAACTAGATTTAAATATTAATTCATCAAACATTTCAATACTCATTTGGTCCCCAAATAAATAATATCCTCCATCTTAAAAATTACGAGGGAAAATATTCTATAAATAAATCTCTTGGTGAGATTTCCTGGATACATACATCATAAGAATAATAGAATAATTAATTAATTAATTAAAATACAATTTTAAAAATTGATTTTATGAAAAAAAATTAGCTTACCAGAGAGGCTTTCTCCTACCAGTTATTAATAAACTTCTCCTATGTCACTACATCTAGAAACTCACATTTGATTTATGGATATTAATTTTTTTCTTATTGAAATAAAAAATATAATAAACTTTGAATAAAAGTACCTTTATATAATTAATTCAAAATACGCCCACCTATTCTTTACTTCATTCATATAAAAAAATTTGAATGTCATCTATAATTGAAAACAATAGTTTTTTATCAAATGAAATATATAATATTTAAATGACTGGAAAAATACAAGAAAGTTGAGATATTTTACAAAACCAATTATCTACAACTTATCATTCATTTTCTGGTCAAAGATCCTCTAATGAGGATATAATATGGTATTCTTAAATCAACTGTACATGTCCATGAAACTCCTTAGTTACTTCGTATTTTGGCCTACTAGTTTATTAGTATTCATGAATTAAATTAAAAACCATTTATCCTTCCCAATAAAATGTGAAATCATTTGTAAACATATAATCCCATGACTATTATCTTTGGTTATCATCCTTTATATAGGAGAAGAAAACTCTGAAATAATAGGCTCACTGATATTTCTTCAAATAATTTCAACATTGATAAGTTAATTTCATTAAATAATTTTATTATTATAGATATATTTATATAAAGAGTCATACACATTCCTTAGTTGATGTTATACTTCTTTTGTATCTATAATTAAATTAAATGTATATTAAATTAATATAATTTAATAGAATTGTATTTTATTATAATTAAATTACGATTAGTTGTTAAAAAATGGATTTCTCATAGTAAACAGAAAATTATTTCTATTTTTTTTACTAATAAAACAAAAATAATGTCTACCTTACATTATAAACACAGAGAACTAATCATATTAGAATAATGATGTGATGATAAATCAATAAAATAATGTTTAGAGAAAACTAATAAATAATAAAATTTTATAGAAAAATTGAAAATATGATCAATATTTATGGATTTAAATATCCAAGAAACAAAATCATGTTTTTTCATGTGTAGGTTTCACAAAAAAAATATATTATTTACCATAATAAATAATAGAATAGTATTTTTTTCCCCGTATACATTCTACATGATCATTTTATATAGCATTGACTATTTGTATGTCATAACCATATTAATACAATGGTTATCATGTAATAGATGAAGTAAGGTAACATAAGTCCACAACACCATCAACATCCTCATCACCCAAATGTATACATTCCCCTTCAAAACAGTGGACCACTAATCATTTGATGGGTTAATAAAATAAAATATTTGATATTTATTTATCTCAATAAAAAATCGTTCCTCTTATTAACTAAATTATTACAAATCAACAAGTGAAAAAACTTAATCATCTTGTTTTACACCACTGATACTATTATCCAATTCACACATAAACATTGATACCAGAAATTTAGTATTGTAACACCCCAAGCATTCACTATATGCTTCTCTTTCAATAATGCAATAGCCTGCATTGTACGCAAGTTCGAGATTCTAACACACCATGACTAATCAAAGTAACCCTTATGAATAGTAATACCCACTATTTAAAATTATGGAAATATTATATTTCAATATGGACTTCATTTTTGTATTCGTAATATCGAAATTATCCTAAGTTGATTTTTTTGTAATTTTCTGAGAACTTCCATTTTTTATGAATAGTGGAAAATACTTAAAACAACTTTTTTAATCAAAATAAATTATAGTGATAAATTATACTATTTAGTGGTTTTAAAGTATAATTATAATATATTTTTACCATTTTATCCAATGGTGGTCATTATAATTAATTTAACATTGAAATTGGACATAAACAATTGTCAATCTTGTGATATATATTGTTTCTTAAAAACACGCTATTTGTTGTGACATCGGGAATTAATTATAAAATTAATTAATGAAACTTATATTTTTGGAATTTTGTATAATAGAAATCATCATTGAATTTGGAATATCAATTATAGCTTAGGGTGAAATTTTGACATTGTTCTGAAAAACATCAATTTTTGATGAATAGTGAAACCACTAAGTGGTAGTTAAAAAACTGATTTTTCGTTTAAATTAAACATTACCACTTCTGTGATTTGATTTTCAAAAATCCAACATACATTGTTGTCATTAGGAAGTAAAATTTGGTTCAATGGGATTAAAATAATTTTTTGGTGAATAGTAACTTTTAAGTTTAATTAATCGCGATTAAAGGTAATTAGTGAAATTTAAGGTAAAAATGATATTATAAAAATATGAAAATACCTTTACACTTATCCTAAAACTATTTTATGTGTCATGGACGACCATGAAAATCCATGGCTCAACTTGGGGACCCCATGGATCCACTTTGGTAGGAAAATGACATAAATAACCTTTTATTTAAAGTTAAAATAAAAATGCCACAAACATGAGTTGTTTTACTAAAACAATTTTTAAATGGGGTTATACAAGTCATATTTTTGACTATAAATATTAATTAGAAATAAAAAAATATTTACTACATCATTATATTTTTTTTATAATTTTTAGACATTAAATAAATTAAATTATTTATGACACCATGATGATGCAGCGATTACCTGATTAATTAACGATTTTAATAAAATGGAAGGATAATGTAAAATATAAGCATTAAACTTGTCCAAAGCTTATTGGATGAGAATATTTCGAACCCTTATCACCTTATCCTCAAATAATATAAGTGTGGGACTTTTATAATTCGAAAATCATTGTATAATAAAGTAACATTTCATTACTTTCCAAGAGTGCCCCTCCTCTCCACTTATAAAAGGCCCCCACCACTACCACCTTACTGACACTTTCAAAGCCTTTTTTATCAGCCAAAATCTACCCAAATACTCTCCCAACTTCTCTCCCTTACTCCTAGAAACCTCACTTTGGGAAGAATTTTTCCCAAGGAAGCCTTTGGCTCAAATCAAAAGAGTAACCCGATTTTAAGGTAATGTCTTCTCTTATGTTATTTTGTTTTATTTTGCTTATCCAACCACCTAAACTCTTTTTATTCATTTATTTTGTAACAAAACCAGTATCCTCAATATACTAGGATGTTTTTATAAGAATTATTAGAGCTACACTTACACACACCTACATCTAATGGTTAAAGAACATACTGTTTCTGTGGATGGTGAATTTCTGTCTCACAAAACGATGATTGTTCAACACTCATATAACACCTTCAAAGGCGGCCATTAAGATGTAACTCTATTTATATATGATATATAATATGTTTATGTTTTACTTAAGGTTCTGTATTTTTCATTTATGGCTTACCTTTATTGTTTCCATTATGGGTAAATGTGATATTTTCATTTTAGGAAGTACGGACTACCGTCCCCTCAAAGTGATTTGAATCATTAATGCCATATGGGGGATGTATAAATGATGGAGTAAATGATATTATATATGATATTAAAATGGAATTATAATATAACTTTATATCATTATGATTTATTTAAATACGAAATAGAAATGAAAGTAGCGTTCATGCGTACATACGGCTTACCGTCTCCATGAATGGTGCATTTCATTTCTTACCTCTAAGCGTTATGTAATATTATAAATGAATGTATATACTGGATATATATGATATATATGATATCTACATCATGAATATAATTCTGGATATAATGTATATTTCACCACATGAACAACTTGTAATTATAAGAAGTTTATTTTTAACTCAAGTACCTAAGATCGACAAAACGACCGTTATAAACGTAAATAATTACATAATGTTCACGACATGGTAATAAGTGATATAAAAGGAATAATGAACTTGAAATGGTTCTTAAGAAGGTAGAGATTAACTCTAGTTTATTATTCAGGAGATCGATGAATGGTTGAGTGAATTCGGACACGAGGTAAGGGAATTTCTTAATCCAATTTCCAATCTCTGGGTTAATCTCCTACTTTCAAATTATGTCATGATATTATTATGTCATACATTGTAATTGTACTTTCTTTATGTGTACATATAGTGAATACACATAATATATCTATTTTATTTTAAAAATTATCTTTGTAATGACTTCGTCTCAATCTCCTTTCATTGAGGCATATTTTGTTTTATACACAAATTTCTTTTATACGGTGTATAAAACCCTTTGACTTTTATGTTTATTCAAAAGGAATCTTTTTTATACGAAGCGTTTTACTAAATGAAAAAAAGGGAATGTTTTTCTTGCCGTACATATGCGGCGACAATTACTTCTCCACCGCCGTAACCATTATTTGAGTTTCGGCTTCCTCTATAAGCCATAACTTTTTTTTAATGAAAAATAAATACAAAGTTTTAACTTTATTTTATTTTGGTATTGAAAATGGTTTTTAAAGTGTTTTTATTATATAAATGTGTTGTATTGATATCTTGTGATTGAAATGTGGAAATGTTATGTTTCCTTTATGCATGTTTTATGTGATACGATTATGTTATGGTTTATGATATGTTTAAACCTATTCATATGAGGAATGCATTGGACTTAATAAGTGACGGGTGGAGCCCCATACAGCTCCTCGATGCATCAGTAGGTCTCATGAGACAAACTAGTGTCTTGGCACGAGGCCTTGACAAAATCTTATTTGTGGTCTTGGCACAAGGCCTTGACTACGTGGTTATTATAGTCTGGCATTATGCATTCCATAATTATGAAAGTGGTTATTGATATTGCATGTGATTATTCGACCAGTAGAATATCCATGTGAAGAAGTAAATGGCATTATCTCATTTTAGTTTTTCCATATTATGTTGAATTTCATGTTTAAAAAGGCTTTTGTTTTAGTCATACATTGCCTTAAATGTTAATGTTTATTTATGAAAGCTTCCGCAATATTGTTATCCTTACTGAGCATCTGAGCTCACCCCTTTCAATGTTTTAATATTTTCCAGGATGTGAAGAAGTATTGTATGAATGACTTGCAGGGATAGTCAGAAGAGGATATGAGTGTGGACTATGGAGACTTTTTTATTGTAGTTTTTCACTTTATGATGTAATGTAACATTTATGAATGTATCTAGTGTTTCCAAGGCTACTAAACTAATCGGTCTTTCGAGACTTGATATTTTGTGATCATGCCAATGTTACGAAGTCATGCACCGACTCTGGGTAGCTGGGGTCGGGGCGTTACAGTTGGTATCAGAGGCAGTTTAGTACCAACCTTGGAAGCTAGATTTATATAAATGCTGATTAGAGCACATAGCCCGAAGATAGACTTTGAGTATTAGTATAGAAGAACTTCCTAGAATTTTGGTATTATAGAGATATTGTGAGTTTTTCGAGCAATACATCCCTGTCTGGATATGAGAAGGTAGAGGCGGCTCTGGCATAGATGTACCTATGGGTAAAACCTGAAAACACCGCTTTGAGCTAGACTTGAATGGGAACTGGTGCACGACAATGGGCCTTGCTGCACTCTTGGTTACGACACTCCCGGGGGATATGCTTAGGATAATTCTCATTTTCTTTACAAACCACTATGAAGGGTTATGAGTATATACTTCCTCAAAGAAATTATTTTTATGATTATAGATTATATCCATAAATAGTTTAATTTATGTTAAGTATTTTACAAGTATGGAATTATGTATTTTGATTCATAAACTAATCTAGTTTATGCCATTGTTTAGAAAAGGCGCCTATTGGAAGGAATGGAAACCGTATCAATGCACGCAATCCGTGTAGGGATTTCCCTCCTACTCAAGATAATTATTCTGGATCTGGAGATACAACTAGTGCTGATCAACTTATTACCATACTTGGACAACTCACTCAGGTTATGAATAATAACCTTACTCGTATAGAGCACCCTGATCCGCAATGTGGAGGATCAATGTTAGACCGCTTCATGAGGAAACAACCACCAACATTTAATGGGGGTATAAATACATTAGTAGCTGAGCAATGGATAAACTCCTTAGAGAAAATATTCCACGACTTGGGGAGTAGCGAAAGGGAGAAGGTTTTCATGGCAGTATACCGCCTCACTGGAGATTCCGATCAATGGTGGTCGCTGATTCAATACACAAAGGAAGATGAAGAAGGATCAAATATGAAATGGAGAGAGTTCAAAGATATTTTCTTAGAAAAATAATTTCCACATAACCATCGAGCAGATATGGAAAGGCAATTTCTGAGTCTGAGACAAAAGGAGGATGAGAATGTCGCAAAGTATGAGGCCAACTTTACAAGGTTAGCGAGGTATGCTGCTGATTATATATGTAACCCAAGAAGTAAGATTGATCGTTTCATTGATGGGTTAAAACCATTTCTCCGTCGAGATTTAGTATCTCAATCCTTCTCATCGTACGAAGATATTGTCTCGTGTGCTATGGAGATGGAAAAGGAATTCTCTAAGTCTTATGACAATAAAGTAAAGAAAGAGAAGAATAGAATAGTGGAACAAGAGACAGATAAAGGGAAAAAAGGAAATTAATATTTTCCATTATGTGATAATTGTGTGAAGAATAACCCCGGTTCTTGCCTAAAAGTAATGAGAGTTTGTTATAAATGTGGAGAGAAAGGTCACCAGGCTCTTGATTCTAAGGGAAAGAAAAAGGCTATCAATGTTGAATGCTACAATTGTAGGGAAATGGGGAATTATGAAAATGAATGTCCTAAGCATCAGGGAAACTTACCTCAGAAAAGGCCAAGGGATCAAGGACAATATTATACTGTTACTACAATTGAAGTAGAATAATTAATGTATTGGTGCTTTTGGACTCAAGGATTATATTCTGGTTATAAAAATAATGTGATATATATAAGGATTGTACTGAAGTACTTGTTGTTATCATTAAGGTTTTAATATGAGGAAGGAAATCATATTTTTAGTATGTGACAATAAGAGAAACATTACATTGTTTGGGGAATCTGATGTTACAATTGATTTTGGAATTTAGAGACCTTTTAGAGAAAGTCTAGACAGAGGTATTTTGGATAACTATTAAGGTTAGAATGGATTAAGTTGAACCATGGATAGTATTCTTTAAGGTTAAAACATTTCTAAAATTATTTTTGGAATATTCTAATACTATAGTTTTAGGAAAAGGACAACCTGAAGGGTGGGGCATAACCCGTCGCGTCGGACAAAGCTGCAGGAATCGAACCCACAACCATAGTGCGACAGGCCTTTATTACCTACCACTAGCCTAAAATAAGTCCCTGGTTATTAAAAAAATTGTTTTACTAATCTAAATCGTATGTGTTAATATTTGGAACCTTATACAATTAGGATAAATAGAATATTTTTGAGTTCTATTACCTTTTAGAGTGAAAGATGGGTATGTGGTAAAAATTTATTAAAGAATGAAAGTCTACATAACATGTATGTATATTCCCTTACGTTCTTAGTAAATCTCCTAAATAAATTCCTCAACTTTATAAAAGGTAAATTAAAACAAAAACATTGCTGGTTAACTTTTCCAATTGGGGATTCAATGACCATTTAACAAATCACAAGTTTGTGATTTTCTTATGGTTAAATTTATTCTAATTTAGTTTTCTACAACTTTCCATCAGACCTTGATGGTTTGTTTTTATTCCATATCCATATTTTCATAGAATCCTAGTATGGGCTATCTCTGGTGACCTTTCAACTTATCTTTCTTTCTTTTAAAGTTATATTTTTATTAACCTTATTTCCGATGTGGGGTTTCCACAAAGGTATTTTATATTTTCAACCTTTTATTTTCAATGAAAAATTTCAAATTTCGAGGACGCAATTTATTGAAGGAGGGGAGAATGTAACACCCCAAGCTTTCACGATACGCTTCTCTTGCAATAATGCAATAGCCTGCATTGTACGCATGTTCGAGATTCTAACACACCATGACTAATAAAAGTAACCATTATGAATAGTAATACTCACTATTTAAAATTTTGGAAATCTTATATTTCAATATGGACTTCATTTTTGTATTTGTAATATCAAAATTATCCTAAGTGGAATTTTTTGTAATTTTCTAAGAACTTCCATTTTTTTATGAATAGTGGAAAATACTTAAAACAAATTTTTAAATCAAAATAAATTATAGTGATAAATTATACTATTTAGTGGTCATTATAATTAATTTAACATTGAAATTGGACATAAACAATTGTCAATCTTTTGATATATATTGTTTCTTAAAAACATGCTATTTTTTGTGATAGCGGGAATTAATTATAAAATTAATTAATGAAACTTATATGTTTGGAATTTTATATAATAGAAATCATATTTGAATTCGGAATATCAATTATAGCTTAGGGTGAAGTTTTTGCATTAATCTGAAAAAACTTCAATTTTTCATGAATAGTGAAACCACTAAGTGGTAGTTAAAAAACTGATTTTTCATTTAAATGAAACATTACCACTTCTGTGATTTGATTTTCAAAAATCTGACATACATGGTTGTCATTAGGAAGTAAAATGTGGTTCAATGGGATTAAAATATTTTTTTGGTGAATAGTAACTTTTAAGTTTAATTAATCGTGATTAAAGGTAATTAGTGAAATTTAAGGTAGAAATGATATTATAAAAATATGAAAATACCTTTAAACTTGTCCTACCACTATTGGATGTGTCATGGCCGACCAAGAAAATCCATGGGTCAACTTGGGGACCCCATGGAGCCACTTTGGTAGGAAAATGACATAAATAACTTTTTATTTAAAGTTCAAATAAAAATGCCAGAAACATAATTTGTTTTACTAAAATTTTTTTTAAATGGGGTTATACAAGTAATATTTTTGAATATAAATATTCATTAGTAAGATAAAAAGATTTACTACATCATTATAGTTTTTTATAATTTTTAGACATTAAATAAATTAAATTTTTTATGACACCATGATGGTGCAGCGATTACCTCATTAATTAACGATTTTAATAAAATGGAAGGATAAAGTAAAATATAAGCTCTACACTTGTACAAAGCCTATTGGATGATAATATTTAGAACCCTTATCACCTTAGCCTCGAATTATATAAGTGTGGGACCTTTATAATCCGAAAATCATTATATAATAAAGTAACATTTCATTACTTTCCAAGAGTGCCCCTCCTCTCCACTTATAAAAGGCCCCACCACTACCACCTTAATCACAATTTCAAAGCCTTTTGGCTCATCCAACTTCTGCCCAAATACTCTCCCAACTTCCCTCCCTTACTCCTAGAAGCCTCAATTTGGTCAGAATTCTTCCCAAGGAAGCCTTTGGCTGAAATCAAAAGAGTTACCCGATTTTAAGGTAATGTCTTCTCTTATGTTATTTTGTTTTATTTTGCTTATCCAACCCACTAAACTCTTTTTATTAATTTCTTTTGTAACAACACCAGTATCCTCAATATACTAGGATGTTGTTATAAGATGTATTAGAGCTACACTTACACAAAAATACATCTAATGGTTAAAAAACATACTGTTTCTGTGGATGGTGAATTTCTGCCTCACGAAACGATGATTGTTCAACACTCATATAACACCTTCAAAGGTGGACATTAAGATGTAAATCTATTTATATATGATATATAATATGTTTATGTTTTACTTAAGGTTCTGTATTTTTCATTTATGGCTTACCTTTATTGTTTCCGTTATGGGTAAATGTGATATTTTCATTTTAGGAAGTGCCGACTACCGCCCCCTCAAAGTGATTTGAATCGTTAATGCCATATGTGGGATGTATAAAGGATGGAGTAAATGATATTATATATGATATTATACTGGAATTATAATATACCTTTATATCATTATGATTTATTTAAATACGAAATAGAAATGAAAGTAGCGTTCATGCGTATGTACGGCTTACCGTCTCCATGAACGGTGCATTTCATTTCTTACCTCTAAACGTTATGTAATATTATAAATGAATTTATATACTTGATATATATGATATATATGATATCTACATAATGAATATAATTCTGGATATAATGTATATTTCACCACATGAATAACTTGTAATTATAAGAAGTTTATTTTTGACTCAAGTACCTAAGATCGACAAAACGACCGTTATAAACTTAAATAATTACATAATGTTCATGACATGGTAATAAGTGATATAAAAGGAATAATGAACTTAAAAAGGATATTAAGAAGGTAGAAATTAAATCTAGTTTATTATTCAGGAGATCAAAGAATGGTCGAGTGAATTCAAACACGAGGTAAGGGAATTTCTTAACCCAATTTCCAATCTCTGGGTTAATCTCCTACTTTCAAATTATGTCATTATATTATTATGTCCTATATTTTAATTGTACATTCATTATTTGTACATATAGTGAATACACTTAATAGATCTATTTTATTTTAAAAATTATCTTTGTAAGGACTTCGTCTCAATCTCCTTTTTTGAGGCATATTTTGTTTTATACACAAATTTCTTTTAAACGGTGTATAAACTCCTTTGACTTTTACGTTTATTCAAAAGGAATATTTTTTATACGAAGCGTTTTACTAAACAAAAAAAGGGAATGTTTTTCTGGCTGTACATATGCGGCGACAACGACTTCTCCGCCGCCGTGACCATTATTTGAGTTTCGGCTTCCTCTACAAGCCATGACTTTTTTAATAAAAAATAAATACAAAGTTTTAACTTTCTTTTATTTTGGTATTGAAAATGGATTTGAAAGTGTTTTTATTATATCAATGTGTTGTATTGATATCTTCTGATTGAATTGTGGAAATGTCATGTTTCCTTATGCATGTTTTATGTGATAAGATTATGTTATGGTTTATGATATGTTTAAAACTATTCATATGAGGAATGCATTGGACTTAATAAGTGACAGGTGGAGCCCGCTACAGCTCCTCGATGCATCGGTAGGTCTCATGAGACAAACTAGTGTCTTGGCACGAGGCCTTGATAAAATCGTATTTGTGGTCTTGGCACGAGGCCTTGACTATGTGGTTATGATAGTCTGGAATTTTGCATTCCATCATTATTAAAGTGGTTATTGATATTGCATGTGATTATTCGACCAGTAGAATATCCATGTGAAGAATTAAATGGCATTATCTCATTTTACTTTTGCCATATTATATTGAAGTTCAAGTTTAAAAAGGATTTTGTTTTAGTTATACATTGCCTTAAATGTTAATGTTTATTTATGAAAGCTTCCGCAATATTGTTATCCTTACTGAGCATCTGAGATCACCCCTTTCAATGTTTTAATATTTTCCAGGATGTGAAGAATTATTGTATGAATGACCTGCAGGGATAGTCATAAGAGGATATGAGTGTGGACTATGGAGACTTTGTTATTGTAGTTTTTCACTTTATGATGTAATGTAACATTTATGAATGTATCTAGTGTTTCCAAGGCTACTAAACTAATCGGTCTTTCGAGACTTGATCTTTTTTGATCATGCCAATGTTACGAAGTAATGCACCGACTCTAGGTAGCTGGGGTCGGGGAGTTACAAGTATAATATATTTATCATATATATTCAATAACTCCAAAACATGTTATTGATTTATAAATTGGGTTTTTTTCATTTTCACATTAAAAATACATTTTTTATAGTGATGAAAATTACTCCACTATTTTTAATAAAACTCATGTTGTCATGGTTTTTTATGTAAATGGAATAACCTTTGTCACTAAAAAAAGACCATGTGATCACATTTACACATATTCCCCCACCTAACAATTTAAAGGTTTCTTAAATAGATTAATCAATGATTAATTTAACTATAAACCTCAAAAAATGTATTTTTATACTTCTTTATAAAACATTTCTCATTTCATTTAAGATATTGTACCTTCAATCTTACAATATGTAATGATATATATAGTTGAATCTCACCTACGTGGGTTTAAATTTGTAAATGTTCATACATAACTACATAATGATTTATTAAAACTGCATTTAAGACATATATCCCCTTGTTCTCAGGATAATTTACTATCTTATGAGATATAGGGAGAAAAAAATGCCCCACATGAGACAATTAGTTAGTGTATAGCTCAACAAACATCAAGGAAATATTTGTTTGAACAATAGAGGACCCTAATTAATGATTATTTTTAAAACAACCATTCATAATTTTGATATGCAATTCAAAATGGTACATATGAAATAAATATATAGGCCCATATATCATTATATCTAACAACAAATGAATCAATAGACGATACATTGTATCAAAAAATATTAGTGGAACACACATCTCTAATTAATAATGATAATGAAAAAAAATATCTAATGAATTTCAAAAAATTAAACATATGTGTTTTTTGTAAATGGAATAAAAAATATATCAAAACTACATGATATTGTTTTGTATAGGAATCGAGATGTTCCATATAGAGAAACTGATGGTTATTATTACATTAATACTAGCTAATCAAGATATTTCATTACAATTAACAGAAAATTCTTCGATGAAATAAAATTCTTTTCATTTTAGGGTTACCTACTAGGTAAGTTAATAATGTGTACAAGTTTATAGGATTTTTTTTCACTCTTCGTTAATGTTTGAAAAGACAAAGGTAAATCATTTCATTCATTCTTTTATAGTGTGGGATAGATCCAATATATTTCTATAGATTTTATGTCCAATCATGCATGAAATACATATTTTTTTACTTCATCTTAATAATCAAAATTTTATTATCCACTATCAGAAATATTTTTCTCCGTATCCACAACATCAATGTCAATATATACATCCAAAATTATCCTATAATGTATATTTAATAAAAATAACTATTTATTCCTAGAATATTTTTGATGAACAAAAATTTCATTCATCCAAAATGTGAAAATGATGATTTCAACTTATTATAATATTCGTTGGTTGATAAATGTTTTCGGGGGAAACCAAACTTCAATAAACCATTAAATAACTTTTTAAATCTTTGGTAATGGTGATATATTCACAAATATTTGATGACCCATATACACTATCTTTATACCATTCATTAATTAATGATATGAAGTACCTTCTTCACAAATTGGAAAAATATTTTTATCCATTAACAATATTTCTAGACATGTTTTCAAAAGTAAGAAATCCATTTTTGTTAACATTACCAAATAAAAAAAAGGAAATAATCTTTCTTGTATACATCAATAAAATAAAAAACTACTGACCATAAGAATTTCAAATCATTAATCAATGGTCACAGATGAATGTAAATATCATTAAAAGGATGTTTTGTTATAGAAATAATCATGCTCTTCATAACATATTATTTCAACATACATATATTTTTGTGTAGGTTGTAAAGTACCAATATAATAAGACATTAACTATTTTTTCTACTATTGATATGATATGGTTTCATCCCATCTATGCATGGTGACATTCTTTAAATTCTAAGATTATTATAAAAATTATATTTTTTATTAAATCACTTCCATTATGGTGAATCAACTGGCTAATGAATATTTCCAATATAAATTCACTCATTCACATTCCACCATAACATCTTAGAATCATTTGAATTTTTGAATAAATTATCTAAATAAGATATTCTAAAGATACTATATTCGTTTAAAAAGATTTCAGGTTCCTATCCATGATAATGAATCATAGTTTCTTCCCCGATCAATTTTATATCATGTTGTCCCAGGTTTAGGGAATTTTCCAAAACATTCATATTTATTCTCATATAACAGACAATACTTATGGAAAACATTTATTTTATTAATCCTCTGTCCCATTAGAAATACAGTTCTTTTTTCATTAAAATTGGAATCTGGAAGATCACACTCTTTTGTATGTAACTCTTTCAACAGATTAAGATATTTATTGAATCATTTTTCATCCGAACCATTTCTTACTTTTTTGGTAACCAATCTCACCATAAAAAATAACATTGTAAATATAGTACAAGCTATTAATAGTGGTTTTATAGTATCTAAATAAAATTATTCAAGACATGATATATTTTCAATGGTTTGAACACCTACATCATGATTTAATACATACAGAAAATCCTCAATCTGAACTGAATGTATTATTCAACAATAGATCTTGATTTACATTTTATTTCACTATACCAGATTTAGCCTATATAATAATGATTTAAACTATATGAAATAATATGGTCATTTTATTATTTGGACTCTAATTTTATCATATCCAAACATGTGGTGCATGGATATGAAATATTTTTTTTGTTTCAAGATTCAATTTATAAATATCCAAGAAATCGTCAAGATAGTTCTTATATTCATCACTAGTTTGTTCTTTATTTCTATAATTGAAATCCATTAATTACTAAAACAACAATACTTATTGTAATTATATTACAACATTTTACATTTAAACATGTATATAAATAGATAAAGTTAAAATATATAATCATATAAATTTAAAACATGTAAACATATGAACATATAAATATATAAACCTATATAAACAAGGAAAATATAAATTAAAATTATATATACACATATAATAAGAAAACATATAAACAAATATAGTTATCGATATTATATATATAATTAAATAAACTCATAAATTAAAACATGTATATTTAAAGGTATAATATATATAAAGATAAAAATATAAATATTAAACATATAAATTGAAATGTATATATGCATATAAAATTAAAATAGAAAAAAATATATATATGTAAACATGTAAACATATAAATTTAAACCATGTAAAAAATAAACACAAAAACCCATAAATATAAATCCATGACATATAAATTTTAAAAATATAAATTACAAACATATAAATATAAATATATACATTTATCTATATATATACTAAATAAAACATATAGATATATGTAAATTTTATTTATCGTATAATCATGCAAATATATATATATATATGTATATGTATACAAATATATATATATATATACACACACAAACATTTAAACAGATATAATAATTTGATAATATATAAACATATTATAATTGATACATATTTAAATTTATTTATAAACTTGTTAACATTGTTTTAAATATGTAATAATGTAATAAAAATTATAAAAATATAGAAACCTATAAGTATATATATAATAAATATATTTTACACTTAAAAACAGAAAAATTTCACATAAATCGACATATAAAAATAAAAATATCAATATGTTAAACATAAAAAAGAAAAAAAATTAAAAATGCATTGAAATAAAAAAACTATATAAAAATAAAAAAAATATGAAAAAATGAGTACAATAAAAAGAAATAAACATATATATACACATGTAATTTTCATTTATCTATCTCAATAATTATTCCAAATTTAAATATACCTTCAATAAAAATAATATTTAAATATATGGAATAAAATTATAGATCTCACAAAAAATTGCGATGTAGCTAGTAGATCCATGAACAAGAGAGTTAATTTGATGGAATATAGACAAAATATTTTACATGAAGGGGGTCACTGTTGATGGATATGGTAAGTAGTTTAATGTAAGGGAATGAAAATAAAGGAGGATATGGACGATGGAAAAACAACATTCCCGATGGAAAATAAATGAGGAGAAATTTAAATAAAGGAGGATGAATTTGGTGGTGCTATATAGTAAATAGAATAAGTGGGAGGTATCTTATGAGTCATATAGGATTTCATGTTATAAAATCAGGCAATTAAAAAATTTGGATAAAATAAAGGTAGTTATATTTTTATTTTTAAAAAAAATTAACATGTGTAAAATAAGAATTAATGTTTAATGTCTCTTTTAAAATCAATTTTGTTTTAACTAATGTTAAAATCCTTCTCACTGTAGCATTTAATATCAGTTAAAATAAAATGGATTTTAAAAGTATCTTTTAATACCAAATTGGTTTGAAACAACATTAAAACACTACTTTTCATGTCATTTATTATATAACTGGCATCACTAGGTGCTTTTACAGAATTTATTATATAACTGACATCCAAAACCCCTAGAAAATTCTAAATATATAACCATACAACCTATATTTATAATCATTCACTAGTAATAAAAAATTATAACATTTATGAAAATGAATAAAAAAAAGTTAAGAGGTAATATTTTTGTAATTTCTATGTGATAATTGTAATTTTGTTAATAGAAAAGATGAAATTTTCCTAAAAATGATTTTTAACCTATATATCATGGACTAAATTAGGTAAAAAATAAAACATTTTACATAAAGAACAGGTGATCCCATTGTACAAAAATTTCTTACTTTGAAGCCAACATCACTCTAGACATTATAATGTTCTAGAACTAAATCAAATCACAAATTCAGGAATGGTTGGATCATATGAGTCTCAATTGATTTAAAAAAATAGACTTCAATTAGAATACAAAATTTTATTGTTGATTTTCAGTATAAATTTTATTTTTAAAAGTGAAAAATGTATTTTTAACATTGAAACTTCACTTTTAGTCATTTTTTCATACTTTGTGTCTGATTAAAATGAGGTTTATGTCTAAAAGTCGTAAATAATTTGATTATATTATACCAATGTTTTTATTATAATATGATATTATTTTCTTAGTTTTTAGTATGTATTATGTTAAAATCTTTTCTAACTAAAAATGTACTTCTTGTAATTTTGGAAAATATATAGGATAGATTACTCTGATTTTTTCTTATTTGTTTCAAATGGGCCGAATGTCTTTGTTGTATAGTTTTAAATTAATTAGAACATTTTTTGTATACAATGTGTATTTTGAGTCTAAGAACACACCTAGAATAATTCCAAAAAAATAACCATATATTGATGACTGATAGTCTCATAAAAGTAAAAATGATTTTAATATTTTTTTGTAGAGTTCTATTTGTTTGGTTAATTCCCTATACCATATCAATTTCTATGGTGAATGGAGTCAAGCATATTACATTGGATGGGATACTCCTCCTATCTCAAATTAATTTTAATATAGAGCCCAAGATGTGATTATATGTTTGAAATGGAAGGTATTTTAATAATGAAATATATCTTGAAATGTGGTATCAAATAAGACTCTCATTTAGATATATGATTCCAAAAAGTTTTATAAAATAAAATATTTCAATAATATTAGGTCTCATCACACTGTATTTGAAGATATGTTTATTTCAATAGAGATTTATTGTCATTAGAATATATTAAATCAGATGATGTCAAGGCCTCGATAGATATGTATAGTTTAATTGATTTTTTATTCTATTCAATTTCTATTAAAATAATATAATTTAGAATGAACTTGATGGAAAAATTACTAGTTTGTGTGTGTGTCCAAGGAAGATTTAAAAAATGGAATGTGAATGATTGATAGGATGAATTGGTGATAGTGAGGATATATTTGGTGAAGAAGGATGGGTTTAATATTTTAGTCAACAAATGTTAGAATGGTGAGGTGTAAAATCATCGATAGAGGGGTTTCTCTATGTGTGGTAACATCATTAGATGTTCAGTTCATCTGATGATGTTATAGTGAAACATTGAAGGATCATATGTTTGGTGTGGTCAAGGGGTCATCTGTTTGGTGGCCAACATGAAGCTTTCATTATTAGTGATACATGATTTTATAGGAGTAGGTATTACCTATTGACCAGATAACACTTAGTCTATATTTTGGTGGGATTATAATGCTTTATAATGAGATATAAATCATTAATTGTGGATATAATAAGTTCAGGGGGACCAATGATACCGATTCTTGTGGTTTTATCTGAAGCACACTTGGTATGGGTGGGTTTCTTACCCAAAAATTAGTATCATATAACAGATTTGAATTAACTCACATTTCTTCACACGTTTCATGAAGATATATAATTATTAGTGGGATTTTAATATCATTATATGATAAAAATGTTAATGTGGATGGGTTATATGGAATGTATTTTATCTATTTGAGAACAAACATATAATATATTCTTATTCTAAAGTGCCTTGATTCTATATATACTAGAGTATATTCATAGATGATAGAAAATGTGAAATGTCTATGGATTGATGTAAAATAATTTGAACTATTAAGGATATCCTTGGTGAGGAATGTTACATATGATTTTTTAGAAATAAATAAAATCATTGGAGGGATTAAGGTTTTTTCAAATATGTAAAAAACCTATATTATTTAATAATGTATTAATGATTTAGAGGTTTTTTATCATATAGTTCTGAAAAGGAATAAAATTTGAAAATTATATAAATAATATCAATGTCATTCAAGGGAAGATCAAATTGGTGTGGGTAGAATTCAAGGATGGTGTGTGGGTACTCCTACTACTATCACTTCTTCAATAGAGTTGGGATACAACTGTGAATTCCAAAAGAAACTCCATTGGAAGGTTATATTTTCAATTTGATGGTATCAATAATTTGAATCTAAATTTATAAATATATATAAGAGAGGTACATAAACCATCTGGTAACACTCTTAATGCTAAAAATTGAGGGCATTCATTTCAACTAAAAGATGTATTTTCTAATAAATCGTTAGAAGATAAATCCTAAGAGAGATTCTAAGGCATGTATACTAGTCGAGCATTGATATATTTAATATATGGAAAATGAATAAAATTCAAGAAGAACTGCAGAAGTCACATGGCAATATTTGGAAGACCATAAGCATCTAAAATCTCAAATTAAATTGTAATAATGGAAGGATAAATATAAATGTTTCTCACTTTCAATATTCTGATGGAGTTATGGGTAATTTACTGAATTGGATAATTTCATTCAAGGAGAGTACATATTCATAGATAATTATAAATCCAAAAGTTTTTAGAAATTAAATTTTACAAATGATATATCTATAAAGATAATTATAAATGGAGGTGTTAATATTTGGATGAATAATGGGGGAGTCATGAAGTAATATTTAGTTTGACATATCTTAGGGTTATGGGAGAACCGATTTTCAAATGGAAAATTAGATAATGTTGGGTACTGGACTATTTTTTATAGTAGATTATGGTAAGATACATGTCGATCCATGATGGTTTCCAAAGAATTATAGTGTGGGATGTTGTCTGTGACAGGAATTAAAAATACAAATTCATTGGCCTAAAGCTCAAAAAATCCATAGGTTTGCATTTCATTATTGACGATATCAATGAGAATAATTTGGAGGTTATAAAAACTAATGTCATACTCAATCTTGATCATAATTATTTCGTAATATTTGAAATCTATGTTCTGGGTAATCTATTAAGGGTATATGTCAATATATATAGACGAAAGCATAGGTCTTTGAAGTTATATGTTTTTCATATTCAAGTTTTAGAACCTACCCTTATTCAGTTCCTCATGGGATCACTTTACATTATATCATTTTTTGGTTGTTAAATATTGTGTCTAAATTATATTTTTGAATTATAATTATAAGTTTGTAATGTGTTCATTCATATAAAATTGAAGGTGGAAAGGTAGTGTTGTCGAAACCTAAAATTCCAATATTCATACAATGGTGGTGAGTGGACACGATAAGTATTATAGAACTTATATAAGAATAAGTGGATAATTTGTGATAATAAGGTTCCTAATACTCTATAATAGAATAGTGTTTCTAAGTTAATTAATTAGAATCTAAAAAAATGACAAAATATTGAGGTTTCACTCATGAATGTTAAGGAAAATTTAGGCCAATTCAATCAATGTAGATGCATTTATCTGCAAAAGAATTCCATAAAGACATTTGGGTAGGAACATCAGGATGATTTACTATTTGGAAAATATCGCTATATTCATCATCTCAAAGTCTTATAATTCTTTGTATGCATGAATATTAATGCTAAAAATTAGAATTATCTTGATTATATGTCTAATGTTTTGTTGTTGGGTATGGTGATGATAATTTTTACCACCGACTATGTTATAAATACAAAAGACAGTTCATCAGGAGTTGAGATGTTCACTTAAAAGTAGGGGTTCTATAAAAGTACTAATTTTTTTTAACAATAAGTTTAATGAAATAAATATACTACTTTATTTTATGTACAATATATTATGTATACTACATGGAAAGAAAACCAAGAGGTATTAGATAAAATAAATGGATGTCAAGATATAATACATTAAGAAGATGTAAGAGAAAGTTCATGGAAGGATATATCTTGACTAGGATTATTGATTGTTAGGTATTCAATATTTAGTGATGATCTGAGAAGTTCTGTATAGCCAAATGAGTTGAGGAGTTCAAACAGGGAAATAAAAATTATTCAATTATTTTAGGATAATATGACCTTTCTTCTTTTAATAACTTTAAGAGATCTATAGTTCTCAAAAGGAATGATCACAATTTGTGATTCAAAATAGTGAAAGATAATGATCAATGAAGAAATTTATTCATTATATTTTAGTTGGAACTAGAAATACCTAACCTAGAAAAATGTTATACCACATTTGAAAATAAGTAGGTATTATTTTTAAAAGAATAATATAATGGAATTAAATGATGTAATCCCTGATTAGTGGTAATGTAACACCCCAGGTAAATAAATAATATGACATTCTCATATTTATTCATATTATTGAATAAAATATTAATATTACTTCAAAGGTAATGGTATGCTCGAGGGCGTACCCAATACGCAACAACGAGTTTCTTTGAAATCTTACGTTGTACTCTAATAATAAAATAATATTATTTTAAAAGGTAGTTAATTCCTAGCCGTTGTAATGGTGAGAATGAATGGAACTAACTACAAAATTATTATATATGTTTGTCAAATATTTTCACTTTTATCCAATAAATGTTGGAGGCTTAAAATGCAAAATGAATCCAATTTTAAGCATAAATATTTTAATATTCTTTAAATGGTCGATTAACCTCCTTTTGATGGAGAACCCTTTTTAAATATACTTTTGACAACTTTATATGTTGTATTTGACAAAATAAAATCCTTCTTTATAATCTGTACATCAAAATTTACTTTGTGTAAAATTTTGTTATTTTCCGATAAAGATCATTTTTATTTAAAATGTTGCATTTTAATTCAAAACCTCATTTTAATCTGATTTATTTATATGGATTTATTATATTTTTAATTTTTATTAGAGTGTATTTATAATATATTTTTACCATTTAATATAATGGTGGTTATTGAAATTATTTTCACTTTGAAATTGGACTTAAACTAGTGTCAATCTTTTAATAGATATTATTTCTTAAAAACACGCTATTTGTTTTGACAATGAAATTATTTGTTAAATTAATTAATGCAACATATATGTTTTTAATTTTATAAAATAGACATCATTTTTGAATTCAGAATATCAAATATAGCTTAGAGTGAATTTTTGGTATTTTTCTGAAAAACTTCAATTTTTGATGAATAGTGAAACCACTAAGTAGTAGTTTAAAAACTGATTTTTCATTTAAATGAAACTTTACCACTTCTGCGATTAAAATTTCAAAAATCCGACATACATGGTTGTCATTATGATGTAAAATTTCGTTCAACAAGATTAAAATAATTTTTTATGAATAGTAACTTTTAAGTTTTTAATCGCGATTAGATGTAATTAGTGTAATTTAAGGTAAAAATAATGTTTTAATATTATGAAATGACCTAGAAACATGTCCTAACCTCATTGGATGTGTAATGGCCGACCAAGACAATCCATGGGTCAACTTGGGGACCCCATGGAGCCACTTTGGTTGGAAAATGACATAAATAACTTTTTATTTAATGTTAAAATAAAAATGACACAAGCATGAGTGGTTTTACTAAAACAATTTTTAAATGGGGTTATACAAGTCATATTTTTGACTATAAATATTAATTAGAAAGATAAAAATATTTTCTACATCATGATAGTTTTTTTATAATTTTTAGATATTAAATATATTAAATTATTTATGACATCATGATGATGCAGTGATTACATCATTAATAAAGGATTTAAATAAAATTAAAAGATAATGTTAAAACTATAACATAGAATTGTCAAAGACCTATTGGATGAGTATATTTCCAACACTTACCACCCTATCATAGAAATAAATCTGTGTGGGACCATTAAAATCCGAAAATCCTTTGAAAATAAAGTTACATTTTTTAACATTCCAAGAGTGCCCCTCCTCTCCTCTTATAAAAGACCCCACCTCTACCTCCTTAACCACACCTCTGAAGCCATTGTCTCGGCCAAACCCTACTAATTTTGTCTCTAAACATCCCTCTCTTACTCTTAGATGCCTCAATTTTGGAAGAAGTCTTCCCAAGGAAGCCTTTTAACTCAAATCAAAGGGAGGTACCCGATTTTAAGGTAATGTCTTCACTTGTGTTCTTTTGTTTTATTTTGCTTCTCCAACCCCCTAAACTCTTTTTATTCATTTATTTTGTAAAAAATACAGTATCATAAATATTCTAGGATGTTTTCATAAGAAGTATTATAGTTACACTTACACACACCTACATCTAATGGTTAAAGAACATACTGTTTCTGTGGATGGTGAATTTCTGCCTCACGAAACGATGATTGTTCAATATTATTTTAACAGCATCAAAGGTGGCCATTAAGATGTCACTATATTTATATATGAAATATAATATGTTTATGTTTTACTTAATCTTCTGTATTTTTCATTTATGGTATACCATTATGGTTTCCATTATGGTTAAACACGATATCTTCATTTTAGTAAGTGCATACTACCGCCCCCTCGAAGTGATTTGATTCGTTAATACCATATGTGGTACGTATAAAGGATAGATTTAATGATATTATATATGATAACATACTGTAATTATAATACTATTATGTATCATTATGTTTTAATTCCATTAAATAAGAAATAGAAATGGAAGTAGCGTTCATGCGTACGTACGGCTTACCGTCTCCATGAACGGTGCATTTCATTTCTTACCTCTAAATATTATGTAATATTATAAATGCATGTATATAATAAATATATATTATATATATTATATATAAATAATGAATATAATTCTGGATATAATATATATTTTACCACATGAACAACTTGTAATTATAAAGAGTTTATTTTTGACTCAAGTAGCAATGATCTACAAAATGACCATTAATAACTTAAATAATTACATAGTTTTCATAGCTTGGTATTAAGTGATATAAAAGGAATAATGAACTTGAAAAAGGTTCTTAAGCAAGTAGAAATTAACTCATGTTTATAATTCAGGAGGTTAAAGAAGGATAGAGTCAAGTCGGACCCGAGGTAAGGGATCCTACCCCTCTCTTTCTTTTTAAGTACACTCTTTTATGTCATTCCTTTTAAGCTCATATTTCTTATGATTGGGATGTTATTTTATATTACACTTACTTTATTTTTTAGTTTAATATTATTAGAGACCCTATCAATCCATTTTGGATGTTTTAATTGGCCATGTTAGGCTGCCGAAATTTCATAAGGGGCTTTTTATCTCACTTTGTGTTTTCGTGAGATTCATGCTACATTTGCCAATATTTCCTTTTGAGTGGTGTATGTACTGTCCATTATTCTACAATTTTGGTAAAATACTTTCTTTTATGAGTATTTACATGAATGTTGTATAGTCTTTCTTTCATGGGGTGTACGTTTCAAAAGTTACCCAAATCGGTAAGGGAACCTTTCACCCTCCTCTTTTTAGAAGACTTATTTTGTTATGTCTTTTAATTTTCATCTTATTATGTGGGGATATGTTCTTATATATCCTTATTTCCGTAAATTTTATGTCCAAGAGATGAGATACCCTTTATCTCTCTCATCAAACCTTTTTCTAAAATTTGATGTGACGCTGTTAGGCTGTCAAGGGAACTTCTTAACCCAATTTCGATTTCTTTGAGTTCAACATGTAGTTATTGAATATGTCATCCTTTGAATATGTGTGAATGACCTTTGATTATTTTACACATAATATCCCCTTATATTTGGTGTATATATATTTGTCGCACATAATTATGAGAGAGATTTATCCTTAATTTAAGGAGACCATGTTTATAATGGATTTCATCTCAATTTACATTTCCATTGAGACTTCATTGTTTTTATGCACCAATTCACTCTTATATGGTGTATATACTGTCCTTTGGAATATTATATCATGAATCCCTTTATTCTCATGATATTATAAAGTTTTTATTAAATGTTATTCCTCAATTATTGTATTCATGTGTCTCTCATTTTGTTAAAAACCATTTAACTAAAATATCTTTTTAACATTTTTAATGATTTAATCTTATAAATATTTATCATTAATTCCATTTTTTCAAAATGGTTTTAAGGATTTATTTATATGGATATTAATGGTTTAAAATGTTAAAATCTTCAATGTGTTATGGGACACGTTTATTTAAAAATCTTTTTATTAAATGCTTTAAATGGTTTTGAAAATGGATTTTAGAATGGATTCATTATTTCAATATCGTAAAATGTTATATTGTTATTGCAATGTTGGAATGTTATCTTTCATAATGCTTAAGTTATGTTCTATGATTATGTTATGGTTCTTGGGCATTGTTATGAAGATGGGTTGTTCCGTGATAAACTAAGGGCGGGTGAGCCCGATATAGCTCTCCAATGCATTGGGTAACGTGAAGGAGTTAAACGTTATGGTTTCTTCGAAGAGATGTAGGGAATATACTGTGATGGGTATTCCAAATGTAACCAAGAGGGTTACTCCCTACGTAAGAATGTTATGAATTCCCCAATTTACCTTTATGTCTTATGATTTCTATGATTTATTCATGATTTTATGAGGTATGTTAAAGTGCTTATGTTTTATGGGTAAAGTATGGTTTCATTCATATGTATATATGTACTCATGTTTCCTTTCCATACTTTTTATAACCATTACTGAGATTTTTATGCTCATCTCAAGTTTTTGAAATGTTTTTCACAGGTAAAGGGAATGGTACATGATATGATGATACTATCAAGGAAGTGTCAAGAAATAATCCATGTTTTATTTTAAATAGGTTTCTGTTGATGGGAAAAATGAATACTATATTTTTAAATGTGGAATGTAATGAATGTTTTATGATCTAATTATATAAATCACTAAACCTAAAAAGATCCTCAATGTGTAATCTTGTAATAACTCTAGATTATGTAAGGTTTAAGGCTGGGGCCTTATAGTTGGTATTAGAGGTTGGTTTAGATAACTTTTGAGGTTAGAGTGTTGTTTAAGAAAAAGTGATAAGTTTTGTATAACCAAAATGGTTAGTATATTAGATGGAATCATTGTTTTTTAAATGTTAGAATGATTTTGAGATAACTTTGATAATTATATCTTGGTGTTTATCTTCCTCTTTTTTATTTGATGATTTTACTGATATACTAACATTGACCTTTTTGGTTTTAGTAAATGGCTGGATCTAGCAGGCACCAAAGTAACAGTGGATTTGAAGAAAACTGTTCTAGTTTTATGAATGAACAACTGAATGATATGGGAGCTACAATGAGAACTCTTGTGGTTATCCTCAACCAACTATCTGGAGTCATGATTGACCACCTAAACCTTAGTGATATTTATAAGGCATCGTGTATGAAAGAAACAAATCCCTACGGAAGATCAGGTAATAATCATAAAGGTATGTATGTTAAAAAAACCATGTGTCAAATACGTGGAAAGAAACACATAGGAAAATGTTTCAAAGGTACATAAAGATGCTATAGATGTGGAAATGAAGGTCATAAAGCAAGAACCTACCATGGAAAAAGGAAGCAACTAGTTGACTCTAGGAAAGGGAAAGAAGTTCTTTCTGAAGGATCAATTGGATGTTTTAAATGTGGTGTGCATGGTCATTATGCAAACACATGTCCTACTAAGATGTTTCGGGAATGGGGTCACCATGATCATACAAATGTTCATTTACCAATACCTAATTCGATTTCTATTGATGATGAAGAAACTAACAATGAAGAATGAAAGGTATGTATTATTTCTTAACATATGTTTTCCTATTATTGGAATCTTAGGATATGATTCATGATTTTTTTATAGGAAAGAAGTATTTCAGAATAAGTGGAAAAGGAATTGATAATGGATCATGAATAATGTTGAATGAGTAAGAAGTCATCATATATGGGATTCAAGGGTTATGGTAGATTTTAGGATGGTGAAATTCTTAGATGAATTAAGTCTCTTTTGATGATGGGGTTACATTAGAAGACTTTTTATAGTGACCCTGATGTTTGATATACAAAAATTTTATTCAAGGAATAATTATCCTTTCTTTTGTGGATATAGTTATAAAGAACCATTTGGGATTATATGATCCTTGAATTTGAGGCAATTACTGGTTAATACATTTAGGGTTGCAAAATGGAAGTTATCAGATAACCATTGTGGTTAAAATATGTTATGGTTATTTTTGATGAATTTATCTCTTTTTGAGGAATGTTATAAAATTATATAGTTTTTGAAAAGGGACAACACACAGATCACGTGACAACCCGTCACGTCGGACGAAGCTGCGGGAATCGAATCCACAACCAAAGTGCAACTGGTATTTATCACCTACCACTGGACTACGTGAAGTCCCTGGTTATCTTGAATGATTATTTTTAGTTAGATGATTTTATGAATTAAGAGTAAGTTGTTTTTTTTATCAATGGAAATGATTATCTTATCATGGAGGATATGTGATTAGGATAATTACTTTTCAGTATGAGACTGTAAGAGTAACTAATGTTATTTTGGAAAAAATGTTAAAATTTATCTTAGGAGGATATGTGATTAAATCATTCAGAGAATTGGGTTTCAATCTTAGTTTGGTTTACTTTGTAAGATTTTATGGATAGATGTTTATTGAATGGTCTTTGTTGAACTTTGGGCTTTAGTTTTGGTTAAGGTCTAAAGACATGGGAAGTATATAGTTCTCTTTTGTGGATTAGGTGATTCTCTAGAAGTTGATTATATCTCTCTTAATGTGAAAAAGTCATCCTAAATACTCGTCTTTTGGAGAAAATATGAGTTCATGTAAGAAATATAGTAATATTTGAAAGTCAACATGAAATTTATGTATGCTTACTTATGTTTTAGTTAAGCTCATAAATAAATTCCTCAATGAAAAGTAACTTAAAACAAAAATGTTGTCTATTAATTTTTCCTACTGGGGAATCAAATGCCGTTTAACCCATCACAAGTTTGTGATTTTCTTGTTGTTAACATTCTTCTAGACATGTTTACTATCACTCTCCATCAGAACATGACCCTTTGGTTTTTCCTCCATATCCATATTTTCATACTTGGAATCCTAGAATGGGTTAACTCGGGTGACATTTGTACTTCTCTCCCATTCTTTTAAAGTGATAGTTTTACTAACTCTTGTTCCGATGTGGGATTTTCAATGAAGCTTCCAAACCCAATTTTAAAATTGTGAGGACGCAATTCCCAAAAGGGGGGAAGGGTGTAACACCCCAGGTAAATAATGAATATGACATTCTCATATTTATCCATATTTTTGAATAAAATATTAATATTACTTTAAAGGGAATGTTATGCTCGAGGGCGTACCCAATACGCAACAATGAGTTTCTTTGAAATCTTACATTGCACTCTAATAATAAAATAAAATTATTTTAAAAGGTAGTTAACGCCTTTCCATTGTAATGGTGGGAATGAACCGAACTAACTACAAAATGATTATATATGTTTGTCAAATATTTTTACTTTTATCCAATAAATGTTGGAGGCTTAAAATGAAAAATTAATACAATTTTAAGCATAAATATTCTAATATTCTTTAAAGGGTTGATTAACCTCCTTTTGATGGAGAACCATTTTTAAATATACTTTTGACAATTTTATATGTTTTATTAGACAAAATAAAATCCTTCTTTAGAATCTGAACATCAAAATTTACTTTGTGTAAAATTTTGTTATTTTCCGATAAAGATAATTTTTATTGAAAATGTTGCATTTTAATTCAAAACATCATTTTAATCTTATTTATTTATATGGATAGATTATATTTTTAATTTATATTAGAGTGTATATAGAATATATTTTTTCCATTTATTCTAATGGTGGTCATTGGAATTAATTTCACTTTGAAATTGGACTTAAACTAGTGTCAATCTTTTAATAGATATTGTTTCTTAAAAACACGCTATTTGTTTTGGCAACAAGAATTAATTATTAAATTAATTAATGCAACATATTTGTTTTGAATTTTTTAAAATAGACATAATTTTTGAATTCGGAATATCCAATATAGCTTAGGGTGAATTTTTGGTATTTTTCTGAAGAACATCAATTTTTGATGAATATTGATACCACTAAGTGGTAGTTTAAAAACTGATTTTTTGTTTAAATGAAACTTTACCACTTATGTTATTCGAATTTCAAAAATCCGACATACATGGTTGTCATTAGGATGTAAAATGTGGTTCAATGGGATTATAATAATTTTTTGATGATGTCACGACCCGCCCTCGGGGTCCGTGCCGTGACTACCCCAAGCACGCCTTCCATAGGCCAGGGGCTGGTGACTAGCACCAAGGCGTAAATCCCGGTAAAAAGGGAAGGCATTTCCTTTGTAAAGTAAACAAACACCACAGAGTAAGCAAGCGGAAAGTAAACACTAAGCAAAAACAGAGTACAACTGAAAGTGCGGAAAAGTAAATGGGCCAGTATACAAACCCAAACTGAAAGTAAAGTACAACTCGAAAGGGAAAACAACAACTATAAAGTAAAAGCCGCTACACCGAGCTGTCCACTGGAAATCCCACCTGAAGGGTGGGTATAGATAGCTCCACTGCTCCACGGGTCCCGCCGTCCGCTCCGAGCACGTCCCGCCCAGTGGTCCACCTCCAGGTACCGTCCTGCTCTGCAAGACTCAGCTAAGATCAACGCTGTCCATCGTCTGCAACCAACACAACGTAGTGCGGGCAAAATCCGTGCAGGGGTGAGTATAAGCTACTCAGTAGGGACCCCGATATCCCTGAAGGTCTCTCAAAATCCACAAAGGGTAAACCACAAAGATAGGTACAATCACGAAGTAACAACTGACACTGCTTAGGTATATGCCCATACATATACCTAAGTCATCAATTTCAAATACGCTCCAACCTCCGAGCCCAAGTACAACTCAGTCCACACAGTAAAGTAAATGTATTCCACATAGAAAAGCAAAACGTAATCCACAAAGGATAGCACAACACAATCCACACAGGAAAGCAACAAGATTCAGCTCACACAGGTATACTTCTTCAAAGGACGATAAAGATGATCTCTGATCCATCTAAATCGTCGGACCCACAAAGGATCGATAGGTAACTAACCCCCGTAAAAGACCCACATAGGATCGGGCCCACACAGGACCTGTAGGCGCTGGTTCACACAGGACCGCTGAGCGCAAAGACCCACACAGGATGGCTAAACAATTCTAACCAAATAAAATAAGCTAAGAGCTTATTTTATTAACTCAACCAAACCTTTTTGAATTTCAAAGGTTTGAAATTTTTTTTAAACAACTCAACCTAATTAATAAGCTAAGTTGTCAATTCATTTAAAAAAAAGTTAAAGGGTGTTTGAGAGAAGATGGAAGGTTGGGTTTCGTGTGGGCCCCACCACACTTAATCCTCCCAAGGGAGGTTAAGTGGATGTGGGTCCCACCTTTAACTCCCTTTGGGAGAAGTTAACTAACAAAAGTAAAATAAAAAGTGTTCCACATTTTTATTCAACTTTTTATAATTCTCCCAAAAACTAACTATCATCCCGCAATAAACGCAACTTTGGAAAAGGTCTCCTTAAGCGAATATCGGTGCTGCGAGTTCATCGGTGTCCTCAGATTTCAATTCCGAGCACCGGATCAAAAGTTAGAAATTCCCGCTCGTTCGTTCACTGAACGTACCCGAGCCAAACTTCGGAAATTAATTCCGGGCACTCCGGGCCTCGGAATCAGGTGCCGTCAGAAACCACGTTCTTGTAAAATTCCAAAGAAAATTAAGAAAAAATGTCCCTTGAATTTTACGGGTCTTTACATTACTCCCACCTCAGGGCTTTACGTCCCCGTAAAGATAATCAAAAACTAGGGAAACAAAAGAGGGTACTGAGCACGCATCTGAGCCTCCCGCTCACATGTGCTCTCCTGGAGGTTCCCGTGCTTCCATCTAATGCGCACAAGAGGAATCGATCGCCCACACAGGACCCGCTCCTGTCGATCCTCTATCTCCACCGGGACCTCCTTAAAAGTCGCCCCATCGTCAAAGTCAAGCTCCCCATGGTCAATGATGTGCGTCGGGTCATGTACGTATCTCCTCAGCTGAGATACGTGGAAGACGTCGTGCACCCGGTGCAACTGAGGTGGCAGAGCCAGGCGATAAGACACCTCGCCAACCCTGCTGAGGACCTGGAAGGGCCCGATGAAGCACGGAGATAACTTGCCGCCTCGGCCAAATCTCCGAATACCACGTCGAGGTGAGACCCGCAAGAAGACGTGGTCGCCATCCGCGAACTCTAGTGGCCTCCGCCTCCTATCAGCGTATGACTTCTGCCGGCTCTGTGCTGTCCTCATCCGCTCCTGGATGACCTGGGCCTTCTCTGTCATGGCCTGGACCATCTCCGGTCCCACCAGTGCTGACTCCCCAGGGTTTGTCCAGCACAAAGGATATCTACAAGGTCGGCCGTAAAACGCCTCATATGGTGCCATCCCAATGGTGGAGTGGTAGCTGTTGTTGTACGCAAACTCCAGCAAGGGTAGATGGTCCTCCCAGCTACAACCAAAGTCGAGAACACATGCGCGGAGCATGTCATCGAGAGTCTGAATGGTCCTCTCCGTCTGACCATCCGTATAAGGGTGAAAGGCTGTGCTCAGACGTAGCTGCGTCCCGAATGCCTCCTGTAACCCCTTCCAAAGCCGGGAAGTAAAGCGAGCATCTCGATCGGAGACGATAGATGATGGCACACTGTGGAGCCGCACAATCTCCTGAACGTAGAGACGTCCCAAGCTCTCCACTGAGCCCTGCTCTCTGATGGGTAAGAAGTGTGCCGACTTGGTGAGTCGGTCAACAATCACCCAGATGGAGTCGTGACCTCTGGAAGTGTGTGGAAGTCCAGTCACGAAGTCCATAGATATGCCGTCCCACTTCCACTCCGGAACCTCCAAGGGCTGTACCAAGCCTGCTGGTACCTGATGCTCTGCCTTCACCTGCTGGCAGGTGAGGCATCGAGAATTGAACTCTGCTACAGCCTTCTTCATGCCCGGCCACCAGTGCTGTCGTCTGAGGTCCTGGTACATCTTCGCCACTCCAGGATGTACCACCAAAGGAGAAGTGTGAAACTCTCTCAGCACTTCCTCTCGCAAAGCGACTGGTACCATGGTACGTCCTCTGAAAAGGATGCCATGCTCTGCTCCAAGGGAGAAACCATCAGGTGCCTGTCCCGAGGATATCAGTACACGCCGTGTCTCACATTCAGCATCCTCACACTGTGCCTCCCTGACCCGCTGCAGTAGTGGAGGGGTGACAGTGAGAGACTGGAGGAAGTCTGCTCCATCTCTATCCACGAAGGATATCTGCAAAGAGGCTAGCTGCTCTGTCGCCTCCTCAAGTAGTTGAATGCCCGTCCTTCTGCTGAGGGCATCGGCTACTACGTTCCCCTTCCCAGGAGTATAGACTATCTCAAAGTCATAGTCCTGGAGGAACTTGAGCCATCGTCGCTGTCTCAGGTTCAGGTCCTTCTGCAAGAAGATATACCTGAGACTCTGATGATCGGAAAAGACTGTAAAGCGCTCGCCCATCAGATAGTGTTGCCATGTCTTCAGAGCGAAGACCACTGCTGCTAACTCCAGGTCATGGGTAGCATAGTTCTGCTCATGCGGCCTCAACTGACGTGATCCATAGGCGATCACTGCCTGCTCCTGCATCAGAACACATCCGAGTCTGGTCCCTGATGCATTATAGTAAACTACGTACCCTACTCCCTCCTTAGGCAACCTCAAGATAGGTGTGCTGGTCAATCTCTGTCTCAGCTCCTGGAAGCTCTGCTGAGATCTGTCTGACCACACGAAGGGTTTCCACTTCTTCGTCAAAGCTGTGAGTGGTGCCTCAACTCTAGAGAAGTCCGGCACGAACCTCCGATAGTATCCAGCTAGTCCCAAGAAACTCCGAACCTCAGTCACGCTCCTGGGTGGCTCCCATGGTAACACAGCCTCAATCTTCGCAGGATCCACTGCAACTCCCGCCTCAGAGATAACATTTCCCAAGAAGTGGACCTCACGTATCCATAACTGGAACTTCAAGAGCTTACCATAAAGCTGGTGCTCTCGGAGTGTGTCTAGTATAACTCGCAAGTGATAGGCGTGCTCCTCCTCAGTCGTAGAGTAAATCAGAATGTCATCGATGAAGACCACGAAAAAACGATCGAGGTATGGCTAAAATATCCTGTTCATGAGAGCCATGAACACTGCTGGAGCATTGGTTACACCGAAAGGCATAACCAAGAACTCATAGTGGCCATACCGACATCTGAAGGCTGTCTTCTGCACATCCTCGTCTCTGACTCTGAGCTGATGATAACCTGACCTGAGGTCTATCTTCGAGAACCACCGTGCTCCCTTGAGCTGATCAAAGAGGTCATCAATCCTCGGTAGCGGATACTTGTTCCTCACTGTCACCTGGTTCAGGCGATGATAGTCAACACAAAGTCGCAAGCTCCCGTCCGCCTTCTTGGTGAACAATATCGGGGAAGCCCAGGGTGAAACACTAGGTCGGATGAACCCCTTGCCCTGCAAGTCCTCCAACTGTACCCGTAGCTCTCAAAGCTCGGCGGGGGCCATCTGATATGCTGGAGTGGATATCGGGGCTGTCCCAGGGTACAAGTCAATATAAAAGTCTACCTCTCTACGTGGAGGTAGCCCTGGAACGTCGTCAGGAAAAACGTCCGCAAACTGATCCACCACTGCAGGAAAACCAGGACTCCGCACGTCAACTGCTCCAAGGATGAGGCTAGCTAACTAATGAGTAATGGGCTGCCCTCTCCTCCGCGGAAGTCCATCCTGTGCTGCTAAGGCTCCCTTCTCACCGGTGAAGGTGAACCTGCTCCAGTCGGTGCGTACACATCGCACCTTGCGCCTAAAACAGTCAATCTGTGCATGGACCGTAGATAGCCAATCCATGCCCAAGATGACGTCGTAAGGCCTCGACGCTGCTACAAGAAGATCCCAGCCGAAGCTCTCGCCTCCTAGAGTAAGCTCACACTGTCGGCACCAGTGCGTAATCGTCGAGTCTGCTCCCGTAGGAGACTCTAGCCGTAAGGATCGAGCCAACGACTCTGTCGGAATCTCCGAGCTCCGAACAAGGGTAGCGGCTATGAAAGAGTGACTCGCTCCTGTGTCTATAAGAACTGCAGCAAGGGTGGAATAGACACAGATATTACCTCGAATCATCTCGGGTGCGCCGTGGTCGTAGGCCTCTACCGCCTGGAGCTGTGCCTGTCTCTGCCCGCCAGCTCCCTGTGGTCGGGGTGGACCTCCTGGTGGTGGTGGTGGCAGAGCCTCAAAGCGTCGCCCACCACCTGCTGCTCGACCAGCTCTTCTTCCTCGTCCGCCTCCTCCCTGCGGACCGCCACGGTCGACCCTCTGCCTCTGCCTCGGTGGTCCCTCAACTGACTACTGCTCCTCGGCACGGCGGGTCGGGCAGTCACGAGCCATGTGGCCCTGCCCGCCGCACGAGTAGCACTGTCTGCCTCTCGAAAGACAGACTCCTCGCTGTGTGCCCCGCACTGCTGAGCCAGTGCCCTGAGGTCGTCTGCCCGAAGGTCTGGTCTGTCTGGACCCCTCAGTCATCCGTCGACTGCCTGCTGCAGATGACTCTGCCACGTGCCGCCCTACGGTGGGTCGCTGCGTTGGTGTAGACTCAGCAAGGAAGCTCTCGATCAGAAGGGCCCACTCCAGTACTCCTGTCTGGGTCGGTATGCTGAGGGAGATCAGCGATGCCCTGATCTTGTGTCTCAAACCCTGCTCGAAGGTCCGGGCCCGGAAGAATGGGTCCCGTACCATGTCGGTCGAGTAGCGCGAGAGATCAGTAAATCTCGCCGAGTACTGAGCGACCGTCAAGCTGCCCTGTCGCAGCTGAAGAAGCTCCTGGATACGCACCACACGAAGGGTGGCTAGGACGAACTCCGAGCGGAAGAGGCTCTCAAAGTCCGTCCAAAGTAGAGATGCCTCATCGTGCACCTGGAGCATCAAGCTCCACCATCGTCCTGCTACTGCGTGTAGTAGGCTCGCAGCGAGGATCACCATGAGGTCTGCTGGTGTCCTCACTAGCCTAAACACATGTACCACTGCCTCCAGCCAGTCCTCGGCTGCCTGGGGATCTGTCTCCCCGCGAAACCTGGGTGGTCGCTGGTGCTGAAAATCATGCAGTGCGCTGAGGCGATGTGCATCGTCAGCGACTGGTGCTGGAAGCATCGGGGGCTCGACGGGTAAAGCTACCGCTAGTGCCACTGCTGACAAAGGGCCCTGCACCGAGGCCTCGTCCCTCAGTGGGCTGTCGTCACACTCGAATCTCGGAACCCTAGCTGGCTGCCGTCGTGGGGCCATCCTGAAAAGGAAACATGTGCGCCACGGTCAGAACAGTATACCTGGTGAGATGATATAAAGTAATCACAAAGAAAACTTGAAACACACACGCAATCAATGTTTTCATGCATTAAGTCGGAAATAAGAATTCAGGGTCTTGGTGTACGGATACGTCGGCCGCCGCACCAACACTGGACTCCCTGGACTGATAACCACACTCAATACGCTAAACATTATTGCTTCACATAGAAAAGATCAGAGTTCGCGGTAGAACCGAACTCCTTTGATACCAATTTCTCATGACCCGCCCTCGGGGTCCGTGCCGTGACTACCCCAAGCCCGCCTTCCATAGGCCAGGGGCTGGCGACTAGAACCAAGGCGTAAATCCCGGTAAAAAGGGAAGGCATTGCCTTTGTAATGTAAACAAACACCATAGAGTAAGCAAGCGAAAAGTAAACACTAAGCAAAAACAGAGTACAACTGAAAGTGCGGAAAAGTAAATGGGCCAGTATACAAACCCAAACTGAAAGTAAAGTACAACTCGAAAGGGAAAACAGCAACTGTAAAGTAAAAGCCGCTACACCGAGCTGTCCACTGGAAATCCTACCTGAAGGGTGGGTACAGATAGCTCCACTTCTCCACGGGTCCCGCTGTCCGCTCCGAGCACGTCCCGCCCAGTGGTCCACCTCCAGGTACCGTCCTGCTCTGCAAGCCTCAGCTAAGATCAACCCTATCCGTCGTCTGCAACCAACACAACGTAGTGCGGGCAAAGCCCGTGCAGGGGTGAGTATAAGCTACTCAGTAGGGACCCCGAGACCCCTGAAGGTATCTCAAAATCCACAAAGGGTAAACCACAAAGATAGGTACAATCACGAAGTAACAACCGACACTGCTTAGGTATATGCCCATACATATACCTAAGTCATCAATTTCAAATAGGCTCCAACCTCCGAGCCCAAGTACAACTCAGTCCACACAGGAAAGTAAACGTATTCCACACAGGAAAGAAAAACGTAATCCACACAGGATAGCACAACACAATCCACACAGGAAAGAAACAGGATTCAGCTCACACAAGTATACTTCTTCAAAGGACGATAAAGATGATCTCTGATCCATCTAAGTCGTCGGACCCACGAAGGATCGATAGGTAACTAACCCCCGCAAAAGACCCACACAGGATCGGGCCCATACAGGACCTGTAGCACTGATCCACGTAGGATCGATGAGTGCTGTAGTCGTCGTCGTCGAATCCACACAGGATCTCTGTACTGTCGTCGTCGCAGTCACAGTAGGAGTAGCAGTAGCAGTAGTAGTCATAGTCGCAGCCAGCACTAGGGTTCCCGCACACAGCAAGCTCGTTCGGAGGGTCCGCTCCACGAGCCGAGAGGCTGATACATCAACTGTCACAGAGTCCAGAGTTGATGTATCCAAAAGTTCCGTATCGTCAAAAGGAACTCAACGCAACAGACGGCGCGTCGATCGGACGCTCGGTCTGAGAGTTATTGGCATTTTCATCTCCGGGGCCCGGTTGGTTTTTAAGGCAAAACCAACCCGACCGTACTCCACCTACGTCCAAACCTCGGGCGGAGTATGCCAAAAGATCCGTCTCACTAAGAGGAACACAACAAAGCTGATGGAACGTCAATCAGACGTCCGTAGATCAAGATATGAGCGTTTCCGCTCCGAAGGCCCGGTTGGTTTCGTGTACGAACCAACCCGGCTGAACTCAAAGTGTTCAGAAACCCTGAGTGTAATATACTGAAACGACCGTCTCGATCCAAGGATCGCGTTGCCGCAGACGGTTCGTCAATCGGAGGTCCGTGGCTCATGTTATGGCCAAAAGACCGAAACCATCTCGAAAATGGGGGGTCCGGGTCCGGGCCGACCCGGCCCGACCCCCCCTGGGTCGGCCCGAACCGAGTCGACCCGACCCGGGTCCGACCCGGCCCGGCCGGCGCGGCGGCGCGGCGGTGCGGCGGCCTGGCGCCGCACGGATGCAGCGCGCGGGGGGTAGGGCCCCCGCTTGTTTCAAAAAAAAAAAACGGCGCGGCTTATAGCCGCGCCTTGGAGAACCGGCCCCCCCAAGTGGGCCCCTGCTTTGTGGGAAACGGGGGGGGGGCCGCCTGCCCCCCTAAACGAAACCGCCCCCCCTCTTAAATGGGGGGGGGGGGTTTAGTGCTGGATGGGGGAATTAAATTCCCCCGGCCTTTGACCTTCCGGCCGGCCACCTGGCTGGCCGGTTTTTCTCAAACGGGACCGGTAAACCGGTCCCCTTTCCGGCTTCCAACGCCGGCGGCCCGGCCGCCGGTCTTCTCGTCCCGCCACGGCCCGAAACCTGCCGCGGTGTTCGTTGTCCGGCGCGGTGCGACGGCACCGCGCCCCTCCGCCGCGCCTTTGATTCCCTTCGACGCGGCGCGACGACATCGCGTTCTTGATGATCCTTCCACGGCGCGGCGCGTCGGCGCCACGCAATATAATCGTGCGAATATCCGCGTGGTGCGACGGCACCACACAATCTTGTTTCAACCGCAAGATAAATCATCAAGAACAAAAGGAGGGGGTTCGACCGTGTTCATGCGGTCCGGCCCCCTCACGTTAAACGATAACACATATTTAAATATCCTCACATTTGTCATACTAGAACCACGAACGAGAATAAATAAATAAACAAACAACAACAACCCCTACCTTTGGTATAAGTTCGAAGATCGTCAACGACCCGCGGAAGACAACGTCGCAGAGGTCGGGCGTCGCGGTAATCGTTCGTCAAATACGTTGATGAAGAGGTACGTCCGAAGAGGTACGTCGTTGGAGAATCTTCGTAAGACGACGAAGAAAGTCCGAGGAGGAAGCGGCGTTCCCTTTCGTTGACACGAAAGGCGTCGTCGATCTTCGGATACAATCGGCTACGAAGAAGAGAGGAGCGGTGTTCTTCGTCGGAGCTTGAGCGTTCTTCCTCAAAGTTTGAAGAAGAAGGAAAAGCTCACAAATCCTCTCAGGATGGCTAAACAATTCTAACCAAATAAAATAAGCTAAGAGCTTATTTTATTAACTCAACCAAACCTTTTTGAATTTCAAAGTATTGAAAAAAAGTTTAAACAACTCAACCTAATTAATAAGCTAAGTTGTCAATTCATTTAAAAAAAAGTTAAAGGGAGTTTGAGAGAAGATGGAAGGTTGGGTTTTGTGTGGGCCACACCACACTTAATCCTCCCAAGGGAGGTTAAGTGGATGTGGGTCCCACCTTTAACTCCCTTTGGGAGAAGTTAACTAACAAAAGTAAAATAAAAAGTGTTCCACATTTTTATTCAACTTTTTATAATTCTCCCAAAAACTAACTTTCGTCCCGCAATAAACGCAACTTCGGAAAAGGTCTCCTTAAGCGAATATCGGCGTTGCGAGTTCATCGGTGTCCCCGGATTTCAATTCCGAGCATCAGATCAAAAGTTAGAAATTTCCGCTCGTTCGTTCACTGAACGTACCCGAGCCAAACTTCGGAAATTAATTCCGGGCACTCCGGGCCTCAGAATCAGGTGCCGTCAGAAACTGCGTTCTTGTAAAATTTCAAAGAAAATTAAGAAAAAATTTCCATTGAATTTTACAGGTCTTTACATTACTCCCACCTCAGGGCTTTACGTCCCCGTAAAGATAATAAAAAACTAGGGAAACAAAAGAGGGTACTGAGAACGCATCTGAGCCTCCCGCTCCCATGTGCTCTCCTGGAGGTTCCCGTGCTGCCATCTGATGCGCACAAGAGGAATCGATCGCCCACGCAGGACCCGCTCCTGTCGATCCTCTATCTCCACCGGGACCTCCGTAAAAGTCGCCCCATCGTCAACGTCAAGCTTTCCATGGTCAATGATGTGCATCGGGTCGTGCACGTATCTCCTCAGCTGAGATACGTGGAAGACGTCGTGCACCCAGTGCAACTGAGGTGGGAGAGCCAGGCGATAAGCCACCTCACCAACCCTGCTGAGGACCTGGAAGGGCCCGATGAAGCGCGGATATAACTTGCCGCCTAGGCCAAATCCTAGAATACCACGTCGAGGTGAGACCCGCAAGAAGACGTGGTCGCCATCCTCGAACTCTAGTGGCCTCCGCCTCCTGTCAGCGTATGACTTCTGCCGGCTCTGTGCTGTCCTCATTCGCTCCTGGATGACCTGGACCTTCTCTGTCATGGCCTGGACCATCTCCGGTCCCACCAGTGCTGACTCCCCAGGGTCTGTCCAACCCAAAGGAGATCTACAAGGTCGGTCGTACAACGCCTCATATGGTGCCATCCCGATGGTGGAGTGGTAGCTGTTGTTGTACGCACTCTCCACCAAGGGTAGGTGGTCCTCCCAGCTACGACCAAAGTCGAGAACACATGCGCGGAGCATGTCCTCGAGAGTCTGAATGGTCCTCTCCGTCTGACCATCCGTCTGAGGGTGAAAGGCTGTGCTCAGACGTAGCTGCGTCCCGAACGCCTCCTGTAACCCCTTCCAAAGCCGGGAAGTAAAGCGAGCATCTTGATCGGAGACGATAGATGATGGCACACCGTGGAGCCGCACAATCTCTTGAACGTAGAGACGTCCCAAGCTCTCCATTGAGCCCTGCTCTCTGATGGGTAAGAAGTGTGCTGACTTGGTGAGTCGGTCAACAATCACCCAGATGGAGTCGTGACCTCTGGAAGTGCGTGGAAGTCCAGTCACGAAGTCCATAGATATTCCGTCCCACTTCCACTCCGAAACCTCCAAGGGCTGTACCAAGCCTACTGGTACCTGATGCTCTGCCTTCACCTGCTGGCAGGTGAGGCATCGAGAAACGAACTCTGCTACAGCCTTCTTCATGCCCGGCCACCAGTGCTGTCGTCTGAGGTCCTGGTACATCTTCGCCACTCCAAGATGTACCGCCAAAGGAGAAGTGTGAAACTCTCTCAGCACTTCCTCTTGCAAAGAGACTGGTACCATGGTACGTCCTCTGAAAAGGATGTCGTGCTCTGCTCCAAGGGAGAAACCATCAGGTGCCTGTCCCGAGGATATCAGTACACGCCGTGTCTCACAGTCAGCGTCCTCACGCTGTGCCTCCCTGACCCTCTGCAGTAGTGGAGGGGTGACTGTGAGAGACTGGAGGAAGGCTGCTCCATCTCTATCCACAAAGGATATCTGCAAAGAGGCTAACTTCTCTGTCGCCTCCTCAAGTAGCTGAATGCCCGTCCTCCTGCTGAGCGCATCGACTACTACGTTACCCTTCCCAGGAGTATAGACTATCTCAAAGTCATAGTCCTGGAGGAACTCGATCCATCATCGCTGTCTCAGGTTCAGGTCCTTCTGCGAGAAGATATACCTGAGACTCTGATGATCAGAAAAGACTGTAAAGCGCTCTCCCATCAGATAGTGTCGCCATGTCTTCAGAGCGAAGACCACTGCTGCTAACTCCAGGTCATGGGTAGCGTAGTTCTGCTCATGAGGACTCAACTGACGTGATCCATAGGCGATCAATGCCCACTCCTGCATCAGAACACATCCGAGTCCGGTCCCTGATGCATCGCAGTAAACTACGTACCCTACTCCCTCCTCAGGCAACCTCAAGATAGGTGCGCTGGTCCATCTCTGTCTCAGCTCCTGGAAGATCTGCTGACATCTGTCTGACCACACAAAGGGTTTCCCCTTCTTCTTCAAAGCTGTGAGTGGTTCTGAAACTCTAGAGAAGTCCGGCATGAACCTCCGATAGTATCCAGCTAGTCCCAAGAAACTCCGAACCTCAGTCACGCTCCTGGGTGGCTCCCATGCTAACACAGCCTCAATCTTCACAGGATCCACTGCAACTCCCACCTCAGAGATAACGTGTCCCAAGAATTGGACCTCACATATCCAGAACTGGCACTTTGAGAGATTACCATAAAGCTGGTGCTCTCGGAGTGTGTCTAGTATAACTCGCAAGTGATAGGCGTGCTCCTCCTCAGTCGTAGAGTAAATCAGAATGTCATCGATGAAGACCATGACAAACCGATCGAGGTATGGCTGAAAGATCCTGTTCATGAGAGCCATGAACACTGCTGGAGCATTGGTTACACCGAAAGGCATAACCAATAACTCATAGTGGCCATAACGACATCTGAAGGTCGTCTTCTGCACATCCTCGTCTCTGACTCTGAGCTGATGATAACCTGACCTGAGGTCTATCTTCGAGAACCACCGTGCTCCCTTGAGCTGATCAAAGAGGTCATCAATCCTCGGTAGCGGATACTTGTTCCTCACTGTCACCTGGTTCAGGCGACGATAGTCAACACAATGTTGCAAGCTCCCGTCCGCCTTCTTGGCGAACAATATCGGGGAAGCCCAGGGTGAAACACTGGGTCGGATGAACCCCTTGCCCTGCAAGTCCTCCAACTGTACCCGTAGCTCTCGAAGCTAGGCGGGGGCCATCCGATATGCTGGAGTGGATATCGGGGCTGCCCCGGGGTACAAGTCAATATAAAAGTCTACCTCTCTACGAGGAGGTAGCCCTGGAACGTCGTCAGGAAAAACGTCCGCAAACTGATCCACCACTGCAGGAAAACCAGGACTCTGCACGTCAACTGCTCCAAGGATGAGGCTAGCTAACTGATGAGTAATGGGCTTCCCTCTCCTCCGCAGAAGTCCATCCTGTGCTGCTAAGGCTCCCTTCTCGCCGGTGAAGGTGAACCTGCTCCCGTCGGTGCGTACACATCGCACCTTGCGCCTAAAACAGTCAATCTGTGCATGGACCGTAGATAGCCAATCCATACCCAAGATGACATCGTAAGGCCTCGACGCTGCTACAAGAAGATCCCAGCCAAAGCTCTCACCTCCTAGAGTAAGCTCACACTGCCGGCACCAGTGCGTAATCGTCGAGTCTGCTCCCGTAGGAGTCTCTAGCCGCAAGGATCGAGCCAACGGCTCTGTCGGAATCTCCGAGCTCCGAACAAGGGCAGCGACTATGAAAGAGTGACTCGCTCCTATGTCTATAAGAACTGCAGCAAGGGTGGAATAGACACATATAGTACCTCGAATCATCTCGGGTGCGCCGTGGTCGTAGGCCTCTGCTTCCTGGAGCTGTGCCTGTCTCTGCCCGCCAGCTCCCTGTGGTCGGGGTGGACCTCCTGGTGGTGGTGGTGGCAGAGCCTCAAAGCGTCGCCCACCACCTGCTGCTCGACCAGCTCCTCTGCCTCGTCCGCCTCCTCCCTACAGACCGCCATGGTCGACCCTCTGCCTCTGCCTCGGTGGTCCCTCAACTGACTGCTGCTCCTCGGCACGGCGGGTCGGGCAGTCACGAGCAATGTGGCCCTGCCCGCCGCACGAGTAGCACTGTCTGCCTCTCGAAAGACTGGCTTCTCGCTGTGTGCCCCGCACTGCTGAGCCAGTGCCCTGAGGTCGTCTGCCCGAAGGTCTGGTCTTTCTGGACCCCTGAGTCATCCGTCGACTGCCTGCTGCAGATGACTCTGCCACGTGCCGCCCTGCGGTGGGTCGCTGCGCTGGTGTAGACTCAGCAAGGAAGCTCTCGATCAGAAGGGCCCGCTCCAGTACTCCTGTCTGAGTCGGTATGCTGAGGGAGATTAGCGATGCCCTGATCTCGTGTCTCAAACCCTGCTCGAAGGTCCGGGCCCGGAAGAATGGGTCCCGTACCATGTCGGTCGAGTAGCGCGAGAGATCAGTAAATCTCACCGATTACTGAGCGACCGTCATGCTGCCCTATCGCAGCTGAAGAAGCTCCTGGATACGCACCGCACGAAGGGTGGCTAGGACAAACTCCGAGAGGAAGAGGATCTCAAAGTCCGTCCAAAGTAGAGATGCCTCATCGTGCACCTGGAGAATCAAGCTCTACCATCGTCCTGCTGCTGCGGGTAGTAGGCTCGCAACGAGGATCACCATGAGGTCTTCTGGTGTCCTCACTAGCCTAAACACACGTACCACTGCCTCCAGACAGTCCTCGGCTACCTGGGGATCCGTATCCCCGCGAAACCTGGGTGGTCGCTGGCGCTGAAACTCATGCAGTGCGCTGAGGCGACGTGCATCGTCAGCGACTGGTGCTGGAAGCATCGGGGGCTCGGTGTGTAAAGCTACCGCTGGTGCCACTGCTGACAAAGGGCCCTGCACCGAGGCCTCGTCGCTCGGTGGGCTGTCGTCACACTCGACTCTCAGAACCCTAGCTGGCTGCCGTCGTGGAGCCATCCTGAAAAGGAAACAGGTGCGCCACGGTCAGAACAGTATACCTGGTGAGCTGATATAAAGTAATCACAAAGAAAACTTGAAACACACACGCAATCAATGTTTTCGTGCATTAAGTCAGAAATTAGAAGTCAGGGTCCTGGTGTACGGATACGTCGGCCGCCGCACCAACACTGGACTCCATGGACTGATAACCACACTCAATACGCTAAACATTATTGCTTCACATAGAAAAGATTAGAGTTCACGGTAGAACCGAACTCCTTTGATACCAATTTGTCACGACCCGCCCTCGGGGTCCGTGCCGTGACTACCCCAAGCCCGCCTTCCATAGGCCAGGGGCTGGCGACTAGCACCAAGGAGTAAATCCCGGTAAAAAGGGAAGGCATTGCCTTTGTAAAGTAAACAAACACCACAGAGTAAGCAAGCAGAAAGTAAACACTAAGAAAAAACAGAGTACAACTGAAAGTGCGGAAAAGTAAATGGGCCAGTATACAAACCCAAACTGAAATTAAAGTACAACTCGAAAGGGAAAACAGAAACTGTAAAGTAAAAGCCGCTACACCGAGCTGTCCACTGGAAATCCCACCTGAAGGGTGGGTACAGATAGCTCCACTGCTCCACGGGTCCCGCCGTCCGCTCCGAGCACGTCCCGCCCAGTGGTCCACCTCCAGGTACCGTCCTGCTCTGCAAGCCTCAGCTAAGATCAACGCTGTCTGTCGTCTGCAACCAACACAACGTAGTGCGGGCAAAGCCCGTGCAGGGGTGAGTATAAGCTACTCAGTAGGGACCCCGAGACCCCTGAAGGTCTCTCAAAATCCACAAAGGGTAAACCACAAAGATAGGTACAATCACGAAGTAACAACCGACACTGCTTAGGTATATGCCCATACATATACCTAAGTCATGAATTTCAAATACGCTCCAACCTCCGAGCCCAAGTACAACTCAGTCCACACAGGAAAGTAAACGTATTCCACACAGGAAAGCAAAACGTAATCCACACAGGATAGCACAACACAATCCACACAGGAAAGCAACAGGATTCAGCTCACACAGGTATACTTCTTCAAAGGACGATAAAGATGATCTCTGATCCATCTAAGCCGTCGGACCCACGAAGGATCGATAGGTAACTAACCCCCGCAAAAGACCCACACAGGATCGGGCCCACACAGGACCTGTAGGCGCTGGTTCACACAGGACCGCTGAGCGCAAAGACCCACACAGGATCGGACCCACACAGGATCGGGCCCACACAGGACCTGTAGCACTGATCCACGTAGGATCGCTGAGTGCTGTAGTCGTCGTCGTCGAATCCACACAGGATCTCTGTACTGTCGTCGTCGCAGTCACAGTAGGAGTAGCAGTAGCAGTTGTAGTCACAGTCGCAGCCAGCACTAGGGTTCCCGCACACAGCGAGCTCATTCGGAGGGTCCGCTCCACGAGCCGAGAGGCTGATACATCAACTGTCACAGAGTCCAGAGTTGATGTATCCAAAATTTCCGTATCGTCAAAAGGAACTCAACGCAACAGACGGCGCGTCGATCGGACGCCCGGTCTAAGAGTTATTGGCATTTTCGTCCCCGGGGCCCGGTTGGTTTTTAAGGAAAAACCAACCCGACCGTACTCCACCTGCGTCCAAACCTCGGGCGGAGTATGCCAAAAGATCCTTCTCACTAATAGGAACACAACAAAGCTGACGGCACGTCAATCGGACGTCCGTAGCTCAAGATATGAGCGTTTCCGCTCCGAAGGCCCGGTTGGTTTCGTGTACGAACCAACCCTGCCGAACTCAAAGTGTTCCTAAACCCTAAGTGTAATATACCGAAACGACCGTCTCGATCCAAGGATCACGTTTCCGTAGACGGTTCATCAATCGGAGGTCCGTGGCTCAAGTTATGGCCAAAAGACCGAAACCGTCTCGAAAACGGGGGGTCCAAGTCCGGGCCGACCCGGCCCGGCCGGCCGGCGGCGCGGCGTCGCGGCGGCCTGGCGCCGCACGGATGCAGCGCGCGGGGGGTAGGGCCCCCGCTTGTTTCAAAAAAAAAAAAACGGCACGGCTTATAGCCGCGCCCTGGAGAACCGGCCCCCCCCCAGGTGGGGGCCTGCTTTGTGGGAAACAGGGGGGGGGGGGGGGCGCCTGCCCCCCTAAACGAAACCGCCCCCCCTCTTAAATTGGGGGGGGGGGGGGTTTAGTGCGGGCCGGGGGAATTAAATTCCCCCGGCCTTTGACCTTCCGGCTGGCCACCTGGCCGGCCGGTTTTTCTCAAACAGGACCGGCAAACCGGTCCCCTTTCCGGCTTCCGACGCCGGCGGCCCGGCCGCCGGTCTTCTCGTCCCGCCGCGGCCCGGAACCGACCGCGGTGTTCGTCGTCCGGTGTTGTGCGACGGCACCGCGCCACTCCACCGCGCCTTTGATTCCCTTCGATGCGGCGCTACGACGTCGCGTTCTTGATGATCCTTCCACGGCGCGGCGCGTCGGCGCCGCGCAATATAATCGTGCGAATATCCGCATGGTGCGACGGCACCACGCCATCTTGTTTCAACCACAAGATAAATCATCAAGAACAAAAGGAGGGGGTTCGGCCGTGTTCATGTGGTCCGGCCCCCTCACGTTAAACGATAAAACATATTTTAATATCCTCACGTTTGTCATACTAGAACCACGAACGAGAATAAATAAATAAACAAACAACAACAACCCCTACCTTGGGTATAAGTTCGAAGATCGTCAACGACCCGCGGAAGACAACGTCGTGGAGATCGGGCGTCGCGGTAATCGTTCGTCAAATCCGTTGATGAAGAGGTATGTCCGAAGAGGTACGTCATTGGAGAATCTTCGTAAGCCGATGAAGAAAGTCCGAGGAGGAAGTGGAGTTCCTTTTCGTTGACACGGAAGGCGTCGTCGATCTTCGGATACAATCGGCTACGAAGAAGAGAGGAGCAGTGTTCTTCATCGGAGCTTGAGCGTTCTTCGTCAAAGTTTGAAGAAGAAGGAAAAGCTCACAAATCCTCTCAAGAAGGCTAAACAGTTCTAACCAAATAAAATAAGCTAAGAGATTATTTTATTAACTCAACCAAACCTTTTTGAATTTCAAAGGTTTGAAAAAAAGTTTAAACAACTCAACCTAATTAATAAGCTAAGTTGTCAATTCATTTAAAAAAAAAGTTAAAGGGAGTTTGAGAGAAGATGGAAGGTTGGGTTTCGTGTGGGCCCCACCACACTTAATCCTCCCAAGGGAGGTTAAGTGGATGTGGGTCCCACCTTTAACTCCCTTTGGGAGAAGTTAACTAACAAAAGTAAAATAAAAAGTGTTCCACATTTTTATTCAACTTTTTATAATTCTCCCAAAAACTAACTTTCGTCCCGCAATAAACGCAACTTCGGAAAAGGTCTCCTTAAGCGAATATCGGCGTTGCAAGTTCATCGGTGTCTTCAGATTTCAATTCCGAGCACCGGATCAGAAGTTAGAAATTCCCGCTCGTTCGTTTACTGAACGTACCCGAGCCAAACTTCGGAAATTAATTCCGGGTACTCTGGGCCTCGTAATCAGGTGCCGTCAGAAACCGCGTTCTTGTAAAATTCCAAAGAAAATTAAGAAAAAATTTCCCTTGAATTTTACGGGTCTTTACAGATGAATAGTAACTCTTAAGTTTTTAATCGCAATTAGAGGTAATTAGTGTAATTTAAGGTAAACATAGTGTTTTAATATTATGAAATGACCTAGACACATGTCCTACCCTCATTGTATGTGTCATGGCCGTCCAAGATAGTCTATGGGTCAACTTGGGGACCCCATGAAGCAACTTTGGTTGGAAAACGGCATAAATAACTTTTTATTTAAAGTTAAAATAAAAATGTCACAAGCATGAGTTGTTTTACTAAAACAATTTTTAAATGGGGTTATACAAGTCATATTTTTTACTATAAATATTCATTAGAAAGATAAAAATATTTCCTACATCATTATATGTTTTTTATAATTTTTAGACATTAAATAAATTAAATTATTTATGATATAATGATGATGTAGTGATTACCTCATTAATAAAGGATTTAAATAAAATGAAAATATAATGTTAAAACTATAACATACAATTGTCAAAGACCTATTGGACGAGTATATTTCGAACCCTTAACACCTTATCCTATAAATATATCAGTGTGGGACCTTTAAAATCCGAAACTCATTTAAAAATAAAGTTACATTTTGTAACTTTCCAAGAGTTCCCCTCCTCTCCTATTATAAAAGGCCCTCACCACTACCACCATAACCACACCTCTCAAGCCTTTGGCTCGGCCAACCCCTGCTCGTTTTGTCTCTCTACATCCCTCACGAAATGATGATTGTTCAATATTCATTTAACACCCTAAAAGGTGGCCATTAAGATGTCACTATATTTATATATGATATATAATATGTTTATGCTTTAATTAAGCTTCTGTATTTTTCATTTATGGAATACCTTTATGGTTTCCATTATGGTTAAACGTGATATCTTCATTTTAGGAAGTGCGGACCACCGCCCCCTCAAAGTGACTTGATTCATTAATACCATATTTGGTACATATAAAGTATAGATTTAATTATATTATATATGATAACATAATGGAATTATAATAATATTATGTATCATTATGTTTTAATTCCATTAAATAAGAAATGGAAATGGAAGTAGCGTTCATGCGTACGTACAGCTTACTGTCTCCATGAATGGTGCAATTCATTTCTTACCTCTAAATGTTATGTAATATTATAAATGCATGTATATAATTGATATATATGATATATATGATATATAAATAATGAATATAATTCTGGATATAATATATATTTTACCACATGAACAAATTGTAATTATAATGAGTTTATTTTTGACTCAAGTAGCAATGATCTAGAAAATGACCATTATTAACTTAAATAATTACATAGTGTTCATAGCATGGTAGTAAGTGATATAAAAGGAATAATGAACTTGAAAAAGGTTCTTAAGAAAGTATAAATTAACTCATGTTTATTATTCAGGAGGTTAAAGAACGATCGAGTCAAGTCGGACCCGAGGTAAGAGATCCTACCCCTCTCTTTCTTTTTAAGTACACTCTTTTATGTCATCCCTTTTAAGATCATATTTATTATTATTGGGATGTTATTTTATATTACTCTTACTGTAATTTTTATGTTAATATTATGAGAGACCCTATCAATCCATTTTGGAAGTTTTAATTGGCGTTGTTAGGCTGCCGAAATTTCATAAGGGGATTTTTATCTCACTTTGTGTTTTCGTGAGATTGATGCTACATTTGACAATATTTCATTTTGTGGGGTGTATGTACTGTCCATTATTATACTATTCGTGTAACATAATTTTGTTTATTAGTATTTACATCAATGTTTTATAGTCCTTCTTTCATGGGGTGTACGTTTATAAAGTTACCCAAATCGGTAAGGGAACCTTTCACCCTCCTCTTTTTAAAAGACTTATTTTGTTATGTCTTTTAATTTTCATCTTATTATGTGGGGATATGTTATTATATATCCTTATTTCTGTAAATTTTATGTCCAAGAGATGATACACCCTTTATCTCTCTCATCAACTCTTTTTCTAAAATTTGATGTGACATCGTTAGGCTGTCAAGGGAACTTCTTAACCCAATTTCGATTTCTTTTGGTTCAACATGTAGTTATTGAATATGTCATCCTTTGAATATATGTGGATGACCTTTTATTATTTTACACTTAATATCCACTTATATTGGGTGTATTTATATTTGTCGCACATAATTATGAGATTGATTTATCCTTAATTTAAGGATACCATTTTTATAATGGATTTCATCTCAATTTACATTTCCATTGAGACTTCATTGTTGTTATGCACCAATTCAATCTTATATGGTGTATATACTGTCCTTTGGAATATTATATCATGAATCCCTTTATTCTTATGATATTATAATGTTTTGATTAAATGTTATTCCTCAATTATTGTATTCAAGTGTCTCTCATTTTGTTAAAAACCCTTTAACTAAAATATCGTTTTAAATGTTTTAATGATTTAATCTTATAAATATTTATCATTAATATCCATCTTTTCAAAATATTTTAAGGATTTATTTATATGGATATTAATGGTTTAAAATGTTAAAAGCATCAATGTGTTATGGGACACATTGATTTAAAAATCTCTTTATTAAATGTTTTAAATGGTTTTGAAAATGGTTTTTAGAATGGATTAATTATTTCAATATCTTAAAATGTTATATTTTTATTGAAACGTGGGAATGTTATCTTTCCATTATTCTGAAGTTATGTGCTATGATTATTTTATGGTTCTTGGGAATTGTCATGAAGACGGGTGGTTCCGTGATAAACTAAGGTCGGGTTAGCCCGATATAGCTCTCCAATGAATTGGGTAACGTGAAGGAGTTAAACGTTAAGGTTTCTCCAAAGAGATTTAGGGAATATACTGTAATGGGTATTCCAAACAAAACCAAGTGGGTTACTCCCTATGTAAGAATGATATGAATTACTCAAGTTACCTTTATGTCTTATGATATCTATGATTTATTCATGATTTTATGAGGTATGTTAAAGTGCATATGTTTTATGGGTAAAGTATGGTTTCATTCTTATGTATATATGTACTCATGTTTCCTTTCCATACTTTTTATAACCCTTATTGAGCATTTTATGCTTATCCCAAGTTTTTGAAATGTTTTTCACAGGTAAAGGGAATGATACATGATATAATGATAGTGTCAAGGATGTGTCAAGAAATTATCCATGTTTTATTTAAAATATGATTCCATTGATGGGAAAAATGAATACTATCTTTTATGTAACCACTTTGTTTATATGTGTATTGTAATGCATGTTTTATGATCTAATTATCTAAAACTCTAAACCTGAAAAGATCCTCAATGTGTAATCTTGTAATAACTCAAGATTAAGTAAGGTTTAAGGCTGGGGCCTTATTGGTAATGAAATTTTAATAAAAGTAATTTGTGTACTTCATGGAAATATTATCTCCAGTAGTAAAAAAAATTTATCAACATAGTGTTGATAATAGTACCATTAAAAGACATATACCTTGAAAAAATGTATGTAAAGGCCATCTCTATTCATGTTTAGTTGGAAGATGAAATTTAAATTATGAAACTAATTTGGTTTATAGAAGATGAATTCCCAAATTTGGTATTCATATTTAAAAATATTTTTTTATTTCCTGAAGTAAAAACCTAAATAATGATATAAATAATTCAATTTATTTATCTTGTAAGAATGTTTCAATGGGAGAAAACTAGATCATTGTTGTTAGTAAAGGTGGTGGGAAGGTTGGAGATCCATTATATTCTTTTTACATGGAATAATGTTTTTTGTACGATCTTATACTAGAATAATCTGAAATATGGAACATGACTTAGATAGAATATTTTAATGGAAGGATCTATGGTAGGAAAAAAATATTATAGGGATGAAGTTACAGGGAAACAAGAGAACCAAACATTTGGTGAAATCTCATAAGGGCTACATCCTGAAGGTTATAAAAATGTTTTGAATGACTAAAATTAAGTTAGTAATAAATCCTAGGATTTAAAATTTATTTCATACAAGGATAATTATCCAAAACAAATGTATATGCAATGTATATAGAGAAACTTAAATATACATTAGTGGGGATTAATTTATGAAATGGTTTTCACGTGACTAGAAATTTACTAGGTAGTGGGAATTATAAGTTAATACATGTTGAATATGGTAAAGTTATACTGGGTAGATATCAAATGAAACCATTTTTATTTTATATAAATTGAATATATTACCTTCTACTGTAGGAGATATCATCCATTGCAAAAATATGTCTATGCTGATTTTTTTTGTAAATTTAAACCCTAGAAAGAGTACAACAAGTTTTGTGATTACTTATGGAGGGAAATAAGTCATCTAGATTCAATAAATTAAAATGAATTTTAAATTAAGTATAATGAAATATAAGTACGTATCTTAAATGTAATATAGCAAATTAATGATTTGGTTCAAGATATTTTTAAGGAAGTTCATATAAAGTTAAGAAGGTGGAGTTTGATTCTAAGATATACAATATAAAATCCACTTTTGTAAAAATATATTATTCCATATAAGGACTAAACATATTTTGTTGAAGTATCATTTCATTAATAATTTTATTGAGGGAAATATGTTGGAGTTAAATTAGATAAAAATAAGAAAAAATATGGTCGATATATTTACAAAAAATTAGTTCTAGAATGTCTTAGGTGGAATCATGCCTAATTGGGGAATGGGCAAACAGAAAAAAGGTTGAGAAACACATGAAATATTTTATATGTATAAGGAAATAAGTTTTATGAATTGATATATAGTTATCAAGATTTACATAAAAATTTTATCAATTGAGATATTTTGGAAGATGTTTTTTGTTTCATTCCACCAAATGATCATTCAATGAAATAAGTAACTAGTATTTTGGTAATTGAAAATTATAAAATCAAAACATGAAAAAAATAGTGATTCTTCTCCATTGGAATAAGTATTATTAAAATTCTATATCTTACATTGATTTTTGTGTGAAACTATAATGGTTTAGATGTTCTGTAAAGTCGAGTGGTAACTGTGTCATTATCCAAGCTATTGCGGTAATGTTTTGTGGTGAATTATTTTAAGGGAGACAATACTAATTATTTAAAAGATAGGGATTTGAACATTTGTAGCTGGTACCTAAATTTTAAATAATTTTAGATAAATCATTGATTATAATATTAATTACTTATTGATTATTACTTATATTTTATCAATTTTTTAGAATCACATGTATCTTTCTATTATAATAAATGTAGTAGTAGTGTTTCTATCATACATATAGGGATCAATTTTTGAAGCCTATTAATCTCTTGTATTCATATATTACATTCTTCATTTCAATTTTACATTGAATGTTTATGAATTTTATTCTATGGTCCAACGAAAATGTTTTTTGTGGATAGGGTGTTAAGACTACCTACTTTTAGCACACCCAACACCGGGGAAGGGAACACCGTAAGGTTTCATTTTTTATTCTCAAAGCCTCTGATGGGTGATGTTCCAGTGTCTGTATGATCATCCATTAAGTATTTTAATCTAAAGTAAAAGTGGTTTGGTTATCTTTCTCCACCAACATAATTTAAATCCTAGCTTGTATGGTTTAGTTTTTTCACCTTAATCATGTTTCAATCTGAAAAAATATTTTTAGCATTAAATTTTTAATTTCAATAATTTTGATCAAATTATGGGTCTAATTTTATTTTATTTAATTCCAACATTCAAAAAATAATTCTAATATCCTATATATATAGTTTCATGACAACGAATGAATTTTTAATGTTTTTTATCATTCTTTGAATTTTTATGATAAAACCCTTTCTAACTCAAAATAAAATTTTAATCATTTCGACCAAACACTAAGATGGATTGGTGCAAGGTTTTTGGCTTCAACTCAAAAATTAATTTAATGTAATTTTTTTACTATTTCATAAGAATATAAACATATTTCATTCATTGTCAATTTAGGCCACATATTTTTACTCTAAAAACCCACCTAGTATCATTCCGACCAAACCATACAACTAAATGGAAGAAATGTTTCTCTTATAGATCATAGATGATCTAAACATTTTTGTATAGGGTTTAATTGTAATCCTAGATCATTTATTCACTTTCAATGTGTGATGAGTGTTTAAATGTAATTTTTTTTAATTTAAAGTATAACATGAATAATTTTTTAGACTATAAGTATAATTAGTGTTCGGTTCATTTTGATAACTCCAAAAAACATTTATAATCATCTCTATACGTTTACAAGTTAATTTTAACTTATTTATAGGTTCCTAATGTTTCATGTATTTTTACGTTAAAATTTTTGCCAACTCAAATTGAACATATGTTCACTTAAACAAAATAGAGGGTTTGATTTGTGTGAGTTTGGTTTCTAATCAACTGATCCAATGATTGTTTTCATACAATTTCATGTGAATTTATGCATGTTTCTTTTAACTTCATTGAGAAACATGAATTCTTAGTCTAAAAATGATCCTTAGATCATTTTTTCTATACCACACCATATATTAGCACATGGTTGGCTCATATGGGTCACTGATGATTCCATTGTTTTTTTATTTTTATTACAATAAAATATATTTAATTGATTTTCTTCATTTGAATCATGTTTTGAAGTGAAATATATTTTTTACTTTAATGTTTCACCTTCATCTATTTCTTTTCCAAACAACAGTCTAATTGGAATGTTGTTCATTAATACATGCTACAAATAATTTTAAGGTTTTCTACATAAGGATTAATGATATTATGAACTTTCATAGATAGATTTACTATTTACTATTTATTTGATCATAAACCTTTTATTATTTGTTTTATATTATGCATACATCACCTAATTGATTGGTTATATATATAAATTATATAAATAGATATTCATGAAATCATTTAAAAAGTGTTATATATATTACCATTTGAATGAAATTAGGAGTATAGTTTATGTATGAGTTTTCTTTTTTTAACAAATATAACCATATGAAAATTTATTTTACTATTTTTTAAGATGAAATGATAAAAAGGTCAATTAAAATATAGTAAAATTAATTGTATTTAATTTTATTTAAGAAATTTTATTTTATATTTCAAAAACATTTTAGTGTAAAACTTTTTTCTCCCCTCCCCTAGCTTTCACATTATGTTTACACATAAAATTACATGTTTATGTTTTGAGAAATTTTATCTTATATATGGAATTCAATGTTACATCACATCAACGAAATATATCATCATGTTGTAAAATGATGCGACTAATGAAAAAAATGACTGATGAAAATTCATGGATTAAGCGTAAAAAAATCAATAAATGAAGAATAAAAGTAATACAAATTATTAAATAATGATTTAATGTGCTCAACTATGAGGATTATATTAATTAATATCCTTCATTACTTAAATGGATATAGTCAGTTATATTAATCCATATTTTTTCATTCCTACAAAAAATACTGTTTTGATTTCTTACCTGGATTCCATATATAATTTGATTGGAGCACAAATTGAATCATCTATGATAATATATAATCAAGAGATTTGTGTATAATTTCATAATTTAAAGTCATCATTGAAAAATATCATGAAAATAATGTCCATTATAGATTTTTATGTTTTATTTCATGATCAAATGAGAGTGTGACATTATGTTACAAATTAAAACAAGGTAATAATTAAATGAAAGGGGGAGAATTAAAAGATATAAAAATGGATTGTCCTAAACTAACTTATTTATTTTCATGTTGAATAATTATTTGAAGATTTGTGATGTGTTATATTTTTATTAATAATCTAAACATGTTGATAAAAAATAGTAAAGTACTTCTGGGGGGGTGAGTGAGTTAGTAATAATCAAATTATCTCCTTATCATTAAATGCATGGAACGATGAAATATTATTCAAATGTGTTTTGTACTATAATAAAAATCTACTCTATATACTTCAATATGTGAAAAATGTCTAGAAATTTTAATGAAATGTATATTAGATGATGATAGTAAGGATCCTCTGACTACACTCGACATCAACTAGATAAAACTGTAATAAGAGTTAAATGATTAAAAATAGAGAAAAGTGTGATCCAATCAAAGAAAACATAGAAACATCAGAATTAAATGTGGGTTCAGATGTACCATATGTATATAGAGATACATTATAATCCATTAATAATGGAGGTCATATAAACTCTCAAATTACTAGTGATCTTATTAACCACTATTCAGTAGGAAATTTAATCATAATTAAAAGTTATGAAATCATGTGTAATATCATCTAATATAAAAGAGAACACCAAAACCTATTAAAACAATCACTAATCACATCGATTAAATATTCATAGAATATCCCTTCATCACTATAAGTCTATCACTATGGTTTACAAATATATCTTTTTAAATTGTGGAAACTATAAGTCCACCACCCAACATCATTTATTCATTTATAAAAACATCCACTTCATATGAAAAAATTCTCCATAGTGAATATATCAGTTGTAAATAGTTATCTATTTAGAACTATTACATCAATTCTTCATTTGATCCTACTAATTCTATATGGAATAATATTCAAGGATTTTAAAATGAGTTCTCAAATCAATGATAACCTTTTTTAAGACTATATAAAGAATTATTATTAGTTAATTTATGAAAAATATCTCTCTCAACATGAAATATGAGAGTGTTTTTACCATGTTATATAGTCCAAGTCTCATAATGGCATAAAAATACCCCGGTCTTTCCCAAAAATTGAAATTTCATAAAAGTTTTTCTATATTTCCAGTCACACTAACCATCTATATTTATTTCGCATTATCATGTAGAAAAAATCAAAGTGAGTTATACTTTAGCTTAATGTGTTACATACATGAATGTAATTTCATATTTCCTATAAGATGATTTTGACTTTTGATATCAAATTATGTAATTAATTTTATATTATTATTTCTAATTTTCATTAAAATTAAATTTATCCATATTGAATCCATCTGAGACTTTATTTAAACTTGTTACTCCACTTATATGGTTGATAATTCCCCTATCATTTTTAGTATGGACATCCAACCAATTATTTTTCCTCTAAAAAAGAACAAAAATTCTAAAAAGATCTTTTTTTAACAACATATCTCTAAAGTTTGTATTCACATGTACTTCTAATAAATCATTATTTAAAAAAACATTGATAGATTTGTGATCCATTTTTGATATTATAGTATCCACTTTATAGATTTATAATTCTCATTACAATGATTTGAAATGAAGTTACTGATAACTCCCATCGCTTTGGAAATGTTGGTCCTAGTATAAAATATTATACACATCATGCTCACAAATATAGCTTATTATGAAATTATTTACAAACACGGGGATTGCTGATATATATTGGGTTTCTTCTTATTTTATGGATTTAAGTGACTGGATAATGTGGCTAGAATAGGTTTTTATGAAGACGTTATAAAAATTTAAAAAGTACTTTCAATGTATTCCAAATAAAACAACTTCAATGTTCTGTTCTTCTAGTATCAATCAATCATCATCTAAAAAATAATTTTTTCACCCTAATATCATTTATCATGAAAATTTCAAATGAGATTGACTATAGAGAACCGAGATTCTCATACATGGATATTACATCTTTTTATATTAATATTAATTACATTACACAAGTTCACACCTAAGTACTATAATATTTTAGTTATTTTGGAAACATGGAACACAATATTCTTAATTCATGAAAGATCATCAATATCTCCAATAATGAAATTCCCCTTTTTTATTAAAAAAGACATACAATACATCAAAATTTCTTCATAATAGAGGGAATGTAAACATAATAATGTTTTATCTATGATACTCAGTAAGGGTAGAAAAGGAGACATGTAATAATAACATGAACATAGGGTTTTGAGAACATAATAATAACATTTTAAAAACATAACCTATATATCAAATATCATAATCTAGAGTCATGGAACAGTTATTAGAAATTCATAAGACATGAATCATAAGGGAATCTAAAACATAATCCATGAGAACATAACATATGAATAATACATATATTTGTAACATACACATAATAATATAATGTATTATTTTATTTCTATCCACCATGACATTCATAATATGGTAAGAATAGGATAACCACCCATATACCTACTTTAGGATTGAGATAACCTCCCATGTACCATCCTTCAGGCTTGGGATAAAATCACATGTACCCTATTTTAGGATTTAAATAATATTTTTATACCCTTTGATATCATACAACATTAATCATTACCTAATTTATGAAGGGAGAAATAGGTCCCACCAATATCGGTTATAACTTTACCACTATCATGGTTATAATGTAACAACTATTACATAATCAAAATCATACATATGTGTGTTGTGAGAAAATAAAAAAGACATTATATTAGAAAACATTAAATTAAATGGGTTTTATAATGATTTTATCATTAAATAACATGTGTAAATAAACACATATCATAATTATTTCATAGTTTCTTCTAAAATAACCTGTGTAAAAAAAAAGAGGGTTTCATAAGATTTTTACCATGGTATTACCCATAAAATTAAAATAGGTTTCATAAAAATCCTTTAACCATTCACATAAACCATTTATAGAATGAATTATAATCGCTTCATTCTATTATATACCTAGTAAATCATAGGTAACATCAAACGATGTCATCTTAGATGAAAAATAATTTTGAAACATCATATGGTATATTTGTTGAGAAATATGGAACTTACACTAAAAAAACTATAAAAAGTAAAAAAAATTAAATAATTTTATTTTAAAATTATCTTTAATACTTATAAATTATAAATCCATGAAAATAGTGTTCATGATGATGGAAAATTGTGTTTATGTTGTACACATTACAACAAATATTCCATTCACATTTTTAGAAAAAGAAAAACATGTTTTGTTTTTGGAAAATGACATAAAGATTCATTAAAAAAATTAAAATAATAAAAAAATGTATAAATTTTTATTTATTGAATAATTTAATAAAAAAATTTAAATACTTTTCAGAAAACATTATTTTTGGAAGGAAAATATTTGATTTTTATTAAAAAACTATTTTGAAATCTTGAGTAATTAAAGAGATTAAAATGAAGGGAAACATTAATTTTAATGAAATTACAAGAAGAGAATAATTTTCACATGTTTCGTGGTATATGGATCAAAATATTATATCATCAAAAATTTAATCATAAACTATCCCCACAAACGATGAGATTGTTACATAAAATCGTTACTAGTTTAAAAATATCTAAATGTAATCCCCATGAAATAATATAATTAAATGAAATATAATATATCATGAGTGAATGAAATTATTATATAACATATCATAGTGGATGTATATACTCCTCTTATATGAATATAGTATCATGATATAATCATATGTCTCAAAGAAAGAAAATTAAGACAAATATTCCTTTCAAATTTTATAACCTTCGAACTGTAACCCCCATGAAAGAGAGATAAAAAATGTATATATAAATAAAAATAATTTTAATCATAGTAATTATTAAATAAATTCATGGGAATTATATACACCCCATAAAAGAAACATGTGGTTAATATGGCATTTGTCTCATAGAAAATAAAGTGAGGTGAAAATCCCATTCCGTAAGTCTCAAATTTATTCATACTCATTTAAACCTCATGTATAATAAATATAACTTTATTATAATATATATATCACCATAATTATATATAAGACACCATATATAATTTTATTATTTTCTTTTATTACCCGTTTATTAACAATCCCTTGTGAAAGTCATGTTTCAGGTAATAACCGCTTTGTTTTCCATGTGTGTTTTGATTTTTTATTTGTTGTACTATTACATTAATTGCATCCATCATATCCAAAATAATTATAATGAAATAATTATTAAATTTTTAAATATATTATACTTTTAATACAAATATTGAAATATGGTTTTGATAAATGAAGTATGTTACAATCTTTGAGACAGAAAGTCATACGTATGCATGGATAATGATTCCATTTTCAATAATCATTAATTAAATGAGGAATGTAATATTTATTCATTAAATAATGATAATAATACAATAAATAAAATATTACTTATTTAAATATAATTTTACATATAATCCATGCAGTTTGGTGATGATAATGTAGAGTCGTATCTCTTCTTGCAGGCGGTAGTCCAAACATATAGAAACAATGTTATCATATATCAATGAGTGAAATGGTATGAAATAAAAGGATATATTATCATTTAGGAATGATAAATAAATAATTAATATCATATTTATTTAATTTATATTAAAATTATTAATTAATTATATCTTTATTATATTCCATGTAAAATTTTAGTGAAAAAGAATCAAATAGCTTCACGAGGAGGTAGTCCGCCGAAGACACGAGCCATGTTATCGTATCCCATAAAGAATGAAAATTACAGAAGTTTTATATGATATAATTACTCCAATGGTATAATTATTTTATAAAAATAATATATCTTCATTATATCAATCATCATACACAACAGTGAGATGTGGTAACAGAAAAACCAATTACATCTATTCCTGAGGCGATAGGCCGCCTTACATGCGAACTATGATTTCATAACCCATTTAATTAAAAGTGGAGATGGTTTTAGGTCATTAAATTAACATAAAAATGTATCATTATATGGTCGATATTTATTTTATTATATCACCATGTTTTAATAAAAATCTAAGGTTTTGGAGGAAGAAATTAAATAAAAACCCTCGTTGATGAATATTAGCTCTTCTTCATGTATCTTCTTTAGGTTTTCACCAATAGCCTTACTATGATGTAATTAGAACCCAAATAAGTCTACTAGTACTAATTTAAGGAACATTTGAGTGTATTTGAGATGATATTTGAAAAATAAAATGGGTTCTATTCTTTGAATAAGAGATGAGAGGGGAATGCCTTTTTTAAGGGAGGTGAGTGACACATTTGTAATTTTTTGAAAAGAAAAAGGTTTACTCACTTTTTTATTCTAAAAAAAGGCTCCAAAAAAATTTATTATCAAAACGTATGTAATATAGGGTCTAAATATTTCCATAAAAGTTTTTTTATAAAGACAATAGGTTATTTTAACCCTAATCTTTATAGTTTAACCACAGGTAAAACCATTTTTACCTTAACTATTGTAATTAATTTTAAATGTTTCCACTATTCATTTTGTTTAAAAATTAATTTGAAATTATTATATAATATAAATTTTTATGATTAAAATTATTTAATCCATTTTTAAAAATTAAATTCATAGAAGTGAAAAAAATTTAATTAAAAATTAATATCGTAGATGCTGTGAGAAATATGGCTATAAAATAGAAAAAGATCAAAAGGTTAAACAATTTTTATATAAAAAAATAAATATTTAAATAATTATAATGACCTAAATTTTATTAATATGTATATAACTGATCTAATTTTAGTTTAATTTTTTTTAAATATTACTTATATTTACAAATAATTTAAACAAAAATGAAATTTTCAATTAAAATTCAATATTTTTCACTATTCATAAAAAACACCTTTTAAGAAAATTCTCAAAAAAATCACCCTTATATAATTTTGACATTCTGATTTAAAAAATTAGATTTATTTTTTTAAATAAAATTTCGAAATATTTCACAAATTATTTTTAATATAAGTCCCTTGAAATGCGACAGAACAATTTCTTTTTAGAGAAAAAATAATTTCAAGCGTAAAATTAGATTTATTGTTATCAGTTTTCTTAAAAACACATATGAAATTTGTTAAAAATTTTATTGAATATAAAGAATATAAATTTCATTAAAACTATTCACCCAAATTATTATTTTTTATTTATTGAGGTAAAATACATTTGTGTGCATAAAATTAGTTTTTTCAGAAGAAGATTTCCTTTATTTCCAAACAGTATTTACTTTCATATATAATAAATTGGTCATGAAAGAATTAATATTATATTCATGTTTAGACCATATATTTTCATAATTAATTTAATCCTATTTATAACCACTTTCAAAATCTAGGTGATAACTATATTGTTAAATAATAAAATTTTAATAGTATGTTATTTTTTTGTTTAAACTATGTGTATAGTGTATAAAAAGGTAAACTCATTATTTTTTGTAACAATTTTTTTTGAAAAGATTAAATATATTTGAAAAATATATTTAAAAACATTTCATGGTGTAATATTCTTCCCACAGAACATGAATTTTCCCTTGAAATTCATAACTTGTCTGATAAAAACTAATGATACATCCACCTTATTATATCCTCATATTCCCATATAACTTACTCATTCTAGGGGTTTCTCTAAAAAAAATTAACCCAAATAGTGGTATTGTTTCATTGAATTTTCACAAATCTGTAATCTCTACTAGTTTTTCCTCATAAGTAATATCATTCTCCAGTATTACTACCTCTATGTTCAGTACATGTGATTGAGAAGTTATGTTCTTCCTCAAAAGAGATACATAGAACACATGTTGAACCTAATAGAGGTTTTGTGGAAGCGCCAATCGATAGGATACCATCACGATATTATCATGAATTTCAAAGGGACTGATATACCTAGGGACTAGCTTTCATTGTCTTATTAAAAAAATTTCATCCTTTAGTTGTGTGTCGATGAATTTCTATTTCATCTCTTACTCTAGAAAATGAAGATAAATATTTTTAGTCCTAAATCATTAATTGTTCTAAAGATCTACAATATAATGATAATCCATTCCTTCTATATCTTGTTGAAAACCAATTTATCACTAGTTATCCAATAAGGATACATATTCATTTGGTGATGTAATATGTTAATCTGTAAAACATTATCCAATGTTTAACTTAAACCATTCCATAAATGGTTAACATTATAATCCATCCAAAATTAATAATTTATTAATAAGGTCACTAAATTTTTCAACTAAACATTAATACCCCATATAAAAAATAGTATATACATATTGTTACATACCAAATATGTGTGTACCTTGACCATGTATTCTCTTAAAATGGTAATAACCATAATTTCTATAAAATCTAATTGAAAACATGCATTATTCTTCATTCCTTACATAAAACATTGATTATTGGACATATTATTTAAATAAAAAAGGGTTTAAACTCTATCATTGATGACATAAGAATTTTTTTTAAAAATACTTTATTAGTTATGAGTTAAACAATATTATACTATTTACTTTATTGATGTCAATAATCTCCTAATCCAAACTAAACACCATTTTCTCATCCTCGTGAGTGTATTATGGGTTCTCTTCCCTTAATCACGTGTTTTCTATAAACATTACCTTAACAATAAATCACCTTTATTATTAATTATTAATATTAAACATAATCTATAATACCATTAAATAAAATTATATACTCTATAATACAAATAAATTTCATGATTCATATAACATAATTCTTTAATTAGAATACACAATAACTTTAATTATCCAACTTTCTTCTCATACCATTGACTGGGCTTCATCATCGTATTCCTTAATAAAATTTTCCTTTCATATGTAGTTCATAGTCTCTTCATAATCAATAGAAAAATAATTACTCATATAAAATTGTTGATTCTCAATAAGATATTTCCCTCTTATTGAAACTAATTTCATAATTCCAATACTATAAATATTTGTATCATTAAACCATTGATGATATCGTAGGGGGACCTTTGTTCTCATCCAATGCATTAACCGAGTTTTTTATTTTTTTCACAATAATTACTTTCTTTTCTTCCTTCTTAACTACACACAAAACATATTCATGCCCCTATATGAAATCACATTGAGTTCTTTTTCCCACAATATAAACATATTGGAAACTAAATATTCTTTCCTCCATGTTCACCATTACCCAAAAACCTAGGGTACTCTATCATTTTCTTCTTTGATAAGTCTGATAGTTGGTTAAGGTGTATACTATTAATCATATATTGTGATAAATGATTAGGAATAATCACAACATCATTTACTATAATCATCATTTTAGTTAGCTTCACATCAAAAAATTTTCTATCACATTCAATGTTGACCCAGTTCCTTTTACTTCCTACAATTGAATAACCCAAAAAATCTTATTGTGAATAATTAAAATAATGGGAAACCAAATAATCGTGAAAATTACTTATATTATGTCTAAATAATTATAACTTCGTTTTAGTCTATGAAACCTTAGGTTTATCCTAGTTCATTCATAGTCATTATCTATCAAAATCATCCATGATGGTTCATAAAGAGCTTGTGAATTTCTATATCACATCCCTTGAGAGTGTCAAATCAGGTGTGTATTAGGGAATATTTTTGTGCATCAGGTGATAAGTTATTCTAGCTTAATGAAGCCTTTTAAGAGTTATTATCCCTAGGTACCTCTATATTAGAGCCACATCCAGTTTTAGCATCCATACGTGGATATAGTTTCTTTGAAACCAATCACTCTATCCTTTACCTAAATTAAAATAATTTTTTTTATACATTGACTCATCCTTAGACTTATCCTTAGTGGTATACCTAGTAAAATACTTAGAAATATCCCTAGGGATTTCACTAATGTTTTATAATATGAGTTCCTAATGGTTAACTAAAACATTCCTTTAAAACCATCTATAGAAACCCATGATTCTTATACATGGATGTTACATATTATTAGATGAATATTCCATAAATTATATAGAAACACTACTGAGGACCAAACATTTTTAGTGCCTTTATAATTATGGAACAAAATATTATTTATTCATGAAATATCTTCAATGTATTATATAAATATCTTCCCCATTAGTACTTTTCACAAAAATATTGTATTTAAAAACATTTTCATGACCTGGGGGAAGGAATCCTAATGAAAGGTGATATTAGATGCTCACTAAGTGTAAAAAAGGGAGATAAAAAATGAAAATGAACATAATTGTATGGTAACATGAGAAACATATTTGAAACCCATTACTTTAAATTCAAATACCATAATATTGGGACATGGAATAAAGATTGGAATTTCATAAACATGAATCATAAGATAATCAAAGAACATAAGCTGTGAGAGCATAACACTAGCATAACACATTGATTTTTTTCATACACATATGCATAGGAAATATTATTTCAAGTATACCCATAAGAAATTCATAACACGTTAGGCTTGGGCTAACAATACACATACCTTAATTGGGCTTGTAATGCACTACCATGCACCATCTATCAAGATTGGGATAAAGTCCCATGTACAATATGATTTCATATAACAATAAACATCATCCAATTCATTAGAGTGATATATTTTTCTCATATTTCTTGGTTATAATAGAACCACCATCATTGGTTTAAAAATAACTATCATTACATTATGAAAACCATATAAATTTTTGGGACCATGTTGGTTAGCAGTTTTTCTTTTTAGATTCTGGTTGGCTGGAAGAAGTGTTTTATCAATTGTTTTTAATTTTTTTAATTATGATAAAAACACATACATTAAATGTTTTATGATCTGATGAATTATATTCATAATCATATGATCATACAAAAATTTCTTAAGTTAAACATTTTAATTTTAATGTTATGTTGATGTTTTCTGGGATTTTTTTTAAACTCTTATTATGTCCAGAATGAAGTTTTTTCAATGAATTTAAAAGTTTTATTACATTCATATTTTTTAGATATTATATACATAAAATCCAATGATTTATTTCTATAAAACATTTTCTCATTATTATAATTTGGTGAAAAACTTATGATTCATGATTTGTGAAATAAATGGGGAGAACATATTTTAAAATTCATAATACACTATGCCCATATTAATTTTAATAATATTATAATAAATTCAGGATAAAATGAATAATTTTTTGAAGAAAATAATAATATGATTTATTGTTTTTCCTAAAAAGTAAAATTCTTATGGACACAGATCATTAATGTGAGATGTATTTCATTTTGAAGTAGTTTGAAGGCTAAGAATTTTAATTGAATGATGTTAAAGGTTTTTCAAAAGTGATGATTGACTGATCCATTAGATAATATTATCCATAGGATAAAACAATTCATAAAATGAACAATATTTGGATGATTTTAAGAAAGATATATTTCTTCATTGATGTTGGTCCATCACAAAATTTTTGGCACTAATCCATCAAACAGGTTCTGACCCCAATTATTCAGTTGATTGGTGACATTGATAAGACAACAGATTTAGGATTCTATTAAAGGTATTACATCACACTATAAACATCATATTGTATAGATTATATTTGTTGAGTGTTGCTAATTAGTGATGTTATTGTCACTGATGAGTAATTGGAGCTTCAGAGACTGACAAATCGAATGATATACAATAATGTAGTAAAGCATTTTTATATGATCTAAATAATTTTATTGGGAATTCAAATTGTATTTCTTTCTAGAGAATATATGTTTTTATGATATTTGGAAAAGATTCATCCGAAAATAGTTGGAAGTGTTCAATCATAATGAAAAATGAGATCGATCTATCATACACATATTAAAACTGATAAGTTATTGGTTACTGAGCTTCTTCAGAAATAGTTTCAATGGACTAAGTATTTTTTTGTAATGGAAAGAAAATGTTGTTTTTGGGTTCTATAGACTATATAAGTTTCAAAAATATTAATAGTTGAACAAGATTCGTTTGGTTTGGAGTATCATAATAGGATGTATTCTGTTTTATATGTTCTCAATCAGATCAAGAAAATCATCTTCAAAAAAAATTTAAATATTTTTTTTCCAAAAAAATTAATATTAGTACTAAAATCTTGAGATGTTACTATTTTAAAGTATTATAAATAGTGAAAAATAGTTTCTCAAATGTTCTCATACAGGAGAGATTGAGAGTAATATAGTTTTCTAGAATATATTTATAGAGGAATGATTTAGGATGAAATTCTACTGATAGACATTTATAAACAAAATAAGTGTTTAGAATAAGATATTCTCAAGGTTTTACAAATTATACAATGAAATCAAACTGATAGTTAAGGAAAAAGGTTTATGTGAAGTAGACTAGGTTTCAAACTAACAATTCAAACTTGTTTTTAGACTGAATAATCTGAAAGAAGAATCGTACTGAGCTATCAAACTGATATTTTTGAATGAAGTCCGTAGAATATTTACCTACCTCATAATGGTTAAGAATGTAAATATTTGTTTTCTGGAGAATTAAAAAAGTGGATGTTGTTGAAGCAACACAAATACTTATTTGAAACTAAATGGCGATGGTTTATAAATTTGATAAAAAAATTATTTATATCATTTTTGATAGAATAAGAAGATGCACTATTATATTGATTATAGTGATAAAAAAGTTCAAGGGTACTTACTACATGTTTTATCAACACAAAATATTGGTTTCTAGTGGATTATGTAGTATTATATTATTTTCAATCAATTACAATGAATAAATACACTTATTGAGTAGTAAACCTTATAAAAACTTATATTCATATGGATGTGTGAATGTTTTGTTCTCAAAAAGTGGTAAATCATTAAGAGGATGTGAATAATTTTTTACAAGAAAGAAAAAATAAATAAAAATATATCACTGATTCAATCCCTCCCCCTTTAAGTGATTATATTTATCCTAGTTGGGAATTTTTCATTTGTCTCAATGTGTAGGTTCCATTGTTACTATTTTATTATGTTTTTTAATAGAATTTTTTATAAAAATTTGTAATTGTGTAAACAGTAAGGGGGTTTTTTGTCTTTGATCAAAGAACTATAACATATAGAATAATAAAATGTTTTTTATCTTATTTATTTGGGTTATGTTAATTTGTAGGATGATACATATATATTTACTCTTCCAATTGAAAATGATCCTCTTATATCTGTGGATAAAAAATATATAAATTGATGAAAATAATAAGAATTAATTACTCTCATAACATTATATAAGTAAATTCCCTAGAGATAGGGGTGATATAATTGTTAAAGATATTTAGTAAAAGTTGAAAAATACATATGATGACAATATGAAGTTGATTTAAGAAAGGTTACAAATATAGAGGTTTATGTATGAATATCTCAAAATTCATGAGTATAAATCAATTAGAAGGTTATTAATTGTTTTTGATAAATTTTGGTACATATTTTCTAAAAATGTGAAAATATTTATAGGAAAGTAAAATTATAGGGTACCTATAATTTTTTGTGAATGTAGAATTTTTGGTAATTTTTCTATGAAATCCCTTCAAAGAAGGAAATAAAAAGATAATGATGATGATAATAGAAGGCCAATAAGAACAGAGAAAAATAATGTTTACAGATCAATATTATATTCCAAGGGAGAATATAAAAAGGTTTCCAAATATAAAAGAATTTTTTTACCAAAAATATGAAGTCGAATATGAAAGTGATGTTGAAGCTAGATGATTTTCTAATGATACTGCAAAAAATAATTCTTTTGAAAAATTTAAGGAAGAAGAGTTTGAAAGAATTATTTTTAAATAGGAAGCGGCTCGTTTATAATTAAATTTGAAAATAAAACTTAAATAATGTCTTATAAATATTATAATAATTAAAAGAGATATCAAGAGTATAAAAAGAGAAATTTTTATACAAAACAACTAAGAATTATTTCCTAAAAAAACACTGATCTTTATTAAACATATTTATTGCAAGAATATATATTTATAAAACAAAAACAATTGGAATATATATATTAATTTGAATATAAGAGTGTGGGTATAATATTTGGAATGTATTCAAAAAAATTTATCTAAAGTATATAAGGGAGTTACATGTTTTAAAAACTATATCTCTGATGTTTGAGAATGTTTTGTAAAGTGTAATCCTGAGAAATTTAGAAAAAAAGTTATCTTTAATGGTTTGAAAGAGAATTGAGGATATTCATAAGAATAATAATGTTGTGGAAATCATGTGTCTTATCAAAACCATGAATGGTGAAAATTTTGAAGCTTCTAAAATTTTAATGTTCAAAAAAAAGTTTTTACTATGTTAGATTCTGATAAAGATTTAAAGAAATACAAATTGATGAAACATATTTTGTGTGATAACATAGAGTTTGGGAATCCAAATATTTATAATTTTAAAGGTTATAAATTTGTTGAAAAACATATTTACAATTCTAGGCGGTATGGATATTACAGAGAAAAATAATCTTTCTATGGATTCAGATTGTATTATGGTGAATTTGGGAAACAATAAATATATGTTGGTTTAATCAATATCACTATAGTTATTCCATACATTATTGGAAGAAATGTTTAAAGGGAATCCAATCCTCCCTAAGAAATAATTTTTAGAGGTATTTTTTGAATGTTGAAAATAGATTCCAACCTCTAGAAATTATTTGAAAAAGATTTTAGAAGCCAAGAAATCTTGTTAAAGGACGTATTTTTTTAAATAGCACAATAACGTGTTTATAAAAATTCCAAGAAGATGTATATTAAAGAAGATAATGTAAAATACAAAGATCTTATTTAAGAAACTAATATCAATTCTAAAAATGGATAACGACCGTAGATTTTTGATAGTGAGTGATCCTCACATATAATAAGATATTTTATGCTATTGAAGAATGTGAAATATTTTTCAGAATGAACTATAATATTTGGAAATTATTAATCCATCTTAATCAAAGTTGTTTGATCCACTATTATTGGGGTTGAAATGTTTAAATCCCATAAGTCTATGTTTATTGATGGGATGAAACACAACATGTTGAGTGATTCACTTGTTTTTGATGAAGAAAATAAAAATATTTTTAGATAATATGGTATTGTTTAAAAAAGAGTTGAATATGGATACGTTTTAACAAAATTTGAATAGAAAAAGGATAACTTGTTTCATGTTTTTGATTTATAGAATTCATTTTATTTAATCATAATGGAAGAAAATCATTTGTTGCATAAATAGTTGTGGCATAAGTGTTAGAGAAATATGAGGAAATCGTCCTAGTGAGATAGTGTTCTAGATATTCTTGATATGAAAATAAGAATATATTGGTGTAGTTAATTTTTTTTATAAAAGGGATGATTACAAAATCCATGCACAAGAAAGTTAAAATTTGTTGATCTTGGCCCAAAGAAATAATTTGTTTTTATATTTTTGGTGGAATAAGAAAAAAATCACCTTTTAGAGATAAGTATACCATTTCTTTAATTGATAATTTTAATCTCATTTCTTTTATTATGTATTTGACATATAAATCTGATTCTATGAATATTTTTAAGAGTTTTATGAGAAGAGAGGAATTTTTTTTAATATTATGTGTAGATGTTTTAAAATGATAATGAATGTGAATGCAAGAATGAATAATCTTGATGATATCTTAAAAGAAATGAAATTATTCAAGAGTTCAGTACACGATACACACTATAGTACAATGGTGTTTATGAAATAAATAATATAACTTTGGTGGAGATAGGTCATAGATTACTGTTTAAAAATGGCCTCTGTCACTAATTTTGGAGGAAAGAAGTGAGTATAATAGTTTTCAATCTTAATTAGTATTTTAACAAACCATGTTTCGATATGAATCCTTAAGAAATTTTCTATAATGAATCTCTAATTTAGGAACACTTAAGGGTGTTTAGGAATCCCTATATTATAAATAATAATGTTTTAAATATTAATTAATTTGAATATAGAGGCGAGGATGGAATATTTCCTGGATATTATCTCTATGGTAGAGGATATAGATGTTTTAAAAACGAAACAGGAAAGATATTATTTTTTTGATGTAAAAGTTCATGAAATATCTAAAGAATATGATTCACAAACCGTTGAATAAAAGGAATATGAATAATATAAAAGAGTTGTTGTTTAGAAACATTAGATTAATTTTAACAGTGGTGATGCCATTATGATGGAGGAATAATACTCTTCTATTTCTAGTTATGAGAAAGAACTTCATTCATATCATCAAAGACGAAGGAGATATGTTCAAATTCAAAACATCATTGGTGATCAATTATAAATATTTCAAACAATAGTAACATCAATTTTTTCACATAGTTCTTTTTATTCAAATAGTTATCCAAAAAATGTTATTGATGCTTTTGAGCATTTGAAATGGATTAATTATATGAATGAAAAGTTGGATCAGATTGAGAAGAATGATAATTGGGAACTCGTACCCATTCAAAATTATAAAAATGTTTTTGGTATAATGTGGGTTTTTCGAAACAAGTTTTATGAATATGGTTAGATGATAAGAAAAAAAAATGAATTTTTGGTTTCCAAAGGATACTCAAAGATTGAAGGGGATTTATTTTGATAATTCTTTTTCACTAGTAGTAATTTTGAAAACAATTAGAATATTTTTTAAATTTCAATATAAAAAATATATAAAATATATTGAGATAATATTTGGCTTCATTATTATAAAATATAAAATTTATGTGTTCAAGTTGAAGAAATATTGTTATGGGTCGATGAAAGATTCGAGAGCTTGGTATTCGACATTGGATGCCAGATTATAGAATTTGAATTTCATGAATGTAATAGTTGATAGTAATATCTACATAAAATATATTAAGGATATTTCTCCCATTTTTATTATCAATGTTGATGATATTATCTTATTTGTTAATGATAAATGAACTTGTGAACATTTTTCTAAAGAGTTGAAGAAGTTGTATGGAGTTTTCATTTTTTGTGTGATGAAATATTTTCAGGGAATACAAATATCACAAAAAGGGATGTAAATTTTTCTATATAACAGAAATAGTATAATTAAATTCTTAATAAGTTTATCATGAAGAATTAAAAACCAATTTCCACACTTATTTTTGTGGGAGACAAGTTTTCTAAATATGGAGAAGGAAAGGAAGTGGATTCTGAAGATTATAGAAGGAAGATTGGAAGTATGTTATATATGACTACTTCGAGATAAAATATTTTGTATGATATTAATTTATGAAAAAGATATTACAGTCATACAAAGGAATATCATCTCTATGGTAATAAAATAATAATCAGATATATCTTCTGTAGAATAGATTTTAAAATTAAGTATAACATCTTTGGAAGAATTGATTTTTTAGGATATATGGATGTCTGTAAGAAATTAAGTTTAAATGGTAAAAGATATACATTTTTAAGAGTTTCATTTCTGGAGGAATGTTGTGTGATTTAGAATACTAAAACAAAAAATAATGTAACTCTTGGATGGGATGAATGTGAATATTTTTCCACAACTAAAGATTTCACACAACCTATGTGGATGGAGACTCATTTGGATGATTTTAGAGTTAATGTGAAGTTTTCCACTCTCATTTGTTGTGATAATCAGAGTTCTATATATCTCACTAAAATACATGTACAAAATTCTTTTTGGGAACATATTGATATCAAATATCAGCTAATTAAAGAGAATATAAAGAAAAATGAACTCAATATGGAGTATATTCCAATAAAAGAACACATTTTTGAATTTTTTTAAAAACATTATGGAATGAATCATTTCTAAAAATTAAGTTTAACATGGGTGAACATAATATTTTTATCATAGTTTGAGGTATGCGTTTTTTTCCTAACTCTCATCTTCTATTTGGATAGTGTTTTAAGGGGTAAAAATGATATTTTAGAAATCAATCCATTTTTTGTGCTTAATCAATTAAGGAATAATATTTTTTTGGGAGTTTCTAAAAGGGGTAATCTTGGAAATAAGTTTTTTTGTGAGAACTATTCTAAATGTTTTTTCATATGCTTATATGACACATGTTTTATAGAATAGTAAATGAAAATGGGTATGGTGGGAAGATTGATGTTTAGTAAGATGTTTTGTAAGACACTACATATGGACATGATGGTTTTTTATCAATGGTTCTTGTTTACTATAACAAACTTTCTCATATAGGATTAGAATTGTTGATTTTTAATCCATACCATGAGTTTCAAAATTTCACTTATTTATGATCCTCATGTGAAAACAAAATCTAAATGGGGAGAATGTTGTGACCAAATTGGATGGATTTTTTTTCAAATGCAGGTATAATGGGAGAAGTGTTTTTATGATTGTTTTATATTTTTTTCATTATGAGAAATAAACAAATATTTTATTTTTGGTAATTAGAAGAAGTAATTTCACACAGATGATCTAGTGAACATTTCATAAGAAATTATATAATTTTATGTTTTTTATTCTTAACAAGTTTTCTAGGTGACATTGTTTTTCAGACACATGTTATGTCTGGAATGAAGATTTCCTAATGGATTGGGATGTTTTATCAGAATAACATTGTGTTTCAAGATATTCGATATAGAAAATATGATGATACATTTTTATGATAAAATTTATCAATATCATAAGTTGTATTCAAATTTGTGATCCAATAATCTTGTTATAAAGAGGGATAAAATTTTTTCTACATCATATTATGTTATTCTAATCTTAATGTTATTAATATCATTAATAAATCATGATAAATGTAATAGTTTTTTTGAAGAAAAATGTAATAGGATTTTCTTGTGTTCGTAAAAATTCAATGTTTTCTAAACATAGATCACCAATGTGAGATATACCTGATGCTAAAATTGTTTGATGTCTAGGAGTTTAAATTTACTGAATTCAAATGTTTTTCAAAATTGATGATCAATTGATCCATTAGATGGTATGATCCATCAGATGAACCGACTCGTCAAATGAAGAATCAACGGATGAGTTTCAGAAATAATGATGTAATTATTGATACCATTATATCTGCATAGTTTTGGCAATGATCCATTAGAGGGGATCTGATATTGATTATTCAGATTATTGGTGACATATATAAGACATTATATTAAGGATTCCATCAATTTTAGTACATCAGACATTCAAAATCATGACAGATGGATTAGAGTTGTTGAGTGAAACTGAGAAGAAAATTTGTTGGAAATGATATATTTGTATACCTTCAGAGACTGGACAATCAGATGATGATGTACAATGTTTTCAAATATTTTTATATGATTTTATGCATCAAAGTGATAATTAAAATTTTATTTTTTATGAGAAATTATGTTTTGTTGCAATTGGATGAATTTTCATTGGATAATATTGGTCCCTTATCAATCATATGGATATTAGAGACTAATCTATTAGAGGTATATTAACATTTATAAGTCATCTGTTATTGAGCTTCATCAAAAAAAGTTTCATCAAACTAAGTAGTTTTTGAATAAAAGAACTAAAATGGTGTTTTTGGGTTATTTATTCTATATAGGTTGGACCATTATTTATCAAATAAAATTCTTTATTAGGTTTGGACCATCGGAATTGGAAGTCTTCTATTTTATTATTTCTTAATCGGATCAAGGGAAGTATAGTGAAAAATAGTTTTGGAATGAATTTTTCTAGAAGATAAATTTCTAGAATCAATAATTGAGATGGTGATTTTATAATGTATGATGAATTGGAGAATTCAAAAATATTCTAAAAGAATCCAAATAACTTGAGATGTATCATGAAATGGTCAAAATGTAGTTAAAATGAAAATGAAATTTGTGTTTCTAGATTTTTTATAAGAGGGAAAATTAAATTGGTTTCCCACCAATTTTACTTATGAGAAACCTATAAATAGAGGCCAAAATACAACATAATTTTATAACTATTCATATATGGGAGAGAGTGATATCACTATATTTTTTGAGACATAATTGGGAGAGGAAGGGTTACAAATGGAATTTTCTTGAGAAAAATTTTCTTACAGAAGAAGTGTTCAAATAAAGTCATGGTTAGGGTTTTTTGGATAATATCAGGAAATCATACTAATAGTTTTGGGAAAATGAATAACTAAATCTTATGATTTTCTACACTAACAATGTAGACTTGTTTTTAGACTGATGAATGATATTGAAGAATCAACCTAACCTATCTAACTCATATGTTTGGAACCAAATGGAGATGGTTTCAAAACATTTTTAAAAAATATTTTATAAAATAATTCTAAAATAATTACATGAACTGTTATATTGATAATAGTGTTATAAAATTGTAAGGATATTTCTTTCTTGTCGTATCCAAACAAATGGATTTTTTCATGTGAAATGTGTATTATTGGATTTTTAAATGCAATTCCAAGGACAAGATACTATTATTATTTAGTGAAACTTGTAAATTATTTTCTTCCTATATATGTGAGAATCTTATGTTTTCAATAATGTGATAAATATTTAGCCTGAGATTAAGGTTTTTATACATGAAAGATAACATAAAATAAAAAAGATATCACTGATTAACCCCTCCCCCTCTCATGGATTACATTGATCATGTTCAGTCCTTCGCATATATGTTTGACATAAGATCATAAAAAAATTCATTATAAATGAACCCATGAAATTAAATGGGATTCTTAAACATTTCATCATAACATGACATGTGGAGAAGATACAGGTTTCATAATCACTTCATCATTTTATCATAACATAACTGACATAAGAAAAAGTGGGTTTCATAAGCATTTTGTCTTGTAATAACCCATGTAATTGAAATTGGTTTCATAATCATATTTATGTACTAAAAATAAACCATTAATATATGGATTAATAATGGTTTCATTGGTTCATATCCCCATTAAATCATAGGTTGCATAAAAGGATTTCATCTTAGATATAAAATTATTTTGAAAGATTATAAGGAACATTCTTGACTACAATAGTTTATCCACATTAGATGAAATTTTTTAAAACAAAAATTTTTATGAAAATTATTTTCTTTTAAAATAACCTTCAAATCATTCAAATTATGTTCCAAATAAAATATTGGTTCTAATGGTGAGAAATTATCATCTTTTCATACATGTTAAAACAATGATTCCTTTCAAATTTTAAATAAAATCCAAAGAAGATTTTTTTTTGTAAAACGAAATGAAGAATGATTTCCATGAATTTTTTAAAAATTAAAACAAGGGTAAAATTTTAATTAACAAATAATTTTGAAATTTTGAAATTTTTTATAAAACATTTTGAGAAGACATGTTTCTGGAAGGAAAAGGGGTTTCGACCAATGTGATGATTTTTCTCTTAAACATTCTTTTTGAATAGTTGAGTACATAATAAGATAAATATGAAGGAAAACATATATTCTAATGAAATAAACAATGGAGAAGAAAATTTATGAGTTTTAAATGATATGGATCATAATATTCTATCATCAGAAACATAGTCATAAATAATCCGGATAAATGACGAGATTTTAACATAAAATATTTACCTCTTTGGAAACATAGAAATATAAACCCCATGAAAGAATATAATTAAATAAAACCTAAATATCATGAGGATAAAAATTTTCATGATATTATATATATCTAAGGATGTTTATACACCTCTTATAAGTAGATATGTGCATAACATAATCATATGTCTCAATGATGGTAAATTGAGTAAAACATCTCTTCCAAATTTGGTAAATTTTGAACCAAAAACCTCATAGAAGGGAGATCCTAAAATGGATATAGAAATAAAAATAATTTTTTTTATAATCATAATAAAATAAAATAATCAGTATTATTTATACAATATAAAAGAAACATGTGGTGAATATGACATTTGTCTCACAGAAATAAAAAGTAAGATGGGAATCAATTACCTTAAGTATCAAATTCCTTCATAATCATTAGAACCTCATGAATAATAAATAAAAGTTTATTATAAATATACTTTAGAACCATGATTATATATATAATACCATATTTTATTTAAATACATCCTTTTATTACCCATATTTTAACAATTATTTGTTAAAGTAATGTTATAGGTAATAACCGCTTTGATTTTCATTTATGATTTGATTTATAATTTTTAGTCCCATTAATTTTATTAGTTCCATAATATATAGAATAATAATAATGATTTAATTTTAATGTGTTGAAATAAATTATATTTTCAATACCAATAATGAATGATGGTTTTGATAAATGAAGTACGTTATGATCATGGAGACAGTTGGTCAAACGTACGCATGAGTAAAGATTCCATTTTTCAAATATAATTATAGAAATGAGTAATGTAATAATTTATATTACCATAATGATCATAATTAAATTAATTTTTTATTATTATCTGAATATAATTATAAATATTAGCCATATAGTGTGTTGATGAAAAGAGAGAGTCACATTGCTCTGTGAAGGCTATAATTCAAACGTACATGAATGATGTGTTCATCATTCATTGAGTGATCATGTAAAAAGTATAATGATATATTATCTTTTAATAATGAGAAATATTTCATATATTTCATAATTATTTCATATATATCATAAATATTCCTTAAATATAAACTTATTATCTTCTTTTTAAATAATTAGTGAAAATGAATCACATCGCATCATGAGGCAGTTGTTCGCCATACACATGAGAGAGTTTATCGTATCTCATATGGAATAGAAAGTTAATATATATATATAGATGATATAATGAATAAATAAGTATAATGTTGTTATAAATATCACATATATTGTTTATATCTATCATCATCTCCAACCGTGAGTGGTTGTAATGAAAACAAATTAAATAAGTTCATGGGGTGGTACTCTACCGCACACAATGACAATGATGTTGTTACCCATTTGATGAAAGTGGATATTATTGGTGTTTATACCATTAACAGTGTAATATCTCATTTATTTAAAGATATTTTGTTTACTATATAATCATTTTCTAATAATAATTGAATGTTGTTGTGAAATAAATAAAATAAAAAAGCTCATTTAATAACGTTACATATTCTTTAGGTATCCTCCTTATGTTGGAACCAAAAGCCATTATAGGTGGGATTTATGTGAGAAATAAGGATTATAGGATGATAGGAAAAATTTTGGGAATGTATTTGGGTAGGTATTGTAAAAAATGAGCTTTATAGCATGAATAAGATGTGAGAGGTGGTGGGATTTTATGAGTGGGGTGAGTGGAACACTTGTAATTGTTGGAAAAGAAAATGGTACACCCACCTTTTTCTCATGGAAAATGATACAAAATAGATTATTATAGTTCCTTATAAAATATAGTGTCTAAACATGGCTATAAAATTATTTATACATGTGATTAGAGAATTTTATAAATTATAATTTTAGTTTACCCCTATAGTAAAACAATTTTTACCTTAACAATGGTAAATAATATTTACTATTTTCAACATTATTTTTTTTGAAAAAAATGATATTGATCATATTTTATAAATTACATCATTCTGGTAATATTAAATCCATTTTTCTAAATTCAATTCACATAATTGGGTATTTTAATTTAAAAATAATCCTACAGACGTGATGAGAAAGAAGGTTTTCAAAGAGAAAGACTTCAAAAGTGTACAAGGATTCTATATTAAAATTGAATATGACTATGAATACATTGACCTAAATAGGATTAATATATATATATATATAATTTATCTAATTTTCACGTAAAAAAACTAAAATATAACTTTTATGTCAAATAATTTAAAATAAAGTGTCGTTTCCAATTAAAATTAAGTATTTTTCACTATTGAAAAAAATTAATCTTTTTAGGAAATTGTAAAAAAACACACCCTTAGATAATTTTGAAATAATATTTCCAAAATGAATAATAAAAAATAAAAAAAATCTAAAACTTTGAAAAAATTGTTTTAAAATAACCATTCAAAAAGGAAAGAAAACTGCTTTTTCTAAATGATATTGTTTTTAAACATAAATTGGATTTATTATTATATATTTTCTATAAAACACAAAATATTTATTTGAAACATTTTATTTGATGTATAATATATAAATTTAATGAAAACAATTCACCCAAATTTATTTTTTAAATGTATTTATCTAAATGAATATATTTTTATGAAAATAGTCTTGAAGGAAAACAAAATTTCATTTATTTCCAAACAATTTTTTTTAATTAATTAGTCACATGGAATTAATTTTATATACACGTGTAAAAAATAATTTTCCATAATTTAGTTAATCATATTCATAACTATTATTCCAATAGGTGTGTGATAACTAACATATTAAATAATAATATTTTAATAATATATTATGTGTCATTTAAACTCATTGTAGTCTGTTTCCAAAGTTACACTCAGTATTTCATATAAAACAAAATGTCTATAATATTTAATTTATTTTATTAAAATTCAAAAAAAATCGAGGTGTTACACCTACCTCATCTCTACTGTATAATCCATCTACAGAATTAGTAAGATAATTTCTTCTAAATACAAAAAATATATGACGAAACACCAATCATTAAAAATAATGAAGTAATAATAAATATATGTATTTCACTATATGAATCATTTATCTTTCAAGAAATAATTATGTCTGATTTTCCTATTTATGGGAATCCATTACATCCCATATAGACTTTATTCTATTCCTACACTCCAAATCCTTCTTTCTGGATTCATTTCATACTTCTAATCAAATAATCTTTAAAGATCTCTCTAAATAAAAATTATTGAATGTCAACCTCACATATTAATTTAATTATTGTTATCATTTAATGAAACCATTTCACTCGATAATAGTTTTTTTTTGATAATAGAGGATATATTTCATTAAAATAAATTTCTTCCATTTTTTTGAATCCTTAAAAAAAAATACTTACCTAATACCTTTTACATCCATAATATTATTCTATTAAATAATATAAATATTTTTTCTAAAGTGATCATATCCCCAATAATACCTCATTAAAATCCAGTCTCTAATTCACATTCAATAAATTCATCACTTTTGTCATTTCTAAGAACCACTATATTGAGTCACTTAGAAATTCTTCCTTTTCTATAATTCCAATAACTCTACCACATATCAAAATATATTGATAGAAGTTTAATTCAAACCATTTCACTGGTCATATATGTATTGATTTTTACTATAGTGTATTAGTGTATTTTTTGAAAATCTACATTCCCATAAGGGTGGAATTGGTTATAAATTTAATTATCAATAATAGATCATGAATTTATATATATTCAAAGGTATTTTAAATGATTAATGGGATGATTTGTGGTGTTATATTGGGTGGAATAGGCGGTGAGTGATTCTTAAGGATTCATGAGGTGAATGTAGAGTATATATGGTTGAATAGGGCCACTAGGTACCCATTCATGGGGCACTAGATACCCAGTGGGGTGATAATTGTGCATTTTCCTAGGATGGGACAATTCCATGGTTGGTGATATTTTACCAGGTACTCATCTATACCAAAAAACATTTTTTAATGAGAAAGGTAAAATTGGATTTAAATTTTTTCTGATAATTAACACACTTGGGTTGTGGTTTTCCAAAGAAGGGGGAACCAACCCAACTTTCCAACTTATCTCCATTCTATTTCTCTATGGATATGAATTTTTTTAGAAGTTTCTCATTCATTTATTAAGGATATTTTCCCTCCATCCATTAATTCCCAGTCCTATATCTTCATATTACATTGATTATTTGAAGAATGGTTTGGGGATTTGATAACAATATCACCAATGTGTCATGAAAAAAGGATTTTTCCGTGGGGATTTTGTATGGTTTAACTATTAAAGGAACTAATATGATAGAAACATATTGTTTTATCTAGATCTACATATGTTAAGGTAGTAACCTTCTTATTTTATGTTTTTCTTCAAAATATGAATTTAATTGGAGGATTTTTAGGGTCAGGTGATAGGTAATTTAAGGGACGTTGGCTCAGGAATCGAATAGTTCATCATCCCCCTACAATGAAAGTTTTTATCAATTAGGTATTATATCTATAGTATGATTATTAAAAAAATTATATATAATGGTTAATAGTTTATCAATATCTATCTCACTAGAATATATCGAGAAGGTTATGTGCACTTATAAATTACAATAAATAGTTTTTTCCAGACTCTAGTGTATCACCTTACTAGAAAAGAGTGATAATAAAGATATAATTAAATGAATAAAAATTAATCTTTTATATGATACTCACACAAAAACTAGTGCTTCATTTACAATAATTTTTCACATACTGATACAATAATACATCTTAGTCTAAATGAGAAGCATTAAATCATAAACCCATATTGTGCCCCCTTACATAAAAACCATGAAAAATGAAAAATAACTTACCCTTTATGTGAATTCCCTATGTTTTTTATCCATTCAAAAATATATTATATAAGGAATCAATTTTTATCATGTAAATAACCATGATAAATTCTTCACCCCCTTTACTCTTTCACTATTATACTATGATCACAATGATCCCATAATTCAAAAAACAACCACTAGAGGTGACTTAATTAGTATAAACCCAATAGTATGACTCTCAAAATTATATATAAGTCCAAAAAATATTTAAATATAATGAAATAATAAATTTAAATATTTGATAAAATCCTAACAACAAATAGATAAATTAAAAATATATTAATGAATTTTTTTCTTGTCCCACAAGTAATCAATATCAATACACAATAAGACAATTTAAAGTGTTTTTCTGGGAATTATGAAATGATACACATAGATATGTGGAATAATACATCATCTACTCTCTTTATCTTATCTCATAAACACAACCACCAATTACGATTCAATATCCCATCCTTGGAAGTTAGTTGATAATATCTATTATAAAAAAATCTCAATTATATGCTCTTAAAAAATAATTTGGATGTAGATAAATCCCATGAAAATTTTTCCCATACCATATTTATTTATGTTTAGAAAAATAATTCTTGAACTCACATAATTATTACATAGACCGGAATGATTCATTCTTACCCTATATTAAAATTTTGTTTTTCAAAAACTATGGTCTTAGTTAATTTTCATTGATAAGAGTCGTACTCAGAAATATGATATCTTCATGTAACCAATCTAAGGTCCTCTACTATCACTACATGAACATGATTTCCTTAGTATAATTAATCAAAACTATCCCAACCAATCCTCACATATACCTAACTCAAAATGTCAGCCTATTTCGATGATACTAATCTATCATGCCTAAAAATACAAAAACTTGAACTCCCCATGCGGACCTAAAATAAGCTATGTACTAGGGACCAATGCGGAGTAATCTTTACAAAATGATAGGTGGTATCACATTTAGATATAAAATTTCACATAATATCATGAAATGTCATCCAGCATTACAAATATGGATCATAAACATAGTAATAAACCATGATCATGTATAAAAATCCCCTCTATGATATAATAAAATGTAATTTATATGAACGAATAAGTAAAATAATACATCTTAAGTAGATTTAATCTGAAATACTAATGATATGAGATTAAAAATCCTAAGAGAAATCCAAGGCAATGACTACCACATCATCCTTCCATCACAATCCTCATGGATTATACTCCTAGTGCATGATTAGATCTTCATAGACAAATGGAGAAGAACAAAAAAGTTCATATATAGGAATGAGTAATAATACCATATATGGTCTTACAAGGTAGTAGATATTGTGTAATGTGTAGGAATACAAATGTTTTTTCCATCATTATTAGATATAAAAACATTATTAATAAATAATTTTAAGGAAACCCATAGAATGCAGTACTCATTCTCACTAATTAGGAATGTTTACTTATATATTATATTAAATACATAATATGAATTGAAATCACTTCATATTCTTTAATCTATATAATTCACACTAGATTCACTAATCATGATATTATTATAGAAATACATGTCTCTAAATATCTTTAAAATGTTGGAAGAAATATAAATATCTTAATATAGAAATGATATACATATGAGGATGAGAACTAAAATGAAGTTTGGGTTTTCATAGATTGATTATTATTTATTAAATTTCATCCCCCTATTCCACATTAAAATATGAATATAAAGTGGAAGATATAGATCAAACCATTATAACATTATTACTTTTAAATTTTAATCAAAATATCTAAAAATTATAATTGTTGATGGTGAAATAAATTATTAATATCTGAAAATTATAAGAGTATATTCATAAATGAAATAACTAATTATGAACTCAATAATGATGTATTTTTCTCATCTTGACAATCCAAAAAGGGTGAAAATAGTTTTTATCCTTTTTATGAAAAAAAATTTAATAAAACATCAAGTGGAGATTAATTGAGAAACTAAATAAATTGATTAAATATAATGAGTGATAATAATTTCAATGACACTACTAAATGCATTGATTTTTGATAAAAGGAAACATTATTCCTTAGTGAAAACTAAAAATGTTACATTCCACAAGGTAGTGTGAGAGAGGAGGAAGAATCCTTCCACAACTACCTAGTGTTGTTTCCATTATTTATGTTTAGATCTGTCAATTCACTATTAAAATGGGATAAAAATATTCTATGAACATAAAATTGAATTATTTAATGAAGAGATCATCACATATTTTTATTTGATAACATAATTTTATATGATCAGGTGGAGTTGGATTTCATTATACCATGTTCTTTCATATGTTCATGATATATTTCAACTACCATGATGTGATTTATTCCCTAAAATAAATAATCTAATATATTTTCCCACCAATATCAATATTCCATATTCAAGTATATAGTTTTTAGTTTTAGATATTTTTTATATATTTTAAATTATTGGTGTATAAGAGGGATTGGAAAATTGTTTGAATGAATTTTTATGAATTTAATATTATCAATAATTGATAAATATTATTTTTTAAATAATAAATTTATTATAATATGAAACTATCAACTATCAATTATTAGTTAAATGGTCACTCATGATTCATTAAATGAATTCTTGTGGGGACAACTAATGAAGTTTTTAAAACAAAAGTAAACTAATATAGATATTCAGTAATGATGGTAAATGCTTTTTTCCATTGGTTGATACCATGAGAGTGGCTGATTTAGGTTATGTAAAATAAAATTATCCCCCTTCCAATTATCTTATTCAATGATTAGTAAGAACACACCGCTCTTCCTAATCAAATATAAATGTAACAAAGACCAAGATAGAAGCGATCTTATACTAAAAGAAAACAACGTTTTTTAAGTTTTTGTACAAGATTAATTGATGTTTAAACTACCACTATATGGTTTTATAGTATCTAAATAAACTAATTTGAATATTAGTGTTGAAAAATAAATATATAATGTTTTTATTTATTTTTAATCTATTTAATCGACAATCAAATTTATATTAGAATTTTATTTTTCATATATATTAGCGGTGGTTTATATCATTGTTTTTTTAATTAAAATTGGGGATAAATTAATATATCACTCATTAAATAATGTAGCTATATTGTATTAACCTCTTTTAAACTCATGTATATATATATATATTATTTGGGGAGAAAATAATGTATCCACCACTTGAAAATATAGAGGAAATTCTATAATCATATCTAAAATATCAATATGAAATAAATATAAATATAATTAATAAAATATAACTTTTAAAAAATATAAATTAAAAATGAATAAAATATACATAATAAGAATTTATGTAAAAATAATGCACTTGAAAAACATAAAAAATATATTTGGAAGACTAATTTATACAATAGACACATATATAAATTGAAACCATCCAACCAATCCATCATAAACATACTTATCATAATATATATATATATATATATATATATATATATCCAACACACATCCCCCATCAACCCATCATGTCCAACACTATACAATTTCCATTATAGTAGAAAACCAGCATAACTATGTCTACCGTCATCATATACATAACGTAGCACATAAATGACATATTTATAATGCACCTTAAATATCAAGGTATTTCATTTGTACATTTATTTTATTAGGATGTACCTTTATGTATTTTAATAGTTTTAGTCATTTGGGATTGCTCAGAAGTCATTTTTAAAGGACCATATAGGGTATGAAACTATAATTAGTATGTTTTTAGGTGGTCACTACACAACAAATGGGTGTTATTCCATTATAGTTTTAATAAAGGGGAGACCCTTTATCTATAACTAGTAATGTGATTACCCCAATGGTTGTGATGAGACACTATTAACAAATGGGTATTCCATCTATCTATGGGACATCACATTCTGACCCCTTAGGTCACTTCATGACCATATAGTTGGGTGGTTTAATATCTGGTGGAATTATTTCAATTTCATATGAAAAATAAATTAAATACTCTTCCTACTTATCCCCTACCCTTTTTAGATCTTAAAAATGTTGGGAACTCTCTATGGTAATTTTTTTATCCTTCAACCATCTTAGTCATTTGATGTGCATTTTATTGCAGTGTTTTTACATTGGTGAGTTAAATTATGACCAAGATATAGTTACCTTATTAATCATATATTTCTTGGTTTCCATTTTTTTAACCATAATGTTTTAAATTTTGGTAATATTTTTATTTTTGGAAGTTTTTTCATGAATCAAGAAGTCCATCCTGGTGTGTATTCTCTATTAGGATTGATTTAGGTAGTCCTAATGATTTTATGGATATCATAGGAATTTTTGGGTCTCAATTTTGAATTTTGAGTCTGTATATCCTATGAGATATCCACCTTCGGTATAAAAGGGATTAGGTATGTCTGTTTTGGCCTGGTTGACCATCTTAGAAGGATAAAGATGGTGTATGGATTAGATGAGGTGGTAAAATCACATCAAATAATGGGTAATTGTAGGGTTTTCCACTTGGGTAATTAAAAATTAATGAGTATTTTTTATTAGTTGAGTATATAATGGTCTGGTCAAGTGGTGCAGAGGTTTGGATGATGAGTCCCCTTGTATCCTGTGGCATTTTTATGTATGGTGTTTTTTATGTACCATGTGATTACTGTCATCTTGGTCTTAATTGAGTGATAGGGTGCATCTTGAGACATGGATCAAACCACCTATTAATGAGAATGGATGTTTCAAGATTCATAAATGGGGTCATTTCTTGAGTGATAAGGAATTTTACATGTACTAATTTACATATGAGGTACTAATAGTGGCTTTCTTACAACAAGATTCCAACAAACGTATGAATATGAATTCATCATTTCCTTCTTAGAACACGATGATGAGATATATATTACATCATTATTTATGAATTTATTATATAGTTTTGTTGATTTATCCACCATTATGAAGCTACTGCATTATGTTATGGCCATGTTGGTTGTGTTTTATTGGGTCTATAATCTCACACTACATGGTAATCTCAAAGAATATGAATACTTTATGGTTAAAAATCAAACCAAGGGAAACAATCTTTTGATAGGTTGTTGAGTAGATACTGGTTAATTGGGATTTGGGTGATTCTAGGATATTATATGGGATATTTTTTGGTGAAAAATAATTTAATATTTTATTTTTTCATTATGTATACATTGACCCACTACACATGGGGATTATAGTGTCCAGTGGATTATGAAGTCACACAGAGTGGGTTGAATCACGGTTGATTTTTTTTCCAAATTGTTTTAAACCCATTTAAACCTCTTCCACCTTTTAGGAATAGTGAAAACTATATGAAATTAGTATTTAAAATTAAACACTACAGAAAATATTTTTGCAAGGATTGTTACCAATACCTACACCTTGCTGAAACTAGTTGTAACCCTATTACAGATTCATTAATATATTTAGATAGTCACAAATAGGGAAAGTCCCATTCCTATCATCACTGAGTCCCAAAATGTCCCCCCTAAAGTCCCTTTAGATATCACAAGTTACCACCTACATAAGAAACTTCTAAGTCCCACATGGGTATCTTTATACTACATACCATAATGTTACCATCATCTCATTGGACTACTATAAATTCCCACTAGATGATTTATATACTTCAAAGTCTGGGTAAAGACATCCATGAAATATTGAGTCTCATAAAATATTATCCTCCAATATTAAAATATCATTGAGCTTTATACATCATCTATACTTCCTTGAGAATATGTATTTGTCTACAAACAAACTAGATCACCTAATCTTCTCATGTAAAATCATCATGAACTTCAACAACTGATAAAAAGATTTATGATTGTTCTCATTGTTCACTAATCATAAAATGAGATCAACCATATAAATTCCCTAAATAATTGGACATGCCTACTGAATTAATGTCTGACTTTATTCACAAATCAATTCACACAAATTATTCAAACTTTTTTACATGTCCACTTATTAATCATCATGCATGTCTAAAACTATACATGGTATACTCACATAATTATTTACATGGTTATGATCATACATGTATGTTTTCATGTGTCATTTATTTTATAAAACCTTGAGCTTACACATTCCACTTTTATTTCTTCACATACACCTTGTTTGTTCACACAGTATTTTTGTTTCATTAGTTATGTTTTAATGTACATGTGTCATGTATTTTTACATGAACTATTATTTGTGAGAACATGATCATTTTTAGGACTTCTACCTCATGCATGGTATTTCATATCATTCAATAGTTTAGAATACACTATATTATTTAAAAAGACCCATGAAGTTACTATATCTTTCCACAACTTAAATATAAAAGTTCATGATCTTCACATAAGAGTGTCAAGAAGTTATCCTTATTCATAGGACACACAGGGTTAGTATAAATAGTTTTATAGAATCAAATATCATGAAAACCATATAGGAATATATTATGATATCTAAAACTGGTTTTTGGAATATCATTTCCTTCAAAAAACGTAATCAGTTTTTTTGGAACAAGTCAAACGTTTTTGGTGTTCATATCCATCACACAAGTAATATATTCCATAAAAATATTCTAAAAAACCTAGATTACATCTGATTATTTGTTTTTATTGAGGATTTCCTAAAATAATCATTAATCCCATTGTAACAAATTAGCTCATTTCGTGGTATTTTTTGAAAAACACTCCACTGATCTAGATTGTGTGCACCACCTCACTTTATGAGCACCACCTCATCTTCCTGACTACAATAATAATTGCCACTATTTGAAAACATGTCCATGTCTCTCATATTAAAAATATTGTTCCCATAAAAATTATTTTGCATGATTATTGTGATCTCATTAGATTCTCACATTGATCAAATGGTATTCTAAATCCTCAGATCGATCAATCAAATGTCACTACATGAATATTTTGACGAATAATAGTTATGTGATAATGCATGATAAAGAAGTTTGTGAGAGCCTCGATCATATGTCCTAGATCAAGAAGATTGGAAAATTTCGATTATTTCTATATTTTTAATATCATATTAACATTTTATATATATTTTGAGTGCCAAATCAAAAATTAATTCATATTTATACATCATTTTATAGATATAACATCCTTAGCAAGCCAAAAGTGATTACTAGGGTATGCTTCTGACTCCCACTAGCACCACCCAGTGTTGACACCCTCTTCTACAATCGTTCCTCCCCATACAGTGGCTCATCTCTACTCACATGGACCATATTGTTGTGAGCCTATTCAAATGAATACTATCAACCACCCATGTTGTCTTTGTAGGTAGTAAAATTCCCACATAAGAAGGGGATGTGGTCCTATTTCCTTTTTTGGTGTGTCATAGATAGTTTATTGGCTACATGACATCAAAATACTAGGACATTTCCCATATAGTTCAATGCTCAATGAATGTGTTACACCCAAAATGAATCTCCACATCCTCACAAAATATTCATGTAAAATGACTATAAATTTTACATGGTTATTCTTTTTGAGATCAATGGGTCATCTCAAATCATAATTAACACTTATCTTTTGAACATAAAAATAGATACATAATTTTCAAGATTAGTAAATCATTAACTTTTCATCATCTTAATTTATGGAAATCAATTTCAACTTCAATATACCTTTATCATTATGTAATATTCTATTTTATATTTTCTGTTAATACGCATTTTATTTTAAAATTCAATGATATATTATTTCCCATATTGGATATAAATCCAATGATATAAGTATTAAAGGAATTATCATCTTCATCGTTCAAACATTAGAAAAATTTTCTCCTCACATGACACTTATATTATGATGTACATTATATAAGGGTGGAATCACCACATACTTAGAAATAATCTAAAATTAAATAAATATATGATTTCATGATAAATTCTCTATATAGTGAAATAGAGTGATAAAATTTAATATCAATTCAATTAATAAATTTCCAGCATGTGATACCAACCCAAAAACCTATTATCATGGGTTGATTAACTAGACTTCAACTATTATCTGCTATTTTTATCTATAAAAAACTTAAAAACATTCATGAACATTAATTTAATTTTCCTTTTCAAATTTCAACTCTATTTTATCATCAATAACAGATATATCTCATGTAGAATTGTTTTTTTGCATGAACATAGAGAGATGATAATCAACATAGCTCAATTATGACAAAATACAATATCTATATTTTTAATATATTGGATTATGATTATCATTCCCCACCATACATTCTAATTTTCATAAGATATAAAATGGGATAAAGGTATCTGGTGGGTTTTCTACCATACTCCCCCATAATATATGCACTCAAAATCATTCTCATCATTATTTTATTTCTTCAAGAATAAACTCCTATAATCTTCTAAGAATATTTTTACTATAGAAACATACATCAAGAGACTAATAGTCTTCCATGATGGACAACTTTATAATTTCAATATGTTCATTGTTTTAATAAAATTTACATCTCCCCCTAAATATATGATTCACCATCAAATTTAATGTACGAAAAAAACAAACATAATATATATATATATATGAATAATGTGATTCTTCAATTCGTCTTAGTTATAGAAACTTGGTTGAAAGTTCTTCATTTACCCAAAAATCTTCTTAGATGAAAACTGATTCTCAAAATTAGCTAGAAAATATGTTTTAGTTTTCTATTAATTCTCTTTATTTCTTGCCTCTTACTAATGTTTGGTCCATATAATTATGAAATATTTATTAATATTCTCAGTCTTCACTTTGTGGGTAGACTTTGTTTTCCCTGAACTAGAAGTCACTGGTTCATTCCCTTTGTTCTCTAAGAAGTCATATTCTCTAAGTAACATTGTATGTCATTTATTACCTTAATATCTTGACACATTACCCCTTACACACACAACATAATAATTCATCAAGTGACACTTTTTAGTAAACTTTTTAAATTATTCATCAATGTTTTATTTTACCAAATCAATAATATTTTTTCTCTTCTGGATTGATTCTTTCATTCACTCTATCTTGCTTTCTTTAGTATTGATGCCCATTGGGAATTCACAATGGTCCATTACATGACCTTTACTACCACAATATAAGAATAATTTATTTGATGTTTCACTCTTAAAATCATTCTTCACAAAATTCTCAGGAGATTTTTGTTCAGAAACATCTTTTGTTTGTTCACATCCCAAGGATAATATGTCATATTCATTTCTTACAAACTTCACATTTTATTGTCGTATTCTATTAAAATTAATAGATGATAATTGAATGATAGTTTTTTAACACCTAAATACATTCAAATATTTTACTTTTATAAAGAATTAAATTTTCTTTATATATTTTTTTATACGCAACATTAAGTTGGTTTCTATAACACACAATACCAACTTCTTTCGATGGTATATAAGACATAAAAGACCAATGTTTGAAGTTTATATAAAATAAAAATAAATTTTTATATTTCTTTTTTATATTATATATTCAATAATATAGTTTTTTTAATTCCTCTAATAAATTTTATATACATATGATAAAAAAAGCATGTTTTACACAAACAAATTATTGTATTTCTAAATGGTTTTTACCGTATTTTAATGGTGCACCAATTTTAAAACTAAATCTTGACCATTTTATATATTTTATTTTTAAAAATAAACTTATTTTTAAAATTTGGAATGAAAATAATTATCTTAGGGTGATATTTGGTATTTTTTGAAATGATTCATTTTTGTCTGAATGGTTAAAAAATTATGCATTTTAGTTGAAAACTACCCATTCTTAAATAATTATTAATGATAAATTATATTTTAAATAATTTTTAATTGAATAATGGATCAATTATATATCTATTAATATAATATAGTTTATTAGAAATATTATTATCTTGTATTTAGATATTAAAACATAAATAACTTTAGAACATTTTAACATTAAAAATCCACTGAATCGTCACATCTGTAGGATTAGCTGTAAATTTATTTTTTTGAATTCTATGAATTGAAATTAGAAAAATGTATATAAATATTTGGAATAAGTATATTATTTTTAGTCTAATAATATAAAATTATTGTTTTCCAAAAAATATAGTTGAATGTAATTAAAATTAATTACAACAATTAACTTTAAAATATGTTTACTTAGTGGTTATATATTCATATTAAGAGAAAGAATAACCTAAAAACTTATCCAAAATACATTTTATGAAAATATTTAGACCATATATCCTCTTGGTTATAATTATATTAGTTATTGGGACTCCATTCCATGAAATTTACACATATAATATGTTATGTAAGGAAAAAGTTAAAAATAAGTAAAATTATTTATCTATATCATTTATAAATCCTTAAGATATGGAAAAAACAACATATTTTTAGTTATAAATATATTTTTGAAAGATAAATAAGTTATTCTTATCATAATAATTTATCATTAATTTTTAAATATGAATTAGTTACTTTAAATGCTTAACAAACTCCCACATAGTGATTATTTAGATAATATTTAAATAAAATAAATGATACTAAAAATTTAAAAGTGGAGAAAATTGAAAGAATTATGGTGGTAAATTATTTTTTTAATGGAATATGTAATATTATATATCTTTGAGCTTGATATGTTTTAATTATATCCTTGTATTGATATTATTACATTTATATCTAATAAATTATTTCAAAATTGATATTAATGTTATTTTATAATAAATGATATTTTATATAAATATTTAAAATTTACTAAAAACACGATTATTGGAAATTTTATTTTAAAATGTTAATAAAAATAAAACATGGTATTTTAGTGGGAAAATTAAAATTTTATAATGAACATATTGACCCCTAAATAGTAGAAACATTTTTAGCATAGTTCAGGTTAAAGTAGTGTTTTTTCATGTTACATGGGGTTTTAAAAACAATTAATTTCCAAATCAAATTGTTTTTTGTCTGGTAAATTAAAAAAAATATTTTTAGTTATGTGGGTATACATTTTCTAATAATTATAACTTTAATTTATTCTTAATGGTAAAATTAATTAAATCTTAATACTAGTTACCTAAACAAAATCTAAAATGGTAAAAGTGGGGAAATTTAGAATTTAAGGAACATTGATATAAAAATTAATTTCTTATTTTGTGGTGGTTTTTATTATTGACCATAATTTTAATTTACTAAATTATTATTCAATTTTGGAGGATCATGAAAAAAATTAGTCCTCCCAATAGTGTTTAAATTTTTATATTTAAAATAATGCCACTTCCCCTCCACTATAAAAAGGCATTCACTCCCACCACATATTCATACACACAATCCATTTGTACCATAAAAACCCTACCCAAATAATTTACTAACATACTTACCCTCATTCTATAATCCTCATTCTAAGAATAAATCTAACCAATGATATATTTTGGAATAAACCAAACAGAGTTACCTGAAAAAGAGGTAATGTTCATCAACGATCACTTTTGTTTCATTTATTAACCACCAATTAAAATATTATGATATAATTATTATATAAAAAAATCATTATACTCAAAATATTATCAATTTATTATGTAATTTTTATAACCTACGGTCAGACACACTTCTATAAAATGGGATACAAAATATTAAATCATGTGTATGGTGCATTTCTTCCTTAGAAACTGATGTCGTTCATTCATCCATTACCACCTTTTAAGTTTGGAAATAAGGATGTATTTATATATTATATAATATATATATAGTATTTATAATTTAATTATTCTTCTTTATTTATTTTATAACACATACGTAATTCATTTCATTTTTTGGGAATATGATAACATTATTTGTGGATGTGTGGACTACCACCTCCTCAATGCGATGTGATTCGTTCACAATATATATGAAATTAAAGAAGGATGGTTTTAATATACATATTTTAAATATATGACTTCAATATGATAAAATAATTATAATTTAAATATATATTATTTATTTTTATGTCTTTTAATATGATATGAAAATGGAAACAACGTTCATGCGTACCATATCTATGAACAATGTATTTCATTTTCATATATCCAAACATTATGGATTAAAATAAATACATATATACTGAATACATATAATATTTAAATCATTTTTAAAATTATGGAGATGATTAAATCATAATCTAAGTGATAGTAACAAAAATAACAAGTCCAAACATACATGAAATACTAAGCAATTAACTCCATAAATAGTGAAAATAATGAAATATTTTAACATATAGGTAATATGAAATCATAAAAAGATAATATATGATATTATAAATTTTATTATAGTTATGTTATCATTTAAAAACATTATTAAAAACATTATACATGTGTTTATTGTATGTTAATTTAAAAGGACACACAAGGTAATGGATTTTCATCTCACTTTTTACATCATTGAGATAAATGTCATATTCACCACTTAGCAAATTTGTGTGGTGTATCTACTACCCATTTTGATATTTTATATAATTTATTCTTTTATATTCACGGTATTTAAATTTTTCATTTTTTGTATTATTACTTTTGTTTCTTTAGATTCAAAGGTTACCATAGTTGTAAATGATTTTCATCTCACTTTTTTATTTTGTGAGATAGATTTCATATTCACCTATAACTTCTTTTTTGCGCTTCATATAATTCATCTTTGTCATTTAATATCACAGTTTAGTCATAATTTATGGTATATTAAGTTTCAATTTTAATTATCTCATCCAATGGTTTGAAATGAAAATTACCAAAAGGTAAACATTATCTTTGCAATCTCACTTTCTATTGTGATTGCCAAATATCTATTAAAATAATCACTTCCTTATGACCATTTTCCATTGGAAATTAAATTTATTTTAAATATAAAAAATTTATATGATGGGAATAATTATTTCCAAAACCATATACAATTTTTACATATGGTTGCTAGTTTAAATATTATTTGATTAATTGAGGAAATATTGATAAATTTGTATCCTCTAAACAATAAAAATATTTGATAAGGAACATTGGCTATGAATTAAATAAATTATTAGATATATAAGGAATTATTTATACTTGTACGAAATAGGTTAGGGACCATTTCAAGAATTCTCCTCAATGCATTGGTAGTCTCATGAGATGAATTAGTTGGCCAAACCCGATATGTTAAACAGTCTTGTGAAAGGTATTGACAGTAAAGGCACAATGCACTTAGAAAACATGGAATCTAATAATTTTGTAGTGAAATTATTGAGACTTTATTTATTATTATTATTTCCTCTGATATTTTTTCTTTTACATTATATATGGGTTCATTTCATACATAGTTTATTGATTACAAAACATGGGTTTTAGTTATTTAAATTTTTATATTGATTCTTCATAATATATTCATGATAGCTTCCTCTATAATTAACTCTTACTGATAAATTGAGCTCAACTTTATTTTATTCTATTAAACAGGTTATGAAGAAGATATATTTAATTTTTTTTCAAGTTTTTTTCATATCATTTTATTTTGTATCATCCTTGATTTTCTATTTCACAATATAATATGGGAATCAAGTATGTAATCTGGTTTCCCAAAACATCTAAACAATCGGCCCTTCGAAATTTTATTCGTTGTATTCATTACAATGTAATAAAGTTAGACACCATCTCTAGGATTTTGTTGTCTACGCGTTATAGATAGTATCAAATGAATTTTAGTTGAAACTATGAAAATTATATTTAGGAAAACATAGATCATATAAAATAACCCTAAGATAGAATTTAATAATAAGTATATAAGACAATCCAAAAGAAACCATGTTTATGAGAAGGAGATTTTATGGACATAAATTATTTAATCTATGTTATGTATTTAAATAGATCTGATATTATAAATTACTTTGCACTATGATATGTCCTAATCTGGTGTACATCATCATTTATAACTGGCACCTAATAGAATGAATGTTAACCTCACCGATAATCATGACCGAAGAGTATGAAGGATCATATATATTTTGGTCTTAAACCAATCCTTCCAAGGAAACTAGTCTCCCAAACATTTTAATTATGTAAGGAAATAGTACCATGTGTTAATGAGTTAGAAAATGATTCCTTATATATTACAGATTAGGAGTGAAGAATGAGAATAAGAGTATAACATTTAATAATATCGATAAAGGAATGAAGGGGAATAAAGATTTCCCAACATGTGATAATTGTGGAATGAATCACCCTAGAAAATGCATGAATGGATTATGATTTTTTATAAGATTTGAGATAAGGGTCATTGGGAACAAAATAGTAATAAAAGGATAAAAACAATTTTATTTATTGTTACAACTTCATAGATATGGGGCACTATGAAAATGAATTCCCTATGCTTCAAGAGGTTATACTTCAGAAGAAGACAAGGGATCAAGGTTAATCTTATTCTATTGATATATTTTAATTGGAATGATTAATATTATATGATATTGGGATCCTTGAATAATGTTGTATGTGCATGTTATCAATGACATCTCGGTCATATATATTATGGAATGCATAAGGATTGTACTATAATAATTTTTCATTATCTATTTAAAATCATGTGTTGATCAGGACCGATCTCCAAAAAAAATGATTCAGTGGTATATTGAACTTTTTGGAAAACATATCATTTGTTGAAATACATTACATAATATATTACTAATGCTGAGATAACTATTTATGGATAAAAATACAATTGATATGGACAACGTAAATTTAATGGTAGTGTGTACCTTGAAACTGATTAATGATTTGTTGAAAAAGTGGTTTATACTATCATTGATGGAGTTTAAATAATTTTTCAGATTTAATGATTACATACAATAACCTATGTTTTACTTAAGTAATAATTAAGAATTCATGTTTCCAATGATGTTTTTTTGGTAATTATGGTTATTAGAATGTTTTAAGAGAATACATGATGAAGGTATCCACATGTTTGGTATGTGACAATTATGAGCTACTTCATGTTTATTAAAATTTTTATTTTTTAAAATTATTGTCCTTATTTTGAAAAAAATTATACATTTATTAAATGGTTTATGTTTATATTTGGATGAGATTGTAGATATTAGTGCACTACGTAACCATAAGATACAACCTATGCTTAAAGATGATATATAAATAGTGTAAATGCACAACCAAATGATACAATTTTTCTATTATAATTCAAACTTATTAGGTAAATATTCCTAGAGAGTGAACGAAATATTAAACTCTATGGAAATGAAACAAAAAAATTCTTATTATAATCATTTATGATGACATCAATGAAGTTTTTACACCTATGTGGTTAATGACCTTATGGTTGTTAACCTTCGCTAGATCTACCAATTTCTTGTGATCAATGTCCTCTTTCACTCTAAATCAGAACATGGTAGTTATATTTTCATCTACTTACATACACTTAATAATTTTATCCTATTTAAAAGACTAGTTTTTTGTTACCTTCTCATGTCCATTACCCTCTTATCTAGAAGTTGTTTTATTAATTTTGTTTATAATGTGGTTTTTTAATAATATTAATTTTAAATATCCATCCATAGATTATCGAGATCAGGATTTAATTCTAAAAATGAAATTTATTTAAGATGGGGAGAACATAACAACAAAAGAAATTAAAATATTTTCCTTTTACAATAATTTTAATTTTTTTCTAGATTTATTTATAGGCAACATGAAGTTTTCTTGTGGTACATACAATTCCATGTTCCTTCAATAGATTATAAGACATGCAAGAACAATCATTTAAGTGTATATAAAATCATGAAATTTTATTATATATATATTTTACATTATATATTAATAATTTTTTTTAAAAATAATACAATATATTTGATAGACATATGATAAGAAAAAATACATTTTTATATATAAAAGATTTATTTTTCTAATGGAAGATTTTTAACCTTTTAACGAGGCATCTATTTTAAAACTATCTTTTGAAAATATTAAAAAAAAATTTAAAAATATAAATAATTTTTTAATTCATATTTTCATAATTAATTTTTAGTAATTTTTGGTATTTTTCTGAGAAGTTTAATTTTTGGAGGAATAGTGAATAAATACTGCATTTTAGATAAAAAAACCTTTTCATTTATATAATTATTAATGTTTAATGATATAATAATTTTTTTTAAAGTCACAATAGGTCAGTAATAAATCAATTAAACCAATTTATGTCACATGAATCAGTTTTATATTGAATTTAGATATAATAACAAAATGAACTTTTGAACATTTTTACTTCAGAACCCACTTTCTCGCTACACCTGCATGATTGGAATTAAATTTAATTTTTACCATTCGTTGAATTGAATTTGAAAAAAGGGATATAAAATTTTGGAATTAGTGTAATATTTTTTATCCTAATAATATCAACATATTTTTTGACAAGAAATATTTCTAAACATAATTAAAATTACTTATAATGATGTGGGTAAAAATTAGTTTACTTAGTTTTTAATCATTAATCGTAAGGGAAAAAAGACCTACAATCTTGTTGAAAAGACATTGGATACCCATATTTGATTTTATCCCCTCCTGTTCAAATTTTTTTGAATTAGTGAGATACTACACTACTAAACTGACCAATATAATATTTTATATAAGGACAAAAATATTCTTTACCTTTAACATTTATAAAGCCTAGAGATAAGGAAAAGACATCATATTTTGAATTATAAATATTATTTTAAAATATAAATGAGTTATTTCTATCATAATAATTTATAAATAATTTTTATAGTTCAATTATAAACATAATTTTCTTAAAAAATTCTAACGTAGTGATTACTTAGATAATAATAAAATAAAATAAATGATTCTTAAAATATTAAAAGTGAAGAAAACTGAATGGTTTATCATGTTCAACAAATTTTTTAGAATAATATGTCATGATAGATATATTTTAACTTAATATATTTTATTTCTATCGATTTATTGATATTTTTATTTTTAAATTAAGTAAATAATGTCAAAATTGACATAAATGTTTTTTTATAATAAATGATAAATTATTTTAATATTTAAAATTTAATAATAAAAAAAATTCCAATTTATTTTTAAATTTTAATAACTATAAAATATGTTATATTAATTGAAATATTGATCTTTTATAAAGAAAATATTTACCCCTAAATAGTAAAAAATTTGTTAGCACAGTTCATGTTAAAGAGGTGTTTTTGCGCATTACATGAGTTTGTTTTAAAGTTAATTTCCAACACACATGGGATTTTTGTTTCTTAAATTATGAAATATATTATTAATTAAGTGGGTTAAATTTTTTATTAAATATCATTTTAATTTAGTCTTAATCGTAAAATTACATTGTTTAGAAAACTAGTTTCCTTAAAAAATCAAAATTTGAGAAAGTTGGGAAACTATGATGTTAAGAAACCAAATTATAAAAAATGAAATTATTATTGTGTATTAAATGTTTTAATAAACCATAAATTTTCATTAATACATTATTATCTAATTTTTAGGCACATTTAGTAAGGTATACCTCCCAATAATGTTTACCTTTTTATATTTATAAGAATGCCACTTCCCCTCCACTATAACTTGGCATTGACTCCCCCACTTCTTCATACCTCACAAGATATTTTACTCATCCAAATAATTCCCAAGTAATCTCCAAAAATACCTCCCATAATACTATAAGCCTAAATCTATGAATAAATACAACCAAATATGTCATTGGGTATAAACCAAAATGAGTAACTAGAAAAAGGGGTAACGTTATTCAACAATCACTTTTCTTTAATTAAATTATACACCCATTAAAATTTTAATATATCATTGATATATATATTAATAATAGTATAAAACATATAATTTTTTTTTGTTTCATGGGTGGTAACTAAACTCACACACACTTCCTTTAAATGGGATATGCAATCATCATTCAAGTGTACAAAAAACAACCGCCTCATGAACCGATGTCATTCATTCTACCATTACAACCTTTCATGATCGAAAATCATTATGGATTTATAGTTTATATATTATATATATAATATTTATATTTTTTTATGATTATTTAATTATTATATAACACATACCTTCAGGCTTTCATTTTTTTGGAATATAATAACATCGTTTTTGGACTACTGCCTCCTCAAAGATATGTGATTCAATCACGTTATACATAGAATGTAAAAAGAATGGTTTTAATATAAATAATGAATATATAAAATATATATTATATTTTAATTATAATATAAAAATATTTCATTTATTTTTCATTATTTTAATAAGACAATAAAATGGAAACAATGTTCATGCATATGTACGACCTACCGTCTCCATGAATGATGCATTTCATTTTCCTTTCCCAAAACATTGTGGATTACTATAAATACATATATAATGAATAAATATGATATTTAAATCATGTTTCCAATTATATAGATAAATAAATCCTTATATTATTGATAGGAACAAATATAACAAGTCAAAATAAACTCGAAAAACTGGATAATTAACACTTGAAATAGTAAAAATAATGAATGATTATTAAAAAATTGGAAAGAATATATTATAACAAGGTATTATGTGATAAAATAAATATGATTATTATTATTTTATTTGTTAATAACATGATAAAAGCCATTATACTGAAGGTTAATGATGTCCACACAAATAGAAATGCAAGGAAAGGGATTTTCATCTCTCATTCTAACATCTCTAAGATAAATTCAAATTCACCACTTACCTATTTTTATGGTGTATATACTAAGTATTTAGATATATTATATCATAAATTATTTTATATTCTTTTTATTTAAAATTTTCATTTTATCACTATTAATTTTGGGTCTTCTGATTTAGATGTTACCATAGTCGTTAGAGATTTTCATCTCAATTTTTAAATCTGTGAGATAGATGTCATATTCACCACTTACTTATTTTTTGTGGTGTATATACTGACCCATTATAATTTAATATCATTATTCACTATTAATTTATGGAATTTTATGTTTTAATTTGAATTATCTCAACCATATGTTTTCACGTGAAAATCACCTACTAGTAAACGTTATCCTTACAATCTCACCTTGTTTTTCGATTCTTAACTTTCTCTTGAAACAATCACTTACTTATAACAATTTTCAATTATACATAACATTTATTTGAAATATTCATACTCTTATGTGATGTGTAAAATTATTTCTAAAACTGTATGAAATTTTTATATATGGTGTGTACTTGGAATGTTGCCTAATTAATGAAGGAAATATTGATAAATATGAATCCTTTACTTAATAAATATATTTTATAATGAAAATTGTTTATGAATTAAATAGAATATTAGATATATAATGAATGGTGCAACATGGGTTGGGGAGTTTTTAATGTAATCCCCTAGATGTATCTATAATCTCATTAGAATAATTAATTGTCCAAATCAGATGGTTTTCTACCTAATATGATAATATTTCTTGTGAATGGACATGGAAGTAAATGTACCATATACCTAAATATATGGTTTCTAATAATTAAGCATTTAATTTATTGATAATTAATTTATTATTATTTTTATTATATAATATATTTTTTCTTTTACATTATCTATGTATACATTTCATTCTCGGTTTCTAGAGTAAATGCCATGTGGTTTAGCTATTTACCTTGCCATGTTGATTATTCATTATTGATCCACGATATCTTCCACTATAATAACCCTTACTTAGAATTTGAGCTCACCCTTATTTTTTACCTTTCTACAATCTATGAAGAAAAAATATGTGAATTATTAACCAAGGATGTTTTTCATTTTATTTTATTTTATATCATGTTTTATTTTCTATTTCCCAATATAATATGGGTATCATGTATGTAATCTGGCTATCCAAAACTGCTAAACTGATTGGTTCTTCAGTATTTGATTCCTTGTAATCATTCCAATGTAATAAAGTATGGAACCGACTCTAGAATTATAGTGTTGTTATTTTAGATTTTACATTACAGTCCTCATCATACTAATAACAACTTCTATTGAAATCATCATAGTGAATTTAAAAGGAATCATGTATGGTCATGATAGATTTATTTTCTTTTTATTACATTTTCTTCATATTTTGAAGGTTTCCTTTCATTATTCTTCTTATATCAGCCTAAATGTAGGAATTATATAATTTTCATTAAATAATATAGTGTTAAAAATAATTATTTCCTGATTCCCAAATATCCAACAACATCAACAATAGTCAACAAGTCGTGATTTCTTATTTTGTGATACATTTTTACTATATTTTACATTTTCCTATTTTTGGTAGAACATTTCTTCTTCTGTGCTTTCTAAGTGAAATAAGAATTTCGAAACTTCTTAAAATCCATAATTAATGATGTTGTGGATTCATAAGAATATTTTTCCACTCATGTTTGTCCATGTTTTAATGGTTAATCTGCACTATTTATAAAAATAGTACTAGTACACATAGATTTATCAAGACAAAGGGCTACCGAATATAATGAGACAAATGTATATTTATCCATATATAATCACAATCTTATCTTCCCACAAGATTGATTCATATCAAGAATATGAACCGTATCAGATAAATCATTGTCAGTACTAATTTTCTCAATATCTTGGGAAGTATCATCTAGTATCTCTTCCATGTTTCTCATATTCACTTATAATTCAAAAAATTTTAAGTTCATATATATTTTTTATATTCATATGATTTCATGATTTATTCCCATTGATTATTCATTTTATTATTCTCATCTTCATGGATCTAATTTTACTTTAATAATTTTTTAATATCAATTTTTTATTTTAATTTGACATCCAACTAAGCATCTTTAACATTCAGAGATGTATTATTCAGATTTTTTAGTGCATGGATTAATTCTATAAAGACCATTTCAAAAACAACTTTATCAAAAACATTACTAACCAATTCATAAATTTCTCTATCCCATATTTCTTTTCAAAGAGATACTATTTTATCTATTTCTATCACATGTTTTTCAGAGTGTTGGATATTCCAACCTTTTTATGAAATGATTTATCCATATCATTATCATCTTCTTATAGCATTAATTTTCCATCCATAAGTTCCTTGAAAAATATGATCATACATGAGACCACTTATTTTAGACCTTTTTTCAAATTCTCTATAATTTTATAATTGAACATATATTCATCAAAAATTTAACTTGATTCATTATAATTATAATCAACTAATTTAACTGAACAATTGACATGTTTAGTGACATTAGTTAGTAGTTAATCTTAATTTATCTTATAATTATTCATCAGTTTGCTTTCCACTCTTCTCTTCCTTTTTCAGTGTCTTAACTGAAACTTCAAAATTTCTAACATCAAGAGTAGATATAGTACTTTCTATCTGATGAACTTATTAATTTTATTCAAACTCAAATATTCACTTCACATAATTTTGAAAAAACAACATAAAAAGTAAAGTAGATACTACTAGTGGTTAACTTCCCTCTGATACAAATTATAGTGTCCAATGGATCATGCTATCATAATTAGAGGGGGTGTGTGATTAATTTACCAGAATTATATTATATTATATAACCCCTTTCAAAACACTGTCACATGTTAGGATGAGTGGATCATGTTTTCAATACAAAATGTAAATGAATCACAGTAAAAAAATTATTAGAAGGTTCTATACTAATAAAAACTCTTCAATACAACTAGTTTCCCCCGATTATAGATTATTCACTATATATATATGGTCATAACCAATGAATGTCACATCCCCATAAAAATTTAATCCCACATTATATCACTCTAGAACCCCACTACAGATCATATGTGACCACCTACACACACAACTCTGGAGTCCCACAGGGGTATTTTAAACAGTATCCCACATTGCTACCATCATCCCTATTGAATGATCTACATTCACCTGAGATGATTCTTCTATATAAGAGCCCCACTATAGAATTCCATTAATATTGATTCAATCAAAATATTATCCAATGATTGAAATATCTCTATCATATTCAAAATAATTTTTCACTACCTTGAGATAAAGCCTTTCTCCACAAACAAACAAGATCACCTTATTTGATCTTATAAAATCATAAAGTACATCAAAAACTAATAAATAACTTATTAATAATTCTCACTATTAATCTATCATCAAATGATTTGATCCTTCTAAGTTCATTGACTACCCTAGTATGCTTACTAAATCAATTCCTAGATTCTTTCTCAAATCACTTCACACAATTTATAGAAATTATATTGTTTTTTGAACTTAACAATAACTATGAATGTACAAAACTATACATGCTTTACTCAAGTACTTATTTAAGTGCACATGATCATGTATGAATGTATTCCTGTGTTGTGTGTTTAATAAAGCATCAAACAAAAACTATCTAGTCTTCTTTCTTCATGCACACCATTTATGCACACACATTATTTCTATTTCTTTAGTTAGGTTTGATGTATATTTGTCGCGTATGTGCACATCCACTATGATTTCTAAAAATATTAATGTTTCTTGGAATTTTACCCCAGTCATGATAATGATTCATGTGCAGTAGTGTAGCATCCACTATATTCTCTGCGCAAGACCTATGAAGCCACTGTATGTTTTCACAATTAAAATATTAAACTGAAAGATCTTCATGATAGAGTTTATTTTTTTCCTTCTTCACAACACACAGAATGTAAGTATACAGATTATTAGAGTATAAATGTTCATGAAAAAAGGGAGTGGAATATTATACTATCCTAAAATATTTCTCGGAATATCATTTCCTTCACAAAAAAAATAATTTTTTACGTACAAGTTGAATTTTTAGGGTGTACTTCTCTTTTTTCCATGTAATAGATACTTGAAAACTCTTAACCTCAAGAAAATATCATGCCTTTAAGTATTTTTTATCATATCTATCTAAAAATATCCATTATGTTCATTTTAAATAATAATCTCCTCAATTTATATTTATAGAAAAACACTCCATCAACCAATATTTTTCTCACTATATCACTTCAATCGCAGTACCATATATTTGTAACTATGATAATCACCATCAACGTTCTCTAACATATCCTTTCTCTCATATTAAAAATATCTATTTCATGAATATAATGTTTCATGAGTATTTTGATCTTAGTTGAATCTGTATCTTATCAAATGGTACTCAGAATCCTTGGAATGATCAATCAAACATCACTACATAGTGATTACGATGAACTATAGTTATCCAATAAAGCTTGAGGAAGAAGAAGACAATGGTCTCGATCAGATGACATAGATCAAACAGATGAAATATTTGTAGTTCTATTTATATTTTTAATAGCAGAAGAACAATTCCCATAAATATTGAGTCCCACATTGAATCATCACTCATATTTCCTCTTCCTTTTATAAAAACTAACCTCACTATTCATCCAAAATTGATTATTGGGGTATGATCCCAACTACGCATGGTGAAACCTCACATATAAACCCTCTTCCACTATCATGGTTCCCCACATCATGGATCATCTCATCTCTCTTACACATTCTCATAGAGTGATCTTTCACATGCACACTCTCATCCAACTATATTGGATGGCTATGGAGTCAACTACTAACTTAAGTAGTGGATGTAGTCATCCTTGGCTGGATGGTGTGTGGTAGTGTATTTTTTTGTTACACACTATTATAGTATTATTTCATTTTCTATAAAGTTAAAATATAAAATAATGTTCTATGATAAGAATTTATCTCCACTTCCTAAAACATTATTCTTGTAAAATGTCAATGAATGTTTCATGGAATCTCTCATTAAGATCATTGTGTCACCCCCAATAATAATTGACACATGCATTTTGAATTTAATAAAACTTATATAATTTTCACAATTAATAAATACTTGAATTTTTTTATTATCAACTTATTGAGAAAAAATTCATCTTTAACAAACCATTTAGGTTCTTTAGGGATCCCTTATGATATGATGTACTGGGGGTTCTATGCATGTATTTTTATCCCTTAAAAGGTCTTATAGTGAGATAAATCATGATAGGGGAGATGTATATGACTATAGAATGCTTTACAAATTTTAGAATTATTTTTTTGTGCATCAATACAATAAAGGATCTTGACCTCTGAACCTGAGGGTAACTTGTCATGTATTTTTTTGTTGAATGATGATCTGATTACCAATACATGACCAATCCATTTACCTGATATTTAATAGACTATTTTACCCTCTTTTAGCATGCATATAGAAGGTAAATAGGTCACAATGTTTTTTTATTTGTTTCACACTCTTTGGGCTACTCCAAGTAGTATTCTATCGATAATGTGTTGATACAACAAATCACTAAAATGTCACCAATCTTAAATGGGATTAGGTAAAGACACTCCTAAAATAGGATCACTACCCTACAATGATTTTGATTGGTTCACAACTCCCCAAGTATCACTTCCACTAAAGGCTCACTACCACCTTCCCCCTCTACGCACTACTCCAAGTAAAGAATAGGGAAAATTTTATATACATGCATGATTATTAAACAATGTTACTTTATTTGAATACATCTTTGATTATATCTTGATTTTATGTAGATATTTTCTTAGCTGATCAATCATAGATATGTTATGAATGTATCTTGAACTAGATTCATCTTTCTACAATATATATATAACTTCTCCTTCTAAAAAATATATTAAAACTACTCTATTTTTTACCATATCACAACAAGTAATTCTTCTTTATATCCCCTAATATAAAATTTCCATATTATTCTCTAGTAAATTAAATATTCAACTTCATACTGGTTCCTTTTTATTTGAATGTTAAGGAATACATGAAAAAATAGTCAATCTGACTCTTCTACATATTTTCGGTGTGTTGATGAATACTCACACGACCAATATTATAATATTATCAAATATCTATCAATGAATTCTAACATATTCATCCCCATTACTCTTCCAATTATACACCTTTTTTAAAAAGACATAATCTATTTGTTTATATTTGTTGAATATGGAAACTATAAGGACCCATCCTAAAACATTACATAATCTTGAATTAAATGAATAATTCACATTAAGGAACTTTTTAGGTTTCGAGTTTTAGAGAATTAGTCCATAACTATTACATTTGAAAAAATTAAAAAGTAGGAACTTCTACTCAGTTTCCATTTTTTTCATATAATAAAAACTCTTGAAAAAAGAGTCTTGTATAGTTCCTTGTTTGTTGATAGCATGAATTTTCCTTGATCCCATCCTTGACCCAGTTTATCATTTAGTCAAGTGAAAAACATTTCAAAAAAACTTGGGATTAGCATAAAAAGATCAGTAAGGATTATAAGATAAAGAAAGACTACATTAGTCCGTAAATACATTCCAGGAATAAGATCATACCTCATGATATCATAATATTTATGAATAACACATAGAAATCATAAATAATAAAGGGTAACTTGTGGCATCTATAACATCCTTACGTTGTAGCTTTCATAACTATGTAGGGAGTAAAATTTGGAATACCCATCACAGTATATTCCCTAAATATCTTAAGAGAAATATTCACGTCTACCTCCGTCACATTACCCAATGCATTGGAGAGATATCTCGAGATCACCCACCCTAGGTTTATCATGGAACCACCTATATACGTAAACAATTCCCAAGAACCATAACACATTCAAAACACATAAAAGAATAAAGTAAAGATAAATTTTCCACATTTCAACCACAATATATCATTTAAATATATTGACATAAAAAATAAATTATCAAAACCATTTTTATTACCAAAATATGTAAAATAGTATATGGTATTTATTTTCCTTTTTAAAACATTTCAGCTTGTTAAGGAAGCAGAAGATCAAATAATACTCGCGGTGGTGGAAAAGGTCATTGTCACCGCTTACCTAAAAAAGAAACATTCCTTTTTTTCTTTTAGTAAAATTACTCATAGAAAAAGATTCCATATTAATGAAATTAAAATTAAAATGTGTTTATAAACAGTATAAAAAAAATTTGTTTATAAAACAAAATATGCCTCAAGGGAAGAAGATTGAGATGAAGTCCCTTACCTCATGCCCGACATGACTCGATCACTATATAATCTCCTGAATAATAAACTAATTTTAATTTCTACTTGATTAAGTACCTATTTAAATTTTATTATTCCTTTTATATCAATTATTACCTTTCTATTCAATTAGTTAATTATTTGAGTTCATATCAGACATTTCATCGATGTTCGGAACTTGAGTTAAAAATGACATTGTTATAATTATAAATTGTCCATGTGGTCGAAATTTCATTATCTCCAGAATGATATTAATGATTTATATATAATATATATCATATATATCCAGTATATATTTGTATTTATAATAGTACATAACATTTGGAGGTAAGAAATGAAATGCACCTTTCATAGAGATAGTAAGCCGTACGTACGTATGAACTCTACATTCATCGCTATTTCATATTTAATGGAATGAAAACATAATGATACATAGGTATATTATAATTCCAGTATAATATCATATATAATTTTATTAAATCCTTTTCTATACATTCCATGTATGGCATGAACGAGTCATATCACCTTGAGGGGGTGGTAGTCCGCACTTCCTCAAATGAAGTTATCGTATTTACCCACTATGGAAAACCATAAAGGTATTGTATAAATGAAAAATACAAAAGAATATATTCAATATAAATATAATATATATCACATTTAAATATATTTACATATTAATTTCAACCATAAGAGGCGTTAGGAGAATATTGAATAATTATCATTTCGTGAGGCAGTAGTTCACCATCCACAAAAAACGGTATGTTTTTACCCATTAGATAGAGGTGTGTGTAAGTGTATTTATAATCCTTATCATAAAAAAACATATTATAATGAGGATACTTGTTTATTTATAAAATAAATTAATTTAAATATTTTAGGGGGTTGGAGAAGTAAAATAAAACAAAACAACTAAAGAGAAAACGTTACCCTTAAATATGGTATCTCCCTTTGGTTTGAACCAAAAGGTTTAATTGAATTGATTTATGACTAATGGAAGGCTTATAAGAGAAGTATAGGGATGTATTTAGCTTAATTGGGAAGAGGTTGTATGAGATAATGGGCTTGAGATGTGTGAGTAATGGGTTAGAAGTGATGGATTTTTATAAGGGGGAGGAGGGGCTCTTTAGGAATGTTTTAAAATATTATTTTATTATATATTGATTTTCGGTTTATAAAAGTCCTAAAATTATTAAAGTATAATATAGGGTGTCTCATGTTTTAAATGAAATCATAAAATAATAATTTGACTGGTTATGGATACTTTTTGTTTATCTTTATAATCTTATTTTTTTAAATCATTCATTAATGAGGTAAACACTGCATCATTATTATGTCATAAATATCTTTATTTATTTTTTGTCTAAAAATTATAAAAAAAATATCATGATTTAGGAAATATTTTTATATTTAAAATGAATATTTATAGTCTAAGGGATAATGTGTATAACCCCATGTAATAATTTATTTACTAAAAGATATATGTTTAAGACATTTTTGTCTTTACTTTAAAGTAATTAATATAAAGTGTCATTATCACTCTCATGATGCTCCATGGGGTCTCAAAATATACCTAAGGATTAAAATGGTCAGAAATGTATCAAACAATTGGATTACAAAACATGTTACTATAATTTAATTTTTTTATAATAATATTTTGTTACCCTTATTTACCAGATTTAGCCTTTAACTATGGTAAATAAATTTTTTACTGAAGTAAATATTCATAATGTCTAAAAATAAAAGTTACCAATCTACAAAATTTAGACCTCCAGATTCAAATATGGAATCCATTTTTCCAAATTCAAAACACATAATTGGATTAAATTAATTTAAAATTAATTCCCACTGTCAAAACAAAAAGCGTGTTTTTAAGAAATAATATCTATCAAAAGATTGACAGTTATTTATGTCCAATTTCAAGGTGAAATTTCTTCTAATGACAACAATTGGATTAAATGGTAAAAATATAATCTAATCATACATTAAAACCTATTAAAAATTTAATCTATCCTTATAAATGAATTATATTAAAAGGTTGTTTTTAATTAAAATACATCATTTTTTTTCACTATTCATTAAGAAATAATTTTTATCAGAAAAATACCAAAAATATACCCAAAGTAAATTTTGATGTCCCGATTCTAAAGACGAATTTTATTTTTTCAAATAGAATATGTAAAAGTGAATAAAACTGGGTTTAAAGAGTGTTCTCCATTAAAAGGTGGTAAATCAAACTTTTAATGAATATTACAGTATGTTTTCTTAAAATTAGATTATTTTTTATTTTAAACTTCTAAAATTTATTGGATAAATGTAAAAATATTTAACAAAAATGTATATTCATATTGTTGTTATTTCTTTATATTCTTTCCAATACAATGGCTTGGAATTAACTACCATTTATAATAATATTATATTATTAATTTTTAGTTTGATCCAACGTTGTGTGCAATGTAAGATTTAAAAGAAACCCGTTGTTGCGTATCAGGTACTCCATAGAACATAGAATCCCCATTAATTTAAAATAAATATTTAATTCACAAATATTCATAAATATGAAAATGTTATATTATTTATTTACCTGGGATGTTACATCCTTCCCCCATTTTGGGAATTGCGTCTCTGCAATTCTATTCACTTATCAAATAAGTGGGGGTATTTATCCCTTATAGAATTTTAATATTCCCACATTGCATCTTCAAACATATGAGTTTTCCAAAAAAACATTCACCTGATTAATTACCTTTTTCTGCAACACTTTCTCTCTTCGGTCATGAATCCATACTAGTTGGTCCTCTTAAGAGAGATTCTCTTCCAACCGAACAATCTCTAGGCTCAAAACATGAGAGGGATCTAGAAAATACTTTCTCAACCTTGAAACCTAAAAATCATTGTGCACCTGGGACAAACTTGGAGGTAAAGTCTCTTTGTACACAACTAATCCATATTTCTCTAGTATTTCATAAATTCCAATGAACCTCGGACTCAACTTTCCCTTCTTAATAAATCGCATAACACTTTTCAATGGAGAAACATTGAGAAAGACATGATCACCTACCTCAAAATAAATATCCTTCCTCCAGTTATTTGCACAAATTTTCTGCCTGCTCTAAGCTGTTCTCACGTGCTTCTAAATCAATTAAACTTTTTACTCCATATCTTCTTCCAATTCTGGTCCCATCAACTTCCTTTCTCATACTTCATCACAAAAGTTGGAGTTCAACACCACTTCCCATATAATGCCTCAAATGGAGCTATCTGTATACTAGAATGAAAACTATTATTATAAGAAAATTCATCCAAAGAAACATGTTGGTCTCATCTTCCCTGGTGATCCATCGAGAAAGAACGTAACATATTATCCAATGTCTGAATTGTTCGTTCTGACTGCCCATCTGATTGAGGATGAAAAGATATACTAAAATTTAATTCAGTACAAAACGACTTCTGAAGGCCTTTCCAAATAATAGAAGTAAACCTGGGATCACAATCAGATATAATGGAGAGGGAAACACCATGAAACTTTACTATATATTTAACATTCAACTGAGAAAGTTCATCTAGAGAAAAATTATCTCGAATAGGAAAGAAAGGAGAAGATTTAGTAAATCAATCAACAATAACCAAGATTGCATTATTTCCTCAAGATTTCTTTGGTAATCCCACAATGAAGTCCATGGATATATTTTACCATTTCCTCTCTGAAACTGGTAAACACCAGAGCATCCCTTTTGGTAACTGTCGCTCTGCTTTAACCTATTGACAAGTCAAACACATCACTGTAAATTCAACAATATCTCTTTTCATTACATCCCATCTGTAATACTCTCAAAGATCTTTTTACATATTAGTAATACTAGGATGATATGAAAATAGAGAAATATGAGCTTCACAAAACAACTCATTCTTAAACTACAAATCATGAAGAACACATAATCTCTTCCCAACCATCAAAAAACAATCATTATCAATGTCAAAATCAGGAAACTTACCCTTATGAACCAACTCTACCTTTTTCTGCAACTCACTGTCTTCCATCCTTGCTTTCATAATTCTTTCTGATAGAGATGATTTCACTGGCACCTAAAACAAAATAGAGTAATTTCCTACAACAACAAATTCGATGCCAAATTTCATCAAATCAAAAACAGAAGGACCTTCCTCCAAATGTTGCACGGTTAATGAATCATTACTTTTTCGACTTAAAGAATCTTCCACTTCATTTTCTTTTCCATGATTATAATGAATTTTGTAATCCTGATCCTTGATTAATTCCAACTATCTCCTCTGTATCATGTTTAATTTAATCTAAGGGAATATATACTTAAAACATTTTTGGTCAGAACATATCTCACATTTCACTCCATACAGATGATGCCTCTAATTTTTTAATGAAAAAACAACAACAGATAATTACAAATCACGTGTAGGGTAATTTTACTCATGAGGTTTCAACTGACGTGAAGGATAAGAAATTACCTGATCATTCTGCTTTAGGACACAACCATGTCCTTTCAACAAATCATCACTGTAGATAACAAACTCACCATTTCTGTAAGGAAGTTCCAAACCTGGAGCATTCACCAATTTTATTTTCAATTCTGAAAAAAATCATCACAATCATTTGTCCAGATGAACTTAACACATTTTCAAGTTAACATAGTCATTGTGATAGATAATCGTGCAAAGTTTTCAACAAACCTTCTGAAATAACCTTCTAAACCAAGAAAAGTACAAATCTCAATTATATTTTTGAGTCTTAGCCATTCTTCAAAAACTTTGGTTTTAGAAGGATCAACAGTTATGACATTTTTTTAAAAAATGTGACCAAGGAAATAAATTTACTGTAACCAAAACTAACACTTTCTGAATTTCCCATACAATTTATTTTCTTTTAATGTTTTCATGACGACCCTTAATTGACATTCATTCTCCTCTTTAATTTTCTAATAAACTAAAATATCATCAATGAACCCAACCACAAACATATCCAAGAACTCATGGAAAATTCTACTCATAAGATCCATGAATACATTAGGTGCATTGGTTAGCCAAAAAAGCATAACTACAAATTCATAATGGCCATATCTAGTATGAAACATGATCTTCCTAATGTCTTCTTTCTTTACATTCAACTGATAGTATCCCGACCTAAAATCAATCTTCGAAAAATAACGATCTCCTTGGAGCTGATCAAATACATCATCGATATGAGGCATATGATACTTGTTCTTAAGAGTTATGTTATTCAATGCTCTATAATCAATAAAAAGTTTCAATGAACCATATTTATTTTTAACAAAAAAGACATGAGCACCCAATGGCGACATGCTAGGTCGAATGAAGCTTTTATCTAATAACGTCTATAATTGCTTCTCTAAATCTAAAAGTTTAATTTGAACCATTTGATAAGGGGGTTTGGAAATAGGCTTAGCATCATAAACTAAGTCAACAATAAATTCAACTTTCTGATCATGTATAATACCAGGTAACTTATCATGAAAAACATCAAGATACTCATTTACCACTGGCACACTATTAATCTGAAATGTTCCTTTGTTCTCAACAATATGTGCAAGGTAACATTCATTTCCATCTTTTACTATATTCTTAGCTTCCTGATATGTTACCAAAAGTAATGGTTCATTCTTGTACACAAACTGAAAATATTTCTAAAACTTATCCTCTATAGCTCTGCAGTCAATCTTAGCATGATTAACGAAAAGCCAATCAATACCCAAAATAAAATCAAACTCTACTAGAGGAAAAAAAATAAGTTTTCCAGGTAGATTCATTCTGCACACAAGGATATGAAGGTTCTTATGTTTTTTTTCGTCTCAACATTTCCGCTAGGTGTTTTTACCATATGTTTAGGGTTCATATCATGATATGGAATTCCCAATTTACTAGAAAACTTCTCAGAAATGAATGAATGTGTAGACCCCGAATAAAATGACACATTGTCATAATATGAAAAAAAAACAGTGTACCTGATACTACTTCATTTTATAGCCCAACATCTGTTGAAGTAGATACAAAGGAGTTCACCACCCCTTTCTGCTTATAGTCTATCTGCTTCCCCAGAGTTTTGTCCTTTGTTGGACACTCATTTTTATAATTACCCATTTCATTGCACTTAAAACATTTTTCTGACTGTGAATCAGATTTTCTCTTACCATTACCCTGATCTTTTTCAATGAAATTATGAGCCTTATGTACCATTTTTCTACATCAGTAGCACTTACCAGAATTAAAACTACATTAACCAACATGATTTTTCCCATAATTTTTACAAACTGTAAGGTTACGTTTCTTACCATTAGGTTTTTTTGAAGAGTTCTTTCCTTTAATCTACAAACTCAACCTCTTATTCTATTATTTTTAAAGAACACATGATCATTGTAAAACTCCATTTCCACCTTCTCCGCACACTAAAATAGTTTTTAATAACTTTTGAACTCATGAGAAGAAAAATCAATTTGATACTTTGGATTTAATCCTAAGTAAAAATGATTGATTTTACTATCAAGATATCATATGAAATTTGGAGCATACCTTTCTAATCGAGTGAATTTTGATTCATTCCTAGCCACTGAGTCATCCTCCTACCTATATTCTAGGAATTGTTTTTCCATTCTAAGACGAACCACCATAGAAAAATATTTCTAATGAAACATACCTTTGAATTTATTTCAATCAAGGGCATCAATCTCCTCACTATCCCAGATATTTTTCACCATTGACCACCGCTGATCAGCTTCAACTTCAAAACGGTAAACAATAAGACTATCCTTTTGATTTTATGAACACCCCTGACATCAAAAATATTTTCTATTGCATTAATCCACCATTCATCTAGAACAAGGTCATATGATCCTTTGAATGATGGGGGATATTGTCTCATGAAATTCTCCACTATTGAAATGTTCCTCTGTGGTTGATCTGGATGATCTCATGCATGGATACCACCACCATTTATAGCCCGAGTCAATTATTCCATCACTGCAAAAAACTGTTCAGTTCTGATTCTGACCATATCAGGTTGCTAATTTTGAAGGTTGTTTTCCTCCTAATGTCATCCCATCATAGCTACCCTATTTCCTCTATGGAAAACCATTCTGAACACATAAATATCTTATGTGAAGGAACATGGTAATCTGAAAATTCTATATCATTTCAGTCATAACATAAACTAAAAACAAGTTATGGATATTAATTTAACAATATCCTAACTCCTAAAGTTGTCAAAACCGACCTGTGATACCAACTACACGGACATAGTCTTAAACATTACATAATCTTGAATTAAATGAATAATTCACATTGAGGATATTTTCAGGTTTAGAGTTTTATAGAATTAGGCCATAACTATTACATCTCAAAAAATTACAAAGTAGAAACTTCTACTTAGTTTCCATTTTTTTATAAAATAAAAACTTTTGAAAAAAGAGTCATGTATAGTTCCATGTTTTAGATAGCATTAATTATCCTTGATCCCATTATTGACCATATTCATCTTTAAGTCCAGTGAAAAACATTTCAAAAAAAATATGGGATGAGCATAAAAACTTAGGAAGGGTTAAGATAAATAAAGATAACATTAGTCCATAAATACATACCAAGAATAAGCTCATACCTCATAAAATCATAATATTTATGAATAACATATAGAAATAATAAATCATAAATGGTAACTTGTGGCATCCACAACATACTTACGTTGTAGCTTTCACAGCTACGTAGGGAGTTACATTTGGAATCCCCATCACAGTATATTCCTAAAATATCTTAGGAGAAACATTCATGTTTACCTCCTTCAAGTTACCCAATGAATTTGAGATCTATCTCGAGATCACCCTCCCTAGGTTTATCACGGAACCAACCATATATGTAAATATAGCCCAAGAACCACAACACATTCATAACAGATAAAATAAACATAAAGGAAAGATAAAATTTCCAAATTTTAATCAAAATTTATCATTTAAATATATTGACATAACAAATACATTATAAAATCCATTTTTAATGCCAAAATATGTAAAATATTATATGGTATTTATTTTCTTTCTTGAAACATTTCAGCTTATTAAGGAAGCCAAAGATCAAATAATACTCGCGGGGGCAGAAAAGGTCATTGTCACCGCTTACTTTAAAAATAAAAATTAATTTTTTTTAATTTAGTAAAAATCCTCATTGAAAAATATTCCATTTGAATGAAATGAAAATTCAAAGGCATTTATACACCATATAAATGAAAGTTGTGTATAAAACAAAATATTCCTCAATGAATGGAGATTGAAAGAAAGTCCCTTACCTTGTTCCTGACTTGATTCGAACATCCTTTAATCTCATGAATAATAAAATAATGTTCATTTATAATTTATTAAGAACCCTTTTAAAGTTTATTATTCCTCTTATATCAATTATTACCTTTCTACACAATTAGTTAATTATTTATTTCATATCAGACACTTTGTCGATGTTCGGAACATAAACTAAAAATGAACTTGTTATAATTATAAATTGTCCATGTGGTCGAAATTACATTATCTCCAGAATGATATTAATAATTTAGATATCATATATATCCAGTATATATATGTATTTATAATAGTACATAACATTTTTTGGTAATAAATGAAACGCACCGTTCATGGAGATGGTAATCTGTACGTACGCATGAAAGATACTTTCATTTCTATTTCATATTTAATGGAATGAAAACATAATGATACATAGGTATATTATAATTACATTATAATATAATATATAATTTCATTAACTCCATCCGTTCTACATTCCACATATGGAATGAACGAGTCCTATCAATTTGACGGTGTGGTAGTCCGCACTTCCTCAAATGAAATTATCGTATTTACCTATTATGGAAGCCCATAAAGGTATTCTATAAATTCAAAAAACCGAATAATAGAAATAATATAAATATAATATATATCACATATAAATAAAGTTCCATCTTAATGGCCACCATAAGAGGTGGTAGGAGAATATTGAACAATCATCGTTTCGTGAGGCAGTAGTTCACCGTCCATAGAAACAGTATCTTATATACCAATTAGATGGAGGTGTGCGTAATTCTAGTTAGAATAATTCTCATAAAAATAACCTAGTATATTGAGGATGTTGGTTTGGTTATAAAACAATGGAATAAAAATAGTTTAGGGGGTTGGATAATTAAAATAATACAAAATAACTTAAGAGAAGACGTTACCTTTAAATCAGATATCTCCCTTTGTTTTGAAACAAAATGTTTAATTGAATTGCCTTATGCCCAGGGGAAGGATTATAGGAGGAGGATAGGGATGCAGGGATATTAATTTGGCAGATTATGGATGAGACAAGGGGCGTGATAGGTGTGAGTAATGGGTTAGAAATGAGGTCTTTTTATAAGGGGGAGGAGGGGCCCTTTAGGAATGTTTAAAAATATTATTTTATTATATAATGATTTTCGGTTTCAAAAAGTCAAAAACTTATTAAAGTAGAATATAAGATGACTCATTTTGGAAATAAAATAATCCAATAAGAATTTTATAGGATTTGGATATTTTTTTAATCTCTATAATCTTATTTAATTAAATCATTCATTAATGAGGTAAACACTACATCATTATTTTGTCATAAATATATTTATTTAATTGATGTCTACAAATTATAAAATAATATCATGATGTAGGAAATATTTTTATATTTCAAATGAATCTTTATAGTTAATAGATAACTTCTATAATCCCATGAAATAATTGATTTACTAAAATATAAATGTTTAAATCATTTTGTCTTTACTTTAAATTAATTAATATAAAGTGTCATTATCACTCCCAAGTTTCTCCATGGGGTCCCAAAATCAACCCAAGGATTCCCATTGTCAGAAATGTATCAACCAAGAAAATTAGGACACATGTTAGGGTAATTTAATATTATTATAATAATATTTTTTTACCCTTATTTACCAGATTTAACCTTTAACCATGGTAAATAAAATTTTTACTGAAGTAAATATTCATAATGTATTAAAATAATATTTACCTATTTACAAAATTTGGACCTACTAATTCCAAATATGGAATCCATTTTTCCAAATTCAAAACCCCGATGTGGATGAAACTAATTTAAAAATAATTCCCACTCTCAAAATAAAAAGTGTGTTTTTAAGAAATAATAACTATCAAAAGATTGACACTTATTTATGTCCAATTTCAAAGTGAAATTACATTCAATGACCAAAATTGGATTAAAGGTTTAAAATATAATATAAATATACTTGATAAACAATTAAAAATAAAATCTATCCATATAAATAAATTATATTAAAATGTAGTTTTGAATTAAAATACAGTATTTTCACTATTCATTAAGAAATGAATTTTATCAGAAAAATACCAAAAATTTACCGAAAGTAAATTTTGATGTCCCAATTCAAAATTCAAATTTTATTTTTCAAATATAACATAGATAAGTGACCAAAACTATATTTTAGGAGGGTTCTCCATCAAAAGGCGGTAAATCAACCTTGTAATGAATATTAGAGTATTTATGCTTAAAATCGGATTCATTCTTGTTTTAATCCTCTAAAATTTATTGGATAAACGTAAGAACATTTAACAAACATGTATATCCATATTGAAGTTAGTTCTTTAAATTACCTCCAATAAAATGTCTAGGCATTATCTACCATTAAAAATAATATTATATTATTATTTTTCAGTATGACCAAACGTTGTGTGCAACGTAAGATTTCAAAGAAAATTGTTGTTTCATATTAGGTACACCATCAAATATAGAATCCCCTTTAATTTAAAATTAATATTTAATTAATAAATATTAATAAATATGAAAATTTTATATTCTTTATTTACCTGGGATGTTATAGAAACTACTCCCATTTTGTGTGACTTATGTACCCATAAACCATGTTACATCAGATTTCTATATTTTCATCCATTATGGATCATTAAGACCACAAAATATTATCCCCCCTAAACTTTATAACTTAAGTAAAATCAATAAATTATTTTTGGACCATCATTTTTCTCTATTGCAGTATGGTTTAAATTTAATTTTACATAATATTTAAATTACTTCAAATTTCATGTCACCACATTCCTTATTTTATGGATTTTTTCATGGATGAATTACAAATCCAAAAAATATGAAATCCTTCATAAATAAAACAACACAATAAATTCAAAATTAAATAAGATAATATCATTCTAAATTCTCATTGGTTCACAGATGCTTCTTGGTTATATCACCTTTATTTGAGGCATGACTATATTATAATATAATTCACTCAAAATCACTATCAACTAGCATTCTTTATTTTTGTCTTTGATTATGGATCCTATTTAATTTATCATTATGTTTTCAACATTCAAAAATAGATCAAGATTAATATCAATTAGTATTAATATTGGTTTTCATTCCAAGAAAATTCAGAATAAATCCCCCACATCACAATAAAATTTCCAAAAATCGATATGATAATAAGTACATGGTTAGATTCACCTATGTAGGTCATAAAATATCTGAAATTCCAAGGTTTTCATATTTGGATATAAGATATTCTCTATATTTATTGTTTCACCTAATTTGGAATTCACATATGTTGTCCTTAGTGAATCCCCTTTTGTAGGATTCAACAATATGAACTTTTCCCATTGAAAAATTTACATATGTCATAGAATTTGGATATGTGAACTCCCTTACATAGAGAAAATAAAATATTTTTGGGTCATTTATTTTCATACAAAAAACCAACACATAACAAATATGCTTTCACAGAGTCACTGCATATCTATATTTTTTCATATAGTTGAATTTCCTTGCACCACTTATTTTACAATGTGACCTCCCTTACGCAGTTAAATTTTCATATGTTAAGATATTTCCAAATTTAAAAAAATTAAAGATTGTATATAATTCTTCTATAATTAATATGTAGATAAAATTTAATACATGTAAAACTATTTTACATAAGTACTTAGGAATATTTTAGATAATTTTATGCTTTCCAAAGTTGAATTGAAATCCATCCATCTTTCATTCCAATGAATTTTTCCTTTATGGATCATACCATTAACCCTTAATGTACCAAAACATGTCTCTTTTAATGTTTACCATCAATGTATCTTCATTCCATGATTTATTCATCACTTTTACCTCCACATCCATTTTATAATAAGGTTATCTTGATATCTTGTCAGCCATGACATTTCATTATCAACCACCATGTTTCATTTTCAATAAAATCTAACATAAATGTCGATTAAGATAAAAGAATCCAAATGCAACACTTATTTCAAGAAATTCAACACTATATAATAGGTTTGAAATAATCTCCCCATTTTAATTTTTCTGATATAATAAGGTCCAATTATGAGAATATTTTATCCTTTATTTTATCCCTACATAGTGTTGGGATTCTCCTCATCTTCTCATACACCCAAATTGAATGTACTTAACTATTTAAAAAATTTTATAGAGAGATATTTATCTCCCCCTTTATTAATTTCCCAAAATTATTTCAAAATGTTCCTCTCATTAATGTGTTTGATGAAACTCTATCTAATCTCAACTCACCCTTTTCCCAATAGGGATTCATCATATGATTCATTACTCCCTATTAGGATGGGGAGGACTATATATCTTTTATCATCTCACCCATTTTCAATTTCATTAATTATTTGGATCCACAGTCTTGTTGAGAACATTTGAGATCTATATTTTTTTTTTATAAACTTCTAGTTAGAATTCAAAATTCATGACTCTCCACTATTCAAACATATACACATTACCAAGAAAATTAATGATTGAATTTAGCACCTAATATTTCTGATGACAACATGTTCTTCAAACCTGATGATCTTATGTACATTGTAAGAAACAATAATTTTTAGAAACAATAAAATATAATTTCATGTTACTCAAGATTCCAATACAAATTATTAAAATTTTATATTTATCATTACCAAAACAAAAACCTGTAATCTTCATCACACTTTCACAATAAATACATAGTGTATAAATATTAAAGAAATATGTGTGGGGGACATAACACTAAATGGATAATCAACTGACATCACTTGTTAAAAATAACATGGTTATTAAACCTAAAATACATGCCTTATAATTCATCTATGGAATTATAAACCTCTAGTAATGTAGTAAATGCTTGAATATTCATCATAAAATTACCCAAAATTCAAACATTATTTGTTGTCATATAATATTAATGTTTTCAATATCTTTGATGTTCCCATTAATTGTAAATTAATATCTAGGAACGAAACAATGGAAATCATTTCCATAGTAAATAGTTTAATCTAACTGTTAGAGCAAAAAACAAAAAAAATGAAAAATTGTAATATTACCCTTGAAATTTTCATTTTAGTCATCCACTTTTTTATTAAATTTTAGCATTTATTTTTGGACCTAATACCACTAAAAATTACTAATATATTTATTAATACCGTATATAATATCAAATATGATTTTGACACATTTTTATCTTCATTTAAGTTTATTTTCACTGTCTAATCTATTGTATGCATGAAACAATATTTTTCATGATTTTTCATTTTCATAATGTAGGAAACTAAGGGGTACATTTGTAGAGTGAGTTTTTTTGAAACATGTAGATAAAATAGATCCATCTGTTATTTTCTTTATTAGTAATTATACAAAATGGGACTTGTAATGTTGTTGCATTTATATTTTTGCATTCATTTTATAAAATCAAATAGATATTCCTTTATGTTACATAAAATATGATTTTTTATACAAACCCACCCATGGATACTATCTCCCAGATAATATTGTGTCAATTTTAAAAAGAATAAAATATTTAACCCATTGGGAGAGGGGTACCTCAGACTTCCTAAAGTATAATATTGGGGATGGGAAGAATGGTCCAACATTTTTCATTCAACCTTTCATTCTCCCTTTTTCAGAATAAAGGAGAGGAATGTCGTAACCTCATAAAACATATCATATCATATTTATATACTATTAAAAAAATAAAAAATGTGTGATTTCACATACACATTTATTATTAAATTTGTCGATATTGATTTCATTCCATGTCATTGGATTTTGTATAATTATGCAATTGATAAAACTTATAAAATGATGTTATTGTATTTCTTATATAGTGTTTATCAATTTTGGATTCATTATCTATAAAATGATTCTCTCTATATGTCTATAGTATTTACTTCTAGTTTTTGTGTGTAAAGAAATAGGCATATTTACTCCTCAGTTCCCATAAGTTCCATCTGGGGTCCATCTTATTCCTTGTTGGATTCACTGTTTTTTTCTTCCACAATTCACATATACAGTACAACTCAGATATTTTTTTTATATTTTCTTTCTTTCTTTCCATTATATTATTTTGCAGTAGACTATTTTTGGTTCTTAGGGTTCTTAACATTGAGTCTCATTCTTGTTTTACAAAACATTGAATCCTCTTTCAATCTTAATAGATTTTTCCTTATATGATCTTTATCCTTATATATCATAGTGGTGGAGTGTCTCATTATATAATTTTTTCTCTTGTGCAAATTTTTGCAACTATAATTTATTTAAATATGATAGAGTTTATCATATATATGTCATATATCATAAAAATCATACCTCGTGTGGTCTTCTCTAAAATTATATGTCAGATCTTATAGAGTTCTTCTTTCACTTTTTTTATTTTTTCATCAAACCCCTTGATCATAATGGTCCCAACTCTTCTAAAAAATTATAATTTTTATACCTGTTTTTATGTAACCCCACATCATGGATTTTTGTGGAACTCTTTGTTTCTTTGATATTTTAAATATATATTTCTTGTTGTTTTTTAGGATAACTTTTCACAGATTTTATCTTCTCATTTAACATTTTTATCCACTCCTCATATTCTCTAATTATTTAAACATTATTATTCAAGTTGTAATCCTTTTATCTCAAACATGTTTCAACATACATCCTCGATAGCATTATTTATTTGAGATATGTTTTTAGAGGAATTATTCTTTCCTTTAACTACTTCGTTGTGTCTTTATACTTTTTAATTTATTAAGGTAGTTATTTAAGATTGTTTATTTCTTCATTTATCTTTATTCCCATATTATTTATGATAAAATTCATGGAAACTTATTTTTTTATTCTATAAGTCTCAAAATTAAATCATTTCATATTAAAATCCATGTTTGAATTATCAGTGCATAACCTTTACTAGTAAGGTTGGGATATCCTCCTGGCCATAACAGGAATACAACCTTGTCTAGAAACATGATACTATTTCCAATTTACCATATTAACCACACATTTTAAACTTCATGAGAGATTCCAAAACACCAAATTATACCAGCATGATATATTCTATTTTTATATAGAAGTTTAATTTATTACCTCTATTGGATATATATTTCTTATGGTAGTCATCTTTTTTATCTCTAGTAGACATAAGGTAACTTTTATCCAACCTTTCATCATTTCTAAATGAATCTTCCAATTGCATACATATTCCTATAGAGAATTTTCAATGAGAAATATCAATCTACACATCATCATTAATATCATTCTTTAATTCCTTTTTGAATTAGTCATTGAGAAATTATTTCTTTTATCTTTCTCAAATAGTACCTCATATCAAATAAATATAAAACATCCATCAAGCTCAACTTATTAAGGAACCCCCAGAAATATCATAGGAAGTCCAAAAACTCCATTTTACCACATTTTTCAGTAATTAATAACAAAAAAGGGAGTGTTAAGTGTGGATATCATTTCACATTAACTACTTTAGATCAAGTCAGATAAATAAAAAAATAATAAAAGATACCTTGGAATTGATACCACTTTTTGGTATCAAATGGATATTGGTGTGATATAAAACCTAATATGTTGTGATTTTGTATATGCAATTCTTAATTAATTTAAATAGATATTTTTAATATCTCACTTACCTAATATATAATTAAGTCTCATCCATGACAGTCACCTATAATGCTCTTTACTTTTGGTGTTGATCTGATTTCAAACATTAGACCCGACCATTTAGCTAATATCCATTGGATTTTTTTCCACATTTAGAATTAATGTAGAAATTAAATAATAAATAATTAGTTTTACTTGATACACCTTTACTTAACTTCTTTATGGATAATTATATAAAAAACATTTCAATGCTCCAAATACCTAAAAAAACAACCGCTCTTCAATGTGTATATGCTAGGTCACTTCTCTCCTAGGAACACTTACATAAATTATTTTCATTCTTCTCACTATCACCCAATAACCCATACCTCTAAAGTCACATTTCATCCGTCCTCCACCTTTTCACATTTCTTAAAGAAAATAACACCATAAATTTTATGGGGTTTTATGTTTGTTCAATAAGAAATCTTTCATTTCATAGATCCTCAAATTTATCTAGATTCTCTCTTGATATCCTCTTAGTTACTCCATTATATAGGTAGTTTAAATTCATCTTAAAACATATTTTTCCTTCCATAATAGATCTATAAATCCTCTTTAAATGTAGTAATTGGAACTCCATTTCTTTTTTATAAACACAACTAATCCTTATTATTTCCTAGAGCTCATTGGGAATTCCCATCCTCTTCCCTAGAAATTTTGATATTTAAATTTTTAGAGGATAATTAATATTCAACTATTCTAGTATATGGAATCTAGTTAATATCACACCTCTAATTTGTTTAGTTGTATTGATGAATACTCTTAGAACCCCCTCTTATAATATTCTCCTAGATGTATCAATATATTCTAATAGAGTCATCATCTCTCCACTTCCTTATAATATACTTTTTTATATAATATAGAATATATTCTTCAATATTTTTTAATATGGAATCCACTTCCATTTTTGGAGCGTGAAATTCCTCCAAAAAACATGTCATCTATTCACTAACTTTTATAACCATATTGGCTCTTCAAAAGAACCAAAAATTTCCTCTTTGATTTTATAACTACTGTTGAAAAAATTCTTCATTCATGGACCATATTCTATATCATTTTATCCTTAATTTAATTCCATTTAATACACCATTTAAATTATTGTTACCTCCATTGGAAAAAGAAGCATATTTTAATTTACTTCATTTCCCATCACCATAAAATTACATTATTCATTTTCATCATGGATAATGGATCCTATTTGAGGTTCAAGATTTTTTTGCAACATTCATGAATATATCAATAATCATAAAAAGTAGTTTTATAAATGGTATACATTCCTAAAAATCCATCATTGAAATTTCCCATGTCACTATAGAATTTCCATACAATGATATAATATGATGTTCATTTCCAAATGTTCCTACATACCCCCATTTTCAAAATCACATGATTTTTGTACATGATATTCTTCACATAGCAATGTTTTTATAGGATGTCATTCAAAAACAAGGTTCATTTTCAATTTCCATTTTGTGTGACTCACATATGTGAAATATTAATGTTACCAAATTCATTCATGTCACCATATTTTGATATTTTAACACTCTAACTTAGTCTAAATCACTTATTTTAACATATTCATACATTGATCCTTTGTATTCACAAACCAACATGTCACTAAATATCCTTTTATGGAGGATTTGAATAACTAAATTATTTCATGTGGCATAATTTATTAATGTTTTTGATTTGAATACATGAGCTACCTTATGTATCCATATTTATAAACAGTGGTAATTTTATAGTATTCTAAATAATTTATGATTTCACTGATGTTTCCCTAACTTCTTACATAAATGAATTATGATACATAGAGAATTACCTTACATGGGTACTTAAGTAGATTTTTAAAAATATTATATTATTCCATGTTTCAATTGGAATGCTTATAGATTTATTTCCCATGACATTTGGCCTTTATGGATCATCCCATTAACTCTTCAAGCTGGAACATGACCTTTTTCAAGCATATGATAATTATATATTTATGAAAAAGTATATCAATCCCCTCTTCCTTTACATCTATATTCCAATAAATACCTTTTGATATCTTTACAACTACCACTCTTATTTTTCAATAACTACATTTCTTTATTATTATATAAAACATATATATTGATCAATATTGATGATTCCATAATGAAAATATTAATTACAAAAAATCCAACACCATTTAATAGAGTTCCAAAAAATCCGATATTGCGTGTGATGATATTATTATTTATTTAATTGTGTTGATTTTACTGATTAATATAGTATTATTTTTTTGTTTATGTATAGTCATATGGTTATCTTATATTGACGAAATATTATATCTAAGGAATAATTTATGCCCTCATTAATAGTCAGTATCCTTTTACATAAGGGGAGGAATTCAAGTGTTTATGTGATGACATTCATGGACTCGATGATCAAGGTCAAGGCATTAAAAAATGGTATTATAACCTTTCTCTATTGATTTATGTTTTATTGATATAATGGAGATATAATGGTCATATATTGGTAAATAAGTAATTTTTTTTCTAACTAATGCCTTTAAATTGGATAATTTAGTTACCGTAGTAGTGGGATTTTCATTTATGGGTATGATGTTATAGTTTCTAGATTTTTTTCCTACATTATTTTATTATTATGGTTTATATAATTACAAAAATTCTTAATTGGAATGAGTGTTTGAGTTCATTCATCATATGTTGGAATGTAGGTTCACATGCAATGATTCTAATTTTAAGTGGTTGATGTTGGTAGAAATTAACAAAAGTCCATCAATAATATATCTATTGTTTTACTAAATACATCATTGGTGACATAAAACAAATTCTTCATGATCCTGATTAAATTTCTGGTTATCATGATTATTAATAACGATTAGGTTCTAAAGCTTGAGAATTGGAATTGGGAATGTGTAAGGTGGTTATACCAAGTGGTTTTGGTTAGGACTCTTGGGAATGGTTCCCAATGTCACAGTATGTGTGTAAACCTATTAATTGATTGGATTTTATTAATATTTAAACTATTAATGTAATTTTTAAGTACCCATTTATAATTTTAGATAATTTCCCCCCATTGATATATCATGGAGTCCTTGTGGGACTAGGGTCAAGATACTGCAAATGTAGGGAATATTTTTTTATACCTATATATGTTCAAGATGGTCAGGTTAAACATGCTACTTTTTTCCCTAGTGGTCATGGTAGTCAAATTTTTATCATCTGGTTATTTTATATATAGTGTTAGTGAGAGGTAGAGGTTCCAATCATCAAGGTATTTTAATGGTGTATTTTTCATGGATTTCCAACTACGAAACCACCGAACTTTTTCGGTTTGGTAATTACTCAATATCCCATGTAATGTATCAATATTCTTGTGGGTATCTATGATATTTCAATAATTTTTAATCATAATTTAGTGAATTTTTCTATGTATATGATATAGGTACCTACCAAGAGGTAGTTAGGATTAATGATTCCGGATTGGAGATATGAGGTCCTATCATGGGAAGCTTCCAATGAACTCTTTTTATGATTTGTTTGCTAAGACAATAAGGAAAAATAGATCTTAATATTTTAATGTACTTGAAAACGGGGTGGTGTTGTAGCTGATAATATCATATGTTTTAGGGAGATGGTTTATTTTCTCCACTTTTGTCCATAAACATGGCTCAAAAGGCCTAGATTTTTGAGATCATTCTTTTTCCCAGGTTAGGGGACAAGTTTGGAAATTTCACTTGGACTCACAATCATATATGGTCCTTATGGATCTCATTGATGATAACTTATTAGTATAGGAATGTGTAGTAAGTATTTATCCACTGTTCATTGGGTTAAATTACAGACTTCTGAGTGGTTTCATTGGTTCATTATATAGTGGTTGGTATAAAGAGGTTTGTGGGGAAACTCCATGGTGGTGAGAGGAAATTAGGGTTGGTCAAGGTTTTATCTATTCTAAATATTTTATGGGTTTCTCCTATATAATTCTATTTTGGGAAATCTAAACATTACTCTAGGATGTGTACTAGTCAAACAAGGGATTTTTATTCATGTTGCATAAAATAAAATATTTCGTGGCTCTATGAAATTTTATCATTGTCTATAATAGATGGATACTGGGGTAATTTGAAGGCCTCTTGATATTATATAGGTAGAGATCATATAGATAATATGGATATGTTTTTTTGGTTGTGGTGCAGAGCAAACTAAGGGTCTCAACCACCATATTTGTCCATTACATAATGTTCAATCCCACGGGTGAGTCCGGGATCACATGGGTAAGGCCATGGATATGAGGTAGGATGGTTTTATAAATGAAATAGATTACATTTTATTTATTCATTGGTATTTTTACAATAATAGATATAGTATTTTATTAATTTTATTAATTCATTTTATCTTTTTAATATTAGGGATTTCTTTTCCTTTATATTGTTTTTATGTTGTTTCTGGATTAAGGTTGACCATAGAGTTTTTTCATGGGTTATTATCAATTATGAACCTCCTGTAAATATGTTATGTTTTTCTAGAGGTGTCTTGAATGTTCCATAGTTGTTGGTTACATGACATATAATGTGTTTTTCAGCATAGATATGATGATATTTATGTCATTTTTCAGATGGATGGGTTTAAATGACTCTAAGATCACATTTATTACTACTCATGGTGGGTTTCTATTCATTAATATTTTTGAATATGGAAACTACTTCCATTTGTTGATAGTTTTGTTTGTTTCATCAAACTATCTGATGGTTCTATATATGATTTCTCTAGTAATGGGAGGGTTTTTGGGTTTCATTCTAAAACAATTATCAAGGATTCCATCTTAGAGGGAGATCATGTACACGATCAATCTCATAAAAAATGAAATGGCTATATTCATTCCCACTTAACATACGCCCCTGATCATGATAAATGAAATGTGATCACAAATCAATGATCTTGAGGAAAATGGTTTTATCCACTTGAGTTCCTCTTCATGTGGTACTTTGACCCTATTTTCAAAAAAGTAGGATAGTGGTTTTAGATTATGTGTAGGCTACCAGAATCTTATCCATTTTATGTGAATGAATTAAAATTCTTTTATGAGGGTTGAAAACATGTTTCTAAAATTTAATATAAAAGGACTATTATTCAATACTAACATATTATTAGGTTAACATTAGTTATAGTTCAAGGAATGGGACTTACCAATGACAAAATTTAGTTCGTGTTACATATTTTATGAATACCACATAATGTCATTCATTTTGATTAATGAGAGAGTAGTCTTGATGGATCTCATGAAACAAATATTTCACCCTTATCTAGACTCCTGTTTTGCAGTGTTTTATGATGACTTATTAATATAATAATGGACCTAGGAGTCACACATTGAGTACCATGATATTGTATTGATTTTTCTTTTCTTCACATAAATTATATTACAGTTACTCAATGTGTAATTTTCTTATTCAGGATATGATATTTCTTGGATATGTGATATTATAGGCTCAAATGTAAATTGATACATAGAATTTGATATGATGATATCTTCATCCTATCCAATTAATGTATTTGAGATTTTATGTTTCCTTATATTTTTTTATAATTATAGGTGGTTTATTTAGGATTTAACACTTTTGGTAGAACCTATGACTCAGTTGACTACTATGGGGGTCAAGTTCTAGTGGACTAATAGGAATGATAATTCGTTCTATAAATTTATGTATAGGTTTATTTCCTCATAAATTATGTTTCTTTTGGACCCTATGATCAATTATTTTGTATATTAAGATTCTATAGGAGTTTTCCTGGGACCTGTTATGGTGTAGAGGGATTGAGGGGACACTTATAGAACCTTTGAATAGTTACCTCCTGATTATAACTACCCTACCCATTACATAGAACTAGAAGCTATTTATTATGAATAGAACAATTGGAAACATTATCTCTTTGGTGATATATTTTCTATCTACACAAAATATTAGCATGTGATATAAATTCTCCCAGAAATACATGGATTTTTTGTTAATATATTGGTTTTATTATCAAAAAAAATAAATTTTGACACAAAATGTTCCTCAAGGGAGGGTAATATCATTGCAGATAACCTATGTATGAAGACCTAGGAGTTTTGAGTCCAAACCTATAAAGAGTAGTGAAAACTGATGAGCCTAATTGTTGACTAGAGGATGGATGGTCTGATAACCAAGAGGTAGTGGTTTCTGCTCCAATGATTAGTGATTATTCTATTGTATGTCATGGTAATGGACCACCAGATTTTTTATTCAAATTGATTAATAACATGGGTAAAACTCATGGGGAACGATCTTATTCTAGGTTTTAATCAGGAAAACATTGATGTGTTGTACCACCATAGCAATATAGTGGTCCCAACATTGATGAGGGAATAGACTGTGTTAGAATATCAGTCCCTATGATGGAATGTACATCTTGGTTTGAGTAAGATATTTTAGGATATTAGTAGATGTTTCTGGTGGATAGGTATGTGGAAGGATATCATCAGTTTTTACTTGATTCCTTACCTACCCAAAGATAAAGGTAGAGCACCAGTGACTCAATGGTTTACCACACACAATATATTGTTGGTATGTAAGTGGTATTAGGTTACCTTGGAATTCATAATAGGAATATCCCAACCCCTAAGAGGTCCTGATGTAGTTTGGGTAGTAGCTTACTGGTTGATAAACGATGGTCATTTATTAACTTTTTGGGAAAATCCACTTGTGGATAAGATAGAAAGACTATATGTGTGGGCAATAGTGCAATATTATCATTATGCTAATGAGAGTAGATTCAGAATAATGTTCTCTATTCATCTAAATTCTCTTTGGGAGAATGGATATCAATGGGGCATCAACTAAAAATGATCATGGAATATCAAAAACATATGGATGGAATGACATAGATTATGATTCATATACTGGAGTTCATGACCAGAGCATGATTTTTTAATTTTAATGAAAATAGGATGATCACCTATCTCTATATGCGTTCTCATTTAACTATAGTAATAATACATCATTATTTATAGTCTTCTATGAGTTTCCTTATGGTAGGTCATGTCACTTTCCATTGTATTGGTCAGAGTAAAGCATGTCAGTTTTGATCCGACCAAGCAAGGTATGATAAACCACTGAGTGGGTGAAATTGATCTATAAGTGATTGGTTACCACTATGAGTAAGCCTTATTCATAATCTAACTAGAGGTGATGACCCTGACAGTTCATTGTGGGTGACTGGGTATAAATATGGGTGTCACCTTAGTTGGGAAAATGGTAGTTGAGGATGTAGGGGAATCTCTTTACATGATTCATCAATCCATTCAAGATTGTATAGAAGATTGGGATTGTGGATTACTGATAAAACCTTCCTCCTTGAAATTAAAGTTATTCATGATTTGTTTGTTATTTCATAGTTCTAAAAGTACCTTTTTGTCCCTACACATGTCATCAATGGTGAAGATATTGAGTTTAATGGAGGTGCTTATTTATTAAATTACCAATTCAGATCATTGACCATATCAAGAAGGCACTACATGGTATGTTAGTGCAACTTTTCCAGAAGTTATAGAAGCATTTGAAACCCAAAGGTGATACATAATTGTGGGACTTATATGTGAGGGTGATGTGGGATAATTTTTTCATCCAGGAATCATATATGTGCTTCATGAAGACGATTTTCTCTTATATTTTTTTATTGTAATGAACCTAAAATTTCCTAATATTTATGATAAAATATAATTTATGTGGATATATATATATTATCATTTTCTCTTTTTTAGGATGTCTTGATATTCTGTTCATGAGGGTCATACTATCTCTATAACTTTAATTCTATAGTCTATGGGTAGTCGTGTCCTAACTCTTTGGTGTCATACTATGACAGTTTTAGTAGATTAGAAGGATCTCAGTCTCTAACCAGTCATGCAAAAATACTCAGGGGATACACCATGACACTATTAATAATGTTCCACACCTTCTTTTTGGGGATTATATGATTGTGTCCCCTTGGGTCATGTCATGACCATGTAATAATATAGATTATTTTAAAATGAAAACAATACAATTTCACCTTGAAACCCCTTAATTCCTCATCATCAATCTTCCTATCCCTTTTTCATCCTAAGAAATGTTGGGAGATCTTATAGGGTTTTATATTTTAACTATATTTATTATCCCTTATTATGTCTTTTTATTATGAGTGTTCTCTTTTAGTGATTTAAATTCCATAAAAGCCCTATCTACCTTTTCTTCCTTTATTTGTTGGTTTCCATTGTCTAAACCCAAAACGTGTTGAGTTAGGTAAGATTTTTTATTCTATAACTTTGGTATGAAAATGGGAATTTCTTCATAGATAGTATTCTCTATTAGGATCAATATATTATTCCATAATTTTATACAACTTTTTTATGAAGTTATATGTCTCTATGTTAATGTGTGTGTGAGTGTGGATCTATGATTACTCTTACTTTAGTATCAAATAATCCAAGTAAGTATTTGTGTTTGTGGTTGAATTAGTTAGGGGGGTTGATGATGTATGATTGGTAAAGGTCCCAATACTACATTGATTCATTGGTAATGGAAAGGTTTTCCATATGTGGAATATTAACTTGAGGAAGTCATTCAAACTCAGTTGAGGTCAGAATGTCTTGGTAATGTGGTGTAGGGGGTTGGGTGATTATTTGAATTAATTTTGGTGGATTTTGATGCTTTTTTATTCATATTTTTAACTTTTTTATTGAATATTTTTGGGGCCACCTGAGTGATATTTTGTGGATTGACATGTGAATGTAACCTCCTTGAGTGAGAAGGGATGTGTTGGGATGGAAAGATGAGCTTTTTTCTAGCATGATAAGGTATTTTCCATGTTCTAGAATACATTTGTGGTTTTGATATATTCTTTATCTTAGAATGGGGATGAAGTAGGTATGGATGGTTATTTGTGGTAGCCTAATTATTTAACGATGAACTAATGGGCATTAAATAGTTATTTTTTAATTTATTATATAGTTTCACAAACTGATACATCTTTATAAAACTATTACACTTTTTTAACACAATTTTAGTTGTGTCAAACTAAGCTTATACTCACAACCTACATTAGAATTTCGGTTAGTGTGAGGATTTTATGGCCAATGATCCAACCTAGGGAAAGGGCCTTGTGAAATACTATTGAGTGGATATTTGTGAAAAGATATTGAGGTGTTACCAGAAAATAGTTCTATATTTTTTCAGTTATTCCCCATGTATTATTGTGCTTAGTATACATTGTCTATACATTTATATACAATATATGGGTATCCCTTTTAACTTGATGATCTGGTTGTTATATTCTATTCTGATACACTACTGACAATGAGAATTATACTAACAAACCAGTATCAATGGATTTGGAAAACAATTGTTATAGGTCCCCCTATTAAAATGGTATAGAATAACTATTGTGGTAGCCTATTTATTGGAATATGGTACCAATGTACTCCTTGAACCATTAGAATATATGATTCTATACTAATGTTTTTCAAAAACCTATGGTATAAGGAATGTCTATACCAATTTTTTTTACCACCATTTTTATAGACTTTATTTCATATCATAGCCACATGAACTCCCCTCTTCCCATTTCACTCCCATATAGATTCAACCATTTGATAAACCTTCCCTTTTCTTCCCCATCCATAGTGATCTCTCCTTTATTTGTGTTTTGATTACTACCGTTTTGAACATGAAATTAGTGAGATCCAATATCTTCATATCCTCCCCAATGACCATTTTAATTTTTTATAGGTGAATAACTGTATCTTATATTACTTTATGTCAGTATTATGTAAGATTAATTGAATCAGGATTAGTTTTCATTATGATTTTTATTTTATTTCATATCTAATCTTTTTTTCAGTGGTCATTTTTTAAAAACATTGACATGATAATTATATATTAACCAAATATAATCATATAATTTTTTATAATATATGAGGAAAATCTATAATTAATTATTTTAGAAAATTTATTATTTTTGTAAAGTATTATAGGGTAATGAAATTATTCATTTCAATTTTTTTACAATAATAATTTAAATTATTCATTTTGATTCTTAAAAAAGTTTGGATTTATGAAATAATATATGGTTTGAATATATAGATTGGACTTTCTTCATAAAGGGTTAAATATGGACATATTTTTTTTTACATTAATATAGTTTATATATTATTTTAATGATGAGGGAAAAGTATCAAAAATACTTAGGCTGAGTAAACCACTAAGATATGGCTGGATTGGTGAGTTATTTTTTGAATTTGATTTTTCAATTCAACATCTATTTCTAGTTAAAACATAGATCACTATTTATTGAAAGTGTCACATATCCTGTATGAAAAAAATGAAACCACTAAAAAGAACACAAGGATTTTTACAAGTTTCACACCAAATGTGGGTGACTACATACATGTTTTGTTTGGTATGACCAGAGACATAAATTTTATAATTTTAATGAAAGGTGATACATGTAAAGAAAATATCCTAAAATTAATTACATAAAAATACCATAATTCCTGACCAATAATGGTAATAGTGGTTAATCTCCTAATGGGATATTTAGAATGAAATTAAACTGGTGTTCTTTATACTAACACCTTCTAATTGAGCTATATTCTAAAAATATCTTGTTTTGTTTACTGTAATCATTATAGTTCTTCAATTCGCTTCACAAACTCTTCTGAAATCTCCTTTAACTACTTCCACATATCGATGAAGTTTACATTTTATCCTTTTTATATTTCAATTATATGCATAATAATCTTCTTTAGAAAATCTATTGGCCTTTAACACAAAGTTTTATCAAAAACAAATTTTCATATTCACTGATATTACAAGAATATTGAATTTTTGGTTTCACTTTCCAAAAATAATGAAATGTATCTTACCTGATATTATTTAAAAAACTGGTATGATTCATATCCACGTTCATTTTAGTAACTAGTTCTATTCAACTACCTATATCCCATTATCAACTCAAAAAGTGAACCTCAATTTTTCTGATTTCAAACAATTATATTTTTTATTGGGTTCAATCACTGTGAGAACTACTCAATTTTTCTTCAATGCATACTCATGCCTTAATTTTTTCACATAATGGCTTTGAAATTTCTCAATTTATTTCATCCATTCATTTATGTTCTCTATGTATCTTGACTTCAGCATCCTTCTATCAAGTATACAAGATGACAATGTCACAGTACTGCCTCCTATTTCTTTCAGCACAAGTACCCAAAGATAACTATTATCTTTTTATTTCATATTCTACAACACTCAAGATTTCATTACCCAATCATCCTTCTTCGTGCAACACAAAAATTCAAGAAACTTATTCTTTTCAAAACATTTTATACATAGATTCAATTTTATTTAACTAAATTTTATAGTATTACACCATTTTATCTTCGTATAATTGATTGTGGGATTTTTATATTCTAGAAAATAAAGAGTATGTTATAAAATAAAGTGTGTGGTGTTCATAACTATTAGTGAAATCTTGAAAAGATTCATGGAATCTACTCTCATTTACATAGCATAATATGCATTTGGGTGGGATTTTTCTTCTTTTCTGAACCAATGAGGCCTGTAGAACTCTCCCTCAATAACTTATCGAAATGGTTTCTAGATTATTACATTATAAAGGCATGAAAGTGATCTAATTTCACAATGAAAATAATATCTATCAAAATTTTCATCATCTTTAAGTCGGATAGGACCCTTAGGATATATTGACAAGGATTTATGCCTCTCTACTACAAATAATTCCATATTTGGTCCTATATTTATGTCTTACTAAAGACCCATTCAAAGTGTATAAGATAATGTAAATATTACAAATATTTCAATGCAGTTTTACATATTTATTTAGCTATATCTGATGAAAAAGTAATGAAACTCAGCTTTATGAGATCAAATTATTCCTTCATGTTGAATTCTCACAAACCTGTGTAATAGAATAAAATGAATTTAAAAAGTATTATGTTCAATATACCTTCTATACAATGGTAAATATATTTTTTTAACACATGAATACAAGATTGATATTCTATGTGTCAGTTTGTGAAGCTCAAACATGCCTTGTACTCTCAGTTAGATCACTAGAGATGATCTGATATATGATCATTGAATATTGGTATGCGGTTAAATAAAATTAGATATAAACAATAAGGAAAACATATTCAGGAGGTAGGAAATGTATTGAGGAGAATATTAGAAGACTTGGATTCATTTCATCAGACTACCACAATTTCATCTGTTTTCTTTCAATGTGGGAACAATAACCACACAACTCTTGTCTAACATCAAACTATAACCTTTCCATCCTCTACATAGGAAACATCTATACCCTCTCTGTATCTCAAGATGGCACTAGGTTTATTCACCTAAACACTTATTCACACATTCTATCACCAGGGTACACCACACATATGCATCCCCTTAGGAAAACTTACGTGCGTTGTGCATGAAACAAGCATACTTCAATTCACACTCCTTATAGGTTCATTACATCAAAACCCTTACATTCCACCTATGGCTATCCAGGTCAACTCCCCCCATGTGGTTGACCATCTAGGTCCAATATGTGGCTTAGGTGGTCCTTTCATAGCCAAGGTATATACCATTGTTTTTTAAGCCCTATAATAAATATACTAATAATAGTTCTATGTATAAAAAACAATACCAAGATATTCTCAAACTTATTCTTCCAAAATTCATCATGAAAAATAAAATTTTGTTAATCTATTTTACTATCCTCTTCTATTTATTTTGGAAATCAATTATAAATTATGAATCCCTTAAACGTCAAATCAAAATCACTTCCCCTTTTAAATTCTAAAAAAAAATTCTAATTCATCAACCTGAAAAATTCCATTTTTATGGTCTTAAAATTCATCATGAAAATAAATATATTCCTGGTATTATCCAAAGAGTTTTATTATAATTTTTGAAAAATTGGTTCAATTATATAACTCAATTTCCACTTTTATTTGAACTTAAGACATGTTTTATAATATCCCAAATTTCTAGGTTAATTTCTCATGCATGAAATCCAATGCCTTTTAATGAATCCATAACAATCATCGATGTTTCATTACCTCATATCATGTATACCAAAGACATATTAACTCATTGAAAACAAATTAAACACTTACATGGGATCCAAAATATCCCATTTGTATTTTTTTTCAATATCAAGATGAAAAACTAAACTCAATATATGGTGTATAAACATGTTTTCTCCCCATTTATGAAAAAAATAGAAATATATAAGTGGGGTATTATTGTCTATTATTATACCTTTTATGGAATTCAGCATTATCATCCATTTTTCAATTTGAAGGATGATACCACATGGTTATCATAGAAAATATCCTTTAGGTGTCCTACTCTAAGTCTACATAGGCTATCCTAGTGCAAAAAAAAATAGAGATACAACCAAGGTTATTTTTTATTTCTATAAACATAAATGCATGTGAAAAGATTCTTAGAATTTATTAATTCTCAACTAGGGTCTATATAAAATGGATTTTCTGTGAAACTTGTAATCATATATACCTTAACAATCACATTATAAATTTTGATTGTACGAAATGTAACTCACCTATTTTCCTCATATTTTCATAATCAACAACCCCCTATTAAATACATTTTACATATTAATGAAAAATGGTTGTAAGTTTGGTTCGCATACATCTACCTTCATACTTGAAATATATCCATATTATCTGTATTCATTGTAATTTAGTATAATTCCATAATCTACTCATAGGTTCTTCTGCTTAAGTGATACAATCCTCTATTAAATGTTTTAATCGTAGTTTTGAGAACACATGAAGAAAATATTTTCATGATGCCCTTCAGTGATATCTTTAAACTTATCCTCAAATTAAAAGTATGCTAGCTCAAAATATATTAAATAACATAGAGTAATGAGGTTATTACATTCTATTTAGTTAGAGAAATTGTTATAAAATTTTATCAACCAAGAAAATCTATTCAATATCACTCCAGGTATCTTTATGATAGAACCTAGATTGAATTTATAGTTTTGATAACTTAGAGATGAAATGGATGTCCTCTTATTGCTAGTATGAGCCATAAAATCTCAGGCACCATCACATTCTTTATTTTTTAGTTTCATTGTTTTTAATTCCTGTACAGGTAGATAAATCACACAGTTAATTAGAATGTGGACAATTTGTTTTCATCCTATTCAACACATCTGATGAAATTTCTGGATATTATTTTTTGAAACATCATATGGGTTTCAACATTATATGTTTTTTTGTTTTCATTTACCATAAACGTTTTCTTCTATTTTAATATAATTTTTCTATTATACTAAGACTTTATTTTTTCTAATGGTTAGTATTATTTTCATTTATTAGATTTCTATTTTCCATAGAATGTTGAAGTAACTTTCATATAAGGTTTTTCATGTAATTTTTATCATTACAACATTGTTAGTCATATATTTCATAAATTTTCATTATAAAATTGAATTTATTCTATCTAGATAGCTATTTTTTCTGATTAATAAACTTTTTAATTAAAAGAATATTCTTCCTTCACATAGAGATGATTATTTTCTTTCTATAATGACTCCCCCATAATATATACCAATTCTGATGAAGTTACATATTATACTAGCCTTTGTATGATTTTTTTCTAACTTTACCTCAACACTATTAGTAAACTTTGAAACTCATTTTCTATAATACATAATTTTATATTAGTGATAAACTTACTCCCCTCTGGATACGATCCTACCATGATTTTTCCTTGGTCTTGAGGAAATTTCTTTTCTAAACTAATTTAATTTCTCACAATCATCATCAGAATTTATTATTATATTTTCTATGTCATAACAATCCCAACTAGATGAAACCAATTTAGTTTTAAATGAATAATAAAAAATAACATTCAATTTTTTTTATATAATATTCATCTTGGCATATTATTATGATTCAATATGATAATTCACAATATTATCAAATTCACCTCAAATCATTTTCAAGGTGTTTTGAAATTTAAGGCTGCTAGAATATTTCTCATTCAGTTATTCTCCTTTTATAGCCAATTTAGTATTGAGGCTTTAAAAGATCTTATATTGTACAACAGTTTTCTCATTGGATTTTTTTATATCCTCAATTAAGTAATTAACCATCATTTTAATTTTAATCTCCTTCTATAGCTATTTTATTCCTTAAATGATATATTATATTTATCAAGAGACTGTAGAAGTTCATATCACACCATGTAATCAGTGTATCACTCCTCTTCTTTATAATCACTACTTGAAAATACCTATAAATATTAACTTTTTCAATGAACATTTCATGATTTTTAGTTGAACCATTATATTCTGATACAATCCATGTTAACGAGTCTTAATCAACTCTCTTACTCATCATATTTTTATCACACATCCTTGGGAACATCGTAAATCCAATATCACTTTTTCTAATTTTTCCGGATCATATTTATATATAGACTTCTTACTCATCCTGATTCTTAAAATTATAAAATTATTTTTTTTGGGATATCAATTTCAAAATGAAAAAATTGATCACTAATAATGAACATTCAATGAAGAGAAAATTAACAATTACACTTCTATCTTTTGATGATTATGGGAATAAAGGGAATAATTATTTAATAATCTACATCACTTAAATCACCCTAAACAAAATATAATAATGTTCCACCTTTATTTTCCATCATCATATGATTTTTCAATGATTATAAATCCATTTCATCTTTAAATTTCCGTTTGAACATAGTTTATTTTCTCATATCATAATTCATTAGTGTATTATGAAACTCATCTAGAGAATGGTCTCCAACTTCTTCCAAGGAAAAATTATTTGGATCAAATCTATCAAGAATGTTACGCATCAGTTTCTTGATAACATATGAGTCATTAACATTATCTCTAAAACTATAAATATGAATCACTGTCACATTTACAATGGTAAAGTAGTTATATACCATCTCATCATCATTCATTATTATATATTCAAACATAGATATTTTTATTTGTAGTTTGGATTCTTTGAACCTCATATTCCATTCACATATATTCTCAAGTTTTTCATACACCTCCTTGGATGTTTTTAACCCATACACATTATGAAAACATTCCAAAAATTGATAACGAGAAAGCATTTCAAGGTTTTCCATTTACTTCCATAATTTTCTTATCAACATCTATTATGGGATAACTATTCCTAGAATGCTAAAACAAATTGTTATGGTATCACTAACTTCATATATTTGTGAATGAATATATGGAATGATTTGATTCACCCATCCATAATTATAATTTACAACAAATAAAAGAACTATACTACTATTGATTGAATTAAAAATGTCCATAATTAATCTTTAGTAATGGTCGGATCTTTTCAAAGGGATCTTTGACGTACGATATCACTTATATAACCCTATATCAAATGAATAACTAGGGGGTGAATGAGTGGGTTATTTTGATGAATTATCTTTTACCCTTAAACCAGTGTTACTGGTTAAATTATTCATCCCTCTTTATATAAAGTCTCACCTATACCGTATATAAAAAATGGAACAATTGAAAAGAAAATGGGTATTTTTACAAGGTTCTCCCCCAATGTGGGTGACTAAGCCCTTATACTATTTTGGGTAATCCAAGACAATGATTCACCACTAATAATGATAATTGATTATAAGTACATTCAATATTTAGAAATTCCTCACTAAAAAACTCCTGTAATTCTTGGTAACAAATTATTACTATAGTACATCTTATAAAATAATTATTATATGATAATACCACAATTTTCTTTTTTACTAACTCCATCCTATTGATCTATCTACATAAAAGAACATGTTTTTTGTACTAAAATTTCATCAGTTATCAAATGGTCTTCACAACCTCTTTTAAACCAAACGTTAACTGCTTATACCTACTAATGTAGTGTTCACTTTGGAAGTGTTCTATTAAAAGCACACACTAAATATTATTCTTTATAAAAAATGATATCCTTGATCACCTTCTATTATTTTTTATTATTAGCTTTTGATACTCGCAGACATCACCAAGACACAGAATGTTTTGTTTTACTCTTTAAAATCAATAAAATATGTATCATATGATATAGTATGAATAACCTAATTGATTCACATAGAATTGTACAATAGTTTCTGATTCCCATCAATAGACTATATCACTTTCATTAATCAAATAAGTGCACCTCATTTTTTATGATTTCATCTAACTATATTATTTCATGTGTTTAATCACTATAATAAATATTCAATTTTTCATTAATAAATTATCTCCCCTTATTTCACTTAATGTGAAGGATATTCATGATCTCAATGTATTTCATTTAATAATTCATATTAAAATCATGTCATTCACACAGCTTGACATCAACATCTGTCATGAAATTTTATCACACAGTAGTGTCACATGACTAATTACAATTTCATGAAACTATAGTGTGGGTGAATCATTTTCGACTCATTATTTAACCACCACAAAGTGTAAATCATACAGTACCCTATCACCATTCTTCACACAACAAAATATTTCTTGATATTTATTCTTTTCATAAGGTTTTATACGTAGATAAACATTTCTCACATAACAAAATTAGATTCTATTACACCACTATATCTTCAAAAAAGTATACAAATGATCAAATTCATTGAGTAAAAGAAAATAATGTTATAAACTGAAGTTTTAGGTATTCAAAACTCTTCATGAAATATTTAAAATATTATAGAACATCCCCTCCATGATGTAGATTAATGAGAAATGAGTAAAAACATTTATTCATATCTAGACCTAGGTGCCTCATGTAACTCTTTCTTATTCACATAGAAATATGTCTCATGGATACATTCATCATCAAAGGCATATAATAACTCTATTTTCATGATGAAAATGAAAGATATCAACATTATCAATAAAATTAACTCAGCTAGGTCCCTCAATATTTATAAATGATGATCCAAGACTCTCCTATTGAAATAATACTAAGTTTGGTATTTTTTTATTTCATGATGAAGAACCATTGATAGAGATAAAGATCTCAGTCATATCTCAAAATCACCATGTGGGTTTCCTTTTTATTTGACATCATGTGACACTATAAAAGGTTGTGTCTCAAATCTATAAGATTAGTTTCTTCATTTAGGATGAATTTTCATGTGCATGTGTTATATAATAACATGAACTAAAAATTCATTCACTCCACTATACCTTCCATGTAGTGTCTTAATCTTCATTTTAACAAATTCATACAAGATTAATATTCGATTCATCAATTTGTGATGCTCAAGAATGAATGGTAATCATAATTTTATCACTAGATATGGTTAGAGTGACGATTTTCATATAATGGAATATCATTGATGAACATTGGAAACATATAGTGGAGAAACTCAGTTGGGATTTAGGGGATGACACACTATGAATATTGGATGATTTGGAGTCATCACATTATATGATAGTTGTTTTAAAAATATGTTTTTAATGCAGGAATTGTAACCCAGGTTACACTTGTCCCAAATCAGACTAGAAATAGGTTGACCTTTGATTAATAAACTTCTTCATCCCTTTTTTATATTAAGATAGCACAATAGTAAAACACTGGGAAAACATATGCACACACGCCCTCACTCGGTTGCGCAACACATGTACTATTCTATAGGCACTCGAATGCACCCTATATTCACACTATGTGAACCTCTATTTTTTCTTTATGGGAATTATACATCCTCACACCTACCCACCACCCATGACTTTCCAAGATAACTATCTACACATGGTTGACCATATAGGTACCATATGCGGTTGATGCAGTCCTTGGATAGCAAAGGGATTCCCAATTTTATTTTAAGTCCAAATAGAAAAATAAACCAAATAGTTACAAATAGAGAATAAAATACCAAGTTATTTCAAAAAATATTCTTTAAAAATTTATCATCAATAATATAAAATTTCAGGGTCTTTATAATTATCATATACATTTTATTTTTGAATTCAATTATAAATTCCAATGAATTTCAAATTAAAATCAACTTCACCTACCCCTTTTAATTAAAAATTCAAGTTATTTAATTATTTACTATGAAAAAATTCATTTTAGTGGTCTTAAAATTCCTCCTAAAAATAATTATATTCTCAATCTTCATCAAATAGTTTCTTCAATTATTTAGAACATTGTGTAAATTCTTAAACGTCATTAACACGTGTATTTAAAATCATGACCATTTCAATAATCACCAGAGTTACAAGGATAATTTTTCAAGCATGAAATAAAATTTCATTAAATGATTCCAAAATAATTCTCTGAGCATCATTACCTCATCTCTTGTACTAAAAAACATGCTAAATCTATAAAAACACATGAAAGACTTACATGGGCTCAAAACATATTTATATAAATGATCATTTCCTTTCCTTTAATATGTTTGAATATATTTTTTTACCACTTAAAGATTTTATGGGTCATTTTGAGTAAGATTTTTTATTACTTGTTCCATAGTACACACTTAATTAATTTACTAATAATATAAAATAATTATTAATGAACCTCAACTAAATCTATGTTTGTGTTTTAAATTATCATACTTAGATGACTTTATATAACTTGTTTTATTTTTAATAAATCATTTTTATTTTATATTAAAACTATCATATGAACTCTTTTTTAGGTTAATCCATTTATATAAGGCCTCATTTTTTTGTACTGGGATTTTGAGTATAAATTTGAGTTTTTTATTTTAAATTATTTTAAGGGTTAATATTGTAACTTTCATATAGTGGATGACTTCATATTATTTTGATGGACCCTCTTTTGGTCCTAAAAATAGTGAATTTACCCTAGGACATGAATTTGGTAGAATTCTGAACGATTTGTATTTCTATGGAATAATTAATATTTAATATTTAATTAATTAAATAGTTCTTTATTTAAACATGTTCGTTTATATATATCCTTTGAATAGAGTGTCAGATCAAGATTTTATCTATATCATTGAGTTATAAATGGGGAGTATGTCCTCAATGGAGAATAAACTCAGTTTTGTCATCGTGGCTAGGATGGGACCCCTATTTATTTTTTCTTTTCATTTCCCTTTTTCATTATTTTCTATAATTTTTCTTCTTTTACTTCATAGGATTCTCTTTTATTCCCCCAAGGTGATTCTTCCTTCAAAAAACCAAGATATATTAGGGGTATGGGTAGATACAAAGATAGATAGAGAGAAAGATAGAGATTAAGGGGTAAGAGAGGTACTGCCAAAGAGCTTTGGACACGCTAGATCTTCATACAATAAATGTGGATCATTAAAATAGGAAAAGCATTAATAGATTCCACCCAAAGGTAAGAAATGTTTATGTTTTTCATAAATCCATGTATATTTACAATTTTTATGTTTTAATACCTGATAATGACTTCATAAGAATTATTTTAGGATGATATATTTCTTTTGAGGAGAAAATGTATGTTTTGGGTGATTTGATTTGATTCCGATGTAGAAATCTCAATCACACTGTGTGTAGTTTAGAAACACACACCATGTTCTATTATCATTCGACGAAGGTAATCTTTTTAGTAGTACAAATCATGTATGTGGTATACATGACATGTACTAGTACTTGTCTGTGTGGCCATGTACTCTTCCAAATAGCCCATGTAGGGGCACATGGTCATATAGGGTGTATGGCCAGACCCCATTTTGGTAGCATGAAATGTCAAGTAACATGACCAGATGAAGTACCTATCCAGGCCATCTGTAGTACATGTGAAGTTACCTTGTGTAGGGTAGATGCTGTGTACATGTTAAAAACATCGTATACATGATTTTTTACAAACAAGTCCAACTGAGGTACACACCCATGTGGGGATTTGGAATAAAACACCCTGTACTAGGTATACACATTGTGTACTGGACATTGTTATCCACTTAAGGGTTTTCATATATTTCTATCCAAGAGTCAAAATCGGACTCATGAGTTCTCCATTTTGAGTGTCTTTCTTAATATATCAATTTGGTTAGACCCTTTATATGATTTGAGGAAACCTATATGGAGTTTCTAGAATTTTATTCAATGGATAGGTTCTTTCTATTGTAGTCAAATATAGTTGTCTCGTAAGGGAGAGAATACTCCATCTTAGACAATACATGAGATATAACTTTTTACTGATGATTTTATAAATCTTCCATTAAGTTCATATTCCATGCAAGATGTTCCCTTATGATATAAGGGGATATAAGATTATTTTTTTTCGATGATCCCATGTAGGATGCATGTTCTTATAATTTTTCATAGAGGATGACATGTAGGTTTCCTATTTTAATTACCATTAGAGGATACCCTATTGGCTTCATCCCTTTTTCATCATAGATAAAGATCCTGAAGAGGATTCTTTTTCTTATGTGTGGCCTTTGAGGATCCCAAGTGGGATTACTCTGTATGTTTGGTCTTGATTGACCCAATGTGTACATAGGCATTTGATCGACCCTAAGATACTACATTGGGTCTGGGTAGTGAGGGTATTCAATGCCACCTTAGGACCCATGTAGACCATGTAATCCATAGGGTTATGATGATAGTTTTGGGTTATACATTTGAACACCCTCACTCATTTTATACATTCAATTGTTTAATACTTATACAACATTAATTACCAAAGGTACTACTTGGTTGGTGGATGATGAGACTGAAATGATGCATTATATATTGGGAATCATAGATGTTCTTCCTAGGTTCTATTTTTGAGCCTCATTATATTGGTAATTCTAGAGGTCCTTCCTAGAATTTAGATTTTGAGCCTTTTGACTATTATCTGGGATGAAAAAATGTACTACATAAATGCCATCTATTGAGATTAATGTATAAATGTTACGTTATTGGGATTCCTATAGGTACTTCCTGGGATTAGGCTATTGAGCCTACATGATTGATATAACAAGGATTCATAGATGTACTTACTAGGATCCATATTTTAAAACTTACATGATTGGATGTTGTACATGGTTCTCCTCATTGTTCCTTGGGATGGTTGGATTATACTATATATGATTTTTGAGATATACTCATTGGATTATTACAATTTATCACGTGATTTGTAGGATTCTCCCTAGGATTGGGTGGATGCACCATGACTACATTTCCCAAAGGTACATCATGAGGATAGGGGTTTTTATCCATTTACATGAATTCATGTCGATCATGTACATAGATCTAGAGAGGATTTTTAATGGATTACCTAAGGGTGATCCCTAAAGGATTATAAAAGTTGCAATGTCATGATTTAATATTTACTTGGACCTAGAAATATGACATTAGATTTAATTATATGTGGATTGAGGAGTATTAAATCTATATCAAAGCCATATTTAAGGGATTGTCTATTGGTATGTAGTATCCGTTATTATAATTATAGCAGGTGAGTATGGGTGAACCTAGTTATAGGTAATGCATATCCCTATTCTCAAATATCATTCTTAGATACATTTCTTGTGTTGACTGAACCGAGTATTGTTGATTAGGGTTATAGACCTAGAGATCGACAAAACGATACACGGTTTGAGTGGTATAACATCCAAATTAATGCCCTTTTATATGATGTCTAGTTGGTTAGATCATGGGTCCAAATATAAACATTGGATTTGGTTGTTTATTCTTTTATACCTTACTTATAAAATTATATATCAAAGAATATATATATATATATGTTTATTGGGATATATATATATATATATATATGGATACATATTCTTATATAAGACAGGGATGTACCCTGTCGATTGGGGTTATAGACCTAAGAATCGATTGTAGACTTTTTGTTTTAGTGTTATGTGGTTCTTTTACCATTTTAGCTATGTCTCATCTTGGATGAAAATATTTCATGGGAATGAACTTATGATATAAGATTTATAGGTTCATCACTTGAGTGAGTGGCTTTATAATATATTTTATCACCCCATTATATGCCCCTCGGTCTACGTGTGGTCCTTTTTCCATTTTTAGGTTGATCCAATATTCATGGTGGATGTGGATGAGTCCTAGAGTTTCACGATAGAATGGGTTCACTCATATGGATTCTTTTTATCAGGCCGGAGCATCTTGATGGTGTCTTATAGACTGGGTATGGGATATGGATTTGAGTTTGTAGTATATCCATGTACATCTGTTTTAGTTTCATTTATGTACTTTTATTATTATGGTCTTCCAAGTTGTTGACTAATGTTTTATGTTTGAAATTGTTTTTTTCTCTTTTATACCATTTCATTTATTATAAAAACATGCTTATATTTTATTTATTTAGGAATTTTTCAATTTTAATTCTCTTGAAGGATGACATCGATTTGTTGAAACTATGTTTTACTCCTAAATGAGGGAATCGTCTCTCCATGAACACATCATAGACCCATTCTACTAGTTGGAAACATATGGATTGTGGAGATGTGATCTTAAGTCATTGTGAGGAATTACCATGGAGAATCATTTTAATGGTATAAGGGTTGGGATGTTACAAAGTGTTCTCAGAGTAGTAACTTTTCTATTATATTTGAATTTGGGTTATCGTAGAGAAGAGTATCAACAATGTATCAGAACCTATGTTGGATATCAGACTGGTGCTTCTAGAACACATGTTCGAGTGAGATTTCTTTGTTTCAAGTTGTATGAGATTAATATTCTAATATGTGATGTTATAGTTTTATATGATTTTTTATTTTATTTATTCATAGGATGTGTGGAGATTATTATTTATTATGGACTTATTGCAATTTCTCCATTAGCAAGAGGAAAAGTTTTATTTTTTACTATAGGAAAGAAAATGAAATAGGCAACACATGTATCCTAATTTTCATATATGATTCACCTATTATGATCCTTCTAGTGTGTGATATTTAATGGTGAAATATTTTAATTGTTTAAATAGATTTAAAAAACCTAAATGGCACTTCCCCATATAGTTTTATTGAGAAATTATACTCAATTGAGCTAACTTGTATATATTTCATTCTGATAGAAGGTGATGTGGATCTATGTTGAGATATTTGATTGTGAGGATGATGACTCGGTCCTCATACATGGGAGGTTCATTGTCCCAAATATGTCAATTGAGAACCAAATACATAAATTTTGGACCCCTTGTATTTTGTTTTCCCTTATGATGAGTTATTTGAAGTGTTAGTAATATCCTATTTAGTTTTTAAATACATAGACTAGAATGAAATTCTACTTTACCAAGCTTAATTTTTGGTTATCTAGTAAGGTCACTGAGTATAATTTTGATAGGTACCAAGATGTTCTAATGAACTAGAACTCGAGGGGGAATTTCAATATATATTCTCACTAAGTGTTAGTACAATACCTATTCTATTCTATTTCATAACATTTAGGGAGTAGTTATTTATGAGGATTATTAAGGAGGATTGGGGCCCTAGTATGTTGATGCTGGATGTTCCGACCCTCATAGGTCATTGCTATCTTTACCTCACATAGAGAGGTTATATATTTTGGGATAAGTGATAGAAATTGTGTCCAGTTATGAGACTTGACCAGTAGGGCTTGGTGGGAGACCTAGAGGCCCTTAGTTTTGACTCAGACCCTTGAAGGATTACATTTCTTTTGATATAGAGATACATTTTTGAGAGGATGGCCTAGGTATACAGATATATTTTTAGGTATTGTGATAGGTTATACAATCATTTGATACCAATTCTTGGTTAGTGATTTGGATTTACAATATAAGAATGGTGATGCCTTCTGTTTCTAGGGAATAACTTTTAGTGTTTTGGTATCAAGAATGGATTCGATTGGAAGGACTGCTCGAGTGGCCAACCTAGTTGACTAATGTTTCTATTATTGATGAGGTACACACAGCAAGGGAAGATGCTTGTAACTAAAAGACCCTAGGTGATGGGTATCCGTTGAATAAATTGTAGAAAATATGAGGTGATAGACTTTCAAGAGGAGTTCTAATGGTTCTTATAGCTTTTTGGACTAATGTTTCATGACGCATGATCACCTTAGTATTGTGATGGTCGAATTGGGGGAGCATTAGTCAGGTGATAAAGGTAAAAAAAATTTATGAGAGGTAACATTTAAATCATAAATTATTGAATGGTTGTATTTGAGTCAAGGATAATTTTTTTCCATACTATTCATGGGCATGGTTTTCTAGGAGTTGTGAAAAATAAAAAACATCTACTTAATGGTAGAGGATACATCAATGATTAATCTGGTTCTGTGTGGTGGCTGACCCATGTTAGGTATAGGAAACACTTTTTCAGGATACATGTTTTCAAGTAATATTTATAGAAAAGTATATACTTGTTCAATGTGATGATATATTAGAGGGATTTATACTTTTATTTTTGTAAAAACATAGTTTTCTCATATTTAGTGATAATCATGCTATATATTAACATCATATTCATTACATTGAGAGAATGTTATATCTATGCTAAGATAATTTTATTTGTGAATATCTTTTTTGGGTTGAGAAAACAACTTGTTGAGGTTTCTCACGAGGAGAGGTATAAGGTAATCCATATGCTGGGGAGTGAACCATTGGCTGTTTGAGGGTGGTGACCCTCATTTTTATTTTAAATTCATCATTTCAATGGGTTTTTGAGCTCAGAGTTTCAACTGAGATGATGATAATTGTATTCCTATAGTGTATAGTACCATATCAATCCTATTGAGGCAGATTATTGGATAGTCGAGACAGAGTCTCTATATAGATGATTAGGATGAGATCACGAATGCTTGTTTTTCAACTGAGGCATCTTGAGGATGAGAAGTTTTATGGTCAGTTTATTTTAAGGACCCCTGATTTTCTGGACTGGAATTTTGTGTAGAGATTTCAATTTTATAATTCAGATACTTATAAGGGGTAAAGTTGTCAGTTCACACAAGAAGATGAAATTAGAAAATTTTTATAACCATTCTATTGGTCCTTGAATATGGTGTCTACCCTATGAAATGAGTTTGGTGGAATTATGAATTGTTCAAATTTTCATGGAATAATAAATAATAAATATTTAAATAATTAAATATTTATTTATTTTCACACATACATTCATATATTTCATTTTAACGTAGAATATGATCAAGATTCTATCGCCACCGTTGAGTCTGGTATGTGTAATTTTTTATGTGGGTCATAAAAATAGGTCGGGCATCCAGGTCAGTTTTGGAACACTTTTTTTCCTTTCATTTTTCATTTTTTTATTTTTTTATTATTTTATTCCATGGATTCTTGTTTATGCCCTTCTTGGGACTCATCCTTCATGTTAGTGATAGAGTAAAGGGTGAGTTAGAGATAGGGAGATAAGAAGATAGGGGAAGTGAGGTATTTCCACAGAGCTCTGGATGCACCAAATATTTTCTCGCCAATCATGGATTGTGGAAACGAGAGAATCTTCAGTGGATTCCACCAAATGTTAGGTTATTTTTTTATTTTTTTCTTAAATCCATATATATTTACCATTTTCGTGTTTTAATTATTTATTATTATTTCTTAGGTACCCTTCTGGGTCAATCTATATAATTTTATGATAAAATGGGGGTGTCTGGTGATTTGATGGGTTTCCCATTCAATAATATGGATCACACAATGTGTAGTTGAGGAACACATGCTATGTGTTTATCTTTTTTGGAAACAATGATCTATTTATAAGTACACACTATTTGTGGGGTAGACACTCCCTCTACTAGGACCTATCCATGTAGTCGAGTACCCGACTAGACAGCCCGTGTAAGGGAACATGGCTATGTAGTGTATAGGATCAGACCATGTGTGGGTTGCATTCCATGTGGAGGTAAACAACCTAGAAAATTACATGGTCAGGGCATGTGAATTACATGGGAAGGTACCCTATTAAGGATACAATCCATATACGTGTTCAACATGATGTGTACATGGGTTTTTATATGCAAAGTCTAGTGAGGGTATACACCCAAGTGGGTATTTTTTAGAACACATCATGTTCAAGGTATATACATTGTGTACTTCCCCTTTCTACTGTTTTAATCATTTTCATGTATTTCTATCTAGGATTCATAAATGGGCTCATGTGTAGTCCATTTTGAGAATTATTCCACATAGATCTCATTGGTGAAATCCTTGTTGTGATTTTAGGACTTATATGTTTCATTTCAAACATTTTCTTAAAGGGACATGCACATCCTCTAGTAATCAAATCTAGTTGTCTCTTGATGTTGAGAATCTTTGATATGAGATGATCCATGACCTATCACTCTTTATTGATGCTATTTTTGATCACTATTTTTGAACTGTCACATGAAATATGTTCTATTTTGACCAAAGAGTCTATGAGATTATTTATTTTCTAGGATGCCAAGTATGATGCTTCTTCTTATGTTTTGGCCTAGTGGATTATGTGTAGGATTCCTCTATCACTTACCATTAGAGGATCCCTTGTAGGTTTCCACCATTTTTCATTATAGATAAGGATCCCCTGTAAGATGCCATCACTTACGTGTGGAATTCATGGATCCCATGTGTGTTTATTCTACTATGTTTTGAACTAAGGGACCCAATATGTACCTCGGTGTTTGACCGACCTTGAGCTAGTATGCTGGTTCTAGGTTGCGATGGTAGCATCTGTAACCTTGAAACCTATGTCAAACATGTAATCCATGGGGTTGTGATAGTAATGGTAGGTCTGATATTAGACCACCCTCACTCTTTTTATACATTCACTTATTTACCGTTGATAAAATGATGATTACCAGAGGTACGTACTTGTTAGTGGTTGAGGAGCCTTACTTGATGCATAGATGACTGGGATTCCTTGATGTGCTTCATGGGATCAAGCTTCTAATCCATATTATAATAGTATTAACGAAGTTACTTATTAGAATATAGATTTTGAGAATTTTGATTATTATCTATGATTCTCAGATGTACTTACTATGATCCACCTATTAAGCCTTCATTTTTTACTATTACATTATTGGGATACACGTAGGTTCTTCTGAGGATTTGGCGGTTATCCCTACTATATGTAGGTTCCAAGCACAAAAGATGAGTGTGATGGGTGATTCCCAACATTTAATTTTTTCATGGTTGATGATCAATCTGATATTTACATAATTATTACTATCTTGATCTATCGAATTGAATCAAATAAAATAGAAAAATGATAGAATTTCAATACCAGAGGGAGGATCATCACATATTATTTATAATAAATTTAATTAATTAAAGAATTACTTTTTTCGAATTATTTATTCGTTGATGTATATGGAAACATATCTGTAATGCACCATCATTTTATTGTCAGAATCAAGTACATATTCCCTCTAGCGGTGACCCCCATGTGTTCCACTAATCTTTAGACATCACCAAAAGAATCTATAGGTGATAGAATAGAAGATCAATGAACTTATGTCATCCTCCATTGATCTCTATGATAATTTCATACAAAACATTCTCCTTGATCTGGTGGAGGAATATTTCTCTCAGTTCTTAGGATCAATATTAGAGAAGAGAGATCTCAAGGTTTTGAGAGGATTATCCAATTCAGTTTTTTCACAATCCAGAGTAATTAAATTTTCTATTGAGAAAATAAAATAACTCAGTTCCTAAATTTATTGGATAAATATAATATAATTTCACAAATTACATTAGTTATTAATTTAATCCAAGAGAAAACCCCATGTCAAATAATAATAATAATAATATTATTTCTCGGCACACACTTATCTAGAAAATTTAAATTAAATAATATTTAATCAAATAATATACAATATTTATTATTTTCTCACCCAAAATAGAATCTAAATCCATCATCCCCCATGATATTTATTGGACGTTGAATAATGTCTACTTATTTATTAAATAAATATCACAACATTATTCAAAATTAAATAAATAAATAGTATATTTACTAAACAGAAAGTAAATATTTATATTAGATCCACCATTCAAGAATAATTATTAAACCATGTGTGGGAATAATATTTATTCAACTTGTTAAATAATAAATAATAATATGTTATTTAACTGATATTCTTGATACACATTGTGTGTGACCCTCTAGGCCACATTCTTGTTGTAATTAGGCTATATAGCCTAAAGTCAAAACTTAGAATCTAGAAACAAACCCGGAAACCCTTAGAGAAATATGTTAATGCTTCAAAGACATGTTATCTCATATAGATTCTTACTGTGTTATATAAACCCTTTATTATGAAATCTCTAATCAATCCGGTTTCATGCTAGGTCCATCAACCAAATTCTCGATGTCTCTTTCTATTATTTACTATAAAATGAACTTTCCTATAGAACACCATGGTTATGTATTTATTTATTCTATATAATTTCCATAGAAGGGACCGAGATATTGTCTTTTGTTAGAATAGAAGGGAAAAATCCTTTATCACATTATTCATTAATGCAATATTACATTTGAGACACCCAATGTATCATACCTCTAAATGAACATATGTATTAATGGTTTTCATAAATACATAAAATTAAATGACTTATAATATTAATTAATAATAATATTTATGTCTTAGGATCAATACGCACATACAGAAATAGAAATATCCAATGACACATAGAATTGTTTATTTCCTAACAGAGGGTCTCATTCTCATAATATCCTACTAGATAATACCAAGGCTGTAAAACATGAGAAGGTTCCTAAAATTATGATGAGTCTCCACCACTAACAGAATGAACCATTTGTGTCCATAGAATGATGTCATATGTATACACAACATATATATATAATAAGAGTGTCATACCACTTTTGGGTTCTGATCCTTGCGGGGAATTCACATGACCTTTAAGTGTGACAACTACTCTTTGGACATTGTCATAAACTATATTATGAAAAAGAATAATCATGATATGACTTAGTGTTTATTAATACTAAAAAAATGAATACATGTTATCATAAAGTAAAAATAATTTGGTTCTCAGGAACCAACTCCAACTAACTCCCACTGGCACTATTTTCAACTACTAACAACCTTCAGTCTACTAGATATCGCATGATACTCATGCTTCTTTTAAGATATGACTTTAGTCAAGGGTCCCACCATGTTCTCTTCTATGGATACTCTTCTTACAGAAACTCCACCCCTCAAATGAATATCCACCATGATGTGATACATTTGCAGTATATTCTTTTTTAGTTGGTGTGACATTCTCTATTTTGTAAGATCCATCACTATAGAATTATCACAATACAATGTGATGAGATATTTACTTATATATACTAAATCAAGATCTTACAAAAATTTCAAATCCAAAAAACATACTTGGATGTATTGGAAGCCTCTATATACTCATGCTCCTCTGTATAATTAGTGAAAACTAGCTGCATTGAACACTTCAATCTCATAGCTCCTCCATTGAGACAAAAAACATATTTTGATTGCGACTTCAAATCATTGTACTCTGTCTGAAAACCAACATAAGTATAAAACCTTTTGAATATATCCTCTTCTCCTCCAAAAACCAGGAAAAATTCTTTAGTTCTTCTTAGATACTTATGGAAAGCCTTAACATTAGTCCAATGTTGTTCTTTAGGATCAAATTGATATTTTCCTCCCAAGATCAATGATTAGAAAATAGAAAGTCTTGTACATAACATGGAATACATGATTGATCATATCTCTAAAGTATATGGGATATTACACATTATATCTTTCTCTTATTGTGTATAAGGAAACATTTTCTTAGAAAGTTGTAAACTATGTGACACTTGAACCAATCCCCTCTTGGATTATTCCGTACTAAATATATTTATTATACATCAAATATGTATACTTTGACTAAGTCTAAGAAGAATCTTTGATCTATCATTAATGACCAGGATTCCTTTAATTTAAGCTGATTCACCTAATTCTTTCATGGAGAAACATTTGTTTATCCAGTCTATAATAGACTGTAATACTTCAATTTAATTTTCAATATATAATATTTCATCGTCATATTATACTAGGATAATGAACACATTTCTATTAGACCTCTTGTAAAATAATAGGTCACATCCATTCTTAGTTACATAAAATTATTTTATAGATTCATCAAATAAAATGTTCCATTACATTGATGATTGTTTCAATAAATAAATCGATCTCTACAAATTAAAAATGATTTTGGAATCAGTTATAGTCACAAAAACATCCACTTATGTCATATATACATCATACTTAATGTTATCATGAAGGAATTTAGTTGTAACATCCAAATACCTAATCTCATAGTCATTGTAATGTGTTTTGGAAAGTAGACATATGTTGGAATTAAACATAGTACCCGGTGAAAATGATTCATTATAGTTAATTCATTGATTCTATTTAAACACTTTTTCCACTAAACTTGATTTACATGTATTTAATTTACCATTCATATACAATTTTCTTTTAAATAACCATTTTTATAAAATTATCCTTACATCAACTAGCAGATTTACTAGAAACCAAATTTTGTTCTGAATCTTGGAATCCATTTTATAATTCATTGCTTCCTTACATATTTCATCTTTTGAGATCTCTGTTTCCTTCTCATAGGAGAGATGTTTATTGTTGTCAACCAATAATGAGTCACCATATTTAGTGACTAGGAAATCATATCTTTATGTTTCTCTTACCTTTATTATGCTACTACATATTACTTTTGTTTTAAAGATTACTTCTTGTAGAAGAACCTATAGAACCTATTACTATTCAAAATATTATGTATCTTGATCATCAAATTCATCAAAGTTAATCATTATCACACTATACTATTTATAGATGTTTTCCATTTCAATAAAGACAACTTAAATGGAAACAATCACTTTCTTTTCTGAGGGGTTTTATATGTAGTATCACATTTTTTCCTTTAGATACCCTATAAAGACACACAATGTACCCCAGGGTGCTAGTTTGTTTCCTTAGAAGGCCATTAAAATGACTTACAACCCTATAAACATGTAAGTGAAAATGTAGGTTTTTATCCACTCCATAACACTAAGGGAAGTCTTTTATCCACTTTGGATGTAACTTGGTTTATTGTGTATGTGGTAGTTTGTAATGAATATCACCGAAAGGATAATGGATGATCTGCATTACTCATCATCGACCTTACCATTGATAATAGGGTATGTTTCCTCATTTCAATAACACCATTCCACCATGGTGTATAAGGTGGAGTAAGTTGAGATAGAATCCCAAACATCTATAGAACTTTGATGAACTCTTGTTTAAGATATTCACCACCTCGTTCCGATTGAAACTAATTCACATTCTTACCAAATTGAATATATAATTCATCCTTGAATTACGTGAATTTCTCAGAGGAATCGTTATTATACCTTATTAAGTATCCATATCCATCTCTACTCCATTCATCAGTAAAATTTATGAATTTATAATATCCACCTCAAGATTATACAAGAAATTTTCCACACACATCTGCGTGTACCATTCCTATAAGATCTATTCCCCTTTCATAATGTCCACCAAATGGTGGTTTGGTCATTTTTACTTATAAACAAGCATTACATCTCTCAATTGGTTTTCCTAAAAAGTGTATGAATAACCATATTTCAAATGATTTTTGAAACATTTCTAATTTTTATGACCAAGACAGTGATTCCAATGTGGGTGTTATATGAGTAGTGGGAAAATGATTAGATATCAATTTCAAAAAATCGGTTTTCAAAATTTAATACATAATGACCATTATTTAAATGTGTCATACCATAACATATTATGTCCTTATAAATGAAAATTTTTTATTTCCAATATTGCAAATAAACCCATCCATGTCTAGGAATGTTACAGAAATTATGTTCTTGCTATCTTTTGGTACATAATAAAAATCTTTTAAACCCAAAATCATTCTATTTTGAAATAAATTATGGTTGTCGCCAATGGATAGGTAATCCATCCTTTCTCCATTAGATGCTCCCAAATCCATCTCTCCTCTAGTAATATTTCAAAATACACTTGGTTACTTCATTTGGATTTAGACATGAAAACCAAAAGATGTTTCTAATACACAATGTGTACATATAGAAGGATTATACTAGATAATCAATGTAACATCAACTACCCTTTGCTTTTGGGTGTAGTTCCACTTCCAGTGGCCTAGATTGACACATGAAAAACATATAACTTCATTTCCTTGCCCTACCACTCGATCTTCTACTCCATGGAAGGATAGTAATCAAGAGATTTAGACTATTTATAAGTATTGAGGACCTTTTAATTTTTCTTCATTTTTACTTTTCACAATAAGGACTGTTGTTTTATCACACCCAGTTTCCTTATCATTATAGAGAATCAATGTAATATTTTCTGAATGAATGTTCTAATTATTTATGAAATTGTAATTAATAATAAAAATAGATAATTTCTTCGAAAATAATGAAAGTATGTGATCTGTACAGAAGTTATTTGAGAATTTCATCCCTAAGACATCTATAAATTCAATGTAGAAAATAATCTTCACAACATGAGGACCATATTTAATAGACTCTACAATCATAATTTTAAAAATGTATTGGATATCTCATACCTATCTTATCTCTCCTTCTCTTGATAGGGATCCCAAAGGTGAGACATCATGATTTAAGATTATGTGTCCCCATGTTACATTAAAATTTCATTGGAAATGGATGATAACATGAAACATTGAACATATTTAGAATCATTAAAAAATTTCTCAAAGATTTTTAACTATTCATAAATTACCTAATTAACATTCCCATCAAGAAATGGTTCTTCCGGCACATAAAATTTCCTTTCACGGTGATGGATAACATGTAGGCACCTTTGGAACTCTGGGAAATTTGTGATAATGAGAATGTTTTCCTTCTAAAGTATGAAAAAATGATATATTTAATGTCACTTTATTTTTGTTTAACTAAATATGATATGAAAAATTTTAGTACTTTATATGATAAAATTTAGACAAATAAATAAATATTATATTTATTAATCTCACAATATTTTTTCAAAACCCAATAGCCCTCACCATTTGCTTCAGAATATCTCTTTTCTTGGAAATACTAGTGGAAAGGATCTATACTCCCCTTCTTATTACCCCAAATTTAGTTGATCAATTAACTTAAATGGCTTTAGGTACGCATTCCAAATGCTAAAGAAATTATCTCACAGTTCCTTGATCTGCTGTGTGAACTCCCAAATCCTAAAATCATTAATTGGATTTCCTCAACCATTGACTATTAGTTACCCCAAGTCCTACTTTGGAAGTAATCCCTAGATGCAAACTAAGTTATGTGAACCCAAAACATCAAGTTATAATTTATTGATAATTGAAATCACCCCAACTTTTTCAAGTCAATCACTTTGAACTATGGTTTTATTTTAACCAAAGTAGTGGAAGTCTATGTGTAGTTACTATTTTATAGATGGATTTAATAAATTTATAAATAAATATCCAATTATTATAATTTTCACATGTTTTTTAATTTTTATAGGGTTTACATAAGTGATTAACCATGTATTAGATAATATTTATGCATAAGATAGTTTATTTTAGTTCTTTCTTGCATGCTCTTTAATTAATTGATTATGTGATCCGTGTAAAAATACCCATAATAAAATAACAATGAAACTTTATTGAAATAAAATAATAAAGTGGTATGATGATGATATTTACTAATGGTTAGTTTATCAAGTGGTTTATAAACTAACCATTGACCTAAAGGGATAATACCTTGAAATGATAATGGTTTGTGTTATAGCTTTCCACATATCCAACTATATATCTCCTTGGATTTGTTTCACCTTAGCTCTGAACATAAACCACCTCGACTATCTTGGGATATCCATACATTAAATATGATTTTACTCATATGAAAGTGAGGGTAAAAGTTTACATAAATTAAACTTTGGTTATGTAGGCATATTATTATAATAAGAGGAGAGAAGGCACACCTGCCAACAATTTAATTTATTAATAAATTAAATGAAACCAGTCACATAAAATGTTTTCTTCTATGACAATGATAATCCATATACATTACACTAATTACACATTTAATAAAACTAGCATTAAATTATTAATCATTCCTATTTAATATAAATCACTATTGAATCAACTAATTATTATATTTAATTAATTGATTATTTTATTGTAATTATAATATGAATTTCCTTGATATTCTCATTCATTATAATTTTAAACAAATTAAATAAATTTAGTTGAAATTAACTATGTACATAAATGTACCTTTGATGCAATATAGTGAATATTCATCGGATTCCACCCAACATGTATTATAATCATATACTATTTACTATTTTGGAATATGGAATACATGAATAATAACAAACATTCATGAATTGTACTATCAAATTAATGATTACAAAAATTACATGATTTTTTTGTCACATGTTATGCTTTAATGTATGTAGAACAACAACTATAATATGACTCATACATGATATGAAGAACTAAACATTACATAGATATTAATTAAGAATATATATATATATATACACATTTAAACCTATCGCATGGGGTTTTCTATAATCTTAAAGACCACATTCAAGCACACGTCTCAAGGATTTAATAGTATAATAAATGAATTTTAAATCTATATAACTTTTTATAAATACATGACATGAACACGCGATTTAAATGACATGTACATATCTCATAGTCTATTCGAGGTACATGTCTAGAGACTAGTCATGTAGATCATACCTCAGAAAAAATGGAGTACACAATATGTCTAATGGGATACATGTAAAGACCCGGATTTTCCATGGAATTTTTTTTCCTAAATACACGGGAATTTTATGAGTCTGGGGTTACTGATGGCGCTTGATTCCGAGGCCCAGAGTGCCCGGAATGAGACGTTGATGTTTTTTTAAGCTTAAATTAACCCACGTAAAAAAGTTTTCCTGAAAAAGCGGAATGACTCTTAAATGGTTACTTGAATCAGAAATCTGAGGCCACCGTTGCAATCAGGTTAGCGGCTTAAATCTAGGCGTGACTTAATTTTAGTCGGCACTGGCCTCCTGTGAGAAATACCAAAATGAATTACCATAAATATAATAATTAAATAAAGTTATTTTATTTTTTATATTCTTATAACTCACAAATGGTAACATGGATTAAAAATCTGAGACCACTGGTGAAGTCGTGAGGGTATGCTTTATTTAAGTAGATACTATCATGGGTCGGTGAGGGCCACCAGAGAAAGTTAGTTTTTGGATTCAAATAAAATAATTAAACGAAAATTATTTTATTGTGAAATTCATAAATTCTAAACGGTAACTCGGATTGAAAATACGAGAGTACCATTGGATTCATTGGGGCATGTGTCACCTAGAAAGAGCCTAACCTCAATCGCAGTGGGTCGAGGGTGACTGATAATAATTTTCCAAACTTTTTTTGGGTATGTTCAGTAAACGTGAGAGAGGAATTTTTATACCTTTTGAACCGACACACAGAATTGAAATCTGAGGGCACCATTGAACTCATAGCGTCAGTAATTTCTTATTCAGACCTTCAATGCAGTTGCGTTCTGACATGAGTGAAAGATTGTTTTTGTAGTTTTTTAATTTAAATTGAATAAAATAATGTGTAACCTTTATTTTATTTTGAGGTGGTTAAAATCACAAAGTGGTGGTTATTGGGGGGGGGGGTCTCCACACACTAACCACCCATGGGAGGTTATGGTGGTGGGGCCCACCCGCACATAACCTCCCTTGGGAGGATGTTAAGAGGTGGGGCCTACACAATCCTTAAACTCCCCATTTATGGAGCCACCACCATGAAACCCTTAAACTTCTTAACCCCTTGTAATTATCCACCTTTCCCATCATTTATTGTTCCAAATATCTCAATAATAATTAACATAACCTTTACAATTAATTAATTTGCTCCTTTACGAATTATTTTGAATTCTTTCCAACCATTTTTAAAAAATAGTTACTCTATTATTTTTGTGGTTGGCATAAACTTTGGTGGAGCTTTGCATAATCTTGAGAGAGGAGATTTGGGTGGAACATGAGGGTGAACTTCATCCTCTCAACGTAGAACACGAAGAACACTACTTCCACCAAAGATCGACGTCGTCTTCTCCCTCCTTCAACCGACGCAAGGAAAGGAAAGTAGTCACCCGCGAAGAACGTCACCAATGACGACGTCACCTCCTCCCGACATCAACGAGATGACGTTCGCTTCCTGAAACTTCGTCAATGAATGACTACCGGTGAATTAAAGGTAGGTGGTTAATTTTATGAAGATGTTATAATTTTTATTATCCCCTTCATTGGATAGAAAGTGTATGTTGTGGGCGTGTTAATGATCTACTGCTTATCTTGTTGAACCATTTGATTCTCCACTAAACACAGAGGATGTTGGCCAACCTAACATGGACTGAAATCCTACATCGTTATACTATCTTGTGACATCTTACGACATGGTGACGAAGCGGCGGTGATGAAGGTGGAAACAACGTAGGTCGCGCTACTCGCGGCCTCTGAGAAACACGCTGCACCCATGGCGCATCGATGCCCCAGGACGAACACCGCTTTGCTACCCGCACCATGTTCCACGTGCTACTGCACACCCAGCGGCCCCTCTGGCATGCTGCCCGGCCCCGCCACGGCCAGCACGGTGCCCCCCAGTGCGCTGCCCGACCAGACTGGAACCCCCCGACGCACTGCCTGGCAAGCGCAACGCCCCTCGGTGTGCTACCCGGCCAGCGCGGCGCCCCTGGAGCGCTTCCCAGCCAGCCCGGCGCCCCCCTGGTGCGTTTCTCGGCCTGCCCGGTGCCCCGCGCCCTTAACGACGAGCTGCCCAACACCCTTGTCAGTGCCCCCGCACCCTTCCGGCGGCATGGCTAGCCCCTGCCGGCAGCCTACCCGGCACAACGGTGCCCTGCCCGGTGCACCCGCAGCCTGCCGGTGACCAGCCGGCCTGCCTGCTGGCCTCCCAGCCACCATCCTCCCAAGAAGACCCGCGTCACCCCCACGGTTTAACTGAACAAACTGGCCCGGTCACTCGGGCTGAGTCACCGAGCCATCTACGTGGCAACTATCGGGCTGAACTGCCCTCACGGTCCGCGGGGCCAGGCCCAGCCGACCATGTCAAAACATTGCAGGTTAACCTGCCCAATGATCCAGGTCAGATCTAGTGAGTCTGACTGGGTCAACCTAGATCGGGTCGTCCCAGACTGGGTTGGGCCAAGTCAGTCCGACCGGGTCGGACTGGACCCAAGCCCATTGCTAACCCATTACCTCCTTGGGCTATATCTTTAGCACCAGACATCCGTTTGATGAACTGTCAGTGGTGCCAATATACTTGGAGCATACCCATCCTTTTGAGTATACCCCACTAGATTTTTTCATATAGTTGAGTCACTGTCAGGTTGGTTCATACAAAAATCCAACCGGGCTGCCAGGACTAAAATTTTAATAACTCACATACTGAGTGTCCGATTGATGTTCCATATATTGTGTTGAGACCCATATGATGTGGAAGTCCTTTGAGATTCATCTAAGTGAGAAATTTTGACACTTGGATTATTGACCAGTAGCTCATGGAGCGGAACCTTTTGGAGACGAGCATACAGAGTGCAGAGACCTAGTAGCTGTAGACCTGACGACTGCTTGAACGATTCGACTCAGAGTGATTTGACTAGCCCAGTGGACGAAGTGCCTGTTTTGGTTGCAGACCCATGGAGGATGGAGTGCCTGGTAGTTGGAAGCAGACCCACGTTACTCGAAAGGAGGAGTACCTATGAAGTCTATTAGGGGGAGTGCTCGGTTTTGGGGTAAACCCATAGCAGACGGAGTGCCCGGTTTAGAAGTAGACCCACTGTACTCTATCGGAGGAGTACCTCAATAGTCTAAGGTTAGTGATTAGTGCGTCAGAGTTTCAATAGGGCCACTGTGCTCGATAGAGGAAGAGTTCTCCAGCAGCCGTGGTTTTGTTAATGAAAATCTTGGTTTGAGCTGAGTCAATGACCTTTGTTTTTTCCTATTGATTGAGATAGGTTACTAAATAACATAGGTATACGTATGGTCATATAACTATGTAAGGTTTATCCATTGAAACCATACTTTTTGGTTTCTCCTTGTTAGATTTTGTGAGACCATGAGGGTCTCGAGGTCCCTACTGAGTATCGTTATACTCACCCCTGCATGGTCCATGCCCGCACCTCATTGTGTTGGATGCAGACGACAAACAGCACTGACCGAGGGAGGGTGTAAGAGGACTGGACGGTACTCGGAGGTGGACCTCAAGATGAGACTATACCCGGAGGAGACGGATAGGCGTGAAGCAATGAGGAGGATTTCGGTACCTACCCTTCAGGTAGGATCCGTGGTGGATGATCCAGGAGCTGTTAGACACCTTCCAGCTGTTTGTCTTTTAGTTGTACATGTTTTTACTTTCCTTGTAATTTACTGCTGGGCTTGTATTTCTAGCCCCTTTACTTTAATCATTCTTGTTATACAGTTTTTACTATTGTTTGCTTCTTCTTGTACTCTGGTTGTGTGTGTTTACGATTTATAAAGGCAATGCCTTCCCAGTTTTAGGGAATTACACCTTTGGTGCTAGTCGCCAGCCCCTGGCCTAAGGAAGGAGGCCTAGGGGTAGCCACGATACAGGCCCTGGGGGATGGGTCGTGACAAATTGGTATCAAAGGAGTCGGTACTACTGGAGAACATAGGACTCTGATATTTCTTTTCTGTGAATCAATAGTGGTATGCATACCTAGTGTGGTTTTCAGTTCAGGGAGTCCAGTGTTGGTGTGGTGGTCGACGTATCCGTACACCAGGACCCTAACTTCTGATTTCCAACTCAGTGCATGAAAACACTGATTTCATGTGTGTTTCAAATGTTTTCTTTAAGATAGCTCAAACTAGGTCAGATCACTAGGTATAGTCTTTTGACCGTGTCACATCTATTCTTTCATGATGCCTCCCCGTGGACGACCATCTAGGGCCCCGAGAGTTGTACGTTCTGACAGCCCACCGAGTGAAGAGTCCTTAGTACAAGGCCCTCTTCTAGTTGAGGCACTAGTGGAGGAACCAACGGTAATACTCCTCGTTGGGCCATCGATTACACCAGCCCCAGCAGTAGAGAGTGCCTGTTGTTTGAGTGCACAACACGAGTTCTAGTGTCAGAGTCTACCCTGGTTCAGGGGATAGAAGGACCCATATGTGTATGAGGATTGGATGGAGGCTGTGGTAAGAGTCTTCAGACTGGTAGGGACACCAGCAGACTTCATGGTGATCCTTGCTGCCAGCCTTCTTCAAGCAGCAGTAGGCGGATGGAGGAGCCTGATTCTCCAGATGCACTATTAGGCGACACTTCTATGGGCAGCCTTCGAGATCCTTTTCCGGGTGGATTTTGTACCATCCACCCTTCAAGAAGTGTGGATTCAGGATACACATCATCTACAGTGGGGCAGCATGAGTGTAGCTCAGTACTCAGTGAGGTTCACTGAATTCTCACGCTACTCCAATGATATGGTACGAGACCCATTCTTCAGGGCCTAAACCTTTGAGTAGGGACTCAGGAGAGAGATTAGAGCTTCAGTTATCTCCCACAACATCCCGACACAGATAGGGGTTTTGGAGAGATCCCTCCTAATGGAGAGTTTCCTTGCTGAGCAGTCTCCAGCAGTGAGACCCACGACTAGTCAACTTGCAGCAGAGTCTTCTCCAACTAGTAGTAGACAGATGACGCAGAGGTCCAAGGGAACCAGACCCATTGGTGGTCGACTGCACAACCCAGGATTGGTTGTGAGGGGAACCCAGAGTGGAGAAAGAGCCAATCATGCCAGGAGCGGATAGTGTTACTCCTGAGATGGGCTTGGTCACATGGCTCGTGACTGTCCGAACCGCCACTCAGATAATCAGAAGACAGTTTAGGGACCTCCTAGGCAGAGGAAGATGTTCGATCAAGGCGGACCATAAGGAGCAGGCAACCGAGGCAGAGGAGTTGGCCGTGCAGCTGGTGGTGGACGACGCTTCGAGGTGTTGCCACCACCACCACTAGTTGGTCCACCCCGACTGCAAGGAATGGGTAGACAGGAGAGAGCACAACTTCATGCAGCTGAAGTATATGAAAATGGAGCTTTGGAAGCAGGTGGACAAGAGGAGTACTAGTTCTAGGGATAGAGGCCTTTTTTCATGATGCTTCTAGCTTCGTTGATGTCATTTTTTGTCGTCGATTTGTGTCTTTGTACTTTGAGCTGCAGTAATAAATGACACTTGTCCTTGTGAAGTTTTCTTTCATGCCTTTTGTGTGGTTAATACTAATAAGTTCCGGTTAAAACTATTGACATGACCATCACATTCTATATTCCTACTGGAGGAGACCCAATGACCACACATTGATGCCGACAGTGTGAATCAACCCTTGGAGGCGAGAGTAACGGTTGGATCTCTTGGTAGTAGCATCGAGGCCTTACAACATCATCAATGGCATGAATTATTACCGTTCATGTCTGGATTGAATGTATTAGGAAAAGGATGTGGTTCATACAGGGGATGAGACCGACATTCTATTTTTAGTAAAGGAGAAATCTTAGCAGCTCTTGTAGAAAGTAAGCGAAGACGGGTAAAGTCGAGTTCTTACAATTGGATAGTCTCACCCATAGTTTGTTGATCAAACGGTTTACTGTTTACTCTAATCTCAATAGTCTCTGGTGTGTATTCTCTCATAAGGAGCTGATCTTGAGACAACGACAATGGCTCGAGTTCTTCCAGGACCATGACTTCGAGATACTCTATACTTTTGGGAAGGGGAATGTTGTTGCAGATGCACTTAGCTGGAGGACTGGTATTTAGCTGCTAGGAGAGGTGACATTGCAGCTAGATACCTTACAGTTATCATTTGTGGATAGGGATGGACCAGCCTGTCTACAGTCTCTTACAGTCACTCCTCCACATTTTCAGCATGTCAGGGAGGCACATCATGGGGATGCTGACTGCGAGACACGATGTGCTCAGATATCCACATGACAGGAACCTGATGGATTTTATGAAGGTGGGGAGCACTTCATCCTCTTTAGAGGATGTAACTTGGTACCAATTCCACTTCATGTGGAGGTGTTGAGGGAGTTCCACACTTCCCCTATATAGGTACACCGAGGAGTGGAAAAGATGTACCAGTACCTTCGACGATAGCACTGATGGCCAGGTATGAGGAAGGTGGTAGCTGAGTTTGTCTCATGATGCCTCACTTGTCAGAAAGTGAAGGTGGAGCACCAGGTACTTGTAGTCTTGGTTCAGCCTTTAGAGGTTCTAGAGTGGAAGTGGGATGGGTTATCCATGGACATCGTGATGGGTCTTCCATGTACATCTAGGAGTCACGACTCAATATGGGTGATTGTTGACTGACTCACAAAGTCGGCCCACTTACTACCGATCAGAGAGCAGGGACCAGTAGAGAGATTGGGATGCCTCTATGTGCAGGATATAGTGCATTTACATGGAGTTCGAGGATGGAAACCACGTGTTTCTACGGGTCTCACCTCGACGTGGTTTGCATAGATTTGGCCGAGGTGGCAAGTTATCTCCGCAGTTCATAGGACCTTTCTAGGTCCTCAGTAGTGTAGGCGAGTTGGATAACCACTTAGCTCTTCCACCTTAGTTGCATTGGGTGCATGAAATCTTCCATGTATCTCAGCTGAGGAGATATGTGCATGACCCATTCCACATCATCGACCATGTGGAGCTGGACATCGATGACGGGGAGACTTTCATGGAGGTTCCATTGGAGATTGAAGATCGACAGCAGCGGGTCCTATATGGATGGTCCATACCTCTGGTGCGCATTATTTGGTAGTACGAGAACCTCCAGGAGAGCACCTGGGAGGGAGAGGCTCAGATGCGTTCTCAGTACCCCCATTTGTTCCCTTAGTTCGATTTGTAGTTTACGAGGATGTAAATCCCTGAGGTGGGGAGAATTTAAAGACCCAGAATTTTTGTGGAATTTTTATACATAAATATACATGAATTTTACAAGTCCGCAGTTTCTGATGGTGATTGATTCCAAGGCCCAGAGAGCCCAGAATGATCCGTCGAAGTTTTGTTATACTTAAATTAATGCACGTAAAAAGTTTTCCTGAAAAAGTAGAATAAATCATAAATGGTTATTCAGATCATAAATCCAAGGCCACTATTGTGCTCAGGTTAGCGGGTTTACCCTAGGCATGACTTAAGTTTTGTCTGCGCGGGTCTCCTATGAGAAAACCCCAAAATGGCATAATTTTAAATAAAATAATTAAATAAAGTTATTTCATTTTTCAAATTCTTATAACTCATAAATGGTAACTAGGATTAAAAATTGGAGACCACTACTGAACTCGTGAGGGTAGGATTTATTTAAGAAAATACTAACCAGGGTCGGTGAGGGCCACCAGAGAAAGTTAGTTTTTGGTCACAAATAAAGTAATTAAATTAAAATTATTTTATTGTAAAATTCATAACGTCTAAATGGTAACTCAGATTGAAAATCTGAGAGTACCGTTGGGTTCCTTGGGGCGTGTTTCACCTAGGTAAAGCCAAACCTCAATTGCAGGGGGTTGAGGGTGACTGATAATAATTTTAAGAACTTTTTTTTGGGTACGTTCAGTAAACATGCAAGCGTCGTTTTTATAAATTTTGAACCAAAGCTCGGAATTGAAATCTGAGGGCACCATTGAACTCGTAGCATCGGTAATTGCTTAGTGAGATCTTCACCCCAGTTTCGTTATGACGTGGGTGGATGATGGTTTTTTTAGGTTTTTTATTTATATTGAATAAAATAATGTTTAAACTTTATTTGATTTTTGGGGTTGTTAAAATCACCAAGTGGTGGTCAGTGGTGGGGGCCACCACACCCTAACCTCCAATGGGAGGTTATGGTGGTGGGTCCCACCCGCACATAACCTCCCATGGGATGATGTTAAGAGGTGGGGACACACAAGCCTTAAACTCCCCTTTTATGGAGCCACAACCCATGAAACCCTTAAACTTATTAAACCCATGTAATTCTCCACCTTTCCCTTCATTTATTATGCCAACTCTCTCACAATTAATTAACTCAACCCTTGTAATTAATTAATTGGATCCTTTACGAATTATTTTGAATTCGTTCCAACCATTTTAAAATAATAGTTAGTCAATTATTTTTGTGGTTGGCATAAACATTGGTGGAGATTTGCATAATCTTGAGAGAGGAGATTTAGGTGGAACTTGAGGGCGAACTTCATCCTCTCAACGTAGAATGCGAAGAATGATCCTTCCACCAAAGATCGACATCAATTTCACCCTCCTTCAACCGAGGCAAGGAAAGGGAAGACACTGCCAGTGATGAACGTCGCCAACGACGACGTCACCTCCTCCCGACATTATGGAGATGACATCCGCTTCCCACGACTTCATCAACGAACGACTGCTGGCCAATTAAAGGTAGGGGTTTATTTCATGAAGATGTTATACTTTTTCTTATACCCTTTATCAGATTGAAAATATTTGTTGCGGGCGTGTTAATGATCAACTGCTTATCTTGTTAAGCCATTTGATTCCTGTCTAAACGTGGAGGATGTGGTCCAACCTAACATGGCCCGACATCCTCCGTCTTTCTAATTCCTTGTGACATCTTACGGCATGGCAATGAAGTGACGATGATGAAGGGAGCAACAATGAAGGCCGCACTACCCGCGGTCTCCGAGAAATACGTCCCACCCGCGGCGCACCGATGCCCCGGGCCGAACACCGCGGTGCTACCCGCCCACTGCCACGTGCCCCGCGGCCCCTCCGAAGTGCTGGCAGGCCCCGCCATGGCTAGCCCGGTGCCCCCCAACATGATGCTCGGCCAGCCCGACGCCCCCCGACGCGCTGCCCGGCCAGCCCCACGCCCCCCCTGCGTGTTTCCCGACACCTCATGCCCTTGTAGACGCTCTTCTCGGCTCCCCATGCCCCTACCAGAAGCTTTCCTGGCACCACCGCACCATGCCGGCAGCCTGCCCGGTCCCTGCCTATGGCCTGCCCGGCCCCTGCCTGCGACCTGCCCGGCACCCAGGCGCCCTGCCCGGTGCACCCACAGCTTGATGGTGACCAGTCGGCTTGCCCACACCCCATGCGGCCTGCCTGCTGACCTCCCAGCCACCAACCTCATGAGCCGACCCACGATGGCCCCACGGTGTCGCTAGCCGAACCGGCCCGGTCACCCGGGCCGAGTCACTGAGCCGCCTACGTGGCGACTATTGGGCTGAACCGCCCTCACGGTCGGCTGGGCTAGGCCCAGCGGACCGGGTCAAAACATAGCGGGCTGACCCACCCTATGGTCCGGGTCATACCCAAGATGTCTGACCGGGTTGACCTAGACTGGGTCGACCCAGACTTGGTTGGGCCGAGTCCGTCCGACCAGGTCAGATCGGACCCTGGCCCATTGCTGACCCATTACCTCTTTGGGCCATATCTTTGGCACCAGACGTCTGTTTGACGAACCGTCTGCGATGCCTATATTCATGGAGCATAGTCTTCCCTTTGAGTATACACCACTAGAGTTTGGGGTATAGTTGAGTCACAGTCAAGTTGGTTCGTACACAAATCCAACTAGTCCCCCGGGACTAAAATGCTAATAACTCACAGATAGGGCGTCTGATTGACACGCCGTCTATTGCGTTGAGACCCCTATGACTTGGCAGCCCTTTGAAATACTTCCACTTGAGACCAAAATTCACTTGGAGTATCGACCAACAGCTCGTGGAGCGGAAGCTCCCGGAGACGACCAGACAGAGTGCGGAGACCTAGTAGCTATAGACCTGATGATTGTTTGACCGATTCGACTCGGAGTGATTCGACTAGCCCAGTGGACGGAGTGCCCGATTTGGCAGAAGACCCAAGATATAAGGAGCACCTGGTAGTTGGCATCAGACCCCCGATACTCGACAGGAGGAGTACCTCTATATGTTATTAGGGGGAGTGCCCGGTTTGGCGGCAGACCCATAGCGGACAGAGCGCCCGATTTGGAAGTAGACCCACGGTACTCGACATGAGGAGTACCTCAGCAATCCAACTTTAGTGAGTAGCACCTCAGAGACACGACATGGCCACTGTACACAACAGAGGAGGTGTTCTTCAACAGCCGTGGTTTTTTTAATGAAAATCCTAGTCTGAGCTGAGTCAATGACCTTTATGTGTTCCTCATGATTGAGATGGGTTAGTAAATAACATAGGTATATGTATGGGCATATACCTAAGTAAGGGTTATCCGTTGAAATCATACTTTTTGGTTTTTCCTTATTGGATTTTATGAGACCTTGAGGGTCTCAAGGTCCCTACTGAGTATCGTTATACTCACCCCTGCACAGGCTATGCCCTCACCTTGTTGTTTTGGATTTAGACATCGGACAACGCTGACCGAGGAAGAGTGTATGAGAACTGTATGGTACCCAGAGGTGGAACTCACGACATGACGGTACCCAGAGGAGATGGACGAGTGTGGTTCATTGAGGAAGCTTTATGTACCTACCCTTTAGGAAGGATCCATGGTGGACGATCCATGAGCTTCTAGACACCTTCCAACTATTTTTCTTTTAGTTGTACATGTTTGTCCTTCCCTTGTACATTACTGTTTGGATTGTATTTCTGGCCCCTTTAATTTTAGCATTCCTGTTATACAGTTTTTAATAGTGTTTTCTTCTACTTGTACTCTGGTTGTGTGTGTTTATGATTTATAACGGCAATTGCTTCCCTGTTTTATGGAATTACGCCTTTGGTGCTTGTCTCTAGCCCCTGGCCTAAGGAAGGCGGTTTTGGGGTAGTCACGATATGGGCCTCGGGGGATGGGTCGTGAAAATACACGGCTTTGGTGCTTGTCTCCACCAGTTAGGTATGTCGTGTGTTGAAATACGCGGCTCGTCTTTGACTCAATAAGAGTACATGATATGTAAACGGGCTACACAGCGTGTACTCTAGGTGACTATGCACTGAAAAGTCCTGGTGAAGACGCATTGTGATGTAGTAACTACACTATGTGTCATTAATACATAAGAATTAATTAATTCCAAATTAATTTTTGATTAATTGAACACAACTACACAGTGTGTAACTCCGGAAAATGGCGTGTAATCCTGTGTTATCCATTAAAAATCCATGAAACCTCCATATTATATATTTTATTTTATATTACTCATAAAATTTATCATATTAATTAGATCAAACATGAAATGAAGGAGGAAGAACCAGATCTCACAAATCAAATTAAAAGAATAATTAAACTTGAATTAAAAAAGTAAACTGAAATGTGTAAATCACCAATGACCATTAAAAAATTATAAATAATTATATTACCACTATAATACCACATGAATGTTATAGGCACAATAGAATCATGTGATGGGTGGTGCAAATCATTTATTTTTGTTATGAACTATGATCTATCTGAGATTTAAAAAACAATAAACTTCATGACCTCTGGAATTGAATTAAAGAAAGAAGATACTAAGGATAGAATAAAATAACCAGAGAGAGGATCATCACATATTATTTGTAAAAAATTTAATTAATAAAAAAATTAACTTGTTGGAATTATTTCATCATTTATGGATCTTGAAATGGATCTATGATGAACTTTTGTTTATGTGTAGGAATCAAGTGAAGATTCCCTCTATTGGCAATCCATATTTGTTCCATGGATCTCTAGAAGTATCTAAAAGAATATCTCATTGATATCACAACATATCTTTGTACTTGTGTCATTTTCCTTGGATCAATATGATAATTTCATCCAAAGAGTTATCATTGATCTATTGGAGGAAGACTTCTCTCTGTTCCTAGGAGTGTTCTTGGAGAAAAGATATCTCAAGGGATTGAGTGGATTATCCAATTCCGTTGTGCCCAACCAAAATAAATGATTATTCTTTTGAGAAAATAACATAACTGGGTTTATATATTTCTAGCGTCAAAATAAAATAATTTCACTAGTACCCATTATTAGTTATTTAATACTAGTGAAATGTCCATGTCAAATAATAATAATAATAATAATAATAATAATTCTCAGTATGTGCTTATCGTATGAAAATATTATAAAATCAAATCATATTTAATATTTTTTTCTCAGCAGACCAAAAATTAGGTTTCTTCATTCATCCATAATATTTATCAAACCTTTAATAGTGTCTATTTATTTATAAAATAAATATCAATGCATTATTTAGAAATAAATAAATAAATACTATATTTTATTAAGTAGAAAATAAATATTTATATCAGATAAAGAATATATGAATAATTATTAAACCATGCGTGTGAATACTTTTTATTCAACTTGTTAAATAATAAATAATAATATATTATTTAACTGAGTCTCTGGATAAACTTAATGTGTGACCCTATATGACTTTTTCTCAGGGGAATTAGGTTAACCAACCTAAAATCCAAGGTTAGTGTGTAGAAACACGCTATGGAACCCATAGAAAAATAATTTAATGTTGCAATGACCTGTTACCTCATCCTGATTCATACTACGAAATATAGTCCATTTATTGCGATATCTCTAACCAATAAGGTTTCATATTGGTTCTATAAAAAAGTGCTCAATTTACCATTCATTGAATTCCTTAAAATGATCCTGCTTATCAAAAACCAAGGCCATTGAGTTATTTAGGCTATATATTTCCCATCAAAGGGTTTGAGATATCATCCTTCATTAAAATAGAAGGGACAAATCCTTGCTATCATTATTCATTAATTCAATATTACTCATGACCCATCCAATGTATACTACCACACCAAGAACTTATGTCATCATGGTTTTAATCAATAAATCTAAGTATGTGACTTATAATAGTCAGTAATAATAATTTTAAAGTCTAAGGATCAATAAACACATACATAGACACGAAGAAGTAACTACACATAGAAATGTGGATTTCCTACTGGAAAGTATCATTCTCAAAAGGTCCTACTGGATATTAGAATGGCTATACACCATGAAAAGGTGCCTCAAAGTAGTATGATTCTCCAAAAAATATAGCTTGTATCATTTGTGTCTATCAAATGATATCATCTGACTATAGAACATATATTTAAGAACAACTTCGTAGAATTTCCTGGTTCTCTTTATAGTGGGGACTGCTATGACGTTTTAGTGTGAAAACTACTATTGGGACATTATCACATATAATTTTATATAGAATAATAATCATGATGTGATAAAGAGTTATTTAATATTCATAAATATGAATACATGTTATCATAAATTATGTAGAAGTTGTTTCTAGGGAACCAAATCATACACTTTATAGGTATCATAGGGACACTTATAATTACTTCTTAGGATATGGATTTTGAGCCTATCATGATTAGATATTGGACATGGAGCTTCTAATCAATCATTAGGATGGTTGGATTACACTCTACAACATTTTTGAGAAATACTCGACCGATGATTACACTCACCTCAAGCGAGGCCTGGGATTCTCCCAAGGATCAGGTGGATACACCATGAATAATATTCTCAGAGGTACTTCTAAGGGATAGATATTTTGATCCATTTATATGAATTAAGGCTGAGAATATACTTTTATCTATAGGTAATTCTATATAGATCACCTAAGGGTGATCCCTTATGGATTAAGTGAGTTTCAATTTCATAATTTCCTATAGAGAGAGACCTAGAAATCATACATTTGGCTGGATTTCATGTGGATTGATTAGTATGAAATCTAGCATAATTACAAATCTACTGTATTATTTATTGATATACAATACCCATTTTTATAGTGATTAGAGGCAAGTATGGGTAATGATAGGGTTAGGACATGCACCCATTATAGTGATGTAGCGTACTTCAAGTCTTTTTCAATGATGATTGTAGAAGGTATTGTCAATTGGGATTGTAGACCCAGAGATTGAAATAAAAATATATGGCTTTAGTGGTACAACATCAATCTAAATTACCTTTATATATGATGTCTATTTGATCAGATCATGGGTCAAAATATGAATTGTGGATTGAGTTGTTTATGCTTGTATTCCTTTCCGATACAAGTTTACATATGATCACACGAATATATAAATATATATATATATATATATATCCAAGAATACATATATGAATACAAGAAGGCATTGTTTCTATACAATTGGGGTCCTAGATCCAAGAATCATTTATGGGATTGTTTCTGGAACTTATATATGTTCATTTATCCATATTAGTTGTGTCTCCACTAGGTTGATCATATTTCATGGGCATGAATATATGACAGAAGATTTATAGGTACATCATTTGGGTAGAATACTGAGATTTTTTCGAACCCTGTATGTACACCTCATTCTGTATGTAGGTCATATTTCTACTTTTCAAGATGACAATGGATGCATGGTGGATATGGATGAGGCCTCAAGTTTCATGATTGAGCATGATCATTCATGTGAATTCATTTTATTGAGATTGAATAAATCAAAAGATTCATGAGGACCAGTTATGTACTTTGGGATAAAGTTAGTAGTAGAAGCATATAAATTTATTCCAGTTTCTTTTATATAGTCCTCAATGCATGGTAATCCCAATGGGTGAACAATGTTGTATGTATGACATGACTATTTGGGCTATTATATAATTTCATTTATTATTACATATTTCTTCTATTTTAGTTATTTACTACTTATATTCTTTCTATTTTTCTCTGAGATGATATATAGTTTTTACATTGTTTTTTACTATAATTTGAGGGAATAGTCATCCAACAAGAACACCACAGGACATTGATAGATGTTGGTAGACTCTAACATATAGAGAGGCCAGAATAAGGCCTTATAGTGAAATAGATTGGATCACCAATTTAGTGTCATCTTGGTTGGGAAGTTACAATACATATACTTTTATGTTTTATTTTATGTATATTTATTACCCATTTATATAATGGATTTTATTACTATAGTTTATATATATAGTATTATGTAGCTTCATGGGATTGAGTAATGAAATTATGGGTATGGTTGATAAATATACAGATTTAATTACTTCTAAAAAGACATTTCCCCTTTCAAATTTCAGTTTTCATGATAAAATATGTATTATTTAAAACTATGTATTCATGTTTGTTAAATTTGGAATTTAGATAAAAACATGGAGAGTTATTTAAAATGGATTTGATTTAACATTAGTTCAATATTTTTAAAAATGATTAAAAATTTAGTGACCATGGAATTCATAATGGGACTATCCCAACTCCTAAGAGGTCCCGACGTGGTTTGGTTAGTAGCTTACTAGTTGATAAATTATGATTATTATTTACTTTTTGGGAAAATACATCTATGGATAAGATAGAAAGACTATATGTGTAGGCGATAATGCAATATTCACATTATGCTAACGAGCATACATTCAGAAAAATCTCTCTTTTCATCTAAATTCTATTTGGGACAATGAATCTATATGGGATATCTACTAAAAATGAGCATGTAATATCACAATCATATGGTTGGAATATCAATGGTTATGATTCTTATACTGGAGTTCATGATCAAAGTATGGTTTCTTAATTTTTATGAAAATAGGATGATCACTTGTCTCTAGATGTGTTATCATTTAACTATTGTAATCATGCTTCATTATTTATAGTCTTTTTTGAGTTTCCTTATGATATGTCATGTCACATTCAATTGTATTGGTTAGAGTAAATCATGTCAGTTGTGATCTGATAAATCATGGTATGATAAACCACCGAGTGAGTGAAATTGATCTAGAAGTGAACGGATAGGACTATGAGTAAGCCTTATTCATAATATGACTAGAGGTGATGACCCTGAGAGTTCATTATGGGTGACTGGGTATGCATATGGGTGTCACATCAGTTGGGGAAATGGTAGTTGAGGATGTAGGGGAATCTTTCAACATGATTCATCAATCCGTTCTAGATTTTATAGAGGATTGGGATTTTGGATTACTGATAAACTCTTCCTCCTTGACATTAAGTTATTCATGATTTGTTTGTTATTTCATAGTTCTAAAATTACCTTTTTGTACCTATACATCTGATCAATAGTGAAGATATTGAGTTTAATAGAGGTGCTTATTTATTGAATTCCCAATTCAGATCATTGACCATATCATGAAGGTACTACGTGAGATGTTAGTGGAACTTTTCTAGAAGTTATAGATGAATTGGAAAACCCAAGGTGATACATAGTTGTTGGACTTATATATGAGGGTGATTTGGGAGACGTTTCTCATCCAGGACTCATATAGGACCTTCATGAAGACGATTTTCTCTTAGAGGTTTTTATTGTAATGAACCTCAAATTTTCTAATATTTATGATAAAATATAATTTTTTTGGATATATATATATATATACATATTATCATTTTTGTTTTTTGGGATGGATCGATATTCTGTTCATGAGGGTTAGACTGGGTTTACAGATTTAATTCTATAGTCTATGGGTAGTTGTTTCATGACACTTTGGTGTCACACTATGACAGTTTTAGTAGAGTGGGAGTATCTCAGTCTTTAACCAATCATGATACAATACGCAGGGGATACACCAGGAAACTGTTAATAATGTCCCATGCCCTCTATTTGGGGATTTTAGGGTTGTGTCCCCTTGGTTCATGTCATGACCATGTAATAATACATATAATTTTAAAGGGGAAACATTAATATTTCACCTTGAAACCCCTTAATTCATCTTCATTAATCTTCATATCCCCTGTTTAACCTAATAAATGTAGGGAGATCTTTTTGGTTTTTTTCTCTTTCAACTATATTTATTATCCCTTCTGAAGCATTTTTATTTTTATTGTTCTCTTTTAGTGATTCAAATTCCATAAAAACGCTATCAAAATTTTCTTCCTTTATTTGTAGGTTTCCACTGTCTAAACCCTAAATGTGTTGATTTAGGTAAGATGTTTGATCCTGTAACATTGGTCTAAAATTGGGAATTTTTTCATAGATATTATTCTCTATTAGGGTAAATATAGAATGATTTTCTATTTTACAACTTTTTTATAAAGTTATATGTCTCTATGTAAATGTATGTGTGTGTGTGTGGCTCTATAAGAACTTTGCCTTTAGTATCAAAGCATCCTAGTAGGTATTTGTGTGTGTGGTTGAATTAGATAGGGGTGATGATGTATGATTGGTTAAGGTCCTAATCACACCTTGATTCGTGGGTAATGGAACGGTTTTCCATACGTGGAATTTTAACTTTAGGAAGTCATTCAATCTCGGTTGAGGGTAGAATGTCCGGGTAATGTGGTGTAGGGGGTTTGGGTGATTACCTCAATTACTTTTGGTGGATTTTGATGCTTGTTTTTTTTTATATTTTTAACTTTTTGATTGAAGATGTTTGGTTCCACATGAGTGATATTGTGTGGATTGATATGTCAATGTGACATACTTGAGTGAGAAGGGATGTGTTGGGATTGCAAAATGAGTTTTTTTCTAGAGTGATAAGGTATTTTCCATGTTCTAACATACATTTGTGGTTCTGATATATTATTTAACATGGAATGGGGATGAAGTTGGTATGGTTGGGTATTTGTGGTATCTGTATTAGATAACGATGTCCTAATAGACATTAAATAGTTATTTATTCATTTATTATATAGTTTCACTAACTGATACACCTTTATAAAACTATTACACTTATGTTATCATAATGTTAGTTGTGTAAAAATGGGCTTATACTCAAAACCATCATATGAATTTTGATTCATGTGAGGATTTTTTAGCCCATGATCCAACCTAGGGAAAGGGCCTTCTCAATGTCTGTTGAGTGGATATTTTTGAAAAGATATTGATGTGTAACCCAAATATAGTTTTATATTTTTTGTAGTGATTATCAATGAATTATTATGTTTATTATACATTGTCTATACATTTATATAAAATATATGGGGGTCTCTTTTAACTTGATGATCTGGGAGTTATATTCTAATCTGATACACTACTCACAATGAGAATTATATTAACAAAATAGTATCAATGGATTTGGAAAAGAATTTTTATTGGCCCCCTATTAAAATGTTATATAATAGCTATTAGGGTAGCCTATTTATTATAATATGCTACCAATGAACTCCTTTAACCATTGGAATATATGATTCTATACTAATATTTTTTAAAAACCTATGGTATAAGGAATGTCAAAACCAATGGTTTTCGAAAACCATTTGTATAGACTTCAATACTTATCCTAGACACATGACATACCCTCTTCCCATTTCACTCCCATATAGATTCAACCATATAATAAACCTTCCCTTTCCTTCCCCATCCATAGTGATCTATCCTTCATTTGTGTTTTGATTACTACCTTTTTGAACATCAAATTAGTGAGTTCCAATTTCTTCATCTCCTCCCCAATGACCAATTTAATTTTTTTCTAGGTAAAGAACTGTAACCTATATTCCTTTATGTCAGTATTCTATAAGATTCATTGAATCAGGATTAGTTTTCATTATGATTTCAATTTTATTTCTTATAAAATCAGACTTTCATTGGTCATTTAATAAAAAACCTTGACATGCTAATTCTATATAAACCAAATATAGACATATTATTTTTTATAATATATGAGGTAAATCTATAATTAATTATTTTTGTAAATTTTTATTTTGGTAACATATTATAGGGTAATGAAATTATTCATTTCAATGTTTTACATTAATATTTTAAATTATTCATTTTGGGACTTAAACAATTTTGGATTTATCAAATAATATATTGTTTGAATATATAGATTGGAATTTCTTCATAAAGGGTTGAATATGGATGGATATTTTTGTTACATTAATATATTTCATATATTATTTTAATTAGGTTTGAAAAGGAATTAAAAAGACTCAGGATGAGTAAACCACTAAGATATGGGTGGATTGGTGGTTTTCTTGAATTCGATTTTTCAATTCAACTTATATGTCTAGTTAAAGCATAGATCACTCTTTTTTTAAAGTTTCCCATAACCCATCTGAAAAAAAACCACTAAAAAGAACACAAGTATTTTTACAAGGTTCACCCACAATGTGGGTGACTACATAATTGTTTTATTTGGTATGACCAGAGATATAACTTTTCTACTATTAATGAATGGTGATTACAAGTAAAGAAAATATCCTAAAATTCATCACATAAAATCCCATAATTCCTGATCACTAATGGTAGTAGTGGTTAATCTCTTAATGGGATCTTTAGAATGGAATTACACCAGTGTTGTTTAAACTAACACCTTATAACTGACCTATCTTCTAAAAATATCTATTTTTGTTACTGTAATCATTTTAATTCTTCAATTGTTTTCACAAACTCTTTTGACACGTCCATTAACTACATCCACCTATCGATGAAGTTTATATTTTATCATTTTTATATTTCAATTATATGCATAATAATCTTCTTTAGAAAATCAATTGGCCTTTAACACATACTTTTATCAAAAATAGATTATGATATTCACTAATATTACAGGAATATTGAATTTTTGGTTTCACATTCCAATAACAATGAAATGTGTCTTATCTGATATTATTTGAACAACTGATATGATTCACATCCATGTTCATTGTAGTAACTAGTTCTATTCAACTACCTATATCCCATTAACAACTCAAAAAGTGAACCTCACTTTTTCTGATTTCAAACATTTATATTGTTTCTTGTGTTTAATCACTATATGAACTACTCAATTTTTATTCAATGCATAATCATGCCTTAATATTATTTACATAAAGGATTTGAAATTTATCAATTTATTTCATCCATTAATTCATGTTCTCTATGTATCTTGGGTTCAACTTCCTTATCTCAAGTATACACGTTGATAGTATCACACTACGGCCTCTTATTTCTTTCAAAACAAGTACATGGAGCTAACTCTTTACATGGGATCCAAAATATCCCATTTGTGTTTTATATCAATGTCAACATGAAAAATTACACTCAATATATGGTGCATAAACATCTTTTCACCCCATTTATGACAATAAAATGAAATGTATATGTGGGGTATTCTTGTCTATTATTATACCTTTTAAGGAATTCAGAATTATCTTCCATTTTTCAATTAGAAGGATGATAACACATGGTTATCATTGAAAATATCCTTTAGATGGCCTACTCTAAGACTACATAGGCTAACCCAGTGTAAAAAATAACTAAGATACAACCAAGGTTATTTGTGATGTCTATAAACATATATGCATGTGAAAAGATTCTTAGAATTTATTAATTCTCAATTAGGGCCTATATAAAATTTATTTTCTGTGAAAATTTTAATCATATACACATTAAAAATCACATTATAAATTTTGATTACAAGAAATGTAACTCCCCTGTTTTCCTCATCTTTTCATAATAAAGAACCCACTATTAAATACATTTTATGTAATCATGAAAAAGGGTTGTAAGTTTTGTTCGCATACATCTAACTTTATGCTTGAAATCTATACAGACTATATATATTAACTGTAATTTAGTATAATTCCATACTCTACTCATAGGTTCTCCCACTTATGTGGTACACTCCTTTATTAAAATTTTTCATTATAGTTTGTAGAATCCATGAGGAAAATATTTTCATACTTCCCTTCAGTGATATATTTAAACCTCTCCTAAAATTATGAGTATTCTAGGTAAAAATATATTAAATAACATAGAGAAATGATGTTATTCCATGATATTTAGTTAGAGAAATAGTTATAATATATTCTCTATAAAATACATTTTTTTAATTTTATAAATAGTCGGTTTATGGGTAACCGGTAACCGTAAAAACAAAATGTCCAAATTCAAACCAGAACCACAACGCGGTATCCGAACCTTCCAGATTACAATTCAGATTTTAAAATTTAAAACTTCAACCAAAATCATGACAAAACCAACCCTGAACACCACACGTCCACCTCGTTTAACACCCCTGGCATTGCACGTCACCATCATCCCATCAGAGTAGGCTGCCAGTGAACCGTTCACCAATGTCGTCGTCGCCTACCACGTTGCACCACTCATCGACGCCAACTGAACACCTCCATAATTGTTGCCGATAATCTCCACAGCAGTACGCCGGAGAATGCTGTCCATTGGATCTGAGCGACGCCACTCCACAACATCCATGAAGAAACAAAAAAAATAGGATCCAAAAGAAAAATCACCAAATCAACTATTCCAAACTCATGGATATCTTTCCTGCATCGTTGCCCCATAAATTGACACCATAGACCGGCACGAACATCGCCCTCATCAACCATCGGGAAAACTATTGGCCACCCAAACAACACATCTCAAAGATACGAAGAAATACCACACCAAACCGACCTGGGGAGGGGCAGTGGGACTCAAGGCCAGGGAAGAGTTGAGCGGATTAAGACTCTCTTGATATTCAAGCCCTTCACCTTGGATATGCCCAGAAAATCTATAACCAATTCAAAGGATTCTGAAACACCGTCCATCATAATAGTAGCATAAAAAAAGAACAACCAACCCAACAGAAACTAAAACCCTTAAACCAAAATCAAAACCGAATAAACAGATAATAAAGAACCAAGCCGAGGAGATAAGGAGGCCGATTCAAAAGAAGAACAAGATCGAGACTACAGCCTGCCCCCCTCCAACACCATCCCAAGAGGACCAGATTCCCACATAGAGCCCAGCCAATGAGGGGTCTAGTTCGACGGGTAGATCGTCAAGGGAAGAGGAGGAGAAAAAGAGTACCAGACACCACCACCAACGCCAACCCAAGCCGTCTAAAGCTCATAGACCCAAGTGGATTTCCAATGCGCATGGGTTAGTTAGCAAAAGGGGCGATGAGAGGCGACTATCATCCTCACCAGTTGCAGATCAAATCAAGGAGGGGAAAGAGAGATGAGCTTGAGAAAGAATAAAACCATGCGAGGAGCACCGTCGAGATGAACAAGGAAACCCTAGAGGGAAGGAAAACATGAGAGGTGGCGAGAACGTCGGGATCCAGGCGAGAAGGGGGGCATCTCTTAACAAGTACTTCAAAAACCTATTTTATAAAAGGAAAGTTGAAACTCCAAAATCATCCTTATAATATTTTCTCTACCAAGAAAATCTATTCAATCTTGATCCATATATATTTATAATATAACCTCCATTGAATTTAAAGTTTTGATAATTTGGTGTTGAAATGGATGTTCTCTTCTTCCTAGTATGAGCCATAAAATCCCAGGCACCATCACATGCTTGATTTTTCAGTTTCATTGTTTTTAATTCTTGTGAAGGTAAATTAATCACACAGTTCTTTGGAATGTGGATAGTTTGTTTTCATCCTATTCAACACATCTGATGAACTTTCTGGATATCATTTTTTGAAACATCATATGGGTTTAAACATCATCTCGTGATTTTTTTTTGTTTTTCATTTAGCATAATCATTTTTCTCTATTTCATAAATTTTTTCTCTTATACTAAGACTTTATTTTTTCAAATTGTTATTACTCTTCAGATTTATTAGATTTCTTTTCATATAGAATCATGAAGTAACTATCATATATGTTTTTTCCTATAATGTTTATCATTATAACATTTAATTCATATATTTTATAGATTTTCATTATAAAATTGAATTTATTCTATGTAGATAGATATTTTTCTCATTAATAAACTCTTTAATTAAATGACTATTCTTCCTTCTCATAGAGATGCTTATTTTCTTTCTATAATGACTCCCCCTTAATGTATACCAATTCTGATGAAGTTACATATTATACAAGCCTTTGATGATTTTTTCCAAATTTTCCTCAACACTATTAGTAACCTCTGAAACTCAATTTTCTATAATACCAAATTCTCTATTGGTTATAAACTTATTCCTCTCTTGATACGATCCTACCATGATTTTTCTTTAATCTTGATGAAATTTCTTTTCCAAACTAATTTAATTTCTCATAATCATCATCAGACTGTATTATTCTAGTTTCTATGTCATAACATTCCAAACGAGATGAAATAGATTTAGATTCACATGAATAAAAAAAGTAACATTCACATTATTTTATATAATAATCCTCCTAAAATATTATTATGATTCAATATGATAATTCACAATATTATCAAAATCAGCTCGAATAATTTTCAAGGTGTTTTCAAATTTAAGACTGCTAGAATATTTCTCATTCAGTTCTTCCCCATTTTTATCCAATTTAGTATTGAGGCTTTAAAATATCATATATTTCACATCAATTTTCTCATCGGATGTTTTTGATCTCCTCAATTATGTAATTACCCATCCTTTTCATTTTATTCACTTTTTATAGAAATTTTATTCCTTTAATGAGATATTATATTTATCAAGAGACCCTAGAAGTTCATATCACACCATGTAATTAGGGTAGCTATCATCTTCTTTAACATCACTACATGAAAATCCCTACAAACACACATTTTTCAATGAAAGTTTCATGATTTTTAGTTTAACCATTATATTCTGATACAGTCCATGTTAAAGAGTCTTAATCAACTCTCTTACTCATCATATATTTTATCACGCATCCTTGGGAACATCTTATATCCAATATCACCTTTTCTAATTTTTCTGGATCATATTTATATATAGTCTTCTTACTCATCACGACTCTTAAAATCATCAAATTATTTCTTAGGGAAATCAATTTCAAAATGACCAAATTAATCACAAATAATGAACATTCAATGAAGAAAAGCATAACAATTACACTTCTATCTTTTGATGATTATGAGAATAAAGAGAATAATTATATAATAATCTACATCACTTAAGTCATCCTAAACAAAATGTAATAATTTTCCACCTTTCTTTTCCATCATCATGATATTTTCAATGCTTATAAATCCATTTCCTCTTTATATTTCCTTCTAAACATAGTTTCTTTTCTCATATCATAATTCAATAGTGTATTATAAAACTCATCTATAGAATGGTCTCCAACTTCTTCCAAGAAAAATTATTTGGATCAAATATATCAAGAAAGTTACACATCAGTTTCTTGATAACACACGAGTCATTAAAAGTATATCTAAAACCCTAAATATGAATCACTGTCACATTTACATTGGTACAGTAGTTATCTACCATCTCATCATCATTATTTATTATATATTCAAACATATATCTTTTGATTTGTAGTTTGGATTCTTTGAACTTCATATTCCATTCACATATATTCTAAAGTATGTAATACACCTTCATGGATGTTTTTAACCCATCCAATTAATGGAAACATTAAAAAAAATTGATGACAAGATAGCATTTTAGGATTTTTCATTTACATCAATAATTATCTTATCATTATCTATTATTGGATAACTATTCCTATAATGATAAAACAAATTGTTATGATATCACTAACTTCATGTCTTTGTAAAAGAAGATATGGAAAGATTCGATTCACCCATCCATAATTATAATTTAAATAAAATAAAATCACTCTACTACTATTGATTGAATCCAAAATTTACATAATAAGTCTTTAGTAAAGGTCAGATCTTTTCAAAGGGATCCTCAACGTAAGATATCACTTACATAAACCTATGTCAAATGAATAACTGAGGGGGGGGGGATGAGTGGGTTATTTTAATGAATTATCTTTTACCTTTCAACTAGTGTTTCCGGTTAAATCCTTGATCCCTCTTCATATAATGTCTCTTCTATACCAAATATATAAAATGAAACAATTGAAATGAAAACGAGTATTTTTACAAGGTTCATCCTCAATGTGGGTGACTAAGCTCTTATACTGTTTAGGGTGGTCTAAGGAAAAGATTCTCCACTAGTAATGAAAATTTATTATAAGTATATTCAATATACAGAAATTCCTAATTGAGAAACTCCTCTAATACCTAGTAACAAAGGATTACTTTGGGTCATCTCTTAAAAGTATTATTAAATGATAATACCACAAGTTTTCTTTTTACTGACTCCATCCTATTAATATATTTATATAATGTAACTTGTGTTTTGTACTAAAATTTCATCAGTTATCTAATGTTTTTCACAACGTCTTTTAAACAAACCATTAACTTCTTATACCTACTGATTTAGTGTTCACATTGGAAGTGTTCTATTAAAAGTACACAGTAAAAATTAATCTTTATAAAAAATGATAGCCATGATCACCTTCTATTATATGATATTGTTAACTTTTGATACTCACCGACATCACCAAGACACATAATGTTTTTATACTCATCAAAATAAATAAAATTTGTATTATATGATATTGTATGAATAAATTAATTGATTCCCATACAATTTTACAATAATTTATGAATCTATTCAATGGAATATATCTCTTTCAATACTCAAATAAGTGCACCTCATTTTTAATGATTTAATCTAAATTTATTATTTCATGTGTTTAATCACTATAATTAATAATCAATATTTCATCAAAAAATTATCACCCCTTATTTCACTTAATGTGAAGGATATTCATACTCTCAATGTATTTCATCTAATAATTCATATTAAAATCACGTCCTTCACAAAACATGACATTAACATCTATCATGAAATTTTATCACACAACAGTGTCAAATGAATAATTCCTCTTTCATACAACTACAATGTGAGTAAATAATTTTATACTCATTATTTAACCATAACAAAGTGTAAATCATACAATACCCTATCTCCATTCTTCACAGAATAAATAATTTCATGATATTTCTTCTTTTTATATGGTTTTATAAACAGATAAACATATCTCACACAACCAAATTATATTCTATTACACCACTATATCTTCACAAAATTATACAATGGATCAAATTCTTTGAGTAAGAGAAAATTATTTTATAAACTCAAGTGTGAAGTATTCAAGAGTCTTCATAAAATATTGAAAAGATTTATAGAACCTACCCTCCTTGATGTATCTTAATGAGTAATGAGGAAAAACATTTATTCATCCCTAAACCTAGGGGCCTCATGGAACTCTTTCTTATTCACATAGAAAAATGTCTAATGGATACATTCATCATGAAAGGCATAGAATAACTATATTTTCACGATGAAAATGAAATATCTCAATGTTATCAATAACATGAACTCAGCTAGGTCCCTCAATATTTATAAATGATGATCCAAGACTATCCTACTGAAATAATACTATGTTTGGTATTATTTTTTATTTCATGATGAAAAGGCATTGACAGATATAAAGATCTATATCATATCTCAAAATCTCAATGCAGGTTTCCTTTCTATATGACATCATGTGACACTATAAAAGGTTCTATCTCATCTCTATGAGAACATTTTCTTCATTTAGGATGAGTTTTCATGTGCATGTGTTATTTAATCACATGAACATAGAATGTAGTGACTTCACTATACCTTACATGTAGTGTCTTATTCCTAATTTTAATACATGCATACAAGATGAATATTTGATTCATCAGTTTTCGACGCTCAAGAATAAATAGTAATCATCATTTTATCACTAGATATAGTTAGAGTGGTGAATATAAAATTATGGATTATCATTGATGAATATTGGATACATACAGTGGAGAACCCACAGTTGGGATTTTGGGGATGACACAATATGAATATTACATGGGTTGAAGTCATCACATAAGACGATAGTTGTTTTATCCATATGTTTTTAATGTGATAATTGTAACCCATTTTACACTTGTCCCAAATCAGACTAGAAATAGGTCGACCTATAATTAATAAACTTCCTCATTCCTTCTTTATATTAAACTATCACAATAGTTAAACACGTGGAAAACATATGCACACACGACCTCACTAAGTTGTTCAACACATGTACTATTCTGTAGGAACTCCAATGCACCCTATATTCACACTAGGTGCAACTCTCTTTTTGTTCCCTATGGGATTTATGCATCCTCACAGCTACCTACCACCCACATCTTTCCAGGCTAACTATCTACTACATTTTTGACCATATAGGTACCACATGTGGTTGATGTGGTCCTTAGATAGCTAAGGGATGCCCAATTTTGTTTTAAGGACAACTTGAAAAATAAACCAAATAGTTACAAATATAGAAAAAAATTGCTAGCTATTCGCAAATATATTTTAAAAAATTCACCATGAAAAATATAAAATTTCATGGACTTTATAACTATCATCTACATTTTATTTTTGAATTCAATTATAAATTACAATTACCTTAACATCAAAATCAACTTTTCCTCCCCCTTTTAATTTCAAATTCCATTTCTCTAATTCTTCACTATGGAAAAATTCATTTTCGTGGTATTAAAATTACTCCTAAAAAGATTATATGCTCCATCTTCTTCAAATTGTTTATTCAATTATTTAGAACACTGTGTAAGTTCTTAAACTTCATTAACACATGTATTTAAAATCACAACCTTTTAAATAATCACCAGAGTTATAAGGATAATTGTTCAGGCACGAAATCCAATTTCATTAAATGAATCCATAATAATTCTCAAAGAATCATTACATTATCTCTATTATTTAAAAAACATGTTAAATCACAAAAAAAATGAAACACTTACTTAGTCTCAACACATATTTATATAAATGATCATTTCATTTCATTTCATATGTTTGAAGAGATTTTTTGTTACCACTTATGGATTTTATGGGTCAGTTTGCGTAAGATTTTTTATTACATATTCAATAGTACAAACTTACTTAATTTATTAATAATATAATCTAGTTATTGATGAACCTCAACTAAATCCATGTTTCTGTTTTAAATTATCATATTTAGATGAATTTATAACCTTGGTTTATGTTTAATATAATATTTTTATTTTATATTAAAACTATCATATGAACTCTTTTTTATGTTAATCCATATATATAAGGACTCATTTTTTCAGACTATGATTTTGAACATAAATATGAAATTTTTATTTAAATTATTTTAAGGGTTAATATTGTAATTATTCTCGAGTGTATGACTTCATATAATTTTTATGGCCTCTATTTTGGTCCTGAAATAGTGGTTTACCCTAGGAAATGAATTTGGAGGAATTATGAATGGTTCATATTTCTATGGAATAATTAATAATTAATAATTAATTAATTAAATGGTTATTTATTTACACATGTTCATTTAGTTATATAAATTTAATGGAGTGTTAGATAGTTATTTGATCTATATCATTGAGTTCAAAATGGGTAGTATTTCCTCAGTGAAGAATAAACTCAGTTTGGTCATCGAGGCTGAGATGGGCCCCTTTTTTATTTTTTCTTTTCATTTCACTTTTTCATTATTTTCTATTATTTTTTATATTTAACTTCACTGGATACTCATTTATTCCACCAAGTGGATTATTCCTTCAAAAAACCAAGAGTTATTAGTGTTAGGGGTAGATAAAATGATAGACAGAGAGAAAGATAGAGATTGTGGGGGAAGAGAAGTACTGCCACAAAGCTTGGGACATGCCAGATCTTCATACAATAGATCGGGGTCATTAAAATAGGATGATCATTCATATATTCCACCCAACGATAGGAAATATTTATGTATTTCCATAATTCCATGTATATTTACCATTTTGAAGTTTTAATACATTATAATGACTTCATAAGAATGGTTTTGGGATGATCTATATATTTTGAGGAGAAAATGTTTGTTTTGGGTGATTTGAGGTGATTCTGATTTAAAAATCCCAATCAATCTGTGTGTAGTTTAGAAACACAAACCATTTTTTCTTCTCATTCGAGGAAGGTAATCTTTTTAGTAGTACACATCATGTATGTGGTATACATGATGTGTACTAGTACTTGTCTGTATAGTCATGTACTCTTCCAAAATAGTCTATGTAGGGGAACATGGTAGTGTAAGGTGCATGGCCAGACCCCATGTTGGTAGCATACAGTGTGGAGTTACATGACCAGATGAAGTACCTATCCAGGCCATTTGAAGTACATGTAAAGGTTCCTCGTGTAGGGTACATGCCGTGTACATGTTAAAAACATCGTATACATGAGTTTTTACATAAAAGTCCAATTGAGGTAGACACCCATGTTGGGATTTGGGAGAAAACACCCTGTACTAGGTATACACATTGTGTATAGGTCGTTGTTATCCATTTAAGGGTTTTCATATGTTTCTATCCAATAGTCATAATTGGACTGATGAGTAGTCCATTTTGAGTGTCTTTCTTCATATATCAATTTGGTGAGACCCTTTATATGATTTGAGGAAACCTATGTGGAGTTTCAAGAATTTACATAAATGGATAGGTTCTTTCAATTGTAGTTAAATATAGTTGTCTCTTAAGGGTGAAAATACTTCATCTTAGTCAATCCATGAGATATCAATCCTAACTAATGATTTTATAGATCTTCCATTAATTTCATATTCCATGAAAGATGATCCATTATGATATAAGGGGATATGAGATTAGTTGTTTTCGATGATCCAATGTAGGATTCCTCTTCTTAAAAATTTTCTTAGAGGATTACATTTAGGTTTCCAATTTTAATTACCATTAGAGGATACCCTATTGGTTTTATCCCTTTTTATTCATAGCTAAAGATCCTGAGTTGGATTCTTTTTCTTATGTGTGGCCTTTGAGGATCCCAATTGGGATTACTCTGTAATGTTTCTTCTTGAGGGAACCAATGTGTACATCGACATTTGATCGACCCTAAGCTAGTACATCGGGTCTGGGTAGTGAGGGTATTCAATGTGACTTTAGAACCCATGTCGACCGTGTAAGCCATAGGGTTGCGACAGTAGTTTTGGGTTATACATTTGAACACCCTCACTCTTATTATACATTCAATTGTTTACTACTAATCCAACATTAATTACCAAAGGTACTTCATGGCTGGTGGATGATGAGACTGACCTGATTCATTATACATAGGGAATCCTAGATGTGATTCCTCGGTTCTAGTTTTGAGCCTCATTATATTGGGATTTGTATACGCCCTTCCAGGAATCAAGATTTTGAGCCTTTTGACTATTTCTTGGGATGAACAAATGTACTACCTAAAAGCCAGCTATTGAGACTACATGTATGAATGTTACATTATTGGGATTCCCGGAGCCACTTCCTGGGATTAGGCTATTGAGCATACTTGATTGATATTACAAGGATTCATAGATGTAATTACTAGGATACTGATTTTGAAACTTACACGATTGGATGTTGAACACAGTTCTCATCATTGTTCATTGGGATGTTTGGATGACACTACATAACATTTTTAAGATATACTCGTTGGATGATTACCCTTTTCTCAAGTGATTTGTTGGATTCTCCCTAGGATTTTGTGGATGTACCATGACCACATTGTCCAAAGGTACATCATGGTGATAAGGTTGTTTATCCATTTACATGAATTCATATCGATTATGTACATAGATCTAGAGAACATTCTTTATGGATCACCTAAGGGTGATCCCTAGGATTATCTAAGTTGCAATGTCCTGATTTTTTATGGACATGGACCTTGAATTACATGTGGAATAAGATGTATGAAATCTATATCAAAGCCATATTTAAATGATTTTCTATTGGTATACAGTATCCTTTATTATAATGGTTGTAGGTGAGTATGGGTGAACCTAGTTATAGATAATGCATCTCCCTATTGTCACATATCATTCTCATATACATTTCTTGTATTGACCCAACTAGGTATTGTCGATTTGGGTTATATACCAAGAGATCAACTAAAAGATACACGGTTTGAGTGGTATAACATCCAAATTATTGCCCTTTTATAGGATGTCTAGTTGGTCGGATCATGGGTCCAAATATCAACATTGTATTGAGTTATTTATTATTTTCTACCTTCCTTATAAAATTATATATCTAAGAATATAAATATATTTATTTATTTGGATATATATATATATATATAAATATATATATATATCCATGCATATATATTCTCATATAATATGGGGATGTACGTAGACAATTGGGGTTACATACCAAGGATTAAATTGTAGACACACCTTCTAGTATAAAATTATATATTTAAGAATATATATATATATATATATATATATATGTACTCACTATGTGTGGGGTAGAAACAACCTCTACTAGGAACTATCCATGTAGTCGAGTACCCCACTAGACAACCCGTGTAGGGGAACATGGCTTTGTAGTGTATAGTATCCAACCATGCATGCGTTGCATGCTCTGTGGAGGTACACAACGAAGAAAAGTACATGTTCAGACCATGTGAATTACACGGGAAGGTACCCCATGAAGGTTATACTCCATATACATTTTCAACATGATGTGTACATGGGTTTTTCAATGCAAATTCCAGCAAGGGTACACACCCAAGTGGGTATTTTGTGGAACACATCATGTCCAAGGTATATACATTCTGTACTATCCCTTGCTACACTTTTAATAGTGTCATGTATTTCTGTCTAGGATTTATAAATGGGACCATGGGTAGTCCATATTGAGTATCATTCTACATATATTGCATTAGAGAAATCCTTGATGTGGATTTAGGACTTATATGTTGCATTTCAAACATTTTCTTAGAGGGACATTCACTTCCTCTACTAATCAAATCCAGATGTCTCCTGATATTGAGAATCTTTGATATGAGATGATCCATGACCTATCTCTCTTTATTAATGCTATTTTAGATCACTCTTTTTTGAACTATCACATGAAATATGTTCTATTTTCACCTAAGAGTCCATGGGATCATTTATTTTCTATAATACCATGTAGGATGCTTCTTCTTATGTTTCAGCCTAGAGGATTATGTCTATGATTCCTCTATCATTTACCATTAGAGGATCCCTTGTAGGTTTCCACCATTTTTCAATATAACTAGTGATCCCATGTAAGATGCCATCACTTATGTGTGGAATTCAGGGATCCCATGTGTTTTTCCTCTACTGTGTTTTGAATTAAGGGACCCAATGTGTACACTGATGTTTGACAGACCTTGAGCTAGCATGTTGGTTCTTGGTTTTCATGGTAGAAGATGAAACCTTGAACCTATGTCGAACTTATAATCCATGGTGTTGTGATAGTAGTGGTAGGTCATACATTAGACCACCCTCACGCTTTTTATACATTCACTTATTTACTGTTGATAAAATTGAGATTACCAGAGGTACTTTCTAGTTAGTGGTTCATGAGCCTTACTTGATGCACAGATGAATGGGATTCCTATACGCGCTTCATGGGATCAAGCTTCTGAGCCATATTATACTAGTATTGACAATGGTACTTCATAGAATCTTGATTTTGAGAAATTTGATTATTATATGTGATTCCCAGATGTACTTACTAGGATCCACCTATTAAGCATACATTTTTTTCTATTACTTTATTGGGATACCCATAGGTTCATCTATAGATATAGCTATTGGCCCTACATTATATAGGTTCCAGGCACAGAGGATGAGTGTGATGGGAGATTCCTAGTATTGATTTTTTTCATGGTCGATGATCAGTCTAATATTTACATAATGATTACTGTCTTGATCTATAGAATTGAATCAAATAAAATAGAAAAATTATGGAATGTCAAAACCAGAGAAAGAACCATCACATATTATTTATAATAAATTTAATTAATTAAATAATAATAATTATTTATTTATTTAATCCTTGATGGATGTAGAAACAGATCAACCATGCACTGTCATTTCATTGTCAGAATCAAGTACATATTCCCTCTAGTAGTGATCCTCTTCATGCAAAGCATTCTCCTTGATCTGGTGGCGGAATATTTCTCTCAATTCTTAGGATCGATATTGGAGAAGAGAGATCTCAAGGATTTGATAGGATTATCCAATTCAGTTTTTTCACAATCCAATAAAATTAAAATTTCTATTTAGAAAATAAAATAACTGGGTTTCTATATTATTGGGTAAATATAAAATAATTTCAAAAATTACATTAGTTATTTATAAAATCCTAGAGAAAACTCCATTTCAAATAACAATAATAATAATATTATTATTTATCGACACACACTTATCTAGAAAATAAAAATTAAATAATATTTAATCCAATAATATGTAATATTTATTATTTTCTCACCCAACCTAGAATCTTAATACTTCATTCCCCAATGATATTTATTGGATGCTGAATAGTGTATATTTATTTATTAATTAAATATCACAACATTATTCACTATTAAATAAATAAATATAATATTTACTAAATAGCAAGTAAATATTTATATTAGATCAACCATACCATAATTGTTATTAAACCATGTACGGGAATAATATTTATTCAAATTGATAAATAATAAATAATAATATTTTCTTTAACTGATATTCTGGATACACATTGTGTGTGACCCTCTAGGCCACATTCTCATTGTAATTTGGCTACATATCTTAAATTACATGGTTAGCATCTAGAAACACACCCAGAAACCCATAGAGAAAGATGTTAATGCTGTAAAGACATGTAATCACATATAGGTTCTTATTGTGTTATATAATCCCATTATTATGATATCTCTTATCAATATGGTTGCATGAGAGGGCCATCAACCAAACTTCTCGATGACTCTTTCATTGATTTCATAGAAAATGAACTTTCCTATAGAACACCATGGTTGTGGATTTATTTTTTTATATAATTTCAATCGAAGGGACTGAGATATCAACTTTTGTTAGATTATAATGGACAAATCATTTCTCACATTATTCATTAATGAAATATTACTTGTGAGACACCCAATGTATCCTAACTCTACATGAACATATGTATTCATGGTTTTCATAAATACATAAAATTACATGACTTATAATATTCATTATGAATAATATTTATGTCTTAGGATCAATAGACACACACAAAAATATAAATACCCAATGACACATAGAATTGTTTATTTCGTACCAGAGGGTGTCATTCTCAAAATATCCTAATGGATATTACCATGGTTTTAAACCATGAGAGGTACCTCAATGTATGATGAGTCTCCAAAAATAATATAATGTATCATTTTTTTCCATCAAATGACTTTATTTGTATACATAACATATATATATTAAGATTATCATACCACTTTTGGGTTCTCATCATTGTAGGGGAACTCGCATGGCCTTTTAGTGCGAAAACTACTCTTGGTACATTGTCATGTACTATGTTCTGAAAAATAATAATCATTATGAGAGAAAAAGTTTATTAATATTAAAAAAATGAATACATGGTATCATAAAGTACAAAGAAGTTGGTTCTTGGGAACCAACTACAATAGACTCCCACTTTCACTATAGTCAACTTCTAACAACCTTCAGCCTACAAGCTATCATATGATACTCATGATTATTTTAAGATATGACTTTAGTCAAGGGGCCCACCATGTTCTCTTATATGGATACTCTTCTTATTGTAACATCACTTATCAAATGAATATCCCCCAAGTGGTTATACTTTTATAGTATATTCTTTTTTAGTTGGTGTGACATTGTCTATTTTAAAAGCTCTATCACTATATAATTATCACAATACAATGTGATGAGATATTTACTTATATGTACCAAATAAAGATCTTATAAAAAAAGTTCAAATCCAAACAACATACAAGGATGTATCAGAAGCATATATGTACTCATGCTCCTATGTGTAATTAGTCAAAACTAGCTACATTGAACAATTTGATCTCAGAGCTCCTCCATTAAGAAGAAAAAATATTTTGATTACGGCTTCAAATCATTATAATTTGCCTAAAAACCAACATCAATATTAATCCTTATGACAATATCCACATCTCATCCAAACACCAGGGAAAAAGTCCTTAGTTCTTCTCAAATACTTATAGAAAGCCTTAACATTAGTCCAATGTTGTTATTTAGGATCAGTTTCATATTTTACTCCCATGATCAATGATTAGAAAACATAAATTCTAGTACATAACAAGGAATACATGATTGGTCATATATCTAAAGTATATGTGATATTACACATTATATTTTTCTGTTGTTATGTATAAGGAAAAATTTTCTTATAATGTTGTAAACTATGTGACACTTGAACCAATCCCCTCTTGTATTGTTCCATAATAAATATCTTTATTATATATTAAATCTATATACTTTTAATAAGTCTAATAATCCTCTTTGGTCTATCATGAATGATCTTGATTCCTTTAATTCAGGCTGCTTGACCTAATTAATTCATTAAGAAACATTTGTTTATCCAGTCCTTAACAGACTGTAAGACTTCAATTTAATTTTCAATATGTAATATTTCATCATCATATTCTACTAGGATGATGAACATATTTACATTAAACCTCTTTTAAACTCATAGGTCACATTCATTATTAAGGAAATCAAATTATTTTATGGATTCATCAAATAAAATGTTCCATTACCATGATTATTTCTTCAATAAATAAATCAATATATACAACTTAAAATTTATTTTGGAATCACTTAGAGTCACAGACCCTTCCAGTTATGTCATATATACATCATACATAAGGTTATCATAAAAGAATTTAGTTGTAACATCCAAATACCAATCTCATAGTCATTATAAGGTGTTATGGAAAGAATACATATGATTGATTTAAACATAGGAAATGGTAAAAATGATTCATTATAGTCAATTACATGACTCTATTTTAACACTTTTTTCAACTACCCTTGATTTAAAAGTACTTAATTTACATTTCATATCCAAATTTCTTTTAAATAACCATTTGTATAAACTTATCCTCACAGCTACTTGCACATTTACTAGAAACAAAATTTGGTTATGAATCATAGAATCCATTTCATAATTCACTGCTTCCTTTCGTATTGTAGCTTTTGAGATCTCAACTGCCTTGTTATAAGAGATATGTTAATTATTGTCAACCAATAATGAGTCACCAAATTTAGTGACTAGAAAATCATATCTCTATTGTAAAGACCCTAAATTTTCAATGAATTTATTTTTCTTAATTCATATGTAATGTTACGAGTCTGTGGCTTCTGAGGGCACTTGATTCCTAGGCCCGGTGAGCCAGAAATCAATTTCTGAAGTTTTGTTCGGGTACGTTCATTAAACATACATGCGGGTTTTTTTATTTTTTGAACCCATGCTCAGAATTGAAATATGAGGGCGCCGATGAACTCAAAGAGCCGGAATTGACTTAAGGGGACCTTTACCACAGATGCATTTTATGCGGGTTGAGAGTTAATTTTTGCAGTTTTAGAATGAAATGAATAAAATGAATAAAATTGTGGAACAGAAATTTATTAATGTTCGGTGGTTATTTTATCCCAAGGGAGTTAGTGGTGGGGTCCACACCCACATAACCTCCCATGGGAGGATATTTGTGAGGTGGGGCCCACAAGATTTCCTAACCTTTCATCTCCCCCATAACTCCTCCCAACTCCCTTGAACTTCCCTTCATTTATTCTTTTTGAAAACTCCTCCTCTTTAATATGAGGAGCCCCTCCATCTCCCTCTCTCCAATTAATGTTCACCAATACTTTAAATAAGGAATTTATTTTTTGAATTAATTTGAATTGGTTGGCATTTCCTTAAAGTGGGAGATGTTTTTTTTAATATTTGCATACAAAATATTTTTGGTGGGGGAACCTCTAGAGATTTAGAAGTGCTACTTTCTTCAACGAAGAATGACTTTCTCCCTCGAAGAAGAGTGCTCTACGATTCGAAGAATGAGAAGTCGCCAATGAAGCTACTTCTTCAGGTGCACTTTGATGTCAATGGAATCGACACTGTTCTTTCGCGACCCTAGACTACCGTGACTTTCGTCTTCCGTGACACTCGACTACCATGAACCTTATTTCAAGGTAGGGTGGATTGCTTCAATTTTATTTGAATGAAATTGTTATACGTTTTTCATGAAACCATGTTTTTCTTTGGCCACATGATACTCCCTAATGCAGAGTGCGCAGGCTGAATGAACACGGCCCGACAACCCTCCCTTGATCCTCATTTCTTTTGGAAGGTGACGGTGATGGAATGATTGATGGCGACTGGAGAAAAAGTGGCGGTCGTATGCCGCCCGCGTGGAGAGGAACTGCGGCCCATGACCGTAGTCCGCTCGACCAAAGATGAACCGGCCGGGCCGGAAGAAGATTGTGGCGCCACAAGGGGTGCCATGCTGCGGAAGACCGTGGCCCGCAATCCGCGGGCCGCTTCAGCGGTGAACCGGTCAGCGGGTAGAAAGAACTGCGACACCTGAAGGTGCCGCGCAGCAAGACTGCGGTTCACCAAGTGGGCCGCTTGCGCCAGGAAGGTCGGCCGGTTTGGGAGGATGGCGCTGCAAGGCACCGCCGGTTTGGGTAGCCAGGGGGCCGCGCCACCCCTCAGACCACTCGGCCTTCAGGCCGAGCCACTCATCTAGCTGGCCTAGCCGCAACCAGTCGGGCCGCGCCGGGCCTGGCAGCGCCGTGCTGGGCTGGGCCGCGCCCCGCCGGGTCGGGCCGCACCCCCTCGGTCCGGGCCACACGTTTCATCAGGCTGGTCCGACCCCATTCCTAGTCAGACCCACCAAAACTAGGTTGACCCGAGCTGCCATCCCACTGGGCTTAACGAGCCGGGCCCATTTTCAGATAAGGGTGAATAACATGAAGACCGCACGTCTGATAGATGCGCCATCTATGGCACTGAGACACTCATGATGTGGCGGTCCTTTTGCGATAATCTAAATGAGTTTTGGATAACTTTGGAAAATGGTCGGGTTTGGAACGAGCATATTTCCAACCGGGACCCATGAGCAAAAATGCTAATAACTCTCAGACCGAGCGTCCGATTGATGCATCTTCAGTCGCATTGGGTTTCTTTTGACGAGACGAAACTTCGGGATACATGATATATAGACATCATGATAGTTGATGTATCGACCCATTGGCTCGAGGAGCGGACCCTCCCGGAATTGAGCATTTTGTGTGCGGGAACCCTAGAACTGGTTGCGACTACAACGACTTCGGTACTGGAATCCTTCGTGGGTTCGGCGACGATGAAAACTGTACTAGAATCCTTCGTGGGTTCGGAGATGATGAAAAATATACTGGAATCCTCCATGGGTTCGGTAGTGATGAAAACTGTAATGGAATCCTCTGTGGGTGCGGTAGCGACGACAACTGTACTAGAATCCTCCGTGGGTTCGGCAGCGATGACAACTGTACTAGAATCCTTCGTGGGTTCGACAACGATGATGAATCAATGACTTCATTTAATCATCTCTATCTCTATACGAAGGATGTGTACCTATGTGAGATGATTCTTGGCTTTCAATCATTACCATTAGTGTGATTGACTTCTTTCTTGTGTGGACTGAGTTGTGCTTGGGCTCGAGAGTTGGAGCCGAACTGGGATTGATGACTTAGGTATATGTATGGGAATATACCTAAGTAGAGTTGTTTGATAATTTGTGATTGTATCATTTATTTTTGGTTTATCCTTCGCGGATTCTGAGAGACCTTCGGGGGTCTCAGGCCCCCTACTGATTATCATTACACTCACCCCTACACGGGAAATTCCCGCACTACATTGTGTTGGATGCAGACGAAGGACATCACTGATCGTGGTAGAGGCTTGTAGAGCTGGACGGTACCCGAATGTGGACCACTTGGAGAGACGTACACGGAGCAGACAGATGGACCCGTGGTGCTGGGGAGAATATCTGTACCCTCCAATTAGGTGGGATTCCAAAAGGACGACACGGTGGATGCAGATTTACTTTACTACTATTGTACTAGACTTTTAGTTGTACTGTACTTAATGTTGGGCTTGTATATCCGACCCCATTCTTTTCAGCACTTACTTTTTTATACCGTTTTACTTTGTTCTTACTTCAGCTTGTGTACTCTGTTGTGTTTGATTAATATCTTAAAGGCAATGCCTTCCCTTTTTATTGGGGTTTACGCCTTTGGTGTTAGTCGCTAGCCCCTGGCCTATGGAAGGCAGGCTTGGGGTAGTCACGGTATGGGCCCTGAGGACGGGTCGTGACAAATTGGAATCATAGGAGTCGGTTCTTCCGCAGAACATATGACACTGATCTTTCCTTTCTATGAAGCAATAGTGTAAAGAGTATTGAGTGTGGTTTTCATTCTAGGGAGTCTAGTGTTGGTGCATCAGCCGACATATCCATACACCAGGACCCTGACCCCTAATTTCCGACTTATTGCAAGAAAACTCTGATTAAATGTGTGTTTCAAAAGTTTTATTTGTGATTAATTTGTGTCACCTTAACAGTTATATTTTCTGACCATGGAGCACCTATTTTTTTTCAGGATGACCCCAAAAAGGCAGCCAGATAGGGTTCTGAGTCGCGTACGAGATGACAACCCACAGAGCGAGGAGGCCTCGGTGCAGGGCCCCATCATAGCGGAGGCACCAGTGGTACCACTACCCGCTGAGCCACCGATACTACCTGCCCCAGAAGCAGAGAGTGCAAGCTACCTGAGTGCATTGCATGAGTTTCAGTGACAGAGGCCCCCCAAGTTCCGGGGAGAGATGGACCCTCAGGTAGTCGAGGATTGGATGGAGGCAGTCGTCAGGGTTTTCAGATTGGTAGTGTAGATTCTCGAAGCCTGACGTACATGGACATTACATTACTTTTGCAGAATACTTAATACATAACAAAAACATACACACAATGACCGTAATAGTTTAGGGTCTTTGGAAACTCAGAATATATACATCTAATCATGTTGAAAGATCTTCAACATTTCCCATAACAATCTTCCCCTTTTCATTTCCTTACCTAAAACCATTCTTTATTTCCTGGGGAAAATAAAACATAAAAAGGTTGAGCTCAAATGCTCAGTAAGGGGAAACATATAGAACATAAAACAATCCATAATCATTTGAAAGAAAAAACTTGAACATGAAATCTAAACCTTAAAACCTCGAGAGAAGACATAAATCTTGGAAGTAAGTAAGGCATTTATAATAAAGGAACATCAATCATGATAAAATAGCATGGGAATAAAACATGTAATTGTGGCATCCATTAAGCACATGTAATGATTTCCATAGTAGCCAAGACATTTCTGCCAAGACCATCATAGTGGACAAAGTCCCTTTCTGAATCGAGTTCACTCCTCATTCCAGTCCTGAAATACTGAACCAGATTAACTTACCATTCCAGCCATGTATATCTCATGAGATATAAATCTTTACCCAATGCATTGGAGGGAGATATAGGTCCCACCCATCTCATAATAAAATCATTCTTACTTGTGCCACAAAATAAACATACATCATTCATAATAACCTAACGAATAAAATGGGTTTCATAAACATAATCCCATCATCACATAATCCATATAAAATAAATGGATATCATTTCATAATTAGGAAAGTGAAACCATGTGAATCATAGAGACATGATACTTGAAACATACACATATGAAATAGTGTCATCTTAGATGTAAAATGATTTTGATAAAACACTCGAAATGCATTCTTGAGGAAAATATCCTTTCTTCTTCAAAATCAATTTCTTTTCAAAAAATGTCATGTAAGTTTAAAAGAAAGAGATTTTGTTGAAAATATTCATGAAATCGTTTGGAAGAAGCTTCATGAAAATTAGGATTTATAAAACCGTAAAAATCTTTTCATGTCGTATACGTTAAAAAAACATTCTTCTTGTACTTTTGTCAGAAAAGTCAAAAATAACTTGTAGGGTAAATACAAGAAAGATTCCTTCCACACCATGGGGTAATAGTATAAATGGGTAAAAAGGAATTTAAACCTATATTAATACACTTTTATAAAACATGTACATGGATGATAGCAATAACCCCAGTAAATACTTACGAATAAGAAATCTCAGATAAAAATTAGATTTGAAAAATTATCCCTTACCTTAGGTACGATATGCTTCGTACATTTCTGAACAACCTGTATAATGATTTAAATAGTATCATATACTTATTACAGAATCATATTCATTGTTATGATATCATATATGGTTCACTTATGACTTTATATAACCCGTTCGTTTGTAAATTCATGTTAAAGTAGTGTTTTGGGTAAAATCGTTTTATTTGTCATTCGTGTTTTAACTTGTAATTATTCATATGATTACATAGATCATGATTACTTACATCTATAATGTAAAACATGATTTATATATAATATATATTCAGAATACACATATATATAATAGATCTATAAATGGAAATAAATACACCGTTCATGGAGACAGTAGGTCGTACGTATGCATGAACATTGTTCTCGTTTCCTTATTGAATTGAATGGAATTAAGTATATGACATATATATATATATAAATAAATACAGTAGAATTATTATTTCATATATTTCATTATTACTTATTATATATACTTTATAATCATTCTTGAATGCTTGACATGGATAGTGAATCTCATCGCGTCGTGGAGACGGTAGTCCGTACGTATGCACGAGCGATGATATCATTCCCAAGATCGTGGAAGTGTATTAATGTGTATGTATAATATTTCAGAATCAATATAACATTAAAATAATCATATATATTCATTACATTCACCATTATACCCATCCAAGTAAGGTGGTGGTGGAAAATAGATTACACCACGACGTGGAGATGGTATTCCGTACGTACGCACATGCGGTGATTTCATTTTTCGTAGGTTGGATAGATGGTGAAATATGGTTGTTTCATACATATAATAACATATAAGTATATGAGTGATAATGATGTTATTACCTCATAATGAAACAACAAAAAAAGAAGAATTGTAAGAAGAAATAAAGTTGAAAGAATCGGTAACGGACATTACCTCTTCTTTGAAGCGCCTCTTTGAGACCTCCTTTTAGGGCACTAAAATTAGTCTTTGAAGAAGACCAGGACATCTAGGATGTTTCTTGGAAAGTGTAGAGGATAAATTTTTAGGGGTTGTCTGAGCTTGAAGGCTCAATGTGGTGTGAGGAAGAGAGGGATGAGGTTCCCTTTTATAAGGGAGAAGAGAGGCACCTTTGGAAAAACTAAAAATATTATTTAATTATAAAGTAATATTCTGTTTTAAATAGTTCCAAATTGATTTATTTCTAAGATAAGGTAGGTATGGGTCAAAATCATCTCATACAATAGAATTTAGACAAGTTTAGGTTTCTATTTTGACCTTATCATTTATATATAACCTTAAGTTAAATAATTCTACTTTTACCGTGTCTTCTTGTTTTCGTAGACTATAAGGTTAATAAACATACCATTACCAGAAAAGAACCCCAAGTTTTTTATTATTAATATATATACCCTTATCTAAGTCATTTGGCCAAACCTTATATTTTTAGGAATAAAATAACAGTTAATAAGATAATATTTGTTTTAAAAACTATTTTATGTCAATTTTGACACTATTTGGTAATTGATTTTTTTGAAAATCATAACAGAAATATTATTTCGAAAAAAGTAAATTAGAGCAATAAAACATGTCATATTAACAAATAAAATTACTGGAATTCATAAAAAGTCTCAAATTACATTTATTTCGGTATTTATAACATCAATTATGTCAATATTTCAATAATAAGATAATTACTGCATCATCATTGTGCCATAAATAAATTAAATTATTTAATGTCTAAAAAATAAAAAGAAACTACCATTATGTATTAAATCTTTATATATTTCTAATGAATATTTATAGTTGAATTTATCTTCTGTATAACCCTATATAAAAAATTATTTACTTATTAAACATTGATTTTAACTATTTTAACCCTTCTTTAAATAAATTAATAATAAATGACCTAATCTAATACAAGTGGGCCTAAATGGTCATATTTTATTCCTAAGGTTGTTTTTGGTCTAATTACTCTTATTCAAAAAAATTAGGACATGTGTTAGGGTAATAATAATATCATTTTTACCCTTAATTACCCTATTTACTATTAACCGTGGTAAATAAAAGTAAAAAGTTACTATTCACCAAAAATTATTTGCATCTCATTGAACCAAATTTTACTTATTAACATCAACCGTTTCTCTCAGATTTTTTAAATTCCACTCACAGAAGCGGTAAAATTAAGTTTTATGTAAATTTGCAAATTCTTTTAGGAGGTGGGTAAAAGACGGTGAAAAGTTCAATAAAATTTTTTATATATCTAGAATTATTATAAAATTACTCCAATAAATTACATTTAACTTATATAGGTATTATGTATCAATATTGACATAAAATAAATTTAAATAAAATAAATAACTATTTAAATAAAAAGTCGGTATTTAAATAGTAACCCAGTGTTTTCACTATTCATCAAAAATTGAAAGTTTTCAGAAAAATACCAGAATTTCACCCTAGGCTAATTTAAATATTCTAAATCCAAAAATGAAGTCAATTTTGAAAAATAAAAATTACAAATTTCGAAAAGTCGGTATTACTATTCCTAACAGCTAGTTTTAATAATATTTTAATAGCATGTCGTTGTTTAGTGAAACTCGGTATTGCGTACGACGCAAGCTATCAGGGAAGGTCACGATTGCGTGTAAATCAATCCAAGCTAGTGTTGTGTGTAGTGAAATATTCCTTTAATGATTTATATAACATAAAAAACAAAATATTTCTCATAAAAGTCTCGGGTCTTACATTCTACCCTGCTTAAAATTAATTTCACCCTCGTAATTCGTCACTTGTAACAAACAGATGAGGATACCTCTCCCTCATCATATCCTCAAGCTCCCATGTAGCTTCTTCTAATTGGTGGTTCCTCTATAAAACATTCACCAAGCGAGTGGTCTTGTTACGTTGGACTTTTTCACTACGATCGAGAATCTCTATCGGCTGTTCATCATAAGGAAGATCTTGTTCTAGTGGTATAACTTTTGATCTGAGTACATGTGAAGGATCAGGTATGTACATTCTTACGAGAGATACATGGAACACATTGTGAACTTGATAGAGATTCGGTGGAAGTGTCAATCGGTAAGCTACCTTCCTAACACGATCTAGAATTTTGAAAGGACCGATATACCTAGGGCTCATCTTTCCCTTCTTTCCAAATCTAATTACTCTCTTCCAAAGAGATATTCGTAAGAACACCATATCACCCACTTCAAACCCTTTGTCTTTTCTTCAGTTTTTGGTATAACTTTTTTATCGAATCTGAGCTCCTCTTATGTGTTGTTGAATAGATCAGACATTTTCTGCCATCTCATCAACAAGATCTGGTCCTAATAGCTTTCTTTACCCAACTTCATCCTAGCAAGTTGGAGTCCTGCATTTCTTTCCATAGAGAGCTTCATAAGGAGCCATCTGAATACTAGAGTGAAATCTATTATTATAAGAAAAAATTCCACCAAAGGTAGGTGTTGATCCTAGCCACCTTTGAAATCCATAGAGAAAGCTCTCAACATATCTTCTAGAGTTTGAATCATCCTCTTAGACTGACCGTCTGCCTGAGGATGATAAGCAGTGCTGAAACTCAACTCTGCATCCAGAGTATGCTGAACACTTCGCCAAAAATTTGAGGTAAACCTCAGATCCTGATAAGATATAATAGAAAGTGGTACTACATGCAATCTTACCAATTCCTTTACATATATCCTGGCAATCTGATCCAGAGAGAAATCTTCTCTAATAACAATGAAGTGTGCAGACTTTGTAAGATGATCAACTATGACCCATATAGCATTATTGCCTTTGGATGTTTTAGGAAGTACGGTGACAAAGTCCATAGTGACGTTTTCCTATTTCTATTTGGGTATCGGTAATGTTTGTAACATTCCCTTAGACATCTGTCTCTCAGCTTTAACTTGCTGACAAACCAAGAATCGAGAGACATATTCAGCAACATCTCTTTTCATTCCATCCCACCAGAAGTACTCTTTCAGGTCCCTATACATCTTCGTGCTTCTAGGATGAATAGAGAATGAAGAACTATGAGCCTCATCCAGCAGCTCATTCTTTAATTCAGGGATGGGAGTAACACAAACCTGATTCCTGAACATTATTATCCCATCACAATAAAGGATGAATTCAAGAACATTTCTCACCTACTTTCGTAACTCTACATCTTCTTTCCGTGCCTCTTTAATCTCCACATGTATAGATGGTTGAACATTCATTTGAGAAAGATAATATTTTCCCCTTCCATTATAATTCCAAGATCCATCCTTTGTAAATCCATAAATATTGGATCTTTTGTGATCCTCATCATGGATAAACTGGCATGGTATTGTCGAATTAATGCATCTCCCACCTTGTTTGCTTTCCCAGGGTGGTAATGGATTGAGCAGTCGTAATCCTTAATCAGATCCAACCAACTTCTTTGGCACATATTCAGATCCTTTTGTGTGAAAATATACTTTAAACTTTTATGATCAGTACAAATTTCACACCTTTCTCCATAAAGATAATGCCTCCAAATCTTTAATGCAAATATTACCGCAGCTAACTCAGAATCATGAGTTGGGTAATTTTGCTCATGGATTTTCAACTGTCGTGAGGCATAAGCTATCACCATATCATTTTTCATGAGAACACACCCCAATACCTTCTTGGATGCATCGGTGTAGATCACAAACCTTTCTCCACTACAAGGAAGTGTGAGCACAGGTGCACTAAATAACCTTCTTTTCAACTACTTGAAATTTTCTTCACATTCCTCCATCCACATGAACATAACTCCTTTTCAAGTCATCCTAGTGAGTGGATTAGATAATCATGAAAAATCATTCACAAAAAATAGATAATATCCAGCCAAACCAAGAAAATTTTTGATGTCAGTTACTGTTGTTGGTCTCGACCATCTTTCGATAACCTCTGTTTTTACTGGATCCATAGATATCCCCTATTTTGAGATTATGTGACCCAAAAATGAATCTTTTTGAAGCCAAAATTCACACTTGGTAAATTTGGCATAAAGCTTGTCCTTTCTCAGGGTCTTCAATACAATTCCCAGGTGATATTCATGTTCTTCCTTGTTCTTTGAATAGACAAGGATATTGTCTATAAAGACTACCACAAACTGATCAAGATAGTCTCTAAAGACACTATTCATTAGATCCATGAATATAGAAGGGGCATTAGTAAGACCAAATGGAATCACTATAAATTCATAGTGTCCATACTTTGTACGGAAAGCCGTCTTTGGTATATCCTCCATTTTGACCCATAATTTATGATACCCTGAACGAAGATCAATCTTGGAAAAGTATTGAGCTCTGCGTAGTCGGTCAAATAAGTCATCAATGTTCCGGAGAGGATATTTTTTCTTGATAGTGATATTGTTAAGTTCTCTATAATCAATGCAGAGTCTCATTGATCCATATTTCTTCTTAACAAATAGAACAGGTGCTCCCCAAGGTGACGCACTAGGGCGTATGAACCCCTTATCAATATTCTCTTGGAGTTTCTTCTTCAATTCCTGTAACTCAATTGGGGACATCCTATAAGGTGTCTTTGAAATAGGTAAAGCCCCCAGTACGAGTTCTATTGAAAACTCAACTTCACGATTTGGTGGAAGACTAGGAAATTATTTCGGAAAGACATCATAAAACTCATGTACAATGTGCATATTCTTAATCGTGAGTTTCTCACAAACCATTTGAGATAAATAACCTTCATTTAGTGGAATCAAGACCCATAAGATGGAAGAAATTTCCACTGGAAGGTTATGCTCATCCTTGCATCGATAGATTGATCTGGAATATGAAATGTGACTTCTGTTCTTTGGAAATTGATATGAGCTCCAGATAGAGAAAGCCAATACATGACAAGAATCACATCAAATTACACTATAGGAAGGATCACAAGATTTGAAGGAAGCACTTTCCCACAAACTTCAATCAGATAAGAATTATAAACTTTTGATGCGACTGTTGTGCCATTAGGGGTTGTCACAGCTAACTCAACATCTAATTATTGAGGTAATACAATGATACCGTTAAAAAACTCTTTATACATAAAGAAGTGTGTGGATACAGAATCAATTAAAACATTTGCTACTTTATATTGGATGGTAAGTGTACCTTTCACCACTTCATTATCGTACTCCACATCGCTGATAGAAATTGCATGTGAGTTTCCTTTTTCTTTAGCCTTAAGAGTTTGTTGACATCAATCATCATCATCAACCCTTGGATTTGGGCATTGATTGGAATAATGACCCATCTCCTTGAACTTGTAACATTGAAGTGTAGGAGGTGCACTCTGTGTAGCCTTTTCTTTTTTCGCATCACTAGACATGTTCTTCCCATCATTGCGGCATTAAAATTCTTGATGACATTCCTTTAAAGATTGGAAACGTTTACTTGTCCCTATAAGACAACTCCCTCTATGTTTCTTTCCACACTTTGGGCATAAGGGAAAACTCATCTTATTTTCAGTGGGCTCTTTAGATTTCCCTTTGAATTCCATTTTCCTCTTCTTATAAAACCCATATTACTGATGGGTTACTCCAATATCTATCTCAAATTTGAGAGCACATTGAATGATTTCCTTGTAGCTATTGAAGTCCCTTATGGCTAACACCATTTGAAGACTTGGTTTTAAACCACTAAAGAATCGATCGATCTTACTCTTGGGTTGGATAATAATCCCAAAAGCGTACCTTGCATGTCTTGTAAAATTTTCTTCGTGCGTACCAACAGATTCATCATCCTTTTGCTTTAGTTCAAGAAACTACTTCTCTATCTTTGTTCAATGAATACGAGAGAAGTACATATTGAAAAATAAGTTCTTGAACTCATCCCATTACATGGACTCAATTTCATCTCTTTACCTCAGATTCATGATAAGATTCCACCATTGATTATCATCTCCTTCCAAACGATACACTGCCAAGATGACTTTATCATGATAAGAACATTTAATAACTAAAAATATCTTTTTAGTAGTACTAATCCATTGTTCAGCAACTAATGGATCAGTAGACCCGCTGAATGATGGTGGATGCGGCCTCATGAAGGATTCAACATAATGTTGCTCCTTACTTTGCTTGTTTGGAAGTCCTGCATGATTCATATCTCGAGAAAGTTGTGTGAGCATGGCTACAAGATTTTTCAATCCAGCTCCGATAACGTTTGGTTGCTCAGGGGGACAATCATTTAATTGCCCATCGCATTCCGCATTAACACGGTTCCTTCGGGTTCTAGCCATTGACTAAAACCAAGAAGAATAGTGTGAGTAAAACTAATTATAATAGGAAATCCACATAATCATTAATAAAATTTCACACTTAAGGTCTTATCATAGGTTATTCATGGCCATTTCTAAAACACTAAGATTGTGTTCTATGCTTAGACTTATCCTTATGATTCTTACTAAGGATTTCACATCCTAGTTTCCAAAGGTTGACTATACCATTCCTCTGATACGAACTGTAGAGACCCGAAGCCTGACTTACATGGACATTACATTACTTTTGCGGAATACTTAATACATAACAAAAACAGACACACAAGGACCGTAATAGTTTAGTGTCATTGGAAACTCGGAATATAAACATCTAAACATGTTGAAAGATCTTCAACATCTCCCATAACGATCTTCCCCTTTTCGTTTCTTTACCTAAAACTTTTCTTTATTTCCTTGGGAAAATAAAACATAAAAAGGGTGAGCTCAAATTCTTAGTAAGGGAAAACATAGAGAACATAAAACAATCTATAAAAATTTGAAAGAAAAAATTGAAAATGAAATCTAAACCATAAAACCTTGAGAAAAGACATAAATATTGGAATTATGTAAGGCATTTATCATAAAGGAACATCAATCATGATAAAATAGCATGGGAATAAAACATGTAATTGTGGCATCCATTAATCACATGTAATGATTTCCATAGTATCCAAGGCATTGCTTCCAAGACCATATTAGTGGACAAAGTCCCTTTCTGAATCGAGTTCACTCCTCGTTCCAGTCCTGTAATATTGAACCGAATTAACTTACTATTCCAGCCATGTATATCTCACGAGATATAAATCTTTACCCAATACATTGGAGGGAGATATAGGTCCCACCCATCTCATAATTAAATCATTCTTACTTGTGCCACAAAATAAACATACATCATTCAAAATATCCCAACAAATAAAATGGGTTTTATAAACATCATCACATAATCCATATAAAAGAAATGGATATCATTTAATAATTAGGAAAGTGAAACCATGTAAATCATAGAGACATGATACTTGAAACATACACATATGAAATAATGTCATATTAGATGTAAAATGATTTTGATAAAACACTTGAAATGAATTCTTGAAGAAAATATCCTTTCTTCTTCAAAATCAATTTCTTTTCACAAAACGTCATGTAATTTTAAAAGAAAAAGATTTTGTTGAAAATAGTCATGAAATATTTTGGAGCAAGCTTCATGAAAATAAGGCTTTATGAAACCTTAAAAATCCTTTCATGCTGTATAAGTTAAAAAAACATTCTTCTCATACTTTTGTCGGAAAAGTTAAAAAGTACCTTGTGTGGTAAATAAAAGAAAGATTCCTTCCATAACATGTGGTAAAAGTCAAAATGGGTAAAAAGTAATTTAAACATACATGAATACACTTTTATATAACATGTATATGGATGATCACAATAACCCCAGTAAATACATACAAATATGCAATCTCAGATAAAAATGAGATTTGAAAAATTATTCCTTACCTTAGGTCTGATATGCTTTGTACATTTCTGAACCTCCTGTATAATGATTTAAATAATGTCATTGTCTTATTACAGAATCATATTCATTGTTATGATATCATATATGGTTTACTTATGACATTATATTACCTGTTCTTTTGTAAATTCATGTTAAAGTAGTGTTTTGGGTAAAATCGTTTTATTTTTCGTTCGTGTTTCAACTTGTAATTATTCATATGATTACATAGATCATGATTACTTACATCCAGAATGTGAAACATTATTTATATATAATATATATTCATAATATATATATATATATATATAATATATCGATAAATGGAATGAAATACACCGTTCATGGAGACGGTAGGCCGTACGTACGCATGAACGCTGTTTTCGTTTCCTTAATGAATTGAATGGAATTAAGTAGATGAAATAAATATATATATATATACATAAATCCTGTAGAATTATTATGTCATATTTTTTATGATTACTTATTATATATACTTTATAATCCTTCTTGAATGGTTAACATGGAGAGTGAATCTCATCGCGTCGTGGAGATGGTAGTCCATACGTACGCACGAGTGATGATATCATTCCCAAGATCATTGAATTATATTAAAGTGTATGTATAATATTAAAGAATCAATATCAATTTACAATCATCATATATATTCATTACTTTCACCATTATACCCATCCAAGTATGGTGGTGGTGGAAAATAGATTACACCACGGCGTGGAGAGGGTATTCCGTACGTACGTACACGCGGTGATTTCATTTTTCGTAGGATGGATAGATGGTGAAATATGGTTGTTTCATACTTCTAAAACATATAATTATATTAGTGATACTGGTGTTATTACTTCAAAATGAAACAACTAAAAAATAAGAAGTGGAAGAAGAAATAAAGTTGAAAGAATCGGTAACGGACATTACCTCTTCTTTGAAGCACCTCTTTGAGACCTCCTTTTAGGGCACTAAAATTGGTCTTTGAATCAGACCAGGACCCCTAGGATGTTTCTAGGAAAGTGGAGAGGAGAAATTAGAAGGGTTTGGACGATCTTGAAGGCTCAAAGTGGTGTGAGGAAGAGAGGGATGAGGTGCCCTTTTATAAGGGAGAAGAGGGGCACCTTTGGAAAAACTAAAAATATTATTTAATTATAAATGCATAATCGGTGTTAAATAGCTCCAAGTTGATTTATTTCAAAGCTAAGGTAGGTATGGGACAAAATAATCTCATCCAATATAATTTAGACAAGTTTAGGTTTCTATTTTAACCTTATCATTTATATTTAACTTTAAGTTAAATAATTTTACTTTTACCGTGTCTTCTTGTTTTCTTACACTATAAGGTTAATAAATTTACCATAACAAGCCAAAAGAACACCATGTTGTTTATTATTAATATATATAACCTTATATAAGTCATTTTTCCGAACCTTAGATTATTAGGAATAAAATAAAAATTAATAATATAATATTTGTTTTAAAAACTATTTTATGTCAATTTTGACACTATTTAGTAATTGATTTTTTTGAAAATCATAACAGAAAGAATAGTTCAAAAAATGTTAATTAAATCAATAATAACATGTCATATTAACATATAAACTTATTATAATTCATAAAAATTCTCAAATTACATTTATTTGGGTATTTATAACATCAATTATGTCAATATTTCATTAATAAGATAATTATTGCATCATCATTGTGTCATAAATAAATTAAAATATTTAATGTCTAAAAATTACAAATAAAATAAAATTATGTAGAAATATTTTTAGATTTCTAATTAATATTTAAAGTCTAATTTATCTTATGTATAACCCTATATTAAAAATTATTTACTTATTAATCTTTGATTTCAACTATTTTAACCCTTCTTTAAATAAATTAATAATTAATGTCCTAATCTAATCCACGTGGGCCTAAATGGTAATATTGTGTTCCTACGGTTTTTCTTGGTCGAATTACACTTATCCAATATAATTAGGACATGTGTTAGGGTAATAATAATATCATTTTTACCCTTAATTACCCTATTTACTTTTAACCGTGATAAATAAAAGTAAAAAGTTACTATTCACCAAAGATTATTTTCATCTCATTGAACCACATTTTACATACTGTCATCAACTGTGTCTCTTAGATTTTTGAAATTCCACTCACAGATGCAGTAAAATTATGTTTTATGTAAATTTTCAAATTCTCCTAGGAGGTGGGTAAAGGACGGTGAAAAGTTCAATAAAAATTTGTATATATCTAAATTTATTATAAAATTACTCCAATGAATTACATTGAACATATATAGGTATTATGTATCAATTTTCACCTAAAATAAATTTAAATAAAATAAATGATTATTTAAATAAAAAGTCGGTATTTAAATAGTAACCTAGTGTTTTCACTATTCATCAAAAATTGAATGTTTTCAGAAAAATACCAAAATTTAACCCTAGGTTAATTTCGATATTAAGAATCGAAAAATGAAGTCAATTTTGAAAAATAAAACATACCAAATTTCAAAAGGGGGGTATTACTATTCATAACAGCTAGTTTTAATAATATTTTAATAGCATATCGTTGTTTAGTGAAACTCAGTATTGTGTAAAACGCAAGCTATCGAGGAAGGTCGTGATTGCATGTAAAGCTAGCCAAGCTAGTGTTGTGTGTAGTGAAAGATTCCTTTGATGATTTATATAACATAAAAAACAAAATATTTCTCATAAAAGTCTCGAGTGTTACATTCTACCCCCCTTAAAATGAATTTCGCCCTCAAAATTCATTACTTGTAACAAACAGATGAGGATAACTCTCCATCATCATATCCTAAAGCTCCCATGTAACTTCTTCTAATTGGTGGTTCCTCCATAAAACTTTCACCAAGGGAGTGGTCTTGTTCCGTTGGACTTTTTCACTATGATCGAGAATCTCTATCAGTTGTTCTTCATAAGAAAGATCGTGTTCCAGCGGTACAACTTCTGAGCTGAGTACATGTGAAGGATAAGGTATGTACTTTCTTAGGAGAGATACATGGAACACATCGTGATCTTGAGAGAGATTCAGTGGATGTGTCAATCGGTAAGCTACCTTCCCAACACGATCCAGAATTTCGAAAGGACCGATATACATAGGGATCATCTTTCCCTTACTTCCAAATATCATCACTCTCTTCCCAGGAAATATTCGTAAGAACACTTTATCACCCACTTCAAACTCTAAGTCTTTTATTTGGTTGTAGGCATAAATTTTTTGTCGACTCTGATCTGCTCTTAAGTGTTTTTGAATAGATCATACCTTTTCTGCCATCTCATCAACAAGATCAGGTCCTAATAGCTTTCTTTCCCCAACTTCATCCCAGCAATTTAGAGTCCTGCATTTCTTTCCATAGAGAGCTTCATAAGGAGCCATCTGAATACTGGAGTGAAAGCTATTATTATAAGAAAATTACACCAAAGGTAGGTGTTGATCCCTACTACCTTTGAAATCCATAGAGGAATCTCTCAACATATCTTCTAGATTTTGAATCTTCCTCTCAGACTGACTATCTGTCTGAGGATGATAAGCAATGCTGAAACTCAACTCTGTATCCAGAGTATGCTGAAGACTTCACTAGAACATTGAGGTAAACCTTGGATCCCAATCAGATATAATAGAAAGTGGTACTTCATACAATCTTACTACTTCCTTTATATATATATCCTGGCAAGCTAATCCAGAGAGAAATCCTCTCTAATAGCAATGAAGTGTGCAGACTTTGTAAAACGATCAACTATGACCCAGATAGCATTATTTCCTTTGGATGTTTTATGATGTCCGGTGACAAATTCCATAGTGATGTTTTCCCATTTTCATTCGGGTATGGGTAATGGTAGGAACATTACCTTAGACTTCTGTCTCTCAGCTTTAACTTGCTGACAAACCAAGCACTGAGAGACATATTCAGCAACATCTCTTTTCATGCCATCACACCAGAAGTAATCTTTCATGTCCCTATACATCTTCATGCTTCCAGGATGAATAGATAATGAAGAACTATGAGCCTCATCCAGCAGCTCCTTTTTTAATTCGGGGATGGGAGGAACACAATCCCGATTACTGAACTTTATTTTCCCATCACAATCAAGGTTGAATTCAGGAACATTTCTCACCTTTTTTTGTAACTCTACATCTTCTTTCTGTGCCTCTTTAATCTTCACATGTATAGATGGTTGAACATTCATTTGAGAAAGATAATATTTTTCACCTTCCATTATAATTCCAAGATCCATCCTTTGTAAATCCATAAATATTGGATCTTTTGTGATCCTCATCATGGATAAAATGTCATGGTCTTGTCGACTTAATGCATCTGCCAATTTGTTTGCTTTCCCAGGGTGGTAATGGATTGAGCAATCGTAATCCATAATCAGATCCAACCATCTTCTTTGGCACATATTCATCTCCTTTTGTGTGAAAATATACTTTAAACATTTATGATCAGTATAAATGTCACACCTTTCTCCATAAAGATATTGCATCCACATATTTAATGCAATGATTACCGCAGCTAACTCCAAATCATGAGTTGGGTACTTTTTCTCATGGATTTTCAACTGTCGTGAGGCATACACTATCACCATATAATTTTTCATGAGAACACACCCCAATCCCTTCTTGGATGCATCACTATAGATCACAAATCTTTCTCCACTACAAGGAAGTGTGAGCACAGGTGCACTTGATAACCTTCTTTTCATCTCCTTGAAATTCTCTTCACATTCCTCTGTCCACACGAATGTAACTCCTTTTCGAGTCAACCTAGTGAGTGGATTAGATAATCATGAAAAATAATTCACAAAACGTCGATAATATCCAGCCAAACCAAGAAAACTTCGGATCTTGGTTACTGTTTTTGGTCTCGACCATCTTTTGATAACCTCTATTTTTACTGGATCCATAGATATCCCCTCTTTTGAGATTATGTGACCTAAAAATGCAACTTTTTGAAGCCAAAATTCACACTTGGTAAATTTGGCATAAAGATTCTTCTTTATGAGGGTCTTCAATACAATTCTCACATGATCTTCAGGTTCTTCCATGTTCTTTTAATTGACAATAATATCGTCTATAATGACTACCACAAACTGATCAAGATAGTCACTAAAGACTCTATTCATTAGATCCATGAAGATAGTAGGGGAATTAATAACACCAAATGGCATCACTATAAATTCATAGTGTCCATACCTTGTATGGAAAGTCGTATTTGGTATATCCTCCCTTTTGACACTTAATTGATGATACCCTGAACGAAGATAAATCTTGGAAAAGTATTGAGCTCCGCGTTGTTGGTCAAATAAGTCATCAATGCACGAGAGAGTATATTTGTTCTTGACAGTGATCTTGTTAAGTTATCAATAATCAATGCAGAGTCTCATTGATCCATACTTCTTCTTAACAAATAGAATAGGTGATCCCCAAGGTGACGCACTAGACCGTGTGAACCACTTATCAAGATTCTCTTGGAGTTTCTTCGTCAATTCCTAAAACTCAATTTGGTCCATTCTATAAGCCGTCTTTGAAATAGGTAAAGCACCCTGTATGAGTTCTATTGAAAACTCAACATCTCAATTTGGTGGAAGACCCGTAAATTCCTCTAGAAAGACATCATCAAACTCCCGTACAATAGGTATATTCTTAATTGTGAGTTTCTCACCAATAATTTTAGATAAATAACCTTCATTTAGTGGAATCAAGACCCATAATATGGAAGAAATTTCCACTGGAAGGTTATGTTCATCCTTGCATCGATAGATTAATCTAGAATATGAAATGTGGCTTCCCTTCTTTGGAAATTGATATGACCTCCATATAGAGAAAGCCAATCCATGCCAAGAATCACATCAAATTCCACTATAGGAAGGATCACAAGATTTGCAGGAAGCACTTTCCACCAAACTTTAATCGAAGAAGAATTATAAACTTTTGATGCGACTGTTGTGCCATTAGGGTTTGTCACAGCTTACTCAACATCTAATTGTTGAGGTAATACGGTGATACCCTTAGAAAAGTCGTCAGAAATAAAGGAGTGGGTGGATCTAGAATCAAATAAAACATTTTCTACTTTAGAGTGGATGGTAAGTGTACCTTTCACCACTTTTTTATCATACTCCACATCGCAGATAGAAATTTCATGTGACTTTCATTTGTCTTTAGCCTTAAGAGTTTTTTGACGAAGACCATCATCATCAACCCTTAGATTTGGGCATTTATTGGCATAATGTCCCATCTCCTTGCACTTGTAACATTGAAGTGTAGGAGGTGCACTCTATGTATCCTTTTCTTTGTTCGCATCACTAGATATCTTCTTCCCATCATTGCGGCATTCAAATGCCCGATGACCTTCCTTTCCACATTTGAAACATTTACTTGTCCCTTTAAGACAAATCCCTCCATGTTTCTTTCCACACATTGAGCATAAGGGAAAACTCATCTTGTTTTCAGAGTTCTCTTTAGATTTTCATTTTAATTCCATTTTCCTCTTCTTATCAAACCCATATGACTGTTGGGTTACTCCAATCTCCATCTCAACTTTGAGAGAACGTCGAACGATTTCCTCATAGCTATTTATGTCCCTTATCGCTAAAGCCCTGTGAAGACGTGGTTTTATAGCACAAAAGAATCGATCGATCTTACTCTTGGGTTGGATAATAATCCCATAAGCATACCTTGAAAGTCTTGAAAAATTTGATTTGTAGGTACCAACAGATTCATCATCCTTTTGCTTTAGTTCAAGAAACTCATTCTCCATCTTTGTTCGAAGAATACGAGGGAAGTACTTATTGAAAAATAAGTTCATGAACTTGTCCCATTCCATAGACTCAATTTCATCTCTTTGCCTAATATTCTTGATAAGATTCCACCATTGATCAACATCTCCTTCCAAACAAGACACTACTAAGATGACTTTATCACGATCATAACATTGAAGAACTGAAAATAACTTTTCAGTAGTACTAATCCATTGTTCAGCAACTAATGGATCAGTAGACCCGCTTAATGAAGGTGGACGCTGCCTCATGAAGGATTCAACAGAATGTTTCTCCTTCCTTTGCTAGTTTGGAAGTCCTGCATGATTCATAGCTTGAGAAATTTGTGTGAGCATGGCTACAATATTCTTCATTCCAACTCCCATAACGTTTGGTTGCTCAGGGGGACAATCATTGCATTTCTCGTCGCATTCTTCATTAACACGGTTTCTTCGGGTTCTAGCCATTGACTAAAAACAAGAAGAATAGTGTGAGAAACACTAATTATAATAGGAAAACCACATAATCAAGAATAAAATTTTACACTTAAGGTCTTATCCTAGGTTATTCATGGCCATTTCTAAAACACTAAGCCTGTGTTCTATGCTTAGACTTGTCCTTTTGATTCTTACTAAGGCTTTCACATCCTAGTTTCCAAAGGTTGACTATACCATTCCTCTGATACCAACTGTAGAGACCTGAAGCCTGATGTACATGGACATTACATTACTTTTGAAGAATACTTAATACATAACAAAAACAGACACACAAGGACCATAATAGTTTAGTGTCTTTGGAAACTCGGAATATAAACATCTAATCACGTTGAAAGGTCTTCAACATCTCCCATAACAATGTTCCCCTTTTCGTTTCCTTACCTAAAACCATTCTTTATTTCCTGGGGAAAATAAAACATAAAAAGTGTGAGCTCAAATGCTCAGTAAGGGCAAACATAGAGAACATAATCCAATCCATAAACATTTGAAAGAAAAAACTTGAACATGAAATCTAAACCTTAAAACCTCGAGAAAAGACATAAATCTTGGAAGTACGTAAGGAATTTATCATAAAGGAACATCAATCACGATAAAATAGCATGGGAATAAAACATGTAATTGTGGAATCCATTAATCACATGTAATGATTTCTATAGTAGCCATGGAATTGCTTCCAAGACCATCTTAGTGGACAAAGTCCCTTTCTGAATGGAGTTCACTCCTCGTTCCAGTCCTGTAATACTGAACCAGATTAACTTACCATTCCAGCCATGTATATCTCATGAGATATAAATCTTTACCCAATGCATTGGAGGGAGATATAGGTCCCACCCATCTCATAATGAAATCATTCTTACTTGTGCCACAAAATAAATATACATCATTCATAATAACCCAACGAATAAAATGGGTTTCCTAAACATAATCCCATCATCACATAATCCATATAAAAGAAATAGATATTATTTCATAATTAGGAAATTGAAACCATGTAAATCATAGTGAATTGATACTTGAAACATACACATATGAAATAATGTCATCTTTGATGTAAAATGATTTTGATAAAACACTTGAAATGAATTCTTCAGGAAAATATCCTTTCTTCTTCAAAATCAATTTCTTTTCACAAAACGTCATGTAATTTTAAAAGGAATTTTTTTTTAAAATATTCATGAAATATTTTGGAGGAAGATTCATTAAAAATAATTATTTATAAAACAGTAAAAATCCTTTCATGCCGTATACGTTAAAAAAACATTCTTCTCATACTTTTGTCGGAAAAGTAAAAAAGTACCTTGTAGGGTAAATAAAAGAAAGATTCCTTCCATACCATGGGGTAAAAGTCAAAATGGGTAAAACAGACTTTAAATATACATGAATACACGTTTTTAAAACATGTACATGGATGATAGCAATAACCCCAGTAAATACTTACGAATAAGCAGTCTCGGATAAAAATGATATTTGAAAAATTATCCCTTACCTTAGGTCCGATATGATTCATATATTTCAGAACCTCCTGTATAATGATTTAAATAATGTCATTGACTTATTACAGAATCATATTCATTGTTATGCTATCATATATGGTTCACTTATGATTTTATATTACCCGTTCTTTTGTAAATTCATGTTAATATAGCGTTTTGGGTAAAATTGTTTTATTTTTCGTTCGTGTTTTAACTTGTAATTATTCATATGATTACATAGATCATGATTACTTATATCCAGAATGAAAAACATGATTTATATATAATATATATTCATAATATACATAGATATAATATATCGATAAATTGAACAAAATACACCGTTCATGGAGACAGTAGGTCTTACGTACGCGTGAACGTTGTTTTCGTTTCCTTATTGAATAGAATGGAATTAAGTAGATGACATAAATATATATATATACATAAATCCAGTAGCATTATTATGTCATATATTTCATGATTACTTATTATATATACTTTATAATCATTCTTGAATGGTTAACATCGAGAGTGAATCTCATCGCGTCGTGGAGAGGGTAGTCCGTACGTACGCACGAGCGATGATATCATTCCCAAGATCGTGGAATTGTATTAAAGTGTATGTATAATATTACAGAATCAATATCACTTTAAAATAATCATATATATTCATTACTTTCACCATTATACCAATCCAAGTAAGGTGGTGGTGGAAAATAGATTACACCACGGCGTGGAGACAGTATTTCGTACGTTTGCACACACGGTGATTTCGTTTTCTGTAGGATGGATAGATGGTAAAATATGGTTGTTTCATAATTATAATAACATAACAGTATATGAGTTATGCTGATGTTATTACTTAATAATAAAACAACTAAAAAAGAATATGTTTAAGAAGAAATAAAGTTGAAATAATCGGTAACAGACATTACCTCTTCTTTGAAGCGCCTCTTTGAGACCTCCTTTTAGGGCACTAAAATTGGTCTTTGAAGAAGACCAGGACCTCTAGGATGTTTCTAGGGAAGTGGAGAGGAGAAATTGGAATGGGTTGGCTGATCTTGAAGGCTCAAACTGGTGTGAGGAAGAGAGGGAGGAGGTTCCCTTTTATAAGGGAGAAGAGGGGAACCTTTGGAAAAACTAAAAATATTATTTAATTATAAAGTCATATTCGGTTTTAAATATCTCAAAATTGATTTATTTATAAGCTAAGGTAGGTATGGGTAAAAATACTCTCATCCAATATAATTTATAAAAGTTCAGGTTTCTATTTTAACCTTATCATTTATATTTAACTTTAAGTTAAATAATTTTACTTTTACCATGTCTTCTTGTTTTCTTACACTATAATGTTAATAAACATACCATAACAAGCCAAAAGAACCCCATGTTTTTTATTATTAAAATATATAAACTTATCTAAGTCATTTTGCCTAAAAATAGATTTTTAGGAATAGAATAACAATTAATAATATAATATTTGTTTTAAAAACTATTTTATGTCAATTTTGACACTATTTGGTAATTGATTTTTTTGAAAATCACAACAGAACTATTAGTTTGAAAAACGTTAATTAAATCAATACTAACATGCCTTATTAACATATAAAATTATCGTAATTCATAAAAAGTCTCAAATTACATTTATTTGGGTATTTATAACATCAATTATTTCAATATTTAATTAATAATATAATTACTGCATCATCATTGTGTCATAACTATATTAACTTATTTATTGTCTAAAAATTACAAATAAAATACCATTATGTAGAAATATTTTTAGATTTCTAATGAATATTTATAGTCCAATTTATCTTATGTATAACCCTATATTAAAAATTATTTACTTATTAAACTTTGATTTTAACTATTTTATCCCTTCTTTAATTAAATTAATAATAAATGTCCTAATCTAATCCAAGTGGGCCTAAATGGTCATATTTTATTCCTAATGTTGTTTTTGATCGAATTACACTTATCCAATAGAATTAGGACATGTGTTAGGGTAAAAATAATATCATTTTTACCCTTAATTGCCCTATTTATTTTTAACTATGGTAAATAAAAGTAAAAAGTTACTATTCACCAAAAATTATTTCCATCTCATTGAACCACATTTTACTTTCTGACATCAACCGTGTATCTCGGATTTTTGAAATTTCACTCACAGAAGTGGTAAAATTAAGTTTATGTAAATTTGGAAATTCTCCTAGGAGATGGGTAAAAGGCGGTGAAAAGTTCAATAAAACATTTTATATATCTAAAATTATTTGAAAATTACTCCAATGAATTACATTGAACTTATATAGGTATTATGTATCAATTTTTACCTAAAATAAATTTAAATAAAATAAATAATTATTTAAAAAAAAGTTAGTTTTTAAATAGTAACCTAGTGTTTTTACTATTCATCAAAAATTGAATTTTTTCAGAAAAATACCAAAATTTCACCCTAGGAAAATTTCGATATTCCAAATCAAAAAATGAAGTCAATTTTGAAAAAAAAAATTACAAAATTTCAAAAAGTGTGTATTACTATTCATAACATCTAGTTTTAATAATATTTTAATAGCATATTGTTGTTTAGTGAAACTCGGTATTGTGTACGACGCAAGCTATTGAGGAAGGTCGCAATTGTGTGTAAAGAAATCCATGCTAGTGTTGTGTGTAGTGAAAGATTACTTTGATGATTTATATAACATAAAATAAATATTTCTTGTAAAAGTCTCGGGTGTTACAGGTAGGGACATCAGCTGACCTTATGGTGATCCTTGCCGTGAGTCTTTTGCACGTAGCAGTAGGAAGATGGTGGAGCTTGATGCTCTATGTGCATGATGAGGCATCTATACTTTGGACAAACTTCAAGAGTCTCTCCTGTATGAAGTTCCTTCCCACCACCCTTCAGGCGGTGCAGATTCAAGAGTTACATCATCTGTAGTAGGGCAGCATGACAGTAGCTCAGTACTCAGTGAGGTTTACTGACCTCTTGCGCTACTCCAAGGACATGGTACGAGACCAATTCTTCAGGACCCAGACCTTTGAGCAAGGACTAAGGCACGAGATTTGAACTTCGATGATTCCTCTCAGCATCCCGACGCAGGAAGGGGTGCTAGAGCGAGCCCTTATAGTGGAGATCTTTCTTACTGAGCAGTCACCGGTAGAGATACCCACCACATGGCGACACGTAGAGGAGTCTTCTACAACCAGCAGTAGACAGTTGACACAGAGGTCCAAGAAGACCAGTCCATTAGGTGGGAGACCTCAGGATACAGGTTCGGTTATGTGGGGAAACCGAAATAGAGCCAGCTATCTAAGGAGCGGGCAGTGCTATGCATGTGGTGAACAGGGTCACATGGCTCGAGACTTCCCGAACCACCGTGAAAATGAGCAGCAGAGAGTGGAGGAACCTCCCAGGCAGAGGTAGAGGTTCGACCATGGAGGTTCGCAGGGAGCAGGCAGATGAGGCAGAGGAGCTGGCTGAGAGGCGGGTGGTGGACAACGTTTTGAGGCTCTACCACCACCACCACTAGGAGGTCCACCCCGACCTGAGGGAGCTGGAGGACAGAGGTATGCTCAGCTCCAGCCAGTGGAGGCTTATGACCACAGCACACCTGAGATGATTCGAGGTACTATCTGTGTCTACTACATCATTGCTGCATTACTTATAGACACAGGTGCGAGTCATTCTTTTATTGCTGCTGCCCTTATTCGGAGCTCGGAGATTCTGACAGAGCCATTGGATAGATCCTTATGGCTAGAGACTCTTATGGGAGCAGACTCGACGATTATACACAGGTGCCGACAGTGTGAGAATACTCTAGGAGTCGAGAGCTTCGGATGGGATCTTATTGTAGCGGTGTCGAGGCCTTACAACATCATCTTGGGTATGGACTGGTTTTCTACAGTCCATGCTCAGATTGACTATATTAGGCACAAGGTGCAGTGTATCTACACGGATGGGAGTAGGTTCACCTTCACCGACGAGAAGGGAGCCTTAATAGCACAGTATGGACTTACGCAGAGGAGAGGGTAGCCGATCACTCATCAGTTGGCTAGTCTCATCCTCGGAGTGGTTGATGTGGGGAGTCCGAGTTTTGCTATTGTGATGGATCAGTATGTGGATGTTTTTCCTAAAAACATACCAGTACTACCTCCTCGTAGAGAGGTAGACTTCTACATAGACCTGTACACCGGGCCATCACCAATATCTACTCCAGCATATCGTATGGCTCCCGCTGAGCTTTGTGAGTTGCGAGTATAGTTGGGGAACTTACAGGGAAAGGGATTTATCCGACCTAGTGTTTCACATTGGGCTTCTCCAATTCCGTTTCATACGAAGGCAGATGGGAGCTTGCGACTGTGTGTCAACTACCGTCCCCTGAATTAGGTGACCGTGAATAACAAGTACCCACTCCCATGGATTGACAACCTCTTTGATCAGCTCAAGGGAGCACGATGGTTCTCGAATATAGACCTCAGGTCAGGCTATCATCAGTTCATATTTCGATATGAGTATGTGCAGAAGACGAAATTAAGGTTTCAGTATGGCCACTACGATTTCTCTGTTATGCCTTTCGGTGTAACCATTGAACCATAAGTGTTCATGAGTCTCATGAATAGGATCTTCTAGCCTTACCTCGATCATTTTTTCATAGTCTTCATCGATGACATACTGATTTACTCAACTACTGAGGAGGAGCATTCCTACCACTTGCAGGTTGTACTGGATACACTCCGAGAGCACCAACTTTATGGTAATCTCTCGAAGTGCCAGTTTTGGATTCGAGAGGTACAATTCTTGGGACACATCATCTCAGAGGTTGGAGTTGTAGTGGATCCAGTGAAGATCGTGACAATGCTTGATTGGGATCCACCCAGGAGTATGACGGAGGTGCAAAGTTTCCGGGGTTTGGCTGGGTACTATCAGAGATTTGTGCTAGACTTCTCCAGAGCTGAAGCACTTCCTTTATCTTTGACGAAGAAGGTGAAACCCTTTGGGTGGACAGATAGATATCAGTACAGCTTCCAAGAGCGGAGACAATGATTGATGAGTGCGCCCATCTTGAGGCTACCAGAGGAGGGCATTGGGTACGTAGTTTACTGCGATGAATGAGGGACCAGACTCAGGTGTGTCCTAATGCCAGAGCGAGTAGTGATCGCGTATGGTTCACAGAAGTTGAGACATCATGAGAAGAACTATGCCACCCATGACCTGGAGTTATCAGCAGTGGTCTTCGCCTTGAAGATGTGGCAACACTATCTGATGGGAAAGCGCTTTATAGTCTACTTTGACCACCAGAGTCTCAGATACATCTTCTCACAGAAGGACCTGAACCTGAGACAGCGGCGATGGCTCGAGTTCCTCCAGGACTATGACTTTGAGATAGTCTATACTCTTGGGAAGGGGAATGTTGTGGATGATGCTCTCAGTAGGAGATCAGACATTCATCTACCAGGAGAGGTGACTGAGTAGCTAGCTGCATTGTAGATATCCTTTGTGGATAGTGATGGAGCAGCCTTTCTACAGTCACTCACAGTCACTACTCTGCTCCTTCAGTGAGTTAGAGAGGAACAACGTGGGGATGTTGACTGTGAGACGCGACGTGCTTAGATATCCACAGGGAAGGCACCTGATGTATTTTATGAAGGAGGGGATCACATCATCCTCTTCAGGGGACGTACGACGATACCAGTTGCACTATAATAGGACTTGCTAAGTGAGTTCCACACTTTCCCTATAGCGGTACATCCAGGAGTGGCGAAGATGTACCAGGACCTCAGACGAAAACACTGGTGGCCGGGCATGAAGAAGGCTATATCAGAGTTCATTTCAAGATGCCTCACTTGTTATAAGTGAAGACGGAGCACCAGGTACCAGTAGGCTTGGTACAGCCCTTAGAGGCCCCGGAGTAGAAGTGGGATGGGATATCCATGGATTTTATGATGGGGCTCCCACGTACATCCCGGGGACAAGACTCAATTTGGGTGATTGTAGACCGACTCACCAAGTCGGCCACTTCTTACCGATCAGAGTGCAGGGCTTAGTAGAGAGCTTGGGACGCCTCTACATTTAGGTGATAATACTGATTCGCGGTGTTCCATCGACTATATTTTTTGATTGAGATTCCCATTTCACTTCCCGGCTATGGAAAAGGTTACATGAGGCTTTTGGGACGCAGCTATGTCTGAGCACCGCCTTCCATCCTCAGATGGATCGACAGACTGAGAAGACCATATAGGCACTCGAGTACATGCTCTGTGCATGTGTCCTTGACCTTGTTCATAGCTGGGAGGATCACATACACTTGGTGGAGTTTGCGTAAAACAATAGTTACCAATCCACCACTGGGATGGAACCATTCGAGGCACTGTATGACCGACCTTTCCGATCACCTATGTGCTGGACTGACCCTAGGGAGTCAGCACTTGTAGGATCAGAAATGGTTCAGGCTATGACTGAGAAGGTGTAGATCATCCAGGAGTGGATGAAGACCGCACAGAGCAGACAGAAGTCCAACACTAATAGGAGGTGGAGACCACTGGAGTTCGAGGATGGAGACAATGTCTTCTTATGGGTCTCACCTCGAAGGGGTCAATGGAGATTTGTCTGGGGAGGAATGTTATCTCTAAATTTCATCAGACCATTCTAGGTACTCATTAGAGTAGGCGAGGTGTCTTACCGCCTGGACCTTCCACCTTAGTTGCACTGAGTGAATGAAGTCTTCCACAAATCTCAGCTGAGGAGATACGTGCACGACCCAATCCACATCATCGATCATGGGGAGCTGGACATCAATGACAGGGAGACATTTGAGGACGTCCCAATGGAGATTGAGGATCGACAGGAGCAGGTCATACGTGGATGGTCGATTCCTCTGGTGTGCATTCGCTGGCAGCACGAGAACCTCCATGAGAGCACTAGGTAGTGGGAGGAAAAAATGTGAGCTTAGTATCCCCATTTGTTTTCATAGTGTGTGTTGTAGCTTTACGGGGATGTAAATACCTGAGGTGGGAGTAATGTAAAGACCCGAAATTATCAAAGAGTTTGTTTTCATAATTCATGGGAATTTTACGGGTCTTTGGCTTCTGAAGACACTTGATTTAGAGGCCCGGTGTGCCCGAAGTCAATTTCCAAAGTTTTGTCCAGGTAAATTCAGTAAAGGTATGTGCATGTTTTTCTATCTTTTGAACCGGTGCTTGGAATTGAAATCCGAGGGCACTAAGGAACTCACAGCGCCGATATTTGCTTAAGGGGACCTTTACCACAGTTACTTTTTATGCGGGTTGAGAGTTAATTTTTGGGGTTTTAGTATGAAATGAATAAAATGAATAAAATTTTGAACAGAATTTTATTTAAGTTGGGTGGTTATTTTCACCCAAGGGGAGTTAGTGGTGGGGCCCACACCCACATAACCTCTCATGGGAGGATATTTGTGAGGTGGGGCCCACATGATTTCCCAAACTTTCATCTCCCCCATAACATCTTCCAACTCCCTTGAACATCCCTTCGTTAATTCTTTTTGAAAACTCCTCCCCTTTAATATGAGGAGCCTCTCCATCCCCCTCTCTCCCATTAATGTTTTCCTACACATTTAATTAATGGATTGAATCTTTGAATTAATTTGAATTGGTAGGCATTTTCTTAAACTGGGAGAAGTTTTTATTTAATATTTTCATAGAAAATATTTTTGTTGGGGGATCCTCTGGAGATTTATAATTCCTACGTTCTTCAACGAAGATCCACTTTCTACCTTAATGAAGAACTCTCTACAATTAAAAGAATGCGAAGTTTCCAATGATGCTTCTCCTTTGAGTGCACTCCAACATTAACAAAATCGACACTGTTCTTCCGCGATTCCTGACTACTGCAACGTTCATCTTCCTTGAAGATCGATTATCGCAGACCTTATTTCAAGATAGGGTTGATTGATTCAATTTTATTTGAATAAAATTGTTATACGTTCTCCGTGAATCCATGTCTATCTTCAGCCACATCATACCGCCTAACGCAGAGGGCATGGGCTGAACGAACATGGCCCAAAGACCCTCCATTGTTCCTCATTTCTTTTGGATGGCGACAGTGACAGATAGAGTGATGACGACCGGAGAAAAAGCAGTGACCTTATGCTGGATGTGTGGAGAGGAACCGCGGCCCACAATTGTGGGATGCTCTACCGACGAAGAACCAGCCGGGCCGGAGGAAGACCAAGGCGCCACAAGGGGCGCCACACTGCGGAGGACCATGGCTCGCAATCTGTGGGTGGCTTTGACGGTGAGCCGTTCGGCTCACCTGCCGACCATGATAAGGAACTGCGGCACCCGAAGGTGCCGCACAGCAATACTACAGCCCGCCGAGTTGGACTCTTGTGCCAGGTAGGCCAGACGGCTTTGGCCGGCCAGTTTGGGAGGGCGGCACCGCTTGGAGCTGTCGATTCGGACTGCTGGGGGGGCGCTGCCCCCCTCGGACTGCTCGGCCTACCGGCCGAGCCGCGGCTAGCCGTGCCGCGCCGCCCCAGGCTGGGCCGAGTCGTGCCCTGCTGGGCCAGGCCACGCCCCATCAGGCCGGGTCACACCCCTTCGGGCCGGGCCGTGCGTTTCATCAGGCCGGTCTGACCCCCTGCTGGGTCAGACCCGCCAAAACTGGGTTGACCTGACCCGGCAGCCCACTGGGCTTAACGGGCTGGGCACATTTTCACTTAAGGGTGAATAACATAAAGACCACAGTTCTGATAGACGTGTTGTCTACATCACTGTAACCCTTATGAAGTGGTGGTAATTTTTCGATACTCTAAGTGAGTTTTGGATAACTATGGAAAATTGTCGGGTTTGGAACGAACGTATTTCCAACCGGACCCCCGGAGCTAAAATGCTAATAACTCTCAGACCGGGCGTCCGGTTGACACGCCGTCTGTCACGTTGGGTTCCATTTGATGAGATGGAACTTCGGGATACATCAACACTGGACTTCGTGATAGTTGATGTATCGAAACCATGGATCATGGAACAGAACCTCTCGGAATCGAGTGTGTTGTGTACAGGAACCCTAGAGCTGGCTGCGACTGCAACGACTTCCGTACTGGAATCCTCCGTGGGTTCAGCGACGATGAAAACCGTACTGGAATCCTCCATGGGTTTAGCGACGACGACAACTGTACTGGAATCCTCCGTGGGTTTGGCAGCGATGACAACTGTACTGGAATCCTCCATGGGTTCGACAGCAAGGGAAACTGTACAGGAATCCTCCATGGGTTCTGCAGCAATGACAACTATACTGGAATCCTTCGTGGGTTCGGCAGCGATGATGAATCAATGACTTCATCTGATCATCTCTATCTCTATACGAAGGATGTGTACCTTTGTGAGCTGAGTCTTGAATTTCAATCATTACCATCAGTGTGATGGACTTCTTTCCTATGTGGACTAGGTTGTGCTTAGGCTCGAGAGTTGGAGCCTAACTGGGATTGATGACTTAGGTATATGTATGGGAATATACCAAAGTAGTGTTTGTTGTGATTGAATCTTTTCATTGTGGTTTATCGTTCGTAGATTCTGGGAGACCTTCTAGTGTCTCGGGGTCCCTACTGCGTATCGTTATACTCACCCCTACACGGGAAATTTCCACACTACGTTGTGGTGGATGCAGATGACGGACAACACTGATCATGTTAGAGGCTTGTAGAGCTGGATGGTACCCGGAGGTGGAACACTTGGTGAGACGTACACGGAGCAGATGGACGAACCCGTGGTGCTGGGGATACTATCTGTACCCTCCATTCTGGTGGGATTCTCATAGGACGACTTGGTGGATGTTACTTTACTTTAATGCTGTTGTACTAGACTTTCAGTTTTACTGTACTTACTATTGGGCTTGTATTTCCGGCCCCTTTATTTTCAGCATTTACTTTTGTATACAGTTTTACCTTGTGCTTACTTTATCTTGCGTACTCTGTTGTGATTGATTAATATCATAAAGGCAATGCCTTGCCTTTTTATCGGGATTTACACCTTTGGTGCTAGTCACCCGACCCTGGTCTATGGAAGGCGGGAATGGGGTAGCCATGGTACGGGCCCTGAGGATGGGTCGTGACATCTATAGTTCTCTTACCTTTCTTATGCTCCTACACATTAATTTTTTTTAGGGACTACTTTTTTTACAAGAACATAAGGATTATATTACTATTCAAAATATTATGTATGTTGACCATCAAATTCAACAACATTAATCTTTATCCCACTATCCATCTTTTGGATGTGATCCCTTTCAAGAAATACAACTTAAATGAAAAAATAACTTTATTTTCTGAGGGGTTTTATAGGTAGTATCTCATTTTTTCCTTTGAATACCCTATAAAGATACAAATTGTACCCCAGGTTTCTAGTTTGTTTCCACAGAAGGCCTTTAAAATGCCTCGCATCCCTATAAACATGTATGTGACAATGCAGGTTTCTATCCACTCCATAACTCTAAGGGAAGTCTATTATCCACTTTGGTTGTAACATGGTTTAATGCATATGTGGTAGTTTGTAAGGCATATCAACGAAAGGATAATGAATGATTTGCATGACTCATCATCATCCTTACCATTTCTAATAGGGTATATTTACTCCTTTCACCAACAATATTCCACCATGGTGTATAAGTTGGAATGAGTGGAGATATAATCCCAAACTCCAGTAGAACATTGATGAACTCTTGGATAAGACATTCACCACCTCGATCCGATTGAATCTTATTTACCTTCTTACCATGTTGATTATCTACTTCATCCAGGAATTACATGAATTTCTCAGAGGACATGGACTTTTACATTATTAAGTATCATATACATCTCCTCTCAATTCATTAGTAAATGTTATTAAGTTTGAATATCCACCTCAAGATTATACATGAAATTTTATAAACACATTTATGTGTACCATTCCTATAAGATCTACTTCTCTTTCACAATATCCACCAAATAGTGGTTTGGTCATATTTACTTCTATACAATCATGACATCTCTCAAGTGGTTTTACCACGGAATAGTATAAATAACCATCTTTCAAGAGATTTTTGAATCGTTTCTAATTTTCATGACTAATATAGTGATTCCAATTTGGGGTGTTATATGAGTCCTGGGAAAATGATTAGATATCAATTTCAAAAACTCAAATTTCGAAATTTAATACATAATGACTGATATTTAAATGTTTCATACCATAACATATGTTTTCCTTATAAATGAAAAACATTTTATTTCCAATATTGAAAATAAACTCATCTGTGTCTAGGAATGTTACCTAAATTATGTTCTTGGTAACCATTGGTACAAAATAAAAATATTTTAAACCCAAAATCATTCTAGTTTGCAATAGATTATGGTAGTCCCTAATGGCTACGGTGACCATCCTTGCTCCATTAGAAGCTCAAATCCACCTATCCTTTGGTAATTTTTCAAAATCCACTTGGTTACATCATTTGGATATAGAGTTGAGAACCAAAGGATTTATATAATACACAATGTGTACATATAGAAAGATAATACTATATAATGAATGTCACTGGAACTTCCCTTAGCTTCTGGGTGTAGTTCCTCTTCCAGTGTCCTAGATTGACACATGAAAAACATATTACTTACTTTTCCTTTTCGTGCCTCTGGATCTTCTTCTTCTTGGAAGGATAGTGATTAGGAGATTTAGACTATTTATAAGTATTGAGGACCTTTTAATTGTTCTTCCTTTTCTTATTTACAAAAAGGATTGTGGTTTTATCACACCCCATTTCCTTATCAATATGGAGAATAAATGTAATATGTTCTAAAAGAATATTTTGACTATTTTAGATATTGTAATTAATAATAAAACGAGAGAATGTATTTGACATTAATGAATGTATGTGATATGTACACAAGTTATTTGAGAATTTAAGCAATAAGACATCAATTAATTCAATATAGAAAATATGATTCACAACATGAGGCTCATATTGAATAGACTCTGCAATCATATTTGTAATAAGGTATTGGATATCGCATACCTATCTTATCTCCCCATATCTTGATAGGGATCCCAAAGGTGAGACATCATTCTTAAGCATCCATGTCCTCATGTTATATTAAAATCTCAAAGGTCATGGATGGTAACATGAAACATTTAAAATATGTGGATTAATTAAAATGTTTCTCAAGGATTTTTAACTATTCATCAATTACCTAATTACCATGAACATCTGGAAAAGTTTATTCTGGAACATAAAATTTCATTTCATGGTGAAGGATAACATCTATGCACCAATCGAACTCTTGGAAATTTTTTATAGTGATAATGTTTTCTTCTAAAGTATGAAACACAATGATATGTTTAATGTCATTTTTTTTAAATTAATATTATAAGAATCATTTTAGTACTTTATATGATAAAATTTAGAAAAATAAATCAATATTATATTTTTTAATATCACACTATTTTATAGAATCCCAATATCCCTCACCATTAGCTTCAGAATATCTCATTTATTGGACATACTAGTGGAACATATCTATATTCCCCTTCTCATTACCCAAAATTTAGTTGGCCAATAAACATAAATGGGATTATGTAAACATTCTAAATGACAAAATAATTATCTAATAGTTCCTTGATCCACTGAGTGAACTCCCAAATCCTAAAATCCTTAATTGGATTTCCTCATCCTTTGACTCTAAGTTACACCAAGCCCTACATTGGAAGTAATCCCTTAATGTGAACTAAGTTATGTTAACCCAAAACATCAAGTTATAATTTCATGATCATTGAATGCACCTTAACTTCTTTTAGTCAATCACTTTGAACTATGGTTTGATTTTAACTAAAGTAGTGGAATTCAATGCATAGTTAATATTTTATTGAGTGATTTTATCATTTTACAAATAAATTTTCAATTATTATAATTTTCACATGCTCGTTAATTTTTAGTGGGTTTACATAAGTGATTAACCATGACATAGATAATATTTATTCATAATCCATTTTATTTTAGTTCTATCTTGCATGATTTTTAATTAATTGATTATGCAATCCGAGTAAAAATATCCATAATGAAATAACCATGAAACTTTATTGAAATAAAATAATAAATCCATATGATGATAATATTTACTAGTGGTTAGTTTATCAAGTGTTTTATAAACTAACCACTGACCTAAGGGGATAATACCTTCAACCGATTATGGTTTGTGTTATAGCTTTCCACCAGTCCACCTATATATCTCCTTGGATTTGTTTCACATTAGCTCTGAACTCAATCCACATCCACTATCTTTGGAGCTCCATCCATTAAATATGATTTTACTCATAGGTAAGTGAGTGGAAAATTTTACATAAATGAAACCATGGTTATGTAGGCCTATTCATAATAAGAGGAGAGAATGCACACCTACCAACAGTTTAATTTAATAATAAATTAAATGAATGAAATCGCATACAATTTTTTCTTCTATGATAATGATCATCCATATGCATACAACTAATTACACATTTAATAAAACTAGCATTAAATTATTAATCATTCCTTTTTAAGATAAATCACTCTCGAATAAATTAATTACTGCATTTAATTAATCAATTATTTTATTGTAATTATCATCTTCATTTTCTTGATATTATCATTCATTATAATTTTAAACAAATTAAATAAATTTTGTTTAAATTAACTATGTACATAAATGTACCTTGGAGGCAATACAGTGAATACTCATCTGATTCTAGACAACATCTATTATAATCATTTACTGTTTACTCTTGTGGCATATATAATACATGAATAATAACAAACATTCGTGACTAGTACTATCAACATAATGATTACAATAATTACATGATTTTTTTTCATGTGTTATGATTCAATGTACGTAGAATAACAACTATAATATGATCCATTCCTGATATGTGGAACTAAACATTACAAAAATATTAATTAAGAATATATATATATATATATATATATATATTAAAACCTATCAAATGGGGTTTCCTAGCACCATAAATTCCACATTCAAGCACATGTCTCAAGGATTTCATAGAATAATAAATAAATTTTAAATTTATATAATTTTGTATAAGCACACGACATGTACATGATATTTACATGAAATGTACATATCTCATAGTCTATTCGAGGTACATGTCTAGGGACTCGACATGTAGATTGTAACGGCCCGAAATTTTGAATAAATATTGTTTCCTAATTTCATATGTTATTTTATTTTATTTTTATACTCAACAAAAATGTTTTATTTGATAAACATGATTATAATTAAAACGAGACCATTGGGTTCTGACTGTTATATGACCATTGGTCAATATGACCGTTTTGAACAAAATGTTTTGATTATTGTCTCTAAATACAAGTAATCTTGGTTAATTATTATAGAAAGAAGATTCGATGGCCTCACTTAGTAGTCTTGGACCGATCGAAGCCCATCTAACAGAACTTGGGAAGGAGGTAGCACCATTGGGCTTTACTCTGGACCAAACCCAAGCCGAACTTCATCATGTGAAGCTAGAACGGAATCTCCTTCGCGAGAAGTTCAAAATGATAGAAATTACTTCTCGGGCAATGTTGGCCGAGCCTCCCTCGGACTCTCTCACCTTAGCACACCTTACACTTAGGTCCTATGCTGGTGTGATAAGGGGCTATGTAAGGAGACCGTAACTGCCTTGTGTAATACTTTGTTTTAAATAAAAATTGGGATTTCTTCTTATGATGAAGTTTATGAATTTTCAAATGACCGGATAAATATAGTATGCATATTTTTGATGAATTTTAGAAAAAGGATATTTTAAAAATGTTTATGTAAACCTTAAATAATTAAAAATGTGTACTGATTTTCAAAAAAAGGTCTTCTACAATTATGTTCAGTACAAAATTTGGAGTCTAATAAGACCAACTTGATTTTTGATGAATAGTAAATTATGAATAGTTATTTTAGGATTAGGATTAGTAATATGACCAAATAGATTAGTAATCTCACTTAAAGAAAGTTTTAAAATAATTTAGGCACCTTGATTAAGTAATGTGATTCAATAAAATGATTAAATAACGGTTTCATAAATTATTATTCAAGTATTAGTTTTTTTGGGTGAATAGTGTTTTTTTAATTAAAAATTAAATTAAAAATATTTAGAAAATTATTTTTATAAAATTAATTTCATTTTTGAACTCAGATCACCGATATTATGTTATGGTAATTTTTGTGGTTTTTTTCTGAAAAAATGAATTTTTGGTGAATAGTTTATTTATTTAAAAAATAAATTAAAAATATTTAGAAAATTATTTGTATAAAATGGAGTTCATTTTTGAAATCAGAGCATTGATATTTGATTAAGGTGAAATTTTGGGATCTTTCTGAGAAAGTTGAATTTTCAGTGAATAGTGAAAATACAGTTTTAGGGTTTCGGTATATTTAATGACATCATAACTGTGTCATGATGATGTCATGAGTTTTTTTAAGGGTTGGACGGCCAAGGGTGATGAATTATTGTGTGGGGGTCCCCATGTGGCCTTACTTTATGGGAAGTACCATGTGAGGGCCCATGCTTTTGAGAAAACCACTTTTGAGGTGTCCCTTGGCCATTAATGCCTTGTCCCCTCACTTTCCCTATAAATACCAAGCCCTCCTCTCATCCATTCAACTCCCCACTCTTACCCAACGAATTTCTGGTCTCATTAGCTCCCAATGAGTCCTCCCAAGGTTCCCCCAAGCCCTCAAGGTCCCATCCTTTGAGGTTTAAGAGTTAAATTTTAAGGTAAGGGATCCGATCTCTCTCTTTCTTTTCAAGAAATCTCTTTTATGTAATTTCTTTTATGCTTCATGTTCTTTTGTTGGAGGATGTTCTTTTATACTCCTCTTACTGCCCTTTATATGTTCATATAATGAGATATCCCCTATTACTCTCATTATTTCGTATTTTGAAGTTTTAAGTGGCGCCGTTAGGCTGCCGAATTTTTAAGTGGTTCTTCACCCTTCTCGTTTTGAAGTTCTACTTTCATGTCAATTATTTCAAGTTCATTTTTGTTATGTTGGGGTATGATCTCTATATCTATCATACTGGACTCTTATGAAAATATGATGAGAGACCCCATTTGATCTCTTCAATTCAGTATTTTGATGTTTTAAGTGGGGCCTTTAGGCTGCCGAATTTTTAAGTGGTTCTTAACCCTTCTCGTTTTGAAGTTCTACTTTCATGTCAAGTCTTTCAAGTTCCTTTTTATTATGTTGGGGTATGATCTCTATATAGGTCATACTGATATCTTATGATCATATGATGAGGGACCCTATTTGATCTTGTCAATTCATTTTTATTGAAGTTTAAGTGACGCCGTTAGGCTGCCGAATTTTCATAAGAGAAATCTAATTTTTTTCCTTCCATGTTTTTCATTTCAAACGGTATGTCCCTAAAATTTCATTACCATGTCCATATATCCTTCTTATTCTGTCACCCTACTGTTTTATGGATCATTTATGAGTGGTTGACCCATGTTCCCTCTCATTTCAATGTTTTCTAAAACCCCGAAACATAGCCGTTATGCTGCAGAATGTTTGTCTCAAAATGCCTCTCTCTTTTCTCAAAAATTATTTTATGTTATAAAGTGAATACTCAAAGCTCTTATTTCTACAAGGGTATTCACATATATATCAAAATATTCCATTTTAAATTCTGGGATTTACATACATGAGACCCGCTTTCCCTTTTCGTGGGTTTAAAGTGACGTAAAGATCATGTCTTTAAGGCAGTTTTTAAAATGTTATGATTATGAAATGAAACCCATTTATTTTATGCTATATGGGTTATTTATGAAATTTTTGATGATGATATATGTGTATCACATGATAATAAAGTCAAATTTAAGGGTGCTCCCTAATAGCGCTCCAATGCATTGGGTAATGATGTAACCACTAGAGATTACAAGTTTCACGATACCTTGGTGAATAACCTTGGTAATTTTCAAATGACACCTTGGGGATGGAACTTGGTGATAAGTTCATGATTTTATATGTTAAATTATGTAGCCAAATATTCAAGTTATGAAAATGTTATTTTCATTATGATATTCCTCATGATTTCATTCTCATGCCTTAAAGTTCTTTTCATGACTTTATTGAAGTATCTCAAGTTCACATGTAAAATGTTTCTCTTGTTTTCCTTACTGGGCCTTCTTCTCACCCTTTCCTTTGATGTATGTCCACAGGTTCTGAGATGCAGTAATGAACCTAGGATGAACATAAGGAGAAGCCTTTCAAGTGTTTAAGAAGAATGTCTTTTTTGTTGTTTCATGTTTTAAGTTCCTGGTTTCCAAGACAGTAAACCTTAAAGATCCTCGGTTTTGTAAAATGTAATGAAAATTTATGTGATAAAAAGGCGGGATGCTATAGTTGGTATCAAAGGATGGTTTAGTTATTTGTGGAAATTAGGATATGAAAACTTTAGGAAGAAGCCTATAGAAAAGTTAAAATATTGGAAATATTCCTGGTATTTTGGTGAGTATTGAGTAAGGGGTTGCCAAGCAAATACATCCCTGTCTGGATACGAGCAGGTAGAGGTGGCTCTGGCACAGATGTACATAGGGGTAAAACCTGAAAACACCGCTTTGAGCTAGACTCGAATGGGAACTAGTACACGACAACGGGCCTTGCTGCACTCTTGGTTACGACACTCCCGGGGGATATGCTTTGGTAAATTCATAAGCTTAGTATGAACCATTGTTAAAGGAACAAAGATAAAATAAAATAAAGAGTCACATAAGAATATATGATCATGGATAACCTAGATGGGAACCTAGGGGATCACATGTTAGGGTATAATTTTCAACTACAAGTTATCCTTATATTCTTTAAGTTTCTTTTCATTATTATTGGCTAAGTATTTAAGCCCCTAATTATAGTTATTTTATTAGTTAATGGAGGGAAATGGAAGAACATGTCTCAACAACCAATGTGATAGGAAATGCTAATATTGCTGTATTAATATGACAGATATGATTAGGGGATTAAAATATGTTTTTTATTTTGGAAGACGTTCACTATTTTGGGGACCCTATATGATCGAGGTAAATAGATTACAATGGTATTTTCATTGAGGAGTAAGGTTGATTTATATTTGAAGAATCTATGAATTTAAGGTGGACTTATAGTAATTTAGGTTACTTTTGGGAATGATTAACCTATATTGGGTTAAATATGTTTAGGTTAGATACTTTTGTTATAAGATGTTAGGAGTGGTTGATGTTGTTTGGAGATGAACAATGAAGTTTATTTTGGAAGACTATGTTATCAAATCCTTCTTGTGTTTGGGTTTCAATCTTAGTTTGGTTTATTTTGAGGAATTTTAAGGACCGTTATTTATGGAATAGACTATGATGAAATTTGGGTAGTACCATGGAACTTTGAAGATTTAAAAGTAGTTTCCATTCCTATGGGATTATTTCTTTTTGAAGAGTTGTTTTACCTTACCCATTCAGTTTTTGGGATAATGTTTAAAGATGAAAGAATTATATAGTTAATCTTTTGTGGATTATGAGATTCTCTAGAAGATGATTCTTGTGTTTTGATGAGACCAAGTAGTTTTGAATGCTCAGAGTTTAGAGAAAAGATTAGTTTTGGGTAGAAACTTATTGAAGGATGAAACTCTAAATGAAGGTAGATATATTTCCTTATGTTTTTGTTCTATGTTGTAAATGAATTCCTCAAAGTAATGAAAAGGAACGTAAAACAAAAACATTGTTGGTTTACGTTTCCTACTACGTAATCAAATACCGCTTGCACACATCATAATTTTGGGATTTTCTGGTGGTTAAATTCCTACTAATCATGTTTTCTATCACTCTCCTTTAGGACGTGACCCTTTGTTTTCTCCACCATGTCCATGTTTCCTACATGGAATCCTAGTATGAGTAAACTCGGGTGGCCTTTGTACTTCCTTTTCTTTCATTTAAAGTAATGGTGTCACAGACTCTTTTTCTGATGTGGGACTTTCAATGAAATTTCAAAACCCAATTTTTAAAATTGCGAGGACGCAATTTCTTAAGGGGGGAAGATTGTAACGGCCTGAAATTTTGAATAAATCTTGTTTCCTAATTTCATGTGTTATTTTATTTTATTTTTATACTCAACAAAAATGTTTTATTTGATAAACATGATTATAATTAAAATGAGACCATTGGGTTCTGACTGTTATATGACCATTGGTCAATATGACCGTTTTGAATAAAATGTTTTGATTATTGTCTCTAAATACAAGTAATCTTGGTTAATTATTATAGAAAGAAGATTCGATGGCCTCACTTAGTAGTCTTGGAATGATCGAAGCCCATATAACAGAACTTGGGAAGGAGGTAGCACCATTGGGCTTTGCTCTGGACCAAACCCAAGCCGAACTTCATCATGTGAAGCTAGAACGGAATTGCCTTCGCGAGAAGTTCAAATTGATAGAAATTACTACTCGGGCAATGTTGGCCGAGCCTCCCTCAGACTCTCTCACCTTAGCACACCTTACACTTAGGTCCTATGCTGGTGTGATAAGGGGATATGTAATGAGACCGTAACTGCCTTGTGTAATACTTTGTTTTAAATAAAAATTGGGATTTCTTCTTATGATGAAGTTTATGAATTTTCAAATGACTGGATAAATATAGTACGCATATTCTTGATGAATTTTAGAAAAAGGATATTTTAAAAATGTTTATGTAAACCTTAAATAATTAAAAATGTGTAATGATTTTCAAAAAAAGGTCTTCTACAATTATGTTAAGTACAAAATTTGGAGTCTAATAAGACCAACATGATTTTTGATGAATAGTAAATTATGAATAGTGATTTTATGATTAGGATTAGTAATATGACCAAAAAGATTAGTAATCTCATTTAAAGAAAGTTTTAAAATAATTTAGGCACCTTGATTAAGTAATGTGATTCAATAAAATGGTTAAATAACGGTTTCATAAATTATTATTCAAGTATTAGTTTTTTCGGGTGAATAGTGTTTTTTTAATTAAAAATTAAATTAAAAATATTTAGAATTTTTTTTATAAAATGGATTTCATTTTTGAACTCAGAGCACCGATATAATGTTATGGTAATTTTTGTGGTTTTTTTCTGAAAAAATGAATTTTCGGTGAATAGTGTATTTATTTAAAAAATAAATTAAAAATATTTAGAAAATTATTTGTATAAAATGGAGTTCATTTTTGAAATCAGAGCATTGATATTTGATTAAGGTGAAATTTTGGGATCTTTCTGAGAAAGTTGAATTTTCAGTGAATAGTGAAAATACAGTTTTAGGGTTTCAGTATGTTTAATGACATCATATCTGTGTCATGATGATGTCATGAGTTTTTTTAAGGGTTGGCCGGCCAAGGGTGATGAATTATTGTGTGGGGGTCTCCATGTGGCCTAACATTATGGGAAGTACCATGGGAGGGCCCATGCTTTTGAGAAAACCACTTTTGAGGTGTCCCTTGGCCATTAATGCCTTGTCCCCTCACTTTCCCTATAAATACCAAACCCTCCCCTCATCCATTCAACTCCCCACTCTTCCCCAACGAATTTCGGGTCTCATTACCTCCCAAGGAGTCCTCCCAAGGTGCCCCCAAGCCCTCAAGGTCCCATCCTTTGAGGTTTAAGAGTTAAATTTTAAGGTAAGGGATCCGATCTCTCTCTTTCTTTTCAAGAAATCTCTTTTATTTAATTTCTTTTATGATTCATGTTCTTATGTTGGAGGATGTTATTTTATACTCCTATTACTTCCCTTTCTATGTTCATATAATGAGAGATCCCCTCTTACTCTCATTATTTCGTATTTTGAAGTTTTAAGTGGCGCCGTTAGGCTGCCGAATTTTAAAGTGGTTCTTCACCCTTCTCGTTTTGAAGTTCTACTTTCATGTCAATTCTTTCAAGTTCCTTTTTGTTATGTTGGGGTATGATCTCTATATCTATCATACTGGACTCTTATGTTCATATGATGAGAGACCCCATTTGATCTCTTCAATTCAGTATTTTGAAGTTTTAAGTGGCGCCGTTAGGCTGCCGAATTTTTAAGTGGTTCTTCACCCTTCTCGTTTTGAAGTTCTACTTTCATGTCAAGTCTTTCAAGTTACTTTTTATTATGTTGGGGTATGATCTCTATATCTGTCATACTGATCTCTTATGATCATATCATGAGGGACCCTATTTGATCTTTTCAATTCATTTTTATTGAAGTTTAAGTGACGCCGTTAGGCTGCCGAATTTTCATAAGAGAAATCTAATTTTTTTCCTTCCATGTTTTTCATTTCAAATGGTATGTCCCTAAAATTTCATTACCATATCCATATATCCTTCTTATTCTGTCACCCTACTGTTTTATGGATCATTTATGAGTGGGTGAACCATGTTCCCTCTCATTTCAATGTTTTCTAAAACCCCGAAACATAGCCGTTATGCTGCAGAATTTTCATCTCCAAATGCCTCTCTCTTTTCTCAAAAATTATTTTATGTTATAAAGTGAATACTCAAAGCTCTTATTTCTACAAGTGTATTCACATATATATCAAAATTTTCCATTTTAAATTCTGGGATTTACATACATGAGACCCGCTTTCCCTTTCTGTGGGTTTAAAGTGACGTAAAGATCATGTCTTTAAAGCAGTTTTTAAAACGTTATGATTATGAAATGAAACCCATTTATTTTATGCTATATGGGTTATTTATGAAATGTTTGATGATGATATATGTGGGTCACATGATAATAAAGGCAAATTTAAGGGTGCACCCTAATAGCGCTCCAATGCATTGGGTAATGACGTAACCACTAGAGATTACAATTTTCACGATACCTTGGTGAATAACCTTGGTAATTTTCAAATGACACCTTGGGGATGGACCTTGGTGATAATTTCATGATTGTCTATGTTAAATTATGTATCCACATATTCAAGTTATGAAAATTTTATTTTTTTTATGATATTCCTCATGATTTCATTCTCATGCCTTAAAGTTCTTTTCATGACTTTATTGAAGTATCTCAAGTTCACATGTAAAATGTTTCTCTTGTTTTCCTTACTGGGCCTTCTGCTCACCCTTTCCTTTGATGTATGTCCAAAGGTTCTGAGATGCAGTAATGAACCTAGGATGAACATAAGGACAAGCCTTTCAAGTGTTTAAGAAGAATGTTTTTTGGTTGTTTCATGTTTTAAGTTCCTGGTTTCCAAGACACTAAACCTTAAAGATCCTCTGTTTTGTAAAATGTAATGAAAGTTTATGTTATAAAAAGGCGGGATGCTATATAGATTATAACTTGATAAAAATTGAGTACATGACATGTATAATGGGATATGCTTCATGTGATTCCCAAATTACACAACCACCAGTTAGGTATGTCGTGTGTTGAAATAGGTGGCTAGTCTTTGTCTCAACAGGAGTACATGATATGTTTGTGGGATACACAGTGTGTAATCTAGGTGACTATGCACTAATATGTCTAGGTGAACACTTAGTGTGAGGTAGTAAATAAACCTTGTGTCATTAATACATAAGAATGAATTAATTACAAATTAATTTTTGATGCATTGAACACAACTACATAGCGTGTAACTTCAGAACATGACGTGTAATTCTGTGTTATCCAGACAGAATCCTTGAAACCTCCATATGAGATATTTGATTATAGATTTTTCATAAAACAAATAGTTTTAATTAGATCAAACTTGAAATGAAGGAGGAATAAGAAGATCTCACGATTCAGATTAAAAGAATAATTAAACTTGAATTGAAAAAATAAACTAAAATGTGTAAATCACCAATGACCCTTAAAAAATTATAAATAATTATGTTATCACTATGATACCACTCAAAGGTTATAGGCACAACATAAGCATGTGATAGGTGGTGCAAATCATTGATTTTTGTTATGAACTACGGTCAATATGAGATTTACATAATGATAAACTTCATGACCAATGGAATTTAATCAAAGAAAAAAGACAAAGGATAGAATGCTGGATATAGAGAGAGGATCATAACATATTATTTATAATAAATTTAATTAGTTAAAAAATTAACTTTTTGGAATTATTTATTCATATAGGGATCTAGAAATAGATCTATGATGAACTATTGTTGAAGTGTAGGAATCAAGTGAAGATTCCCTCTAGTGGAATTAATCTCGACCCACCCAATGTATCCTACCACACCATGAGAATATGCCTTCATGGTTTTAATCAATACATCTATGTATGTAACTTATAATAGTCAGTAATAAAAATTTTAATGTCTAAGGAACAATACACACATCAATAGACATGAATAAGAAACCACACATAGAAATGTTGATTTCCTACTGGCAAGTATCATTCTCAAAAGGTTCTACTAGATATTAGAAATTATATACACCATGAGAAGGTTCCTCAAAGTAGTATGATTCTCCACAGAAGATAGTATATATCATTTGTGTCTATCAAATGATATCATCTGACTATAGAACCTATATTTAAGAATAGTTTCTTAGCACTTCACGATTCTCTATATAGTGGAAAACTACTATGATGTTTTAGTGAGGCAACTACTCTTGGGACGTTATCACATAAAATGTTATATATAATAATAATCATGTTGTGATAAATAATTATTTAATATTCATAAATATGAATACATGTTATCATAAATTACACAAAAGTTGGTTCTAGGGAAACAAATCATACACTTTATAGGTATCAAAGGGACACTTATAGGTACTTCACATGATATGGATTTTGATCCTATCATGATTTTATGTTGGACATAGAGTTCCTAATAATTTATTAGGATGGTTGGATGACACTCTACAACATTTTTGAGATATAATAGAATGATGATTACACTCACCTCGACCAATGCCTGAGATTCTCCCAAGGATCAGCTGGACACACCATGACTAATATTATCAGTTGTACTTCCTTGGGGTTTGAGATTTTGATCCATTTATATGAATTAATTCTGAAAATATACTTGGATATATAGATAATTCAATATAGATAACTTAAGGGTGAGCCCTTTTGGATTAAGTGAGTGGAAATTTCATAATTTTCTATAGAGATCATCCTAGAATTAATATATTTGGCTGGATTTCATATGAATTGAGTAGTATGACATCTAGCTTTATTCAACATCTACTGTATTATTTATTAATATATAGTATCCATTTTTATAGTGATTGGAGGCGAGTATTGATAATCATAGGGCTAGTACATGCACCCCCTATAGTGATGTAGCGTACTCCAATTTATTTTCATTGATGATTGTAGCAGGTATTGTCAATTGGGATTATAGACCTAGATATTGAAATGAAAATATATGGATTTAGTGGTATGTCATCCATCTTAATTTGGTTTATATATGATGTCTATTTGATATGATCATGGTTCCAAATATGAATTGTGGATTGAGTTGTTTAAACTTGTATTCCTTTCCTATACATGTGTAATGCCCCGACCCCATAATCCAGGAGCCGGTGCATTATTTTAATACATTGGCATGATTACAAGGAATCAAGTACCAAAGGACCGATCAGTTTAGTAGTCTTGGAAACAATATACATACATTAGTTCAACACTACAACTTGAAAAGATAAACAACACTAATTTATTCCATTAGAAACACCGAAGCTTCTGAGATTATTCCAGAAAGTCACTCATAACTATCTTCTTCATATCCTTGGAAAATAAAACATGAAAAAGGGGTGAGATCAAATGCTCAGTAAGAGTAAGAAATACAGCATAAGATAACACAAACATTAGGCATGGTGAATAATAAAAAACACATGCCCCTACAAAAAATTAACATGAACACTTTATGGAAGGAATATGAGCTGAGTAAATAATGCCATAATAAAACATAGTCATGGGTATTATAAGAGTCGAATAACCACATGACATATCAATAAATAATATGAAAAGTATGGAATGCATAATGCAAGACATTCTGAAACATTTTTTCAAGGCCTCGACCTAGACATCTAAAAATGATTAAGGCCTGAGCCAAAACCATATATCAAAAATTGGGAAAGGCCTCGGCCAATTCCACGTCTAGTTGTCTCATGAGATCTACCGATGCATCAAGGAGCTATAGAGGGATCCACCCATCACTTAGTAAGTCAAATGCATTCCTCATTGAAATGTTTGAAACATAGCATAAACATTCGTATTAAAACTAGCATACTAAATGTCAGTACTTTATCCACAAACCATGAATGGTATAAAAATAGTAAATCCACAGTCAAACATAACTCATTCAATAAAACATGGGAGATTGTATTGTAATAGATTAACCTAAATCAAGAATATTTAAGGATATTTTCATAGATGAAAATAATAATCAAAACTATTGGAGAGAAATATCCCTCTTTTTATTGAAAATGTTTAAAAGTAACACTATTTGTCACGAAGCCGGTTAAAAATAGATTTTTTAATCAAAGTGTCCCATACCACATTGAAACATTTAAATGGAATTTAAAATTTTAAAACATTAATGTCCATATAAATAAATCCTTGAAACCATTTTTAAAACATGGGCATTAATGAGAAAGATTTAGAAGAATAAATCTTTAAAACATTTAAAATGATATTTTTGTTGGAGTTCCAAAACAAATGAGAGACACTTGAATACAAAAAATTGAGGTAATAGAAACATTATAATATCATGAGAATAAAGGGATTCATGATATACTATGTCAAAGTACAGTATATACACCATATAAAAGTGATTTGGTGCATAATCAACAAAGAAATATCAAAGGAATGTAAATTAAGATGAAATACCTTATAATGACCGTATCCTTAGGTAAAGGGTAAATCAATGACATAATTATGTGTGAAAAATATAAATACACTCAATATGATTGGATATTCAGTGTAAATTAATCATAGGACATTCACACATTTTCTTGTAAAAACAATTCCAATGACTTGGATGCTTCACTCAATGAATGAAAATTGAGTTAAGATTACTCTTATCAAATTCATATCAATGACATGAGAAATTATAAATCACTACTAGAAATATGGGCTTTTGAGCCCCTTTACCTATAGCAACCCCCACTGGCGGTCGCTATAGGTAACCAATAGCGACCGCCACTGGCGGTCACTACGTTTCCCTAAAAAAAGGCATCCGAACCCCCCGAACCGTCCCTCCTCTCACGAAGTGCCCCCCGATCCCTTCCCCCCTCCCCGTCACCCGCGCCCTCTCCATCGCCGCGCGCCCTCCCCATCGCCCCGCCCTCCCCGGCGCCCCACCCTCCACCACCCCGCCCTCCTCCCGCCCGCCCTCTGCCGCCCCGCCCTCCCCCGCCCCGCTCTCCGCCGCCCCGCCCTCCGGCCGACAACCCTCCGCCGGCCCCGCCCTCCGTCGGCTGCCCTCCGCCCTCCGGCTGCCCTCCGGCTGCCCTCCGCCCACCCTCCGCCAGCCTTGCCCTCCTCCGGACGCCCTACGGCCGCCCTCCGCCCTCCGGCTCCAGCCGCCCTCTACCCTGCGGCTGCCCTGCGGCCTCCTTCTGCCCTCAGGCCTCTCGCCACCCACCTCCGGCAGCCCGTCAGCCCTCGGGCAGCCCTCCGGCCGCCCTCTGTCCTTCGGCCTCCAGCCCCTCTGGCCTTCAACCTCCACCCTCGGCCCCCCACCCCCTCATCCCTCCCCCCAGCACCCCGAACACCCCCCCCCCCCGCACCCCACCAACCCTCGTCCCCTTCATCTTAATCCCCTCCCTCGCCGCACCACCGCCAACCATCCCTTCCCTCGCCGCACCAGCTCCGGCTCCGGCTCCCCACCGCTACCTCTCCTCTCCCTCGCAGCACTGCCTTCGGCTCCCCTCCCTTCCAGGTTTGTAGCGCAATCAGGTATGACATGGGATTTCACTTACATTATTATTTTATAAATGGTTCACAAAATATTAATTTGAATTTATTTTAAATATATTTGATATGAAAAATGAAAATGTAATAAGTCTTCTGTAAATGTTTGTTATAGGGATCTTATTTTGGATAAGAGTTGGACTCGTCATGGAGAAGAATATTTTCTTTGTGAAAATACGGATACAGTTCAGATGGATGTTGATGTAAGGATGAATGATCCAATGCATGAAATTCTTACTGAAATGGTACGTGGGTTGGATCCTGAAGGCATTGACATCCAGAATCTTGAGACCGGTGAGATAAATCTTTGCTCTGGAGAAGATCATGATTCGATGAGGTTTTATGAAGCAATTGATGATACAAAAATAGAATTATATCCTGGATGTACTTCTTTCAATAAATTTTCATTTATCATGGAGTTTTTGCATTTGAATACATTGAATCATTATTCAGACACATCATTCAACATGTTGTTGGTGTTATTGAAAAAGGTTCTTCCTGTCAATGCTAAGATTCCTGAGTCATATTACCATGCTCATAAGCTGACAGAGAACTTAGGTTTTACATATGAGACCATACATGCTTGTGCAAACAACTGTATGTTGTTTATAAAGGAAGCTGACTATTTGGATATTTGTACGGTTTGAGGTGCTTCCATGTGGAAAGAGAACAGGGGAAATCAGACTCATCAAATTCAGATTGTGATATAGGGGAAACCGATTGCCGTAAATAAAATGCATTACTTTCCCCTTAAACCAAGGTTGAAAAGATTTTTTATGTCATCTAATGTTTCTAATTTAATGAGATGGCATGAAAAAAGAGTTCATGAAAGTGATATGTTAACCCTCCCGGAAGACTCTCATGTATGGAAGGATTTTGATAAGATACATCTCGAATTTTCGAAAGATGTTCGTAATTTCCGATTGGGATTGGCAGCAGATGGTTTCAATCAATTCAAGTATATGGTTGGTGCAACTCATAGAACATGGCCCATGGTGTTGGTTCCGTATAATCTTCCACCATGGCTTTTTATGAAGCAACAATTTATATTAAATTCCTCTCTTATTGATGGACCTAAAAGTCTGGGGGATAAGATTGATGTTTACCTTCATCCATTGATTGATGAGTTGAATGAATTTTGGGGCGATGGTGTGATGACTTATGAATGTGAAATGAATGAAAAGTTCAAACTGCAGGCCGCATTATTGTGGACAATCAATGACTTCCCAGCTTTTGCAAATTTATCAGGCTGGAGTACGAATGGAGAATTTTCTTTCCCTTGTTTCATCAAAAGATAAAAATATATATGGGTTAATAACTCCAAAAATTGGGCATACATGGGTCACAGACATTTTCTCCCCCCTCAGCACAGGTTCAGAAAGGACAGAGTGGCATTTGATGGATCTTGAGAGTTCATCCCCTCACCAAAGATCATGATAGTAGTCGAAATGTTATTATAGATTGAGGAAGAAAACATCTACACAGTATATAAAATTCAAGATTTGGTGGCTCCTCCGGTACGTAATATTCAAGCTGCGGGTAGGCAACACGGTCATAATTGGAAAAAGAAAAGTATTTTTTATAGTCTTCCGTATTGGAAAACTAACATGCTGAGGCATAATTTGGATGTCATACACATTGAAAATTTTTTTTGTGATAACATATTGTGGACCATTTTAGGTGTTAGTGGGAAATCAAAGGACCATGTTAATGCACGCCGTGATTTGGAAGAAATGGGTTTAAGAAAACAGTTTCCTTTACAGTTAGCTAAGGGAAACAAGGCATATATGCCTGCTGCACAGTATATGATGAATACAAAGGAGAAAGAGACATTTCTTTCCATTTTGAAGATGCTCAAGGTTCCTGATGGTTACTCATCTAATAATTCAATGTCTGTGAATCTGATGAGTAAGACATTGCAAGGGTTGAAAAGTCATGAAAATCACATACTACTTCAAAAGTTGATTCCAATCGCAATTTTTGATGGTTTATCCCCCAATTTTGTTCAGTCGTTGATTGAGATGAGTAATTTTTTTAGACAGCTTTGTTTAAGAAATCAACGAATGAGTGATTTACAAAGTTTACAGAACCGAATTGTACTTACACTTTTTCACTTTGAGAAACTATTTAACCCTAAATTTTTAGATGTTATGGTCCACATGACAGTGCACCTAACTGATGAAGTAATGGCTGCTGGTCCAGTGCAATTCAGGTGGATGTATCATATTGACAGGTATTTTAGTACATTGAAACGATCTGTACGCAATAGAGCTCATCCAAAGGCATCAATAGCCAATGGATATTTGACGGATGAGTGTACTACTTTTTGTGCAGAATATCTTATGGTTGTTGAAACAAAATTATATAAGCCCTCTCTGATTTAGGATGGTCCAGTTGGAGAAGGAACCATATATGATATGGACAACATCGAGTGGATACAAGCGCATCGATATATCTTATTCAATACTCCATCAGTTGCACCATTAATGTAGTAAGTATCTTATCACTTTTATTGTTTAAATTTTACATGTTTTTTTTGAATAAGTTGATCATTTAAACATTGTGTTATCATTTTCAGAAAACACATTAATGAGATAAAAGAAGAGATGTATCGTGTGATCGAGTTGCAAATTCAACAGTCTCATTATGCGTCATTTAATGATTTGTTCAAGGATTATGTATGTATAAATTGATTTTCATTATGAGTGAAATATTATACTAATTTATTTATTCATATATCATTATTGAATTCTATGAATTATGTAGGTTCATAAGCTGAGGGAGTTAGGGGACCCCACGCTAACTGAAGAATTTATCCAACTGGATGAGGGTCCATCTATAACGACTCATCATTATAAATCTATAGATGCTAATGGTTTTAGATTTCTCATTAAATATGTTGACGACAAATGAGCAACACAAAACAGTGTAATCGGTTGTCCATTTGTCGATTCTGGTTATTACTATGGTCAATTGATAGACATCATTGAAGTTGTATACACACATGGGTTGAAGTACATATTGTTAAAGTGTAATTGTGTTGATCCAGTGCGTGGATGTAAAGTCAATCAATATCAGTTATCAATGGTGAATTTTAACTATATGTTATACAGAAATGAATGAGTTGATAATGAACCTTTCATTTTGACATCACAAGCGGAACAAGTATTCTTCGTTACATTACCTTCGAATGCAAGTTGGAAAGTTGCTGTCAAAATGTCTCGGCGAGGGGTGTTTGTATTTGAACAAGATGAACCTGAGACTAGTCCTTTTGTTTCCCAACAGCTTGATCAACATACCATAGTTCAATGTGAAGAAGATATTTATTGGGTCAGAGCGGCTGTTGAAGGAGAAACGGTCGATTTTCATGCTTAATGAAAGGTATAACGTTTTTCCCACTATTCAGCCTAAGATATCATAAATTATCTAAACATTTTATAAATCCTTGTCTGTTGTAATCCTTAATTTTGTAAGTTTATTCAGTTATAAATATTTAGTGTGATTTATCTCATGTTATATTGTTGTTAATGTCGGTGTATCTTCCCATTGAGGTATTCTTCATTTGGTTCATGTGCTGCTTGAATTTTTATTAATTCAATTTTGAAATTTTGCTATACATTGATTGGTTTTGTACATAATTTTTATATCTGTTTTATGAACATTCTGATTTTTTAAAATTCATTCACAACTAATGTTTTCCATGACTGCAGGCATGTCAGGGGAAGAGGCAGAAGATCCACATCATCCATATGAGGCATCTACGTCTCAGGGTCGAGGTATGTTGGATTGTCATTGTCTCTATTTTTTAAGTAATTAATAAACATATATATATATATATTTATAACATCTGTCAATTTGTATATAATTTTTTTTTAGCAGGATCAGACTCGACTGCTTCTTCCTCTCGCAGGAGAGGCCCAGGTCGTGACATATTATCATGGAATTCCGACATGACTTTTGATGTTTCATTTTATGAGGTATTTCATCCTTTGGGATGGAATGCTGCTGCATTTACTCGTTAGTTGGATCATATCATATGTGATCCACATTGATTTCCATTGACCATGCGTGACTGGGATTCTATCCCTTAGGACACATTAGATCGTCTTTGGAGGGAGTTTCAGGTACGAAGACCATTTTACTTTATTCCCTATGTATAAACAACAATAACATATGTGATTTTTTTCTTTAATAGAAAAATTTGAAAGTATGTCCTGATGAGTTTCGTCCAGTGTGTATGAGAAAATGTGGTAAGATGTGGAAAGACTATAAAGGCAATGTCAAGAGGGACCACTGGGTACCAAATGTGGGTGCCCTAGACATTCTGAAAAAAGTCCCGAGAGGTGTCCTCCCAGCTCAGTGGCGTGATTTAGTTACATATTGGTCTACTGAGGGTGTTGCAGTTTGTATATTTATTTTGGTATATATATTTTCAAGAATGTGTGATTTTTTTGATATTTGAATGAATTGAATGTGGGAAGAGTCTACATGCCATTCTGTGAATCGAGCGTTGCAGGGACCACCTCACAGGCTCGGGACTTGTCACGTGTCTCAGATCCGACATGAGGTATTTATTATTCATTTTTTAATTTTTTTAATTAATACAGTTTTGTGTTTATATTCTATTCATATATAGTTGCGGGAGCAAGGTGCACCAACTGATAAAATGTCGGAGTGTATGAGGACTCGTGATCACAATGATCCAGAGGCTGCAGCATTGATAGTAAGTGCTTGTACTCATTATGAATACTTACATAAAATCTGTATATTATTATTTGTATATATATTTAAATATTTCATAGGCTCAATTTGAAGCTGATTTAGAACATATGCCAGAGGACCAGCGACATCTTCCCATGCGAAGGGAGGAGATCTTTCATCGCATCATTGGTCAGGAGGGGAATGGATATAGTTTGACCTATGGAACATGGATTCCTCGTTTTGTAGTGTCATGCGTTGTGGTTGTCGGTCCTGCTATTGCTCAGATGACACAGCGGTTGTTAGATTTCGAGGCACGACTGCGGGCTTCCGAGGAGGCAAATGCGCAATTGGTTGCTGAGGTTAGAGCACTACGGGAATATGTGCGTCCAGGTGATGGTGCAGGGGATCACACGACAGAGGTTTATATTGTATTTATATATTTAATTTAAAATATTTTTATTATGAAAATATTCATAATGTTTATTTGTTGTAGGCCCCTGGCCCACCGGATGGAGGTCAGTGATGAACACACATGACACATCATATTCACGAGGTGTGTTTCTGCTTTTAATGGGGGGGTTGTTATTGATATTTATATTGGGTTTCTAGTGAGTTTTTTTTTGATTTGGGGGTATCATTTGTGTTTTGGCCTCATGCAATGTTTGTGTGCACGAATTAAGAAGTAACCATGCAACTGATTATTGATTTGGATATTTTTTGTACATTTAATTTTCAATGTTTAGAATTTCATGTTCTATAATATTTTTGAAAAAAAAACCCGTGATTCCTAATATAAATCATTAAACTTGTTTTTGATGAATGAGGTGAGTTCACTATTTATAGTCCCCGACCAAACATGGACATCCCTCCCCACACTCCGGACAACCCTCCCCGCACCCCAAACAAGCCCCCCCCCCGCACCCCGGGCAGCCCCCCCGCACCCCGGACAACCCTCCCCACACTCAGGACAGCCCTCCCCTCACCCTAGACAACCCTCCCGCACCCCGGAAAACCATCGCCGTACTCCGTACAGCTCTCTCTACACCCCGGACAACACTCCTCGCACTCCGGACAGCCCCCCCTGCACCCCGGACATGCCCCCCCACCCCGGGCAGCACCCCCCCTCCCGCACCCCGTACATACCTCCCAGCACTCCGGACAACCCTCCCCGCACCCCAGATAGCCCTCCCGCACCCCAGACAGCCTTCCCCGCACGACGGACAGCCCTCCCTGCACCCCGGACAGCCCTCCCGCACCCTGGACAGCCTTCCCCCCATTTCAGACAACCCTCCCTGCACGCCAAACAGCCCTCCCGCACCCCGACAGGCCCCCCACACTCCGTAAAGCCCCCCCCCCACACACCGAACGCCCCCCCCCCCGCACCCCAAAAATCCCTCCCCGCACTCCGAATAGCCTTCCCCGCATCCCATACATTCCCCCACCCCGGACAGCCCTCCCCGCACCTCGAAAAGCCCTCCCCGCACTCCAGACAGCCCTTCCCGCACCCCAGACAACCCTCCCGCACCCCGGACAGTCATCCCCACACTCCAGACAGCCCTCCCCGCACCCCGGACAACCATCCCGCACCCTGGGCAGCCTTCCCCGCACTCCGGACATCCCTCCCCGCACCTCGGACAGCCCTCCCGCACCCCAGACAGGCCCCCGCACTCCGTACGTCCCCCCTGCACCCTGGACAGACCCCCCACCCCGGAAAACCCTCCCCACACCCCGGACAGCCCTCCCCACACTCCGAACAGCCCTCCCCGTACCCCGGATAGCCCTCCCACACCCCGGACAACCTTCCCTGCACTACGGACAGCCCTCCCCATACCCAGGACAGCCCTCCCGCACCCCGGACAGCCGTCCCTGCATTCTGGACAGCCCTCCCGGCACCCCGGAGAGCCTTCACAGCACTCCGGACACCCCTCCCCGCACCCCGGACAACCCCCCCCCCCCACACACACGCCGAACAGCTCCCCCCCGCACCCCGAACAGGCCACCCGCACCCCAGACAGCCCTCCCTGCACGCCGGACAGCCCTCCCCGCACCACGGACATGCCCCCCCCCACCCCGGACAGCCCCCGACACTCTGGACAGCCCTCCCCGCACCCCTGACAGCCTGCCCTGCACCCCGGACAGCCCTCCCTGCACCCCGGACATGCCCCCCACACCCCGGAGAGGCCCCCCCGCACTCTGTACAGCCCCCCCCCCGCACCCCATACAGGCCCCTGCACCCCGGACAGCCCGCCCTACACCCCGGACAGCCCTCCCCGCACCTCAGACATGCCCCCCCACCCCGGACAGCCCCCCCGCACTCTGGACAGCCCTCCCCGCACCCCGAACAGGCCTCCCGCACCCAGGACAACAAAAACGGTGTTAGATGGTGGAATTTAGATCAAATGTGCTCTGAATGACCTGATACCACACGAAAACATTAAGAATATTATTCGTGACATGTAGGAGGAGACGACGCGTCCAACGGACGTGCGGTGCGCGCGGTACGGCCGATTGTGTCGTTTTCAGCAGCTCGGCACACGCTAAAACGGCGCGTTGGGGGGTCAAAACCACCCGAATGACCTCGGAATGCCATGAAACCATACGATATCATCCGTTTTGTGATTTGTGAAATGGTTGGGTAGACGGCACATCAATCGGAGTGTCGTTTGACCACGGTGACCGGAAAAGCGTTTCTAGTGTCCTAAATCACCAAAAACGGAGTGGGACGGTCAAATTCAGAGAAAACATTCTATGAATGACCCGAAACCACACGAAAACATTAGGAATATTATTCGTGAAGTGTAGGAGGAGACGGCGTGCCCATCGGACATGCGGTGCACGTGGTACGACCGATTGTGTCGTTTTTAGCAGCTCGGTGCGCGCTAAAACGACGCGTTGGGGGGTCAAAACCACCCGAACGACCTCATAATGCCATGAAACCGTACGAAATTTGCCATTGTGTGATTTTTGAAATGGTTGGGTAGACGGCACATCAATCGTAGGTGTCATTTGACCACGGAGAATGGAATCATGTTTCCGGTGTCACAAAACACCAAAAACGGTGTGAGATGGTCGAATTCGGGCCAAACGTGCTCCGAATGACCTGAAACCACACGAACACATTAGGAATATTATTCATGATGTGTAGGAGGAGACAACACAACCATTGGACATGCGGTCCACGCGGTACGGCCAATTGTGTCGTTTTCAGCAGCTCGACGCGCGCTAAAACGGCGCGTTGGGGGGTCAAAACCACTCGAACGACCTCGTAATGCCATGAAATCGTACGAAATCAGCCGTTGTATGATTTGTGAAATGGAAGGGTAGACGGAACGTCAATCGGAGGTGTCGTTTGACCACGGTGACCAGAAACGTGTTTCTGGTGTCACAAAACACCAAAAACGGCGTAAGACGGTCAAATTCGGACCAAACGTGCTCCGAATGACCTGAAACCACACGAAAACATTATGAATATTATTTGTGATATGTAGGAGGAGACAGAATTCCCATCATACGTGTGGTGCACGCGGTACGGCCGATTGTGTCATTTTCAGCATCGCGACGCACGCTAAAACAACGCGTTAGGGGGTCAAAACCACCCGAACGACCTCGGAATTCCATGAAACCATACGACGTCATCTGTTTTGTGATTTGTAAAATGTTCGGGTAGATGGAATGTCAATCGAAGGTTTCGTTTGACCGCAGTGACCGGAAAAGCATTTTCGGTGTCATAAAACACCAAAAACGGCGTGAGACGGTCGAATTTGGACCAAACGTGCTCCGAATGACCTGAAACAACATGAAAAAATTAGAAATATTATTCATGACGTGTAGGAGGAGACGACAAACCCATCATAAATGTGGTGCGCGCGGTACGGCCGATTGTGTCGTTTTCAGCAGCTCGATGGGTGCTAAAACAGCGCTTTGGGGGGTCAAAACCACCCAAATGACCACAGAATGCCATTAAAACCATAAGACATCAGCCATTGTGTGATTTTTGAAATAGTCGGGTAGAAGGCACGTCAATCAAAGGTGTCGTTTAACCGCAGTGATAGGAAACGCGTTTCCGGTGTCAAAAAACACCAAAAAACGGCGTGAGACGGTCGAATTCAAACCAAACGTGCTCCAAATGACCTGAAGCCACACTAAAACATTAGGAATATTATTTGTGACATGTAGGAGGATACAACGCGCCCATCGGACATGCGGTGCATGCAGTACGGCCGATTGTGTCGTTTTCAGCAGCTCGACTCGCACTAAAACTGCGCGTTGGGGGGGGGGGTCAAAACCTCCCGAACGACCTCAGAATGCCATGAAACCGTACGAAATCATCCGTTGTGTGATTTTTGAAATGTTTGGGTAGAAGACACATCAATCGGAGGTGTTGTATGACCGAAGTGACCAGAAATGCGTTTCTGGTGTCATAAAACACCAAAAACGGCGTGAGACTGTAGAATTCGGACCAAACATGCTCCGAATGACCTTAAATGATAGCATTTCTTAAATTGGGGGTTTTAAATTATTATAGCATGATGATTTGATGTCAGATTTAATTTTATTATATGTATATTATAATTGAATAATTATGTTCAATTTACGTTTGTTTTGTTTTGTTGTTTTTTTGTCTTATTGTATGTTTATTGAAGCAGAAGATTGAAATAGATGGACCTACTCAGATCTTTGAAGCACGTTTATGGTTTATGATGATCTTAATGTTTATGCTGTTTGAAATTGTTTTCCATTTTTTATGATTGTTACCTTGTTTTATCTCTGATTTTGCACTGTGAAGAAAAAAACACAATTCGTACATTTCATTAAAATAATAAAAAATATTTTGTTTACTATTATATATATATATATATTTATTTAATATATATATATATTAAAATATTTAAATCATATTATATATATATATTTAAAATATTTTATTTAATATTATATATATAAATATTTTCTTATATATATATATATATTATTTAATAAATATATATATATATTTCTTTCAGTATGAATGTTTTTAAAAAAACATTTCCCAGTGTAGCGACCGGCAAAGGCGGTCGATATAGGCTACCTGGCGGGCCCCATTAGGGACAGCCAGAGGCAGTCGCTGTAGGCCACCTACAACGACCGCCAATGGCGATCGCTAATGGTGCCCGCGAGGCAGCCTATAGCGACCGCCAGGCGGTCGCTTAAGGCTGGAATTTCAGCCACATATAGCGACCGCCATTGGCAGTCACTATTGGCCTACAGTGACGAAGCTGAAGCAACCACCAATGGCGGTCACTGGGCATTCTCTATAGGCCTATAGAAACCGCTAATGGCGGTCGCTAATGGCCTATTTTTTAGAAGTGAATGTAGTGATTATGTGTATAAAAAGTATATCCACACCAATGTGAGTGGAAATTACTACATAAATAATAAATTGTTATTCAACACATAATCTTGGAGTAAAATAATCAATGAAGTATGTATAAATCCTACTGAGTGGAAATTGAAATATGAAATTCCATTACTGATTTGGTAACTTATGAAACATACAACCCATGAAAGAAGGATCACACAATGATGATTTAAATACCCATAAATGAAAGTATATTACAAAAATAATACAATCATGGATAGTACATACACCATAAAAAAGGAAATAGTAGCCAGTATATCATTAATCTCACATGAATAAAATGTGAGATGAAAAACCCTTACTTCGTTGTAATCAATCGAGTCGTATAACCAAAACATAATAACCACTAAATGAATCACAGAATACCAGGAATATAATGATAATAAAGTTAATATATATATCAAATTGCATTACACAATACACTACATGGAATAAATAAGTGGCGAATAATGGAAATATCACAGAATTAAAGTGGGATAAGAAACCCCTTACCTCAAGTCCGACTTGCCTTTTATGTTCCTTATTCTTCCTTTAATTTGGGTAACTTCCTTTGGTTTGAACCAAAAGGACTTCTTGAAGTTCCTTCTGCCTAAGGTTAGGCTTCTGGGAGGAATATGGGGATCTTGAGAGATTATTCGGCTCGGGGTTGGATGAGCCAAGGGGCTTGAGAGGTGTGTGGAATGGGTTAGAAGTGGTGTCCTTTTATAAGGGGTAAGACAGGCTAATTAGGAAAGTGTGAAAATATTATTTTATTATATAGTGTTATTCGGTTTCTAAAGGTCCAAAACTAATTAAATTAGAAGATTATATGACTAATGGTTGAAATAAAATCATCGAATAATAATTGGACATGTTTTGGATATTATTTTAATATTAATAATCATATTTATTTAAATCATTTATTAATGAGGTAAATACTACATCATTATTATGTCATAAATAATTTGATTAATTTGAAGTCTAAAAATTATGAAAAATTACCATAACTTAGGAAATATGTTTTTTCATTCCAATGGTAATTTATAGTAAAAAAATGACTTATATAACACCATGTAAAAATTTATATACGAAAAGATATTTGTTAATGTCATTTTTGTCTTTACTTTATTTTAATTAAAATAAAGTGTCATTATCATTTTTAAGTGGCTCCATGGGGTTCCAAAATCTACCCAATGAAGACCATGGTAGGCCATGACTTATCCAATAAGGTTAGGACAAGTTTTAATGTAATTTTTATTATTTTAATATTCTTTTTACCTGGAATTACCCTAATTACCTTTAACCGCAGTAAATAAAAGTCAAAAGTTACTATTCAACAGAAATTATTTTCATTTTATTGAACCAAATTTTACTTACTAATAACAACCATGTATGTCGGATTTTTGAAATTCAATTCACAGAAGCGGTAAAATTCCATTTAAATGAAAAAGTCAGTTTTTAAACTACAACTAAGTGGTTTTACTATTCATCAAAATTGATGTTTTTCAAAAAAATACCAAAACTTAAGCCTAAGATATATTTGATATTCCAAATTAAAAAATGATTTCTATTTTAACAAATTTATAATGTAGAAGTTTCATTAATTAATTTAAAATTAATTCCCGGTGTCAAAACAAATAGCGTGTTTTTAAGAAACAATAACTATCAAAATATTGACAGTTGTTTATGTATAATTTCAAAGTGAAATTAATTCCAATTACCAATATTGTATTAAATGGTAAAAACATAATCTATTTATACTTACAAACCATTCAAATGTATAATTTAACACTAGAAATACTTTTGATTAAAAAAGTTGTTTTTAATTAAAATTTATTATTTTTGTCACTATTCACCAAAAAATGAAAGTTATTAGAAAAACACCAAAAATTTATCAAAACTAAATTTTTATGTCCCGATTCTAGATAATAATTCTATTTTTTCAAACTGAATATATAAAAGTGTCAAATATTGGATTTCAATGGGGTTTACCATTAAAAGGTGGTAAAATTGCATTTTTTGAAAAATAATTCCTTTATCTGAAAAAATGAATTTGTTCTTATATTATGTCTAAAAAACACATAATATGGATGTTAAATTTATATGGAATATATATATAATTAAAAATTCAGTTAATACTATTCATAACTTCTTTTGAATGACTAGTTTGGTATGTCGTCGTGCGCTCGAACTCGGTGTTGTGTGAGGTTCAAGCTATTGAATTTAAAGAAAATAACTTACTATGAAATCATGGGGTGTTTTATTCTTCTCCCTATTTGGAAATTTCAACCTCTCAATTTTAAAATTGATCTTAGGAACTTTATTGAAAATCCCAAATCGGAAAAATAGTCTATAAAACTATCTCTTTAAAAGAAAGAAAGAGAAGTAAAAAGGTCACTCGAGATAAATGGTCATTAGTTTCCTAGTATGAAAAGTAAATGGATAATGTTTTATTGATTTAAGTTCCATTTCATAAAGTTGTGGAATTTATTTATCAGATAGAATGAGAACATAAAGGGATACACTTACTTTTTATGTATAGTTTCATCCTTTAATAAATTTCTACAACTAACTCATTTTTTTAAATGATGAGTATTCAAGATGACTTGGTCACACCTGAAGCGCTAGAATCATATAATCTACAAAGAATAAAATATATATATTTACCTTGTCATTATAGATTAACCAAAACCAAAATGGTTAATTCAAGATCAGATGATCCCCAAAAAGGATAATACTTTAGAGAAACAAATACTAATCTTAATTTCTAATATTAAACCAACAATACCCAAAGTTCAATAAAAACCATTCAATAAACAATTGTCCATAAAATATTTTAATATAATCCCAACTAATATTAAAACCCAAAACTCAGAAGAATTTTATTAAGTAGTTTTTCTTGTTAAATTGTATCTCCAAATAATATGACTACTCTTAAAGTCTTCTTCTTCATATATTTTTTATTCAAAAGGAATGGCCAAGGGGAAAGGGAGACAACACCCCTCAAGGGGGTCGGAAGTGGTAGAGTCCAAGGGAATCCCCCAGCACAAAAGAAGCACATTCTGGAGGGAGGGAAGAAAGTGAGTCAAAAATAATGAGAGGTACATCCTGCCTACCCAAGCGGGCAAGGGAGTCCGCCGCGAAGTTGGCCTCTCTCAAACTGTGGTGAACTATCTTCCCATGTGCGGTACCGATCTTGCACCTTCTAATGATGTAAGTGAGCTCCCAAGGAACCCCAATAGTCCCATTCATGATCCTCGCAAGGGTTTCCGAGTCTGTCTCAATTTCAGACGCTGTCAACCTCTTCCTTCTACACACCAACAGACCTGAGGCCAGTGCATGGACCTCCGCACTCAGAGAATTTCCTGGCCCATAAAAGGCACTAAAGGCGAGGAAAACCGAGCCTGATGAGTCTCGCAGGATCCCTCCCCCTATCATGTTTCCCCCCATGCATGAGCCATCAACGTTGAGTTTTAGTCCCATGATCGGCGGGCGCCATTGAACCCACTGACCAGTACCTTTTCTCAGAAAACAGGGGCGGTTGAGCAGGTTGTTGATGGCAGTTGACGTTGAACCACCTTTGATCTAGGAAGCAGTCTCGAAGATGTGGGATTTGAGGCTTTCCTGGAGGAACAACAGCGAATGGCCTTCTCCCCTCCTAGATTGATTGCGAGCCTCCCAAAGCACCTAGCACAAGGCCACAAGGATGATCATTCTAACTATCCACTCCTGGCCAGAAGAACCCGAGCTAGAAAACCAGCACTCCATATATTCCTCGAGAGAAGACTCTCCATCGATTCTACATGGGTTATGTGTGAACAGTGACCAGAGGTGAAGCGCCCAATGGCTTTGAAAGAAGAGGTGCGTCGCCGACTCGCACCTATGAGTAGCGCAACAGACACATCTAGAGGCCAGAGCAACGCCCCGACGCTGGATGTTGTCCTCCGTAGGGAGCGCCCTGTTCCTGATTCTCCATAGTAAAAAATTCATTCTGATTGGTATTTCATTGCACCAGGGAGCTGTAGCCCAAGCCTTGGAGGAGCTTCCTGGCAGAGCGATACTTCTGAAGCCTTGCGCGGTGAATCTGCCCGAGCTAGTAGCCGAGAAGCAACACCTATCGGGATCCTCACTCATAACAATATTTTCAAACACAGACATCTGGTTGGCGTTCAAAGAGGTATTGATCAAGCCGAACTCCTCGCATGCACTACTGAAGGTGATATCCAGAGAAGGGCAGTCGGGATAACCCAAGAGTTCCCCGGACCAATTGGTGTCCCAAAAACCGATCTTCCCAGCACCGATGATCCATCTCGCGTGACCTGATAACGTGTCCATAAAGGAGAACATGCACCTTGCCAGCCGCGTGGACCTGTAGAGGCCCTGAGCTTCAAGCCCCGGATACCGTGCTCTAAAAAATTTTGCCCACAACGAATCCCCGATGATAACTTCCCAAGCGAGTCGAGCCTGGAGGCCTTGTAGAGTAACCTGAATATCACGGAGGCCCACTCCTCCTACCTCCACTGGTCTGGCGAGGTGCTTCCAGGAGGCCCAGTGGGACCTTCCCTCCTCCTTGGCGTCCCACAGAAAAGAATTGAGGATAAATTCCATTCTCTCCACAGTACCCTTAGGAGGATGGGTCACCGAGAAGACGTGCATGGGGATGGACGTGAGGACGCTGTTGATCAGTGTAATCCGTCCACTGAAGGAGAGGAGCTTATTCTTCCAGTTGTAGATTCTGCCCAGAATGCGATCCAGGTTCACAGAGAAGTGCACTTTCTTGACGCGGCCACAGGAGATCGGCACCCCGAGATAAGAAATGGGAAACACCATCCTACAGAAACCAATGATTTTTTGAATCTCCTTGTTCCTTGGGGCCGGGCATTTTTCTGAAGTGAAGAAATGGCTTTTAGCAGTGTTGAAACTCTGCCCTCTCCATCTGCCGTAGGTGATTAAGGTGTCCATGAGAGCCTTCAGCGACCTTTTCCTGCCGTTGATAAAGATAAGAATATCATCAGAAAACATAAGATGGGAAATGACAGCACTATTCCTTCCACGGAAAGGGAACATGAGGTCTGAATCCATCCCATATTTCAAATTTCTTGAGAGTGCATCCTGGGTGAGAACAAAGAGGAAAGGAGACAAGGGGTCCCCTTGGCGAACACCATAGACAGTCTTAAAGAAGCCAAAAGTTTTGCCCATCAAGGCAATGGAGAGCCAAGGTGATGAATATAATCTGAAGCAGATATCGCAAAAGACCTCACTGAACCCAAACTTCCGCATGACCTGAATGATGAAACTCCATTCCAACATATCATAAGGCTTGTGCATGTCGAATTGGAATATGACATTGTGTCCAACCGATTTTCTATTAATGTCCTGCACAAACTCATTAGCGATGCCCACCGCCCATTGAATACTCCTTCCCTTGATGAAACCATGCTGTTCCAATGAGACCAGGTGAGGAATAACTTTGTCAAGCCTTCTTGCGAGGATAGAGGATAGAATTTTATAGGCAACGTTGCAAAGACAGATTGGCCTGTACTGGCTCATAAGGGTGGGATTTCTGGTCTTCGCATTGAGGACCAGTCTGGAGGCTGAAATGCCCCGGATGAGAGGGCCACCGAGGAAGATGTCCTGGATCGACTCCACAACAAGCTGGCCGAAAATCTCCCAAGAGAAGCTGAAGAAGCTGGCCGGGAAGCCATCGGGACCCGGCGCGCTGTCCTGGGGCATGCTTCTGACAGCCACCCGGATCTCCTCGGCCGAGGGGATAGAGGAGAGAGTGCAGTTGTCCGCCTGGTTAACCATTGAGGGGATATGGTTGAATAAATCCTCAGTGTCTTGATTCCCCCTCACGAAGGAAGAAACATTCTCCCCTGCAAGGAGGTTTTCGAAGTATTCCAGAGACATCTTCCTCGCAGTGTTCACGTCCGACGTGTAGCCCCCGTTCTCCATTCTCAGGTTCATCCTTGAGCATTTCCTCTCTTTGATGCAAGCATGGAAAAAAGCACTGTTTCTATCCCCTTCCTTCAGCCATCTGACCCGTGATCTTTGTTGGAAATCTCTCTCAAGAGAAAGAAGCATCTCGGACAGGTTTTTCTGTTTGTCACACAGAGCGACGAACAAATTCTCATCCTAACAGTTCTGAAGGGATTCCTCCAACCTGTCGACTTCCAACCTGAGGCTGTTGATACCCTGGGCAACATCCAGTCTGGTGCTCACCCAGCTTTGCAAATCCATTTTGAGACGCCTAAGGCGGTTCACCAGGCCACCCCACGATCTGGCAGCTTCATCTTTAGACCAGGACATCCTGATGGCGTTAAGAAAAGAATCATCCCCATGCCATGCAGTCGAGTAGGAGAAGAGGGAATGCGAAGCCTCCTCCCTCTTGATGTTGATCAGGAGCAGGTTATGATCAGATAACACCCGCTGGAGGTGAGTAACTATCGTCTTTGGGAAAGAGTCCCACCCAATAAGGTTGGAGAGGCAACGGTCCAACCGGAACCAAATGCGATCTGCGCCCTTACGGTGGTTGCACCAGGTGAACTTGGATCCAGAGAATCCAAGGTCCAGAAGCCTAGTGCTCCTCATGAAGTCATTAAAATCATCCATGCCACTAAAATTATATCCGACTCCCCCCTTTTTCTCAGAGACGTCCGCAATCGCGTTGAAATCACCTCCCACGAACCAAGGGAGAGGCCCCGTTTTAAAGTTTCCCAGACAATGCCAAAGTTCCCTCCTCTTGAGAACCTCCGTGGCCGCATAAACGAAGGAGAACACCAAGTCGTGGCTTGCTGTAGAGATCTTAGCATTGATACATTGGGAAGAAAGACTCAAAATCTCAACAGAAACGTGGTTCTTCCAGCCAATCCAGATGTGGGAGTTCACATCGCCGCCGTGGAAGAAGTTGGGGAAACCCATTTTCCTTGTGAGAGTAGCGCCTTTACTATGTACCTGCTTTGGTTCCAGGATCACCACAACTTGAGCATGAAAACTCCTGGCCTCAGAGTCCAGGAAATCACGTTTGGATTTAGCTCCTAAGCCCCGTGCATTCCAGATGAGGATGGGAAGCATCAAGGTAGGCCCTTCCGGACTCTAGACGGGGAGGACAAGGAAAGAAGAGCGGGTGCAAAACGGCCAAAATCTTTGAGTTTGGAGCGGGTGACAGGACCTGAAAACACTGCCTCGAGGGGCGCTGGTTTGGGAGAAAGAACCACCTTTTTAAAAGATAAGAAATCCTCCTCCATCGGAGCATTCCCTTTTCCTTGAGCAACATCATCAAAAAACAAGCCCGCATCTCCCTTAGAAGAGGAAGGTAGCAGATGACGTTGCGGGGAGCGACGAGCGATCGCCAGTTCTTTCTCCAGGCCATATGAGAGGAGGTTCTTCTTGGCCAGCCCCTCCACTTCCAGAGTGAGGCTACTCACAAGGGATTTTTGGAGGAACTCTGGGGAATGCTGGGTTGAGATGCATAAAGAAGGGGGCGAAGGGGAGAGGTACCTGGGAGGGCTCCCCAGAAGATCTAGGAAAAGGTCATGCTTGAGCACTGCTCTACGATCCTGTCGAGGGGAAATCTCAGTAGCAGGACAGGGCGACCAGGAAATCAGGTCGCAAGGCTCATGAAGGGCCGGCAACCTGTCCGATACTGGAGACCACACCCCCATGCAAACCTCTGCTGGTGCATCGTCCTTCCTGGAAGAATTCAAATTTGAAAACGCAACGGGCCGAACCGGGGACCCCACACGCCCTCGACCGGGCGACGCCTGACCCGGACCCGCCTGAGGGGCTTGCCGAGACGAGCTAGCAGCATCCTTCCTCCTCCTACAAGCCGAATCCCGGTGGCCATGCATCCCGCAAAGGGTGCATAACTTCAAGGGGTGATGAAATCTGACCTGTTTCCTCCATGAAAAACCGTCGCTAGCCTGTAACAAAACTATGGAGGGTAGATGGACAGGTCCCCTACATTTATAGTAAATGACTGTAAATGAATTCTTAGGACTATTTTTATTTTATTCCATAGTAATCATCATTTTTCCTAAAAATTTCATTACTTTATGTCTTTATTTCCCACACATAAATCATTTATTTGTTCCATTATGACAACTTCCCCGGTGTCTCCTTCCACATTTCCTGCATAATGGAAAATGAGCTTTATTTTCTCCATAGTCTTCACTATTGAAGCTCATATCATTCAACACTTTTCTATTCCTTTTCGAGTTCGGAAGTTGGTTAATATATATCATGTTGATCATATTTTTTGAAAACTGATTCAGCATGAACACAATATCTTTTATGCGTGTCAACATTCCATTTTTTTTCTCATTTCCACCACAGTTCAAACCTTGTACATCATGATCAATGTTACTATGAATTCTTTGGAATCCAGTCATTGACTAAAACTATAAATCATTATGTGAGTAATAATAGAAATAAAATCATTTATAGAAGATCTTGACACCTTATTTTTAATTTAAAACACCTTTGGATTAACCAAGGTCATTTATTCACATCTTATATTAAAATCCTTCAAATCAGTTTGTAAATAGAATGTAAATTATCCTAAGTATATCCCCTGGGAGTGTCATCACCAAGAGTGCAGCAAGGCTCAATGTCGTGTACCAGGATACCCCAGGTCAAGCCTGAAACTCTTTGTCGGAGTTTTCACTCATAGGTACATCTGTGCTAGAGCGACCTCTACCTGATCGTATCCAGACCGGGATGTACTACTTGAAAAATACACAAAATATCTACATTACCAATGTTCTAGGATGTTATTCTATACTAATCCTCAATGTCTATCTTAGGGTAATGTTCTCTAATTAGAGTTAATCTAAATCTAGTTTCCAAGGTTTGTACTAAACTTCTTCTCATACCAATTATAACGCCCCGACCCCAAAATCCAGGAGCCGATGTATTATTTTATACATTAGAATGATTACAAAGAATCATGTCCCAAATGAATGATTAGTTTATTAGTCTTGGAAACAAGATACATAAATAAGATCAACACTACAACATGAAAATAAAAACAACAATAATTTATTCCATTAGAAACATCAAAGCTTCCAAGATTATTCCTACAAGTCACTCATAACTAACTTCTTAATATCCTGGGAAAATGAAACATGAGAAAGGAGTGATCTCAAACACTCAGTAAGAGTAAGTAATACAATAGAAGATAACATAAACATTAGGCATTATGAATAATTGAAAACACATGCCTTTATGGATAATTAACATGTACACTTTATGGTAGGAATTTGAGCTGAGTAAATAATTCCATAATGAAACATAGTCATGGGTATTCTACTAGTTGAATAACCACATGAAATATCAATAGATAATATAATAATGGTGGAATGTATAATGAAAGACATTATAAAACATTTTTTCAAGGCCTTGGCCAAGACATATAAAAATGATTAAGTCCTCAGCAAAAACCATATATCAAAAATTAGGAAAGGCCTCGGCCAATTCCCCATCTAGTTGTCTCATGAGACCTACCGATGGATCGAGGAGCTATAGCAGGCTCCACCCATCACTTACTAAGTCCAATTCATTACTCATATGAATATTATGAAACATAACATAAACATTCATATTAAAACTAGAATACGAAATGTCAGTACTTTATCCACAAACCATGAATGGTATAAAAATAGCACATCCACAATCAAACAGAACTCATTCAATACAACATAGATGATTATATTATAACAGATTAAACTCATTCAAGAATCAAAAAGGATATTGACATAGATGAAAATAATCATCAAAACAATTGGAGTGAAATATTCCCCTTTTTATTGAAAACATTTAAAAGTCACACTATTTGTCAATAAAACGTTTAAAAATAGATTTTTGAATCAAAGTGTCACATACCACTTTGAATCTTTTAAAATGAATTTTAAATTTTAAAAAATTAATTTCCATATAAATAAATCATTAAAACCATTTTTAAAACATGGACATTAATGAGAATGATTTAGAAGTATAAATCGTTAAAACATTTAAAATGATATTTTAGTCGGAGTTTCAAACCAAATGAGAGACGCTTGAATACAAATAATTGAGGTAATAAAAACATTATAATATAATGAGAATAAAGGGATTCATGATATAATATGTCAAAGTACAGTATATATACCATATAAAAGTGAATTGGCACATAATCAAAAAAGTTGTATCAAAGGAATGTAAATTGAGATGAAATCCCTTATAATGACTGTATCCTTAGGTAAAGGATAAATCAATGAAAAAATTATGTGTGGAAAATATAAATAAACTCAATATGATTGGATATTTAGTGTAAATAAATAATAGGATATTCACACATATTCTTGTAAAAACAACATCAATGACTTGGATGTTTGGCTCAATGAATAGAAATTGAGTTTAGATTACTCTTATCAAGTTCATATCAATGACTTGAGAAATTTTCAATGTAGTGATTATGTTTATCAAAAGTATATCAACACAAACATGTGTGTAAATTACTACATAAATAAAAAATATTGATTCCACAAATAATCATGGAGTAAAATAATCATTGAAGTATGCGTAAAGTCCAGTGAGTGGAAATTGAAATATGAAATTCCCTTATCGATTTGGTAACATATGAAACATAGAACCCATAAAAGAAGGATCACCCAATGAAGATGTAAATACCCATAAATTAAAGTATATTACACCAAGAATAAAATCATTGGAAGTAAATAAATCACACAAAAGTAAATAGTGTCCAATATTGAATGAATCTGACATGAATAAAAAGTGATATGAAAAACCTTTACTTCGTTGTAATAAATCGAGTCGTATGACCAAAAGTTAATAACAACCAAATAAATCACAGAATACCATGAATATATATATAATTAAGATAATATATATCAAATTAAATTACAAAATACACCACATGCAACAAATTAGTGGATAACAATGGAAATCTCATATAATTAAAAGCGAGATAAGAAACCCCTTACCTCAAGTCCGAGTTGTCCTATATGTTTCTTATTCTTCCTTTAATTTGGGTAACTTCCTTTGGTTTGAACAAAAAGGACTTCTTGAGGTGCCTTCTACCTAAGGTTAGGCTTCTAGGAGGAATAGAGGGATCTTGAGAGATTATTTGGGTAGGGGTTGGATGAGCCATGGGGCTTGATATGTGTGTGGAATGGGTTAGAATTGGTGTCCATTTATAAGGGGGAGGAGGGGATCTTTAGGAAAGTGTGAAAATACTATTTTATTATATTGTTTTATTCGTTTTATAAAAGTCCAAAACTAATTAAAGTCAAATATAAGACGATTCATGGTCAAAATAAAATCATCTAATATGAATTGGAATGGTTTTGGATATTATTTTAATAATAATAATAATCATATTTATTTAAATCCTTAATTAATGAGAAAAATATTACATCATTATTGTGTCATAAATAATTTAATTTATTTGATGTCTAAAAATTATAAAAAAATTGCCATAATGTAGGAAATTGTTTTATCTTTCCAATGATAATTTATAGTAAAAAATATGACTTATATTACCTCATGTAAAAATTGATATACTAAAAGATATTTGTTAATGTCATTTTTGTCTTTACTTTAAGTTAATTAAAATAAAGTGTCATTATCATTCTTAAGTGGCTCCATGGGGTCCAAAAATCAACCCAAGGATGACATTGGTCAGACATGACTCATTCAATAAGGTTAGAACAAGTGTTAAGGTAATTTTGTATTATTATAATATTATTTTTTACCTTGAATTACCCTATTTACCTTTAATTACGATAAATAAAAGTCAAAAGGTACTATTCAAAAAAATTATTTTCATCTTATTGAACAATATTTTACTTAATAATAACAACCATGTATGATGGATTTTCAAAATTCAATTCACAGAAGTGGTAAAATTCCAGTTAAATGAAAAAGTCAGTTTTTAAACCACTACTAAGTGGTTTTACTATTCACTAAAAATTGATGTTTTTCATAAAAATACCAAAAATTCAGACTAAGATATATTTGATATTATGAATTCAAAAATATTTTCTATTTTACCAAATTCAAAACCTATAATTTTCACTAATTAATTTAAAATTAATTCCTTTTAAAACAAATATCGTGTTTTTAAGAAACAATAACTATCAAAAGATTGACTGTTGTTTATGTATAATTTCAAAGTGAAATAAATTATAATTACCAATATTGGATTAAATGTTAAGAATATATTCTTATTATACTTCAAAACTAGTCAAATTTATAATTTAACACTATAAATTATTTTGATTTAAAAAGTTGTTTTCAATTAAAATTTTCTATTTTTTTACAATTCACCCAAAAAATGAATGTTTTTAGAAAAACACAAAAAATTTATAAAAACTAAATTTTTATGTCCCAATTCTAGATAAGAGGTTTATTTTTTAAAATTGAATATATAAAATTGTGAAATATTTAATTTAAAATGGTTTTACAATTAAAAGGTGGTAAAAATGAATTTTTTTTGAAAAATACTTCCTTTATCCGAAAAAATGAATTTGTTCTTATATTATGTCTAAAAACACATAATATGGCTGTTAAAATTATATGGAATATATATATATATTTAATTCAAAATTAAGTTAATACTATTGATAACTGATTTTGAATGACTAGTTTGGTAAATTGTAGTGCGCTCGAACTCGGTGTTGTGTGAGGTGCAAGCTGTTGAATTTATGGAAAATAACATCCTATGAAATCTTGGGGTGTTACAAAAATTATACATATAATAAAATGAATATTTATTTATATATGGGGATATATATATATCTAAGAATACATATACGCATATAAGAAGGCATTGTGTTCATACGATTGGGGTCCTAGACCCAAGAATCATTTATGGGCGTGTTTCTGGAATTTTTATAAGTTCATTTTACCATATTAGTTGTGTCTAGACCAGGATGATCATTTTCCATGAGAATGAACTTATGACAGTATGTTTATAGGTACATCATTTGGGTGGAATAATGAATTTTTTTTAAACCCTATATGTACACTTCATTCTGTGTCTAGGTCATATTTATACTTTTCAAGATGACTAAAGATACATGGTGGATATGGATGAGGCCGCAAGTTTCATGATTGAGAAAGACCATTCATGTGAATTCATTTTATTGAGATCGACCAAATCCAAAGTTTCTTGGTGACCAGCTATGTAGTTTGGTTCAAAGTTAGTAGTAGAGGCCTATACATTTATCCAAGTGTCTTTTATATACTCCTATAAGTATGGTCATCCCAATGGGTGACCAGTTTTGTATGTATGAAACACCTATTTGGGAAATTATATAATTTCATTTATTATTACAACTTGCGTCTATTTTAGTTATTTGTAACTTATAATTTTTTTATTTGTCTCTAAGATGATATATAGATTTTTACATTGTTTTTATGGTAATTTAATGGAATAGTCTCTCCATAAGAACACCATAGGACATTGATACATGTTGGTAGCCTATGACATATAGAGAGCTCAGAATAAGGCCTTATAGTTAACTGGATTGGAGAACTGATTTAGTGTCATCCATGTTGGGAAATTACAATACATATACTTTTCTATTTTATTTTATGTATATTTATTACCCATTGATATAATTTATTTTAGTAACATGGTTTATATATATAGTATTAAGTACTTTCATGGGATTGAGTAATGAAATTATAGGTATGGGTGATAAATATAAAGTTTTAATTACTTCTAAAAGGACTTTTCCCCATTCAAATTTCAATTTTCATGATAAAATTTTTATTATTTATAATTGTGTATTCATGTATTTTAAATTTTAAATTTAGTGTAAAAAATGGAGAGTGATTTAAAATGGATTTGATTTAAATTTAGTTAAATATTTTTAAAAATGATAAAAAATTTAGTGACATTGGAATTCATAATGGAACTATCCCAATCCCTGAGAGGTCCTGATGTAGTATAAGTAGTATCTTACTTGTTGATAAATGTTGGACATTTCTTATATTTTTGGGAAAATCCAACTGTAGACAGACTATATGTGTGGGAGATGGTGCAATATTCTCATTATGCTAATATGTATAGATTCAGAAAAAGTACTTTTTTCATCTAAATTCTCTTTGGTACAATGGATATCGATGGGGTATCAACTAAAAATGAGCATGGAATATCACAAACAAATCGATGTAATGTCAAAGATTATGATTCATATACTGGAGTTCATGATTAGAGCCTGATTTCTTAATTTTTATGAAAATAGGATGATCACCTATCTCTAGATGTGTTCTCATTTAACTATAGTAATCATGCTTCATTATTTATAGTCTTCTTTTAGTTTCCTTATGGTAGGTCATGCCACATTCCATTGTATTGTTTAGAGTGAAGAAAGTCAATTGTGATCCGACCAAGCATGGTATGATAAACCACCGAGTGGGTGAAATTGATCTAGAAGTGATTGGATACAACTATGAGTAAGCCTTGTTCATAATCCAACTAGAGGTGATGACCCCGAGAGTCCATTTTGCGTGACTGGGTATATATATGGGTGACACCTCTATTAGGGAAATGGTAGTTGAGGATATACGGGAATCTCTCAACATGATTCATCAAGCCCTTCAAGATTTTATAGAGTATTGGGACTGCGGATTAATTATAAACTCTTCCTCCTTGACATTAAGGTATTCATGATTTTTTTGTTATTTTATAATTCTAAAAGTACCTTTTTTTCTACACATGTGATCAATGGCGAAGATATTGAGTTTAATGGAAGTGCTTATTTATTAAATTCCAAGTTTAGATCATTGACCGCATCATGAAGGCACTAAGTGGGATGTTAGTGCCACTTTTATATATGTTATAGGAGCATTGGAAAACCCATGGTGATAAATAGTTGTGGAAATTATTTTTGAGGAAGATGTGGGAGAAGTTTCTCATCCAGGACTCAGAGAGGTGCTTCATGAGGAAGAATTTATCTTATAGGTTTTGGTTGTAATGAACATAAAATTTCCTAATATTAATGATAAAATATAATTTAAGTTGATATATATATTATCAATTTTTGTTTTTTGGGATGGATCGATATTCTGTTCATGAGGGTCAGACCAGTTCTACAACTTTAATTCAATAGTCTATGGGTAGTAGTGTCATGACTCTTTTGAGCCACACTATGACAGTTTTAATAGAGTTGAAGGATCTTAGTCTTTAACAATTCATGCTACAATACTAAGGGGATACACCATGAAACTATTAATAATGTTCCAATCCCTATGTTTGGGTATTGTACGATTGGGTCCCCTTGGGTCATGTCATGACCTTGTAACAATAAAAATTATTTTAAAGGGGAAACATAAAAATTTCACCATGCAATCCCTTAATTCCTCTTCATCAATCTTCCTATCCCTTGTTCAACCTAGGAAATGCTGGGAGATCTTATTGGGTTTTTTTTCTCATTAAACTATATTTATTATACATTTTAAAATGTTTTTATTATGATTTTTTCTCTTTTATTGATTCAAATTCCATTAAAACACTACCTAACTTTTGTTCCTTTCTTTGTTGGTTTCGATTTTCTAAACCCTAAATGTGTTGATTTAGGTAAGATGTTTGATACTGTATCTTTTGTCAAAAATTGGTAATTTTTTCATAGTGAGTATTCTCTATTAGGATCAATATATAATTACTTACGATTTTACAACTTTTGTATGAGGTTATATGTATCTATGTAAATGTGTGTGTGTGTGGCTATATTAGAACTCTACCTTTAGTATCAAATCATCCTAGTAGATATTTCTGTGTGTGGTTGAATTAGATAGGGGGTGATGATGTATGATTGGTTAAGGTCCTAATCCCACCTTGATTCAAGGGTAATAGAAAGGTTTTCCATATGTGGAATTTTAAATTGAGGAAGTCATTCAATCTCATTTGAGGCCATCATCTCCTGGTAATGTGGTGTAGAGGGGTTGGTTGATTACTTCAATTACTTTTATTGTCATTTTATTCTTGTTTTTTCATATTTTTAACTTTTTTATTGAAGATGTTTGGGTCCACCAGAGTGATATTGTATGGATTGAGATGTGAATGTGACATCCTTTAGTGAGAAGGGATGTGTTGGGATTGCTAAATGAGGTTTTTTCTAGAGTGATAAGGTATTTTCCATGTTCTAACATACATTTGTGGTTCTAATATATACTTTTTCTTAGAATGGGGATGAATCAGGTATGTAAGGGTATTTGTGGTATCCTGATTAGATAAGGACGACCAAATGGACATTAAATAGTTATTTATTCATTTATTATTTAGTTTCACTAACTGATACACCTTTATAAAACTATTACTCTTTTGTTAACATAATGTTAGTTGTGTCAGAATAGGAATATACTCACAACCTTCATAATAATTTTGATTCATGTGAGGATTTTATGGCTAATGATCCAACCTAGGGAAAGATCCTTTTGAATGACTGTTGAGTGGATATTTGTGAACATATATTGAGGTGTTACCAGAATATAGTTCTATATTTTTTTATAGTGAATCACCATGTATTATTGTGTTTATTAAACATTGTCCATACATTTATATAATATATATGGGGATCCCTTTTATCATGATGATCTGGTTGTTATATTCTCTTCTGATACACTACTAACAATGAGAATTATACTAACAAACCAGTATCAATGGATTTGAAAAACAATTGGTATTGGTCACCCTATTAAAATGGTACAGAATAACTATTGCAGTATCCTATTTATTAGAATATGGTACCAACTAACTCCTTGAACCATTGGAATATATGATTCTAAACTAATGTTTTTTAAAAGCCTATGGTATAAGGAATGACTATACCAATGATTTTTAAAACCATTTGTATAGACTTTAGTACATATCCCATCCACATGACCTCCCCTCATCACATTTAACTCCCATATATGTTCAACCATATAATCAACCTTCCCATTTCTTCCACATCCATAGTGATCTCTCCATTATTGGTGTTTTGATTACTAACTTTTTGAACATCAAATTAGTGAGTTCTAATTTCTTCATCTCCTTCGCAATGACAATTTTAATTTTTTTCTAGGTAATGTACTATAACTTATTTTCCTCTATTTTAGTATTCTGTAAGATTCATTGAATCAGGATTAGTTTTGATTATGATTTTTATACTATTTCATATCAAATATGATTTTAAGTGGTTATTGTTTTTAAAAACATTGACATGAAAATTCTATATAAACCAAATATAAACGTATTATTTTCTATAATATAAGTGGTAAATCTATAATTATTTATTTTAGTAATTTTATTCTTCTGGTAACATATTATAGGGTAATGAAATTATTCATTTTAGTGTTTTACATTAATAATTTAAGTTATTCATTTTGGGTCTTAAACAAGTTTGGATTTATGAAATAATATATGGATTGAATATATAGATTGGTATTTATTCATAAAGGGTTGAATATGGATGGATATTTTTGTTAGATTAATATATTTCATATATATTATTTTAATTAGGTGGAAAAAGTGTTAAAAAGACTCAGGCTGAGTAAACCACTAAGATATTGGTGGATTGGAGGTTTATTTGAATTTGATTTTTTAATTTAACATGTATGTCCAATTAAAGCATAGATCACTCTTTATTTAAAGTGTCACATATCCTATTTGACAAAAATGAAACCACTAAAAAGAACACAAGGATTTTTACAAGGTTCACCCCCAATGTGGGTGACTTTATAATTTTTTTGTTTGGTATGACTAGAGACATAAATTTTATACTATTAATGAAAGGTTATTACATGTAACAAAAATATCCTGAAATTACTTACATAAAAATCCCATAATTCCTGATCAATAATGTTAATAGTGGTTAATCTCTTAATGGGGTATTTGGAATGGAATTAAACCAGTGTTTATTATACTAACACATTCTAATCGAGTTATCTTATGAAAATCTATAGGTTTTTTACTGTAATCATTCTAGTTCATGAATTTTTTTCACAAAATCTGGTGAAAAGTCCATTAACTACTTCCACCTATTGATGAGGTTTATATTTTACCCTTTTTATATTTCAATTATATGCAAAAAAAATTTCTTTAGAAAATCTATTGGCCTTTAACACATACTTTTATCAAAAAAATATTTTGATATTCCCCGATATTACAAGAATATTGAGTTTTTGGTTTCACTTTCCAAAAACAATGAAACGTGTCTTATTTGATATTATTTGAACAACTGGTATGATTCACATCCATGTTCATTATAGTATCTATTTCTATTCAACTACCTATATCCCATTAAAAACAGAAAAAGTGAACCTCACGTTTTCTGATTTCAAACAATTATATTGTTTCTTGTGGTTAATCACACTAAAAACCACTCAATTTTTCTTCAATGCATACTCATGACTTAATTTTCTTCACATAAAGGCTTTAAAAATTTTCAATTTTTTTCATCCATTCATTCATGTTATCTATGTATCTTGACTTCAGTTTCCTTATCTCATGTATACAAGATGACAATATCACACTACTGCCTCTTATTTCTTTCAACACAAGTACAAAGAGCTAACTCTTTACTTTTTATTTCATATTCTCTAATACTCATGATTTCAATACCCAATCATCCTTCTTCACGAAACACAAATTTTCAAGAAACTTATTCTTTTCATAAGGTTTTATACAAATATTCAATTCATTTTTTTAACAAAATGATATTGTATAACACTATTTTATCCTATTGTAATTGTATGTGGGATTTTTATCTTCTATAAAATGATGAGTATGTTATTAACTCACGTTTTTGGTGTTCATAACTATTAGTGAAATCTTGAAAAGCATCATGGAATCTCCTCTCATTCACATTGCATAATAAGAATTTGGGTGGCCTTTTTCTTCTTTTCTGAACCAATGAGGCCTGTAGAATTATCTCTTAATCACTTATCCAAATGGTTTCAAGATTATTCCTTTAAAAAAGACATGAAAGTGATCTATTTTCACAGTGAATAAAATTATAAATAGTATTTTCATCATCTTTAACTCAGATAGGTCCCTTAGGATATATTTGCAAGGAGAAATTCCTCTCCACTACAAATAATTCCATATATAGTCTTCTTTTTATGTATCACTAAAGACCCATTCAAAGAGTATAAGATCATGTAAATATCACAAATATTCATATGAAATATTACTTTCTTATTTAGATACATATTATGAAAAAGTGATGAAACTCAGCTCTATGAGATCAACTTATTCCTTAATGATGAATTATCACGAACCTGTGTTATAGAATCACATGAATTTAAAATGTATTCAGTTCTATGTACATTCTATACAATGGTATGTTTATTTTTTAGCACATTAATACAAGATTGATATTGTATGTGTCAATTTTGGATGCTCAAACATGCCTTGTACTCTCAGTTAGAACACTAGATATGATCTGATATATGATCATTGAATATTGGTATATGGTTAAATAATGATGGATATAAACAATATGGAAAACCTATTTAGGAGGTAGTATATGTCATGTGGAGAAAATTAAAATACATGGATTCATTTCATATGATGAAAACTATTTTATATATTTTATTTCAATGTGGGAAGAATAACTACACAACTCTTTTCTAACATCAAACTAGCACCTAGACAACCGTTACATTAAAATCATATCTACCCTCTCCATATCTCAAGATGGAACTATGTTTATTCACCTGAACACTTATGAACACATTTTATCACCAGGGAACACCACACATATGCATCCTCTTAAGAAAACCAACTATCATTGGGTAGGAACCATGTGTACTTCAATTAACACTTCTTATAGGTTCTATACATCATAACACATAATTTCCACCTGTGGCTAGCCAGGTCGACTCCCTCTCATGTGGTTGACCATCTAGGTCTAATAAGTGGTTGAGGTGGCCCTTTCATAGCCAAAAGAAAGTCCAATGTTTGTTAATCCCCACAATAAATATACTAATAATAGTTCTATGTATAAAAAATAATACCAAGACATTCTCAACCTTATACTTCAAAAAGTCATCCTGAAAAAAAAAATTTGATGATATTTTTTAATCTCTTCTTCCATTTATTTTGGAATTCAATTATAAATTCCAAATCCCTTAAACTTCAAATCAACCTCACTTCCCCTTTTAAATCCCATTGAAATATTTTCTAATTCATCGACTTGAAAAATTACATTTTTATGGTCTTAAAAATCATCATGAAAATAAATATATTCTGGGTATTCTCCAAAGTTTTTATTATATTTTTTAAACATTGGTTTAATTATATAAATCCATTGTCACTTTTATTTGAACTTATGACCGATTTGACAGTATCCAAATTTTCCAGGTTAATTTCTCATACATTAAATCCAATGCCTTTTAATGAATACATAATAATCATCCAAGTTTCATTACCTCATTTCAAGTATACCGAAGACATATTAACTCATTGAAAACAGATTAAACACTTATATGGGTTAAAAAAATACCATTTGTTTTGTTTTAATTGTCTACATGAAAAAATAAAATCAATATATGGTTCATAAAAATCTTTTCTCCCCATTTATGACAATAAAATGGAATGTATAGGTGGGGTATTCTTGTCTATTATTCTATGTTTTATGTAATTTTATATTATCTTTCATTTTTCAATTAGAAGGATAATACCACATGGTTATCCAAGAAAATATCCTTTAGATGGCCTAATCTAACTATACATAGGCTAACCCAGTGCTAAAATAAATTACGATACAACCAAGTTTATCTGTGATGTCTATAAACATATATGCATGTGAAAAGATTCTTTGAATTTATTTATTCTCAACTCGGGTCTATATAAAATTGATTTTTTGTGAAACTTGTAATCATATACACATTAACAATCACATCGTAAATTTTTATTTCAAGAATGTAACTCCCCTGTTTCCTTATCATTTAATAATCAATAACCCCCTATTAAATACATTTTATGTAATCATGAAAATGGGTTGTAAGTTTTGGTCGCATACATCTACCTTCATGCTTGAAATCTATCCAGATTATCTATATACATTTTAATTTAGTATAATTATATACTCTACTAACATGTTATCCCTTTAAGGGATACTCTCCTCTATTAATTTTTTTTATTATAGTTTGTAGAATACATGAGGAAAATATTTTCATACTACCCTGCAGTGATATCTTTGAACATTTCCTCATGTTCTGAGCATGGTATCTCAAAATATATAAAATAACATAGAGTAATGAGGTTATTCCATTATTTTTAGTTGGAGAAATAGGTTTAATATTTTCTCAACCAATAAAATTTATTCAATCTTTCTCCAATTATCTTTATGATAGAACCTCCATTGAATTTATAGTTTTGATAAGTTGAAGTTGAAATGGATATCCTTTTATTCTAGTATGAGAAATAAAATCCCAAGCACCATCACATGCTTGATTTTTCAATTTCGTCATTTTTATTTCTTGTGAAGGTAGATAAATCACACAGTTCTATGGAATATGGACAGTTTTTTTCTTCTTGTACAAAACATCTAATGAACATTCTGGATATTATGTTTTGAAAAATCATATGGGTTTCAGCATGATCTGGTGAATTTTTTGGTTTTCATTTAGAGTAAATTATTCGTTCTATTTCATATTATTTTCTCTTATACTAAGACATTATTTTTATAAATGGTTAGTACTCTTTTCTTTTATTAGATTTCTATTTTCCATAGAATCCTATAGTAACTATAAAATAATTTTTTTGATATAATTTTTATCATTAAAACCTTGTTAGACATATATTTCATATATTTTCCTTAGAAAATTAAATTTATTATGATTTAATAGCTATTTTTTCTCATTAATAAACTTTTTAACTAAAAGTCTATTATTCCTTCTCATAGAGATGCTTATTTTTTTTCTATAATGACTCCCCCTTAATATATACCAATTATAATGAAGTGACATATTATACTATCCTTTGTATGATTTTTTCCAACTTTACCACAACACTATTAGTAACATCGGAAACTTATTTTTCTACAATACACAATTTTCTATTGGTGATAAAATTATTTCTCTCTAGAATGGATCCTACCGTGATTTTTCCTGAGTCTTGGGGAAATTTCTTTTCCAAACAAATTTAATTTCTCAAAATCATCATAAGATTGTATTCATCTAGTTTTTATGTCATAATATTCACAACTAGATGAAACAAATTTATATTCACATGAATAATAAAAAATAACATTCACTTTATTTTATATAATAATCTTCATGACATATTATTATGATTAAATATGATAATTAAGAATATTATCAAAATCACCTCTCATCATTTTTAAGGTGTTTTAAAATTTACTACTCCTAGAATATTTCTCATTTAATTCTTCCCCTTTTGTAGCCAATTTAGTATTGAGGCTTTCAAATATCATATATTGTATATCAATTTTCTCATTTGATATTTTTGATCTACTCAACATATGATATCACATATATAACCCTAGTTCAAATGAGCTACTAGGGGGGGATGAGTGGGTTATTTTAATGAATTATCCTTTACCATTCGACCCGTGTTGGGGGTAAATTATTGATCCATATTTATATAAGTCTCGCCTATACCATATATAAGAAAATGAAACCATTGAAAAAGAAAATGATTATTTTTACAAGGTTCTCCCTAAATGTGGGTGACTAAGCCCTTATACTATTTAGGTTGGTCCAAGACAATGATTCTCCACTAGTAAATAAAATTGATTATAAGTACCTTCAATATTCAGAAATTCATAATTGAAAAACTCATTTAATTCCTGGTAACAAATGATTTCTATGGGTCATATCCTAAAAGGACTATTAGATGATAATACCACCAGTTTATTTTTTACTGACTCCATCGTATTGATGTATCTACATAAAAGAACTTGTTTTTTGTACTAAAATTTCACCAGTTATTAAATGGTCTTGACAACCTCTTTTAAACCAAACGTTAACTTCTTATACCAACTGATTTTGTGTTTACATTGGAAGTGTTCTATAAAAATCTCACACTAAAAATTCTTCTTTATAAAAAATGGTAGACTTGATCACCTTCTATTATATGATATTGTTTTCTTTTGATACTCACCAATATCACCAAGACAGAAAATATTTTTTTACTCATCAAAATCAATTAAATATTTATTATATCATATTGTATGAATAACTTAATTAATACACATAGAATTGTATAAAAGTTTCTGATTCTCTTCAATGGACTATATCACTTTCACTATAATAAATACTCAATATTTCATCAATAAATTCTCACACCTTCTTTCAATTAATTTGAAGGATATTAATTCTCTCAATGTATTTCATTTAAGAATTCATATTAAAATAATATCCTTCAAACAACATGACATCAATATCTGTCATGAAATTTTATCACACAGTAGTGTCACATGACTAAGTCCTCTTTTATGAAACTAAAGTGTGAGTAACTAATTTTCTACTCATTATTTAACCATCAAAAAGAAGAAAGCATAAAATACTATAGGATTGAAATAATGATATAGATGCTCAATATACAAGAGGGGGGTGAATTTTACACTTTAAAATTTCCTTTGGAAACTTTAAAGTTAGTTACGATTAACTATATTTTTCATAAGCAAAGGAAAGGGCTAAGTTTAACAAGGATTAAACTAAGTAAATTCACAACACCTCTAACACCAAATGAAAACATGGAAAGAGATTCTGAAAGTGGGTTCCGGAAATATGGTTCCGGAAATTAAAACTTAACAAAAGATTACAATATGAGATTCTAACATAAAGCGTATAGAATCTAAATGAAACAGAGTACAAGTAAGGAATTATAAGAAAGTTATACTTTCCTTATAATACAAACTGCAGCGGAAATAAACAAGTAGTAAAACTACAAGTAACAAGATATAAGTCCTTTAACCCAAAGAGAAGGGTATCTAACAACCTTGGATAAAGGTCCCTTGATTTATACTTTCAAGCAAGTCTGTCTTACCCACACCAAGGTAAGCCCTCGATACGAATATCGGATTCTCTGTCTTGCTATCCCCGCAAGCCCTCAACTTCAAGGTAGTTGGCAACCTCTATCTTCCTCAGTATGGAAGCCCTCAACTTCACGGTATTGGAAACATCTGTCTTCCTATCCCCAGAAGTCCTCGAATGTAATCACCAACATTCGGAGTCACACGAAGCTTTGAGAGTTAATAAGAGCCACTCTCTCTAGAAATCACTTCAATAGCATGTATGCACAATGTCGAAGAAGTAATTCATCAGTCATCAGTACATCATCGAACTCTTTCAAATGAGCTCCTATTTATAGGCAAGGTCAGCCTCCTTTCCAACGGTCATATTTTCCTTAATAGTCGGACGGACCTGTACACGTGTAACTTATCCAATGGTTAGTTTATAACAGAATAGATGACATTAATTTATAACAAAATAAGTGAAACAGAATGTACGACATCGTTTTAAGTCTTAAAAAGTTCGGAGTGAATATTCGGAGTGAATGTTTGGTGTGAGAGAAAAAATATTAAAGAGTAGACAGATTATAACAATGTAAGAAAAATGAAAGTTCGGAGTCTAATGAAAAATAATTTTCGGAGTCTAAATAAATTCGGAGTGTATAAAACAAATATGATCAGATTCTGTTTAATAGGTGAATTCGGAATGAGAATTCATCATCAGAATTCGTAGTGAGAATTCCTCATCAGAATTCGTAATGAGAATTTTTCATCAGAATTCATAATTAGAATTGATCATCAGAATTCGTAATGTGAATTCTTCGTCAAACTTCATAAGGATTCGTATCCTGAATCAGGAGTAGAACTTAATCAGAGTTCGTATCCAGAATTCAGAATGAAACTTTATCACAGTTCTCATATGGATTTCAGAGTGAAACTTTATTACAGTTCTTATCCATAATTCGGATCCTGAAACAGAATACTTCATATCATAGTTTCAAACAATTCCAAGAAAATAGAAATGAATCCGAATCATATACTTAAGAAAAATATGGATGAAAATATGATAAGGATAATTTTTCTTACAAAAGCGATTTTCCTTATAAAAGCAATTTTCTTAAAGATAAGGTGTTTGTGGTTTTCAAAACAAGAAGGAATGGAAATGTCATAAGGAAAAACTTATTGACTCAACAATCTCCCCCTTTATGGAAATTACAAACATCCTTACGAAAAATAAATTCTAAGAAGAAAGAAAAACATTAAGGCTTATCTCCCTTTTCTTTAAGGATATTGATGAATACGACTAACTCCCCCTTAGGCTTTGAAACTCTAAGGATCATATTCTAGATTTCAGGAATAAAATTTCATTATAAATAAGAAAGTCTTCTTTAATGAAAAACTCCCCCTTAGATAAAATCTTATTAGAGTTTGTTTTCTTTATCACCCTTTGTTATGATTATTTTTCCCCTTTTATTAGGGTTCTTTTCCTTCTCCCCCTTTGTGATTTTCAAAAATAATTTGAGGGAATGGAAAATATAACAAGGTACCTGAAAAACAATTAGTAGAAACAACAAAAGAAATGAGCAAACACAAATTTTCATTAAGTTTGAAAAGATCAACAACAAAGAAATGTAGATACAACAAAAGATTGGATCTGTCTATTTTGGATCTTTTTCCTTCGCCATGAGACCCTTAAGAATAGTTTTTATATTCTTCAAGTCTTTATGTTCTTCCTCAGCATTCTTATCTAACACAACAATTCATGCACATTGAGCTTCAATCTTTACTTCCTGGGCTTTAAAATTTTCTTCCTGCGCTTTAAAATTTTCTTCCCGAGCCTTCAATTTCTCTTCAAACTCAATCCGATGATCCCTTTCAAACTTCTAGTTTTGAGAAATAGAATTCAGCTTCCCATTCAGATCTCTATCTTCTTGAATCCGGAATTTCTTTTCATCTGTCAGATTTTCTTCAAAGGATGAATTAAGCTCATTTATCTTCATGTCTTCTGTCTCAAAGGCATCCTTCACATTATCTTGAAATTCATCAAAGAGCCTCATCTCTTCCACAGTCTTCCTCGAACAACTAGTCATCCTTTTCAAGATCTTTTATGGGCTTCATAGCCGACATAGAAAGTTTTGAACTGAGCCTCTATTTCAACACACTTGTCCATAACCATAGATACGAAGTCTGTTTTCTGATTCAAAGCATGTTGGAGCATTTGGAATCTTGAATCAATACTTGAGAAAGTCGAAATAGTACCTACCAACTTCTTTAAAGACTGAACAACAAAGTCATTCCCCAATGAAGATGAATTCGAATATGAAACATTTCTTGGAGAATCTTATTCTTCAAAATGATCAACCTTCTTCTTAGAAGAGTCACCAACTTCCCTTCTCTTTACTACCACATAGCTCGGGGTATCAACAACAAGTTGCTTTCCCTTGTCCTTTTTCGGAATGGATTCCTGTTCCAGATTTTTCTTTTCACAATCAGAAACTTGAACAAAATTGTCTTCCTCATCAGGAACTTTCTGAGCACCAACCTCTACATCCTCCATTTGAGCAATATCATGTAGAAGTTTTTCTTCCTCTGCATGATAAGCTACTTCTTCTTCTCCTTTCTCCTCATCCATCACTGGAGTGACTAACTTAGAAGACTCAGCTTCTAAGGTTCAGAGCGACAAATGTTCCGAAGGTGTTCCCTTATAATCATCTACTTGCTTTACAACATCTCTGGTTTCACCACATCCTTCAGCAACAGCTTCTTCTTCTTCCACTTGATCAATCTACTCTATTTCCTCAACAGGCATAGCTACTGCCTCTTCCGGAGCAACGAAGTGCCTTCCTGGAGTCTCAGGTAGATATTCCAAAAGAAAAGGATCTCAGAACATGAATATTTGCTGAAACCATCTCATTGAACTTCAACAATGCCTGAGATACCTCTGATTCAGGCAACTTCTTCTTAAGCTTCTTTTATTTGACTTGTTTTTCTAGATCATCCGCTGTTCTTTCTTTCAAGGACTTAGCCTCCGTAGGATCTAAGCTAAACTGAGGCTCCCCTTGCACTATCTTCTCTTTGATCTCCCTCCATTTAGAAACTACCTCATCTGGGTAAGCTTTCTTCTTCTTTGGTTTTGGAGGTGCAGAATGAACTTCCTTAGAAATGGGATTCTCTTCTTCAACTTCAACTTCTTTCAACTTTTTCTTCCTTACTGGCTTAGTGGATTCCAGATCAGCAACTTTCAGAACTGTTTCTTCTTGAGCAGGTAAATCAATAAACTGACCAATCTTCTTTTCAAAGGCTACATCCATCCTTTTGAGTGTACCATCACTCACCAACATAATTTTGCAAACTCTTGGCTTAGACTTGCATGCCTCCTTGAAAGACTCAAGGCACCAAAATATCAACTATGAGAGGATTGCTGGATACATTATGATCTGTGCTCTCAAATTCCCTTTCTTAACATTCTCAAGAGTAATGAGAATGTGCTTCTTCAGGTTAAACTTCCTTAGATTTATCAGAAAATCTATGATGTAGATCTCACTCTTCTTAAAACTATCTTTGTCACCCTTTCTCTGTACGATAAGACCTTGTACCCATAATTCTAGAATCTGGAAATTTGTAGATAGAGAAGAAATCTTCAAGGCCTTATCATCTGATAGTCTGAGAGTCTCCAAAGCCTTTTCCTTGTCGAAGCTTCCCTTTGAATCCGGAAAAACATGAGAGATGAACTCAGCTTCTCCTTCATAGGTCAGCCCAACCAAGCTAGCTGCCTTTACACATGAAAGTTTATAAGTCTTTCCATAAGACTTAAATGAAAACTTCTCCCTGTCATTTTCCTTAATGAATGAAACTGTCTCATAGAATTCTATAAGTAAATCTGAATAAACATCATCTTGATTTCCTGGCTTGGACACAACAATATATTCCCATCCGTTGAGATTAATATTCTTGGATATAAGAGAATCACACTTGTTGAAGAAGTCAGGATGAACCAACCTTTCTCTATATACCAACCACATCGAAATCGGCTTAGAGGAAGAAACGTCTTGAGAAGCTACTTCCACAGACATTCGGATCTGAAGACATCTAAGAAGTTCGGAACAGAGAAAGCTGAAGTTCCGAACAGTCTTAAAACAGAGAGGTAGAGATTCGAGATACTGGAGCTTGAAAACCGATGTGGGACAATCATTTGGGGTCCCCTTTATATAGGCAACAAGAAAACGGTTCATCTTCCACGGTCGATCGAATGGTTGTGACAAGCTGAGATTAGATCTGATGGTCGAAAACCAATTGTCATGAAAAATTGAATCCGATCTTTTGAGGTTTTATTAAAACAAAGATTTAAGAAAATTATAATCTGAAAAAAATATAAGAAAATGCCAGCAAGTAAAGTATGACTACGAAAACTTGAGTAAGGAAATAATAACTTTTGGATTGGCTTAGGAAGATTATTCGTAATTGGTATCATTCTTAAGAAAACTACAAAAAAAATCTTTACTACAAAAAGACAATGCTCGCAAAACTCAATATGAAAAAAAACTCATTACGGAAAACTCAGTATGAAAATTTCATTACAACTCATTATAAAAAATTCGGTACGAAAATCCTGTTATGAATATACCAGTACGAAATTTTCCATTCCGGTAGTTTTCAATATGAAAATTTCCATTCAAGAAGTTTTCTATACAAAAATATCCATTTTGGTAAATTTTAGTTCCGGAAATTCCCATTCGGGAATTTTAGTTCCAAATAGTTTGAAAAACTAACTTTGAAAAATTTATTTCCTCTAACAATCAAATGTACTCCCCCTATGAAAATGAGTTTGTTGCTGTAAGGAGACTTTTTCTACAGAAAGCTAATTAAGAAGGATTACCTTACGGTTATCATTCCTAAATTATGTTTAATGTATTCAAATCTATCAGAAGGCAAAGATTTTGTAAAAATATCAGCAAGTTGATCTTGCGTTCTGATAAAATAAAGAATAATATCTCCTTTATGTGTGTGATCCCTAAGAAAGTGATGCCTAATATCTATGTGTTTTGCACGAGAGTGATGTGCATGGTTCTTACTAAGGGCAATGGAACTTGTGTCATCACACAAAATTTGAGTTTTAGTAAAACTCAATCCATAGTCTGTGAGTGTGTGTTGCATACATAACACTTGAGAACAACAACTTCTAGCTACTACATATTCAGCTTTAGCAGTGGAGAGTGCTATAGAATGTTGCTTCTTGCAAGACCAAGAAACTAATGAATCTCCTAATAAATGACAAGTTCCGGATGTACGTTTTCTATCCATTCTACATCCACCAAAGTTAGCATCAGAAAATCTTTTTAGGATAAAATCATTTCCAGAAATATAAAATAATCCTAGATCCATGGTTCCCTTAAGGTAGCGAAAAATTCTTTTTACTGCCTTTAAGTGAGATTCCTTAGGATTGGATTGATATCTTTCACATAAGCATACTGAAAACATTAAGTCTGGTCGACTAGCTGTTAAGTATAGTAGACTTCCTATCATACCTCTAAAGGATGTTTGATCTACTGGTTTCCCAGCTTCATCAAGATCTAAAGAGTTTGAGGTACCAATAGGAGTACTTATACTCTTAGTGTATTCATAACCATACTTTTTAAAAAGATCATTAATATACTTATGTTGAGATATGTAGGTTCCTTCTGGTTTTTGAGAAATTTGAAAACCAAGAAACAAATTTAACTCACCCATCATACTAATTTTAAACTCAGATTTCATTAGACTTGCAAAAGAGTCGGTCAAAGATTACTGAGTTGAACCAAATATGATGTCATCAACATAAATTTGAACAATCAAAACATTTTTCTTATCTTTCTTTATAAAAAGGGTTGGATCTTCATTTCCATTAACATAGTTATTTTGAAGTAAAAATCCAGTGAGTCTATCATACCATGCTCGTGGGGCTTGTTTAAGTCCATACAGTGCTTTGGTTAGTCTAAAAACAGAATTAGGATGTTTTGTATCTTCAATGCCAGGAGGTTGTTCAACAAAAACTTCCTCTTGAACATAACCATTAAGAAAAGCACATTTCACATCCATTCGAAAAAGTTTAAAATTAAATAATGCTGCAAAGGTAAGTAGAATACGGATAGATTCAAGTCTGGCTACTGGAGCATAGGTTTCTTCATAGTCTATTCCCTCTTGCTGATTATAACCTTTAGCAACAAGTCTAGCTTTATTTCTTACTATGAATCCATTTTCATCACATTTATTTCTGAAAACCCATTTTACTCCAATAACATAAGTCTCCTTAGGTCTTTCAACCAAGGTCCAGACTTTATTCCTTTCGAATTCATTTAGTTCATCTTGCATTTCTTTGATCCAATCATCATCACCTAATGATTCATTAGTGCTTTTAGGTTCTAATAGGGAAAGAAATGCTAGATGTTTTACTTCATTTCTTAAGGAAATTCTAGTTCTTACAGGATGATTTACATCACCAATGATACTATCACTGGGATGATTCATAAGAAACACCTGATTTGGGTTTTGAAAAGCCTGTTCATCAACATAGGGTAGAATGTCTCCCAGGGTAAATGTTTCAGAATTATCTTATTGAACATTGTCCTTTTCAGAAGGTTCTTCTGTCAAAGGTTGACAATCAGTTTTTTAAAACACATCCGAGGATGTAGGATGGGATTGTTTAAAAACAAAAGGATCATACTCATCAAATTTTACATGTACTGTTTCTTCAACAGTACAAGTATTTTTATTAAAAACACTATAAGCCTTAGAATTTGTGGAATAACCTAAGAAAATTCCATCATCAGATTTTGGTGCCAATTTTTGTAGATTATCTTTAATATTCAGAATGAATACTTTGAAAACAAAAACCTTGAAGTAAGGTAGTCTTGGTTTTCTTCCATTCCATAACTCATAAGGAGTTTTATTAAGAAAAGGTCTAATCAAAACTCGATTTATAGTATAGCAAGCAGTACTTACAGCTTCAGCCCAGAAATGTCTAGCTATAGAATATTCACTCAACATGGTTCTAGTTATCTCTTGAAGAATTATATTTCTTCTTTCAACTACACCATTCTACTGAGGAGTTCTAGGTGCTAAGAAATTGTGAATAATACCTTTTTTACTACAAAAAGTTTCAAAATTAGAATTTTGAAATTCTCCTCCATGATCACTATGAATAGTTTTCAAAAAAATGTTTTTCTCATTTTTAACTTGAGCTCCAAAACTTTTGAAATAAGAAAAAGCTTCAGACTTCTTTGCTAGAAAATAGACCCAAGTAAATCTAGTGTAATCATCAACTAGAACAAAAACATAGTATTTTCCTCCAATACTTCCAGTTTGTGTTGGAACAAAAAGATCCATGTGCACTAACTGTAATGCATCAGTTGTCTAGACTTCACTGATTCATTTAAAAGTAGATTTATGTTTCTTTCCATATTGACAAGGATCACAAACTTTAGAAGAATCAGATCTAAGCTTCGGTAGATCCTTAACTAGTTTCTTTTTAGGGAGTTTACATAGGTTTCTAAGGTTACAGTGACCTAGTCTTCTATGCCATAACTAGGAATGATCTTCCATTGCACTTAGACAAGGTAAATGTTGACTCCTGAGGTCTTCTATGTTTATGGTGTAAACATTCCCATGCCTGTTGGATGAGAGAATAAATTCTTCCTTGGAATTGTGAACTAAGCACTTATCATTCCTAAAATTCACAAGGTAACCTTCTTCACATAACTGACTTATGCTAATGAGGTTGTGTTTAAGACCCTTAACAAAAAGAACATTTGAAATCAAATTTTTACCTAAAAGAACAGTATTACCAATACCCACAATCTCACCCTTAGCATTATCTCCGAAAGTTACCTTTACTCAATTCGTTTTGATAATCTTTTCAAAATAGATTTGGTTACTAGTCTTGTGCCGGGAACATCCACTATCCATATACCATGTATTGTTGCTGGTACTCTCATTATTTTCCTAAAATCAAGAAGAGAATTAGACTTTCGGAATCTAAACTTGCTTGGATCCGAGATTTCCATAAAACAAAATTTTAGGAACCTACATCTTCTTTGAGAAATAAGATTTATAAAAACCTAAGGATTGGGTTTTGTTTAAGGAACAATTCTTTGCCCAATGACCACCATATTGACACTTGGTACAAAATGGGGAACTTTGAGGAACAAAATAATTGTTACTAAAAATTGGTTTTGCATGGGTATAACCAAATCTGAATTTATTTCTTAAAGGTCGTATTTGGGAATACATTTTATCAAAATTTTCTTTACCATGGGGAAAGTTTGATAAACACTTCTTTAAGGAAAAAATTTCGGACATCAGTTTTATAACCAAGTTTTTATCCTAAAAATCTTCAGTTTTATAACTAGAGGTAGGCTTGAAAACATTTTTCTTAGAAATTACTTTTTCTAATTCTTTAGAAAGTTTTTTCTTCTCAGAACTTATTTCCTTATGATTTTTTGAAATACTTTAAAAATCAGCATTTTTTCTATCAAGATCTTTAGAAATATCTGATATCTCTTTTATAAGATTAGAATTCTTAGAGTTTTCCTTATCAAGTTTCTTATTGAGTTTGGAATTCTCAATTTCAAGAAGTTCAGAAAACCTAGAGACTTCTTCATAAGTAGGTAAAGTATTTTCTTCATCAGAAGAGGATTATTCATAAGAAGAGTTATAATACTTAATATCATTAGAATTTAAAGAAACATTGGTCAATGATTCCGCATTTCGTACCTTAGCCATAAAACAATGATTATCAATAGGTAATCTGGCCATAAGACCAAGATTCTTCTGTCCTGAAGATTCGTAATGAGAAGATTCATCTGAACAATCACCACCACTAGCACTCCAGATATCATTAGCATTCAGAACATTCTTAGCTTTGGCTTTATAATACTTCTTTCTATTCCTGTATGAATGCCTTTCTTTCCTTTCTTTCTTTTTGAGAAAAGGGTAATCTGATCTAATATGTCCAGCTCTCTTGCATTCATAACAAGTAACTTCTCCATCTTTCTTATCTTTCCTGTCCTTTTTCTTATACTTGGATTGGAAATTTCTCTGGCCATCTATCTTGTTCATCCTTCGAGCAAGATTTTTTAATTCATTTTCTGATATCTCACTCTCACTAGAATCTGATTGAACTACCATCTTTTTAGACTTGGATCTGGTTACTCTCTCAAGAGTCTTAGCTTTCATATGATTTGATGTTGTTGTAAAAGCAACAGTACCATTTCCATTTTTCATTTTGATGTTTTCAGAATCTCTCTTCACTCTGGTTTCATGTTGGAGAAGAGTTCCAAATAACTCATTAAGAGAAATTTGAGTGACCTTCCTGTTCTCATCTATAGCAGTTCTTTTGGATTCCCACTCATTAGGCATGATATCAATTATCTTATCCACAAGTGCTTTATCATCTAACACTTTTTCTCCCATAGACTATAGGGTATTTATTATAGTCATAAATCTCTGTTGAACTTTACAAATTGGTTCAACATACGGAAAATTGAAGACATGATATTCATCTCTAAGCATAGCTCTCCTAGTCTCAATCACCTTAGAAGTCCCAAAGTGTGTAACCTCTAACTTCTTCCAGATACAATTCGCTACTTCACAGGAAGAAATTTGGCTATATATATTTCTGGTCATTGAAAAAAGTAAGGTATTTTGTACCTTATAATTGAGTTGATACTCTTTCTTTTCTTGGTCAGTTAAAGTTCTAACTTCCTTATCAGGAATTTTATAATCTTCAGTAAGCATAACAAAATTGTCCACTCCAGTATTGATTACAGAAGTCATCATTCGATCTCTCCAGTACTCATAGTCATTACCATCAAAGATTTGTGGTCTTGTAGGATTTAGATTATCAATAGAACCAACATTAATTCCTGCCATACATAAAAACCTTTGGCACACAAACTTGTTAGTAGAAAAAAAAATCGTAATAACAAAGTTTGGAATGAGAATGTTCGGAATGGGAAAGTTCAAAATGATAAAGTTAGCAAGAAAAACTTATACGTGAGTATAGGTATTTTAGAGACCTGCTCTGATACCAATTGTAGGATCGAAATAATGATGTAGATGCTCAATATACAAGAGGGGGGGGGGTGAATTGTACACTTTAAAAATTTCATTGGAACCTTTAAAGTTAGTTACGATTAGCTATGTTTTCATTAAGAAAAGGAATGGGATAAGTTTAACAAGGATTAAATTAAGCAAATTCACAACACCTCTAACACCAAATGAAAACATGGAAAGATATTCTGAAAGTGGGTTCCGGAAATTGAAACTTAACAAAAGATTACAATATAAGATTCTACCTTAAAGCATATAGAATCTAAATGAAAAAGAGTACAAGTAAGGAAGTATAAGAAAGATAAAATTTCCTTATAATACAAAATGCAGCGGAAATAAACACGTAGTAAAACTACAAGTAACAAGATATAAGTCTTTTAACCCAAAGAGAAGGGTATCCAACAACCTTGGATAAAGTTCCCTTGATTTATACTTTAAAGAAAGTTTGTCTTACCTACACCAGGGTAAGACCTCGATACGAATATCGGATTCTCTGTCTTTCTATCCCTGTAATCCCTCAACTTCAGGGTAGTTGGCAACCTCTGTATTCCTCAGCAAGGAAGCCCTCAACTTCAAGGTGTTGGAAACCTCTGTCTTCCTATCCCCAGAAGTCATCGAATGTGATCACCAACATTCGGAGTCGCATGAAGATTTTAGAGTTAATAAAAACCTCTCTCTCTAGAAATCACTTCAACAACATGTATGCACAAGGTCGAAGAAGTCATTCATCAGTCATCAATACATCATCGATCTCTTTCAAATGAGCTCCTATTTATAGTCAAGGTCGGCCTCCTTTCCAATGGTCATTTTTTCCTTAAATGTCGGAGGGACCTGTGCACGTGTAACATAACCAATGGTTCGTTTATAACAGAATAGACGACATAGTTTTATAACAAAATACGTGAAACAGAATGTACGACATCGTTTTAAGTCTTAAAAAGTTCGGATTGAATATTCGGAGTGAATGTTCAGAGTGAGAGAAAAAATATTAAAGAGTAGACAGATTATAACAACGTAAGCAAAATGAAAGTTCAGAGTCTAATCAAAAATAATTTTCGGAGTCTAAATAAATTCGGAGTGTATAAAACAAAGATGATCATATTCTGTTTAATAGGTGAATTTGGAATGAGAATTCGGAATGAGAATTCATCATCAGAATTCGTAGTGAGAATTACTCATCAAAATTCGTAATGAGAATTCATCATAAGAATTCGTAATGAGAATTCATCATCAGAATTCTTAATGAGAATTCGTTGTCGAACTTCATAAGGATTTGTATCCTGAATCTGGAGTAGAACATAATCAGAGTTCATATCCGGAATTCGGAATGAATCTTTATCACAGTTCTCATCTGGATTTCGGAGTGAAACTTAATTACAGTTCTTATCCAGAATTCGGATCCTAAAACAGAATACTTCATATCAAAGTTTCAAACAATTCCGAGAATATAGAAATAAATCTGAATCTTATACTTAAGAAAAATATGGATGAAAATATGATAAGGATAATTTTTTTTACAAAAGCGATTTTCCTTATAAAAGCAATTTTCTTAAAGATAAGGTGTTTGTGATTTTCAAAACAAGAAGGAATGGAAAATCTATAAGGAAAACCTTATTGACTCAACAAATACCCTATCACTATTCTTCATGCAACACAAAATTTCGTGTTATTTCTTCTTTTTATAAGGTTTTATACATAGATAAACATTTCTCATATAAAAAATTAGATACTATTACACCACTATATCTTCAAAAATGTATACACAAGATCAAATTATTTGAGTAAGAGAAAATTATGTTTTAAACTCAAGTGTGCATTATTCAAAACTCTTTATGAAATATTGAAATGATTTATAGAACCTCCCCTCCTTGATGTATCTTAATGAGGAATGAGGGAAAATAATTATTCTTCCATAAACCATGGTGCCACATAAAACTCTTTTTTATTCACATAGAAAAATGTCTCATGTATGCATTCATCATGAAAGGAATATAATAACTCTATTTTCATTATCGAAATGAAAGATCACAACATTATCAATAACATTAACTCATATTGGTCCCTTAATATTTATAAATGATGATCCAATAATCTCCTATTGAAATAATAATATGTTTGGTATTCCTTTTTATTTCATGATGAATAACCATTGAAAGAGATAAAGATCTCTGTCATATCTCAAACTCTCCATGCGGGTTTCCTTTCTATTTGACCTCATGTGACACTGTAAAAGTTTGTCTCTCAACTCTATGAGATCAGTTTCTACATTTAGGATGAATTTTCATGTGCATGTGTTATATAATCACATGAACTCATAATGTAGTCACTCCACTATACCTTCAATGCAGTGTCTTAACCTTCATTTTAACGTTGGAATACCTAATGAATATTTGATTCATCAGTTTGGAATGCTCAAGAATGAATCATAATCATCATTTTATCACTAGATATGGTTAGAGTGATGATTGTCAAATAATGGAATATCATTGATGAACATTGGATACATACAGTGGAGAAACCCCAGTTGGGATTTAGGGGATGACACACTGTGAATATTAGATTGTTTGGATTCATTACATTAGATTATAGTTGTTTTATCCATATGTTTTTAATGTGAGAATTGTAACCCATGTTACACTTGTCCCAAATCACACTAGAAATAGGTCGATCTATGATTAATAAACTTATTCATCTCTTTTTATATTAATCTAGAACAATAGTAAAACACCTAGAAAATTTATGCACACACGCCCTCACTAGGTTGTGGAACACATAACTATTCTTTATGCACTCTAATTCACCGTATATTCACACTATGTACACCTCCCTTTTTGTTCCCTATGGGAGTTATGAATCCTCACACCTACCTACCACCCACGGCCTTCCAGGTTAACTGTCTACCACATGGTTAACCATCTAGGAACCATTTGTGGTTGATGTGGTCCTTGGATAGAAAAGGGATGGCCAATTTCGTTTTAAGGCTAACTAGAAAAATAAACCAAATAGTAACAAATATAGAAAAAAAATTCAAGCTATTCCCAAAAAAATTCTTTAAAAATTCATCATAAAAAATATAAAATTTCACTGTCTTTATAATTATCATCTACATTTTATTTTTGAATTCAATTATAAATTCCAATGACCATCAAATTCAAATCAACTTCGCCTCCCCCTTTTAATTACAAATTTCATTTATCTAATTATACACTATAAAAAAAATCATTTTAATGGTCTTAAAATTCCTCCTGAAAATAATTATACACTCAATATTCATCAAATTGTTTCTTTAATTATTTAGAACAGTGTGTAAATTCTTATACTAAATTAATAGATGTATTTGAAATCAGGACCATTTCAATAATCACCAGATTTATAAGGATAATAGTTCAAGAATGAAATCCAATTTCATCAAATGAATCCATTATAATTCTCTACGAATCATTACCAAATATCTAGTAATAAAAGAACATGTTGAATCACTGAAAAAAATGGAACACTTACTTGGGCTCAACACATATTTTTAAAAATGGTCATTTACTTCCATTTCACATGTCTAAAGAGATAATTTTTGTGACCACTTTTGGATTTTATGGGTCATTTTGAGAAAGATTTTTTATTACCTATTCCATTGTACACACTTAATTAATTTACTAATAATATAATCTAGTTATTGATGAACCTAAACTAAATACATGTTTGTGTTTTAAATTATCATATTTAGATGACTTTATATACCATGGATTATTTTTAATACAATATTTTTCTTTTATAATAAACTGTCATATGAACTCATTTTTGGTTAATCCATATATATAAGGACTAATTTTTTCGAACTGGGATATTGAGCATAAATTTGAGATTTTTATTTTAAATTATTTTAAAGGTTAATATTGTAATTTTCACCTAGTGAATGACTTCATATAATTTTGATGGCCTCTCTTCTGGTCCTGAAATAGACTTTTACCCTAGGTCATGAATTTTGTAGAATTCTAAATGGTTCATTTTTCTATGGAATAATTAATAATTAATAATTAATTAATTAAATAGTTATTTATTTACACATGTTAGCTCAACTATATCATTTGAATGGAGTGTAAAATAAAGATTTGATCTATATAATTGAGTTCTAAATGGCGAGTATTTTCTCATTAGAGAATAAACTCAGTTTGGTCATCGAGGCTAGGATTAACCCACTTTTTCTTTTTTTCTTTTAATTTCCCTTTTTCATTATTTTCTATTATTTTTATTCTTGTACATCACTTGATTATTATTTATTCCCCCAAGGGATTTATTCCTTAAAAAAACCAAGAGATATTAGGGGTAGGGGTAGAGACAAAGATAGACAGAGAGAAATATAGAGATTGTGGGGGAAAATAGGTACTGCCACAGAGCTTTGGACATGCCAAATCTTCATACAATAGATGTGGATCATTAAAATAGGAAAAGATTTAATATATTCCACCCAAATATAGTAAATTTTATGTTTTTTCATAAATCCATGTATATTTCCCATTTTGAAGTTTTAATACATTATACTGACTTCATAAGAATGCTTTTGGGATGATGTATATCTTTTGAGGAGAAAATGTATGTTTTGGGTGATTTGATTTGATTCCAATTTAGAAATCCCAATCACACTCTTTGTAGTTTAGAATCACACACCATGTTTTCTTATCATTAGAGGAATGAAATATTTTTAGTAGTACACATCATGTATGTGGTATACGTGATGTGTACTAGTACTTGTCTGTATAGCCATGTACTCTTCCAAATAGTCCGTGTAGGGTGAAAGGCCAATCCCCATGTTGGTAGCATGCAATGTGGAGTTGCAGGACCAGATGAAGTACATATCCAGACCATCTGAGGTTCATGTGAAGGTATCTCATGTTGGGTACATGCCGTGTACATGTTCAAAAAGTTGTATAAACGAGTTTTTACAAAAAAGTCCAATTGAGGTACACACCCATGTGGGGACATGGGGGAAAACACATTGTACTAGGTATAGAAATTGTGTATTGGACCTTTTTATCCATTTAAGGTTTATTATATATTTATATCCATGACTCATAATTTGACTGATGAGTAGTCCATTTTGAGTGATTTTCTTTATATATCAATTTGGTGATACCCTTTATATTATTTGAGGAAACCTACGCAGAGTTTCAAGAATTTTCATAAATGGAGAGGTTCATTCTATTGTAGTAAAAAATAGTTATCTCTTAATGGTGAGAATACTTTACCTCAGACAATCCATGAGATATCACTCTTGACTGATGATTTTATAGATCTTACATTAAGTTCATATTCCATGCTAGATGTTTTATTATGATATAAGGGGATATGAGATTAGTTGTTTTTGATGATCCTATGTAGGATTCCACTTATTATAACTTTTCCTAGAGGATTACATGCAGGTTTCCTATTTTAATAACCATTAGAGAATACCCTATTGGTTTCATACCTTTTTCTTTATAGCTATAGATATTATGTAGGATTATTTTACTTAAGTGTGGCCTTTGAGGATCCCATGTGGGATTACTCTATAATGTTTTGTCCCGAGGGACCCAATGTGTACATCAGTATCTGATCGACCATGAGCGAGTACATCAGGTCTGGGTAGTGAGGGTATTCGATGTCACCTTAGGTACCGTGTCGACCGTGTAATCTATAGGGTTTCGACGGTAGTTGTGGGTTATATATTTGAACACCCTTACTCTTTTTATACATTCAATTGTTTACTACTGATCCAAAATTAATTAAAAAAGGTACATCTTGGTTGGTGGATGCTGGGACTGACCTGATGCATTATATAGAGGGAATCCTAGATGTGATTCCTAAGTTCTAGTTTTGAGCCTCATTATATTGGAATTTCAAGAGGTCCTTCCTAGAATCTTGATTTTGAGCCATCTGACTATTATCTAGGATAAACAAATGTACAACCTAAAATATATCTATTGAGACTACATGTATGAATGTTACATTATTGGGATTCCTAGAGGTACTACTTGGGGGAAAATTTGGGTGGGGCGCATTTTTTTATGAAAATGGGTTCCCCATTTTCTTTATTTTGGAAATGGGGCACCCTTGTGCCACTTCAAGTGGCGCTAATGGAAAAAGATGCCATAGCGCCACTTCAAGTGGTGCTAGGCAGAATTTCTGGCCCTATTCATCAGCTCCACTTAATGTGGTGCTGATCCCTTTATGGGTAACTAATCAGCACCACTTGAAGTGGCGCTGATACCTTACCATTACCCTGATCAGTGACACTTCAAGTGGCACTGATCTCCATCCCCCCTATAAAACCCCATCACCCCTCCTCCTCATTCATCCATCCACTATCCCTTCCTCCTTCTCAAAACCTCCCCCTTTTCTCTCATTTTGGAGTACAAATTTCTCATTGTCCAGCTACCAACATTTCTGCAATTTTGAGGCAAGTTTTCATTTACATTTCATTAATATTTTAAATTTTTTATTTAATTGTTTAGTAAATGTAATTATATTATAGAATTTGTTTATTAATTTATTTGTTTAGTTTTTAGAATTACTTTAAAAAATAATAAATTGTAAGTAGTTAATTTAATAATTTAATTAGGTTAATTAAGTAAGTATAATTAGGTACCTAATTATGTATAATTAGTTAATTAATTAATTCTAATTAGTTAATTAATTAATTCTAACTAGTTAATTAATTAATTCTAATTAGTCAATTAATTAATTATAATTATCCAATTATTTATTTTTAAGTAGTAAATTAGTTAATTCTAATTAGTTAAATATTGCATTACAGTTAGTTAATCAATGCATTTGAATTAGATAATTAATGCATTTTAATTAGTTAATTAATGCATTCTAATTTGTTAATAGTTATTTAATTAATTGTAAGTAATTAACTATTTAATTATAAGTAATTAACTAATTAACTTTATTTATTTAACTAATTAATTGTATTTAGATAAGAAATTAATTCTAATTAATTAAATAAGTAATTCTAATTAGTTGGTTTAATTGTAATTATTTAATTATTGAATTCAAATTAGTTAATTAATTGTAATTAGTTAATTAATTGCAATTAGTTTATTAACTGTACTTATTTAATGAATTGTTATTAGTTAATTGTAATTAGTTAATTTTAATTAGTTAATTGATTAATTGTAAATAGTTAACTAATTAATACTGATTAGTTAAGAAATCAATTCTAATTAGTACACTAATCAATTTTAATTAGTTAATTAATCTATTCTAATTAGTTAATTAATCAATTCTAATTATTTAGTTAATCAATTATAATTAGTTAATTAATCAATTCTAATTAGTTAATTAAACAAATATAATTAGGTAATTGATCAAATATAATTAGTTAATTAATCAATTCTAATTAGTTAATTAAGTAATTATAATTAGTTAATTAATTAATTGTATTTATTTAATTAATTATTTCTAATTATGTATTTAATCAATTCAAATTATGTAGTTAATCAATTCAAATTATTCATTTAACAAATTCAAGTTATTTATTTAATAAATTAATTCAAATTAGTTAATTAATGAATTCAAATTAGTTAATTAATTGTAATTAAAATTATTAATTATAATTAGTTAATTGTAAATAGTTAACTAATTATTTCTAATTACTTAACTAATGAATTTTAATTATTTAATTACTCAATTCTAATTAGTTAATTAATTAATTCTAATTAGATAATTATTCAATTATAATTACATAATTAATCAATTCCAATTAGTTAAGTATGTAATTCTAATTAATTAATTAATCAATTATAATTATTTAATTAATCAATTCAAATTAGTGAAGTTAATAAATTCTAATTAGTGAAGTTAATCAATTCTAATTAGTGAATTTAATCAATTGTAATTAGTTAATTAATTAAATATAATTAGGTACTTAATTAACACTAATTAGGTACATAATTAAAACTAATTAGGTACTTAATTAAATCTACTTAGGTGTACATAATTTAATCTAATTAGGTACATATCTAAGCCCAACTAGGTAATTAATTAACACTAATTAGGTAATTAAATAATTTTAATTAGGTAATTAACTAAATCTAATTAGTTTATTAACTAAATCTAATTATATATTTAATTAAACATAAATAGGTAATCAAATTAGGTTGTTAATGAAATCTATTTAGGTAATATAATTATGTAGTTAATTAAATATAATTAGTTAAATAATTAAGTTAAGTAATTCTAATTAGGTAGATAATTAAATATAATTAGGTATTTAATTAAATCTGATTTGGTAGTTAATGAAATCTAATTGTATAGTTAATGAGATCTAATTAGGTAGTTAATTAAATCTAATTAGGTAGAAGTATAATTAGGTATTTAATGCAATCTAATTAGTTAATTAACGAAGTATAACTAGTGAATTAGTTACAGTAATTAGAGAAGTAGTTACAGTAATTCGCAATGTAGTTACAGTAATTAGCGAAGTATTTACAGTAATTAGAGAAGTAGTTATAGTAATTAGCGAAGAAGTTATTGTAATTAGCGATGTATTTACAGTAATTGGAGAATTAGTTATATTATGAATTTTTTATATAATATATATTTTCATTACTTTATATGTATTCTAATGAATTTAGTTTTTCATCTACCTTGACCTTAGTTTGTAATTATAGTTATAAACTTGAATTTAGTAGTTGAATATATTTTTTATATATTATGTATTAGAGTTTCCATGAACTAAAATTCTTTCTTGAGTAAAGTATCCCCGGATAGAGGGGTTTGGGTGGAACCACCTACTTTCCCAGAAGCTTGCCTTGTCTAGGAAAGTGAATAGGGTTGGCTATCTGTTGCTCCAGGCTTATTCATGTTGAGTTTTTCAAGTTCATATAACATTATGCTTTTAAATGAAGTATTCAAGTAGCTCATTTATATTATGCATGCAGAAATGTATGAATATGTTTGACATTCTATTTTTGGGTAAAGAACACAAACTTGTGTGTTGGGTAAAAAGAGTTACACATCACTATGGTTTGAACATATTGATTTGTTGGAGGGACTATAATTCCAACATATATTCTAGAAGCAAGCAGACATAATTATATTGTTTGATCATACGTGATTAATAACGAGGGTTTATTTTAGATAAAAAATATGGATGCTTATATTTATTGCAACAGAAAAATAATTGAGACAGAACAAGGATGTAGTTATATTATACAGCCAGAAGCTGTTGTAATGATTGGAGGCTGTACATATTTGGGAAGTCTTCAAAAGAAAATTCATTAAAAGCTGAAACTGACAAGTAACCAAGAAATAGAATCTATCATATACAGGCATCTACAATATATTGATAGATTTTGGCATGTGGCCTATCCGACAACTGATGATGAATAATGGGAATACTAATGTCATTGGTTAAGTTTCTACCTGCCAATCAAATGATGGAGTTGTATCTGACCATATCTACGATGGAGGTTCCATCAACATTGGAAGTTGGGCCATCACAATGTCACGAGACTATGTCATATGATCCTTTTAGAACACATCATAAAGTCCCATCAACAATGATACCATCATTTCCCTCGGCCACAATTTCAATAGATAGTCCCCCACATACTGTAGATGCATTGGTCGATGATTTTGAGGATGATGAAAATTTATAAGAAGAAGATGAAGAGGAAGGTGAAGATGAAAAGGAAGGGAATGTGGAAGAATAGTCAGTGCCCAATCATGTGAGGTTTAACTGACCATTGAACCATCCCTCACCATTGAGTTCATGGTCGACGGAAGGAATGAATTTCTTGCCAGAATTCGATTAGTCAGTTATTACTCATACTTCAGAATTTCTAGGAATCATTGGTGGCACAGATCGAGTGGAAGGTGAAGGTGTTCTCTATATTGGAAGCTAGTTAGAGAGTAAATATGCGATTAAAAATTTGATAAAACAATATCACATTGAAAGACATTAATTTTATGTTTTAGAAGAGTCAAAAAGATCTTATTATTTGATCTGTTTTGACAAATATTATTCGAACTGTCAAATGCATCTATGAGATATAATTGATAACACTTTTCATAGCTAGCGCATCATAAGATTTACTCCGCACACATGTGTGAATGCAAGCTTGTCATATGAATACTCTTCATTAGATGATGAATTTTTTTCAACTGTTTCTGATGAAATGATTAGAGCATGTTAAGATGTTCCTATTGTTCTAGTGATGGAGAAAATCAAACAACTTTTTGGGTATTAGATCTCTTACTATAAGTCCTTTGTATCACGATAAAAGGATATTGTGAAAGTGTACGGTGTTTGGGATGATTCTTATTGAGTTTTACCACAACCTTTAGAGCTTTTTTTCCACAATAATCAAGTGATGTATCAGTTACATATTACTGAATATGTTAACCAATACAACCAAGTTGACCAGTCAATGGTTGTTTTTGATAGGTTTTTCTGGTCATTTTTACCATGTGTGGAAGCTTTTAGGCATTGAAAACAGTTTAAACAAATTAATGGAACATTTATGTATGGAAAGTATACATTAACTTTATTGATTGTTGCCACACAAGATGGAAATCGAGCCCCTCTTCCTTTGGCATTTTTAATTGTGGAGAAAGATAACTTCTCATCATGGAGTTGGTTTTTGGCATGTCTTCAATAGTTTGTTATGGGAGAGGAAGGGATTTGCCTTATCTCAGATCGTCACCAAGCAATCAAGGATGCAATACAGTCTGAGGGAATTTCTTGGAGACCACCCTATTCCATCATCGATACTGTATTCGAAACATTGCTAGAAATTTACAAAAGTGATTCAAGAATGAGTCGATGAAAAAATAAATCTTAAAAATTTGTATGAATATCCTTTTTCCTATTAAAAAATCCTGTCATAGATATGATCCTATCTATTCAGATTATTTCTTGTATAATAGCATACGAGCCTTAATAACAATGAATGGAAGAGCGTCTTCATGATATTCATAAAGTTAATCCGGAAGTTTATGATTACATGATGCATATTCCAACACAGAAATGGTAATTGACATATGATGATGGGACGATATCTGGTCATATGACGACCAACATCATAGAATGCATAAATGGAGTTTTCAAGGAAGTTAGAAAATTACCAATCAAAGGTAAATATGAATATTTGATAATATGTTGCTTAGAAAAGCAGAATTATAATATACTATTAGTATAATGACTTAAATCTAAATTATATGTTTGGTACTAGAGACCTTCTATCGTAGTGTCAAGTACTATCTGGGATGGGGAAAACAAGCTGAAGAGAGCATGAACAGAGTGATGCTCTATGGACACCATTTCTAGTGTGATCTAGATACAGTTATATAGGAAGTTGCCACTTATCATGTCAATGCATTTAATCATCCAGAGCAATGATTTGGGGTTTCTGATCCGGGTGGTGTTGTGGCTTGAAACAATGGTCGTATCCGAGTTTTTTTATTGGAGATGCGTTAATGTGAATATGGAAAGTTCCAAGAATTGTGATATCCTTGTAGCCATGTGATTGTAGCCTGTGCTTACGTACATGTATCTTGGGAGCAGTTTGTTGATCCAGTTTATCAACTCGACAGTATTAACTCCTACTACCATAATTTGTGGATTCCAATAAGAGAATATCATATTTTTCAGCTCTCTGATGACACACACACGCTTCGACCGAAAATAGTAAACTTCACCCTAAATGGAGGACAAATTCGACTTGTATTCGGAATGAGATGGATTGGCCTAGTGAACTTTCACCTAGATGAAGGTGCCGCATATGCCGCTAGGAGGGTCATACGAAGACACGTTTCCCTAGACACATAGGACAATCATCTAATGGATAAAATGATTTTTGTACTCCATCAGTTATTGTAAACACATTGTATGTGTAATCAATATTTTTCCAATGATGAGTTTTGAAACCATTCAAAGTGAATATATCATCATCATCATTTAAATAAGTGGTTTTTGTTTTAGAAAAGTAACAAGAAATTTGAAAATATATAAAATGTAAGATCTAGTATTAAACAGAATCTAATAATCATCTAGAGTTAATACTAGTGAATAATAAATTGAGGATATAATAGAATCTGAGTCTACTAGCCTAGAAAATTAAAAATTAAGAAATCAGGACTTCAAGGTCCAACATAAAAAGCATGATGAACCCACAAATAAAAAATCCAAAGATCCAAGGAAAATTAAGTGGGAATAGATAAATAAAGGCAAGAACAAAACTACATTTGAGGAGAATGTGAGGAATCAACCTGTTTCAAACATTATGCCCCTCTCATCCTTTTCTCCAAAAGTGTGAAATGGAGTGATGAACCTAAATAATTGATATTCTTGAAAATTATTAAAACATTATGCCCCTCATTTTCAACCATGAGAATGGGTTTTCTATACATGAAAAACATTGATTTATTCTGCAATATTGGCAATTCCCCTCTTTAGTCTACTCGGTGAAGAAACAACTGTCATATATTCATTTGGAGGTCGTGAATATTTGACGGTTGGTACTTCACAGGGTCGAATAAAGCTACGATGCAGAAGGAGGATATTTTTTAATGTCAATCATACATGGATCAAATATTATTCCAAAAGCTTTAAAAATGATGTTGATTGAGAATACTGAGTAGGCCAACTCTCAATTATAGGTTTCAGAGGCAAGGGTGCGTTGATATGTAGGAAGAAAAATGTACTTAAAATATGTTTAAATTCTTTAGGAAAATGATCCATGAGTCATTTGTGACCTGTATAAACAAAAATATACAATGAAAAATATTTCCTAAAATAATATCATCAGTATTTGATAGACGTAGTAGTTTAGAGAATTAATCCAAAACGTTATATGTTGAACATATCATAAATTACATTAATAATTTTGGCCAATTATTATGATGTTGACATCTTTCAAAATCCAATGTCATCATTGAGTTTTGATAGCATTCAAAGGGAATATATCATCAACATTATATGTTGAAAATATCATAACATTTTTTATATTGAACATATACTAAATTACTTTATTTTACTCATTAAACACTTCTTTCATACATTACATGATAACATTCATACCTTAAATGATAAATGTGATGTCTAACAAGAAATTAATTTTTTATTATTTGAACAATCAGATGGAGAAAACACTATTATATGGCCCGGAGATGCGTGTTGCATCTTGTGTTGGCGCGATGACCTATTTGAAAACTTTCTGTTCAGAGAGCACATCATTATCATCAGGATGCGCTTCCGTCAACTATTTCCACATACCATAGATGTGCAGGATTTTGTAAAGTCGTTATGTGTGACTTCAAGAATATTGATCATCATTTGATTGTGGCATTGGTTGAGATATGGCGGCCAGAGAGACACACTTTTCATCTCTCGGAGGGGGACATGACTATTAATTTAGAGGACGAATCCTACATGCTTGGTTTGACCATCCATGGAAAATAAGTTACAGGTAACACTAGTGGCAACTGGGATGCTGTCATACAATGACTATTAGGCATTGATGTCATTGGCGTACGAGGTGTCTTTGTGGTTTTTCGATTGCACATGAAATGGCTTGAGGAGAATTTCGCTGTCATTCCTAATGGAATAGATGAGGAGACGCTTATTAGGCACACACATGCATATATTCTGCGACTACTTGGAGGCATGTTATGCATCGACTACTCCACCCTTTTGGTACACATGATGTACCTCCCATTACATGAGGATCTTGATCAGACAACTACATATAGTTTGGGATCCGCTATATTAGCACATATATATAGATCCATTTATACCAGTTGTCAGGAAGATGCACATAATATTGCAGGTTTTATGGCTTTAGTAAAGATCTGGACCTGGGAGCATTTTCCATGCATCACACCTCGAGCTATCGCACCACTTGCAGCACAGCTATTTCAGGATTGTCCTCGGGGACGATGGTATGTTTACTTCATTAAATTAATTTATTTAGTACTTTTTTTGTTATGTATAATCTTACAATATATTACTCCTTTTTAACCAGGTGGAGTCAGTCTCAGAAGCATGCACACACACTGAGACATAGTGTCCATAGCTTTCGAGAGATATTCGATGCATTAGTGCCAGTTGATGTAAGTCAATCAATATATTTTTATAGAACAATATGTTTTTTTATCACTATTTTAAGTTATTTCAATATAATCTTACTAACATTATATTGCTAATATGTCACTTACTTTTTGAGTTTACATTTGAGGTTTCATGGACCCCATATACAGGTTATGTCTCTGCATCACTTCCACCATACTGCACAACTATGATTGGAGATCATGTTACAGTGGTGCCACTCATCCACTTCCATTTCATTGAGTGGAACCAACCAGACCAGGTCATGCACCAGTTCGGTTATATAGAGCAAATCCCAATGGCACCAGGACAACCTGATGGGTTTCATTCTACTGTACTTACAGGTAGACAATCGACGAACTGGCGGCAGTTTCATTCATCTCATATTGAGTTGTGGGACGTGTGTGCCTGGTATGGTATTGATCAATTTGGATATCCCACAACACAGTATCAGTTATTTGTCTAGGGGGATTATGCAGACTGGTATCAACGTCATACCATCATGCATCGTACACGTCAGGGGATTGGCATTCAGTATATGGAATGTTTATTAAGGAATATTATATTTGTTTAAATCTTTTTTGGTATTAATTTGATTGTCATTTACTTTATAGATAGGGATCATTGATCATCTTCCACATATCACACATCCTCAGAAGGAGGCATATATTAGGAAAGATGTAGTTCATCGAGTTGTGTTGGCTCTCTACGACCATCTCCGGATGATACGAGAGAGTTTTTATAATGAGGGGCCACATGTATATCTTGATCCATATCCTCCAGCTGGTGCTCTAGAGTGTGATGATGTCTCTTCTATAACTGCTAATGATGATGCCCCGCCACCACCGCTGCTAGCTGGGAGACGGAGACGAGTACCTTGGGAGGGGTAGAGGCGGCGAGATAGACATCCGAGAGTGCCTCCTGCAACTGTGGCAGCACCATATAGAGATGATCCTACCCAGATTATTAAATAGCTTACACAAAAGGGAGATGCTTATATACCACATCTATCATATCTGATGACTACTATGGACTATGAGCTGGATCGGGTGACACATCTTGTGGCAGCCGCCTATCCTCCTTGAGAGGACTTCTTCAGTATGCCCTTTCTACCAATTTTAGGAGCCTCATGACCATATGGATCCATGCATGATTTTGGGCAGTCATCCATATATGATTTTGGGCATTCATCCACACATGATTTGGATCAGCCCTCTACACAACATCTTGAGGAGGCACCAGATGCACTAAAAGCAAAGGACCCCACTACTAGGACACCACACCGACACATACATTAGTCATGGGGTGGATGTGACATTCAGACACTACTTTGTGGTACTGGGGGGCATCGAATTTTATTTATACAGATTTCATGATGTAGATGTTAAAAACCGTATTCATTTTTACCGAATTAGCAGTCACATATCAAACATGGATGTATTTTCACCCTGGTTTATTTTTTTGTATGTTGGTGCATGATTTATATTTGGATATTGTTTGCTAATGTTTTTTTTCTACATAAATGCATAACATATTTTAAATAAAGTAAAAATATCACATACTATATGCTATAAATAATAGTCTTGTCTCATAGAATAAGGTAAAAAATATATATATCATATAAGTAAATAAAACCTGTTTTAATGTGTAAAAATTATCAATGACCCCAGAAATGTGAGTTAATGATTAACTGTCCTATCAATAGCAGAATTATATCTAAAACACTAAGATTGTATTCTTTCACTCTCACTTGGAGGTCTACCATAGTCGCCTCTCCTCCATCAAATGGTTTGAACCCATGGGCACCAAAATTGGAAGGTTGATCTGGATATGTGAATGATATTTCGATAAAAATAAGGAGCTATCTAGATTTAATGAAACTACATTAGGGGAGTTAATATGGAAGTATGAAGCTATGGTGGTGTTCCATTTTGCTTTGGGGGGCACACTATCACATATTCTTACATCCATATGAACCCCCCAATTCAGTTTCATTAAATCTGGACAGCCCCTCATTTTTATCGAAATTTCACTCTCATATCTAGATCAACCCTCCAATTCCGGCACCCCATGGTTCAAACCATTAGACAGAGGAGAGGTGGCCATTGTAAAACTCTAAGTGAGAGTGAAAGAATACACTCTTAGTGTTTTTGATAAAATTCCACTATTGACAAAACAGTTAATCATTAATTCACATTTTCGAGGTCATTGATATTTGTTACCTATTAATATAGGTTTTATTTACTTATATGATATATATTTCGTACCTTATTCTATGAGTTAATAATATTATTTATAGAATATAGTATGTGATATTTGTACTTTATTTAAAATATGTTATGCGTTTATGGAGACAAAAAAAACATTAGTAAACCATAACAAAATACAAATCATTCACCAACATAAAAAACAATAAATACGGGTGATAATACATCCATGTTTTATATGCGAGTGCTAATTTGGTAAAAATGAGGGGTTGTCCATATTTTAGGTTTCAATTATATTAGTCTTATAGTTTATGTTTTATAGTCTTTCAAAGATGCGTAATTGAATCATTTTTAAGTCTCAAGTTAGGGGTTTTGAAAGCTTATAAATTAGTTGTCATCAACATTGTCGATAAAATTTATTCTATTTTCAACAATTTCTTATATTCTTAATCAAATTTTAAAGTTTCATTTAAGATGGGTCTTATAGTTTCTATTTTATATTCTTTTAAATTCAAGTACTTGAAACATTTTTATGTTTCAGGTTGGTGGTTTTGAAATCTTATAAATTATTCTTCATCATCATTTTTGATGAAATTCCGTTTGTTTTAAACTATTTCTTATATTTTTAATTAATTTTTCATGTTTTATTTAGATCTATAATATAGTTTCTATTTTATAGTTTTTTAAAGTTACAGACTTGAAACATTTTTAAGTTTCAGGTTGACGATTTTGAAGGCTTATAAATTATTTTTCATCAAAATTATTCAAGAAATTCCATTTCTTTACAACTATTTCTAACATTTTTATCCAATTTTTAAATGTTTCATTTAGTATTGTGTTATAGTTTATATTTTATAGTTTTCAAAGTCGAGTACTTCAAACATTTTTAAGTTTCGCTTTAATTGTTTTGAAAGCTTATAATTTATTTTTCATCAACATGTTTTAGGAAATTCCTTTTGTTTTCAACTATTACTCATATGCTTAATCATTTTTTAATGATTCATTTAGATCCGTGTGATAGTTTCTATTTTATAATATTTCAAAGTCACATACTTGAAACTTTTTTAAGTTTCAGGTTACTGGTTTTAAAATATTTTAGATTATTTTTCGTCAACATTTTTGATTAAATTATTTTTCTTTTCCACTGTTTTTTATATTCTTAATCAATGTTTCAAAGTTTCACTTATATCTATGTTATATTTTCTATTTTATTGTCCTTCAAATTAACGTACATGAAACATTTGTATGTTTCAATGGGTGGTTTTGAAAGCGTGTAAATTATTTTTCATCAACATTTTTTATGAAATTCATTTTGTTTTCAAATTCTTATTACATTTATTATTTTTATAATAAATCTATAATTATTATATTTTTGTATTTACTATATTTATAATTATATAATTATTATATTTTTTATTATATTTATATATTTATTGTTTTTATATATTTATCGTAATTATTATATTTATAATTATAAATTCATTATAATTATCTATTTATAATTATAATATATCTAATATTATAATGAATATATAACAATCGAAATATAATTATAAATATAATAATTATAATAAATATATAACTATAATAATAAAAATATATAATGAATAATATTTCCTATTATATTTATTACATTTATTATAATTATATATTTATTATAATGTTTATATTTATAATTATCAATTTATGATAATTATATATTTCTATTTATGATAATTATAATATTATAATTAATATATAAATATAAATATAATAATTATAATAAATATAAAAACTATCTAATTATATTAAATATAAAATAATAAATATAATAAATTCCAAAAAAAGCTATTGCGCCACATGAAGTGGCGCTATTCAAAGAATTGTACAGCACCACTTGAAGTGTCGCTAAAAATACCCATTTCCCTAAATAAACTATACACTATCCCATTAAAATAAATAATTTTTTTACCCCCTCCCCTAAATTGACCACTTCTTGGGATTAGACTATTGAGCCTATTTGATTGATATTATAAGGATTATTAGATGTACTTACTAGGATCTAGATTTTGAGACTTACATTATCAGATGTTTTACATGGTTCTCCTCATTGTTCATTGGGATGGTTGGATGACACTACATACCATTTTTGATATATAATATTTGGATGATTACCCTTTTCTCAGGTGATTTGTAGGATTGTCCCAAGAATTGGGTGGATACACCATGACCACATTGCCCAAAGGTACATCATGGGGTTAGGGTTTTCTATCTATTTACATGCATTCATGTCCATCATGTACATATATCTAGAGAGGATTCTTTATGGATCACCTGAGGGTGATCCCTAAAGGATTATCTAAGTTGCAATGTCCTGATTTCATATGGACATGGACCTAGAAATCTGGCATTATATTTAATTACACGCGGATTGAGAAGTATGAAATCTATTTCAAATCCATATTTAAATGATTGTCTATTGGTATATATTATCCATTATTATAATGATTGGAGGTGAGTGTGGGTGAACCTAGTTATAGATAATGAATCTCCCAATTGTGCAATATCATTATCAGATACATTGCTTTTGCTGAGTGAACCAAGTATTGTCGATTAGGGTTATATACCTAGAGATCGACTAAAAGATTCATGGTTTGAGTGGTATAACATCGAAATTAATTCCCTTTTATAGGATGTCCAATTGGTCAGATCAAGGGTCCAAATATCAACATTGTATTTAGTTGTTTATTCTTTTCTACCATCCTTATAAAATTATATATTTAAGAATATATATATATATATATTTATTGGGATATATATATATATATATCCAGGTATACAAATTCTCATATAAAATGGGGGTGTACCCAAAAAATTGGGGTTACAGACCTATGAATTGTTTGTAGACTTATTGTTTTATTTATATATTGTTCTTTTATCATTTTAGCTTTGTCATGGCATGGCTGAACTTATTTCATGAGCATGAAATAATGATATAAGATTTATGAGTTCATCACTTGAGTGAGTGGTTTTATAATATATTTTATCACCCCATTATATTCCCCTCGGTCTGAATGTAGTCATTTTTCCTTTTTTAGGTTTGTCTTATATTCATGGTGGATGTGGATGAGGCATAGATTTTCACCATCAAATGGGTTCACTCATATGGATTCCTTTGATCGGGCTGTAGCATCTCGATGGTGTCTTGTAGACTGGGTATGTGGTATGGATTGGAGTTTGTAGTATATCCATTCACATCTATTTTAGTTTCATTTATGTACTCATATTGGTATGGTATTCCCAGTTGTTGACTAATGTTTTATGTATGAAATCATTTTTTCCCTTTTATATCATTTCATTTATTATAAAAATATGCTTATATTTTAGTTATTTAGGCATTCTGCATTTCTATTTCTCTTCAAGGATGATATCGAGTTTTTTAAACTATTTTTTACTCTTAAATGGGGGAATAGCCTCTCCATGAACACATCATAGACACTTTCTACTAGTTAGAACCCAATGGATTATGGAGATGCGATCTTATGTCATTGTGATGAATCAGCATGGAGCATCAGTTTAATGGTATAGGGGTTGGGATGTTACAAAGTGTTCTCAGAGTAGTTAATTTTTTATTATCTTTGTATTTGGGATATAGTAGAGAAGAGTATCAACAATGTATCAGAAACTGTGATGGATATTATATTGGGGCTTCCAGAACACATGTTTGGGTGAGATATCTTGGTTTCAAGTGTTATGAGATTACTGTTCTAATATGCGATGTTATAGATGTATATAATTTTTTCTTTGATTGATTCACATGATGTGTGGAGGTTAGGATTTATTATGGATTTATTGTTAATTATCCATTAGCAAGCGGAAAAAGTTTTATTTTTTACTCTAGGAATGAAAATTAAATAGGCCGCACATGAATCCTAATTTTCATTTAGGATTCACCTGTTATGATTCTAATAGTGTGTGATAATTAATGATGACAGAGTTTAATTGTTTAAATTTATATAAAAAACCAAAATAGTGTTTCCCCATATAGTTTTATGGAGGAATTATACTTAATTGAGCTAACTTGTATATATATAATTCTTATGGAAGGTGATGTGAATCTATGTGGAAACATTTTATTGTGAGGCTGATGACTTGGTCCTCATACATTAGAGGTTTTGTGACCCAAAAAGGTCAATTGAGAACCAAATACCAATATTTCAGACCCCTTGTAGGGTGTTTTTTTCGTATGATGAGTTAATTTAAAGTGTTGATAATATCCTATTTTGTTTTTAAATACATAGAATGGAAAGAAATTCTACTTTAGCAAGATTTATATTTGGTTATCTAGTCCGGTCACTGAGTATAATGTTGATAGGTACCAGGATGTTCTCATAAACTAGACCTCGAGTGGGGTTTTCAATATCTATATTCTCACTAAGTTTTAGTACAATACCTATTCTATTCTATTTCATGACATTTAAGGAGTAGTTATTTATGAGGATTCTTAGAGAAGATTGGGGCCCTAGTATGCTGATGCAGGATTTTCTGACCCTCATAGGTCTGTGTTATCTTTACCTCACTTAGATTGGTTCTATATTTTGGGCTATGTTATAGAAATTGTGTTCAGTTATGATACTTGACCAGTAGTGATAGGTAGGAGACCTAGAAGCCCTTAGTTTTGACTTAGACCTTTTAAGGTTGACAATTTTTTTGATATAGTGATACTTTTGTGAGAGGTTAGCCTGGGTATATGAAAATATTTTTAAGTAGTGAGCTAGGTTATACAATCCTTTGATACCAATTCATGGATAGTGATTGGGTTTTACAATATAGGAATGGTGATGACTTCTATATCTAAGGAAGAATTTATAGTGTTTTGCTATCAAGAATGGATTTGAATAAATGGACTTCTTGGGTGCCCGACTTAGTTGACCAATGTTTCTATTATTGCTGTTGTAAACATAGCGATTGTAGATTCTTGTGACTGAAAGACACTGGGTGATGGTTATCCGTTGAATAGACTGTGTAAAATAATAGGTGATGGACTTTCAAGAGGAGTTATAATGGTGATTATAGATTTTTTGGACTAATGTTTCATGTATCATGGTCACCTTTGTATTATGATGGTTGAATTGGGGGAGCATTAGTGAGGCGATAAAGGTAAAAAAAATTTATGTGAGGAAATATTTAAACCATAATTTATTGAATGGTTTTATCTGATTCAAGTATAATTATTTTCTGTAATTGCCATGGGCATGGTTTCCTAAAAGTTGTGATAAATAAAAAACCACCACTTAATGGTAGAGGAGACATCAATGATTAATCTGGTTTTGTGAGGTGGCTGACCCTTTTTAGGTCCAGGAAACAAATTTTCAGGATACAAGTTGTCAAGGGATAGTTAAAGTAATGTATATCCATGTTCAATGTGACGATATCTTAGAGGGATCTGTAATTTTATTTTTGTTAAAACATAGGTGTCTCATATTTAGTGATAATCATGTTATATATTAACATCATATTTAGTATATTGAGAGAGTGTTAGATCTATGCAGATATAATTTTATTTTTGAATATCTATTATGGTTTGAGAAAGAAACTTGTCGAGGTTTCTCATAATGAGAGTTATAAGGTAATCCATATGATGGGGAGTGCACTATTGGCCATTTTGGTGTGGTGACCCTCATTTTCATTTTAACTTATTCATTTTTTGGGTTGTTGAGCTCAATGTTTGGTCTGAGATGATGATAATGGAATTACTATAGTGGAAAGTACCATATGAATCCTATTGAGGCTGGTTATTGGTTAGTCTAGATGGATTTTCAGTCAAGATAATTAGGATGAGATCATGAATGGTAGTTTTTTCAACCGAGGGTTCTCTAGGATGAGAAATTTTTTGGTCTGAATTTTTAAGGACCCCTGTTTTTCTGGACTGGAATTTTGTATAGAAATTTCAATTTTCTCATTTAGATACATATAAGGGTTAAAATAGTCAATTCATATAATAATATGAAATTGGATAATTTTTATAAATACTCTGTTTGTCCTAGAATATGGTTTTTATCGTATGAAATGATTTTGGTGGAATTACAAACCATTCAAATTTTTATGGAATACTAAATAATAAATATTTAAATAATTAAATATTAATTTATCTTCACACATTCATTCATATATTTCATTTTAACGTAGAATATGATCAAGATTATATCTCCACTTTAGAGTCTAGTATAGCTATTTTTATGTGGGTCATAAAAATAGGTCGGGCATCAGGGTCGATTTCGGAACCCTTTTTCTTTTTCATTTCATTTTTCATTTTTCTCTTTTCTTTTCTTTTTATTCTTTTCTTCCATTGATTATCATGTATTCCCTTCTGGGGATTCATCCTTTATTTCATTGATAGAGTAGAGTCTGTGATATAGATAGGGAAATAGAGAGATTGGGGAAGGGAGGTATTTCTATAGAGCTCAGGATGCACCAGATCTTTTTGCGGCAGTCGTGGATCATGGAAACGAGCGATACTTCAGTGGATTCCACCCAATGTTATGCTATTTTATATATTTTTTTTCATAAATCTCTATATATTTACCATTTTCAAGTTTTAATGCCTTATTGTTATTTCTTATGTACCCTTGTGGGTTGATCTATAGATATTTAGGATAAAATGGGGGCATCTGGTGATTTGAGGGGTTTCCCATTCAAAAATAAGGATCACACGACGTGTTGTTGAGGAACACACGCTGTGTGGTCATCCTGTTTGGGGAAAATGATCTATTTATATGTACACACTATTTTTGGGGAATACATTCCCTCTACTATGACCTATCCATGTATTCGAGTACCCCACTAGACAACCCGTGTTGGGAAACATGGCTTTGTAGTGTATAGTAATAGACCATGCCTAGGTTTCATGCTATGTGGAGGTACACAACATAGAAAAGTACATGGTCAGACCATGTGAATTACAGAAGAAGGAACTCCATGAAGGTTATACTCCATATACATTTTCAACAATATGTGTACATGGGGTTTTATATGAAAGGTCTAGCGAGGGTACACACCCAAGTGGGTATTTTGTAGAACACAACATGTTCAAGGTATATACATTGTGTAGTTCCCCTTGATATGATTTTAATGGTTTTCATTTATTTCTATTTAGGATTCATAAATGGGCCCATGGGTAGTCCATTTTGAGTATCATTCTGCATAGATCTCATTGGGGAAATCCTTGTGGTGATTTTAGGACTTATATGTTGCATTTAAAACATTTTCTTAAAGGGACATGCACTTCCTCTAGTAATCAAATCATGTTGTCTCTTGATATTGAGAATATTTGATATGAAATGATCCATGACCTATCTCACTGTATTTATGCTATTTTAGATCAATATTTTTTGAACTATCACAAGTAAAATGTTCAATTATAACCTAAGAGTCTATGAGACTATTTATTTTCTAAGATCCCATGCAGGATGCTTCTTCTTATGTTTCTTACTAGAGGATTATGTTTAGGATTCCTCTATCACTTACCATTAGAGGACCCCTTTTTGGTTTACACCTTTTTTCATAATAGCTAATGATCCCAAGTAAGATGCCATCACTTATGTGTGGAATTCATGGATCCCATGTGTGTTTCATCTACTGTGTTTTTAATTATGGGACCCAATGTGTACCCTGGTGTTTGACTGACCTTGAGCTAGTATGCTGGTTCTAGGTTGTGATGGTAGCAGGTGTAACCATAGAACCTATGTCGAACATGTAATCCATGGGGTTGTGATAGTAGTGGTAGGTCAAACATTAGACCACCCTCAGTCTTTTTATACATTCTCTTTTTTACTGTTGATAAAATGATGATTACCAGAGGTACTTACTAGTTATTGGTTGATGAGCCTTACTTGTTGCACAAATGACTTTGATTCCTAGATGTGCTTCATGGGATCAAGCTTCTCAGCCATATTACACTAGTATTGAAAAAGTTACTTCTTAGAATCTATATTTTGAGACTTTTGATTATTATCTAGGATTCCCAGATGTACTTACTAGGATCCACCTATTAAGCCCACATTTTTGACTATTACATTATTATGATACCCATAGGTTCGTATGAGGATCTGGAAGCTGGCCCTACTTTATGTAGGTTCCAGGCGTAGTAGATGATTACGATGGGCGATGCCCAACATTGAATTTTTTCATGGTCGATGATCTGTCTGATATTTACATAATTATTACTATCTTGATCTATGGAATTGAATCAAATAAAATAGAAAAATGATAGAATATCAAAACCAGAGAGAGGATCATCACATATTATTTATAATAAATTTAATTAATTAAAGAATTAAATTTTTGCAATTATTTATTCATTGATGGATATGGAAACAGATCTGTGATGCACCGTCATTGCATTGTTAGAATCAAGTACAGATTACCTCTAGTGGTGATCCCCATGTGTTCCACTAATCTTTAGAAACCGCAGAAAGAATCTATAGGTGATAGCATAGAATATTAAGGCACTTATGTCATCCTTCATTGATATCTATGTGAATTTCATACAAAGAATTATCATTGATCTGGTGGAGGAATATTTCTCTTCATTCTTTGGATAGATATTGGAGAACATAGATCTCAATGTTTTGAGAGGATTCTCCAATTCAGTTTTTTCAATATCCAATCAAATTAAATTTTTATTGAGAAAATAAAATAACTGGGTTTCTATATTTTTTGAGTAAATATAAAATAATTGCACAAATTACATTATTTATTTATTTAATCCTAGGAAAAACTCCATGCCAAATAATAATAATAATATTATTTCTCAACAAAAACATTCTAGAAAATTTAAATTTAACAATATTTAATCAAATAATATAGAATATTTTTTATTTTATCACCAAACATTGAATCTTATTCCTTCATTCCCTTATGATATTTATTGGATGTTGATTAATGTCTATGCATTTATTAAATAAATTTAACAAAATTATTCACCAATAAATAAATAAAAATTATATTTACTAAATATAATGTAAATATTTATATTAGATCAACCATACTAGAATAATTATTAAACCATGTACAGGATTAATATTTATTCAACGTGTTAAATAATAAATAATAATATGTTATTTAACTGATATTCTAGACACACATTGTGTGTGACCCTCTAGGCCACATTCCCAATGTAATTAGGCTAAGTAGCCTAAAATCCATGGTTAGCGTCTAGAAACACACCCGTAAACCCATAGAGAAAGATGTTAATACTACAAAGACATGTTATCAAATATATATGCTTTATGTGTTATATAATCCCTTGATTTTGATATCTCTAATCAATAAGGTTACATGACCGTGCCATCAACCAAAATTCTCGATGTATCTTTCTTTGATTTCGCGGAAAATAAAATTTCCTATAGAAAACCATGGTCATGGATTTATTTATTCTACATAATTTCAATCAAATTGACCGAGATATCAAATTTTGTTAGAATAGAAGGGACAAAACATTTCTCATATTATTCATTAATGCAATATAACTTTTGAGACACCCAATGTATCCCACCTCTACATGAACATATGTCTTAATGGTTTTCATAAATACATAAAATTACATGACTTATAATATTCATTAACAATAATCAGTATGTCTTAGGATCAATACACACATACAGAAATAAAAGAATCCAACGACACATAGAATTGTTCAGTTTCTACCAGAGGGTCTCATTATTATAATATCTTATTGGATATTACCAAGGTTTCAAACCATGAGAAGGTACCTAAAACTCTTATGAGTCTCCACCACTAATATAATGTATCATTTGTGTCCATAAAATGATTTCATATGTATACATAGAATATTTATAATAAGAGTATCATACCACTTTTGGGTTCTCATCATTGTAGGGAATTCACATGACCTTTTAGTACAGAAACTACTCTTGGGACATTTTCATATACAATGTTATGAAAAATAATAACCATGATGTGATAAAGATTTTATTTATATATAAAAAATGAATACTTGGTATCATAAAGTTCATAGAAGTCGGTTCTTAGAAAAAAAATCCAACAGTATCCCACATGCACTATAGTCAACCGCTAACAACCTTCAGTCTACAAGCTATTACATGATACTCATGCTTATTTTAAGATATCACTTCAGTAAAGGGGCCCACCGTGTTCTCTTCTATGTATAATATTATTACTGTAACATCACCACCAAAATTAATATCCACAAATAGGTTATAATTTTTTAGAATATAATTGTTTAGTTGGCATGACATTGTCTATTTTTCATGCTCTATCACTATAGAATTACCACAGTACAATGTGATGAGATATTTACTTATATGTACCAAATAAAGATCTTAGAAAAAGATTTCAAATCCAAACAACATACTTGGTGTATCAGAAGCCTCTATATACTCATGCTCCTCTATATAATTAGTGAAAACTAGCTGCATTGAACACTTTGATCTCATAGCTCTTCTATTGAGACAAAAAAAACATTTTGATTGAGACTTCAAATTATTATATTCTATCTAAAAACCAACATCAGTATAAACCCTTATTACAATATCCTCAACTCCTTCAAACACCCAGAAAGTGTCCTTAGTTTTTCTCAGATACTTATAGAAAGCCTTAAAATTATAACAACATTGTTCTTTAGGATTAACTTGATATTTTCCTACCATGATTAATGATTAGAAAACAGAAAGTCTACTACAAAACATGGAATACATGATTGATAATATCTATAATTTATATTGGATATTACACATTATATATTTTTCTTATTGTGTATAAGAAAACATTTTATTATAAAGTTGTAAACTAGGTTACACTAGAACCAATCCCCTCTTGGATTTTTCCATAAAAATTTTCTTTATTGTATATTAAATACATATTCTTTGACTAAGTCTAAGAAGCCTCTTTCATAAATCATGAATGATCTTTATTTCCTTAATTTAGGCTACTTCACCTAATTCTTTCATGGATAGCCATTTGTTTATCCAATCATTAACATACTATAAGGCTTCAATTTAATTTTAAATATTTAATATTTCATCACCATATTCTACTAGGATTATGAACACATTTCCATTAAACCTCTTGTAAACTCACCGGTCACATTCATTCTTAAAGACATAAAATTATTTTATGGATTCATTAAATAAAATTTTCCATTACCTTGATGACTTATTCAATAAATAAATTGATCTATAAAACGTAAAAATTCTTTTGGAATCACTTATAGTCACAAAATCTTCCAGTTATGTCATATATACATCTTACTAAAGGTTATCATAATAGAAATTAGTTGTAAAATATAAATGCCTAATCATATAGTCATTGTAAGGTGTTATGGAAAGTAAACATATGATGGATTTAAACATAGGAACTGGTGAAAATGATTAATTATAGTCAATTCCTTGATTCTATTTAACCCCTTTTTCCACTACCCTTGATTTAAAGTTATTTAATTTACCTTTCATTTCCAATTTTCATTTAAATAACCATTTTCATACAATTATCCTTACATCAATTGGAGCATTTAATGGAAACCAAATTTGGTTCTAAACATGGAATTCATTTCATAATTCACTGTTTCCTTTCATATTGCAGCCTTTGAGATCTCTGCTGCCTTATTATAGGAGATATGTTCATTATTGTCAGCCAATAATGAGTCAACATATTTAGTGACTATAAAATCATATCTATATAGTTCTCTTACCTTTATTAAGCTTATACTTGTTACTTTTGTTTTAAAAGACTACTAATTATACAAGATCCTATGGAATCTATTACTATTGAAAATATTATGTATCTTGAGCATGAAATTCATCAAAGTTAATCTTTATCCCATTACGCTATTTTTGGATGTCTTCCCTTTCAAGAAAGACAACTTAAATTGAACCAATCAATTTATTTTCTGAGGGTTTTTATAGGTATTATCTCATTTTTTCCTTCGGATACCCTATAAAGATACACATTGTACCCTAGGGTGCTAGTTTGTTTCATCCAAAGGCATTTTAAATGCCGCGAAACAACATAAACATGTAAGTGGAAATGCATGTTTCTATCCACTCCATAACTCTAAGGAGGTATGTTTTCCACTTTGGTTATAACTTAGTTCAATGCATATATGGTAGCTTGTAATGCATATCACTGAAAGGATAATGGATGATCTACATGACTCATCATCAACCTTACCATTTCTAATAGGGTATGTTTCCTCCTTCCACCAACACCATTCCACCATGGTATATATGCTGTAGTGAGTTGAGATAGAATCCCAAACTCATGTAGAACTTCGATTAACTCTTGGTTAATATATTCACCACCTCGATCTGATTAAAACATATTTACCTTCTTACCAAGTGAATTATCTACTTAATCCAGGAATTACATGAATTTATGAAAGGACTCAGACTTATACATTATTAAGAATCCATATCCATCTCTACTCAATTCGTCAGTAAAAGTTTTGAAGTTAGAATATCCACCTAAAGATTATACAAGAAATTATCCAAAACCATATGTGTGTACCATTCGAATAAGATCTATTTCCCATTTACAATGTCCACTAATTGGTTATTTGGTCATTTTTACTTCTAAAACAGCATGACATCTCTCAAGTGGTTTTACCTTAGAAGAGTATAAATAACCATATTGTAAGATATTTTTGAAATGTTTCTAATTTTTATGAAAAATACAGTGATGCCAATTTGGGGTGTTATATGATTCGTGGGAAAATGATTAGATATCAATTTCAAAAACTCATTTTTCAAAATTTAATACATAATGACCATTATTTAAATTTGTCATACCATGTCATATGTTTTCCTTGTAAAAAATATTTCATTTCCATCTTTGAAAATAAACCCATCTTTGTCTACAAATGTTACAGAAATTATGTTCTTGGTAACCGTTGGTATATAATAAAAAATCTTTTAAACCCAAAATCATTTTAGTTTGCAATAAATTATGGCAGTCTCCATTGGAAAGGGTGGCCATCCTTGACCCATTAGAAGCTCTCAAATACACCTATCCAATGGTAATCTTTAAAAATACACTTGGTCACTTAATTTGTATTTAGACATGATAACCAAAAGATGTATATAATACACAATATGTACATATAGAAGGATTATACTAGATAATGAATGTAACTTCAACTTCCCTTAGCTTCTGGGTTTAGTTCCTCTTCCAGTGGCCTAGATTGACACATGAAAAACATACTACTTCCTTTTCCATTCCTTACCTCTCGATCTTCTTCTTCTTGGAAGGATAGTGATCAGGAGATTTAGACTATTTATAAGTATTGATGAACTTGTACTTGTTCTTCCTTTTCTTATTCACAATAAGGATTGTGGGTTTATCACACCCCATTTCTTTATCAATATGGAGAATCAATGTAATATGTTCTTAATGAATCTTATGATTATTTATGATATTGTAATTAATAATAAGACTAGAGAATTTCTTCGACATTAATGAAAGTGTGTGATATGTACAATAGTTATTTGATAATTTAATCCCTAAGACATCAATAAATTAAATTTAGAAAATAAGCTTCAAAACATAAGGCCCATATTGAATAGACTCTACAATCATATTTGTAAAAAGGTATTTGATATATCATACCTATCTTATCTCTCCTTATCTTGATAGGGATCCTGAAAGTGAGACATCATGCTTTAAGCATCCATGTCCTCATGTTACATTAAAAGATCTATGGACATGGATGATAAAATGAAACATTGAACATAAGTGTAATCATTAAAATGTTTCTCAATGATTTTTAACAATTCAACAATTACCTAATTACCATGCACATCTAGAAAAGGTTCTTATGGTACATAAAAGTTTCTTTTCATGGTGAAGGATAACATGTGGGCACCTTTGTCACTCATGGAAATTTGTGATAGTGAGAAGGTTTTCCATCTAATGTATGAAACACAATGATAGGTTTAATTTCATTTTATTTTTGTTTTAATAAATATGATAAAAAAAATTTTAGTGCTTTATTTGATAAAATTTAGAAAAATAAATAAATATTATATTTATTAATCTCACACTATTTTATCAAAACCCAATACCCCTCACCATTAGCATCAGTATATCTTGTTTTTTGGACTTACTAGTGGAAAGTATCTATACTCTACTTCTCATTACCTCTAATTTTGTTGGTCAATAAACGTAAATGGATTTAGGTACGCATTCCAAACACTAACATAATTATCTCACAGTTCCTTGATCCACTGAGCGAACTCCCAAATCCTAAAATCCTTAATTGGATTTCTTAAACCTTTGACTCTTGGTTACACCAAGTCCTACTTTGGAAGTAAACCCTTGATTTGAACTTAGTAATGTTAACCCAAAACATCAAGTTATAATTTCTTGATAATTGAAAGCACCCATACTTCTTCTAGTCAATCACTTTTAACTATGGTTTTATTTTAACGGAAGTAGTGGAAGTATATCCATAATTATCATTTTATTGATGATTTTATCATTTTATAACAATATTTACAATTATTATAATTTTCAAATGCTTGTTAATTTTTAGTGGGTTTACATAAGTGATTAACCATAGATTTTATAATATTTATGCATAAGCTATTTTAGTTTTGTTCTATCTTGCATGATCTTTAATTAATTGATTATTGTATTAGATTAAAAATATCCATAATGAAATAACCATGAAGTTTTATTGAAATAAAATAATAAAGTGGTATGATTATGATCTTTACTAATGGTTATTTTATCAAGTGGTTTATAAACTAACCATTGAACTAAGGGGACAATACCTTCAACCTATTAAGTGTTGTGTCATAACTTTCCACCTGTCCACCTATATATCTCCTTGGATTTGTTTCACCTTAGCTCTGAACATAAACCACCTCCACTATCTTAGGATCTCCATCATTTAAATATGATTTTACTCATTTGAAATAGAGGGGAAAAGTTGACATAAATGAAACCATGGTTATGTAAGCCTATTCATAATAAGATGAGAGAAGGCATACCAACCATCAATTTAATTTTAATATTAAATTAAATGAAACCAATCACATACAATGTTTTCTTTTATGATATTGATTATCTACATGCATGCAACTAATTACACATTTAATAAAACTATCATTCAATTATTAATCATTCATATTTAATATAAATGACTCTTGCATCAATTAATTATTATATTTAATTAATCAATTATTTAATCACAATTCTAATTTGAATATCCTTGATATTCTCATTCATATTAATTTTAAACAAATTAAATAAATTTAGTTGATATTAACTATGTACATAAATGTAACTTGGAGGCAATACAATGAATACTCATCTGATTTAACTCAACATGTATTATAATCGTATACTGTTTACTCTTGTGGAATATGAAATACATGACTGACAACATAAATTCTTGACTTGTTATTTCAACATATTGATTTCAATAATTACATGATTTTTTCCACATGTTATACTTTAATGTAAATAGAATAAAAACTATAATATGACTCATACATGATATGCACAAATAAACATCACATAGATGATAATTAAGAATATATATATATTAAAACCAATCACATGGGGTTTCCTATCAACATTAGTACCATAGTCAAGCACACCTCTCAAGGATTTCATAGTATAATAAAAAAATTTAAATCTATATAATATGGTATAAGTACATGTCATGTACATAAAATTTACATGACATGTTCATATCTCCTAGTATATTCGATGTACACGTCTAGGGACTCAGCATGTAGATCATACATTGGAATAAATGGAGTACACGACATGCCTAATGGGATACAGTTCATGTGGTCCCCAAATTACACAACCACCAGTTAGGTATGTCGTGTGTTGAAATACGTGGCTCGTTATTGAATCAAAGGGAGTACAAGATAGGTATGTGGGATACAGAGTGTTTACTCTAGGTGACTATGCACTGATATGTCTTGGTGAAGACGCAGTGTGAGTTAGTAACTACACCATGCGCCGTTAATACATAAGAATGAATTAATTCCAAAATAATTTTTGATGCATTGAACACGACTACACAATGTGTAACTCCAGAACATGGTGTGTAATTCTGTGTTATCCATCCAAAATCATTGAAATATCTAGATGAGATCTTTGATTTTAGATTATTCATAAAATTAATCATATTAATTATATCAAATATGAAATGAAGGAGGAAGAATCATATCTCATCATTCAGAATAAAATAATTATTAATCTTTAATTGAAAAAATAAACTAAAATGTGTAAATCACTAATGACAAATAACAAATTATAAATAGTTATGTTAACACTCTCATAACACATGATGGTTATAGGCACAACGGAAGCATGTGATTGGTGGGGAAAATAATTAATTTTTGTTTTGAACTATGATCAATATGAGATTTACAAAACAATAAAATTCAGGACTTATAGAATTGAATCAATGAAAAAAGAAAAACAATAGAATGCTGGAACCAGAGAGAGAATCATCACATATTATTTATAATAAATTTAATTAATTAAATAATTAATTTGGTGGAATTATTTCTTCATTTATGGATCTAGAAACAGATATATGATGAAATATAGTTAAAGTGTAGGAATGAAGTGAATATTACCTCTAGTGGTGATCCATGCATGTTCCATAGAACTCTAGACATCTATAAAAGAATATCTCATTGATATCACAACAGATCCTTGGACATGTTTCATTTTCCTTTGATCACTATGATAATTGAGTCCAAAGAGTTATCATTGATCTAGTGGAGGAATACTACTCTTTTTTCATAAGAGTGATCATGGCGAAAACAGATCTCAAGGGATTGAGTGGATTTTCAAATTCTGTTGTGCCCATCCAAAACAAATGAATTGTTCTATTGAGAAAATAACATAACTTGGTTTATATATTTCTAGGGTCAGAAATAAAATATTTCCACAAGTCCCCATAATTAATTATTTATTCCTAGTGAAATCTCCATGTCAAATAATAATAATAATAATAATAATAATAATATTTCTCAATATGTGCTAATCATATGAATTAAAATTAAATATTATAAAATCAAATCACATTTAATATCTATTTATTTTTCTCACTAGACAAAAAATTAGGTTCCGGCATTCATCTATAATATTTATCGAACCTTGAATAGTGTCTATTTATTTTCTAAACAAATATCAATGCATTATTTGGAATTAAATAAATAAATATTATATCTTACTAAATATAAAATATATATTTATATCTGATAAAAAATATCTGAATAATTATTAAACCATGTGTGAGAATAATTTTTATTCAAATTTTCAAATAATAAATAATAATATATTATTTAACGTAGTCTCTAGATAAAATTAATGTGTGACCCTTAAGTTAACCAACCTAAAGTCCAAGGTTAGTGTCTAGAAACATGCTAAATAACCCATAGAAAAATTATTTAATGCTGCAAGGACATGTTACCTCATCATGATTCTTACTATGAAATATAATCCCTTTATCACGATATTTATAAACAATAAGGTTGCATTTGGTACCATTAAAAAAGGTCCCAATCTCTCTTTCAATGAATTCAGGAAAAATGAACTTTCATATCTAAAAACATGCCCATAGATTTTTTTAGGCTATATAATTTCCATCAAAATGTCTGAGATGTCATCTAACATTAAAATAGAAGGGACAAATCCTTGCTTTAATTATTCATTAATTCAATATTACTCAGGACCTACCCAATGTATCCTACCACACCACAAACATATTTCATCACTATTTTAATCAATAAATATAATTACATGACTTATAATGGTCAATAATATTAATTTTAAAGTCTGAGGATCAATACACACATCCATATACATGAATAAGCAACCACACATAGAAATGTGGATTTCCTACTAAAAAGTATCATTCTCTAAAGTTTCTACTGAGATATTAGAAAGTATATACACCATGAGAAGGTGCCTCTAAGTAGTATGATTCTCCACAATAGATAGCTTGTATCATTTGTCTCTATCAAATGATATCATCTGACTATAGATCTTATATTTAAGAATAGTTTCATAATACTTTCTAGTTATCTTTATAGAGGGGAACTGTTATGACGTTTTAGTGTGACAACTACTCTTGGGACATTATCACATACAATTTTATATAGAAGAATAATCATGATGTGATAAAGAGTTATTTTATATTCATAAATATGAATACATGTTATCATAAATTATGCAGAAGTTGGTTCTAGGGAACCATATCATTGACTTTATAAGTATCATATGGAAACTTATAGGTACTTCTTTGGATATGGATTTTGAGCCTATCATGATTAGATGTTGTACAGGGATCTTTTAATCGTTCATTAGGATGGTTGGATGACACTCTACAACAATTTTGAGATATAATCGACCGATGATTACACTCACCTTGAGCGATTCCTTGGATTCTCCTAAGGATCAGATGAACACACCATGACTAATATTCCCATAGGTAATTCCTAGGTATGAAGATTTTCATTCATTTATATGAATTTATTCTAAGAATATACTTGTATCTATAGAGAATTCTATATAGATCACCTAAGGGTGAGCACATATGGATTAAGTGAGTCGCAATTTCATAATTTCTTATAGAGAGAGACCTAGAAATCATACATTTGGATGGATTTCATGTTGATTGAGTAGTATGATATCATGCTTAATTCCACATCAACTGTATTATTTATTGATATAAAATATCCATTTTTATAGTGATTGGAGGAGAGTATGGGTAATCATAGGGTTTGGACATGCACCCCATATAGTGATGTAGCATACTCCAAGTCATTTTCAATGATGATTGTAGTAGGTATTGTCAATTGGGATTATAGTCCTAGAGATTGGAATAAAAATATATGGACTGAGTGGTACAACATGCATCTAAATTCCCTTTAAACATGATGTCTATTTGATCGGATCATGGGTCCAAATATAAATTGTGGATTGAGTTGTTTATGCTTGTATTCCTTTCCTAAAAAAGTATACATATGATCACACGAATATTTATATATATCAATATATATATATATATATATATATCCAAGGATACATATATGGATATAAGAAGGCATTGTGTATATATTATTGGGGTCTTAGACACAAGAATCATTTCTGAGCTTGTTTTTGGAACTTATATATGTTAATTTTACCATATTAGTTGTGTATCAACTAGGATGATCATATGGAATGAGCATGAACGTATGATAGTAGGTTTATAAGTACATAATTTTGGTGGCATACTGAGATTTTTTTCTGAACCCTGTATGTACACATCATTCTGTGTGTAGGTCATATTTCTACTTTTCAAGATGAAAATAGATGCATTGTTGATATGTATGAGGCCTTGAGTTTCATGATTGAGTAGGACCATTCATGTGAATTTATTTGATTGAGATCGACCAAATCAAGTTTTTCATAGGGACCAGTTATGTAGTGTGGGTCAGATTTAGTAGTAGAGGCCTATAAATTTATTGCAGTTTCTTTTATATACTCTTCTATGTGTGGTCAGCCCAATGGGTAACCAATGTTGTATGTATAACATGACTATTTGGGCTATTATATAATTTCATTTATTATTATAGGTTGCTTTTATTTTAGTTATTTTCTATTTATAATCTTTTTATTTTTATCTGCGATGATATATAGTTTTTTATATTGTTTTTTACTGTAATTTGAGGTAATACGATCCCTTTAAGCACAACATAGGAAATTGATAAATGTTGGTAGCTTCTGACATATAGAGAGTACAGAATAAGGCCTTATAGTGAACTAAATTGGAGCACCGATTTAGTGTCATCTTGGTTGGGAAGTTAAAATACATATTCTTTTCTATTTTATTTTATGTAAATTTATTACCCATTGATATAATTAATTTTAGTACTATGGTTTATAAATATATTTTTATGTAGTTTCATGGGATTGAGTTATGAAATTATGTGTATGGGTGATAAATATAAAGTTTTAATTACTTATAAAAGAAATTTTCCCCTTTAAAATTTCATTTCTCATAATAAAATATGTATAATTTATAATTATGTACTCATGTTTTTTAACTTTGGAATTTAGAGAAAAATGTGGAGAGTAATTTAAAATGGATTTGATTTAAATTTAGTTTAAATTTTTAAAAATGAATAAAAAATTAGTGATAAAGTCATGTTTGATGAAATATAATATGTATTTTACTTTAATGTTATTTAAATTATTCTACATCATGGAATATAATAATTTTAACTAAATAGATAGAAATTGGATGTATAAAACTGATCAGATCTCAATCAATTTTCAAAACATATTTGATATTTTTTCCATTTTTCATTAAACTATGCTTTAGATGTAGGTCTTACTCATTTCCCATATTATAGCTATTTTAAGGCCACATTTAATTCAATAATGTTTTAGGTACAATATATTTTTTTTTAAAACAAACAATTATATGTATTATCATAATTGGTGGAAAAGATAGTCTCAAAATGTTCAGGATAAGAATGAGAGGACTAGATTATGGAATTTATTATTTGACTAGTTTTCATTTATTAATCACCATGAGAAATAATGTATTCCAATAAAATAATTAATTGAAATGAGTACACGTGATGAGTTTTATGAAAATTATGATGTTCATAGGGTGAAAAATTTAAATGATTCTTCCACAACTACAGATATCATTAATGTAGTAAAATAAAAAATATAGAATTTTGAATACATTTTTAATAAGAAAACCATGTTTGTAATTTCCAATATGACTATCAATTATAATCATTCATTTTTAAATTACTTACCTTTATATAATATTGATATTCCCACAGACCATTATATGGCATGGTAGTTAATTGAACAAATTCATTTCTCGTAAAAAAATCATGATTTCCCAATGTATTGATGATTATTTTGGTAGGAAACCATTGTCCAAAATGATTTTATAAAATTTGGAACATTTCAAGGGAAGAAGAATGCTAATGGAACACTATCTCATGATCCATAGAATGTAATGTGGAACATTACCTAGTTTTTGTACTCCAACTTCATTTTTTTATCTGATGAAGAATAAAACAATATGTAATGGAATAATACTAAGAGAAGTATGGATAATGATGGATTTATTTAACATAAAGATATATTATAATAGTGGTCATTTGATATTATATATCATAATTCTATAGTTGAGATGTGGAAGGTGTGGTTGGATCTATTATGTGTTTGTTTTAATCAATTTTGTTAGAAACTTACTTTACACAACCCATGGCATGTTTTCCAAAACTTTTATAACCTTACTCCATTGATTAGTTTGAAATAACAATTCACATTCTTGAGTATAATTATATCTATACATTCAAATTGTATAAATTTTATAGGTATATATTTTGAAAGATTAAATAAATAATTTCACCATCATTGTAAAGTGGATGTGCGAACAAATGATGATTTTTTGAAACAAAAAAATTATATACAAGATGCATATATTTAGAAAATAAATTATTTTCTTATGTTTGCAATGATTTTTGGATGGAGTATTATGGAAAAATTTTCATGTATGGTTTTTTGAAAAATTCATAATCTAGATGACATAAATATCATCAAAGTTTTAGTTCTATGGGACATCAATGATTCATTCCAGTGTATCAACCATAGAGGAATAATTGTCAATGGTATTAAAATATCCTTGAGAATAAAAATCCACCTCTGTGTGTTTATAGAAATGACATTCTTAATGAATTAAAAGGTTCTAGTTTTTCATTTATGAAAGGACATAATAACTTTCAATAGAGGATGAATGATTACACTAAGTCAAAATATAATTTGATAATGGAAAGTGTATTGTACAAGTTATCATATTGGAAATCAATTTGTTACATCATTTAATGTAACACATTGAAAATATATATATATATATATGTAAAGGGGATGGTAAAAATGATTTGTAATCTTAGGATGGCATGATTGATTGGGTTATCAGACCAGACTTACATAATCTATTTATTAGTGGAATGAAATTGAACGTTCTATGTTCTTCTTTTATGATGAAACCTTTAAAAAAAAAATTTCTAGATGTAAAAGGGAATATCAAGGATCTTGATGGAAATTCAAACAACATGTCTAAATTTGGATAACAGAAGAGAGTTATATATGACATATTTGTAGACCCTTGATTATCAAATCCTACGTTTGGAGATGATTCCAATAGAAATACATCATTTACTATCCAATTATATAAGGTTGGAAATGATTTTATTGTACCATTTTTATAAATATATTAGTACTTCAAATTTTTCATTATCTTTAATAGAAGAAATTCCTTAATAGGCACTGTTAATTTTGTGTGAATTAGAGGAAAATATTCCCCTATCATTATTTACATACATGTTGTATTTAAATATATGTCTTCCAAATGAAATACTTATTAGAGGGTCTATTATTTTTCATTTGATTTATTAAAATGAATGAAATATATACATGTTGAATTATTATGTTTGGAATATGACTTATCCTCATGGTTCCATTTGTGATAGGTTACTTACCTCAAGAATGTATAAATTTCTATTTAATGTATTTTTCTAATACGACCACGAGATATAACCCTTCTTATGGGAAATAAAGAAGTGTATTATGAGAAAATTAAACAAAGTTTTCCCTAAATTCCCCCAAAATGGGAAATGCTTAGTTCATATAAATTAAATAAATTATGCCTTTCAGAATGAGATATGTCACATCTCTCAGTATTGTTTAACATTTATTGGTTTGATGACAACATAATTTAAGTAATTTAAAAATAAATATGTAATCTCATCCCATGTAATTTTAAATATTTGTTAAATTATTTTTCTCTTTTTATGTGGGTAAAATAAAAAATTATAAATTTAAACCACAGTTCATTTCCATTGGGAAGGATATATACTTTTCAATGAAAAGAGTTTTATGATGGATTTAAATTGAATGTAGAAGTATTGATACAATAAAATGGAAAAATATATTCATTTATGTTTAAAATTCATTTATATTTTACGTATTGATTTTTCCTTTAGAATTTATCTCTATGTAAATAATAACCATAGATATTGTCCCAAATTCTCTATTTAGTGAAAGTAAATAAATTATGACCAATAGATATAAATTTATTGTAATAGATCGAGTAGTGAATATGAGAACATAACATATTGGTGTTATGGAAATAGTTACAAGAGACTATTAGCTACTGTATAAATAGTAATCCTCAATATAAAAATGTATCTTATTATGGATTTATTGAATAAATAATGATATTTTATTATTACACTAATGATCAAATCACTTGGATGATGTGATTTTAGTTCGGTTAAATGAAGATACATGGCACATTTATTGATGATTTTAGATTTAGATTTATTGACATGGATCACATTATTTCTGTTGATGAGCCATATATTTTGACATCATTAGAAAAAAAGTTTTTTATTTGAAAGATTTTATGACATCGGAATTAAGTATCATTCTAGAAGTAATCCCATGATATATATTTGATTATGGTAGGGATGAAATGAACACCATCACTACCGCAATTGGCCTCAACAAATATATTTCATTTGATGACTCAAATATTCCAAATTTTAGAGTTTATTATATACTCAAATTTATGGTGGGTAATATATAGAAACATCTATATGTGACCTCACTTATTTTGGTTTATCTCTTCTTGAGTTATTTATGTTGAACTATTCAAATTTCTTTAATGTTGGTTTCAAAAATTTTGTATCCAGTATGACCATCATGTAAATTTTAAAAACAAATTGTCTTTGGTTTTATTTCAAATAAACATTATAATAATAAGTTGAAATATATTAGAAATTAACCAAAAAAACAAAATTGAAATAATATAATTATAAAAAATGAAATTAATCGAACTAAAATATATATTAAACTTTAGAATGAAAACCAAAAATAATGAAATGAATAACCCAACCAAATATGGGAATATTTCCGAATGGACTAATAAAAAATATGAACCAAATGACGTAACAAAAAAAATATGGAAAAGTGAACTAATCAAACGATCAAAATGAACCAAATGACTAAGTTATCTTGAATTGAAAGTACACCATACCCATGTTTAGTATGATATTAGAATGTGTTGATTTTCCTTTGAAATCCCTTTTATGTTTTTATATCCATGAAAATAAATATTATATTATTATATTATATCACTACATATCCTTTATATAACTTAAAATTGGTATCCCTTAATTAAGTCACATCACCTATCCTTTCTTGTTTTCCTTATACATTAGTTATAAATTTCTAATTAAATGCATATTTATTTTCCAATGTGGGAAATTTAAAAATAAAGAGAAATTTAGGAAGATAATGTATGATAATAATTTACGCATGAGAAAGATGTGAATTCCTTATATGGATCCTATAACGAGTATAAATAAATTGGGTACAACTGTGAAAGAGAAACATGATGCAAATAAAAAATATATATTAAACTGCTGGCTTTGGGATTTGACCCCGCAACCACACCCCTTATCCCCTCCCCACCTTACCACCCTAGCTGAGCATGAGAGGAACCTATAGTGAGTATATTTTATCATAAATATATATATCAATAACATATAATTTATTTTAATTAATTATTTTTTAAATTTTTATTAGGAACCACCACCCAAAAGGAAACTACAGTCTAGCCAGACTAGTGGAAATGATGCCCATAATAACGATTTAAGGAGGTGTATTACTAATCTACTCGGACCACATACCATAATTTATCACATCCCAAACCTTCATCAAATATAGCATAAATCAAAATTTCCTATCCCACAGTTCCATTAGTGGAACATGGTTTATTTACACTACATATAATGCTTCACCCATTTACATTTGAACCTCCTCATATAATTATTCCCTTTCTGATAATGGCTCCCACTCCCCATAAATAATAATATTTTCCACATATGTCTACAATAACTAATATTCTTACTTCTTCATTCTCAATAGTCTAATATGTTATTTCCCAATGAATTTTGTTCTAGAACATTTTTCACCTCCAATTAAAAATAATAATCATGAAAAACATTGGAATCCACTAGTACTACATGGGTAAATGTGTCTTAATAGACTAAGGATATAGTAGTACCAACTTATCAGATCAGATTATGTATATTTATAAAACCATAGTAATATTTTTAACCATAATTTATTATAATTATAATATGTATTAATATAATATTTTTAATTTATTATGTCATATCTGGATATTAAACTATAAGGAATCATGGTTATACATGCATGTGTGAACTATAGGACTTCCACAAATAAGTGATTCTTGAGTAGAATGAGGATAATAAAATGGTTGGTAGATTGGGTATGAATACATGAGTTTTTTGGTTATTCTTTCCAAATACTAGGGCGTAATTGCTATCAATGAATAGCCTTATAGACACTAAAAAAATGAAATGATGTATAATTATTAGGCTCAAATATTGGTAAGAAAGTTTACTATATTTAATATTTTATTATTTTTGTATTTATATGAATTAATATTTTTGTTTCACCTTCTTTATAATTTTATAGATGGTGAACTAGTGAGGAATTCATTGACTATGTAATTTAGTGAGATACATATAGAATATAAACCTATGTTGTTTAATGGCTAGTTTCTAAGAGTTGGAACAAATATAGAGCATACACTTATCCTGAATGAGTGTCCAAAAACATATTTTCAGGTAATTATTGTTCATTGGATGAGTGATGAGTTTATGTTATTAATGATATTTGAGGTTTTTGATTGAAAATGATGATGACTTTCATAAATACTCTATTTTGAATTGATAAATATTATTTTTTTAGGGAACATTAGAAAAAAAATAAAGCATTCTATGATGTTTCATTACACTTTGGGGTGGTTTATGATGCAATATCATGATACGAATCATGCATTTTTCATAGATAATTTAATTTAATTAGGTACCAACAGAAATAAAAATTATCTCATATATAAATTCAAAAACGGATATGGGTAAACTAATGTTATTTAAGAGAAATTAAATTTTAGGAAGGGTAAAAAAGTTTAGTAAGGGTAAAAAAACATTTAAATGTTTATTAAGTGTATAATAATGTTAATAAAGTGTTAAAAAAAGTTAGGTGAGGATAAAATAAAGTCATATAAGGGTGAAAAATTTAAATAAGGATAAAATTAAGTTATGTAAAGGTAAATAGATGTTATGTAAGGGTAAATAAATTTATTCTAGGCTAAAATAAAGTAATGTAAGGGTAAGAAGAATTAACTTATGGGTAAAAAAAGGAATGTAAGGGTAAATTAAAACTTTTATAAGTTATGTAAGGGGAACTAATGTCATTCATGGGTAAAAAAGGTAATTTAGGGAAATGTAAAGTTATGTATGGATAAATAGATTCAATTAAGGATAAATCTAATTTATGTAAGGATAAATTAATGTTATGCAATGGTAAAAATAAATCAAAGTATGTATAAAACAAATTTATGTAAAGGAAAAAAGAAACTTCTACATGTTATGTAATAGTAAAATAATGTTAAATAAGTGTAAAAAACTTACAATAAGGTAAACTAAAGATATTTATGAGTAAAGAGAAGTTAAGTAATGGTAATATAATTTATATAAGGATATAAAAAACTTATTTATGGGTAAAAGAGATACGTATAAGGGTAAATAGAATCTTATATAGTTCATGTAAGGGTGTGATAAACATAGTTAATGGAAAGAATGTTAAATAATGTTAAACTATATGTGTGTAAGGATACACATAAGTTATGTAATCTTAAAACAAATTTATGTATGTGTAAATTTAAGGTATATAAGGTTAAAAAAAGTTATGTAAGGTTAAAATAGAGTTATATAATGTTAAACTAAACCATGTTCAAGTTATATTAATGTAAAATAAACTTAAGTAAGTGAAAAATAATGTTAAGAGAAAATTAATGTTTCTGTAAGGGTAGAAAGAAGTTATATAAGGAAAAAAATAAGTAATTTAAGCATAAACTAAAATTATATAAGTGTAAAAAAAAAGTTAGGAAGGGGTAATAAAATGATATATAAGGGTAAATATAAACATATTCGTGTTATATAAGTACAATGTAATGTTATATAAAAATAAAAAGAATATAAATTAGGGTAAAATATTTATAGGGGTAACCTAAGATTAAAAAATAGTTATGTAATGTTAAAATAAAGATATTACTGCTAAAATAATTATAAATTTCATGTTAAGGTAATCTAATTTCTAGTAAGGTTAAAAGAAATAACTTAATGGTAAAATAAATTCATATAAGGGTAAAAATTTGTAAATTGACAGTGAAAACATGTTTAGTTGGGTAATGTAATGTTAAATACGGGTAAAAAGATGTTAGGTAGGGGTAAAATAAATTTAAATAACAGTTGCATAAGTAAAGATAAATTATGTTATGTAAGGGTAAAAACGAATATGTAAAGGTAAAATAATGTTATGTAAAGGTAATATGAAGACATGTAATGGTAAAAAATATATTTTAGGGTAAAATAAATTTATGTTAAGGTATGTAATGACTTGGATTTTAACATGTACTATTTTTTAAAAACTGCACGGATTATTTTTGAGGTTAAGTGTTGTGATGGTATGCGATTCCAATGTCCAGTGTTCCCGAAATAAATATTTGAAATCAACTGAATATATTAAATCTCATATGTGCATAGTTTTATTGATAAAGTGTAATAACTTCTAAATAGTTCCCTAATTAGAAATCCTATGGCACCAATGAGTTCAATAGGTAGATTTTACCATATGTGTGAAATAACCTTTATCGGCCTGGGGTGTTTGCAAAAAAGTCGTATCGGATAATACTTTAAGTATATTTCTATGATGGAATTATAGAGTTATCTACATAATACTTGATTAATTGGAGAACCTGTAAAAAGTTCATTGGAGGATCCCTCTTAGGGGAATATCAACTGAATGAGAGATCAGTGATTAGTGTGCAAAGAGATTCGGATAACTCCCCAACAACAATGATGCATGATCTTTATTCATCATCGATTGGTCCATATCAATATAGTATAGTAGTTTATTTGGATACATACCCAATTTTCTATTTCTCTAACAAAAACATATCAATCAACCAACATATTGATAAATGGATCATACGTATTGTGGGATGTGTATGATCTATACAGGAATTAGAAAACAATTATTAATTATTTATCGTCTCTTCATTATTTTTTCTTATAAAAAAAATTCATGAAAAACAAGAACATTGGATTATGTTAATTCTCATGTTTGTGGTTGTGTTTTCCTCAAATTATCCATTATTCATCATAGGAAAATTATTTGGCATGCGGTTTGATAGCATCGATAAAATATATTTTTTCACTCTCATTTATTGGAACCACATTTCATTATCATAGATATGGGATCAGAACAACATGATGGTGGAGGAATGATAGAAGAAGTAGTAGATAAGATGGGAGAGATACCTATTTTTCTTTTCCATTGGCATGAAATTAATAACAAAATTCATTGATGCTTTCCTAATTGATTTGATGGTCAATTTTTGATGATTCAATGAGGGCATGGTCCGGTGAAATGTACTCCTTGATTTTTCCATTGGGAGCAGCCGAAGAGGTGGCCAGAGGAGCATCAGAAGATGCATGATTCTAGATTCAGACTTCTTGATTTTTTGATGAATTTTATGTGTACTGAATAGCTAGTTGCCATGTGGGACCCTTTTAGTAATGGATAGGGTTTTTGGGGAAAGATATGTATCACATAGCATGTCATCATTTCACATGGTGTGTGACCCCTCCCAGGTGTCCCAGCGTGTACCTAAGAAGGTATATAGACACGAACATGGAGTGAAATAGAAAATTAATGCCATGTACTCTTATTAAAACATGGATAGGATAGGGATACACTTGAATATGTACCCGGGTAGCCGCACACTGTGTATAGTTACACAGATATAGTCATGGACAAAACCCATTTACATAGGTAGTACATGAGGTCAATGGGAAATGGTGTTTACTTAGTCTAAAAGTCATTTACTCCATCTAATTTGGTTTGGATCCATTTTCTTATGTATATCGGAAATGTTTTATTAGGGAACATTCACTATATCCTTTAACTGAGGGACAATATGAAATCACCTCAAATGCATAGTAAAACGATCCCTTCAGTATGGATTATTTTATGGAGTTGTTGGAATCGTTCCCTGAGGAATGGAGTGAGATCATATATGATCTTATTTACCTATATGGAAATCTTGGATTCATTATGTCCAATAATATATGGGAATTTATCCTATAATTAGCGGGTTAATTTAGAATTATTTGTTGGTTTCCCCCAAGGAATAGGGAGTGATCCTCATCTGTGTATCATTATATTCAGAATTCAAGCATATATATCTAATGAATAAACCCAACAATTACTACATCTTAGAAATAAATCATCAGTGGTATATAACTCATGGATTCAATTCTTCTATATAAGTGTTATGTGAATCATTTGATATGGGATCATAGACTTGTATTATGGTTGTAACTTTGTATTGATATTGTGAATCTTTGTTGAGTATATATGGATATTATTGTTATATTCATTGTACACACATACATGTGTATAGAATAATAATATTATTTTGTTATATGCCACATGGTTTAGGGGTTTCCTATTGAGTATTTTTATAATCACCCCTACATGGTATTTTCATACATGTGTAATGTTTTATTTAAACGCTTGACCCTTTGAATGATTTCTAGAGTGACTAGGACTAGGTGGTGCTTAGTGAGACTAGACACACCAAGTTATGTTCTTATGATTTATTGACAACATCCCCCTATTCAATTTCAATATGGAATTTTTTTAAAACACTTTTTGTTGGGATTTTATTTCACCTTATTTACTATGATTTACATGCTGGTTAATCTGGTTATGGTATTTAGATGTATGTATGAATGGGTGTTCATATTTATTTTTCATTTCATCATTGTATGGTCTTGTAGATGTGTGAGTGTGTACATGTACCTAGGATATTGGATCACATATTAGTGATATATCTAATTGTACCTTGTTTTTAGCCACGACCCTATTGAAGGCGGGCATAGGATATGAATCAAGTGCCCAATTGGTATCGTTCTTGATATAGTGTTATTAGAGAAGATGATTCAACCATAGGACCAGAGTCTATGAGATTGGTTTGGGGAAACACTATTACATGTGTTGTGTTTGTCTTTCAGGATAAGTAATCTAGTGTTGGTGAAGTGAAAAACATATGTATACACTATGACACTAACAACATGCCTTTAGACATGATACATTAGAACACTAGTTTTCGGGAGAAAATTGTGACACCCCGAGATTTTATGAAAAATATTTTTTTAATTTCATTAATGTATTGTGTTGTATGTTACACCAAAAATAAGCTTGCACAACATGCATCCCTGACTTGGCTTGCATTACACGCAATCACGACCTTCCACAATGGCGTGTGTTGTACGCAATATCGAGTTTCGCAAAACAACGATATGTTATATAAACTAGTCGTTATGAATAGTAATACCCACTTTTTGAAATTTTATAAATTTTATCTTTCAAAATGGACTTCATTTTTGGATTCAGAATATCGAAATTATCCTAGGGTGAATTCTTGGTATTTTTCTGAAAACATTCAATTTTTGATGAATAGTGAAAACACTAGGTTACTATTCAAAAACCGACTTTTTATTTAAATAATTATTTATTTTATATAAAATTATTTTAGGTCAATATTGATACATAATACCTATATAAATTCAATTAAATTCATTAGAGTCATTTTATAATAATTTTAGATATATAAAAATTTTATTTAACTTTTCACCGTCTTTTACCCACCTCCTAGGAGAATTTGCAAATTCACATAAAAATTAATATTACTACTTCTGTGAGTGGAATTTCAAAAATCTGAGACACATAGTTAATATCAAGGACTAAAATGTGGTTCAATGAGATGAAAAAAAATTTTCTGAATAGTAACGTTTTACTTTGTTTTACCACGGTTAAAAATAAATAGGGTAATTAAGGGTAAAAATGATATTATTATTACCATAACACATGTCCTAATTCTATTGGATAAGTGTAATTCGACCAAAAAAAACCTTAGGAATAACATATGTCCATTTAGGCTAACTTGGATTAGATTAGGACATTTATTATTAATTTATTTAAAGAAGGGTTAAAATAGTTAAAATCAAAGTTTAATAACTAAATCATTTTTAATATAGGGTTATACATAAGATAAATTAGAATATAAATATTAACTAGAAATATAAAAATATTTCCTACATAATGGTGTTTTATTTATAATTTTTAGACATTATATAATTTAATTTATTTATGACACATTGATGATGCAGTAATTATCTTATTAATGAAATATTGACATAATTGATGTTATAAATACCCAAATAAATATAATTTGAGGCTTTTTATGAATTCCACTAATTTTATAGGTTAATATTACATGTTAGTATTGATTTAGTTAACTTTTTTCGAACTAATCATTCTTTTATAATTTTCACAAATATCAATTACCAAATAGTGTCAAAATTGACATAAAATAGTTTTTAAAACAAATATTATATTATTTATTTTTATTTTATTCATAAAAATATATGGTTCGGCCAAATGACTTAGCTAAGGTTATATATAATAATAATAAACATCTTGGGGTTCTTTTTTTTTGTTATAGTATGTTTATTAACCTTATAGTGTAACAAAACAAGAAGACACGGTAAAAGAAAAATTATATAACTTAAAGTTAAATCTAAATGATAAGGTTAAAATAGAAACCTAAACTTGTATAAATTAAATTGGATGAGATGATTTAGACCCATACCCACCTTGTATTCGAAATAAATCAATTTTGAGCTATTAAAAACTGAATATGACTTTATAATAAAATAATATATTTAGCTTTTCCTAAGGTGCCCCTCTCCTCTCTTATAAAAGGGCACCTCCTCCCTCTCTTCCTCACACCACTTTGAGCATTCAAGATCAGTCAAAATCTTCAAATTTCTCTTCTCCACATCCCTAGAAACATCCTAGAAGTTCTAGGATTCTTAAAAGACCAATTTTAGTGCCCTAAGAGGAGGTTTCAAAAAGGGGTGTCGAAAGAAGAGGTAATATCCGTTACCGATTCTTTCAACTTTATTTCTTCTTCTACTTCTTCTTCTTCAGTTGTTTCATTATGAAGTAATAAAATCAGTATAATTCATATAATGATATTTTATTATAATTATTAAACAACCCAATTTCACCATCTATCCATCCTACGGAAAATGAAATCACCGTGCATGCGTACGTACGGAATACCGTCTCCACGCCGTGGTGTAATCTGTTTTCGACCACCACCTTACTTGGATGGGTATAATGGTTTAAATAAATATCTATATAGGATCATTCAAAAGTGATACTGATTCTGAAATATTATACATACAATTAAATTCAATTCCATGATCATGGGAATGATATCATCACTCGTGCGTACGTATGGACTACCGTCTCCACGACGCGATGAGATTCATTTTCCATGTTAACCATTCATGAATGATTATAAAGTATATATAATAAGTAATCATGAAATATATGACATAATAATTATACTAGATTTATGTGTATATATATGTATGTCATCTACTTAATTTCATTCAATTCAATAAAGAAACGAAAACAGCGTTCATGCATACGTACGGCCTACCGTCTCCATAAACGGTGTATTTCATTCAATTTAATAGATCTATCATATATATATGTATATACTGAATATATATTATATATAAATCATTTTTTACATTCTGGAATTAATTAAATCAGGATATATGTGATAATATTAATAACAACAAGTCCAAACACGTACGATAAATAAAACGATTTAACCCAAAATGCTGCTTTAACATGGAACTAACAAAAGAACAGGTAATATAATGTCATAAGTGAACCATATATGATATCATAACAATGAATATTATTCTGTAATAAGTCAATGACATTATTTAAATCATTATACAGGAGGTTCAGAAACATACTAAGCATATCGAACCTAAGGTAAGGGATAAATTTTCAATCTCATTTTTTATCTGAGATTGCTTATACGTAAGTATTTATTGGGCTTACATTTATCATCCATGACCATGTTTTCTAAAATTTTTTCATAAAATATTTAATATTCTTCCATGAATGTTTAAAGAAATTTATACCCTTTATTTACTTTTTACTACATTATATTAATGGAATATTTTCATTGGTTACCATAGACGGTATATTTTGACTTTTCTGACAAACGTACGTGGAGAATGTTATTTTTAACTTATACGACATGAACGGATTTTTACAGTTTCATAACACCTCATTTTCATGAAGCTTACTCTACAAGATTTTATAACTATTTTCAACAAAATAATTTTTTTAAATGTGCATGACATTTTGTGAAATGAAAAGGATTTTGAGGAAGAAATGATATTTTCCTCAAGAATTCATTTCAAATGTTTTATCAAAACCATTTTCCATCTAAGATGACATTATTTCATATGTGTATGTTTCAAGTTTAATGTATCTATGATTTACATGGTTTCACTTTTCTTATGATGAAATGTCCATTTGTTTTCTATGGATTATGAGATGATGGGATGATGTTTATGAAACCCACTTTATTATTTGGGTTATGATGAATGTTTTAAGTTTATTTTGTGGCACAAGTAAGAATGATTTCATTATGAGATGGGTGGGACCTATATCTCCCTCTAATTCATTGGGTAAAGATTTATATCTCATGAGATAGACATGGATGGAATGCTAAGTTAATCTAGTTCAGTATTAAAGGATTGGAACGAGGATTGAACTCGATTTAGAAAGGGACTTTGTCCACTAATATGGTCTTATAAGCAATGCCTTTACTACTATGGAAATCATAACATGTTCTTAATGGATGCCACAATTAAATGTTTTATTCCCATGATATTTTATCACGCTTAATGTTTCTATATGATAAATTCCTTATGTACTTCCATGTTTTATTTCATTGCTCAAGCTTTTGATGTTTAAACATTAGTTCATGTTTTTAAGTTCAAATGTATATGGTTTGTCTTATTTTCTCCATGCATACCCTTACTGATCATTTGAGCTCACCCTTTATATGTTTTCTTTTCCCCAGGATATAAAGAAAGGTTTTAGGTAAGAAAAAAAAGGGAATATCTTTATGGGAGATGTTGAAGATCTTTCACCATGATTAGAAGATTATGTTCCGAGTTTCCAAAGACACTAACTATTACAGTCCTTGTGTGTTTGTTTTTGTTATGTATTAAGTATTCTACAAAAGTAATGTAAGGTCCATGTACATCATGATTTGGGTCTCTACAGTTGGTATCAGAGGAAAGTTTTAGTCAACCTTTGGAAACTAGGATGCGAGAACTTTAGTGAGATCCGTAGTGATATTTCTAAGGTATGTATAGGGATGTCCCTAAGTTTAAGTATAAGTATATGTTATAGTCCTTGAATTATGGTAATGGTATTATAATTAAACCTAAGTGTTTAGATGTCGAAGGTAATCCCCCTGGATTATGTTATTTTCCTTGTATGATTTTTTCGTCTCACAGAATTCTTTTTGTGTTTTAGTCAATGGAGGTAACCAGAAGGAATTCTGTTAACATTGAATCTAATGGACAAATTGGTGACTATGAGCAACAAAATTGCTTAATTCCTAGAGATAAATATATTGTGATTATGCCGAATTAGTCATCACGATATATGATTAACAAGGTAAAATTTACTGGTATGCCAAATTCATCAAATGAGAGGAAGATAGATTTTTATGCATGTTCGCATTTTGAGGAGCATAAAGAAAGGAAGATTGAGATTTCTAAAGATGGAAAGAATAACCTTGAGGAATACCTCAAATGGAAGGACATATGTTATTTGTGTGGAGAAAAGGGTCATAGAGTGACCGACTGTTATGGAGTTCAATGTCTTATTTGTGGAGAACATGGGCATTACCCAACTCAATGCCCAGACCTAAAAAGTTACTTCTAAATCAAGGAAGGACTTATTCTAGGAAAATCATTGAAGAGGATGGATTGAAGAGTTTATGTATTGGTATTTGTGAATAATGTTGTTGAGGTACTTTTATGGTGTATTAGATTATTTTTGTATTAGTCTATTGTGGTTTTCAATAATTTTATGGTACCGGTAACCATGAAAAGTGATTCAAATATTTTGGAAAGCAGATGATATGCGCATAATGAAGGGATAAGGTGAAAATGAAATGTTTGACAGTATTCAAGAGCTCATGATTGATATAAGGACTAAGTGATATCATGGTTTGAGTATATATAATTTTGAAGATTTTGGTATGTGGAAAGTTTTAACTTTTAACTGCATTCATGTTTTCACTAAGGTTCAATGGGTATTCATTTTTCTTCAAGAGAATACATGATTAAGGCCTTCGAATGTTTGGAATGTTACCAACAAAACATATCTTATGATATATGGGGATCAACGATGGTATTAACATGCTTGTTATATGAAATATCTGGTAATAGTTTTCATTATAATTTGAGAATGGACTGTAATATTATGGATAAGCCTAAAGATTGCAATGGATTATGTTGGAAATAAGTTAGTATTTTATTTTTAGAAAATAAGGACAACCTACAGGACGGGCGACAACCCATATCATTGGACTAGGATGTGGGAATCGAACCCACAACTGAAGGGCGACTAGCCTTTATCACTTACCAGTGGCCTACATGAAGTCCCTGGTTAGTAGAAACTAGTTTTGTCTTATTAAGCAGTATTATAGATGCAGTATAAGTCCATTTTTGGAATCATATACGATTAATCACACTATAGATGGACTTATGTATATTTGATAATTTTTTCAAACTTTTTGTTTGAGACAGATGGAATGACCTGTCATTCTATCATATAATCTTCTAACACTTTACAAATAAAAAATTCAACTATATTTCTTTAAGAGATGAAGTGGAAATTGTCCAAGGAACGACCAATGGTGAGATTGTACCAAAATCAAGAACGTATTTCTTCTAATTCCAATTTCTTCAACTTTAGGGAAATGATCTTGAATACGAGAAAATTTTGTCCTAGTGTCCTTATATCCGATGAATCAGATGGTACCTTGGATAATCACAAATTTATGGCATTGTGATTTTTGACTTTTTCATATCCATGTTCTCTACCACTCTCCATCAAAACTTGATGTTTAGATTTCTCTTCCATATCCATATTTTCACCTATGTTCTCCTATATGGAAACGCAATGATGAGTTGTTTTGGGTAATCGTTACGTTTCACACATTAGTTTTTAAAATTAAGTTTTAGTATTCCTTTTTACGATGTGGGTTTATATGAATAGTAAATGATTTATAACCCCGATAAATTTCGAGGGCGAAATTCATTTTAAGGGGGGTAGAATGTAACACCCTGAGATTTTATGAAAAATATTATTTTTAATTTCATTAATGTCTTGTTTTGTCCGCTACACTAAAAGGAGCTTTCACAACACGCATCCCTAACATTGCGTGCATTACATGCAATCGCGACCTTCAACGATATCGTGTGTTGTACGCAATACTGAGTTTCGCTAAACAACGATATGTTATATAAACTAGCCATTATGAATAGTAATACCCAATTTTTGAAATTTTATAAATTTTATCTTTCAAAATGGACTTCATTTTTGGATTCATAATATTGAAATTATCCTAGGGTGAATTCTTTTATTTTTCTAAAAACATTCAATTTTTGATGAATAGTGAAAACAGTAGGTTACTATTCAAAAACCGACTTTTTATTTAAATAATTATTTATTTTATTTAAATTTATTTTAGGTTAAAATTGATTCATAATACCAATATATGTTCAATTTAATTCATTTGAGTCATTTTATAATAATTTGAGATATATAAAAATTTTATTGAACTTTTCACCGTCTTTTACCCACCTCCTAGGAGAATTTGCAAATTCACATAAAATTTAATTGTACCGCTTCTGTGAGTGGAGTTTAGAAAAACCAAGAGACACAGATAATATTAAGGACTAATATGAGGTTCAATAAGATGAAAATAATTTTTGGTGAATAGTAACTTTTTACTTTTTTACCACAGTTAAAAGTAAATAGGGTAATTAAGGGTAAAAATGATATCACTATTACCCTAAAATATGTCCTAATTATATTGGATAAATGTAATTCGACCAAAAACAACCATAGGAATAAAATATGACCATTTAGGCCAACATATATTAGATTAGGACATTTATTATTAATTTATTTAAAGATGGGTTAAAATAGTTAAAATCAAAGTTTAATAACTAAATAATTTTTAATATAGGGTTATACATAAGATAAATTCGACTATAAATATTAATTATAAATATAAAAATATTTCCTACATAATGGTGTTTTATTTATAACATTTAGACTTTAAATAATTTAATTTATTTATGACACAATGATGATGCAGTAATTATCTTATTAATGAAATATTGACATAATTGATGTTATAAATACCCAAATAAATGAAATTTGAGAGTTTTTATGAATTAAAATAATTTTATAGGTTAATATGACATGTTAGTATAGATATGGGTAACTTTTTTTGAACTAATCATTCTGTTATGATTTTCACAAAAAATCAATTACCAAATAGTGTCAAAATTGACATAAAATAGTTTTTAAAACAAATATTATATTATTGATTGTTATTGTATTCCAAAAAATCTGAGTTTCGGCCAAATGACTTAGATAAGGTTATATATAATAATAATAAACAACTTGGGGTTCGTTTGTCTTGTTATAGTATGTTTATTATCCTTATAGTGTATGAAAACAAGAAGACAGGGTAAAAGAAATATTATTTAACTTAAAGTGAAATCTAAATGATAAGGTTAAAATAGAAACCTAAACTTGTCTAAATTATATTGGATGAGATAATTTCGACCCATCCCCACCTTAGCTTCTAAATAAATCAATTTGGAGCTACTAAAAACCGAATATGACTTTATAATAAAATAATATTTTTAGTTTTTCCTAAGGTGCCCCTCTCCTCCCTTATAAAAGCTAACCTCCTCCCTCTCTTCCTCACACCACTTTGAGCCTTCATGCTTGGACAAACCCTTCCGAGTTCTCTTCTCCACTTCCCTAGAAACATAATAAAGGTTTTGTGATTCTTCAAAGTCCAATATTAGTTCCCTAAGAGGAGGTTTCAAAAAGGCGCGTCGAAAGAAGTGGTAATATCTGTTACCGATTCTTTCAACATTATTTCTTATTCTAATTCTCTTCTTTATTTGTTTCATTATGAAATAATAAAATCAGTATCAATAATATACTGATATTTTATTATAATTATTAAACAACCATATTTCACCATCTATCTATCCTATGGGAAATGAAATCACCGCACCTGCATACGTACGGAATACCGTCTCCACGCCGTGGTGTAATCTGTTTTTGACCACCACCTTACATGGATGGGTATAATGGTGTCAATAAATAACAATATATTATTATTTCAAAGTGATATTGATTCTTAAATATTATACATACACTTAAATTCAATTCCATGATCATGGGAATGATATCATCACTCGTGCGTACGTACGAACTACCGTCTCCACGACGCGATTAGATTCATTCTCCATGTTAACCATTAATGAATGATTGTAAAGTATATATAATATGTAATAATGGAATATATGACATAATAATGATACTGGATTTATGTGTATATATATGTTTGTCAGCTACTTAATTTCATTCAATTCAATAAGGAAATGAAAACAGCGTTCATGCGTATGTACGGCCTACTGTCTCCATGAACGGTGTATTTCATTAAATTTAATCGATCTATCATATATATGTATGTATATACAGAATATATATTATATATAAATCATGTTTTACATTCTATAATTAATTAAATCTGGATATAAGTAATAATATCAAGAACAATAATTCTAAACACGTACGATAAATAAAACGATTTAACCCAAAACGCTGCATTAACATGGAACTTACAAAAGAACGGGTAATATAAAGTTATAAGTGAACCATATATGATATCATAACAATGAATATTATTCTATAATAATTCAATGAAATTATTTAAATCATTATACAGGAGGTTCAGAATCGTACGAAGCATATCGGACCTAAGGTAAGGGATAAATTTTCAATCTCATTTTTTATCCGAGATTGCTTATACATAAGTATTTACTAGGGTTACGTTTATTATCCATGACCATGTTTTTTAAAAATGTTTTCATAAAATGTTTAATATTTTTCCAGGAATGTTTAATGTCATTTTTACCCTTTATTGACTTTTTAACACATTGTATGAATGGAATCTTTCCTTTGGTTACCATATAAGGTACATTTTGACTTTTCTGAAAAAAGTTCGAGGAGAATGTTATTTTTAACATATACGGCGTGAATTGATTTTTACGGTTTCATAACACCTCATTTTCATGAAGCATACTCTACAATATTTTATGACTATTTTCAACAAAATACTTTTATTTTAAAATTGCATGACATTTTTTGAAATGAAAATGATTTTGAGAAAGAAAGGATATTTTCCTCAAGAATTCAATTCAAAAGATTTATCAAAAACATTTTCCATCTAAGTTGACATTATTTCATATGTTTATGTTTCAAGTTTAATGTATCTATGATTTACATGTTTTCAATTTTTTTATGAATAAATTTCTATTTGTTTTATATGGATTATGAGATGATGGGATGATGTTTATGAAACCCATTTTATTATTTGGGTTATGATGAATGTTTTAAGTTTATTTTGTGGCACATGTAAGAATGATTTAATTATGAGATGGGTGGGACCTATATCTCCCTCCAATGCATTGGGTAAAGATTTATATCTCATGAGATATACATGGCTAGAATGGTATGTTAATATGGTTCAGTATTACAGGACTGGAACGAGGAGTGAACTTGATTCAGAAAGGCACTTTGTCCACTAAGATGGTCTTGGCAGCAATGCCTTGGATACTATGGGAATCATAACATGTTCTTAATGGATGCCACAATTACATGTTTTATTCCCATGCTATTTTATCATCCTTAATGTTTCTTTATGATCTATGCCTTACATACTTCCATGTTTTATGTCATCGCTCAAGATTTTGATGTTTAAACATTATGTTCGTGTTTTTAAGTTCAAATGTATATTGTTTGTTTTATTTTCTACATGCTTACCCTTACTGATAATTTGAGCTCACCCTTTTTATGTTTTCTTTTCCCCAGGATATAAAGAAATGTTCTAGGTAAGAAAACAAAAGGGGAAGATCTTTATGGGAGAGGTTGAATATCATTCACCATGATTAGAAGATTAAGTTCCGAGTTTCCAAAGACACTAAAATATTACAGTCCTTGTGTGTCTATTTTTGTTATGTATTAAGTATTCCGCAAAAGTAATGTAATGTCCATGTATGTCAAGCTTTGGGTCTCTATAAAAATGGTACATGAATCATATTGGAATTGGGTGTGGTTTCCATGTCATTCTTCAGTTAGCTATCTAGATGTACACATTTACCATGGTGCATCTTTTTTAGTTTATGATGCATCCTCAAAATATAGTATCTCAAATCCAAAATTTTGATTAGGAGGATTATCCCCACATCGATAAAGAATCGATACATGGACTAGTTCCAATGATTTTACCTCTAGGTGGTGTACCAGCTTTACCACCACCTATTGAGAACCTGATAGTTTCCATAGTACTAGTAGATGAGGTGCACATGTTGAGATCACTTCATTATTTATAGTGATAGTGACCCCTTAGGTTATAAAATGATCCTGATCCATAGACGGATAAGGACTAAATTTAAGAGATGACATAATTCTTATGTCTGGTTAGGACCCAAGTAGATTAGATGTTGGTCCTAACGTTGAGCCTCAACCAAGGAACATTATGAAGATGTTGGGGTTTAGTGACCTAGTGTTATAAAGAATTTAACATATCCTAGTATGATTTTGAGCGATTTTTCATCAAGTATTTTTCTCAATCTATGTTTAGGTATGAACGTATCAATGTCCTTCTACATATGTAGTAGTGTAGAATGACAATAATTAAGTAATCATTGATGTTTACTAATATTTCAGGGTATATAAATGATATGTTATTGGATCATTTATTCGAGGATGGGGCCTTAATGGGAGAACTAGATAGAGACATCCAAGCCAGTGTGATACTTCTTATGCATTCCTACCTATGCTGGGGGTGAGAGAATAGGTTTTGGTGGTTGAGTGGTTTTGGATTAAAATACACAGCTAGTGGTACCAATAGGGAGAATGGTAGAGTAAATACATCAAAGGTAGGGAGATAATGTATGTCTTTGGGACCTAGGTGTTAAATATGTTTTAGTAAGAGGTTATAATATAGAGGATCTATGGATCGGTTATCAAATTATGTTCCTAGTCATCCCAGGGAGAGGTGATGATACTCATGGGATGTAATGTGGAATCGTGCAAATGTTTTTCCAAACCACCGTATGAATGACAGGCATACCAGGAATGGTATGAAAAATTTTATGTAGCGGCATGAGAAGAACAGTCCATAAGGAGGAAGATGTTATAGGGGAACTAGGAGAGTAGCTGGTGGTGGTATATTCTTTTTTCTATTGCCACTACCACTCCTAAGTAGTCTATAGTAGGATCAGGGAGCTGGAGGACTAGGGTCGGGATATTTGCAAGTAGTCAATGATTATGACCCAAAGGCTTTGGGAATGATAAGAGGTATGATATAGGTAATTTATACGTTATATACAAACTTATAGACAAAACTTATAGTCATTTATTTATTTCAACATATCTGGTTCGAAATATAGGGATTCTAGTTGAGTCCTTCGCTCAATCATTGTGAATGGAGACTCCTAATAGAGATGACTCAATGATCACACACTTGTGAAAATAGTGTAACCTTACTATTGGAGGATAGTGTTTTTATTTGGATATCTTTTTATTATAGAGGAGTCCTTGAAACGTTATATTAGGTATGTAATATCTATCTATAGTTTATACCTAAATCAACTATTTCAGGAGGAGGCTGTGGTGTGCCCATGGTGATGGGACTAGGTTCTCCTTTATGGGTGAAAATGAGACCGAGGCAACACAATATGGACTCATGCATATGATCTTTCATCTGATTACACATTAGTTCGGTAGAATGACCCTTGGTGCACTGCATGCTGTTATTTTTTAGTTTACCATAGTGGTGGTGGAGTATGAGGACCTCATCCCTGAGAATGTTCAAGGATTACATCCCCTCCAAGAGATATAATTCTGAATAGATCAACAACTCGATACGATCCATATATATATTCCATCATATCGAAGGCTCTCATAGAGCTTCTCTTGTTGAGGGTACAATGAGAGGACTTGTAGAAGAAGGTATTTGTTAGACACAGGGTTTCACATTGGGTATCCCCATTTTATATTTCCATGAAGGTAGACTGGAGCATTATGGTATGTATAGATTATTGGATCTTGAACTAGGTGACCATGATGAATAAGTATACACTACCAAGGATCAATAAACTCTTAGATCAATTTATTGGGGATATGATAGTTCTTGAATGATAACCTAAAGACACATTATCACCAACTATGAGTATGGGACGAGGATATACTAATGAAGACATTCACATATTGCTATGATCACTATGAGTAAATAGTGATTCCCTTTATCCTAATGAACACCTTATAGGTCTTCCTGGGACTCATGAACATAATATTTCATCCTTTATTGGATTATTTTGTGATATTCTTCCTCGAAGATATACTAGTGTACTCATCGAATGAGGAGGAGCATCCGAGAAAGTTGAAGATGGTTCTGGATATACTCTTAGAGCCCCCTATTTATGGAAATATATTGAAGTGATAGTTTTAGATCCATGAGTTCAACATTCGATGACATTTAATCTCAATAGATGGTGTTCCAGTGGACCTGGCCAAGGTCAAGGTAGTGTTAGCTTGGGATCCACCCAAGAGTCTGACAGAGGTTCCGAGCTTCCTTGGGTATGAAGGATATTACCAAAGATTCATTTTTAATTCCTCTAGGATATTAGCACCCATGATCTCTTTTAACCTGAAAGGGGTATTCTATCATGTGAGATAATAAGTTTCATTTGTCTTTATAGGAGTTGTGGTGGAAATTGAAGAGCACTCCAAACATGGGATTAATAGAGGAGGGTGTCATGTGTGTATTGTTCTATGATATATCATGGAATAGGATTGGTTGTGTAATGATGCATAGGCAGGTGGTGATTTCCTATGGTTCAACATAGTTGAGACCATATGAAAAGAATTATATGACCCATGATCTTGATTTAGCAATAGCAGTTTTTTCACTGAATATGGGATAAATGTAACTAATGGGTGAGAGGTTTATCATATATTATGACCACAATATTCTCAAGTATATATTCTCTTAGAAGGATCCCAACATGATAGATATTAAATGGATATATTATATCTAGGATTATAATTTTTTAATTTTCTATACACCTGGGAAGGGGGAATTTTTAAAATTTGTTCTCATTAGGAAATCATTTTTGTAGTTATTTAATAAGGCATCACATAAGTTTTCCTCATAGTAGTTATCCTTTGTGGATGGAGATGAAATATCTCATCTCTAGTTGATGTTTTTTACCACTCCCCTAGCACATTGATTTAGATAGGTATATACTTGGGATAATGACTGGGATACCTATGTACTCAGATATCCACGGGACATGCTTCTAGTGGATTTTTTTGATGTTAGGGATCAAGTCATTCTTTTCTAAGAACATAAAATGGTACTAGAGATGTTGTGAGATGAGGTTTTGTGATATTTTCCTAAATCTCCATTAGTGGTAGATCAATGTGTGGAATACAATTACGAGGACCTCCAACATCATATTTGATGTCCAGGGATGAAGAGGGGAGTTTTAGAGTTTATATCTTGATTCCTAACTTGTCAGGAACTGAAAGATGAGCACCATGTTATAGTTGGAATTTCTCAACACCATGAGGTGTTAAAGTGGATGTGGGATGAGATATCCATTATATTATTATTGTTCATACCATGTACATCTATGTAAATGATTACATATGGGTGATCATTGATTGAATCATTAATTTGGACCTCTACCAGTTTATCCAACATCTCTATTCAGGAGTATGATTGTGACACATCAATATACACAAGATAGTACAAATATATATAGTTCCCTCAATGATAATTTCTAGTAATTATTCTCATATAACATCTCAGGTATGGATGATATTGAAGGGGTATTTTGGGATTCAGTTACAATTGAGCATATCATTTCACCGCTATAATATCATCCATATAGAGCATACCATTTAGGTCATATAGAATATGCTGGGGGATTGCATGTTGTACATTGGTTGGATATAGGAGGATCATATAACATTGGTGGATTATTCATATGAAAAAATACCCTTACACCATTGGTATGTCACTATTAATGGATTTGTATGGGTGGCCCTATAGGCCAGGACATTGCTGGACTAACCCAAGAGAGTCACCACTAATGGGCCTATCGTTGGTGAATGTAACTACTGAGAATATATAGATCATCCTAGATTGTATGAGGACTACACAGAGCCTTTAGAAGTTTGTTCATAGATGATGGATGCCTTTGGAGTTGGAGGAGGGAGACCATGTTTCTTTATGGGTTTCACCACAACATGGATTACAAATATTTGGTATGGGTAGCACGCTATCTATGAGATTTAATATTTCTTTACATATAATTTGTAGAGTTGGTGAGGTTGTTTACCACTTATCTCTACCCCAACATCTAGACCAGGTACAAGACATCTTCCATGTGTTGCAGATGAGGAGCTACATACATAACCCATAAAACCATATTGACCGGGGAGACCATGACATCAAGGTTGGGGATACCCTTTCTAAGTATGTGGTAGGTATTTAGGATCAATAGTAGTGGATTCTTTATATAGGATAAATTCATTTTTTGTGTGTCCTATGGTAGAATGAGAGTCTCCTAGAGAGAACTTGGATTAGGAGCCTCATATACATGCTCAACACCGAAATCTCTTTGTGTATCCTTCGTTTAGATTTACGATGATGTAAATATAAGGCCCCAGCCTTAAAACTTACTTAATCTTGAGTTATTACAAGATTACACATTGAGGATCTTTTCTGGTTTAGAGTTTTAGAGAATTAGATCATGAAACTTGCATTACATTCCACATTTAAACAAAGTGGTTACATAAAATACAGTATTCATTCTTCCCATCAATGGAAAAATATTTAAAAGAAAACATGGATTCTTTCTTGACACATAATTGAAACTATCATCACATCATGTACCTTTCCCTTGACCTGTGAAAAACATTTCAAAAACTTGGGATGAGCATAAAAAGCTCAATAAGGGTTATAAAAATATGGAAAGGAAACATGAGTTCATATATACATAAGAATGAAATCATACGTTACCCATAAAACACAGGCACTTTAACATACCTCATCAAATCATGAATAAATCATAGAAATCATAAGACATAAAAGTCAACTTTAGGCATTCATAACATTCTTACATAGGGAGTAACCCTCTTGGTTACGTTTGGAATACCCACCACAGTATATTCCCTAAATCTCTTTGGAGAAACCTTAACGTTTCACTCATTCGCGTTTCCCAATGCATTAGAGAGCTATATCGGGCTCACCCGCCATTAGATTATCACGGAACCACCCGTCTTCATAACAATGCCCAAGAACCATAACATAATCTTATCACATAAAACAGGCATAAAGTAAACATAACATTTCCATCTCTCAATAACAAGATATCAATACAACAAATTGATATAAATACATTATGAAAACCATTTTCAATACAAAAATAAAAGAAAAGTAAAACATGGTATTTATTTTTCTTTTAAAAAAAAGTTATGTCTTCTAGAGGAAGCCTAAACTCAAATAAATGTCATGGAGGCAGAGAAGTCGTTGTCGCCGCATACGTACGACAAAAACATTCCCTTTTGTCATTTAGTAAAATGCTTCGTATAAAAAGATTCCTTTTGGATAAACGTAAAAGTCAAAGGAGTTTATAAACCGTATAAAAGAAATTTGTGTATAAAACAAAATATGCCTCAATGAAAGGAGACTGAGACGAAGTCCCATACAAAGACAGTATCCTTGGATTAAGGATAAATCAGTTACATAACTATGTGTGACAAACGAATACACGAAATATAAGTGGGTATTAAGTGTAAAACAATCAGAGGAAATTCACACATAATCATAGAATGACATATTCAAGGTTTACAAGTTTATCCTAAAGAATAGAAATTGGGTTAAGAAGTTTCCTTGAAAAAATTCGATAGCCTAATGGCGTCACTTCAAAATTCAGAGAAAGATTTGATGAGAGATAAAAAGGGTATCTCATTACTTGGACATAAAATTTACATCAATAAGGATATATAAGAACATATCCCAAAATAATATTATGTGAATTAAAAGACATAACAAAATAAGTCTTTTAAAAAGAGGAGGGTGAAAGGTTCCCTTACTGACATGGGTATCTTTCGAAACATACGCCCCATGAAAGAAAGACAATACAACATTGATGTAAATACTCATAAATGAAAGAATATTACACAATGAGTAAAATAACAGTCAGTACATACACCACTCAATGGAAATTATGGAAAATGTAGCGTAAATCTCATGGGAATAAAAGTGAGATGAAAAATCCCTTACGAAAACTCGGCAGCCTAACGGCGCCACTTAAAACATCCAGAAATGGATTGATGAGATCAAATATGGTATCTCATCACATTAAAATAAAATGTACAGCAAGAGGAATATAAAATAACATCCCCCATCATAACAAATAGGATCTTAAAAGAAGTGACATAAAGGATAGTACTTAAAGAGAAAGAGAGAGGTTAGATCTCTTATGAAAATTCGGCAGCCTAACGGCGCCACTCAAAACATCCAAAATGGATTTATGAGAGAGAATATGGTCTCTAATCATGTGAACATAAAAATTAAAGTAAGATTAATATAAAATAACATCCCAATAACAAGAAAGATGAGCTTAGAAGGAATGACATAAAATATTGTACTTAAAAAGAAAGAGTGGAGTAGGATCCCTTACCTCAAGTCCAACTTGTCTTGTTCGTTTCTTTATATTACGGAATAATAAACTTTGGTCAATTAATAATTGCCTAAGTACCTCATTTAGAGATTATTATTCAGTTCATATCACATATTATAATGTTATAATAATTGTTTAATAATGTTAGTTCATATCAAACGTTTTTGCCGATGTTTTGTACATTAGTCAAAAATGAACTTGTTCAAAAAACAATTTCCCATGTAGTTATAAGTAAATAATTTCCAGAACAGTATTAATGATTAAAATATCATATATATCCAGTAAATATTCATTTTATACTATTCCTTATCATTTGGAGATAAAAAATAAAAATCACCGTTCATGTAGACGGTAGGCCGTACGTACGCATTAACGCTACTTTCATTTTTTGTCATATTAATGGAATTAAAACAAAATGAGAGAGAGATATATATGGTATAATTCCAGAATGATATAAATAATTTAGATGTAATATATTACATATATATCCATTCTATATATGTACTTATAATATTACATAACATTTTGAGATAAGAAATGAAATGTACCGTTCATGGAGACGGTAAGCCGTACGTACGCATGAACGCTACTTCCATTTCTATTTCATATTTAATGGAATTAAAACATAATGATACATAATATCATTTTAATTACAGTATGGTTTCATATATACTATCATTAAATATATCCTTTATACGTACCACATATGGTATTAACGAATCAAATCACTTTGAGGGGGCGGTAGTCCGCACTTCCTTAAATAAAGATATCGCGTTTACCCATAATGGAAACCATAAAGGTACGCAATAAATGAAAAATAAAGAAGATTAAGTAAAACATAAACATATTAGATATCATATATAAATATAGTGTCATCTTAATATCCACCATTTAAGGTGTTAGAAGAATGTTGAACAATCATCGTTTCGGGAGGCAGAAATTCGCCATCCACTGAAACAGTATGTTCTTTAACCATTAGATGTAGGTGTGTCTAAGTGTAGCTCGAATCCGTCTTATAAAAACATCATAGTATATTTAAGATACTAGATTTGTTACAAAATAAATTAATAAAAAGAGTTTAGGGGGTTGGAGAAGCAAAATAAAACAAAAGGACACAAGTGAAGTCATTACCATAAAATCGGGTAACTCCCTTTGGTTTGAGCTAAAAGACTTCCTTGGGAAGACTTATGCCCAAAGTGAGGCATCAAGGAGTAATAGAAAAAAGTGGAGAGACAAAATGGGCAGGTTTTGGCCGAGACAAAGTCTTTGGGAGTGTGGTAAGGATGTAGAGGTGGGGGCCTTTTATAAGAGGAGAGGAGGGGCACTCTTGTAATGTTACAAAATGTTACTTTATTTTCAAAAGAGTTTCGGATTTTAAAGGTCCCACATTGATGTATTTAGAGGATAAGGTGATAAGGGTTCGAAATCCACTCATCCAATAGGTTTTGGACATGTGTAGGTCTTAGATACTACATTATCTTTCCATTTTATTTAAATAGTTAAATAATGAGGTCATCGCTGCATCATCATGATGTCATAAATAATTTAATTTATATAATGTCTAAAAATTATAAAAAAATAATATGATGTAGTAAATCTTTTTTAGCTTTCCAATGACTATTTATAGTCAAAAATATGACTTGTATAACCCCATGTAATTTTTTTTTGTTAAAACATCTCATGTTTGTGTCATTTTTACTTTAACATTAAATAAAAAGATATTTATGTCATTTTCCAACCAAAGTGGCTCCATGGGGTCCACAAGTTGACCCATGGATTGTATTTTTCTGCCATGACACATCCAATGAGGGTAGGACATGTGTCTAGGTCATTTCATATTATTAAAACATTATTCTTACCATAAACTACACTAATTACCTCTAATTGCGATTAAAAACTTAATAAGTTACTATTCACCAAAAAATTATTTTTATCCCATTGAACCACATTTTACTTCTTAATGACAACCATGTATGTCGGATTTTTTAAATTGAAAACACAAAGATGGAAAAATTTCATTTAAACGGAAAAATCAGTTTTTATAAGTACCACTTAGTGGTTTCACTATTCATCAAAAATTGAAGTTTTTCAGAAAAATCCCAAAAATTCACCCTAATCTATATTTGATATTCCAAATTAAAAAATGAAGTCTATTTTAAAAAATTAAAAAACATATAAGTCACATTAATTAATTTAATAATTAATTCCCTCTGTCAGAGCAAATAGTGTTGTTTTATGAAACAATAAGTATCAAAAGATTGACACTAGTTTAAGTCTGATTTCAAAGTGAAATTAATTCCAATGACCACTATTGGATTTAATGATAAAAATATATTCTAATTTCACTTTAAAACCAATTCAAAATATAAACTAATCATATAAATAAATTATATTAAAAAGAGGTTTTGAATTAAAATACAACATTTTACACTATTCATTAAAAAATGAACTTTATCGGAAAGATACCAAAAATTTACAAAAAGTAAATTTTGATGTCCCAATTCCTAAGAAGAGTTTTATTTGGACCAATAGAATGTATAATAGTGAACAAAACTATATTTAATGATGGTTCTCCATCAAAAGTCGATAAGTGAACCTTTAGTGAAAACTAGGGCATATACGCCTAAAATTGAATTATTTCCGTTTTTAAGCCTTTGTCTTTTATTGGATAAATGTAAAAACATTTAAAAACATATATAATCATATTTTAGTTATTTATATCCATTCTCGCCAATACAATGGCTACATGTTAACTACCATTTAAAATAATATTATTTTATTATTAGAGTGCAACGTAAGATTCCCAAGAAACTCGTTGTTGCGTTTTGGGTACGCCATCGAGCATAGCGACCCTTTAAATTCATATTAATATTTTATTCACAAGTATAGATAAATATGAAAATGTCATATTCTTTATTTACCTGGGGTGTTACATCCTTACCCCCCATTTTGGGAATTGCGTCCTCGCAATTTTTAAAATTGATCTTGGAAACATCCTTGAAAATCCCACATCGGAACAAGAGTCGGTAAAACAATCACTTTAAAATAAAGGAAGATAAGTACAGAGGTCACCCGAGTTAACCCATACTAGGATTCCATGTAGAAATAGATGGACATGGAAGAAAAAGCAAAGGGTCATGTTCTTGTGGGAGAGTGATAGTAAACATGTCTAGGAGAATGTTAACCATAAGAAAATCACAAACTTGTGATGAGTTAAACGGTATTCGATTCCCCAGTAGGAAAAGTTAATAGACAACATTTTTGTTTTAAGTTACTTTTTATTGAGGAATTTATTCATAAGGAAACATAATCACTTATCATGTTGACTTTCAACTTTTACTAGATTCCTTAATCAAACTCAATTTTTTTCCAAAACACGAGTATTTAGGGAGACTTGTTCGCATTAAGAGTACTATAATCAACTTCTAGAGAATCACCTAATCCACAAAATAGAACTATATACTTCCCATGTCATTAAACTTTAACCAAAACCAAAACCAAAAAAATTAGTACAAGGTAAGATAATCCAGAAAAGGATAACCCTTTAAAAAGAAATTCTTTGCTTAATCTCCAAAATTTGTCCAACAAAACCCAAAGTTCAACGAGGACCATCCGATAAAAATTTTTTCCATAAAATCCTTCAAAGTAAACCAATCTAAGATTGAAACCCAAATATTTGAAGGATTTAGTCACATAGTCTTCCAAGTTAAATCGTAACATTTATCTCCAAACAACATCAGTTGCTCATAAAGTCTCGTATTGAAAAGTAATTAACATAATCACATATCCTCCATGATAGGTTAATCATTTTCATAAATAACCCAAAATCAACTTACTCTTAATTCATAAAAACATATAACTAAAAAGAATCAGTCAGACTACCAGGGACATCACGTAGTCCAGTTGTAGGCGATAAATACTAGTCACACTTTGGTTGTGGGTTCGATTCCCGCAGCTTTGTCCGACGCGACGGGTAGTCACACAGTCTGCATGTTGTCCTTTTTTCAAAACTATATAATTCTCAAATCATTCCCCAAAAAGGGATAAAATAATAAAAAAATAACTATAACATATTTTAAGCTCAATTTTATCTCATGCCTTTCACTTCAATCATAACATATAGTAACCCATAATTACCTCAAAAGTAAGGATCATATAAAACCGAATGGTTCTTTATAACTATGTCCAAAAAAGAAAAGATAACTATTCCTTGAATAAAATTTTCATATATCAAACATCAGGGTCACACATAATACAAGAAGTCTTCTAATGTAACCCCATCATCAAAAGAGGCTTAATACTCTTAAGAAATTCACCATAACTCTTGAAGCCCTTATATGTTGACATCTTACTCATTCAACATTCTTCATGATCCATTAACCATTCCTTTCTAACTTATTCCGAAATACCTCTTTCCTAAAAACAAAATCATGAATCATATCCTAAGATTCCAAAATAGGAAAACAATAGTCATGAAATAATACATACCTTTGATTGGTCATTGTCAGTTTCATCATCCTCAATCGGAATGGCATTAGGTATTGGTAAACAAACATTTGTACGCTCTTGGTGATCCCATTCACGAAACTTCTTCATAGGACTTGTGTTTGCATAATGACCATGCACACCACATTTAAAACATTCAATTGATCCCTCAGAAAGAATTTCTTTCCCATTCCTCAAGTCAACTGTATGATTCCTTTTTCCATGGAAGGTTCTTGCTTTATTAACTTCATTTCCACATCTATAGCATATGTTTGTCCCTTTGAAAAATTTTCCTAGGTGTTTCTTTCCACATCTTTGACACATAGGTTTTTGAACACACATACCTTTATGATTATTACCTGTACTTCTGTAGGGATTTGTTTCTCACATATATGATTCCTTAGAGAAATCACCAAGGTTTAGGTGGTCAATCATGACTCCAGATAGTTGGTTGAGGATAATCATAAGAGTTCTCATTGCAGCTCCCATATCATTCAGTTGCTTGCTCAAAAAACTGTCACTGTTTCCTTCACATCCACTGTTACTTTGGTGCCTGCTAGATCCAGCCATTTACTAAAACCAAAAAGGTCAGTGTGAGTATATAAAAAAACCACCATGTACTAATGAGGAAGATAAACACTAAGATATACTTACTCAATCACTTTATCTAAAACTAGGACTCTTTATGAAATCCTAACCATTATGGTAATGCCACTTATGCTTAAAGAATACCCTAACCTCTAAAGTTATCTAAACCGACCTTTGATACCAACTATAAGGCCCCAGCCTTTAACCTTACTTAATCTTGAGTTATTAAAAGATTACACATTCACAATCTTTTCAGGTTTAGAGTTTTAGAGAATTAGATCATGAAACATTCAATACATTCCACATTTAAACAAAGTGGTTACATAAAAGACAGTATTCATTCTTCCCATCAACGGAAAAATATTTAAAATAAAACTTGGATTAATTCTTGACACATCCTTGAAACTATCATCACATCATGTACCTTTCCCTTGACTTGTGAAAAACATTTCAAAAACCTGGGATGAGCATAAAAAGCACAATAAGGGTAATAAAAAAATGGAAAGGAAACATGAGTTCATATATACATAAGAATGAAATCATTCTTTACCCATAAAACATAGGCACTTTAACATACCTCATCAAATCATGAATAAATCATATAAATCATAAGACATAAAAGGTAACTTGAGGCATTCATAACATTCTTACGCAGGGAGTAACCCTCTTGGTGACATTTGGAATAACCACCACAGTATATTCCCTAAATATCTTTGGAGAAACCATAACGTTTCAATCCTTCACGTTACCCAATGCATTGGAGAGCTATATCGGGCTCACCCGCCCTTAGTTTATCATGGAACCACCCGTCTTCATAACAATGCCCATGAACCATAACATAATCTTATCACATAAAACATGCATAAAGGAAACATAACATTTCAACCTTTCAATAACAAGATATCAATACAACACATTGATATAAATACATTATGAAAACCATTTTCAATACCAAAATAAAAGAAAAGTAAAACATTGTAGTTATTTTTCTTTTAAAAAACAGTTATGGCTTGTAGAGGTAGCCTAAACTCAAATAATGGTCACGGCGGCGGAGAAGTCGTTGTTGCCGCATACGTACGACAAAAACATTCCCTTTTGTCATTTTGTAAAACGCTTCGTATAAAAAGATTCATTTTGGATAAACTTAAAATTCAAAGGGTTTTATACACCATATAAAATAAAGTTGTGTATAAAACAAAATATGCCTCAATGAAAGGAGATTGAGACGAAGTCCAATACAAAGACGGTATCCCTGGATTAAGGACAAATCAGATACATAACTATGTGTGACAAACGAATACACGAAATATAAGTGGGTATTAAATGTAAAAAAATCAGAGGACATTCACACATAATCACAGAATGACATATTCAAGGTGTACAAGTTTATCCCAAAGAATAGAAATTGGGTTAAGAAATTTCCTTGCAAAAATTCGACAGCCTAACGGCGTCACTTCAATATTCAGAGAAAGAGTTGATGAGAGATAAAAAGGGTATCTCATCACTAGGACATAAAATTTACATCAATAAGGATATATAAGAACATATCCCAAAATAATATTATGTGAATTAAAAGACATAACAAAATAAGTCTTTTAAAAAGAGGAGGGTGAAAGGTTCCCTTACCGACATGGGTATCTTTCGAAACATACGCCCCGTGAAAGAATCACAATACAACATTGATGTAAATACTCATAAATGAAAGAATATTACACAATTAGTAAAATAATGGTCAGTACATACACCACTAAAAGGAAATTGTGGCAAATGTAGCATAAATCTCATTGGAATAAAAGTGAGATGAAAAATCCCTTACGAAAACTCGGCAGCCTAACGGCGCCACTTAAAACATCCAAAATTGGATTGATGAGATCAAATAGGGTATCTCATCACATTACAATAAAATGTACAGAAAGAGGAATATAAAAGAACATCCATCATCATAAAAAAAGAGTATCTTAAAATAAGTGACATAAAGGAGAGTACTTAAAGAGAAAGAGAGAGGTTAGATCTCTTATGAAAATTCAGCAGCCTAACGGTGCCACTCAAAACTTCCAAAATGGATTGATGAGAGAGAATAGGGTCTATAATCATATGAACATAAAAATTACAGTAATAGTAATATAAATGAACATCCCACTAAAAATAAAGATGAGCTTATAAGGAATGACATAAAAGAGAGTACATAAAAAGAAAGAGTGGAGTAGGATTCCTTACCTCAAGTCCAACTTGTCTTGTTCGTTTCGTTATATTCCTGAATAATAAACTTTCATCAATTAATAATTGCCTAAGTACCTCCTTTATAGATTATTATTCAGTCCATATCACATATTATAATGTTATAATAATTTTTTAATAATGTTAGTTCATATCAGACGTTTTTGCCGATGTTTGGTACATGAGTCAAAAATGAACTTGTTTGAAAAAACATTTCCCATGTAGTTATAAGTAAATAATTTCCAGAACATTATTAATGATTTAAATATCATATATATCCAGTAAATATTCATTTTATACTATTCCATATCATTTGGGGATAAAAACAAAAAGCACCGTTCATGGAGACAGTAGGCCGTACGTACGCATGAACGCTACTTTCATTTTTTGTCATATTAATGGAATTAAAACAAATTTAGAGAGAGATATATATGTTATAATTTTAGAATGATATAAATAATTTAGATGTAATATATTACATATATATCGATTATATATATGTACTTATAATATTACATAACATTTTGAGATAAGAAATGAAATGTACCGTTCATGGAGACGGTAAGCCATACATACGCATGAACGCTACTTCCATTTCTATTTCATATTTAATGAGATTAAAACATAATGATACATAATATTATTTTTATTCCAGTATGGTATCATATATACTATCATTAAATATATCCTTTATACGTACCTCATATGGTATTAACGAATCAAATCACTTTGAGGGGGCGGTAGTCCGCACTTCCTTAAATGAAGATATCGCGTTTACCCATAATGGAAACCGTAAAGGTACGCCATAAATTAAAAATACAGAAGCTTAAGTAAAACATAAACATATTAGATATCATATATAAATATAGTTTCATCTTAATGTCCACCTTTTAAGGTGTTAGAAGAATGTTGAACAATCATCGTTTCGGGAGGCAGAAATTCGCCATCCACGGAAACTGTATGTTGTTTAACCATTAGATGTAGGTGTGTGTAAGTGTAGCTCGAATCCTTCATATAACAACATAATAGTATATTGAATATACTTTATTTGTTACAAAATAAATTAATAAAAAGAGTTTAGGGGGTTGGAGAAGCAAAATAAAACAAAAGGACACACGTGAAGACATTACCTTAAAATCGGGTAACTCCCGTTGGTTTGAGCTCAAAGGATTCCTTGGGAAGAATTCTGCCCAAATTGAGGCTTCAAGGAGTAAGATAGGGATGTGGAGAGACAAAATGGGCAGGGGTTGTCCGAGCCAAAGTCTTTGGTAGTGCGGGTAAGGAGGTAGAGGTGGGGGCCTTTTATAAGAGGAGAGGAGGGGCACTCTTGTAAAGTTACAAAATGTTACTTTATTTTCAAAAGAGTTTCAGATTTTAAAGGTCCCACATTGATGTATTTCGAGTATAAGGTGAAAAGGTTTATATATCCACTCATAAAATAGGTTTTGGAATTTTTTAGGTCTTAGATATTACATTATCTTTCCATTTTATTTAAATCGTTAAATAATGAGGTCATCGCTGCATCATGATGATGTCATGAATAATTTAATTTATATAATGTATAAAAATTATAATAAAATACTATGATGTAGGAAAGATTTTTATAATTCCAATGACTATTTATAGTCAAAAATAGGACTTGTATGACCCCATGTAAAAATTGTTTTGGTAAAACATCTCATGTTTGTGTCATTTTTTACTTTAACATTAAATAAAAAGATATTAATGTCATTTTCCAACCAATGTGGCTCCATGGGGTCCCCAAGTTGACCCATGGATTTTATTTGTCGGCAATGACACATCCAATGAGGGTAGGACATGTTTCTAGGTCATTTCATTTTATTAAAACATTATTCTTACCATAAACTACACTAATTACCTCTAATCGCGATTAAAAACTTAATAAGTTACTATTCACCAAAAAATTATTTTTATCCCATTGAACCACATTTTACTTCTTAATGACAACCATGTATGTTGGATTTTTGAAATTAAAAACACAAATATGGAAAAATTTCATTTAAATAGAAAAATGAGTTTTTATAAGTACCACTTAGTGGTTTCACTATTCATCAAAAATTGAAGTTTTTCAGAAAAATCCCAAAAATTAACCCTAATATATATTTGATATTACAAATTAAAAAATGAAGTCTATTTTAAAAAATTCAAAACATATAATTCACATTAATTAATTAAATAATTAATTCTCGGTGTCAGAGCAAGTAGCGTGTTTTTATGAAACAATAAGTATCAAAAGATTGACACTAGTTTAAGTCTGATTTCAAAGTGAAATTTATTCCAACGACCACTATTGGATTTAATGGTAAAAATATAATCTAATTTAACTTTAAAACCAATTCAAAATATAATCTAATCATATAAATAAATTATATTAAAAATAGGTTTTGAATTAAAATACAACATTTTACACTATTCATTAAAAAATGACCTTTGTCGGAAAGATACCAAAAATTTACAAAAAGTAAATTTTGATGTCACAATTATTAAGAAGAGTTTTATTTGGTCTAATAGAATATATAAGAGTGAATAAAACTATATTTAATGAAGGTTCTCCATCAAAAGGCGATAAGTGAACCTTTAGTGAAAACTAGGGCATATACGCCTAAAATTGAATTCTTTCCGTTTTTTAAGCCTTTATCTTTTATTGGCTAAATGTAAAAACATTTAAAAACATATATAATCATATTTTAGTTATTTCTATCCATTCCCACCAATACAATGGCTACATGTTAACTACCATTTAAAATAATATTATTTTATTATTAGAGTGCAACGTAAGATTCCCAAGAAACTCGTTGTTGCGTGTTGGGTACGCCATCGAGCATAACGACCCTTTAAATACATATTAATATTTTATTCACAAATATGGATAAATATGAAAATGTCATATTCTTTATTTACCTGGGGTGTTACATCCTTCCCCCCTTTTTTGGAATTGCGTCCTCGCAATTTTTAAAATTGAGCTTGGAAACATCCTTGAAAGTCCCACATCGGAACAAGAGTCGGTAAAACAATCACTTTAAAATGAAGGAAGATAAGTACAGAGGTCACCCGAGTTAACCCATACTAGGATTCCATTTAGAAAAACATGGACATGGAAGATAAAGCAAAGGGTCATGTTCATGAGGGAGAGTGATAGTAAACATGTCTAGGAGAAAGTTAACCATAAGAAAATCACAAACATGTGATGGGTTAAACGGTATTCGATTCCCCAGTAGAAAAAGTTAATAGACAAATTTTTTTTTCTAAGTTACTTTTTATTGAGGAATTTATTCATAAGGAAACATAATCACTTATCATGTTGACTTTCAACTTTTACTAGATTCCATAATCAAACTCTTATTTTTTTCCGAAAGACGAGTATTTAGAGAGACTTGTTCGCATTAAGAGTACTATAATCAACTTCTAGATAATAACCTAATCCACCAAATAGAACTATATACTTCCCATGTATTTAGTCTTTAACCAAAAACATAACCAAAAAGGTTAGTACAAGGTCAGATAATCCAGAAATGGATAACCCTTTAAAAAGAAAATCTTTGCTTAATCTCCAAAATTTGTCCAACAAAACCCAAAGTTCAACAAGGACCATCCGATAAACAATTTGTCCATAAAATTCTTCAATGTAAACCAATATAATATTGAAACCCAAATATTTGAAGGATTTAGTCACACAGTCTTCCAAGTTAAATCGTAACATTTATCTCCAAACAACATCAGTTGTTCCTAAAGTCTCGTATTGAAAAGTAATTAACATAATCACATATCCTCCATGATAGGTTAATCATTTTCATAAATAACCCAAAATAAACTTACTATTAATTTATAAAATCATATAACTAAAAATAATCAGTCAAACTACTAGGGACTTCACTTAGTCCAGTGGTAGGTGATAAATACCAGTCGCACTTTGGTTGTGGGTTCGATTCCCGCAGCTTTGTCCGACGCGACGGGTAGTCACACGATCTACATGTTGTCCTTTTTCCAAAACTATATAATTCTCAAATAATTCCCCAAGAAGGGATAAAATCATAAAAAATAACCCTAACATAATTTAACCTCAATTTTATCTCATGCCTTTCACTTCAATCATAACATATAGTAACCCATAATTACCTCAAAAGTAAGGATCATATAAACCCAAATGGTTCTTTATAACTATGTCCACAAAAGAAAAGATAACTATTCCTTGAATAAAATTTGCATATATCAAACATCAGGGTTACAGATAATATAAAAAGTCTTCTAATGTAACCCCATCATCAAAAGAGACTTAATACTCTTAAGAATTTCACCATAACTCTTGAAGCCCTTATATGTTGACATCTTACTCATTCAACATTCTTCATGATCCATTAACCATTCCTTTCCAACTTATTCCGAATTACCTCTTTCCTAAAAACAAAATCATGAATCATATCCTATGATTCCAAAATAGGAAAACAATAGTCATGAAATAATACATACCTTTGATTGGTCATTGTCAGTTTCTTCATCCTCAATCAGAATGGCATTAAGTATTGGTAAACGAACATTTGTACGCTCTTGGTGATCCCATTCACGAAAATTCTTCATAGGACATGTGTTTGCATAATGACCATTCACACCAAATTTAAAACATTCAATTAATCCCTCAGAAAGATCTTCTTTCCCTTTCCTCAAGTCAACTGGATGCTTCCTTTTTCCATGGAAGTTTCTTGCTTTATGACCTTCATTTCCACATCTATAGCATATTTCTGTCCCTTTGAAACATTTTCCTAGGTGTTTCTTTCTACATCTTTGACACATAGGTTTTTGAACACACTTACCTTTATGATTATTACCTGTACTTCCGTAGAGATTTGTTTCTCTCATATATGATGCCTTAGAGAAATCACCAAGGTTTAGGTGGTCAATCATGACTCCAGATAGTTGGTCGAGGATAATCACAAGATTTCTCATTACAGCTCCCATATCATTCAGTTGCTTGCTCAAAAAACTGTCATAGTTTACTTCACATCCACTGTTACTTTGGTGCCTGCTAGATCCAGCCATTTACTAAAACCAAAAAGGTCAGTGTGAGTATATCAAAAAAACCATCATGTACTAATGAGGAAGATAAACACTAAGATATACTTACTCATTCACTTTATCTAAAACTAGGACTCTTTCTGAAATCCTAACCATTATGGTAATTCCACTTATGCTTAAAGAATCCCCTAACCTATAAAGTTATCTAAACCGACCTTTGATACCAACTATAAGGCCCCAGCCTTAAACCTTACTTAATCTTGAGTTATTACAAGATTACACATTGAGGATCTTTTCAGGTTTAGAGTTTTAGAGAATTAGATCATGAAACTTGCATTGCATTCCACATTTAAAAAAAGTGGTTACATAAAAGGAAGTATTCATTCTTCCCATCAACAGAAACATATTTAAAATAAAACATGGATTCTTTCTTGACACATCCTTGACACTATCATCACATCATGTACCTTTCCCTTGACCTGTGAAAAACATTTCAAAAACTTGGGATGAGAATAAAAAGCTCAATAAGGGTTATAAAAATATGGAAAGGAAACATGAGTTCATATATACATAAGAATGAAATCATACTTTACCCATAAAACATAGGCACATTAACATACCTCATCAAATCATGAATAAATCATAGAAATCATAAGACATAAAAGGTCACTTGAGGCATTCATAACATTCTTACGTAGGGAGTAACCCTCTTGGTTACGTTTGGAATACCCACAACAGTATATTCCCTAAATCTATTCAGAGAAACCTTAACTTTTCAATCCTCCACGTTACCCAATGCATTGGAGAGCTATATCGGGCTCACCCGCCCTTAGTTTATCATGGAACCACCCATCTACATTACAATGCCCAAGAATCATAACATAATCTTATCACATAAAACAGGCATAAAGGAAACATAATATTTCCACCTTTCAATAACAAGATATCAGTACAACACATTGATATAAATACATTATGAAAACCATTTTCAATACCAAAATAAAAGAAAAGTAAAACATGGTATTTATTTTTCGTTTAAAAAGAAAGGAGGAAGCCTAAACTCAAATAATGGTCACGGCGGCGGAGAAGTCATTGTCTCCGCATACGTACGACAAAAACATTCCCATTTTTCATTTAGTAAAACGCTTCATATAAGAATATTCCTTTTGGATAAATGTAAAAGTAAAAGTATTTTATACACCGTATAAAAGAAAGTTGTGTATAAAAAAAAATATGCCTCAATGAAAGGAGATTGAGACGAAGTCCCATACAAAGACGGTATCCTTGGATTAAGGATAAATCAGTTACATAACCATGTGTGACAAATGAATACACGAAATATAAGTGGGTATTAAGTTTAAAACAATCAGAGGACATTCCCACATAATCATAGTATGACATATTCAAGGTGTACAAGTTTATCCCAAAGAATAGAAATTGGGTTAAGAAGTTTGCTTGCAAAAATTCGACAGCCTAACAGCGTCACTTCAAAATTCAGAGAAAGAGTTGATGAGAGATAAAAAGGGTATCTAATCACTTGGACATAAAATTTACATAAATAAGGATATATAAGAACATATCCCAAAATAATATTATGTGAATTAAAATACATAACAAAATAAGTGTTTTAAAAAGAGGAGGGTGAAAGGTTCCCTTACCGACATGGGTATCTTTCGAAACATACGCCCCATGAAAGAAGGACAATACAACATTGATGAAAATACTCATAAATAAAATAATATTACACAATGAGTAAAATAATGGCCAGTACATACACCACTAAAAGGAAATTGTGGCAAATTTAGCATAAATATCAGGGGAATAAAAGTGAGATGAAAAATCCCTTACGAAAACTCGGCAGCCTAACAGCGCCACATAAAACATCCAAAAATGGATTGATGAGATCAAATAGGGTATCTCATCACATTACAATAAAATTTATAGAAAGAGGAATATAAAATAACATCCCCCATCATAACAAAGAGTATCTTAAAAGAAGTGACATAAAGGAGAGTACTTAAAGAGAAAGAGAGAGGTTAGATCTCTTATGAAAATTCGGCAGCCTAACGGTGCCACTCAAAACTTCCAAAATGGATTGATGAGAGAGAATATGGGATCTCATAATATGAACATAAAAATTACATTAAGAGTAATATAAAATAACATCCCAATAACAAGAAAGGTGAGCTTAGAAGGAATGACATAAAAGAGTGTACTTAAAAAGAAAGAGTAGAGTAGGATCCCTTACCTCAAGTCCAACTTGTCTTGTTCGTTTCTTTATATTCCTGAATAATAAACTTTGGTCAATTAATAATTGCCTAAGTACCTACTTTAGAGATTATTATTCAGTTCATATCACATATTATAATGTTATAATAATTGTTTAATAATATTAGTTCATATCATACGTTTTTTCCGATGTTTGGTACATGAGTCAAAAATGAACTTGTTTGAAAAAAAATTTCCCATGTAGTTATAAGTAAATAATTTCCAGAATAGTATTAATGATTAAAATATCATATATATCCAGTAAATATTCATTTTATACTATTCCATATCATTTGGAGATAAAAAACCAAAAGCATCGTTCATGGAGACGGTAGGCCGTACGTACGCATGAACGCTACTTTCATTTCTTGTCATATTAATGGAATTAAAACAAAATGAGAGAGATATATATATGTCTTAATTCCAGAATGATATACATAATTTATATGTAATATATTATATATATCCATTATATATATGTACTTATAATATTACATAACATTTTGAGATAAGAAATGAAATGTACCGTTCATGGAGACGGTAAGCCGTACGTACGCATGAACGCTACTTCCATTTCTATTTCATATTTTATGGAATTAAAACATAATTATGCGTAATAGTATTTTAATTCCAGTATGGAATCATATATACTATCATTAAATATATCCTTTATACGTACCACATATGGTATTAACGAATCAAATCACTTTTAGGGGGCGGTAGTCTGCACTTCCTTAAATGAAGATATCGCGTTTACCCATAATGGAAACCATAAAGGTACGCCATAAATGAAAAATACAGAAGATTAAGTAAAATATAAACATATTAGATATCATATATTAATATAGTGTCATATTAATGTCCACATTTGAAGGTGTTAGAAGAATGTTGAACAATCATCGTTTCGAGAGGCAGAAATTCACCATCCACAGAAACAGTATGTTATTTTACCATTAGATGTAAGTGTGTGTAAGTGTATCTCGAATACTTCTTATAAAAACATCCTAGTATATTGAAAATACTGTATTTGTTATAAAATAAATGAATAAAAAGAGTTTAGGGGGTTGGAGAAGCAAAATAAAACAAAAGGACACAAGTGAAGACATTACCTTCAAATCGGGTAACTCCCTTTGGATTGAGCTCAAAGGCTTGCTTGGGAAGACTTATACCCAAAGTGAGGCTTCAAGGAGTAATATAGGGAAGTGGAGATCCAAATTTGGCAGGGTTTGGCCGAGCCAAAGGCTTTGGGAGTGTGGGTAAGGAGGTAGAGGTGGGGGCCTTTTATTAGAGGAGAGGAGGGGCACTCTTGTAAAGTTACAAAATGTTACTTTATTTTCAAAAGCGTTTTGGATTTTAAAGGTCCCACATTGATGTATTTCGAGGATAATGTGATAAGGGTTCGAAATCCACTCATCCAATAGGTTTTGGACATGTGTAGGTCTTATATATTACATTATCTTTCAATTTTATTTAAATCGTTAAATAATGAGGTCATCGCTGCATCATCATGATGTCATAAATAATTTAATTTATATAATGTCTAAAAATTATAAAAAAATACTATGATGTAGGAAAGATTTTTATTATTCCAATGACTATTTATAGTCAAAAATATGTCTTGTATAAACCCATGTAAAAATTGTTTTGGTAAAACATCTCATGTTTGTGTCATTTTTACTTTAACATTAAATAAAAAGATATTTATGTCATTTTCCAACCAAAGGGGCTCCATGGGGTCCCCAAGTTGACCCATGGATTGTCGTGGTCGGAAAGGACACATCATATGAGGGTAGGACATGTGTCTAGGTCATTTCATTTTATTAAAACATTATTCTTACCATAAACTACACTAATTACCTCTAATCGCGATTAAAAAATTAATAAGTTACTATTCACCAAAATATTATTTTTATCCCATTGAACCACATTTTACTTCTTAATGACAACCATGTATGTCTGATTTTTGAAATTCAAAACAAAAATATGGAAAAATTTCATTTAAATGGAAAAATCAGTTTTTATAAGTACCACTTAGTGGTTTCACTATTCATCAAAAATTGAAGTTTTTCAGAAAAATCCCAAAAATTCACCCTAAGATATATTTGATATTATAAATTCAAAAATGAATTCTATTTTAAAAAATTCAAAACATATAAGTCACATTAATTAATTTAATAATTAATTCCCGCTATCAGAGCAAATAGCGTGTTTTTATGAAACAATAAGTATCAAAAGATTGACACTAGTTTAAGTCTGATTTCAATGTGAAATTAGTTCCAATGACCACTATTGGATTTAATGGTAAAAATATATTCTAATTTCACTTTAAAACCAATTCAAAATATAATCTAATCATATAAATAAATTATATTAAAAAGTTGTTTTGAATTAAAATACAACATTTTACACTATTCATTAAAAAAATGAACTTTAACGGAAAGACACCCAAAATTTACACAAAGTAAATTTTGATGTCCCAATTCTTAAGAAGAGTTTTATTTGGTCCAATAGAATGTAAAAAAGTGAACAAAACTATATTTAATGACGGTTTGCCATCAAAAGGCGATAAGTGAACCTTTAGTGAAAACTATGGCATATACGCCTAAAATTGAATTCGTTCCGTATTTTAAGCCTTTATCTTTTATTGGATAAATTTAAAAACATTTAAAAACATATATAATCATATTTTAGTTATTTCTATCCATTCCTGCCAATACAATGGCTACATGTTAACTACCATTTAAAATAATATTATTTTATTATTTGAGTGCAACCTAAGATTCCCAAGAAACTCGTTGTTGCATGCTGGGTACGCCATCGAGCATAGCGACCCTTTAAAGTCATATTAATATTTTATTCACAAATATGGATAAATATGAAAATGTAATATTCTTTATTTACTTGGGGTGTTACAGTAAATCCCAAATATAGGGAGAAAATAATGACATAAATTATTGAATGTGTTATTTTTTGGGATGATTCGTATATTATTTATGTGATAAATAGATGAGATGACGTGTGTTTCTTAGCCCCAATGATGAAAAAATGAATTTCAAGAATATATTAAGTAGTACACAAATTATGTTATCCAGAAAAAATAGGAATAAATTTAAAACTGGGGCCTGTATAAAAAAAACGAGGGAAATTTTGATTTGATAATGAAGATTTTATCCTAGGTGCAACATAACCTTGGTCTGTGTAGGGAATTTTTGGAAAAAGTCCTAATGGGAAGAAAATAAAAAAATAAAATAAATAAATTTATTTCATTTATATTTTGACCTAGGGAACTAAATCATACTTTAAGAATACATCTATAATAGAATTCATGGTTTATCTGAAAAACCATGGAGTTATTGGATAACCATTGAAGGGAGTATTAGAGGATATCTATGAGGAAAACATCAACCAAATCAACAATGGGTGATCAGTGTTCAATGGGATTTATATATCTCACCAATTAAATTGAAGAAAGCTTGTTCTTCACCAGTGATCTATCCATCTTGAGGTAGGGATCTTGTTTGTCTGGATTCATACCCAATTTTCTATTTATTTGATGAACACAATATCTATTTAGAAATATATTGAGCAGCGGATGACGTGTATTAAAATATTAGTTAATTTTCTTGGGGAATTGGGATAATTTATTTTTGATTATTTGTTTTCTCTTCATTTTTCATTCCTATTAAATTTAATTAAGGACAAAAAGAAAATTGGTAGAGGGTTGTTCCTTTTTTTGTGGTTAGGATTTTATCCCACAATTATTCATTCATTGGTGGAAAATTGTTGGGATTACAGTTCAGCAATATTAATAAAATTAATCATTTCATAACCATTTCTTATTACAATGCTTTGGTACTATAGATTCGGGATCACCATGATGTGATAGTGGAGCGATAATAGAAGCAGTAGAATATCTAATGGTGGATATAACAATTTTTTTATTCATCAATGTGAAATAATGAATAAAATTCATAGAAATTTTCCAAATTGATTTATTTACAATTCTTGATGATTTGGTGACCGAAAGGCCTGTTTGACGATACTCTTTGATTCCAGCATGCAATGTGGCTAGAGCGATGGGTGAAGGCGTATGAGAAGATACAAAATTAAAGATCTATAGTTCTCAAATTTTTCAAATAAAATAGAATTTATTGAAGAGATAGTTGCCTTGAAGTAATATCTCAATGAAGGATTGGGTTTCGGGAGAATGATAAGTATCACACGACATGTGACCATGTCACATGACATGTGATCCCTTTCCGATGGCTCGGTGTGTGCCTCAAAGGATAAAAGGACACAGTCAGGGATTACACAAGAATATGAATGCCCTATACTACATCACATAGACATATAGGAAGAGGATAAATGAGCATAATTACATGGGTAGATGCATTCCCTTTATTGTTACATGGAGACAAACACATACACATGCTATTTACAAGGGCTAGACTTGGGGTCGAAGGGATATAACATGTACCACTATTACACGTCGTGTACTCCATCAAAGATGGATTAGAGCTCTTGTCCTCTATATATTAGAATTTTTTTGTTTAGGATGTTCCACATATATTTTGCATAATGGTTTGTATGGAATCACTTACTATTCATAGGAATGTGATACCTTCAACATGACTACATGGATAGAGTTTTTTAAATCCTTTTATGAGCTCCAGACTGAGATCACATACCATATTATTAACCAAGTTTAAGTTTATTATATCTTCGTGACCAAAAAACTCGAGAATTGATCCACTACAAAGCATGTTAATACATATTAATTTTTTGGTATACCCCATTTACTTGGGAGTGATCATTATGTTTTTATCAATCTCTTCATACTTAAAGCATATTTTTTAATGATGAGATCTGATGAGCACTACCTCTCAGATGGACATCATCAATGCTATCTAAATCGGGGAGTGTGTTCTCCCTAATGAGTGTTATGTGGAACTTTATAGATGATATCCTAGGATGGTATTATGTTTGTAAAATTTCCTTATGACTCTGTTTATTTATTTAGTAAATCTATATATTATTGCTATATTTATTGTATACATATAATTTTTTAGAGATGAATGAGATTCTTTTGTTATATACTTTATTGTTTTGAAAATTGTCATACTGAGTATTGTTATAGTAACCCCTAAATAACATTTTCCCGCACATGTCAGGTATTTTGTGGACAATCGACACTTTGAAAGTTTCCAAGAGAGACCAAGACCCGGCATCACTTACAATGGATGGATAGACCGAGGAGGTTTCATATGATATCCAAATTTAATTCCCAGTTAACTTTTAGGTTGGACTTGGTTTCATATGCTTTTTGGTCGGTTTTTTATTCAGACCTGTTTAAATTCCTCCAATGTCAGTGACATGACTTCTCGGCACGACTATCCAGCCCCTAGCCTATTAGAGATGGAATTGGGGAGTGGTAAAAAATTCCCAATTGGGTTGGGTCATGATAAGGTAGACATAAATTTTGTAAATTTTAAACAATGTTATGTAAAGATAAACTAAAACGTGTACTTTTTATTTATTGTTAAACTAGAGTTGAATATAGTGAAAAAGTTATATATCGTGAAACTAAAGATATATATAAGGGTAAATTGAAGTGGTGTTAGGGTGAAAGAAATTTATATAAGGGAAAAAGTTAATTATGATTTAAAAAAGTTATATATTGGTAAACAGAAACATTTACATATTAAGGTAGGGTAGATTAAAGTGATGTAAGGATAAAACATTTTTGTTCAAGGTTAAACTATTGTTATATAAGGATAAACATAAGTTAATTAAGTTTAAAATAATTTATATATGGGTAAAAAAAGTTATATACTGTTTAATATATATTAAGTAAAGATAAAACAATGTTATGTACGGGTAAATAGAAACATAAATATAGTAATGGTAAAATAATGTAATATAAGGGTGAATCAATGTTACGTAAGGGTATAATAATGTTATGTGATAAAAAAAAGAAGTTGTGTTAGTAAAAAAAGTATTTTAATATTAATATAAAGTTATATATTGGTAAAAATAAGTTATATATAGTAGAAACAACGTTATAGAAGGGGAAACCGAAACTTTTACAGGTTAAGTAAGGGTAATCTAAAACTATGTATGGGTAAAACAATGTTAATTAACAGTGAGATAAATTTATTTAAGGTTAAAAATAAGTTAATTAATTGTAAAAAAGTTATGTATGTTTAAAATAATGTGATGTAATGGAAACATAATTAATTATGTGTTAATTAACGTTATTCTATGTTTAATAGAAACATGTATACGTTATGTTAGGGTACACTAATGTAATGTTAGTGTAAAAACACATGTAAAGGTAAAATAATGTTATGTAAGGGTAAATACAATTTATGTATGGGTGAAAAAAATTTCTAAATGTTTGAGCATGAGTTAGTGAACCAAAAAACAACACAAAAATTTATTATAAAATAAAGGTACAAAGTGAATGAATAAGGTGAAATGTGATTTCACCAATAATAGGGTTAATGATTACACATGATAATTACAAAAAATGAAGTTTAAAAAGGCTACAAATAAATAGGGAATTGAAAATAAAATTTCTTCATGAAAAAATCCATTTATATCCCCACCAAATCTGCATTATTGAGAGATCCTTTTTTTGGGGTTGGCATAGATAGTCTGGATTGATCCCTTAATGTTATGTTCTTCCAATTACTCCAACCAAAATGTTTGATATAATTCTCAAAAAAATCCACATGAATTTTTTTATTGAAATAACTTATTCCTTATCATCCCCAGGTTTCCATAAATTAGGTCAACTAGTATCCATGGTTATCGAGGTCTTGATTTCAGGTGTTGGACCATCATCAAGGATAACAAGATCCAAAAAATCCCCAGAAAATGTTTTCATCCAAATTAATATTCCATGACCAAATAGCCTCCTAAGTTAATGAAATTGTGACTTATTATTGGAAAAGAAAAAAATAACATTGTTTACTCATAAGTAACATAATATTTAAGATTCGGGTACCTATAAAGTGTTCCAAAAATGATGAATTCCTACCTAAAACCGTCTATTATATTACATACCATGTAGACCATTGAACCAGAAATATTATACAATCATCAATACCTAGTTAAATATCAATAACATTGAGATAAAAGACCGATAATCACAATCTCATTCCAGGAAAATCCTAAAGAAATCAAGGATTTAATCCTATCTGTATCTTGTAACATCCACGATCTCAAAAATCCCATCATCACCAAATTTTTTAAAGATAAAAATCTACAGAATCCCTTAAAATATAGGTTGATTGTCTATAAAAAAATCTTAAAAACCTGACCATGAATCGGGATCAAAGTACAACAAGAAACCATATATTCATAAAAGGATATCAATAGAAATCATTAGGGATAATCAACCATAAAATAAAATCCATTGTTTCTATAATTCTCATCTCAAGGAATATAAAAAAAACTATAAATCAACAATATATACTGTCAAAATAGCTATCCTAGAACAAAATCCACCTCCAAACCCCTCATTCCAAATAGGAAAACATAGTTTTCCCAGGATATGAATAATAAATTTAATGCAAGGGTAAAATAAAATTATAAATGGTTAAATAGAAGTTATGTAATGGGAAAAACTATGTAGGGGTAAATTGAAACATTAATAAGATATGTAGGGTTAAGTTTATGTCATATAAGGGTAAAAATGTTAAGGGAAAACTAATTTTATTCATTGTTAAATAGAATATATGTAAGGGGAAAAAATATTTTTAGGGTAAACTAAATCTATCTAGGGGTAAGAAGACATTAGGTAAGTGTAAAAATGGTATGTAAGGGTAAAAGAAATTTATGTATGGGTAAAAACAAGCTATGCAAGGAAAATGAATTATGTAAGGGTAATAGTTACTTTTACATATTACGTAAGGGTAAACTAATGTTGTATATGATTAGAAAGTTTATGTAAGGATAAACTAAATATAGATATGGTTAAATTGAATTTAAGTAAGGGTAATAAAATTTAGGTAAGGGTCAAATAAAGTTATGTAATGGTATACATAAGGAATGTAAATGTAAAAAAATTTCTATAAGGGTAAAGATAAACATGTACATGTTAACTAAGGGTAAGATAATGTTATTTAAGGTTAAAATAATTTTATGTAAACTTATGTTATTTTAGGGTAAAAATAAGTTAAGTGAGGATAAAAAATATATATATAAGAGTAAAATAATTTTATTTAAGGGTAAAAATAATTTAATTAATGGTAAAATATGGTTATTTAATGTTAAAAAGGAACAATCATACATTATGTAAGGATAAAAAAAGTTAATTAAGGGTAAAAAAGTTCAGTAAGGGTAAAATGAAGTGATATAAGGGGAAAACAATGTTATAAAAAGGAAAAACCATGTTATTGAAGGGTAAAATACTTTTATGATATGTTAAAAAAATTTAAATAAGTGTAAGAAATAGTTATATAAGAAAAATAGAAAATTTTGCAACATAATTTTGGTTAAAAAGTGATAAAAAAGTGTAAAATAATGATATGTAAAAACCTGTATGTGGGAGTAAGATAAAATTATGTATGGGTAAAAAGAAGTTAATTTATGGTAAATTTTTTCTGTAAGGGTAAAAGGAAACTCTTACAATTTATGTTTTGGTGAATTAATGTTATATAATAGTAAAACAAAGTCAAGTAAGGGTAAATCAAAGTTATGTAAGGGTAAGTAAAAGTAATGTAAGGATAAACTAGAGTTATTTAATGGTAAAATAATACTTTTTAAGTGTAAAGAAAATTTATGTAAGGGTTACAAAATGTTATGTAATGGTATGAAATCTAATTATTCTAGTTATGTATGGGTAAACATAATTCATATAAGTGTAAAATAAAGATAAGTGCAAACTAATGTTATGTAAGGATATAATGAATATAATTAAGAGTGAATTAATGTTATGTAGGGTAAAAAATTATATTTTAGGGTAAAAAGTTGTTAAGTGATTTTAAAACAATGTTATGCATGGTAAAATAGAAACTTTAAGAGGTTATATAAGGGTAAATTATTTTTATTTAGGGTCAACAAAAATTTAAGTTAGGGTTAACTAGTGTTATGTAAGGGTAAAAAAGTTAAGTAAGTTTTTAAAAAATCATGTAAGGGTAAAATTATGTTCTGTAATGGTTGAATGATATTACATTAGGGTAAAAAAAATTATGTAATGGTAAACAAAATCTTGTATTGGTTAAGTATGGATAAATTAAAATAGCTTCACATATTATTTACATATAAATACTTATAAATATATACTATATTAACATGAATAATCTAAATTTTAGTAACATGTATATAATTTAAAATAAGATTAATATATAAAAATGTTAATAAATTCATATAATATGAGTATAAATACTTTTGAACAACAGATTCTAACTAAATAGTTGAGAATATAATGAATTTATCTTTAAATAAACATTTATATCATTATATTCCCAATCAATATAGGCTATAATAAATCAAAATTAAACCAAAAGGGAATAATATTACCATTACATACCTGAAAAAGAAAACATAAACAACATTAAAAAGAACAAAAACTTATATAATTAAGAATTAAATGTACTAAATTTTAGAAATATATATAAAAAACATATGATGTATTGAATGGAACTAAAAATGAAACATGATTTGAAAGAAATGAAAATGAATAAAATTGAACTTAAATAATTTTAATTAAGTAAAACATAGTAGGACCAATACAAAATGATGTTGAAAAATATAAAAATAAAAAACTAATTTGAGTATATAGTCTCGAAAAAATACATTTTGTTGATTTATTATAGTTTTACACAGTTGTGGATAAAATTAATTCATTTATATGAAATTAATTTCAATTTGTTTTCAATATTATCCATTAAATATTTGTTTTAATTAGTTATTTTTTATAATACATAGTAAAATTGAATAATTATTTTCCACATTCAATATCATTATAGGGTTCATTATTGAACATTAAAGGGTATGTTTCTTGAGAAAAATAGATTTTCTCAAGAAAAAATACAAATTATGGAAGTGAGATAAGTAAATAGGCACAAAAATAGATTAAGTGTTTTATTTTGATAATTTTGAACTTTAATATCTATTTATTAACAAAATGAATTATTTATATTTGCAGTAGTGTTCGTTGGAGGCCCTTGATGAAAAGGAAAATGACATGGTTTATCCAAAGGATCATTTTCACCAGATATTAAGAGATGGGATCCCTAAGAGAGTACATTGTTGAATAGATGACAATATTTTCCCAAAAATATATTAGAACACTTTAGTTAACTATAACAGTTCTGGTAGTACTGAATTTTAAATGGCACATAAATAAGAAGGAAATACTCATTTAGAGGTAGAAGTGGAAAAAATAGGCATAAAGTGTGAATGAAGTAAAAATACCAATAATAAACTTTTTAAATTTATGGTATAATTATGTCTAACAATTACACTAGAAAATTCTTATTGTTTCATATTCAGTATTTTTATGTTGCAATCATTATATAATGAACTGGGGGATGATGGTGGTGGATTTAGTAGTGGTCAAGATGATGGACTTCCTAGTGATGATGATGACAGTGATGATGATGTCGATGGTGATTATGATGGTGATGAGTACAATGGTGATGATTATGATGATATTGGTGGTGATGATAGAGAGATTGACTATCTAAATTTTGTAATGATAGTTATAACACAAGATGTCTTATGACTAAATGTTATTGCATAAATGTTTTTTTAAAATTCATATTATAACTGGTTTAATACATAAATTTGTATTTAATCTTTCTTATATTGGATTCGAGATGTTTGGGAATGTGGGTGTATGTGTTTGGGTTGTTTTCTAGTTTTGAGACATGATGGGAGGTGTTTTTCGTTGTCATGGTGGGGGGAATATATTCCAACAGTTTAGAAAACCATTGGTACAACATTTATAACAACCATTAAATTCAACCATTCCGTAATGTTAAATCTCAGAGACCTATACCAATATATTTTGGGAAACCACTTGTATAGGGTTATACCCACACTTAAAACCCACCAGTTTAGGGAACTATTAAAATATGATATTCAAACAATTCCCTAGCTTATTCAAATGGTTTAAAACTTTTGGTATAGATTATATTTCCAATAGTGATATTCCATGGTATAATGCTATTATTACTTCCATTATATTCATTTTACTACTTAAATTTTTTATTTTTCTTATTGTATGTGTTTAATATTATGGTTATATGATAATATGGGAATAATGTCTTCAAGGTATTATGTAAGATCTCACCACTAGTTAATATCCCCTTTTGTATGGGGAGGAAAGCAAGATGATATGTTCTGCACTAGTTTGTTCATGGTGATCTAGGTCGGGGCGTATAAACTAAAATAATAACAATATCAAGATTAGAAAAACTGATCACAAAATATAATAGCTACTATATAATATATTATTAGATTTACCAATACCAAAACCACTACAAATTTTAATGATTACCTTTTAAAGGGTGTCTTTGGTCAACACCCTACCTACTATCAAAATCGGTTAGCAGTGGTACCAAACTAGAACATTTATAAAAAATGGAATCTAAAAGAGTAAAAAAAAATATATTCATAATTTTTCATATAATATTTAGCATCTAATTATTGAAACAGAAGACATTTCACTGAGATACAAATGATTTTTCATTCCACATAACATAAGTTAAATTAGGTATTGAATATAACATTTATAACACATAGAGCATGTTAAACTAGTTAACATAAAGTGTGGCCCTTTAAATTGGAATAAATCTTTAAATTCTAAAATTTCAACACCAAAACACACCATTTATTGGTTCAAGGTTATATCCCATAGTTATAATTAATTTTAATATTTTCTAATGATTTTCATTATATTATATTCTTGTTTGGTTGATTTCATATTGAATTGTTTATTTAAAAGTGAAAAATTATTTTCAATTGTCACCACCCGTCCTCGGGGCCCATGCCGTGAATACCCCAAGCCCGCCTTCCATAGGCCAGGGGCTGGCGACTAGCACCAAGGCGTAAATACCAGAAAAAGGGAAGGCATTGCCTTTGAAAATTAAACAAGCACCACAGAGTAAGAAAGCGGAAAATTAAACACTAAGTAAAAACTGTAACAAGCTGTGTTGAAAGTAAAAGGGGCCGGAAATACAAGCCCAACTGTAAAGTAAAACTGAAAGGGGAAAACAACAACTGAAAAGAAAAGCTTCAGTGTCGAGCCGTCGTCTGGAAGTCCCACATGAAGGGTGGGTACAGATAGCCTCCACTGCTCCTCGGGTCCACCTGACCGCTCCAAGTACGTCTCGCCCAGTGGTCCACCTCCAGGTACCGTTCTGCTCCGCAAGCCTCCACTACGATCAGCGCTGTCCGTCGTCTGTAACCAACACAATGATGTGTGGGCATAGCCCGTGCAGGGGTGAGTATAAGCTACTTAGTAGGGACCCCGAGACCCATGAAGGTCTCCCGAAATCCACAAAGGATAAACCAGAAAGGAAAGATGCAATCACGAAGTAACAACCGACCCTACTTAGGTATATTCCCATACATATACCTAAGTCATAAATTCCCGTTCGGCTCCAACGTCTGAGCCCAAGCACAACCTAGTCCACACAAGAAAGAAAAACATAAACCCACACAGGATAGCTCAACACAATCCACAAAGGAGAGTAAACAGTAAATCCACACAGGATAGTTCAACACAATCCACAAAGGAAAGTAAACAGTAAATCCACACAGGATAGCTCAACACAATCCACAAAAGAGAGTAACACAAGATTCAGCTCACACAGGTATGCTTATTTGAATGACGATAAAGATGATCACTGATCCATCTAAGTCGTCGGACCCACAAAGGATCGATTGGTACTAACCCCCGCAAAGACCTACACAGGATCGGGCCCACACAGGACCTGTAGGCACTGGCTCACACAGAACCGCTGAGCGCTGACCCACACAGGATCGGACCCACATAGGATCAGACCCACACAGGATCTGTAGCACTGATCCACGTAGGATCTCTGAGTGTAGTAGTCGCCGCAGTCCACTGAGGATCTCTGCACAGTCATCGTCGCAGTTCACTGAGGATCTCTACACAGTCGTCGTCGCAGTCACAGCAGCAGTCGCAGCCAGCACTCAGGATCCCGCACATAGGAAGCTCGTCGGAAGGGTCTGCTCCACGAGCCAAGAGACTGATACATCAACTGACACATAGTCAGAAGTTGATGTATCAAAAGTTCTGTATCGTCAACAGGAACTCAACGTCGCAGACGGCGCGTCAATCGGACACCCGGTCTGAGAGTTATTGGCTTTTTCGTCCCAGGGGCCCGGTTGGTTTTTAAGGAAAAACCAACCCGACCGTACTCCACCTGTGTCCAAACCTCGGGCGGAGTATGCCAAAAGATCCGTCTCACTTAGAGGAATCCATCAAACTGACGGCACGTCAATCGGACGTCCGTAGCTTAAGATATGAGCGCTTCCGCTCCGGGGGCCCGGTTGGTTTCGTGTACGAACCAACCTGGCCGAACCCAAAGTATTCCGAAACCTTGAGTGCGATATACCGAAACGACCATCTTGATCCAAGGATCTTGTTGCCGTTGACGGCGCGTCATTCGGAGGCCCGTAGATCATGTTGTGGGAAAAAGACTGAAAATGGTCTAAAGACGGGGGGTCCGGGCCCGGGCCGACCCAGCCCGACCCCCCATGGGTCGGCCGAACCGGGTCGACCCGACCCAGATGGACACGGTCCGGTCCGGCCAGGGCGCAGCTCGAACCGGCCAGCCGGTCCGGCTCGGCTCGGACGAGCGGCCGAGTAGCGTGGGGGGCTCGCTGCCCCCGCGTGTCAGCGCCGCGGCCCCCGCGGGGGGCCGCCCTGGTCAACGAATGCGGCATAAGCCGCGTCCCATATGTGTGCGCCGGACCCACGTGGCCGCGGGTCCGCTGGCGCCGCCGCCTCCGCCGCTTCAGCCGCAGCGGCCTTGTTCGGCGGCACGCCGTGGCGCCGTCGCCTCCGGATGCCGGCGCCGCGCGCCGCCGGCGGCTTCCGCGGGCCACCGGAGATGCTCCGGTGGTCTGATTCCGTTCTCGTCTACGCCGCTGCTCCTCCCGTGGACCTTTCTACACTACGGAACCATCAAATTTCCTTTGCATCACGTTCCGTCGTCGCCCGTCAAATCCGCACAACAACGAAGAACGACATAGGGTTGTCGGGCCGTGTTCGTTTGGCCCGCACCCTCTGCGTTAGGCGATAACAATTGGGAGGATTAAACAACGCATAAAAAAATAACTAAAACAATTTTAATGAATTAAAATTGTTTTTATCATCCGAGTTCTCTACTTTGAATGGAAACATTCACGGAGTATAAAACATTAAAATAAACCCCTACCTCATCAAGTCGTCGCATGCGGGTTCTTCGCGGGTTTGATCGTCACCGAAGGAGGGGATCGTCGCGTCGTCGTGGTATCCGGCGTTGCGTTGACGAACTTCGACGTTCAAGAACAACAGATTTAATTAATAATAATTAACTCCGTGCATTGTTAAAAACCACAAAAGAGTTTTAAAAGAAACCCGAAATCTCTCACCTTAAACAGATGATTCGAGGATTTCGTTGCGGATGAAGGAACGTCACCGAAGAACATTTCGGGAGAGGAAACGTCGGCGTTGCGGCACACGACGTTGCGTCGTTGATTTCCACGGGTTCGGAGTTCTTCGTTAGAGGATGGAGTTCTTCGCGTTCTTTACGTTCTTCGTGTTCTTCGCGAAGAAGGGTGAAGGCACAAGAACTTATGTTAAAACCTCTCAACGTGTAATCCTCCAAAAGTTGGTGTTGGTCTTATTTTATTATTACGCCAACAAACGAAAAAGAGGTAAGTAACAACCTATTAATTCGTAGAATTAATTCAACAAAAGAAAATTCCCATTTAATTCATGAATAAAACCGCCCAATTAAATGGTGCGTTAAAAATTTAAGAAAACACGTCAGTTGATTTTCATAATGACGGGTTTTCGCGGGTGCATTACTTAGTGGAAAAGAAACGGCGGGGCTCATGCAGGCCCCGCCTCAGAAATATCCTACCAAGAGGGTAGGATATTTTGGATAGCTACCTATCTGAATCAACTCAGCTTAAGCCACTTTAAGTGGATTCAAGTGGTTTCCATGTGGCTTAAGAGAAATAAAATAAAGTCTGTCGAACAATTTATTTTATTTCTTAACTTTAAGGCCAAAAATTAAAAACCACCACCGAGAAATCACAACTCTGGAAGAGGTGTTTCTAAGAAAAAACTGGCTCTGCGATTTCATCGGTGCCCTCGGAATTCGATTCCGGGCACTGGTTCAAAAGTTATAAAAACCCGCTCGTCCGTTCACTGAACGTACCCGAGCCAAACTTCCGAAAATGATTCCGGGCACACCGGGCCTCGGAATCAGGTGCCGTCAGAAACTGTGTTCTTGTAAAATTCTAAAGAAAATCAAGGAAAAAAAATTCCTCGAAATTTACGGGTCTTTATATTACTCCCACCTCAGGGCCTTACGTCCCCGTAAAGATACATAAAAAACTAGGGAAACAAATGTGGGTACTGAGCACGCATCTGAGCCTCCCGCTCCCATGTGCTCTCCTGGAGGTTCTTGTGCTTCCATCTGATGCGCACTAGAGGAATCGATCGTCCACATAGGACCCGCTCCTGTCGATCCTTGATCTCCACAGGGACCTCCGCAAAAGTCGCTCCATCATCCACGTCCAGCTCCCCATAGTCAATGATATGGGTCGAGTCGTGCACGTATCTCCTCAGCTGAGAAACGTGGAAGACTTCGTGCACCCGGTGTAACTGAGGTTGTAGAGCCAGGCAATAATCCACCTCACCAATCCTACTATGGACCTGGAATGGTCCGATGAAGCGTTGAGACAACTTGCTGCCTCAGCCAAATCTCAGTAAACCACGTCGAGGTGAGACCCGCAAGAAGACGTGGTCGCCATCCTCAAACTCTAGTGGCCTTCGCATCCTATCATCATAAGACTTCTGCCAGCTCTGAGCTATCCTCATCCACTCCTGGATGACCTGGACCTTCTCTGTCGTGGCCCGGACCATCTCTGGTCCCACAAGTGCTGACTCCCCAGGGTCTGTCCAACACAAAGGAGATCTACAAGGTCTGCCATACAACGCCTCCTATGGTGCCATCCCGATGGTGGAGTGGTAGCTATTGTTGTACGTGAACTCCACCAAGGGTAGGTGATCCTCCCAGCTATGACCAAAGTCAAGGACAAATGCGCGGAGCATTTCCTCGAGAGTCTGAATGGTCCTCTCCGTCTGACCATCCGTCTGAGGGTGAAAGACAGTGCTCAGACGTAGCCGTGTCCCGAACGCCTCCTCCATCCCCTTCCAGAGCCAGGAAGTAAAACGAGCTTCCGGATCGGAGATGATAGACGATGAAACACCATGAAGCCGTACAATATCCTGAACGTAGATACGCCCCAAGCTCTCCACTGAGTCTTGCTCTCGGATGGGTAAGAAGTGTGCCGACTTTGTGAGTCGGTCAACAATCACCCAAATGGAGTCGTGACTTCTGGAAGTGCATGGAATTCCAGCCATGAAGTCCATAGATATCCCATCCCACATCCACTCCAGGATCTCCAAGGGCTGTACCAAGCCTGCTGGTACCTGATGCTCTGCCTTCACCTACTGGCAGGTGAGGCACCGTGAAACGAACTCTGCCACAACCTTCTTCATGCCCGGCCACCAGTGCTGTCGTCTGAGATCCTGGTACATCTTCTCCACTCCAGAATGTACCGCCAAATGAGAAGTGTGAAACTCTCTCAGTACCTCCTCTCGTAAAGAGACTGGTACCAAGGTACGTCCTCTGAAAAGGACGTCGTGCTCTACTCCAAGGGAGAAACCACCAGGTGCCTGTCCCGAGGATATCTGTGCACGTCGCGTCTCACAGTCAGAATCCCCACGCTGTGCCTCTCTGACCTGCTACAGTAGTGGAGGATTTACTGTGAAAGACTGAAGGAAGCCTTCTCCATCTTTATCCACTAAGGATATCTGCAAGGTGGCTAGCTGCTCTGTCACCTCCTCAAGTAGCTGAATGTCTGTCCTCCTGCTGAGGGCATCGGCTACTACGTTCCCCTTCCCAGGATTATAGATTATCTCAAAGTCATAGTCCTAGAAAAACTCAAGCCATCGCCACTGTCTTAGGTTCAGGTCCTTCTGAGAGAAGATGTACCTGAGACTCTGGTGGTCAGAAAAGACTGTAAAGCGCTCGCCCATCAGATAGTGCCGCCATGTCTTCAGAGAGAAGACCACTGCTGCTAACTCCAGGTCATGGTAGCATAGTTCTGCTCATGCGGCCTCAACTGACATGATCCATAGGCAATCATGGCCCGCTCCTACACCAGGACACACTTGATCCCGGTCCCTGATGCATCGCAGTAGACTACGTATCCAACTCCCTCCTCAGGCAACCTCAAGATAGGTGCGCTGGTCAATCTCTGTCTCAGCTCCTGGAAGCTCTGCTGACATTTGTCTGACCACATAATGGGTTTCCCCTTCTTCGTCAAAGCTGAAAGTGGTGCCGCAACTCTGGAGAAGTACGACACAAATCTTCGATAGTATCCAGCTAGACCCAAGAAACTCCGCACCTCTGTCACGCTCCTGGGTGGCTCCCAAGCTAGCACTGCCTCGATCTTCGCGGGATCCACTGCAACTCCCACCTAATAAATGACGTGCCCCAAGAAGTGGACCTCACGTAACCAGAACTGGCACTTCGAGAGCTTTCCATAAAGCTGGTGCTCTCAGAGTGTGTCTAGTACAACCCACAAGTGGTAGGCATGCTCCTCCTCCGTGGTCGAGTACACCAAAATGTCGTCGATGAAGACCACGAAAAATCGATCGAGGTATGGTTGGAAGATCCTATTCATGAGGCTCATGAATACTACTGGAGCGTTGGTTACGCCGAAAGGCATAACCAAGAACTCATAGTGGCCATACCGACACCTGAAGGCCGTCTTCTGCACGTCCTCGTCTCGAACTCTGAGCTGATGATAGCCTGACCTGAGGTCTATCTTCGAGAACCACCGTGCTCCCTTGAGCTGATCGAAGATGTCATCAATCCTCGGTAGCGGATACTTGTTCCTCACTGTCACCTGGTTCAGGTGACGATAGTCGACACAAAGTCTCAAGCTCCCGTCCGCCTTCTTGGAAAACAATATCGGGGAACCCCAGGGTGAAACACTGGGTCGGATGAACCCCTTGCCCTGCAAGTCCTCCAACTCTACTCGCAGCTCTGGAAGCTCAGCGGGGGCCATCCGATACGCTAGAGTAGATATCGGGGCTGCCCCGGGGTACAGATCAATATAAAAGTCTACCTCTCTGCGACGAGGTAGCCCTGGAACGTCCTCGGGAAAGACGTCCGTGTATTGATCCACCACTGCAGGAAAACTAGGACTCCCACGTCCACTGCTCCTAGGATGAGACTAGCCAACTGATTAGTGATGGGATGTCCCCTCCTCTACGAGAGTCCCTCCTGTGCTGCAAAGGCTCCCTTCTCGCTGATGAAGGTAAACCTTCCCCCGTCGGTGCGCACACATCGCACCTTTCGCCTAAAACAGTCAATCTGAGCATGGACTGTGGACAACCAATCCATGCCCAAGATGACGTCGTAAGGCCTCGACGCTGCTACAAGAAGATCCCAGCCGAAGATCTCACCTCCTAGAGTAATCTCACACTGTCGGAACCAGGGTGTAATCGTCGAGTCTGCTCTCGTAGGAGTCTCTAGCGGTAAGGATCGAGCCAACGGATCTGTCGGAATCTCTGAGCTCCGAACAAGGGAAGTGGCTATGAAAGAGTGACTCGCTCCTGTGTCTATAAGAAATGTATCAAGGGTGGAATAGACACAGATCGTACCTCGAATAATCTCTGGCGTGCTGTGGTCGTAGGCCTCCACTGCCTGGAGCTGTGCCTATCTCTACCCGCCAGATCCCTGTGGTCGGGGCGGACCTCCTGGTGGTGGTGGTGGCAGAGCCTCAAAGCGTCGCCCACCACCTGCTGCTCGGAAAACTCCTCTGTCTTGTCCGCCTCCTCCCTGCGGACCTCCATGGTTGACCCTCTGCCTCTACCTAGGTGGCCCCTCCACCGTCTGCTGCTCCTCGGTATGGTGGGTCGGGCAGTCACGAGCCAAGTGGCCCTGCCCGCCGCACGCGTAGCACTGCCTGCCTCTCGAAAGACTGGCTCTGCGCTGTGTGCCTCGCACTGCTGAGCCGGTGTCTGGAGGTCGTCTACGAGAGGGTCTAGTCTGTCTGGAACCCTGAGTCATCCATCGGCTACCTGCTGCCGAAGACTCCGCTACCTGCCGCCCTGCGGTAGGTCTCGCTGCTGAAGTAGACTCAGCAAGAAAGCTCTCGATCAGAAGGGCTCGCTCCAGTACTCCTGCCAGGGTCGGGATGCTGAGGGAGATCGGCGATACCCTGATCTCGTGTCTCAATCCATGCTCAATGGTCCGGGCTCGGAAGAAGGGGTCCCGTACCATGTCGGTCGAGTAGCGAGAAAGATTGGTAAACCTCGCCGCGTACTGGGCGACCGTCAAGCTGCCCTGCCGCAGCTGAAGAAGCTCCTGAATGCGCTCCGCACGGAGGGTGGCCGGGACGAACTCTGAGCATAAGAGGCTCTCAAAGTCCGTCCAGATGAGAGAGGCCTCATCGTGCACCCGGAGCATCAAGCTCTTCCATCGTCCTGCTGCTGCGTGCAGTAGGCTTGCCACGAGGATCACCATGAGGTATGCTGGTGTCCTCACTAGCCTGAAAACTCGAATGACCGCCTCCAGCCAGTCCTCGGCTTCCTGGGGGTCTGTCTCCCCACGAAACCTGGGTGGTCGGTGGCGCTGAAACTCATGAAGAGCTACGAGGTGACGTGCATCGTCAACGGTCGGTGCTGGAAGCATCGGGGGCTCGACGGGTAAAGGTACCGCCGGTGCCTCTGCTGTCAACGGGCCCTATACCGAGGCCTCGTCGCTCGGCAGGCTGTCATCGCGCTCTACTCTCAGAACCCTAGCTGGCTGCTGTCGTCGGGCCATCCTGAAAAGGAAATAAGTGTGCCACGGTCAGAACAGTATACCTGGTGAGATGACACAAGTAATCACAAAGAAAACTTAAAACACACATGCAATCAATGTTTTCGTGCATTAAGTCCAAAATCAGAAGTCAGGGTCCTGGTGTACGGATACGTCGGCCACCGCACCAACACTGGACTCCCTGGACTGATAACCAAACTCAATACTCTAAACACTATTTCTTCACATAGAAGAAAGATCAGAGTCTGCGGTAGAACCGACCACCTCTGATACCAATTTGTCACGACCCGTCCTCGGGGCCCGTGCAGTGACTACCCCAAGCCCGCCTTCCATAGGCCAGGGGCTGGCGACTAGCACCAAGGGGTAAATCCCAGAAAAAGGGAAGGCATTGCCTTTGAAAAGTAAACAAGCGCCACAGAGTAAGCAAGCAGAAAAGTAAACACTAAGTAAAAACTGTAACAAGCTGTGCTGAAAGTAAAAGGGGCCGTAAATACAAGCCCAACTGTAAAGTACAACTGAAAGGGGAAAATAGAAACTGAAAAGAAAAGTCGCAGTGTCGAGCCATCGTCTGGAAGTCCCACCTGAAGGGTGGGTATAGATAGCCTCCACTGCTCCTCGGGTCCACCTGACCGCTCCAAGTACGTCTCGCCCAGTGGTCCACCTCCAGGTATCGTTCTGCTCTGCAAGCCTCCACTACAATCAGCACTGTCCGTCGTCTGCAACCAACACAACGATGTGCGGGCATAGCCTGTGCAGGGGTGAGTATAAGCTACTCAGCAGGGACCCCGAGACCTCCAAAGGTCTCTCGAAATCCACAAAGGATAAACCACAAAGGAAAGATGCAATCACGAAGTAACAACTGACACTGCTTAGGTATATGCCCATACATATACCTAAGTCATAAATTCCCGTTCGGCTCCAACGTCTAAGCCCAAGCACAACCCAGTCCACACAGGAAAGCAAAACGTAAACCCACACAGGATAGCTCAACACAATCCACAAAGGAGAGTAAACAGTAAATCCACATAGGATAGTTCAACACAATCCACAAAGGAGAGTAAACAGTAAATCCACACAGGATAGCTTAACACAATCCACAAAGGAGAGTAACACAAGATTCAGCTCACACAGGTATGATTCTTTGGAAGACGATAAAGATGATCACTGATCCATCTAAGTCATTGGACCCACAAAGGATCGATAGGTAGTAACCCCCGCAAAGACCCACACAGGATCGGGCCCACACAGGACCTGTAGGCGCTGGCTCACACAGAACCGCTGAGCGCTGAACCACATAGGATTGGACCCACACAGGATCTGTATCACTGATCCACGTAGGATCGCTGAGTGCAGTAGTCGTCGTAGTCCACTGAGGATCTCTGCACAGTCGTCGTCGCAGTCCACCCAGGATCTCTGCACAGTCGTCGTCGCAGTCACAGCAGCAGTCGCAGCCAGCACTAGGTTTCCCTCACACAACAAGCTTGTCAGAACGGTCCGCTCCACGAGCCGAGAGACTGATACATCAACTGACACATAGTCCAAAGTTGATGTATCCAAAAGTTCCGTATTGTCAACATGAACTCAACGTCGCAGATGACGCGTCAATCGGACACCCGGTCTGAGAGTTATTGGATTTTTCATCCCAGGGGCCCGGTTGGGTTTTAAGGAAAAACCCACCCGACCGTACTCCACCTGTGTCCAAAACTTGGGCGGAGTATTCCAAATGATCCTTCTCACTTAGAGGAATCCACCAAAGCTGACGGCACGTCAATCAGACGTCCGTAGCTTAAGATATGAGCATTTCCGCTCCGAGGGCCCGGTTGGTTTCGTGTACGAACCAACCCGGATGAACCCAAAGTATTCCGAAACCTTGAGTGCAATATATTGAAACGACCGCCTCGATCCAAGGATCGCGTTGCTGCTGACTGCGCATCGTTCGAAGGCCCGTAGATCATGTTATGGGCAAAAGACCGAAAACGGTCCGAAGACAGGGGGTCCGGGCCCGGGCCGACACGGCCCGACCCAACCCGGTCCGACCCGGCTGGACCCGGTCCGGTCCGGCTCGGCACAGCTGAGCGGCCGAGCAGCGCGGGGGGCTTGCTTCCCCCCCATGTCAGTACCACGGCCCCCGCGGGGGGCCGCCCTGGTCAACGGACGCGGCATAAGCTGCGTCCCGCGTGTGTGCGCCGGACCCGCGCGGCCGTGGGTCCGCTGGCGCCGCCTCCGTCTGTCGGCGCCGCCGCCGGCTTCCGCGGGCCACCGGAGTCGCTCCGGTGGTCCGATTCCGTTCCCTTCTTCGCCGCTGCTCCTCCCGGGGCCCGTTCTTCACTGCGGAACCATCAAATTTCCTTTTCAGCACGTTCCTTCGTCGCCCGTAAAATCTGCACAACAACGAAGAACAACGGAGGGTTGTCGGGCCGTGTTCGTTTGGCCCGTACCCTCAGCGTTTGGTGATAAAGATTGGGAGGATTAAACGACGCATAGAAAACATAACTAAAACAATTTTAATGAATTAAAATTGTTTTTATCCTCCAGGTTCTCCACTTTGAACGGAAACATTCACGGAGTATAAAACATTTAAATAAACCCCTACCACGTCAAGTCGTCACACGCGGGTTCTTCACGGGTTTGATCATCGCGGAAGGAGGGGATCGTCGCGTCGTCGCGGTATCTGGCATTGCGTCGACGAACTCCGAGGTTCAAGAACAAAAGATTTAATTAATAATAATTAAATCCGTGCGTTGTTAAAAACCACAAAGGAGTTTTAAACGAAACCCGAAATCTCTCACCTTAGACATATGATTCGAGGATTTCGTTGTGGATGAAGGAACGTCGCCGAAGAACGTTGCGGGAGAGGAAACGTCGGCGTCGCGGAACATGGGATCGCGTCGTCGATTTCCGTGGGTTCGACGTTCTTCGTCGGAGGCCGGCGTTATTCACGTTCTTCACGTTCTTCATGTTCTTCGCGAAGAAGGGTGAAGGCACAAGAACTTCTGTTAAAACCGCTGAACGTGTAATCCTCCAAAAGTCGGTGTTGGTCTTATTTTATTATTACGCCAACAAACGAAAAAGAGGTAAGTAACGACCCATTAATTCGTAGAATTAATTAAATGAAAGAAACTGCCCATTTAATTCACGAATAAAACCGCCCAATTAAATGGTGCGTTAAGAATTTAAGAAAACGCGTCAGTTGAATTTCATAATGACGGGTTTTTGCGGGTGCGTTACTTAGCAGAAAATAAACGGCGGGGCTCGTGCGGGACCCACCTCACAAATATCCTACCAAGAGGGTAGGATATTTTTGGATAACACCCTATCTGCATCAACTCAGATTAAGCCAATTTAAGTGGCTTCCAAGTGGCTTAAGAGAAATAAAATAATGTTTGTTGAACGATTTATTTTATTTCTTAACTTTAAGCCCAAAAATTAAAAACCACCACCGAGAAAACACAACTCTGGAAGAAGAGTTTCTAAGCAAAAACCGGCGCTGTGATTTCATCAGTGCCCTCAGAATTCGATTTCAGGCACCGATTCAAAAGTTAGAAAAACCCGCTCGTCCGTTCACTGAACGTACCCGAGCCAAACTTCGGAAAATGATTCCGGGCACACCAGGCATCAGAATCAGGTGCCTTCAGAAACTGCGTTCTTGTAAAATTCCAAAAGAATTAATAAAAAAAAAATTTCCTTGAAATTTACAGGTCTTTACATTAACATTTAATTTTATCTTTTGTTAAAACAAATTAAAACTATGAGTCAAATGGGAATGCCTTTTTCTAACAAAATTATAAAAAATTTAATTATTATGTACCCATAGTTAAAAAAAAATCCCAGATTCAATTTTCTATTTATATTATTCGAAAAATATTTTTTATCTTAAATCCGTTTTTACTCGAAATGAACTATTATTTATCGAAACGAAAACATAGGTAAGATTATAAAACCATATGATATAATTTAAAAAAAATTCTTATTATAGATTGTGTATACCACAAACAATAACAAGCTTAAAAAATAATGATAAATTATAAAAATATTAGTATTTAAATTTATCTATTATAACAATTTTTTTTATTTGACGATATGAATATGAGTAAACAACTAATAAAATATTAGTGGAGATGTTTTCCAAAATAAAAATTTACTAATTAATTAGTTGGAATAATAACTCAATTTTTAATAAAATCATAGAATATAAAAGGAGATATTTTCAAAAAACTGATATATGCGTGTAATGTATTTTTAACAAAGTAAATTAAATTTATAACTATATATGACTATATTTAATGAAATTTATAATTCATAAGTTTTATAAAATAAATTAACATTTATCTAATAGGGGTTATTACGTAAGTTATGAGTACAAATTTATTTTAAACTTCAAAAATACATTTTCTAAAAAAATTAATTTATTTTATTTTATGCATGAATATTTTGATTAATTTGAGGATATTATATAAATTTAATTTACTATAATGGATTTAATTCTTGATATAATCATGTGAAGATAAAATTTTGATAATTTTTTGTGATTGTTTTTGAAAGGGTTTATTTCTGAATAAATTGTTAGAAATTCTGATTTTTGAAAAAAATCATTTCTTTTCATTTACTCAATGTGAATTCAATGTTTTTTTTGGGTTTTGATTTTTTAAAGTCACATAAGTCTTATTTTTTATTCATAATCTAATTATTGACATTTATATCATGAAAATAAATTATTCAGGTTTAAAATAATTTTTATGCTATCAAGTAACAATTTTATAAAAATGATTTTTATTTCATTATGAAAACATATATTAAAATTAAATTTTAAATAATATATAAATATAATATTATAAAATGTACTTAATATTAATAATTAATGTTTTCTAATTTAATAATGAGCCCAATTTATCTTTTGGTTAAAATGAATAGTTACCTTTGTAAATGTTTATCTCAATAGTAAGGGGTTAAACATAATAATTAAAGTTAAAACTATGTGATAAGATCACAAAAATAATTTATAAATTTTTTTATGAGTATTTAACAACCAATAACCTAACCTTGGTAAATCTCGATCCATTTTACATTCTATTTACAATATTTTTATGATAAATTTTAGATTAATAAAATTATATTTTCAAGAAATGTTATTCATACATTTAATATCCTAATTATATTGTCTTCTAAGGATAATAAAAAATATAAATCATAAATGAAAATATATTACATCAATAATATTAAATAAATTAAATTAATTATTTTAATATTTTTTTAAAATTTTAAGGATAATAGGGTTATTTAAACTCTTGTGTTGTGTAAACACTAAGTTTATAAAAATAATAGTTAAAATCAAGTTATTTATTTTAAAGGTATTAAATATGATAAGATATATATTAATTAATATATTACAAAAATACTATAGATAAATATTATGTTTAATTTAATAACAATTTATTTTAACTTTAATCCATTAATTTTTTGACATGTTTAAATCAAATTTTTTTGGATAGTCTCGAAATTGACTTTAAATCTTATTTAAATTTTCAAACATATTTTTTTTAAACAATAGAAAATGAAAACAAAAATACATTCTTAAATCAAGGTGATGGTAAAATATTGAGTATTTCTTTTATGTTTCATGTGTGTTCCACTTTTAATTTTTTATATTACTTTATGACCCTGAAATATTGAAACTTGTGAAAGAGGAAATATTTTTTATCTATTAAAAGGGACTCAGTTAAAAAATTTCTAAACAAAACTCATGCTCTATTTTATATAAAAAATAAACTAGAATACCACTATAAACAAAAATTCCAAAATCAATATTCCCATTTAGTGATCATAACACTCTCCTATAATGTATTTAGTATGAATAAAAAGGAGAATATTGAAAGTAGAGGAGTTAGAGAATGTATGAAATGAGTCAGAATTTAAGGCAAAGATTTCCTGTATAAAATACGTTTATTTTATACTTATTCAATTTTCTCCATAGTTGTTTTTGGGTGTATAAACTTTTATATTAATTTTTTTTATCATAAATTTTCAAATACTAAGATGTTTTACATATCTATTTCATGTTCTTTACATCGATGTTATTTTGTTTTAAAATTTATGAACACAACAATGGATTTTTATTTGAAATTATATTTAAAATATTTTAAACTCTTCTTCCTCCACATTCATGTAAATTTAAATGATTCAATAATGTTATTATTTATACATAAAATATTCTAAAATAAAATGTCAAATAATTTTTATTTTATTTTCAATCATTTTAATAGAACTCATTTGAATTTTTTTCTAAAGGTCAATTATTTTATTTCCGCAAAAAATTATAAAGGAATGTTTGAACCTACGTGAAATGCATAATGTTTCATTTTTTCATTTATATTTTTCATTATATATAACAATATTTATGTTTTCATGGTTTTAAGAAGTTATTTGAATTCCCATTGTGAATCATCTATTAATTTTAAAATATAATCCATTTTAAATAAATATAATTAATTCACCAACTTGGGATATGTGTAACCCCATGCCAAAATAAATAGTAAGATTGTATAAAATTATAAAATAGCTATTAAATTGGTTGAATGAATTAAAAAAAATCTCATTTTATTTTTAACATTTTTAGTTAATCAAATATATTTATAAATAAGTACCCAATTTTCATTTAAGTCTTTATATTTTTCAAAAATAAATTATCCTCAAAATTATTTTTATTGATTTTAAAAAATAATAATAAATATCTTCCAAATTTTTTAATTTTCTTAAAAAATAAACTTAAATTTTTAAATCATCATGTTAAGATTATTGTATACTAAATTATTTGTAATTTTTTGAAAGGGACACTTTTATGATGAATGGTGAATAATAAAGATTTTTTTAAAAGATGTCTTTTTTAAATAATTTAAGTAGTTTAGTTTTTTTAAAATGTTTTAAAATTATAATTATATTAACTAAATTATTATTAATTTAATTTAGATAATTAGAGTCAATTTTATATTTAATTTTGATTTCGAATTATTTTGTGTGTCAGAATGAATTTTTGGAAAATAGATTTTCATCGTGTTTTATGGTTTAAATTTTAAATTAAATTACTCAAAATATCTTAATTAAATTTGATAAAGTGGATTATATATTTTTTTAAAAAATAATTAATATTATGTATTAGTATTAGCTTAATTTTTTGAATAACAAATAGTAAAAATAGTAAAGATTGGATACCAAATTCATTGTTTAATAGGTTTAATAGGGAATAAACCAAGAGATAAGAAATGTTTTACATTTAGAAATTTATAAATATTATTCACTAGAAATATTTTTAAATTATAATATCTCATAATAAAATCCTTTTCCAATTTGAAACAATTCTATTAGGTATGATTAGTATATTTTAATCATTTATGGAGTTCCTGGTGTATCCCCTCACCAAATTATAATATGACACCCATAAATTATATTCTTTTGACCAAATTAATCTATATAAATCAATATTAAACTAAAAAATAAACTTCTAAAATATCCTAGAAATGAGTCATATTTTCTTTAATTCTATAAATACCATTCTAAGGGTCCTTAAGAAATGATAAAGGGAGGGCCACTGAAGAAGAGGTAATTGTCTTAACCAGACACTTTCAATTTATTTATTCTTCTACCAAATAAAATTATGAAGTATTATTAATAAAATTATAAAGTAAGTATTATTAATATATTAAAATTTTATTACCATTGAGCCACCAATTTCAGCCATATATTTCATCAAATGGGATATGAAAGTATCGCTCTTGCATACGTGTCGAATATCACCTCCGTATAGAAATACAATTCATTTTTCATCACTATATTTCTTGGATGGTTATTAAGATGGGTTTAAAGATATTTTTTTATATTTATGAAATAAATATTTCATGAGAATTATATTATCATATCAACATTTTTACATTCCAACCAATTCGAAAATGATAAATCACTTGTACATATGTGTGGAATACCACCTACAAAAATCGTTGTGTTTCATTTTTTACTTATAATTTACATATAAGGTAATAAGAACATATTTAGTTAATATATATCTATGATCGGTGCAATTAATTATTCTATATAAACATTTTATGGAGTAATATAAATATAAATATAATGACTGTTTATGATAAAAAAATAATGATTAATATTTCGCAGATAATGGATCCATGTTCAATGTATAATGATAATAACTTTGAAACTAAAATTCTAATGAAACCCTAATTGTTAACACACTGAAATGATGATTTAAATAAAGAATTATTAATATTTGTGGGCTTAAATCATTAGATCATAAATTAAATTATAAATTTTTACATGTTTTTTGTATAAAATTATTATAAATTTAAATTAATTATACATGAGGTTAGATTTTTTTCCAAATAAGTTGAACATGATGTAAGGTATTTCCATTTAACTTTTATTTCTATGAGACTAATTCTAAATTCACCACTGGTTTCATAAAAATAGTGTATATATTTCCAATGAATGTATTATATTATGCTTATCATGAAAATTATGGAAATTACATATATTTTCCTTTATTTTATAATGTTATGATTCATAAGATACAACTACAATAAGGTATTTCTGTTACAATATCATTAGTATCTATATTGTTTATAATTATGTTTCTGATGATGAAAATTTAGGATATACCTCTTAATAAACACATAAATTTGCATGGTATATAGTTATTTCTACACATTTTCCCCTTAATTTTTCTCTCCTGAATAACTCAAGATACTATAAGAAATTCTAAGGAAAATCGATTCTATTTCTCTCTTAAGTAAAAAATGTCTTTTGTTACATATCCTTGTTTTTAAAAAAATGAAATCAAGAATGTTCTTAATATTATTATATTATTTTTAACTTCATTTTTATCAATTATTAAATTTCTTAAAAAATATTTAAAATTAATATTCTTATCCTTATATTAATGTGGTACTTTTTATTTTTTACTAACATGTTATTGGAATATTTTTTTAACATACATGAAAAGAATAGAATTTTCTACCATCATGTCTGCTCATTAATTTGATTCTTCCATTTCAATTTTCAAAGTTTCTTTTCAAATAAAATTTTATCCTAAATATTTTGGAAATTTTTATATTTTATATAATTGATTAAAAAGTGAAATGGGTATTTTCCTCAATAAAAGTTATAGTGACATTTTAAAGGCATTTTCATCTATGATACCATTGTTGATATCAATGATTCTTTACAGGGTATATGATCTAATTATTCAATCAAATTTTAGTCTTTATATGTCTTGTGGTTATTATCATGTGAGGATGATTCAATGAAACTAATTTCTCTCTTAGGTTAATTGAGTTATGATGAAACCATTATGCAACCCATTTATTTTACATGGGTAATTCTATGTTGGCTGTTGAAATGTTTTTGAGACCCATTTTATTTCCAAAGGTAATGATATAATGAATGTTTTTTGATATTATGAAACAAATATAGATGAATTTGAATATGTAATGGGTGGGAAAATAATCATATTTTCATCTAATTCATTAGTTAAAAGAAGAAAATTGGATTTTAATGAAATTATAATAATATTGGAAAGGATGAGATGAAATTTCCATTAATCTCAATGTGTGGAAGGAAACATGGAGTAAATTGACTTAGGAGAACTGGTAAATGTTTTTAGTGTAAAAAATATGGTAATTGATCATTTGAATGTTGATGTGATGGGTAAAAGAGTTTAGTTAATGGTGAGAGGAAGAAGAACATAATACATGACCCACACCCCAATGATTCATATTCAAGGAGTATGGGAATTTTGCTAACTAGTGCTGAAATACAAACATTAATGATGATGATAAATTCAACCATACTCTTAATCATAATGAAATGATGAAATATCACATGATCACCAATATCAATGTAGGATAAGATAATGAAGGGTTTAGAGGTACTCTTGTCTTCCACTCTTGAATTAATAATATATTATTTTTTTCTAGATCTAAGCACTATTTTATACCAAAATAATTTACTATGGGTATCATAATACCTCCTCAACTAGTAGAGGATGAATTATTAGTGAATAACTATAACTGAACTGTGATAAAATATCGAGTAAATAATTCTTCCTCAATTAAATTTTATGAGAATATAATTCTTTTAAATATTATTATTCTCCATATGGTTTTATTTGATTTTATCTTTTGCATTGATTGGATTTCATTACACAAATACTGCATCACATGAAAAAGTAGGAATGTCACATTTGATATTCCAAACCAACTTATAATCATCTATTATCAGAGAAATAAATATGAACTTTCAATGTAAATTTCATCTATTCCATGGGACATGATTCTTATTCAAAAGGTTTTCTAACTCAGATGGTTGGGGAGAAAATCAGCATCAAAGATATGCCTTTTGTGAGAGGGTGTCTTGATGTCTTTCTGGAAGAGTTTCCTTGTATTCCATGAAATCGTGGAGTTCATTTTTCCATAGAAGTCATACAAAATTCTAAACATATATCAAAGACTCCATATTTAATATATCCTACTATATTATATGAATTAACTCATTACGTTTAAGAGAATATTGACAAGGGATTCTTTCACCCAAGGGTGTCTCTATGAAGTGTATCTTTTAATTTTTTAATAAGGAAGATAGATTAATGAAAATATAATTTGATTTTTGGGAACATATTAAGAACATAATCAACAATAAGTGTTATATAACAAATATTGAGGATTTTTTGATAAATTATGATGAGAAAATAATTCTACCAAGAATGATCTTCAATCTAGATATAATCAGTCAAGGATTGAAATTAATGACATTTCTAATACAACCTTCTGTATGTGGTATAGACACTATGAATTTATTGTGATTCCATTTGGTCATTCCAATTACCCTTATATATTTAAGGAATTAATAAATAGATTCTTTAGATATTTCCTTTATTAGTTTTAGGTAGACTATATATATGTGTGATATTCTTATATTTTCAACGTGAAATTAAGAGTATAAAGGTCTTATTGGGATTTTTATGAAGTCACTAGGTTAGGAGAGGATGGATCATAAATTTACGAAGTATAGATTCTTGAAATAAAATGTTTTATTCTTGGGTCATATAATCTAAATGTAGGGTATATCAATGGATCCATCGATGAAAAACGTTATTCAAAATTGGTCCACACATACCAATGTGACTAAGATCCATATTTTTATTTTTTTAGATAGATATAATTTATGCTATGGAAAATTTCTCATAGATATCTAATCCACTTATAATGTAAAGAATAAAGTGAAAAAAGTTCCATTGGACAAAGAAATGTGAGTAATATTTCAATGAACTGAAGAGAAGATTATTTGGTGAACCTATGCATATAACAAACTATAGTGGATTATGATTTTATATCTATAATGATGAATTGAAGAATGGGATGGGATCTATCCTCATATATAAAAATATAGATATATATTTTTCCACATGAAAATTAAGGGTTCATGGGAAAATTTTTCAAACTCATGATTTGGAGTTAGATATGGTAAGTTTTTCATTAAATATATAAAGGAATTATTATTTTGAATAACAGTGTAAAATATATTCTGAGGGTAAATATTTCAATTATATCTTCAATCATCAAGATATGAATATTCTCTATAAAATATGGTTGGAGTAAATTAAAGATTTTAATGGATCAATACATTTCCCCCATATGAAATTAAACAATGTGGTAGATGCATTGAGTTAAAATGATCTTGTTATATTATCTATGACGAGGATCATTGAAGATATAAAAGTTTTCGATTTACATGGTATAGATATTGATTTAAGGGGACAAATCTTGTATTTCTCAAATGAGTATTCAACCAAATATCACAGTGATGATTACAAAGGCATAGAAGGAAGATGTAGAGTTGAAAATTAATCTGAGAAATGTTTTTAAGTTAAAAAATGATTATTATGTAATAATAAGATTTAGGAAACTTCTATGTGTCATTTACACAAAAGATATTATGGTGTTGTTGGATATGTATCAGTGTTCAATATTCTATATTCATCCTGGATGTATGAAAATATAGATAGATCAGAAAGTTTTTTTATATTTAGAAAAATGAAATTATATATTACTGAGTATGTATTTCAGTTCATGATATATCATAAATTTAAGGATAAGAGAAAAAAACCTAATGGGATGTTATAACAATTACCCACACCAAAATTGGAATTGTAAAACATTACCATGGATTTTTTGATTAGACTTCCCAAAACATCAAAAGAAAATAATGTTTTTTGGGTTTTAGTTAGTCACCTTGTGATGTTTGTACACGTAATTTCAATGAGGGAAGATTTATCACTTTTCCATCTTTTTGGAATATACATAGGTTGTATGGTTTCATGGACTACTAAATTCTATTATATCTTATTAGGATATGAGTATTTCTTAAAATTTATTGAAAAGTCTTCAGCATGATTTGGATTCATGGTTGTGTTTCAATACTTCTTATCATCCTCAAATAGATGTTTAATATAATTGAACAATTAAAACCCTAGTGTATATGTTGGGGTCTTGTTTTATGGATTTAAAATGTGTTTGGGATCAAAAAACTTTCTATGGTCTAGTTTTCATACAATAATAGCTCTCACTCAAGAAATAATATTCCTCCTTATGATGAAATATAACAAAATAATTGTAAAAATACAACATACTATGATAAAGTGAGGAAAATAAATATCTTGAAACCTTTTATATATTAAGAAATATCAGAGATATTTATATCTATAAAGAAGAATATATATGAATCCCTGTATCGATAAAAAATATATGCAGATTATAAAAAAATATGGAATTCATTCTCTGTGAGAATGAATTCATGTGTATTAACAGATGGAATACGGTTAGGATTTTGGAATGAATTGAAATATGAGACTTTGTTATATCATCCCCTATTATATTTTTGATGTAGTAGGAAGGTAATCTTATTTCATGGTGCTTCTATAAAACCTATCTCAATTTCAAGATGTGTTCCATGTTTATCTCATGAGGATGTACATGCTTGATCAATCACATGTACTAAATTGAGACATTATACCATTAAAGGATGGTCATTCCAATAAATGATAAACTTTAGAAATATTAGTTGGTATAATAAATATGATACATAATGAGACTACTCACCTTGTTAGAGTTCTCTTGATTAATCTAAAATTAGGTGAAGCTAAATAGGAACCCGAGGATGTAATAAAATATAGGTATCATTATTAATTCTTTTATTATGATGGGATTTTTATTTTTAATCTAATTTTAATGTGGTAGAATATAACACCCCAAAATTTTATGATATATTTATTTTCAAATAAATATAATTTAATTGATATCTTGTTATAAATACAATCAAGAGTCAAAATGAACTAGAATATAGTATAACAATATAACCTAGCCATTAAATTGATATAATGAACAGGAATAAACAAATTTTTAAAAAGTTGTAATATGGTTCAAGATATATAAAACTGATTGATTAGTAAGTACTCAATTTGTTAATATGGGATTTTATGCTTAAAAACACATTTTCCATAATAATTATTTATATATTTTTTTGTGAAAAATTAATATAATTAATTTATACCAATAGTAAAAAAACATTTATATAATTAATTTAATTTTCGAAGTCATCATGTAAAAATTATCAGATTGTGAATTTTTATGAAATATTTGAGATTTGTTTAATGAATTATAAAAAATACCTATTTTTAATGAAATATGTATTCTCATTTATAGAAAATTAAAAGTGAAATTTTGTTTTAATATTGTTTTAAAATTATAATTAGTTCGATAATAATATTTAGAATCCAACTTATTTCACTAGAATCAATTTTACATTGAATTTTAATATGAAAAATTTTATACTTAAGAGGAATTTGTTTTTAAAAACCGCTTTTAATCTCGCTATACAGGTTAAATTTTAAAATAAAATTATACCACTTAAATGAATTTAATTTCATAAAATCAATTCAATATATTTAATCAAAATAATTTATATTACATAGTAATTTCATCTTATCTTTTATTTATAATGCATATTAAAAAATTAAAAAATTTATTACCATGGTCATTGTTAAAATGAGCTTATCCGGGGTTAAATAAATAGATAAGGGAAATTGGTCAAGTAATATAATTAGAAATTCTATTTACTAGCCAAATTTGGACCTTATAATATATTAACATAGAATATATGTCCATCTAGAAGCTTTTTTCATGGTTATGACATTATTAGATTTTAATCTTTTACGAAATTCCAAGGGTTTCTTCTCCCCCACATATATATGGGAAACAATCCTTTATGCTCTTTACAACACCTTGATACATGTTATCAGAAAAATACCTATTTATATTATTAAATTCCTCATCCAAAAATAAGATATGATTTTCTTCTTAAAATACTATTCCACGTGTCCTTATGTAAGTATCTAATGGAGGCATGCTGAATAAGAGGTAATCGACTTACCCGACCTCTTTCTATTAATTTATTATGATTAATTTTACAAATATTTGGCACGCATAATAATATATTATATTAATTATACTAAATATACTAATTTATTATTATTATTATTAAACCTCTAATATCCACTCTATATTCCATCAAATAGAAATTGAATGTATCAATTGAGAATATGAGTGGAAAACTACCTGCACATAGCGATACAATACATTTTCATTCACTCTATTTCTTCGATTTTAGTTATAATGGTTTTATGGTTTATTTATGATATTTATGACATTATTTTTCTTCTTTAACTGTAATATCATATATACCTTCTTATCTTAAAATATGTTGGATAATGATATCATCACTCGTGCGTATATGTGGACTTCCACCTCCATGAATAAATGTGATTCAATTTTTAACTTTTAATTACATGAATGGTAATAAGGATATATATATATATATGACATATATGATTTAATAATTATTTTTGATATGTGATTTATTATTTACCTTTCTTTTTTCTATCTGTCAAAAAGAGAAAACAATGTTCATGCTTATGTATGGCCTACTATCTCCATGAATATTGTAATCCATTTTTATATCTCTACCTTTTATAGATGATTATATATATATATATATATATTTATTATATACAATTTTATATCATTATTAATATTTTAGAGATTATGTAACCTTGATCGATGTAAAATTAAAGTAACTACCAATCTGAAAATCTTTGGAAAAACGAAACAGTTAACACACTGAAATGATTATTTTAAAAATGATTTATTAATAAATTGGTGTTAACATGAATGTATCATATATGATATTATAATTATATACTTGATTAATTTATATAATTATAATAAATTTAAATTAATTATACATTATGTTAGAGTTCTTTTAGACTAAGTCTATCTTGAGGTAAGAGATTTTCGTTTCACATTTATTTATATGAGATACATGACATATTAAAAACATGTTTATTTTGTGTGGTGTATAAATTTCACATGATTTTATTCTAGTATGATTCTCATAATCATTAAGGTAATTTAAAAAGAAATCTAATTATATCTATTTGATGATATTATATTCAAAATATTCCAATTCACTAATTGATTTATGTTATAAGTTCATTGTTTTTCACGATTGTTTATGATTAAGTTTCAAATGATATAAAATTATAATAGTCCTCTAAATAAAATCATTAATTTAATTCATTTATGGTCACTTTAGTATATTTTTTTTCATTTTCACCCTTTTAAGAACTGCAGTTCCCAAAAGATTTTTTAATGAAAATAGACTTTATATCTCTCTTCAGTCAAAAATCAATTTTCATCCATATCCATGTTTAAAAAAAATTCAATATTGGTATTTCTATTATCTTATGATTTGTTAAGGTCATTTTATGAAATTTAAATAAAATGGTTTAAAATTCATCTAATTTCCATATTCCAAATGATATACAATTGAATTTTGTTTAAAAAATTCCGATGAAATATTTGTTTTTACATACATGATATGAAAATAATTTCTGACCATCTTGACTTCTCAATTATCTAAAGATTCCTTTACAAGTTCCAAGGTTTTTTAAAGGAAACATATAATTAATATTTTGGAAATTGTTATATATTAAATTTGTGATTTCTAATTGAAATTTTTATTTTTCTTTGTAAAATTTATTGTGATATTTTAATGTTATTTCAAAATATATCAATATCATAGATGTAACATATTGTTTAATTATGATACATTCAAATTAAACTATTATATTTATTTATTTGGATGTATTTTGATGATGATGATTTATGGATGATAATATATAACCCATTTCTTTGACACATATGAATTATGATGTGACGAACCCTTTATGAAACACAATTCTTTTCCATGGGTTATATAATGATTAATAAAATACTGTTTATGAAACCCATTTTCATTTTGTAGTTTATAATATGATAATGTGATGATTGTTTAATGATCATGTAGTGTAAATATGTATGATTTTAATTATGTTAAGGGTTTTTCTAGGCATCAAATGAATTGGGTAAATATAGATATCCCATGATATAATGTTTATAGGAATGGGGAGTGAACAAAATCCACTATGATTGTATTAGAAATTATCTGTGACTAAGGAAATTATTTTCTCTACTTATATTTATGCTATAAACTTCTGTCCTATTCCATAGTTATTCACTCATGGATCTTTTTCATTTACTCCTTTATGATTCTTATTTTATGAAAATACAATATTTATTCTATAATTCAAGATTACGATATTTGATATGTATGGTAGGGTTTTAAATTGATAATATCATGTTCTTATATTATTATTTTCATTCTATGTTTAAGTGATCCTTGATATCTCCCTTGTTCACTGTTACTAGGTATATGATCTCATCCTTTCTCATTTTTCTTATCTCTAGGTTATAAATAATGTTTTTAAGTATGAAATATCTAATATGGGATCTATTTAAGAAGAACCTAGTGAGAGATAATGTTGATATCTTATGAAAAAGGTTTTAATGTATCTAGGTTTCCGAAGACAATAAACCTATAGTATGATGGTGTAGATCATAATGTTATGTAATGAATATTCATCTATTAAAATTTCATGTCTATATATTAAAAATATATCACTTTATACATTTTTTGTAATATTTATTTTATAAGAATTTTCAATGTAAGTGGATGTTTCTATATATTGGTTTATGAAAAAATGGAGTGTTTTTTTTTTCGTATGGGTCAACGATATTTTTTAAAGGGTTATAGAATGAAAAGTTTAAAAAAATTAATGTTTTTATTTTGATAAATGATAAATGGGAATAATTATTGAATGTGAAAATGGGGAGTAAAACCAAACCCTAATGTTACTATGTATATAATGTTAAGGGTGGGTCCCGTAAATACCTCCAATTTATTCAGTAAGGTGATATATTTAACTTATGTAACATACTCTAAAATTAATTTTACAATGTTAATTCATCATATGAATTCTTGGATTTAATAGATGTAATTTACTCCAAATATAATATTGTTGGTGTTAATTACTTATATGAAGTGACATTATTTACTTATCTAAGTTAATCCTAAGACAACATGGATGGTATTAAATTGTAATAATATATGAATATGATGTTTCATATAAAATTGATATATATTACTACTAGTAGAATATTTCAATTATTATTTTATGTGATTCCATGATGAAATTTTTATCCCCCTTGTTTCCTATGGGTATACATTATGAATGATAATGGGTTTTAATTTTGTTTTCAAAATTTAATAAATGATTTTATAATTCAACTACATTTTTATTATATTATAAAGTTGGATATTTTTTTTAATTTTAAATATTAAAAGATTTTTTATTTTATTTTATTATTTCTTACAAATGTTTTAATGAAAAAATCAGTTACTGAATTTTATCTCATGAGCAGGGAAATGATTATCAGAGTATACAATTTTATTATATAGAAATTAAAAATTCATCTTGGGTTTTACTAAATTTTAACTGGAATAAAGGGTTTTATTATTTTTATCTCCCTTATAGAGTTTTTTTTCTCAACCCATGTTTAAAAATAAAATTCATAGAGACTGAGTAAGAGTATAAATAATTCTTAAGACTAGATCAGAATAAAATAAATTTTATTTAGATGAAGAAAGTGCGTCATGAATTAATTAGGACCACGAACCCGAGAATATTTTTTTTTGATGAAAATTGGAAATGTATGTCAATGTTCCATATAAAATGTAATTCTCTTCCAAATACTCTAAAACTATAAACCCAAAAGATTAAGGGAATATGATAAAGTGAATGTCTTGATATTAAAATCAAAATTATTGGTTATTAATGCCATGGGTCCTTATAGTTCATATCATGGTCGATTTTATATAAATTTAGAGGATATGATGTTATTAGATGGGAATAACTTAATAGTTAAATATATAATTATGGGTTGATATGTTTAAGGATGATCATTAAATTAATGTTGTAGATATCCATTTGACGTTTTATGTTATGGGATTTTACGGTGGATGGAGACATTTTGGGAAAAATTTATTAGGTTTAAACATATCATTGAGGTATATGCGACCCATAAGTTTAACATTTGTTTTAGTGTGATTTTATTTGGAAGGAGTGTTTTAGGGACATAAGATGATTAATAATGTTAAAATTTAGGGTTAATATGTTTTTTTGTTTATTTAATTAAGTTTAATTAGAATAAATGTTCTAATATATTTTTGGAACATATGTTTTATCTTATAGATAACCATGTGATTAAAAAGTGATTTGGTTACTAAGTACTTAACGTTCTTTTTGAGGAATTTCATTATATTGGGAACATTTTATGGTTATGGTAAACATAATTATTACTGGATCAGATGATATTTTATTATAGGAATAAAGGTTGAGATATATTTTAGTAGAGTATTTAAATTTATCATTCCTTTATAGTGATTCATGTTATTTATGAAAATGAGTACAATATTTTATATTATATTATTATGGAATATTAATTTTTTGGCATGTGAATATATGAGTGACTGATGTTGTCCGTTGATAGTTGTTTTTTTTATATCAGAATAAATTTTTTTAATATATCTAATTTTGGGGTTTTCAATTTTTCTATGAATATTTTGATGCATTTTATGGTTAGTTATTCATGGAATGTTTAAAGTTAAACTTTTGGTGTAATTTAAGGTTATTTCGGCGAAAAATACTTTTTATATAGATATGGGATGTTATCCTATATTATTCTAACCATTTTTTGTCAATGGATAAAAACATGAGAAATAACCCACCATCATTTTTTGATCTTGTGAGATATTGAATGTATATTTTAGAGCATCATTCATGAAATATTCATTACAATTATTTATCATTTTGAATATTTGATAAATAATAGATGGAAAATTTCTTGAAACAAAACCAAAAAAAATTATAATTATGGTATGAAATTAAATATTGTATGTATATTTCATTTTATTCTCTGTTATGGTGGTTAAATAATTCCCCAACTCCAATAAGAATAAAATAAATATATCGATACATATATTTAAAATAGATATTATCTATGAAGGTATTATTTTTGAAACTTTTTATCTAGAATGAGTCTCTTAATATTAAATGTATGGTTTAAGAAATATTTTTTAAATAATGAATTTCCAAGTTTATACTTAAAAATTAATTTTGTTTTTAGAATTATATTTTATCAATGTGAATCAGAAGTGATTTATTTCCATTTATATATATATATATTTCTTAAACCATTGACAATTAATTCTAAAAGTATTATGATTTTATTTTATTATACCCAAGATAAAATAATAATGATGAAATTATTTTATCGGTATACAATGTATCACCTTGAGAGTTTATTTTAAAAATAATATAATGCCTAATTGCATATACCACATGCAATACTGAGCTTCAAAATGAAATGATATATGTTATTAAAATATTATTTATACATTATTGTAATAATATAGTCATGGGATTGACATTTATGAACATAAATAACTACATTATGAAATATATGGGGGGGAATTTATCTTTAATACAAATTAAATGAGTAATTTTGAGGAATAATTTTTTTTTGTAAAATCATATAACATTAAATCATATAATTTCTTATAACTTATTTTTTAGTATAATGTATTTTTATCAAATTAAATTAAGTTAATCAGTATCGATGAATGATTTTAAAAAAATTATAATTAATATATTTAATAAAATAATTTAGCATTTATATAATGGTGGATACAAGATGAGTAATAAATAAAAATTAATTTTTTTACTTCAAATATAAAATTTCATCGAAATTGGGTTTTTTATAATTTTTTCACTATTAGTATAATTAATTTCTACACATTTTATAAATTTTAATTAATAAAAGGGAAATAAATTTTGAAATAATTATTTAATAATAATATTAATAATTTCTATGTTTGAAAATATTCTAAATAGGTTTTTTTGGGTGATTATTGAAAAATACAGATTTGAAGAAAAAATACAATTTATTTTCATTTAATTAATGTAATATCAATGTTATTTTTGTTATTTTATTTAATATTATTTTATACAAGAATAATTTTATTAAATATAATTCAATTAATTTATTTGAAGTAATAAATTGTAACACCCCGATCTTCCACGATACGCTTCTCATTCAATAATGCAATAGCTTGCATTGTACGCAACTTTGAGTTCTAGAACACCGCGACTAATCAAAGTAGCCGTTATTAATAGTAATAACCACTTTTTAAAATTATAGAAAATTTATATTTCAAAATGGACTTCATTTTTGTATTCGTAATATCGAAATTATCCAAAGTTGAATTTTTTGTAATTTTCTGAGAACTTCCAATTTTTTATGAATAGTGAAAATTACTTAAAAACAACTTTTTTAATGAAAATAATTTGTAGTGATAAATTATACTATTTAGTGGTTTTAAAGTATAATTAGAATATATTTTTACCATTTTATCCAATGGTGGTCATTAGAATTAATTTAACATTGAAATTGGACATAAACAATTGCCAATCTTTTGATATAAATTGTTTCTTAAAAACACGCTATTGTTGTGACAGCGGGAATTAATTATAAAATTAATTAAATCAACATATATGTTTGTATTTTTTTAAAATAGACATCATTTTTGAATTCGGAATATCAATTATAGCTTAGGGTGAAATTTTGGCCTTATTCTAAAAAACATCAATTTTTGATGAATAGTGAAACCACTAAGTGGTTGTTAAAAACTGATTTTTCGTTAAAATGAAATATTACCACTTCTGTGATTTGATTTTCAAAAATCCGACATACATGGTTGTCATTAGGAAGTAAAATGTGGTTCAATGAGATTAAAATAATTTTTTGGTGAATAGTAACTTTTAAGTCCTTAATCGCGATTAGAGGTAATTAGTGTAGTTTAAGGTAAAAATAATGTTTTAATAATATGAGATGAGCTTGACACTTTTACTACTCCTATTGGATGAGTCATGGCCGACCAAGACAACCCATGTGTCAACTTGGGGACCCCATGGAGCCACTTTGGTTGGAAAATGACATTAATATATATTTATTTAATGTTAAAATTAAATTGACACAAACATGAGTTGTTCTACTAAAATAGTTTTTAAGTGGGGTTACACAAGTCACAATTTTGACTATAAATATTAAGTAGAAAGATAAAAATATTTCCTACATCATAGTATTTGTTTTATAATTTTTATACATTAAATAAATTAAATTATTTATGACATCATGATGATGCGGCGATGACCTCATTATTTAACGATTTAAATAAAATGGAAAGATAATGTAAACTCCAAAGCGTACACTTGTCAAAAACCTATTGGATGAGTAGATTTCGAACCCTTATCATATTATCCTCGAAGTATATAAGTGTGGGACCTCAAAAATCCGAAACTCATTTTATAATAAAGTGACTTTTCGTTACTTTCCAAGAGTGCCGCTCCTCTCCACTTATAAAAGGCCCCCACGTCTCCCACTTCATTTACACTTTCAAGCCATTTGTCTCGGCCAAAATCTTCCCAAATACTCTCCCAACTTCCCCCTATTACTCCTAGAAGCCTCACTTTGGGCATAACTCTTCCCAAGGAAGCCTTTGGCTCAAATCAAAAAGAGTTACCCGATTTTGAGGTAATGTCTTCTCTAATGTTGTTTTGTTTTATTTTTTCTTCTCTAACCCCCTAAACTCTTTTTATTAATTTCTTTTGTAACAACACCAGTATCCTCAATATACTAGGATGTTTTTATAAGAAGGATTAGAGATACACTTACACACACCTACATCTAATGGTTAAAGAACATACGGTTTCTGTGGATGGCGAATTTCTGCCTCACGAAACGATGATTGTTCAACACTCATATAACACCTTAAAAGGTGGCCATTAAGATGTCACTATTTTTATATATGATATATAATATGTTTAGGTTTTACTTATGCTTCTGTATTTCTCATTTATGGCATACATTATGATTTCCATTATGGGTAAAACGCGATAATTTCATTTTAGGAAGTGCGGACTACTGCCCCCTCAAAGTGATTTGAATCGTTAATGCCATATGTGGGATGTATAAAGGATGGGGTAAATGGTATTATACACTATATTATACTGGAATTATATTATACATTTATATCATTATTATTTCGTTCCATTAAATATGAAATTGAAATGAAAGTAGCGTTCATGCGTACGTACGGCTTACCGTCTCCATGAACGGTGCATTTCATTTCATACCTCTAAATGTTACGTAATATTATAAATGAATGTATATACTGGATATATAAGATATATATGACATCTAAATCATGAATATAATTCTATAGATAATGGATATTCTACCACATAAACAACTTGTAATTATAAGAAGTTTATTGTTGACTCAAGTACCAAAGATCGACAAAACGACCGTTATTAACTTAAATAATTACATAATGTTCATATCATTGTAATAAGTGATATAATAAGGATAATGAAATTGAAAATGGTTCTTAATAAGGTATATATTAACTCTAATTTATTATTCAGGAGGTTAATGAACGGTTGAGTCAAGTCAAACACGAGGTAAGGGAATTTCTTAACCCAACATCCATTCTTTGGGTTAATCTCCTACTTTCAAATTATGTCGATATTATTATGTCCTATTTTTTATTTTTGCTTTCTTAATGTGTACCTATAGTGAATACACATAATATATCTATTTTATTTTAAAAATTATCTTTTTATGGACTTCGTCTCAATCTCCTTTCATTGAGGTATATTTCGTATTATACAAAACTTTCTTTTATACGGTGTATAAACCCCTTTGACTTTTACATTTATTCAAAAGGAATCTTTTTTATATGAAGCGTTTTGCTAAACGACAAAAGGGAATGTTTTTCTTTCCATACTTATACGGAGACAAGGACTTCTCCGCCGCCGTGACCATTATTTGAGTTTCGGCTTCCTCTACAAGCCATCATATTTTTAATGAAAAATAAATACAATGTTTTAACTTTCTTTTATTTTGGTATTGAAAATGGTTTTGAAAGAGTTTTTATTATATCAATGTGTTGTATTGATATCTTGTGATTGAAATGTGGAAATGTTATGTTTCCTTTATGAATGTTTTATGTGATACGATTATGTTATGGTTTATGATATGTTTAAACCTATTCATATGAGGAATGTATTGGACTTAATAAGTGATGGGTGGAGCCCGCTATAGCTCCTCGATGCATCGGTAGGTCTCATGAGACAAGTAGACTTGGAATTGGCCGAGGCCCTTTCCCAATTTGATTTATGGTTTTGGCCGAGGCCTTAATCATTTTAGACATCTTGGCCGAGGCCTTGAAAAAATGTTTCAGAATGTCTGGCATTATACATTCCCTCATTATGAAAGTGGTTATTGATATTTCATGTGATTATTCGACTAGTAGAATACCCATGTGAGTAAGTAAATGGCATTATTTAATTTTATTTTTTCCATATTATTATGAAGTTCAAGTTTAAAAAGGCTTTTTTTAGTTATACATTGACTTAAATGTTAATGTTTATTTATGAAAGCTTCCGCAATATTGTTATCCTTACTGAGCATCTGAGCTCACCCCTTTCAATGTTTTAATATTTTCCAGGATGTGAAGAAGTATTTTATGAATAACCTACAGGGATTGTCAGAAGAGGATATGAGTGTGGAATATGGAGACTTTGTTATTGTAGTTTTTCACTTTATGATGTAATGTAACGTTTACGAATGTATCTAGTGTTTCCAAGGCTACTAAACTAATCGGTCTTTCGAGACTTGATCTTTTGTGATCATGCCAATGTTACGAAGTAATGCACCGACTCTGGGTAGCTGGGGTCGGGGCGTTACAGTTGGTATCAGAGGAAGTTTAGTACAAACCTTGGAAGCTAGATTTAGAAAAACTCTGATGAGAGCACGTAGACCTAAGATGAACTTTGAGGATTAGTATAGAAGAACTTCCTAAAATTTTGGTATTGTAGAGATTTTGTGAGTTTTCCGAGTAATAAATCCCAGTCTGGATACGAGTAGGTAGAGGCGGATCTGGCACAGATGTACCTAGGGGTAAAACCCGAAAACACCGCTTTGAGCTAGACTCGAACGGGAACTGGTGCACGACAACGGGCCTTGCTGCACTCTTGGTTACGACACTCCCGGGGGATATGCTTAGGATAATTCCCATTTTCTTTACAAACCACTTTGAAGGGTTACGAGTATATACTTCCTCAAAGAAAACATTTTTATAATTATGGATTATATCCATAATTAGTTCAATTTATGTAAAGTGTTTTACAAGTATGGAATTATGTATTTTGATTCATAAACTAATCTAGTTTATGCCATTATTTAGAAATGGCGCCTAGTGGAAGGAATGGAAACCCTATCAATGCACGCACTCTGTGTAGGGATTGCCCTCCTGCTCAAGATAATTATTGTGGAGCTGGAGATACAACTAGTGCTGATCAACTTATTACCATACTGGGACAACTCACTCAGGTTATAAATAATAACCTTACTCGTATGGAGCACCCTGATCCGCAACATGGAGGATCAATGTTAGACCACTTCATGAGGCAACAACCACCAACATTTAATGGGGGTACAAATCCGTTATTAGCTGAGCAATGGATAAACTCCTTAGAGAAAATATTCCACGCCTTGGGGAGTAGCAAAAGGGAGAAGGTTATCATGGCAGTTTACCGCCTCACTGGAGATGCCGATCAATGGTGGTCATTGATTCAAAATACAAAGGAAGATGATGACATATCGAATATGGAATGGAGATAGTTCAAAGATCTTTTTCTAGAAAAATACTTTCCTCGTGACCATCGAGCAGATATGGAAAGGCAATTTCTGATTCTGAGGCAGAAGAAGGATGAGAATGTCGCAAAGTATGAGGCTAACTTTACAAGGTCAGCGAGGCATGCTGCCGATTATATACGTAACCCAAGGGGTAAGATTGATCGTTTCTTTGATGGGTTAAAACCATTTCTCCGTCGAGCTTTAGTATCACAATCCTTCTCATCATATGAAGATATTGTCTCGTGTTCTATCAAGACAGAAAATGAATTCTCTAAGTCTTATGACAACAAAGTAAAGCAAGAGAAGAAGAGAACGGTGGAACAAGAGACAGATAAAGGGAAAAAGGGAAAGAAGTATTTTCCATTATGTGATAATTGTGGGAAGAATCACCCTGGTACTTGCCTAAAAGGAATGGAAGTTTGTTATAAATGTGGAGAAAAGGGTCACCAGGCTCGTGATTGCAAGGGAAAGAAAGAGGCTATCAATGTTGAATGCTACAATTGTAGGGAAATGGGGCATTATGCAAATGAATGTCCTAAGCGTCAAGGAAACTTACCTCAGAAAAGGCCAAGAGATCAAGGCCAATCTTATGCTGTGACTACAGTTGAAGCAGAATAATTAATGTATTGGTGCTTTTGGACTCAAGGATTATATTCTGGTTATAAGAATAATGTGATATATATAAAGATTGTACTGCAGTACTTTTTGATTTCAGAAAGGTTTTAATATGATTAAGGTAATCATATTTTTAGTATGTGACAGTAAGAGAAACTTTTCTTTGTTTGGGAAATCTGATGTTACAATTGATTTTGGAATTAAGAGACCTTTTAGAGAAAGTCTGGACAGAGGTATTTTGGATAACTATAAAGGTTGGAGTGGATTAAGTTGATCTTTGGATAGTATTGTTTAAGGTTAAAACATTTATGAAGATTATTTTTGGAATAGTATAGTACTATATTTTTAGTAAAAGGACAACCTGCAGGGTGGGGCATAACCCGTCGCGTCGGACAAAGCTGCAGGAATCGAACCCACAACCATAGTGCGACATGCCTTTATTTCCTACCACTAGCCTACAGGAAGTCCCTGGTTATTACAAAATAATTTTACTAATCTAAATGATATGTACATTTGGAACCTTATACAATTAGGATAAGTATAATATTTTGAATTCTATTATATTTTTGAGTGAAAGATGAGTTGAAGGTTGAAACTCTAATTGTTAAGCATAAATATATACACCTATCTCTTATTCAATGAATGAATTATTTCTTAAACTTTAGTAAAGGGATATTAAAACAAATGAAATGTGTTATCCTAATACCATATGTCTTGTTGAAGTGATGATATTTTAAATCAACAGAGATTGAAGGCTTTGAGGCCCTCAATTTGACAGTTGATTGTGATTGATGACCTCAATCACTACCTACAAATATTTACGTCTTTCCTCCAATTATATGTCTCTAATTTCCACCAATGTTCTCCTAATCAAGATCATAATTGGGTGGTGACTTTTTCATTTCCCTTTCCCTCTTATTAAGGCTAAATTTTATTAACCTTATTTCTGATATGGGTTTTCCAAAAACGTATTTTCTATTTTAAACATTTTATTTTCAAAGAAAATTTTAAAATTGCGAGGACGCAATTTATTTAAGGAGGGGAGAATGTAACACCCCGATCTTCCATGATACGCTTCTCATTCAATAATTCAATAGCTTGCATTGTACGCAACTTTGAGTTCTAGAACACCGCGACTAATCAAAGTAGCCGTTATGAATAGTACTAACCACATTTTAGAATTATAGAAATTTTATATTTCAAAATGGACTTCATTTTTGTATTCGTAATATCGAAATTATCCAAAGTTGAATTTTTTTTAATTTTCTGAGAACTTCCAATTTTTTATGAATAGTGAAAATTACTTAAAAAAAACTTTTTTAATGAAAATAATTTGTAGTGATAAATTATAATATTTAGTGGTTTTAATGTATAATTAGAATATATTTTTACCATTTTATCCAATGGTGGTCATTATAATTAATTTAACATTGAAATTGGACATAAACAATTGCCAATCTTTTGATATAAATTGTTTCTTAAAAACACGCTATTGTTGTGACAGCGGGAATTAATTATAAAATTAATTAATGCAAAATATATGTTTGGATTTTTTTAAAATAGACATCATTTTTGAATTCGGAATATCAATTATAGCTTAGGGTGAAATTTTGGCCTTATTCTGAAAAACATCAATTTTTGATAAATAGTGAAACCACTAAGTGGTTGTTAAAAACTGATTTTTCGTTAAAATGAAATATTACCACTTCTGTGATTTGATTTTCAAAAATCCGACATACATGGTTGTAATTAAGAAGTAAAATGTGGTTCAATGAGATTAAAATAATTTTTTGGTGAATAGTAACTTTTAAGTCCTTAATCGTGATTAGAGGTAATTAGTGTAGTTTAACGTAAAAATAATGTTTTAATAATATGAGATGAGCTTGACACTTGTCCTACTCCTATTGGATGAGTCATGGCCGACCAAGACAACCCATGGGTAAACTTGGGGACCCCATGGAGCCACTTTGGTTGGAAAATGACATTAATATATATTTATTTAATGTTAAATTTAATTGACACAAACATGAGTTGTTCTACTAAAATAGTTTTTAAGTGGGGTTACACAAGTCCAAATTTTGACTATAAATATTCATTAGAAATATAAAAAGATTTCCTACATCATTGTATTTTTTTTATAATTTTTAGACATTAAATAAATTAAATTATTTATGACATCATGATGATGCCGCGATGACCTCATTATTTAACGATTTAAATAAAATGGAAAGATAATGTAAAATCCAAAGCGTACACTTGTCAAAAACCTATTGGATGAGTAGATTTCGAACCCTTATCATCTTATCCTTTAATTATATAAGTTTGGGACCTCTAAAATCCGAAACTCATTTTATAATAATGTGACTTTTCTTTACTTTCCAAGAGTGCCCCTCCTCTCCACTTATAAAAGGCCCCCACCTCTCCCACCTCATTTACACTTTCAAGCCATTTGGCTCGGCCAACCTCTGCCCAAATACTCTCCCAACTTCCCCATATTACTCCTAGAAGCCTCAATTTGGGCAGAACTCTTCCCAAGGAAGCCTTTGGCTCAAATAAAAAAGAGTTACCCGATTTTGAGGTAATGTCTTCTCTAATGTTGTTTTGTTTTATTTTTTCTTCTCCAACCCCCTAAACTCTTTTTATTAATTTCTTTTGTCACAAAACCAGTATCCTTAATATACTAGGATGTTGTTATAAGAAGTATTCTAGCTACACTTACACACACCTACATCTAATGGTTAAAGAACATACGGTTTCTGTGGATGGCGAATTTCTGCCTCACGAAACGATGATTGTTCAACACTCATATAACACCTTCAAAGGTGGCCATTAAGATGTCACTATTTTTATATATGATATATAATATGTTTATGTTTTAATTATGCTTCTTTATTTCTTATTTATGGCATACTTTATGATTTCCATTATGGGTAAAACACGATAATTTCATTTTAGGAAGTGCGGACTACCGCCCCCTCAAAGTGATTTGAATCGTTAATGCCATATGTGGGATGTATAAAGGATGGAGTAAATGGTATTATACACTATATTATACTAGAATTATATTATACATTTATATCATTATGATTTCATTCCATTAAATATGAAATTGAAATGAAAGTAGCGTTCATGCGTATGTACGACTTACCGTCTCCATGAACGGTGCATTTCATTTCATACCTCTAAATGTTACGTAATATTATAAATGAATGTATATACTGGATATATAAGATATATATGACATCTAAATCATGAATATAATTCTAGAGATAATGGATATTCTACCACATAAACAACTTGTAATTATAAGAAGTTTATTGTTGACTCAAGTACCAAAGATCGACAAAACGACCGTTATTAACTTAAATAATTACATAATGTTCATATCATTGTAATAAGTGATATAATAAGGATAATGAAATTGAAAATGGTTCTTAATAAGGTATATATTAACTCTAATTTATTATTCAGGAGGTTAAAGAACGGTTGAGTCAAGTCAGACACGAGGTAAGGGAATTTCTTAACCCAACTTCCATTCTTTGGGTTAATCTCCTACTTTCAAATTATGTCAATATTATTATGTCCTATTTTGTATTTTTACTTTATTCCTGTGTAACTATAGTGAATACACATAATATATCTATTTTATTTTAAAAATTATCTTTTTAAGGACTTCATCTCAATCTCCTTTCATTGAGGCATATTTCGTTTTATACACAACTTTCTTTTATATGGTGTATAAACCCCTTTGACTTTTACGTTTATTCAAAAGGAATCTTTTTTATATGAAGCGTTTTTCTAAAGGACAAAAGGGAATGTTTTTCTTTCCGTACTTATGCGGCGATGACGACTTCTCCCCCGCCGTGACCATTATTTGAGTTTCGGCTTCCTCTACAAGACATCATTTTTTTAATGAAAAATAAATACAAAGTTTTAACTTTCTTTTATTTTGGTATTGAAAATGGTTTTGAAAGCATTTTTATTATATCAATGTGTTGTATTGATATCTTGTGATTGAAATGTGGAAATTTTATGTTTCCTTTATGCATGTTTTATGTGATACGATTATGTTATGGTTTATGATATGTTTAAACCTATTCATATGAGGAATGTATTGGACTTAATAAGTGACGGGTGGAGCCCGCTATAGCTCCTCGATGCACTGGTTGGTCTCATGAGACATGTAGACGTGGAATTGGCCAAGGCCCTATCCCAATTTGATTTATGGTTTTGGCCGAGGCCTTAATCATTTTAGACGTCTTGGCCGAGGCCTTGACAAAATGTTTCAGAATGTCTGGCATTATACATTCCCTCATTATGAAAGTGGTTATTGATATTTCATGTGATTATTCGACTAGTAGAATACCCATGTGAGTAAGTAAATGGCATTATTTAATTTTATTTTTTCCATATTATTCTGAAGTTCAAGTTTAAAAAGGCTTTTGTTTTAGTTATACATTGCCTTAAATGTTAATGTTTATTTATGAAAGCTTCCGAAATATTGTTATCCTTACTGAGCATCTGAGCTCACCCCTTTCAATGTTTTAATATTTTCCAGGATGTGAAGAAGTGTTTTATGAATGACCTGCAGGGATTGTCAGAAGAGGATATGAGTGTGGACTATGGAGACTTTGTTATTGTATTTTTTCACTTTATGATGTAATGTAACGTTTACGAATGTATCTGGTGTTTCGAAGGCTACTAAACTAATCGGCCTTTCGAGACTTGATCTTTTATGATCATGCCAATGTTACGAAGTAATGCACCGACTCTGGGTAGCTGGGGTCGGGGCGTTACATAAATTATACTTTTGTGGTGTAAAAATATTTTCATTCAAATAATGATAATTTTTAGTAAAATGAATTTTTTTTTTGATTTTGAGAAATTATACTAAAACTAAAATTTAAAAATATTCAATTTTGACTTTTATAAAATGGATTATAAATATTGGATAATCATGTAATAATTTGGTAATGATGTTAATTTCATTTTTTTAAAATAAATAGTTACCGTACTGAATGTTTATCATCATAGTTATGGGTAAAGCATTTTAATTAAAGTTAAAACTATGTGATATGATCATAAAATATTTTCTCAAAATGGATGGATGAGTGTTTCTCAAAAAATTAATTTTTCCTAGAAAATTATAATTGATTTTATATACAATTTAAAATATTATTCCATTCCTTTTTATATTCATAAAACTATATTTATAAAAATGTCACAATCTATCATTTTTTATCTTCCATTTGTCAGCATTGTATGTAAAAGAGTAAAAATATATTATGAATGAAATTAAATTACTATAATAATGTTAATGTAATTATAGGCCTCATTAAATTTTTTTTAACTTCTAAAAAAGTATAATTTCCTAAAACCCTTCCACTGCGTTAACGCATAATTTATAAAAAAAATTGAAAATTCAAGTTAAATGATTTGAAAGACATTAAAAATGATATGATTTGATTGATATATGGTATTACAAAAAATAATATATAGTTATTGTGAATAAGTGATTATTTAAGTGTTTTAATTCAAATTATAATTTTTCCTGATATGTTTAAATTCATATTTTGTTAATAGTCTAGAAATTGACATTAAATGGTATTTAATGTATAGAAATTATTATTAAATAATATAGAAATAATAATTAATAATATCGAATAATTATTAGGGGAAATAATCAAGCCTATAATTCATGATTTAGGTATATTCCATTTTTAATTTTGAAAATTACATTCATAACCCTTAAAAATTGATAATTAGAGAAAGTTCCATAGATTTTTGCATATAAAATGGTTCTCAATTGAACTATTTAAAATCATGAATGTATTTTGGATTTCTCCAAAAACACATTAAAAATATATATCTAAATTTTTTTGTGTGCCTAGTCTCTTATATTTATCATTAACCTATCGATTAAAGGACTTAATCTAAATTGAAAATATGATATCAACATATGAGTTAGAGAACCTACATAATTATTCAATACTCGAGGTATGAAATTTCTCATTTAAATTACCTTTCTTTTAGAATTAATACATATTAAAAACATTTTCTTCGTGTATAAAATTACATATGAGGAATTTAAAAAAACAAAAGTGGCTTATAAATTTATTTCACGATATCTACTTTAAAATCATTGTGTTTCAAAAGTTATGAAATCTATATTCGATTTTTAATTAATATTTTTTTAATGTTTTAAATAGTTTTTAAAATATGTTCCTGATTATTTAAATGTTTAAATAATGTAAATATTTAAAAATAAAATATTTTGAAATGTCAATTTCAACTGATTTTTATTTTTCATAGGTTTTAGATGGAATATTTTTGATATTTTTTTGGTGGTTATTTTTAATGTCATTATAGTTATTTAGAAGGAATTTAATTTAATTTTATTTATCATTAATGTACATTCCCATCATCATGTAATCTATTCAATATAAATTTTACTCTTAATGTTTTCATGATTTTCCAATGTAAATGTGCATCCCATTATTTTGTGGAATTTTTAATTTTTAATAATTTTAAAAATATGGGGATATTTATCTATATTATTTTATAAAAAAAATATAATGTTACTCTTAATATTTGTTTGAATGAATATTTTTAATTTATTTTATGAGAAAAAGTATAAGATAATAAATTTTTTGATATTAAGAAATGAAACATGGATGTTATTTTGGAAATTTAGAAGTGAGAGTGAACTTAAAACCTTATGGTACTATGTATATTTTGTGATAGGTGGGTTTCTTAAAGACCATATAATACATTTGGTAATTTTATTTAGTTATCTAATATATGTTCCTCCAACAATAAGGTGGACTGACATAATTAACCCTAAGGAGTGATGATGGTAATTGAATGAAGTTACTCTTAAGATAACGAGGGTAAAGTTAGTCAATCCTGTGATGTGATGGAGTAACCATATAGGATGATCCTAAGAGAATATTTAAAGGGATAACTATAATAGGTTACTTATATAAATTAATGGATTTTACTTAAATAAGTTACTCCTAATTAAAATTGGGAATTATCATAGGTTATTCCATGATTAAATTATGTTTCCCCAAGTTTCCCACGTGTTTTCAAAATGCTTGGAAATGAGTTTCCATATAAATTACTTGACATTAAAGGTTAAATAATAAGTTTAGTATTTAAAGAAATGTTAAGGATATTCTAATAGAAAATTTATTTTTTTCATTCTAACGATTTAATGAATTAGAATTTTTCCATTATCAATACTTATAAAATATTTTAGCTAAAAATAGGCTCTAAATTTATTTCCAAATTAGTTAAATGAGTATTTGGGCCCCAGAGTACAATATGTATAAATGAATGATTACTTAGAGATTTTTCTAAATTTGAAATGGAATAATGGTTTTCCTTTCTTTTATTATCGGTAACTGTTATTTGTTTTTATCATACAATGTTTCCAAAAAATTTCATGGTGTATATAGATGAGTATGAACTATAATGAAGTATATCACTTAATATATAAAATTGGACATGAATAATTCAAGATCTCCATGAATTATACATTATTATGAACATAATAATCCAATTTTTCAAATGAACATTGTTTTACAATGATCCATATTCAATATAGTGGATTTAAAAATTATCTAAACCTATAATCCAAAATGATCAATGGAATTTAAGAATGTTAGATGCATGAAATTGAACTGATAATTATGGCTTGTAAAATCCATATTTTTTATATATATTGTTATATAGGTATGTACATGTAATATGAGAATGAGTTGGGGATCATTTTCATATATTTTCTTGATAATAAAAGAATGTATACATCATTTTCAATGAACAATTTTCATTTTGAGCTTTAAAATAAAAATCATACAATTTCAAACAAACTGAACCACTCATTGGTTCATGTTTAGATACTAAATGTAAAAAATTATTCAAAAAATATGTTTTGAATTTTCTTTAAATCCGAGTTTATTGTTCATTTTCATCATGTGTTGTGTGTTTCAATGTGAAAAGGTATAATTGAATCTAATGATTCACATTAACATAATTATTCAGATAAATGTTTTTAACTTATTTAACATTCATTTCTACAAGTCCTAAATTATATTAAGATCATCTATCATTGATTTTACAAGAATAAAATCTTTTTTGTACAAAATTTATCATTGCATACATTTATACGATAAAACCGTTTCTAACTAAAAACTCAATTTTTTCAATTCTGACTAAACCATATATGATATTGGTTTTTGTTTTTTATAAATGTTAAAATTGTATAACCATTTATTGTTGTGTGGAATTAAAATAATTTTATCATTCTTCCATTATTTTTAGTTCATGACAACATTTGGAGTCTAAAAGCACACATCATAATATAACAAATAAAATGCCTAATAGAATGGAATGATGTTGAATCATATGGACCAAATATGATGTACATATTTATTTATATTCTAATTATAATCTAAACATTTTTATATTATTTTTAGTGTTAAATGCATGTTTTTATGTTAAAAGGTGTTATTAATATTAAATATACATGGTCGGTCATTTTTTTCAACCCAAATGTGTAATCGTTGAATATTAATTCACAAAGATCACAATTAATTTAAAGATCATATACCAATGGTTTAATGTTAATTTAATATTGATTTATTGTATTTTAGTGTTCCATGTTAAATTATATTGAAATCTATTTAATTCACAATGATTTATTTTTTTCATTCTGGAAAAAGAGCATATTGGATTGGTGTTAGGTTTGTTCCTACATGTCACAAATGAGTAGAAGATATTTTTTTATTATTTCATGATAATATGATCATAGTCCCTTTATATTAAGTTAGAAATTAATGTTTTGAGTCTAAAATTGTAACTTGGAACATTTTTACCAAACTACCAAACATATTAGTGTGTAGTTGGACCATACATGTCAAAAACAATTGAAATATGTTTTTGAAGAGTTTTATTAAAAACGAATGATATTAAGAATATGTTTATTATTTGATGTATGTTTTAATGTAAAAAGTATTCAAAACATTAATTATTCACTTTATTTTACTTTCTTAAACCATAATATTATTAGTGTGTGGTTCGTTCCAACAAGTCACAAATAATCTTATGATTTTCTACCTAGCATTTTACAAGACATTGAAAATTCGATGTAAGATTAAGACAACATTAATTCGAATTTAAAACTACTATCTCAATATAATCAAATAATTAAAATATAACAACCATATAACATAACCCCAATTATATAATATATTAAAAACAAAAAATATAATACAATATCATTATAGAAATAAAGAAAATTATCCATTAGACATATCATAAATTTTGTTTTGAATTTAACTCAGTATGGTGATATATAAGACATATAATTTCCCTTTCCACAACACCCCCATCCTATATATTTATGAAAAGTAATTTTACATTGTCATATCCAATTAATCCTATATTTTTTATTCAATAAACTTTTTCTTCATATTTTTATTTCATCTTCATTATTTTCCTTTAGACTACATAGTCAAAAGAACAACATAAACCAACACCATATATTATAATAGTAAAGGAAGAAATTTACCACCAATTCATTTGAGGTCATAGGTCCAAAATATATCACCTATAAATTCTCATGATACTCATTCCATAAAACAATAACAAGTAGATTGTAATGTGAAACTAATGATGATTGTTCCCTGTTCACATCTGAAGCTTCTTAAATTTTAACATTTTAATATAAAACTTTTCATAATGATTTTACTAATTTTTTAAAATTTATAATTATATATATATATATATTTATCAATATTACTATTTATATTAAATTAAATTAAATTAAAATAGAATGTAGTTACCCTAATTTCCATTGTAGGTTTTTCCATGAGATCATTGTCAAGATTTTTGATGTACATAAAGTCATATCTTCATCCATCCAACTAGGTGACCTAACTCTGAACCCATTAATCAAAATATTTATAAATTTCATGTTATAAATAAACCTTTAGGTGTAGTAAATTAATATAAACAATTTTAAATTACATAAAACTAATATTTAACTTTTCTTGTAAAAATGTTTTGTCATCGCAATATGAGGATTGACTTGTTTTTTATGATTCACTATATTTTTTTAGATATATACTGGATAAAATGGTAAAATCAATAATAATTATAAGTTCCATGTGTTTATGTAGTTATGTTAGTATAATGTATAGAAATACCACATGTGATACATGCATGTTCATATCAATAAAAAACATCCACTGATCACGAGACATGACATCGATCACGTTCTCATACATTTATTGAGTTATCAGAAAAGTGCTATTAACTCATTCCACAATAACCACATATATTCATTTTATTTCATTCCAAAATTCATCATGGAATTGGATAATGAAATATAGTTATGTGCATCAAAATAAACAAATATATTAAATAAAAAACATAATAAATTATTTAAATAATGATAATTTTTTCATGTATTCTCAATTATTCAACAATGAATAATTAATTAGTATTACATTTATCTCATTATAAAGAAACTAATTATTTGAATATATAAGAATATTCTTTTTATACTTAAGATTAATGGGAAGTATCTCTGAATTTAACATAATATTTCTAATAATATATTCACACATCTTGGAAGCATCACTAATAGGCACACTGAACTAATCAATTGAAATTAAAATTTAAAAGTATTTAAAATATAAAACATTCAAGGGATTAATATTGGTATCTATTTTTTTTATTTTTATCTATTTGAAAAAATATTAAATTACTAATAATAATATAGAATTTTTTAACAATGAAATACATACCATTAATGGTAACCCTCTAATATTCCCTAGATAAAAGAGTGACCAACTACTTTCCAAAAAATGTTTTATTGGATATTGAGCTACAAATTTCATCTAAGATTGTGGCTCACTAATAATTTCTAGTATAGTGGAATCACATGGGTTCACTTTAGGTTATTATAGAAAAAGTGAGCTTTTTGATGATTAATAATTAGGATCATCATATTTTTTAGTTCTCGACATTCTTATATTTAAAAAATATTAGAATATATTCAATATATTAAAATTTTAATTAAAATAATTATATACATAAAAATGGATTGAGGTTTTAAAATAATTTTAAAATAGTGATAAAAAACTGACAATGGATATCATATTAACAACTCATTATTTAAAAATCAATGTTTCATGTTTCAAAATAATATATCATAAAATATTTTATATTTTTTTAAATGACTCATTATTTTAAATCATTATGATTTTTAATGGTATAAATAATAATTCATTAATATTAAGAATACATAAAACAATATACTCAAAAGTTCCCTTTAATTTTTATAACCCTTTTTTTACTAATAGGATTGATGAATTTTAGGTAATATATAATAAGATAATGATTAAATTTGAATCTATGAATTCAATGTATCCTTATTGAATATTATTAATGTATAAATGTCTTGTTTTATAATTTTTTTAATACACATGTTCAGAAAATTGATTTTATATTCAACCATATTTTTTGAAAATTTATTATTTTATGCACAAAAAGTTTCAATTAGATAAATCAGAGATAATGTGTTCAGAAAAAAAGGTGGACAATCTCTTCGATATATCTCATATTTATAACTTATGAATTTATTATATAGTTTCATTACCAATTTATACATTCCATTACATTTATCATTATTTTTTAAATTTTTTATCAAGATTCATTATAAATAACACATCTATATCTTCTCCCCCTTCCAGTTATATTGTTTCAATATTGGATCAGAATTTTTTTTGAATCATTATTGGTAGATGATTTTCATTATCACAAACTATTAATTGATCCATATCAATATTTTTATCTTAGTTTCTTTATTTTAAACATATATTAACATGAATAATTTCATATAAACCCTCATATGTTAAATAAACTGACTGAATATGTGAATATAGGATAAATGGATCATTCTCTTCACAATCATCATTTTTGATCAAGAAAGAGAATTAGAAATTGGTAAAATTAAATGTATATTTTTTATACCTCTATAAATTTTGTTGTAGTTGAATTTGAATAAGAGAACTAAAAATTGACTCTAGTAATTAAATTTCATGATATCATCCAACCTTATGTATTATCTTACCCCTATATGTGTAAATACACAACTTTTTAGAGTTTAAAACCCTTCGTCTCGGTTAATTATCCAAAACATGAACCCATCTAAATTATAAGCATCCAATCTTATAGTCTGTATAGTTGATCATTAGGACGAAATCATGAAATCATCTGACATTTTTGGTCAAATATCAGCACTCAATATCTATAAATTAAAATAAAAATTAATACTTATAACATTGAAAAAATAACAATTAATATATAATATGAATATGAGTATATAATAATAGGATGGGTGAACCATTAAAAAATCTCCTTATTGACATTTTTTTCAATTTTATCTCATATCAAATTAGACCCCTTAGTCGTCTCTTTTTTAGAAAGATAAAATTGTAAATCAATTAATTTTCAATTTGACTATAGATTAGAACCTATACATGGGATTATAGTAACTCAAATCCAATTAGTGTATAATTGTATCCCTTTCCAATGGATCTTTCAATAGTTTATATAACTAATGACTTATTTTTGGAATGAGAAATATTATAGATGTCATCAACATATCCTACATGATTTAATAGTATCTCTATTACATATAAATACCTAGAAAAAAGTTTAGAATCTCAATACGTATCCTTTTGAAATAGATCCTTTATGTTGAGATTTATTTATAACACGTGACTCTAAATTTCCTAATTACCCAATGAAAAAAATAAGAAAATCAATTAAAAAAATTAAATAAATACTTCAAAAATTTCAATTCACAAATGGAAATAAAAAATATGAATTCACCTCTAATTGGATATATCCATCAGCAGTGTATAGGGACACCAAGTTTAGTATCCTTAAAAAAATGGATGGTTAAATGAATCGTGACAATGAATAATGGAAGGGGAAATAACTTCTCCAAATAAAAAGGTATACTTACATATTCATTCTTGACGTTTTCAAGTTAACATTGTTATATATTTTTTACAAGAATATCTACAATGAATATATATGACTCAACTAAAAATAAATTTATTTTTTTAGCAATGTATTACACAATGATAAGTGTAATAAAATTATATATCAGAACATATGAAGTATGAATTTTCAATCGACATAATTTTGGATATATTAATTCAAAAAAATAAAAAATGTTACTTAAATATCCATCTGTCATTTTTTAAGTTATTTAATGTTCAAATAAATAAGTTTTATCAATATGTATCATTATAAAAAGAGTTTAAGGATACATTCAATTCTAATTATTTCACAAACAACATTTTATATACATTTATTCAATGACCTTATGCAGACTATGGTGATTCTTTGATTTACTAGGATCATTTTTTAATAAATAAATCCAATTTTCATTAACATTCTTCTCAACAAGCATAAAATTAAGATTATGGTAATTAAAATTAAACTCCCAAAAAAAAAATTTCAAATATATACTAATTCTACTCCATAGTTTTGTTCTCATTGCTTCAAATATTAAAACTCATACCAATTTTTCCATTATTTAAATGGATTATATTTTCCTAATTTTATACCAACAATAATTTATTTTACTATATTTTATTCAGTATAAAATTATATTTATGTGTTTATCTATAAAATATGTCTATTATATTATGTTTTTATCCTACATTTGTGAGATTCATTCATAAATTGGGGATAGTGAATAAAGCTCAATTTTCAACTATGATGTAATTATTAGGGTATTAAATCACTATAAAAAACTAGAAAATCCAATTATGTGTACTGGTGTTCCGACTAAATTTGTTTTCTCATTAATTAAAGTTAATAATTTTACATATTAAATCTGAATGAATTTTTTATAATTATTTTATTGATGCATTTTTTACCAAATAATCATTCTATAAATCAATAAATCCATTTACTAGAAGATAATGATATAAATCAATGTCATTTATATGAATTTTTCTCCTATAATAATCATATAAATAATTATAAAAGGATTTTTTATAAACATATAGGGGTAGATAGTAATGTATCAAAACAATTATAAATATTCTATAATTAGTACATAAAGTACCAAATCCTTAACAAAAATTCCAAGACGCTAAATAAAAATTTCCATATAATGAATCAATAATCTCCAATAAGGTTGAATCTATCTAAATCCTTAGTAATATGTCTTTTTTCATTCAAAATAATGTTACTTTATATCCTTTTCAATATTGGATGATAGGAATAATATTGGATGTCGTGCTTTCCTAGGAATATAATGTGACACATTTACGCTAGTTGTCTTATTATACTTATAATTCGCATCAAATTCATTTATACTCTCACCACATATCATTGATTTAAATCTATTGATATGGCATCATATGCATTCTTCTTGATCGTACACTTTTCCAAAATAAATTAAAAAAATCATTATGACATGCATGCATTTTTGTGTAATAAAGATAAAGTTTAGAGATGATTTTATTAATTTCGGATAATTATTAAATGATTTTAGAATCAAAAAATATATCATGAAGAAACTCAACACTAATGGTTATTTATTAATCAGTATGTACTCAAATACACTTGGAATATCACAACTTGAATAAAAAATATGGCTCCAAGTACTTGGCACATTATTTCTATAACTCATGATATTTTCATTAAATAATTCATAAAAAACGTTTATTTTCTCCTTGTTATTCTCAAGAATATTAAAATGAAGAGGGTCGACTAAAGGTTATTCTAATATATTAAAATACTGGTCATTGTATCTAGAAAAGTAAAATACATCATTCATCATTTTTTGATCTAAATTCTCCTCTCATGGGTCACTATTAATTAAGATGATATTTAGTTCTTTCAATTTAAATGAAATTCAATTTTCTAATAAAAATGAAACATACATATAATAAAAGAATCCATTTCAATATCAAGTTCTCATAAACATTTTTTATCGAACCATTGCCTAAATTTATAATCAATCAACTATTGAGGCCGAATAACACACAATATGGGAGATATCAAGGATCACTATAAATGATAACTGAAAATTCAGGAAACATGGGAAAAATCAACAATGTGATAGGATTCATGAAGGGCCATCATTTTTTGAAACCCAATAGTTCCACAAAGTGTTATTGACACACTGTGAAACTGAAGCCTCATTGATGATAATAATCCTTCATGAAAAATATATAATGGTCCATATAAAATCTACAAATACCTTATATACCCATAGCATGGGACTCCAACCTTCGGTAATCCAACCAAATTTTTTGATTCATGAAAATCTACCCTTCTTACACCCTGAGGCACATGGATATTCATAGGTAGTGATCTGCCATGATCAACTAATATTTTGTCCCCCAACTCCTAGGCTCATATTAGAGAAGACATTCCTGAAATACAACAACCTACACACTATAAAACATACTTCATTCCAATTAGCGGCACAACCTATCCCAGGGGGGAATTCCACGACAACACCATGCCCACCTCGAATAGGCTGGGGGCTACAGACTAGCACCAAGTAGGCATATCCAACAAATGGGAGGCATTAGCCTAAATTACTTATACAGGCAAATACATATCCATTACACAAAATGCTATAATGTAAACAACTGAAATAAATCGTTTATACATATAAGATCCCACAAAAAAAATATGATAGTGAATTTACTGGATACGAAAAAATGTCAAAACCATTTCATCCACCAATAGACCATACACAAGTCCCACTGGAACTATAAAGAGTTCAACCTGGTCCAAGCATGGGGACATTGTGAAAGAATGCTCCCAGTAAACACCTTAGTCTACCCAGATCCATCTATTCTCAACCTTCTTCTGATCCACCATGGGCACTATTATAAAGGGTCATTGTCTGGACATGATAAGACACATGCGGGAAAATCTCATGCAAGAGTGAGTATAAAAATACTAAGTTTGACACAAAAAAAAAATCATTAAGCACTAGTTATATTCATCTCAATAAAAGATGTAACATTGTATGAAGGATACAAGATGTAGAGAATAAAATGGATATACTTAGGAGACACACCATGACATCGGGTAGTCATAACTGACTACCATCCACAGGATTCTCATACGAATCGTGCTCATTCCAGGATACATAACTCCTCGAGCCATGATTTCATCAGAGACAATTGAAAAAAGGCCTAACTCCCATTTAGCCTGCCCGAATAGAATATACTGGTTAACTAAAACTATGATACACAAAGAGGGGATCACACATAGAATCGTTTGGGGGTACCACAAAGCCAATATCGATAAACCTCTTACGTAGTGGATCATATGAAAATGATCCCACAAAACCTACCAATTCAACCTACTAGATAGAGGATCAATTCCAGACTCACAGTGGTCACACTAATTCCAAAAAATCCACTAGGGGTGATAAATTATTTCAATCTAGTCTCATAGATGGATACCACATCTCTATCTGAGACTCGAGATCTCGAGGGGACTATAATCCTGTGGTGTGGATGTAATGCTGCACCGAGACCTTGAGGAAAAGGACGAAGGGAATGCTCTAAACCTATACCAGATTGAAAAAACCCACCATTGGTCTCAAAATTATTTTCTCAAGGTTATAGTCCCAACACTGTATATGGGTAATTGAATAGACGATCCGTTTAGGATTTATGGTCAATTAAATGAAACTGCTCGTAGAACGTTCGGGGTCCTATGGAATAACAACACAGTCAGTCCTCCTATTGTGCTGAGCAGCCACCTATGGGATGACTGTCGAGGTCATTCCACCTTCCACACTTGACCAGCCTCTACGGTCGACCACCATAGACCGACCCCATAGTCACTGTGCACTACAGTGACTTGAGCTGTCATGTTACCACAGTAGACTACCACTGTCAAATTCCTTGTTCAATCACAACCAGGCTCCGCACTGGTTACCCCATATCTGACCCGGGTCCACTTTTTCTAAACAGGACCACTGGCCTGACCCAACCCACATTTCTGGCCTGACCCACCAACATAGAATATCCCCCTTGGACCATCCCAATTTGGATTTTAAGCCACAATCCCACGCCCAATACTATAATCCTCTGTCAACTATCACATCCGTCGTTATGGCATGTCACTGCCATCGCACCCGTCACATACGACTGCACCACCTGTGCTGTCGTAAACCACCACCTCATGTTGCTGGTCCCTTCCTTAGACCACCACCCCTCATCCAATTCTTGAAAAATTAAATGATCGTTGATATGATCTCCTTCGGTATTGATCTACATAGACCCATCCTTGGTTGTCAATTCTCCTTGAATACTGGGGTTCAAACGAGTTCAGAACCCCCCAGAAACATCATAGTGGGAACCAAGGGGTTCCTACAATTAATAATTTGAAGAATGAAGGGAGTAATGCACAAGAATGAAGGCTTATCATCATTTGAAAAATGTTCCAGGCCAACGATCAAGATTAGGGGATTTGGGATAAAAAAACCAGATTAAATCAATCACAACTCGCAGTACGCATAATCCAAGAATCAATCCATTCATCGATTGATCCATGTTAATCATATAAATAATGGATGGGTAATAAAACAAGTTAAATAATGTGCTACATTAATTAAGATGAATCACTGATGTAGAACGAAGTTGTGTTGTCATCGTTTGAGAGATCCATTAAGATCGGTGTTCTTCAATCACTGATTCGAAGCTCCGACATCACTTGCTCGAGAGGATTATCCCGAGGTTTCTTTCCAGCATCTCTAGAGATTTCAAGGGATATAAGACTATCCATAGGTCTACGATAATTGTTTTTAAAAATAAAAATTTCACTACCTCGATGAAATAAAATAAATTTTTTACATCATATATTTTATTCTTAAAAAATTCCCAAGGAGACCTTCCACAATCGACCTATGCTGAAAAATTATACATCAAGCCTAGTGTAAAACAGCCATTCCGAACTCAATAGTGCCATTGTATTTAACATCTAGGAACTATTTAAGAGTTATTCAACTTTTTCAGGAAACTACGTGCATATGCGGTTAAATATTTTAATATTTTTAAAACATTTATTCCGAGCACACTTGGCCTAGGAATTACATGATGTCTCAACCCCTTATCTCAAAAATATTCCATATAACAATTATAAATAATATAAAGATAATAATAGAAATTAAATTCTCCCCACCTTGGGTATTTACATCCCCAAAAGGCCAAAACAAGGGCTACACAAACATATGGGAGTACTAAGCATGAATTTGAGACTCCTTCTCCCATGTACTCCCCTGGAGAGTCCTTTGCATCCAATGAATTTGAAATAAAGGAATTGATCTCCCATAGAGGATCATATCCTTCCAATATGATATATCCACTTGGTACTTAGAAAAGGTCTTACATCCTTGATATATAGATTATCCTAGTTGATTAAACGTGTTTGGAAATGAGCCTACCTCCTCAGCTGTGACGCGTGGAAGACGTCATGTCCCCAATCTAACTACAGTGTTAGAGCCAAGTGGGACTCCACCTCTCCAACTCTACACATTATCTGTAAATGGATGATGAACCACAGTGATTTATTTCCATCCCAAACAAATCATTATAATCTCCATCAAGGTGAAACAATAATGAACACATTGTCTCCATCCTCGAACTCCACGACCTTCACCACCAATTATCATAAGACTTCTGATGGCTCTGCATAGTATTCATCCACTCATGGATGATATACACCTTCTTTGTAGTAGCTCGCACCAAATAGGGGCCCATGAGTACTAAATCACCTAAGTTAGTCAAATAATGAGGTGACCTATATGGTCACACATAAAAAGATATGAATGGTGTCATTCCCATGGTGGAATGGTAGGTGATTTTGTATGCAATATCCACCAATGGTATGTGGTCCTCCCAACTATGGGAAAAATCTATCATGAAGCCCCACAACATTTCCTCCAAAACCTGAATGCTCTCTTCCGTCTGTTCATACATCTATGGGTGAAAGGATATTACCAAGCATAGTTGGGTCCCAAATACCTCATAATGTCCCTTCATAAACCAGAATATAATGTGAGTATCATGCTTAGAAAAAACTATTGATGGAATAATATGCAGTCGAATTATCTCTTATATGTAGAGTAATCCCATGCTAGTTAATGACCTATACTCATGGATATCTAGGAAGTGGTCCTACTTGGTGGGTTAGTCAATATTAACACTAATGGAATCATGACACCTTTATTTACATGGTAAGCACATCACGAATTCCATCGATATCCCATCCCTCTTCCATTTTTGTACCTCAAGGGTTTGAGCCAAACCCACTAGAACCTGGGGCTCAGCCTTCACTTGATGACATGTAAGGCATCATGAAACAAACTTTGCAACTCCTTTCTTAATCCCTCACCATAAAAACTAGCATCATAAGTCTTGTTATATCTCTTCCATACCTTGATATACTACCAAAAGTAATATAAGATACACTCTCAATAACCTCCTTCTTCACTGCCACTGGCAGTACTATACATCCTTTAAAAAGAACAAAGTGCTCCCCACCTTTTGAATCTCCATTAGAAGCATGATATATTAATAACAGAGCATGTAGGGTCTCACAGTCATTATCCACATGCTCTACCTCTCTGAGTTGCTGCAAGAGTGGATGGGCGAGCACCATCAATTAGAAGTTAGCTACTCTATCTCTATCCATAAATGATATCTACAATGAGGTGAAATCCTCTAATGAGTCATTTAAAAACTGTGAAATAAATCTCTTACTAAGAGAATCTTCCACAAAATTCCCCATTTAATGATTATAGATAATATAAGTGTAATAGTTCTAGAGGAACACAATCCGTCACCATTTTATGAAGTTCAAATCATTTGGATAAAAGATATACTGGAGACTCTTATGATCTGAGTAGACGATAAACTACTCAACTATCAAGTTGTTTCTACACATCATCAATGCGAATAATACAACTTAGAACTCCAGATCATGGGTCATTTAGTTCTTCACATGTGGTCCAAACTGGAAGGAACAATAAGAAATAACTTTTTGACTATGCCTCAGGGCACATCAATGTCCATTCTCAAATGCATCACAGAATACCACATACATAATTTCTTACTCTGGTATCTTCAGGATGGGAGAGCCCGTCAACGAATTCTACATCTCTTGAAATCATTATTGGTGCTTATCCATCCACATGAGATGTTTCTGCTTTCATGGAAAATATTTCAAGGGCGCTTACACTCTAGATAAGTTAGGCACAAACCTTCGATAGTATGCAACCAATCCAAGGAAAGTCCACACATCTATAACAATCTTGGGTAACACCCATGTATGCACATCTTCAACCCTTGCTGGATCTATGGAAACTCCAGCCTCTGAGATGAAATTTCCCAGAAAATGGACCTCTTGAATAAAAAACTAGCAGTTTGAAAGCTTCCCTTAAAGTTAGTTCTCTCAAAGTCTGTTCGGGACCGTCCTCAAGTGTCTCACTTTCTCCTCCTCAGATGCCAAATACACTAGGATGTCATATAAGAAGCTCACCATAAATCAGAGTATGAATGAATACAAGATCCATTTCATGAGTCCCATGACCACTTTTGGTGGGTTTTCATGCAAATAAGCATCAACATGTACTTATAGTGACTATAACGACATCTGAAGGCCATCTTCGATATATCCTCCTCCCATACTTATAGCTGGTGATAGCATGATATGATGTCTATATTTGAGATTCATCTCGACCATTTAAAATGATAAAAAAGTTCATTGAACCTTGATTGTGAATAAATGTTTTTCTCGGTCACCTGGTTGAAGCATCGATAATCCACATATGACCTCAAGCTCCTATCTACCTTCTTGGAAATGAAAATTTGGGCTTCCAAGGTTGAAACACTGAGTCTCATAAATCCCTTACTCTGCATATCTACTATATATATCCTCAACACATGAATATCTAAATGAGACATATCAGAAGAAGTTGTAGATATCAGTGTCCTCCCGAGGTGGAAATCAATGAAAAATTCCATCTCTTTGTGGGGAGGTAAACCTAGAATATCTTCATGAATGACATCATCATACTCCACCACCACCACATGAAACGGAAGACTCATAACATCTATATCATAGAGGGAGATGCTACCCAGCTAATGAGTAATAGGATGCACCCTCCTATGAATGATTTCTCCATTCACTACCTACGTTTATTTTTCACCAAAAAATGAAAACCATGTTCCATCAATATAGAAACAACACAATTGTTTCCTAAAATAGTATTTTTGAGAATGAATGTGGATAGCTAGTCCATAACACGAATGATGTCATAATGACTCAATGCTAATAGAAAAAGGTCCCAACCAAAATTCTCACCTACAAAGTTTGGTCATACTGTCAGCACCAACATCTGATCATTGAGTCTCCTATAGTAAGAGTCTCCAAGAATAAGGGTCAATTAAATGGTTCAACCAGAATCTCAATGTCTCAGATAAGAATAGTGGAATTAAAGAAATTATTGTCATTTGACCCTATAAAAACTAATGATATTGTGGAAAATACATAGATAGTACCACATATAATCCGTAGAGCATTGGGGTCATATGACACCATCACCAGCATCTGTGCTCATTCATGTCCACCATCTCCCTCATCAGGACTTGGACCACAAGGGGGTGCTGGGGGTAATAGGTCGAACCTATAAAAACTTCTTGATTCTCTACCTTCCCCTCTTCCACATGTGTCTCTATATATACCACCATGATCTTATCTCTATCTCTGCCTCAACGATCCCTCAACCACATGCATATCAACTGTAAGACGATTCATGAAATCTTGTGCCAAATTTCCCTACTCACTGCATGAGTAACACTACACATCCTTTGGCTGATTCTAGCCACCCTGGATATAAGGCCCCAGCCTTAAACCTTACTTAATCTTGAGTTATTACAAGATTTCACATTGAGGATCTTTTCGGGTTTAGAGTTTTAGAGAATTAGATCATAGAACTTGCATTACATTCCACATAGAAACAAAGTGGTTACATAAAGATAGTATTCTTCATTCCCATCAATGGAAACACATTTAAAATAAAACATGGATTATTTCTTGAAACATCCTTGACTCTATCATCTTATCATGTACCCTTCCCTTGACCTGTGAAAAACATTTCAAAAACTTGGGATGAGCATAAAAACTCAGTATGGGTTATAAAAAAAACATGGAAAGGAAACATGAGTTCATATATACATAAGAATGAAATCATACTTTACCCATAAAACATAGGCACTTTAACATACCTCATAAAATCATGAATAAATCATAGAAATCATAAGACATAAAGGTAACTTGAGGCATTAATAACATTCTTACGTAGGGAGTAACCCTCTTGGTTACGTTTGGAATACCCATCACAGTATATTCCCTAAATCTCTTCAGAGAAACCTTAACGTTTCACTCATTCGCGTTACCCAATGCATTGGAGAGCTATAACGGGCTCACCCGCCCTTAGTTTATCACGGAACCACCCGTCTTCATAATAATGCCCAAGAACCATAACATAATCATATCACATAAAACATGCATAAAGGAAACATAAAATTTCCACATTTCAATCACGAGATATCAATACAACACATTGATATAAAAACATTATGAAAACCATTTTCAATACTAAAATAAAAGAAAAGTAAAACACGGTATTTATTTTTCTTTGAAAAAGAAGGTATGGCTTGTAGAGGAAGCCGAAACTCAAATAACGGTCACGACGGCAGAGAAGTCGTTGTCGCCGCATACGTACGACAAAAACATTCCCTTTTGTCGTTTAGTAAACGCTTCGTATAAAAAAGATTCCTTTTTAATAAACGTAAAAGTCAAAGGGGTTTATACACCGTATAAAATAAAGTTGTGTATAAAATAAAATATGCCTCAACGAAAGGAGATTGAGACGAAGTCCCATACCTCGTATCCGACTTGACCCGACCGTTCTTTAATCTCCTGAATAATAAACTTGAGTTAATCTCTACTTGCTTAAGAACCTTTTTCAAGTTCATTATTCCTTTTATACCATGTTATGTACATCATGTAATCATTTAAGTTAATAATGTTCATTTTGTCGGTATTTGGTTCTTAAGTCAAAAATAGACTTCTTACACTTTCATGTTGTTAATTTGGTCAAAGGTTCATTATATCCAGAATGGTATTCATGATGTAGATATCATATATGTCATATATATCCAGTACATATATGCATTTATAATATTACATCACATTTAGAGGTAAGAAATGAAATGCACCGTTCATGGAGACGGTAAGCCGTACGTACGCATGAACGCTACTTCCATTTCTATTTCATATTTTCTGGAATGGAATCATAATTATATAAGAGTATATTATAATTCCAGTATAATAACATATATAATATCATTAACTTTATCCTTTACACATCCCACATATGGTATTAACGAATCAAATCAATTTTAGGGGGCGGTAGTCCGCATTTCCTAAAATGAAGATATCGTGTTTTACCCATAATGGAAACCATAAAGGTATTCCCAAAATAAAAAAAACAGAAGATTAAGGAAAACATAAACATATTATATATCATATATAAAAATAGTGACATCATAATGTCCACCTTTGAAGGTGTTAAATGAGTGTTGAACAATCATCGTTTCGGGAGGCAGAATTTCGCCATCCACGGAAACCGTATGTTCTTTAACCATTTGATGTATTTGTGTGAGAGTGTAGCTCAAATAAATATTATAACAAAATCCTAGTATATTGATTATACTGGTTTTGTTACAAAAGAAGTAAATAAAAAGAGTTTAGGGGGTTGGAGAAGCAAAATAAAACAAATGAACATGAGAGAATGAATTACCTTTAAAAGTGTAACTCCTTTTGAGTTGAGCCTAAAGGCTTCCTTTTAAAGGATTATGCCCAAATGGAATCCTCTAGGATGAGTAGAGGGATGTGGAGAGAGAAACTGGGCAGGGTTTGGCCGAGCCAAAGGCTTGAGTAGTGTGTGAAATGAGGTAGAGGTGGGGGCCTTTTATAAGAGGAGAGGAGGGGAACTTTTGGAAAGTAAAGAAATATTACTTTATTTGAAAATGTGTTTCGGTTATAAAAGGTCCCAAATTGATATAATTCGTGGATAAGGTGATAAGGGTTAGAAATCCACTCATCCAATTGGTTTTGGCCTTGTGTAGTTCATATAGTTTACATTGTCTTTCCATTTTATTTAAATCGTCAAATAATGATGTCATCGCTGCATCATTATTATGTCATATATAATTAAATTTATTTAACGTCTAAAAATTACAAAAAAAATACTATGATATAGGAAATCGTTTTAGCTTTCCAATGACTATTTATAATCAAAATTCGGACTTTTATAACCCCACTTAAAAATTGTTTTCGTAAAACATATTATGTTTGTGTCATTTTACCTTTAACATTAAATAAAAAGTAATTTATGTCATTTCCCAACAAAAGTGGATCCATGGGGTCCCCAAGTTGACCCATGGCATGTCATTGTCGGCCATGACACAACCAATTAGGTTGAGACATGTGTCTAGGTCATTTAAGTTTATTAAAGTATTATTTATACCTTAAACTACCCTAATTACCACTAATCGCGATTAAGAACTTAATAAGTTACTATTCACCAAAAAATTATTATAATCTCATTGAACCACATTTTACATACTAATGAAAACCATGTATGTCGGATTTTCAAAATTCAATACACATTAGTGGTAAACTTTCATTTAACTGAAAAATCAGTTTGCTTGATTATCACTTAGTGGTTTCACTATTCATCAAAAATTGAAGTTTTTCAGAAAATTTCCAAAAATTCACCCTAAGCTATATTTGATATTCCGAATTCAAAAATGAAGTCTATTTTACAAAATTCAAAACATATAGGTCACATTAATTAATTTAATAATTAATTCCCGCTGTCAGAGCAAATAGCGTGTTTTTATGAAACAATAAGTATCAAAATATTGACACCAGTTTAAGTCCAATTTCAAGGTGAAATTGACTCCAATGACCACCATTGGATTAAATGGTAAAAATATATTCATATTACAAATTAAGACCAATTCAAAAGATAATCTAATCATATAAATAAATTAGATTAAAAAGCAGTTTTGATGTAAAATGCAGTATTTTTCACTATTCATTAAAAAATGAACCTTGTCAGAAAAATACCAAAAATTCACACAAAGTAAATTTTGATGTCCCAATTATAAAGAATAATTTTATTTTGACAAACATAGTTTATAAAATTGTCAAAATATAGATTCAAAAATGGTTTTCCATCAAAAAGCACTAAAACAATCTTTTAAGAATATTAGCGTATTCCATGCATAAGATTGTATTTATTTTAATTTTAAGCCTCTATAACACTATCTTAATCATTAAAAGACATAGATAAAAATATCTATTATTCATTACTTACTTGGGATGTTACATCCTCCCCCCTTTAGAAAATTGCGTCCCCGCAATTTATTTACTTATCAAATAAAAGGGGGTACTTATCCCTCATTGCATTTTCAGATTCGCATGTTGCCTCTTCAATCATGTGGTTTTTCCACAAAACCTTTACCTACTTAATCACCTTATTCCGTAACACTTGCTCCCTGTGGTCAAGAATCTGGACCGGTTGTTCCTCATAAGATAGGTTCTCTTCCAGCTGAACTACCTCTGGACTCAAAACATGAGATGGATCTGGCATATACTTTCTCAACATCGAAACGTGAAAAACATTGTGTACCTGAGATAAACTCGGAGGTAAAGCCACTCGGTATGCAACTGATCCAACTCTCTCCAGAATTTCGTATGGTCCAATGAACCTTGGACTCAACTTTCCTTTCTTACCAAATCTCATCACACTTTTCCAAGGAGAAACCTTGAGAAAAACATGATCACCTACCTCGAAAGATAGATCCTTCCTCTGGTTATCTGCATAACTCTTCTGCCTGCTCTGAGCTGTTCTCATGTGTTTCTGAATCAGCTGAACTTTTTCTGCCATCTCTTCTACCAATTCTGGTCCCATCAACTTCCTTTCACCCACTTCATCCCAGAAAGCTGGAGTTCGACACCGCTTCCCATATAATGCCTGAAATGGTGCCATCTGTATACTGGAATAAAAACTGTTATTATATGAAAACTCAACCAAGGAAAGATGTTGGTCCCAACTTCCCTGATAATCCATAGAACAAGCTCGTAGCATATCCTCCAATGTCTGAATTGTTCGTTCTGACTGCCCATCTGATTGAGGATGGAAAGCTGTACTAAAATTTAATTCAGTACCCAACGACTTCTGAAGGACTTTCCAAAAGTTAGAAGTAAACCTTGGATCACGATCCGATACAATGGAGAGAGGAACTCCATGTAACCTGACTATCTCTTTAAGATACAAACGAGAAAGTTGATCAAGAGAGAAAGTATCTTGTATAGCAAGGAAATGAGCAGATTTGGTCAAGCGATCAACAATAACCTGGATTGCATTATTACCTCGAGATGTCTTCGGTAATCCAACAACAAAGTCCATAGATATATTCTCCCATTTCCACTCTGGCACTGGTAAAGGCTGAAGCATCCCTTTCGGTAGCTGCCGCTCTGCTTTAACCTGCTGACAAGTCAAACACTTCACAGTAAAATAAGCAATGTCTCTTTTCATTCAATCCCACCAGTAATACTCCCGCAGATCTCTATACATCTTAGTACTGCCCGGATGAACTGAAAACGGAGAACTATGAGCTTCACATAACAGCTCTCTCTTCAACTGCGAATCACAAGGCACACACAATCTCTTCCCAAATCTCAAAACACAATCACTATCAATGTTGAATTCAGGCAACTTACCTTTCTGAACCAGCTCTACCTTTTTCTGCAACTCACTGTCTTGCTTCTATGCTTGCTTGATTCTATCTGATAGAGAAGATCTCACTGATACCTGAAACAAAACAGAAGGAATTCCTGCACCAAAAACTTCTATGCCAAAGTTCATCAAATCCTTAACCAAAGGATCACGTTCCAAACGCAACATTGTTAATGAAGCATTACTTTTTCGACTCAAAGCATCATCCACTTTATTTGCTTTTCCCGGATGGTAATGAATTGTACAATCATAATCCTTGATTAATTCCATCCATCTCCTTTGTCTTATGTTTAACTCTTTCTGAGTGAATATATACTTTAAACTTTTGTGATCGGTATATATTTCACACTTTACTCCATACAAATGATGCCTCCAAATTTTTAAAGCAAAAACAACAGCAGCTAGTTCCAAATCATGTGTAGGGTAATTTACCTCATGAGTTTTCAACTGTCGTGAAGCATAAGCAATTACCTGATCATTCTGCATTAGGACGCAACCAAGTCCTTTCAATGAAGCATCACTGTATATAACAAACTCACCATTCCTGGAAGGTAGTGCCAAAACTGGAGCATTCACCAATATTCATTTCAATTCCTGAAAACAATCATCACATTCTTTTGTCCAGATAAACTTAACAGCCTTACAAGTTAGCTTAGTAATTGGACTAGATAACCGTGAAAAATTACTAACAAACCTTCGGTAATAGCTCGCCAAACCAAGGAAGCTACGAATCTCGGTTACATTTGTGGGTCTTGGCCATTCTTCCACAACTTTTGTTTTTACAGGATCAACAGTTATTCCATCTTTAGAAACAATGTGACCAAGGAAAGAAATTTGTTGCAACCAAAACTCACACTTGCTGAATTTCCCATACAGTTTCTTTTCTTTTAAGGTTTGCAAGATAACCCTTAAATGTCTTTCATGCTCTTCTTTAATTTTAGAAAACACCAAAATATCATCAATGAAAACCACCACAAACTTATCCAAGAACTCATGGAAAATTCTATTCATTAAGTCCATGAATACAGCAGGTGCATTGGTTAGCCCAAAAGGCATTACTACAAATTCATAATGGCCATATCTCGTACGGAACGCGGTCTTCGGAATATCTGCCTCCTTTACCTTCAGCTGATGGTACCCCGATCTCAGATCAATCTTTGAAAAAAACTGAGCTCCCTGGAGCTGATCAAACAAATCATCGATATGAGGCAAATGATATTTGTTCTTAACAGTGATATTATTCAAGGCTCTATAATCAATGCAAAGTCTCATAGAACCATCTTTCTTTTTAACAAATAAAACAGGAGCACCCCAAGGTGATGTTCTAGGTCTAATGAAACCTTTCTCTAATAAATCTTGCAATTGCTCCTTCAACTCTAAAAGTTCAATTTGTGCCATTCGATAAGGGGGTTTTGAAATTGGCTTAGCATCAGGAACTAAGTCAACAGTAAACTCAACTTCTCGATCTGGTATTATTCCAGGCAACTCATCAGGAAAAACATCAGGATACTCATTTACCACTGGCACATCATTAATCTGAACAGTTCCTTTATTTTCAATGATGTGTGCAAGGTAACATTCATTTCCATCTTTTACAAGTTTCTCGGCCTCTTGATATGTTATCAAAAGTAAGGGTTCATTCTTGTAAACAAACTGAAAGTCTTTCTGAAAAGAAAATTCTTTAGCTCTACAGTCAATCTTAGAATGGTAAATAGAGAGCCAATCCATACCCAGGATAACATCAAACTCTACTAGAGGTAGAACAATAAGGTTTTCAAGTAGGTTCTTTCCACAGATAAGGATAGGAATATTCTTATAAATTCTTTTTGCCTCGACACTTCCCCCAGGTGTTTTTACCAAAAGTTCAGGAGTCATTTCTTGAGATGGTATTCCCATTTTACTAGAAAAGGTTTCAGAGATGAAAGAATGTGTAGACCCCGAATCAAACAACACGCTGGAAAGGTCTGAAAAAACAAACAAATTACCTGATACAACTTCATTTGATGGCCCGACATCTGCTGAAGTAGTTGCAAAGGATTTCACCACCCCTTTCTGCTTGTAGTCTAACTGCTTCCCATCACTCATGCTCTTTTTCGGACACTCATTTGCATAGTGACCCATCTCATTGAACTTAAATCATTTCACTAACTGTAAATCAAATTTGTTCTTACCTTCACCTTGATCCTTTTCAGTGCAATCACGAGCCTTATGTCCCATCTTACCACATCGGTAGCACTTCCCAGAATTCAGAAGACATTCCCCAGCATGCCTTTTGCCACATTTATCACAAACTAGAAACTTAGTTCTCTTACCATCAGACTTTTTCGAAGTATTCTTACCTTTCTCCTGCCACCTCGGTCTCTTCTTCTGCTGGTTGTTATAGAAAACTTGGTCATCGGAAAACTCCATTTCCACCTTCTCAGCACATCGAACAAGCTTTTCATAACTTTTAAACTCACGAGAAGCCAATGCCCTTCGATATTTTTGTCTTTAATCCTGAGTAAAAATGATTGATTTTACTATCAAGGTCTCAGATAAAATTTGGAGCATACCTTGCCAATCGAGTAAACCTTTCTTCATAGGCAGCCACTGAGTCTTCCTCTTGCCTCAATTCCAAGAATTTCTTTTCCATCCTAAGTCGAACAGCCTTAGGAAAATACTTCTCAAGAAACATACCTTTGAATTCATCCCAGTCAAGAGCATCAATCTCATCGGCGTCCCTAATATTTTTAACCATAGACCACCACTGATCTGCTTCACCCTCCAAACGGTAAATAGCAAGACTAACCTTTTGATTGTCTGAACACCCCATGACATCAAAAATCTTCTCCAGTGCTTTAATCCACCCTTAAGCTAGCACAGGGTCAGATGATCCTCTGAATGATGGTGGATGTTGCCTCATGAAATGTTCCACCACTGACATGTTCCTCTGCGGTTGTCCTGGCTGATCTCGTGCATGGATACCACCGCCATTTATCGCTTGAGTCAACTGCGCCATTACTACAACAAACTGTTTAGTTCCAATTCCGACCATTTCTGGATGCTGATTCGGAAGGTTATTTCCTTCTGTATGCCTTCCTAGCACTGCTTCCCTATTTCCTCTGCGTAAAACCATTCTGAACAAACATGTCTTAGATGAAGCAATATGGTAATCTTTAAATGCTATATCATTTCAAAAAAAAATATTTTTAGATAATCATTTAATAGAATTCTAACTCCTAAAGTTATCTAAACCGACCTCTGATACTAACTATAAAGCCCCAACCTTAAACCTTACTTAATCTTGAGTTATTACAAGATTTCACATTGAGGATCTTTTCGGGTTTAGAGTTTTAGAGAATTAGATCATAGAACTTGCATTACATTCCACATAGAAACAAAGTGGTTACATAAAGATAGTATTCTTCATTCCCATCAATGGAAACACATTTAAAATAAAACATGGATTATTTCTTGACACATCCTTGACTCTATCATCTTATCATGTACCCTTCCCTTGACCTGTGAAAAACATTTCAAACACTTGGGATGAGCATAAAAACTCAGTATGGGTTATAAAAAAAACATGGAAAGGAAACATGAGTTCATATATACATAAGAATGAAATCATACTTTACCCATAAAACACAGGCACTTTAAAATACCTCATAAAATCATGAATAAATCATAGAAATCATAAGACATAAAGGTAACTTGAGGCATTCATAACATTCTTACGTAGGGAGTAACCCTCTTGGTTACGTTTGGAATACCCATCACAGTATATTCCATAAATCTCTTCGGAGAAACCTTAACGTTTCACTTCTTCGCGTTACCCAATGCATTGGAGAGCTATAACGGGCTCACCCGCCCTTAGTTTATCACGGAACCACCCGTCTTCATAATAATGCCCAAGAACCATAACTTAATCATATCACATAAAACATGCATAAAGGAAACATAAAATTTCCACATTTCAATCACGAGATATCAATACAACACATTGATATAAAAACATTATGAAAACCATTTTCAATACTAAAATAAAAGAAAAGTAAAACACGATATTTATTTTTCTTTGAAAAAGAAGGTATGGCTTGTAGAGGAAGCCGAAACTCAAATAACGGTCACGACGGCGGAGAAGTCATTGTCGCCGCATACGTACGACCAAAACATTCCCTTTTGTCGTTTAGTAAACGCTTCGTATAAAAAAGATTCCTTTTGAATAAACGTAAAAGTCAAAGGGGTTTATACACCGTATAAAAGAAAGTTGTGTATAAAATAAAATATGCCTCAACGAAAGGAGATTGAGACGAAGTCCCATACCTCGTATCCGACTTGACCCGACCGTTCTTTAATCTCCTGAATAATAAACTTGAGTTAATCTCTACTTTCTTAAGAACCTTTTTCAAGTTCATTATTCCTTTTATACCATGTTATGGACATCATTTAATCATTTAAGTTAATAATGTTCATTTTGTCGGTATTTGGTTCTTAAGTCAAAAATAGACTTCTTACACTTTCATGTTGTTAATTTGGTCAAGGGATCATTATATCCAGAATGGTATTCATGATGTAGATATCATATATGTCATATATATCCAGTACATATATGCATTTATAATATTACATCACATTTAGAGGTAAGAAATGAAATGCACCGTTCATGGAGACAGTAAGCCGTACGTACGCATGAACGCTACTTCCATTTCTATTTCATATTTTCTGGAATGGAATCATAATGATATAAGAGTATATTATAATTCCAGTATAATAACATATATAATATAATTAACTTTATCCTTTACACATCCCACATATGGTATTAACGAATCAAATCACTTTTAGGGGGCGGTAGTCCGCACTTCCTAAAATGAAGATATCATGTTTTACCCATAATGGAAACCATAAAGGTATGCCCAAAATAAAAAAAACAGAAGATTAAGGAAAACATAAACATATTATATATCATATATAAAAATAGTGACATCATAATGGCCACCTTTGAAGGTGTTAAATGAGTGTTGAACAATCATCGTTTCGGGAGGCAGAATTTCGCCATCCACGGAAACCGTATGTTCTTTAACCATTTTATGTAGTTTTGTGAGATTGTAGCTCAAATAAATCTTATAACAACATCCTATTATATTTATGATACTGGTGTTGTTACAAAAGAAGTAAATAAAAAGAGTTTATGGGGTTGGAGAAGCAAAATAAAACAAATGAACATGAGAGAATGAATTACCTTTAAAAGTGTAACTCCTTTTGAGTTGAGCCTAAAGGCTTCCTTTGAAAGGATTATGCCCAAAGGGAATCCTCTAGGATGAGTAGAGGGATGTGGATAGAGCAAATGGGCAGGGTTTGGCTGAGCCAAAGGCTTGAGTAGTGTGTGAAATGAGGTAGAGGTGGGGGCCTTTTATAAGAGGAGAGGAGGGGCACTTTTGGAATGTAAAGAAATATTACTTTATTTGAAAATGTGTTTCGGTTTCAAAAGGTCCCACATTGATATAATTAGTGTATAAGGTGATAAGGGTTCTAAATACACTCATCCAATTGGTTTTGTCCATGTGTAGTTCATAGAGTTTACATTTTCTTTCCATTTTATTTAAATCGTCAAATAATGATGTCATCACTGCATCATTATTATGTCATATATAATTAAATATATTTAATGTCTAAAAATTATAAAGAAAATACTATGATATAGGAAATAGGTTTAGCTTTCCAATGACTATTTATAATCAAAATTTGGACTTGTATAACCCCACTTAAAAATTGTTTTCGTAAAACATATTATGTTTGTGTCATTTTCCCTTTAACATTAAATAAAAAGTAATTTATGTCATTTCCCAACAAAAGTGGATCAATGGGGTCCCCAAGTTGACCCATGAAATGTCATTGTCGGCCATGACACAACCAATGAGGTTGGGACATGTTTCTAGGTCAGTTCATTTTATTAAAGTATTATTTATACCTTAAACTACCCTAATTACCACTAATCGTGATTAAGAACTTAATAAGTTACTATTCACCAAAAAATTATTATAATCTCATTGAACCAAATTTTACATACTAATGACAACCATGTATGTCGGATTTTCAAAATTCAATACACATTAGTGATAAACTTTCATTTAATTGAAAAATCAGTTTGCTTGATTATCACTTAGTGGTTTCACTATTCATCAAAAATTGAAGTTTTTCAGAAAATTACCAAAAATTCACCCTAAGATATATTTGATATTCCGAATTCAAAAATGAAGTCTATTTTACAAAATTCAAAACATATAGGTCACATTAATTAATTTAATAATTAATTTCCGCTGTTAGAGCAAATAGCGTGTTTTTATGAAACAATAAGTATCAAAAGATTGACACCAGTTTAAGTCCAATTTCAAGGTGAAATTGACTCCAATGACCACCATTGGATTAAATGGTAAAAATATATTCATATTAAACATTAAGACCAATTCAAAAGATAATCTAATCATATAAATAAATTAGATTAAAATGCAGTTTTGATGTAAAATGCAGTATTTTTCACTATTCATTAAAAAATGAACCTTGTCAGAAAAATACCAAAAATTCACACAAAGTAAATTTTGATGTCCCAATTATAAAGAATAATTTTATTTTGACAAACATAGTTTATAAAATTGTCAAAATATAGATTCAAAAATGGTTTGCCATCAAAAAGCACTAAAATAATCTTTTAAGAATATTAGCGTATTCCATGCATAAGATTGTATTTATTTTCATTTTAAGCCTCTATAACACTATCTTAATACTTAAAAGACATAGATAAAAATATCTATTATTCATTACTTACTTGGGCTGTTACACTGGAATCCCTACACCGCTAACCTTGAGTCCTGTGATCTCTTCTAGAAAAACCTGACCCGGTTGGAGCCTTGTGACTACCATCAGATACCTAATACCGAGGTCTAAGCTACTGGGATCCCACTACTAGATTATACTACCCGTGTTTTCTAATCTATAAAACTCTCCACTACAATAGCTCTCTCAATTACCCAAACATAGGTAGAAATTCTAAGGGAAACCACTAATTCCAAGATGTTTGACTATAAGCCCTGCTCAAAAAACCAATCCCTAAGTAACTGGTTTTGTACAATTTACAAGGAGTAACAATAATAATTAGTAATTATAAATGAATACTCCTCAATAGTCATACTGCCTTGCTACAGATTCAATAGTACTTGTATACTTACTGATCACAATATGGATGAATAAAACTCATGTCTAAAGATATGCTCAACGTATATCCAGAAAAGAGTTGTCTCATCATGTGACTTAGTAACCAAGATCCACCAACACCCCATAGAGCCCTGAAGATGACTAATAAAAAGTAATAATATCTAGTCAGTAGAAATTCTCCCACGGTGTAAAAAACGAGTGACTACCTCTATCCCACCCTCAATCACCTTGGGGTATAGCTCACTCAAAATCCTTGGAGGTCACTGTCTATGAAACTCATGCAACACACTCAGCCTGCGTGCATCAACTTATAGTAGTGTTTGTAGTAACTGTTGCTCGAATGGTGGTGGTATAGCTCGTAAAACTCTCAGAGGATCCATCTACATTACAATCCCTAGTACTAATGACTCTTCACTAGGCGTATCATCTTCATGATCATATACGGGAATCCTAGGTTTATTTCTACATGGAGGCATCCTATAAATGATTTTCCAAGATCAATAAAATATATATTGGGAGTTGACTCAATAGGTACATGGAAGAAACAAATATTCTCATATGATGCATGTAAATTTTTTCCATCCAACCAGTGTTTTCATGTACCAAGTCAAAAAGTAGGTGATGAGAGTCCTGGTGTATGGATACATTGGCTGCCGCACCAACACTATGTTCCTTGGCCTGGAAGCCAAACATGAAACACATAATAATATTTCCCAACCCATCCTCATAGACTCCCAGTACAAATGTAGAACTAACCCCCTCTAATACCACTATCTCATGATCCATCCCAAGGGGGACCGTGTCGTGATCGACACAAGACTATCTCCAATAGGCCAAGGGATGGTGACAAGCACCAAGTAGAAATATCCCATAAATGGAAGGCATTATCATAATGTACGTGTACACACAAAAACATCTCCATGAAAAAATTTTAAATGTTAGAAACTAAATGAAATCATGAATACATATAATATCCCACAATAGAGTACGGTCGTGAATGTGAGAGAATGTAAAAAGGGTTAAAATAAATCCCTCCCCAAATACCATGTACACAAGTCCCACTGAAACTGTAAATAGTCTAACCTACACCAAGGGATAGGACTACATCAAAAAATTATACCATTAAACACCATGATATTGCTAACTCCAACTATGCTCCACCCAGTTTTGGTCCTCCTAGGAATCCATCAAAAGGGGTCACCGTCAGTAGAAAACAGGAAACATTCGGGCTAATCCGGTGTAGTGGTGAGTATAACAATAATTAGTAAGACGCCACAAAAAGACTAAACATGAATCACTATGTATAGTAAGCTTAATAAAATATGAAACACTATATAAATTAAAAAAGAAGTAGATAAAAATAGAGATATACTGAGGAGAGACACCACACCATTAGGTGGTGATAACTAACTTCAAGCCACATGATTCCTCTATGAAGCATGATCATTCTGGGAGAACTCAATCTTCGAGATATGATGTCATCAGAGACACTCAATGAAGTGGTCTAGCTCATTTGGGCTACACCTAATGAGAATTCATTTTTCAAGGAGGACCATGATACATAAAGATGGGATTATGCCCAAAAACACTAGAGGATACCACATACCCAATTTGGATCAACCCGCTATGTAGGGGACTATAAAATAATGAGTCCATAAGCTGTACCAATGTTTCTTAATAGATGGATTATCCCCAACCTTCTCATCAAGTTACCACTAATTCCACAAAATCTACTAGGGAAGATAGTGGACCACACTCCAGTCATGTGGAGGGATACCACAAATCTATTTGAGACTTGGTCTCTACGGGGATTACAATATAGTTGTGTGGATTTATTGTCCCACAGAACCCTATAAGAAAGAACCAAGGGAACAATATCAACCTATAATAGTCCAAACTAAAAACCCACTATTTTACTCAAAATGACCATCTAAACATTAGGGTCCCAACTCCGTAGAAAACTCATATATTGGATTCTATTTTTAGGAGTTATGATTGTTTGAAGGAAACTACCCGCATACCAATCAGGGGCCTACAGAACTACCACGCAGACCAACCATAAGTGGAATGGCCATCATAATTAGCCCACCTGTCACACATGACTGGACTTTATAGTCAACCATCGTAGATCGACCATGTTGTCACTACACATTGGGGGAGCTCAATCTTTCATGACACCATGGTCAACCGCTGCGGTTGATCAACCTAGTCGACTGCATCCCATCTCCTCCATGGTTACCCTAGATCAGACCCAGGACCGACCTGGGTCCACTACCTCAACCTAGACCACTAGCATGACTCATCCCCCGATCAGGCCAAGCCCACTGAACTGGCCTGGCCCGGCCCACCTAGCGCAGCCCACTCTACATCTGCCGCCTCCATCCCATGTGTACAAACACATCTATTCTTACCATACCCACGTCCGCCAATGTGTCCAGTATCTGTCGCATCCACTGTATACAGATCCAAATCCCACGACACTAGCCACCTCCACAAGCCACCCACACCACCATCCACTATCGTGTTCTACTACCTGCTCTGGCCACTGTCTCTTATGTCGGCCACCACTGCTTCATTCTGGTTGTCCTTTCCAAATACCAGCATCCTCTAATTCCCAAAAAATCAAATGATCACATATCTATTCTCTTTGTGTTCTGATCTACACATATACATCCTCAGTTGTTGATTCACCTCAAATCCAGGGGTTCGATCAAGTTTGGAACCACCTGGAATGGTCAAGTGGGGATCTGTGTGGTTCCAGTAGTGAGGAATGTGAAAGCAGAGAGAGTGATGCAAAAGAATGAAGGTCTATCACCATTGGACAATCATTCTTGGTCAATGATCAATTTTTGGGGACTTGAATTAGAAAACATGATTGCATATATCCCAAATAAAAATACACACAATAATTGAATTAAACTATTCATCGAATGATCAATGTTCAACATTGAAACAATGGATGGGTCATAAACCAAATTTTATCAAATATCTACCTCGATTTTGATCTTTTGACCATGATAAACTAAGCTACATCATTATCATTGGAGAGATCTATTAAGATCAACATTAATCAATCACTGATTCGATGATCCTTCATCACCTGCTCGAGAGGATTCTCTAGAGGTGTCTTCCTAGTGTCTTCAAAGAATTATTGGGTTATGATAATAACCTTGGATCTCTGATAAATTGTTTATTTGAGAATAAAATAGCCACATCCTTGATGAAATAAAATATTTTTATTTCTAAATTTATTTTATTATTTTAAGACGACCAATATGAATTTACAATATCGACCTATGTTGAAAAATATTAAGTCATTCCTAGTGTAAAACTGCAATTTGGACTCAACAGTGACATCAATATTTTTTTCTCCAAGCACCTATTTATGATTAATCCACTTTTTCTAGAAAACATCAAGAAAATGAAATTAAATATTCTATTATTTGTCAAAAATTTATTCCAGTTACATCTGGCCTCAAAATCACACATCATCTTTGTTCCTAGTCTCAAAAGCATTCCATATAGTCTCTAAAAATAATACACAAAAAATAAGAGACATGAAATTATTGGGTTTAGTGCAACATATATCTTACATGAAAATTCTTCCATATGAACCAAGAATCCACACTTTTATGAGATACATGTGTATCATGAAATCATTAATTTCAATAACTTCTAATCTTAAATAAACCCCCATTATAGGACACTATTCAATGCATCATTTCCGAAAACATAACTCTATGAATGATGAGTTATTAAAACCAATATGCCAACAAAAACTAGATTCATTCATTAATAAATTATCCACATGATAAATATCAAGGAACCTTGGGCCCATTCCCCATTCTATATGTACAGGTTAGAAAAAATCATTACCTTTGGAATATAATAATAGAAACCATCAAATCAATACACTAGCCGACTACCTGAAAAAGGAAGCTTCCAATCTGTTTTCTCTCCAAAGGAACATGCATATTGGAAATCTAATACCCATACATTGCATCATCAATGGAAACCTACCATTATTTCAATCGCTGAGTTCATGTAAGATCCATGTATCCTTATGTCCTACTACCCAATCTGGGATTGGTCACCGCCATGTTTATGCCTAAAAAACATATGAGCTCTAAGAATTTAAACTGTATCACATAAACATCCTAGTCTCATGTCATTAAAATTTATCTAATTGTTCTTATCACATGAAATTAAACTATAACCTTACACTATGTGAAAATCAAGTGATTCCTCTTATGATGAGAATGAGACAACACCCCATATTTTATGTAGATTTTATGAATTATCCCCACACAATCAATATATTTATATCCTTTCAGGAAGGAATTGTTTATATAAATGATATTAAACTTCTGAGACCAGTCATGTTACACAACCTTAAACTCTTTATTATAACTACACGGATCATAAATCTTGTATCTTAATATGGAATGTTGAATTCCTCTTTGAAGCTATATCCAATTACTATAAAATATCTCTCTACCTTGATGGAATCAACTATCAAGATTCATAATTCTTCAATAGTATATTAATCCTCTAACTATCCAAATCTCAGGTACCCACTAGAATTTAACACCACCATAGGATGTCAACTTTTGCTTATCCCAGTATGTGTTGAATGTTTATAGGAATCATCCCCTTCGGAATTTAATCATGTAACAGAGCGATGTATAATGAGTGTATATTGGACCATCCATGATATAAATTAATCATATTATGTTCCCTAACTCATCTTTTAACATGTAACACGTAATGATGCATCAAAAGCCTAAATCTATGTAGAAATCAAAGGGATCATTAGGTGAAGATCATATGAACTCTTCATCCCCACTCGGGTGATGAGCTTGGGTTCCTACATTATGTGACAATTAAGTGTATCCTGAATTGATGTGATAGGGAAGCCTTATATGAAGAGTATAAGTTTCCTAGAATTATGAGAGTCAGACACCCCCACATAAAAAATGTGACTCACACATGTTAACATCCATTTGATGTTTTAGGTGGATATTTGTGGATTCATTATTCACTAGATGTATGTTACCTTATGGAAATCATGGGATAAAACTGTTTTGGTACCAAAGATTCCTTTTATCATAAGAATAGAAAGTCCTAAATAACCAAGTGATAAAGAATTATAAATTCACAACTTACCCAACATTTTAATCATCTCTAAACTAGAATTATATGCACTTTCATAGAAATAAGATGGGTAATTAAATACTTTCCACTAAAATATGGAATTAGGAATTAGATTCAAAAAAAATCTAAGATCTTTGAAGGAGACTCAAACTAGGAGGTGAACTCCATGGATTAATCAGCAAATGCAAGACATACATCGCCTCATCCAATTCTTGACAAAGATCCAAAATCATCAGCTACGGTGGTCAAGGCCAGCAGCCTTATGAGGTAGGAATGTAGGAAAATTGTGAGTTGTAACCATCCCAAGGATGTGGATCCCCAATATCTTATCAATTAATACCTTGGGGGAATCATCATAAAATAGAATGGTAAACCTTATGTATAACTATTCTCTGGTAACTATGAGAAAATGAGGAAAGTTAGGTATCTATAGTTCAAAGAATCATTGACGTGATTCCCTTATACTCTACCAAGAAAGGATGGGTAGAATTAGGAATATTGGGCAACACATTCACCAGATATATACTGATAGTTATATTTATACATAACACATGACTGTTATATTTGTTAATTTCCAACATATTTCCACCAATAGGTTTGGTGTAATAGAATTGATGGTGAGGTAATCCCGCACAACCATGTTTCTACTGAAATAATCACCACTCCCATAACTATTATGCATGATCTCCCCATATCCTCCTCAAAACATATCTAGAGGGGGGTGATCAACAACCTTGTTTACCACTGCAAATAAGAAAGTGTCATCTCATCTAGGGATATGGACTATTAGGATTTTGATGTTGTATTTCCACACTAACAGAATCTCTTTTAGGGACCAAGAAGGGTGAATGTCCCCCACATTCCAAAAATAGCATTTCAAGAGCCTCTCCACTGAATTATCTAAAAACACCCCAACCTACTCCAAAGAATTAAAGAATTCACTGCTCACTCCTACTACAAAATCCACATGATATTCTATTAGAAGGTGTCCCACCACTCAATATCACCAATAATATAGTTTGGAAACACATGTTGATGATCATAATGACAAAACTATTTCCATCTTGGAAACCATATATCGTCATTTTCATTCTTGGTTGGGATAGATACCATAGTTTTCCATTAGGTGGCCATATAAGACTCTCCCTACAATGGATGCCTATAGAAACCATCATGAGGGAGAAACCCATGGTAAGAAATTTTCCCATAGAGGTACACCCCACAACACTATTACCCAATGCACTATACCTTACCATTATGAAGGATTACCATTCCCCAATGGTACTTCTTATGGAAGAGTTATATATAAATGACATATGGGCTCGACCTATAGAACTCGTCATAACACACATGGAATAAATAACTATGACCCTTAGGAATTCCCACTCAGGGGGATCCTACATCACCATTAGAGATAGACTGGAGAACACCTCCCTATTACCATAAACTTCTCAAATTCCAAGGTAACTACTAAATAAAGGGAAATTCCCCACCTCCATCAATAAATATGGCGATGGGAGAACAATACATGTTAATGAAGATCCCAATTTAAGAATTCCATATGTCCCAAAATACCTCTACAGGAACATGAACATGAAGGATGTTATGGATTTAATTTATTTACTTTTGGTGGATCCAAATATACTACCATTAGCTACCCTCATCTAAAATTCTACCATGGAAGTAGGGGGGACACTGAGGTCTGGTTTTCCAACCATAGATGATGGGGACCACCTCATCAAGAAATAAGCGCATGATGTCCTTGATTACCAACATGAGGTCTTGGACTCCCTATTCTATATGAAAATTTCAATGAGGGTAGCTCCACCCTTATATGAGGATCCATTATTTTAGGGAAGGATGGATTAGATAATTCCCCCTTTATTAGAAACCTTGTTGTAGGGAATAAAAACATACATACCTCCCCCATCTTTCTAACCATCATTCATAAGATCTCAGGGAGATGAATATAATTATTACCCTTCATAAAAAAAACTGGTGTAAGAAATCTTGTGGGAAATTATACCCATTGACTAATAATAAATTATATTATAGAAACCAAAAACATTGTGCTTCACAATACCAATTTTTATTAATGGACTATAAAGCAAGATTCCAAAAAAGCCTCTGGGAAATGTTCAATATCCTCAGAGACTATATATTTAATAGTTCAGGTATCCATGACCATTTTTAATATATTAATCAGTAGTGTTGGAAGGTTGTCCTTACATTTCTCCTGATAGCTCAGTTTTCTAACATATATGGGTACGTTTGGAGTTTTCTATATATTTGTATCGAGATCCTCACTATGATTTGGTGATTCAAGGAAGAGGTGTTACCTCATGTGTAGATTAAGGGTTGGGGGTAGTACACATCCCTATAATTCATCCCTCTCCCATGATAATAGTAAGCCTATCACAGTAGTCCACCCATTCATGTTGGAGGCCCCTTTTTAAACACCACCAATTTGAATTTTCTCATGATCAACCCTATATATAATCATGAAAACTAGAAAGATGGGGTAGATCATAAGGGAGGAGATCCGACTAGAAGGGAGACACAATGATATAGAGATATAAGAGAGGGTTCCCTCACTCATAAACAAAGAAAACCCTTTTTATTCGGAGACCAATTGAGGAACTACTATTATAAATCTAACCCCTTGGTAAGGGAAAATAAAGTATTAAATACATCAATTTATCTGATCTCATACCATAGGATGAAATAGATTCTAAAATGGATGTATTACTTAATGAACACGATGGTCATAAAAGTCACATGTTCAAACTCATTAGGGAGAAACATATACGAGATATATATATTTAATGATATACTTTAAGATCAGGTAGATTTTGTAATAGTAATGTTGGTTGATCTACCAATGTGGGTGACATAAGACTATACCACCCCAAATGTATATTACGATGAATCTGGAAAATTCAATTAAGTTCCTGGATAAGGTTAACACAAACTATATTACTGAATAGAATATAAGATAAACAGTCATGCCCTTGTAATTATTTGTGTTGATTTGAAAAAAGTGTTAAATCATGTGGTCTCCAAAACTCCATCATCTACACCATCAATTTCATAACATTCAAAGTATCAAAATATCTAGGGAAGAAATCCCCATGTCAATCAACACCCACTGCTGATTCTAAAACTAATTCACACTCTCTATGATTTCAATCCCCTAAACTGGTAGAAGTCACACGGAAATTTATAATCCCAAAATTATACACTGAATAAGATCTATAATATGCTTGGGAAAACATCATTTGTCTGGTCGATCACTTCATTAATCCCTCCATTGAAGTATTTCAGCAAGCCCCTTCATGTTTCCATGGTTGAATCAGTTGATGGTAGGTTGTTCATCATGAAACCATGAAAAATATCGAATAAAATACCTGAGAAAAGATGGTACATGGTGTTGAAACTAGGAAGCATTCATTCCTCAAGGCCTGATAATCTTAGTCCTCACTGGTTTCATCATTGTGTTCAACCCTATAACTTACTATCTTGGTCAGTCATGTGTCTCACCCACAGTATCCCATCGCAAATCCATACCCATCCAAGGAAAAATTACAATAATCTATCACCCAATCTAAGAAATATATCCAGTATTGGGGTATAATAAGAACAATTCATGATCTAATACTACAGTAAACCATAATCACCACACATCCTATAAAAGAAAGACCTTCATGATGTTGGAATACACCCATCACTCAGAATTATTAAACGATGAAACACATTGATAGTATAATAGGTTGGATCTTGATTTTATATGTAATCATCCATTCAATAGAGTTTTGTGAGGTTCTTATTGAGTCCTAGAATATCCTTATCCAATTTGAAACACATTTATCTATAATTTAGGAAAGTCTTATAGAGGAGTCCAAAAAAAGAATATTGACAAGCCATAATCTCATTTTTCAAAGACGAAAGGGGTTCCACTATTCAAGGTAAAATACACCAACTCTCGGTCTCAGGCCAATTCAATCCTATGAAAATATGTCGCGACCTGGTAGACACTAGCTTGGGGGTAATTGTTTTCCATCAAAGAAACTCCATGAGTTGGTTTATATTGGGCCAGATTTGACCCCATTCAATTTGACGATCCATGGGTATGATAAAAGGGAGTTGAAGCCATATAACAAGATTAGGCTAGAGACATGATTTTGTGACATGGAAGAAAACACTGTGTTTATCATGTACTTATAGGATACTTGTTATAATTCCTTATAGAATGTTCCTAGATTAATTTCCATGAAACACATTACTCTTTTTATCATCAGTTCCCAAACACTCCATTGATATTTAAACGAGGGAAATATATTGTGATCTTTCCCATTAAATTCCTATCATGACTACTATATGGATATTGGGTATTAAAAAATTTAGGGGAAGAAACTAAAAGTGGTTGAGGTTAAGTGCCTCAATTCCAAAAATTAATTAATGTCCTCCTTAGATGATAATTGGGTGGATTCTAATGAAAACATTTTCATGTCAATCCACTAGCTTATGAAAAAATCCCAAAAACATGGGAACCATTTCATAATCCCTAGGAATAATGAATTCTCATGTACTACATCATATTATTATATAGGAAATGAACTGATGGAGCTAGTAAAACCCACTAATGTTGAATACCTGAAGTTCCATCCCTTTCCCACCAATATGCACCAACTTCATGCCTTTTTGAGAGTAGGGTTGACTCAATGGATGTGATACCACCAAAAATTCATTGATATAAATAATGGATCCCTAAATTAGATAGAAATGGAATTAGGTCATCAGCTTATTTTTCAATGATCACCATTGATTTGGAAATAAATGAATCCAACACTAATGACTATGCACCTATATATGTTGGTGATAGTGTAACCCCATGCTATCCCAATCATAAAAGGAATATCTCTCCTATAATACTCATTTTATGGTGATGATTATGATTTTGATGAATCCCATCATAGAAGTTTGGAAGGTGCATCAACCTATGGAGATGAATTAATAGAGCTCAATCCTGGGACTAAGGTATATTTGAGGAAAATGATAATTAGTAAAAGCATATCTCTTTAAGAATCCAAAAACCATAAATGCTCCTGAATCCCCTGGCGCTCGACGCTCTCCTCCCTAATCGCTCATCTAGGGTTCCTACACCCTGCTTGGATTTCCCCCAGCCTTCTCTTCTTCCTTTTACCTTGGCTCTACTAGGGTGCTTCCCCCAGTTCTCTCTCACGGATGGTCTAATATGGTTTGATCTTGGGTCCTAGTTTAGTTTTTTGATACAGTGATGGCATGATGGTTCTTCCTCAACTACCTCTCTTCTACTCGGAACTCATAGTCAGACAATCCTTTCTCGGTCAGAATGGGAGCTTCAGATTCAATGAGTTTTTGGGCTTCACAGTCAGGCGACCATGGATCCCCAAGTATCTATTTCTTCTATTAGTATTTCGATCTCCACCATTACTCTTAACTTTATATTTGTTCCCATTTTCTCTAGGGTTTTATCCCCATTTCTATTTCCATATTTAATTCATTCTCTGATGCGGAATTGAGTTGTTTTTTGGATGTTTTTCTATTTTTGAGATGTGTTTGGTACGATGTGTTTTTTTCTACTGGTTTGTTGCTTCAGGTGTTGGTCGTCGGTGTAAAGGCTTCGGTGAGGTGGTGCGGCGAAATCGACTACACATATGTTTCATGGTTGAATGTGATGGTAGAGATGATGTTGGCCTTCTTCGGCATCAACGATTCTATGATTTTCCTGCCGCTGTTTCGACCTACAATTTCCCATTTTATTATCTTCTTTGGAACCAGGTGTCCCCTAATCAATCTGAGGTGGAGCTGTGCGGTGGAGTTCAAGGATCATTGGGATATCAGTTAGTGCGGGCAACATCTGTAGGAAGATGGCGACGATGGATTGATCCTCGATGGTAATGGGATATGAATTTCAGCGCGCAACATCTAAAGGAAGAAGGTGGTGATGGCTTGATCCTTACCTGTAATGATGAGTTTGGATCCAGTGATCTCGGTGACGGTGATTGGTAGTGACACAACAGCTGGTGATATGATGATACAGGCTGGCTCACATCCTAATTATGATGGTGTTTAATGTATTTAATTTTTGAATTTTGGATTTCTGAGTTGTCCTTTTTTTTCAATTGGAATTTGAATTTTGAATTTTCAGTGGGGAGATCTTATAGTACTTGCATTTGTAACAGTTTGGAGTTGTTTTGGTTAACACTTACCCTTTAAAAGTGTCATTAGAAAATAAAAATATGGATTGTGTTTGTGAATAATTGAAATAATAAAATGATTTCTTAAAGAAACATTGAAATGTGTTCACTCGTAAATACTAGGAAATTCCAAGGCTCAATCCATAGGTTGTTTTTCACCACATTGGCCTTCCTATTGGACTCTACATGTACAAACATTCCAAAAAAATATGCATCCCTACCATGCAATAATTTTTGAGGTTGAATCTGATAATATCATCAAGAACTCCTTTTTCATGGAAGCCAAATACCACAAATGGAATACCAAATTTATCTGAGTCAACTAGAAGAAAAAAAATTAGACATTACATTGAATTTGAAACCACAATCACCATTTCCTAGCAGAATATTTCTCCTTTCTAGATACAGAGCACTAATTAATGAAATATTTATTTTCTAGACTCTTCCCTTTATGGATGTTCATTATTGGAAAAATAAATTCTAGATAGCCCTTAAGGATAAATAAGACACCAAATTTAGGGCACCTTAATGATCTTTTTGAAACCAAGAGATGATGTTTGTCCTGATGAATGTTGGAGTCACATATCAGCGATCCATTCATTAAATCATTAAGCTTATCCTTGGTAAACTAGTGGAGCACTATTTTGATGCCTTAATGATAAAATCATGCTAATTCCAAGGCCATATCAAGGATCCTGAGAATTATTATTTTTTCTTATCCACCATTATCACCTGAAAATGAACCCATTAAATTTTTATAGCGTGTCAAATTTTCAAACTTGATCTATTAAATTGTTAAGTATTAAGGAATATAAATCAATCCAGATAGGATCAAGGCCCTCATCAAAATTCATCCTCACAGAAACCTTTGAGAATTACAAGCCTTTCAAGGACACCAGGATTAAATATGCGAATTATTCAAAAACCTAGATAGAAAGTAAAAACCATTTTGAAAGACCATATTGAAAGGTTTTGGATATCATTGTGATGAAAAATATTCAGATGCATTTGAGGAGTTGATGTAGTATCTTCTTTATAGTCTTGTCATGATGCCACCAATAATATGGAATAATCATATCCTTTATGTTACCACCCTGGAATGATCCCTTGGTACTTATTTCCTTCAAAAGACAATGAAGATAAGAGAAAAAAAAAATATTATCTCATTCATAGGATTAATGACACTATGATAAGATACGAAAGCATATAAATGATCTTCCTCACATAAGTTTTTAAGATTTTGAAACTATGAAACTAATAATAGAATCATTAGATACAACTATTCTCCCATGTCAACCTGCTATAGAAAATCCTTAGCCACCTAATGTTGTTAGGGTGATTAGTGTTTTGGGAAAAAATTATGTAGTAGTCTATCAAAAAAATTCATCCCCCAAAAACCTATCATGGGACAGGTACTTATTGATTTCTCTATCACACATCTGACCACTGATCAACTACCCTTATATGTCAACATTCAAGATGAATACATTTTTTCTGTTAATTTGGTTGTTCCATTTAGGAAGATGAACTTCAACATGGCTCCAAAATAATAACTATGTAAAGAATCAATAACCATAAACATAATAAGGTTGGCAGAAGGATTGAATTCATCACCCTAGTATGGTCCCTCATGCCTTGGTCATTTATGTTTTTGAAGTGTGTAAAAAGAACGAATCTCACTACCAAAACCTAATCAGAGAGATCATGATAGATCTAATTATTGAGGTTTAATAGCTATATATAGGGGTAATTCTGAATTTTTCATCAAATATATCAATAGTGACTATCTGTTCATAAAACATGACATTGTCTCCATAACAGCAAAAACTTATGAGTTTATGGAATAGATTCCTTTTGATAAATAAGTGACTCATGTTCCCAGATCCTAGAATGATTGAGTAGATTCCTTATGAAGCCTAGCCACATACCTTTTTAGGACCAACCGAGTTGACTAGGTCATTTACACAGAACATTAGAGAGTAAATTCCCCTATCAATTTTGATGAATAGGACAAGTAGGTGAACCATATTTCCACTAGCACATCCTCCTGAGAACCTCCAATTGACTTATTGATGTTGGATCTAAATTTATGACTCCTTCCATTGAGTTCCTTCATCATAGTAATCTCCCATTAGGTTGAGTCACTTATGAGAAAATCCATCAATTTATAGTGAATTTTTACCTATATGAGGGACCAATGTTAGTGTAGGTTCTCTACAGACCTATCCAAGATACAATCATACTCTATCAAGTGACGAAGTCCCTCAGATTATATAGGATGTTCATGACTAGTCTTGTAGGGGCCATCTACCATGGTTTATGATATCTCACTAGATTTGATGATTGGGGTGATTTTGAACCACCATGATTGGTGAATACATTGAATTAATCAAGAACAGTCATGTAGGCTCGATCCATGCAGATTTTGTGAATCACCAATTAAAGCTCCCACATGACATCAATTAATCCTATCCTTTTTCTACACTAGGATTTCCTATGGGTTTACCTTATATTTTAGTGTAAACATGACAATGCTCTGTCATTCTAATTATGATTGGATTCTTATAAAAGTTAGATGAAACCATTAACAACAAAGAGTTCAATCCTAGGTCCTTGATTGAATTTTTTATATCCCATTTCATCCATTGATTCATGATTCCCCACACCATTATTAAGGACAACAATACCAAATTTTGAGTTTCAAGATAAAGACTTTTTACACCAAGCATAGAATCTGGTACAATCGTACCTACCTCTATCTGGAATTACCAAATTGAAAAATTAATAAGTTAAAAAACAGCCTTAATATCCTATAGAATGTTGTGGGATGAAACAAAAATGAGTGTACTTGAAAATCTCTTCAATTCATGTTGTTTTTATCAGATGATGACCCAAAATTCCAAATATGAAACCATGTAATCTTAATTGTATAGGAAATATGTAGTATTATCTATAGTGGTTCAATTTTCATTAATGTATATGGACATTCATGATCAATAGACAATAGATAATAGAGATGAGTTCTGTTTGGCTGAACTGGTATCCCTTGAGGAGAACAGACAGCATGGACTACAGAAACTAAAGTCTCATGAGAAATATGTAGGTTGATATTCAATATAAACATTAAATATTTCCCTTCATTTATGATGAAATTTTATTTATAGTAATAATTTTGATGATTCCAAGGAAGAAACCACCAAAATATAGAATCCAAATGAGTGGGACTGTTCATTATTCACAAGGTCAAATTAGTGGTGCACAGACATTAATCACTATTATACCCGAATGGCCCGAAGGCCTTCTTTTTTTATTTTTATTATTAATAATCCCTATTTTAAGGGTTTAAGGGGAACCCGTACATGACCCATAGGCCCAAGGCACAAGGACCAACAAACCCACAATACATGACCCGAAGGCCGAAGGGCATACCATGCCCAATAGGTGACTCGTAGGCCCAACGCACTTGAACTGCCCCTTCCCAGCTTTCTGCGTCATTGATCACCTAGCACCCCACCATGCATTGCTGATTGGTTAACATTTCCCCATAAAAAGCTGCACGGTGCCTGGTCCAGATGGCGGCTGTCATACCCTCTCATTATTTCAATCCAGTTAGATCTATATCTAGGGGTTGCTACTCCTGTTGCTCTGATCCTTTTCTGAGGACTGTTTTATGTGAACTGGGCTACCCCACGGTCTACGTGACCTGAAGACCCTGAGGACCGAAGGCCTTTGATGACCCGAAGTCCCTGGAGACCCGTAGGCCCAAACCGGTGGCCCGAAGGCCAAAATCGGCTGAATAGTTCCGGCTGCTACAGTACCGAACAGTAACTTCTATAGTGAGTACTATAGTGACTGCTACAGTGTCAGCTCTATGATTTGAATTTTTAAAATCTAACATACACGGTTGTGATCAGGATGATAATAAGAGTCTCATAGAAATAACTTAATTTTCAGTGAAGAGTAACCTACCCTTATGAATAGTAGCCGACCCTTATGAATAGTTACATACCCTTGTAAATAGTATATATGACTCTTATGAATGGTATCCAAGCTCTTGAATGTATAAATGAATTTAGGCACCATAAAAATAAAGATGAATATTTTAAGTGTTTATATTTTTCGATTAAATAATTATTTTAATTAAAAATTTTATTAATCAAAATTAGAAAATTATTTTTGAAAAATGGAATTCATTTTTGGATTCTACATATCAAAAAATGGTAAGGGTTAATTTTTGGGATTTTTCTAAAACACTTAAATTTATGATGAATAGTAAAATCTGATAATTCACAATAAATGATAAATAATGGATTAATTGAGTCATTAATGATGATCTGCATATGTAAGCCCAATTGGTTCGAAATCACATGCATATATTACTGTTCTTGGTCATGGAATACTCACTATTGGTTGTTTTAATAGGATATAATAAATCAATGATTATAATATTAAGAAAACTACTCTCCCCTCCACTATATAAAGCACCCCCACCCCCTCTTCCTCTCACACCACTCAAGCCTTGTTCCTTTCCAATATTCTGCCCATGTCTCTTCCCAAGATCCTCCTACATGTCCAAAATCTCCTAGACTCTTCAAAATACCAAAACCTCTCCCCATAAGAGGTTCTCAAAGGAGGAAGTCTCAAGAGGTAAATTCCTTTTTCCAATTCCTTCAATTATTTTATGTTCTTTTCTTTTTGTTTATTTCCTCACCATCCTTCACAATAATAGTAGGATAAATATAGTGACATACATGTACTAGAATGATTAAATGATAATGGAATATTTAATCACACTCTCTCCATTACCAACCATTTATTTTAATGAAATGAAAACACCGTTTGAGATGTGCTAATTTAGCACATTCAAGGACAAATGTTTATCAATTTCTGTTATAATCTTTAATTATGGTGATGAAACCATTTGAGTTATCATTGAAAAAAATTATTATATATTTAATATATCCTATTTTTAGTTCTTTAATCCTTTTGTACAAATGTTATTAGGTTATAAAGAAAAACATGTTCATTGTAATCAAACCCACTGTTTAGCCAAAACGGTTGTCACTAAGGTAATATATATAATAATTCTACTTCACACATAGTTACAAAATTAAATTTAAAACCATGTAATCTTCTGGATGTTAAATAATAGAATATATCATAATTTATGGACAACCTCATCCATCTTATATATTTATCCGAACTTGAATATATGTGAACCGATCAATTAAAACAAAGTAATCAATCGAGCCCGAACAATGAAATTGAACATTATAACAAATAAAAAGGCCTTTAATGAACAAAAAAGAGTTATAATAAATCATTTAAATATAGAATAGGTTCTGGAATTATGAATTAATTTGTATATTCCGGTCTTAAATAACAAGTCAAGAACACCATCATGCATAAGGTAAGGGATCATCTCTCTCACATTTGTTCAAGAATCACCCATATGTTGTGCCATTTTATTTTTAATTCCTAATGATGATGTATGTTTTCACAAAGCCCCATACTGCCCTTGTGACATATAAATATTATAATACCGCTATAACTCTCATTAATCCCTTTCAATAACACTCGTTACCATGCCAAAATGTTTGTAAGGGGTTTCTCATCTCACATTCATTTCTGTGAGATTTTCATTGTTCTCCACATATTTCTTGTATGTGTTATATGTGTACTGCCATTTGATATATAATAACATGAATCTCATTATATTCATTTTATTCAATGATTAATTTGAGGGTTATTAAGTTCTGATCATATGATTCAACCGATTATGTTGTGGTAAGAGACTTTGTCTCAACTACTATTTTGTTGTGCCTAACTTTGTGTGGTTTACCTAATAATCCTTATGTGGTGTACCTACTACCCATTTGAGATCACTTTTCATTTGAAATTATATTTATATTAAATATCCATAATCTCATATCATGGATAGGTTTTTTGTCTAAACTGTATACCATTTTACATACGGTTTTTATTTGGAAAGTTATTTTAATATGAATCTGATACTCTACTCTATACGGATATTGATAAGGCATATTGTTCTTGTATTGAATCAATTTGTAAAGAATGGTCTAGACCTGTAGTGGCTGTTGGGGCCTTCTATATCCCCTCAATGCATCATTAGGTCTCATGAGAAAAATAATTTGTTGACAAACCCTTCTAGTTTGTTTACAAAAATCAGACTGGTTTCTACCCAGAGAACTAAACCATTTTAATGGCATTATGGTTTCATGTTCTAGATACACGACATCCCATAAATAATAATAATAATTATTCATTATTGGTTATTATTATCATCTTTGAGGTTTTCACTATGACAAAATCTATGGATGCAGTTTCATTCTCAGTTTATTAATGGAATTAGTTTTTCATTTATTCACCATGCCATATTGATTATGTGAGATTGATTATGATTCACTTATTATTGTATTCATGATTCCACTATTTTTAACCCTTATTGAGCATTTGAGCTCACCCCTTTCATTTTTTACCTTCAATAGGTGATGAAGAGAATGTCATTTATTGAGTTCATGTGGTTGTAGTTTTTAGGCTTGTTATGTATTGCATATTGAAAACTTTTTCAATTTAATTTGTTTTAAATCTATGAATCTAGTTTCTTCAAGACTACTAAAATTATTGTTCATTTGGGACTTTTTCATTCTTTCTAACCATTACAATATCACAAGTAATGCACCGACTCCAGTCTAAGGGGGTCGGGGTGATATAGTTGGTATTAGAGGAAGTTTAGTATAAAACATGGAAACTAGATTTAGAAGGCGTCGATTAGGGAGGAGTCCATAAGATAAGCCTTTGAGGATAAACATGCATGAAATTCCTGATATTTTGGTAAGGAATATATTATGTAGATATTTCAAGAAATATATCCCTGTATACATAAGAGCAGGTAGAGGCTTCTCTAGCACAAGTGTATCTAGGGGTAAAACCCAAAAATATAGCTTTGATCTTGACTCGAACGGGAACTGGTACATGACAATGGGAATTGCTGCACTCTTGGTTATGACGCTCCTGGGGGATATGATTAGGACAATTCATATTTTCTTTACAAGCCTTTATGAAGGATTGAAATGTAAATTATTCCACAATGAAACCATTTTCTAATTATGGGATTATCCATGCGTAGGATCTTAAACTACGATAAATATTTTGTAAATATTATACATTATGATTAATACCCTAATCTAGTGTGTGAAATTATCTATAAATGGTGTCTAATGGTAGAAGGGGAATCAATACACGTGGGAAATGTAGGGATCTCCACTTGGAGCAAGTAAATATTGTCAATGTTGGAGCAGTTCAGATCATGAACATATTGGGACAACATACTAAGGTTTTGACAAATAACCATTCCACACCTATGTTGGACCGTTTAATGCTGTAGAAGCCCCCATCTTTTAGTGGGACTACTAAACTAGTGGTTGTTGTGCAATGGATCAATTCCCTTGAAAAGATATTAATTTCATTAAGATGCAACGAAAATGAAAATGTAGTACTGGACATATATTATCTCAAGGGTGACACCGATCAATTGTGGTCCTTGATTCAGAATACCATGGAGGAAGAAGAAATAGAAGATAAAGAATAGAGAAATTTTAAGGAAATATTATTTGAAAAATATTTCCCTCATGAGAAACGAACTGAAATGAAGAGGAAATTCCTTAGCTTAAAACAAAGGGAAGAAGATAGTGTTGTAGAGTATGAGGCTACTTTAACAAGGCTAGCCTAGTATGCCATAGATTACGTACGTGACTCAGACATAAATATTGATCATTTCTTTGAAGGTCTTACGAAAAGTGTTCAAAGGGCATAGGCTTCTCAATCATTTTCACCATATGATGAAATTTTATCAAGTTCCATAAAAATAGAGAAAGAATTTTCTATATCAAATCTTTTCAAAGAAAACCAAGATAAGAATTGGTACTCTGATAACAAAGGAAAAGGAGAAGCACCAACTAAGAGCAAGGGAAAAAAGCTATTCCCATTATGTGAGAACTATATAATGAATCATCTCGAGAAATTCTTGAAAGGCATGGGAGTCAACAATAACTGTGGAGAAAAGGGGTATCGATCTGATGAATGCAAGGGGGAAGAAACAATTCAATGATATTCAATGATAAAATTATAGAGTTATGGGACACTATGAAAATTAGTGGCCTAAGCTCCAAGGAAACATGCCTCCGAAAAATTCAAGAGAAGAAGGGAGAGCCTATACGATTACAACCATTGAGGTTGAATTTCATAATGACATGGTGGAAAGTACATCAATTGTTTCCTCAAACATATCCAACACTTTATTTGATTCTGAATCATCGCATTCATTTATATATTATCAGTTTTCCTAGAAAATTAGATATATCCAATTTGATTTAATACAGGATATGTCAGTCAAAACTCCCAGGGGATGTATCATTGCAATAATGGAATGTCGACTAGTCCCCCTCTCGACACCAAAATGTGCTTTAGTTTCTAACCGTATCATCATATCAATGACTAAATTTGATATAATTCTTGGTATGCATTGGTTGTCAAATTTTGATGAAAATATTTATTGTAAAAAGAACGAAGTTACAATTTTTGAAAATGGTGTAGAATCCCTTTTCTTTAGGGAAGATACTTCGCCACTTGATTCTTATCTAGAACCACCCCCAGTAGCTCTACTGAATGAAATACATGGAGAGTATGATAATCCAATTTCTATTGGTCAGGAAAAAAATCTACAAATTGAAGATGTTCACATAGTGCAAGAGTACATTGATGTATTTCCAGATGATTTACTTGGATATCCACCAGATCGGGAAGTTGAGTTCTCAATTGATTTAATTTCTGATGCAAGACCTATATAAAATAGTCCCTATAGAATGGCCACAATGGAATCAGTAGAGCTAAAGAAATATCTATAGGATTTAATTGATAAAGGATTTATTTGAACTAGTGTTTCTCCATGGGGTGCCCCTGTCCTATTTGTCAAGAAGAAGGACAGATCCATAAGGCTTTACATTGATTATAGGGAAATCAATGCTATTAAAATAAATAATAAGTATCCTCTACCCCAGATTGAGGATTTATTTTATCAACTTCATGGAGATCAATACCTTTGGAATATTGACCTTTGATCCAGATATCATCAACAGCATGAGAGGAAGGAAGATATTCTGAAGACAACATTTCGAACCAGGTTTGGGCATTACGAGTTTATAGTGATTCCTTTTTGGACTGATGAATGCACAATCTATTTTCATGGATTTAATGAATAGTGTTTTCAAGAAATATCTTAATGACTTTTTTGTGGTATTCATCGATGATATCCTCATGTACTCAAAAAGTTATGAAGACCATGAGAATCACTTGAAGATTATTCTGCAAACTCTTAGAAGCAATAAATTATATGGAATCCTTTGCAAGTGTGAATTCTGGATTCAATCAGTTTCTTTTCTAGGACATATTGTTTCTAAGGATGGAATCCTAGTTGATCATGCAAATACAAAGGAAATCCAAGAATGGCCCATGCCAACAAACATAACCAAGGTACACAGTTTTTTTGGCTTAGTAGGTTACTATCAATGTTTCATTCATAATTTTTCCTTACTAAATAACCCACTATCCAAGATCACATGTAAAGGAGCTATGTTTTTGTGGATAAAAGAATGTAAAAAATGATTCAAAGAATTGAAAGGAATATTGTTCAATGTTCCAATATTGACTCTTCCATCTGTAAGTGGTGGATTTAAAATATACAGCGATGCATCAATGAATGTACTGGGTTGCATCCTTATGCAGAAAAATAAATTTATTGCTTATGCATGAAGATAGTTAAAGAATGAAGAGAAAAATTATACAAATAATGATCTTGAGTTAGCAGCCGTAATCTTTGCTCTGAAAATATGGAGGCATTATCTCTACAATGAGATATGAGATATTTATAAGACCACAAGAGTTTGAAATAAATTTTCAAACAAAAAAGGTGGTAGATGCATTAAGCAGGAAAGATCATGGACATCTTACTCAAATGAGGATTGAGAGAGATCCTATATTTTTGGATATACTAACGATGGATATGGGAATTTTTAAGGAAAGGGAAACATATTTACTCTTTCAAATGATTTCTAAACCATCTTTATTAGAGAATATAAAAATCTCTCAATCTGATGGTGAGAATATACACAAGAAAATTAATTCTATCAAGGATTGGAGAATGGAAGACTTCGTGTATGAAGGAGTTCTAAAATTAGGGAAGAGGTTGTGCATTCCATCAATACCTGAGATAAAAATGGAACTATTAGATTATGCTCATATCTCAAATTTCTATATACACCTAGGTATCCCCAATATGTATAGATATTTGAAAGAATATTTTTGGTGGGATAAAATGAAGTGGGAAATTGGTGACTACGTGTCAAGATGTCTTATTTCCCAACAAGTGAAGGTAGAGATACCACATCCCAAAGGAGTGACACAACCTCTACCTATTACTATGTGGAAGTGGCATAAAATTATAATGGATTATCGTAATACCACGGAATCCTAGAAGGAATGATGCAATATGAGTGATTTTTGATCTTCTCACAAAATCCACACATTTCCTACCTATAAGAAATGATTTTCCACTTGAGCTCTTAACACGAATTTATATTAATGAAGTTTTAAGACTTTATGGTGTACCTATATCTATTGTGTCCGATTGAGATCCCTAGTTTACATCAAAATTCTATAAAAGTCTCCATAAGGCATTGAATACAGAGATTCTTATGAGTGCTTTTTATCACCCATAAATTGACGGACAGTCTGAAAGGACAATTCAAACTCTAGAAGATATGTTGAAGTCATTCTCTCTTCACATACAAGGTATGTGGGATCAATACTTGCCTTTGGTGGAATTTTCCTACAACAATAGTTTCCATTCTAGTATTCAAATGGCTCCATATGAAGCATTATATGCAAGGAGATGTCGAACTCCAACTTTTTGGGACGAATTTAGTGAGAGGAAACTTATAGGCACAAAAACTATTGAAGAGACCAGGACAAAGGTGAAGAAGATACAAGCTCATTTTAAATCATCCCAAAGTAGGCAGAAGAGTTATGCTGACAACTAGAGAATGTGTTTGGAATTCCAAGTGGGAAATCATGTATTTCTGAAAGTATCTACATGGAAGGGTGAATTAAGGTTCAGTAAGAAAGGGAAACTGATCCCTAGGTACATCGGACCATTTGAAATCCTGGAAAGAATTTGAGCTGTTGCTTACCATTTAGCGATGCCGCCAAATATATCCATAGTTCATGATGTGTTCCATGTGTCATTGTTAAATAAATACAAGCTAGACCCAACATATGTACTCACATATGAAGAAATTGAACTGGAACCTGATTTTTTATACTGTGAAAAGCCTATCGGGATTCTTGACACAAGGGAGGAGGTATTGAGAAATCAGATAACTCGTCTAGTAAAGGTTTTTTTGGAGAAACCAGAATATGGAGGAAGCAACATGGGAACCTGAGGATGTTATGAAAAAGAATCACCCACATATTTTTTGTGAGTTTCATACACTAAATTTTGAGGATGGAATTTCTGATGGGGGGAAGAATGTAGCACCCTAAACAATTTATTGTATGTTTATCTTAAATACATTTTAGTTATAGCCTATATTTCAAGAATCACAAAGCCTTTATGGAACAAAACAAGGTTACTTATAAGAGATAGCCATAACCTAGCCATAAAACATAAATTTGTCAGCTCTGTGATTTGAATTTTAAAAATATAACTTACATAGTTGTGATCAAGATAATAATTAGAGTCTCATAGAATTAACTTAATTTTTGGGGAATAGTAAACCACCCTTATGAATAGTAACCTACCCTTATGAATAGTAACATACCCTTATGAATAGAAGCTTACTCTTATTAATAGTAATATAACTCTTAGGAATGGTATCCATGCCCTTGAATGTATAAATGAATTTAGGCACCTTAAAAATAAAGATGAATATTTTAAGTATTTATATTTTATGATTAAATAATTATTTTAATTAAATATTTAATTAATCTTATTTATAATTTTCTATTGAAAAATCGACTTTATTTTTGGATTCTAAACATCAAAAAATGGTTAGGGTAAAACTTTGGGATTTTTTTTGAAATACATAAATTTTTTTATGAATAGTAAATTCCGATAATTCACAATAAATATTAAATTAAGGAATAATTGAGTCATTGATGATGATATGCTGATGTAAGAACAATTGGTTCGAAGTCACATATATATATATCACTATTCATGGTCATTGAATACTCACTATAGTATGTATTTAGTGGAAATAATAAATTAATTATTATAATATTAAGAAAACTCATCTCCCCTCCACTATATAAAAGCACCCCTCACCCCCTCTTCCTCTCACACCACTCAACCCTTGTGCCTTGCCAATATTCTTCCCAAGTCTCTCTCCAAGATCCCCCTCCAATGTCCAAAATCTCCTAGACTCTCCAAAATACCAAAACCTCTACCCTTAAGCGGTTTTCAAAGGAGGAAATCTGAAGAGGTAAATTCCTCTTTCCAATTCCTTCAATTCTTTTAAGTTATTTTTTTTATTTTTTTTATTATCCTCCCTTCACCATAATAGTATGATAAAACCAATAACATAAATGTACTATAATGTTTTCATTATAATGGTATATTTCATTACCTTTTCTCCTTTCCCCACCTTTTATTTGAAAGAAATGAAAGCACCGTTTGAGATGTGCAAATTTAGCACATTCAAGGACAACTGTTTATCAATTTCACTTATAATATTTAATTATGGTCATGAAACCATGTGTGTTATGGTTGAACCAGATTATTATATATGAAATATATCTTATTTTTATTTCTATAATCCTTTTGTACAAATGGTATTAAGTTATAAATAATAACATGCTCATAGTAATCAAACCCATTGTTTAGCCAAAACAGTTTTCACTATGGTTATATATATAATAATTCGACATCACACTGAGTAACCAAATTAAATTTAAAACCATGAGATCTTCTGGATGTTCAATAATATAATATAACTTCATTTCTGGACAACCACATCCATCTTATATATTTATTCGAACTTGAATGTAAGTGAACTGATCATTTAAAACCAAGTAAACAAACGAGCTCGAACAATGAAATTGAACCTTATAACAAATAAAAAAGGCCTTGAATGAACTAAAAAGGGTCATATTAAATAATTTACATATATAATAGGTTCTCTTATTTTGAATTAAATTTTTTATTCAGGTCTCAATTAACAAGTCAAGAACACCTTCCAGAATAATGTATGAGATCCTCTCTTTCACTTTTGTTCAAGAATATCACCCATGTTGTGCCATTTTATTTTTAATTCCTAATGATGGGGTATGTTTTATAACCTCCCCCATACTTTCCTTGTGACACATATATAATGGAATACCCCTATATCTTTCAATAAGCCCCCTCAATAACACTCGATACCATGTCGGAATGTTTGTAAGGGGTTTCTTATCTCACCTTCATTTCTGTGAGATTTTAATTGTTCGCCACTTATTTCTTGTATGTGGTATATGTGTTCTACAGATAGATAGATAATAACATTATTCTCCTTATATTAATGTTATTAGATGATTCATTTTAGGGTTATTAAGTTCTGGTCATATGATTCGACTGATTACATTGTGGTAAGAGCCATTGTCTCAACTACTATTTTGTTGTGACTAACTTTGTGTGGTGCACCAAATAATACTTATGTGGTGTACCTACTTCCCATTTGAGATCATGTTTCATTTGAAATTATATTTATATTAAATATCCATAATCTCATATCATGTATATGTTTTTTTTCTAAACCGCACACCATTTTACATACGATGATTATTTGGAATGTTATTTTAATATGAATTTGTATAATCTACTCTATATGGATATTGAAAAGGCATATTTATCTTTTATTGAATCAATTTATAAATAATGATTTGGACATGTAATGGAAGGTGGGGCCTGCTATAGCTCCTTGATGTGCCATTAGGTCTCATGAGACAAATCAGTTGGTGATAAACCCTACAAGTTTGTTTCAAAATATAAGACGGGTTTCTACCCATAGAACTAAACCGTTTTAATGATATTATGGTTTCATGTTCTAGATACATGGCATCCAATTAATAATCATTCTTTTCATTCATTATTGGTTATTATTATTATCCATGAGGTTTTTAGTATGAAAAAATCTATGGATGGAGTTTCAATATCAGTTTATTAATGGCATTAGTTTTTCGATTATTCACCATGCCATATTGATTATGTGAGATTGATTATGATTAACTTATTATTGTATTAATTCTTACACTATTAGTAACCCTTACTGAGCATTTGAGATCATCCCTTTTATTGTTTATCTTCAAGAGTTTATGGAGAGCAGGTCATTTATTGAGTTTATGTGGTTTTAGTTTTTAGTTTTGTTATTTATTGTATCTTGTAACCCTTTTCAAGGTAATTTGTGTTACATTTATGTCTCTAGTTACTTCAAGGCTACTAAACTAATCATTCCTTCTGGAATTTTCATTCCTTCTAAGCATGTCAATATCACAAGTAATGCCCCAGATCCATTTTATAGGGGTCTGGGTGCTACAACTATGTTTGGAGAGAACATTAAACCCCACCCATAATAGGTTCCTCAAGTATTAATTTGCATGAAACTTTATAATATCATGTTCACAAGATGCTAAAATATGGCACACTATTACGATTTCATGACTTTAAACCATGTGAAATGATTCTTTTCAAAAGAGGCTGAACAGCAAGAAACCATCTCATCACAGTATATTCTAAAAATATATTTCCAACAACATTAATAAATGATTTTAAACTGTGCGGTTCACAACCACACCATATGACAAAAAACTATATGATATGAAAGCACTCACCTATGGAGACCTACTACTTTGATGTATATCACCCAGCACACCATACTCAAGAACTGGGTATGGATTGATTCCAATTCTCATGAGATATGTAGAGATGTGAGGATCACATTTCATGGGCCCAGATATACCACAAAATTATATTAAGTCCTTAACCATTAAAAAATTTACAAATATTTATCACGGATGCCGTCATTTTATGTTCTTAAGTACATGATGGTGTAGCCCCCAAAGTGTATATATCAATATATATATCCACTAATGTCTATCTTCACACTCTGGCACATCCTAAATTTGAATCATTATTATCCTCTAGGTCTCAATGGGATCTGCTTTGGTGACATCAGATTGACAAAATAGTCCCAATTTTCACCTAGTACACACTTCACAATGGAATTATTTGGACAAGTAATGTTTCCCAAGTTTCAATCATTATCAATGGTAGATCTAGAATTTTCGCACCCAATTATTAGTTAATATTGTTTTGGTACCGATCATTCAAAAATTTTGAATAATAGTTTTCCACACATTAGTCTCTCCCCATTGTGTATCTAATATCATAATTACTAATTTACATCCCTTTAACCATCCTTTATTTCTATAAAGTTTCATTTCCCCTAGAGTTTCCTCATTGTGCACTCAAAAAATTTGATTAAGAAAATCAGTGTCATTAGGGACCTTTTAAGACAACTTTTATATTCTCATATCATTGTATAAAATGTGGCGAGGGAGGTTTCTCAAAACTTCTTACTTCCACATATAACATAGCTCACATCATATTGGGATTCGTGGAAGGGTCTTCCCAATCATTTTCATGATTCATAAAAAATCCCTAGAAGGGGGTCTTTAGGGTTCTATCATCTTGACCAAAAACTGTGTGAATCTTGTTCTGAAGAATTTCCTTCGGTACAATGAATCCTTATCAAACCATTAAAATTTTGTTCATAATATCTCCGGAATCACCCAAACCCTTACAATATAGTCCCTCCCTTCTGCCAGAGATCTGTAATCAAAAACTAAAATCATACCCTATTGGTCCATGCATTATGACCTTAAATCATGTGCATCTAACTCCCTCATCTATTAATTATCATCTAATTTGCATCTCCTTTTTACCTTATAGTCTATTGTACCCCTTTGTCATATCCTTCCCTCAAGATGTTAAACTTCATGGTCTGTTCCCTCTCACATGACTGAAAACTATATAGTACATCAGGGCCTCACCCAAGAACATTCCATCCCTTTTTTACTTTGGTCTCCAACCATAGTACCTTATACTACTATGTGTGGTTCCATTCCTATATTAATGAGATACATATGTTATCTTGTATATATTATCTCAATCCTAATCATAAATCTACATATCATCCATGCCTTGTTTTGGAACATCTCATTCGAATATATAACATTAGTACCTATTTGAACAACAATATGATATGTAATTAAGAAGAAATTTTCCACTGAATCATGACCTTAAATTATGTGCACCACATATAAGGGGATATTTTGTGGAATTGGTTCTCTCTTATCTTTAATAAAAGTTGATTTTATGTTACATTTTTTCAATACAAGATTTATCATCTAGTTAGGGATGTAAAACTATAAACTCTAGCCCCATTTGGTCCTACTAGTATGAGCATAAATGTTACAATGTAATAGGTACACATTTATGTCTGGTCGAAGAAAAATGAAAATGGTAGCCTGAAAATAAAATCAGGCATTCAATCACTAAATTGTACATAGGACTTGGAAAATTTATGGGCACACATGGAAAGTCTAAAACCCTTTGGGACATGCTATTCGTCCCTGATTAGAACCTGGTTATTCTCACAAATCTCATTGGTTTAGGAAAAGGATATAAGAGATCCTCCACCACTTTAACCCTCTTATAATTCTCATTATATGATGTTAAACTGAATGTCCTCCATCCTTACCTCAAGTTATTAAACTACAAGTTTCATGTCCACATTGCATGATGTAAAATTATTTGATGCTTTGGTCCTTTATTGAGGCGACCCCAACTTCTGAAACATGTCTCCTACCACAATGCTTTTCAAAACTACATGCGACCCAATTCCCATATATGGGATACATAGTGACATATGAACCATATATGTTAGGCATAAAGACTAGATTCATCCCTAATAGTGTAATTTCATATATAAACACTAGTGTACTCCAATTAAAATTGAGTTTTCATTAACTCATTCAACAGTATCACATCTTCATACTTGTCTACCTGAACCTAAAAAGAACACACGTTGGTCAATGCTATATGAACATGAATTAAGAAATTTTAGAGACAACCACTCTCCTCAGAGACACATGATTGAGGCTCACCCTTATAAACTTCACCATATTTTAATTTTCATTATCCCCGCTATTTTTCATACTTTCCATCCATTTTTTATTCACCACATATGTTCTTAATAAAAAGTGGAATGACAGTATGATTTCCTAAAACGTTCATGGGTATCTATCTCCTTCATCAATGCACCATTTATCACCTTAAATTGGATTTTCATCTACATGTAATGTATAAATGGGTAACCAAATGGTGACAACTCATGGAAAAAATTGAATCAACTCCCATTAAAGGAACATTCCCTGGAGGAAGTACATCCACCATATTGAAATTGTCTCCTAAGTGGTGATGATGCATATAGAAAATAATCTCACCATATGGCTAGGGAGCACACCCAAACAAAAATTTCTTCCAAAGAATTATTTTGTAAACTATTTTTCATAAAAGGATAAGGTTTATCAGTAACCCTCTTTCCCCATCTATTTATTGGTAAAAAATATTGAGGCTATAATTTAACCGTTTCTACTTCCCCATTTATCATTTCGATTTATAACAACATTGGTTTTCCTATCTCATGAAAACTGAATATTATCAAATCATATTAACCCTACAAAATCACACTATTCTAGTACCTAGATAATTGGGTTATTATGGTGATTGATGCAGTATTTCGATCCTGTCCCTTCATTCCCTATCTAGAAGTCACATGAAAGTGAGAAATATTATATTGATTTATTATTTCATACAATAATGATGAAAATCTTGGGATAATTTATTTATAGTTAGATATCATAATAAAATGATGGGAATGTAACTCAAAAAATACAACTAATTAAGGATAATGGAAATTTTATTTCCCTAAATAAAATGAATCGAGGGAGGGTCATCCACATATTTTGAACATCTCTCTTATAATGAAATTCCATAGAATACCATATGAAAATAGTGAATGTAATAAATATATATTAGAACCCATCCCATATAAAAAACAACATAAATTATCCTCTTTCTCAATATCATATAGCCTCTAATGAGGAAATTCCATGATACCATATTGACTGGACAATAGGACGAGTTCGTACTCTACCCGAGGGTGTAATTCATCCATATGCACATGTAGACTCCCTTTACCAACATCATATTCCATTATTTTGCATGTCTTATATAATATAATAGGCTTAAATTCTTCAATTTGGGCCTCCAAGTGATGAACTATATAATCTAATGTAGAAATATTAACCCACTACTAGCACACAAACTCCAATTGCTATGAAAACTCATACTCAGTATCATGAAGAGAGGTGACATTTTTATATGATTTCTCATACATAGAAATTATATGTTGTTTCCACTCCGAATACACCCATTCAACTAGGAAATCCCGAGATAGAGCATGCAGTGCATGGTAGAACACTCTTTCAGTTCCCATGTTCATCAATTAGTTTTGGAGGTATACCATATATCCAAACAAACACTTGATTGTGTGATAGATGACATGTTGAATGATTCTAAATTATTTTAATTAGTATAACAAAATATCCATAAAAAATTTTGACCTTGGATAATCCATTTATTCAATAGATGGATCATATTATGTGAACTCCGTAAGAAACGTCATAGGTGGATCACCCTTAAGAAATCAAGGGATAAAGTAGAAGCCTTGTAGGGTTAAATCATTATCCTCCTACACGGAGGCTTCTGGTCCAATCTCACATGTTATATGAAGTGCTGGAATTTCAAATCCCCTTTGGGGTATAGCCTTGGAGCCACACACAATTGGTGACTCTCTTAAGGAAACTTCTCTTCAAATAGAAAAGTTCCATTGCAGACCCTGTATAATGATGTGTTGATTTATTAACCACCACCATAAGATAAAACCACCCTAAGGATATTAGTGTCCTTATGATGGTGCAGCACCTCATGTGTCGGCTTGATCACCATCCCCTCATCTGCCACCTGCGATAAGGGTCCTGATCTGGTTATCACCACCTTAGTCATGAGAATTACATGATCGATAATTTTCACATATAGCTAGTTCCCCAATGTATAAAGAAAATTAATTGGGATAATTGTTAGTAATATATAGGTCATGGTTGAAAAAATGGGGGGTGAGATAGAAAAAGAAACATATATGAAGCATAACAAGTGGTATGGTTGACTCATCAAGAATGTTCGAGGGTAGCTTACCCAACTGCGATGCAACAACCAACACATAAAATTAGATTATTGGGGACATCAAAAAAGAATGAGTGTAAAGAAACCTATCTCTGAGTAACTTGTTACATGATATAGATGTGATGGTCTCTCTACATCAGCAGACTCATAAATGACTATTATAGGTGTCCTTGTAGTCCTGAAAATTTGTTTTGATTTGAGAAATAAAACATGTTATCAATATATTTCATGATTATGCATAACCAAAATCATGGGGTGGATTAACAATTTTCAACTAAACCCAATGATAATAGATCAGTCTCATCGACCATAGGTGTCTCATACTTATCCTCCCTCTGAGAATAATCATTAATCACTCCCTCTTCTATAATTTTTAATCCCTAAGAAATCAAAGAGGTGGAAATCATTCAAATACAAAGGGTTAGAAATCACCTCAATCCCACCAATCAAAGGGACTTACCTCACTGGTAGAAATGTCTTCTCCCTTAAAGGATTCTATATAAGCAACGGTCCCCCATAATTCACCAATATCTAATTTCCCTGGTTGTACCTCTAATTGATCCACTCCCTAATCGATCACTAGGAGAGGAAATGTTAAATATTACATGTGGTCAATCAGTCAAGGGTTTTTTTATTCCATGATAATAGACTACATTCGCCAAATCCTTTAGGATGATACATGTATTTCATGCATTTAATTTATAGCATTTTAATGTATTTTTTTCATATTTATTTAAATAATCTTGAAACTTTTGGAATTATTTGACTTGTTTTATGTTTAATGGAAGGAAATATTGAATTTATGAAAAAATTATGAAAATAGATTAATGTTAGATATAAATTAAACATTGCACCGTGAGCTTTACCCATGGAGTGACCCTATATTTGTGAAGCCAATGCGGTTCTAGAAAACTAGATCATAATGATTACACATTGTGTAATTTGATTAGACTTAATGAATTATTCCCCAAAAGAAACAACTTAGGAAAATTACTGAATTCCTTAAAAACTATAAAAGTTAGTTACATGTCATGATTCCTCATAACATATCATGAAAGGAGTCAAAAATCCAAATATCAGATGAGATTCGTGCAAGATTTTCTTTCGATTCAGAAATCATTGAGACATCATTGGATCAGGATTACATGACGTGTAACCATATCATAGGTCATGATGGCATTGTGAAACAGAAAAAAATAAAGATTGTCAAAATCTATAAATGTGAATGGGTGTTTTAATAAATTCTATTTAAAATGAACCCCCAGATACACATTTGGGAGTATTATCGACAAAGGACCACTAACGACGACCTTCCAAATAAAGGTTCACCTACTTCACTGCTTTCTATTGGATTTGTATTTTTTATTTTTCTAAACCCAATCATGGATAGGGCGAGTTCTTTATTTCATTATATCAGGGAATGAATGATAAACAAGGAAGGAATGTGTGATTTATTTTGTATATTAATTCAATTAATGTTGGGATTTTCTAATTTTTATTGAATTTTATCCACTCCCTAAATTATTATTGAATGACCATTGTGAGAAGGGTTATGTATTAGGTTTAATTTATTTTATTCATTGTGAATGACCATTTCCAGGAATGATTGAATGAATTTGTTTAATATTCTATGAATAGTATAGAATTCCACATTGAAAATTTGGTTTTTTTCCATTCCCAATGCGTAAATAATGTTTCAAGTTACCCTTTCATTCTAATCCATAGAACCTTACTATTATAAAAGGTGATCTTAGGATAGAGATAATTTTCATGACCATTGTACTCACTAGGAACCGATTCCAAAAAACATCATGATTTTTGTTTAATTATTTCTTATCATTTAATCTCATGAACCTAGAATCTTCTTTGCTTGTAACCCTTTTTATATTTTATTCTCCAATCTTCTTAACAAACTCACATGCTTAATTAATTTGATTTTAAATCACAAAATTGAAATTATTAGAGGTTTATTTTATTTAATTAATAATTTCTCCAAGTTTGTCTCTATGGGTTCAACCTCATACTTGAAATTACTATTCTACCATATAGTTTATTGATTTTTTTGTTTCATCTTTTTAAATTTATAAATTTGGTAACCTCGAGGGAATTAACAATTTCCATGGGGATATCACTATTATAGCATGGAATATATATATGGGAAAATAAATTGACCCCTAGAATGTTCTAGATTGAGAATACACATCCCATTACTCTAATTCTACTACAACACCCCCAAGAGGATTTGAACCATCAAAATATTTCTTTATGCACTCAGGTATCAGGGAACATGATATAACCAAATATATACACTATAATTCATAATTTATTCTCTAGATCAACATTGGGGACACTCAAATCTATATTAGAAGAAGCACCTGACTCCCAGGTCTATTTCTTATGGAGTCTATGTCCTCAAATTGTGCCTCCCCGAGATGCTGCAAACCCTAAAGGAGCAAGGGGACTTGGATCCATCACCACCGTTTCCACTATAGTTACACATATTTTTATATTATGTGATCCTACAGTTATGGAATGACCCTTTACACATTTCTATGTGACCTCCACATTTTATTATACATATATCACTAGTCTAGTTACTATTTCCATAGGATAATCAGTCTCCCAACTCTGTGAAAAATAATAGATATTCCTAAAAGGATAATCGGTTAGTGGTGATTTTAGCTCATGTTAAGTAAATAATAATATTATATTTGTTATTTAGAAACTAGGTTCTCTGGGGATTAAGAAATAATAAGGATCATTTCTCTATTATTATTTTTAACTATTGAAATATATACACCTAGTAATGATAGTTTTTTTGGGTGTGAAATACCTATCTTCATTTCATCATTATACAGAATTAATTTTCTATGGGATTCTACGAGCCCTTGAAGATATTTTTTCTTTGAAATAATTATAAGAACTCAAAGAAATTATCCAAATCCATAAGAAAAAATTCTTCTCCAATGAATAATTTGGTTCTGATTAATAGTGATCATTACAAGCATTATTTTCATCTATTTATGAACCTAGAGAACACTAAAACAATTACCAAAGGTTTTCAAATCTCATTTGGGACCCGACAAGTGGGAATCTACCCTTGATTCTTATTATGTAATTATTGCTTGAAAATAGTGGTATAATGATTCATCAATGAAGAAGCAAATTACTATGTCATGGTAATTTAAAATCTATCTATAAATTTATTACAAATAACATGCGATAATCCTCCATTTTGGTATCAGGATTAATAAGAAATATCTTTATATATTTTATTCTTTTATGCACTACATTATTCATCAAATACATCATGTATTATTCATTGATTACAACATAAAATTCCATGTTGGTCACCAAAAATAAGAACTTTCATAATGTTTGAAACATTCAATAAGAATGATTTCACACTATGAGAAGGACTTGTAATTTACTAATTAATATCAGCTACATCCTTCATCGACATAAAAATCATCACAAACTATGACATGAAAATCCATTTAGAAACATACGACCTCCATCCATAAACTCCAAATGATATCATCATCTTTCTATATTGAAAATATGGTTGTTCTGAGTAGTCTCCATCCTTTGATGGATCACCTAAACCTCTGTCATCACACACACACTAAATATGTCCCCATTAGTAAATAATATTATCTTTATTTATAACTCATTGGTTACCGACAAGGTAAATCATATGTGGAGAGGAAAGGTTCCTTGATAATAGTTTAGTGGTAGTTGTTGTTGTATGTGACCAACCTTATATGAATGTGATCCTCCCTACTGTAATTGAAATCAAAAATCCAATCCACAATAATATACATAATAATATAAATGTTTATTTTTTCTGACCATCATTCTAAGTGTATAATTCTATACTCAAATGAAACTGATGATCAAATGCTTCTTGTAAAATCCTTTACAGCTTGGATATAAATTTAGTGTCTCATTAGAAAACTATCATCATATGTATCACATATTATGAAATGATATACCCAATATAAACAAATCCCATTAAATCCACTGAAACAAAATCTTTAATAAAAAGGAAGTTCACCAACTTGTTTAGTTATTCGATGATCACTTAGATAGCATCATGAAATCACACAAAAATATACACTAGAATATCAATGCTTTCGGCCATACCTACTAAATCCTAGTTCTCATCCTTCTTCTTCTAATAGGTATGGAATTGAGACCTAAACACAATAACAACCTATTTTATACCACCCCACCAAAACTAATTCCATGAATTTTAGTGCATCATAGTCGCTCTAAAATGTAGAAACATGAGAAAATTTCAAATTTAACTCAATAAATTTTCATGAAGTGGAGTTAGTACCATTACCCATTTTAAAATGTGAATGGAATGATACACACCACTATAATTAATTCTTATGTATCACATGAGAATATATGTTCATAAGAAACCATTTAATCAATATCTCCCAACGGGGACTCCATCACACTCCAAAAAAGTGGAGGGGACACTGTCATTATTCAATGACAAGAAAATTCATTTCCATCCTTTGTGGATGGTTATAATGAGTCAAACATCTCTTATTCCTCTCCCAAAAATAGCGAATGATATTTCCTATTAAGTGTATTGGCCAAAAAAATTCCTTCTCTCTAAGTATAGAAAATATCAAAGTTCTATAACTAACAGAACATAAACCAACAACTCTACCTTAGGTAATGTTTAATCGAAGTACCAATTTCCATTAAAATCTAATGGTTTTTATAAACAAAAAACCCCTTTCCACGAAGGTAGTGTCTAAAATATTTACTAAAAACAATACTACTAACAACATTCGATATTGGGTTGTATAGTTATTCTATTACTATATCAAATAAGTAGAACCATAATCATGTACATCCTACCATAACATTAGTAAACAACCATTCTTAACTCAAGAGTCATACTATCACACCATGTAATTAACTCTATCCTCTGACAACCATAAAATAGGATCACTCATCAGCCAGTACTTGATATCCTCAAAAACCCACTGACATCACTCATACCTAACATATAGATTCCTCTTTAGATTAAGGGTAGTCATGGGGACCGTAATCCTAAATAACTATACCATGAATCTCTAATTATAATCTAAAAATCCATGTAAAAAGTTCATGAAAAATAAGTTCTTAGGGAGATCCAATGCTAGAACTACCTCAATATTTTCCAATTTGATATCTAATCAGTCAATTGAGATAACATGTACTATAGAGTATAACTGTCAAATAAAAATTTCACAATTTAAGATATTTATATATAGTTTGTGATCCCAAAATAATCATAAAAAATTACCAAATACTCAGATTTCACATATATTGATTGGGGGTAATAGGGCCCACCTGGTATGGGGATTGTTTGGAGAATTTACAGGATACACCCCCAACACGTACAATTTTGACTCCTTCATTAAGTTTTGCTTCCAAGGGGTAGACAATTATAGTAATAAAAGGAGGGGAGATCCATCATCTTCATCATGGGATATTGGTGTGTATGGAAAGCAAGGAACCGGGCCAGGTTCTAGGGGATCACATCTACAACGATATCCATTACCATCCGAATAAGATATATCTTGGTCGAATTGTGTGGCATGGGTAACAAACGGAAGAAGACCCCTCTATTAGCAAGATATATGTTCATAAAAACGCGGCTTAGTAGTCAGCTACCAAGAAACATGGGAACTGGGTTCAGTGGAGTCCTCCGGAATATGGCCTCAAGTTGAACATTGATGGTTATTCTGTGCTAGGTGAAATGCGTAGTGGCGGTGTGATATGGGAGTCCAGGGGTAGCATTCTCTTGACCTTCATGGTGCATTACGGTTATTGGAATTCAATACAGGTATAGGGAAAGGCAATTCTTACAGATATTACTATTTTTAGGCAGCGGGTGCTTGGCATCTCTCAAGTAGAGACTGACTCTATGGTTATTCACAATGCCTTTCATGGTAACGGTATCATCCCTTGATCTATTTTATACATAATGAGGAAATGCAAAGCTCTCTTGAAAGTAGCACCAGAGTCACTCACACGTGGAAGGAGGGAAACAAGGTGGCTGATCATTTGGCCTCTATAGAGACCCCTGGTATCATGGTCTGTTGTCTTACTCTTATTTCTCATTTTAAACCTGAGGGGTGAACTTGATTCGGGGTGATGAACATATCCTATATTATTTCAAGCCCCCCTAGACACTGGTCATCTCCCGCTCTATATCAATAGTTTTTGAAAAAAATGGTAACATTGTAGAAGGAATATAAAATTATTTTTTTGGATGACGGAAACAAAAAACCATTCCATAAAGTGATGAAAATTATTATGTGTATGGATTATGAATGTAGCATGGGAATCATTCAAACTAAAGGAAATTGGAAAAAACTCATAATGATGCAACAATATCAAAATTCAATATTTGGGATATCCTCCTCACAAAGACATTGCTAGTGATTTCCAGACCATATATAGGTCATTAAGAACCACTTTCATTCCTTCAACAATTCAAAAAGTTCATAAATGTTGAAAATGTGATATTTTATATTGACTATCACCAAATTTAGACAATGAAAATAAACATAATAATTTAATATAATTTCTTCCTTTGTGGAAAATAAGAGAAGACATGTCGAAGGGGACACACATTGTAAGATTAATCCTTTCTACATGAGGTCCTCTAACTACAATCTAACCTCACTAGGGTCAATTAGGTCCATATAATAATTTTTTGATGATATTAGATTGGTATTAGTGTTTAGATTATAGAAAAAACCAATATATTGATGAGGGAAAGACATAATAATATCCCAATGAAACAAAATAAATATACTCCTCTGAAATGATTGGATGATGATCATATAAGTTTTCTATCAAATATATAGACAAATATTTAAGGGATTGGTGATTGACTACATCATCAAACACAAAAGCCATGATCATCTAAAATGAAACTCCCCATACCCATGAAGTAGATTTTTCATCTATAGAATAATAATATCACTTTATAAAGGTAGTATTCTTTCAAATGATGAATTATAGTCAATTGGTCCGTATATATGATTGAATCACAATAATTCTTTGTATCTACTATGAGGTCCTTAAAAATTCCCTCTATTATCTGCAATCTCACATGATTAGGAGATGTGGTTGACCATTTTATCTCTTTTAGTAAGTGTTTTTATCTATAAGGGTTGTGCAATGGGATCCTAGAGAAACAAAAACTCTTAAAAATGGGATGTGGAGTTAAAATAATCACACATAGTGGTTTCTATGAGTATGTGTTTCATTACTATGTAGACTGTGAAAATCCTTGTCCATGATTAGTGTAATCAATGAGAGGGGGAGGGGTGAATCAATGATTTATTTTTTATGTTATATTTAATGTATGAAAACCTTCACCACCTCTTAATAATTTATAAATTTTTGGAAATTAAAAATACATACATCCACATAAAAACAATTATTTATAAGGTTTACTTCACAATATGTGTAGCTTGTTCTTTATATAGTTTGGAAATAATCCAATACCACTCAATCCACTAGAAAAGAATCATTTTTTGTGGATACCAAAAGCATGATATACCTTTAAAATTGTGTAGAACAATGACTAGTACAACAATGCATGTACTTTTTCTAGCATGAAATATATAAATAAGATTCAGTTACAATTATCAAAACCATCACCATTGGTTATGAACATGTAACTATTCTACTTAAACAACATTAACCTTTGTAAATCTTCAAGAATAAATGATCAATTTCTTACCCAATAAAATGTATGACCTTTTTTGGATGTTGTACATAACTAAGTATGATTACTCACACAAATTTTTCAATCTAATTATTTATTCTACAAAAGAATCATAATTCACTTATATGAAAAAAAGATCTTTTATTCTTCTTTAGTTTTCCCAAATGTTTTAGTCTGATTGCTTGATATGATCTCATAACACTTAACCACTACTTCTCTATTATCATTTTTAGTCCATAAATATTTCCCTTGCAGTTATTTCTCGTAACAAAACTCTATTGATCTATATTTTGTGCATGTGAATAGTGTCAAATTATATTTAACTATGACCCATTTATATGGGTGATCCAAAAACAGAAAATAGGGTAATAAAAAATTATTTTCCCATTAATGATTTTACATATTTGAATTAATTTGGAAATTCAAACTTTATTTGACCATTTCTCAACACCTCTCAACTAATATAGATTCTTCTCAATTATTCTTGACATCTCCATAACATCTTAAATCTAAAAATCTTTGAACAATATAATTACAACTTTTTAGTTGTGTATTAGAAAACTAATACATTTCATTCCAAGCCATGTTATTCATTCATATTCTCTTTTCCCAATTAAAAAAATATAGAAAAAACATCCCACTCAGATTCTCCCAACCAACTGAATCTGTTTTTTCATAAACAATGTTGAAAAATTGAAAGACCAGAAAACTGTAAAAACAAGTTCAGAATAAACTTTAATATTCTTTTTAATTTTTAATTTACACAAATTACCATTAGATCAGTGAAACAACATCTGATGAAACTACTTCTGATGACATATCAATGTCAATTCTGGTCTGATGATTTCTGATTCATCAACCCAAAAAAATTGTAAAATAAAAATTTTCATTTTATATGATTGATTGTTCTTTGATGTTCATTTTATTGTTCAGACTCAGAATCTCATATGAATCATTGGTTTCATGATCTTATCTATATAATCACACTCAAAAAAATTGTTCCTAATTATTAAAATTGGGTAGTTTAATGTTTTTTCTCTGATGGAACTCTACTTCTGATGAATTATCAATGCCAAATTATCGCTTGATAGATCATTTTCAGAATATGATCTACTGTTTTGATGTGTGTATATAATTCTTTCTTTCAATATCTTAGAAATTGATGGTAAAATTGATATATTGGTTTATATAATTTATTGAACAGTATGATGTATCGACCTATCTGATTGATTGGTTGATAAGAAATTTTAGAAATCCTATGACTTCATGAAATTAAAATTATGTGTCTCTAATAAACTTATACATCTTGTAGTCCTTGATCTGATGATCTAAAATTGGAAAACTACAATTTCTCAACTTCTCATTGAATACATTGTATGCCCAAAATTTTTTTCTCCTATTATTTATAAATGCATGGATGGAATGCTTTTAGATAATTCATGATGTTGAGAACTTTTATCACAACACGATATCCTGTGATTTTATATATAAAACATCCATTATGAATGGTATATCTTCCCAATCCATCCATCCAATGGCCCGATGGACTTCAAATTTTTTATTATAAGCAAGAACCATTTTAAGGGAAGAAGGGGAAGAACCCAAATTGACATCATGAACGTAAAACAAATCATTACCCGAAGGTTGAGAGAGAAAAACCAAAAAGACAACATGGACCACCCCTCCCCAGCATAAAAACAGGATAAAACTCTCCATCGTTACATAGATGAATAGTTAGTAAGTGTCCTGTGTCAAAGAAAAAGCCCGATCCGATGGCTGACGTCATACTCTTTCAAACATCCAAATCCGCAAAGCACTGCAAAGATGAACAATGTTCTCTAAAAACCTCTTTTATGGTCTGATCCATGAGGTCAAGTCCAGGTGCATCTCTATTACAACAGATTTAACCACATCAAACCATCATAAAACTCAACCATACTAAAAATCAATCAAACCAGGAAAAATTCTGCATTCCAAAAGCTAGAATCGACGCCAAAAGCTCACAACCCCAAATCCAACTCAGGAAACCACAACAACCAGTAGAGATAAAAAAACACGACCTACCATACCAAATGAAACAACACCAAATCTCCAAACCTTCACGTTGAAAAAGAACTAGAGATCATGACCTCCCCCTTTCGGCCTCTTTAGCTCCGTCACCGACCATCACCAAAAGCACACCAAATGCAGTGCCTTGCTACTCCGAACCACACCGAATCTAGATCCAATGGCCGCACAGACCGAGCCATGCTGATCTAAGCCACGTGCTCCATCTCTAACCCTCCAAACCAAGATGAAGATTGTTTTACACAATACAAGTCTTCACCGAAGCCAAAGACACGAAGAACTGTGCCATAACTCCACCACGACGCCCCATCGCCGCCACGTCATGCCGAGTTGATCCGGAGAAATCCAACCATTCCATGTAACACCGTGATGATCCGGAGTCCAACCAAGCTGTGTCACACCAAGGTGATCCAGATGCAGCCCGCATGAGATCCATCAGGCTGAAGGGGGAAGGGAATGTGAAACTGAAAAGGAAACCCCAGATGCCACAGAGGGTAGCTCGAAGACTCTCAGAGGCGGCCGTCAGGTATATCTTCCCACTCCATTATTAAAAACTCAATTCTAGAAATATGAGTATGGAAATAAAAGTTTACCCAGAAAACAACTTCAATAAATTTGATGGAATTTCATTAGAAATACGAACCCAATATTTTGAGTTTGATAATACCTTCATCCAATAAAAAAAAGGTATCTTTGGGTAATGAAAACCCTATACAAAAGATTTAGTAAACAAATTCTCCCAGTATTTAAATACCACCTCCAGGAAATTTGACCCGAATAATCAACCCCGTTGTATTCTATTATCAAATGTGATTTATAAATCATTGTAAATATGTAAAATAAATATATTGATGACTAATAAAACATTCTAATACCATGTGAGTTAACTATGCAAACGAAATAAGAATCATTGAATAGAGAAACCATGTTGTCTATATGTAGTGACTTAATAACTTCTCTTAAACAGTATACATTTATCCACTTCCCAACATCCTAATATTTCCTATAATACCAAGAATTCCATCAATAAATTCATCAAAAAAATAACAAATTGCACTCATTGATAGGATAAGATCATAGATTACCCCTAAAATCCCCCCTAAATACATGCTTCCATAAAATGATTAGCAGAAACCAATGGATACATTAATGAAGTATTATCTCACCCCCTTGAAAACGCTATCAAAAGACAAGAATGGATTGGGGATAAAAAACATACCTCAAACATTGACATAAATATGATGGAATCCCATGTTTAACAACTATATTTAAAAATAGTCCTTTAGAAATGTTTTTGTTAATATTTCAGGAAATTATTCTATTGTAGGAACATATTCGAAATTGAGTTCATTATTCTACACATTCTCTTTGATAAAGTGATATTTAAAATTAGTATTCTTTTTATGATAATGATACAATATATTTCTAGTGAGATTTACATAACTTTTATCATCATAACAAAAGAGAAGTGAAACATTAATTAAATTAAAAATTTTCCAATTGGTTCTACATCCGCATAACTTGTGTTGAAGATTATGTGGAAGTAACATATATAGCTTCATCCATTCTAGGAGTTATATAATTGTTGTTTTTTTGTATTCTAACTCAAACAAAATTTCCTATGAATGAAAAATACACTAGGTGTGGATCTTTAATAATCCAAACATCACGCCTGATCAGCTTATGTGATTCCAAACCAATCAATTCTTCTTGATCTTTCATTTTTTATACCAAAATTTTTTGTACCTATGATATATATATGAAATAATTTATCTACTAAGATATGATATTACTTTGAATAGTATTTTAAAATTTCATATATGGTTAAAATATATACAACATATTTTCTTAAATCATTTAGTTATGACAAACTTCAAATCAATTTTCTGAATTCCTTAGAATCCTATTCATTTCCTTCTCTGCATTTAGACAACTTGGTTCCCATTGAAATTGGTGTGGAACTAATAATTTAACATTCCAAAAAAAACTTATTAAGAATATCCTTAGCATAATTCTCTAGAGACATGATAATATATTTCTTCATTTGAGATATTTGTAATCTAAGAAAATATTTCATTTCACTAAGAATGTAAATTTTGAAAAAAAAACACTTAATCTCTTCACAAATCCTCTCAAAATTTATTTCATCATTTACAGAAATGATAATATTATCAACATAAAAAAAATAAAATGAATGAGATCTCCATATTCTTATTGATGTAGATATTAATTTGAACTTATAATTTCTAAAAGTTTAACTTCCTTAAGAAGGAATCATATTAGGAATACCAATCTCCAAGAGCATTCTTTAACACATAAAAATATTTCTTCAACTTAAAAACAAATATTTCATCTTATGAAGTTTCAAATACTCAATGTTGTTCAATATAAACTTCTTCAGCATGTTATCCATTAATAAAATCATATTTTACGACCATCAAAAAAAAATTATAACTTCATTGTGAAGAAATTGAAAGAAATATTATGATTATTTCATTTATTTCTAAATGAGAAAAAGAATCATAAAAATAAACTCATTAAATTTGAGATAATCCTTTATAAACTAATAATTCTATACTTTTTATCACTTCACCCCCTTCATTCAACATTCTTCGTAATTCCTAATTTTAAAAAATAAAAATTTTATTTTTCTATTTAAGTATGAGTTCCCAAGTATCAAAATTCTCAATATAATCCCATGATTCATTAATAGAATAAATCCACTTTTAATTCTATAAATCTTCACTAATATATTCTGGATCAACTTTTGAATACAAAAAAGTATGTGAAAGAGACATTCATGATCTTCTATTATGATCATTTTTTATCACCGATGTAGTTTTTTACAACCACCTATTTTCTTATCCTAGGATGAGATGTATTATTTTCATCCATATCAATATATAAAGTTGAGTCCAATTATTTAATTTTAATTGTATCCAATTTTTTGGAATTTTTTTCAGGTTTCTCAATAAATACACTCCCATCTTCTCTATCTTTGATTTATTCATTTTTTTTTGAAACATCTTCTTCAGTTTTTTCTAGAAATTTTACATCAAAACAATCAATTAACATTCCTATTTATTTTTTAAATTTATATTCCATATACCACTTGAAGTGTAGATAAAAAAGATCCCATCTTCAACTCATTGATTATATTTTCCAATATTTCCACCATTTTTCTTTATGATGCAAGGACTACTCAAAACCCTTAATTGTTTCTAACATGTAATTTATTTTGATTATCATTTCACATAGATTCATATCAGAATATGGCCAATAGAAACCCTGATTTTGAATATAATCTACTTTACTAATCACCTACCTCCAATAGTATTGTTATATACCATGTTCAATCAACATTGTATTCCCTATCTCCACCATACTTATTTTATTTATCTTAGAAACACCATTCCAATGTGGTGTGTTCAATGAACTGTACTGCTGAATATTACCACGTTTTTCAATATAACTTTTTTATTTATTCATTTTTTGTATTCCCCACCGTTATCTTCTCATAGATTCTTCATAGAATACACACATTATTTTCTTCCCTTCACCTAAAACTCTAAATCATATTTAGTGATTCATATTTATGTTTCAAATAAAAAACATATGTAATGGAGTAAAATTATCAATTAAAGAAATAAATTAATTATTTATGAAAGTATATTTTTTTCTCATTGGTACACAAATTATAGAATGAATTTGACCAGATAGATGATTTTAAGTAATTTTTACTTTCTTATTCATAGATTTTGTAAAATTACCTTTCCAAAAAATTGAGAAAGACCAAAATTTTATTCTTATCAAATTAGAAAAATAAAAAAAACACTGACTTGGATTTTTAACTTGATCATATTCCTATGACACATAATCCCCAAAAAACTTTCCACAATTTGTTTTCTTCTGTCATTCTTATAAAACCCATATTTTGGAAATCTCAAATTTGAAGCAAGTTTCCCTATCTATGTTGGCCTCTTATAACCACTTTTCCAAATCCATTTATTTTCACAAAAAACCACATTTTATGAAAAACATATTATTTCATTCATCAAAATATTATGAAACACTTAAAATTTTGTGTTTCATCCCATCAAAAAATAATTCTTTTTGGAATATAATTTTTTCTTCCCCAAAAATAGCATATCCAATACCATTGATTATGAGTGACTCATAATTACCAAATTTAAGTATTCATTCTTTGAAAATTTTCACATTCATAAATAATTTCAAATATCTTATCATATATAAGGATGCCCCACTATTTAAAATAACAAATCGTTCTCCATTTTTAACTTTGAAGGAAATTGGATCAATTTTGCATTATTTACCTTAATCTGCCATCACAACTATATTTTGATAATTATTAAAAAAATGTTATTGTGTGAGTAAAAAAATTCATCATGTAGCAAGTTTTCTATAATTTTTGAAATTTTTTTTGAAATAATTTAGGATGAATGGAATCTGTTTTCTTTATTCACACAAACTTTCTGATGTTTCATTCTATGAGTGGGTTTAATCCCCCTAATACATTTCTTCTAATTAATCATGGTATAATTAATTTTCTTCTAATTAAACCAAATTATAATTTTTTTGTTCCTAAATCAACATCAATTCCAGTAGTAACCATAGAAATAATATGATTCTCTATAACTTCCTTACTAGCTAGAGTTGTAAAGATATTTATATATAACATTATTATATTCCATGTTTAGAAATTATTGAGACCCAGAGGATATGATATATTCTAATGTCTTCTTATTCAACATGGAAGTTATCCTACATTCAATAGAATCACCATCACTCAAAACATTTTATTCAAGCATTAAAATTTTAGAAACTTTTGAATCTTAAACATTAATGGTTTTAGCTACATATAAGATTTTACTTGATTTCATAATCCTTTATATATATTCAATATTATTTTCAATATTGGAAGAAAACATCTATTTATATTTCCCTTACATACTTCTCAATAAATTTCCAATTTTAGACATATAGTTTTTGAAACTCGTAAATAGAAAATCAATTATAGAGAACTGTTGTTGAATATGGTCTAATTCATATTCATTCACTTATATCTTAACGTATATTTGTTCATTCTTATTATTTTCATTTTCAAGATATTTCTTCAAATGGTCAATCTTCTCCAACATCATATATTTCTCTTTATGACAATATTATTTTATATTTTCTATAAAAAATTCCTTTTTCAAATTCTAAATTTTCCTTTCAAGACATAAAATCTTTCAAAAAAATTTTTTATCACACATTTCATTAAAAATTATAAAAGTGTATACTAATCTTTAGAACTACTACTTTCATCACCGTAATAATATATATCAATTACTTTAACAATAAAATTGTTTTGTTTATCATCTACAATGAGTTTTTCCCCTTTAACTTCACTTTTATCAACTTCATCATATTTAAGAAAAAACATTGTCTTTTGGATTTAGATAACATCTTCACTATTACCTTAGAATAAGTATTTTTTTCAAAATGTTTCATAAATTATCTTATTATAATTCAGTCATCTTCATTATTTTCTTCTTCATCTACTCGTCATGAAAAATTAAAAATAAAATAATATTATCTCCACCAATAAAACATTTTAGAGGTAGATTCCCTTTGTACTTTATTATACAAGTTTTATATTTTTTAGAAAACAAGGACAAAAATTCATGAAGATTTTTACCAACCTAATACTAGGTAAAAGATTCACCGTATTATTTTTCTTTTAGAATTTTATTTTATATTATTTTCAGGGAAACAATGAAGGAAATTTAAAGATTAAATGTTTCTTTTTCATTTCATAATTTTTTCTCTTCTCATTTAATATGTAAATAAATTTATATTAATATCTCAAAATGATAGATATTGAGGATCTATACCTTAAATAGATGAAACATTGGAAAAAATATTTTTTGTAATAATTTAGAAGATCTTTTCGAAAATTATGGGATAATAAATATTCTCACCAAGACATATTATGGTAAAAATAATATCATTCACCCCTCTAATGATGTCACCAATATATTCATAATCACCCATTTTATATCATCATGCACTGACATCCATATTTCGGAATTTTTCTCTTCAATATTGCATTTCCTTCATAGATGTTGTCAAACATTTCCTAGATAGAATTAGTTCCAAATCCCTTTTATATAAGAAATTAACTTTAAGATACTAATTAATTTAACATATTTTTAGTCATTAAATTATGCTCTATATTTTTCTTATCAATAGATATGAGAATAATATTTTCTAAATGAAGAGGAAATCCATATATAACATCATATAAAACATCATCACAAGTTGATATAAGAAACAGTATCTTTATATCATTACATATATGATAGTTATTTTCATAGAAAATTACAATCCCATTACTATTCAAAAAATTCAAATTTTCCATAAAATATTATCATAAAACACATCAGAAAAATATTTTAAAAAGAGAACCTCCCTCTTATCCTAATTAATATGGCCCATACAAGATTAATCTAATCACTGAGATAGGGAAGGGGTGTATCATTAGTTTATTTTTCTTTTATTTTATCTTTATTATATAAAAACCATTACCTAATATTGATTATTTATCAAACTTAAAAAAAAAACATTCAAACATCTATATGAACATAAGTTTTTATAAGGTTTACTTATCATTAAGAGTTTCTAGTCTATGATATGGTTTTAAAACAATACAATATAACACAATCCAGTATAAAAAAATCCTTTTATGTGGATATAAAAAGAATAAAATCCCCTTACACTTTTGTAACACTACAATCAATACAACAGTTCATGGTCAAATTATAGAATGAAATAATTAAATAAGATAATTTAACAGGTTTATAATAATTCACATATAGTTTTTGAACACTTCACAGTGTTTCCTCAAAAACTTTCACCTCTATAATTCTTCAAGAAAAAATATTCCCTTAATAAGTAATAAACAAGTAATAACTTCTTTGGACTTCATATAGAACTTATTCATATTAGTCACTATGATTCTTCAATATGATTCTTCAATCCAGAAAAGATATTAATTCTATTTTCTAGAAAAAATCTCTTTTTTCCCATTCTTTTTCCAATATATGTCAATCCAGTTTCTTGGTCTAATCTACAAATAGTTAACAAAGACTTCTATGATCACTTATGTTGTCCAATAATATTCCTCTCTCAATTGTATATTTTAACAATACTACAACACTCTGCATTTTTCTCACATGAATAGTTTTAGAGTATATTTAAATTTGAACCCTTTATATAGTTGAGTTAGAAATAGAAACGAAAAGAATCCAAAATAATTTTCTCACTATTTTTTTTAATTAATTTACAAATAAAACCTTCATTTGACTATTTCTTGACACTAGTCAACTATTATGGATTCTTCATGAATCTTCCAAAAATATATAGAAATTATTATATATAAACCGCATTGTATAATAACATTACAACTACTTAGTGTGGAGTTCAAGATTCTGAAACTTCTTAATCTGAAATATGTTTTCATTCCGATTTTCTTTCCCTGATTATGACCAAGAAAAGAACATATAATTCATTTCTCCAATCGAGGAGAAACCACTTCTTATAAAAATCATTACAAGTTTTAAATACATCAAAAGTATATAAAAATAGTTCATAAAAACATCTTTATTTTTCAATTTTTCCATATTTGTTCAACTACCCATCAGACCGATGAAATTACATTAGACGACATATCAGTGTCAATGCTTGTCTAATGACGTATAATGAATCAAGCCAAAATAAAAAGGTTGAATAAATTGTTTCATTTATTCTTATCGATCAGCCAATGATTCTAATCAAATGTATCAGTATTTAAAGATCACCTCATTAATCAGTGTCAAAAACATCTCTACTCAGTCACAATTAATAAATTTGGTCTATCTAATACAATTGGGAAGTCTAGTGGTCTTCCTCCAATGGGACTTTGCATCTGATGACTTATCAGTGCCAAATAATCCTCTCATGGATCAATTTTAGAGTATACTTAGATGATTTAGTGTCTTTATAAAATTATTCAAGTCAATATATTAGCAACTTATGGTTCAATATATGGATCTCTTCGTCTGATGGATCAGACCATCTGATGTATCAATACATCTGATGGATCAGTCAATCGACACTTCTTAAAAAATTATGAAATTATAAAATTAATACCTATAGGTTAAAAATAACTTTTTTATATACTAATTATTAATATATTTATATAAAATTAGAAAATATATACTTCACAACTTCATAGAAGAAATTTCTCATGCCAAAATAAGTTTCATTCTATTTTAAGAGAAGACTTGGATGAAATTTTTTAGAGAGATCAGGATGTTGATAAATTTTATCACAAAAAACAATATTCAAATTCTAAATGTTGAAGATATATTATGAATTTTTTTGTCTTGGACATCTTCCCACTCCTTTCAAAAATACTACATTCTAGAAATCTGAGTCCAAAAATATAGTTTACCTAGAAAACATCTTCAGACCCAAAAAACAAAAATTGATTGATGTTCTTATGAACTATGTGTCATATCTTTTGAGTATTATTATCCATTCATCTAGTCAAAAAATACAACTTATAGTGATTTATCATAATGTAAACAAAATAAAAAATATCCAAAAAATAAATATTTCCAATTTCAAAAAACCATCACCAACCAAATTTTCCCCAGCAAAGAGAAATAATACCAAAAATCCTATTATGAATTTATTAGTTGAAACTCTATATCACCTTTAACTACTTGTAATTATGGTTTACATCACTCTGAGGCTTCAATGGATCACCCGGTGGTGGTGTTGGTGGTGGTCCAATATGATAATTTCATTATCCACCCCATCTATTTATCTTGGTACATGACCACCTTATTAGAGTATTTTTTTCCATGAGGGATACTAATTCCTCTTATAGTGAATCTATAGTAAATCCATACCTCTAACATGAAATTACATTATCTATCTAACTAACCTAAAAAACACAATATTTTGAGTATTCATGCACCAAATATCCCATATCCTTGTAGGCATAACTACACCCATCCAATGGAAAACATGATCTTCTATGAAACCCCTGAGCTGTTGATCCCCATTAGTAAAATTGTGTTTCTGTATACCTACTCAAATTTCTCTATGGAGTACATTCATGATGTTTTATACTTATTACAATCTTTCAAGGATCATGTGATTGGAGTGACTTGTGAGATTATTGAGCACCAATAAGTACTCTATAATTGACATAAAATACTATTATTACCATTGAATATCCCTATATGTTCATATATATCAATTTTTTCGGTATTACACCTAATATAAATTATTCATAAACTCTATACAAGGAAGTTGCACATCATCATGGATTGAGATCATCCTGGATAGCTGGTGTTTCCCGTATCTATAGAGAAGACTGGCTGTAAGAACTACCATATGAATATTATAAATGTATACCATATAGAACACTCAAACCACTGTCTCAAATTAGTCCTCAATCACCTGAGGTTTGGGATTACCATTGATCCTAGGTAGTCACAATCACTGTAACTCATGAAACTTGCTCAACGTATATGCATCCTCATTCTAACCCCTTAGAATAATAATTATCAAAAGAGGTGGAGGTCCACATTCCTATACTATACTAGGTGAGTATCATGTTAAGAAACTGATCCTCAATCAATAAGTGGAATCAACTCATGATATGAAATATTGATGGATGAATCATCCACCAACTAGTAACCAAAAGGATGCTCAATCATGGGAAAATTAATGTCTTGAAGTTTCCTTGAGATCCAATTTATTTACATACATGGAAGAATCCTCACATGTAAAAATAGGGGTCATAGTTATAAAATCATATTTAGGTAACTGACTCAAGAAGTACTTATAAATTAGTGATCCATTCTTAAATGATGAATTCACAATTTAATTGTACCCTGAATAAGGTGTCTATGTGTACCAAGTAAACATGTAGGTTATTAGAGTCTTATTTATTGGATATGATGGTCTATAAAAAACACTAGGTTCTTCATAATAAAAGGTTTTATAGAGACACTATAACATTATTTCCTAAAATTTATATCCAATCCTCACTAGAAACATAACTCAAAACACATTCCCTTAATACCCCCACTCTAATAAGACTATGCCATTGTATTACCCACTAGGACCCCCAAAAATAGGTAAGCCATGTGTTCCACCAAAATCCAATCACCAATAGGTCAATGGATATTTATTATGAGTTTGTTGATATATTAAACATGATGGGACACCTTGGCCTTATTCAACGATATCCAACATACATTTCTACACCTAACATAACAACGATGAATAGAAAAAAGTAAAGGAAACGATATATATATATATGATGGATAATGTAAAATATAAGATTCAAATGCGTTTATGTAGCAAATAAAATATTATAAAATATGGAAAAAATGATTTTCCAATGAAGCAAAGTGAAGAAATCATAAAAAATGAGGTTCAAATATCCTGATAATGAATTATTTGAGGACAACAATATTTTCCTATAATAATGAGGTTGTTGAGTGAGAAAAAAAAATTAATTACTTATACATTTTATCCCTATAATACAAGGTAGTAGGTTTGATCTCTAAAAGAGTGTAATATGTCCGTTTTTTCCAAGGAAGCAAAAAAAAACTCAAGATATTAAAAAATTGAAAAAATAAATAATGATGAAAACATGGGATGGGGAGAAAGTAGTCAGTGATTTGAAGGAAATAGTACCTAAGAAGGTGAACAATCTAACTAACCAACATCACATAATAATAAAGAAGATAATAAATATATGAGGTTGGGAAATTCTATTGGTGATATTTAAAAAACATGTTACCCCATCCATGAAGACTAATAACAATAATTGAATAAAAAGAGGTTAACCAACTATATCAGATGATTAGAGAATTATTTATTTAAAACTAAAATCTTATCACTATAGTTTCCACTCAGTCAGAAAATAATGTTTCAAATTTAATATAGAGTCAAATTTTGTTTGATCTTGGTTTCTTACTCTCATGAGAAGATCTCTCATAATAATATTATTAGAAGATTAAGTAGTTGAAATGAATTTGATCTAGATCAATAAAACCTGATAGTTGATATTATTTCATTGAAAATGATCTACTAATGAATTTTATGTTGAGAGTAATAAGAAAAAAAATTAGGGAATAATAATGTAATTAACATTACCAGTATAATCTCATTACACCCAACGAGTTTTTGTTGACTGTAATATTTTATACAACACGATTAAATAATTTTATTAAAATTTAACACTTAGAGAGTGAAGAAGTAGGGAGAGATATGTTTTCCCTAGTGATTATAATCCAATTCCTAAACTCCAATGATTATTCACTATTTCTTGGTACACTCCTGATCAGTTTCTAATGTACTAGTTCCCACATTATTGATCATGTATAGATATCCTCATCATATCTATGTCTCCTATTTAATATATAATTAGGTACCCTTAAATATATTGAGATAAAATGGAGAAACACATGCCTCATAACCTTTATTTTACACATGGTATTCTTGTTAATATTCCTTATATTCCATATGTGACACATGTTGAATCCAAAATTGAATGGGAATATCAGCTTGTGGGTGACCTCCTAGATTCTGAATTTAACATTCTAATCTATTATCAGAGTCTAGAGTATCTTCCCAATAATTCTTAAGGATATTTGCAGTCAATATCCAACTTTGACATTCTTTAGATGTTCTAATTCAGAATAAAATAAACCCACAGATTTTAATTATATTTCTCTTACCATGAAGTGCAATTAAGGACCATTATGTAAGAACAAGTATTCAGAATTAAACTTAGGTAGTACTAAACATATCTAACTACTCTTATGAAGGTCTATTTGTACCCTTATATATCTTTTGAAGTGTGAGTTTTACACTTAAATAGTTTATGAATCACTTTTCTGTAGTCTTTGATAATACCCCTTGACCTTGAAATAACATTTGATGTACCGGTCTATACCTAGGAAAAAAATAAAATAACCCTTACATAAATCATTAAAAATGGATTAATCCCATAAAGAAACACATGCCCTATAAGAATAACCTCTACCTAACCCCTTAAACACAATACATCAATGTTATGTTAAAATTATTAATTCAAAAAGTTAATTTCATAATAGAAAATTAGATTAAATAATATTCCTTGAACATGATATTACAAATGAGAACTTTTAATAAGAAAATATTTCTGTCCAAAATTTTGTGAATTATATTTTTAATGAATGATAACTGAAAAAATCAAAAAATATTCCTCTAAAAAAAATATATTTTTTAAAAATAAAATTTTTCTATTAAAGAACCAAAAACACTAGTTTTCATTGAACTAATAAAATAATAGTATATTTCCTCACAAATGAACAAATATTTTATTTTTATACTTTAAATAACCATTTTAGTATTAAACACTAAATAAATCTAGAAAAATATTTGGAAAAATATATTCAATATCAGCCTTATTAAATTCCCATACACTTAGAAATTTTTTTCCTCATGAATTATTCATCACTAGTGCTTAAAAAGAATCCATAATTTTAAATTTTACACAAAATTCAATAATTAAAAAATCCTCTTATAATTTAGAATGATAAAAATTGATTTAAAAGAAAAAATTATTTTCTAAAAAAGTTCATAACAAATCATACATGTATTCAAATAACGAAACAAGAATTGAAAGGATAAAAGGCCCTAAAATTAAATAAAATCATATAAAACAAACTTTAATTCAACACAATGATTAACCTAAATCCATGTTAAAGTAATAGTTCTATGAGTACTAACAGATTATATTAAAAATGAGAAATAACTTCAACAAGTAGAACCTTCAATTATCAATATTTCCTAGTTTTTTAAATAAAAATTCTATTTTACACATAGTTTATTCAACCAAAAAGTTTTTATTTTATGTAAACTATCACCTTATTAAATTATGATCAATATTCCACTAACCATAATGAACTAATTGTTTATATTAGGTAATTGATTTCATTTTTACCATTCATGAATTTTTAGTGAACTTATAGGATTTATAATTTCATTTTATTTAATTGAAAACCTAGTGCCTATTGTATCATATATTCATTATGGGATACTAATTACGCATTTTACTCAATTTTTAATATACTTATATTAAAATATTTATAATTGGATCTATAATGTGATATATTTCAAAAATTTTATGTTATATATGTTCATATTCAAATATTCATTTTCAACATGATCTAATTCCAATTCCACCAAGATATTTCCTATATGAATCCTTTTAATAGTTTCGAAATATAATTTTCATTAATGTAGTTGGAAACACCAATTAAAAATAAAACACATATTTTAATTTCATATTCATTGAAATATTTAGTTATTAGCATGAAATTATCCAATATAAAGGACCACATTAAATGAAAATATAATTTTTCATACACTCAATGTTTTTAATTTTTTTTCAAATTTTGACATGAATAAAAATTGACATTAATTTCGAAAATAGGATGACTCTCATCCAAAATAAACACCCAACCATTCTATCCATATTGAATCCTAAGTTAAGAAATCATTTAAGAATTTTTTTCAATAATATTTTCAATTCAGCAGTCCAATGTATGTTTCATGGGTTACAATAACGTTCGAAACATTTTTTCATATTCCTTTGGAGAACCATGTCAAACCTAAAATATCACATTCATTTTATTTTAAGGATATCAGTATAGATTTTCAAAAAATCTCAAAAAATATAATGATAAAGTAATTTTTCCATTGGAAAACGGATTCTGAATCGAACAAATTTTTAAAGGGTAATAGAAATATTTTTAATTTGGATTAATTTGATTTGAAATACCCCATATTTCAACATGTTAAACACCCAATAACAAAAAAAAAGATTCACTAACTCAAAATCAAATTGATAAAGATACTCCCCAATAATCGATTCTCAATATCATAGAGAAAATAACATTGAATGATTATAATTGAAAAATACCCCTCTAAATATAAAATCTAAATCAACATTGTTATTTTAATATGGAATTAACTTTGTTCGTTGAGTAAAATAACTTGTATGGACCAATATATATCCCAAAAAATAACACATATAACATTAGATAAAGGTATTTAATTCTCAAAGTAAAATGAAAATCAGGTTTTGAGTTCTGGGATGTTTTATCCAGATGGACGTAGCTTCCAATTCCTCTTATTAATTAAAGATAAAGTAAAATTTTCATCTAAATGATTAGCTCAACGCCAAAGTACTTGGTCGACCACAAGATGGAATATTCCAACCATAATAAGAGACACGTGATCTTGACATACCTATCATTCCATAAAACTAAAAGTAATGGACTTGACTGCCATAATGGTGAAATAAAAATAAAACGTAAGTATTCAATCAACTATAAGAGGATTTTAGATATGCATCACCCCCCATGATTCATCATCATCCAATTCCCCCTTTCATTCCACTAGTTGATCCACTCCATATGAGATCACTAGGATATGGAATATAAAACAACACTCAAAACTAATTATTCTAGGTTCATTCCCTGCCATAATAATAGAACATATTTATTAGATCGTCAAGGTATATAATGTAATATGTCTAGGGCATTATGAATCCACGCCTGGAATGAATGAACCTGAAAAGATTCACCCTGTCTCTTTGAAGATATATCTATGCATCCCAAGTGGGGTTGAACCATTAGAAATTGTCCTGATATAACCCAGTGTCATGGAAGACAATGTCTCCTTGAATGTCCATTCTACAGAATAGTTTCTTCTATAGTTCCACATATAGAATTCTCAAATATTCCGTAGAATCATCGAACTATTCCCTTGGTCATTTACTGAGGAATGTCTAGCCTCATATTGTACATCCCCTGGGAGATGCAACCCATGATAGAGCATCGGTTCTGGGTGTCACGACTGGTATTATCTATAAATGTAAGCCTCATCCGACTTTGTATCCTTCTCCAATCATGACATGACCCCATCCACATTTACACGGTGCACCCACTTTATAGTATACCTATATCACCATTCCTCTCAATGTTTCTGTAGGATATGCACTCTCCTAACTCTGTGTGTTATTTTAGAACACCCCAAAAGGATAATTGGTTTGTCATAAGATTAAATTATTTCAATTAAATACTAATATTATTATTTTGTCACGGGTTCTATAGGGGTTAATAATAATAAGGTTCCTTTTTCAATTATTATGTTTAAAAGTATAATTATTTAAATTAATTTATCACATTTTTGGATGGTACACAAATCCTAAATTCATTCCATCTTTGTGAACAATGAATTATCGAGAGGTTTCCCTAAATCCTTAGAGAGATTGATCCCAAGAAAGATAAGTAGCACGTAGACAAATTAGGATCATCCACCAAAATTAATTACTCTCCTATGAAGGATTCAGTTGAGAACAAAATTGATCATACCAAGAATTAGATTAATCTATTATTTCACATTTATATTTCTAAAAATATGTCTAGATGTACATAAATCACATGTGGGTTACCAATATAGGGACTCTACACTTTATTTCTATTATCCAATGATAGCATGAAAAGGGTGGAATACTAATCCACTACTGAAGAACTAAAAAAAAGATCAAGGTAATCCTAAATCTACTTATAAAATTATAATAAATTATATGTGATGATCCTACAAGTTGGTTTCGTGATTGATAACTAAATTAAAATATTACTTTATTCCTTTTTCAAGACATTATTCATCAAGTATATCACAAGTTATTATTTATTTGGACACAAATTTGAGTACTCCATTCCTAATAAGCACTTCCATGGTTCCTAGAGCCTCTAGTGAGCAGTATTTAACGCCCTTCAAATGATTGTGAATTTACGGATGAATATCATTGACATCTTTCTTCACCTAAAAAAATATCCACAATCCACACAATTAAAATAACTTCTAAAAGATATGATCTACCTCCTTGAACGCCTATGGTTTCTATTATCTATCCATGATTGAATTTTTATTGTTTTGAATAGTACCAATTAATTCATAAATAACATGAACCTCTATCGTCAAACATACTTACTATAGCCCCATCAGTAGATAATATTATACCTATTTCCAATAAAAGGATAACCTATAATGTCTCGCATATAGGGTCTTGAAGCTATCCATTCCTATTGTTGAGTGGTATTTGTTATTTTAAATGATATCCAATAATTAAAAGTTATCCTCCCTACTCTGGTTGAAATAAAACATGAAATCCTTAAACATAGCCATATGAATATGAATGGTTCCTTTAGCTTGACCATCATTGTGAGGGAGGAATTATATACTCATTTGAAACTAAGTCACAATTTCACTTCTAAAAAATCCTTCATGGATTGGATATAAATTGATTGACTAATTAAAAAACTACCATCAAAGTTATCTCATTTAGTAGAATGATCTACCATACATACAAGTATCCCACGACCTCCAATGAAATCCACTATTGAATAGAATAGAAGTTTTCCAACATTGTCAGTTAATCGATGATAACTTAGACAAAATCATTTTCCCATATAAAAATATACTCTAGAATATAATGGGGTTGGGATAAACCTACTAAAAAATATTTATCCTCCTTCACCACCTTATAGGTAAGGAACTAAAAGATAAACAAAACAAAACACAACTTTATACCTTCCCACTGAAAATAATGCCTAAAAGTTTGGTACATATTCACCAATACATAATGTATATTCACTGTAAAATTATAAAAATAACTAAATAACTTTTCATGAAGTGAGACTAGAACACTTTCTCATTCTGAAATGTGGTTGGATTGATCCCCGCCTTTATAATTTCTTCTTCTGTATCACCTAAAAATAAAAGTTCATGAAAAACTATGAAATAAATATATCACAGTTGAGCCTTCATCATACAACAATGAAGTGGAGTGGCCACTGCTGGTAATAAATTCAATGACACTTCTTTTTTGACAAAAACATATGGTTATAATGAGGATAACATTTCATATTCCTCTCCTAATAAAAGATAATGGTATTTCCTACTAAGTCATTCATCCACAATGTCTAATTTTCTTATAGTATATATAATCTCAATGTTAATGTCATACTAAAACACAAACCAATACCTCTACATTGGGTTATGACCATTCATTGTAATTATGAACTTTATACTCTTATGGTTTTCATAAACTATTAAACAATTTCTTGAAAGGAATTGTCTCTAAGTCTATAGGGAAAAAATAATGATATCAACTATAGATCGCATGTTGAATAGATCTACTCATGTGTTCTCAACTTCTTAGACACATAAGTACCACCATCCATTACTATATAACACCACCAATCCCAACTCTAGAGTATTTAAATAACTCTATGTGCTCAAATCCATCCTCTTAGAGCCTTAATAGAGGGCCACTCATCATCCACAAGTTTAGATAAAAAAACCCTCACATATAGCTCAAAGAAAACAAATATTTTCCTCTTTCAAGTTAGAGTGTTAATGGTGAAAATAATCTTAAATAAACCTCCTTGAATCTATGATGGTTCCCTACAAATCCAATGAATCAACACATCTCAAACAAACTATTATGTGGCTAAAATTCTTACACTACCTCAATATTTTCTGTGTTCATATCTACTCCACCCTCTGAGATAAAATATCCTATAAATATAACCCCTCAAATAAAAAATAAATCATTTATATTTTTCCATAGAGTTAGTTATCTTGAAGAATTTCCAGAAAAATCCCCATATAATTACCACCTAGATCTTCTAATGTTGAATATTTGAAGATGTATCTGATAAAGGAATCAAAAAACTAGTCTAGTATGGGTGGAATGTTTTTGTTTGTATGGTCTATAAATGCAGTCAGAGAATTCATCATGCTGAAGGTAATCACAAAAAATTAATAAATGCTATATTTTTATCAAAATAATATCTTTTGGACAACCTGCACACAAACCCATGGATATAGATAGCTGGACCTATGAGTAGTCCTTGGGAACCACTTACATGACTTTAGTTAATCAAAAATAAAAAATGATACTCAACATATGATAATTTATTTATATTATTAAAAAAGTTATATAGTTAAAATAAACACAAATTATTAACATCTTGTCTTAATTAATGGACAATATCACTAGAGCTACCTAAGGAGACACTAGGTATAAAGATACCTTTCTCTAAAAGGTTATAAAACTATAGCCTATGATCCCTGATCTAAATAAGGTTTATCTATTAAGATTTAGATAATTTTTTATTGTTCTTGGGGTAAAGATAAAAAAATACCGATGGGGGGAAAGTCCCAAATATCATTATGAAAAGAAATCAATGAACTCCCCCACAATTACTAGAATATGATCATTCAAGTTGTCTAGCACTCTCTGAGACAAACACTCACACTGGTGGTTGATCAGCTACATCATCCCATAAATATGACATTCTAATATCAAATGATTCCCTCTTATGCATAAAGAAGAATACAAATCCATGAACTCATATGAACAAAAATATTTTATGGTACTAATCTATCCTGTCATGAACACTAGATAATTGGACTATACCAAGGATGACATTGTATGAATTCATCACAACCACCATAAGGTCCTCCAAAATCATCTCTCCCCAAATTGAAATCTTTCACCATTAGAAGATGTGATTGACAATGTTATCTCTTCTGATAAGAGTATTTAGAAACAGGGTTTCTGCTATGGGATCCTCAAGAGTCTCTATCTTTTAATCATGCAATGTGAATATAAAAAAATGACTCAAAGTAGTTTCTAGGAGTATATGTTCCACTATAGAGTAGGAAAAGATCACACCTCAGATCATATTAGGAATTTCCACTTTGAAACACTCCATCACCTTCATCTGTTTGTTATAATGGTATCCATCCCTTCGAGCCTCAAATGGATTGACCTGGGTGGTGTTTTTGGAATCTAATTATTGCATCATTAGGACCACTCCCATATAAAGGTGGGGTCCAAATTATAATTTACAGTTCCCTTATAAACCGACTAACTATGTGGCTTGCAACAATTAGGGTGAATGCCACTGGGATAACATAGAAGGATTATAATCAGCATGAGTCATCAAATATAAATTTCTTATGTAGATAGAAATATGGTTAAGGGAAGAAACTATTAAGAGAAATTATTTTTGAAAAATTAAAATTAAAATAGAAGATTAGATAGAAGAAAAATAGAATATCCTGTGAGGGATATAATTATGATCAAGGAGTAATTATATATTCCTCCTCTAGAATTAGATTTTTTAATGAAAGTTATTTATCATTGGGATACAATAAAATCATAGGTTCTTGATCTGAAAACAAAAAATTACACATTTAAAGGATAACTCATTGATTTGGAAATAAAAAATGTAAAACATATTTGGGAAATTTAAGCCTTAAACAAGTGGCAATGGGCTTACATAATGGAAATGGATTCGTTCAATGAAAATCCTTCAGTTTCCTCCACTGTTGTCATTATTGGTCCAATATGACACCAACAATAAATAAGGATTTATGTTCACTGAAGAATTTGTAAACAAGAATCATAATAAATACAACATTGTGGGATTTCAATCATAAATCACTCATAATCATTGTCACAACCCCACCATGTGGAATATTAGCCTCTTATGACCACGATCTTGGTGTAAGTATTGAGGTAAAACTCAATACCTACCATGGATACCATAGAATATTGAGAATGTGAAAATTACACTAAAAATAATTGGAAACATAATTGAGAATAATTTTTGGATCTAAGGAACGTTTGAATGACAGAGCATCTACACCTCCCCTTTGATGTCCCCCACGAAATTTGAAGGGATATCCCATAAATTTAAGGAATTTGAGACTATACAGCATGTACCAAAATGTACATAGTGTGTAGTCATGTCATCTTGACTTGTCTTGGGTTTCCCTATTGCTAGGTGATATGTACACCGCTCCATGACAATGAAAGTATCTACGGTCCATTATTGGGGGTACCCTATATGTACGGCTTTGCAACATAGCATCTAGTATAGGTTTCAACTACCAACCACTTCAGGAAAGGAATACAAAGCATATAGAATGTATGTTCACGGAAGGTGGTATCTTTCCATCTATATGGAAATATACTCAGCCTAGAAAATATGTGTCTGGGGGATGGTACATGGTTTTTGTTTATAAATTACATGCTATGTATATTCCAATATTTTTATAATCATTCCTAATTTGTGACTTTGGCTAGAAAACACCTAATAATTACCCTGGATTCAAATCACATTATTCATAAAACCAAATATATTGGGTGAAAACATTTTTTTATACTCAATAAAATGAATTAAAATATATAAAAAAATTGGGAACATTAGACTCCCTAACACAATTTCATTTTCAGACCCTCAAGATAAATTCATAATATATAATTAAAAAAAATGAAACATTAAAAAGGGATATATTCGACTAATTATAATTATAAATACTATAGCCATTATAGAGTATTTTATAAATAACAAATCATATTTCAATTTTAAAGAAAATATAATCATGCATCATTTATAATTCTATAAAAATATTTTCATCCTCTTCTATTCACATTATTGATATTCTCATAAATACACATACCAATTAATTATTTATCTTACCAGTAAATACCACACTCATCAATCAAGATCATTTAATCCGATTTATGTTCAATCTCAATTAAATATACATTTTCAATAGGATTGAATGTATTCTCATTATATAATTAGATATCAGATCAGAAAAATAATGGAGTCTTTATAATAATGTTCAAATGTTTTTGAGGAATTTGGTTGGTAGGTAATTATGTGAAAAATAATATCGGGGTATTGAAGAAGGGGTATTAATTTTTAAATAATTAATCATGATATTCAAAAGCAATGATCAATGAAAAATGAATCCTTAAAACTATATATCAAAGTTTCACCACTTCAATGATAGTCCCTTTCCAACATGGGCCCATAAACCATTAATAATGTGTAATAAAAGAATATGGTGGTTATATTTAATTTTTTCAATAACGTTTTTAAAGGGACAACTAAGAATACAATGAATAGTTGTTTTGGAAACCTTCTTCCCAAATAAAAAATTGTCAATCCCCCATTACGTAATTTCAGGGTTTCCCACCAAAATTTACCATGAATAGCCAAATTTATTATTATAAGATCAAATAAATAAACATGAAAAATTATAAATGATTTATGGTAAGAAGGATAAATAGGCTTGTAATTTGGCTTGCTATTAAGGGAGTTTCTTGTTTCTAAGTCTTCCTTGAAGGTCGGATGTAGGGTAGGTCATAGGGTCAAAAGGGATGGAAATAATGATGAAATGACTCAATAATTTTAATGTGATTCAAAATATTCATGTTTTTAGGAAAAAACATGTATGTTCTAGTAGTCATGAATATCACAAAAATCACTCAAGAAATAGGGTGTGAGAAAGAATACTAAAAATGGATTAGAATAACTCTCAGGGATGATGAAAAAAATCGATCAATCAGGCCATGACATGAAAAATTGATCAATTTAACAAATTTAAATATACAATAATTTAAATCAATAATTAAACTATATCAGTATTCACTTTAGATTATAATGAATGTAAAAAAAAGCTTGTATCTTTTTGAATTCCCATTTTTGTATTTATTATTTATAATTATAATTAATGAAAAAAACTACACATTTTAAAATATTTCATCTATTAATGATTTATCCTAGATGAAATAACAGGAAAAAAACTTTTGTAGCCCGAGAATCTCCCCCACACTTAATATAGCACATGGTCAGTTAAGTGCAATACCAAGTAAGAGAATAAGATATAGGGAAACACTAGTAGGACACGAGGATGAAAAGAAATGAAATATGTAATGCCAAACTAAAAATAATAAGAAACTCTAGAATACTACTCCCCTCATGGAAAGTTAAACAAATATAGAAAATAGTAGAAAGTGGAATCTATTATAGAGCCAAAGAATATATGAATATCAATGAAATGGAAAAATAATTTAGCATATACATACACCAGCACATAACAAGATTATAACAAAATAGATATATATAATGAAACAGGTTTGAAAAATACATTAATTGTTTGTCATCAGAAGAGGAATCATCTATAATAGGGGGATTTTTAAATGTATGATCAGCCACATAAGAATCTGGTGGATTTATGTCCTTGCTCTGAGTGGTAGGTGAATTAGGTTAATCTGTCGTGGTAGTTGTGGTGACATCTTCTCTTATAGTGGAAAAGAGAACGGAATCTATCACCAGATTTGTCAATTGTGGTTTTGCTGTGGAAGGATTGGGATTATAAAGAGGATCCAATGCTTGTGGTAACTGAATTTCTTTGATGTTTTATAAGAAGGACCAATATCTACTTGATTCATGATTGAGAGTGAGATATATATTCTTGGTCGTTCTCGGGGGGGGGGGGGGCAAAGGGCGGTCCAACCAGTCCAGGTGGAGGGAGACGAGGAGATCATTTGAGGGTGTGGGTGGATGTGGGGATGTGGAGGGTCTAGAAAAATAGTGTATGTTGGGACAACATGTATGGGAGGACGAAGTGGGTAGGGGTGGAGAAGTAACATCCCCATGTGGATGGGGTGGAAACTAATCAACAACACCAATGGGGGAAGGAGGATCATCTCTCTCCCCAACAGAAGATAAGGCATCCAATACTAGCACAATGTTTTATCCCCATAGCTTGACCATCCTAATGTTAGTAATCATGATGAATTACAAATGATGGAGAGTGCCCAAGTGATCATGGTGAAGAGATGGCTAAAATTTCCCCAGTTATTTTTCAAACCTGGTGGCATAGAAGTTGTCATTCAAGTATCCCTAATGGTCGGTGATCATGGAGTGAAAGAAGGTGGAGGAAAGACATGGGAGGTCTTGGTATTAATGCTAGATGATAAATGTAATAATCTCCATGTCTTGTCCAGACAGGACACACATATCCTCATGGCGTGGGAAAAGGATTGAACTAAAGCACCGATGGATAAAACAAAGAGGAGGGGAAATTAATAGAGTACACTTTTGCAAGTGTGGGAGGGGGGTATACATGTAGTGAGTCATGTAATGTTCCCACTATAGGGAAATTATGTCAGAGGGCTCATGAAGAGTGAGGATGGAAATAATGGGTGGAGTGGATGGATTCGTGGTAGAATCTAGACCCCTGACCAAACTCATCCATCATTAGTGATAAGGATTATCTACCCAGAAATAATCTAATTGGGTTAGCTATATCAGTTGGTGTATGGGGGAATGTGGGCCCATCAAACGTGATGGAAGATAATAACTCAAAATATACATCGCTATATATAGGAGTGCTAACCTATAGTGTGTCGAGCATGTGAGTATGAACTAGAAGCTCCTTGATCGCATCCAATATAACCAGATGTTGGTGAACAATAGTGTCCACGTATTGACCACTCAACTAGATTATGTTATTTTAAAGATGATGAAGTTTATAGGCCATAGAATGTCCCTTAGAAAATATCAGGTAGGGGTGAAACTGAGGTCAGGTAGTTGCTGGTGCAGGCCACGGTGGGGCTACAGATGTAGAGGTGGAGGGTCCAGCATTGGTGGAAGTAGGTGGATTAGCTAATTATAGAGCTGGTGCTGAGGTTTTTCCAGTAGTGGATAGTAGGGAAAGCACAATAGGGTCTTCAAATGTCATGGATGGAGCTGCTAGGGTTTCTCTGTAAGTAGGATATGTTATGATGGATCCATCCGAAGATATAGATGATAGAGAGGTGGAATCCGGTTGAAGATAAGTAGCTTTGGTAGAAGGAGTCATAGTTTCTTCAGAACTAGGATATGTTGAAGGTGTGTATGCCAGTAGGATGGTAGGCATGGTTTCCAAGAGAAGTAGCTAACACATAGGGAGATCCCGTTCTGGTACATTGAGCCTCCCTAGTTGGATCTGAAGGGGTATCTCTCTATTAGTAGAGGGAGTGATCCTTTTTCAACTCGAGTGATCATCTTCTTATATAGCTGTAATAGGAAGTTATATTTGGATTTTGAAGTGTGAACCACAACATTTTTTGGTGCCCTAATATTTTATCCAATCTTCTCGACCTTCAGGTTGTCTATGTAGCAGCTTGCATAAGCCCTACTTCATGGCTGGTTGATGCCGATAATAGATGTCATTCTCAGCTTGATCTGATATGTCCAATGCTTCCTGAGTTTCCAGCATAAAAATGTTGAAAACATGACAATAATCACAGGATTCATCCATAACATTTAAATAATAAATTGAGGGACTCAAAAGAAATAATCTGTCAAATTCATAATTAACATGTTGTGATGTGTCCCCATGTTTAAAGTTAATTTTTAAAATTTAGGTTCAGAAATCTATACAAAAAGACATGTAGGACCACATCAGAATAGTTCTCCTCCATTGAGAAGGGATGGAAAAAACCTACCTCAATCTCCACCAGAGTATAGAAATAGGAAATTATCTCAGATAGATACTCTACCATATTTTCAAGTTAGTCCAACCATTCGGTTGGGTGAAACTAGAATGTGGTAAATGCCTCCATCATTGATAATAGCCTTTCAGTACTACCTGAATATGGTTCTGAAGGATAAGAAGAGAAGGGTGATGTGAAGAATGTACATGGATGTTCCTCGTATTGGAAACGATCATCCATTTTTGAATAATAATCTTCCAAGTATATGTATAATAACACTGGATCATGGGGATGAAAATCCTCTCCAAGTGAATTGTACCATTCCCCTGAAGGATAATAGTCTATGGTTTGTGGGGTCAAGTATCCTAAGAAAAAGAATCAACAGAAGGTGAAAAAATTGAAATTTCTTGGTAAACCAACAGTTGAATTAGAATCTCACTGTTACTTCACATGTCCCCAACAATGGCGCTAGAATATTGTACCGCTACCATCACAAGGTGCGGTCAAAATTATATTTAATATTTCCCTTCAATACCAACTAACTATGTAGCTAGCGATAGTTGGAGCTGATATCATGGGGATAACAGAGAAGAAATATAATTAGCATGAGTCATCAAATCTAAATTGTTTATCCAAATAGAAATATGATGAAGGGAATGAACTACTAAGGGAAGAAATAGGAAATAAATTTAAAAAAAAGAGTTGATAGAACAAAAAGATAAAAAGTTGTTAGGGATGTAATTAAGATTAGGTATTAATGAACTATTCATACTTTGGCATTGTATTTATTAATAAAAGTAATTTTCTACGGGGATTAAATTAAATCATTTGTTCATGGTCTAAAAAAACCATTATACTTTTAAATAATAACTACTTTTATTGATACTTTACTACTTAAACCATATTTACATTAAATAAACCTTAAACAAGTGGATAATGGCCCACCGAATGGCCTTATAGTTTCTCATTGCAACTCCTTTAGTTTCTGCCATTGGTGTAATTCTAGGTCAGATAGGAAACCAACTGTAAATAAGGATTTAGATTTCTTGGAGAAGTTGTAAACATTAATTATAAAAAAAACTTCCATATTTCAATTACAAATCACACAGAATCGTTATTACAACCCCATAACGGGGAAAACATTACACTTATAACCATTTTCATGGTGTATGAATTCATCCAAAACTCAATCCAAACCATGAATATGAGAGGAGGTGTGGAAAAGGAAAATCAAACTAAAACAAATTGAAAAAATAATTAATTTTTTTTTAGATTTTAGGGAGGTTCAAATGATAGAGCGGAAGAAACTCTCCCTAAATGCACCCCTAAAATTTTGAGGTCTACCCCTTTCTATTTGTATAATTTTAGACTACATGGCATGTAGCATAATGTAAATGGAGTATAGTCAAGTAAAATTGACATGAATTTTTTTTTTAACAATAGTAGGTGCTCCCCACACTACTCCTTGAATCTTAAAGTGTAATTGGTTAGTTAGTGGGGGTACAATGCATGTATCACCATGCCAGATTTCGTTTAGTGTAGTTTTCATCCACCAACCAAATATGGATGAGAATACATAGTGTGTAGATGTTATGTACATGGCATGTTGTATCCAACCAACTACATGGGCCTGTAAACGGTTTGACTGATTTGTTTCTGGGTGACTTTATATAGTGTGTGTAAATAAAGTACACTCCATGTATATTCCAATCTTATTTTAATCTTTCCTAATTTTTAAATTTTTCTATAAAACACCTCAAAAGTACCATGGTCTTGGAAGCAGGCTGTATAAGCCCTACCTGCACTATTGAAGGTGAGTAAGAGGATAAGGAACTACACCACACACACCTAGTAGATTCACCACAAAATTCATCACCTAGATGGAAGACTCTTCCTTCAATTTTCCATTTATTGGAGCCTCGATCATAGGTATGGGGATGGAATGACCCATCCATGAGATCCTAGCTGGCTATAAACATGGAAGCATCCTATATTATAATAAGACAGACTACGACCATCAAATCATTATATGTTGGAATGGGCAATAGTAGATGGTCTGGACGGGGGGGGGGGGTGAACAGACCAGATTAAAAAATTAATGATATTAATTTATTAATTAAAATAGATTATCAAAGTTAATTGTTAATGTTAAATAACAGTGACAAAATTAAATACTGCAAGTTTGTTTTTTGTAGTAATTTGGGCCAAATTGGGAATATTTATACTCTTATACCTCTCTAATCAGTGAGAGAAATGTGTTCACTAAAATGATTTTTATGGGGGAATAATAACCCAATTACAAATATACTATTATAGTGTAGGGATAACCATGAGACTGACTTTTTTATGGGGAGTCAAAACCTTTACAACTAGATTTTAGACACTGGGAGTCACAACTAAAATACTCTTATCTTTAGATACAGGGAGTCTCAACCATTTTATCCAGAATTTAGAATCTTAGAGTCAACACCCAAGAAAAAGAATAAAAATTAATAATTTTTTTGAGTAAAAGCATAATAGAAAAATAGATTGTTTCTGAGATATTGGAAATAGTGTTATAGACTCATAACTAGACAAATGAGAAGATAAAATATTAAAGTAATGTTATTGGTTGTTGATGATTAGATTGCCTTGCCTCATCAAGGAACATGGAAACAAAGTAGAATTAATTCATCCCTTGACAGACCAGGAAGGTGATTAAATAGAGTGTCATAGGATATTTCAGATTACACAGTAGGCTCAATATTCATTTATCTTTCTTATTGAAAAAAATAGAGTATCCAAACTGTTAACACATTTCATGTAATTATTTTTATTTCTATTCGTTTTATTGTTTCCTACAAGAGAGAATAATATTTATCTATATAGAATAAATTTTCACCAGATGTAGAAGCTTCACATCCTTAGGAAATTCAAACTAAACTGAATCATGAGCTATCATAAATACATCCATAAAAATGGAATCACTATTTCCTCTTTATTCCAATAGAATAAATCTCTAATAAAGCCTTAAAACGAGTTTGAATAAGTCATCCAAAAATATCTCCAGAAATATAGCAACATTGAATGATTTAATTCCACTCAAACTACTTTAAATTTGGAAAAAATAGTTTCTGAAAACTACCATGAAAATCCATTTTTAAATTCAAAAATATTGAAACCTACAATTAATGGGAAAATGGCGTTTAAAAATTATTAATTTTTCTCTGTATTTATTTCACCTAAAATATAAAAAAAACTTTGATTATAATCCTTATATTTAATAAAAAATTTCAAGCATTATAACATTAATAATAATCCACATATATATAGAAACTCAATTTGAAAAAATTCATGGAATGAATATTAACTTCAAAATGAATTGTAACGTATGGTTGATGAACCATACATTTAACTATTAATGAACAGTAATATATGGAATGCACCACACATTGTGGAGTGAATAGTAAGGTAGGGTATGAACCATACATTTAAATATTCATGAATAGTAATATAGATTTCATAAACCATACTCTCAACTATTCATTAATTTTAATGTATGGTTGATGAACCATACATTTCATAAGGAACAGTAACGTAGGGATTATGAACCATACTTTTCACAATTCATGAATATTAATGTAGCATATGGATGATGATTAGTAATATAGGGTTGAAGAACCATACTTTCCACAATTCATTAACAATAATGTATCATATAAATGATTAATAGTAACGTAGTGTTGAGGAATCATACATTTCACTATTATGAATGTAGGGATTTCCATTCTTTTTGAGAAATTGTACATCATACTTCATCAAAATTTAGCAAATTTTAAAGGGATCTAAATAGAATATTCAAAATTTGTTCCAAAATTTTTAAATGTTGTAAATCCCATTAACATTCCATCAAATAAATAATGAAATAAATCTGACATCTACTGTTCCTAATATCATAACAAAATAGAAACAATAATAATCTAGATAATATCCCTTCTAAAGAATCAATGCAGAAATTCATGAATTATAATCACCATTAAATCCACCTTTTTAGACATTTATTTAAACAAATAAAATCAAGATAAACATTTGGAATTTCTATAAAATCAAGTATCATCTGAATATTATATTTCTAGAGGTTTCAATAAAATAAATTTTGAATCCTTTTTATAAATATTTTCTATATATTTTCTTAAACTATATCTACAAATTAATTCAATTTTTAGAGTAATAAAAATTCATTTTCAGACATCCTTATAAAAAATGAAATTTAGAAAAATCTCATATCTATCTACCATGATATTAATCATAGAAATACATTCACTGTTGTTTAATAAATCAGAAAAATAAATAATGGTTTTAAAATGAAAATCAAATGTAATCAAACAAAAGAACAAATTCACATGGAAAAATAATATCCCCATGTTATCAAACTTGTTATAAAACAAAATATAATACACATTCACAAAAAATTTATCTATTTTAATTAAAAAACTAAATCCATTGAACAATTAAAACATATATTAAAAACATTTAAGAACAATTAATTTCTCCCCACTTATAACTCTAAAATTTCTCCCAAAATAACTCTCCAAAAAAATGTTTTAAAATAATTAAAACAATGTTATTTATATCCCTTTTTTTAAATAAATAAAGGGAAAAACGCAAACTAAAAAAATGAAGTAAAAAATTAAAATTGAAACATACGAAGTTAAAATTTTATTTATTCAAACTGAAAATATTCTAATTACTTTGAAATAATATCTTCTAGCCAATTTTCAGAAGGTATGAATTTGTAAACAATATCATCCACGTTCACATTATATCTAATGATATGAAATCTAAGACCAATATTCTTTGATCTACAATGACGTAAGGGGTTTTTAGAAAAATAAATTATAGAATTATTATTATAATAAGTAGGAAGTTTATCAAGATAAAAATCAAAATCACATAATGGATACTCAATCCATAAATATCGAGCACAACTACTACGATAAGATATATACCCAGAATCTGAAGTAGATTAAGAAAACAACAATTTTTTCTTCCAATTCTAGAAAAATAATGTATTCGTAGAAAATGACACATATTGGATGTTCTGTTTATATCAATTCTATATCCTCCAAAATCTAAATCATAATATGATGTTAAATAAGAATAGTTATAATTTGTATTGAATAAACCAGAATCAATAGTTCTTTTAATAAATCTAATTATTATTTTGACATATTTAATAAGAATTTCTTTAGGATATTTCTAAAATCTATCACATAATAAAACACTAAAAATGATATCAGGTCTAGAAGTAGTTATATATAGAAAGATACTTATCATAACTTTATAAAATTTTAAATAAATTGATTTACCAAAATCATCAATATCTAATTTACAATTAGTACCCATAAGAGTTTTCATAGATTTAGCATAATCAAGACCAAAATTTTAACTTACTCTTTATCACACCTACATTAATTATAGAAAATTTCCATGTTTTTTTGAGAAATATAAAGTCCAGGAAAGTATTTTAATTCTCCCCTTAAACTCACATCAAATTCAGAAGATATCAACGAATAAAAATCATTGCTTTCCATTTTAATAGAGGAACTAAAAACATTATCATCAATATAAATTTGACTAAGTAAATTTTTATTAGAAGTTATTTTAATATAAATATTTGGATAAAAATTTCCTTTCTTGAAAACACTATTTAAAAAAATAAATAAATACTTTCAAACCATATATGAGGTTCTTTTTAAAGACCATAAAATTATTTATAATGTTTCAAAACATGGTTTGGTAATTTTCACATTCAAACCATAGTGTCGAGAAACATAAAAATCACCAGTTATAAAAACAATTAAGAAAGAACTTTATTAAATCCATTTGATATAATTTAAATCATGAAAATATGAAAATTATAAGAAAATATTAATTTACTCTGACATGGAAATAAATAAAAAATAATCTTTAAAGTATATACCTTCTACTTGAGAGTAATCTTGAGAAAAAATACTTGATTAATTTTTTACAATATATCCATATTCATCTAGCTTATTTATAAATATACACTTATTTATAATCACTCTTTATACTTATGAAATTATTATAGAGTCTAAAAATTATTTTTAAGAAGATTATTTAATTCATATTTCCTGAAAACAATCCAATTTACATCTTCTAAATCATTCTTAACATTAAGAGGAACAAAATCAGAAATAAAAGCTGAATTGGCACAAACAGCTAAAATAGAATTTCATGTTTTAACACCAGAATCAACATTTACAATTAAATTTTTAATAGTATGATCTCTATAAATCTTCCATAATTTTGGATAAATTTTAGAAGTAGAATGATCCCCATTAATTGATTTATTCTTATCATGAGAAACTTCCTCATTGAAATTAAATTCTCAAAACAAATTATCAATATCATTAGAATGAGAATTTAATTTTCCAATACTTTCATCATACATAACATGAAAATATTCTTAAATAATCATAGTTCTTTTATTATAAACTCTATAATATTTAATGTTATTCTTATAACCAATAAAAATACCTTAATCACTCTTATAATTAAATTTATCGAAATTTTCCATTGAATTTAAAATAAGAACATTAAATTTTTTTTAGGCAAAGATCTTTTGAATTTTTATTTATGAATAATTTATAAGGACTTATGTTTAAAAATGTAAAATATAATTTTTACTTTTAATATAACATTCATAAAAACAACCTCATCTCCAAAATATATTGGAAAATTATATTCACTTAACATAGTTCAATCCATTTTAATATTTTTTTTATTTTTCTGTTCTATAAAACAATTTTTTTGGTGTTATAGGAGTATAATTATTATAAAAATAACCATTATTTTAAAAAATAAAATTCAAAATAAAATTTAAAAAATTCATCTCCTTTATCACAACAAATAGAAGTTATCATATAGACTTGTTCATTTTGAAATAATTTATAAAATGTAGTAAATCTTGAAAATGTATTATTTAAATGAGAATGAAATTATACCTAAGTAAATATAAAATAATCCTCAACAATAACTAAAGTATATTTCCTTCCACCAATTTTTGAAATTTGAGTGGGACTAAATAAATCAATATGTATTAAATATAATGGTTTATTAGTTCATATCTGATTGATGGGTCTTAAATATTTTTTTGCTACTTCCCTTTCATGCAAGCATCACAATAATGAAAATATTATTTCATCAAGGAAGATATCTATAACACATTTTCATGTTTTGAGAGCATATGAAAAAAATATTAAATTAACATTCCCTAAGTTTCAATGGAAAAGGATTCCGTAATTCTGTATATCATTCAAACACATTACATATTGAATAGTTAGTTTATCAAAATCTATAGTACAAATATCATCTTTTATATTAGAATAAATTGATAATGAATCATATTTTAAAACAAATAATTTATCATTTTGAAATTTAACTTCCATTCTATCATCACATAATAGCGATATAGAAATTATATTATGTTTTAATCCTTCAACACATAAAACATTAGAAATAAAAATAGAATTTGAAAAAAAAACTTACTAAATCATTTTACATTCCTTTTGAAATTCTATCCAAATGTAAAAATGCATCCATCATATGTGTTGTAAGTTGTAAACATTTGATTTTTCTCTGACCATATTCCAAGATCATCCATTGTTGATATACCACAAATCGTTCTAGAGACATCCAGAAAATATTTCCTACAAAAAATAATTACTTGATAATTTTGTTACCCAAGAATATTTGGGTTTAGTGTGATTAGTTATAAAAAATTTAGGTAACCATACATATTTTAAACATGTATAATAAGGTAATCAAGATAATAAGGATATAGAGATATTAGTTTTTTTTAAATACCAATAATTTTTTAAAACTAAGAGAACTATAATTTTCATAGTGACCATTTATCCCACATTTAAAAATAGTAATAGTTGAAGTGTAACCATTTTTTACATTTAACACAATGAGTTTTTAACTTTTGGGTAATCTCCCATCATATCCAAAACCATCATTATTTTTATTATTTTTTTTTTCAAATAAAAAATCTTTTGATATTTTTTAAGACCATGAATAAAAGAATACATATTTTTTTTAAGACGATGAACATCCTTTTTTAAATTTTAAATAAAATAAGGAAAAGAATTCAAATTTTCATAACCTTTTTAATGAGAAGAAGAGGAAACAGTGTTACTTAGTTGTTCATTCTGATAAAAAAGTATTTTATTTTCAGAAACTAATTTCTCATTGTTTTCAGAAAGATTATTATATAAATCAGAATCTTTGAAAATATATTTTTTTAATCTTCCAATTTCTTTAATTAATTCAACAACATTGTGGCTTTCATAATAGTATTTATAATTAGAACATTTTGAATTACAACAATAATTACTAACCCTGTCCATTGATGCCATAAATCTAAAGATAGAATATTCTTTTTTATTTCATGATTTTTTACTAGAATCAGATTATTTTGTATATCTAAAAATAGTGGTCAAGACCTTTTTACTTATTTTTTGTATTTATCATTATTCATTAGTTTTAGAAAATCAGTTCTGATATTCCCTTTCTTTCAGAACCCATAAAAAGTTAAATAGAAAGTATTAAAATTCATATCACCCATCTTATCTCCCTTATTTTTTTCTTTTTCAGGGTTTAATTGAAACATATTCTTGAATCCTTTCTTTTCCATTCTTTCATAATCCCGAGTCACAACATGATCCATATCATATTTTTCAAAATCCTTTAGATCATAATAATAAGTGTTAGTAAAAACAACATATACAGATTCAAAATATACACCTTTTCTATTTTTGTCACGACAAAACTATGTTTTTTCAGTTCAAGTTCATAGTGGAGTAATGAACTAATCAATTCATCAACTGTTTAGTCTTGAAAATTTTTTCCCTCATCAATTGAAACCATACTTTCATGAAAATTATTTGTTAATGATCATAGGACCCTTTTAACAAGTACTGGGTTTTCCAGAGATTCTCTAAGAGAATTCATTCCATTCACAATTCTTGTGATTCATTGAACATTTGGATTACTATTTCAAATTCACCCAACATGAAGCCTTGGTAGTCAACATAAATCATTCCAGGTATGGTACAGAATAGTTTTTCAAATCCATGGTGAGTAACTTGTATAATCATCCATATGTCATGAGCTATCTTACAAGTAGACACGTGATATAGAAAACTTTTGTTAATATTACAATATAAAATAATAACTTTGTAATCCAAAAAATATCTTGAAGAATCATTTCTGGTATGTGTATCTAGGTCATCTTTTGGCAGTGTATATATTTTTTGATATGATATACCAGTTCTCAATGCTTAACTGTTTGAGGTAAGCCTCTGTTCGGTATCCCTAGTATCCATAATCATTTCCATCAAAGTTTCCAATATTTTGAGTCATCCAAGCATCATTGTGGTTCAATCCTACCATATTACAAATTCTTTTCCTTAAACTATGAGTTGTAGGAAAATTCATAAGTCAAAGAAAATCTAAATAGACTCTATAGATAGATTTTATAATTCCAAAAGGAATAATCATTCGATTCGAATTGAAAATTAACATATAAAGAATAATAGAGACAATAAAATATAAAAATGATTTCCCTCTCATCTCAATTTGTTTTTTCAGAATGGGTATTAGGGGATGGCCTATTGGGGTTTATTAGACCAGATTAAAAAATTATTTTAATAACTAAATAAAATAAAATAAAATATTATAGTTAATTATTAAGGTTAATTAACAGTGGAAAATGTAAATAACTTAAGGTTGTTTTTTATTATAGTTTGGTTCGATATGGGGATACATCTAATCTTATACCTCTCTACTCAGTGTGAGATATGGGTGTACTAAAATTAATTTTAGGAATAATTACACAACTACAAAATCAATTTCTAGTGGGGGGATATCCACAACACTGACTTTTGTATGTGGAGTCACAACCCTTACAACCCGACATTAAACACAGGGTGTCATAACCATTAATATCCATGCCTTTAGTTACATAGAGTCACAACCCGTAGAACATGAATTTAGAATATAGGAGTCAAAACCCGAGAAGAATAATAAAAATTAATTATTTTTTGAGTAAAAGTAAAAATGGGAAAATATAGTGCATGTGGGAGATAAGAAATAGTATTATAGAGTCACTACCAGATGGATGAAAAGATAAAATATTAAAGCAGAGGTAATTGTTATTGAGGATTAGATTAGACCATCTCACCAAGGTAAATGTAGTAAAAAATGAATGAATTCATCCCTTTAATGATCATGATTCTGATGGAATAGAGTGTCAAAGGACGTTGTAGATTTCATAACATGTTCAATGTTCACACCTCTTTCTCTATGAGAAAAAAGATTATAAAAATGTTACAGTGTGTCTTCCAACATTGTATGATTATATTCTTTATATTGTTTCCTGCAACAGATAATTATATATATATATATTGAAGAAATTTTATGCAATTTCTATGGCTCTGATTCTATACGAAATAAAAAATAAATTGAATATGACCTATCGTTAATATCTCCATAATCATTGCAGCACCATTGTGTAACCACCCAATTTTTTTTTAATGAAAACTCCTCTTGTTCTAATTAAATTTATTATTATGTAAAATGGTTTTGTAAAATATTCACTTCTTTGGTTTTATGTTTTTGGATTCCTTTAAGAATTTTTTCCATTTATAATAATTCTATTCAACAGCGATCACAAGATTAGTATAAATATTGTGCTTTATGAAATCCAATTTACTAAGAACCCAAAAGAAATGGCCTCATCTAGTAGTCATGCCTTATCAGAAGTCCATTTATCGGAGCTCATAAAGTAGGTGGTGTCATTGGGATTTACTCTTGACCAAGCCCAGGCTGAGCTTTAGCACATTAAGCTCGAGTAGAACCACCTATCGGAGAAGTGGAAGTTGATAGAGGTTACCACCTGAGCGATGCTATCCGTGCCACCCCAGGAGTCAGTCACCATCACACACCTTACACTTCAGTCTTATGTGGGTGTTATAAGGGGTTATTTTACAAGACACTTGTCCTGAACCATCCCATGTGGTCCATGTCGTGACAAATCCATGCCCACCTTCCTTAGTCCAGGGGCTGGCGACTAGCACCTGAAGACATAATCCCTAAAACTGGGAAGACATTGTCTTTAAAACCTGTATACTCACGCAACCTAGCACATAGCATGATACAGAAACGGGTAAATTGAATAGTAAACGAGTGTGTATGGTAAGAAAAAGGTTCTAGAATACAAGCCCAACTAGAAAGTACAAGAAAACTGAAAGGTACAAGTAAACTGAACAGATCCTGTGAACACCGGCCAAAGATACCACCTGAAGGGTAGGTACAAATCTCAAACGGCCATCTCTACGTTATTCCTCATCTAATTTCCACCTTTGAGCTACCACCAATCCTGGTACTCTCGTCATCAGTTAGCGTTGTCCGTCGTCTGCACCATACACAAAAAGGTATGGGCACAACTCGTGTAGGTGTGAGTATAACGATACTTAGTAGGGACCCCGAGACCCTCAAGGTCTCACAAAATCCACAAAGGATAATCCACACCATGAGATAAACTGACAACCCTACTTACGTATACGCCCTTACATATATCTAAGTTATCAAGAATACCCATCTCAATCATGAGGAAACAGACTGTCCAATAAAAAAAGAAAAATATAAATTGTTCCACAAAGGAATGAATACAACGAAGGTAAGTAACACATAGGTACGCCACACTGAAGCATACCACCAAGTTATTACTATGAAGGTAAGAACCACACAGGTATGCCACACTGAAGAGTTCCACCAAGGTATTACCACGAAGGAAAGTATAACACAGGTACAGAATCAGATCACACCAGGTATAACTTAGGTATAGTAGTAGAGATGATTAGATGTAACTACTAAATCATCTTAATATTTTAAGAGGAAGACCCACAAAGGATCCTAAATCATCATCGGACCCACATAAGATTGTAGTACATTGTCAAACCCACACAGGATCCTAGTAAGGCTTCAGACCCACACATGATCCTAGTACATCATCATACCCACACAAGATCTTAGTATAGTAGACCCACATGGATTCCAGAGTTGATCCCTATGGGATCCTAAAATAAAAAACCACGAAGTATCCCTATCTCATGTTACATCCAGCTACAGGGTTCTCGCACTAAGCTTACTTATCTCTAAGAGGGTCCTCTCCTCAAGCCACTGGTTGATACTCCAACTACCATGAAGCTCCACGAATAAGTATCACAAATTACCTCAATGTAATATGGATCTAAACACAATAGAAGGTGCATCAATCAGATGCTCGGTTTGTAAGTTATTATCCTTTTAGTCCCGAGGGCCCGTTTGGATATGTGCTCGATCCAACCCGACCGTATACCAACTATATCCAAATCTCAAGTGGGGTATACCAAATCGACCATCTCGCTCCAAGATTTCTGTCACCATAGATGGTTCGTCAAACGAATGCCCATGACTCAAGATATGGCCAAAAGATCAAAAAATGGGTTGAAGTCTGTCCGGGTCCGGTCTGGCCTACCTTGGGTCGACCCGGCCAGGTTTGGGTCGACCCGGACCGGTTCTGGTCGATCTAGCCCACGGTGGGGCCTGGCCCGCTGCATCCGACCCGACTCGTAGGGTCCGGCCTGGCCATCTGGCGGCCCGCACTGGACGGTCCCGGTGTAACCTAGCCTATGGTGTGGCAGACCACGGTGTCTCACGGTGGGGCAGCTCGTGGAGGCTCGCAGTGTGGCAGCCCGCAGTTGCTCACGGTGCGGTGGCCAGTAGTGCGGTAGCCCGTGGAGGCCCACGGTAGTTCGTGGCATAGCAGCTCGGTCTGTCCACATGCAGGGGGAGTCGTGCACCCCCCTCTCCAATTCACTGAATGACCGAAGCCATTCTATTGTTAGGAAAAACGTGGGTCATGCTCGTTGTAGCTCGGTCGGCCATAACGGCCGGCCCATTTTCCTATCAGAGACATGTCGTGCACTGTCCCTCTATGGAAAGCCAAACACTGGCCACCCTCCCTTCACCGCCACGACACAAGCCGCAGCCCCGTCGTGCGGATGACCTTTACTGGCCACTGCCTTTGCTCTGCTGCTGCTGATGGGCCTCATCCCTTCTCCGGTGGAGCGGTCGCACTGCCGCCTTCGTCACTGTCGATCGTGGTGCGGGCCACCGCTCTCAAGTTCCACCAGTGCCAATTTCTATCACCGGTCAACATCCACCACCATCGCGAAGAACACAAAAACTATGAATAACAGGGTAGGGTTCGGTTCATGTTCATTTGGCCCGCTCCCTCCGCATTAGTTTGGTAGTAGGTGGATCAAGAGGATCAGTTCAGCGTAAAACATGAATAACACCATGAACGAATAAGGGGGTATTTAAAACATCAAACCCTACCTCGAGGGTTCCTTTGCATATCACCCGTGGTTGAAGACGTATTTTCATTTGTCGATCATGAAGCATGCCTCCTCAAATGACACCACTCATTTGACGATCCCCCCATTCGTGTTCTTCATTGGAGATGGCACGTTCTTCATTGGAGATTAGTTTCTCCAAGTTCTCTCAAGATTATCCCTTTTCCAAATATTTCTACCTAAGGAAAAATGAATAGCCAAAAAATCATGTTTTATCAATATAATTGTTAGCACAATTAAGTTGGCGTCATTAATTAATTAATTGATGTTTCATAATTAAAGTGGATGGATCCCAAGAGTTACCTCCCACTAAAGGGGGTTCGGGTGGTCCCCACCCCTAGTATTCAAAAATAGAGGTTTTAAGATCGGTGTTCCCCACCTCCATAACATTCACATGGGAGGTTTCAACAAAAATAAAATAGAATTTTATTTTATTTCAATATTATTTCCATGAAAATGTGAAAGACTATGTTTCACCCTTAACGTACTGCAGTCTAGGTAAAGGTCTCCTTTAGGGAATACTAGTTCTGTAAGTTCAATAGTGTCCCCATATTTCAATACCTAGCATTGGTTTAAAAGTTACAAAAACCTGCTTTCACGTTTAATGAGCATACCAAAAAAAATGTTCAGAAATTCATTCTGGGCACACCGAGACTTGGAATCACGTGCCGTAAATTTTCACAGAATCGTAAAATTCCCATATAGAAAAAATATTACATGGAATTTCTGGGTCTTTAAATTTTCTCCACCTCAGGTCTCTTGCATCCTCGAAAGACACATAAAAAATTAAGAAAACTTGTCGGGGTACTGAGCACGTATTTGAGCCTCCAGCTCCCATGTGCATTCCTGGAGGTTCTCGTGCTGCCAGCGAATGCGCACCCAAGGTATCGACCATCCTGATGTACCCGCTCCTGTTGATCCTCAATATCTACTAGAAACTCCATAAACTTCTCCCCATCCTTGAAGTCATGCTCTCCATGGTTAATGATGTGAGAGGGGTCGTGCACTCATCTCCTTAACTAGGACATATGGAAGACGTCGTGCACCCAATGCAACTGAGGGGGAAGTGATAAAAGGTAAGCCACCTAACTAACTATTCTGAGGACCTAAAAGGGTCTAATGAATCTTGGAGATAACTTTCTGCCTTGGCGAAATCTCCGCAAACCTCATCGGGGTGAGACCCGTAGAAAGACGTGGTCGCCCTCCTCGAACTAAAGAGGTCTCCCTCTCCTGTCGGCACAAGACTTATTCCTGCTCCGTGTAGTCTTCATCTGCTCCTAGATGATCTGAACCTTCTACATGGTAGACCATACCATCTATGGTCCCACTAGTGCTAACTCCCATGGGTCAGTCCATCAAAATGGGGACCTGCAAGGTCGCCCGTACAATGCCTCAAAAGGTGCCATCCCAATAGTGGAGTGATATCTATTGTTTTATGCAAACTAAAACAAGGAAAAGTTATCCTCCCAGTTTCGACCAAAGTCAAGAACACAAGCATGCACCATGTCCTCGAGGGTCTAAATATCCCGCTCAGTCTCACCATCCGTATGAGGATGGTTGGTGGTGCTCAAATGAAGCTACGTCTTGAAAGCCTCCTACAACCCTTTCCATAGACAAGAAGTGAAATGTGAGTCATGATACGATACAAGCTTAAAGGGTACTCCATGTAGCCACACTATCTTCTACAAAAAGAGGCTTCTCAAGCTCTCTACAGAACCCTACTCTATGATCAGTAGGAAGTGGGAACACTTGGTGAATCTTTCGACGATATCCTAGATAAAATCATGACCCCTAGATGTAATTTGAAGTCCTATCTTGATGTCCATGGATATCCTATCCAACATCAACTCTGAGACCTCAAAAGGCTGAACTAATCCTGCTGGTAATTGATGCTCTACCTTCACATGCCGAAAACTAAGGAACCGAGAGACAAACTATGATACTAATTTCATCATTCTCGGCCACCAGTGCCATCGTCAGAGATCCTGGTACATCTTCACCACTCCTGGATGTACTTCTAGAAGGGATGTGTGGATCTCCATCAACACAACCTTTAAAATAGACACTAGTACCATGGTACATCCTCTGTAGAGGATGATGTACTACCCACCACCATAAAATCCATCAGGTATCTATCCTGTGGATATTTGAGCATGTCGAGCCTCAAAGTCAATTTCCCCATGTTGTGCCTCCCCGACTCACAGAAGAAGTGGGGGAGTGACTTTAAGAGACTGATGAAAAGATACTCCATCTCAATTCACAATGGATTTCTGCAATGAGGCCAGCCGGTTCGGCGCCTCACCTTGTAGTTGTATACTCGACCTCGTACTAAGTGCCTCTACTGCCACATTCACCATGCCAGGAGTATATACTATCTCGAAGACATAGTCCGGGAGGAACTCAAGGAAAAACCACTATCTCACGTTTAGGTCCTTCTGAGAGAAGATATACCTAAGACTCTTGTGATCCGAGTAGACTGTAAAATGATCACCTATCAAGTAATGTCACCACATATTCAAGGAGAAACCCACTACTGCTAACTCCAGTTCATGGGTAGTGTAGTTCTACTCATGTTGTCTCAGCTATCAAGAACCATACACAGTCACTGCTCACTCCTGCATCAGAACACATCTGAGACCTGTCCCTAATGTGTCGCAATAGACTATGTACCCAACTCCCTCCTCCGGATGCATCAAGATGGGGGCACTAGATAGCCTCTACCTCATCTCTTGAAAACTCTGCAGGAATCTCTCCATCCAAATGAAGGGTTACCCCTTCTTTGTCAATAATGATAAAGGTGCTGCAAATCTGGAGAAATATTTTACAAAACTCTTGTAGTATCAAGCCAAACCTAATAAACTCTGTACCTCTGTCACACTCATGGGTGGATACTAAAAAAGTACCGCCTCAATATTCACTAGATCCACTACAACTCTAGCCTCTGATAAGACATGTCCAAGAAAGTGAACCTCTCAGATCTAGAACCAACACTTTGAGATCTTACCATAAAGTTGGTTCTACCGGAGTGTGTCCAGAACTATCTACAAATGATAAGTATGCTCCTCCTCAGTAGTCGAGTAGATCAAAATGTCATCGATGAAGACTATAACAAAGCGATCAAGGTATGGTTGAATGATCATATTCATGACTCCCATGAACACTACTGGAGTGTTGGTCCGGCTGAATGGAATAACCAAGAACTCGTAATGGACTTACCGAAATCTAAAATTAGTCTTCTACACATCCTTGTCTCGTACTCTGAGCTGGTGATAGCCTGATCTGAGGTCTATCTTCGAGAACCATCTTCCTCCCTTCAACTGATCAAAGAGGTCGTCAATCCTTGAAAGTGTGTACTTATTCTTCATGATCACCTGGATTAGGTGCCGATAGTCAAAACAATGTCTCAAGCTCCCATCCAACTTCTTGGAGAACAAAATTGGGGCTGCACAATGAGAAACACTCAGCCGGATGAATCCCTTCCCCTAAAAGTCCTCTAGCTGTACCCACAGCTCATGAAGCTCCATGAGAGCCATCCGATACGCTGGTGTAGATATCAGTTCTATCTCTGGGTATAAGTCAATGTAAAATTCCACCTCTCTATGAGGAGGTAGACCAAGAACATCATCAGGGAAGACGTTCACGTACTATTCGATTACTACATGATAACTCAGACTCTCCAGATAAACCTATCCTAGGGTAACGCTAGCCAACTTTTGTGTAATTGGATGAACCCTCCTTCGGGTAAGTCCATCCTATGCTGTAAAGGCTCTCTTCTTGCCGGTGAACGTAAAACTGGTCCCATCCATGCAGACACACCACACATTGCGTCTAATACCCTCAATCTGAGCATCGACTGTAGATAACCAATCCATACCCAAGATGATATCGTAAGGCCTCGATGCCGCAACTAGGAGATCTCATCCGAAGCTCTGGCTTCCTAGAGTAAGCTTACACTGCTGGAACCAGTGCGTAATCGTCGAACCTGCTCTTGAAAGAGTCTTTAGCTGTAAAGATCATGCCAACGACTCCATCGGAATCTCCGAGCTCTGATGAAGGGAACTGGAAATAAACGAATGACTGGAAACAGTGTCTATAATTATGATATCTAAGGTGGAATAGACACATATCATACCATGTATCATCTCCGGAGCACCATGGTTATAGGCCTCAGTTGCATGGAGCTGAGCTTGCCCCTATCCACCTACTCCCTATGGTCGGAGTGGACCACTTGGTGGTGGTGGTGGTAACACCTTGAATCGTCGCCCACCGCCAGCTGCACGACCAGATCCTCTGCAACGTCTGCCTGCTCCCGGCAGACCTCCTCGGTCGAACCTCTGTCTCTACTTGGGAGGTCCCTAGACCATCTACTGATCATTTGTATGACGGGTCGGATAGTCATGAGCCATGTGACCCTACCCGCCACATGTGTAATACTGCTTGTTCCTCACATGACTGGTAATGTCTCAGGTACCTCGCACAACCGATCCTGAGTCATGAGGTCATCCACCTGTAAGTCTTGTCTTCTTGGACATATGTGACATATATCTGCTTCCAGCTACAGAAGACTCTGCTACGTGATGCCCAGTGGTTGGTCTCTCTGCTGGTGACTGATCAACAAGAGAACTTTCCACTATGTGGGCTCACTCTAACAGCCCTGCCCGCATTGGGATGCTTAGAGAAATCATCGAAGCCCTGATCTCCCACCTGAGTCCCTACTCAAAGGTCTGACCCCTATAGAATGGGCCCCACACCATATCTGTGGAGTGGTGTGAGAGGTCAGTGAAGCTCGCTGAGCACTGATCCACAATCATACTTCCATGTAGCGGATGAAGAAGCTCCTGAGTACCAACTGCGCAAAGGGTCGTTGGGAGAAACTCTGCCAGAAACAAGCTCTCAAAGTCTTCCCATAGATGTGTCACCTCATCGTGAACCTAGAGCATCAAGCTCCACCATCTGCCAGCTACTGCATGTAGAATACTGGTGACAAGGATCACCATGCAATCAACTGGTTTCCCTACCAGTCAGATGACTCTTTCCATGTCCTCTAGATAATCCTCAGCCGCTAATGGGTCCATCTCTCCCAGGAACCTGGGTGGCCTCTGGAACTGGAACTCATGCAATGCGCTCAAGCGGCGTGCACCCTCAACTTTTGCGGCTGGTGGAATCAGTGGATGAATGGGTAATGGTACCGTTGGTGACTCTACTGGTGCCTCTACTGGAATAGGTCCCTACACCACAGACTCATTGCTCGGTGGGCTATCAGTGCGTACTATATCCTGAACCCTAGCTGGATATCTACCTAGAGTCATCCCGAAAGGGAATAGGTGCGCCACACTCCATAAGTTATACCTAGTGAGCTGACACAATGAGATCACAAATAAAACTATTCTATACACACATGCAATCAGTGTTCTAATGCACTAAGTCGGAAATCAAGAGTCAGGGTCCTGGTGTATGAATACGTCGGAAGCCACACCAACACTAGATTCTATAAACTGATATAAAAACTCACTACACATAACCCTATTTCCGTTAAAAGATCAGAGTTCAATGTTCTACGGTAGAACATACTCCTCTGATAACAATTTTTCATGACCCATCCCCAGGGTCTCATTCCGTGACGACCCCATGCTCGCAATCCTTAGGCCAGTGGCTGGCGACTAGCACCGAAAGGCATAGTCCAAAAACTGGGAAGGCATTTCCTTTAAAACCTGTAAAATCATGCAACCAAGCACAAAAAAAGATACGAACGCGAGTAAACTGAATAGTAAAAGAGTGTTTACAGTAGGAAAAAGGGGTCAAAATACAAGCCCAACTAGAAGGTACAAGAAAACTGAAAGGTACAAGTAAACTAAACAGCTCCGGTGAACACCTGCCAAGGATCCCACCTGAAGGGTAGGTTCAACTCTTGAATGGACATCTCTACGGTTTGCCTCATCTAATGTCCACCTCCAAGATACCTCCAATACTAGTACAATCATCCCCAATTAGTGATATCTATCGTCTACACCAAACACAAAAAGGTACAGGCATAGTCCGTGTAGGGGTGAGTATAACGATACTCAGTAGGGACCCCGAGACCCTCAAGGTCTCACAAAATACACAAAGGATAAACCACATGGCATGAGATCAACTGACCAGCCTACTTAGGTATATGCCCATACATATATCTAAGTTATCAATAATACCCATCTCAATCATGAGGAAACACAGGGTACAACACAAAATCTTAAAGCTCAACTATTTCACAAAGGAAGGAATACCAAGATGTTAATTACCAAACATGTATGCCACACTAAATAATATCACCTAGTTATTCCTATGAAGTTCAGTACCACATAGGTCGACCACACTAAAGAACACCACCTAGGTATTTCCATGAAGGAAATTACCACACAGGTACAGACTCAGCTCACTCCAGGTACAACTTAGGTACAGTAGTGGAGATGATTAGATGTAACTACTAAATAATCTGACTCTATTAAGAGTCAGACCCACAAAAGATAATCAATCATCATCAGAACCACATAGAATCATAGTACATTGTCAGAACCACATAGGATCTTAGTCCAACATCATACCCACATAGGATCATAGTCATCATCATACCCGCACATGATCCTAGTACATCATCAAACCCCCAAAAAATCCTAGTACATCATCAGACCCACAAAATATCCTAGTACATCATACCCAGATGGATTCCTAGTGCGTATCCATGTGGGATCCTAAAGTACAGACCCACAAAAGATCCCTTTCTCATGTTACAACCAGCTAGAGAGTTCCCGTACTAAGCTTGCTCGTCTCCGGGAGGGTCCTCTACTCAAGCCACAAGTCGATACTCCAACTTCCAAGAAGTCCCACAAAAAAGTATCCCAAAGGACCAACATGTAATAGAGGTATCAATGCAACAGATGTTTCATCAATCGGATGCCTGGAATATACGTTATTAGCCGTTTAGTCCCAGGGGCCTGTTTGGATTCGTGCTTGATCCAACCCGACCATGACCCAAATTTATCCGAATCTAAAGTGTGGTATACCAAAAGGACCATATCTTTCCAAGGTTTCCGGCGCCATACAGGGTTCATCAATCGGACACCTATTGCTCATGATATGGTTAAAATATAGAGAAATTGGTCAATATCAGTCCGGGTCCGGTCCGGCCCGACCTGGGTCAACCTAGCCCGATTCGGGTCAACCCGACCCATGGTGCGGCCTGGCCAGTAGGGTCCGGCCTAGCCCTCTGGGTCTATCCCGGTCCAGTGGGTCCTGCCCGGACTGCTTGGTTGCCCGCGATGGATGGCCTGTGGTGTGGCGGCCCGTAGTGTTGCAGTCTATAGAGGATCGATGTGCGGTGGCCCGGGGTGGCTCGCTGTATGGAGGTCCACGGTGGCTTGCGGTGCAGTGGTCCGACTGGCCGCATGCTGGGGGGAGTTTCATACCCCCCACTCCCAATCACCGAATGAATGAAGTCATTTTGTATCCAGGCAGCTCGCGGGACTAACTGCGGGTCCCACTTTTTCCATCTTGACCAGCTGTTATGGCCAGCCCCTTTTCCTCCCAGAGGTGCGTCTTGTGCCGCCCCTCTACGGCCTACCAAATGCTAGGTTCCCTCCCTCGACCACCGCAACACAAGCCGTGGCCCTTGCTCACCGAGCGGTGCAGATGCATGCGACCTCCCCGTCGTGCAGCTGACATCCATTGGCCGCCACCTTTGCTCCGCCGTAGCCCACCGTTCGAAGCCCTTCTCTTGTGGTGCGGCGGTGCTACCGCCTTCATCATGGTCGGCCATGGTGCCAACCACCGCACTCTACATCCACAGGTTCCAATCGTTGGAACCTGTCGTCGTCCTCCTCCATTGATAAGAACACAACAACCATGGAGAATGACGGTGGGTTCAGGCCATGTTCATTTGGCCTTATCCCTCCGCATTAGTTTGGTAGCAGATAGATCAAGTGGATCAGTTCAATGTAAAACATGAAGAACATAATGAATGGTTAAGGGGTATTTGAAACATCAAACCCTACCTCGAGAGGTCTGTTGGAGATCGCCCACGGTTGAATACAGATTAGAATTTGTCAATCACGAAGCATACCTCCTCCAATGACACCGCTCATTAGATGATCCCCTCGTTCTTGTTCTTCGTTAGAGATATCGTGTTCTTCATTAGAGATGAGTTTCTCCGAGTTCTCTCAAGATTCTCACTTTTTTAATGATTTCTCCCCATGGAGAAATTAATAGCCAATAAATTAGGTTTTATCAATTTAATTTTTGGGACAATTAAGTTGGAATCATTAATTAATTAGTTGATGTGGCATAATTAAAGTGGAGGGAGTCCAAAAGTTACTTCCCATTAAAGGGGGTTCGGGTGGTCCCAACCACTAGAATTCAAAAAGGTAGGTTTTAAGCTCATTGGTCCCCACCTCAAAAACATTCACATGGTAGGGTTCAACAAAAAGAAAATAGAATATTATTATATTTTAATTTCATTTCCAAGAAAAAGTGAAAAAAAGTATATTTAACCCTCTACCTACTGCAGTCGAGGTAAAGGCTTCCTTAAGAGAATACCAGCACTGCGAGTTCAATGGTGTCCTCAGATTTCAACTCTGAGCACCGGTTCAATAGTTACAAAACGCCACTTGTACGTTTACTGAACAAACCTAAAACAAAGTTCAGAAATTCATTCCGGGCACACTGGGGCTCAGAATCACATAGCGTCAATTTTCCCAGACATGTAAAATTACGATATAATTAAAAAACATTACATGGAATTTACGGGTCGTTACAAGCCTAGAACTATGATTAAGAACATTATTATTTTACAGATAACATACATTCATCTTATTAGTGTTCCATTGTGAATATTTTTTGAAGAAGAAATAACATTTTTTAGTTAATATTCAATTAAGAAATCTGTTTTGATGAATTAATGGATTTTTGAATTAAATATTATTTTAATGAAATATTATTACAAATTTTATTTTAATTAAAATTAAATGACCGTATAATTTTTATGAATACAATTGAAATTTTTATTACGGTTTGAAATCGGTTTCTGTCAAAACCATGAATTTTTTATCAATGTTCGATTTTATTTTAAATGTAAAAAATTGACATAATTGAAAAATTATTTAGATAAAATTAATATTATTTTTGGAATCAGGGTGTCGAAATTATCCATTGGTGAATTTTTAATACATTTCTGAGACAGTCAAATTTTTGGGTAAAAATTAAATACCATTAAATTATATAACGTGTTTTATGATGACATAATGACCCAATGGTGAATTAATAAAATACTATAAGTGGGATTTTAGGCCAAAATATTTTTACCATTAAAATAATGTGATTTTAGTTTTGTTTTATTTATTTTATAAAATCTTAGTGGACCCTCCATGATTTATAAAACATTTTATGTATTTAAAATGATATATTTGAGAGTGTGACTCAACTCCACATAAGAAAGACTAATAATTTAAGAATTTATGACCTTAGATATTTACAATATTATTTTACACTCATATTTGAAAAAACCCAAGTGAGAAAACCATGGGTTATTTTGTTGTTTTGATTAGTTTAATGTGTGGTGTCCAAAAACTAAATTATAAAGAGTTTCCTCTCTTTTCCTATATAAACCCACCCATGATCTCACTTCCTCTTCACTAAAAGCCTTTGGAGATCGACCAAAATCTTTCTTCCTCTCTGTATAATCCTTCCATGGATCCCTAGCCTCTCAAGAAGCCTCACTCAAACCCCTCCCAAGCCTTTGGGATCACACTTCCAAGTAAGGAATTATAACTTTCCTTATTTATGTCCAAGTTTCTTTATATTGTTATGCCCTTTTATTTTCAATTTCAAATTTTGGGGTATGATTTCTCACCTTCCATATAATTCATTCCTTATGTTTTAATGATGAGTGACCCCTTTCTCACACATTAATACCTCCCATGTACACATGTTACCACGGAAACATTCAGTAAGGGATTTATTTTTTTTGTTCAACCATTTTATTTTCAATTAAAAATGTTGGGGTATTATTTCTCACGTCTCCCATTCTACACTCATTATTTTTGAATTATGAGACAAAATTTTCTCTCTCACTAATTCCTATCATGTACCCCCATTACCATGCCAAAATTCCATAAGGAATATCTCTTTTCTCATTTACATTTAAGGAATTCATTTGAATCTAAATTCCATTCCTTATGTTGGGACTTGTATCAATTTGACCCCTTAATATCCATTTAATGTAAATTTGATGAGAAATACTTTTCCCTCTCATCAACCATTTTAATGAATTATTATTTCATGTTGTTATGCTGCTGAAATTGCAACACGACTTTCCAAGGAAAGGACATTGTGATGTGAATTTCTTGTCCATTTTCTCTATCAGGGGTATTTACCTTTATGAAATTTAAATATTCATTATAATGTTTTATTTATGAATTAAAAATTCCTTTATCATAGGATAAATTATTATATTTAATTAATCTATGTTGTATGATCTATGTGTACACTTATGCATGAAATGAAATGATTATGATGGGTGCGCCAGGATAGTGATTCAATACATAGGGTAAAGATTAGTATCATGATAAATCAAATGCAATGAGAGTTTACTCATTTTAAATCAAGTGAAATTTGTGTTTACTCCTTCTCTATGTGTAATGAGCCTTGTCTCATGCTAATACCACATTAAGTTTTGTTTCCACGTTTCCATGTTATGTTATCCATGTTATATCATGCCTTTATGTTCATGTTTCTCTTATGATCTATTAATATGCCTATTGAATAAAATTCACTATATTCTTCATGTTATTCCTTATTTACACCCTTAATATGCTTATCCCACACTTTTCATATGCATGTCCTCAGGTTATCCCATGCAATACTCTGTAAAGGGAATGCAGTGTTCATGTAAAGGATGTTTTCAATAATGATGATGTGTTTCATGTTCTAAGTTGTTATATAATGTTCCTAAGCCCCAAAGACACTAGGCATCTCTATATTTTATGTTGTATCAAGTGATGTTTTTTATGTAATAAATCATGTTTATGTGTGTAATAAAGTTAAGGGTTTTTATAGTTGGTATCAGAGGAATGGTTTAGTTATTTTTTGGATTAGTGTTTGAAAACTATAGTGAAAGACATAGGGATAAGACTAATAATAATAATAAAATCTCTCAATTTTGGTTAGTATTGAGTAGGTTGTTTATCAATAAAATATATCCCTGTGTAAATATGAGTACTTAGAGGTGGCTCTGTTATAGATGTATCTTGAGGTAAAAATTGAAAACAATGCTTTGAGCTAGACTCAAATGGGAACTCGTGCATGACAACGGGCCTTGCTACACTCTTTTTTATGACACTCCAGGGGGATATGTTTAGTAAATTCACAATGTTAGTATGAATCATTATTAAGGGAATAAAAAATGCTGCTAAGAATAAATGTTTGGAATTAGATCATGGATAACATAGATTGAAGCCTATAAATTCATAAGTTAAGGAAATAAAAGTTATTTGTAAGACATCTATTTTTCCCATGGGTTACAGAGTATGTGTTAACACCATGTTTCATTTTTATTCCATCCAATGGCCTGTAATTAGAGGTATCGGGCTAACAAACGATTTTAAGATCACTGTGATGACTATTCTAATTGGATTCCCAATCCAATAAGAGTGGGAATCACAAAATTTGTCATGATACTCTCTTAGTTAACTCAATATTTTAATAGAAACATGGGTAAAGATGAATGTTCGAACCCACCCCCCTAAGAAAGAAGAAGTCACAATCCAGAGCATCATGATACAACGGTCTCCTACTTTTAATGGATCATCTGATACCTCAATCGTGGAACAATGAATCAACTCTATTGAGAAGATCTTCTCCATCCTTCAATGTTCTTAACAAGAGAAGGTTCTTATGGCTTCTTATCCCATGGATGGTGGAGCTGATCAATTGTGGAAATTGATAAAAAATACGAATCCTTAGGGAGAGATCAATGCGTTGGAATGGAAGGATTTCTAGGAAATGATTTTCAAAAAACATTTTACCCACACCCTTTGAATTAATATAGAAAGGTACTTCCTTTTCCTCATATAAAATGATTAAAAATAAATCAGAGCATATGAGGAAAACATCACAAGGATTTCATGATACACATTTGTCTTTATCGTTACACCTGAATTCATGATTAAACGCTTCTTGGGTGGGCTAAAACCTAGCCTAAAGGAATCCCTGTATATCTATGACTTTTATAGCAATGAGGAAATTGTCCAACAAGCCATCAAAGTAGAAATGGATATCTACGAATCTCAAGGGTATCATGGGGATAATAAGCGAAATGTGGACTTCAATTCTAGCAGCCTGATGGATAAATACAATGTTGCTAAGAAATAATATAACCACACTTGCCAAAGGTATGGAAAGAAGCACCCCAAAAATTTCCTGAAGGGGGTGAAGAAATTCTTTAGGTGTGGAAGAGAAGGGAAGATAGCCATTTACTGCCAATAAGAAATACCCATGACTGTGAAAAAGTGGAGGAACTCCACATTCGACCCTCAATACATTGTTCATTGATCAACTACAAAGAACTAGGGAACCATAAAATTAGTGCCCTAATCTAGGATTTTTCAGAGGAAACCAACAACATCCAAGAAAGCAAAGGAGAGATTTTTCATCAATACCATCGAAGGGAACACCAGAAAAAAGTGGTGATAGGTATGCAAGTTTTTTATTAAATAATAGAAAGTATAATTTTGGATTCAGGTTCTATAAATTCTTTTATATCCCAAAATATTAGTAGAACAGTCCCAACACCACCAAAAATCATGAAAGTAAAGATGTTGGTGAGTATAGAAAATGGTAAAATCATTGCATCCCATGAATATAACTCCTCCCATGTCACAATTGGTGGATTGAACTTCCCTAAGAACATTTTCATAGTCCATATGGTGGTATTTTATGAAATTCTAGGCATGTATTGGCTTTAATTATATAGAGCCAACATAAATTACCATGAGAGGGAAATCACTCTCTATATGGAGAATCGACCCCTAATTATATACAAGTGAAAGGAAGAAGATGAATCTTCTTTAGCACTATCATCTCAAACATTGATATTACTGACCTATGAGAATGCGTATCCGGCTCATATGATTGAGTCCTAGAAAGAAACCATCCTTGAAGACATGCTATTTTTGGGGAATTCACTGGAGTGTTTCCCGAGGAATTTACTATATTTCTACCTAGAAGAGATAATGAATTCTCAATTGATATTTTCCTGGGGAGTTTCCAATATCCAAGACTCCGTATAGAATGACTATTGTAGAGCTTGAGGAGCAGAAGAAACAACTGTAAGAGAATATAGATAAAGGGTTTATATTCCCAAGTGCTTCACCATGGGGTGCACAAGTACTCTTTGTCAAGAATAAGGATGGGTCAATGTGCCTTTACATTGATTATCATGAGATTAACAAACTAATGATAAAGAAAAAGTATCCTCTACCCTGAATTGATGACTTGTTCGATCAGATAAATGGATAAAAATACTTCTCCAAGGTGTATTTTCGGTCGGGATATTACCAAGTAAGGGTGAAAAAGGAGGATACCCCAAGACTACTTTTCGTACAAGATATAGGCACTATGAATTTATTGTAATTCCTTTCAAACTCACTAATTCTCTAGAAATTTTCATGGACGTGATGAATATAGTATTTAGAGATTACCTTAAAAAAAATTTGGTAGTATTTAGAGTTGATATATGAATATAATACAAAACCAAGGAGGATTAGGAGGAGCATCTATGAAATATACTAGAGACTTTGAGAACGGATAAGATCTATGAAAAGTATAACATGTATGAGTTCTGGTTGAAGGAAGTGTAATTCTTGGGTCATATCATCACAAGTAATGTGATATCTATGGAACCCTCCAAGAAATATACAATTGAGGGATGGATAAGGACAACATCAGAAACAGATATCCGTATCAACCCAGTATTAGCTAGATATTATCACCGATTTGTGAGAAATTTCTCACGATTTTCAAACCCTCTTACCAAGCTAACATGGAAGGGAGTCATGTTTTATTGGAGTGATTAATGTGAAGAGAGGTTCATGGAGTTGAAAAGGAGCCTTATCACTATGCATGTGGTCATATTACCCAGAAGTGGAGAACTTTTTGAGGTACTATGTGATGCCACGAAGAAGGTTCTGGGTTATGTGTTGATAAAAAATGACAAAGTAATTTCTTATGCTTCATGGAAATTGAATGTTCATGAGAAAAACAATCCAACACATGATCTGGTGTTGGATACAGTAATCTTCTCTTTGATTATTTGGTGAAATTATATCTTTATAGAGAAGTGTGAAATATACACAGATCAAAAAAATCCATAAGTAAATATTCACACAGAAAGATTTTAACATACCCCAATGAATATGGTTAGATCTGATAAAAAATATGACTGCTCAATCCATTTCCACCCTGGGAAGGAGAACAAGGTGGCAGATGCGTTAAGTAGAAAGGACCCACCAATTCTATTATTGATGAAAATTGAAAATGGTAAAATCTTTTTATATTTGATAAATATGGCCATACAAATGATAAATAAGGGAACATCATCAATATTTTGACAAATTATTTATCAACCATCTCTTTTGGAGAGGTAAAAGGATACATAAAGGGATGATGTCGGAATTCAGAAAAAAGTGGAAATAATCATAAAATGGAAATCCTCAGAGTTCAATACTAATGAAGAAGGAATTGTGAGCTTTGGGAAAAGACTATGCGTTCCATGAAGTATGGAGTTAAAGAATGTACTTTTGGATAATGCGCATAGTTCAAACTTCTCCACTCACCCAGGACACCAAATTATGTATCGAGATATACAATAGAATTATTGGTTGGATAAAATGAAGAAGGAGATTACTGAGTATACATTAATGTGCCTGGTATGTCATTTAGTGAAGGCTTTGAGGCAAAAGTATGTGGGGATAATACTGCCATTACCTATAATAGCACGGAAATGGGATAAAATCACCATGGAATCTGTCACTGGACTTCTGAATACATCTAAAGAAAAAAAATGTTGTATGGGTTGTTGTGGATCGCCTTATAAAAACTCCACAATTCATTGCAATTTGGGAGGATTTCTCACTGGATCAAGTGGCATAGATATACATCAGAGAAGCTGTAAGGATGCATGGAGTACCACTATTTATTTTATCTGATCAAGATATAAGATTCACCTTAACATTTTGGAAGAGTTTTCAAAATTTTCTAGATACTGAGCTAACCATCAGTATGAGTTATCATCACCAATCTGATGGATAATATGAGAGAACTATTGAAACACTTGAAGACATGTTTAGAGGATTCTCAATGGATTTGAAAAAAGGATTTGTTATGAATATCCCTTTAGTTGAGTTCTCTTACAACAGTAGTTTCCACTCAAGCATCCAGATGGCTCTTTAGGAAGCCCTGTATGGGAAGTGTTGTAGAACACTGACATGTTATGATGAGGCTAGGGAGAGACAACTCCTAGGTCCAGAAATGGTGGAGAAGGTTAAGACCATCCGACAACACATTGAAGATGATCAAATTTGACAAAATAGCTATGCTTATAATCATCGACGAGACCTTTAGTTTGATGTCAAATACATGGCATTGATCCTCATATCAACGTGGAAGATAGTTATGAGATTTTTAAAGATGTGAAAGCTTATTCCTAGGTACATTGGCCCTTTTAAGATCCTTGATTGCATTGGATCTTTGGCTCATCGACTAGCACTCCCACCAATCCTATCCCAAGTACATGATGTATTCAACGTATCACTCTTGAGGAAGTACCACCTGACCCATTGCATATACTCAATCCAGAGGAGGTACCATTAGAGAATGACCTCTCCTATGAAGAGATTCCAGTGAGGATCATAGATCATATAGAAAACATTCTACAAAAACAGATAATTCCCCTTGTCACGGTTTGTGGACAAACCACAAGTTTGAGGAACCAATTTGGGAATAAAAGGAAGTGAATAAGAATAGCTACCCAAGTCTGTTTTAGTGTTGGAAAATCAATGTTCGAGGGAGAAATTTCTGAATGGGGGAAGATTGTAACAACCCAAAATTTTATTAATGAAGATTTCTATTGATCGAATAAAATGTATTCTTATGTAAAATGGTTATAAAAAATATTAAATTCCTTGGTTTTTTGTTTTTGGATACTTTTAAGAATTTTTACCATTTCTAATATAGCTGTTGAACAGTGATCACATGATTATTATAAATACATGGCTTTAAAAAATACAATTTACTTAAACAGAGGAAGTGATGGCCTCATCCATCAGACATTCCCTAGATAAAATACCAATTGATGGAGCTCGTAAAAGAGGTAGTGTCATTGGGATTCTCTATTGACCAAGCCGAGGGTGAGATTCAACACGTTAAGCTCGAGAGGAACCGCCTACAGGAGAAGTGAAGTTGATAGAGATTACCACCAAAGCAACTTTATCCGATCCACCCTAAAAGTCTGTCACCATCGCACACCTTACCCTTCGCTCATATACAGGTGTTATAAGGGGTTGTGTAACAATACCCAAGCTCTATGATTATTTAAATTATTTTTGTATAGAGAACATATATTCATTTTGTTAGTGTTACTTTGTAAATAGACTTGAAAGCAAAAATATCAATTTTTAGTTAATATTCAATTAAGAAATACATTTTGATGAATTAATGTAATTTTTAATTAAAACATATTTTAATTAAATATTATTAATAAATTAATTTTTATTAAATATAAATGACAGTATAATTTCCATAAATACAATGGAAATTTTTATTAAGGTTTGAAAGATGTTTCTGTCAAAACCAATGAATTTTCGATAAATTTCCTTTTTTATTTTAAAAGTAAAAAATTAAAATATTTTGAAAGTTATTTAGATAAAATTAATATTTTTTTTGGAATCCAGGCATCAAAATTATCCAATGGTGATTTTTTCATAATTTTTTGAGATAGTCAAATTTTTGTGTTAATAGTAAATACCATTTAATTATATAATGTGTTTTTTGACATCATAATGACCCAATAGTAAAGAAATTAATTAATATAAGAGAGGTTTTCGGACAATATATGTTTTAAAATTAATATAGTGTGATTTTGGGTTATATTTTATTTATTTTAGAATACCTTAGTGAACCCTCAAAGAATTATAAATCATTTTACCTTTTTAAAATGATTTCCTTGAGAGTGTGACTCACCTCCACATAAGCAAGAATAATATTTTAAGATGTTCAGACATTTTAGTTATAAAATATTGTTTTCTAATACCCTTTGTAAAAAACCATTGTAAAAAACTAGGGTTTGGTTTTTGGTTTTGATTAGTTTAATGTGTGGTATCCAAAACCTAAATATTAAAGAATTCAATCTCTTTTCCTATATAAACCCACCCAAGATCCAACTTCCTCTTCACTCAATGCCTTTAGAGCTCGACCTACCTCTGTACTATTATCTCTAGAATCATCACAAGCTTCCCAAAGCTCCCATGAATCCTCTCTCAATACCCTTCCATGCCTTTGGGATTACACTTCCGAGTAATTGATTCTCACTCTCTTTATTTATGTCCAACATTCCTTATATTGTTATACCCCTTAATTTAAAATTTATAATTTTGGGGTATTATTTATCACCTCCCCTATACTTACCACCTTATGTTGGAATGATGAGAGACCCATTTATCTCTCATTAATACCTCCAATGTATATCTGTTACCATGCTGAAATTCCGTAAGGGATTTCTTCTTTTCTCATTTTTGTCCCAATTTCTTTCATTTTTACTCCCCTTTAATTTTCAACTAAAAATGTTGGTGTATGATTTTTAAACACCCCCATACTACCATCCTAATGTTTGAATGATGAGAGATGTCTTTTTACCTCATTAATTCCACCCATGTACACCCGTTACCATGCTGAAATTCAAAAAGGAATTTTTCTCTTCTCATTTACATTCAAGTAATTCGTTTGAATAAAAATTCTATTACTTATATTGGGACATGTATATATATAACCCTATTACTGTCCATTTAATGTAAATATGATGAAGAAACTCTTTATATCTCATAAACCATTTTTATGAATTCTTATGTCACGTCATTATGCTTCCAGAATTGCATCACGATTTTCCAAGCCAAAGTCATTGTGTATTGAATTCCATGCCCAGAATCTCTTTCAAGGGTCTTCATATTCATTCACAATTACTTATTGATTACAGATTTTTGTGTATGAATTCCACATTCCTCTATCATGGAATAAAATATTATGTTTAATGAATCCAATTTGTATGATCTATGTGCCACAATTATGCATGAAATGAAATGATTAAGAAGGGTGTGCCCTGATAGTGCTCTAATGAATTGGGTAAAGATTATTATCATGAGACATCAAGTGCTATGAGGTTTTAATCATGATAATTAAAGTGTAATGAGGGTTTAATCAAGCTGCATTTTCATTGATCCTTATCTCATGATAATACCATGTTAAGTGTTTTTTCGACATTTCTATGTTATGTTAGTAATGCTATATCATGACTTTATGTTCATGTTTCCCTTTTGCTCAATTGATATTCCTATTGCCTAAAATGAACTGTATTATTCATGTAATTCTTTATTTACTCCCTTACTAGGATTTATAGCTCACCCTATTCTTAAACATGTCCTCAGGTAATCCCATGAAATGCTATGCATGAGGGAATGTAGTGGTCATGTATAAGAAGTTTTCAACAAAGATGTTGTGTTTTATGTTATGAGTTGTTATGTAATGTTTATAATACACAAAGACACTAGACATACTGACCTTATATTTTGTATCATGGGAATGTTTTTATGTAATAAACAATGTTTAAGTGTTTAATAAATAGTAGGGTAGTTTTACTTTGCCTCTTCAATCCTCGAGAAAAAATCCCTAATAAAAGCATTCAGGATAATTTGAATAACTATTGAAAAAATATATCAACAAATATAAAATCATTGAATGATTTTAAAATTTTATTTAAATCCATTAAAACTACCTTAAAATTAGAAAAAACAGTTCCTTAAAACTAGTATCACAATTCTTATGTAAATTAAAAAATTGGAATTTAAACAATGTTTAATCCTTTAAATTTATGCAAAAAACATGGTAAAAAATTATTAATATTTATCTCTAAAAGTTTCACCATAAGTATTAAAAGCTATTAGATTATAATCCATCTATATAATGACATTTTTTTCTAATATATCACCATTAAAAATTATTTTTATATGTGCAGAAAACCAATTAAAAAAAAGAACGGAATGAAAAATATCTTTGGAAAGAACAATAACATATGGTTGATGTACCATAATTCACACTATTCATGAATATTAACATAGGTTTGATGAGACGTAATTTACACTACTCATGAACTATAACATATGGTTGATAAACTATACTTTTCAGAATGAACAGTAACATAGGACTGATGAACCATACTTCCCACTATTCGTGAACAGTAACGTAACATTTAGATGATGAATAGTAACATAGCGTTGATAAATCATAATTTCCACTATTCATTTATAGTATAGTAGAATATGAATGATGAATATTAATATAGGATTGATGAACCAAACCTCCCACTATTGTGAATGTAGGGTTGCACATACTTTGTGAAAATCTAGACAATATAAATTAAAAAACATGAATGAGTTTTTGATGGATTTAAATAGAAGGTTCAATGTTTTTTCAAAAAGACTTATTTGTATAAAAAATATTTATCTTTCCAATGAATCATGAATAAAATAAATCTAACAACTATTGTTCCAAATAACATAAAAAATATAACCAATAACATTCTAGAAAACAAAATCATTGAAAGATCCATGTATGATTTAATTCAATTTTATTGCCATTCAAACGACTTTTTTAGACTTCTATGTATACTGGTGAAATCACGATAAACATTCCGGATTTCTATAAATCAATTTTCATGTGAATATGATATCTCTAGATGTTTCGGTAATAAGAATATAGAATTTTTTTAAAATATTTTACATTAGTGTTTCTAAAATTGTAAAGTTAATTAATTTAATTTTTGGAATAATAAAAATTATTTTTCATACATCCTCATAAAATATGTTTATAAATATCCTATCTATCCAATGTGATAAGAATCAAAGAAATCCATACACTGTTGTTTAAAAATAATTAAAATATAGAAAGGATATGAAAAAAAACCAACATGTAATTAAACAAAATAAAACATGCACATATAATAACATTCTATCCATGTAGTTGAACAAGTTATCAATCAAAAGAAAATACCCATGCATAAAAAATATCTCAATTTTAGTTTTTTTATGAAAACCAATATTTTGAAAAAAAAAATTAAAAAAATATAAAACCAATGTATTTTCCCCATTTATTACTCCCCACTTCCTCCCAAAATTGATCTCCCAAATCCAATGTTTTAAAATAATTATAACCATGTAGTTTCTCCCACTTTTTGTAAATAAGGAAAAAGTGAAAAAAAAATCCCCCGAAACAAATGTACTTAAAAATTAAAATTCAAACATACCAAGTTCAAATATAATTCTTTTCAAACTAAAAAGAGTCTAAATGATTTTTACAAATAACTACTACCTGATTTTAGAAGGTATAATGTTTTTAAAAATATAACCCTTGTTCATATGATCTCTAATAAAATAAAATCTAAGATCAATATGAATTCTTCTCAAATGATGTAAAGTGTTTTTAGAAACAGAAATTACATAAGTATTATCATAATAAATAATAATTATTTCATGATATACAAAATAATCACATAAATTTTTATTAATCTTTAAAATTTGAGCACAACTACTAGGAGTATATATATATATACTCAGGTTCTGTAGTAGATAAATAAATAAAATGTTGTTTCCTATAAGACCAAGAAATTAAAATTTTTCATCGAGTATGACACATACCTGATGTTCTTTCTATATCAATTATTCATACTCCAAAATTAGATTTACAATACAATGTTTAATCAAAACTGTTATATTTTAGATAAAATAATCTAGAATCAATAGTTCCTTTAACATATCTAATTATTCTTTTCAAATCTGTAAAATGAATTCCTTTAGGATATTATTAAAATATATCACATAAAAACACTAAAAAAGAAATCTGTTCTGGATGTAGTTAAATATAGAAAGCTACCTATCATGGATTTATAAACTACAAAGTCAACAGATTACCAGTAGCATAAATATTTAATTTATAATTACTAACCATATGTGTTTTCATATATTTAATAGAATCAATACAAAATCTATTAACTGGCTCCTTGGAATGATTAGATTGACAAAGAAAAATTCTGTTTTATATTAAAAAAATTAATTCCTTAAAATAATTTTAACTCTTTCATTAAACCCAAATCAAATTCAAAATACATCAAAGAAGAAAAATCATTTCCAAGAAATTCACTAGAGGAAAAAAACTATATAATCAATATAAATTTGAACAACAAAAATATCATCAGATGTTCTCCATAAAAAAATATTTGGATCCACATTTCCTTTCTTGAAACCAATATTTAATAAAAAAAATAAATACTCTCATACCAAGCATGAGGTTCTTTTTTAAGACCAAACAATTCTTTAGAATGTTTAGAAACATAGTTAGGATATTTTTCACACTCAAAACCAACGGTTTAAGAATAAAAATCTTTTTTAGTTATAAAAATTTTTATGAAACCACCTTTTCATCCATTTTATGTAATTTATATCATCAAAAAGAAGAATAATACAAAAAAATATAATCACCTATACCTTAGAAATAGGTTCAAAATAATTTTCACTGTCTATAAATTGTTATTAATAGTATCCTTGAGAAGTAATTATAGTTTTATATTTGGCAATCTATACAAATTCATACAGGTTATTTTCAAATATCAACTTCATTCCAATCAATTGTTTACTCATAGGAAATTTTACTAAAGTCTAAACATTAATTCTAAGAAAATGATTTAATTCATCTTTCTTGGAAAAAATCCAATTTTATTCTTTTAGAGCATCATTATCATTAAAAGAAAAATCAGAAAAATTAGAATTATCATATAAATTTAAAATTCAATTTTTTCTTTTTAACACCAGAATCAACCTTTCCAATTAAATTTTCAAAAGGATGAAATTTGTAATTATTCCCTGATTTTGGATCTGGTTGAGAAGAATTTTTCTCCCCCTCAATTGATTCATTCTTATATAGAAGAACATCTTCACCGAAATTGAACTATTCAAACTCTTCCTTAATAACATTACTATGAGAATTAAATTTAACATTATTTTAATCACACAAAAAATTAATAGATTCTTTAATAATCATATTTATTTTATTATAATCTCTATACTCTATTCTATTATTATAATATTCACCAAATTTTTTTTATCTCTATTAGTATAATTTTTTTCTAAATTAGCCTTTGTATTTAAAAAAAATCCAGCCAAAAATACAAAATTAACCAACATTATGATTTTTATTTTTGAATAATTCATAAGGAGTTATCTTTAAAAATTTAATAATTATAATTCTATTTGAAATATAACATGCAGAAAAAATAGACTCCGCCTAAAAATTTCAATAAAAATTATAATCACCTAACATTGTTCGAGAAATTTCAATATGAGATATATTTTTATATTATACAACACCATTTTGATATGGTGTTCTAGGATGATAAAAATTATGAATATGAGAATTCTTTTCACAAAAATTCACAAAATATAAATTATAAAATTCATCTCCTTTATCCGAAGGAATAGAAATAATCATACAAACTTTTTCACTTTCAACTAATTTGCAAACAATAGCAAATCTAGAAAATGTATCAATTTTATGGGGAAAAAATTATATCCAAGTAAATATACTATAATCATCAATAATAACTAAATGATATTTCATTCCACCAAGGATGTAAATTTTAGTGGGACTAAAGAAATCAATATTTACTAAATTTAATGTTCTATTAGTACTCATACGATTCATGTTTCTAAAAGATATTTTTTATGCTTCCCTTTTACGAAAGCGTCAAAAATATTAAGATTTTATTTCATAAATGAATGATGTTGTAACAAATTTTCATGTTTTTAGAGCTTATCCAAAAAAACAAAAATTTATAATCCATAAGCGTCAAGGCTAAATGATGCAATCATTCTTTATAATATTTAAACACTTTACATATTGAATAGTCAGTTCAGGAAAATCAGTACTACAAATATCATCTTTTCAATTAGCATAAAATAATAATTAATCATCCGTAAAAAATATACATTTAGAATTTTAAAATTTATATTATATATTATCATCACATAATTGTGATATAGTAATTAAATCATGTTTTAACTTTTAAAATGTAGAAAATTAGAAATAAAAGTAGAATTTTAAATAGAAACATTACCAAAACCTTTTACTTTGCATTTGGAATTGTCACTAAATGTAATAGTGCATTCATCGCATTTGTTTAAGTAAAAAAAATTGATGGTACTCCGGTCATATTCCTTGACAATCCTCTTTCCATGTACCATATACCATTATTGAGAAATCCTATCATTTTTCCTATAAACAAATTACTTGAAAATTTTGTTTCCCAAGATACTTTGGGACCAATGGGATTAGTTATAAAATTTATAGGTACCCATACAAAATTTAAATATGTAATATAAGTTATTCTAGATAATAAGTATTTAAAAATATTATTCTTTTTTAAATCCAAAATATTGTTTAAATCTATTAGAACAATCATTTTCTTTCTTACATTTCATGTCACATTTAAATCATGTAATAGTTGAATTATAACCACTTTTAATTTTCACAATATGTGTTTTATACATTTTGGGTAATCTTCATTCATATCCAAACAATCATTATTTTTATGAGGTTTTTTAAAAGACAATATATCATGATATTTTTCATGACATTTAATAAAAGTGGATAAACATTGTTTAGAACATTCATCTTTTGTATTGATATAGTCATTAAAATTTTAGGTAAATTTAAAATTTTCATTATAATTTGAATGATTTTAACAAAGATAAGTCTCACTTCATTTTTCATTCTACAACACGATTATTTTAATTTTAGAGACAACTTTCTCAGGGTTATCTTTATGTTTATTATATAAATCATTTTATATGAAAATATCTTTTCATAATATTTCAATTTATTTATTTAATTAAAAATTTTTGGCATATTTAGAGTCACATTCATAATCAAAACATTAAAAATAAAAACAATAATTACTGGCATTATATAGTGATTCAAAAAAGAACAAGTTAGCATATTCAATTTAATTTCAAGATTGTTCACTAGAATCAGATTCTTTTTTACATCTCTAACTAGTGTTAAATTATTTTATGTCATTAATTTTGAATTTATATTTATTATCTATTTTAGGACAATCAATTTTGATATACCCTTTTATTCGACAATCATAACAAGTTACATATGAAGACTTATAATTCAAATAATCTTTCATATCTCCCTTGTATTTTTCTTTTTGAGGGTTTCTTTTAAACCAATTGTTGAATACATTATTTTTCATTATTTTGTAAACTCTACTAATAATATGAGACCTATATCATTTTCCACAGACCTATTTATTAAAATCAAAAGATTTAGTAGAAACAAAATTTACAGATTTAAAAGCTACACCGTTTTTTTGTCTCCTCATTAGCTATATTATTCAATTCATGTTCATATTGGAGTTGTAATCCTAAAAATAAATCAATTATGTACTCCTTTAAATTCTAGGTTTCATCTATAGAAGCCTTATTGGAATTAATATTCAATAGAAAGGTTCAGAAGACTTTTTCAATAAGTACTGGGTTTTTAGCTCTTCTCTATGAGAATTCATTCCATTCACAATGATTTTGAATCTGCAGAATATTTGGTTTACTATTTCACCATCACCCATCTGGAAGTATTAGTACTCATCATGAATAATTTTATGTTTTGAAAATATTAGTTTGATAGATTCAATGTGAGTAATGTGTAGAATATTCCATATTTCATGAGATGTCTTACAAGAAGACACATGAGTAAAAACACTACCATTAATAGATCCATATAAAATATTATCAACTTTGTAATTTAAAAATATCTATCATCATCATTTCTTGTATGAGTATATGGGTAATAGTTAGGTAGTTTATATTGTATTGACATGATAGACTTGTGTTCAATGATCAACTATTCGAGGTAATCCTCCATTCAAAATCTCAAGTATTCATAATCATTTCCCTGAAGGTGAGGTGTATTTTTATGTATCGAATCATCATTGTCATTCAATCGCCCCATTGTATTAGATCTTGTCCATTGAAAATGATATCTAAGAAAATTTTATCCCAAATTAATTTATATATTACTCTAGATAGGGATTTGATAATTCCAAATGGAATAATCTTTCGATACAAATTGATAATTGTCATATAGATAATAACATATCCAGTCAAATCTATAATGGATTTCCCTCTGATACCAATTGTTAGGTCAGAACGGGTAATGACATAGTGTCTTGAAGTGGTGAATAAGAAATATTATAAAATTAATCAAATAAACTAAATTATTAAAATAAATTACCAAATTAAATTAAAAACGTTAATTAATAGTGCTAAAAGAAAATAACGGAAGGTTGTGTTTTTAGTAGTTCAGTACGAAGTGGGCCTAATTATACATTAATAATTCTATACACGGTAAGAGATACATGTGCACTAAAAATGATTTTTATGGGGGAATCTTAAAAAAAATTAACAAATAATTTTCTAGAGGATATATAACCAAGACACTGACATTTTTTTGGGGAGTCACAATAATTACAAACTGAATTTAGAAACTGTAAGTCACAACTCGAATAGTCTTGACTTTATATATTGAGATTCACAACCATTAGATCCTGACATTATAATTTGGGAATCACAACCTAAGAAAAATAATAGAAAGTAATTATTTTTTGAGTAAAATTATAAAAAGAAAAATAGAGTGCATTTGAGAGATATGAAATAGTATTATAGTCTCACAACAAGAAGAATAAGAAGATAAAATATTAAAGAAAAGGTACTGGTTATTGAGGATTAGATTGGATCATCTAATCAAGGAAAATGTTGTTGAGGAGAAATTAATTTATCCCCTGAGGGGTCACATCAGTGATGTAATAGAGTGTCATAGGAAATTTCAGATTGCACAACCAATTCAATGTTCACAACTCTTTCTCTTTGAAAAAAATAGTATAAAAAATAGTAACATTTTCCTTGAATTTTTTTTTCTTTCTATTCTGTGTATTGTTTATAAAAAAAGAGAATTATATATTGATGGAGAATAAATATTCAGTACTTTTCGTATCTTTACATCCTTAATAAATTAAAAACAAATTGATTCAAGAACTATCATAAATACCTCCAAAAAAGTCAGAGCACTATTCCATATTTATTCTTGTAGAATAAGTCATTAATGAAAGCATTCAAAATAATTTGAATATATCTTCTAAAAATATCTCTAGAATTATATTAGTGCTGAATGATTTAATAAAATGATTTAAATCCATTGAAAAAAATTTAAATTTAGAGAAAATAATTCCCAAAAACTAGAAGCACAATCCGTTAGTAAATTAAAAAATTTAAATTTAAACAACATTGAAACATTTAAATTAATTTGGAAAAGGAATTAAAAACTAATATATTTTTCTCCCTAAATATTCCACCAAAAATATGTAAAACTCTTTAATTATAGTCTTAATATTTATAGAGAATTTATATAAGAGTAATGCCTCTAAAAATAATCCATATATATGTAGACAATAAATTTTTATAAAATGCACAAAATGAACAGTAACTTTGAAATGAATAGTAAAGTATGGTTGATGATCCATATATTACACTATTCATGTATAGTAATGTAGCGTATTAATCATACCTTGTAGAATGAACAATAACATAGGGTATGACCCATACATTACATTATTCATGAACAGTAATGTAAGGTTGATGAGCCATACTTTCCATTATTCATGAACTGTAACATATTGTATGGATGATGAACCGTAATGTAGATTTAATGAACCATACATTCAACTATTAATGAATAGTAACATATCTTATGGATGATTAACAATAATGTATGATTTATGAACCATATTTTTCAATATTATAAAAGTGCGGTTTCCCATACTTTCTGAAAATCAAGATAATATATATTAACAAACATTAAAAAAATTAAGTGATCTAAATATGAAGATTTAAACTTTGGTAAAAAAACATAATTGTAGAAAAACAGAATATATTTCCATCAAATAATTAATAAAAAAATCCATAATCTATTATTCAATATATCATAAAAAAATTGAACCAAGAACAACCTAGAGAAGAGATGTTCTGAAAAATCAAAGGACATCAAAAAAATTAATCACCATTCAAATGACCTTTTAAGAAATTCTTGTAAACTAATGAAATCAATATAAAAATTGTTTGATTTATATATAATTTTGTTTCATATAAATCTGATATCTTTATAATTTGATGTAAAATAATGATAGAAACATTGTAAAATTATTTTCTATAGAGTTTTTAAAACAACGTCAATAAATAAATTGAAATTTTTTAGTAATAAAAATGACTTTTCAAACATTCTCATAAAATGTTACAATTTATAAAAATATTATATCTATCAAAAATTATTTGAATAAAAATCTCCATACACTATAGTTTAATAATTCATCTAAATATAGAAATTTTTTTAAAAGAAAATCAAAAGTAATCAAACAAAAGAAAACATGCCCAAAGAAAACAAATTCCCATATTTAATTAAACAAGTAATAAAACAAATGGGAATAAACATGCACAAACAATTTCCCCCCTTTTGGATTGATTAGAAAACCTAAAAAGTTGAACAGTTAATTTGTTTTGAAAAAAAATTTAAATATAATTTATTTCTCTACATTTATTGCTCCCCAGTTTCTCCCAAACCATTTCTCAAAAATTCAATGTTTTAAAACAATTAAAAATAATTATTTCTCACCCATTTGGAACATAAATAAAAAGTAAAAAATACCTATAAAAATATAGTAAACAATTAATATTCCTGGAAACATAGTTCAAATTTCATCTTTTCAAACTGAAATGAGTCTAAAGGCTTTGTAAAAATATCTGCTAGCTGATTTTCATAAGGTATAAATTTTTTGAAAAAATATCACCCTTGTACCTATGATATCTAAAAAAATATAATATATGATCAATATAATTTTTTCTAGAATGTTATAATGGGTTTTTATAAATATAAATTGCACATGTATAATAATACTAAATAGGTATTTTATCAAGATAAACAACAAAATCACCAAATGTATTCATAACCCATATAAATTTTATCGAACTACTAGCAATAGAGATATACTCAGATTCTGTAGTAGATAAAGAAACAAATAGTTTTTTCTTTAAAGACCAGGTAATTAAAATTTTTACCATAAAATGATACATAACAGATGCTCTTTTTCTATCACTTCCATATCCTCCGAAATCAGAATTAGAATATGGTGTTTAATCAGGATATATATATTTCAAATAAAATAAACCATAATCAATAGTTTCTTTAACATATACAATTATACATTTGATAACATTAATCAGGAATTCTTTAAGACATTCTTGAAATATAGTAAATAATCAAATACTAAAAATAATATAGGTTATAGATATTGTTAAATATAGAAAGTTATCTATCATGCCTTTGAAAACTATAAAATCAACAAATTTACCATAAGCAGAAATTTCTAATTAACAATTACTATCCATAATATTTTACATATATTTAGCATAATCAAGACCAAATATTTTAACTAACTCTTTAGCATATATCGATCTATTAAGAAAAAATAAATCTTTTCAATGAAAATATTAATGTACAAGAAAAAATTTTAATTCACCCCTTAAATGAATATTAAATTTAGAAGTCAACAAAGAAGATAAGTATTTGAAAATAATTTCACTAGAGGAACGTACAATTTTATCATCATCATAAATTTGAAAAAATATAATATCATCAGAAGATCTTTAAATAAAAAGTTTTGGCTTCACATTTCCGTTATTAAAACCATAATTAAATAAAAACAAATAATATCATTCATACAAAGCATGAGGTTCTTATTTAAGACCAAAACATTTGTTAGTTATTTTAAAAACATGGTTTAGAAATTTTACAATTTTAAAATTAGGGTTTTGAGAAATTTAAATTTTTTTGTTATAAAGAAATTTAAGAAAAAAACATATTACATTCATTTGATATAATTTTAAACCATCAATAAATGAAAAATTCGACAAAATTATAATTATATACAACATAGAAATAGGTGAAAAAGAATCTTCATAATCTATACCTTCTTCTTGAGAGTATCCTTGCGAAAAAATCATGGATTTATTTTTGACAATCTATCCAGATTCATCCAGCTTATTTCTAAATATCCACATAGTTCAAATAAACTGTTTATACTTAAGAAATTTTACTTAAGTCAAAACATTATTTCTAAGAAACTAATTTATAATCATATGGAATATTAATAATTTAGTTTTCTTATTTCAACACATCATTAACATTAAAAGGAAAAAAATGAGAAATAAAAACAGAATTGAAAAAAAAATATTTAAAATAGAATATCTTGTCTTAACCCTAGAATAAACACTGTAAATTACTTTTTCAAAAGTATGATAATTGTTAATCTTATATGATTTTGGATCAGGTTGAGAAGAAGTATTCTCCCACAAAATTTATTCTTTATTATCTTGAGTAACTTCTTCACTAAAATTCAATACTCTAATCTCTTTATCAATATCAATGACATCAGAATTTAATTTTACATTATTTTAATCATATATAACATGAATATATTTTTCAACAATCATTGTTCTTTTATTATAAACTCTATAAAATTTACTTTTATTTGGTTAACCAAAAAAATACCTTCATCACTCTTAGCATAAATTTTATATGAATTATTAATTTAATTTAAAATAAAAAAAATTACAGAAAAAAGCACTAATGTGACCATTTCGGGCCATTTACTTTGGAATATTTCATAAGGAGTTATCTTTAATAGAGGTATAATAATAATTCAATTTGAAATATAACATGCAGTAAAAAGATCCTCAACCCAAAAATTTATAGGAATATTATATTAACATAACATAGTTCGATCCATTTCATTAAGACTCATATTTTTCTTTTCTATAAGACTAGGTTGCTGGAGTGTTCTATGAGATGAAACTTTATTAAAATAACCATCCTTTTCAAAAAATTTATCAAAATGTAAATTATGAAATTCACCTCATTTATCACTATGAATAGAAATAATCAGATTTTTTTTATTTTGAAATAATTTACAAAAGGAAGTAAATCTAGAAAAAGTATCATTTTTTGAGAAAGAAAGTATACGACGTAAATATACTATAATCATGAACAATAACTAAAGTATATTTCATTCCACCGAGTCCAGAAATTTGAGTGGGGATAAATAAATCAAGATGTATTAACTATAAAGGTCAATTAGTAATTATCAAATTGATGGGTCTAAAAGAAATTTTATGTTGCTTCTATTTCATGTAATCATCATAATCATGAAGATGTTCGTTCTTCAAGGAAAGTAGTTGTAACACATTTTCATGTTTTTATAGGATATGTAACAAACTGAAATTAACATAACCTAATCATCGATGCCAAATGATTTTTTCATTTTGTATGTCATTCAAACACATTACAAGTTGAATTGTTAGTTCAGCAGAATCAATAGTATAAATTTTATTTTTTAGCATAAAATTATAATGAATAATTTTTAAAAACAAATCATCTACCATTTTGAAATTTAACTTCCATTATATCATCACATAATATTTATATATATATTAAATTATGTTTTGAACCTTGAACAAATAAAAAATTATAAATAAATGTAGAATTTGTAATGCTAACATTTCCAAAACATTTTACTTGGCCATTTGAATTTTCCCCAAATACAACTTTTCACCCATAATATTTGTTGTAAGTAGTAAAATTTTATGGGAATCCAGACATAAGACTAGTGAATCCACTATCCATGTACCATATACCATTCATGAGATGTTCAATACTTTTTTCCTAAAAAAATAAAAATTCATAACAGTTGTTTCACCAAATATACATTAGTTCCAATGGGAAAAGTTATACTATTTTTAGGCAACCATATAGATATTTAAACATGTATTATAAGGTACTCTAGGGAAAAGGATTTATAAATATTAGTTTTTTATAAATCCCATTGATTCTTTGAATATAATATAAAAATAATTTTTATAGTGGCCTTTCATACCACATTTAAAACATGTTACAATTGTTGTAGAACTATTTTTAATTTTTACAAAATGATTTCTGTAAATTTGGTGTAATCCTCTATCATAGAAAAAACCATCATATTTTTTTATCAGTTTTAGTCAATTACAACATCTCATGATTCTTTTCATGACCATGAAAAACAAAAAATATTTTTGTAATAAATTCAACTTCATTTTTCAAATATTCATTGAAATTTTGAGAAGTTTTCAAATTTTCATAAACATTCGAATGAGAAGAAGAATATGCAATGTTAATTAGTTTTTCATTATACTACAAAAGTATTTTACTTTTAGAAACCAGTTTTTCATTGCTTTCAATATGCTTATTACAAAAATCATCACCTTTGAAAATATCTTTTCTTAATCATTCATTAACATTATCTAATTCAAAAACATTAGGGTTTTTAGAAATACATTTAGAATTAAAAAACTATGAATAAAAACAATAATTACTAAACTTGTCCACTGATTCCATAAATCACATGTTAGCATATTCATTTTTTTTCTATATTTTACTCTAAAATCAAATTCTTCTACAAATACTCAATAATTGGTCAATTACTATTTATCATTTTTTATTTATTAATCTTTATTCTTTAGAGTTGGAATTTTTTTTTGATATTTCCTTGCATTCTACACTCAAAATAATTTATATATGAAGTATTGTAATTCATATCACCTTTTTTATCTCCCTTATATTTTTAGGGATTTTTTAGCCAATTCATGAATCCTTTGTTTTTAATTGTTTTCTAAACTATAGTCACAACATAAAAGATATCTCCTTTTTCAAAATCATATAGATCTGTATTAGAAGATCCAGTAACAAAAAAATTTATAGATTCAAAAGCTACATATTTTTTTTGTCTTCTCAACAACAATTTTTTCAGTTCAAGTTCATAATAGAGTAGTTATCAAATCAATTCACCAAGATTTCACATAATAAAATTCATTCTTTCATCAATGGAAACCATTATGGCATGCCACTTATTTGGTAGTATTGTAGGACTCTCTCAACAAGTACTGGGTTTTACAGAACATCTCTAAGAGAATTCACTCTCTTTACAATTCTTGTGAATCTTTGGAAAATTTGGTTTAAAATATCAACATCACTCATCTTGAATTCTAGGTACACAACACGAAGTATTCAATGATTGGCACAAATTCGTTCGTCAGATCCAAGGTGATTGACTTGTAGAATCTTCAATATTTAATGATTTCTCTTACAAGAAGAAATATGAACAAAAAAACCTATATTAATATCCCAATATAAAGTATTAACACAATTGTAATTTAAAAAGTATCTTGAAGGATCATTTCCAATAAGAATATATGGGTCAGCTTTCGGTAGTGAATATTGTTTTAACCTGATAGACCAATGCACATTTCTAAATTATTTTATTTAAGCCTACAATCAGGATCTCCATTATCTATAATAATTTCCATCAAATAGTGTTGTCTTTGGATGTATCAACAAGTCACTATAGTTCAATACTATCATCATATAAGATCTTGTGCTTAGTTAATGAGGTCAAGGAAAATGTTGACATAAATAATATCAAATGAGACTCTAGAGAGCGATTTGATAATTCCAAAAGGAATAATATTTTGATACAAATTGAAAATTAACATATAGATAATAACCAAGATAATCAAATCTAAAAAGGATTTCTTTGCAATACAAATTATTAGGTCAGGAAGCATAAGGGAAGGTGGTCTAGAGGGTAGTGAATATACTAAATTAAAAAAGTGATAAAATAAATAACTAAATTTAAATAAATTATTATTGTTAGTTATTAATGTTAATTGACTTTGGGAAAAGTAAACAATGTTATGATTTTTGATCATATTTTAGTTAAATGTCTTCCAACATAAACACTTATACCTCTCTACTTGGTGAGAGATACATGTGCACTAAAAATTAGTTTTATATGGGAATCATAATCAAATAACCAAATCCATTCTAGTGGAGAGATAATGACAACAATAACTTTTCTATGGGGAGTCACAACCCTTAAAAAATGAATTTAGATACTAGGAGTCACAACAAAAATTGTCTAGACATTAGGTATAGGGAGTCACAACCCTAAGATCCTGACTTTAGAATCTGGGATTCACAACCCAAGAAAAATTATAACAAATAATAATTTTGTGAGTAAAATAATAAGCATAAAAATAGAGTGCATGTGAGATATAAGAAAGAGTGTTATAGACTCACTACTATCTGAATGAGATGATAAAATGTTAAATCAAAGGTACTGGTTAATAGGAATTAGATTGTCTCATATCGTTAAGTGAAATGTAGTTGAAATATAATTTATTCAGTACATGAGTGATCATATAGTTGATGGTAAAGAGTCTCATAGGATATTGTAGATTTCATAGTAGGTTAAAAGATCAAAACTATTTCTCTTTGAGAAAACAGAGTATAAAAAATGTTAATATATTTCAAGAAACATTCTATCATTCTATTCTATGTATTGTATCTAGTAAGAAATATTGAGATATATAGAGATAGAATAAATATTTTGTAGTTGTAGCAGCACTGGTTCCTTAGGAAATTCAAAATAAATTAAATCAAGAGCTATCATAAATTACTCCATAAAAATCATAACACAATTGAATCTTTATTCCTAGAGAATAAATATCTAATAAAATCATTAAAAATAATTTAAATAAATCTTCCAAAAATATATAGACATATGTAACAATGTTGAAATATTAAAAAACAATTTAAATAAATTAAAATTTTTTTATGTATTGAAAATGTAGTTCTCAAAAACTAGCAGCACAATCCATATGTAAATTAAAATATTTGAATTGAAGAAATGTTGAAGCCTCCAAATTAATGGGAAAAGGCATTGAAAATTTATTAATTTCTCTCTCTCAATATTACACTAGAAATATTATAAAATCTATGATTACCATAATTTAAATTAATGAAAATTTTTCTAGTAGAAAATCATTTAAAAATAATCCACATATATATATATATAGAAAACTAATTTTAAAAAATGAATGGAATGAACAATAACTTTAGAATGAATAGTAACTTTGGAATGAACATTAATGTACAGTTGATGAACTATACATTGCATTATTTAAGAACTGGAATGTAGGGTATAAACAATACTTTTCAAAATAAATAGTAATATATCGTATGAACAATAAATTTCACTAATCAGGAATTCTAATATAGGGTTAATAAACAACACTTTCCACTATTCATGAACAATGATGTCGGGTGGAAGAACTATACATTGAAGAATGAACAATAATGTGGGGTTGAAGAACTATGCCTTCCACTTTTAATGAATAGTAACATAGTGTATGGATGGTGAACAATAAAATAGGGTTGATGAATCATACATTCCACTATTAATGAATATTAAGGTAGAGAATGAATGAAAAATATTATTGTAGGGTGTATGAACAATACCTTTCACTATTAAGAATGTATGTTTACCTATACATTGAGGAAAACAAGAAAACATAATTTAACAAAATTCAAAAAAATTAAGTTATCTAAAAGTAAGATTCAGACATTAGTTAAAAATTCATATTTTTAGATAAAATTATGCTCTTTACAATGAATCAAGAATCAGATAAATATGACATCTAATCTTCTAAATATCATCAAACAATAGAACCAATAAAATTTTGGAAAATAAAAATTATGAAAATTCAATGAAAAACTTGAATCAATTTAATAACTATTAAAAAAACTTTTTTAGAGTTTGATGTATACTAATGAAATAAATATAAACATGATGGCTTTCTATAAAATAATTTTTCATGTGAATATGATACATAATGTAGTTTCTAAAAAATAAATAAAGAAACTTTTTAAAATGTTTTTATGTAAAGTTTCAAAAACTGCAACTACAAAATAATTGATTTTTAGAGTAATAAAAATGAATTTTAATTAAAGCTTATAAACTAGTTAAATGTATATAAAAATCTTATCTATACAAAATTATAAGAATAAGATACATAAATTGACTTTATTTTAGAAAGTCGCTAAAATACCAAAAGGATTTTAATTAAAATCACATGTAATCAGACAAAAGAAAACATGATCATCGAAAAATAATATCCCAATTAATAAAAAAAAGAAATAAAAAAAGTGAATACACATGCACAAAAAAACTCCCAATTTTTATTATATTACAAAATGATAAATTTTGAACAACTAAAACCAATTTTAAAAACATTAAAAACTTTCTTACTTCTCCCCATTTATTGTTCCCCCTTTTATCCCAACATACGTCTCACAAAAAAATGTTATAAAAAAATTATAACCAAGATATTTCACTCTAATTTTGTAAATAATAAAAAAGTGAAAAAAAATTCCCCCTCAAGAAATGAAGTAAAAAATTAATATTCCAACATACTAAGATAAAATTTAGTTTTTCAAAAATGAAAAGTGTCTAAAGTCTTTGTAAAAAAATCTACTAGCGGTTTTTTAGAAGGTACAGATTTTAAAAAAATATCACCCTTGTTTACATGATCTCTAATAAAATGAAATCATAGATCAATATGTATTTTTCTAAAATTATAAAAGAGGTTTTTAAAAATAGAAGTTGTAGAAGTACTATCATAATAAATATGAATTTTATCAAGCTAAACATCAACATAACAAAATTATTAATTAATCCAAAATTTTTGAGCATAACAACAAGTATCAATGATATACTAAACTTCTGATGTAGATAAAGCGTAAAATAATTGTATTTTAGAATACTGGGAAAATAAATGTTTTTATAGAAAATGACACATAACAGATGTGTGCTTTCAAAAAATTCCACATTGTCCAAAAACAGAATTAGAATATGATGTTAAATCAAAATAGTGATATTTTGGATAAAATAACCAAGAATCTATAGTTTATTTAATATATCTAATTGTTATTTTTACAGCTTCAATACGATTTTATTTAGAATCTTCTTAAAATCTAGCACATAACAAAAAAATAAAAATTATAACAGTTCTTGATGAAATTGAAAATAGGGAGATACCAATCATGCCTTTATAAACATTAAAATCAACTAATAATCCATAATCATTAATATCTTATTCATAGTTATCACCCATATGAGTTTTCATATATTTAGGAGAATCAAGAACAAATCATTTAACTAAATCAATAACATACATAGATTAATTATGAAAAATATCTTCTTTTAATTGAAAAATTTGATGTCCAAGAAAGAAATATAATTTTTCCATTAACCTCATATCAAATTCAGAAGAAATCAAAGAAGAAAAATCACTGAAATCGCTTTCACTAGATAAACCAAAAACTATATCATCAATATAAATATTAATAAATAAAATATCATAAAATGTTGTTTTAATAAAAAGTGTTGGTTCCCAATTTCCTTTTATAAAATAACTATTTTATAAAAATAATTATAGACTTTAATACCAAGCACTTAGTTCATGTTTTAGACCCTACAAGGCTTTAGAATGGTTAAAAACATTCTTATGTGATTTTACAATTTTATATCTTCTTCACTTATAAAAACATTTATGAAAGAACTTTTTACATCCATTTGATATAATTTCTAACCATGGAAATAGAAAAATCAAATAAAATTATAATTACATATAACCTATAAATATATGAAAAAGAATATTCAAATTATATACTCTGTGAGAGATACATGTGCACTAAAAATTATTTTTATAGGGGAATCATAACCAAATTACAAAATCCTTTTCTAGTTGAGGGATAACGACGAAAATAACTTTTTTACGGGTAGCCACAACACTTAAAACATGAATTTAGAAAATAGGAGTCACAACTATAGTATTCCAAACATTATGTACCGGGAGTCACAACCCTAAGATCCCGACTTTAGAATTTGGGAGTCACAACCCATGAAAAAGATTAACAAATAATAATTTTATGATTAAAAGAACAAATAGAAAAATAGAGTGCATGTTAGATATAGGAAATAGTGTTATATACTCACTACCATATGAATCATAAGATAAAATGTGAAATCAAAAGTACTGGTTTTTGAGGATTAGATTGGCTCATCTCGTTATGGGAAATATAGTTGAAATAAAATTAATTCAGCATATGAGTGATCATGTAGGTGATAGAAAAGAGTGTCATATGACATTATAGATTGAAAAACATGTTAAAAGATCCCAACTATTTCTCTTTGATAAAACATAGTATAAAAAATGTTAATATGTTTCATGAAAATTTGTATCTTTCTATTCTATATGTTTTTTCTAGCAAGAAATATTGAGATATATTGAGATAGAATAAATATTCAGAATTTCTAGTAGCTCTACTTCCTTAGGAGATTCAAAAAAAATTTAATTAAGGGATATCATAAATATCTCTGAAAAAATCATAGCACCGTTGAATCTTTATTCCTAGAGAATAAATATCTAATAAAATCATGAAAAATAATTTTAATAAATCTTCCAAATTTATATTCACAAATGTAACAGTGTTGAAAGATAAAAAACATTTTAAATCCATTAAAACATCTTTATGTATTGAAAAAAAGTTCTCAAAAACTAATAGCATAATCCATATGTAAATTAAAAATTTTGAATTTAAGAAATACTGAAACCTCCCAATTAATGTTAAAAGATGTTGAAAATTTATTAAATTTTATCTCTCAATATTAGACCAAAAATATTAAAACTCTATGATTATAATAATTTTATTTAATAGAAAAATTTTCTAGTAGAATAGCCTTTAAAAATAATCCATATATATATACCGAGAATTAATTAAAAAAAATGCATGGAATGAACAATAACTTTAGAATGAATAGTAAATTTTGAATGAACAGTAATGTATGGTTGATGAACTATACTGTTCATTATTTAAGAATAGTGACATAGGGTATAAGCCATACTTTGAAGAATGAAAAGTAATGTTGGGTATGAACCATAATTTTCACTAATCAGGAACACTAATGTAGGGTTGATAAACCACACTTTCAACTATTCATAACAATAACATAGGGTTGAAGAACCATACATTGTATAATGAACATTAATGTATGGTTGATGAACTGGGGCTTCCAATATTCATGAACAGTAACATAGTGTATGGATGATGAACAATAACTTAAGGTTGATGAATCATACATTACACTATTCATGAACAGTAAGGAATCGTATAGATGACGAATAGTAATGTAGGTTTTATGAACCATACCTTGAACTATTAATAAAGCAGGGTTACCCATATATTGTGAAAAACTGGACAACATGCTTTAACAAAATTGAAAAAAAAATTCTCAAAAAAGAAGATTCATACTTTTGTCAAAAAGTCATATTTGTATATAAACTTGTATTCCTTCCAAAGAGTCAAGAATCAGATAAATCTGACATATACTTTTCTAAATATAATCAAAAAATAGAACCAATAAAATTTTGAAAGATATAAATTCTTAAAAAATCACTGAAAAACTTGAATCAATTTAATAATTATTAAAACAAACTTTTTAGACTTTTATGTGTACTAATGAAATTAATATGATGGATTTATATAAAATAAATTTTCTTGGGGATATGATATCTATTGAAGTTTCAAAAAATAAATACTGAAAATTTATAAAATGTTTTGATGTGGTGTTTCGAAAATTTTATCTACAAAATAAATGAAATTTTAGAGTAATACAAAATGAATTTTCAATTATCCTTAGAAACTAATTAAATGTATATAAATATCTTATCTATAAAAAATTATAAGAATAGAAAACTCAATACACATTAGTTTATAAAACCACTAAAATACCAATTTTTTTTAAATGAAAATAACATGTAATTAGACAAAAGAAAACATGAACATGAAAAAACAATCTCCCTAATAAATAAAACAAGTAATAAAAAAATGTAAATACACATGTACAAAAAAATTCCCCTTTCTTATTTTATTTAAAAAAAATAAAAATTAACAATTAAACCCAATTTTATATAAATTTAAAATTTTCTTATTTCTCCCCACTTATTAATCCCCCTTTTCCCCGTACATATGTCTCCCAAAAAAATGTTATAAAATAATTAAAACCAAGTTATTTCACACCAATATTGTAAATAATAAAAACGTGAAAAAAATTACCCCTCAACAAATATAGAAAAAATTTAAAATTCCATCATACTAAGATCAAATTTAATTTTTTGAAGATGAAAAGAGTCTAAAGTCATTGTAAAAATATCTAATATATGATTTTTTTGAAAGTATAAATTTTTAAAAAATATCACCCTTGTTCACATGATCTATAATAAAATGAAATTTTAGATCAATATGAGTTTTTCTATAATGATGTAAGAGGTTATTAAAAATAGGAATTCTATATGTATTATTATAATGAATAGTAATTTTATCAAGATAAATATCAAAATCACATAAATATTAATTAATCTAATATTTTGAGCACAACTACTAGTAGAAATGATATACTAAACATATGAAGTAGATAAAAATAGGTTTTTTTATAATACTATGAAAATGATATTTTTCACAGAAAATGACACATAACAGATGTGTGGTTTCAATAAATTCTACAACCTCCAAAATCAGAATTAGAATATGATGTTATATCAAAATAGTTAAATTTTGGATAAGATTAACCATATTAAATATTTCATTTAATATATCTAATTTTTCTTTTGACATCTTTAAAACGACTTTATTTATGATCTTCTTGAAATCTAGCACATAATAAAACACTAAAAATTATAACGGTTCTGGATGCAGTTAAATATAGGGAGCTACCAATCAGGCCACAATAAATATTAAAATCTACTTATATACCATAAGAATCAATATATTATTCATTGTTAGCACCCATAGGAATTTTCATATATTTACGAGAATCAAGAACAATTCATATAACTTAATCAATAAAATAAATAGACTAATTATGAAAAATTCCTTCTTTTCATCAAAAAATTTGATGCCCAAGAAATAAATATAATTATTCCATTAAATTCATTTCAAATTCAGAAGACATCATAGAAGAAAAATCATTGCAATCAATTTCACTAGAAAAACCAAATACTATATCATCAATATAAATATTAATTAAAAAAATATTATGAATTTTTATTTTAATAAAATGTGTTTGATCTATATTTACTTTTATAGATCCACTATTTAATAAAAATATTTAAAGTCTTTCATACCAAGAACTAGTTACATGTTTAAGACCATACAAGTATTTATAATGGTTAAAAACATGGTTAGGATGATCTACTATTTTAAATATTGGGGGTTGAGAAACATAAACATCTTCTATTATAAAACCATTTAAGAAATAACTTTTTAAATTCATTTGATATAATTTATACCCATGAAAAAAAGAAAAATCTAAAAAAATTATAATTACCTCTAACCTAGAAACTATTGAAATGAATCTTCAAATTTTATACCTTATTATTTATAGTATTATTATGCAACAATCCTAGATTTATTTTTGAGAATCTGTCTAGATTCATCCAGCTTATTTCTAAATATCTACACTGTTCCAATCACTTGGTTGACCTTAGGAAATTATAATAAAGTCCAAATATTATTTATAAAATATTTATTTAATTAATATTTCATGGTAAAAATATTGATTTCATATTTCATAGCATGATTAACTTTAAAAGGAATAAAATTAGAAATAAATGTAGAAATTGGGAAAAATATAAAATAGAATTTCTGGTTTTAACGCCAGAATCAACATTGCTAATTAAAATTTCAATAGGATGCACTTTTTGAATGTTCCATGATTTTGGATATGGTGGAGAAGGAGTATGTTTCCCATCAATTTATTAATTCTTATCTTGAAGAACTTATTAACCAAAAATAAATTCTCTAAACTTTTTTATCAATATAATTACAATTAAGAATTTATTTTAAGATTATTTTAATAAATAATAACATGAATAGATTTTTCAATAATCATATTTTTTGGTTATAAAATCTTAAAAAATTACTATTACTAGAATAACCCTAAAAAATACATTCATCACAGTTATCAATTTTTTTTTCAAAATTATCCATTGAATTTAAAATAAAATTATTACTCCAAAAAACTCTAATTTAATCAAATTTTGGCTTTTTATTTTTGAATAATTCATGCAGAGGTATCTTTAACAAAGGTATAATAATAATTCTATTTGAAAAATAATATGCCAAAAAATATCCTCAGCCCAAAAATATCTAGGTAGATTATATTCACCAAACACAGTATGAGACATTTCAATAAGAGTTATGTTTTTCCATTCTACAATACCATTATGATGTAGTGTTCTAGGAGTACAGAAATTGTGAAAATAAACATTATTTTCATAAAAATTTTCAAACATTTAAATTATAAAATTCATCTCCATTATTAATACAAATAGAAATAATCGTACATTATTTTTCATTTTGAATTAATGTACAAAAATCAGTAAGTCTAGAAAATTAATCATTTTTATGAGAGGGAAAGTATACCGAAGTAAATATAATGTAATAATCAAAAATAAATAAAGTATATTTCAATCCAAAAGGGCTGGAAATTTGAGTGGGACCAAATAAAAAATGATGTATTAGCTGTAAAGGACTATTACTACTTATCTGAATACCAGGTCTAAAATAAATTTTAGGTTGTTTCCCTTACATGCAAGAATCACAATCATGAATAAGTTCTTTCATAAATGAAGGAATTTCTAACAAATTTTAATTTTTTGAGGGATTATGCAACAAAATTTAATTAACATGACATAATTGTGAATTACAAAGGATGTACCCATTCTGTACTAGAGTCAAACACTTTACATGTTGAACTGTTAGTTCTTAAAAATCAATTCAATAAATATTATCTTTTTGATTAGGATAAATTAATAATAAATCATCTTTAAAAAATAAACATTTATCATTTAAAATTTGTCTTGCATTATATCATATAAAAATTGTCATATTATTATTAAATTAGGTTTCAATAAATCAATATATAAAAAATTAGAAATATATTTAGAATTAGAAATAACAACATTACCAAAATATTTTACATTTCTTGGGGAATTATCTCAAAATCTTACAGTGCATCCATCACATGTGTTTTAAGTAGTAAACATTGATGGGTATCCATCCATATTCCTAGTTCATCCACTCTTTGTGTACCATATATCATTCTTGAGACATCTAATGAATATTTCTACAAATATGCATTACTTGAAAATTTTGGTTCCCAAGCTACGTTGGGTCCAATGGGAGTATTTATGCAATTTTAAGAAACCCATACAAAATTTAAACATGTATTGTATGGTACTCTAGAAATAAACGAAATAGAAATTATATTTTTTGAAAATTCCAAATATTATTTAAATCTAAGTGAACAATCATTTTCATAGTGACTATTCATTCCAAATAGAAAATTAGTAATTGTTGAAGTTCAAACGATTTATATTTTTCAATTTTTTTTTGTATATTTGTGGTAATCCCATATCAAATCAAAAACCATATTTATTTTTATCATTTTTTTCAAAGATAACATCTCATAATATTTTTAACGACCTTCAATAAAAAAAGATAAATTTTTTACGAATGTCAAATTTTTTTCTAATTTTCATTCAAATTTTAGTATATTTAAAATTTTCAGGAACATTGAATGTGAAGAAGAAGCAGTGTTACTTAGTTTTTCATTCTACTGTAATATTATTATATTTTCAGAAATAATTTTCTCATTTTTTAATTTAATATTATTTTATAAATGATCATTTTTTGATAACGACTTTTCTTAATCATTTGATTTATTTATTTAATTCATAATGATTTTCGTTTTCATAATCTTATTTAGAATAAAGATGTTCAGAATAAAAAACAAGAATTACTAACCTTGTCTAGTGATGCCGAAAAGAAAATGTTAGCATATTATTTTTCATTTCTAGAATATTCACTAGAATCATATTCTTATATACATCAACAACTAGTGGTCAATGAAATTTTTATTTATTTATTTATTTTGCATTATTTTTTTGTTTAGGACAATTGGGTTTGATCTGAACTTTCATTATGCAATTGTAACAAGTTACATCTGAAAATATATGGAGCATCTGGATTACTATTTCATCTCAAGCAATATTGATGTCTCGGAACTTAGCACAAATCATTCCATGTATAGTATGGACTAGTTTTTTAGATCAAATGTGAGAAACGTGAAGAATATTTTATATTTTCTGAGCATTCTTACAAAAATACGCATGACTAAAAAACTTCAGTTAATAGCCCAACATATATTATTAACGACTTTTTAATTTAAAACATATCTAGAAGAATAAATTCCGAAAAGAGTATTTGAGTCATGTTTATGTAGTTTATATTTTTTACATGATAGGAAAATGTTCAATGCTCAATTGATTGATGTAATCCTCTATTCAGGATCTCTATTATCCATAATCATTTTCATCAAATTGAGGTGGATTTTGAGGTATCCAAGAATAATTGTGTTTCAACCCTAAAACATTAATAGTTCTAATTACTAGACAATGAGATTTAAGAAAATTTTAGTAAATACTAAAAAAAGACTCTAGGGTGGGGTTTGAAAATTCCAAAAAGAACAATTTTTTATAAAAATTGAAAAGTATTAGATAGATACTTACAATGATAATCAAATCTAAAAAGAATTTCCCTCTGATACCAATTGGTTGGTCAGAACAATTAATATTAGATGTTATAGAGGGGGTGAATAGAACAGATTCAAAAATCAATCAAATTAATTAATAATATAAAATTAATTATCAATGTTAATTATAAAATTTAATTTATAATGGAAAAATTAAAGAATGGATGAATGTTTTTTTAGTAGTTCGGTCCGAAGTGGTCCTTCTTATACTCTTATATATCTCTACTCAGTGAGAGACACATGTGAAATAAAAATGATTTTATGGGGGAATCATAACCCAATTAGAAAATCCTTTTATAATGGAGGGATAACTATAAAAATGTCTTTTTAATGGGGAGTCACAAATATTAAAACCTGAAATTAGACAATGGGATTCACAACCAGAACAATCCTGACTTTAGATACAGTGATTCACAACACATAGATCCTGACATTAGAATATCAGAGTCAATAACTGGGAAATAAACAAAAAAACAATGATTTTTTGAGTAAAATAATAAATAGAAAAATATAGTGTGTGCGAGCGATCAGAAATAGTGTTATAAACTCACAACTAGCTAAACAAGAAGATAAAATATTAAATTAAAGGTACTAGTTATTTAGAATTCTATTGTTTCATCGCATGAATGAAAATATAGGAAAAAAAATTAGTTCATCCATTGAGAGATAATGAAGGTGATGGATTAGAGTTTCATAGGACGTGTCATATTACACAGTAGACTCACTGTACACATCGATTTGACATTGAAACAATTGAGTATAAAAAATGTTAACATGTGTCTTGAAATTTTTTATGTATCTATTTTTTGCATTATTTTATTCCAAATGGAATGATATTTATATATATAATTAATATTCATAAGTTTCAGTAGATCCAAATCCTTATGAAATTCAAAATAAATTAAATCAAGATCTATTATAAATATCTCAAGAAAAATCGCATCACTGTTTCATCTTTATTCTAGAAGAATAAATCATTAATAAAATCATTCAAAATAACTTGAATAATTCTTCTGAAAATATCTAAAAAAATATAGTAGCATTGAATGATATAAAAAAAATGATTTTAATCAATTCAAAATTCATTAAATTTAGACAAAATAGTTTAAAATATCTATTTTCACCATACGTAATAAGATTATAAAAATTTAATTTAAACAATTTTGAAAGCTCCAAATTATTTGAAAAAAGATATTGAAGAATTATTAAATTTTCACTATAAAAATTCAACAAAAAATATTAAAAGCTCTTCAATTATAATCCATATATTTTATGAGATTTTTTCAGTAGAAAACCATTAAAAATAATCTATATATTTGAAGATAATTAATTTAAAAAATATGAACTGAATGAACAATAACATTAGAATAAACAATAATGTATGGTTCAAAAACCATACTTTTTTATTCATGAATAATAATTGTGGGTATGAACCATAATTTGTGGAATGAATGGTAACATATGGTTTGAACCATACTTTTCACTATCCATGAACAGTAACATAACGTTGTTGAACTATACTTTCTACTATTTAGGAACAGTAACATAGGGTTGATGAACCATACAGCATAGAATTAATAGTAACATAGTGTTGATGAACCATATTTTAAACTATTAATGAACAATAACGTAAATTATGGTTGATGAGCAGTAATTTCAGGTTGACAAACCATACATTTCATTTATAAAAATTTAGGGTTGCACATACTTTGTCAAAAACATGACAACACACTTTAACAAAATTCAACAAATTTATAAGGGCTGTAAACAGAATATTCAGAAATTTTTGAAAAATAATTCTTTGTAAAAAATTGTATTATCTTTCCAAATTTTCAGGAATCACATTAATCTAACATCTACTATTCCAAATATAATAAAAAATAACTAAAACTATTATGGAAAATGGATGTTTGGAAAAATAAAAACAGAAATTCATGAAAGTAAATCACTATTAAAACATCTTTTTTAGACTTTGACGTGAACTAATGAATTAATGATATAAATATTGAATTTATATAAAATTATGTTTCATGGGAATTTGATATCATTATAATTTGACGTAAAGTAAATTCAGGAACATTATGAAACTATTTTCTGTAGGTTTTCTAAAACTGCATCATAAAAATAATTAAAATTTTAGAGTAATAAAAATGTATTTTAAGACATCCTCATATACTAATTAAATGTATATAAATATCTTTTTTATCCAACGTTATAAGAATCACAGAAATCCATAGACTGTAGTTTTTTAAATTATCAAAATACAGGTTATGTTTTATATGAATATCAAATGCAATCAAACAAAATAAAACAAACACATGAAAAATAAACCTCCATATATAATAAAAAAAGTAATAATGAAGGGAATAAACATGTAAAACTAATCTCCCCATTTTTTTTATCACATAACCAAAACATTTTAACAATTGTATCCAATTTTAAATAAATTTAAATAAAATGTATTTCTTCCCATTTATTTCTCCCCAATCTCTCCCAAAATATCTCTCCCCAAACCAATGTTTTAGAATAGTTAAAGCCAAGTTATTTCACTTCATTTTTGTAAATAAAAATAATTGAAAAGTAACTCCCCCTAAAAAATGTAGTAACAAATTTAAATTCCATCATATCATGTTAAATTTAAAATTTTCAAACTGAAAACTCTCTAAAGGATTTGAATGAAATATCTTTTAGCAGATTTTTAGAAGGAATAAATATTAAAATAATGTCACTATTTTTCTTCATATCTATAATAAAATAAAAAAATTATCAATATGTTTTGTTGTAGAATGCAATAAGTTTATTTTATAAATTAAAATTTCAAAATTATTATCATCATAAATAGGCAGTTTATCAAGATGAAAACCTAAATAATATAATGTTTTTTTAATCAATAAACATTGAGCACAAATACAAGCAGAAAAGGTATACTCAGATTCTAAAATAGATAAATGAACATATATTTGTTTCATAAAAGATCATGAAATTTAAAAAAATTCTAGAGAATGACACACACCTGTTGTTCTTTTTATATCAATTCGACATCCTCCAAAATCAGAGTTAGAATATGATGTAAAATCAAAATAGTTATAGTTTGGATAAAATAAACCAGAATCAACAGTTCCTTTTACGCGTCTATTTATTCTTTTTACAACATTAATATAACTTTATTGAGGGTATTATTAAAATCTAGAACATAAGAAAACACTAAAAATGATATCGCATTTGGATGCAGTTAAATATATGAAGATACCTATCATGCTTATGTAAATAGTAAAATCAACAGATTTACCAAAAGCATCAATATCTAAATTAAAAATTGTAACCATAGAAGTTTTTATATATTTAATAGGATCAAGAACAAATATTTTAACTAAAAATATAGCATACATAGATTGATGAATAAATATTACATCTTTTCTTTGAAAATATTTGTGTCTAAGAATGTATTTTATTTCTCCCATTAAACTCAAATAGAATTTTGAATACATAAAAGAGGAAAAATCAATTAAAATAATTTCACTAGAGGAACTAAAATAAATATCGTCAACAAAAATTTAAAAAACTAAAATAACATCATAAGTTATTTTAATAAAAAGAGATGGATCCACATTTCTTTTCATGAAACCAAAATTTAATAAAAAAAAATAAATTATTTCATACGATGCATGAGGTGTTCTTATAAACATACAATGATTTGGAATTTTAAAAAACATGGTTAGAACATTTTTCACTTTTAAAACCAAGGGGTTGAGAATCATAATATTTTTCAGTTATAAATCCATTTATCAATGCGCTATTTACATCCATGTGATATAATTTAAAACCTCGAAAATAAGAAAAATACATCCAAAATATAATTTCCTCTAATCTAGAAACAGGTGAAAAGGAATCATCAAATTCTATACCTTCTTCTAGAGAGTGTCATTTAGAAATAATTCTGGATTTATTTTTAACAATCTTTCCCGATTCATCATGATTATTTCTAAATATTCTCTTAGTCCCAATCTCATTTTTATCCCTGGGAAATTATACTAAAGTAAAAATATTATTTCGATAAAACTGATTTAATACAAATTGAATAGAAATATTCTAGTTTTTATCATTCAAAGAATCATTAACAATAAAAGGAACCAAATCAGGAATAAAACATTTATTGGCACAAAAAATTTAGAAATGAATTTCTAGTTTTAACACTAGAATCGACATTTCCAATTAAATTTTCTACATGATGATCATTGTGAATCTTCCATGATTTTGGATCTAGTTTATAAGGAGTATTCTCACCCTCAACTTATTAGTTCTTATGTTGAGAAACTTCTTTTCTGAAATTAAATTATCTAAACTCATCATTAATAACATTAGAATAAGAATTTAATTTAGAATCTTATTTATCAAATGCATCATGAACATATTATTTAATAATCACTTCTCTTTTATTATAAACTCTATAATATTTACTATTCTTTGAATTTCCATGAAAATACCTCCATCACTCTTAGCATCAAATTTATACTAATTATAATTTGAATTTAGAATAAATACAATACCGCAAATAACTCTTTTGTAACTAAATTTAGGATTTTTTCTATTAATAAATCATAAGAGTACTCTTTAAGAAAAGACTAATAATAATTCTATTTGAAATATAACATGTAGAAAATACTAGAGTCCAATTATATCTCAGAAAATTATATTCACTTAACATAGTTTGATCCATTTTAATAAGAGATATATTTTCTGTTTTACAACACCTTTTTGTGGTGGTGTTGTAGGAGGAGGAAAATTACGAAAATAACCATTCTTTTCAAAAAAATTATCAAAATAAAAAAAATTCACATTCTTTATCAATAAGAATAAAAATAATCTTAAAATATTTTTATTTTGATTTAATTTACAAAAATCAGTTAATCTAGGAAATGTATCATATCTATTAGTACGAAAATATACCAGAGTAAATCTACTATAATCATCAACAATAACAAAAGAATATTTCTTTCAAAAAAATTAATCAATTCATATGAACAGTAATGGTTTAATAATACATTTTCTGATTGAAGGGTCCAAAAGAAATTTTTTGTGGCTTCTCTTTCATGCTAGCATCACAAATATGAAGATGTTCATTCTTAAAGAAAGGAAACTCTAAAACATTTTCTTGGTTTGATAGAATATCAAAAAAACTGAAATTAACATGACCTAAGCATCTATTCAAAATGATTTTTTCATTTTGTATAGCATTAAAACACTTTATATGTTGAAGAGTTAGTTTTGAAAAATAAATAGTATAAATATTATCATTTCGATTTGCATAAAATAATAATGAATTATCTTAAAAAACTAATCATTTATCATTTTTAAATTTAACTTCCATTATATCACCACATAATTGTGATATTCAAATTAAATTATGTTTTAATCATTCAACATATAAAACATTATAAATAAAAGTATAATTTGAAATAGAAACTTTACCAAAAAAATTTACTTTGTGATTGGATTTGTCTCATAATGTAACAGTGCATCCATCACATATGTTGTAAATAGTAATAATTGATGGGTATCTGGTCATATTCATAGTGAATACACTATCCAAGTACAATGTATCAATCTTAATAAATATAATACATTTTTCCAAAGAAAATCAATTACCTGTAAATTTAAGTTCCCATGCTACTTTCAGTCCAATGGGATTATTTATACAGTTTTTAGGTTCCCATACAAAAATTTTAATAAGTATTTTATGGTACACTAGATAATAATGATTTATAAATATTTGTTTTTGTAAATCCCATGGATTTTTTAAATATAAGATAATAATCATTTTCATAGTGACCTTTCATGCCACATTTAAAATGAGTAACAGTTGAATTACCACATTTTTTTACTTTTAACAAAATGTGTTTTTTACATTTAGGATAATCTCCTATCAAATTGAAATCCATCATTATTTTTATCAATTGTTTTCAAAGATTACATCTCATGATATTTTTCAAGACCATGAATAAATGAATATTGACCATTTTTAAGACTTTAAACTTCTTTTTTCATATTTTAATTCAAATTTTGAAACAAATTTCAAATTTTCATAAACATTCGAACGAGAAGGAGAAAACCCAGTTTTACATAGTTTTTAAATTCCCCTAAAAATGTATTTTATTTTTAAAAAAATTCTAATTGTTATCTTTATGTTTTTCATATAAATATACATTTTCTAAAATATATTTTTTAATATTTCAATGTCATTATCTAATTCAAAAACATTGGCGTTTTCAAAATCACATTCAGAATAACAACAATCGGAATAATAAAAGAATTATTAACCTTATCAAATGATAGAATAATGCACATGTCAGTAGATTTTTTTCTGGATTGTTCACTGGAATAAGATTCTTTTCTACTTCTCCAACTAGTGGTCAATGCCTTTTATTCTTATTTTTGCACTTAAAATTATTCTTTAGTTTAGGAAAATTAGTTTTGATATGACCTTTATTTATAAACTGATAAAAAATTTACATCTGAAAAATTATAATTCATATCACTATTCTTATCTCCTTTATATTTATATTTTTAAGGGATTCTTTTAAACTGATTCTTGAATCCATTTTTTATTCTATTGTAAACTGTAGTCACAATCTAAGCCATATATTCATTTTCACAATCATGTAGATCAAAATTAGAATATTTAGATGAAATAGAATATACATATTTAAAAGAAACACCTTTTATTTTTAATATCTCCTCTGGAGCTATGTTATTCAGTTCCAGTTCATATTGGAGTAGTGATCCAATCATTTCATAAAGTGTCTACACCTTTAAATTCTATATTCCTTCAATGGAAACCATCATGGAATGCCACTTCTTTGGTAAGGATCATAGGAATATCTCAACAAGTACTAGGTTTTCCAAAGATTCTGAATGAGAATTTATTCCATTCACAATTATTGTGAATCCATTGACCATTTGGTTCACTTTTTCATCTTCACCCATATTGATGTCTTGGTTATCTACATAAAGAATTCATCATTTAGTAAGGATTATTTTTTTCAAATCCATGATGATTAATGTGTGGAATGTTTAATATTTCATACTCTATCATATAACCAGACACATGATTAAGAACTCTTCTGTTAATAGCACAACATAAAATATTATCAACTTTGTGATTTAAAAAATATATAGAAGCATCATTTCCAATAAGAGTAAATGGGTCAAAATAGGAAGTATATTTTTTTGACATGATATACCTGTGTTCAATGGTCAACTATTTTAGGTAAGCCTCTATTAGGGATCTCAAGTATCCATAATCATTTTCATGAAATTTTGATGGCTTTTGAGGTATCCAATCATCATTTTGGTTCAATTATACAATCATATAAGATCATTTCCATATACATTTAGGTCTAGGAAATTTTAGCACAAATAAAATAAAATCACACTATATAGTGGGATTTTATAATTCCAAAAGGAATAATCAATTAATTAAAATTTAAGAGTACCAGATAGATAATAACAGAGCTAATCAAATCTAAAATGAATTTCCCTATTACACCAATTGTGAGGTCGGAATGGGTAATGGATGATGGTATAAAGGGGGGTGGATAGACTAGATTAACAAAATTAACCAAATAAACTAATAAATAAAATTAATTTATTAGAGTTAATTATTAATAGTAATTAATATCAGAAAAATTAAATAACTCAAGGATTTTTTATAGTAGTTCTGTCGGGAGTGGTCTTACTTATACTCTTATACCTCTCTACTCAGTGAGAGATATGAGTTCACTAAAAATTATTTTTAGGGGTTAATCATATCCCAATTGAAAAAAATACTTTTTAGTGGAGGGATATGCATTAAAATAACCTTTTTATGGGGATCTAATACCCTTAAAATCTGAATTTAGACACCTGGAGTCACAACCCCAACAAATTTGAATTTAGATACTAGGATTCACAACCCATAGATCCTGAATTTAGATTCTGGTAGTCACAACCTGATAGAATGAATAAAAAATAATTCTTTTTTGAGTAAAATCATAAACAGAAAATATAGTGCGTGTAAGATATAGGGAATAGTGTTATTGACTCACAACAAGGAAATGAGAAAATAAATTATTAAATAAAAGGTACTGGTTATTGGGCATTATATTGTATTTTCTAATGAAGTAAAAATGTAGTTGTAGAATAGCTAATTCAACCCATGAGAGATCATGTAGGTGATGGAATAGTGTTTCATAGTATGTTGTAGGTTTCATAGCTGGTTCAATGTTGAAACCTCGTTCTCTTTGAAACAATATATTATCAAAAATGTTAATGTGTGTCATTCAATTTTGTATCATGTTATTTTTTGTATTATTTTCTACATGGGAGAATGATATATATATATTAAGAATAAATATTGAATAGTTATTGTAGCTCTGCTTCCTTAGGAAATTCAAAATAAACTAAATCAAGAGATATCATAAACATCTCTATAAAAATAGAAGCATTATTTCCTATTTTTTCATATAGAAAAAATCTACAATAAATTAATTCCAAATATTTCTAATAATTCTTCCAAAAATATCTCTAGAAATATAAAAAAATTGAATTATTTAACACAACCGTTAAAATCTATTAGAACTTCATTAAATTTAATCAAAATAGTTCCTGAAAACTAGCAGCACAATCTGTAAGTACATTCAAAAATATGAATTTAAACAATGTTGAAACCTATAATTAATGGGAAAAACATGTTGCAAATTATTAATTTTTATATTTAAATATTACACCAAAAAAACTAAAAACTCTTCAATTACAATCCTTATATTTAAGGGAAGTTTTTAGAAGAAAAACAATTAAAAATAGTCCATATATAAATAATCAGTCTAAAAAATGAACGTAATGAACAATAACATCCGAATAAATAGTGGCGTATGGTTGATGAACAATACATTACACTATTCTTAAACAGTAATGTAGGGTATGGACCATACATTGTGGAATGAAGGGTAACATATGGTATATACCATACTTTCCACTACTCATGAATAGTAACATAGGGTTGATGGTACATATATTCCACTATTCATGAACATTAATGAAGGTTTGATGAAATATATTTTGTAGAATGAAGAGTACCATAGGACTGATGAACCATACTTTCACCTATTCATAAAGAGTAATGTATGATTGATGAACCATACTTTGATGAATGATTAGTAACATAGTGTTGATGATCCATATTTTACACTATTAATGAATAGTAAATAGAATATGGATGATCAACAGTAATGATGGGTTGATGAACCATACTTTTCACTATTGATAAATTTGGGTTTCTCATACATTGTGAAAAACTGGACAACATACATTCACAAAAACAAATAATTTTTAAGGGCTCTAAACTATAGATTCAGAAAATTTTCAAACAAATTTATTTTTAGAAAACCTTATTATATTTTCAATGAATCAGGAATAAAATAAATCTGACAACAACTTTTAGAAATACCATCATAAAAAAAACCAATAACATTCTAGAAAAGAGATGTTTGGAAAAATCAAATCAAAACTTCAAGAAATTTAATCACCACTCGAAAAAACCTTTTAGACTTAAATTTAAACTAATAAAATCATGATAGATGTGTTTTTTAAAAAATTAAGTTTCATGAGAATCTAATATCTATAGAATTTTCATTAAAATAAATACAGAAACAATTTAAAACTGTTTGCTGTAGAGTTTCACAATCCACATCAAAAATTAATTGACTTTTTAGAGTAATAAAAATTAATTTTCAGATATAATTATAATGTAATGAAATATAAATAAATATATTATATATCCAACATGTATGAATTTTAGAAATACATACACTATAGTTTAATAAATAATCCAAATACAGAAATGTTTTCAAATAAAAATAACTTGTAATCAACGAAAACAAAGGATGCACATATAAAAGAAATATCCCGATGTAATAAAACAAGTAATATAACAAAATAGAATAAACATGCAAAAAAATAATATATAGGTAGATGATCATGGTGGAATTATAAATCATTTATTCATTCCAAAATTACGAATCCCTCATTTAATTTTTCCCTAAAATAGGTTTCATAACGTTTCGAGTTGAAAATTCGGTTATTAAGCTCTTATTGAATGGATATTTTGGTATCCACATTAAAATTGGGTTCTCTAGAATGAAATATTAAATAGATAACCCATACATTAGTTCCCAAAATTTATAACTAATCCTTAATATAAATCTATCACTAAACTCATTCCCTTGAAAAAAAACCACTCTCATACCACACTGACAATACCCTACCCACTAGGACCCCTCCTAGGCAGTGATAATGCATGTGTACCACCCTAATACCACCATTATTTGGTATTTATATTTACTAGAACTGATTATAAAAATTAGGTATGATGGGAGACGTTAGTGTAACAATAATTAGATTTTTAAAGATGATTTTTTTAATAGTTAATGTGACATTCCCAAACAAACATAGAATAAAATATAATAGTATAAGAAATTATGATATATATTTTTATATAAATTAAATATATAAAATATATTCAATTAAACACAAACCTGATTTTATCTCTCATTAAATGCAACATTATGTTTATCTAGTGTATCAGAAAACACTCTATTTAGCTTGTCTTACAGACATCACTGAGTTTCAAAAAAAATTGAACTATTAATAAATTAAAATTATTAAATATAATAGATATAACATAGTAGTTATATATTATGGGTTTAATAATAAAAAATAAATTATGAAATAAAATTATTTATTATCAATTAAATAATAATCATTTAGAATAAAAATAAATGATATATGAAAATATTTTTTCTTGTAAAATATGGAATACCCATGATTTTCACACATAATTTAAAATTAATTTTTACTAATTTTTTATAATTAATTTGAAGAAATAAACATAATTTTTTATATTAGAACAAAGTAATTAGAATATGGGGTGTTTTGGGAATTTGTTAGAAATGTTTTATTTATTGATGAATTTTGAAACATTATGAATATTAATTGAAAATTTTTCTTTCATTTAAATTATTTATATTGTAAAATTATATTACTAATTGGATTTAATGAAAAATTAGTTCAATTTTAAATCACTTAATCTAATTTTGTTCATTGGAATAATTTTAATATTGAATTATGATATAAAAACATGGTAAACCTTGGAACATGTTCACATTGAAAACTCACTTTCTCATCATGCGTGTGGGATTAAATTTATATTAAATACTTCCAATATTGGGAATTGAATTTTTAAAATGGATTCCGTATTTGGATTAATAATATTATATATTATCTAACAAGGTTAACATATGTTTTGGAATAAATTAATATTGAATGAAATGAAAAATAATTATTATAGTTGAGGTAAAAATTGGTTTACAAAAGGGATTAAACAAAAAAGATAAGGGTAAAAATTATATATAAACTTTTCTAGAACTATTTTATTGAAATATTTTGATGAGTAAACTTATTAGGTTTTTAGTGGACCATTTTGGACCCATGTTACATGTAAAACATATGGGATCACTCAATTCATTTCAAAATTAAAAAGTATGTCCTCTCTCCCACATATAAAAGGCCACTCACTCTCCTCCATTAGTCACACCATCAAACCACTTTTCTCAGCCATGATCATTCCAAATCACTTCCAAAATTACTTCAAATCATCCTAAATTCCTTATTTTGGGCATAAATCAATCCTAGGAAGGCATTTTGTGGAATTCTTATGAGGATACTCGAAGTATAGGTAACAATATTTAATGAACATCTGTATTTTATTTAGTTCTTAATTATATATAATTAAATATTATTTATTTAATTGAATAACCTAAATAATTTCCTTTTTCATCAAATTGGTTATAGATTTATTAGTTTATTGTGTGGACGATTATAACCTCACGAACTGATTTCGTATATTTTCCCATTACCACCTCCCACATTTTGGGAATAATGATGGATATAATATACATATATATATATATATGATATTTATAAAATAAATATTCCAATGGAGCCATTATATCAAATTTAACATTTTAAATACTATTCTATTGGGGATATGAATATTTCACTAGTTTGTTTGACAAACTACATCATCGTGAAATGCTGGGATTAATTTTTCACTAACGCATTAAATTAATGGTAATAAGGGTAAATATAATTAATATATTTGATATACATGAAATAATTATGATAATTAAGAAATATTTATCATTATTTAAATATAATATCATTTTAATTCTATTCTTTTGACTCACTGAAAAAGCTATAACATTTTTCCTGTATGTTTTGACAACAACCTTAATGAAGCAACATGGCTATTTATTCATCACCACGCCCCATAGATGATAAACATAATTAAATAAAATGATATATATGATATTATTATCATTATAGAATTATAATATATTATTTACCATATTTCTATAATGATTATTGTATAATGGAAACGTTACTCATGTGTACATACAATCTATCATACCAATGATTGTAATGTAGTTTTGTTTTTCAAAACCAGCATTCATGATTGACAATAACATTAAAATTATTTTATAAATATGATAATTATTTTATGATTGTTGTTATGTAGATTTTAAATTAATGACCTTTTTGACCATACTCATCCTATAAAAATCTATTTGGACACACAACACAAATATTGTCAAAAAAATCTGACATAAACTTAATTGATTATGTAATTGTATACAACATTTAAATAGGTGACATACAAATTAATAGAAAATTATAAAACATTTCTCATGAATCTTAATAATTAACATAAGTATATTATTTTGGAATATAAAGTATTTCATGATGAATCATAATCAATGTAAAGTAATTCGTCTCAATTCCCATTCATTGAGGCATATTTAAATGTTTTACAACTTTATTATTTTACAAGGTGTTTTATACGTCCCCTTTGACATGTTATATCATTAATATATCTATTCTAAAGAAGTAAATTTTTTTTAAAAGTAATTATTTAGTGGTGTTTATGAATCATGTTTTTCATAATTTATATGGGACTTTTCCTCTAAACAAAATCTTTTAATGATTTCCTTCCAACTCTTTCTTTCCCTTATCCATGTGTTTAAAATGAATTTATTAATTTATTTATATGGACCTAAAATATTTTAAAATTACATTTTATTTCTCGTTTTAATTTATTTTCATTTTTTATTATGTGGAATCAATTTAAATGTTTTATATAGACCCTTTTCACAAACGACAAAAAAGAAATGTTCTATTATAAACATACACAATGACAACAAATTTTTTCCAACATGGACATTATTTTATTTATAGGATTATTATTCAAGAATTCATTTTATCTTCAATTAAAAACCCTTTTTTTATTTTTATGGGTTTTCTTATCAAAAATTTGTTTTCAAAGAAAAGGCTATTTTGGTATAGAAAATGGGGGTTTGAAGGAAAATAGAATTTTTATCATAAACTGTTTTTCATTCTGGTTTAGAAGATTTTTTTTCTAAGGGCCTTATAATTACTATGTTTTATTCAATATTTGGTACATGATAATTATGTGAAATAGGTGACCACGATATAGATTATACAAAGGGTTGAGAACCATTATAGCTCACTAGTGAGCCTGATATACCTCATATGAATGTTTGATCCCCATTATAGCTCATGAACAATGGGTGAGCTCGATATATCTTTTACAAAGGGTGATCCCTATTATAGATCTAAAATTCATTAGGTAATGATTATATTATAATTTTTATATATGGTTATTATAATTAAATGAGTTCTAAATGGTTTTTTTAATATGATGCTCTATTTTACCAAAAAGAGGTTTTTATTTTCAATATATGGGGTTTAAAATATTTAATTGAGAAAAATGTGTGTGTTTTTCATGTGAAAATATTTTATTTCATGCAATTAATGAAAATTAAAGGTAAAGGTAAACTGTAAATGAGTTTTTTTCATCTAGTTTAATGGTTTTTATTCCTTTTTATACTCTATAATGAGTTGTTTTTTCACATTACACATATTAAAATGACTTTAATATGGTTTATGGATGTTTAAGGGTAAGGAAGAAGTAATGTTAAAAGATATGGAGGTTATTAAATAAAAAAGCACACTTTATTTCACATCATTGATATTATGAAAAAAATTTGATACTAATCATAAGTGACATCTTTGTATTTTTTGGGTTTTTATGTATGTTTCAAGGCCTTGTTATCTATAAAAATTAATTTTTATGTACTATCAATTTTAATAGATTGAATTATTGAATTAAAACTCATTATTATGTAATATTTAAATTTAGGTCATTAAACCTAGTATGAATAAACGTTTAAGCATCTTTATAGGATGAGATAGTGTTAATAAAATTCATTTATAAGATTTTAATTTATGGATAAGTTCAAATGTTATATCATTTTTTGATTACCAAGTTGTTTCATCTAAACAATGTATGTTCAAAATGGGTTTTCAAAAAGTAAAGAAGAAATCTTTAGTAGAAATTCATATAGAAGAAAATATCCTTCCAAATATACATCATGATATCATAGGAATGGGGTTATAATACTTTTTTTCTCATGAATTACCAATGGATGCAATCTATAAGTGGTGGTGTTATCCATTATAATGAGGAACTTGATCTAACACAAAGGAAATGTCAATAGTAGACCATTTCATGAGGTAACATCCCCTATATCTCAATGGATCACGTAACCTAATGTTTTTTTAAAGGTGGATCAATTCCATGGAAATGATATTTGATGTTATGAGATGTTCGATATGTTAAAAGTTAACTCTAACCATTTATCATGTCAAAGGCAATAATGATCAGTGGGGGTATTTGGTTAATAATATTAAATAAAAAGGTGGTATTTATACTATATAATTAGATACATATAATAATATTTTCCTTCATAAATGTTTTTTGATGTTTTTTATATTAGGATAGAGAAAAAAATATTATAATTGGTGAAAAGATAAATTTTATATGTCTGTGTATGAATAAGAATTAAAAATATTGGCCATGTATATTTAATATTTTGTTTGGGATATTGTTAGTGATGTTAGTTAATTTTAATTCAGATTAAAACCAATATTGTGAAGAGATATGAATGTATTATAATTTAAATATTATTTGAAATTTTTTCACTATGTGAAGAAAGTTGATTTTAAATTTTCTGAAATATATGTTCTATGAGATAAAGAGGGTATGAAATGGATAAAGTGGTAGTAAATAGAGAATGATCATTCTAATAATTCTAGAGGTAAGCCCCAAAAATCTTCCATGTGTAGTGAAATACATTTTTGGATAATTTATGTTGGGATTTGAAACTATTACCGATGTGGTATATCTGGTCATGGGGTTCGTGACTGTAAAAAAACGAATCTTGAGCAGTTTAAGAGTGAAATAAAAAATATCCTATCAACAATGAGATGTATTATCAGTAATGAGTTGGGACATTATGATAATGGGTTTCGATGGATTCTTTATGAGGGTGGAAATCATCACGATTAGAATAAAAAAGGGTCGGGAAAATCATTTTCTACTTCTATAGTCGATGTTAGGCCATATCGTTAGGTGCTGATAGCTAAGTGATCTTAGTTTTTTTCAAAGGCAGCTAATAAGATCAACGTAGTAGTATGACGACTTTTGATGATATATATAATTGAATTAATTTTTAGGCATTTATTTATTTTTCATATAAAAATTAAGTATAAGTTTAAGTTGAAAATTTATTTGATTAATGATGCCTTTACATGTTATAGACATATGTTTAAAGGTATTCAAAACCTTTAGGGTTAATATGATCAGTATTGAAATTTTAACGTTAGTCACATGATATTTTTAGACATTTTGTCAAAATTATGTATTGAAAACCTAAGTAAAAAGGTTATCAAATGTTTTTTTCAAAAATGTATAACATTTTTAGGATTTTAATTGAAATTATATGAACATAGATTACAAAAGGGACAACATACATGCTAGGTGACAACCCAACACAGATTGAAATGTCACAAGGATTGAACCCATGAACGAATGATGATATGGTTTCAGTACCTTCAATTATCCTATTCAATGTCCTGGTTAATATAAAATTGATTTTAGTTAATCATATTTAAATTATAAATACTAATGATGAATCAGTTTTGTTACTTTTTATTTTTATTAATTAATATATTATATTAGATAACTTTTTCTAACCATATTGATATTCTAAATTGGTTAAAGACATGAGGAAGGAATTTTCACTCTTTTATGGCTCTTTAAAAAACAAAAAATTTAATTTCAGTTCTTTAGAAATTAAAAATTCATTTCTTTGTAAAGGATGGATTGGAAATGGATCAAATAAAAAATGTAGATCAATATTAAAATTATAAAATATAAACGTATCAAGAAAGTATATTTGTTTATATTCCTTGATATCAAAATAATTACTCAAATTTGGATAAATGGTCTTCAAATATTTTTATCCTATTAAATTCATATCCACTAAATCATATGGTCTTCAATATCATCAAATATTTATAGTTTTGGTTCCTTGAATTTCTATTGATCATTCACCTAGATGTCATCAATGTCCTCAATAACTTTATATGATTATTTATTCTTTTCTTCCATGTCTATATATTCAATTCTCACCTATCTTATCCTATTTGGTAATCTAGTTACGTGTTATTCTATAAGAGCATTGCACATCCATTTCACTCTTATTAATACAATGTTTTATAAAACCTTTTTATGATTTGGATTAAAAAAATCAATTTTTTATCCTTTTATTAATGAGATATAGTTTAAATGGCGATGTCAAAATTCTTTATAAGGGGTATGATGTATCACCCGAATATTTTAACGAAAGAAAACAATGTTCGATAGGGTATGTGACATGCTAAACCAGGATTAAAAGAAATTATTACACCATAAGGAATTATGATAAATTTATTTTTATATAAATTAAATCTCTTAAATATATTTCAATACAAACAATATTGATTTTAACTTATATTAATTTAAACATTATTTTTTCCTTAGGTTACAGGAAATACCCAGTTTAGCTTGTGTTAAACTTAATATTGAGTCAAAATGTAATGTGAAATATTATTAAAATTTTATTATATAATATAATATTTATAAAAAAGATTTAAAATTTTAGGGTATTAATAGTACTAACTAAATTATGAAAAATATAGTTATCTGTTTATTAGTAATAAAATAATTATCATTGAGAATATATATAATTTTCTTTCAAAATATGATTTTCTAAAAGATGGATTAGTCAACTATTAAGAACACAATATTAGAATAATTTTCACTAATTTTATAATATTTTTTTAAAAAAAATAAAAAAATTGGAAATACATTTACCTTAATTAGCTTAGGTTAATTTTTTTGTATTTTTCAAAAAAAAAATCATTTTTTAAAGTGTAGTTAAAAATACGGAATATTGATTTAAAACAACATTTTTGTTTAAATAAATAATAATGATAAATTATATATTAAATTCGTTTAAAAGTAAAGTTAAGATAAATATATATCAATTAATCAAATTTATGTAAATTTAATCATTTTATATATAATTTTGATATAAAAAATAGTAAAATGTTGAACATTTTCATGTTAAAAACCACTTTATCATCACGTCTATAAGATTAATTTAATATTAAAGATTTCCAATTATGTGAATTGAATTTTCAAAACTGGATTCCATATTTGGAAACATTAAAAATTTATATTATCCAAAAACATCAACTTAATTTTTGACCAAAATTAATTATGAATGTAAAAAAATTAACTACCATGGATAAGGTATAAATTGGTTACTGTGTCATTAATCTAAAATGAGAAGGGTAAAACTGACATGTAGGTTTGTAAAAAACTCTTTAATGGAAATATTTCAACCATTAAACCTATAGGGTAATATAAATTTTTATTTTTAACCCTTGTGACATATGTAGAACATGTGCACTCTCAATTTGTTTCATATATACCATTTGTGTCCTCTCCCACACAAATAAAAGGCCACATGATCTCATCCATTCTTCACACCATAAAATAAATTTCATCCAATAAATTCCCAAATAACTTTCTAAATTCCCTCATATCATCCTATAGGACTTATTTTTTTCAAAAACAAATCCTTTTGTCGAAACCTAAGGAGGATACCCGAAGAAGAGCTTACATTCTTCAATGTGCATCTTTATGTTTTGTTTCTCTAACTATTTAAATTATTATTAAACAATGATGATATAATAAAAAAAATATTGTATAAATGTATATGTTATTATGTTAATTTATTAACTTATATCATCTCCTACTTCCATAAAATGGTAAATGAAATCATAATTCCTATGTACAGAGGAATACTACCTCACAAATTGATATCATTCATTTTTTGATTACCAACACTCATAGTGGTGTTTGGAGATGTATATAAATTACATATATAATATTTTAAACATATTTATACTTCTTGAGTTATTATATAATATATAACCCTTTTCATTCCATTCTAAAGGGGATGTGAAATTGTCGATCATGTTTACAATAGAATATCACCTCACAAACTGATGTGATTATTTTTCACTAACGTGTCACCCTAAAGTTATTAAGGGTAATGATAATTAATATACAAGACATAAATGAAATAAATATGATATTAATGAAATATTTATTATTCATTGAAAATAATATATCTTTTTTTTTTCTTACCTTTTAACTCATTGAAATGTAAAAATGTTGTTCATGTATCTGTGGACTACCACCTCCACAATGCGATGAGACTATCTTTTCATCAAAAAAATAGATGATACCTATAAGTATATAATAATTTATACATGATATTATGATCATTTTAGGATGATAATATATTAGTGACCACCATTCCATAATGATCATTAGAAAAGGGAAACATTAATCATACATACACACGACCTATCTTCTCCATGATTGTAACATAGTTCATTTTTCATAACCATATTTCATGAATAGTTTTATAAGAATAATTGATTTATAAATTTTATGTCTATTTAATTATTTTTATTTTTAAGATATTTAATTAATTTCTCTTTTTATCATAGTTCACCTACCAAAGTTGATTTTTACACTAAGCCAATAATGGTCAAAACATCTGACGTAATCGGAATTTAATAATTTATTGTATAAATATGATATAAGTTAAAAAAAGAAATAATAAACTTGAATTTTTTAATAAATTGTACAATTAACGTAATATTATTATACATGAATATAATCCACCCATAATGAATCTGACTCAAGGTATGTGACTTCATCTCAAAATACTTTCATTGAGAAATATTTTGATGTTATATAGCATTTTTATTTTATAAGGTGTATATATAGTCTCTATGAAAAGTTATATCATTAATTTCTCAATACTCATTATATTTAATATTTTCATTAAATATATTATTTAATGGGTTTATGATTCATCTATTTCCCAAGGGATAATGGACTTAAAAAACATATTTTAAAATTTTTCATCCAAATATTTCTATTTCCTATTCATGTTTTAAAATTATTTTATTAATGTATTTATATATAAATAAAATATATATAAATTAAATTTTATGTATATTTTTACATTATTTTTAATGGTTTTAAATATCATTCTTTTTACGCTCCTAATATGGAACACTTTGACCAATGATAAAAAGAATTATTTATTTTTAATTTAAACGTTGATAATGAATATTCCACTAACATGGCCAATTTTTGATTTCTAGATTCCTTTTTAACTTTTCATGTTTTCTTGAATGAAAACTGTTATTTCTATATTGATGGTATTTTGTATTTAAAATGTTTCTATAATGGAATGTTTGTTTTCGAATTGAAAATGGGGTTTTAAAAGAAAATGATATTTTTATCTGAAATAGTTTTTATTATGGGTTAAAAATATGTTTTTCAATGGGTTTCATGATGAAAATATTTTACTCATGATATGGTGCATGATAATTATATGAAATTAGTGAGCCTAGAACACCTCTTATAATGGTGTGATTTTAATAACATCACATAGGTGATCCCAATATATATTATAAGAAAGATTGATCACCATTATAGATCATAGAAAATGAGTGAGAAAAATATAGATTATAAGATGTTTGATCCAAAATAAAGATCCTAAATGCATAGGATAATTATAACATCATAATTCATCCATACGGTTATTCAAATTAAAATTTTTTTAATGGTTTTTGGAATATGATTCTCTATATCCCAAAAAACGGTTTTTCATTCACTGGTTTTCGTTGTTAATTCCTTTATATAAACAAAAATATGTTTTTTTCATGTGGAAATGTATAATTTCAAACACTAAAAAAACATAGAAGGTAAAGATAAATTTTATATGAATTTTCTAATTTTTCGATGGAATTATTATTTTCTTTATATTTTAACATATCATGTTGAGTATTTTGTTCTCATACCAAATTTTAAAATTATTTTTACAGTATTTGAGGATGATAAATGGAAACGAATAAGTCCAGTTGAAAATCACAGAGATTTTATGTGAAAATAAATCATGATTCAATTTAAAATTTTATTTTATATGAAATTTTATACTAAACAGAAGTCTACACATTTTATTTGTCAGTTTTATTTTATATGATTTATGGACTAACTCTAAAATAATTTAAACCTGAAAATACCATAAAATATAAGATAATTACTTCTGGACATAAAAATAATGATTAAGTGACGTTTATGGTTTGGTCTTTATGTGACGACCCGAACTATTATAAATAAAATTCCCCTTATTATTTAAATTAAATGTAATATTATATATCATGTTTATAGAAATTAAACTAACTTATTTGGACTTATTATATCCTATTATAATTAAATAAACTTTAAGAATAATTACCATTGAAAATATTGTTTTTGAACTGTAATCATGTGATTAGAATAAATATAAGGTTTTAAAAAATCCAATTGACATGAACAAAGAATGTGATTACCCAAAAAAAGTTTGATCATACCCTATGAAGCCCATTTATCAGTGCTTTCAAGGGATATAACATCAATGGGATTTTTTCTTGACCAATCCTTAACTGATATCCAAAAACATAAGCTTGATAGAAATTGAATAGAAAAAAATTTCAAGCTCATCAAGATCATCACCCAAACGGTGTACGCCAAACCACCCTAGGAATGTCTCACCATCGTGCACCTTAGGCTTAAGAATTTTACTGGTGTATTAATGGTTTATGTTTCTATACACTATAAATATATGTATTTGCATCATTTTTTATATAATAATGAATATATTTCCATCCTATTATTGTTAATTTATAAATGATTTTCATTTTTGACACAATAAAACACAAATCTTATTTTTGGGAAATTTTCAAATTAAATTAAGGAATATATTTTACTAAGTTAATGTATTATTTATATAAAAAATATTTTAATAAAATGTTATTATTAAATAATTATTATTAAACATAAATGATCATATATGTTTTTTGATGTCAAATGTAATTTATATAATGGTTTGAAAACTTTTATTATAAAAAACCCACCATTTCTCAATAAATGTTGATTCTTATTTTATAAGAGAAAATTCAAATATTAAGAAATTTATTTTTAATAAATTAATACGATTTGTGGAATAATATTGTTGAAAATATCCATTGGTGAATTTTTAATAACATTCTAAGACAATCAAATCTCTTGGTAAAAATTAAATACCTTATAAATATATATTGTGATTATGACATGATAATGACCCAAAAGTGATGTAATAGATGATAAAAATTGTATACATGACCTAGTATATGTTTGAACTTTAGAATAAGTTTATTTATTATTTATTTTATTAATTTCATAAAGCCTTTATGAACACTCCAGAACCATTAATATAGTTTAATGTTTTAAAAACATATCTTTAAGAGTTTAAATCTCTTCCATATCAGTAAGGTTATTATTTTTTTATGTTTGACATGTGTAATTATAAAATAATTAAAAACACCCCTTTTGGAATAAAAATTGTGGAAAAACCATGTTAAGGTTTGTGGTTTTTGTTATTTTATTATATAGATTTCAAAACCTATGTTTTAGAAATAATAATGAATTCTTCACTCATTTCCTATATAAACATTGCCATAATAACCATTTATCGTCACTCAAAAATCCTTCGATACCATCATTAAATATTACTCACTTATCTATAGTCCTCCAATTATTCTTGTAAGCTATCAAGAAGCTCCTCCCAAGTATTTTAAGTAACACTCTCAATGTAAGGGACCCTCTTATTATCTACTTTATTAAAAGTTATTTATTATCGTATTCATTACATATAAAATTCATAATGTTGGGATAATTATTTAAATGTACATACTATTAAAAATTTGATGTTAAAATTATTATAGAACCCTTTCTATCTCATCAACCCATTATATGAAATTTTATGTGATGACATTATGTTGCAAAAATTTCGCCTTGATTTTCCATTACAAAACAATTCTATAGTGAATACGATTCCCATTTCATATCAATGGTGTTCACCTTTATACACATATATATATATATTTAAATTGGGACTTACATGTATATATTCCACAATCATTAATTATGTAATAAAATATATTGACGAATGAATCCATTTTTATATCTATATGGCTCACTTAATGAAATGAAAGTGACATGTCCTCCATGAAATATATAGTTCCCCATGCATTGGGTAATGTTTATTCTCATGAGATGAAATTTTGGCACATGTATTGAGCATGATTGATTCATGGGACTTTTTCTATCATGATGTCTTGGAAGTTATCCTTGATCTTTGTTTATGATGCATTGTTTTATGTTGTTTCTACATTTCCCATCATTAAAATATTATTACCATTTTATTTCTTGTCTTATTGTTAATTTTTATGATTAGTACTCATTTTGTTATCCATTAATATGCTTGATGTCTACCATGTAGTATTCTCTTCATTTTATTTCATGTTTATTCCCTTACTATTCATTATATCTCACTCATTTCTTATTGATTACAATGTACTAACTTTGTATAATGGTACATACCATTAAAGGTTTATTTTAATTACTTAAAATAGACATATATTGAATTCTTAAAAGGTATAAGGATGTTCTAGGGTCACCTGGGGAACATTTGAAGCCCACAACACTAAAAATTTGCAAGAATACCGAGCCACAAAATTTTTCTACAACCGTGTGATAGAACGTGCATGGCTATGAGATTGCTGTAGGTTTGGGGAAAGAGATCTTTTTCACAGTTTATAAATTTTTATTTAAACTATGTGAATAACCATCTTATGTGACCTGAGTAGCTATTAATGGTGCAAAGTTGGCACATTGTTTCGAAAAACCATGAAAACAAATTGTGTGCCGTGTAAAAATATGTGATTTTACCAAAATGAACATATAAAATGAATTATTAGTAAGACATATTCTCTATTGTATTTCCAATAGTTTTAGATAATCCTTCATCCTCATTGAAACCCATTTTCCTCTCAAATATAGGAATCAATGCGGATCCTCCACTCATCTTCGGATTCGTCCAACATTTGATCCATTGGAATGCCCTAGGTTTGGGGGAATGTGTTTATGCAGGCTCCATTGTGTTAGAATATTGTCTTTATAATATATAAATGGATGATATATTGGATCTCAATCAAGGTATTCAGAACATATATTCTTTCACCAAGAGACTGGGGTTCAAAAACTATTTTCATGTAGTTCCATTTCAATCAAACATATGGGTTTTCTAGAAATATATCATAATGGATGAAGATGTAGAAGCCTCAGAACACCATATAACTATTATGATTACTTCGAGAATTAGGGTTACCATTTTCACGTTTGTTTATTCATGGCGTCAAGTAGAGGATATGGTTATGTTTTTGAATAACATTTCTTAGTTTCAACCAGAACCCTTACCTTTGTATATAGGAGGCAACATCGATAAGATTGTTAAACCATTATAAAAATTTGGAGGGGGGCCTTTTTTGGAGAAATATATAAAAGAAATCAATGACATCAAGGAATTACAAATGGTAAAAGGTCTCATGGTTTTGGGATTCTCTAGAAATAAATTTACATGGTGAAATAAAACTAAGGGGGATAGAAGAACCTATTTCAGATTTGTTCAGTGATTAACAAAATCCTAAGGTATGGATTCCTTTACAAATACATCTATCACCCACCTATTCAGAGCCATAATAGATCGGGGAAAATTGTTGATTATCATGCATAAGGATTATACTAGGTGTAATCATTTCTTTTATCCCTCATATTGGCATATAGGTGATGGATTTTTACATATGGTTAGTAGTTTTTAGGGACAACTAGATGTTGGTGTTGTTGGGGGGTGGTGCTGGTGAGTCGGTTGATTTTCGTTATGAAGGACATCTAGGAGTGGGAAAAAATAAAAGGGAAGAGTATTGGGACCTTGATAAACATAAAGATGACATTGCAATTTTGGAGGAATGTTTTCAAGTTGGATGGAACAAGGACCTATTTATTTTAATCCCATAGAAACAAGATTTTTTTGTAGAAAAACTACTCGAGGTTGAATAGTTGTGTATGGAAATATTGAGATACATGTGGATCAAACAGGGAGATAGAAATACCGATAATTTTCAATAATGTTAGAAGGAAATTTATTGACAAAAAATTAATCTTCTATTGGGGGATGGGTCATACATAGAAAATGTGAATTTGTCTGGGAAAATGGATCATTAATAATTTGAATATATGTTGGAAGGGTAGGTTAATTGTGATGATGATAGCCAATGAGATGTCTCAGAGGAATATATTTTCATGGATTTTATCGCAATAATGATTTAAGGCCAAGAGAATGAGGTGCCTATGGGGATTCCTAAAAATGATTAATTCCAAGAGGCGGTGTTTGGGTTGAATTAGGAATGTGCACCTAACCCTGACGGCTTCCCAGGAGAGTTCATCTTGGTGTCTTGGTATATCATTAGATCCTAGGTGGAAGAGGTGATGATGAATTTTTTTAGAGGTGGTGAGAAACCTAGAGCTTTGTTTTCTTCCAAGGGGATATTAATCCCCAAGGATAATAGTACAACGTACCTGGATTATTTCAGACTGATCTGTTTGTGTAAATTCTTTAACAAAGTTGATGGAAATAAAATTAATATAAGGATAATACTAGTGATCCATAGAATTGTTTCTAATAAGAAAACATGCCTTCATGAAGGTTAGATTTATCCATAGAGCAATTGGTACAGAATGAAAAATAGTTTCTGACATGAATAAAAAGTCTCTTGGATCTAATGTCATGATAATGGTTTATATTAACAAGGAATATGATAGGCTAGAGTGGAGTTTTATCATCAACGTTATGAGAAATTTTTTCACTAAGGAGTTGTTATCTGACTTGTTCTTTAGATGATATGCCTCCCTGCGGCTCGTAGTCAGCTTTATAGAAAAGTTTTTTGGTTTTTTAAAAAAATTTCGAGTGGTTAGGAATGGTGATCTATTTTCCACAAATATATTTATCATGACACAAGAAGAATTATCTAAAATATTACGGTGTGACTATCCGAAGAAAGAATAAATCCTTTTAGAACAATATTTTATGATGGTTTGGTGTCACGCATAATGTTGACAAATGATATTCTTATTTTGGTCAATCGAATACAAGTCTCTATCTGTTAACTTGTTAAAACATTATCCACATATGGGAACCTGAGCAGGAATATGGCCAATCACAGGAAGAGAAATGTCTTCATATCCAATAAATGTTCTAGAAACCAAAACAATTCAATCCAGATCCAGCACTTCATTCAAACGAAGACTCTACCCATGAACTACCTAGGAGTTCCAATTTCAAATGGAATAATAAAAAAATGTCTATGTAGATGTAACCATCGAAATTATCACATGGAGAATTAGTAATCAAAAAAATAAATTCCTCTCTTTTGGTGGTCAAATTACATTGATCAACAATGGTATTACGTCAATCCCAATACATGTGATATCTACGGTCATGACCCCTTTAGGAACCATTAAAAAAATAGAGAGTATTATCTCTTATTTTATGTCAGATGTAAATCAGAGTGTTCAGTTTCATTGGGTGTCCTTGAAATTCCTAGAGAAACCCAATGGGGAAGAAAGTATTGGCCTATAAAATGTCTCTAAAATAATACAGGCATTGCATGCCAAAATTTTATGAGATATTATTGAAGGGGAGTATTTATGGGAATGGTTGATAAAGAGAAAATGGTTTCATGGCTCAAAAGAATGGTCTATGAGGAATAGTAGAACAACAATGTTGGTTCGATGTGAGATGTCCCACTTGGAGGAGATGAGGAAAAAAATATGGTGGATGGTGGAATGTGGAGTCCAGAACTTCTAGATGTCAAATTGGGATGGGGAGAAACTACTCTTACAATGCTGTCTAGTTCCTCAGATGACATTCAAAGAGGCCTATAATTTCACAAATTTTATCCATTATGACTCCAATCATGACCATAGAACTATTTATGATAAAAACTTCTTGGTTGATGGTGAAAATAGATGCATTTTTTGGGGCCGCAACACGAAACATCAATTTTAAGGAAATTTGAAAATATGGTGCATAGTATTAGAGGTTCAGATTAGTGGGTTTCTAAACTATGGTGCAAAGAGATCCCATCTAAGATGAATTTTCTCATTTTCGGGATAAGATATTTGACGCTGCCCACTAATGAGAAGGTCAAGAGGAAAGAGGTGAACCTGACTTCCAGATGTCTATGTTTCTCCTCTCCCCAACAGGAAACCACAATGCATCTTTTATTTATAAGAAAATGGGATATTAGGCTGTGGAACATGATAACATTGGGTTTGGGAATACCAGAGCATGGTTAGTCCCTAAAGGACCTATTTGAGGCATCGATTTAGGGGGAGAAAACTCACACAGTTAAGATCAAATCAAGAGAAGTGGTGATTAAGGTGATATACTAGTCTCTTTGGGAGGAAGGGAACAATGCCATACATATTAGTCCAATCTCGTTTGCATATATATAGGTCAAAACATGGATAATGCTAGCTGAAATGGTCATACTCATCAAAGGTGGGATCTCTTCTTCTACTCTTAGGGGCTTTGGACCTTTTTCTGGTATCCAACCAGTTGATCGTGGTGGTAGCCCAGTGACCTGGGTCAAGTGGAAGACTCCTAGAATGGTTATGAAACTACATGTGAACATATAATGAAATTGGGGCATGATAAAAGGGGGTGTCTAAGTTCAGTACAGTAGGGCTTCATTTCTCATAGGATTCAGTTCTTTCTATGGAACAGGGAGTTCGATCAGTGTAGAGGAAAGAGATCTTGATTCTGATCTTCTTTTTTATAGGCTTTATAACATCTAGATTGACGAGGTAAAGTCAGAATCTATGGTTCTATTGGGGTTAATCCAGGGGAAGTGCAATCCTCCTTGGGAGATAGTTTATTCCATTAAGAGGTGCATGCTCATTCTTTCCTAGGGAATACATGTTATCCATACCTAGAGGGAAGGAAACATTTCAACAGACTTTCTCACCAACAAAGGTTGATATTATGATCCTTTGACTATTTATAGTGGTGTGGGGTCCTTTTCCGATGACTATATGTTCTTTGTGAAGGGTGATTCACTAATCCTCCTTTATCTATGCCCTCCATGAGTGAGTGAACCTCGGGTAGTGTGTTTTGATTATTCATTAACAAAATAGAAATTTTTTAGTCAAAGAACGAATAATTTTAAAAATAGAAATGGTCCTTTGTATTTATAATCTAACGAAATAACCTCCAATCCCACGAATATTCTTATGTAAATTCAATCCTCTGGAACATCACCATACTCACATTACCATTTTAGGATCTCTTGAATAATACATACCATCTTAGGCCAAAGTAGGTAGATTGGATGGGTCACTAGGTGTAACACAATATAATGTAATTATTTATTTTTTATGTATAACATTTAAATTATTATTACACACTACATATATTTATAATGAACAAAATGTAATTGCCTTGACATATTTGGTGTTGTCCTACTAAGATTATGTATCACACCCTCCTCTGGTCTTTGGGTAAAAAACTAAACTTATGATTACATGCATTGAAAAAGGGAATCATCCAACTTCCAATTCTTGATTTATATTTCTATGACAGAGTTGGCAGAAAAGGACTGAGCCTATGATCAATATTATTGTTGTAGTAGTTTTTGGATTCTTTTTTTTTGTATTTTTTTCTCATAATTTATATTCTTGTATCCCCTATCCTATTCATATTCATTTTTTATAGACACATTATATACTATCATCATAAGTTATTTTTTTTATTTATTAATCTTCTACACTTTATTACATTTCCTTCCATGTCTATGATATTTTTTTTCTGCTGTAATATGGATATTTTTATTATTTTTTCTCTTATAGATCAATGTTTTCACTCCAATCTGATCAATGAGGTCATAGTCTCCCCACAAACTCACCCAAACCCTTCATTTCTTGTTAAAAAACTCTTGTATTTGTGGAGGCATGTTTTATATCTTGTGGCCAACTATCTCAGGGGACCTGTCAAGTGGATCTTAGGGTGGGAAGAAAGAATGTCGTATGAGATGATTTTCCTTTTTTGTAAAACCATTTGGGTTTATATACAATATTATGTAATAATAATTTGGTTAAGAAAATGTTCCCAGGAGTAGCTGCCCTATGTGAAGGGGAACCCCAAACTTCCTGGGCTGGGTAAAGAATGTTACTGTTTCCATTTCTTATGGTTTCACTAGATTTCAGTGTTGGGTGACACACTTGTTTTGTGAAGATTATATTGATAATACTATTTGAATGGGGTTTTTTATACCTGGATCAATAATATGATGGCACAATGAATCGTGTATCATACTCGTAATTATATAATTAAATTGTTAAACATTATTCCATCCCATATCTACTTTTCCGCAATCATTTCTGTTATTGTATGTGATTAATGTATCTATCTTTTTAGTTTTTTATTGTAGTGTGATATTGATCTCATTGATGGAATAATTTTTTCAATTTACAAATAATTCCACATTAGTGTTTTTATTGGTGAGTATCAAGGGCATCATATCCAATAAAAACTCAAATTTTGGCATGTTACACCCGTTTTTTGGTGTAAAGGTCAGGATGTAGTTAGTTGACTCATAATTTTCTATTTATAAGGTGTATGGGAACTAAAAAATTGGAATTGGAAACACAATTAACTGAATCATGATTTTAATAATGAAATAATGTAATAATTAATCCAAAATACATACATTAAATTGATCCTTAAAAGGGAATGGTTACTAAACATGAGACCTTATCACTGACCTGGCATAGTAGTTGGTTATAGGCAATGTCTCCCATGTTTCCATATCTTAATCATTTTTATTACCCAGACCTAGCTCATGCTGCAGGCTAGGGTTTGTATGTGAATATTGGTGGGCTTTTACCTCTCATTCTTTACCACTTTTCCTATCTTTTATAAATCTTTTTGAGGCATGTGATTCACATTTTTAGATTTATGAAACCACGATTAAACGACGATGAGACATGTTGTGTGATAAGAATGTGTAGATGAGTATACTCTTGATGATTTGTGACGTGATCCACCCATGATACCTCATATAATTCTACCTATGGCACATCCTATTGATATTTAACTACGTGATGATGCCCAATTTCATGATATCATTAATTTTTTCATTCACTTAGTGTATGTTTTTTCTTCAACAATCCCATTCTATGGTAGAGAAAAACATGGAATTTTAGTAGTAGAATAATCCCACCATATAAGGGGATGATATACCTTAGGCTATTAAATCATTGTCAGAGGCTATGGTGTAAATATTTAAGTGATCAAGACACCTAAAAATTGGGGGTTATAGTTTGTGACTTATATTTTATGTTACTCCACCATGAATTTTTAGGATATTATGACTCAGGTTGGTTGACATCATGGTACGGTCTAGGTGGAATTCGATGCAATAGATTTCGACTATTAGTTCTTTCGGACCTTGAGAACAGATCATGTTTGTAATTGCCTAAACCAATATGTCCATTCCTATTCTTAAATTTGCTTTTTGAGGTGTTTTGGGAAGTCAAGGTGACTCATCCCTAACACTATTCCAAATTTCTAGTACAATGAACAGTGTTTCTCCATGGGTGAGACATCTAATGATAGGTCTACAGTGGTTCCAAAACTTTAGGTCTACATTGTTTCTAGAATAGTGAGACATCTAATAGTATGTCTATAGTGTATCTAAAGCAGTAGGAATACAGTGTTTCCAGAATGGTGAGACATCTAATTGTGACATGAACAGTGTTTCCAGAACTGTTTCATCACCATTTTCAAATTTCTAGATTTTTCCATATTTCCTAGTTTCATACTTTTCAAGATTTCTTTGATGATAACACATTCAATAACTTGTTTTAAGGTATTTATGTTTGATTAAAACCCCATAACTCCTATATTAATTTTAATAAGTCTCGGGATGCCTTTACATGGTCAAAATGTGTGGTTAAATGTGGTCCTCTTTAAATGGAAAATCCAACATATCTTAAATCACTAATATGTTAAATCTTCTAAAGGGATAAGATATGTTCCTCCCTAATTATTACTTTTTTTCCCAAGTTTGAGAATCTCAAACCATTCCTTATTTCCATAGGAGTGTTGTGATTTAACCATAATCCTTGGATCGTTTCCCCTTGAAGTTTCTTCTTGCTGCATGCTCACCCCCTATTTTGCTGAATTTAGCAAGTTTTGATCCTTCATAAAAAGAAGTTATGATATACCTCTGTTATTGAGTTTTCATCGACCATTCATCTTATTTTTCCCCTTTCCATGTTATTTCATGTGATCTCCATGTTTCTAATAGAGTTTTCCTAGTTGTTGGAGGGTGTGGTGGTGTCATTTCTTCCTTGGGTGGATGTAGTCAGTCAGGAAAGGTGATTGTGATATGTTTTTGGGACTATTATCATTCAAATAACATAATAAACCTTTCATTCTATGGGATTAATGGTCTCTCTATTTTTTATATGCATCTATTTAGTTTTCAAGCTTCATACCACTAGATCACAATGTAATTGACATAATAAATATTCGAACTAGATAAATAAATTGGTTCAATCTTATGTTATTGACTTTTTTTATATTGTGTTATATCTATGATTTATTTGTTTAAAATGTTGTTCTTGATGAAAATTCATAAAGAATGTAAATCTAGGAATAATTGTAAATTAATTGGATAATGATATAGATGCATGTTTTAAATCTAGTTGTTGTTTTGGTAAACTATTGATAATTGAATGGATGTAGTAATGCATATTTGAATGAAATTATAATTCAATATTGAAAAAATAACAAGCTACTAGATAAATGATAATTCTTGGAAGTGTTCTATGTAAAACTCTTACTTGTAAAGGCTAAGAGACTTATGCTTGGATCAGTGAGTGCTCATTATCTTTGAAGGCAAGATGCCTTGTTTAAGGTCCAGGATCCTAGTTGATATAATGTTTTTTTCTTTCTATTTGTGTAAGTATGTGAGACTGGATGTCTATTATAATGTGCGGGGGTAGGGAGGCCCATTGGTTGTGGCGTTAGGTGATGCCTAGAGTGGAGATATACATTAATTTATGCATGTAGGTTGGGGGGAGGCACCAATGGTGATGAAACGGGTTAGATATGAATGTTTGGTGCTTGCTGAATCATGTCGGTTTTTTTATTTTCTTTACATTCCCCACTACACATGTCATCTTATGTTTCTAACATACTTCAAAAAAAATGTGAAGAGGCGCACGGTATTCCATGTGATTTCTATGTTTACCATCTTGAAGGAGGATGGGTCTACACTCTTGCTATATGTGTATAAGATTTGATGGCAAGTTCATATACTCACCATGTTAAACACCCTTCTGATTGGTATCTTAGAATGGTTGTTTAGAATGACCAGGAATATGGGAATGTAATAATTCTATTAATAAATTATTGAATAAATGATGTGAACCCATGGGGTTGGATCTCACTTAGAATAAATTCTAAGGTAAAAATTTTAAAGGAAATATTGATTGTGATTGGATTTCTAATGAAATGTAATATGGAAATGATAATGATTAATTAATGTTTAAGGAACAAATTAATGTAATGTAATAATGGAAAATAAGTGAATGAAATTATATAATAAATATCTTTAAATTGATCTGTACTTATAAGACACCTAATATTAGAAGTGGATGTTGGGAGTCTGAGAGATGTTAGCTAGAGTTGAGTTGAATACTAGGATATGCCCATAGTGTGGTTGTGAACTATATTATATTCTGTATGTTTTGTGTTTCTGTGCGCTACTCCACCCTGTCAGTTAGGTAAACTGACAAACTAGGGATTCTGAGCCCTAAGGGGTTTTTTTGCCAACATTCTTGTAGGAGGATGGGTGGATGACTATCCCTTTGGACCTACTATCTTCTCTTGGTAGTTACTTGTTCTGGTAGGCACGATGGTTAGTTTTCCACATATATGTGTGTAGAGGGCTGTAATGGCATGTGGTTATTAACACACATATATTATGGATATATTTTACTTTGAACTACTATAGGAGTAACACGTATAGGCTTTGATGTCTTGAGGATCCTTACTCGGCATATGGGTTGTATTGGCTTGAGGTGTAATGTCTGATGTATGATCCACATTATGAAAAATATGGTAGATCTTAGTAAATACATGGTTAATTTGTTTACATGGAAGTAGTGGTTTTTTTTAACGAGGTTCATGTTGTTGTTCTTTGCCCAAGTGTTTGTGGGCACACCTTTTGGAGGGAGATGCATAGGATGTGCAACATTGGTGAAAAGTATCAAACCAATGGGGAAGTGGTAGTGGGGTAACCTTGATATTATTTGTTATATTATATACTCTTGTATGTGATTCTTGGTGAGAGTACCCATGGTGAGACTGGGAACATAGTATACCTATTTAAGTGATGAGTTAGTTTCACTTATTGTTCGCTGTGAATTACCATTATTTCTTTACTATTTCATGAGAGGGTCTTGGGAGGATCCTAAATAGTATACAGTTTTAATCACCCTTTGTATATCTAAAATTTTTCAGGTCACTTGGAAAAGGTCAGAGATAAGGATGGTTACTACTATCTAGGGGTTTCAGGTGGAGTTCAGGCTTCTTCATCACTACTGTTTTCACTTTCCTTTAGTACATGAAGTTTCTAGTTGTTGATGTTTTCCAAAAAAATTCATATGTTTATGTGAGATTTCATTAATATTACATTTTGAGTTTGAGTTGTTGGATATCTATCTTATCTCTCTCTTTCGAATGTGTTCTATTAGATGGAAATAACACTCATTTGTGTATTTAAAATACCGTTGGTGCTTTTCGTCAACTGGGGGCCTACTGGAGGTGGGACTCGGGCGTCATAATCTCCCTTCTAACATTTATGGCCTAAGAGCGGTACACTTTTGTGTGTCTGTGTGGGGGGGGGGGTGTGACAAAGTTGTATGGGAGGTCAGGTTAATGGAAAAGATGGAGTTGGTGTTAGGAACATGTTAGGTTGCATTGGTTGGTTGGGAAATAGTGTCATTTAAGTTAATAAATATATGTAAACACTAGAGTCCAGATGATACATAGGCATTTAGGCCCCCTATGATATGATTCAGGGAAATTTATGTTTATAGTGGAAAGTAAATGATGTGATACTGGTTTTAGGTTAGAGATCTAGGAAAGGTTCATGCATCATTCTTCTTTATTCTTATGTTTGAATGGGTATACCACAGGATAGGTTAACCTAAAGTGAATAAAAAAACACAATTAATTATATAATGTTGAGACTTTAATATTCCAGGTTTAGGAGCCTGAAATATTTTGTTATTTCTTAGGTATGGCTCTAGGTCAAAATCCTCATCAAGTTTTCACAGAATATGTCCAGCAGGCTACGCCTCCAGATCGATTCCGAGTGGAGGTTTACGACGATGACACATAGAGGAGGACACTTCAAGAGTTTCAGTTACAAAGTCTGAAGAAGTACAATGGATCCATTTTAGATTCAATCAGGGAAGTATGGTTGGATGATGTTGACATACCCTTCAGTTTGATGCATGCTTAGAACAAGCACTGGGTGCCTTTAGTTGTGACAATCCTATGTGGGGAAGCAAGGTAGTGGTGGATCATATTCTATAAGGACCACAAGGAGTATACAATATCATGGGAGAAGATCCGAGACATGTTTAGAGTTTATTTTCTTACTTCAATTGTGAAGCAGTGTAGTCACCATGACATACTTACCCTTCAACGGTGGAGCCCCACCGTGTGGGAGTTTGGAATCCATTTCAATATCCTTTTATGATATGTTTTGTAACTATTTATTGATGAGGTGGCTAGGGTGATTCATTTTTAGGAGGCTTTGCGTCCATAGATCCATCACCAGGACACCCTATTTATGTTGAATTCATATCATGTTTTTCTAGTGAGGGTTGAGGTCATTGAGAGAACGCTAGCTAGAACCCGATATCCATGAGAGGGGATTCATCAGGATTCCTCACAAAGCAGAGTTGTGGTCTGGGGTTCCCCGTTTTCCGGGCTGAAGAGTTCCATTTTTTCTGGGGTAGGTTACAGCCCTCAACATCTGATTTATCTGTGGGGAAGATGATCTTAGTACTATTCTAAGGTATTAGGTTCATGATTTTCTTTTGGAGACTGAAACCATAAATAGTGAGGGTGGCCGATCTTTTAGAAAATTAGTCATGCACATGGTGTCCCACTCCAGGTTCCTACATTGAGGTAGTCCTAGTGGAGGGAGAATTATTAGTTTTCACGAGATTTTGATTCTCATAGAGAATATGGGGAAGGTAGAGGACAACCCTGTGATGCTCCTAGTCCTTAGAGACAAGAGTGTGGTCATGGTGGTGGTTATAATCTTTGTCAGAGAGGTTCTGTAAGTGTTTTTCGTTAGCTTAATTCTTTAGCGTTGTTTTCACCAGGTGAGCTAGACTTCATTCGAGGTACCCTTGGATTTTTTTCGATAGGGGTGTATGAATTTTTTGAATTAGGAGTGACACAACCCTTCATATCACCTGCCATTGTCCATGATTTTGGAATTTATATGGAGAGGATTTGAGTGCCCTTCGCATTGACTACTCTAGTTGGAGGTCGAGATGACTAGTGTGAAGAATGTAGAGACTGTGAGATAGTGTAAGGGAAGTACTGCTCTTGGATATATTTCCAATGTTTATGGATACAACCATGTAATTTAGTCCTCATCTTGGATTGTTTGTATTTGGTGAATGCTATCGTGTATTGCTTCTAGTGGTAGGTTGTTTTCTTCGATAATGACGGATATCCAATAGTGTTTTTTGGCGAGAGAGACACTCAAATGGGTTAGAGGTGTGTTCTGTCCTTATCATCCATGATGGTTGAGCTGATGGTGTGTTATTTGGAGGATAAGAAGTTGGAGTTTCCAAGTGTTTTAGAAGAGTAACCTGATTTATTTTCCAAAGAGGTTGTAGCATTACCCACTAAATGATAGATAGAGTTTGGGATTGAGAAATAGCCAGGAGAATATTCTATATCAATGTCTCCGTATAGTATGGACCCTTCTGAGTTATGGGAGATGCATGTACAACAAGATAGTCTATTATAGTTTAGTTTCGTTTGGCCATGTGTGTCTTCGTGGGTTGCACCAGTTTTGTTTGAGAAGAAGTCTGAAGGAAGTTTCCAGTTTTTTATCGATTACTATCGCTTAAACGAAGTGATTGTGATGAATCATTATACACTTCTATGGATTGATGATTTATTTGATCAATTGAAGGGTTAAAGTAGGTTATCGTAGATCGACTTACAGTGAGGATATCATCAGATGTGTGTGAAGGATATAGATATCCCAAAGGATTATATCTATTGTCTTCATGGGCATTACAAGTTCATTTTATTGTTGTTAGGTGTTACAAATGATATATATGTGTTCATGGGATTAATGAACGTTGAATTCCGGGATACGTTCATGGCGGTGGTCATCGGCGACATCCTTGTGTACTCTATATCTGAGGAGGATCATGCAAAGAATCTACACATCATTTTTGGTGTTCATTTTGATGTTTTATGTGATGCATCACATCTGGGTTTATTCTATGATCTGATGTAGCATAGATTGGTAATTTCTTATAGGTATCAGCAGTTGCGCCCCCATGAACGTAAATTTTCTTCCAATGATCTCGATTTTCTAGTCGTGGTGTTTTCATTGATGTTGAGGAGTCATTACCTCATTGCCGAGCGCTTTGTGGTTTTTACTGATCATATGTACCAGAGGTATGTTTTCTACCAACATGATATGAACTTGTTGTACCGTTAGTGAATGTAGTTATTACAGGAATACAACTTCGAAATCTCGTATACACCTCGAAAGTGGATTGTTGTATATGATGAACTGAGAAGAAAGTTACATAGTGATGCGGTGCATGAATTTGGTGATTCATGGAGAGTAATGGAAGAACATTAAACATTACATCTTCATATGGGAGAAGATTAGGATATAGGTTGTCTTTTTTAGATGATGGTGAAGTCATCTCTTGTGCATCATGTGGAAGAGTCCTTTTTGGGGGATCTAGAGGTGGAGCTCGGGAGAGACAAAGTTGTTTGTGGTGAGGCCCCTAATGGTTTGTCTGGGGATGAAAAACACCATGTGTTATACCAGGGAATAATTTTCATTCATTTGGCGATGCATGAGAATTTTCTCAGAGAGTTTTATAGTTAACATTTTGTTGTGCATCCTGGCGTGTCAACAATGTACTAATCCTTGAGGAAATTATTTTAGTTTCTTATGATAAAGCATTTATTTGCGGAGATTTTGACTCGATATTTGGTCTTCCAGAAGGTGGAGGCCAATCACCGTGTCCCCGATGGTTTTCTCAAGTACTTAGTTTTTCCTCCATGGATGTGGGAGTACATCTTGATGGACTTTGTTATCAGTTTTCCTCAAGCTCCGGGAGGACATGATGAAATATGGGAGGTATTAGATCATTTGAAGAAATCATCCCACTTCACTGAAAAAAGGAATCAAGCTCAAGGGAGGTTTTATCAAGGCAATATCTGGAAGAGGTGGTGACAATCCCCAGAGTCATGAGGACAATAATTTATTATCGAGATCCTCATTTTAACTATAGGGTGTGGAGAGGTCTCCGGATTTCTTTCAGTTCTTAGTTACGCCTTAACACTACTTTTCATCCGCAGACAGACGATCATAGAGAGAGGACCATCCAGATTCTTGAAGACATTGTTCACTCTTGTGTCCTAGATTTTGGAGGTTCATGGGTATGAAACATACCATTGGAGGAGTTCACTAACAAAAATAGTTTTCACTCCACTATTGGTATGGCACGGTTCATATCCTTGTATGGCTGACCATTCCATTCTCCATTGTAATGGAATAGGGTTGGAGTGTCAACAATTCTCGGATTAGAACTTGTGGAGAATACAACATGGATGGTTTATGTTATTCATGAGTGGACGAATGTGGCAAAAGATCATCAGAAATCATATTTTTGTCAAAGGATGAGTCATTTAGAGTTTGATATTGGGGATACAGTGTTTCTGAAGGTGACTCCTTATCATGTGCTGTGTGGGTTTTGTTGTGGGAGTAAGCTTTCTCTGTAGCTTGTTGGGCCTTTCGAGGTGTTGGATCTTGTTGAATTTGTGGAATGTCAAGTAGAACATCCCCCACAAATGATCCTTATATAACATTTTTTTCATGTGTCAAAGATCCATCTTTATCTTCATTGAAACTCTCCTGTCATCGATTGCGGAAAGATCAACGTTGACGATGAAGCGACCTTTGAGGAACATCATATAGAGATACAGGACAATTAGGACAATGTGTTGTGCAGGGATTCAATTCCATTGGTTCATGTCTTGTGGTGACACTGTGTCATGGAGGATAGTACCTGATATTTGAGTCCTAGATACACTCTCATTACCTTGAGTTGTTTAATGTTTATCTCTTTTCATGTAATGATATTTTTGGTGGTATTAGACCTTATCTTGTTATAAGATGGATTTCTTTTGTTACTTGTAGCGGCATTACCTATTTTGAGAGGTAACTCCCTGATGAGATTGTTTAGAAGCAGCTTGTGGTTTCCATGTGGTTTTATGTGTTCCAGTATGAACTAGTGGAGCTCTTTTGCTGCAGAGAGTGCCTCATCTGAACTTTTATGATAATATTATTTTATTTATTTATCATATTTTGAAACTTCTTATCGAGATGTGAGCCAAGCCTATTTGAAAATTTTCCATTTTGTTGATGAATGAATGCTTCAACCTTGACATCGTCCGGTGCATGGCATGGCATATTCAAAGCTACATGACATTGCCCGAGTCACCGTGTGGCCAACCTCATGTTCGTGAAAAATAAATAAAATGATTTTTAATGATGTATTCTAAAAATTATAATTGTGGTAATTATTATTATTATTATTAGTATGTTCACCATGTTTATTAATATAGGGTTGTTATAAATAAGTTATTATTTTTAACATTCTATTAATTTTGTTAAGAATATTATGTTTATTAATATTATATTAAGTTTCTTGTAATTTTAATTATAATTAATAATAATAATATTATTATTATTTAGTTTATAATAATAATTTTTCAGATATTATTATTATTATTATTGGAGTTTAATAAAATCCTTATTATGATGATGATGATTATTATTATTATTATTATTATTATTTATTAATGTTTTATTTATTTTATTTTATTTTCTTTTATTTATTTATTTTTTTATTGTGTATTTATTTTTTTCGGTTTTTTCTTATCTTTATTCCTCCTTAAGTGTCGTGCACAGTTCCCCGCCTCTCCATCCCTCTCTTACTACCCCCCTCTCCATCCCACTCACGCGACACATCCCCCACCTGTACCCTATTTGCGTGGCCTCCCCTCCCCGTTCGCGCCCAACCCCGACCAACGACCTTCCCCTCAACCGCTCTCCATCTCGTGGCGTCCCGCCGACGAGCTACCATCGGCGCCCCACTCTCCCTCTCTCTCAAACCCATGCACCCCCCAGTCTGAGATGTTTTTCTCACGCTACTACCTCTCCAGCTCCCTCTCCGGCTCGGTATTCAACTGGATTCCCACCAAATTCTTGATCTGGTCCTTCAAGGTATGGGTTTCTCGCCTCTTATCCCTCCATTTCTAGTTTATCTGAGGTCACCCCATCAATCTTATGAAATTTGACCAAGACTAATGTGGTTGGGGTTTTCATTTTGATTGAATCTTGTTATTTTTTGTTCTCTCTAGGCCCCTTGCGGTGCAATTGTCACACGATCGAAGTTTGCGTCGGAATCCTATGTTTAGACACCAAAGGTATGTTATTCCGTATATAAGTGTTGTTTGATGAACTAATTTGATTGTTTAAAAAATTTAGGATGTTCTTTAATTAATTTTGTGTGTGCTAAATGTGTTTATTTGGTGAATTATTTTACTTGCTTAAATGAATTTGGTGTTCTGTGGTTGATCTGTTTAGTGCAAAACTAGTTTTAAGGAAGTTTAGTATGAATTAAATATTTTATAGCATTTTTTTATATAATGGGGTGTGTTTTTGAGGAAAAATAATGTTGTGTAATTTGATGTTAATTTAGAAATCATGAAGTTGGTTATTTAAAATTTTGTAAGTTATGCGAATGATGTTTGGAAAGCTTTTTAGTATGCATTTTATTTTAAAAAGAAATGGAATTTGGATTTTTTTGAGGTATGTACTATGTTTCATTATTCATGGTTGTTTTACGACTTCTGGAGTTGATTTATTTAAGGAAATTAAGGCTACAAAACTTGTTCTTCTTGAGGGTTGGGTGCGTTTTCTTTTTCTAGAAGTGTTTTTATGCGTTGCGCATGAAACCTTTCTGTGGAAAAACCCATGATGAATTTTTTATCTGTGTTATATATTATTTAGTTCATTTATGAAAATTTGTGTAGGCTGAAATTGTTATTTTGGGGTTGCATCTTGTCCCATTTGGTTTTAAACGGATGTTTTGAGTGTGTTTTGGATGTAAAATTTTCATGTGCTATTTTGAAATGTTTAATAAAATGTTTAAGTGTTTAATAATATTATTTAATTATATGTTTAGTGAGGGGTCCCTCCATTGGAGGTTTGAGTCATCGGTGACAAAGAGCTGTGTATATGTGTATGCATGAAAATGTTTATGCATGTACACAAAGTTGTCTCAGGATTCCTTTATTAGAAGCTGCATGATTTGAGGTAAGTTCCCTTTAACTTTACCTTTAATTAGAGTTTCCAATTTTTCTTCATGTTCTTTAGATATATTTCATTGTTTTTATATTAAATAATTATAAAATATACATATATATGGTTAGGGTTATTAAAAAGTGGTCTCTTGTGTATTTGAACATGAAATGGGTATTTCCAGAAGGTGTGTGGTATTTTCTTTGAATTTGTTATGAATGTGGAATGACACATTTTATATTCGAAGGGATTCTAAAATGATTTTAAAAATGGGTTTTGGTGTGAAAATAGGATTAAAAGATAATTTGATTTCATAAAAATTATTACTTCGGTGTAAGTGTGGTTTTATTTTTGTGTTAAAAATACCCTTCTTATATGTTTTCCAAAATGATGAATACTCCTTGTAATGGGATGAGGCGCATTTGGAACTTTGAGTTTGGTTTGAAAAAATGGAAAACCCCACTGGAGACAATCCCCTAGTCTGAGAAATGTGATGTAAGTGTTTATGTGTGGTTTGTGATATGTGCCTAGTAAAGAGGCCTATGCATTTTCATGTGACATAAAGAAAAAGGGGGATGAACTCAAGGGGGGAGATCGGTGGTGAAAGGGTGGATGTGTTTTTGAATAAATGTAAAGATGTGTTTATGTATGTTAGTTTTATGAAAAATAACCACCACTTGAAACATAGCACAATGGGAAACCTGTGCATCTAGGTGGGTGAACTGGGACTTGTGGACTAGTGTTCCGGAGGTGACTTAAATATATGAATGACTGAGGGTCATGGCCTTCTAGGCCACATTTTTTGAGGTTCGTGGACTTCAAAGCCATATTTTTTGTGGGTCGTGTTCTTATAAGCCACATTTTTTGAGGGTTTTGGTCTTCTATACCATGTTTGACTGAGACACGAAGATCCTAGGTCCCCAACTAACACTAGATGCTTAGGGACTTCCCATGGTCCTTGTGACACAATTTTGAATTCAATTGTTTCATGCTCATTCCCTCTTTTGTGAAAACCATATTGTAGTCTAAATTAGTCTCCCAAAATATTGAAATGTTAATACATGCTCAGAAACCTATTTTGAAAAGAGAAACGAAATTTTTTTCTTGGAAATGCAAGCTTGTCATTTGAATTTGAAGAGTGAACAACATTATTTTATTATGCCTAATTTTAGAACTAGTTTGATTTGGATTTCCTATTAAAGGTAGTGGCATAGGGTATTGTTGTATTTTGGCTTTGCTGTTGAGCATCTCAGTGCTCATGCCTACTTTATATTTTTAGTTTCAGGTTCTTGTTTTAGATATCTCTTTCACTAAGCTTGTTTGTGTGTTTTGTGGTGACCCATGAGGTCAATTAGAGGTATGTTTAACTTTACATTATTAATATATTTTAAATTTCATGTTTTTAGCTACTTATCATACTTTTGTTGATTTTTTATCTATAGTTTCATGGATAAATCGTTCACAGCTGCCTCATTGTGGTTGCCGACACTAGTTTTCAGCACATGTTGATCGGGAACGCCCTTCAGTCCATGTCTCAGACCGGGTTGGGAGCCGGGTTGGATGATGACTCGGCCTCGTACGTGATAGTGAGCCTTGATAAGCATCTTGAAGAGTATTTGTTCAGACACATTTCTTTTCATATATGGGTTGTTTTTGGATTCTCGAGGACAAGAATGTTTTGATATGTATTAGGTGTAATGGCCCGGACTTATCTGGTTCATTCTCATTCTGAAATTCGGTGTTTGAGGTGTTCTAGGATGTCAAGGTGACTTATCACCTACACTTTTCCAACATTCCAGTTTTGGGAACAGTGTTTCCAGAATAGTGAGACATATAATGTTTGGTGTATAGTGTTTCCAGAATAGCAGGTCTATAGTGTTTCTAGAATGGTGAGACATCTAACGGCAGGTCAACAATGTTTCCAGAACAACAGGTCTACAGAGTTTCTAGATAGGCAGGTATACAAGCTTTCCAGAATAGTGAGACATCTAATAGTACCATGAACAATGTTTCCATAACTATTTCATTTTATTTTTCAAATTTTCCAGATTTTTCTAGATTTCCTAGTTTCACCCATTTAACATTTTCTTTGATGATAAATTCACTCAAGGCCATGTTTTAAGGGATTCATGTGTAATTCAAATCCCATAACTCCTATATTAATTTTCCTAAGTCATGGGATTACTTTACATGGTCAAATCGTGTGGTTTATTGTAGTCCCCTTTTAATGAAAAAACTAATGTATCTTAAACCTATAACACATTAAATCTTCTAAAGCGATGACATATCATCCTCCCTTATTCTACCTTCTTATTTGCTGGTGGGAGACGCACTAACCATTCCTTCATCCCATAGGAGTGGTGTGTTTGAACCACAATCTTTGGATTGTTTCCCCATAATGTTTCTTATTTTTTCATGTGCACCCCTTATTTTGGTGGAAGAATCATGTGCCCATCCATTATCAATATAAAGTATGATCTATCTTTGTTCTTGAATTTTCTTTGTTCCATATTCTCCCGTTATTCCATTCCATGTTACAGAATGTTATCTTCATGTTCTTAATAGAGTTTTAATGGGTTTTGGCTATTCTGGTGGTGTATCTGCATCCTCAGGTGGATGCAGTCCTCTAGGAGGGGTGACCGTGATCTGTTTTTTGGACTTTTCTCATACAAAGAGAATCTTAAAGCTTTTAGTTTAGGGGATTCATGTTATATTTATTCTTTTTTATTCATATTTCGAGTTATCATATTTTAACCCACTAGATCAAAATTTAATTAACATAATAAATATTCAAACTCGATAAGTAAATTGGTATCAAATGTATGTCATTGCCTCTTGTTTTGATTGATAGTGTGAAATCTATGCTTGAATTATTTAAAATGTCATTTTTTGTTGAAAATTAGTAAAGAACATAAAGATGGTATTTGTTATAAACTAATTAGATAATGTTAAAGAGTAATGTTTTAAATCTAGTTGTTAATGGGGTAAAATGTTGATACTCAAAGTGATGTAGTTATGAATATTTAAATGAACTGGATAATTCCAGATGGATTAAATAACCAGTTTTTTGATAAAATACAATGCCTAGATGGGTTATATGTTACCCTCTTTCTTGTAAAGTATGTGATCCTTATACATGGAGTTGTGAGTGCTCATTGTCTATAATGTTAATAGACCTTATTTAAGGGTTAAGGTACCAACTGATATAATGTTTGATTTCCAGCTACTTGTTTTTGGATGTTAGCCTAGATGGCTGTTATGATGTGTGGGGGTAGTGAGGCCCCATTGGTTGTGGCAGCAGTTGACACCTAGAGTGGCGAGATGGGGCGGTTTATGCATGTGGGTTTCTGGGTGAGACAATAGTTGATGAAAGTGGTTGGATATGAATGTTGGTTACTTACTAAATCTTGTAGGTTTTTTATATTCTTTACTTTCCCCACATCTCAAGGATTATTGTTTCTACCCTCCTTCCCAAAATAGGAAATGAATCCTAGGGTATTCAATGTTCTTTCCTTGATTATCTTCTCTATAGAGGATTGGTCTACACACCTGCTATATGTGGAAAAGACATGACGGATAGTTCATCTACTCACCTTGTTGATCCCCCATGTTTTTGGTAGCTTAAAATGTTATTCTAGGATGCCTGGGAATATTGGAATGTAATAATGCTATTAATAAATTATTGAATAAATGATGATAACTCACAGGGTTGGAGCTTGCTGGGACGGAATGCTGATGTTACAATTTTAAAGGAAATGTGGATCTTTGTTGGAATTATAATGAAATGTAATGTGGAATTGATAATGATTAATTAATGCTGATATTATTAATTAACGTAAAGTGATATTGATAAAAATTGAATGTAGTAATATCATAAATATCTTTTAATGGTTGTGTTCTTATAGGATAACTAGTCTTACCAGTGGCAGTCGAGAGTTTGAGAGACGTTAGCTATAGTTGAGTCTAAGAATATCTTATTACCATCTTGTAGTTGTGATCTAGAGTATATACAGTTATTTTTGTGTTTCTATATGCTACTACACCCTATTAATTTGGGAAACTATCATCCCGCGGATTCTGAGCCCTAGGGGGTGTTTTCCCCAACATTATGGTTGGGGGATGGATGGCTGACTACCCCCTTTGGCCACTCCCTCTTCTCTTGGTATTTAATTTTTCATGTAGGCAGGACATTTATTTTTCACTTTATATGTGAGTAAAGGGATGTAATAGCATATGGTTATTCACACACATATATTTTAGATATAGTTTCCTTTGGACTACTATAGGTGTAATGTATAGATTTTGTGATGGCTTGAGGATCCTTACTCGGTGTATGGGATGTAATGGATTGAGGTAGAATGTTTGATGTATGATACACATTATGAGAGCTATGGTGGCTCCCTAAAACTACCTGTATACTTTGGGTACATGGATGTAGTGGTTTTTTTGCATTAGGTGCATATTGTTGTGCTTCAACCAGGTGTCTGTAGACAACCCTTTTTGGAGAGAGATGCTTAGGACGTGCAACATCGGGGAAAAGAAGAAAACAAGTGGGGAAGTGTTAGTGGGGTACCATTGATATTATTTATTATATTCTATTCTATTTTATGGAATACATGGCTAGAGTATCCATAGTGAGGCTGGGAACATAGTATACCTATTTAGGTGACGAGTTTGATTAAATTTTTGTTCACTATGCTTTAGCATGATTTATTTACAATTGCATGAGAGGAAACTTGGAGGATCCTACTAAGTATACTACTATACTCACCCAAAATATATCTAAAATAATTTTCATGTCACTTTTAGTAGGTTGGAGATTAGAATGGTTACTACTAGCATGAGGTTGTAGGAGTTGTTCGAGACTCATGGTATTTGTTGTTTTTACTCTCTTTTGGTACATATAGTTTTACCTTATAGTTGAAGTACTTTTTTAAGGAATTACATATTTATACTCATGATTTCATTTCCATTGAAGTATGAGATGGATTTTTTTGGTGTCTATCTTATATATCTTTTTCGCATGTGTTCTTATAGAGGATAATGCCTCCCATTTATGTGGTTACTATAACCTCAATGTGAGTCTCCCACCTAGGGAATATTAGATGCAGGACTTGAGGGGAACTATCTCCCTTCTCACATTCATAGCCTAGAAGGGGTACACCTTGTGGGGAGGGGGTCGTGATAGAGTTTATGAATTAATACACCTTAGGTAAGGAGGCATTTCAATGATGGAATATTCATCTCGCTTCACCGAATTGCATCATTTTCACCATCCATGATTGGTTATGAGATAAATCTGGTGAGATTCTTAAAGGATAGTATTGTGTATTCCATTCTCTTATAGATAAATGTATTTAAGTTGACCATCATTTCATAGATCATGAAATAGGCCCTTATATACTCACTAAAACATGAGGGAGTTAGGTGATGTGAAGTATGTAAGTTTAGCTTCCAAGAAGACTATAGGTGGTATTCCTAGTGACAAGAAGAGAAAATTTTAGGGTACACATGTGGGGAAGTAATAGCTAAGTGGAAGGAACTGATAGATTTATAGTGTGTCACCAGTGCAGTAGGACAAGTCACATGAAGCCCTAGTGTACTAGGAACCTGATCGAAATTTGGGCTTGTGGAAGGATGGGTCACCTCCATTACTTCTTCCAATCCATTATTGTTGTGCCTAGTGGGTGAGGTTCTATGACAAACCCACCTTCTAGTGTAGGATATGTGGAATTATGTCAGATAGGAATCTAATATTATACAAGTCATTCAGTTTGAGCTAGTGGTCGAGGTCGTGGTAGTCAGGATTCAGATTTCCAACATCAGTAGAGTGGACCTTCTTAAGATAGTAATATAGTATCTCAGGGTCATGTTTTGTGCCCTATCTATGTTGTGTAGAAAATTCTTGAGTAACAGAGTCTAGGGACATCTAAATTTATAGGTACTATTCTGGTAGCCTCTACTATTGAATTTTCCATATTCAATATAAGTTCATAGTTACCTTTTCTATACGGTTCAACCATTGGAATTCTAGGCTTAGTAATAGAGTACTCCAGTGGTGTCATAACCCTCAAAAATCCAATGGGATTTTGAGCAGAAGGTATATTCTATTGTATGTAATTAACATTTATGATAGGTGAGTACCATTTTCTATGGTGTTTATTCATCTTCTAGATGTTCGACTTTGACCTCATTCTCAATATGAACATGATCATTCCTTTCCAGTCCATGGTGGATTTATATAACCATTGGGTTGCCTTTACATCACCCTAAGGAAACAAGTATATCTATAAGGGTGAATTGAGTCTTTGGGCTGGGCAATATGGACTCAAGAATAATTGTCTTTGTGGGATGACCGCCCAAATGGCCAATCTATTCATGAGAAATCAAGGAATTCATATTGTTAATTTTCTTCCCATCATCAAAACATTCTTAGACATATTCCCTAAATATTTATTAGATTTACTTATTTAGAGGGATATTGAGTTCACCATTGAGATTATTCCAGGAGCAGAACCAATGTATATGGAGCCATATATGATGGTAGATATAGGGCTCTAAAAAATAAGAGGAATCTTAAAGACATATATTCTATGGATTTTATTAGACCCATCACATCACCGATGGAATCTCCAGTCCTTTTTTCAATGAAGGAGGATAATACCCTTAGATTTTTCATGGTTTATCTTGAAGAATAGGTATCCACTACCTCATTTGGAGGACCTCCTTGACTAGATTTCATCATGTTATGTTTTCTTAAAGAAATATATAAGTTAGATTTATCATCATGTTCATGTGAGTCCATCATACATACCGTATACTCAATTTTAGAATTTATATGACCTGTAACTATATATGGATATATTTTTTGGTCTAAAAATGAATTTTAAGTCTTCATGGAACTAATGAATTTGAATTTAAACCCAAACCATGATTCTTTGATGGTAGTCAACATAGATGAAATTTTGGTTTATTCACAGTAAAAAAAAATTCCAATCATCTTGATATTATGATGAGTACACTGAGAGTAAACTCAGCATATGTGAACCCCAACAAATTCCAATTTTGGATAATAAAACATCACATCTTAGGTCATATAATATCTGTGGTAATTGTATATATTGACCTAGAGAAGCTAAGTGTCTTGGTTTCCTAGGAGAAAAACACAAATGTATTTGAAATAAAAATATTCTTAGGTACAGATGGCTATTATAGGTGATTCATTCACGAATTATCATTATAGGAAGAACCATATATGTATTGACCAAGAAGGTTTTGAAATTTTACTGGAAAAAATATTATGATACAACTTTTTAAGAGTTAAAAGGAAGCCTCACCTCCACGAAAATTTTGATTATTCCTGAGACTATAAAAAGATATATTTTTTATTATGACACTCCATGAATCGAACTTGGTGAAATTTTGATTGATGTTAATTGATTCATGGAAGATGGATCCCAACAACAGATGCCTCCTGGGATTGAATAAACTATGCATGACCTTAAGCGAGAAGTCATGGTTCAAGCCCTTTTCTATTGGAGTCTATACTTTTTGGTTGAGTGGTTCATCATTTATATGGTTCATAAAAATCTCATATAAATCTTCAATACATGGAACATGAATTTCAGGCAGCATAGGTGGGTGGAATACATCCAGTCATTCGACATTGAGATTTCATACAAACCTGTTATGGATAATGTAGTGCCAGATGACCAGAAGTGAAAAAATCTAACACAAGCCATCAAGGAGGCCATCAATGAGTGGCACTTTATGGCTCCATTTTATCTAAAATGCATCTTGAGGATTAGAAAAAACATGGTAAACCTATTCCAGTGGCTCTAGTAGTGATATCCTCTCCTTGGGATGAAGTTCACAAGAGGAAATTATCTAATTTTGAGGGCCTTTTATAGAGAAAGAGCATCATTGCAGGGAACCTACCTCCTCGATTGGTTGTTGATGGTAGTGAAAATTTAATATTCGATGGCCATGTGTGTGTGATGATAGAATTATGGGAAGAGTTAATGAGGGCGTCACATTTCTCAAATTTTTTTGTTCAACATTATATTACAAATATTTAAAAAGTATTTCATCTGCAATACTGGTGGCTAGGTTTGAAGAGGTAGATGATAGAATTTTTCATCCGGTGATCCACCTAGTAGAGCACCAGTGGCCTAAAAGATTTTTAAAGCCTCTATCCATTCTCTGGTGTAAATGGAATGATGTGAACATGTATTTCATGATAGGATTTTTGATATCCCTTTATTATAATGAAACTGTATGGGGGATAATTGAAATTTTAACCGGGATCCTACACTTCCAAACTATACATGAAATCTTCTATTTTGAAGATCTAGGAAGGATCTACATCTTGAAGATAATGAAAAATCATGGTGTGACCCATTATACCATTTATGACCAATACATCTGGTTCACTTCATGGTTCTAACCAGGGTTACATGAGGCACTGGGTTCACATGTTCTCTTGAGTACTACACATCACCCTTAGACCAATGGGAAGTTCGAGCAGATCAAACATGTGTTAGAGGATATACTACGAGTTTGTATACTTTAACATAGAGGTTCCTAGATTAATGATATTCCTATGGTTTAGTTTTCTTATATAATAGTTTTGATGTATCATGATAGATGGCTCGTTATGAGGCCCCCTATGGTAGACTGTTCTTTTTACCTCAGTGCTGGATAGATGTAGGTGAGACATCTTTTTTGTGGTTTTAACTCATTCATGAGAATTATGTGAACATCCATATGATTCAGAATATTTTGTTCATTTCTCATTCTTAACACAATACTCATTCCTATATTCATCATAGAACACTTGAGTTTAAGGTTGTACATTGAGTCTTTATGCATGTATCGATTAGGGTGTGTCATAGAAGAATCGGTAGACGAGGCAAGTTATAACCATGATATGTCATTCCTTTCTATAGAACAGAGAGAGTTGGGTTGATGGCCTTTCATTTTTTTACCTCGGAGGTATATTTCCATGACTGATTTATTACATGTATCTCATCTTCAATAGTATCATGTCGACCCATATCATTTTTCTAACCCTAATGATATCAAACTGGAAGAAGATGGATCCTTCGAGGAGCATTAGATATCTATTGTTTATCATATCACAAATTTTATTTATGGTATATCAGTTACTTTTGATTAGGAGATTTGGAAACAAGGATTCATATAGGATGAATCCTGGTATGTAGAATCTATGTGCATGTACAGTTGCTAGAACTCTTCTTGGATAATGTTATACTACCCTCAGAAAGAAATCTCTGGGATGGGTTATCTTAAGGATGTGAGGTTGTAATGACCCAGATCAGAATAAATGTATGAAACATTAATTTTTTTATTTAATTACTTTAAATACAGACAAATTTATTCCTATAAGGGTCGAGAATGTTTCAGGGTTTTTAGTGGCTCGTTTGAAGCACAATGCACCGAAAAGTTGGGAAGTAGACTGGGTCGCACAATTATTTTGTAACCCTGAGACCTGATGAAAATGGTTTTTTGAGTGCTATATGTACGGGGATATAGATATTTTTCATATTCTCCACATAGTTAGCCAAACCCCACTTTTCTCATCCAGTGGATGAGCATCATCCTCCCTCCTTGAAACCCCCTTTCCCCATAAAATATTGGAATCAAGTTGGAGCCTCCGTTCATCATCCAAATAATCTACCTTCAGATCTATTAGAACACCATAGGGATGATCAATAATCCTATGTAATATATTTTAATATTATTCCCCCATCAATTGTGATATATGGATGCAAGAACTATTTCCACATTTTATAGGTATTTGACGGATACTATGATTTCTTCCCACCTAGCTTGAACCAAACATTGATACTAGACAAGGGAAGCTCTACAAGGCTACAGAAGGTCGTCAAGGAATTTTCTCATTATTTTGTTTCTTTTTATAAATAGTGTCATTGTTTCATGGGTAGAGAAATTTTGTAATTACATTAAATTGTTAACATTAACATTCCATTTTCAACACATGTGATTGGAGCATCACCCCATTGGGTTGATTACCTTGGCCATTATCACCAAAATGGGAATTCCTGTCATTAAAGTATTTTTTCCTTTTCCTTTTCTTATTTATAACCAATGTGTGTATTTTCCTCATAATAATTGACTTGAATTGCAAAATTAAATTGATTGGGTGAGGATCCATGTGCCTAGGCCTCTATATCCTATTCCATGAATTAGTTTGTTAAATTAAAATAAATGTAAATTTTTAAATCCATACACACATGCCTTAATTGAAATGGACATTTGATTAGGCCACAAGAATGTTTTTCCATCATACATGTTTTTTCAAAAGTGTTTTCCTGACCAATGTGCCTGTTATGACTGATATGCCTAAATTAATTATACAGGCCCTTAAATTGAGCATGTTAATTATGAAATGTTTTTTTAGTACATTCTCAATAGATCTGAGGGTGAACCAAGGTGTTCAGACTTAAGGACCCCTTAGAAAGACTCTCATGCCTTCTGTTATAATTTATTAATGCTTAGTAGGCACATCCAGAATGACACCACATATATTTGGGAATGGTTTTCATAAAATTATTTATGATTACCTCTTAATGAGTGATGAAGGTTCCTAGGGGATACACCTTGGATGGGATCTAAATCATTTTTGGTTTAAACATGCCTAGAGAGATACTTGAGCCCATACTTCTGATACTATGTACAAACTTGGAGGATAGTATTTTACTTTTCACCATGCTTAGTGTGAGACATCATACATCATCCTTAGGTAACCATTTAAAAGATCCTTATAATTTGTTATGTTATGAGACCCTTGAGTGCTAATTCTCATGTATTATTAAATGTTCAAGGATGTTCCCTAGGCATCCCACAATGTTTAATAAATTTGTTTTCAAATGAAATCAAAATGGAAAGTGATCATTTTGAAAAAGGGAAATGATCTTTTATATTAATAATGCAAGGAAATGTCCTCCAATCAGAAGAAAAATCATGGGGATAGTCCATACTCTCGATATTTTCCTTACTCAAATTACCATTTTAGGATCTCTTGGATTAGAGATGCCGGATTAGGGTGAAGTATGTAGATTGTATTGGTCTCCAAGTGGATCCAAGTAAAATGTAATTATTTATCTGTTCTATATTTAATTTAAATTATTATTGTGATCTTATTATATTTATAATGCCTGAAATTGAGTGTCCATGACACCATGTGTGATAAACTATTGATATTATGTCTCACACCCTACTCATGGCATTAGGCACCTGAGTAGAATTTTTGATTGTAGGTGTATAAAAAGTGAAGTAGTGAGCTTCCAATGATTGATTAACATTTTTAGGATGGATTTGAGAGTATAAGACTGTGCCTATGATCATGATTTTATCTATAAAAGGTTTTGGAATAATATTTATTTTTAACAGATTGTTGTATATGCTTATATACCTTTCCCCATGCTTAGTCATTCTCTGTAGACACATGAAAAACAATAATCATTAGTTACTTCTATTCATTTATTCCAATTCAAAATTTTAGTTCATTATCTTTAATGTTTATTATTTTGTTTACCATTTATATCTAGATGTTTTTATTTATTTTTTTCTCCTATATATATATATATATATTCACTCCAATATATTAAATGAGGGAATAGTCTCCCCACGAACTTACCCAAGGATCTCACTCCTAGTTAATAGCTTCTAGAATTTGGGGAGGTGCGCTTGAGATATTTTGTCCCACCATATCAGGGCACCTGTCAAATAAAGATCAGAATGGGGTGGTACATGTATATCCATAGGTTATCCCATGAAGTTTTTTGTGCAAGCATGTGATGAAATTTTCAACAAATATATTGGTTTTCTGTTTAAAGTGGTATGTAATATACCTAATTCCAAAAGACCCCAGAGTTCTCTATATTGTGGGATGTATTATATGTAATATTATGTAAAAAAACATGAATTAATGTTTAATAAAATCATGGATTCTTATAGTTGGCATCAAAGGAACTATTTAGTTAATATTTTGTATTAGTAATAGAAAACTCTAGAAAATGCCTTAGGGATAATGATAAATATTAGAAAACATTCCTAAATTTTAGTAATTATAGTTTAAATGGTATATCAATAATATATTGACCTTTCATGATGCTACAAGTGGATGTTGCTTCGGTAAAAAAGTTCATATGGGTAAAACCTAAAAAATATTGTGTTAATAAAGACTAGACTTGGAACTGGTGGACGAAAACATGCCTCAGTGCACACCTGGTTTGAATATACTTAGGGATATTCATTGGTAAAATCATTATCTCATTATGGGAAACTATTAAGGGAAAAAATAACCATAATAATATATGTTTGGTAAAATATCATGTATAACATAGATTGAAATACATACATTTATAAGTTAATAAAAACATGTAATTTATAAGTTAAATCTATAATGTAAATGGATTACCTTAAAATTGATTATAGTATAAAAATAATCATCAATAACTTTCAATTTATTCTATCCAGTGGACAAAAATAAGAGGAATTGGGAAAAAAATCAATGTGATATGAAGTCTGATAATTGCCCCAACGAGATGCCCAAACTGATTAGAGTGGGAATCAAATACTTTATAATGATGCTCTCTCTGTTGAATTTTTTTCTGAATAGAATCATGGATTATGAGGAGAAACCCCCCTAATAAATAACAATCATTAATTGAGGGATTTATATGACAAAGGACCCTAACTTTCAATGGATCATCTGATCCATTAATCATGGAATAATGGATCAACTCCATTAATAAGATCTTCTCCATACTTCAATGTTATGAACAAAAAAAGGTTATACATGCTAGTTATCATATAGAAGGTGAATCTAATTATTGATATAAATTGATCTAGAATATAATGATAAAGGAATATATTAAATCTATTGGGTTGAACGAATTAAAAAAAGTTTTTTTATAATTATTTTCCACACACACTTGTAATTAGAATGGAAAAGGAATTCCTTACACTAAAAAATGAAGATAATGAATATACTAAGGTAGAGGAGGAAAAATTTAGAATCCTTTTACAGTACACCTCCATATTTTCCATTACCCTAAAATGAAAGTTTGAACACTTCATTATTGGGAATAAACCTAGTCTAAAAAAATGCCTAGTGATCGAATCTGTTGATAGTAATGGGAAAATTGTCTGATGTTCTCTCAAAGTCGAGATGGTGATCGGTGGATCTCATGTGTATCACAGGGATAATAAGCACAATATAGATTTTAATTCTGGCTATTTTGTGGAGAAATCTGACGGTGCCAATAAATTTTAATATCCCACTTTTCAAGGGATTGAAAATAAGCATCCTGTAAAATTCCTTAACGGGTGAGGAAATGATTTACATGGAGAAAGGAAGGACACCTAGATAAATATTTTAAAGAGGAGCAACCCACTAATGTGATAGAGGAAACAAAATCTCTAGTAAACCCTCAATGCATTTTTCATTGATTAAACTGAAAGTAATTGAGAGACTATAAAAACCATTTCACTAAGTCAAGGGTTTTCAAAGACAACAAAAAACCTCAAAGCCAAAAAGGTGATATTGTTCCATCAAAACCACTAAGGTGGATCACAATAATTAATTCGTGATAGGTACATTATTTATTCATTCATGAATTAAGAAAATAACTTTTGATTCAATTTTTAAGAATTACATTATCTCATGATTGTTTTAAAAAACTATTCAAACAACAGCAAAAAGCATGGATGTAGTGATGTCTATGAAAAAAGAAAATAGTTCAATTATTTTATCCCTTGTATATAACTCATTACGAGTTAATATTTGAAGGATTAACTTCCCATAAAACATTTTCATAATACCTTTGCTGTAATTTTAAGCAATTATGGGTATGGATTGGATTTCCCTATAAAGATCCAACATAAATATCCTCAATATGTAAATCACTCACTATATGATAAATCGACCCCTCTTTTTATTCAAGTGTAAAAAGGTGGATGAATCTTCTTAATGACACCATCTCAAGAATGGATATTATATCCTTAAGAGAAAGATTATCAAGATAAAATTACTATTCATGAGGAAAATATCATACTTCAATACATTTCCATTCTAAAGGAATATGCTAGTGTGATTCCCAAGTAATTTCATGGTTTTCTTCAAATCTGAGAGGTTGAATTTTCAATCGGACCTATAGATGGGGTATTACAATTATATAAGACTCTATATAGAATGGTTATTTCTGAACATGAGAAGCTAAAGATATAAATACATTATGATCTAGATAAAGGGTTCATATTCCCAAGTGCATCACCTTGGGGTTCACTTGTGCTCTTTATCAATAAGAATGATGGCTCAACAAACCATTGCATTAATTATTGTGAGCACAATAAGATCACGATAAACAACAATTATCATATTCCAAAGATAGATGACTTGTTTGATCAACTACATGGAGAACTATACTTCTATATGGTGGATCGATTATTGAGATACTTCCAACATAGGGTGAATAAAGAGGAAATCCTAAATACTACTTTTCATATCAGGTATAGGCACCACGTGTTCATATTAAATCCATTTGGACTCACTAATGCTCCATAAATATTCATATACATGATGTATGGAGTCTTTAGATATTAACAAAAAAATATTGTGATAGTCTTTATAGATTATATTCTAATATAATCCAAAAATAAGGAGGTGCATGAAGAGAATATGAGTAATCTGCTAAAGACACTATAAAAGAAGAATATTTATAGAAAGAACATCAATGTGAGCTTTGTTTGAATGAAGTATCATTATTTGGGAATATAATCACATGAAATGGGATATCTATAGATCCATCAATGACAAATAAATTTAAGGATTACTGAGGCCATAATTTTTGAAATATATCCATAGTTACCAGGATTTAGCTAGGTAGTATCATGGAATTGTGAGAAATTTACCTTGATTGTCAAACCCTCTAACCAAGAAAACTCAAATGGTATGTAGGTTTTCATAGAAAGATGAATGTGAAGAGTGATTTAATGTTTTCAAAAGGTGTCTTAGCATTGAACATATGATCACATTACCCATAGGTGGAGAACTTTTAGTGGTATTGCGTGATGCTTCAAAGAAGGTCTTGGGTTTTGTATTAATTCAGATTGAAAAAGTAATGACCTATGATTTATGGAAGTTTTATGTTCACAAAAAGAACTACCTAATGTATGATCTGAAATTGGTTGTAGTTATATGCTCTTTGAAAATATGGTTTCATTATATGATTGGATAGAAATGTTAAATTACATGGAACAAAAATACCTCAAGTATATATTCATTCAAAAAATAGACGAATATGCACCGATGAATATGGATATAGCTAATAAATGAATATGACTCCTACACTAACTACCATCAGGGGATATAAAATAAAGTGGTTGATTCCCTATGTTGAAATAATCCATATGTATTATCATTGATGATAATTGAGAGGTATCTGATCTTTTTAGATTTGAAAAGGATGGACATGGGAATCAGAAAGGAAGGACCATTATAAAACATGTCACAAATGACTTCTCATCCATCCCTTATGAAGAGGATAAACGATGCTCAAAGGTTTGATGTGGGAATATACAATGAAAATGGAAACTATAATAAAAGTAAAATCCATGGTGTTCAATGTAAATTAATAAGGAGTTGTTATATTTGTGTCAATACTATGTGAACCATAAAATCTTGAGTTGAAGAAAAAGTTGTTTAAAGATGCACATAACTTAACCTTAACCATCCACCAAGGAAATTTTTTTTGATATATATAATAGAACTTTTGGTGGGAAAATATGAAGAAAGATATCATGGAATATACATCATGGTGTCTTTTATGTCAGTAAGTGAAATTAAAAAGGAACAAATCCAAGGGGGTGATGTAGCCATTACCCATACCTACATGAAAATGGCAAAACATCACCTTCATCATTGTCATTTCCTCTCAAAGACATCATCAGGAAATAAATCTATAAGGGTTGTGGTGTATTGTCTTATAAGTAATACACACATCATTATGATTCAAGATGATTTCTCACATGATCACCATGAACATATATAAAAAATGGAAGTTGTAAGGATTCATGGAACACCACTACAAACTGTATTTGATTGAGATCATAGATGTACCTAAAATTTATGGAAGTCTCTCCCACATAATCTAAGAACTGAGTTGATCATAATCACTACTTATCACACTATAAATAATTGAAAATCTGAGTAGACTATCAAAACACTTGAGCACATGTTGATAGAATTCTATATTAACTTCAAAGGAGGATATGATCAATTTCTTTTTCTCGATGAGTTCTCATACAATAGATGTTTACACACAAGCATCCAAATGGATCCCTATAAATCCCTTAACTGGAAGAATTTCATAACACCTACATATTAGGATGAATTTATGGGAAAAAAACTACTAGGTCTAGAAATGGTACATGAGATGGAAGAAAAGGTTAAGAGCATTAAATAGCACATCAAGGATGATCAGAGTTAAAAGAATCGATATAATAAAAATAAATGATGAGGCCTAGTTTCTGATATTGGAGAAATGGTATTCCACTTCATATCCTTATGTAATAATGGTATGATATTTTTTAATACGAGAAATCATAGTCTATGATACATTTTTTCCTGTAATATATTTGATCCCATCAGAGTGGTGGCCTATCAATTATCACTCCCACCTAACATATCTCAAGTACCTAATGTATTCCATGTATCCCTCTTGATGATGTACATACCAAACCCTTCACATGTACTCAATACAGATGTGGTACCATTGTAGATTTATATTTATTATGAAGATTATCTAGTGAAGATCTTAGATCAGAGAGACAATGTTCTATGAAATATGGCAATACACTTGGTCAAGGTGTTATGGAGAAACCAAAAGCTTTTAGAAGTTATGTGGGAATTAAGGAATTGATGATATAGAGTTACCCTCTCATCTTTTAGTGTGTGAAATGAAAATTTTTCTGGTGATATTTCTTAATGGGGGAATATTTTAAAGTCCAGAAATGTTATAAATAAATTTCATCCTATAAATTAAATTAAAATTATTTATATATATCATGGTTTTAGAAAAAATGCACATATTTCGTTTAATTTTATATAATTGTATTTAAATAATCACTAAGAATAATTACCATTGAAAATATAGACATTTAATAGTAATCACTATATTAGTATAAATATATGGTTTTAACAAACCCAATTGACACAGAAAAAGGAATTCATGCCCTCAACAAGTAGAATTGTACCATATGAATCCCATTATTTACAACTTCAAAGGGAGATAACATCATTGGGATTTGACCTTGACCAATTCCAAACTAGAATCCAATTACATATGCATGAGTGAATCCGTTTATAGTATAATTTCTAGTGCATCATCATCACAACCTAAACCATGTACAACGAACCACCACAAGAAAGTATCAACATACCACATCTTACACTTATAAATTTTCTTGTTTATTAATGGTATATGTATCACGACCCTTGAAATACATGTATGTACATTATTTTTCTATAGAGTAATGAATACATTTTCATTCAATAATATTTACCTTATAAATTATTTTTATTTTAATATAATAATACACATTTATTATCTCTAGGTAATATTCAAATTTTATTAATGAATTTATTTTAATGAATTTATTTATGTAAAAAACATATAATATTTTAATAAAATATTATTATTAATTAAAAATGAAAATATATTTTTATTTAAGTCAAATGTAATTTTTATAAGGGTATGAAAATCGTTAGTGTCAAAAAACCCAACATTTCTTAAGAAATGACGATTCTTATTTTAAATCAGAAATTTCACATATTTATTAAATTATTTTGATAAAATTAATTGTATTTTTGGAATTATAATGTTAGGATTATCCAATATTGTGTTTTATATAATTTTCAGAAAAAATATAATTTTCGGTTAAAAATTAAATACTATATAATTTTAAATTATGTATAATAAAATCCTAATGCCCCAAAAGTGATGTAATAGATACTGTAAAGGGTATCCAAGAAAACATCTATGTTTTCGTTATAAAATATTTTTATTTATTTATTAATTTTACTAATTTTATAAATCCTTTATGAAACATCCAAAACCATTAATATAATATAATGTTTCAAAATCATTTCTTTAAATGTATGAATCACGTCCAAATCACCAAGGGTGTTTATTTTTAATGTTAGGATATTGGGATTGTTAAATAATATAATCCACCACAATTTGGATGAATAAAAGGTAAAAAACCATGGTGAGGTTTTTGGTTTGGGTCATTATATTATATATAGTACAGAACCTATGTTTGAAAAATAATAGAGAATTACCTAATCATTTCCTATATAAACATAACAAAGGGACCATTTTTTATCACTAAATATCCTTAGAGAAAGTTTGTACATGGCCCTAACCTCTTTAGAGACCTCCCAAGGTTCCCTGATGCTCTTAAAAATCTCTTTCCAATAATTTGAAGTCACACTCTCAAGGTAATAGATCCCCTAATTCTCTTCATTGTTAAAGTTTCTTTATTATCTTATGCATTCCATTTCCAATTCCATATATTGGTATATATATTTCCATATCCCTATTACTACCCAGTTGATGTTAAAATGATGAGATACCCCTTTCTCTCTTCTCAACCCACATTAATAATTTTTAGGTGACATCATTATGCTACCAGAATTTCACCGTGATTTTCCATGCCAAAACAATTGCTTATTGAATACCAAACTAATTTTTTAGATAGGATGTTTACCATTATCCACATATAATTATTTTAATTTTTTCAAAAATTTATATGTCACACAAACCATTATCTTATAATTTAAAATTATGATTAATGAATCCATTTTTTATGATCTATTTCTAATAATTAAGCATCAGAATGAAATAAATGTTATGGGTTCCCCCGAAATTATATTGTTCTCCAATGAATTTAGTAATGTTTAGTCTCATTAGATGTCAAGTAAGAAACTAGGGTGAACTTGATTAATTTTTGGGTATTTTTCTGCTATTATTTCTTTTCAGTTAACCTTGACCTATGTCTATGATGCAATGTTTTATTTTTCATTCACATTTTCCATGTCGCCTTTGTGATTATCTTGATATGTCATGTCTCATTGTTAATGTTAATGAATCTCTCTCATTTTATGTCACATTTATATTCCTATTGTATAATATTTATTATTCTCTTTATTTTATTGCATGGATATTCCCTTCTTGGGATTTATACCTTACCTCTTTCTTATGTGTGTCCCCAGGTTATCCCATCTAGTTTTAAGTATGACTATGTTAAGGAAGTTTTCTATAAAGTTGTTATTTTTATTGTTTAAATTGTTATGTAACTTAACAAATTCCAAAATAATCTAAACAATTTTATTTTCCATGTTTCATTATGTATAATCTTATTTAATAAGTCATGAGTTGATGTGTAATAAAGGGAAGGATTTTTATACGTTATACTTATCTTAATTCACCTATACATAACATATATATCCACACATGACATAAAAATGAAGAATATATAAAATAAAATAAAATTTAATATATATATATATATAATGTATAAAACAAACACTATGATGTAAATAATTATAACAGGTACACTAAATATAATGAAAAATTGAAAAATAATTTCCCATTGAACCAAAGGGAAAAACTAACATAAACAGCCAAGGAAAAAAGATACAAACAATGAACCAGCTAATGACATGAATATAATCCACTAATAATGTTTTCATTGAATGAGAATAAAAAAATAATTTAAAACTATTAACATTAGTTTAAAATAATGTTGGTTTTATCCCTAAAATAAAGTAATATGTGTGGGTTGGATGAGAAAAGAAAACAACTCACTAAATAATGAAAATGAATAAAATTAAATAATGATACAAACAATGTTACTAGTGAAAGAAATATGTTAATTGAATTAAATAGTATTTGAGCATGTGAACAATATAATAGGGAAATAATCCACGTAGAAATTGGGAAATATTCAATATATATGACTATGGGATTTTATTAGAATGTGTTTAAATATACTTTTCTCAATCTATGGATAAAATTCATTGTAATTTAATAAAAAGTGGTTGAGAAACTATGTCTTCTAATAAAATTGTGTGTGATTGAAACCTATAGTTTTTTACTATTTCATTAACCCATTCAAAAAACTATGATTCAATTTTATACTAGAATTAAATATTAATTTTATCCTTTTTTATACTATAAATAGAAGATATATTTCCATAATATTCTCATATTTTTAATTTGTGTGAATGAATATAATCAAGATCAATCATCATGGATACTCAAGGTTTTTTCTTCAAAATAATAACTGATAATGAACTTAATATTGAGGGAAACATCCAAAAAAATAAACATTGAATTATGTGAAAACAATTACCAACATAATCTCGACCTCACCCAAAAAGACTTTTAGTTGGTGATCATATTCTCTCAATCACAATTTAAGAATTCCATTATAATTTAAAATATGGATATTATTTTTTTGGACGGATGTGTCTTCTCTATTTAAAATAATCCTCATCCTAAAATCCAATTTCATTTTCATTTTTCCAGGTACACGACATGTCACTCCTAGGCATCCTAGGTCTCACTATGTTGATGATGAATGAGAATCCTCCGCAGGTTCAGGTCCTCTATATTATATATAATCAAGTTCACTTGACCACCTTAAGCTCACAGGAAGCATTATTGACCTCATATAATTCATTTTACATGTGTTATTATTATAAATACTAATCTTATCTCTTGGGTTATAAAAGAAAAATCACAAATTGAATGTGAATATCATCTTGTGGGTGACCCCTATATTATGCATTTAAATTTCTCAGTTTTTCATTAGTCTCCAATATTATCCCAAGCATTCTTATGGATTTTTAGTCAATATAGAAATTTGAATAGAATTTTTATATTTTCATTTAGAATTAGAGATACCCAAATATTTTTTTTTCTATTTCTCATAACAGTCATGAAAAATGAGTACCTTTATGCAAGATAATGTGTTGATTTACCCTTATACAACAAAGAACATTGAAAAATACTCTTATGAAAGTATCTTCATACCCTTAAATAATATTTTATGTTTGAGTCTAACCCGTCTATAGTCTAGGATTTACCTTTTCGTAACCTTACAGAACAATGCATGACCTTTATATATCATATGATATACCTTTCTATAGCATGGGAATAAAAAAATAACCCTTGCATAGGTATTCAAAAATGGATTCATCCTTTAAATAAACATATATCCTCTAAGGAGGAATTTTCCTAACCTCTAAAACACATGAATTTAATATTTAAGTTCAAATTCTCAATTCAATGTTATAATTTAATATTATAAAAATCATCTTAAAGAATATTCAATGAACTTGATATTATAAATGAGTAATTTGAATTATAAAATAATTATATCTATGTTATTGAAAATTATATTATTAATTAATGATCACTCAAAAAATAAAAATGTCGTTTTAATTAGAAAAAATTGAAAAGTAAAAAACATATAAATTTTATCATTAATGAACCAAACCACGCATTTTTATTGAAATATTCAAAGAATAGTTTTTTCATAAAAAATCAACAAATTCATAATCATTTATCATTTAAAGCACTAATTCTATATTACACAATTAATATATCCATAGAAATGAAATGGAAATATGTGTTCAATATTGGCCATATAAAATTACACTACACATAGAAAATTGGTTTTCATCAAGTAGTTTTTAGAACATGTTCATAAAAAGAATCTATGATTTTACTTTGTACATAAAATACAAGAATTAACAAATTGTCTTAGAATGTGGCATGTTATAAATTTATTTATAATAAAAAATGATTTTATAATATTTTTAATTTCAATTAATTCCTAAATTCAAACACATACTCCAGTATTGAAAGAAAAAAATTACTTATAAATTAATGAAAATCTCATGACTCCTACTTGAATTTCACTCATTGCCTCTCCTCTGTCCATGTTTATTTTCCAGTTCTTGGAGTGCGGGAAGATAATATTAAATTTGAATTATAAGATTAATAATAATAAACTTTACTTATAATTCTTACCTAGTATTATAAAATAAAAACCCATTTTTCACATTCTTGATGGAACTAAAATGGGTATATTATAAGTCAATTTTCACCTTATTCACTTGCGATAAATATTCTCACCTTAATGAACTAATTTTACATAATTAAGTAAATAATTTTAACTTTTCCCAACCTTCAATGTTTAGAGACTTATAGAATTCATAATTTGATTTTATTTACTAAAAAACACAGTGTCTAATGTCTCGGAGATTCATTGTGGGGTCTCAATTATACATTTTCTTCCAGTTGTAAAATACATATATGTGTATATTTTTAGTTGGATCTCTAAGGTGTTATATTACACAATGGTGAATTTACCTATTTTCATATTCAATGATTTAGTTTCCTCATGATCTAATTCCAATTCCATAAAAATAATTCCAACCTCACTACTTTTCCTAGTCGTCAAATATTATTTTCATAGAAGTAATGAGAAACAAAACTAAAATTGAAAACCAATAAAATAATTTGAAATTCATTGAAATCATTAGTAATTTGCATAAAATTATCTACTATGAAGGACCATATTAAAATAATATTTATTGTTAAATAACCACAATTTTTTAAAATTTTCCTAACATTTTATTTGAATAAAGATTGAAGTTATGTTCATTAAAAAAGGACTCCTCTCCCCCACACCTAAAACCTACAATGTCTTCAATGTTGAATAATAAGGTGATAAATAATTTCAGTAAATTTTGTCAATGAATATTTTCAATTTAACAAATTAATGTATGTCTTAATGTTTACAAGAAAGTTGAAAAAAAATTTCCATAAAGCTATTTAAAACTAAGATAGAGTTGAGAAATCACATGCTTTATATTTTATGTATGGTAGAATAGATTAAAAACCCCAAATAATAATACTAAAAAAATAATGGTTACACATAATTTTATTTTGAATCCAAATGAATTCAAAATAGGGACAAATATATTCAAATTTCTTTTAATTTTATTTTCAACAACCTATATTTAAACACATTAAACCACCTATAAAAAAAGTCTGTTTCACTAACTCTAACTCAAACAGCTAATTAAACTCCCCAAACATAATTGTCAATATAGTAATGTAAAAATAATTTAATAAATAGATTATTACAATACCCCTGAATGTAGAAGCATAATCAACCATATTTTTATAAAATTTATTCCCCACAATTTCCTTGAGTGAAATCCAAATGTTGGACAGTTACAGATTCTAAAAAATAAAAATTTACAACATAAGATAATATTAATTAAATATAAAATGAAAATAAAACAAAAAATTTTAGTTTATAGAACTTTTATCCATTAGGATCTATCTTGTATATCCTTATAGTATTCGATAATCATGTGAAATTATTCTATAGATGTTTATATCAGTACCAATGACTTCAAAGATTTCCATGTCAACAATTAACCATTGAATGCTATCATGGATCAAAACCAAATATAATTCAAGGAATAAATCAACATTATGAAGAAAATTCAATTGATAATAGGCGTCCATATTCCATGTAAATAAAACCCTAGTGTGATGGCTTAATTTATAGCATGAATAAATAGTCAACAACCAAATGAAAGCAATGAGGTGCACATAGAAAATTAGATAAGTGATGGATCAAACATAAAGAGATATGATATAATACATGATGACAACCCACATGATCATTCCAAGAAAAGTGACTGCATGAATAAAATCTACTAATTATGTCTAAAAGGTAGACTAACTATTAAGGACTTGTGGTAGGTCGATCGATCATGGAATAAACATTTTCCAAAGTTCATGATCAAACACAAGATGGTATAGACTAAACAAATAAATAGAAAAGAGATATTTACCTACCTATAATTCTATAAAACTAAAAAAATGGAATGAAGTGTCCACATGATAAAAGACAAACCAAACATACGTATTTAACACACTAATAGTGGAATCTTTCACCATCTCCCAAAGTGGATGGACAAAGAATCATAAAAATTGGGAAGACATTATGTGTATTTATTTTAAAATAAAAAAATAAAGGAGAAGGAACCATGGTTTTGATCCTTTGAATAACTGAGTTTAATGTCATCAATTGGACTCAGTGGTACCATAACTTTGAAAGAAGAATATAACATTCAATGAATTTTGAAACCCTTTAGAATAGTTATTAATTATCTGACCATTGACCTGAAATGTTCAATTATCCTCTTTAATTAATTCACCATCCATATTTACTATGATTATCAGCATTTTTAAAGGTATATAATTGTTGGTCTTGATTTTTTAGAAAAATATTTCATTTAATTGAAAAAGAAAAACCCTTTGAACACCAAGGAAGTCCATGTTCTAAATTATAGAATGATGAAATACCATTGTTATATCTTTTTAAATCATATAATTTAATAACAAAAATTCTAAATATCCCCTATTAAACTCAAATATAAAATCCATCCATCTCTATCAAAAACAAAATCACAGATTAATGATTTTCACTATTGATGTCGTCATTGAGTGAGAATAAATAGATTAATTATTTATAGATACAAATCATATTATAGAAGAGAGTAAGGATGGCCCATCCTGGAAGGAAAAATGTGTGTGATAATCAAGGGATGAATACAATGACTCAAGAAAAAATTAAATTTAATAACTGAAATAATTTTTCAAACAAGGTTAGTGGTGTAAGAAATTGGTTAATTGAAAAAAACAATATATAAATTTGCGAACAATAATAAGAACCTTCAAATAATAGAGAAAGTAGAGAATAATAAATTAATGAGGTAAATTAATTTTATTAGATAGATTTAAAATATGTTAAACTTCATCCAAGAAAAATAAATATTAGAATCTCAGTAAGATATTCCAAATAACAATGTAAACTAACTAACATGTTACTAAATTAATCCTAAAGTGTTCAAATTGTAGTTTTAAATAATCTAGAAAACAAATATTCAGTTTTTAACCAGAATCAACTTGTTATTTGATCCTTATGTGATAATATCAAGAAAAAATATATTCTAGGAATATTATTAGATGATTAACCTATTCAAATTATTTTGATCGAGATCAATTATCATTGATAGTATATTTTTTATTTAAAAAATTAACATCCTATGTTTTATTATTTGAGAGCAATATTTATCAAAAGATGGAACTAATGAAATAATATAAATTACTCACATAATTTCATTCCCATAAAATTTTTTATCATAACATGATTTTTATTATAATTTAAAATTAAAATAGTTAAGACGCCTGAAGAGAGATTTCTTCTCACTCAATGATCTTCCACTTCCTCGGCTCTTGTGTTGTTTCTCATCTACCTAGTACTCAATTGATCCCTCCCAGTAGACCCAATACACACAATGTGTTGATGATGAATAAATATCCTCATAATTTACATGTTTTCTATTTAAAATAAAATCATGTTACCATGTAAAAATCGATCTCATGGGTAGAAACATTGGCCTTATACCATTTATCTATCATGCGGTGTTATTTTCATTGTTCACTGTATCAATCATGTTATTTGAGTAAAATCCAAATCTGAATGACCCCCTTCAGCATATGGGAGAACTCCAAACTTATTTTATAAATTAACTCATCTCCATCTAAAATAAAAATAATATAAATTAATGTTACCAAAACTTCATTCATTCAATATATATATATATATTACTTAATATTTTATAATTTTGATTTTTAGCATCCCATGCATTTTAATACAATTTATCTAACCAAGAAACACATGTGGAACTTTTCATGATCCCAATGTCAAGGATGTATCCTAATGCAGTGACGCATATAGCTTGACACCATTACACATTTCACTTTATACCCATACCCTAACATTAGAATGTGATTTTTACCCTTCCATGGCATATGATTAACCTTTCCATATTTTTACAATGAACTACCAGAACATGAAGTCATGTCATTTGTAACTTTCATCAGGCCAGGAATCACGAAAATAACTCTTAAAATGGATTTTAATAAATGTATTCTACCCTTAAGCAAAAAACTCCCCCATTAAATACAGCTACATAGTCACTAAAACACATATATTTTATAAATAAGTGAAAATATTAAATTCAAAATTCTAATTTAATAATAATATTTAAGATTAATGAATATTCCAAGAAATTGATATTTAAAATTAGAAAATGGTAGAATAATATAATTAATTGGGAAATGTTTTTGAATTATATTTTCAAGGAATTATCACTCATAAAATCACAAAGATGTTTCTTTTAATATAAATTTGAAATTAAACCAAATAACATTTTATCACTAAAGCACCAAACACAAATTTTAACAAAAAAATTCAAATAATAGGAATTTTATCATAGATAAAATATATCCTATAATTTATCATTAAATTCATAGTATCTTCATTAAGAATTCAATAAATCCCTAAAAATAGAGAGGAAAAATATATTCAATGTGGGACTCATTTGATACACACACCTCTAAGAACCTCTATGACCCACCAAAACCTGGACCATAATGATATCCACAAAAAATCCTTTATCTATTAAAGATACAATATGTATAGTAAATGTATCCCATAAATTGAGGAGTATATATATATATACCTAGGTAGACACCGCAAAAATGAGGAAGAAATAAAAAGAATACTGGTTAGATAAAAAAATAATACATTAGGGAACAGATCCGACCATATAAAATCATTATACTTTTAATAGAGTAAATCAATGACATAGGATACTATTAATCTCTTTATATACCATAAATAGGAAAATTAGTATGAATCATGAAGATTATTATCTACCGAAACAAAATAACCTATATCATCTCTCTCGAATTATGGGGCAGGATCCTCTCCTCGTCGAGGAATAAGTATTATTCATGTGGGTATCCTTCCCTAGTGGAGGAAACTCCCCATATATTTGCTCTTATATGGGGGAAAAATTCATATATAGAGGCACCACGACCTGAATAATGTGATGATGAGAGGGTAATCAACTCCATCTATGATTTTTGGAACCCACACCCAAATGTAAACCTAATGCCAAGGGATTATGACCATGTGAATGCATTAATCTCTACATAAAAACATGTAATTGACTATAATGATTTGGAAATAATAATCTACATGAATCACCTTATGTATGAAAATTTCTGATGAGGATAAGTTAACCTTCATGTATTAAGTGAAAAACATTGTTGGATTGAACGAGAACTCAAATCTATGTCCTGATCAATGGGGTATGAAAAGTTACTAGGCATGAAATATAAATGATATATACTATTGATTTACATTGTGTGTTTAACATAAATATAAATATAGTCATAATCTATCTTATGACATGACATGTAATTTTATATCTAGAAAACATATATAATACGGTACATGAAACGGTGTGCTCGGTGGGGTACTCATCATCTACCACCCCAACCCATGTCAGGTAAGGGTTGAAATACACTGCATCTCATAGAGGGTACACATAATTTAGACTCAACAAAATCTCTAAGTATGAACTGTCAAGGAAATCATGTCATGTAAGGCTATGTGTGAACTATATACTTTCCTTGTCTACATAACATGTGTGGCCACAATGCTACCTAAGAATGTTTCTATGTATATGGCATGCCAACTAGGTTAGGGGAAAACAACATGTATAATGATGTCACAAATTGTGGGATGCTTAATTACTTTTAAAAATATGTCAACATACCAAAAAATCCATAAGGCCAATGTTCTATTGAACTAAACGTTTCATTATCATGTATTTGATCGAAGATTCAGTATTTTTTCAAAAATCATGCCATTTTCACTATTATATATTCCAATTTAGATAAAAACTCATATAAACACCTAACATGAAGACATGATGCCTCCGTAGGTCAATTTTGTGCCATATTTCGACAATAATAATGTCCACTGTTGCATCACACGTATCCTTGATGCTTAGTCCCATCAAATCTCATCAGGTATCTACATCATCACATACCCCTAAATATATTGTTTCCCTATAACCCCCCACCCACATTCCATAGTATTTATAGTAAAACCCAAATAAAATTTCCATTTTCCTAAATTTTAATCCCACAACATAATATAATAATATTTACTGGACCTTTAAAAAAGTGATAGCCAATGATGTACATTCAAAGAACACGGAATGGAAATCAAAAGAAAAACATAGATGTGAATTTATAGTTTTAGTTATGAATAATAAATGAAATGAATTTTAGGAAGTTATCAAAAAATATAAATTCCAATCCAAAAAATAAAATAATATAGTGTGTTGAGCCATGAAATAATGAAAACAGATCAATAATAGATAATCTATGCCCACAATCATGATGAACAAATCAGTACAGAATAAAAAATCCCAACATCACAAATGGATTGATTTCTTATGAAGAGCATGAAAGTGTCATGTTTTTCAAATATTTACTGATAAATATTTCAATTCATAATGTTATATGGATTCTTTAGATCACTTACTCTTACTCCCTCTCTAATGATATGGATTTTGGAAACTAACCCTTCTGATTGAGGTCAATACTAATTTTAAAGTGGAATTTGGACAACCATATAAAATATCATTTAAATAAATATATAAATAATCCAATTAAAATAAATGACTGATTATTCTATGTAGAGAACCTAATAGAAGATGATGATTATACTATAATTAGGGGAAAAGTCATGTATAGGGCACAATTATTGCATCGATGTCCCCATATGATTCATTATTCAGAGGGTAATGAATAATCCATGAGAATTAATGTGTAGAGACTAAATATAATATATTATTTTTAATTTTTTATTTAGTAAGTTTTATGATATTAAATATTTATAAAATGGCTGAATAAAATTAGGAATTTTTTAAATATTCCAAAATTTCAAACAAAATACATAATGGTCGCTACCTCCTCACCATCATCTTGGATTTTCACATAGAAAACTACAACCCACTAAAAAATGGGGTTATTGAGACCACATCTAGTTTTTACAAACCAATGTGATATTATTAAGGTTTAGGTAATATAAAAATATATGCTCTAATAGAATAGATTATTCAGGAAGAGCCTTCTCATGTAATTCCTTGATCACTACAGGGTACTATGAGATGGTGGTTCTATCATTAATGACTAGTTCACTCATGTTAATGATATGTGATGGGTTTCTCACATATATCCTCAAATATATAAATTTTAGGGTGTTATACATTTGGGAAATCTATCGTGGCAGTTCTGGGTTGTAATAAAACGTTCCCACCATACAAAAGATCTAGAATGGACTGATGATTACCAATGATTTCTTGTCTCCCCAACCTAATCTCTAAAATGTAAGACATAGTTAGAGATTCAAAGACACATGATTTGTATCTGTAAAAACCAAAATTATTTATTGGTTTGCATAAAACGTTTTATGGATTTGATTGTTATGCAACCACCCATGGTTCATCTACACATTCTTTTGCACGTCCTTCACAATCTCTAAACAAATTATTAGAAACAGTCCAACCTATTTAAAACACATGGGTGACCTGTAGCTTATCCCATATTGGTCATTGTAAGTATCTATGATGATGTTGAAGTATCAGGTATTGTGTACATGTAAAAAAAATAAAGGAAATTGATCAACCCAATTGAGACCAAAATCCAACATGCACACCCTCAACATATCCTCATGAAGCTAAATTGTTTGCTTAGTCAGGATATCACTATAAGTGTGGAACATTACACAAATCTATAACTGACTCTTGAATTCCAAATACAATATTTTACACAATATTTATACAAATCATGTGTCTCAGGAAGAAATTATTGTCTAGGTATTCTCATTCATACAGATAATCTCCTCTATATACAATCATCTCAATCTCTCCACTAAAATATTATCCCAAATAGTGAAGACATTATCCAATTTTTTCAATAGATCAATGGTCACATAGATAACATTATTACATCCCCTTAATCACAAAATTATTATCATGAAGTTGATTGATAATTCAACCCTCTTATATGACAACACATCAAGGGGTTCATTCAATTGAACTGGAATATAGTGCCTCACATTCACCAATTGATAGGTTTGGATTCAAGGGATAAATTAAGAAAACAAATCTATATCATATGTAGCCACTATAACTAATAATTGAGTTGTTGATTCATAATCATAATTTTGATATGCACCATAAAGGGAGATGTTTGTAAATCCTTCTACAACTCCTCCAAGATCATGGTCATCCCAATATTCCATTATTAGAGGAGCGTGATGTTATCCCTACATTCATAACAACACTTGGGTGCATCAACTATGAATATTCAGTCACTAAAACGTTATTATTTATATATTCCACATGGTCTTCTCCCAAGCACTAATGAAGCGTAGGGTCCAACACAATTGATCAAATATTATCCACTTATCGCTTATCCAATAAAGAGAAATTAAATGAGTCAAAACACTTAGAAACCCCTCCCAATAATTTATAATTGGAATTCTCTCAAAAGGAATATAACACCTCATTAAAATCTCTTGGATTATAATTAATATTGAAATCATGATCATATAGAATCAGAAAAAAGTCCTTGTCTCATGTTCAGATCTCACTAAGTGAAGATATTCTTGTGAATCTTTTGGTTTACATAGACTATGAAACAATTTCCATGAAGGTAGTTCATATATTTCATTGGGTTTAATACCACAACTACCAAATATATATTATGGGATACATAGTTCTTCTCATGATGTATCATATTCCCAAAACCATATGAAATTATCGAATACCTCTATATCATTACATAACCAAGACTAAATCTGGTAGTATTTAACAATAACCCAAACTCAAATCCAACCTCTGGTAACATCATAAAAAGATTCCTCACCAATATAATATTTAACACTTTAAAACCCCTATAGAATCTCTTTAGAAAAAATAAATGGATTCACATTTAGGTAATCATGTTCATGGGGCCTATGATCTAGAATAATTCAAGACTGAATACTTTGAAGAACCCTTCTAAACCAATTAAAATATATACCTCAAAAGATATATTGGGTGGAAACCAGGATAATACTACATTGATCATTGTTTTTTACACAACACTCTTTGCTTTGATATGAAATTTCCCATGAGTTTTACCTCTAAAATTCAAAACTCACACTACTATAGCATTCAATATAGATGGTGAACCCAATGTAAATAGATAATAATACTTATATTATTAGCATTATCATCCTATGATTCTAAATAAAGAGGATGTCATTATTGAAGACAACTATAAACTGTTCTTTAAAGTGCTAAAATATCTAGTTCCTAAGGCCCATAATCTAAAATAGTGCATTAATCATGCCAAAGGGAATCACAAAAAATTAATAATTGTTATAATGATATTAAAATAATATTCTTAGTATATCCCCCTTGTGATCAGGAAGCTCATGATAACCAAACCTAAAATTTACCTTCTAGAATTACATATTTTCTTTTAGTTATTCAATTAGTTGAATGATTCTTTATTGGGATACTTTTTCATGACTATCTCTCTATTCAGGAAGTGTTAGTCAATAGAAAAACTCAATTCCTATTATTATTCATCGGTAATAACATTGTGGATACCAAGTGGGGCCTGCTGGTTATAAGGAATCGTTTCCCCATGATGTCCTCTAATTGTACCATCACTAACATAATCTCATCTTAGACCATTTGATAAGATAATGATGGTATTAGTGTTCTATGTAGAGAAAAATTATATAGAATTTGGTCTCTTGATGTGGATGAAGCAATGGATAATCCTTAGTAAAAAATGTGTACCAATCCATGACTATTTGATTCTAATAATCTAAGTTGTATATCAAATTTTGAGTGAAACTCTCTAACTAGTGAGAAATATGCTAGAAAATCACGTGAATAGTCATGGACCATGTTAACAAATATTCCCCTTCTACAAAACTAAAATCATAATCCATCATATTAGAAGAAAGTCACTCTTATAGGTTGAAATCAATCTGACAATTTACTGTTGATAAAAATTTTATAACAATGATAGACTTGTATAGATTAATCACATTAAAAATGAGGTCTCACAAAAACATCTTTCCACTAAGTGAACACCTACATTGCCAAAAAATATATGGGGAGTTTTATCACTTTCAACATATATATTTAGAACCATCGTTCAGAGTAATTTTATAGACCTTAATAGATTTTCCATTGTGTTTTCCCATGGCTTGCGTGGTGTCAAGTGGGTGTTTGGAGGTGTGTTAAAGGGTATAAAGTTGTTTTGGGCTCCCAAATGGTCACCAAACCCTGGTGGTGGGAATGATAGAGGATGTCAGGGGTTGGTCATGTGTTTATTGGTGCGCCACAGCTGAAAAAACGACTTAATATGAGATTTTTTAGGCCATTTGTCCCTAGTGATTTTATATTAGAAATTTGAAATGGAAAAAACCCAATGTATGAATGATAATGTTAATAAAAAAATGGGATACATTATATGCGTGATGACTATATTAACATCACCAAACTCATGGTGTTGGGTGTGGTGAGGGGGAAATTCTAATGTTTTGATAAAATAATATAATAGAATATTTTATGGGATGGAATTTTCAAGAACACCATGAAGAAAGCCAACACATGGTGGAGGTTAGTATAGTTTTTATATGAACAAATCCATCATTTTTCATTGTGGATCTTGACTAGATAAATGGGGGGAAACATGTGTGACATTATGGGGGCATAAAATGTGTTTTAGTTTATCAATTTATTTTAATTAATTGAAATGTGACAATCTATTTGGTGTTCCTTAATTTTATATATTCTCAAGAAAACCTATGACATGGATTCACAATACACTCACATTTAGGATCCATTTATATAAATTTTCATTGGATAAGTGTATTTTCTACATACTTTAATGACTTTTTATCATTTTCTTATTGATTTTATCAGAAATCAATTAGAATTGAGTGTTTGGATATGGGTACATTTTTATTATCATTCTCCCTTTATACATCATTTTCATATTTGTTCATTGTGTAAATTTACATGTTTTTTGGTAGTGGGATCTATGCTTGGTTTATTGTTTGAAATCCAACATTATTTTATATATAATTATCCATTGTCTTAGTGGTGTTTCCTTTGTTGGTGGTTGATCCTCATTTGACCATTCGGGCTTAAAAAATTTGAACATGAAGGTCGAGGAAGACTGTCCATTGTGTGTCCATATTTTTTGTACAATAATAATATTATCATGCTTAATCAATTTGGATAATTAATTAATTATCCTTAATGAAGATTAAACAAAACTAATAAAATAATTTGTTTTTAACATTATTTATCAAACATGTTTATAACATCACAAATGTTTTCCACTTTATCATATATATTGTGTGATATCTATGTTTGTCTTGTGGTTGAGCATGTTTTTTGTGAAGGAATTTGATAATGAACATAGACATGGTTATACTGTTTGTAAAAATAAAAAATAATCTGGAAATTATTATTGGATGACTAACTAAGGGGGGCTGTCTAATTGAAACTAGAATTACTTATAAATTTTTGGAAATAAAACTAATGAAAAGAGGCATTTTAATTTATTTGTTCTTCCATTAAGATTAATGAAACTAGACTTCATTCCTAAAAGTGTATTTAATATCTTATATGTTGATACATTATTCCTTAGTTTGTTTCGGTAGCAAATAATTATAAATTAATAGGTTAATTCAAGATGGTGATAATTAGGTTGTTTAATAAAAACAATTATTTGGGTCCTGGTAGGCCTGTTCTCTTATGAAGGCTAGATGCATCAATTTCCTAACCTGTATGACTAGTTGAAATTATTGTTTTATTGTTTTATTTTTTTGGTTACGTTGGATTTGATTCTTGTGTGATTCGATGTGATGTCAGACTAGGGAGGAAAATGGTTTAGTGAGATATGCTCAGGGAGGATAATGTTGTTGTTTCAGTTGAAAATTATAATTGAAGGATACAAGGTGATATGTATGGTTGATTTAGGGATGATTTCAATACTGATTTAGTGAGTTTATTTTAGTATTTCATGTCTTTGTGATAAAATTTAGATGATTTCTTGATAATGAATCTGTCTAAAAGCCATATGATTGGGTTATTGTCTCTAAATTCTTTTCCCCACTAGGTGAAGCAGCCAATTATGAATGGTTTATATATATTTTATGGTATATTAGGATATGACCCTAGTTTCTTAGAATTATATAATGGAAATAAATTATAAAGGGTTTAACCCATGGGGTTGGTTCCTAAATGGAATGTTGAACAATGATAATTATTAATGAACCATGCATTTGGTAATATTTACACTTAGATGGCATGGTTTTTGGATGGTTGTTAATGAAAATTAATGATAGAATAATATTGATAAATAGATCATGAATTACCTACTATAATGGTGAATTTTTAATAGAATGAATTAAATGTAATTCCACTTACAATGATTTTATGCTTATGGTATATCTCACCCCTAATAGTGGTATCTAGGAGACCAAGAGACATTAAATATAGTTAATGGAAAGGATAGGTAGTTTCCCATAGTTTGGTTGGAATATATATCTATATTTCTATGTTATTTAATTTTTAAACACTAACCCACCAACGTTAATAGGGATTCTATGTCTATTAGACTATGGAGGTTGTTTTCCAAAACATATAAGTTAGTGAGGAATTGATGGTCGACTACCCCCTCTTTTCCCACTCTCTTCTCCTGGTAGTTTATGTGATATTATGCATGACGGTTACTATTCTCGTATATATGTGTGTAGACTAATGTAATGGATTATGGTTATTTCACAAGAATTAAATCAATGATATAGTATCTAAAATATAAATTTTGTTATTTCATGTATGGTATGTGATTACATGGTCTATAATACATGATGTGTGGGATGTAGTTTCTCTTAGAAACAGATAAGAAACTATACAAAAATATAGATGTCGATATTGAGACAATTTGGTGCACAAGGATCATCATATGTTTTTTTTATGATATGATGTGATACACAGGATGCATGATGTGTTACAATTTCCCATGTCCCTTCAAGAATGATTACTTTTGGAAGTGTTATGACTTAGGAAGTGCAATATCAGGGAAGAGTAGCAAGTTAGTGGGGATGTGGTAGTTGGTTTCCTTTATTGATATTATGATGGATATTATATGACTACACGTATGTGATATATGGTGAGAGAGCCATGGTAATTCCATGAACATAGAATACCATATTATGGGATGAGTTAGCTTCACTATTTAATTACTAGGACTCAGTATGTTTTCTATATCTTTTATATGGGAGGATTTTTAGAGGATCCTAATAAGTATGAATTTTATACTCACCCTATGAATATATAAATTATTTTTAGGATAGTAGAAGTCGGTTGGTGATTGGTCTTGAATTTACTAGACTACGGTGTTATTTAAGTGTTATTTGTGCTTCAAGGCTATTATTGAGTTTTACAGTCAGTACTTAGAGCATCCTTTTTTGTAGATAATCTATTTTTATGAAATTATGTGCATGAGTTGGGTATTCTTATACTTTTATCTAAGCTTTAATTTTTTTTGGTTTTATTATATATCTCATTCCTCATACTCTCTAATATAGTAATTCCTCCCATCCATGTGTATGTTATATATTCGGGGAGTGTTTCCAGCCTATGGTCTGTTTGAGTTAGGGTTCAAAGGTTATTATCTCCATTCACTCATTTATGACCTATGAGTGGTAACATTGGGGGGGAGAGGCTGGTGGAAAACTGGCATTAAAGGTTCTGGATGAACGATATGATGGAGTTTTAATGTATGATCTAATAAGGGATGCATGGATTGGTTGGGAAATGGTGTTAAATAGGTTTTTATGTGATGTAAACAATGTATACTGCCTAAGAAATTGGTATTTAGACCCCCTATGATTTTTTGTGAGGACCTAAATGTTTACTTATTCTACATTGAAAAGTGATGTAGGGTGTAGGGAAGAGACATTGGAATGGTTCACAAATCATTTGTTTCACCTATTTCTAAAATGGGTAGACCATGTGATTGGGTTAAAAATTAATTAGTTATTTAATCATAAATATTATATATTCAAGGTTTAAGGGACCCTAACCATTTGTTTTTTATAGTTATGGTTTTAGTTAAATGTCCTCATCAGGTATGTGATGATGATATTCAATGGGTTGTACAGCATATCAACATAGAGTTGATGTTGACGATGAAACTTGTAGGAAGAAAATCTAAGAGTTTCAGCAATAGACTCTATAGAAGTATGATGGATTTTTTTAGACATATTGAAAAAGGAATTATTGGAGGTGGTTGATATATATTTCAGTTTGATCCATTCTATAAAGGGGAAATGATTTTCTTTAGTGGCTATAATGCTACATGGGGTAGTGACGATGTTGTGGTTATTATTCCTCTATGATTGAGAGGAGTATAAATTCTCATGGCAGATTCTTTGATACCATTTTCAGGTTTAGATTTGTTCTTCAATTGTGAAGGCATCTAGTCATTAGGGTTTTCATTCACTTTTATAGGGGAGTTACAACTTGTTGAAGTTCAAGATCTATTTCAGGACCCTTCTCTAATATTCTTTAATACAATTTCAATATGAGCAAGCCAAGGTGATGTATAATGGGGAGTATTTGCATCTAATGATCCATCACCAAGTTACCCCATTTATGTTATTGTCATATCCTAAGGTTATGGATAGTGAAGAGTCTATTTGGAATAGACCTTTTAGAACCAGATCTTCAATATAATAAAGTCATCAAGATTCTCTGTGTAGCATAACTGTGGTATGGGGTTTCCATTTTCCTGGAAATAATAGTTTTTGGATAGAAAAATGTTGGTTTCCATCCCTCATCATCTAATTTTTATGGTGGTGTAATCTCTTAGGAACCTACCTTGGTATAATATATATTTTTATCTCTCGAAGAACATGGTCATAAATGATGAGTGTGAACAAAATTTCTATGCAATAATAATGAATATGGTGATCCTCTTTATGTTCCATTATTTCAAAATTATTTTTACAAGGGAAAAATAGAAATGTTCTACATATTTTAATGAGTAAAGGGGAGATGAGGTAGGAATAGGATAGCCCTTTCACATTGCTCATCCTCAGAGAGTAGAGAATAGTCCTAGAGGTGGCCTTCATCACTGACTAAGAGGTTGTGGAGACGGTCATATCTTGTTTCATGATCTAGATTTTCTAATAAAATGTGATTTATATTTCATTCATGGTACCCACTGATTGATTTCAACATGGGCGCATTATTTTTTTTGATTCAATAGATAAAAATTCTTTATAACACCTATCATAGTCTATTGTTTGACACATGAGTTAGATAAACTTCATGTTCCATTGGATTTGACAATTATTGATAAAGGTTGAGAATATCTATGTAAGTTATGTATAAACTGTGAGTTAGTTTTGGGGAAAGACCACTCTTGGGGATACTTATTATGTATACAAATAAAACCATTAAAAACCATCTATATCATGGATGTCTTATATTTAGTACAGGTTATCTAGGATTGATTCAAAAGAATGGTTTTTTTCAAGGATTTTGATGGATATTTTAAAATGTTATTTGTTAATGAAGTTCCACCAATGGGTCATAAGTGTGTAAAATACTTGTTTTCCTTGATGTCTATGTTGTTTTTGGGTTTATTGGAGGTTCATCCAATGATGATGACAAGGGTCTGGAAAGATTATTCTGATGCCTTTCTTAAGGAGGATGTGGTGTTAACCCCTCTTTGGGAGATTGAGTTCAGGATTATTCTATAGCAATGGATTTCTCAAATATTAATGTCTTTATACAAGATGACCCCATTAGAGTTGTGATAGTTGTTGTTGGAGAATTATGTTCTTTTGAAGAAGGGTTTCATCTATCCATGCATGTCACATTTGGGTGGTCTGGATTTGATCATGAACAAAGAGAATGGTAGGATGTACATATATATTAAATTTCATCAAATGACTCTAGTGATAGTAAATAATTGCTACCCTTTTCCATGGGGTGATTATTTATTTGATCATTGAAAGGACACCAGTTTTTTTTGAAGATTGATCTATGGTCAGGATAAGAATAAAATATTTCAAATTGTGAATATATATTGAATAGTATATTTTCATTTCATTATGAGAATTCTGATTTAATTGTAATTCCACTAGGTGTCATGAATTCCCTATCCATGTTCATGGGTTTGATGAATTTAGTGCTTCATGATTTTCTGGATTGATTCCTTGCAGTTTTGAGAGATGAAATACTTATATAATTTACATCTAAGGATGGTCAGAAAGAACATTAGTGGGTAGTTTTTGAGTTCTTATTCAACAACAGTTGTTTGGGAATTTGTCAAGGTGTGAGTTATCTGGTTACAGAGTTCATTTACTGTGATATAGTTTGTAATATAATGTAATTTATATTAATCCATTTAATACCTAGGTCGTTATATATTTGGTATCCCGAAATAATATTGTAGAGGGGAAATGTTTACATGTTTTCTTAAGAAAATATAGGAGGTTCATAGAAATCATATGTTGTATTCTGACACAATTGACGACCATGAACACAATGGTGTTGGAATTTTTTCCGACTGATTTGTGTCAATATTATTTTGAGTACATGAATGGTAAGTTAGAGAACACCCTGGTTCATTATCTCATGGAATAGAGCATTCGGTTTTTAGTTTTCTTCAAGGCTTTTCATCTTGGTATGGGAAGTTTATCAATGAGGGATTGGAAAAGTATTTCTAATATGTCTCAAAAATAATGATCCCATGAATATAATTATGAAAATCCTGATGTAGAGTTGTTATTGAGCATGTTTTCATTGTTATTGGGTTAAGACAACATCATTGGTGATTTTTTTTTTGGTTTTCACATATAAGAAGAGCAGGTAGCATGACTTCTACTATTTTTATTTGAACTCATGATAGTGATAATGGATGGGATTTTTTATGGATTATAATATCAAGATTTTTTAAACACTAAAAGGGTAATTATATTTTTATTCACATTGTATAATTTCACATTGTGATTCTATTTTTGAAATTAGTGATTCATGGAATGTGATCGAAGAGATATCAGTAACACATCTAGATATAGGAGAGGTTGTTGAAAGAGGATACATTTTTTAGATAATGGGTTAGTTTCCCATAGTAAATCAGGTGGAAGGATTATTGACGAGAGATTGTGAGGTAGACATTTGGTGAGACTGAGTTTTCTAGGATTACTCCCATATTGGATAGTTTTTTGATGATCAACACTCTACATTATTCTAATAGAGGATATTCATTCATTTTATAATGTCAGAAGTTATTATCCTTGAGTTTTATAGATCACCCATCATATTACAACCTATTGAGATGATGTTATACTATTACTTGAGAGGACTTCTTTACTAACCTATGTTGAAGCATTGAGTTCAAGAATTCATGTTTATATGTTTAATCTTCTAGAAGGTGAAGGTAGTGATTGGTGCTCTTAGTGGGTTGCTCAAACCATTATATATTCTTCAGCGAAAGTGGGAGGACATTTTGATGGACATTATCACTATTTTACTACATTATCGAAAATGATATGATTCTATATGGTTGATAGTATACAATTTAATGTAATTAAATTTCTTCTTAGGGATCAAGTAATTGAGTTCATTATATGGATTCTCAATATTATCTGGAAGAGCCTATGATTCTGTAAAAAGTGTCTAGAATTCTATTCTGTTAATATGATCCTAGTGTTAATTCTAGGTCATGGAGAGGAATTTAGCATTCTTTGGGATCTTAGTTGTTCCTTAGAAATTCAATTCATCATTCGATTAATAATCAGAAAAAGTGGGCTAATCAGAATCTTGAAGAATTATGTAGCACATTAATCCAACAGTTTTATGGTTTTTGGATGTGAAACTATCCTTTGGTATCTTTTCATACAATAATAGTACTCACTCCACTATTGGTATGAAACCATTTAATTATTCATATGGATAACCTCGTTACTAACCAGTGTGCTTGACCAGGTTTGGAGAGTTAATAATTTTCCATTTAGAATAACATAAAATCATAATAGAGATGTGGCAGGATATTTATCGGAGGATAAGGGAAGTAGATGATCATCAAATGTCATATTATTTCCACAGATCCAGACATACGTAGTTTGATGTTGGAGACCATGTGTTCTTGGAGGTCACTTCACATTGTGGGTAATAAAGGATTTTTTATGAGAGTTTTCTTCTTTCCCTGAGTTTTCATGCCTTTAGAGGTGTTGTCTCATGTTTGATCCATAATGTATCAGATATAACTCCTCCCATAGACAATCTAGATTTCTAATGTCATTCATGTTTCACATATTCACTACTATCTTCATGATGACTCTGATAATGTAAATTGGGAATAAATTGAGGTTGAAGATGAAGTTACCCTTGAGGAAAGGCCTATATAGATCCAAGACAACCAAGAGAATGTGTGGCATGGGAATACTATTACCTTGTTTCTTTTGAATTTAGAAGAATGGTTTCATATAAGAGAGAACATGGGAATCTGAGTCACATATACTCAATTGATATAATGAGTATTTTTATTCTTTTTATTCATTTTTCCATGTTACTATTGATATTGTCCTTCATTTGGATTATGAGATAGATTTATCTTCTCTAGTGACTTACTCTTTGCCTCACTCTTTTTTTATAGATATACTTTATAGCAGAGTATTTAGTATCTACTTTTTAGTGTTACATGGTCTTGAACATTGTTCCTCTAAGTGTCATGTTTTTTGTTTCTATGGTGTTTACATTATTGAGAGAGATATTTTTTTGTGAATATTTGGGGGAACATTTTTTATTTTCCTTCCCATTGAGTTTTATTTTAATTATTATGGATAATAATTTTTTTATATGAATATAATCTAACAGTCCCAACATTATCATCCTTTTCTTTTTTTTCTTTATGATTCGTAGTTCGTATAATGATTATGGAGGTTTTTCGAAGTCTAGAAATGTGTTTGGGTCCTTAAAGGGTTCTCTACACCCTAGTGGTGGGTGTCATGGAGGTCAGTTTTGGTTTTTCAAGTGGTTCATGATGCACCACATCAAACAAAATTACAATCTATGTCATTTTTTCTATAGTGAGTCCCTCTCTAAAATAGAATACATAATACACCAAGTATGGAAATCGCCATGGGAATGGATCAATAGTCCAATGCTTGCATGATACGACCAAAGAAGTATCACCATTCCTATGGCCTTGTGTGTGGTGAGGGTAAAACACCCAATGATTGGGTTACATTCTACAATAGAGTACATTTTATACTGGCAGGTTCAATAACACTATGAAATAGAACATGTCTTAGTGGAATCCTTGGTTTTCATCATGCTTTTTTTGAAATGGCCAAAACTATAACCATTATTTAGGTATAGTGACTAGATTGATGGTTGAAAATGTGTTTTAGGTTATTTGAGGTTTAAATACAATTTAAATTTTTTAATTTATTATAATTACTAGGTTTTCCTCTCACATTTGTGTTTTTTAATTTTTTAGACACATTATTCAACCTAGGGAATATTTTCACGAATCTATAAGATTGAGCTCCATTGAAAAAAATAATTATATTTTTAGTGTTGGACCGACCACATTTGGTCACATTTGACCATTTACTTTTGGATTCTAACTCATATAATGAAGAATATAGTTCTCTTAATCATATTAATTGTTCTTCCTTTTTCTCCGTTTGTTCTTTATTTTCTTAGGTGTTCAAAATGAAAATTACCTCAGTTTTTGAAATGGGGTATGATGTTTTTTGGTTGGTGTATATCATTTTAAAGTTTCTGATGAATCCTCCAATAGTTTGGGGGAATTTCCTTTAGTTGGGGTTGATCCTCATTCATCTATTCTTGTTTTATAGAAAATATAACATCAAAATTGAGGTTGGCGGTTCATTATTCCTCTATGTTTTATGTGAAATCAAAATGTTATTATAATTTATCTCTTTGATAAACTTAAAATTAAAATTAATAAAGATTAAAACATATTAATGAAATAATTTTTTTTGGTTGTTAGTTATCTCATGCTATTATGCCATGATAATGACTTACCTCTTCATTTCCTAGACATTGTAATATCTATTTTTATGAAATGGATAATCTTGTTTATCGTGTTGGAAATAAATAAAGAATTGAAATATGGTAATACTTTTTGAATAAATAAAAAATAAGGGAATAAAACTTATCATAATAATTACAAAGAGGCATGTTTAATCAAATATATTCTTCCTTAAAATTTGATATAACCCAAAGTGATTCATATAGGCATATTAATGGAATTTTTTCATTCATTATTAATGATACATGAAGTGGTTTTTGAAATAATTTTTAATATCATAGATATTGATTTATTATTACTTAGGTTGATGTGGTTGTAACATTGGATAAATTAATTGGTCAATTCATGATGGAAATGAATTAGTTGGTTGATAAAAATTATTAATTAGGTACAAGTGAGACCGCTTTCTTATTAAGGCCGGATGCATTGAATTTAGGACCTCGATTCCTTGATTCCTTTTTTTATATTTTTTTATTCATCGTGTGATTTATCTAGATGTGTTTTTTGTTATTCAATGTGTTGTGATCCTGTTATGGCTAATGGTTTCAAGAGATATGGTTATAGAGTCTTAGGTTTTGGAAGTAGTTGATTATTGTGATAGTGGGATGGATAGTGATATGTATGGTGGGGGGGGGGGTGAAAATGAGATTGATGGAGTGAGTTATATTTGGGATTTAAGTTTGTTTTACTGATAGAAATATTCTTTCATGATAAAGAATATGTTCATGTTTTAGATGGATGAGTTTCCTATTTCTACATTCCATTACACACTATTTGATGCCTCTAGTTATTTATGATTTATACATTTTTATGGTAAATTAGAATATGTCCTAGAGAGCATGTAATTATGGAATAGAAAAAAAATTTAAACGGATTAACCCATTGCTTTATATCTTAAATGAAATTCTAAATGATGATAATTATTGAGGAACTATGGGAGTGGTTGGATTATGACTTAAGGGAATAGCTATCTGTTGGTTGTTAATTGAAAAAATGGAATAAAATTAAGAATTGGTTCATGAATTAATTAATATAATTTTTAATGTTTAATGGAAGTGATTAATTTTAATTTTTCTCTCAATTCTTCTATTCTCATTGGATATCTTCTAACACCCCTAGCTTCCACGATACGCTTCTCATTCAATAATGCAATAGCTTGCATTGTACGCAAGTTCGAGATTCAAACACACCGTGACTAATCAAAATAGCCATTATGAATAGTTATACCCACTTTTTGAAAATATATATATTTTATATTTTAAAAAGGACTTCATTTGTGGATTCAAAATGTCGAAATTTGCATATGTTGAATTTTTGGTATTTTTTTGAGAACTTCCATTTTTATGAATAGTGAAAAATACTTAAAAACAACATTTTTAATCAAAATAATTTATAGTGATAAATTATACTATTTAGTGGTTTTAAAGTATAATTGTAATATATTTTTACCATTTAATCCAATGCTGGTCATTAGAATTAATTTCACTTTGAAATTGGACATAAATAATTGTCAATCTTTTGATATATATTGTTTTTAAAAACACGCTATTTGTTGTGATAGTGGAAATTAATTATAAAATTAATTAATGCAACTTATATGTCTGGAATTTTGTAAAATAGACACCATTTTTGAATTCAGAATATCAATTATAGCTTAAGGTGAGATTTTGGCATTGTTCTGAAAAACATCAATTTTTGATGAATAGTGAAACCACTATGTGGTAGTTAAAAAAACTGATTTTTCATTTTAATGAAACATTACCACTTCTGTGATTTGATTTTAAAAAATCTGACATACATGGTTGTAATTAGGAAGTAAAATGTGGTTCAATGGAAATCAAATATTTTTTAGTGAATAATAACTTTTAAGTTTAATTAATCGCGATTAAAGGTAATTAGTGAAATTTAAGGTAAAAATGATATTATAAAAATATGAAAATACCTTTACACTTGTCCTACCCCTATTGGATGAGTCCTGGCCAACCAAAAAAATCCTTGGGTCAACTTGGGGCCCCCATAGAGCTACATTGGTAGGAAAATGACATTAAGAACTTTTTATTTAATGTCAAAATAAAAACGTCACAAACATGAGTTGTTTTACTAAAACAATTTTTAAATGGGTTTATAAAAGTAATATGTTTTAATATAAATATTAATTAGAAATTTGAAACTATTTCCTACATCATGATATTTTTTTAGAATTTTTAAACATTAAATAAATTAAATTATTTATGACACCATGATGATGCACCAATTACCTCATTAATTAAGGATTTAAATAAAATGAAAAGATAATGTAAAATATAAGACTTACAATTTTCAAAAACCTATTGTATGAGTATATCTTGAACCCTTATCACCTTATCCTTGAAATATATAATTGTGGGACCTTTAAAATCTGAAACTCATTATATAATAAAGTAACATTTCATGACTTTCCAAGAGTGCCCCTCCTCTCCTCTTATAAAAGGCCCCCACCAATATGAACTTATTCACACCTTCAAAACCTTTTGGCTCGGCCAACATCTGCCAAAATACTCTCTCAACTTCCCTATATTTCTCCTAGAAGCATCACTTTGGGAATAATTCTTCCCAATGAAGCCTTTGGCTCAAATCAAAAAAGAGTTATCCGATTTTAAGGTAATGTCTTCTCTTATGTTATGTTTTTTATTTTGCTTCTACATCCTTTTATTCCTTTATTTTGTAACAAAACCAGTATCTTCAATATACTAGGATGTTTTTATGAGAAGGATTTGATTTACACTTACACACACCTTCGTCTAATGGTTAAAGAACATATTGTTTCTGTCGATGGAAAATTTCTGCCTCACAAAACGATGATTGTTCAATCTTCTTTCAACACCTCTCATGGTGGCCATTATGATGACACTATTTTTATATATGATATTTATTATGTTTTTGTTTTCCTTATGATTCTTTATTTTTCATTTATTTCATACCTTTACTATTTCCATTATGGGTAGACGCGATAATTTCATTTTAGGAAGTGCGGATTACCGCCACCTCAAAGTGATTTGAATCGTTAATGCCATATGTGGGATGTATAAAGGATGGAGTAAATGATATTATACATGATATTATACTGTAATTAGAGTATACCTTTATAAAATTATAATTTTATTCCATTAAATATGAAATAGAAATGAAAGAAGCATTCATGTGTACGTACGACTGACCGTCTCCATGAGCGTTGCATTTCATTTCTTACCTCTAAATGTTATGTAATATTATAAATGAATGTATATACTGGATATATATGATATATATTATATCTACAACATGAATATAATTCTTGAAATAATGGATATTCTACCACATAAAAAACATGTATTTATAAGGTGTTTATTGTTGACTCAAGTACCAAAGATCGACAAAACGACCATTATTAACTTAAATGACTACATAATTTTCATAACATTGTAATAAGTGATATAAAATGGATAATTAACTTGAAAAAGGTTCTTAAGAAAGTATATATTAACTCTAGATTATTAGTCAAGAGGTTAAATAACGGCCGAGTCAAGTCGGACACAAGGTAAAGGAACTTCTTTACCCAATTTCCATTATTTGGGTTAATCTCCTACTTTCAAATTATTTCATGATATTATTTTGTACTATCTTGTATTTTTACTTTCATTATGTGTAATTATAGTGAATACACATAATAGATCTATTTTATTTTAAAAAAAATGATCTTTTAAGGTACTTCATCTCAATCACCATTTATTGTGGCATATTTTGTTTTATACACAAATTTCTTTTATACGGTGTATAAACCCCTTTGACCTTTACGTTTATTCAAAAGGAATATTTTTATATGAAGCATTTTACTAAACAAAAAAGGAATGTTTTTTGTCATACGTATGCGGCGAAAATGACTTCTCCACCGCCGTGACTATTATTTGAGTTTCAGCTTCCTCTACGAGCCATAACTTGTTTTAAATGAAAAATAAATACCATGTTTTAATTTTCTTTTATTTTGGTTTTGAAAATGGTTTTGATAATGTTTTTATTATATCAATGTGTTTTATTGATATCTTTTGATTGAAATGTGGAAATTTTATGTTTCCTTTATGCATATTTTTTGTGATACGATTATGTTATGGTTTATGATATGTTTAAACCTGTTCATTTGAGGAATGCATTGGACTTAACATGTGACGGGTGGAGCCCGCTATAGCTCCTCGATGCATCGGCAGGTCTCATGAGAAAAACTAGTGTCTTGGCACGAGGCCTTGAAAAAAATCTTATTTTTAGTCTTGGCACGAGGCCTTGGCTACGTGGTTATGATAGTCTGGCATTATGCATTCCATCATTATGAAAGTGGTTATGGTATTGCATGTGATTATTCGACCAATAGAATATCCATGTGAATAAGTAAGTGGCATTATTTCATTTTACTTTTTCCATATTATGTTGATGTTCATGTTTAAAAGAATTTTGTTTAGTTATACATTGCCTTAAATATTTATGTTTATTTATGAAGGCTTCCTCATTATTGTTATCCGTACTGAGCATCTGAGCTCACCCCTTTCAATGTTTTAATTTTTCCAGGATGTGAAGAAGTATTTTAGGAATGACCTGCAGGGATAGTATTAAGGGGATATTAGTGTGGAAAATGAAGACTATGTTATTGTAGTTTTTCACTTTATGATGTAATGTAACATTTATGAATGTATCTAGTGTTTCGAAGGCTATGAAACTAATCGATCATTCGAGACATGATCTTTTGTGATCATGCCAATGTTACACAATAATGCACTGACTCTGGCTAATTGGGGTCGGGGCATTACATATTTAGTCCTTAGTAGTAGCATCCAGTGTTCCAAGAGATGATAGCTTTAGTTGAGGGTAAATATAATTTCTAAGATATATTTTGGTATTAAGATATATGTATATTTTAATATAATGAAATTTTCATGTGATACCCCACCCATATCCATATTTTTACAAACAATAGTGGAATATTGATGTTTTTTAACTAATTTATAGTTTGGTGAGGAAAAGGTGGGTGACTACCCCTCTTTCCCCACTCCATTCTCTTGGTAGATTATGTGCTAATATGAAAAGTGGTTAACTTTCACATATATATGTGTAGAGGGTTTTTTGAATTGTTATTATTTCAAATAAATATTTCTCTAGATATAGTATCCTAAGGATTAGTTTATGTATTTAATATATGGTTTATAAAGGCTTGAGGTGTAATACACGATGTACAAGCTATGATGGCTTCAGAAACTACTTAGACTATATATATATATATTGATATTGATGTTTAGTTGATTCTATGCATAGGGTGTATTCTATATATTGATGATGATATGATGTGATTTATGGGTTGCATGATGAGATTTAGTTTCTTATGTGTATTTATAAAGGATTACTTTTTAGAGAGAGATGGTTCAGTTCATATGACATTATGGAAAAGCAGAAGACCTATGGGGACATTTTAGTGGGATACCATGATTTAAGTATTTTTGGATATTATATGATTACTTTCATGTGATACATGGTGATATATTCATGGGGAGTGTGATAATATAACACACCATTCATAGTGCTGATTTAGATTTAAATTTTTATTCATTAGTCTTTAGTAAATTTTCCTTATATTTTTCATGAGAGGATCTCGTGATGAGCCTACTGAGTATGCCTGTTATGATCACACTAGGTATATATAAACATCTTTTCAAGTCCACAAGATTTGGATGTTTATTTTTGTGGACATTACTAACATGCAGTGTTATTTAAATGTTGTTTTGGATTTTAGGTTTCTACTGAGTTTTAATTTTAGTAGTTAGAGTTTCCTTTTAGTATGACCATATATGAAAGTATTGTGAAAACATTTAGTTTTATATGAATAGTTTTTGTTGGGTGATTTTGTTTTATCTCCAATTCTTTGTTTTCAATTATAGGTTAATGCCTCCCACATGTGTTTATGTTATAACTTTTTTTATCAATGCCAAAAAATGGCCTATTGGATATGGGAATCAAGTGTACTTATCTCCCTTATTTCATTTCTTGCCAGGGAGGGTTACCTTTGGAGGAAGGGGGTTGTGACAATCACTTTTGGTGTTCCACCATAATCATTATCTAATGAACTAGGGATTCCAAAAAAATAACATATCATAGTAGTGTTAATGATTTTAGGTTTCAGGATAGAGTAGAAATATAATATATCTTGGATCATATTGAGTGTTGCCTAGGCCATACCCCTCTATTTCATAAAACTGGATATATCCCTTGTCGGTAAACCAATGAGCATAGAACGGAATCCCTGGGGGTGGATGAGGTGGAATAAAATCTTTGCATCCTCCTCCTCCATCTCCTCCTCATGGTGCACTAAAAACTCCACTTCCATAGTTTCCTCATTTATGGGCCCCCTAGCTGACTTTTTGAGGTCCTTGGTTACACCTCTACCTCAGATAATGAGGTCTATCAACTACCAGTCTACCATCTACAACACAATTGGTCAGGAAATCACATATTTGATAAACTCTTCCTTTATATGAAATGAATTACATATCCTTTAGCAGACATGATCTTCTTCATGACTCCTGAGACATAGATCCGAAATTATGTGATTACAGTTACATATATTCCTATAATTTCATTTATTTTATAGAAAACACCAATCAATTGTATCTAATGAATATTTTCTTGGGTGACTAAAACTAGTTGATACTACGTGTTGAACCTCTAAAAAAATATCTCTATCACTATGTATCAGTCCAACACCTCAGAATAAGTGGGAATAACTGTGAGAATAATTCCATCTTGGATTTCCTTGTGTGATCCAGTATAAAATTTTATGATCGAAATAATATATTGAGGATCATGTAAGGGGTGTAACCTATGAGAACTGTGAATCTTGACATGTACTCATCGACTGACATGGTTCCACTTTATAACTCAACAAACTCCAAGTTTTGAATGTATCACAATGTTTCCAAACTATAATCCTAATGGAAATGATTCTAAAACACTGAACAAGGAAGCATTACCTCATCATGGGTCTCGTTGAGAAAGAACCACCAATAACCCACAACCTCATAGAGAATATTGCCTACAAGAACTAGCACAAGATTAGTTTATATCCATTCAAGATGGAATAACCAAAAAATTGTCTCTATATAGTCATCGGTCACTTGTGGATCAATATTTCATCATAATATGGCCATTATCTATTATTGTAAATCATTAAATTAACATGGCCAAAAATTCATCATGAAACCCCACTAAAACAATCGACCACATAATAGGTGGAGGTGCATATTCCAACTTTATAGATTGTTGATATGTTCACTGCATAGGCAGGAGATGTATTACTACTATATGACTAGTGGAATCACCTTTTGTTCTGTTACATGTATGAAATCTCAATCATTCAATTTGTTATTAAATGGTGGATGAATTATTGGAAAAATGTTTTCAAAATTTTACTTGGGTTCCTATTTGATCCCATTTTAATGGTATGGAGAAGATAATAAAAATAAAAAATTGTAATTAAATCATTTCAAGGGATATTACTCATGGAGGACATGGAAATAAATTACCCCATCATATATGATGCTTGTAGATTTTATGTTTTTCATTCAACAAGTTTCTTGATACATATAGTGGAAAATTTGGTTATCCGTTTACTAATGAATGGATAACATAGCTGTCTAATACACTTATTATATAGAAGTATGTAAGTATATTTATTTTCCTAATTCACCATGAATTATTACTAGGATAATGTCACTTCGGGATACTTTCATTCGATAAATCACATAATCACAATTCACCTAATTTTTTTTTTCTAAAGTTTTCATAAAAAATGAATTTTTCAGTTTTTTTAAATGAAATTTTAAATTTAATTGAAAATAAAGCAATAAATAACTAAACTAATTTAAAATATAGTATAATGAATGTATTTTTGAATAAAGGTGTGGGTCATAGGGTTTTTAGGTACATTTTTCATTATTTATTATTTTTCAAAATTTAATTTGATAATTCATTTATAAAACAACATTAATGATTCAATTTTCTTTAATTTCATGACAGTGTAATTTTATTATCCATAGGAAACCACTTGGGAACCACAAAACCGACCTCCTACAATATCCATGAAGGAAAATACCTTAAATGGGAATGAAATTCTTAAAATTCTCAGCTCTACATTATACTATTCATCACATTGGTCATTTTCAACTCCACTAGATGAATATTTTACTCAACAGAAGGGAGGGAAAGAATTATATAAAAATATTGAAGAATTTGAGATTTATTCCATTGTGGATGACAACCACAACCATGTACATATATCTCATTCCCCAAAAATGGGAATTTATAATTAAAAATTTAAAGATTAATAATTAATAATTAATAATCTTGTGAAACCTCCCCCAAATTATTGCATAGAGTTAGTCACTTTCCATTAATATGTGTAATGGATCACATTATAAAGATGGTTAGAGATAGTATAAATTTGGAATTGGAAGAAGAATGAGAAAAACATGAATTAAAATAAACAATGCATGTTACATTTAAAAACAAATAGAAAATAAAAATAGGAAATGAAAACCTAAATAGTAGTGGCCTAAAATCTAAGTGAAATTACGACCCCCATGAATCGTTTCTCTCTTTTTACTCTCCCATATCCTCTTATTTATATGCCTCAAAAGTAAATTGAAGTGTCATAAGTGCATCATAAATGATTATTTGGTTCATTTTAGTCATAGTGTGGTCTCCATGAAGGGTCCCAATAGAAATTAACATCTAATTGGGTAGTAAGTGGGACCTTGTAAACTTTTTACAACATAAATAGTGTTTTTACGACATAAAATTATCATGGATGAAATTGGGTGATAATTTTACCACTTTAATTTACAGCCTACACTTTCTTGGGGATGCATCACGATATGAGACACATTTATTTACTACTTAGATCTAACTTTATTATCCCATCTTGTCTCTACTTCACTTTTTTGAAGTGTTTTACATCATAAATTACCTATTTAAAAACCTAAATCTTCAATTTCTAGTATATTTGGCTCCATTTCTACTTGGATCATTAATTTTGAGTGCTAAAATAGGACCTTGACTCTCCCTTTATTGTTAGACATCATTTTCATTGTGATTTTAACACTTTTATGATGGTTTTAGACATTAATGATAACCTATAATAAAAAATATAATCAATTAAATACTAGAAATTAAAATAAATTAATGTTCAATGAAATGTGTTTTACATTAAAATAAAAAGGAAAATTTTAGTCATTAATTCCACCAAACTAAGAACTTGATTTTCATTGAGCATGTAATCTCCTCAATATTGTAGATGATCATTAATTCTACCTACATTTAAATTTCAAAAGAAACAGAATTAAATGTTTGTAAATGGAAAATAAACATTCAAACTTAACATAATTATAATTCCTCCAACTCCTTAAATTTTAATGAAATAAATAATATAACGAATTTTTTTTCTAGATTTTGAATAAAAAATATTCTTCCTTCTTCCAAAATTTATATCTGATAATCAATGTAATTACCAATATAAATCTTCCTCAAATTAATTTTTTTATTAATCTCTCACGGTAAAAAATATTATGGATTTTTTCTCACACATTAAGAACATTCCACATTCCCTTGGCTTTAAATGAATCTATATCTCCATGACATAAATAAATAAATAAAATTTAATCATGATGGCTTTGCAATAAAGTTCAAATGGATCTGAGGCTTAACTCTTGTAGAATAAATCAATTGAAAATAAAACTCAAAACGGAGGTTTTACCATTCATTATACAGTATGATATAAAAAATATAATCATAATAAAACACTCATGAATATTTCATCTCTACATTACCTTAAACCCAATATAGGTATATGATAAAAATCATTTTAATTAATGACTCATCCTATATTGCTTATTGTTAGTTTTTGAAAAGTATTCATTTTAGAAATATCACATACACGACTAAAATAAATATGATCCTATGATTGTTAGTCTAGAAATTGTGATTATTTATTAGAAAAAAAACAACCAATTTTTTCAATTTTTTCTTTTAATTTTATTCTTATTTTTTAGTAATAGAGGTGGATAATTAAGTATGAAGAAAACATGTCCTCTCCTCAAAGATTTATTTTGAACCTTAACAAACCTATTATCACTTGTTTTATCCATGAACCATTGGTTACAGGGTCTGTGATGTCAATTGATTTTGACTACATGAATACAAGTTTTAATTTATAAATAAAACACTGTTATAAATTGGGAATTTTGATTAATCTAATCAAATCATCTTATATGACCTATTAATACTAATACCTTTTGTATACCACTAGCTTTAGTTACATGGCATGCCAATTAAAACATAATAACATTTTTCCTTTATAACTCGAGAATAGTGACTCATCTTACTAGGCTGAGATATATATATTTATATATATATTTATCTATGGGTGTGTGTTGGAACTTGATAAAACTAAACTTTTAAATAAATGTTTTCTATTAAATAGGGATTTCAATTTGAAATGAAATGTTTTCTTCCCCAATAACTTGTTATTAACACATGATGTACTAGGTAATCTACTATAATATATGAGATTTTGACACTGATGTGATCATTGTAGTGGGAATAGGGAGTGTCTCTTATGGATTTGGTGTTCTTTGAAAACAATATAGACCTAGAATTATAATAATGTAAATGGATGATAACTCTTATAAAGGATGGCTATGTACATGTCCTATTTATAAATCTATGGTCTTTCTGTTATCAATATTTTGAATGAGGTCAATATTTGTAAACTTCAATTATATTCCACCATGATGGCATCAGTTCAAGAACTTGGAAGGAAATGATTACCATGCTCTGGAGGTGGTGGTCCTAATCCACATTTATTAACTATAATAATACCACTTATGAACTCCTCCTATTATTTTTATATGGGAAACAATGACCAATTTTGAGAGTGATTATTTCGGTTTATCTTATCCATACAGGGATCCCCATGACCCTCCCATACAATGGAAGAGTTGACAAGAAAATTATATAATTAACACCCTCATACAATTTCAGGGGTAGGTGTACCTCATGATACTATTTAATGGATAAATTCCATGTTATATATATTCGAGAATATAGAGATGCCTTAAGAGGGGATGTTCCAGATCATGACCAATATGAATCATGATTCATAAAAACATTGGTTGGATGATATTAGGTAGGTATATTGTTTTTAGAATATGATATATAGATACTTATATATAGACTTATATTATTAGATATTTAGTAAGATGTTTTGAGGTAACTATACAAGAGAGTTTGTCAACCTCCAGTAGGGTGAAATTTCTAGGATGAATTATTCATCCTTCTTTACAAAGCTCTATCAGAACACACTAACCATTTTTTATAATGACTTAGACAAAATGATATGATCTGAGGATGGGATAGTCAATGCCCTTTGATCATAGGTGAATGGCTTCCAGTTGATTAATAATTTTTAAATAGTGAACTAGACCATTATCACTGAGAAAAGCATGAGGGAATTCCACAATATAGGATAGGGTGGTCTATCAATCAGATGGGGAAGTTGTTGATCCAGTAATAGAAAAAATCTCTTTAATTATTCTCATGAATCCATGAGAAGTTAGATGGAATGCACTAAATATTATTCTTTGTATCATAAGGGTAGTAGAAAAGGCCATTAGAATCCTTGGTGTACTGAGTAACCAACTAGGTTCCATGATTTTGGAAAGATGGGAAATCCTTATCACTTTATTAGAACTTTTCATTCAGTTCCTTGTGAGAATGGATCTAAATATACTCTATAATAGGGTATAGTATTAGTAGCTCCACGTCAGGTAGGGAGCTAGAATAATATAGGCCAATCAAGTTTATGAGGTGGATGTATGTGTGGAAGACATCATTATGATATGAAATTCTAGTGGAGTAGGATTACCTAGCATAATAAGTTCATAACTCAGGGTTGTGGATCAATCCAACTATCTTTAGAATATCATGTACCAAAGGAGAAGGGTGTGAGACATTCTACATCATGTGGTATGATTTTTTCCACTCTACTCATGTATATTCCTTATTTGATATGATCAATTCAAATTATTTTATATATATTTAAATTAAGAAAAACCATGGGAAAAAGATATAATACATAGATTTTTTCATGAGCCCAGATACTACTCTATGTGTGCAATCAGAAAGTGTATGATAATATACTACATTCCGCCCATTGATTTAGGTTGTTATAAATTCGTATGGAACCAACTTTCTTAAAGATGTATGGTTTTGATATCATTCTTGGGATGCACTGGTTAGTTCTTCACCATGCTTATGTTAATTTTTATTTATATAATGTTACATTTTCATCCCCATATGGAGGTAGATATAATCATATATTTGAATGGTATGTACTTGAAATTCATGATAGAGAGAGCATTGGAGCCTAGTTTGAGTGGTGACCCATATTGTTGCCCCCTTTCTTCATGATCACGGAACATGTGACACCGACTTTCCTCATAATGTGGTCCATTTTAGGTACAAATTCCTAAAGGAAGTTTTGAGGCTAACTCCAAAGATAAAGGTTGAGTATTCTTTTGAGATAGTTCTAGGAGTAGCACTAGTGTATATCCGTCCTTATTGGAGGGAACCTATTGAGATTCAATAACTTATGAGAAATCTTATTGATCTATAAGACAAAGGGTTTATTTTGACTAGTAATCCTCATAGGGGACCACCTATCCTTTTCACCTAGAATACAGATGGTACCCTTGGATGATTTATGTATTAACAGATATTGATCTAGATTATGGTTAACAACCTGTATACATTACCTTTTATGGAAAACGACTTTTACAATATTTGAGGAGCTCGACTGTTCTCAATTTTTTATTTGAGGATAGGTTATAAATAATTTAGAGTTAGAACATTGTACAATCCTTGTATAACTTTTCTATGCTAGTATGGTTTATATAAGTATCTGGTAATTTTGTTTGGTCTGATGAACATTCAGGTAGTTTTCAAGACCTTAATGATGTAGTATTTCCATGTGTATCTTGATTCATTTTTGGTAGTCTTTATATATAAAATATTAATCTAGTCACATACTCAAGAAAAACGTTTTGATAATCTTGATATCATTTTTAACACACTGAGACAACATAAGATTTAGGTTATACTCAAGAAATTGAACTTGTATATCAATGAAAATCATGGTATACATGGACCCAAATAATGTGATATTTGTAGTTTACTAATATAATTCAGATAAAATACTTTACATATGATGTTTTCTGGTGTATGTTGGATATTACATGTGTTTTATTCCAAAATTATCTTGCCTTGCCGCCCCAAATACAAGCGTAAAATGAATTGTAAGAAATTTACATGATTTTAATCTTGTGAAAAAACCCTTTCATGAGCTGAAAGGAATACTAGATTAGACATCAATCCTGATTATTCTATGTCTAGTAAAAATATATACGATATATTGTGATGTATCATGCATCGAGCTGGGATCCATTTTCTGGTTGAGTGGTTGATTCATGGCGTACATGTATCGTCTTTCAAGACCTCATGAGAAGAATTACATGACGCACAATCTTGATTTGGATACTGTGGTATATTACATGTAGTGTTATAGGAACTATTTTATAGGAGAAATATTTTTGATGTATACAGATAAAAAATTACTAAAATATATCTCTATATTGTGTGGCATGAACTATAGACAACAGTTATGGTTATAATACCGATAGTCATTCAACATTGAGATTGCTTATATTCCTGGAATGTTCAATGTAGTGGCCGATGTTGTGATATAGAAGTCTCTGATAAAGGCCATTCATTTGGCCTGTAGTGAGTGATCATTGATTTTTCATTTTTATTGAGATATGCTTTGAAATGTAGGACAAGTATGGGACACCTATACTATAATTGTTATCATTGGAATATTCTCTTTTGGACCAATTCAAGAGGTAGGGTATTTAGAATCTCAAGGGATTGGAACTATTGGTGAGAATCTCATGGAGGATAAACCCCACCTAGAAGGTTGTTTGATGGGTATGAGATATTTCTCATTCAAGTATGCTTCAAGGTTCCTACAGACATATCGGAGGAGTTGATGTGAGATTATATTACCTCCACCTAGTAAGAAGACCCCAATATTACAGATATGAATCAATACTTGTTCCAACAGTATCAGAGCCCAAAGATAAAGAAATAGATAATGGGTTTTATATTACATTGTTCCACTTGTCAAAATGTGAAGGTGGAAAAATATTAACATGTTGGGATTCTAAAACCTCAACATATTCTTCAGTAGAAATGGGATACCATTACTATGGATTTTGTTTTGGGATCACAGAGATCCCATAAAATTAGTGATGTCGTATGGGTGATCATTGATATACTACCAAAGGTCACCCACATCTAGTCTATTTGAGAGGCCTTTTCATTGGATGATCTAGGGAGGATAATTTTCAAGGAGATTTGATGACTTCATAGAGTTTCATGTGTAATTTTCTCAGATAAGGTTTCAAATTTCACATTATGGTTATGGTTGGGGTTATTGAAAGCACTAGGTTCACATGTACTGACGAGTACAACCTATCACCCTCAAACAAATATGTAGTCTAAACAAACTTTATATGTGTTAGAGGATATTATTAGAGCATGATCCATCGATTTTTTAGATTCTTTAGACAATAAATTACCTCTTGGTCATTCTACCAATAATAATATATTTCAGGAAATAATACATATGACTTGTTATGAGGACCTCTATAGTAGGCCATGATTTTCACCATTGTGCTATTTAAGGGAAGGGGAGGGAGTGGTACTAGGAAATCACCTCATTCAGGTGGCCTCAAAGTAAGAATATATTATCAGAAAAAATACGGCCATAGACTAGTCAAGGTAAAATTCATATGTTTATCAATGTCGGTGACCTATGTAGTTCGAGAATAAGAATTGAGTCTTCTTACATGTTTCACCTACACTAGGTCATTGAAAATTTTTTAGTCAAGGTATGTTATCACCTCATTGTAGCAAACCATTATAGATCTTGGTGACGTTCGGATTAGTTAGTTATTGTGTATCACTCCTTTGGGGATACAAGAGAATGGAAGACATCTTCCATATATCTCAGCTCTGTCGTTATTTCTAACATGTTTCATTATTTTGATCTTGATGAAATTGAGTTGTATGTTCATGATTCTTTTAAGGAGTATCCAATTTGTATCATTGATTATAGCACAATTTATATATAATGGTATGTCTATTTCTCCTGTATGGGTGTTTTGTATGAATGGTCATATATGGTATGGGACCTAGGATCAAGAGGCCTATGTGGTTAGAGTTATTTTATGATAACATTTTACCACCCTTGTAAGGGGAACATGGGGTAGAGTTATTTTATGGAGTGTATGTTGTAAGATCCCTCCTATTTATCCAGCTATGTTTCCTTATTATTTGGGGTTTAGATGTTTAATTGGTCCCTTATAATGGTTGTTCTAGTTTGTGGTAAATAAATTAGTAGATGGAGAGGGGTATTTTTGTAGACTATTATTGTCATTAAAGTATTTTTTATTGTGTAGATAATTATTTTATGCCAATCTTTTTTTGTTCTTACCCTGTTTGTTGCGCAGACCCATTTATTCTATAAGATGACATATTATGGAATAAATATATAATTTACACAATAAAATTTCATTTAAATAATAAATAATCATTCCATGGTGTTTTTACATGTTTCACATTAAATCCATTTAACCCCCTTCCACATTTATTCTTACAACCGTTTCACATAGTAGTTCTAATAATGGGAACATCCCTTCATCTCTTAAGCAAGAAATTGAGCCTTCTCTTTCATACAACATTGGAATCACTCATCATCATATTAGATAGAATTCATTAAAATATTGAAACCTATAACATATTTTATTTGTTTATATCTTTATATTGAATAATAAATCTATTTGAGTTAATGTTCCCAATGATCAGGTTGTTGGTTTATTTTACTGACTTCCCATATTATTGCTTAAATAAAAAGTTGATACAAAATGAGGAGTCTGCTACCATGCTAAGGTAGTTGGTATTGTTCTTTTTCAATTAATGTATTGATTCTTATACAAGTATTTATTGTTCCACACACTGATCCTACACTTAGATGCATCAAAAATATCAAATAAAATAAATTAATCGATATCACCATATTTAGTGTGGTATTGGTTGCTAAAATTAATCATCAAAGGATTCCTACCCAAATATGAGAAACCCCACATGATGTGTGACTTTTTTAGGTCCATAAACCTTATTCTTTTATATGTAATTGAAACACCTCATATGGTGTGTTGCTTTCCACATACTATTGGGTAGTGGTATTTGATACGATGAAACATTAATTGAATTAAATTAAATAGGTAATAGTGATTCCATGTCCAGAGGTCATTTTCCTTTGTTTCTGTTTCCTTGCCCTCGAGTTTACCTTATAAATGAAATGGATATTTTGAAATAATTAAATTTTGAAATAGTATTTGTAGGATTCTAATCCAAAAACATTTTTAATATATGTCAAGGGATATTTAATGGTTTATTCATAGAATTCCATGGAAAATATTATCAAGAATTTAAATTAAAGGAATTATAAATGTGAATATATTATACCATGGGTGATACATGGTTTAAAATTTAGAATTTCTTGTATGGACCCACCAAGAGAGTGGATTTATATTGGTCCATGAGTGACAATGAGTTCTGTTAGTGTAATTTCATGGTTGGGCCAAGAGTGAAATGTATTATATTATATCTTGATTGAAACTAGGTCCCCTACGTGGAATTCCAAAAATAAGCATATGAGGCTATTTTTTTATACAATTCTTTAGTGATACCAAGATTCCTATGAGCAATTACATGTATAGTCCTATAGGGTGGTGTGATAATGATATACCTAGTGTGATATTAGTGTTCTCTATGTAGAATTCATTATAAGAGCCTATGATGTCATTTAAATTTATAAAATGATGCATCTTCTAAGTCGAAGAATACCCTTGGATCTAGTTAATAATTTACATAAATGATTCCCTTATCTATTTTTCTTTGATAATTTCAATATAAAAATGGGCCTTGTGCATCACTTATACGAGTATGATAATTTGGGGATTCCTTGGATATGGGCCTAGGTCCCATGACCCAGATAATTACATAATAGTTAATAAATGCTAGAAGTAATATTATCTTAGGACAAAACATGTGTTATTGGACATGTGTCTCATGAGAAACCCACACTGATGTGATTTATTTTATTTACTATTTTAATTTTATTATTACCTACAAACATCTCTTTATATTTTATATACTTGATAGTTTTAGATATGATTGGGGGTGGACTAATGAGTGTATATCACACTATGTTAATTCCTCTATTTGGTACCCAAGAAGACTTTATGGTTACAGATAAGAACAAGGGGAAGGTTCTAGATTTGGATGCCTGATTTTAAATAAAAGTGTAGAGTATGGGAGTAGAGGATCAGGAATATATTTTTGATGTTGTTTAATATAACTTTTAATATTTTGTTAATTTTTGAATATAATGTTTTATATAACTATTTTTATGTTTATAAATTATTCAACATTTTTGTATAGAATATGACATGAAATCATTATGTACATCCCAATAATTTTTTTTGTTATCATTAATGAAGTTCTCGTACCAAAATATATTCAATCCAGATGAGTTAAACTTAAATAATTCCTTAATCATGTTGTTTATGTTACATATTATTATTATTATTATTATTATGTCGTTTACAACACTCTGGTTACAGGATTATAGTCTCCCTACAATATCAACATAGACCCTTATTTCTAGTATGAAGCCTCTCTCATAGAGGGAGGCATACTTGAGTCCATTCATCCAATTGATTAAAGTTAATTATGAGTGAATAGGGTATGGGACATCACGAAAATGGTGAAACCAGTAAGTTGATTCAGATATCATCTATTCTTCAAGGTAATGTTTCTTTAAGGGTTGAATGGAAATAGGTGGAGGCATATAGTCAGGATCTTCCATCCACTCTTCGAATTCAGCCGCTAGGGTGGTTTCCTCTTTTTTTATGTCTAGGGAGAGGTGTAGTGGTGTTGATTATTATACATTGGAAGTAATATGGAGATCATATTATACATTAACCTCTTTCCATAAGATATGAAGATCTTTTTATCTACTAAACAATGCTCAATGACCATTTTATGATCTCCAATTTATTATAGAAACGGCTGAATGAGGTGGAATGGATCTTTGAATTTATCCTCTCTTACCTCCTAAGATTTTTTGACATTAATGATTAGTAAGTAAAAATTTTCCATAACCATATTAGGTTCATACTTCATTTTAGATTCTAATGACTCCTATAATGAAGGGAAATTTGGATTTTTCCATTCTATTTCCCTCCCCAAGTCTTCAGTGTGTCCCTCATCCATTGACCCTGATCATTTAAACCATTTTTGAGCACTTCCTTTGGGTGTTTCACCCATTAATACTCAGTCCATGTGTAATATGGTATATATCATATACATAAAAAATATTTTTTAATGGTTGTTTTTATAAAAATAAAAAAATATATTTAAAAAATGTTTGAAATGGAGACAATGATTGAAAGACCACTTAGTTCCCCAGAAATTGTGCTGGTTTTGATGAACCTATCGTAGTGTAGTACAAGTTATTATATAGTTACCTGTGTATAAATAGAGGCCAAATAGGGCCACCTCACATGAGGACCCTTAAAGTCAATCAATAACATATTTCTAATTAACCTAATCTTTTTTTATAATTTATTAAAATAATGGAATTTTGTCTTTTTGAAAAAGCTAATTTTAAATTCAATTGGAAATAATATAATGAAAAGGAAAACTAAATGGATATGAAAAATTATTAATTTGCGGTAGAAGAAAGTTTTGGGTCTTATGATTTGGTGGTGTATGTTCATTCAATATTTATTGTTTATTTCGATTCAATTTGATAATTCATTTATTAAGCCTAATTAAAAATCACTTTTTTTTACATATTGTTTGTATAATTTTAGAATTCTTAGAAATTATATTTATCATAAAAAACCTCACCTCTTAAAACATCCATGTTGGGTAACACCTCAATAGATAATGGAATTACTAAAAGGCTCAGCTCGACAATATATCATTTCATCCCATTGGGTATCGTTAAATCCAATTGATGGAGATTTTTTCAATTAGAAGGGATGTAAAATATGTAAATCAATTAAAATGACTAATTCAAGATCTATTCTATGGTGGATGATTGTTGAACCTGTGGAATTATCTCTCGATCACAATAAACAAGATTCAAACATTTACAATTTAATGCACAATAATTAATAATTCCACAAATCCTCCACCAAATCCTATATGATTGGTAGTCAATTTTTATTTCTATGTGAAATATATCAATGTGTAAATAAGGGAGGGAAATAGAGGATGAAATTCGGATTTGAAGAAGAATATGAAACATTTGAATTAAAATAATTAAATTGTGTTATATTTATAATAAATTGAAAATAAATACAAGGAAATACAATATACTAGGATCCTAAATCCCAGTCATAGTAGCCAGACCATAAAATCATTGATCTCTTGTTCCAATCCCCTTAAATATTATATTTGTTCCTCAAAATCAACCTATAGAGCCAAAAATTCATCATAATTGAGTCTTCTATCTAATCATTACATGATAGGGTCTTCAGAAGGGGTCCCGTCAATAATTACCATCATATTTGGCTGTATCTAGGCCTGACAAACTGTTTTAAACCATAAATAGAGTTCTTAGGTCTTAAAATTATCATGGCTGCAATCAGTATGTAATTTTATTGATGTAATTTACAACCATTTTTTTCGAGGGAAGTATCATTGCCTGGAACATATGTGTGTATTGACCATATTTTTCTTTTTCATCCTATCTTGCATTTAATTAAATGATCTGATGTTTTTTACATCATAAATGACCTATATATGTTCTAAATCATCCATTTCAAGTTGATTTGGATATATCTCCCCCTAAATCTTAATTTTCATGCTTCAAGAATGGACATTGACTTTCCCTTTATCACCATATATCATTTACTTGATCAATTTTTCACATTTAAGATCATTTTATATATTTAATGAATAAAAAAACAATTATATAATATATTGTTTAATCAATTTAACTAAAACAAATGTGTGTTATTTTACAAAATACATGAAAAATATTGTTTAGTCACAATCTATGCAACACTAGGTTCCTTTTCCATAAATTTAAACTCAATTCTCTTTAACATCATTTCCTTAAACTTATAAGAAATCCTCACAATACATAAAACTCCAACTCCATCCCTATAAAAATCCATTCACTGATACCACTTTAACATGATTCCAACAATTGGTACTATAATGATCCATTCATAACAAACATGGATATTACATCATTTTAGATGAATATTAAACACACTATAAAAATACATTACTGAGTACTATAGTAGTATAGTTTATTTGAAAACATGGAAGTGGATCTTTTAAATTCATGAAATATGTTAAATGATTTTTAGAAAGGTATTCCTCAATAGTACTAATACTTAACAACAATCATCATAACCTGGGGAAATGAATAATATGAAATGGGTGTTCTTAGATGCTCATAAAGCATAGAAAAAAGAGATATAAAATCATAACATGAGCATACGTGTGTGAGAACATGAGAATAATATTTGGAGACCATGCCCTATATATAAAATATTATATACATGAGTCAGGGCATATATATTTCTTGTTCATAAGAAATGATTCATAAGGGAATCAATATCATAATCCATGAGACCATTATATAGTAATAAAAAATAAATTTTTTGGAAGACACATAAGAAAAGAAAATGATTTCCATATTAGTGAATATAATGCTTCTAATACATCTTTTTATTAGGGGTTCATTCCCCATAACATCTTAGTAGTCATGGATCACTCCATGACCATATTAGTATTCATGGTTTATGCCCAAGACCATATTATAAGAAAAATTACTTTAAAAACTGAGTTAACTCCCAGTTCCAACAATGATAATCTCAGGTGATATAAATCATTACCCAATACATTTTAGGGATATATAGGTCATTCCAATATCATAATTAAATAATATATATATATGCCTCACAAGATCATAAATAGTCATATCATACCCCATGAAATGAAATGGGTATAAAAACATGTAATAATATCATACCCAATGGAAAAGAGAAAGGTCTCATAGTCATTTCATTAAATAATAACTCATGAAAATGATCAGGTATCATAATCATATAACCCATTAAAGTTAAATGGTCTTCATAAACATATAAAATTTGAATGATAAAGGGTTTTCATAAACATCATTCCATAAAAACATAAACCATTAATAAAAATAATATGAATGAAACCTTTAGATAATGTTCCCATAATGAAAGGAGTATCACTAATGGGTGTCATCATACATGGGAAATAATTTTAAAATATTTTATAAAGAATTTATTTATAAAAATATCCTTTAATTTTTGAAAATATATTTTTGAAACATATCTCCTTTTGAAACCTATTTTTAAATCTAAACTTGAGTACCTACAAGAGAATCTAGAAAACCACTTCTCTTGAAAACATATTAAATTAACTCGAAAACATTATGAAAATGTGTTTCCTTAAAAACATAATCAATGAAAAAAAATTAAACCATTTATTTGGAAACATACAATAAAAGCATGAAAACATTTTGGAAAACCATTTCCTTGAAATATTATAAAGGGATCATGTTTTTTTAAAACCATTTCATTTAAAGGGATTAATTAAATTGTTTTTGAACACTATATCATTAAAAACATATAACTAAATATTTAATTTTTTTGAAAATAATTTCTTTGAAAAGGAAGCATGAAAACATTTTTTAAAACCATTACATTGAAAACTTATAAAGGATGATTGAAATAATTTTGGAATCCATTTTTTTGAAAATATATTCGGATAAATAATAAATATTATTTAATTAATTTTTCATTTATATTTATCTATAAATATAATTGTAAATTTTTTTTAAACATGATTTTTGAAATAAATTGATTACAAACTAAAAAGGGAAATTATATCAGTTTTATGTAAAAACATTTGTATTTATTTATATTATATACCAATGAGTGGAAAAATGGTAACAATACATGAATATATCATGAATGACCAGTTGAAAATACATTACATATCTTTAAAAATGTACAATAAAATTTCATCAATAAAAAAGTATAGTCATGAGAAATCCCGATAAACGATGAGATTATTTCAATAGAATCTTAACACTTGGTAACCATTAAATATAAACCCCTCGTAAAAAATTGAATTAAATAACGATTAAAATTTCATTAATATTATTGGATTAATTATATAGAATTTCCATGGTTTAATATACACCTCATACAAAAAAATGGTTTAAAATATGGAATGTGTTTCAATGAACGAAAATTGAGACATAATTACTTTACTGATTTGGTAATGTTTAAAACGTAAACCCCATGAAAGAAATATAATTAAATTAATATTTAAATACCCAAAATTTTATGTATAATAATCTTATAATATATACATGGTTAGTATATACACCACACAAAAAAAATTAGGGTTGAAGAAGGCATGTATCACACAGATATAAGAAGTGAGATGAGAACACTCTTACCTTAAGTCATCAAATTACTCAAACATGTTCAAACATATTGTATAATAAAAATAAGTTTATAATAAATATACTAAATAAAAATTTTAATATATATAATACCATATATGTATTTATATAATCCTCTTATTAAAAATTCAATTTTAATGGTACACTTCGGGTAATATCTACTTTGTTTTTAATACATGTTTTGAATTGTTATTCTTCATCCTCTTAATTTGATAATGATTTACATATTTCTATAATTTAGAAATTATATATATATATATAATATATTCAATATATAAATATTAATATTAATATAGAAATATTTATATTAATATATAAAATATAGAAATATTAAATGTAATACTCCGTTCATGGAGACGATTGGCCGTATGTTTGCGTGAACGTTGTTTCTGTTTCATTGTCATATTGAAAGAAATTATATAACTGAAATAACTGTATATTTATATATAAATATAATATCATTATATCATCATTATTATTATATATATCGTATATTATCACTAAATAGATCCTTTTTAATTCATTTCATGTAGAGTATTATTGAATCATTTCTGTTTGCAGAGGCTGTAGTCAACACACCCACAAAGGATGATATCATATTTAACAAAATGGAAATAATTAATGTATATTTTTTAATTTAATTTAATAAGAATAAATAACTCATAAATATAATATATATAATTTCATAAATATAAATTCCATCATAATTTCCATCTATGAGTGATGGTAAAGTAAAAATGAACAACATTATTTCATTAGGAAGTTCACCATACAGAAGAACAATATGTTCGTTACCCATTATAATGACTTCTGTGTAATTGTAGTTATAACCCATAGAGTAAATAAATATCATAATATTTGGGATAATTATGTTATTATATAATCCTTCAATAATAATAATTATAGGGGTGGATAATGAAAATAAATTAATGGAACTTGTAAAAGGATGTTACCGATTCTTTGGGCAACTCCTCTTGGCTTGCACAAAAAGTATTATTTGGTTGGATTTATTCCAAAATAGATGCTTATATTATGAATTTATATATTTTTGGAGATTATTTGATAATATATTTGGGGATACAAAGTGATTTAGTTTTGTGAATAAGTGGGAGGGTGAGTTCCTTTGTATAGTGAAGAAGGAGTGGCATTCTTGTTAGTTTTTGAAAAGGGAATTGCACCAATGATTAAATATGTAATGTTTTCAAATAATTGTCAAGAATATATAAAATTAATTATATGATCTTAATAAGTCCATAAAATGGATTTTTGATGAGTTTATAGGTTATTTTTAGCCTTACGATTAAGGCTTAGTCCTTTATTGAGTTAATTTTTCTCCTAATTGCTTTAATTAATTTTAATCACTTTCATTAATATTTTGGGTGAAAATTAAGTGTTCGTAAATAGAAATTATAAATTATTATCAAAAAAATTATTGAATAAATTTTTCAATATTTCAATCGCATATGAGGTAAAAATTAATTTAAATTTACTCCTGTCGACGGGACCATAAAGTGGGGTTTTGAAGTAAAAGAGTTCAAATGTTTGAAGTGTTTTATATCCAATTACAATGTAAAATTGATTAAAATGACCTAAATTTTATTAATAGATTTGAAATTTACCTTATTAAAAAATTAAAAGTAAAATAAAAAAATATAATTTATATATCTAAATAAATTATACAAAAAATGAAGTTTTGAATTAAAATTCATTGTTTTTTCAATATTAATCAAAAAATGAAACTTCACAGGAAAATCCAAAACTTCACCCAAAGTAAATTTATATATTCTTCTTTCAAAAATAATTTTTTTCAAATAAAAATTATAAAAATGTAAAAAATCATATTTAAAATTGTTTGGCTATTAAAATGAGGTAAAATTACCTTTCAGGAAAATACATATTTTTATTCATAAAATTAAACTTATTCATATTTTATACCTATAAAATCTATTGGATGACTATCATAATTATTTATAGAATATTTAAATTTTATTTAAAACATTAACTAAAATTGTTTTGTTTTATTTATTGAGTTAAAATTGTGTTTGTTCCATGAAAAATTGTTTTCTTAGAAAAGTAAGTTCTTTATTTTCAAATTGTTTTTTCATTCATTTATAGTAATTTATAACAATATGATTCATTTTATATAAATGTTTAAATCCTTTCATTGAATTTCATTTAATCTTATTCATGACTTCCATTCCAATGGATATGTGGTAGTTATAAAAATATTTTAATGATAATATAAATAGTATGTTGTAGTTCAATAAAACTAAGTTTTGTGTGTTATAAAAGTTATTGAAGGGACTGAGAATTTTGTTAATACAAGACAAAAATACTTATTTATGTACCATAAGTTAATATTTCTATTGCGTGTGGCATATGAATAAATTTTTTTTCCATACAATGAAAGACAAACTTGGTACTTTTATATATAAAAAAGATATATTTAGTGTTTCTGGAAATTAAATCTATTAAAATATTAAATTAATTCAGAAAAAATCACAAAATGTCAAGGTGTTGCATTATACAACACCTGAATTTATTTTTTTCATGAAATTATTCTAATTTATAACATGATTAATACTTAAAAGTTATATTCTTATAAACCCAAACCGTAAAAATGAATTCTAAAAATTCCTTTAAAAAGGTAATGTTCGAAACATGATAGTTACCCAATGTAATGAGTAACTATGTTTCGATATAGGATAACATAGGTGGGAAGGGGAAGCATAGACATGGAAGTGAAATCTAATTATAATTATTTTATGGAGAGTGATAGATAACATGGTAAGAATAATGTTGACAATAAGATATTCATAAACCATTGATGATCTAGTGGGCCATTTGGTTTATCAAAAACAAATATACTAGGATAAATGTTTTGGTTTTGGGATCCTTATTACTAAAGTTAAATTACATTCATGAAAAGATATAGTTACATGATTTCTGAAAAATGTACCATTTTGTGGTCCCTAATATACTTCCAATTCATCAATTATTCTAATGAATGAAGGTTAGTTTATTATTCCTAGAGAATTAATAAACTATGTGATATATAAATAAAATGATAGGTCATTCAATCTATTTTTCTTGAAAAAAACGATTATAAAAAGTTATCAAATATTGATAAATTAATATACGGGGAGATAATACTTTGACATAAAACATTCCATATATGGATAACCATATAACGCTTCTAAAATATCGAAGTCCAAAACATTAGAATTATGCTACTAAATTTTCCAAAAAAATCTTATCATTATACCCCCATAGATTATAAATTATCTCATGGTTTTCATATACAAATCATGTGAATACCATCATCTTGTATTATCATAGATCATGGTAATAACCTAAATTATCACAAATAATTATTGAAAAATTGCATGTTTCCTTATTCCAAAGTATATTGGATGTATTTCTGAAATCTAAAAATCTTCTAAACATTCTTAGTGATAACATTTATCAATTGTTAATAATCCCTTAATTAGTTCCAAGGTAATTAGTACCTTCCACATTATTCATTCATATCCAATATATCTTTATCCACAAATAATTATATTAATATGAAAAACAAATCATGTATTATATTTCCCTTGATGATATATTTTTTGTGAATATAAACATGTCATTAAATCACATTTCTAGTCCATCAGAACCATTCAACACATTCTTGTAAATCTGCAACAAAAAAAACAAAAAATGAACATTCACTATATATATCACCATTCCTATAAAATAAATCTTGAATCCTAATTCATAAAAACTATGATTATTCCACTTCAACCATAATCCATAATAAGGATTCATCGTCTTATTACAAAATACCTCATTCTTTTCGCATTTCATTTGTAGTCTCATCATCATCAACAACATAACCACTACTCATACCGTAATTTTTTATTCTCTTTGGAATAATTCCTCCTATAACCCAATTTTCATAAGTACTATTCATTACACACATAGAGAATTTTTCCAATTATGATATCTTTGGGAGAACAATATTCACATCTATTGTGTTAACCAAACACTACACATTTCCATTGCAGTTACTTACTCTATGCCATTATTTTCCTTATTAAAAACAGATTCATGTTCCTATAAGACATTAACTTAGGAGATTCATTGCACATTCATGAAACAATGAAAATTGGACCTTATTTCCTATAGGGTCACCATTACCCAAGCTCTAAGAAAAATAATTCCTCTATATCCTTGATGATATTTATAGTTATTTGCGGTATAAATTGTTAGTCATGTTCCATTAAAACTGATTAGGCTTGATAAAAACATCTTTCACACCTGTGATCATCCCATTTGACTACATGTCATAAAATTTTCCATCATATTAATCATTAACATAGCTTCTTTGTGTTCCCAACATTTACTAAAACCATAGTGAATATTGTGAGCATCACATATCATTTTGAAAAACCATATAATCATAAAAAATCACTTCTTGGATCTCAAAATAATGTCACTTTACTAGGAAACCATAGGTTACTAATACTTTATACACATTCATCTTTTATTTAAAACCATCACAGTGGATTTTAAAGAGTTTTTGAATTTTCAAAGCATGTCCCCTAAAAGTGTAAAACTAGGTGTGCAGCAAGACGCATTATTGTGCATGATTTCCCGGTTTATTCAAGAACAATATGGTGCATTTGGGTTACCCCAATGTATATATTTTCCTGATACACATCAAATTTGTGTTATCTATTTAGGGATTTACTTCTTGGGAACCACAAACTAAATCATTTACCTAAATTCTAGGATATTTTCCTAAACATTAACTCATCCTTATACATATCCTTCTTGACATCCCTAGACATATCCTAAGAAATATTAAGTGGGATCTCACTAATGTTATTTATCCTAATTTCAAAAGGATGACTAAAAATTTACTTTTATACCAACTATAGAAATATAGGCTTAACATACAAATACATTATATCATTTTAGATGAATATTCAGTACATTACAATAATACAAGACTAAAGGCCATAATAGTTTTGTGTATTTGGATACAAAGATAATAGTATTCTTACTTTATGATAGGTCACCAATGGTTCCAAAAATGATATTTCCCTTTAGAACATATACATAAAATATATCTTCATAATATGGGAAATGGAAACATAAGAAAGCGGTGAGCTTAAATGCTTATTCAGGGTAAACAAAAGGGATACACAAGCATAAGACTGTCATAAGGCTACGAGAACATGAGAATAATAGTTGAAGATCATTACCGGCATATCAAAGTTTATATATATGATCCATGACATAAATATTTGATGCTTATAAAACATTGACCATATAATAATAAACATCATAATCCATGAAATCATATAATTGGAATAAAATAAATAATTTGTGGCAGAAACATAATCATATAAAATAATTTCTACTCCACTGACGACATTTCTTCCAATTCCACTTTAAAATTATGGTTTCACTCCACATACCATCATGGTAGTCATGGTTAACTCCCATTACTATATTTGTAATCATGGTTCACTCCCAACACCATCTTAGAGGTCAAAGTCTTTTACATAACCGATTTCACTCCCCATTCTATCCATGTAATCTCATATGATATAAATCTTTACCAAATTCATTGGAGGTAGATATAGGTCCCACCTATATCTTAATGAAATAAAACATAAATGTACCTCAATATTATAAAAAATCATATCACAAAAAATGAAATAAAATGGGTATCATAAACATGTAACATATCATTACCTGTGAAAAATACATAGGTTTCATAACAATTTGATCATATCATAACCAATGAAAATAACTTTGTTTCATAAGAATATAACCCATGGAAGTGAAATGGATTTCAAAATCATACTACTACTAAAAGATAAATGGGTTTCATAAACATCATGACATCAAAACAGAAACCATTCAATGAAAAAATATGAATATATCATATGGATCATTTCCCTAGTAAATAATGAGTAACACCAAAAAATGTAATTTTATATAGAGAAAATATTTTAATATCTTTTAAAAACACTTCTTGATGAAACTATCCTTCTTACTTTGAAAAATTATTTTTAAAACAAAAACCCTTTTCAAAAAAATTATTTTTGAATATTAACTAAAAAATGATAAAGAAAGATAGAAAACCATTTTCCTTAAAAACATATAAAAAACATGAAATTTTTTTGAAATCCTTCTCCTTGAAACCAAAATCATCAAAAAAATTTCAAAACAATTTCATTGAAAACGTATAAAATAATCTTGAAATATTTTTTGGAAACCATTTATTTGATAACTTATAAATGAAGATAGAAAAAATTGAAACAAATTTCATTCAAAAATAAATCATATAAAAATTAAATCATTTTCTAAAAAAACATATAAATTAACATTGGAAACAATTTTCTTAAACCATTTCTTTGAAAAATGATGCTCTAAAAAAATATTGAAAATTGTTTCATTAAAAACATAAAATGAATGATTGAAGAAATTTTTGAAATCCATTACATTGAAAATAGATTTTAAAATGAATAAAACATTTTTCAAATAATTTTTCCTCTATATTAGGATTTATACATTATTTTAATAATATTTTAGAAAAACATTTTTGAAAACATTCTTTTTGAAATAATAAAAGTTTTGTTCGAGAAGAGAAAAAAATAGGTTTTTATTAAAAACATTTTCCTATTTATATTATATACCAAATAGTGTAAAATATTACCCAAACGTGCAGATATAATGAATTAACAAAGGTGAATATAATTCATGATATTTTTTAGATATGGATCATAATATTTCATCATGGAATTATAATCATAAACAATCCCAATAAACGATGAGATTGTTTAAATAGAATCCTACCACTTGGTATATTTAAATTACACACCCCATGTAAGAACATTAAATTACATGAAGAATAATATATCATTAATAAAATTACATTCCTAATATAATATGTCAAATTCATTATATACACCTCATTGGAACATATAGGTATATAACATGTCAGGTGTCTCAAAGAAAGAAAATTGTGACAGAAATACATTACTGATTTGGTATCTTTTGAAGCATAAACCCCATAAAAGAAGATCATAAATAGATTTTTTAATAATCATATATATAATTATTATAATCATATAATACTTCCTTGGAATGTTTATAAACAAAAAAAATAAATTATTAGTGAATAAGGAATGTATATCAGTGATATAAAAAGTTAGATGAGATAAATATTACCTTATGTAATGAAATTCATCGAACACATTAAAAAAATAAGATACAATAAATGTTATTTTATTATAAATATAATTCAAAACCATATTATTATATATAATACAATATATTTATTTATGTTACACACTTATTATCAATTCCATGTTAATGTTATGGTTCATGTAATACACGCTTTGTTTTTCATACATGATTTATTTCATTATTCATTATCCTATTACTTATATGAAGATATAATTATTTAATAAAAGTAATAAATTATATAAATATCATTTATATTCATTATATAAATATTTATAATATTTTATAGAATATATAAATTTGAAATGGAATTCACAGTTCATGGAGATGGTGGGTCGTATGTATGCATGGATGTTATTTCCTTTTTATATTCGTATTGAACGAAAAAATGTAAATGAGAAATATATATATATATATATCATTCTAGTAGAATTATTATGTCATATATATCATATAATTTTACTAAACCCATCCTTAATAAATTCTATTTACAGTGTGAATGAATCACGTAACATTTATGAGGCGGGAGTCCACATGTCCACAAATAAGTTATCGTATTTAAAAAATGGAATGAATTAAGCAATAATCTATATAATAATTCCAGATGATTTGTTTTATAAAAACCATATATTTCATAAAAAAATATAGTTTCCTTCATAATTCCCAATGAGGGGAGGTTGTAATGGAAAATTGAACAACATTGTTTCATGAGGCGGTAGTTCATCACACAAGAATTGTAAGTTCATTACCCATTAAATAGAAGTGAATGTTAGTGTATTTCAAACAATTATAATAAAAATAATATTAGTATATTTATTATACTAATGTTATTATATAACCATATAATAATAATAATTGAGTGGGTGGAGAATGAAAAGAAACCAAAGGAGCTTGAGGAAGGATTTTACCTCTTCTTTGGGAAATTCCTCTTGTAATTCACCAAAGGGAATCATTGGTTAAATTTATGAGAAAAGGGAGGCTTCTATGATGAAGGAAGGGATTTTGGAATATTATTTTTACAGATTTTTTTTTGAGAAATTGAATTTATATTTATTATTAAGTGGGTGGCTTGAGTCCCTTTTTAGTGTGGAGGACGAGTGATATTCTTGTAAATTTTTTAAAAGGGAATTCCAAATTTTTTTATCCATTTAAAGAGACTATTAAAATGGTATAAAATGGATATATGTGAGGTAAGGGAGTAGATAGGTCCATATAATGTCTTTTTGACAATATTATAGGTCATTTACACTCGTAAGATTAGGGTTTATTTATTTTTTGAGCTTATTTTATCTTAATAAGTATAATAAATTTTTAAAACATTCAATGATATCAAGGGGGAAAATGTAATTTAACCATATTAGAAATTAGAAATTACTCATATTAAAAATATGGAATCCATTTTTCAAAATTACAATCTCAAAATTGGTAGAAATTAATTTAAATTCATTCCTGTAGAGGGGAAGACAATGTGGGTTTTTAAAGTAAAACTGTTCAATATTTTGAAATGTTTTTATATCAAATTACAATAGGAAATCAATTCAAATGAAATAAATGGTATTAATTTATGTAAAATTTATCTTATTAAAATCTAAAATAAGACAAAATAATAATTTATCTATATATATAAATTAAATGAAAAAGGATGTTTTGAATTAAAATTTAGTGTTTTTCACTTTTCATAAAAAAATAAAACATCATTGGGAAACACCAAACATTCACCCTATATAAATTTTGGTATTATAATTTTAAAAATAATTCTTATTTTTTCAGATGAACTAGAAAATTCTAAAATATCATATTTGAAATGGGTTCCCCATTAAAATGTGTTAAAATTTCCTATTTGAAAAATATATTTTTTTAATCATAAAAATAGATTTATTCTTATCTTATACCTATCAAATATATCGGATGAGTATCAAAAACATTGAATGAATATATATATATATATATATTAAACATTAATAAAATGTTTTTTTAATCTGCTGAGATAAAATTGTATTTTTATATAGAAAAGTATTTTACTTAGAAATGTAATTAATTTATTTTTAAATTATTCTTTCATCCACTTATACTAATTTATAACCAAGTTATTAATTTTATAAACAAGTATAAATAATATTTTTAAAATTTATTTAATATTATTCATTACTTCATTTCTAATGTATAAATGTAAGCTATAAAAATTATTTTTTATAATAATAATAGTATATTGTAGTTCGGTAAAACTCAGCCTTGGAAGTTATGAAAGCTATGGAAGGGACATATAATTGTGTGAAATACAAGTGAAACTTAGTGTTTCATGTCCCATAATCTAATATATGTTATGGATGTGGCACAAGATTAACATTGTGTTGAGTATAATATAATCAAAACATAGTTATTTCATATATAAAAAATTATTTTTGAATTTCATGAAATGAAAAAATATTAAAAGATTAAATTAATTTGAAAAAATACAATCCATAGAAAATAGAGGTGTTATGATTACCCCACTTGGATGGAAATAAGATAAGTGTTTAACCTTAAGCTAATCTCTAATGGTATTGTGAATGATGGCTGTTATAGAGTGGGTATATCACACATGATTGGAGGCCTTATCCTAATGCACATGTACAAAACACACATCACTACGACAAACATTAAAATGAATAATAGATAAAATAATCCCAGGTATAGTATATATGTATATACTGGATACAAAAAATTTGAAGATCCTTCAGAGTATAGAAACTATATAAACCCTACTTATGATGGATAAAATACATTCCTAATGATATAAGAGTAGAAGCAAACCTAAAATATTTGGGCCCACTGATCAATAAAATGAACTAGCACCCGACATGAATGTCGCCTGCTACTATATCCTCCAAAATCCACTATGATCCATGAATATCGGTCCCATCAAAATCACATCCAATCTGTTCAGAGATAGTTCCCTCAAACCAAATTATACATAATTTGTGATAACTAGTGATCTTTTTTTAATTATTAATAATCTTCTAATCACATCCTCATTTTTCTTATGCATAACATAGTATGTTATAATTTCATAAGAGTATCTATCTCACTGAATTGTTATAGCAGTTACCTGCTATGATGTGAGCATAGATGTGCCACGAAAGTATTCATAAATTTATGTTCAATATCCATATGAATTAATTTGAAGGAAACAAATCATACAGGCTATTAGGGGTGTATACTCATCAGACATTAAGGCACCTTCTCAGGTTATATTACCTTTGTAATATCTAATATATGATATCATGAGAATGACACCTCCCAGGAAGAAATAAATATTTATATCTGCCATTTAATGTTCCTGTCTTTGGATATGTGTATCGATCCTTATATATTATTATTAATAATAATATAAATAATAAGTCACATTCCATGATTTATTAACGAAAAATGTGACAACTTATGTTCCCAATTAGGTAGGATACATTGGGTGATCCATGAGTTTCATTCTGTTAGTGAATAATGTAAGAATGTATTTTACCCTTAATTTTTTAATAAAAGCTGATATCACAGTCCCTTAATTAGAAATTATAAATCCTAAATAAATCCATGGCCATGGATTTCAATAGTAATATTAAATTTTAATAAATTCAAAGAAAGATACATTGATCAAATAGGTTTAAAACACCAGCATGAAACCTTCTTGATTAGAGATATAATGAAAAAAGGATTATATTTCATAGAAAGAACCATATGAGGTATTATTTCATTACAACATTAAATTCATTCTCTATAGTCTCCTTGTTGTTTTTCTATATGATAAAAATGGACATTATACTCCTTCCCCTAATGATACTGAGAAATGGTCCTAGAGAACCACACAATATGTTTATCCAGAATTTTATTTAAATAATATATTTTTATATATTATTTAAGAAGTTGAATAAATACTATTACACCATGTGGTTTAATAATTATTCATGTTTTCGAGATCACATATATTATTTCACCAGTTATTTGAGTGAAAATTATGTGAGAAGAATATTTTAAAAATATTTATTTTCTATTTATTAGATATAATATTTAATAGTTAATTGAAAAAAATGAAGTGATATTTATTTATTAAATAAATTATCATTATTCAATCACGGATAAATATTGTTCAGGAATGGACATCCATGTTTTATGGACTGGAAAAACTTATATATTTTGAAAATTATTTGAATAAATATTTTTTAATTTATTTTATCAGTTTATCACATGTAAATAAATAATAATAATAATATTTTTATAGAAATGTCGTTTGGGATGGATTAAATAAATAATAAAGTTATATTTTGAATATATTTATGTCAAACCATAGAGGATATAAACTCAATTTTTTTTAGAGAAAATTCATTTTGAGTGGTGCATAACAAGATCTAAAGAGAATCTTATTTATCCCTAGATAGCTCCTTTTACTAGAATGCTCCTACGAATGGAGGGAAATATTCCTCCAAATTTTTCTCTTGATTCTAAAATGTTCCTGGACAATCATTTAGAACACATTATAAAGGTGATGAAAGTATAATGATGCTAAATATTAGATATACCATGCTAGCACCCAGGAAATCTTGCACTGACATCTGGAGATTCAGGAAACGTGTATGGATCACCACTAGAGGGAATTTATTCTTGATTATTACAACACGTAGATGGTACAACATAGATCCATTTTCGAATCTATCCATGTAAAAACAATATATGAAAAGGATATTATAATTTTTTTAAATTAATTTTTTTTAACATGTGACAATTCTGGGATTCAGTTGTAGATTTTATCTGTTGTCTGTATTCTTTAATTCAATTTCATTGATTGGGTCTTTTATCATAATGTAAATTTCAATTTAATCATTGATCCTGAAAAAAATTTGATTTGGGCATAACCCATCCTACACTACTGCTATGCCCAAAACCTTCATGTTGTATCAGAGGGGGCACATAATTTTTTATAATTATTTAAATATCATTGATTTATTTATAAATTCGGTTAATCCTTTACAATTCATGTTTATTTTTTCTTTAAAATGAATGATGATATCTGTTTTATTCCTCTTATTTTCTCATAAATAAAATCAAATAGATTAATTTTATTTTGAAATAAATTCAATGATCTCACCTATAGGTTCCAAGTAGTGTGTATGGATGAAAAAAGAGTACATGATGTCTAACATGGAGGTACACATCATGTACTAGTGTTTGTTAGACCACAAATAAATTAATAATTAATTAATTTCTTGTTCATTTATTACAGGTGGTGAATTTAATTATACACTACATGTTGACCTAGAGAGCATGGAACATGACCATTTAGATTACACAATGTGTATCTTTAATACACAATGTGTAGTCCCTTAGTCATTGACATGATGTGTACTCTCTTACATGGACTACCCGACTGGTGGTCATGTAACCGAGAAAATAGATGTCATATAACCCATGTAAAAATTGTGTACTCTATCATTTTATTTGGAATTGTTAAATTGTAAGTACCTAGGCATGTTTTTTCAATAGACATTGTGAACATTACATTCTATTTATGTCCAATGTGCATGTCGTTTACTTTAACTAAATTACATAGAATTGAAAAAAATAGTATATATTGTGAAAAACTTATCAACATGTGTTCTATATGGCCATTAAGTTGATAGTACATGACATGTGATGGATTATATATATATATAAATTTATAAATGTATAATTAATTTCTCCATAATTCTGGAATGTAAATATCATGTATATAGAATATTACATTTATTAATCTACATGAATTAATAAATTACACACTACGTTCATACCATGTGTTCTATGTGGTTATTAATTTAATAGTACACACTATGAAATTATGTGATCAGTCTTGAATTCCATAATTATAAGAGTGAAAATCATACATTTAATATCAAAATTGGGTAGTTCAGACAAATATTCACCATGTTTACTTGAAGTAAAAAAAAATTATATAATTTTAAAAAAAAATTATATAATTATTTTATCATTATAATGGATGAGAATATCAATTAAATATATATGATATTTAATATAAAGTAATTTTTTAATTTATGAAGTTAATTAATTGATTTGAGTGTGATATATTGTAAATAATAATGAATATAATTGAATGAATATTTTATTAAATGTGTAATTCATCTCATGTTGTGTATGATCATGATCCTAGATTATGTTTTTTATATGATTGTATTAATTTAATTTTTTATTAAATTAAATTGTTTTCTCACATGTTGTCTATCATCACAATTGATAAGGGCAGGCGTTCTAATGGTTTCCATTATGTAAAACCCTTAAACAATCCATTGGTCCTCCTCAACTAAGTGCAAGTAAATGCATATGTAATAGATGGATCACCAAAGAATGTGAAGGAAATTCATGTTTTGAGGCAAGGTGAAACCAATCTATGATAGATAAATAGGTATATGGGTGAAATTCTACAACACGAACCATAAATGGTTCAATGTGTTTTTCCACTTTGTCGATGATTAGTTTATCTTCCACTAGATAAGCTTACCATTACAAAAATTGCATAATCATACAACAGTATTATTATTTTTTTATCATGGTTATTAAATTATGGATTTTTTTATCACATGAATTAATGAATTAACAAGAATCCAATAAAAACCTAAAATAAATTGAATTATTAATAAATATTTTCAAAAACATGTTTAATCACTTATGTAAATAAACATAAAATTAACATTCATGAAATAAAGATAATAATTTTATATTTACTCAAAAAGGAAAATTCTTCAATTATATATATTTAGTCTATATATCCTTCCACTATATTATTTAAATAAAACCATAGTTCAAAGAGTGTGATGAGCCAAAGTTGGAGTTCATTCAATTAGTTGGGAATTCTAACTTGATGTTTTGTGTTGACTAAGATTAATTCATATCAATGGTTAATGTCGATATAAGGACTTGGTTTAGATGATATGAAATGTTTTGGAAAATAAAATTTATGGATTTTAGGATTTGGGAGTCCACTCAATATATGAGGGAACTATGATTTAAAAAAATTAGAATTTTTAATTCATATTTAAAACCCATAAAATTACTTGAATAGATTATGTTTGGTTGATGAGAAGGGGAAAATGGATCCTTTACACTATAATCTCTAACCCATAAGGTAACATTAATCCAATTCTGAGGGATATTGGGATTGGATAAAATAGTGGGAGAATAATAAATATAATATTTATTTATTTTTCAAAATGTTATCAAATAAATTAGAATTTTTATGCACATTTTTTTATAGAAACAAAAAAAAATTACTTAAAAAATAACTATAATCCATACATGATAAGGAAAAATTTATTACTGGAATAAATTTCTATTAGTGGAAATTGTGGTTATGCGTTATCGAATGAAATGAAAGGAAATTGTTCGTTTTGGATGAATCTATTCTTAGTCCACATTGTAATGATTATTCTGAGGAAGATTTATCTCTCTATGATAAATTTTTTAATGATTCCATATTCTTCCTATGTTCCATTCTATCATCCATGACCAATGACAATCTGATGAAATATTAGGACATGGATTCTTATAGCATGATGTCTCACCTTCAAGATCCCAATGAAGAGAAGGTGAGATAAATGAGATATAATATCTCCAATGGTCTATTTAGAACTAACCTTATATATTATACAATATTATTCCCTCATGTTGTTAACCATATTGGTCACATTAAATGCTTAGGCATCTTAGGGATTAAATTACAAGATGAGTTAGACATAGATCTCAAACTTGTCATACTACCCTAGTCTTAATCTAATTTTTCTGTTAATTATTACTTGACTAATAATGATAGGATTATTTATAAACTTGTTAATTTGATTCACAATGTAGATAATTACATGGGTTGTCACAAACCCAAGTTCCATATGGTGAATAACAAAATTAATAATAAGGAGAAGGGTCCCAATGCTCATAAATATTTTAAACCTCTGGAGCATTGTCCTTCTACAGAGTGGAGGAAAAAAAGTCCGGGAAAATGAGGGATTTTTTTGTATAAATCAAGGAAACTAGAAGAGTAATTTTACAAATAATTAATGGTAAAGTAATGGTTCATTTTTTATTGAGTGTAATATCTCAATATCTACATACTTTCTATTAGATACATCATTTTGTTCTCACATCTATATCAAAATTCCTGAACCAAGTACATTCCAAATTAATTATAGAGGAGTGATGAATATATGATCATCCAATTGTGTGAGGATGGATTATCCTTCAATTGGTGACTAGAACAATTAATTTACAATAGAAATGATATTCATTAAAAGTTATTTTTTATGTTGACCAACTATTACGAAGAACATAATTTTTCTTTCATGCCTAGATAAAGATGGTTTTATTATCATATTTAGAACTAAAGGTTTTTTACTTTGTTAAGACAACATATTTTATGGTATTTTACATTTATGTTGTCTTTATGTATTAGCTTATAAAAACCAAGTGTTATAAATAAATGAAAAATTATGTTCACATGACTCATATAACACCAAACTATGGTGTGACAATATTGATCATGTAAAAAAAACCATTTGAAAAATATCTATCAGGAGTTTTATTTAGAAACTTTAGAGATAAAAATACATGAACTATTTCAAAATTCTTGATAATGAAAAAAGAGAAGACTACAATTTGGTGGATTTTTCCAAAGGAAAAAATAGATTTTAGGATTCATACACATAGATGAGTGTGATCCATTTACAGTAGAATCTAGAGGTTTGTATTCATACTTCATAAATTTTATTGATGTTTTAAGTAGATATGGAAATTTTTAAATGATGAGTCATAAGTTTATGTCCTATGATAAATTCATTTTTTCAATAATGACGTAGAGAATCGTCTTGGAAAGAATTTAATGAAACTTTTATCGGATCGTGGTGGTGAATATATTAACCAAGAGCATGTCGAATATATTTGGGAGTTCAAGATTCTATCTCAACACACTACACCGTACATACCATAGTATAGTGGTGTTAATGAAAAGAAAAGTAATACCTTATTATACATGGTAATGTTGATGATGAGTCATTATGATCTTCCATCATCTATTTTATAAAAAAAAAGAACTAATAAAAATATGAGCTAAAGTGGAAAATAGAATTTCCTTTATGTTATTGAAGAAAAAGAAACATGTTTTATCAAATACAGAGGTATTGGGTTATGATGAATTTGTTAAACCCTCCTTGAGAAACCAACTAGGACCTTTGTGACCAATGTTTTTATTTATTTGGTATCCAATGGAAATAAAGGGACACTACATATGAGACCTGTAAAACAAGAAAGTGAATATCATCATAAAATCAATATTTCTTGAGAGGGAGAGCATTATATAATGAGATATTGGGAGAAATATTTATTTTGATGACTTTATTTCTCAAGAAACACAAGATCTGGCACTTGAAAAGAGTCCATAGTCCCCCATGTGAGAAGTATTTCATGAAAAAAATGTATTTCATAAGATCACTAGATAGGTAAAAAATGAAGATATGGTTTTCTATTCATCGAATATTGTGACTAGTTATTGGTTTACAATAATGAACATCTCTCCAAAAAATAGCTAGTAGAGGTCTCAAAATATACATGATGGAAATAAGATATGAAATTTGAATTGGATTCCATGTATTTGAACAAATTTTATGTTCTGGTCACATCTCTCCAAAAAATAGCTAGTAGAGGTCTCAAAATATACATGATGGAAATAAGATATGAAATTTGAATTGGATTCCATGTATTTGAACAAATTTTATGTTCTGGTCTATGAACCGTTTGACGTAAAGATGGTAGGGTGAAAATTGGTATTCACGAAAAAAATAGACATGGAAGGTAATGTAAATACTTATAAAGAATGTCTAGTTGAAAAATGGATTAAAAAAATTATGGAATTAACTATGATGAGAACGTTTCACCAGTTTCCAGATTGATATACATCATAATTATACGTGTCATAATAGTTTACAATGATTAATAAATTTGTAAAATCGATTTCAAAACTGGTTTCCTTAATTAGAATCATCTGGAAGATGTATATATGACACAATTAGAAGGTTTTGTTACACAAGGTAATTCCAAAAATATTTTCAAGTTGTGGATGTCTATTTATGGATTGAAGAAAGAATATATTCTATTGAACATTTGATGTGATGAAGCTGTAAAATTATTTACTTACATTAATATTGAATGTGAGCCATGTATTTATTATTAGTTTTGGTAGGAATGTGGTTTTTATCCTAGTAGTGTATGTTGATGACATATTACATATTGGAAATGATATACCGATCTTACATTCTATTAAGAACTAGTTAAAAAATTGATTATCCATGAATGACATAGGTTATGTAGCCTATATTCTGTGGATCCAGATCATTCATGACACATATAAGAGGCTAATTGGACTATGTCAAAGTACATAAATTAAAAATATACAAAATAAAGTTTTTATAGAATATTCTAACATAGGATTGGTTATAGTGTCACATGGTATAGATCATTCAATGAAAATTTTCCCATGAACACAAAAAGGGAAATAGAGAGTGAGTAAGATTGAATATGAATCAGATACAGAATCAATAATGTATTTCATGTTAGGTACTAGACATGATGTTGCCTATGAAATGATCATGGAAGGTAGTTCTTTAGTTGACCCAAAAGAATATATTTGGTCTAATATTAAGATTACCCTCAAATATCTTAGATGAAATATGGATATCAACCTTATGTACGGTGGAGATGGGGAGCTAGTAATAATGGGTTATAGTGATGGTGTTTTTCAAATATATCAAAATAATCTAATGTCACAATCTGGATATGTTTTGTTTTTCAAAATAAAGTATATGTGAGCCGAAATATTTCAAAGCACAATTTTTTTTAATTATATAATGGAGCCCTATTATTTTATGGATTTAAATGTAGTCAAGGAATACATTTTGATATGAAATGGTTTCTAGGGAATTGATGTGGAACTTAGCTGTTAAAACCCTATCATAGTGTATTGTGATAATACTATTGCGATGGATCTTGTAAAAGTTCCTAAGACACATCCACCAATAAAGTAAATACATTAGAAGTATCATCTCATGAAGGATTTTTCTTAGATGGGTGAAGTTGTATTAAGAAGATTTAAAATAGAATAAAACATCAAGGACCCATTTCTTAAAGGCCTATCTCAATAGAATCATGATTATTAAGTGAGACCAAGGAGACTGGTGGTAGATAGAAGTTGGATCTAGTGAAATTGGGAGTATGATGGAGTTGGTTCTTGATAACCATCTTCTGTGTGAGTTATGATAAATTGAATTCATTAATATGAATATTTATAAACTCTTAATCACATAATGATAATTCTTCTACGTAACTTAGTATTAGATAATTTCATAAGAGTAAATGTCACACTGAAAGGTCAAAGTTGTTCCTCGCTATGATAAGAAACCATAAGTTCCCTGACAATATTATTAAATATATGGGTTTTCATCAAATAAAATCATTTCAGTGAAAAAAATGATACCTGATATCAGCGTTGTCGACTCATAATAAATTGAGGTACCATTTAAGGGTTTACTCCCTTGTTAATATCAATTATAGAATATTATGAGAATGATACCCCCTCTAAAAAAATCCACATTTTTATGGGTAGTTGGATTATCTTATCTACAGATGTTTTTATTTATATTTAGACATTATTATTATAATTAATGAAAGATATAAGTAATATATTTTGATGTTTTGATAAATCCAAGACAACATATATACTCAATGATGGGGATATGTTTTGTGTGTGAGGTGTAATATTTCATTAATGAGTAATGAGAGAAAGGATTTCCCCCTTTTGGAAATTTAACTGAAGTTGATATCTCATTCCCTTTTGTGGAGATGATATATCCTAAAAAATATATGGCCATGGTATTATATTGGAAAGTTAGTCATTTTGAACATCACTGAAAGATACATCGAGCAAGTATATTGATGAAACTAGCATGAAACCTTCTAATATATTTAAATAGTGATAAATGTATTATATTACATATTAATCATCCATATGAGGCATTATGTCATTATAGAATTAAATATTTATTTGTGGGTGTCCTGGCATGTTTCTAGACACTAACCATAGACTTTAGGCTCTTTCTCCTAATACCACTGAGAAAGAGTCCTATAGGGTCACACAATATGTCTATCTAGGATCTTTGTTAAATAATATATTATTATTTTTTATTTTACAAGCTAATTTTTTTTCACAAATATGTAATAGAAATTACTCATTTTTACTTGATCTCATATATTCCATCACCTATTATTTGAGAGATATTAGGTGATAAGAATATTTAATAAATCATTATTTTTTTCTCAGAGAATATAATGTTTAATTATTTATTACTGAATAATGAATTTATATTTATCTATAAAATAAATATTTATTATTCAAGGTCCGATATATATTTTATAGGAATGGAGGACCGAGTTCAATGGTCCAGTGATAAATAATATATACTGAATATTATTTGAATAATTAATATTTAATTTAATTTGTAATTTAATCACGTGTCACGATATAATAATTTTATTATTATTAATGAAATGTGGTTTCATATATATTAAATAAATAATTAAGGGATGTTGTGTAATTATTTATTTCCAACCCTAATGGTATACATATCTAATAATATTATTTTATTTTTCTATAAAATTAATTTTTTAGTATGCACAATGAGATCTAGGGAGAATCCACTCATGCCCTAGAGAGATCCATAACCCACAACTCTCCCAAGAGTAGAGTGAGATATTCCTCAGCCCTCCACAGTCATGTCTAGTTAGATCAAGGAGAGTACATTGGAATTCAATATCATGGAGAGAAAAGTCAAACAATACAAGTGATAGGATCTACCGTGCTAGCACCCAGATATTACTATGTCTATGTTTAGATAATCATGTAACACATTTGGATCACTTATAGAGGGATTTTAGGCATTATTCTTATATCATAGAAATGGAATGATGTAGATACATTATTAAATCCAACAAGAAAGATGGAATTTTTCACAAGGAAATTATAAATTGCTTAAAATTAATTATAAAATAAAATGTTATGATCCTATGATTTGGTTCCTGCATTTATCATTACCAAATGATCACTACAAAAATATATATTATTTTTATAATAAATGATACATGTAGGTTAATATTTCGATGGAAGAGTGTGTGTATACAAACACAGTATAATTCCCTAAAAAATAAAGGAATAATAATAAAACTAGTCATCTCAATTCCCCATGATATGAGAGAAATGTTCAAGCCACAAAAAACCCAAATATTCTATAAATGGAGAAACCTATGATTAATTTAGTGTCTATATATTGATAGTTTTATTATTGAGGAACAATAAAAAATATTCAAGAATATGATCAACCCATAGCAAGTATCATGAATCACGTCTCAAGTATAGTAATGTTGGACCCTCTCCTCATTGATGACAAAGTATATGTCGAGGGAGAAACCTAATCTACTAGAGGACCACCACCCAATCTATGCACTAAAATTATGTAGGGGTAACCTACTATGTAGATAAGGAACCCAAATACTTAGTAATGTGGACTTTAGGGGTAACTAACTCAATTATGATGTTGGGAGATCCACTCCCTAACATAAAATAACTGTTATGGTGTACCTACCCACATAAATATCTGATCCCCATGCGAAAACCCCATCTTCATCGACACAGAGCTAAATAAATAATGAATCTATTATTTCCTTGGATGCTGATGAAAATTGTATCATCATCTTCGGCAAGGAGAAATGTACTGGATGGAATACATGCACAACCAAATCAGAGTATGAAGATTGGAAATATAATAAGTCATTATGGATGGAAAATTACATGACATCTAATGTGGGTTAAGATAGTATATAGACACACATTATCAATCAATCTATGAAAAACCTCAACACAAGTTGTGTTAAGGTCCACTAATATGATACAAATAAAAGGTTTAATAGTATGTGGCACAGATGGGGGTACTCAATGTTTGACACCGAATTCCATGACATGTATGTCTCATAAAAAAATGGTTTCCCAGAGGGTACATGCTATGTATAATCATCTAGATAACTTGGAATATATTGGTGTGGAGGCTGAGTCATGTAAGTGTAATGGAACAGAGTATATGGTCATAAACCACATGTTTTTTTTGACACACGGCCACCTAGGCATGTACTCCACCAGAAAATATTTATAGTCAACATAGGGGAACACAATGTGTTTACTATGGTTTCTTATAGTGTGATCATTAACTACTTTCAAGTCCCAATTTCAATATCCATGAAGGAACACAACATGTGTTATTAATATCTACACATTAATTAGTCATGTCTTCAGGCTAATATTCAGAAGGTTTCATTGAATCACATTGTTGTGATCATTCTAGCATCCAATTGATCGTGAAAATAGAATAAATTCCACATCAAATGGTGTTGTACCTCTATTAGTCAATTTATGACCATTCTTTATTAGAAATAGGGTTCATGATATCCTTTCACCCAACATCGACAATCAAACCCATCGTTGCCCCTTTAGTGTCTACATCAGAGAGACTCCCATGGTCCAACGTTTCATGATGATCCTCCTACATCCCATGATCTTCCCAATATTACCCAAATCAATTATCTATGGTCGCAAATTTCAATAATTGGAAGATCATGAACAATATTTATTGAATCACTAACCAAAGTGATGGAATGGGATGAACGTGAAATAAAGGGGGGGGGGGATCAATTCATAATTATATATGGTAATTGAAAATGGTTTTTAAAAGTCCCAACCATAATCTTTGAGTTTTAAATTCATAGAATCAAAAAAAAGGAAACTTTTCATTAAATGTTCCATGACGAATCTAAATGAAAATAATTTTTGGGATCAAAAATAGAGAAAATCATATCAAAAACATAAAATATATAATACAAATAATTACAAGAAAATAATGTTAGGTATAAAAAATATCTACCTCACAAATAGACCAATCATGGATGAATAATACAACCACATCAGGTATCGTTAGCTATTTTTGATGAATTATTTCATTCGTTGGGATCCATGGATCCTCGGGGTCTCTTTCTATTTTTCGAGATATGTTTTTTGGTTATTAACATAATTAAAGTGGTTGAAAATGAATTTATAGGGAATAACTAGTTCAACAATATAATAAATAGATTAATTAATTAATTAATTAATTCAATAAATTAATCCACCAACTACAGCTCAACCATGAGGACAGTAATATGAATGCATATTATACAACTCTTTGGGAAAACCCCTCATTTCAGACTCCACTATATCATCAATTTCACTATCTTATGCTATGATTATAGGGAAATGAATCTTTTCTATGAATTCATGTGAATGAAATAAAAATAATATATTATTTTTAATATATTATATTTGAGGCCTCGTGGAACTATAATCGAGAAAACTACATGGTGACTGACATAAAAATGTTATTTAATATAGTTTAAAATATCCAAAGAAAAAAATAATGTTTTATCATTTTTTCATCTGAAAATTGCGACATGAAGAATATTAAAAAAATATCAATAGAACATTTTATAATGCAAAAAAACCATCAATTTGAAATAATAACTTTAGGGCCTTTTCAAAATGATCCACACTTCACAATACGCAACCCCACACAACATAAATATGAAAACTCTTCACTGAAAAATCAAATGATATATTAGTGTATAATAATTTTCCATAGTCTATAGTAATAAAACCATTCTTCATTATTCTTTTTTATCCATGGAATAATCATTTCTAATAGTGGCTTTATCTTCACTAGGAAATTTTCGGCAAATCTCTAATGTATAATGTTTTAGTTTCACAAAATAATCATTATAAAACTAAAAAGTCATTATATAGTTTGATTATTGAATCTATAATAAAAACATTATATTTTGGGATTATACAAAAAAAATATTAATGATATTTTGTACCATTTGAAATGAATTTTACTAGTCTTTTTTTATAATCACAAACCAAAATTAACACTTGGATTTTGGTAACATGTTGTTAGGATCAAAATTTCCTCAGCCCTCCATTTATAGTTGTTAATTACCATTGGCAAACACCTTTCCATTTTTGTCACATTATATAGTTATTGGAAGCATATTTTTTCTAGGAAATGTGGTTTTCAATTGATTCTACAAAACCAAATAACATAGAGTTAAATATCAAAATGTTTTTAATTTTTTATTGATGAAAATACATTTTTTGAAATAAATATCAAATATTCCATTTTTATGAACATAAATTAATATATTTTATAAATATATTCGAAATTTTTTAAAAAATTATATTTTAATACATTATAATGGAAGACATTACAAGGAATATATTTTTTTATTATAAGTAGAATACTTGTTTCCAAATATATATATATGACTTATTTGATTCATCGAGGAGAATAATATCGTATTCAAAATTATATTAAATGATTACTTAATATTATATGATAATTTTATTTTTTATTTAAAAAGAAATAACAATTTTATTTGAATCATAATTAATAATTGTTTTTGTTAAAAAAATTAAAAATAGAAATAAATATGAAATCTTATATACTCTTTTTATTTGGTTTGGAAAAAAATCAAATACTTATATGTATATACATAATTTTTTATATTTTTTTTCATTTTATCAAGTTTTGGTATGAAAAAATCATAACTTTTTAATGAAACAATCCCCATTGTTCTAAAAAAATATTTTCTATTGAAAAAATATAAAAAAATAATTTAACTAAGCATTGTTGTTAAGAATTAATTATGAAAACATAAATTCAGTGATAAAGAATATTTAATGTTGAAAATAACCTAAACATAATTTAACATAATTTTAAAATCCAAATATTGATGAATTCATGAGTAATTTTCATAAAATTAAATTTTTTACATTTTTTTATTTTACAGAATTTCGTAAATATAGATTTTAATTTTTATATAATGTTTTATTATGATAAAACATAGTGATTATATAAATTATTATATGTCTTCACTTTAATAAAATGAGTTACATATTTTAGTCGATGATTTTTTTAATTAAAATAAACATGTTTCTGACTTCCCACTAGGATTACACATATAATTTGATTATAATGAAAATTTAATGGAAGAAGATAATATAGAATCAGGTGATTTTTTTCAAATTTCATAAGTTAAACTCATCATAGAAACATACTAGGGTCATAATGTTGTTACCATATTTTTATGTTTTATAGTATGACCGAATGAATTATTTGTGCAATTTAGTGAGTGTGTTCATGTGGATTCGATCAACCAATAAGAACTACATGAACTCTGTGATTGATAATAAAAAGGGGTGAATATTATAAGTGTGAATCAATACATGAATGAGAACATCAATCATGATCCTTTCAATAAGAGTGTGACATATAATTAGAGAATTAATAAATTGAAATTTTTAAATAAATAACATGAAAACATAAAATTGATAATATCATTCATATAGAATGGGTTTGAATCGTGATATTACATCAATATTAATCCACATGCGACCACTATATTTTTAAATATTCTTTTAAGGGGATGAAAGAGAAGATGAACAAATGGAATGTGACGATCATTCATTATTCCCTTTAATAATCTTTATTTGATAATGAGTGTTGGAGGAGGGGTTACTATTAATCCACACGAGTTAGCCCAAAAAATGGGTAAATATTTTGGCGAGCATAGGTGAAATAGTCAAGATCAAATTATATCATTGTCTTTAAACACATTTAATGATGAAAAATAAACAAAATAATTCTTTACTATAATACAAATCCACCATCTTGTATTCAACATGTGAGGTAATGTCTAAAAATTTGAAGGTATTTACTAATGATGTATCCAAGTGAGAAGATTCTCACCATGATATGATTCAAACTTAAAAGACTATGGTAAGAGGTAAAAAATGAAAACATAATAATATGAGGTACTCCCTCCTAAAGAATAAACATATAATAATTTAATTTGGGTTGGGATTCAAGTTATATCCATATAGCAACACCAAAACCGATTAAAGGGAGAAGTGATAGGAAATCTTGAGTTATATATGATCCCACTAATAACTATTCAATAAGAAACATAAAAATAATTTCATGATTGTAAATCCTTTTAAAGATTCCCTTATATATAGGAATACCAGATAACTTCTATGTAATCAAAATTCATCACAGGGAACAAATATTCTTATAATAGTCCATCATCATGGGATAATGTGCCAACTCGTTATGTGGATATAAATATCAATATTTTGGATATTGTAATCTCACCCCCTACATCATGCATCAATTTATTGGATCATACACTAACTCCCAATATTACATAGACATTTTTCTATTAGTTTTAAATTGTTAATATTTGGAAAAACTACATAAATTCTATAACTGGACCCATTGATGCTCTTTGGAACACAATTCCATGCAACAAAACAAGGTTCACATTTCAATAATATCTCTCATGAAAAGAATTTTATGTAATTCTATTCAATAACCTTAAAAAAATAAATATCTATTTTCACTTACAATGTTGTAATGACATTTTTATATCTTTCTTTAATCTAAGTCCCACTAAGACACATCACTACCCCAAGAATTCACAAAATATTACATTTCTCAATATGTTTTTATTGTGGAAAAATGGTATCCATAAATATTATATTCCAGAAACAAGAATAAAAGGGAGAAATGAGAGATGTAAAAGAATAATAAAAACATCATTATATGAACTTATGTTGATCAAGAGTAATATATATGTCAATAGAGATATAGAATCACATCACAAATTTTGGGATAAAATTACATGATGAAATCTCAGAGTTGCTAAAAACCAAGATAAAAATGATCATATATAATAACACAGTTCTATAGTGACCCACATTGATATATTTTCAAATCCATGCAGTCTTTCCACTATATTACAATTGTAATTAAAGAAATCCCATAAACTATATTACCTTGTTGGAATCTTTTTCTATCTTTGTTATGACATCTAGGTCAAATTATGCACTTCTATAGAATAGTATAGCCTACTATTAGTACGGCCAAATTCAACCAATATATTAGGCTAGACTATTCAAAAAATCACCCACATATATCCTAATCTAAAAAACCATCATATTTACATGTTACTTGCATCACATAACATAATTAATCTGATATTATATTCTTCACTTTCTATTCATTTCTTTCACATCAAAGCATCAATTTCAAGCCAGAAATTCATTAATTACTGCTTACTTTCCCATCTATTCTCCTAGGGTATTATTCTATATTCCTTCTCTCACCCTTAATTCATCATTGAGGAGAAACATAAGAAAAAATTCCTCAACTTCTCAATCACCACCATCTTTGTTAACATGTCTACGAGATTATTGGTTCTATATATATATTTCAATGTCAACATATCATTATGTATTGCTCATATGATCAAATTGTACTTTAATACACTATGTTTCAATCTACAATGAAGCACTGGGTTTTGAATATGATCAATAGAACTATTACTATCCTAGTGCAATAAATTTTCCTCTAACTTTCAATCCACATCCTCTTTGACATTCTTTATCCAAATGACATCATTCCCAAATTCTATTATTACAATAAAATCTACTAATATTGTTGATAGAACCATCACATTAATTAATTGAGATATCCAAATTACTATAGTTCCTATGTTGGTTACAGTATAATCATTTTTATTCTTTATTCTAATAACGTCTCGCACAAAGTCAACCACCACAAGACCAACAGTGAATTTACATTCCAAATCATAGAGATATTTCCTTGATTTCATTAAAATACATCAATAACCACTTCACCTATTATTAGTGTTGTCTTCTAATGTTATACATGTACCTTATCAATAATCCAACTAAAAAATCAATATTAGGTAGGGTAAAATGAAGGTTATAGACATTACAAAAGCACTTTTTTGGAAAATGACAATAATTTTTATTTTCAGATTCAAGTGATTATTCACCAATTTATCAAGAAATTAATGTCATGTCCAATAAAACATTTTGATTTAATATTAACATAATAATTATTGGAACCTATAATGGATCTTTGAATGGTAAATTTATATTTAAAATAATTTATATCTAATGAAATATTACCTTTTCTTAGGATATTTCTTTGATGGAGATGTTGATCATCTGAGAAACCTTTTTCAGATTATCATAGTTTTATTGGGAAGACCTAATGTACATCCTATCTAGAATTGATCCAAAAGTGGTAATTTTATCTCTAAACAACATTTATGGAACCTCAGGTGCTAGTGCATTAGATAAATCATCTTGTGTTTTTGACCTTGACCACTTCATGATCCAACAGACTTGATGGATTCCCCCTCTTCTTATCATCCATGGGAGGTTAAAATAAGTATACATCTTAAATGGAATCTTCGATGCACAAACATTATCAAATATCTTTTAACTCTACACAATATATATATCTATTAACACTATAATATATATATATATATCCATATATAAATTCCAACAAGCCTATACCCAAGTGGTACAGGCTCCTGCTTGGCATCCAAAGGCCTGGGATCAAATCCGGGGAGGGACGAATTTCTGGGAACTATAGAAGTAAAGTAGCAGCAGCAGACTGTAGCAGCGGTGATCACTGTAGCGGTGGATGCACTGTGTCATGCATTGTAGTAGGGGTGCTACTGTAGCAACATGGGTACTGTAGAAGTACTATTCACCGAGGTGTCCTTTGGGCCAACAAATGGCCTTTCTAGCCTTGTATTCCGGCCACTTGGCATTGGGCCTTTGGGATATGTAATGGGACTCCCTCTACACACACTAAAGAGATCATTTATTTAATAATAAATTGAGGTTTCGACCCCAACCATTAAATATATATATATATATATATATATATTTATAGAGTTATGTTTTATTTTTAAAATATTCTTTCTTTAAACAACATCCAAAAATAACATAATAAACCTTATCTGGCCCCTTTATACTTAATAATATTATAATTATTTTATTTATTTTTTTATAGGTGGAATGATAAATATTATTTTACCATCTTCTAAATCAATATTTATCTCAGAACACAATCTTGGTCTACTCATCCTCCTCGACATTTATCGAATACCTAAATAAAAATTCAAGAAAATATTAAATTCATAGATTAATAATCTATTCATAGAATGGAGATATTTATTTAATAAATAAAAAATAAATAAATAAAATATTAAATTAATATCCTAATGAATAAATATTAATGTAATATTTTTCGAATAATAAAATAGGAATAAAATTATTAATTGGCCTAAAGAGTAATATTTTATTACATCAATTAAATTCTAAAATGAATTTAATCAAGATAAATAGAAACACCTAGTGTGTGACCCTCGATGTTTCTATCTCATTGGAATTAAGAATTCTTTCTTAAATTCAAAAATTACTATCTTGCAACATTTCATGTAATCAATGATAAAATTTTTAATGTCTCATCATCATCGACACATGAATTCGTACTGTGTAATATAATCCCTTTATCACAATATCTCATCATGTTGTTGACACACATGTGTTATCAATATATGATCTTGATATTTGTTTATTATTCTATATAAAATAAACACATAACTTCACCATGTACACTTAATTTAATGTGATAGTTCCATTCCAATCAAAGATACAACATATAGACATCCATAAACATGTATGACAAAAATCCTTTCTCAAATTATATAATAACAACATGTCGTCGATGACATTCCAAATATACCATACATTCCATGAACATATGGAATCTTGGTTTTGTTCAATAAATAATATTTATGTTCCGGACATGCATTAATAATAATATTAAAGTCTAAATACCATTAAACACACTCACAGATAAGAATATTTGATTACACATAAAAATGAAATATTCTTACCGGTGGGTGTGTTCTCGTAATCTCTCATATTAGAGATTATCATCTGAGAACATCATGAGATGATGTCTCATCCTCTTATGTATACTCTCAACAAAAAGTCACCATACTATGTTCCTAATCATAGAATGTTATCTAATCATAGAATATTTTTAAGAATGTTGTCAAGGAATCCAAATTTTCTATTCATAATAGGAAACTTTTATTCTGTTTTCAACCTGAATAATACTCTAGGTAAATATTAAAGAATTTTAAAGTAAAAAATTAAAATATGTTATAAATGTTTTATTAATATTAAAACCATATAATATAAATGTAATCTAATGTAAAATCTGTTGGATCAAGAACACTAACTCCAACAGACTCCAACAGACTCCATCTTGGACTAGGACAAACTACCTTTTTCATTCCATCCACTGGACATCACATAATGATCATGTTTCTACTGAGTTGATGGTTTAGTCAAGGGGTCAATCATATTGTCTCCTGTTTTATTCTACACACATCAATCAAATCCCATTGTGAAAAATCCCCTAATAGATGATACATTCAATGTATTTTATACATCTACTGATGTGACCTTGACTCAATTTCAAGGTCCACTACTGCTATATTATCACAATGTGGTGGGATAGGATATTTACCACTAGGCATAATATAATTAAGTTGGAAAATTTTACAGATATCAATGAATTATTTATCTTCCACATTTTCCACATTATACTAGGACTCTATTATAAAACTTATGACCATAGATTTCTTTGAGAACTACCAACTCACACAAAATTTACTATGAGGGAATATGTATCCCATTTTATGTTTTATATGAAATTTATATGTTTTTAAATTTTCATCTTCATAACCTCTAATTAATGGTTCATAAGGTCCTAGATAGACTAGGTACATATCCTTAGCCCGCCTTGGAATCTTATGGATAGTTATGACTAGCATCCAATGGAAGTATTCATGGTGAGGTTTATTTCATCCAAATTAACTTAACTCATAGGCATCATTTGTCCAAGTACATATCATAACATACCAGAATATCCCAATCTTCTAGAAATATGGAATATTTATCATACATTTTCTATCATCATGTGTCTGAGAACATAATTTTCCTGTAAAGATGAATGCTATGTTGCATTAGAAAAAACCGATATTGGATTGGTCAATACTAAATATCATTACTGTTTTGTCAATATATACACCATGACATAAAATAAAGAGCCTCAGGGACCAATCATGATGGATCATTTCGAAATGAATATATGATTTCATACATATTTATTTAATGGAGAACCATTTATTCAACTAGTTTTTAATAAACATGAAGACTATTATTTTATTTTTAATATGTAGTATGTCATAAATATATACTGTTATGAAAATGACTACACATCCACTGAAACACTTATAGACACAAGACTCACATTTATTATTTATGAAACTAAATTTTATTATGGAATCATCAAATCCAATTTTTCATTTAATTGGGGATTTCTGTAATCCATAATGGATCTCTACTGTTTATATACCATGTCGGAATCCATTAAAGTCAAAAACCCTTCTTGTTTTTTCATATAAACCTATTTGCAATGGTTTTAATTAAGTATTTTTTTCATCCATTTGAAAAATATCATATACATGGTAATTCAAAATGTAAAATATAATACCAATGGATTTTATAATAAAAATATGGGTTTTGTTCTACACTAATTTTTTTTGGAATATTGTATTCTGATTTATTTAACACCTTTATATGTATTTACGTTGCATTCTATAACGGGTATCACCAAATGGATAAAGAAGTATTTTAGTGAATTTTCATTGATCTCACCATTTATAAAAATGTGTGGTTAATCATTTTGATTACACCATTCCACTATGGTGTATAAGGATGATTGGATTGAGATAGAATCCAAATCTCTATAAATAATAAATGAATTCATCATTATGATATGGCATGAGTGTATTTTCAATCTCTTCATACCAAGATAGTTGAAAAATTAATTCTTTTATCATTTTATTTTAGACCTAATCTTTTATACATATAGATTTATAAAAAAATAATCTATAAAATTTATGAGTAAAGAGTACCCACCCCTTGATTCAACAGTAAATGGTATAAAAAATTTGATAAGAACTAATAAAACAACCTAGATTTTTGTTTCACATTTTACAATAAATGACTCCTTGCCCATTTTTCCTTGTAAACATGTGTGACATAAACCATGTAGATTAATTTTAAAAAGAATCTAAATATCCATTGGGATGTGATTTTTTTGAAATTCTTTTCATTTAAAAAACCTAGATAGTTATTCAATATATTGGTTTGGGATGAGTAATGTTATGTACTTTCATGTTCAATTTCCATTACTTGTTTTGTGAAATATAACACATAAAGACCATTTTTAAATATACCATACCATTAAAAATACTATCTTTATAAAATAAGATAAATTTATTGGGGAACATGAAAATAATACCATCCATATCATGTCCCAATGCGAATGTTTTTTCTAGTAATAGATGGAACATAATAAAAATCATTTAAAATCATGATCTTTCTCATCGGTAATGTATGTTTGTGGTCCCCAATACCCACAACAAAAATTCTACCTCCATTGGATTCTAATTGATCTAATTCCCCTCATAAAATATTTTAATATTAACATGGATCTTAAATAATAATACATATTTTAGAACAACATATAGTCTCTAATACCCAATTTATAGAAATAGATATATTTCACTTATAAACAATTATAGCTGAATATTACCCTGGAATATTCTACTAGGTTCAATACGTCTTCTAGTAGCAATTATTTACAAATATGGAATAGATAGTTATGTAATCCATGTCTTGAACATTGATATTTATCTTCTTGTAAGGGAGTTGAGAAGAATATTTGGGCTTAGAGATCTTCACTTGACCTTTCATTTTATTAACTATAAGTATGGAAGTCTTATCACACATTATCTTCTTATAAACATGAAGATGAATTTTGAGATGATTTAGATGATACAATTATATGTTGATTATAAAATAATAAACAACAAATTTATAGAATATCTATGTGAATGACGAACGAAAGTGACGAATGTATAGTTTTTAAGGTATTTTATACCCAAGAACCTCTAGGTGCTCAATGTAGCCAAACAGTATCACAACAAAAGGCCTATATGAAACACCTTCCCTAAGGTTACATAAAAATAAAACCATGGATATCCCAAATGACTCATATCTATTTCTCTCTTGATGTAAAGTATGGAGATACTAGATAAGTCTATAAGAATCCATGTCTTCATGATACATCATGAGTTCAATAGACATGGATGAAATCTATAAACACCAATAATAAACTATTTAACTGATGTGTTTATTATAGATAGTGATATTTTCAACACTTTCCTCCCAGGTAAGCATATTAGGAAGTGAGGAATCAAGCATGTAAGATTTCCATTAATGGTGAAACACAAATCGTAGGCGTCTAAACTATTCATGGACGTTACATCCAATAAAGAGATTGTATTTATCTGAAATTTATCGTAGAGATAATGTGGATTATGGATAATGTCGATGATGATCCTTCCAAAATTCTATAAATTTAAAATGGAATATTATTAGTAAACAATTTTATTATAAATGATGTGATAAATATTAAATATGTTAATTTTATTAATTTTCCATCTATTTTATCAAGTCCCAATATCCCTCACCACTGAACTCTGAATTCCTTATTGCTTAGAAATTTTGGGGGAAATGATCCATATTCCCCTTCTAATAACCCAATTAGGGGATTAGTTATATACAGAAAGGTACTTAGTTAGGTAAATGTATGATCCCATATTTTCCAGGTAGGTCCCTCATTGAGTTTTGTTTGAACCACTTTGAGTTGGGTTCTTCTTCTTTAAAATCTTGGTGGACAATGCTTTTATTTGGGTTATAAAGAGTTTTTTCATGGTAAATAAAATATTTTATAGGTAAATATAATATTATATTTAATGGATTCAAGATATAAATGTAAAAAATGATTATGAGGATGGCATTTGAGAGTCTAGATTGGCTCGGTGCTTTTTCTAAATGTTTATAAAGAATATTTCTGATGGACGCTTTCACATCATGAACTAATTATATGACAAGAATAATTTTTCAATAAGATTATATGAGCTTGTAAAAAGAATTAAAATTTTAAATGCATTGAAACTAGATGAAATCATTAAAGGATCCTATTGGTGTCAAATTATATGAAGGCAATGTGTTTTCTAGCATATATTATAATCCCTGACATTCAAAGCAAAAAAGGGGTTCAAATAATGAATTTTTTTAGGTCCCTAGTTTTAACTCGGATACATGTAAGATTCATTTTCATCTCATTATGTATCTTTATGTCCAAAACATAAGGTAAACACTATGAAATATACAAGTGATTCCTTCCCTCCTAGATTTCTTTGTCTATAATTTGATCTCTGGTGAGTTCCTTCATATTTTTTCAATTTTTTCTAATATACTATATTATAATGGTCTGATAAATTGACCACCATTGGATCAAATTTTGATATAGATTATTTAGTAACCTGGGTTTTCCTAGTGATTTACATCACCTTATCTCTTTATTGGAATTTCCTATTGAGAGGGCTTCTTTGATCACCAGAAAAATGTAGGTGGTCCAGAATAAAGACTTATATTCTATTTCTATTTATTTATTTATATGACTTACTAGGTGAATTTTATACCCCTTAATGTACATAACAATGTTTATAATGGGTGATGATAATCATGTTGTTGGAAAAATCCTTTGATTTTTTATACAATAGTGTTGAGATCGAGCTTGCGACCACCTATAGGGTGAGTCTTCCCTCGAATGATAATGAACTAGATATTGACATGAAACATGAATTAACATGAAATGAGATCATAAATGATTTATTATGCTAGGTTAAATATAAAAAATGGCTTACCTGTGAATTTAAATGATTGGATATACATTTACATGATATAGCTATGCTGAAATGATTATATAACGGGATTGGCTATGTTTTGATGAAATAATTATATAAAGGGATTGGCCTCGTTATGATGAAATTTTATATAAAGGGTGTGTGCTAGTTAAGCTGAAATGATTATATAAACTATGTGGACTAGTTATGTTGAAATGATTATATAAAGATTTTGGCATGACTCTGCTGAAATGCTTATATAACGGGACTTTTCTAGTTATGATGAATTCCTTATTTAGATGGATTTTATTTATTATGTGATTATTCCATGGACTTGTGATTATGGTTGGCATGAGGATATTGTACACTCAAACATATTCTAGTGTGGTTTTTAAGTAGGTATATTATTATATTGTATTAATTTATTAATTAATACACCTATCATCTTTTCATTTCAAGAACACAATGTTGGATTAGTTTTTGTATACATACTGGTGTCAACATACTGGGTTATACTCACACCCTATTTACACAGTCAGTTGTTACCCAATCAGATTACATGGATGAAGGTTTGGAAATGGGAATAGAACTTTTCTATTGGATGTTTCTTATAGGTTGGGTTGGATCTTGGATAAGGGGATGTTGTGGGGAATTTTATTAGTGTCTTTTGTGTCGTACTTTATTTCATTGTCCATTTATCTATTTTCCATGTTATCAAACACTGTGCTTCATTCTATCCAATCATTACAATATTTATTGTATTGTTTCATTGATTAGTTAACTTTTTTATTCTTTTTTATCCACTATCATTATACATTATCTCATATTATTGTTACTCTGATATTTATTACAGACTTGTTAAAAATAAATACCAAGGGGTATAGTCTACAAACTATGTCATGTACACCCCCACTGTTAGTTGGAAACCTCTAACAAACGTGGAGGTGCACTTTATGTAATGTGACTATCTCATTTTAACCATGTGAAAGAGTTCCAAATATGGGCGACAATAAAATAGGGGTTTTCTAACTATAGGATTGCAACTAATTGATCCTTGAGTGTACTCGCCAATCGGATGTGCCTGTAAGGGGCTCTCAGCCTAGGGTTCTCCTCTCGCCATCACAAGCTTCATCACTGTGGATGGCATGGCGTCCTCTTTGAGCTCATTAAGTTTTGGTGGTGGCTCTTTGCTGCAGTGGCGTTAGGCGGCTTTGCAGTCTACTCTCGTTTAGAGGCACTACGGGCTTCTACGGCTGTTGCTTCGGATCTGTGGGTTTGAGATCGGATCGTCGTTGGCATACTCTTCAGAGCACTCTAGGTTCTGTTCGGAAGCTTGTTGTTGTCCTATGGTGAGTTTCTCATCGTTTGAAGGTTATGCTCATGCGTCGGTGGTTGGTTGTTCCGCCTCTTCTCTGGTTAGTGAGTTAGGGTTTCGATGTGCCTAATGCGGCTGGTGTGCTGGGTGGAGGCGGGATTTGCTGGTTTTCTATTCAGTGTGATTTTGGGGTGTTTGTTTTTCTTCTTCTTTTATTCTTCCATTACAGGGTTTTGAGCTGTATTTATATTTTGTTCATTCGTCTTCCTAAGCATGGGTTGAATGTGTTCCTCAATGTTTTGAGGATGATGTTTTGGAGTGCATGGATGGTTTTCTATAGTGGTGATGGTTTTCTGTGATTGATCCTAATTCTAGCTGGCTTGCGTCGTTGATGCGTTTCCATATGGTGAATGTTTTGTAATCTAGCGATATAGATGGATGCTGAAGGTTCATGAAGACAGTGGCAGTTCTGGCTTCTCTCGCCGACGACCTGGCCGGAGGTGGCGTTGGGATTCGCGAAAACTCGCATCTTTAGTTTGATGAAGATATGAATGAAGATGCGTTTACCAAGGTGATGCAGCAATCGAGTGTTTCTGTTTTTGAGGTCGGCGCATGATGTCTCGGGTCGCATGCTGGGGCTCGTGGCTCAAGGTGATGATGGCGATAGAGATGAATTTTTAATTTTGAATTTGAAATCTGAATGTTTAAGTTTGAATTTTGAGGGTATGTTTGGTTACCGATTCTCCTTAAACCGGCTTTGATAAATACAAATAAATGATTTTCTTGTGAGTGTACTCTCCAATCAAAAAAACCATTAATTTTATTTTCTCAACAATTTATTCTTCATTATAAAAGCACTATAATAGCCTAATAGTCTTGATATAATTTGTTTTTAACCCAAAACATTCATAATAACACCATGATAAAAGTGAGTGACCTAACAAGGGTTGTCAAGCACTTTGTTATATGGATATCATTCACACTCATGTGACGAAATGATTAGTATAACTTAATATTAATTTTTTTGGAATTTTTTTCTTATGATTAAATTTCCATTATTTTTCCTTTGCGTGATTTGTTATTTTATATTGGAATTTACATAAGTGACTAACCATGTTTTGATTAATTTTTTACAAATATCCAATTTATTTAAATTCCAAATTTTCAGATTATTCTATTTATTTATGTGATCATGCTATTGTATCCATAAAATAACTAAGGCATATGAGAAAAGTAAATAAATAAATTAATGACATGATCATGATCTTAGATAATTTTTGATTTATTGAATAGATAATAAATAACCCTATAAACCATAGGTAAAACTCCTTATGTTGTTGTGGGTATGAGTTTCAGCATTCCATATATCCATATGTGTTTCTCCAGGGTTCATTTAATACGAGTTTTATATTGAACCACCTCCATGTTCCTTGGGAAACTAATTTTATTACATATGTCTATGACATACATGCCGATGAGGGAAACCAAAGGATCTATTAAGAGGGACTACATAATTAAACTTGTATAAATAGTTCTTACATAATTAATGTGGGTGGGATGACTCAAAGGAAAAAATATTTAATTTAATATTAAAAAATTGAAAACCCATAAAATAAAATAAATTAAATTAAATCAACACATGAACAGTCATAGCCAATATCATGATTGGCCATACCAAGGAAACAAATACAAAAAAAGTACACTAGCTTGTATTTCATTTAATTTGTTCATTATTATCAGGGTCAGTGAACATTTATTTTTTAAATAATCAATTAATTCCCTTAATATTTAATTCCCATTTGGAGTCCCTTTAATATAACCATTACCAATGAATTCAAGTAAAATAAAACGGCTTGACCGACAGTTTCATATGATTATAATAAATTAATTGATCATTTATTAATACTATAAATAAATTATTACGAAGTAAAACATATTTGGTGCCAATAGTGTGATTTGGTTTTAGGGATGAAATTAATTATTTTAATTTAATTTAATTTTCTAATATATTGGGAGATTACATCGACTGTAATTATGAGCTATATGTTGGGTTCTGCGATTTCCTTGTATTCGAGATAAACAACTAGTGCCTGAGGGTGTATCTTAAGAAGACTAAATATTATGTACTAAATAGTTACAAGTTATGTGTTCCACTATATATGTGTCTAAATGACCAACCAAAATACTCATTATGTACTTTATATATTTGACCACATTAGGTTTAATCTAGCTGTGTTTCATGTGTCTGCATAACATGCCAAATGACTTAGTGTGTTCTTCATATGTAGGAAATAATTCATTAGACAAAATGTAAACTTTATACACACTATTTATCTCATTAACTACATAATATGTTAGTATTAAATGGGTTAATATTGTGTATTTGACCATACTATTAGTTCTTCTATACTGTGTAGACTAAAAAACATATACACCACCTACACGCCATGTAATCTGACAACCCATGTTCCAGTCTATCCAATGAAAAAAATTGTGTAGAATAATATCATTATTGTTATTACTCATTGGGATTCCATGTCCTTCAAGAAAAATCTGACTATAGTGCACTTAAGTACATAACACGTACCCAGGATATAGGATATGTAACACAATTTACCGGATAGAATCCTTGGTAATTTTTGATGGTATCGCTAATCATTATCCATATACTTTTAATTCTTTATGAAAATATAAAACCATGATAAATTGAAATTAAATTCTTAAACCATACTAATTATGCATTGGATTAAAGAATGAATATTATGAAAATAAAATATCTAATCATTATTGTCATAATCGATTAAAAATCAAATGAATAATTATAAATAAAAACATGAAAAATTTGATACCACATGAAGGCTCTAAACATAGAGGAAACACCTTTGGATTGAAATTATATAAATTTTTTGGTCATATTCAATTAATTATTCAACAATTTTGTGAAACATAAACATCGTGTACAATAGAATTTTTCCTTTCATCATTGATAGAAGAAATTGTTGAACCTGTAAAGGAGGTCTGCACATCAAATTTATAATTAATTTTATTTATATTTGAAGAAAGAATACTGTGTCTAGGACATATATTTGACAATGATTCATATCAACCAAAAAGAATTTTTTTAATTACCATTGTTGCATAGGGATGGCCTAATGTATATCCCCCTAGCGATGATCCACAAGGGGTCCTTTGATCTCTGAACAACATCGGTAGAATGTTGCGTAATAGTGCAGAAAATAAATAATATTATGTTGTTATTTTGACCAACTGAAGATTCCATAGGCTTGTATTATTATATCTTGTTCTTCTGAATCTAAATTGGATGTGAGAAGGTGGTATCTAGAGAGAGTTATTTTGTGCATAACAATTATCAAATCATTGTTAACCTAACCGAAGAGATAAGGAAAAAAATTTATAGAGTTACATTTTATGATAAAATATAATATAATTTCACAACGACCCATAATTAATATAATAAACATAATCTTAAACCAAACCAAATAATAATGTTTTAAATTTTATGTTATATATTTTTCTATCTATCCCAATGATAACTATTATTTTTCCAGTTTGTAAATTAATATTTATCTCCAGAAACGATCTTGGCCTACACATACTCCTGGATATTTATCGACTACCCTAATAATTATTCAAATAAATATTTTATTCATAAATAAATATTATATTAATGGTTTGGAGAAAAAATATTTAGTTAATAGGTAATAAATAAAATAAGTATTCAATTTATCGCATGGTGAATAAATATTTATGTAATATTTTTCAAACAATTAAAAATGAATAAAATTATTCCATGATTTCACTTATCTAAATATTGTTATTAGACCTTGTAATATTAAAAGGGATATTTTTGGATCTAGGCGCTATGTTGGTGCATTATTCTAAGGCTTGGAGACACTCAGAATTGATATATTAAAATATTAACTTATGTCAAAATCACAAATGTATATTTTTCTAATAATTAGACCCCATTGTTTGGAAACATAAATGGGAAATATGAAGTCATGGTTGTTTCTTTAATGTAGGGTTTACCCATGGTGAGAGCTCGATTTTCTTAGCATCGGGAAATGGTTGGAATAAGTTGCGGGTGAGGGAAATAATTCATTTAATAAATTAAATAGTTAAATGAATTAAATATTATCCACACCCTCTTATATCATACACATAAAGGATAAATGGATTATTTCTCCACGCATTATCTAAGGCTGAATCGAGGGGAGGAAAGGTTCCACTAGACTTCATCCTTGATAGTGATTGAGACCGGATCAAGGTGAAACAGCTTTCATACATCTCTTGGGACCCAAAGCTTTGGAAAATTTTCATGATGTTGGTGGATTTCATGTTTTTAGAACTAATCTAATAACTTTTCCATTTTAAATTTTTCTATCCTTTTTATGATTTCTAAGGAACCACTAAGTGATTATCATCGAATAATCGAAGTAAAACAAGGTATTTGGTTGTATTTCATGGATTACCAATTCAAAAATTATGATCACATGGAGTATAGTTTAAGAGCACATGCCATCTGTTGTTCAAATTCGGGGAATATTGAGATATATGACTACACATCATGTACTATATGTACGCACTATGTAGTAGGACCTGGTCATGAAGCTACATTCATGGTAGACACACCTTGTGAGTAAGACGTGGTTGTGTACTAAATCATGGACATGGCTATAGTATAGGAGAACAATAGGTTTATATAGGCACAAATTGTTTACTTAGTAATAGATAGGGGTGAATGTTAAAGGACATGGGTATGTAAATATATTTGAGTACATTCTATGTACTTCCAATAAACAATGTGTACTTACTCTAAGGTAGATATAACTTCTATTAATCTTTTTTAGTGTAATGTTATTTGGGTGTGTTCCCTCTTCCACCTTAGATTGCTATGTTCCCTCATTCTAGATCTATTTCTGTGATTTCCCATTGTATTAAAATGCATTTTTTCAGTCCATTTTCAGCATGGTTAATCATGGAATCCTATTCCAAGCATAGTTGAAAATCACATTTGAGAAATAGAGTAGATATCCCTCCATGATGATCAGAATTGATACTTATTACCATAATTATTTACAAGGTGAGTGTTTCATGGATCGTTGAGACCAATATACATGAAAAAATGGTCCCTCTCCTAGTAAGTTATTCTATTTAGGGTTTTAAGAGTCTCACAGAGGCCCTAGGAGTGCTCCAAAACCATTGTATTGATATATTTTGAGATCAAGTGAGTATCTTCCTTGTGGAAATTCCATGTGATCATGTACTCATGGATGGGAACCATCTGTGTTATCAAGGCTCATGTTTTGAGTTCTCCAAAATGAGTATTACATTGAAACCTCATGGGGAATAATAGAATGGTTTTAGGCTTGTGACCTTCTTGAGTGTTTGTGTCTTTTTTAGTATATTTAATTTTTGGATTTCTTTTGCCCTTTTATTTATGGGTTGAGATGTATTTTTAATTTCAATTACTCAATTTTTGGGTTATTGGGGATCCTAATGGGTATTTTTATACTACCAACTATATGGGAGAATACAATAAATGTCATGTATTATGTAGAATATAGGCCTTATGATGGAGTCCTTGGTAGACTGGGAGTAGAAGGAGAAATGTTGATTTTGAAAAACCCCAGTTTTTTAATGGTGGTTCATTATCCATAAATTCTCTCCTTCTTAGTAGGTTGGAATATTTCACAACTTTTGTGAGACTATATATGGCCCGTTATTTTTTCAATATTTTTTCCATACTATATTATTGGATATAGATGTATGTATTAATTTTATATATTTTTTATATACCTTTCAACATTTGGAGGTATTTGGAGACATGTGTATGTGCACAGGTACCTTAGAATGGGCCTCCCATGTGTTTACAATTCCTACTCAGTACTGTTCATCATCCCCTAGACTCTTATAGATCATCACGGGGTATCTATCCCGATTCATTTAAATCATCGTGGGCCCTGATGGTTTTGGTCATGACCGAGTGTTATTAGAGGGTTGTTCTACCATAGTACTAGAGTTTAGTGTTTTTATAGCAATGGGTTTTGGTTTGGGATTTATTGAAACAATGTGGAAGTGTTTCAAGATTATCTTATAGGCCATGAAACCCATTGTTATTGTAGTGACCGGCATAAACTTTCATCGAGATTCTAATAACATGCTGGTTTTATCAATACATTTAGGCAATGGTCGTAGGGAAAGAACATGTACGTGCTTTATATAGGACTCATTTGTGGTTTCTATATCCATCGTGAGTCAACTCCTCTAATATAATATTTGACCCTGGTTTGTTTATTCTATTTTAGGAATCCCCCATGTCAACAGCTAGTCTAGATTCCATTCTAGGATCATGATGATGATCTTCCTAGTGAAAAGGTTTTAGTTTATGGGGGATCTCTGGAGGTCATACCTCCATGTGTTTTTCTAGGAATTCCAACACCCATTGTGTAGTAGGTAATATAAACAATACCATAATAGTATGTGCATATGATCTATTCACTTCATGGATTTCAGTTGTAATACCACTTATTTTTCCAGTCATGTATGACCCTCACGCATCATAGGACTAGATTATCATAGTTTCTTATGTTTTAATCTAGATTAAGACAAATTTAGATAATATGTTAGTCCTAGAAGAAATCAATATCCCATGATATGAAGTGATATTATGGGTTCTAGTGGCCTAGCTACATGATGAGATGAGACAGACCTATGTAGAACTTTATCAACTCAACATTGATGATTTATATGCCATTATGCTGAGATTAGTGAATTTCTATATGTACCCAGTGCTCTAGTATGGTAGTATGTTTGTTTCTGAGTACTGCTCATGGATCTCTGAACACTCGTGATACTCCATGGATATGGTCTAATGTGTGTTATATTTAGCATTGACATTCTAGTGGGGACATAACCAATATATCAGTTATGAATTTAACTATATATTCCTTACTACCTATGTTGATGTTCTTGAGTGAGCCTTGGTAGTAGAGATATTACTGTTGGAGAAGTCATCTATGGTTGGTGCTAATATTTGACACCTTGGAGATAAGTCTCCAGTAACTCGAATTCCATGGTAGACATAACAGTCCATGAAGACAATTAATTCTAGATATAGTTCCATTGTATAGGATATATGGTATAGGGATGGTAATATGGTCCGATCTAGTATCGGGTGATGTATTTTTACTATTATGATGTTCAGTGAAATCACACTATGGATTTTCTAACCTGTTGTATGGAAAACATAGATATAGTTGATGGGGAACCTAAACAGAGGAAGTGAATTGATAGGTAGGTTTGTATGTGTATTTTATGGAAGAGGAGATCGTATAATAGAAGTAGGTGGATTAAAATATTATTTTTTACCACCACCACACCCAGGTGGTCCTCTATACGATTATAGAGAATATGGATGGTGATGAGGGAAGATGGGCCGAGGTGGACATTAACCCAGATTCTCTAGAAATGATTTGAGGTAATATCTGTGTCTTTTCTATCAAATAGATAATATTGATAGACACAGGTAAAATAAACTACTTTATATACACAACACTTATATGATATATAGATATTTCAATTGAGACCATTGATCAATCATTACATTTTGAAAATCCTATTGGCGGAGATTCAGTGGCCACATACTACTTTATGTTGTGTGAACCGAATCTTGGAGGAGATAGATTCTTATGGGGACATTTCATATCATCCATGTGGCCTTATGACGTCACCTTAGGAATTAAATATTTATATATGGATCATGAATATATTTACTATTATAGGATGAGGATACAGTGTATCCCAATTAATGGGGTCCATTTTTCTTTATTTGGGGAGAAGGAAGTAAATGAAAATGAAGGTGTTCTTGTACGTAATAGGGTAAATACAGTCACTCAATAGGTGGAAAGTATTTTTAGGGGTGGGGATAATGTTATGAGATACTATTTACCTTCCATGGTGGTGTTATATGATTACATATTCTGGATGGTTGTTTTGGGCTTACCTCCCCACCATGAGATCTAACACTTTATTTAATTTCACCCAGTAAAAACATTGATATATATGAAATCTTATCATATAAATCATGTAGTTGTTTGTGGGATAATTGTGTAGTTAGAGGATTTCCAGTGAATGTGCTTTGTTAGACCCACAGTGTCACCATGGGTAGCTCTAGTGTTGTTTTCTTTAAATTTAGATTCCATCTTGAGGTAAAATAAAGATTATCATTACTTAATTAGGTGACCGTCAAGAATAAGAATCCAATTGGAGGATCCATGACCTCTTGGACTATTTGAGTGGGGTGAAGTTGTTCAGGAAGATTTAACCCAAGTTGGGTTATCCCCAGGTCAAATTTCCTATGGAGGTTATATTGAAGATGTCATTTCGAGGACCCTACTATCACTATGGGATTTTAGTGATTCATTTTGGTATGAAGAACTCCCAATTGTAGTTTATAGGTCTCATTAACCGAATCATTCATCCATTATTTGAAAAAAATTACGGTAGTCTACATACATGATATCCTAGTATACTCGGTGTCTGAGAAAGAGCGTGCGGGGATCTTTTGGATTGTTCTAGATGTACTCAAAATAGCACCATATTTATGGTAGTATCTATTAGTGTTGAATATATATTTTATATGACCACATTTTCAGAAATTTTATCTCATAAGAGGGAGTTTTAGTGGATGTATAAATGGTTTAGGTAGTGTTATATTGTGATCCACGTGAGAGTATGACTGATGTGCTCAGTTTCCATGGGTTTTTAGGTTACTATCGGAGGTTTGTTTCCAATTTCTCAAGGATCATGGAACTTTTTATTGCATTGAACCTGATGTGTGATCTTCTAATGTGGTAATAGAGGTGATATATGGATTTATATGAGTTATGGTGATTTTTTATGAGAAGCCCCCCTTGAAACTGCCAAAGGATGGTGTTGAGAATGTAGTGATCTTCAATTACTTTCTTTTATGATAAGATTTGGTCTGATGTAGAGGAATAAAGTATTTTCTATGGGTCCCAATAGCTATGAACACATTATCAGAACAACATGATCCATGATCTTGAACAGGTAGCAGTGGTATTTTCCTCGAGGATGTGGAAAAACTATCTTATAGGATGTGGTGAAACTATATATTGACTTCATGATATTACTTCATTAGTAAATCATAGATCATGTTTACATCATGGTAATCATTGGCCAGCTCACCATGTTAGTGATCTTCCTAGCTATCTAAGATAAGGGTTCAATACAGATATTGGGAAACCATTATGTGTAGTATTTATTCTAGATTCCTATGATTCCATAAACGGTCATTTCAAATTGTGATTCACACTCTAGGTCATGAATGTAGATTGGATTTCATTAGGACTTTGGGGATTAGTTGTGTTTGATCACAACATTCCCCCCAAGACAGATGTCCAAATAATGTGGGCCATTCATGTTCTAGAGGACATGCATCATGCTTTTATTTTTATATTTGGTCATAGTTGGTAGGATCACCTACCCTTATTGATGTTTTAATACAATAATATTTTCCACTCTACATTCACTATGGAACCTTGTGATGAGTTATATGGAATACCCCACAGGTAGCCACTATGGTTGATTGACACATGAGATTCAGTACTATAGGCCCATACATGGTGTGAGCAATGACAGAGATGATTCATATCATAAAAGAGAGTATAATAAATTCCTAGAGACATCATAAGTATTACACAGAAAAATTATGGAGGCATTAAGAGTATGATGTGGACTCCATGAATTCTTAATTTTCTCACTTTGGGGAGGATTATATTGATTTGGTCCGTGAATTAAGAGAGATATGAGATTTTTTATCCCTTTATATATACTTATAGGGTTGTAATGGTGGCATACCGCTTATCCCTACCAATGTAGTTTGTATGAGTACATGATTATTACAAGTCTCACAACATATGAGGTATGATCATGAACCATAACATGTGATCAAATGGGAGTTAAACATTGAGGATAAGAATATATCTGAAGAGTATTCAATAGATTTTGATGATCGGTAGGGGATGATCTTTACAATGTGTGATATTTCCTTGATACATGTCTTATGGAAATAATAGAATCTATAAAATAGCACCTAGAAGGATGGGAATAAAAAACTAGATCAATTCCCTCAATTGTTTGAGTATGAGTTTTTCTTTTTCGAATGTAAATCTATAAGGTGGGAAGAATATACCTCTATTTTTTCTTTGTATGATTTTGAAATAATACAAGGGATATCTTTGGATTCATTAATAGAGATTTCATGATATTATGGGTCATAGAGAGCATTAGCATCGACATATTAAAGGATTAATATATATCAAGCCATGTGAAGATATCATTCTAGAATAAATGGTTTTCCAAATTTTTATGACAATGGATGAGAAATATGAGTCCACATTTTTTCCTTGAACATGCGTTTTACCATAGGTGTGACCTAATGATGGTCGATGTTGGGTGCTTAGTGGAAAGCATTCCCGATCATGTTAGATAATTAATTTAATTAATTATTTAATTAAATGTATAAAAATAATATCCCCAACCCTCTTATCCACTAGGTGTATAAGAGAAAGGGTATAGTTTAACTACTATGCTATGTGGATGAATTGAGGGAAGGAGAGGTTCTATCAGACTTCATCATTGGTGGCTATTGATACCGGATCATTTTGTAGTGGATTCATGGTGTCTCGTTAGACCAAAATCGTTTGTATTCTCACCACAGTGTCAGAAAATTTTGGTTACTTAATCTCAAAATCATATATGTCACATTTTAGTGTTTTATAGAACTTTTATAAAAACTAAGGATCTCTTTAGGGTCATTTTCGGCATAAGTATAGAAAACGGTGGTTTCAGTAGGATCACAAGTATTCATCATTGAAATATTCTAATTACAATAAAAGTTGATTAAGAGAAGATGTTATTTTTTTTTATTTTTCTGTAATATTGTCTTTTGTGAAAATGAACCAAAAAAATAGATTCATACAATGTACTAGGACATGGCTATGTGTCCTAGATCATGGGAACACACCCCATGTGGGTAGGAAATGGTCTTCTACTTGGGTATGGACACTGGCATGGACATGACTAGAGTGCACGAGAATGTACAGAGTATATAGGAATTGCTAATGTACGTAGGACCATTCAGTGGTACGTGATCCAGATCATGGGTATGTCTTAGTTTATGACTACACATTGTGTAATTTTAATACAGTTCATGTTCTAACTCTAATGAAGATTGCATCATCTATTCTTATCAGTTTTATGGAATGTTATATGCATGTGTTCCCTCTTCAAACATAGTTTTCTGTGTTACCTCAATGTAGATCTATTTGTGTGATTTCCCTTTTTTCTAGAATGATTTTTCCTAGTTTATCACCAAGAGAGTTCAGTAAAGCGTCTTATTCTAATAATAGATTAAGATAAAATACAGGATTAGAGTGGGTATTACTCTATGATGACATGAGTTAATATTCATTCCCATCCTTCATCTATAGGTGGAGGTTGTAGGAATCACCGTGATTAATATACATGGGTGTATGATCCCCTACCTGGAGAGTTATTACAATTAGGGTTTTAAAAATCACTTAGAGTCCCTGAGTGTGATCCCCAAGATGTGAATAAATTTATTTTTATTTTAAATGCATATCTTCCTGATGGAAATTCTTAATTAGCACTAAATATCGGATTGGAACCATCAATGTTTGTAAGGATAGTTGATTAAGTTCTCCTAGAAAATAAATACCATGAATCCTCAAGTGGAATCACATATTGACTTCATAGTTGTCACTAAATTTGGAACCCTATTAATTCCATGTTTATTTATTAGTGGTTTTTCCTTGACCCTCTTTTTCTTGGTTTGAGATAACTATTTACTTTTAGTTAAACCTTTTTAGGATTTTGGATGTCCCAAATAGGTATTTTTATACTCACCCATACATGGAATCCTTCTGTAGTTATTGTGTCATATGCCCAAGACATTCCCTACGATGGATTACATGGTGAACCAAGATTAGGAGTATCATATTTGAGCTAGAGAAACAATGGTTCATACTATGTGGTTCATTATCTAGCAGTTCGATAATTTTATTTAGGTAAGAATCTTTCACAAATTTGGTGGGATTGCAATTGGAACACTATGTTTTCACTCATTTTCAAGATATGTTTTATGATAAATTTTTTTCATTTATTTGATATCATTTGTATCTTCTCTTTTAGAATTATAAAGGAATTTAGAGATGTTTTGATTTGTATAGGTACATTAGGAAAATTCCTCCCAGGCATGTGATAGGATTACTATGTGCCGATTTCATGACCATAGCCTATTATTGGAGGGCTTGGGGTGTCACTCTTAATTCGTTATAGACCGATTGGGCCTCAGCAGGTCAGGTCATGACAATGAATCATGATAATAATATTTATAAAATAATTCCATGAAAATTGAATTTAATTGAGAAAAATAGAAACACATACTGTGTGATCCTATAGGATTCATTCTCATACGGATTAGGATGGATTTCATAAATTCCAAGAATACTATATATAAATGATTCAATACAGCATGAGAACAAATTTTAATGTCAAAAAATCTATAACCACACACAAATGAATACAATGTAATATAATATATTTGTCACAATATCTCGTCAAACATGTCGAAAACATGTTTCATCAACCAATGTGAATTAAATGCTTTTTTTTACTATTTAAAATAAACAAATCATTACACCTTGTACAAGGAATTTATTTTGAAGGATCTATTTCAATGAAAGGGTCAAGATATCAACATCAATAAATATGGAAGTAAAAAATCCTTCCTCGACATGTCCATTTACAACATTTCATTCAAGATTAACCCAATTTACCCTACTTCCAGCACATATTTGGAATCCTTGTTTTTTTTAGTAAATAAAGGTGTACGAGTCATGGAATGAATTAATAATAATTTTACAATCAAGGCACCATCATAGATGATCGAAGGTAGGTATATATGATTACACACAAACATAAGATATTCTTACATGATGATTTTTTTCTTATAATATTCTATATTGAAGATTACATTGTCTAGAATTCATGAGATGAAGTCTCATCAAATAACAAGTATTCACAAAATTGTTTCAACATAATATTTTTCTAATCATATATTATTATCCGACCACATAACTAGGTTTAGGTTTACTTCCATATCATTTTAAGGTTTTTATTGTAGCATGGAACAATAATTCACTTTTCATTGCAAAAGATACTCTAAGATATCAATACATAACAATCATGGAGATAAATGAGAAATATATAATAATTTTATATATTAATATCATAATGTTCAAATATAAATGAAATCCAAAGTACAAATAAATGGTTCTAGAACACCAACTCCAACATAAAATCCATGGAATAAATAAATATTCTAACAACGTATACATAAGGATCATTCTCCTTATAGTTAGCCTCTATTTTACATCATTGGTTATTGATACAATAAAAATTTAAAACAATTTACTAGGGGAGTATACTTTTTTTTCATCAAAAAAACTAAATATCCTAAAAAATTATTCATTTCAGTAATCCAATAATAACATGAATTTTACATCTTCACGATCTCTCATGGTCGTGATCTCTAAAATCTTAATAGCATCTTTAATATTTTTCAACATAAACTCCTTATCTATCTACCCTTTTAGATCAATAATCATTTTCATATATGAGACTTCAATGATAATTTCATTATAAAACAAAATAAATATAATGTATCCATAAAAAAAAGTCATGAAATAGCAACATATATCCATGACACACCATTTGTAAACATTTTTACACATTAATAAAAAAACATATTATTTCAGAACATGTGTTCTTACTTTAACCCATATCAATTTTTCGACTGTTTGAGCACCAGATAGAGGTTAAAATTACCACATGAGATAAGGTTTCTAAGTAATACACACTTTGAATTAAAACTCACACTTTTTAAACAATTTTAACTGCACTACATCTTCATATAATTAAATCCTTCAATCATCTATCAATAAAAAATAGTATATTGATGATGAATACCTCTACATAGGTCTACTCATCCTGGTTGATCGCCTCAACTTAACACGAGGAGGAAGACCCGCTGGTTCTTATGCCATATGATTAGGTACAACATCAGGCTACACCTGGTCCTATAACCTTGATTCATTATTAACACTACAGCTAAAAGATTTTCCTTGTAAATGAAATTTTATTTGAAATTAACATTATGAATTCTGATGATATTATTATTCTCATAATACTAGATAAATATGCAAACTCCATTTCATAATAGACAGAGAGACACCTGTTTTGGAATTAGTATCAATCTTTCCCATTTCATCAAAATCTATTTGTAAAGATTCAAAAAAACAAGGACTTTTAAATGATAGTGACATTCCTTATTTTTTGACCTAATAACCATGGTTATACATTCACCACGTCGTAAATATGGACTCTTGTTGATGTGATATGCTTAAATATTAACTACCTCAACTTATACGGTCTTGGTTAACCCTGAGTACAACCTCATACTCCTATAGAATTCAGTCAATTTCATATTCATCCTTTAATACACACTGCATGGTTGGTGCGTATCTGGAGGAGTCCTCTCCCACCCAGTTCCATTATTATCATATATTTCCTAGAACACATTACTATCAGACTCTACTCTTTTATAATACTGTAATGATTGCTGTTTGGATTTTAATTCATTTTCCACCAATGACTATGAAAAAAAAAATATTTTTAAATATTTTTTTCATAATAATTATAATAACATCCTCAATTTATGTTATATATTCTTTTTAATATAATATTTTTGATTAGATCATTCAATTTCAAATATAATTACAATTACAAGTTTGGACCATTAAATTGAATTATAGTATTTTAGTCCTAAATATTTTTCTATAGATTATTTTAAGATTAAAATATATAAATAATTATTCCCTTAATGGGGTAAAAAATTCATTTAGATCATATGAGATGGACATTTCATTGTATTGGAGTTAATGTTCCATGAATTCGTAGATATATTGGACTCGCCAAATTGAACACCATTTCACTATTTGGACCATATCTTCTACATATATGATTTCATAATATAAAATTTGTATAGTACATATTGGACCCAATTCCTAACATATACTCCTTCTATATATACATCTGTTTCATGTGTTTTGGTTTACAAAAATTTGGTAAAATTAGATTAAAATATTTGCATGAATTTACAATTCACATATGTAAATTCGTGAAACCCTAGCCTCACCTCCACACTATAAATTTTATTTTTATCATTTTAGTTGTGTTTACATGTATTATGATCTTTCAAATTAAGGATTTTTTTGTTATAATACAATTATCGAAGAATTTTAAGAGGGGTTTTTCATGATGCAAGGATCTATTCATGGAATCATTTTTTCTTATTCTTTACATTGTAAAGTTTGTTTTAATATACTCTCTATTTCAATAAAATTTCCTCTAATATTTTAATTTATTTTTATATAATTTATCTATTTTATCATTAAATCAATATTAGAAACATGATTGGGATAAACCCTTTCTAATCCTTTAAACTGGAAAAATGATTCAACGATAACTACACCGCCCATTGATTTATTGTTTTTTATTAGTTATCATTCTACCTCTAAAATTCCTTCCTTATCATTTTCTAATCAATGAAAAAAATATAATTAACATAATATTATATATGAATTGAGTTTGTAACTTAATAGTAACCATAAAATATAAAAAAAATTAATAGGAAACACCTGAGATCGAGTAATCAATCAATTATTTGAGTTTTATCTTAATCGATAAAACAAAACAATACGGGATCAATTTTTATAGTTAAAATACAATACATGAACTCAATTCATCTTAATTTATATAAGTGATATGTTCCCTAATTTACTATAGTCTTTAATTTATCCCTATAGATATAATCAATAACGGATCTATGGATGCACATTTCAAAACACTCCTAGTGTAAATACAGTTTATCTTCATTGTTAATATAACTACACTAGTTTTAAATGGTTAAAAAATTAGGTTAAAAAAATTAATTTGACATTAATCTGAAAGGTAATTATTATCTTATAAATGAATAGGTAGAGTTAGATATATTAAATATTCTAAAAAAATTCTAAAAAAAATCATCTCATTGTGTTTTGTTAATAAAATTTCCAAAAAAATACATTCATCTTCTGCAATATTTATTATAGTTTTATAAATACTAACCCCCCCAATTTCATTTTATATTGTGTGTTTCTCTTATTTTTATACTTTTCCAAATTACTTGCAATATATTGTTTTGTGTACTTTATATTTGATAGATGACCTTTGTTATCCAATCTTCTACAACTAGCTTCCCAAAAAAAACACAATAGTTAAGATCACCAATGATAACAAACAATCAGTCTACCAATTCAAGAAAATTATAAATATATAATATTTATTTCTTAGAAAGAAAAAAAATAACTTTTTTTATTTATTGATAAATGTGACATAATATATAAAATCTCTAATGGAATATAACGGTGAAGGCCCCCAAACAACAGTGTTCTCTATGTCCACATTCTTGGTCTTCAATTTTCTAACTCCTTCAAAAAATACACCATCTTATTCTTGATTAATATAAAATAATCACATAAATGACCATTCACCAATTTAGGTTTTTGGTATCATTTCTTTTTTTACCAATATGTTCATCTCATTCATAATAATTTTCCATAACCTATATTCTCGTATTTTGGAATCTATAACAAAATATAATAATGCATTAATGTTCAAGAAACGTTTTTCATCTAATAAAGGATTCCGTTATTTTATCCATTAGTTGTGTCCATGGATCCCTTGGTAATTTCATATACACCACCCATGAATGTGGTGTGAAATCCTAAATCATCATGCGACTTGAAAGAAATAAAATTCATTTATTTTCCAATGATATATCCTATATTCTCTAGAATGAGAAAATTACCACTATTCATCATGGTTCATTAATAACCATTTCCCATGATATAAAAGTGTTCATTTATAGTAAGATATAACTTTCCTATATTTCCTAACACATAATTATTCAAACAAATTTTTTTCGGTGTTGAATAAAAGGACACAATTTTTTCTAAAATCCAATACACTATATGGATATTATCACTCAATAAAAACACACCATCACGTCCTTTATCTAATTGGTTATCTCTGTTAGTTTTATAATCCTTCCATTTTTATTGCATTATTTCTTGATATGACCATTATAATTGAATGCTCAGTGGGTAGGACCAAAACCCTTTTCAATATTTCGATTCTTTCTAGTTGAGTTTTACAGTCCTATACAATTATTTTATTTCATGTGTCCACCTCTTCATTCCATTTACAGAGAAAACCTTGATATTATAACAAAATCGATTATTAAAATTTCTTTATAAAGAATTTTATCCATCCAAATAACCAATCTTCCCAATTAATTCCACCATAGAAATCAATAATTTAAAGAAATATAACACTGATATCATGAAATAATTATTTGATACCATTATTTACAAACAAACAAAAATCTCTAGGGACAGTAGAATTTAGAAACAAGAGTAACAATGAGAAAAAGAAAGATGAAAAGCAATAATAATAATATGAGAACAGATATTAATGAGGTTTACAAATATTTTCTATATCTATAATAAGGTAGAACAATATCACTATGTCTGGGTGAAAATTATAAGGTTAAATCTTAAAGATTCAAAAAACCTAGATTTAAATGATCTCATAGAGAAATATTGTATAATAGTATCCAATATTTCTATAATGATTTTTTTTTAAATTTGGTTCACTATACAACATCTATTATGCAAATATGTCTAATAATAAATTTTACCCAATTGGTAGGGTCGGCCATATCTACTATAGTATTATGTTAAAGTCCACACATTAACAGTTTAGTATGGGATATGATCAGTTGGCCCATATTCATCCAATGTATTAGTCTCCACCATTCCAACCATTTTCTATATTTTTACTCCTAACCATTCATAGTTATGAAAATTCTTATTAAGGACGACTCCTAAATTAGTGATAATTAAGACAAATGTTCTTTATCCTTTAATGTAATATCATATTTATGGAAAAAAAGCATACATTATTACTATAAAATAATATAATTATTTTCATATTTCATTAAATTTTCACTAGCATCCCCAATTATTTAATATCAAATCCATGTAAGCCACTTATTATCCCACTTAATCCACTCCTATAATTGACTGTTCCACTACATGTTATAGTGGGGATATCAAACTTTCTAACATCCATCCATAATTTAAAATATAGTATTTGACACTATATCATCTATCTAAGTTTGTCCATATTTTGTTAAAACTTATACATAAAAATACCCAATCATTAAGAAACATATAGATAATTACTATCACTCTTTGTGACACCAAAGTATCCACTTTACATCTTCTTAGGGATCCTTCCTTTTATTTTAAACTAAATTGCTGACAACATAAATTTCTCATGAAATTTTTGGATTAGTAAAAACATTTTCATAAATCAATCTATATATTACTAAACCTTATAGAACCTGTTTTATATACTTAGCTTCATTATCTATTTATTGTTTTTTAATTATTTAGGTGACTAACCTTTGAGGTTGAAATAAGTTTTGTTCTATAAATTCCAAACCATTACAAAGAAATTTTGAGGTCGTTAAACTAAACAAAATCATTGATACTATATTATATTTTCGATCTATATTCTCCTATAAAATTATTTTCACTCCAATATCATTTATCTAAATCATTTTGTATGGATCTTTCAACATCTATATTATCCATTCAATCTCCTGACTGAATAAGATGATATCATCAATATAAAAGTATTGTATGAAGAAAAAACAATAACCAAACATTCTACATTTACATATATGATATGTAATTATTAATATGAAATATTCTTCCTTCATTAAATCATCAAATATCATTATAAACTATCTAGGAATCTATTTCAGTTGATAAAAACTTCCTTGTAATCCTACACTCCAGATAATATTTTCATGTTTCATTGAAGCATATATGACACTCCATGCATATTTACACTTTCAAATACTCATTATATAATTTTATATCAGCATATAATATCTCATTATATAGATATTTTTGTGAATATTTTTCACATACTATTTGTATGATTCATCTTTAGAGGATATATTTCACTAAAATTTATTTCATCCTATTTTGAAGTCCTTTTAAAACAACCTCACAAAGTACCATTTACTAAAATCATAATATTACTTCAACCAATAAAATAATTTGTTCGATAGTGTTCACATCCCAAATAATAGACCTATCAACACCCATGTTCAATTAAAATGAAATAAATTCATCACATTCATTATTTTTGTCACCCACTAATTTGAGTAACTTTTACTTTCTACAATTTATGTGATTTTGGGTTCTCTACCATCTATTAATGGAAAATAATACAGGTTTGATCCCAAATATTTCACTAGTATATTCAGTAATGATCTATAACTTAATGTTTTGGTTGATTATGCTACACTAAAATTTTCTATCATATATTTTTTAATAAAATACTTTTATACAATAGCTTATGTTACACTCAACAACAAGTTTTAAAGAATAAAAACATACTTTTAATATTATTATTTAAACATTATCATTGTGTAAAAAATAATAAACATGGATAAATGAATATTAATAAACACAATTTAAAAATTAATTATGACGGTTTTATATAAATAAATCATATTGATTAAATGTAGGTATTTTTTATTAAAGTTTTTATATGTTTTGAAAATAAAATTTTCTAAAAAAATTATTGTTTTTTGTGAGAAAAAATTAATGAAATTTATTTCATATTAAAAAAAAAATTGAAAAAATAAACATCATTAATGTGATCTAAATTTCAAAATTTACAATTATCTAATTTTTGAAAATTATTTACAAAAATAATGTTTTTGATGAATAGTAAAAAAGTACTAATTTTTATTCAAAACTCCATTTTCATTTAATGTATATTCATAGTCCATTTTTTAGGATGGTTATAATTGTAATAAAATTTCACTTATACATCTAATAATTAAAGATACTAAAATAGAATCAATTTCATATTGAATATTTATATTAAATATTTATATACTTTATAAAATGTTATATTTGAAAAAAAAAATTTCATTGTGTCTCTGGGTTTAATTTTAAAATAACTTTTACCACATATATAAATTGAATTTAATAAAATGGTTTCCATATTTGTAATCAGAATAATTTATATTTTGTAATAATATTTAATTAATTTTTGTTCATAATGAGTAGTAAAAAATAATAAAAAATAATTATTTTGGTTAATGTTAAAATGGGGTAGTGTGAATTATATGTTCATGCTTCAAAATTAATTTTTAATACACATAATATCATTATTTAATAAATCAAATTTAATATTTATAATAAGTGGTTCAAAATTATCTAATAATGACAAATTAAAATTTATTTTTATTAGATAAATTACCTAGGTATATAAAAAGGGACTAGTTAATATGGTGAAAATTTTAATTGTAAAATTGAAAAAATTTAAAGGCTAAGTATTTACATGTTTAAAACATGTTACGATTCTTGTGTTGGAGTTATGGATAAACCATATATTCCCTACACTCTATTATTTATAAATGTTTTAGGTACTTGGGGTGATATTGAATTCCCATTATTTAATAGTTTTGGTTATTTAAAAAAATTTCACTCCTATTTAATTATAAAAGGTGAATTCTATAAAAACCTGAGTTTTTTATGAATTATTAATTTTCAAATTAATTTACTCTTTTAATATTCTTTATTTCAAGGACAACTAAATATAGAATTTTTTCTATGAAAGCACCATGTTATTCTTTCTTTGTACACATCATTATGTCGAGACTATATTATAAGAAACAAATATATTAGTTTGATGTACAAAAAAAAAAATTTGGCTTTAGTTACATACAATTCTGATTTTCTCCGACAACTCTCATTGCACTCAATACCATGTTTTACCAATCTATAACATACTACTAATTTTATATCAAAATATTATTATATTAATCAAATTTTCATTGGAATGGAAATTATTAATAAGGTTAACTCAATTGTGAAAATATGATTTAAAAATGTATATAAAAATAATCCCTTGGTTATCAATTAGTTATAAATGAATGTATGTTCTATTTTAAAATAATGAAATTCCATTTCCAAGAAAACTATTTTTCTATGCACAACACCATTTTATCTCAATAAAAGAAACAAACAAATAATGATGAATTTTTGTTTTATATATATATATATATATATTATTCAAACAAATTTTCAAACAGTCAACCAATAAAAATTATATTCATAGTAGAGGAATAAATCAAATTTTATTAATAAAATATGTACTTTTCTAAAAGGTTTTTTTACTTACTTTTAATGATAAACCCATTTTAAATTCAATTTTTAACACATTTATAATATTTATTATGAAAAAAAAATAATTTTCAAGATCAGAATACTCAAATTTAATTTAGGATATTTTTTGGTAATTGTTTTGGAGAAGTTTTAATTTTTAATGAATAGTGTAAATAATGAATTTTAATTGAAAATGACATTTTTATAAAATATATTTACATTGTAAAATTAAATATTAAAATAGAATTAAATTATATATAGAATAATTATACCTTAATATACCAAATATACTTCATTTTAACCAAATTCAATTTGAAATTGGATATAAAACATTTGAAGCATTTAAACATTTTCTCCTTAAAAATACCCACTTTCACGACACATCTACAGGATAAATATTATATTAATTTCAGCCAATTTGTTATTAGAATTTTAAAAAATATATTAAATATTTTGAATAATAATATTTTATAGTATCTAATAAGTTCAAATTATTTATTTACAAAAAATATTAATGAAAATAAGTATAATTAATTACATTGACTAAGGTAAAAAATGAGTTTTCTAAGAGGTTAACATTTAACTTAAGTGGAAAAAAACCTAGAAACATGTCCAAAATCCATTTTATGGAAATATTTTGACTATAATCTCCATTTTATCAAAAATGGAACATTCTTTTAGTCACATGATGTAAGGGATACCACTCAATAGTGTCTACCTTTTTTTATTTATTAGAATTCCACTCATTATCTACTATAAAATGGAACTACCCCCACTTACTCACACATATCAAAAAATTTAGATAATAAAAACCCCACCAAAATAGTTTAATATCTTCTATAACTTCATTATATAATCCTCCCCTTACTAAGACATCTAAACAAAGAATCCAATTGGTGAAAATAAAAGGAGATTACCCATAGAAGAGGTAACATCCCTTAACTAGCAGTGTTGTGTTATTTCTTTATCCACCGCATCAATTATTCATATTCCATACTTATATAATACCATTATAATATTCAACATATTTATAATTTTTCTGTAAATGTTAAAACCTACACTCTCAAACTTCCATCAAATGGGATTTACAGTCATCATTCGTGTGTACATCAGACTACCACCATGCGAACAAATATTGTTTGTTCTTCCGTTAACACTTTTTGTGGTTGAGTATAATGATGGAATTAGTATTTTTATATGATATATATGTAATTTATGAAGTATTTATTTTTCTATAATTATTATATAACACAGAACATCATGCTTTCCATTTTATGGGAACACGATTACATTGTTTGTGGATATGGGGACAACCGTCACCTCTAAGTAATTTCATTTAGTTACACTGAACATAGAATTTATTAAAAACAGGTTTCGTATATTTATATGGTATATATGACCTAATAATAATAATTGAACAATAATATACATATATATACACATATATGTAATTTATATTATTTCATTAAATTCAAAAATAAAATAGAATCAATGATCATGCATACGTATGATCTACCGTCTCCATTAACGATGTATTCCATTACATATTTATATATTTTACAGATTATTATATAAAATTATATTTTTAATATATATGATATTTAAATAATTTATACATTATATAAATATTTAAATCATGATCTATGTAAGAGTATCAAGAATCAAAAGCCAAAACTTATACAAAAAACAAAGTATCTATTACCCAAAATGCAACTTTAACATGAAATTGTTAATAACAGGGTAATGTAAATTCATTATAAAATATCATATGGTTTTATATATAACAATTTTTTCTTTGGTATATTTATAATAATTTTATATTAATCATTCATGAGGTTTGAATAAGTACAAATAAATTCAATTCTTAAGGTAAGGGAATTTCATCTCACTTTATTATATTTGTGAGATTCATGCCATATTCCACACAAATTTATTATATGTGGTTTAAATAATTATATTAAGAAAATTTATCTCATGAATTAACAATATTTAATAAAATTAAAAGTTTAAACTGATTTTATTCTTTTACAAGGATCATGATTCAATAGTTACTCAAGTATTAAGGTGATTTCGATGAAAACTTTTATTTATGTGAGGCTCATTCCATATTCACCACTCATTTCTTTTGAGTGGTGTATATAATAAAAATTAATGTAATATATGATTACTATCCCTAGATTTATTTTAATTTACATATCCTATTTATTATATCTCTTTAATGGGGTTTATAGTTCAAAAGTTACCAAATCGGTAGGGCAATTTTGTCTCTATTTTCCTTCTTTGAGACACGTGTTATGTCATGCACATACATTCTCTTTTCATGGTTTAAATACATTCCTTTGTCATATTATATACTGAATATGATAATTTTATTGATATTTTAATCTACATTTAATGTTTTTGTCTCATTTAAATAATGATTAAATGTTACAAAAGTGGTAAAAGTCTATTGATATAATCTAATTGTTTATCGGGATTGTCTATGATTATGCATCATTTGGTGAAATATTATGATCATCCACTGATGAAACCATAGTAATTTTATTATAATTTGTTTATTAATGATCCAATTTTATAATGGAACAAATTCTTTTCACTCTTTGGTACTTAAGATGATTAATAAAATAGTTTTAAGAAAACCAAACCTTATTTTTCACATCAGACAGAATGTTGTTTTATTCAAAATCATTTTTCTATAAAAATATTTTTCATTTTTTCACTGATATTTTATGTTTATTATCAAATAAAAAATTATTTAAATTATTTTATAATCTTCCATTATATTTTTTGAATTCCATTGTAAAATAAAATTTTTTGAAATTCTTTTCAACCATTAATAATAAGTTCTCAAGGTTATTTTCAATGAAATTTTTTTTAAATTTTTTTCATGATTCAAAATTAGTATTTCATAGTGTAAAATTATTTTCCTAATGGAATTTTTTAATTGATTATTATATCTTACTTCATATGATTCAAATTCGTTTTCAAATAACGTGATTTTATGTCTTGAAAAATGATTTTCGAGCATAGGTTAATTTCAATAAGAAATTAAGTAAGTGATCTCTACCAATCCTTATTCATCTAAGAAGAATGAATTTAATATATTTTATTGTATATTGGGATTTAATACAATAACACCATTTTTAACATTTCTTTTAATTGTTTATGTTTATGATGACATTTTTTAGGAAAGACATTTCCCTTATATGGGTCTTACCATTAAAAAAATGCTTATCAACCCCGCTTCCTTTCACGGGTTATTCTATGATTTAATGATTATGAAACTTGACTATTTTACATGTTTTTTGATATAATGAAATTTTTTGGTACCCTTTAAGTTTTATGGGTAATGTTTTATATTAATAAAACTCGTTTCTTTTTATGGGTCAAGATATGATAATTTTTTTATTAAAGTGTGATACGTGCATGAAAAATTTATTATAGGTTGAGTGGGAACTATATATCCATCCAATGAATTTGATAGTGATAAAAGGAATATGAGATCAAGGGGTACATGATTTTTATTCCATGCTCGAGAAAAATTGGGGACATGGGTTGTAGCCCTATCCTGTAATTGGATGGTACACCAGAGGTAATCGCAAGCCCATAACAAGAGGTTACACAGGAGGGAATCTTAAGAACATAATAAGAGGACACATGGGAGGGAATCCCATTAGCATATAAAGTGGGTAAAAATGAGGTAATCCCAATATCATAAAAAGAGTGTACAAGGGAGGGAATTCCAAGCTCGTAATAAGAGGGAATATGCGAGGGAATACCAAGCCCAAAACAGGATGTTACAATAGATAACGTCCCAAGATTGAAGATGGAACACTTGTTATTATCCAAAGTCTAAAATGATATAATGGTCTTGGTATGTATCCTTAAAATAATATTTTCAATCTTTATGTGTATTCCATGATTCAGTGACTGATTCCTATGTTAATCTTTCATTAATTATTCACTTGATTCCCTTGTGATTCATTTCTTATAAACTTCCAATATTTATACCATGAATCTTGACTATGATCTTTGATATGAAGGGTATGATATTATATTGTTATGTTCTAACTTAATTATCCTCATGTTATGCTTATATATCTCCCTTATTTACCATTACCAAGCATATAATATCACACCATTGTAATGTTTCCTTTACCTAGGTTATAGAGAATGTTTTTAATTAGGATTATTAAAGGGGAAGATCTTTAATGGATATATGGATGATATTTCAACAAGATAGAGGATAATTTTACCATGTTTCTAAGGAAACTAAACTATTATGGCCTTTGGGCTTGTAATTTATTCAAGTCCTGAATATTTATAAAAAATGGTGTAATATCCATGTGTGATAGTCATGGGTTTATATAGTTGGTATCAAATAAAATTTTTAGTCATCCTTGGGAAATTAGTATGATAAAACCATAGTGATATCCCTGGGGATATTTATATGTAAGTTTTTGTGGATTTCAATAAGGATAACTCTAAGGATGAGTCAATATTTTTGAAAATGTCTGAGAATTTTGGTAATTGATTGATAGAATGTTTTCTCCATAATTATATCCCAATCTATATAGTACATGTAGATGTATTAGTGTAAAATGATGATGTTTTGAAAATAATAACACATTGTAACTAAGTGAAAAAACAAAATGAAAAGATTAGTTATTAAATAGATGATATCCATGGACTCCTTAATATATTATCAATAGTTAGATGTTTTAAGAATGTATATTATAGGGATTATATGAATCAATTTCATAAAGGGAAATATCATGGAGAGAATTAGCAAGGGGGTATGAGTAATTGTTAAAATACTGATGATGAAGATACCAAACATGAAATATGAATGGTATGTGTTGTTCTACAGTTTTTCTTATAAGCATGATAAAATTTATTTTGATGAATGTTAAGTCCTAATTTATATTTTATATTTGAGGAAATGTGTATTAATAGATATGATGATAAAGCCTACGTAATGGTTTAGAATAAAAATTGATGATTGAAGTATATATATATTGGAATTAAATAATTGTGTAATAAGAATATTAAAGTATATGTATTTCATTAATTTTTTTAAAAAATATATTGATTGGTGATAATTAACTTGAAAAGTGATTAAATATAAAGGGGATATTTTGATTATGGGAAGGTAACCCTTTATGGGTACGTACAACCTATCGTCTCCATGAACGATTTATTCGATTTCATATTTATATATTTTATAGAATTTTATAAATATATATATACTAAATATATATGATATTTACATCACATTTTACATTCTTTAAATAAGTATATTATGATCTATTTAAGAGTTCGATGAATAACAAGTCAAAACATATAAAAAACAAAGTTGTTATTAAAAGAAATATAACATGAACAATAACTAGTTAATATAATGTAAAAATAAAATAATATATAGAATGATATTTATGATTCTTGTCATGTTATAGATTTATAATAAACATATATTTTTTATACCATATTTTTGAACATGGATGAATAATTTCAAGACTTAAGGTAAGGTAATTTCATCTCACTTATTTATTTTCATGAGATACATTCCATATTTATCGCCCATTTCATTTATGTTGTGTATATACTTCCCTAAGACATGATATATAATGAACTAACTTTATTTAGTGATATTATAATTTTAAATTTATTTTATTATTCCCCAAGGAACATGATTCAAAATATATGTAAGTAGTTAGGGGATTTCAAGTTTCACTTTTATTTCTCGGAGACTTATGACATATACAAGACTCATTTATTTTATGTTGTACATATAAATCTTATTACTACATTCCATGATTATAATACATAAATTTATGGATATGTATATATCCATTTTATGATCTCACTTTCAAGAGGATTATGTTTCAAAATGATCCATATTGGTAATGTAATTTTCTCTCAATCTTATTTATTTGAGAAACATGTTATGTTCTACACATACATTATTTTATGATGAGTATATACTAACTGTTGTCATGTTATATAATAAATATCCATTTTTTAATGATATTTTATGATTTATTTTATTTTATTCTCTAATAGGGATTATGATTCAATGGTACCCAAGGGGTATGAGTCTTTTTCAAAAATCTCATCATTTATCAGGATTGTTTACGATCATGCTTCCATTGAGGAATTATTTTTACCGAACTCTCATGGAATCTCGAGAAATTTATTATACTCTATTTATCCATGATATATTTATTTAATAGTACCATTTTCAACTCTTTTATCTATAAGATGATGAATAATGTGTGTTTAATAAAACGTTCCCTTATTTATCTATTCGGTCTAAAATCTGTTTTATTCATAAATAATGTTTTCAAATATTGTTTTCAATTTTTTTAATCGATTTTTATGGTTAATTTAATGGAAATTGATTTAAATTATTTTCAAATATTAATTTATATATTTTCATATATATTTCCCAATAAACATTTTTCAAAATGTTTTCAAGCATCATTTATATGTTTGATGATTATTTTGAAAGAAAAATATTTTCAAAAACATTTATGATTTTAAAAGAATATTTCAATGAAGAAATAATTTTTTAAAGAAGAAATGTTTGTATTTTATTTTAAAATATAACTTCATAAGGTTCAAATTGAATTTAAAATAATAGGATTTAGAAAAACAGTTATCTCATAATAATGATTTTCAATGAAATGTTATTTTCTTTATGAGATAATCCGAGTGATCTTTCAAAACCATTATCTTTATAATATGAAATACTATGATATAGTTTATTATTTATTAGTATATGATCTATGTACAACATTTCTATCCTTTCTATTAATTTTTCACGTATAATGTGACAACTCATTTTTGAAACCCATTTCTCTTCTATGAATTTTAAAATGATAAAACTCTTATGAATCCTTCTTCACTTCATAGGTTATTCTATGTTGAAATGATTAATAATATTTTCTCATTTACATAGGTTATAATATGAGGAATTTTTTTTTACCCAATTTATTTCCTAATTTATGATATGATTTGTTTGAAGAACATATCATTTTATGGGTCAATATATGATGAATGTTTTTTAATCTTGTGGAACATGTATGTATGATATAATTATATAATCGGTGGGAATTGTAAAAACATATTGGTAATTGGTTAATGATTAAATTTATATGATCTTAAGGGGTACACGAGCTATATCCCGAGATCAAAAAATGTTTCAATGGTTTTAGCCCAAGCCCGTAACATGGGTGTAGGTGGGAGGTTATCCCAAGCCCATAACAAGAGGGTACCCAGGAGGTAATCCCCAGACCATAATAAGAGGGTACACAAGATTTCATCCCAATACAGTAAAAAGAGGTTATGCATGAGGTCATCCCAACCCTGCCACCAGAGATTACATTGGATGGAATCTGAAGCCCACAACCAGAGGGTACATGAGATGACATCCCAATCATGAATCAGAAGGGTACAATGGAGTATATCCCAAGCCTATAGTAGGTACATAGGTAAGTATCCCAAGACTAACATTATTTTAAGGTCTTTATATGAATCTTTACCTGAAATTTTCTATGTTTATGTTTATGCCACAATTCCATTTCTTATTCATATGTTATAATTTCATGGATTATGCTCTTTATTCCCTTATGATTCAAGTCATATGAGTTTACAATAGTTACTCCATGACTCTTGACTATGCAATTTTATATGAAGTGTATGATATTCAAATGTTATGATCTTATTCCCATACCATCAATCTAATTTTATTTTTACATATCTACCTTATTTAACCTTTCTGAGCATCTGATCTCACCCCTTTCTTATGTTTCCTCTCTCTGGGATGTGAAGAAAGGTTTTATGTAGGATTATAAAATGGGATGATCCTTATGGGAGATGTTGAATATATTTCACGAGGAAAAAATATTGTGTTTAATTATTTCCAAATTCACAAAACTACTATTTTATTATGGCATGTACTTTTGTAATGTGCTGGATATTCAAAGAAAATGATTTAATATCCATGTATGTTATGCATATATTTCTATAACTTCTTACCCCAAATTAATCAAACCTATTAATCCATTTGGATCAAACAAACTAGAAAAAAATCCTTTCCCAGAATCCTTATACATCTTCTATAACTGAATGTTAATTCTTATATACATCTCTTATGGTCCTAAATATGGGATCCAAAGGAGGTTTTTCTAAGAGAATTTAATTGTCTTCAATAAGAACTCTGTTTCCAATTGTTATATTACCACCTATATTCATGTCTTAATAGTTAACATATAACAAAAAATGAATATAAAATATATTTATATGTTATTATTTTGAAGAAATACCCTGTATATATTTCAAATTCCATTAAATGGGAATCAAAACTGTCTACTATGTGTTTAGTGGAGTACTGCCTTGTGAACCGATGTCATTGGTTTTCCATCACGTCCTCTCAAGGTTTGATATAATTGTTGATATAAATTATATATATAATATTTATAATAAAATTATACTTCTAAAATTCTAATATATTTATTAATTTCTAAGCATATTTTTTGTGGGAATACGATAATGTTTCTCGTGTATACATCATACTAACACTTAACGAAGTGATGTGATTCAGTTTTTCACTTACTCTAACGTGGAAGGTATTAAGGATAAATATAATAAAAAAATTATATATATATATATATAATCCTAATGACAATGTAATTTTTATATATTATTTCACTTGCTTATATTCCTTTCATCGAGAAAATGGAAACGGTGTTCATGTGTCAGTATGACCCACCATCTCTATGAACAGTGTAACTAATTTTATATATCTGAATTTTATGTACTATTATAATTAAATATATAAGTAATATATATTATATTATTTTAATTTTTAAAAATTTTGATAATATGGAACCATGATATATATAAATGGAATAAGTTACAAAACAAAAACATACCTGAAAAATGAAGAAGTTGTTACCAAAGATAAAAATGTTAACAATAAATTGTTAATAAATAAGTAATAAAAGGTCATCAATAAATCATGTATCGAATGATTTATAATATTATAGTTAACTATTAGATTTTTAATAAGACTATATTAATTATAAAATATTTTCAAACATTTATGAATGAATTCTAGACTTCAATTATAGGAATTTCACCTCAAATTGTATTTTTTGGGAAATATGTAATGTTATCCACATATCTTCTCTCATGAGAAGTATATAAAGACCCTATTAATTGTTATATAATGAATTTATAAATTACCGTGATATTTAAATTTTTATTTCATGTTATTCTTCAATATGGCTTAATATTCAGAATAAACCCATGTAGTAAATGTTTTATGTTACAATCTTATTATTTAACTAGATTAGTTATTATTACATTTTCAATATCAAGCTATTATGATCTAGTACCCAAGAAATAAATTTTATTTCTTATTCTATGGTAATTTAATGAAAATATAAATTTTAATTTCATTTTCCTTCCTATATTTACAGAAGATCCCAGAATAATTTATTTTATGAAAAACATACTTCATTTCTTTCATCTATCCAAAATAGTTTTTCTTTCATGTCCATTTTTTATAAAAAAAAATTAACTAAAAAAATTTATAATCACTGATGATTGATTAGTTAAAAAATTACTATTCAGTTAATTTTAAAAAAATGGTTTAAAATTAATCTTCTTATCATTTTCTAATTGATTCCATTTTTAATTTTTAATAAAAATTTGAAAAGATTCATTTTTTAACATGTAGGAAATCAAAAATATTTATGATGCCATGGTAACTAAATGTTTTAAATAATCTACTATAATTTTCAATGCAAATTTTATAATAAAATATTTTTCACAATGTTTTTGGATATTTTATTTTTAAAATTTTCATTTTTAATGTGAAAAACTTATCTTCCCCAATGAATATTCCAAGTTGTAATTCTAAATCATTTTATTTATTTGATGAAATTCATTCATGTTATTCATTCTTTAATTGATATTTTAAACTAGGATACCATTAATATTATTTATCTTAATTTTTTATGATAATAATGATATGGATTTTATCAAACTCATTTTTTATATGGGTTATGTTTTGATGAAATGATGAAGTGTTTATGAATCATGTTTCTTTTCCATAGGTTATGATATGATAAAATGTTTTTGAAGCCCACTTCTTTTCATTGGTTCTAATATAATTAATGTTTTATGAACTTGTGGCATACATATGTATGATTTTCATTATTTTACAGGGTGAACTATATCTCTTTCTAATAAATTTGGTAAATATTGATTTCACATGATATAAATAGGATTGGAATGGTGAGTAAACCATATTAATTAAGGAACATTCTGACTATGAAAATCATGGGATTGAACCATGACTACTATGATGGTTTGCAGAGTGAACCTAATAAAATATATTTGTTTCGGGATTAAAACATGACTACTAATATGTTTTTGGTTGTTAACTCAATTAATTATTATAATATTAGGAGTGAAACTCGACCACTATGATGATTTTTGGATTGAATACATTAAACTATGATAGTATTGGAAAGGAGTTTGTATGAATAAGAGAATTATTTTCTATACTTATATACATGCCAAAACATCATTTCTTATGCCAATGTTATGCTTCCATGGATTATGTTAATCGATTTATTAATGATTCATGTCATATAAGCTACCATTATTTATGACCTGAATCAAATTTATAACCAATAATTTATAATTATGGTCTCCAAATGTTATTCTCATACCGTTATTACCATTTTATATTGATATATCTATTTTCTACCCATAATAAAAATATGATATCACCCTTCGTTATATTTCCATTAAATAGAAATTGAAAAAACTTATTATGTATGATATGTCTATGAATGTTAATTTTTATAAATATCATAGTGGGAGATAATGTACTTCACTTATAAACTAATGTTTTATGTATCCACGACTCAAAGACACTAAAACATTATAGTACTCATCTATATTTTTGTAGAATGAAATGAATATTCATCTTTAAAATTGTAAAACCTATGAATGTAAATATGGGGCCTTTATAGTTGTTATCAAAGAAAATGAGTGATTCTGATCCTTATGAACTCTCATACATCAACATTATGAAAATCATGACTCTCCCCCCAAGGGATTCATGAGGAAAGGGATTCCACTGGAGATAGTGGAAATAATCCCACCTTAGAGGTATAGTCGCCCACATTATTCTATAATATGTATCAATTATTACCCACAATTTACATGGTAAAACTATTATAGTTGGTATCATATGAAAGGTTTAGATAAATATTTGAAGACTAGAATGAAAAAGAATTACTGAGATCCCTATGGATATTTCATTCAATTATCTATGGATATTTCTATGTATTTGTAAAAGGATAAGTCAACGTTTAAGAAAATTTCATGGAATATTATTGATGGTTAGTTTGAGTGGTTTGTTGGAAATTATATCCATTTAAGGATTATATAAGTGGATCATGATCTGTAATAGTTTTACCAAATGGTAATAAAATCTAAAAGGATGCATTAACATCGACTTGATCATCACTTGGTGTATAACAATAAAACATGGTGTACTCATAGTTTGACACTCATATGTTACATGATATGGACTATCACAAAATATTCACAAACCACCATGGAGTATTTAAATAGTTTTTTACCATGAATAACCTATGTTAAACCTAATGTTTCATATTTTGAAAAGAAAGACTCATGATTTAGAAATCTTATAAGTTATTTTTCATGATCATGTGGTTCCCCTCTATGGTTATTGCTGCTCACAGAAAAAAATTTGGTGTTTCAAAATTGATATAACTTGATGGAACCATGTCAATATTGAGATCAATAGAAAATACAATGTGTTTTCTCCTTAGCATCCAAATATTATGAGAGATGGAACCAAAATTTCATTATTATAATCAAAAAAGTTTTCAACATATAAATCCATCCAAACATACAAATGTTCAAAGGATGGAACAACATTATGTAATGTTCTTCATGAAGCAATGTACTCTATATTTTAGTGGTTCCAATGAAGAGATAGTTTCTAATAAATGTATAATCTCCTTTGAAATGATATTATCCATTTTCCAGTGTTTGAAGCATGAAAAGGCCATCTTGGATTTCATTCATTTGGAAGGATAAGTGGATCAATGATTGAACCTTTTCAATAATAGAAGTCAACATGATGAAATTAAATCCTAGGAAAGGTATGAGATTTAGAACTTATTTGTCAATAAATACATTCTGTTTGTTATTCGTATGAAAATTCACAAGTAATTACTTATGTTAATGAATAAGGATTATGATTCTATTTTTACCTATAAGTAAAATTTTACAAGACATCCAAGTAATGTATCTTGTATTACCATTTAACCTAAAAGTATTGATAATAAATTATTTAGTGGATTAAAAACAATTCCATAATGGGAATTATTCATACGGTACATCGATATCAATGAAAAAAGGTTTGACGTGATATACATATAGAAATGGATATTATATTTACATATCAATATTGTAATTTTTTTAATAAAAGGAATATGAAATTAAAATAATACTCTAAAAACTAATATGAAAAGAAGATTGACTTTATTTCAAGATCAATGTGTGGAAGGGATCAAAGAGGAAATTTCCTTAAGGAGACTGGTAAATGTTTTTCGGTAGAAAATATGTTCATAGAGTGGTTTAATGTAAATGTGATGAAAAGTTATTATCTAAGGACTTTAAGGGATTTCATAATGAAAATATGTACTACACACACTCTAGTGTTTCAAATTCATTGAGTATGGGAATTTTTTTGAATCAATCCCCCAATTTAAGGTCTATATTTTATGATCATCCATAAAACCTTTGAAGAAAAATAATAATGGGAATTTTTATGTAATCACAAAAGTTGAATATAATCATGATAATTAGGTCCCACTTATCCTCCACACCTTTTTTATGAGTATCATGTTTGATTTTTTATGAAGGGGACCTTTAAAAATAATATTATTCATCATTGATAGGAAAATGATGTGATTATAGAAATTAATTATATCTATCTACATATATTATGCAATAAGGGAGTCATAATTGATATTATGAATCAATATATTATCATCTATCGATTGAAGTATGAACCTGTACTTGCAATGATTTTTTTGGTCTATGATTCAATATTATTTAAGGAATAATGGTTAAATTAACTTTTTTATCATATATTTCTTAATTTAAGATTAACTTAAGAGTTATGGATACCGACATGGGTTTATGAGTTTAATATTGGTTATAATATAATGTTTATAGACACAAAGTATTTATGATTAATGTGATGAAAGACTATCAAGACTTAGGATCTTTTGAGACACACTTATTGAAATAAAATACTTTTATTTTTAATGTGTTTTTGTGAAGAAGTTATTTTAGGGGAATACATTAAAATTTTATCGACATAATATTAAAGGCAGTCGTAACCATTAGGGTTTATATTATATTGAATGTTTATGTAATTATGGGTTATTTAAGTATGGGAACATTACAAAAAATATAGTAAAATGTTGTTGGAAAATGGAAAACCAACATGATTGGTGAAAACCCATCGCATTCAAAAAGTTTCAAGGGGTTAAACCCATAACTGAATGGTGACAATGGTGTAGTGTGTACCACTGGTCAATGTGAAATAGTATTTATAGAAGGACATTAGGAAGTGAGATATTTATGATTATGTATCTTGGTACCTAGTCTATCATAAATTTAAGACTGAGAGGGATAATTCTAATAGTATTTAACAACTATTACCCATACTAGAATGAAAATGGTAAAACATGACCAATGATTTTATTTTGAGATAAAAAACATCTAATGTGAGTAATGCTATACATGTTGTAGTTGATTTCCATAAAATGTCAAGACACTTCATCATTATTAGAGATATTTCCTTCCAGATCAAATTTCCAATGTATAAATTATGGAAGTGGTAAGGATTCATGATGTACCATAATACATTGTATTTGATCAGGATCAGAGTTTTACCTCATAAATTCGACGAAGTATTCAATAAGAATATAATACTGAGTTAGATTCAGAAATGAGTATCATCCTTAAATAGATGTTTAGTTTTATAGAATAATTAAACACTAAAGGATATATTTATTTCATATTTTATAGATTTGAAATGTTGGGATCAACACATTATTCTTGTTGTGTTTTCCTAAAACAATTTTTTTCAACTGACCATTCAAATGTATCCTTATGTAGTCCTATATTTAAAAAAAATTTAACACCAATGTAATGGGATGAATTTTGGGAAATAAATATATGGGTACCTTATATAGCTAATGAAATATAATATCATGTTATATCCATTCAACATCATATTAGGGAAGCATGTATTCGAAAGAAAAGTGATGCTGACAATCACCGTAGTGATCATGAATTTGAAATTGGTGACAATGTGTTTCTAAGAATATATGAATGAAATAATTTTAATAGACTTGATGGAATTGTTTCAAAAAATATATATATATAATTCCATTAAAAATTCTTGACCGTATTGGGTTATTATCATATCGTACGGCACATCCACCAAACCTCTCTCAAGTCCACGATGTGTACCATGTTTCTCTTCGGAGAAATTTCTTACCTTGACCTTAAAATATATGAAAATCAAATCTCATACTAATAAATTATGATATATATTATGAGGAAATATTTCTGAAAAATTTGGATCATAGAGTGAAATTTCAATGAATTAAGGAAATTCACCTCATTAAATACTTGTGGTGAAACCCCAAATTTGAAGAAGCTACATAAGAACCTGATGACATTATGAGGCAGAAGTGTCATCAATTGTTTGTATTCGAGTGATAAATTTTGAGTGTGAAATTAATTTAATGGGGGGGGGGTTTAATGTAACACCCCATGTTTTTATTATTTTTTTCATAAAAAATTTAATTTCTTCATTAGCTTCCGTTACATGAATCAAAGATTTTAACAAACCAAAATATTCTATTAATATTATTATTTAAAAATTAAAATTATAATGTATATTTTAAACATGGGGGAATGAATAATGATAACAACATTTTAAAAATTAATTATAATTTTTTTATAAACAAATAATATTTAAAATGAGTATATAATTTATATTAACATCTCTTTAGGTTTCAAAACCACTAGTTTCTCTAATTTTTTTTAAAAAAAATTAATAAAATATGTTTTTTTAATTTTTATAAATTTATTGGAATAAATAAAATAATTTTGTAAAGTATTCATGTAAAGACAATATTTTATTTATTTTTTAATAATTTTCTACAAGTAATAATTTTTTGATGAACTGTAAACAAAAAATAATTTTAATTAAAAATTGCCTTTTCATTTATTGATTTTTCAAGAAAAATTTTATTTATGATAGTTTTTATATTAATATTAGTTAAATTTTATATTTATTAATACAATTTATCTCATTAAAACCAATTTCATTTTGAATTTTCATATTTAAAATTTCTAAACATATGCTAATTTTCCTCTTTGGGAATCAACTTTTTCATCGCGTATTTGGGTTTTATTTTTAATTTAATTAAAGTAATTATGTTATTCAAATTTAATAAAATATATTCAAAATTTTTAATAATAATAATTTTTACTATATAATTTGGATAAATTTATTTTTTTATTGAATATTTGTAAAAAATAAAAAAAAGTTAATTATTGTGATTAATGTTAAAACATGGTTTTCTTAATTACATAAGCATGTGTTAAAAAAAATTTCCACACACATAAGATATTAATTTAATAAATTTAATTTTATATGTAGAATCATTGTGAAACAAATATTACATGTATCATTTTATTTTTATTCTTAAATGTTATATTACCTAGTTAAATAAAAAGGGACTAGTTACTATAGTGGAAATTATAATTGTAAAAATGAAAAATCATAAAGGATAATGAATAACATGTTTAAAATATTTGTATTTTAATATTTTACTGTTGTATCTAGAAACTATATACCTTCCAATCCATTATTTATATGTTTTTTATGCACATGGGGTGTGAGTGACTTCCCTTTATATATTTGTTTTGGGTATTTATAAAAATGTAACTCATAATTAATTATAAAATGAGAATACCTCCCCCCACCTCATTAAACCTCTTAAAAAATTTAAATCAACCAAAACCTGAGAAAAATTCCTCAATATATATATATATATGTGTGTGTGTGTGTGTGTGTGTGTTATGGATCTATTTTTCAACCAAAAATACCAACCCTATGGTTCTTATTAAGATATCCAAAGAGGTTGTTCTAAGAAAAGATAATCAACTTTAGTAAAATATTTTGTTTCAGTTATTCTCTTACCACCTATAATCATGTCCTAATAAATAAAATAAAATAAAACTAGTATATACCATATAATATTTTGTTATTATGATTATTACATAACCTATATCTATTTAATTTATCTAATGGGAAATGAAACCATAGATCATGCATACAATAGACTAACGCCTCATGAACCAATGTAAATCATTTTCAATCACTTACTCTCGTGGGTGGATATAATGAAGGATATAATTATATATATCATATTAATATATTTATTATAATTATTTAATTATAATATCATATAAAACTTCTTAATTTCCATTATGTAGGTATACTATAATGTTGCTAATGTGTATAGTGGACTACCACCTCATAAAGTGATGTGATTCATTTTTCACATACGATTTACATGGAAGGCATGAATAACAAATAAAATGAATATATATGATATATATGAAATAATAATGAAAATATAAATGTGATATATTATTTTCCAACCTTTTTTTCAATCATTTATGTTAATGGAAACCACATTCATATATATGTACAACCTATCACCTCCATGATTAATGTAATTAATTTTCTATATCTAACTTTTTTGTTTTATTAAATTATATATATATATAATAACTAATTATTAGATATTTATAATATACACCATTTTTTATAACATGAATCCTTGATGAAAATAAAATAAACAAAAATACCAAACCAAAACAGAGATGAAAAATGAAGAAGTTATTATGCAAAGCATAATTCTAATAAGGAATTGTTAATAAAAAATTAATAAATGGACATAAGTGAATCATATATGGAATTATACACATGATTATGATTCTATACTATATATATAATTAACCTATATTTATTATACTGGTGTTTTTAATTTATATGATGGAATTAAAGACTTTAGGTAATAAAATTTCATCTCAATTTTTCTTCCTTGGGGCATTTATTTTATTATTCATGTATCTTATTTTACTAAGTTTATATATATTCCCAATTACATGATATATCATGAATTAATTTATACTCATGATATTTAAATAATTATTTAAATTTATTCTTTCATGGGACTTATGATTAAAATGATACACAAGTGGTAAAATTTGTATGTTACAATCTCATTATTTATCACGATTGATTATGATTAAGTTTCCAACTATGAAATATTATGATATAACTCTCATGAAGCTCCAGAAGATTCTACACATAATTTTATTTCATTAAAATACATGTTTTATTTTTATTTTACACTCATTGTCTACATGAGAGTAAAAAATAATGTTTCTAAGAAAAATTTACTTTATTTTTATTATAGGTCCATAATGATTTTTCCTCTATATCCATGTTTTTTAAAAAAACATTTCGTGATATTTTTTTATAATATACAATGATTTATTAAATAAATTTTTACCCTTGTTTTAATTTTTACAGAAAGGGTTCAAATAAAATATTATTTTCATTTTATGATCAAATCCCATTTGACTAAAAAAATATGAAAGGAAAATTTGTTTTAACATGTACAACCTGAATGGTATTTTATACCATCACGATCACACATTATTTTAAATGTTCCTTTATAATATTAAAATTTCATATTCATATAAACATATTTTCCTAGTTTTTTGAAACATTTATTTATTAAATTTTTATTTTCCTATTGAAAAGCTTATTTTTCTTATGAAGTGTTCCACGTGATATTTGAAAATTATTTTCAACTATAATGAAATACTTTTATTATACTAATCATTTACTATGGAATTTAACTAAAGAAACCATTACCATCCTTTACCAAATGGAATAATAATATGATGATTTTTTGAAGCAACTCATTCCTTTTTCCACGGGTTGTTTTCTGAGGAAATGATGAACTATTTATGAAATGTGTACCTTTTAAATAATTTGGGATATAATGAGTCATATATAAACCCCATTTTATTTCAAGGGTTTGGATATAATGAATATTTTATGATATTATGGAACACATATTTATTATTTTCATCATGTGATGGGTGGGACCTATATCTCCATCCAATTCAATAGGTAAAGATGGATATCTCCTGAGATAAATTTGAATGGATTGCAGAGTTAACCGAGTTCTGTAAGGGACTTTATCACATATGATAGTCGTGGGAGTAAACCATAACTACTTCAATATTATATGGAGTTAAACTAATCAACTATGGTAGTAAATGATGGATCCATGACTATTATGATGGTTTAGGGGGTGAACCCAATCCTATATGATGGTCTTGGGAGTTAACTATGACCGCTACGATGGTTACATAGGCAAACACAATCAAATATGGCAGTCTTGGAAATGAATCCTGGCTACTAATGAAATAATTTTCTATGATTATGTTTATTCAAAAATTTCATATCTTATTCTAATGATATGATTCCATTTCTTATGTTCATTGACTCATTTATGATTCATGTCATATGAAATTCTATGATTTATGTCATGACTCAAGATTATTATCTATAATATATAAGGTATGGTTTCCAAATGTTATTATCATGTTCCCATTCCCTTATAATCACATTATATTGATAACTCACTTATTTACCATTACTGAGAATATGAGCTCACTGTATCTTATTTTTCATTCCCTGGAATATGTAGAAAGGTATTATACACAATATGTCCATGAATGGTGTTATTTAAGTATAACCTTATGGGAGATGATGTACTTAACTAATTAAGTGGTTGTTTATGTAACTTTGTTTCCAAAGACGCTAAACCATTATGGTCCGTATATGTGTTTTTGTATTATGAAATGAATATTCATATTTTAATAGGTAATATCTATGTTTGTAAATATTAGGTTGTTATATAATCGTAAGACAATAAATTTCCAATAAGGGATGAAATAGGGATGATTTGTATATTCTAATTTGGCTGAGAATTTAAAATATATAAATAAATTTACATTATATTAGAATATCTTTTTGAGGTGTCAGATTAAATGGAAGATCATGAACGTTTGGTTTGGTGGAAAAAGGGATAGATGTAAAAGAATAATGATTTTAGAGGGCCAAAATGTTTGAATTCATGTTGTACTAGGCACTTGATTGTGTGATCGAGGTTAAATATCCATGGATGGGGTCATCAGGTGGATGATGGTGGTGGATCGAGTAATGGAGCTACATAAAACAATTTTATTAATAGGAGTGGAAAATGATATTTTTGGTTTTTAAAATAAAGATCCCAGTTGGGGTTCTTCCTTTTTGATTGATCAAATGAAGATAAATATTAACACTTTTTCTCCATAGGCAGAAAATTTATAGTAGGAACCCATTGACCAATTAAATACAATTATCATCCCTTCATTAATCCCATTTCCTCCCACATATTATTACTTTTATTTTTAGAATAATTGTATAATGTTTAGGAGATGATTAAAATTATTTTTTTGTGGAGTCACATTGTTTGAAGTATGATTTATTGTGATGGTCTAGAGGAAGCTCCAAAAAGAAGAAACTTAGGGTTGTTTGGGGTTTTACATTTGTCTATTTTCTAATAAAATTCTTTTTATTCAATATTTGAATTTACATAGATGATATTTTCAGGTCAAGCAACAATATTTTGATGGGAAGTGGAAACACAGATTTATTAGTTCATTAACACATAGATTTATTCAAAAACATATAATCTATTATCACTATCTATACTCATCAACATATCCATCGATGTACAACTCAATATCATAATCCTCATTGCCACTTTCTATTATCTCTAAAATAACATCTCGATCTCATAGTGAAAAAACATTTGTTGATGTTAAAAAATCACCCCTAGTTTGTACAGACTCCATATATTTGAAATCAATCAAATTAATATTGAAATCAAATCCCCTATACCTTGATCAATATTATTCATGATTCTCATCAATTATAATAGTAGTTCACACAATATGGTCCCAGTAATGTGTCATTAATAATATTGATTCTTTTTAATACTTGAGTTTCAAGAAACCATTGAAATGTACTCTGGTAGGATTACATGACATAGAGTCCCCTAAAATTATTTTAAACTATCCTAACTAATCCTAATCTATAAAAAACTCCAATATCTAACTAAACACATGGAAAGTAATATATAATTTCTTTGATTATGGATGATGGATGTATCCATGTTCATATCTAATAATATAGTCTAGTGATCCCTGTTTTGGTATTTTCCTAAAATAATGGGGTGAATACATCTAGATATAACTATCACCCAGCTATCAAGAATAGTCATTAACCATGAAATAAATGAATTATAAACTGAGAAAAAAAATGTAAGAATATATAAAAAAACCCATCCATTATAAAATGAATGTTAATATATATATTCAACCTACACCTTATTATAGTTTATTTCATGATTTATTACAAAATAATACGTATAAAATAAAATATATGACGAGAATTCTAGCGTCTTTGGGAATTAAAAACATAGATTTACATCTCAAACATTGGATAGGGAAAATTTGTTGAAAAATTATTTATAATTTTTCTAAATTTCAATAGATTTTGAAACATCTTGGTATAAAATGGGTAAATACATAAGAAATGGGTTAGCTATAAATCCTAGTAAGAGAATAAACAATGAATAACACGAGGAAATAATTAGATGATAGAAAATAAGAATTTCAATGGTTCATAAAAGGGGATAGAGTCCTAAATGTGAATAATAACGAATCATATATTATGGTAAAATAAAGTAAATATAGGAAATGTGGAAATAACTTTAAAATTTGAATCATAAAAATATTTCATGGCTAAAATCCATGACATAATTATTGAATGATTACTGTGATTTATTAGTTTCACTCCCTAATCCCTTGCATGATATCTCATGATACTAAAACATTACCCAATGAATTAAATCACAATATAATTTTTGGTGCATCAGTCACATTCATTTATTTCACATGAAAATATGATCCATATAGATCATACAACATGGAATCATTTATCACGACATTTTTTTCCATGATTGAGGAGTATTAAACCATACATGCAAGTCTATAAAAAAACTATTTATAATTTCATAATGGTGAACACCAATTATATTAAATGGTTAAGGGTATTCAGAACATAATTATTCAGCATGGAAATTTTAGATGGCTTTTTGGAAACATAATAGGGGAACATAAATAATAATGGGAGGGATTAATGAGAGTGAAAGGGGTATCTTAGAATTTAGACATCATAAGGGAATTAAATGGTATATTTAAGAATATATTCCAACATTAGGATTTAGAGATAAAATGCATATGATAATGAAGAATCATGGGTAAAGATGAGAAGAACATGATCTTGGACTGACAACAATTTAGTTTAATGATATAATGAGACGGTATAAATGATATGACATTAATAGAATATTGTTTCATAGTTCCTTGAAACGTGTGTTCTAGATTTAAGAATCACTGTTTCAAGGCAGTTTCCATTGGATTTATTCATGGAACCGGAAACATCCAATAGGTTTTTATCCCAATAGGACCTACATTCCAAAGCTAGGTGTTTGTTAAGTTTTGAAATTTACGATACATAAGGACGTGCATTAGCCGAGAGGATGGGAGGTCGGACTCATCACACCCTTTTGGGGGAAATTATTCTCTGCTCTGGGACTCTCTTTGTAAAACTAAAATATTATCATGAATCCTTATTAATTCACCATGTATATCATAAGTATCACTTGGTATTTACAATCACTATTAACATGTGTTAAATTTAAAATTATCAGTATGCATTAAACGTTCTTTATCAATGGAAACATCTGTATATATTCGAGGTTTTCCATCAATGGAATTATCTAATATACTGATTTGAGATTATTTTAGTCATCGTTATGATGATACTAGTTTTTAATCCACTTAGTGGGGAAATCTAGAATTTATTATCATCCAGGGAGGTGAAGGTTTGTTTTAATCTTGAGATCATGCTCATAAAATGAGCTACCTACGTATCCTTCTGAAATGAATCAGAGCCGTCGTAGTTCGGTGCCGCTTAATAGGACACATCATAAATTTTATGGTCATGTGATAAGGACCTCTAAGTTAAATATTCTTAGTGAAAACTTAATGTGGGACCTATAATGAAGCAACCCAAGGAAAATTTGATGGGATATATGTTCCAAGTAGAATCAGACCCTTTTGGGAATATGGCCCAAGAAGAACATGGTTGATTAATGTGTTGGGTTTGATCCTCAAAGAGGCTTCTTACATATCCCATATGTATTAGAATCAAATCCCACGTAGTATGATAAATCTCTTAGGAGAGTATGGTCTTCTAAGAGAGATGAGTTTGGGCTTACATTCTGAAAATGATGCCTTGATAATTTGAGGATTGAATTTAAGGCATATTTCCTAAGAAGGATGCCCAAATTGGTGAAATTAGTGCTGGATTCCTAAGGATGAAATCTAGTGAGCTCAGGCCATAAAAGGCTTCCTACATATCATGGTTTGAACATGAATCAATGCTCCCATAGTTCCGTCAGTTGTGAAAATGTTGTGATCCAAAGAAATCTCTAAGAACATGTGAGTCATTCTCTATATGAAAAACAATATAATATTAATGATTCCACAAAGGCATTCACACTTCCAAATTTTTCCTCCTCTAATGATGGATGAGGACGCATCGACTGTGGAAGAGGGTGAGGTGATGAACCATCCATCTGTTCTATTTACATTGGAAAATGGTCCAATGTAAGGAAGAAGGGGTGAAGGTGAGGGGATTATACCAGGATGGTTGGCCTGGAATTTGTTCTGGTAGGGGAGGGAGACATATCATGTGCTTTCACAGATCATCAATCGCAAAGTATACCTTCTCTACTAGAGACCTGAGTTCCAGATCACCTCTTTGAAAAGGGAGAGGTCGGTGACCAACCCTCCTTCAAACAGACATTTCATGAATGCTAACCCCATTGTGAAACAAATGTGGAAAACCTATGACTACAGAAATACAAACCCAAATAAGGGACATGTTGATGTGTCTTACCAAAAGGTTTTAGAAGTACGAAAGTTTTGGTGGAGGATTTAACATAGCCCCATTTAGATAAGAGAACCAATGAAAGATATACCATGCAATGAATGGATTTTAAGAATGGTACATGAGTTTTTTGCATAGGTCCTTCATGAATGTGTGCCGTGTAGGTACTCCGTGAAGCTATACCGTCCACATAGGGCGCACAGGTATGGCACGCAGGTATTTTTCACAGGTATGGCGCACAGGTATACCGTGCAGGTATGGATGATGACTGAAAATTGTGAAGAACTTAAAAACATGCGCATCCCATTTAATTTTCTATTCTCTCATGGTTGAGGGAGATACCTGAGTAAATTGAGGGATATAGGTGAAAGAGCTACATAATGGGAGCTTTAGAGAGTCTATAAAAAAATTTGATCCCGAAATGGGGAGCCCAAGGGATCTATTTATAGGCATAGATGAGGTCTGGCCAATGAAATATTTCTCGCGCAAGTACGTCTTGCAGCTCTCCCATGCATTTGCTTCTCATAGGTGCAAAAACCTTCTTTTGGCACAAAGATCTGTTGCGTAGGTTTTCTTGTGTAGCTCAGCAGTGTAGGCTAGTGAAGCTACTCCATCGCAATGCTCTTTTGGCAGTATTGTTGATTTTTCTTTGTATTATTTGAAACTTGATTTGGATCTAAAATATTTGAAGTTCTTCCTCATAATATTTTTTGGTTTCATTCTAATGTATTTTAAACAAAAGTCACCCCTCATGATTGGATCTCAAATATAAAAAGAGGGTTGAGTCCGGAGGTGAATGTTTGGAAAAAACGATTAAGGATAAATTGATGAACAGTGTGGCTTGGTCATGCATGTACTTCATGGTGGAATGGTACATAGGTATTACGCATAGTCCTGACACATAGGTCTTTAGCTGTCTATAAATAGGTATCTCCTTTCACGATTTTTTTCTTCATCTATTCTTTCTCCAAAATTTTGATGCTCTTGTTGCGTAGCATGTTCTCATAGCACTTATTTCATTATTCTTTTTCGTAATTCCCTTGAAATTTCTTCAAGGTAAAATTATTTATGCGATGGAGCTATGCCAATGGACTTCATCAAAGGCTTTGCACTAGGATCCTTATCAAAGGACCTACGTGACTGACTTTGTTGAAGGAACTTGTCAATGGACTTATGCGTACAGTGTCCTATGGGAATTTGTTTTCACATTCTTCATTAGAATTCTGACTTCGAAGATTGGTAATTATTTTTCAGGAAAGAATTAATCATTTGATGACCAATACTGAAGAAGCTAAGGCTCTCCAAATTGAAATGATGAAGATCATCAGCCCAACCTACTATGACATTATTGATAGTACTCTTCTGGGGTTGTGGAATGGATTAATTCCAAACCTGCGTGATTATCCACAAGGTGAATACTTACCCTTATATGCACATTGGATTTTTCATGACTCCCATGTTCCATCTTTTAAGAAGGAATTTCCAAATAATTTGTTTCTTCAATACTCCAACTATAATTTCATAAATATTAGTGGAAGGGGGGTTCCAATACAAGAAATAACAGTCCCTATTAGCTACATCCTTCATCACAGTGGTTGCACTCCTGATATGAACGATAATGTTGTAGAGCCAAGACCACATTATTATGATTATAATTTCCAGGCTTGTCTAATAGATCAATCTAATGGTTGGAAAGGAGATTGGGACCTTTTTTTGGAGGGGGGGTAAAACCCGAGTGGTTGTGGGAATTCTGGGTATGTCTGACCTGTGCAGAATTTAGAATAGAGTTATTAGACGGTCATATCTATGAAGCTATCTGGATAGGGAAAATAACTTTTTATAAAAATTAATTCATTCTGGAATTACTGATCTGATGGAGTCCACAAACGAATTCCGTTCATTTGAGGTACGGTGAAGTTGGTATTAGTCTCTGGGACATTTACCAAATATCTAAAGTTCCCATTATTGGGGAAATGTATGATGAATTCATTTCGGCTACTACAACGTGGGGTAATGCTTCTAGAACACCACTGCTAGCACCTGAATTATTTAATATAGCATATAATTTACCTAAGGAGAAGAAATATATTCATACTAGAGTTTGGATTGAAGCCTTATTAGAACCAAAAATAGAGGAATCCCAACCCTGTGGACATCCTATGGTTTTTCTTTTGCAGAAAACCGAGGCAGTTCAAGCACATATTTGCCAATGTTGGAAAGAGGTGATTATATGCACTGGGGATATAAATTCAAACCCGATATAGATGAAAATGTACGCTTAGCTACCTTCCTTGATATGTGGCTAGGTGTTTATTTACATCATGTTCGTGAATCCAGAGGTGGTATAAGATCAGGGAATTTCATCATTGCTGCTAAATTCGATGAGGGGAATTATATTGGGAAAGAAACCCATGTATTAACAAGAATTTACCAGCTCCTGATGAATCTATAAAATGGGAAGGATCCATTTAGGGTAGTTGGGCCATTCCAAGTGTTATGGGGTGGGAGTGCAGCACATTTTTCCTCATACTCAGTGTTGAATTTAGTCAGAGTTCCCAATGGTCGATTCACTCCATTTTTAAAGAACATTTCTGGCATTAAGCCTCTGAACTTGAGACCAGATGGGGTGCTGAAGGTATTGAATGCCTCAAGATGATTCAAATTCATTCCTTTTGGTAACCCACCAGTTGGAAAATTTATGGATGATGGAAAAGAAAAGAATTGTGAGCTGATATCTTATATGATGGAATTCTGGGATGGCGTATTATCAACTAGGATTGGTTGAGAAATTATCTGTGACTCTTACATCCCCTATACATATTCTTAGTAGTCCAAATTTCATCAAAAATCAATCAGTTTTCCACCCACTTATGTTAGACATGAGAAGGAACAAATAGTAGCGTGAAAATTATGGATTCTAACAGATTTATAGGTACCTAAATTATAGATTACATTACGTCCACCCTATGCATCGATCGGATTGGAAGATGGGTATACCAAATCTTGGGGTTCTTCATATCCTCTAGGAGCTTTGACAAACGGAATATATCGAGTGGCTACTATAATGACTGTTTTGCGTGGAAATCTTGGTAAGAAATCCAAGGTATGAGATGATAAAAAAGTTTCAGAGGTTTCAGTGCCCTCAAAATCACTTCGCAGGGTATACCAGGAAGAACAAGGCTAGAGAATTAATACTTCCAATGACAAGGCCATCCAGTCACCACCATCAAAATGAGTTTCATATACACATATTGAACTTTGTGAGGATGAGAGGCATGAAGAAGCTCTCCAATCAGAAGGTGTTGAATCTCCTTAACAATCAACCATACCCAGATTGAATTATGTGCGAACTTCAACCATTCATCATTGGGAGAGTTTAACTCGTGACCATAAGGATGCATGGGCATTTCTCTGGCATGGAATTCATATTCCAGATATTGGTGATATCAAGGCACCTTCTGATTTCAATCTAGATAATAACCCGACTGAAGTAAAAAAGTTTATTATGGAGTTGGAGGATTTTATATATGAAACTAACAAACAAATCCCAGCCTCTAAACAAGTATCTCATATGATATAATTAGGATTCCATGAAGGGGTAATTATTGACTCTTAGGAGGTGTGAGATATTTATGTTAATACTAATAATGTGTAACATCCAGAGATTTTATGAAAGATATTCTTTTTAATTTCATTAATGTCTTGTGTTGTATGCTACACCAAAAGGATCTTTCACAACATGCATCCTTGACTTTCCTAGTATTACACGCAATCATGACCTTCCTCAATAGCGTGTGTAGTACGCAATACCGAGTTTCACTAAACAACGATATGCTATTAAAATATTATTAAAAGTAGCAGTTATGAATAGTAATAACCACTTTTTGAAATTTTGTAAATTTTTATTTTTCATAATGGATTTCATTTTTGGATTCGGAGTATCAAATTTAGCCTAAGGTGAAATTTTGGTACTTTTCGGATAACTTTCATATTCTGATGAATAGTAAAAATTACTAAATTATAATTAAAAACAAATTTTTTAATCGAAATAATTAATAGTGATAAATTATCAATTTGAGTGGTTTTAAAGTATATTTAGAATATATTTTTACAATTTAATACAATTTTGGTCATTGGATGTAATTTCACATTTAAACCAGTCATAATCAAGTGTCAATCTTTTGATAGTTTTTATCTCTTAAGAATACGATATTTGTTTTGACGATGGGAATTAATTTTTAAATTAATTAATGCAACTGATATGTTTTGAATTTGATAAAATAGACATCATTTTTTAATTCATAATATCAAATATAGCTTAGATCTAATTTTTGGTATTTTTCTGGAAACTTCCATTTTTTTGACGAATAGTGAAACCACTAAGTGGTAGTTAAAAAAACTGAATTTTTCATAAAACATAATTTTACCACTTCTGTGAGTGAAATTTCAAAAATCCGAGAGACACGGTTGATGTCAGTAAGTAAAATGTGGTTCAATGAGATGAAAATAATTTTTTGGTGAATAGTAACTTTTTACTTTTTTTACCACGGTTAAAAGTAAATAGGGTAATTAAGGGTAAAAATGATATTATTATTACCCTAACACATGTCCTAATTCTATTGGACAAGTTTAATTAGACCAAAAACAACCTTAGGAATAAAATATGACCATTTAGGCCCACTTGGATTAGATTAGGACATTTATTATTAATTTATTTAAAGAAGGGTTAAAATAGTTAAAATCCAAGTTTAATAAGTAAATAACTTTTAATATGGGGTTATAAATAAGATAAATTCGACTATAAATATTAATTAGAAATCAAGAAATTTTTCCTACATAATGGTACTTTATTTGTAATTTTTAGACATTAAATAATGTAATTTATTAATGACACAACTATGATGCAGTAATTATCTTATTAATGAAATATTGACATAATTGATGTTATAAATACCCAAATAAATATAATTTGAGACTTTTTATGAACTTAAATAATTTTCTAGGTTAATATGACATGTTAGGATTGATTTAATTAACTTTGGTCGAAGTAATCATTCTGTTATGAGTTTCAAAAAAATCAACTATTGAATAGTTTCAAAATTGACATAAAATAGTTTTTAAAACAAATATTATATTATTAATTGTTATTTTATTCCTAAAAATATAAGGTTCGGCCAAATGACTTAGATAAGGTTATATATATTAATAAAACACAACTTGGGGGGTCTCTTGGATGTATATGGTATGTTTTTTAACTATATAATATAAAAATACAAAGTGACATGGTAAATGTCAATCTAATTAACTAAGAGTTAAATCTAAAAGATAAGGTTAATATAATGACCAAAACTTGTCTAAATTCTATTGGATGAGAGTATTTCGACCCATCCCCACCTTATATTATAAATAACTCAATTTGGAGCTATTTAAAACCGAACTTGACTTTATAATAAAATAATATTTTTAGTTATTCCAAAGGTGCCCCTCTCCTCCCTTATAAAAGGGAACCTCCTCCCCCTCTTCCTCACACAACATTGAGCCTTAAAGCTCGGCCAAACCCTTCAAATTTCTTCTCTCCACTTCCCTAGAAATATCCTAGAGGTTCTGGTCTTCTTCAAAGACCTATTTTAGTGCCCTAAAAGGAGGTCTCAAAGAAGCACTTCAAAGAAGAGGTAATGTCTGTTACCAATTCTTTCATATTTATTTCTTCTTCCACTCCTTCTTATTTAGTTGTTTCATTATGAAGTACTAACATCAGTATCACTAATATAAGGATATGTTATTATAAGTATGAAACAACACTATTTCACCATCTATCCATCCTACGGAAAAAGAAATCACTGCGCGTGCGTACGTACGGAATACCCTCTCCATGCCGTGGTGTAATCTATTTTCCACCACCACCTTACTTGGATGGGTATAATGGTGTAAATAATGACTAGATGTGACTATTATAAATTTATACTGATTCTGAAATAGTATACATACACTCCAATACAATTCCATGATCATAAGAACGATATCATCACTCGTGCGTACGTACGGAATACCGTCTCCACGATGTGATGCGACTCGTTCTACATGATCTTCATTTCATAATGATTATATAAATGAATTGAATGGATGAATATGATAAATAGTACATTAATACAATTATGGAAATGAGGTATCTATAACCTAATGATAATAATAAGAGTTTATTCGACAAACACGCATAAGAACAAAAAGTAATAAACACCCGAATAATAAGTAGTAATGAAATATTACTACTAAGAAGCTAAGAATATGACCATATATGATATCATAAAAATATGTATGATTATTTAATAAGTCAATAACATTATTTAAATCATTATACAGGAGGTTCGGACACGTACAAAGCATATCGGACCTAAGGTAAGGGATAATTTTCAAATCACATTTTTATCCGAGATTGCATATTCGTAAGTATTTACTGGGGTTATTTATATCATCCATGTCCATGTTTTATAAAAGTTCTTTCATGTATTTTTAAAGTCATTTTTACCCATTTTTGACTTTTACTACATGGTATGTAAGGAATCTTTCTTTTATTTACGTTACGAGGTACTTTTTGACTTTTCCGGCAAAAGTACGAAAACAATGTTTTTTAACTTATACGGCATGAACGGATTTTTACGGTTTTATAAAGCCTTATTTTCATGAAGCTTCCTCCAAAATATTTCATGAATATTTTCAAAAAAATCTATTTTTTTAAAATTTCATGAATTTTTGTGAAAAGAAATTGATTTTGAAGAAGAAAGGATATTTTCTTCAAGAATTCATTTCAAGTGTTTTATCAAAACCATTTTCCATCTAAGATGAAATTATTTCATATGTGTATGTTTCAAGTGTAATGTCTCTATGATTTACATGGTTTCACTTTATATGATATCCATTTCTTTTATATGGATTATGTGATGATGGGATGATGTTTATGAAACCCATTTTATTCGTTGGGTTATTATGAATGATGTATGTTTATTTTTTGGTACAAGTAAGAATGATTTCATTATGAGATGGGTGGGACCTACATCTCCCTCCAATGCATTGGGTAAAGATTTTATATCTCATGAGATAGACATGGATGGAACGGTAGGTTATACCGGTTCAGTGAAACAGGACTGAAACGCGGGTGACTCGGTTTAAAAATGGACTTTTTCCACTAAGATAGTCTTGTCAATGAGTCTCGACTAATAAGATATGATTCTCTATGATTATGTGTGTATGACACAAAGTTTCATGTTTTAAGTTATGATTATTGGGATTTCATTTCACTACTATGATTTATCCCATGTTATGAAATTATGCTCTCTTTTTCAGGTTAAGATTTCCAAAATGTTATGTTCTTATGAGAATGATGTTATTGATATTTATTTTTTTTACCCTTACTGAGCATTTGAGCTCACCCTTTTATGTTTGTTTTTCCACAGGATATAAAGAAAGGTTTTAGGTAAAAAAAAGATGCAGATCTTTATGGGAGATGTTGAAGATCTTTCACCACGATTAGATGATTATATTCCGAGTTTCCAAAGACACTAAACTATTACGATCCGTGTGTGTGTCTTTTTGTTATGTAATAAGTATTCCGCAAAAGTAATGTAATTCCCATGTATGTCAAGCTTCGGGTCTCTACAGTTGGTATCAGAGGAAAAGTTTAGTCAACCTTTGGAAAATAAGATGCGAAAACATTAGTGAGATCCCTAGAGATATTTCTAAGGTATGTCTAGGGATGTCCCTAAGGATAAGTATACATATAGGATATAGTCCTAGAACTATGGTAATAGTATTAGATTAAACCAAAGATGTTAGATATTGAAGTTAATCCCCCTTTATTATGATTTTTTCCTCTCACAATATTCTTTATGGGTTTTAAGAAATGGCTGGAAACAAGATGATTCACGATAATGGAGGATATGATGGAAAATGGAATGATATTCTTCCTGAGCAACCAAATGAAATGGGATTTGGAAGTCTAAACATCATTATTATGTCGAATCAGCAATCTCATAATGTGATCAATAAAGTAAAATTTGGTAAGTTTCCTGACTCGTCTAATAAGAGAAAGATATAGTTTCATGTTGATCATTGAGGAAAGAAAGTTAAATTTCCCCTATGTAAATCATGTGGCAAGAGGCATCAAGGAGAATGTTCAAAGGAACTGGAAGATTCTTTGGGTGTGGAAAATAAGGACACAAAGCCAGTAAGTGCAAAGGAAAAGGTTTAGTTAACACCAGGGATGAGGATAATGGTATTTCTACGACATCAACAATGGTTAAATGTTTTAAATGTGGAATGTACAGGCATTATGCAAACCAATGCCCTAAGGTAAAGTCTCATGAAGAGAATCAGTCTGGTCGTATGGGTAGTATTTATGTGGATGATGATGAAGAGACTACATATGATATGTGAGATGAAAGAATTGTTGAAGCTTGGTCAATGGTTTAAGAATTTAGTGGAATGATTACATATTATCATGTGTAATGTTGTATAAGTAATCTCATTGTACTATGGAATAAAGAGACATCTAAGGATTGTTACACTGTTGTCTTTCATTGAGTTTTGAAAGTGTATGATTAATGTTACCAGTATCCATGAAAGGTTATTCAGATATTTTTAGAATGTAGATGATATGCGCATAATGAAGGTATAAAGAGAAAATTAAATTTTTGATAGTATTCATGAGCTCATGACTGATATAAGGAGAAGGTTATATCATGGTTTGAGTATATAGAATTTTTGGATTTTGGTATGTGGAAAGAGTTAACTTTTGACAGCTTTCATGTTTTCACTAAGGTTTAATGGGTATTCATTTTTCAAGAGAATACATCATTAAGGTATTAACATGATTGGAATGTGACCAACAAGATATATGGTGGATAAATGATGGTATTCACATGCTTGGTTGACGACAATTCAAGTTATCGTTTTCTTTATACTATGAACTTGGACCGAAGTATTTTAGATAAGCCTAAAGATTGGAATGGATTATGTTAACCATAAGTTAGTATTGTTTAAGGATAGAACTTTTTTTGATATTATTTATGTGATGTTATAGTAATGTAGTTTTATAAAAAGGACAACCTGCAGGACGGGCGACAACCCATCACATCGGACAAGGCTGTGGGAATCAAACCCACAACCGAAGTGCGACTGGCCTTCATCGCCTACCACTAGCCTACAGGAAGTACCTGTTTAGTAGAAACTAGTTTTATTATATTAAGCAGTATGATATATGAATTATATGTCCATTTTAGGAACTATATATGATTAATCTCACTATAGATGGACTTATGTATTTTTTGATAACTTTTCTAACCTTTTGTTTGAGACAGATGGAATGACCCATCATTCTATCACATGATCTGCTAACACATCACGAATGACAAATTCAACATCATTTATTTAAGATATGAAGTGGAAATTGTCCAAAGAACGACAAACGGTGAGACTATACCAAAATCACGAAAGTATTTCTTCTAATTCCAATTTCATCAACTTTAGGGAAATGATCTTGAAAACCAAAAATGTTGTCCTAGTGCTCTTATATCTGATGAATCAGATGGTACCTTAGATCTTCACAAATTTATGGCTTTGTGATTGCTAGCTTTTCTATAGCCATTTTTTCTACCACTCTCCATCAGAACATGATGGTTAAATTTCTCTTCCATATCCATATTTTCACCTATGTGGAAACCCAGTGATTAGTTTATTTGGGTAATCGTTACATTTCATACTTTAGTTTTTAAAGCCAAGTATTGATATTCCTTTTTACGATGTGGGTTTCTATTAAAGAAACTTTCCAGTAGTAAACCATTTATAACCCCAATGAATTTCGAGGGCGAAATTCATTTTAAGGGGGGTAGAATGTAACACCCCGAGATTTTATGAAAGATATTCTTTTTAATTTCATTAATGTCTTGTGTTGTACGCTACACCAAAAGGATCTTGCATGACATGCATCCTTGACTTGCCTTGCATTACACGTAATCGCGACCTTCCTCGATAGCGTGTGTAATACGCAATACCGAGTTTCGCTAAACAACGATATGCTATTAAAATATTATTACAACTAGACGTTATGAATAGTAATAACCACTTTTTGAAATTTTGTAAATTTTATTTTTTAAAATGGATTTCATTTTTGGATTCAGAGTATCTAATTTAGCCTAAGGTGAAATTTTGGTACTTTTCGGATAACTTTCATATTTTGATGAACAGTGAAAATTACTAAATTATAATTAAAAACAAATTTTTTAATCGAAATAATTAATAGTGATAAATTGTTAATTTGAGTGGTTTTAAAGTATATTTAGAATATATTTTTACAATTTAATACAATGTTGTTCATTGTATGTAATTTCACATTTAAACCAGTCATAATCAAGTGTCAATCTTTTGATAGTTATTATCTCTTAAGAACACGTTATTTGTTTTGAAGACGGAAATTAATTTTTAAATTAATTAATGCAACTGATATGTTTTGAATTTGATAAAATAGACATAATTTTTTAATTCATAATATCAATTATAGCTTAGATCTAATTTTTGGTATTTTTCGGGAAACTTTCATTATTTTGATGAATAGTGAAACCACTAAGTGGTAGTAAAAAAAACTGAGTTTTTCATAAAACATAATTTTATCGCTTATGTGAGTGAAATTTCAAAAATCCGAGAGACACGGTTGATGTCAGTAAGTAAAATGTGGTTCAATGAGATGAAAATAATTTTTTGGTGAATAGTAACTTTTTACTTTTTTTACCACGGTTAAATGTAAATAGGGTAATTAATGGTAAAAATGATATTATTATTACCCTAACACATTTACTAATTCTATTGGACAAGTTTAATTCGACCAGAAACAACCTTAGGAATAACATATGACCATTTAGGCCCACTTGGATTAGATTAGGACATTTATTATTAATTTATTTAAAGAAGGGTTAAAATAGTTAAAATCAAAGTTTAATAAGTAAATAATTTTTAATATAGAGTTATACATAAGATAAATTCGACTATAAATATTCATTAGAAATCTAAAAAGATTTCATACATAATGGTATTTTATTTGTAATTTTCAGACATTAAATAATGTAATTTATTTATGACACAACGATTATGCAGTAATTATCTTATTAATGAAATATTGACATAATTGATGTTATAAATACCCAAATAAATATAATTTGAGACTTTTTATGAACTAAAAAAATTTTATAGGTTAATATGACATGTTAGGATTGATTTAATTAACTTTGGTCGAAGTAATCATTCTGTTATGAGTTTCAAAAAAATCAAATATTGAATAGTGTCAAAATTGATATAAAACAGTTTTTAAAACAAATATTATATTATTAATTGTTATTTTATTCCTAAAAATCTAAGGTTCGGAAAAATGTCTTAGATACGTTTATATATATTAATAAAACACAACTTGGGGGTCTCTTGGATGTATATGGTATGTTTATTAACTATATAATATAAAAATACAAAGTGACATGGTAAATGTCAATCTAATTAACTAAGAGTTAAAACTAAAAGATAAGGTTAATATAATGACCAAAACTTGTCTAAATTCTATTGGATGAGATGATTTCGACCCATCCCCACCTTATCTTCGAAATAACTCAATTTGGAGCTATTTAAAACCGAACTTGACTTTATAATAAAATAATATTTTTTGTTATTCCAAAGGTGCCCCTCTCCTCCCTTATAAAAGGGCACATCCTCCCCCTCTTCCTCACACGACTTTGAGCCTTCATGCTCGGACAACCCCTTCCAATTCCTTCTCTACACATCCCTAGAAACACCCTAGAGGTTCTTTTCTTCTTCAAAGACCTATTTTAGTGCCCTAAAAGGAGGTCTCAAAAAGCACTTCAAAGAAGAGGTAATGTCGGTTACCAATTCTTTCATCTTTATTTCTTCTTCCACTTCTTCTTCTTTAGTTGTTTCAATATGAAGTAATAACATCAGTATCACTCATATACGGATATTTTATTATAAGTATTAAACAACCCTATTTCACCATCTATCCATCCTACGGAAAAAGAAATCACCGTGCGTGCGTACGTACGGAATACCGTCTCCACGCCGTGGTGTATTCTATTTTCCACCACCACCTTACTTGGATGTGTATAATGGTGTAAATAAAGACTATATATGACTATTATGAAGTGATATTGATTCTGAAATAGTATACATACACTCCAATACAATTCCACGATCATAGGAATGATATCATCACTCGTGCGTACGTACGGAATACCGTCTCCACGATGTGATGCGACTCGTTCTACATGAACTTCATTTCATAATGATTATATAAATGAATTGAATGAATGAATATGATATATATTACATTAATACCATTCTTTAAATGAGTTATCTATAACCTAAAGATATGAATAAGAATTTATTCAACAAACACGCATAAGAACAAAAAGTAATAAACACCCGAATAACAAGTAGTAATGAAATATTACTACTAAGAAGCTTAGAATATGACCATATATAATATCATAAAAATAATTATGATTCTGTAATAAGTCAATAACATTATTTAAATCATTATACAGGAGGTTCGGACACGTACAAATCATATAGGACCTAAGGTAAGGGCTAATTTTGCAAATCTCATTTTTATCCGAGATTGCATATTCGTAAGTATTTACTGGGGTTATTTCTATCATCCATGTCCATGTTTTATAAAAGTGTTTCCATGTATTTTTAAAGTCATTATTACCAATTTTGGACTTTTACTACATGGTATGTAAGGAATCTTTCTTTTGTTTACGTTACGAGGTACTTTTTGACTTTTCCGGCAAAAGTACGAAAAGAATGTTTTTTAACTTATACGGCACGAACAGATTTTTACGGTTTTATAAAGCCTTATTTTCATTAAGATTCCTATAAAAGATTTCATGACTATTTTCAACAAAATCTCTTTCTTTTAAAATTTCATGAAGTTTTGTGAGAAGAAATTGATTTTGAAGAAGAAAGGATATTTTCCTCAAGAATTCATTTCAAGTGTTTTATCAAAACCATTTTCCATCTAAGATGAAATTATTTCATATGTGTATGTTTCAAGTGTAATGTCTCTATGATTTACATGGTTTCACTTTATATGATATCCATTTCTTTTATATGGATTATGTGATGATGGGATGATGTTTATGAAACCCATTTTATTCGTTGGGTTATTATGAATGATGTATGTTTATTTTGTGGTACAAGTAAGAATGATTTCATTATGATAGTCTTGGCAATGAGTCTCGACTAATAAGATATGATTCTCTATGATTATGTGTGTATGCCACAATGTTTCATGTTTTATGTTATGATTATTGAGATTTCATTTCACTACTATGATTTATCCCATGTTATGAAATTATGCTCTCTTTTGCAGGTTAAGATTTCCAAAATGTTATGTTCTTATGAGAATGATGTGATTGATATTTCTTTTTTTTACCCTTACTGAGCATTTGAGCTCACCCTTTTATGTTTGCTTTTCCCTGGGATATAAAGAAAGGTTTTAGGTAAAAAAAATAGGATGATCTTTATGGGAGATTTGAAGATCTTTCACCACGATTAGAAGATTATATTCCGAGTTTCCAAGGACACTAAACTATTACGATCCTTGTGTGTGCGTTTTTGTTATGTACTATGTATTCCTCAAAAGTAATGTAATGTCCATGTACGTCCAGCTTCGGGTCTCTACATAATGTATTTCCCTTTTTATTTTGTATCAAATATTCTTTACCATGTATCATCATTAATCTTGTTGGAAATGTATTTGTGCAGCTTGAATGTAGAGAAGTAAGCACCAGACCAATTCACGAATCATCGAAGTATGGTCTTTTAGGATCTCCTGTTGATGCAATGAATGATCCTCCTAGGTCACTAGAACTTTCTCCAGGAGGAAAAATCATTACTGGGGTAATGGTGATAGATAATCTGCAACCATTACCTAATGTTTCCCCTGCTAAGAGAAGTGTTTCAACCCCCCCCCATGATTTTCATCATAAACTTAATAGATTAATGAGATTGATTTGAAGTGGTTGCCGATAGAGTAAGTATTTATACTATTTTTGGGGCATATAGCTCGCTCAATACATTCTGGTAACCATGTCCTATCCTTTTATAGGATCTATGTCTCTCTCCTCTCTCAAGAGATTAAGAGATGATTCTTCCAGAATAGAGAAAGAAAATCTAGGGGAAACCTAGGTTCATGCTGACAAATCTACAATTTTAGTTGAAAAATCATCCAAATATTCATCTATATATGCTCATAGCTCTTTTTAGATAGAGGAAAGTCATGGTAAGATTAAATACATTCCTCAGTTTCTTTTGTCAAAGGATCCTAAAATAATAAACACTGATATTCTTATTACATCAGAAGAAAGGAATAAAGATCCATGGCAATATAATACAAATTATGATGTTGACCCAAATCAGGAATGACCTGATGCTGGTATACTAATTGAAGAGCCAACAGAAAAAAGTGTCAGTGGAGTGAATTTGGTCATCAACCACCATTTGTTGGATACCTAAAATGGTTAGGATACTATAACATTTCAGGCCATATACACTAAAATAATGGACACCCATAATCCAAATATTGATATTCCAGGTTCCATGAAAGAGTTTAGGGATTTTCATGAGTAATATAAAGAAAGTAAGTCCCTATTTTTGCATTTTCCATACATAATTTGTTCATTAACTTGATTTTTTACATCAAAGTTCACCTTATGCAGCTTTATCTGCAGAAAATGTTGTAAAGGCTCTTTGTGAATGGGGTATTCCACTTTTCCCTTTTTATGGAGCTGAGGAAATACCTACAGAGGATCCACCATCAAGAGATTTTCCCAAGCCTTAAAATTCAATGATTGAGCAGATTCAAGGAAATGCCCCTTCTGAAGAAATATCTTCTTAGAAAACCCATGTTGAGAATACAGGAGATGAATCCAATAGAGTAGCTGACTTATTATTGGGTAAATATAATCAGTTTTCTGAATCACAATTGTTTCATCCATTTGAAACTGATAATGACCTCAATTTATCATTTAGGGTAATCATCTCTTAGATTAGAAGATGAAGCTTCTATTATCCCAAGAGAAGTAGAACAAGATAACTTTTTAAGAGACCTATTTACAGAGTATATTTTACCTCATGGTAGTGACTCGGATTCAGACATAGAGATGCAATATGCTCTTAGAATGGAATGTAAGAAGACATGGCGGAATATCTGGAGCATAATTGATGAAAATCTTTTAGACAAAATTTTATATCAATTTTCAAAAATCCAAGAATTATTATGTGTATTGGGATTTGGTGGATTAAATTAACGGCCAGAATATGATGCTATGAAAGAGACTATTCACTGATGGGAAAAGGATCATAAGCGGCGACATGATTTTGATGGTGCAAAAAAACTCATCAATATTGAGGACTTTCAAGCTGCAATAGTTCAGGTGGAGGAAAATCATAAGAAGAAATCACTTGAGATTAGCCAACAAATTAATGAAACCACAAAGGTGTTGTTATATTCTCAACAAAAATTGGATGTTGTTCATAACCAACATGAGCAGTTGAATCAGAAATTAAGAGAAACCTAATTAGAGGGGATAACTGCCATTTCAACTACTAAGGGAGCACTTCGTCAGGCAGAGGAAATTGGAGTTTCTCAGCTGTGTCAACCTCAACAAGGAGCTGATAGGGCTTATGAAGTGGTCCAACAAGTGAAACATCATGTTGAGAGTTTATTCTAAAACATGAGAGAGAGGCTCCATTTTATGGATGGCCCTCTATTTTCATATGAATGAAAGAAATTTTCTTTTCAATCATACAAATATTCATTCCTCTTTTTTCATGATTGCAATATGAAAAGTAACTGATGATAATGATTCCTTTATGTCAAACAATCATTATTTTAAAAATATGAATGAAGTGCTCAAAATTTTCTTATTATGCCATGGGACCTAATAAGCATAATTTGACTGTTGCTAGGGTCATATGGAAATCCGTACATAAATTGTGTCTTTTGACTTTTTATAATTTTTTATTGCACAATATTACCTAAATCATATAAAAGTGTATGTTTAGTGAGTTGGGACTCGACTTTTGTTCAGAGTGCCCTTCACAGGTTCTCAATATAATGAGCACCAAGCCTTTTTTTTGGCAGTTTAGAGTCATGCATGTTGTACTATAAAAGACTAATATTTAGGGTTGAAATAGCCTTGACCAAAAATTTTGAATTAAATCCCAAAACAATTGTCTCTAGGAATTGATTTAGAATTCTTTAAACATTTTCAATGAAAATATTGGGCCATGATCTTTTTATGGATACCAAATTTAAATCCTATATTAACATAATGTGTGTCTTTTCTTGGAACAATGTTACTATTATTTGAAAAATCCTTTATGGGGGATGTATTATACAGCACCAACTATGGCATATGCTGTATATCCAAATAGTGGCATCTTTTGACAAAGAGGTCTGTTATGTAGGCAACATATGTTAGGCCGCCTAAGGGCACGTGCAACATAGTCATGAAAAAAGAGTTCTTTAGAAATTTTTCAATTTCTGCTGATAGATTGGGAAAATAATATTTGGGTGACCCAAGACCACAATGGGTTGTTTTTCCATGGAAATTTATTTTAAGAATGAAAAAGGGAAATTTTAGACCAACATAAGTCATGAATATGAAAATAATTTTGATAAAAATTTGGTGTATAAGTAATGGTTAAACATTTATCAGAAAAGGGTAGATTTATGATATCGTAATATGCAGTTTTAAGTCATGTAGAGAGGATATTGGTACTGTGCAGTTTTAAGACATGAAGTGAGGAATTTGGTACTGTTCAGTTATCATTCATGTAGTGAGGACATTGGTACTGTGCAGTTTTAATTCATGTAGTGATGACATTGGTATTGTGTAGTTTTAAGTCATGTAGTGATGACATTATGTGGCTCTAATTTAAGGTCATTATCTCGGACCAAAGGTATGAGAAAAATCTCCCAATTTTATTAATAATGAATCATGAAACATACTATAATATTCATGAATAGAATGAAAAACTTTAAACTGTGACTTAGGAATTTGTGGAAATGAGGAATTATATAGAAAAAGTGATAAAAGAATTAGAGGAAGCCCTTTATAAGAACGAAATTACCATTACTTGAAAAACTTTGATGCGGGCTGTATTATGTAGGTCCAACTAAGGCATATTCTGCACAGCCAAATAGTGGAATCTTTTGACTGAAAGGCCTGTTATGTAGGAAACTTATGCAAGGCCTCTTAAGGGCACATGTATTATAGTCAGACAAAAGTTCTCTCAGAAATTTGATGTTCTATTGCTATAAGTCGAAGAAAGTTTATAGAGATTCAGAACTTCTAAAGCATAGAGTTTGGTTTTGGGAGAAAGGTACCTGAATATGGAAATGGTATTTTCAACCATGATATCCAAAGAATCTAAGGAAAAGGACTTTTACAAAAGTCTGACCCAAATTTAAATGATATGGTGTCTGTAGTTTTTTGTCATACAACAAGGACCAGAAATGGAGACAATATATAACATGTGGCCAAGTGATTTCATGTTTATTTCAGAGTGTATCAAACACATGGTGAGGTAAATTCCTAAACCATGGTCTTGAAGACATTTAGATTCTGATAAAGATAATGGGACATGTATACAGGAACGACTATTTTAAAATATAGATTCTTGTATATTTTCATCAAATATTAAAGGGGACGAAGATACTATAACCAAGAATGAAGTTACCATTAGTTGAAAAACCCTTTATGGGGGTTCTATTATACATGGAAAACTGTGGCATATGTTACATAGAAAAAAAGTTTCATCTTTTGACTAATAGAACTTTTATAAAGGAAACTAATGCAAGGTCTCCTAAGGGAACATGCCGCATAGTTAGACCAAAGAGTTCTCAAGTATTAGAAAATATATCACCGGAAACCATAAAAAAGATTACGAAAATGTGAAAAATATTCAATATAAAGAGTGTAAAATATGGAAGGGGGTTAGGCCCAATATATATGAGAAATATTTGAATCAATTTTGTCCATGAATGTTATGTCATTTACATAGATATAATTCATATATAAAATAGAGACTTTCTTGGTTTCCTTTGAATGAATGTTGTAATGTGTAGTTTTCAGTCATATAGTGAGGACATTATACTATGTAGTTTTAAGTCATGGAGTGAGGAAATTTTCACCCCCATAATGAATTGAAAAAAATTACTTATATAAAGAAACCTTTTACCCAACTCCTAAGCTCAATTCGGTTATGCTTGGTGTGAGAAACAAGGAGTAGTAAGGGTCTATTTTATAATACAAAGGTAACATAGATAAAGAATGGGGTGTTAGATTTCCATGCAGTTTAATGTCATGCAGTAAGGACGATAATGAACCGATATGAATGGAATGAAATATTATAACTGGGTTAAGGGATAAAACCCAAGTGTCACTATATGTCTTTTTATGGAAAGAATCAATTCATACGTAGTTCTTAAAACATTCTCTATGTAGATTTGACTCTTATACAAGAAATAAATTTTTTTTATCCCGGTTGGGCCCAAGTGTGGAGATATAGGCGTCTTTATGTATCTCAAAATATATTAGAATGAAGCCATATGTAGTTCTTTAAACAATCATTCCACATGCTAATGGAGTTTACATGAAGAATGGGTGATTTTTGATGCATTCTGAGAGAACAGTAAATCATAAAACATAAAATGGTATACGGAACAAATCATATATCTTAAGGAAACACTTTGTATAGATCTGAGTCATATAAAAGAGGAGAAATGAAAATAAAAAGATTTATAGATTGGGGATGGGCCCAAAATTAGATATTTAGGCATCTCTAAGTATCCCCTTGAAATTGATAATCAATCCATAAGTAGGTCTTGAAACATGGTCTCTATATAGATCCAACTCAGAAATAGGAAAGAGAAAAACTCATATACTACTAAAGAGTAGTGATGAATTCAATGATATTTTCTTATGTAATCTCCGAATGTCAAATAGAGAGAAAGTTATTTATACAAATGATTTCATGTAGTTTAGCATCATGTGACAAGGACGAAATGCAATGCACTTTAACATCATGCAGCATAGAAGCTTATTTTTGTTATGAAGTTTAATGTCTTACAACTAGGACAAGGGGGCTGTGTAGTTTTATGTCTTTCAGTAAAGACATTGTACAATGCAGTTTACAGCCTTGTAGTGAGGACATGGTACTGTTCTGTTTAATTTCGTTCATTGAGCATGATGTATGAAAAACTACACAAAGTATTTCTTCAAAAATATCACATTGTTTGGACTTGTGATAAACTCTCCATCCAATGATATTAGGGAATATAATAAATTTTAATATACATTATTTATGGAATAAGTTCCTTCCCACATCAGTCATGTTTTGGAGGTTTCTTTCCTGGATTCATTGAAGTCCTAAGGACCAATACCATTTCTCCTTGAAGAATGAACAATGGTAAACTTTCTTATTAAAAGATCACACAATTATGTTCTGATAGACTTCTAGATGATTCAAAGTTTGTAATCTTTTCTCATCTAATCATTCCAACTCGTTGAACCATTTTTGACGACTATAATATATAGATAATTGATCGAGGATTGAAACTCTAGGTGAAGGCAATTGAATTTTAATTGGTAAAATTACATCGGTTCCGTATACTAACGAATAATGAGTTACTTGCATTTATCAGGACATTATTTCATATCTTTATCCACCATATTTTGGAGTATATTTGATAGAGTCTTATTGAAGGTCTCTATCTGTCCATTGGCTGCTGCATGATAACGAGACGAATGGTAAGACTGGATATTATGTTCCTGATGTAACTTTTTTACTTCAGAAGAACACAAACTGGTGCCATTATCCATCAAAATAGTATGAGGGACACCAAATATGGTGATAATAGTAGTTTTGAAAAAACTAACAATGATTTTGGCTCCAAAATCTTTGAGAGGTATTGCCTCATCAAATTTAGAAAAGAAGTCAGTAGATGTGAGAATATACTTGAACTGATTAGCCGTGGCTGGAGGATAAGGTCCTACTACATCCATTAACTATGTGGAAAATGGCCAAGAGTATTTAGTTGTATGTAGAATCTATGGGGTTTGATGAATGAATTTGGCATTCACTTGATAGTGATGACATTTTTTATTGATATATGTACACTCCTGCGTCATTGAAGGCAAAATGTATCAAAACCATTGAATCTTATCCGAGAGACTGTTCCCAGATAGGTGGGAACCACAGTCTCCTGAATGTACTTATTTCATGACTACTTTGGTCTCTTCTCCATCAATACATTTGTGGATAATTCCATAAAATCTTCACTTTTGAAGGATCTTTTGGTGGTATGGACTTTCATAATGAGTAAAATTTTCCGCTCGTTACCGGATTTGTTCCTTCTCTGCCCTATTTGGTTGAAGTATCCCATTTTGAAGATAGTCCATGATGGGTGTTCTCCATTATAGGGAATGACCATATGGTTCAGAAATAGGGAAATTTTTATTAATTTCCCCCATTCTAGTTTGAACAAAAGATAATATCACATGACGATGGGTTTTGCTGACAACTGTTTCATCCTGATTTGGATATGCCAAGGTTTTAGCTGTATTAGCTAGTTCATTTTCTTGGGCATTTTGTGATCACGGGACATAGAAAAATATTGGGTCTGAGGGAAATTCATCCATTAACTCTCTGACATAATCACACAAATGGATTAACTCTTCTTTTTTGATAGTATATTCTACATTGATTTTCTTGATTACCAATTCTGAGACACCTTTTTTGTTTAAATGATCCATTTTCACTTGAAGGGCCAATTCCAAACCTACGAAGAGAGCATGATACTCTGCTTCATTGTGGGTACCACCTTCCGATAATAGGAAATAATAAGGAAATACTTCCTTTTCTGGAGAAATAAGAACATTTCATAATCTAACCTTTTTGAGTTTAGGGTTTTCTAGTCTATTCCCTATTGGACTTCTAAAAGCACCATAAAAATACATTTCCCATGTTTGGGAATTATTTTGAATAGTGAAGACCTCTTTATTAAGAAGTTTAGTATTAAATGATGTATCATCTGTATATAGATGCTTAGCAAAGAAATTAGCCAGATCATGGCCTTTTATTTCCTTTTGAGGAACAAAATGGATATCAAACTCTTGGAAAATAACCTCCCACCGTGCCAGATGCTCGGTAAGCATAGGAAGGATGAGGATAAACCTGACAGGATAATTACGAGACACTAATTGGGCCTAATGATGTTTCAGGTAGTGCCTCAATTTATGAACTGCAACGATTAATTCCAAGTAGCACATCTCAATACTTGAATACCGAATTTCCACATCAAGAATAGTTTGAATGAGATAGTATAGGCTATTTTCATTGCCATCATCATTATTTTGGGAATGGAAGGCACCTAGTGATCAATCTAAATATGTAAAATAGAGAATAAGAGGTCTTCTTTCAACAAGTTCCATTAATGCTGGTGGTCTCAAGAGATATTTCTTGAGTGATCAAATTCATCATCGTAATATTCAGTCTATTGATAAGTGACCCCCTTCTTCATTAATCTGGTGAAGGGAAAACACTTTTCTTCCAAATTGGTGATGAACCACTGAATATAAGCCAAGTTTCCTTGGATTTCTCTAAATTATTTTAAATTTCAAGGATCTGACATACCAAAGACTCATTTATTATCCCCAAGATCATCTTTGATACCACAGTGGCGTACAATGAAGCCAATGAATTTTCTTGAGGTTTCCCCGAAATCACATTTCAAGGGGTTCATCATTAAACTATCTTGATGAAGTTTAATGAATATGGTTTCCAAATCAAAAATGTAATTGGAACATTGTATGGATTTGACTTCCAAATCATTAAAATAACATTAAAAAAAATTTACTATGAAGGGTTTGAAGATATGGTGCATGGAACGTTGGTATATTGCACCTGCATTCTTCAATACAAAGGGCATTACCTGATAGAAAAACACACCTTGAGGGGATCTAAAGGGTGTAGATTCTTTATCCCCTAGGTCCATACGAATATGATTATACCTAAAATATCTATCCATGAAGGAAAGGGCATCATATCCAGTTGTTTCATCAATTATAAGTTCAATAATCAGTACTGGAAAATCATCTTTTGGACAATGCCGATTAAGATATCTAAAATCAATGTAGACTCTAAGTTTCCCCTTATTTCTTTTCACTGTGACAATATTGGCTAGCCATTTGGGATATGGAACATCCCTGAAAAATATAGATTTTATAATCATATCAACATCAGAAAAATTATAGAGGCATGAGTTGGGTGTCTTCTTCTTCCTCCTTGCTTGAATGTACGATGTTCTTCTAGAAAACACAAATTATGGGTGGCTACAATAGGATTCAGACCTATCATTTTTGTATAATTACTAGCAAATATATCTCGATGTTTCTTTAGAAATGTAGTATAAACATCTTTTTCTTCAGAGGTCATGGCTGCACTAATTAGAGTGGGGCGTGGAACTTCTTATGTACCTATATTTATTTCTCTGATTTCATCAACTATTCTAGAGACACCTTCTTCAAATGATGGAGGAGAATCTCTGAGATATTCCACTTATTCTTTATTATGTGTTACGTCTTCGGTTTCCATTTTCAGGGTAGATGACAAGTAAAAACTCCCAGAGTTAGGGAAGGAGTCAGTATTTTAACATTTATAAGAAGAGGCTACCATATATGATGATACTAATGACGAAGGGTCTTCCTATGGTAGTAAAGAGGGATTGATGGATTGAGAATCAATATCTTTGTCTTCCCCTAGAATTGCTACAATTCCTTCTACTCTGATTGATGAATTAGAGAATTGTTGTAGTTCAGTAGATGAAATGGAAACTTCTACATTTAGGCTTCCATATTTACTTGATGTATAAATGGTTTATCTCATGTTGTTTGGCTCAGTTGCAGCAATTGACATTATAGAAATTACTGGACAAGTCTTTGAATTTGGTTGTACCCTTTCAATTTTATTAATGGGTAACACATAATATGTACCCAAATGTATAAATGGATTTTCTGGGATCTTTCCAGTCTATTTGGAGAATTAACCATAGTTATATCCTTTTCTAGGGGCTTCATTCCTTTTCTGTGATAAAACTCTGCCTCAATGTATTGAGATTCACAAGTTTTGAACAGAGCCTTGTCACCATATAATTTCCTGATTTAAAAATTGAAATAGTATTTCAGACATTGCTGGTATGATGAAGGTTTGGATACATGTTGATGTAACCAAGTCCTTCCAAGTAGTATATTGAAGGTTGTGGCCTGAAGAATAGCCATGAAATATGAATTATACACAAGATATACAAACTGATTTCTGAGTGTAATTTCACCCAGAGGTTCTTGTTAATTCTTGTCATATCCTTGCAATATTAACGTGGAAGGAGATAAATCAGATTCAGTCATGCCCAATATATGAACTAAATAAATGGGACTGAGGTTGTCTTAAGATCCATTATCAATAAATTCTCATTGGATATCTATTTCATTGAACTTTCCAGACAGATTCAAAGGTCTGATACACCCTTATACCACATAGTCTTCATCATCATCTATTAATGATATGACTGCATGACATTATGAAAAATCATTCTCTATATGGTAAACCTCATCAGCAACAATATCGGTTTCAAACTAATTAGGACTTGATAAAGCATCAATGAGTGCCTCTCAAAGATATTTTGATAGATTCAAAGCATCAAGAATTGAAAAATCGGCTGGTACATGAGAATTTTTTTTCAAAACATCATACTTTTGGTCCAATGTTCTGCATTTCCCAGTATGGAAATGTGATTTTTCAGGTGCTTTAGAAGATGATGTGTTTTATGTAGTTGTATTCTATGTTGAAACAGAAGCAGGGGATATTCCTGACATTAAAATATTAGACATAGTAGGTCTACTCACTTGCTGAGAGGAAGACAATGTTACTTATAATTGGTCCTCCAAAATAATTGTGTCAGAACCGAGCCAGTCTTTCATAGAACAAACACCTTGTTCATATTGAGCCCATTGAAGGGCCCTTCCATGAGTTTCTACGACATATATGGTTCGAGCAGGGGTAGAGTTAAAATGGCGGTTTCATGAATTCCCACATCATCCCCTATATCCTCGACCTTGGACTCTACCTTTTGTTTCCCAATTAGGTACAATGACTTTTGGCTCACTAAATTTAGATTCACCATTGGCATAAGGATATGTTAAATGGATAACATTAACAAGACCAAATATCAATTAATCATCTGAAGAATATTCCTTTTGAAAGGTTAATTCAGGTTGATCCATTTAGTGGGATAGTTCACGTGATTTTGAAATAGATGGAATAAAATCTTCCAGGGTTAAAGACAGTTTTGTCCTTGATACAATCTCATCTTCATCTGATGTCTCTTTGTCCTTTTGGTAACTTTTATTCTTTATGTAATGGCCATTTTATGAAGATGGTTTTGTTGTGGTCGGAGTCATATAAGACCAAATTAAATGTTTCAAATGGGTTTGTAAAATAGCATGAGTCCCATTGATCATTTTCCTGATCATCCAATCATCAGATTTTTGCACACCTTTAATTTTGACCTCTTTCCATTATCCTTCTCCCTCTAGATTGGTAGGAGTAACGCGTGGTACATTAGCTGATGAACATTTCAATTTCACTAGTCTAGAGTCTACTATATTTTTTGTAAGGTCTTTGAAAACAAAGAACCCTTGAATGTGATGTCCCAACATCTGATGAACAGGAAAAAAATTCAGACGATCTTCATCTCCATATTTATTTGTCTTATTTTTCCTTGCAATTGAACTAAATTGTTTTCTAAGTCCGAGATGACATATCACGAAACATGCTCATTCCTAAAAGAATAAAAATTGTTCATTAATTTCTCAAACTATTTCCACCTTTGATATCTTTTATCATATTGATGAGGTGTTCATTACTGGTGATGCTGAAGAAGCGTTGCCCTTCAGTATGATGAAGGTCTTGAAGTAGAAGCAGGAACAAGTTCCTATTTGAGTGTGACTGTAGCAGCTTCTGCCTTTCCTATTCTCATTCCTAGAACTGATGGAATTACATGAGTTTTAGCCTTATTTTCTATAATAGAGTCTTCTATCTTCTGAGTAATTGATGTAAGGTCTCGAAACCCTCCTATGTATTTCATAGTGATCAACGACGTGCTTAATTCATGATGCAAATTTTCCTCACAAATTGACATCAACTCTTCCTGAGGGAGTTCTAGACTTAATGAATATATTAATCCTTTACATCATGCAATGAAATATAAAACTCTTTCATTCTAATTTTTTTTACAATAGGTAAGATAAAAAACAATCATCTTTGGTATCTTTGAGTTGAATTGAAGAAGGAATTTCAGACAGAGATCTTACCATCCCGTAATTGATCAAGATTGTAAACTTTTATACCAGACAAATGTTGGTCCTTATAATGATTTCACAAAAAAACTAAGCTTAACTACTTATTATTTTTGAGAAGTTCCCATCATATGATCACAACAAGAAACAAAATGTGTTATGTGTTTTTCTAGATCTCCTAAACTATTAAGGATTGGGAATGTGGTATTCAAAAAATTTTGTAGGGGAGGAATTGCATCCACCACTTCCGGGTAAGCTCTCTTTTCTGGTTGAACATGTTAACGTCATTCCTCCATATCTTCTAATAATGTTTATAATACGTTAATTGTGTTCATAAGCAATTGGGGAATACACGGATGAATGGGATTCTGTTCAGGTGATGCAATTGGTGTTTGAACTACAGAAACTACCAGTAAGACCACTAATGGTGGTGCTGATATCTACCTTAGATAACCCACGGGAAAAGTTCAATCAGGATTTATATGGTCCTACCATTATTGTATACCCAATTGAGGGAATAAATTATCCACATCTATATTTACTATAAACCCTCTTTGCTGAGGAGATCCTACATGGTATGCAAGTTGAGGTCTTTTCTGGGGGGTACATCTAGAAGAAATGATGTTTCAAAGTAACTTTGTATTGGGTCTTTTCAACTTCTTCATTTCCTCTTATTATTTTGAAAATATCTCTTCAAGTGAACGAGATTGACCTTATTCTAGTGTGAAAGTGAGATGCATTCTGACTTTTTTCTTTTCCCCTTGTAAGATGCCTTTCGGAGAGGGGTGAGTTGGTTATTTGAAAGCATACCTAAATTCTGGGAAATCATATTATTTTAAGTATGCACACCTTCTTAATTTTCCTCAGTGTGAATCGTATTATGGACAAGAACATCATCTTTTGATTTATCTGAATTGGATTTATTTTATAGAGGATATTCTGCAATGGTGTCGATAACAGTAACTGATAATTAATTCACTAATGGAATTCTATCATTGTTTCTTATTGATCGTCTCCCATTTCATCTTTTTGAGACTCCATTCTCATATATGAAGAATTACCTAGAACTGATTGGCAAATAGTAACTTGATGTGAATAATTGGATAGTCCATTTTTACAATTTCCTTGTGGCTCCTTCCCTAATCGGGAGAAAACTGACTTCAGTTTAGGAGGGGATTAAAGATGTGAAAATTACCTAGCCCTGCAGTCTGGGGCTGTTTATGTTATTCTTCTTCAAATCATTGAACGTTGCTTAATGATTTTGAATTTTGATTTAAATGAGCCCCCAACATGGAATGTTGGGGTGATTCATGAACTACAATGCCTAAAATTCATGCAACTGCCCTTTGGATTTTGCGGGTTTTGGTTCGGACATTATTTGGGTGCATCATCTGAAAGTCATTTAAATCACCCGTTTCAACAGATCAATGTGCTATTTCTGAAATTTGTATCTTCTGATGCCTGAAATCCTCTGAATAAGATTCTTGTTCAAGATTCTAAGAGGCTATATGTAAAAGTAACTAATCAACTTCTTTTCTTTGGGCCTAATTCTGATGAAAACTGTTTGAGGTCTGTTCATGAGTGTACATCTGATTATATAGAAATCCTATTGATTGGGGCCAATCATGGGAAATAACATTCCATTATACCACTTTTTACAGACTTCACTGATTTTGGATTGCAGTGAAATTCTATGATCCATATGCACCCCATCCTTTGATACGAACACTAGATGAAGAATCATAAATAAATTGTCATAGTCTCTTTAGAGCATTGAGACATGTGCGCTAAAGGGTTATCTATTGTTTTTCAACCTGTGGATGTTGGGAAACTGAGAGAGATTCTAGTTCAATTGGGTGCTGCAACGCTTCTATAACCTTTATATGATTTTTATATTCATTACATGGTAATACTTTGGTTTTCAATTGACAAAGATCATTCCACAAGTTGAGACGAATGTCATGAATTCAATATTCTATCATCAATTCTTGAATTTCATACTGATAATTTTCCAAAATCCCAAACATTACAGGTATTTATCCTTTAGCTAATTGTTTCATCAAGTTTAACACATCCTCATCATCTTTCACTAGAGGTTTCTCCACATGGTCTGACCAAAGTGGATGCTCTGTATTAGAAGGAAAATGACCCAACAATGTTCTGGTTAATGAATGTTCCCTTAAGATGTCTTCTGGTTGAGAATGTGTTTCACCTGTAAATGACAAGACATCAGACATGACTGGCCTTATGTATTAAAGTGCCTCAATATAGGAATGATTTCTTGTCACTACATTGCCAATTATGGAATTTTCTTGACAATGTGAAATACTACTACAAAGAGGACTTTCACAGCAAATGAAATCATGGGGAGGATCACCCTGATGGATTACAACAATGGATAAATCTTCTTTCTCCTTGGACTTCTGGCCACACTGAGGGTTTTTGTGGCTCTTATCTGAAGATAGGCACTCTAGATTGACAGAATTTTCAGGAATTAAGCCTTCATGAGGAAGTTTTCGATGAGAAACATTAGAATGAAACTACCAATACCATTATTTGGTAATGAGAGTGTTGGATCTTGAGAAGCAATAGATAAATGTCTGAGGGCTTTAAGAATTCAATCATTAAGAGGAGCCACATCATGACATAGAACTTGATTTTCCAACGGTGTTTGGAGAGACTTCTTTTTGGATGTTATCTTATACTTAGTTGGGCCCACTTGCTGGGAAAAGTGGTTATCAATGGTAGGTATATGTGCCTCTCTTGGATTAGTTACCAGAACATACCGGTTACCTCCAATGGGAAATGGTGTCTGTTCTTGATCTTGTTTTCCCTATGGTATGGGAGAGTATGCTCCATGTCCCTCCTGGACTGAAACAGAGATGTCTATCTGATCTGGTATGGCACTCAGATGTGTCATCCCATGTGTGGGGATAGATTTATGTGTCTATTTCCAAGATATTGTTGTAGTAGTTGTTAAAATATCTATACATGCTTCTAGAATTTGTACTGGGGTATGTGTCTGCCCATTCACCATTGATAATATGTGTTTGGTGACTTCAATGATAGGAATGGTAATATACGTCCATTTTATATCAGGAGTAGGTGTATGTGCATGCTCATATCCTTCTTTTCCTATCAAGGGATATTGACAGTACTTATGCATAGGTGTAGAGATTTGAGTCTACCCCAAATTTTTCGTCGGATCTTTCTGACTTACTTCTCTTGGTGCGACCAAATGAGACTGATATGCTTGACGAACATTGAAAAGTATATCTTCTTGCTGGCTATTTCCCATCATGTATGGTTGACAGACATCCTTCAATACTTCTATATGAGACTACTGACAGTATTGGTGATTGTAAACAGGTGTGTGTTTTTTTAGAAGTTACCACCATATTAGATTGGCGAGACACATTAAATGTAGTCAAACGAGCCTACTGACTGGATGATAACATTAAAATAGGTGTATGTGCATGTTCATGGTACTCCACTGGGTTTATCTGGTGGGATTGGTGAGTTTATATCAGACAAGCCTATTGAGCAACAAAAGTATGACGAACATGTGTATGTTCCCATTCATTTTTTCCCTCATGTTAGGACAATGGAAATTTATATAATAGGTAGAGGTCATAACCCGCACCCTTTTGACAAGACATTGTCCTTGACGATTATTCTTGCCTTCCCAGGTCTGAGAGACCTAGGAAAAATGTCAAGAGGCAACACCCCCATCATGTTGGGGGTTCACTACAGCATGATTATGCTGGCATCGATTTCGGATGGAATTCCTAAGGAAGGAATCCTACATTCTCTAATCGACGCATTGAGTGAACTCTTGATCCACCTCCCTGTAGTATGGAAAGGATTGATTATTGTGTTCTGAGGATAAAGACCCAAAATAGTTTGAGACGGTTGTTGAAACCATTGTCTCCTTGATCAATGGTCGTTGTTAGCCAGATGATCGAGGATTATTGTTGAATCGAATGGCCTATCGAGTAGCCTCTAAAGTCCAAATTGTACCGTGATGATGATATTCCTTAACTATCACATTAGATACCCAGCGTTGATGATACTGGGTTGGTGATAGAATCCTTCCCGAAGATGAAGACCCCGCTTGAGCAGTAGTTATAATGTTCATGGATGTTGTTTTGGAGAAATCCATCATTACTGGAAAATAGGTCTATACCCACAGTTTTGCAAAAAAACCTTGGGTATAGGGATGGTACGTGAACCTATACCCACGATTATTTAAAATTGTGGGTTTAGGCCACCTATACCCACGGTTCTTCAAAACCCTGGGTATAGGGTATTTTCCGAAGACCTATACCGACGGTTCTTCAAAACCGTGGGTATTGGGGTTTTTTTATGACCTATACCCACGGTTCTGGAGAACCGTGGGTATAGATTACGGCGGTGAATGAAAATTAGGTGGGACACAGAAAAAAAATTGTGTGAAGATATTTTTTCATGATTAAGTTTTATATATTTATATAAATATAAATTTATATATTCATAATTTCTTTAGCTCGGTTGTTTACTAGTGGAGGTGTGGCCGTGAGACTCAAGTTTGAATCCCACAGTCTTCATTTTTTGAATTTAAATAACCTATGTAGATTATATTAATTTATATACATATATATATATATATATATAACAATTAAAAATTGTAGCTCGGTTGGTCTGTCTAAGGTGTGCATCTGTGAGGCCTAGCATGAGACGCGGGTTCAAATCCCCTTACCTACATTTTTGGATTTTAAGTACCCCACGTGGATTAAATGAATATATATACGTTGATGTTTGAATATATAACAAAAAGAATTCACAGGTTGGTTGGTCCCTTGGTGGTGCGCATCCGTGAGGCTCCACATGAGTGCGGGTTTGAATCACACTTACTGCGAATTTTTTGAATTTAAATGCCCCACGATTTTCAAACCCTGGAGTCTATGGTGTGCCATGATGGAACAACCATGGTTCACACTTTGACTCCCCTATACCCACGGTTCTCTAAAACAGTGGGTATAGGTTGAGACCCCTATACCGACGTCATTCCAGCCCACGGTTCCCAAAACTGTGGGTATATCCTATACCCATGGTTTTGGGTTCTATACCCAAGGTTTTGAACTATGGGTATAGGTCTCTTTTTTTAGTAGTGAATTCTTTGGATTGAAGGGAATTATGAGGAAAACTGAGATAAAAAACCTGCTCTATTAAAGAAACATATTTTCATATTGATACACACGTGATTAATTCCTTTGTCTGGCCATCCTTTATAAATTGATTGGGGCCTAACATTTGGGTAACATTATTAACATGGTTATGGATTCATGTCGATTTCACCGTTTTTGTTTCGTAGTTTCATGAAACATGTGTTCAAGATTAAGGAATCACTATTTCTAGGAGGTTTCCATTGGATTTATTCATAGAACTGAAAAAATCCAACAATTCTTTATCAAAAGAGGACCTTCTTTCAAAATGCAGGAGTTCATTATGTTTTTAACTTTATGATACTTAAGAATATGCATTGGTTGAGAGGACGGGAGGTCGGACTCGTCACACCCTTTTTGGGGGAATTATTGTCTACTCTAGGAATCTCTTTGTAAAATTAAAATATTTTCAAGAATCCTTATTAATTCACCAAGTATATCATAAGTATCCTTTGGAATTTAAAATCACTTATTAACATATGTAAAATTTATAATCATCAGTATGCATTCAAGGTTCATCATCAATGGAAACATATGTATGTATTTGAGGTTTTCCATTAATAGTATCCTCTAATACACTGATTGATGATTATTTAAATCATTGTGATATTGATTCTGATTTTTTAAACACTCAGTGGGGAACTCTTGAAATTATTTTTATGCAGGGAGATAAAGGTTTTTTTAATATTGGGATCGTGCTCATAAAATTTTCTCCCTACATATCCTTGTGAAAGGAATCAGAACCCTTGTAGTTCGGTGCCCCATAATATGAAACGTCATTCCTTTTAAGGACCTCTAAGAAAAATATGATTAGTTAAAACATAGTCTGGGACTTATGATGAAGTAACCCAATGAACATTGGAAGGGATATAGGATTCAAAGTAGGATCAGGCCCTATTGAGAATATGGCACAAGGATATCAGGGTTGATTTGAAGTGTTAGGTTTGAACCTAAAGGAGGCTTCCTATGTATCCCATATGAATGGGAATCAAAGCCCACGTATTTCGATAAATCTCATAGTAGAGTATGGTTCTCTAAGAGAGATGAGTTTGTGCTTTCTTCCTAAAAATGATGTCTTGATAATTTTAGGGTTGAATTTCGAGCGAATTTCTTAAGGAGGATTCCCAAATTAAGGGAATTAATGTCGGATTCTTAAGGAGGATATCTAGGGAGCTCGAGCCCTAAAAAGGCTTCCTATGTATCCTGGTTTGAACAGAAATCAGAGTTCTCATAGTTCCTTCGGTTGTGAAAATGTTGTGATCATGAAAAATCTCTAATCCCATTTGATTCATGCTCGGTATGCGATACTAGAGAATGTCAAAGATTCAAAAAAGGCATTCACACTTCCAAAATTTTCCTCTTCGGATGATGGAAGAGGGAGCGTCGAATGTGGAAGAAGGAGAGGTGACGAACCGTCCCTCTGTTATATTTACATTAGACAAGGGTCCAATGTAAGGAATAAGGGAGAAGGTGAGGGGATTCTACAAAGATGGATGCCCTGAAATTGGTTCTGGTAGGGGAGGGAGACTTCTCATATGCTTGTGAGGAACAGTAAGTGCGAAGTGTACCTTCTCTACTAGGGTCTTGAGCTTATAGATCACCTTTTTGAAAATGGTGAGGCTGGTAACCAACCCTCCTTCAAATTGGAAACTTCCCAACACTATTTCTAGGAGAAAGGACCATGTGACATCAGATATACAAACCCACAGACATATCGTGCATCCAAACCCCATGGTGAAACAAATGTGGAAAAACCTTGATTTTGGAAATACAAACACAAATAGGAGACACGCTGATGTGCCTTTCCAAAAGTTTTGAGAAGTCATGAGGTTTTGGTCGAGGCTTCAACTTATCCCTTTTCAGATAAGGGAACCAAGGAAGCAGATACCCAGCCATGAATGGCTATTAAAAAGGGTACTTTAGTTGGTCACATAGGTCCCTCGGGAAAGTCTGCAGCATATGTACTCCATGAAGGTATACCTCACCAATATGGCGCATAGGTATGGCGTACAGGTATGGAATGTAAGTATACAATACAAGTATGGTGTGCAGGCATACTGCGCATGTATGGATGATGACTGAAGAATGTGAAGAACTTTAAAAATATCCTATCCCATTTAATTATCTCTTCTCTCATGGTTTAGAGAGCTACCTGAGACAATTGAGGGGTCTAGGAGAAAGGGCTATGCAAAGAGAGATTCTGAAAGTCTTTCAAAAACTTTCAGTCCCGAAATGGGGAGCCCAAGGGCTCTATTTATATGCACGTATGAGGCCTGGCTGAAGTAATATTTCTTACGCAGGTACGTCGCACAGCTCCGCCGTGAAGGTGCTTCGCATAGGTGCACAAAACATCTTCTGGCATAGAGATCTTCCACATAGATCAGCCACATAGGTCGGCCACATAGCTCGACCACGCAGGCATGTGAAGATACTCCATCGCGAAGCTCTTTTTCCTATATTGTTGATTTTCCTTTGTATTCTTTGAACCGTGCTTTTGGATATGAAATATTCGAAGTTATTCATCATAATATTTTTTGGTTACATTCTAAAGTAGTGTCAACAAACATAAATTAGATAGTATAATGATATTTTTAGGGTCATGAAAAATAAAAAATTGAGATTAAAATTCGAAACATAATGATGGTGCTTCGTTTAGAAAGATGCGTGATAGGTCCCTCACAGTTTGTGGGAAAATTTTGGAAGTATAATAGGTGTAGATGTATGTTAAATATACAAATAAATGAGAAAGTAGGGTTTCTCTAATCCCATTTAAATAAAAAGTATAGTAATAAGGATATAGGAAAACAAACCCAAACAACCAAGAATGTAATCTAAGAGGCTTGACTTAAAAGATCTGATTGAATAAAAATAATGGATGGATATACCATAATAAGATTTGGAATGGTAAATAAATTGTTAAATTCTATAATGTGATGTCATAAGTGGTATCTATTTATTATAAAAAAAATTATTTTTTTATTATCATTATAAAAACTTTACAACATAACCAATTGAGACTCGAAAGGCGAATTACCAAGAAGGAGCTCGAATAGAAATGAGAACATATAAATCTCTTACATTGAGGGTGTGATTCCAAAATCCTCGAAGTATCTTATTTAGTGGTTGAGGGAACCTTGTTAGGGATCTAGATATGGGATTGAAGTGTAAGGATATTCTCCATGGGTTTTGAGTGAAGATGGGAGCATGGGAGGGATTATATTTGTAAAGTTAGTGGAGTTCTTGTTACTTCTGAAACATAGTTTTTTGGAATCTATACCATAAACTAATAAAAACCATTAACATTCACATGGTTTTTCCCATGGTTTCTACCAAAGAGATTTGGTTTTCATTATTTTACAACAAATAAGGTCAAACATATTAAAATATGACACTTGTTGATGTGAAATTGTGTAATTTTAAAAATAAATGATTTTAAAACCCATAAAATATAAAGTCAAAACGTATATTTGTTCATGGATAACAATTATAGTATTTACTACATCACTTTTTTGTAATTATGATGTCTGAATATGCCCTGTGTACTTATACCAGAGTCAATTTTGACACAAAAATGTAACTGTCTCAGAAAATAATGAAAAAATAACTGTTTGATAATTTCAACAGGATGATTCCAAAAATAATAATAACTTTTTCAAAATGTTTTCCCAAATATTTTAATTTTCACATTAAATACATAATTGACATATATTGAGTAATGATGGATTTTGATTATAATAATAATTTTCAAACCATTATATAAATTATATATGACATCATTAGAATTATATTATCATTTACATTAAAAAATAATTATTTAATAATAAAATTTTATTGAAATATAATTTATTTAAAAAATCCATTAATTCATAAAAACTAATGTGTTCAATATGATTACATATTTCACAAAAATACAATTTGTGTTCTACCATATAAAAATATATTCGTTCCAACTTATAAATTAATCATTATTAAGTAAAAAAATAATGAATAAATATAATAATTATTTTATTGAAAATTAAATATATATAAACATAATATTACAGTTACTTTGTTTCTATCCTTTGTTAAATTATTTTTACCCTCAATTAACATATTTTCCTTTTACCAAGTAATAAATATTTTCTACAGTTACAATTAATTTTGATCCAAAATTATTTGACCTTAGTATGTAATTTTTTTATCATGATTCCAAATACAGAATAAGTTTTTTCAAAATAAAATCACAAAGTATGAAGATTTTAATTTAATATAAAACCTGCAAGCATGATGAAAAGCGATTTTTTGAAAAATACTATTTTTAAGGAAAATATTTTACATTAACTCTATAAATAGTAATAATCATTAATTGAATCTCAATAAATATATTTATATATAATCTAATCATTTAATTTATGTAATTTCTCATTTTGGGTTATTTTAATTATTTATAATAGAGAAATTTTATAACTTTTAAAATATTTTTCAAAAAATGTTTTTTTAATCATAAAAATAAACTTATATTAAAATATAATATATGGATGATTTAAATGAAATTAACGTAATTAAATATAACTATATAGTACTTAATTTATGTTGAAATAAATTTAAAATAATATTGCTTCTTTTATTTTAATTAATTAATAAAAGTAAATAAAAATATTACATAAAAAGATATTTTTCATTAATTACATAACAATCTATATTTTCTAAAAATACAAAAAAATAAACCCTATGTTAATTTTGATATAAAAAATAGAGTTCATTTTATCAAAAAATATAAATTTCATGGAAATAAATTATAATAAATAAAAATCATTTTTTAATAAAATTCATTTTTAAGGAGTAAAATGCTATTAATAAAAAATTTAAGTAATTATTTTCTATGAATTTATCAATATTGTTATGTGAAATTATTAATATATAATTATATTTTATAAATTAGTTAATCCTTTTCAATCACTCGAATATAATAACATGTTTATAATAGTAATATTTAAATAATCATTGTTTTTTTTTGGGTTTGGTTTTGCATATAGCATATGCTGTCAAGCATAGTTATAACTTTTAAAAACTCCAGGTGTTAAATTCTTATTCTATTTAATATAATTCATCCTCAAAATTTAATCATCATTATCTCAACTGATTTTTTTACACATGAAAATCTATTTATCAAAAAACACTAATCAGAAAAATGGTTGATAAAACATCCTCTTGAAAAGAGTGAAAGGGGAGTAGAAAGGTAATTAAATAACAAGGTTTCCAAATCAAGATACGTTATTAGGAAATGAAAACATATAAATTGAAGTGAAAACTAATATTAACGAACTAATAGAGTGTGATTTATAACCAAATAACCATAAATCTTTGATGAGTAAATAGACCATTCATTCATTAGAAATGATCGTAATATGAAAAAATTTTATTTTTTGGATTCTTTTCATAGTGATGATGTAGAGACTCGGGTTTTTGGCCCTGTCAGACTTTGGAATATTTCTACGAATAATTCCAGAGCTAGGAGCGAAGATGGCGTGCGATTCCGAGGCCCGGTGTGCCCGGAATTAATTTTATAAAAATATTAAGTATTTTTAAACTATGCATGTGGCGGGGGTGTGATATCTCCTAAACGGTAGCTCAGAACGGGAATCTGATGGCACGGTTGCGTCCAGAATGTGCCGTTTACCCTAGGCGAGGTGTAAACATTGCGGGCGCGGGCCTTCGGTGAGAAACGCCATCAGGGGCGTTTTTGTAAATAAGTGACGAAGTTAGTGTGCGGGCGTCAGCTCAAATAACTTCTGAACGGAGTCTCGGGTGGAAAATCTGAGTCCACTGTTGCGTTCAGAACGGCGCGTTTACCTTAGGGGTGACCTTACTTTTGTTTGCATCGGGCGTCGGGTCCGAGGCGGGTTTGGTGCCGGCAGGCCGCTGATATAAATATCAGCGCCCCCCCCCCCCCTCCTTTTACTGTTTCTCTCGGTGTTCTTTGTCGTTCTTCACCGCCGCTCCACCGAATCGAGCAAACGAAGCACCCACAAGCTCAGAATTCGACGGCGGACGTTCCAGGAGCGCGCAGCGGAAGCTCTAGAGCGCGGATCTGAGGCAGAACGTCGGCGTTTCGCCCGCGAGGTAGGCGGTTTGAGTTTTACAATCCCGGATCGCGTTTTTGTGTTGTTTTTCTTCAAATTTTCATATGGGTTGTTTAGTTAGGGTCTCGAGCTTTCCGAATCTTTTTTCAAATCTGAATTTGGAGCACCGGGGTGCTCCCGGTGGCTCCCGGAAGTTTTCCGGCGAAAACCCGGTTTTCTGGCGAAGAGGGGCGGTGGGCATGGCGGAATCTGGCGACGGCACGGCGGCGGGGCGGCGGTTTCCGATAGCGGCGGCAGCGGCGTGGTGGTTTCCAGCGAGGCTGGCGGTGGTCCCGCCAGGATTTTCCGGGGGTTCTTTAAACCCCCGTAACTCGCAAACCGTAACTCTGATTTGCGAGCCGTTTGCGGTGACGCGCTCCTTGCGTCGAGACGGACCATTTGAGCTCACTTTGGGTGTTTAAGGGTTCGGGATCTTGGCCCGGGAGTTAGAAACTTCGTATAAAATAATATTATTTTATTATTTCACGACATCGGCCCGTTGTAACTTCTACCCGGAGCGTCCGATTGATGTGCCGTCAGTGGCGTTGAGACCCTGATGGTACGAAAGACTTTTTGAGATGGTTTCCAGGTGTTGGGACTGAGAACGGGGTGCGCGCCCCACAAGGCCGGGTTTTGGCGTTTGCGGAGAAACACAGCTTTTGCACCAGGAGTCCAATTTTGGCGGATGAATAGTCGATCATGTGTGTTTTTCTGAGGGGATCGCAATGGTGCAATCCGTTCGATGAGTTTCGGAATCTAGGCGTGGGCCCCACCCGAGCTGGTCTTCAGTGAATAGTACCTTTTTCAGCGGGTGTCCGTTTTGGACGAGCGAGCAGTCGATTCCGCCTGTTTTTCTGAGGAGATCGCCGTGGTGTGATCCGCTGGATGGATTTCGGGATCATTGTGTGGGCCCCGCATGAGCTAGCTATGGTGAATAGTGCCTTTTTCACCGGTGCTCCGTTTCGGGCGAGTAAACAGCCTATCCTGCGTGTTTTTTCGCGTGGAACGCGATGGTGGCCTCAGTTTTTTCCTAGGAGGTGCGTTGTGTGGCGTTGTGGCGGGTCACTCCGGTTAGCGACGTTTGGACCAACAGTGGTTGAGGGTGCTCCCTTGGTTCGTTCCTATGAGGGTTTGTGCGGCATCACAACCTTCGTTTGGGTTTGTGATCCTCTCGATGGGATGTTTTAACTGATAGAGTTGTGGCATCCCTCTGGTGGGCCCGGAGCGGATCCTCTAGCATCTTTACCCTGGATCGGGTTCTTGGTATATCTGTAACCGCTTATTCACGAGCGGCGATCCCCTATCTAGCAGGTTAACCCCGTAGGGTTTGTGGCATCATCGGGAATATGATCCCCTATGCGGTGGGCCGTGCTCAGTAGGGTTGTGGCATTGTCGGGTATACGATCCCCTACTCAGCATGTGGTTTATAGTAGGGCTACGGTGTCGGTGGTTATGTGATCCCCTACTCAGCGCGTGGTTTCGGTAGGGTTGCGGCATCGTCGATTCGATCCCCTACATCGTGAGTTATACCAGATAGGGTTCCGGTATCGTCGTGACCATCTTTATATGGACGATGATCCTCTATTTGAGTGTGGAGCTTCTGTCGAGTGTCAGATTGGGTTGTGGTATCCCCCAACGGATCCTGGGTGTGATCCCCTATCTGTGAGAACTACGTATGCCAGATCGGGTCGTGGTATCCCCCAGCGGACCCTGGGAGTGATCCCCTATCTGTGAGCTACGTATACCGGAGTGGGTCTTGGTATCCCCAAGCGGACCCTAGCGGCGATCCCCTATCCGAGGAGTTTGGTGGTTATGTTGTATCAGCGAGGTTTCCTCAGTGATGTTATCCGACGAGCGTGGTCTCTCGGGTGAGCGTCTGAGATGTTTGTTTGGGACCCGATGGAGTGTATCTCTTAGATGAGTGTCATATGGTATGACAGTGTTTGTGTGATGTACTCTCCTGGTTGTGGAAAATTGTTGGTGATGAGGTCGGTACCTCTTGTGACTTTGTGGCGTGAGCTGTGTATATATGGATTGTTCAAGGTGTATGTATGGGCATACACCTGAGCTGAGCTGAGTTGACTAGTTGTGTTTAGCCGAGGATGGTCACGAGATGGAGTTTCTCTCTCGTCTGGGTTCCCTCTGGCTGGGATGAGCGGAATGTTGCCTTTCAGTAGCTCCCTTGGGTTTTGGGTTTTTGGGGTGCCTACTGAGTATGTTTATACTCACCCCTGCACGGGCTTTTCCCGCACATGTTTGTGTCTTGTACAGACCACAGGGCTTTTGACGGAGTCCCAGGAGGACCCGGAGCAGGCGGAGCTTAGTGAGCGAGTTGTTCGAGGTGTTTACCGGAGCTGTGCGGAGGGAGCTTTCCAGCGGGTGTTTGTGGCAGCGTTCCCCTTCTTCAGAGCAGGTTGGACGCGCTTTGTATTTTTCTTTTTGTTGGCCCTGTTTTGCCCTTTGTCCTTTTGTTGTTTCTCTCTAGTTGTGAGATAGTGTATGCATGCATCTACTTTCCAGTTTTTATATCTCTGCACTGTTGCATGGAGGTGTTTGTGGGTGCGTGTGTACAGGTACCTTAGGCTAATGCCTCCCATGTGTGTGATAGCCTACTCGGCGCTGGTCGCCAGCCCCTGGCCTATTAGAGGCAGGCTTGGGGAGTCGCGGCTCGAGCCCCGTTGGGTCGGGTCGTGACAAAGTGGTATCAGAGGAGGTTCCACCTTTGGGATCTCAAAGCGTAGCTGGTCTAGCTGTGAGCTTGGTTTGGGTTGCATAGCGGTAGTGTTAGGATGTTTCGAGTTCGGCTTTCAGGCCAGGGACTCCAGTGTTGGTGCGGCGGCCGACGAATCCATACACCAGGACTCTGATAACCTACCTTTTGACTCGGGACATTCGTACACTGGTCGCGGGGACATAATGGTACATGCATCATATAGGACTGGGTTTTTGGTTTTCCCGTGTCCTTCTTGAGTTAGCTCTCCAGATATACTCTTTGACTGTGGTGCGTCTTGAATGTATTTCATGATGCCTCCACGACGACAGCCAGCAAGGGTTCCGCAGCAAGATTGTGCTGATGACCCGCCCCGTGTAGTGGCTGTGGAGCAGGGTGCAGGTTCTGAGGTTGCACCTCCAGGTGGTCTGCCAGTTGAGCCACCACTTGTCGAGTAGCTGGTTGTGCCGGCGGTGCAGGACGAGGTTGCATGCAGGCTGAGTGCACTGCACGAGTTCCAGAGGCAGCGACCTCTAAGGTTCCGGGGTGATCCAGACCCCCAGGCAGCTGATGACTGGCTTGAGGCAGTCACCCGGGTTTTCCGCCTAGTGAGGACACCTCCAGATCAGATGGTGGTCCTAGCGGCGAGCCTTCTGCATGGTTCTATCGGGCGATGGTATAGTTTGGTGATGCAGTCCCATGACGAGGAGACGCTCACGTGGGCAGAGTTTGAGCAACTCATCAGGGAGGAGTTCTATCCGGTGACGCTGAGGTCAGTGTGGATCCAGGAGCTTCTGCAGCTTCAACAGGAGAGCATAACTGTGTCAGAGTACTCAGCGAGGTTTACAGACCTGTCGCGCTACTCCCTGGATATGGTTCGAGACCTGTTCTTTAGGGCTCGGACCTTCGAGTAGGGCTTACGCAGGGACATCCGAGCAGGTGTGGTTTCCTTGTGCCTGCCCACCTATGCTGGAGTGCTGGAGCGCGCGTTGGTGGTGGAGAGTTTTCTGGCTGATCAGATCTCGCCTGTTAGTGCTGGGCACACGAGAGCTGAGACTTTGTCAGTCAGATCGGCATCTGGTAGCCGACGACAGACTCAGGGGTCAGGACGTGGACGACGTTTCCGGAGGTGACCCCAAGATGGAGGATCTGAGCCTCAGTGCTCGCAGGCCAGTTTTGGTCAGCCGCAGGAGAGGCGGTGTTACACTTGCGACAGTTGGGGACATCTTGCTAGAGATTGTCTGACCCGACGTTCTTCTGAGAGGGAGTCGGTCGATGGACCGCCTTGGCAGAGGCAGCGTCTCGAGCAAGGAGGTCCGCAGGGCGGCGGACGTGGTGGCGGAGCTGGTGCAGCAGGAGGCGGTGGTAGGCAGTAACAGTTGCCACCACCCCCACCCCCAGGTGGTCCACGCCAAGCTCAGGGAGCTAGTGGCCGAGGGCGAGGACAGCTGCATGCCCTGGAGGCTGTTGACCCAGAGGCACTGTGGGTGGATAGAGGTACACCTTGTGTCTTTTCTACTTACTTCAGTAGAGGTATGCCTTGTTTCCTTTTGTTTCATGCTCGAGTTTTGTTCAGGGCGTTGGTAAGACCCTGTGTGGGTGTTGGATGGTGAGCTCGTTGGTGTGTGAGACCCAGTTGAGAGTTCAGTCGCTTTCCTTGTTCTTAGGGCTTTTCGGGGATGAAATGTTCTAAGGCGGGAGGATGTAGAGACTCGGGGTTTTGGCTCTGTCAGACTTTGGAATATTTCTACGAATAATTCCAGAGCTAGGCGCGAAGACGGCGTGCGATTCTGAGGCCCGGTGTGCCCGGAATTAATTTTAGAAAAATATTAAGTATTTTTATACTATGCACGTGGCGGGGGTGTGATATCTCCTAAACGGTAGCTCAAAATGGGAATCTGATGGCACGGTTGCGTCCAGAATGTGCCGTTTACCCTAGGCGAGGTGTAAACTTTGTGGGCGCGGGCCTGCGGTGAGAAACGCTACCAGGGGCGTTTTCGTAAATAAGTGGCGAAGTTAGTGTGCGGGCGTCGGCTCAAATAACTTCTGAACGGAGTCTCGGGTGGAAAATCTGAGTCCTCCGTTGCGTTCAGAACGGCGCGTTTACTCTAGGGGTGACCTTACTTTTGTTCGCATCGGGTGTCGGGTCCGAGGCGGGTTTGGCGCCGGCGGGCCGCTGATATAAATATCAGCCCCCCCCCCCCCCCCCTTTACCGTTTCCCTCGGAGTTCTTTGCCGTTATTCACCGCCGCTCCACCTAATCGAGCAAACGAAGCGCCCACAAGCTCGGAATTCGACGGCGGACGTTCCAGGAGCGCGCAGCGGAAGCTCTGGAGCACGGATCTGAGGCAGAATGTCAGTATTTCGCCCACGAGGTAGGAGGTTTGAGTTTTACAATCCCAGATCCCGTTTTTGTGTTGTTTTTATTCAAATGTTATATGGGTTGTTTAGTTCGGGTCTCGAACTTTCGGAATCTTTTTTCGGATCTGAATTTGGAGCACCGGGTTGCTCCCGGTGGCTCCCTGAAGTTTTCCGGAGAAAACCCGGTTTTCCGGCGACGAGGGGCGGTGACCAGGGCGGAATCCGGCGACGGCACGGCGGCGGGGCGGCGGTTTCCGGCAGCGGCGGCGGCGGCGCGGCAGTTTCCGGCGAAGCCGGCGGTGGTCCGGCCAGGATTTTCTTGGGGTTCTTTAAACCCCTGTAACTCGCAAACCGTAACTCCGATTTGCGAGCCGTTTGCGGTGACGCGCTCCTTGCGTCGAGAAAGACCTTTTGAACTCACTTTGAGGGTTTAAGGGTTCAGGATCGTTTCCCGGGAGTTAGAAACGTCGTATAAAATAATATTATTTTATTATTTCATGACTTCGGGCCGTTGTAACTTCAACCCGGAGCGTCTGATTGATGTGCCGTCAGTGGTGTTGAGACCCTGATGGTACGACAGACTTTTTGAGATTGTTTCCGGGTGTTGGGACTGAGAACGGGGTGCGAGCCCCACGAGGCCGGGTTTTGGCGTTTGCAGAGAAACACAGCTTTTGCACCAGGAGTTCGATTTTGGCGGATGAATAGTCGATCATGTGTGTTTTTTCGAGGGGATCGCAATGGTGCAATCCGTTCGATGAGTTTCGGAATCCAGGCGTGGGCCTCACCTGAGCTGGCCTTCGGTGAAGAGTACCTTTTTCACCGGGTGTCCGTTTGGACGAGTGAGTAGTCGATTCCGCTTGTTTTTCTGAGGGAATCGTCATGGTGTGATCCGCTGGATGGGTTTCGGGATCATTGTGTGGTCCCCGCACGAGCTAGCTACGGTGAATAGTTCCTTTTTCACTGGTGCTCCGTTTCGAGCAAGTAAACAGCCTTTCCTGCGTGTTTTTTCGTGTGGAACGCGATGGTGGCCTCGGTTTTGGCCTAGGAGGTGCACAGTGTGGCGTTGTGGCGGGTCACTCCGGTTAGCGACGTTTGGACCAGCATTGGTTGAGGGTTCTCCCTTGGTTCGTTCCTACGAGGGTTTGTGTGGAATCACAACCTTCGTTTGGGTTTGTGATCCTCTCGATGGGATGTTTTAACTGATAGAGTTATGGCATCCCTCCGGTGGGCCCAGAGCGGATCCTCTAGCATCTTTACCCTGGATCGGGTTCTTGGTATCGTTGTAACAACTTATTCACGGGCGGCGATCCCCTATCTAGCAGGTTAACCCCATAGGGTTTGTGGCATCATCGGGAATATGATCCCCTACGCGGTGGGGCGTGCTCAGTAGGGTTGTGGCATCGTCGGGTATACGATCCCCTACTCAGCATGTGGTTTATAGTAGGGTTATGGTATCGTTGGTTATGCGATCCCCTACTCAGCGCGTGGTTTCGGTAGGGTTGCGGCATCGTCGGTTCGATCCCCTACATCGCAAGTTATACCAGATAGGGTTCCGGTATCTTCGTGACCATCTTTATATGGACTATGATCCTCTATCTGAGTGTTGAGCTTCTGTCGAGCGCCAGATCGGGTTGTGGTATCCCACAGCAGATCCTGGGTGTGATCCCCAATCTGTGAGAACTACGTATGCCGGATCGGGTCATGGTATCCCCCAACCGACCCTGGGAGTGATCCCCTATCTGTGATCTACGTATACCAGAGTGGGTCTTGGTATCCCCTAGCGGACCCTAGCAGCGATCCCCTATCCGAGGAGTTTGGTGGTTATGTTGTTTCAGCGAGGTTTCCTCAGTGATGTTATCCGACGAGCGTGGTCTCTTGGGTGAGCGTCTGAGATGTTTGTTTGGGACCCGATGGAGTGTATCTCTCGGATGATTGTCATATGGTATGACAGTGTTCGTTTGATGTACTCTCCTGGTTGTGGAAAATTGCTGGTGATGAGGTCGGTACCTCTTGTGACTTTGTGGCGTGAGCTGTGTATATCTGGATTGTTCAAGGTGTATGTATGGGATACACCTGAGCTGAGCTGAGCTGACTAGTTGTGTTTAGCCGAGGATGGTCACGAGATGGAGTTTCTCTCTCGTCTGGGTTCCCTCTGGCTGGGTTGAGCAGACTGTTGCCTTTCAGTAGCTCCTTTGGGTTTTGGGTTTTTGGGGTGCCTACTGAGTATGTTTATACTCATCCCTGCACGGGCTTTGCCCGCACATGTTTGTGTCTTGTGCAGACCACAGGGCTTTTGACGGAGTCCCAGGAGGACCCGGAGCAGGCGGAGCTTAGTGAGCGAGTTGACCGTGGTGTTTACCAGAGTTGTGCCGAGGGAGTTTTCCGGCGGGTGTTTGTGGCAGTGTTCCCCTTCTTCAGAGAAGGTTGGACACGCTTTGTAGTTTTCTTTTGGTGGGCCCTGTTTTGCCCTTTGTACTTTTGTTGTTGCTCTCTGGTTGTGGGATAGTGTATGCATGCATCTACTTTCCAGTTTTTATATCTCTGCACTGTTGCATGGAGGTGTTTGTGGGTGCGTGTGTACAAGTACATTAGGCTAATGCCTCCCATGTGTGTGATAGCCTACTCGGCGCTGGTCGCCAGCCCCTGGCCTATTGGAGGCGTGCTTGGGGAGTCGCGGCTTGAGCCCCGTTAGGTCTGGTCGTGACAGTAATTCATTTAACATATAGATAGGGGAATTAATGAATTATTTTATAATAACAATTAAAATTTAATCCATTAGTAAATCTGAACTTCAGTCTCAATTTTCACCAAATATGAGTACTGAAGACAATTTTCTAATGCCTGAAGCACTAGAATATGATTCTAATTGATCACATAATCCACCGAAGAATGACTAGGTATTCATCATATCGTTAAAAATAAAAATTTTATCATAAATAAAGATAATAATGAATACAAATAAAACATAATATATTAATCTCAAAACATTCAAAAATAGTCCCAAAAGATTAAAATTGATCATTCCTTTAATAAATATGTAACACTAATAACCAAAAAATTGAAGAAATTTTTAACCTAAATGTTTTTATCATACCTTTAATCTTATACCTCCGAAAACATAATAGAACACTTATAAATAAATCCATTATATTAGCACAAATTTGTATATATACCTTAACCTAGTATACCATCAACCAAAAATATCCTTAATCAAGTAAAATTAAAAAATATTTGTTTAAATAATATGTTTCCCAAAAATATAATACTAAAAATCCATCACATAAATATTAAAATGTTGTACAAATTCTTTTAAACATAATAATAACCATATAAATATCATTTCATGAATCCTCAAGTTTATCCCCACATCACTAACTTATTATATTCTATCAATTTCCTTATCACTAAATATCTTTTAATGGTACAATTCAACATATATTTCAAATACTTAAAAAACCATTGTGGGGAAATCCATATATGTTTCATGAATCTCATATCCATAATGTCCTTGATTTACCACATCTTCATAAAAACCCTAAAATACCAATACATTTTTCCGAAAATCCATACCCATAAATTATTTACATTGAATAGGTCCTCAATCACGGATTTGACCCTTGGATTAGGGAATAGAATTGTACAAATCCCATATTCACCACACATAGGACATTGAACAAAAAAAGGTGTTGTACAATGAAATCTATTATCTTCTATCACACTCTTTAGTTTTTAATGTGAAATAGAAACATTATACCCTATTTTCCCACACATAAAACAACTTTGATGTCTGTTGGGGAATTTCCCTTCCGGCTAATTTCAACATTTATGACACACAAGAAATTTAATATTCTTCCCATGGTAATCATTAGTAGTTGATCATCTTTAAGAATTTTTCCTCTACATATTTGGTCTATTTAGACAATCAACTATGCTGCAGTTTTTAATTGTGATTTTTGATGGTTGGTTTGGGGTTATCACAAAATGCCATACTTGAGCAGAAGTCGTGTCAAGCATCTCATTCAGGAAGTTATCACTTTTCTCATCATATTGGTTATTGACTTGGTTCATTGTATTTGTAGCCATTTAATAGGACAAAATAAAAAATATTTATGAGTAATTTTAAAATATTTAACCTAAAAATTGGAATCTAACAACATTAAAGGGATAACATATATATTACATGTATTTCCTTAACTTATGAATTTATAGGTATCAATATATGTTATCATTGATCTATTTCTTCACATAGACTATTATGGAAATTATTGTTCCCTTAATAATAGCCCATAAAAATCATTTGAATTATCAAATCATATCTCATGGGAGTGTCAAACCTAGTGTGATGTATGCCTCGTTATCGTGTACTAGTTCCCAATAGAGTTTAGCGCAATGTAGTGTTTTTGGGTCTTACCCCACGATACATTTATTACTGAGACACATCCACCTGTAGTATCTAGATATGGATGTATTTTCATGAAAACCACTTAATTTATATTTTACCAAAATATATGGATGTATTCTTAAATTTATTCTTATAGATAAGGCTCTTGTTTGTCCTTTCTAATCCTAATCCCATGAAACATAAACCCTCCTTTGATATCAACAATGAAAACCTTTCTCTTCATTATAATTTATTTCATGGTTTATTATAAAATATTTCATATAAAATAACCCATAAGATTGATAATAATAGTGTTATCGGGAATTAGGTATATATAATAACATTTAAAACATGGGATGCATCATCATATTGAAAACATTCTTAACAAGATTCTGAAATTACCTGTATTTTAAAATTGGATGGGATAATCCAGGGACATACATTATAAAGTTGTGATATACGAATCCTAGTAAGGGAATAAACAAATAATAATATTATGGAAGAATTAATGAATATACAATGTAAAATTTTAAGAGACATAAATGGGTGAGAATCATAAAGATGAATCTTGTCATGGATACCTCTGCGCCCGCTCTTCCTCCTCTGCCCGAACCTTCATCCGTGAATGGTGGTTCCTCTCTTTCTCCAGTGCCCGGCGGGACTTCTGCTCTGGAAGTGGTGAGAATGTCGTCTACTTGGGCGGCCGAGGAACATACTTCTGAAGGGGTGCTACCGCGCACCTCCTTCAAGGACGTTCTTTAAGGTGCGACGGTGCTTGCTGCTAGTGTTGGGGGGACGTCTCCTTCTCCTCCAGTGGGCCTTCCTGCCATTCCTCCAATTCCGGTGGCTCCCAGGCCTCCCCGGCAGGAGAAGGGTTTCCCAATGGCAGATCATTCAGTGTGTGAAGTTCAGGAGGCTGCGTCCTTCCACGACCTCTCGCTGGTGGCCCGCATCGGCCGCAACAAACCCTCCCTGGGCTTCTTCAAAACCATTGTGGATTCTTGGTTGCTTCTCCTCCCTGTAGGTGTCTCAGAGCTATCGAGGGTGTCCTTCTGTATTCATCTAGATTCCAGAGAGGATTCTGTGATGGAATGTGTGAGAGAGGATCGACGGTGTGGCTCATGGCGCTTTTCAGGTGGCCGTGGGATTGTCATTTCGGCAACGAATCTCTATTTGAAGCGGTCTGGTTATCACTAATAGGAATGCCTCTTCCCTTTCACAACCCATCAATTCTAAAGGTAGTGGGAGATTTTCTAGGGTCTTTTCAATGTGCGGATGAGAACACCAAAAGCCTGCAGTCGGCAGCCAACCCTCGTATCTGCGTGGAGATGGACCTTTCGGTTAAACGGACCTCCCGGGCCCTACTTAAGTCGAGAAACAGCTTCCACTGGTGGCAAAAGATCTTCTTCCTTTGGATTCTCATGTTTTTCACTGCTTGTGGTCTGCACGGTCATCTAGAATGGCATTGTCAAAGGAGGAAGGGGGAAGCGGGTCTGTCTCGACATGGTTCGAATGGAGAACCGGGTCATGGCCCACCCGATGTGACGGGGAAGAAAACTGAAAATGTTACCGTTGGGTGTCCTGGATCATTTTATAATTCTCATATAACGTGTCAGATGTCAGTTTAGGAGAATCATGGGGTAGCCTTGTCACATAAAGAAGTGTGCCGACTCCTCCGGTGCCCCCTGCAGACCTGATCGCCTGGTCTCCCGTTGCTGTAGCTAAAGGACAGACCTTTACTGGTGGTCCCATTCTCGCGGATATTCTCCCGCTGTGGCTAGATCCTGGTGCCTACTTGCACTGTCCAATGATGAGTCCAGCCGAAGATCTGACCCCTCCTCCTCAGACTTTTCAAATCTTCTCTCAGCTTTCTCCGATGCTTCTCCATCGATCCCTGATAAGTAATCTGATGCAGCCCACAGATGGAATGATTTAGCTCGGGTGACATTCTGATGGTGTTGACTTGGAGTTGATATCTTCTCATCAGTCCCCCCAGTATCTTCTTCTGATCTCCATGGTGTAAGGGGAGCTATCACCAAGGTCCTCGTGCGACCGTCCACATAGAAGGGGGCCCCTCTTGGAGGGCTTAGATGAGGGTTTCAAGAAGGCCGTGCAAACCCCAGTTTGGGACACCAGCGCTACGGGGGCATCAGGGCCAATCACCCGGTACAAATATAAGGAAAAAGTTTTGTTTTCATCCTCACATCTCTCACTTTCGCCGAGCCGTATGGTCCACAAGGACCTTCTTTAGTGCTCTCTGTTATTATCTGGAATGCATGGGACTTGGGGGCCCAAGCCAAGCGTTCTTTTATTTCCTCTGAGGCCAGGCAAAGCAACTCCTCTATAGTGGTAATACTCGAACCTAAGCAAGATCCGAGCAAAGCATCTTGGTTGGCCAAGAAAATGGTATTCTCTAATGCTTTCCACGGATGTCCTGATAATTCAAAAATCAGGGTATGTTGGAATAATAACGTCACAGTGGAGGTTTTGAGCCTCATCTCACAATGCATTAAAACCAAACTTTCTTTCGGGGGGCACGGGGTCCTCTTCTCCTTCGTTTATGCAACCACAGTTTCGAATGGGCAGACTGAGTTATGATGAAATCTGGAAGCACTCCAAATAGGTACCACTCCATGGTTCGTTAGTGTGGATTTCAACACAATATTGGTGTTTTCAGATAATAAAGGAGGATCCAACTTCAACCATGTAATCATTCAAGAGTTTCAGAGTTTCATGACTACGGAAGGGCTCCTGGACATGGGTTTCTTGGGATCTAGGTTCACGTGGTGCAACAATCGGAAAGGGGCGAGTCGCATCTAGAGCCGTTTGGATAGATGCATGGTGAAACGTTTAGGGATTGGAGGCTTTCTCAAAGATGTCAGTCACTCATCTCACCCGAGTGATTTTGGATCATGCACCACTTCATGTAGAAATCAGAATTTTTCCAGCGGTTGCCATGCCTTTTTCTACTCCAACACGTGGCATTGGAAGGAATCCTTCAGGCAACTACTGAAAGATTCCTGACAGTAGGAGGACGGTGGAAGGTCATGGGTAGGATTAGTGAATCGTCTCAAACGTCTCAAAAATGACATTTGAGACTGGCTTGTGAACATACCTGATGATCAGGGTGGGGTGATCAGGCTCTAGGATGAGGTGGATAGGCCGGGGGACTCTCTGCAAAATGCGTGGGATGATAACGTCTTTGTGTCCCTCTGTGATAAGCAGGATGTACTGGCCGAAAAACTTTTCGAAGTTGAGAGAATATATAAGCAGTGATCATAGATCAGATGGATCAGGGAAGGAGAACGCAATACAGCCTTCTATCATGCATACATGAAGGAAAAACATAGTTCAGAGATCAACCTCAGCCTTGGAAACGGGATCTTCGCGTCAGACATGGACATTGCTGGAAAATTGGCCTTGGATCATTTTGTATATATCCTATTGGGGGAGGAATCGTCTAAGTTCCTTCCAGACGCAAGAGATAGGGACATATTCTTGAGAAGGACTCCACAGCTTGTGATGGTGGGGGATAAGAGCTTCCTTATCGATATTCAATTGGAGATAGAAGTGAAAGAGGCGGTCACAAGCATTCATCAAGATACTGCACCTGTGCCAGACAGCTTCTCGGCTTGCTTTAATGGGGCTGCTTGGGATCCGGTTGGTCCGCTGGTGGTTGAGGTAGTGCAGGATTTCTTTGGACGGGGTGCTCTCCATAGAGGTGTATTTTCCTTGAGAATTGTTCTCATTCTGAAGATCAAGAACCCAACCCTTATTATCTAGTACCATCCGATCTTCCTTTGTAATGTTTCATTCAATATTCTTCCCATGGTTATGTCCAGAAAGATCAACAGAATTATTCAAAATATGGTGTCCAAGGAGCAACATGGGTTCGTTCAGGATCAAAGTATTGAAGGTGCGATTGGAATTGCTAGCGAGCTTATGAACGTCATCCACCAGTGGACTGTGGGATCCAATTTCATTTTCCATGTTGATATGAATAAGGCCTATGAAAATGTTGAATGGTGTTTCATTATTCGGGTTATGAGGTGGTTCGGGTTCCAGGAGGAGTTCTGCGGCCAATGTTTTATGTGTTATTCTTCACCATGGCTTTCGGTCTCCCTTATGGGGAAGTGGTTCAGTTATTTCAAATCTATTCGAGGGGTTAGTCAAGGATATCCGTTGTCGCCTACTCTCTTCATTTTGGCACAGGATGCACTACCGCGGAATCTGAATTACTGTTTGGAGGAGGGAAGGATGAAACTTTTTTGTGGAAAACGGGGTATGGAGAGCATTTCCCATCTTATGTTTGTTGATGATGTTCTTATTTTCATGAATGTTAGGCGTAGGTCTCTCTTCCAATTCATGGAGATTCTTGATTGTTACGATGGCCTATGTGGGAAAAGTATCAACACCTCGGAGTTTCACATGTACATCTCAAATAAATGGTCAGATGGAAGATGCAGAGGTATCCATGATATCCTTGGTTTTCTGCAGAAGAAGTTACCAATCCTGTATCTTGGCGTCCCAATTTCGTTCCGCCGCATCAATAAGAAAAACTTCATTGGCATTTTGGACCGGCTTCTAGGAAGAATCTTTATCTGGAAGAATAGGATTCTTTCGTTTGGAGGATGGGTCACACTGATCAATAATTTACTCACATCCATCTCAAAGCATATTATCTCCATAGTTAATCCTCCCAAAACTGTGGTTGAGAAAATGGAAAAAATGATGAATGCATTCCTGAGGGATGCAACACAGGTTGGGTGAAGCCACTGGACTTCTTGAAAGCATTTAGCGAAGTCAGTGACCGATGGGGGGGGGGGGTTGGCCTTCGAGATATTAAGAGGACTATCACCGGAATGCAGGGTCGGCTGGCATGGTAGGTTATTACAGGGGAATCGCTGTGGGAAAGGTTCTTTAAGAAGTGGTAAAACTTCCATTGGGGAGAGGGTACGCATCGCAGTATGTCCTTGCTGGCACACTACATGGCGTCGCACATTGAGGTGCTGCAGGGACACACACGGTGGGTCATTGGAAGGGGAGACTTCAATTTCTTGGAAGCCGACTAGGATGGGGATAGACTGACTTTCCTAGGCTACCCTTATCTGGATGCCTCTTTTAGAGGAGCAATGACGCGGTCTAATCTCATTCAGGAGATGCTCAACCTTCAACAAATGCACATGTTTGAAATTATTGTCATGAGTGACTATCTAGATATCTTCTGATTCACCTTATTGGGTACAGGCAAATTTAACAGAAGGGATTACAGAGGAATTCTCTAGGGTGAAGAAACTTCGGCCAAGCGGGCTCCTACAATGGGTATAAAGAGATTCCTATGAAACTGAACTTCCTTGTATGGAGGATCTGAAATAAAGCCATTCAAATGGAATAGAACATTTAGAAGAAGGGAATATACATGGCCTCCCACTGCTACTACTATGTGAGCCCAAGAATTAGTCGACGGTTCATCTGTTCTTCCAGGGTCATTTGGCTTCTTATTTGTGGTCCCCGGTCAGTCCACATCCAGACATGGATCCATACTCATTTTCCAGTAAAACTCATTATGTGTGCATGGTTTCACTATACTGATACCAATACCTTGGAGCACGCCGCTTGGATGATTATCTTGGAGGCTATATGCTAGACTATTTTTTTGGGGAGAATCCTGAATCCGGGCCGAAAATTGCTTGCCAAAAAATGTCGTGAGATACCCGTCGAAATATGGAAGCGATATAAGCAGAATAAATAAATCAACACGCATGATTTTTTAACGTGGAAAAACCCTCCCATGCGGAGGATTAAAAAACCACGGGGCAATTCCCAAAATATCCACTATGAATCATAAAATACAATAATCCAAGTAATGCCCAAACTTGAATTACAAATGAGAGAGCGTAGAAAATCTGTGTGAAAACCACACCCCAATACGCCTCTTCCATCTCTCTGATAAACATACCGCTGACGCCATGTATCGGAAGATCAATCTGTGACAAATGCCACCCTTCTGTCGACGAAACGTCACTACCTCGGAGATCTTCATCCGAACATTCATCAACCTCGCATCAGCTTGCGACACCCGAAAGATCTCGCCATCATGATGTACCGCCGATCTCCAATCGGGACACGCCACCTGATCACCGCTATCAGGCAGACATTCGATACGTGGCCCCGATCATCAATTGTGTTGTTGCTGCACCGCACCTGTCAAACGCTGACGCGTCATTGTCGTCGTGCCACACAGGCCACCACAAACGCGGCGACCCCTTCCCGGGTCTCCCTTGCCGACTACATCTTGCTGGCACACCCTTTCTCTAAAATATGTTTCTGCATCCTCCTTATATAGACACAAAGTCCATAATAATCAATTAATGCAGTCAACATCCATTATTTCATCCATTAATATTGAGAATTAAATATCCATTAATGTTGGAAGAAAATCTTCAATTAATGGTGATATAAATCTCCACATTAATAATTTGCATCTCTCATCAATAAATGTGATAAATCAACACGCATGATTTTTTTAACGTGGAAAAACCCTCCCATGTGGAGGATTAAAAAACCACGGGGAAATTCCCAAAATATCCACTATGAATCATAAAATACAATAATCCAAGTAATGACCAAACTTGAATTACAAATGAGAGAGCGTAGAAAACCTGTGTGAAAACCACACCCCAATACGCCTCTGCCATCTCTCTGATAAACATACCGCTAACGTCATGTATCGGAAGATCAATCTGTGAAAAAATGCCACCCTTCTGTCGACGAAACGTCACTACCTCGGAGATCTTCATCCGAACATGCATTAGCCTCGCATCAGCTTGCGACACCCGAAAGATCTCGCCATCATGATGTACCGCTGATCTCCAATCGGGACACGCCACCTGATCATCGCTATCAGGCAGAATTTCGATACGTGGCCCCGATCATCAATTGTGTTGTTGCTGCACCGTACCTGTCAAACGCCGACACGTCATCGTCGTCGTGCCACACAGGCCACCGCAAATGCGGCGACCCCTTCCCAGGTCTCCCTTGCCGACTACATCTTGCTGGCACACCCTTTCTCTAAAATATGTTTCTGCATCCTCCTTATATAGACACCAAGTCCATAATAATCAATTAATGCAGTCAACATCCATTATTTCATCCATTAATATTGAGAATTAAATATCCATTAATGTTGGAAGAAAATCTTCAATTAATGGTGATATAAATCTCCCCATTAATAATTTGCATCTCTCATCAATAAATGTGATGAATCTCAACACATTTTTGAAGCTCATAATAGTGTGCAGCTGGAATCCAGTCGATTTATTTTGTTCATGCAAATGCACCTTAAATATCTTATCGCCAAGCCGTAATCACATGTAAAGGAAGGGAAGGCTTTGGTGTCCATTTGAAATATTACAAGTCGACCACACAATCCGAGTAGAGGGAGCGGTCATTGGACTCGATGGAAACCTCCTAGCAGTGGGTTGAAACTGAATGTGGACGGCTCCCATATTAAAGGGGTCATGAGGGGCGGGGGGGGGGGGGGGGTGCTACAGGACTTATGGGGTTTAGTTCATATCGGATTCAGTGCTTATTATTGTCCAGGAAACTCATTGGGAGCTGAAGTGAGGACCCTTCTTTCCGGAGAGATGGTTTGTAAAAGAAGGGGTTTACGGGTGGACGAGATCAAATCCGATTCTCAAGACCTTGTGAGGGCCCTACAGGGATGCCATGTGGTCCCTTGGGACTTGACATACCACATTCAACGATGCAAAGGAGAGACCAAGCAGGGTCTCATTGTCCACCATAGTTGGAGGGAAACCAATTTTGCAGCAGACTCACTAGCTAGGCTGGGTAGACCGGAGGAGGAGCTTCTGATTTATGATAGTTTAGACTCTCTCCCCATTGAGTGAAAAAGCATTTTCCAATGGTATGCATTGGGTCTTAATCACTTTCGCCCTCCTTGAAGGGATGGTGTGGTGTTCCTTCATGTATTTTCAATAAAAAATAACTTTCAGTCATAAACATGAATTATAAAGCATGATATGGAATGGTAATATAATGGAAACATGGGAAATGTGGAATAGACTATAAACATGGAATCATAAATATAGGTCATGGATAAACTCTATAACATCATGATGTAAAATGTCCCAAGATTGATTACATTCATGCACAAATCCTTTACAATACATATCATTATACGAAAACACTACCCAATTCATTGGATCCCTATATTATTTTGGGTGAACCTATCACTTCCATTTTACTCACATGAATACGTTTTCCACATAGATATTAAAACATGGAATAATTTATAATAACATTTTTTCCAGGGAAATGTATTATGAAATACATTTATGTAATTCCATAATAAAATAATTTTATGTGCATAAAGATGGAAACTGTTGATTGGAAATGGGTTCAGGTATTCACTAAACAATTGTTGGAATAGAAAATCATTGTGATGTTTTGATAGGCTAATGGGGGCACATAAATGTTCATGTAAAGAATTAATATGAGTGAAAGGGATCTATAATATTTTTTACATCATAAGGAAAGTAAGGGGATGTTTAAGAACATAACCCAACATTAGGAATATGAAATAAAAGGAACATGATAATGAAGATTCTTAAATAAATTGGAGAAGAAGAGGATCTTGGCATAACAAAAGAATATGTAAAAGAAATAATGAAAATAAATAAATGATCTGCCATTAAAATAATATAAATTGGAAAGTAAAAAAATGATATTTTATGGTCATTAAAACATAACCAACTGAGATTAAAATTCTTAACATAATGAAGTTGTTTGAATTGAAAAGTAGAGGGAGATGTCAACCACTTTTGGTATGTCATTTTTAGTAGTATAATGGGACTATATTTAAGTTCATTGGGGGGATTAATGAGAGTTAATGGGTTCTATAATAACATGTAAATAAAAAGGACAACAATATGTTGGTAGGAGAACATACCCAAACAACTAAAAATTGAAACAAAGAGGCCTGACATAAAATAGATGCCTGAATAAAAATAATTGAGGGATATCCATTAATATGTTTTGAAATGGTAAATACATTGGTAAATTCAATAATGATAGGTGATAAATTATATATAATTTTTATAAAATCATTTGGACAATATAGGGACCATTATAAAATCATTATAACATAAAAAATTATGATCAAAAAGGGTAATTTCAAAGAAGGTTCTTGAATGGATGTGAGAATAGAGAAATCCATTTCACTTAATTTTTGATTCCCAAAGCCTAAGAATAGGTTTATGAGATCTTAGGGGAACCATGGGAGGACTCTAGAAAGGTGATGTAAATTTAAAGACGTGATACATGGTTTTTGACTGATGCAAAATGGAAGGTTTGGTGGGTTTATATAAGAAAAGATAGAGGAGTTCTTTATTATTTCTCAAATGTAGATTTTGGACTCTATAAAATAAAATAATCAAAACCACCATCATTACCATGTTTTTCTTCCAATTGTGTCAACCAAATAGAGGGGTTTTTCATTATTTTATAAGGTTAAGGGCTGAATGTATTAAAATATAACAACTTAATGTGTAAGTGAGTCGTGTTCATAATGAAATGAATTTTAAAATCTTAAAATATTATATAGGTTTTTTAGATGTAAAGAGTCGGATTTTTCCTTTTAAAATTAATTTTTTAATTAAATGAATATTTTACGAGTCCGCGAAAATCTACGGCGCATTATTTCAATGCCCGGTGTTCCTGGAATGAATTTCTGAACTTTTTTTAGGAACATTCAATAAACGTGCAAGTGTGTTTTTTAAACATTTGAACCAGTGCTCGGAATTTAAATATGAGGACATCATTGAACTCGCCTCACTGATTGTTTCTTACGGAGACATTCACCTCGACCATAGTAGGTCAATGGTGAAAGTTGGATTTCTTGTTTTCAATGGGAGAGTTAAAATAAAAAAACAAAATAAAACAATGAAATTTATTTTATTTTATTTGGAAACCTCCATATTGAATTAATGGTGGCTGGGGCCACCCGAAACCCTTTTTAATGGAAGGAATCTCTTGGTTTACCTCAAATTAATGTTCCAACTCTATTTTTAAAATTAATAAAATTAATATTTTTAATTTGGAACCACATATTTTGTTGGTGAAATCATTGGGAAAGGAAAGGAGAGTTTGGGAGAACCTTAGGGGAAATATCCTCGAATGATGAACTTTCTCCAGATTAAGAATGAGGACAACAATCAAGACTGGATCCGAAGCATCTTGTGGGAGCGACGAATGTCGGCGTCCCCTTCATCGACCTCATCTTCTTCCTCACACATTCTTTAAGGAACGAGGTAGGGGTTTTAGTTTGAAATATGATTGAATTTATTTGTTAAATCTTCATTTTCTATATTCACAACAACAATGACCAAACTAACATGGCCATCGTTCCTCACTTATATCTTTCCCTATTGTTTTGTTCTTTGCATGTTCTTCATGAGTTCTCCGATGCCTAATAATTAAGCGCCCTGGAAACACAATATTTTTTTGAGTGCGACTTATGGACATGAATCCCCCGACCCGAGTATTGTGAATATGTGGTCATCATATTTTTTGGGCTTAGAACGAAGTTGCGGTGACCCGTAGAAGATGTGGATGGTTGGAACCCCGGATGGCCGTGTGGAGGTAGGGCGGTGTGCATACGCCCCACCGGATGAACAGGAAGCCACGAGCTGTCGGCCGTAGTGAAGGAAGGCAGCGACCGGCTCCCCAGCCTGCCACGTGCAACCATGGAGGTGCGTGTCCGCGATGTCGGTATCAGAGGAGGTCGCGGCCCGTCAGCCATAGCGGTGGGAGGACGGCAGCCAGCACACCGACCGACCACTTGAAGGAGGGGCAATGTGCGTTAGTGCCACTAGAAGAGGAGAAGTATGCGGCCTATCGGCCGCGACAGTGCACCAAGGCGGCCGACAACTGGTCGGCTGCGAAGGGAGTGGTGCACGTCCACACCGCTGGAAGGAGGGATGACATTTCCGGCCGACCTCATCAACCGAGCGGGGTCACTCGAGTGGGTCCTACGTGCCAGCCGAATGGTCCACAGACCATTCAGAAAACTGGGGGCACCTCCCCCTGTGTCTCGACTGGGGCGGAACCCGCCATGGATGACCACCTAGCTGAGCAGGTCACACCGCAGCGAGCTGCGCCAAGCGGGACAGACCGGACCACGACCTAGGCCATCCATGAAGAACCCGGACAAGGTCGGTTCGACTTGAAATGGTTCGAGATGGCCAAGGCTGGGTTGGGCTCGGTCGTTCCAACCGGGTCGGGCTAGGTCGGTCCAACCGGGTCCAACCGGACCGGGGCCCATCTGCACCAAGATACGCTTTTGTGGCCATATATTGAGAATCGGGTATCCGTTAGACGAACCATATACAGATCCAAAATACTTGGATTGAGACAGTCCTTTTTTGTATACTCCACTTGAGTTTTTGATAATGTTGGAGTATGACCCGATTGGATCGAACCCGAATCCAACCGGGCCCTCGGAACAAATGTGCTAATAACATACAGGCTGGGCATCTGATTGATGCGCCATCAGTCGCGTTGGGTCTATATTGATGTGATGGACCTTTGGGATACATCTTTTTGGAACTTCATGCCAATTGAGGAACGACTGATGGATTGAGGAGGGGTTCTCCCAAACGTTCTATAAGAGAAAATCCAATGGCTGACAGTGAGACAGAGGTTTGAGATAGATCAGATGGAGGTTCGTACCAAGCGATCCTGTGTGGGTCAGCACCGATCATGTGTGGGTCAGATCCTATATGGGTCAGCGAACATCGATCATGTGTGGGTCAGCACATACCAATCATGTGTGGGTCAGATCCTGTGTGGGTCAGCGCTTAGTGATCCATTGTGGGTCAGCGCAACTGATCCTATGTGGGTTAGATCATGTGTGGGTCATTGTGGGGGTTATTAACTACCGATACTATGTGGGTCAGACTCTGTATAATCATCAATAATACCTATTGATAGAATAAGATGATCAAGATTCGTGACTAAATATATGTACTTCTATACTTCACTTATACAGGGTGTGAGCTGAGTCTTCTACCTTCGTGGTGTTACCTGTGTGGTACTTCAATATTTGTGTTGTTACCTTTATATATCTTGATAACTTAGGTATACGTATGGGAATATACCTAAGTAGTGTTGATGACTATTTCTTCATGGTTTGTGGTTTTTCATTTGTGGAACTCTAGGAGAAATTCGAGTGTCTCGGGGTCCCTACAGAGTATCGTTATACTCAACCCTCTACGGGCTACACCAGCACTATGTTGTGTCTTTTACAGATGACGAACATCGCTGATTGAGGTTGAGGGTACCATATTAGAGGATGATTAGAGGTGGACATTAGACGAGAAAATCCGCAGGGACGACCGTTCGAGAGCATTACCTACCCTTCAGGTTGGGTCCTGGAGGGTGTTCACAGGAGTTGTTCTTTTGCATGTTTACTTGTACTTTGTAGTTGGGATTGTATTCTGGCCCCTTTACAATATGTACACAACTTGTTTCATTTATCATTTACCTTGTGCTTGTATCCTATTGTGTGCTTGGTTTGGGTGAGTTTGCAGTTTTAGAGGCTTTGCCTTCCCAGTTTTAGGGAAATGCCTTTCCTTTTCTAGTTTCTAGCTCCTAGCCTATAGAAGGCGGGTTTGGGGTAGTCAGGGAACATGGCCTGGGGGATTGGTCGTGACAAATTGGTATCATAGGAGTTCGGTTCCACTAAAGAAATAGGACTCTGATCTTTTCTGTGTGGCAATGGTGTTAAGTGTGATGAGTGTGGTTTTCAGTTAGGGGAATCCAGTATTGGTGTGGTAGCCGAAGTATCTAGACACCAGGGACCTAACCTCAGATTTCTTACTAAGTGCATGAAAACAATAATTTTATATGAGTTTTTTGGAAAATTTTATTTTTGATCTCTTTGAGTCAGCTCACTTGGTATAAACATAAGGATCATGGCACACATGTTTTTTTTCAGGATGCCTCCACGTAGATAACCATCCAGGGTTCCAGGTAGAGTACATGATGACAACCCACCGAGCGATGAGGCTTCGGTGCAGAGCCCCATTACGGCAGTTGTACCATCAGGTGGTGTACCAATAGCACCGCTAACCATTGAGAAGCCAATTCCCCCAGACCCATCAGTAGAGGGCGCACACCTCTTTAGTATGTTTCATGAGTTCTAGTTCTAGGGACCACCGAGGTTCCAGGATGAGATAGATCCACAGGCGAATGAAGATTGGATGGAGGCTGTGGTTAGAGTTTTTCAATGGGTATGGACACCAGCCGATCACAAGATGATCCTTGCCTCCAGTATTCTTTATGCAGTAGCGGTAAGATGGTGGAGCTTGATTCTATATGTTCATGATGAGGTGACTCTCATCTGGGAAGTCTTTGGGATCCTTTTTAGGGCAGAGTTCATCCCGGCGACCTTACGATCAGTGTGTATATAAGAGATTCTCTACTTACAGCAGGGTTGCATGACCATGGATCAGTATTGGGTGAGGTTCACCGACCTCTCGCACTACTCCATTGACATGGTGTGGGACCCTTTCTTCAGGTCCCAGACCATCATGTAAGGGCACAGATGTGAGATTAGAGATTCAGTGGTTTCTCCTAGTATCCTGATGCAGGCAGGGGTGTTAGAATGAGCACTCTTAGAAGAGAGCTTCCTTGCTGAGCAGACACCAGTAGCGAGACCCACCACTGAGTGATTTTTAGCAGAGACATCTATAGCTATAAGAAGACATATTATGTAGAGGTCCAAGAGGAACAGATCTATCGGTAAACTACCATAGGATACAGGATCGGTTGTGCGAGGCCCTTGTGACAGAGTAAGACATGCGAGGGACATGCAGTGTTACTCGTGCAATTGGCTGGGTCACATTGCTCGCGACCACACAACCTTCCATAGAGACGACCAACAGAGCGTCAAAGGACCGCCTGGGAAGAAGATAAGATTCGATCGAGGAGGTCCGCAGGTAGGAGGCAGACGTGACAAAGGAGTAGGCCGGACAACAGGAGGTGGGTGGCGATTTGAGGTTCTACCTCCACCACCACAAGGTGGTCCACCCCAACCACATGGATCATGTGGACAGGGATGATCTCAGCTTTAGGTAGCTCAGTTATCTGACCATGACACTCCGATGATGATTCGAGTTACGATTTGTGTCTAATACACCTTAGCTACAGTTCTTATAGAAATAGGTTCCAGTCATTCCTTTATTTCCATGAACCTCGTTCGGAGCTCTGAGATATCATTGGAGGATTTGGATCAATCCTTACAACTAGAGACTCGTATGGGAGCGGATTCGACGATTACACACTGGTGTCGGTAGTGTGATCTTACTCTAGAAGGCAAGAACTTTGGCTAGGATCTCTTTATAGTGGCGTCGAGGCCTTATGACGTCATCTTGGGTATAGACTGGTTATTCACAGTTCATGCTCAGATTGAATATATTAGGCGTAAAGTGTGGTGTATTCACATGGATGGGACCAGGGTTCCCTTCACTAGTTAGAAGCAAAACATTTCAGCACAGGACGAAATTACCCAGAGGATGGGGTAGCCAATCACACATCAGTTGCCTAAACTTACCATTGGAATAGTTGATGTAGAGCGTCCGAGCTATCCTATAGTGGTAGACCAGTTAGCTTATTTTTTTCCAGAATATGTTCCATGTTTACCTCCTCATCGAGAGGTAGACTTTTAGATTGACTTGTACACCAGGAAAACACTGTTATCTACACAAGTATATCAGATCACTCTATTGGAGCATCGAGAGTTGTGGGTACTGCTAGAGGACTTGTAGTGCAATGGGTTTATTAACCCAATGTTTCACCTTGGAGAGCCCTGATTTTGTTCGCCAAGAAGGCGGATGAGAGTTTGAGACTCTGTGTTGACTATCGGTGCCTAAACCAGGTGACCGTTAAGAACAAGTACCCACTACTGAGGACTGATGATCTCTTTTATCAGCTGAAGAGAGAATGATGGTTTTCGATGATAGACCTTAGATTAGGCTATCAACAGCTCAGAGTATGAGAAAAGGATGTGTAGAAGATAGCCTTATGATGTCTTTATGGACATTATGATTTCTTATTTATTTTTTTGGATGACCAAAACCTCAAGTGTTCATGGGACTCATGAACAAGATCTTCCTGTCATACCATGATCTCTTTTTTGTAGTCTTCATCGATGACATCCTGATATACTCAGCGATGGAGGAGGAGCATGCCTATCAAATGCAGAAAGTTTTGGACACACTCTGAGAGAACCATCTTTATTGTAAGCTCGTGATTTTATAGTTATGGATATGAGATGTCCACTTTTTGGGACACGTCATCCTATATCCAGGATTTTTGGTTGATCCTGCAAAGATCAAGGCTGTGTTTACATGGGAGCCACGTAAGAGTTGGATGGAGGTGCAGATTTGCCTGAGTATTCCCAGTTACTTCCGAAGGTTTGTGCCTATATTTTCCAGATTTGTGGCACCCTTCTCAGCATTGACGAAGAAGGGGAAACCCTTTGTGTGGTCGGAGAGATACCAATGGAGTTTCTAGGAGCTGAGGGAGATACTGACGGGTGCCCCTATCTTGAGGCTACCAGAGGCAGGCGTTGGGTATGTAGTCTACCGCAACGCATATGGGACTGGGCATGGATGTGTCTTGATGTAAAAGAGAGTAGTGAACGCTTATGGTTCTTTATAGCTGAGACAACATGGGCAGAAATATGATACCCATGACTTGGATATTGTAGTAGTGGTCTTCCCCTTGAAGATGTGACATCATTACTTGATGGGATAACGTCTTATAGTCTAATATGATCACAAGAGCCTCCGGTACATCTTTTCAAAAAAGGACCAGAACCCGAGACAACAGAGTTTTATTGAATTCCTCCACGACTATGACTTAGAGATAGTCTATACACTTGAGAAGAGGAATGTAGTAGCATATGCACTCAGCAGGAGATCTGGTATACAATTGCTGAGTGAGGTGACATAGCAGCTAGTGGCATTGTGGATATCCAATGTGGATCGATATGGAGAAGCTTATCTCTGGTCTCTAAAAGTAACTCCCCCACTCTTTCAGTGAGTCAGAAAGGTGTAGCTTGGGTACACTGACTACGAGGCTCGACGTACTAACATATCCATAGGTCATGCACGTAGTAAATTTTCTGAAGGTGGGGAGCATGTCATCCTCTTCAGAGGGAATACTATGGTACCGATGGATATATTGGAGGAAGTGTTGAGGGAGTTCCAAACATCCCCTATAGAGGTACATCCAGGAGTGGAGAAGATGTACTAGGAGATTTTCCGTCAGTCGAGAATGAAGAATGCATTGGAATATTCTGTCTTTCATTGCCTCACTTGTCAGCATGTGAAGGCAGAGCATCAGGTTCTAGCAGGCTTAGTTCATCCACTAGAGGTGCCAGAGTGGAAGTGGGATGGAATTCCAATGGACTTTGTGACATGACTTCCATGCACGTCTAGGGGTCATGGTTCTATCTAGGTGATCGTTGACCGACTCACCAAGTCATCCCACTTCTTACCTATCAAAGAGTAGGGATTAGTAGAGAGCTTGGGAAGCCTCTAGGTGTGGAAGATTGTACGGCTTCATGATGTTCCATCTAGATTGTATCTAATTATAATGCACGTTTTGCTTCCCGGCTATGGAAGGGGTTGCAAGAGGCCTTTGGGACAAAACATTGATTGGGCACCGCATTCCATCCTCAGATGGATGGTCAGATAGAGCAGACCATTCAGACCCTCAAGGGCATGCTACGTTCTTGTATATGTGATTTCGGCCATAGCTGGGAGGATCACTTACCCTTAGTGGAGTTCTCATACAAAAACAGTTATCACTGCACTCTCAGTATGGAACCATTTGAGTCATTATATGGTCGAACTTGCAGCTCACCTCTCTGCTGAACTAACCCAAGGGATTCAGCACTTGAGGGACCAGAGATGGTACAGACTACCATAGAGAAGGTGAAGATCATTTAGGAGTAGATGAAGACTGCACAATGTAGGAAAAAATATTATACTGATAAGAGACATAGACCTTTTGAGTTTGAGGATGGTGACCATGTAATTATATTTGTTCACCTCTGTGGGGTTTGCAGAGATTTGTCTGAGGCGAAATGTTATCTCCGAGGTTCATCAGACCCTTTTAGGTCATCAACATAGTTGGCGAGGTGGATTACCGCTTAGCACTTCCCCCTCAGTTGCACTAGGTGCACGAATGTTTCCACATATCCCAGATGAGGAGATACACTGATGATCCTTCATACATCATTGACTGGGTTGAGCTGGGCATCGACATTGGGGAGACGTTTTTGGAGGTTCCAGTGGAGATTAGGGATTGAAATGAGAGGGTCCTTCATGAGTGGCCGATACCACTGGTGCGCATATGCTGGTAGTATGAGAACCTTCATTAGAGAACATGGGAGCAGGATTATCAAATTAATGCTCAGTATCCCCACTTGTTTCCTTTGTTTGTGTTATAGCATTTTGGGATGCAAAGCCCTGAGGTGGGGAGAATGTAAAGTCCCAAATTTTCCCATGTATAATTCAATTTTTAATTAAATGGAAATTTTATGAGTCCGTGAAAATTTACTACGCATTATTCTGAGGCCCGTTGTGCCCAGATTGAATTTCTAAACTTTTTTTCGGAACGTTTAATAAACTTGTTAGTGGGTTTTTTCATCTTTTTAACTGGTGCACATAATTGAAATCTGAGGACACCATTGATCTCACAACGCCGATTTTCACTTAAGGAGACTTTCACCTCGACCATAGTAGGCTGAGGGTGAAAGTTAGTTTTCATGTTTTTCATGGGAGAGTTAAAATAATAAAAATAAAATAAAAAAACTACTTTCATTTTATTTTATTTGGAAACCTCCAAATTGAATTCATGGTTGTGGGGACCACCTAAACCTCTATTATAAAAATAGGAAACTCATGTTTTCTCTAAAATAAATTTTCCATGTCACGGCCCGTCCTCGGGGCCCGTGCCGTGACTACCCCAAGCCCACCTTCCATAGGCCAGGGGCTGGAAACTAGAACCAAGGCGTAAATCCCAGTAAAAAGGGAAGGCATTGCCTTTGTAAAGTAAACAAGCACCACAGAGTAAGCAAGCGGAAAAAGTAAACATGAAGTAAAAATTGAGTACAACTGTAAGTGTGGAAAGTAAGTGGGCCAGTATACAAACCCAAACTGAAAGTAAAGTATAACTCGAAAGGGAAAACAAAAACTGAAAAGTAAAAGCCGCTACGCCGAGATGTCCACTGGAAATCCCACCTGAAGGGTGGGTAAAGATAGCTCCACTGCTCCTCGGGTCCCACCGTCCACTCCGAGTACGTCCCGCCCAGTGGTCCACCTCCAGGTACCGTCCTGCTCTGCAAGCCTCAACCACGATTAACGCTGTCCGTCGTCTGCAACCAACACAACGTAGTGCAGGCATAGCCCTTGCAGGGGTGAGTGTAAGCTACTCAGTAGGGACCCCGAGACACCCGAAGGTTTCCCAAAATCCACAAAGGATTAACCAAAAAGAAAATATACAATCACGAAGTAACAATTGACACTGCTTAGATATATGCCCATATATATACCTAAGTCATCAATTCCAATATGCTCCAACCTCCGAGCCCAAGTACAACCCAGTACACACTGGAAAGTATACGTATTCCACACAGGAAAGCAAAACGTATTCCACACAGGATAGCACAACACAATCCACACAGGAAAGTAAACAGGTTTCATCTCACACAGGTATACTTCTTCGAAAGGCGATAGAGATGATCACTGATCCATATAAGTCGTCGGACCCACAAAGGATCGATAGGTACTAACCCCTACAAAGACCCACACAGGATCGGACCCACACAAGATCTGTAGGTGCTGGCTCACACAGAAATGCTGAGCGCTGACCCACACAGGATCAGACCCACACAGGATCGGTAGCACTAATCCACACAGGATCACTGAGTGTTGTAGTCATCGGCGTCGAATCCACTGAGGATCTCTGCACAGTCGTCGTCGCAGTCACAGTAGCAGTCGCAGCCAGCACTAGGGTTCCCGCACACAGCAAGCTCGTTCGGGAGGGTCCGCCCCATGAGCCGAGAGGCTGATACATCAACTGACACTTAGTTCAGAGTTGATGTATCCAAAAGTTCCATATCGTCAACAGGAACTCAACGTCGCAGACGGCGCGTCGATCGGACGCCCGTTCTGAGAGTTATTGGCTTTTTCGTCCCAGGGGCCCGGTTGGTTTTTAAGGCAAAACCAACCCGAACGTACTCCACCTGCGTCCAAACCTCAGGTGGAGTACGCCAAAAGATCCGTATCACTAAGAGGAACTCGAAAAAGTTGACGGCACGTCAATCGGACGTCCGTAGCTCAAGATATGAGCGTTTCCGCTCCGAGGGCCCGATTGGTTTCGTGTACGAACCAACTCGGACGAACTCAAAGTAATCAGAAACCTTGAGGGCGATATACCGAAACTACTTTCTCGATCCAAAGATCGCATCGCCGCTGACGGCGCGTTGTTTGGAGGTCCGTAGCCCGAGTTATGGGCAATTGAACCCAAACAGTCCGATAACGAGGGTTTCGGGCCCGGACCGACCCGGCCCGAGACCCCCCGGTCGGCCCGAACCGGGTCGACCCACCCCGGTCCGGTCAACCCGGCCTGGCCCGGCCTGGCACGGCCCGGCCCGGCTGGGTGCGGCCCGGCCTGGCAGACCGGCCAGGCGGCCAGTCCGGCTGGGCACAGCGCGCTGCCAGCTCGGCCTTCGGCCGAGCTGTTGGAAAAGGGGGGGGGCACCTACCCCCCTTGAGTAACCGCGGCCCCCCCTCATTTATGGGGGGCCGTTTGAATCTGTCCGGGGGAATTTAATTCCCCAGGCTTCCCCCTTTCCCACCGGCCCGACCTGGCCGACCGGTTCCTTCTCAACGGGACCGGCGGTGGCCGGTCCCCTTCCAGCTCCGACACCGGCGGCCCGGCTGGCCGCCGGTCACCTTGCTCCGCCGCGGCCCGGAACCGAGCGTGGCCCTTTTCATCCGGCGCGGTGCGACGGCACCACGCCCCTCCACCGCGGTCCCGCTCCGGCCGCGGCGTCTTCGGTTTTCTTCGACGCGGCGCGACGGCGTCACGTTCTTAAACTTCTTTCCACGGCGCGGCGCGACGGCGCCACACATTTTCATTTCTATTGATTCCGAGTGGTGTGATGGAACCACGGATTCCCGTACCAATCCACAAAGGAATCAATCATGAAAATAAGGAGGGGGGTCGGCCGTGTTTGTGCGGTCCGACCCCCTCGCGTTATTCGATAACAATAGGATTTAAAATTTCATGAAGAAATTCAGGAATGTAACACGAACAAAAGAATTAATTACAATCCCCTACCTCGGTTCAGGGATGGTGTTTGTCAACAAGCCGCAGAAGATGAGGGTCGCGGAGGTCAGGAATCGCGGGAAAAGGACGTCGATGTCGCGAATCGAGGATTCGAAGTCGTGGACGGAGATTTTGTCGCGGGAAGACCGTCACAGAAGAGATGACGCAGAAGAAGAATGTCGCGTCGCGGATACAGCGTCGCAGCAGACGAACGTCGATTCCGTTGTCATCGAGGTGCGTCCGAAGAGAAAACGTCGTTGGAAGAAGACGTCACGTTCTTCGGCGGAGGTGTTCTACATTGAAGAACGGTGTTCTTCGCATTCTTCGTCGAGGTTGAAGAAGAAGATGACCACTTCCCCAAGCCTCTAAAGGTTGCAAAAATCTAACAATAATAAAATAAGACCAAGTCTTATTTTATTAACACAACCTAACCATATGAATTTCAAGAGTTTGAAATTAAGTAACTCACTTTATTAATTATAACAAGTTGTCAAATATTAATGAAAGTGAGTTAATGGGGAGTTTGGAAAGTGAGGGGTTAAGAGAGTTAAGGGATTTTAAAAGGTGGGGGGCTTGTGTGGGCCCCACCCTTTCAATTATCCACACATGGGAAGTTGGGGTGATGTGGGCCCCACCACCAACTTCCCATGGGAGAAAATAACCACTTTGATAAGAAATAAAATTGATTCAACAATTTTATTTTCTTTATAATTAAACACCATTAATTAACTTCTTCTCCCGCACAAACGCAACTACGGTAAATGTTCCCTTAAGTGATTACCAGCGTTGCGAGTTCATCGGTGCCCTCAGAATTCGATTCTGAGCACCCGTTCAAAAGTTAGAAATTCCCGCTCGTTCGTTCACTGAACATACCCGAGCCAAACTTCAAAAATTGATTCTGGGAACACTGGGCCTCAGAATCAGGTTCCGTCAGAAACCGCGATCTTGTAAAATTCCAAAGAGAATTAAGAAAAACATTACCTTGAATTTTACGGGTCTTTACATTACTCTCACCTCAGGGCTTTACGTCCCCGTAAAGATACATCATAACTAGGGAAACAAATGTGGGTACCGAGCACGCATCTGAGCCTCCCGCTCCCAAGTTCTCTCTTAGAGGTTCTTGTGCTGCCATCTGATGCGCACTAGAGGAATCGACTGTCCACGTAGAAACCGCTCCTGTCGATCCTCAATCTCCACCGGGACCTCCGTAAAAGTCGCCCCATCGTCAACATCAAGCTCCCCATGGTCAATGACATGCGTAGGGTCGTGCACGTATCTCCTCAGCTGAGATACGTGGAAGACGTCATGCACCCGGTGCAACTGAGGTGGTAGAGTCAGGCGATAAGCGACCTCGCCAATCCTGCTGAGGACCTGGAAGGGTCCGATGAAGCGTGGAGATAACTTGCCCCCTTGGCCAAATCTCCGTAAACCACGTCGAGGTGAGACACGCAAGAAGACGTGGTCGCCATCCTCGAACTCTAGTGACCTCCGCCTCCTCTCAGCGTATGACTTATGCCAGCTCTGACGTGTCCTCATCCACTCCAGGATGACCTGGACCTTCTCTGTCATGGCCTGGACCATCTCCGGCCCCACAAGTGCTGACTCCCCAGGGTCTGTCCAGCACAAAGGAGATCTGCAAGTTCGACCGTACAATGCCTCGTATGGTGTCATCCCGATGGTGGAGTGGTAGCAGTTGTTGTACGCAAACTCCACCAAGGGTAGGTGGTCCTCCTAGCTACGACCAAAGTCAAGGACACATGCGCGGTGCATGTCCTCAAGAGTTTGAATGGTCCTCTCCGTCTGACCATCCGTCTGAGGGTGAAAGGCGGTTCTCAAACGTAGCTGCGTCCCGAACACCTCCTGAAACCCCTTCTAAAGCCGGGAAGTAAAGCAAGCATCTCGATCGGAGACGATAGATGATGGCACACCATGAGGCCGTACAATCTCCTGAATGTAAAGACATCCCAAGCTCTCCACTGAGCCCTGCTCTCTGATGGGTAAAAAGTAAGCCGACTTGGTGAGTCGGTCGACAATCACCCAGATGAAGTCATGACCTCTAGAAGTCCGTGGAATTCAAGTCATGAAGTCCATAGATATCCCGTCCCACTTCCACTCTGGGACTTCCAAGGGCTGTACCAAGCCTGCTGGTACCTGATGCTCTGCCTTCACCTGCTGGCAGGTGAGGCATCGAGAAACGAACTCTGCCACAGCCTTCTTCATGCCTGGCCACCAGTGCTGTCGTCTGAGATCCTGGTACATCTTCACCACTACAGGATGTACCGATAAAGGAGAAGTGTGAAACTCTCTCATCACCTCCTCTCGTAAAGCGACTGGTACCAAGGTACGTCCTCTGAAAAGGATGTTGTGCTCTGCTCCAAAGGAAAAACCATCAGGTGGCTGTCCTGAGGATATCTGTGCACGCCGCGTCTCACAGTCAGCGTCCCCACGCTGAGCCTCTCTGACTTACTGTAGTAGTGGAGGAGTGACTGTGAGAGACTTAAGGAAGGCTACTCCATCTCTATCTACGAAGGATATCTGCAAAGCGGCTAGCTGCTCTGTCGCCTCCTCAAGTAGCTGAATGCCCTTCCTCCTGCTGAGGACATCAGCTACCATGTTCCCCTTCCCAGGAGTATAGACTATCTCAAAGTCATAGTCCTGGAAGAACTCAAGTCATCGCCGCTATCTCAGGTTCAGGTCCTTCTACGAGAAGATGTACCTGAGACTCTGATGGTCAGAAAAGACTGTAAAGCGCTTGCCCATCAGATAGTGTCGCCACGTCTTCAGAGCGAAGACCACTGCTGCTAACTCCAGGTCATGGGTAGCGTAGTTCTGCTCATGAGGCCTCAACTGACGTGATCCATAGGCGATCACTGCCCGCTCCTGCTTCAGGACACAACCGAGTCCGATCCCTGATGCATCGCAGTAGACTACGTACCCTACTCCCTACTCAGGCAACCTCAAGATAGGTGCACTGGTCAATCTCTGTCTCAGCTCCTAGAAGCTCTGCTGACATCTGTATGACCACATGAAGGGTTTTCCCTTCTTCGTCAAAGTTAAGAGTGGTGCCGCAACTCTGGAGAAGTCTGGCACAAATCTCCGGTAGTATCCAGCTAGTCCCAAGAAACTCCGCACCTCCGTCACGCTCCAGGGTGGCTCCCAAGCTAGGACTGCCTTGATCATCGCGGGATCCACTGAAAATCCCGCCTCAGAGATGATGTTTCCCAAGAAGTGGACCTCATGTATCCATAACTGTCACTTCGAGAGCTTACCATAAAGCTGGTGCTCTCGGAGTGTGTCTAGTACAACCCGTAAGTGGTAGGCGTGCTCCTCCTCAGTCGTCGAGTAAATCAAAATGTCATCGATGAAGACCACGAAAAATCAATCAAGGTATGGCTGAAAGATCCTGTTCATGAGGGCCATGAACACTTCTGGAGCATTGGTTACGCCGAATGGCATAACCAAGAACTCATAGTAGCAATACCGACATCTGAAGGCCGTCTTCTGCATATCCTTGTCTCGAACTCTGAGCTGGTGATAACTTGACCTGAGGTCTGTCTTCGAGAACCATCATGCTACCTTGAGGTGATCAAAGAGGTCATAAATTCTCAGTAGCGGATACTTGTTCCTCACTTTCACCTGGTTCAGGAGACGATAGTCGACACACAGTCGCAAGCTCTCGTCCGCCTTCTTGGCGAACAATATCGGGGAAGCCCAGGGTGAAACACTGGGTCGGATGAACCCCTTGCCCTGCAAGTCCTCCAATTGTACCCGTATCTCTCGAAGCTCAGCGTGGGCCATTCGATATGCTGGAGTCAATATCGGGGCTGTTCTGGGGTACATGTCAATATAAAAGTCTACCACTCTGCGAGGAGGTTGCCCTAGAACGTCGTCGGGAAAAACGTCCGCAAACTGATCCACCACTGCAGGAAAACCAGGACTCCGCACGTCAACTGCTCCTAGGATGAGGCTAGCCAACTGATGAGTGATGGGATGTCCTCTCCTCTGCAAGAGTCCATCCTGTGCTGTAAAGGCTCCCTTCTCGCCGGTGAAGGTGAACCTTCTCCCATCGGTGCGTACACATCGTACCTTGCGCCTAAAACAGTCAATCTGTGCATGGATCGTAGATAACCAATCCATTCCCAAGATGACGTCGTAAGGCCTCGACGCTGCTACAAGAATATCCCAGCCGAATCTCTCGCCTCTTAGAGTAAGCTCATACAGCCGGGACCAGTGCATAATCATCGAGTCTGCTCCCGTAGGAGTCTCTAGACATAAGGATCGAGCCAACGGCTCTGTCGGAATCTCCGAGATCCGAACAAGGGAAACAACTATGTAAGAGTGACTCGCTCCTGTGTCTATAAGTACTGCAGCGAGGGTGGAATAGACACAGATAGTACCTCGAATCATCTCGGGTGCGCCGTGGTCGTAGGCCTCTGCTGCCTGGAGCTGTGTCTGTCTCTGCCCGCCAGCTCCCTGTGGTCGGGGTGGACCTCCTGGTGGTGGTGGTGGTAGAGCCTCAAAGCGTCGTACACCACTTGTTGCTCGGCCAGCTCCTCTACCTCATCCGCCTCCTCCCTGCGGACCGCCACGGTCGACCCTCTGCCTCTGCCTCGGTGGTCCCTCAACCGTCTGCTGCTCCTCAGCACGTCGGTTCGGGCAGTCATGAGCCATGTGGCCATGCCCGCCGCATGAGTAGCACTACCTGCCTCTCGAAAGAATGACTCCGCGATGTGTGCCCCGCACTACTGAGCCAGTGTCCTGAGGTCATCTGCCTGAGGGTCTGGTCTGCCTGGACCCATGAGTCATCCGTCGACTGCCTGCGGCAGAAGACTCTGGTACATGTCGCCCTGCGGTGGGTCTCGGCGCTGGTGTAGACTCAGCAAGAAAGCTCTCGATCAAAAGGGCATGCTCCAGTACTCCTGTCTGAGTCGGAATCCTGAGGGAGATCAGTGATGCCCTGATCTCGTGTCTCAATCCCTGCTCAAAGGTCCGGGCCCGGAAGAATGGGTCTCATACCATGTTGGTCGAGTAGCGCGAGATATCAGTAAATCTCACCGAGTACTGAGCGACCGTCATGATGCCCTGCCGCAGCTGAAGAAGCTCTTGAATGCGCACCGCACAGAGTGTGGCTGGGACGAACTCTGAGCGGAAGAGACTCTCAAAGTCCGTACAAAGTAGAGATGCCTCATCGTGCACCTGGAGCATCAAGCTCCACCATCGGCCCGCTACTGCGTGCAGTAGGCTCGCAGCGAGGATCACCATGAGGTCTGCTGGTGTCCTCACTAACCGAAACACACGTACCACTGCCTCCAGCCAGTCCTCGGCTACCTGGAGGTCCGTCTCACCATGGAACCTGGGTGGTCGCTGGCGCTGGAACTCATGCAGTGTGCTGAGGCGACGTGCATCGTCAGCGGCTGGTGCTGGAAGTATCGGTGGCTCGACGGGTAAAGCTACCGCCAGTGCCACTGCTGACAAAGGGCCCTACACTGAGGCCTCATCGCTCGGTGGGCTGTCATCACGCTCGACTCTCGGAACCCTAGCTGGCTGCCGTCGTGGGGCCATCCTGAAAAGGAAACAGGTGCGCCACGGTCAGAATAGTATACCTGGTGAGCTGATACAAAGTAATCACAAAGAAAACTTGAATCACACATGCAATCAATGTTTTCGTGCATTAAGTCAGAAATCAGAAGTCAGGGTCCTGGTGTACGGATACATCAGTCACCGCACCAACATTGGACTCCCTGGACTGATAACCACACACAATAAGCTAAACACTATTGCTTCGCATAGAAAAGATCAGAGTTCGTGGTAGAACCGAACTCCTTTGATACCAATTTGTCACGACCCGTCCTCGGGGCCCGTACCGTGACTACCCCAAGCCTTCCTTCAATAGGTCAGGGGCTGGCGACTAGCACCAAGGCGTAAAACCCGGTAAAAAGGGAAGGCATTGACTTTGTAAAGTAAACAAGCACCATAGAGTAAGCAAGCATAAAAAGTAAACACTAAGTAAAAACTGAGTACAATTGTAAGTGCGGAAAGTAAGTGGGCCAGTATACAAACCCAAACTGAAAGTAAAGTACAACTCGAAAGGGAAAACAACAACTGGAAAGTAAAAGCCACTACGCCGAGCTGTCCACTGGAAATCCCACCTGAAGGGTGGGTAAAGATAGCTCCACTGCTCCTCGGGTCCCGCCGTCCGCTCCGAGTACGTCCCACCCAGTGGTCCACCTCCAGGTACCGTCCTGCTCTGCAAGCCTCAACCACGATCAATGCTGTCCGTCATCTGCAACCAACATAACGTAGTGTGGGCATAGCCCGTGTAGGGGTGAGTATAAGCTACTCAGTAGGGACCCTGAGACCCTCGAAAGTCTCCCAAAATCCACAAAGGATAAACCACAAAGGAAAGATACAATCACGAAGTAACAACCGACACTGCTTAGGTATATGCCCATACATATACCTAAGTCATCAATTCCAATATGCTCCAACCTACGAGCCCAAGTACAACCCAGTACACACAGGAAAGTATACGTATTCAACACAGGAAAGCAAAACGTAATCCACACAGGATAACACAACACAATCCACACAGGAAAGCAAACAGGTTTCAGCTCACACAAGTATACTTCTTCGAAAGACGATAGAGATGATCACTGATCCATCTAAGTCGTCGGACCCACAAAGGATCGATAGGTACTAACCCCCACAAAGACCCACACAGGATCGGACCCACACATGATCTGTAGGCGCTGGCTCACATAGAACCGCTGAGCGCTGACCCCCACCGGATCGGACCCACACAGGATCGGTAGCACTGATCCACACAGGATCGCTGAGTGCTGTAGTCGTCGTCGTCGAATCCACTGAGGATCTCTGCATAGTCGTCGTCGCAGTCACAGTAGCAGTCGCAACCAGCACTAGGGTTCCCGCACAAAGCATGCTCGTTCGGGAGTGTCTGCTCCACCAGCCAAGAGGCTGATACATCAACTGACACTTATTTCAGAGTTGATGTATCCAAAAGTTCCGTATCGTCAACAGGAACTCAACGTCACAGACGGCGCATCGATCGGACGCCCGGTCTGAGAGTTATTGGCTTTTTCGTCCCAGGGGCCCGGTTGGTTTTTAAGGAAAAACCAACCCGACCATACTCCACCTGCGTCCAAACCTCGGGTGGAGTATGGCAAAAGATTCGTCTCACTATGAGGAACTCAACAAAGTTGACGGCACGTCAATCGGACGTCCGTAGCTCAAGATCAGAGTGTTTCCGCTCCGAGGGCCCGGTTGGTTTCGTGTACGAACCAACCCGGCTGAACTCAAAGTATTCTGAAACCTTGAGTGCGATATACCGAAACGACCGTCTAGATCCAAGGATCTCATCGCCGCTAACGGCGCGTCGTTTGGAGGTCCGTAGCCCGAGTTATGGGAATTTGAACCCAAACAGTCCGATAACGGGGGTTTCGGGCCCGGACCGACCCGGCCCGAGACCCCCCCGGTCGGCCCGAACCGGGTCGACACACCCCGATCCGGTCAACCCAGCAGGGCACGGCCAGGCCCGGCCCGGCTGGGCACAGCGCGCCCAGCGCGCTGCCAGCTCGGCCTTCGGCCGAGCTGTTGGAAAAGGGGGGGGGGGGGTACCTGCCCCCCTTGAGTAACCGCGGCCCCCCTCTTTTATGGGGGGCCGTTTGAAGCTGGCTGAAGGAATTTGTTTCCCCCGGCTTCCCCCTTTCCCGCCGGCCCGACCTGGCCGACCAGTTCCTTCTCAACGGGACCAGCGGTGGCCGGTCCCCTTCCAGCTCCGACACCGGCGGCCCGGCTGGCCGCCGGTCACCTTGCTCCGCTGCGACCCGGAACCAGGTGCGGCCCTTGTAGTCTGGCACGGTGTGACGACACCGCCCCCCACCATCGCGGCCCCGCTCCAGTCGCGGTGTCTTCGGTTTTCTTCGACGCGGCGCGACGGCGTCGCGTTCTTAAACTTCTTTCCATGGCGCGATGCAACGGTGCCACACATTTTCCTTTCTCTTGATTCCGCGTTGTGCGACGGCACCACGCCTTCCCGTACCAATCCACAAAGGAATAAATCATGAAAATAAGGAGGAGGGTCGGCCGTGTTTGTGCAGTCCGACCCCTCGCGTTATTCGATAACAATAGGATTTAAAATTTCACGAAGAATTTCAGGAATGTAATACGAACAAAAGAATTAATTACAATCCCCTACCACGGTTCAGGAACAGTGTTCATCAACAAGCCGTGGAAGACGAGCGTCGCAGAGGTCGGGCGTCGCGGGAAAAGGACTTCGACGTCGCGAAGCGAGGATTCGAAGTCGTTGACGGAGATTTCATCGCAGGAAGACCGTCGCGGAAGAGATGATGCAGAAGAAGTACGTCGCATCGCGGATACAGCGTCGTGGAAGACGAACATCGATTTCGTTGTCGTCGAGGTGCATCCGAAGAGAAATCGTCGTTTGAAGAAGATGTCGCATTCTTCGGCGGAGGTGTTCTTCGTTGAAGAACGGTGTTATTCACGTTCTTCGTCGAGGTTGAAGAAGAAGAAGACCACTTCCCCAATCCTCTCAAGGTTGCAAAACTCTAACAATAATAAAATAAGACCAAGTCTTATTTTATTAACACAACCTAACCATATGAATTTCAAGAGTTTGAAATTAAGTAACTCACTTTATTAATTATATCAAGTTGTAAAAAATTAATGAAAGTGAGTTAATGGGGAGTTAGGAAAGTGAGGGGTTAAGAGAGTTAAGGGATTTGAAAAGGTGGGGGGTTCGTGTGGGCCCCACCCTTTCAATTATACACACATGGGAAGTTGGGTAGATGTGGGCCCCACCACCAACTTCCCATGGGAGAAAATAACCACTTTGATAAGAAATAAAATTGATTCAACAATTTTATTTTCTATATAATTAAACCCCATTAATTAACTTCTCTTCCCGCACAAACGCAACTACGGTAAAGGTTCCCTTAAGCGATTACTGGCGTTCCGAGTTCATCGGTGCCCTCGGAATTCGATTCTGAGCACCGGTTCAAAAGTTAGAAATTCCCGCTCGTTCGTTCACTGATCGTACCCGAGCCAAACTTCGGAAATTGATTCCGGGCACACCGGGCCTCAGAATTAGGTGCCGTCAGAAACCACGCTCTTGTAAAATTTCAAAGAAAATTAAGAAAAAATTTCCATTGATTTTATGGGTCTTTACATTACAACTCTATTTGTTTACTTAATAAAGTTTGTATTATTAATTTGGAACCACACCATTCATGGGAGGAATCCTTGTCAAAGGAATGGAGAGCTCAGGAGAACCTTTGTTGAAATATCCTCCAATGAAGAACTTTATCTAGATCCAGAATGAGGACGACGTTCGAGAACGGATTAGAAGCGTCTTGCGGGAGAGACAAATGATGAAGTCCCCTACATCGACTTTGTCTTCTTCCTCAATCCATCTCCAAGGAATGCGTTATGGGTTATAATTTGAAGTCTGATTGAATTTATTGGTTAAGTCTTCATATTATGGATTTACAAAGACAATGGACAAACTAACATGTCCATCATTCTGCACTTATACCATTCCATTTTCTTTTGTTCTTTGAGAATTCTTCTTGCGTTCTTCAATGCCTAATAATTAAGAACACTAAAAACACAATATTTTGTCGAGCGTGATGTATTGATGTGGAGCCTTCAACCTGAGAAACGTGAATATGCGGTTGTTATATTTTTTTGGATGATAAAAAAGTTGTGTTGACCTGCGGAAGTGGTGGGCGACCAGCACACCGGCCGGCCTCCTGGAGGAAGGGTGGAGCGTGTCTGTGCCGCAAGATGATAAAGAGGCCCTGACCCGTTGGTCGCGACGAAGGATGGTGGTGGCCGGCACCACGGTGGGCTGCATTTAATTGTGGTGGCGTGCATCTGCTACCCCTGTAGTGGAGGAGACCGTGACCCATCAGCCGCGGCGGTTGGAGGATGGTAGCCGGCACACCGGCTAGCCATCTGAAGGTGGGGAGACGTGCATTCGCACCCCCCGGTAGAGGAGAAAGTCGTGGCCCGTTGGTAGCGTTGATGCACTTGGGCGGCCGACAACCGGCCGACCGCGGGAGGAGCGACGCGCATATGTACTATTGGATGGATGGATGCACTTTCCGGCTGGCCACAACAGCCAAGAATAACAGCTCCGGTGGGTCTCACATGCCAGCCAAACAGTCCATGGACTGTTCAGAAAATAGGGGGTGCCACCCCCCGGTGTCGCGGCGGACCACCCAGCCTAGCGAGCCACTCCCTTCACGGGCCATGCTAGACTGTGGCCCAGTAGGCTGGGCCCACCAAGGCCTAGCCCATCTGGGCCGAAATCGAACCAGTTTGGGTTGACCCAAAATGGATCAGGTCGGGCCGAGTTAGTCCCACTGGGTCGGACCGGACCCGGGCCCATCTGGACCCAGATATGCCTTTATAGCCATATCTTGAAAATCGGGTGTCCTTTTGACAATCCGTCTGTGGCACCAGAATCCTTGGATTGAGACGGTCCATTTTGGTATACTCCTCTTGAGTTCTGGATAATTTTGGAGTATAGCTGGGCTGGATTGAACCCAAATCCAGCTGTGCCCTTGGAACATAAATGCTAATAACTTAGAGACTGGACGTCCAATTGACAAGCCATCAGTCACGTTGGGTCCCATTTGACCTGACGGACCATTGAGATATTTCTTCATTGAACTTAGTGGATGTTGAGGTATGACCTATGTCTTGATGATTAGTTCTACAAAAAATTCTTTTAGAAGATATCTAGTTGCTGGCTGTGAGGCGGAAGTTGGAGACAGATCATACGGAGGTTAGTACCGAGCAATCCTGTGTGAGTCAGCACTGATCCTATGTGGGTAAGATCCTCTGTGGGTCAGTGCTCATCAATCCTATATGGGTCAGCGCATTCCAATCCTATGTTGGTCAGATCCTGTCTGGGTCACCTCTCATCGTTCCTCTGTGGGTCAGCGTATACTGATCCTCTGGGGGTTAGATCCTGTGTGGGTCATTCCTCGGGTTAGTACCTATCAATAATGTGTGTCTTAGACTTTGTATTATCAACATTAGTACCTCTTGATAAAATAAGACTATCTATCTTCATGAATGATCGCATGTACTTTAATACAGCACTTATACCTGGTGTGAGTTGAGTCTTCTTCCTTCGTGGTGTTACCAGTGTGGTACTTCTACCTTTGTGGTGTTACCTTCGTATATATTAATAACATAAGTATATGTATTGTCATATAACTAAGTAGTTTTGATGACTACTACTTCATGCTTTGTGGTTTTTCTTTTATAAAACTATAGGAGACTTACAAGGGTCTCGTGGTCCCTATTGAGTATCGTTATACTCATCACTGCATGGGCCATGCCTAAACCTCACAATGTCTTGTGTAAATGACGAACATCGCTAATCAAGGTCAAGGGTACCAGACTAGAGGCTGATCAGAGGTGGAAATTAGATGAGACAACTCGCAGGGACAACTATTCGAGAGCTTTACCTACACTTTAGGTAGGGTCCTTGGCATGTGTTCATCGGAGCTGTTCTTTTTTTAGTTTTACTTGTACTTTCCAGTTGGACTTGTATTCTGGCCCCTTTACTTTCTATACACACCCTATTTACATTATATATTACCTTGTGATTGTATCTTACTGTTTTCTTTGTTTGGGTGAGTTTGAGGTTTAGAGGCAACGCCTTTCTGAATTTAGGGATATGCCTTTTTCCGGTGCTAGTCGCCAGCCCTTAGCCTTTGGAAGGTGGGCTTGGGGTAGTCACGACATGGGCCCCGGGGGACGGGTCATGACAGTAGGATTAAAAATGGATTTATGAAATTAAAAAGTAGACATAAAGTCACTTTATTTTAAATTTAAAACATATATTTGGTTTTGAATACCCTTTATTGTATTTATTACATCAATTTCGGGTCATTATGATGACATAAAACACATTTTATACTTATACCAAAATTTATTTCTTACCCAATAATTTGACTGTCTTGCAAAATTATGAAAAATTACTATTGGATAATTTAAAAATGATTATTCAAAAAATAATTTCCCAAATTAATTAAATTTATCTTTTAAAATATAATTGACATATTTTGATAAATGTTGTGTTTTTCGACATTGATTGTTTTCAATCCATTAATGAAATTACATTTTATATCACAAATAGTATATTATAATTTCCATTTTAAAAAATTTATTTAATAATAAAGTATTAATGAAATACTATTTATATCATTAATAATTTAATTCATCAAAAGGAATGCCTTAATTGAAATATCATATTACTCAAAAATACAATTTCTATTCTATCATATCAAAATATATTTTAATCAAACAAATTAGTTTACAATTTCATGAATAAAAACTATAATGAAAAAATATAATAATTATTTAAATAAAAATTAATTTTAAATATTCATATTTTTAGGGTTACTTTTTTTTATACCTTTTAGAATATTTTTAATTTTAATTATCCTATTTTCCTTTTAATGGGTTAATACATATTTACTATACTTACAATTCCTATTGTCAAAAAAAAGTTAAAATTGTTACCTAATAATTATTAATATGATTACAAATATGGAATCCATTTTATCAAAATTATTTAATAGGGGTTGATGAATTTGATTTAATATGAATCTCGTAAGATTGATTGAATGTGTTTTTCTGAAAAATGCCTTTTTTATGAATGAATGATTTTACATTTACACTTTAACTATTAATATCCATTATATAAATCTCAATTACTAAAGAAATATAATATATACATTTAAATTAAATGTTTTTATTATGGTTTATTTAAAATAATTATAATGGATTAACATGATGAATTTTAATTTTTTTTAGAAAATGAATATTTAGTCCCAAAAATAAACATCTTTTAAAATATGATATAATATGACTTTAATGTAATTAAATGAATTTTATATGACTAATTAATACTTATTTTAACATTTAATCAAATGAAAATAAAATTGGGACTTTTATATTACTTAATTTATCATATTAAATGAAAATTTAACATAAAATGGTATTTTTTAGTATTCACTGAAAAATATTCCATGTTTAAAAAATATGAAAAATTTAACTCAAAGTTAATTTCGATATTTTGATATACAAATTGATTTCAATATATTAAATGATTTTTCTATATTTTTTAGAAATTTAATATAAAAAATTAAAATTATTTTTTACAGAAAATATATTTTTAATGAATAAAATGAAAATAATAAAAAAACTACGGAATTATTTACTTTGAATTTATGATTATAATTATATTGAAAAAAAAAATTATATGTATATTTGATAATTTTTTTAACCATATTCATTAACACCAATTTATAGGCTAAGATATAACAGTCATATTTAAGTAATCATTTTTTATTTTGCGTCCATTTTGGGAATCACATACGTTATAAAACATAGTATTCTATTTTAAAAAATCATGGTGTTATAATATAAATGATAAATTAGGTATAATAAATCAATAAATCTAGATTTATTCCCACATAATTATGCTCAATGTGTGGACATCATAAATAACTCCATGCTAACAACTACCATATCATTCATTCATCACCATCCTTAGGGATCATCCTCCTAGTGCATCTATAGCTCTTCATAGTCATAAGGAGAACAATGTGTAGGTACGAATGTAGGGGTGAGAAATAATAAATACTACAGTTATCCTGTGTATTGATCCAAACATTTATACATATAGTTTAATGTGTATATTAATAACAACTAATGTGTAGATGAACTAATATCTCCATACAACATTATCAAATATAACAACATAAATTATTTATCCTTATTGAGATACCTATAGGGATCATTTTTCATGATAAAAAAATACAATTGTTTATATATATATTGTATATTAAATGAATAATCATATTTTATATTCCTTAATTGTCATCCACCTTGATAATTATCTCTAGATGGAAGATTTTGAGATAATAATGGAAATAAAAGTTTCCACATATCCATAAAATTTTAGAGGAAATATACATATCCAATGTTAGAAATAGTAAAAATATCCTCATATTGACGAAAATATAGATCTTCTTGGCTATAATTATATATCAGTGTACTAAAGAAAATACCTATTACTAGGGATAAAATTTTATAGATTACCCTCTAAAACCATAGTGTCATTTTTAGAAGAAGAAATAATATATGGTCCATCTTAGTCCCCCAAAATTTTTATGGAGATAATGGATGTAAATGTAACACCCCAAGCTTCCATGGTACGCTCCTCTTTGAATAATAGAGCAGCGTGTCTTGTACGCAACCTCGAGTTCTAACACACTACGACCAATAAAAGTAGCATTTATGAATAGTAATACCAACATTTTGAAATTATATAAATTTTATATTTCAACATGGACTTCATTCTTGGGTTCAAAATATCGAAATTAGCATATGTTGAATTTTTGGTATTTTTATGAGAACTTACCATTTTTGATCAATAGTGAAAAATACATAAAAACAACTTTTTTAATCAAAATAATTTATTGTGATATATTATACAATTGAGTGGTTCTAAAGTGTAATTAGAATATATTTTTACTATTTTATCCAATGTTGGTCATTATAATTAATTTCACTTTGAAATTGGACATAAACAATTGTCAATCTTTTGATTGATATTCTTTCTTAAAAACACGCTATTTGTCGTGACAGTGGAAATTAATTATTAAATTAATTAAATAAACTTATATGTTTTTAATTTTTTAAAATAGACATCATTTTTGATTTCAGAATATCAATTATATCTTAGGGTGAAATTTTGGCATTATTCTGAAAAACGTCATTTTTTGATGAATAGTGAAACCACTAAGTGGTAGTTAAAAAAATGATTTTTTCGTTTAAATGAAACTTTAACACTTATATGAATTGAATTTCAAAAATCTGACATACATGGTTGTCATTAGTATGTAAATGTGGTTCAATGTGATTAAGATAATTTTTTTTGTGAATAGTAACTTTTATGTTTTATTAATCACGATTAAAGGTAATTATTGTAACTTAAGGTAAAAATGATATTATAAAAATATGAAAATACCATTACACTTTTCCTACACATATTGGATGAGTCATTGCCGACCAAGAAAATCCATGGGTCAACTTGGGGACCCCATGGAGCCACTTGGGTAAGAAAATGACATTAATAACTTTTTATTAAAAGTAAAAATAAAATTGTCACAAACATGTGTTGTTTTATAAAACAATTATTAAACGGGGTCATATAAGTTAAATTTTCGACTATAAATATTCATTGGAAAGATAAAAATATTTACTACATCGTGATATTTTTTATATAATTTTTAGACATTAAATAAATTAAAAGTCTTATTACACCATGATGATGCAGCGATTACCTCATTAATTAACGATTTAAAAAAACGAAAATATAATGTATAATCTAAGACTTACACTTGTCAAAAACATATTGGATGGGTATATTTCAAACCCTTATCACCTTATCCTCAAGATATATAATTGTGGGACCTTTGAAATCCGAAAATCACATCATAATAAAGTAACATTTCATTACTTTCCAAGAGTGCCCCTCCTCTCCTCTTATAAAAGGCCCCCACCTCTACCACATTATTCACACAATCAAAGCAATTTGTCTTGGTAAACCTCTACCAAAATACTCTCTAAACATCCCTCTTTTACTCCTAGAAGCTTCACTTTGTGCAGAAATCTTTCCAAGGAATCCTTTGGCTCAAATCAAAAAGAGTTACCCGATTTTAATGTAATAACTTCTCTAATGTCCTTTTGTTTTATTTTGCTTCTCCAATCCCCTAAACTCTTTTTATTAATTTCTTTTGTAACCACATAAGTATATTAAATATACTGGGATGTTTTTATGAGAAGGATTTGATTTACAATTATACACACCTTCATCTAATGGTTAATGAACATACTGCTTCTGTGGGTGGAAAAATACTGCGTCATGAAACGATGATTGTTCAATATTATTTTAATACCTCTCATGGTGGAAATTATGATGATACTATTTTCATATATGATAAATATATTATGTTTATGTTTTCTTTATGCTTCTGTATTTTTCATTTATGGCATACGTTTATGATTTCCATTATGGGTAAACGTGATAATTTCATTTTAGGAAGTGCGGACTACCGCCCCCTCAAAGTGATTTGAATCGATAATTCCATATGTGGGATGTATAAAGGATGGAATAGATGATATTATAAATTATATTATACTGGAATTATAATATACCTTTATATCATTATGATTTCATTCCATTAAATATGAAATAGAAATGAAAGTAGCGTTCATGCGTACGTACGGCTTACCGTCTCCATGAACGGTGCATTTCATTTCCTACCTCTAAATGTTACGTAATATTATGAATGAATGTATATACTAGATATATATGATATATAAATTAGGAATATAATTATGGAGGTAATGGATATTCTACCACATAAACAACTTGTAATTATAAGGAGTTTATTGTTGACTCAAGTACCAAAGATCGACAAAACGACCGTTATTAACTTAAATGACTACATAATTTTTGTAACATTGTAATAAGTGATATAAAAGGGATAATGAACTTGAAAAAGGTTCTTAATCAAGTATATATTAACTCTTGTTTATTAATAAGGATATTAAAGAATGGTCGAGTGAATTTGGACATGAGGTAAGGGAACTTCTTAACCCGATTTCCGTTCTTTGGGTTAATCTCATAATTTCAAATTATGTCATGATATTATTATGTTCTATCTTCTATTTTTACTTTCTTTATGTGTACTTATAGTGAATATACATAATAGATCTATTTTATTTAGAAAAATGATCTTTGTAAGGGACTTCGTCTCAATATACTTTCATTGATACATATTTTATTTTATACACAACTTTCATTTATACGGTGTATAAACACCTTTGACTTTAACGTTTATTCAAAAGAAATCTTTTTTATATGAAGCATTTAACTAAACGACAAATGGGAATGTTTTTTTTGTCATACATATGCGGCGGCAACGACTTCTCCGCCGCCCTGACCATTATTTGAGTTTCGGCTTCCTCTACAAGCCATAACTTTTTTAAATGAAAAATAAATACAAAGTTATAATTTTCTTTTATTTTGTTAATGAAAATGGTTTTGAACGTTTTTTTATTATATAAAATTATTTTATTGATATCTTGTGATTGAAATGTGGAAATTTTATGTTTCCTTTATGCATGTTTTATGTGATACGATTATGTTATGGTTTATGATATGTTTAAACCTGTTCATATGAGGAATGAATTGGAATTAATAAGTGACGGGTGGAGCCCGATATAGCTCCTCAATGCATCGGTAGGTCTCATGAGACAAACTAGTGTCTTGGCACGAGGCCTTGACCAAATCTTATTTGTAGTCTTGGCACGAGGTCTTGTCTACATGGTTATGATAGTCTGGCATTATGAATTCCATCATTATGAAAGTGGTTATTGATATTGCATGTGATTATTCAACTAGTAGAATAACCATGTGAATAAGTAAAAGACATTATTTAATTATAATTTTGCCAGATTATGCTGAAGTTCAAGTTTAAAAGGTTTTTGTTTTAGTTATACATTTCCTTAAATGTTTATGTTTATTTATGAAAGCTTTCTCTATATTGTTATCCTTACTGAGCATCTGAGCTCACCCCTTTCAATGTTTTAATATTTTTCAGGATGTGAAGAAGTATTTTATGAATGACCTGCAGGGATAGTCAGAAGGGGATATGAGTGTGGACAATGGAGACAATGTTATTGTAGTTTTTCACTTTATGATGTAATGTAACTTTTATTAATTTATCTAGTGTTTATAAGGCTAGTAAACTAATCGGTCTTTAGAGACTTGATCTTTTGTGATCATTCCAATGTTACGTAATAATGCACCGACTCTGGGTAACTGGGGTCAGGGTGTTACAGTTGGTATCAGAGGCAGTTTAGTACTAACCATGGAAGCTAGATTTAGATAATCTCTGATTAGAGAACATATACCTAAGATAGACTTTTGAGGATTAGTATAGAATAACATCTTATAATTTTGGTATTATAGAGATTTTAAGAGTTTTATGAGAAAATACATCTCTGTCTGGATACGAGCAGGTAGAGGTGGCTCTGGCACAGGTGTACCTAGGGGTAAAACCCGAAAAAACCACCTTGAGCTAGACTAGAATGGGAACTGGTACACGACAACAGGCCTTATTGCACTCTTAGTTACGACACTCCCGGGGGATATGCTTAGGATAATTCCCATTTTCATTACAAACCATTATAAAGGGTTTATGAGTATATAATTCCTCAAAGAATTTTTTTTTTATGATTATGTGGAAGGAATTGAAACTGTATCAATGCACACACTCCATGTAGGATTTTACCTCCTGCTCAAGATAATTATAATGGAGTTGGTGATACAACTGGTGATGATCAGCTTATCACCATAATAGAGAAACTCACTCAGGTTATGAATAATAACATTACTTGTATGGAGCACCCTGATCTGCAACGTGGAGGATCAATGTTAGACTGCTTCATGTGGAAACAACCACCAACATTTAATGGGGTTACAAATCCATTAGTAGCTGAGCAATGGATAAACTCAATAGAGAAAATATTCCATGCCGTGGGGAGTAGTGAAAGGGAAAAGGTTATCATGGAAGTTTACCACCTCACTGGAGATGCTGATCAATGGTGGTCATTGATTCAAAACACAAAGGAAGATGATGAAGTATCGAATTTGGAATGGAGGGATTTCAAAGTTCTTTTAATAGAAAAAATACTTTCCTCGTGACCATCGAGAAAATATGGAAAGGCAATTTTTGAGTCTGAGACAAAAGGAGGATGAGAATGTCGCAAAGTATGAGGCCAACATTACATGGTTAGCGAGGTATGCTATAGATTATATACGTAACCCAAGAATTAAGATTGATCGTTTCTTTGATGGGTTAAAACCATTTCTCCATCGAGACTTAGTCTCACAATCTTTCATATCGTATGAAGATATTGTCTCATGTGCTATCAAGACAGAAAAGGAATTCTCTAAATCTTATGAGAATAAAGTAAAGCAAGAGAAGAAGAGAACAGCGGAACCAGAGACAGATGGAGGGAAAAAGGGAAATAAGTATTTTCCATTATGAAATAATTGTGGGAAGAATCACCCCGGTACTTGCCTAAAAGGAATGAGAGTTTGTTATAAATGTGGAGAAAAAGTTCACCAGGCTCATGATTGCAAGGGACAGAAAGAGGCTGTCAATGTTGAATGATACAATTGTCTGTAAATGGGGAATTATGCAAATGAATGTCCTAAGCGTCCGGGAAACTTAACTCAGAAAAGGAAAAGGGATCAAGGCCAATCTTATGTTGTTACTATAGTTGAAGTGGAATAATTAATGTATTGGTGCTTTTGGACTCAAGGATTATATTCTGGTTATAAGAATAATGTGATATATATAAGGATTGTACTTCAGTACTTGTTGTTTTCATTAAGGATTTAATATGACGAAGGTAATCATATTTTTAGTATGTGACAATAAGAGAATATTTACTTTGTTTGGGGAATCTGATGTTACAATTGATTTTATAATTTAGAGACATTTTAGAGAAAGTCTGGACAGAGGTATTTTGGATAACTATAAAGGCTGGAATGGATTAAGTTGAACCTTGAGTAGTATTGTTAAAACATTTATAAATAATATTTTTGGAATATTATAATACTATATTTTGAAGAAAAGGACAACCTATAGGTCGGGGGATAACCCATCGCGTCTGACAAAGCTGTAGGAATCGAACCCACAACCTTAGTGCGAAATGACTTTATTACCTACCACTAGCCTACAGGAAGTCCCTAGTTATTACAAAATAGTTTTCTTAATCTAAATGGTATGTGTTAATATTTGGAACCTTGTACGATTAGGATAAATATAATATTTTTGAGTTCTATTATCTTTTTGGAGTGAAAGATGGGTTTGTGTTAAAAATCTATCAAAGAATGAAAGTCTACATCACAAGTAAGTATATTTCCTTACGTTATTAGTAAATCTCTTAATTAAATTCCTCAACATTATTAAAGGTAACTTAAAACAAAAACATTTTCGGTTGACCTTTCCAAATGGGGATTCAATGACCGTTTAACCAATCACAAGTTTGTGATTTTCTTGTTGTTAACTTTCTCCTAATCCTGTTTTCTACAACTCTCCATCAGACCTTGATGGTTTTTTTCCTCCATATCCATATTTTCATAGAATCTTAGTATGGGCTATCTCGGGGGACCTTTGTACTTCTCTTTCTTTCTTTTAAAGTTACATTTTTATTAACCTTATTTATGATGTGGGTTTTCCACAAAGGTATTTTATATTTTCAAACTTTTATTTTCAAAGAAAAATTTTAAATTGCGAGGACAAAATTTATTGAATTAGGGGAGAATGTAACACCCCAAGCTTCCATGGTACGCTCCTCTTTGAATAATAGAGCAGTGTGTGTTGTACACAACCTCGAGTTCTAACACACCGCGACCAATAAAAGTAGCAGTTATGAATAGTAATACCCACGTTTTGAAATTATATAAATTTTCTATTTTAAAATTGACTTCATTTTTGGGTTCGGAATATCGAAATTATCATATGTTGAATTTTTGGTATTTTTCTGAGAACTTCAAATTTTTGATAAATAGTGAAAAATACTTCAAAATAACATTTTTAATAAAAATAATTTATATTGATAAATTATACAATTGAGTGGTTCTAAAGATTATTTTGAATATATTTTTACCATTTTATCCAATGGTGTTCATTAGAATTAATTTCACTTTGAAATTGGACATAAACAATTGTCAATCTTTTGATTGATATTCTTTCCTAAAAACATGATATTTGTTGTGACAGTGGGAAATAATTATTAAATTAATTAATTTCACTTATATGTTTTGAATTTTCTAAAATATAAATCATTTTTTAATTGTGAATAGAAATTATATAATATGGTGAAATTTTGGCATTGTTCTGAAAAACATCAATTTTTTATGAATAGTGAAACCACTAAGTGGTAGTTAAAAAAATGATTTTTTCGTTTAAATGAAACTTTACCGCTTCTATGAATTGAATTTCAAAAATCCGACATACATGGTTTTCATTAGGATGAAAAATGTGGTTCAATGGGATTAAGATAATTTTCTGGTGAACAGTAACTTTTAAGTTTTATTAATCGCGATTAATGGTAATTAATGCAACTTAAGGTAAAAATGATATTATAAAAATATGAAAATACCTTTACACTTGTCCTACAATTATTGTATGAGTCTTGGAAGACCAAGAAAATCCATGGGTCAACTTGGGGACCCCATGGAGCCACCTGGGTATGAGAATGACATTAATAAGTTTTTATTTAAAGTAAAAATAAAATTTTCACAAACATGTGATGTTTTACTAAAACAATTATTAAATGGAGTTATATAAGTTAACTTTTCGACTATAAATATTAATTGGAAAGATAAAAGTATTTCCTACATCATGATGTTTTTTATATAATATTTAGACATTAAATATATTAAAATATTTATGACACCATGATGATGTTACGATTGGCTCATTAATTAACGATTTAAAAAAAATGAAAAGATAATGTAAAATATAAGACTTAAACTTGTCCAAAACCTATTATATGGGTAGATTTCGAACCCCTATCACCTTATCCTTGAAATATATAATTGTGGGACCTTTGAAATCCGAAAATCACTTCATAATAATGTAACATTTCATTACTTTCCAAGAGTGCCCCTCATCTCCTCTTATAGAAGGCCCCCACCTCTACCACCTTATTCACACCATCAAAGCCATTTGGCTCGGCCAACCTCTTCCCAAATAATCTCTCAACTTACCAATATTACACTTAGAAGCCTCAATTTGGGTATAAGGCTTCCCAAGGAAGCCTTTGGCTCAAATAAAAAAGAGTTACCCGGTTTTAAGGTAATGTCTTCTCTAATGTCCTTTTGTTTTATTTTTCTTCTCCAACCCCTAAACTCTTTTTATTTATTTATTTTGTAAAAACACCAGTATATTAAATATACTAGGATGTTTTTATGAGAAGGATTTTATTTACACTTATACACACCTTCGTCTAATGGTTAATGAACATACTGTTTCTGTGGGTGGCGAAATACTGTCTCACGAAACGATGATTGTTCAATATTCTTTTAACACCTCTCATGGTGGAAATTATGATGAAACTATTTTCATATATGATATATATATTAAGTTTATGTTTTCCTTATTCATCTTTATTTATCATTTATGACATACCTTTATGATTTCCATTATGGGTAAACGTGATAATTTCTTTTTAGGAAGTGCGGACTACCGCCCCCTCAATGTGATTTGAATCGTTAATGCCATATGTGGGATATATAAAAGATGGATTAAATGATATTATATATGATATTATACTGGAATTATAATATAACTTTATATAATTATGATTTAATTCCATTAAATATGAAATAGAAATGAAAGTAGCGTTCATGTGTACGTACATCTTACCATCTCCATGAACAGTGCATTTCATTTCCTACCTCTAAATGTTACGTAATATTATGAATGAATGTATATACTGGATATATATGATATATATGATATCTAAATCATGAATATAATTTTGGAGATAATGGATATTGTATCACATAAACAACATGTAATTATGAAAAGTTTATTGTTGACTCAAGTACCAAAGATCGACAAAACGACCATTATTAACTTAAATGACTTCATAATTTTCGTAACATTGTAATAAGTCATATAAAATGTATAATGAACTTGAAAAAGGTTTTTACGAAAGTAGATATTAACTCTAGTATATTATTCAGGAGATTAAAGAACGGTCGAGTGAATTCGGACACGAGGTAGGGGAACTTCTTAACCCGAATTCCGTTGTTTGGGTTAATCTCCTACTTTCAAATTAGGTCATGATATTATTATGTTCTATCTTGTATTTTTTACTTTCTTTTTGTGTACATATAGTGAATATACATAATATATATATTTTATTTAAAAAAATGATCTTTGTAAGGGACTTCATCTCAATCTCCTTTCATTGAGACATATTTTATTTTATACACAACGTTCTTTTATACAGTGTATAAACCCCTTTGACTTTTATGTTTATTCAAAAGGAATCTTTTTTATATGAATCATTTAACTAAACGACAAAATGGTAAGTTTTTTTGTCGTACGTATGCGGTGACAACGACTTCCCCGCCGCCGTGACCATTATTTGAGTTTTGACTTCCTCTACAAGCCTGAACTTTTTAAATGAAAAATAAATACAAAGTTTTAATTTTCTTTTATTTTGGTATTGAAAATGGTTTTAAAAGTTTTTTTTATTATATCAATGTGTTGTATTGATATCTTTTGATTGAAATATGGAAATTTTATGGTTCCTTTATGCATGTTTTATGTGATACGATTATGTTATGGTTTATTATATGTTTAAACCTGTTCATATGAGGAATTCATTGGACTTAATAAGTGACGGGTGGAGCCCACTATAACTCCCCGATGCATCGGTAGGTCTCATAAGACAAACTAGTGTCTTGGCATGAGGCCTTGAAAAAATCTTATTTGTAGTCTTGGCATGAGGTCTTGGCTACGTGGTTATGATAGTCTGGCTTTATGAATTCCATCATTATGAAAGTGGATATTGATATTGCATGGGATTATTCGACTAGTAGAATATCCATGTGGATAAGTAAATGGTATTATTTCATTATACTTTTTCCAGATTATGCTGAAGTTCACGTTTAAAAGGTTTTTGTTTTAGTTATACATTGCCTTAAATGATTATGTTTATTTATGAAAGCTTTGGCTATATTGTTATCCTTATTGAGCATCTGAGCTCACCCATTTCAATGTTTTAATATTTTCGAGGATGTGAAGAAGTATTTTATGAATAACCCACAGGGATAGTCAGAAGGGGATATGAGTATGGACTATGGAGACCATGTTAATGTAGTTTTTCACTTTATGATGTAATTTAACTTTTATGAATGTATCTAGTGTTTCTAAGGATACTAAACTAATCGGTCTTTTGAGACTTGATCTTTTGTGATCATGACAATGTTACGTAATAATGCACCGACTCTAGGTAACTGGGGTCGGGGCGTTATAGTAAACCCTCAGGTGAATTATTCTTTATAATATTATCGTACTAAATATTCTAGCAGAATTATCTATCTCTACCTATATCATAATAATGATGTTTTAGAAAGTACCCTTATTAACCTATCGACTGCCCAATATCTTAATTATCTCATCCTAAGGTAGTGGGCGAGTGGGGGAAGATATATTTATTAATGAATTTTTGGGATTCATCCATTCTAATTAGATATAAAAATAAAACTCATAAATTTTTCCGATGTATCCTTGATGGAATCGACATATAATATAAATATTGAACATAAATGTGCATACCTAGATAACAAAAAGCTCCATCTACAATATTTGATATAGTTAACATTCTATGAATCAATTTAGAATTATATAATTTCAAACTTCCTTCATGTAGATGAAACCTAGAAAGGGATCCCCTAATTATTATTGCAAAAAAATAAATATAAAATGGGATCTAGCACTAACACTTAGTGATAAACCATGTATTGGGAGGAGGAGAGTATCATGATGGTTAGATAAAATAATTCATATTCAATAGAATGGATATCATCCCTTTATATATCCATCCTAAATAAAATTTTTATAATGTAATATTTAATACATATTCAAATTACCGTAATATTCAACATATTAATATAAATTTATTCCCATTGGAATTACTCATTGAATTGTTTTAATGAATACATCCCAATTAATCTATTCTTAATGGATTCAATTTAATCCCTTCATAATTCAATATAAATGATGTGTGGGAAGTTTTATGAACATAAATCCATGTATATGCATTAGTTCATATTAAAAAATCTCCCAATTACAATTAAATATAAAAAAACTATTTATAAAATACTTCACAATTTGTTTGTGAATCCATCAAAATATATTTTAAGATAGGATTTTATTATACTCTATTAAATTTTTATAAAACAATTTTTCCTAAATGTAACCCATATCAAAGGCTTAACCATGTGAACCTATATTCCTTAATAGTGATGAAATTAAATATAAAATCCATATTTTATAAATTTAAGAAAAGAGAATCCTCTTGAAAAGAATTGGTGTTACTTAAGAAACTAAAGGATTTTCTATGATCTCTATCAAATATACTCAAATATCTATATAAAATTTCTCATTATAAGGTGTATCATATACATTGTATGTATACCTATATAATATCTTTTTCCATGACCCTACGTAACCACCAGATATGGAAAATTCTAATCAATTGTATTACAACTCATATTCTATAGATTCAATAAAAAAGTAGACCTTATAAATGAATACATAAATCACTATTCATCTTGAGGATGGTTACATAACATGTATCACATCTAAGTATATTCACACATATCAAATGAATCCACTAATAATCGGCATGAATCTCTTTAGTATAATTCTATCAAGGGTTAGATGTATTTAAATTTTATATAAGTCTCATTTGACATGGTTAAAATGGACTCAAATTATGATGTTTTTGAAACTATATATATCACTAAACTCATGTAATAGTGGTTTATAATTATTATACACCCCTAAGTATTTCATTTATTATATGATATTACATGGAATAAATTTCAGTGGGTTGGTCCAGGTAATAATTCGTTACTTATTACATCATTATATATAATCTTCATATTTCATATACAGCCCATTATAATGAGTACAAGTTTTCATTCATGTTAGTATTATTAAATCATCGCAACTCATACCATTCCTTGATGATCATGGACTAGGTATAAATCAATGTTGTACATCTAGGGGAATTAATAATTCTACGGTTTATGTTAAATAAATTTATAGCTCATAAGAATAAATGATGTATGTAGATTTAATTTACAATATAGTCCTGATACATTATATATTCATTATATAATTCACTCATGTATTGACTTCCTAGAGACTTAACATGATGCTTATGTTGTAACTATGGTAATGTCTTCATCATAAAATACACTAAATTTTATTTTGTATCCCCCCAATAGATCTTTATAACACCCATCTCAATGATTTTATTTATGGGATATGATTTTCAAATGATGTGTTTTGTCCTTTTGTGAGCACGAGGTTATTTTCCTGAGTGATATCTCCATTATTTTCATATTAGAACTCAATTTACCCTTGAAAGCTAGGATTTTCCTCACTTTTAGATATGAATTCCTAAAATAAACAACTTCCTTCACAATATATGATGAATTGATATAATCTACATCTATTATCGTGTCCTGTATGATGGTTTTTTTGAAAATATTACAAGGGATGCTTCCACCATTTTGGTAAAACATTAAATAATATTATGATATCATTTCATCTCTATCAAAATAAAATCTCACATCTATAGAACATTTTACAGAGTCCTCACATTCTCAAAAAACTAGGAACATAAACGTAGTAATTCAAAGGTACAGAGTAATGTTATTCACCATTATTCAATGAATCCCACTTGTATTAGATTACAAGATACTTCTTATTTAAAGATTGCATTTTAAATCAGGTAAATTTCACAACATGGAATGAATAATGGACCTTGTATTGAATGAATAGGTATTTCCATCAATCCTTCCTAAAAATTTGAAAATATCCTGAATCAATATAATCTGAATTCCCCTAAAAACTGGTAAAGAACAATTCATAGAGTTCTCTATATGAAACCAAATTTTCACATTTCCAAATTATGTGTCATGGCTATGTCTCAAAACATATTATATCTATCTTTATAGATTTTATTACCTAGTAAATACACAACTTCACCCATGTTTTTCATTTAAAATCATTCACCTAACTATATAATTGTTGAGTAACGTGTTCGGTTGTAAATTAGGTTAAGTAATATGACATCCACATACAATATCTAAAATACCATGATAATACCACCACCTGAATGGCCTGATACCCTACTTTTTTTATTGATTTTTTGATAATTACCATTTCAAGGGATGAGAGGATCCATTTTAATCCACAAAGTCCTATCAGAAAAAAAACTCAAGAATAATACACATTGTAAATAAAACGAAAATCATTGATTTCTTATCAAAAAGGAAATTATAAATCCTAAAATCATGATTAAATATATTAATGGGAATTTCAATATTATATAACATAAATGTAACGTTTATCACATTAAAATATTTTGGATGTTTCATAAAAATTTCCTCAATTGACTTTCAAATAAGGTTTTTTTTGACATCTATTTTCTATATCTCAGAATAAAAGGAAACAACTTTGGTGACAAATATATGAATTGACAAAATCATTACAACTAGTGAGATAGTTTCATTATAGTCAATAAAAAATATCAGGGGAGCATAGTAGTACTTGAGGTGCTGAATATGTTTGGGTGTTAGTTTTAGATATTTAGAGTCAGGTAGTCATTACTATTTCTCTTTTTCAATTGTCTTCAGGATATGAACTCCATTATCCTCCCTGATTTGGTTTCTATTTTTCTCGTTTCACTTTTATATTACCTTGGTACGCATTTACATTATTAATAGTGGTTTTCACATTCATTTTTTATTCACTATATGTTTTATTTTTATTATTTATCTATATTATTACATGGATATAGGTGTGTGGATTCATATAGGTAAATTAGGCTGAGGCCTCCCATTTCAATGATTAAAATAACCAGAGATTATCTACAACAATTTTCCAATTGAAGTGGGCCTAGTGTATAACTATCTACACAGTATATGATCAAGGAATTATTTATTCAATTGGGTTGTGATAGAGTTGTATTATAGGTGGCTTATTTTAGGGTCAGTATTCTGAGTTAGACTTTTCATAAAGGTTTGGGATCTTAATGAAATCATGTTGATGTGTCTCGAGATCATTTCTAATGTTAAGGAGCCTAGTGATGGTATAAAGTACAAAATATCACTACAATAGGACTCTTACTACCTAATTTTCAACTTAGAATACTTAGGAACTGATTATAGGGAAGCCAATGATACAAACATAATATTCAATAGGGTATTTTAACTTCTAAAGACTTCTTCAATCAGTTTCCCAGATATAATAATCTAAATATGGAACATATTTTTAATTTTATGATGCCTTTGTGATGATATCATATAAGGATTACAGTGCAGGGTCATGATAATGAGTAGTTGAGCAGTCTGGCCTTAGTAAATTAATGATTTCTCTAGGTGTTCCATCCCGGTGAGCATAGAAATGTGCTCTTATTGGATGGTAAGATCAGGGATCCCCTGGTGGTTTTGGAAGATGATCGTCTGCATGTTGGGTAGTTGATATCTCTAATTGGTTAGGATGATTTTGTATGCAGTCCTATCATATTACAAATGTTCTAGTGATACATACCAATCATGTTTTATGGTAATCCATACCCTCAAGCATCAAAGGATTGGCTCATGGAAGTGTTATGTGATTTTCAACTAGTAAAGACCCTAACCGATCTGATGGTTGTGCTTTCAACCAATATTCTTCATAGATTTGTAGGGTGATGGTGTGTTCTATTCAGTCATACACATAATGAGACTATTATCTCATAGATATATATTCAATGGTTATTTTGTGACATGTTTTATTTATTGAGGATGCATTATATGTTGATCCATGTTCTTATCAAGCTATTATATGATGATATGTGAGTTTTTGAGTATATCATGAGTTTTACTATCCTCACATGATACTCTCTCAATATGATGGGATATGTATACTTCCATGATCAAAAGATTTATCAGGACCTTCATATAGATATCTAAGATAGAATTGTCTGCTAATGAATTCCTATTTATGATAGTGATCTAAAACAGGCCTTGGTGACGAGTGTTTTCTTGAAGTGGGGCTCTCGGAAGCAAGAGTAAAAAATTGAAATTATGGGGGCGATCCATATATAGTGGATGATATGCTATATACATGTGGGTATTAATGAAATAAGAATACTCAATCCGAGACTCATACATAGAGATCTGTAGCATATTAACCATGATGAGAGTATTGTTAACATTAGGTGGATGATGTCATGCTTGTGATGGTTGTGGTTGCATGGGTCATGATTTCTTGACCCATCATGTTGTATACGGTGCACAGATAATGGATATACCTCTACATAATATTCATCATTTTGATCAGGGATCTCTCAGGTGTGTTCAAGGTATCCTTTAGGTTGTAGTAAAAATATAGGGGAATATAGATCTGCAAAGGGATGAGATGTAAGTTGAGGTAAAAGATGTGACATACTACCACCATGACCAATAGGTGGACCATTCAAATATCATCTGGATGAGAGTAGAGGGTATGGTCATTTTCATTCTATGTAGGGTTATGAACATGCTGCACAATAAATGATTCAATGTTTGTTTCATCTCTTCTCTACTTTATCTATAGAATATTAAGATACAGGTGCAAGTCATTCCTTTATATATTTAACCCTTGTGCAGGATTTATAGAGTCTTGTGGATTCTTTATTTTATTAGTTGAGGCTAGAGGTTACTATTGGTAGTGACTATTCAATATCATTCATATTTTTATAGAAAAATTTTGAACATAGGAGAGAGTGTTTCACATGGTTCCTCTCCATATTATCAATGAAACAGTATAACACTATTCTATATATGAACCGATTTTTTCGTATGGAATGGTCTAATAATGTATCACCATAGGAAGGTTAGATGTCAAAATATTGATGGCATGTGATTCTACATCATGGGTATGAATTTATATATAATAGAGTGAGTGGGGATCATGAGAAGGATGTTGAAACCTATCACCTAACCATTTATATTTTTAACCCTTGGTGTTTCTGGCTCTACAAAAATCAAGCTTCATGTAGTAGTATATTATTAAATAGAAATCTTCCCCAAAGATGTTCCAGGATATATGTTGTTGTGGAAGATTTAATTCTACATTAACATGTAAGACTACACAAATATTTTAGAAACATATTAGATAGCCCCTGAAGATCTCTGGGATCTGAGGGTGTAATTGAAGAGCTTCTTGAGAATGGTTTTATTAGACCTAGTGTTTCAACATGAATGGCTCTAGTTCTGTTCAATAAATGATAGGAAATGATCTTGAGAAATTTAATTAATTATTTTCTCCTAGATCGTGAGATGATCAACAATAATTACCCCTTTACATGGATGAAATTCCTCTTTGAAGAGCATAAAGGTGAAAGATGGTTCTCAAAAATAGATCTCAGGATTTTATACCATTAGTTGGGGGTTAACAAGGTTTTTATTCTGAAAATGACTTTCTGATGTCACTATAAGAATTATGAGTACCCATTCATTCCGTTTAGTGTGATAAATTCCATAATATCATTATTGGAAGATACAAATGATATCATTCAAATTTCTGGGATTAGTTAGGTTTTTTCTTTATTGATTACATTAGTATTATTGATGTGACTAAGAAGGAACATACATAGAATTTTTTAGATGGTCCTAGACATACTTTACTAGCACAAATTATATGGTAATATATTAAAGAATTACTTTTGGATTTAAGTTGATTAATTTCTACTGAATTTCATATCTTGGAATGGTGTAGTTTTAGATCGAGGAAATAATTATGCAGTACATTCTAAGGAGTAACCAAAAAATTTGATGGAGGTAATGAGTACACTCAGTTTAGTAGAGTTATATTAAAGGATCATGATATATTTTATAGTATTATAACCCCTATTAATTCCCTAACCTAAAAAAGGGAATCCACATTCCTAGATTCAGTGATGTTAGAGAGCCTTTGAGCAATAGATGTAGAGTTTCACTAGTGCTCCTATGTTGAGACTACCATAGGGGTCGGGGGGGTGAAAAGTACACGACATTGTATGGTGCCCTTGTAGTGGAACTGATGTATTTTTTGATTCATAGGAAGGTAGTGATAGATTATGAATCCTGTATGTTAATAGCCCATGTGAATAAATAAAAGATCCAAAACATGGAATTGGTAGTGGTAGATTTCTTTATGAATATTTAGAGTAATTATATTTTGGTTCAGTACTTCATTGATTACCCATACAACAAGAGTATCAATTAAATCATTACCTATAAATTCATCAACATGAGATAATTGATTTATTTTTCATTTCTATAGTAATGTGACATTATGAAATTTTATACTCTTTTGAAGGTAATCACGGTTCTAGATGTCCTTAGTAGAAAATATCAATCTTATTTGTGGAGGAGGAATCAGAGCAGTTGTCCCCATTGTAGCTAACTGTAGTGGAGGAGAGGACTGAATATTCTCTTCCTTTATTTTTTAGGACCCCACAACATCCATAGTGAGTTGGATAATGTGATTTCAGTTATATTGACTATGATGTTCTGCATAACCTGATAACCTTAAGAGACAGACCAGATGAATTTTTAGGGGAGCATGCCATCCAATACCAAGGATGGATCATACTTATATTCAGGTTGTGTGAGAATGTTTTAAGAGAGTTTCATTCTTTCCATATAGGTACATCCATAAAATATGTAAAAAAACCTTTGGTGAAGGTTTTTATGGGTTAACGAGAGGCCAAAAACTTGTGAGATTGTATGTGAGTATGATATACTCTATAATACCAAATGTAGGATCGAACATGTAAACAATAGATTCTCAAATACAAGAGGGGGTGAATTTTAATATTAAAAAATCATGTGGATATTTTAAATATATTTATGTTTAACAAGGTTAAACAAGATAATTCACAAGACCTCTAAGTTCTAACAACATTCATGATTCTGGAATATTGATTCCGGAAATGAAACACAACAAAAGATTACAACAACTAAGATTCTACCTTAAAGCGTATAGAATCAAACTAAATCAGAGTACAAGTGTGAGGAAGTATAAGAAAGTTATACTTTACTCAACAATAAAAATGCAATGGAAAACCTGAAACAAAACAAGTAACAAATAGTAAATCATTTAACCAAAAGAGAAGTTTATCCAACAACCTTGGATAAAGGTCCCTTGATTTATACTTTCATGAAAGTATGTCTTACTAACACCAGGGTGACCCCTTGATACATAGATCAGAATATATCTTGCTATCCCAGAAAGCCCTTAACTATCAGGTAGTCGGCACCTCTGTCTTCCTAATCTCGGAAGCCCTCAATTGTAAAAAGAAACAATCAGAGCCGCACGAAGCAAATCTGCATGAAGAAATCATTGAACAAGTCATTCACATTTTTCTACACGAAGCCTGATAGTTTATAAGAGCCTCCCTCTCTAGAAATCACTTCAACAGTATGTAAGCACAGTTGTCAAAGATGTTGTCAAGAGTAAATCCTAAGCTCTTTCAAATGAGCCCCTATTTATTGTCACAACTCCAACGGTCAGCTCCATCCTCCAACAGTCATATTATTCTGTGAATTTCGGAGAGACCTGTACACCTGTCACTCAAATAACGGTTAGTGAGTTGATGAAAGAATTAAATCGTATTATAACTAAAAAAGTGTAAGCATAACCAAAAATGATATTCAGAATGTAAGTAAATAAAAATTCAGATTCTAACCAAAAATTGAATTCAGAGTCTAAAATAAAAGGATATTTGGATTCTGTTTTGTAGGAATTCAGAACCTGAATTATATAGAATTCTAGATTCTGAATTTGAAGGAAATTTTGAATCTGTAATCACAAGAATTTTGAACCACAACTTACAAAGTTCAGAGTCAGAGTTCATGAGAATTCAGAGTCAAAAATCATAGGAGTTCAGAGTCTGAATACAGAGAACTCGGAGTCAGAACTCAGAGAAGTTTGTAACCAGAATTTAGAGTCGAACTTCATGAGAGTTCGTATACTGAATTCGGAGTTAAACATTCTGAGAGTTCGTATTCATAATTCGGAGTTGAACTTCATGAGATTTCATAACCAGAATTCAGAGTCAAAATTCATGAGAGTTTGTATCCAGAATTCAAAGTTTAACTTCATGAGAGTTTGTAATCAGAATTCGTAATCAGAATTCGGTATCAGAACATAGATAAGTTCGGAACAAGAATTATGAGAATTTGGATCCTAAAACCAAATGCATTAAATCTAAGTAATTATAGGATTTCAAGGTTTTGGTTTCAATCTGAGTTTTACACTTAGAAAAATTATGATATGATCAAAAAAATCTAGGTAAGGGTAAATAACCTTGGGTAATGAAACATCCCTTAAGGGAGTAAAACAAGGGAAAAAATTAGTTTTGCCTTGAGATAAGGTGTTTTTTATTTTCAAAATAAGATGAATCATGAAGTCATAAAGAAAACTTATTGACTTAACTATCTCCCCCAAGTATGAAGGAATGGAAAATTCATAAGGAAAACCTTATTGACTCAACAATCTCCCACTTTTTGAAAAGCACAAACATCCTTAATAAAAATTATATAAAGACATAGCAAACCTTTTCTTGACGTAGAAAATAAAACTTATATCCCTTTTGACATTGGAAAAAATGAATACGACTAACTCCACCATAGGATTTGGAACTCTAAGGATCGTATTCTAGAATTCCAGATGTGGATTTTCATTATCTTGGAAATGGAAATTTTCATAATGAGAAACACCCCCTTAGATAAACTCACGCTTACTTAGGGATATATCTTCTTATACATAGAAATCTTTTTCCTTCTCCATTTTATAATTCTTTTTCCTTCTCCCCCTTTTTGATTTTAAAAAAGAGTTTTAGGGAATGTAAAAAATATGGTACCAGAAATATTAGTATAGACATCCAAACAAACCAAGAAAGCACAATTCCATTAAGATTGAAAGAATTACTACAAGGGGGAAAAGATCAGATTTGGGTATATTTTGTTTTTTTTCCTTGGGAATCAGCTTCTTCATGATTGTCTTCAGCTTTTTCTTCTCTTTGTGATGCTCCTCTACATTCTTTTCCAAGGTTGTGATTCTATCCTCTTGATCCTTCAGGGCCTCTTCTTGAGCCTTTAGCAAGTCATATTGCTTCACAATATTTTCTTCCATCTCGGACTAGAGATCCCTCTTTATTTTTAAACTTTGGAAAACATAAATCAATTTACCATTCAGGTCATTGACATCCTAAATCATAACATTCTCCTCAAGGGTTATCTTTTTCTCAATGCTATCTGTAAGATTCTTGATTTTGGTGTCTTTGGTATCAAATTCTTATTTGAAATCATCTTGAAATTGATCAATATCTTCCAAATCAAAAACAATTTTCATCAACCAGTTGGTCATCTTCTTGCATGAATTTTTGTGGGCTTTAAAATTGATAAGGAAATTCTTGTGATCAGCCTCAATCATAACACAACTATCCATCAACATGGATACAGAGTCTGATTTCTGGTTCATGCAATGCTGAAGCATCTGGCATCTAGTATCAATTGCTGGAATGTTTGAAATTGTATCCACCAGCTTTTTCAGAGACTAAACAAAAAAATCATTTCCTAAGGCTGATGAATCCGAGTCAGACATTTTTCTTGGAGAATGGTTCTTCATCTAATGGTACCAGCTTCCTCTTAGATGATCATCCATCTTTTTTATTCCTCAAAATATCTTTGGTTGGAGTATCAAAATAAACTTGTTTTCCTTTTTAAATTTTCATAATAGCCTCTTCATTAGAAGTATTATTTTCGTAATAATAATTCTTATCAATAGATAAATTTTTTATAGCCTCACCAGAGTGTTCATTGGCCATAAGGAATGTATTTGGGAATGAAGTAGTACTAATGAACCCCATATTCTTCTGTGCTGATGAATCACATTCAGAATATTCACTTTCTAAAGAGTCTCCACATCTCACACTCCAAGTATCATTAGCTTTAAGGCTTTTCTTGTACTTTGATCGATAAAATTTATCCTTGTTCCATTCAGAATTCCTTTACTTATTTTCCTTCGTTTTCAACAAAGGAAAATCAGGTATGATATGACCTGTTCATTTACATTCGTAATAAGTAACTTCTCCATAATTCTTGTCTCTGTAGTCTTTCTTCATATACATGTTCCGATGAATCTTTTGAGCTACATTCTTGTTCATTCTCCAAGAAATATTGACGAATCCATTCTCATACTTTTCTATATCACTAGATTCTGACTGAATAATGAATTTCTTTGTCTTTGATCTTGTTACTCTTTCTAGAGTTTTGGATTTTATATGTTTAGAAGTGGTTGTAAAAGAAACTCCTCCATTCCCATTCTTAATCACGACATTTTCAGCATCTCTATTCATTCTGGTTTCTTGCTGAAGAAGAGTTCCAAACAATTCATCTAAGGAAATATGAGTGACTTTTCTGTTCTCATCAATCGATATCTTATTGGACTCTCATTCATTTGGCATAATATCTATGATCTTATCTACACGAGCCTCTCATCCAAACATTTTTATCCCATATATTTTAATCTATTCATGATATTCATAAACCTTTGTTGTGTTTTTCTTATAGGTTCTCCATAAGGAAAGTTAAAGATATGGTATTCAGCTCTAAACATAGCTCTTCTTGTCTCTATGACTTTAGATGTACCAAAATGTGTAACTTCATGTTTCTTCCAGATACTGTTTGTAGCTTGACATGTTTATATCTGGCTATTGATGTTCCTAGTCATGGAACATAACAAAGTATTTATGACCCTGAAGTTTAATTGATAATTTGATTTATCCTGATTCGTAAAGGTTCTAAATTCCTTATCCGGAACCTTATAATCTCTAGTCAACATTATATAGTTATCAACTCTTGTATTGATAACGAAATTCTTCATCCTATCTCTCTATTACTCATAATAATTTCCATAAAAAAGAAGAGGTCTGGTAGGATTTAGATTATAAATGGAGTCAACATTTAAACCTTCCATCCTTAAGATATTCTTTAGCACACAAACATGTTAGTAGTATGAGTTTTTGAACAAGAGAAAATATCGTAAGAAATGTACTAGATATTATATCTCTAAGTAATAATGAATAAAAACTTTATGAGTCTGAAAATATATATATGAAAAAGAATGAATCGGAAAAAAAAATTAATCTAAAAAAAATATGAATCTGAAAAAAATTTGAATCTGAAAAATTCAATTCTGAAAGATTCCTTTTGAATCTAATCATGAGATTAATTCAGGGGTAACCAGCTCTGATACCAATTGTGATATGGTATGTGAGTATGTTATACTCTATAATACCAAATGTAGGATCAAATATGTAAACATGAGATTCTCAAATTCAATAGGGGGGGTGAATTGTACTTTTAAAAATTCCATTGGAAATTTTATAGATAGTTATGTTTAATAAGGATAAACAAGATAATTCATAAGACCCCTACGTTATAAAAACTTGCTTGACTCTAGAAAAGTGATTTCGGAAATGAAACTCAACAAAATTTTACAACAGCTATGATTCTACCTTAAAGAGTATAGAATCTAACTATATCAGAGTACAAGTGTGAGTAAGTATAAGAAAGTTATACATTCCTCAAAAATACAAATGCAACAGAAAACTTGAAACAAAATCAGTAACATGTAGAAAATATTTTAACCTAAAGAGAAGGGTAGACAACAACCTTGGATAATGGTCCCTTGATTTATACTTTCAAGAAAGTCTATCTTACCCACACTAGTGTAAGCCCTCAATATGAAGATCAGAGTCGGTCTTGTTTCCCCCGCTATCCCTCAACTATCAGGTAGTCGCAACCTCTATGTTCCTATCCCCGAAATCCCTCGATTGTACACAACAACAATCAGAGTCGCACGAACCAAATATGCATAAATAAATGATTGAACAGGAAGGCCAAACTTTCTACACGAAGCCTGAGAGTTTATAAGAGACTCTCTCTCTAGAAATCACTTCAACGACAAGTAAAAATAGTTGTCAAAGATGTTGTCAAGTGTATGTCCCGAGCACTTTCAAATGAGCCCTTATTTATAGGAATAGATCCAATGGTCGACTCTCTCCTCCAATGATCATATTCTTCCTTGAATTTCAGAGGGACCTGCACACATGTCACTCAAACAATGGCTAGTGAGTAACTGAAAGCACAAAATATTTTTATAACTAAACAAGTGTAAGTATAACCAAAACTGATATTCGGAATGTAAGTAAATAAAAGTTAGGAGTCTAACAAAAAATTGAATTTGGTGTCTACAATACAAGGATATTTGGATTCTGTATTGTAAGAATTTGGAACCTGAATTCCATAGAATTCTGGAGTCTGAATTTCAAGGAAATTCAGAACCAGAACAAAAAAAGTTCAAATTCAGAGTTCATCAAAATTCAGAGTCAAAACTCATAGGATTTCAGAGTCTGAATTCAAAGAACTCGGAGTCAGAACTCTGAGAAGTTCGTTACCAAAATTCAGAGTCAAACTTCATGAGAGTTTGTATTCATAATTCAGAGTTGAACTTCATGAGAGTTCGTATTTAGAATATGGAGTTGAACTTCATGAGAGTTCGTAACCAGAATTCGGAGTCGATCTTCATGATAGTTCGTATCCAGAATTCAGAGCTGAACTTCATGAGAGTTCGTAATCAGAATTCCTAATTAGAATTCGGTATCAAAACTTAGGGAAGTTTATAACCAGAATTCAGAGAATTTAGATCCTAAAACAGAATTATTCATATCTACGTAATTATATAATTTCTAGGATTTTGTTTCAATCAGAGTTTTACCCTGAAATATTTTATGATATGAACAATAAAATATATGTAAGGTTAAATTTTCATAGGTATGGAAATTTTCCTTAAGGGAGTAAAACAAGGGTAAAACTTGTTTTTCCTTGAGATAAGGTGTTTGTAATTTTCAAAATAAGAGGATTCATGAAGTCATAAGGAAACCTTATTGACTTAACAATCTCCCCTAAGTATAAAAAAAGGAAAAGTCATAAGGAAAACCTTATTGAGTCAACAACACTGACCAATTTATTTCTCAATATCTCACATGTCAATAGTTTATGACTGAAAAATGGATTCCAGTAGGTATAACTCAGTCTCTATAAATCATAGAATGGAAGTGAAATGATGTATATATATTTTATATACTATATTTCCATGGAAATCGATCATCCGTGATTCCACCTGGATGATTGATAGCCATCTTACCATATTGACACACCTTCTTTACATCCATGATAATATTTTAGTAGATAGTTTAGTGAGATCTTATGTTTGGGAGATTGTATGACTTCTTAAGGTTCCCATGAAAATCATCTCTGACCATGATTCTCAGTTCACAGTACTGTTTTTTAGATTATTGCATTAGGTTTTTTGGAGCTAGTTTCTTATGAGAAAAACATTTCACCCCGAGACTTATAGACAATCTAGGAAGACCATCATGGTTTTAGAAGAAATTCTAAGATCCTATATGTTTTACTTTTTCTATAGGTATAAGGATCACTTTACATCGTATTTTTTTTCCTATAATAAGAGTTATCCCTCAATATTAATCATGGTAGAATTAAATGAACTATGGGATGACTTTCGGGTTCACCATTGGTATGGAATGATAATAGAAGAACATATCCTGTTAGGCTTGAACAAGAATATGAAATATTGGATAAGGTTCGGGTAATCTATGACTATATGAGGAAAACCCAATATTAATTGAAATATTAAACATATAGATTTAATATGGAATTTGAGTTCCAATAGTATGGACATTTTTACATGAGAGTCTCCCCACAATAACGAATTTAGAGATTTGGCTGGTGTCACAAGCTATCCTTGATGTTTATCTGCCCATTATCGATCATAAGGATGATTTGTGTGTTTACATACAACTTGATCTTACCCCCATAGTTTAACTAGGTGCAAGACTTCATCCATGTGTCATAGTTGATGATATACATGAATGAGACACTGCACATTATTAACTGGGACAAGCTATACATTGAAGATAGAGCCACCTTCTCAATGTACTAGATCAATATAATGGATTGATTGGGGAGGAACAAAAAAATGAATACCTTTACTTGGGGTTGAGTTATCTAGTATCATGAGAACATGAGAGAAATATCTTAAGATAATGAGTCATATATGGGATCAGTACCCTAAAATTTTGTGTAGCTTGTTCCTTTAACGGTGAAAATCCCTGAAAGCATGGTTTTGTTGATTTAGGTGATCCAAAGGTGTGTATGGTGGGGGATTTGGTTTATTTGGTGAGTTCATGAATACTAGAAGGCCATACTTAAAAGTATATTAAATTTATGACTGCACACCAAGTATTATAAAGAATAAATGTCATAATTCATGGAATCTTAGTGGCTATTGTTTTTTATTGAGTTAAATATCACACATCATATGTTTGATTTGTCACACCATTTGATACTACAAAGGCGCTCTTTCCATGTTCCAAGATCACATTATTAGAGGCTTTAGTGATTATACATTTCGTTTTTCGTAAGATACATGTTAGGTGGTGATACATATATGGTTGATCAATGTCGAGGAAAAAACATGTCAAGGAACTTAGGAGGTAATACATGTAATGTAATCAAATTTATACACCATTTTGTTTTCCCAAAACTATTTACCATGCGTATCTAATTTTTTGGGACCCAAATTTGGGATATTGAGTTTCCAATACTTATTATAATTCCACATTGGATGCGTGGTGGACTTTTTTTTGTCATTTGAGATATTACACAAGGTGATATGAGTAGGTCTCTTTTTCCCTTGAATATTAATTGATGAGAGTGATTGGGAAATGTCATTATAGAAATGGTGGGGTCACAACTCACATGATTCACTGGGGAATGACTCTCATATATTATTTGTACAGATAGGGTCAAAACACAACTACTTTATAGAGGGAGTAGGTAATCTATCTCTACTTTTTTATTCCCCCATAACAATCTCTGATAGGAAGGGGGTCCTCAATATGATATTGTGATCCCTCAACAGTGGGGGCTATTAATGGGAATCACTATCTTCCCATTTACTCTCTTAGTGTTGCGTGTGGTGCTTTGGAATGGAGTAGGGACCTCTAGATCTATATGGAGACTCATCACCATCCTTTGGTAGATTTGATGATTGAGATTCCTCTAATATTTAATTAGGGTTTCATTATGATCTTTTCTGATATTGGGTTTGTTATCCCTCTTAGACATATTGGATGAGCTGATTATTTTATTATATAACATCCCTTTTAGTATTTGGGGTGTCCTAGTGAGTATTTTTATACTCATCCTAGCATGGGATTTTCTTGCACATGACGTGTCATATGAAGATGATGTGAAAATTAGTGGTGACTTTGGTGGGACTGGTATTAAAGGATAATAGAAGTGAATTAGTGTACTGTCCATGTTAAGTGTTAGTTCTAGAGATTTTAAGTCATGATCTCTTCACTATTTCCCTTTCTAGGTTGATTTTGTGACTGGGACACCTTTCTTTTTCATGGTTTGGTGTGTTTTTCCATTTATAATTTTATATTACCATAATGAACTTTTAGTATTTTTTTTTCTGATAGGTTATCTCATGAATGTTTAATCTTATGAGGTTTTAGGTTTATTATGACCCTATATTGTTTCATAGAGATGGGTGTGTTCATGTGTATGTGTACTTCAACATAAGGCCTCTCATTTCTATGAAAATACATCTCAAAACCTTTTTCCAGACCCTATCCTATAGAAGTTGGTCTCGGGGTGTCACTCCAGCTTACTTCCGACCTTAGTAGTGCTCTGGTGGGTTTAGTCATGACATTTTAAAAATAACAATGAACTATTTTTCATTCTATCTAATCTTTTGGTTTGACTATTTTTAGATTTCTTATTATAATCCTCAATTGTGTCAAATATAATTTTCAAACAAATTAACTAGAATCTAATTAATTTTCATTCATTTTTATTGGTAAATATTACTTTTTAGTATATAAATTAACCCCTATATATTTGAAACAAACCAAAACAATATTTTTGTGTGGTTTTCTCCTATGGATTAGAAAAGATTCAAATATTTTTTTATTATTATTATAATCATAGCTTGCCTGGTTGATTTTCATTATCTGACTAATGTTCCCTTGTGTAATCATATTTCTCAATTTGATGTCCAATAATATCAATTAGTAAGTCTAATCAAGAACTTGGTTCAATCTAACATACCAAAAATATTTTGAAGATTTAATAGCTAAGGTTTCATGGGAATGTGAGATTGTTTTTTACTTTTTAATGTATCAAACATATTTATGTTAAAACCATCTCTAACTCAGAAATAATTTTTTTCATGATGACTTTATTTTATATCAAAAGTGCTGTTATTATCTTCATAAATAATTAAAATGACTTGATGTTCATTTTTCACTTTTTAATGAGAATACAATTGTGTTTGGTTCATTTTCCATGCATGACTTGCGTTTTATGTCTAAAAACACACCATGAATTATTTTGACCAAACCACTCCATGGATTGGAATATTATTAGAATCTGAAGTCATAAATTATAAGCATACTATTTTGGAATAGCATCGTTTTAATTTGAGAAAATTTTGTTTATTTTCAATTTATGGGGATCATTTCAAAGAGAAAATCTATTTTTAATTGAAATTATCTAATTCCATGCTTTTATTCAAATCATGAGTGTAATTATTTTGAGGTTAATTCATAATATTCCTAAATAATTTCAATATCCTATACATTTTTTTTCATGATGAGTTAATATTATTATTTTTATTTATATCATGAAAGTTATTTTTTAGTTTAAACCATTTCTAACACATTTTGTATTTTTTCATTCTGACAAAAAAAAACACATGATATTGATGTCTGGATTATTAAAAAAAGATAAAAATGAGTAAACGTTTATTTTCATACATTTTTTTGATAATTATATCAAGTTTCCATGGTTTTCACTAAGAACATGGCTTTTTTTGTCAAAAAACACTATTCAGATCATTTCATCCAAACCACACCATAGTTTGGTGTGTGGTCAGATCATATGGGTCAGAAATAATTTTAATAATAGTTTTTATAGAATTTCAATATAATATGATATTATTTTAATGAATATTACCATATTATCAATGTTTCCAAATGAAAAATTATTTTCAAATTTGACGTTTCACTTTTAGTCTTTTTAATTAAACTGCATTTTATTGTACTATAATATAATATAAAAATTCAAAATTATTTAAATAATTCTCACATATATTTTAGCATAATTTTAAATATTATAGATTATATGAAATCAAAATAAATTTATATTTAAATCTAATCTCTAAATAAAATCATACAATTCTAATAGAACAATCATCTCACATCATCCTAGCACCCTATAAGGGGAACAACTCAAACAAGATATAATATCATAGTATAAATAATGAAACTAATCATTTAAATATATCATGAGTTTTTTATGTAATTTACCATTTTAGGATAAGATATAAGACTGAAAATTTCTATAATAACTATTCCGATCATGCTCCACAATAAAAATATAATTCATTTTCCATTTTCAACCACTACTGATCCTTTTTTTTATTTTTGGGATCATAATGTCTCACATTTTTCATTTAGAATATCAATGTATCTTTACACTTTCTGGTCAAAAACATTTCTCAATCCAACCCTAGATGGTGTAAAAATAATTACTAACTATTAAATAAAAATATTATTTGATACGAGTATATAGAGACCCCATCGACTCTACACTCCCTTGTTTCTCCTTCACTAAAACAATTAGAATGTATCTCTCTATTAATCTGATGATGCTCATGTAGGGTTTCGTATGAGATTTTGTGAAAATTAGACTTAAAAAAAAACTATTTTAAATGATTATATTAATTATTTTTAACATTATAATATTATATTATTTTATTATTTACCGTTATTATGTTTTTATATTATTAATATAAAATTAAATTTTTGTTGAATGTAGTCACCCTAATGTTGTTGTAAGGTTCATTAATAAAACTGTTGTAAGGGAATGGGTCTTATTATCCCATTACATTATTTTTATATGGTTTTGGAGCTCCTAAGAGTATATTTAGCGAGTTGCAAGGGAGTTCAAAAGAAGAAGGGGATTCTAGGTGATGATGGATATAATTCACCGTAAGGGTTGTTACTGTGGTGTAGAGACTTTTGTTGTTGAAAATGGTCATGGGAAGATATTTTTTGTCAAACTATCAATTTTATCATAGATGAACTATTGAGAAGGTAGGTAGAATAATATATTTTACATCTATATAATTTAATGTAAATCATTTACATAGAGATTTTATGGGTGAGTTTCTATGATTCATCCATATTTGGTACCTCTACCACATGGAGGTAGGTTTTTTCATAGCCTTGTTCTTACATTGCATGGTTCTGTAGCATGATGGTTTCAACAATACCATTTTCCTCACCTCCCCCCTTTTATAGGATATGATCATTGTTTATAAAATTCTATTTTGACCATGAAAGTTACAGTTTGATACCTTTTGTTATATAGTAGTTTTCCAAGTTTTATCCAATTCTGTAGCATCGTCAAGGGGGCTGCACCAGGCTGTTTTGTTTTTGAGAATTCTTATAAACACTTGAACCCCAATCAAACCCAATTATCCCATAAGTTTCCCATATAAAAACTCTGTTCCCTTGAGTGAATATTTATGCCTTCAAAATAACTATCAATCAAAATCAACCAATGTGTTTTAGATATTTATTTATGGTTATTTAAGGTGAGTTCCTCACCTTTTCAATTTTGTTTTTTTCTATTTGATTACATTTAATCCCATTATGTATTTCAATGTTAAGGTGTTTGATCTATATCATTCAAATGGTTTTCATTTTGGTGATTGTTGTCACAGTTGGGGCACGAGGTTCTTGGAGGGACGTATGTTTCATTGAAGGAGGGGCAAGGGAGATCTTAATTGTGGTTCCATTCTCATTTTATGAACATTTCCATCTTGAGGTAGGGGATTTTTTTCTTTTCCTTTTATTTATGTGAAATCCTAAATTTATGATTCATTTCATTCATGGTATATGGTGAAATTAACCCTAATAAAAAGTAAACCAAATTAATGAAATAAATGTTTTTGGGTTATTAATCACAAATATATTTTTAGTGATAACAGTTTTCCACCAATTCTAGTAATTTTTTTGTCTATTCTTTTTTATAATGTTTTTATGCTATAGTTTATCATGTTTAATGTGATGAAATTGGTTTATTTTTTTGTTAAATTATTTGTTAGATACAGAAAAAAAGATCCATATTTAAATAATCCTTATATTCTTGTAATTTTATTGTAATGAAATGATTCCATATGAAGGATTAATAAATATTTTCTCCCACGTTTAATAGAAATTTATAAATAACCCAAAACTATAATTCATATTGTGAATAATGATGACAATCATGTTAAATGATAATTTTTCTTCTCACAGTTTGATGAAAATAGAATTGATGATTGAGATCATGATTAAATAATTTAATAGCTTGTTATAGTTTATTACCCAGGTTACTAAATGTTGTGACCAATGATAATGGAATTAACTAATTCAATATGGATTAAAATTGGATTCTTGTTAACGATAAATGTTCAAAGCTAAGGGATTGTGATTCCTTATAAATTCTAAATGCCTTGTGAATAGGTTCAAGAGAGACACTTTTCATGTAAATAAAAAATTACTTGTTTCTAATCCATAGTTTTTCTTTAGACATTGTTTAATGTTTTCCTTATGTATTTCTTCAAATATGAACCTTTCTATTCAATGTTATGTGATCCTATGATGGTTTCTCGTTGATGAGATATGGGAAGGGAGGCCCACTGATTATGATAATAGTTGACACCAGTGAACGTGTGATTCATGGTGATATAATTCTTGGTGTTACGTAATGCACTAAGGATGATGGTATGGGTTGAAACTAGGTTTACCTGTGGTTGTTCTTAAATTTGATATTCTTTATTGATAGTGTTTTTTTCATAGGTTTTATGGATGAGTTTCTTTTTCATTAATTTCTTTATACACTACTTGATGTAGATAGTTGTTCTCGGTTATGTATCTCTTTATATGTAGATTTTTATGTTTCATAGAGTAACTATTATGAAATAACAATATTATATGATATGGGTAGGTCCAGACCCCATTGACCCAACACTCCCATGTTTCTCCTTCCCTAAAACAATTAGAATGTATCCTTCTAAGGAAATGATGACGCTCATATAGGGTTTCCATATGAGATTTCGTGAAAATTAGCCTATTAATAACTAACTTTTGGAAATGATTTTATTAATTATTTTCAGAATTATAATATTATATAATTTATTTATTTACCATTATTATGTTTTTATATTATTAATATAAAATTAAATTTCTGTTGAATGTAGTCGCCACAATTTCATTGTATGTTTCATTAATAAAATTGTTGTAAGGGCTTGGTTCCTATCATCCCTTTACATTATGTTTCTATGGTTTTGGAGCTCATGAGAGGAGATTTATTGTAAGAAAAGGGAGTTCAAAAGAGAAAGGGGATTCTAGGTGCTAAAGGATATACTTCATCATAAGGGTTTTTATTGTGGTGTAAAGACTTTTGCTATTGCAAATGGCCATCGGAGGATATTTTTTGTCAAACTATAAATTTTATCATAGATGCAATATTGAGCGGGTATGTAGCATAATCTATTGAAATCCTATATAATTTAATGTAAATCAATTACATAGGGATTTTAGGGGTGAGTTTCTATGATTCATTCATATTTGGTACCTCTATGACATTGAGGTAGGTTTTTAGATAGCCTAGTTCTTATATTGCGTGGTTCTGTAGCATGATGGTTTCAACTATACCATTTTCCGCCCCCTCCCCCCTTTTAAAGGATATGATCATTGTTTCTCAAATTCTAGTATGACCAAGAATGTTACTGTTTGATGCCTTTTGTTATACAATGGTTTTTCCAGTTTCATCCAATTCTATAGCATGGTCAAGGGGGCCGCACTAGGCTTTTTTGTTTTTGATAATTCCTATAAACACGTGAGCCCCATTCAAACCCAATTAACTACCAAGATTCTCATTGAAAACCTAGGTTCCATTGAGTTAAATTTTATGTCTTCAAAATTTATATCAATAAAAATAAACCTATGGGTTTTATATATTTATCTATGGTTATTTAAGGAGTGTTCCTCACCTTTCAAGTGTTTTTTCTCCATTTGATCGCATTTAATCCCATTATATCATTCAATGTTATGGAGTTTTCTCTCCATCATTCTAATGGATATATTTTTTATCATTGTTTTCATAGTTGGGGCATGAGGTTCTTGGTGGGATGTATGTTTCATAGAGGGAGGGGAAAGGGAGATCTTAATTGTGGTTCCATTCTAATTTGATGAATATTGACATCTTGAGGTAGGATATTTGTTTCTTCTCCTCTTATTTATGTGAAATCCTAAATTGATGATTTTTTTGATATATGGTATATGGTGAAATTAACCCTAATAAAAAATAAACCAAATTAATGAAATAATTGTTTTTGAGTTATTAATCACAGACCTTTTCCCTTAGTGATAACAATTTGCCTCATATTCTAGTAAATGATTTTTTCTTTGTCTGTTATTTTTCATAATGTTTTTTTGCTATATTTTAGCATGTTTAATGTGATGAAATTGGTTGATTTGTTTTATTAAATAATTAGTTAGATAAAGAAAACAAGATTTATATTTAATTAATCCTTATATTCTTGTAATTTTATTGTAATGAAATGATTCCATATAAAGGCTTAATAAATATTTTCTCCCATGTGTCAATAAAAATTTCTAAAGAACGAAAAAAATATAATTCGTATTGTGAATGATGATAATAGTCATGTAAAATGATAATTTTTCATCTCATAGTTTGTTGAAAATAGAATTGATGATGGAGATCATGATTAAATAATTTAAGAGCTTGTAATAGTTGATTCCCTCTGTTACAAAAAGTTGTGACCTATAATAAAGAAATTGGATAATTCAATATGGATTAAAATTGGTTTCTTGTTAATGATAATTTTTCAAAGCTAAGGGGTTGTGATTCCTTATAAATTCTAAATTCCGTGTGAATAGGTTCAAGTGAGAACCTTTTCATGTCAATAAAAAATTACTTTTTTCTAATCCATAGTTTCGCTTTAGACATTGTTTAATGTTTTTCTCATGTATTTCTTTAAATATGATCCTTTCTATTCAATGTGATGTGATCCTAGGATGGTTTGTCATTGATGAGATATGGGATGGGAGGCCCATGGATTATGGGGTTAGTTGACACTGGTGAAAGCTTGATTGTAGAGACCCTAAGCTTGATGTACATGGACATTACATTACTTTTGCGGAATACTTAATACATACCAAAAACAGACACACAAGGACCGTAATAGTTTAGTGTCTTTGGAAACTCGGAATATAAACAACTAATCATGTTGAAAGATCTTCAACATATCCCACAACGAACTTCCCCTTTTTTTCCATACCTAAAACCTTTCTTTATTTCCTGGCGAAAATAAAACATAAAAAAAGGGTGAGCTCAATTGCTCAGTAAGGGAAAACATGGAGAATATAAAACAATCCATAAACATTTGAAAGCAAAAACTTGAACATGAAATCTAAACATTAAAACCTTGAGCAAAGATATAAATCTTGGAAGTACGTAAGGCATATATCATAAAGGAACATCAATCATGATAAAATAGCATGGGAATAAAACATGTAATTATGGAATCCATTAAGCACATGTAATGATTTCCATAGTAGCCAAGGCATTGCTGCCAAGACCATCTTAGTGGACAAAGTCCCATTCTGAATTGAGTTCACTCCTCGTTTTAGTCCTGTAACACTGAACCGGATTAACTTACCATTCCAGCCATGTCTATCTCATGAGATATAAAATCTTTACCCAATGTATTGGAGGGAGATATAGGTCCCACCCATCTAATAATGAAATCATTCTTACTTGTGCCACAAAATAAACATACATCATTCATAAAAAACCCAATAAATAAAATGGGTTTCATAAACATCATCCCATCATCACATAATCCATATAAAAGAAATGGATATCATTTCATAATAAGAAAAGTGAAACCATTTAAATCATAGAGACATTATACTTGAAATATACACATATGAAATAATGTCATCTTAGATGGAAAATGGTTTTGATAAAACACTTGAAATGAATTCTTGAAAAAAATATCCTTTCTTCTTCAAAATCAATTTCTTTTCACAAAACATCATAAAATTTTAAAAGAAAAATATTTTGTTTAAAATATAAATGAAATATTTTTTAGGAAGCTTCATTAAAATAAGGATTTATAAAACTGTAAAAATATTTTCATGCTGTATAAGTTAAAAAACATTCTTCTCGCACTTTTGCCGGAAAAGTCAAAAAATACATCGTAAAAGAAAGATTACATACATACCATGTAGTAAAAGTAAAAAATGTGTAAAAAGGACTTTATACATACATTAATACACTATTATAAAACATATACATGGATGATAGAAATAACCCCAGTAAATACTTACCAATAAGAAATTCTCGGATAAAAAATGAGATTTGCAAAATTATCCCTTACCTTAGGTCCGATATGCTTCATACGTATCCAATCCTCCTGTATAATGATTTAAATAATGTCATTGACTTATTAAAGAATCATATCAATTATTATGATATCATATACGGTTCACTTATGACTTTATGTTACCCGTTCTTTTGTAAATTCCATGTTAAAGAGTGTTTTGGGTAAAATCGTTTCATTTGTCGTCTGTGTTTTGACTTGTAATTAATCATATGATTACTTAGATCATGATTAATTAATTCCAGAATATAAAACATGATTTATATATAATATATATTCATAATATACATATATATAATAGATTGATAAATGGAAAGAAATACATCGTTCATGGAGACGGTAGGCCGTACGTACGCATGAACGTTGTTTTCATTTCCTCATTGAATTGAATGGAAAATAATTGGATGAAATACATATATATATATATATATATACCGAAATCCAGTATCATTATTATGTCATATATTTCAGGATTAATTAATATATATACTTTATAATCATTCATTAATGGTTATCGTGGAGAATGAATCTCATCGCGTCATGGAGACGGTAGTCCGTACATACGCACAAGCGATGATATCATTCTCATGATCATGGAATTGTATTGGAGTGTATGTATACTATTTCATAATCAATATAACTTTATAATAGTCATATATAGTCATTATTTAAACCATTATACCCATCCAAGTAAGGTGGTGGTGGAAAATAGATTACACCACGACGTGGAGACGGTATTCCGTACGTACGCACGCGCGGTGATTTCATTTTCCGTAGGATGGATAGATGGTGAAATAGGGTTGTCCGTATATGAGTGATACTTATGTTATTACTTCATAATGAAACAACTAAAGAAGAAGAAGTGGAAGAAGAAATAAAGTTGAAAGAATTGGTAATCAGACATTACCTCTTCCTTGAAGCGCCTCTTTGAGATCTCCTTTTGGGACACTAAAATTGGTCTTTGAGGATGACCAGAACCTCTAGAATGTTTCTAGGGAAGTGGAGAAGAGAATTTGGTAGGGTTTGGACGAGATTGAAAACTCAAAGTGGTGTGAGGAAGAGAGGGAGGAGGTTCCCTTTTATAAGGGAGGAGAGGGGCACCTTTGGAATAACGAAAAATATTATTTTATTATAAAGCCAAATTAGGTTTTAAATAGCTCTAAATTGAATTATTTCAAAGATAAGGTGGGGATGGGACGAAATCCTCTCATCCAATATAATTTAGTCAAGTTTAGGTTCCTAATTTAACCTTATCATTTAGATTTAACATTAAGTAAAATAATTTTACTTTTACCGTGTCTTCTTGTGTTCTTACACTATAAGGTTAATAAACTTACTATAACAAGCCAAAGGAACCCCAAGTTGTTTATTATTAATATATATAACCTTATCTAAGTCATTTGGCCTAACCTTAGATTTTTAGGAATAAAATAACAATTAATAATATAATATTTTTCTTAAAAACTATTTTATGTCAATTTTGACACTATTTAGTAATTGATTTTTGTAAAAATAATAACAGAATGATTAGTTCAAAAAAAGTAAATTAAATCAATAATAACATGTCATATTAACCTAGGAAATTAGTTTAATTCATAAAAAGTCTCAAATTACATTTATTTGGGTATTTATAACATCAATTATGTCAATATTTCATTAATAAGATAATTACTGTATCATCATTGTGACATAAATAAATTAAATTATTTAATGTCTAAAAATTAAAAATAAAATACCATTATGTATGAAGTATTTTTAGCTTTCTAATGAGTATTTATAATCGAATTTATCTTATGTATAACCCTATATTAAAAATGATTTACTTATTAAACATTGATTTTAACTATTTTAACCCTTCTTTAAATAAATTAATAATAAATGTCCTAATCTAATCCAAGTGAGCCTAAATGATCATATTTTATTACTAAGGTTGTTTTCAGTCGAATAAAACTTATCCAATAGAATTAGGACATGTTTTAGGGTAATAATAATAACATATTTACCCTTAACTATCCTATTTACTTTTAACCGTGGTAAAAAAAAGTAAAAAGTTACTATTCACCAAAAATTATTTTCATCTCATAGAACCACATTTTACTTACTAACATCAACCGTGTCTCTCGGATTTTTTAAATTCCACTCATAGAAGCGGTAAAATTAAGTTTTATGAAAAATTCATTTTTTTAACTACCACTTAGTGGTTTCACTATTCATCAAAAAATGAAAGTTTCTAGAAAAATACCAAAAATTAGGCCTAAGATATATATGATATTATGAACTCAAAAATGATGTCTATTTTAAAAAATTCAAAACATATCAGTTGCATTAATTAATTTAAAAATTAATTCCCGTCGTCAAAACAAATAGCGTGTTCATAAGAGTTAATAACTATCAAAAGATTGGCACTTGTTTATGTCCGGTTTAAATGTGAAATTACATCCAATGACCAACATTGTATTAAATTGTAAAAATATACTCTAAATATATTTTAAAACCACTAAAATTAATAATTTATCACTATTAATTATTTTGATTAAAAAAGTTGTTTTTAATTAAAATTTATTAATTTTCACTATTCATCAGAATATGAAAGTTATCCAAAAAGTACCAAAATTTCACCCTAAGCTAATTTCGATATTCTGAATCCAAAAATGTATTTCATTTTGAAAAAAAAGTTTAAAAAATTTCAAAAAGTGATTATTACTATTCATAACGGCTCGTTTTAATAATATTTTAATAGCATATCGTTGTTTAGCGAAACTTTGTATTGCGTACTACACACGCTATCGTGGAAGGTCGCGATTGCGTGTAATGCAAGGAAAGTCAAGGATGCGTGTTTTTCAAGCTTATTTTGGTGTAGCGTACATCACAAGACATTAATGAAATTAAAAAGAATATTTTTCATAAAATCTCGGGGTGTTACATTCTACACCCCTTAAAATGAATTTCTACCTCGAAATTCGTCTGGGTTATAAATGGTTTACGTTTCAAAAGTTTCTTTGATAGAAACCCACATCGTAAAAAGGAATACCAAAACCAATATTTAAAAACAAAAGTATGAAATGTAATGGTTACCCAAATAAACTAATCACTGGGTTTCCACATAGGTGAAAATATGGATATGGAAGAGAAATCTAACCATCATGTTCTGATGGAGAGTGGTAGAGAACATGGCTATGGAAAAGCCAACAATAACAAAGCTATAGATTTGTGATGATCTATGGTACCATCTAATTCAACAGATATAAGGGAACTAGGACAAGATTTTTGGTTTTCAAGATCATTTCCCTAAAGTTGATGAAATTGGAATTAGAAGAAATACTTTTGTGATTTTGGTATAGTCTCACCGTTTGTCGTTCTTTGGACAATTTCCACTTCATCTCTTAAATAAATGAAGTTGAATTTGTCATTCGTGATGTGTTAGCAGATCATGTGATAGATTGATGGGTCATTCCATCTGTCTGAAACAGAAGTTTAGAAAATTTATCAAAAAATACATAAGTCAATCTATTGTGATATTAATCATATATGGTTTCTAAAATGGACTTATACTTCTTATATCATACTGATTAATATAATAAAACTAGTTTCTACTAAACAGGGACTTCCTGTAGGCCAGTGGTAGGTGATAAAGGCCAGTCCCACTTCGGTTGTGGGTTTGATTCCCACAGCCTTGTCCGACACGATGGGCTGTCGCCTATCCTGTAGGTTGTCCTTTTTCTAAAACTACATTACTATAACATCCCATGAATAATATCAAACTAACTTCTATCCAACATAATCCATTTCAATCATTAGGCTTATCTAAAATACTTCGGTCCAAGCTCATAGTATAAATAAACGATTACTTGAAATGTCATCAACCAAGCATGTGAATACCATCATTTATCCCCCATATATCTTGTCGGTCACATTCCAATCATGTGAATACCTTAATCATGTATTCTCTTGAAAAATGAATACCCATTGAATCTTAGTGAAAACATGAGTGTAGTCAAAAGTTAAATCTTTCCACATACCAAAATCCTCAAAATTCTATATACTCAAACCATGATATCACTTAGTCCTTATATCAATCATGAGATGATGAATACAATCAAACATCTCATTATCTTCTTATTCCTTCATTATGCGCATATCATCTACTTTACAAAAATATCTGAATAACCTTCCATGGTTACTGGTACCATTCAACATATACTTTCAAATAGTTTTAGGAAAAACAATAGTTTAACAATCTTTAGATGATTCTTTATTCCATAGTACCATTAACTATACAACATTACTCTCGATAAACATAAAATAATTCCACTACCTTCTAAAACAACTGACTGAGATTCAACACTTCTTTCATATCACATATCATTTGTAGTCTCTTCATCATCATCAACATAAATACTACCCATACGACCATACTGATTCTCTTCATGAGACATACCCTTAGGGCATTGGTTTGCATAATGCCCGTATATTCCACATTTAAAACATTTAACCATTGTTGATGTCGTCGCAATACCATTATCCTCATCCATGGTGTTAACTGAACCTTTTCCTTTGCACTTACTTGCTTTGTGTCCTTCTTTTCCACACCCAAATAATCTTCCAGTTCCTTTGAAACATTTTCCTTGATGCCTCTTCCCACATGATTTACATAGGGGAAATTGAATTTCATTCCTCTATGATCATCATGAAACTCCATCTTTCTCTTATTAGTCGAGTCAGGAAACTTACCAAATTTGAGTTTATTGATCATATTATGAGATTGATGATTCGGAATAATAATGATGTTTGGACTTCCAAATACCATTTCATTTGGTGTCTCAAAAATAATATCATTCCATTGTCCGTCATATCCTCCATTATCGTGAATCTTCCTATTTCCAGCCATTTTCTAAAACCCAAAAATAATAGTGTGAGAGGAAAAAATCATGCTAGGGAAAACAACATAGTAAAGGGGGAGTATCCTCAATATCTAAAATCTTAGGTTAAATTCTATGATCGTTACCGTAGTTCTAGGACTGTACCCTATACGTATACTTATCCTTAGGGACATCACTAGACATACCTTAGAAATATCTATAGGGATCTCACTAATGTTTTCACATCCTAGTTTCAAAAGGTTAACTAAAACTTTCCTCTGATACCAAATGTAGATACCCCAAGCTCGATGTACATGGAAATTACATTACTTTTGGGGAATACTTAATACATAGCAAAAATAGACACACAAGGACCGTAATAGTTTAGTGTCTTTGGAAACTCATAATATAAACAACTAATCATGTTGAAAGATCTTCAACATCTCCCATAACGATCTTCCCCTTTTTTTCCTTACCTAAAACCTATCTTTATTTCATGGGGAAAATAAAACATAAAAAAAGGGTGAGCTCAATTGATCAGTAAGGGAAAACATAGAGAACATAAACCAATCCATAAACATTTGAAAGAAAAAACTTGAACATGAAATCTAAACATTAAAACCTTAAGCAAAGATATAAATCTTGGAAGTACGTAAGGCATATATCATAAAGGAACATCAATCATGATAAAATAGAATGGGAATAAAACATGTAATTGTGGAATCCATTAAGCACATTTAATGATTTCCATAGTAGCCAAGGCATTGCTGCCAAGACCATCTTAGTGGACAAAGTCCCATTCTGAATTGAGTTCACTACTCGTTCCAGTCCTGTAACAATGAACTGGATTAACTTACCATTCCAGCCATGTCTATCTCATGAGATATAGAATCTTTACCCAATGCATTGGAGGGAGATATAGGTCCCACCCATCTAATAATGAAATCATTCTTACTTGTGCCACAAAATAAACATTCATCATTCATAAAAAACCCAATAAATAAAATGGGTTTCATAAACATCTTCCCATCATCACATAATCCATATAAAAGAAATGGATATCATTTCATAATAAGAAAAGTGAAACAATGTAAATCATAGAGACATTATACTTGAAACATATACATATGAAATAATGTCATCTTAGATGGAAAATGGTTTTGATAAAACACTTGAAATGAATTCTTCAAAAAAATATCCTTTCTTCTTCAAAATCAATTTCTTTTCACAAAACGTCATGAAATTTTAAAAGAAAAATATTTTGTTTAAAATATTCATGAAATCTTTTGGAGGAAGATTCATGAAAATAAGGCTTTATAAAACTGTAAAAATCCTTTCATGCCGTATACGTTAAAAAAACATTCTTCTCTCACTTTTGCCGGAAAAGTCAAAAAGTACCTCGTAAAAGAAAGATTCCATAAATACCATGTAGTAAAAGTAAAAAATGGGTAAAAAGGACTTTAAACATACATGAATACACTATTATAAAACATTTACTTGAATGATAGAAATAACCCCAGTAAATACTTACCAATAAGCAATTATCAGATAAAAATGAGATTTGCAAAATTATCCATTACCTTAGGTCCGATATGCTTCATACGTATCCAAACCTCATGTATAATGATTTATATAATGTAATTGACTTATTACAGAATCATATCAATTATTATGATATCATATATGGTTCACGTATGACTTTATATTACCCGTTCTTTTGTAAATTCCATGTTAAAGAATGTTTTGGGTAAAATTATTTCATTTGTTGTCCGTGTTTTGACTTGTAATTAATAATTTGATTAGTTAGATCATGATTACTTAATTCCAGAATATAAAACATGATTTATATATAATATATATTCATAATATACATATATATAATAGATTGATAAATGGAAATAAATACATCGTTCATGGATACGGTAGGCTGTACGTATGCATGAACATTGTTTTCGTTTCCTCATTGAATTGAATGTAATTAATTGGACGAAATAAATATATATATACATAAATCCAGTATCATTATTATGTCATATATTTCATGCTTGCTTATTATATATACTTTATAATCATTCGTGAATGATTAACGTGGAGAATGAATCTCATCGCGTCATGGAGACGGTAGTCCGTACGTACGCACAACGATGATATCGTTCTCATGATCGTGGAATTGTATTGAAGTGTATGTATACTATTTCAGAATCAATATCACTTTATAATAGTCATATATAGTCATTATTTACACCATTATACCCATCCAAGTAAGGTGGTGGTGGAAAATAGATTACACCACGGCGTGGAGACGGTAATCCGTACGTACGCACGCGCGGTGACTTCATTTTCCGTAGGATGGATAGATGGTGAAATAGGGTTGTTTCATACTTATAATAACATATAAGTATATTATTGATACTAATTTTATTACATCATAATGAAAAAACTAAAGAAGAAGAAGTGGAATAAGAAATAAATTTGAATGAATTGGTAATCGGACATTACCTCTTCGTTGAAGCGCCTCTTTGAGATCTCCTTTTAGGACCATAAAATTGGACTTTGAGGAAGACCAAAACCTATAGGATGTTTCTAGGGAAGCGGAAAATAGAATTTGTAAGGGTTTGGCCGAGCTTGAAAACTCAAAGTGGTGTGAGGAAGAGAGGGAGGAGGTTCCCTTTTATAAGGGAGGAGAGGGGCACCTTTGGAATAACTAAAAATGTTATTTTATTATAAAGACAAATTCGGGTTTAAATAGCTCTAAATTGATTTATTTCGAATCTAAGGTTGGGATGGGTCTAAATACTCTCATCAAATAGAATTTAGACAAGTTTAGGTTCCTATTTTAACCTTATCATTTAGATTTAACATTAAGTTAAATAATTTTACTTTTACCGTGTCTTCTTGTGTTCTTACACTATAAGATTAATAAACATACTACAACAAGCCAAACGAACCCCAAGTTTTTTATTATTAATATATATAATCGTATCTAAGTCATTTGGCCGACCATTAGATTTTTAGAAATAAAATAACAATTAATAATATAATATTTGTTTTAAAAACTATTTTATGTCAATTTTGACACTATTTAGTAATTGATTTTTGTTAAAATCATAACAAAATTATTATTTCGAAAAAAGTTAATTAAAACAATACTAACATGTCATATTAACCTAGAAAATTAGTGGAATTCATAAAAATAATCAAATTACAATTATTTGGGTATTTATAACATTAATTATGTCAATATTTCATTAATAAGATAATTACTACATCATCAATGTGTCATAAATAAATTAAATTAATTAATGTCTAAAAATTAAAAATAAAATAAAATTATGTAGGAAATATTTTTAACTTTCTAATGAGTATTTATAGTCGAATTTATCTTATGTATAACCCTATATTAAAAATGATTTACTTATTAAACTTTGATTTTAACTATTTTAACCCTTCTTTAAATAAATTAATAATAAATGTCCTAATCTAATCCAAGTGGGACTAAATGATCATATTTTATTCCTAAGGTTTTTTTTGTCTAATTACACTTATCCAATAGAATTAGGACATGTGTTAGGGTAATAATAATAACATTTTTACCCTTAATTACCCTATTTACTTTTAACCGTGGTAAAAAAGTAAAAAGTTACTATTCACCAAAAATTATTTTCATCTCATTGAACCATATTTTACTTACTAACATCAACCGTGTCTCTCGGATTTTTTAAATTCCACTCACAGAAGTGGTAAAATTATGTTTTATGAAAAATTCATTTTTTTAACTACCACTTAGTGGTTTCACTATTCATCAAAAAATGAAAGTTTCCAGAAAAATACCAAAAATTAGGCCTAAGCTATATTTGATATTATGAACTCAAAAATTATGTCTATTTTACCAAATTCAAAACATATCAGTTGCATTAATTAATTTAAAAATTAATTTCCGTCGTCAAAACAAACAGCGTGTTCTTAAGAGATAATAACTATCAAAATATTGACACTTGTTTATGTCTGGTTTAAATGTGAAATTACATCCAATGACCAACATTGTATTAAATTGTAAAAATATATTCTAAATATACTTTAAAACCAATAAAATTAATCATTTATCACTATTAATTATTTTGATTAAAAAAGTTGTTTTTAATTAAAATTTAGTAATTTTCACTATTTATCAGAATATGAAAGTTATCCGAAAAGTACCAAAATTTCACCCTAAGCTAATTTCAATATTCTGAATCCAAAAATGAATTCCATTTTGAAAAAAAAAAATTACAAAATTTCAAAAATTGGTTATTACTATTCATAATGGCTAGTTTTAATAATATTTTAATAGCATATCGTTGTTTAGCAAAACTTGGTATTGCGTACAACACACGCTATCATGGAAGGTCGCAATTGCATGTAATGCAAGGCAAGTCAAGGATGCGTGTTGTGCAAGCTTCTTTTGGTGTAGCGTACAACACAAGACATTAATGAAATTAAAAAGAATATTTTTCATAAAATATCAGGGTGTTACATTGATTCATGGTGATATGAATCATGGGGTTACGTAATGCACTCAGGATGATGGTATAGGTTGAAACTAGGTTTACCCATTGTTTTTCTTCAATTTGATTTTCTTTATTGATAATGTTTATTCATAGGCTGGATGGCTGAGATTCTTTTTCATTCATTTACTTCTACACTACTTGATGTAGATAGTTTTTCTCGATTATGTATCTCATTATATGTAGATTTTGATGTTTCCTAGAGCAACTATTATTATGGAATAGTAAGAAGAATAAATATGTTTTATTTTAAAGGGTGGATGTATACTCTAATAATTTTTTTGATAAACATCAGAAAAAATGGACTCAATTGGAGAATTCCTAAAGGGGATGGATGACTCTTGACTATTAAGGATACATATTAGAATAATGTTAATTAATGGATTATAAATTAATTATAAAAATGTTAATTGTAAAAAGGTAAATAATTAATTTATTGAATATACTTCAATTCTTCCGTGATTATTGGGTATCAAGTTCTTAGAGTTGGTAGTTGGGTGTTTGAGAGAAGAATTCTTCAGTTGAGCCTAATGCTTTGTTAATTCCCATAGTGTGGTTTGGAACTATATTATATCATATATGTTTTGTGATTTCATAGACTACCTTGCCCATGTGAGTATTGAAATTGACAACTGGTGGACTTAAGGAAGGTGTTTTCCCTAACATCCATGTTGGCGAGCGAAGGATAGATGAAACCCCCATATGGCCATGATCTCTTATCATAGTTGTATTATGTACTAATATGCATAGTGGTAATCATTATCCATATATTTGTGTAGAGGTATTTTATGTATTGTGGTTTTTTCAAAAACATATATCTCTAGATATGGTACCTAAATGGTAAATATAGGTATTCTGAGTATAGGATGTAATGGATTTTGTTACAATACTAATCATATGGGAAGCGATGAATTGAGGTAAAATACATAATGTATAAAACAAAATATATGGGTTTTAGGGGATCTTGAAAAAAAATTGCATACTATATGGAGACGTGGATGGGATTATTAGATGATGTAATGCATGAAATGAATTACATGATTCATAGATGAGGTATCTTAGGGGTGGAGTTTTTTGGATATAGATTTCTCAGGATGCTCAATATTGAGGCACATCAGCAAAATACTGGTGAAGTGGTAGAAGGGTAATATTTTTTTTTCTATTACAGTAATATATGATCTATTATATGTTTTACATGATGATAGATATCCATGTTGAGGTTGGGAGTTTAGTATACTTTTTTTTGTTATGATTTGGTTTCACATGTTGGTCATCGAGATTTAGAGTGCTTTCTTTATCTTTTTTATAGGAGTATCAAGGGAGGATATGACTATGTATTGTTGTTATACTCACCCGACATATATATAAATGTTTTTTAGGTTGGTAGGAGAAGGTTTGATACCATGATAGATATTATAAGATCATGGCTATTTGAGTTCTATTTGGTTTTTATGGTCATTGATGAGTTAATATTTTTTCACATTTAGTTTCATTTTTAGTTGTAATATTCCATGTATGTATATGGGATTTCATTGTACCTCATATCTTGAGAATTACTTGATTGGCATACCTATCTTATCTCTTATTCAACATATTATTTTATATGTATGTGACTCCCATATTATATATAAGATATACCCTCAATGATATTTTCCAACTCCTGGCCTATTGGTGGAGATATTTGGGTAATATCTATCTCTATTTTCAGATTGCTTCATTAGGAGGGGTACCTTTGGGGAGATATTAAATAGTGGTATTAAAGGTTCACGTTGGGTGACATGATGGAGTTTACTTAGCCAACTAAGCTATGTGATAGTATTTACAAGGTGGAGACCTAGGAATAGCACATGCATCATTATTATTTGGGCATACGATTAAAATTTGTAGAAATTGGTATTAGGTTAAAACTGAAATATAATAATAATTTAATAATAAATAATAAATATTACATATTCTAGTTTTATTAATCTTTAATAAATTTTTCTTTTTTCATGTATAGATCTAGGTTGATGTCCCCATCTGGCTCTCTCAATGTATGTCAATCATAATGTGACAGTATATCATTATATAATAGAGGCTGATGATTAAAAAAAAAATAGAGGCTGATGATTAAAAAACATGGAAGAGGAAACTCAAAGAGTTTCAGACCTAGTGTCTATTGAGGTATGATTACTCCATATTGGACTCAGTGATAGAAGATTGGTTTGAAGATGTTGAGTTTGATTTCATTTTGTCTTGTGCTTGAAAGGATCACTGTGTTTAATTTTATGTGATAATGTTGTGTGGAGTAGTGATGCTATTGTGGATCTTAATCCTTAGGTTTCATGATTTATTAGATGTGTTTTTGGAGATGATATGAGACTGGTTCGGATATGGGTTTCTTTATTTGTCCAAAATGGGTACTAGCCATCAAGATTTTCATAGAATTATATAGGGGCGTTCTAATGTGTGAGAGTTCATGATTTGTTTTAGGAACCTTATCCTATATTCTTTATACATATTTAGAGTTGATGAGGAAAGGGAAAATAATTTATAGGATGATTTTAATCTAATGATCCAGTTTCAGGTCACCCTATTTTTATTGTAGACATATCTAGATGTGTTGGTGAGAGTAATAATTTCTGATAGAACACTAGCTAGAACTAGGTCTTTAAGATAGAGGAATCATTTGGATTTCTCACAATATAGATCTATCATATGAGGTTCCCATTTTTTTGGATAGAAGAGCTTTGATATTGGTAGGCATAGTTCCCTGCCCTCATCGTCACATTTATATATGAGTGTCTCCACTTAAGAATTTTACAAAATATCATATTTGTGTTTATTTGTGTAGACCAATTTAATAATTAGATAGAGTGACCGGTATTTTAGGAATATATATTTCACCAGGTGTTCTTCTTTAGGTTCTTTTATGGTTGAAGTGTCAGTAGAGCTGGTAGTAGCATGGTACTCCAGAATGGGATCAGCATAGAGGATACATGGTAGGCAGAGGAAATATTTGAGATGCTACTCATAATTGTAGATAATATAAAATCCATTGAGGTGTTCCTCATTATGTTTAGAGTAGAAATGGAGAAAGTCATGTCCAGTTACATTCACGGACTTTGCCAGTGCTGGGATAGATGAACTTCTTTCGAGGTACCATTTTCTCATTTTTTAATTTGGTGTATAATTTTTATTGACTAAAGAGCAATATAAACCATCATATCAACTACACTATACCATTAATTTGGATATAATTTGGAGAGGCATCCAATTCCATCGAAATTGAATTCAAAAATTATTGGTTGAGATTATTTGCACAAACAATGTAGAGATTGGGAGCTAGTGATTGGGTAACACCTCTATTTGGGAGACTTATATGATTATGGACATAGCCATAAGAAATCATCTTTAGAATGTAATTTTTTAATTTAGTGTATGAAATTGTACATTAAATCAAGAGGTAGGTTATGTTGTATGATTTTTATAGAGATTATATTGATTTTGTTGGAGAGTGATACCCTCGAATGTGTTGGAGACCTGTTCTGAACCTCTCTTTCTTATTTCCAATGCTGATGTTGAGTTAATCAGAGGTTTATTTGGTTGTGTTTCCTAGGGTTTTGGAATAGTACCAAGATGTTTTTCTAAATAGGATTGGGAATTACCCACTCAGTATGAGATTGAATTTGGTTTAGAGTTATACTCATGATTTTATCAAATCTCAAAGAAACTATTTTGGATGGAACATTTTATGTCGTGAGAGATATGGGTATATATTGCTAATAAATTGAAGAAATACTTTGTTCAACCATTTGTTTCACCTTATTCTTTAATAGTTTTTTTTCATTAAAAATATTGAAGTAATTTTTCTTATCTATGTTAATAATCTTCTCCCAAACGTGGTGACAGTGAAAAAAATTATCCTCTTCCACAGGTTAATGATTTACCAGATCAAATTAATTAAACAACATGGTCGTCAATGATAAATATATGATCAAAATAAGGTAGAAAACTCACCTAAAACTATACTTACATTTTCACTTAATAATTTTTTTCAGTGAAAAGGGTTGAGAGTACTTCATAAAAATAAGGGAGACATAAATTTACAATCAATATAATTTTTTATTTTTTAATTCAATAAAACATGGAATGTGACTAAAATATATCTTTGACACTTTTACATTATTTAATGTTCAATGGAATACACCAATCACATGATTTTTCACTGTATAAATATCTTAAGGATAATTTTAATTCTAATTTTTCCAAAACCATGCTATATATTCATTTCATTTAAATATATATGAGGATCAAGGTGATCATTAAATTTACCCTTTATATTAAGAAATATAAAAAATAAACTTTTCACAAACATTATTCTTAATATATAATAATTAATAAATGTTTCTGAGAAAACTAAACTTATTATAAGTATGATTAAAAAATATAATCATTTTTTCAACTATTCTATTACATCTAATTTGGATATTGTTCCAAGTACCCTATCCCCCTTCTTTTAAATAATTACATTTTTAAAATTATGAAGTAATATTTATTATTTATCCCATGAATTATGGTGATGATTGTAACGCCCCGACCCTAGTTACCCAGAGTCGGTTCATTATTACATAACATTGGCATGATCACAAGAAAGATCAAATCTCGAAAGACCGATTGGTTTAGTAGCCTTGGAAACAGTAGATATATTCATAAGTTTTACATTACATCATAAAATGAAAAACTACTACAACAACATAATGTCTCCATAATCCACACTCATATCCCCACATAATATCCCTGCAGGTCATTCATAATTTACTTCTTCACTTCCTGGGAAAAATAAAACATAGAAAAGGGGTGAGCTCAAATTCCCATTAAGGATAACAATATAGCGGAAACTTTCATAAATAAGAATAAACATTTAAGGCAATGTATAACTAAAACAAAAGCCTTTCAAACTTGAAATTTCAACATTGTATGGCATAAATAAAATGAAATAATGCCATTTACTCATTCACATGGATATTCTACTAATCGAATAATCTCATGAAAAATCACTAACCACTTTCATAATGTTGGAATGCATAATGATGAACTTTAATTTCTTTGTCAAGGCCTCGTCCTAAGACCTAGGGGATAACTATAACTGGAACCCAACCCGGAGTGCCTCTAATAACCGGACACCAACCCGGAGTGCCTCTAATAACCGGAAACCAACCCGGAGTGCCTCTAATAACCGGACACCAACCCAAAGTTCCTCTAATAACCGGAGACCAAACCGGAGTTCCTCTAATAACCGGAGACCAAACCGGAGGTCTTACTTTTACCGGTCCCCAACCCGAAACATACTTGTCTAACACATTCATCTGAATGAAAGGTTGAAATATAACATAAACATTCAGATTACAAATAACTTATGAAATGTCAATACTCTAAACAAAAACCATGAGTGACATAAGAATAACCTATCCACAGTCAAAAATATCGCAAAACCTTCAATAAAATATGGATGTTTTGTATCATAATAAATCAACTTCAAATAAGCTTAAAATTCATCAAAGATGTTGACATAGATGAAATAAATACTATTTTAGAAAAATATATCTTTCTATTTTGAAATCATTTAAGAGTCTTATATTTATGAAATAAAACATTTTTTTTGAAAATATTCTTATTATCTTGTAAGGGAAGCTTCGACAATTTTATAACGGCGGAAAATAGCCACACCCACCGTATAAGTTTAAAAAAAACATTCTTACCTTAATTTTGTCGAAAAGGTTAAAAAGCACCTTGTTTGGAAAACGATGGAAAGATTCCTTTATAAACTTTTTATAAAAAGTCAAAAAAAGGTATAAATGACTTTAACCCATATTCTTATAAATAGTAAAAATGTTTTGAAATAAATTTTTAAGAAACATGGATGTGGATGATAAAGAGATCCCAGTAGATTATTACGTATAAAAAACCTCGGATAATGAAGAGATTGTGAAATAACCCTTACCAATTTGCTAACTTATGAAACATACAACACATTAAAGAGGTATCATACAATGAATATGTAAATACACATAAATTAGAGTGTATTACACAAAGAATATAATTATGGGCAGTACATACACCACACAAAAGGTGATGGTGGCAATATGGCGTGAATCTCACGGGAATAAGGAGTGAGATGAAAACCCCTTACCTTGTACTTTTCCTTGGTTGGGTTAGGTTAAACTCCTGTATAATGGTGAAATAATTGATATTAAATTATACAATAATCATATACATTATTATGATATCATATATGATCTTTTAATATTGATTTGATAATAATATCTTAGTATTATCGTTGTTTCGGGTGTGAACTTACTTGTTTTCTTTTGTATGTTTTGTTACGTAAGACATGTTTGTAAAGGATAGGTTGTATATTATTCATATACAGAATTATATCAAGTCCTTAAACATCATTTTTAAATCATCAAATGATAATTATACTTGAATGGATACGATGGAGAATGAATCTCATCGCATTCGTGGAGACGATAGTCCGTACGTACGCACGAGCGACAATATCATTCTTTTGATATTAAAATAATATTCAAATGGATGTTATATCATATATAAAGAATAATTAACATGTTATATTTATTATTTACATGAGTTACATATCATTATTATACCCATCCAAATAATAATATATTGAATAACAATTACACCACGACGTGGAGACGGTAAGCCGTACGTACGCACGTATGGTGACATGTTATTCAAAGGGTGGATAGAATACTGAATATGGTTGTACCATATTTATAATAACATCACGGTATATAAATGATACTGGAGTTATTATTTTATAATGGTAACAACAAAGGAAGAAGAAGTGGAAGAAGAAATGAACTTGGAAAAGGGTGGTGAAATCGTTACCTCTTCTTCGGGGTCTTCCTTTTGATTTGATCAAAAGGGATCATTAGGTTGGCTTTCTGATCAAACTAAGGCCCCTAGGTTGTAGTGAGGGAATTTGGGAGAGTATTTGGGCAGAGTTTGGCCGAACCAAAAAGGCTTCGAAGGTGTGAAGAAATGAGAAGGAGGAGTGCCCTTTTATAAGAGGGGTGAGGGGCACCTTTGGAAAAGCTAGAAATATTAATTTATAATAAATTCATATTAGGTTTCTAATGGCTCCAAATTTGATTCTTTAAATTTTAAGGTGGGGATGGGTCGAAAACAACTCAACCAATAGAATTTAGACAGGTTTGGGTACTTATATTAACCTTATCTTTAAGTATTAACTCTAAGTTAATTAGTTTCACTTTTACAATGTCTCTTTGTATTTTTATATAATATGGTTAATAAACTTACTATATATATCCAAGAGACCCCCAAGTGGTCCATTAATTATGAACCAATCATGATATAAGTCGCTTGGCCTAACCTTATATTTTTACGAATTTAATATCAATTAATAATATAATATTTGTTTTAAGAACTCTTTTCTGTCAATTTTGACACTATTCAATAGTTGATTTTTGTGAAACTCATAAAAGATTGATTACTTCTAAAAAAGTTAATTAAATCAATACTAATATATCATATTATCCTAGAAAATTATTTTAATTCATTAAAAGTTTCATATTATATTTATTTGGGTATTTATAATATCAATTAGTTTAATTTTTCACTATTATAGTAATTACTACATCATCATTGTGTCATAAATAAATTAAAACATTTAATGTATAAAAATTATAAATAAATTATCATTATTTAGGAAATCTTTTGGTCTTTCTAATGAATATTTATAATCTAAAATCCAACATATATAACCCTATGTAATAATTGTTTTGTTAAAAGATATATGCTTGTGTCATTTTTGTAATCATTTTAACTTAATTAAACAAAAGTGTCCCTATCACCTACAAGTGGCACCATGGGGTCCCAAAATCGTCCCAAAGATGCCTATGGTCGAACATGTATCAACCAATAGGTCTAGAACACGTTTTAGGGTAATTTAGTATTATTATAATATTATTGTTTATCCCTTATTTACCAGATTTACCCTTAACCATGTTAAATAAAATATTTACCACAGTAATTATTCAAAATGTATAAAAATAAAAGTTACCTATTTAAACAATTTGGACATCCTAATTGCAAATATGGAATCCATTTTTCTAAATTCAAAACACAGAAGTGGAAGAAATTAATTTAAAATTAATTCCCGCTGTCAAAACAAAAAGCGTGTTTTTAAGAGATAATAACTATCAAAAGATTGACACTTGTTTATGTTCGATTTAATTGTAAAATTATGTCCAATGACCAACATTATATTAAATGGTAAAACTATATTCTAAATATACTTTAAAACCACTAAAATTCATAATTTATCACTACTAATTATTTTGATTAAAAAAGTTGTTTTTAATTAAAATTTAGTAATTTTCACTATTCATCAAAATATTAAAGTTATCCGAAAAGTACCAAAATTTCATCTTAGGATAAATTAAATATTCCGAATCCAAAAATTAAGTCTATTTTGAAATATAAAATATATATAATTTCAAAAATTAGGTATTACTATTCATAACGGCTAGTTTGATTGGTTGTGGTGTGTGTTAGAACTCGAAGTTGCGTACAACACATGATACTGTATTATTCAAAGGAAAGCATACCGTGGAAGCCTGGGATGTTTCATTTTAAATTTTTGATGTCCCCATATAGTAAAAAAGTTTAAAATATTGTATTTAAAAAGGTTTCACTATTAAAAGTTGATAAAAGTGCAATACTGAAAATGAATCTGTTCTTGCATTATGTCTAAGAAACTCATAATATGGATTCTAAAATTATAAGGATTATATAAAGTTTAAAATTTAGTTAATACTTTTCATAAACTCTTTTGAATGGATTTTTTTTGGTAATTCATGGTGTGATTGAACTCGGTGTTGCGTGTTGTGCAAGTTATTGAATTATTTTGAAGAAATAACACACTATGAAATCTTGGGGTGTTACATTCTCCCCTCCTTCAATAAATTGCATCCTCGCAATTTGAAATTGTTCTTAGAAAATAAAAGGTTGAAAAAAGAAAATATATTTGTGGGAAAAACCACATCGGAAATTGGGTTACTAAAATTTAGTCTTAATATGAGGAAAAGAGAAATGAAAGGGTCACCACCAAATTATGATCTCGATTAGGAGAACATTTGTAACAACCCGAGATTTTATGAAAACTATTCTTTTTAATTTTATTAATGTCTTGTGTTGTACGCTACACCAAAAGGAGCTTGCACAACACGCATCCTGACTTGCCTTGCATTACACGCAATCACAACCTTCCTCGATAGCGTGTGTAGTACGCAATACTGAGTTTCACGAAACAACGATATGCTATTAAAATATTATTAAAACTAGCCATTATGAATAGTAATAACCACTTTTTAAAATTTTATAAATTTTAGCTCTCAAAATGGACTTCATTTTTGGATTCGGAGTATCGAATTTAGCCTAAGCTGAAATTTTGGTACATTTCGGATAACTTTCATATTCTGATGAATAGTGAAAATTACTAAATTATAATTAAAAAACAACTTTTTTAATCGAAATAATTAATAGTGATAAATTATTAATTTGAGTAGTTTTAAAGTATATTTAGAATATATTTTTACAATTTAATACAATGTTGGTCATTGGATGTAATTTCACATTTAAACCAGACATAAACACGTGTCAATCTTTTGATAGATATTGTTTCTTAAAAACACGATATTTGTTTTAACAGCGGGATTTAATTATAAAATTAATTAATGAAACTTCTATGTTATGAATTTGGTAAAATAGACTTCATTTTTGAATTCGGAATATGAAATATAGCTTAGGATGAAATTTTGGCATTGTTCTGAAAAACATCAATTTTTGATGAATAGTGAAACAACTAAGTGGCAGTTAAAAAACTAATTTTTTTCATAAATCTTAATTTTACCGCTTCTGTGATTGGAATTTCAAAAATCCGAGAGACACGGTTGATGTTAGTAAGTAAAATGTGGTTCAATGAGATGAAAATAATTTTTGGTGAATAGTAACTTTTTACTTTTATTTACCACGGTTAAAAGTAAATAGGGTAATTAAGGGTAACAATGATATTAATATTACCCTAACACATGTCCTAATCCAATTGGACAAGTATATCTCGACCAAAAACAACCTTAAGTGTAAAATATTATCATTTAGGCCCACTTGGATTAGATTAGGACATTTATTATTATTTAATTCAAAGAAGAGTTAAAAGAGTTAAAATCAATGTTTATTTACTAAAACATTTTTAATATAGGGTTATACATAAGATAAATTCGATTGTAAATATTCATTAGAAAGATAAAAATATATCCTACATAATGGTATTTTATTTGTAATTTTTAGACATCAAATAATTTAATTTATTTATGACACAAAGATAATGTAGTAATTATCTTATTAATGAAATATTGACATAATTGACATTATAAATACCAAAATAAATGTAATTTAAGACTTTTTATAAATTTCACTAATTTTCCAGGTTACTATGATATATTAGTGTTGATTTAATCAACTTGTTTTGAACATATAATTCTGTTATGACTTTCAAAAAAATCATATATCAAATAGTGTCAAAATTGACACTAAATAGTTTTTAAATCAAATATTATATTATTAATTGTTATTTTATTCCTAAAAATCTATGGTTCGGCCAAATGACTTAGATAAGGATATATATATTAATAATAAACAATTTGGGGTTCGTTTGGCATGTTATAGTAACTTTATTAACCATATAGTGTAAGAAAACAAAAAGACACGGTAAAAGTAAAATTATTTAACTTAGAGTTAAATCTAATTGATAAGGTTAAAATAATAACCAAAACTTGTCTAAATCCTATTGGTTGATAGGATTTCGACCCATCCCCACTTTAGCTTCGAAATAATACCCTTTGGAACCATTATAAACCGATTTTGACTTTAATATAAAATAATATTTTGAGATATTCCTAAGGTGCCCCTCTCCTCCCTTATAAAAGGACACCTCCTCCCTCTCTTCCTCACACAACTTTGAGCCTTCAAGCTCGGCCAACCCCTTCCAAAATCTCTTATCCACTTCCCTAGAATAATCCTAGAGGTCCTGGGCTTCTTCAAAGGCCAATATTAGTTCCCTAAGTGGAGGATTCAAAGAGGCGTTCCAAAGAAGAGGTAATATCCATTACCGATCTTTTCAATTTCTTTCTTCTTCAACTTCTTCTTATTTAGTTGTTTCATGATAAAGTAATAAAATCAGTATTTCTTATATACTGATATGTTATTATAAATATGAAACAACTCTAATTAACCTTCTATCCATCCTACAGAAAAAGGAAATCACCGCGCGTGCGTACGTACGGAATACCGTCTCCACGCCGTGGTGTAATCTATTTTCCGCCACCACCTTAATTGGATGGGTATAAAGGTGTAATGAGTAACTATATATGATTATTATAAATTTATATTGATACTTAAATATTATACATACACTTCAACACAATTCCACGACCATGGGAACGATATCATCGCTCGTGCGTACGTATGGACTACCGTCTCCACGACGCGATGAGATTCATTCTCAATGAATAACCATTCATGAATGATTATAAAGTATATATAATAAGTACTAATGAAATATATGACCTAATAATGATACTGGAATTATTTATATTTATATTTATGCCATCTACTTAATTCCATTCAATTCAACAAGGAAACGAAAACAGCGTTCATGCGTACGTACGGACTACCGTCTCCATGAACGGTGTATTTCTTTCCATTTACTGATTTATTATATATGTATATTCTGAATTTATATATATAAATCATGTTTTATATTCTGGAATTAAGTAATCATGATCTAAGTAATCATATGAATAATTACAAGTTAAAAACACGAACGACAAATGAGACGATTTTACCCAAAACGCTACTTTAACATGAATTTACAAAAGAACGGGTAATATAAAGTCATAAGACGACCATATATGATATAATAACAATGAATATGATTCTGGAATAATTCAATAACATGATTTAAATCATTATACAGGAGTTTCGGACACGTACAAAGCAAGTCAGACCTAAGGTAAGGGGAAATATCACAATCTCATTTTTATCCGAGATTGTTTATTCGTAAGTATTTACTGGGGTGTATTTTATCTTCCACATCCATGTTCCCTCAATATGTAATATTGTTTCCATCCAATTGAAATAGTTTAAATCCAATTTTACCCTTCGGTGAGTTTTTAGTAAAGAATATGAAAGGAATATTTTGTCGTTTTTCCGTATGAGGTACTTTTTGACTTTTCCGACAAAAGTACGAAGAATGTTTTTTTACCTTATACGGAATGAATGGATTTTTAAAGCATTATTTCCAAGAAGCTTCCTTTACAAGTTTTCAATTTTATTTTTAATCAACTTCTTTTATTTTAAAGTCGTATGACATGTTATGAAAGAAAAAATGTTTTTTGAAGAAGAAATGATATTTTCCTCAAGAATGGAGTTCAAGTGTTTTATCAAAATTATTTTCCATCTAAGATAATAAAGGGTTCTGTTTTTATCCCTATTATTACATTGATTTGATTATGTTGTGAGAGACTTATTTTTATGAAGTCATTTACCTTATATGATTTTTTTTATGATGTCATGATGTTTCAAGAATCACATTTTTGTTACATGTGTTATGCAAAGATGTATGATTTATGATTATGTGGAACACATAAGAAAGGATTCATTATAAGATTGGTGGGACCTATATCTACCTCCAATGCATTGGGTAAAGATTTTATATCTCATGAGATATACATGGCTGGAACGGTAGGTTATACCAGTTCAGTGAAACAGGACTGGAACGAGGGTTACTCGATTCAGAAAGGGACTTTGTCCACAAAGATAGTCTTGGCAATGAGTCTTGACTAACAAGAAATGATTTTCTATGATTATGTGTGTATGCCACAAAGTTTAATGTTTTATGTTATGATTATTGTGATTACATTTCACTGCCATGATTTATCCCATGTTATGAAATTATGATCTCTTTTGCAGGTTAAGATTTCCAAAAGTTATGTGCTTGTGTATACGATGTGATTGATATTTATTTTGTTTACCCTTACTGAGCATTTGAGCTCACCCTTTTATGTTTTCTTTTCCCCAGGATATAAAGAAAGGTTTTAGGTATAAAAAAAGGAAGATCTTTATGGGAGATATTGAAGATCTTTCACCAGGATTAGAAGATTATATTCCGAGTTTCCAAAGACACTAAACTATTACGATCCTTGTGTGTGTGTTTTTGTTATGTACTAAGTATTCTGAAAATGTAATGTAATGTCAATGTACGTCAAGCTTCGGGTCTCTAAAGTTGGTATCAGAGGCAAATGAGGTAGGAATGTATCCGATCCTTGGGAACTCTCACATGTGAGCATTGGACGAAGCATGGCTCTCCGCCCAAGGCCTTCATGCGGAAATGGCTGCCACTGGGGATGGTGGTGTGTCCCGCCCAGGGGGTGTAGCCGCCCAAGGAGTGCCCTGATAGGTATCAATTATAGTCCACTGGAAGTAATTCCAGACCGCTACAGTTGGTATCAGAGGAAAAGTTTAGTCAACCTTTGGAAACTAGGATGTGAAAACGTTAGTGAGATCCCTAGAGTTATTTCTATGGTATGTCTAGGGATGTCCCTAAGGTTAAGTATACGTATAGGTTATAGTACTAGGATTACGCTAAAGATCATAGAATTAAACTTAAGATGTTAGATATTTAAGTTACTCCCCCTTTATTATGTTGTTTTCCCTAGCATGATTTTTGCCTCTCACAATATTCTTTTTGGGTTTTAGAAAATGGATGGAAACAAGATGATTCACGATAATGGAGGATATGATGGAAAATGGAATGATATTCTTCATAATGAAATGGGATTTGGAAGTCCAAACATCATTATTATGCCGAATCAGCAATCTCATAATATTATCAATAAAGTAAAATTTGGTAAGTTTCCTGACTCGGCTAATAAGAGAAAGATGGAGTTTCATGATGATCATAGAGGAAAGAAAGTTCAATTTCTCCTATGTAAATCATGTGGGAAGAGGCATCAAGGAGAATGTTTCAAGGGAACTGGAAGATGCTTTGGGTGTGGAAAAGAAGGACACAAAGCAATTAAGTGCAAAGGAAAAGTTTCAGTTAACACCATGGATGAGGATAATGGTATTGCTACGACATCAAAAATGGTTAAGTGTTTTAAATGTGGAATGTATGGGCATTATGCTAACCAATGTCCTAAGGGAAAGACTCAGGAAGAGAATCAGTATGGTCAGATGGGTAGTATTTATGTGGATGATGATGAAGAGACTACAAATGATATGTGAGATGAAAGAATTGTTGAAGCTCGGTTGATGGTTTAAGAATGTAGTGGAATGATTAAATGTTTTTCATGTGTAATGTTGGAATAACGAGACATCTAAGGATTGTTACACTATTGTCTTTCCTTGAGTTTTGAAAGTTTATGATTAATGTTACCAGTATCCATGGAAGGTTATTCAGATATTTTTGGAATGTAGATGATATGCACATAATGAAGGGACAAGGAGAAAATTAAATGTTTGATAGTATTCATGAGCTCATGACTGATATAAGGAGAAGGTTATATTATGGTTTGAGTATATAGAGTTTTTGGATTTTGGTATGTGGAAAGTGCTAACTTTTAACAGTATTCATGTTTTCATTAAGGTTCAATGGGTATTCAAGAGAATACATCATTAAGGCCTTTGAATGTTTGGAATGTGACCAACAAGACATATCTTATGATATATGGGGATCAAAGATGGTATTAAATCTCTGGTAATCGTTTTCACTCTATTATGAAAATGGACTGCAGTATTATGGATAAGCCTAAAGACTAGAATGGATTATGTTGGACATAAGTTAGTATTGTTTAAGGATAGATGTTTTTTCGATATTATTTGTGGGATGTTATAGTAATATAGTTTTAGAAAAAGGACAACATGCAGGACGGGCGACAGCCCATCGCGTCGGACAAGGCTGTGGGAATCGAACCCACAACCGAAGTGCGACTGGACTTTATCACTTACCACTGGCCTACAGGAAGTCCCTGTTTAGTAGCAACTAGTTTTATTATATTAAGCAATATGATATATGAAGTATAAGTCCATTTTAGGAACCATATATGATTAATCTCACTATAGAATGACTTATGTATATTTAATAACTTTTTCTAACCTTTTTGTTTGAGACAGATGGAATGACCCGTCATTCTATCACATGATCTGCTAACACTTCACGAATAACAAATTCAACTTCATTTTTTTAAGAGATGAAGTGGAAATTGTTAAAGGCACGAACAACAGTGAGATTGTACCAAAATAAAGTAAGTATTTATTCTAATTCAAATTTTCAACTTTAGGGAAATGATCTTGAAAACCAAAAATGTTGTCCTAGTGATCTTATACCTGATGAATCAGATGATACCTTATATCGTCACAAATTTATGGCTTTGTGATTTCTGGATTTTCCATAGCCATGCTCTCTACCACTCTCCATCAGAACATGATGGTTAGATTTCTCTTCCATATCCATATTTTCACCTATGTGGAAACCCAGTGATTAGTTTATTTGGGTAATAGTTACATTTCATACTTTAGTTTTTAAAGCCAAGTTTTGGTATTCCTTTTTACTATGTGGGTTTCTACTAAAGAAACTTTCGAATAGTAAACTATTTATAACCCCGACGAATTTCGAGGGCGAAATTCATTTTATGGGGGTAGAATGTAACAGCCCGAGATTTTATGAAAACTATTCTTTTTAATTTTAGTAATGTCTTGTGTTGTACGCTACACCAAAAGGAGCTTGTAGAACACGCATCATTGACTTTCCTTGCATTACACGAAATCACAACCTTCCTCGATAGCGTGTGTAGTACGCAATACTGAGTTTCACGAAACAACGATATGCTATTAAAATATTATTAAAACTAGCCGTTATGAACAGTAATAACCACTTTTTAAAATTTTAGAAATTTTAGCTCTCAAAATGGACTTCATTTTTGGATTCGGAGTATCGAATTTAGCCTAAGGTGAAATTTTGGTACATTTTGGATAACTTTCATATTCTGATGAATAGTGAAAATTACTAAATTATAATTAAAAAACAACTTTTTTAATTGAAATAATTAATAGTGATAAATTATTAATTTGAGTAGTTTTAATGTATATTTAGAATATATTTTTACAGTTTAATACAATGTTGGTCATTGGATGTAATTTCACATTTAAACCAGACATACACACGTGTCAATCTTTTGATAGATATTGTTTCTTAAAAACACACTATTTGTTTTAACAGCGGGATTTAATTATAAAATTAATTAATGCAACTTCTATGTTATGAATTTGGTAAAATAGACTTCATTTTTGAATTCGGAATATGAAATATAGCTTAGGTTGAAATTTTGGCATTGTTCGGAAAAACATCAATTTTTGATGAATAGTGAAACTACTAAGTGGTAGTTAAAAAACTATTTTTTTTTCATAAATATTAATTTTACCGCTTCTGTGATTGAAATTTCAAAAATCCGAGAGACACGGTTGATGTCAGTAAGTAAAACGTGGTTCAATGAGATGAAAATAATTTTTGGTGAATAGTAACTTTTTACTTTTCTTTACCACGGTTAAAAGTAAATAGGGTAATTAAGGGTAACAATGAGATTAATATTACCCTAACACATGTCCTAATCCTATTGGACAAGTATATCTCGACCAAAAAAAACCTTAAGTGTAAACTATTATCATTTAGGACCACTTGGATTAGATTAGGACATTTATTATTATTTAATTCAAAGAAGAGTTAAAAGAGTTAAAATCAAAGTTTATTTACTAAAACATTTTTAATATAGGGTTATACATAAGATAAATTCGATTGTAAATATTCATTAGAAAGCTAAAAATATTTCCTACATAATGGTATTTTATTTGTAATTGTTATACATCAAATAATTTAATTTATTTATGACACAAATATGATGCAATAATTATCTTATTAACGAAATATTGACATAATTGACATTATAAATACCAAAATAAATGTAATTTAAGACTTTTTATGAATTTAAATAATTTTCTAGTTTACTATGATATATTAGTGTTGATTTAATCAACTTGGGTCGAACATATAATTCTTTTATGACTTTCACAAAAATCATATATCAAATAGTGTCAAAATTGACACTAAATAGTTGTTAAATCAAATATTATATTATTAATTGTTATTTTATTCCTAAAAATCTAAGGTTCGGCCAAATGAGTTAGATAAGGATATATATATTAATAATAAACAATTTGGGGTTCGTTTGGCATGTTATAGTATGTTTATTAACCATATAGTGTAAGAAAACAAAAAGACACGAGAAAAGTTAAATTATTTAACTTAGAGTTAAATCTAATTGATAAGGTTAAAATAATAACATAAACTTGTCTAAATCCTATTGGTTGATAGGATTTCCTCCCATCCCCACTTTAACTTCGAAATAAGACCCTTTGGAACCATTATAAACTGATTTTGAATTTAATATAAAATAATATTTTGAGATATTCCTAAGGTGCCCCTCTCCTCCCTTATAAAAGGACACCTCCTCCCTCTCTTCCTCACACAACTTTGAGCCTTCAATCTCGGCCAAACCCTGCCAAAATCTCTTCTCCACTTCCCTAGAATAATCCTAGAGGTCCTGGTATTCTTCAAAGACCAATATTAGTTCCCTAAGTGGAGGATTCAAAGAGGCGTTCCAAAGAAGAGGTAATATCCATTACCGATCTTTTCAATTTCTTTCTTCTTCAACTTCTTCTTCTTTAGTGGTTTCATTATAAATTAATAACATCAGTATTTCTTATATACTGATATGTTATTATAAATATGAAACAACTCTAATTAACCTTCTATCCATCCTACAGAAAAAGGAAATCACCGCGCGTGCGTACGTACGAAATACCGTCTCCACACCGTGGTGTAATCTATTTTCCGCCACCACCTTAATTGGATGGGTATAAAGGTGTAATGAGTAACTATATATGATTATTATAAATTGATATTGATACTGAAATATTATACATACACTTCAACACAATTCCACGACCATGGGAACGATATCATCGCTCGTGCGTACGTACAGACTACCGTCTCCACGACGCGATGAGATTCATTCTCAATGAATAACCATTCATGAATGATTATAAAGTATATATAATAAGTACTAATGAAATATATGACCTAATAATGATAATGTAATTATTTATATTTATATGTATGTCATCTACTTAATTCCATTCAATTCAATAAGGAAACGAAAACAGCGTTCATGCGTACGTACGGACTACCGTCTCCATGAACGGTGTATTTCTTTCCATTTACTGATTTATTATATATGTATATTCTGAATGTATATATATAAATCATGTTTTATATTCTGGAATTAATTAATCATGATCTAAAAAATCATATGAATAATTACAAGTTAAAAACACGAACGACAAATGAGACGATTTTACCCAAAACGCCACATTAACATGAATTTACAAAAGAACGGGTAATATAAAGTCATAAGAGGACCATATATTATATAATAAAAATGAATATGATTCTGGAATAAGTCAATAAAATGATTTAAATCATTATACAGGAGTTTCGGACACGTACAAAGCAAGTCGGACCTAAGGTAAGGGGAAATATCACAATCTCATTTTTATCCGAGATTGTTTATTCGTAAGTATTTACTAGGGTGTATTTTATCATCCACATCCATGTTCCCTCAATATGTAATATTGTTTCCATCCAATTTAAATAGTTTAAATCCAATTTTACCCTTCGGTGAGTTTTTAGTAAAGAATATGAAAGGAATATTTTGTCGTTTTTCCGTACGAGGTACTTTTTGACTTTTCCGACAAAAGTACGAAGAATGTTTTTTTTACCTTATACGGAATGAATGGATTTTTAAAGCATTATTTCCAAGAAGCTTCCTTTACAAGTTTTCAAGTTTATTTTTAATCAACTTCTTTTATTTTAAAGTCATATGACATGTTATGAAAGAAAAAATGTTTTTTGAAGAAGAAAAGATATTTTCCTCAAGAATGGAGTTCAAGTGTTTTATCAAAATTATTTTCCATCTAAGATAATAAAGGGTTCTGTTTTTATCCCTATTATTACATTGATTTGATTATGTTGTGAGGGAATTATTTTTATGAAGTCATTTACCTTATATGATTTGTTTTATGATGTCAAGATGTTTCAAGAATCCCATTTTTGTTACATGTGTTATGCAAAGATGTATGATTTATGATTTTGTGGCACACATAAGAAAGGATTCATTATAAGATGGGTGGGACCTATATCTACCTCCAATGCATTGGGTAAAGATTTTATATCTCATGAGATAGACATGGCTGGAACGGTAGGTTATACCGGTTCAGTGAAACAGGACTGGAACGAGGGTTACTCGATTCAGAAAGGGACTTTGTCCACTAAGATAGTCTTGGAAATGAGTCTTGACTAACAAGAAATGATTTTCTATGATTATGTGTGTATGCCACAAAGTTTAATGTTTTAAGTTATGATTATTGTGATTACATTTCACTGCCATGATTTATCCCATGTTATGAAATTATGATCTCTTTTGCAGGTTATGATTTCCAAAAGTTATGTGGTTTTGTATACGATGTGATTGATATTTATTTTGTTTACCCTTACTGAGCATTTGAGCTCACCCTTTTATGTTTTCTTTTCCCCAGGATATAAAGAAAGGTTTTAGGTATAAAAAAAAGGAAGATCTTTATGGGAGATATTGAAGATCTTTCACCAGGATTAGAAGATTATATTCCGAGTTTCCAAAGACACTAAACTATTACGATCATTGTGTGTGTGTTTTTGTTATGTACTAATTATTCCTCAAATGTAATGTAATGTCAATGTACGTCAAGATTCGGGTCTCTACAACATTGGTGGAAATTAGAGACATATAATTGGAGGAAAAACGTAAATATTTATAGGTAGTGATTGAGGTCATGAATCACAAACAAGTGTAAAATTGAGGTCCTTAAATTAATCAATCTATGATGATTTGAAATACCATCGGTTCAACAAAACATAGGGTATTAGGATAACACATTTTTAATGTTTCAAAATATCTTAGTTGAAATCCCACATCGAAAAATGAATTAATGAGGCCTCTATTTAAAATAAAGAGTTGAAAGTATGAAGATTAACGAAAATAACACATACTAGGGTTCCATGTAGGAAAATATGGATATGGAAGAGAAATCTAACCATCAATTATCTGATGGAGAGTGGTAGAGAACATGGCTATGAAAAGGCCAAAAATCCCAAAGCCATGAATTAGTGATGATTTAAGGTACCATCTAGGACAACATTTTTGTTCTAAGTTCCTTTTATTAATGTTGAGGAATTTATTTATGAGATTGGATAAGATCATAAGGAGATATACATACTTTATAATTAGAGTTTTATCCATTAATAAATTTTTACCACAAACTCATCTTTCACTCTAAAAGATAATAGAATGTAATTTTTTTTTCTATTTATACTATTCATACAGGGTTCCAAAATAAATGAATTTATAATTTATCTACCAGATCTTTTAAAAAAACAACATTATTTAATCCAAGACATCTCGTGGGCCAGTGGTAGGTGATACACCCTTGTCGCCCTTCGGTTGCGGGTTCAAGTCTCACAGCCTTGCCGGATGCGACGGGTTGCCGCCCGACCTCCAGGTTGTCCTTTTATGGCAATCCAAAATAATCCAAACTAGAACTATCCAAAATAATTCTGTCCAAACTAACAGTCCAACATTTATAAGGAAGGTAAAAATAATGTAGATCCTTTTTACCCCGTAATAGCATATGAATACCTTCATCATGTATTCTTTTAATACACTGAAACATCCTGAATTACCATATTCCTTATTGATTACATTCATTCTCCCTTATTCCATATATAATGCTGGATATACTTCATCAATACAAAAAAATTTTAAACCCCAACAATGATGGAATATACAAATCATTAATCAGTTCCAAGGTATTCAAGAATATCCAATATAATTTATCAAAAACAATCATGTATTATTCAAAAATCAATACCTCGGTATCAGAACTATATTATGGTTTATCATTCTCTCAGCCATATATTTTCCAAAAATTTATCCTACTATTGAGTCACTTTTCTTTGTTCCACACAATCTCAAGTCCTTAATGAAATAGTACTGCAGTACAATCCTTATATACTCCATAATTATTATAACAAGTACATTGTTGATACAACACTCAATTGACATAATCAACATAATAACTCTAATCATTCCTATTCATCTGTGGTAGTATCATAACTTGATTATTATCCAATAGCATCATTTGCGGCATAGTCTGATGACTGGGACATAGGTTCGCGTAGTGTCCAAACTCCTTGCAAATGAAGCATTGTACATTTGAAACCATTTTCTTACCCTTGCAGTCATGTACTTTGTGCCCTTTTCCTCCAAACTTATAACAAACTCCCATTCCTTTCAGGAAAGTTCCTGGGTGTTCCTTCCCACAGTTATCACATATGGGAAAATTCATCTTTTTCCTCTTCCCTTTATCCATCTTTCTCCCTTCCATCCTTTTCTTCTCTTGATTCCCTTCAAATCCATAGGACTCAGTAAACTCTTTACTTATCTTATCAACACATGATATTATTTCTTCATATGATGATAATACATGCGAGACTATTTCTCTTATAAATTCTAGCTTAAGACCATGAAATATATGATCCTTCTTCCTCTTTGTATCATGTTCATTGCTGGAGTTCTCATTCCTTCTACTAGGCGCCATTTATAAACAATGGAATACACTAGATCAGTTTATGAATCAAAATAAATAATCCCATACTTATAAAACACTTAACATAAATTGAACTATTTATGGATATAATCCATAATCATAAATTTTTTTTCTTTGAGGATGTATATACTGATAAACCCTTCATAATGATTTGTAAAGAAAATGAGAGTTATCCTAAGCATATCCCCCGGGAGTGTCGTAACCAAGAGTGCATCAAGGCCCGTTGTCGTGCACCAGTTCCCGTTCGAGTCCAGCTCAAAGCGGTGTTTTCGGGTTTTACCGCTAGGTACATCTGTGCCAGAGCCGCCTCTACCTGCTCGTATCCAGACAGGGATGTATTGCTCGGAAATCTCACAAAATCTCTACAATACCAAAATTCTAGGAAGTTCTTCTATACTAATCCTCAAAGTTCATCTTAGGTCTACGTGCTCTAATCAGAGTTTATCTAAATCTAGCTTCCAAGGTTTGTACTAAACTTCCTCTGATACCAACTGTAACGCCCCGACCCTAGTTACCCAGAGTCGGTGCATTATTACATAACATTGGCATGATCACAAGAAAGATCAAATCTCGAAAGACCGATTGGTTTAGTAGCCTTAGAAACACTAGATATACTAATAAGTTTTACATTACATCATAAAATGAAAAACTACTACACCAACATAATGTCTCCATAATCCACACTGATATCCCCACATAATATCCCTGCAGGTCATTCATAATTTACTTCTTCACTTCCTGGGAAAAATAAAACATAGAAAAGGGGTGAGATCAAATGCCCAGTAAGGATAACAATATAGCGGAAACTTTCATAAATAAGAATAAACATTTAAGGCAATGTATAACTAAAACAAAAGCCTTTCAAACTTGAAATTCCAACATTGTATGGCATAAATAAAATGAAATAATGCCATTTACTCATTCACATGGATATTCTACTAATCGAATAATCTCATGAAAAATCACTAACCACTTTCATAATGTTGGAATGCATAATGCTGAACTTTAATTTCTTTGTCAAGGCCTCGTCCCAAGACCTAGGGGCTAACTGTAACCGGAACCCAACCCAGAGTGCCTCTAATAACCTGACACCAACCCGGAGTGCCTCTAATAACCGAACACCAACCCGGAGTGCCTCTAATAACCGGACACCAACCTGGAGTTCCTCTAATAACTGGAGACCAAACCGGAGTTCCTCTAATAACCGGAGACCAAACCGGAGGGCTTACTTTTACCGGTCCCCAACCCGGAACATACTTGTCTAACACATTCATCTAAATGAAAGGTTAAAATATAACATAAACATTCGGATTACAAATAACTTATGAAATGTCAATACTCTAAACAAAAACCATGAGTGACATAAGAATAACCTATCCACAGTCAAAAATATCACAAAACCTTCAATAAAATATGGATGTTTTGTATCATAATAAATCAACTTCAAATAAGCTTAAAATTCATCAAAGGATGTTGACATAGATGACATAAATACTATTTTAGAAAAATATCTCTTTCTATTTTGAAATCATTTAAGAGTATTATATTTATGAAATAAAACATTTTTTTTGAAAATATTCTTATTATCTTGTAAGGGAAGCTTCGACGATTTTATAACGGCAGAAAATAGCCACACCCACCGTATAAGTTTAAAAAAAACATTCTTACCTTAATTTTTTCGAAAAGGTTAAAAAGCACCTTGTTTGGAAAACGATGGAAAGATTCCTTTATAAAACTCTTATAAAAAGTCAAAAAAAGGTATAAATGACTTTAACCCATATTCTTATAAATAGTAAAAATGTTTTGAAATAAATTTTTAAGAAACATGGATGTGGATGATAAAGAGATCCCAGTAGATTATTACGTATAAACAACCTCGGATAATGAAGAGATTGTGAAATAACCCTTACCAATTTGCTAACTTTTGAAACATACAACCCATTAAAGAGGTATCATTCAATGAATATGTAAATACACATAAATTAGAGTGTATTACACAAAGAATATAATTATGGGTAGTACATACACTACACAAAAGGTGATGGTGGCAATATGGCGTGAATCTCACGGGAATAAGGAGTGAGATGAAAACCCCTTACCCTGTACTTTTCCTTGGTTGGGGTAGGTTAACCTTCTGTATAATGGTGAAATAATTGTTATTAAATTATACAAGAATCATATACATTATTATGATATCATATATGATCTTTTAATATTGATTTGATAATAATATCTTAGTATTATCGTTGTTTCGGGTGTGAACTTACTTGTTTTCTTTTGTATGTTTTGTTACATAATACATGTTTGTAAAGGATAGGTTGTATATTATTCATATCCAGAATTATATCAAGTCCTTAAACATCATTTTTAAATCATCAAATGATAATTATACTTGAATGGATACGATGGAGAATGAATCTCATCGCATTCGTGGAGACGGTAGTCCGTACGTACGCACGAGCGACATTATCATTCTTTTGATATTAAAATAATATTTAAATGGATGGTATATCATATATACAGAATCATTAACATGTTATATTTATTATTTACATGAGTTACATATCATTATTATACCCATCCAAATAATAATATATTGAATAACAATTACACCACGAGGTGGAGACGGTAAGCCGTACGTACGAACGTATGGTGACATGTTATTCAAAGGGTGGATAGAATACTGAATATGGTTGTACCATATTTATAATAAAATAGCGGTATATAAATGATACTGGAGTTATTATTTTAGAATGGTAACAACAAAGGAAGAAGAAGTGGAAGAAGAAATGAACTTGGAAAAGGGTGGTGAAATCATTACCTCTTCTTCGGGTTCTTCCTTTTGATTTGATCAAAAGGGCTCATTAGGTTGGCTTTCTGATCAAACTAATGCCCCTAGGTTGTAGTGAGGGAAGTTGGGAGAGTATTTGGGCAGAGTTTGGCCGAACCAAAAAGGCTTTGGAGGTGTGAAGAAATGAGAAGGAGGAGTGCCCTTTTATAAGAGGGGTGAGGGGCACCTTTGGAAAAGCTAGAAATATTAATTTATAATAAATTCATATTCGGTTTCTAATGGCTCAAAAGTTGATTATTTAAATTTTAAGGTAAGGATGGGTCGAAAACAACTCAACCAATAGAATTTAGACAGGTTTCGGTACTTATATTAACCTTATCTTTAAGTATTAACTCTAAGTTAATTAGTTTCACTTTTACAATGTCTCTTTGTATTTTTATATAATATGGTTAATAAACTTACTATATACATCCAAGCGACCCCCAAGTGGTCCTTTAATGATGAACCTATCATGATATAAGTATCTTGGCCGATCCTTAGATTTTTAAGAATTTAATATCAATTAATAATATAATATTTGTTTTAATAACTCTTTTATGTCAATTTTGACACTATTCAATAGTTGATTTTTGTGAAACTCATAACAGATTTATTACTTCTAAAAAAGTCAATTAAATCAATCATAATATATCATATTATCCTAGAAAATTAGTTTAATTCATTAAAAGTATCATATTATATTTATTTGGGTATTTATAATATCAATTAGTTTAATTTTTCACTATTATAGTAATTACTACATCATCATTGTGTCATAAATAAATTACAACATTTAATGTATAAAAATTATAAATAAAATATAATTATGTATGAAATCTTTTTATCTTTCTAATTAATATTTATAATCTAAAATCCAACATATATAACCCTATGTAATAATTTTTTTGTTAAAAGATATATGCTTGTGTCATTTTTGTAATCATTTTAACTTAATAAAAAAAAGTGTCCCTATCACCTACAAGTGGCACCATGGGGTCCCAAAATCGTCCCAAAGATGCCTATGGTCGAAAATGTATCAACCAATAAGTCTAGGACACGTTTTAGGGTAATTTAGTATTATTATAATATTATTGTTTAACCCTTATTTTCCAGATTTACCCTTAACCATGGTAAATAAAATATTTACCACAGTAATTATTCAAAATGTCTAAAAATAAAAGTTACCTATTTAAACAATTTGGAAATCCTGATTCCAAATATGGAATCCATTTTTCTAAATTCAGAACACAGAAGTGGCAGAAATTAATTTAAAATTAATTCCCGCTGTCAAAACAAAAAGCGTGTTTTTAAGAGATAATAACTATCAAAAGATTGACACTTGTTTATGTTCGATTTAATTGTAAAATTATGTCCAATGACCAACATTATATTAAATGGTAAAAATATATTCTAAATATACTTTAAAACCACTAAAATTCATAATTTATCACTACTAATTATTTTGATTAAAAAAGTTGTTTTTAATTAAAATTTAGTAATTTTCACTATTCATCAAAATATTAAAGTTATCCGAAAAGTACCAAAATTTCATCTTAGGCTAAATTAAATATTCCGAATCCAAAAATGAAGTCTATTTTGAAATATAAAATATATATAATTTTAAAAAGTAGGTATTACTATTCATAACGGCTAGTTTGATTGGTTGTGGTGTGTGTTAGAACTCGAAGTTGCGTACAACACACGATACTGTATTATTCAAAGGAAAGCGTACCGTGGAAGCCTGGGATGTTTCATTTTAAATTCTTGATGTCCCCATTTAGTAAAAAAGTTTAAAATATTTTATTTAAAAAGGTTTCACTATTAAAATTTAATAAAAGTGCAATACTGAAAATGAATCTGTTCTTGCATTATGTCTAAGAAACTCATAATATGGATTCTAAAATTATAAGGATTATATAAAGTTTATAATTTAGGTAATACTATTCATAAACTCTTTTGAATGGATTTTTTTGGTAATTCATGGTGTGATTGAACTCGGTGTTGCGTGTAGTGCAAGTTATTGAATTATTTTGAAGAAATAACACACTATGAAATCTTAGGGTGTTACAATGATAATACCAATACTGACATTACCAATTTTATTTCTCTATTTAATTGTGTCTTGTAAAACATAAATTTGTTAGATCAATTAAGACATTGCTGATGGAACAAGAATAAGAATTTTTTCAATGTTATAAATATTGTGGTTTAAAATCAAAATTACTAACTGAACAAGGAAACCCATTATGAGTGTTCAAACCTATTAACATTCTTAGTCAAATAAAATTACTATTTTTCTGCATTAAATATTCATGATTTGGAATTGTTTATTATTAACATAGAAAATGTTCCAATGTCATAATTCTATTTTTTTTCAATTCATTGATTAAACTTCAAGGATATAAGTCAATGTCATTTTTAGGAATTTATATCCTAGAATAGTCATGGAAATAAGGAAGCAATTATTCTTCAATTACATATTGGGGTGGATATTAATAGATCATAACTAATATCCAAATGTTATTATCGGTACTTATGGTACTAAGAGGGTAAAAACCATTAGAATCCAATCCAAAACACGAATTCCTAACCTATGATGAAAGTAATTGATAAAATGAAACAAAAATATCAAATGAATGTGAATATTTTGGATATATCATTATTTCATTGTTTTCATATTCCCAAGAAAGACACTACATATCCTATATGGTTTTAGTTGAAATAAAAATCATTACATGATCGGTTTTAAGGGAATGTAATGGAAAAAAATTATTTTATTTTTCTTCATTCACCCCTTTATATTTCAATAATTCATACAATCACCACTACGTATTCATTTCAATCTACATGTATGATATTTTATACATTTATCATTATTTTAATATTCTCTAAAATAAATCATGAAACCATTTGGATATTTATGTATTTTCTTATATTCAAGATCAAGTTCAATAATGATTTTAGTTATCCCATATAATGATATAAAGATCATGGATTCACAAAATACATAATTGAAAAACATAAATAACTTTTCTATATTAGTATTTCTACATGGAAACGTGAATAGAACCACATTACTAGAAAATACTACATTTAATACTATACAGATCCTATTAAAAATTCGGGTTTTTTTTTCAAATATATAATAAAAACATTTCATTTCTCACTTTTTTATATATGAATAATTATGTAATTAATGATAAAATAATGTTTTTCATGAAATATTAAATCATTTTCACTGTATCATGAAAATTTTAGTTAAAATATTTCTATGTTTCTAACTACATTCTCTACTCATTGGTAAATTTAAGATTAATTGAGTGGATAGTCCGATAATTGAATCTCTATAACATTCAATTATCCATCTTAAATCCTATTACATATTGGAAAATAATATATTTCATAATAAATAGATCATATAATTTATTTTTTCTATTCATCCATAGAATAAATTTATAATTAGTACACAATGATTTTCTTATAACATATATTTATTTATTTTCAATTTTATAATCTAAAAATTATTCAAAATCCTTAAAAAAATGTGGTGTATTTCAGGGTAACTAAATATAATGTTTCTTTATAGTTATTGTATTACCACTCTTTACCCTATATATTAAAAATAAAGAATCAATATTTTGATCAAACAAGTACAATAAATTCCATAAATCATTGTGAAAAAACATAGTACTACTATTTTTTGGTGGTGAGCTAGTTGTGATTGATTTGAGTCACAGGATGTCACATGTGATGGAAATCTATTACAAATAAACTACCAAAAAATATTATGTTACCAATACTACTATTTTTAATATACCGTCACAATTATTATCAAATCAACACTATTTGTGATAAATTTAAAATTATGTCCTAAGTAGCTTTTTCAAACTCTTTTTTGATATTTAATACCAATTTCATCAAAAGCACATATTTTCTATGGATTTATAATTCCATTAAAAAAATTATTTATGGAGATAATGTAATTATATCACCAATAAGTATAGATAAATAATTCATTAAATACTAAAAATAATATATAAATTAATTTGTACTAAATGGAAAACCCAATAATGAAATTAATAAAAATTAATGATAATCCGACCATAATAAAAATAGATATATTAAATAAATTATTAATTAAAAGGATTTTGGAAAATAACATGAGATGAAAAAATAAACTTAATATAAAAATAATAAAATAATTAATAAAATTAATATTAGTAAAAAAATATAGATATTTAATATTTTTTAGGGAATTTGAAGATAGTGAAATAATAGATGATGTTAGGTGGGTGTGAGACTATATTATTAGATGATTTTTTAAAAAAAAAAATCCTTAATAGACTATAAAAACAAAAAAATCAACCATTTGAAATATGTGCGACAAATATTTCTGATAGAATCTGTTTTTTAGAATGGGTATTTGTGTTGGAACAGTTATAAATCACCAAAAGTAAGTGTTATAAATAATATTCCAACTCATTTTAAAATTATTTTCTAGATTATTTTAAATTTATATTTGTAAATATATTAAATAAATTGAAAATATCTTTTTTACCACTAGGTTATTGTTGATAGATGTTTAATTCCCTTACAATTATTCATTTTTAATTTGGTTTTTGGACAGAGACTATTATTTATCAGAGATAACTATTTTTCAAAAATACCATTTATGATATAATTTAGAATAAATTTTAATTAATCATTTTCTAGAAGAATATTTACAATATAATTATAAATCTATAGTAATTAAATAATTTTTTTGGACCTGTGATCCTATCGAAAATAAATTTTTATGTGATATTTTTTATTCTTTTGTAAAAGAAGTTTCTATAAAAGGATTAACAATGAAAAATTTAAGAGTCTATCACAAATAATTGTCCCATACCAGAAGATGTCTACAACTACTGAGACTCTTATTAGAAGATTATAATAACATAGAAAATGTTATACCCAACAAATTATATTTGAAACACAATTTTCATTATGTCACAAATAAATCATTTTGATGAACTATTTATAATAGACTCTAATCTATCACAATTAATATATCACAAAAAAATAAATTTTATATAGTATTACCTCTATAATATAATATTTATTGAAATAATGGCACTAATATGAAGGCATAATTTATGAAATTCATTAAAATGAAATCCATTTATTCAATTTAAACACTTCTTAAATATGATTTAGTAATGGGTATTTATATAAAAATAGAAAATAAGTAAAAAACTACATGATTGTGGGTTTAAAAAAAATAATGGTGCAATAAAGAGGATTGATAGACCATTTTCTAATGTAGTATTTCATCACCACTATATATTATTCATGATTCCTAAAATTTTCTCTAGAAATTATTTTTTTAGATTAGGGATCACAATGATCCTAAAATAGCTCACTTTAATTAATGGTAGATAGAATTTAATATTGGAATAGTGATTAAAACATCTTACAAAAAACTAGTGAAGAATATCTAAATATCATAACTCATGTTCATATTCTAACTATGTCCTGGGTTTTCATTGGTGGGAAATGGGTGGAGGGGGAGTGAGGAGGTGCGGTGGTGTCTAATAGTGCAGGTATAGATGGATATTAGAGATTCATTCACATAGTGGGAGGGTGCATGATTAAAATTTCGGGATAACTTATGTTCTTTGATTCCTTTATGATTCATGTCTTATAAACTGCCATGATTTTTACCATGACTCATATATATGATCTGTGATATACTGAGTATGGTTTGCTAATGCTATTATTATATTCCTATACCTTTATACTCTTAATATATTAATAACTCTCTTGTTTACCCTTACTAATATTAAGATCTCACCCTTTCTTATTTTTCCATTCCTCAGGTTATAAAGAATGGTATAATTTGTTATATTACTAATAAGGGTGCTAATTATGAAAAAACTAGTGGGAGATAATGTTGTTAACTTATCAACTATTTTTTTATGTATCCATGTTTGCAAAGAAACTAATCTATTATGGAAATTCAAAACTAAAATTTACAATGAAATGCATATTGGTCATTTAAGATGTAATATGAATGTATATAAATCTCGTATTTTTATAGCTTCAAAAAACAATCCAGTTCCAATTATTAACAACAATGGAATGTTTATATTTTAGGGCATAAATCAGTAATTAAAATACATAAATGAATTTTAATTATTGAGAAAATATTTTTGAGGGTTTTGATTAATTTTAAGGGGATTAAAGTGATATTTGGTGGAGGATGATGTAGAGGAATAATGAATGTAGTGGGACAGTAGGTATGAATTCAAGTTTTACTGGGCACCTTGTTGGTTAATCAAAGAGAATGTTCCATTGATGGGGCCATGAGGTGTATGGTGGTGGTGGACAAATTACTACTGATAAGAAATTTTTTTAATTGGAAGGGAAAATGATATTTATTGTTTTTAAAATAACTAATACACTTGGGGTTCATCAATTATGACCAATGAAATAAATATGGGTCTAACCTCCCTTTCTCAATGTTCTCTAAATGTTTAGTAGGCACTCATTCACCAATTATGGTAAGTTCACATCCCTCCATCCATCCACATTCCTCATTATTTTTACGTTGATTTTTGGAACAATCGTATAGTATTTTTGATATGGTTTAAATTATGATTCATAGAAATGAGTTCTTTTAGGGGTTATTCTGTGTGATTGGTCTATAAGAATCATAGCAAAGATGGAAACTCTAGGTTTTCTGTAGTTTTACATCACATATGTTTCAACTATAATTATTCTTTTTTATTATTAATTGAAATTCAAATAGTTGATATTTTTTGTCGGGCTATGGTATTTTTATGGGTGGTTGATTCAAGGAATGATTATTTCATCAACACTTATATTTATTCCATAACATATAAACTATTTTCATTATCTTTATTAATCATCATATCCATATATGTAATAATAAATATTGAAATAATTTCTTCCACTTCATATTATATCTCAGATAACATCTTATTATTATACTCAAAAAATTGTTGTGGATGTTGATAAATCACCCCTAGTCTATCAAGAACTAAATATATTATAATTCAATACAATAAATCTTGATATTACATCATCTTGAATTACATAAATATGATGGATTATTGCCGTCCATTTCAATAATAGTTCATATACTAGGGCCACAATCATGTGTTATTAATAAGAGTAATTCTCCATAATACAACAATTTCATGAATCCCTTGTAAATTACTCTATAATTTCTACATGAACTACAGTACCTTAATATTAGTTTAAATAATCCCAAATAATTCTCTAATATACCCAACTCTAAACTCTAACAATAAATTATGACACACATATATCATGTATATGAATAACGATAATTGATGTTCCCATGATCAACTCTAATAAGATAGAGTCTAGTGACTAGTGATATTGTATTTTCCTAAAGTTATTGGAGGAATTAATTCATGATATAACCTATCACATTTTATTAAGAAATTCCATTCACCGTTAAATAAATGAAATTCAAACTAGGAAATAAAATGTTAGAATATATAAAACATCCCTCAATCATAAAATGTATGATAATTAAAATGATACATCATGTATTATAGTACATCCTATGTAGATGTATTCCCTATTGGAACCAAGTCTAGTCATTATTATAAATTAAGCATGGATTGTGCTTGTTTTCAATCCCCAGATGGATTATCAGGTAGTTTTCAGGGAAAGGGATCTATAGTTTTAGCATAACTTTTTTTAAGGTGGAGTCCTTTCAAAAAAATTTCCAATTATTTTGGGTCCAAAATTTAGAAAATAGAAAAAAATTGTTTTTGGAAAATGATGTTGCACACAAGAATGATGTTGGTGTGGAAATGTTAATGCAAGGATTGTTTCAGGATCATCACATCAAGATATAGAAAAGGAAATAGGTTCATGAATGTTATTAATGTGAAGGAAACAAATGAGGTTTCACAGAAGAGACATATGTGCTGAATGTGATGTTGAAAGTGGTTTTGGGTTCTCATAGAGAACCTTACACACACAAGTGAAGAAGCATTAGAATCATACAAATTGGGTCATTTAGGACTATATATAGCTTCCTACCAAAACTAAAGACTTAGAAAATTACCAGGATGATCTAGTTCCTCTACCACATGAATGAATTGTGCACATAATATAAGAAAAATGAAAATATTTCCCTCCCAGAGGTTATTTTAACTATAAACACCAAGTGAACCTCATGAGGTAGCTATCTGAAAGACAAGGGGTGTGAAAAAACTAAGGTTTGCGAGAAATACATTATACATGAAAATCCCAAATCATGCGCATAAGGGTAGGTATTGCACGCATGTTCCAATGTGTGATTCTAAAATTTTTTTTAATATACAATTTGGTTGACCTGTTCCCCCATGTGCATCTATTTTGGACTTCAATGTAAGAAGAGTCTAATGTTGGATAGAGACAAAGAATTCAATCTAGATCTATTAGACAGACCATCACATCAATAAAATGAATATAACTCCTCTCAATGTAGTATGTTTGGAGGAGTCGATGGAAGGGTTCTGTGGGACGTAGTGTTCTATCCCTAAAATATTGTAAAGGTATTGTTCCTAGGACAATGTGACAATGTATTATCTTTTGTACCCCACAACTAGTGCAGATTAGTGGACTCTGTTATGACTAACACACTGTCAGCAAATGTTCCATGGAATAACAAATTATGATGAACCAAGTAAAATTTTTGTGGTGTCCCTTTATGCTTGAAAATGTTTTATTGTGAATCAAATCCATCATACAAGTTTAACATGTTTCTACCAATGTTGGAAGAATATAAATCACTCTAAAAGAAAATTTTTAACCCTGATTCACCCCTCCCAATGAGGGTGTTCTAGGTTCCCAGATGTGGTATTAGAGGGAATTTTTTTATAAGATGGATAATCTTTAGTAAAGATATTATAATTTGAATATTTGAGGATTGTTCCTATGTCAAAAAGGATGTACAGTGTTGATGAAGATCATATTATCTATGAGAAGAATTCAATATCCACCAAGACCATGATGAAAATAAAAAAGAATGATAAAATTTAGATGTATAAGTACTTACTATCAAAACAAGATGTGTCATTAGGTTCTCCATTCCTCTATGATAATTAATATATATCAGTATTGGAATGTATATAGAATGTGGATTTGTTTTAAACCAATGAAAAGGTAAAAACTTCTACATCATTTAAATCAAAAACATCATGTGATATGGGGTTTTGAGTTAATAGATTTTAATTTTTTCCGAAAACTAAATATCCCAGAACAAGTTGTAATTCTAATAAATATACAACCACACATTAATAGGCATTTGAGATAGTAATAAATTATATACAAGATATTTCTGAAGCAAGAGTCATCTTTGTTTTTAGAATCCTGCAATGTATGAAAGAAGTAAACAGCCATATGAGAAAATATGTAGATTCTATTGAGGAAGGACTCTGATGAAAAATTCACTACAGATTTAAGATCACTAGATAGGTTATAACCTTTAAATAAATAAGAAGGGGGATTGAAATAAGATTCTAAATATATATTTATTAAGTTGAATATAAAGAGGGACTCAAGAAGGTTCTTGAATAAAAGATCCATGTTCTTAATGAGAAATTGGAAAACAGAACTAATGTCAAGGGTTGAAAATTAGAATTAGTATCCAAGAAGATCATGGAACTTGAATCTTTGTTCCAAAATAATGTGAAGTTACATGAAAAAGAAGTTGGTAAGATAAAGAAGGATTTTGAATAAAATATGATAATAATTTAATATCATAATTCCATCATCAATATGAAATTCCTATATTTTGAATCCCAGTTGTTCAATAATGAGAAGACACATGTTGATATTCCAAAAAAGAAGGAAATAATTATTGAAGCTACAAAATGTTCACTAGAGGACTCTAAAGATGAAATACCTCTAACATGTGATAAGAAGATCATGAAATCATTAGATGATCAGTCTGAAGTAGCTGATAAGAATCATGTACCATCAAAACCAACTTCTATTAATGCCTCTATACCAAGTTTCCTTAAGAGTGAATGTTGTAAGACAAATAATAGACAAGTATGGATTAGGATATGAGATAAGAAACCTACCACCATGACTATGGTGGATATGAAAAACAATATAGAAGACAGTTTCTCCTAAAGATCATAATAATTCATGATAAAGATCCTATAACCATATACAATAGATTCAAAAAAATAATATTTTTTTGGTGAATGTTGGTGATGAAAATGTTTTTTTCATTGTGAATTAATTATTATTTACAATCCTTAAAATTCAAAAGCACAAAATAAGACTATCTCATGGGGAGTAAGATAGAGGTGAAGAAGAAACACCCTCAAATACAGAAGAATATATTTACTGCAAACAGAATTGGAATTCTTGATACCATCTATGATGTATTAAATTATGGTTCCCTCAAGGTTGGTACATGCTCTTCTAAACATGTATCCAATTCTTCTACGAAAAAATGATCAGAAAATCTAGCTTAGAATAAATAATAATCCTTGAGAGTAAATTTGAAGAATATTGTGAATAGAAATAATCCCAAAAACGTATCATAGAATAATGGTGACAATACCATGGTTTTTATGTCCAAGAAAGTTAAGGGTAGTACATTCAAAATAAATACTAATACAGATGACACTTAGAAAAATCCATTTGTAAGATCCAAAGATTCTTTCTCTATTCCTAATGAAATATTGGTTATATATCCAGATGATTTGGAAATATTGTGAAAAATAGAATATTCTCAAGCTCAGGATAGTGAAAAAGGAAACTCAACTGTTAAATACGTTCTTTGTTAGAGATGCAAGAAATCACATCACATTGATGAATGATGTTTTGTCATAATAGTAGAACAAGAAGCAGTCCTTAAGTGAATGCAGAATTTGAAATTCATAAAGGTTGTATAAATGTAAAAATATCCACACAAATTATATGATTACGTGAAGAGATCCATAATACCTAAAAATAATTCTTAAAAAATGGTCACTGGTGAATGCTTGTAGAATGGAAAAAATTGAACAATATCGTTGAGAATATAACCTCAACAATGCAGTTCATACTGTTGAATCAAAGGGGATCCCCCTTATTCCTTTAATATTTTTTGTATTTTATTTTTTATTATTATGTAAGGAATTGAAGTTCAAGAAAACTCTTAGGAGGAAAACTTGAGAAGAAAATAGGGCTGTCAATTCTTAATACCCAAGCTAGATAAGTCATCATCATTGAATGATTCCACAATTCTGTATTGAAATAAAACCCGGATGGTGGATCATTTTTGGATGAATATAAAGATTATATAGTCTCAATATCTAAGATAAATAAGCTACCTTCTAGGCCGGATCTTATTTATGGAAACTTGATGAACAAGTGTTCAATAAGATTATCCCTAGTGATGTTTAGGAAGAAATAAAATGTGTACAGTCACAAGATTAAGAACCATTTTGGTGTTATCTCTATACCTAAATTTATTGAAATCCACTCTTGTTGAGATCCACCATTATGAAGATGTTGAGGTGAATTTACCTTAGTGTAAAAATAAATAATGATGAAGAAACTATCAGAATCATTATATAAATATTCATCTAACTTGATTATGCTTGAAATTCCCTGAAGGTTATGTTGTTGTAATTGGAGTTTTGGTTATCAAGGGATTGATTTAGATGAGGAAATAGTAGATTAAATGTAAAATATTCTAGGTTGACCAAAAAAATATGATTCAGATGAACAATCATTAGAAGAAACTATTCCTGAAGAAACCTCATCCAAACATCCCATGAAAAATAGAAGAGTGAAAATTGATCAATCTAACATCATTGAAGATTTTAAAACTCCCACAGAGAAATGGAAAATGAGGAATGATGCACAAATGGTCTTCGTATCAGTTGTTGAATGAATTTCATTTCAATAAGCTATGGAAGTTGAATCATGGGATAAATCGATGAATGAAAAACTTAATCAGATTGAAAAGAACCAAACTTGGGATCATGTTACTTGTTTAGAATATAACAATGTGTTTATAACCAATTGGATATTCAAAAATAAATTTTTTGGGAATAAAAATGGGATAAAAAACAAGGCATGACATGTTTATAAATGCTACATACATATTGAAGGTTTTGATATTGATGAAAACGTTTTTTGGTGGCTAGACTAAAGTCAATAAACATTAAAAAAACTAGTGGGATTTATCATGGGGATTGATGAATCAAAGATTTATAGATTAAAGAAGTCATTGTATTGTCTAATGAAGATGCCATAATCTTTGTATTATCATCCTAATTCCTTTCTGATGAAGCTATAATTCAAAATTTAAAGTGTCAACCACAAACTCGATCGGAAAAATTCAAAGGAAGGTCAATTTGTTGTGATGTTATACATGAATGAAATTATATTTTGCATAAGTAAGAAAAATTAGTGGAATAATTTTTCAATCACATGAAATATGAATTTGAAATGATTATGAATGGTTTACTCACTTTCTTAATGGAGCTATATGTGATTTTGAAGAATGACTACACTACTATTTCACAGGTAATGTATGCAAAAGAGTTGATGAAGAAATTCAATATTCATGACTCCAAAACAATGTCTACTATGATTTTCATTGGAACAAAATACAGAAATCATGAGGATGCGACTATTGTGGATTTTAACATGTATAGAAGAGTAATTGGAAGCCTATTGTATTTGACTACTAAATGTTGGGATATCTTTTTTGAAAAAAGACTAGTGGCCCTCTTTTAAATTAAACTAATGGAAGAACATATTGTGGTAGTTAAAGGAATCATGATGTAATTCCGGGTAATCAAAATCATGGGTTATACATTGCTATAGGAAGAGATTACAAACTATTGTCATTTTATGATGCTTACTAGGCCGAAGATGTGGTAAATAGAAAGTCAAAAAGTGGTGGAGAATTCGTTACTGGGGAAAATATATGGGATGGTTGAATAAGAAAAAGAAAATCACTTCCCTCGGTAATGATAAAGTTGAGTATATCTCCTCTACAAAGTCATTCACTCTACTATTGTGGAGGAAGCAACAACTATATGACATTGGTGATGATGTGAAACATCCAATGGTGATTCAATTTGATAACATGTTTTCAATTGATCTTACATAGGATCATATTCATCATTATCATAAGAAACACATAAAATAAGATATCCTTTTATCAAGGAAAAATGGGAATAATGCATGATTAAAATAGAACATGTCGGAATTGATGATCAAGTGGTGAGATATTGACCAATCCATTATCAGCACATGTGTTCAAGAAACACTGAGTGATCATAGGTGATCCATATCCTCAAGGTTCATGATGAGGTTACATAGGTCCCCTCTCCCTAGTTATGTTAGGAGTTTTAATTGTTTTTGTTGAAGTGATGATAGTTTATAGGGGAGATATTATCCAGCGGAGTATGTTTTGATCTCTTCAAGTCAAAATTAATTTCGTTGGGATTATTTAAATTGGGAAAGAAGGATAAATTCAACGGTAAAATGATAGATAACTAAATTTTTATGGTTATAGGATAATAGATAATGGATAATGGATAATATAGAACGAGGTGATTTACAAAGGGGGACAATGAGACTAGAGAAAACAATTCAGTGTTATATGGAAACTTTTTAGGGAATCTAATGGCTCTGCAACATGATCATAGCTTAACTAGGACATCATTAATCATTCCAACACACGAGATCCCAATTCATGCTTATCATATTTTTTTCTACACCTTCTATTTCTCATGATGATTTAAATTAAAGGATGACTTGTTTGATGTATACTATGTTTTATTGTGATTGGTGCTTCATTGTATTATCTACAGATTTCCCACACACACAAAGGGGGATATTGTTTGAACCATAGATGGTATTTTCTATAAAATAATCATGGTTTGTTTTTTTAAATCATTACATATAAAAACATAGAGTTTGAAAAGAAAGGGATCTTATAGTTTGAGCGGAGAACAGTTTTGAAGGTGGCATCCATTCCCACTGCTTTCTATTTTTTCTGGGTACACAAAATGGAGAATAGAGAAAAACATTATCTAAAGGATGTTTCAGCCAATAATCAAGGTGGTTTGGAAACCTAAGAGAAATGATTGTTTCAGGATCTCAAACAAAAATATGTAAAAGGAAAATGTATGTGATGGATTTGAGTGGGTGTGAAAAATGATGTTGTTTGGAGGAGACATACTCTCCAAATGTAATGTCAAAAGGGGGTTTTGTCACTTAGATAAATATTATGCACATCAGTGAAGAAACTTAATAATGTTATGTTCATGGTCATAAAGGCATATAAATAAGTGGATACCCCCACTCAAGACATAGAACTATTCCACAAAGTTCATGTTCCTCTACCACGTGAAAGACTCATGCACGAAAGATAAGTAGAAAGAAAATATTACACACAAAGTGTTCTTTTATTCTAAAAATAAGATTTTAACCATATGGTATATTTTCATGAAATATAAAGGGTGTACAAAATATAATGGTTGTGTGAAAACTATCTTATGCGACATTCCCGAGTCATGCATGAAAGAGTAGGTGTTGCGTGCAAGTGCCAATGTGTGCTTCTGGCATGTTTTTGAATATGAATTTTTGTTTATGAGTTCTTCCACGTGAATAAATTCTATAAATTCATGTATATAGAGTATCATTCATGAAATAGACAAATAATTCAACACTGATCTATTAAAGAGACATTCGTGTCGGTAAAATGAGCCAGACTTTCTTCAAACCAGTATGCTTGGAGTAGTTGAAAGAAGTGTTCTGAGGGACATAGTGTTTTATCCCTAAAATATTTTAAAGGTAGTGTTCCAAGAATAGTGTGACTATGTCTAAAATTTTATACCCCACAACTAGTGAATATTAGTAAAATTTGGTTCGAATGAAAGACTATTAGTGTGTGCTCCTACGGCTAGCCCATTATAGTGAACCAAGTGAAATTGTTATGACTTCTCTTTATCAATATGAATGATTGATTGTTGACTGAATTTATCATATATGTTTAACAAGTTACTACCAACACGGGAACAAGATCAATCAAATCAAAAGAAAATTTTGACACCCTGATTTGTCCCTTCCACCGTAGGGAGTTATGGGGTCCTACATTCCTTAACAATGATGACCCAAGAGTGGCCATTATAGGAGAACTCCTTGGGAAGAGAATCTATATCATTCTTTTTTCACCATAATTATGGATCCTCCTCTTAGTGAATCTATAACAACTTATAATCACAATTAGAACAATTTTTAAGCACACATGCTTGAGTGGAATATAACACAATGTATATTTATTCCATGTAGTGATCAAACCCATTAAACATATAGTGTCTATTTATATCAATAGAAAGTATAATGTATAAAAACCAACATCACCCAAATTATTTTTCAAATATAACAACATTCATGATTAATCATTATCAAGATACCCATTGGGAACATTCATCATGATCACAAAATAACAATGTTTAGTTATATTGTATATAATATGAATTATATTATTTTATGTCCCTTCATGGTTTTCCCACTCAATAATTCACTCTAGATGATCAAAATTTTGATATACTTAAGGAAATAATTTTTTTTCACATCTCTCTAAAATTTTAGAGGAAATATAAATCTCCAATGGTGGTAGAAGTATCCATATCTAGATATCAAATGAAATATATATCTCCTAGGATATACCTATATATGAGTTTACTTAAAAAAATACCCATCTTTTGGGATAGAACTGTACATTAGGTCCTCTAAAACCATATTTTCAGGGGTCATGGAAGAGATTATTTCTTTTACATCTTACTCCATCTCAATATTATATTTTTGGTAGATAAAGGGCGTAAAATCTCAGGTGAATTATTTATTTATCACTCTATCATACTAAATATTCTAATGGAACTCTCTATATCTTCATATATCATATAATTGATGTTGGAGTAAGTAACCATATCAAACTATCTCTTACCAAATATCCAACATATCTCTACCTAGGATAGTGGGAGAGAGGAGAATGTTAATTTAATTCATTAGCTTTATGGTTTCATCATATGAACAAATTTAGAAAAAATAAAACACATACACTTGCCTTATCTTTCCACGATAGAATCAATATATAATATAAATGATGAACATAAATTTGAATACCTAGATAAAAATTTTTCCATCATCAATCATATACAGGGTATAATTTCTTTCAACCACTAAAGTGGTATATGAAATAATTTTTCTTTGTAGGGTATTCCACTAGCCCTAGGATCCTATAAATCTTATTGAGGATCCCTGAAGACAAAAGTGGTTCTAGTTCCGTCACATTGGGATAATCCATGTCTCAAGAGGAGGTGGGTATCACGAGGATTGTATAAAACCATTCATATTCAATTTAATGGAACACATCCCTTTATTTATCCATCATCAATGAATTTTAGTCAATATAACTATTTATTCATATTCAATGTATCGACATATTCAACATACTGATATATATTTATTACCATTCGACTTATTCATTGAATTTTTCTATTGAATGATGCACAATAATTATTTTAATGATGGATCCCATTTAGTCCATTTGTAATGTAATATATCTAGTATATGGGAATATGTATGCACAATAAGACATGTATATGTTTTATTTCATATTCAACAATCTCCCCATTGCAAAAAAATCCCATAAGGTATTCATGAAAAATATCACAACTAATCCGGGATCCATCAAAACATTTCTTTAGATATGATTGAAATATAATCTAATAAATTTTTATCTATTGGATCTGGACAATGAATCCATAATGTAAGATACATGCTTCCATACATGATCTAGGAGGGCATCCCATTCCATGGGCTTTGGTTTGTCTTGTCATAGAGCCTAAAAAGATTATGTGATTAGAAGTCAAGGTCATTCGAATTAAGGTCATATAAATTGTTTTCATAGCTCCCCACATGATCATATGAACTTCATGAAATCCATTTTTCTTTGAGGTTCTAATAGCTCCCAATGCAAACCTCTTTGTTTCATGTTTCCCTTTTTTCCTTCACATACACTCTCATGTGTTTGATTCGCAGTATCCTTTTCCATCACGGTGAGCATTGCAACAATCATGAACCCCATTTTCCTATAAATAGTTTTCTCCCCCAACCTCATATGCATGGTTATGCTACCACTTCTCTGACTGATATGACATTTTCAATGCTACCAAGTATCACGAACCAGTGGGGAACTTGGTTTCCCAAACCTTTCTAGGGATTCCCTCCATGAAGGCATCTTCACTACAGAAAAGAGGGATCCCTTTAGGGGTTTTAAGGCTCCAATAAACATTAAGACTTCACGAATCACTATCTAAATAAATACCTATTTACATAGGATATTCCCTACTCCTCTAACATCCTTCCTTCATGAAGCATCCTTTCTCCATGATCACCTAAGCTCCATGAATCCCAATACATTGTGAGACCTTCGGATTTGAAAAACCCCATACCCTGTGAGACCCTAAGATCTAAAAAGCACTCTATTTCCCAAATATCTATGGTTCATGAAGCTCCTACCTTCTAGACCAGTAGTCCATTTGGCGGGAGCACATCCATTTCACAACCACTCTAGATCACTATCCACCTATAGTCTTAGCCCTCTGGGTTGGTCCCTTCACCACCGTCAGTAAACCACATTAAAAAAGTTGTTTTTTCCATGAATTGTTCGATCCAAAATTCCAACATTTTACCTTGAACCCTTATGTGCACCCCACTTCCACATATGAAATAAAATTTTTCGAGATACTCCTATAAACTCCTTAAAGCACCTTGATAGGACATATTCCTCATGGTCACTTTCCCATTTCATGAGTTGAGATCCTAATCATGGATAACCTGAGTACCATGATTTGAAAAATTCCTCAGGAAAACTCATCAACTACCTCATATGCGAGGTCAAACAAGAAAGTGTCTCTCTTGAATAAGTCCCACTCCATCCAATTCTTGGAATCTTCTACCTAATAGTCCACTCTACATGACTATAAACTGTAGAACATCCTATATGAAAAACATAGGATTCATCTTATTCCAAACAAGAGATAACTTATTTGTGAAGGAGAATATGAAAATAGTCCTCACTACGGGACACTAAACTGTATTGTACACTATCATTCTAGAGTATGATGCATTATACATAAAGCATTAGATTCCTCTCCATGAGATGGATATGAAAAAAACATTATGGGCCTCCTCTAAAGGTGTACTCCCCAATCCATTTTCCCTCAACAAATCATCTTCTCGAGATACCCTCATGGCATGATATGAGGAAGAAATAACAGGAAACATATTGCACAATACCCACACACACCATGTCCATTAACGTGATGTTAAAATGAGTCCATACCCCTATGAAATGAACATGGTATGACCTCATGACATGAAATGAGGAGGGCACCCAGGAAGCATCCACACGCACACCGCATCCACCATATTTAATCCATAGTGGCCCGTAGGAAATTTTAATGCATAATCCCCATTGACCATTGTTTCTCTAAGAAGAAACCAAACAACATAAATGTGTAATAACCATCCACAGTTTCTTCTCCATAGTGGAACCTCTTATGCTTACATTCATAAGCCTCATCCACCATTTCCCCTCACCTAAGAATAATCCATGTGGAAGCCCCATCTTCCATTGCTCTTCCATAGAGGATCCCGTGAAGCATCCCTGAATAATCCCATCCAACATTTCCACACCATATAGGAACCATGGAAGCTTCCATGAATAATACTCATCCATCGTTGCCGCTCCATGGTGGCAGCAGAGAATCTTCCATGTGTTATCCCCATTCATCTTTGTCGCTCCATAGCATCCCCTTAGCCTCTCATATGTGAAATCCATAGTTCTTTCCATACAATGTTGGATTTGATACCTGTCTTCTACATAGGTTACTTAGGACACCTCGTAGACGATCAATCCCAAACAATGTTAAACATTAGTGACCCAATCTAGGGGTGAAACCTATCTGATCTACCTCCACCAGTGTCCAACATATCCTTCATGGTGTGACCTATTACCTTTATGGGACACACCAATATAGGTCTTGTATCATATGGAATTTTGATCCATCTTCTTTAAACTATGGTTCTCCCTCCAAGGAATGTACGATCATGATGTGACATTCTCCCTTTATGGGACACATCCCCCCAGATCCACCTCAATATGGTGTCATGATCTATCTGTTGGCATGAATGGCCCGAAGGACTTCATTTTTATTGATTTTTGATAACCCCAATTTCACGGGATGGGAGGAACCCTTACAATGCCCGTAGGCTAAGAGATTACATTTCCCATAGGATTAGGAGATTATATGACCCGAAGATCATAGGGAATTCAAACAGAATATCTAAAAGGAACTTCCCCTCCCCAGCATCTGCATCCTGATAGTAGCTCTCCACAATTGCATGACCATCTGGCTAGGCTTCCCATGAAAGAACAGGCTGGTACCAATGGCATAGCCATACCCTCTCATTCTGACAATCCATTTGGCTCTGATCTAGTGAGTTCACCTACTCTGAATCCTCTTCTGGGGATGATCCTTTTTTGTAGTGTGTCTTGGTCCTACATTCATGTGGGTCGAAGGCCTTAGGGTTTCCCTAATGCCTTAAGGTGGCCCGAAGTCCTTGATAATCAAATGGCCCAAAGACACCCCGTTACGTTCTTGAAAATCATCCTCCACAATTCTATGGGTCACCTTAGCGTGTAAGCCCTATTCCCCTCACAATTTAACTTTTTGTGATTTTATCACTATATTCTAAATAGGTTACGTAGGGAGCCAATGTGAGGTTCAATCCCAACCAATTGTAAACCATGGTTCCCCCATTTTAGGGTCAACCCTACCTGATCTACCCTTTGTGATGTCTAGATCCTCCCTCATTATCTGAAATCTTCACTTTTTCAGACACATATCCTGGATTACCCTCCCTAGTGTGTTTTGATCCATACATGAGCCATTAAACATGCGTAACCACCACACTTCTCCATTCTAATCGAACCAAAGTCATCGTCTTGTGAAAGAATTCTAACCATTATTAAACACCATCATGCCTTCAGGTCCCTTTTCTTTGCGTACGCACTGATTCAATGCCCCATATTGAACCATGTGTACTTTGATTCCCATCCACTTGGATACAAAGGAATCCTCTATAAAATTCAATCCTATCTCCCATTTCCCATCATAGCCTTTCCATAGAACCTTTCTATCTCCAGTAGGTTAGGCCCCAACCAAGAGGCCCTAGTTCCATTGGATACCCATCCATGCATCCATATATCATGATCGAAATCTTTATGTGTCTCAAAACCACATCAGCACTGTGTGAACTTTGATGCCCATCCCCTACGGTACATAGGAAACCTCTATATGGTTTAAGACCACAATTTTCATCATCATGCTGGTTCTCTTCCATTCATCACATGCACATCATCATTTTTTCCACCATCTTTCTCGATTCTTTCCATAACCACCACATCCCAGTGGGACCAATCCATCCATTTTGGCCTCCGTAGTTCCTATTACCCTTATAATCCATAATTTATCCTTGCATCACCTTTGTAGATTACCATGTATAAGCCCCACATAATCCATTTCCATCCACCCACAAGTTCCCCACTTATGAAAGGTATCTAACCATGCGTATTCCCCAAAGCATCTCATCAATCTTTATGGGTTTTGATCCCTTTATTCAAAATAGTGTACAGTGGATATCTTTATGAGGTTCAATCCTAGCTGATGGTAAACCTTGGTGTCCTCTTTTTAGCGTCCCACATCCCTTTATCAGCCCCTTTTGGTTCTCGGATCAGCCTTTATGGTGTGAAACATTCACTTTTTGGGACATGCCATGCTTAGGTCCATCCCCATTGGGAATTTGGATCCATCAATTTTGTAAACCATGGTGTTCCCAATTGCAGGGTCCCATATCCTATCATCCTCCCACTGTAGTTGTCACGACCCGACCCAACGGGGCTCGAGCCGCGACTCCCCAAGTCCGCCTCCAATAGGCCAGGGGCTGGCGACCAGCGCCGAGTAGGCTATCACACACATGGGAGGCATTAGCCTAAGGTACCTGTACACACGCACCCACAAACACCTCCATGCAACAGTGCAGAGATATAGAAACTGAAAAGTAAATGCATGCATACAATCTAACCCAAACCAGAGTGCAACAGCAAAAGTACAAGGGCAAAACAGGGCCCACCAAAAGAAAACTACAAAGCGCGTCCAACCTGCTCCGAAGAAGGGGAACGCTGCCACAAACACCCGCCGAAAAGCTCCCTCGGCACAGCTCCGGTAAACACCCCGGTCAACCCGCTCACTAAGCTCCGCCTGCTCCGGGTCCTCCTGGGACTCCGTCAAAAGGCATGTGGTCTGCACAAGACACAAACATGTGCGGGCAAAGCCCGTGCAGGGGTGAGTATAAACATACTCAGTAGGCACCCCAAAAACCCAAAACCCAAGGGAGCAACTGAAAGGCAACAGTCCGCTCAACCCAGCCAGAGGGAACCCAGACGAGAGAGAACTCCATCTCGTGACCATCCTCGGCTAAACACAACAAGTCAGCTCAGCACAGCTCAGGTGTATGCCCATACATACACCTTGAACAATCCAGATATACACAGCTCACGCCACAAAGCCACAAGAGGTACCGACCTCATCACCAGCAACTGTCCACAACAGGGAGAGTACACCACGAACACTGTCATACCAGATGACACTCATCCGAGAGATACACTCCATCGGGATACTCGCAAACATCTCAGACGCTCACCCGTGAGACCACGCTCGTCGGATAGCATCACCGAGGAAACATCACCGGAACACCATAACCACCAAACTCCTCGGATAGGGGATCGCCGCTAGGGTCCGCTAGGGGATACCAGGACCCACTCCGGTATACGTAGCTCACAGATAGGGGATCACTCCCAGGGTCCGCTGGGGGATACCACGACCCGATCTGGCATACGTAGTTCTCACAGATAGGGGATCACACCCAGGATCCGCTGGGGGATGCCACAACCCGATCTGTCGCTCGGCAGAAGCTCCACACTCAGATAGAGGATCATCGTCCATATAAAGATGGTCACGACGATACCGGAACCCTATCTGGTATAACTCGCGATGTAGGGGATCGAACCAACGATGCCGCAACCCTACCGAAACCTCGCGCTGAGTAGGGGATCGTATAACCAACGATACCGCAACCCTACCATAAACGCCATGCTGAGTAGGGGATCGTAAACCCGACGATGCAACAACCCTACTGTGCACGACCCACCGCGTAGGGGATCATATTTCCGATGATGCCACAAACCCTACGGGGTTAACCTGCTAGATAGGGGATCGCTGCCCGTGAATAGGTGGTCACAGCGATACCAAGAACCCGATCTAGGGTAAAGATGCTAGAGGATCCACTCCGGGCCCACCGGAGGGATACCACAACTCTAACAGTTTAAACATCCCATCGAGGGGATCACAACCCATACGAAGGTTGTGATACCACACGAACCCTCGTAGGAACGAACCAAGGGAGAACCCTCAACCACTGCTGGTCCAAACGTCGCTAACCCGAGCGACTCGCCCCCAAGCCATACTGCGCACCTCCGAAGCCAAAACCGAGGCCACCATCGCGTTCCACGCGGAAAAACTCGCAGGACAGGCTGCTCACTCGCCCGAAACGGAGCACCGGTGAAAAAGGCACTATTCACCGTAGCTAGCTCGTGCGGGGCCCACACAACGAACCCGAAACCCATCGAGCGGACCATACCACGATGATCCCCTCGGAAAAACAGGCGGAATCGACTACTCACTCGCCCAAAACGGACACCCGGTGAAAAAGGTACTATTCACCGAAGGCCGGCTCGGGTGGGGACCACGCCTGGATTCCGAAACTCATCAAACGGATCGCACCATTGCGATCCTCTCGGAAAAACACACAGGATCGACTATTCATCCGCCAAAATCGGACTCCTGGTGCAAAAGCTGCGTTTCTCCGCAAACGCCAAAACCCGGCCTCGTGGGGCCCGCACCCCGTTCGCAAACCCAACACCCGGAAACCATCTCAAAAAGTCCGTCATACCATCAGGTTCCCAACGCCACTGACGGCACGCCAAACGGACGCTCCGGGTAGAAGTTACAACGGCCCGAAGTCGTGAAATAATAAAATAATATTATTTTATACGACATTTCTAGCTCCCGGGCCACGATCCCGAACCTTTAAACCCTCGAACCCACACCGGAGGGTTCGCCTCGTCGTTAGGGTCACGTCGCCGCAAACGGTGTGCGAATCGGAGTTACGGTTTGCGAGTTACGGGGGTTTAAAGAACCCCCGGAACAGTCTGGCCGGACCACCGCAGGGTCGCCGGAAACCACCGCGCCGCCGCCGGACTCCGCCGTGCCGGAGCCGGAAACCACCGCGCCGCCGCGGGTCTCGCCGGATTCCGCCATGGCCGCCGCGGGTCTCGCCGGAAAACCGGATTTTTCGCCGGAAAACTTCCGGGAGCCACCGGGAGCACCCCGGTGCTCCAAATTCAGATCCGAAAAAAGATTTGGAAACCTCGGGACCCGAACTATACAAATCTTATGAAAATTTGAAGAAAAACAACACAAAAACGGGATCCGGGATTGTAAAACTCAAACCGCCTACCTCACGGGCAAAACGCCGACGTTCTGCCTCAGATCCGCGCTCCCGAGCTTCCGCTGCGCACTCCCGGAACGTCCGCCGTCGAATTCTGAGCTCGTAGGCGCCCCGTTTGCTCGATTCGGCAGAGTGGCGGTGAAGAACGACGAAGAATGGCGAAGAACGATAAAAGGGGGGGGGGGCGCTGATATTTATATCAGCCGCCCGCCGGCGCCAAACCAGCCTCGGACCCGACGCCCGATGCGAACAAAAGTAAGGTCACCCCTAGGGTAAACGCGCCGTTCTGAACGCAACGGCGGTCTCAGATTTTTCATCCGAGACTCCGTTCATAAGTTATTCGAGCCGACGCTCGCACACCAACTTTCCACTTATTTACGGAAACGCCCCTGGTGGCGTTTCTCACCGCAGGCCCGCGCCCGCAAAGATTACACCCCGCCTAGGGTAAACGGCACGTTCCGGACGCAACTGTGCCCTCAGATTCCCGTTCTGAGCTACCGTTTAGGAGATATCACACCCCCGCCACGTGCATAGTAAAAAAAAACTTAATATTTTTATAAAATTAATTCCGGGCACACCGGGCCTCGGAATCGCACGCCGTCTTCGCGCCTAGCTCTGGAATTATTCGTAGAAATATTCCAGAGTCTGATAGGGCCAAAAACCCGAGTCGCTACATCCTCCCCCCCTTAGAACTTTTCGTCCCCGAAAAGCCCTAAGCACAAGGAAAGCGACTGGACTCTCAACTGGGTCTCACACACCAGCGAGCTCACCACCAACAACCACTCAGGGTCTTACCAACGCCCTGAACAAAACTCGAGCAAGCAACAAAAGGAAAGAGTACCGCTAAACAGTGTCTGACAAACTACTGCAGTAAGTAGAAAAGACACAAGGCGTACCTCTATCCATCTGTGGTGCCTCTGGGTCGACTGCCTCCAGGGCATGCAACTGACCTCGCCCTCGACCACCAGCTCCCTGAGCTTGGCGTGGACCACCTGGGGGTGGGGGGGGGGTGGCAACTGGTACTGTCTACCACCGCCTCCCGCTGCACCAGCTCCGACGCCACGTCCGACGCCCTGCGGACCTCCTTGCTCGAGACGCTGCCTCTGCCAAGACGGTCCATTGACCGGCTCCCTCTCAGCAGCACGTCGGGTCGGACAATCTCTAGCAAGATGTCCCCGACCATCGCAAGCGTAACACCGCCTCTCCTGCGGCTGAACAAAACTGGCCTGCGAGCCCTGTGAGCTCCGAGGCTCAGATCCTCCATCCTGGGGTCGCCTCCTGAAACGTCGGCCACGTCCAGACCCCTGAGTCTGTTGTCGGCTACCAGATGCCGATCCGACCGACGAAGTCTCAGCTCTCGCGTGCCCAGCACCAACAGGAGAGATCTGCTCAGCCAGAAAGCTCTCCACCACCAGCGCTCGCTCCAGCACTCCAGCATAGGTGGGCAGGCACAAGGAAACCACACCTGCTCGGATGTCCCTGCGTAATCCCTGCTCGAAGGTCCGAGCCCTAAAGAACGGGTCTCGAACCATATCCAGGGAGTAGCGCGACAGGTCTGTAAACCTCGCTGAGTACTCCGACACAGTCATGCTCTCCTGACGAAGCTGCAGAAGCTCCTGGATCCGCACTGACCTCAGCGTCACCGGAAAGAACTCCTCCCTGAAGAGCCGCTCAAACTCTGCCCACGTGAGCGTCTCCTCGTCATGGGACTGCGTCACCAAACTCCACCATCGCCCGGCCGAACCATGCAGAAGGCTCGCCGCTAGGACCACCATCTGATCTGGAGGTGTCCTCACTAGGCGGAAAACTCGGGTGACTGCCTCGAGCCAGTCATCAGCTGCCTGGGGGTCTGGGTCACCCCGAAACCTCAGAGGTCGCTGCCTCTGGAACTCGTGCAACGCACTCAGCCTGCGTGCAACCTCGTCCTGCACCGCCGGCACAACCAGCTGCTCGACAGGTGGTGGCTCAACTGGCAGACCACCAGGAGGTGCAACCTCAGAACCTGCACCCTGCTCCACAGCCACTACACGGGGCGGGTCATCAGCACAATCCTGCTGCGGAACCCTCACTGGCTGTCGTCGTGGAGGCATCCTGAAAGACATTCAAGACACACCACAGTCAAAGAGTATATCTGGAGAGCTGACTCAAGAAGGACAAGGAAAAACCAAAAACCCAGTCCTATATGATGCATGTACCATGATGTCCCCGCGACCAGTGTACGAATGTCCCGAGTCGAAAGGCAGGTTTTCAGAGTCCTGGTGTATGGATACGTCGGCCGCCGCACCAACACTGGAGTCCCTGGCCTGGAAGCCGAACTCGAAACACCCTAACACTGCCGCTATGCAACCCAAACCAAACTCACAGCTAGACCAGCTACGCTCTGAGATCCCAAAGGTGGAACCTCCTCTGATACCACTCTGTCACGACCCGACCCAACGGGGCTCGAGCCGCGACTCCCCAAGTCCGCCTCCAATAGGCCAGGGGCTGGCGACCAGCGCCGAGTAGGCTATCACACACATGGGAGGCATTAGCCTAAGGTACCTGTACACACGCACCCACAAACACCTCCATGCAACAGTGCAGAGATATAAAAACTGAAAAGTAAATGCATGCATACAATCTAACCCAAACCAGAGTGCAACAGCAAAAGTACAAGGGCAAAACAGGGCCCACCAAAAGAAAACTACAAAGCGCGTCCAACCTGCTCCGAAGAAGGGGAACGCTGCCACAAACACCCGCCGAAAAGCTCCCTCGGCACAGCTCCGGTAAACACCCCGGTCAACCCGCTCACTAAGCTCCGCCTGCTCCGGGTCCTCCTGGGACTCCGTCAAAAGGCATGTGGTCTGCACAAGACACAAACATGTGCGGGCAAAGCCCGTGCAGGGGTGAGTATAAACATACTCAGTAGGCACCCCAAAAACCCAAAACCCAAGGGAGCAACTGAAAGGCAACAGTCCGCTCAACCCAGCCAGAGGGAACCCAGACGAGAGAGAACTCCATCTCGTGACCATCCTCGGCTAAACACAACAAGTCAGCTCAGCACAGCTCAGGTGTATGCCCATACATACACCTTGAACAATCCAGATATACACAGCTCACGCCACAAAGCCACAAGAGGTACCGACCTCATCACCAGCAACTGTCCACAACAGGGAGAGTACACCACGAACACTGTCATACCAGATGACACTCATCCGAGAGATACACTCCATCGGGATACTCGCAAACATCTCAGACGCTCACCCGTGAGACCACGCTCGTCGGATAGCATCACCGAGGAAACATCACCGGAACACCATAACCACCAAACTCCTCGGATAGGGGATCGCCGCTAGGGTCCGCTAGGGGATACCAGGACCCACTCCGGTATACGTAGCTCACAGATAGGGGATCACTCCCAGGGTCCGCTGGGGGATACCACGACCCGATCTGGCATACGTAGTTCTCACAGATAGGGGATCACACCCAGGATCCGCTGGGGGATGCCACAACCCGATCTGTCGCTCGGCAGAAGCTCCACACTCAGATAGAGGATCATCGTCCATATAAAGATGGTCACGACGATACCGGAACCCTATCTGGTATAACTCGCGATGTAGGGGATCGAACCAACGATGCCGCAACCCTACCGAAACCTCGCGCTGAGTAGGGGATCGTATAACCAACGATACCGCAACCCTACCATAAACGCCATGCTGAGTAGGGGATCGTAAACCCGACGATGCAACAACCCTACTGTGCACGACCCACCGCGTAGGGGATCATATTTCCGATGATGCCACAAACCCTACGGGGTTAACCTGCTAGATAGGGGATCGCTGCCCGTGAATAGGTGGTCACAGCGATACCAAGAACCCGATCTAGGGTAAAGATGCTAGAGGATCCACTCCGGGCCCACCGGAGGGATACCACAACTCTAACAGTTTAAACATCCCATCGAGGGGATCACAACCCATACGAAGGTTGTGATACCACACGAACCCTCGTAGGAACGAACCAAGGGAGAACCCTCAACCACTGCTGGTCCAAACGTCGCTAACCCGAGCGACTCGCCCCCAAGCCATACTGCGCACCTCCGAAGCCAAAACCGAGGCCACCATCGCGTTCCACGCGGAAAAACTCGCAGGACAGGCTGCTCACTCGCCCGAAACGGAGCACCGGTGAAAAAGGCACTATTCACCGTAGCTAGCTCGTGCGGGGCCCACACAACGAACCCGAAACCCATCGAGCGGACCATACCACGATGATCCCCTCGGAAAAACAGGCGGAATCGACTACTCACTCGCCCAAAACGGACACCCGGTGAAAAAGGTACTATTCACCGAAGGCCGGCTCGGGTGGGGCCCACGCCTGGATTCCGAAACTCATCAAACGGATCGCACCATTGCGATCCTCTCGGAAAAACACACAGGATCGACTATTCATCCGCCAAAATCGGACTCCTGGTGCAAAAGCTGCGTTTCTCCGCAAACGCCAAAACCCGGCCTCGTGGGGCCCGCACCCCGTTCGCAAACCCAACACCCGGAAACCATCTCAAAAAGTCCGTCATACCATCAGGTTCCCAACGCCACTGACGGCACGCCAAACGGACGCTCCGGGTAGAAGTTACAACGGCCCGAAGTCGTGAAATAATAAAATAATATTATTTTATACGACATTTCTAGCTCCCGGGCCACGATCCCGAACCTTTAAACCCTCGAACCCACACCGGAGGGTTCGCCTCGTCGTTAGGGTCACGTCGCCGCAAACGGTGTGCGAATCGGAGTTACGGTTTGCGAGTTACGGGGGTTTAAAGAACCCCCGGAACAGTCTGGCCGGACCACCGCAGGGTCGCCGGAAACCACCGCGCCGCCGCCGGACTCCGCCGTGCCGGAGCCGGAAACCACCGCGCCGCCGCCGCGCCGCCGCGGGTCTCGCCGGATTCCGCCATGGCCGCCGCGGGTCTCGCCGGAAAACCGGATTTTTCGCCGGAAAACTTCCGGGAGCCACCGGGAGCACCCCGGTGCTCCAAATTCAGATCCGAAAAAAGATTTGGAAACCTCGGGACCCGAACTATACAAATCTTATGAAAATTTGAAGAAAAACAACACAAAAACGGGATCCGGGATTGTAAAACTCAAACCGCCTACCTCACGGGCAAAACGCCGACGTTCTGCCTCAGATCCGCGCTCCCGAGCTTCCGCTGCGCACTCCCGGAACGTCCGCCGTCGAATTCTGAGCTCGTAGGCGCCCCGTTTGCTCGATTCGGCAGAGTGGCGGTGAAGAACGACGAAGAACGGCGAAGAACGATAAAAGGGGGGGGGGGGGGGCGCTGATATTTATATCAGCCGCCCGCCGGCGCCAAACCAGCCTCGGACCCGACGCCCGATGCGAACAAAAGTAAGGTCACCCCTAGGGTAAACGCGCCGTTCTGAACGCAACGGCGGTCTCAGATTTTTCATCCGAGACTCCGTTCATAAGTTATTCGAGCCGACGCTCGCACACCAACTTTCCACTTATTTACGGAAACGCCCCTGGTGGCGTTTCTCACCGCAGGCCCGCGCCCGCAAAGATTACACCCCGCCTAGGGTAAACGGCACGTTCCGGACGCAACTGTGCCCTCAGATTCCCGTTCTGAGCTACCGTTTAGGAGATATCACACCCCCGCCACGTGCATAGTAAAAAAAAACTTAATATTTTTATAAAATTAATTCCGGGCACACCGGGCCTCGGAATCGCACGCCGTCTTCGCGCCTAGCTCTGGAATTATTCGTAGAAATATTCCAGAGTCTGATAGGGCCAAAAACCCGAGTCGCTACATCCTCCCCCCCTTAGAACTTTTCGTCCCCGAAAAGCCCTAAGCACAAGGAAAGCGACTAGACTCTCAACTGGGTCTCACACACCAGCGAGCTCACCACCAACAACCACTCAGGGTCTTACCAACGCCCTGAACAAAACTCGAGCAAGCAACAAAAGGAAAGAGTACCGCTAAACAGTGTCTGACAAACTACTGCAGTAAGTAGAAAAGACACAAGGCGTACCTCTATCCATCTGTGGTGCCTCTGGGTCGACTGCCTCCAGGGCATGCAACTGACCTCGCCCACGACCACCAGCTCCCTGAGCTTGGCGTGGACCACCTGGGGGTGGGGGGGGGGGGGGGTGGCAACTGGTACTGTCTACCACCGCCTCCCGCTGCACCAGCTCCGACGCCACGTCCGACGCCCTGCGGACCTCCTTGCTCGAGACGCTGCCTCTGCCAAGGCGGTCCATTGACCGGCTCCCTCTCAGCAGCACGTCGGGTCGGACAATCTCTAGCAAGATGTCCCCGACCATCGCAAGCGTAACACCGCCTCTCCTGCGGCTGAACAAAACTGGCCTGCGAGCCCTGTGAGCTCCGAGGCTCAGATCCTCCATCCTGGGGTCGCCTCCTGAAACGTCGGCCACGTCCAGACCCCTGAGTCTGTTGTCGGCTACCAGATGCCGATCCGACCGACGAAGTCTCAGCTCTCGCGTGCCCAGCACCAACAGGAGAGATCTGCTCAGCCAGAAAGCTCTCCACCACCAGCGCTCGCTCCAGCACTCCAGCATAGGTGGGCAGGCACAAGGAGACCACACCTGCTCGGATGTCCCTGCGTAATCCCTGCTCGAAGGTCCGAGCCCTAAAGAACGGGTCTCGAACCATATCCAGGGAGTAGCGCGACAGGTCTGTAAACCTCGCTGAGTACTCCGACACAGTCATGCTCTCCTGACGAAGCTGCAGAAGCTCCTGGATCCGCACTGACCTCAGCGTCACCGGAAAGAACTCCTCCCTGAAGAGCCGCTCAAACTCTGCCCACGTGAGCGTCTCCTCGTCATGGGACTGCGTCACCAAACTCCACCATCGCCCGGCCGAACCATGCAGAAGGCTCGCCGCTAGGACCACCATCTGATCTGGAGGTGTCCTCACTAGGCGGAAAACTCGGGTGACTGCCTCGAGCCAGTCATCAGCTGCCTGGGGGTCTGGGTCACCCCGAAACCTCAGAGGTCGCTGCCTCTGGAACTCGTGCAACGCACTCAGCCTGCGTGCAACCTCGTCCTGCACCGCCGGCACAACCAGCTGCTCGACAGGTGGTGGCTCAACTGGCAGACCACCAGGAGGTGCAACCTCAGAACCTGCACCCTGCTCCACAGCCACTACACGGGGCGGGTCATCAGCACAATCCTGCTGCGGAACCCTCACTGGCTGTCGTCGTGGAGGCATCCTGAAAGACATTCAAGACACACCACAGTCAAAGAGTATATCTGGAGAGCTGACTCAAGAAGGACAAGGAAAAACCAAAAACCCAGTCCTATATGATGCATGTACCATGATGTCCCCGCGACCAGTGTACGAATGTCCCGAGTCGAAAGGCAGGTTTTCAGAGTCCTGGTGTATGGATACGTCGGCCGCCGCACCAACACTGGAGTCCCTGGCCTGGAAGCCGAACTCGAAACACCCTAACACTGCCGCTATGCAACCCAAACCAAACTCACAGCTAGACCAGCTACGCTCTGAGATCCCAAAGGTGGAACCTCCTCTGATACCACTCTGTCACGACCCGACCCAACGGGGCTCGAGCCGCGACTCCCCAAGTCCGCCTCCAATAGGCCAGGGGCTGGCGACCAGCGCCGAGTAGGCTATCACACACATGGGAGGCATTAGCCTAAGGTACCTGTACACACGCACCCACAAACACCTCCATGCAACAGTGCAGAGATATAGAAACTGAAAAGTAAATGCATGCATACAATCTAACCCAAACCAGAGTGCAACAGCAAAAGTACAAGGGCAAAACAGGGCCCACCAAAAGAAAACTACAAAGCGCGTCCAACCTGCTCCGAAGAAGGGGAACACTGCCACAAACACCCGCCGAAAAGCTCCCTCGGCACAGCTCCGGTAAACACCCCGGTCAACCCGCTCACTAAGCTCCGCCTGCTCCGGGTCCTCCTGGGACTCCGTCAAAAGGCATGTGGTCTGCACAAGACACAAACATGTGCGGGCAAAGCCCGTGCAGGGGTGAGTATAAACATACTCAGTAGGCACCCCAAAAACCCAAAACCCAAGGGAGCAACTGAAAGGCAACAGTCCGCTCAACCCAGCCAGAGGGAACCCAGACGAGAGAGAACTCCATCTCGTGACCATCCTCGGCTAAACACAACAAGTCAGCTCAGCACAGCTCAGGTGTATGCCCATACATACACCTTGAACAATCCAGATATACACAGCTCACGCCACAAAGCCACAAGAGGTACCGACCTCATCACCAGCAACTGTCCACAACAGGGAGAGTACACCACGAACACTGTCATACCAGATGACACTCATCCGAGAGATACACTCCATCGGGATACTCGCAAACATCTCAGACGCTCACCCGTGAGACCACGCTCGTCGGATAGCATCACCGAGGAAACATCACCGGAACACCATAACCACCAAACTCCTCGGATAGGGGATCGCCGCTAGGGTCCGCTAGGGGATACCAGGACCCACTCCGGTATACGTAGCTCACAGATAGGGGATCACTCCCAGGGTCCGCTGGGGGATACCACGACCCGATCTGGCATACGTAGTTCTCACAGATAGGGGATCACACCCAGGATCCGCTGGGGGATGCCACAACCCGATCTGTCGCTCGGCAGAAGCTCCACACTCAGATAGAGGATCATCGTCCATATAAAGATGGTCACGACGATACCGGAACCCTATCTGGTATAACTCGCGATGTAGGGGATCGAACCAACGATGCCGCAACCCTACCGAAACCTCGCGCTGAGTAGGGGATCGTATAACCAACGATACCGCAACCCTACCATAAACGCCATGCTGAGTAGGGGATCGTAAACCCGACGATGCAACAACCCTACTGTGCACGACCCACCGCGTAGGGGATCATATTTCCGATGATGCCACAAACCCTACGGGGTTAACCTGCTAGATAGGGGATCGCTGCCCGTGAATAGGTGGTCACAGCGATACCAAGAACCCGATCTAGGGTAAAGATGCTAGAGGATCCACTCCGGGCCCACCGGAGGGATACCACAACTCTAACAGTTTAAACATCCCATCGAGGGGATCACAACCCATACGAAGGTTGTGATACCACACGAACCCTCGTAGGAACGAACCAAGGGAGAACCCTCAACCACTGCTGGTCCAAACGTCGCTAACCCGAGCGACTCGCCCCCAAGCCATACTGCGCACCTCCGAAGCCAAAACCGAGGCCACCATCGCGTTCCACGCGGAAAAACTCGCAGGACAGGCTGCTCACTCGCCCGAAACGGAGCACCGGTGAAAAAGGCACTATTCACCGTAGCTAGCTCGTGCGGGGCCCACACAACGAACCCGAAACCCATCGAGCGGACCATACCACGATGATCCCCTCGGAAAAACAGGCGGAATCGACTACTCACTCGCCCAAAACGGACACCCGGTGAAAAAGGTACTATTCACCGAAGGCCGGCTCGGGTGGGGCCCACGCCTGGATTCCGAAACTCATCAAACGGATCGCACCATTGCGATCCTCTCGGAAAAACACACAGGATCGACTATTCATCCGCCAAAATCGGACTCCTGGTGCAAAAGCTGCGTTTCTCCGCAAACGCCAAAACCCGGCCTCATGGGGCCCGCACCCCGTTCGCAAACCCAACACCCGGAAACCATCTCAAAAAGTCCGTCATACCATCAGGTTCCCAACGCCACTGACGGCACGCCAAACGGACGCTCCGGGTAGAAGTTACAACGGCCCGAAGTCGTGAAATAATAAAATAATATTATTTTATACGACATTTCTAGCTCCCGGGCCACGATCCCGAACCTTTAAACCCTCGAACCCACACCGGAGGGTTCGCCTCGTCGTTAGGGTCACGTCGCCGCAAACGGTGTGCGAATCGGAGTTACGGTTTGCGAGTTACGGGGGTTTAAAGAACCCCCGGAACAGTCTGGCCGGACCACCGCAGGGTCGCCGGAAACCACCGCGCCGCCGCCGGACTCCGCCGTGCCGGAGCCGGAAACCACCGCGCCGCCGCCGCGCCGCCGCGGGTCTCGCCGGATTCCGCCCTGGCCGCCGCGGGTCTCGCCGGAAAACCGGATTTTTCGCCGGAAAACTTCCGGGAGCCACCGGGAGCACCCCGGTGCTCCAAATTCAGATCCGAAAAAAGATTTGGAAACCTCGGGACCCGAACTATACAAATCTTATGAAAATTTGAAGAAAAACAACACAAAAACGGGATCCGGGATTGTAAAACTCAAACCGCCTACCTCGCGGGCAAAACGCCGACGTTCTGCCTCAGATCCGCGCTCCCGAGCTTCCGCTGCGCACTCCCGGAACGTCCGCCGTCGAATTCTGAGCTCGTAGGCGCCCCGTTTGCTCGATTCGGCAGAGTGGCGGCGAAGAACGACGAAGAACGGCGAAGAACGATAAAAGGGGGGGGGGGGGGGGGCGCTGATATTTATATCAGCCGCCCGCCGGCGCCAAACCAGCCTCGGACCCGACGCCCGATGCGAACAAAAGTAAGGTCACCCCTAGGGTAAACGCGCCGTTCTGAACGCAACGGCGGTCTCAGATTTTTCATCCGAGACTCCGTTCATAAGTTATTCGAGCCGACGCTCGCACACCAACTTTCCACTTATTTACGGAAACGCCCCTGGTGGCGTTTCTCACCGCAGGCCCGCGCCCGCAAAGATTACACCCCGCCTAGGGTAAACGGCACGTTCCGGACGCAACTGTGCCCTCAGATTCCCGTTCTGAGCTACCGTTTAGGAGATATCACACCCCCGCCACGTGCATAGTAAAAAAAAACTTAATATTTTTATAAAATTAATTCCGGGCACACCGGGCCTCGGAATCGCACGCCGTCTTCGCGCCTAGCTCTGGAATTATTCGTAAAAATATTCCAGAGTCTGATAGGGCCAAAAACCCGAGTCGCTACAGTAGTGACCAGATTATCCCTTACAATTTGAATCATTAAATTTCTAGGAAATGAAACTCTCAAGTCCATCCACATTGGGTGTTCTGATCCATCCATCTATTAAACCATTCATGTGCTCCCTCATAGGGATATTCCTCTCAGATCCATCTCTATGAGACATTTTTATCAACTCTGATCCATATCTATCATATGTTCAACTTGGCGCATACTACATATTAAACATGGGAAGCTGAAGAAAACCTATGATACATGCCTCCAACATAGGATACCCCCACAATAGATGTGGGTTCCTCTAGTTCCACTCTTTTGAGAATCCCTCTTATGTGGAAGAATACAGGTGACCACTGTTCCAGCATCAAGAGATTCACTGACCAGCCATATGTTACTATATACTGCGATCAACGGTTACTGACCCATCTTGACACTTTTGAATGTCCAGATAGAAGTGTCATAATTAACGAGTGTCCACAAATAGGTTACATTGGGAATGAGATTAATGAAAAATGACTGATATCTGTGAGGGAGACCCGAACTATGTGACAAATTCTAAGGAGTAATCTATGGAATGAGGAAACCACTTCCCACGATCCCTTTTTGATCTAGGAGAAAATATCACTAAATATGTTAAAGATGTTGTATGCCATTGGAAAGATATAACATGGGGCCACAATCATGCATTGCCACAATAATGTGCGTGCTGGTTTTGAAAAGCATCAAAAATATTATCTAATACTTTATTTTGAACATAATTCTTATAAAATTCCTAACCATGTGACCCCTACATGAATTAATATTGTTGAAAAAAATATGAAATCCATATTTTATAAATTTTAGAATAGTTCATCCGCTAAAAAAGAAGTAGTATTACACATTCTACTAAGGGATTTGGAGTGATCTCCCTCTAAAATAATCATATCCCTATAAAAATATTCCCACCACAAGATATGTCAAATACATCAATTGTATAACTATTTAATCCTTTTTTCCATGACACTGAGTAACAACTAGATATATAACATATCAATTTTTATAGGAAAAATCATATTTTCTTGATTCTATAAAATAAAAAGATATTTTCAACGAATATATCAAATTTAATTCCTCTTTTTGAAGAGAACATAATGTGTGCTACATTCGAGTAGTTTCACACATATCAAGTGACTCAACTAATCATCGACAAAAATATTTTATGTATAATTCAATCAAGGGTTGAATGTTTTTAGTTTTCATATATGTTTCTTTTGACAGGTCTAAAAAGGTCTCAATGTATGAATTTTCTAATGCTATGTATGTCACTATCCTCATGTAATTGTAGTTGATAATTGTCGTTCCACACTAAGAATATCATTGATTGTATGAAATTTCATGTAATATATAGTATTGGGTTGGTTTATGTAATAATTCTTTACTTATTCCCTAATGAAAATATTCATTAGATCCCATATAAACCCCATTGTAATGTCTAAAAAAATTATTCAAGCTAATATTAATATATCATAAAAACACATACAAAATTATGATGATTGTTGAATAGGGAAAACTACTTTGATGAGACATAATAATTATACTATTAATGAGAAATAAATTAGCAGGAAACATGAAGGAAGGATGTATAGAGATTTAATTTACTATAAAATTATGATAAATTATATATCCATTATATAAATCACTCATGTATTTATTTTAGAGAGACCTAACATGACCATCATGTTATAACTATGGTAATGGATTCATCAACGAATCTTCTATTTTTTTCTATAGATACAAAACATATATTTATATCAACCCTACCAAAGATTACCTTACACAATATAATTTTCAATGGATTATTTGGGTCTATTTGTGGGGATAAGGATCTTTATCCTGAGTAATAGCTTCATTTTTGTTATATTAGAGATCGAATTCTCGTTGAATTCCTGGAACAACCACAATTTTGAAGTGGACTTCCTATAACAAACAACATACATCGCAACATCTAATGGAGTGATATACTTTATATATATTGATAGTTACACTATAGTGGATTATTTGGTAATTTTCAAAGAGTCTCATAAACCATTGAGGTAAAAATGAATAATTATTATGATTTCATATCACCACTAGCATATTAAAAACTCAAATATATAGAATATTTAAAAAAAACCATCTTCACTAAAACTCAAGAACATTTCTTTTGGTATTATCAAGTACTTAATAACATTTTTCGACATAATTAAATGGATTTCATGAGGATTTTGTTAGAATCTACTTAAAATTTTGGGTGATTTTGTGACATCAATTCGATTACATGACATGGAATGAATGATAGATCTTGTAGGGAATGCAGGGAGAGTTCAATAAATCAATTACAACTATTTAAAAGGATTGAGAATATATTTACAATTAAATCCTTGACACATTGGTAAAGACCCATTATTATACATCTCAATATTAGACCATGTTCTCACTTTACTAATGTATGTGTCCTGACTAAGTGTAGAGAACATATTAAATTTATCTCTATATAGTTTAATAAAAATTCTATATGCATATTCACCTAAGTATTTAATATAGAAGAATTCACAAACAAATATCATTATAGAGTGACGCGTCACGATAAAAATTATAAGTAGTATAGAATCTACATAAAAATATATAAACACCATGATGATCCCACTAATCGAATTATATACACAAGAATCATCAACTTTCTTAATAAAACCAAACTCCTTGATTTCATTATCCATCTAGATATTCTTACTCCTATAATATTTCTTAAATGTATAAATGGATCTTTTTGAGATTACAAACCATAGAAATCCTATTTACCAGTTCAAAACCTTTGGGTTGTATCATATACATGTCCTCAAGTAATATTCCATTAAATAAATTATTTTTACATCCATTTCATATATCTCTTAATAGAAGGAAACTTTTATGTTGAGGAATATCTAAATAGAGTTAATCGTTACAACTGGTGAAAGAGTTTCCTTGTAGTTAATAACGTTTATCATTAGAGAATATTAGTACAAAGGGAATTGAATATGTTTGTGTGTTAGTTTTAGTGATTTTGAGCCTATTTTTATTTAATATTCCCCCTTTTCAATTTATTTTTAATTAGAACATCCATTCTCATTCATCTGTAGTTGTGTATTTTGTCCCTTGTACTATTAAATTAAAATTCTACACTTTTTTGTTTTTCCATGATGTTGTGACATGTATTTTTTACACACTAGAGATCTCAGTTTTATTATGAATCTACATTATTTCAATGATCTAGGTGTGTGTGTGAATACAAGTAAATTATGATAAGGCCTCAAATTTAAGTGATAAGAATAACCAGTACTTGTCTCAAACCCCTAGATGATTGGATATGGACATTGAGTGTCACTATATTCATACTATCATCTCATGAAAGGCCTCAGTCAGTCTAGTTATGATAGAGTGGTATCATAGGATGTTTATTTTAGTTTAAGTGATTTGAGTTAGACTTATCATAATGGTTTTTGGACTTAGGGAAATGATATCTACGTGTCATCGGTTCATCTCTTAGCCAGGGAGCATAGTGATGGTATGAACACAAAAATATCTATACACTAGGACTCTGACTGCCAACTTATTGACTTAGAATCCTCATGAACCTATTTTAGGGAATTCGATGGTATATGAATCATATAAGACAATATTTTTTTGACTTATATGGCCTTCTTGATTTAGCTTCTCATAAATTCTCATCTAACCATGGAATGAATTATTAATTTGTAGGATACCTGCATGATGAAATAAAACTAGGATTACAAATAATAGTAAAGATAATGAATAGTTGAGTAATGCGGCCTTAGGGATGGAACCTATTCTCATAGTGTTCCATCCAGTCAAGCATGAAGATGTCCTTTCACATGATGGGAAGAGCATGGTTCCCCCTCCAATGGGTCAAAAATATGATCATATTAATGTTAAGAAGATGATAGGTCCAATGGTTTTGGATGATGATGAATGTAGTCATAGTATATTACATAAGTTACAACAATAGAGACCAATCTAGTTTCATGGTTATCCAGACCATCACGCATTAGAGGATTATCTGAAGGTATTAGTCTTTTTTTCAATTAGTACAGACCCTAAAATATTAGATGTTTTTTTTCAAAATTTATTTATCATTCAGTATTATGGTGATTGTGGGGTCTGTTCCCTCATAAACATGATGATATGATGATCTCATAAATATACTTTCAGTTGTTTTTTCATGAAAAGTATAATCCTTTGATCTTTCAGTCTATGGGGATCTATGATCATCTTTATTATTATTAGGATGATATGATAGTTTTTTAGTATTACATTATTTTAACTAACCTCACATGATACTCTCTCAATGTGTTGTGAGATGAATACTTCTAGTTGAAGGACATTGATCAGGTACTCCATACCGATATCTAGTCTAGTGTGGTTTACTTATGCATCTACTCTATCATAGAGTTCTAGATCAGGACCTGGTGATTAAGATTTCCATTAAATGGGGGATTATAACACCAAGAGAAGATAATATAAATCATGGGTTTGAGTCATATTCATTAGAATGTAGGTGTTATCCATCAGGATCTTGATTCAACAAGAATACTCATTCCTAGAATCATATATTGGTATCTGTAGCATATAGATCCTGTAGAGGGTCCTTTAAACGAAGATATGGAAGATAGTATGATTGTGAGAGGTGAGTTCACATTGATTTTTATTTATTTAACAGACATGAAATAGACAGTGGAAATGTAGTGGATAGATCTCCACAACATAGGCATCATTTTGATCTGGGATCTCCCAAACTTGGTCAGGGTATCCCCCTAAGAGGTGGTACTAACAGAGGGGATAGAGATTGCTAGAAGGAGTAGATATAAGAGAATTTAAATGATGTGAAATATTCCCAAGACCACCAAAATGAGGAACATGATAAGCTCATTGAGTTTTTGGTAGAGGTTATGGTCAGTTTTATGATATGGAGGGAAATAACCAGGCTATACATGAGATAATTCAATGTTTAATTTTCTCCTCTCTACATTATAACCAATACTTATAGGAACATGTTTAACTAATTCCTTCATATCTATATCCCTTATTCAATACATAGAGATTCCTTTTTAATTTCTTCATGTTAGTTATGGAAAGAGTTTCTGACATGGAGTGATTGTTCTGTATCACAAATTGTTTGATATTGAATGTTTGAAAATGGGGGATATTTTTTTATTATGGTACCTCTAGATCTTTGTGGCGTAACCTTAGGATGTCATCTTATGCGTAAACTAGTTTTTACATAGTGAAAGATTACATAAAATATCACCATAGGAACCATATATGCTTATTTGTTGATGGGACATGGTTCTCCTTTATGGGTAAGAAGGGCCATATGGTCTTGTGAGTGGTGATCATAAGTAGGAAGATGAAAAATATCACCCTCCAGTTTACAAGTTAATACCATCATCTAGCTAGCACTAGAAACATTTTGATTCTAAACGTTGGAGAGGACTATATATTCATCTTACTCAAATACATTTTGGGACTTCTCCTGAGGTGGGAGATCGACTTCTACATTGATTTTCACCCGAGTACCACACTGATATCTTTTGAAACATATCAAATGACCCCTGCTGATTTCAAGGAGGTGGTGTGTAATTTGAAAACATTCTTGTGAAAGGTTTCATTTGATCCAGATCTTCCCCATGGGCATCTCTACTGTTGTTCATGAAAAAGGTTGGCAGGATATTAAGACATTCTTTTAATTATTATCACCTAAATAAGAATGTGATAATGAAAAAGTACCCCTTTTCATGGATTAAATACCTATTTAACTAGTTGAATGGTGAGAGATAATTATCAAAGATAGATCTCAGGTTTTTATACCACTTGTTGAGGGTTCATGTGGTTGATATTCTAATGACGTGCTATAGTAATTATGTGTTCCTAGTGATTCTATTTGGTTTGATAAATTCCACATTTTTATTAATGGAGATGCGAACTATATATTCCAAAATTTCTTGTATCAGTTCATGTTTTCCTTTATTAAAATCATTATAATTTTATATATGACTAAGAATTAGTATACATATAATTTTGTGTATGGTTCTAGACTTACTTTTGTATCACCAATGATATGGTAAGCTCTCAATGTATCTTTTTTTGGATCTAAAAGGTTAACTGTATGAAGAATTTCATCTCTAATCATTGCATAGATGTTGTCCCTTGAAATATTGATGTAATAAATTCTTGGTATCCACCAAAAATAATGTTGTAGGTATTATGTTTTCATAGTTTTTTAGGATAATATCATAGGTTCATGGTTATATTATCTAGGATATGAACCCATTTCACTGCCTGTAAATGGAAAGGGAATCCATCTGCATGGACTAAGAAATTTTCTAGATCCTTTTAGGAGTATAAGTATAGGTTTACTAGTGCTCCAATGTTATGACTACCTGTGTATTGTATCATGTACAGGTTGTTATTTTTTATGCTTTTAAAGTGGGTGGTAGATATTTGTTGATGCATTGGTAGGAAGTGATATCTTATGGGTCCTAGATGTTAAGACCTCATGAGAAGAACTTTGTGATCCACAACATGGAATTGGAAGGGTAGGCTTTTCATTTAAAATGTGTATGAAGTATCTTTTTTGTTGAGTGTTTAAATTTTTACTCAGACCACTAGAGTCTCATGTTAATATTTACCTATAGAGACCTAAACCAGAGACAAAGGCATTTGTTGGAGTTCCTGTAGGACTAAGACTTTGAGATAGTCTATACTTGAGGGAAAGGAAATATTGGGGTAGAATCCCTTAGATGGAAATAAAATTCTCTCTTGGAGGAGGAGGATTCACAACAGTTTTCCTTGAATTAGCTACCCATAGTGGAGGAGAGCAGTGCATCTTATATTAATTCATTGGTGGTGACTCCATCACTTCTTCAGTGAGTGGAAGAAGCTTGGTTGTGATATACCAACTTTGAATTTATCCTTTCCTAGATATCCTCAAGAGATAGACCTAATGGATTTTATAAACAAGGGGAAAAATAATCCTTTTCCAAGGAAAAATGCTACTTCAAGTAATGTTGTGTGAGGAGGTGTTGTAGGAGTTTCATTCCACCCAATGGAGGTACATATAAGAGTATCACATATATAAAAAGAACATTTGTGATAGTTTCAGAAGGGTGACATGAGGTGGAGAATTGGTGATTTTATTTCACAATGTGTCACATGTCTCCACGTGATGATTGGTCATCTGGTTTTGTAAGGTATAACTTAGCCTGTAGGAATCCATTCTTGGAATCTCATCTGACACCCATAGTAGTTGATCACCCATCCTGAGGTCAAACTCCTAAGACAACGTGGCCACAACCATTTGTCAACATAGCCATCAGGTCTCATGGGTGGATACTCTACCTGTGATAGTCCCCTAGTTTAGGTGATTTCAATCCATTCCTATCATTGAGCTCTCATTTGACTCATAAGTCAACAAAAATATCTTCATATGTGAACACAAAACATCTAAAAATACCACTCTTTAAAATCCTACAATTGCACACTAATATAAGGAATATCAATGGAATATATACAAAATGATAACATAGATATCAAGTATGTCCCTAGGTGTAAGTCCGTATAAAATTCTAACTTAATGGGGAGTTACAAATGGAAAGTCCTCCATAAATATATCCTCATCCTCACCACCACTATAGGAAAATGAAATCCCATAACATTCACTACTACAAGGAAAATAATACCCAACTAATAAAAAGTCATTGTATCATACCGTAAATGATCTCATCATTCTATTCATGAGATCACCCATTACATATGGTGGAATCATCCATCCCATAGCTCTATAACCCTCACTGGTAATAGAAAATTGATCATAGATGGTAGGTAACTATTATATAATGAGGGAAACATCATAGGGCATGTCCACTATTATAGAAACCTTCCATGCAAGGCTCTATCTCCTACTAGAGTTGGGTCACATGATCTATAGAAGCTTGTGGTCGCTGATCTTTTATTTAGGATCCCCTAATATTAAGGGCCATGCTAAAAATGATCTGTTGGCATTGAAAGGTCTCGAATAAGGGACTCATCTTGGGATTTATTTCCCATGAATCCACGATGAGACTAAAAACTGAGTATTGTGGGCATATTGAAAACCTTGAACCCTAATGAAAGATATAATTTCTCTTTCATACATAGTACCCCAAACTAGATCTTTCAATAACACCTTATTTCCTCAACAAAACATGAACACACATGTCATAGAAACTCATTTTCAATACCTTGACATTATATACATTAGGTGACACTGATTCACCCACATGGTTTTTGATCACATTACAAAAAAATGTCTCAGAAGGGGAAGTGTGATTATTCTTTGAGTGTCCAAATCTATGTTAAGAATCAGAAATTCATGACTCTACTAATGCCCCATGTCATCCTAGAATTGTCTTGACACCAGGACCAACAACATGACATGTCCTATCTAGGAAGGAAATTCACACAAAAATATCATGAAAATAGTTAAATACCTAAAATGGGAGACTATATCACCATGAATCCTAGGAAGTCTCTATTTGAGATGTGTAAAATGAGAAACTGACATAGGAGAATAATCTTTTGGTACCTCTAGAACAATACACTACTCCACAAAAAGTTATTTTGCGAGCAGAACCATCTGTTTTGTCGAGGTCCAAACACTTAATAACCCAAACCACAACCTTTATCCAATCCTCCTCTCCCTGAGGGTCTGATTATTCATGAAATATCATAGGTATCTATCACTAGAACTCATCTAACACACTAATTTTTCACGTATCATCACTTAATCTCGATAGAACCATCAAATATTCATCACACAGACAATCACATCCCTAATCCAGTAGATATATATTTAAGAACTTCTTAATAAGGGGAAGAAACAATCAATTACCACCGAGGGGAAAACAAGTCATGAAGTTCATTACCATACATACATCCTTAGACTATACTGTCAGTGCAATATACTACTCAATGGGTGCTAGAAATGATGGAAAGGAACATGTCGGTACCACCTCATGTACGAACCCCTACAATGAAACCTCGTCACTTTATAGATCCGAAGTATGACCCAACTACAAAATTCAACATAGATCCATCATAGAATCATCGGGTAATATCTACGACTCTCCAAAATCAAAATAGTATATCATGGAAAATTACTCAAGGACATGATAACCACACAAAATTCCAAAATGATTCATATTCCAAATTATTCCATGTTACTAGTTCCCACATGTACTATCTCAAAAAGTAGGTTTTCAAAGTCCATTTTAATGGATACATAATCTGAAACACCAAAACTAAAGTCCATGGATTTAATTTGAAACTCAAGAAACTTTGAAACTATTTCCCTAGGTCTCAAACAAAACATAAAATATTGAAAAAAATGATATATATATTCCAATTAAAACCCCACCTTAAAACCACCATGTCACTACCCATCCCACTAGGTTCTTCCAAACTAGAGGAAAGCCAAGTGTGGCCACCCCATTCCAACCATAACTGATAAAATAATCTCACCTACTTGGTGGGGGGACTATTGTAAAATTCATCAACTGGAACACACTATAGAATATTTAGAGAAATATTCTACACCATCTCCTAATCCTCCAAGGAATCCATTATGAGGGATATCATATTCATGATACATGACTTGTTTGGGGAGAACCAATGTTGCAGTTAGTATAAAAGTAACAATTAGGGGGCCCAAAACCGAAAAATAATGGGAGAAAATAAAAGAAATAATCTTGCTCAACCCATGAGCAAGTGGGTACATTAAACCTTAGGGAGAAAGAAAAGGTAATCACAACCTCCATAGCATTTGTATTATATGTGAGTCAGCTAAACATCACTAAGGTATTTCAATCACGATATGAGAAATATCAACCAAAAAAACATGGTATAGTCAAGATATTTACCTTTCCTCAATGAGTTCTCAATCATGCCACATGTCACATGATTCTACTTGAGGATCCAGATAACACTCTTCTGGGGGAACTCACTACACTATAATTTCAAAAAATTACAGCACTCATCCAATAGATTTCAATCATAAGGTATCACTACACTAATGGTGTCTCTCAGAGAGATCATACTCACCATTCCTCAACAAACAATAAATTATATAACTCAAGATCTCTTCATACAGCAGTAGGGGATCACACCCATGGATCATGGGGTACATCAAGGCCCCAATATAACTAATAAGATCTTAATACATAGATTAAGTATCAAACCCAAGATAGCTGGGTGACACCACAAACCCTAATTAGAACTATGGATATCTCAACACTTAGAGAGGGGATCACACCGATGTTATTTTGGGAACATAAAAAGATCAATCTAAACTATCCTTCTAATTAGTGGATCATGTGGACAATGATATAATGACACATACCAGATTAAACTATAATATAGGGTATTTTTTTCCTATGTATGTTTTTCATCATGATACCACAAATCCCACCCAGCAAAAATGATATAATAGAAAATCTCACCTAAGGCCTCTCAAATGTATTCATAAAAACATATCTGAACCAATCTCGTATAGGGGATCACAATCCAACACTCAAGAAATAACACCAAAGTGTTGCCTCTTTGGGATGGGTCAAGTGAATTCGTCCAACCAAAACTACTCTATAAATCCCTAAAAGAAGCACCCCACTAACATAACTTCACATTGTATCTCATATTCCCAGTATGAGGCTAAAAATGTGTTTTACATTGAAGATCACTTGGGATATTATTCTCAAGGGCTCTAATCCAAGTCCTAATAAAGTATATATGTGAAAATGATGTCTTTTAGGGGAGTACATGATGTGTCATCCTATGGTACATGCCGTATCTCAAGAATCTAATACTTTTTAGTGTCTCCTCACAACACTCTGTATGTAAACAAAAATTACACTATGTGTACTATGATCAATACAGTGTGTGACCTCACCTAGAAACATGGGTGTTTCCTCGCCTACACATCGCTCAGCTAGCCATATGACTCTAAAAAGTATTTACATAGAGTAACTGTCATGTATTGAAATCTGAGGATATGGACATGTCATAAATCCATTTATCATTTTCATCATCCCATGCCTTTATATGGAATCTCATCACTATGTACCTACCCATGTTCTGCATTTCATATACACCTTGAGTCACGATATGTACTTCCACAAGTATATGTCCCATTTTAGGTGTGTCTACCCATGTCTTTGAATGCATGGTCATGTCCTACTACATAGTGTGTACCCCCAATACATGGAGTGTAGTTTCCAAAAATCTTTATTCTTTGAGTATGAAGAATATACTATGTGTTCTGCTTTACTACACACTCTGTGATGGGGATTTCCATACATGAAATCCTTGCGAACATCCAAAAAGCCTCATTTGCCCGACTACTCAAAAATCAACCCCTAAGGGATCCATAATATTCATCAAAGAGATATAAGTTCTTTAAAATATTCATATAAATGGATCAATACGAATAAATAAAAATATTACTACTTTGTGGTGAAATGATGTTGTTTTGAGTCAAGAGTTTTACCACGAATCTAGTGCACCATGATCCAAGAGAGATCGCCATTATTATCAGTGTATAGCGGTACCTCCTCCCCTAAGATCCTCCCCATTTTATCTTTCATGTAAGGGGATCCAAATTCATCTCTTGTTTGCGGAAACTAAAGGAGGAAGGGGTTATTATACCAACTTATTAATAATGTAAATTTAAATTTAATTAATTATCAGGTTCAAAAATGATTACCCTCCACTGAACGTCCGAAAATCACCATCATTGTGTCACGCCTATGGTAAAACCCACATCTTGGGTTTAATAGTGGCATCGTATTTCTAATCAATGACTCTATTCAGGAATTACTTTATTAGTTACAAAAATATTTCAAATGTGATTAAAAAATATGTTAAATTCTTAATATCACCACACTGAGGCTTTTTGGGAACCAGGATTCTGTGACATCCCCATGCCTAACCCCATATATATTCCTAGAAGTATTGCCAAGTCTTATAAAAAACATGGTCATTAGATAGTATTTTTTCCATAAATAGTGAACCTCCTTGTTCACAATTAAAAATTCTATTATAACACATGGTTATATAACTAAAGAAAAATTATCCATCCATGAATATAACAAATTTGGATAAAAAATATATCTTTGTTGGTGTAGAAAAACAATCCAGTATTATCATAATTGATGATCTCATTTTCTCACCTTCAATATAATCTTGAGTTCACTATAATAGACTGTATAAAATTTATCATTACAAAAAATCATTTATTAATGGGATATGTTTATCAGTGCAAGCTAGAACTATTGATAATGGGCCAATTTATCAGAACTAAAATAGAACTGATAAATGGTTAATCTCTCAGTTCTTTTTAGTGCTGAGAAATGGAACCATTTGTAGAGAACTTTTAGCACTGATAAATGGAAACCTTTATCTATACTAGATAAAAGTGATGAAAAAAGAACCCTTTATGAGTGGTTTTTTATTAATGATAAAAGGTTCATTTATAATAATTTTTAGCTACCACTGATAAAAGGTATATTTATTAATATATATCATCAAAAATATTAAATTAATATATAAATATATTTATATAGATATAAATATAATATATTTTATAAAAAATTAATTATATTATACAAAATAAGTATTTACAATTAATATAGAATATATTTAGAGAAAAAAGACATATATAATTATTAAAAAACAATATTAATTAATAATTTACTACTTAATATTTAGTAATAGTAATTTAATGACAATTTTATGACATAAAAAATGAATAAATTAATGATTCAACTAAGACAAGTAGAAAACATGGATTGAGCTTTAAATGGTCATTAATTTGGATTCAGGTGTGTGCTTAGGATATACCACATATCAAATTTATTTTTTGAAGAGATTTATGCCATGTTGATTCAAGGGAACTCGATCATTGTTTTTTGATGGTCAAAAAATGCCATGAAGGAATCTAAAATAGAGTTTTAGGTTGGGGTACACAGTGTTTTATAATATTAATTGGGATTTTAGATTTTTTAAGAGGGTATTACTGTACAATTTCAGTGGAGCCTAAAATTATTGTGAAACATTATATTCATATAGATATTATGGTTTTGATATTTTATCATTTTTCATATTTTATTTTTATCTATAATTAAGCATAATAATATTTTCCTACATTCACATATAATAAATCATTTATAAAATAAAATCAACTAAATATTTTTATATAAAATTATATTTTTAAACTATTAATACCATATATAAATAAGTATTTATTATTAATTTTATTTAACAAAAAAAATATACATTTTAATATACCTTATAAAAAATCATTCACTACTAGAAAAGAAGATATATCAATGGTTTAAAAATGATCTTATATACCCCTAAACCATTGTTATACCAAATAACAATGGTTTTGGGAACCATGGGGATTACATTGTATAGTATAAGACAATAAAAAAAATTTCTTTGAAACTATTGGTATAGCTCACTGCCAATTCTGAATACCAATGGTTTACTTCTAACCGTGGGTATATATCTATTGCATTGTTTCCTAAAATCTTATGTAAAGTGTCCTATCCAAAATTGATGTATTCCCATTGTTTTATGAACCATGGGTATAAATTATTATCCCCATTAGAAAACAACAACACCATCCCTTAACTCTCACATAACCTACAAAGAAATTACAAAACATGGCACACATTTTACGTTGTAAACTTATTATATATTTTGCATTTAACTGTTAGGTTATAAATTGTTTTAAAACAATTTAATGTACCATAACAGACATATAAAATCTACATAATTTAGTGTTTTTTATTAAATATCACCCACAAATGTATATTTACTATCAACTCAAAAAACTGGAGGGGATCAATATCATTATCATCACCAGTAGTGCCATCATATTCTTCACTATAATTGTCTCTTGATGAATAACCGTCATCATCAACATCATCATAATCATAATCATCATTCTAATCATCAAAACCACCACCAGTATCATAACCTCGACCACAACAAGTACTTTTATTGACATCACTCTGTGTATTAAATATACAACACATATTTTTCATATAAAAATAAAAAAAAATTATATGCCTCTGATGGAAGTGATTGACATATAACTAACATATCATTCATAATTTTCTAGTGACTAGTTTACCTCATTCACACTCCTTTATATCTATTTATTTTCCAAGTCACTTTATCAAGAGTGTTTTTTAGCATGATGGTGTGAGTGTTTTGATAGGTGCCCAGTGGGGTCCAATACCTAGCGGGGGCAATGTTTTTCCCAGGTCTATATCAGACTCTCCCATTATGCTCCTCACCTAATACATGTATCAAATGATCATTTGTATTGAATTTATAGTCTTGTTTCTCATCAAGGGACTTCAGGGAACATTATTAAAAATAAAACAAATATATTTAATTATGAATTATGCATCAGAATTTGAAATAACAATAAAATACTTAAAATATTTTCTTATGTCTCTGCATTTACAACACTTCCCTCCTTTTTCATCTTACTCGAGAAAAATAATTTTTCGCATGACACATGGACTTTGATCCCAAATTCCTCTAGAAACTAATGATATTAATTACTATAATAGTACATTGTTGCATAATATGAAATTCATAACCCAAGAATGAATTAAAATTGTACCTATTTATTAAATCAATAAAATAAAGAAGCATTTAAAAAATATTTAGTTATAAATATAATAATAGTATAATAAGATAATAAATATATACGGTTTAGAATGAAAAACATGGATATGATATGAATTCTTCTTTTATATTTATGCTGGTCAAATGTTTTTGTTACATTATTTGGTATTTTGGTCTCTCTATTAATTTTTTTATTTGTCCATGGGGTTTATATTTTATTTTTTTTGTTGGGTAATTTTTTGAATTGTACAATTGGTTAGAATATTTTTTATATTTTTTGGTTTGGAAATTGGATTCATTTTGGGGGATGTTGTTACTTTAATTAATGACTTATGTCTTTTGGTTCATTTTTGGGTAAGATAGTTTAACATATTTGGCCATTTGGTCATTTGGATAAATAATTTTGTTCATTTAATGTTATGTCATTTTGGATTATTTAGGTTATTCCATATACTTAATTTTTCTGTGAATTCATTTCTAATTAATATAACTTGGTTTATTCGGGGGAATGTTATTTTGTTCAAATTTGATTATGTCATTATGGATTCAGTCATTTGTTTCATCTTTGGTTTATGTCATATTTTATTTTGGTAATTTGGTTTATTTTGGGCTACATAAATTGGTTCATTTCAGGGTTAGGTAATAGTTTGTAAGTTTATGAGGTCATTTGATCATTATATTGTGAGAACAATTGGTTTACTTAGGTTTAGGTTCTTTGGATTATTCCGGGTTATTCCATTTTATTAATTTTTAGGTATTTATTTTTTTAATAGGTTATTTTGTTTATTTGTTGGGTTATCTATATTTTATGTTATGTTATTTGGTTTATTTTTTATTAGGTTATTTGGATTAATTTTCAATTAGGTTATTTGGTTTATTTTTTGGTTATTTATTTTTTAGATTACATTATTTGGCTCATTTTGGTTTTTTGGCCATTTGTTTGTTTTGGATTAGGTTGACTGATCAATTTTTCAGTTTTTGGTTATGTAAATGAGTTGATTTTGCATCAGGTTATTTTTTTATCTGGGTTAGGTTATTTAGGTCATTTTTTGTTAGTCTATTAACTTCTACTTGGGTTATATAATTTGGTTAATTTTGGTTTTTTTAGTTGGTTCATATTTTGGTAATTTCATATATGAGTTATTTTATTTTATTTATTTTTGGTTACTTAATTTGGTTCCTCTTGAGGTAATGTAGTTTTTTGTAACTTTATTTGGTCGTTTTTTTCTTAGAATTATTTTATTACTTGGGTTCATCTTATTTTATTTTATTTTGGTTTCTGTCATTTTGTTCATTTTGGGTTATGTATTTTTTAGGTTATGTTATTTCATTCATTTATTATTTATCTAGTTTTTATGTTAGGTTATTTATTTTTATAGGGTTAGGTCATTTTGTGTATTTTTAGGTTATTTATTTTTTGGGATACTTTATTTGGTTCATCTTTGTCAATTGGTCATTAATTTATTTTGGATTAGGTTATTTGATAAATTGTTAATTTTTTTTGTGAAGGTAATTAGATCATTTTTGGTTAGGTTATTTTCTTTTATGTAGTTCTGGATAATTTTTGTTTGTAATCATTATACAATAGTTGATGAATCCCAAATATAAGAAGATATTTACACATACATGAGTGAAATCACAAACTAAAATTCCAAGATAAGATGAATGAAAATAAAGGAGAATAAATATAACAGGAATAAGATTTGATAGTGGAATTATTATAATTGATATTGAAATAAAAAAATACTTGGATATCTATAAAATAGGATGTAAAGAGAAAGAGAGGAAAATAACAAACATATCTATGAGAGGGGATCACACCCATATGGGAGAAATAAGATTTAATGGTGCTAATTAATAAAGGTGATAATAAGAAACAATCCTTCAAAAAACAAAACTTTATGTTATGTGGTACTTGTTCAGTGGCCATAGAGTAACCGATGGTATTTCCAACTCCACTACACTTTTATATATCTCATTTTTACGAGTTATGCCACTATCATGTACCATGATCCACGTCCAATTATAAAATATAGTTTTCACCACCTCTTAGCCTACATAAACTCCAAATCCTCTTATGAACCTCAAATCATTAATGAAAACAACTAATTATTCACTGAAAAATTTCCAAATTCATGAATGAATCCCAAAACTAACAACAATACAAATCTATAAATTTAAAAAATAAAAAATACCATAAAAACATCCATTATGAAATTTGACATTAAAAATTATATTGAAACAAAAAATATGAAATCCCAAAAAGATAAGTGGTAACTAATATACACAAAAATTTTACATAACAAAAAACAAACATCATATAATTCTACTTCATGATGTCCAAGAAACCAATCACAACTGTAATACATGATCATTTAATTCATTCCAAATTACCAACACCAATGATTTAACATGGAGAAAGAATGTTAAACACTAAATAATTAATATAAACTAAAAATATTAATCACATATCCATTGAGTATTAACATTTTAATACACACATCCATTATCACCATAATGATTTTCTATCGAATGAATATGTGACATACTAAACAATTATCAAAATATTATCTACAAAACAATCCTCAAACTTATGAAACTCCCTAATATATGAATAAATATGGGTTTTCATTTTCCTTCCTACCACTAAATTTTATATTAACAAAAAAAATTACACTTCAAAATAGTTTCATCAAATCATAATTACTTTTATGAATAACCCATAAAATTTATTTCAAATATATATTATACCTAAAAATAAACTTAATTTAAATTAAAATTTTACATACACTCTATCAAATTATATTACAAGATGTAATCATTTTAATATACCCACCCGTTTTAATAACTAATTATCATTCAAATTATTATTTCAAAAAATGATTTTATTCCTTAAAAATTAACAATTTAAAGGTATTAAACACATGTCAGTACCTTTTACACACATTAAAAAAATGATATCAAATATATATTTAGTTTAAAACCCAATCAGGTTCAATAAATTTATTTATTTTGACATAAAATATTTTTTGTTTGGTTAATTAGTTCATTTTAGGTTTGGTTATTTATTTTTCTTTGGGTTAGGTAATTTAGTTCATTTTTTTTTGTTTGGGTATTTGATTTATCAAGGGTTATGTTAATTTGGTTAATTTGAGTTATTTTATTTGTTTTTTTTGAATAGAGAAATTCTCAAATATAGCCCTTTAAGAATCATAGATGTATCAAAGGTTGTTTTCTAAAAAAGAAGGTTTATATTATAAAACATTTAGGGGTTAAATTAAACTCATGAAAGATTTTTTTTTGTATTTTAATGGAAGTCTCATCATGTTTATAAGTTTTTTGTTATAAAAACATGGAGGGATGAGTAAGAGTTTATTCAAGATATTAATTATATATTAACGGGGAATTTCTGGACTTATAGTAAATATATTTATGAGAATAAAACATAAATTTCAGTATGAAATATAACTGTGTAACAATATAAAGATAGATATTATTTCTATTCTTATTAAATTACATGATACCTCTCATGATTGGGAATTGTAGTGTTCCCTCACGAGTGAAATTACATCTAAGAATCTGTGTTCTTTTTTTGACACATCCTAAAAAATCAATAAAATTAATAATAATGAAAATTTAAATGAAAACCATTAATGATTAAAATTTCATTAAAATCATTACAATCAGAGAATATTGTTACACCCTCTAAAAAAAACTAACTCTACTCTTCCAACCAATATATAACTTGTACTTATATGATCACCAAAAATCCCGAAGATCCCTAAACTATGCGACCTCAGTAACATCATAGTCAATAAATTTAAACGTATTTTTCAATGAAAGTGTTGATTTATATAAATATATAAATAATATAGTTTTGAATTTATAAAATTATATTTCCCATATCTCTTTTAATTCTATCTCCTTGATTTTATTGCTGATATTCCTTCATGGAACTAGTTGCATCAGAATGATAACATCACACTTAGATAATGTTTCTATAAAAAATCTATAGTAAATGGATTTTTTTCATACTATTTGATTATACTCAATTTAATCTCCCATTATGTAAGGCCCCAGTATTTAACTTTACATAATCATGAGTTAAGTCAAGAAACCACATTAAGGATATTTTCAGGTTTTGAGTTTTAGAGAATAAGGTCATAACTATTACATTACATCTCAAAAATTACAAAGAGGATAATTCTAATATATCCAATTTTATTCACTAAATTAAAAATCCTTAAATAAAAGAATAGTTATTTTCATGATATTAATCATCTTGAAAAATTCATTTCTCCTAACCTTATTTATAAACTGTGAAAAATTTCAAAAACATGGGATGAACATAAAAATCTCAGTAAATGTTATAAAATAATGAAAGAAAACATTATTCCAAAAATACATATAAATAAATTAAATCAAACTTCTAGATCATAAAACATAACCACTTTATAATTAATTCATAAAATAATAATATTTGTGAATAAGACATTGAAATCATAAATTATAAAGGTAACATGTGGAATCCATATCATAATTACATTGTAGCTTTCAAAGCTACACACGGAGTTATGTTTGGAATACCCATCACATAATATTACCTAAATATCATAGGAGAAACATTAACGTATACCTCCGTCACATTGCACAATTCATTGAAGAGCTATCTCGGGCTCAACTGCCATATGCTTATCACGGAACCACCCGTATATGTAAACAATGCACAAGAACCCTTACACAATAATAACACATAAAGTAAATATAATATTTAAACATTGAAATAACAAAATATATGTTCAATATATTGACATAATCATTGATTTATCAAAATTCTTTCCAATAAAATTTAAATAAGTTAATAAAGAGTCTTCTCAATCAAAGTGTCCCATACCACATGAAAATTTTAATGTAAATAAAAATTTAAAACATTAATGTCCATATAAATAAATCCTAAAAACCATTATGAAAACATTGGCATTAATGAGAATGATTTAGAAGAATAAATATCTAAAACATTTCAAATGATGTTTTAGTTAAAGAGTCCTTTACAAATTGGGAAAATACATGAATAATAACAATTAAAGAATAAAATTATAAAAAACATATAATATCATGAGAATATGTAGATTCATGATATAATATATCAAAGGGTATTACATACACCATATTACATTAATTGGTGTATAACAACAAGTAAGTCTCAATGGAATGTAAATTGAGACAAAATCCATTACAGAGATCGTATCCTTTGATTAAGGATAAATCAATAAAATAATTATGTGGGAAAAATATAAATACACCCACTTTTAGGGGATATTAAGTGTAAAAAATTAGAGGTCATTCACACATATTCATAGAACGATATAACCATGAAGTAAAATATTAACCCAAAAAAATAGAAATTGGGTTAAAAAGTTCCCTTAAGAAAATTCGATATCTTACAAACATCACATAAAAATTCATAAAATTAGTTGATAAGAGAGAAAAGGATACCTCATCACATGGACATAAAATTTACAAAAATAAGGATATAGATGAACATATCCCAACATAAGAAGACATAAATTAAAATTCATTACATAAAATAAGTCTTTGACTAAATTATAAGGTTGAAAGGTTCCTTTACAAAAATCATTTGGTAAATAAACTAGATTAATTATGTTTATTAAATATAATTATGAAAAAAAATATTATAAATAAAAGATAATATATCAAAATAAATTTTTCACATAATCGTATCATGATATAAACAAGAAGTATAAGATCAACCAAAAGAATGGAAATTGGGTTAAGAAATTCCCTTACCTCGAGTCCAACTTGTCTCGTATATTCCTTGTTCTTCATAAATAATAACAATAAGTTAATTTATAATTAATTAAGAACATTTTTAATGTATGATATACCTTTTATATCACATATTACCATTTTACAAAAAAATTAAATATTTGAGTTAATGTCAGACATTTTGTCGATGTTCGGAACTTGAGTGAAAAATGAATTTCTTATAATTAAAAATTGTACATGTGGTCAAGAGTCCATTTTCTCTAGAATATTATTCATATATATATATATATCATATATATCCAGTATATATGAATTTAAAATAATCCATAACATTTGGAGATAATAAATTAAATGCACCGTTCCTATAGACGGTATGTCATACGTACGCATGGACGATACTTTCATTTATATTCTTTTTATTGGAATGAAAACATAATGATAAATAGATATATTATAATTCTATATAATATAATATTTTATATATGTTACATAAGTTTATTAAAGTCATATTTTATACATTACATGTATGTCATGAATGAGTCATATCACATTGAGGGGGCGGTAGTCTGTACTTCCTCAAATTAAATTACCATATTTACCCATTATGGAAACAATAAAGGTATTATATAAATGATAAATAAAGATAAACAAAGTCAATATATATATAATATATGTCATATATTAATACAGTTCCATCAAAATGGCCACCATGCGAGGTGGTACGGAAAAAGCGAACAATCATCGTATCTTGGGGCCGAAGTTTGTCGTCCACAGAAACAGTATGTTCAAAATCTATTAAATGGAAGTGTGTGTACGTGTAGTTAGAAATATTATCATAAAAACAACCTAGTATACTGAGGATACTATATTTATTTTTTTATCAATGAATAATTATATAATAAGGATCGAATAAGTAAAATAAAATAAGAGAACTTGAGATAAGATGTTACCACTAAATCAGGTAGCTATAATTTTATTGAACCAAAAGGCTTTATTGAATTTCCTTATTCCTATGGTATGGATTATAGTTAGAAGATAGGAAATTTTTATATATTATTTGTGTAGTGGGTGGATGAGACATGGGGATTGAGAAGAGTGATTAAATGGATTGCGGTGTACCCTTTTTATAAGAGATAGGTGGTACTATTTAGAAGAGTCTAGAAATAATAAATTATTATAATTTCATTTTCAACTTATAAAGGCTAAAAAGTTAGTTATAACGAATATAAGATGAGTATGTATCTCACTACTCTCATAAAATATGTTTTATACATATTTAGTTCATATTATTGACCTTATATTTTAGCTTTAACCCTTAGTTAACTAATTTTACTTTTACCATGTCTTCTTGTATATTCATATTATAGGGATAATTTACATACTACAAAATGTCTATAGTAGATAAAGTGGTCCTTTAGTTGTATATTTAACATTATATAAGTCATATGTCCAAATCATATATTTTTAGGATTATTATATCATTTAAATAATATAATATTTATTTTGAAAAATAATTTATGTCAATTTTTACAATATTTTGTAATTTTTTTGAAATTGAGAAGAACCTGATTCATTAGAATAAAATGATTTTAATAAAACATTATTTTTTATATGTACCCATAAAATCAGTTTATGGCATGAAAATTTTAAATATAAATTTGTTTTATCATTTATACTATAATGTTTTTAAATCATTCATTAACAAGGTAATAACTACATCAACATTGTGTAACAAATAAATGTAATTATTTAAACTAAAAAAATTATAAATAAAATTCCATCATTTATGAAATCTTTTAATTTTTATAATGAAAATTTGTTATAGAAAATATCACTTATATAACACCATATAAAAATTTCTTCACGATAAGCTATATGTTTATGTTATATTTTCCTTAAGAGTAGATTATTTTTTATAAAATGTCATTTCCACTTACTAGTGGCTCCATGGGGTCCTGAAATTGACCCAAGGATTCCCAAGGTTGGAAATGTATTAACTAATAGGGTTAAGAGAAGTTTAATCTTAATTTAATATTATTATCATATTTTTTTACCCTTGTTTACCAAAATTACACATTAACCATGGTAATTAAAATATGTACTACAATTACTATTCATAATGTCTAAAAATAAAATATACCTATTTACAATATTAATACCTCTTTATTTCAAATGTGGAATAAATTTTTCAAAATTCAAAACACAGATGTTTCAGAAATTAATTGAAAATTAATTCCTATTGTCAAAACAAAATGCGTGTTTTTAAGATGTAAAAATTACCAAAATATTAACATGTGTTTATGTCCAATTTAAGAATGGAATTACTTAAAAAGAAAAAAAATGGATTGAATAATATAAAAATAATCCAATCACACTAAAAAATAATTAAAAGTACATTATAAATATATAAATAATTTATATTATAAAGATGTTTTGAATTAAAATTTGGTATTTTTCACAATTCATTAAAAATAAAATTTATTTGAAAAATACCAAAAATTTACGCAAAGTACATTTTGATGTCCCACTTCTAAAGAAGAAATTAATTTTGCCAAATTTAACATATAAAAGAAAAAAAAACTATATTTGAAAAGGGTTCTTCATAAAAAGGATGTAAAACGACATTTACGGAATATTAGAGTATTTCATGCTTAAAATATGATTCATTATTATTTTAAGCCTCTAAAATTTATTCGATAAATGTATAAACATTTAATTAACATGTGTAATCATAGTGTAGTTAGTTCTGTTCATTCCCACCAATACAATTTCTAGAAATTAACTTCCATTTTAAATAATAATAATATTATATTATTTTTCAGTATAACTCAATGTTGGGTGCAACATAAGATTTAAAAGAAACCTATTATTGTGTGTTGAGTACACAATCAGACATAGAATCCTATTGAAGTAAAATAAATATTTTGTTCACAAATATTAATAAATATGAAAATTATATATTCTTTATTTACTTGTGATGTTACATACTTCCCCCCTTTAGAGAATTGAGTCCTCATAATTTTAAAATTGGGCTCGAAAACTTCATTTAAAGTCCCACATTGGAAAAAGAGTCAAAAAAACCGTCACATTAAAAGAAATAACGGAAAGTAAAATTGTTATCCAAGGTAACCCATACTAGGATTCCACGGTGGAAAACATGTATATGGAAGACAAACTAAGTGCCATGTCCTGATGGAGAAGGATAGAAAACATGATTAAGAAAAACGCTAACCACCAAAAAACCACAAACCTGTGATAGAATAAAAAATCATTGATTCCCCTATAAGAAATGTAAACGAACAATGTATTTTGATTTAAGTTTCCTTTTATAATTTTTGAGATTTTATTTATGATATTGACTAAAAAATTTAGGATATATTTTTACTTGTCAATTAGATTTTAATCCTTTAGTATGTTTCTACCTAAAAATCATATTTTCTCCAAATGATGAGTTTTAAATATGACTTGGTCACACATGAAGCGCTAGAATAAACTTCTAGAGAATAACAGGATCGAAGAAATATGAACCATATATTTACCCAGTCTTTAGATATTAAACATAAACAAAATGGATAGTATAAGATCAAATAATCCACAAAAAGGATAATATTTTATAAAAATAAATGCTACTCTTAATCTCCAAATTTGAAAAAACAATACCCAAATCTTAACACATACCATTCAATAAGAAACTGTCTTTATAATTCTCAAAAATAATCCGAACTATGTTTGAGACGCAAAATTCAGAAGGATTTGATCACATAGTATTCCAAAAAATATTAAAATTTATCTCTAAATAATATCGGCTAATAAAAAAGTCTCATAATTAATTGTAATTAAAATAATCACATATTATCTATGATATGTTAATCTATTTCATAAATAACCTAAATCAATATAAGTCCAAAATAAAACATATATTCTTCCAAAATAAAATTTCAACCATTATACCATATTTAAAATCCCCTATCATTCTATTTTCGTTGGGCATATAGTGTTCCCAAAAGAGAAAACTCTTCCAAAATAACATTTATCACTATTTACCCAATCATTTTCCCATATTAAGGATATCCATTTGATAAATCATAAGTTCCCAAAATCCACATATTCTTGAAAAAAAAATCATTTTACTAGAAATAATTATTCATATTAAATATAGGCGTCACGTAGTCCAGTGGTAGGCAATAAATTCAAATCAGACATTGGTTTTGGGTTTGATTCATGTAGATTTTTCTGACGTGATGGGTTGTCACATGGTCTACGTGTTTTCCTTTTTCAAATATTATATAATTTCTTAAGATTCCCAATAAATGAGATAAATTCTTAAAAAAATAACCATAACATATTTTTGACCACAAATGTTATCTCATACATTACATTTTTCCCAAAAAGTAATAACATGTAATTACCTCAAATTCACGGTTAATATAAACCCAAATAGTTCTTTATATGTATATCCACAAAAAATAAAATTATCCCATGAATAATATCTTCACATATCAAATTTCAGGTTTACACATACTAGAAAATTTCTGCAAAAGTAATCATATCATTAATACATTTAAACATATCATCATCCATAGATCCTACATAAAGCTTCAATTCCTAAAATCTAGACATCTTAATCATTGAAAATTCATTATTATACCTTATCAATGTTTTCCATATTATTATTTTATACTTGTTGCCTTACAAACAAAATCATGCATAATGTCATGAGATTTCAGAAATTTCATAACAAGAGCTTAAAAATAATCCATACCTTTCATATGTCATTTTCAGTTTCCTCATCATTAATTAGAATGTAATTATGTATTAGTAAACATATATTTGTATGATCCTGATGATCCCATTCCCAAACCATCTTCGTAGGACATCTATTTGTATAATTACCATGCACACCACATTTTATTCATTCAATTGATCATTCAAAAAGAATGTCATTCCCTTTCCTGAATTCAACTGGATGTTTCCTTTTTCCATGGAATGTTCTTAGTTTATGACCTTTATTACCACATCTATAACATCTTCTCATCCATTTTAAACATTTTCCTAGGTGTTAATTTCAACATACATGACACATAGGTTTATTAATAGACATACATTTATGATTATTACATTAACTTCCTTTGGTATTTGTTTCTTTCATATAAGATTCCTTATAAAAATAACCAAGGTTCAGGTTTTCAATCATGAATCCATAAAGATGGTTTAAAATAACCACAAGAGTTTTCATTTATTCTCCCATCTCAATCAGTTTCTTATTCATAAAAACACCATATTTTTGTTCACATCTATTGTTACATTGGTGCCTGATAGATCCAACCATTTACTAAAACTAAAAAGGTTTGTGTGAGTATATCAGTAAAATCATCATATAATATATAATGAGGGGGTAAACACTATGATATAATTATTCATGTTATCTTAAACTCATTAAATTTATATAAAATAACTATGAACCTTTCTAATATTCTAACCATTATAGTTATGTCACTTATGCTTAAATAATAACATACCCACTAAAGGTATCTAAAATTACCTATGATACCAACAATAAGGACTCAGCCTTAAACATTATATAATCTTGAGTTATGTCAAGAATTTAAATTGAGGATCTTTTCAGGTTTAGTGTTTTAGATAATTAGTTTGCTACTATTACGATACATGTCAAAAACTACAACGTAGAAACTTCTACTATATCCATTTTTTCACAAAATTAAAACTCCTTAAATAAAATAAGAGTTTATTTATTGATACAAATATTCTTGAATACATTCTTTCTCTGACACTTCTTTATACCCCCTGAGAAACATTTCAAAAACAAGGGATGAGAATAAAAATATTAGTATGGGTTATAAAATTAATAAAGAACACATTAGTCCATCAATACATATAAATCAATGATATCATACTTTTCAATCATAAAACATAAGCTCTTTAACATAACTCACAAAATCATAATATTTATGAATAACACATAGAAAAAATAAATAATAAATGTTACTTTTGGAATCAATATCATGCATACATTGTTTCTTTCCCAGCTATATAGGGAGTTATGATTGGAATACCCATCACAACATATTAACTAAATCTCTTCGGAGAAACATTAACGTTTAACTGTGTCATGTTACCCAATGAATTAGAGAGATATCTTGGGCTCACCCACCATAGGATTTTCACGGAACCACGCATATAAGAAATAAAGACCAGGAACCATAACACAATAATAACAGAAAGTGGAAAGAAAACATTTTCAAATTGTAATCACAAGATATCAGTTCAATATATTGACATAATAAATGCTTTCTAGATACAAATTTCAATACCATTTAAAACATTTAATAATGATATTTTTGAATTAAAGTCTCCCATACCACTTTGAAAATTTTAAAGGAATTAAAATTTTAAAGCTGTAATGACCATATAAATAAATCCTAAAAACTTTTTGAAAAAAAGGACATTAACGATAAGGATTTAAAAGAATAAATCTTTCAATGATATAAAATTATGTTTTAGTTAAATATTCATTTAAAACTTGAGAAAATTCTTGAATAATAATAAATAAAGAATAATATTAAACAAAACATATTATATCATGAGTATAATGAGATTAATGATATAATATGTCAATTGGTGTTATATATTCCATATAATGAGAAATATTTTATAACCATAATTAAGTCTCAATGTAATGTAAATTAAGGCAAATTCCCTTACAAAGATTGTATTCATAGATTAATGATAAATTGATGACATAATTATGTGTGAAAAATATAAATAGACCGCATATAAGTGTATATTAAGTGTAAAAGAATAATAGGTCATTCAAACATATTCATATAAAGACATAATCAAGAAGTAGAATATTTATCCAAAAAATGGAAATTGGGTTAAGAAGTTCCCTTATGAAATTCGACAGCCTAATACTGTCCTATAAAAACTCAGAAAATGTGTTGATGAGAGTGAAAAGGATATATCATCACATGGACATATAATTTACAGTAATAAGGATATATAATAACATATACCCGCATTATAAAATGGAAATTAAAATACATTACCTAAAAGAAGTCTTTGATAGAAGGATGAGGGTGAAAGGATCCCTTATAATGATCATTTTTTAAATAAAATAGATAAATTATGTGTATTAAATATATGTACACATAAATAAAATATAAATACAATCTAAGATATAAATATTCATTTCTCACATAATCATAGCACGACATTAACAAGAAGTATAAGATCAACCCAATGAATGAAAATTGGGTTATGTAGTTCGCTTACATCGAGTCCAACATGTCTTGTATATTCCCTATTCATCCTAAATAATTCACTTGTGTTTATTTATAATGGATTAATAAATTTTTTAAATTTTATTATTCCTTCCACATTACTTATTAACTTTATACAACAATTATTTAATTATTTGAGTTCATATCAAACATTTTTTCGATGTCCCTAACTTGAGTAAAAATTGAACTTGTTATAGTTACAAATTTTCCATGTGGTCAATAGTCCATTACCTCCAGAATATTATTCATATATATATATATATAAATATATATTAATCAAGTATATATTTATTTATAATATTCCGTAAAATTTAAAGATATGATATGAAATGCACTGTTCATGGAGAAAGTAAGTCGTACGTACACATGAATGCTACTTACATGTCTATTTCATATTTAATGGAATGAAAAAATAATTATACATAGGTATATTATAATTATAGTATAAAATCATATTATAGATATGTTACATAATTTTATTAATTTTATCCTGTATATGTTCCATGTATGGCATGAATGAGTCATATCACTTTGAGGTGGCGGTAGTCCGCACTTCCTCAAATGAAAATATATTATTTACCTATTATGGAAACCATATTGGTATGTTACAAATGCAAAATAAAGAAAAATAGAGAAACATTAAATATAATATATAACATATATAAATATAGTTCTATAAAAATGGACACCATGAGGGGTGGTACAGAAAAATCGAACAATAATCGTTTCGTGAGGCAGTAGTTCGCCATCCATAGAAACAGTCTATTCTAAATCTATTAGATGGAGGTGTGTGTATGTTTAGTTCGAAAATATATTATAAAACGTCCTAGTATGTTTAGGATACATGTATTTTTATGTAATAAATGAATAAAAATATTATATGGAGTGAATAATTAAAATAAAAGAAGAGAACTTCGGAGAATATATTACCTCTACATCGGGTAACTCCATTTGGTTTGAACCAAAAGTATTTATTTATGTGCTTTATTCATATGGTTAGGATACTTGGAGTAATAGAGGGATGTTGGAAGATTATTTGGGCATAGGTTGGACAATACAAGGTGCTTTAGTGGAGTGATTAAATGGGGTGGGTTGAAGACTTTTTATAATGGGGATGAGGTACTATTTAGTAGAGTATAGAAATATTATTTTATTATAATTTTATTTTCGGTTTCTGAATGCTACAAAATTATTTGATCCTAATATAATATGATTATGGATCAAAATACTCTAAATCAATTGGTTTTATTCATTTTTATGTGATAAAATTAACTTTGACATTTAGGTTTAACCCTTAGTTAACTAATTTGACTTTTACCATTTCTTCTTGTATATTCATATTATATGGTTAATACACATACTATAAAATACCAAATGAAGATAAATTGATAATTATTCATATATTTAATATTATCTAAATCATTTGGCTGAATATTTAATTTTTTAGATTATTATATCATTTAATAAAATAATATTTGTTTTAAAAATTAATTTATGTCAATTTTGACACAATTTAGTAATTGATTTTTTATAAAGTAATAAAAACTATATTCAATAAAATAAAATTATTTAAACCAAATATATTATTTCATAATTAACCATAATATTATTTTATTGAATTAAATGTTTTAAAATTAATTTATGATATCATTTATAATATAATTTATTAAAATCATTCGTTAAGAAGGTAATCACTACATCACCATTGTGTCATAAATAAATTTATTTATTTAAATTATATTAATTATGTAAAAATACCATGATTTAGTAAATAGTTTTATCTTTATAATGACTATTTATAGTAGAAAAATGTCACTTATATAACCCAATATAAAAATTGTTTTACTAAAAGACACATGTTTATGTTAAATTTTACTAAACTTTAAATTAATTTTTATAAAATATAATTTTCACATAAAAGTGGCTCCATGGGGTCCTGATATTGACCCAAGGATTCCCATGGTTAGATTTGTGTCATTCAATAGGGTTAGGGAAAGTGTATGGGTAATTTAATATTATTATAATATTATTATTTTTACCCTTATTTACCATATTTACCCATTAACCATGGTAAATAAAATATTTAATGAAGCTATTTTTCATAATGACTAATAAAAATTAACTATTTAAAAAATTTGGACCTCATTATTATAAATATAGAATCCATTTTTTCAAATTCAAAACACCGAATTTACAGAAATTAATTTAAAATTAATTACCATTGTCAAAACAAAAGGAGGGTTTTTATGAGGTAAAAACTATGAGAAGATTGACATGTGTTTTTGTCCAATTTAAGAATTAAATTATTTCCAATGATCAATATAAGATTAAATGGTAAGAAAATAATACAATTACGATTTGAAACAAATTAAAATTACAATATAACTATATAAATAAATTAAAATAAAATGTTTTTTTGAATTAAAATGAGTTATATTTCACTATTCATTAAAAATGAACTTTATCCGAAAAATACCTAAAAGTTACCCATCGTAAATTTAAACATCCCACTTCTAAAAAATAAATTTATTATTTAAAATTTAACATTTAAAAGTGATAAAAACTATATTTAAAGAGGGTTCTCCATTAAAATGTGGTAAACCGACCATTAAAGAATAATAGAATATTTCATGCTAAAAGTCAAATTCATTCTTATTTTAAGCCTATAAAATTTATTTGATAATTGTAAAAACACTTTAACAAAATGTGTAATAATATTATAGTTAGTTTTGTTCATTCCCTCTAATACAATTTCTAAGCATTAACTACCATTTAAAATGATAATATTATAATATTATTTTTCGGTATAACTCAAAGTTGTGTGCAATGTAAGATTTCAAAGAAACCTGTTGTTGTGTGTTGAGTACGCTATCAGACATAAAATCTCTTTGAAAGTGAAATTAATAGTAAATTCACAAATATTAAGAAATATTAAAATTTCATATTCTTTATTTTCCTAGGATGTTACACATTATATGTGTATTGATATTCTAGGATTGATTCCTAAATGTGTGCCCACATTGCCCATTAGAATATTACACTGAATAATATTAAAGAATAATAGAGAAGGACTGTTGATAGTACAACATGAAATAAATGAAGTGATATAATTTGGAACACATATAATATAATTTATGTTGGCTAATCATTATGATCTAATGAATCCATATGTTTTCTTGGATCAGTTTCCTTTGAATGATGTTCCCCTTCCATTGCTTCTATCGAGTCATCTTCATGCACAAACTTGGAAGCTAAATGTGATGAATCATCATATCATAGATGTTTAGTAGGAAGTGTATGTAGTATTGACATGGTAGGATAAGGAGAAATGGTAAATGGACTCATCATCGTATATGGATATGTTATAGGTGGGAATATCCTTGGAGGCTTTATAGACATGGTTTGATAAGTTGAAGCTAAATAATATGAAGATGGAATCATGTGTGGAAATATCACTATAGGATCAAGTATGGGATGAAAATGTGTGGTAGAAAAGATTTTCATTGGTAGGGTAGGGTGTGAATGAGTATGATATGTTCATTTTTTATCTCTATGGGCACTCCCACTCTAACCCATTATAGTAGTGTGAGGAGAAGTCAACTTGGGTTCAAATGAATGTCCATAAAAAATTGATAATGTATAAGAACATATTATTAAATGTACTACTGAATAAAAATATTACAACTATTATAAAAACTAAGGGAGCCATATGAGTTAAATATAACACCCCTATATTTTTATGAGATATAATTTTTTAATCAATTTTATTTCCTTGATGTCTTACATTACACACAACACCGACTAAGATTGTAATACACACAATATTGAATTTATATGAAACAATGTTTTTTTAGATAAGATAATAACATAGAAGTTAAATTATAATTTATGAATATAATTAAAAAACTTACGAAATTATAGGGTGTATGTGAAAAATGTATTATTTTCCAATTACATAGAAATGAAAATACATACCAATTGAATATAAAGTATTTTTTTATTTTTATGCTCTGAAAGTCATATTTTCTTTATAAATTATATTAGTTAAAATTATTTTATGATAATAAATAAATAAAATGATATATATTTATAAAAATAATTTATTTTCCCATTAAATATATTTTATAGTCATAATATATGAATAAATCTACTTCTATGAATATAAAAATATATTTTTCAAAAGGGTAAATTTACTACCTTTTAATAGAGAACTCATTTTATAAACAATATTTCATAATTTTATAATTTATATATAATATGGTAATATTATTACTTGAAGTTGTGATTTCTAAATTTACAATGAATATTTTTTGATTTTATTCTGATAAGATTCATGTTTTGATGAATAGTGATAATTCTGATTTTTATTAAAAACTTCATTTTCTTTTAAAGTCTTTATAAGGTCAAATTATGTTATGTATGAGTTTTAAATTATAATTATTTCATATTTCATGAATAATTTTATATTGTTTTTAAAAAACTATTTTATAATTTAATTGCTTATAAAAACATTTCATGTTTTAAAAGGATATTTTTTTTCAAAAAAACACTTTTTATGGCAGTGTTACAGTTTTAATTTAAATTAAATTATACAAAATATATATTTTTAAACATTAAAATTTGATATAAAATTTTAATTTATAAGGTAAAAATTTAGTTATTATTTGATTTTTATTTTTTTGATCAATATAAATAGTATCCATGGGAAATTTTATTTTCCACTGTAAAGTGTAAATTATGAATTTTATGTTAATATTATATTATAAAGTCTATAAAATAACCTTAATAAATGCTAAATATTTTGTCGGTGAATGAAATTATCCATTTAAATATAAATTATATAAGTTATGTCATTTAATGGACTCTTTTCCATGAAAATTAATTACATAATACTTAATTCAAAGAAAAACATAAAATGCCATTTTCATTGTCTTTATTTTACCTTATGTGTCCACATGGGGAAACATTACTATTTTTAATGAATCTAAATGATATTTTTTACACAAGAAACTTTTTTGAGTTCTAAATTTTATGTTTAATGTTTTGGACTTCATTGATGATATTATAATATTTAAAATATTCTATTTTAAAAGAATTTAAAGATGACACGTTACTGTTTTATAATAATATTCCCTTATTAATATGTGACTATATAGATTATAAAATAAACTATAAATAATATATTAAAAGATAAAATATTTTATTTATCATGTAATTTTATATCTATTTTTTTACAATTATATAATTACATAAATTTCTTATACAATATTGGTGCAGTGCTTATAAGAGCATAAGAATAATAAACAAATTTATTTTAATTAAAACTATATGGACAATTAAACGACCCAAAATAATGAATAATGATTTTGCTTGTACATATCATGGTTGTGGTTGTCCAAGGGTTGAATTAATGTCTATTTTGATCCACATGGGTATGAGTAATACCAATATAATATTTTATACAGAATAAAGCCAAGTTGTTCACATTATTGGATTTTAATTAACAAACTATTTAAATATATATTTTTCAGATGTTTTTTCCAATTATAAATAGTCATTTCTGTGATATTAAATTTATTTTATTCTAATATATTTATTTATAATTTCTATATAACAAATAATTATCTTAATATCTTTAACAACGATAATGTAGTAATTATTTAATTAATGAATAAATAAAATTAATGATATTATAAATTTTTAAAAAATATCATTTTAGATAATTAATATAAAAAATTATTTTTATTGATAACCATGGCCCATTAAAGATGTAATAAAATAGGTTTTTTTCTAATTTAACATATTATCATTATATTTTTTAAATTACATTAATTTAATAGTATGAAAATAGTCTCTATTTATATTTTATCAAAAAAATGTTTTATTAAATATTTCGGAAATCATAAAAAATATTTAAAAATTTCAAAAATATATTTTATGGTTTAAATTGTTCTAAATTAATAATTTATAGTCTATTTTACATCAAATATATTAAAAGTGAGACAATTTTTATATTGGAACATTTTATACTTTAGTTAAAATCGAAATTGATGAACTAAGGGTTAATTAAAATGATAAGTTTTAAATGAACCCCCAAAACTATCTAAAATATATTTGTTGATGATATTTAAACCCTATAATATCTCATATTTGAATATATATCTTTTTTATTGTATTTTTTGAGATATATTTTATTATCTTTAAAAATTACAAAAGCGCGACTCACCTCAATTATAAAAGGGAACCTCCTCCCTTATTTCTTTAGAAATAATTGAGACTAAAATATCATACATACCAAGAATAATTTTCTTTTAAAAATCCCTTTACAATTTATATAGGATCTATTATTTTAAAAAGATCATTTCTAGTTTCCTTAAGAAGAGATCTTGAGGGAGCTCGATGAAGAAGAGGAGTTTCATATACATATGATGGAAATCCAACCAATGGTAAGTGATTTTTTCCTCACCATAATTTTTTGTAGGGACATGCCTTATATAATACTTGTTTCTTATAAATTTTTTATATAATATCCATGAATATATCTTATAATTCTTATCCAGAATGTTGTTATATTACAAATCCTTATGATTTTCATTATTTCACGACATGTACGATTTTAGAGATTGTATATTTTTGAGTATTTATTTTTCAATATTGGGTATTATTTGGATTTAACACTTTATTCAGGAATATTTATCATCAATGTAAATGTTTTCTAAAAATTATTTAAAAAATGTTTCACAACTATTCTATGGTTGTTTTAAGTAATTTTTACACTTTTTATAATTTTTAATAAACTTTTTGAAATGTTTCTTTTTTGTTTTCTAGAAAAAGTACTTTTTTACATATCTAGAAAAGGTAAGAGAAGAATGTTTTATTTTAAATTATATGTAATGGGTGGGTTTTTATGATTTCATGTCACCTATTTTCCTTGACACTTCCCTTATAAGGTTAAAAAGATATTTTTGTCGAAAATTTTTTCTTTTAAAGATTTATGGAATTTTAACAAAACAAAATGAGTTCAAAGAAGAAATGATATTTTCCACAATAATTATATTTAACTAATATCTAAAAAATATTTTAAAACTACCATAATATAATTTTATGTTAAATATATTTTAGAACAGATATGTTTTAATGATATTATCTCTATTATTTCTATTAATGGATTATGTTTATGATGTAATTATGCTAAAGAAACAAATTTCATTTCCATGGTTTATTTTATAATTAAATGATGTTTAAGAAACCAATTTAATTTCAAGGTTTATTAAATGATTAGTGATTTATGTTTTTATGTAACATATATGTATGGGTTTCACTATGTGATGGGTGGGTCCTATATCTCCCTCCAATGAATTGGGTAATGATAAATGATTTATTAGCTCTAAGGGTACATGAGAGGGTATCCGATGCATTAAAAAATTTTACATGGGGGGAAATCCAAATACAACAAAAAGAGAAAATATAATAGGGAATATAATTCCCAAAGTAGGTACACATGTGGTTATCCAAACCCTAACATGTTATTAAGGTCTTGGAATGAACCCATTACAAAAGGGTTTTATATGCTTATGTGTATGTTAAAATTACATTTCTTATTCCTATGCTATGTTTTCATTTCTTTTGGACTTTATTTACTTACGATTAATGTCTTATGAAGTTATAATAATTATTCACTGATTTATATTTTGATATTTAATAAGAAGATTATAATCTTTTAAGGATCATGATAACGTTATCATACCCTTATGTTCATAATATGCTTATGTATTTCCTTTATTTACACTTATTGAGCATATGAGATCACCTTTTTATTATGTTTTTTACATAGGATATAAAAAGTTATTTAGGTATGAAAATTTTATTGGAATATAATTAATGGAGATATTTAAGATCATTCATCAAATTAAACGAATGTTTTCCATGTTTTTGAAGGCACCAAAATAATGACATCTTTGGGTGTGTCTTTGAGTACTGTTTGAAATATTCCAAAAAATAATATAATGTCTATGTACGTCAAACATGTGTAATTTTGTTGGTATCAGAGCTAATTTCTATACATCCTTTGGAAACTAGGATGTGAAAACCATAGTGATAATCCAAGATATATTTCTATGGATACTTCTAGGGATTTACCGAATGAGAAGTCTAGGTATATGTTACAATACTATAATTTTTGTAACAATCATGGAAAACATTGGATTAAACCTATGATATTAGATATTAAATTTAATTCACCTTGATTATGTGGTTTTCCATGTCTTATTTTTCTCTCATAAGATTCTTTTTGGAATTCTTACAATGGCGGGATCAAAAAGGATTCATGTTAATGGAGAATATAATGGACAATGGAATGATAATACGTACGAGAAACCAAGTGAGAGGATAGTAGGAAGGTAGTATATAGTTATTATTCCTCATCATAAATCTTATAATATGACCAATTATATCATTTTTATGTTATTCATTATCCACATAATAAGAAAAATAATGGGTTTCATGGTGACCATAGATGATAGAAAGTTAAATTTTACTCATGTAAATTATGTGGGAAGAGGAACCAAGGAGAATTTTTTATATAAAAAATAAAATGATTTGGGTGTGGACAATAAGAACACAAATAAAGTGATTAGAATGTAAAAGGATCATTTTAAAAAATGGACAATGATAATAGAATTTATAAGGAATCCAAATGAATTAAATGTTTTGAATGTGGAATGTATGGGAATTATTTAGATCGATGCCCTAGAAGAAAAGCTCATGAAGTGAATAGAACATGTTGTATGATTAATTGTTATAATACTGATGATGAAGACACTAGGAATGACATATGATATGATATACGTTTTAAGGAATAACCCTAGGATGTTTGGTTAATGGTTTAAGAAGATACATGGATGATTTCAGGTCAATGTATTGGAATTCAAGAAGAGTGTTATATAATTGTTTTTATGGTATTATGGATAAGTGAAAAATATAATAATTTTTCTACTATAGTTTTTACTTGTTTCTTTTAATGTATATATTGAATGGTACTTGTAACCATGAATAGTGATTGTGGTTGTATGTTTATAGTTTTGGAGAACAAATGTTAAGGGATGGATAACTATTAATATGTGTGTAATGTTGGGATAATGAAATAAAGGGATGTTTGGTAGTAGTAATGACCTTTTGACTAGTAGAATTAAAAGTTTTTTATGATATCATGGATTGCGATTTTTTAATATTTGGGATTTATGGAATGTGGTCAGTGTTATTTTTTGAAATCATGCATGATTTCATTGTGGATTTATGGTAATTTATGTAATAATCACGTTTAAAGAGAATAAATTATAATAGTTTTGACATGTTTTGTATTTGAAATATTTGAGCTCCTTTATTATATACTTGGGATCAATTATAAGCTATTGTTTTAGAAATTTAGTGCACTTAGTTGAAAATTTTCATACTTTCTTCATTCAGTAGGGTTATAATATTAAACATTTATCGAACGGTTTATGTAAAACACCGAATGATGTTTTAGAGATTAATGTATCAAATATATATATAAGTATTTATGCATATTGGATAACATGTGATAACCATTTTAGTGTGGTAAATTCCTATTGACTGATCTAACATTCTATTTATGGATCTCATGATTTGTTAATGCTTCAAGAATGACAAATTCACATTCATTTATTGGAGAAGATATATTATAAAATTTTATCAAGGAAAATAAAATTTTGTTTTTTTACAGATATCAAGTAATTATATATTCTCATTATCAAAATGTATGAAAATTATCATGAAACACATAATTTTATCCCAATACTTTTTTTTCTGATCAATCAAATGGTCCCTTCGATCCTAATAGATTTATGGCCTTTTGATTATTATCCTTCTACTCACCTTGTTCTCTATTAATCCCCATCATAATATGATAGTTACATTTATCTTTCATGGAAATGATTTAACATCCCTACTATCTTCTCTAATGTGTAAATATATTTAAGAGTTTATTTGGTTAACCATTATATTTCCAACATTCCTTTTTTAAAATATGTTTTAGAATTCATTTTTACAATGTGGGTTTCCAAAAAAAACATTCAAATTTTAACCCTTTAATAACTTAGAAGGATTTTGAGGAAAAATTCATTTTAATGGGTATATATTATAACACCCTGATATTTTTATGAGATATAAATATTTTAATACCATTTTATTTCTTTTATGTGTTGCATTACACGCAACACTAACTTATCTTGTGTTTCATGTCATATTTATTTTTTTTACGAAAAAACATATTTTATTTAAATAAGATAATAAAATAGACATTAATTTAGAGTTTATTGATAATATTAAATAAATTATGAAAATATAGGTTTTATAATATGAATGTATTATTTACCAATTAATTACAAAATAAAATATATACTAATTTAAAATAAAGGTATTTTTTTATTTTTTCCCCAAAATTCATATTGTATTTATACTTTAAATAAATTATAATTAGTTATTTATAATAATGAAATAAATATGATATATATTCAACAAAATATTTTTGAAACACATCCAATATATTTAATAGCTATAATATAGGAATAAAAATAATTCTGCAAATAAAAAGTTATATTTTTCAAAATGGCAATCTTACTTCCTTTTAATGAAGAACCAAAATTAAATATAATATTTGATACATTTATAATATTTATATGAAAAATTAAACTTATTATTCCAAATAATTATATCAAAATTTAATTTTGTAAATTTATTTTTATTTTTTTGGTAATTTTCATGTTCTGATAAATAGTGAAAATATTGATTTTTATTAAAAACTGTAATTTCTTTTAACATGATTACAATGAAAATTTATGTCTTTATTAGTATTAAATTAAAATTATTTGATTTTTTTTAAAATAAATCTTTTTTAAATTTTTTTTATATGTTGATTTGTTATAAAAACATTATATCTTTTAAAAGGACATTTGTTTTCTTCTAAAAAATAGTTTTTAATGACAGGTTACAAGCTTTAAATTTTATTTAATTCAAAAACTTATGTTTGTTGAGTTTTAAAAGGTCGATTTAATAATTGGATTCACAAAGTCAATATTTATTTAGTAGGACCCTTTTATTTTATTTCCAATATTAATAGTAACCATGTTAAATTTTTTTACCACGATAAAGGGTAAACAAAGTGATTTAGGATTAAAATAATATTATAAACAATGTATAATAACTCTAAAAAATGATAAACATTTAGTGAAAGAAATAAATTATACCCTTAATAGTAAAGTATTGAATTAATGTTATCAAATGAATACTTGTCTATGAAAACAAATGATTTAATATTTAATTCAATAAATGACAGAAATTTCTTTTTCATTGTCTTTACTATCTATTATGTGTCAACATGGGGACCAATTTATATTATGAATGAATTTAATTGAATGTTTTTAGAAAAATAACCATATTTCATGGATATATACTTATTTTTGACATTGTAAACTACCTGGATGATATCATGGTAATTATAAAATTTTATTTAATATGAATTTAAAGATGTCATCTTTATGTTTTAAATAATATATCATTTTTAATATTCAATTATAAAGTTGTTAAATTCAACTACAAATAGTTATTATGAATTTAAAATATTTTTCCTTTAGTTGTTATTTTTAATTTTTAGGAAATAAATAAATATCTTAAAGGCTTATACAATAATGATGGATTGCTTATACCACTGGAAGAAAAATTAATAAAATGATTTTAATTAAAAGTATATGTACTATTTAATAAATCAAAAGAATGATTTTTTTTATTTTTCATATATCAGCCATGGTTGTCCAATGGTTGAATTTTTAACTATTTAAAGCCACATGGGTCTGAATAATACCGTTTTATTATTTTATTTTAAATGAAGTCATGTTGTTCACATTATACGATTTTAAATAATAATGTATTTTAATGTATAGTTTTCTTGAAATTTTATTCAATGATAAATATTAGTTTGTAATATAATAAATTTATTTTCTTAATATATTTTATTTTTCATACTCAGGGAACAAATAATCACATTAATGGATTTAATATTGATGATGTATTAATTAATTTATTGCTTAATTAATCCAATTAAGGATATTCAAAATATTAAAATAAATAATATTTGAGTTAATTAATGCAACTAATGAATTTTATATATACCCTTGACCCATTAAGGATATATTAAATTATTTTTTTCGAAGATAACATGTTATCATGATATTTTTAAAATTCCATATATTAAATAGTTTCAAAATAGAAATTATTGATATTTTATAAAAATAATGTTTTATTAAATTATTTAAAATTCATAAAACAACACTAATTGTTGAAAGTAATTATAATATGTTCTAATTTTTTTAGTTATTAATTTATGCTATAACAATCCTGAAATAATTAAAAAAGTAAAATCTTTTAATATTGGATGATTGTAATGGCTCGGACCTCCCTGGTCCATTACTTTGTGAAAATATGGTATTTGAGGTGTTCAAGGAGGTCAAGGTGACGTATCCCCAAAACGTTTCCAAATATTCATTTCTGTGAACAGTTCCAATAGTAGACTGATGTGAACAGTGCATCAGTAACCTTATGTGAATAGTGTCATCGGTAACCTTATGTGAAAAGTGTCATTGGTTACCTTATGTGAACAGTGCAACAGTAACCTTAGGAGAATAGTTTCATCAGTAACCTTCCGTGAATAGTGTCATCGGTGACCCTTGGTGAACAGTGTCATCAGTAACCTTCTATGAACATTTCCATCAGTGAACAGTTCTATCGTTTAGGTCTAAGGGTAACCTCTCTTTCCTTTGACAAATTTCCAATTCTATGAACTGTTCCATTGGTGAATAGTTATATTTGTAACCTTTAACAATAACCTCTCTGTCCTTTTCCAAATTTCCAATTCAGTGAACAGTCCCATCGATGAATAGTTATATCGGTAATATTTCTTTCCTTTTCCAAATTTCTAATTCTATGAATAGTTCCATCGGTGAATAGTTTTATTGGTAACCTCTAACGGCAACCTCTCTTTCCATTGCGAAAATTTCAATTCTATGAACAGTTCCATCAGTGAACAGTCTTATCGGTGAGGTCTAACGGTAACCTCACTTTTCCTTTTCTAAATTTTGAGTTCTGTAAATAGTCATTCCAGAATGGTAGGTGTAAAGTGATTCTAGAATGGGAGGTGTACAGTATTTCTAGAATGGAAGATGTACAGTGTTTCCAAAACGGTAGGTGTACAGTGTTTCTAGAATGGTAGGTGTACAATGTTTCTAGAACGGTAGGTGTATAGTGGTTCCAGAACTGTCGGTGTACAGTGTTTCCAGAACAGTGAGGTCTATCAGTAACTCCTAACGGTGAGGTCTATCGGTAACCTTTAATAGTGAGGTCTATCGGTAACCTCTAATTGTGAGCCTTATCAGTAACCTCTAACGGTAAGGTCAATTAGTAACCTCTATTTTTCCTATGCCGAATTTTGAGTTCCTGAACAGTGTTTCCAGCTTTTTACAGTTTCACCCTTTTGACCTTTCCATTAACATAAAATGCATTTAAAGAATCATTTTAATGACTTTAGGGATTATTGAGAGGCTATAACTCCTATATTAATTATTCATAAGGCTCGGGATGTTTTTTACTTTGTCAAACCACATGGTTTAATGCGATCCACATTTAATGGGAAATCAAGTGTATCTTAAACCGTCACTCCATTAAATCTTCAAAAGTGACAAGATATCTTCCCCCCTTGTTCTTCCTCCTTGTTCTCTAGTGCGGGGCTCTCAAACCATTCGTTCCTTCACGTAGGAATCATGAGATCAAACTTCTCCCTGAGGATTGGATTCCTCGACGTCATTCTTATTGCAAGTGCACCCCCTGTTTCAGTGAAACCAAGAAGTATCAATCAATCTTTGATATAATGTATGGTTTACCATAGTTCTTTTGTGTTCATATCCTTCTCTTTCTCCTTTCCATTTTATGCAATTTTACCCCCATGTTCCTAATGTGATTTTCTTGTGTGTTGACTAGTGTGGTGGTGTCTCTATATCCTTGGGTGGATATAGTTTTCACGGGGGGAGGAGATCGTAACCTGTTGTGTGGATCATTATCACATAAAGAACGTAAAGAAATTTTTGAAGTAGGTGATTTTTTACTTCTCTCTTCATTTTTATGAAAATTTTGACTTATAATATTTTAGCCATTGGATGACAATGGAATAGATATAATAAATAATCGAAACAAATAAATAAAATGATATCAATCGTATGTTATTGTCTCTTGTTTTTCCTGATAGTGTGAAATCATTTCTTGTTGTGTTTAGCATTTCATTCTTGATGGAAATCTGTAATGAAGGTAAACTGGGATTAATTGATAATTGTTTGGATAAAGATAAAGAGGTATGTAAATGAATTTTGATCTTGTTGTAATTTGATGTTAATCAAATTGGTAGAGTATGCATGTTTAATTATTTGTTATAGCTTATTGATTAGGTTTCTGGAATTTGGAACCTACGAATAATAATTGGTAAAACCAAGATGGATTAAAGAACCGGTTGATCGATAAAAGATAAATCACTAAAAAATATTTCACTTTTTCCAACAGGGTTATATCTGTTGGTAAAAGTGCATTTTCTATTGGTAAAACATTTTACCAACATATATATCCCTATCACTAAACTATTGGTAAAAACTCTATCTCTAAATGTTTTTGTGATAGATAAAATAGTTCTGTTGCAATTATAATTATACCAACATATAATATATATGTTGGTTAAAGTATTTAGCAACAGGTTCTGGTCACAAATTTATCTGTTTGTAATAATATTAACAATATATAATTTTTTTTTTAAATTACATATAAATAAAAATTCTAAATTTTTATTGCCAGTAAAATTTCATATTATATTAATTAATTTATCATATATAATACATATTTAAATTATTTAGAAGATGGCTATTTTTACACATGTTTAAAATGAGACAAGAATTAATTGCAATAAAAATGAAATTAATTACAAATAGAACCAGTTGGATCCCCATCCAAAATTGTTCCACAATTCTGTTGGTGGAAAACCCTGCCCCCCCCCCCCAATTCTATCGTTGGAAAACCCTGACCCCACCCCATCCATATAAGCTTCATCCCCATCTCCACTCATCCATAACAACTCCATCTCGAGCTCCAGCTCTATCCCATCCATGCCAGCTCCATCCCCATTCATGCTAGCTCTAGTCTATGCCAGCTCATCCAGCTCTAACCCCATCCATGTCAGCTCCTGGCTACGTCAGCTCTAGCTCCAGCTCATCCATACTAGTTCTTGTCCAAGCACAAATAGATGAGAAAATAGATAAGAAAAGAGTCATATGGAATTGAGGGAGGTACATAGACAAGTGATAGAAATACTCTTACACCATAGAGAATTGGGGGAGGTACACAAACCAGGGACAAGAATAAATAGATCATCATACCTGTTCAAAATAGGGAGTTAAAACTCATAACCGTGAATCCAAAATCCTGAAAAAGATAGATCAATAGAAAATATGAGGACCATCAACTGCCTTGATTGAAAAACCACCATAATAAAGCTTGGGAAATTGAGTTTGTTTTCTAAAATAGAACACACACATTTTTGAACTGCTTAACATAAGTACAATAAATAATTTTTAAGAAGTGATGCCAAATATACCATAATTGAAAAAGTGATACCAAGATGTATTATAGTGACACGTTACAAAAAAAATACATTGTCGATAAAAATCGAGAGAGAACATTTATCATAGATCAGTGGCAGTAAAAAAATGGAACCAATCAATTCTAGTAATATGGAAGATTCTCAAACCTCCACCTAAATGGAGTTATTTAATGATCTTGATAATCTCATTGATGTAGTTCTCGCGGTTTCCTACATCTCCCTACATGTAATGATTCCCATTCTTTTTATGGCCCCAAATGGTGCCTTCAATTGTAATAGACAGAGGAAGTTGTTGGATTCTTGGGAATAAGGCCCAACAGTCATGATCTCATGGACTAAATCTTCTATGAAGATGATTTCATACTTGCCCAGTGCATGTTCGATGATCGAGTTTTCCCACAATGGAATTCATTGTTTATTGAGCTTCCCATATCCCCTCTTGAAGATTAATTCTCTAATGCTCTTCATATTTGGATAACCAAAGGTTACATAAGGATCCACATGATGAAACATATTCCCTGCTTCCTTGTTCACCATCATGAAAATGCTATTGAATATCATTCTAAGCCACAGAAGTTTCAAATATCTTCCTCGTATTTGGAGCCATGGCATTGATACCACAGATTTGTATGATGAACATCAATTTGAGATATGGGTTAACATAAAATCCACCCTTAAAATTTTCTTCCAACATCATTTGAATTGATTCCCTATCCTGCTCTTCATACTCCTTCGTATGTTACTTGGCCCTATTGAATTTCAGCCTCCAGTTTTCAACATTCATATTTTTGGTGTCCTGAAGTTTTTCTTCTTAGCAAGATCCCATTCCTCTGCATGCTTCCATTTCTTCAACACAGACTTTGGAATAAATGCTAATTTTGTTTCCTCTTCACCGATTCCAGGAGGGGAAACTGTGTTCGAGTTGATGTTTTCCAACAAATGTAGATGAGTATCCTTCACAAAACGGCTATAAATTTACAGATCCTATACTCTAAGCTCTTACATAGAGTTAAAAAGAGGGAAAAAACATGTGAAAAAATCCTCTACCAAGTGATATACACTTGAATTTAGTCAATCCCCAAATGAAATCTAATCAGGAAATAAGATCGGTTGTTTTCCAAGGTTTTGTACCATTCAGAAACATAGTGCATGAAATTATAGACTATTTTCATAGATTGATCCTGTTAACAATGGATTCTTCTGAGGTCGATATGTGTGCATTCGTACCTTTTCGGATGATTACATGTGGGGCGTGATTCATGAGTATGATAAATCCCCCTGTCAAGACCGCAATAGAGGGAACTTTCAAGGCATCGAAATCACAATTCATCTTCTTATCTATGGTGGTCGAACCTCTCTGATAAGCAGATCCTGAATCAAAGGAATGAATATTGACACTTCTTTGATGAAGTAGGGTAGACGGTTCCTTTGGGTGCGTCTATAGCCGCCTCTCTGAAAAAGTGTTTTTACCAATAATGAAAACTCACCCGCTCCCTGTAAAAAGTTCATAAATTGTTAAAACAGAAAACAATTCACCGTGGATGTAATCATTTTCCCCCAGGATCACAATAAAAATAATATGTTTTCACTTTCAGAAAAAAAGTGTTCTGCTTTTTGGAGGATTAGGATTGAATGGACGAAATGTGAACAAAAAAACTAACCTGATTGAGCAATTTCCAGGATGGATCAGCCTTAAGATATAACTGATCCCACCACCTTGACCAGATTTTAAATGTTTCACCCTTCTAAACCCTGAATCCCACTGGATCCACCGCGGTGGGTAGGATAGTCTCCTTCACTAAGAACACTCCTCGTGTCACCAAGTTCACATCACCTCGACCCGCATTCGATATCAACTCCCTTAGTTTGTTCAACGCAATGTGTGTCAGTTGAGGATGAACCCTGCACTTCAACAACAACACAACCAGATTTTCCCTCGAGCTGAAGAATTCCACATAGAACTTTTTAAAAAAGTACCTGCATGATCCTCCCCACCATTCCAAACCATGCCTCTATTATGCTAGAGTATAGGTGGAAATTATTGACCTGACACGAGTTAAATGGGTTCAGGTTGAGTATAAAAATGTTTAGATTCTATTGGGGTCAACCTTATAACCCAAATAATATTTGGTCCATGTTCAGGTTGACAAATCATACCTGTAACCTGTTAACCCACTAAAATTATATTTCTTATGTCTGTAATTTTGGTTAGAGGGATCAGTTTATGTGGGTTGATTGAGTTAAATGAATTTTGTTTCAATTTATTTTGATTAAATGAATTATACAAGTCACGTTCATGTTCACCCCATTGTATACAGGTTGTGTTGGGCCAACCATCTGAATAAAATGGGTTGTGTTCGGGTTGAGGATAAACAAGTTCACCATATGTTCAACCTGACATGAGCCTGACCCACACACTAGAATTTCCAACTATATGACAATAAAAACACAAAAAAAAATCAGTTGCATTCATTTTGTACTTACAAACAGATAGAGAATAAGATAAAGCAGCATTAACTACAGGATGTCTATTGATCATTAGGAATCCCTTCTTGTGAATATTCCCTAGCTTGTTTTTCATCTTCATCTCTACCTGAAGCCCTTCCAACTCTAACCAGGGGCTAATTCTCAATTTCCCAAGGAATTGTTTTGTGAACCTTTAAGGGATGTATTCAATGCTTAGAAAAGGGACAACACACTCTTCAAGATGCCTCTTATCACGTTCCTGAGGTTGCATGAACTGTTAAAAACAATATTATGTCCAAGTATTTAACTTGAAAAAAATAAACATGATTTCAAAGATGTAATTAATTCAAATATACAAATTACATTACATCAAGATTCTATCAATTGTAACAGATAGCCAATAGGATCCATTCCCATTCTTAAATATTTTGTGTTGTGAGAAATTTTAGGCTACGAATCTAAGTGTTTTGCATATGAAAATTTTCCAGTTTTAACTATTCAAAAAATGAAATAGAAAATGAGTTAATATGTTTATTCGGGTGGATTTTAAATTCATATCAATGTGTTCTTTCTAATCGGACACTCTCAAAATATGGAGATCATTGAAAAGTATTTTAGTGTGTACCTAATGATTCAAAAATAAAAGTAAAGCACCGAAATTTAAGAATCATACTAGCATTGTTCTCTACATTTTACACATATATCATGATATATGAGAATGGATAATAGTCTTCATCAACTCAACAGGAAAGAGCACAAGAAACAATGTCCATTTTCACATTCCTTGAAACCATAGAAAAAAACCGAAGACAAAATAAAATATAAGCATGAAAACCATTTAGAAAATCCAAAGGTACAATTTGTAATAATATTTCAAAAACAAGCCACAAATTATTCCATATGGCCCAAGAATAGAACACCAATAAGATACCAGAAAAAAAGCATATGAGATGGCATGGTCTCTCACAGAAATTAGATTCAGATACCAGATTAAGAATAGCCACTAAACATATATAGACCCATAATAATAATAATATGCAGACCCCACAACATATATTCTAGAAATGTTAATGTTAGGGAGTAAAATTAGTGATTAATTTCATGGTAACAACGTAAATGTACAAGTAACATGAAATTTTCATCTGGTTGAGGGAACTTCAGAAATGGATTTAATTCCTCTTCTAATGGTTGCATAAGAGAAACAGAATATAAAGAATAAGTTGGCTCTTTCATGTGAAAAAAACATAAAAATAAATTAGATTTATTGTTTTGAATGAATTCAGAAACATTCTTTAAACCATAAAACCCTAAATCAACCTCATTGATACATGAATCTCCTCTACAACATCAAATCACATGGATATGATAATGTGCGTTTGGGGATATCAACCGATTGAATGTGAAATGGGTTTTTGTCCATGCCCCTCCCTACACCTCGTCTGTATACTTGAATGAGGAAAAATGAAATCGAACATCAATTTATGAGAAACATTAGTTAATTAAGGGTGGAGATGAAGAACTAGGAGTGTGAGCAATGGTTGAGATCTCTACTATGTGAGAAACAATGATCAGGAGGATACCGGGGATGAGGACTACCATGTTTTTTCATGCTACAAAAAAAAACAAAACAAACTACATAAGAACACCACATTAGAAATGCAATGTGGGGTTCATGATCATAAACATTGAAGCCAGGATAAGAACAAATAATGACTCACATTCAATATTCACATTTCATTTCCTCCTTCATGATGAAATTATGGATACAAATAAGATTCATGATGATGGGAGGACCTAGAACACAAGGGTGTTCACTATGCATCTTCATGGTTTCCTCCTTCAAATCCATGTCAAGAGTCGTCGGCTGACTCCCTTCAAATATCTTATTCTCATGTAGAATGTATCAACTGACATATGCGATCCTGAAGGATTCCAGCATGCCACCAACCACAAAATTCACGTTGCTCATGTTGTATCGATATGAAGATCTTCGGAAGATTAATCGAATGTCTGATGCTTGGATAAAGGATTCTACGGTTTTCTAATCACCCACAAGCATGACCGTGGAAGAGGGGAGATGGTGGGGGATAAGGAAAGAAGGGGTCGAAACTGGAATTAAATTTACGTTATTTTTCTTTCTCTTTTAATTTTTTTAAATGGCTGATTGTTATATGTCAATCATTAGGCTTATTTTCATTTTTTTGTGAAAGTATTTTAAAATCCCATATAATAATTTATTAAAAAACATATTTAAAATGATAGTTTGTTTTTATTTCATATGGTGTCATTTGATTAATATTTATCAAAAAAATTGTTAAAATCAATATAATTTTTTAGTAAACTGATAAATAATATTGATAAAAATTATTCTTAAATGATTTTTTTATAGTAGTTAACTTCTATTAAAAAATTTGTATTTTGAAATTTTTTTTTGGTAATAATAAGTAATAACTATAGATACATTTTTGGTAAAAAAATTGTCGGTTTTAATATGACTTACCAACAAATATAACTAATGGTAAAACATATGTTGGTATTAAACAATTGACAACAATAAGTGTGTATGTTGGTTAAAATAAATTTCGGTGCTTGAATTTAATACCAATAAAACTTAATATCTATTGGAAATGTTTATTTATACCAACAGATATATTATATGTTTCAAATTTTATGTTGCTATAAGTCAAATATTTTTCAGTGACTCCTTGTAGGGATATGAGTTACCCTATTGATTATTAAAGTTCCAATAGACCAATTGTTATGAAGATTTTCACTACTACTTGTGTTGTGATGTGAGTATGGATGGATGTTTTGATATGTGGGGGCAAGGATACCTATTTGTTTTGGTAGCAATTGATGCTTAGATGGGTGAGATATATTAGTTTATGCATGTGGGTTTCAGGTAGGACACCAGGGATGATAGAAGGGGATGGATGTGATTGTTTGATGCTTGCGGATTATTATTCGACAATTATATACATTAATTTTCCCCACTCCTCAAGGCACCTAGTCATGATTTCCCTTCTTCTGAAAGAGGCGAAGACGTGCGTGGGGTATGTCATGTGCTTTCTGTGTTTATCTTCTCAAAAGAGTATGGGTCTACGCTCTTGTTATAGGAGGCAAAGACTCAACGGGTAGTACATCTACTCACAGTGTTGAGCCCCCATTTTTTTAGTAGAATAGAATGTTTTTCTAGAATTCATGGTAATATGGGAATGTAATTTTGTAATGAATAATTGAATAAATGATGTTAACCCATGGGGTTGGAGTTTGCTGGGACCTAATGATGAGGTCGTAATTTTAAAGGGATAGTGGACACTGGGTGTGATGCTAATAAAATTTAATGTGGAATCTTAAATGGTTAATTAATGTTTATAGAATTAATTAACATAAAGTAGGAATGATAAAAATGGAATGATGTAATCCAATACATATTTTTAAATTATTGTGTGTTTATAGGATACCTAGTCTTAGAAGTGGAAACTAAGAGTCCAAGAGACGTTAGCTGCAGTTGAGTATAAGACTAGGTTATTCCCATAGTGTGGTTGTGAGCTATAGTATATTCTGTAATTTTTGTGTTTCTATACTCTACATCACCACATTAATAAGGGAAACTGACACCCCGGGGATTCTGAGTGCTGGGGTTGTTTTCCCCATCATTTTAGTGGGAGGATGGATGGATGACTACCCCCTTTGGCCCCACTCTCTTCTCTTGGTAGTTAATTCTTCTAGTAGTAAAAGTGGTGTGTTTCCCCATATATGTGAGTAGAGGGATTTAATATCATGTGGTTATTCACATAAATATATTCTTGATATAGTATCCTATGGAATACTATAGGTTTAATGTGTATAGGCTATGATGCCTGGAGGATCCTTACTTGGTGTATGGGCTGTAATAGATTGAGGTATAATACCTGGCGTATGATACACATAAGGGGAGATGTGGTGGCACCCAGAAACTAATTGGATACATAATTGTGTGGACGTCATGGTTTTGTTGCACGAGGTTCATATTGTGGTTCTTCGCACAAGTGTTTGCGGGAAATCCTTTTTGGAGAGAGATGCTTACAACGCGCGATGTTGGGGAAAAGATGTAAACTAGTGGTGAAGTAGTAGCAGGGTACCCTTGATATAATTTATTATATTATATACAATTGTATGTGTTACATGGTGATAGTTTCCATGGTGAGGCTGGGAACTTAGTATACCTATTTTGGTGACGAGTTGGTTTCACTTGTTGTTCACTACTCTTTAGCATGCTTTCTTTAATTTTGCATGAGTGGCTTCAGGGAGGATCTTAATGAGTATACTAATATACTCACCCTATGTATACATATACTATTTTTCAGGTCCCATTGTTTAGGTTTTTGATCAATCTGGTTTCTACTATGTTGGGGTTGCAGGAGCTGTTCGGGCTTGTGGTTGTTGTTGTTTTACATTCTTTTGTGTACTTGCAGTTTCCCCCTTCCAGTTGTAGTATATTTTCATGAAATTAAAAATTTTCACATGGGTTTTCTTTTATATTTCAGTTCTGAGTTGGAGTTGGTTGGTGTCTATCTTGTCTCTCTCTTAGGAATGTGTTCTCTTAGAGGGTAATGCCTCTCATTTGTGTGTTTACTATCCCCTCGGTGCAAGTCCCCATCCTGGGGCCTGCTAGAGGTGGGACTCAGGGGTCATTATCTCCTTTCTCACATTTTCGGACCAGGAGGGGTACACGTTGTGGGATGGGGGTCATGACAGAGTGGTATTAGAGGTCTGGTTGAGGGATATGATGGAGTTTGGAGTTTTTCACATGTGATTTTGGATGGGTCGGTAGGTAAACATTGTCATTCATGTTTGGAAAGTGATGTAAAAACTGGAGACCGGCTAAGACACATGCCTTTTGGCCCCCCTATGATATGATCTAAGGACCTTTAATTTTACAATGTATACTAAACAAGGTGATACTAGTTGTAGGGTAGAGAACTATGAAAGGATCATGAATCATTCTTCTTTGTGCCTATGTTTGAATGGATATACCTTAATATAGGTTAACCTAAAATGAATAAAAGAAAACAATAAATTAATTAATGTTGAGTCTTCCATATTCCATTTTTAGGATCATTAACTATTTATTATTTTACTCGTATGGCTCCAGTTCGACATCCTTATCATGTTTGCATAGAAGATTTCCAGCAGGCTGTTCTAGAAGATAGCCGTATGGTAGAGGTTGACGATGAAGAAATTTTGAGGAGGACACACCAAGAGATTTAGCGCCAGAGTCTTTAGAAGTATGAGGGATATGTTTCAGATGAAGTCACAGAAGATTGGTTGGAGGAGGTCGAGATAGGCTTCATTTCGGTCTCTGCTCGGAATGAGCACTTTGTGTCCTTGGTTGTGACAATGCTGCATGGAGAATCGAGGAAGTAGTGGTTCATATAACTTAGAGATCGTGAGGAGACAATGATCAAATGGGAGGAGTTCTGAGACATGTTTAGATTCAATTTTATTTCCTCGACCATGAAGGAATCCATTCTCCAGGAGCATCTTACCCTTCGACTGGGGAGCTCTAGTGTGCGAGATTTTGAAATCCATTTTAGGAACCTTTTGCAATATGCTTCGGACCTATTTCCAGATGAGGAGGCCAGTTCAAGGTATTTCAAGGAGGCTCTGCATTCCGAGATACAACTCCAGGTCACCCCATTTATGCTGAAGGCATATATTGAGTTACTGGAAAGGGCATAGGTCGTCGAGATGTCTTTGGCCAGAACTAGATCATCATGAGAGGGGAGTCATCTTGATTCCTCATAAAGTAAAGCTCTGGTCTGTGGTTCCTGTTATTCAGGGATGAAGGGATTCAGGTTAGCTGAGGGTAGGTCCCAGCCCATAGGATCTCGTTTCTCTGGGTACAGAAACTCTCAGGCCCATTCCAAGGGATAAGAAACTTGTTTTTCTTGTGGTGGTTGAGTTCATCAGTAGTGAGAGTGACCAACCTTTTAGATCAGTCATCGTGCACCAGGTGTTCCACTCCAGATTCCCCTATTAAGGAAGTTCCAGCAGAGGCCATAGTAGAAGGTTTCACCAGCATTAGATCAGTAGAGGGATGATGGGAAAGAAAGAGGACATCCTCATAACACTCCTCGTCCTCCTAGAGCTAAGGGCGTCCATGGTGGTGGTCATCATTAGGGTCAGATAGGCCATGGAGGAGGTCGTGGCCAGCTTTGGGTTTAGCAGTGCCAGCTCCCGGCAAGCCGGACGTCCTTTGAGGTACTTATTTCTTGTTTTTTACATTGGTGCATGCCTTGTATGATTTAGGAGTGACACACTCCTTCATATAACCTACCATTTTCCATGCTTTGGTACTTGAGGTAGAGAGGCTTAAAGTTCCCTTGGCCTTAACAATGCCGGTTGGAGGTGGAGGTGACTTGTTTAAAATATAGAGAGACTATGAGCTAGTGTTGGGGTAGCGCCACTCTTGGGGAGATTTCCTATGTTTATGGATACAACCATATGATGTCATCCTCAGCATTGATTGGTGGTATTCAGTGATGTCTATCATGGATTCCTTCTAGAGGAAAGTTGTTTTCTTCGATGTGGATGGAGAGTCGGTGGTGTTCATTGGTGAGAGAGACCCTCAGATGGGTCAGAGGCGTGTTCAATCCTAAACATCCATGATGGCAGAGCTGATGCTGAGTTATTCAGAGGATCAACATTCGGTGTTTCCTAGGGTTGTAGAAGAGTACCCTGATGTCTTTCTTGAAGAGGTTGTAGTATTACCTCCTTAATGAGAGATCAAGTTTGTGATCGAGCTACAACCAGGAGGGTCTCTTATCTCTATGTCTCCATATAAGATGACACTTATGAGTTACGAGAGTTAAGTATACAACTTGATGGTCTGTTACTGTGCGGTTTTTTTTGGACGAGTGTGTCACTGTGGGGTGCACCCATTTTTTTCATGAATAAGGATGATGACAATTTTTGATTGTGTGTCTATTATCATCGCTTGAACAAAGTGATAATAAATAATCGCTATCCTCTTCCATGAATTGATGATTTATTAGATCAACTGATGGGTGAAATTTGGTTCTCAAAGATCGACTTGCAGTCATGATATCATTAAATGCGTGTGAAGGATGAGGATACCCCAAAGACCGCTTTCCGTTGTCGTCATGGGCATATTGAGTTTGTTGTAATGCCTTTTGGAGTAACAAATGCTCCAGCTGTGTTGATGGGGTTAATGAACGTTTTTTTGTGAGTTCCTGGATAAGTTTTTTTGTAGCATTTACAGATGACATCCTTATATACTCCACATTTGAAGATGATCATGCACATCATCTACGCACTATTTTGGGAGTTCTTCATCAAGATTAAATGTTTGGGAAGTTTTTGAAGTGTGAGTTTTGGGCTCGAGAACTGCATTTCATAGGGATTGTTGTGTCCAAATAGGGAGTAGTTGTGGATCTATTGAAGATAGAAGCATTTCTGTCTTGGGAATCCCCAAAGACAATGTCGGAGGTGCAATGCTTCCTTGGTTTCCTATGCTACTAGAGGAGGTTAGTAGCCAATTTTTTCACGAGATGTGACTCCTCTGATAGCTTTGACAAATTGGGATCATGTATTCATAGGACTGATCAGTGTCATGTAGTTTTTGAGTATCTAAAGGAGATGTAAGTATGTGCTCCGGTTTTTTGTCCTCCAGGTGAGGAAGTTCATTTTGTTGTTTTCTACGATGCCTCGCATCTCAGGTTGGGATGTGTTATGATATAGAAAAGATCATTTTTTTCATATGGTTCTCAGTAGCTGAGTTCCCATGAATGTAACTATGCCACTCACAATCTTGATTTGGAATTTGTGGTGTTTTCTCTGATGTTGTGGAGAAATTACCTCATTGGTGAGCACTTTGTGGTTTTCACCAATCATAATAGTTTGAGATATGTTTTCTCCGAGCATGACTTGAACTTACGACGACGTTGATGGATGAAGTTCATATAGGAATACGACATTGAGATATCCTATACACCTGAAATCGGAATTTTTTACCTGATGCACAGTGTTAGAAGTCACATAGTGATGTAGTGCGTGAATATGGTGACTCCTAGAGAGTAATGGAAGAACTGTCAATGTTACATCATGATAGGGGAGAAGCTGGGGGCAGAGGTTGTCCTTTTAAGATGATTGTGCAGTCATCTCTTGTGAAGCAAGTGGAAGATTCCCAGTTGGGGGATCTTGAGTTGGACGTCTAGAGAAACCAAGTTGTTTGTGGTGAGGCCCCTATTGGTTGGTCGTAGGATGAACAACCCCGAGTGTTGTATCATGGCAGGATTTTTGTTCCTTTTATGATGCACAAGACGCTTCAAAGAGAGTTTCATATTTCTCTTTTAGTGGTGTATCCTGGCATGAAAATGATGTACTAATCCTTGAGGATCCAATTTTGGTGGAATGGGATGAAGCATGCAGTTGCAGAGTTTGTGTCCCAATGTTTGGTCTACCAGATGGTGAAGGCAGAACACAGTGTTCCTGGTGGTCTGCTCCAACCATTAGAGATTCCATAGTGGAAGTGGGAGGAAATCTCAATGTAATTTCTTATGGGTTTACCTCGATCTTCGGGAGGACATGATTCCATTTGGATGGTAGTCGATCATTTAACAAAATCGGCCCACTTCATAGTGATCAAGGAGTCGAGATCAATGGAAGTTTGGTTGAGGCAATATCTAGAGGAGGTGGTGAGACTTCATGGAGTCCCAAGGACGATAATTTCTTATTGAGATCTTCATTTTTCCTCTAGGGTGTGGAGAGGTTTACAACATTCTTTCGGTTCCCAACTATGCATAATCACTACTTTTCATCCACAAACAGATGGTCAGATAGAGGGAACCATACAGACTCTTGAAGATTTGTTACGCTCTTGTGTTCTTGATTTTGGAGGTTCGTGGATGAGGCACTTACCATTGTTGGAGTTCTCTAACAATAATAGTTTTGAATCCACCATCGGTATTACACCATTTAAAGCCTTGTATGGCCAGCCTTGTCGTTCTTGGTTGTGCTGGACTGGGGTCATAGAGTCAGCAATTTTTAGACCAAAACTAGTGCAGAATACCACAGAGATGGATCAGGTGATTTGTGGGAGGATGAAGAAAGTGGAAGATCGCCAGAAATCATATATTGATTAAAGGAGGAGACCTTTATAGTTTATTGTTGGGGATCAATTGTTTTTAAGGTGACTCCCCGTCATGGGATGTGATGGTTTGGTCGTGGGAGTAATCTTTATCCCTAGTTTTTTGGGCCTTTCGAGGTGTTAGATCATGTTGGAGCTATGGCATATTGAGTAGCACTTCCCCCACAGATGAGTCAGATACATGATGTTTTCCATTTATCACAGCTCCGTCATTATCATCATGATGACTCTCACATCATCGATTGGGGAGAGATTGATGTTGATGATGATGCAACCATTGAGGAGTGACCTGTGGAGATCCAAGACCACAAGTAGATGTGTTTCAAGGGAATTCTATCCTCTTTGTTCGTGTCTTGTGGCGACATGGTGGGATAGAGGAGAGTACCTTGGAACATGAGTCATATATACGTGGTTAGTACCCAGAGTTGTTTGATGTTTATCTCTTTCCATGCAATGATGTCCCCTTTGTGGTTAGACCTTCCATGTTTAAAATATGGATTTCCTTTTTTCCCTCTTGTGGTTTGCACTCTTTTGAGAGGTATCACGATGGGTGGTTGTTCATACCCTGTTTTGTTTTCCCTTTATGTGGGTTTTGAATTATCGAGGACGAGAGTGTTTTGAGAGGTATCTGATGTAATGACACGTACATCTCTAGTCCATTCCTTTGTTAACATATGTTGTTTTAGGTTTTCTGGGAGTTCAAGGTGACTTATCCCCAACATTTTTCCAAATTTCCATTTCTGTGAATAGTTCTATCGGTGAATAGTTCCAAAGGTAGAAAGACGTGAACAATGCATCAAAAACCTTATTTGAATAGTGTCATCGATTACCTTCTATGAAGATTGTCATCGATAACCTTATGTGAACAGTGAAACGGTATCCTTAGGGGAAAAGTGTCATCAGTAACCTTCTATGAATATTCTCATCGGTGACCCTTGGTGAATAGTGTCTTCAATAACCTTCTATGCACAGTTCAATCAGTGAACAGTTCTATCGGCGATGTCTAACGGTAACCACTCTTTACTTTTCTAAACATACAATTCTATAAATAGTTCCATTGGTGAAAAGTTCTATCGGCAACCTCTAACAGTCTCCTATCTTTCCTCTTCCAAATTTCCAATTCTATGAATAGTTCCATCGGTGAACAGTTATATCGGTATCCTCTAATGATAACCTCTCATTCCTTTTCCAAATTTCCAATTCTATGAACAGCTCCATTAGTGAATAGTTCTATCGGTAACCCTTAATGGTATCCTTTCTTTCCTTTTTCAAATTTATATTTATATGAACAGTTCCATCAGTGAATAGTCATATCGGTGAGGACTAACGGTAACCTCTCTTTTCCATTCCAAAATTTTGAGTTCTTTGAACATTGTTTCTAGAATAGTAGGTGTACAATTTTTCCAAAATGGTAGGTGTACAATGTTTTTAGAATAGTAGGTGTACAATGTTTCTAGTTGGTAGGTGTACACTGTTTCCAGAATGGTAGGTGGACAGTGTTTCCAGAACAGTATGTGTACAGTGTTTCCAGAACGTTAGGTGTATAATGTTTCCAGAACGGTGAGGTATATCGGTAACTCCTAACGATGAGTTCTATCGATAACCTCTAATAGTGAGGTCTATCAGTAACCTCTAACGATGAGGTCAATTGGTAACCTCTAATGAAAAGGTCTATCAGCAACCTCTATTTTTCCATTTCCAAATTTCAAGTTCGTAAATAGTGTTTCTAGAATTCTACAGTTTCACCCTTTTGAGATTTCCATTGAAGTAATAATGCATTTAAAGCCCCATTTTAAGGTCATTAAAGCCGATACAAAGGCTATAACTCCTATATTAATTATTATTAAGGCTCAGGATGTTTTTACGTGGTCAAACCACATGGTTTAAGGCAATAATGTTTTAATGGGAAATCATGTGTATCTTAAATCATCGCTCCATTAAATCTTTAAAAGGTACACAATATCTTCCTCCTTAGTTCTTCTACATTTTTCTTTGGTGTGAGATGCTTGAACCATTCCTTACTTACAATATAAATCTTGAGATAAAACATTTCCCCAAGGATTGGTTTTGTCGACATCCTTCTTACTGCAAGTGTGCCCCCTATTTCAGTGAAACCAATATGTATCAATAAATCTTCGATATAAGGTATGTTTTCCATCATTATTTTTGTTTCACATCCTTCTATTTCTCCTCTCCCTTTTATGTAATTTTACCCCCATGTTCCTAATGGTATTTTCATGTGTGTTGACTGGTGTGGTGGTGTCTCTTCATCCTTAGGTGGATAAACTTTTCACAGGGGGAGGAGATCATAACATGTTGTGTGGGTTGTTCTCACATAAAGAAAGTCATGAACTGTTTGAGGTAGGGGATTCGTTGCTTCTCTATTCTTTTATATGCATATATAGATTTAGAATGTTTTAGCCACTGGATGACAATTTAATTGACCTAATAAATAATCTAAACTGATAAATAAATTGATATAAATTGTATGTTATTTCCACTTGTTTTGCTAAATAGTGTGAAATCCGTGCATGGTGTGTTTAGAATTTTGTTCTTGATGGAAATTGGTAATGAACGTAAACTGGGATTAATTGATAATAGTTTGTCTAAAGATTAAGAGTCATGTAAATGAATCTTGTTCTTATTGTAATTTGACTTTAATCAAATTAGCGTAGTAAGAATGTTTAATTATTTGTGACATTTTACTGATTAGGTATCCCGAATTTGGAACCTACGAATAATACATGGTTAATCCAAGATGGATTAATGAAGTGGTTGTTTGATAAAAGACAACTCCTTGTAGGGTTCTTAGTTACCCTATTTTTTGTTGAAGGGCCAAGAACCTAATTCTTATGATGTTCGTTTTCCATGCTGCTTGTGTTGGGATGTGAGCATGGATGGCCGTTGTGATATGTGGGGGCAGGGAGGCCTATTGGTTGTGGCAGTAGTTGATGCCTAGAGTGGCAAGATGCATCTGTTTAACCATGTGGGTGTCGGGGAGGACACCAGGGATGATGGAACAAGATGGATGTGATTGTTGGATGATTCCTGATTCTTAATGTTTGATTATCTGTGTTACATTTATCCACTACTCAAGGCATCTATTCATGCTTGCCCATATTCCGAAAGAGGCAAAGACACGCTGGGTATGACACTTGATTTCCATGTTTAGCTTCTCAAGGGAGGATGGGTATACACTCTTGATATAGGAGGCAATGACTTGAAGGGTAGTACATCTACTCATAGTGTTGTTCCCCCTTGTGTTTAGTAGCATAAAATGTTTTTCTGGAATGCCTAGGAATATGGGAAAATAATTCTGTAATGATTTATTGAATAAATGTTGTAAACCCATGGGGTTGGATTTTGCTGGAACCTAATGATGAGGTAGTGATTTTATAGGGACAATGGACTTTGGGTGTGATTCAAATTAAATTTAATGTGGAATTGTAAATGGTTAATTAATGTTTAAATAATTAATTAACGTAAAGTGGAACTGATAAAAAGGGAATGAATTAAGGTTATAATTCATTTTAAATGGTTGTGTGCTTATAGGATACCTAGTCTTAGAAGTGGCAACCGAGAGTCCAACAGACATTAGCTGCAATTGAGTATAAGACTAGGTTATCACCATAGTGTGGTTATGAGATATAGTACATTCTGTAAATTTAATATTTCTATATGCTACTCCACCCCGTCATTAAGGGAAGCTAACACCCCGGGGATTCTGAGCCTTGGGGGTGTTTTCCCCAACATTTTGGTGGGATGATGGATGGCTGACTACCCACTTTGGCCTCGTTCTCTTTTCTTGGTAGATACTAGTGCTGGTGGTCACAGTGGTTAGTTTTCCCCATATATGTGTGTGGAGGGTTGTAATGTCTTGTGGTTATTCACAAACATATATTATGGATATAGTATCCTATGGACTACTATATGTGTAACGTGTATAAGCTGTGATGGATTAAGGATCCTTACTCGATTTATGACTATAATGGTTTAAGTTATAATAACTGACGTCTAATACATGTTATTTGAGCTGTGGTGGCTCCCAGAAACTACCTGCATACTTTCTTTCATGGATGTGGTGGTTTTTTTGCATGAGGTTTGTATTATGGTGCTTCACCCGGGTGTCTGCGGGAATTCCTTTTTGGAGAGAGGTGATTATGACGTGTGACATTAGGGCAAAGCGGAAAACCAGTGGGAAAGTAGTAGTGGGGTACCCTTGATATTTTTTATTATATTATATACCATTTTATGCATTACATCATGAGAGTAGCCATGGTGAGGCTGGTAACTTAGTATACCTATTTAGGTGATGAGTTGGTTTCACTTGTTGTTCACTATGATTTAGCATGCTTTCTTAACATTTCCACGAGATGCTTTGGGAAGGATCCTACTGAGTATACTATTATAATCACCCTATTTATATATATAAACTATTTTTCAGGTCACTTGGAGTAGGTTGGAGATCAATCTTGTTTATACCAGCTTGGGATTACTGGAGCTGTTCGGGCTTGTGGTTGCTGTTATTTTACATTATTTTGGGAACTTGTAGTTTCCCCTTCCAGTTGTATTAGATTTTTATGAAATTTAATATGTTCACTTGGGGTTTCTTTTATATTTCAGGTCTGATTTGAAGTTGGTTGGAGACTATCTTATCTCTCTCTCCTGCATGTGTTCTCTTAGAGGGTAATGCCTCCATTTGGTTTGTTTACTATACCCTCAGTGATAGTCACCAACCCGGGGTGTACTAGAGGTGGGACTTATGGGGTATTTATCTCCCTTCTCACATTTACGACCCAAGAGGGTACACTTTTTGGGGAGGGGGTCGTGAGAAATATTTTATACAATAGTAAAAATTGACATCAGTTAACAAAATGTTAATTAAAATGAGATGGTTTAAATGAAAACCAAAATATGTCTACAAATACTTTGGATGATGATATTACAAACTTAACTCATCTCATATTCAAATATATGTTAGTTTGGATGTATATTTTTTGAAATATATTTTATTATATTTTTAATTTCCAAAAGATCACCTCAACTAAACTATAAAAGTGGGCCTCCCCCATCATTTCGTCACAATCTTATTAAGCCTTCAAAATTGGCCTCCCCATCAAATTTACCTCATCAACATACCTATTCACATTATACAGGTTTTTTATTTTCAAAAATATAAACTCTAGTGTCCCTATGCGGAGATCTATAGTAATCTCACTAAAGAAGAGGAGGTTCATATACATATCGTGGAAACCAAACATATGGTAAGATATTTTTTTCTCACCATTATTTTTATGAAAAAAACCTTATAAACTACTTTTTTATTCTATGTGTTGTATATACTGCCTAGGAATATCTTTTATGAGTCTTATCCATAATGTTATGATATTTCATATCCATAAGATATTTGTTCTTTCATGAGGCATAGGATTCAAATTATTTTATATCAATGAGTATTTAGTTCAAAATCTTGTTAATATTCGAGATTATTTCTTTTTTAATTCACTAGTGGGGAATATTTATCATCAATATACAAGTTTTCTAAAAAATATTCAATTTTTTTAATATTATCATAAGGATGATTAAAGTAATTTTTACTAATTATTATCTTTTTACTATAGGGTTTGAAAAGAATCCTTCATCGTCATCGAAACAATGTAATTTTTGACTTATCTTGAAACATTATGAGAAGAATGATTTCTTTTAACATATATGGAATGAATTGGTTTTTACTCTTCCATGTCACCTCATTTCCTAGAATACTCACTTATAATTTTAAAAGGATATTTTAGAATTAAGTGATTTCTTTAAATGTTTAATGAAATTTAATGTAAAGAAAATGTTGTTAAAGAAGAAATGATATTTCCCTTAATAATTATTTTTAAGTAATCTGTTAAAATTATTTTCCATCTAAGAAAATCGAATTTTAGGTTACACATGCTTTAATATTGATATTTTTCATGGATATTAACTCTATAAATTATATGGTAGGATTAAGTTTAGGATGGAATGATTTTAATGAAACCCATTTCTCTTCCATGGGTTCAATTATGATTTAATGATGTTTAAGAAACCCATTTATTTTCATTTGTTTTGATATGATTAATTATTTAACTTTTCATGGCCCACATATGTATGGTTTTCTTGATTTTATGGCTGGGAACTATATATCCCTCAAATGCATTGAGTAATGATAAAAGTTATATGGAGTCAAACAGTACACGGGAGGGAATCCCAATCCCGAAACAAGAGGGTATACAAGAGGTCATCCCAAGCCTGAATCAAGAGGCCACAAGGGAGAGAATACCAAGCCCAAAAGAGGTACATAGGTTTTTATCATAATATTAACTTGTTAAGAAGGTATTTTAAGGGTTTCTATAAATAAGTTTTTTTTATTCTTTTGTATATGCCAAATTTTCATGTCTTATTCATATGTTATGTTTTTAGGTCTTATGCTCTTGATTTTAATATGATTCATCTATTATGAACTCAAAATCATTAAATTGTGATTTATATTTCTGAACTTTTATATGAATAATGTTATCCCATAATGACCATTCTCATGTTTTCATACCCTTATGTCCAGGATATTCTTACGCATTTCTTTTATTTACACGTAATAAGCATTTTAGGTCACTCCTTTATTGTGTTTTCATTTATGAACGATATAAAGAATTGTTTTCGATAGGAAACCTAATATGGTATATCCATATGGGGTATGTTGAATATCATTCAATAAATGATAAGTATGTGTTTCAACTATCAAAAAGAACAAAACTAATATGGTCTTTGGGCATGTGTTTGTGTAATGTAAGAAGGATTCTGCTAATATAATGTAATTTCTATGTACATAAAACCTGGGTCTTTAGAGTAACCCAAATTTCACATCCATTGGTCATTTTAAAGAAATAACTTCCTTTAAAATTCTTAAATATATTTCCTAATGATCAAAATAATGAAATTTTCATTTTTTTCAAATATTTTAAAAAATTTCTATATAAAACATAGATGGAAAAAAGTCATAAAAAATATCATAAGAGGTTTTAGAATATATAATTTAAAAACGTGTTATTTAATTTTTAAACCTTTTTTTAAAACCTATTTTAAAAATGTAAATAACTCTAATTTAATTCAATGAAAACAAAAAATAATAAAACGAACATTTCATTTCAAGCAGAAACTAAATTAAAGTAATTATAGTAGGATCAACATGAGAAACCCATGTCAAGGAAAATTGATTAAATTACGAACATATATTGTTTCTTCTATATGGGTAATTGGTTGTAATGAATCAAGTCAGGTTAACAACTCTGAATACGTTGTCATCAATAAATGTATGATGTCACATCATTGAATCAAACCATTACCATTTCCTTCTATTTCATAAACAATGAGAGTAGTAATCCAATTATAATATTTTGAAAATAAGATTTATTTTTATATTTATTCATATTATTTGATGCACTAAAATAATAGTTAGTAGATTTAATTAACATATTTTCATCATGTTGGGTTCTCATATTCAACACTTGATCCGTTTTAACAAATTTATACCCATTGATTCTTAATGATTATCACTAACTAACCAACTAATTGTTATCAAATTAAATGAACATAATTCTTCGGAGACAAAGTAAAAAGGTAAACTCAATACATGAAATATATATAAATAATAAAATTAAATGAATATATATATTTTAAGTTAATTAATTAAATTTTAATTCCTTTTATTTCAACCAAGTAGGAAACTATTTTCTATGAAAACTCTCTCTCCTTCTCAATGGAAACGAGTGATGGAAACCACTTATAATTTTTTTATGTTCCCTACACAAAGCTATAATAATATATTAAGGTATATGTGAAATGAAACAATATAAGATAATATATAAATATTCAAATTACATACTTGATAGAGACATCAAACAAACCAAAGATAAATAATAATGTGTGATGTTCCATATACCACTCTTCAAGGCTCAATGCAGGCAATTTATACGACAAATGAATTCCTACTATTTGGGGAAGATATGTAAACAAGGTCTTAATTTTCCCATAATCTGCATCGTCATTTATCATTGGTCTATTTTGTCTTGTGATCACATAAAAAAAATACATTGAACAAAAATATATTCATTCTTGAGCTAGATAACCATGCATAATGGAACCTTCATGATGAATCTTATATGGAATATATGGTTTCATTGTGAACATTTTTATTTCGACAGAATACAACCATACAAAATCAACGGGTCCCCTAAGAAGTGTTCCATAGGTTGAATAAATATAAAATGTATCATCCTATTAAGAAATGATGGAGTAAAATTTCTTTTTAAACCACAAAAGTTTAATGGATCCTATTTCTGTATTTTCATAAAAAAAAGACATGGACAAAACTTTTAGCATAAAGGAATCTATAGAAATGTTCTAATATAATAAGTCTCACCCATACATTATTGGATTGAAAATTTCATAATTCTATTTGATTCAATTGACGAAGAAATATATGAAAATCATGAGTTTTTAGGTATTTTAATTTCATCTCTGTTCTGTTGACTCATTTATTTATGTTGCTAAAAAAACCAACAAGAATATTGATATTAACTAATATATCTAAAAAATGATTTTTCTTCATATGATTCATCACATTATAAGTATAAGGAACTTTTCATTTTTTTCACTGATATATAATGGATACAGTTATTGTCAAATAAAACAATCCATCAAGTCCCGGTGAGATAATAAGTCATATTTAGTCTTCCCCTTGATATTTTGAGGAATTAGAATAAACATTCAACATTTATTTTTATCAATGATCTTTGCATATAAATAATGATGTAACAAATTGGTAGTCCAATTTTGATACCCCAAAAATATAATTTTCTTTTTTCTAATAATAAGTGTCTTCAGTATAAAAATTATTCATATTTTTAGTTTTTTTATGAACATTACTTAATGAAAAATTAAAATACTCAATTTTTTAAGGACATCAGTTTTTAAAATACTTTGAAGTGGTTGTTCAGTGTCAATGGTATTATCAAACCTACAATGAATCTTCTTGTATAGATGATCCAGTGATATGAATCGTCAATTCTCCATGAAACTAAATGTATAATGATATATAAATCTTATAAATTGTGTATTATTCAAAATAATATGATAGGATATTTTTCAATTAGTACTCCAAATAGAAATCATTTCATAATTAGGGAAATTATTTATATTCCTTATAAGGAAATCACACATTTGAAATGTATTTCATGATGAAGCCTTGAGTGTGAACTCACCCAATTCCCAAATCTACTTCTAATATATTATTAATGATTGAAAGTATAAATATATAACATTTCTAGGGTCATAAGATCCAGATATTAGTATTCTAAATATATTGAATGGTTTTATAATATAATCAATACAATTAGATTATAATCATGAATAATTAATTGATAGTTGTTATGAGAAGTATTCATCTGACCAAGTAGATTAAATCCATAATAGGATGAACCCAACCTCAAATTACACACATCTTATGAATAATAGGGTCATTGTGAATCAAATATATACTATACTAATCCATAAATAGGATAAACAAACTCATCAATATCATTAATAATCTCAGCTTCTTTCCATCACATATTTGTTGATATTTCCTTAGAGAAAATAATATTTTCAATCATGGGAATAAATGTAATGTGCCACATGAAATTCTGTGGCATTAGAGACCGTGTTACATATATATTTTTCTTCCATAGATATGCACCATAATTTTTATGGTCATTGGGGTCTGTTTTTTACTCACAAAATAAGAGATGGTGTTCCGCATATGTGTTTTGAAGATTGTTATGTTTTCTCAATGGAGTGGACGGCCTAGACACAATACCGATTGGTAATACAATAGATAGGATCCACCAGTTTAGCCTTGCAGGTTATTATCAATCTGAAATCCATGAGAATGGTCCTATAGTGCATGAAACTTGTGTAGACCATGTAGTGGGTTTAGAGGACACTAACAAACATCCTCAGTTCATGTGGTGTGGCTTATTTATATCACATTAATGCTGAGGAAATCAACAAGATGTTACTGGATGGGGGTGGGATTGTGTACACAGGATAATCCTTTGGGTTACAGTGGTTATATACCTAAAAGGGAGATAAAAATTATGGGTGAGGGAAGCGGTCTGGACTTGATTTAGTCCTCAGTTCCCATGTGTAATAGGTTTGAATGTATTTTAGAGGATAATGTGAATTCAGATCCCATACCACAGGTGAGGGAGATGAGGTTGGATGAAGGAACCCAACAGGTGTAAACATGACCATTGGATGATAAGGTCCCAAATCAATATAGAAACATGGGTTTCAAAAAGAAAAAGGGGAGGAAGGGCTACTCCTCGCTACCCCCCCCTTGGAGACCTATCATGTAATGATGTTGAATGATAAAAAGATGGACATGGAGTCTTTGGGCCATCATAGGCCCGAGGAACATGATGAAGACATGGTTCTCCTATTAATCTCCGAAAGAAGAAGCAATTTAGAAGGTATTGATACTCAATTCATCAGAGGAGGAGGAATCCAAAATTATGAGGAGGTATCTATAGGTGTATCTCAATGAGGAACAACTGTCAGGGATTGATAGTCAGGAATCAAATTTTGTAGGGGGTTTCAATAGCCGGGAAATCAGAATTGTGGTCTACATTCATACATGGTACCGACTTTGTTCTGAGTTTTAGAATAGGATGCTAAAGGTAGATGACTAAGAAGTTTCATCCTTATCGTGGAATCTTTTTTGGGTGAGGGATTCAGGTAATATTAAGTTTCTCTTTATTTCTGTTTAAGCTGGTTTTCTTGGTTGGGCATTTTGAGAGGTTTGTTTGTGAGTCATGTGTAGTCATTTAATTATTCCTATTGTCTGCATTTGTTTGGATTCTTGGTTATTGTTTCCAGATCTCTACATGGACCTGTGCTAGATGGGGATCTGAGCAAGAAGTCTTTATCTTTGCAGGACTTTTAGATTTGGATGCTTGAGAGGGTATGACTCTACCATCGGTAACATGCTCGTACAATCTGTTGGAACAGCTTGCCGAAGGGTCTTGTGTTGGTGAAGGCTTATTTTCATGGCATATTTTTTAGGGTAGGGAAGGTCTGGTAGTTGGTTTTGGTTTTTCATTTTAGCTTGTTTTGTTCTTCTTTTGTTCAGATTGTTTTTTTTGTGGTTTCTAACTTTTTGTTTAAAAGTGTTTTGATAATAAAAAAGTAATTTTTAGTCAGTGAGACAATATTATGATCATGAATATGGTAGGGACATTTTCTTAAGGGTGTAATTAATTATATAGTTTATTTTTATAGATATCCGAACCAAACACAATTATGAATGGAATTCAGAATTTTTAAGAATGATAGATTGGAATTCCCAAACCAGCCACATTAGAAACACATTAATTATTTCATTCTTTATTTATTGTTGACAAATTAAGGAGATGAATTCCACAATTGAGGTTCCCCCATATTATGATCTTAAAAAATGGGGAATCTCCACTATCCTTGAAAGAGATAGGGCTTCCACCTGTCTTGGCTTGTGACCAGCCCACATAGAGTTAATCATTCCCTATGGGATCAATTAGTTTAGAATTTAAAAACACAAAACCCAAAACACTAAATCTCAAATTATATATTATATGATCATCAATGTACAAGGATGATCCTATAAGGAAAAGTCTATACAATACTCAATTTAAAAATGAAAACACAAAACTAATGATTATAAACTAGTTGAAAATTAAAAGAAGAAATATTGATGAAGATTTATGAGAATGATAGAAGAAAATAAAACCAAATTTGAAAGACATATAATTCTATTTTCATGCACTACTTATTGTAAAGTCATAATGAATTATTTTCAAATTCATTAGAACAATGTCAACGTCACCTCCCATCTGAGTGATTACTCTCACTCTATCATAATTTCACTTTATTAATGGTTATACACTTTGGTTAATTAGTGAGAATATAAATGAAACAATATTTTCAAATGTTGATCCCATCATTCATAATGGTTAATGTTTAAATAATATTCTAGTAATAGAATTATAGATTGTTCCAGTAATAAAAACACAATGGAAATGTAAGGAAAAATAACAGAGATAGGGAGAGAACATAATTTAATGTGACAACCAACATGAATTAAATAAAAATACATAGACATGTGAGTATAATCCTCCTTTGACCACATGTTAGGAATAAATAAACATCACCCTCTCATGATATCTATGGAATGATGATGAAAAAAATAAAATAAAAAAAATATAATCTTTGATTTCTCATAAATATTTATTCTTCAATAAATGAATCCTTATTTAAATTCAATGTATTATTTGATTCAAAATTTAAGTTAAAAATATGGAAAAAATATCCAGAAAATCCAAACATTCTCATAACTATTCAGACATATTCATCCATTAATAAATTATTTAAACAATAATTATATTCTCATTACTATATTTCATTACCATATTTATAACAACAAACCTCAATAGATCTAGACATACATATTCCAAGGATAGATATTTTTTATTTCATCTCACATTTCGCCTTAAGCCCATTTCTCATTTATCAATAAGACCATGAATACTATTTTGACATGCCTATTTTATATTAAATTTTTTCATGGATTTCATGGTCAATTGATATTAAATTCATTCAATAAATACATATAGATGGTTTTTTTATTTTCATGTTTAATAGAGCTTTATGAAATGAACATAAATTATGGCATGACCTATGCATGGCCATCCATGCTTCAAGATGAATCTAATTACTTCATGGATGGAATGAAAACTCTTAAAATATAGAATTCGAAAAAATGAATAAAAAATGACTAAAAATATATATATAACCAGAATATGAACACGTCTTTGTATGATTGATCACATGACGACATATTTAAAAATGAAAACAATACTCAACATAAGAGGAGAAGGATTCAGAACTGAAAAATACCATGTCAAAGAGAATTTGAATCAAAATAAGTAGAGGTCATTGGATAAGATGGGAAGCCACCACTAACTTAGGTGGTTGAAATTTGTGTATGGATCGTGGGATAATGAGGGCAGTCTAGGAGTCGAAATATTTCTGAGAAAATTATACCAGTAGTTTTTTTTTAAACTATTGTTATAGAACAACCTATACTGATTGTTTCAAACAATATTCATTATTATAGCTTCATATATATAATTGGTTTTAATAAACAATTTGTATAGCCTATATCCCAGATCTATATTCCATCTGTTCATGTAAACCATTAGTATAGAGGATTGGGGGTAGCCCCACATTCCAATAGTGATAATATTATATATCTATACCCATACAAGTAATGTTTATATATAAATGTGTGTGTATTAATAAACAATTCATATGCATATTAATATATATATATATATATATATAATTTTTTTTATATGAAACATATAAATTTCTATTTATGTCTGTCTAAATATGTCCATATGTGTGTGTGTGTGTCAGTGATTGTGTGTATACATCATATATACTTTTTCTAAATATTTAATTATCAATAAATATACATTATTAATGAATTCACAAAAAATAATTAATAAATACATTATAAAAAATAATATCTAAATATAAAAATATATTATAATATGTATAAATATAAATATAAATATAAATATAAATATAAATATAAATATATTTGTGTGTGTAAATATATAGACATAAATATTTTTTTGTAACGTATAAAATTTATATTTAAAAATGAAATTATAGTCAAATTTTAATTTTTTTTGAAAGTAATCATATAAATAATATGGAAAAAATACTATCCATTTTATTCAAAATAATATCTAACTATTTTATTACATTATTTAAATATATGTATATATATACAAACTTAAACAAATTTCTATTCATTGTTTATGTAAACATATATGTGTGTTTAAATAAATAGATATATATTTTAGTTAATACTGTAATATAATGAAATGAATATTAATATACAATATATTTAAATATATATATGTATATATATATAAATATATATATACCATACACACATAGTCATATATATTATGACTATTTTTAAAAGTAATTTTATAAATATATGAGTAATAAAATGTATATATATATATAAATAAATTGAAATATAACAAAATATAAAATAAAATATCCTTGGGGCAGTCGTTAAGGGGTTCAAATTGCAAAAGGTTCTCACCGAATCAATTTTAGATGTTTGTACGGCTAAATAGGAAGATGAGCAGTGAAAAAGTGATAATAAAGTATTATTGTGAGCGCTAAAGATGATTTTTGTGCTGATAACAGTAAATTTTAACAGTTCATTTATATTATAGATGAAAAATACACTCTTTATCAGTGTTTTCTATCACTGATAAAGGTCTTGTATTTTAATGACTTTTACCATGTTAAGGATTTTTTTAGCGCTGACAAATTCCAATTCAAGTGATTTTAAAATCCAAATATGTAATATTTTTTATTAGTAGTGTCCAAATTTCTTTTACAATAGAAAAATATCTCTTTGGAAATATCTCTCATTTATTCACATCATAAGATATTGACAAACAATAATGATCTATTTATTTTTTTCATAACCTATGAGAATAGGGCATCATTCCTTCCACTAATTAGATAATAGAAGATGTCCATTAGGATCGTTTTGAATCTCATTATCCCCTTACATGACCTATAAGATTGAAGGATATTAAATTAATTAAAATATAACAGTAACATATTACGGTTAAGTAAGAGGTGTTACAAAATAGTTATTTACAACTTGGAACCTACCCGAATATAATGATCTAATCCATATATAGGCCTTGCACATTATAGAATTATTGAGATTCAAGAATATTTTTGATCATTATATTACAATGTAATAAAAATACTCACAACTCAATCATGTCAACATGGACTTTGAAACTTGATCCACATGTCACAATACACCAAACCCCTATTAAGGAGAATCATCACCACCAAATCATGAGATCTATTGTAGTGAAAAATAATTTCCACAATTCATAGTGTTGAAACAATTCAACATGATTCCATCCTATAGAAAAAATAATGAAATAATATTTTCTAATTTTGGTGTAATAATTACTCTGACATTTTCACCAATACTCCACTATAAAATATTATAGTTCCAAAAAATAATCACTACTTAAAAAAATAAATATTAATATTTGAGTCTCATGAAATATATATAGAATTCATAGAACTACAAAATATACATTCCTAATGATTTACTAAGTATATTTGAAGGATTTTCACTAGTATTTTTTTCAATTAACCAATATCAAAATAAGCTTGTTTAAATATGTTTTTATCATAAAACAATTCATAAATTTTTTTCTAGATTCACATTTTTCTTGAAATGTGGGATTGAAATGATTCAAAAAAAATAAGAATCCTGGGAGTTATGAATTTTTATACACATTTTTCTTGAAAAATATTTATATAATAAATGCTAAATTTATTATGAAATCTAATTAAGAGAGGGGGAAAGACCGGTGCCACCTTTTCTACTCATTTACCCATATCAATGGTGTGAAAAATGAGACATCGATGATTCCAATATTCATTTTTATCAAAATGGGGAAATGATTGTGTCGCCTTTTCCAATCATTGACCCGGATCATTGATGTTACAAAAGGTAATTACTAATTACACCTTTCCGTGAACCCCTATAAAAAATACCATCCCCTCCCCCTCATCACCGCTCATTCCATAACCCCTCTCTATAATTCCACCCATATCTTTCTAAAATTTTCCTCGTGCTTCCTTCTTTGTGTGATGCGAAACTGGTTGCCTAAAAGAGTGAAAAATTGCGTGAAGCACCATTTATAGGTATTGTTTCTTATTTATCTTATTGTTATTTTATTATTTAATTGATTTTTTAATTACCTTTTATTATTTTATTTATATATTTGTTTATGTAGTTAGATATATTATAGAATAATTGTTATTATTAGTAAATAAAATATTATTACATATTTATGAATTTTGAGTAATGAATTTATTATTAGTATTAATAATTGATTTATTATATTTAAAGGATTATTATCTAGTATAAATTAGTAGTTTTTAAATATTATTCACTTAATTAAGAAATAATATTAACTATATAATGATTAAATATTAGTCAAATTATCAATTACTAATAATTAACTATTAAAAGATTAAAGATTAAATAATTCCAAAGTAATGATGAAGTATTTATTAACTAATGAATGACATAGGATAAAATAATTATTAGATTATGATTATGAAATAATTAACTAATGAATAATATATGATTAATTAATGATTAAATAATTACTAACATATAATTACTTAATGACTAACTATTAATTAACAAATAATTATCTATACATTAACTACAAGATATCTATTAATTAATTAATTGATAATTAGTGATTAAATAATTTTTTAATAATAAATAACTAATGTGTAACTAATGATTGGATAATAAATAACTACTTAATAACATATGATTAACTAGTGATTATAAAATGATTAAAGTATAAATAATATCAGATTAATTAATTCTTAACTAATTATTAGCTAATAAATTACTAATGAAAAAAGGATTTACTAATGATTTAATAATGTGTAACTAATAAATATTTAATGAATAACTATTAATTAGCCAAAAATTTTCTATAAAGTAATTATTTAATAACTATTAATTATGTAATGGTTAACTAATGACTAATAAATGATAATAGCTTAAATATTATTGGGTTAACTAATGATAGACTAAAAATTAGCTAATGTGACATATTATTAACTAATATTTATATATTTATTAACTATTAGTTATCTATAAATTATCTCCTTGATATATATTAAATATTTAATGATTAACTAATGAGTAAGGAATGATAAAGATATTATTAATATAGTATTAAATCGTTATTACTTAATAATTACCTTATCATTAAAATATTATTAACTATTGTTTAATGAATGTTTAATGAATTATTAACTAATGATTACATAACAATTAACTATTGACTAGCTATAAAGTATATAAATGATATTTATTAATTAAGTGATGAATAACTTGTGATTATGAAATGATTTAGGAATAATGAATATAATATTAACTAATTATTAACTAATGATTATATAATGATTAAAATATAATTAACTATTGATTAATCAATTATTAGAGAATGATTAGATAATAAATACATACTGAAAAACTATTAATTAGCTCCAAATAAACAACTTGATATATATTAATTAAATAATGATTAACAAGTGATTAAGGAATGATTAATTCATAATTAATATATGATTAACTACAGTTTAAATAATTATTATCTAATAATTAACATAAGATTAAATAATTATTAACGAATGACTATCTCATAATTACTCAATGATTAGTTGTTAATTAGCTATAATGCAACTAGTTGGTATCTATAAATTAAGTAATGAATAACTAATGATTAATGGAATGATTATGGAATAATTAATATATAATTAAATAATGATTAACTAATGATTAGATAAATATTATCATATTATTAACTAATTAATATTGAATTATTATGTAATAATAACATAATGAATAACTGGAAATGAGATATAATGTAACAAATTTATTAATTAAGTAATGATTAATTTGTGATTAAGGAATGGTTAAGGAATAATTAATATAGGATTATCTAAATATTATGTAATGATTATCTAATTATTAACATATTCTTAAATAATTATTATCTAATTATTAAAAAATTATTTGAGAATGATTAACTAATTCTTAACTAATGATTAGTTGATTATTAACATATGATTATCTAATGCTTCACTAATGATTAAACTATGATTAGCTACTAATTATCAAATGATTAACTAATGTGTATAGAAGTAGTCACTTATCATCAATTTATTATTAATTATTAATTAGATATAAATTAACTACTTAATATCTATTAATTAGTTAATTATTAATGAATAATGATTGATTCTGAAATGAGTTATGTATAATTAATATAGGGTCAAATTACATTTAATTAATACTTATCTAATGATTAACATGTTATTATAAAATAAATAATGAATGATTAGAGAATGATTAAAAAATAATTACTTATTATCTATTTGATAAAATTATGTTAACATAAAATTAATATAGGAGCAAAGATGGACAATATGAAAACAAAGTTTCCTAACTGATCACATTATTTTTTACTCCATTGATTTTGAATATTCATACCTTATTGAATTCTTAGTTTCACAGTCTCAATGAATATATTTAAGATGAATCACATTCTCTATCTAAACCATTGTACATACCTTTCAGAAGATAAAAAATTATAATACGGAACAATAGATCCAACCTTTAGGATATAAGAAAACTTCAAAAAATTGTGGTATAATATTGATTTTCAAGTTAGATAATTAATTAAATCTACATCTAGATACAAACATATGGTTGTTTCTATATAACATTTTCATCTAGTTATATCACCCGAAAACACCACATTTAGCATTCTTGGTTGAGAAATGGTGCACAAAAACAAACCTTAATGCACTCTCAGTTTGAAACTTCTAGAGGATATTATTTATATGGGTCATATTTTATTTTCAAAATACTGAACATTCCTTTAATAAGATTAAAAACTATACCTAGAAACATTAATTTCATCCTTTGTGATAAAAGAAAAGGATCTAAAATGTGGGTATAATAAATATTTATTTTCAATGATACTTGTTCATTCCTGTTTTTTAATGTCATTTACACTATCATAAGGTTGATTAAGAAAACTTTTTCTAATAACAAATATTTTTTTCTTGTGAATACTAATATGGGGATATTAGTTAAACCATTAAAGGAGCTTATTATAGTACACAACAAAAATCCATGGTTGTGACATCTGATTGGGTAACCCAAAGAGATCTTTAGAAAATAATTCTTGGCTTTTTAAATATTGGATGTGAGTAAGAGATCTAGTCTATTATAATTATACATTTTTAATTACAAGCTACAAAATAGAATCTATCTTGTCCCTTTCTTATAATGATTACTAGTTCTATGAAAATACATAATTTTTTCAATTTTCTTGAGGTTCCAGGATGGAGTTATATGTTGAGGATTATAGTTTACAACATCAACATCAAATTGTATGAATATGTAAACATACATTATGGGTTAAAAAAGTTACATATGAAGAAATTGAGGCTATTCCATATGATGTGGAAGAATATATACTAAATAATCTACCCGATATTCATATAATCTGTTGATAATAAGGAATATTCTAATGATGGAATAGACAGAGAAAATAATATTGATGAGGATAAAGCAATAGAGAATGTGGAGGATGTTACTAGAAATGCAGTTTTTATATACTCGTCTCTGTTGAAATCATGACCTTTCTTTACAGTAAATGAAGTTTGGTTTGTGTTTTCTATCAATTCTTATTGGAAGTTCACAATATTTTCTAGGAATGAGATCATATAGTTCATGTGGACAACAAAACTTATGGTGGCGCCAATTTCCAGTGTTTGCCAAATTTTTGGGCCTGAAAATCATAAAATGGGGAGATGTTTTTTTCTCAATGGAAGGTGCGTGAAATATTGTAGGGGTGAGGGAAAAACATGGATTGTGAGTTAAATTGGTTTTGGGAAAAAATAGTGTAAGCACGTTGGTTTTTTTTTCAAAAAAGGTGATTTAGGATCATAATGCTAAAAATTGGAAACGGAATGAGGTGTGTGGAAAATATGGAGATATGCACAAAAGATTGTTCTTACGTGAGAATATTTGTATTGAAGAATGGTTTCTTTGCATGACGTGGTGGGTTTCTCGTGTGGGTGTTGGTGACACCTATAAATATGAGGTAACCCCCTTATTTGGTACAGCTGAATACTTAGAGAATATATGAGTTTAGATGCACATAATTTGTGCATGAAATGGGTGGTGCGGGGGAAATTTATAGTTGCATGGAAAAATTTCTGTTGTGTAGAAAATATTAATGTTGCACCTAAAAAGTTATAGATTCACATAAAGGTTGCAGATGTGTGAATGTTTTCCGTGTGAAAATAAAATATTGCGCACAAAAGAATGATCTCGTGCGGACATGGTATGTGTTGAAAACATTTGTCTGTATAAGCTTATTACATGCTTTGAGTATCTGGTTTGTGTGTTCAGTTCTTTCAATTGCATAAATATAGGACTTCGATGCAAGAAGATTCTTGTGCTCGACTAGGACAAAGATTTAAATACAAATCTGTTGAAGAGACCCTCAAGTAAATAAACTGAGTAAGACAACTCCCAAAATAGTGAGCTACGGAGAGTCAACTGGAGCGACCCGAGGGCAGCAGTGAGCTATCCTTGAACCATCGTAAAGACAGTATGCCTTGCACATAGAGACTATGACCGATCTCTTGTACTCCGCAACTAATAAAGAATAGTGGATTTTTTATGACGGACACATTATCAGTGTAGTCTACTTGGACGTAACCCTATGTGGTGAACTATGTAAATGTGTTGTGTGGACTTTTTTCATGTAATTATTTATTGGGTTTTTATATCTATCATTCAAGTTTAACGTGTGACTAACAATGTGGGAACAAGATCTGTTATATTAAAAGAAATATTTGACACCCCGATTCACCCCTCCCCTCTTAGGGCGTCCTAGGGTTCTACAAGTGTTATCCGAGATAGGTTCCTGGTGTTGAATCTATCCTTTATTATCATGGATAATCAAGAAAATGTTAACAGAGTCCATCTCTTCGATGGAAACAATGTTCAAATCTGAAAAAACGGATTGAGATCTCATCCATGTTCTCTTGGAATAGATGTTTTATTTTCAACTATACAAAGAATACAAGTCCTAGATCCTACCAAGATTTCAATGATAGATACATATAGAAAGATTGTTGAAGATGATGACAGTGCAAATAATAATCTTACTCCAACACTTTCTGATCAAATTTATCTTACATTTATGATATATACTTCATTAATGTCTATGTTGGAAAATAATGAGAATATATTTGAAGGGGAAATAAATTATAGGAGGAGAAGCATCATGTTCTGCGTAATAGGTTTGATGATATGAAGATACATCCAGTTGAGAATGTAGATTCCATCTTAAATAAACTAAATAATGTTGTAGGTGCAATTCATGGACTTGGAGAAGAAATTAAGGACATTGAAATTGTGAAGAAAATTTTGAGAAGTCTTCCACCACTCTACAATCCCAAAGTGTCATCCCTTGGAAATATATATTTGTCTATGATTTCATTGGACAATCTTCTAAGAATATTGAATACTTATGAAATGAGAGTAAAACCAGAGGATACAACAATGCGTGTTAGCAAGGAGATGGCATTCAAATCCATGAAAAAACTCTATATTTCAAAAGAATGCATTAATGATGCTAATGATGAAAGTAAGTTTATCACTCTTTATTCAATGAAAATAATTAGGGGAAAAGTAATATTTGAAGGGAATATACCCTTGGCATGTTTTTTGTGGTAGAGTTGGGGACATTGCTTCTCACTGCTCAATGTAGTTCTATGATAATGAATGTTAAGGTGGAAAAAAGACTAAGAAGATATTTTCTCAAAAAGGAATCTTCTTGTCTAGGAAGAAACAATAGATGAAGATTTTTCTCTGTAAAGAAGATGATGATAGTGATAATGACTTCTATGAGGAAGAATGATCAAAATTTAAATATGAGAAACATGCTTCAATGATGGCTACCATAGAAAAGTAAGAACTATCCAGTAACAAATCTAGACATAATCAGTTGAACACTGATGTCAATCACAAACTTGAATTAAGAAATTCTCCTCATAATCATGAGAATCTATGTAACTGATGGAAAAAATTGAGGGAAGTTGTGGAAGAATCATCTAATTAAGTTGATCAGATTGAAGAAGAAATTGAACGACTGGAAGAATTTGAAACATTATTGTATTCTATCATTTAAAGAACAAAAGATACTGTGGAACTAAATCATGGAACTGAAGAATAATTCATGGTCATCAATGATCTTATTTCTAGACTAGAAGAGAGGTCCAAGACTATTGAGGGTCTTGAAGAGGATGTGTTTACCCTTAGGAGTGAACTGGAAATTCAATCAAACTGAATAGAGGCAAAAAATAAAATAAATTTTGGAATATTTTAATATGCATAATTACTAGTGAGAGATAAGAGTGGTTCTGATGGAGTTGTAAATATTTTGAAAGATCAAAGACCCACATGCACGGGGAACAATGGAATTGGATGTGATGCTAAATCATCAAATACTTCGAATAAGATGAGACAAAATAAAGGAACGATGGTAGTTGTACATGTTGAAAAACCACATAAAGTCCAAATAGAGAAATCCAAAAGACAAAATAGATGGTGAACTAAAAAATATTCAAAAGATTTTAGAAATAATCATCTATCCGAATCTTATTTGAAATATGGTCACATAAAATAGAATCAAAGTGAAAAGATATTTTTGCTTTTGAAATTCCAATTCTGTGGATATCTAGGACATACAATGTCATACTTTGAAGATGAAATGAGTTATATTAATGGGTGATAGATAGGAGGACAATAGAATAGAATCAATTCATATCCATCTTCATATTGAAGAAATGGGTTTGATGGGTATTGTTTTAATTGCTCTAACATTGGACACAAAGCTGTGTATTGCAGGAAAAGAATTGATAGGAACAATTATTACATAGCTCATAGAGAAGTCAACACTCACCAAAAAGATGGTGGTTCTCCTTTAAGTAGTTTTTATCATCCAGAAGAAGTGTGTGACTATGGTGAACCTGTTCACAGAAAAATTAAAATTGAAAATCCATCTTCATCATTCATTAATGATAATAATTCATGGAAGGAAAATAATAAGATTGAGAAATCAAATCTTACTGAGGTCTATCTTAAGGCTACCAAGAACATTAGAACCCAGATTCTTGATAGTGGATCATCATTCCATATGATAAGAAATACATAAATATTAATGAATATTAAAAAAAATGTTTGATCGAATAGTGAGGTTCAGTAATGATGGTGCTCTGATGATCAAAGCTTATTGATGTACTGAACGGAATAATGAAAAGATGAAGAAGAAGAAAGTTTGTTATGTTGATGGATGCCATCATGATATCCTGATTGGGAGTCATATATATGTCTCAGAACTTATAGTGACGTTCAATGAAAAGGGGTGCACTATAAAGGGATGGAAAATGAATTCTATAATGAAGGGTTGTAGAACAGATGGAATCCTATGTCACGTTGACAGTAACGATAACATTTTATACCTGAAAATTGAAGAGGAAAACAACTTGTGGCACCAGAGGTTGGGGCACGTCAATCAACAAGAGATCCAAAATATATCAAAACTGAAGGTTTTCATAGATATCCATGTCTTAAAGTGTTAACTTGAAGAGACTTGTGATGCGTTCATTCATTGGAAATTGGTCTATAGTTCTTATCAGCCAATGAAGAAAAGAGAATCTAATCTTTTTTACCTAATTCATACAGATGTATGTGGCCCGGTAAATGTTGATGGAATGTAAGGAGAAAGGTACTTTGTTATTTTCATTGATGATTTTATTAGAATAGAATGTGTGACTGTTAAACCCAGTAAACTATAAGTTCTTGATCGCATGAAGAAATATCATCAAATTTCTGTAAATGAGACAGGGTGAACAATTAATGTTCTGCGATTTGATAATGGAGTGGATTACACATCCATCGAGTTTGAGAATTACCTAGAGAAGCATGTAATACAACATTAGGTGGAACCTGTGAGAAACCCACAATAGAACAGGGTTGTGGAGCGTAGGAATTGCCAAGTGAATAATATGTCTAGAACAATGCTGATTGAGAGCCATATACCTTGTCATTATTGGAAAGAGGTCGCTCAAGAAGTGCTATATATTCAAAATTGATCAAGCCTCTGTATGGGTGAAACCAACACACCATATGAGTTGTGTCTTGGAAGGAACCCCACCTTGAATTATTTCCGTGTTTTTGAATATAAATGCTTTTTCTGAAACAAATATGGAAATCAAGGGAAATGTGGCGATGCGGCAGATGAAGGAATAATCCTTGGATACTCAATGAAAAGAAAAAGCCTACAAATTCTATAATAAGCGACGTGGTGAAATTGTGGAATGAAGTGATGTAAAGATCATTGAAGAAAAAACCACATGTGCATAAAATAAACCTTATGATAATGTTATAGAAGACAAAGACAAATGTGGAAATGGTACAGATACAAATGATAAGGTGGTGACAGAGTCCAAAACATTTAGAGGTCACAAAATGATGATGATTCAGAAGAAGAATCAAAAGAAGAAACAATGCATGAGGAATCACCATCTGAAACAAACATGCAAAACAAAAGAGCTGAAATACATCAATCCAATATCATTGGCAATAAAAATGAGCCATCATAGACATAAAGAATGATGTGTAATGCACAATCTGCATTCCTCTCAGTTGGGGAACAATCATCATTTGAAGAAGCTATAATGGATGAATCATGGGTTAAATCCATGAATGAAGAGTTAGATAAGATTAACAAGAACCAAACATGGGACCTAGTTACGAGACCTGAATTCCAGTATGTGATTGGTAAAAAGTGGATTTTCAAGAACAAATTTGATGAACATGGAAGTGTTATTAAAATCAAGCAATGACTGGTATGTAAAGGATATTCACAGATTAAAGGTGTTGATATTGACAAAACATTTTCTCCATTGGCTAGATTGGAATCAATCAATCTTTTTCATGTCATGGTAATCCAAATAGGATATAAATTATATCAAATTGATGTCATGAATGAATTATTGAATGGTTTCCTCGAAGAAGTCTAAATTGAACAACCAGTGGGATTTCTTCTTTATAATGATGAATCAATGTTTTATAAATTAAATAAGTCCCTATATGTTTTGAAGAAGGCACCACAAGCATGGAATTCCTAGCTATATTATTTTGTCATGAAAATGGGATTCAAAAGAGTAGTAGTAGATCACAATTTCTATATGAATAAATCTAAAAAAATTTAGTTTATGGTTCTAGTTTACATTGATGATATTTTATTTGGTGGAAGAAGGTAGAAATCATTGGATGGATTTTCTAATAACATGAAATCAGAATTTGAGATGTCAATGATTGGGGAGCTCACATATTTCATGGAGATGCAAGTAATTCAATAGAAATATTACACTTTCATCTCTTAGGAAAAGTAATCTAGAGTGATGCTGAATAAATTTAATATGCATGACTCCAGACCAATGAAAATGTAGATTTCAGTTGTAATCAAACTTTGAATGATTGAGGATGGGACCTCTGTAGAACCCACCATGTACATGAGGATAATTGGAATCTTACATTACCGGACATGGAAGCGACCAGATATCATCTTTGAAATATGTTTAGCATCCCTCTTTGAGAGTAATACCATGGATGAATATATGGTGGCATTAAAAAAATAATCATGAGTTACAGTAATGGTACTCATAATTTTAGGTTATACTTTACTGCAGGAAGGGATAATGAATTATCAGCATTATCTAATGCTGACTGGGATGGAGATGCAGTGGAAAGAAAGTCAACCAATGGTTGAGAATTCTATATTTGTATTGAATGTGTTGGTTTATTAAGAATGAAACCTGAATGTACTTCTCTTAATAAAAATGAAGATGATTATATCTCTGCTACAAAGGCATGAACTCAAATTCTATGGATGAATAAAAAACTGAAAGATATTGGTGATGAGGTGAGACAACCAATGGTGATTCACTGGGCTAGCAAGAGCACAATTGATCATACAAATAATCCTGTTCAGCATTCTCATACATAAAATATTGAAATGGTATATCAATTTATGAAAGAAAAATTTTGAATAAGGTATTATTAAAATGGGTCATGTGGGAACTAAGGAGAAAGTGGCTAATATCTTTACCCAGCCACTGTTATTAGCTGTGTTTGAGAAACATCGGCTGAACATCGGTGTTCAGTCACCTACCACTACATAAAGAGGTTACAAAATTCCACCTCTCCCTAGGTATTTTTACCTTTTTAATAGGTTTGTGGATGTGATGTAGGTTTATGGGGGAGATATTTTAAAAGGGTGTTTTGGGATATACAATGAACAAATACTAGTTTTTGGGTTTATTTTGAATGTTGGTGAAGGAATAATTTCAGGACATGTGATGGACATTTATTTATTCTGTGACACAATGAGAATTCAGTGTCAGGAAGAAAAGGAATACATTTAGGGCATCATGATGATAATTTGTTCATAGGAGGAGAATGAATACATTCATGGTATGTAATTATTCTGTGACATAATAAGAGAATATCTTGGGCATATTTATGAATTAAAAAACATGGGAACCCAATTAATGGATACTATTTTTTATTCTACACTGAGCGTTGCGGACGAAGCATTGTTGTGCACGCTCTCAAAAATATTTATAGCTAAGTGCAGCACAAGGGCTGACTTAGGTCGTTCTCTTGAGGAGTTGTCATGTTCAATCACTCACTACTTATAATTCACCTATATAAATATATAATAACATGTTCAAAATTTAGTATTGATAATTGAAAATGAAATAATAAAATTAAACATACAATGCAATGCAAACTGAATGAATGCAAACAGAATGATGTTAGAAAGAAAGGAGATATTCCTGAGAGAATCACCCAGATTGAACCTTCATCGTCTCATTATTAGATGCAAATTTAATTAATAAATACACACCATAATATTTGTGAATAACCTATTTTATATGTGGTTGTGAATATGTAGTGCTCTCAACGATCACCGAGAGACCGCACATCCACCTCCTCGATCGAGGGAAAATATTATAAAAGTGAAAGTTGAGTTTCAGGTGGCAAGTGGATACACAAAGGCAACTTTCCCACTAAGATCCACCTAAACATAACTCTAATTAAATAAGAAACAATTAATATGAATGTGAAAATACTTGGGTTCAAACCTGGATTGATCCCCCAGGAAGTTCCACGGGTTAGCTACTCATGATCACAAGTAGAAGAGATCATGGTGGAGAAAAAGTGGGTGGAAGAACAAAAGATAAAAAAATGAGAATGAGATGAAGAAGAGAAAAATATATTAAAAATGCATTATAATATTAAAATGGAAATAAACTACAAAACAATACAAAAAAATGGCCACACAGAAGTGCCAATGCGTTGAGAAGAGGTGAAGATACATATTTATAGGAAGAAGAGGTGAAGAATTCACACCCAAAACATTTAATACGAATGTTTCCGCGTGAATCTTCAGCCAAATGACCTAATTTGCAATTGGTGTCTTCATAAATGTTGTGCCATAATACCTTCTCCGTTTTCTCCCAAATGTTCATCTTTATTGGCCATCAGATGTAGGAGTTATGACCGATACCATCCAAGACATTTAATCTGTCCATTTGACTCTCCGAATTTTCAATTCCTCAACTTACCATGACATTATTCCCCTCTAAACCGTCGATTTACATGTTTATTCCTTAACCAAAGTTGTTCCAAATGTAATGTCTCGACCCAACACAAAATATGAGACATTTTGGGTGCCGTTTAGAGATTATATGAATTTATTACCGAATTGAACCGTTTCTGCAAGGTGAGATGTTTCGTCTTCCACATATTGTGAGCGTTTCAATAATGCCTTAATGAAGTAATGTTGACTTAAAATTAATCATGGACACGCCTTTTTTAATCCTCTTTCTTTTCCAACTAGAATGAATTCATTTGGAGGTGTGTGTGCTGACATATGATTCCTTTACTTTGGTGGGTCTCATTCTTTCAGTCCGGAAACCTTTCAACTTCATTGAATTTTTATGACTACTAGATGATCAATTCATCCCCTGCTCCAGATGACAAATATGAAGGAAATTAAATAATTATTCTCAAAAAATTTTAATCATAAAATTTGGACATATATTTCATACTAAATGACCAAAATACCCTTGATGTAAAAAGCTGTCTAAAATCCCGAATTAGGCGTTTTTCACATTTGGGCTCAAAATAAAACTAAAACCTAAAAACATGACAATTACCCATCCAATAACACATTTTTGGGATTATAAAAAATTATTTACAATATAAAATATATGAAAATGTGATCTTCATCACTCCCCCACACTTAAACATTGCACTCCTGGGCAATCATCTTACATCCAAATCAAAATCCACACAACAATAAAAAATGAGAAAATATCAATGATTTTATCCAAAATAGAATTCCATCATGTCTCATATATGAATAATAATTCTCTATTATTTTCATTTAAATCACTAATATTTGTTCAACATCATAAATAAATCCATGGCCCAATCACAACCTACCTCACAATGATTTTTTTTGTCACCCTTCACTCAAGAGAATTTGAATCTAGAGTTATACTCATACTTGAAAATCGCATGTATCACCATAGGATTGTGAAAATTTTCATTTCTCCACAGCGTGAAACAAGAAAATGAATTTAATCATGAGGGATTTAATTAATGGTTCAAATGATTTTGTGTCTTAGAGTTGGTGGGAAAGTTATTGAAAAAATTTACAGGCTAGAAAGAGGAGGTTGGACTTTTAAGTACAATGCATGATTAAATCAAGGAAAAACACATGTAATTCCTCTCTTAATCCCACTTTAAAATGTGAAATAAAATTCATCACCCCTTTTTATGACATGGTACATGATCTGATATGTGATTAAAATGAATGATATCATCTAAGTTCTCCTCTTTTTTTTCAAAGCTCCAGAAAGGCACAACTTTATTTTTTTCCTTTTTCTCCTAGAGGATGAGCTGAAAATTGAATACAAGGAATGAATGACAATTCATGCCCTTGATGTTTGAGAGGGACATGAGTCATAAAATAATGTACAATGTGGAATTAAAGCTCATATCCATTTTTTTCTTTTTTCTAAGGAGAAATTGATGAAACAAATTAAGCACAATGAAATGATGACACATGCCCAATTCTATTATTATCCATAGCCCAAAATATTTACACACACTTCACACTACCCATAAATGATAAACATCCCAATGAACGCACACGAAATTCCCTTCCCCCACACTCAAACTTAAAATATCCATGCAAAAATACTAAAAGTGCAGGTAGGTAATGAAAAATTGGCTTGTAATGTGGCTTAAACCTATAAGGCAATTCATGGAATCTAAGGGATTACGAAGTATAAATGTTAAGGTGGGTCTCAAGAGAAAATTTGGCTAGCCAAAGAGATGAATCAATCATTTTAAATACATTCCATGAAATCCAAATCTTTGAAAGAGAATTATTCACAAATTCTGGTTCTCACACAAAATACAAGTTTCCGTCAAGAAAGTGTTTGTATTAGAAAGAATATGTAAAAGTGGTTTAGAATACCTCCTAGGATTGGAAAAATATTTTGAGTCACTGTTTCATGGTCATGGATTTCAAAAATCAGTCAGTCATAAAAATGATTGATAATCTAATTCAAGAAAAATGTTTTCACATCAACAATAATTTAAAATCCATTATTTCAAAAATCATTTCAACTCTTTCAAAATAAATTAATTTGTGAAAAGTGATAAGAATATTCATTAAATCTCAAAAATCCTAAAAATATAAAAAAAATGAAAAGCACACAAGATAAACTAAGCAGGTTGACACTCCTCCACACTTAAATTTAATTACCCTTTATTTCATCTCAACAAAATATAAATACAAAGGTAGAAAATCAAAGGAAAGGAAAGAGACAACCTGACATTATTTTAGAGGTGGATGCCTTGAGTTAATCTCCTAGAAGCAGCCACTTTAAAACTACAAGAAAGTAATTAAAATAAATAATAAAAATAAATAAAAAGAATTAGAAAGGGAAAATAAAAGAGATAATACTTGGTTTAGACCCCCAAGAGGGTGATAGGTTTTTACTTCCCCTATTCAGGCAGTTTTAGTAGATTATCCCCAATCAGAAGGTGGGTGTGTTTTCTTTGAGATGAACCACCACATGTGAGTTTTCCCGATGTCCATGATTAAACACTGAAAGTAGAGAACCCCAAATAAGATAAGAATGTTCTCAACCACCGAGAAACAATAAAGAAGAAATTTGAGGTTCGAAGTGGGAGGGAATAAAAGATAAGGATGCTCCCTATTAACTTCAGTGGTGTCCTCCTCCATATGGTATACAAATTTTTGTTGAGGAGTTAGTCGCACCACCACCAGCTTCTTCGGCTCTTCTTCCTCAATTACCACCACTTTGGTGGTATCATCATCAAAATCCAAGGCATGATCCATTTGTGTTGTATTTTAAATTTCAGGAAAGGATATGTTAGAAAACAATTTAGTTTGAATAAAATTAAAACATAACGAATAAATAAAGAAATCTTCCCTTTCAAGTAAGTCATCTTGGAAATTGATTTCATCTGACAGGACCATTGGAAACTCCATCTCAGCAGGTGCATCTTCTTCTTCTTCTTCGAAAGAAAGAGTGATGTCAAAAGGTACTGCTTGTTCAATATCAAGCATGGGAAGATCATGTTTCAAGTTATCTTCGACAATGTTATTTTATGATTCTTCGAAAAAAATGTTGACCTCCCATCAGTGCATCAGTTGGAATGTGTACTTTTGGGACCTCCTCGAGTAACGGTTGAGTGCGAGATGATGTGATAAGTTCTTTTAGAAGTTATTTCTCACCTGAATCAGGTTATTTAACATAAAATGTGATTGGTGAAATGTCTTCCACCACTCGTTCTGGTTCAGGTTCCAACTCAGGTTTCGGCTCAGGTTCGGGTTTCTCCTGGTATGTGCTTATATATTCTACAATAAATTCTATTTGGTTCTCCGGGTTTTGAACTTTATCTCTAATCCTATGAAACTCAGCATCAAGATCATTATAAACACTTTCTTTCACATGATATTGGTCAGTCCATGCATAATAACCATAATTTGAATACATCATGAACGAAGAAGATTTTTTTTAGTTTTTGAAATTTATGATTTTTTTGTTTTTTTCTAATGAAAGAAAAATTATTTACAAAAAGTGAATAAAAATAGTGAATGAAAACCTCTTGGATCCCTGGAAACAGTGCCAATTTGACGAAGTGTTGTCGTGCACGATCTCAAAAATATTTATAGCTAAGTGCAGCACAGGGGCTGACCTAGGTCGTTCTCTTGAGGAGCTGTCGTGGTCAATCACTCACTACTTCTAATTCAATTATATAAATATATAATAAAATGTTCAGAAGTTTATATTGGGAATTGAAAATGAAATAATAAAATTAAACATACAATTCAATGAAAACTGAATGAATGCAAACAGAATGATGTTAGAAAGAAAGGATATATTCCCGAGAGAATCACCCAGATTAAACCTTCATCATCTCATTATTAGTTTCATATTTAATTAATAAACACACACCATCGTATGTGTGAATATCCTTATTTATATGTGGTTTTGAATTTGAAGTGCTCTCAACGATCACCGAGAGACCGCACATCCACCTCCTCGATGGAGGGAAAAATATTATAAAAGAGAAAGTTGAGTCTCGGGTGGCAGGTGGAAACACAAAGGCGCCTTTACCACTAATATCCCCCTAAAAATAACTCTAATTAAATAAGAAACAATTAATATGAATGTGAAAATATTTCAGTTCAAACCTGGATTGATCCCCCGGGAAGTTCCATGGGTTAGCTACTCCTGATCACAAGTAGAAGAGATCGCGGTGGAGAAGAAGGGAGAGCAAGAAAAAAAGATAAAAGAAATGAGAATGAGATGAAGAAGAGAATAATATATTAAAAATGCATTATAATATTAAAATGTAAATAAACTACAAAACAATACAAAAAAAATGGCCACACAGAAGTGCCAATGCTTTGAAAAGAGGTGAAGATACATATTTATAGGAAGAAGAGGTGAATAATTCACACCCAAAACATTTAATCCGAATGTTTCCGCGTGAATCTTCAAACAAATGACCGAATTTGTAATTGGTGTCTTCATAAATGTTGTTCCATAATATCTCCTCCGTTTTCTCCCAAATGTTCAGCTTTATTGGCCATCAGATGTAAGAGTTATGACCGATTCCATCCAAGACATTTAATCCGTCCATTTGACTCTCCGAATTTTTAATTCTTCAACTTCCCGTGACATTATTGCCCTCAAAAACGTCGATTTACACATTGATTCCTTAACCAAAGTTGTTCCACATGTAATTTGGCGTCTCCACACAAATTATGATCTATTTTAATGCCGTTTCGAGATTATATGAATTTATTACCCAATTGAACCGTTTCTGCAAGGTGAGACGTTTCGTCTTCCACATATTGTGAACATTCCCATAATGCCTTAATGAGGGTATGATGACTTTATATTCATTATGGCCCCGTAACTTTTAATCCTCCTTCTTTTACAGTTAGAATCAATTCATTTGGAGGTGTTTGTGCAGAGTTATGAATCTGTTACTTTGGTGGGTCCCATTTTGTCCGCCCGGAAACCTTTCAACTTCATTGAATTTTTACGACTACTAGATGATCGATTCAGCCCCTTCTCCAGAAGAAAAATATGAAGGAAATTAAATAATTATTCTAAAAACATTTTAATCATAAAATTTGGACATATATTTAATGATAAATGGCCAAAATACCCTAGATGTAAAAATGTGTATAAAATCCAGAATTAGTCATTTTTCATATTTGGGTTCAAAATAACACTAAAACCTAAAAACATGACAATTACCCATTAAATAACACTATGGTGGGATTATAAACAATGATTTACAGTATAAAATATATGAAAATATGACATTAATGAGTTTCTCATGTAGACTTAGAGTTATGGATGAGTTGATTCTTGCAATTCAGGTTTTGATTGTGGAAGGTAATTTATTGAATTTATCAAAATATTTCTAACAAACCCATAGGGGGAGAATATTGAAATCAAGACCATTGTATGAAGGAAATGGAGTATGGTTGGTGTTATTTATCAATCATCATTGGAAATTTACAATTTTTCCTAGGAAAGGGATCATACAGTTCAAGCGGGCAACTGTATTGGAGTGGTGTTCGAAAAACAAGAATTGTGTGCTAAATTGGTTTTGCACGCAATATTGAAATCCGGATGGGTTTTTTTGCAAAAAAGGTGATTCGGGACCAGAATTCTACAAAATAGAAAAGCCACAAGTTTTGTGGAAAATCTACAGACGAGCGCAAAAGATGGTTCATACAAAAAAATTATTTCCTGAAAGAATGGGAGTTTTTCTCGACACAGCGGGGTTTGCACGTGGGGGTCGGTGATGCCGATAAATAAGAGGTGAACCCCCTCCCCCATTTGGTTTGGATGAAGACTTATAAAATATCTGAGTTCAGATGTGTGTAAGAATTCATGAAAATGGGAGGTTCAGTGGAATGTTAGATTTGTGTGGAAAAAATACAGTTATGCATAAAATATTAAATTTTGACTTAAAAAGATACATTTGCACATAAAGGTTGTAATTTCCCGAATGTTTTCCACGCAAAAAGAATATTTTCTGTGAAAAAGAACAATCATTCAATAAAATGGTATGTGTTGCACACAATTTTCAGAATAAGCAGATTACATGCTTTGAGTATCTGGTTTGTGTGTTCAGTGATTTCAAGTGCATCAATCCATGATTTCAATGTAAGAAGTTTCTCATGCTGGAATTAGACACAGACTTCAATGCCAATCTGTTGATGATACCCTCAAGACAATAAATTGAGTAAGACTACTCCCTTGGTAGTGAGCCAGAGGGAGTCAATGGTAGTTACCCAACGGTAGCAGTGAGCTATCCTCAAACCATTATAAAGGCAGTGTACCTGGAACATAGTGACTGTGACCAAACTCATGTACTCTATAAGTAGTGATGGTTAGTGGATTTTGGTATGACTGACACAATGTCAGTGTATTATCCTTAGACGTATCCCTTTCAGGAGAACCAAGTAAATGTGTAGTGTGGCCTCTATGCATGCGATTATTTATTTTTTGTTCATATCTACCATACAGGTTTAACAAGTTACATGAATGTGGGAACACTTTCCGTTACTTTAAAAGAAAACATTGACAACTAGATTCACCCCTCCCCTCTTCGGGTGTCCCAGGGTTCTATAGTCTTGAAGCATAAAAAATCATCCACAAATCATTATATCCTAGTCAAAAGCTGCGGAACATTTTTTTAAATTTGACTAAAATGTTATCACACCTCAAACTATATTTTCTAGAGTCATAGTGGATAGTTTTAGTAAGTTGAACATAAAATTATATATTGGTAGGAATTTTCCATGTAATGATGGAATGAAAAAAATACTGAAATGACTTCATATTGAGAGAATATATAGATTTTTATTCCATGAATCGACATGTAAAAAATAATTTCTGTGGTGTGATATATTTGGGGATGATTGTGGATTCCTCTTTAGGATGATTCATAACAATTAATTTGTAGTTTTGATAAATTATTTTAATTATTCATCTCATACTTGCATTGAACCAAACCCGAAAAAGATCATACATCATTGGATGACGAATTCGTGTCATCTATTATCATTGATATGATTAAAAACTACTATGATGATCTTGTCACAATTTTACATGAATGGATAATAAAACTTTTGGTTATCAAATTTTTTATAATAAGGCATTGATGGAGAAACATATGGGAATTGATAATGTCTATGATGATTGGGATTAATCATATCGAGTTTTACCAAAATTTATATCCATATTTAAAAAAAATGAACAAGTTTTATTCCATATAAAGATAGATGAACATGTGTCTCCAGATTAATGACTTGATCCATAACATGCCAGATTGGGTCGGTTGTTCTAGGCATTAATTCTATGTATTTTTATATTTCTTTTTTGTAAAAAGATCCAACTAATGGATGAGACATTTCAATATGGAAAATAAAAGAAAATATTTTTTACCTAGAAAACCCATGATGTAAACTGTTCTCCCTTAAATCTTACAAATTACATTGTGGGAAATGAATATAACGAATCATTGAGTTGGTTTTTGGCATGTCTAAAAAACCATTTCACCTGCATTCTGAGTGTTTTTTATATCTAATCATCATTGGGGAATCAAAGAGGCAATCAACATAGATCATGTTACATGGAGACCCATGAATTGACATCATCAATATTGTATCAGAGAAATTTCCTTCAATAGGTGAACAACATTCCATTATGAATATTTGGATTAGGAAATCACAAGGCTTTCTACACAATATCTTTCTTGTGATTTACTATTTCAACATAATCATAAAATTAATTTTTGTAGAATGTTACCACTTTTGTGTATCAATTGAGATTTATCAAGGAATATTTGTATAAAAATTATGAAAATTTTTGGGATAATCATGAAATATATGGTTATATGATGTGGATCCAGAAGAAAAATGGACTTTAGAAAATGATGCGGGGAAGTTGTACGAACACATGACCATATCCAATAGAACTTGAATTAATGGAGTATTCAAAGAGATGTGTGAGTAAACTCTATTTGGAATAGTTAAGGAGTATTTTTATCATCGTTTCCATAACATCATTGATAGATACTATTTCAACATAATCATAAAATTAATTTTTGTAGAATTTTACCACTTTTTTGTATCAATTGAGATTTATCAAGGAATATTTGAATAAAAAATATAATTTTTTTTGGGATAATCATGAAATATATGGTTATATGATGTGGATCCAGAAGAAAAATGGACTTTAGAAAATGATGCGGGGAAGTTGTACGAACACATGACCATATCCAATAGAACTTGCATTAATGGAGTATTCAAAGAGATGTGTGAGTAAACTCTATTTGGAATAGTTAAGGAGTATTTTTATCATCATTTCCATAACATCATTGATAGATAAAAACAAACCAGAGATGAGATTCTTCATGGGTCAAGGAATGGGAGAAACATTCAATTATAGAGTGAAAAGAACATTAAAGATGCTTCCACTTATCGAGTGTGCCTTTTACACTGAGAAGACTCTATATTCTATATGAAATAGTGCACAAGACCCATTCTATGTATCATTTTTAATGTCTTAGTAAAATTACTGGAATCAGGAAAATATTAATGTGAAAACATCTACGAATTAATATTTCCATGCGCACATGCCATCGTAACATGTGCCTATGTGAACATACCATAAGAATCATATGTTTTTCCATTGTATTAGATAGATACTATTTCCAACTACTTTATTTCACCATGAATGCTTTTAATTATTTTCAAAAAATTTCAATTTTGAAAGACCAACTGTTATTGATACATGAAATAAAGATTCCACAATAGAAAGGGTGAATGAAGTATAGTAGGATACTTAATGAGATGGACAAGCCTCAAGAACAAGGGAATCGTTTGAGATGTAGCAGATGTCATCAAGAATGAAATATCAGGAAATTTTTCCCTAAAAATATTAAATTGGGTTTACATTCTCATCCAAAATAACTTATTGCTTCCAACGAGAAATTTTCATACTATCAGTTACAAGGTGTTAATAAAAAACCTTAATTTTTAAAAATTTCGGGACATTATTTAATAAAATTACTAAATAATAATAAATTGTGAATAAAATATACAACCATTTATGTAAATAACACCCATGTTATGAATTCCAAAATTATATATCATTTTAATAAATAAAACACTCTTCTAATTATTTTTAGAAAATAAGTTTGATAATAGTTTAGAAAATTAGGTAAAATGAATATAAAACATAAAAAAAATTATTTATCATTGATTAAATTATGATTATGATCATACAAATTTAAATTAACAATAATAACCCCATTTTAAAAAACATGAATTCTTTACATCACATAATAAATACCATGAATTTTTTTTATGAAAACATGTTTTGTATAATATGAGCCTGAATTTGGATGTGATGTAAAATCAGTGTTATTTTCATGTGGTTGATTAATAACATCCTCCCAAGGGATGTACATAACATTGGAATTTTCAAAATCTTTCTGACTTCTAATGAAATCATCAAAATATGGGGAGGCATTTCATTGGATGTCCAAAAGATTTTGAAAATTCTAGTGCTATGTAAAACCCATTGGATGATGTTATTAATATACAACGTGAAAATAACTTGGATTTTAATTCATTTGTAATGTCATTATCATCCCATCCAAACACTATTCCATTGAAATATGTAAAGGTATTTCTTGACTATTTTAATGCATTCATGCCTTTTTTAATGGGGGTTTTCATTACAATTTAACTTTATATGATCATTATTTTCATCTTACCATGGATAAATATATTTATTCTATGTTTTTACTTATTTTTACCTCACTTTTGAAATCATTCTCTAACTTATTTTCTAATAAATTTTAGATATTGATGAATGTTTTTATATGTATAATTTTATATAACCATATCATAAAAAACACCCTTTCAAAGGAAAAACCATCTCTAAAACTATTTTAAAAAATATGTTTTTAGAAAAATAAATACACACCCTTTTTTTATTAGAAAAACAACAAAAAAACAATGATAACATACATTTCATGACTTATATTCTACTATTCATTACATTTTGCAGACCATGATGTTATATTTACATTTTAAAATTATGAAATATTTCATTTTTATACATATAGATGGAAGATACTATGCTTTTCAATAACCCGTATAGGCATGTTTCATATGAATTTATAGTGGTCCATGAGGTTTGATGTACCAATCTATTTAGAGAACACCATTATCATTACATTCCTCCTCTTACTGCCATTGTAACATACTTATGTTGTTCTAGATTCTATGGAATTATTGTAAATTGTTTTATACTATTTTATCATACAATTATTATTTATCTCACTAAGATATGAAGACATGTGGCACACATATTCCACTTTCATGAGAAAGAGACGACCATCACCTTTGGGGATGTGGTTGATCATATCAGTATTCTTGTATAGGGGGACACTGTTAAAGGACTCACCCATAGAGAGTAGACTAATCATGGAAAAAACTTCTAGGTGTCAACCTTTTGGTTGAGGATGATGCAACATATGTTGGGTGAATATCAATGTGATATCTTGGGATTCACTTTTTAAATTTACCCACTGACGCTAATACAATGATGGTCATACATCACAACCATGCATATATCTTGCTCCACATTAGAGGTAATCTTGAACTGATATCTATGGTATGCATGTGAACTTGATGTATCTGAGGATACTAGAGGATTTGTATTAGGGTGGAAGATATATATGGGGATCTGTACAATTGACATACACTTATATATCATCATGCATGATATGCCCATTAGATCAAAATGATCATGGTTGACGTGTCATCTTTATTTAGATATGGGAATTATAGATAATCCCTCCCATCTACCCTATTCTTTATAGATAGGATATTCATATAGATGTAATGTATTATGATCTGTTAGGATGTAGGTATGATCACACATTTCATATTTTAATGGTACTATGATTTATTAAATTTTATTTATTATTATTTATCACTATCTATGTTTTAATTTATAGGTGGAGTTAGGCATAGCACTCTTTCAAGATGCTAAGTAACAATTTTGTCGAATATCGTCTCATGATGGAAAATCTAGTACCCATAAATGTTTTTACATAAAGTCTTTCATGGAAAAAATAATTTCATAAAATTATATTTTTTTGAGTTTTAGTAACAATCGTTTTTAAAAATGTCACATGTTATTTCAGATTACATAGCTTCCATGTTGCCCTCAATTAGAGAAGATGTCAACATACTACATTAATCGGATTTAGGATACCATATTTATAGTTCCTCTCATTCACTTTCATTTTGTTGACTGGCACCGACCTAATAGATTCATGCACCAATTTTGACATGGTCAATGTATTCAATTTTTACCTAGGCAGTCATGAGTGCTTCATTCTGTGAAGCTGATAGCGAGGCAGGATGTCCACTAGCAAAAAAAATATGCAGATTATTTGGACCTCTATTCCAGAAAAGATTCATTTCTTATTGTGGGTATGAGTATGATGTTATTCAATCTAACAGATAATCTCAATTACATTCCATTGTATATAATGTAGTATATATTATATCATACTTCTCATGGTAGAGGGTTGTAGGGTCCAGTATGTTAATAAATTTCCATTATTATTTCATTTGTATTTTTTAATTTCATTTTTATCCCATTACAACATACTCAAAAACAAAATACTATGTCCATTCCAAATTTGGAGGGGGGTGAGGTTTTTAGGTAGTCATTGTATGATGTTTCCGCATAGGGGATTATGTTAGAATATTTTGTTTTACACGATAGTATCTATTATCATCCACCACAGGGAGATGATGTTCATACTTAGTAAATGGGGGTTACTACTCAAGAACCTCTTCCAGCAGTTACTAATGTTGAGGACCCATGATAATTGTGATGAAGACTATGTCATGAAGCCTGTGAGGCCTCATTTGATCTATAGGGATAGGTCAACCCTCTAGCAGTCTAGCTTCAGCTAATTTAGGGTATATATCAAGAGTCAAGTGATCCATTTTTGGTTTACGGATATCTATAGATTTCTCCAAATATACTTGATTATAGCTTCTATCATGGGTCACTTCCCATTATTGTAGTTGGATCCCTAGAGACAAATTTTTTGTACTTTATGATAATATATATTCAGAGTTTTGAATATTGGTAAACATATTATGACATCATGATTATTTTTCTGCACAACAATGTATGTGATAATTCCCTACAAGTAGTTGTCGCACTAAAAGGGCATATTAGTTCTCCACTCTGATGAGACCCAGAGGTGCTATGAAAATATTGTTAAATATATTTTATGTAGTTGGATGATACAATTGGAGATACACAAATGATATAGTCTATCAGAAGTAGAGACTCATAGGGCTTTGAAGAACCTTCTCATGGGGTACGACCTTGGTTTTATTTAGTAGGATATTATGAGAACGAAACCTACAAGTTAGAAATCCACATTTTTATCTATCATTGGATGTTTATATCTTAGAATGTCTATATTGGTCCTTAGAATTTAGGATTATTATTATTCGGTATTATGAGTCATTAACTTATATGTATTGATAAAAAATGTGACGAATGATCTACACTGAGAGGTAGCATACATTGGGTGCATCATGATTAATATTTCATTAATGAATATTGCAAGAAAATATTTGTCCACTCTATTCATTAATGGAATTTGATGTATTTTCCCCTTTTTTTGGGAACAATGTAGTGTGATGAAACCAATGGGCATGATGTTCAATTGAACGGTTCAATTAATACGATGTTAAAGAAACATATAATTAGCACATAAGTTGATAGAACTATCATGCAACCTGTTTGATTAGAGAAATCAAGATAAAGGGGCTATACTACACAGTAAGCATCTGTATGAGTTACTATGTCATTTTGACATTATCTAATCTATCTACGGGTGTCTTGGAATGTTTCTAGACATTATCCTTGGAATTTAGACTCCTATTCCTAATTCCACTGAGAAAGGGTCCTAGAGGGCCACACACTATTTCTATCCATAATATCAGTTAAATTATAATTTATTTTTTATTATTTAATAAGTTTATTAAAAAATATTACCACACATGGTTGAATAATTATTCAAGTTTACTTTATCACATATATTTCATCACCAGTTATTTGAGAGAATATAATTTGAGTAAAATATTTAATAAATATTTAATTTCTATTTTTTTGAAAATAATATTTATTTACATTTTTTAGAATAATATAGTGATATATATATATTACAAATAAATATTCATTATTCATAGCTTGATAAATATTTTTGTTTAATGATGGACTAAGTTCCATGTTATTATGAGAAATTGTAAATATTGAATTATATATTGTAAAATAATTTTTATTTTAATCCTCATGTTTTTCATATGTCAAGAAATAATAATGTTACTATTATTATTTGACATGGTATTTCTTAGGGATTAAATAAATACTAAGGGGAACTTATGAAATTATTTATCTCTATCCCAAGTGATTTATATTCCCAATTATATTATTTTCTATAAAATCCAATTCATTTTTATTTTGGTTGTGCACAATGAATTTGGTGAATTCTCTCAAGCCATAGATAGCTCCCTTATCTAAGAAGACTCCTAATAGTCGATATAGATTTTCCTCCACCTCCCACTCTGGAGTGAAGAGAAATCAATGAGAACAATTTGGATGTAGTTCATGAGGTGATAAATATTGGATGACTCATGATATTTGAATGGTTTTTCTTGCACATACTGTTTCCCATGGAAAAATTTAGGGAATTGTTGAACACATGTGCATCATCGCTAAAAGTGCCCAGTCAGATTATTGTGTCACTAAGAGGGGGAGGGAGAGAAAAAGTGATAACAATTTTCTTTTATGTTTCTTTTTAATTAAAAAAACCTCATTTTCCTATTAAATATTTCAATTACCTAATAAAAAATAAATCAACACACATCCAAAGGAACACAATGATTTACAAGGTTCACTATTCTATAAGAATAACTACATCCTTAGTATGGTTTTGAAATTATCCAATACCATAAAATCCACTAAAAATCAATCATTGGATTACAATGAGAAGTATATACCCATTCACTCGTGTAGCACTATGAAACAATTCCACTAGTGCATGTGAACTATCTAAAAAAAATAGTGTTACAAAATGTCTATGTAACTACTCATGTTACATGATATTGTTTTCAATTCAACAAATGAACTCAATTGAAATACAATTCATCAAATCCTTAAAGAGAAGAAAGGTAAGAGCCACCTGGACATTTTTCATAGAAACTGAGTCTAATACTTTATCAGTATGATTCCTCCAAGTTAGATACATAAAAAACCATACTTGCAGTAAAATTTTCTGATTGAATACAATAGAGTAGAATCAGAACCACTTCAATCGAAAAATAAAATTGTTAAGCCAAAAAGAATATAAATGAATCAGATCCACCTGAAAACAATTTTCAAGCCAAATAGAATTGATCTCCTTTTATCCTCAGAAAACCAGAGCATCTCGCTCTCATGAAGTGAACATTGTATGTGTCAGAAAGTACATATTACTTTCTCCTTTTATAGGTGACTCAAAACAAATTTAGGATGGAATCCCAATACACATTCCTGATCACTTAAATTCACCCTTATCTAAATTTCTCCTAAAATCTCAAAGAAATTATGAATTCTTTAATGCTTCAATATTCCTCTAAAAACATCCACAATATTCACATCTTCTTCTTCAAACTCCCATTTCTATTATTGAGACAAATTAAAATTGTTAGTAATTCATGGTTCCAATCAACTGAGTCTTATTTCTCATATCGATTGCTAAATACGATTCTCAGAACCGATTTGAATCAAATTCTTGTATCTGAATGTTCAACTCCCTCTTGAAATATCATTCAACAATATCCTTCTCTTTATTCTCTCTTGACTCACTTTAGAAACTATAAATCATTCATAAACTAGTTCTTGGATCATTACTACTTTCATGACTTTGAAATCATTGAGGACCAAAATTAGAATCATCTGATTTCAATTCGAATGCATTATAAATTTCCATACATTGTTGCTTCGTTATTTTCATCTCAACTCAAGCATGATATTTTCTGAATAAAAATGGTCTGGATATGATCATCTTGAATTCAATCATTCAAGATATGATTATTTTGGATACAATAATTTTTAGTTATGATAATTCTGGTTACAATCAAATAAAATCATAAAAAATGTTCTTCCTGGATATGATACAATACAACTTGAAAATTATGATCTTCCACGATATCATACAATACAATCTAGAAATGATGATCACCCCAGATAAAAAACAAAAAAATCAAAAGGTGATGATCCTCTTGAGTACGAAGAAATACAATCTGTAAAAAATGATATTTGATCTATACCAAGTTTATTATTTCACATTCACGCAAATATGATCATTTTGAAAATCAGTCAGCACCACCTCTTAATCTTCTATAAGCACTGCTTTTAAATATCTGCCACAATACAATCAGAATCACTTTTCAATCAACACCCCTTGATACAGTGAAATCGTAAACACACTACTACAGTGAAACCATAACCACCTGCTACAGTGATTCGTAACCACCTGCTATAGTGAAATTGTAACCACATTCTCTATTGAAATCATAACTAGCTACTACAATGAAATCGTAACAAAATGCTACAGTGAAACCGTATCATGTTGCTGCATTGAAATCATAAGCTCCTACTATAGTGAAATCGTAACCAACTATTGTAGTGAAATCAAAACCATCTTCTTTAGTGAAATCATAACCAGCTGCTACATTGAAATCGTATGAACATGTTATAGTGAAATCATAATCCCCTGCTAGAGTTTAAAAGTAACACTTATTTTACTTTTACCCAGTATCCAATTGTTTCAAAAAATAAATATATCAACTCTTTCTATTCTTTTCTTTATGGCTTCTCCAATAGGCACTAACTCTTCAATTTGGATATGATTGTTTTGAACACAATTAGTACCACTTCATTCTCTCTTCCATCTGGACACAATAAATCGGAATTTTATTCTTTTCTAATTGGAATCATCTCTTTCAATACCCCTTTTTCTATCAAGTATGCATCACAAGTTTGTACATCAACTCATCATTTATATTAAATTAAAATCAGATAAGAATCATCACAATTACATTGGAAAATATCACAACATTACTTTCACTCATGTATCTCCCTTTCCTTCTCAACCAGAGAAGAAAATTTCTGAATAAATGAGTCCAGTTGTTAGAAAACATGAATATGATTCATTTCAAAACAAATCCCCAAAAAACTATTTTCACAAAACAAAGTAAATTGATTTAATTTCATCAAAAAATATCTTGACAAAAAAAGAAAAAACTATAATAAAAAACACCTTCATCATCATCTAGGTCCCAAAAATCTCACCCATTGCATTTTGTTTTCAAAAAGTATTCATAAATCAATGAACATTGTAACCACATGAAATGGATTACATATCAACAATTATAACCCTAGGCATGATAAGTCATTGTTGGAAAGAAAAGTATTAATAGAAAAATCATGATATCAAAAAATATTTTAATGAAAAACTCTTTATTTTCTTTATTATTCCTAGAAAACAAATCAATTTCATATCTACAACCACTACGAGAAGTAGTTATAATAATTAAATTCAAAAAATACTGAATTAACAATATACCGACAACTCTCTCTTTTATTCAATAAATTTTTGAAAAAAACATTTTTCCCCCTTGACAAAACTGTCAAAAAATAAGATTAGGGAGGGGACTGAAACACATACCTCAACATTCGAGAGAAAGAGGGTTGACACCCATGTTGATCCTCATTTTTGAAAACGAATCCTTTGATTTTTTTGTGAAAATATCAGCAACTTCTTATGCTGTTGGAACATACTCTATCTTCAATTAATTCTTCTCCACATGGTCTCTGATGAAATTATATTAGATATCAACATGTTTTTAATGAAATGGTTTCACATGATTCTTGACGATATTGGATGTACATTGATTATCACAACCCAAAAGAAAAGATAATTTCACTTCAACAAGTAAATCATCCAATTTAGTTTACATTCACATAATTTGAGTGGTGAATTGAGTAAAAGTAACATACTCAACATCAGCCATACAGAGAGTAACTGAATTTTGTTTCATTGAATTCCAACTAACAAAATTCATTCCCAGAAAAAATACACCACCAAATGTGGATCTTCTATCATAAATATTTCCTTACAAATCTTCATCATAATTCCCAAACAATTCAATACAATTTGATCTGTCATTGTTGTTCCCACTGAAATGGGTTTGGAAACATTTTTTGAATTTTCCAATCAAAACCTCTTGAGATATTCTTTTGCATACTTATTTTGGGAGTGGAAAATGTATTCTTTTTTTTCTAGATTTTTAACCCAAAAAATTATTTCATTTCTCCCATTAAGAACATTTCAAATACATTATTCATTTCTTCAAAAAATCATTCTCATCGTATTTATTCATTCCCATCAAAGATAATATAATCAACATAAATAGATACATTGCGGGTAGTCTCTTGACATTATTTGATCAATATATTTCTATCCACTCCTAATTTGTTAAAATTTGTCTTTATTAAGCATGTATAAAATTTGTAATACCATTAACTTGGAGTTTGTTTTATGACATAAACTTTCTTTTTCATTCTTCAATTACAAACATAAACTTTTCTAATAACATTTCCACAAAGTTGTTCAATATAAACATCTTCTCCAAGATCCCAATTTAGGAATGCAGATTTGAAATACATTTGAAAGATCTTGTAACCTCTCTATGCAAAAATAGAATGAATGAATCTGATTATTTCTCGTATTTCCACTGAAGAAAGGGTTTTATCAAAATCAATATGGATAATATATGAATACCCTTTCTAAACCATTCATGCCTTGTTTTTCATAACTTCGCCATATTCATTCAGCTTGTTCCAGAAAACCCATTATGTGCCAATGATGTCTTAGTTTTCAAGCATGAGTATTAGTTCCAATGTATTATTATTTTCAATCTAATACAAATCTTCATTCATGGATTGAAACCATTAAGGATTCTCAAAATATTCTTTCACATCAGTCGTTTCCACTTTGGAATAGAAATAAGTATGATTAATGGAATTTCTTGTTCTTCTTGTTTGAACCTTCTTATGTTGATCAAAAATTATATTTTACGCTTCTACATGTTTCCTCAAACTAGGATAATATTATTTTTGTATTCCTAATCACTGTAAATAGATTACTCTGATTAATCACCATTATCAGGATTATAGTTATTTTTATCCTATTCAGAATTATCTTCTTCATCTTTCTCAGCTTCATTGTCTTTTTGGCATGTTAATCTTTCATAGATCTTTCAATATCATTTACATAAATTGTATCAAAAGTGATTCATGTTTATTTGTTGAATAATTTATATCATATTCCTTCTAGATCGTAGCCAAGAAATATTCCATTTTCACCCATATTCTCAAACTTACTATAGTTTCCACCTTTATTCTTTATCATGCATGGACTCCCAAAAACACTCAAGTGTTTCAAACATGGAGTTTTATCATAAAACAATTAGTAGGAAGTCATAACATGATTGAGGCTGGAAGAAACAACAATTCTGAATGAAAATAGCAGTACTCATGGATTGTCTCCAAAAGAGAGTAGAAATACCATGTTCAAGTAACATGGTTCTTCTTATCTTCACCAGACATATATTCTTTCCTTCAGCAACCCCATTTTGTTCGGGGGAGGTGTATGGGGAACTATTTTCATGTTGAATTACATGCTTCTCAGGATAATATTCAAACTCATTACTTTGGTATTCACCACCATTATATATTCGCAACATCCTCATGGAATAGACACTTTCCATATCTTCGTTTATTATAAAATTTTGAACATTTTCAATGCTTCGGATTTGTGATTCATATACATGCCACAAGTAATGTGATTAAAATCATCAATGACTGTAATGAGAAATGTATCTCCATTTTTTTATTTTTTTTCACATTTTCCCCCATATATAATTGTGTATCAGCTCAATTGGTGGTTTTAGACAAATATCAACTTTCCTATGCACAAAATTTTTAATCATTCCTTTCTGGAAGATAGTGAAACACCAATCTATTCTTCTGGGTAAATAAATTATATTTCGAACACTGTTTGTAACATCCTAGTTACATGAAGAATTTCAAATTTTAATATTTATTATTATTTTTTAATTAGATATTAATTTTACATTATAGTGGATTCCATGTTCGATGGCATACCTGACACAAAATAATGTGTTTCTCTAAAATCATATGTTGCACACAAAGTTGAGTCATACTGAAAATAATAAAAATATAATATTATTATTTTAAATGGTAGTTAACGCCGAGAAGTTATACTAGTGAGAATGAAAAAAACTAACTAAATTGTGATAAATCATGTTTGTTAAATGTTTTTACAGTTATCCAATAAATGTTATAGGCTAAAAATGATAATGAATCCAATTTCAAGCATAAATACTCAAATATTTTAAAAATGTAGTTTTTCTATCTTTTGATGGAGAAACCATTTTAAATAATGTTTTTTTTTCACTTTTATATGTTCCAATTGAAAAAATAAACTATTCGTTAAAAGTGGGAGGTCAAAAATTACTTTTGGTAATATTTATTTATTTTTCTAATAAATTTCAATTTTTTAATGAATTGTGAAAATACTGCAATTTAAGTCAAAAAATGACTTTTCATATGATTTATTATTATAATTAGATTATATTTTTAATTGGTTTTAATGTTTAATTACATTATGTTTTTACAATTTCTACCAATTTTGGTCATTGGATGTACTATAACATTTATGATAGACATAAATATTTGTCAATCTTTTCGTAGTTTTTATTTCTTAAAAACACTTTTTTTAGTTTTGACAACGGGAATTAATTTTAATTAATTTCTGAAACTTTGGTGTTTTAAATTTGGAGAAATAGTTCTATTTTTGGAATCAGGAGGTCTAAATTGTGTAAATAGGAAACTTTTTTTTCAATTCTATGAATAACATCTTCTATAAATATTTTATTTACCGTGGTTAAATTGTAAATCTGGTAAATAAGGGTAAAAAATAATATTATAAAAAAATTACACTACAATAACATGTGTTCTAATAATATTGGATGAGATATGTCTGGTGGTGATCATCTTTTGGTCTAATGTGAGACAACATGTATCCACTTTGATGTAAAAATAAAATTTTAAATGAATTAATTTAATTTAAATAAAAATACAACATTAAAATGTATTTTTCTTAAAACAACATATATATGGGGTTTATAAGTGATATATCAGAATATAAATTCTCATTAGAAAGATAAACAATGTTTCCTATGTTATGGTATTTTTTTATAATATTTAGTGATTACATTAATAAATTTGTCAAGTACACAATGGTGAGGTGGTTATTACCTTATTCATGAATAGTGTAAATAAATGAAATTATAAATATTAAAAATAAATTTATTTTGAAACTTTTTATGCCATCGATGAATTTTAGAGTTGAGTATGACTTTTTTTCGTTGAATTAATGATTTTTTTCATTGAAATAAGCTTTTTCAAATGGATTTTTAAAAAATGTGTAACACCCCGAGCAACCATGATACGCTTCTCATTCAATAATGCAATAGCTTGCATTGTATGCAACTTCGAGTTCTAAAACACCATGACTAATCAAAGTAGCCGTTATGAATAGTAATAACCACTTTTTAAAATTATAGAAATTTTATAACTCAAAATGCACTTCATTTTTTGATTCGGAATATCGAAATTAGCCTATGTTGAATTTTTGGTATTTTTCTGAGAACTTCTCATTTTTTATGAATAGTGAAAAATACTTAAAAAAAACTTTTTTAATCAAAATAATTTATAGAGATAAATTATACTATTTAGTGGTTTTAAAGTATAATTAGAATATATTTTTACCATTTTATCCAATGGTGGTCATTAGAATTAATTTAACATTGAAAATGGACATAAACAATTGCCAATCTTTTGATATAAATTGTTTCTTAAAAACACGCTATTTTTTCTGACAGTGGGAATTAATTATAAAATTAATTAATGCAACTTATATGTATGGAATTTTGTAAAATAGAAATCATTTTTGAATTCGGAATATCAATTATAGCTTAGGGTGAAGTTTTGGCATTATTCTGAAAAACTTCAATTTTTGATGAATAGTGAAACCACTAAGTGGTAGTTAAATAACTGATTTTTCGTTTAAATGAAATATTACCACTTTTGTGGTTTGATTTTCAAAAATCCAACATGCATGGTTTTCATTAAGAAGTAAAATGTGGTTCAATGAGATAAAAATAATTTTTGGTGAATAGTAACTTTTAAGTTCTTAATCGCGATTAGAGGTAATTAGTGTAGTTTAAGGTAAAAATAATGTTTTAATAATATGAGATGAGCTTGACACATGTCCTACCCTCATTGGATGTGCCATGTCCGACCAAGAAAATCCATGGGTCAACCTTGGGACCCCATGTAGCCACTTTAGTTGGAAAATGACATAAATACCTTTTATTTAATGTTAAAGTAAAAAATGACACAAACATGAAATGTTTTACTAAAACAATTTTTACATGGGGTTATACAAGTCATATTTTAGATTATAAATATTCATTGGAAAGCTAAAAAAATTTCCTACATCATAGTATTTGTTTTATAATTTTCAGACATTAAATAAATTAAATTATTTATGACATCAAGATGACGCAGCGATGACCTCATTATTTAACGATTTAAATAAAATGAGAAGATAATGTAACATACAAGGCTTACACTTGTCCAAAGCATATTGGATGAGGATATTTCAACCGTTATTACCTTATTCTCGAATTATACAAGTGTGGGACCTTTAGAATCCAAAAAGCATTGTATAATAGAATAACATTTCATTACTTTCCAAAAGTGCCCCTCCTCTCCACTTATAAAAGGCCCCCACCACTCCCACCTCATTTACACTTTCAAGCCATTTGGCTCGGCCAACCTCTGCCCAAATACTCTCCCAACTTCCCCCTCTTACTCATAGAAGCCTCACTTTGGGCAGAACTTTTCCCAAGGAAGCCTTTGGCTCAAATCAAAAAGAGTTACCCGATTTTGAGGTAATGTATTCTCTAATGTTGTTTTGTTTTATTTTTCTTCTCCAACCCCCTAAACTCTTTTTATTAATTTATTTTGTAACAACACCAGTATCCTAAATATATTAGGATGTTGTTATAAGAAGGATTCGAGCTACACTTACACACACCTACATCTAATGGTTGAAGAACATACGGTTTATGTGGATGGCGAATTTCTGCCTCACGAAACGATGATTGTTCAACACTCATATAACACCTTCAAAGGTGGCCATTAAGATGTCACTATTTTTATATATGATATATAATATGTTTATGTTTTACTTATGATTCTGTATTTCTCATTTATGGAATACTTTATGATTTCTATTATGGGTAAAACGCGATAATTTCATTTTAGGAAGTGCAGACTACCGCCCCCTCAAAGTGATTTGAATCGTTAATGCCATATGTGGGATGTATAAAGGATGGAGTAAATGGTATTATACACTATATTATACTTGAATTATATTATACATTTATATCATTATGATTTCGTTCCATTAAATATGAAATTGAAATGAAAGTAGCGTTCATGCGTACGTACGGCTTACCGTCTCCATGAACGGTGCATTTCATTTCTTAACTCTAAAGGTTACGTAATATTATAAATGAATGTATATAATGTATATATAAGATATATATGACATATAAATCATGAATATAATTCTGGAGATAATGTATATTCTACCACATAAACAACTTGTAATTATAAGAAGTTTATTGTTGACTCAAGTACCAAAGATCAACAAAACGACCGTTATTAACTTAAATAATTACACAATGTTCATATAATTGTAATAAGTGATATAATAAGGATAATGAAATTGAAAATGGTTCTTAATAAGGTATATATTAACTCTAGTTTATTATTCAGGAGGTTAAAGAACGGTTGAGTCAAGTCAGACACGAGGTAAGGGAATTTCTTAACCCAATTTCCATTCTTTGGGTTAATCTCCTACTTTCAAATTATGTCATCATATTATTATGTCCTATATTGTATTTGTAATTTATTTATGTGTACTTATAGTGAATACAAATAATATATCTATTTTAAAAATTATCTTTGTATGGGACTTCGTCTCAATCTCCTTTCATTGAGGCATATTTGGTTTTATACAGAACTTTCTTTTATACGGTGTATAAACCCCTTTGACTTTTACGTTTATTCAAAAGGAATCTTTTTTATACGAAGCGTTTTACTAAATGAAAAAAATGGAATGTTTTTCTTTCTGTACTTATGCGGCGACAATGACTTCTCCACCGCCGTGACCATTATTTGATATTCGGCTTCCTCTACAAGCCATCATTTTTTTTAAAAGAAAAATAAATACAAAGTTTTAACGTTCTTTTATTTTGGTATTGAAAATAGTTTTGAAAGAATTTTTATTATATCAATGTGTTGTATTGATATCTTGTGATTGAAATGTGGAAATGTTATGTTTCCTTTATGCATGTTTTATGTGATATGATTATGTTATGGTTTATGATATGATTAAACCTATTCATATGAGGAATGCATTGGACTTAATAAGTGATGGGTGGAGCCCGCTATAGCTCCTCGATGCATCAGTAGGTCTCATGAGACAACTAGACATGGAATTGGCCGAGGCCCTTTCCCAATTTGATTTATGGTTTTGGCCGAGGCCTTAATCATTTTAGACGTCTTGACCGAGGCCTTGAAAAAATGTTTCAGAATGTCTGGCATTATGCATTCCATCATTATGAAAATGGTTATTGATATTGCATTGGATTATTCGATTAGTAGAATATCCATGTGAGTAAGTAAATTGCATTATTGAATTTTATTTTTTCCATATTATTCTAAAGTTCAAGTTTAAAAAGGATTTTGTTTTTGTTATACATTTCCTTAAATGTTAATGATTATTTATGAAAGCTTCCGCAATATTGTTATCCTTACTGAGCATCTGAGCTCACCCCATTCAATGTTTTAATATTTTCCAGGATGTGAAGAAGTATTTTATGAATGACATGCAGGGATAGTCAGAAGAGGATATGAGTGTGGACTATGAAGACTTTGTTATTAATTTTTCACTTTATGATGTAATGTAACGCTTATGAATGTATCTAGTGTTTCCAAGGCTACTAAACTAATCGGTCTTTAGAGACTTGATCTTTTGTGATCATGCGAATGTTACGAAGTAATGCACTGGCTCTGGGTAGCTGGGGTCAGGGCGTTACAGTTGGTATCAGAGGAAGTTTAGTACTAACCTTGGGAGCTAGATTTAGATAAACTTTGATTAGAGCACATAGCCCGAAGATAGACTTTGAGGATTAGTATAGAAGAACTTCCTAGAATTTTGGTATTATAGAATGTTATGACTTTCTGAGTAATACATCCCTGTCTGGATACGAGTAGGTAGAGGCAGCTCTGGCACAGATGTACCTAGGGGTAAAACCTGAAAACATCGTTTTGAGCTAGACTCGAACGGGAACTGGCTCACGGCAACGGGCCTTGCTGCACTCTTGGTTACAACACTCCTAGGGGATATGCTTTGGATAATTCTCATTTTCTTTACAAACCACTATGAAGGGTTATGAGTATATACTTCCTCAAAGAAAACATTTTATAGATTATATCCATAAATAGTTCAATTTATGTTAAGTATCTTACAAGTATGTAATTATGTATTTTGATTCATAAACTAATATAGTTTATGCCATTGATTAGAAATGGCACCTAGTGGAAGGAAAGGAAACTGTATCAATGCACGCACTCCGTGTAGGGATTTCCCTCCTGCTCAAGATAATTATTGTGGATCTGGAGATACAACTGGTGCTGATCAACTTACTACCATACTGGGATAACTCACTCAGGTTATGAATAATAAACTTACTCGTATGGAGCACCCTGATCCGCAACGCGGAGGATCAATATTAGACCGCCTCATGAGGCAAAAACCACCAAAATTTAATGGGGGTACAAATCCATTAGTATCTGAGCAATGGATAAAATCTTTAGAGAAAATATTCCACACCTTGGGGAGTAGCGAAAGGGAGAAGGTTATCATGGCAGTTTACCGCCTCACTGGAGATGCCGATCAATGGTGGTCATTGATTCAAAACACAAAGGAAGACGATGATGTATCAAATATGGAATAGAGGGAGTTCAAAGAGATTTTCTTAGAAAAATACTTTCCTCGTGACCATAGAGCAGATATGGAAAGGCAATTTCTGAGTCTGAGACAAAAGGAGGATGAGAATGTCGCAAAGTATGAGGCCAACTTTACAAGGTTAGCAAGGCATGCTGCCGATTATATACGTAACCCAAGGAGTAAGACTGATCGTCTCTTTGATGGGTTAAAACCATTTCTCCGTCGAGCTTTAGTATCACAATCCTTCCCATCAAACGAAGATATTGTCTCGTGTGCTATCAAGACAGAAAATGAATTCTCTAAGTCTTATGACAATAAAGTAAAGCAAGAGAAGAAGAGAACGGTGGAACAAGGGACAGATAAAGGGAAAAGGGAAAGAAGGATTTTCCATTATGTGATAATTGTGGGAAGAATCACCCTGGTACTTGCCTAAAAGGAATGGGAGTTTGCTATAAATGTGGAGAAAAAGGTCACCAGTCGCGTGATTGCAAGGGAAAGAAAGAGGCTATCAATGTTGAATGCTACAATTCTAGGGAAATGGGGCATTATGAAAATGAATGTCCTAAGCATCAGAGAAACTTACCTCAGAAAAGGGCAAGGGATCAAGGACAATCTTATGCTGTTACTACAGTTGAAGTAGAATAACTAATGTATTGGTGCTTTTGGACTCATGGATTATATTCTGGTTATTAGAATAATGTGATATATATATAAGGATTGTACTACAGTACTTTTTGATTTCAGTAAAGTTTTAATATGATTAAGGTAATCATATTTTTAGTATGTGAAAATAAGAGAAACTTTTCTTTGTTTGGGAAATCTGATGTTACAATTGATTTTGGAATTAAGAGACCTTTTAGAGAAAGTCTGGACAGAGGTATTTTGGATAACTATAAAGGTTGTAGTCGATTAAGTTGCTCTTTGTATAGTATTTTTTATGGTTAAAAATTTATGAAGATTATTTTTGAATATTATAATACTATAGTTTTAGGAAAAGGAAAACCTGAAGGGTGAGGCATAACCCGTCGCGTCGGACAAAGCTGCAGGAATCGAACCCACAATCATAGTGTGACAGGCCTTTATTTCCTACCACTAGCCTACAGGAGGTCCCTGGTTATTACAAAATAATTTTACTAATCTAAATGGTATGTGTTAATATTTGGAACATTATACAATTAGGATAAATATAATATTTTTTATTTGTATTACCTTTTAGCGTGAAAGATGGGTTTGTGGTAAAAATTTATTAAAGAATGAAAGTCTACATGACAAGTATGTATATTCCCTTACGTTCTTAGAAAATCTCCTAAATAAATTCCTCAACTTTATAAAAGTTAACTCAAAACAAAAATGTTGTCGGTTAACTTTTCCTACTGGGGAATCAATGATCGTTTAACCAATCACAAGTTTATGATTTTCTTGTAGTTAAACTTTCTCCTAATCCTGTTTTCTATAACTCTCCATCAGACCTTGATGGTTTGTTTCTCCTCCATATCCATATTTTCATAGGATCCTAGAATGGGCTATCTCGGGTGACCTTTGTACTTATCTTGCTTTCTTTTAATGTTATATATTTATTAACCTTATTTCCGATGTGGGTTTTCCACAATGGTATTTTCAATTTTCAACCTTTTATTTTCAAAGAAATAATTTTAAATTGCAAGGACGCAATTTATTGAAGGAGGGGAGAATGTAACACCCCGAGCATCCATGATACACTTCTTATTCAATAATGCAATAGCTTGCATTGTACGCAACTTCGAGTTCTAAAACACCGTGACTAATCGAAGTAGCTGTTATGAATAGTAAAAACCACTTTTTAAAATTATAGAAATTTTATAACTCAAAATGGACTTCATTTTTTGATTCGGAATATCGAAATTAGTCTATGTTGAATTTTTGGTATTTTTCCGAGAACTTCTAATTTATTATGAATAGTGAAAAATACTTAAAAACAAATTTTTTAATCAAAATAATTTATAGTGATAAATTATACTATTTAGTGGTTTTAAATTATAATTAGAATATATTTTTACCATTTTATCCAATGGTGGTCATTAGAATTAATTTAACATTGAAAATGGACATAAACAATTGCCAATCTTTTGATATAAATTGTTTCTTAAAAACACGCTATTTGTTCTGACAGTGGGAATTAATTATAAAATTAATTAATTCAACTTATATGTTTGGAATTTTTTAAAATAGAAATCATTTTCGAATTCGGAATATCAATTATAGCTTAGGGTGAAATTTTGGCAATATTCTGAAAAACTTCAATTTTTGATGAATAGTGAAACCACTAAGTGGTAGTTAAATAACTGATTTTTCGTTTAAATGAAATATTACCACTTCTGTGGTTTGATTTTCAAAAATCCAACATACATGGTTGTCATTAAGAAGTAAAATGTGGTTCAATGAGATTAAAATAATTTTTGGTGAATAGTAACTTTTAAGTTCTTAATCGCGATTAGAGGTAATTAGTGTAGTTTAAGATAAAAATAATGTTTTAATAATATGAGATGAGCTTGAAACATGTCCTACCCTCATTTTATGTGCCATGGACGACCGAGACAATACATGGGTCAACTTGGGGACCCCATGGAGCCACTTTAGTTGGAAAATGACATAAATACCTTTTATTTAATGTTAAAGTAAAAAATGACACAAACATGAAATGTTTTACTAAAACAATTTTTACATGGGGTTATACAAGTCATATTTTTGATTATAAATAGTCATTGGAAATCTAAAAAAATTTCCTACCTCATAGTATTTGTTTTATAATTTTTAGACATTAAATAAATTAAATTATTTATGACATCATGATGACGCAGCGATGACCTCATTATTTAACGATTTAAATAAAATGAGACGATAATGTAAAATCCAATGCTTACACTTGTCCAAAGCCTATTGGATGAGGATATTTCGAACCCTTATCACCTTAGCCTAGAATTATACAAGTGGGGGACCTTTAGAATCCGAAAAGCATTGTATAATAGAATAACATTTCATTACTTTCCAAAACTGCCCCTCCTCTCCACTTATAAAAGGCCCCCACCAATCCCACCTCATTTACACATTCAAGCCATTTGGCTCGGCCAAACTCTGCCCAAATACTCTCCAAACTTCCCCCTCTTACTCCTAGAAGCCTCACTTTGTGCAGAACTCTTCCCAAGGAAGCCTTTGGCTCAAATCAAAAAGAGTTACCCGGTTTTGAGGTAATGTCTTCTCTAATGTTGTTTTGTTTTATTTTTCTTCTCCAACCCCCTAAACTCTTTTTATTAATTTCTTTTGTAACAAAACCAGTATCCTCAATATACTAGGATGTTGTTATAAGAAGGATTCGAGCTAAACTTACACACACCTACATCTAATGGTTAAAGAACATACAGTTTCTGTGGATGGAGAATTTCTGCCTCACGAAACGATGATTGTTCAACACTCATATAACACCTTCAAAGTTGGCCATTAAGATGTCACTATTTTTATATATGATATATAATATGTTTATGTTTTACTTATGATTCTGTATTTCTCATTTATGGCATAATTTATGATTTCCATTATGGGTAAAACGCGATAATTTCATTTTAGGAAGTGCGGACTACCGCCCCCTCAAAGTGATTTGAATCTTTAATGCCATATGTGGGATGTATAAAGGATGGAGTAAATGGTATTATACACTATATTATACTGGAATTATATTATAAATTTATATCATTATGATTTCGTTCCATTAAATATGAAATTAAAATGAAAGTAGCGTTCATGTGTACGTACGGCTTACCGTCTCCATGAACGGTGCATTTCATTTCTTACCTCTAAATGTTACGTAATATTATAAATGAATGTATATACTTGATATATAAGATATATATGACATCTAAATCATGAATATAATTCTAGAGATAATAGATATTCTACCACATAAACAACTTGTAATTATAAGAAGTTTATTGTTGACTCAAGTACCAAAGATCGACAAAACGACCGTTATTAACTTAAATAATTACACAATGTTCATATAATTGTAATAAGTGATATAATAAGGATAATGAAATTGAAAATGGGTCTTAATAAGGTATATATTAACTCTAGTTTATTATTCAGGAGGTTAAAGAACGATTGATTCAAGTCAGACACGAGGTAAGGGAATTTCTCAACCCAATTTCCATTCTTTGGCTTAATCTCCTACTTTCAAATTATGTCTTGATATTATTATGTCCTATATTGTATTTGTACTTTATTTATGTGTACTTATAGTGAATACACATAATATATCTATTTTAAAAATGATCTTTGTATGAGACTTCGTCTCAATCTCCTTTCATTGAGGCATATTTGGTTTTATACACAACTTTCTTTTATACGGTGTATAAACCCCTTTGACTTTTACGTTTATTCAAAAGTAATCTTTTTTATACGAAGCGTTTTACTAAACGAAAAAAGGGAATGTTTTTTTTCCGTAGTTATGCGGCGACAATGACTTCTCCGCCGCCGTGACCAATATTTGAGTTTCGGCTTCCTCTACAAGCCATCATTTTTTTAAAAAGAAAAATAAATACAAAGTTTTAACGTTCTTTTATTTTGGTATTGAAAATGGTTTTGAAAGAATTTTTATTATATCAATGTGTTGTATTGATATATTGTGATTGAAATGTGGAAATGTTATGTTTCCTTTATGCATGTTTTATGTGATATGATTATGTTATGGTTTATGATATGATTAAACCTATTCATATGAGGAATGCATGGGACTTAATAAGTGACGGGTGGAGCCCGCTATAGATCCTCGATGCATCGGTAGGTCTCATGAGACAACTATACATGGAATTGGCCGAGGCCCTTTCCCAATTTGATTTATGGTTTTGGCCGAGGCCTTGAAATTTTTTTTCAGAATGTCTGGCATTATGCATTCCATCATTATGAAAATGGTTATCGATATTGCATGGGATTATTCAATTAGTTGAATATCCATGTGAGTAAGTAAAAGGCATTATTGAATTTTATTTTTGCCATATTATGCTAAATTTCAATTTTAAAAAGGCTTTTGTTTTAGTTATACATTGCCTTAAATGTTAATGATTATTTATGAAAGCTTCCGCAATATTGTTATCCTTACTGAGCATCTGAGCTCACCCCATTCAATTTTTTAATATTTTCCAGGATGTGAAGAAGTATTTTATGAATGACCTGCAGGGATAGTCAGAAGAGGATATGAGTGTGGACTATGAAGACTTTGTTATTAGTTTTTCACTTTATGATGTAATGTAACACTTATGAATGTATCTAGTGTTTCCAAGGCTACTAAACTAATCGGTATTTCGAGACTTGATCTTTTGTGATCATGCCAATTTTACGAAGTAATGCACTGGCTCTGGGTAGCTGGGGTCGGGGCGTTACAAAATGCATGTTATGAATAGAATAAAAATTGACATAAATGAGTTTTTAAAACAAATATTATTTTAAAAATTATATAATTGTCCTAAAAATATAATATTTAGTCAAATAACTTTGATAACGTTTAAAATGTCATTAATGAACCACTTTTGGTTCTATTTTCATTTTATGGTTAATATATTAAACATATAGTATGAATATACAAGAAGACCTCGTAAGAGTGTAATAAGTTAACTAAGGGTTAATTCTAAATCTAAAAGTTAAATTTTAAACTACAAAATTTATAAAAAATATAGTTTGGGAGGATATCAAATAATACTAATCTTATCATAGAGTTAAATTACTTTTGGACCATTTTAATATTAAAATTTATTTTATAATAAAATAATATTTCAAGATATTCTTTATGCACCCCTCGTATTTCTTATAAAAGGCCACCACCTCTAACACTTACTCACACTTCTAAAGCCCCCATAACTATTCCAACCTCTCCCCATATAATCATCCAACATCCCTCTATTACTTATAAAAGACTTAACTTGGTTAGAAGGCAATTTAAGAATTCCTTTTAGCATAAATCTACCGAATTTGTGGAAATTAAAGAATTAACAATTCTAGTCAGTCAAAAGGTAGGTCACTTCTCCTAAATATCTCTTCTTTAAGGCATATTATGATAGTATACATCTCATTATTTTACATAGTGTATAATAAAACCCATATGACTTTTAATTTCATTCACAATGAATATTTTATCCATGAAGTGTTTTATTAAATGACAAAAGAAATGTTTTAAACCGTTTTTCCAATAATGACCTCTACACCACCGTAATCATTATTTGGATTCCTCTATAATCCTTACGGTTTTTAAATGGAAATTAAATCATGCATTCCACTTTTGGGTGTTTTGGTATTGAATATGGTTTTTTAAATGGATTGATAATTTCAATATCTTGGAATGATTTCTTGTGATAGCAAATGAAATGTTATTAGTGAAATATTGATATTTACAATATTTTATGTTTTATTATTTTATAATGGTACATGGGAATTTGATGGATGGTTACATTATAAACCAATGATGGGTGGTTGCGTGATATACCAAATGAATGGTGGTTTCATAATAATCCAAGGAGTGGTGGTTATTTCATAACCTCCAATGCATTGGGTTTCGAAGTCGGAAATATGGATAATTAATTTAGTGATATGTGTGGAAGTCGACCATAAGGTTATTCCATTTAAGTATGATTATTTTTGTGTTATATTTAATTTCTATCTGTTTCTTTCTATGGGTTTTATGGTAATATTTTGGTTACAAAAAAAGGTATGTAATGATATTATATTCCATTAATTAGTTTGTAACTTATTTAAGGTAAAAATTATGACTTTATGATAATGTATTAATTGGTAATATATTGTTTTGAAAAATAATAGTTTTCATTCATTATGTATACTTTAATGATCCTTTAATTCTAATACATTGTTTTGTTAATGTTTTTGATAGGAATTAATGTGTAATATGGTCAAGGATGGGATCAATGAAACGACATGTTGTTTAAAACATGGAACTAAACATGATTCATTTGCAAGATTTTTTTATGAAAAAAATTGATACATGGTTGACATGTTTACATGTAATATTCATGTTGACATATATATGTTATGACCTAATTATCTAAAAATATAAACTAGAAAAGATCCTCAATGTTAATTATTAACACAATTCAGGATTATGTAAAATTTAAGGATGTGGCCTTATAGTTGGTATCAGATGTCAGTTTAGAAAACATTAAAAGAAAGGATTATGTTATGTTGATATCCATAAATTAATTTATGGTCAGATTGAAATGATATATAATTTCAAAATTACCATTTTGATTATTCTATGATATGTTTTTTAGAATGGGGTTTCGTAGAGGAAATAGGGAAGTTGTGCTGGGATGACATACAGAGGGAAATGACATTCCAAATCAGCATCTTGAGATGGTCGGAATCAGAACAGAACAAATTGTTGCAGTGATGGATCAGTTGACTTAGGCAGTATATGGTGGTTGTGTTTATAGATGATATTTTGGTATATTCTAAAATTAAATAGGAATATGAAATCCATTTATGGGTTGTCTTGAAAACCATAAAGGAAAAGAAATTGTATGGTAAATTCAGAATGTGTGGGTTCTAGTTACCAAAAATTTAATTCTTTTGTCACATTTTTTTTAAAGATGGAATAACTATGGATCATACTAAAACACCAGGTTTTAAAAAATGTAAATTACAATCAAATATAGTATAAATACATAGTTTCCTCAGTTTGGTAGGATATTACATAAGGTTTTGTGAAATTTTTTCACGATTATCTAGCCCACCAAATTTTTTCGTGAATGTGATGAATTTTTTAGGAATTGAAAAAAATATTTGTGAATTCATTAGTCTTGCACTTGGCTTTTAGAAATGGTGAATTTTTTATCTATAGTGACGCTTCGTTGAAAGGACTTGGATTTTTCATAATGAAGAATGATTAGGTAATTTATTATGATTCACTCTAGTTGAGAACTCATGGGTTAAATTAACCTACATAAGATTTTGAATTATCTATAGATGTTTTTGCTTCAAAAACCTGTAGGCATTAATTGTATGGTATAAAGTGTGAAATATATATTGATAAAAAATTATGAATTATTTTTTCACTCAGAACTAATTGAACATGAGGTAGAGGAGATGTATAGAATTAATTAAGAACTATGATTGTTCAATTCATTACAATCATGGAAATGAAAATAAAGTGGATGCTGATTTGATTCGAAAGTGTAATGCTTTATTATTCATGCTACGTTTAGAAATAGATTTTTTTTTGGTTTTTGATTTGATGAATTTTTCATTATATGTTGATTGTGCAGGAGATTTTTTTTGTTTTAGGTGGAAGTGAAATCATCTCGAGCAGACAAAATAAAGAATGCACAGATAGTAGACAATGAGTTACAGAAAAAGAAATAATTGTTTTATATGTGTAAGTTACCTGAATTTAACATTGATAAATATTGTGTTTTAAGGATTATAAAGAGATTATGTGTTCCATGTGATTCACTGTTAAAGAAGGAATTGTTATGTGAAGCTCAAAGTTCTCCATTTTCTGTTTATCCTTGCATTACTAAGATGTACACAGATAATCATGAGTATTACTGGTAGGATGGAATGAGAAGATATATTTTTGAAAATACTATGATGTGTTTAACATGAAAACATGTTAAATCAGAATTTCTATTACCAAATTGAATGCTTCAATCTTTTCCAATTCTATAGTGGAAATGGGAAAAAGTGTCCATTGATTTCATAGTGGAATTAACAAAGACTTCTCGAGGTATCTATGCAATCTTGATTATTGTTGATCGATTGAAAAAATCTATTTATTTCCTTCATGTTAGAGAAATTTTGTCTTTAGATCAACATTCTCAGTTGTATATTAATGAGATAGTCATGTTACATGGAGTTACCTACTCCATTGTATCTGTTCTTGGTGTTAGGTTCACCTATAACTTTTGGAAGGGCCTTCAGAAGTCATTGGGAACAAAATTAAATTTTAGTAAATCATTTCATCCTCAATCACATGAGAATTCAGAAAAAACAATTAAGACATTGGAAGATATTCTAGGTTCTTCTTCAATGGATTACCAGAGAATATTGGACCACAATCTTTCATTGGTTGAGTTTTCCTATATTATCAATTTTAATTTTAGTATACAAATGGAAGAATTTAAGGAATTATATGAAAATCGGTGTCAAACTCCAGATTTTTGAGATGATGTTGGGAAAAAAGTTTATGGGACATGAATTGGTAGAAGAAATGGTTGATAATGTTTAGTTGATTAAAAATACTTCGGAATGCTCATTACTGTCCGAAAAGTTATGCGGATATCAAAATGAAGGATATTTCTTTCCATGTAGGTGATCATGTCTTTCTCAATGATTTTTCATGTAAAAGTGTGATGTGTTTTAGTAATAAGGGAAACATGATTATGAGGATCATTAGATCCTATAAAATCAATGAGAAATTTAGATAATTATCCTATATTGTGGAATTACCCCCATGTTTATCCCAAGTACACAATATTTTTTATGATTCAATTTTTAGGAAGTATATTCGAGATCCATCTCATGTTTTGAGTCCAGAGGTAGTCCAGTTGGAAGAGAATATATCTTATGAGGAACAACTGACCCAGATTCTTAACTGAAGAGATAAAGTGTTGTGGAATAAGGTATTTTATCTGGTAAATGTTTTGTGGAATAATCATATTCTTGAAGAGGAAATAGGGAATCTGAAAATTCTATGAGGGATAAATACCCCCATATATTTGATAATTGAATAAAATTGTGAGAAAGCAATTTCTAAAAGGGGGGAAGGATGTAACATCCTAGGTAAATAATGAATATGAAAATTTCATATTTATTATTATTTTTTAATTAGATACTAATTTAAATTTTAAGGGGATGATATATTTGATGGCATACTCGACACACAACAATGGGTTTCTCTAAAATCGTTTGTTTCACACAATGCGGAGTCATTCTGAAAAAAAATAAAATATTTTTATTTTAAATGGTAGTTTAAACCTAGACGTTGTACTCGTGGGAATGAACAGAACTAACTATATTATGATTAAACATGTTTCTTAAATGTTTTTACATTTATCTAATAAAATTTAGAGGCTTAAAATGAGAATGAATCTAGTTTTAAGCATAAATAGTCTATCATTTTGAAAAGGATGTTTCACATCCTTTTGAGTGAGAACACTATTTAAATCTATTGTTTGTCACATTTATTTTTTACAATTTAAAAAATATACTTTTTATTTTGAATCGGGAAATAAAAATTTAAATTGGGTATTTTTTTGGAATATTTCTTATAAAGTTCATTTTTTAATGAATAGTGAAAAATACTGCATTTTAAGTCAAACCTATTTTTTCTTATAGTTTATTTATATGGATAGATTATATTTTAAATTAGTTTTAAAATATAATTAAATTAAGTTTTTACCATTTAATCCAATTTTATTCATTGGAGGTAATTTCATTTTTAAATTGGACTTAAATACATGACTATAATTTGGTAGGTTTTACAGCTTAAAACATGCTTTCTAGTTTTGACAATGGAGATTAATATTAAATTAATTTCTAAAACTATTGTATTTTGATTTTAGAGAAATGGATTCGATATTTATAATCATTAGGTCTAAATTGTATAAATAGGTATATTTTATTTTTAAACTTTATGAATATTAACATCAGTAAATATTTTATTTACCATGGTTACATGGTAAATATGGCAAATAAAGGTTAAAAATAATATTATAATAATATTAAACTAACCTAAAATCTGTCATAATACTATTAGATGAGCTATTTCGAACCATGAGCATCCTTGGGTCGATTTTGGGACCCTATGTAGCCACTTTGATGTGAAAATGTCATTTTAAATAATTAATTTAAAGCAATGAAAAATAAAACATAAACATGTATTTTTACTAAAATAAATTTTATATGGAGTAATCTACGTGATATATAATACTATAAATAGTTATTATAAAGCTAAAACTATTTTATTCATCATGGAGATTAATTTAGAATTTTTAGATTTTAAATAATCAAATTTATTTATGACACAATGTTGATGTAGTGATTACCTTATTAAGGAATGCTTTAAATAAATGAGAATATAAATATTAAAATAAATTTATTTTGAATCTGTTTATTCCATGTAGGAAATTTTGGGTTTAGTATAACTTTTTATCTTTTAATTAATGAATATTTTTCAAAATAATCAAGTTGTAAAATATTTTTAAAAAGTCATGATATGAATTGTATAAAAATTGACATAAATGAGTTATTTAAAAAGATATTGTTTTATTGGATTATATAAGAGTCTTAAAAAACTATGATTCCATAAAATTACATATCTAATGTTTACAATGACATTAATTAATAACTTTTGGTTTGATTTTTATTTTGTGGTTACTATATTAACCATATAGTATGAATATACAAGAATACATGGTAAGAGTCTAATATGTTAACTAAGGGTTAAAGGTAAATGATAATGTTAAATTTGAAACCAAAACATTTTTAAAAACTATTGTTTGAGAAAATTTAAAACAATACAAATCTTATATTCATATTAAATTAGGATGGTACCTTTTAAAAATAAAAATTATATTTATAATAAAATTACATTTCAACATATTCTTTATGTTCCCCTCCTCCTTATTATAAATTGCCACCACCCCTAACCCTACTCAGACCTTTAAATAACCCTTGGCTCATCCAATTTCATCCCAAATAATCTCCCAACGTCCCTATATTCCTCTTATAATCATTACCTTTTCCAGAAGGCAATTTAGGAAATCCTTTTATCATAAATGAAAAGGAGTTACCCGATTTGAAGAAATTATAAAACGAACGAGTCATGTGAGACACAAGTTAAGGGAATTCATCTCAATATCCTTTCATTGTGGCATATTTTGATAATATACACCTCCTTCTTTTACGTTATGTATATTAAAATCCTTTAACTTTTACCTTCGTTCAAATGGAATCATATATCTACAAATCATTTTAATAAATGACAAAGGATGTGTTTTTTTACCTCTATAATGACAATTAACTATCTGCCACTGTAATAGGTATTTGGATTCCTCTATAATCCTTAATGTTATGAAATTGAAAATAAATCCCTTATTCCCTATTTGGGTTTTTTTGTATTGAAAAATGTTTTTGAAAGTGATATTTTATTTCATTTTCGTGAAATGATTTCTTCTAATTGCAAATGAAATGTTATTAGTGAACTGTTGATATTTCCAATATTCTATGTTTTCTGTTTATATAATGGTAAAGAACATTTGACGGGTGGTTACATGATAAACCAATGATGGGTGCTTATGTGATAAACCAAATGATGTGTGGTTCCATAATAAACCTAGCATCAGTGGTTATGTTATAGCCTCCATTGCATTCGGTATGGATGTTGGATATATGGCTATTACCTTTAGTAATATGCGTGAAATTAGAAAATATGGTTATTTCACTTATGTATGTTTATGTCCAAGTTACCTTTATATTCTACATGTTTTTTTCTATGGATTTTACGGTAACATTTTGGTTACAAAAAAGGTTAAGCAAGGAGATTATATTCATTGAAGTGTTTTTGCTACTTTTTTAATGTAAAAAATATTAAATTATGATAAAGTATTCATGGTTTAAATGTTGTCTTGAAAACTAACAGTTTTCGTTCTTTATGTATCCCTTTCTGATCTTTTTATGTGCATACGATTTTTTTGAAATGTTTTTCATAGGAAATAATGTGGAATATGGTCAAGGATTGGATAATGGAAAAGTCATTCTATTTAAATCATTGAACTAAACATATTAGATTTATTATGTGTTTTTTTATAAAAAAATTTATATGAGTAGAAGTGTCTTCATATAATATTTATGTTTTTATGCATATGTTATGACCTAATTATTTAAAGCTCTAAACCTAAAAAGATCCTCAATATTAATTATAAACTATTTTCAAGATTAAGTAATGATTAAGGTAGGATCCTTATAGTGTATATTGTAGATAACTTTCTCACGTTTCATTGACACTTATGTCCAAGACATTAATACCACAACCAATTCTATTTCACTATTCTCATGTAATAAGAGTTTTGTATTTCACCAATATAAAACAATTCCCCTTTTTTACATTGGAATATTTTAATAATCAATCCATCTACTCAACTCTGCAAAAAATCCCATCCTTTCTGAAGATAACTTTGTAACCCTCATCACACAATTGTGAAACAGTTAGTTGATTCTGTTTCATCCCATCAACATATAAGGTTTTCTTGGATTTCATTTTTTATTTTTCCAATTATGGATGACCCAACACCTTTGATATTTAAGGAATCATTAATTCCAAATGTCATTATCCCATATTTAAAATCTTTCATTTTCTTCAACAATTTCATGCCTCCATTCATTTGAGAAGAATACCCACTATCAAGTATCTATTATCATTTTCCTTTCATGGATTTTAATTCAGTTTCAACAATAAGCACCTTTCCTTCATTATTTTCATTCTTCACCTTCGGGTTTTGAGAAATGAGAACCTTTTCATGAGCCAGTAACAAAAAAAATACATCCTTTTGAATGGTGTCCGTATTTTTCACATATTTCACAAATAGTTTCCACGTGTGGATAACTATTTTTAATATTCACTTCTTTCTTTTTAGATTTATTTAAGAAAACCTTCTTATTTTTCATTCATTATGGAGATCGAATCCCCCTCAACCTATGCCTTCCATATCTTGTGGGAAAATAGAAATTTTGTTGATTAAACTAACATGTATTTTTTGTGTGCCCGAATCCAACAAAGTGACACCAATAAACATTGAAAGATTATTTTTCTCTGAAGCTTATGTACTAATCTGGGTCATGAATATGCTTATTAGCCACATTCTTTCTTGAGCCACCAAAATTTATAATATCAAAAATTTTATTTGTAACACCTTGAGATTTTATGAAAAATATTCTTTTTAATTTCATTAATGTCTTGTGTTGTACACTACAAAGAGCTTGTACAACACGCATCCTTGACTTTCCTTGAATTACACGCAATCGCGATCTTCCTCGATAGCGTGTGTAGTACGCAATACCGAGTTTCACTAAACGAGATATTATTATAATATTATTATGAACTAGCCGTTATGAATAGTAATAACCAATTCTTGAAATTTTTTAAATTTTATTTTTCAAAATGGACTTCATTTTTTTGATTCGGAATATTGAAATTATCTTAGGGTGAAATTTTGGTACTTTTCAGATAACTTTCATATTCTGATGAATAGTGAAAATTACTAAATTTTATTTTAAAAAACTTTTTTAATCGAAATAATTAATAGTGATAAATTATTAATTTGAGTGGTTTTAAAGTATATTTAGAAAATATTTTTACAATTTAATACAATTTTGGTCATTGGATGTAATTTCACATTTAAACCCGACATAAACAAGTGCCAATCTTTTGATAGTTATTATCTTTTAAAAACACGCTATTTGTTTTGACGACGAGAATTAATTTTTAAATTAATTAATGCAACTGATATGTTTTGAATTTGGAAAAATAGACATAATTTTTTAGATCATAATATCAAATATAGCTTAGGCCTAATTTGAGGTATTTTTCTGGAATCGTTCATTTTTTGATGAATAGTGAAACCACTAAGTGGTAGTTTAGAAAAAATGAATTTTTCATAAAACTTAAATTTACTGCTTCTGTGAGTATAATTTCAAAAATCCTAGAGACACTTTTGATGTTAGTAAGTAAAATGTGGTTCCATGAGATGAAAATAATTTTTGGTGAATAGTAACGTTTTACTTTTTTTAACCACGGTTAAAAGTAAATAGGGTAATTAAGGGTAAAAATGATATTATTATTACCCTAAAACATGTCATAATTCAATTGGATAAGTGTAATTTGACCAAAAACAACCTTAGAAATAAAATATTACCATTTAGGCCCACTTCGATTAGATTAGGAAATTTATTATTATTGAATTCAAAGAAGAGTTAAAAGAGTTATAATCAATGTTTATTTACTATAACATTTTTAATATAGGGTTATACATAAGATAAATTCTATTGTAAATATTCATTATAAATGTAATAATATTTCCTACATAATGGTATTTTATTTATAATTTTTAGACATTAAATAATTTAATATATTTATGACATAATGATGATGAAGTAATTACCATAATAGTGAAAAATTAGAGTAATTGATATTATAAATTCCCAAATAAATATAATTTGAGATTTTTTATGACTTACACTAATTTTATACGTTAATATGACATGATATTATTGATTTAATTGACTTTGTTAGAACTAATAAGTCTGTTATGAGTTTCAAAAAAATCAATTACTAAATTGTGTCAAAATTAACATAAAATAGGTTTTAAAACAAATATTATATTATTAATTGTTATTTTATTCCTAAAAATATAAGGTTCGTCAAAATGACTTAGATAAGGTTATATATATTAATAATAAACAACTTGGGGTTTGTTTGTCTTGTTATAGTATGTTTATTAACCTTATAGTGTAAGAACACAAGAAGACACGGTAAAAGTAAAATTATTTAACTTAATGTTAAATCTAAATGATATGTTAAAATAGGAACCTAAACTTGTCTAAATTATATTTGATGAGAGTAATTCGACCCATCCCCACCTTATCTTAGAAATAAATCAATTTAGAGCTATTTAAAACCGAATTTGGCTTTATAATAAAATAATATTTTTAGTTATTCCAAAGGTACCCCTCTCCTCCCTTATAAAAGGGAACCTCCTCCATCTCTTCCTCACACCACTTTGAGACTTCAAGCTCGGCCAACCCCTGCCAAATTCTCTTCTACACTTCCCTAGAAACTTCCTAGAGGTCCTGGTCTTCTCAAAATACCAATTTTAGTGCCCTAAAAGGAGGTATCAAAGAGGTGCTTCAAAGAAGAGGTAATGTCCGTTACCGATTCTTTCAACATTATTTCTTCTTCCACTTCTTCTTCATAGGTTGTTTCATTATGAATTAATAACATAAGTATCACTCATATACTGATATGTTATTATGAAACAACCCTATTTCAGCATCTATCCATCCTACGGAAAATGAAATTACCGTGCGTGCGTACGTACGGAATACCGTCTCCACTCCGTGGTGTAATCTATTTTCCACCGCCACCTTACTTGGATGGGTATAATGGTGTAAATAATGACTATATATGACTATTATAAATTTATATTGATTCTGAAATAGTATACATACAATCCAATACAATTCAATGATCATAGGAATGATATCATCACTCGTGCGTACGTACGGAATACCGTCTCCGACTCGTTCTACATGATCGTCATTTCATAATGATTATATAAATGAATTTAATGAATTTAATGAATTAATATGATATATATTACACTAATACCATTCTAGAGATGAGGTATCTATAACCTAAAGATAAGAATAAGAATTTATTCGACAAAACAGGCATAAGAACAAAAAGTAATAAACACCCGAATAACAAGTAGTAATGAAATATTTCTAATAAGAAGCTAATAATATGACCATATATGATATCATAACAATAAGTATGATTCTGGAATAAGTCAATAACATTATTTAAATCATTATACAGGAGGTTCGGACACTTATGAAGAAAATCAGACCTAAGGTAAGGGAAATATCACAATCTCATTTTTATCCGAGATTGTTTATACTTTGGTATTTACTGTGGTGTATTTTATCATCCATATCCATGTTTCCTCAATATGTAATATTATTTCCATCCACCTACAATTTTTTAAATCCTATTTTAACCTTCAGTGAGTTTTTAGTAAATGATATGAATGGAATCTTTTGTCATTTTTCGTACGAGGTACTTTTTGACTTTTTCGACAAAAGTATGAGAAGAATGTTTTTTATAACTTATACGGAATGAATGGATTTTTAAAACATTATTTCCAAGAATCTTACTTTATAAGTTTTCAAGTTTATTTTTAATCAACTTCTTTTAGTTTAAAATTGTATGACATGTTAAGAAAGGAAAATGTTTTTGAAGTAGAAAGGATATTTTCCTCAAGAATGGAGTTCAAGTGTTTTATCAAAATTATTTTCCATATATGATAATATAGGGTTCTGTTTCTATCCATATTATTACATTGATTTGATTATGTTGTGATGGAATTATTTTTATGAATTCCTTTATCTTATAGGAATTGTTTTATGATGTCATGTTGTTTAAGAATCCCATTTTTTTTATTACATGGGTTATGCAATGATGTATGATTTATGATTTTGTGGCACACATAAGAATGGTATCATTACGAGATAGGTGGGACCTATATCTCCCTCCAATGCATTGGGTAATTATTTTATATCTCATCAGATAGATATGGCTAGAATGGTATGTTAAACCGGTTCAGTGAAACAGGACTGAAACGTGGAGTGAACTCGGTTCAGAAATGGACTTTGTCCACTAAGATAGTCTTGGCAATGAGTCTTGACTAATAAGAAATGATTATCTATGATTAGGTGTGTATGCCACAAAGTTTCATGTTTTAAGTTATGATTATTGGGATTTTATTTCACTACTATGATTTATCCCATGTTATGAAATTATGCTCTCTTTTGCAGGTTAAGATTTCCAAAATGTTATGTTCTTATGAATATGATATGATTGATATTTATTTTGTTTACCCTTACTGAGCATTTGAGCTCACCCTTTTATGTTATCTTTTCCCCAGGATATAAAAAACAGTTTTAGGTAAATAAAAGGAAGATCTTTATGGGAGATGTTGAAGATCTTTCACAATGATTAGAAGATTATATTCCGAGTTTCCAAAGACACTAAACTATTACGATCCTTGTGTGTGTGTTTTTGTTATGTACTAAGTTTTCTGCAAAAGTAATGTAATGTCCATGTACGTTAAGCTTCGGGTCTCTACAGTTGGTATCAGATGAAAGGTTTAGTCAAACTTTGGAAACTAGGATGCGAGAGCTTTAGTGAGATCCCTAGAGATATTTATATGGTATGTCTAGGGATGTCCCTAAGGTTAAGTATAAGTATAGGTTATACTCCAAGAATTGCGCTAATGATCTTATAATTTAACCTAAGATGTTAGATATTGAGGGTACTCCCCCTTTACTATGTTGTTTTTTCTAGGATGATTTTTGCCTCTCACAGAATTCTTTTTGTGTTTTAGTTAATGGAGGGAACCAGAAGGAATTCGGTTAACATTGAATCTTACAGACAAATTGGTGACTATGAGAAAAACAATTGTGTAATTCCTAGAGAGAAAGGTATTGTGATTATTCTGAATCAGTCATCGCGATATATGATTAACAAGGTGAAATTTAGTGGTATTCCTAATTCATCAAAGAAGAGGAAGATAGACTATTATGTATGTTCGCATGTTGAGGAGCATAAAGAAAGGAAGATTGATATTTTTAAATAATGTAAGAAGAACCTTGAGGAATACCTCAAATGGAGGGACAAATGTCATCTGTGTGGAGAAAAGGGTCATAGAGTGATAGACTGTTATGGAGTTCAATGTATTATTTGTGGAGAACATGGGCATTACCCAACTCAATGCCCTAACCTAAAAAGTTACTTCTAAATCAAGGAAGTACTTATTACAGGACAATAATTTAAGAGTATGGTTTGAAGTGTTTATTTATTGGTATTCAAGAATAATGTTGTTGAGGTAATTTTATTGTGTATTAGAATATTTTTGTATTATTCTATTGTGGTTTTCAATAATTTTATGGTACTGGTAACCATGGAAAGTGATTGAGATATTTTTGGTAAGCAGATGATATGCGCATAATGAAGGGATAAGAAGATAATGAGATGTTTGATTGTATTCATATAAGGACTAAGTGATATCATGGTTTGAGTATAAAGAATTTTGAGGATTTTGGTATGTGGAAAGTGTTAACTTTTAACTGCATTCATGTTTTCACTATGGTTCAATTAATGGGTATTCATCTTTCAAGAGAATACATGATTAAGGTATTCACATGTTTGTAATTTGACCAACAAGATATATCTTATGATATATGGGGCATAAATGATGGCATTTACGTGATTGTTATGTGACATTTCAAGTAATAATTTTCCTTATACTATGAGCTTGGACCGAAGTATTTTAGATAAGCCTAAAGATTGGAATGGGTAATGTTGGACATAAGTTAGGGTAAAACTTTTTTTAGATATTATTGATGGGATGTTATAGTAATATAGATTTAGAAAAAGGAAAACCTGCAGGATGGGCGACAGCCCATCGCGTCGGACAAGGCTGTGGGAATCGAACCCACAACCGAAGTGCGACTGGCCTTTATCTCCTACCACTGGGCTACATGAAGTCCTTGTTTAGTAGAAACTAGTTTAATTTTATTAAGCGGTATGATATATGAAGTATAAGTTCATTTTTGGAACCATATACGATTAATCTAACCATAATATGGACTTATAACTTTTGCTAACCTTTTGTTTGAAAGAGATGGAATGACCCATCATTCTATCACATGATCTGCTAACACTTCACGAATAACAAATTCAACTTCATTTCATTAAGAGATGAAGTGTAAATTGTTCAAGGCACGAACAACTATGAGATTGTACCAAAATAAAGTAAGTATCTATTCTTATTCAAATTCTTCAACTTTAGGGAAATGATCTTGAAAACCAAAATTGTTGTCCTAGTTCCCTTATATCCGATGAATCAGATGGTACCTTTGATCATCACAAATCTATAGCTTTGTTATTGTTGGCTTTTCTATAGCCATGTTCTCTACCACTCTCCGTCAGAACATGATGGTTAGATTTCTCTTCCATATACATATTTGCACCTATATGGAAACCCAGTGATTAGTTTATCTGGGTAAACCTTACATTTCATACTTTTGTTTTTAAAGATTGGTTTTGGTATTCCTTTTTACGATGTGGGTTTCTTTTAAAGAAACTTTTGAATAGTAAACCACTTATAATCCCAATGAATTTTGAGGGCGAAATTCATTTTAAGGGGGGTAGAATGTAACACCCCGAGATTTTATGAAAAATATTCTTTTTAATTTCATTAATGTCTTGTGTTGTACACTACAAGGAGCTTGCACAACACGAATCCTTGACTTGCCTTGCATTACACGCAATCGCGATCTTCCTCGATAGCGTGTGTAGTACGTAATACCGAGTTTCACTAAATGAGATATTAATATAATATTATTATGAACTAGCCGTTATGAATAGTAATAACAAAATTTTGAAATTTTTGAAATTTTATTTTTCAAAATGGACAACATTTTTTGATTTGGAATATCGAAATTAGCTTAGGGTGAAATTTTGGTACTTTTCGGATAACTTTCATATTCTGATGAATAGTGAAAATTACTAAATTTTATTTAAAAACAACTTTTTTAATCGAAATAATTAACAGTGATAAATTATTAATTTGAGTGGTTTTAAACTATATTTAGAATATATTTTTACAATTTAATACAATGTTGGTCATTGAATGTAATTTCACATTTAAACCAGACATAAACAAGTGTCAATCTTTTGATAGTTATTATCTTTTAAAAACACGCTATTTGTTTTGACGACGGGAATTAATTTTTAAATTAATTAATGAAACTGATATGTTTTGAATTTGGTATAATAGACATAATTTTTTAGTTCATAATATCAAATACATCTTAGGCCTAATTTTTGGTATTTTTTTGGAATCTTTCATTTTTTGATGAATAGTGAAACCACTAAGTGGTGGTTTAAAAAAATGAATTTTTCATAAAACATAATTTTACCACTTCCTTGAGTAGAATTTCAAAAATCTGAGAGACACGGTTGATGTCAGTAAGTAAAATGTGGTTCAATGAGATGAAAATAAATTTTGGTGAATAATAACTTTTTACTTTTTTTTACCACAGTTAAATATAAATAGGGTAATTAAGGGTAAAAATGATATTATTATTACCCTAACACATGTACTAATTCTATTGGATAAGTGTAATTCGACCAAAAACAACTTTAGGAATAATATATGACCATTTAGACCCACTTGGATTAGATTAGGACATTTATTATTATTTAATTCAAATAAGAGTTAAAAGAGTTAAAATCAATGTTTATTTACTAAAACATTTTTAATATAGGGTTATACATAAGATGAATTCGATTGTAAATATTCATTAGAAAGATAATAATATTTCCTAAATAATTATATTTTATTTATAATTTTTAGACATTAAATAATTTAATATATTTATGACACAATTATGATTCAGTAATTACCATAACAGTGGAAAATTAGAGTAATTGATATTATAAATACCCAAATAAATATAATTTGAGATTGTTTATGAATTAAACGATTTTATATGTTAATATGACATGTTATTATTGATTTAATTAACTTTGTTTGAACTAATAATTATGTTATGATTTTTAAAAAATTCAATTACTAAATTGTGTCAAAATTGACATAAAATAGTTTTTAAAACAAATATTATATTATTAATTGTTATTTTATTCATAAAAATCTAAGGTTTGGCCAAATGACTTAGATAAGGTAATATTAATTAATTATAAACAACTTGGGGTTCTTTTGGCTTGTTATAGTATGTTTATTAACCTTATAGTGTAAGAACACAGGAAGACACGGTAAAAGTAAAATTATTTAACTTAATGTTAAATCTAAATGATAAGGTTAAAATAGAAACCTAAACATGTATAAATTCTATTAGATGATAGAATTTTGACCCATACCTACCTTAGATTCGAAATAAATCAATTTGGATCTATTTAAAACCGAATTTGGCTTTATAATAAAATAATATGTTTTGTTATTCCAAAGGTACCCCTATCCTCCCTTATAAAAGGGCAGCTCCTCCCTCTCTTCCTCACACCACTTTGAGCCTTCAAGCTCAGCCAACCCCTGCCTAATTCTATTCTCCACTTCCCTAGAAACATCCTAGTGGTCCTGGTCTTCTCAAAATACCAGTTTTAGTGCCCTAAAAGGAGGTATCAAAGAGGTGCGTCAAAGAAGAGGTAATGTTCGTTACCGATTCTTTCAACTTTATTTCTTCTTCCACTTCTTCTTATTAGGTTGTTTCATTATGAAGTAATAACATCTGTATCACTCATATACTGATATTTTATTATGAAACAACCCTATTTCAGCATCTATCCATCCTACAGAAAACGAAATCATCGCGCGTGCGTACGTACGGAATACCGTCTCCACGCCGTGGTGTAATCTATTTTCCACCACCACCTTACTTGGATGGGTATAATGGTTTAAATAATGAATATATATGACTATTATAAATTGATATTGATTCTGAAATAGTATACATACACTCCAATACAATTCCACGATCATAGGAACGATATCATCACTCGTGCGTACGTACGGAATACCGTCTCCACGATGTGATGCGACTCATTCTACATGATATTAATTTAATAATGATTATATAAATGAATTGACTGAATGAATATGATATATATTACACTAATACCATTCTTCAATTGAAGTATCTATAACCTAAATAGAAGAATAAGAATTTATTCGACAAAACACGCATAAGAACAAAAAGTAATGAACACCCGAATAACAAGTAGTAATGAAATATTACTAATAAGAAGCTAAAAATATGACCATATATGATATCATAACAATAAGTATGATTTTGTAATAAGTCAATAACATTATCTAAATCATTATACAGGAGGTTTAGACACTTACGAAGAAAATCGGATCTAAGGTAAGGGAAATATCACAATCTCATTTTTATCCGAGATTTTTATACTTTGATATTTACTGGGGTGTATTTTATCATCCACATCCATTTTTCCTCAATATTTAATATTATATCCATCCACCTACAATTTTTTAAATCCAATTTTACCCTTCGGTGAGTTTTTAGTAAATGATACGAAAGGAATCTTTTGTCGTTTTTCGTACGAGGTACTTTTTGACTTTTCCGACAAAAGTATGAGAAGAATGTTTTTTTAACTTATACGGAATGAATGGATTTGTAAAACAATATTTCCAAGAATCTTCCTTTAAAAGTTTTCAAGTTTTATTTAATCAACTTCTTCTAGTTTAAAATTGTATGACATGTAAAGAAAGGAAAATGTTTTTGAAGTAGAAAGGATATTTTTCTCAAGAATGGAGTTCAAGTGTTTTATCAAAATAATTTTCCATCTAAGATAATATAGGGTTCTGTTTCTATCTCTATTATTACATTGATTTGATTATGTTGCGATGGAATTATTTTTATGAATTCCTTTATCTTATATGAATTTTTTATGATGTCATGTTGTTTAAGAATCCCATTTTTTTTATTACATGGGTTATGCAATGATGTATGATTTATGATTTTGTGGAACACATAAGAATGGTATCATTATGAAATGGGTGGGACCTATATCTCCCTAAAATTAATTGGGTAATGATTTTATATCTCATGAGAGAGACATGGATGGAACGGCAGGTCAAACTGGTTCAGTGAAACAGGACTGAAACGAGGAGTGAACTCGGTTCAGAAATGGACTTTGTCCACTAAGATAGTCTTGGCAATGAGTCTTGACTAATAAGAAATTATTCTCTATGATTATGTGTGTATGCCACAAAGTTTCATGTTTTAAGTTATGATTATTGGGATTTCATTTCACTACTATGATTTATCACATGTTATGAAATTATGCTCTCTTTTGCAGGTTAAGATTTCCAAAATGTTATGTTCTTATGAATATGATGTGATTGATATTTCTTTTGTTTAACCTTACTGAGCATTTGATCTCACCCTTTTATGTTTTCTTTTCCCCAGGATATACAAAAAGGTTTTAGGTAAAAAAAAGAAAGATCTTTATGGGAGATTTTTAAGATCTTTCACCACGATTAGAATATTATATTCCTAGTTTCCAAAGACACTAAACTATTACGATCCTTGTGTGTGTGTTTTTGTTATGTACTAAGTTTTCTGCAAAAGTAATGTAATGTACATGTACGTTAATCTACGGGTCTCTACATTGTTTTAATTATTTTTAACTTTATATAATTCATAAGTATTTTAAACCTTATCATATTTAGATTGTTTGAAAACATTTTCAAAGATTGGTTTCCATAAGAGTTCAGAATTTCCAGCATTCTTTATTGTAGAAAAAACATCATTCTTCTTATTACCCTTTGAGGGTATCTTTTGTTGAACCTCCTATGGGTTTTCATGCTGAGAAAATTCATCAGGCTTAGTGATAGTGTTTTGAAAACATGTGTTTCTCAATTCCGATTCTGGTAGTGTTTGTTGAGAAAGTTCTAACGCCTTTTATTTTACATTCAGCTACAACTCTAAATGCTCATTATGGTTCTTTTCTTCATCAAGAAATTTCTTCAAATCATAAATTTATTTCAATAGATTTACATTTTAATCATGAAAAAAAATCTAGATCTATTATTGACCAAAATTCATCTTCTAACATTTTATTTTTCTTTTCAATACTTCTAATCATTCACAGACACTCTTTTAATTCTTCTACGAAATGATGTTACAGTTGAGTTTCTTCTTATTCAGACCTACTAAATCCATATTATTTATCATCGATTATTGAAATAATTGTACATTCAACACCATACTCAATGTTTTTTCGGAATTAGCATCACTTACTTCTACTTCATCATATTTGAACAAGTAACGTCTTATTTTTCATTTGATGAATTTCTTTTCTTTTCATTTCTCTCCAAATTCTTCCATGAAATTCTTGACTTCCTTTCTTATATATCACTATCCTATTCATTATTTATTCAAGGAAAATTATCCACCAAGAGAACAACCCATCCTCATTTAAAATTTTTTGAGGATGGATTCCCTTTGAATTTCCATATACCTATTTTCACATTGTTAGAAAACAAGGATAAGAATTCATTGATATGTTAACATACCTCATTTTCTAAATTAGAATCTCCAACATCATCATCTATAAAATTATTATTTGACTATTATATCATCTTAGACTTGAAATAAATTTCTCTATCAAAATTTGTTTTTATCTTCATAATAATCCATCTTCTCAATTCATATGTGATAAGAGTGCCACGCAAATCATTAAGAGATAATGTTTTAGGATCCCTGTCTTCAAATGAAGAAACTTTTTCATCCAAACTTTTATATAAGATTATCATGATTTTTTCAACAACTATATTGTCAATCAGATTTTCATGAAGAAATTGGATAATACTCATAATTTCATTCACCATGGTAAAGTATTCCCCAACAGATTAATGCTCACCCATGTTGAGATCGGCATACTTCAATCACTATATTTGTAACTTTTCCTTCTTCACTTTTGTGTTGCCTTCATATATTCTTTTCAATTTATCACATATACCTTTAGCTATGGAAAAACCTTTTAATCTAATCAATTCACTTTCCAAAATTGATGATAATATATCTTTCTTGGACCTTGCATCATTATCAAGAAACATCTTGTCAATAGATGTAAGTGGGGGGCACTATCATCAATGGGAGGAATCCCTACTATTGCAGCTTCAAGATCATCATAATTGATAGAAATAAGATATTTAAGAATTATATATTTCCTTATATGATATTTCTTTCCATCAAATACTGGAATACCAATACTATTCACACTTTTCACGTTCACCATCAGAAAAGTGTAATTAAGGGAACCTCCCTCTAATAAAAATTTAAAGTTCCCAGTCTGTGTATTGTATCCCTAACAGGGGGATGGGGTCAATCCGTGATACCCTTTTTGTTTTAGATTTCTTTTCAATAGAAACAACCTTTACCACTTTTTATTGATTTCAATTCCCTTCTGAGAATCTAATGAACACACACCCAAAGATACACAATGATTTATAAGGTTCACTCTTTTATAAGAATAGCTACTTCCTTGTATGGTTTGGAAATTATGAAATACCATACAATCAACTAGGAATCAATCATAGGATTAGAACAAGTAGGATTTACCCTTTCCATCATGTAGCACTATGAAAGAATACCACTAATTGATGTGAACACTCTTAGCACAATAGGGTAACAAATTTATTTTTTAACAACACATATTAGCTACACTTATTATCAATTAAATATATGTATTATATTGAAATACAATTCATCAATTCCTTTTATAGAAGAATGGAATGAACCACCAAAACTTTGTTATGAAACACTGAGTCTGATATTTTTTGAGTACGATTCCTCCAAGTATGATTCATACAAACCATTACTCCCAGTCTAATTTTCTGATAGAATACAATAGAGTAGAATCAGAACCACTTCTATTTTAGAATAAAATTTTTATGAAACATGGAATATTAATTAATCAACACCTCCCGAAAAAAATTGTTATGAAGAATAGAATTGATCTCTTCTTTTCTCTTGAAACTCAGATCTTCTCTCTCTTCTGCAATGAATATTGTTTTCATCATAATGTACAAAGTTCTTTCATCTTTTTTTGATGACCCAATACATGCTTAGGCCGAAAGACCAAAAAAATTTCGCACTTACTTAAATTCACCCATATATGAATTTATCCTAAAATATCAGAGTAATTATGAAATTATCAATGCTTCTATATTCTTTTAGAAACATCCAATACCATCAACTATTCTTATTTAGACTCCAATTTCAATATCTAAGATCCTTTCCAATTGTCAGGAATAAATGGGTTCGATCAACTATGTCTGATTCCTCATACCGATTGTTGAATACAATTCTTAGAATAAATTTGAGTCAAATAAAGTATCTGAATGTTCAACTCCCTCTCAAAAAATCATTCAGAAATATGATACTCTTTTATTTTCTCTTGAACCACTTGAGAATCTATACTTCATTCAAAAACTAGTTCATATATCATGACTAAATTCATGACTTTTCAATGATTGAAGATTATATTTTTCATCATCTAATATAAATTAGAAAGAATTTTATTTTTACATTCATTCTAGATTTTTTATTTTCATATCAACCCATGAATGATCTTTTTTGAATATAAATAGTTTGGAAATGATTTTCGTGAATATGATCATCTTAGATACGATAATTCGGAATACAATCATTTCTGATTATGATTATTTTGGGTACAATCAAATACAATCTAAAAACATTGAACTGTCCAGATATGATACAATATAATATAAAAATGATGACATGCCTGGATACATTACAATACCATTGGAAAATGATAATCTCCCTATATACAATACAAACTAATATGATAGTAATTATCATTCTAGTACGATGTAATATAATCAGAAAACAATGTTCCTTGATCAGTACCATGTCTATTTGTTCACATTCACCCAGATATGATCATTTTTAAAGCAATCAGCACCATTTATTACACTTCTATCATCACCCCTTTTCAATTTTATCTAATTTTCAATCGCCACAACATTTTAGTCATCACCCCCTTCTACAAAGAAATCATAACCTCACAAATATAGTGAAATTGTATCCACCCGCTATAGTGAAATCGTAACCACCTGCTACTGTGAAATCATAACCACCTGCTACAGTGAAATATTAACCACCTGCTATAGGGAAATCTTGACTAGATGCTACAAATAATACATAACCAACTACTACAGTGAAATTGTAACTAGCTGCTAAAGTGAAATCATTAATAGTTGCTATAGTAAAATCATAACCATCAGCTATAGTGATATCATAAACAATTGTAGCTATGAAGTCATAACAAGTAGCTGCAGTGAAATCATAACCAGCTACTGTGTTGAAATCATAAACTCCTACTACATTTAAATCATAAGAACCTGCTATAGTGAAAGTAGCACAACTTCTTTTACTTCCACCTGGAATCCAATAGTTTTAAAAATATATCGGTATTGTTTCTTTCTTTTCTTATCAGTATGGATTATTCAACAGACACTCCCTCTTCAATCTGTATATGATTGTTTTGAAATAAATTATATACCACATCATTCTATCTACCATCTAAAAATTATAAATCTAGATGTGATTATTTTCTAATTGGCGACATCTCATTCACTCCCCCTTTTTTATCAAGCTTATGTCAGAAGTTCTCACATAAACTCATGATTTATATTGAATAATAATTATCAAAGAATCATCATAATTACCTCTTAAAGTATCATAAATTTCCATTCACTCATGTTTCAATGTTTCCTTCACATCCTGGGACCAAACTTTCTCAATACATGAGTCTAGTAGTCAGAAAACAAGGGTCTAATTCTTTAAAAAAAATCCATAACCAATATTTCCAAAAAAAAGTGAAGTGATTTCTTTTCATCAAAACATACATTCACAACAATAGTCAACAACTGAATTCAAAAAACCTTTATCATTAGCTCGATCCAACAACCCCTAGAGGGAATCTTCTTTGATTTCCACAACACAATTACCATACAATGTAGATCTGTTTTCAGATTCGTCAATAATGAAATAAGTTCATCAGGGTAATAATTTGATTGATTGAATTAAATATATATAATATGTTATGATCCACCATCTAGTTCTGGTGTTCATTCACTTGTCTTCTTTATTTGATTCAATTCCATGGATAATGGGATTCATAGTTGGATATTTCCCATATTGATCATCAATCATGAAAACAAATCATTGATGATCATGAACCATCACATGCTTCAATAGCTCCCAAAACCTACGAGTTGTATCTGAGGAGTCACATAATTATTAATAATTTTTTAAATATTGTTGATTAATTTATGCAATTTTAATTTAGTTTTTTGATTCAATCTTTATTGTTCATTTAATATGAATTATGAGATATTATCCTTCCTCCTTCAGTTATCAAATATCTAATTAAGGCAATTAATAGTACGAATAAAATAAAATTGGGGAACTCATCCAGAGGTGTCATGGTTTCTAGCTGGACAACACAAGAGTACAAGCCGTGTAACTAGAGTAACAAACCAAGTACTTGTTTTCAATTTACACAGAGTTAATTTTTCAATTACAAAATCATTGTTAATTGATTTCAGTTGGTTCAATTTATTCTTACACCATGTGATGAACTAGAAATCATAGTGCACAGTCATCCAGATCACACACCGTGTACCCCAAATACATGGCATGCAATCCCTTGGAGTCACAGATGGGACTTGTATTACCATACATGGACTACCTGACCGGTGACTGTGTAACTCGGAGTTAACATGTCATCTAGTCATTTATACATGTTGTGTACTAAATTTTTTCGAGGCATATTTTATTTGATGAGTCCCTAGGGACATATCTTGAAACGTCGATGGGATATGTACAAGACGTGTATCTCACTTGTACACATGGTGTAATTATAAATAATTACACATAGTTATAATTTATTGATTATACAATTTAAACCTTATCGATATGGTATTTCTTTGTGGTCATTACGTTGATAGTACATGCCTGAAGATAGGTTATATATATGTGTGTGTTTAATTATTATATTCATATGCTTGGATCTTCATATCATGTATCAGTCGTATTATAGTTGTTACTATACATGCATTAAAGCATAACATGTGACTAAACAATAAATAAATTCATGTAATAATAATGTTGATAGTACAAATCATGAATTCCCTTGTTAATTCATGTATTCGATATGTCAGAAGAGTAAACATTATATGAGTATAGTATCTGTTGGGTAGAATTTGATTATTATTCATCAGGTTTCCTCCAATGTAGTTATCTATACACAGTTAATTTTAACTAAAATTATTTTATTTTATTAAAATTATAATGGATGAAAATCTCAATGAACTTATTATGTGAAATAATATAAAATAATTGATTAATTTAATATGATAATTAATTGATTCATGTTGAATTTATATTAAATAAGAATGATTAATAATTGAATTGTAGTTTTATTAAATTTTATATCATTCTATGCATGTGGATGATCATGATCATAGAATGTACCTTCGTACATGATTGTTGTCATTTCATTTATTATTAAATTATATTTTTATAATATGTGACTTGTAACCTCTTATTATGTACGTCCTACATGCCCTTGGTTTCATTTATGTAAACCCCTTTTCCTCACCTTCATTATAACGACCCATACTTTACATACATTGTTAATACTTCAAAATTGAAGCTCACTTATTACAACATATGACAAAACCACAAAGGACCGTATAGGTATAGTGTCTCTAGAAACTGGGAAACATAAACAACTGGTTCATAAATCTTCTACAGTGTCTCTCATTTATTTCATCACATCTAGGGTCCCTTTTAGAATATTCTACTTAATATCCATCTTCCTAACCTGGGGAAAAGAAAACATAAAAGGGTGAGCTCAAATGCTCAGCAAGGGAAAATAAAGGAAATAAAAATCATATCATATCTTTTTGAAAATAAAAACCTGCAAAAGAGATCATAATATCTTAACATGGAATAAATCATAGAAGTGAAAATGAGATCACCATAATCATAACATAAAACTTGAAACTTTGTGGCATGCACGCATAATCATGGAAAATCATTTCTTGTTAGTCATGACTCATTGCCAAGACTATCTTAGTGGACAAAGTCCCTTTCTGAACCGAGTCACCCTCGTTCCAGTCCTGTTTCACTGAACCGGTATAACCTACCGTTCCAGCCATGTCTATCTCATGAGATATAAAATCTTTACCCAATGCATTGGAGGGAGATATAGGTCCCACCCATCTTATAATGAATCCTTTCTTATGTGTGCCACATAATCATAAATCATACATCATCGCATAACACATGTAACAAAAATGGGATTCTTGAAACATCATGACATCATAAAACAAATCATATAAGGTAAATAACTTCATAAAAATAATTCCCTCATAACATAATCAAATCAATGTAATTAAAGGGATAAAAAAAGAACCCTTTATTATCTTAGATGGAAAATAATTTTGATAAAACACTTGAACTCCATTCTTGAGGAAAATATCCTTTCTTCTTCAAAAACACTTTTATTTTCTTAACATGTCATACAATTATAAACTAAAATAAGTTGATTAAAAATAAACTTGAAAACTTGTAAAGGAAGCTTCTTGGAAATAATGTTTTAAAAATCCATTCATGCTGTATAAGTTAAAAAAAACATTCTTCGTACTTTTGTCGGAAAAGTCAAAAAGTACCTCGTACAAAAAAAACGACAAAAGATTCCTTTCATATTCTTTACTAAAAACTCACCGAAGGGTAAAATTGGATTTAAACTATTTTATGTGGATGGAAAAAATATTACATATTGAGGGTACATGGATGTGGATGATAAAATGCACCCCAATAAATGCCAAAGTAAAAACAATCTCGGATAAAAATGAGATTGCGATATTTCCGCTTACCTTAGGTCCAATTTGCTTTGTATGTGTCCGAAGCTCATGTATAATGGTTTAAATAATGTTATTTACTTATTCCAGAATCATACATATTGATATGATATCATATATGGTCATATTCTTATCTTCTTGATAGTAATATTTCATTGTTACTTGTTACTCGGGTCCTTATTGCCTTTTGTTCTTATGCGTGTTTTGCCGAATAAATTCTTATTCTTCTTTTAAGGTAATAGATACCTTTTATCCAGAATGGTATTAGTGTAACATATATAATATTTATTCATTCAATTCATTTATATAATTACTATGTAATGATGATCATGTAGAACGAGTCGCATCACATCGTGGAGACGGTATTCCGTACGTACGCACGAGTGATGATATCGTTCCTATGATCGTGGAATTGTATTGGAGTATATATATATTATTTCAGTATCAATATTACTTTATAATAATTATAAATAGTTACTCATTACACCATTATACCCATCCTTGTAAGGTGATGGTGGAAAATAGATTACACCACGGCGTGGAGACGGTATTCCGTACGTATGCACGCGCGGTGATTTCATTTTTCCGTAGGATGGGTAGAAGGTGAATTAGGGTTGTTTCATATTTATAATAACATGTCAGTATGTAAGTAATACTGATGTTATTACTTTATCATGAAACAACTAAAGAAGAAGAAGTTGAAGAAGAAAGAAATTGAAAAGATCGGTAATGGATAATACCTTTTCTTTGGAACGCCTCTTTGAATCCTCCACTTAGGGGACTAAGATTGGTCTTTGAAGAAGACCAGAACCTCTAGGATTATTCTAGGGAAGTGGATAGGAGAAAATGGCAGGGTTTGGCCGAGCTTGAGTGCTCAAATTGGTGTGAGGATGAGGGGGAGGAGATTCCCTTTTATAAGGGAGGAGAGGGGCACCTTAGGAATATCTCAAAATATTATTTATATTAAAGTCAAAATCAGTTTATAATGGTTCCAAAGGGTCTTATTTCGAAGCTAATGTGGGGATGGGTCGAAATCCTATCAACCAATAGGATTTAGACAAGTTTAGTGTATTATTTTAACCTTATCAATTAGATTTAACTCTAAGTTAAATAATTTAACTTTTACCATGTCTTTTTGTTTTCTTTCACTATATGGTTAATACACTTACTATAACATGACAAAAGAACCCCAAATTGTTTGTTATTAATATATATATCCTTATCTAAGTCATCTGGCCGAACCTTAGATTTTTATGAATAAAATAACAATTAGTAATATAATATTTTATTTAAAAACTATTTTGTGTCAATTTTGACACTATTTGATATATGATTTTTGTGAAAGTCATAACAGAATTATATGTTCTAACCAAGTTGATTAAATAAACAATAATATATCATAGTAACCTAGAAAATTAGTGTAATTCATAAAAAGTCTCAAATTACATTTATTTTGGTGTTTATAACATCAATTATGTCAATATTTCATTAATAAGATAATTACTGTATCATCATTGTGTCATAAATAAATTAAATTATTTAATGTATAAAAATTACAAATAAAATACCATTATGTAGGAAATCTTTTTATATTTCTAATGAATATTTATAGTCGAATTTATCTTATGTATAACCCCATATTAAAAATGATTTACTTATTAAACTTTGATTTTAACTATTTTAACCCTTCTTTAAATAAATTAATAATAAATGCCCTAATCTAATACAAGTGGTCCTAAATGGTCATATTTTATTCCTAAGTTTGTTTTTGGTCGAATTACACTTGTCCAATAGAATTAGGACATGTGTTAGGGTAATAGTAATATCATATTTACCCTTAGTTACCCTATTTACTATTAACCGCGGTAAAAAAAGTAAAAAGTCACTATTTACCAAAAAATTATTTTTATCTCATTGAACCACATTTTACATACTGATATCAACCGTGTTTGTCGGATTTTTGAAATTCCATTCACAGAAGCGGTAAAATTAAGTTTTATGCAAAATTCAGTTTTTAACCTCCCACTTAGTGGTTTCACTATTCATCAAAAATTGAAAGTTTTCAGAAAAATACCAAAATTTCACCCTAGGCTAATTTCGGTATTCCGAATCCAAAAATGAAGTCCATTTTAAAAAATAAAATTTATAAAATTTCAAAAAGTGGTTATTACTATTCATAACGGCTAGTTTTAATAATATTTTAATAGCATATCGTTGTTTAGTGAAACTCGGTATTGCGTACGACGCAAGCTATCGAGGAAGGTCGTGATTGCGTGTAAAGTAAGCCAAGCAAGTGTGTAGTGAAATATTCCTTTGATGATATATAAAAACAAAATATTACTCATAAAAATCTTGGGTGTTACATTCTACCCCCCTTAAAAAGAATTTCGCCCTCGAAATTCGTCACTTTTTTACAAACAGATGAGGATACTTCTCCCTCATCATATCCTCAAGCTCCCATGTAGCTTCTTCAAGTTGGTGGTTCCTCCATAAAACTTTCACCAATCGAGTGGTCTTGTTTCGTAGGACTTTTTCGCTACGATCCAGAATCTCTATCGGCTGTTCTTCATAAGAAAGATCTTGCTCCAGCGGTACAACTTCTGAGTTGAGTACATGTGAAGGATCAGGTATGTACTTTCTCAGGAGAGATACATGGAACACATCGTGAACTTGAGAGAGATTCGGTGGAAGCGCCAATCGGTAAGCTACCTTCCCAACATGATCCAGTATTTCGAAAGGACCGATATATCTAGGGCTCAACTTCCCCTTCTTTCCAAATCTCATAACCCTCTTCCAGGGAGATATTCGTAAGAACACTTTATCACCCACTTCAAACTCTAGGTCTTTTCTTTGGTTGTCGGCATAACTTTTCTGTCGACTCTGAGCTGCTCTTATGTGTTGTTGAATAGATCTGACCTTTTCTGCCATTTCATCAACGAGATCAGGTCCTAATAGCTTTCTTTCCCCAACTTCATCCCAGCAAGTAGGAGTTCTGCATTTCTTTACATAGAGAGCTTCATAAGGAGCCATCTGATTACTGGATTGAAAGCTATTATTATAAAAAAATTCCACCAAAGGTAGGTGTTGATCCCAACCTCCTTTGAAATCCATAGAGCAAGCTCTCAACATATCTTCTAGGGTTTGAATTGTTCTCTCAGACTGACCGTCTGTCTGGAGATGATAAGCAGTGCTGAAACTCAACTCTGTATCTAGAGTATGCTAAAGACTTCGCCAGAACTTTGAGGTAAATCTCGGGTCCCGATCAGATATAATAGAAAGTGGTACTCCATGCAATCTTACCACTTCCTTTACATATATCCTGGCAAGCTGATCTAGAGAGAAATCCTCTCTAATAGCAATGAAGTGTGCAGATTTTGTAAGACGATCAACTATGACCCAAATAGCATTATTTCCTTTGGATGTTTTAGGAAGTCCTGTGACAAAGTCCATAGTGATGTTTTCCCATTTCCATTCAGGTATGGGTAATGGTTGTAACATCCCCTTAGACTTCTATCTCTCAGCTTTAACTTGTTGACAAACCAAGCATCGAGAGACATATTCAGCAACATCTCTTTTCATGCCATCCCACCAGAAGTACACTTTCAGGTCCCTATACATCTTCGTGCTTCCAGGATGAATAGAGAATGATGAACTATGAGCCTCATCCAGCAGCTCCTTCTTTAATTCGGGGATGGGAGGAACACAAACCCGATTCCTGAACTTTATTATCCCATCACAATCAAGGTTGAATCCAGGATCATTTCTCACCTTTTTTGTAACTCGACATCTTCTTTCTGTGCCTCTTTAATCTTTACATGTATAGATGGTTGAACATTCATTTGAGAAAGATAAGATTTTTCCCCTTCCATTATAATTCCAATATCCATCCTTTGTAAATCCATAAATATTGGATCTTTTGTGATCCTCATCATGGATAAACTAGCATGGTCTTGTCGACTTAATGCATCTGCCACCTTGTTTTCTTTCCCAGGGTGGTAATGGATTGAGCAGTCATAATCCTTAATCATCTCCAACCATCTTCTTTGACGCATATTCAACTCCTTTTGTGTGAAAATATACTTTAAACTTTTATGATCAGTATAAATATCACACCTTTCACCATAAAGGTAATGCCTCCAAATCTTTAATGCAAAGATTACCGCAGCCAACTCCAAATCATGTGTTGGGTAATTTTGCTCATGGATTTTCAACTGTCGTGAGGCATAAGCTATCACCATATCATTTTGCATAAGAACACACCCCAATCCCTTCTTGGATGCATCACTGTAGATCACAAACCATTCTCCACTACAAGGCAGTGTGATCACAGGTGCACTGGATAACCTTCTTTTCAACTCCTTGAAATTCTCTTCACATTCCTCTGTCCAGACAAACTTAACTCCTTTCCGAGTCAACTTGGTGAGTGGATTAGATAATCGTGAAAAATCTTTTACAAAACGTCGATAATATCCAGACAAACCAAGAAAACTTCGGATCTCAGTTACTGTTGTTGGTCTCGACCATCTTTCGATAACCTCTGTTTTTGCTGGATCCACAGATATCCCCTCTTTTGAGATTATGTGACCCAAAAATGCAACTTTTTGAAGCCAAAATTCACACTTGGTAAATTTGGCATAAAGCTTCTCCTTTCTTAGGGTCTTCAATATAATTCTCAAATGATCTTCATGATCTTCCTTTCTCTTTTAATAGACGAGAATATTGTCTATAAAGACTACCACAAATTGATCAAGATAGTCTCTAAAGACTCTATTCATTAGATCCATGAAGATAGCAGGGGCATTAGTAAGACCAAATGGCATCACTATAAATTCATAGTGTCCATACCTTGTACGGAAAGCCATCTTTGGTATATCCTACCTTTTGACCCTTAATTGATGATACCCTGAACGAAGATCAATCTTGGAAAAGTATTGAGCTCCATGTAGTTGGTCAAATAAGTCATCAATGTGTGGGAGAGGATATGTGTTCTTGATAGTGATCTTGTTAAGTTCTCGATAATCAATGCAGAGTCTCATTGATCCATATTTCTTCTTAACAAATAGAACAGGTGCTCCCCAAGGTGACGCACTAGGGCGTATGAATCCCTTATCAAGATTCTCTTGGAGTTGCATCTTCAATTCCTTCAACTCAATTGGGGCCATTCTGTAAGGTGTCTTTGAAATTTGCAAAGCACCTGGTACGAGTTCTATTGAAAACTCAACTTCACGATTTGGTGGAAGACCCGGTAATTCCTCCGTAAATACATCATCAAACTCCTGTACGATGGGAATATTATTAATCGTGAGTTTATCACCAACCATTTGAGATAAATAACCTTCATTTAGTGGAATCAATACCCATAAGATGGAAGAAATTTCCGCTAGAAGGTTATGTTCATCCTTGCATTGATAGACGATCGTAAATTGATCTAGAATATGAAATGTGACTTCCCTTCTTTGGCAATTGATATGAGCTCCATGTAGAGAAAGCCAATCCATGCTAAGAATCACATCAAATTCCACTAAAGGAAGGATCACAAGATTTGCAGGAAGCACTTTCCCACAAAATTCAATCGGAGAAGAATTATAAACTTTTGATGCGACTGTTGTGCCATTAGGTGTTGTCACAGCTAACTCAACATCTAATTGTTGAGGTAATACGGTGATACCCTTAGAAAACTTTTCAGAAATAAAATAGGTGGTGGATCCAGAATCAAATAAATCATTTGCTACTTTAGAGTGGATGATAAGTGTACCTTTCACCACTTCGTTATCTTACTCCACATCGCTGATAGAAATTGCATGTGACTTTCCTTTGTCTTTAGCCTTAAGATTTTGTTGACGTCGACCATCATCATAAACCCTTGGATTTGGGCATTGATTGGCATAATGCCCCATCTCCTTGCACTTGAAACATTGAGGTGTAGTAGGTTCCTTCTGTGTATCCCTTCCTTTGTTTGCATCATTAGACATCTTCTTCCCATTATCACGGCATTCAAAATCCCGATGACCTTCCTTTCCACATTTGAAACATTTACTTGTCCCTTTAAGACAACTCCCTCCATGTTTCTTTCCACACTTTGAGCATAAGGGAATGCTCATCTTCTTTTCAGTGTGCTCTTTAGATTTTCCTTTGAATTCCATCTTCCTCTTCTTATCAAACCAATGTGACTGATGGGTTACTCCAATATCCATCTCGACTTTGAGAGCACATCGAACGATTTCCTCGTATCTATTGAAGTCCCTTATGGCTAACGCCCTTCGAAGACTTGGTTTTAAGCCACTAAAGAATCGATCGATCTTACTCTCAGGTTGGATAATAATACCAGAAGCGTACCTTGCAAGTCTTGTAAAATTTGCTTCATAGGTACCAACAGATTCATCATCCCTTTACTTCAGTTCAAGAAACTCTTTCTCCATTTTTGTTCGGAGAATATGAGGGAAGTACTTATTGAAAAATAAGTTCTTGAACTCGTCCCATTCCATAGACTCAATTTCATCCATTTGCCTCGTATTCTTAATAAGATTCCACCATTGATCAGCATCTCCTTCCAAACGATACACTGCTAGGATGACTTTATCATGTTCAGAACATTGAAGAACTGAAAATATCTTTTCAGTAGTACTAATCCATTGTTCAGCAATTAATGGATCAGTAGACCCGCTGAAAGAAGGTGGACACTGCCTCATGAAGGATTCAACAGAATGTTTCTCCTTCCTTTGCTCATTTGGAAGTCCTGCATGATTCATAGCTTGAGAAAGTTGTGTGAGCATGGCTACAAGATTTTGCATTCCAGCTCTCATATTGTTTGGTTGCTCAGGGGGACAATCATTGCATTGCCCATCGCATTCCGCATTAACACGGTTCCTTCGGGTTCCAGCCATTGACTAAAACCAAGAAGAATAGTGTGAGAAACACTAATTATAATAGGAAACCACATAATTCAAGAATAAAATTTTCATGCTTAAGGTCTTATCCTAGGTTATTCATGGCCATTTCTAAAACACTAAGATTGTGTTCTATGCTTACACTTATCCTTAGGGTTCTTACTAAGGCTTTCACATCCTAGTTTCCAATGGTTGAAAATACCTTTCCTCTGATACCAACTATAACGACCCATACTTTACATACATTGTTAATACTTCAAAATTGAAGCTCACTTATTAAAATATATGACAAAACCACAAAGGACCGTATAGGTATAGTGTCTTTAGAAACTGTGAAACATAAACAACTGGTTCATAAATCTTCTACAGTGTCTCCCATTTATTTCATCATATCTAGGGTCCCTTTTAGCATATTCTACTTAATATCCATCTTCCTGACCTAGGGAAAAGATAACATAAAAGGGTGAGCTCAAATGCTCAGCAAGGGAAAATAAAGGAAATAAAAATCATATCATATCTTTTTGAAAATCAAAACCTGCAAAAGAGATCATAATATCTTAACATGGAATAAATCATAGAAGTGAAAATGAGATCCCCATAATCATAACATAAAACTTGAAACTTTGTGGCATGCACACATAATCATGGAAAATCATTTCTTGTTAGTCATGACTCATTGCTAAGACTATCTTAGTGGACAAAGTCCCTTTATGAACCGAGTCACCCTCGTTCCAGTCCTGTTTCACTAAACCGGTATAACCTACCGTTCCAGCCATGTCTATCTCATGAGATATAAAATCTTTACCCAATTCATTGGAGGGAGATATAGGTCCCACCCATCTTATAATGAATCCTTTCTTATGTGTGCCACATAATCATAAATCATACATCATCGCATAACACATGTAACAAAAATGGGATTCTTGAAACATCATGACATCATAAAACAAATCATATAAGGTAAATGACTTCATAAAAATAATTCCCTCATAACATAATCAAATCAATGTAATTAAAGGGATAAAAAAAGAACCCTTTATTATCTTAGATGGAAAATAATTTTGATAAAACACTTGAACTCCATTCTTGAGGAAAATATCCTTTCTTATTCAAAAACGCTTTTCTTTTCTAAACATGTCAAACAATTATAAACTAAAAGAAGTTGATTAAAAATAAACTTGAAAACTTGTAAAGGAAGCTTCTTGGAAATAAGGTTTTAAAAATCCATTCATGCCGTATAATTTAAAAAAACATTCTTCGTACTTTTGTCGGAGAAGTCAAAAAGGACCTCTTACAAAAACACGACAAAAGATTCCTTTCATATTCTTTACTAAAAACTCACCGAAGGGTAAAATTGGATTTAAACTATTGTAAGTGGATGGAAACAATATTACATATTGAGGGAACATGGATGTGGATGATAAAATACACCCCAATAAATGCCAAAGTAAAAACAATCTCGGATAAAAATGAGATTGTGATATTTCCCCTTACCTTAGGTCCAATTTGCTTTGTACGTGTCCGAAGCTCCTGTATAATGGTTTAAATAATGTTATTGACTTATTACAGAATCATACATATTGATATGATATCATATATGGTCATATTCTTAGCTTCTTGATAGTAATATTTCATTGTTACTTGTTACTCGGGTCCTTATTGCCTTTTGTTCTTATGCGTGTTTTGCCGAATAAATTCTTATTCTTGTTTTAAGGTTATAGATACCTTATATCCAGAATGGTATTAGTGTAACATATATCATATTTATTCATTCAATTCATTTATATAATTACTATGTAATGATGATCATGTAGAACGAGTCACATCACATCGTGGAGACGGTATTCCGTACGTACGCACGAGTGATGATATCGTTCCTATGATCGTGGAATTGTATTGGAGTATATATATATTATTTCAGTATCAATATTACTTTATAATAATTATAAATAGTTACTCATTACACCATTATACCCATCCTTGTAAGGTGATGGTTGAAAATAGATTACACCACGGCGTGGAGACGGTATTCCGTACGTACGCACGCGCGGTGATTTCATTTTTCCGTAGGATGGATAGAAGGTGAATTAGGGTTGTTTCATATTTATAATAACATGTCAGTATGTAAGTAATACTGATGTTATTACTTTATCATGAAACAACTAAAGAATAAGAAGTTGAAGAAGAAAGAAATTGAAAAGATCGGTAATGGATATTACCTTTTCTTTGGAACGCCTCTTTGAATCCTCCACTTAGGGGACTAAGATTGGTCTTTGAAGAAGACCAGGACATCTAGGATTATTCTAAGGAAGTGGAGAGGAGAAAATGGCAGGGTTTGTCCGAGCTTGAGTGCTCAAATTGGTGTGAGGAGGAGGGGGAGGAGGTGCCCTTTTATAAGGGAGGAGAGGGGCACCTTAGGAATATCTCAAAATATTATTTTATATTAAAGTCAAAATCAGTTTATAATGGTTCCAAAGGGTCTTATTTCGAAGATAAAGTGGCGATGGGTAGAAATACTATCAACCAATAAGATTTAGACAAGTTTATGGTATTATTTTAACCTTATCAATTAGATTTAACTCTAAGTTAAATAATTTAACTTTTACCGTGTCTTTTTGTTTTCTTTCACTATATAGTTAATACACTTACTATAACATGCCAAAAGAACCCCAAACTGTTTATTATTAATATATATATCCTTATCTAAGTCATTTGGCCGATCCTTAGGTTTTTAGAAATAAAATAACAATTAGTAATATAATATTTTATTTAAAAACTATTTTGTGTCAATTTTGACACTATTTGATATATGATTTTTGAGAAAGTCATAACAGAATTATATGTTCGAACCAAGTTGATTAAATCAACACTAATATATCATAGTAACCTAGAAAATTAGTTTAATTCATAAAAAGTCTCAAATTACATTTATTTTGGTGTTTATAACATAAATTATGTCAATATTTCATTAATAAGATAATTACTGCATCATCATTGTGTCATAAATAAATTAAATTATTTAATGTCTAAAAATTACAAATAAAATACCATTATGTAGGAAATATTTTTATCTTTCTAATGAATATTTATAGTAGAATTTATCTTATGTATAACCCCATATTAAAAATGATTTACTTATTAAACTTTGATTTTAACTATTTTAACCCTTCTTTAAATAAATTAATAATAAATGTCCTAATCTAATCCAAGTGGGCCTAAATGGTCATATTTTATTCCTAAGTTTGTTTTTGGTCGAATTAAACTTGTCCAATAGAATTAGGACATGTGTTAGGGTAATAGTAATATCATATTGACCCTTAGTTACCCTATTTACTATTAACCGCAGTAAAAAAAGTAAAAAGTTACTATTCACCAAAAAATTATTTTTATCTCATTGAACCACATATTACTTACTGATATCAACCGTGTCTGTCGGATTTTTGAAATTCCATTCACAGAAGCGGTAAAATTAAGTTTTATGCAAAATTCAGTTTTTAACCTACCACTTAGTGGTTTCACTATTCATCAAAAATTGAAAGTTTTCAGAAAAATACCAAAATTTCACCCTAGGCTAATTTCGGTATTCCGAATCAAAAAATGAAGTCCATTTTGAAAAATAAAATTTATAAAATTTCAAAAAGTGGTTATTACTATTCATAACGGCTAGTTTTAATAATATTTTAATAGCATATCGTTGTTTAGTGAAACTCGGTATTGCGTACGACGCAAGCTATCGAGGAAGGTCGTGATTGCATGTAAAGTAAGCCAAGCAAGTGTGTAGTGAAAGATTCCTTTGATGATATATAAAAACAAAATATTACTCATAAAAATCTCGGGTGTTACATTCATGTGAGTAAAAGAAAATGTAATCGATTGATCTATCATGATACTAGAGGCCATTCATGTTTGGAGATAAGGATAAACTAATCAAATTTAGATGCATTGGTAAATAGGTGGAAAGCTATAACATGAACCAAAATTGTTCAAGGTGTTTTCCCCTAGGCCATTGGTCAATTTACTAACTATTAGACAAACCAACCCTTAGTGTAATGTCATCAAAATACAACTTTATTATTTTATTTCTTTCATTTTTCATAGTTATTTCATGATGTATATTCATTCAGAATTCATAATTTAATGAAATTAATGAGCATGCAAGATAAAGCTGAAATAAATTATCTTATGCATAAATATTATGTAAGACATGCTTATCACTTAAGTCAATACAATTAATATTAAAAATCATATAATAAAAATAATAATTATAAATTTATTCATAAAAGGATATAATCCCCCAATTTTTTATATTAATTCGGTATAGTCCTCCACTACGTCTTTTAAAATCAATCCATAGTTCAAATTTCATAACAATCCAAAGTTGGAGTTCTTTCAATTATCAGATAATTCTAACAAGATGGTTTGGGATGGCATAATGTAGTTCACACAAAGGGTTGACTGCTGTAGTAGGACATTGTGTAACTAAGATGAAAAGGTTGAGGAAATTCAATTTAATAATTTCAATATTGGGGAATCCACTAAAAAAATCAAGGAACTATGAGTTAATGCAATTGGAATTTTGAATGCCTACCTGAAACCATTAATGAATCTTCACCAACCAAAGTTGGGGTAAGGAGAATGGGAATATGAATCCATGCAATGTGGATTTCCAAGAAACATGATTCTATGAAGCTAACCATGAGGGCTATTAGGTTTCGATAATATATTGGGAGACTAATAAAAATAATAATTATTTATTTGGATACATTTTTTTTCAAATAAATAATTAAAATTATGTGTAAATTATTTTTAGAAACAACAATAAAATGAATCCAGTTAAATAATTGTGGTTCATACAAGATAAAGATAACTTTCTCACCATCGTCAATTTTAAAGAGTGTTAAAGGCACCTACGTGTTATCCTTCACCGTGAATAGAAATTATATGTGATGGAAGAACATTTTCCCAATGTGCCTAATAATGATGCATGCAATGAAGAGTTAAAACACTAAGAGAAATAGTTGAATGATTCAACTGATGTTCAATGTTTCAGGCTATAATCCAGCTCTAATGATCTTTTAAAGAAACATGAGGACATGTATCCATATAGCATGGTGTCTCATATTCAGGATTACTATCAAGAAGAGGCAAGACAAGATACTAATTGGATCTCCAAATCATTGTTCACAAAAAATATTGTGGTGTCTATTCTAGTTGTTCCTCATATAGTTAAGCTTATTTGAAACATTGAATGCTTAGATATCTTAGAGATATATATCCCCAGATGAGTTTCATATAGATATTATTATTTCATCCCTTCCTAGGACCTTCACCAGTTTTATTGATAATTAAAACATGAGAGATTATGATATGAGTATTTCAGAACATTTTAAATTGATTCACCATGTGGACAAGGATGTTGGGCATGATAAACATGAGGTCCATATGGTGAAAAAGAAACTAATGAACAATGGAATGTGGCCCAAGATCAACAAACAGTCTAAATACATGAGCATCATCCTTCTTGGAAGAGGAATATCTAAATGCATGAAAAAGGAAAAGCAGGTATTATATTTTGCCTATGGAAATCTAGGCCACTGAAAAACGCACTGCACACAAAATTTATGGGAAGATAATTGTGTGTTTTTATCAAGTGTAATCAATCCAAATCTATAGATCGGGTATTAGATATTTATTGATGTGATCACATCTATATAAAAATGTAGGAACCAAGTAGATTCCAAATGATTTCAATCAGAGTGGTGGATCTGAGAGACACTAATGGTGGGAGGCTAGGTACACTAGCAATTTTTTAATACAAATATTCATTGCCAATAAGAATTATTAGGTTTTAAAACATTCTTATTATGTACTTACGGTTACCGATAACAAAATTTTTCTATGATTCTTAGACACAAGTGGATTTATTTTCTTGTTTGGGAAAAAAAGTTGAATCTTTTATAAGGGAAAATATATATTTTTTGACATATCACATTTAAATAACTGTATTTATTTATTATATTAAAAAAACCCAGTGTTGGAAGTTGATAATGAATCATGTTCACTTGAAAAATAATTTTCATGATGGCTATTTATGTGATGGGCCAGACCTATCTGGTCTATTAGGTTTCGAAAATCAGGTGTATGAGGTTTTTTGGGAGGTCAAGGTGACTTATCCCCCACACTATTCCAAATTTCCATTTCCGTGAACAGTTCCATTGGTGAACAGTTCCAATGGTAAACTTTTTTGAATTGTGCATTTGTAACCTTCTATGAACAGTGTCATTAGTAACCTTATGGGAATAGTGTAACGGTGACCTTATGTGAACAGTGACATCTATGACCTTCTATGAACAGTGACATCGGTAACCTTCTATGAACAATCCAATGGTGAGGATCCAATGGTGAACATTTTCCTTTGCTAAATTTTGATTTCATGAATAGTGTTTCCAGAATGGTCAGCTTCCAACGGTGACCTCGTTTCGATGCAAAATTTTGAGACCATGAACAGTGATTCCAGAACGGTAAGGTTCCAATAGTGAGCTTCCATGGGTGACCTCTATCCTTTGGCAAATTTTGGGTTCATTAACAGTGTTTTTAGAATGGCGAGGTTCCAAAGGTGAGCTTCCAATGGAGAGGATCATGAACAGTGATTCTAGAACGGTGAGGTTCTTACGGTGAGGTTCATGAACAATGTTTTTTCAATGCCAAATTTTGAGTCTATAAACATTGTTTCTAAAACGGTGAAGTTCCAATGGTGAGCATCAAATGGTGACCTCTTTCCATTTCCTAATTTGGAGTTCATGAACAATGTTCCCAAAACAATACGGTTTCAATAGCGAGCTTCCAACGATGACCTCTTTCATTTTCCAAATTTTGAGTTCATGAACAGTGTTTGAAGAATGGTAAAGCTCTAACATTGATCTTCCAACTGTGAGGTTCATGAACAGTATTTCCTGAACGGTGAGGTTCCAATATTGAGTTTCATGAACAATGTTTTTCCTTTTCAAAATTTTGTGTTCATGAATAATGTTTCAGACTTCCTATATTTATTCTAATCTGAAATTATCCTTGTTGTAAAATGTATTTAAATACTTGTTTTAAGGACTCTAAGTCGATTCAAGGGCCATAAATCCTATAGTAATATCTCCAAAGTCTCAGAATGTTATTTCTTGATCAAACCTCATTTTTTAATGCGATACTCTTTAAATGGAAAACCCAGGGTATCTTAAACCACTGCTGTGTTAAATCTTCAAAAGGGACGAGATATCTGCCTCCCAAGTTCCCCCTCCTTGTTCTCTGGTGTGAGACTCTCGAAAATCCCATTCCTTCCTGTAGGAGTTGTGCAATAAAACTTTCCTCCTAGGACTTTTCCACTCTATATTGATGCAACCAAGAAAAATCATTCAGTCATCGATATATGGTATGACCTATCTTAATTATTTCAGGTTTATCTTCTTCTTTCTCCTATCCCTTTTTATTGAATATTACCCCCATGATCCTAATAGTATTTTCATGGGTGTTGGCCGATGTGGTGGTTTCTCTGCATTCTTTGGTGGATACAGTTGTCACAGGGGAGGTGATCATAACCCGTTGTGCAACTCATTCATGTATAAAGAACGTCAAGAACTATTTGAGGTTGGGGATTCGTTGTTTTTATATTCTTTTACGTGAAACTGTATAGTTAGCTTGTTTTATCCCACTATATCATAATGGAATTGAGATAATATATATTTGAAAAGGATAAATAAATTGATATCGATCGTATGTTATTGCCACTTGTTTTTCTATATATTGTGATATCAAAGAATTCTTGTTTATCTTTTTGTTCTAGATTGAAAATGGTAGGGAACATAAAGCCGGAATTAATTGATATTCGCATGGATAACGATAAAGAGGAATTTGAATGAATCTTCTTGATGTTGTTGTAATTTTATGTTAATCTAACTGGTTCAATAAGAATTTTTAATTATTTGTGATAGCTTACTGGTTAGGTTTCCCATATTTGGAACGTACCAATAATAAATTGTTTAATCCAAGATGGATTAAAGAACTATTTGTTTGATAAAAGATAATTCATTCTAGGGTTCTAAGTTAACATTTTACTAGTTTAAGGGAAAAAAGACCAATTGATATGATGTTTGTTTTCTTGGTTCTTGTGTTGTGATGTGAGCCTGGACGGCTATTGTGATATGTGGGGGTAGGGATGCCTATTGTTCTTGGCAGCAGATGACACCTAGAGTGGAGAGATGCATTAGTTTATGCATGTGGGTGTTGGGGAGGACATTGTGGGTGTTGAAACTGGATGGTTATGAATGTTTTGATGCTTGATGATTCTGTTTATTTGTTTATCTATTTTACTTTCTCCAATGCTCAAGGTAGCTGGTCATTCTTACCCTTCTTCTAAAAGGGGCGAAGAGGCGCGGGGCATGCCACATGCCTTTTCATCCATCTTCTCAAGGGAGGATGGGACTATGCTATTCTATATGCAGTATAGACTCAATGGGTATTTATCTACTCACCGTTTTGAGTCCCCTTGTATTTAGTATCATAGATTTTTTTATTGAATTCCTATGAGTATAGGAAAGTAATTCTGTAAATAAATAATTGAATAAATGATGTTAACCCATGGGGTTGGAGCTTGTTGGAATGAGATGTTGAGGTTTCAATTTTCATGGGATAGTTTACTCTGGGTGTGATTAAAATGATATTTAATGTGAAATTGTTAATGGTTAATTAATGTTTAATGAACTAATTAATGTTAAGTGGAAATAATAAAAAGGGAATGAAGAAAGGAATTAAATCTCTTTTTATGGTTGTGATCTTATAGGATACCTAGTCATAGAAGTGGTAGCCGGGAGTCTGAGAGACGTTATCTATAGTGGAGTCTAGGAATAGGTTATTCCCATAGTGTGGTTGTGAGATATAGTATATTTTGTAATTTTTGTGTTTCTATATGCTAATCCTCCCCATTAGTTAGGGAAACTAACACCCCAGGGATTCTGAGCCCTAAGGGGGGTTTTTTCCAACATTCCGGTGGGAGGATGGATGGATGACTATCCCATTTAGCCCCACTCTCTTCCTTTGGTAGTTACTTGTGCTTGTAGGAACAGTGGTTAGTTTTCCCAATATATTTGTGTAGAGGGCTATAATGGCTTGAGGTTATTCATAGACATATATTTTGGATATAGTATCCTATGGACTACTGTAGGTGTAACATGTATAGGTTGTGATGTATTGAGGATCCTTACATGGTGTATGGGATGTAATGGGTTGAGGTATAATACTCAACATATGATACATGTTTTACGAGCTGTGGTGGCTCCCCAAAACTACCTGGTTACATTCATGCATGGTCATGGTGGTTTTGTTGCATGAGGTGCACATTGCAGTGCTTTAGCCAGGTGTCTGTAGGCATGCCTTTTGGAGAGATATTCTTAGGACGTGCGATGTTGGGGAAAAGTGGAAACCCAGTGGGGAAGTAGTAGCGGGGTACCCTTGATATTCTTTGTTATATTATATACTCTTGTATGTGTTACTTGTTAAGAGTAAACATGGTGAGGCTGGGAACTTTGTATACCTGTTTACGTGACGAGTTAGTTTCACATGTTGTTCATTGTGATTTAGCATGCTTTATTTACATTTTCATGAGAGGATATGGGGACGATCCTACTGAGTATACTTTTATATTCACCCTATGTATATATAAACTATTTTTCAGGTCACTTGGAGAAGGTTAGAGGTCATGCTAGTTTCTACGAGCTTGGGGTTGTAGGAAGCATTTGGAATTGTGGTTGATGTTGTTTTTTACTTTCTTTTGGATACATACAGTTTTCCCCTTCTATTTATAGTTGTTTTTCATGACTTTACTTATGTGCACCTTGATTTCATTTATATTACATTCTGATTTGGAGTTGGTTGGTGTCTATCATATCTCTCTCTTTCACATGTGTTCTCTTAGAGGGTAATTCCTCCCATCTGTGTGTTTATTATACCCTCAGTGCTAGTTGCCCACCAGGGGCCTACTAGAGGCGGTACTCGGGGGTCATTATCTACCTTCTCACATTACCGGCCCTCGAGGGGTACACCTTGTAGGGAGGGGGTCATGACAGTGTGTTATTAGAGGTCTGGATGAGGGATAGGATGGAGCTTGGAGTATGGAACATGTGAGGCTGCATGGTTTGGTAGGTAATCTCTGTCAGTCAAGTTTAGAAAGAGGTGTAAAAACTGGAGACCGGCTGAGGCATAGGTGTTTAGGTCCCCTTATGATCTGATGTACAAATATTTATGTTTACAATAGATACTAAATGAGGTGATACTAGTTTTAGGGTAGAGAACTATGAAAGGATTATATATTTTTCTTCATTGTGAGTGTGTTTGATTGGGAATAACTTGGGATAGTTTAACATAAAATGAATAAAAGAAAACAATTAATTATTTAATTCCGAGTCTTCTATATTACATGTTTATGAACTCCAAATGTTTGTTATATTACAGGTATGGTTCCAAGTCAACATCCTCACCAGGAACGCATAGAACATGTCTACCAGGATATGCCAGTAGGTCGCTATAGGGTAGAGGTTGAAGACGATGACACTTGGAGGAGGACACTCCTAGAGTTTCAATGCCTGAGTCTGCAGAAGTACGTGGGCTCTATTTCAGAAGCAGTCATGGAAGACTGGTTGGAGGTGGTCGAGATAGGCTTCAGTTCTATCCATACTTGGATGGAGAATTGGGTGTCCATGGTTGTGATGATGGTTCATGGACCAGTGAGGTAGTGGTGGTTTTTTTTCCTTGGGGATCGTGAGGAGTAATAGATATCATGGGAGGAGTTTCGAGATAAGTTTAGAGTTGAGTTTATTTCATCGACCACAAAGACGTCTAGTCGCCAAGAGATTATTACACTTCGATATGGGTTCTCCAGTGTGCGAGTGTTTGGAATCAATTTTAGGAACCTTTTAAGATTTTCTTCAGACCTGTTCCAGATGTGGATTCCATGGCAAGGCATTTTGAGTAGGCTTTGCATCTAGAGATCCAGTGCCAGGTCACCCCAATCATGCTGAATACATATCTTGAGGTGCATGCATGGGAAGTGGTCTTCAAGAGGAATTTGGAAAGAAACTGATCAACATGAGAGGGGAGTCATCATGATTCATCATGAAGTCGAGATATGGTCTGGGGTTCCCAGTTTTCATGCCGGAAGAGTTTCTGTTCGGCCCGAGGTAGGTCCTAGCCCTCAGCATCCCATTTCTCTTTGGGCAGCATCTCTCAAGCATATGACAAGGGATCCAGTGCTTGTTTTTCTTGTGGTGGTCTAGGTCTTTAGTAGAGAGAGTGCTCGACCTTTAAGAGCATTAAGTGTGCACCAGGTGTTCCGCTCTAGGCTCCTCTATTGAGGCAGTTCCAGCAGAGGTAGTAGTAGTAGGTTTCACGAGCATTAGATCATCATAGGTTAGATGGGGAATGCATAGGACAGCCCCATGATTCTCACCATCCTCAAAGGTTTGAGCACGTCTATGGTTGTGGACGTCATCAGGGTCTGATAGGTCATTGAGGAGGTCGTGATCAGCTTCAGGCTTTAGCGTTTCTAGCGTCAGGAGGGCCAGACATATTTGGAGGTACCCTTTGTTTTTTTCTACCATTGTGTATTTCTTTTTTGATTCAGGAGAGAAAAAATCCTTCATATCACCTTCCCTTTTCCATGCATTGTGAAATGAGGTAGAGTAGCTTCCAGTGCCCTTGGATTTGACTACGCCATTTGGTGGTCAAGATGAATTTTTTAAAGTATGTATAGACTGTGAGTTAGTGTTGGGGTAGCACCGCTCTTGGGGAGATTTCCAATTTTTATAAATTCAATCATATGATGTCATCCTTGACATGTATTGGTTGTATTCGATGAGGGATATTGTGGATTTCTTCTGGAAGAAGGTCGTTTTCTTCGATGCTGATGGAGAGAAGGTGGTGTTTGTTGGTGAGCTGGATCCTCAAGTGGGTCATTGGCGTGTTCCGTCATTACCATCCATGATGGTTGAGATAATGTTGAATTTCTCAAAGGTTCAATATCTTTTGTTTCCTAGGGTTGTATAAGAGTACCTTGATTTCTTTCCAGAAGAGGTTGTAGAAGTACCCCCTCGATGATAGATAGTTTTTAGGATCAAGATACAATTAGTAGTGTCTTCTATGTCTATATTTCCATATAGGATGACTCCTTCTGATTTACGAGAGCTACGTATACAGCTTGATGGTCTATTATAGTGTAGTTTTGTTCAGCCGATTATGTCACTATGGGGTGCAATAGTTTTGTTTATGTAGAAGGATGACTGATGTTTGCGATTTTGTGTTGATTATCGTCTCTTGAACAAAGTGACAATAAAGAATCACTATCCTCTTCCATGGATTGTTGATTTATTTGATCAACTAATGGTTTAAATTGTGTTCTCAATGATCAAATTATGGTCTGGATATCATCAAATGCATGCGAAGGATGATGATATCTTGAATACTTCTTTCCATTGTCGCCATGGGAATTATGAGTTCTTTGTAATTCCGTTCAGTGTGAAAAATGCTCTAGCTGTGTTTATGGGATTGATGAATTCTGTGTTCCGTGAGTTCCTAGACAAGTTTGTTATAGTATTCATCGACGACATCCTTGTGTACTATATTTTTGAAAAAGAGAATGTAGATCATCTACTCCCCATTTTGGGAGTTCTTCATCAACATCAGTAGTTTGGGAAGTTTTCGAGGTTTGATATTTGGGTTTGAGAAGTCCGTTTCATGGGGAATGTGGTCTTCTAGTAGAGATTAGCTATCGACCCATCGATTATAGAAGCATTTGTGTCTTGGGGATCCCCCAAGACTGTGTTAGAGGTGAAAAGTTTCCTTGGTCTTACAGGATACTACATGAGGTTCATAGACGATCTCTCTCAAGTTGTGACTCCTCAGACAACATTGACCAGGAATGATCAGGGGTTCATATAGATTGATCTGTGTCAAGAAGCTTTCGAATATCTAATAGATAAGTTAGTATGTGCACCAGTTCATTGCCTTCCACCAGAGGGAGTTCAGTTTGATGTAATCTGTGATGCTTCGCATCTGGGGTTAGGTTTCATTCTGATGTAGAATAAATCAGTTGTCTCTTATGGGTCTCAGCATTTATGTGACCATTAATGTAACTATGCCACCCACGATCGTGAGTTGGTGGTCGTAGTATTTTCTCTAAAGTTTTAGAGACATTAACTCATTGGCGAGTTCTTTGTGGTTTTCACCGACCATAAAAGCCTGAGGTATGTTTTCGCCCATCATGACTTGAATTTATGACATCGCCTTGGGATGGATTTCTTACTAGAATAAGACTCTTACATATTGTATACACCTGGAGAAGGGGAATGTTGTAGCTTATGCGCTGATTTGGAAGTCACATAGTGATACACTGCATGAATCTGGTGACTCCTGAAGAGTAATGGTAGAAATGTCATCATTACATCTTGATATGGGAGAATTTGGGGGAAGAGGTTGTCGTTTTCAGATGACGGTGTAGTCATCTATGGTGCAGAAGGGGGAAGAGTCCCAGTTGGGGGATATATAGGTAGAGGTATGGATCGACCGAGTTGTTTTTGATGAGGCCCATTATGGTTGATATGAGGATGAACAACAAAGAGTGTTGTACCATGGAAGGATATTTGTTACATTGACGATGCGTGAGACGGTTCTCAAAGAGTTCCATAGTTCTCCTTTAGCGGTGCATCCTGGCTTGAAAAAGATGTATTGAGCCATGAGGAGACAGTTTAGGTGGTCTGGGCTAAAGCATGTGGTTGCGGAGTTTTTGTCTCGATATTTGGTTTTCCAAATAGTAAATTTCAAACACCATGTTCCTAGTGGTCTGATCCAACCGTTAGACATTCCTGAGTGGAATTTGGAGGACATCTCAATGGAATGTGTTACTAGTTTTCCTTCATATCAGGGAGGACATGAGGTTATTTGGTTGGTAGTGGATCGTTTAACAAAATCTTCCCACTTTATAAATATCATGGAGTCAGGATCAGTGAATGTTTTGAAGAGTTAGTATTTGGAGGTGGTGGTGAGAGTTCATGGAGTCCCAAGGATGATCATTTATGATCAAGATCCTCGTTTTACGCCTAGGATGTGAAGAGGTATCCAACAAGATTTTGGTTCTCAGCTTTTCTTTAGCACTTCTTTTCTTCATCAAATGGACGGTCAGACAGAGAAAAACAACCAGAATTTTGATGAAATGTTGCGCTCTTCTGTTGTGGATTATGGTGGTTCATGGATGAGGCACTTACCTTTGGAGGAGTTTGGTTACAAAAATAGTTTTTACTCCACCATCGGTATGGTTCCATTTTAAGCCTTGTATGGCCAACCTTGTCATTATCCATTATGATGGACTAGGGTCTGAGAGTAATAAATTTTTAAACCGGAACTATTGCAGAATAAAATAGAGATGGTTTATGTGATTCATTAGAGGATGATGATAGCACAAGATCATCTGAAATCATATGCCGATCAAAGGAGGGGACCCTTAGTGTTTTATTTTGGGGATCACGTGTTTCTAAAGGTGACTCCCCATCATGGGAAGCGAAGGTTTCATTTTTGGAGTAAGATTTCTCTTCGGTTTGTTGGTCCTTTCGAGGAGTTATCTCGTGTTGAGGCTGTGGTGTATCGAGTAGAACATCCCCTACAGATGAGTTGGATGCATGATGTTTTCCATGTAACATTACTCCTCCATTATCTTCATGATGACTCTCATGTAATCGATTGAGGATATATTGATGTTGATGATGATGCGACCTTTGATGTGTGACCTATGGAGATCCAAGACCACAATGAGAAGGTGTTTCCTGGGCATTATATCCCCTTGGTTCATATCTTGTGGCAACACGGTTGTGTGGAGGAGGGTACCTAGGAACGTGAGTCACAGATACGTGCTCAATACCCAGAGTTGTATGATGTTTAACTGTTTTCATGTTTCGATGTAGACTTTTTGGATATAGACCTTTCATGTTTATCGTATGGGTTTCTTTTATTGCTTCATGTGGTTGCTCTCTTTTGAGAGGTATCTCGATGGGTGGTTTTTCAGACCCTGTTTTGTTTTCTCTTTAGATTTTTTTTTGAATTCTTAAAGATGAGAATGTTTTGAGAGGTATCTGATGTAATTTTCTGAACCTCTCTTGTCCATTACTTTGTGAAAATAATGTGTATGAGGTATTTCGAGAGGTCAAGGTGACTTATCCCCAACACTTTTCCCAAATTTCCATTTCTGTGAATAGTTCTAATGGTAGACCGTTGTGAACAATGCATCGGTAACCTTCTGTGAACAGTGTCATCGATAACCTTATGTGAGCAGTGCAACGGTGACCTTTTGTGAAAAGTAACAGTGGTGACCTTATGTGAATAGTGTCATCAGTGACCTTCTATGAACAGTGTCCTCAGTAACCTTATGTGAACAGTGCATTGGTCAAATTATATGAAAAATGTATTGGTAGCCAAAGGTGAACAGTGTCATCGGTAACCTTCTATGAACAGTCTAACAGTGAGGTTCCAATGGTGACCTATTTTCCTTTGTTAAATTTTGAGTTCATGAATAGTGTTTCCAGAACAATGAGGTTCCAACAGTGAGCTTCCAACGGTGACCTCTTTCCTTTTACAAGTTTTTAGTTCATGAACAGCGTTTTCAGAATAGTGAGGTTTCAATGGTGAGGTTCATAAACAGTGTTTCTAGAATGGTGAGATTCCAATGGTGACATTCCAACAGTGTGGGTCACGAACATTTTTTTCCTTTTCCATAATTTATTTCATGAATAGTGTTTCTAGAATGGTGAGGTTCCAATGGTGAGGTTCCAAAGGTGAGTTTCTAATAGTGACCTTTTACCTTTGCCAAATGTTCAGTTCATGAATAGTGTTTCTAGAATGGTGAGCTTCCAACGGTGACCTATTTCCGTATTCTCATGTGTGAGATGCTTGAACATCCCATTCCATCCCATAGTCGTTGTGTAATCAAACATTCCTCCGCGGATTTGTTCTGCTCTATGTTGATGCAACCAAACAACATCGATCAATCTCCGATATAAGGTGTGATCTATCATCATTATTTCGAGTTCATCTCCTTCATTCACCTTTCCCTTTTTATTGAATTTTATCCCCGTGTTCTGAAATGTCTTTTCATGGGATTTGGACGATGTGGTGGTGTCTCTATATCCTCAGGTGGATACAGTAGTCACAGTGGAGGAGATCGTAACCCGTTGTGGGACACGTTCTCGTATAAATAACATCAAGGAATGTTTGAGGTAGGGGATTCAATGCTTCTCTTTTAATTTATGTGCAACTATATTGTTAGCATGTTTTATCCCACTAGATCATAATGGAATTGAAATAATAAATATTTGAACCAGACAAATAAATTAATATTGATCGTATGTTATTGCCTCTTGTTTTTCTAAATAGTGTGATATAAAATCTTTCTTGTTTAGTATTTCATTCTTGATGGAAATCGGTAACTAACGTAAAGCCAGAATTAATTGATAATCACATTCATAAATATAAAGAGGCATTTAAATGAATCTGATTTATGTTGTTGAAATTATATGTTAATCAAATTGGTGTAGTAATCTTGTTTTGATTTTTGTGATAGCTTGCTGGTTGGGTTTCCTGTATTTGGAACCTACGAATAATAAATTGGTTAATCCAAGATGGATTAAAGAACTTGTTTTTTAATAAAATACAATTCCTTTTATGGTTCTGAGTTGTCATTTTTTGCTTGTTTAAGGGCTAAGATCCCAATTGATATGATATTTTTTTCCCTGCTTCATGTGTTGTGATATCAGACTGGATGGTTGTTGTGATTTGTGGGTGTAGAGAGGCCTATTGTTTGTGGTGGCATATTAGGGACAGAGTGGAAAGATGCATCAGTTTATGAATGTGGGTGTCGGGGACGACATCGAGGAGGATGGAACATGTTGGTTGTGAATGTTTGGCTGATGGCCAATTATTATTAGTTGTTTATCTACATTACATTCCCCACTAATCAAGACATTTGGTCTTTCTTAGACTTCTTCAAAAAGGGGTGAATATGCATGAGGTATGCCATGTGCTTTCCATGTTTAGCTTCTTAAGGGTGGATGGGTCTACGCTCTTACTATAGGCAGCAATGACTCGACAGGTAGTTATATACTCCCTGTGTTAAGCCCCCTTGTGTTTAGTAGCATAGAATGTTTTTCTAGAATACCTGGGAATATGGGAAAGTAATTCTGTAAATAAATATTTTAATAAATTATGTTAACCCATGGGTTGGAGCTTGCTGGAACGAAATGTTGAGTCTACAATTTTAAAGGGGTAGTGGACTTTGTATGTGTTGCTAATGAAATTTAATGTGGAATTAGTAATGGATAATTAATGTTTAAAGAATTTATTGACGTAAAGTGGAAATGATAAAAAGGGAATGATGTAAGTAAATAAATCTCGTTAAATGGTTGTGTGCTTATAGGATACCTAGTAATAAAAGTGATGGCCAGGAGTCCGAGAGACATTAGCTGTAGTTGATTATAAGACTAGGTTATTCCTATCGTGTGGTTGAGATATATAATATATTTTTTACTTTTTTGTTTCTTTTTGCTACTCCACCTCGTTAGTTAGGGAAACTGACACCCCCAGGATTCTGAGCCATAGGGTGGGGGTGTTATCTCCATCATTCTGCTGAGATTGTAGATGGCTAGATACCACCTTGGGCCCCACTCTCTTCTTTTGGTAGTTACTTGTGATAGTAGGGATAGTGGTAAGTTTTCCCCATATATGTGTATAGAGGGTTGTAATGGCTTGTGGTTATTCACACACATATATTCTGGATATAGTATCCTTTGGACTGCTATAGGTGTAATATGTATAGGTTGTGATGGATTAAGGATCCTTACTCGGTGTATGGGCTGTAATGGATTGAAGTATAATACCCGACTTATGACACACATTATACAAGCTATGGTGGCTCCCAGATTCTACTTGGTTATTTTCATTCATGACATGGTAGTTTTTTTTAACAATGTGCATATTGTGGTGCTTCGCCCAAGTGTCTGCGAGCAAGCCTTTTTGGAGAGAGATTATTTGGACGTGCGACATTGGGGAAAAGAAGAAAACTAGTAGGGAAGTAGTAGCGAGGTACCCTTGATATTATTTATTATATAATATAATCTTTTATTTGTTACATGGTGAGAGTATCCATGGTGAGGTTGGGATCTTAGTATACCTGTTTAGGTGACGAGTTAGTTTCAGTTGTTTTTCACTGTGTTTTTGCATGATTTCTTTACATTTTCACGAGATTCTCTAGGGAGGATCCTACTGAGTATACTATTATACTCACCCTATGTATACATAATCTGTTTTTCAGGTCACTTGGAGCAGGATGGAGTTCCAGAAGGTTTCTAATATCATGTGGTTGTGAGAGATGTTCAAGCATGCGGTTGCTGTTGTTTTTACTTTCTTTTGGTTATATGTTGTTCTCCCTTATAGTTATAATAGTTTTTTCATGACATTATATGTTTCCACTTGGGTTTTCATTTATATTTCAGTCTGAGTTGGAGTTTTTTAGTTTCTATCTTATCACTCTCTTTCGCATGTGTTCTCTTAGAGGGTAATACCTCCCATTTGTGTGTTTACAATACCATCGGTGGTAGTTGCCTACCCAGGGCCTACTCGAGGTGGGACTCGGGGTCATTACCTCTCTTCTCACATTCTGGCCCAGGAGGGGTACACATTGTGGGGAGGGGGTTGTGATATTTTAGACTCACCTGAGAAAAAACCACATGAAATATATCATTATTTTTAAAAAGGAAATTTACCATTCCACCATTCAGATGATAGGTTGAATGGGACAAAGAGCTTCTTAGATCATGGCACAATGATGTGTTCGGAACATTCTAATAGAATCAACAGAGTGGTATTATATCTTCATAACATTTACTGATGAATTATTTGATATGGTTATATATACTTGATGATTTATAAGTCTGAATCCATTTTGAAATTCACGTAATTCAAAAATGAAGTAGAGAATCAACATGGAAAGAAGATATAGAATCATCAATCAGATTGATGTGATGAATATCCTATATGAGAGTCCATCGACTCTCTACGAGAGTTGGGATTATATCTAAATTCACTACATGATATAAACTATATTGGAATGGTGTTAGTGAAAGGATGAATGAAACCTTGTAAGACATGGTGAGGTCGATGATGAATCATGTAGATCTTCCATTATCATTTTGGGTAATGCATTACAAACTGTGTCATAAACATTAAACCAAGTTCCATATAATCTGGAAAATGATAATAACATTTAGTTATGGAGTGGAAAGAAACCCATTTTTATGAATATATGTGTATAGGGATGATATGTGTTTTTAAAGGACTTCTAAAGAAACCAAATAACACATTGGGGAAAATATATATCTTTATAGAATATCCCATTGAAAAAAAGGGACACTACCTATACCAACCTTCTAGAAAATAATGTGACTTTAATTATTCAATCCATATTTCTTGAGAGGGAGAACATGCATAAAAAGGATAGTGGGAGAAATATTGACTTTGATGAAATTGATTCTCAAGACACAAATGACTTGGAACAAGAATAGATTCCACATATCCCTGTGGAAGAAGAAGTTCTGGAAACACAAGTTCTATGTGTGATCATAAGAGAGCTAAGAGAACTAGAGAGATATGTTACATTAGTCACCTATGATGGTGAATAATTACTTATTGAAAATTATGATCCTCCCTCATACATGGAGGTAGCAGAGATCGAAAAAGCTAAATGATGAAAGGAAGCCATTAATTTTTAATTGCATTCCATGTAAAATATTCAGGATTGGGTTCTTGTTGATGGGTAGTTGATGTAATGACCATTTAGTCTAAATGGGTATTCAAGAGAAACCATGAAATGTAAGGTAATGTAAATACCAATAAATCAGGGCTTATTGCTAAATGGATTAAACAAAATAAATGAATTGACTATGAAAAAACCTTTTCACTAGATTAAATGTTTAAATCAATCAAAATTCTTCTTGATAAAGTTGATAACCATGACTATGATATTTTTTTGAAGGATGAAAAAACAACATTCCACACTGGGAACCTTCAAGAGAATGTATTTATGAGACAATGAGAAGGTTTCGTGACTTCATGTCATGCCAAAAGGATTTGTAATTACTGAGATTCATTTATGGATTGAAGTATGAATCCAGGTCATGGAACATCTAATTTGATGAGGCCATAAAAGAATTTGGTGTCATTAAGAATGAATGTGAGCCATGTGTTTACAAGATGTTTAGTGTGAACGAGTTTATTATTCTAGTTGTATTGGTTTTTGAAATATTACATATTGAAAAAAACATACCAGTCATGCAGTCTGTTAAGGACTGGTTAAACAAGTTTAACTCAATGAAGGAATTAGGGGAGGCACCCTAAATTTTAGTGATCAAGATCATTTTTGATAGATCCATGAGTCTAGTTGGACTATGTTGAAGTACATATGTTTACCAGATACTAAAGAGATTTATTATAGAACAATTCAAGAAGGTATTGGTTCTAATGTCACACAGTTTACATCTTTCAATGAATATCTTTACTCATAAAAAAAATAAGAAAGAGAGAATGAGAAAGATCATATAAGCTTCAGTGATAGGGTCAATAATATATGTCATGTTATATACTCTACAGAACGTTGCCTATGCATTGATAATGGTAGAGAGATATCAAGAATACAAAGGAGAACATCATTGTACTTCTGGTATGTTTATTCTTATGTATCTGAGAATAGCTACAGATAATTTCTTTTTGTATGGAGGAAAGGATGAGATCGTCCTCAAGGGTTGTACTGATGGTAGTTTTTAGATAGTTTAAAATAATATGAAGCCACTTTCAGGATATGTTTCATGTATCAATAGAGGATTTCTCAGCTAAAAGAGTTCAAAGAAGCCAATTTTCGTCGATTCTAAAATGAAGACTGATTATATAGAGGCATATGATGTAGCAAAGGAAGCCATTTGGATTTCGAACATTGTCCATGATCTCTATGTGGTACTTATCAGCAAAGGCTCGATCACATTGTATTGTGATAAAACTATATTGGTGACTCCTGAAAAAGAGATAATGTCAAACAAAGGGAAAATGAATATACACTATAAGTACCGCTTATTGAGTATTGTTATCAAAGGGGTGATTTTTTAGAGGCATCGACCTATGTGGGGACTGAGGAGGAGGATGATAAGAAGATCTGGTTGTCGAACAATAATATCATTTGGAAATGATGGAGAATGAGGATCATACCATGCCTATGATTGATAATTATTATCTAAAAGTGCACAATACACATTTGGATTTTCCCGTAGTTTTTTTTCATTTATATTCATTTTTTGGATATTTTTGATGATTTTTTAGTGATTCGTTGTTTTGTTAGAGAAAACCACCAATTTTTGGTGCTTTGACCATTATCAGTTCCAAATAAAAGCATTGATAAATGGTGTCTTTTAGAAATTATTTTATGAGCACTAATAAAAGTATGATTTATTAAAACTTTAATTAGGGATTATAATGCTACCATTGATCAGTTCATTTTTAGAACTAATAAAATCCTAGGCATTTTAACCCCATTGATGTAGTCAATTCTATAAAATCACTAGTAAAGGATGATTCTAGCACTGTTAAAGGTGTGTTTTTAGTAGTGATGTGTGTATTGGTACATAGACTTTAATATTATTATTAATGAATTTTATGAGTCATGTAATTTGATGTATTATTTGAAATTGTGGTGATATATTTTATGGAGAAGGTACTATATGTTGGGTGTGTCACGAGTAAAATTGAATTAATGAATGATGTGAGAAAGGATTTTTCCCCTATATTTTTCAAAAGATGTTAATATATCAGGATCCTTTTTGTAAACAATATATCATAAATAATTCAATTTCCAATGTGTTGTACATGTATGTTATATATCCACAATATCAATGAAAGAGATAATCAAGGACAAAGGTTAATGGCACTAAATTGCAACATTCTCAATTTGAGATGTGGTGATAAAGAGATTATATTACATGGTAAGTGTCCGTATGAGGTGACATGTCATAAAAAAATAACTTCATTCTCCTTGGGTGTATGGGAATGTTTTGAGACACTAACCTTATACTATAGGATGCTTTACATTATTCCATTGAGAAAGAGGTCTATAAGATCACACAAAAAGTGTGACCATAATATCAGTTAAATAATATATTTATTATTTTACTGGATGAATAAATATTATTCTCGCACTTTGTTTAATAATAATTCTTGTATACTTGATCACATTTATTCCATCATTAGTTAATCGAGAGAATTTATTTTGAGCGTACTATATAATAATTAATTATTTATTTGTTAGTGAATAGTTAAGTGATATTTATTTTATTTATAAATAGATATTATTAAAGGAGTTATAAATACTGTGGAGGAATGGAGGCCCATTTTTAGTGGTCTAGTGAGAAATAATAAAAATTAATATTTTTTAATTTAAAAATATTTAATTATAATTCAGTAGTTATTTGCGTGTTAGGAGATAATAATATTATTATTATTATTAGACAAGGCATTTTTCTTGGATTAAACAAAATAACAAAGGGAACTAGTGACATTATTTTATTTTAGCCCTAGAAATATAAATAACAAATTACGTTATTTTATCATTAGCCCAATTAATTTTGGTTGTGAAAAATAGTATTGGAATATCCTATCAAGCCTATAGAGTTACATTATCCAATAACATTCCCAAAAACATATAGAAATCCTCCTCCATCGAATCAATGAGAACTATTTGGAAGAAATTATTGAGGCGATCACATACAGATGATACATGCGTATAGATATTGCATTATAGCATCAAGAGATTCCTTTAGTGATGTCTGATGATTCTTAGAACAAGTGAGGGAAACTACACGAGGAAATATACACTTGGTTTCTATATTTCAATGACAGATCACCACATATCTATTGTTGGATTCATTAATGAAGAATTAATTCCTTATAGGTAATTATTTATCTTATTAAATTATTTATTTAAAATATGTGTTGATCTCCTCTCTTTCGGGTCTGTTGTAATTCCTCATTGTCTATTTCTTTGACTCAATTCCATGGGTCACTATGTTCATCATCATATATATCATGTATTGATCCCCAATAATGGATAAAAGAAAAGTTAGGCACTTACCACAGCACGCTTCTACTGTTCCTGGATCATGCACATGGAATCAATGTGGTCGTATAATTTTTTATTATTATTTCAAAATATTTAGTGATTTATTCATTATAAATTATGTTTTTTAATTCATGTTTAATCGGTATTATGATATTAACTATAAGATCTAATTCATCATCCATCATTTCTCAACGCTCTAATGTAGATGTTTAATTTTATGATTAAAATATATTTGAGGATCTCATTCATATATTCCAAGGTTTTTGGTTGGACAACAACAGACTATACGCCATGTAACCAGAGTTGCATACTGTGTTGTCGCATTCAAAGAAAAAGAATCGATTCAGAAATCAGTTCAAGATTATGCGTTTTTTATTTCCTAAATTACACACATAATGAATCATCTATTGATAAAAATTTAATGGTGCATGGTCATATAGACTACACAAAAGGTTTCCCACATACACAACATATATTCCCCTTGAGTCACATTTGGTGCATGTATTCTATGCATGACCTACCTAACTTGTGGTTGTGTAACTCCGAGTTTACAGGATATGTGTCCCATTGAACACACCATGTAATCCAAATTCTACAAGCCACAAATTACCCGTCGAGTCCCTCAACGGGTGTCGTGGACAGACAGTGAGTAGTGCACACACTGTATAGTTCAGATATACACGATGTGTACTTTTACCACGTTATGAATATTTTAAATTTGTTTATTTTACTATGTAATCCTAGAGACATGTACTTCCTTGTGATCATAAAGATAAAAAAAACATTTAATAGGATTTAATATACATAAATGTTATATGTTTAATTAATATATTCACAATGTTTAGATTTAGATTTCATGTATGTGTTTTAGTACAATTTGATACTCTACGGGCATTCAAACATAACTCATGACCGAAAAACATGTAATTTGGGTAATCATATATGATGTACATGTTTTGAATGTACATGATATATCATTTATTCCATATATAACAAGTTTAATATAATATACGAGTATACTAAATTTTTGTAAGAATCAGATTGGTATTAAGGATGTTTCCTCTAAAGTAAATATATGTACCATTTAATTTTTACATGATTTATTTATTTTGTTTAAAATTATTATGGATGAGAATTTGAAGGGAATTCCGTTAAGAATTATGATAAAATGAATGATTAATTAATGAAAATAATTAATCAATACATGAATGATTTATCTTAAAAATAGCTATGAATAATTAAATGCTACTTTTATTGAATTTTTAATTATTTACATTAATCTGGATGATCATGAGCTAACACAGACCTTTTGTATGAGATTGGCTTCATTTAATTTATTAGTATATTTATTTGTTGGCATGTGTTCCTTCTATACTTTTATTATGTAGGGCCTTTGTAACCATGGTTTCTTTTATGTAAACCCTCGTTCCCTCTCACCTACCTTTTAGTAAAGGGAAGACATAATGGATGGGGATCCAATGATAGTGGTGGTGGTTCATGTTTTGAGTCGCGTCAAAACCAATCCAAAGATATACAAAGGTAAATAGTGGGAAAGTGGTGAACAATCACCTCAATTGGTTCATGGTTTTTATCCACTCGGTCAAGGGTTATTTTATAAAATAGTAGATATACTTACCATTAGTATAAACTCATGGAATTACCCATTTTTTTATTTCGGTCAAGTTCCAGGGTTATTTCATTATGGATGTTTTTTTCTCATTCAGTTAAAAAAATAATTAACAAGAATGAATGAAGGAACTAAAATAAAAAGTATTATGATTAAATATAATACACGGAATTGTTAATCCCTCATGTTAAACCGCATAATTTTAACAAGTATGTGATAAATATAATAATAATAAATTTATGCATAATAGGATAAAATCCACCAGTTAAAATATTATGTCAGTATAAGCATCCACTACATTTTTTAGAATCGAACCATTGTTCAATGTTATTCTCCAACCAAATTTAGTGTGATTTTAATAAAATGGGAAATATAACCTATGGTTTTGAGTTGAAATAACATGGTTCACATCAAGGGTCATCTCCCAAAGTAGGACATGGTGTAACTGAGAGGAAAATGTTGTGAAAATATAAATTAATGATTTCCTGATTGGAAGTCCACTCACCAGATCAAGGAATTGTGATTTAATGTATTTGGAATTTTGAATGCCTTCCTAAAACCATATATGTCTCTAAATAAATGAAATTTGGTTTAATGAGAAGGGAAATATGGACACGTTCCACTAGAATTTCCATGAAACATGACAATCTGATGCCAATTGGAAGTGATATTTGGTTTAGAAAAAATAATGGGGCCTAAAAACTATATTTTTTATTTATTTTCATAAATTTATAAATTAATGTACTAAAATTATGCTCATTTTATTCTATATAATCATCAACAAAATGACATCAAGAATATCATTGAGATCTATACTTGAGAAACAAAACCTCATCAATGACACAATGTTTCATGAGTTGCAAATGTACATAAGTGTCATCCTTCTCAAAGAAAGGAAATTTAATGTGATGGAGGAATCATTATGATTTATGTCTATAAATTGTGCAGGTAATGTAGAGCTATCTCCCTATGAGAATCATCTGAAAGACAATGATGATGTTTATTACATCATGCTATCATCCATGTTTAATGAGATTTTAATGCAACATGAGGAGTTGGATTCATATATAATGATGTCTCACATTCGGGATCATTATTAAAACATGGTGACACAACAGAGGTCTGATATCTCCAGTGATTTGTTTACAACTAATCTTGGAGAGTATTCAACAAGTGGTCCTCACGTAGTCATGATTATTAGCTATATTGAACGTTTGGGAATCTTAGTAATTAAATTCATAGATGAGTTTGATACAGATCTCATACATTCATCACTGCATAATACCTTATCCAATTTTATTATTAATTAAAACATTATAAATATTGATAATTGTATTTGAGAACTTATTAAATTAATTCACTATATGGATAATAAAATAAGGAATGGAAAACATACATTACTCTTAGTGAAAAAATGATGGAAAAGGAAAAGGGTCCCCATACATGAAGACTATCTAAAGCTCCCAACCATCATCCTGAAAAAAAGAAGAAAAACCAATGGCATGGTAAGGAAAATGTTGTTGTATGTTTTCATGTTGACGTTAGACCCCTAAAAGAGGACCCACACCTAGTAGCACGGGGATGCTAAATTTTCTTTTGTTATCAGGTGAAATCATTCCATTTATACACATTGTATATTAAATACATCTTTTGGTTCTCACATCTATATCCAAATGTAGGAACCAATTATATTTCTATATATTTTTAGAGGAGAGGTGGATTTGAATGATGGAAATGGAGAGAGGCCAGATGACCTAGCCATTTGTGACTAACAACATTAATTTTCAAAGGGAATAATTTTGGTTATAATATAATATTATTATGTACCTATAGTTACCAAGAGCATAATATCTATGTCATGTTTCGATACAGATCGATTTATTTCCTAATTTATATATAAATGTTTTTTTATAAGGACTACATATGTTATGGTATCGAAAATATAAATAATAATATTTAGGTAATAAATTATAAAATCCAAGTGTTGTAAATCGATAAAGAATCTTGTTCAGATGACTCCTATAACACCCAGGTGTTGCATCACTATCTTGGTCAGGTAAAAGGGAAGTGTTTGAAAAGGCACTATCAAGATGGTTACTTTGAAACTTTTGAGCTAAAACAACTAGGTAGATGTCAAAAATGTTTACAAAAAACATTATCAAACCACCAATATATGTATAGGGTGAGAGGGCCACCTATATTCAAGGATTGTTTCACCTTGATATTATTTGACCATTTATTATAGAATATAGAGGTGTATATTCTTAATTCATAACAATTTTTGATTAGAAGAGTAGATTGTTGTAACAACCCAATATTTTATCAAATGAAATTTCTTTCCTATAATTATGTCATATAATCACACAAACTCACAACACAATGAACTATTAATTACTATGTCACCTTTAATCATAATATTTTCAATTTTGTGATTTGAATTTCAAAAATATGACATACACAGTTGTGATCAGTATGATATTTGGAGTCCAATAAGACAATATCAATCTTTTTTGAAGAGTAACTGAAACTTATGACTAGTAATTTTACCCTTATGAAAAGTAATATGACCCTTATGAGTTGTACATTATCCAAAAAATATTAACCTCACCATTGATTGTATGAATAAAATATAGGCATCTTATAAGTGATTGTATGACCATAGTAAATTCATTGGTATTGTTAAAAGTAATAAATAATTAATTGATTTAAATTAAATTTTATTTTCTAAAGATGTTCATATATGAACAATTTTATTTCTTCTAGTTTTACTATAATTTTACGAGACTTTATGTAATTTTGAACCATTATAAAATCCATCGTCATTTTTAAAATCTATAATCTTCAGTTACATTATTTTTTAATTAAAAGTTAAATTATTTATAATTATAATTGTTTTTTAAAATTGGATTTAATTTTTGGATTATACACGTCGAAAAATGGTTATGGTGATTTTTTGGTATTTCCCTGAAATACTTAACTTTTGGTGAAAAGTAAAATTAGATAATTTACGTTAAATGCTAAATACATGAATTATGATTTCATCAGCTGATGTAGGGCTGATGTAATCCCATTATATCAAAATCACATGCACATATTACAATTTATGGTAACAACTATCATCACTATTTCTTGTATTGTGGAAAAATAATAAACTAATGACTAAAACATTAAGAAAACCCTCATCCACTCCACTATAAAAACCACCCACACAGTACACTTCCCTTCACTAATCTCAAGCCTTTTAACTTCCCTAAATTATACCAAAATCTCTATAGAATATCCTCCTCCATGTACAACATCCCTTTGTCCATTCATATGACCGAATCCTCTCCCCTTAAGAGGCTCTCAAGTAGGATTAACTCTACAGTAAAATTCTTCTATTCTATTCATTCAATTTCATTTCTTGTTCTTTTGTTATATTTTCTTTCCTAACATCTCCTCATCCTAAAGTAATGAAAAATATAGTAACATAAATTTAATAAAATGTTTTTATGATAATTGGATAATTAATTATCATCTTTCCTTTCCTTTTCTTTTGTACGGATGAAACGAAAACACTGTCTGAGATTTGTTACTTTAACAAAATCAAGGACAATAGTCTATCAATTTATATTAAAAACATGAATTATATTAATGAAACCATTTTAATGTTTGAAAAAATCTATGAAATATTTATTTTATCTTTTATTTTGTTCTATAATACCTTTTATCAAAAGATTTAATATAATTAGACAAAACATGTTAATTGTGAGAAAAATCAACAAATTAATCCAAGCATTTATAATTAATGTTTTTTATAATGATTCCCCTTCAAAACAAGTAACCAAATGAATTTTATAGACATATAATATTATATATGTTAACTAATGTCAAATATATTTAAATCTATACAACCATTTTCATCCTACATGTCTATCCAATCAATAATATAAGTGGACCGATCATTAAACACCAGGAAGAAAATGCTCCCAAACAATGATATTCAACCTCTTAACCCATGAAGAAGGAAATTTATGAACATAATAAGGTTATAATAAAACAAAAAAAAATTATATAATGTTCTGGATTTATTAATTAATTAATCCAATTTTATTATTCAGGTTATTAAGATCAAGAAATTAACACCATCGGTCTTATGGCAAGGGGTCCTCTATATGTCACTCTTATTATAGAATGTCCTATATATTGTGACAATTTATGTGTAATTTTTAACGATGGGATATGATTTGAAACTACCCCATCATTCCTTTATGATGTTTAAATGATGAAAAACTGATTTTTCACTCATTAATCACTCATATGTACATATGATACCATGCCAATTTTCCCTAAGGGATGTACCCAGACCTCCAATATTTCTTCGGGATGCTACATGTTTATTTTTTCCTAAACAAACTTGTATTTTATTTTCATGTAAAATATATAAATACTATTTATAAACCCCAAATCATGCTTCAGGATCCATTCCTCATTCTCTTTGAAGAATATAGATGTTTTAAATGTTTCCCTCTTTAGTACATTTCGATAGGCAATCCCATTTTAAGGGAACCTCCCGAATTTGTAACAAATTTAAAATTCACTCTATAATATTTTTTAAGCTAAAATTGTTTTTATTAAACTAGTTTCCTTTTTATGAAATATATATTGTATCACTTATGGTTATTTATAAAACAATAATCCATTTTCTTTTTTAAATGCATGTTAGGGTTTTTCTTAAAACTGCACTAAAATGTTTTAATGCTAAAAATAGTTAAATATTGATTTCGAATGTTTTCACTCCTGTTTTAAATCACATACCATAATATTTTTATATTTTATATTATTAGTGTCCATGTATTTTTTAATTCTTTCTTTCATGGAATATTTTATAATACTCCCATTCATTATGATTTATAACATGATTATGATACCCATTTATTTCTATGGGTTGCATTGTGTTTATGATCATTTGTATATGATTCTATATACTGCAAGAATATTCTTGAATATGTTAATATACATGGATCCATATATCACCCAAATTATTTGGGTAATTTTTTGTATCTTGATACTTTATGTGGAAAGGTCTTGGTTGTTAGCATTGACTCGTGCTACCATGTGCAAGGGTCTTGGTGGTTAACCTTGACTTGTTCTCCTCTATGTGCATCGAGCCTTGACTTGTGTTGTTGTTATGATTTTTGTTGCTAAAAAATTTCAATGATTAAATGTTTATATTATCCCTTATTTATTTATTATTATTCTATATATCACTTTATATCATTAGTCACGATCTCTAACCCATGTGAAAAAACCTTATTCTTATGTTTATTCCATTACTGGGATTTTTTCTCATCACTTCATTCATGTGATCCATAGGGTAACCTATGCATATTTAAGGGCTCAAATAAATTTAGGATCTCTTTATGATGATTAAATAATGAAGTGTTTTTTTAGTCCCATGTTTTCAATTTTATGTTCCATGAATTCAATGAAACTAGACATCACGATCATTGTCTTGTTTATGATGTAAAATTATGCCTAAAAATTATGTAATGTTATGTGTAAAAGGATATGGTTACTATGGTTGATATCAGAGGATGGTATTGTTATTTATGGAGATTATGAATAACACACATCTGTATGAAACATAAGGATGATACTTTGTATAAGAAAACACACCTACTTTTTGGTAAGTAGGGTGTAAGTGGATTATTATGAAAATAAATCAATGTATGGATACAAATCAGTAGAGTTTGGTCTGGTTCATATGTATCAAGATGTAAACCTTAAAACACCAATTTGACATAGAATCAAATTGGAACAGGTGCTCGACAAATATAAATGATAAACTATTGGGTTGAAACTCCTGCGGAGCTGATTTGGTAAATTCTTGAGAATAGTATGAGCCATTATTAATGGAATAAAAAAAGATAAGAATATAAGTTAGAATAATAGATCAAGGATACCCAAGATTTAATCCTATTAAATTACAAGTTAGGATATACTTCCCCTTAACAAGTTTGTCTTATCAAATTTATAGTTTTCTTTTTATGATCAATAGTTAAGTAATGAAGCCCTCTAATTGTTGATTATTTTTCTTAATAAATTGTGGGAAATAGAAATATTTGTGCCAATAATCATTGTTATAGGTAATGTAAATATTTACCTAATTATATACCAAATATGATTTGAATGGGTGATGAAAACATCATGAAAATACTTGCTCAACTAGATCAAGTGATGAATTATAACTTGAATCATGTGGAAAAACTTCATCCTATATAGAAAGGGAAAGAGGTCATTGAATCCATCATGCAAAAAATGCCTCCCATATTTAGTCGATATTCTGATCCCCTACTCACATAATAGTGGACTAACTCTATTGAAAATATATTCTATGTCATCTAGTGCTTAGATGAAGTGAAAATGGTTTTTGTTGTCTATCATTTTGATAGGGAAGCTGATTATTGGTGTACACTAATCAAGAATTCAACTACCTAGGAATAAATTGATTCCATATATTGGTAGGAATTCAAGATAATGTTTTTCAATAAATATTTTCATGAAAACCTCCGTTTAAATATGGAAAGAGTGGTCCTCAAACTCAAGAAGAAGGATGTTGTGTCAATCAGGGTGTATGAAGAAAACATTACAATGCATGAAAGGTATTCCAATGGCATTGTCATGAACATTGAAACCAATGTAGATAGAATATTTAGTGGACTTATGTGTAGATTATGAATAGATATTGTGATTTTAGAATTCAAGATCTATGAGGAGATTATTTGTTGTGAACTTAAGATTTAAATGGTGATCAGAGACTCTCATTTCTATCATGGGCCCGATGACAAAAAGAAGAAAATTGAATCTAATGTTGTAGGTTAATTAAATAAATTCCATGATGGAAAGGAGCCCGATCATCCCAAGTGTAAAGAGTATGGTAAGAAGCATCCAAGGAACTATTTAAAGAGAACAAATAATTGTTTCAAATATAAAATGTTGGTACATATGGCTAAAAACATACGAAGAGATATAAAAAATAACACTAACTTGGACGAAGAATGGAAGCTTCTTATCATCACTCATCCTGTAGTGTAGTGCTACAACTCCAGGGAGAATGTGAATTATGCCAACAATTTCCGTAATCCAAGGGTTTTTAGAGGAAATCAACAACAACTTCCAAGGAAACAAGGAAGGTCTTGAACTATCACTACTGTTGAGGTGGAGTTGGGAGACGATGTGGTTATAGGTACACTTTTCATTCAATCAAGAATATAGAATTACTATTTTATATCTCTTCTACACATTCATTAATATCTTGAAATATTAGTATAACTATTCAAACACCACCAAAAAATATGGAGGATAATTTATCTATGAAAACAGTGAATGGGAAAAATATTGCATCCATGGTTTATAAATCCTCCCTAGTTAACGTTTTTGGACTGAACCATCCATAAAATCCAATCCTACATCCTTTACTAGTGTTTGACACTATTTTGGGCATGGATTTACTATCATTATACAAAGACAACATCAACTATTTTGATAGGGAGATCACTATTCATTTGCAGAAGCATCATCCAATTATATATATGTGTAAGGAGGAAGATTAATCTCTTTTAGAATAATTTTCTTGAGTGTGGATATTAATTCCGTATGAGTTAAAATGTGGTGCTAAAAAAATTGAGACAAAGGATAATATCATTCTTGAATACGTTCTAATTGTGAGGGATTATAGTGATGTATTCTTTGAATATTTTATTGGTCTTCCTCATGATCATGAGGTTGAGTTCTCAATTAATCATATTCCTAGATATCTACCTATATCAAGAAAACCTTATAGAATTCCCAACATAGAGATGGATGAGCATAGGAAGTAGTAACAGGATAATATAGAGAATGTTTTTATACAATCAGGTGATTCACCATGGGGTTCTCGAGTCCACTTTGTAAAAAATATGGATTGATCAATGCACCTCTTCCTTGATTATTGTGAGAAAAATAAAATCACTACAATGAACAAATATCCCCTTCCATTGATAGATGACTTGTTCAATCAGATTATGGGGAAAATTATTTTTCTATGATGGTATTTCGGTCAGGATATCACCAATTAAAGGTGAGGAAGGATGATATTACCAAGATTACCTTTCAAACGTGTTATGGGAACGATCAGTTCATATTGATTCCCATCCGAATAACTAATTATCTAACATTTTGCATGGATTTATTGAATAAAATATTTAGAGATTACCTTGAAATTTTTTTGGTAGTATTTATCAGTGTTATTTAGATATAAAACAATAGCCTAGAGGAACATTAAGATAATTTGAATACTGTCTTAATGACTTTGAGAAGGAAGAAGTTGTATAAAATGTATAGTAAATGTGAGTTCTAGATGGAAGAATTATCAATATTGGGGCATGTTATCATCGAAAACGTGATATCTGTAGACCCTTCGAACACAAAAGTGATTGAAGAGTTCCCCATGCCAACATCTATAATGGTGATTTGTAGCTTTTTCGCTCCAACCAAGTATTATCGACAATTTATGAATAATGTTTCACAATTTTCAAAGACAATGACCAAGATGAAAAGGAAGGGAGTACATTTTTTATGGACACTAGAAATTTGAAGACTATTTTAAGGAGTTGAAAAAGAGGATAATCACTATGCCTGTACTCACACCCCCAAAAAGTGGATAAATCATTCTGGTGTATATTAATGCTTCTAAGAAGTTATTAGGATGTGTTCTGATTTGAAATGAAAAATCGATAGCCTATGACACAATGCAGCTGAAAATACTTGAGAAAAAATATCCTATACATAATCTAGAGTTGGCGGTTGTGATCATTGCATTATAAATATGGTGGAATTATCTCTATAGAGATAAGTGTGACATATATATTTATCAAAAGAGTCTCAAATATATATTCACACAAAAAATATATTAACATGAACCTGAGAAGATAGATATAGGTCATCAATGATTATGACTTCTCAATACACGACCATTTAGGTAAGGAAAACAAAGTGGTTGATACTCGGAGCAGAAAGGTTCGTATTCTTTATAAATGATGAGAATTGGAAGGGATCTGATCTCCTTAGGTTTGAATAAGATGGAAATGGGAATAATTAAGGAATGAATATCATCAATCCTTTAAAAAATTATTTCTCAACCATCCCTCATGGAAAAAATAAAGGATTCTCAAAAGAGAGACGTGGAAATTCAGAAAAGGGTGGTAGACATTACAGATTTGAAATCCTCTAAGTTCATGATAAACGATGAAGGAGTTGAATGATTTAGGTCATAATTCTTTGTAGTATCTGATCCACAAATAAATATGGAGATTTTGAATGATGCACCTATCTCAACCTTCCCTATTCATCTTTGGAGTACAAATATATATTAAGATCATGGAGAGAACTTTTTGTTGGACATCATTAAGTAGGAGATTAATGAGTATGCATCAATGTTCAATATATGTTAGTAAGTGATGTAAGAAAGGAAAAAGTTTATGGGGATAATGAAACCACTAATCATAATAAAATTGAAGTGGGAGAACATCACTATAGACTTTATCAGTGGACATTCAATGAAATCAAGAGGAAACAATGCTATATGGGTAATTGTGGATCTTCCTACAAATACATCTCACATTATCCTGATTCAAGAGGACTTATAATTAGATCAAAAAGCAAGGATATATATCATTAAATTGTTACATATGCATGGAGTATTAGATCAAAAAGCATGGATATATATCATTGAAGTGATAAAGACGCATGGATTACTAGTATCTATTGTATCCGATCGAGATCAGAGGTTCACCTCGATGTTCTGGAAAAGTCTCTAACATGATATAGGCACTGAACGGAACATCAGTAGGACCTATCAACCTAAAACTAATGGCCAATCTATGTAAACTATTCAGAAACATGAAGATATGTTGAGGGCATTATCTTTGGATATTATAGGATGATTGGACTAACATATTCCATGGTCAAATTCTAATACTATAATTGTTTCCACACAAGCATCAAAATGGAACCATACGAGGCCCTTGATGAGAAAAGGTGTATAACACCGGTGTTTTTGGATGAATTTGGTGATCGTAAGCTATTATAACCTGAAATGGTTGACGAAATGGTGGAGAAGGTGAAAACAATTCCGGACCACATCAAGGAAGCCCAAAGATGAAAAAAGAGTTATGTAGAAAAACATTGATGGGACCTTTAGTTCATTATTTTAGACATTGTATTTCAATGAATATATATTTGGAAGAAGTTCATGAGGATTAGGAATAAATTAATGTTATGTCCTTGTTACATATGCCCCTTCGAGATTCTTGCCCATGTCAGGTTTATATCCTATCAACTAACACTTCCACCTATCTTGTCCGAAGTACACGATGTATTTTATGAATCCTTCTTAATGGTGTAAATAATAGACACTTCACATGTTCTATCTTCAATGGTGGTACAATTAGAGAATTATATTTCTTATGAGGAGAATCTAGTGAATATCTTGGATCATATAGATAATGTTATACATAACAAGACTACTGACATAGCCAAAATTATATGGGTTAACCAAACGTATGAAGAGGAAACTTGGGAAATGGAGGAGGTAATGAAGGAAAAGTATATCCACCTGTTTATGGGTATGAATATAAAATTTATATTCAAAGGCATGATTTCAAAAGTATGGAATAATGTAAGGACCTAATATTTTATCAATGGAAATTACCTTCGTATAATCTTTTCATATGATCACATGAAATCACAACACAATGAACTATTAAGTATTATGTGACCACTAAACATAATATTGTCACTTCTCTGATTTGAATTTCAAAAATCTCACATACATGGTTGCAATCAGTATGATTTTTTTGAGTCTGATAAGGCAAAATTAATCTTTATTGAATAGTAAAGGACACTTTTGAGTAGTAATGTAACACTTATGAATATTAATATGAACCACATGAATATTATTTCAACTAAAATTATAGTAACCTCACCATTTAATACATAAATAAAATTTATTCCTCTTATAAAAGATAATATGACCATAGTTAAAAGTACTGGTATTTTCATAAGTCATAAATATATAATTAAAATTAACTAATTGTCTTAAATAAAATTGATTTTCCTAAATGGTGTTAATAAATTAACAATTTTATGTCTTCTGTTTTTATGATAATTTAATTAGATCTTATGTAATTTTTGAAAGCATTATAAAATCCCTCATAGTTTTAAAATAAGTATTTTTCATGTAATATACGATTTTAATTAATAACTAAATTAATCATAGATAGAAAAATATTTTATCAAAAGGGATTTCATTTTGAGATTCTATACGTTGATAAATGGTTATAGTTAATTTTTGGGAATTTTTTGACATACTTGAATTTTTGGTGAATAGTAAAATACAATAATTTACGATAAATGATAAATACATAAATTATGATGTCATCGGCTGATGTATTGAAGATTTAATGCCATTATATCAAACTAACATGATCCTATTACAATTTATATTCACAATAATCATTACAATTTCTAGTATTTTGTAATAATAATAATATAATGATTAAAATATTAAGAAAACCCTCCTCCCCTCCACTATAAAACCACCATCACTCTCCTCTTATCTTCACTCATATGAAGCCTTGTTCGTTCCATAATGTTTTCCATGAAATCTCTCCATTCTACTCCTCCACATCATATAGACCTTGGTTTCATCAAAATATGAATTTCTCCCCCATTAAGAGGCTCTCAAGGCAGATTAAATCAAGATGTAAATTCATCTCATCTATTCTTTGATTTTCATTTCATGTTCCTTTGTTCTCTTTTCTTTCTTACGATCTCTTCATCCAAATGGTTTGAATAATCCAGTATGATACATGTAATATATTTTTTTATTTCTAATAGTAAAATTCATTATCATCTCATCTTTTCCCTTCTTTTATATGTGAGAAACAAAACCAATGTTTGAGATGTGTAAATTTATCACTTTCAAGGATAATGATTTATCAACTTCTATTACCATATTCAAATATGGAGTTGAAAAAATTTTAATCGGTGTACCAGATAATTAAATATTTATTTTTTCTTATGTGTTGTTATGGAATCCTTTTTAACACATGATGTAATACAATATTACAAAACAAGTTAATTTTGAGAAAAATCACCTAATTAATCCATGTGTTTATAATTAATGTTTTATATAATGATTCACCATCACTCCAAATTACCAAATGAATTTTATAACCATGTAATATTTTATAAGTTCACTAATGACATATATCTTCAAATCTAGATAACCATTTTCATCTTACATTTTTATATGAACATGAATATAACAGAACTGATCATAAAAACAAAGGAAGAAAATGCTCCAAAACAATGAAATTGATCCTCTAAAATCATAAAAAATGTCATGGATGAACTTAAAAAGGTTATAATAAATAAATAACAAATATTTTAGGTTCTATAATTATTAATTAAGGATCCTAATTTTATTATTCAGGTCATTAATATGAAGGAAAGAACATCATTGAAAATACAGTAATGGATCCTCTTTATCCCACTCTTATTCAAGAATATCCTCTACGTTTTTCCATTTTATGTGTAATTCACAATGATAGGGGTATGATTTAAAACCTCACCCATACATCCATCATTATGGTGAAAAGATGAGGAACCACTTTATATCTCATTATCCACTCCTATGTAGACCCGATTACATGCCGATATTCCGTAATGTATGCTACCCGAACATCCTATATTCCTTTTAGTAGCTACATATTTCTTTTCAAATATATGAAGTTATATTTTATTTTCATTTAAAACATCTATATATAGTGTATATTATCCAAAATCACTTTTCAAGATCCATCCCTCATTCTTTATTGACTATGTGCATGTTTTTAAATGATTCCATCCGCAATACTTTTCCATATGTAAACACTTTTTAAGGGAACCTTCCAAATTAGAATCCAATTTCAAGTTTACTCTACCATATGTTTTTAGCCAACATTTTTTGTATTAAATTTTTTTAATAAATAAATCCTTCTTTAATCCCTTCTAGTTTTTTTTAAAAATATTATTCCCTTTTCTATTTTAAATTCATTTTAGTGTGTTCTTTAAAACAGGACTACAAGGTTTTATTGATAAACATTCTTAAATACTTTTTTAACATGTTTTCACTTCTATTTTACATAACATCACAAAATATATTCTTATTTTAATCTATTAAATTCAATGTATGTTCTAATTCCTTTCATTCATGGAAACTTTTATGATACTCCCATTCATTACTCTTTATGACATTTTTATGATACCCATTTATTTCCATGGGTGCCATTATATTTATGATTGTTTATGTATGATATTATATGTAGAAACCATATTCATGAACATGTTAATATGGGTGCACCCATATATCACTCCAATGTATTGGGTACTGTGTATTCTCGTGAGATATAATGTGGAACAGTCTTGGAGGTTAGCCTTTACTCATGCTACCATGTGAAATGGACTTTCTCTTTAACATTGAATTGTGATCCTTTATGTGTAACAACCATTGAATCATGATAATTTCATGATTTATGTTGCTTCCACATTTCCATGTCTCAATGTTTATATGATCATATGTTTATATGTTATTATTCTCTATTCGATTTCATATCATTGTGTTTTGATCTCTATCCCATGTTCAAAAGCCTTATTCTAATGTTTATTCCATTACTGGGCTTTTTGATCATCCCTTAATTCATCTGATCCCCAGGGTACCCTATGCAGTTGTAAGGGATCAAATGATGTTATGATCCATTTTTGAAGAATAAATAAAAATGTTTATTTATTCCCATTTTTTCAATTTTATGTACCTAGTATTCAAAGACACTAGACTTCACGATCCAAGACTTTTTTTCTGATGTATAATTATTCTTAAAAATTATTTAATGTAATGTCTAAAAACCTTGGGTCAATAAAATTTTTCAATGGACCCTTAATGAGGAATATGTCTATGTCAATTGAGAAATTCATATAATTTTTAAATGTAGTAGAGAATTAGTTTACTAAGAAGATAAAGAAGCATTGATCATATCGAGGTGTTGAATATCATAACCAAGAGTTCATCAACATTTTATTGGATTATGGTATTCCTTCTCAAATAAATCCACCTTATACACCATAGTGGAATGGTGTTAGTGAAAGGAGTAACCATACCATTATAGACATGATAAGGTCAATGATGATTCATGCATATCATCCATTATCATTTGAAGATATTAATTACAATCAATAGAATACACATTAAACTGAGTACCAACTAATGTGATAATTGTAAATTCCATTAAGATATGGAGTGAAAAAAAACCAATTTTATCACATAGACGTGTTTTTGGTTATGAAGCAATTTCTACGGCCTTCTCAGAAAAGAAAATAGCACACTAGGTAATGAGGTGTACCATTATAGTGTATTCTAAGAAAATAAATGTATACTACTTTTACAATCCCCTAGATAACAAAGTGACTATCACCATAAAATCCATATTTATTAAGACGGAGAAAATCCTCAAAAAAGGATAGTGGTAGAAAGACTAAATTTTATGATGATGATGTTCCAGATACCCAAGTGTTGGTATAATAAAATGTTCCATATGTCCTCATGGAAGAAGTATTTCTTGAAACAAATATTCTATGTAGGAGTTAACAATAGGTATGGGAACCATATAGATATGATTTTCTTGTCACTAATGGTGGAGACAAGGTATTAGTTGACAATGAGGAACCTCTATCCTATAAGGATGTACTAGAGAGCTCAGAAGATGCATGATGGATAAAATATATGAATTCTGAGCCTGGTCCATGTATTATAACCATGTTTGTGTACTGTTCGGTGTGCTAGTTGACATAAAGCATGTTATATGAAAATGGGTATTCAAGTAGAAACTAGACATGGATGGTAAATAAGTACCTCTAAATATAGGCTATTGTCTAATGGGTTTAAACAACATCAAGAAATTTACTATAATGAAACAATGTCCCCATTTTCCATGTTTAAATCTATTAGAATCATACATTTTATAGAATATTACCATGGTAATGAGATTTGGAATATAGATGTAAATTTTAATTCATTAATGGGAAACATTAGGAATATTTATATATGACATAACCATAATTACTTGTGATTCCAAATGTATTTGAATATTGCAGAGGTCAGTTTATAGATTGAATTAATCACCCTGTTCATGCAACAATTGATTTGATGAAACCAGAAAAAGAATTTTGTTTCATTAATAATGAATGTGATCCATGTGTTTACCAAATAATTAATGGGATTGCAGTTATTATCAAAGTAGTTAGTGTTGATGATATATTAATTATTGGAAATAACACAGTATTTCTAAAATCTATTATGGAATGGCTGAAGAAGTGCTTCTCTACGAAGGAAATAGGTGAATCAAGCTATATTCTATCGATTAATGTCAATTATGATAGATGTACGAGGCTAGTTGGACAAAGTCAAAGTACATACATTGGCCAGATACTAAAGATATTTATTATGGAAAAATCCAAGAGGGGATTTGTTCTAGTGTCACATGGTTTACACCATTCTAAGAAAATGTGTCCTAAGACACAACATAAGAATTATAAAATGATTAATATCTAACAAAAATCTATAATATGATCAATCACATATGTCATGTAATGTACTGGACATGATGTTTTATTTTCATTGAGCATGGTAGGAAGATATAAAACAGATATAGGAGAACAACATTGGACTTCTGTTGAGGCTATATATAACTATTAGAGAAGAAATCAGGATATGTTTCTAGTCTATGGTGGAGACTAAGAGATGGTCATCAAGGGTTATAATAATGCATGATTTTAGACAGATCATAATTATCGGAATTCTCAATCCTGATATGTATTCTATCTCAACGGAGGAGCTATGAGTTAGAAGAGTTAAAACTAGAAAGTTATTGTTGATTATATAGTGGAGTCCGAGTATATAATGTGTTTTGATGCAAAAAAGGAAGCCATTTGGATTTGGAACTTTTTCCAAGATCATGATGTTGTACCTAGTAGTAAATACCCTAACACAATTAATTTTGATAATACTATAAGAGTGGATCTTGAAATAGAGCTGAGGTCACACCAAAATATAAAGAACACACACCGGAAGTATGACATGTTAAGGTATTTTATCAAATGGGTAAATTTGTAGTAAGTCGAGTACCCGCGTAAGAGAACATGATAGACCCCTTTAATAATGTAATATCTCAACAAAAGCATGTGTATCATGTGAGAGCTAGTAGACTAAAAGTTTTCAACAGTTTGGTCAAATATAAGTGGGAGTCTGTTAGAGTTGCATCCCTAGAACAAAAATTCAATTACATTATGATAACATATATTCATTATTTTAAATATTAATAATATAATTATAACATAATGATTGTTCTTCTATGTGACAAATTATGTTATAATTTTCTAAGTGTAGCTGTCATACTAAAAGGTCATAATAGTCCCCAGCAATGATGGGAACCCAGAATCTCTATGAAACTGTTCTCAAATATATGTTCTATAGATAGATAATATAGATTTAGGGACACAAATGGTACATGATATCGGGGATGGAGACTCATTGTAATTTTAGGCACCTTCTCATGGTGTAAACCATTGGTAATATCTAGTGCGAAATTATGAAGATGGTACCGCCTGTAGGAAATCCAAATTTATATGGATTGTTGGATGTTTGTATTTTTGGTTGTTTGTATTGGTCCATATATATTAAGATTATTATTAATTAATATTAAGAGTTACGTAATTTTATGTATTGATGAAATCCGTGAGGACTGATTTTCATGACAAGGTATGATACATTGGTTGTATCACAATTAATATTGCATTAATTAATAATGTGAGAATGTATTTATCCCTTTTTCTTTTTAATGGATGTTAATGACTTATGAAATTTTATTGAAATTATATATACTAAATAAACCCATTACCATGTTGTTCTATTGTAATGTTATATTTTTAGAAAGTCTAATAAATAGATAACCGAGCACATAGGTTGATGGCACTTACGTGCATCCAGCAAGGTTTCAGATATTGTGATAAATGGATTATATTACAATGTAATAATTCATATTAAGTGACATTTCATAATAGAATTAACTTATATAACTATGGGTTACTTGGCATGTTGCAATATTTAAAGCATTACCATTGGTCAACTTTAAGGAATGTGACTGAGAAAGTGGACTTGTGGGTCACACGCTAAGTGTATCTAGAATCCTGGTAAAATAATATATTTATTATTTAATAGGGTGAATAAATATTATTATCATATATGGTTTAATAATTATTCATGTATATTTGATCACATTTATTTCATGATAGGTTATTTGAGAGAATATATTGTGAGTGAATTTTTAATAAATATTTAATTGATATTTAGTGAAAATAATATTTATTTATTTGTTGGAGAATTGTGAAGTGTTATTTATTTAAAAAAGTAGACATTATTAATGCCTTGATAAATATTGTAGAGGAATTTATGACTGAGTATAATTGTCAAATAATAAATTATAATATTGAATATTGATTAATTAAATAATATTTTTTTTATTACTTTCATGTTAAGTGCATGTCAAGAAATAATAATAATAAAAATATTTTTACTTAATATTGGAGTTTTCTGGGATTAAATAAAATAATAAAGGGAAGTTGTAAAAATATTTTATTATATCCCAAGAAATATAAATAACCAATTATGTTATTTTATAATTAGTAAAATTAATTTGTGTTGTGGAAAATAATTTTGGAGAATCCTTTTAGGCCGAGAGGGATCCATTCTCTAAGAACATTCCCATGAATAGAGAGAAATCCTCCTCCATCGGATCAAGAAAAATGATTTGGAAGTGATTCTCAAGGTGATCAAATGCATATGATGAAAGCACAAGGATTGATTATTTTATAAACCAATGACTCCTCCAGCGATTTTTGGAAATTCCTGGAACAAATGTGGTTCACCGGTAGAAGAATCTACACAATTTTTCTATACCACAATGATGGTGGACCAGAAATCTATTCCTAGATTTATCAATTAAGAAATAATTCATAGGATGTAATTATTTACCTAATTAAATTAATTTTATAAAATATTATTTGATCTCTTCTTTCTCCGATCAATTGTAATTCTTAATTGTATGTTTCATTGAATCAATTTGATGGACGTGATTTTCAACATCATATAGATCTCGGATTGGTCATCGATTATTGAAAAATGAAAAGTTTGGCATCGACCAATGCACACATCCACTTCTCAAGTAACCTACAAGAACCACTGTCATTCTTTGTATAATGGATTATAATTCTTATAATATAATTTTCAGGAAAATATTTTATATCCCTTTATTGAAACATAATAAACTATAAGGAACTAGGTTACCAAAGAAAAACAATCACACACATATAATGTGATCCCTATGTTCCAAGAAGGATGCATGATACACACCCTCCAACTCATATATAGTCCAACAATTACACCATATACAAATAAAATATAAAATATAAAATATAAATCACTTTCAGAAACCCTAAAAATTGGGATTTACTTTTTTTCAGCTTATATACATCCATTCATTAGAAATTAATAATTTATTATTAATCTAGAACTAAACATGTAATGAATTTCTTCTCCACCTTATGCACATCTCATCATAGGTGCCTACTTCAACTACTTCATAGTGTGATTGAGTGGTGAAACAATCTATTCAAACCATTATCGAAAACATCATATATTACATAGAAAACCAGAAAAAACAATCATTCCCATACATGAGTCATGGTTCATCATGCCCCTGATATCCCTTTCATGTTCCCTTCCTAATAGCCCCAACATTTCAAATTCACAAAGAGTCTAACAAGACCCCAACCAGAGACCAAAATTAACACCAATGTCTAATGGGAACTTATACCTTGTACCTCCTACTTATTTGTTGTTATCATCAACATCCAAAGATGTCATTTGTGAAAGATACCACTTACATCAAGTGGTCAACAACACGTAAAGTGCCCAACCTCATATGAAGAGATCCCCAATATGATGTCTCTATTTCAAGTTAATCAGAAACATCTACCAAAAAGAGTTAACCTACAACATCCTCCCATTAATTGGTGATTAACACCACCTAACATGTTTTGATAAAAACCAAAATAACCACTATAAATGTGTTCTTGTCAATTAAAATTTGATAACCACATAAATCATATCATGTAAACTCTAAATAATTGACATATCCATCAATCCATTAACCCATATAAAAAAAATAACATGGAAAATATATATATCCCTTCATTTCAACCCTATATAACCCCTAGGACTCCTTCAATACAATAAATATCAACATCAGTTCCAATTTCAATTCGCTGACACGACCGTACCGATGCTTTCCATTATATGAAGCATGAACACAAATATAACTAATGTAGATAGTCAGGGATTCCATATATATTAATTATATAACCCTTATCACTAAATCCCACATCATAATCTGGAATTTAATTGTAGAAATAAAAAATTCAACGTAATGGTTAGAAAATTGATATTTTTATTTAAACTCATCACATCGGTGGTGAAGCCTGAAATATACCATAATGGTTGTTGATTCTTAAATAAATTGACCCTTGGACACTGATGGCTTGAATAAAATATGTGGAATGGAAGGATACCACTTGAGGTGAAGAGAAAGTGAGGGAGATATCGGTGTAATTATCCACTTGACTGAATGATTAATCCTTACACCGTTTATGATTGTTGTATAACATTAAATTAAATTAAATTAGTAAACCACATATACCACATTTTGTAACAAAAAATATCACACCATGCACTCAGTTTACCTTTATATCCACCCCATCACTAACTAGGGTCACCAGGTACATGTTAACTGATTTCATCTATCAACAATGTAAGATTCCAGAATTCAATACCCAACCTTCTGGAAAACCACTAAAAGTATAACTCAATACCTTGAGCAAAATAGACTAGTCCAAAAATCAGTGTTATGTCTATCAAGAATCCTAAATCCCCTCACCCAAATAACCCAATATCTATATGGTTAACGTAATCAATGTGAATATGGGTATAAAAATGACTTTCTTGTGCGGTATGGTCTATATTAAAACATGAGGTCTTAATTGGGATAGTTTTCTCTTAAATGTATAGGAAGTGATGTATTAGAGGTGTAACATGACACTTACCTTTCTTATACCTAGGATGAATTATGGTTTGAGTGTATCTTATAGAGAGAGAGGATAGACTAGGAATGTATATTCCTTATAGATTGTATGTGTGTACTGGTTCTTTGTTGTATGGAAATGAAACATTGTAATTGGGTGATTTTATTTGATTTATGCATAAGGAATTCTTTAAGTATGTGTTGACTTAAGAAACATAACTGTGATTAATGATGATAGTGTAACACCCCAAGACTTATAATGTTTTCCAATTAGTTTAAATTTATTTTTTAATAGAATAATTTAAAATAAGACCAAGTGAAGCTTATGTTACTCACGATATAATGATTATCTTTATCTACATGGATGACAGACGTTATCTTGCATTATATGTAACAATGACTTTAATTAATGACTTGTGTAATATCGAAGGTTGAGTTCTATCACACAGTAATATATTATTAAAAAATAATTATGTAATATAATAAGAAATAAAATAGAAGTTAAATTTTTTGTTATAAAGAGTATTCTGTAACTTATGAAAATATATAGTTCAATTCATTTGTTACCTATTAATTATAAATAAATATAAATACCAAATGAATATACAAGGAATGATTTTATAAAAAACTATTTTTGTGCTCACTAATAAATTAAATTATCTATAATTATTGAGTGATATTAATTTAATTCATATATAACATATTAAATTAAATAATGTTAATATTTCATTAATATATATGATATTCATATTAAAAAAACACACCCAATTTTATGCATAAAAAACTTGTTTTTTATTAAGGCACTTTTACTATCTTTTAATATAAAACCCATCTTAAATCCAATTTTTGGAAAATGTATAAATATCATTTGTCCAAATAAACAATAATAATTGAAATATATATGTAATATATATGTTATGGTTCATTCGTGATATATTTCTATGATGTTTAATTTTTTAATGAATAATGAATACTAATAAATTTAAATTCAAAACTGTTGTTTCATATATATATTTTATAAGGAAAAATCATATTTTAAATTCTTTTTAATTTTTAATTTGATCTTATTTTTATCAGTTAAATAAAATTAGGTAAATATAATAAATTTTAATTTTAAATTGAATAAAAAACATAGCAAACTTTTGAAAATTTTTTATTTAAACCTCCATTATCGTCTCGGCTACTGGGTTAAAAATAAATTAATTTCATATAATTATGGGATTTGAAAATAGGAAAAAATATTCTATATTTGGGATCATGATTATTTATAGTATCCAATAATTTACACTTAGTTTTTGGGAAAAAGTATTAGTGAATGTAACTAAAAGTAATTACAACAATAAAGGTGAAATTAAGTTTATCAAGGGACTAAACCATAATCTTAACGGAACAAATGTCCTATATAGTTTTCCAAAATCCTTTTGATTGAAATATTTGGATTATATACCACCTTATATGTTATGTTTACCATTATTAGAGACACATTAAATTGAAAAAAAGTGGGTATAATTCCCTTTTAAAAGAGTTACTAGATTACCACTCCTCCTCCACTATAACAACACTCATCTCCTCCCACATCCTCATTCATTGCATGATAACTAGTCATGAAAAGTGTCTAACAAAATAGATCTTAAAAATATCTCACCTCACCATATAAGCCTCACCTTCGACATAAAGTCTTTTTAGGAACCCCATTGGTACAGATCAAAAGGTGTAACTTGATTATGAGGTATCATCTTTCCTTAAGATCTATAGTTTTTTTCCATTATCCACCCAATAAATTTTTTTCTCCCATTATTATATAACAAAACCATTATCCACAATATTATGGGATTATTTTTGATAATTATTCAACCTAATCTTTCACACACATCCACATAATAGAAAATTAACATAGTTTTTATGGGTACAACAAACTACCACATCATGAAATGATGATTGTTCATTTTTACTTTAACACCACTACCATTAAGAATTGTGATGGAACATAGAAATATATATGATATATATAATAGTAAAAAAATATTTATGTTTCATTATTTTTTTATAACACATACCTCTATATATTCCATTTTTTGTAAATATGATAGCATTGTTTGTGGATGTGTTCACTACCACCACATTAAAGTGTTATCATTAGTTAATGCTATAAATTGAACATATAAATGATTATTTTAATAAAAAATGTATAAAAATTGAAATATATATTATAATATAATTATAATATACATATTTATCATTTTATTTTCATTTTTTAATAGGAAAAATAAATTGAAGTAGTGTTCTTCCTTATGTACGACATATAGTCTCTAAGAACAGTGCACTTCATTTATTATCTCCAAATATTAAATATTATCATATATATTACTATTTAATAAATATATTTGATAAATATGTAATTTTTTACATGTGGTAGATGATTAAATCTTGATCTAATTAATATGAACAAAAAATGACAAGTCAAAATATACTTGAGAAAACTTGGAAATTAACACTCGAAATAATTAAAATAATGAAAGCGTGTTAAAAAACTAAAAATATAATATTATAAGAAGTTAATATATGATATGAGAAGATTATTATGTTTCTTTTATACGTTACTAACATATTTTATACCACTATAAATAAGGATAATGACCCCAAAAAAAGTTAAGGTATGGGGATTCCTCTAAATTTACATTCAATTGAGGTTTATGGTAGTTACGAATCAATTCAAGTTTATATAGAGTATATAATGACATATGACATGTAATATCATGAATATACTTATTATAATGATATTATATGTTTCATTTAATGTCATAATTTCAGGGGGATTATTATTTAAATATTTATAAATGGCATGTGTCACATTGAAATGTCTAAAGATTCTTGTCATCAATAATGTTTTTCGTTATTATATTTGGAATATCACTTCCTTTTGTGATTGTTAAAATTATCTTGAAAAAATCAATTTTTTGAAATAATTTTTTTATTTTAAAATTTACATGAAAATCCATATAATCATATAATATATATTACTGTTTTCTAAACTATATATCAATTTTACATACTATATCAACATTGATAGTTATCTTATTAACTGGGGAATTATAGATAAAATTGTATTCTCTATATAATATAGATATTTGATAAAGAAAATTATTTTTTAAATGTGTTAATAAATATATATGAGGAATTATTTATACATTTATGACATGGGTGGGGAGTAGTTATAGATAACCCCTCGATGAATCGATAGTATCATTGGATAAAATACTTGGCCAAAAAATATGAGTTTTTACCAGATATGAAAACTTTATTGTGAAAGGACTTGATTGTAATGGTTCCATGTACATTGAAAACATGAAATACAATAATTAATGATTTCCTTAATTTAGCTTTAGTTATTGTTTATCCATGATATTTTCTATCGATATATTTAGGGATGAATTTAATTTTATGTCCTTTGATTAAATGGATTGGGATTTTAGTTTAATTCCTTTCTATACTATTATTTCTTTATATAGTTGTTTGAATGAAATGTGTTATCAGTTTTTTACCTTTTCACGATGATTTATTATCAATCATTCTTCATTTATTCCACTTTATGTACCATTACTGAGCATTTTCGCATGCCCTTATTATGTTTCCTTTCCCTAGGTTTTGAAGAAGAAATATTAAAATAAGTATTTAAGGATGATGTTTATTTCAATTTATTATGTATAAGGTTTGTAATTTATCTTTCCCAATGTACTGTGGGTGTCATTTATGTAATCTGGATTTCTAAAACTATAAAATGATAAGTCCTTCGAGAATATTTTTCCTATAATGATGCCGATGTAATAAAATAATACGCCAGCTCTTGGCTTCTATGGTTAGGGCGTTAGAGTTTTCCAAAAAGGAAGTTTATAAAAAACCATGAAAGAAAGATTTAGAGAATTCAGATTAAGGATAATAACCATAAGATAATTTTTGAAGACACATATAGAAGAATATCATATTATTTTTGTGAGGTATTTATTATGAGTGTATTTCTAGGAATAAATCTGTGTGTTGATAGTAAAAGTGGATCTGTTTCTTAAAAATATGTGCATAGGTGTAAAAACATCTACAAGGTGTGTTGGTCAAGACTTAGAAAAACCTAATACACAAAAAGGGGCCTTACTATATACATTGTTTGACACTCAGGGGGATACACTTGCTATAGTTCACATTTTCATTAACCATTATGAATGATTTATAATTAATGATATCTCTAATGAAAGAATGTTTAAGATTATAATATTATTTATTCCCAATTAATTTAATTTATGTTATATGTTTCACTAGTTTTGGAATTTTACACAATGTTACATAATTTTATGATCTAATCCAGTATATGCCATTATTTGGAAATAGCCCCTAAAAAGAAATTATTGTATCAGTAATTGCAGAAAATGTACGGATTTCCCTACTAAGGAAACCAATAAATCTAGTATTGAAAATGAGAATGTTATTGAAATATTAATGATTATTAATTAGGTTATGAAAAATAAACATTCCACCATGGAGAAACCTGTTCCATAGTGAGATTCTATGATCGTGGAATTCTTTAAGCAATAGGGGAACCCATCATTTAGTGGTAATACTGACCCAATTGTGGCAGAGCAACGAGTTAAGTAAATAGAGAAGATATTAAAAGAAATGGGTCATGTTGAAATGGAATAGTTGAAAATTTTAATATATTTTTTAAAGGAAATGAAAATCAATGGTGGATCTTGATCCACTATACTACTACGTAAAATGAAATAGAAATCAAAGAAACGATTAATTTTAAAGAGGTATCTTTTGAGAAATAATTCCCTTGTAAGAAAAAAACTGAGACGAAGAGAATGTTCATTTGATTAATGAATTATGAGTAATAATTCATTGAGGAGTATGAATATACCATTACAATGATAAAAAATAATGATACAAATTTCATACGCTACATGGAATGCTAGATTGATCATTTTTATGAGGGATTTATGACATGTCTTTAAAGGGTGCTGGTGTCTCAAAAGTTTTCTTTATACAATGAAATGGTTTTATGTTCTATAAATACATAGAAATAATTATCCAATTCCTATGAATTAAAAGGATAAAATAGAATAAGATAAATGAAGATAAAACTAATTTATAAAGGGAAGAAGTGAAATAATGATTTCCCCACATCTGATATCTATTGAAATAATCACCATGGTAAATGAATGGAATGATTGGGAGTTTTTTTATAAGTTTAGAGAAATGGTTCACTTGGAAAAATAATTCAAACGGAAGAAGAAAACTTCTATTTAGTGGTACAACTATAATGATATGGAGAACTACACAAAACAATTCCCAAACAATCATGAAAATATACCTCAGAAGAAGCTATGGTGTCAAGGTAAAGCATATGTTATTGAAACAACCAATGTTTTATTGTTAATGTACTTCAACATTTGGATCTATGAAATATGTCATAATGTAATTTTTTGTGATTTTATCATAATATGATTCATGACTTATTTAAGGATTTTGTTTTAGTATTGTTTCATTACAAATTTGATATCATATGTTGAATGATACCATGAATTGTAATTTAGTAGAATGTATGAATTTTAGGAAAACACATGGTTGAGGGAAAGATAACCCTTAATATTTTCTTAATGTTAATAAATTTGTTTTTGGATAAAGAAATTATTGGTTAGGATAACATAAAATCGGATAAGTGCTGACTACCTTTGAATTGATTAATGATTTCTTGTTGTGGTTTGTTATATAATTGATGGACTTTGAATAATTTTTAGATTTATTAAATAAATCGGATAATTTATGTTCTATTTATGTAATATGAAATATTTATTATTTATATTATGTTTTCTGGTAATTAAAGTTATTACAATATTCCCATGTTTTGTATGTGACAATTAAAATACAAAACATGATATTTGATTAGTTCATTTTGGAAATTTAGTGACCTTATTTCTAATTTGTTGGATCGTAATCTATTAGAAAATTTAATAATTTATAAAATGGTTTATGTTGACATTTGAATGTGGTTTTAAATGATAATTGAAGCTTAACCATGTGATGCATCTAATTCTATGAAAATAATTATAAATAGGTCAAGTCATGATCAAAGGATAAGATTTAGTTTATAAATCCTTACCTAGTATGTACATTTACTTATATTTTTAGAGAGTGAAATAGTATCCCAAATCTAGGAATATTTTTCATTAAATTTTTTTTCCTATTATTAATAGTTTTGATTATATAAATAGAATTTTTGTTCCATTACTATGGTTTATGGATTTTTGTTCATCATTATTTAGTTGAACATATTCTCAACCACTCTCCATCAGAACATGATTGTTCAATTTTTCTTCTCTAACCATGCATCTATTTCAAACCTATATTCTCCTATCGGGGAGCCTAGTTAGGTAACCATTATGCTTCCATTTCCCACTTATTAATAAGATGTGTTTTTAAAAATATTTGACATTTGGGTTTTTTAGCGATAGTTTATTTTCATATATCGATCGTTTTACTAAAGAGATAAATTTTAAATTGTTATGATGCAATTTAATTATGGTCATTACAATGTGACATCCTTGTACATTAAAATATTTTACATTCAAAAAAATATATTTGGTCCTATCATTATTTATAAAAAACTCTATGAAAATATTTTCTTACACACAACATAATATTATGTTGCACTACACAAAAAAGTATGGTTAGCTTGAATTACACGCAAAATTACTTTCCTCGATGGCTTACATGACATGGAAACCCCAGTTCTACAACACAGAAATATATTATTAATATATTATAATAATTAACCTATAATTCATATTATTATTTAAAAATATTATTAACAAACTTATAAAACAATATCGTTGAATTCATTGGTTACCTATTAATTAGAAATGAATATTGATACCTAATGAATACAGGGAATAATGGATAGTGAGGGAGGTTCCTACATTAAAATCAGGAATGCTGAAAGTTTATTTTACTAAGGTCTAAATTAGATATGGAATATTTCAATCTGTATTGGGAAATATCATTTTTGAATCCTCAGAATGATCCCAATGTCAGTTATGATTCTTACACTCTATATCAAAAAATATCTCAAATTTGCAGAATCTCATGCTTAACCAGCAATGATTCCTCTATCTCCAACAAACTACATATTTTTATTTGATCAGGGGGTACTCCATCACTGTGGTTAGAGATCCGATAGCAATAAAAAAAGGATTGATCTAGGTATGTTTTTGTGCTAGGTCAGATCTCTTATGAAAAATGTTTGAAACCTTAGTCCTACGTGGATCTGAAAGAAAAAATATCACATTGAGGGAATTTTTTAAAATTCATACTCATTTCGATGGGAAAGGGATACATCCATGTAAATTTATAGAAACAAGAAGATATTGATGTTTATTGGTGTGCTGGACACCTTAATCTCAAGACAAGGGTTTTATGGCTCTCGGATTATGTAGATAAATTCATTCCATTTATGCAATGGCACTCCATTGTAGAGGTTTGCACCATGATTCATGGGATCTCATGGATTTACTGGCATCACTAAATACTCAATAATATGGATTTTTTATTCCGTACCCCTATAAAGATTGAAAAGTTCACTATTAGTGGAGATCATGGTTTATATGTTGTAGTTCTAATTAAGACTGACATGGAAATGCCCCCACCAGTACGCATCTACCTCTTTGTAAAGGATCACCAATTGGGGATCCCCATTGAATTTGAGAATTAGCCTCATTATTGGAATCACATCAAGATGGTGGGTCATGAACTAAAATTTTTTTGAGTTGTTATGAAGTTTTACAATGCTGCTACTAGATCCACTTCATGGAAGGATGTTACATAAAGAAAGAATATAAACTATATTGATATTGGATAAAATGAAAAATCTTATACACAGAATGAAGTGAATGTCAATAAAAATACATTCACAATCTCCTCATGGGATTTCCTAGTTGAGAAGGAGGGGAATAAGCAAACAGATCTTGTGAACTCATCCCACACACTTGAAAATACCAATCAATGTGAACCTTCAATGGATTAATTCAATCATTTCTTGATTTTATCATCAAATATCCTTTACTTTTCTTTTTCTATGAAAGATAGAATAAATTTTGTTGAGAAATATCCTCAGATATTAATTCAAACATTCATTGGGATAAATCCATGAACATTCTAGTAGAGCTTCAACACACTCTGGAAAATAAGAGGGGACCTGGTGAGACGCACATCCAGAACAAAACATACATCCTCAATTAACAGAACTCCTATTCAAAACCACATGAAAGGGGATGTCAAAATCTCCTCATAGATTCCTTTTGATGATGATTACAAAGGGTCTAAGGCCTCCAACAATCACAAAAGTATATGGGCATGTAGATACCCTAAGCCTAACGTACAAGGACATTTCATTACTTTTGTGGAATACTTATTACATAACAAAAACACACACACAAGGACCGTAATAGTTTAGTGTCTTTGGAAACTCAGAAAGTAATCTTATAATCATGGTGAAAGATCTTCAACATATCCCATAAAGATCTTCCCTTTTTTTTACCTAAAACCTTTCTTTATATCCTGGGGAAAAGTAAACATAAAAGGGTGAGCTCAAATGCTCAGTAAGGGTAAACAAAAGAAAAATCAGTCACATCATATTCATAAGAACATAACATTTTGGAAATCTTAACCTGCAAAATAGATCATAATATCATAACATGGGATAAATCATAGTAGTGAAATGAAATCCCAATAATCATAACTTAAAACATGAAACTTTGTGGCATACACACATAATCATTGATAATCATTTCTTATTAGTCAAGACTCATTCCCATGACTATCTTAGTGGACAAAGTCCCTTTCTGAACCGAGTTACCCTCGTTTCATTCCTGTTTCACTTAACCGGTATATCCTACCATTCCAGCCATGTCTATCTCATGAGATATAAAATCTTTACCCAATGCATTGTAGGGAGATATAGGTCCCACCCATCTCATAATGATACCATTCTTATGTGTGCCACAAAATCATAAACCATACATCATAGCATAACCCATGTAATAAAAATGGGAATCTTAAACATCGTGACATCATAAAACAATTCATATATGATAAAGTAATTAATAAAAACAATCCCATCACAACATAATCAAATCAATGTAATAATAGGGATAAAAACAAAACCCTTTATTATCTTAGATGTAAAATAATTTTGATAAAACACTTGAACTCCATTCTTGAGGAAAACATCCTTTCTATTTCAAAAACACTTTTCCTTTCTTAATATGTCATAAAATTATAAACTAAATGAAGTTGATTAAAAATAAACTTAAAAACATGTAAAGGAAGCTTCTTGGAAATAATGTTTTAAAAATCCATCCACGCCGTATAAGTTAAAAAAACATTCTTCGTACTTTTGTCGGAAAAGTCAAATAAGTACCTCGTACGAAAAATGACAAAAGATTCCTTTCATATCTTTTACTAAAAACTCACCGAAGGGTAAAATAGGATTTAAACAATTGTAGAAGAATGGAAATAATATTACATATTGAGGAAACATGGATGTGGATGATAATATATGCCCCAATAAATACTAAAGTATAAACAATCTCGGATAAAAATGAGATTGTGATATTTCCCTTACCTTATGTCCGATATGCTTTGTACATATCCGAACCTCCTGTATAATGATTTAAATAATGTTATTCACTTATTACAGAATCATACATATTTTTATGATATCATATATGTTCAGATTTTTAGCTTCTTAGTAGTAATATTTCATTGCTACTTGTTATTCGGGTGTTTATAACTTTTTGTTCTTATGCGTGTTTTGTCGAATAAATCCTTATTCTTATATTTAGGTTATAGATACCTCATTTCCAGAATGGTATTAGTGTAACATATATCATATTCATTCATTCAATTCATTTATATAATCATTATGAAATGAAGATCATGTAGAATGAGTCGCATCACATCATGGAGACGATATTCCGTACGTACGCACGAGTGATGATATCGTTCCTATGATCGTGGAATTGTATTGGAGTGTATGTATACTATTTCAGAATAAATATCACTTTATAATATTCATATATAGTCATTATTTACACCATTATACCCATCCAAGTAATGTGGTGGTGGAAAATAGATTACACCACGGCGTGGAGACGGTATTCTGTACGTACGCACGCGCGGTGATTTCCTTTTTCCGTAGGATGGATAGAAGGTTAATTAGAGTTGTTTAATATTTATAATAACATATCAGTATATAATAATTACTGATGTTATTACTTTATCATGAAACAACTAAAGAAGAAGAATTTGAAGAAGAAAGAAATTGAAAATGCTCGGTAATGGATATTAACTCTTTTTGACGCACCTTCACTTAATCTCCACTTAAAGAACTAAGGATGGTCTTTGAAGAATACCAGGACATTTAGGATGATACTAGGGAAGTGGATAAGAGATTTTGGCAGGGGTTGGCCGAGCTTGAATTCACAAATTGGTGTGAGGAGGAGAGGGAGGAGGTGCCCTTTTATAAGGGAGGATAGGGGCACCTTAGGAAAATCTCAAAATATTATTTTATATTAAGGTCAAATTCAGTTTATAATGGTTCCAAAGAGTCTTATTTCGAACCTAAAGTGGGGACGAGTCTAAATACTCTCATTAAATTGGATATAGACAAGTTTAAGTTATTATTTTAACCTTATCAATTAGATTTAACTCTAAGTTAAATAATTTAACTTTTTTCCGTGTCTTTTTGTTTTCTTACACTATATAGTTAATAAACTTACCATAACAAGCCAAACGAACCCCAAGTTGTTTAATATTAATATATCTATCCTTATCAAAGTCATTTTTCCGAACCTTAGATATTTAAGAATTAAATAACAATTAATAATAAAATATTTGTTTTAAAAACTAATTTATGTCAATTTTGACACTATTTGGTACATGATTTTTATGAAATTTTTAACAGAATGATAAGTTTGAACAAAGTTACTTATATCAACAATAACATGTCATATTAACTTAGAAAAGTAATTTAAGTCATAAAAAGTCTCAAATTACATTTATTTGGGCATTTATATCATCAATTATGTCAATATTTCATTAATAAGATAATTACTGAATCATCTTTGTGTCATAATAAATGATAATTATTTAATCCATAAAAATTCTAAATAAATTCCCTTGATGTAGATAATTGTATTAGTTTTATGGATACTTTTCATGTTCTAAGTTTCATGAAGTTTATCACTAACTTAAAATTATTATACTTATAAGATTTAAGAAAGTGACATGTTGTCACATTCATTGGTTTTAATAATAATTATAATATTTTCATGAACAAAATTCCATAAAATTAATCTAGTCCGACCCTTATGGTATATGGGTTTACTTGTAGCCATCCAATATGATTTTTCCAAGTATTAGGGTAATTGTATAATCTTATATTTACCCTTAATTACCCGATTTACCTTTAACTATAGTAAATAAAATTTACCGTAGTTACTATTCACAATGCCAAAAAATAAAAAGTATCTTATTAACATAATTTGGACCCACATATTCCAAATATTGAATCCAATTTTCCAAATTCAATACTCAAAATATGCAGAAATTAAATTAAAATTAATCCCGTTGTCGAAAGAAAACAGGGTTTTCTTTAAAACATTGCAAAAGATTGAATTGATTTAACCTACGAATTCAAGGTAAAATCAATGCTAATGACATACATTATATTAAATGGTAAAAATATATTCTATTTATACTTTATAACCATTCAATATTATAATTTAACCACATAAGATATTACGATGAAAAAAATTGTTTTTAATTAAAATATAGCGTGTTTTTACTATTCTTTAAACTATGAAAGTTATCGGGAAAATATCAAATCATTATATAATGTAAATTTTTATATCCTGATTCAAAATAAGAATTTTATTTTGTCAAATTGAACTTATAAACATGTCAAAAACTAGATTTAATGTGGGTGCGCCATCAAAAGGCGGCAAAACTGCATTTTTTTAAAATTACTTATGTTACCCGAAAAAATTTATTTTGTTCTTGTAACATGTTCTAGAAAATGTGTAAGATGAATAATAATGTTATAAAATTCAAAATTTAGTTAATACTATCCATAATGTCTAGTTCATAATAATATTATAATAATATATCATTGTTTAGTACACCCGGTATTGCGTACAACACACGCTATCGAGGAAGGTCGCGATTGCGTGTAATGCAATCCAAGTCAGGGTTGCATGTAGTGCACAACTCCTTTGTTATTGAGTATAATAGAATCCAACCATATTTTATTTATACATTGAATATATATATATATATATACTCAATGTTGTGTAGAATAACTATTATCAAAATTGTGTGTAACACGATTCAAGAATAGTGTTCCGTATACTGCAAGCTAATACGGTGTTGCGTATAACGCAAGGTAATCTTGGTGTACAATAAAATAGAAGACATTAATGAAATTAAAAGACTCTTTTTCAAAAAATCTCGGGGTGTTACATTCTACCCCCCTTAAAATGAATTTCGCCCTCGAAATTCGTCAGGGTTATAAATGGTTTACTACTTGAAAGTTTGTTTAATAGAAACCCACATCATAAAAAGGAATACCAAAACATGGATTTTAAAAACTAAAGTATGAAATGTAACAGTTACCCAAATTAACTCATCACTGGGTTTCCACGTAGGAGAACATAGGTGAAAATATGGATATGGAAGAAAAATCTAACCATCATGTTCTGATGGAGAGTGGTAGAGAACATGGATATGAAAAAGCCAACAGTCACAAAGCTATTGATTTGTGATGATCTAAGGTATCATCTGATTAATCGGATATAAGGGAACTAGGAAGACATTTTTGGTTTTCAAGATCATTTCTCTAAAGTTGTTGAATTAAAATAAATACTTGCATGATTTTGGTACAATCTCACTGTTGTTCGTGAATTGAACAATTTCCACTTCATCCCTTAAAGAAATGAAGTTGAATTTGTTATTTGTGATGTGTTAGCAGATCAAGTGATAGAATGATGGGTCATTCCATCTCTTTCAAACAAAAGGTTAGAAAAAGTTATAATTCCATCTTATGGATAGATTAATCGTATATGGTTCCAAATATGAACTTATACTTCATATATCATACCGCTTAATAAAATAAAATTAGTTTATACTAACCAGGGACTTCCTGTAGGCCAATGGTAGGCGATAAAGGCCAGTCGCACTTCGGTTGGGGGTTCGATTCCCACAGCCTTGTCCGACGCAATGGGATGTCACCCGTCCTGCAGGTTGTCCTTTTTCTAAAACTACATTACTATAACATCCCATCAATAATATCGAAAAAAGTTCCATCCTTAAACAAAACTAACATATGTCCAACATAATCCATTCCAATATTAAGGCTTATCTAAAATACATCGGTCCAAGCTCATAGTATAAAGAAAATGATTACTTGAAATGTCACATAACAATCACGTGAATGCCATCATTTTTCCCCCATATATCAAAAGATATATCTTGTTGGCCAAATTACAAACATGTGAATAACTTAATCATGTATTCTCTTGAAGAATGAATACCCATTGAACCTTAGTGAAAACATGAATGCAGATAAAAGTTAACACTTTCCACAAACCAAAATCCTCAAATTTCTATATACTCAAACCATGATATCACATAGTCCTTATATCAATCTTGAGCTCATGAAAACTGTTAAACATTTCATTTTCTCGTTTTCCCTTCATTATGCGCATATCATCTTATTTCCAAAAATATCTCAATCAATTTGAATACCACATTAGACCAATACATAAATATTCCAATACTCCATGATACAACATTATTTTGGAATCCCATTACATAAACACTTAATCATTCCACCACATCGTTTTCATATTCAACATCACCAATAGTGATCGCATGTGACTTCCCTTTGTCCTTTGCCTTAAGCGGTTGCTCATGTCGATCATCACTAACCCTTGTATTAGGGCATTTATTAGAATAATGCCCAATTTCCTTTCACTTGAAGCATTGAAGTGTTGGTTGTGCGTTCTCTGCAGTGTTTGCTTTATTCACATCATTAGAAACCCTTTTTCCATTACTTCGACACTCAGCTTCTCGATGAACTTCTTTTCCACACTTAAAACATTTTCTAGGCTCTTTAAGAAAATCTCCACCATGCTTTTTTCCACACTTTGTGCATAAGGAAACATTCATCTTCTTTTCATCATTATTCTGAGATTTCCCCTTGAACTCCATCTTTCATTTCTTGTCAAAACCATGAGATGGATATGTAACACCAACTTCCATTTCTACATTGATAGCACAACGCACAATTTCTTCATAGCTACTGAGGTATCTTATAGCTAATGCCCTTCGAAGATTTGGTTTTAAGCCACCGAAGAATCGATCAACTTTACTTTCAGGTTGGATGATAAATCCAGATGCATACTTGCAAGCCTTGTAAAATTCGCTTCGTATATACCAACAGATTCATCATCCTTTTTCTTTAGTTCAAGAAACTCCTTTTCCATCATTGTTCTAAGAATACGAGGGGAATACTTACTGAAAAACAAGTTCTTGAACTCGTCCCATTCCATGGACTCAATTTCATCACTTGGCCTCATAATCTTGATAATATTCCACCATTGATCAGATTCACCTTCCAAACGATATACTGCTAAGATGAATTTATCATGTTCAGAACATTGAAGAACTGAAAATATCTTTTCAGTGGTACTTATCCATTGTTCAGCAACAAGTGGATCGGAAGACCCACTGAAAGAAGGTGGATGTTGCCTCATAAAGGACTCAATAGAATATTGTTCCCTTCTCTGCTCATTTGGAAGTCCAGAATGATTCATAACTTGTGTAAGTATAGAAATAAGATTTTTCACTCCATCTCCCATAACATTTGTTTGATCAGGAGGAAAATCATTGCATTGTCCATTACATTGATCAACATGGTTCATTCGGGTTCCAACCATCGTCTAAAACCCAAAAGGAATAGTGTGAGAGGAAAAAATAATAATAAAGGGGGAGTAATTTCAATATCTAACATCTTATGTTTAATTCTAAGATTGTTAGCGCAATTCTAGGACTATAACCTATACTTATACTTAACCTTAGGGACATCCCTAGACATACCTTAGAAATATCTCTAGGGTTCTCACTAATGTTCTCGCATCCTAGTTTCCAAAGGTTGACTAAACCTTTCCTTTGATACCAAATGTAGAGACTCGAAGCCTAACATACAAGGACATTTCATTACTTTTGCGGAATACTTATTACATAACAAAAACACACACACAAGGACCGTAATAGTTTAGTGTCTTTGGAAATTTGGAACGTAATCTTCTAATCATGGTGAAAGATCTTCAACATCCCCCATAAAGATCTTCCCTTTTTTTCATACCTAAAACCCTTCTTTATATCTTGGGGAAAAGTAAACATAAAAGGGTGAGCTCAAATGCTCAGTAAGGGTAAAAAGAAGAAAAATTAATCACATCATATTCATAAGAACATAACATTTTGGAAATCTTAACCTGTAAAAGAGATCATAATATCATAACATGGGATAAATCATAGTAGTGAAATTAAATCCCAATAATCATAACTTAAAAGATGAAACTATGTGGAATACACACATAATCATAGAGAATAATTTCTTATTAGTCAAGACTCATTGCCAAGACTATCTTAGTGGACAAAGTCCCTTTCTGAACCGAGTTACCTTCATTTCAGTCCTGTTTCACTGAACAGGTATAACCTACCATTCCAGCCATGTCTATATCATGATATATAAAATCTTTACCCAATTTATTGGAGGGATATATAGGTCCCACCCATCTCATAATGATACCATTCTTATGTGTGCCACAAAATCATAAACCATACATCATTGCATAAACCATGTAATAAAAATGGGAATCTTAAACATCTTGACATCATAAAAAAATTCATATAAGATAAAGGAATTAATAAAAACAATACCATCACAACATAATCAAATCAATTTAATAATAGGGATTAAAATAGAACCCTTTATTATCTTAGATGGAAAATAATTTTGATAAAACACTTGAACTCCATTCTTGAGGAAAATATCCTTTCTATTTTAAAAACACTTTTCCTTTCTTAATATGTCATACAATTATAAACTAAAAGAATTTGATTAAAAATAAACTTGAAAACTTGTAAAGGAAGCTTCTTGGAAATAATGTTTTAAAAATCCATCCATGCCGTATAAGTTAAAAAAAACATTCTTCGTACTTTTGTCAGAAAAGTCAAAAAAGTACCTCGTACGAAAAACGACAAAATATTCCTTTCATATCTTTTACTAAAAACTCACCGAAGGGTTAAATAGGATTTAAACTATTTTAGACGAATGGAAATAATATTACATATTGAGGAAACACGGATGTGGATGATAAAATATGCCCCAGTAAATACTAAAGTATAAACAATCTCGGATAAAAATGAGATTGTGATATTTCCCTTACCTTATGTCCGATATGCTTTGTACGTATCCGAACCTCCTGTATAATGATTTAAATAATGTTATTTACTTATTACAGAATCATAATTATTTTTATGATATCATATATGGTCATATTCTTAGCTTCTTAGTAGTAATATTTCATTGCTACTTGTTATTCGGGTGTTTATAACTTTTTGTTCTTATGCGTGTTTTGTCGAATAAATCATTATTCTTCTCTTTAGGTTATAGATACCTCATTTCCAGAATGGTATTAGTGTAACATATATCATATTCATTAATTCAATTCATTTATATAATCATTATGAAATGAAGATCATGTAGAACGAGTCGCATCACATCGTGGAGACGGTATTCCGTACGTACGCACGAGTGATGATATCGTTCCTATGATCGTGGAATTGTATTGGAGTGTATGTATACTATTTCAGAATCAATATCACTTTATAATAGTCATATATAGTCATTATTTAAACCATTATACCCATCCAAGTATGGTGGTGGTGGAAAATAGATTACACCACGACGTGGAGACGGTATTCCGTACGTACGCACGCGCGGTGATTTCCTTTTTCCGTAGGATGGATAGAAGGTTAATTAGAGTTGTTTAATATTTATAATAACATATAAGTGTATAATAATTACTGATGTTATTACTTTATCATGAAATAACTAAATAAGAAGAAGTTGAAGTAGAAAGAAATTAAAAAAGATCATTAATGGATATTACCTCTTTTTGACGCGCCTTCACTTATCCTCCACTTAAAGAACTAAGGATGGTCTTTGAAGAAGACCAGGTCCTCTAGGATGATACTAGGGAAGTGGAGAAAAGATTTCGGCAGGGTTTGGACGATATTGAATGCTCAAATTGGTGTGAGGAGGAGAAGGAGTAGGTGCCCTTTTATAAGGGAGGAGAGGGGCACCTTAAGAAAATCTCAAAATATTATTTTATATTAAGGTCAAATTCGGTTTATAATGGTTCCAAAGGGTCTTATTTCGAAGCTAAAGTGGGGATGGGTCAAAATCCTCTCATCCAATAGGATTTATACAAGTTTAGGTTATTATTTTAACCTTATCAATTACATTTAACTCTAAGTTAAATAACTTAACTTTTACCGTGTCTTTTTGTTTTGTTACACTATATGGTTAATAAACTTACCATAACAAGCCAAACGAACCCCAAGTTGTTTATTATTAATATATATATCCTTATCAAAGTCATTTTTTTTATCCTTAGATTTTTAGGAATTAAATAACAATTAATAATATAATATTTGTTTTAAAAACTAATTTATGTCAATTTTGACACTATTTGGTACATGATTTTTATTAAATTTATAACAGAATGATATGTTCGAAACAAGTTACTTATATCAACAATAACATGTCATATTAACTTAGAAAATTAATTTAAGTCATAAAAAGTCTCAAATTACATTTATTTGGGCATTTATAACGTCAATTAGGTCAATATTTCATTAATAAGACAATTACTGCATCATCTTTGTTTCGTAATAAATGATAATTATTTAATACCTAAAAATTCTAAAAAAATTCCCATGATTTATATAATTGTATTATCTTTCTGGAGACTATTCAGGTTAAAAATGTCATGAATTTTATCACTAAATTAAAATTATTATACTTAGAAGATTTAAGAAAGTGACATGCTGTCACATTCTTTGGTTTTAATAATAATTAAATTATTTTCATGGAAAAAAGTCCATAAAATGAATCTAATCCGACCCTTAGGTTATATGGGTCTAATTTTATCCATTCAATAGGATTTTCCAGGTATTAGGGTAATTTTATAATCTTATATTTACCCTTAATTACCCAATTTACCTTTAACTATAGTAAATAAAATTTACCGTAGTTACTATTCACAATGCCCAAAAATAAAAAGTAGCTTATTAACATAATTTGGACCCACTGATTCAAAATATGGAATCCATTTTTCCAAATTCAATACACAAAAGATGCATAAATTAAATTAAAATTAATCCCGTTGTCGAAATAAAATGGGTTTTTCTTTAAAACATTGCAAAATATTGAAATGATTTAACCTACAAATTCAAGGTAAAATCAATGCTAATGACATACATTATATTAAATGGTAAAAATATATTATATTTATACTTTAAAACCATTCAATATTATAATTTAACCACATAAGATATTATGATGAAAAAAATTGTTTTTAATTAAAATATTACGTGTTTTTACTATTCATTAAAATATAAAAGTTATCGAAAAAATATCAAAACATTATCTAATGTGAATTTTTATATCCTGATTCAAAAAAAGAATTTTATTTTGTCAAATTGAAATTATAAACATGTCAAAAACTAGATTAAAAGTGGGTGCGCCATCAAAAGGCGGCAAAAATGCATTTTTTGAAAAATACTTATTTTACCCGAAAAATTTATTTTGTTCTCGTAACATGTTATAGAAATGTGTAAGTTGAATAATATTGTTATAAAATTCAAAATTTAGTTAATACTATTCACAACGGCTAGTTCATAATAATATTATAATAATATATCGTTGTTTAGTAACACCCGGTATTGCGTACAACACATGCTATCGAGGAAGGTCGCGATTGCGTGTAATGCAATACAAGTTAGGGTTGCGTGTAGTGCACAACTCCTTTGTTGTTGCGTATAATAGAATCCAACCATATTTTATTTATACTTTGAATATATATATATATATATATATACTCAATGTTGCGTAGAATAACTATTATCAAAATTGTGTGTAACACGATCCAAGAATAGTGTTGCGTATACTGAAAGCTAATACGGTGTTGCGTATAGCGCAAGGTAATCTTGGTGTAGAATACAGCACAAGACATTAATGAAATTAAAAGATTATTTTTCATAAAATCTCGGGGTGTTACAAGGTGTCCATAAAATAAGTAAATTAAGATAGAGATGAAAGGAAAAGGGTGCCTCACCTAAAAATAAAAGTCATAACGAAGATACTATTTCATAAATGTGAGCGAATTTTCAACCCTGGAACGAATGGTTTAATTAAGATCCTTTCAAGTAGGTACAAACCTGATATTGTTGGAATATATAATCAAAATCTTTTTTCAACAAATAATATAACTCTTATACAAAATATTATACTCTTGGATGTTAATTTCCTAGGCTGAATCCAAATTTACTAGAATCTGGCTATTTTTCTTGAAAAGGGCTAACAACCCTATCTTTGTAGATGAGGAAAACCAAGTCATCACCTTTAGCTTTTATAAAACCGGCTAGAAAATATTGTTCTAAACTATTTTTTCATTCAATTGTGACTTAGAAAGGATATTAATTTGGATTATATTAATGGATATATCCATTGTTATCCTTGATCTATAGTCTATCATTAGAGGTTTCAAATCCATCCTTTATGTAGATGTGAAACATCGACCAGTTTTCATCTCTATATCCAATAATGGATTCATATCCTCTGTTTAGGAAGAATGTTTTACTGATATATATCTCATTGTAGGAAATTTATATGGTACATGATGTATTTAAATTGTATGGGACCAAGAAAAATTTTTAGGGACCTTTTAAATAATGTCTTTCTTAGATTTTTGATGTTGATATCATGTGTCACTTTGAAAAAGAAAAATATTTATCACCACCTTATTCTTGTTAGCTTCATATATAATTAGAATAAGTAAAATCTTCCATTAATGTTCAATAATTCATGGGTTACTATCCGAGAATGATATAAAAAATCTCTGATTCTCGGACCTCAAATAAAGGTATTTCTAATATGATGTTTTACATCTTAAAGATCAAAATGCTCATGGAAAAATTGAAATATTGGAAAAAAATCATGTGTATCTCTCCTGATGAAGATTTTTAAACCCTTTAGTGCTCTTTACATGATCTTTATGAATCAATTAAAATGAGAAATTTCTCTGCAGACACTTCTAATTAATTTGAAATTTCCTCCATCCTATAAAACCTCATCAAACTCAGAGAAAATATTTAAAAGTAAATCTTAAAAATCAGGTGGCAAGCTGATATGGATAGGAGAACCAAATTACTCAATTCTATACAAACATTTCGAAAGAAAAATAATCCCCTCTCAATAATTAATGATAGATATAGAATCCTTGAGGAAATGAATTATTTTTCCAAACACACTATCTTTTTTTTACATGAACCACATTAATGGACTTCCAATGAATTATGTGCTGAAGGATAATATACTTACCAAGATGATAAATTAGGAAGATAAATCATTCTTCATATCTACCCCTATGTATATTGAAATCAAGGAAGTAGTCTAAGGCCGTAACAATGAAATTTCTCCTAGACCGGATGGATTCATATCCCTCTTCTTCCAATCCTATTTGGATATCATCCAAAATTATGTGTGAAGTATTTTCAAGAATTTTTTCAAGGGTGGGTCATTTACTCAAGGTTCAATTCCTAATTAATTTACTTTATAAAAATATTTAATAATGTAAGTGGTATTAGTCAATTTAGGTTTGTAGCTATTATCAACAGAATTCACACAGTTATTACAAATTTCGTTTCCAGTAGACTTTCTCAAGTTTCAGATAGAATTATATCCTGGATTCAATTTGTATTTTTTAAAGGACGGTTCATTCAAGATTGATTTATCATTGACTCGTATTTTATTAACCTCTTTCTATTGTCCACTTGAGTGGAATATCTTTTTTAATAATAACATCAAAAAAGGATTTGACACAATGGACTCGAGATTCATAAGCATTGTTCTCCATAATTTTGGATTCAACATGTAGTTTATACATTGGATCACATATATTTATGGATCATCCCATATATCAATTCATATTAATGGGTCCATGGAAGGGAAATTTAATGGTTCCAGGGGTATGATAGGGTGACTCCTTTCAACCATTATCTTTTCAAATGTATAGGATTATATAAGCAGGCTTCTTCTTCATTCGATGGATAAGGGTTAAATGGAAACTATCAAAGCAGTGACAGGTGAATTAACTCCTTCCAACATATTATTTTTCTAATGATATTATTAAAATTTACGCAAGAATATTTGAGTAATATAAACACAAACCAAACGTTTTTTACTATGAGTGTTTTTAAGGAAATGAAATTAGTTGAAGCATGCCCTTCATCTACATCAACTAGAATGTTCTGGCCATATGAAATAGATGTATCATCAATTATCTAGGTATAAGTGAAGGTTATATCATTTTTATTTACCTTATAGGTCCCATGTTATATGGTAAGACACATTCCACTTATTTTTATGATTCCATGAGTCATGTTAGAATAACTATTGCATCTTAGACAGATAAGTCACTCTCAATAGAAGGTCAAATTTTTCTTGTAAGCATTTGGTGATCTAAAATCGATTCTATTCATTCATGGTGTATATATGGCCAGCCTATATTATATATATATTTACTAATTGATTGTAAAATTTGTTTGTAGTGGATGTATATTGGAAGGGATGATTATAAAAGCCTCTTTGAAATATTCTTGCATGCCACTAGATCATAAGGAACATGGTATCTAGAATTTGAAACTCTTTGACAAGTCTCTGCAATATTATTTTATATAGATGTTAATCAAAAAAAATTCATCTACCTTGGAATTCTATAGATCATGATTTCTTGAAAACAGCATAGATGTAAAACCAAAATATATTGAGTTATACATTAGGCCTAGTATGAGAACTTTCTTACATTTAATACACATGCACTCTCATTGGATGGTTAATATGATATCCTTTCTTAATATCTGGCATATCAACTTTACTAGATGACCATTAATTTATCAAGTTACTTCCTTGTATTTTTAAACTGACCATAATTTTTCGATCAATAATGTGTAGGTTAATATGGATTTTCTCCTTTATGATATTACTTAAACATTTTAAAGCTATTCCTTTATCATCTAGAAATATATGCTCATACGGTAATAGTCTTCAAATGGTTAGCTCATTTCCAAGACATTGTATGACCACTTTATTAAATGTTATAACAAATGGATTGGTACCATCTACAAAAAAAGGCTAATTTAATTAATCTTCACCCTGCTCTAGAGGATCCCTCTCTACAAGATTCTAGTTGATTAAAATATGCAACGTGTGGGTACTTCCCTATTCTCTAAATGTGTCCATTTCCAACAGCACCAAGAAAATTTCGATCACCTATTATTTTGCTATAGGACAAATAATTTTTTATGGAAGGATATTTGATATCTTAGAGATTCACCTACCTCAAATAGTATTTCTTCAACACTTCATGTATTACAGTCATGACCTCCAGTTTTCCAATAAGATTTCATCCATTTTTAAATTGGCATATAATGAACTGGATCACCAAATCTATAGAGTTAGAAACAAATCCATTCACTTATAGGCTCTCCTTAACAATATAATTGCTCTTTATACTATTAGCACTGCCATATAGAATTAAAATGAACTACTTGTTGAATGATTCATTAATTAGGTGAGGGAAATTACTTCCCTAAGGCAACTGAATCTTCCAGGAAACTTCCCAAAACATTCTAGAATACTTTATTTTTTTGTTTCCCCCCTTCACTGAATGATTAAAATTCAATATAAATGGTTCCTCAAGGTGAAACCTAGGACCATTAAGATATGGGGTTATTTTAGGAGGCGATAATGATGATGATATTAATAAAATTTATTGTCTTTGTGTCTATGTCACTTCCCTAGAAGTGGAAATTATGGGCCTTATTAGAGTGGTCGACCAGTAATTTCAATGAAATTGGAAGATCATATGGTTTCACTGTGACTCCCCTACCATTAATCAAGTCATAAGAATGAGAATAAATCATCATTCATGGATGCTGACAAAATATTGGGTGAATTTTCTTGACAGTCTTTCTTCTATGAGACACATCATCACTAATAACATTTGGGAATATGATTATTTTGCAGAAATTCTTGCAAATAATGGAGTTACGGAAGAGGGTGCACATTCTCTATTACTATTCACTGTGAAGTTCTTCTTTATTTTCTCTAAGAATAATGTAAATTTTATTCTTTTATACTCTTGTAACTTTTATTGTATATAACTAAAGATCCTTTCAGCCCACCTTTCTAAAATCCAAATTGAATATAAAAGGAATGATTTTATAAAAGAAAATTACTCGCAAATGTGTTTTGTTGTAATAAATTAAGTTAATAACAATTAATGAGTAATATTAATGTAATATATATATATTATGGATTCAATAAGATATTTTTGATATTCATTCAACATATTTGATAGGAATAATATAAATCAAACTCGATTTTATTTATAAATACAATATTTTTATTAAAGAAATTTTACCAGCTTTAAATGGTGAACAATTTTAAATCCATTTTTTGGATCTTTTATAAATATTATATGTCAAAATAAAAAAATATTTAAAAAAGAAACAAAAATATCAGTTTAGGTGAAGTTTTTGTATTTTTATGAAAAGTTTCATTTTTTAATAACTAATAAAATATACTGAATTTTAATAAAAAACTCACATATCATCATATTTATTTATATGGTTAAATGATATTTTAAATGGGGTTTAAAGATTATTTATTTCATATTTTATCTATTAATGTAATATAGGTAATTGGAAATAATTTAATATTAATATAGAATATAAAAAAATTTCAATCTTTTGAAAGGTTTTACTTTAAAAACTCACTTTGGTGTCCCATTAGTGGTATTACATTTAAATTACTTTCATTCAACTATATGACTGGAATTTTGAAAAATGGATTCCAAATTTGGAATTAGAAAAATTTATAATTTATAATAAGGTTAGATTAGTTTATGACTAAAATATTTTTGAATGTAATTGATATTAATAGTAACGATTAATGTGAAGATAAGCTTAACAGATGACTAAACAATACAAATAAAGGCCCAAATGACCTATAAAATTATCCAAAATACATTTTATGGAGATTTTTAGACCCAATAATTTCTTTTATATTATTTTTTCTATTATTGGAGTGAATTATATTTGAAAAAATGTAGGTCAAATTCCATTTTTTGAAAATTTACGGGAGTCCCACTTCTCCCCCACTATAAAGGTCCTCCTCTCATCCCACATTCTGAAACCCCTCAAGACACATTTTCTCAACCAATATCTACCCCAATATCTCATAAAAATCATTATTCTCAACCTATAATCTTATATGTGTTCAAAAATCTATAAAAAAATCTATTTGGTTAAAACCAAAAGGATTTACCTGATTAAAAGGTAACATCCTTCCTTAAGAATTTAGCATTATTTCAATTCTACACCACATAAACTTTTCTTATTACATGATTAAAAAAGTATCATAAATCTAATAGTATGAATTTATGATATTTTGAAGTCCTAAACTCACACACACTTCCATCTAATGGGTAAATAATATATTTTTTATGTGTAAGGAGAACTATCGCATCACGAAACAATGACTATTCGTTTTCTAGTTTACCACCCTCATGGTTGGGAATTATGATAGAAACTCTAATTATATATGTGATATATATGATATTTATAATTTCTTTATGTTTTTAATTATTTTAAAATATAGAACTCTATAAATTCCATTTTTTAAAATATGGTGACATCATGTGGATGTGTGTACTACACCCTCCTAAAAGATATGTTATTTTTTTATGCTATAAATGGAACGTGTTAAGGATGATTTTAATAAATTAATATGACATATGTGAAGTAGTTATGATAAAATATTTAATATATATATATATATAATATTTAATTTTCATTCATTTAACATGACAATGAAATGGAAGTGTTTATGCGTACGTACAACCTACTGTTTGAATGAACGAAGAACTTCATTTTGTATCTCCAAGTACTATGGATTTGTATAATTACATATATAATTAAAATATATGATAATTATGTAATTGTTTAAATTATTGAAATTATGAAATAATGTTATAATTAATAGGGACAAAAAATTGAATGTCCAAAAACACTTCTGAAAATGAGGCAATTAACACCCAAAATAATTAAAATAATCACAAAGTGTAAACAAAAATGTAATAAAATATTATAAGAATTTAATATATTATATTATTAACATGTTTATGGTATTTTTATAAGCTAGTAACATATTTTAAACCACTTAGAATAATTATAAATACCAAACATCAAAAATTAAGGTTATGGTAATAGATTTCATCTCAATTTACATTACATTGAGACTTATTGTTATTATGCCCCAATTAACATTTATATGGAATATATACTAACAATTGAAAGGAAGTATCATTAATATAATTATTTTGTTGATATTATAATATCCATATAATGTAATTAATTCATGGGGAATATGGTTTAAATGTTTGAAAGTGGTATGTGATACATTGGAGTGTTTAATGGTTATTATCCTCAAGAATGTTCATAGAGATTCAATTTGAAAGATCATATCCCTATGTGATTGTTAACTTTCCAAAAAAGTAGAAACTTTATTGTAATAATTATTATATGGATATTTACCTGGTTATCCTTATTTTTATACAATGGATTTTCGCATTTCCTCAACTGTATAACAGTTTTACAAACAATGTGAACTTTTACAATTATATAATTAAATAGAGAATTACTGATAAATTGTATTCTTTATTCAATAATAATATTTGAAAAGTAATATTGTTTATTACTTTAATTTATTATTATATATGAGGAATTATTTGTACATGTCATACATGGGAGGGTCACTATTATATATAACCCATTGATGCATCAGTATTATCATGATATAAAATAGTTGGCCCAACTAGATAGGGTTTTTACCATATATGGTAAACCATATTGTGAATGATATGTCTAGTATTGTTTCTACATACCTATGAAAAAATGTGTCTAATACATGAAAATGTAACTCATTTAGATTTTGTTTTTATTTATCCATGATATTTTTTTGACATATCATTTGAAGCATTTAGTTTATTAGTTTACTAATTAATCATCAATGGTTTTTATTTTTCATACCTTTCTATATTGGAATTTCTTTCACCAGTTATTTGAATGGAATGAATTATCAGTAATTTACCTATCCATGTGGATTTATTCTCATTGATTTTTTATTTATTCTTCTTTACATTCTCTTACTTAGGATTTTATCCCACCCTTATTATGTTTTGTATCCGTAGGTTATAATGAAAATTATTTGAATACGCCTTAATGGATGAATTTTATTTCATTTTATTATGTATAATATATTTTTTTAATATTCCTCAATGTAATATGGGTGTCAATTATGTAATTGTTATTTCAAAAATAGCTAAAATGATCTATCCTTCTATATTAGATTCATTATAGTCCTGCCAATGTAATAAAATAATGTGTCAGGTCTGGGCTTATGTTGTTGGTGTGATATAGACAGAGATTGAAATATTCAAGATGGATGTAAGAATAATTTGGAAAATTATATTGTGAATGATTATATATGACTCATGGGGGTAATAGTTGATCGATGTGGTGGGATAATATTAGGATGCTTTCTTGCATGACTATATGAGTTGATTATAAATGTTTAATATTTTAAAAAATAAAACACATTTTAAAATTAAAATTTAATTACATGGGAAAAAGTGATATATTTTAGTGTTATCTTCATAATAAGTTGAATTTCATATCTAATGATCTGTCAGAGTTTGGGGTCACAGCCTTGGATAGGCACTATTATCCATGGATTACATGTGTGTCATGATTATTAAAGAGATTTACAAAATATTTATGATATATATTTTGTATATGGGTCTCATAACTTCAGGATAAATGTCATGATCGTATTAACAATTCATAGAAGATTAATTATATAATTTTAACTCATAGGATTATTTTAATGTTGGTGTGTGTTCAGTTCCATTGATAACCATAATAATTAAATTATTAGGGGAGGTTCTTATAGATCATTTTGGGATCTAGTACCCATCATTTTCATCAAATATATTAATCCATATCAGGGTCTGATAATTGATTGGAGGATATTCCAGCTTTTTTGTGCGATTAATTAGGATATGATACATGGGACGGTTTATAACACCCCAGTATGGATGAAAAAGAACAAAGGGTGTTATTTATTATTCTATAATATCATATAGGAGATATCATTTGTTTATATAGAGCTAGTCATGTGAGGGTTGTTTAATGATGAATGATGGGTCAGGGAGAGTATGGGTATCCTAATTTTTCAACTCATGTGATTAATTAGTGATGAATTGTTCATATATGTGATGTGCATGGACATAATTATTATTATCATTACCGGATCACTGAGGATCAAGGAGCACAATGTGGACTTTTGGTAAATGTTATCTATCTCAACTATAAAGAGTGAGGAACCAATAATATATCACTAATGGGGATATAAAAGTCTATTAGAAGTGGGAATTAATGATTTATAGGGTAATGAGTTTGTGGATGATGTTGGGATGTATACATTAAAACTAGTTGTATGACGACATATCATCAAGGGTTTTTGATAGTGACTATGATGTGAAATACCACTTAATTAACCTTAAAAAGTGTATTTGGGATAATGTTTAATGGTATATAAAGAGTGAGTCCAATGAGTTTTAATTCTATGTTGATATTTTTTTTAATAGAATGATCATTTTCGTTAGTTGAAAACATAAAAAATTCATCGGTGGAGAGAGTACCACATGGATATTTGTTTTGAACCATATTTTAATCAAAATTATTATGGATTTTAGAAGTGAAAAATATAGAGCTCCCGAACATGGTGGGGGTTGAGGTTTTACATTGGTTATTTGATGCAAGTGGTCGAGTGATGTTTTGTAAATTGGAAATACTAAAATATAGTTATTAGTGAATGTGGATCTAGTAATGTCACCATGTTCAATGTCTTTAATATAACAACCATTAGTTATTTTTATATGTAATGATAGATTATGAGTTTTAGAAATGAACTAGTAGGTTGAAGAGTAATGTTTGATGGTAATACATTTGAATAGTATGATGAAATTTGAAACTGAGTAAATAAGGATGTTATATATATATAATAAGGTGTGATAAAATGGTATTTATGGAATATAACTGATTTATTTTTGGAAATGGAATGAATCGGGTCATGGAATAGATTAGACGAACAATATAAATATTTTGGGTATAAATTTTTTACTCCTAAATTTAACAATACCATTGGGCATTGGGAATCTTCATATATTTGGTGAAACTAGTAATCATTTTGGAGCTTGGTTTATTAGGTTTCTAGAATCTTGTACTATAACATTATTGTAGAAATACTAGACTAAGTGTAATGATTTTAAAAGATATTAAAACATCACATTAATTGAATGGCCAGCATTAAGGTGAGAATTAGTAAAAGGAATCAGTAGTGTTTGGATCTTTTATGGTTTCAGTTTTGATATCATCATAACCATACCTAGATATATATATGATTTAGAGCATTCATCTGATGTATAAAACCATTATGATATGAATGAAATGAAAATAAACACCTCTCTAGGATTATAAGTGTCATGGTAAATAGGTTTGACTATCCCACCCAAAAGATATCAGTATTCCTAGAGTAAATGTAGAATCTAAAGTTGGTGGAAATGTTGAATTTTTTATCTTTCATATTTAAAATTAGAATTCACACATGTAAAAACATTTTAAATTGTGTTTAGTAATTTTTGTGGAGTTGATTTTATTTGAATAGGAATTTAGTGACGTTTTATGGTGTGAGGAAAACATAAAGGGTCGATGGTTGTAGGGAACCACTAGGTACTCATGTAGTGTGCTTTGGGGAATTAGTGGGGTGAAAATATTAACATTTCTCGAGATAAGGTCAACATGAATATATTTTTAGTGAATATTATACATGGTAGATCATCATGTGAATGGTGATCCTGGATTGGGAACCTAGTGCTGCCAAAAACAATCATTTCAAAAAAGAAGGAAAAATATCATTGTTGTTTTCAAAATAGGTAACCCACTTAAGGTTCCTCGATTGACTTTAATCGACTGAAGGGGTTCTCTAACTATCAATATCGCTTCTCTACTTCCTCTTTATACAACGACCTTAAATATTTGTAAGTCACCTATCCATCAATTAAGTCCATTATCTCCCCTTTATTCTCCCTCTTACTTCTATCTCCTCATTCCTATGATTTTGGATGAATGGATTAGGGGTTTATGATGATACTATAGAATTTTTATGAAACTAAATTTCTAGGATGGTTCATAGGTATGGTTTAGATAGGGTAATGCCTAGGAGGACAACTGATAATTGTTTCAGGAAGCTTCACTAGAGGTGATTTTCTACCCTATTTTTTCAATGGGTTTTCAATAAATTATAATTAAATTTCTTGATGTTTTGTTGTTTTGTGATGGAAATTTTGTAGGATGTGATAATAATGGTATGTACAGATAGATATAAAGCCTGTTTATCAAGGAATTATCATTGTTATACAATTTAGTGAGTGATAACTCATTTATGTGTAATTGATAATTACTGATTCATTAGGAGTATTAATTATCTGTTGTTTATAATTAATTTTGAATACTCATTGATGGTTTTGGGGATGAAATTGGATGGTTAATATTGGTAAATGAATGACTAATGATGGAGAAAGAATTTTTAATGGTAAAACACCATATTCTAGTTTGGTGGTACCTATTATTACTATATAATATAGTTTTTCCTACATTGTATGAATTATATGTATAGATGAGCATGATTGAGAACCCTAAATGAAAACTATATCTTACATACTTTATGAGAGGTAAGTCTTGGGGGTTGTTTCAAAGTAATAATGAACCACCTAGTGTTAAATATTGTTACATAAATGCATATTTCTATGACATCCATTAGAGGGTAATGAATAGAAAAATTGGAACCAAGATAGTGTCTAATGTCTTGTTGTGGATTGGATGACCTATATAATCCTTTTCATGGATTCATAGTGAAAACCTAGAGTTATAAATATGGGTGAGCCTTAAGAATTACGGGAGTATGTCCAGATAAGGTATAGGAACTTGTGAGTTCACAATGGTGTCCTATAATTGAACAAAATCTAGTGCTTTATCATGATTACTAGTTGGTATAGAAGATCCATGGAATGATAGGATGATGATGACTTATGATATTTACACGTGTCTACTGATGTTAATGATTCTAACATAAGTTACATGATAATTATGGAATAGAATCATGAGGGGTTTCTTTCACCCTATCATTAGTGGTGAGCCTTATGTAGTTACTATTTGTGTTCCATGGTAAGGGAAACTTGTATATTCATTTCAATAAGAGTCGATATATACATTAGACGGTACTTTTAGATAAAGAGTGCACATGAGATTATGAATGCTGTGAGATGTGTAGTTTTATGGAATCCTAATTCATGTCAACGGAGTTCGGGTTTGATGCATATGTCCTAGGTGAGAACACATATTAATGGGGGTTCTCTAGTGATTATCATTCTTTTTTATCTAATGTTTATATTGGTGACCTATTCACAATGTTTATATTAATGATGTTTTTTTTGTGTATGTTATAGTGATAATTCATCCATCCATTTCATTAAATAACTTGTGAATTTATTTCATTCACCCTATGTTTATTTTTGTTTTCATATATTGTGATATATAGTTTTTATGACCATGGTATATTGTCCCCTCTGGATAGTGTTTTGTGTGGTGATACATCATTTATATGAAAATTGTGTGAGTATGGAGACACATTATTTCCACTAATTGTGATTAATAAAGAGATACATTTTTCACCTAGATTATGATGAGTATATCCATACATAATTCTCCTTAATTGTGTTCTGTATAGAGTTATATAATTTTTTATGAACATGGTGATAAATTTTATACTATCATATTTATGTGTATAATGACACACTTTTTATGCTTATTGAAATGAATGTGGTGATATATCATTCACCCTATTATTAATATGGTGATAAATCATTCACAAAAAGATACATTGTTCTTTATAAGGTTTTGTTGTGATATGTTTTTGTCATGATTCAATAATGTTTTTCCCTTTTATTGTGTTAATATACATTGTACCCCAAGAAACAATTTGTTCACCCTATATTTGTGTTGTGATAAAAATTCAACTTGTGATAAATTGTATTCCATTTTGGTTTTAGTGGTGCATCATCCACCTTTATTAATAAGTATGGTTATATATCATTTTCCTTATCAAATGAATTGGTGATTCCTCATCAACTGTAGATCATTATATTTTGATAGCTCATTCACTTTCCTATTGATAAGAGTGGTGACTGGTCACTCAGCCACACATTCCATTAAGACCATGGGATCATTATCTCAATCCCATGTTTACCAAACTTGGAATGAATCAACTATTTGGGTAAAACAATTAGTACCCAATTACATGAATGATGTATTAATGTTATGGTAACAACATACTTTTAATTTTGTACATATATTTATATATATTTTTGTTTTTATTATGGAAACATTTTGTGGAAGCCTATTGAGTTTTATGATCACCCCATTTATGTCAACATTTATAGTGTATGGTCTACAAAATGACTATTTTACAAGTGGATGATATTGATAATATTGGTGGCATTTTAGATACATGTATTATGTGAGCTAGATGATATTGATCGATTCTATTTTTCTTTTCTCTTTTTATCTATTCATATAATGTGTAATATAATCCCATAGGATGATCAACAGTTATTGTTTGATTTTATGACATTTATTTTCATCTTTTTATTGAATTTTTATGTAAATGATATGTTATTAGTTCCACTAAAACCCCTTTTTTATTCTCTTATATTATCAAATGAATGGACTCTTAATTATGTACATTATTTAAATTATTCCCAATTGTATTTTCTTCCAACTTTGTTTATCAGATCCTCATTTCTAATATATATCCCCCAGAATTAGAGGGTACATGCACGAGATCAAGTGGAACCATTAGATTGGTAACTTTTTAGGGTGGAAAAATAGGTACATTAAATTATACTCCTAGTATACCTCTTTAAAAATACATAAGTATCAACAGATACATCAAAAAAACTCATCAGTGCATCAATAAAAATTGAAAATTGTACTATATACAAACATAGTGGATCCATTGAAATTTAATCACCCATAAATAATTATAAACATTCTTGTTCCCCCTCAAAAATATAAACATTTAATTATAGTATATAGTTGGACATCCATTCAGATTGAAAAAACCATGATATATAGATTATTTTTTCTCTACAAGATGACCTATAATATGTTTTTCCATTTGAAGTATTTTTTTCATTAATGATAACAATAAAGATGTTATTTCCATATATATATATATATCATTATAAAATAAACAATTAAAAAAATAATTTATCCCTATAACCTATAATTAAACATGTCATATACATCGATTTTAATTTTCCCCTTTCCATGTATTCCAAATATATGTAGGACTAGAATTTTAATAATATTATTCGCGAGGAACTGAATAATATACTAGTCCAATATAATTCTTGCATTATATTATCCACAACTAGTATTCCCTATAAATAAATTCTATTTTCATCAATTACAACACATCATTATAAAATGGTGTATTAGTTATTGACTTCAAAAAGTTGATTCCCACTTTTGAAGACTTATTCTTAATTAATTTTTTTCAGTAATATCCATTATCTTTCCCCAAGAATTTGAACATTGAATGTGTCTACAATTCTACCCCATTTTTGTATATAATGAAAATTCAAAATACATATGACCTGTGGTTATGAATGAAATCCCAAAAAAATATATAGCATCATTGATGAAGGTAATAGATTATAATTATTGGCCATTAGAAGATAACAAAGTCAGTCCCCATATAGTTGTATGTATAAGATCTATCTGATGAGAGATGTGTGCCCATCCTGACACATAAAATGAATTTTTTTTACTTTATAATGATTAAATCGTCACATGGTTTTACTAAATAATAATGTATTTTATCAATAATTAAGAATCATTGAATTACATTCACTTTTTAGTATTGTGAAAGACATGGTATTTATTTAATTGAGAACATATTGTGCAACCAAAACGAATTGTTCAATGTGATATCCCTTTTTAATATAATGTAAAAGGATTGAAATATTTCTCAAACACCATTTAACCCTTGATGATCAACCACACCCACTTAAAAAAACTATAATAAAACCTTTATCATCCAAACGCCCATAATAGAATTAAATTATTCTTTAATCGTGATATATATGACCCCTTTAAACAATAAAATTTTATTAATTTTTATAAAATTATATTTAAAATTCACTTTAATTACTTGAACTGTATCACTAGAAATATTTACCTCATTGATACTTCCAGAACCATAACATTGTATGTATCGCCACATAATTTAGAAAAAAACAATGCACTATATTTAATGATCCATGAGTAAAATAAAAATACACATTGTAAAAAAACTAATAGATTCGTTCTAAAATGTAGTATTTAAAGAAAATATATAATAATTTATCTAAAGGTCTATTCAATATTTTTTTATTTTAATTTTCACACATTTCTATCATAAAGTACCAAAAACTATTGATCTTCCATAGGTCTTTTATCTCAATTCACATCTCTCTTAATGAATTCACCCTCGATCCACTCATCATCTCCACCCTATATATTTCACTATTTGCCTTATGGACTCCAATCAATTTAATATCTTAATTAATAAATTTATATATATAATCATCAATCACATTTTATCTTTAACAACTTATGATACCCAATACCAAAAATATCACATCCCATGAATTTAGTTTTAATGAAAAAATGATCAATTACCACTCCCCCTTATCAAATGAACATTAATAAACTCTACTTAGATTCTAAACACGTGAAATTATTTTACACGATCAATTTTTTTTACATATTCAATCATAATAATATAATGAATAAACATAAAAAAAAAATTTAATGTAGAAGGCTTCTCACAAAATGTTATTAGTGAGGACATCAATTCAATATAATTAATTATTTTTGATGTATTGAAATGAAATTATATATTAATTCTTCCTGAAAAACAATATGTTCCATTCAATGAAAGATAATACATTCATTAGTATTTATCATTTATTATTAGAAAAGAGACCATGAAACTATGATTGAAATACAAATCATACTTATTGTACACCTAATAGAAAACAAAACCCATGAGTTCCAACCTTAAAATTCATGAATTTCCCACTTCTGTAACAAAAAAACAATGTTTAACTTTATAAAATAATAGATATAGTGAAAAATTATGAAAATTTATTAATCATTCAATTCTAAGGACAATCATCTGATGTAATTTATGGTTCTAACATTTATCATTGCTTTAGAAACCAATTTTGTATTAAATTAAATGTCTAACATACTTACATAATCATGGGAAAAAATGATGGAAATTAAATGGAAATGGATATTTAACATCATGATATTATATGAAATATATATTTTTCATAAAAAAATATAATTTATTGATATATTGTGTTATACACAACACCTACTTTGAAAGAATCGTGATGTACTACTAATATTATTATTTAAACGTGATTATCATAACATAGTCATTATATTTGGGGGATTGAATAAGAATAAACAATTTTATAAAATTAATTATATTTGTTTTAGATTAATAAAATAAATTTATAAAAGTAATTAAATTTTAATATAGTCTTTATGTGATTTGAAAATACATTTTTCTCAACAAAATTACAATTTTTAATTTTTTTGAATAAATAATAAAAATAATTTTTGAAACCTTTATAAAATTTAATTTCTAAACATTGATTAGTTTTTGGAATAAACATGTAAATATTATATCTGGGTTATCTTTTGAGAATTTTCTAGACATATTAATTGTTCACTGAATACTAAGAATACTACTTTTTAATTAAGAACAATTTTTTCATTTAAATCAATTTACAAAATTTCATCATTATAAAAAAATATATTTAAAGTTAATTTTTTTGAATATAAATTAGTTAATTTAATTTATATCTTTGGAATAAATTTAATATTCAATTTTGAAATTAAAACATTCTATACATATTGAAAATTTCTCTTTGAAAAAATAATTTTTTATCACGTATGCATGATTAATTTTAAATTAATATTTTCCACATAATTAAATATATATTTTTAAAATGGTTTCAATAATATTAATTATAATAATGAATATTATTTAATATTTTAAAATAAAATTTTAGTCAAAATGAATAGTAAAATTAGTAAAAATTAATTACAACACTTAAGGTTAAAACAGGTCTATCGGGTGTTAAACAAATAAGATAAGGCTTAAAAAACCTATTTTTTTCCTGATTACTATTTATTGTATATATCTATACCATCATTACTTTAATATCATTTTTATGTTAGTTTGGGACAATTTATAATGAATTCGATCAATGTAAAAATTTAAGTAAAAAAATGTAAAATGTCACCATCTTGTTTTTACATTTCATTAATGTGTTAACTTTGGGAAAAATAAATATTTTAATTAATATAATTTAAAATTATGAGTGTATTGATATTATTTTTTCGAGGGTATTTAATTTTTAATTTTTATAAATTATATAATTTCTTTAAATACTGATGTAACACTAATATTATAATAATTTTATTAATAAAATAAATAAAATAAATGATACTAAAAATAATAAAAGAAATATAAATTGAATGAATTATTTAATTAATTCATTTTTTAGTTATATATAACATGATATATTTGTCTAAAAAATATATATTCTATTTTCACCTATGTCTTGATGTTTTAATTTCATATTAAATAAATAGTAAAAAATTGATTTAAATTTTATTCTATAATGAATTGTATTTTATTAAATGATTTAAAATTCCTAAAATTAATATCCACTTCAGTGTTAAAATTATATGTTTAAAAATATCTACCATAGTCCATTCATGAACTAATGGTGCTTTTTATAATAATTTTATTGATCACTAAATAGTAAAAACTTCATTATAATGGTAATGTGTAAAACCAGTTTTTGCGCGACAGATGCACTTTTGTTAAAATTAATTCTCAACTCACATATGGTTTCTAATTTATAAATTTTATTTAATATATATAATTAGTTGTTATAATTTATCTTTTAATAAGAATTTTATTTTTATAATTATGTGTGAAATCACCCTGGTAAATACATAAATAACTAGTTCCCATGGTGAACACTGAAAGGGTAAAATTAAGTAAACTAAAATGTTATGGAATAATAAATATAAATTTTTTTGAGTGATGGAGGTGTTTATAGACCATATATTCCATACTATATTTTATTTAAGAGTTTTTCAGGAATATATTTTGAAAGAGACTTCTCAATATTGAATAGTTTTGGGTATTTAAAAAAATGACACACCTCCTTAATTATATTTGGGAACTAACTCCACTCCCATATTCACACCCATTAAGCCATTTTAATTTACCAAAACCTTTAAAAATACCTCTCCAACATACATATATATATATATATTAGATTATATATTATTCCCAAAAGAAAAAAAACTAGGGTACATAATAATATATCGAAATGAGGTTGTTCTAAGAGAAGGTAATCATCTTCACTAAGCGCTTTGTTTTTACTCATATTACCACCTTCAGTAATATAATAATAATTAAAATAAAATAAAACCATTATATTCCATATACTAAGATTTTATTTTATTTGTTGTAATAACCCATATCCATATCCTCTTCCATTAAATGGTGAATAAAGTTGTTGATCATGTGTACAGCGGAGTACTACCTCACGAGCCAACATAATTTGTATCCATCACCTCCTCTAATAGATTTATACAATTACAGACATAATGTTTATATATAATATATTTTATATTATTTTCATTCAGGATTTATAATATTTTATAACATTTCTTACATTCCATTCCATTGGTATTTGATAGCGTCGCTCAATTATACATTGTAATACTGCCCCATTAAGAAATATGATTCATTTCACACATAAGGTTTACTTGGAAGGTAATGAATTTGAATTTAATGAATATATGTTATATATAAAAAATCATAAAAAATATATAAATTGGATAAATTATTTACAATTATTTAATTTCATCTACCGATAAAATGGAAATAGCATTAATGCATACATACGACCTACCATCTCCATGAATAATATATAAAATTTCTTATAATAAAATTAATGGATTAGTGAAGTAAAATATAAAATTAATTAATATTATATTTAAATAAAGGTTAAAAATATGGATATTATATAACCATGATGAAATGAAAATGATCAAAATTTCAATTCAAAATATACATGAAAAACAATATAGTTATTACCCAAATAATGATTTTTAAAAGGAAATGTTAAAAAATGGTTAAAAAAATCATTATTAAGTCATTTATGGTGTGATATAAATATTTATGGCTCTATAATGGACGATTATAAATATATATTCATTTTATAGGAGTTTAAAACGTGTTTGAACATAGTTGTGACTTAAGGGGATGAAATTTTATCTAAAATTGTCTTCATTGGGACATGTGTTATGTTATGCACCTATATTATTTTATAATGTGTATATATAGAATCATTGACTTTTTATACCATTAATTTAATAATTCTCATGATAATTAATGTTTAATTATATTATATTCTTCAATGATCCTTATGATTCAGAAGTTAACAAAGTGTTAAGGGTTGTATGTTAAAATCAATTTATTTATCAGCATTGTTTACCATTTTGAATAGGATGGGGAAATATAAAGATATATTTATAAATAACTTCATTAATTTTATTATCCTTTATTTATTTCATGAGAATAAATATTTGTACATCATTTTCCTCTATTTATTTAGTAAATATTCCAAAAGATTGTTTCTAATGAAAACTAACTTTATTTATCTCTTCAACTGAAAAACCATTATCTTACATATACATGTTATCCAAAAATGATTTGAAGAATTTTTTAATGTTTATATATAATTTTTTACAACCATTTAAACCATATTCTTTCTATTTGTGAAAATTTGGAAAAATTAATCTTTATTACATTTTCCAAACAATGACCATTTGGATTTTACAAAAAATGTTAAAGAAATACATATTTTAATATCTATTAATTGAATAGAATTTACTACCACATGAGATATCAATGTTTAAAATATTAATATAAAATATTAAAAGGTAATTTTAATATAAAAGGATTTTAAAATGTTGTGTGAACTTTGAGTTTTAAAAATACGATTATTAAATTAAAAGATATATTTTCTTGATAAAATTTTCCAAGTGATCCTTCAAAAACATTTTCCATCTAATATAACATACATTTATTATAATTAATATTAATTGGGGATATGATCCAATTATACACTCATTATTATTTCTTTGTGTGGTTCATGTTTTTTATAGAAAATTGTTTATGAATCCCGTTCTTTTTACACTGGTTATACTATGATTCAATATTTATGAAACCTGTCTCGCTTATATAAGCTATGATATGATTAATATTTTATTATCATGTGGCATAAAAATTTATGTATTATTTGATTAGGTGGACATATATCTACCACCAATTAATTTTGAAATGATGTATAAATCGTTAGAAAATATGTTATGTGTGAACCTAATTTCACATTCAGAACATTATGTACGGACCTCATCTACATGTCCATACAATTAAAAATAGGCCTATATTTCATGTCAATAAAGTTATGCGTTGACCTAATTTAATTTCTTTAATATGTTTTTGTGGACATTTTTTCATGTCTATAAGACTATACAAGGAACTGATTTCATTTCTTTAACATAATGAGTAATCCTCTTTATATTTACACATGTTCAAAATGTTAATAGTTTATGTGTATGCCAAAATATATTCCTTATTCCATTGTTATTTACTCATGGATCATTTTATTTTTTTCCCTATATATTTCTTGTATTATAAATATCCAAGATTTATTTCATGACTCATGTTTATGATAAATGATATGCAGTGTATGGTATTTGTAACCCCCCAGAATTATAAAGGGTTAAATGACTAAAAGATATGACTAATGTCTACAAGGTGAAACTTTATTTTTTAATATCCTATAAAATTAAAAACTCAACAATTAAGTGTTCTTGAACATCAGTAGTTATTATGTTGTGTGAACTTCTGGGATGCATCCTAGGGTGTGTGTGAGCGAGGACAATGCACAATGGAAAGAACATGTTTTGGCCTATGGGGACAGTCAGTACTTTAATGTCCCTTTCAAGAATGTGGGGGGGGGGGCTGAGGGTGGGGACTGTAACGCCCCGACCCCAGTTACCCAGAGTCGGTGCATTATTACATAACATTGGCATGATCACAAGAAAGATCAAATCTCGAAAGACCGATTGGTTTAGTAGCCTTGGAAACACTAGATATATTCATAAGTTTTACATTACATCATAAAATGAAAAACTACTACAACAACATAATGTTTCCACAATCCACACTATTAACCCCTCATAAAATCCCTGCAGATCATTCATAACTTACTTCTTCACATCCTGGGAAAAATAAAACATAGAAAAGGGGTGAGCTCAAATGCCCAGTAAGGATAACAATATAGCGGAAACTTTCATAAATAAGAATAAACATTTAAGGCAATGTATAACTAAAACAAAAGCCTTTTAAATATGAACTTTCAACTTGGTATGGCATAAATAAAATGAAATAATGCCATTTACTTATTCACATGGATATTCTACTAATCGAATAATCACATGCAAAAATCAATAACCACTTTCATAATTTTGGAATGCATAAGGCTAAACTTTAATTACTTTTCAAGGCCTCGTCCCAAGACCTTGGGGCTAACTGTAACCGGAACCCAACCCGGAGTGCCTCTAATAACCGGACACCAACCCGGAGTGCCTCTAATAACCGGACACCTACCCGGAGTGCCTCTAATAACCGGACACCAACCCGGAGGGCTTACTTTTACCAGTCCCTAACCTGGAGGGCTTACTTTTACCAGTCCCCAACCTGGAGGGCTTACTTTTACCAGTCCCCAACCTGGAGGGCTTACTTTAACCAGTCCCCAACCTGGAACATACTTGTCCAACACATTCATATGAAGTAAAGATTGAAATATAACATAAACATTCTTATTGGAACTAGCATACGAAATGTCAATAATTTCACCATAAACTATTAATGGTATAAAAATAGCACATCCACAGTCAAACATATCACAAAACCTTCAAAACAATATAGAAGTTTTGTATCATAATAAATCAACTTCAAATAATCTTAAAACCCATCAAAGGATGTTGACATAGATGAAATCAAAATTCTTCTTAATGAAATATCTCCTTTTATTTTGAAATCATTTAAGATCCATATAAAATCAAACATTTTCTTTGAAAATAATCTTATAAGCTTTTAAGGGAAGCTTTGACGATTTTATAACGGCGGAAAATAACCGCACCCGCCGTATAAGTTAAAAAAAACATTCTTATCTTAATTCTGTCGAAAAGGTTAAAAAGGACCTTGTTTTGAAAACGACGGAAAGATTCTTTTATAAACCTCTTATAAAAAGTCAAACAAGGGTATAAATGACTTTAACCCATATTCTTGTAAATAGTAAAAATGTTTTGAAATACATTTTTAAGAAACATGGATGTGGATGATAAAGATATCCCAGTAGATTATTACGTATAAACAACCTCGGATAATGAAGAGATTGTGAAATAACCCTTACCAGTTTGGTAACTTATGAAACATACAACCCATGAAAGAGGTATCATACAATGAATATGTAAGTACACATAAATTAGAGTGTATTACACAAAGAATATAATTATGGGCAGTACATACACCACACAAAAGGTAATGGTGGCAATATGGCATGAATCTCACGGGAATAAGGAGTGAGATGAAACCCCTTACCACGTTAATCAACTGAGTCGCATGGCCAAAAGTTAATAACCACCAAATGATTTACAGAATAACATGAATATAAAGTGAATCATGATAATATATATCAAATGGAAGTACACAATACACAACTTTCAATAATTTAGTAGCGAACAATGGAAATCTCAAAGAATTGAATGTGAGATAAGAAAAATCCCTTACCTTGTACTTTTCCTTTGTTGGGGTAGGTTAACCTCCTGTATAATGGTGAAATAATTGTTATTAAATTATACAAGAATCATATATATTAATATGATATCATATATGATCTTTTAATATTGATTTGATAATAATATCTTAGTAATATCGTTGTTTCGGGTGTTAACTTACTTGTTTTCTTTTGTATGTTTTGTTACGTAAGACATGTTTGTAAAGGATAGGTTGTATATTATTCAAATCCAGAATGGTATCAAGTCCTTAAAAATCATTTTTAAATCATCAAATGATAATTATACTTGAATGGATACGATGGAGGATGAATCTCATCGCGTTCGTGGAGACGGTAGTCCGTACGTACGCACGAACGCAACTTCCATTTAATTTTTATTTTAAAAGAATTGAATCCAAATGATACTTAGGTATATTACTATTACATTATAATATAATATTTTATATATGTTACTTAAGTTCATTAACACCATCCTTTATACGTTCCATGTGTGGTATGAACGAGTCATATCATTTTAAGGGGGCGGTAGTCCGCACTTCCTCAAATGAAATTATCGTATGTATATACAACATGAAACGAATAATGGTATGAAATAAAATGGAATTACAGAAGCTTATATATAAAATATATATCATTAATAGCATATTTAATTACAGTGCCATCATAATGGCCACCATGAGAGGCGGTAAGATGTATTTGAACAATCATCGTTTCGTGAGGCGTTAGTTTGCCATCCACAGAAACATTATGTTCATCATCTATTAGATGGAGTTGTGTGTATGTGTAGTTTGAATCCTTCTTATAACAACATCCTAGTATATTGAGGATACTGGTGTTGTTACAAAAGAAAGGAAATAAAAAGAGTTTGGGGGTTGGAGAAGCAAAATAAATGAAAATAATTTAAGAGAAATCGTTACCTTTAATTTAGGTAACTCACTTTGGTTGGAACCAAAGGACTTCTTGAAATGATTTCTTCCTAAGTGGAAGCTTCAAGGAGGAGGATAGGGATGTGGGGAGCTTAGTTGGGAAGAGTTTGAACGAGCCAAGTGGCTTGAGAGGTGTGAGGAATGAGTAGAAGTGGTCTCCTTTTATAAGGGAGAAGAGGGGCTCTTTAGGAAAGAGTGAAAGTATTACTTTATAATATAATTATATTCGGTTTATAATGGTCCAAAAATCATTGATGTCGAAGATAAGATGACTAATATTCTAAATAACATCAACCAATAATAATTGGACAGGTTTTAGATAATATTTTAATCATTATAATCTTATTTATTTAAATGATTTATTAATGAGGTAAACATTGGATCATTATTGTGTCATTAATAATTTAAATTATTTGATGTCTAAAAATTATAAATAAAATATCATTATGTAGGAAATATTTTTATCTTTCTAATGAATATTTATAATCTAAAATCCAACATGTATAACCTTATGTAAAAATTGTTCTTCTAAAAGATGTAAGCTTATGCCATTTTTATTTTTTATTTTAACTTTATTAATATAAAGTGTCCCTACCACATACAAGTGGCTCCAAGGGGTCCCCAAAATTGACCCAAGGATGCTCATGGTCGGGTATGTGTCCACCAATAAGGTTAGGACACGTTTTAGGTTAATTTTGTATTATTATAATATTATTTTTTAACCCTTATTTACCGGATTTACCCTTAACCATGGTAAATAAAATATTTACCACAGTAATTATTCAAAATGTCTAAAAATAAAAGTTACCTATTTACACAATTTGGACATCCTGATTCCAAATATGGAATCCATTTTCCTAAATTCAAAACACAGAAGTGGCAGAAATTAATTTAAAATTAATTCCCGCTGTCAAAACAAAAAGCGTGTTTTTAAGAGATAATAACTATCAAAAGATTGACACCCGTTTATGTTCGGTTTAATTGTAAAATTATGTACAATGACCAACATTATATTAAATGGTAGAAATATATTCTAAATATACTTCAATACCACTCAAATTCATAATTTATCACTATTAATTATTTTGATTAAAAAAGTTGTTTTTAATTAAAATTTAGTAATTTTCACTATTCATCAAAATATGAAAGTTATCCGAAAAGTACCAAAATTTCACCTTAGGCTAAATTTGATATTCCGAATCCAAAAATGAAGTCCATTTTAAAATATAAAATATATATAACTTCAAAATTTAGGTATTACTATTCATAACGGCTAGTTTGATTGGTTGTGGCGTGTGTTAAAACTCAAGGTTGCGTACAACACACGCTACTATTTTATTCAAAGGAAAGCGTACCATGGAAGCTTGGGATGTTTCATTTTAAATTTTTTTGATGTCCCAATTTATTCAGATAGTTTAAAATATTTTATTTAAAAAGGTTTCACTATTAAAGTTGATAAAAGTGCAATACTGAAAATGAATCTGTTCTTGCATTATGACTAAGAAACTCATAATAGGGATTCTAAAATTATAAGGATTATATAAAGTTCAAAATGTTGTTAATACTATTCATGACCTCTTTTAATGGTGTGATTGAACTCGGTGTTGCGTGTAGTGCAAGTTATTGAATTATTTTTAAGAAATAACACACTCTGAAATCTTGGGGTGTTACATTCTCCCCTCCTTCAATAAATTGCGTCCTCGCAATTTGAAATTGTTCTTCGAAAATAAAAGGTTGAAAGTAGAAAATATATTTGTGGGAAAACCCACATCGGAAATTGGGTTACTAAAATTTAGTCTTAATATGAGGAAAAGATAAATGAAAGGGTCACCACCAAATTATGATCTCGATTAGGAGAACATTGGTGGCAATTAGAGACATATAATTGGAGGAAAAACGTAAATATTTATAGGCAGTGATTGAGGTCATCAATCACAAACAAGTATAAAATTGAGGTCCTTAAACTCATCAATCTATGATGATTTGAAGTACCATCGGTTCAACAAAATATAGGGTATTGGGACAACACATTTTTGACATTTCAAAATATCTTAGTTGAAATCCCACATCGAAAAATGAATTAATGAGGCCTCTATTTAAAATAAAGAGTCGAACGTATGAAGATTACCGAAAATAACACATACTAGGGTTCCATGTAGGAAAATATGGATATGGAAGAAAAATCTAACCATCAATTATCTGATGGAGAGTGGTAGAGAACATGGCTATGAAAAGGCCAACAATCCCAAAGCCATTATTTAGTGATGATTTAAGGTATCATCTAGGAAAACATTTTTGTTATAAGTTTCTTTTCTTAATGTTGAGGAATTTATTTATGAGATTGGCTAAGATCATAAGGAGATATACTTAATTTATAATTAGTGTTTTATCCATTAATAAATTTCTACCACAAACTCATCTTTCACTCTAAAAGATAATAGAATGTAATTTTTTTTTATTTATACTATTCGTACAGGGTTCCAAAATAAATGAATTTATAATTCATCTACATGATCTTTTAATAAAAACTACATTATTTAATCTAGGACATCTCATGGGCCAGTGGTAGGTGATACACCCTTGTCGCCCTTCGGTTGCGGGTTCAAGTCTCACAGCCTTGCCGGACGCGACGGGTTGCCGCCCGACCTCCGGGTTGTCCTTTTATGGCAATCCAAAATAATCCAAACTAGAACTATCCAAAATACTTCTGTACAAACTCACAGTCTAACATTTATAAGGAGGTAAATATAATATAGATCCTTTTTACCCCGTAATAGCATATGAATACCTTCATCATGTATTACCATATTCCTTATTCATGCTCCCTTATTCCATATAGAATGCTGGATATACTTCATTAATCCAAAAATGTTTTAAACCCCAACAATGATGGAATATACAAATCATTAATCAGTTCCAAGGTAGTCAAGAATATCCAATATAATTTATCCAAAACAATCACATATTATTCCAAAATCTCTACCTCAGTATCAGAACTATATTATGATTTATCATTCTCTCAACCATATATTTTCCAAAAATTTATCCTGCTATTGAGTCACTTTTCTTTGTTCCACACAATCTCAAGTCCTTAATGAAATAGTACTGCAGTACAATCCTTATATACTCCATAATTATTATAACAAGTACATTGTTGATACAACACTCAATTGACATAATCAACATAAGAACTCTAATCATTCCTCTTCATCTGTGGTAGCATCATAACTTGATTATTATCCAATAGCATCATTTTCGTCATAGTCTGATGACTGGGACATAGGTTCGCGTAGTGTCCAAACTCCTTGCAAATGAAGCATTGTACATTTGAAACCATTTTCTCACCCTTGCAGTCACGTACTTTGTGCCCGTTTCCTCCACACTTATAACAAACTCCCATTCCTTTCAGGCAAGTTCCAGGGTGTTTCTTCCGACAGTTACCACATATGGGAAAATTCTTCTTTTCCCTCTTCCCTTTATCCATTTTTCTCTCTTCCATCCTTTTCTTCTCTTGCTTCCCTTCAAATCCATAGGACTCAGTAAACTCTTTACTTATCTTATCAACACCTGATATTATTTCTTCATATGATGATAATACATGGGAGACTATTTCTCTTATCAATTCTAGCTTAAGACCATGAAAGATATGATCCTTCCTTCTCTTTGGATCATGTGCATTTCTGGAGTTCTCATTCCTTCTACTGGGCGCCATTTCTAAACAATGGCATAAACTAGATCAGTTTATGAATCAAAATACATAATCCCATACTTATAAAACACTTAACATAAATTGAACTATTTATGGATATAATCCGTAATCATAAAAATGTTTTCTTTGAGGAAGTATATATTCATAAACCCTTCATAATGATTTTTAAGAAAATGAGAGTTATCCTAAGCATATCCCCTGGGAGTGTCGTAACCAAGAGTGCAGCAAGGCCCGTTGTCGTGCACCAGTTCCCGTTCGAGTCTAGCTCAAAGCGGTGTTTTCGGGTTTTACCCCTAGGTACATCTGTGCCAGAGCCGCCTCTACCTGCTCGTATCCAGACAGGGATGTATTGCTCGGAAAACTCACAAAATCTCTACGATACCAAAATTCTAGGAAGTTCTTCTATACTAATCCTGAAAGTTCATCTTAGGTCTACGTGCTCTAATTAGAGTTTATCTAAGTCTAGTTTCCAAGGTTTGTACTAAACTTCCTCTGATACCAACTGTAACGCCCCGACCCCAGCTGCCCAGAGTCGGTGCATTATTACATAACATTGGCATGATCACAAGAAAGATCAAATCTCGAAAGACCGATTGGTTTAGTAGCCTTGGAAACACTAGATATATTCATAAGTTTTATATTACATCATAAAATGAAAAACTACTACAACAACATAATGTTTCCACAATCCACACTATTAACCCCTCATAAAATCCCTGCAGGTCATTCATAACTTACTTCTTCACATCCTGGGAAAAATAAAACATAGAAAAGGGGTGAGCTCAAATGCCCAGTAAGGATAACAATATAGCGGAAACTTTCATAAATAAGAATAAACATTTAAGGCAATGTATAACTAAAATAAAAGCCTTTTAAATATGAACTTTCAACTTGGTATGGCATAAATAAAATGAAATAATGCCATTTACTTATTCACATGGATATTCTACTAATCGAATAATCACATGCAAAAATCAATAACCACTTTCATAATTTTGGAGTGCATAAGGCTAAACTTTAATTACTTTTCAAGGCCTCGTCCCAAGACCTTGGGGCTAACTGTAACCGGAACCCAACCCGGAGTGCCTCTAATAACCGGACACCAACCCGGAGTGCCTCTAATAACCGGACACCTACCCGGAGTGCCTCTAATAACCAGACACCAACCCGGAGGGCTTACTTTTACCAGTCCCTAACCTGGAGGGCTTACTTTTACCAGTCCCCAACCTGGAGGGCTTACTTTTACCAGTCCCCAACCTGGAGGGCTTACTTTAACCAGTCCCCAACCTGGAACATACTTGTCCAACACATTCATATGAAGTAAAGATTGAAATATAACATAAACATTCTTATTGGAACTAGCATACGAAATGTCAATACTTTCACCATAAACTATGAATGGTATAAAAATAGCACATCCACAGTCAAACATATCACAAAACCTTCAAAACAATATAGAAGTTTTGTATCATAATAAATCAACTTCAAATAATCTTAAAACCCATCAAAGGATGTTGACATAGATGAAATCAAAATTCTTCTTAATGAAATATCTCCTTTTATTTTGAAATCATTTAAGATCCATATAAAATCAAACATTTTCTTTGAAAATAATCTTATAAGCTTTTAAGGGAAGATTTGACGATTTTATAACGGCGGAAAATAACCGCACCCGCCGTATAAGTTAAAAAAAACATTCTTATCTTAATTCTGTCGAAAAGGTTAAAAAGGACCTTGTTTTGAAAACGACGGAAAGATTCCTTTATAAAACTCTTATAAAAAGTCAAACAAGGGTATAAATGACTTTAACCCATATTCTTGTAAATAGTAAAAATGTTTTGAAATACATTTTTAAGAAACATGGATGTGGATGATAAAGATATCCCAGTAGATTATTACGTATAAACAACCTCGGATAATGAAGAGATTGTGAAATAACCCTTACCAGTTTGGTAACTTATGAAACATACAACCCATGAAAGAGGTATCATACAATGAATATGTAAGTACACATAAATTAGAGTGTATTACACAAAGAATATAATTATGGGCAGTACATACACCACACAAAAGGTAATGGTGGCAATATGGCATGAATCTCACGGGAATAAGGAGTGAGATGAAAACCCCTTACCACGTTAATCAACTGAGTCGCATGGACAAAAGTTAATAACCACCAAATGATTTACAGAATAACATGAATATAAAGTGAATCATGATAATATATATCAAATGGAAGTACACAATACACCACTTTCAATAATTTAGTAGCGAACAATGGAAATCTCACAGAATTGAATGTGAGATAAGAAAAATCCCTTACCTTGTACTTTTCCTTTGTTGGGGTAGGTTAACCTCTTGTATAATGGTGAAATAATTTTTATTAAATTATAAAAGAATCATATATATTAATATGATATCATATATGATCTTTTAATATTGATTTGATAATAATATCTTAGTATTATCGTTGTTTCGGGTGTTAACTTACATGTTTTCTTTTGTATGTTTTGTTACGTAAGACATGTTTGTAAAGGATAGGTTGTATATTATTCAAATCCAGAATGGTATCAAGTCCTTAAAAATCATTTTTAAATCATCAAATGATAATTATACTTGAATGGATACGATGGAGGATGAATCTCATCGCGTTCGTGGAGACGGTAGTCCGTACGTACGCACGAACGCAACTTCCATTTAATTTTTATTTTAAAAGAATTGAATCCAAATGATACTTAGGTATATTACTATTACATTATAATATAATATTTTATATATGTTACTTAAGTTCATTAACACCATCCTTTATACGTTCCATGTGTGGTATGAACGAGTCATATCATTTTAAGGGGGCGGTAGTCCGCACTTCCTCAAATGAAATTATCGTATGTATATACAACATGAAACGAATAATGGTATGAAATAAAATGGAATTTCAGAAGCTTATATATAAAATATATATCATTAATAGCATATTTAATTACAGTGCCATCATAATGGCCACCATGATAGGCGGTAAGATGTATTTGAACAATCATCGTTTCGTGAGGCGTTAGTTTTCCATCCACAGAAACATTATGTTCATCATCCATTAGATGGAGTTGTGTGTATGTGTAGTTTGAATCCTTCTTATAACAACATCCTAGTATATTGAGGATACTGGTGTTGTTACAAAAGAAAGGAAATAAAAAGATTTTGGGGGTTGGAGAAGCAAAATAAAGGAAAATAATTTAAGAGAAATCGTTACCTTTAATTTAGGTAACTCACTTTGGTTGGAACCAAAGGACTTCTTGAAATGATTTCTGCCTAAGTGGAAGCTTCAAGGAGGAGGAGAGGGATGTGGGGAGCTTAGTTGGGAAGAGTTTGAACGAGCCAAGTGGCTTGAGAGGTGTGAGGAATGAGTATAAGTGGTCTCCTTTTATAAGGGAGAAGAGGGGCTCTTTAGGAAAGAGTGAAAGTATTACTTTATAATATAATTATATTCGGTTTATAATGGTCCAAAAATCATTGATGTCGAAGATAAGATGACTAATATTCTAAATAACATCAACCAATAAGAATTGGACAGGTTTTAGATAATATTTTAATCATTATAATCTTATTTATTTAAATGATTTATTAATGAGGTAAACATTGCATCATTATTGTGTCATTAATAATTTAAATTATTTGATGTCTAAAAATTATAAATAAAATATCATTATGTAGGAAATATTTTTATCTTTCTAATGAATATTTATAATCGAAAATCCAACATGTATAACCTTATGTAAAAATTGTTCTTCTAAAAGATGTAAGCTTATGCCATTTTTATTTTTTATTTTAACTTTATTAATATAAAGTGTCCCTACCACATACAAGTGGCTCCAAGGGGTCCCCAAAATTGACCCAAGGATGCTCATGGTTGGGTATGTGTCCACCAATAAGGTTAGGACACGTTTTAGGTTAATTTTGTATTATTATAATATTATTTTTAGCCCTTATTTACCGGATTTACCCTTAACCATGGTAAATAAAATATTTACCACAGTAATTATTCAAAATGTCTAAAAATAAAAGTTACCTATTTACACAATTTGGACATCCTGATTCAAAATATGGAATCCATTTTCCTAAATTCAAAACACAGAAGTGGCAGAAATTAATTTAAAATTAATTCCCGCTGTCAAAACAAAAAGCGTGTTTTTAAGAGATAATAACTATCAAAAGATTGACACCCGTTTATGTTCGGTTTAATTGTAAAATTATGTCCAATGACCAACATTATATTAAATGGTAAAAATATATTCTAAATATACCTTAAAACCACTCAAATTCATAATTTATCACTATTAATTATTTTGATTAAAAAAGTTGTTTTTAATTAAAATTTAGTAATTTTCACTATTCATCAAAATATGAAAGTTATCCGAAAAGTACCAAAATTTCACCTTAGGCTAAATTTGATATTCCGAATCCAAAAATGAAGTCCATTTTAAAATATAAAATATATATAACTTCAAAATTTAGGTATTACTATTCATAACGGCTAGTTTGATTGGTTGTGGCGTGTGTTAAAACTCAAGGTTGCGTACAACACACGCTACTATTTTATTCAAAGGAAAGCGTACCGTGGAAGCTTGGGATGTTTCATTTTAAATTTTTTTGATGTCCCAATTTATTCAGATAGTTTAAAATATTTTATTTAAAAAGGTTTCACTATTAAAGTTGATAAAAGTGCAATACTGAAAATGAATCTGTTCTTGCATTATGACTAAGAAACTCATAATAGGGATTCTAAAATTATAAGGATTATATAAAGTTCAAAATGTTGTTAATACTATTCATGACCTCTTTTAATGGTGTGATTGAACTTGGTGTTGCGTGTAGTGCAAGTTATTGAATTATTTTTAAGAAATAACACACTCTGAAATCCTGGGGTGTTACATTCTCCCCTCCTTCAATAAATTGCGTCCTCGCAATTTGAAATTGTTCTTCGAAAATAAAAGGTTGAAAGTAGAAAATATATTTGTGGGAAAACCCACATCGGAAATTGGGTTACTAAAATTTAGTCTTAATATGAGGAAAAGATAAATGAAAGGGTCACCACCAAATTATGATCTCGATTAGGAGAACATTGGTGGCAATTAGAGACATATAATTGGAGGAAAAACGTAAATATTTATAGGCAGTGATTGAGGTCATCAATCACAAACAAGTATAAAATTGAGGTCCTTAAACTCATCAATCTATGATGATTTGAAGTACCATCGGTTCAACAAAATATAGGGTATTGGGACAACACATTTTTGACATTTCAAAATATCTTAGTTGAAATCCCACATCGAAAAATGAATTAATGAGGCCTCTATTTAAAATAAAGAGTCGAACGTATGAAGATTACCGAAAATAACACATACTAGGGTTCCATGTAGGAAAATATGGATATGGAAGAAAAATCTAACCATCAATTATCTGATGGAGAGTGGTAGAGAACATGGCTATGAAAAGGCCAACAATCCCAAAGCCATTATTTAGTGATGATTTAAGGTATCATCTAGGAAAACATTTTTGTTATAAGTTTCTTTTCTTAATGTTGAGGAATTTATTTATGAGATTGGCTAAGATCATAAGGAGATATACTTAATTTATAATTAGTGTTTTATCCATTAATAAATTTCTACCACAAACTCATCTTTCACTCTAAAAGATAATAGAATGTAATTTTTTTTTATTTATACTATTCGTACAGGGTTCCAAAATAAATGAATTTATAATTCATCTACATGATATTTTAATAAAAACTACATTATTTAATCTAGGACATCTCATGGGCCAGTGGTAGGTGATACACCCTTGTCGCCCTTCGGTTGCGGGTTCAAGTCTCACAGCCTTGCCGGACGCGACGGGTTGCCGCCCGACCTCCGGGTTGTCCTTTTATGGCAATCCAAAATAATCCAAACTAGAACTATCCAAAATACTTCTGTCCAAACTCACAGTCTAACATTTATAAGGAGGTAAATATAATATAGATCCTTTTTACCCCGTAATAGCATATGAATACCTTCATCATGTATTACCATATTCCTTATTCATGCTCCCTTATTCCATATAGAATGCTGGATATACTTCATTAATCCAAAAATGTTTTAAACCCCAACAATGATGGAATATACAAATCATTAATCAGTTCCAAGGTAGTAAAGAATATCCAATATAATTTATCCAAAACAACCACATATTATTCCAAAATCTCTACCTCAGTATCAGAACTATATTATGATTTATCATTCTCTCAACCATATATTTTCCAAAAATTTATCCTGCTATTGAGTCACTTTTCTTTGTTCCACACAATCTCAAGTCCTTAATGAAATAGTACTGCAGTACAATCCTTATATACTCCATAATTATTATAACAAGTACATTGTTGATACAACACTCAATTGACATAATCAACATAAGAACTCTAATCATTCCTCTTCATCTGTGGTAGCATCATAACTTGATTATTATCCAATAGCATCATTTTCGTCATAGTCTGATGACTGGGACATAGGTTCGCGTAGTGTCCAAACTCCTTGCAAATGAAGCATTGTACATTTGAAACCATTTTCTCACCCTTGCAGTCACGTACTTTGTGCCCGTTTCCTCCACACTTATAACAAACTCCCATTCCTTTCAGGGAAGTTCCAGGGTGTTTCTTCCGACAGTTACCACATATGGGAAAATTCTTCTTTTCCCTCTTCCCTTCATCCATTTTTCTCTCTTCCATCCTTTTCTTCTCTTGCTTCCCTTCAAATCCATAGGACTCAGTAAACTCTTTACTTATCTTATCAACACCTGATATTATTTCTTCATATGATGATAATACATGGGAGACTATTTCTCTTATCAATTCTAGCTTAAGACCATGAAAGATATGATCCTTCCTTCTCTTTGGATCATGTGCATTTCTGGAGTTCTCATTCCTTCTACTGGGCGCCATTTCTAAACAATGGCATAAACTAGATCAGTTTATGAATCAAAATACATAATCCCATACTTATAAAACACTTAACATAAATTGAACTATTTATGGATATAATCCATAATCATAAAAATGTTTTCTTTGAGGAAGTATATATTCATAAACCCTTCATAATGATTTGTAAGAAAATGAGAGTTATCCTAAGCATATCCCCTGGGAGTGTCGTAACCAAGAGTGCAGCAAGGCCCGTTGTCGTGCACCAGTTCCCATTCGAGTCTAGCTCAAAGCGGTGTTTTCGGGTTTTACCCCTAGGTACATCTGTGCCAGAGCCGCCTCTACCTGCTCGTATCCAGACAGGGATGTATTGCTCGGAAAACTCACAAAATCTCTACGATACCAAAATTCTAGGAAGTTCTTCTATACTAATCCTGAAAGTTCATCTTAGGTCTACGTGCTCTAATCAGAGTTTATCTAAGTCTAGTTTCCAAGGTTTGTACTAAACTTCCTCTGATACCAACTGTAACGCCCCGACCCCAGCTGCCCAGAGTCGGTGCATTATTACATAACATTGGCATGATCACAAGAAAGATCAAATCTCGAAAGACCGATTGGTTTAGTAGCCTTGGAAACACTAGATATATTCATAAGTTTTATATTACATCATAAAATGAAAAACTACTACAACAACATAATGTTTCCACAATCCACACTATTAACCCCTCATAAAATCCCTGCAGGTCATTCATAACTTACTTCTTCACATCCTGGGAAAAATAAAACATAGAAAAGGGGTGAGCTCAAATGCCCAGTAAGGATAACAATATAGCGGAAACTTTCATAAATAAGAATAAACATTTAAGGCAATGTATAACTAAAACAAAAGCCTTTTAAATATGAACTTTCAACTTGGTATGGCATAAATAAAATGAAATAATGCCATTTACTTATTCACATGGATATTCTACTAATCGAATAATCACATGCAAAAATCAATAACCACTTTCATAATTTTGGAATGCATAAGGCTAAACTTTAATTACTTTTCAAGGCCTCGTCCCAAGACCTTGGGGCTAACTGTAACCGGAACCCAACCCGGAGTGCCTCTAATAACCGGACACCAACCCAGAGTGCCTCTAATAACCGGACACCTACCCGGAGTGCCTCTAATAACCAGACACCAACCCGGAGGGCTTACTTTTACCAGTCCCTAACCTGGAGGGCTTACTTTTACCAGTCCCCAACCTGGAGGGCTTACTTTTACCAGTCCCCAACCTGGAGGGCTTACTTTAACCAGTCCCCAACCTGGAACATACTTGTCCAACACATTCATATGAAGTAAAGATTGAAATATAACATAAACATTCTTATTGGAACTAGCATACGAAATGTCAATACTTTCACCATAAACTATGAATGGTATAAAAATAGCACATCCACAGTCAAACATATCACAAAACCTTCAAAACAATATAGAAGTTTTGTATCATAATAAATCAACTTCAAATAATCTTAAAACCCATCAAAGGATGTTGACATAGATGAAATCAAAATTCTTCTTAATGAAATATCTCCTTTTATTTTGAAATCATTTAAGATCCATATAAAATCAAACATTTTCTTTGAAAATAATCTTATAAGCTTTTAAGGGAAGATTTGACGATTTTATAACGGCGGAAAATAACCGCACCCGCCGTATAAGTTAAAAAAAACATTCTTATCTTAATTCTGTCGAAAAGGTTAAAAAGGACCTTGTTTTGAAAACGACGGAAAGATTCCTTTATAAAACTCTTATAAAAATTCAAACAAGGGTATAAATGACTTTAACCCATATTCTTGTAAATAGTAAAAATGTTTTGAAATACATTTTTAAGAAACATGGATGTGGATGATAAAGATATCCCAGTAGATTATTACGTATAAACAACCTCGGATAATGAAGAGATTGTGAAATAACCCTTACCAGTTTGGTAACTTATGAAACATACAACCCATGAAAGAGGTATCATACAATGAATATGTAAGTACACATAAATTAGAGTGTATTACACAAAGAATATAATTATGGGCAGTACATACACCACACAAAAGGTAATGGTGGCAATATGGCATGAATCTCACGGGAATAAGGAGTGAGATGAAAACCCCTTACCACGTTAATCAACTGAGTCGCATGGCCAAAAGTTAATAACCACCAAATTATTTACAGAATAACATGAATATAAAGTGAATCATGATAATATATATCAAATGGAAGTACACAATACACCACTTTCAATAATTTAGTAGCGAACAATGGAAATCTCACAGAATTGAATGTGAGATAAGAAAAATCCCTTACCTTGTACTTTTCCTTTGTTGGGGTAGGTTAACCTCTTTTATAATGGTGAAATAATTGTTATTAAATTATACAAGAATCATATATATTAATATGATATCATATATGATCTTTTAATATTGATTTGATAATAATATCTTAGTATTATCGTTGTTTCGGGTGTTAACTTACTTGTTTTCTTTTGTATGTTTTGTTACGTAAGGCATGTTTGTAAAGGATAGGTTGTATATTATTCAAATCCAGAATGGTATCAAGTCCTTAAAAATCATTTTTAAATCATCAAATGATAATTATACTTGAATGGATACGATGGAGGATGAATCTCATCGCGTTCGTGGAGACGGTAGTCCGTACGTACGCACGAACGCAACTTCCATTTAATTTTTATTTTAAAAGAATTGAATCCAAATGATACTTAGGTATATTACTATTACATTATAATATAATATTTTATATATGTTACTTAAGTTCATTAACACCATCCTTTATACGTTCCATGTGTGGTATGAACGAGTCATATCATTTTAAGGGGGTGGTAGTCCGCACTTCCTCAAATGAAATTATCGTATGTATATACAACATGAAACGAATAATGGTATGAAATAAAATGGAATTTCAGAAGCTTATATATAAAATATATATCATTAATAGCATATTTAATTACAGTGCCATCATAATGGCCACCATGAGAGGCGGTAAGATTTATTTGAACAATCATCGTTTCGTGAGGCGTTAGTTTTCCATCCACAGAAACATTATGTTCATCATCCATTAGATGGAGTTGTGTGTATGTGTAGTTTGAATCCTTCTTATAACAACATCCTAGTATATTGAGGATACTGGTGTTGTTACAAAAGAAAGTAAATAAAAAGATTTTGGGGGTTGGAGAAGCAAAATAAAGGAAAATAATTTAAGAGAAATCGTTACCTTTAATTTAGGTAACTCACTTTGGTTGGAACCAAAGGACTTCTTGAAATGATTTCTGCCTAAGTGGAAGCTTCAAGGAGGAGGAGAGGGATGTGGGGAGCTTAGTTGGGAAGAGTTTGAACGAGCCAAGTGGCTTGAGAGGTGTGAGGAATGAGTATAAGTGGTCTCCTTTTATAAGGGGGAAGAGGGGCTCTTTAGGAAAGAGTGAAAGTATTACTTTATAATATAATTATATTCGGTTTATAATGGTCCAAAAATCATTGATGTCGAAGATAAGATGACTAATATTCTAAATAACATCAACCAATAAGAATTGGACAGGTTTTAGATAATATTTTAATCATTATAATCTTATTTATTTAAATGATTTATTAATGAGGTAAACATTGCATCATTATTGTGTCATTAATAATTTAAATTATTTGATGTCTAAAAATTATAAATAAAATATCATTATGTAGGAAATATTTTTATCTTTCTAATGAATATTTATAATCCAAAATCCAACATGTATAACCTTATGTAAAAATTGTTCTTCTAAAAGATGTAAGCTTATGCCATTTTTATTTTTTATTTTAACTTTATTAATATAAAGTGTCCCTACCACATACAAGTGGCTCCAAGGGGTCCCCAAAATTGACCCAAGGATGCTCATGGTCGGGTATGTGTCCACCAATAAGGTTAGGACACGTTTTAGGTTAATTTTGTATTATTATAATATTATTTTTTAACCCTTATTTACCGGATTTACCCTTAACCATGGTAAATAAAATATTTACCACAGTAATTATTCAAAATGTCTAAAAATAAAAGTTACCTATTTACACAATTTGGACATCCTGATTCCAAATATGGAATCCATTTTCCTAAATTCAAAACACAGAAGTGGCAGAAATTAATTTAAAATTAATTCCCGCTGTCAAAACAAAAAGCGTGTTTTTAAGAGATAATAACTATCAAAAGATTGACACCCGTTTATGTTCGGTTTAATTGTAAAATTATGTCCAATGACCAACATTATATTAAATGGTAAAAATATATTCTAAATATACCTTAAAACCACTCAAATTCATAATTTATCACTATTAATTATTTTGATTAAAAAAGTTGTTTTTAATTAAAATTTAGTAATTTTCACTATTCATCAAAATATGAAAGTTATCCGAAAAGTACCAAAATTTCACCTTAGGCTAAATTTGATATTCCGAATCCAAAAATGAAGTCCATTTTAAAATATAAAATATATATAACTTCAAAATTTAGGTATTACTATTCATAACGGCTAGTTTGATTGGTTGTGGCGTGTGTTAAAACTCAAGGTTGCGTACAACACACGCTACTATTTTATTCAAAGGAAAGCGTACCGTGGAAGCTTGGGATGTTTCATTTTAAATTTTTTTGATGTCCCAATTTATTCAGATAGTTTAAAATATTTTATTTAAAAAGGTTTCACTATTAAAGTTGATAAAAGTGCAATACTGAAAATGAATCTGTTCTTGCATTATGACTAAGAAACTCATAATAGGGATTCTAAAATTATAAGGATTATATAAAGTTCAAAATGTTGTTAATACTATTCATGACCTCTTTTAATGGTGTTATTGAACTCGGTGTTGCGTGTAGTGCAAGTTATTGAATTATTTTTAAGAAATAACACACTCTGAAATCCTGGGGTGTTACATTCTCCCCTCCTTCAATAAATTGCGTCCTCGCAATTTGAAATTGTTCTTCGAAAATAAAAGGTTGAAAGTAGAAAATATATTTGTGGGAAAACCCACATCGGAAATTAGGTTACTAAAATTTAGTCTTAATATGAGGAAAAGATAAATGAAAGGGTCACCACCAAATTATGATCTCGATTAGGAGAACATTGGTGGCAATTAGAGACATATAATTGGAGGAAAAACGTAAATATTTATAGGCAGTGATTGAGGTCATCAATCACAAACATGTATAAAATTGAGGTCCTTAAACTCATCAATCTATGATGATTTGAAGTACCATCGGTTCAACAAAATATAGGGTATTGGGACAACACATTTTTGACATTTCAAAATATCTTAGTTGAAATCCCACATCGAAAAATGAATTAATGAGGCCTCTATTTAAAATAAAGAGTCGAACGTATGACGATTACCGAAAATAACACATACTAGGGTTCCATGTAGGAAAATATGGATATGGAAGAAAAATCTAACCATCAATTATCTGATGGAGAGTGGTAGAGAACATGGCTATGAAAAGGCCAACAATCCCAAAGCCATTATTTAGTGATGATTTAAGGTATCATCTAGGAAAACATTTTTGTTATAAGTTTCTTTTCTTAATGTTGAGGAATTTATTTATGAGATTGGCTAAGATCATAAGGAGATATACTTAATTTATAATTAGTGTTTTATCCATTAATAAATTTCTACCACAAACTCATCTTTCACTCTAAAAGATAATAGAATGTAATTTTTTTTTATTTATACTATTCGTACAGGGTTCCAAAATAAATGAATTTATAATTCATCTACATGATCTTTTAATAAAAACTACATTATTTAATCTAGGACATCTCATGGGCCAGTGGTAGGTGGTGATACACCCTTGTCGCCCTTCGGTTGCGGGTTCAAGTCTCACAGCCTTGCCGGACGCGACGGGTTGCCGCCCGACCTCCGGGTTGTCCTTTTATGGCAATCCAAAATAATCCAAACTAGAACTATCCAAAATACTTCTGTCCAAACTCACAGTCTAACATTTATAAGGAGGTAAATATAATATAGATCCTTTTTACCCCGTAATAGCATATGAATACCTTCATCATGTATTACCATATTCCTTATTCATGCTCCCTTATTCCATATAGAATGCTGGATATACTTCATTAATACAAAAATGTTTTAAACCCCAACAATGATGGAATATACAAATCATTAATCAGTTCCAAGGTAGTCAAGAATATCCAATATAATTTATCCAAAACAATCACATATTATTACAAAATCTCTACCTCAGTATCAGAACTATATTATGATTTATCATTCTCTCAACCATATATTTTCCAAAAATTTATCCTGCTATTGAGTCACTTTTCTTTGTTCCACACAATCTCAAGTCCTTAATGAAATAGTACTGCAGTACAATCCTTATATACTCCATAATTATTATAACAAGTACATTGTTGATACAACACTCAATTGACATAATCAACATAAGAACTCTAATCATTCCTCTTCATCTGTGGTAGCATCATAACTTGATTATTATCCAATAGCATCATTTTCGTCATAGTCTGATGACTGGGACATAGGTTCGCGTAGTGTCCAAACTCCTTGCAAATGAAGCATTGTACATTTGAAACCATTTTCTCACCCTTGCAGTCACGTACTTTGTGCCCTTTTCCTCCACACTTATAACAAACTCCCATTCCTTTCAGGCAAGTTCCAGGGTGTTTCTCCCCACAGTTACCACATATGGGAAAATTCTTCTTTTCCCTCTTCCCTTTATCCATTTTTCTCTCTTCCATCCTTTTCTTCTCTTGCTTCCCTTCAAATCCATAGGACTCAGTAAACTCTTTACTTATCTTATCAACACCTGATATTATTTCTTCATATGATGATAATACATGGGAGACTATTTCTCTTATCAATTCTAGCTTAAGACCATGAAAGATATGATCCGTCCTTCTCTTTGGATCATGTGCATTTCTGGAGTTCTCATTCCTTCTACTGGGCGCCATTTCTAAACAATGGCATAAACTAGATCAGTTTATGAATCAAAATACATAATCCCATACTTATAAAACACTTAACATAAATTGAACTATTTATGGATATAATCCATAATCATAAAAATGTTTTCTTTGAGGAAGTATATACTCATAAACCCTTCATAATGATTTGTAAGAAAATGAGAGTTATCCTAAGCATATCCCCTGGGAGTGTCGTAACCAAGAGTGCAGCAAGGCCCGTTGTCGTGCACCAGTTCCCGTTCGAGTCTAGCTCAAAGCGGTGTTTTCGGGTTTTACCCCTAGGTACATCTGTGCCAGAGCCGCCTCTACCTGCTCGTATCCAGACAGGGATGTATTGCTCGGAAAACTCACAAAATCTCTACGATACCAAAATTCTAGGAAGTTCTTCTATACTAATCCTGAAAGTTCATCTTAGGTCTACGTGCTCTAATCAGAGTTTATCTAAGTCTAGTTTCCAAGGTTTGTACTAAAATTCCTCTGATACCAACTGTAACGCCCCGACCCCAGCTGCCCAGAGTCGGTGCATTATTACATAACATTGGCATGATCACAAGAAAGATCAAATCTCGAAAGACCGATTGGTTTAGTAGCCTTGGAAACACTAGATATATTCATAAGTTTTATATTACATCATAAAATGAAAAAATACTACAACAACATAATGTTTCCACAATCCACACTATTAACCCCTCATAAAATCCCTGCAGGTCATTCATAACTTACTTCTTCACATCCTGGGAAAAATAAAACATAGAAAAGGGGTGAGCTCAAATACCCAGTAAGGATAACAATATAGCGGAAACATTCATAAATAAGAATAAACATTTAAGGCAATGTATAACTAAAACAAAAGCCTTTTAAATATGAACTTTCAACTTGGTATGGCATAAATAAAATGAAATAATGCCATTAACTTATTCACATGGATATTCTACTAATCGAATAATCACATGCAAAAATCAATAACCACTTTCATAATTTTGGAATGCATAAGGCTAAACTTTAATTACTTTTCAAGGCCTCGTCCCAAGACCTTGGGGCTAACTGTAACCGGAACCCAACCCGGAGTGCCTCTAATAACCGTACACCAACCCGGAGTGCCTCTAATAACCGGACACCTACCCGGAGTGCCTCTAATAACCGGACACCAACCCGGAGGGCTTACTTTTACCAGTCCCTAACCTGGAGGGCTTACTTTTACCAGTCCCCAACCTGGAGGGCTTACTTTTACCAGTCCCCAACCTAGAGGGCTTACTTTAACCAGTCCCCAACCTGGAACATACTTGTCCAACACATTCATATGAAGTAAAGATTGAAATATAACATAAACATTCTTATTGGAACTAGCATACGAAATGTCAATAGTTTCACCATAAACTATGAATGGTATAAAAATAGCACATCCACAGTCAAACATATCACAAAACCTTCAAAACAATATAGAAGTTTTGTATCATAATAAATCAACTTCAAATAATCTTAAAACCCATCAAAGGATGTTGACATAGATGAAATCAAAATTCTTCTTAATGAAATATCTCCTTTTATTTTGAAATCATTTAAGATCCATATAAAATCAAACATTTTCTTTGAAAATAATCTTATAAGCTTTTAAGGGAAGCTTTGACGATTTTATAACGGCGGAAAATAACCGCACCCGCCGTATAAGTTAAAAAAAACATTCTTATCTTAATTCTGTCGAAAAGGTTAAAAAGGACCTTGTTTTGAAAACGACGGAAAGATTCCTTTATAAACCTCTTATAAAAATTCAAACAAGGGTATAAATGACTTTAACCCATATTCTTGTAAATAGTAAAAATGTTTTGAAATACATTTTTAAGAAACATGGATGTGGATGATAAAGATATCCCAGTAGATTATTACGTATAAACAACCTCGGATAATGAAGAGATTGTGAAATAACCCTTACCAGTTTGGTAACTTATGAAACATACAACCCATGAAAGAGGTATCATACAATGAATATGTAAGTACACATAAATTAGAGTGTATTACACAAAGAATATAATTATGGGCAGTACATACACCACACAAAAGGTAATGGTGGCAATATGGCATGAATCTCACGGGAATAAGGAGTGAGATGAAAACCCCTTACCACGTTAATCAACTGAGTCGCATGGCCAAAAGTTAATAACCACCAAATGATTTACAGAATAACATGAATATAAAGTGAATCATCATAATATATATCAAATGGAAGTACACAATACACCACTTTCAATAATTTAGTAGCGAACAATGGAAATCTCACAGAATTGAATGTGAGATAAGAAAAATCCCTTACCTTGTACTTTTCCTTTGTTGGGGTAGGTTAACCTCCTGTATAATGGTGAAATAATTGTTATTAAATTATACAAGAATCATATATATTAATATGATATCATATATGATCTTTTAATATTGATTTGATAATAATATCTTAGTATTATCGTTGTTTCGGGCGTTAACTTACTTGTTTTCTTTTGTATGTTTTGTTACGTAAGACATGTTTGTAAAGGATAGGTTGTATATTATTCAAATCCAGAATGGTATCAAGTCCTTAAAAATCATTTTTAAATCATCAAATGATAATTATACTTTAATGGATACGATGGAGGATGAATCTCATCGCGTTCGTGGAGACGGTAGTCCGTACGTACGCACGAACGCAACTTCCATTTAATTTTTATTTTAAAAGAATTGAATCCAAATGATACTTAGTTATATTACTATTACATTATAATATAATATTTTATATATGTTACTTAAGTTCATTAACACCATCCTTTATACGTTCCATGTGTGGTATGAACGAGTCATATCATTTTAAGGGGGCGGTAGTCCGCACTTCCTCAAATGAAATTATCGTATGTATATACAACATGAAACGAATAATGGTATGAAATAAAATGGAATTACAGAAGCTTATATATAAAATATATATCATTAATAGCATATTTAATTACAGTGCCATCATAATGGCCACTATGAGAGGCGGTAAGATGTATTTGAACAATCATCGTTTCGTGAGGCGTTAGTTTGCCATCCACAGAAACATTATGTTCATCATCCATTAGATGGAGTTGTGTGTATGTGTAGTTTGAATCCTTCTTATAACAACATCCTAGTATATTTAGGATACTGGTGTTGTTACAAAAGAAAGGAAATAAAAAGAGTTTGGGGGTTGGAGAAGCAAAATAAAGGAAAATAATTTAAGAGAAATCGTTACCTTTAATTTAGGTAACTCACTTTGGTTGGAACCAAAGGACTTCTTGAAATAATTTCTGCCTAAGTGGAAGCTTCAAGGAGGAGGAGAGGGATGTGGGGAGCTTATTTGGGAAGAGTTTGAATGAGCCAAGTGGCTTGAGAGGTGTGAGGAATGAGTAGAAGTGGTCTCCTTTTATAAGGGAGAAGAGGGGCTCTTTAGGAAAGAGTGAAAGTATTACTTTATAATATAATTATATTCGGTTTATAATGGTCCAAAAATCATTGAGGTCGAAGATAAGATGACTAATATTCTAAATAACATCAACCAATAAGAATTGGACAGGTTTTAGATAATATTTTAATCATTATAATCTTATTTATTTAAATGATTTATTAATGAGGTAAACATTGCATCATTATTGTGTCATTAATAATTTAAATTATTTGATGTCTAAAAATTATAAATAGAATATCATTATGTAGGAAATATTTTTATCTTTCTAATTAATATTTATAATCGAAAATCCAACATGTATAACCTTATGTAAAAATTGTTCTTCTAAAAGATGTAAGCTTATGCCATTTTTATTTTTTATTTTAACTTTATTAATATAAAGTGTCCCTACCACATACAAGTGGCTCCAAGGGGTCCCCAAAATTGACCCAAGGATGCTCATGGTCGGGTATGTGTCCACCAATAAGGTTAGGACACGTTTTAGGTTAATTTTGTATTATTATAATATTATTTTTTAACCCTTATTTACCGGATTTACCCTTAACCATGGTAAATAAAATATTTACCACAGTAATTATTCAAAATGTCTAAAAATAAAAGTTACCTATTTAAACAATTTGGACATCCTGATTCAAAATATGGAATCCATTTTCCTAAATTCAAAACATAGAAGTGGCAGAAATTAATTTAAAATTAATTCCCGCTGTCAAAACAAAAAGCGTGTTTTTAAGAGATAATAACTATCAAAAGATTGACACCCGTTTATGTTCGGTTTAATTGTAAAATTATGTCCAATGACCAACATTATATTAAATGGTAAAAATATATTCTAAATATACTTTAAAACCACTCAAATTCATAATTTATCACTATTAATTATTTTGATTAAAAAAGTTGTTTTTAATTAAAATTTAGTAATTTTCACTATTCATCAAAATATGAAAGTTATCCGAAAAGTACCAAAATTTCACCTTAGGCTAAATTTGATATTCCGAATCCAAAAATGAAGTCCATTTTAAAATATAAAATATATATAACTTCAAAATTTAGGTATTACTATTCATAACGGCTAGTTTGATTGGTTGTGGCGTGTGTTAAAACTCAAGGTTGCGTACAACACACGCTACTATTTTATTCAAAGGAAAGCGTACCGTGGAAGCTTGGGATGTTTCATTTTAAATTTTTTTGATGTCCCAATTTATTCAGATAGTTTAAAATATTTTATTTAAAAAGGCTTCACTATTAAAGTTGATAAAAGTGCAATACTGAAAATGAATCTGTTCTTGCATTATGACTAAGAAACTCATAATAGAGATTCTAAAATTATAAGGATTATATAAAGTTCAAAATGTTGTTAATACTATTCATGACCTCTTTTAATGGTGTGATTGAACTCGGTGTTGCGTGTAGTGCAAGTTATTGAATTATTTTTAAGAAATAACACACTCTGAAATCCTGGGGTGTTATAGGGACCACATGTATTCCAGGAAACTATTCATTCATAGAGGGATAGGAATTGACCACCATGTTAAGGTATGGTGTATGTTCTATTATTGGCAAAAAGTTGTTACATTTGGTGTTACAGGTGGTACCCATCCTTATGTGTGGTGCACTGCCTGGGTTGAGAAGTAGGGCCCACAATGGGGACGATGTCCTCTAATGTGGGGGTGTGAATGTGACACCCTACTATGACAAAAGGTTAAATGAAAAAATGATATGAATAATGTAAATAAGGGGAACCTATCTTTTTGGGACGCTACCTAATTAAAAACACCATAGTTTGCATACATGCCTTGGAGTAGTGATCCAAATGGGTGCGCTTTAGGGAAGTCTCCAAGGGTGTGTGTGAGTGAGGAAAAATCACATTAGAAATATCATGTGTTGGCCAGTTGGAAATTTCATTAGTCAAAAGTCCAATATAAGAATCTAGGTGGGCCCGAGGGTGGGGACCATGTGTCTGTGGTGAAACTGATGGTACATGGAAGGCCAGGAATCGAAAACCATGTTAGAGAGGGTATTTGTTCTATCAGTGGGGGAAAATTGATTCAATTTTCAAATGATACTCTCACTTTCTCATACTCTTATGAACATTATATATTGATATCTCTTGTGTTTATTCTTAACAAGCATCATAGATCACCCGTTATTATATCTCTTTTCCTTATGTTATATAGAATCATATTATATATGACTTGTCTAAAAGGGTTATAGCTATGACTAACTTAGTGGGAGATCATATAGTCATCTTTTGGACCTATTTTTATGTATATTAATTTAAAAAGTCACTATACCAAAAACAATCTGGCATTTATTTTTATGTTATTGAATGAATATTGTTATATTAAAATGTAATATTTATGTATGAGAAGTTTGGGTCTTTATTGGATAATTTTAACACCCAAAGATATTATTATATATCTTTACATTAAATTTTTCTAATGATTTCAATTTATTTATCCACATGAAACTCTAAACTAAAAAGAGTTAAAACACATTGGATACAGTTTATCAAAAAAAAATATGAATAATAAAACTGTAACAGCCCAAGATTTTATGAAAAATATTCTTTTTAATTTTATTAATGTCTTGTGTTGTATGCTACACCAAAAGGAGCTTGCACAACACGCATCTTTGACTTGCCTTGCATTACACGCAATCTCAACCTTCCTTGATAGCGTGTGTAGTATGCAATACTGAGTTTCACGAAACAACGATATGCTATTAAAATATTATTAAAACTAGCCGTTATGAATAGTAATAACCACTTTTTAAAATTTTAGAAATTTTAGCTCTCAAAATGGACTTCATTTTTGGATTCAGAATATCGAATTTAGCCTAAGGTGAAATTTTGGTACTTTTCGGATAACTTTCATATTCTGATGAATAGTGAAAATTACTAAATTATAATTAAAAACAACTTTTTTAATCAAAATAATTAATAGTGATAAATTATTAATTTGAGTTGTTTTAAAGTATATTTAGAATATATTTTTACAATTTAATACAATGTTGGTCATTGGATGTAATTTCACATTTAAACCAGACATAATGAAGTGTCAATCATTTGATAGATATTGTTTCTTAAAAACACGCTATTTGTTTTAACAGCGGGATTTAATTATAAAATTAATTAATGCAATTTCTATGTTATGAATTTGGTAAAATAGACTTCATTTTTGAATTCGGAATATGAAATATACCATAGGATGAAATTTTGGCATTTTTCTAAAAACTTTCAATTTTTGATGAATAGTGAAACCACTAAGTGGTAGGTTAAAAACTGAATTATGCATAAAACATAATTTTACCGCTTCTGTGAGTGGAATTTCAAAAATCCGACAGACACGGTTAATATCAAGGACTAAAATGTGGTTCAATGAGATGAAAATAATTTTTGGTGAATAGTAACTTTTTACTTTTTTACCACGGTTAATAGTAAATAGGGTAACTAAGGGTAAATATTATATTACTATTACCCTAACTGAAGTGCATTGTGTTGCATTTGTTGTCAATGAGGCATGAAGTTGTCTTGGAATGAATGGAAGTCAAGGAATGTCAAGAGGTGAATGACAAAGGTTGTGATGGTGTTGGTGGTGAAGGAGAATGGCCATGGTACTAAGATGCATGTCACTTAGGAGATTCACTAAGTGGTATTGGAAATTGTGGTTGAAACATTCTCCATGAACATCTGACGATTGTTGAGCTGATCTTTAAGTTCATAGAACTTGTATCCTGATGATACAAAGTCACAACAATGATAGAAGACCATGCATTGTAGTAACAATGCATGAGGAGTTGAAGAAGATCCATCCACAACTACTAAGTGGATGATGTGCTTTAATAGAGTCCATGTACTAACTCTTAGTGCATGTGAATTGGAAGAAGATCCAATTTGATCTCTGATTAGATCAATGAAGAACATTGAAGAATTATTTGATTCAGGAGCTCGGTTGAAGATGAAGAACCTTTGGAATTCCATTCCTAAGTGATGAATATATGTTGAGAAGAAATGGAGGAATTCTTAAGAAGAAGAAGAAGAATAGAGATGGGAAGAAGAAAGGCTTGAAGTGGCTTGGCATTTGGTACTTGATATGGCTTGATTTCATGGAGGACTTTGTTTTTTAACAAAGTCTTATTCAAGTCTTTAGCCAAAAAAAATTGGCCAGCCCGTGGACACCTTGAGGGTTCAACCCCAAGGCACATGTGGGCCTAAGGCGCCACGCCCAAGGGGGAACCCGTGGGGCGAGCCCAGGGCGACAGGACGCACCCAAGACATAGCAGAGGTGCTGGGGCACGCCCGGAGGAGCGCGGTAGGGGTGCATGAGCGCACCCGCGAGTGTCAGCGGATGCATAGTGGGCGCCAGTGGCGCGCCCGCAGGGAGCATAGGTGGGCGCAGAGCGCGCCCGCAGAGAGAACCCGGTGCGGGGCGGCACCGGGAGGGAGGAAGTTCAATTGCCGAGTTGAGGGAGCGGCTGGGTAATAAACCGCGTGAAAAATGGCCGGCGTTTCGATGTGGGACGTGGGATTTTCCCGCGGAAGAGATCCTTGCCGTCCGAGCCATCGCGCGCTTGATCTGCGCCGCACGATCCATCCGCGGTGCCGCGATCTAATCCAGGCCGTTGAAGATCTGATCCGACGGCCCCGACTTCGTCCTCTTCCCCGAGCTCGGCAGAGGCCTCCCCGCGCATTCCCGCGAGCTCCGCTCGAACCAGAGGCAACCTGAAGATGGTTTTCGAGCTCCCGGCCACCTCTGAGTAAACCGAAGGCACCCTCGTGCTCGTCTGGACATACCGAATCCATCCATGCAATAAAGAGAGCATGCATGCAATGTTTGGAGGATTTCGAGTTCGGCCGAGGCAAGAAAAGCTACCGAGGCCACGTGGTTGGTGTTTTTGCATGGGATGAGCCTAAACCGAAGGCCGTGCATGCGTTATGAGTCGCATGCACGTAGAGGAATAAAAAATAAAGAACCCGCGTGAAACAGAGGATAAAAAACAAGATTTAAGGAAATCTTGAAATCCCGAAATCTTCGGGAGATTAAAAGATATCCCACGTGGATGAACCGAGGCTCTCCTCGCCTATAAAAAGAGAGGCCGAGGCCATGGAGTTGCTTGCTGATGCGCTGAATTTTTGAAGTCTCGTGAGTGCATCTCTCTGCCTCGCGAAGGTTTGAAGCCCCGCGCAAAGAACTTGCGCGGCTGAAGGTTCCAGAGCCACCCGAGGCTTCGAAGGTCCCCTGCGCGCTAATCCTTTGCGCGACAGGAAGGAGAGGAGCTTGCGCGATCTTGCGCGCTCCCTCTGTGCACCGTGCCCCCTGCGCGGTAGCACTTGCGCGCCCGCGGTGCCTTGCACCCGTGGCTAGTGCGGCCTAGTGGCCGTGTGCTCTTGCGCGGCCAGTGGCACCAAGTGTGCCTTGCGCTTTGAAGAAGAAGAGAGGCCGCGGCTCATACCTTGTGCTCTTTGAAGAAGAAGTTGAAGTGACCGCACCCTTGCGCGCCTGGTTGCACCAAGTGCACCTACTTGGCAGTGTTGGAGAAGAAGACCCGAGGCAGTATACCACACCCTTGGTTGTGGGTGCTTGGCAAGGAAGAAGGCCGAGGCCTTGCCTCGTGTGTGTGCCAAGTGAAGTGGAAGACCACACTTTGTGTGTGTGAGAGGTGTAGAAGGAAGGTCGAGGCCCTTGTACCCTTATGTGCAAAATGAACAAGAGTTGGCCGTAGCCTTGTGTGTGTGCAAGAAGAGAAGGAAGGCCGTGGCCGTGTGTGTGCATAAGGAGGAAGACCACACTATTTTTGTGTGTGCAATTCAAGTGTAGGACGATACTTGCATGCCTTGTGTGCATAGTGAAGATAAGACCCTATGGTTTTGGTGTGTGCAAGGAGTACCCAAGGCTTGAACCCTTTTGTGTGTGCTAAATTGAAGAACACACTTTGTGTGTGCATTTGAAGAAGAGGTCGTAGCCTTTGGGGTGTGCAAAAAGAGGAGGAGGCCCTAAACATTGGTGTGTGCAAAAAGAAAACAAAGAGGCCGAACCTAAGTGTGCACTAAGAGTGTATACACTTGGAGGAATAAGGAAGTCCCACACTAATGTATAACACACTTTTAAGTGTGTAAAAAAATTGGATAAAGTGTGTGAAGTTCAGTGAAGGTGTGTGCTTAAAGTGACTACACCCTTTAAGGGTTTATTGCACCAAGAGGAGAAAGAGAAGAGTGCATGCATGCATGCATGCACGTGCACACGTGAACAAAGCTAAATCTGGCTGTGTGCATTTGAGTTGTCCAAGACCAGTGGTTCTTGAAGATTTGAGAAGGCCATGCAGTCAGTGCATGAGGAACCAGAGATGCCATGCACTCAGTGCATGAAGTTGATGTGAATTGAGACTGAGCCAGACTAAAGTGAAAGATATTGTTTGTCTGAGTTTGTAGTATTCGAGAAGCCCTGATCAACCACAAGTGATCAGAAGAGAAGAGCAAGGCCAACAGCCTTTATCCCAGGCTGCTGAGGATACTTGAAGAACTTAAAGTGAAGAAGAGCTACTCGTGCGACTCGAGGAGCCAAGAGAATACCCTGTGGGACTCAGGGAGAAGAAGTATTCAGTGGGATTCTGGAGCAGGCCAGTGGGACTCTGGTAACACTGTGGGACGCAGTATAAAGACCCTCCTGTGGGACTCAGGAGAGATACAGTGGGACTCTGTATCGACCATTGTAATACTAACAGATTATAATGGGAGAATCCATGCTGGGAGAGCATGGCAAGGATGTAGGCCTTTGGTGCCGAACCTTGTAAATCCTTGTGTCCTGTGCCTTTTCATTACTGCATCATTCGGGAAAGGTTGAGAGATACAAGAAGAGTGGATCGAGGCTTTAACCAGCCATAGAGGTTTAATTGATTAAGGAATCAATTAGTAAAAAGTTTTAAGGGATCACTGATTCACCCCCTCCCCCTCTCAGTGATTCACACTGATCTGGGCACTTCAATTGGTATCAGAGGGAGGTTACCTCTAAAAGATCCAGGGGAGTCTTTATGAAGTGCAGATTTGAGGAAATGAGTGACCAGCCTCAAATGGAGATATCTGCCAAGACTCAGAAAAATAGAAAGAAGAAACAGGCCAAGAAGATGAGGAAAGCCTGTCCTAGCTGTGATGAAGTTGAAATAATGAATGATCTTCAGAGTGCACTCAAATATCTTCAGAAGACAGTTCCCATGGAAGTGGCAAAGTGTATAGCTACAGGCATCCATGATCTTCATGAAGAAAAATCACAGTTAGAAGAAGAAGCCAATGCAATGGAAGATCAATTGGCAAAAAGGGTTGGCATATCCAACATTCTCAGAAATCTAGTGAAAGCCAAAGATGAAACAATTTCCCTTTGCAATGAAATGTATGAAGACACTGCTGAAGAATTGCAAAGAAGACTTTCTGAGAAAGAAATCTTTATGATAATGATCAAAGAAGTTTTCCATGCACTGGAAAAGAGGCACAAAGTTTCAATGAATGTCAGAGATGCTCAACTTGAAGAAAAAGTCAAAAGGGTGAAGGAGCTTGACAACACATTGCATGAAATAAAGAAGGTGCATGATGACCAGATGGAACAGCTGAAACAGAATTGGGAAGCTAGGCTAAGATTCATTGAGGATGAGAAGAACTCCCTCAACATGAAGTGCTTAGAACTGGAGGTGATATTGAAAAATCAGCAATCACCCAAAGCCAAAACCTCCCAGTCAGCTGGTAGAAGAAATGTTGCCACTCAAGTATGCATTGAGAAGGATGATTCTAAAAGAAATACATCCTCTAGTGAAAGTGCAACAACTTCTAAAAGGAAGGTACCATCCATCCCATCTTGTACTGATGCTTCTAATAGTGTTTCTACTCAAAGTGCAGGATGGAAGAATAATTCCAAACAAATATGGATGAAGACAGTAAAGAAGCAAAGCTCTCCTGAAACAGCACAACAGGTCAAGAAAAGTACCCTACAATCAGAAGGACTGAAGAGGTCAAGATTCGTGGGATAATGCTGGTGTTGTAACAAGTATGGGCATTGTGCAAAGGATTGTTGGTACAATCCACTGAATGTCAAAGCACAAAGGAAGCCCATGCCAAGGGGGAGCAAGCCAGAAGAAAAGAAGCAGCATCCACAGGTCCAGAGACATCTGTTTACTGCTAACAGATTTGGATTGCTTGACAACATCTGGGATGTTTGCAAAAGTGGTCAAAATGATACATGTCAATCTCCAACTGTATCCAGAGCTCAAAAGAAGAAAAGATCACAGAACCTGGCTCAGAAAGAATCCTTGGGAAGCAAGAAGAAAGTGGAAGATGCTCCCAAGAAGATTTTGAAAAAGGAAGAGAAGACCTTGGAGTCTAAATCCAAGAAGGGTGATGCATCCAGAAGGACCACCAAGAAGAAATGCTTCTACTGTGGAAAGAAAGGACCTATCATGGATCTTTGTAAAGAAGCCATGAAATTCAATAGAGGCAGACTGGACTCAAACAGACAATCAATCCAGAAGAAGCAGAAGGGATTGATTGAAAACAAGTTGCCTAAGAAAGGTAGCTTGACAGCATCAAAAGAACCATGTGGAATATCCAGAACTGAGGCCACACTTCCAAGTGACTTACTAGTCATATGGCCAAATCAGTTGCAACTTGCCAAAGATCTACAAAGAGCTTAAGATGGAGTTCTGGCAATTGCTAAGGCAAAAGGGAAGAAGAATATTTCACATAAAGATGTATTGAGATCCACACCACCACACTCATCAATGAAGATCAAATGTGCAAGTGTGAAGACTGGTGAAAATGGGACATCTCGGTTGAGAGAATCTTCTCAACCTTGTTGTTCACATTGATGAACCAAGGAGGTTCCATCTTATTCCCTAATCACTTGTATTTACATGTGCTGACATTGTAGGGAATTGAAGATGATGATCATTCTCAACTGAAGGATGGTTTGGAAAGAATGGAGTGCACCCCTTGAGGGGGAGCTAATCTGAAGAAGATGGGATTCTTAGATTAATACCATCTTGAGAAAAGTGAAGGTATTCCAATCATACTTTCATCCCTTGTTTCTTAATTGAGTTTATCTTGTCAATTAAGGGGAAGTATGGATTGAAGACAAATGGATGAAAGGGGGAGCTTTATCTTTGCACTGAACTTTCTAATGAGTTTTGTGAAGTATGTGCAGGATTTAGCAATTCATTGGTATATCTGAAAAATTTCAAACCCCTGAAGCATGATCTCACATGTACAGTGAATTTTGGACAGCTTTGAATTCCTTGGTCATATCACTCTTGTTTTCTACACCGGGTTAGCCCAAGTAGACTTATAGCTGATTTACTGATGGTTCTTTGCTAAAGAGAACATGTGACATCATCCCTCTCCTAGTGTTTTTCAAGAAGATACTTTTCAATGGGAGGAAGATATTTCTGGAAGAGAACCACACCACACCTTTGCATTTGATTGCCAATAAGGGGGAGAAAATATTGGCACACATATTGACCCATTCATATGTGATGAAGTGGTGTATTGACAACAAATACAAAGGGGGAGATTGAAGTGCATTGTGTTGCATTTGTTGTCAATGAGGCATGAAGTTGTCTTGGAATGAATGGAAGTCAAGGAATGTCAAGAGGTGAATGACAAAGGTTGTGATGGTGTTGGTGGTGAAGGAGAATGGCCATGGTACTAAGATGCATGTCACTTAGGAGATTCACTAAGTGGTATTGGAAATTGTGGTTGAAACATTCTCCATGAACATCTGACGATTGTTGAGCTGATCTTTAAGTTCATAGAACTTGTATCCTGATGATACAAAGTCACAACAATGATAGAAGACCATGCATTGTAGTGACAATGCATGAGGAGTTGAAGAAGATCCATCCACAACTACTAAGTGGATGATGTGCTTTAATAGAGTCCATGTACTAACTCTTAGTGCATGTGAATTGGAAGAAGATCCAATTTGATCTCTGATTAGATCAATGAAGAACATTGTAGAATTATTTGATTCAGGAGCTCGGTTGAAGATGAAGAACCTTTGGAATTCCATTCCTAAGTGATGAATATATGTTGAGAAGAAATGGAGGAATTCTTAAGAAGAAGAAGAAGAATAGAGATGGGAAGAAGAAAGGATTGAAGTGGCTTGGCATTTGGTACTTGATATGGCTTGATTTCATGGAGGACTTTGTTTTTTAACAAAGTCTTATTCAAGTCCTTAGCCAAAACAAATTGGCCAGCCCGTGGACACCTTGAGGGTTCAACCCCAAGGCACATGTGGGCCTAAGGCGCCACGCCCAAGGGGGAACCCGTGGGGCGAGCCCAGGGCGGCAGGACGCACCCAAGACACAGCAGAGGTGCTGGGGCACGCCCGGAGGAGCGCGGAAGGGGTGCATGAGCGCACCCGCGAGTGTCAGCGGATGCATAGTGGGCGCCAGTGGCGCGCCCGCAGGGAGCATAGGTGGGCGCAGAGCGCGCCCGCAGAGAGAACCCGATGCGGGGCGGCACCGGGAGGGAGGAAGTTCAATTGCCGAGTTGAGGGAGCGGCTGGGTAATAAACCGTGTGAAAAATGGCCGGCGTTTCGATGTGGGACGCGGGATTTTCCCGCGGAAGAGATCCTGGACGTCCGAGCCATCGCGCGCTTGATCTGCGCCGCACGATCCATCCGCGGCGCCGCGATCTAATTTAGGTCGTTGAAGATCTGATCCGACGGCCCCTGCTTCGTCCTCTTCCCCGAGCTCGACAGAGGCCTCCCCGCGCATTCCCGCGAGCTCCGCTCGAACCAGAGGCAACCTGAAGATGGTTTTCGAGCTCCCAGCCACCTCTGAGTAAACCGAAGGCACCCTCGTGCTCGTCTGGACATACCGAATCCATCCATGCAATAAAGAGAGCATGCATGCAATGTTTGGAGGATTTCGAGTTCGGCCGAGGCAAGCAAAGCTACCGAGGCCACGTGGTTGGTGTTTTTGCATGGGATGAGCCTAAACCGAAGGCCGTGCATGTGTTATGAGTCGCATGCACGTAGAGGAATAAAAAATAAAGAACCCGCGTGAAACAGAGGATAAAAAACAAGATTTAAGGAAATCTTGAAATCCCGAAATCTTCGGGAGATTAAAAGATATCCCACGCGGATGAACCAAGGCTCTCCTCGCCTATAAAAAGAGAGGCCGAGGCCTTGGAGTTGCTTGCTGATGCGCTGAATTTTTGAAGTCCCGTGAGTGCATCTCTCTGCCTCACGAAGGTTTGAAGCCCCGCGCAAAGAACTTGCGCGGCTGAAGGTTCCGGAGCCACCCGAGGCTTCGAAGGTCCCCTGCGCGCTAATCCTTTGCGCGACAGGAAGGAGAGGAGCTTGCGCGATCTTGCGCGCTCCCTCTGTGCACCGTGCCCCCTGCGCGGTAGCACTTGCGCGCCCGCGGTGCCTTGCACCCGTGGCTAGTGCGGCCTAGTGGCCGTGTGCTCTTGCGCGGCCAGTGGCACCAAGTGTGCCTTGCGCTTTGAAGAATAAGAGAGGCCGCGGCTCATACCTTGTGCTCTTTGAAGAAGAAGTTGAAGTGACCGCACCCTTGCGCGCCTGGTTGCACCAAGTGCACCTACTTGGCAGTGTTGGAGAAGAAGACCCGAGGCAGTATACCACACCCTTGGTTGTGGGTGCTTGGCAAGGAAGAAGGCCGAGGCCTTGCCTCGTGTGTGTGCCAAGTGAAGTGGAAGACCACACTTTGTGTGTGTGAGAGGTGTAGAAGGAAGGCCGAGGCCTTTGTACCCTTATGTGCAAAATGAACAAGAGTTGGCCGTAGCCTTGTGTGTGTGCAAGAAGAGAAGGAAGGTCGTGGCCGTGTGTGTGCATAAGGAGGAAGACCACACTATTTGTGTGTGTGCAATTCAAGTGTAGGCCGAGACTTGCATGCCTTGTGTGCATAGTGAAGATAAGACCCTATGGTTTTGGTGTGTGCAAGGAGTACCCAAGGCTTGAACCCTTGTGTGTGTGCTAAATTGAAGAACACACTTTGTGTGTGCATTTGAAGAAGAGGCCGTAGCCATTGGGGTGTGCAAAAAGAGGAGGAGGCCCTAAATATTGGTGTGTGCAAAAAGAAAACAAAGAGGCCGAACCTAAGTGTGCACTAAGAGTGTATACACTTGGAGGAATAAGGAAGTCCCACACTAATGTATAACACACTTTTAAGTGTGTAAACAAATTGGATAAAGTGTGTGAAGTTCAGTGAAGGTGTGTGCTTAAAGTGACTACACCCTTTAAGGGTTTATTGCACCAAGAGGAGAAAGAGAAGAGTGCATGCATGCATGCATGCACGTGCACACGTGAACAAAGCTAAATCTGGCTGTGTGCATTTGAGTTGTCCAAGACCAGTGGTTCTTGAAGATTTGAGAAGGCCATGCAGTCAGTGCATGAGGAACCAGAGATGCCATGCACTCAGTGCATGAAGTTGATGTGAATTGAGACTGAGCCAGACTAAAGTGAAAGATATTGTTTGTCTGAGTTTGCAGTATTCGAGAAGCCCTGATCAACCACAAGTGATCAGAAGAGAAGAGCAAGGCCAACAGCCTTTATCCTAGGCTGCTGAGGATACTTGAAGAACTTAAAGTGATGAAGAGTTACTCGTGCGACTCGAGGAGCCAAGAGAACCCCCTATGGGACTCAGGGAGAAGAAGTCTTCAGTGGGATTCTGGAGCAGGCCAGTGGGACTCTGGTAACACTGTGGGACGCAGTATAAAGACCCTCCTGTGGGACTCAGGAGAGATACAGTGGGACTCTGTATCGACCATTGTAATACTAACAGATTATAATGGGAGAATCCATGCTGGGAGAGCATGGCAAGGATGTAGGCCTTTGATGCCGAACCTTGTAAATCCTTGTGTCCTGTGACTTTTCATTAATGCATCATTCGGGAAAGGTTGAGAGATACAAGAAGAGTGGATCGAGGCTTTAACCAGCCATAGAGGTTTAATTGATTAAGGAATCAATTAGTAAAAAGTTTTAAGGGATCACTGATTCACCCCCTCCCCCTCTCAGTGATTCACACTGATCTGGGCACTTCACTAACACATGTCCTAATTCTATTGGATAAGTGTAATTCGACCAAAAACAACCTTATGAATATAATATGACCATTTAGGTCCACTTGGATTAGATTATGACATTTAATATTATTTTATTTAATGAATAGTTAAAATAGTTAAAATCAAAGTTTAATAACTAAAACATTTTTAATATGGGGTTATACATAAGATAAATTAGACTATAAATATTCATTAGAAATCTAAAAATATTTCCTACATAATGATATTTTATTTATAATTTTTAGACTTTAAATAAATTAATTTATTTATGACACAACGATGATGCAATAATTACCCTTTTAAGGAAATATTAACATAATTGATGTTATAAATGCTCAAATGAATGTAATTTGAGACTTTTTATGAATTCAACTAATTTTATAGGTTAATATGATATATTAGTGTTGATTTAATAAACTTTTTTTGAACATATAATTCCGTTATGACTTTCACAAAAATCATATATCAAATAGTGTCAAAATTGACACAAAATAGTTTTTAAATATAATATAATATTATTAATTGTTATTTTATTCCTAAAAATCTAATGTTCGGCCAAATGACTTATATAAAGATATATATATTAATAATAAACAATTTGGGGTTCGTTTGGCATGTTATAGTAAGTGTATTAACCATATAGTGAAAGAAAACAAAAAGACACGGTAAAAGTTAAATTATTTAACTTAGAGTTAAATCTAATTGATAAGGTTAAAATAATACCCTAAACTTGTCTAAATCCTATTGGATGATAGGATTTCGACCCATCCCCACTTTAGCTTCTAAATAGGATCCTTTGGAACCATTATAAACCGATTTTGACTTTAATATAAAATAATATTTTGAGATATTCCTAAAGTGCCCCTCTCCTCCTTTATAAAAGGACACCTCCTCCCCCTTCTCCTCACACCAATTTGAGCACTCAAGCTCGTCCAACCCCTGCCAAAATCTCTTCTCCACTTCCCTAGAAACATCCTAGAGGTTCTGGTCTTCCTCAAAGACCAATTTTAGTGCCCTAAGATGAGGTCTCAAAGAGGCGCTTCAAAGAAGAGGTAATTACCGTTACCAATTCTTTCATCTTTATTTCTTCTTCCACTTCTTCTTCTTAGGTTGTTTTATTATGAAGTAATAACATCAGTATCACTCATATACTGATATGTTATTATAAGTATGAAACAACCCTATTTCACCACTTATCCATCCTACGGAAAAAGAAATCACCGCGCGTGCGTACGTATGGAATACCGTCTCCACGCCGTGGTGTAATCTATTTTCCACCACCACGTTACATGGATGGGTTTAATGGTGTAAAGAATAACTATACATAGTTATTAAAACATCATATTGATTCTGATATATTGTATAATCCACTCCACTCCAATTCAATATTTATGGAAAGGATATCATCGCTCGTGCGTACGTACGGACTACCGTCTCCACGATGCGATGAGATTCATTCTCCATGTTAACCATTTAAGAATGATTATAAAGTATATATAAGAAATAATAATGAAATATATGACATTATAAAGATACTGGATTTATGTATATATATATATATGTATGTCATCTACTAACTTCCATTCAAGACAATAAGGAAAGGAAAACAGCGTTCATGCGTACGTACGGACTACCGTCTCCATGAACGGTGTTTTTCATTTCATTTATCTATCTATTATATATATATATACTGAATATATATGATATATAAATCATATTTTATATTTTGGAAGTAAGTAAATCATGATATAAGTAATAATAATGTCAAGAACAACAAGTCAAAACACCTACGATAAATGAAACGATTTTACCCAAAACGCTTCTTTAACATGGAATTTACAAAAGAACGGGTAATATAATGTCATAAGTGAACCATATATGATATCATAACAATGAATATGATTCTGTAATAAGTCGATGACATTATTTAAATCATTATACAGGAGGTTCGGACACATACGAAGCAAATCGGACCTAAGGTAAGGGAAATAGCACAATCTCATTTTTATCCGAGATTGTTTATACTTTAGTATTTACTAGGGTGTATTTTATCATCCACATCCATGTTTCCCCAATATGTAATATTTATATCCTTCTATAATAGTTTATATCAAATTTTACCCTTCGGTGAGATTTTAGTAAAAGATATAAAAGGAATCTTTTGGCGTTTTTTGTACGAGGTATTTTTTGACTTTTCCGAAAAAAGTACGAGAAGAATGTTTTTTTAACTTATACGGAAAGAATGGATTTTTAAAACAGTATTTCCAAGAAGCTTCCTTTACAAGTTTTCAAGTTTATTTTTAATCAACTTCTTTTAGTTTAAAATTTTATGACATGTTAAGAAAGGAAAAGTGTTTTTGAAGTAGAAAGGATATTTTCCTCAAGAATGAAGTTCAAGTATTTTATCAAAATTATTTTCCATATAAGATAATAAAATGGTTCTGTTTTTATCCCTATTATTAAATGGATTTGATTATGTTGTGATGGAAACATTTTTATGAATTCCTTTATCTTATATTAATTGTTTTATGATGTCATGTTGTTTAAGAATCCCATTTTTATTACATGGGTTATGCAATGATGTATGATTTATGATTTTGTGGCACACATAAGAATGGTATCATTATGAGATGGGTGGGACCTATATCTCGCTCCAATGCATTGGGTAAATATTTTATATCTCATGAGATAGACAGGGCTGGAACGGTAGGTTATACCGGTTCAGTGAAACAGGACTGAAACGAGGGTTACTCGATTCCGAAAGGGACTTTTTCCACTAAGATTGTCCTGGCAATGAGTCTTGACTAACAAGAAATGATTCTCTATGATTATGTGTGAATGCCACAAAGTTTCATGTCTTAAGTTATGATTATTGTGATTACATTTCACTGCCATGATTTATCCCATGTTATGAAATTATGCTCTCTTTTGCAGGTTATGATTTCCAAAATGTTATGTTCTTATGAATACGATGTGATTGATATTTCTTTTGTTTACCCTTACTGAACATTTGAGCTCACCCTTTTATGTTTTCTTTTCCCCAGGATATAAAGAAAGGTTTTAGGTAAAGAAAAAGGAAGATCTTTATGGGAGATGTTGAAGATCTTTCACCACGATTAGAAGATTTTATTCCGAGTTTCCAAAGACACTAAACTATTACGATCCTTGTGTGTGTGTTTTTGTTATATACTAAGTATTCCGCAAATTTAATGTAATGTCCATGTATTTCAGGCTTCGGGTCTCTACAGTTGGTATCAGAGGAAATGTTTAGTCAACCTTTGGAAACTAGGACGCGAAAACGTTAGTGAGATCCCTAGAGATATTTCTAAGGTATGTCTAGGGATGTCCCTAAGGATAAGTATACGTATAGGATATAATCCTAGAACTACGATAACGATCTTATAATTTAACCTAAGATGTTAGATATTAAGGGTACTCCCCCTTTACTATGTTGTTTTCCCTAGCATTATTTTTCCTCTCACACTATTCTTTTTGGGTTTTAGAAAATGGCTGGAAACAAGATGATTCACAACAATGGAGGAAATAATGGACAGTGGAATGATATTCTTCATGAGAAACCAAATGAAATGAGATTTGGAAGTCCAAAAATCATTATTATGCCGAATCAGCAATCTCATAATATGATCAATAAAGTAAAATTTGGTAAGTTTCCTGACTCGACTAATAAGAGAAAGATGGAGTTTCATGATGATCATAGAGGAAAGAAAGTTCAATTTCCCCTATGTAAATCATATGGGAAGAGGCATCAAGGAGAATGTTTCAAAGGAACTAGAAGATGCTTTGGGTGTGGAAAAGAATGACACAAAGCAAGTAAGTGCAAAGGAAAAGGTTCAGTTAACACCATGGATGAGGATAATGGTATTACTACGACATCAACAATGGTTAAATGTTTTAAATGTGGAATGTACGAGCATTATGAAAACCAATGCCCTAAGGGAAAGTCTCATGAAGATAATCAGTATGGTCGTATGGGAAGTATTTATGTTGATGATGATGAAGAGACTACAAATGATATGTGAGATGAAAGAATTGTTGAAACTCGGTCAATGGTTTAAGAATGTAGTGGAATGATTACATGTTTTTCATATCTAATGTTGTATAAGAAATCTCATGGTACTATGGAATAAAGAGACATATAAGGATTGTTACACTGTTGTCTTTCCTTGAGTTATGAAAGTGTATGATTAATGGTACCACTATCCATGAAAGGTTTTTCAGATATTTTTGGAATTTAGATGATATGCGCATAATGAAGGAATAATAAGATAATGAGGTGTTTGATTGTATTCATGAGCTCATGACTGATATAAGGAGAAGGTTATATCATGGTTTGAGTATAGAGAATTTTTGGATTTTGGTATGTGGAAAAAGATAACTTTTAACTGCATTCATGTTTTCACTAAGGATCAATGGGTATTCAAGAGAATACATGATTTAGGCCTTTGAATGTTTGGAATGTGACGACCAAGACATATCTTATGATATATGGGGATTAACGACAGTATTAAATCTCTGGTAATCATTTTCACTATATTATGAGAGTGGACTGTAGTATTATGGATAAGCCTAAAGATTAGAATGGATTATGTTGGACATAAGTTAGTATTGTTTAAGGATAGATGATTTTCGATATTATTGATGGGATGTTATGGTAATGTAGTTTTAGAAAAAGGAAAACCTGCAGGACGGGCGACAGCCCATCGCTTCGGACAAGGCTGTGGGAATCGAACCCACAACCGAAGTGCGACTGGCCTTTATCGCCTACCACTGGCCTACAGGAAGTCCCTGTTTAGTAGAAACTAGTTTTATTATATTAAGCAGTATGATATATGAAGTATAAGTCCATTTTAGGAACCATATGTGATTAATCTCACTATAGATCGACTTATGTATATAATTTTTGCTAACCTTTTGTTTGAGACAGATGGAATGACCCGTCATTCTATCACATGATCTGCTAACACTTCACGAATAACAAATTCAACTTCATTTATTTAAGAGATGAAGTAGAAATTGTTCAAGGCATGAACAACAGTGAGATTGTACCAAAATAATGAAAGTATTTATTCTAATTCAAATTTTCAACTTTAGGGAAATGATCTTGAAAATTAAAAATGTTGTCCTAGTGATCTTATACCTGATGAATCAGATGGTACCTTAGATCGTCACAAATTTATGGATTTGTGATTGTTGGCTTTTCCATAGCCATGTTCTCTACCACTCTCCATCGAAACATGATGGTTAAATTTCTCTTCCATATCCATATTTTCACCTATGTGGAAACCCAGTGATTAGTTTATTTGGGTAACCGTTAAGTTTCATACATTTGTTTTAAAATATTGGTGTTGGTATTCCTTTTTACGATGTGGGTTTCTATTAAAGAAACTTTCGAATAGTAAACCATTTATAACCCCGACGAATTTCGAGGGCGAAATTCATTTTAAGGGGGGTAGAATGTAACAGCCCAAGATTTTATGAAAAATATTCTTTTTAATTTTATTAATGTCTTGTGTTGTATGCTACACCAAAAGGAGCTTGCACAACATGCATCTTTGACTTGCCTTGCATTACACGCAATCGCAACCTTCCTCGATAGCGTGTCTAGTATGCAATACTGAGTTTCACGAAACAACGATATGCTATTAAAATATTATTAAAACTAGCCGTTATGAATAGTAATAACCACTTTTTAAAATTTTAGAAATTTTAGCTCTCAAAATGGACTTCATTTTTTGATTCGGAGTATCGAATTTAGCCTAAGGTGAAATTTTGGTACTTTTCGGATAACTTTCATATTCTGATGAATAGTGAAAATTACTAAATTATAATTAAAAACAACTTTTTTAATCAAAATAATTAATAGTGATTAATTATTAATTTGAGTTGTTTTAAAGTATATTTAGAATATATTTTTACAATTTAATACAATTTTGGTCATTGGATGTAATTTCACATTTAAACCAGACATAATCAAGTGTCAATCATTTGATAGATATTGTTTCTTAAAAACACGCTATTTGTTTTAACAGCGGGATATAATTATAAAATTAATTAATGCAATTTCTATGTTATGAATTTGGTAAAATAGACTTCATTTTTGAATTCGGAATATGAAATATAGCTTAGGATGAAATTTTGGCATTTTTCTGAAAACTTTCAACTTTTGATGAATAGTGAAACCACTAAGTGGTAGGTTAAAAACTGAATTATGCATAAAACTTAATTTTACCGCTTCTATGAGTCGAATTTCGAAAATCCGACAGACACGGTTAATATCAAGGACTAAAATGTGGTTCAATGAGATGAAAATAATTTTTGGTGAATAGTAACTTTTTACTTTTTTACCATGGTTAATAGTAAATAGGGTAACTAAGGGTAAATATGATATTACTATTACCATAACACATGTCCTAATTCTATTGGATAAGTGTAATTCGACCAAAAACAACCTTATGAATATAATATGACCATTTAGGTCCACTTGGATTAGATTATGACATTTAATATTATTTTATTTAATGAATAGTTAAAATAGTTAAAATCAAAGTTTAATAACTAAAACATTTTTAATATGGGGTTATACATAAGATAAATTCGACTATAAATATTCATTAGAAAGCTAAAAAGCTTTCCTACATAATTATATTTTATTTATAATTTTTAGACTTTACATAAATTAATTTATTTATGACACAACGATGATGCAGTAATTACCCTTTTAAGGAAATATTAACATAATTGATCTTATAAATGCTCAAATGAATGTAATTTGAGACTTTTTATGAATTCCACTAATTTTCTAGGTTACTATGATATATTAGTGTTGATTTAATCAACTTTTTTCGAACATATAATTCTGTTATGACTTTCACAAAAATCATATATCAAATAGTGTCAAAATTGACACAAAATAGTTTTTAAATATAATATTATATTATTAATTGTTATTTTATTCCTAAAAATATAAGGTTCGGCCAAATGACTTAGATAAAGATATATATATTAATAATAAACAATTTGGGGTTCGTTTGGCATGTTATAGTAAGTGTATTAACCATATAGTGAAAGAAAACAAAAAGACACGGTAAAAGTTAAATTATTTAACTTAGAGTTAAATCTAATTGATAATGTTAATATAACACCCTAAACTTGTCTAAATCCTATTGGATGATAGGATTGCGACCCATCCCCACTTTAGCTTCTAAATAAGATCCTTTGGAACCATTATAAACCGATTTTGACTTTAATATAAAATAATATTTTGAGATATTCCTAAGGTGCCCTTCTCCTCCTTTATAAAAGGACACCTCCTCCCCCTTCTCCTCACACCAATTTGAGCACTCAAGATCGGCCAACCCCTGCCAAAATCTCTTCTCCACTTCCCTAGAAACATCTTAGAGGTTCTGGTCTTCCTCAAATACCAATTTTAGTGCCCTAAGATGAGGTCTCAAAGAGGCGCTTCAAAGAAGAGGTAATTACCGTTACAAATTCTTTCATCATTATTTCTTCTTCCACTTCTTCTTATTAGTTTGTTTCATTACGAAGTAATAACATCAGTATCACTCATATACTGATATGTTATTATAATTATGAAACAACCCTATTTCACCATCTATCCATCCTACGGAAAAAGAAATCACCCCGCGTGTGTACGTACGGAATACCGTCTCCACGCCGTGGTGTAATCTATTTTCCACCACCACCTTACATGGATGGCTTTAATGGTGTAAAGAATAACTATACATAGTTATTACAACATCATATTGATTATGATATATTGTATAATCCACTCCAATTCAATTCAATATTTATGGAAAGGATATCATCGCTCGTGCGTACGTACGGACTACCGTCTCCACGACGCGATGAGATTCATTCTCCATGTTAACCATTTAAGAAAGATTATAAAGTATATATAAGAAATAATAATGAAATATATGACATTATAAAGATACTGGATTTATGTATATATATATATATGTATGTCATCTACTTACTTCCATTCAAGACGATAAGGAAAGGAAAACAGCGTTCATGCGTACGTACGGACTACCGTCTCCATCAACGGTGTTTTTCATTTAATTTATCTATCTATTATATATATATATATATACTGAATATATATGATATATAAATCATATTTTATATTCTGGAAGTAAGTAAATCATGATATAAGTAATAATAATGTCAAGAACAACAAGTCAAAACACCTACGATAAATGAAACGATTTTACCCAAAACGCTTCTTTAACATGGAATTTACAAAAGAACGGGTAATATAATGTCATAAGTGAACCATATATGATATCATAACAATGAATATGATTCTATAATAAGTCAATGACATTATTTAAATCATTATACAGGAGGTTCGGACACATACGAAGCAAATCGGACCTAAGGTAAGGGAAATAGCACAATCTCATTTTTATCCGAGATTGTTTATACTTTAGTATTTACTGGGGTGTATTTTATCATCCACATCCATGTTTCCCCAATATGTAATATTTATATCCTTATACAATAGTTTATATCAAATTTTACCCTTCGGTGAGATTTTAGTAAAAGATATAAAAGGAATCTTTTGGCGTTTTTTGTACGAGGTATTTTTTTGACTTTTCCGACAAAAGTACGAGAAGAATGTTTTTTTAACTTATACGGAAAGAATGGATTTTTAAAACAGTATTTCCAAGAAGCTTCCTTTACAAGTTTTCAAGTTTATTTTTAATCAACTTCTTTTAGTTTAAAATTGTATGACATGTTATGAAAGGAAAAGTGTTTTGAAGTAGAAAGGATATTTTCCTCAAGAATGAAGTTCAAGTATTTTATCAAAATTATTTTCCATATAAGATAATAAAAGGGTTCTGTTTTTATCCCTATTATTAAATGGATTTGATTATGTTGTGATGGAAACATTTTTATGAATTCCTTTATCTTATATGAATTGTTTTATGATGTCATGTTGTTTAAGAATCCCATTTTTATTACATGGGTTATGCAATGATGTATGATTTATGATTTTGTGGCACACATAAGAATGGTATCATTATGAGATGGGTGGGACCTATATCTCCCTCCAATGCATTGGGTAAAGATTTTATATCTCATGAGATAGACAGGGCTGGAACGGTAGGTTATACCGGTTCAGTGAAACAGGACTGAAACGAGGGTTACTCGATTCAGAAAGGGACTTTGTCCACTAAGATAGTCTTGGCAATGAGTCTTGACTAACAAGAAATGATTCTCTATGATTATGTATGAATGCCACAAAGTTTCACGTTTTAAATTATGATTATTGTGATTACATTTCACTGCCATGATTTATCCCATGTTATGAAATTATGCCCTCTTTTGCAGGTTATGATTTCCAAAATGTTATGTTCTTATGAATACTATGTGATTGATATTTCTTTTGTTTACCCTTACTGAGCATTTGAGCTCACCCTTTTATGTTTTCTTTTCCCCAGGATATAAAGAAAGGTTTTAGGTAAAAAAAGGAAGATCTTTATGGGAGATGTTGAAGATCTTTCACCACGATTAGAAGATTTTATTCCGAGTTTCCAAAGACACTAAACTATTACGATCCTTGTGTGTGTGTTTTTGTTATATACTAAGTATTCCGCAAATTTAATGTAATGTTCATGTAAGTCAGGCTTCGGGTCTCTACAAAAACATATAGTAAATTAAAATATTTTACTCAACTAAAATTTCATACATTTTAAGGATAAATAATTAATATGATTTATTAATAAAAATATTAATCTTTATCATATGGATATATTAAAATGTGTTGTATATTTTTTATTAATTAATTAAATTGAACAATTTTAAAATATTATTATATTTTAAGAAATATAATATCACTCACTAAATTATAAATTATTATGTTATATTATAATAAACAATTAATTTTTTTAGTAATTCATGGTTTCTATATAATTTTTATTTTCATTTAAAATCTATATTTATAAATTTATAAATTTAATTTTACCAAATAAAAATAAATTTTTAGTCCAATATTTCAAAATTATCTGAGGATACACTTTTAAATTTTTTCTCAATTTGTTGAATTTGTGGTGAATAGGGAAAATAATGATTTAAAAAATTCTATCACATTAATGATATTGTTTTAGTAAAATAATGATATAATATTTTATGTTCTTTTTTAAAATATATATATATTTTTAACGTAAAATAAATAAAATAAAAATAAAATTTCAAGTTTGTAAAATCTTTATTTAACACTTAAGAAATTTTAGTAAAATTTTACTCCATTAAATTATTTTGGGGTTGTTTCATTTAACTAATTTTCAACAAGGTAGAATTGAATTTTTTATGCGTTGGAAACACATATAAATATTATTTGGATAATAATAATAAAATTATGGTTAAATTAATAAAAAAAAATTGAAATGATTTTCATAATTAAAAAAACTATATTAAAATATACAGTTTTTCTAAAAATGGTTTGTACATGTTATGTGAAATATTATTGAAATTAAATTTTATCATCCATTAAAAATTAATTTAAAAAAGGAATTAAATATTTTTGTTTATTGTTTAAAATTTATTTGATAAGATCTATTTTATTTTTTGGAATCAAATATATATTCCTTAGTTAAATAATTCTTCAACACCATAAAAACGAAAATGATAAAAGTGAAAATTTTAGGAGTTCATTTCATTATAAATAACTAAAATTTAGTTTTTGAGTACTTACTAGCCTTAAAATTTCCCCAAACCAATTTTTTTAGATTTTTGTGTCCACATGACCATTGAATGTTAACTTTACCTTTTGTATTTTTTCAAAAATGCAACTCATCTTTCTTATAAAAGGATTCATAACCACCCCACTTCTCCCCACATCCCAAGACATTTATATTAGACTATAATATAATAAAATAAATCATAAAAACTCAATAACACATTTTAGAGGTTTTACTTTTCAGAATAATCCATCTCTCAACATCTTAATCAAATTATAAAAAGATATATTCTAATGAGAAAGTAAAAATTCACAATCACAACCTTTTCATTTATTTTCGATTCATTTATATTAATCCTCCTCCAAATATAGTAAAATAATTATTAAATAATTCATTAAATATCATAATTATAATAAAATGTATTATTTTTATCAAATAACCATTTTTTATCTCTTCCAAACTATTCAAATTATAGAAATGTCACTTATATTATGTGTAGATTACCACCACCATGAGAAACATGGTGTGGTTATTATAAAAAAATTACAAGGAATCAATAAAGAGGATATTTCTAGAAATAGATTTATTTTTATAAAAAAAATAATATTATAATACTATAAATCATTCCTTATCTTTTTCTTATATTATAGAATCAAATGTGTTTCCCCTGTGTACATGTGGGCTACCATATCCATGAAAGTAATATTTTGTCATATCATGTAGTATTTTTCTTGTTTATAAAACATTATTCAAATCAAATTCACTGACATAAAATAAAATAAATCATACCTTGTTTCATCTATAATAATTATAAAATACCAAAATATTAACTTTTTTAATGATAAATAACCATATAATATACCTTGTTCTTGTTTGAGTCAGTTGAGCCACATATATGAAAAATGATTCAAACATCTATCATCAATTACTATAGAAACATAAATATAGGTTCTTTTAGAATACAATGATAATAAAAATTATCTGTAATGTTTTTTGAATGTTTATAAAACATTTATCTTTTTTAAAATATACCACCATTTTTCTCGTAAATATTTACCAAAATATGCTCAACAATAAATTTTTAATCACAGGTCATAATTAAAATATATATTAAATGAAATTTTAACATTACAAATCATTATAAAAAGACTATTCTAGTTACTGTAATGACTTAATAATGATGAAATTTAATCTATAAACAAGGTTCCACAATAAAATTACACAACTCGTACAAAACAAAAAATCAAAACTAATACCATATGATAAAGATAATAAAATAAAAAAAACCAACATATTTGATTTGAATGATTATAAATGAGGTCTATAAAGTTTCATACGTCTGAATAAGTATCGAAAATATCTTATTAATATTGTAAATTTTTATATAAGACTTTACAATGCTTTCGTGGTATTTAGGGATTATTGTAATGGTGTGTTGTATCAATTTCCATTCATTGAGAATTTTTTTGATGTATGAGCCTAATTTAATTTAATGCATGTATATAATACCTATTGGATATATTATATAAATAATTTTTTTAATCATGGAATTTTAAGATCAATTTCAAGATCATCCTTTGAAGTGGTTTCTATTAAAATGTTTTTTAATATGTATGGAGTTTTCATTGATGAAGTTTTTTTCTTTAGACAAAATTATTCTCTTTGAATATGGTTTTAATAGATAATTTTCTTATATTCCAAGAATATAATATAATAAGTTCCCTATTTGGGGATGATAACATTTTTTATTCAAAATAGTAACCTTTTTGAATTTATTTTAACAAAATATATCATTGGTTATAAAAATAAATAACCTCTTTAGTGATAGTTTATCCTCTATGTCCATATTTTTCCTTCTCTCCAATTTCATCAATATTATTTGGAAACCAAATTTTTTGAGACCATCGTATTTCTTTGTACCTACTTAAGAAAGTCACTTTTATTACTCTTTTTATAATGTTGGGTTTGAAAAATGGAATTTAAATATAATAATTTTTTTAAAAAACTTTCATAATCAAGTGTCTTATATTTCACTATAAATTTTATTTACAAAATATTGATTTATTTTCAAATATTTTTTTATTATAGATTCTAATAAAAATTTTATTCTTCATTTTTTATTTCATATAAACGTTTCCCATATTAATTTTGAATGTGGACTATTGTTATTTATTTTTATTATAATATCAACAATGTTATCTTAAATCACTATTTATCATTTTTCTATGTGAACATATTATATTTATCATATGGTCATTATTATAAAAAATGATTCATTTTGATTTTCTTATAATTCATTCAAAACAGACACAATTATTGATGATATTATAAATAATAGTGTTATTTCAAATAATTATTTAATATAATTTATCCAATGACATAAAATATTATTTTTCTGTTATTTAAATGTATTTAAAGATAATTAAATCACCCTTGGTAGATGTTCTTATTCCACCACCAACCTTATTACCATATATAGATTATCAAATTTTCTACTACTTTTTTTAATGATACTCATTAATTTTCTATGGGGTAATTAAGCGATGTTTTATAAATAATGTGTTTCAAATTCGTATGGAAATTTTTTTAAATGATAATGACAATTATTATAATATTTAGGTTCCAATTTCAATCTCAAATACACTGGTTAAGGGTTTATTTACTTTGAGATAATAATTGGAAATGAGAAATGATGCTTGAATCAATATGGAACAAAGGACGTAATCCCAAATCAAATATGGAGAATATGATGTAATGCCAAATCTATACTAGGAAAAATTAATTAATTCTTGATACATTATTGGAAACATGAACTAATATATTATAGATAACAAAAAATAGATTGTGAGTTCTAATCTACTAAGGGATCCAAGATGTTATCCACAATCTACTGTTTTATGATTCTTATGCTTAGTTTTTAACAATTTATCTTTGTTATTTGCCTATGGTTATACTATATATCACATTATAGTTATATCTTACCATTAATTCATGGAACATGTTTGTTTATTTGATTTTATATGTTCCATAATAATGAAATATGGACATAACATACTATTTATGGTTCTTTTTAATAATATATTTCTCTAATCATCATGTTTCTCCAAATACATCTAAAATTACCCTTGATGACATGTTGAAAATCTTTTTACCATGAATTTTTATATCACACAATTTTATTTTTTGATTCTCTATATTATGATGATGAGTATATTGGAACAATAATCATAAAGAGAGTCAATCGTGGTTTCATAATGGAAAAATGTTAACATGTATTGTTAATTATAGTTCTATTGTAACTAATCCTAAAAAACATAATCCTTATATTATTTGTATTGGGTTACTATTTGTGATATTTATTTTTTAACTTGTTTAAATGATGTAAAATAAAAAAACATCTCTATCGTGAATAATTTATGCTTTTGTTAATACAAGTGTCTACAGATTGTGTTTTGTAATAGATCATCATTTTCAAGTCTGTGGTGCCCTAATAACAAAGTATCTGAGATGGAAGACTCTCACCATAATATTTTCATTAAGATTAAATTCATGTAATAGATAGATAAATATATTTTAAAAAAAATGATCTACCACTAGAAAACATTCAAGAAAGGATGATTTTATGTGTTTTGGATTATTTTCCCTATCATAAAATTAAAAAATTTAAACAAATAGAGGCAAAAGAGAAACTATAAAGTTACAAGCGATCACACAATCCATTAGATAATAAGAAATCCAATCATACTAATAATTTATACAACCACATATGAAGACCAATGATATATTTAAAAACAGTATAAAGAAAATCCTTGGACTTTTCAATATATAGAGTAATTATTTTATAAATATTACATGAAAATATTCAACATTAACACCTAGTTTCCATATCGTAATTATACATTATTTGAAAACCAAACTTCCACCACCAAAATAAATCTTTTTGTTGACCATATATTTCCTAATTTGGTAATAGTGATCCATCACTGATCTCCTTGATGAAATATTTTAACGATAAAAGATTTCTCTATTTTTCTATCATTGATCCAAATGAGGCTATACCAAACAATGTTCCTGGCAATGAGACTATCAATATAATAAGTAATAATATTGGTAGGGTATGTCAGCTGGTCATTATTAAATTTTATCATTATCTAACAATTCATGGGATAATGAATGTTTTTTATAATGTTGAAATGATATTATTTATAATTCATGGGATGGGTATTATTGTAATATTATCAAATTAAAAAGATAATGAAAAAAGTCTTACTTAGTTGTCTAGAAGTATTTTTATTTGGAAATGTATTTCTTCAATAAAAATCAAGTAATAAATGTTTAATGACATTGTGTAAGAGAAAAATCACATTTATCACATTTGATATTCTATGGAAGATTTATTGATTTAGGTACTGAGTTAGTGCGATATGGTGAGGCTCGTAGGACTTCTATGATTGAAAAATAAAAATAATAAATTTTTTATTTTACGAGTATATGATTTATCCCAAATAATTTAATATTTCCGAAATGTTATATTATCTGAGAAATATGAGACCTTCGTTTGGTTTGAGACATTTGGTTTACACATGGCGGGGTATAACATTGGTGCGTGAAAGACATTTTTTCATATCTCATGTGAGGATAAATTATTTGATATTTTTAATATATTATTGTTATTTAAATATTTTAATATATCCTAAACAGTGAATCATATGATAAATCCAAGACCTTAATTAGGTATGAGACACAACGTTTTCCCTCACATCAGAAGTTATGAATAGATCCCACATGATTATAACCATTGAAATGTTATTATTAGTTTTTTTAATTAATTTAATAATTAAAAACAATAGCTATGTTCATATTTACACCAAATATGCACTAAAGCACCAAAAATAACACCCCATGGTTTTAAAAAGAATAATTTATCTTATATTTTGATAATTTAAAAATAATAAAGGCATTAGTGTGATATGAAAATGACCCCTGTAATAAATTTGGGTGAAATAGAAGATTAAATTGGGTGTTTAAAATAAGTGTTTTAATTCTTATGATTTTGGGGTTTAAATAGATTTGTTTTATTCTATTTAGATTGATATGGAGTGTCCAGTTTAATCTAGAACCCCTCTAACTATGATGGGTGAATCCTAGTGGATTTTATTCCGATTTTCTAGGTACGGAGTGCTACACCTTTCTACTACATCTTCATTGGCTATGCACATCCATTCCAGTTTTTTTTTATTTCCGGCCAATTTTTTTATTTATAAAATTTAATTAAAGGTTTAATAATAAAGTAATAGACCTATTTTTAATGAAATATAATTTCACAGGATTATTAAATGGTAATTTTAAATAATGTAATTTGGGAAATTGTAATAAAAACACCATTTGAAAATTGTGCACAATTATCAATGATTATTATAATAGATTGTAATAAATAAAAATTGAACAATAATGTTAGATGATAATTTATAAAAAAAAATTTCAATGGATAATCACATGTAATTGTCAAGGGATAATTTATTCAAAATTATCATATGATAACTATGAGATTAGCAAGGGATTAATAACAGAATTATCAAATGATAATTGTTATAGTATCAAAGAATAATATATCGAATAACAATTATCGAAGGATTCTATTGTTAAATTTTAGGGGAGAATTTATTGAATTTCTAGATTATAATTACAATCATGTATCAAAGAATAATTGTTAAAATTATCAAATGATTATTGGGAGTTTATAAAAATATAATTTATAGTAGATTATGAAGATATTATTACCAAAAGTTAATTTAGGATAAATTATTAAGAGATATATTTAACTGGACATTTTATAATTAATTATCAGGAAAAATTTAAAAAATTATAATTAATAATAAATTATATAATGATAATTATATGGGATAATTTATAAAAAATTATCAAAATTTATTTATAAGAGATAATTTAGGGATAATTACGAAAGGATACCTATAATTGAAAATTTATATTAAATTATAAAAAAAAATTATAAAGGGAAACTTATCATAAATGATTAGAGACTATTATAAAAGGGTGATTTATGACAAATTATCTAGAGACTATTATAAAATGATAATTTATGAGAATTTATCAAAACATAATTTTTAAGTATATTTCCTCAAGAGCATGCATTGGACTAGAATGAAAATTTATAAATTATAAAGAAGAGTGAGTAAATCATCACATGAGATGTTTTATACCTTATCAATATAATAATTTCTATTCATTCTATTAACCCCTTATAAACCATGACCATTAGTATGTTCACATTTATGGTAATAAATATGTGATGAGGTTTTATTAATTGTTGGGTTTCTACTCAAGCTATAATCAAAATATGGTGGTTTATACATTCATTTAGTGTAGTTAAAATTTATGTATGAAGATCCTTTATTTTTGGGATCTCATTTAAACATATTTCCACATTTGATTTATGTGTCGAAATTTTTCTATAGTTCATTATTGAGATCACATTTGGGTGTGTGTGTGTGGGTATTCCAGGAGACCAATTGTGATTCCATGAGTGAGATAAGTGTAGCATGTTCCATGTTTGATTATTATCACATGATGTTATGTTTTTTTCCTTATTTATTTGGAGGATATATTTTGCTATGTATTCTTGTATGATCACCTTGTATGTTTGTTACTAAACCTTGGTGGTGGTTAGTGTTATTTGAGAATGATGAAATGTCGTGACTTATTTATCCCCTAGAGGTAAGGGTACCCTTTTTTAATGATGGAAACATTCTACCTAGGTATAGGGTTGGGGTAGGAGGTATCCATGGTTTCATGTATGTTATGCACATGAGGTAGCCTTGATTTTCCATGTTTCCGGCATTATATGGTAGCATATTCGATTGATGTACGTGATATTCTCTTCTATAGGACTCGAGTATCATGATCCTCTTGATGGATAGATGATGCTGATTTTTTGTACACTTGACACTATAATGACTCTATATTGGGGAATTATTGGTCACTATCATCTTATCTGAGATATGGATTCTGTGTTCCATGAACTGGTTCATTAGAATATAGATTCTGAGCATCATGCCCTGATCCATTAAGATATGAATTTTGAGCACCATATTCTGGTCCATTCATAAAAGGACATCGATCACTATTTATTGGTCCATCCTCCTTTTTAAATTACATGATTATATTTATATCATGGAGCTAATGAACACATGATCAGGGCTTGGGTGGTGGCTTGGTTAGTGTACTAATTCATGATTTTTATTGTGTGTTTATGCTTCCCAAATATATTATTGTTATTGAATAAACTTATAATACATGATCACACTAGGAATTGATGCATTTGTAGTGTCCTACAGAGTCTTGTACTCACACCATACATGATAATTTGGATAAGATTATAGATTTCATGAGATACTTGTTGAAGGGAAAGGGACCCGTGGATGATGGCTCGATATTGATGCATGTGGATAAAGGTGAATGAGGATGAGATTCTGTGGAATCAAAGCCTTTCTTTTATCTATTTTACATACTGTGGATAAGAATTCCACTTTGAGATCTGATTATTATTATATGACATTTATTCTATTTTTCATTATGAATACATTGATTATTTGCACAATATTTTTTGTTATTAGCGATCATATGACAAGATATTGAGGGTATAGTCTCCCCAATTTTAGTCTTAGATCCTCAATCCTAGTCAGAAACCTGTTGAAAATGGGAAGGAACACATGATGTCATGTGAGAAATCACATTATACCTGGTGGTTAATGTCAGGATGTTACAAAAAAGTATCAGAGCATCAACAATCACTAACTTGTTTTGTCTGTGCGTTGTATTGGGACATTTTATACATGAGATATGATTGTTGGAATTTTGGGAGGGGAGCTATGATACTGCATATCCTGCCCTGTATAGTGGACCACTGAGTTTCCATAGATCAATGAATATATGTTTTTGTATTACTGTTGATTAAAATCTCATTAGGATATGAACAATCTTTTGATATGGGATTTATGATATTTAGAGTGAATTCATGAATGATGAGTAGGAACATAGGTTCAACTCGCTTATATATAATTGTTATTGTGATGCGTTTTGTTTCATCAATGAAATTATGTGATGTGCTCCATCTCTTTGCGTAATTTAATCATTGCATGGTATATATTTTAATATGGTGTGGTGATATATCTTTATTGTAATTGAGTATTTGACATGATCATTTTATTGGGTTACTATGTATATGGAGACTATGAATAATGTGGAGGGATGGAAACACAGGTTAGTTCTAGGAGGGGTATACCTTGGGATAAGGGTAGAATCTTAGAACAATCATGTGTGATCCCATAAAATCCTATGAGAAATATTGTGTGATCCTAAATACTAATTACGGTATATCATAAGGAATATGTTTCTCTTCTAATGTGTGTTCTTTCATGTAATGAAAAATTTTAGATCAACATAGTCTTATATGACTACATGGGAAGTAGGCCAAAATACATTAGAAGGGGAGGAGGTTTTAGTATTACCACTAGGTATGTATGATAATTATACTAATATTTCTTCCACACTTGATCTATGGTTTAGGGAGTAGGGTATATTAATTCATAATCCATCTGTATAGTTCCTAATCTAGGCATGTGAGTTTATAAATAATGTAGAATAAGAAATTAATTTCAAATCCAACATTATTTATCCTTTTGGAGCATCATAATCACTCTATATTATGAATAATGTGCTGAAATATTTCCAAAAAGCATTGACATAGTATATAAATTAATGGGAAAACATGATAAGATGTGGTTGACATCATATTGGGATTGTATCCATTTTGATACCATATATTGTATAGTTACAATCAAGATGTAGAAGATCAATGTTCTAATGGATGGCATGGAGATGAATGGATTTAGAATGTTGATTACTTCACCATGGAAATCACCCATTTTGTTCTCCAAGATGTTTGTTACTAGTCTTCATCATGCATTTTTTACTAGAAGTTGAACTAGATGACAGTGAATACTGATAACCATTTCCCAGGATCAATGATCTTTTTGATCAGCTAAGGGGAGATTAGAAGTTCTCAATGATTGATCTTTGATCTACCGATATTTAGTTTTGAGTTAGAGAGGAATAATGTCCAAAGATTACATTTCATAGTAGATATGGACTTATGTGTACTTGGTGATGGCGGTAAGGATAAAAAATGCACTCGTAGAGTTCATGGACCTCATGAATAAGATATTCCTTCCATACATGGATGCGTTCATTATAATATTAATTGAAAATATCCTTATCTATTCACCAACTCTAGGGAATAATGATTAACACCTCGATATAGTCATGAGAAGGCTTCAAGCACATAGGCGTTAAAACAAACTCTCGAAGTGTGGCTTATGGATTCAAGAGGTGAAGTTACATAGACATGAGGTGTCTACTACTGGTATATCTATGCACTGAGATAAGGTTAATTCACTCATTTCCAAGAATCATTCTTGAAATTTTTTTACATTTGCATATTTCTATGTTTATAATGATATTACATAATAATTATCCATGAATTCTCCAAAATATCATCACCCATGAAAATAATGAAAATGAAAGAAGTAAAGTTACAATGGTTGGTATAATGCGAATATGTGTTCTTTAAAATAATGATATGGATTAATACAGTTAAAATAATAGAACTCCATGAGGCTTTTATTAGTTATGTAGTGTAATTTCATGCTTCATGCATTGGTCATAGAGCAGTGGTGATCAAAAGAGAAGAGATCATATGGGTACCATTTGTTTGGACCCACGAGAGGAACTACCTTTCAATTGAAATGGATCTGTTATCCAGTGTGCACCCTCTGATGTGTTGGTGAACCTAGCATTTTGGGTATAAATTTTTTGTTTATATGGACCTAAATATCCTTCACTATATATTCAACCAACTGGACATAAAACCATGAATTAGGTGATGGACTGAGAACATTAATGTAATGCCCCATCCCCAGTTATGGGATTCAGTACGTTATTTCAATACATTGGCATGATTACAAGGAATCACTTCCCGAAGGATTGATCAGTTTAGCAATCTTTGAAAATAGATTACATTCATGAATGTTATATTACACATTATAAAACAAAACACAACATAAATTATCCTTTTAGAACACCATTAATACCATAGAATAACCCTTCTTATAAATCATAATACACTTATTGGAATCTTGGGAATATTAAAACATAGAAGTGGGTTATCTCAGATGCTCAGTAAGGATATAAATATAGTGGAAACATTTATAAATAAGCATTAACATTTAAGGCAATTTATAAGACTAAAAAAATAATTTTAAACATAAAATTTAGAAAAGGATTAAGATATGAATTTTGAGCTCTATGTTCTGGTCCATTCAGAAAAGGATATCGATCACTATTTATTGGTCCATCCTCCTTATTAAATTACATGATTATCTTTATATCATGGAGCTAATGAACACATGATCAGGGTTTGGGTGGTGGCTTGGTTAGTGTACTAATTCGTGATTTTGTATTGTGTGTTTATGCTTCCGAAATATATTATTGTTATTGAATAAACTTATAATACATGATCACGCTTGGAATTGATTCATTTTTAGTGTCCTAAAGAGTCTTGTACTCACACCCTACATGATAATGTTGATAAGATTATAGATTTCATGAGATACATGTTGAAGTGAAAGGGACCCGTGGATGATGGCTCTATATTGGGGCATGTGGATAAAGGTGAATGAGGATGAGATTTAGTGGAATCAAAGCCTTTCTTTTATCTATTTTACATACTATGGATAAGAATTCCACATTGAGATCTGATTATTATTATATGACTTGTGTTCTATTTTTCATCATGACTACATTGATTATTTTCAGAATATTTTTTGTTATTAGCGATCATATGACATGATACTGAGGGTATAGTCTCCCCAATTTTAGTCTTAGATCCTCAATCCTAGACAGAAACCTCTTGAAAATGGTAAGGAACACATGGTGTCATGTGAGAAATCACATTATACCAGGTGGTTAATGTCAAGATGTTACAAAAAAGTATCAGAGCATCAATAATCACTAACTTGTTTTGTCTGTGTGTTGGATTGGGACATTTTATACATGAGATATGATTGTTGGGTTTCTGGGAGGGGAGCAATGATAATACATGTCCTGAACTATATAGTGGACCACTGAGTTTCCATAGATCAATGAATTTATGTTTTTGTATTACTGTTGATTAAAATCTCCTTAGGAGATGAACAATCTTTTGATATGGGATTTATGAGATTTAGATAAAATTCATGAATGATGACTAGGAACATAGGTTCAAATCGCTTATATATAATTGTTATTGTGATGTGTTTTGTTTCATCAATGAAATTCCTTGATGTGCTCCATCTCTTTGTGTAATTTAATCATTGCATAGTATATATGTTAATATTGTGTGGTGATATATATTTATTGTAATTGAGTAGTTGACATTATCATGTTATTGAGTTACTATGTATATAGAGACTATGAATAATGTGGAGGGATGGAAACACAGGTTAGTTCTAGGAGGGGTCTACCTTGGGATATGGGTAGACTCTTGGAAAAATCATGTGTGATCTCATAAAATCCTATGAGAAATATTGTGTGATACTAAATACTAATTACGGTATATCATAAGGAATATGTTTCTCTTCTAATGTGTGTTCTTTAATGTAATAGAAAATTTCAGATCAACATAGTCTTATAAGGCTACATGGGAAGTAGGTCGAAATGCATTAGAAGGGGAGGAGGTTCTAGTATTACCGCTATGTATGTATGATAATTCTACTGATATTTCTTCCACACTTAATCTATGGTTTAGGGAGTAGGGTATATTAATTCATAATCCGTTCGCATGTTTCCTAATCTAGGCATGTGAGTTTATAAATATTGTAGAATAAGAAATTAATTTCAAATCCAACATTATTTATCCTTTTGGAGCATCAAAATCACTCTATATTATGAAGAATGTGCTGAAATATTTTCAAGAATCATTGACCTAATATATAAATTAATGGGAAAACATGATAAGATGTGGTTGACATCATATCGGGATTGTATCCATTTTGATACCATATATTGTATAGTTCCAATCAAGATGTAGGATATCAATGTTCTAATGGATGGCATGGAGATGAATGGATTTATAATGTTTATTACTTCACCATGGAAATCACCCATTTTGTTCTCCATGATGTTTGTTACTAGTCTTCATCATGAATATTTTACTAGAAGTTGAACCAGGTGACAGTGAAGACTGATAACCATTTCCCAAGATCAATGATATTTTCAATCAGCTAATGGGAGATTAGAAGTTATCAATGATTGATCTTTGATCTACCTATATTTAGTTTTGAGTTAGAGAGGAATAATGTCCAAAGATTACATTTCATAGTAGATATGGACTTATGTGTACTTGGTGATGGCGGTAAGGATGAAAAATGCACTCGTAGAGTTCATGGACCTCATGAATAAGATATTCCTTCCATACATGGATGCTTTCATTATAATATTAATTGAAAATATCCTTATCTATTCACCAACTGTAGGGAATAATGATTAACACCTCGATATAGTCATGAGCAGGCTTCAAGCACATAGGCATTAAACTAAACTGTCGAAGTGTGGCTTATGGATTCAAGAGGTGAAGTTACTTGGACATGAGGTGTCTACTACTGGTATATCTATGCACTAAGATAAGGTTAATGCACTCATTTCCAAGAAACATTCTTTATTTTTTTTATATTTTCATATTTCTATGTTTATAATGATATTACAGAATAATTATCCAAGAATTCTCCAAAATATCATCACCCATGAAAATAATGAAAATGAAAGAAGTAATGTTACAATGGTTGGTATAATGTGAATATGTGTTCCTCGAAATAATGTTATTGATGAATACAGTTAAAATAATAGAACTACCAGAGCCTTGTATTAGTTATGTAGTGTAGTTTCATGCTTCTTGCATTGGTCATAGAGCAGTGGTGATCAAAAGAGAAGAGAGCATATGGGTATCATTAGTTTGGACCCACTAGAGGAACTACCCTTCTAATGAAATGGATCTGTTATCCAGTGTCCACCCTCTGATGTGTTAGCGAACCTAGAATTTTGGGTATAAATTTTCTGTTTATATGGACCTAATAAGCCTTCAATATATATTCAACCAAGTGGACCTAAACCCATGAATTATGTGATGGACTGAGAACATTATTGTAATGCCCCATCCCCAGTTATGGGATTTAGTGCGTTATTTGAATACATTGGCATGATTACAGGGAATCACGTCCCGAAGGATTGATCAGTTTAGCAGTCTTTGAAAATAGATTACATACATGAATGTTATATTAAACATTATAAAACAAAACACAACATAAATGATCCTTTTAGAACGCCATTAATCCCATAGAATAACCGTTCTTATAAATCATAATACACTTCTTGGCATCTTGGGAATATTAAAACATAGAAAGGGGTGATCTCAGATGCTCAGTAAGGATAAAAATATAGTCGAAACACTCATAAATAAGCATTAAAATTTATGGCAATTTATAAGACTAAAAATAGAATTTTAAACATAAAATTCAGAAAAGGATTAAGATATGAATTTTGAGCTCCATTTTCTGGTCCATTCAGAAAAGGATATCGATCACTATTTATTGGTCCATCATCCTTATTAAATTACATGATTATCTTTATATCATGGATCTAATGAACACATGATCAGGGTTTGTGTGGTGGCTTGGTTAGTGTACTAATTCATGATTTTGTATTGTGTGTTTATGCTTCCCAAATATATTATTGTTATTGAATAAACTTATAATACATGATCACGCTAGGAATTGATGCATTTGTAGTGTCCAAATGAGTCTTTTACTCACACCCTACATGATAATGTTTATAAAATTATAGATTTCATGAGATTCTTGTTGAAGGTAAAGGGACCCATGGATAATGGTTCGATATTGGGGCATGTGGATAAAGGTGAACGAGAATGAGATTCGGTGGAATCAAAGCCTTTCTTTTATCTATTTTACATACTGTGGATATGAATTCCACTTTGAGATCTGATTAATTTTATGTGACTTGTATTCTATTTTTCATTATGACTACATTGATTATTTGCACAATATTTTTCGTTATTAGAGATCATATGACATGATAATGAGGGTATAGTATAAGGCCCCAGCCTTAAACCATACTTAATGTTGAGTTATTACAAGACTATACATTGAGGATCTTTTCAGGTTTAGAGTTTTAGAGAATTAGATCATAAAACATGAATTACATTCCACATTCAAACAAAGTGGTAACATAAAAGATAGTATTCATTTTTTCCCATCAACAGAAACATATTTTAAAAAATAAAGCATGGATTCTTTCTTGACACTTCATTGACACTATCATCATATCATGTACCTTTCCCTTGACCTGTGAAAAACATTTTAAAAAAAACTTGGGATGAGCATAAAAAGCTCAGTAAGGGTTAAAAAAATATGGATAAGAAACATGATTTCATACAAACATAAGAATGAAATCATACTTTACCCATAAAACGTAGGCACTTTAACATACCTCATCAAATCATGAATAAATCATAGAAATCAAAAGACATAAAGGTAACATGAGGCATTCATAACATTGTTACGTAGGGAGTAACCATCTTGGTTACATTTGGAATATCCACCACAATATATTCCCTAAATCTCTTCGGAGAAACCTTAACGTTTCACTCCTTCGCGTTACCCAATGCATTAGAGAGCTATATCGGGCTCACCCGCCCTTAGTTTATTACGGAACCACCCATTTTAATAACAATGCCCAAGAACCATAACATAAACGTATCACATAAAACATGCATAAAGGAAACATAATATTTCCACATTTCAATCACAATATAACATTTTAGTATATTGAAATAATGAATCCATTCAAAAAGAAACCATTTCCAAAAACATTTAAAACATTTAATAAAGATATTTTTGAATCAAAGTGTCCCATACCACCTTGAAGCTTTTAAAATTTTAAACCATTAATATCCATATAAATAAATCCTAAAACCACTTTCAAAACATGGATATTAATAAGAACAAATAATTAAAACATTTAAGTGATATTTTGGTTAAAGGGGTTCTAGCAAAATTAGAGACAATTGAATACAATAATTGAGGAATAACATTTAGTCAGAACATTATAATATCATGAGAATAAATGGATTCATGATATAATATTCCAAAGGACAGTATATACACCATATAAGAGTTAATTGGTGCATAACAACAAAGAAGTCTCAATAGAAATGTCAAATGTGATGAATTCCCTTATAAAGAAGGTATCCTTAAATTAAGGATAATTCAATCTCAGAATTATGTGTGACAAATATAAATACACCCAATATAAGTGGATATTAAGTGTAAAACAATAAAATTTCATTCACGCATATTCAAAATATGACATATTCAATAACTACATGCTGAACCCAAAGAAATAGAAATTGGGTTAAAAAGTTCCCTTGGTAAAATTCGACAGCCTAAAGGCATCACATCAAAATTCAGAAAATGAGTTGATGAGAGATAAAAAGGGAATATCATCACTTGGAAATAAAATTTACATCAATAAGGATATAAAAGAACATATCCCAACATAATAGTATGTGAATTAAGAGACATAACAAAAGAAGTCTTTTAAAAAGAGGAGGGTGAAAGGTCCCCTTACCGAGTAAGGTAACTTTCGAAACGTACACCCCATGGAAAAAGGGTCATACAATGAAGATGTGAATACCCATAAATGAAATTATACTAAAAAAAGTGTATAATAATGGACAGTACATACACCACTCAAAGGAAATTATGTCAAATGTAGCATAAATCTCACGGGAATAAAAGTGAGATGAAAAATCCCTTACGAAAACTCGGCAGCCTAACGACGCCACTTAAAACTTCCAAAAATGGATAGATGAGATCAAAGAGGGTCTCTCAACATATTACATTAAAATTTACAGAAATAGGAATATAAAAGAACATCCCCTATCATAACAAAGATGAGCTTAATAGAAGAGACATAAAGGAGAGTACTTAAAAATAAAGAGAGAGGTTAGATCTCTTATGAAAATTCGGCAGCCTAACGGCGCCACTCAAAACATCCAAAATGGATTGATGAGGGAGAATAGGGTATCTCAACATACGAACATAAAAATTACAGTAAGAGTAATATAAATGAACATCCCAATCATAAGAAATATGATCTTAAAAGGAATGACATAAAAGAGTGTACTTAAAAAGAAAGAGAGGAGTAGGATCCATTACCTCGGGTCCGACTTGACTCGATCGTTATTTAATCTCATGAATAATAAACTTGAGTTAATTTATACTTCCATAAGAACCTTTTTCAAATTAATTATTGCTTTTCTATCACTTATTACCATGTCATTAACACTATGTAATTATTTTAGTTAATAACGGTCGTTTAAACGATCATTGTTACTTGAGTCAAAATATGCTCTTTATAATTACAAGTTGTTCATGTATCCATTATATCCAGAGTTATAATCATGATGTATATATCATATATATCCAGTAAATAATCATTTTATACTATTCCATATCATTTGGAGATAAAAAATGAAAAGCACCGTTCATGGAGACGGTAGGCCGTACGTACGCATGAACGCTACTTTCATTTTTTTCTTTTTCATATTAATGGAATTTAAAAATAAATGATATTTATATATATTATAATTACAGTATAATATATATGTTATATAGGTCACATATTTTCATTAATTTCATTCTTTATACATTCCATGTATTGCATGTACGAGTCATGTCACTTGAGGGGGCGGTAGTCCACACTTCCTTATATGAAATTATCGCATTTACACAACATGAAAAGAATAAAGTTATGGTTTAAATATAAAATACAGATGCATATAGTAAACATAAATACCATATATATCATATATAAAATACAATGACATCATAATGGCTACCTTTAATGGTGTTAAAAGAATATTGACCAATCATCGTTTCGTGAGGCAGAAAATCACCAACCACAGAAACAGTATGTTCTTTAACCATTAGACGAATGTGTTTGTAAGTGTAGCTCAAATAATTCTTATAAAAACATCCTAGTATATTGAGGATAATGTATTTGTTACAAAAGAAATGAATAAAAAGAGTTAAGGGGGTTGGAGGTGCAAAATTAAACAAAAGGACTCAAGTGAAGACATTACCTTAAAATCGGGTAACTCCCTTTGGTTTGTGCTAAAATGCTTCATTGAGAAGACTTCTACCCAATGTGAGGCTTCAAGGAGTTATATAGGGATGTGGAGAGACAAACTGGGAAGGGGTTGGCCGAGCCAAAGGCTTTGGAAGTGTGGGTAAGGAGGTAGGGGTGGGGTCCTTTTATAAGAGGAGAGGAGGGGCACTCTTGGAAAGGTATAAAATGTAACTTTATTTTCAAATGAGTTTCGGATTTTAATGGTCCTATATTGATGTGTTCCGAGGATAAGGTGATAAGGGTTCAAAATCCACCGATATGATAGGTTTTTGACTTGTGTAGGTCTTATATTTTACATTATCTTTCCATTTTATTGAAATTGTTAAATAATGAGGTCATCGATGCATCATCATGATGTCATAAATAATTTAATTTATTTAATCTCTAAAAATAATAAAAAAATACTATGATGTAGAAAATATTGTTATATTTCTAATTAATATTTATAGTCTAAAATATCATTTATTTAGACAAAATTAAAAATATTTTACTTATGTGATACATTCTTTGTTACATTTAACATTCTTTAAAAATAAAAAGATAAAAAGTCACTTTCTCACAAAAGTGATTCCATGGGGCCCCATGTTTTGCACAAGGAATCCCATGGTCGGCCATGAGACAAAAAGTAGCCTTAGGACACATTTTGAGGTAATTTTTTATTATTATGATATTATCTTATTATCTTTAACTACCCGATTACTCATTAAACAAGATAATTAAAGATAATTAACGTCATTACTATTCATAATGTAAAAAAAAAAGAGTATTAATTACATAATTTGGACCTTCTGATTACAAATATGTAATCAATTTTACCAAATTACAAACACATAAATTGAAATAATTAATTTAAAAAAAAACTTCCCGTTGTCAAAACAAATAGCGGGTTTTTTAGAAACAGTATTTATGAAAAGTTTTGCACTTGTTTATGCCTAATTCCAAAGTGAAATTAATCCCAATGACCATCATTTAATTACATGGTAAAAATATATTCTAATTACACATTAAAACAAATTAAAAAGGTAATATACCCATATAATTAAATTATATGAAAAAATAGTTTTGATGTAAAATGCAGTATTATTCACTATTTATTGAAAAATAAACATTGTCAGAAAAATACCAAAAAGTAACCCAAGGTAAATTTCAATGTCTCAATCATAAATTATATGTTTATTTTGAAAAATAGAGCTTATAAAATTGTCAAAAAGTGGATTTAAAATAGGTTCTCCATTAAAAGGCGGTTAATCGACCTTTTAAAGAATATTGGAATGTTTACGCTTAAAATTTGATTCATTCGCATTTTTAATCCTATAACATTTATTATAAGGAGTAATAATATTTGAAAAACATATATAATCATTTTTTAGTTTGTTCTGTTCATTCCTGCCATTACAACGGCTAGGCGTTAACTACCATTTAAAATAATATTATTTTATTATTAGAGTGCAATGCAAAATTCCAAAGAAACTCATTGTTGTGTATTGGGTACGCCATCGTGCATAGCGTCCCATTTAAATTAATATTAATATTTTATTCAAAAATATGGATAAATATAAAAATGTCATACTCTTTATTTACCTGGGGTGTTACATCCTTCCCCCCTTTTGGAAATTGCGTCCTCGCAATTTTAAAATTGAGCTTGGAAACATCCTTGAACGTCCCTCATCGGAACAAGAGTCGATAAAAAAATCACTTTAAAATAAAGAAAGATAAGTACAAAGGTCACACGAGTTAACCCATACAAGGATTCCATGTTTGAAAATATGGACATGGAGGAAAAAACAAAGGGTCATGTTCGGATGGAGAGTGATAGTAAACATGTCTAGGAGAAAGTTAACGATAAGAGAATCACAAACTTCTGATGGGTTAAACGGTATTCGATTCCCCAGTAGGAAAAGTTAATAGACCAAATTTTTGTTTTAAGTTACTTTTTATTGAGGAATTTATTCATAAGGAAACATAATCACTTATCATGTTGACTTTCAACTCTTATTAGATTCCTTACACAAACTCATATTTTCTCCAAAAGACGAGTATTTAGGAAGACTTGTTCACATTAAGAGTACTATAATCAACTTATAGAGAATCACCTAATCCAAAATAGAGAACTATATACTTCCTATGTCTTTATACGTTAAACAAAACCAAAACCAAAAAGGTTAGTACAAGATCAGATAATCCAGAAAAGGATAACCCTTGATAAAAAGAAAATCTATTCTTAATCTCCAAATATTTTCCAACAAAACCCAAAGTTCAAAGAGGACCATTCGATAAACAATTTGTCCATAAAATTCTTCAATGTAAACCAAAATAAGATTTAAACCCAAATATTTGAAGGATTTAGTCACATAGTCTTCCAAGTTAAATCGTAACATTTATCTCCAAACAACATCAGTTGCTCTTAATGTCTCGTGTTTAAAAGTAATTAACCGAATCACATATCCTCCATGATATGTTAATAAATTTCCATAGATAAACCAAAATCAACTTACTCTAAACTCATAAAATCATCTAAAAAAATAATCATTCAAACTAACTAGGGACTTCACGTAGTCCAGCGGTAGGCGATAAATACCAGTTGCACTTTGGCTGTGGGTTCGTTTCCCGCAGCTTTGTCAGATGCGACGGGTTGTTACACGGTCTGTGTGTTGTCCTTTTTCCAAAACTATATATTTCTCAAATCATTCCCCAAAAGGAGATAAAATCATCAAAAATAACCATAACATAATTTAACCTCAATTTTATCTCCTGCCTTTCACTTCCATCATAACATATAGTAATCCATAATTACCTCAAAAGTAAGGATCATATAAACCGAAATGGTTCTTTATAACTATGTCCACAACAGAACATGTAACTATTCCTTGAATAAAATTTTCATATATTAAACACCAGGGTTACATATACTATAAAAAGTCTTCTAATGTAACCCCATCATCAAAAGAGACTTAATACTCTTATGAATTTCACCATAACTCTTGATGCCCTTATATGTTGACAACTTACTCATTCAAAATTCATCATGATCCATTAACCATTCCTCTCCAACATATTTTGAAATACTTCTTTCCTACAAACAAAATCATGAGTTATATCCTAAGATTCCAAAATAGGAAAACAATAGTTATGAAATCATCCATACCTTTGATTGGTCATTTTCAGTTTCTTCATCCTCAATCGGAATGGAATTTGGTATTGGTAAACGAACATTTTTACGATCTTGGTGATCCCATTCACGAAACTTCTTCATAGGACATGTGTTTTCATAATGACCATGCACACCACATTTAAAACATTCAATTGATCCCTCATAAAGAACTTCTTTCCCTTTCCTCGAGTCAAATGGATGCTTCCTTTTTCCATGACATGTTCTTGCTTTATGACCTTCATTTCCACATCTATAGCATATTTATGTCCCTTTGAAACATTTTCCTAGGCGTTTCTTTCCAAATTTTTGACACATAAGTTTTTTAACACACTTAACATTATGATTATTACCTGTAGTTCCATAGGGATTTGTTTCTTGCATATATGATGCCTTAGAGAAATCACCAAGGTTTAGTTGGTCAATCATGACTATAGATAGTTGGTTGAGGATAATCACAAGAGTTCTCATTGCAGCTCCCATATCCTTCAGTTTCTTGCTCAAAAATCTATCATAGTTTCCTTCACATCCACTATTACTTTGGTGCCTGCTAGATCCAGCCATTTACAAAAAACCAAAAAGGTCAGTGTGAGTATATCAACAAAACCATCATGTACTAATGAGGAAGATAAACACTAAGATATACTTACTCATTCACTTTATTTAAAACTAGGACACTTTCTGAAATCCTAACCATTATGGTAATGTCACTTATGCTTAAAGAATACCCTAACATCTAAAGTTATCTAAACTGACCTCTGATACCAACTATAAGGCCCCAGCCTCAAACCTTACTTAATCTTGAGTTATTACAAGATTACACATTGAGGATCATTTCAGGTTTAGAGTCTTAGAGAATTATGTCATAAAACATTCATTACATTCCACATTCAAAAAAAGTGGTTACATAAAAGATAGTATTCATTTTTTCCCATCAACGGAAACATATTTATAAAAATAAAGCATGGATTCTTTCTTGACACTTCCTTGACACTATCATCATATCATGTACCTTTACCTTGACCTGTGAAAAACATTTCAAAAAACATTGGGATGAGCATAAAAGGCTCAGTAAGGGTTATAAAAATATGGAAAAGAAACATGAGTTCATACATACATAAGAATGAAATCATACTTTACCCATAATACTTAGGAACTTTAACATACCTCATCAAATCATGAATAAATCATAAAAAACATAAGACATAAACGTAACATGAGGAATTCATAACATTCTTATGTAGGGAGTAACCCTCTTGGTTACATTTGGAATATCCACCACAGTATATTCCCTAAATCTCTTCGGAGAAACCTTAACATTTCACTCCTTCACATTACCCAATGCATTGGAGAGATATATCGGGCTCACCCGCCCTTAGTTTATCACGGAACCACCCGTTTTCATAACAATGCCCATGAAACATAACATAAACATATCACATAAAACATTCATAAAGGAAACATAACATTTCCACATTTCAATCACAATATAACATTTTAGTATATTGAAATAATGAATCCATTCAAAAAGAAACCATTTCCAAGACCATTTAAAACATTTAATAAAGAGATTTTTGAATCAAAGTGTCCCATACCACCTTGAAGATTTTAAAATTGTAAACCATTAATATCCATATAAATAAATCCTTAAAACCACTTTGAAAACATGGATATTAATAAGAACAAATAATTAAAACATTTAAAGAGATATTTTTGTTAAAGGGGTTCTACCAAAATTAGAGACACTTGAATACAATAATTGAGGAATAACATTTAGTCAGAAATTTATAATATCATTAGAATAAATGGATTCATGATATAATATTCCAAAGGATATTATATACACTATATAAGTGTGAATTGGTGCATAACAACAAAGAAGTCTCAATAGAAATGTCAAATGTGATGAATTCCCTTATAAAGAATGTATCCTTAAATTAAGGATAATTCAATCTCAAAATTATGTGTGACAAATATGAATACACCCAATATAAGTGGATATTAAGAGTAAAACAATAAAATGTCATTCAAACATATTCAAAATATGACATATTCAATAACTACATGTTGAACACAATGAAATCAAAATTGGGTTAAAAACTTCCCTTGGTAAAATTCGACAGCCTAACGACATCACTTCAAAATTCATAAAATGAGTTGATGAGAGATAAAAAGAGAATATAATCACTTGGAAATAAAATTTAAATCAATAAGGATATAAAAGAACATATCCAAACATAATACTATGTGAATTAAAAGACATAACAAAAGAATTCATTTAAAAAGAGGAGGATGAAAGGTCCCCTTACCGAGTTGGGTAACTTTCGAAACGTACACCCCATGGAAGAAGGGTCATAAAATGAAGATGTGAAAACCCATAAATGAAATTATACTATGCAAAGTGTATAATAATGGGAAGTTAATACACCACTCATAGGAAATTGGGGAAAATTTCGCATAAATCTCACGACAATAAAAGTGAGATGAAAAATCCCTTACGAAAACTCGACAGCCTAACGACGCCACTTAAAACATCCAAAAATGGTTTGATGAGATAAAATATGGCCTCTCATAATATTACAATAAAATCTACAGAAAGAGGAATATAAAATAACATCCCCCATCATAACAACAAGGAGCTTAATATAAGTGACATAAATGAGAGTACTTAAAAAGAAAGAGAGAGGTTAGATCTCTTACAAAAATTCGGCAGCCTAACGGCACCACTAAAAACATCCAAAATGGATTGATGAGAGAGAATCGGGTATCTCATCATATGAACATAAAAATTACAGTAAGATAAATATAAAATAACATCCCAATAATAAGAAAGATGAGCTTAAAAGGAATGACATAAAAGAGTCTACTTAAAAAGAAAGAGAGGAGTAGGATCCCTTACCTCGGGTCCGACATAACTCGATCGTTCTTTAATCTCCTGAATAATAAAATTGAGTTAATTTATACTTCCTTAAGAACCTTTTTCAAGATCATTATTCCTTTTATATCACTTATTACCATGTCATGAACACTATGTAATTATTTTAGTTAATAACGGTCGTTTAAACGATCATTGGTACTTGAGTTAAAATATGCTCTTTTTAATTACAAGTTGTTCATGTATCCATTATATCCAGATTTATAATCATGATGTATATATCATATATATCATATATATCCAGTACGTATTCATTTTATACTATTCCATATCATTTGGAGATAAAAAACAAAAAGCACCGTTCATGGTGATGGTAGGCCGTACGTACGCATGAACGCTACTTTCATTTTTTCTTTTTCATATTAATGGAATTTAAAAATAAATGATATATATATATATATATTAAAATTCTAGTATAATATATATGTTATATATGTCACATATTCTCATTAATTTCATTCTTTATACATTCCATGTATTGCATGTACGAGTCACATCACTTGAGGGGGCTGTAGTCCACACTTCTCATATGAAATTTTCATATTTACACAACATGAAAATAATAAAGGTCTTGTTTAAACATAAAATGAAAAAGAATATAGTAAACATAAATACCATATATATCATATATAAAATACAGTGAAATTATAATGGCCACCTTTAATGGTGTTAAAAGAATATTGAACAATCATCGTTTCGTGAGGCAGAAACTCACCAACCACAGAAACAGTATGTTCTTTAACCATTAGACTAAGGTGTGTGTATGTGTATCTCTAATAATTATTATAACAACATCCTAGTATATTTAAGATACTGGATTTGTAACAAATATAATGAATAAAAAGAGTTTATGGGGTTGTAGAAGAAAAATAAAACAAAAGGACTCAAGTGAAGACATTACCTTAAAATCAGGTAACTCTCTTTGGTTTGAGCTAAAAGGCTTCCTCGGGAAGAATTATGCCCAAAGTGAGGCTTAAAGGAGTTATATAGGGATGTGGAGAGACAAAATGGGCAGAGGTTGGCCGAGCCAAAGGCTTTGGAAGTGTGGGTAAGGAGGTAGGGGTGGGGCCTTTTATAAGAGGAGAGGAGGGGCACTTTTGGAAAGGTATAAAATGTAACTTTATTTTCAAATGAGTTTCGGATTTTAATGGTCCCACATTGATGAGTTTCGAGGATAAGGTGATAAGGGTTAGAAATCCACCCATATAATAGGTTTTTTACATGTGTAGGTCCTATATTTTACATTATCTTTCAATTTATTTAAATCGTTAAATAATGAGGTCGTCGCTGCATCATCATGATGTTATAAATAATTTAATTTTTTTAATGTCTAAAAATTATAAAAAAATACTATGATGTAGGAAATCTATTTATATTTCTAATGAATATTTATCTTAAAAATGATCATTTATGTAGACAAAATGAAAAATATTGTACTTAGGTGATACATTCTTTGTTACATTTAACATTCTTTAAAAATAAAAAGATAAAAAGTCACTTTCTCACAAAAGTGATTCCATGGGGCCCCCAAGTTTGGCACAAGGCATCCCAAGGTCGGCCATGAGAAAACAAGTAGCTTTAGGACACATTTTCTGGCCATTTTTTTGTTAATATGATATTATCTTATTATCTTTAACTACCCGATTACTCATTAATCAAGATAATTAAAGATAAATACCGTCGTTACTATTCATAATGTCCAAAAACAAAAGAGTCTTAATTACATAATTTTGAAATTATGATTCCAAATATGTAATCCATTTTAAAAAATTCCAAACACATAAATTTAAATAATTAATTTAAAAAAAACTTCCCATTGTTAAAACAAATAGCAGGTTTTTTAGAAATAGTATTTATGAAAAGTTTCGCACTTGTTTATGCCTAATTCCAAAGTAAAATTAATCCCAATGACCATAATTAAATTACATGGTAAAAATATATTCTAAATAAACTTTAAAACAAATTAAAAAGGTAATATAACCATATAATTAAATTATATGAAAAAGCAGTTTTGATGTAAAATGCAGTATTTTTCACTATTCATTGAAAAATGAACATTGTCAGAAAAATACCAAAAATTAACCCAAGGTAAATTTCAATGTCCCAATCATAAATAATATGTTTATTTTGAATAATAGAGCGTATAAAATTTTCAAAACGTGGATTTAAAAGAGGTTATCCATTAAAAGGCGGTTATTCGACCTTTTAAAGAATATTTGAATGTTTACGCTTAAAATTGGATTCATTCGCATTTTTAATCCGATAAAATTTATTGTAAGAAGTAAGAATATTTGAAAAACATATATAATCATAATTTAGTTAGTTCTGTTCATTCCCTCCATTACAATGGCTAGGCATTAACTACCATTTAAAATAATATTATTTTATTATTAGAGGGCAGTGCAAGATTCCCAAGAAACTCATTGTTGCGTATTGGGTACGCCATCTTGCATAGTGTCCCCTTTAAAGTAATATTAATATTTTATTCACAGATACGGATAAATATGAAAATGTCATACTCTTTATTTACCTGGGGTGTTACATATAGTCTCCCCAATTTTAGTCAAAGATCCTCAATCCTAATCAGAAACCTCTAGAAAATTGGAAGGAACGCATGATGTCATTTGAGAAATCACATTATACCTGGTGGTTAATGTCAGGATGTTACAAAAAAGTATCAGAGCATCAATAATCACTAACTTGTTTTATCTGTGCATTGGATTGGGACATTTTATACATGAGATATTATTGTTGGGATTCTAGGAGGGGAGATATGATACTGCATGTCCGGCACTGTATAGTGGACCACTGAGTTTCCATAGGTCAAGGAATTTATGTTTATTTTATTACTATTGATTAAAATATACTTAGGAAATGAACAATCTTTTGAAATGGGATTTATGAGATTTAGAGGGAATTCATGAATGATGACTAGGAACATAGGTTCAAAACGGTTATATATAATTGTTATTGGGAATCGTTTTGTTTCATCAATGAAATTCCTTGATGTGCTCCATCTTTTTATGTAATTTAATCATTGCATGGTATATATGTTAATATGGTGTGGTGATATATCTTTATTGTAATTGAGTAGTTGACATGATCATGTTATTGAGTTACTATGTATATGGAGACTATGAATAATGTGGAGGGATGGAAACACAGGTTAGTTCTATTAGGGCTATACCTTGGGATAAGGGTAGACTCTTGGAACAATCATGTGTGATCCCATAAAATCCTATGAGAAATATTTTGTGATCCTAAATACTAATTATGGTATATCATGTGGAATATGTTTCTCTTATAATGTGTGTTCATTCATGCAATATATAATTTTAGATCAACATAGTCTTATAAGATAACATGGGAAGTAGGCCGAAATATATTAGAAGTGGAGGAGGTTTTAGTATTAAAACTAGGTATGCAGGATAGTTCAACTGATATTTCTTCCACACATGATCTATGGTTTAGGGAGTAGGGTATATTAATTCATAATCCTTTCGCATAGTTCCTAATCATGGCATGTGAGTTTATAAATATTGTAGAATAAGAAATTAATTTCAAATCAAACATTATTTAGCCTTTTGGAGCATCAAAATAACTCTATATTATGAAGAATGTGCTGAAATATTTTCAAAAATCATTGACCCAGTATATAAATTAATGGGAAAACATGATAAGATGTGGTTGACATCATATCGGGATTGTATCCATTTTGATACCATATATTGTATAATTCCAATCAAGATGTTGGAGCTCAATGGTCTAATGGATGTAATGGATTTTGAATGTTGATAACTTCACCATGGAAATCACCCATTTTGTTCTCCAAGATGTCTGTTAATAGTCTTTATCATGCATTTTTTACTAGAAGTTGAACAACGTGATAGTGAAGACTGATAACCATTTCCTAGGATCAATGATCTTTTCGATCAGCTAAGGGGAGATTAGAATTTCTTAATGATTGATCTTTGATCTACCTATATTTATTTTTGAGTTAGAGAGGAATAATGTCCAAATATTACATTTCATAGTAGATATGGACTTATGTGTTCTTGGTGATGGCGGTAAGGATGAAAAATGCACTCGTAGAGTTTATGGACCTCATGAATAAGATATTCCTTCAATACATGGATGCATTCATTATAAAATTAATTGAAAAAATCCTTATCTATTCACCAACACTAGGGAATAATGATTAAAAACTACATATAGTCATGAGCAGGCTTCAAGCACATAGGCGTTAAACCAAACTGTCGATGTGTGGCTTATGGATTCAAGAGGTGAAGTTACATGGACATGAGGTGTCTACTACTGGTATATCTATGCACCGAGATAAGGTTAATGCACTCATTTCCAATAAACATTCTTTAATTTGTTTTTATATTTGCATATTTCTATGTTTATAATGATATTAGAGAATAATTATCCAAGAATTCTCTATAATATCATCACCCATGAAAATAATGAAAATGAAAGAAGTAAAGTTACAATGGTTGGTATAATGTGAATATGTGTTCCTTGAAATACTGTTATGGATGAATACAGTTAAAATAATAGAACTCCCTGATCCTTGTATTAGTTATGTAGTGTACTTTCATGCTTCATTCATTGGTCATAGAGCAGTGGTGATCAAAATAGAAGAGAGCATATAGGTATCATCAGTTTGGACCCCTGAGAGGAACTACCCTTCAAATGAAATGGATATGTTATCTAGTGTCCACCCTCTGATGTGTTGGTGAACCTAGAATTTTGGGTATAATGTTTATGTTTATATGGACTATCACGACCCGTCCTCGGGGCCCATGCCATGACTACCCCATCCCCGCCTTCCATAGGCCAGGGGATGACAACTAGGACCAAGGCGTAAGTCCTGGAAAAGGGAAGGCATTGCCTTTATAATTTAACCAACAAACACCACAGAGTAAGCAGGCAGATGTAAACACTAATTAAAAACTGGTACAAAGGAAAGTGCAGAATGTAAGCGGGCCAGAATACAAACCCAAACTGAAAGTAAAGTATAACTAGAAAGGGAAAACAACAACAGAAAAGTAAAGCCGCGACGTCGAGCTATCCACTGGGAATCCCACCTGAAGGGTGGGTACAGATAGCCTCCACTGCTCCTTGGGTCCAGCCGTCCGCTCCGAGTATGTCCCACCCAATGGTCCACCTCCAGGTACTTTCTTGCTCCGCAAGCCACCACCACGATCAGCGCTGTCCGTCGTCTAGAACCAACACAACGTAGTGAGGGCATAGCCCGTGCATGGGTGAGTATAAGCTACATAGTAGGGACCCTGAGACCCCCAAAGGTCTCCCAGAATCCACAAAGGATAAACCATAAAGGAAAGATACAATCATGAAGTAACATCTGACACGGCTTAGGTATATTCCCATACATATACCTAAGTCATCAATTCTCGCATGGCTCCAACATCCGAGCTCAAGTACAACCCAGTCAACACAGAAAAGAAAAGCGTAAATCCAGAAAGGATAGCACAACACAATCCACAAATGAAAGTAAACAGGATACAACTCACACAGGAATACTTCTTGTATGAAGATAAAGATGACCAGATATTGCCACTGATTCATCTAAGCCGTCGGACCCACAAATGACCGATAGGTACTAACCCCCACAATGACCCACAAAGGATATGACCCACAAAAGATCGATAGGTAACTAACCTCTGCAATGACCCACACAGAATAAGAACCACACACGATCGATAGGTAACAAACCCCCTCAAAGACCCACACATGATCTGTAGGCGCTGGCCCACACAGGACCGCTGAGCGCTGACCCACACAGGATCAGACCCACACAGGATCGGTAGCATTGACCCACAAAGGATCGCTAAGTGCTGTAGTCATCGCCGTCGAATCCACTGAGGATCTCGGCACAGTCGTCGTCGTCACAGTAGCAGTCGCAGCCAACTCTAGGGTTCCCGCACACAGCAAGGTTGTTAAGGAGGGTCCGCTCCACGAGCCAAGTGGCTGATACATCAACTAACACATATTCCAGAGTTGATGCATCCAAAAGTTCCGTATCGCCAACAGGAACTCAACGTCGCAGATGGCGCGTCAATCGGATGCCCGGTCTGAGAGTTATTGGCTTTTTCGTCCTAAGGGCCCGATTGGTTTTTAAGGAAAAATCAACCCGACCGTACTCCACCAGCATTCAATCCTTGGGCAGAGTAAGCCAAAAGATCTGTCTCACTTAGAGGAATTCATCAAAGTCTACGGCACATCAATCGGACGTCCAAAGCTCAAGATATGAGCGTTTCTGCTCCGAGGGCCCAGTTGGTTTCGTGTACAAACCAACCCGGCTGAACCCAAAGTATTCCGAAACATTGAGTGTGATATACCGAAACGACCGTCATGATCCAAGGATCACATAACCGCTAATGGCGTGTCGTTCGGAGGCCCGTTGCTCATGTTATGAGCAAAAGAACAAAAAGGTCCGGAAACGGTGGGTCTGGGCCCGGACCGACCCGGCCCGACCCCCCATCGGTCGGCCCGAACCGGGTCGACCCGACCCGGGTCCGGGTCGGACCCGGCCCGGCCTGGGCGCGACCTGGCCCAAACCGGTGGGTCGGCTCGGTTCCGCCGAGCGGTCGAGCGAGGAAACCGCGGGGCGTGTTGTCCCCGCGGGTAGAGGAGTTGCGGCCCCGCATGGGGCCGCGCTTGGTCCGCGGACGCGGCAGAGCCACCTTCCTTGTCTTGCCGGACCCACGCGGTCACGGGTCTGATCGCTTGCCACCGCCGCGGCTTCAGCCGCCGCGACTCCATCCGGCGGCGCACCGGGGCGCCGCCGCCTCCGGCTGCCGGCGCCGCCGGTGGAGTCCGCGGGACCCCGAAGTTGCTCCGGTGGTCTGATTCCATTTCCGTCCGTGTCGTAGCTCCTCCGGGGTCCCGTTCTCCACTGCGGAATCAACAAATCGTCTCTGCGACTCGTTTTGTCATCGTCTGCCGTTCCGTACACCAAGAACAAAGGGAAATGGGTTCGGACTTGTTCGTTGGTCTGCACCCACCGCGTTAGTGATTTCAAACAACACCATAAAAATCCCAGCAATTGATGAACCAAAACCCGCAATAATAATCTTTCCTTGGAGGAAACAAGCATAGGTAAAAGAAATCATTTTCAAAACAACCCCTACCTCATCGTAGTCATCGGATGAGTTCTTCACGGAATTTACCGTCGCGGTACAAGATGATCGTCGCGTCGTGGAAGGGCATCGCGTCGTCGCGGTATATGGTGTCGCGTCAACAAAATCCAAGGATCAAGGACATACAGATTTAATTATAACAATTAAATACAAGATGATGTTATAATCCACAAGGAATTAAAAGGACCACAATCTCTTACCTCAACGAATGATCGAAGATCTGTCGCGGAAGAAGGAACGTCGCGGAAGAAGCATCGGCGTCGCGGTACTCGGCGTCGCATCGTCGATCTATGGGGGTCTGGAGTTCTACGTCGCCCTTCGTCGGTGGTCGGCGTTCTTCACGTTCTTCGCGTTCTTCGCGTTCTTTCGCGAAGGAGAATGATGATCTTTAGAGATTATCCAATGGTTTAACACCACATCCAAGAAAAAGGTGTGTTGGTCATATTTTATTAACATGACAACAAATGAATAAAAGATAAGTAACGACCCATTAATTCATAGAATTAAATTCAACGAATAAACCGCCCAATTAAAAGGAGCATTTAATTGTTTAAGAAAATTCCCCAGTTGACTTACATTTAATAGGGGTTTTCACAGGTGCATTACTTAGCGGAAAAGAAACAGTGGGGCTCATGCGGGTCCCACCTCACAAATATCCTACCTAGATGGTAAGATATTTTGATTTTCACCCTATCTGCTTCAACTCAGCTTAAGCAGCATTAAGTGGCTTTTAAGTGGCTTTAAGTGAAATAAAAATAAAGTTGTCACGCCACTTTATTTTATTTCTTAACTTAACCCTAAAAATTTAAAAACCACACCGGAGCAAAAGAAACTCCGGAAGAGGCGTTTCAAAGAAAATACTGGTGTTATGCTTCCATCAGTGCCCTCAGAATTTGATTCCGAGCACCGGTTCAATAGTTATAAAAACCCACTCATTCGTTTACTGAACGTACCCAATCCAAACATTGGAAAATGATTCCAGGCACACCGGGCCTCAGAATCACGTGCCGTCAGAAACTGCATTCTTGTAAAATTCCAAATAAAATTAAGAAAAACATTTCCTTGAAATCTATGGGTCTTTACATCAATCCCACCTTAGGGCTTTACGTCCCTGTAAATATACATCATAAACTAGGGAAACAAATGTGGGTACTGAGCACGCAACTGAGCCTCCCGCTCCCAAGTGCTCTCCTGGAGGTTCCCGTGCTGCCATCAGATTCACACTAGAGGAATCGACCATCCACGTAGGACCTGCTCTTGTTGATCCTCGATCTCCACTGGGGCCTCCGCAAAAGACGCCCCATCATCAAGGTCTAGCTCCCCATGGTCAATGATGTGTGTCGGGTCTTGCACGTATCTCCTCAGCTAGGATACGTGGAAGACGTCGTGCACCCAGTGCAACTGAGGGGGTAGAGCCAGGCGATAAGCCACCTCGCCAATCCTACTGAGGACTTGGAATGGTCCAATGAAGCATGGAGACAACTTTCCACCTCTGCCAAATCTCTGTAAACCACGTCGAGGTGAGACACACAAGAAGACGTGGTCGCCATCCTCGAACTCTAGTGGCCTCCGCCTCCTGTCAGCATAGGACTTGTACCGGCTCTGAGCTGTCCTCATCCGCTCCTGGATGACCTGGATCTTCTCTGTCGTGTCCCGGACCATCTTTGGTCCCACAAGTGTTGGTTCCCCAGGGTTTGTCCAGCACAATGGAGATCTGAAAGGTCTACAGTACAACGCCTCGTATGGTGCCATCCCGATGGTGGAGTGGTACATGTTGTTGTACGCAAACTCCACCAAGGGTAGGTGGTCCTCCCAGCTACGACCAAAGTCGAGGACACATGCGCGGAGCATGTTCTAGAGAGTCTGAATGGACCTCTTCATCTGACCATCCATCTGAGGATGAAAGGCAGTGCTCAGACGTAGTTGCGTCCCGAACGCCTCCTGCAGCCCCTTCCAAAGCCGTGAAGTAAAGTGAGCATCTCAATCGGAGATGATAGATGATTGCACACCGTGAATCCGTACAATCTCCTGAATGTAGAGACTCCCCAAGCTCCCCACTGATCCCTACTCTCTGATGGAAAAGAAGTGATCCAACTTGGTGAGTCGGCCGACAATCACCCAAATGGATTCGTGACCTCGGGAAGTGCGCGGAAGTCCAGTCACAAAGTCCATATATATCCCGTCCCACTTCCACTCCGGGACCTCCAAGGTCTGTACCAAGACTGCTGGTACCTGATTCTCTGCCTTCACCTACTAGCAGGTGAGGCATCGCGAAACGAACTCTGCCACAACCTTCTTCATGCCTGGCAACCAGTGCTGTCGACTGAGGTCCTAGTACATCTTTGACACTCCAGGATGTACCGCCAAAGGAGAAGTGTGAAACTCTCTCAACACCTACTCTCATAAAGCGATTGGTACTAAGGTACGTCCTCTGAAAAGGATGTCGTTCTTTGCTCCAAAAGAGAATTTATCAGGTGCGTGTCCTAAGGATATCTGTGCACGCCGCGTCTCACAGTCAGCGTCCCCACGCTGTGCCTCTCTGACCCACTGCAGTAGTGGAGGAGTGAGTGTGAGATACTAAAGGAAGGCTGCTCCATCCCTATCCATGAAGGATATCTACAAAGAGGCTAGCTGCTCTGTCACCTCCTCAAGTAGCTGAATGCCCGTCCTCCTACTGAGAGCATCGGCTACCACATTCCCCTTCCCAGGCGTATAGACTATCTCAAAGTCATAGTCCTGGAGGAACTCGAGCCATCGCCACTGTCTCAGGTTCAGGTCCTTCTGAGAGAAGATGTACCTGATACTATGGTGGTCAGAAAATACTATAAATCGCTCGCCCATCAGATAGTATCACCATGTCTTTAGAGCGAAGACTACTGCTACTAACTCCAGGTCATGGGTAGCGTATTTCTGCTCATGCGGCCTCAACTGATGTGATACATAAGTGTTCACTTCCCAATACTGCATCAGGACACATCTGAGTCTATTCCCTGATGCATCGCAGTAGACTATGCACCCTACTCCCTCCTCAGGCAACCTCAAGATAGGTGCGCTGGTCAATCTCTATCTCAGCTCCTGGAAGCACTGCTGACATCTATCTGACCACACAAAGGGTTTCCCCTTCTTTGTCAAAGCTGAGAGTGGTGCCTCAACTCTAGGGAAGTCCAGCACAAATCAATGATAGTATCCAGCTTGTCCCAAGAAACTCCACACCTCCGTCACGCTCCTGGGTGGCTCCCAAGCTAGCACGGACTCAATCTTCGTAGGATCCACTGCAACTCCTACCTCAGAGATGACGTGCCTCAAGAAGTGGACCTCGCGTATCCAAAACAGACACTTCAAGATCTTTCCATAAAGATGGTGCTCTCGGAGTGTGTCTAGTACAACCTATAAGTGGTAGGCGTGCTCCTCCTCAGTCGTCGAGTATATTAAAATTTCGTCGATGAAGACTACGACAAATCGATCGAGTTATGGCTTAAAGATCCTATTCATGAGGCCCATGAACACTTCTGGAGCATTGGTTATGCCGAATGGCTAAACCAAGAACTCATAGTGGCCATACTGACATCTGAAGGCTGTCTTCATCACGTCCTCGTCCCAAACTCTGAGCTGATGATAGCCTGACCTGAGTTCTATCTTCGAGAACCACCGTTTTACCTTGATCTGATTGAAGAGGTCATCAATCCTTGGTAGCAGATACTTGTTCCTCACTATAACCTGGTTCAGGTGATGATAGTCGACACAAAGTCGCAATCTCTCGTCCGCCTTCTTGGCGAACAATATCGGGGAAGCCCAGGGTGAAACGCTAGGTCAGATGAATCCTTTGCCCTGCAAGTCCTCCAACTGTACCCATAGCTCTCGAAGATCAGCGGGGGCCATCCGATATGCTGGAGTCGGTATCAGGGCTGTCTTAGGGTACAGGTCAATATAAAAGTCTACCTCTCTTCGAGGAGGTAGTCCTGGAAAGTCGTCCGGAAAGACGTACGCATACTGATCCACCACTACAGGAAAACAGGGACTCCGCACGTCAACTGCTCCTAGGATGAGGCTAGCCAACTGATGAGTGATGGGCTATCCTCTCGTCTTCGTAAGTCCATCCTATGATGTGAAGGCTCCCTTCTCACTGGTGAAGGTGAACCTGCTCCCGTCGGTGCGTACACATCGCACCTTGTGCCTAATACAGTCAATCTGTGCATGGACTGTAGATAACCAATCCATGCCCACGATGGCGTCGTAAGGCCTCGACACTGCTACAAGAAGATCATAGCCGATGCTCTCGCCTCTTAGAGTAAGCTCACACTACCAGCACCAGTGCGTTATCATCGAGTCTTCTCCCGTAGGAGTCTCTAGCCGTAAGGATCGAGCCAACGGCTCTGTCGGAATCTCCGAGCTCCGAACAAGGGCAGCGGCTATGAAATAGTGACTTACTTTTGTGTCTATAAGAACTGTAGCAAGGGTGGAATAGTCACAGATCGTACCTCGAATCATATTGGGCGTGTCGTGGTCATAGGTCTCCGCTGCCTGGAGCTATGCCTGTCTCTGCCCGCCAGCTCCCTGTGGTTGGGGTGGACCTCCTGGTGGTGGTGGTGGTAGAGCCTCAGTGCGTCGCCCACCACCTCCTACTCGGCCAGCTCCTCTACCTCGTCCACCTCCTCCCTGTGGACCACCACGTTCGACCCTCTACCTCTGCCTGGGTGGCCCCTCAACCGTCTGCTGCTCCTCGGCACGGTGGGTCGGGCAGTCACGAGCCATTTGACCCTGTCAGCCGCATGTGTAGAACTACCTGCCTCTCGAAAGACTGGCTCCACGCTGTGTGCCCCGCACTGCTGAGCCAGTGTCATGAGGTCTTCTACATGAGGGTTTGGACTGCCTGGACCCCTGAGTCATCCGTCGACTGCCTGCTGTGGAAGACTCTGCTACGTGCCACCCCGCGGTTGGTCTCACTGCTGGAGAAGTCTCAACAAGAAAGCTCTCGAGCAAAAGGGCTCGCTCCAGTACTCCTGCCTGAGTCAAAATTCTGAGGGAGATTAGTGATGCCCTGATCTCTTGTCTTAATCCCTACTCAAAGGTCTGGCCCCAAAAGAGTGGGTCCCGTACCATGTCGGTCGAGTAGCGTGAGAGATCGGTAAATCTCGCTGAGTACTGGGCGACCGTCAAGCTGCCTTGCCGCAGCTGGAGAAGCTCCTGGATGTGCACCACACGGAGGGTGGCTGGGATGAACTCTGAGCGGAAGAGGCTCTCAAAGTCCGTCTAGAGAAGATATGCCTCATCGTGCACCTGTAGCATCAAGCTCCACCATCGGCCCGCTGCTGCGTGCAGTAGGCTCGCTCCGAGGATCACCATGTGGTTTGCTGGTGTTCTCACTAATCGGAAAACTCGGACCACTGCCTCCAGCCAGTCCTCGGCTCCCTGGGGGTCCGTCTCCACGTTGAACCTGGGCGATCGCTGTTGCTGGAACTCATGCAGTGCACTGAGGCGACGTGCATCATCAGCGGCTAGTGCTGGAAGCATCGGTGGCTCGGCGGGTAAAGGTACCGCCGATGCCTCAGCTGTCAAAGGGCACTACACCGAGGCCTTGTCGCTCGGCGGGCTGTTGTCACACTCAACTCTCGGAAACCTCGCTGGCTGCCATCGTGGGGCAATCCTGAAAAGGAAACTGGTGTGCCACAGTCAGAACAGTATACCTCGTGAGCTGATACAAGTAATCACAAAGAAAACTTGAAACACACATGCAATAAATGTTTTCTTGCATTAAGTTAGAAATCAGAAGTCAGTGTCCTGGTGTATGGATACGTCGGCCACAACACCAACACTGGACTCCCTAGACTGATAACCACAGCCAATATTCTAAACACTATTGATTCACATAGAAAAGATCAGAGTCCGCGGTAGAACCGAACTCCTATGATACCAATTTGTCACGACCCATCCTCGGGGCCCGTGTCGTGACTACCCCAAGCCCGCCTTCCAAAGGCCAGGGGCTGGTGACTAGAACCAAGGTGTAAGTCCCGGAAAAAGGGAAGGCTTTGCCTTTATAAAGTAACCAACAAACACCATAGAGTAAGAAGGCAGAAGTAAACACTAAGTAAAATATGGTACAACGGTAAGTGCAGAAAGTAAGTGGGCCATAATACAAACCCAAACTGAATGTAATGTACAACTGGAAAGGGAAAATAGCAACTGAAAAGTAAAGCCGCGACGTCGAGCTGTCCACTGGGAATCCCACCTGAAGGGTGGGTACAGATAGCCTCTACTGCTCCTCGGGTCCATCCGACCGCTCTGAGTACGTCCCAACAAGTGGTCCACCTCCAGGTACCGTCCTGCTCCTCAAGCCTCCACCACGATCAGCGTTGTCCAACATCTACAACCATCACAACGTAGTGCGGGCATAGCCTGTGCAGGGGTGAGTATAAGCTACTCAGTAGGGACCCCGAGACCCCCGAAGGTCTCCCAGAATCCACAAAGGATAAACCATAAAGGAAAGATACAATCATGAAGTAACATCCGACAGGGCTTAGGTATATGCCCATACATATACCTAAGTCATTAAATCTCGCTTGGCTCCAACATTCGAGCTCAAGTACAACCCAGTCCACACAGGAAAGAAAATTGTAAATCCACAAAGGATAGCACAACACAATCCACAAAAGAAAGTAAACATGATTCATCTCACACTGGAATACTTCTTGTATGACGATAAAGATGACCAGATATTTCCACCGATTCATCTAAGTCATCGGACCCACAAAGGATCGATAGGTACTAAGCCCCACAATGACCCAAAAAGGATCTGAACCACAAAGGATCAATAGGTAACTAACCCCCGCAATGACCCACACAGGATCAGACCCACACAGGATCGATAGGTAACTAACCCCCGCAAAGACCCACACAGGATCAGACCCACACAGGATCTGTAGGCGCTGGCCCACACAGGACCGTTGAACGCTAACCCACATAGGATTGGACCCACACAGGATCGGTAGCACTAGCCCACAAAGGATCACTAAGTGCTGTAGTCATCGCCGTCGAATCTACTGAGGATCTCTGCACAGTCGTCGCCATCACAGTAGCAGTCACAGCCAGCTCTAGGGTTCCCGTACACAACAAGCTCATTCGGGAGGGTCCACTCCACGAGCTTAAGGGCTGATACATCAACTGACACATATTCCAGAGTTGATGCATCCAAAATTTCCGTATCACCAACAGGAACTCAACGTCGCAGACGGCGCGTCAATCGGACGCCCGGTCTGAGAGTTAGTGGCTTTTTCGTCCCAGGGGCCCAGTTGGTTTTTAAGGAAAAACCAACGCAAACATATTCCACCTGTGTCCAAACCTCGGGCGGAGTAAGTCAAAATATCCTTCCCACTTAGAGGAATTCATCAAAGTCGACGGCATGTCAATCGGACGTCCGAAGCTCAAGATATGAGTGTTTCCGCTCCGAGGGCCCGGTTGGTTACGTGTACGAACCAACCCTGCTAAACCCAAAGTATTCCGAAACATAGAGTGTAATATAGCGAAACGACCGTCTCGATCCAAGGATCGCATCGCCACTAACGGCGCATCGTTCCGCGGCCCGTAGCTCATGTTATGAGAAAAAGCCTGAAAAGGTCCGGAAATGGGGGGTCTGGCCCGGACCGACCCGACCCGACCCCCCTAGGTTGGCCTGAACTGGGTCGACCCGACCCGGGTCCAGGTTGGACCCGACCCTGCCTGGGCGTGACCCGGCCCGAACCGGTGGGTCGGCTTGGCTCGGCTCGGCCGAGCGGCCGAGCGAGGGAACCGCGGGGCGTGCTGTCCCCGCGGGAAGAGGAGTCGCGGCCCCGCGTGGGGCCGCGCTTGGTCAGCGGACGCGGCAGAGCCGCATCCTGTGTCTCGCTGGACCCTCGCAGTCGTGGGTCTGGTCGGCCACCTCCGCCGCGACTTCAGCCGCGATGGCTCCATCCGGCGGCGCGCCGGGGCACCGTCGGTGGAGACGGCGGGCCGCCGTAGTTGCTCCGGTGGTCCTATTCCATTTCCGTCTGCGCCGTAGCTCCTCCCGGTTCCCGTTCTCCACTTCGGAATCAACAAATCGTCTCTGCGACCTATTTTTTCTTCGTCCTCCGTTCCCCACACCAAGAACAAAGGGCAGTGGGTTCAGACTTGTTCATTGGTCCGCACCCACCGCGTTAGCGGTTTGAAACAACTCCATAAAAATCCCAGCAATTGATGAACCACGACCCACAATAATAATTTTTCCTTGGAGGAAACAAGCATAGGTAAAAGAAATCATTATCAAAACAAACCCTACCTCGTCATAGTCATCGGACGAGTTCTTCGCGGAATTTACCGTCGCGGTAAAAGATGATCGTCGCGTCGCGGAAGGGCTTCGTGTCGTCGCGGTATATGGTGTCGCGTCGATGAACTCTGAGGATCAAGGACATACAGATTTAATTATAATAATTAAATCCATGATGATGTTATAATCCACAAGGAATTAAAAGGATTTCAATCTCTTACTTCAACGGATGATCGAAGATCTGTTGCGGAAGAAGGAACGTCGCGGAAGAAGCGTCGGCGTCGCGGTACTCGGCGTCGCGTCGTCGATCTCCGTGGGTCTGGTGTTCTTCGTCGCCCTTCATCGGAGGCCGGCGTTCTTCGCGTTCTTCACGTTTTTCACATTCTTCGCGAAGGAGAATGAATATCCGTATAGATTCTCCAGAGGTTTAACACCACATCCAAGAAAAAGGCGTGTTGGTTTTATTTTATTAACATGCCAACAAATGAAAAAAAGATAAGTAACGACCCATTAATTCATAGAATTAAATTCAACGAATAAACCACCCAATTAAAAGGAGCGTTTAATTTTTTAAGAGAACGCCCCAGTTGACTAAAATTTAATAGGGGTTTTCGCGGGTGCGTTACTTAGCGGAAAAGAAACGGTGGGGCTCGTGCGGGCCCCACATCACAAATATCCTACCAAGAGGGTAGGATATTTTGATTTGCACCCTATCTGCTTCAAATCAGCTTAAGCAGCATTAAGTGGCGTTTAAGTGGTATTAAGTGAAATTTAAATAATGTTGTCACACCACTTTATTTTATTTCTTAACCTAACCCCAAAAATTTAAAAACCACACCCGAGCAAACGCAACTCCGGAAGAGGCGTTTCTAAGCAAATATCGGTGCTACGATTCCATCGGTGCCCTCAGAATTTGATTCCGAGCACCAGTTTAAAAGTTAGAAAAACCCACTCGTTCGTCCACTGAACATACCCGAGCCAAACTTCAGAAAATGATTCCGGGCACACCGGGCCTCGGAATCACGTGCCGTCAGAAACTGCGTTCTTGAAAAATTCTAAAGAAAATTAAGAAATAAATTTCCTTGAAATTTACCTGTCTTTACATGGACCTAAAGACCCTTCACTATATATTCAACCAAGTGGACATAAACCCATGAATTAGGTGATGGATTGAGAACATTAATGTAATTCCCCATCCCCAGTTATGGGATTCAGTGCGTTATTTTAATACATTGGCATGATTACAAGGAATCACGTCCCGATGGATTGATCAGTTTAGCAGTCTTTGAAAATAGATTACATACATGAATGTTATATTACACATTATAAAACAAAACAAAACATAAATGATCCTTTTAGAACGCCATTAATCCCATAGAATAACCCTTCTTATAAATTATAATACACTTCTCGGAATCTTGGGAATATTAAAACATAGAAAGGGGTGATCTCAGATGCTCAGTAAGGATAACAATATAGAAGAAACATTCATAAATAAGTATTAACATTTAAGGAAATTTATAAGGCTAAAAAAGAATTTTAAACATAAAATTTCTCATAATATGACAAGGATACAATAAAATAATTCCATTTACTTATTCACATGTATATTCTACTAGTCTAATAATCAATTGCAATATCAATAGCCACATTCTTAATAATTGAATGCATAATTCTAGACTTCATAACCACATATTCAAGGCCTTGTGCCAAGACTACAAATAAGATTTTGTCAAGGACCTGTGCCAAGACACTAGTTTGTCTCATGAGACCTACCGATGCATCGAGGATCTATAGAGATCTCCACCCATCACTTACTATGTCCAATTCATTCCTTATATGAAAAAGGTTTAAACATAACAAAATCATTCGTATTGAAAATAGCATTCGAAATGCCAATACTTTATCCATAAACCATGATTGGTATAAAAATAACTCATTCACAATCAAACATATCACCAAAATTCCAATACAATAAGGATGATTAGTAACTAATTAAAACATGTTTAAAATCAATCAAAGTATGTTGACAAAGATGAACATGATTTGTAAAACTCTTTGAGAGAAATATCCCTTTTTAATGAAAACATTTAAATGTCACAAAATTTAGGAAGGAATACATTTAAAGAAATTTATGAATCAAAGCATCCCAAACCACTTCAAAACTTTTTAAAATAATTAATATTTTAAAAACATTCATGTCCATATAAATAAATCCTTAAAACCCGTTTTAAAAAACATGGACATTAATGAGAAAGGTTTAGAAGAATAAATCTTTAAAACATTTAAAATGATGTTTTATTAAAAGAGTAACTTAAAAATAATCACATTGAAAACAATTTAATGAAACATGGACATTGATATCTATTATGCCCCAGTATATACCTATGTAAAAACAATCTCGTATAATAATGAAATCATGAAATTAACCCTTTACTTGCATTTTTCATTGGTCGAGTATACATTTATCATTCTATATAATAACCATATAATGTTATTAAATTATAGGAAAACCATATTCAAATATATTATATCATAAATTATTCATTTATTACTTTATACTACCCATTTAATAATTAGTTCCATGTTAAATTAACATTTTGGGTAATAATCGCTTTCTTTATCGTACATGATTTAACTTGTTATTCCTGATCATATCATTTAGATGATGATTTAAATACATCCAGAATAAAAAAACATGATTTATATATCACATATATTTATATTATAAATATGTATAATAGATAGATATATGAAATGGACAACACCATTTATAGAGATGGTAGGTCGTACGTATGCTTAAACATTGTTTCAGTTTTCATATCGTATTGAACGGATGTAAGTGAATAAGATATGTGTAGTAATTACATATATATATATATATTATCATTATTATTTAATATATTACATTATTTTTAATAATATATATTTTTATTATCATCGTTGAATGGTGAACTTGTGAATGAATCTCATCCCTTCGTGGAGACGGTAATCCGTACGTAGGCATATATGGTGACATTGTCATTTATTGGATGGATAGAATAATTAATATGGTTGTACCATTATCATAATAACATCACAGTATATAGACTAAAATGGAGTTATTATTTTAGAATGGAAAAAACAACAAAAGAGGAAGTGGATGAAGAAAATAACATGAAAGAGGTGATAAAATATTTACCTCTACCTCGAGTTCTTCTTATTGATTTGATCATAAGGGCTCCTTAGGTTTGCTTTATGACCAAAGGAAGGCCTCCAGCATGAAGGGAGGAATGTTGGGAGGATATTTGTGCAGGGGTTGGCCGAGCCAAAAGATTTTGGAGTTGTAAAATTAAGAGAAGGGGAATTGCCCTTTTATAAGAGAGGTGAGTGTCACTTTAGGAAAAGAATGAAAAATTATTTTATAATAAAATCATTTTCAGTTTATAATATCTCTGAAAAAAAATATATGAAGTCTCAGGTAGGTATTGGTTTAAAAACATTCAACTAATAGGTTTTAGACTGGTTTAGGTCATCATATTAATCATATCATTTAGATTTAACTATTAGTTTAATAGTTTGACATTTACCATGTCTCTTTGTGATTTTATATTATATAGATAATAATCTTATTATAACAAGAAAAGAGAACCCCATGTTGGTAATTATTCATATATATAACCTTTTCTAAGTCCTTTGGATGAACCTTATATTTTTATGAATATTATATCAATTAATAATATAATTTTTCTAAAACAAATCTCAATTATTTCAATTTTGACACTATTTAGTATTTGATTTTTTTGAAAGCCATAAAAACATTATCACTTAGAATAATATTTATTTAAGAACCCTAACATGTCATATTAGCCTATAAAATTAGTGGAATTCATCAGAAGTCTCAATTTACATTTATTTGGATATTTATAATATCAATTATTTTAATATTTCATTAATAAGGTAATTACTCCATCATCATTGTGTCATTAATAAATTAAATTATTTAATGTGTAAATAATATTAATAAAATTACATTATGTACGAAAAATTATTTATTTCTAATGAGTATATATATTCGACTTTATATTATGTGTAACCCTATATTAAAAATGGTTTAGTTATTAAACATTGAATTTATAACTTTTAACACGTCTTTTAATAAAATAATAATAAATGTCATAATCTAATCCAAGTGGACCAAAGAGGATCATATTTTATTATTAAGGTTTTTTTGGTCGAATTATTCTTATCCAATAGAATTACGGCGTGTTTTAAGGTAATTATGATACCATTTTTACCCTTAATTACCCTATTCACTTTTAACCGTGTTAAATAAAAGATAAAAGTTACTATTCAAAAAAATTATTTTCAACTTATTGAACCAGATTTTAATTAATTATATTAACCTTTTCTCTAGGATTTTTTAAATTCTACTCACAAAAGTGGTAAAATTATGTTTTGTGCAAATTTGCAAAAGCTCCTAGGAGGTGGGTACAAGACGGAAAAAGTTCGATAAAATTTTATATATCTAAACGTATTATAAAATGATGCCAATAAATTTCATTGAACTTAAATAAGTATTATATATCTATTTTGAATTTAAATAAATTAAATAAAATAACAAATTATTTAAATAAAAAGTCAGTTTTAATTAATAACGCAGTGTTTTTCACTATTCATGAAAAATTGAATGTTTTCAGAAAAATACCAAAACTTTACCCTAAGCTAATTTTGATATTCTGAATTCAAAAATATAGTTTATTTTACCAAATTAAAAACAAACAAGTTTAATTTATTTATTTAAAAATATTTCCACTTTTCAAAACCAAAAAGTAGGTTTTTAAAAAGTAAACATTATCAAAAGATTGACATGTGTTTATGTAAATTTTAAATGTGAAGTTACTTATAATGACATACATTGTATTAAATTATAAAAAAATAATCTAATTATACTTCCAAACCATTCAAGTGGATAATTTTTGACTATAAAGTTTTTTGATTAAAAATGCTGTTTTTAATTAAAACATAGTATTTTTCACTATTCATCAAAATATGAAAGTTATCAGAAATGTACTAAAAAATTTTATAAACAAAATCTTTATGTCCCACTTATAACGAAAATTTTTATTTCATTAAATTTAATATATAAAAGTGCCAAATATTGGTTTTTAAATGGGTTCTCCATTAAAAAATGGTAAAATTGCATTTTTTATAAAAATACCTAATTTATCCAAAAAATATATATTTGTTCTTATATTATGTCTAAGAAACACATAATATGGATGTTAAAATTATATAAAGTATATAATATTTAAAATAATGTTAATACTATTCATAACCGTTTTTTGAACGGTTAGTTTAGTAAGTTGGGCTGCGCTCGATCTCGGTGATTCATGTAGCACAAGATATTGAATTACTTTAATGAGATAGTGTAATATTAAATCATGGGGTGGTACATTATCCACTCTTTCAATAAATTGCATCCACAAAATTTGAAATTTTTCTTCGAAAATACATGTTTAAAAATAGAAAAACAACATTGTGGAAAACCCACATCGAAAATTGGGTTAATAAAATTTATATTTAATAAGAGGGAAAGGGAAATGAAAATGTCACCACCAAATTATGATCTCTATTAGAAGAACATTGGTGGAAATTAGAGACAGTAATTAGAATAAAAACGTAAATATTTATAGGGAGTTATTGAGTTCATGTAACACACTGAGATTTTATAAGATATATTCTATTTTATTTATTTCACATATTCTATTGTATGCTAAAACAAGATTATTTTGCACTATACGCAACACCGTATTAGCTTGCAGTATATGCAACACTAATCTTGGATCATGTTACACACAATTTCATGTTTTTTATAGTAGTTATTCTATGCAACATTGAGTGTATATATATATATATATATTCAATGTATAAACGAAATATGGTTGCATTTTGTTATACGCAACAAAAAGGAGCCTTTCACTACACACAAACATGACTTGTCTTGCATTACATGCAATCGCGACCTTCCTCGATAGTGTGAGTTGTACGCAATACCAGGTTTCACTAAACGACGATATATTGTTATAATATTATTATGAACTAAAAATTATGAATAGTATTATGTAAATTTTTAATTTTATGAAATTATAATTTATCTTACACAATTTATATAACATGGTATGAGAACAAAATAAATTTTTTCGGGTAAAATAAGTATTTTTAAAAAAATGCAGTTTTGCCTCCTTTTGATGGAATACCGACATTAAATTTAGTTTTGACATATTTAGAAGTTAAATTTGACAAAATAAAATTCTTCTTTGGAATCAAAATATAAAAATTTACTCTGCATAAATTTTTCATATTATTCTGATAACTTTCATATTTCAATGAATAGTAAAACCATTCTATATTTTAATTTAAAAAAAAAAATTCATCACAATAATTTATATGGTGAAATTATAATATTTAATTGTTTCATATTATAATTAGAATATATTGTTACCATTTAATATAATTTATGTCATTACCATTAATTTTACATTGAATTCATAGGTAAAATCATTTCAATCCTTGGCAATGTTTTAACTTTTAAAACTCGTTTTCTTCACAACAGGATTAATTTCAAATTAATTAATGAAACATCTGTGTTTTGAATTTTGAAAAATGGATTCGATATTTGAATTCATTGTGTCCAAATTATGTTAATAGGTTACTTTTATTTTTTTGATATTATGAATAGTAACTACAATAATTTTTATTTATTGCAATTAAAGGTCAATCGGGTAATTAAGGGTAAAAATAAGATTATCAAATTACCCGAAAACCTACCAAAATTATATTGGATGACTAAAATAAGACCCATATCACCTAAGGGTAGGAATTAATTCATTTTATGGACTTTTGACCATGGAAATAATTTAATTATTATTAAAACCAAAGAAAGTGACAACATGTCACTCTCTTAAGTATTATAATTATAATAATTTTAGCTTAGTGATAAAATTCATGAATATTCTAACATAAACAGTCTACAGAAATCTAATAAAATTATCTAAATCATGTGAATATATTTATAATTTTTAGGGATTAAATAATTATCATTAATGGTGACACAATAGTGATGTTTAAATTATTTTATAGATTGAAATATAAAATAAATGGTTTTAAAAATACTAAAATAAATATTATATGAACTATTTAATATTCTATAAGAATTTTTTAGATAAATATGATATGTTATAAATCTATTAAATATTTTATTTTTGAACATATCTTCTGTGTGGATATTATTTAAATTCAAATAAATGAATAGTGTCAAAATTGACACTATTGTTATTTTATAAAAATAACATAATATAAAATTGTTTAAAAATCACAAAAATATTTAAAAATTATAAATTAACATTTAAATGGTCTAAAATGTCATTAATTATCCAATTATGGATAATTCACTTTACATAAGTAATTATTTTTAACAATTTAAAATTTAGAATCTTATAACTAAAAGTAAAAATAAATAACTTAAATAAGGAGAAATCAAGTTGATAAGGTTTAAAATAAATTTACAACATGTATAAATATTTTTGGTTGATGATATTACAACCGTGGATCATATAATCTTCGAATATGAGTCATTTTTGGAGGTTTTTAAGTGGTTGTTTTTATTATAAATTAATATTTTTGAGGTTTCCAAAGGTGCCCCTCTCCTCCCTTATAAAAGGGAACCTCCTCTCTCTCTTCTTCACAAAACATTGAGCCTTCCAGATCGGCCAAAACCTGACCATTTCTCTTCTCCACTTCCATATAAACATTTTGGAGGTTCTGGTATTCTCAAAAGACTAACTCTAGTTCCATAATAGGAATCTTAAAGGATATGCGTCGAAGAAGAGGTAATCTCTTCTACCGATTCTTTCATGTTTCTTTCTTCTTCAACTTATTCTTCATTAGTTGTTTAATTATAAAGTAATAACATCAGTATCACTAATATACTGATATGTTATTATAAATATTAAACAACCCCATTTAACCTTCTATCCATCCTATGGAAAATGAAATAATCGTGTGTGCGTACATACGAAATACAGTCTCCACGCCCTGGTGTAATCAATTTTCCTACCCCCACCATACTTGGATGGGTACAATGGTGTAAACAATAACTATATATGGTTATTATAACATCATACTTATTCTGAGATATTATATCATCCTCTCCAATTTTATTAAATCATTATGGGAATGATATCATCACTCGTTCGTATGTACGGACTACCGTCTCCCCGAACGCGATGAGATTCATTTTCCATGATTAACCATTCATGTATGATTGTAAAGTATATATAATAAATAATAATGAAATATATTAAATAATAATGATAATGAATTTATGTACATATATTTTTTATTTTCTTAATTCCATTTAAGTTAATAAGGAAATGAAAACAGTGTTCATGCGTACGTACGTCCTACCGTCTCCATGAACGATGTATTTCATTTCATTTATCGATCAATGATTTATATTTAAATGATTAATATATATTATATATAAATCATGTTTTACATTCTGTAATTTAGTAAATCAGGATATCATTAATAATATCAAGAACAACAAGTCTAAACACATATGATAAATGAAACGATTTTACCCAAAATGATGATATAACAATGAATTTACAAAAGAACGGGTAATATAAATTCACAATTGAACCATATATGATATAATAACAATGAATATGATTCATTAATAAGTCAATCACATTATTGAAATCATTATACAGGAGGTGTGGATACATATGAAGCCTATCAGACATAAGGTAAGGTGTAAAGACCCGAAAATTTCAAGGGAATTTTTTTCTTACTTTTCTTTGGAATTTTACAAGAACGCAGTTTCTGACGGCGCCTGATTCCGAGGCCCGGTGTGCCCGGAATTAATTTCTGAAGTTTGGCTCGGGTACGTTCAGTGAACGAGCGAGCGGGAATTTCTATCTTTTGAACCGGTGCTCGGAATTGAAATCCGATTGCACCGATGAACTCGAAACGCCGGTAATCGCTTAAGGGAATCTTTACTGTAGTTGCGTTTGTGCGGGAAAAGAAGTTAATTTTTTGGGGTTTTATTAAAAAAGTGAATAAAATTGTTAAATCAATTTTATTTCATGTTAAGTTGTTAACTTCTCCCATGGGAAGTTGGTGGTGGGCCCACATACATCCAATTTCCCATGTGTGGATATTTGAAAGGGTGGGGCCCACACAAACCCCTCCCCACCTCTTCAAATTCCTTAACTTTCCTAACCCCTCTAAACCCCCCATTTAAGTTTTGATAACTTAACACCTCCTTAATTTTATAACATCTTATGTTAATAACTTAAGTGAGTTAAATATGGGTTTTGAATTTTCAAACTCTTGAAATTCAAAACCTATATTGGGTTAATAAAATAAGTGGGAGGATTATTTTATTTTGGGGTTAGTTGTTCTTGTGGTGGAGACTTGGGAGAGAAAAGGTTAAGTCTTCTTCTTCTTCAACATCGACGAAGAACGCGAAGAACACCTCCAACGAAGAACATCTCCACCGAAGAACGCGACGTCTTCTTCCAACGACGTTTCCGCTTCGAACGCACCTCGACGACAATGGAGTCGACGTTCTTTCCCCGCGACTCCCGACCTCTGCGACGCTCGTCTTCCGCGGGTTGTTGAGGTGCACCGTTTCTGAATCGAGGTAGGGGTTTATTTATTTAATTGTTCGTGAATACAAACATGGTGATAATCGTGGATTAAAACCCTTTTTGTTATTGAATAACGTGAGGGGGTCGGACCGCACAAACACGGCCGACCCTCCTCCTTTGTTTTTTGTGATGGTATCTTGAGGATGATACGAGAAAACGTGGTGCCGTTGCACCCCAAGATTTATTGTGGAAGATACGCGCGGCGCCGTCGCGCCGCGCCGTGGAAAGAAATCCAAGAACGGGATGTCGTCGCGTCGCGTCGAAGAAAGTCAAAGGCGTCGCGGCCGGAGCGGGGCCGCGGCGGAGGGAAGCGATGTCGTCGCATCGCGCCGAATGGCATAGGCCGCGGCCGGTTCCGGGCCGCGGTGGAGCAAGATGACCGGCGACCGGCACCGGGCCGCCGATGTCGGCGAAGGAAGGACCGGCCGTCGCCGGTCCTTGGTGGCGAAAACGGCCGGCCAGTGCGGGCCGGCCGGGCAGTGGAGACCGGGGGAATTAATTCCCACGGCCGGGTCTTCAAGCGGCCCCAATTAAGGGGCCGCAGTTTCACAAAGGGGGGGGGGGGCTTTGCCCCCCTCGCGCGGCACCCGAACGACGCGCTGGCCGCACCGCCGGCCGGGTCGCGCCGCCGGCCGGGCCGGGTCCAGCCGGACCGGGTCGGGTTGACCCGGTTCGGGCCGGGTCGGCCCGGGCCCAGACCCCCAGTTTCGGACCACTTTTGGTCAAATGCCCGTATCTTGGGCTATGGGCCTCCAAACGACTCGCCGTCAGCGGCAACGCGATCCTTGGATCGAGACGGTCGTTTCGGTATACTATACTCAAGGTACATCTTACTTTTCGGGAGGCTACGTGGTTAAAACTCCATAGTTAAGCGTGCTTGGCCTAGAGTAGTGATCAGGATGGGTGACCTCCTGGGAAGTTTCCCAGGGTGGGTGTGAGACGGAAAAGCCAATAACTTCCAGACCAGGCGTCCGATTGACGCGCCATCTGTTGCGTTGCGTTCCTATTGACGATACGGAACTTTTGGCATCCTCCGCCCGAGTTTTGGATGCAGATGGATAGTGGCCGGGTTGGATCGCACCGAAATCCAACCGGGCCCGTGGAACAGAAAAGCTGATATCTTTCTGACAGAACGTCCATTTGACGAACCGTCAGCGGCGTTGGTGATCGCTCATAGAAACAGTCCCTATGATTTTACCCTATGAGAGTTCGGGGTACAGTTGAGATACGGTCGGGTTTGGTTCGCTCACGAAACCAACCGGGCCCCTGGGACGAAAAGGGTAATAACTCACAGACCGGGCGTCTGATTGACGCGTCGTCTGTTGCGTTGAGACCCCTATGACGTGGCGGTCCTTTGAGATACTTCTTCGTGGGACTTTGAAATACTTGGAGTATCGACTTGTAGCTCGTGGAGCGGACCCTCCCAGTGACGAGCATGCGGAGTACGGAGACTGTGTAGCTGGCTGAGACCCGACGACTGCTGATCGAACGACTCGGTGTGTTACAGAGGTGCGCTTGGTTGTAGCGGCACATGGGAGCGCTTGGTTGTAGCGGCAGACCCACGACAGAGGTGCGCTTTTTTATAGCGGCACATGGGAGCGCTTGGTTGTAGCGGAAGACCCACGACAGAGGTGCGCATGGTTGTAGCGGCACATGGGAGTGCTTGGTTGTAGCGGCAGACCCACGACAGAGGTAAGCTTTGTTGTAGCGGCACATGGGAGCACTTGGTTGTAGCAGCAGACCCACGACAGAGGTGCGCTTGGTTGTAGCGGAACATGGGAGCGCTTGGTTGTAGCGGCAGACCCACGATAGAGGTGCGCTTGGTTGTAGCGGCACATGGGAGCGCTTGGTTGTAGCAGCTGGCCCGCAGTACTCGATGGGTGGAGTTCTTCAGCAGTCTTAGGTTAGTGAGCAGTACCTCGGAGTCGTGACAGGACCACTGTACACTCCAGAGACGGAGCTCTTCAGCAGTTACGGTTTCGATAATGAATATCCTGGTTGAGCTGAGAATTTTGACCTTGTGTTTACATCATGATTGGGATGGGTCACTTGCTAACTTAGGTATATGTATGGGCATATACCCTGGTAGTGGTTATCCATTGATTTCACAATCCTTGTGTTTCCTCATGATTGAGATGGGTTACTTGATAACATAGGTATATGTATGGACATATACCTAAGTAGAGGTTATCTGTTGAGATCTTCTTTGTGGTTATCCTTGTTGGTTTAGTGAGACCTTGAAGGTATCGGGGTCCCTACTGAGTATCGTTATACTCACCCCTGCACGGGCTATGCCCGCACCTCGTTGTGTTGGTTGCAGACGACCGGCAGTGCTGACAGAGGCCGAGTGTTCGAGGACTGGACGGTACCTGGAGGTGGACTATATGAAGAGATGGTACCTGGAGGAGGACCTCACGACGAGACGGTACCCAGAGGTGGACGTGACGATGAGGCGGTACCCGTAGGTGGACCACTGGACGGACATACTCGGAGCGGACGGCGGGACCCGAGGAGCAGAGGAGCTATCTGTACCCACCCTTCAGGTGGGATTTCCAGTGGACAGCTCGGCGTAGCAGCTTTACTTTTCAGTTGTTGTTTTCCCTTAGAGTTGTACTTTACAGTTGGGCTTGTATTTCTGGCCCCTTTTTACTTTCCGCACTTACTGTTGTACTCAGTTTTTACATAGTGTTTACTTCTTCCGCTTGTACTCTGTGTGATTGTTTACTTTACAAAGGCAATGCCTTCCCTTTTTACCAGGATTTACGCCTTGGTGCAAGTCGCCAGCCCCTGGCCTATGGAAGGCGGGCTTGGGGTAGTCACGACATGGGCCCCGAGGACGAGTCGTGACAAATTGGTATCAAAGGAGTTCGGTTCTACCGCAGAACTTATAACTCTGATGTTTCTTTCTGTGAAGCAATAGTGTTGAGAGTACCGAGTGTGGTTTTCAGTTCAAGGAGTCCAGTGTTGGTGCGGGCGGCCGACGTATCCATACACCAGGACCCTGACAACTGATTTCTGACTTTGTGCACGAAAACACTAATTTCTTGTGTGTTTTCAAAGGTTTTCCCTTAAAACAGCTCAAACCAGGTCAGCTCACCAGGTATAAACGTTTGACCGTGTCACGATGTTTCTTTCATAATGCTTTTTCATGGACGACCAGCTAGAGCCCCGAGAGTGGTACGTACTGACAGCCCGCCGAGCGACGAGGCCTCAGTACAGGGCCCTATCCTAGTTGAGGCACCAGCAGAGGCACCAGCGGTTCTGCTACCCGTTGGGCCACCGATGCCACCAGCCCCAGCAGTAGGCGATACACGACGCTTGAGCACGCTGCACGAGTTCCAGCGCTAGAGGCCACCCAGGTTCCGGGGAGAGACGGACCCGCAGGCGGCTGAGGTTTGGCTAGAGGCTGTGGTGAGAGTCTTCAGGCTAGTGGGGACGCCGACAGACTTCATGGTGATCTTTGCTACCAGCCTCCTTCAGGCAGCAGCAGGCAGGTGGTGGAGCCACTTGTTCTAGTTTTGCGATGAGATGAACTTCGCATGGGAAGACTTCGAGACCTTCTTCAGGGTGGAGTTTGTGCCAGTATCTCTACACCCCGAGCGTGTACAGGAGATTCTGCCTTTGCCGCGTGCTTTTCGATCAGTATCCGAGTCATCTGTGGGAAGTAGACAGATGATGCAGACGTCCAGGAGGACCGGACTAGCAGTTGGACGATATCGGGTTTTAGGACCGGTGGTGCGGGGCACCCGAGGTGGGGTCAGAGACAGGTGTGCCAGAAACGGACAATGTTACTCCTACGGCGGAAAGTGTCACCTGGCACGTGACTGTCTGACTCCTCGTACGATTGATCAGCGGGTGTTGGAGGAGCCACCGAGACAGAATCAGCGGCGAGTGCTTGAGTAACAGCCGAGCAGTGGACAAGGCAGTAGAGCTCTGAGAGTAGGTGGGCAGGAAGGAACTAGTGGATACGTCCTTTGTACTTCTAGTTCCATGTTGCTTTGTATTCGTGTCTTTGTATTATGATCTGCAATAATAAAAAGACACTTATCTTTGTTTTCTTTCCTGTCCTTTTGTTTGGTTGATACTGAGTGGTCCCGGTTAAACTGTTGACTTGACCCTCACTTTCGAGATTTCTACTGGAGGGGACCCAGTGTCCTCACACTGATGCCGAAAGTGTGACTCGACCCTTGGAGGCGAGAGTGACAGTTGGATCTCTTAGTAGATACGTCGAGGCCTTACGACGTCATCCATGGCATTAATGCATCATTCATGTCAGGATTGACTGTATTAGGCAACGAATGTGGTTCATCTAGGGGATGAGACCGGGTTTCTCTTATCGGCAAAGAAGAAATCATAGCAGCTCTTGTGAGACTAAAGGAGGTACAGTACATCCAAGAGAGGATGAAGACTGCACAGTGCAGTAAGAAACAGGAAACCGGTGCCAGTCATAGAGACTCGGGCGTGTTAAGAAGAGGAATCTTAATGGAGAGATGAGTCTACGAAGCAGTAGACGTGGAGGTAGAGCTAGGAGAGCAGCATGAGGTGGTGTACATCCTAACATGGTACAACCACCCGCCTTAGATATCCCCTCCAAGCTCAGGGAGCTGGAGGGCGGTGGAAGAATGCGGCTGCATGCGGTCAAGGAGTGTGACCCAATGGATCTAAAAATGATTCAAGGGACAGTCTGTGTCAACTATTATCTGCTGAAGTAACAGACGTCGATATGAATCATTCTTCACTTTCATAAATCTTGTTCCAGACCTAGAGTTTCCGGTAAGCCGTGGACTTGACCCTCATGTCTGGAGATACCTTGGGAGGAGACTCGATAATCACACTTACGTCGATGGTGTGGTCAGACCCTTGAGGTGAGATTTTTGGTTGGAATCTCTTGGTGGCAGCATCGAGGCCTTACGACGTTAGTTTGAGTATGGAATGGGCAATAACTGTTTATACTCAAATTGACGGTTTTAGGCAAACGTCGGGATGGGTTTTCCTTGGTCGGCGGAAAAGGAAACCCCAGGCAGCGCAGGGTAACTCTTGCAAAGGAGAGTGCGACCGATCACTCTTGAGTCGGTCAACCTTACCCTCGTGGCAGCAGCCTTTCGAGTTCCATTTCTAACAGAAAATGGAGACCTCTGGAGTTCGAGGATGATGATCACGTCCTTATATGGTTCTCACCTCGACGAGGTTTACAGAGATGTGGCCAAGGCAGCAAGTTATCTCTGGGGTTCAGCGGACCTTCTTAGGTCCCCAGCTAGGTAGGCGGGGTGGCTTACTGCTTGACCCATTCACCACAGTTGCACCAGGTGCACGACGACTTCCACGTATCTCAACTGAGGAGATACGTGCTCGACCCTTCGCATACCATCGACCATGAGGAGCTGGACGATGGTGATGGGGTGTCTTTCACGGAGATTCCAGTGGGGATCGAGGATCGACAGGAGCAGATCCTACGAGGACGATCGATTCCTCTGGTGCACTTTCTTTGGCAGTACGGAACCTCCTGGTAAGCACATGGGAGTGGAAGGCTCAGATGCGTGCTCTGTACCGCTTTTGTGACCCTAGTTTGTATTGAAGCTTTACGGGGACGTAAAGCCCTGAGGTGGGAGTAATGTAAAGACCCGGAAATTTCAAGGAAAATTTTTTCTTACTTTTCTTTGGAATTTTACAAGAACGCAGTTTCTGATGGCGCCTGATTCCGAGGCCCGGTGTGCCCGGAATTAATTTCCGAAGTTTGGCTCGGGTACGTTCAGTGAACGAGCGAGCGGGAATTTCTATCTTTTGAACCGGTGCTCGGAATTGAAATCCAATTTCACCGATGAACTCGCAACGCCGGTAATCGCTTAAGGGAACCTTTACTGTAGTTGAGTTTGTGCGGGAAAAGAAGTAAATTTTTTGGGGTTTTATTAAAAAAGTGAATAACAATGTTAAATCAATTTTATTTCACGTTAAGTTGTTAACTTCTCCCATGGGAAGTTGGTGGTGGGCCCACATCCATCCAATTTCCCATGTGTGGATATTTGAAAGGGTGGGGCCCACACAAACCCCTCCCAACCTCTTCAAATTCCTTAACTTTTCTAACCCCTCTAAACCCCCCATTTATGTTTTGATAACTTAACACCTCCTTAATTTTATAACATCTTATGTTAATAACTTAAGTGAGTTAAATATGGGTTTTGAATTTTCAAACTCTTGAAATTCAAAACCTATATTGGGTTAATAAAATAAGTGGGAGGATTATTTTATTTTGGGGTTAGTTGTTCTTGTGGTGGAGACTTGGGAGAGAAAAGGTTAAGTCTTCTTCTTCTTCAACATCGACGAAAACGCGAAGAACACCTCCAACGAAGAACATCTCCACCGAAGAACGCGACGTCTTCTTCCAACGACGTTTCCCCTTCGAACGCACCTCGGCGACAACGGAGTCGACGTTCTTTCCCCGCGACGCCCGACCTCCGCGACGCTCGTCTTCCGCGGGTTGTTGAGGTGCACCGTATCTGAATCGAGGTAGGGGTTTATTTATTTAATTGTTCGTGAATACAAACTTGGTGATAATCGTGGATTAAAACCCTTTTTGTTATTGAATAACGTGAGGGGGTCGGACCGCACAAAAACGTCCGACCCTCCTCCTTTGTTTTTCGTGATGGTATCTTGAGGATGATACGAGAAAACGTGGTGTCGTTGCACCCCAAGATTTATTGTGGAAGATACGCGCGGGGCCGTCGCGCCGCGCCGTGGAAAGAAATCCAAGAACGCGATGTCATCGCGTCGCGTCGAAGAAAGTCAAAGGCGTCGCGGCCAGAGCGGGGCCGCGGCGGAGGGAAGCGATGCCGTCGCATCGTGCCGAATGGCATAGGCCGCGGCCGGTTCCGGGCCGCGGCGGAGCAAGATGACCGGCGGCCTGCACCGGGCCGCCGGTGTCGGCGAAGGAAGGACCGGCCGTCGCCGGTCCTTGGTGGCGAAAACGGCCGGCCAGTGCGGGCCGGCCGGGCAGTGGAGACCGGGGGAATTAATTCCCACGGCCGGGTCTTCAAGCGGCCCCAATTAAGGGGCCGCAGTTTCACAAAGGGGGGGGGGGGGGCTTTGCCCCCCGCGCGCGGCACCCGAACGACGCGTTGGCCGCACCGCCGGCCGGGTCCAGCCGGACCGGGTCGGGTTGACCCGGTTCGGGCCGGGTCGGCCCGGGCCCAGACCCCCAGTTTCGGACCACTTTTGGTCAAATGCTCGTATCTTGGGCTACGGGCCTCCAAACGACTCGCCGTCAGCGGCAACGCGATCCTTGGATCGAGACGGTCGTTTCGGTATACTATACTCAAGGTACATCTTCCTTTTCGGGAGGCTACGTGGTTAAAACTCCATAGTTAAGCGTGCTTGGCCTTGAGTAGTGATCAGGATGGGTGACCTCCTGGGAAGTTTCCCAGGGTGGGTGTGAGACGGAAAAGCCAATAACTTCCAGACCAGTCGTCCGATTGACGCACCATCTGTTGCGTTGCGTTCCTATTGACGATACAGAACTTTTGGCATCCTCCGCCCGAGTTTTGGATGTAGATGGATAGTGGCCGGGTTGGATCGCACCGAAATCCAACCGAGCCCCTGGAACGGAAAATCTGATATCTTTCTGACAGAACGTCCATTTGACGAACCGTCAACGGCGTTGGTGATCGCGCAAAGAAACAGTCCCTATGAGTTTACCCTATGAGAGTTCGGGGTATAGTTGAGATACGGCCGGGTTTGGTTCGCTCACGAAACCAACCGGGCCCCTGGGACGAAAAGGCTAATAACTCACAGACCGGGAGTCTGATTGACGCGTCGTCTGTTGCGTTGAGACCCCTATGACGTGGCGGTCCTTTGAGATACTTCTTCGTGGGACTTTGAGATACTTGGAGTATCGACTTGTAGCTCGTGGAGCGGACCCTCCCAGTGACGAGCATGCGGAGTACGGAGACTGTGTAGCTGGCTGAGACCCGACGACTGCTGATCGAACGACTCAGTGTGTTACAAAGGTGCGCTTGGTTGTAGCGGCACATGGGAGCGCTTGGTTGTAGCGGCAGACCCACGACAGAGGTGCACTTGGTTGTAGCGGCACATGGGAGCGCTTGGTTGTAGCGGCAGACCCACGACAGAGGTGCGCTTGGTTGTAGCGGCATATGGGAGCGCTTGGTTGTAGCGGCAGACCCACGACAGAGGTGCGCTTTGTTGTAGCGGCACATGGGAGCGCTTGGTTGTAGCAGCAGACCCACGACAGAGGTGCGCTTGGTTGTAGCGACACATGGGAGCGCTTGGTTGTAGCGGCAGACCCACGATAGAGGTGCGCTTGGTTGTAGCGGCACATGGGAGCGCTTGGTTGTAGCAGCTGGCCCGCAGTACTCGATGGGTGGAGTTCTTCAGCAGTCTTAGGTTAGTGAGCAGTACCTCGGAGTCGTGACAGGACCACTGTACACTCCAGAGACGGAGCTCTTCAGCAGTTACGGTTTCGATAATGAATATCCTGGTTGAGCTGAGACTTTTGACCTTGTGTTTACCTCATGATTGGGATGGGTCACTTGCTAACTTAGGTATATGTATGGGCATATACCCGGGTAGTGGTTATCCATTGATTTCACAATACTTGTGTTTCCTCATGATTGAGATGGGTTACTTGATAACTTAGGTATATGTATGGGCATATACCTAAGTAGAGGTTATCTGTTGAGATCTTCTTTGTGGTTATCCTTGTTGGTTTAGTGAGACCTTGAAGGTCTCGGGGTCCCTACTGAGTATCGTTATACTCACCCCTGCACGGGCTATGCCCGCACCTCGTTGTGTTGGTTGCAGATGACGGGCAGTGCTGACAGAGGCCGAGTGTTCGAGGACTGGACGGTACCTGGAGGTGGACTATATGACGAGATGGTACCTGGTGGAGGACCTCATGACGAGACGGTACCCATAGGTGGACGTGACGACGAGGCGGTACCCGAAGGTGGACCACTGGATGGACATACTCGGAGCGGACGGCGGGACCCGAGGAGCAGAGGAGCTATCTGTACCCACCCTTCAGGTGGGATTTCCAGTGGACAGCTCGGCGTAGCAGCTTTACTTTTCAGTTGTTGTTTTCCCTTAGAGTTGTACTTTACAGTTGGGCTTGTATTTCCGGCCCCTTTTTACTTTCCGCACTTACTGTTGTACTCAGTTTTTACATAGTGTTTACTTCTTCTGCTTGTACTCTGTGTGATTGTTTACTTTACAAAGGCAATGCCTTCCCTTTTTACCGGGATTTACGCCTTGGTGCTAGTCGCCAGCCCCTGGCCTATGGAAGGCGGGCTTGGGGTAGTCACGACACGGGCCCCGAGGACGGGTCGTGACATAAGGGATAATTTTTCAAATCTCATTTTTAACGAGATTGTTTATACGGAAGTATTTACTGGGGTTAAATTTTTCATCCATGTCAATAAAAATGTTTTTTCCTAAAGTGTTTAATATTATTCCATGTATTTTTAAAGTCATGTTCACCCCTGTTTGACTTTTACTTTGTGTTATGGAAGGAATATTTCTTTTACTTACCATATGTGGTACTTTTTGACTTTTCTGTTAAAAGTACGGGGATAATGTTTTTTTAAATTAAATAGCATAAAAGATTTTTACGGTTTCATAACGCCTTTTTTTCATGAAGCTTACTCTACAATATTTCTTGCTTATTTTCAATAAAATCTTTTTTCATTTAAAATATCATGGAATTTTGTGAAAAGAAAATTATTTTGAAGAAGAAAGGATATTTTCCTCAAGAATTAATTTAAAGTGTTTTATCAAAACCATTTTTCATCTAAGATTACATTATTTAGTATGATTATGTTTCAAGTATAATTTATCTACTATTTACAGGGTTTGATTCGTTTTATGATGTAATGATATCCATTTTTTATACAGATTACGTTATGGTTGGATGATGTTTATGAAACCCATTTTATTCATTGGGTCATGACGAATGATTTATGTTTATTTTGTTGGACAAGTAAGAATTATTTCATTATGAGTTTTGTGGGACCTATTTCTCCATCTAATTCATTGGGTAAATATTTATATCTCATGAGATATAAATGGTTGTAACTGCAAGTTAATCCGGTTTAGTGATACATGACGGGAATGAGGAGTCAACTCGATTCAGTAAGGGACTTTGTCCACTAATATGGTCTTGGAAGAAATGCCTTTTCTACTATAGAAATCATATCAAGTGCTTAATGGTTTTCCACAATTACATGTTTCCATGTTATTTTATCATGATTGATGTCCCGTTATGATCTATGCCTTATGTACTTCCATGATTTATGTCATTGCTCAAGATTTTGATGTTTAAAACTATGTTCAAGTGTTTAAGTTCAAATGTATATGGTTTGTTTTATTTTCTCCATGCTTATCCTTACTGATCATTTGATCTCTCCCTTTACATGTTTTCTTTTTCCCCACGATATAAAGAAATGTTTTAGGTAAGAAAACAAAAAGGGGAAGATCTTTATGGGAGATGTTGAAGATATTTCACCATGATTAGAAGATTATGTTCTCAGTTTCCAAAGACACTATACTATTATGGTCCTTGAGTGTTATTTTTTGTTATATATTAGGTATTACATGAAAGTAATGTAATGTCCATGTATGTCATGTTTGGGGGCTCTACAGTTGGTATCAGAGGAATGGTTTTGTTAACCTTAGGAAACGAGGATGCGAAAACTTTAGTGAGATCCCTAGAGATATTTATAAGTTATGTCTAGGGATGTCCTTAATGATTAGTATAAGTGTAGGTTATAGTCCTAAAATTATGGTAAAAATCATAGAATTAACCCTAATATGGTATATATTAAAGGTACTCCCCCTTTATAATTTTGTTTTCCATAGAATGATTTTTCCCTCTCACACTATTCTTTTTGGGTTTTAGACGATGGCTGGAACCCGAAGGAACCATGTTGATCAATTTAATGGACAATGAAATGATTGTCCTCTGGAAAAAACCAATGTTATATGATGTAGATTGAGAAATCTTATTGCTATACTTACAGAAGCTATGAATCATTCTGGACTTCCAAATGAGCAGAGAAGGGAGAAATATTCTATTGATTACTTCATGAGGAAACATCCACCTTCTTCTAGTGGGTCCTCTAATCCAATTTTTGCTGAACAATGGATTAGTACCATTGAAAAGATATTTTCCATACATCACGGTTCGGAACATGAAAAAGTAATTCTAGATATTTACTATTTATAAGGTGAAGCAGATCAATGGTGGACTCTAATTAAGAATACGAGGCTCTGAGATGAAATTGAATCCATAGAATGGGATGAGTTCAAGAAATTATTTTTCAATAAGTACTTCCCCGTATTCATCGAACAATGATGGAAAAGGATTTCCATGAGATTAAGAAAAAGGATGATGAATCTATGGGTATAAACGAAGAAAATTTTACAAGGCCTTTACGGTATGCATCTAGATTTATCATCCAACCTGAAAGCAATGTTGATCGATTCTTCAGTGTCTTAAAACCAAGTCTGAGAAGGGAATTATCTATAAGAAACATTAGTAGCTATGAAGAAATTGTGCATTGTTCTATCAAGCTATAAATAGAAGGTGTTGTAAAATATCCATCTCATGGTTTTTAGAAGAAATGAAAGATGGAGTTCAAGGAGAAATATCATAATAATAGAGAAAAAAGATGAATGTTTCTTTATGATCAATGTGTGGAAAGAAGCATGGTGGAGATAGTCTTAAAGGGACTAGAAAATGTTTTAAGTGTGGAAAAGAAGTTAATCGAGCAGTTGAGTGTCTAACTGATGGAAAAAGCATTTCTAATGACATGAATAAAGAAAATAATACAGAGAACGAACCACCAAAACTTTAATGCTTCAAGTGAAAGGAAATGGGGCATTATGCTAATAAATTCCCTAATCCAAGTGTTAATTATTATCAACATGAGAAACCTCTTAAGGAAATGGATAAAGGGAAGTCACATGCGATCACTATTTGTGATGTTGAGTTTGATAATGATGTTGTGTAATGATTAATTGATTATGTAATGGGATTTGAAAATAGTATCATGGAATCTCATTTATGGTGTCATGGAATTTTGGAATATCTATGTATCAGTTTTCAATCATTATATAGTACCAGTATGCATGAAAAGTGATTCAAATATTTTTGGAAAGAAGATGATATGACATCATAAATGGATAAAGAAAAAAATGAAATGAGCTCATGGCTGATAATAGGAAAAAGCTATATCATGGTTTGAGTATATAGAAATTTTGGGATTTTGGTATGTGGAAAGTGTTAATTTTTGACAGCATTCATGTTTTCACTAAGGTTCAATGGGTATTCATTTTTCAAGAGAATACATGATTATGGTATTCAAATGTTTGTAATATGACCAAAAAGATATATCCTATGATATATGGGAGATAAATGATGGTATTCACATGCTCGATAGATGAAATTTCAAGTAATTGTTTTCTTTATACAATGAGATTTGACAAAAGTATTTTGGATAAGCCTAAATATTGGAATAGATTATGTTGGACATAATTTGGTATTGTTTAAGGATAGAAATTTTTTCGATATTATTGATGGAATGTTATAGTAATGTGGTTTTAGAAAAAGGACATCCTACAGGATAGGCGACAACCCGTCACGTCGGACAAGGTTGTGGGATTCGAACGCACAACTGAAGTGCGACATGCCTTTATCGCCTACCACTGTCCTACAAGAAGTCCCTGGTTAGTAGAAACTAGTTTTATTATATTAAACGGTATGATAGATGAAGTATAAGTCCATTTTTATAATCATATACTATTAACCTCACCATATATATACTTATATTTATTTGATAACTTTTTCTTGAGACAGATGGAATGACTCATCATTCTATCACATGATCTGATAACACTTCCCAGAAGACCAATTCAACTTCATTTATTGAAGAGATGATGTGGAAATTGTTCAAGGCATGAACAACAGTGAGATTGTACCAAAATCATGTATCTATTTATTTTAATTACTCTTCAACTTTAGAAAAAAGATCTTGAAAAAAATGTTTTCCTAGTGTCCTCATATCTGATGAATCAGATGGTACCTTAGACTATCACAAATTTATGGTTTTGTGATTTTTGACTTTTTTGTAGCCATGTTCTCTGCCACTCTCCATCAGAACATGATGGTTAGATTTCTCTTTCATATCCATATTTTCACCTATGTTCTCCTATGTAGAAACCTAGTGATTAGTTAATTTGGGTAACCGTTATGTTTCATACATTAGTTTTTAATGATAAGTTTTGGTATTCTGTTTTACGATGTGGGTTTCTATGAAATAAACTGTCATGTAATAAAGCATTTATAACCCCAACAAATTTCAAGGGAGAAATTCATTTTAAGGGGGGTAGAATGTAACACCCCGATATTTTATAAGATATATTATTTTTAATTTATTTCACTTCTTATGTTCTATGCTACACCAAGATTATCTTGCACTATACACAACACCATATTAGCCTGCAGTATATGCAACAGTAATCTTGGATCGTGTTGCACAAAATTTCAAGTTTGTTTGATAGAAGTTATTCTACGCAATAGTGAGTATATATATATATATATTCAATGTATAGATAAAATATGTTTGGATTTTTTTATACGCAACAACAAAGGAGTCTTGCAGTACACACAACCCTAACCTGTCTTGCATTACAAGCAATCACGACCTTCCTTGATATCGTGAGTTGTACGCAATACCAGGTTTCACTAAACGACAATATATTGTTATAATATTATTATTAACTAGCTGTTATGAATAAGTTTATCTAATATTTTTATTTTTAGGAGATTATAAATAATCTTACACATTTTATAGAAGAGGGCATGAGAAAAAAAATAATTTTTTTGGGTAAAATAATTATTTTTCAAAAAATGCAATTTTTCCACATTTTGAGGGGGCACCCACATTAAATGTTGTTTTGAAATTTTTATAAGTTTAATTTAAAAAAATAAAATTCTTCATTATAATAAGAATATTAAATTTTACTCTGGATAAAATTTTCATATTATTCTGATAACATTCATATTTTAATGAATAGTAAAAACACGCTATATTTTAATTAAAAACAACTTTTTTCATCCCAATACTTTTTATGGTTAATTTATAATATTGAATGGTTTTAAAGTATAAATAGAATATATTTTTACCATTTAATATAATTTATGTCATTACCATTAATTTTACATTGAATTCATAGTTAAAACCATTCCAATCTTTGGCAATGTTTTAACTTTAAAAACCCGTTTTCTTAACAATGAGATTAATTTTAAATTAATTACTACAACTTCCCTATTTTTAATTTTGAAAAATGGATTCCATATTTTAATTCAGTGGGTCTAAATTATGTTTGTAGGTTACAATTTTTTTTGATATTATGAATAGTAACTACGATAAATTGTTTTTACTATAGTTAAAGGATAATCAGGTAATTATGGGTAAAAATAAGATTATAAATAACCCTAACACCTGCCAATATTCTATTGAATGACTAAAAGTAGGTCCATATCACCTAAGGGTCATAATAGATTCATTTTATGGACTTTGGTCCTTGAAAATAATTTAATTACTGTTAAAACCAATTAAAGTGACAACATGTCACTCTCTTAAATCTTATAAGTATAATAATTTTAATTTAGTGATAAACTTCATGAAACATTGAAAATGAATAGTCTCCAGAAATATAATAAAATTATCTACATCATGGTAATTTATTTATAATTTTTAATGATTAAATAAGAATCATTTATGATGACACAATAATGATGTTGAAATTATTTTATTGATTGAAATATCAAATAAATGGTTTTAAAAATACTAAAATAAATATTATATGAACTATTTAATATGCTCCACGAATTTAATTGATAAATATGACATGTTATAAATATATTAAATAATTTATTTTTAACATATCTTCTTGTGTGGATTTTATTTAAATTCAAATAAATGAATAGTGTCAAAATTGACACTATTGTTATTTTATAAAAATAACATAAAATAAAATTGTTTAAAAATAAAAAAAATATTAAAAAATTATAAAATAAAATTTATATGGTCTAAAATTTTATAAATTATCCAATTATGGACAATTCACAACACATTTGTAATTATATATAACAATTTAAAATTTAGAATCTTGTTACCACAAATAAAATTAAATATATTAAATAAGGATAAATAAAATTTATAATGTTTAAAAAAATTTATAACATGTCTAAATTTTATTGGTTGATGATATTACAACCCTATATCATCTAATATTCAAATATTTGTCATTTATGTAGTTTTTTATGTGGGTTTTGATTTATTATAAATTAATATTTTTGAGGTATCCAAAGGTGTCCCTCTCCTCCATTATAAAAGGGCACATCCTCCCTCTCCTATTCACAATACATTTAGACATAAATCTCGGCCAAAACCTACCCATTTCTCTTCTCCAATTCCCTAGTAATATTCTTGAGGTTCTTGTCTTCTCAAAATACCAATTGTAGTTCTTTAAGAGGAATCTTAAAGGAGGTGCGTTGAAGAAGAGGTAATCTCTTCTACTGATTCTTTCAAGTTTCCTTCTTCTTCAACATATTATTATTTATTTGTTTCATTATAATGTAATAACATAAGTATCAATAATATACTGATATGTTATTATAAATATGAAACATCCCCATTTGACCTTATATCCATCCTACGAAAAATGAAATTACAGCGCATGCGAACGTACGGAATACTGTCTCCACACCGTGGGGTAATCAGTTTTCCCACCACCACATTACTTTCATGGGTATAATGGTGTAATGAATAAATATATATGGTTATAATAACACCATACTGATTCTGAGATATTATATTATCCACTACAATTGTATTAAATATTATGGGAACGATATCATTGCTTGTGTGTACGTACGGACTACCGTCTCCACGAACACGATGAGATTCATTTTCCATGATTAACCATTAAAGTATGATTATGAAGTATATATAATAAATAATAATTAAATATATTAAATAATAATGAAACTGGATTTATGTACATATATGTTTCATTTACTTAATTCTATTTAACTCAATAAGGAAACGAAAACAGTGTTCATACGTACATACGACATACCGTCTCCATGAATGGTGTATTTTATTCCATTTCTAGATCCATCATATATATTGATATGATGAATATATATTACATATAAATCATGTTTTAAATTATTTAATTAAGTAAATCAGGATATAAGTAATAATATCATGAACAACAAGTCGAAACATGTACGATAAATGAAACCATTTTACCCAAAACGCTGCTTTACATGGAATTTACAAAAGAAAGGGTAATATAAAGTTATAAGTGAACCATATATGATATCATAACAATGAATATGATTCTGTAATAAGTCAATGACAGTATTTAAATCATTATACAGGTGGTTCAGACACATACAAATCATATCAGACATAAGGTAAGGGGTAACTTTGCAAATCTCATTTTTTCTGAGATTGCTTATACGTAAGTATTTACTGGGGTTATATTATTCATCCATGTCCATACAATGTTTTTTCATAAAGTATTTAATATTATTCCATGTATGTTTAAAGTCATTTTTACCCCTCTTTGACTTTTACTTTGTGTTATGGAAGGAATCTTTCTTTTGTTAACCAGACGTGGAACTTTTTGTATTTTTCGTTAAAAGTACGAGGAGAATGTTTTTTTAACATATACGGAATTAACATATTTTTATAGTTTCATAACGCCTTATATTCATGAATATTACTGTAAAATATTTCATGACTATTTTAAAAAAATCCTTTTCTTTTAAAATTTCAAGGCATTTTGTGAAGAGAAAATTATTTTGAAGAAGAAAGGATATTTTCCTCAAGAATTCATTTAAAGTGTTTTATCAAAACCATTTTTCGTCTAAGATGAAATTATTTAGTATGATTATGTTTCAAGTATAATATCTTTATTATTTACAAGGTTTGATTATTTTTATAATGAAATGATATCCATTTTTTTATAAGGATTACATTATGATGGGATGATGTTTATGAAACCCATTTTATTATTTGGGTTATGATTAATGATTTATGTTTATTTTGTCGCACAAGTAAGAATGATTTCATTATGAGATATGTGGGACCTATATCTCCCTCCAATTCATTGGGTAAATATTTATATCTCATGATATAGACATGGCTGGAATGGAAAGTTAATCTGGTTTAGTGATACAGGACTGGAATGAGGAGTGAACTCGATTCAGTAAGGGAGTTTGTCCACTAAGATGGTCTTGTAAGGAATACCTTGGATACTATGGAAATAATATCTAGTACTTAATGGTTTTACACAATTACATGTTTCCATGTTATTTTATCATTATTAATGTCCCATTATGATCTATGCCTTATGTACTTCCTTGTTTTACGTCATTGCTCAAGATTTCGATGTTTAAACATTATGTTCATGTTATTAAGTTAAAGTGTATATGGTTTATTTTATTTTCTCCATTATTACCCTTGCTAAGTATTTGAGATCACCTTTTAAATGTTTTGTTTTCCCCAGGATATAAAGAATGGTTTTAGGTACGAAAAAAGGGGAATATCTTTATGGGAGATGTTGAAGATCTTTTTCCATGATTAGAAGATTATATTCTGAGTTTCCAAAGACACTAAACTCTTACAGTCCTTGATTGATGGTTTTTGTTATGTATTAAGTATTATAAAAAGGTAAGGTAATGTCCATGTACGTCAATTTTGGGGTCTCTATAGATCATCAATCACAAACTTGTGTAAAATTTAGGGCCTCAAATCCATCAATCTAAGATGATATAAAATATAATCGGTTCCAAAAAAACATATTTTATTAGGATAACGCATTTTTGGTGTTAATATTCTTTCCCAAAAGTTTAAGAATAAATTTATTCATAGAATAAGAGGAATATATATATATATATGTGTGTGTGTAAACTTGACATTTCAAAATTAATCCTTCACCTAATTACTACCACAAACTCATAATTCACTCCAAAAGATAATAGAATTCAAAAATATTCTATTTATCCTTAACATATAGGGTTACAAAAATAATGAATTTATAATTCATTTGTAATAATATTTAATAAAAACTAGATTATATAAGCTAGAACATCACTTAGGATAGTGGTAGGTGATGCACCCTTGTCACCATTCGGTTGCCGGTTAATGTCTCGTGGCCTTGCCGGACGCGACGGGTTGTCACCCGACCTCCGTGTTATCCTTTTATGAAAAATATAAAAGAATCCCAAGAACTAATTTAACCTTACCAATATTATCCAATTTAATACTTAATCGATTCACACCTTTAGACTTATCTAATATACTTCTATCCAAACTCAAAGTCCAAAATTTATAAGGAAGGTAAACACAATGAAGATCTTTTTTTCCACGAAATAACATTGGAATACCTCCCTCATGTATTATTATAAAAGTACGGTAACACCTTGAATTACCAAAAACCTTATTGATTACATTCATGCTCCCTTATTCCTTATAGAATATTGGATATACTCCAACTATCCAAAAAAATTTAAACTCCAACAATGAAGGAATAAACAAACCATTAACCTGTTCCAAGGATGTCAATAATATTCAATATAACAAACCTATCTTCTCTTATTTCAAAATAAAAACCTTAGTATCAGGACCATATTAATGATTTTTCATTCCATCAACCATGTATTTTCCAAAATGTTTAACTTTCTATTGAGTCTCTTTTATTGGTTCCACACAATCTCAAGTCCTTAATGAAATAGTACTATAGTACAATCCTTATATACTCTATAATTATTAGAACATGTACATCTTTAATACAATAATCAAATGACACAATACATTAATAACAACATAATAAATCTCAATCATTCCTCTTCATCTTTGGTTGTAACATAACATGATTATTATCCAATAACAGCATCTGGGGTATACTATGATGATTTGAACATTGATTTGCGTAGTGTCCCAACTCCTTGCAAATGAATCATTGTACATTTGAAACCTTTTTCTTACCCTTGAAATGATGTAATTGGTGTCCTTTTTCACCACACTTATAACAAACTCCCATTACTTTCATGAATTTACCAATATTATTCTTTCGAAAATTATCACATACGGGAAAATCCTTCTTTACCTTATTCCCTTTATCAATTATTCATTATACCATCCTTTTCTTCTCTGGATTCCCATCAAATACATAGAAATCATATACTTATTTACTTATCTTATTAACACATGATACTATTTCTTCATATGAAGATAATATGCGGGAGACTATTTCCTTTCTATATTTTGGCTTAATACCATGAAATATATGATCCTTATGACTCTTTGGATCATGCGTATTTCTGGAGTTCTTATTCCATCTAATTGGAACCATTTCTAAATAGTGGCATACACTAGGTAAGTTTATGAATAGAAATTCCTAATTCCTAACTTTTAAAATACCTAACATAAATTGAAATGATTATGCATAAAATATATAATCATAAAATGTTTTCTTTGGGGAAGTATATACACTTAAATACTTCATAATGGCTTGTAATGAAAATGTGAATTATCTTAAGAATATCCCTGGTAGTGTCGTAACCAAGAGTGCAGCAAGGCCCATTTTCATGCACCATTTCTCGTTCAAGTCTAGCTCAAAGCATTGTTTTTGGGTTTTACCCCTAGAAACATATATTCCAAACACACCTCTACCTTCTCGTATCCAGACTCAGATTTACTTCTCAGAAAACTCACAAAATCTCTAGAGTACCAAAATTCTAGGAAGTTCTTACATACTAATCCCCAATGTTCATCTTAGTGTAATTTTCTATAATCATAGTTTATCTTAATCTATTTCCAAAGTTGTTTCTAAACATCATCTGATACCAAATGTAATTCCCCAACCCCAATTATGGGTGTTAGTGCATTATTTTAATACATTGTCATGATTACAAGGAATCAAGTCCCAAAAGACTGATCACTTTAACTGTCTTGGAAAATAGATTTCATAAATTAATGTTCCATTACACATTATAAAATAAAAAATAAATGATCCATTGATAATGCCAATAATCCCCTGTCTAAACCTTGATTATCAATCATAATACACTTCTTGGAATCATGGGAAACATAAAATATAGAATGGGGTGTGATCAGATTCTCAGTAAGGATAACAATATAGTAGAAACTTTCACAAATAAGCATAAACATTTAAGGAAATTCATAAGACTAAAAAAATTAATTTAAACATAAGCTTTAGCATAATATATAAATGATACAATAAAATAATGTCATTTATTTATTCAAATGGATATTCTACTAGTCGAATAATCACATGCAATATCAATAGCCACATTAAAAATGATGTAATAAATAATTCTAGAATTCATAACCACGTAGTCAAGGCTTTGTGCCAAGACTATAAATAAGATTACTCAAGGAATTGTTACAAGACACTAGTTTGTCTCATTAGACCTACCGATGCATTGAAGAACAACAGTAGACTCGACCCGTCACTTACTATGTCCAATTCATTCCTTATATGAAAAGGATTAAACATAACATAATCATTCATATTAAAACAAGCATACAAAATTTCAATAAATTATCCATAAAACATGAATGGTATAAAAATAACACATCCACAATAAAAAATATCACAAAACCCCCAATACAATAAGGAATATTTTTATCAACTTCAAACAAGTATAAAATACATCAAAGGATGTTGACTTAGATGAATCCGGTTTGTAAAACTCTCTGAGATAAATATCCCTTTTTCATGAAAACATTTAAAAGTCAAACAATTTAGAATGGAATAATTTTAAAGAAATTATTTAATCAATGTTTCCCATATAACTTTGAAACAATTTATAGGAATTCACATTTTAAAATCATTCATGTCAATATAACTAAATCCTTAAAAACAATTTTAAAAAAATTGACATTAATGAGAAAGTTTTAGACAAATAAATCTTTAAAAAATTTAAAATGATGTTTTATTAATATAGTCCCTTAAAAATAATCCCATTGAAAACACTTTTATGAAACATGGAATAGGAGAATAAATACCCCTGAGTAGATAGTTACGTAAAAACAACCTCGGATAATAATAAGATTGTTAAATTAACCCTTACCTTGCACTTTCCCTTGGTAGAGGGTATGTTTATCCTACTTTATAATGATCATATAATGTTATTAAGTTATAAAAGAACAATATTAATATTTATTATATCATACATTATTCATTTATGAATTTATAACACCCATTAAATAATGATTTCCATGGAAAATTAACATTTTGGGTAATAACCTCTTTCTTTATCGTATGTTTTTTAACTTGTTATTATTGATCGTATCATTTATATCTTGTTTTAAATACATCCAGAATATAACACATGATTTATATATGATATATATTTAGGATATAAATATTTATAATAGATAGATATATGAAACAGAAAACACAGTTCTTGGAGACGGTTGGCTGTACGTACGCATAAATGCTGTTTCCATTTTCATATTGTATTGAACGAAACTAGGTGAATAAGATATATGTAGTATGAACACACACACATATATATCCATTAGAATTAATATTTTATATATTAAATAATTATTAATAATATATATTTTTATAGTCATTGTTGAATGGTGAACGTGGGAATGAATCTCATCGCTTTGTGGAGACAATAATTTGTACGTACGCACGTATAATGACTTTGTCATTTATAGGATGGATATAATAATTAATATGGTTTTAATAATTTTAAAATAAAATCACATTATATATAAGATACTACAGTTATTATTTTAGAATGGAAACAACAAGGAAAATGGAATTTGAAGAAGAAAAGTACATGAAATAGGTGATGAAATATTTACCTCTTCATCGGGTTCTTCCTTTAGATTTGATCAAAAGGGCCCCTTAGGATGGATTTATGAATGAATTATGGCCTCTATGATGAAGGGAGGAAAAATGGAAGGATAATTGTGTATGTTTTGGCCGATCCAAAAGACTTTGTAGGTGTTAAATTAAGAGAAGGGGAAGCGCACATTTATAAGAGAGGTGATTGTCACTTTAGGAAAAGATTGAAATATTATTTTATAATAAAATAACCTTCAGTTTATAATGGATCCAAAATGAATGATTTAAAGACTAAGGTGGGTAAGGGTCTGAAACCTCTCAAAAAATAGGTTTTATATAGGTTTAGGGCATCATATTAACCTTATCTTTTTTATTTAACTCTTAGTTAAATAGTTTGACAATTACCATGTCTTTTTGTATATTTATATTATATGTTTAATAAACAAACTATAACCAGACAAGAGAACCCCACATTATTAATTATTAATATATATAAACTTAGCTAAGTCTTTGGGATGAACATTAGATTATTTTCAATATTATATCAATTAATAATATAATATTTGTTTTAAAAACTCAATTATGTCAATTGTGACATTATTTAGTATTTTTTTAATCCATAAAAACTTAATAACATCTAATAAAATTTATTTGACTAACCATAACATGTCATATTAACTAAAAAAATTAGTTTAAATCACCAGAATCCTCAATTTACATTTATTTGGATATTTATTATATCAATTATTTTAATATTTTATTAATATGGAAATTACTGCATCATTATTGTGTCATAAATAAGTTAGATTATTTAATGTCTAAAAATTATAAAAAATATAATATTGTGTAGGAAATACTTTTATATTTATAATAAATATTTATAGTCTAATTTATAATTTGTTTATCCCAATATTAAAAATTCTTTTATTTATTAAATCGTGAATTTAAATCTTTTAACTATTTTTTCAATAAAATAATAATAAATGTCCTAATATAATCCAAGTAGACCGAAGAGGATCATATTTTATTTCAAAATATTTTATAGTTTGAATTATACTTATCCAATAGAATTAGTACATGTTTTAGGGTAATTATGTTATGATTTTTACCCTTAATTACCCTTTTTACATTTACCATTGGTAAATAAAAGTTTAAAGTTACTATTCCCAAAAAATTATTTTCATCTTGTTAAACCAAATTTTACATACTAATATTAACATTGTTTCTCAGATTTTTGAAATTCAACTCACAAAAGCGGTAAAATTATATTTTATGCCAATTTTCAAATGCTCCAAAGAGGTGGGTAAAAGACATTAAAAACATCGATAAAATTTTATATATCTAAAATTATTATAAAATGACATCGATTAATTAAATTGAACTTATATAGGTATAATATATATATTTTTACTTAAAATAAATTAAAATAAAACAACTAATTATTTAAATAAAAATTCGTTTTTAAATAATAACACAGTGTTATTCACTATTCATTAAAAATTTAATGTTTTCATAAAAATAACAAAACATTTCCCTAAAATGATTTTGATATTCCGAATTCAAAAATGAATTATATTTTACAATATTAAATAAATAAAAGTTTCATTTATTAATTTAAAAATAATTTCTGTTGTAAAAACCAAAAAGCGGGTTTTAAAAAAGTAAAAACTATTATAAGATTGACATGTGTTTATGGAAAATTTAAATGTGAAATTACTTATAATGTCCTAAATTGTATTAAATGATAAATATAAAATCTAATTATACTTATAAACCATTCATATTCATACTTTATCACTATAAATTATTTCGATTAAAAATGTTTTTTCTAGTAAAACATAGTATTTTTCACAATTCATCAAAATATGAAATTTACCATAAAAGTACAAAAAATTTATCCAAACTAAAATTTTATGTCCCAAATATAAATAAGAATTTAATTCCATTAAATTGAATATATAAATGTGTGAAATATTGGTTTTAAAAATGGTTCTCTATTAAAAGGAGATAAACATGCAATTTTTAAAAAATACATACTTTATCAGATACAAAAATGAATTTGTTCTTATATTATGTATAAGAAACATATAATATGGATATTAAAATTATATAAAGTATATAATATTCAAAATACTATTAATACCATTCATAATTTCTTTTTTGAACAGTTATTTTAGTAAGTTGTGGTGTGCTCGAACGCGGTGTTGAGTGTAGATCAAGCTATTGAATTACTTTAATGAGATAGTGTACTATGAAATATTGGGGTGTTACACTATTTAAATTTGACCATTATATTATGTATTCCCTAAAACAATTTAATATAATTATGGTTAATCATAACCATAATAAGTATTCTGAGAATGAGTCTGTAAAGAGGCCTTCAGTAGAGCAATGACACATGGTGATCTTGTTGAATGACTGGTGGATGGATACTTCTACAAAGCATGGATATATGAATTCTCCCAATTTAGTGATCAAATCCTCCATGTGGAATGGTTGGGGAATATTCAAGTGTAATACATATAGTGTCTTGTGGTGAGAGAATATTTGGAATGTGGTGAATCAATACCCAAATGGCTGATAGTAGATGATGATGTGATATTTGTATACGAGTGATTTTTAGTCAATTCATTCAGTAAGGAGGAGTTTACGAGGGATTTCCATACATATAAATGGGTAGTAAATCATGGTAAAACCCTAATGTATCCGTAATTTAGGTGTTAATTTTAGTGTCTAGGGATGAAGAGATACACTGTTGGTTTTGTCTCCCAATGCCATACCTTACCGATGGTAAAGTTCAAGCACTATAATCATAGAGGGTTGTTAAAGACACTCCCAAAACCTATGAAGAAGGGTTAAGACGTCACAATTACCAATTTTATAGGTTTACCCATGACCCCTTGGATCAAAGAAATTTGAGTGATTTTTATCGGGTAACGATGACTGCTCACTTCGTACTGATCAAAGAGACACACTTTATGGAGGAGATTAGAAATCTATATATATGAGAGAAGATATGGCTTGTTTCATTACCTTGATAATTTTTTTGTACTGATCCAAACATTTTAAATTGTGCATTAGAAATGTCATTTAGAAATCCCCAGCAACACAGCTGAGACAGATCATGGTGTACCAATTTCGAATCGATGGACATTCTGAAAAGACTATACAAATGTGAGATGAGACAACTTGAGATTGTGTGTTATATTTTGGGAGATTTTGGGATATTTATATAGCCATTATGGAGATTTAATTCAATAATTGTTATCATAATTCAATTCATATGGAACCTTATGAGGACTTTTCGAGAGACGTTACTGATCACTACATATTGGTAAGAGGCATGTGAGGTAGCAGTATTGGGAATGTTTGGATTCAGGAGGCCTCTAAGAGAGTGCATAAGATAGATAAATGGTTGATTAATGCTCAGAGTAGAAACATATTTTATTCCAACCATAGGAGAACACCCTTGGAAGTTATTATGGGTGAAAATGTTTTATTGTTAGCTACACCGCGATGGGGGGGGGGAGATGTCTTAAGAAGAAAAGTAAAATAACACCTCATTTGGTTGGATCATTTGATGTCCCTGGAAGGATAGGGGTAGTGACGTATCATCTAGACCTACCTTCTTGATATCTCCATATGCATGATGTATTCGATGTGTGGTTACATTAGAAGTATATATACTATCCTATATATGTTTTTGATAGCAAGAAAATTGAACTAGATACATATTAATATTAGTAGGATCTCCTAGTGAGGAATATAGATAGATGTGATGAGGTTTTGTTATAAATGATCTTACAAACATTATAAATTCAGTGGAAGCATGAGTGGATCTAGAAAGAGATGTTGGAGTGAGAGTCTGATGTTTGAGATATGTTTCAAGATTTTTTCAAGAAGGACATCAAGAAAAACTTATTTGGGATGAGATTCCAATAAAGGGAGAGAATTATAATATACTTAATTTTTATAGATAATAAAAACTATCTTTGAAAATAATTTATAACACTTTTGTGTGATTTATCAAAAAATCCACTTAATAAATTTTTTAAGTCTTTATGTAATGGTAAAATACCATTAATAATATATTCTATGTTAGGTATAGAGATAGTGCGAGATTTTGAGGCCCATAGAGCCTCGACACAGATGAACTAAAAAATAAATTTTTTAATATAAAACAGAAGATATTTTTCTAAAATAATATAATATCTCCATAATGGTATATATAATGTAAAATTTTAGGCTACTGTTAGGTCAGGTAAAAAGAGATTACACTTAGAGGGGTATAAGTTTAGTGTGAATCAGGTGCTTTTTCAGATCATATAAGAGGATATGGTTTTTAATTTTTTTATGATACAATGTTTTTTAAAATAATTTAAAATATTCAAAATGATTTATCACATGAGAAATGTGATACCACTGGTAGGTATGAGACATGGGGTTTACCCTACATGGTATCTAAATTGTGTACAAGTAAGGGGTTTGACCAGATTGCACATGAGTATAAATTTTGAAATATATTTATTAATTATTTTAAATAATTTCAATTATTAAAAACAAGGTTACTATTCATTATTCCCCCATATATGCACCGACCCACTATACGTAATTCCCCATGATTTGTAAAATCTTGATTTATTTTCCATTTTTACAATTTAAAATATATTAACAAAATAATGGGATAAAATAATGAATCTACCATTATATTTTGGTGTAACCGAAGTTTAAATTGGGTATTTAAAATTGGATTTTTAATTCATGTGATATTGGGGTTTAAATATTTAAATTGATTAGTTCCTTTGATGTTTTTTCATATAATGATTTTAATAGATCCAAGAAACCCCCTAGATATGATAGGTGAATCCCAGTCGACCCAAATCGAGTGTTATAGTCATAGAGTGATAGACCTTTCTTCTTCATATTCACACGAGATGCACATCCATTACTGGTTTTTTATTTTGTTCTGTTTTCTTTATTTCAAAAAATTTGTAAAGGTGGAAGAATAAAATAATAGACTAATTTTGATGCAGAGAAAATTTCACAAGATTATAAAATGATAATTTTATCAAAATTATAAAATAAAATACTAATAAAATAAATTATCATTTCATAATTTCCCAATTTTTCAATTTTAATTATTAAATATTGGAAAAATGACAATTGAACAATATTTTCACATGATAAAATATAGGATAAAACTATCAATGGATAATCATAAAGAATTATTAAGGGATTATTTATTCAAAAATATCATAAAATAAATATGATATCATAAAGATATAATTATTAAAATTATCAAATAATAAATGATAGACTATCAAAGGATAATTTATGAGATAAAATTACCAATGTATAATAAAATGGATTTATTGACTGATAATTTATAGAATTTACAGGATATAATTAATTTAAAGAATAAATTAATAATTATAGAATAAATTAAATTATAATTTCATGTTTAAAAAAGGATACATTATCTAGAGTTGTCAATATATAATTATAAAATGATAAATTGGGATAAATTCTCAAGGTAAATTTAAAAAAGGATAATTTATGATTGATTATTAAGAAATATTTATAAAAATGTTAATCTATATAAAATTATGTAAAGATAATTATAAATGATATTTTAAAATAAAATATCAAATCATAACTATAAATGATAATTTTAGATAAATTATCAACATATATTTATAAATGATAAATTATAATAATTTAACAAAATGTTATTAGTAAATATAATTTAGGATAAATTATCATAGAAAAATATATAATGATAATTTATTCTAAATTGTCAACAGATAATTATAAAATAGTAGGTTAGGGAAGAGGATATTTTTATTGATAAGGTTTTTAATCCAGCCACAAACCACAAGGGTGGTTTATCATTACCTTTAAAATCAAAATATTTTAGGTGGGAAGTTCCATAATTTTTTATATATCATTTACAAATGTTTTCATATTTTATTTATGTGTTAGATTATTTTATACCGTTCATTATTTTGATTACTTGTGGGTGTGTGTGTAGCCCATGAGAACCATTATGATTCAATGAGTGGTACTATCATAGCCCTTTTCATGTTTTATTTTTATCACAAGATGTTATGTATTCTTCTTTAATTATCATGATGATATATGAGTCTATGTATACATGTGTGCCCACCCTGTATGTATGTTACCATGCCCGGGTTGTGTTTAGTGGTATTTGAGACAGATGGATAGTCGAGATAGATTATCCATTAGATGGAGAGTGTGATATTTTGCAATGATTTTAGTTAAGGCCATGTGTATATGATGTGGGTAAAAGATTTCCATGGTTAAATGTTGTTGATTCACCCAAGGTAAACTTGATGTTCCATGTTCCGTGAATTTGATGGTGTATGTTTTGTTTTTATTACATTATATTCTCACCAAGAGGACCCAAGTGACATGGCCCTATCGAGGGATAGATGATTCCCAATTGCATGTACAAATGATATCATGATGATTCCATATAGGGGAAGGATTGGTAATCAATATCACAGATAATAGATAGATTCCAAGAACCATGAAATGGTATATTAAGATATGGATTACGAATGTTATGTGCTAGTTCATTAAAAGATTGATTGTGGGTACCATGAACTGGGCAATTCAGAGATGGATTCTGAGTTCTATGAACTAGTCTATAATCCTTTTGATATTATATTATTATCATTCTAGTATGGAGAAAATATAGGTATGATCGAGGGTTTGGTGGATGCTTAGTTATCACACTACCACTTGGTTTTGGGTTGTGTGTTTACTTTTCAAGCATTTATTATTAGTAAGAAATACACTTTCCATACATGATAACACCATGTAAGGACACATTTGTGGTGTCCTACTGAGTCTTATACTCATAAACATCTTGGGATTTTTTAGGAGCATATAGATTTCATGAGAGACCTAGCGAAGGGAATGGTCCTTATACTATATGGATGAGTGGTGGAGCATGGAGCTAGTGGTGGATAAAGATGAGATTCAATGGATTCATAGAATTTATTTTAGTTGTATTAACTTCATTGGAAAGTATTTCTACTTTGAGATCCTATTTTTTTATATGACATGTATACCAATTATTGCTTTCAGTAAATTTACTATAATTATCTGTTTATTCTTTATTATTATTGTCGATATTATGACATGATTATGAGAGTATAGTCTACCCATTTCTTGTTTTAGAGTTTCATTTCTAGTCGGCAGCCCCTTTTTTATGTGCAGGCACACATGAGTTCATGTGCCAATATGTTTTAGAATTGGTGGTTCAGGTCAAGAAGATACAATTATAAATAAATATTTTATTAAATTATCATTATTTATATGTCAAACAAACATTTCAATCACATGAAGTGAAGATGAGAATTTTTTTTTATATCCTAGAATTTCATTTTCATGTATTCATCTATTACTTATATGTGGTCTGATTCCACTCTTGGTATACATGAATAAATTGTGTCCTTGTATACTATTCATTTGATAAAAAATATATTAATATTATTATATATAATTTTAAACTAAAAATACCAATGGACTGCTAATTTGATCACATATTAACAATAATAATTTTTGATGATGACACAAAACAGAATATTAAATTAATTAATATTGTCTAAATATTTATTATGTGCCTATATTTTTCAGAAAAATAATTTATTTCTTAAATATACATGATATTTGAAACTTATTTCTCCTACAATATCATTGAAGATAATAACTTTTCCATTTTAATCATTTAAGAAAATAATTAATATATAATGTAAATAGAATGAAAAATATACTAATTATGGGATTTTAAAACACATAAATAATGAAAATCAGATGGTTAGGTGTTAAAATTAATTATTAATCATTTATGGAACATATAAATTACCCATAAAACTTTTTATAAAAAATAAAAGGCACTTTAAATAATAATAAAATCATTTATACATGATAAGTGATCCAAAAATATGTTTTTAAATTTAATTTAGTCATCCAAGCTATAATCATAGTAAAAAATATACATTATTCAACAATGTTCCTATAAAAAAATGGGAATTGAAATACCATATTTTTTTTATTTTAAATTAAAGTATATAAAACCTATAATTTTAATATTCATCCACATGTTATTCACGTCATTAAATCCATTCATGTTAATTCATATCTACCATTATATAGATCAATTTCTAATTTCTATTTGAAAAAGGAATATTAATTTTAGAAAATTCAACACAATTTTGTTTTATCACCAAAATATGATCCTACTATTTAAAACATAATCATGAGGAATAATTTTCAAAATATGAGAAATTATTCCCAAAAAAATCCTTATAAACTAAACCCAAATAGCAGCACATGTTTTGAATTTTATTACTACCTTATATGTATTATTTTCCATTTGGTGTAAAACAATATGAATAATAGTATAACACACATTGATAAATTATGAATAAAACTAAATAATAATAATTATGTTTTAAACATTGAGACCCTAACCATTATCATAGAATGAGAAGCGGCGAAAAAACCTTGGGAGATATCCACATGACAGAAAAGGATGTAAATAACTTACAAGGTAAAACCTAAACATTTTTGGATGATTTTAAAATTTTAAAAAACTCACAATTTTTATGAATAAATAATAAATACCAAGGAAATTATATAAATCATTTGTAATAAACAATAAAAATAAATTGGAATACCCAAAAAAGAAAAATATTAATGTAACAGTCGAAACTATAAAACCAAACCACCAAAAAATCAAATGAATCAATGACACAACAATACTGATGTGGAATCACTCCAATCAATCCATAAGATAACTCTAAGACCCAAACATCATCCGAAGAATGTAGCATCATAATACACCATTATATAAATAATAGAAAATTACATTACCAGTGTCATGATGATAAAATTCTACATATCCACCAAAGTGAATATGTAGGTGGTGCATAATCATACATAGTAGGCTATCCTCAAGAGACCTCACAACCCAGAACGCCTTGACAATAAAATATCGTCACACAATTTTTAATATGGTTTAAAATCAGTGAAAAATATATCAAGAATATTACAAGATAAAAATATTGTAAAATAAAAGAAGAACTAAATATATCCACTAATTTTAGATTGAATAACCAAATCACATCCACAAACTCACACAGACATTCATTCTAGGTGATAGTCCCATTCTCATGATCTGTTATTTGTGGATCCACCATGTCATCAATAGTTGACCGTTCATTGTTTATGTGCATTCTGGAACCATCCCCCATAGGGTCACATCTAATAAAAATTATAACATTACCCATTAAATATCTCCCAATTTAACAATTAAATTATTTCACATATATCAAATGTTCCCTTTAAAAAATTTAATCAACCCTCTTATTTATGTTAAATCCCCGGAATAATTTAAAATGAAAAATCAAAATGGTTCTTATAAAGAAACCATTCAATTTTCATTTATTTCAAAATAATCAGGGCAAGTAGTTTTCAAAAACAAATTATCACCAATTTATTTGAAATTAAATTTGATAAATTTAAATATCTAATCCTTAATTATATTGGCAAAGTGAATTAGAGATAGAAGAACCCATCCTCACTATGAGTGAAAAAAATTTAATACCACAAAAAAAATATTGATTCTTGGATTGTGATTAATTTACTTGAATAAATTAAATAACAAAAAAATAAAATATAAAAAAGATCATAGATCATAGATTTATATATAATTGGTCATATTTAACATTATTTGTTTGTGGATATGAATAGATCTAGAGAGAAATAATGAAAATTGAAAATTATTATTGATTTCGGAGATCCAATGTATATAGACCAATCAAAACATGATTCAATATCAAATGAAATAATTAATAGAACTTATAAGAGTACTAGAGTTAGAGGTCAGGACAAGGGAGGCGAAAATTAGGGTTTTAGGGATTAAAACTCAATTAAGATATAATTTTAAGAACATTAAATTCATGCAGCATGGTTATGGTTCACGGTCTAGGAAACCATGAGTTAATATTGCTCCTAATTATATCTCTAAACCCCTTTCTAACATGGTTGGTTCACATGTTCAAAAAAATTACCCACTATAAATTTTACTCTATTTCAATTCAAATGTTTTCTCATGGAACACATATTATTTGGAAAAAGTGTGTAGTAATTTTAAACATTCATATAAAATCCCAATTTTAATTTCACAGTTTCCCAGAGAGCATGAAATGTTTCTCGTAATCATTACCAAACCATTAACCCTAAAGAATATAATGAACACCAAAACCATTTATTGAATCCAAAATATCAACCCAATCATTATATAACATCAAAATAAATAAAATAATTATAACATAAAGTAATGAACCAACTCTGGTTGCCATATAATGTAACTACCAAATAGCCTTCCACATAATCAAGGAGCATCCTCATCCCCCTGTATAACAAATATAATAATTTGTAACATACATAACCATTAGGAATTGTTTTACCCTTAATATTCCAAAATAACTAATAATATAAACAAGGAATGGTAAAAAATAATTGAAATATTTAAATATGAACTTAAAATTTAAAATATATATGAATATAATAAAGAGTAAAAATTGTACAATGAAATATAAATAGAAAGATAATAGAAGACCAAAGAAGTAGAAACAACAATTGATCTATCTAATTCTGTGAAAATGCAGGTCTAATCACTATATCAAAATGACACTCATGTCACTACTATAATATCAAAAACCAACCACATCTAATGGAAGACTTCTCTAGATCTAACCTAAAATCTACGACCTGAATGAAACTATAAAAGATATGAAGACTACATACCCACCAAATTAGGAATGTATAGTTTGATTCAAATCCAATTGGATTCCACAATGTGTCCGTTTTATTTATTTTAAAAAAGAAACAAAAAATATTGTTTTAATACATGGTGAGTACGAATAGGTTTTCATTCCCATATAAAAATCATAAAAATATGAAAATAATTATGCATTCAATTCCTCAAAGTGTTTCATTTTTAAAACCAATTCACAAGTATGGTTCATTTCAAAAAAATCCTAATTCAAGGAAACCAATCATTTATATTTAAAAAATTTCACTTTTCAATAATAAACTACACATGGTAACATATACTTCAAAATTTCAAAATAAATAAAACACATGAAAATTATTTTACCATTTCCCCATAAAATAATTTACACACCCAACATATGGTAATAATGGAAATAGAGGTACTAACAATGTAACACAACCATCCAAATTTAAAAATAATTCCAATAAAAGGACTGAATAATATTAGTTAACATTAAGACTAAATCCACAAAATCACCAACACAACACATAATATAATCCATGAAATAATGAAAATTACATGAAAATATATATTAAACAAAATTAATTATATATGATTCATATAATGAAGAAACACCATAGGGACTAATGAGATAAAACAAAATGGATATAGGTGGACCTATTGCCGACAGGATAATAGTCACACATTGGTCATCAGAATAACTCTAACTAATATCCACAGTGAAAATCCCACAATCTTGGTGTTATTTAAAACTAGTGGGACTTTTAACATCTAAATTTTAAATTTCAAAACAGCAGCACTATAATTTAAACTTAGATACCCTGGTATCCCAATGTAATTAAAACTGAGGTGGACCATGATCCAATAATATCATCACATAATTTAGAAAATCCTAAAGGAAAAAACCATATTTTTTTTAACACCCCCCAAAATACACATATATGATTTCTAATTCATTTAAAATAACAAATCAAATCATTAAAACATCATCTCATTTATAATATAGTCATCATAAATAACACAAGGGGGATCAACAAGGGCACAATCAATATCATGTCAAAATGTGCCAACCGAGACTCCACTTGTCACATAATGAATATACATATGGAAATCCAATTTTATAATATTTTAGAATCCAAAAAAAATATAATCCCAGTCATCAATAATCATAATAAAAAACCCATGTGAAACTATATATCACATTATAAAGAAACAAAACCCATTTTTAATATAATTTCATCTATTTAAACACCAAATGGGAAACACAATTTGAAAACAACACATGTATTTAAACACCACAAGAATGTGATTTCCTTACTGAATAATATTTTTATCATTTTTCTAATCATAAATTATGTATAAAAAATATTTGACACTAAATAAAAATTTTAATTATAGAATTCAACCTATTTTTAATAAAAAACATAAATTAACATGGAATGCTTTAAAAAATCCAACACAATCCACCCAAAAATTATCTATGTTAATCATGAATTTATATAACCTAATAATCAAATGTAACTCTAAAAGAAATGAAAATGAAATGGAAAGTCCTATATCAAGTGTTGTACACTTATCACCTTCAATGAAATCCACAAAACAAGAACCGTTACTATGTATCACAACCATTACACCCACAATCCTAAATCCCTTGGGACTATATCCAAGAAAATTGACCAAACATGGCCACTAGGGTTTAAGGAGAAGTGTACAATAGGATAAAAATAAATAAAAAGGATAAGGGATCCTTACAAATTAAATCATGGTGAAGAATCATAAATAACCCCCCCATAAATCCAAATTGGAGGTTATTGTAAATACAATGTGTGTCAGATAAAGGAATCCAAGTCATGGGGTTTGAATGTTTGAGGAATAGGTTATAAACCCCAATAGAAAATAAGGAACAAGACAAAAATAACCCTCTTCCAGTGGGATTAATAGTTTACCCACTCTGTAAAGAAAAATGTGTGGTAACCTTGTATGTATCCACTTATAAGATCCACACAAGATGAAAACATCAACTGTTTGTTTTAATAGTGTTTATTAACTAATGAGCTGAAATGTTTCACTAAATTTAATCATTTTAAGTCAAAAAAAACCTTGATCTAAATGGTAAAATCCATAAATAAAATACCCCCACCTAAAAGTGACACTAGGTGTGTCACAAACTTCACACCAAACCACATTATTGAACAAAAAATTCTATATAAACTGCACAAATGATAGAATCATATGATTAAATTCCCTATAATGAAGAATTAATGGTTAAATAAATTATCAATACCTATAAAAAAGAGTAGAATCCATGAAAAAACTATTCCTCATGTTAAAAAATACTAAATGATTACGGACTATATATTAAAATAGAGTGAATAATCAATAAGAAAATATGTTGTGGTAGCTAACCTATGATATTATTTGAAATTTGGGACATCATGATTTCCACCATTACTCCTAAGATCCTCTAGAAATAGAAACTAGATCATAATACAAAAAATAAACACCAAATCCAATGTTTATGGGGTCATGAAGTCAATCTCAAGAACAACCCAACCAATTCATCTTATAGGATCAGTTAAAAAGGATAGGATAAATACACGAAGACCTAGAATATGTCAACCCACTATTTATAATTTCCAAATATTTCTGAGATATTAGATATGTTATCCTATAAAATTATCATCACAAAAGATACATGATTCCCCTAACCACATGAACTATGGAGAAGAAACCCCACGCCCAATATAAGTATACCAAGCATTAGTCACCCCACCATTTAAAATTAATCTAAAATGGTTAGATAACCAATATATTTTATCTATAAACGAGGAGAATACAATGAGAATCCATTAGAGAACCCTCAAATGGTAATGTTTTAAACACCAAAAAGTGGAAAATAATAGGAAATATACCGCAGTAATAAATTATAGGGATCTAACATATGGGTTACAAATAAAATATAAGGGTCTCTATATCCATCTCTTTGGGATACCATCACATGAGAATCCTGACAAAAAACACAACCGAATAGAATCCACATCACTATCAGAAAAAACCCCACCCAAATTATCCTGGTATGTGCCCTAGGTTATTCCCTTTCCCAAACCTATAAACAAAATGAATCAAAATTAATTTAGAATTAATGATCCATGAACATATTAGAAGATAGAAAATGGGATAAAACCAGATTCATCAAATATACCCAGAGAAACTAGTTATATATAAGATGAGACAATCCCGAATCCAAAATAAAAACATCAAAAATTTGTTACACTAAATACTTATCACCATTCAACTCTCTAAATAGATAAAAAATTAGGAACAATAACCTGATTTAAACATTATTCAAGATTTCTTTTATTCCTATCCAACTCACAAGACCTAAAAATGTGACTACGATAGAGGCATAGGTGTCAGAGCTTTATATGAGTCTGAAAAGAGGGTTGAATATGCTTGAAGTTACCATAGTAAAAACAAATCCCTGGATTCCACTTCACAGAAATATGAATGGTTGATTTTGAAGATGGATTCCGATCACCACCACCTCTGTGTTTCCCATTATTTCCAACCTAACCTTCATACCAACTCTTACAGGAAACAAAGAATCATCCATCATAGGAAACTCTTATATTATTTCCCCAACAACAACAAACTTATAAATTACATCCATAAAGGATGTCATGAAAAACCATAGCACTAAAAAACACATATCTGGATGTAGACCTCTAAGTACGAACCAGAACTTCATTGAATTATCATCAGAAAATGTTAGAGAGAATGTTACCAAGAATGTAAAACAGTAAACACCGAATTTTACAAAAAGATCACCTTAGAGGATAACCAAAAAATTTATCACATTCTAAAACCTCACTTATTATAGATAAAATCACTTAATAATGGAATCCATGTTGTATCCACAAGATATATACTCAAATGGATAGGCATGTATAGAGAGATTCCACCACCCAATGCCTTAAACATTGAATAAAACAATGGTGAAACACACCCTAGAGGCTTCATGAGTTTTTAGAATATTTAATATTAAATCAAGATTGGATCGACACTCAATCACCTCACATTATACTCACTCACCATAGAATACTAGAGGATTCAAATTCAATTACTCTTTTCCATGAACCATGAGCAGACAACAGCATAGAACTTCCACTCCATCATGAGTCTGGAAGGTGTTAGATACTTGATGGATAAATTATGAATCACAAGGAAAACTACTTAAGGTATTAAATTCTTGAATTTATTTTCATTTCATATGAAACTCATTCTAAAAATCAGACTGGAAAACTCAGTCAAATATCCTTGAAATTCAACACCAAGTGGAAATCTAAAAACAATCCGACAAAAAATTTAAAAACAAAATTAAAACATCCACACAAGGTAAACACAATATCAAAGAACCAAAATAAATTTTAAAATATACATTCAAAATTCCAACTAAAAAATCTAGACACATATAATACCACAAACCCAAATAATTTTACAACTATCCCAAACTCAAAATCCATTTATTTATCTCAAATATCATACATTGAGTTAAAATAAATTTCATTAAAAAAACCAAAAATCACCTAAAAACATAAAGTATTCCAATGCCAAAGAACCCATGAAATTATTTCTTTTATAACAACCATAATCCACAAAAATTTAATGATTTCCAAAAAATTCTTTTATGGATATCAAGAAACAAAAAAAATGTTTCAAAAAAAAACCACATACGAAGGTTTAAAACATTAGATTGAAAATAATAAAGGGAAAAATTAATTAAACATACATAAGAAAAATACTAAATAGTAGTAGTGATAAAAGTAATAAATGAAGAATTTTGTTTCCAACCGTTGAAAAAGTTCACGGGTTGGACACATAGTTTCCAAATAATGCGCAAACCATGCATGTGCCACTAAATGTTATCCAGAATGGCCCGCATTGAATTTTCATAGTTTTAGAGTCCATGAACCTAAATATATCCCCTTATAAACCCTTATACTTTTTCTCTAAAATGATGAATTTTCTTGGAGTTCCATTGATATACCCCCACAACATACTGTAATTGAACTCCATACCAAAATATCTCTATAAAAATCCACTATAAGTTTACAAATTATAATAAAACTCCCAAACAACCCTGAAAACATGACATCTGACAGAAGGAATAGTAGGACAAGCACATCCCTAGACCTAACACCTATGACACAATATTTCTATCACCTTTCTACCACTAACCCTAAAATAAAAAGACTGTTAGTTACAATAAAAATTTCTACTTTTTGGAACCTAGATCCTCTGATACCATTTTGTAATAATCCAACCCCAGACATCATTAAAACTGGTGCCCGAACCGGACTTCCATATACAAAATGATTTTACTCAATCCTATACAACTAGTAAAAACTATCAAGGGTATCAAACATAGCTATTTAGGATAGTTTCACTCATAATAATCTAGACAAACTAATCATCCATAAAACTTTTAAAATGATGAATAGACTGTGGTAAAATCTTAAAAATCCATTACAATAGATATTTCTATAATTTAGTGTTCCAAAAAGATAATGAAATATAAAAGAAAATAAAATAGAAGAATGATGTTTCCAAAAAATCACTTCATCTTACCAATTTATAGATGTTTATGGTTTAGTCGTCATCTCCATGTGACACTCAATCCAAAACCATGATCCATGTAACCAACCACTTAGCAAAGAAGAAAGAAAAATATGAAACCTAAAATATAAGACTTCAATTTAATTTTATTAGATAAGAAGATTACATAACCATTAACATGAGTATATTGGTTATGATCAGAATCTATTCATATACCATAATGTTGTTATTTAATTTCAGTTAAAAAACATAAATACATGTTTGAGAACATGGTGTGGGAAAATAGTTTATATTTTCTCAAAAAATCATTAACATTTGAACATCCATGATGTGTTACATTTTTAAAACCATTTCTCAAGGATGTTAATTTTCCAAAACAATATTAATTTCATGGAAAATAAAAGTTTTTACTTAAAAACATCACACTTTTGGAAATAAACATAATAGGGTTTAAAATTTTTTGAAAGTGTTATCTGAGGAAAACACATGAATATTTTTCCATTTTACTATAAATGTATTTACACAAACAACTCATGTTAATAATGAAAACACGGGAAAAAATGATTCAGAACCACACGAGGTTACAAAGAAATTCCAGTAAAATGACATAACAAAACTACTCAACTCAAGTCTAAATACGTAATAGGTTCAATAAAATAGGTAATTCCTCCTAATTAATATGTAACATGAATTATAATATATATAAAAATGAGTATAATATTATAAATAGTATAAGGAAACACCACATGAACTAATGAGACAATATAATACCAGTACACATGAACTTTATACCGATAGGATAACAATCACACAATAGATAATTGAATCACTATAACTAGTGTCCTTAGTGACAATACCACTAGTTAGGTGTTAGGTACAACTTGGAGGGACTATCCAGTGTTATACCTCAATATTAAAAATAATGTATCTATATTTCCATCTTTGAAACCAAAGTCTCTATGTGTATTAATAAGTGGGGTGGTCCATGAGAAAATAATTCCATCACATAAGAATAAAAAATCTACAAGTATAATACCACATTCATGTCCATTCCACCTCCCACAATTACCTTAAATTGATACCTAATTTTTTAAACAATGTGAAGCACATCATAAAAAGTCTATATCATGAATATCAAAATAATTATAAATAGTATAAGGGTTTTTAACGAGGGAGAAATCAATATCACATCAAAAAGTGCCATCCGACCTTCACTTTTCAAATATCGCATATAAATTTAGAAATATTTTTTAATGAAATTTGTAAACCAAAATAAACTCTAATGAAAATAAAAGTCATCAATAATAATAATCAATCAACCTAATGGGGAAATAAATCTCACATTACAAAACAACTCATTTTTTTAAAAAATGGAAATACATTAAACACTAAAAGGGAAACCCATATTGAAAAAAACATTTGGATTTAAACACCATCAATAAATGGTTTCCTTAATTAAATTCATATTTGGATTTTTATCAAACATAAAGAATGATTAAAACACAATTTCAAAACAAATCACCATTAAAATTATTAAATTGAATCCATTTTCCATATATAAACCAAGCCAAGTCAAGTAATGTTTCAAAAATTAAACCAGGAAATTACAAACCATAATTATCTAAGATAAACACGAATTCATAAAATCAAATCATTAATAGAACTCACAGTTAAATATAAAAATAAATAGAAACACCAATCTCAAGTGGTGGAAACATTTCACCTTTTATGAAATTCCCGGAAAATGATCTCTCACTATGTTTCACAACAATTACAACCCAAAAGTACTAATTCATGAGAAAAATAACCAAGAAAATCATTCCTACATAGAAACATGGATTATAGGAGAATAGGAAAATATGATTGAACTAAAGAGGAATGCGAAGGGTGCCTTATCCTTTCAGTATTGGTGAACACTCATCATGAACCCACAAAAAATACACATTGTAGGATCTTCTTGGAGTAATTCATGGATATTAAGGAATAAAGTCATGTATTCCATATGGGATATGCATAAGGTGGAAACCCCAACTAAAATTGTGGAAATATGAAAAAAATACACTCAAAATGTGGGATTCATGGTTTCCGTAAATGGTTAAAAAATACATATGATAAATATAAAAATCAACAATTCAATGATCAAAATGGACTCCACACTTAGGATCCATGATTTTTAGACTTGTACTATTACCACGTGACCTAAAAATGTCCCTAACATTTCCTCGTTTTTATCCCGAAACACCTTGAACACTAGTATGAAATCTATTTATCCAATACCCCCACATAAAATTGACACTAGAGGTGTCAAACATACCTCAAACAATGGTTTTAACATAGTCCCAATAATTGGTATTTTCATATCTAGATAGATAGATATTTACAGTGAGTTTCAATATTTTGGGATATTTTTTCAACATATCTTCCTCATGTTCACATGCCTCCTGTTTAACTTCATCATCTTCCAATAAAAAAACAAAATGAATACATTTTCTATAAAATACATTATCATTTCTATAAAATATAGAGTAAATAAATATATCATATAGTTCTAGATAAATATGAAGCAATAAAATAACATGGATTACATTGGGTTGATTTTATTTCATTTTAGAAACATCAAAGACATTATGAACCATATATAACTATGGAGGTGAATCCTATTGATAAACAAGATCAATAATATTTTTATGTATCTCAAAATTTCCAACATATAGAAGTGATAAATTCCCTTACATACACAATCAATAATGTCCCAACCATGGGGTGACATTTAGGAACACATGATATCCCATGTAAAAGGGTAATTTTTAATGATGATTATCTTTAAAATATTTTTGATGGATTTGGGCCTAAATCATCCTTTTCTAGACCATATATTTTATTCTTCATCTCAAAAATTAGGTTATGTACTGATTGTGATGTTTCTTTGGACCCCACACAAAATATGAGAGATCAATAAAGATATATATAAAATGACTTATACATATCCATATGTGTCATGGAATAATAAAAATATTTATAAAAAAGGTATACTATGTGGAGAAGATCCCCCCACTATCCATTGAAATTTAACAAATAATCTTAGAGCATGACCTCTACTATCAATATAGTATATTCTAACTAACCATCTATTTGAGGAAGACACTTTATTAAGATGGTTAATTGGATATCCAAATATTCTTAATGTGAATTCCAAATCTGATATGTTAAACAATTATCTCATTCAAAAATTATTGATATAGTTATTTCATGTAATTTTAAAACATCTGTAATGTACATATTTTCCTAGCCACCTACCATATTGGATTCATGTACCAGAATTAATTGGGTTGAATTTGTGGGGAAGTAAATAATTACCCAAAACAATAATGTTTATGAATAGTTCATGGTAAACAATTAACAATGTCTATAGTAATATAAACATATTTCAATATATTCATAGAAAAATATTTCAATATATGAATAGAAAAATATTTCAATATCATAGATAGATTTGGATCCTCATTATTGACCTACTAAAAAGTGATCCATTACATATAATATTCAGCATCATTTCATTTCATACTTAACCCCTAAAAATTATCCCATTGATCCATTGAAATATTTAGGATGCAGTGTAGTATCTTCAATTTAGAGTGGTGACAATTAGAAATAATTTGTCTCTAATATGATGATAGAACAACTATTTGATCAAAAATCAGGAACACAAATTTTCCATCACGTTTCCATCAATCATTGGAATCCCAACCATTATATATTTATGTAATGGTTATGAAATAAAGATCTGATCATTAATAATTATTTACTTTACTAACCAAAATAGGTAGGACTATAACTAGAAAGATTTTTATAGCTTCATTCGGTGAGTTGGTTTAATGACCTCAAACTCAAATCATCACACGTGAAATTTGTATTTATAGGTGTATAAACCATTTTATTGTAAACAATATAAAGATATCACATCCATAATCAATTACATAGGTTTAAATCTATTTACAAAAACATGTGTTTCAATTTTTTATATTTTATGAATTGAGTAATACCTTTTAGCATAGAGATTATGATTCCATGTATTCATAGAATGGACCACCAAAACCAATTCAATGTCATGATTATGATAATTATTTTCCTAATTTCACAATTTTCGTGATCCCTATGACACATCATGGTCTCCTTTCATGGGAAAAAATAAATTCTATATCTATATGGATGATAATATACTACATACCCATTATCAAGTTCCATAAAAACTATAATTAGAGTTTATTTAATCTTCACATTAAGCTCTGAAAAGGATTTTAGAAAAAAATAAATCTAGTGTATTGGAGTGCCTTTTATCAATAGCACTATCAAATAAGATGTGAGACCTGAGAAGTCATGAAAAATGATACAATAGAAACATGCTAATACAAAAAATCTACTTGTCTCAAATTCAACCATCTATGATTTCCAAGAGGAAACAACTTATATTATTTCAGGATCTACTGATACACACATCTCAAAAATGACATGGCCATTTATACAATCTTCTTATATCACGAATTTACATTTATATAATTTTTCATAAAACTGATTATATCAAAAAAAGATTTAAAAAATTCAAATTTTATTTATTGTATGTTTTCGATTAATGAGACACCAAAATTTCATCCAAAAACACCAAAATGAAAGAGTCTAGGTATGGATGAAAGGAACAAGTTATCATTTCTAGAAAAATAATCAGTACATTTTAGAGAGAAAAGTTAATTACATGATATTCAAAATAATGATAGCAACTCATGAATGTTTTTCATTAGAATACCCTCTTTCCTAACTCAGATTTAGTGATTCAATGAGAATAAATAAAATTTTTAGAGCCATTGGATCCCTTATATTGTTAAAAAAAGTTCATCAATCTGAGTAAGTGGAAATTTTTTCATAAAAATTACTTGATTCATTATTTGATAATCAATACATAGTAATAATATACAATATACATTATTGAAAAAATAACTAGTGTTACATAAGGATACACACTTGTTTATATCTATAATTTAAATTATAATTCCACCAACTGTACCATCAACTAAATAAATTTTATTATTACTATTCTTTATGTTGAACGTTAAATAGGATTTGTTCCTAGAATGATATCAATCAAAAAATAAACTTTCTTTTTAGGTTTAATAAGGTTCTTTTTTTTGCAAAAATCAAGGTACTAATCCAATATTTAAATAAATTTTTTAATCTCAATTATATTATTAGTCACTAGTGTGACCATTTCCAATTGGTAATAAATAATTCTAACAATTAGTCATAAATATATAACTTTTTAACCTTCAAATCTCCATATAATTTAAAAATATGCACCATCTCCGTAAGATATGTAAATATTATTCATTAACCATTAACATTGATATGGTCTATTAATTCAACATACAAATCCATGCACATTATCAAGTAATAGAAATCCATGTCCAAAATAGAAATTTCCCAAAAACAATAGATTCCATAAATTATTATAGAGCATGATACATATATATGTACTTTACACTCTCACTGTACATGTGGTATTTCGATAGTCATTGTGTGTGGCATCATCTATATATAGAACCATACATGATGAAAGATAAATGAATAAATAAAGGAGTTTTATGAACTTTTATCAAACCAAACTTGCATATGAAATTAGTTAAGTTAAATGATACATAATAAAATCAAATGACCTCATTGGTCTTCCATGATCATCTTCTTCACAGTATACAAATGGTTTCCATATACCCATTAGTCCTTATATCCCTTTTATGGTATCATTGTCTGAGGAGTTAGAGTTTTTTATGAACCACATTATCCCTCTCCATTATGACGAAGAGATATGTTCTAATCAGATCATCCAATACAATAATAATATATTTTATACAAATGAGTTGTATTTCCAATATAAAAAAGTATACAATAATTAAAATAATAAAAATATGTACCATATGATTATAGTTGATGCATGTTGTAGGTGTTTCTAAACAATATCACCTATTATGATATAATGAACAAAAGTTCAAAAATCCATGATTATAATTTGTGTGAGGAGGAAATTTAAATAATAAATGTGTATAATTTGGTGATTATCATCATCTTTTGATGTGGGTTTCCCTCTTCTTCTTTTTCCTAGTACAATATTTCACACTTTTTTCCATGTAGAAAAATGTACTTACTCCACTATGATTCCATGTAATACAATATTCAGTCATTGTCTCTATATTGAGAATGACCTTATAATAAGTAATAAAGAGTCTAAAAATCAGGGAATGACCTTTTAGTCAGAGTCCATAATCAAATAGTTTTAACATTAGAGACCAACTATCAACCACTTTTAGAAAAAACTAAACTATGTTAAAAACATAGCTTCATACTCAGACACTACTTAATTTTTATTAATACGACCGAAGAAATATATCATTCTGGATATCTTGATGGTGTATTGAATATATTTTTAGTTGATATTTTTTTCAAATATCTCCCTTGTAAGCACTTGTACAAATTTTTCTTAGACATATAAATCTAACCATTGGTGTATCATATCTTTCTGCATATAGACTACAAACATGACATTTAGAACATTATGGATTCCAAGGAAATCAAAAATATGGTTCATTGTGTTAATATACTCTTATTACATCTTACGTACAAAATAAACTTGAAACATTGGAGGATTTAGATTCTAAAAATGAAAAAGGATCTTCATTTCGTGGTTTGTAATTTTTTTCCCTTATAAAAAACATGAATATAATAAAACATGAACAAAATAAGATGTTTTTTCACATGTTGCTTATTTGTAAAAAAAATTGTATGCTTCCTCCTCTACATAGTTTCTATGTCTTATAAATAATTCCATTTCACTAAATACATAACAAAAACCACTTAATCATTAATAACATCTAATGAAATGTTTTAAAATATTCTAAATCATCAACATAAAATATAATGAAGAAAAAATTACTGGATCTATCAAATATAAAATTTAAAATGCAGACAAATTGGGAAGACTCATTAATAATTAATGATATGCTATAATGATCATCTAAACCCATGTCGATGAAATGAAAACACATTTAAAGGTTGATATACAATTTTTACCAAGAACACCCAAGTAACCTAATTTTCTTCATAAATAAGTTGTTTATTTCATCTTATGTTTTAAATTTAATGTTCTAATATTTCAAATTTCCTTCTTAAAATACTAATCTAATTTATTGACCATAATGGATACCATTTGTAACATCCCATCCGTAATTATTATATTTAAAATAGATGAGGTACCAAAAACCATTGGCAACATCTTGTAAAAACTAATGTTCATCCAAGAGATTACATACAAATTAAAGGATAATTTTCCACTTTAAGACGTCAGACTCTATCAAGAAAAAAATGAAAACTACAATGAAAACTAGATGATGCATGGGGGATAAAAAATAAAACACATATAAAATAAGAAAAGAAATAATATTAGAGTAGGAATAGAAATAAGACACCATAATAACCAAAAAACAAAATACTATATGACATAAAAGTATTGATGTAGAACCATTCAATACGATACATAAGAGAAATCCAGGATAAAAACACCATTATGATAAAGTAACAACATCATTATTTAATAGATAAATAATAGACAATTAACTTACTAATATAACGTAAAACAATGCCTGCAAATGCAGAAATATAAATATAAAATGGGTGAGTAATCATACACAGTAATATTTCCGAAAGAGAATTCTCAAGTCACGCCACTAGAAACAGAAAACATTATCTCAGATTTTAAAATATTATTTGTAATAAAATTTTGAAGATAAAACGATTTAAAATTTTAAATCAATTTAAATTGAATGTAGAAAACATATATACATTTATTCATCTTTACATACCTAAACCGCATCTATATAGTCACCCACACATTCATTCTTGTTCAATATCTTATAATTTGGAGGAATTACATAATGATCCACTAAGTCTCCACTAGGTGACTATTCTATAGGGTCCCCTAGTTTGGAATGATATCTATGAAGGGATTTGTTTAATATAAATAAAACCACAAACCATTCCTCATATGTCATGTTCCAAAAACAATTATATGAAATAGTTTAAATGTTCCATTAAAATCCATTAATAAAACACCTTTTTTATGTTTAACCCAAGCCATAATTTAAAACCAAAAATTAAAATGGGTTTCCCTAAGAATCTATTGAAATTCAATTTTTTAAAAATTACTAGTCAATGGACTTAACTAAAATAAATAAACCTTGGATTCTTTAAAATTCAAGTATATTAATTTAAATAATTAACCCTTAGATTTCTATAACAATTGTTAAAGAAAAAGAATCCACCTACCTCAAAACATGTGAAAAAACCACAAATGGCATAATAAAACCTATAGATATAGGTATTGAGATTCATTTCCATCAATAGACTGAGTAGTCATACAATAAAAAACCATCATAGATAATATATATCTGAAAAACAATAGATCTATCATTCCATGTGTGAAGTGATGAGTATATAAATAGATAGAGAAAGAAAAAAATTACAATTGCTTCTAAGCATCCAGCAGACATAGGTCCATAAAAACTAACTTCTAGATCCAAGAGAATCATCATGAATGATTAGGAGAGAAATAGAGTTAATTATCCTAATAGAGGAGGTAAAAAATGAGGCCTTTTGGCCTAATAACTCTGTAATAATCGAATTTTCAAACCATTCAATATATTTTTCTTGTTCAGGTATCATAGTTTGGTAAATCATGTGATAATTGTAGGCTTTCCACTTCTCTAAATACAATTATCACATGGTCGGTTCTTAAGATTTTACATATAGTGTTCCAACTTGGTTATCCACTATATTTCCATTCATATGATTTCTACTATAACTCATACAGTTTGAAAAAACTATGTTCCCACTATGTGCTTTCCCAAAAACTCACATGCACCATTGTATGATTTCTTGGCGAAGGTGCATAGTTTTCCCTAATCTCGAAAAAATGTTAACACTTAAAAACATTTAAATCACCACAATACCAGATATAAAATTTCAAAACTCAACCCAATCATTATATAACATCAGAATGCATAATTAAAGGGGTAAATACCTTATATCGAGCATGTTATATGTACATAGACTGAGTATTTACTTATATTTACATTGAAGTCATATAAATAAATTACACTACATGGTTTTATATTTCTATATGATACAATTTAATAACAGAGTAATAATTTAAAAAAAGAATAAAATTAGTTTTCTAACATCTAAATGATTTCATAAAAATCACACTTATAAATTTAATTACCAAATAATATGTTTCTAAATTAATTAATAATCAATAATTATTTCATTTCTATAACATGAGGTAAATAAATTTCCATTAGATTGATGAAAAAATACAATTTATATAAAAAAACTAGGTAATTAATGTCAATTAATTACAATTATGGTGATAAATTTTCATGTAATGTAAAACATGAACAATAACACAAAAATCACTCTAAAAAGTGAAAACATAAAAAATGATTTTTTTTGTTAATGATTGATTATTAGTTTTTAGTTTGGCTTATAACAAAAAAATAACTAATTTTTCGTATGCCAAAAATATATATTTTCCACAATTATAGTGTTGACTCCCACAAAACAAGCATCAAAACATATTGGATCATCGAAATAAATGAAGCATAAGTATTATTTTTCCCGTAAAAGGAAGAAAAAAGTAGTGTCACTACATGGGTATTAATAAACTGTGTTATATGAATTATATAACCCTACAAAAATCATGTTAATGGGTAATTCAACTCATTTGATCTATTAATTATTATGAAATTCCACTCTGATGAGCCATGCTGATCTCATGAAGGCATCCTAACAAGAGCTGATGATCATAAATAGGGTATGAGACAAGTTCCTCCAATCATAAAATATGGAAATCAATAGATGAATGCACACCACCCATTTACATTATAATATAAAAGATAAAAAATGTGAAAGCATATAGATAATAGGATTTATATTGATTTTTACATGTAATGAATATGTGGGTTTATATTCCCTTATATATTATGTAAAACCCCTTACTGACATGTTGATATTATCATAAGGAGGCTACTAGATATGTCACCTTTATCATTAAAAGGATCTCAGACCTGTCTATTTGATCACATGAATCTCTGATGGAAAATTGATAGATGAACATAATTATAAGGCCCCAACCTTAAAAGTTACATAATATTGAATTAAAAGAATAATTAACATTGAGGATCATTTCAGGTTTAGAGTTTTAGAGAATTAGGTCATAACTATTACATCTCAAAATATTACATAGTAGACACTTCTACTATGTTTCCATAAAATAAAAAACACTTAAAAAGAAACATGTCTAGATCCATGTTTTAGATATCATTTCTTTCCTTGATCTCATCCTTGACCCTATTCATCTTTAAGTCCTGTGGAAAACATTTCAAAAACTTGGAATGAGCATAAAAATCCCAGTAAAGGATACACAAAGAAGGAAAACTGTTAGTTTTTCAAAACAACAAGTAAACCATGAATACTTTACCAATGTAATACTTTTCACCTTTATGATATAGTAAAAACACTTCACTGAATAAAATACCATTACTTACCCTTTTGTAACCAAAAGATTACCATAAAACCCATATAAAGAACACATAACATAAAAAGGTAACTTGAGACATAAACATACATAAATGGAATAAAAATACGGTTGACTTCCACACATACTTAATGGAATTGCCATACGGCCGACTTCCATACCCAATGCATTGGAGGTTATAATGTAACCACCCGTCCTGGTATTCACGTCACCACCCGCCATATGGTTTATCACGTAACCACCCATAAAATGTCCAAGTACCATCATTACCCATAAAATATTTAAAATATAAACATTTCAATAACAAAATTTCATTAGCAATCACAATAATTAATTCCAAGATATTGAATTAATCAATCCATTTTCAAAAACCATTTAAAAGATATTTTTGAATCAAAGTGTCACATACCACTTTGAAGCTTTTAATGGAATTATAATTTTAAAACATTAATTTCCATAAAAATAAATACTGAAAACCATTTTGAAAACATGGACATTAAAGATAAATATTTAGAATATTGAATCTTTAAAACATTTAACATGATATTTTTGTTAAAGAGTTTTTTAACAAAATGAGAGACTCTTGAACACAAATAAATGCGGAATAAAATTTAATCCGAACTTTATAATATCATGAGAATAAAGGGATTAATGATATAATATTTCAAAGGATAGTATACACGCCATATAAGAGTGAATTGGTGCATAACAACAATGAAGTCTCAATAGAAATGTAAAATGAGATGAAATCCATTATAAAGAAGGTATCCTTAAATTAAGGATAAATCAATCTCATAATTATGTGTGAAAAATATAAATACACCCAATATAAGTGGATATTAAGTGTAAAACAATCAATGTTCATTCACACATATTAAAAGGTTGACATATTCAATAACTACATGTTGAACCCAAAGAAATCGAAATTGGGTTTAGAAGTTCCCTTGGTAAAATTCGACAGCCTAACGACATCACATAAAATTTTACAAAAAGGGTTGATGAGAGAGATAACGGGGTATCTCATCACTTGGTCATAAAATTTACATAAATAAGGATATAGAAGAACATATCCCAACATAATATAATGTGAATTAAAAGACATAACAAAAGGTGTCTTTTAAAAAGTGGAGGGTCAAAGGTCCCCTTACCGAGTTGGGTAACTTTCACAAAGTACACCCTATGGAAGAAGGGTCATACAATAAAGATGTAAATACCCATAAATGAAATTATACGACACAAAGTTTATAATAATGGGTAGTACATACACCACTCAATGGAAATAGTGGCAACTGTAGCATAAATGTCACGGGAATAAAAGTGAGATGAAAAATCCCTTACGAAAACTCGGCAGTCTAACGGCGCCACATAAAACATCCAAAAATGGATTTATGAGATCAAATAGGGTCTCTCATAATTTGAAAATAAAAATTACAGTATGAGGAATATAAAAGAAAATCCCCAAACATAATAAATTTGAGCTTAAAAGGAATGACATAAAAGAGTGTACTTAAAAAGAAAGAGAGGGGTAGGATCCCTTACCTCAAGTCTGACTTGTCTTGTTCGCTTATTTATATTCATGAATAATAAACATTGGTAAATTTATAATGTCTTAAGGACCTATTTTAAATATTATTATTCAGTTTATATCACATATTATAATGTTATAATAATTGGTTAATAATGTGAGTTCGTATCAGACGTTTTTGTCGATGTTTGGTACATGAGTCAAAAATGAACTTGTTTGAAAATGATTGTCCATGTAGTTATGAGTAAATCATCTCCAGAATAGTATTAATGATTTAAATATCATATATATCCAGTACATATTCATTTTATACTACTCCATAACATTTGGTGATAAAAATAAATGAAATGCACCCTTCATGGAGACGGTAGGTCGTACGTACGCATGAACACTACTTTCATTTATTTGTCATATTAATGGAATTAAAAATAATTGAGACATATATATTATAATTACAGTATAACATATATATAATATAGGTCATATATGTTCATTAATTCCATTTTTTACACATCCCATTTATTTCATGAATGAGTCACATCACTTGAGGGGGTGGTAGTCCACACTTCATCGTTTGAAATTATCGCATTTGCACAACATGAAAAGCATAAAGGCATTTTTTAAATATAATATTCAGAAGCATATAGAAAACATAAATATCATATATAAAGTATAGTGACATCATAATGGACACCTATTAAGGTGTTAAAATAGTATTGAACAATCATCGTTTCGTGAGGCAGTAATTCACCATCCACATAAACAGTATGTTCTATAACCATTAGACGGAGGTCTGTGTAAGTGTATCTTGAATACTTCACATAAAAACATACTATTATATTAAATATACTTTTTTTGTTGCAAAATAAAGGAATAATAAGAGTTTGGAGGGTTGGAGATGCAAAATATAACAGAAGAACACATGAGAGGACACTACCTTTAAATCAGGTAACTCTCTTTGATTTGAGCTCAAAGGCTTCCTTGGAAAGGATTCTGCTAAAAGTGAGGCTTCAATGATGAAGATAGGGATGTGAAGATATTAAATGGTGAGGGGTTGGCCGAGAAAAAGGCTTTAGAGGTGTGGGTAAGGTGGTAGAGGTGGGGGCCTTTAATAAGAGAAAACGAGGGGCACTCTTGAAAAGTTATAAAATATTACATTATTATAAAATGATTTTCGGATTTTAAAGGTCCAAAAAGGATTTATTTCGAGGATAAGGTGATAAGGTTTCTAAATCAATCCATAAAATAGTATTGTGACAAGTGTAGGTCTTATATTTTACATTATCTCTTCATTTTATTTAAATCGTTAAATAATGAGATAATCACAGCATCATCACGGTGTCTTAAATAATATAATTTATTTAGTGTCTAAAAATTATAAAAAAATATAATGATTTAGTAAATACTTTTATGTTTCTAATTAATATTTATAGTCAAAAATATAACTTTTATAACCCCATATAAAAATTGATTTAGTAAAACAACACATGATTGTGACATTTTAATTTTAACATTAAATAAAAATGTATTAAAGTCATTTTCCAACCAAAGTGGCTCCATGGGGTCCCCAAGTTGACCCATGGATTTTTGTGGTAGGCCATGACACATCCAATTAGGCTAGGACACGTGTCTAGGACATTTCATATTATTAAAACATTATTTTTACCTTAAATTACACTAATTACCTCTAATCGCGATTAATAAACTTAAAAGTTACTATTCACCAAAAAATTATTTTAATCCCATTGAACCAAATTTTACTTATTAATGACAACCATTTATGTTTTATTTTTTAAATTAAAATTACATAAGGGGTAAAGTTTTATTTAAACGAAAAATCAGTTTCCTTAACTACCACATAGTGGTTTCACTATTCATCAAAAATTGATGTTTTTCAGAAAATTTCCAAAAATTCACACTAGGATATATTTGATATTCTGAATTCAAAAATGATGTCTATTTTACAAAATTCAAAAAATATAAGTTACATTAATTAATTTAATAATTAATTCCCACTGTCAGAGCAAATAGCGTGTTTTTATGAAATAATAAGTATCAAAAGATTGACACTAGTTTAAGTCCAATTTCAAGATGAAATTAATTCCAAAGACCACTATTGGATTAAATGGTAAAAATATATTCTAATTTCACATTGAAACCAATTAAAAATATAATCTCATCATATAAATAAATTAGATTAAAAAGAGGTTTTGAATTAAAATACAACATTTTTCACTATTCATTAAAAATGAACATTATCAGAAAAATACCAAAAATTTACAAAAAGTAAATTTTGATGTCCCGATTCTAAAGAAGATTTTTATTTTGTCAAATATAACACATAAAATTGTCAAAAGGTGGATTTAAAAGAGGTTCGTCAACAAAAGGAGGTAAATCGACCTTTTAATGAATATTAGAATGTTTACGCTTAAAATTGGATTCATTCTCATTTTTCATCCTCTGACATTTATTGTAAAAAGTAAAAATATTTGACAAACATATATAATCATTTTTTAGTTAGTTATGCTCATTACTTCCATTAGAACGACTAGGCGTTAACTACAAATTAAAATAATATTACTTTATTATTAGAGTGCAACGTAAGATTCCCAAGAAACTCGTTGTTGCGTATTGGGTACGCTATCATGCTTAGTATCCCTTTTAAAGTTATATTAATATTTTATTCAAAAATATGAATAAATGTGAAATTTCCATATTATTTATTTACCTGGTCTGTTACATCCTTCCCCAGTTTTGGGAATTGTGTCCTCGCAATTTTAAAATTGGGATTGGAAACTTCATTGAAAATCCTACATCGGAACAAGAGTCAGTAAAACTATCACTTTCAAATAAATAAAGAAAAGTAAAAAAGTCACCCGAGTTAACCCATACTAGGATTCCAAGTTTGAAAATATGGATATGGAGGAGAAAAGAAAGGTCTATGTCCTAATGGAGAGTGATAGTAAACATGTTTAGGAGAAAGTTAACCAGAATAAAATCACAAACTTGTGGTGGGTTAAACGGTATTCGATTCCCCTGTAGGAAAAGTTAATAGACAAAACTTTTGGTTTAAGTTACTTTTCATTGAGGAATTTATTTTTTATCTTAAGGAAACATAGTTACTTTTCATGTTGGCTTTCAAATTTTACTATATTTCTTACACAAACTCCCACTTTCCCCAAATGATGAGTATTTAGGAAGACTTGTTTACATTAAGAGAGCTATAATCAACGTATTGAGAATCACCTAATCCAAAAAAGAGAAGTATATATTTCTCATGTATTTGTACAAAAACCAAAACCAAAAACAAAAAATGTTTGTATGAGATCAGATAATTCACAAAGGGATCATCCTTTATAAAAAAATCTCTTCTTAATCTCCAAATTTTGTCCAACAAAACCCAAAGTTCAACGAAGACCATTCGATAAACAATTGTCCATAAAATTATTCAAAGTAAACCAAACTAAGATTGAAACCCAGATATTTGAAGGATTTAATCACATAGTCTTCCAAGGTACAAATTAACATTTATCTACAAATAACATCAGTTTCTCTTAAATTCTCATATTGAAAAGTAATTAACCTATTCACATATCCTCCATGATAGGTCAATCATTTCCATTGATAACCCAAAATAAACTTACTCTTGATTCCTAAAATTATCTAACTAAAACGAATTAGTCAAACTAACCAGGGGATTCACGTAGTCCAATGGTAGGCGATAAATACCAGTCGCACTTTGGTTGTGGATTAGATTCCCATAGCTTTGTCAGACGTGACGGGTTGTCACACGGTCTGCGTGTTGTACCTTTTTTCGAAACTATATAATTCTTAACACATTCCCCAAAACGAGATAAAATATTCAAAAATAATCATAACATATTTTAACCTCAATTTTATCTCATGACTTTCATTTTACATAATAACATATAATAACCCATAATTACCTCAAAAGAAATGATAATATAAACCCTAATGGTTGACCTGAACTTACACATTGATTGGTCATCTCGTACATGATTGATTACAGAACATACTATGGTTCAAGTGGTTGATCATGACTCCCTAATAGTTGGTTTATAACAACCACAATTTTTCTCATTGATTCCCCCATTTCATCTGGTCTTTTAATCAGTGAACCACCACAGTTTCCTTCAAACCCATTTTCACTTTGGTGCCTTCTAGATCCATCCATTTACTAAAACCAAAAAATGTCAGTGTGAGTATATCAACAAAATTATCATGTACTAATAAGGAAGATAAACAATAAGATATAATTACTGATTAACTTTATCTAAAACTAGGACTCTTTCTAAAATACTAACCATTATGGTAATGTCACATATGCTTAGATAATACCCTAAACTCTAAAGTTATCTAAACCAACCTATGATACCAACTATAAGGCCCCGACTCTAAACCTTACTTAATATTGTTTAAAAGAATAATTCACATTGGGGATCATTTCAGGTTTATAGTTTTAGTGAATTAGGTCATAACTATTACATATCAAAAAATTACATAGTAGACACTTCTACTAAGTTTCCATAAACTAAAAAAACACTTAAAAAGAAACATGTCTAGTTCCATGATTTAGATAGCATGTCTTTCCTTGATCCCATCCTGGACCTTATTCATCTTTAAATCCTGTGGAAAACATTTCAAAAAACTAGGATGGGAATAAAAATCCCAGTAAAGGATACACAAATAAGGAAAACTGTTAGTTTTTTAAAGCAACATGTAAATGATGAATACTTTACCAAAGTAATATTTTTCACCTTTATGAAGTAGTAAAAACTCTTTACTGAATAAAAAACCATTACTTACCCTTTTGCAACCAAAAGATTACCATAAAACCCATATAAAGAACACATAACATAAAAAGGTAACTTGGGACATAAACATAATTAAATGGAATAACCATACGGTCGACTTCCACACATACTTAATGTAATAACCATACGGCGGACTTCCATACCCAATGCATTGGAGGTTATAACGTAACCACCCGTCCTGGTATTCACGGCACCACCCGTCATATGATTTATCAGGTAACCACCCGTAAAATGTCCAAGTACCATCATTACACATAAAATATTGAAAATATAATCATTTCAATAACAACATTTCATTTGAAATCACAATAAGTAATTCCAAGATATTGAATTAGTCAATCCATTTTCAAAAACCATTTAAAAGAGATTTTTGAATCAAAGTGTCCCATACCACTTTGAAGATTTTAATGGAATTATAATTTTAAAAAATTAATTTCCATATAAATAAATACTTAAAACCATTTTTAAAACATGGACCTTAAAGTTAAATATTTAGAATAATGAATCTTTAGAACATTTAAAATGATATTTTTGTTAAAGAGTTTTTAACAAAATGAGAAACTCTTGAATACAAATAATTGCGGAATAACATTTAATCCGAACGTTATATTATCATGAGAATAAAAGGATTCATGATATAATATGTAAAAGGACAGTATACATACCATATAAGAGTGAATTGGTTCGTAACAACAATTAAGCCTCAATAGAAATGTAAAATGAGATGAAATCCATTATATAGAAGGTATCCTTAAATTAAGGATAAATCAATCTCATAATTATGTGTGAAAAATATAAACACACCCATTATAAGTGGATATTAATTGTAAAACAATCAAAGGTAATTCACACATATTCAAAGGATGGCACATTCAATAACTACATTTTGAACCCAAAGAAATCGAAATTGGGTTAAGAAGATCCCTTGGTAAAATTTGACAGCCTAACGACGTCACATAAAATTTTACAAAAAGGGTTGATGAGAGAGATAAATAGGTATATCATCACTTGGACATAAAATTTACATAAATAATGATATATAAGAACATATAAAAACATAATAGAATGTGAATTAAAATACATAACAAAATAAGTCTTTTAAAAAGAGTAGGGTGAATGGTCCCCTTACCGAGTTGGGTAACTTTCGAAAAGAACACCCCATGGAAGAAGGGTCTTACAATGAAGATGTAAATAACCATAAATGAAATTATAATAAAAAAAGTGTATAATAATGGGCAGTACATACACCACTCAAAGGAAATAGTGGAAAATGTAGCATAAATGTCACTGGAATAAAAGTGAGATGAAACATCCCTTACGAAAACTCGGCAGCCTAACGACGCCACTTAAAACATCCAAAAATGGATTTATGAGATCAAAAACGGTCTCTCATAATATGAACATAAAAAGTACAGTATGAGTAATATAAAATAACATCCCCAAACATAATAAAGTTGATCTTAAAAGGAATGACATAAAAGAGTGTACTTAAAAAGAAAGAGAGGGGTAGGATCCCTTACCTCAAGTCTGACTTGTCTTGTTCGTTTCATTATATTATTGAATAAAAAACTTTGGTCAATTGATAATTTATTAAGGACCTCTTTTAAAGATTATTATTAAGTTTATATCACATATTATAATGTTATAATTATTGGTTAATAATGTGAGTTCATATCAGACGTTTTTGTCAATGTTTGGTATATGAGTCAAAAATGAACTTGTTTGAAAATGATTGTCCATGTAGTTATGAGTAAATCATCTCCAAGATAGTATTAATGATTTAAATATCATATATATCCAGTACATAATCATTTTATACTAATCCATAATATTTGGAGATAAAAAGAAATGAAATGCACCATTCATGGAGATGGTAGGCAGTACGTACGCATGAATGCTACTTTCATTTCATTGTCATATTAATGGAATTAAATAGAATTGAGATATATATATTATAAATAAAATATAATATATATGTAATATAGGTCACATATGTTCAATAATTTCATTCTTTACACATTCCATGTATTGCATGAACGAGTCACATCACTTGAGGGGGCGGTAGTCCACACTTCCTCGTATGAAATTATCGCATTTGCACAACATGAAAAGCATAAAAGAATGTTTTAAATATAAAATTCAGAAGAATATAGAAAAACTAAATCCCATATATATCATATATAAAGTATAGTGACATCATAATGGCCACCTTTGAAGGTGTTAAAATAATATTTAATAATCATCGTTTCGTGAGGCAATAATTCACCATCCACAGAAACTGTATGTTCTTTAACCATTAGACGGAGGTGTGTGTAAGTGTAGCTCTAATACTTCACATAAAAACATCCTAGTATATTTAATATTCTGTTTTTGTTACAAAAGAAAGGAATAAAAAGAGTTTAGATGGTTGGAGAAGTAAAATAGAACATAAGAACACAAGAGAAGACACTACCTTTAAATCGGGTAACTCTCTTTGATTTGAGCTCAAAGGCATCCTTGGAAAGGATTCTGCCCAAAGTGAGGCCTAAATGATGAATAGAGGGATGTAGAGATATGAAATGGGCAGGGTTTGGCTGATAAAAAGGCTTGAGAGGTGTGGGTAAGGTCGTAGAGGTGGGGGACTTTTATAAAAGAAAAGGAGGGGCACTCTTGGAAAGTTATAAGATATTACTTTATTATAAAACGATTTTCGGATTTTAAATGTCCCAAAAGGAAATATTTTGAGGATAAGTTGATAAGGTTTCAAAATCCACTCATCCAATAGGTTTTTGATAATTTTAGCCCTTAGATTTTACATTATCTTTTATTTTATTTAAATCGTTAAATAATGATGTAATCACTGCATCATCATGGTGTCATAAATAATTTAATTTATTTAGTGTCTAAAAATTATAAAAAAAATATCATGATGAAGGAAATCATTTTAGATTTATAATTAATATTTATAGTAAAAATATAACTTGTATATCCCCTTATAAAAATTGTTGTAGTAAAACAACACATGTTTGTGACATTTTAATTTTAACATTAAATAAAAAGGTATTAATGACATTTTCCAACCAAAGTGGCTCCATGGGGTCCCCAAGTTGACCCATGGATTTCATTGGTCGGCCATGACACATCCAATGAGGGTTGGACATGTGTTTAGGTCATTTCATATTATTAAAACATTATTTTTACCTTAAATTTCACTAATTACCTCTAATCGCGATTAATAAACTTAAAAGTTACTATTCACCAAAAAATTATTTTAATCCCATTGAACCACATTTTACTTATTAATGACAACCATGAATGTTGGATTTTTGAAATTCGAATAAGAGAAGTGGTAAAATTTCATTTAAACGAATAATCGGTTTCTTTAACTACCACATAGTGGTTTCACTATTCATCAAAAATTGATGTTTTTCAGAAAATTACCAAAACTTCACCCTAGGATATATATGATATTCAGAATTAAAAAATGATGTCTATTTTAAAAAATTCAAAACATATAAGTTACATTAATTAATTTAATAATTAATTCCCACTGTCAGAGCAAATAGCGTGTTTTTATGAAACAATAAGTATCAAAGATTGACACTAGTTTAAGTCCAATTTCAAGATAAAGTTAATTTAAAAGACCACTATTGGATTAAATGGTAAAAATATATTCTAATTTCACTTATAAACCAATTCAAAAGATTATCTAATCATATAAATAAATTAGATTAAAAATAGTTTTTTAATTAAAATACAACATTTTTCACTATTCATTAAAAAATGAATATTATCGGAAAAATACCAAAAATTTACCCATAGTATATTTTGATGTCCTGATTTTAAAGAAAAATTTTATTTTGTCAAATATGACACATAAAATTGTCAAAAAGTGGATTTGAAAGAGGTTCTTCAACAAAAGGTGGTTAATCGTCCTTTTAAAGAATATTAGAATGTTTACGCTTAAAATTGGATTGATTCTCATTTTTAATCCTCTAACATTTAGTGTAAAAATTAAAAATATTTGACAAACATATATAATCATTTTATGGTTATTTCTGTTCATTCCCGCCATTAAAACGACTAGGCGTTAACTACAATTTAAAATAATATTATTTTATTATTAGAGTGCAACATAAGATTCCCAAGAAACTCGTTGTTGCGTATTGGGTACTCCATCGAGCATAGAGTTCCCTTTAAAGTTATATTAATATTTTATTCACAAATATGGATAAATGTGAAAATGTCATATTCTTTATTTACCTGGGGTGTTACATCCTTCCCCCCTTTTGGGAATTGCATCCTTGCAATTTTAAAATTGTGCTTGGAAACATCATTGAAAATCCCACAACGAAAAACAGTCAGTAAAACTATAACTTTAAAATAAAGAAAGAGAAGTACAAAGGTCACCTGAGTTAACCCATACTAGGATTCCAAGTATGGAAATATGGATATGGAGGAGAAAACAAAGGGATATGTCCTGATGGAGAGTGATAGAAAACATGTTTAAGAGAAAGTTAACCACAAGAAAATCACAAACTTTTGGTGGGTTAAACGGTATTTGATTTCACAGTAGGAAAAGTTAATAAACAAATTTTTTGTTTTAAGTTACTTTTCATTGAGGAATTTATTATTTATCTTAAGGAAACATACTTACTTTTCATTTTGACTTTCAAATTGTACTAGATTTCTTACACAAACTCATACTTTCCCCAAATGATGATTATTTAGGAAGACTTGTTTACATTAAGAGAGCTATAATCAACTTATTGAGAATCACCAAATCCACAAAATATAACTATATATTTCCCTTGTCTTTAGAAAAAAACCAAAACCAAAAACCAAAAAGGTTAGTATTAGATCAGATAATCCACAAAGGGATCATCCTTTATAAAAAGAAAATCTATTATTAATCTCCAAAATTTGTCCAACAAAACCCAAAGTTCAACGAAGACCATTCGATAAACAATTGTCCATAAAATTCTTCAAAGTAAACCAAACTAAGATTGAAACCCAAATATTTGAAGGATTTAATCACATAGTCGTCCAAGGTACAAATTAACTTTTATCTCCAAATAACATCAGTTGCTCTTAAATTGTCATATTGAAAAGTAATTAACCTATTCACATATCCTCCATGATAGGTTAATTATTTCCACAGATAACCCAAAATAAAATTACTCTTGATTCCTAAAATTATCTAACTAAAAAGAATTAGTCAAACTAACAAGGGGCTCCACGTAGTCCAGTGGTAGGCGATAAATACCAGTCACACTTTGGTTGTGGGTTCGATTCCTGTAGCTTTGTCCGACGCGATAGGTTGTCACACGGTCTGCGTGTTGTCCCTTTTTCCGAAACTATATAATTCTTAAGACATTCCCCAAAAAGAGATAAAATCTTCAAAAATAATCATAACATATTTTAACCTCAAGTTTATCTCATGCCTTTCATTTTCCATCATAACATATAATAACCCATAATTACCTCAAAAGTAAGGATCATATAAACCCTAATGGTTACCTTTATAATTTTTACCTGAACTTCCACATCGATTGGTCATCTCGTACAAGATGCATTACAGAACATACCAAGGTTCAAGTGGTTGATCATGACTCCCTGATAGTTGGTTTATAACAACCACGAGTTTCATCATTGAATTCCCCATTTCATCCGGTCTCTTAATCAGAGAACCACCATAGTTTCCTTCAAACCCATTGTCACTTTGGTGCCTGCTAGATCCATCCATTTACTAGAACCAAAAAATGGCAGTGTGAGTATATCTACCAAATTATCATATACTAATAAAGAAGATAAACACTAAGATATACTTACTCATTCACTTTATCTAAAACTAGGACTCTTTCCAAAATCCTAACCATTATGGTAATGTCACTTATGCTTAGAGAATACCCTAACCTGTAAAGTTATCTAAACCGACCTTTGATACCAACTATAAGGCCCCGGCCTTAAACCTTACATAATATTGAATTAAAAGAATAATTCACAATGAGAATCATTTCAGGATTATAGTTTTAGAGAATTAGGTCATAACTATTACATCTCAAAATAATACATAGTAGAAACTTCTACTATGTTTCCATAAAATAAAAAAACACTTAAAAAGAAACATGTCTAGTTCCATGTTTTAGATAGCATGTCTTTCCATGATCCCATCCTTGAACCTATTCATATTTATGTCATGTGGAAAACATTTCAAAAACATGGGATGAGCATAAAAAGCCCAGTAAAGGATACACAAAGAAGGAAAACTGTTAGTTTTTCAAATTAATAAGTAAACCATGAATACTTTAACAAAGTAATACTTTTCACCTTTATGAAGTTGTAAAAACTCATCATTGAATAAAAGACCATTACTTACCCTTTTGTAACCAAAAGATTACCATAAAACCCATATAAAGAAAAAATAACATAAAAAGGTAACTTTGGACATAAACATACTTTAATGGAATAAACATACGGTCGACTTCCACACATACTTAATGGAATATCCATACGGCCGACTTCCATACCCAATGCATTAGGGGTTATAACGTAACCACCCGTCCTGGTATTCACCACACCACCCATCATATGGTTTATCAGGTAACCACCTGTAAAATGTCCAAGTACCATAATTACACATAAAATATTGAAAATATAATCATTTCAATAACAACATTTCATTTTCAGTCATAATAAGAAATTCCAAGATATTGAATTAATCAATCCATTTTCAAAAACCATTTAAAAGAGATTTTTGAACCAAAGTGTCCCATACCACTTTGAATATTTTAATGGAATTATAATTTTAAAACATTAATGTACATATAAATAAATACTGAAAACCATTTTGAAAACATGGACATTTAAGATAAATATTTAGAATAATGAATCTTTAAAAAATTTAAAATGATATTTTTGTTAAAGAGTTTTTAACAAATTGAGAGACTCTTGAAAATAATAATTGCAGAATAACATTTAATCCGAACATTATAATATCTTGAGAATAAATGGATTCATGATATAATATGTCAAAGGACAGTATACATACCATATAAGAGTGAATTGGTTCATAACAAGAATAAGTCTCAATAGAAATATAAAATGAGATGAAATCCATTATAAAGAAGGTATCCTTAAATTAAGGATAAATCAATCTCATAATTATGTGTGAAAAATATAAATAGACCTAATATAAGTGGATATTAAGTTTAAAACAATCAAAGGTCATTCACACATATTCAAAGGATGAAATATTCAATAACTACATGTTGAACCCAAAGAAATCGAAATTGGGTTAAGAAGTTCGCTTGGTAAAATTCGACAGCATAATGGCGCCACATAAAATTTTACAAAAAGGGTTGATGAGAGAGATAAAGGGGTATCTCATCACTTGGAAATAAAATTTACATAAATAAGGATATATAAGAACATATACCAACATAATAGTATGTGAATTAAAAGGAATAACAAAATAACTCTTCTAAAAAGAGGAGGATGAAAGGTCCCCTTACCGAGTTGGGTAACTTTCGAAATGTACACCCCAAGGAAGAAGGGTCATACAATGAAGATATAAATAACCATAGATGAAATTATACTAAACAAAGTGTATAATATTTTTCATTACATACACCAGTCAAAGGAAACAGTGGCAAACATAGAATAAATGTCATAGGAATAAAAGTGAGATGAAAAATCCCTTACGAAAACTCGGCAGCCTAAAGACGCCACTTAAAACTTACAAAATTGGATTTATCATATCAAACATGGTCTCTCGTAATATGAAAATAAAAAGTACCATATGAGGAATATAAAATAACATCCCCAAACATAAGAAAGTTGAGCTTAAAAGGAATGACATAAAAGAGTGTACTTAAAAAGAAAGAAAGGGGTAGGATCTCTTACCTCAAGTCTTACTTGTCTTGTTCGTTTCTTTATATTCATGAATAATAAACTTTGTTCAATTTATAATATTTAAGGAACTAATTTAAAGGTTATTATTCAGTTTATATCACATATTATAATGTTATAATAATTTGTTAATAATGTGAGTTCATATCAGACGGTTTTGTCGATGTTTGGCACATAATTCAAAAATGAACTTGTTTGAAAATGATTGTCCATGTTTTAATGAGTAAATCATCTCCAGAATAGTATTAATGATTTAAATATCATATATATCCAGTACATATTCATTTTATACTACTCCATAACATTTGTAGATAGAAATAAATGAAATTCCCCCTTCATGGAGATGGTAGGCTGTACGTACGCAAGAACGCTGCATTCATTTCTTTGTCATATTAATGTAATTAAAAATAATTTAGATATATATATATTACAATTACAGTATAATATATATGTAATATAGGTCACATATGTTCACTAATTTCATTCTTTACACATTCCATGTATTGCATGAACGAGTCACATCACTTGAGGGGGCGGTAGTCCACACTTCATCGTATGAAATTATCGCATATGCACAACATGAAAAGCATAAAGGCATGTTTGAAATATAAAATTCAGAGGCATATAGAAAACATAAATACCATATATATAATATATAAATTATAGTGACATCATAATGTCCACCTTTGAAGGTGTTAAAATAATATTGAACAATCTTCGTTTCGTGAGGCAGTAATTCGCCATCCACAGAAACTGTATGTTATTTATGCATTAGACGGAGGTGTGTGTAAGTGTAGCTCGGATATTTCACATAACAACATCCTAGTATATTGAATATACTGTTTTGTTTACAAAATAATGGAATAAAAATATTTTAGAGGGTTCTATAAGCAAAATAAAACATAAGAACACAAGATAGGACACTACCTTTAAATCGGGTAACTCTCTTTGATTTGAGCTCAAAGGCTTCCATGGAAAGGATTAAGCCCAATGTGAGGCTTCAATGATAAAGATAGAGATGTTTAGAGATGAAATGGGTAGGGGTTGGCCGAGCCAAAGGATTGAGAGGTGTGGGTAAGGTGGTAGAGGTGGGGTCCTTTTATAAGAGAAATGGAGGGTCTCTCTTGGAAAGTTAATAAATATTACTTTATTATAAAATGATTTTCGGATTTTAAAGGTCCCAAAAGAATATATTTAGAGTATAAGGTGATAAGGTTTCGAAATCCTCCAATCTAATAGGTTTTTGACAAGTTTAGGTCTTAGAGTTTACATTATCTTTTAATTTTATTTAAATCGTTAAATAATTATGTAATCGTTGCATCATCATGGTGTCATAAATAATTTAATTTATTTAGTGTCTATAAATTATAAAAAAATATCATGATGTAAGAAATAATTTTATATTTCTAATTAATATTTATAGTCAAAAATATAACTTGTATTACCCCATATAAAATTTGTTTTATTAAAACAACACATGTTTGTGACATTTTAATTTTAACATTAAATAAAAAGGTATTAATGTCATTATCCATCCAAAGTGGCTCCATGGGGTCCCCAAGTTAACCCATGGAATTTCTTGGTCGGCCATGACACATCCAATGAGTGTAGGTCTTGTGTCTAGGTCATTTCATATTATTAAAAAATTATTTTTACCTTAAATTACACTAATTACTCTAATCATGATTAATAAACTTAAAAGTTACTCTTTACCAAAAAAATTATTTTAATCCCATTGAACAAAATTTTACTTCTTAATGACAACCATGTATGTCGGATTTTTGAAATTCAAATCACAGAAGTTGTAAAGCTTCATTTAAACGAAAAATCAGTTTCTTTAACTACCACTTAGTGGTTTCACTATTCAACCAAAATTGAAGTTTTTCAAAAAATTACCAAAAATTCACCCTAGGATATATTTGATATTCGAATTCAAATATGATGTCTATTAGAAAAAATTTAAAACATATAAGTAACATTAATTAATTTAATAATTAATTCCCGCTGTTAGATCAAATAGAGTGTTTTTATGAAATAATAAGTATCAAAAGATTGACACTAGTTTAAGTCCAATTTCAAGATGAAATTAATTCCAAAGACCACTATTAGATTAAATGGTAAAAATATATTTTAATTTAACTTTGAAGCTAATTCAAAAGATAATCTAATCATATAAATATATTAGATTAAAAAGATATTTTGAATTAAAATTCAACATTTTTAACTATTCATTAAAAAATGAACATTATCGAAAAAATACCAAAAATTTACAAAATGTAAATTTTGATGTCCCGATTCTAATGAATAATGTTTTTTTCAAATATAACACATAAAATTGTCAAAAAGTGGATTTAAAATAGTTTCTTCAACAAATGGTGGTTAATCGACCTTTTAAAGAATATTAGAATGTTTACGCTTAAAATTGGGTTCATTCTCATTTTTAATCCTCTAACATTTATTGTAAAAAGTACAAATATTTTACAAACATATATAATCATTTTTTAGTTAGTTTTGTTCATTCCTGCCATTACAATGGCTAGGCATTAACTACAATTTAAAATAATATTATTTTATTATTATAGTGCAACATAAGATTCCCAAGAAACTTGTTGTTGTGTATTGGGTACGCCATCGAGCATAGTGTACCCTTTAAAGATATATTAATATTTTGTTCACAAATATGGATAAATGTGAGAATGTCATATTATTTATTAACCTGGGGTGTTACAATAATTGTCTTTATAATATAAAATATCCAAAGGATAATACCTTTATGAGAAGTATTGTTACACAATTTTTCTTAATAACGGGATGCGTGGTTTGTGTGATAGGTCTTCCTTGATCATGTGAAAGCCATTTGATATGCCAGAATGATCTCATGAAGTTCGCCAGACATTTCAATCTGATCATAAAAGGGACATTTTTCATGAATACTAGATTATTAAAAATTCCATTAACAAGACATGGGTTCAATAAATATGTCAATTATTGAGTGATATCAATCACCGTTTATCATGTGACACGATGATGACGTTATGTATAACCCATGGTGGGTTTATATGGAACACATGATGTGATGCTACCTCCTCCCACTCTATCCCATGTATGAAATTTAAACATCATATAAAGTTGCTTAAATATGGCATGGTGATGCCTATAAATCCCACTATTATAGAATAAAACATTAACCTGAGAGCGTATATTCAAGACCAGACTTTTTATAGTGTAGAACCACACAATCTCAAGAGTCTTCCACAAGGTAACCTTGTGGATCAACATAGGGTAATACGAAATATTTCTGTAAGAGTTGAATAGTCACTCCATTTATCATATGAAGGAATTCTATCATTCATTCCATATCACAAAAAGGAGTTTTTATGTGTCATCTTTTCCATATACTGCCTAAGAAGGTCAGTCCATAATGAACATTGAGGAATTTATGGGATAACAGTATAATGAATATAGAAGCCTTATTTGAATAAGAGTTATTATTTAATTCATGGGAGGGGGTTATGAACCTCTTAAGATCAGTTTAATGATCATGTGAAGGCCCTTGGACATGATTTCTTAATATTATTAAAGTACCTAGACAATATTTCCTTGATCACATGAAATATCTCTAACAAGCCATCCTGATCTCATGAAGCGCCCTAAACATGTCAACCAAATCATGAAAAATCCCTTTGAAATATAGAGTTGATTATGATAAATCTTTTTTATAATCCATGGGTATAAAAAATATGACATTCTCAGAGTGATATCTTGTTGATGATTATCACACAAGATGAAGATGACAACTTTTATGGCCTGTATGAAGTTAAAAAATTTCTCATGATGTGAAACCCTCTCCACTAACTCAATACCAAATATTATATTGAAGAACTATCTAATGTTTTCTTTATCTATTGTGGTGATTTTACAAATTATGATGGAACATATAAATCAGACACATGGGAGCATATAGGTGAGATTATACTTTTCATAGTAGAGAACCACATAATCAAAAGAGACTTCTAATAGGTTAGACTAGGGGAAAACATAATGGAGTACTTGATATGTCAATATTTCTCAAGTGATAACTCCATTGATCAATAACATGACTTATATTATGTTTAATGAATAATAAAAAGGAGTTTATATGTGTTGAAATGGTTTGTCATGGATTCAATAGGCAATCACATGTCAAAAATTTTATAATTTATATGATGTAAGTCGAAAAAAGATAGAATCATTATTTGAAGAAGGATATACTGATTTTCATGTAATGGCAGTCATGCGCCCCACATTACCCATTCATTAGTCATATCTTAGTGAAAAGACAAGTCAATTGAATCATCCAAAAACCAGTTAGACACATCAAGTACATCATGCCAGAACATCATGGACATGAAAGATGGTTCATGTGAAGACCTCCAAACGTATCATCTAGATCATGTGAAGTCCTATAGACATGTCATCTGGTTTATGTGATGTCCTTCAGACATATTAGCATGATTATTTGTCAATACCCATGCATGTCATCTTTGATCAGATGAATAACAATGTACATGTCTAGAAGAGAAATCTAGAAATGTCACATAGATTTCATTGACATGTCAAGCCAACACCATTATACATGTCATCCTTATCCAGTTGCTGTACCTGGTAATGTTCTCTCAAACCATATGAACTCTAAACTATGATTCCTTGGATGAGAATTCCCACTTCATATGGAAAGTGTCCAAAATTTACTAGGTCTATGTGCTTATTATAATATTCTCATTCGAATCAAGATCACCACTATAACACCTCAGTTTTTTATATAGTTTGAATCCTTTTAATTTAAGTTTAATTATTTAGTTTTTAACTAATATAAATGATTAATGAGTCTACATAGTGTTTTATACTGTTTGGGGATTTTTTGGAGTGTGTAGCCCTATGTTTTAGATGAAACAGGTGGGATCATGGTTATTATAAATAGTGAGGACAATTACATGTGGTTTTATTAAACCATGTAGGCTGGTACATTATAGTTATTATGGCTTCACTATCTTTCCTATCCTTTCAGACTAGTTTTACAAGATATTCAAAATTTTGTAGGACTTTCTTCAGATGTCTTTTGTGCAGGTTATAGATGATTATCCTAACTATGAACCTAACCCTTGTGAGGGGTTATTTGGACAGTTCAAGTCAGATGATTGGTGCATGGTTTTACCAACTGTGTGTGAAAACCATGCGACCTCATAATTTACAATGACTTTATAATTTATCCATCATTCAAATTTAATATTTAAAATGATCTTTCTTCCCTTCATTCTTTATAGCAGCTGGCCACCATAGGTGCTCCTCCCTAGATTATCCCAAGGATTTGATCTTCCTCCTCTATATTTGATCCATTTATCTAATAATATTACATATATGAATCATTCCAAAGATATTATCTATCCATTACCTTATTTTCCCATTTTATCTATCCATATTTGGATCTATTTCGTGTTATATAAGATGCAGTATTTTCAGTGTATTTATCTATTATTCTATTTTTTCAAATTCAAAACAATATAAGGGCTTAAACTGCTTGGGTTTTACTATAACTCGAAATGTTAGGTGTTTTTTGACATATCCCTCATGTTTCATGAAATTATAATTGTTTCTGTTGTGCCACGTGCTGGTTTCACACATGCTTTCCCTAAAAAACCAATTTTGATTACATTAGTTTTTTAATTTGGAATAGAAATTCCTATTATAACCTTTTATTATGGTTATTGTCCCTGAAACTCAAGTTATACAGTCCCTTTGGGTGTTATATATTTATCTTAAGGTCCTCCTATATATATTTATAATCGAAATTCACATTGGTGTATTTATTTTGACTTCTTCAGTGATTTAATAAATTCATATAGAAGAATGCACACTTTTTGTTTGGTAATGAATGTTTACATTGTCCATAATTAATTTTTAATCAATTGATTTATAGTATGGCCCCTTATATAAGCCATGTCATTATTGACTAAAAAGGTAAAACATGAGTTATAATTAGTGAATAAATTGGAATGGTTAATACATGGAATTTTTTATTTCTTTGACATTAATGTTTATATTTATAATATTGACCTCCTTTTATTTTAGGAGTATTTATATTTAAGATATCCTTGTATTACCGGGGGAATTACGTGATAACTCTTTGGATGTTACCATAATTCATGGGTCTACATTCCTAAGGAGATACCCACCATGCAATCTTATCAACTTCATATTATATGTGTATTACTTTGCGTAGTACCATTGATTATCTTGAAAAAATTTATGATTATTTTAATATCTTATTATCACTAATTAAATTCAGCTAATGATGTAGGATAATAGGTGTTTTGTATTCATCTATTCTTCCCAAGTCATGCTTATCCTAGGATTTATTATTGAAATCTAAATGGAATCAATTAGACACTTTTCTAATGGAATACCTTGGGTGAAACAATTGGTTTACACATATTCAATTATATCTATCATTCATGTTTTACATAAAAATAGTTGGATCGACCCTCTAAGGTCCAGGATGACTTGTTTACTTTTGGATACTATTTTAATATTGTAATAACATGGATTGCATGGTATCACAAGGGTCATATTTTATAATTACATAATCTATTACACTATCATTAGACATGATAGACCCTAAAATATTCTATTTCACACATTAAAAAATTACCTACATTATCTGAAGAATATATTATTAGCCGACTATCCCATGAGTAGTCATAGATTGGCATGATTATTATATTATACATATTATTCAACATTAAATCTCCATATCTACATAATGATACATTTATATCCATGGAAAATCTTTTTATAGATTCTATTTCTGGTTCCTTAATAAGTATATCCCACACCATGTTTGGGATACCATTTTGTAGAAAAAAATTCATAGATGTAGTTAGTGAAAAAAGAAATCATCTAGTTTTGGATGCTTGATTGTTATTATAATGGGAGCTTCAGAGCATGGGATTGATCCTTATATTGTGATCTTAATTTATAACATTTCTTTATTTATGATCTTTCTTCATACATGTATCTATGTATGCTTATAATTTTCATTTATCCATGACATACACAATATTCTGTATATGGGGACACTTTTGGATTGATGAATTATTACTATATGAAAATCTATCACCTCTCAAAGCCTTTATAAATAAATTGTCATTTATGATATCTTGAAAATCACTCTACACTATATCATTATGTTGGTATGCCTAATTACCAAAACCAAACCAACTCTTGTAATTACCTCAAAGCGTATAACATGTAATCATTCCCCTCCTATTTAGAGGCATCTCCAGGTGCAGAAACATAATAGTATGCCCTCCAGCCATGTCTCACCAGCCTATGGACTGTCATCCCATGAAAACGATGGTATATTCTGCTAAAACAATCATGTGATATATTCCATTGTAGTGTCATACCGTGGAGTTCCCTAAATAGTTTTCATTAACCAGAAAAAATATTAAAAATGATCATTAACACCTATGTTATGTATAACTAGAATTTCAATAGGTGGATCTACTAGTGGGTTAGGTCCCACCCCCTTGTGAACATGGTCATCACCACCATCCTATCACTAGGCATGAGGAAATCGTGGTGGAATATGTCTAAAAATTCAAAACAAATTCATCTAATAATATTTAACTTGATAACATCATAGATATAGTAATGGTATAGGTAAATAACTAATTATATGATTATCACACCCCTTTTCCTGCTCGTAAATCCAGGCATGGGGGTTGTATAAGACGATGATGAAACAGTTGATATATTTCTTAATAGAAACTACTTAGGGTGGGTCTTGATTAGGTTAACTATTTTATATCATGGTTCAGGTATATAGTGTTTTAATTGAAAATTATTAAGGAAACACCATTTATGTTGTATTTAAAATCCCTATTTAATGAAAAAAAAATTCTATTTTATCTTATAACTCAATAGTTCTCAAAAACTCCATTATGTATATCCATATGTATATATATATATCATGGTATAGTTAGAAGTTCCTATCATTCCCAAGTTATAAATCACTACACTTTATTAAATGAAAATTGTACAACATATAACTATAACCAAGATTTAAATATGGTTCTATTATACGGATCACAATTAATAATATATAGTGGAAGACACACTCATAAAATTGAAATTAGAATACATTTTATTTCACACAACTAACAATTTATCTATTGTAAGAAATGGTTCATGGATCAAAATCAATATAATTGGATAATCAATGATCCATCATCACACTATAAGTGAAACCCCATTTTTGTTTGTCTATAAAATTAAATTATTCCAATTTTTTATTCTTGTAATAGAAGTTAGCATAATCTAAAATATAACTATCATTGAACAAGGAATATACCAAAACAATCGACACAGTATGTAAAAATGGAATTGCATAATGTTTGACATATAAGTCCTAATGTACTTATAATGATTCAATAGACACTATCACCTTGTCTTACTAGGCCAAGGTTGATAATATATTCCAGAATAATAATGAGAGCCACAATCCATGTTCATCACCCAACTATGAAATTAGTTCATCTCTAATAAGCATAATCCAAAAAAAACCATTCCCAACCCAGATAATCTAGGTTTTCTCCCATACATGGGTTATCTAATCCTATGATCAAGCTCATTAAAAAATTCTAACACATCATAGTCACTTGTATAAGGAACCTACAATATGACAAAATGAAAAACCCCTATAATACAGATTTTTAATTCTCTTGACCTAGTTTGGTCCTTTGTAAACAGACTCAGTTAGTCATAAGGGCTCAAGAGCACCTCCCTATATTCTAGAGGATTCAGAATAGAAAAATGGTTCCATAGTAGTACATTGAGGAGAAAATACCCTCATAACTAGATTAGAAAAATGGTGACATAATGATTAAATATCGAAAGAATAATAATGAAAAATAGTGAATTGGGATTAAATAATCCCGATAGTAATAATGCATCAATCCAAAAGTGTCACCATATACTGAATGAAGAGTATGCCATGGAAAATGAAAATTGTAAGCATACATACATACATGTATGAAGAAAGATCAAAAATACCAAAAATGGTATCAATTATCATGATTAAAAAATATTCATTTTTTCACCTTCTTTCACTACTGATGATATTTACAAATAGAGATACATTATGGATGGGATCAGACACACCATACAATCATAGATAAATATTTTATGCCTAACCACTATATGTGGAATTATGAATTTAGCACTTATTATTGAGTGTATGTTGAAGGTATACAATAGGATAAGGAAGAATATATTAGTGAATCTATTGGTTAGTAGTTCATATATTGGAATAAAGAACCATTTGAATGATTCTAGACACAGGAATGGAAGCCAAGTATCTGCACTATTAGTTTTTTTACATTCCATATATGTGAGAGATATGGTCATATAAAGCCTCATTGCGACTGATACCAAATTTTGTGTTGATCCTACAGTAGAATGACTATTTATTTATAAAGACTTTGAGAGGTGATAGAGCATCAAAGTTCTTTCATCTAATGAAAGGATCTATTTTATCTCTAGATTATTCATCATGATTTAAAAATCATCAGTTTTTTCAAATTCCTTCACATCTGATGATATTTATAGAGAGAGATTCATTATGGATGGGATCAGATACACCATCTAATAGTAGATAAATATTTTATGTCTTACTAATATATATGGAATTATAAATTAATCCATTATTGTTGAGTGTATGTTTAGGGTATAAAAAAGGATAAGGCATAGTAGTTTATTGAAGATATGGGCTAGTATTTCATCCAGTGGAAAGAAGAAAAATTTGAAAGTTTCTCGAAAGAGAAATGGTAGCCAAAATATCTACACCATTAGTTTTTCTATTTTCCATTTGTGTGAGAGATATGGTAATATAAAGCCACATTGAGACTGCGACAAAATTGAGTGCTGATCCTACAGAAAAAGGTGGCATATTTTAAGACATTTCAAGGACTTTCCATATATTACTAGTGAAAGATGATCTGAAATAGCTATTCCTTCTGAAGAAGGATCAATAGCTCCCTTAAAAGATGGAAGATGGACTACAACTGGTCGAACATGATGAGGATGTGGACATGGTTAAGGAGACCAATCTCAAGATACACAATTCCAAATTAGTGAAACTACATTGGACAGTCAGGCCATAGCCTAGCTCCATGTACATTTCCAAATATATAAAATATGGCTTATTACTAATTATTAGGGTGTTATGTCATCTATAGTATGAGGTACACTTTTTATCCTCTATATTATTATATTCTGTTTTTATATAGATTCTTCACATTATTTTATCTCCATGGATACATTGGAAATCCTTGTGATTTAGATTTAGTATTTTTATAGCATGATTATAATTAATAATCCATTGGTAATTCAATCAATGAGTGTTCTCTATTTCATAGAATTCCCCCTTTAGGTAGGTGAATATCATTTCTTATGGGACCTATGCATCTTTTAGATATTGGGATTTGATATTATTTCATGATGGACTGGTTAGTCCCATATCAAATAATTTTTTTGAATTATTATCACTGTACAGTATTTTTTACATCACTAGAGTCTAATAGTTATCGTCACATGTGTGTATGTCTAAGAAAATAGAGCTAGACTAGAGAATCAGGGGATGGGTGGAGTGAGAACCCAAATTTATTGACTTTATTTGCCAAATTAGTTTAGAGTGTCGCTAGAATTAATATTAAATCATCATTGTGTGTGTTTGTTAAATGACCTCAATCTCAAATCATCATCCATGAAATTTATACTTATAAGTTTTTAAACTCTTTTAATGTAAATAATATGATGATATCACATCCATTATCATATTATTAGGTTAAAATCTACATACAAAAATATTTATTTCAATTTTTTATGGTCTTTGAACTGGGTAATTTTTTTAGCATATAGATAATGATTCCATGTTTTCATAGAATAAACCACCAAAATGAATTCAATGTCATGATTATAATAATTATTTTCATGATTTCAGAATTATTGTGATCCCTGTGCTACAACATGAACTCAATTTATGGGAAAAATCAATTATAAATCAATATACTAGAAAATATACCACATAACCATTATCAAGTTCCATAAAAACTAGAATTGGAGTTGATTTATGCCTCACATTATGATCCAAAAAGGATTTAAAAAAATATCTAGTGGATTGGAGTGCCTTTTATCATTAGAAGTGTCATAAATGATGTAAGACCTGATAAGTCTTGAAAAAAGTGACAATAGTAACCTTATAGTCCCAAAAATCTACATATTTCAAATACATCCATCTATGATTTCCAAGAGGAATCAACTTATATTATATTAGGATCTACTGATACACACTTCTCAAAAATTACATGGCCATGAAAACAATCTTCTTATATCAAGAATTCAAATTTAATTTTTTTTTCATAAAACTGATTCTATCACAAATAGGTAAAAAAAACATCAAAATTTTCATTATTTTATGTTTGAGTTTAATATGACACAAAACTTTCATCCAAAAATACCACAGTAAAAGTGTCAGGGTATGTATGAAAGGCACAAGTTATCATTTAGATGAAAATAATTACCTCATTTTAAAGGGAAAAGGTAATTAATAGATTTTATTAATAATGATATCGACTCCTAAATGTTTTCATTAGAATATCCTCATTCCTAGATCAATTTTTTTGAATCAATGAGAATAGAAAAAACTTTTAGAGCCATTGGATCCCTTCTATTGTTAAATGTGATCTTCAATCTTATTAAGTGGAAATGTTTTCTGAATCATTACTTGATTCAATATATGATATAAAATTTAGTCATAATATACAATATACATTATTGAAAAAATAACTATAGTTTCAAAAGGTTACAAACTTGTTCTGATCAATCATTTAAATTATAATTCTACCAACTGAACCATCAAATAAATAAATTCCATTAGTGTTATTCTGTATGATGAATGTTAAATAGGATTTGTTTCTAGAAGGACATAAATCAAAAAATAAAATTCTCTTTTAGGTGGATGAATGTGAATTTTTTGAAAAAATCATGGTACTGATCGAATATTTTACGAAAATTTTAATCACAATTATATTATTAATCATTAATGTGACCATTTCCAATTAGTAATAAATAATTATAACAATTGGTCAAAAAGGTATTACCTTTCCTATCTCCATAAAATTTATAAATATGCACAATCCCATTGGGATATGTAAACATTAATCATAGAACATTACAATTGATATTTTCCTTTAATTCAACATACAATCCATGATCATTATCGAGTAAAATAAATCCATGTACAAAATAAAAATGTCCATAAAACAATAGAATCCATTAATTATTATAGAGCATGATACATATATAAATATGTTACACACTCACAGTACAAGGAGAATTTGGAAAGTCATTGTATGTGGAATCATCATGATCTGGAACCACATCTGATGGAAGATACATGAATAAATAAAGGAGTTTTATGATCTATTTTTGAACCAAACATGCTAAGGGTTTAGTTTTGTAATATGATGCCTAATAAAATCGAAGTACCATATTGGTCTTCCATGATAATATTCTTCACAGAAACAAATAGTTACCTTATACCCCTTATTCCTTACTTCCATATTGTAGTTTCATTCCCAAATTAGTCTAATATTTGGATGAATCACATTATCCCACTAAATTATGAAGAAGGCATATGATCTAATGAGATCATCTGATAAAAGAATAATATAACTGATAAAAATGAATTGTATTTATAATATCAAAATTTCTAGAACTATGATAATTATTAAGAAGATATACCATATGATTATATTTGTTCCATACTATATGTGTTTCTATAAAATATCATTTATTATCCTATAATGAACCCTATTCTAGAAATCCATTCTTATTATTTTGGTGAGGTGGAATGATAACTAATCACTGTGTATAATTTGGTGATTATAATAAACTTTTGAAGTGATTTTACATTTTTTTTCTTTTTCCTAGTGAAATATTTCCCACTTATTTCTATGTAGAAAAATATTATTACTCTATTAGGATTCCGTGTAATATAACTTTTCAATATTGTCTCTGTATTGAGAATGTCCTTATAATAAGTAATAAAGACTCCAATAATCATTGAATGTCCTTTTAGTCATATTATAGATTCAAATATTTTCAACTTCAGAGATCCAATATCAACCACTTCTAGAGAAAACTAATCGATGAAAAACACATAGCTTCATACTTAGAAACTACAAAATTTTTATTAATATGACTAAAGAAATATATAATTATAGATATCTTGACGGTGTGTGGAAAAAATATTTTGTTGAATATTCATGAAAATCCCTCACTTTTGAGGACACTGACCAATATTTCCGAGACATATAAATCGAACCATTGGCATATCATGTCTTTCTTCTTATAGACATCTTACATGACATTCAGAAAATTGGAGTTTCTAAAGAAATCAAAAATATGGTTCATTATGTTTATATACTGTTATATATTTTTAGTATCCAAATAAACATGAAACTATAGGGGATTTATTTTTTTTAAATGAAAATATGATCCTCATGTCATGGGTTATAACTTGTATTTCACTTATAAAATACATTAAAATCATAAATAATGATCTAATCAAGTTGTTTATTCACATGTTGTTTATTTGTAAAAAAAATTATGATTCATCCTCTACAGAGTTTCTAGGCCATCTAAGCATTTTCATTTCCCTAAAGACATAATAAAACACCACTTAATAATTAATAACATCGAATCAAAAGGTTTAAAACATTCTAAATCATAAAAAAGAAATATAATGATGAAAAAATTTCTAGATTTATCAAATATATTATGAGAAATGAACACAATTTGGAAGTCTCATTACTAATGTATTATATGATACACACATCAGCTAAACCCATGTTGATGAAATGAAAACACTTATATAGGTATATATAAAAAATTACTAAGAAGAACCTAGTAACCGAATGTTCGCCATAAAGAAGTTTTTTATGTCTTCTTAGTGTGTACATTTAATGTTCAGATATTTCCAATTTTCATGCTACAATCCTAATATAATTTATTGACCAAAGTGGATACCATTTGTAACATCCAACCCCTAAATATTATATATGAATTAGATGAGGTACCACAAACCTTGGCGACATCCCATAAAAACTAATTTTCATCCAAGAAATTACCTACAAATTAGAGGATAATTTTCAACTTCTAGACAGCACACTCTATCATGAAAAAATGAATGCAACCAGGAAAACTAGATAATGCATGGGGGATAAAAAATACAACTAAAATAAAAAATAAAAAACAAAAATATTAGAGTAAGAACAAAAAATAGAGACCCTAATAACCAAAAAACCAAAAGACTATATGAAATAACCATATTTATGTAGAACCATTCAATACGATACATTTGATAACTTCACGATATAAACATCATTCCAATAATAGAGCATTATAATTCTTTAATAGAGAAATAATACACAATTCATTTACCAATGGAATGATGAACAATGTTTGCAAATGCTGAAAAATAAATATATAAGGGGTGATTAATCATACCTAATAATATTTACCAAAGATAATTCCCAACTCACACCACTCAGAAAAAAAAATATCATAATTTAAAATATTATTTATAATACATAATGGAAGAGATAAAATGATTAATAAAATTTACAAAATTTTAAATTGAATGCAGAAAAAATATATCAATTTATTCTTTTTGAAATACCTAAACCACATATATATATTCATAAACACATTCATTCTTGTTTAATTTCCAATAATCAGGAGAAATTACATAATGATCCACTATGTCCCCACTATGTGACTATTCTCCGGGGTCCTCTTGTTTGGAATGATACCCCCCCAAGGGTTGTGTTCAATAGAAATAAACCCACAAACCATTCCACATATGCCATGTTTCTAATACCATTATATCATATAGATAAAATGTTCAATTTCAAACAATTATTCAAACATCTTGTTTATGATAAACCCACACCATAATTAAAAACCAAAAATTAAAATGGATTTACCTAAGAAACCCTTGAAATTAATTTTTTTACAAATTATTAATCAATGGAATTAAATAAAATAAATTAACATTGGATTCTTTGAAATTATAGAAGATTAATTTAAATAATTTACCCTTAATTTTATATAACAATTGGTAGGGACCAAGAATCCACCTACCTCAATACATGTGAAAAAAACCTCGAATGACATAATATAACCTATAGATTTAGGGATTAAGATTCATTTCCATCAATAGACTGAGTATTCATCCAATAAAAACCCATCAAAGATCATATATATCAGCAAAATATTAGATCTAACATTCCATATGCAATGATATGAGGATATCAATAAAATGAGAAATAAAAAAATTACCATTGATTTTGAAGATCCTGTAGACATAAATTCATTAAAACTACCATCCAGATCCAAGAGAATCATCGTGAATGATTGGGATAGAAATATAGTGCAAGATCCATAGAGAGGATGTAAAAAATGATGTTTTTTTTCTTCAAAACTCAGTAATGATATAATTTTAAAAACATTATATATATATGGCATGATCAGGGTTCATGGTTTGGGAAATTATATGCTAACTATGGACCTACCACTTCTCTAAATCAAATTCTCACATGATCAGTTCATATGATTTAATATATAGTGTTAGGAATTGTCTATCTATTATATTTCAATTCACATGGTCACTACTATAACTCATATAGTTTGTAAAAACTATGCACCAACTATGTGCTTTCCCAAAAAATCACATGCACCATTGTACGGTTTCTTGGAGAAGGGGAAATGTTTCCCCTATCTTTCACGACCCATCCCCTAGGGCCCATGTCCTAACTACCCCAAACCTTCCATCCATAGGGAAGGGGCTAGCAACTAGCAACAAAGGTGTAAATCCCTATAACTTGGAAGGAATTTCCTTTATAAAATGTTATCTCACACAACCAGAGAAAAAGTAGAAGCAAGCACTAAGTAAACAAGTATTACAAGTGTGTTGAAAGTACAAAGGGGCTAGAAATACAAGCCCAATAGAAAGGTACAAATACAACTGAAAGAAAAGTACAACTAAAAAGACCACAACTGAATGGTGAAACAACTCCTGGATCTTCCTCCAGCTCCATACCTGAAGGGTAGGTACAGATGTCCTCCTCAGCACTCCACATCTATTGGTCTTCTCTATGTGCTATCACGCCGAGTGTCCACCTCCAGGTACTGTCCAGTCCTCGTACAGTCTACCTCGGTTAGTATTGTCCGTCATCTACATCCAACACAACAAGGTGCGGGCATAGCCCGTGTAGTGGTGAGTAAAAAAATACTCAGTAGAGACCCCAAGACCCTCAAGGTCTCAAAAAATACAACAAGGATAAAACACAAAGAAATATCTCAATAGAAAACCATTACTTAGATATATACCCATACATATACCTACGTTATCAAGTAACCCATCACTATCATGAGGAAAACACAAAGGTCATTGACTCATCTCAAACCAGGATTTACATTACCGATACCAAAACTGTTGGAGAGCTCCTCCTCTTTCGAGTACAGTGATCATGTCTCAACTCCGAGGTGCTACTCACTATCCTTAAATGGATGAGATACTCCTCATGTAGAGAACCGTGAGTCTGTCTCCCCAACAGAGTAGCGATTCCCCGCAATGGGTCTGCCGACCCAACACAGTAGCGCACCCCCTAATTGACTACAGGGGTACTCCTCCTATCGAGTACCACGGGTCTGCCTGCCCAACACAGTAGCGCTCCTCCTCCATGGGGCTTCCACCCAAACACAGTAGTACTCCCCACTGGGTAAGTCAAGTCACTCTGAATCGAATCAGACAAGCAGTGATCAGGTCTCATCCAGTTACATGGTCTTCGTACTCCATATTCTCGTCTCCAGGAGGATCCTCTCCATTAGCTACTGGTCGATACTTCCAAGTGTCACATAATCTCACGTGGAAGTATCTCATGAGACCGCATCATCATAGGGGTCTCAACGCAATAGACGGCATGTCAATCAGATGCCCAGTCTGTGAGTTATTAGCCTTTTTATCCCAAGGGCCTAGTTGGTTTCATGTACATACCAACCTGACCGTATCTCATCTGTACCCTAAATTCCCATGGGGTATACTCAGTGGAACCATTTCTCAATGAGAATACCAATGATGCTAAAGGTTCGTGAAACGAACGCCCGATCTGAGAATTATTGGCTTTTCCGTTCTGGGGGACCGATTGTTTTTTAAGCATTAACCAACCGATCGTACTCCAACTATGTCCAAACCTCAAGTGAAGTATACCAAAAGAGCAGCCTCATCAAAATAAAACCAATGTAGTTGACGAAACATTAATCAGATGTCCCGTCCTTATGTTATAGAAGTTTCCGCTCTGAGGGCCCGGTTGGTTTCAGGTTCGAACCCACCCGGTCATACCCAAACTTCAACGAAACCTTGAGTGTAATATACTGAATCGACCGCCTCGATCTGAGGATCCTATGCAACTGATGGTGCATCAGTCGGAGGTCCGTAGCTCAATTTATGGTGTTTAAACGAATCTGGTCCGAAAAGGGGGGTCTGGGCCCGGTCCGACTCGGCCCGACCCACCCTGGGCCAGCTCGAACCGGGTCAAACCGACCCGGTTCCCGGTCCAGTGCGGCCCTACTCACGTGGCCCGCCCCGGCCTGGCCGGGGGGGGGGGGGGGGGGTGGGGGGGGGGGGGGCTGGCTCAGCCAACGGTCGAGCATCAATGATGCGACCTTCCCCTGTTGGTGCGTCATTAAGTAGTGCCCCTCCATCTCCGGATTTGCAAAGCCGTTCCGTTCTTCTTCCACCACCGCGGCTCAACTACGTCGGACTGCTCCTGCGGCGCACCGCCGCTACCTTCCGCATACCACCGGATGTGCTTCAGTGGTCCGTTTTTCCCACCATCTTCACCAGCGGCTCTCCCGGGACCCGCTCTTCACTACGACGACCACAAATCACCGTTGCGGTCCCATTTCGTCATCACCCTTCAATCCGCGCATCATGAAGGTTATAGAGAAGGGTCCGTACTTGTTATTTAGTCCGTACCCACATCGTTAGTGATTCAAATAATAATTATTCATAAAAGAACACCCATTCTCGAGGGTATAAATTACACATACAAAAATATACAAAACAACCCCTACCTCAAATAAAGGTTCATGAAGATTGAATAAAATTTTTATTCAAATAAAATTGAAGCAGTCCACCCTACCTTGTAAAATATTGGCAGTAGTTGTGCGTCGCGGGTGACGGTGTTGATTCCATAGTCGTCGGAGTGGACCCGATGAAGAAAAGGTGTGTCCTCTCTTGTCATGGAGAAAATAAAAAAAGATGCATCATCATTCTTCATGGAAATGACATTCTTCTTCAAAGATGGTGGTGTTCTTTCTTGAGAGAAGAACACCCTTCCCTTTTATTAACACAAGTTATTCAAAATTCAAGCATCTTAATTATTCAATTGAAGAGTTAGAATTCATTTCCTAACATGTATTGTCAAAATTTAATGTCGTACTGAGGGAGAGGAAGAGTTCCCATAATTAATGGGGGTTGTCATAATAAAGAAAGAGGAGTTAAATTGGGGGTTTTAAGAGAGTTCTGAGAGATTGAAGGTTGGGGCTTGTGTGGGACCCACCTCTCAAATATCCACACATGGGAAGTTGGGTGGGTGTGGGCCCCACCAATAACTTCCCATGGGAGGATATAAATTCCATAGATATATAAAATTGTTCTAACAATTTTATTTAACTATTTCCAATTTCCCCAAAAATTAACACTCAACCCGCATAAAATTATACGACAGTAAAGGTCCCCTTAATCAATTACCGGCACTACGAGTTCATCAGTGTCCTCATATTTCAATTCAGAGCACCAGCTCAAAAGATAGAAAAAACCGTACGTACGTTCACTAAACGTACCCAAAAAAGACTTCGGAAATTGATTCTGGGCACACTGGGCCTCAGAATCAAGTGCCTTTAAAAGCCACAGACTCATAAAATTCCAAATAATTAAGAAAAAAAATTCCAGGAAAGTTATGAGTCTTTACATTACTCCCACCTTTGGGGTTTACGTCTTCATAAAGCTACATCACAGACTAGGAAAATAAATGGGGATACTGAGCTAGCATTTGTTCCTCCCGCTCCCAAGTGCTCTCCTAGAGGATAACGTGCTGCTAGCGAATGCGCACCAGAGGAATCAACCGTCCATGTAGGACCCGTGCCTGTCGATCCTCAATATCCCCCATGACCTCCACAAACATCGCCCCATCATCAATGTCCAGCTCTCTATGATTGATGATGTGGGTCGGGTCGTTCATGTATCTCCTCAGCTGAGATATGCGGAAGACGTCATGCTGCCGGTGCAACAGAGGTGGAAGGGCTTGGTGGTAAGCCACCTCGCCTACTCAGCTGTGAACCTGGAATGGTCTGATGGAACACGAATATATCTTGTATCCCTAACCAAATCTCTGTAGACCCCATCGAGGTGAGACCCATTAAGAAGACATGGTCTCCATCCTCAAACTCCAGAGATCTCCATCTTTTATCAACATAGTACTTATGACTGCTCTATGCAGTCTTCATCCGCTCCTGGTTGATATGCACCTCCTCCATTGTAGCCTTCACCATCTCTGGTCTTACATGAGTTGATAAGATTTCCCCTTTGTCGAAAAAAGATAAATACAGTCTCATCCTCTGGATGAACCATGTTCATTGCCTAATACAGTCAATACTGTCATGAACAGTACAACTCATGTCTTGGATGACAACGTAAGGCCTCGATGCTAATACTATGAGATCCAACTGTTACTCTCACCTCCAAGGGTTGATTCACACTATCAGCATCAGTGTGTGGTTACTTGTTCCCCTCTAGTAAGAATATTTAAAGTGAGGGTCTAGTCAACAGTTTTAACTTGAACCTCTCAGTATCAACCATAAGAAAAAGCACAGGAAAGTAATCATCACAGAGACAATTGTCTTTTATTACTGCGGCTCATAGTACAAAGACACATAACAACCAAAAACAACAACAAAATGGAAAATAGAAGCTCCATGAACAAAGACCTCCATGCCTGGAACTAGTCCCACTCTTGGCCACCTGCTTACGGTGCTCCATATTTGTATGCTTCAACTGCCTGAAGCTGTGCTCTACCATATCCACACATTCTCTGCGGTCAGGGTGGACCTCCTAGTGGTGGTGGTGGTGGCAACACCACGAAGCGTCGTACAATGCCGGATGTATGGACAACTCCTCTTCCTCAGTCTGGTAGGTTCCTCTACTGGCTTCTGCTCGTCTTCTGGACAGGTCGGATAGTCTCTTGTCAAGTGACCATGCCTGCCACATACATAGCACATCATGATCCTCGTATAGCTGGTTTTGTTTGATGTGCCTCACACAACTGAACCTGTATCCTTAGGTCGCTCACCTTTTGGCCTATTCCACTTGGACTTCAATGTCATCTTTTCTACTTTGAGCTATATAAGACTTTGCTATGGTTGAAAATCCTTATAGATAGAGCAGTAGCTTCTGATCCCGCATAGAGTGTAGAGTCACTGGTATAAACTCCTCCCTGAAAAACCCTCAAAGTCTTCCAAGTTGAAGGTCGTCTCGTCGCAAAACTGGAGCATCTAGATCCACAACCTCATAGCTACTCCCTAAAAGTGACTTACTTCTTGGTACACCATCAAGTCAGTGGGTGCCCCAGCTGTATGGAATGATCGTGCTACAAAAACCACCCAGTACCCATCCGTCTGAAAATATGACTCGCCTAAAAACCTCAGAGGCCTCTGTCGCTGGAACTCGTGCAACGCGCACCAGAGGCGTGTACTCTCTACTGCTGGGGATGGTGATAACGATAGAAAAGTTGGTAATGGTATCACTGGTGCCTCTGCTGTGATGGGGCCATGTACTGTGGCCTCTCTACTCGGTGGGATACCATCGCGCTCTCTACTCGGAACTCGTGCTGAATGACTGGGTTAAGACATCCTGAAAGAAACAGATGTGACACGGTCAAAATACTATACCTGGTGATTTGACCTAGTTTGAGCTATCATGAAGAAAACTTTTCAAAAAACACACCCAATTAGTGTTTTCATTCACTAAGTAGGAAATCAGATGTCCGGGTCCTAGTGTATGGATACGTCAGCCGCCACACCAACACTGGACTCCCTGAACCAAAAAACACACTCGGTACGCTTAACACAGTTGCTTCATAGAAAACATAATATCAGAGTCTTATGTTCTATGGTAGAATCGACTCCTCGGATACCAATTTTTCACGACCCGTCCCTCAGGTCCCATTTCGTAACTACCCCAAGCCAGCCTTCCATAGGCCAGGGGCTGGCGACTATCACCAAAGGCGTAAATCCCTATAATTGGGAAGGCATTGCCTTTATAAAACATAAAATCACACAACCAAAGAACAAGAAGAAGAAAAAACTATGTAAAGAAGTATACAAAGTGTGCTAAAAGTATAAAGGGTCCAGAAATACAAGCCTAAAAGAAAGGTACAACAACAACTGAAAGAAAAGTACAACTGAAAAGACAACATCAGAATAGTGAAGCAGCTCATGGATCATCCTCTAGGTTCCTACCTGAATGGTAGGTAAAAATTTCCTCCTCATCACTCCACGTCTATCGGTCTACTCTGTGTTCCGTCACACCAAGTGTCCACCTCTGGGTATCGTCCAGTCCTCATACACTCTACTTCGATCAGTGCTGTACGTTGTCCGCATCTAACACAACGAGGTGCGGGCATAGCCCATGTAGGGGTGAGTATAACGATACACGGTAGTGACCCCAAGACCTTCAAGGTCTCACAAAATCCATAAGGATAATACATAAATAAAGATCTCAACAGATAACCTTTACTTAGGTATATACCCATACATATACCTAATTTATCTAGTAACCCATATCAATAATGAGCAAAACACAAAAGTCTTTGACTCAGCTCAGACCAAGATTTTCATTATCGAAACCACAACTATTGGAGAGCTCCTCCTCTATCGAGTGCAGTGATCCTGTCATAACATTGAGGCACTACTCAATAACCTTAGACTACTGAGGTACTCATGTCGAGTATCGCGGGTCTTTCACCCCAACATAGTTGCGATTCCCCTCCATGCGTATGCCGCCCCAACACAGTAGCGCACCCCCTAATAGCCTACATAGGTACTTATTATGTCGAGTACCACGATTCTGCCTCCCCAAAACAGTAGTGCTCCTCCGCCATGGGTCTACCACCCCAACACAGTAGTGTTCCCTACTAGGCTAGTTAAGTCACTCCGAATCGAATCGGACAAGCTGTCATCAGGTCTCAGCCAGCTACAAGGTCTCCGTACTTCGTACGCTCATCTCCATGAAGATTTTCTCCACGAGATACTGGTAGATACTTCCATGTGTCATGTAATCTCATTTTGAAGTATCCCATCGGAGCACCTCGTCATTAGGGTATCAACGCAACAGACGGCGCATCAATCAGACGCCCGGTCTATGAGTTATTAGCCTTTTTATCCTAGGGGCCCTGTTGGTTTTGTTTACAAACCAACCTGAATGTATCTCAACTGTACCCTGAACTCCCATGGTGTATACTCAATGTAACCATTTCTCGATGAGATTACCAATGCTGCTGACGGTTCGTCAAATGGACGTCCGGTCTGAGAATCATTGGTCTTTCCGTTCGAGGGGCCCGGTTGGTTTTAAAGTTAAAAACAACCTGACCGTACTCCAATTGCATCCAATCCTAAAGTGAAGTATGCCAAAATAACCACCTAATCAAAATGAAACCAACTTATTTGATGACATGTCAATCAGATCTCCAGTCCTTATGTTATAAGTGTTTCCGCTCAGAGGACCCTCTTAATTTCGGGTTCGAACCAACCCGGCTATACCCAAATTTCGCCAAAACGTTATGTGTGATATACCAAAACGACTGTCTCCATCCAAGAAATCTTATGCAACTGACGGTGCATCAATCTGAGGTCCGTAGCTCTTGTTATGGGCATTTAAACGAATCTGGTCTGAAAAAGGTGGGTCTGGGCACGGTCCGACCCGGGTTCCAGTCCGGCCCGGTTGGCTGCATCCCGGCCCGCCCCGGCTCGGCCGGGGGTGGGGGGGGGGGGTGGCCTGGCCAGTGGCCCCTCGTGGAGGGCACGGCCTCCCACAGATGGCAGGGCCTTAAGCCGCGCCCCTCCATCTCCGGAACAACAAAGCCGTTCCGGTCTTCTTTTGCCGTCGCGGCACTACCACGGTGGACTGCTCCAACGGCGTGCCGCCGCTGCCTTCCATGGACCAATGGATTCACTTAGGTGGTCCGTTTCTCCCACCTTCTACACCAGTGGCTCTCCCGGGATCCTCTCGTCACTACGACGGCTTCAAATCACCGTTGTGGTCGCATTTCGTCGTCGCCCATCAATCCGCACATCAGGAACGTTACAACGAAGGGTCCGGAATTGTTCGTTAGTCCGTACCCACCGTGTTAGTGGTTAAAATAATAATTAATCATAAAATAACGCCCATTCTTGAGGGTATAAATCACACATGTGAAAATATACAAAACAACCCCTACCTCAAATAAAGGTTCACTATGATCGAAGAACAATTTTATTCAAATAAAATTGAAGCAATCCAACTTACCTTAAAAAATATTTGTGGTTGTCTTGCGTCGTGGATGACGGTGTTGATTCTGTCACTATCGTAGTGCACCCAAAGAAGAAAAGGTGTCTCCACTCTTGTCGTAGAGAAAAGAAAAGAAGGCGCGTCATCGTTCTTCGTGGAATTGACGTTCTTCTTCGGAGAGTGTGGTGTCCTTTCTTGATAGAAGAACACCCTTCTCTATTTCTCCAGAGTTCCAACAATAAATTTCTACCACAAAAAATGTCCCAGAATAAAATAATCCCCCAAGACATTATTTCATTCACACAAGTTATTCAAAATTCAAACATCTTAATTAATTAATTTAAGAGTTAGAATTCATTGATTGACATGGTTTTTCAGACATTAAGGAGGGAGGGATGGAAAGGAAGAGTTACCATAATTAATGGGGGGTTCTCACAATAAAAAAAGAGGAGTTAAATTGGGGGTTTGAAGAGAGTTATGGGAGATGGAAGGTTGGGGTTCGTGTGGACCCCACCTCTCAAATATCCACACATGATTAGTTGGGTGGGTGTGGGTCCCACCAATAACTTCCCATGGTAGGAAATAACTTCTATAGATATATAAAATTGTTCTAACAAATTTATCTAACTATTTCCAATTTTCCCAAAAATTAACTCTCAACCCGCATAAAACACAACTACGGTAAAGGTCCCCTAAAAAAATTACTGGCATTGCGATTTCATCAGTGTCCTCGGATTTAAATTCCAAGCACTGGTTCAAATGATAGAAAAACCAGTACATACATTCACTAAAAGTACTCGAACAAAACTTCAGAAATTTATTCCGGGCACACCGGGCCTTAGAATCAAGTGCCTTCAGAATCCACACTTGTAATATTCAAAAGAATAAAGGAAAAAAATTTCAGGAAAATTCTAGGTCTTTACATTACTCCCACCTCAGGGATTTACATCCCCATAAAGCTACAACACACACATGGAAAGAAAATGGGGATACTGAGCTATCATCTGTGCCTCCTACTCCCATGTACACTCCTAGAGGTTCCTGTGCTGCCAGCGAATGTGCACCATAGGAATTTACCATCCACGTAGTACCCACTCCTCCTGATCCTCGATATCCAATGGGACCTCAGAAATGTCTCCCCATAATCAATGTCCATATCCCCATGATCAATGATGTTGTTCAGGTCATGCACGTATCTCCTCAGCTGAGATACGTGGAAGACGTCACGCATCTGATGCAACTAAGGTGGAAGGGCTAGGTGGTAAACGACCTCACCTACTCTGCTGAAGACCTGGAATAGTCCAATGAAATGTGGAGATAACTTTCCGCCCCAGCTATATCTCCGTAGACCCGGTCGAGGTGATACCCGTAAGAAGACGTTGTCTCCATCCTCAAACTCCAGTGGTCTCCATCTCTTATCAACATAGTACTTATGTCTGTTCCGTGCAGTCTTCATCTGCTCCTGGATGATTTGCACCTCCTCCATCATAGCCTGCACCGTCTCTGGTCTTACAAGAGCTACTAAGTTTTCCCCTTTTCCTAAAAAGAGAAATATGGTCTCATCCTCTGGATGAACCACGTTCTTTGCCTAATACATTCAATCTTGACATTAATGGTACAGTTCATGTCTTGGATGACGCTGTAAGGCCTCGACGCTACTAATAAGAGATAAAACTGTTACTCTCACCTCCAAGGGTTGATTCACACGGTCGGCATTTGTGTGTGGTCCCTGGGTCTACTCCAGCAGGAATCATAAATGTGAGGGTCAAGTTAATAGTTTTAATTGGAACCTCTCTGTATCAACCATACAAAAAAGATAGGAAATTAAATGCCACAAAGAAAAGTGTCTTTTATTACTGCAGCTCGTAGTAGAAAGACACATAACAACCAAAAACAACAACAACATAGAAAATGGAAGCACCAAGGACAAAGACCAATATGCTTGGAACTAGTCCCACTCCTGTCCACCTGCTTCCGGAGCTCCATAGTCGAATGATTCAGCTGCTTGAAGCTGTGCACTCCCATATCCACCAATTCCCTACGGTCGGGGTGGACCTCCTAGTAGTGGTGGTGGCAACACCTCGAAGCGTCGTACACCACCGGCTATACGTCCAGCACCACTACCTCAGTCTAGTAGGTTCCCTTACTACCTACTGCTCATCTGTTGGACAGGTCAGGCAATCTCGAGCCTTGTGACCATGCCGGCCACATGCATAGCACTTCCTTCTCCTCGAATAGCTGGATCTGTTTCATGTTCCTCGCACAACCAAACCTGTATCCCATGGTCACCCACCTATTGTCCTACTCTACATGGAATTCTGTGTCATCCATCTACTGCCGGATGTAGAAGACTCTGCTACAGTCGGAAAGCCTTGCGGAGAGAGCAATAGCTCAAGATTCCGCATAAAGCATAGAGTCGTTAGTATAAACTCCACCCTGAAAAACCCTCGAAGTCTTCCCAGGTGAAGGTCATATAATCGCAAAACTGGAGCATTTGGATCCACAACCTCTCTACTGCTCCCTGAAAAAGACTAACTTCTAGGTACACCATCAAGTAAGTGGGTGTCTCAACTGCGTGGAATGAACGTGCTACAAACCCCAGCCAGTACCCAGCCATCTGAAAATCTGACTTTCCTCGAAACCTCAGAGGCCTCTATCGATGGAACTCGTGAAACACACTCAAGCGGAGTGCACTATCTACTGCTGGGGCTGGTGATAACGGTATCCCAACGGGTAATGGAACGGCTAGGACTCTGTTGTGATGGGGACATGTACCGTGGCCTCACTGGTCGGTGTTCTACCATCACGCTCTCTACTCAGAACCTACGCTGACTAACTGGGTGAATTCATCCTGAATGAAACAGATATGACACAGTTAAAAGACAATACCTGGTGAGCTGACCTCGTTTGAGCTTTCTTAAAGAAAACTTTTGAAAACACACACGCAATCAGTGTATTCGTGCACTGAGTGGGAAATCAGAAGTCAGGTTCATGGCGTATGGATACATCAGCCGCCGCACCAACACTAGACTCCCTAAACTGAAAACCACACTTAGTACACTTAACAATATTGCTTCACAGAAAAGAAAATATCAGCGTCCTATGTTATGTGTTAGAACTGACTCCTCTGATTCCAATTTGTCACGACCTATCCCCCGGGGCCCGTGTCGTAACTACCCCAAGCCTTCCTTCCATAGGCCAGGGTCTGGTGACTAGAACCAAAGGTGTAAAGCCCTATAACTGGGAAGTAATTTCCGTTATAAAACCTAAACTCACACAACCATAGAACAAGTAGAAGAAAAAACTATGTAAAGTAGTATAACAAGTGTGATGAAAGTAAAATGAGTCCGGAAATACAAGACCAACAGAAATGTACATCTATAACTGAGGAAAAAGTACAATTGAAAAGACAAAAACTGAATGGTGATGTTGCTCCTGGATCGTCCTCTGGGTTCCTACCTGAAGGGTAGGTACAAATATCCTCATCAGCACTCAGCGATATTGGTCCACTTCCCGTGCTTTCACGCCCAGTGTCGACCTCCGGGTACCATCCAGTCCTCTTACACTCTACCTCGGTTAGCACTGTCTGTCATCTGCATCCAACACAACGAGTTGTGGGCATAGCCCGTGCAGGGGTGAGTATAACGATACTCAGTAGGGGCCCTGAGACCCTCAATGTATTAAAAAATCCAACAAGGATAAAACAGAAAAAATATTTCAACATATAACATTTACATAGATTTATACCCAACCATATACCTAAGATATCAAGTAACCCATCTCAATCATGAGGAAAACATAAAGGTCATTGACTCAGCTCAAAAAATAATTTTCATTATCGAAACCACAACTCCTATAGAGATCCTCCTCTATCAAGTAGAGTGATCCTATTGTGACACCAAGGAGATGCTCACTAACCTTACACTACTGAGGTAGTCCTCATGTTGATTGTCGCAGGTCTGTCTCCCCAACACAGTAGTGATTCCCCACAATGGGTATGCCGCCCCAACACAGTAGCACACCCCCCAAATAGACTACAGAGGTGCTCCTCCTGTCGATTACCATGGGTCTTCTTCCCCTACACAGTAGCGATCCTCTTCCATGGGTCTACCATCCCAACATAGTAGTGCTCCCCACTAGGCTAGTCAAGTCACTCCGAATCGAATCGGACAAGCAGTCATGGGGTCTCAGCCAGCTACAAGGTCTCCGTACTCAATACTCTAATCTCCGGGAGGATCCACTCCATGAGCTACTGGTAAATACTTCCAAGTTTCACGTAATCTCCCATGGAAGTATCTCCTGGGAAGACCTCGTCATAGGGGTCTCAACGCAACAGACGGCGTGTCTATCGGACACCCAGTTTGTGAGTTATTAAACTTTTTATCCCAGGTGTCTGGTTGGTTTCGTGTATGAACCAACCTGACCATATCTCAACTATACCCTAAACTCCCATGGGGTATACTCAAAGTAACGGTTTCTCTACGAAATTACCAATTCCGCTGATAGTTCATCAAATGGATGTCTGGTCTAAGAATTATTGGCTTTTCCATTCTAGGGGCCCAGTTGGATTTTATGCTAAATCCAACATGAACATACTACAATTATGTGAAAACCTCAAGTAAATTATGCCAAAAGAACCGCCTCATCCAAAGGAAACCAACACAGTTCACAACACGTCAATCGGATGCCCAATCCTTATGTTATAAGCATTTACGCTCTAAGGGCCCGGTTGGTTTCCGGTTCGAACCAACCCGACCGTACCTAAACATCGCCGAAACCTTGAGTGTAATATACCAAAACGACCATCCTGATCCAAAAAAATCTTACAAAACTGACAGTGCATTGATCTAAGGTCTGTATCTCATGTTATGGGCATTTAAAGGAATCAGGTCTGAAAAAGGTGGGTCTGGGCCTGTTCGGACCCAGCCGAACCCACCCTGGGCTGCCCTGAAACGGGCGATCCGACCCGGGTCCCGGTCTGGCCCGGCTGGCATGGTCAGGCCAGGCCAGCGTGGTCCGGTGTGGCCAGTGTGGCATGACCCGCGTTTCCAGCCCTGGTCAGGCCTGGGTGGGGGGGGGATGCCTGCTCTGCCAGTGGACGAGCGTGGAGGATGAGACCTCCCCCAGCTGGCGCGACATTAAGCCACGCCCCTCCATCTTCGGAACGACAAAGCTCTTCCGTTCTTCTTCAACCACCGCAGCTGAGTGGCGGCAGACTGCTCTGGCGGCGCGGAACCACCACATTTCGTGGACCACCGGACGGGCTTAGGTGGTCTGTTTCGCCTATCGTCGACACCAATAGCTCTCCCGGGACCCGATGTTCACTACGACGGCCTCAAATCGCCATTGTGGTCCCATTTAGTTATCACCCATCAATCCACGCATCAGTAACGTTACGGAGAAGGGTATGGACTTGTTCTTTAGTCTGTACCCCCTGTGTTAGTGGTTCAAATAATAATTATTCATAAAAGAACGCCCATTCTTGAGGGTATAAATCACACATATGAAAATATACAAAACAACCGCTACCTCAAATAATGGTTCACAATGATCTAAGAACAATTATATTCAAATGAAATTGAATCAATCCACCCTTTGGAATAGATTGGCGGTGGTCATGCGTCACGGGTGATGGTGTTGATTCCATCATCGTCAGAGTGCACCTGAAGAAGAAAAGGTGACTCCTCTCTTGTTGCAGATAAAAGAAAAGAAGGTGCTTCATCTTTCTTCATGGAATTCACATTCTTCATCAGAGATGGTGGTGTAATTTCTTGAGAGATGAACACCCTTCTCTATTTGAACAGAGTTCCCACAAAATAATTCTACCATAACAAATGCCCCAAAATAAAATAATCCCCCAACCATTATTTTATTCACATAAATTATTCAAAATTCAATCATCTTAATTAATTAATTGATGAGTTTGAATTCATTGAGTAACATGCATTGGAAAACATTAAGGTGGGAGAGAGGGAGAGGAAGAGTTCCCATAATTAATGCCGGGGGTTGTCACAATAAAGAATGAGGAGTTAAATTGGGGGTTTGAAGAGAGTTTTGGGGGATGGAAGGTTTGGCTCATGTGGGCCCACATCTCAAATATCCACACATGGGAAGTTGGGTTGGTGTGGGCCCCACAAATAACTTCCCATGGGAGGAAATAACTTCCATAGATATATAAAATTGTTCTAGAAATTTTATTTAACTATTTCCAATTTCCCCATAAAACTAACTCTCAACCCACATAAAAAGCAACTACAGTAAAGGTCTCCTAAAGTAATTACCAGCACTACGGGTTCATCAGTGTCCTCGGATTTCAAATACGAACACCGGTTCAAAAGATATAAAAACCCGTACGTATGTTCACTGAATGTACCTGAAAAAAAACATCGAAAATTGATTCTGGGCACACTGGGACTTGGAATCAAGTGCGTTCAGAAGCCACAGACTCGTAAAATTCCAAAGAATTAAGAAAAAAAATTCCATGAAAATTCCAGATCTTTAAATTACTTCAATCTTAGGGATTTGTGTCCCCGTAAATATACAACACACACTAGGAAAACAAATGGGGATACTGAGAGAGAATGTGTTCCTCCCACTCCCATGTGCTCTCCTAGAGGTTCTCATACTGCCAGCGAACGCGCACCAGAGGAATCAATCATCCACGTAGGACCCACTCTTGTCAATCCTCGATCTCCACCGGGACCACCACAAACGTTGCCCCGTAATCGATGTCTAGATCCCCTTGATCGATGATGTGGGTGAGGTCATGCACGTATTTCGTCAGCTGAGATATGTGGAAGACGTCATGCAACTGATGCAACTGAGGTGGAAGGGCTAGGTGGTAAGCCACCTCGCCTATTCTACTAAAGACTTGGAATGGTCTGATGAAACAAAAAGATAATTTGTCACCCCAGCCAAATCTCCATAGACCTCGTCACGGTGAGACCCTTAAGAAGACGTGGTTTCCATCCTCAAACTCTAGAGGTCTCTATCTCTTATCAGCATTGGACTTCTGTCTGCTCGGTGCAGTCTTCATCTGCTCCTGGATGATCCACAAATCCTCCATCGTAGCCTGCACAATCTCTGGTCTTAGAAGAGCCGCTAAGATTTCCCCTTTGAAGAAAAAAGAGAAATATGGTCTCTCTAACGCCCCGACCCCAGCTACCCAGAGTCGGTGCATTACTTCGTAACATTGGCATGATCACAAAAGATCAAGTCTTGAATGACCGATTAGTTTATTAGCCTTGGAAACTTAGATATATTCATAAATGTTACATTACATCATAAAGTGAAAAACAAATAACAAAGTCTTCATAGTCCACACTCTTATCATCTTCTGACTGTCCCTGCAGGTCATTCCTAAAATACTTCTTCACATCCTGGAAAATATTAAAACATTGAAAGGGGTGAGCTAAGATGCTCAGTAAGGATAACAATATTGCGGAAGCTTTCATAAATAAACATAAACATTTAAGGAAATTTATAACTAAAACAAAAGCCTTTTAAACTTGAACATCAACATAATATGGAAAAAGTAAAATGAGATAATGCCATTCACTTCTTCACATGGATATTCTACTGGTCGAATAATCACATGCAATATCAATAACCACTTTCACAATGAGGAAATGTATAATGCCAGACATTCTGAAACATGTTGTCAAGGCCTCGACCAAGACGTCTAAAATGATTAAGGCCTCAGACAAAACCATAAATCAAATTGGGAAAGAGCCTCGGCCAATTCCATGTCTAGTTGTCTCAATAGACCTACCGATGCATCGAGGAGCTATAGCGGGCTCCACCCGTCACTTATTAAGTCCAATACATTCCTCATATGAATAGGTTTAAACATATCATAAACCATAACATAATCGTATCACATAAAACATGCATAAAGGAAACATAACATTTCCACATTTCAATCACAAGATATCAATACAACATATTGATATAATAAAAACGCTTTCAAAACCATTTTCAATACCAAAATAAAACAAAGTTAAAACTTTGTATTTATTTTTCATTAAAAAAATGATGGCTTGTAGAGGAAGCCGAAACTCAAATAATGGTCACGGCGGTGGAGAAGTCTTTGTCGCCGCATATGTACAAAAAAACATTCCCTTTTGTCGTTTAGTAAACGCTTAGTATAAAAAATATTCCTTTTGAATATATGTAAAAATCAAAGGGGTTTATACAGCATATAAAAGAAAGTTGTGTATAAAACCAAATATGTCTCAATGAAAGGAGATTGAGACGAAGTCATCAAAAAGATAATTTTTAAAATAAAATAGATCTATTATGTGTATTCACTATATGTACACATAAAGAATACAAAATAAGACATAATAACATGATGACATAATTTGAAAGTAGGAGATTAACCCAAAGAATGGAAATTGGGTTAAGAAATTCCCTTACCTCGTGTCTGACTTGACTCAACCGTTCTTTAACCTCCTGAATAATAAACTATAGTTAATATATAACTTATTAAGAACCATTTTCAATATCATTATCCTTTTTATATCACTTATTACAATGTTATGAACATTATGTAATTATTTAAGTTAATAACGGTCGTTTTGTCGATCTTTGGTACTTGAGTCAACAATAAACTTCTTATAATTACAAGTTGTTTATGTGGTAGAATATCCATTATCTCCAGAATTATATTCATGATTTAGATGTCATATATATCATATATATCCATTATATACATTCATTTATAATATTACGTAACATTTAGAGGTAAGAAATGAAATGTACCGTTCATGGAGACGGTAAGCCGTACGTACGCATGAACGCTACTTTCATTTCTATTTAGTATTTAATGGAATGAAATCATAATGATATAAATTTATAATATAATTACAGTATAATATAGTGTATAATACCATTTACTCCATCCTTTATACATCCCACATATGGCATTAACGATTCAAATCACTTTGAGGGGGCGGTAGTCCGCACATCCTAAAATGAAATTATCGCGTTTACCCATCATAAATCATGCTATAAATGAGAAATACAGAAGAATAAGTAAAAAATAAACATATTTTATATCATATACAAATATAGTGACATCTTAATGGCCACCTTTGAAGGTGTTATATGAGTGTTGAACAATCATCGTTTCGTGAGGCAAAAATTCTCCATCCACAGAAACCGTATGTTCTTTAACCATTAGATGTAGGTGTGTGTAATTGTAGAGCGAATACTTCTTATAAAAACATCCTAGTATATTGAGGATACTTTTTTTGTTACAAAATAAATTAATAAAAAGAGTTTAAGGGGTTGGAGAAGAAAAATAAAACAAAACAATATTAGAGAAGACATTACCTCAAAATCGTGTAACTCTTTTTGATTTGAGCCAAAGGCTTCCTTGGGAAGAGTTCTGCCCAAAGTGAGGCTTCTAGGAGTAAGAGGGGAAAGTTGGGAGAGTATTTGGGCAGAGGTTGGCTGAGCCAAATGGCTTGAAAGTGTGAATGAGGTGGTAGAGGTGGGGGCCTTTTATAAGAGGAGAGGAGGGGCACTCTTGGAAAGTAAGGAAATTTTACATTATTATACAATGCTTTTCGGATTCTAAAGGTCCCAAACTTATATAATTCGTGGATAAGGTGATAAGGGTTAGAAATATACCCATACAATCGTCTTTGGACAAGTGTATTCCTTGAATTGTACATTATCTTTTCATTTTATTAAAATCGTTAAATAATGAGGTCATCGTTGCGTCATAATGATGTCATAAATAATTTAATTTATTTAATGTCTAAAAATTATAAAAAAACTACTATGATGTAGGAAATCTTTTTAACTTTCCAATGACTATTTATAGTCAAAACTATGACTTGTATATCCCCATGTAAAAATTGTTTTAGTAAAACATTTCATGTTTGTGTCATTTTTTACTTTAACATTAAATAAAAGGTATTTATGTCATTTTCCAACTAAAGTGGCTCCATGGGGTCCCCAAGTTGACCCATGGATTGTCTTGGTCGGCCATGACTAATCCAATAGGAGTAGGACAAGTGTCAAGCTCATATCATATTATTAAAACATTATTTTTACCTTAAACTACACTAATTACCTCTAATCGCGATTAAGAACTTAAAAGTTACTATTCACCAAAAAATTATTTTAATCTCATTGAACAACATTTTACTTCTTAATGACAACCATGTATGTCGGATTTTTGAAAATCAAATCACAGAAGTGGTAATATTTCATTTAAACGAAAAATCAGTTATTTAACTACCACTTAGTGGTTTCACTATTCATCAAAAATTGATGTTTTTCAGAACAATGCCAAAATTTCACCCTAAGCTATAATTGATATTACGAATACAAAAATGATGTCCATTTTAAAATATAAAATTTCTATAATTTTAAAAAGTGGTTATTACTATTCATAACAGCTACTTTGATTAATCGCGGTGTGTTAGAACTCGAAGTTGCGTACAATGCAAGCTATTGCATTATTGAATGAGAAGCGTATCATGGAAGCTCGGGGTGTTACATTCTCCCCTCCTTCAATAAATTGCTTCCTCGAAATTTGAAATTTTTCTTGGAAAATAAAAGGTTGAAAAGAGAAAATACCTTTGGGGAAAACCCACATCGTAAATAATATTAATAAAATTTAGCCTTAATAAGAGGGAAAGGGAAATGAATAAGTCACCACACAATTATGATCTCGATTAGGAGAACATTGGTGGAAATTAAAGACATATAATTGGAGGAAAAACGTAAATATTTGTACGGAGTGATTGAGGTCATCAATCACAATCAACTGTCAAATTGAGGGCCTCAAAGCCTTCAATCTATGTTGATTTAAAATATCATCAGTTCAACAAGACATAAGGTATTAGGATAACACATTTTTTTGTTTTAATATCCCTTTACTAAAGTTCAAGAATTAATTTATTCATTGAATAAGATATAGGTATATATATATTTATGCTTGACAATTAGAGTTTCAACCTTCAACTCATTTTTCACTCAAAAATATAATAGAACTCAAAAATAATATACTTATCCTAATTGTATAAGGTTCCAAATGTTAACACATACCATTTAGATTAGTAAAATTATTTTGTAATAACGAGGGACTTCCTGTAGGCTAGTGGTAGGAAATAAAGGCCTGTCGCACCATGATTGTGGGTTCGATTCCTGCATTTTTGTCCGACGCGACGGGTTATGCCCCACCCCGCAGGTTGTCCATTTCCTAAAACTATAGTATCATAATAATCCAAAAATAATCTTCATAAATTTTTTAACCTTAAACAATATTATCCAAAGATCAACTTATTCCACTCCAACCTTTATAGTTATCCAAAATACCTCTGTCCAGACTTTCTCTAAAAGGTCTCTGAATTCAAAAATCAATTTATCAGATTCCCCAAACAAAGTAAAGTTTCTCTTATTGTCACATACTAAAAATATAATTACCTTCAACATATTAAAACCTTACTGAAATCAACAAGTCCTACAGTACAATCCTTATATATATATATCACATTATTATAATAACCAGAATATAATCCATGAGTCCAAAATCACCAATACATTAGTTATTCTGCTTCAACTGTAGTAACAGCATAAGATTGTCCTTGATCCCTTGGCCTTTTCTGAGGTAAGTTTCCCTGACGCTTAGGACATTCATTTGCATAATGACCCATTTCTCTACAATTATAGCATTCCACATTGAAAGCCGCTTTCTTTCCCTTGCATTCATGATCTTGGTGGCCTTTTTCACCACACTTGTAACATAATCCTTTTCCTTTTAGATAGGCACCAGGGTGCTTCCTACCACAATTATCACAGGGTGGAAATTCATTTCTACCCTTCTTCCCTGTTTCCTTATTTCCTTTCCCAGAGTTTTCAGCGGATCTCTTCTTATTTTTCTTTGATTTAAATTCATAAGACTTAGAGAATTCCTTTTCCGTCTTGATAGCGCACGAGACAATACCTTTGTATGAAGAGAAGGTTTGTGATACTAAAGCTCGACGGAGAAATGGTTTTAACCCATCAAAGAAATGATCAGTCTTACTTCTTGGGTTATGTATGTAATCTACAGCATACCTTGCTAACCTTGTAAAGTTAGCCCCATAATTTGCGACATTCTCATCCTCCTTCTGCCTCAGACTCAGAAATTTCCTTTCCATATCCGCTCGATGGTCTCGAGGAAAGTATTTTTCTAAGAACGGTTCATTGAACTCCTGCCATTCCATGTTTGTTAATTCATCATCTTCCTTTGTGTTTTGAATTATTGACCACCATTGATCGGCATCTCCAGTGAGGCGGTAAACTGCCATGACAACTTTCTCCCTTTCACTACTCCCCAAGGCATGTAATATTTTCTCTAAGGAATTTATCCATTGCTCAGCTACTATAGGATTTGTACTCCCATTAAAGGTTGGTGGTTGTTGCCTCATGAAACGGTCTAGCATTGATCCTCCACGTTGCGGATCAGGGTTCTCCATACGAGTAAGGTTGTTATTCATAACCTGCGTGAGTTGTCCCAGTACGGTGAGAAGCTGATCAGCACCAGTTGTATCACTAGCTCCACCATAATTATCTTGAGCAGGAGGGAAATCCCTACACGGAGTGCGTGCATTGATATAGTTTCCATTCCTTCCACATGGCGCCATTTCTAAACAATGGCATAAACTATATTAGTTTATGAATCAAAATACATAATTCCATACTTGTATGATACTTAACATAAATTGAACTATTTATGGATATAATCCATAAAAATGTTTTCTTTGAGGAAGTATATACTCATAACCCTTCATAGTGGTTTATAAAGAAAATTTGAATTATCCAAAGCATATCCCCCGGGAGTGTCCTAACCAAGAGTGCATCAAGGCCCGTTGTCATGCACCAGTTCCCGTTCAAATCTAGCTCAAAGCGGTGTTTTCGGGTTTTACCCCTAGGTACATCTGTTCCAGAGCCGCCTCTACCTGCTCGTATCTAGATAGGGATGTATTACTCAGAAAACTCACAAAATCTCTACAATACCAAAATTTTAGGAAGTTCTTCTATACTAATCCTCAAAGTCTATCTTTGGGCTATGTTCTCTAATCAGATTTTATCTAAATCTAGCTTCCAAGGTTAGTACTAAACTGCCTCTGATACCAACTGTAACGCCCCGACCCCAGCTACCTAGATTCGGTGCGTTACTTCGTAACATTGGCATGATCACAAAAGATCAAGTCTCGAAAGACCGATTAGTTTAGTAGCCTTAGAAACACTAGATATATTCATAAATGTTACATTACATCATAAAGTGAAAAACTAATAACAAAGTCTTAATAGTCCACACTCATATCATCTTCTGACTGTCCCTGCAGGTCATTCATAAAATACTTCTTCACATCCTGGAAAATATTAAAACATTGAAAGGGGTGAGCTCAGATGCTCAGTATGGATAACAATATTGTGGAAGCTTTCATAAATAAACATAAACATTTAAGGCAATGTATAACTAAAGAAAAAGCCTTTTAAACTTGAACATCAACATAATATGGCAAAAGTAAAATGAGATAATGCCATTCACTTCTTCACATGGATATTCTACTGGTCGAACAATCACATGCAATATCAATAACCACTTTCATAATGAGGAAATATATAATGCCAGACATTCTGAAACATTTTTTCAAGGCCTCGGCCAAGATCTCTAAAATGATTAAGGCCTCGGCCAAAACCATAAATCATATTGGGAAAGGGCCTCAGCAAATTCCACATCTAGTTGTCTCATGAGACCTACCGATGCATCGAGGAGATATAGCGGGCTCCACCCGTCACTTATTAAGTCCAATACATTCCTCATATGAATAGGTTTAACCATATCATAAACCATAACATAATCGTATCGCATAAAACATGCATAAAGGAAACATAACATTTCCACATTTCAATCACAAGATATCAATACAACATATTGATATAATAAAAACTCATTCAAAACCATTTTCAGTACCAAAATAAAAGAAAATTAAAACTTTGTATTTATTTTTCATTAAAAAAAAGATAGCTTGTAGAGGAAGCCGAAACTCAAATAATGGTCACGGAGGCGGAGAAGTCATTGTCGCTACATACGTACGAAAAAACATTCCCTTTTGTCGTTTAGTGAACGCTTAGTATAAAAAATATTCCTTTTGAATATATGTAAAAGTCAAAGGGGTTTATACACCGTATAAAAGAAAGTTGTGTATAAAACCAAATATGTCTCAAGGAAAGGAGATTGAGACGAAGTCCTTAAAAATATCATTTTAAAATAAAATAGATCTATTATGTGTATTCACTATAGGTACACATAAAGAATACAAAATAAGACATAATAATATAATGACATAATTTGAAAGTAGGAGATTAACCCAAAGAATGGAAATTGGGTTAAGAAATTCCCTTACCTCGTGTCTGACTTGACTCAACCGTTCTTTAACCTCATGAATAATAAACTATAGTTAATATATACCTTATTAAGAACCATTTTCAAAATCATTATCCTTTTTATATCACTTATTACAATGTTATGAACATTATGTAATTATTTAAGTTAATAATGGTCGTTTTGTCGATCTTTGGTACATGAGTCAACAATAAACTTCTTATAATTACAAGTTGTTTATGTGGTAGAATATCCATTATCACCAGAATTATATTCATGATTTAGATGTCATATATATCATATATATCCAGTATATACATTCATTTATAATATTACGTAACATTTAGAGGTAAGAAATGAAATGCACCGTTCATGGAGACGGTAAGCCGTACGTACGCATGAACGCTACTTTCATTTATATTTAGTATTTAATGGAATGAAATCATAATGATATAAATTTATAATATAATTCCAGTATAATATAGTGTATAATACCATTTACTCCATCCTTTATACATCCCACATATGGCATTAACGATTCAAATCACTTTGAGGGGGCGGTAGTCCGCACATCCTAGAATGAAATTATCGCGTTTACCCATCATAAATCATGCCATAAATGAGAAATATAGAAGCATAAGTAAAACATAAACATATTATATATCATATATAAATGTAGTGACATCTTAATGGCCACCTTTGAAGGTGTTATATGAGTGTTGAACAATCATCGTTTCGTGAGGCAGAAATTCGCCATCCACAGAAACCGTATGTTCTTTAACCATTAGATGTAGGTGTGTGTAATTGTAGCGCGAATACTTATTATAAAAACATCCTAGTATATTGAGGATACTGGTGTTGTTACAAAATAAATGAATAAAAAGAGTTTAAGGGGTTGGAGAAGAAAAATAAAACAAAACAATATTAGAGAAGACATTACCTCAAAATCGGGTAACTCTTTTTGATTTGAGCCGAAGGCTTCCTTGGGAAGAGTTCTGCCCAAAGTGAGGCTTCTAGGAGTAATAGGGGAAAGTTGGGAGAGTATTTGGGTAGAGTTTGGCCGAGCCAAATGGCTTGAAAGTGTGAATGAGGTGGTAGAGGTGGGGGCTTTTTATAAGAGGAGAGGAGGGGAACTCTTGGAAAGTAAAGAAATTTTACATTATTATACAATGCTTTTCGGATTCTAAAGGTCCCACACTTATATAATTCGTGGCTAAGGTGATAAGGGTTCGAAATCTACCCATCCAATCGTCTTTGGACAAGTGTAAGCCTTGAATTGTACATTATCTTTTCATTTTATTAAAATCGTTAAATAATGAGGTCATCGTTGCATCATAATGATGTCATAAATAATTTAATTTATTTAATGTCTAAAAATTAAATAAAAAATACTATGATGTAGGAAATCTTTTTATCTTTCCAATGACTATTTATAGTCAAAAATATGACTTGTATAACCCCATGTAAAAACTGTTTTAGTAAAACATTTCATGTTTGTGTCATTTTTTACTTTAACATTAAATAAAAGGTATTTATGTCATTTTCCAACTAACGTGGATCCATGGGGTCCCCAAGTTGACCCATGGATTTTCTTGGTCGGCCATGACTCATCCAATAGGAGTAGAACAATTGTCCAGCTCATATCATATTATTAAAACATTATTTTTACCTTAAACTACACTAATTACCTCTAATCGCGATTAAGAACTTAAAAGTTACTATTCACCAAAAAATTATTTTAATCTCATTGAACAACATTTTACTTCTTAATGACAACCATGTATGTCGGATTTTTGAAAATAAAATCACAGAAGTGGTAATATTTCATTTAAACGAAAAATCAGTTATTTAACTACCACTTAGTGGTTTCACTATTCATCAAAAATTGATGTTTTTCAGAACAATGCCACCCTAAGCTATAATTGATATTACGAATACAAAAATGATGTACATTTTAAAATATAAAATTTCTATAATTTTAAAAAGTGGTTGTTACTATTCATAACGGCTACTTTGATTAGTCGCGGTGTGTTAGAACTCGAAGTTACGTACAATGCAAGCTATTGCATTATTGAATGAGAAGCGTATCATGGAAGCTCGGGGTGTTACAGTCTCATCCTCTAGATGAACCAAGTTCTTTTCCTAATACAATCAATCCTAACATGAAATGTACAATTCATGTCTTGGATGACATCGTAAGGCCTTGATGCTACTACTAAGAGATCCAACCATTACTCTTGCCTCCAATGTTTGAGTCACACTGTCGGCATCAGTGTGTGGTCACTGGGTCTCCTCCAGCAGGAATCTTGAAAGTGAGGGTCAAGTCAATAGTTTTAACTGGAACCTCTCAGTATCAACCATACAAAAAAGGACAAGAAATTAAATGTCACAAAAAGTTTCTTTTATTACTGTAGCTCGTAGTACGAATACACATAACAACCCCAAACAACAAAAACATGGAAAATAGAAGCACAATAAAAAAAGGACTCTATGCCTGGATCTAGCCCCGCTCATTTCCACCTACTTCTGAAGCTCCATATTCATATGCTTCAGCTTCCAGAAGCTGTTCTCTCCCATATCCACCCATTCTCTGCGGTCGGGGTGGACCACCTAGTGGTGGTGGTGGTGGAAACACCTCGAAGTGTCATACACCACCGGCTGTACAAACAGCTCCTCTTCCTCTATTAGGTAGGTTCCTCTATTTCCTGCTGCTCATATGATCGACAATTCGGGCAGTCTCGAGCCATGTTTCCCTGCATACCACATACATATCACTTCCTGCTCCTCGTATAGCTGGATCTGTTTCGTGTGCCTCGCACAACTGAACCGGTATCCTGAGGTCATCCACCTATTGGCCTAGTCCATTGGGACTTATTTTTAATCTGTCTACTACCAGCTACAGAAGACTCTGCTACGGTCATGAAGCCTTATAGAGAGAGTAGTAGCTTCTGAGCCCGCATAGAGAAAAGAGTCGCTGGTATAAACTCCACCCTGAAATAACCCTCAATGTCTCCCCATGTGATGGTCGTCCAATCGTAAAACTAGAGAATATGGATCAACCACCTCTCAGCTTCTCCCTGAAAGATACTAACAGCTAGGTACACCATCAATTCAGCGGGTGTCCCAGCTGTGTGGAAAGCTCGTGCTACAAACTCCAACCAGTACCCATCCATTTGAAAACATGACTCGCCTCGAAACCTTAGAGGCCTCTGTCACCGGAACTCATGAAACACGATCAAGAATTATGCCCTCTCTACTACTGGGGCTGGTGATAATGGTAGCCCAGCAGGTAATGGTACCGCTGGTGCCTCTGCTATGATGGGGCCCTGCACTGTGGCCTCACTACTTGGTGGGATACCATCGCGATCTCTACTCAGAACCCACATTGACTGACTAGGTGAAGACATCCTGAAAGAAACACATGTGACACGGTCAAAAGACTATAACTGGGGAGCTGACCTGGTTCGAGCAGTCTTAAAGAAAACTTTTGAAAACACAAACACAATCAGTGTTTTCGTCCACTGATTCAGAAATCAGAATTCCAGGTCCGGTTGTATGGATACGTCAGTAGCCGCACCAGCACTGGACTCCTTGAACCAAAAACCACACTCAGTACTCTTAAAACCATTGCTTCATAGAAAATAAAATATCATAGTCATTTTTTTGTGGTATAATCAACACATCTAATACCAATTTGTCACGACCCGTCCCTCGGGGCCCGTGTCGTAACTACCCCATGCCCGCCTTCAACAGTCCAGTGGCTGGAGACTAGTACCAAAGCCATAAATCCCTATAACAGGGAAGGATTGTCTTTATAACTTGTAAACTCACACAACTAGAGAACAAGAAGAAGAAAACACTAAGTAAAGAAGTATAACAAGTTTTCTGAAAGTACATAGGGGCCCGAAATTCAAGACCAACAGAAAGGTACAACTACAACTGAAAGAAACGTACAATGGAAAAGAGAACAAATGAATGATGAAGCAGCTGCTGTATCATAATCTGGGTTCCTACATGAAGGTTAGGTACAAATGTCCTCATCAGCACTCCGAATCTATAGGTCATCTCCGTGTTCCGTCACATCGAGTGTCCACCTCTGGGTACCATCCAGTCCTCGTACACTCTACCTCGGTCAGCGCTGTAAGTCATCTGCATCCAACACAATGAGGTTCGGGCATAGCTCGTGCAGAGGTGAGTATAACGATAGTCAATAGGGACCTGAGACCCTCAAGGTCTCACAAAATCCATAAGGATAAAACACAATGAAATATCTTAATAGGTAAACTTTACTTCGGTATATTCCCATACATATACCAAAGTTATCAATGTAACCCATCTCAATCATGAGCAAAACACAAAGGTCATTGACTCAGATCTGACCAGGATTTTCATTATCGAAACCACAACATCTAGGGATCTCCTCCTATGTCAAGTAGAGTGATCCTATCGTGACTCTGAGGCGCTTCTCACTAACCTTAGACTGCTAAGGTACTCCTCCTGTCGAGTATCGCGTGTCTGTCGCCCCAACATAGTATCGATTCCCCGCCAAGGGTCTGCTACCCCAACACAGCAATGCACCACCTAATAGCCTATAGAGGTACTCATCCTATCGAGTACCACGAGTCTGCCACCCCAACACAATAGTGCTTCTCCATCATGGGTCTTCCACCCCAACATAGTAGTTCTCCCCACTGGGCTAGTCAGGTCACTCCGAATCGAATCAGACAAGTAGTCTTCAGGTCTCAGCCAGCTACAAGGTCTCTGTACTCTGTACGGTCATCTCCAGGAGGATTTTTTCCATGAGATGCTGGTATATACTTCCATGTGTCACGTAATCTCACATGGAAGTATCTCATGGGACCAGCTCTTCATAGGTGTCTCAACGTAAGAGACAACGCATCAATCAGATGCCCGGTCTGTGAGTTACTAGCCTTTTTATCCCAGGGCCCGATTGGTTTCGTGTACGAACCAACTTGACTGTATCTCCACTATACCCTGAACCCCCATGGGGTATACTCAATTGAACCGTTTGTCGACGAGATTACCAATTCCGCTGATGGTTCTTCAAATGAATGCCCGGTCTGAGAATTATTGGCTTTTCTGTTCCAGGGGCCCGATTGGTTTTTAAGCTAAAACCAACCCGACCGTACACCGACTGCATCCAAACCACATGTGAAGTATGCCAAAAGAACCACCTCATCAAAAGGAAACAAATGTAGTTGATGGAACGTCAATCGAATGTCATGTCGTTATGTTATAAGAGTTTCTTCCCAGACACACTTCGGTTGTCCGTTTCGGCCACCGTCTGCACCAGTGGATCTCTCGAGACCCTCTCGTCACTGCGACGACTTCAAATCGTCGTTGCAGTCCCATTTCATTGTCACTCATCAATCCGCGCATCATGAATTTTACATCTAAGGGTCTGGACTTGTACGTTAGTCCATACACACCACATTCGTGGTTCGAATAACAATTATTCATAAAATAATGCCCATGCTTGAGGGTATAAATCACACATATGAAAATATAAAAAAACAACCCCCTCCCTCAAATAAAGGTTCATGAAGATTGAAGAACAATTTTATCCAAATAAAATTGAAGCATTCCACCATACATTGGAAAAGATTCGTGGTAGTTGTGCATTGCAGATGACGGTGTTGATTCCATCATCGTCGGAGTGCACCCGAAGAAGAAAAGGCATCTCCACTCTAGTCGCGGAGAAAATAAAAGAAGGCACATCATCATTATTCATGGAATTGACATTATTCTTTGTAGATGGTGGTGTTCTTTCTTGATAGAAGAACACCCTTCTCTATTTCTCCAGAGTTCCCACAAAAAATTCTAACACAAAAATGTCCCACAATAAAATAATCCCCCAAGACATTATTTTATTCACACAGATTATTCAAAATGCAAAAATCATAATTAATTAATTGAAGAGTTAGAATTCATTGATTAACATGTGTTGGAAAACTTTTAGGTCGGAGAGAGGGAAAGGAATAGTTCCCATAATTAATGGGGGGTTGTCACAATAATGACAGAGGAGTTAAATTGGGGGTTTGAAGAGAGTTATGGGAGATGGAAGGTTGGGGCTCTTGTGGGCCCCGCCTATCAAATATCCACACATGTGAAGTTGGGTGGGTGTGGGCCACACCAATAACTTCCCATGGGAAGAAATAACTTCCATAGATATATAAACTTGTTGTAACAATTTTATTTAACTATTTCAAATTTCCCCAAAAATTAACTCTCAACCCGTATAAAACACAACTACGGTAAAGGTCCCCTTAAGAAATTACTGGTGTTGCGAGTTCATCGGTGTCCTCATATTTGAATTCATGGCACCGGTTAAAAAGATCGAAAAACACGTACTTACGTTCACTAAACATACCCGAACAAAACATTGAAATTTATTTCAGGCACACTGGTCCTCAGAATCAAGTGCATTCAAAATCCACAGACTCGTAAAATTCAATAGAATTAAGGAAAAAAATGTCCTTGAAAATTCTTGGGTCTTTACATTACTCACATCTTAGGGCTTTACATCACCGTAAAGCTACAACACACATTAGGAAAAAATAGGGATACTGAGCTAGCATCTGGGCATCCCACTCCCAAGTACTCTCCTGGAGGATCCTATACTGCCAGTGAATGCGCACCAGAGGAATTGACCGTCCACATAGGACCCACTCCTGTCAATCCTCAATCTCCACCGGGACCTCCGTAAACTTCACCCCATCATCTATTTCCATCTCCCCATGATCAATGATGTGGGTCGGGTCGTGCACGTATCTCCTCAGCTGAGATATGTGGAATATGTCATGCACCTGGTGCAACTGAGGTGGAAGGTCCAGGTGGTAAGCCAACTCACCTACTTTGATGAGGACCTAGAATATTCCGATGAAACTTGGTGATAACATGCCACCCTTTCCAAATCTCCATAGACCCCGTCGAGGTGAGACCCGTAAGAAGACGTTGTCGCCATCCTTGAACTCCAGTGGTCTCCGTCTCTTATCAGCATAGGACTTATGTCTCCTCCACATAGTCATAATCTGATCCTAGATGATCTGCACCTCCTCAATCGTAGCCTGCACCATCTCTAGTGTTACAAGAGTTGCTAAGATTTCCCCTTTGCCGAAAAAAGAGAAATACAGCCTCATCCTCTATATGAACCACATTCTTTTCCTAATAAAATCAATCCTGACATAAACGGTACAATTCATGTCTTGGATGACATCGTAAGGCCTCGACGCTACTACTAAGAGATCCAACCGTTACTCTCACCTCCAAGGGTTGAGTCACACTGTTGGCATAAGTGTGTGGTCACTGGGTCTCCTCTAGCAGGAATCTCAAAAGTGAGAGTCAAGTCAATAGTTTTAACTGGAACCTCTCAGCATCAACCATACAAAAAAAAGACAGGAAATTAAAAGTCACAAAGACAAGTGTCTTTTATTACTGCATCTCACGGTACAAAGACACAAAACAAACACAAACAAAAACAACATGTAAAATAGAAGCACTAAGATCAAAGACCTCTATTCCTGGAACTAGTCCTACTCCTGTGCACCTCCTTCCGGATCTCCATAGTCATATGCTTCAGCTGCCTGAAGCTATGCTCTCCCATATCCACCCATTCCCTATGGTTGGGGTGGACATCCTAGTGGTGGTGGTAGTGGCAACACCTCGAAGCATCGTACACAACCGACTATATGGACAACTACTCTACCTCGGTCTAGTAGGTTCCATTACTGCCTACTGCTCATCTGCTGGATAGGTCGGGCAGTCTTGAGCCAAGTGACCCTACCTGCCGCATGCATAACACTTCCTGGTCCTCGAATAGCTGGCTTTATTTCATGTTCCTTGAACAACCAAACCTATATCCCAAGGACGCCCACCTGTTGGCCTAGTCTGCATAGACTTATGTGTCATCCATCTACTGCCATCTACAGAAAACTCCGCTACGGTCAGAAATCCTTACGGAGAGAGTAGTATATCCTGAGCCCGCATAGAGCATAGAGTCACTGGTATAAACTGAACCCTGATAAAACCCTCGATGTCTCCCCAGGTGAAGGTCGTCTCGTCACAAAACTAGAGAATCTGGATCCACCACCTCTCAGATGCTCCCTGAATGAGACTAATAGCTAGGTACACCATCAAGTCAGCGGGGTGTCCAGCTATGTGGAAATCTCAGGCTACAAACTCCAGCAAGTACCCAGTTTTCTGAAAATCTGACTCCCCTCGAAACCTCGGAGGCCTCTGTCACTGGAACTCGTGCAACACACTCAAGCGGCGTGCACTATCTGCTACTATGGATGGTGATAACGATAGAACAACAGGTAAGGGTACCACTGGTGCCTCTATTGTGATGGGGCCCGACATCGTGGCCTCGCTGCTCGGTGGGATACCATTGCGCTCTCTACTCGGAACCTGTGCTGACTGACTGGGTGAAGACATCCCGAAATAAACAGATGTGACACAGCCAAAAGACAATACCTGGTGAGTAGACTTGGATTGAGTTTTCATAAAGAAAACTTTTGGAAACACACACACAATCATTGTTTTCGTGCACTGAGTGGGAAATCAGAAGTCAGGGTCCTGGTGTATCGATAGTTCGGCCGCTGCACCAACACCAGACTCCCTTAACTGAAAACCACACTCGGTACACTTAACACTATTGCTTCACAGAAAGAAATCCGACACCTATGTTCTGTGGAATAACAGACTCCTCTGATACCAATTTGTCACGACCCATCCCCCGGGGCCCGTGTCGTAACTACCCCAAGCCCGCATTCCATAGGCCAGGGGCTGGAGACTGGCACCAAAGGTGTAAATCCCTATAATTGGGAAGGAATTTCCTTTATAAAATGTAAACTCACCCAACCAGAGAACAAGAAGAAGAAAACACTATGTAAAGCAGTATAACAAGTGTGCTGATAGTAAAAAGGGGTTGGAAATACAAGCCCAACAGAAATGTACATCTACAACTGAAATAAAAGTACAACTGAAATGACAACAGCTGAATGGTGAAGCAGCTCCTAGATCATCCTCTAGGTTTCTACCTAATGGGTAGGTACAGATGTCCTCCTCAGCACTCCACATCTATTGGTCCACTCCGTGTGCCATCACACCGAGTTGAAACCTCCAGGTATGACCCAGTCCTCGTACACTCTACGTCACTCAACATTGTCCATCGTCTGCATCCAACACAATGAGGTGCGGGCATATCCCGTGTAGGGGTGAATATAACGATACTCAGTAAGGACCCCGATACCCTCAAGGTCTCATAAAATCCATCAAGGATAAAACACACAGAAATATCTCAACAGATAACCTTTACTAAGGTTTATTCCCATACATATACCTATTTTATCAATTAATCCATCACAATCATGAGGAAAACACAAAGGTCATTGACTCAGCTCATACCGTGATTTTCATTATCGAAACCACAATTGTGGGAGAGATCCTCCTTTTTCGAGTACAGTGATCCTATCATGAATCCGAAGCGCTGCTCACTAACCTAAGGCTACTGAGTTAGTCCTCCTGTTGAGTACCGCGGGTCTGTCGCCCCAACCCAGTAGCGATTCCCAGTAGTGGGTCTACCTCCCCAACATAGTAGTGCACCCCCTAATAGCCTACAGAGGTACTCCTCCTATCAAGTACCGTAGGTCTGCCGCCCCAACATTGTAGCACTCCTCCACCATGGTTCTACCACCCCAACATATTAGTGCTCCCCACTGGGCTAGTCAAGTTACTCCGAATCGAATCGGACAAGCAGTCATCGGGTCTCAGCCAGCTACAATGTCTCCATACTCAATACACTCATCTCCGAGAGGATCCCCTCAATGAGCTACTGGTCGATACTTACATGTTTCACTTAATATCACTTGGAAAAATCTCATGGGACCGCCTCATCATAGGGGTCTCAACGCAACAGACGACGCGTCAATCGGATGCCCGGTCTGTGAGTTATTAGCCTTTTTATCACGGGGGCCTAGTTGGTTTCGTGTAAAAACCAACCCGAAAGTATCTCAACTATAGACTGAATTCCCATGGGGTATACTCAGTGGAACCATTTCTCAATGAGAATACCAACGACGCTAAAGGATCGTCAAATGGACGTCCGATATGAGAATTATTGGCTTTTCCGTTCCAGGGGCCCGATTGGTTTTTAAGATAAAACCAATTGACCATACTCCAACTGTGTCCAAACCTCATGTGAAGTATGCTAATAGAACAAACTCATCCAAAGGAAAACAACATAGTTTATGGCACATCAATTGGACGTCTGGTCCTTATGTTATAAGCTTTTTCGCTCCGAGGGCCCGATTAGTTTCGGGTTCGAACCAACCCTTCCGTAGACAAAATTTCCAAAACCTTGAGTGTAATATACTAAAACAACCGTCCTCATCCAAGGAATCATACGCAATTGATGGTGCATTGATTGGAGGTCTGTAGCTCTTATTATGGGAGTTTAAAGGAATCTGATCCGAAAAAGGGGGGGTCTGGGACCGGCCCGACCTGGCCCGACCAACCTTGGGCCGACCCGAACCTGGTCAAACCGACATGGGTCCTAGTCCAGCCCGGCGAGGCGTGGCGCGGCCCAACCGGGATGGGGGGGGGGGGCTGGATCGGCTAGCAGCCGCGCGTGGAGGGCACAGACTCCCCCAGCTGGCGCGACATTAAGTCGCGCCCCTACATCTCTGGAACGGAAAAGTCGTTACGGTATTATTCCGCTTCCACGGATCTGCCGTGACGGACTGCTCAGGTGGTGGGCCGCCGCCCCCGGACGCCGGCACCGCCGAGCTGGCAGGGTGTGCCACCGCCGCCTTCCACGGACCACCGGACGCGCTCTGGTGGTTTGTTTTGCCCACCGTCTATTCCAGCGGCTCTCCTAGGACCTGCTCTTCACTACGACGACCTCAAATTGCAATTACAGACCCATTTTTCCATCGCCCGTCAATCCGCACATCAGGATCGTTACAGAGAAAGGTCTGGACTTGTTCGTTAGTCCGTAACCACCATGTTAGTGGTTCAAATAGTAATTACTCATAAAAAAACACCCAGGCTCGAGGATATAAATCACACATAAGAAAAGATACAAAACATACCCCTATCTCAAATAAAGGTTCACAAAGATCAAAGGAACAATATTATTCAATTATTATTTAAGAAATTCACCATACCATGGAAAATATTCATGGCAGTCGTGCGTCGAAAATGACAGTGTTGATTCTGTTGTCGTCGGAGTGCACCCGAAGAAGAAATGGCATCTCCTCTCTTGTTTTGGAGAAAATAAAAGAAGGCGCATCGTCGTTCTTCGTGGAATTGATGTTCTTCGTCGGAGAGGGTGGTGTTCTTTCTTGAGAGAAGAACACCCTTCTCTATTTCTCCAGAGTTCCCAAAAAAAATTCTAATGCAACAAATGCCCCAAAATAAAATAATCCCCCAAGGCATTATTTTCATCACAAATGTTATTCCAAATTCAAACATCTTAATTAATTAATTGAAGAGTTATAATTCATTGATTAACATTTGTTTTCAAACATTAAGGTGGGAGAGAGGGAGACGAAGTGTTCCCATAATTAATGGGGGGGTTGTCATAATAAAGAAAGAGGAGTAAAATTGGGGGATTGAAGAGAGTTATGGGAGGTGGAAGGTTGGGGCTTGTGTGGGCCCCACCTCTCAAATATCCACACATGGAAAGTTGGGTGGGTGTGGGCCCCAGCAATAACTTCCCATGAGATGAAATAACTTCCATAGATATATAAATTTGTTCTAACAATTTTATTTAACTATTTCTAATTTCCCCAAAAAATAACTCTCAACCTGCATAAAACGTAACTACGGTAAAGGTCACCTTAAGAAATTACTTGCGCTTCATGTTCATCGGTGTCCTTGGATTTCAATTCCGAGCACTGGTTCAAAATATAGAAAAACACATATGTACGTTCACTGAAAGTACCTGAACAAAACATTGGAAATTGATTCCAGGCACACTGGGCCTTGGAATCAAGTACCATCAGAAGCCACATACTCATAAAATTCCAAATAATTAAGAAAAAAAATTCCCTTTAAAATTCCGGGTCTTTACACTAAGAATTAAAAAATGGAAACCCTTACAAAAATCTAAAACACACCATAACCATTCATAAAATTTCATTACTCAACAAAATCATTATATAACTTCATAATAAAAAATAAAAGGGGGAAATACCATATACTGAGTGCGTTATATGTACATAGACTCAGTATTTACTAATATATCCTTTTATGTCATATAAATAAATAAAGCTAAATGATTTTATATGTCTAAATGATATGATTTTATAAGAGAGTAATAATTAAAAAAATAATAAAATAAGTTTTCTAACATCTAAATGATTTCATAAAAATTACACTAAGAATTTTATTTAGCAAATCATAGGTTTCAAAATACATTAATTATAAATAGTTATTTTATTTTCTATAACTTGATGTAAATAAATGACTATGTTATTCATTAAAATATACAATGTATGAATAAATTTAGAAAACGAATTTCATTTAATCACAACGATGGGGATAAATTAGTATGTAATGTAAAACATGAATAATAACTCATAAATCACTCAAAAACCTGAAAACACCAAAAATAAGTTTTTTTGTTAATGATTGATTATTATTTTTTAGTTTAGTTCTTTTAATTTAAACATTATAAAATAAATGATTTTTCCTCTACAAAAAATATACATTTTTCTCAATTTGAGTGTTGACTCCTACCAAATGAGCACCAAAACATATATAATCATAGAAATAATTTATACATATCTATAATTTTTCCTGAAAAATGAATAAAGGAAATAAATCACCACATAGGTATTAAAAAACTAGATCATATTAATTACATATCCCTACAAAAATCATGGGAATGGGTAATTCAAATCATGTGATCTATTAATGCTTATTAAATTCTCCTAAAATGAACCATGCTGATCCCATGAAGGCTAACAAACAAGAGCTAATGATCTTACAAAGGCTATGAGACATGTTTTTCCAATCATACAACATTTTAATCGATAGATGAATGAAAATCACCCATTTCAATTGTAATATAAAAGTTAAAAAAGGTTTAATATTCATGATACAAGGATTTATATTGATATTTACATGGAATTATTATGAAGTTTTCTAGTCCTTCATATATCTTGTAAAACCCCTTACTGACATGTTTACATTATCAAGATAAGGCTATATGATATGTCACCTTCATCATGAAAAGGATTTCAGACCTATCTATTCATCACGTGAGACTCTGATAGAAAACTGATAGATTAACATCATAGGCTTTATAAAATAAAATACCCAAAGGATCGTAACTTTATGAGATGGATAGTTACACATTTTTTCTTACGAATGGGCCATGTACCTTCTGTGAACAGCCTTCCTCAATCATAGGAAATCCATTCGATATTCCATCATGATCTCATAAAGGTTACAAGACATTTCAACGTGATCATAAAAAAGACATTTATATGTAGAGTAGATTATTTAAAATACCTTTTCCAAGACATGGGTTCAATACATATGTGAATTATTGAGTGATATTAATCACAATTTATCACATGACATGAAGATGATGTTATGGATACCTCGTGGTGAATTCTAAAGAAACACAAGATGAGATGATACCTCCTCCAACCCCATCCCATGTATGAAATTTAAACATCATAAAAATTGACTTAAATATAAAATGGTGATGCCTATAAATTCCCCTAGTATAGAATAAAATATTCACATGTGGGAATATATTCATGACCAAACATCTCATAGTGTAGAACCACACAATTACAAGAGTCTTCCACGGGGTAACCCTATGGAAAAACATAAGGTATTACTCAATATTTCTGTATGAGTTGAATGGTCACACCATTGATCATTTGTTGGACTTCCAACTTGCTTTTCCAATTACAAAAAAGAGTTTCTATGGGTAAGGTTCTTCATGTATGACCTAAGAAGGGCATTCCCTAATGAACATTGAGGTATTTATTGGATAAAGGGATGAAGAATATGGAAGCCTTATGTGAAGAAGACTTATTATATTATTCATGGGATGGGGTTATGATCCTCATGAGATTGGTTTGACGATCATGTGAGGGCCCTTAGACATGCTTTCTTAATCTCATGAAAGGCCCCTTATAAGCTTTCAATGATCACATGAAGGCTCTCTAACATGCCAGCCCGATCTCATGAAGGGCCCAGAACTTGTCATCTAGATCATGAAAAATCCATTCAAAATATAAATTTGATTATGTGAAATATCCTTGATAATCCATGGGTATAATAAATATGACATTATTGGTCGATGTTTATCACACGAGATGAAGATGACATCACGCATGGCCTATATAAAGTTATCAAATTACTCATTATGTGAAACCCTTTCACTAACTCAATACAAAATATTATATTTAAGAACACCTAATGTTATGAATATCTAGGGTGGTGATTTCGATAAATTATGATGGAATATAAAAAACACACACACGAGAGCATAGAGGTGAGAATATACTTCTCATATTAGAGAAACACGTCATCAAAAGAGTCTTCTAATAGGATAGATTGGGGAAGAACTTAGGGGAATACATGATATAAATATATTCCTCACATGATCACTCCATTAATCAATCAAATGACTTATAGTATGCTTACTGTATCATAAAAAAATGTTTCTATTTTTCGAAATGGTTTCTTGTGGATTTAGTTGGTTCTCACTTGTCAATAATACTGTAATTTATATGATGTAAGGATAAAAAAGATAGAATAATTATTTGAATAAGCATACACTTATTTTAATATAAAGGGGGTCATTTTACTCGAATTATCCATTCACTATTCATCTTATAGGTCAAAGAAATATCAATTGAATATTCCAAAAACAATTTAGACACATCAAGTAGATCATGCCAAAAATGTCTTGGACATGACAACTGGTTCATGTGAAGACCTCCAAACATATTTTCCAGAACGTGGGAAGTCCACTAAACATGTCAGCTGGTTTATACAATGTCTTTCAGACTTATTAGTATGATTATCCATCAACACATAGTCATGTAATCCTTGATCATTTTAATACACATTCACATATCAAGAATAAAAATATAGAAATGTCACATAGATTCCCTAGACATGTCAGGACAACACCATTATACATCTCGTTTTTATCCATTTGGAATACATGGGCATGTTCCCTCAAGCCATGTGAAATCTGAACTATGATTCCTTGGATGAGCATTCCAATTTCATATTTTAACATTCTATAATTTACTAGGTCTATTCCATCAATATAATTTTCTCATTCCACCCATCATCCCCACTATAAAAAATCTATTTTTCTACATGGTATGAATCCTTTTAATTCATGTTTATTTCCTTAGTTTTGATCTAATATAAATGATTAATGATTCTACATAGGGTTTTATACTTTATGGGGATTGGTCTGAGTGCGTAGCCCTATGTTTTGATTGAAACTAGTGGGCATCATGGTTATTATAAATAGTGAAGACAAGTGCATGTCATTTTCTAAAACCACATATTGTGATACATTATAGTGAATGTGGCCTCACTATTTTTCTTAACCATTCATAATGGGTTGAAAAGACCGTTAAAATTATGTAGGACTTCTTTCATATGTATTTTTATGGGCTACAGATGATTAGCCTAATGGTGCATAGTTTTCTAACCGTGTGGGATAACCATGTGACCTTATAATGTACAATGACATTAAAATTTATCTGTATTCACATTTAATAACTAAAATTATCTCTCTTCGCTCTTTTATTCATAGCAGCTGGACACCATAGGTTCTACTCCATGGATTATCCCAAGGATTTGATCTTTCTCATCCATATGTGATCTATTTATCTCATAATATTTCATATTGGAAGCAATACAAAAATATTATCGATCCATTACTTTCTTTTCCCATTTTATCTATCCATATTTGGATCTATTTTGTAGTTAGATAAGATGAAGTATTTTCAGTGTATTTATCTATTATTTGTTTTTATCTATTTCAAAAATAAAAAAGGGATTACACTGTATGGGTTTTAAAATAACTCTAAATGATAGGTTTTCGATGACATATCCCTCAAGTTTCATCAATTTATAATTGTTTCCATTGTTCTGCATGCTAGTTTCACCCGTGATTTCTTGGAAAAAACCAATTTGCGTAATTTAGTTTATTAATTGGAAATATAAATGCATATTAAAACCATTTAAGATTGTTAGTGGACAAGAGAATCAACTTATTCAGTCCCTTTGGGAGTTCCATATATATTTCGGGTTCCTCTTATTTATATTTATAATCTAAATTCCCATTGGTGTTTTTTTTAATTCAACATTGATTTAATTAATTCATGTAGAAGAATTGGCATTTGATGGTAGGGAAGAAATGTTAATGTTGTTCTTAATAAATATTAAATCAAATGATTTATAGTATTGAGCCTTATTTAAGCCATGTCATTTTTGACTAAAAAGGTAAGACATGAGTTATAATTAGTGAAGAAATTGTAATGGTTATTTTATGGACTTTGTTATTTAATTAAAAATTAAGTTTTTATTTATAACATTGACCTTATTTTATTTTAGAAGTGTATAGGCTTGAGATATCATTGGATTCTTAGGTAAATTCTTTGATAACTCATTGGATTCTACCATAATATATTGGGCCACATTCTTAAGGATATACCCACCATGCAATTTTATCAATTTCTTATTATATGTGAAGTCCTTTTTGTAGTACCTTTGATTATCTTGACAAATTTATGATTATTTGAAAGTCTTAGAATCGCTCCATGAATTCAGCTAATGCCTTAGGATAAGAGGTTCCTTGGATTCTTCTATTTTGGTCAAGTAATTATTATCCTATGATTTATTATTGAAAATCTCAATGGATTTAGTTTGATACTTTTCCAATGAAATTCCTTGGGTGAAACCCCTGGATTACACATATTCAATTATATCTAGGCCTCATGGATTACATACCATGAATTGGATTGACATTTTAAGGTCTAGGATTAATTGTTTACTTTTGGATCCTACATTACTATTGTTATAACATGGATTCCATGGTACCACAATGGGTCATATTTTATAATTACATAATATATTACACTATCATTAGATATGATAGACCCTAAAATCATCTATTTCAGCTATTCAAAAATTAACTACATTATCTGAAGAATTTATTATCGATAGACTATCCCTTGAGTAGTCAAATATTGACATGATTATTATTTCATGTATATTATTCCCATTTCAATATCCGTATATACACAATGATACATATATATCCATGGATTAGTTTTTTTACAGAATCTATAGATGGTTCCCTACTGTGTATATCTCACACCTTGTTTGGGCTACCATTTTGTAGAAAAAAAATCATAGATGTAGATAGGCAAAAGGGAAATAATTCAGTGTTCGATGATTGATTGTTATTATAATGATAGCCTATGAGAATGGGATGGAGCCTTAGATTGTGGTCTTATTTGATACCCTTTTGGTATTTTGATCTTTCTTCATACGTGTATGTATGTATGCATATAATTTTCATTTCTCCCTAAGAAAATCAACATTCTTTATATGGTGACACTTTTGGATTGATGCAATATTACTATCTTGATTATTTAATCCCAATTACATATTTTTCATTATTATTATTTCGATATTTTCTCGGTATCACTCCATTTTTTCAATCTAATTATGATGGTTTGGTTTCCCCAATGTACTTCCAAGGATCATTTTTTAATTCCTAAACCTCTAGCATATATGTAGGTGCTCTTGAGTCCATGTGACCAACTGAGTTTGGTTACATATGACTGAACATGGTCCGAGGCATTAAAAATTCATATTAGAGGGGTTTTACATTTTTTATTGTTGTTGGATTATTATACGAGGGTCTATGATGTGTTAGAATTTAGTAATGAGCTTGTTCTTAGGAGTAGGAAACACATGTAAGGGGGAAACCCATATTACCTATGTTGGGATTAGTTGTTTTGGATTATTCTTGTTAGAGATGATCTAATTTCATAGTTGGGTGATGCACATAGATTTTGGATCTCATTTTTATTTTGGAAAATATTTTTATCCTTTTCCCAGTACAACAATGTGGTAGTGTCTATAGAATCATTATAGGTACATTAGAACATATATGTCTTGAATTATGAAATTACATGTTTACATAATGTGTCAATTGGTTTGTTATATTCCTTATTCAATGATAGTTATATTTGATATTATGTTAAATTCACTTACATAAAAAAAATTGGAATACTTTAATTTTATAAAGAAACCAAAATGGTGCTTCCCATATAGTGTGATGATGGGTCATTGATTATCAAATTATATTTATTTTGATACTTGAAACATTGGTTATGAGAGCTAAAATGTTGGTTTTGTGAAATAAAATGTATTCTAATTTCAATTTTATTTGTGTGTGTTCCACTATATATTGGTAATTGTTATCCACATTATAGAACCAAATTAAAATCCTGGTTATAGTTATATGTACTACAATTATCAATTTATAGAGAGTAGTGATTTATAACATTGGAATGATAGGAACTTGTGACTAGAATATGATATACATATATATATATATATATATGGATATACATTTTTAATAAGGGAATCCATGAGAGTGGACTTTTCAAACCCTCCACACCCGAGAACCTCCCTTCCAATGAATATATCATCCAGAGATGCCCCAGCTGGGAAAGATCCATTGCCAGCTGTGATGAAATTGTGTACCACAGGGTAACACATCGATTAGTGATGGTTCATCACAACAATATGTCCACCAGGAGAAGTGAGCCCATTCTACCAACCCGATGAGACACCAGGGGAGTCAGCAAGACGATTGGTACATGGGAGGTGTAAATTCCCCCAAGAGCGGTCTCCCGGGAATCGAACCCCGGACTTCACCGAACACCATTGTTATGGCCCTAAACTATGAAACACTACGCCACCACTGAAGTGGCGAACATGTTGTTTGGGTTACAAGGTATGTGGCTGGCCAGCCCACCTGTGTGCCACACGTCCCCAACGAGGCCCAAGGTGGCCAAACCATGTGCTTAGGCCAGTTCTCAACAGGGTAGAGAGGCCCACGAGAGGATCACTTGCATATAGTGTGCATTGCCTTGTGAGGACTCGAACCCAGATCATCAGTGTCTGGATGCCACCACGTTGAACCAACTCACCCAGGCCCTGTGGGAAAACATGTTGTTTGTGTAATGAGGTATTGGACTGGCCTGCCCATCTACTCACCACACATCCCCAACAAGGTCCAAGGAGGCCAACCCTTGGGATTAGTCTAGTTCCAAATGGGGTATAGGGGCCCACGATTGGATTCCTGGAATATAGTGTGTGTTTCCTTGAGGGGACTCAAACCTGGACCCTCAAGGTCAGGATGCCACCACCTTGAACCAACTCACCCGTTCCCCACGAGAAGAAACATATTGTTTGGGTAACGAGGTGTTGGGCTGGCCTGCCCACCTGTGCAGCACATGTCCCTAGCGAGGACCAAGGTGGCCTATCTGTGGGCTTAGGCAAGTACCCAATGGGGTAGAGGGGCCTATGAGATGATCGCTACCATATAGTGCACGTTTCCTTGCAAGGAATCGAACCCGGAACCTCGAGTTCAGGACGCCACCGCCTTGAACCAACTCACCTGTGCCCTGTGGGAAAATGTGTTGTTGAGTAACGAGGTATTGGGCTGGCCTACCCACCAACACTTCACACGTCCCTAGCGAGGTCCAAGTTGGCCAACCCTTGGGCTTAGGCTAGTTCCCAACGGGGAAAGGATCCCACATGAGGATTGCTAGAATATAGTGTGTGTTTCCTTGCGACGACTAGAACCCAAAACCTTGGGGTCAGGACCCCACCTCATTGAACCAAATCACTAGTTCCCTACGGGAAAACATGTTGTTTGGGTAAAGATGTATTGGGCTGGCCTTCCCACCTGCATGCCTCACGTCCCCAGTGAGGCCAAGGTTTCCAACACTTGGTCTTAGGCTAGTTCCCAATGGGGTATAGGGGTCAATGAGAGTATCACTGGAATATAGTGTGCATTGCCTTGTGAGGACTCGAACCCGGAACCTCGAGGTCAAGATTCCACTACCTTAAAAAAACTCAAACATTCCCCACGGGAAAATGTGTTGTTTGGGTAATGAGGTATTGGGCTGGCCTACCCAACTGTGTGCCACACGTCCCCAGTGAGGCCCATGGTGGCCAACCCTTGGGATTAGGCCAGTTCCTAACAGGGTAGAGGGTCACACAAGATGATCACATGCATATAGTTTGCATTGATTTTTGAGGACTCAAACCCAGAACCTTGGGTTCTGGACGCCACCACCTTAAACAACCCTCTCGTGCCCTACAGGCAAAAATGTATTGCTTGGTTAATGAGGTATTGGGCTGGCCTTCCCACCTACACACCACACTTCCCCAGGGAGTCCCAAGGAGGCCAACCATTGAGATTAGGCAAGTTCCCAATGGGGTAGAGGGGCCCACGAGAGGATACTTGGATATAAAATAGTTAACATAACCCAGACCCAACCTTAATAGTAAGTATTATAAATTATATAACATGTCTCATAATCAAATTATAGGACCACATGGCCTAGATTTACGAGCAGTAAAAGGGGTTCAATTCTCATATAATTAGTTATTCACCTATCACATTACAACAAATATGATGATATCATGTTAAATATTATCATAGGAATGTGTTTTGAATTTTTAGAGATCTTCCACCACGATTTCCTCATACCAGGTGCTAGGATTGTGGTGATGACCATGTTCACAAGGTTCTTGGACCAAACCCACTAGAAGTTACACCTATGGAACTTCTAGTTATACCAGACATGGGTGTTAATGATCAGTTTTGATATGATTTTTATGGTTAATTAAAACTTTTATGGGAATTCTAAGGCATCCCACTACTATGGAAGAAATCACATGAGTGTTTTAGTAAAATAATCTACCCATGTTTTCAGGGGATGACAATCCACTTGCTGTTGATTCATTGCTGGATTCCATGCTATCTATGTTTCTACACCTGGAGATTACACTAGAGAGGATGGGTAGGATTTCTAGTTATATTCTTTGAGGATATTACAAGAGTTGGTTTGGTGTTGGTAATTAGCCAGACTGACATCATGATATAGTGTGAATAGATTTCAAGATATAATAAATGAATATTTATTTTTCAAGACTTTGAGAGGTGATAGAGCATCATAGTTCCTACACCTAAAGAAAGGATCTCTTTCATATGGGGATTATTCATCATGATTAAAAAATAATCAGTTTTTTTCACCTTTCATCACTACTGATGATATTTTTAGAGACAGATATATTATGGATGGGATCAGATACACTATCTAATCCTAGATAAATATTTTATACCTAACCACTGTTTGTTGATTAATGAATCAAGCCCTTATTATTGAGTGCTTGTTGAGGTTATACAATAGAATGAGGCAAAATAGTTTACTGAAGATATGAGTTAGTATTTTATCCAATGGAATGAAGAACCAATTGAATGTTTCTAGACAGATAAATGGAAGCCAAAGTTTGTATGAAATTTGTGTTTTTATATTTTATATGTGTAAGATATATGGAAATCTAAAGCCTCATTTTGACTAAGACAAAATTAAGTGATGGTCCTAGAACAAAATGTGGAATATTTAAAGATTTTTTAATACATTTACATATATTCCTAGGGGATGTGGATCTTAACTAGATCTTCCATTTGGAGAATGATCAATATCTCCCTTCAATGATGGATGTTGGACTAAAACTGATCGAACATGCTGATGATGCAGACATGGTTGAGGAGACCAAACTCAGGATACACAATCCAAATTAAGAGGAACTACTCTAGATAGTCAGGTCATAGCTTCGAAATAATTATATTTCTAGATATATAAGGTATGAAATACAACTAATTATTAGTTTGTTAGGTCATCTACAGTATGAGGTATGTTTTTAGCCTCTACTTTAATATATTCCCTTTTTATATAGATTCTTCACTTTCTTTTATCTGCATGGACACTGTGGAAATCATTTTGATTTTGATTTATTGTTCATATAGCATGATTATAATTGATAATACACTAATAGTTCAATCAAATAGTGTTTTACATTTCATGGAACTCCCCCTTTAGGTAGGTGAATATCATTTCTTATGGGACCTATGCATCTTTGAGATATTGGTATTTGATATTATTTCTTGATGGACTGGTTTGTCCCACATAATATATTTTTTGGATTATTGTTACTATATGGTATTGTTTACATCACTATAGTATAATAGTTATCATCACATGTGTGAGTGGGATGTCTATGAAAATATAGCTGCACTAGAGCATAAGGGGTTGGGTGGAGTGGTAAACCAAATTTATAGTCTTTATATGGAGGATCAACGAATACATTCTCCTGATGGATTTATCATTGTATATGTTTTTACTAATGTTTTTAAAGATAATTTTTAGGGATTGATTCATGATATAGTGGTGCAGTTATCTATCGAGATAGTTCATGGAGGAACACAGACATCCCTTCCTCCTTAAAGGATGGCTACTGCTGAGTTATTGGAGCCCAAGAGGAAGCTTGAGGACTTGATGATAAAGGGTTCACAGAACCCCATTATTCACCTCGAGCTCCACATATCCCTTCATATAAGAAACATAATGGTAACCCTAGAATTTTATAGGACTACCATATGTTCTGCCAACTTATAGTTAAGAAATTATTTCAGCTACCTCATAGATGTGACCTCTTTCATCAGCTCCAAGGAGAGAGGTTTTTCTCGAAGGTTGATTTGAGATCATGTTATTATACGGAATGATATAAACATTTATACATACTGAATATAATGTTTTGTATTAGGTATTGCGTTTATGTGTATTTGGTTATGTGTTTTAGTCTCCTGAACACACAATAAATATTTATGGCTTTGATGAATTGGGTTTTCACCCATAATTATATTCATTTTTGTTTGTCTTTGGGGGTAACATCCTATTATATTATCATACACTAACACACCAGAATAGATATCTTGATATCACAATCAATACAATGACCAAAAAATAGATTTATGTTAAGATAAATATAGTACACCTTTGTATTCAATAATTTTAGTTCTTATGCAACATCATCTCTAATTAAGGATTGTTTACTGAACTAGATAACATTAGAGCTGTATTTATGTAGGAGAATCCCAAGAATTAATTTGACATGTCATGTTTCATGGGGATGTATGGCTATTACATGATATTTACACCGAAATTTTCATTCCAAAAATCACATATTATGGAATAGACTAATAATGGTGTGAAGTTCATGTGGAAAAAAACAAATGACGTTGCATTTATGAAGCTAAAATGATGACTAACTTCTGTGACGATACTAATTATTCAAGGGTCTGTAGGATGATATATAGATTTTTGTGATGCATCAAACATTGAGTTAGGATATATTTTGGTCTTGGGTGTTCATGTTGTGGATTTTGAGTCTCATAAATTGAAGCAACGTGAGAGGAATTACTCAATCCAAATTTTGAGATGTAAGATATTGTTAAATCCTTGCATTTGTAGAGGTATTATTTTTATAGATAGTGTTTTTTGGAGTTTACAGATCACAATGGCGTCTATTTTATCTTTTCACATCATGAATTTTACCTGATTCTGAGATGGTGGGTTTAATTCCTATAGTAATTTTACATTGGTCTTGCATATACACCTGGGATGTTCAATGCTATATCTGATTCATTATGCAAAAGTAATCAGACACAAGCAGTTAAAGAGGCCAGTAATGTGTGTTAGTTGATGGTACTATTTTATAAAATGAACATAGATTAGGAGGACCATAATGATAATCCTAACATTAAAACTTCGTAAATGAACAATTCAATCTTATAGATATTGAATATTAAGAAACTATCAGATCCGAAAGGAATTTTCCTATGGGAGAGTGTTTTGGTTGAGGACTCACTACTAGTATAGATCATTGATGTGGATAAGATATTTCTCATTCACGGATATATATATATATATATATATATATATATATATGTTCCTATAGACATTTGGTAGGAATTTATATGATTGTATCATGCTTCTACTCAGGAAATATAGGCTGGTCAAAAAAAAAGATGTATTGTTACCTATTTATACTATACGGGAAGCCTTGTATTAAAAGGGAGATAGCTAGATTTTTTACTCAGTGTTCCACCTATCATCTTGTAAAGGACAAACACTAGAAAATAGTGGGTATTTTATAGACCGTTCACATTCTGCAGTTGAAATGGTATAGATCTACTAAAGAATTTGTGTCTTGATTTTCTATATCCCCTTAAGGAAAAGATGCGATATGGGTGATCATCGATAGACACATGATGGTCTTCCACTTCATACCAATTATGGAAATCGTATTATAGATGATATTAGTAGGGTCAATATCTTGGAAAATATACAACTTCATATAATCCCATTAACTATTGTACATGAATTATTATTTCACTTCCTAGTTCTAGAAAGAGTTGTATATGGTGTAAGGTAAACATGTGATTTTTGAGTACAACATACAACCCTCTGACTGAAATGCAGTATAAACAACAAATACAGGTGTTGGGACATGAATAGAACATGCATCCATTATTTTTGATGTTCATGGGATAAAAATATATCCATATATGAGTTATACTACAATATTACTTTCCAAGATATGAGACTGACGACTCATTATGAATCCTTATACTGTTGGCCATGTTCGTCACCTCAATGTTGGTTAGAGGTAGGAGAGGGCACACCGCATGGACCTCATCTCATTAAGGAGACGTCAATGTAGGATTAGTTGACTAGAAAGATAATAGATATGGAATTTTACAATAATAAATCATATGCCAAAAATCATAGATAAAATCTAGAGGTTTAGGATGGGAAGTACGTTTTCTTTTAAGTTTCAATAAGACAGGGGAATCAATGATTTATTGGGTATGGTATGTTGTCGCCTCATTTAGTTTGACCTTTAAGGATTTTAATGATGTTCAAACTAGTTCCATATCAGATAAAAAACCCTAATAGATAAAATTATATGAAAGTTCAGTTTCATGTTTCTAGGTTATGTTATTAAAATTCGGACCCTTCAGACATCATTCAGCCAGATTAGGTTGATTATATGTGGATGTGTCTTTTGAGGAGAATAATATATGCATCATGCAACATAGATATTAGGTTCCCTGAAGAATATAAGTTCATTCAGTTTGGGTTCTATAGAAACTTGATAATTTATAGGATGAGACATAGGAGATAGTGGTTGACATACATGCCTTGTGGCTGACGGTTTTTTTAGATAGTGATAACAACCCTGAAAAGGGAATCTTACAGATGAGTTGTCTTAAGTGGGTGAGGTTGTAACACCCATGTTGTTCCATATAATCAAAAACCATTTAATTTACGTATAATTACTTATTTTTGACCTAATATCAATGTCTAATGAGTTTAAATATGTTTTGAGGGTGTCTGTGGCCTGTTACTGCCCAGAGACCAGAGTTTTGGAAGAAATATATGGGTCGTACGGTTAGTGTTGAACTTGAAGACCGGTCCATATGGGTTTTTATACTGAATGGGGTTGTTTAGTGCACAACAAGGAGTTGAATGATTTTTCATAACCATGCAAGAAAATGATACTTGTCTGTGAAAATTATTCAAGTATTATTGAAGAGGTTTTTTGACATAGGTTGCATATGGTATTCCTAACCATATAAAAAAATCTACAAGGCTTTGAAAATGAATCCAGTCTAGTTGCAGTGGTTTCTTCAATAGTTACTCATGGTTTTCCTAACCATAAGCCAAAAATATGTATGGGGGATACCTTGATTGTGGCTATCACATAGTTTTTTCATAGTTTTTACGAACATATGTCCAACCCATGAAACCTCTTAAAGTAGGGATAATTTAGGATTTCCCCTCATTTCCACTTAAAAACTAAAACTCTATCCCCTAATTTTTTTCATTGAAACCAACCAAAGTATTCACTCCTACAAGGCCTCTCCAAAGACCTTGATCATTCTGCTCTAGCCAAACTATTTTTCTCTCATTATATATCATGTTTGAAGGATATAATTAAAAAATTTGGTCAGTTTATTTCTTCTCACATTTTATCTCTCCATTTTGGTCGATAATTTGGTGAATCTAATATTCCATATTTTAAGGGTATTTATATATTCTTATATTTTATTTTGATTCCAACTGAAACAAAGGGGTTTTATTTATTAATGTTTTGATAATTACACAGGGAAGGTGTTTTATGAATTTCCCTTCAATTATCATCAATTAATAATTTTCATCATTATGTTGTGAATCAGTTTCACACACGCTATTTCCGTACTATTAATTTTCCTTAAATCAGTTGTGTAATTTTGAATAAAAATATCTATTCAATTATTTTATTATGTTTGGAGTTCAAGGGCCTCACCGTGATCTATCCATTTTTTGAGCCTTATATATTCCAGTAATCCCATAATTATATTAATAACCGAAATTCCCATTACCGTCATTAGTTAAAATTCATCAGTGATTTAATTAATTCTTGTAGATTAATTGAAACATTATTTTTGTGAATGGGTATTTATTTTGGTCCTTATCTATTTTAAATAAAATTATTTAAATCACTATCCCATCTATAGGTCTTTTCATTATTGAATGAAAAGGTAATAAATGAGTTATACTAAGTGAATTAATTGGAATGGTTTTAACATGGGCTTGGATATTTCTTTAGAAAAAATGTTCCTATTCCTGATATTGATATTTTATTAATATAGGAGTTGTTATATAATATCTATTCTTGGATTCTTAAGTGAATCAAATGAATAAGTATAGGACTCTACCATAATTCATTGGTCTAGTTTCCAAGAGAGATAACGACATATGAATTTGGTCAAAATCTTATTAAATCTGGATTCCTCAGTATAGTACCAATGATTAATTGAATAATGTTCAAATATTATAATTCATTGGATAGAATTCTTGGATTTATATTATGTTTTAGTGTATAATAATCCTTGGATTCTTTTATTGGGACACAATCATTCTTAGCCCGTGATTTACTATGGGAAGTTTCCATGGGCTCAGTTATTCACTTTTATAGTGAAGGACCTCGATGAATCCATTTGAAAACACATAGTTCCTTATATCTGGGAATTATGGATGACATATTATGAGCATGATCGTTCCACTATGGTCAAGGATTCATTGTTTCCTCTAGGATATTTCCTTCATATTTTTATGAATTGGATTCATGGTATCTTATTAGGACCTATTTTATAATTACACAAATCTGTACACTTTGGTTACAAAAGAATGGACCTAACATATTACAGATCACTTATTCATACACTATCAGAATTATCCTAAGATAGTATGGTCATTCAGGTATCCCATGTTTTGTATAAGTCTCAAATAAATATAAATTTTGTCATTTTCTTCTACATCATAAAGATATATAATAACAATGCTATTTTAATATTTATAAACTGGGTTTTTATAAACACTATTGGTGGTGGACTACTGAGTATATGTCACACCATATTTAGACTACTGTTTGGTAACCATACAGACATTTTAGATGGACGTAGGGATAAGGGAAAAACATATCTTGTATGATTGATTAATATTATCGTGCGAACTTGGTAGACCAAGACTAAGCCTTGGCTCATGATTCTATTGGACAAACTTTTGGTCTTTTATTATATTTTCAAATTTTTATGTATTTACACATTACTTTTTCATAGATCCATGAAATACTAATAATTTTATATACAGTTCCACTTTTGGTATGTGATATTATTATTGTCTCTATGATTTACATTTTTTTATCTATTTTTCATTATTTATATTCCACTATTTATTTGTTTTCTCACAATTGTTCCAATATGACTTTGAGGGTTTATTTTTCCACTGTATAACCATGGACCCTTTTGTCTATTCAAAATCATTTGTTCTATGGGGAGGTTAGGTTGACTCCATGTTACTAATATCATTCCATTATTTATGAGTGAACTAGGTTTGGGGTGTTACATATCATTATCAGAGGGTTTGTATTCCTTTTTTCTTGCACATTAGTTATTAGACATGAGAGTAGGATGTGATTGAGTTTGGTAAAGTTCAAATTAATGGGAGTAGCTTACCCATATATTAGTGAATGCCTTGATAATCTAGGATTAGAATTGTTATTTTTTTATGATATTTATAGGTACACTAATATCACCATTAGTTCATGCACGTGGATTGAGACATTCATTATTCTTGTGGATTTATTTTTACACTTAACATGGTATGACAAGGAGGTAGTGTCTCACGTATCATTATAGGAACTTTAGGATTTATACGAAATGTATTTTGAAATTACATAATTAGTTACTACATGCATTTTTGTTTCATATTCCTTGTTCCTTCATAGTTATGTTTTAAATTTTCTATTGTGTATTATAGGGATAAATAATTAGAATAATTAAATTTTATGAATCAATCTAATTGGTATTTTACCATATATTATGATGATGGATCCTTAAAAAAAATTATATTTTTTTTGATCAATAATCTATTGGATACATGAGATGAAACATTATTTAGATTCAATTATAAGTATTCCATTTTCTATTTAACAAGTAGGTGTTCCTCTATAAACTCATAATGGTCATATAGCTAATTGAATCATATTTATATCCATGTTGTTGTTAAATGTAGTACCGTTTCATAATTATATTTACTAGTAATTTATAAAACGATATTGATGCACACATTTTTTTAGAAATTGATATATATATATATACATACAGATTTATGTAATTAAATGTTTATAATCTCTTGAGTACTATGTTAAAATTTAAATGCATTTCATTAAAAAATTATACCAATTAAAACATAAAGTGTTTATCCACTATAACACTTAATTTACACACTGTATAGTAGAACCATAATATAAAACAATTAACATAACCAAGAACCAAACGTAATAGTGGGAAGTTGGTTTTATTTATAGATATTCAGCATGGTCATAGAATAACAATAGTCCTAACTTTAGGAGAATAAAGATGGGTGTGATTCTCAAATAGGAAGGCTTTTACCTATTTAATTCATGTATCTATGATGTTTTTGCAGTAAATATTATATATGTTGTGTGTTTGAAATATAGAGAGATATTCCACCATGATGTCCTCATGTCAAGCATGAGGAAGGTAAAGATGACCATGTTCCAATGGTGCTGGGACTATCCCACCAGTAGTGCAAAATATGTCACCTTGAGTTATACCTGACATGGGAAGCCATTCCCAGTTTAGAGAAGGTTTTATATTATTTATTTATAATATTTATGGATCTCTATGTCATGCCCATACTATGGAATAACTTGGGTGGGAGATTCAGTACTAAAATTAACCCACATTTTAGGGGGATGGTGGTCCTCATGCCTCTAAGGCTTGGATGGAGTCCATTCTCTATATCATTGAGAACCAATAGACACCTCCCAATAGGAGTGTCACAGTCACCGCTTATATTCTTCATGTTTTTTCTAGAAATTTTTGAGATTATATTATTCCGGAATACAGACACCAGGATATAGTGTGGGTATATTTTTAGGCTATCCTCTAGGACTATATCCACTCAATGAGGGTGAGAAATGACATATGTATGGGGTTCCTACAGCTAGATTAAGGATATATGTTAGCTATGGATTATTATACTTGATTTTATGATCTTTAAAAATTTTGACCATCCTTCACTGCTGATGAGATTTTTAGAGTGAGATACTTTGAAGATGGCATCAATTATGCCCTCTGGTCTTAGTTATTTTTTTTCTTGAGTACTATCCAAATTTTATGAATCCACAACTAAAATGTTAGTGTAATTTGATGGAAGACGATAGTATGGGGCATGATAGTTTTGTTCCAAGATAGGGTATATGTTTATCTAGTTGTAGGAAGTGATATATGGAGGGTTATTGGATATTAAATTGAAGCTGGAGTATCCACAATGTTAGTTCTGTAATATGCCATAAATTTTGGAGATATAGTGACCTGAATCATATATAAAGACAACAAACAGTTGAGTTCCAATTCTATGATATAATGTGGATTATTCAAAGATTTTTTAGAAATTCTATAAATTCCTAGTATAAGAGGATCCTCACTAACCTCTCACTATAGAGTAGGGTCAGTAGGTCCCCGAATGGCTATAAGATGGACTACCATTGGTTTTACATGCTATGGTAGTGGATTTTGCTGAATAGGCTTCAAATATGATACGTAGAGTTTTCCATTTGGACCCACTATGGCTAGTTAAGATTTAGGTTAGGTCCATGGATCCCACCAGATATATGCAGTACAACCTATACCTGATAATCATGTTATCAATCTATTTATAGCACGATGTACTATTTTTGTTTACCCTAAATTATCATCTTCCATTTTGTGATATAGTCACGTAACATTTTATAATATTTTGGATACTGTATAAATTGTGAGGACTAATTTTTTTTATTATTTAGGTGTGATAAAATATGATGATACATTGTGAATTCGATCAGAGCATGTGCACAAATGCAAGGAAATAACCTTTAAAAAAGGTAGATTTCATATCTTATGACATCTATTCATTTAGAAGATGATGGTATTGGATATTATTATCAGGATGGAATGGTTGGTCCACTATCAAGCTTATGAGTTTTTATATCACCATATGGTATCGATTACATCACCATGGGGTTATAGTTATTTTTAAAAGGGTGAATGGGATTTCTAGTAAAGTTTTGCTAGAGTATATCATCGTGGAATGGGTTGAGTAACAACCCATATTTATAGAGTTTATAGGGAGGATCAAGGAATACATTAGGCTGATTTAAATCCTATCATAGATCATTTTAGCGGGGTTACCTCAAATTGTTTTTTTGGATTACTTCCTAAGAGAGAGGTAAGGTTCCCTATCGAGATTGTGCTTGTAGTAGCAATGATATCCATTATTCCTTTCCAGATGATTAATAATTTGTTAGAAATGATCTATATGAAACTATAGGGAAATGATTTTAAGGGATTTATATACCCTATTAATTCACTTTAGGGTTAACATTTCCTTTTTTCCAAGAATAATGATAAAAAACTCATAAATTTCCTATATTACCATTATTTTACCAATCTTATAATTATGAATGAATATCCATCTCCTCATATAGATGAAATATTTGACCTAATAAATGGTGATAGGGTTTTATCTATAATGAATTTTAGGTTAGGTGTTCTCAGTTATGGGTTATAAATTCATTTATACATCATGAATCATTTCATAGTACGTATGGTTTTTATGGGTATCTTGTTATGATGTTTCGTCTCATGAATGGGAAAACTTTTTTTATGGAATTTATGAATTGGATATTTCACTAGTATCATTATTCATTTGAGGTATTATTTTTTGACGACATATTTATATATTATCATCCTCAAAATGACCATTCCAAACAACATGAGATAATGCTAAATAAATTGTTTGTGGTATGGCTTTATGATAATCTCACTAAATTCAAATCTTGAATTGGCAAAGTTCAATTAATGGGACACATCATATTAGAGGTAAGAGTGTATGTTGACCCAAATAAGGCAAGACTTTTAGTATCATAGGTGCAACCCAATAATGTATTTTAGATGTAGTGTTTCTTGGAGATGGATGGCTGTTATTGGCACCTTTTTTAAGACTTTAGATTCCTAGAAGCACTATATATGGGATTGACTAAGAAGGGTATAAAGATAAAATGGTAATAATACTGTGAGTTATACATATTGGAGATAAAAGGAAGACCAACCTCAGTGCTAATCTAGATTATACTAGAGCCAGGATGAAGCTATAAAATTTATTTTGATGCATCAAGAATCAATCATTGAGAAGATATATTATAGTAAGATCGATTCATAGAATATGTGCCTCATCATTTGTGGTGAAAAGAGAAAAATTATCATATGAACAATTGTGAGATTGAAGCTCTAGTTCATTCCATGAATTTTTTGAAGGATTTATTTTCTTATAGAGAGGTTTTTTGTGTTTATAGACAAAAAAGTCTCAATTATATCATTACATATTATGAATTGAACATCATACATAGAATGTGGGTTGAACACCTATAGTATTTCAACATTATGATGTCCTATATAGCTATTAAATAAAATATAGAGCTAATTATTTTATATGGAGGCTCAGTCACCAATAATTAATGTGTCTAGTAATGAGTGGTACATGATGGACCTATTTTATGATATTCACATAGAGGTCCCAATGTATTACAAGAAGGATACCCTTAAATATTTTGAAGTGACATATTCAGTCATGGATAGAGTGATGAAGAAACCAATATCAAATCCTAAGGGACTAGTCATAAGAGAGAGTGTTTCCATCTAGGACCTAAAATTTTCAAGATTATTGATGAAGAAAAGATCTTATAGATCCAAGAATGCATCAAAGTTTCTACAAACCTCTAAGAAGAATGGATGTGAGAGTTTCTTGATTCTACTTTCTTTGTACATCAATGGATTTTACTGATGTATTGTGACCTACATCACCAATAATGGTGGCCTGGTATGAAAAGGGAGATGACATTCTTTGTAACTAGGTATTCCACCTGTCAATAAGTGAAGGCAGAACACCAGTGACATGTAGGGATTTTGAAACCATTTTTCATTCCTAGGTTATATGGGATGATGTAAAAATGGAATTTTCACTTTATTAGAATGATACCCTTGTGGAAATGATGTGGTATGAGTGATCATCAATATGCTCATGATGTTGTCTCACTTACTACCTATTAAGGAAACATTTTTTGGAAGAGAATGGTAGGTTATATGTGTAGAATATTAACCAATATCATTAAATTAGTAAGGACTATTCTATTATAAATGGATGATCATTTCACTTCATATTTCAAGAAAGGGTTGTGGACGGTGTTAGGCACACACAAAAATTTGAGTATTGTATACCACCATTAGATATATTGGTAGTCCAAATGGATAAAAAATTTGTTGGAGGACATTCTTTGTGAATGAATACCTATTTTTAGAGGTTTCTGGGAGAAACATATACCCCTAGCCAAGTTCGTATACAATAACGTTTTTTTGTATAAGATCAAGATGGATCCTTTTGAAGACTTATGTGGTTTTCCATGTTGTTCAACATTGTGATGTTAGATGTATAGGAGGTTTAACTTCTTGGACCTCATCTCAATCATGATACTTTCTCGTAGGTTCTGATGACATGAATTTGAATGTTTATATAGTATTCTAGTAAAATCTCATATTCTATCCAACATCAATAAACACTATAGTTTGAGGTTAGGGATCAAGAATTCTTGAATTGTTTTTCTAGACTGGAGATTCAATGGTTTAGGACTGAAGGAACATTGTGGCCTAATTTTTTTAGACCTTTTGATATTTTGTAGAGGGTTGGAACAATTTATTAACAAATATATGTTAATGGGTGATAAAAAACTATGAAAAAATTGGTTCAAATTTAGTACTTACATCATTATTGTTCTTACCTCTATAATATCTTTCATCCATATATGGTTGATTAGAGGTGGATATGTTCTTTGAGAAACTTCTTATACACAATGTGTACCAGACAATGAAGGCTCTAAGAGAGAGGTTACTTCTTTTATTATGGGTTATAATGTAGCACAATAATGTTTAGGAGTAGATTGTGAAGATAGATACTGAAATATACGGTTAGTGGCCAAATATTTTATCATATTATGTTATACAACCCTAGAAGAGAAAACATAGGGATGGGTTTTCCTCAGTGGGAGAGGTTACAACACCCTTTTTTCAAAAATTGGTATGAAACCTCTTTATTCATGTTTCCTTTTATAGGATATACCTTATATGAATGCATGATGAGGTTGTAGATGTTTTGAGTTTGTCCACGGCTTGTTCAGAGCCCGAATCCGCATGATTTTTTGGAAAAAAGTGGGCCAGATGGTCGGTATAAACCCTGCATATAAACCCAATGTATTTTCATAAAAAATATGAGATTATAAATTGAATATAATGGGGCCACATGATTTTTACTAACCATTCATACTTCGATACATGTCCATTCAAATGATTCAAGTATTTTTGTAGAGGTTTTTCATGTGGGGGCACGATTAGACTATCACTTCACCTAGCCTATGTGAGAGAGATTCATGGATAGTTCATTTCACATGGTTGATTCTAGGTTTGTGAATCCATGTTGTATAACCATGAAACCACTTGATGTGGGGTGAATTTATTTTTTTACATATTACAATCCTAAAAATTAAAACCAACTATACCTCTACTTTTTTCATAGCGACCGACCACAATACGATCTTCTTCATTGATTCTACCCAATATTTGATCTTTATACTTTATTTGAGATCCATTTTTCTCAGGTTATATCATTTTTTAATTGATTCTGTAACAGATTTGAAATGTCACCTTCTTTTTTCAGGTTATATCACTCTCTTTAGTGATATTATAGTGTGAGATAATAAGACCAATTTTCAATATATTTTTCTATTATACTATTAGCTTATGATTTAGACCAAAACAAGGCCCAATATTGGATGAGAATTCCTCTAACACCATAAGTTATGCAATCTATGACATTTAACTCCAGTCTTGTTAATTAATAATTGTCACCATAATTATCCATTCGTGTTTCACCAACACTTTTCTTTAAAAATAAATTTACCATAAATTAATTTTTTAATTTTGGATATAAATACCAATTAGACCCATCTAATATGGTTGGAGGATAGGGACCTCAATTTCAACCTCCCCCTTTGGTTGTTAAATAAATATTCCAATGTTACCCACTTTGTATTAAAAATGGAATCCCTTATTTTTATGATTTATATGGCTTCCTAAATGGGTTATATAATTCAATTGGATGAATTGAAACATTATGTTAGGGAAATAATGAATGTTCTAGAAATTATAAATTTGAAATCAAATGATTTATTGTAATAACCCATTCAAAAACCTTTTCATTTTTCAAGGAAAATGTAATAAAAGAGTTATAATGGGTGAATAAATTCTCCTTGTAGTTACATGGAATTGTTTATTTTCTGAATTTTAAGGATCCTGTAGATACAATAGGCCTCTTATTGTTATAGGAGCTGTTAAACATGATCTATCCTTATATTCCTAATTGAATGCCTTAATCCCTCAGAGGAAACTTGTAACACCTAGAGTTTTTATTGGACTTTTCTTCAAATAATTTTATTTTCTTATAATGAATTAATTTAGACATTATTTTACAGGGTACTAAATCAGGGTATATCACATGTAAAACTGACTTGGAATATTTTACATGTGACACTGACTTAGTGTACATCACATGCAACATAATGTTTCTATGGAATATTATTTAAAAGTTATAATTATTTAATGATATAATTTTAACTTAGACATTAAAATTAATAAAAATAATTTTAATTAATTATTTTCAAATATTAATTATCATTTTTATGTAGATAAATTATATTTTCCATAAAAGATATTTTTTTTGTAAAATCATTTTATGTATAAATTTTTTTTCCCTCAAATGAATAGATTTTAATAATAAAATTCATTTTAATCACATTTTGTAATTTAATTTGATAAAATAAAAAACATTTTAAAATTTAGAATGTATAAATTATCATAGGGTGATTTTTTTATTTCTCTATGAAACATCATTTTTTGATAAATAGAGAAAATTACTGTTACTTAGTTTAAAAATACCTTTTTGTTTAAATAATTGTTAATGTCACATTATATGTTAAATTTTTTTATGGTAAAATTAGATACATTATACATATATTCTTATAATTTATTTAATTTTAATAAATTTCACATTTAAATTCAACATAAAACGTTAATAAACAGATTATCTTCTTTCTACTTTAAAAACATGTTATTTCATCCTGTCTGTGGGATTTTCATTAATCTAAATTTTATTGCTTATATATTTTGAATTTGAAAGACCAAGATAAAACATTATAATAAGAATAATATTTATTTTCTAATAATGTCATGTTTATTTCTTTACCAAAATGGTTAGTAAATCTGATTAAAATTAATCATTGTGATTCAGGTCAAAATAAGATTAAATAGAAATTAAACCTTAATTTTTGAGGCGAAAATAACCTATCCATTTGTCCAAAACCAATTGGATGGAAATTATTCATCCATATAACATATATTATTGATTATATTGGGTTTCTGTATCTTTATTTTTTAATAACAAGTTTACACCTATGCTGATTTCTAAAATTAAAAGTGATTCATTTTCCTTCCCTATAAAAGGCCACCTCCTCTCCCAATTATTCAAACCTCTCAACCCTATTATGTTCGTCCATGACCTAAAATATAAAATTTTAAAAAATCCTCTCTTCAACATGGTAGACTCCATTTTGTCATAATGTGTTCCATGTATGTCTTTTGGGAGAAACCAAAAGGAATAAACTGATAAAGAGGTAACATCTTATCACAAGTCAATTATTTTATTTTTTTATCCACCCCACCACATTTTTTCGAATATTTTATAACAACAATAATATCCAAAAAAAAAAATTATTTTTTTAATCTCTGGATTGAACTTAAAAATACACACCCCTTATTAAAATGGATAAGAAAAATATTTTTTATGTGTACAACAAACTACGGCCTCTGTAAATGATGATTGTTAAATTTTACATATCACCTATCATGGTGGTAATTATGATGGAAACTATGTTTAGAAATGATATATATTAAATTTATTATTTTTTTAAGATTATTTGTTTATTTTATAACATATATATTTTTACTTTCCATTTGGTGTTAATAATATAATTTTGTTGGAAGAAGTGTGGACTACTGCCACCTCAACGCGATGTGATTAATTTACACACACATTGAATATATTAAGGATGAGTTTAGTGAATTTATATAATATATATGAAATAATAATTATAAAATAATAATTATATATATTTACTTATATGTGTTTACCTTATTTCTTTTAACATTATAGTTAAAAAGAAATAACGTTCATGCGTAAGTATGACCTACTGTTTCCATGAACAATGTATTATATTTCATAATTATATTTTATATTTATTATTATTATACAATTATAATTTATATAAATTATATTTATATCATGATTTTTATTATGGAAATCATGATATAATGTATAAATAAAAATTATATAACATGTTTAGTCACATGGGAAGAATACACCGAATATTACCCGAAGTGAAACCTTTACAATAGAGTTGTAAACAAGTAGGTAATATTATTTTTTAATAAAATAATATTTAGTATTAGATATAATAATATCATTCTATTAAATATATATAACAAAAATATATTTATTATACATGTGATTTAAATTAGTATGACTACAGTCATGACACAATGTAATGTAATTTGAAAAAAAACTTATTTTGTGTTATATTTCCTTAATCACCAATCACTTTTTTTGTGTGATATATGCACTGAACATGAATATATTCTATGAATATTATAATTAAATTTAGGAGTATTAAAATATCAATTTTATGACTTTTCTTCATGGGGTTTATGTTTGAAATGTTACCATATACGTAATGTAGTTTTGTCTAAATTTTCCTTCTTTGAGACTTGTATTTTATTATGCACCTAATTTTTTTTGAGTTGTATATACATCCATATTACATGTTATAACCGGAAATTATTTATTTTCCTAATATTTTAAGCTTTATATAGTTTTAATTCCCTACATAGAGATTATGATCCCATGTAACCATGTTTTATGATTTTATTGAAACAGTCTTATTGGTTTTTGAGATTTTTAATTCATCATCGATGAAATCATATGATCCCTCTCTCAAAAAAACTCATTTATTTAATTATTTAATGTTTATTCAACATATACCATTTTATTAGTAACTTTTCTCACTCATTATTAATTATGATAATGTTTTATACAAAATATGATCGTCTCAGTCTTTAGTAAAAAATCTATTTTATTCAAAAACCTTGTTTTCAAAAAAGTTATCAAAAATGTATTCAAAAGTCCTTTGAAGAAAATTTTCAAGGAAAATTATTTACAAAAAGTTTTATGGTTTTCAATTATTCTATTATATTTTTTTCTAATCTATTTTCAATGAAATTGTTTTTCAAAAATGTTTTATGTTTTAAAAAGTATTTTATATGCCGAGAGAATATTTTCCCCAAGAAAAGATTTTAAAAATATGATTGAAAATACATTACTATCTACGATAACATCAATTAGTGTTACTCATGCCTTTATGGGGAAATTATTATATGTTTTCATTCATGTTATTTCTATTAATGGAATATCTTTTATTGAAATGATTTTCATGAGACCCATTTCTCTTTTATAGGTCATATGATTTTGAAACCAGCTTAATTTCATAGGTTATTTTATTTTGAAACATGATTCTTTTATTGAGCTATATTTATGATGAAATTATTATGAAACATATATTTTTCCATAAGTTATGCTGTGATTTCATGATTATAATTCCCATTTCATTTCATGGGTTATGATATGATATTTAATGAAATTGTGGCACATGTATGTATGATTTCATTTTGAGATAGGTGGGAACTATATATCTCTCCAATGAATTGGGTAAATATTTTTATCTCATTAGATATACTAATATGGTTTTGGGTGTGAACCGGGACTAATTAGATGGCCATGGAAATGAACCTTGACTACCAATATGATATGACGAGTGGCCTCATGATACTAAGATGTCCATGGGAGTGAACCATGACTAACAAGATTTTATATGGACTGAACCCATACTACCATGATAATCATGGTAGTGATGGCTCTGCTACTATGGAAATTATATTATTTGATTATGTCTTTTCCATAATTCAATGTTTTATTCCTATATTATGCTTCCATGGATTATGTTCTTTATTTTCATATAATTCATGTCTTATGAATATCTATTATTTAATCAATGATTAATGTTTATGAAATTTGTTATGAATGGAATGATATTATATTTTGTTTATTATTTCGTCATACCCTTATTCTCATGATTATACTTACATATATTTCTTGTTTACATTTAATGAGAATCTGATCTCACCAATTTTTATATTTCCCTTCCCCCAAATTTTAAAGATACATATTATGTTTTATGTATCTTGGAATGATAGTATATATGAAGAAACAAGTGGGAGATAATGTAGCATTATTATGTACAATGTTTATGTTACAATGTATCCAAATGCAGTAGACTAGTATAGAATTCATGCGCCTGTTTTTGTAATGTTTTACATATTCTGCAATGTTTACGTAATTTTAATGTATGTGAAGACTTGGTCTCTATATGAACACTCTGATTCAATATGCATATTACCAAGGGAGATACCTACATTCTAATTGGGTCAATGTATTATTATAAATTAGGATCTTGTTGTATTTGGATCGATTCTATTAAAACATTTCTTGATATTAGAATTCCATGTATAAATGTCTTGGATTCAGTTGATGTGTTAGGAAATGAGATACCTCATATTCCCTTATAGGTTCAAAAACATGATACCCTCATGATTTACAATATACCCAATCCATGGACTCTGTTAGACACTTTTTATATGGAATGCCTTTGGTGAACCCCTTGGATTGAACCTGTACCCTTATAGCAAGGATGAATAGTTTATGTAATGTGAGCTAGATCAAACCTTTAAGGTTAAGAATTTCTAGTTTACTCTTGGATCCTAATATAATATTTTTCTGTTGTGGTTTCTTGCATATCACGTGTGTATTGTTTTATAATTACTTCAATTAGTACACTTTGGGTATACATGCAAGATCCTAACATCTTACAATTCCCTTTTTTTGAAGTTACCTGCATGATCCAAAGTAGGTATGTTTGGATGAGCATCCCATGAGTATTCCAAGACCAATTGAATTGTATTTATTTAATTTTATTCCAATACTGAAATATATGTATAGACATTTTGGCTTTTAAATTCATAGACTGAATATGTATATAAATTGTTTGTTGAGGATTACTGAGTATATATAACACTCTATTTTATATGTCATTTATTACCTAGATAAAATTCCTTAGAATAGTTACGGACAAGGGGAATCACATTGTTTTGTGTGTTTAATTGATAATATCATGAGAGCATGAGAGCACGTGAATGATTCTTATCTCATGATTCTATTACATATCCTTTTGGTTAAGTATTATTTTCACATACATGTGTGTATATATAATTTTATTTTTCATAGATCCTTGAAAAAATCATTATTTTTTATATGGTTAATCTTTTTTCATGATTTATTATGTAATTTTTGTATTATTTACTTCATAGTGTATATTTTTCATTTTCATGCATCCTTTATTTTTTGTTATCTCACTAATGTCCCACTCCGATTATGAGGGTATAGTCTCCCCACTATACAACAATTGACCCAAACTACAATTCAGCAGCATCTAATGTACAATGAGGCACTATTGAGGCATTTGGACCAACCATTTTTGGTTAGTTATTAGTGAACCGAGTCCGTGAAAATACACCCACCCTCTATTTGTCTGAGGGTATGATTTGGATATCATTTAATGGGAATCAACCCTTGTGGAACCCCCTTAATATCTCAAAAACACTAGATCATCTGACCCAATCATTTATATGAGACTATAATCTTTTATTTTCCATTAATAGGTAAGAAATTAAATCACATATAGGAATACACTTTAGTGTATGTCCATGATATTTTGTTTACTCATGTTCATATGAACCTCCCACTCTAGATCTATCATTCTTCTTCATCCTTTAGAAGAATTAGAAATTAATTGAACTACATGAACTATGATTCTTACAATAAGTATGGCACATTGGATTCTATCCCATGGTTCGAGTTACATAACAAACACTCTATTAGGGTCACCGTAATGCATAAGTCTTATATCCATATGTACTGATTCTAATTAATTTATATACCCTATTTATGAAACCGAGGTTGGATCACATAGTCTTAGGGATTTTTAATGAATCTATCACTGGCATCTTAAAGTTACCATAATTAAGGAAACATTAGTTCTTAAGATTCATTCAATGACATGCTAAAAATCCAACCACACATGGGTGTACACATTGGTGTAAGTCCCAAATTAATTCCCACTTTTGTAAACTCTAGGGAAATTTCCCCCCATGTACTAATTATATATCCCTCCCCTTTAGTAGGATGTGGGAGGATAAAAACATTTAGACCCCGATTCCAATTATATCAATAATATATAGGATATCACTCTATGTAATGATCTCCATACTAGATGTGTCACTCTACCACATACATAATTTCTGCATGAAGTTGAACTATAAAACTTTTATATAAATGTAGCACATGGGTTTTAATTCTTGTCCTCACAGGATAAATGGAATGTATCATGGAGTTTTAATACCATCATTAAAATACCAATCTCCTTTGTAGAATGATGTAAACATTATAATTCCTTGTTATATGCATTTAAATCACAATAAGATATCCATTTATATGGAGTAATAGGTAACGAACAGAGAACCATTCATACATATAGATTGTCCCATTAATAGTACCCCCTTTACATATAGAAGGACTCAACACTTGATCATTATATTAGGGGAACCAAATAACATCTTTATATTTGGAAGATATTAAAAAACATGTAATAAAAACATTAGAGAGTCGAAATGTAGGAAATAATTACCCCCAAATGGGTGTGATGAGCATGACCTCAAAGCCTCTCAACCAATGCGGGTTCATAAGCATATCTATGTTTGAAACCCTGGGCAACCACCTACAATTGGAATGTATTCATATGATTTTTAGGATGTGAGAGTTTGTTCAATTTTAAATGAGATATTAAGATGAGAGAAAATACATTAATGACATTGAAACCATGTCCACCCCCCCAAAATCAATCATCAGCCCCCAATTTTTATTGGATGTAATGATGGTGAAGTCTATGTGAATCCGGTAATAAAACACCGATATTTAAAGGTACATCTGATGTGAAATTCTTTAATAGTATATCACAGTTCACATGAAATAATCCATTCTCATCTTGAAAATGAAATTAAATAAAAATGGTTGTACCGATAATAAGAATGAAATTTTTTTTTACCCATCCATATCTAATTAATAATGTTTCACTCTTGATATGATGAACTTGTTGTTGAACATTTTAATGGTTGTAATTGTGACAACATAAACCTCTCTCACAACACCACCATGACTCAAGATCATTTATTCATCATGTGAATTCTATGAAACCTCATATATGATAGTAATCTCTACATTTGAAAAATCAACATCACCCACCAAAATCCTTCATCTTCGAGTGGTGAAAGCGAGAGATAATGAATACTAGTGACATGGTACTAAACCGAACATCTAGAATGCATGTAGATGTATCCAGATACTGAATTGAACAAGTATATCTCTTCAAAGACTATTTCAATGAAACCAATATAACCTATCTCCACCACCAACCACTTTGAAATATTATTGATCGTGTTATTGAGAGCGTCAAATTATTTGTTTAGTTTTAACTAGAATAAATATAGTATAGCAGCAACCCTAGGTCATCTCCTAACTGAGCCTTAGAACATTAATTCCAAAATGTGGATCTGATTATGAAAGTAAATAAAGGGAAATAGGGTTTTAGGATACTTCAGTTTGATTGTTAATGATGACAATCGAAAATTAAAGCGATAAAACAAAGTAAAAGAAAACAAGATTAAATTAAACGTGATCACCCCTGGGTAATCTCATGATACACATCCTTCATCACTTCATGAGATAGTGTTATGATATTTTAATCCCTGGTTTGTAACACCTAGAACCAGAATTTTTCTGGGTTTATAATAAGATACCTCCTAGGGTTCAGTCGAAAACACACAATGATTCACTAGACACCACCGATGAATGGGTGATTTGTGTTCGACTTCGTAACTGAAACTCACCATGGCATCAAACGAAGAACTTGATGTGCTATCTATGTTTGTATTTTATTTCATTGTGATACCATGACATAAATTCACTTTTCCTTGATTGTGAAAAGGTGAGTTCAATTGACCAATATGAACCACATAAACACCATAATTGAATTATGGAAGAAAAAATGATGAATAGTGTGTAAAACATCACATGAAAGGGTACACCCAAACATGATCATTTGAGTTTGAGTATAACATACAAGTATATAACTAAATTAAATAAAAATAGATGATGAATAAAAAAAAATACATTGAATTAAAAATATGGTTCAAATATTACAACATTATGATCGGGATTTACAACATGTCTCTCCCCGAGTGATCACAAGGGGTTCAGAAACCCACAGGAGGGGAGCAAGAAGAAGATGTAGAAGTAGAACTTCCCATTGCCTCAAGAAAATAAAATATTTGTTGTATTACTCCTTTGGGAATCCAAAATGGAATAAGCTTCCTCTAGTTTGAACTCCCAAATGTGGTGCCCAATGTGACAATTTATAGACAAAGTGTGAATTGGTTTTGGGAACACTGATTTCAGTAATCCGCTTGGTCCATGATTTAGGTCAGTCAGAAGGTATTAAATCACTTTGGATAAAACTATAGAGTTATTTTCCGACACCATTTCTACCTCCATGTGAAATGTTCTGGCAAGATATGTAATATAATATGAGATATGTTCAAAGTACATAGCCAATGTTTTAACCCAGTGCGGATCCTCTTTATTGAACAGATCAGTTTGTATGGGCCTTTTAATGAACTAATTGGACTTTGGTTCCTTTAGATGAAATGGTGCTACTTAAATTTAGGACCTTAAAAAAATATTTTAGCCCATTTTAATGTAAGGTTTCATATAATTATGTGTTTTCATCCACTGTTGTGCTTGGATCATGTGCAGATTCTCCCATTTTTCATGGACTTCATCATAGGTACTCCAAATCACTTCAACCTACAATATATTTATCAAAACAAGTAACATTTTACTTTTTAAAAGTGTTATAAACAAAATAATTGAATCAAATAATTGAGTGATAAATTTTTATTATACTTTTAATTTCCAATACAAAACCAGTTTAATACATTGTTATAAGGGTGAAATAAAACATTGATTCGTGGTATGATAACACACCCAAACCTAAACATTTTCACTCCAGGGAAATGTATAATATCATAATCACGTCCCATTACTAAATCAATGTTTTGAAAACATCAAATATTATTTTGAAATGAAATTAATCATGAATATTTTATGGAATCAATTATCATGTCCTTTTTATTTTCTCCCATTTAAATTTGATGAAATTCAATTTTTCACACATGCAACATGTCGCAACGTACCTCACCTAAACATTTCCCATCTTCACTCAAGAAACATATGGATATGTATTTATGCTTTTTTACAAGAGTTTATGTGATCATACCTCATGATTCCCAAGATTCTCATCTCTTTACCTATTGAAACTAGTGTGCTAATCAAGAGGACATCCAACTGGTTATTCTGAGGTTCAAGGGATGGTAGGATTTAATGATTACAAATATGAGGCAAAAGATTTTTGTTTAATATCTTATGTACAAAAAATTTCAAAATTCAGAATGTTTTCAAAATGATGTTACGCACTCAACCCTTCATAAAGTATACACCTCCAACTCAATCTCCCCATTGTCCATTTTTTCGGTCACAACCCAGAAGTGAATAATAAAGAGCAAACATCCTCTTTTCACCATTTTTTTCTTTTGTTCTGTTTTTTTTCAATGTATATAACTAATTTCATTGTATAGGTTTATTATGATAAAGAAAGAATCATGTGTAAAACAATGATGTGATATAGCTTCTGAACCAATTTCCCAAGGAAAATGTATGCACCCTTTAAATAAAACCCAGAACAATGATTTTCTCCCCAGAATTCCCATGGAAGCACCCTCTCTCCCACACTTGCTGAGAATAAACAAGAATATACACAATATATGGGTATGTATGGATAAATTAGCTTCTAATGTGGCTACCTAACATGAATTTTATGATCTCTAAGTCTTAATAAGGATAAAATCTAAATCAGGGAAAAAATTGAGGATAATTATAAAAATGGATTTTCAATGAACGATTTCCTCTATAATGAATGTAGCATACTTGAATCTTATGGATTCAAATAGAATCAAGGAATGTTCAAGCTTCTATAGATGACCTGAGACTCTCTATAAAGTGATTAAAAGTAATAATATACAATAAATGACTTGGAAATTCTATCATGTAAGGGATTAAAATATTGCTTAGTGGTAATGAGTCATGGGATTCAAAAATCCATTAAACACCTATGAATGATTTGAAAGAACCAATTATCGAAAATAATTCCATATCAACATTCATTCGAATTTTTTTTTCAAAAAACAATGTAATTTTCCACAAAATCGACTCAAGAATGAAAAATGATTTGGGATATTCTTTTTAAGATCAATTTTTATATAAAAACACAAAATAATGAACAAGAAATAAAAAATGAGAACAATTTTTTTGTATTTTTTGTTTTAATCCTAACCATGACAAGTCACCCTCCACCACAACTAAATGTTACACTATCCACAATGAAAGTATTTTAATCAAATTGGAAAGTAAATAAATGTAGGGAGAAGCAACATACTTCTGAGTGGTGTCATATGTGGCATCTATCAGTTGAAATTCCACCATGAGATGATTTGGAAAATCCTCATAGAAGTGTTTGAGCCTTTTCCCATTTACAATAATCATTTTTCTACTATTCTCATGAAAAACCCTTATATATCCAAAAGGGTAAACATTAGTAACAGTATAAGGACTGAGCCATCGGGAATGAAGTTTACCTGGGTGGAGCTTTAGCCTGGAATTGTACGTGAGGAAATTCTCACCAATATAGAACTTATACTGATAAATCATTCATTCATTGATAGCCTATGTATTCTAATTATATATCAGGGAGTTCTCATATTCATCACATCGAATTTACCCCAACTATTGAATCAACACCTTTTTATGCTAAACTGCATCTGAAGGATTAATATTACATTGTTTAACAACCCAATATTAATAGTGTTATACGTCCATTGATAGGTGAAAATCCTTTCCAAATACAATCATATAATGTTTTATTCTTATTGGGATTTTAAAATTGATACAGTACAGACAAAGTTCATCATCCAAGCGCAAAGTCCAACATTTCTTATTGGTTTGTATCGTTTTTCCATGATTCTCTTAACTTCCCAATTTGAGATTTTGTCTTGTTAGATTGTTTGGGGGTGAAATGATGTGGAGACTTTATGATCATCCCCATACATACAAAGAAAATTTTCATGTTGTGATTGGAAAAATGGGAACCCTGATAACTAATCCTGATTCTCGGTAAACCAAATCGACTAAAAAATTTCGACCTCACAAAATGAAAAGCAACTCAAGAGTCATCGGTCCTATTAAAATTTTCTTCCATCCTTTTAGACATGTATTCCATAGATAACAAGAGGTACATGAAGATAATTGAATTTTGAAAGGGTAAAATTAAGTCAATTCGACATGAATCAAATATTTCATAGGATAATATGGGTTGGGGGGAATTTCATTCATCTTGGAGATATTACCTGTGAATTTACAATGACTACATGACTTGCAAAATCTATTGGTATCCCTACACAATGTTGGAAAATAATGTCCAGATTCAATGACATTTAGAGGTATATGTAGAGATCTAAAGTGGCCTCCATAGGCCAAAGTGTTGCATAAGCTCAAGACAGAGGTGAAATCATGACCAGGGACACACCGAAAAACTACTGGGTCACCACAAATTCTCCACAAATATGGGTCATCCCAAATGTCCCACTGGGAATAATGCATAAGTATCTGGGATTGGGAAATTATGCAATCAGTGTGGACCCTAGAAATTACTAGATATTCAAAAGGTCTTCATACCATGGTGTAAGGTCCACAATATCAACATGGTTTTCATAAAGGAAGAGTTGTCCAATGGGGAGTGGCGATTCAACATGATGGTCCACTGGTGGGGAAATCCTACTATTGTGTTCAGTTATCACATTCTCCACTACCCTCTTATCTCTAATCTCAATGTCAAAGCTATGGGAGGAGGATCACACACCATGTGAGGCAGGGCTTAACAATAGGTTTTTTAAGAGGAATTGAAGGGAAGCATGGTCAAAAAACACAATCACTTTTGACCTAAGAAGATATAAAAGAGAATTTTACTAAGGAAAAGAAATATAAATGTGTTCTTTTTCAGTGGTTGTGTAGTTTACATGGGTAGGGCCAAGGGTACATGATGCGTACACAATGACATGAGGAGCCTTTTCATCCCTTTTTGGTAAAACTGCCCCAACTGAAAAGTTAGAGGCATCACACATAATCTATAAGGGGAGATCCCAACTTGGTGTTTGGATGATGGGAAGTGATGTGAGACTCCTTTTTAGGGAATTGAACACATCCTCACAATTTTTATCAACCACAAACTCATAATCCTTTTGTATTAATATGGACAAGGGAAGTGTGATCTTAGTGATGTCATTAATGAATCAGTGATAAAAACTAGCATGGCCCAAGATAGATCGCACCTCACAAACATATTTTGGATATGGAAGGGTTGAAATTAATTAAATTTTTTATTTAGACACTTGAATTGCCTCTTTTGAAATAACATGCCCAAGAACCAACCCCCGTTCAACGATGAAATGGAATTTTTCATAATTTAATACATGATATTATTCTATGCAACGTCAGAGGATAGATCCTAGGTGAGACAAATAGTTATTAAAGGAAGTTCCATAAACTGTGAAATCATAAATAAAAAATTCAATTCACTTCTCTAAGTACTCAGAAAAATACTCAACATACAATGCTGAAAAGTACTAGGGGCATTACAAAGGCAAAAATGCATCCTTCTGTATGAAAATGTGGAAAATAGACAAGTAAATTTTTTCTTTTCTTGATCCTCAGGGGATATATGGATTTGTAAATAACCTGAATAGCCATCAAAAAAAATAATGGGACTTTCCAGCCAACCATTCTAACATTTTTTCAATGAATGGTAGAGGAAAGTGGTCCTTCTGCATGGCTTGATTCTATCGACGGTAGTCAATACAGACTGGCCAACTATTTTTCACAGATGTTGGAACCAATTCATTCATTTCATTTGATAGTACTATTATTCCTATTTTAGGAACAATTTGCACCGGGCTAACCCATTTACTATCAGAAATAAGATAAATGATCCCCACAACAAGTAATTTGCTGACTTCAAATTTTACCACTTCAAGGAGAGTGGTATTCAACTGGCATTGAGACTCTCTTACGAGCTTAGCATCATCATCCAAAAGTATATAGTTCATTAAATTAGATGGGATATTCTCAAGAATATTATTCAATGTCCATCTTATTTATTTTTTACAATCTCTAAAAAAGATGAAGCAGTTTCGAATCCTGTTATTGATAGAGTTTATCCTCAAAATTGACAGGAAATTGGTCAATACCCTCAAGATAGGCATATTTTAAATTAGAAGGGTATTGTTTAAGTTCCAACACTGGGGGTTTTTGGACTAGGGGAGGAAATTTAGGGGGAGTGAGGTAAATTAAACAATCTATCTTCTAATGTTTATACTCTACAGATTGTGAATCAATTGAAAGGAGGTTTCCAGAATCATCTAAAGTCATTGGTACCTTAGAATGAACACAATAATCAATTAAAGCAAAAAATTTACACTTTTTCAATCACACACAACACTCAAAACTTCTAAAAAAACACAAATCATCCAAGGGTGAATAAGAGGAAAATAAATCAAAGTATTCATTGAGGATTGAATTGTGTGTCTGTGTGTGTGCATCATTTGAGAGAACTTCCATCGAATAGATAGGAAGAGTGGAGTTCTCTTCAACGTTGTTTTTCATAGCCTCAAGGATATTAAAACCTACAATTTCTACACCAAATCCATGTAAAACATACCATTATGATCCTTGAAGATCATCCTTGATATTTTGAGGAATGCCCTACCATGTATTAGAATAGCATGTCCTTGGGTTCTAGTATCTTCCATCTCATGAATGTAGAAATCAGCAGGGATGATGAGATTCTTCACTTGTAAAAGGACATCCCCAATCACTCATGTTGGATGTGTTGTACTCCGATTGGAACTTTGCATGACAATGACTATTGGTTGAATCTATCCAACCTGTAGAGAAGTATACAAGAAGTGATGAATTACATTGATGGACACACCTACTTCTAATGAAGCATCTAAAAAGAATGACTCCCCTAGGGTATACAGTATTTTGAATGTTCACAAATCCTTGTGTTTCGTTGGCATTGATGGTTGAATCAAAGTTGAGATATTCCTTTACAAGTTTACTCTCACATTCCCTTTCAGCCTCCTTCTATGGGTGAAAATCTCTTTGAGAAATATGGCAGAATGGGGAATTCTCTTGACTGCATCCAGTAAAGGAATATTCAAATGAACATTTTTATATGTATCCATTATTTCAGTATCAATCTCATTATCAAAATTTTTCTTAGATTTAGAGTGTCTTTGGGGAAAAATAAGGGGAATTGATTATTCATTTGAAACATCAGTACTAATTTGATTACTCATTTTATTTTGGTTTTCAGTATTGGAATCATTTATGGGTAGTGGAAGAGTGTTTTCAAGAAGGGAAAAACATATTGCATAGAATCATTATAAAGAGAAACATATTTAGAACTATTATGTGAACATCACATAAATTACCTTTATCATTCTTATTGGAAATGGGTTAGTATGGAAGTTTTCCAGAACCTTTCATCTAAAGCTCACCTATGGTGTTCCCCAATTTCCCAACATGAGTTTGCAGGTCTTGAATAATTTATTTTGTGGTTTGTTGGAATGTTAGGTTCTGAGTTTCTATTTTCATAACCATATACTCGAGGCTTGGTTCATATTTTGGAGAAGGAGGCTGATTGTTTTGAGAAGTTTATGGATAATAAGGTTGCATACCTTGGCCTTGTGGATACCAATTCTGATTTGGGTTGCTGGGGTTTCCTCAATTTCGGTACATGGGGTGTGCTTGCCACCTGAGGATTGGATTTTTCATGAATTATTCTTTCATGAAGGGATATTCTTTTTGGAATGGATGCCCTTGGAACACGGATGCACAAGACTCAACAGAATCTTGAATTTGTGGGAACTGGTCAAAAAATTGAGTATTTTCAGAACACATAACACAATGTAATGGAACTAGAGGAGATTGTGAGTTACCTTGTGCATGAGATAATTTCCTTAGAATGGTATGCATCTCATCAATAATATTATCTAAATTTTTTTGTAGAGATGAATTTCATACCTTAGGAACTCCTTGGGTTTGTGAAATAGCTCATGTACCAAATTGTTGTGCAATTTGAGCCATGATGGCTATTAAGTCCCAATAAGCGGAAGGACTTTTGTCAACTAGGGAACCAACAGCTGCAGAATCAATCATTCTACAATCCATGGGTATAAGTCCCTCATTGATGTGTTGGATTAATGTTTTTTCACTAATATGGTGGTGGGGGAATCTTGAGAAAAGTCTTTTGAATCTCTCCCAGTATTCATGAAGGGTCACTCCTTGTGATTTCTGTTTGCCAAAAATTGCATTCCAAATTGATACAGTTCCAGAGTCATGGATGAAATTATCTAAAAAATATTCCTTTCAGGTCATTCCATCCCCCTATTGGGGTATGAAAATATTATATCCAATCATTGGTTACACTATCAAGGGAGAAAGGGAACGCCCTAAACTTAATTAGGTCCTCAGAAACATTTTGGGGTTTCATGGTGGAGAACAGTATGTGAAAATACATAAGATATTTATGAGGTTCCTCACCAGGAAGTGCATGGAATTTGGGATGAAGGTGGATGACACCTGATCTTAGCTCAATATTCTCCACTTCCTCGAGCTACTAGATGTACGCAGGTTGGTACTCCACATCCAGGGTGGTCAGTTCTTTTAAGATTCGATTATTTGTAGCTATTTTTTCATGGTATGGATTTGGTTCGATTTTTGATTGGTTTATGACCAATTGAGGATCAACAAGGGGTTTCTTAATGTTACCATATTGACCTTCTCTAGATGCCTTGATTTGTGTGGGAAGTGTCTTTTCAATTTCCGGGTCGAATTCATGAAGTTTTTCTTTTTCTGATTGGGTCATGCAAATAAGATGTGAAGTTTTTTTATGGATGAATATGGTAAATGATCCATAATATGGGTGAAAGTAGAATCAAATTTTATAATAATGAATTATAGAGAGATATAGAGAAGAAGAAGTAGAGAGATACAGTGAGACAGAGAAAGGAAGAACACATAGAGACAACCAAAAATAGAAACTAAAAACTAAAAAAAATGGGTTATGGAATTAAAAGGGGTACCAATTATTAAATAAAATAAATAAATAAAAAGAAATAAAGAAAACAATGATCTCGGATCCCCGACAACAGTTCCAAAATTTGATCATTTTGTCCAGTGTGTCAAATTAGTAGTTTAGTTTTATATAGAATTTATTCAGTATAGAAGAAACCCTAGGTTGTCACTCGATGTAGGATAAGATCATTAATTCTGAAATATGGTTCTGATTATGAATTTAAAAAAGTTAAATGGGGTTTTATAATACTTGGGTTTGATGATTAAATATGAAAATATAAAATGAAAGCAATAAAACAAAGTAGAAGTAAACAAGATTAATTAAACATGATCAACCTGAGGAACTCTCATGATGCTCATCCTTCATCACTTCATGAGATAGAGTTATTTTCTTTTAATCATTACTTTTTAACACAAAGAAACTGAATTTTAATGACTTTATACTAGGATACCTCCTAGGGTTTAGTCGATAACACACAATGATTCACCAGACACTGCCGATGATTTGGTGATTTGTGTTCGATTTCATAACCAAAACTCACCAAGGAAACACACGAAGAACTCTATGTTCTATCCAGGTTTCCATATTATATCTTTTTGATACCATGATATAAATGTACATGGATTTGAATGTTCTTATGTGAGTTTAATTTACCAATATGAAACACACAAACACTGTAATTGAATGATGGAAGAAAAATGGATGAACAGTGTGTAAAACATCACATTAAAGGGTACCCCAAAACATGATCATTTGTTTTTTAGTATACCATACCAGTATATAAATCAATTAAATAAATAGATTTGATGAATATAATAACATACAAAAAATTAATTATAAATTCCATTAAAATAATAAAACATTAATCTCAGGATTTACAACATGTTCATACCGGGTGATCAAAAGGGGTTTAGAAACCTATGGGAGGGGAGGAAGAAGGAGATGCTGAAGTATCACATCCCATAGTTTCGAAAACATAAAATATTCTTTGTAGGAATCCTTTGGAACTCAAAAAATGGAATCACCTTGCTTCTAGTTCGAACTCCCAAATGGGATGCCCAAGGTGCCAATTTATGGGCAAAGTAGGAAGTGGTTTTGGGAAACCTAATTTCACTAAATATCTTGTTCAATGGTTTTGGATGGTCAGTAAGTTTTAAATAACTTTGTACAAAACTATAGAGATATTGGACGAAACCTTTTCTACATCCATGTCAAATTTGGCAGCCATATATCGAATATAAAAAGTGATATAGCCAAAATATAGAAGAAACGTTTTGACCTTCTGCAAATGCACATAATGAACCGTCCAGTTTGTATGGGCCTCTTAATGAACGAATTGGGCTTCGATTCCATCATAGAAAATGGATCTAATTAAATTTAGGACCATTAAACAATGTTTCATCCCAATTGAATTCCTGTTTTAGTAGCAGTATGCGTTTTAGTCCACTCGTGTGCTTAGATCATGTGTAGATTGGCCCATTTTTCTTGGACTTCATCCTAGGTCCTCCAAATTACCTCCACCTACTACATAATTAACAAAACAAGTAACATTTACTTATTTAAGAGTGTTAAACACAAAATAATTGAATGAAAATTAGAGTAAAATTTGTTATTATACTTGTAATTTTCAATAAAGAACCAGTTTAATACATTGGTATAAGGGAAAAATAAAATAGTGATTCGTGGTACGATCAATTATCCACTAAGAATGAAAATTATAACCATACTTTCCATAGGATGGTGTACCATGAAGTCAACTATGACTCCCTAAAGATTGATGACATTTCATTGAGTGATCTTATCAACCGAACTCACTAGCTTCATCCTACCAGTTTCCCTTAGTTTCTTAATAGGGGAAACACTTGATGGATTTCCACCGTGGACACTCATGCATGTGTACTAAGGTGGTATCGCTAAGAACAAAAATATATAGATAAATGGGAGTGGAATAATATTCGACCTTACACTAATGAATCCAATTGGCATATTCCACTAGTTGCTAGTGAGTAGGATCATACCCCTTATCACTCAGATCAAGTCTACACATATATTCCTACAATAATCATAGGGGAGGCACATATCCAACCCCACACATGAAACACAATAAAATATTTTTATGGAAAAAGGAAGACATGAGTGTTATTATATCCCCATATCAATTTATTACATATCCTACTATATCATATAGACAAATAATGTGAAGGCATAAAATCATACACACACTGTACTAATGTTTCACAAATCTAGGCAATAATATAATAGATCCTCTCATATATTCTAAAACTAGTAAAGATATAGGGTCATGAACATGTCCTTATACCTATAACTAGAGTGTAATAACACTATGATTTATGTGAAAATTTTCCTACTCCATAGAAAGATAACCTTGTTGCTCCCCTCAGGTAGAATTATAGGAATATTCTCATAATGGATATGGCATGGGTCATGGCTCATATTTCTGCTCTGATTGGGGATCATTAACCATGTTTGTAACATTCCTTATCATTGTCATGATGATGAATTATATTGGAACACTCTAATGAAAAAAGGGATAGAATATTACCAAACATAAAATATCGTTCATCAGTGTAATATGGTAATCACCTCAGGGTAGGTTCATATCCATATAGATGGATCTACTATTCAATTTTCAGAAGGTTACAAATGTCAGGCTCAAATCCCCACCTCCTTTATTGAAGGATTACTCCAACATCTGTAAAAGGATTTTCAATGGAGGTTCATATCGCTTTTCCAATTTTAGAGGTCCATCGGCATATTCTAATGGAGAATGAATATTTAAACTCAGAACATACTGCCACTTTATTATGGATTACCAAAATATTCCCACAACCAATCACTGACAGACTTATATCCTTCACCATGATATTTAGTATCGACTGTACACTCTAGTATATTCTTATTATTCTGGTAATAACCCCAAAAAAATGATCATCGACATATTTAGGTCACCATTTGGTTTAATATTCAAATCATTGCTCAACCAAAATAAGAAATTCCACATAATCCTACCACGATGTAGAATAAGACTCATACCCCTGACATCTTCAATGCTATTTTCCTTGAAGGTATATAACTCATGTTCCTAACACCTCATAGGTCCATAAACTCTTCAACCAAAAAAAACTACGTCAATAGTTCATATCATGGAAGTGTACAGATGGATCACAAGGTCTCTACACTTGATATCATCCATAGACAACATCTCTAGGGTAATAAATCTCCTAGACAAGGAAATGTACCCCTTTTATATAATCCTTGATATATATAGTTTCTGGAATCCAAGAAAAATTCTTATAGAGAGATGATCAAAACACAAACACCTTTTTATAGAGAGGTTCTTTAAACACTATAGTCGTAAGTATATAGTGCCCCATCAATTCTCAGCATCAATTCACCTCTATCAGAGGGTGACCTAGATAAGTGATCTCTATTTTCTATGTAGGTGGAGTAATGTGAATCCAACAATGAAGAATCCTACATATATTTTTAGATAGAGTTATATAGAAAAACATCCAAATCATGTTCTAGACATTCACCACTTCTAATTATGGGATATGAGAAGAACTACAGAAGGAGTGAACGAATAAATTATATTAGAATTTATTGACAAATCATCCACAATTAAAGGCTAGAAACCTCCACTACCCTTTTTTTTGGGTCACCATTCAAAAATAAACATACGAAGTTTATAGATGTACATGGATATTATCTCTATGTCCCAAGACCTAACAATTGAATAGTACAATGTAAGTCCATGTAATTTCTTCCTCTATAGAACCCTTAATATTAAGAAACTACAGATTGATTCATCTCTATTCATCTATTTCTGAGGATGGAGTGAGTTTGGTGTGTTATAATTGACCATTTCGCTAGATGAATAATGATACCTAGATAACACATCCTTTAATGCTATGATCACATGGGCGATTAAGGGATAGGGTAATTTGTTGGTTAGTTGGTCAATATAGTGAGACTCCTCTACTTTAAAGTTAAAAAGACGTTGCATGAGGAGAGGTAGCTAGTAATACACTCCTATGCTGGGCCTCTCAACCAAATGGGCACACATCTTGATCATAGAATTCAATGCATTAGACTACCTGAAAACATCAAGTAAGTAGTAACTCCCATCACGAAAAACCATTTAACCCTACCCATGCATGAAAAAAATTGTACACAAATGGATCAAATTACTAGTCACTATAACAACTATCTAGGACTAAACCCAACCCACTAGGATAATTGAATTTTTACCACCACATCTACCTCTAATGTCATAAATCCCTAATAGAATCCTGGAAACCATAGTAGTCACTATGAACCATCCCCATCCCACATGGATTGGGGCATTGTTATCTCAATTTCTACCACTATGTTCTTCACTCCTCAAGGGATTTCTAGATAAATAAGTGAAAGTTATAGATCAACCCTAACAAGAAGGGAGGAGGAATTTATATCTCATCTCCCATTATAATATCTGTCAGATTCTTGACTGGTGTCCTCAGATACACAAAAAAAGATGAAAATATTTCAATATTATCTCCAAATATTCCCCATCCCATTGGGATGGTAACATTTTTGACAATATCATTTTTATAAAATGAATTAGTCTTCTCTATGATGGGAGGTAAATATCAAAAACTAGAATCCCAACCGTTCCTTATACTATGATGCACTACTCTTCAATTTGGTGATTGCTCAAAAAGTATAACGTGAATCTCCCTCAAGGTCACAATTCATAGATCAAGATTGGGGGAAACATGAATAGGAATTCAAACCCCATATGAATCACAATATAAGAGGGTCCAATAGGATCTGGGGTCAGAATATTGAACATAGTATAATCCATGAAGTATAATAAATCATTATTAAACTACCCTATAATGTGGAGAGTAATGGGATAACTACCATTTCCTAATACACATTAGTGAACTTCATCTATATCAATCACAAAATAATGTGGACCAAGACATAAATATATATTCATGTGATGTGTAAACCCTGAAATGAGTGGTAGTTTATCTAGATTCAGAAATGTTAGGCGAAATGTATTATTAATTAGATAAGGAGACATAACCCCGATCCTTTAAATATTGAATTTGAACCTACATAGTGGATCTTTTCCATCGAAAAAAGGAATGGTGTTGCGACATCAAACAAAAAACTGAGAGGATCCGAAATTTACAACAAAAAATAATTACTATAAAAATATGAGATTAATATAAATAATTGTATATAGATCAATATTTAAACACCTAGGGGAAACATTCCCTCATGACATTTCCTTAAATTCAAAATAATATCACTTATCTCATACAACAGGAAATAGGTATTTCTTCATCAAGAGAAGCATTTGATAATCAAGTCAAATAAAGATCCCAAAAGCTATCCTACATAAATTAGATTGTCGAGGATGATAAAATATTTCTTATATTAAATTGAAATCCTCTTCCCCTACAGTTGATGATTCTATCTTGGTATGGATAAATTATTAGATTTATATTAAAATGGGCCACCTCATTAAGCCTCACCCATTCCCAATATATAAGAGGTTGTCCATATGTTAATTTCTATATATGTACTCAACTCTATTGAATCTATGGGTAATCGAGTGGAATCCATATGAGGGAGGAACACCCCCATTCCTCACTAGAAAAATCCTATTATCGAATGGGTGAATGAATGTTTTCCAACACCTAATTTTAGAAATCCTATCTTCCTAACATTTGAGGTGCGGTAGATCTATATGAACATATAACACTATTCATGTCCCAATTTGGCATAATGAAGGTCCCTTGAGATCAGAAGGAGGAAAATAGAATATACTGTTTTGTAAAAACTCTTGTAGTTCCAACCATCATTTGGTAAAACACCCTTCCAGTTGGATCAATCGTGGGATGGGAAGATTGATGTCATCAATTAAATTTTCAATTAAACATCACATTAATGGAAATGTTGATTGTTGAACTGAAAATTTTAGAAAAAAGAAAATGGTGAGGGTTTATGACATCATATTATGAAGAAAAGGATTAAACTATTAACTCAATATGTATCTCCTAAAAGATAAGTTGTAGAACTTAATGTTGAGAATATTATGTATGAGTTATAAAAACGTTTGATCCTAATTATGTATCAAGGAAGATTATATGGGAGAACAAATTTGAAAAACTAGTAAAAATCTCAGCACCTAGAGGGGTATCATTGATTATTCCTCCTATAGATTGTAATAATTGCCAAAAATAAGAAATTATTCATGGATAAGATACATATCCAACTCCTACGTGAACCATGACTATTGTATATTTTATTCCTTAAATATCTAGATAATGGAAACCGACCCACTAAACATAACCCTTATCAGGTGAATAGATCATATATAGTTCATTTAATTTCGATCATAAATAGACCAATTATCTGATGATGAGTTTGCCTCTAAGTATGAGTTCTCTATACCTAAATGGTGAGAATTAGTCCAAGGCCCTAGAATCCATGGATATAAGAAACAACGTGATCATGGTAGAACCAAATATTCCATTCCCATATCCACATAAAAAATATAAATAGATGATACCCCTGGTATAGTACCTAAAAAATACAAAATGTAACATGGAGATACCTTAGAGACCACCGACAGTTGTTCATGATGTGTAATTTTACATGACTAACTGGTTGTGGGTGATTTTCTAAAGATCCTAGAAAAAAGGGTCCCTCAGTACGAACCATCCCACTTGAAATAGATGATCTCTATAACTCTTCCCCAGTACATGACCCATATACATCAGACATTTTATCTCCAAAGACACATGTAATGGAATAACCCCACATTGGACAACATAGTCCACTAAATTGGTTTTTTGGAATTTTTTTTATAATTGGTGTTTTTCCTAGAAAAATAATCAATCTATGATGCTCCTTATATTTTAGAATAACTCAGAGATATGCTCGTCTAGGTGATCTAGGGCCCATATGTGTTTAGGATAAGGGTTACTAATATTGAGGATTCTTCTATAGGAACTGTGCTATGAGAACATCATACCACTATCTCATCTATAGAACATGATCAGAAAGAATTTTTCTAGGGACATATCATACCATGTCGTTCTAGGAAAGCATCACAATTATGAAATTCAAATATATCATGTTGAATATGGTTTCAGGATCTACCATATCATGATTTGGAACCTCTTATGATGATGATATATCAAGGGATACTTATCTCCAAAAAAGCTATCCTTTATATTATAAGGTCAGAGAATGAAAAGGATTATCATATTGATCCAGATCAATGGTTATTTTGGGACCTCACATCTAATGTTGAGTTTACAGTTATCCCACAATACACACTATATAATTTCCTTCTTGGAAGAAAATTGATTCATATACATGTGGTGGTACCTTCAACGTTTCCTAAATTTTTGAAGTACCACATGAATATAATTATTATCATATTTCAAGGTGAGAATTGTCCCTTTTTGTCCTATGAATCCATATACACCATGGAATGTCTATACAATATGGATATAAAAAACGAATAGTGGATGATGATATACATGTTGCTGCTTCCAATGGATTGGGGACCACCACTTTAAATCCTTGGAAAATTCTCAATAACAAATTTTTGTTCACCATAAACCTGATTGATGAACTAAACTGAATCCTAATAATCTATCGCGAACCATAAACACCACTAGATTATCTACATGGGATAAAAATTACATCATTTTATATGAATTCATCAAAGTGAAGTAAGATTAATTCTCTATCATGATCCAATAATTATCTTATGACATTATAAAATATAAAGTACACACCCAAGACATTATCAAAAAGTTATTATGACTATACCAAATATCACCATAGTTGTTGCATAAAGGATGACAAGATTCCTAAAAATACTTATGTGATTACTCTAGTAGTTTAGGGTTTCAATTTATATTCTCATGAATTATATCCTCTTGATAGTGATATAGATGACCTTGGATTACCAATAATGTATGAAAATACCTTTATTTTGAAAAATATGGATGAATAAGAGGATGACCTCAGGAACTCCCCTCCATAATTTTTAGAATGTGTGTCTACAACCATTGATAAGTTGTTGAAGGTGAATATGGGAGTAGAAGAAGACCTGAATCCTATGATAATTAGTTATTTTGGGAATATTAAGATCAAAATATTTTTATTGAATTTCTATAGTATAATTGATACATGTAAGCTGGGTGTTATATATAGATTCATAGTATAAAAGAACGATGTGTCTATTCATCACCTAGTATTACCCAATGAACATTAATGATTCAAATAGGGATCTATAATAATGAACCAATCACATGGTTCTAAGGTAGAATCTATATTCTACAAAATGATCAAATAAATATTTTTTATGGGAGGGGATGTACCAAAAATAAATTGAAAAAACATCATTATCAATAAAAATAATTAGATGATCAAGGTCTCCATTGAATTAAAATACCTAAATGTAAATTTCTAAAAGGATGATATCGCATTACCAATAAAAGAAAATTTAATTTATGGAACTCCAATCGTCTAATCCAATTCCATTACATAGCGGTATTTATATCATAATCAGATAAAGATGTCCCCTGAAGAGAGGGAGGCAACTTCCCTCAGAGCACCTCAAGGAATATTATGCTACCAATTGTTGTAATATGGATTAAATAACATTGGTTCTACTTACCATTATTCTATTAATTATTTCATTAATCCATTATTGGTTGTAATCATGGAATGTTACATCCATGAACAGGTGGTTAAATCATGAAAGTGATGTGATAACCTCATTGATCATTAAATGATATTAAATAAATAGATACAGCATAGGTTAATGATGAATCTTATGAAGTGTACATTCAATGTAACATTATAGATATTCCTTATATTTATGGTACACCATTATGGCATCCTGGTAAATCCATAAAAGACTAGTGCAATGTTCTCAATTTTATGCTCTCAGAATATTAAAAAAACAAGGGGAATCTAGGATCACTTGGATTATATTTTCTGATTCATATCCAACATGGACTGAAAATATATCCCCTTAACAAGGATATTTTTTATGGATGTCACATTCAAATAGGATGAGTAATTCCATGAATCATTTGAGAATATAAAAATAGACATACTAAATCCATTGGTCTTGATGCTATATGTAGAAGGCACTTTGGTTATCCTATATGTGGTTGCCATGGAATGATATAATGGTGCCCTCCCCACATAGAATAATGATTTTGTAAATTAAAACCACCTCTACAATCATAGTATAAAAATTATATGTAAAAAATACATAATATTATGATATATAATAGAAACACATCACAACCATATTTATAACGAAACAAATAAGGCATTACTTATAGTAGCACATATTCCACATGGTTATATGTATTGACATGACCATGTACATGTTTGGTCCCTGATACTAACAGAGAGTTTAGACCAATGGAAGGTTATCCTTTAACATTATGAAATCCAATTTCTTCAACAAAATAAATTTATATGGTATGCCATTTCTTATTTCCTTTGGGAACATCCCACCCTGGATTGTATGGAATAATAAACTGATCTTCTAGAAGAATAAGTTCAATTTTACCCTTACACTCACAAAACATGGTAGATATATTTTTACAGTGCATCTCCAAGAACTATTTGAATGAGGATGGAGGACCCATGGAAAAAATGGGGTGGTTTAGGGATTGTAATAATTTCCATAGACAAATAAAATTTCTCTACACAATCTCAATGTATGAAGGATGAACTTATAAAAACATAGAATACAAATCCCCAATTGTAGAGATGGAGCTATCCCTACTGCTATATATAGAATACCTAAATTGAAAATGGGAATCACAACTAGAAGTAAAATAGATCATTGACTAGTTTTCTATCAAAAATGATGAATTATACCCTCTCATTAGCTACATAAGACGATTGGTGGGAGAATTTATCATTGAACAAGAATTACATGATGTCCTTTAATCAAAAAATTCTCATACTGGTGCACTTTATAATGAATCCATTTTATAAGATAACCCCGATTAAGATGAAGTGGTCTTCTATATCGTGAATTGATGGGTTATTTAATCATTCATTATACATGACACATAGGAAATTTATTAGGTAAACACTAAAAAAGATCATGATGAGTCGATATCCACCCCCTATATGGATGGATCCCAATGTTGATTACCACTAAAATGGGACCATCCCATCAAAACAATGAAAACAGGAATAGACTCAATTCCAGGAAGTGTAATTTACCCATCTCAAGAATCCCAATGAAGAGAAACCCCACTAAAAATGTGTCTTTGATGGAATACTCCTTAGATGAATTGAAGATGGTGGGATTTGTACCATCATGAATGAATTCCATGTAGTTGATTTTGGTGATCATTATTATGATAACATACTCTCACAAAAAATTAGGAGGCATAATAACTAACAAAATAAAATCATACATGATTGTGTGGAATTCACTCAGAAATTTCATTTATTCTGGATTCATGAAAAAAAACATCCACCAACCCTGAGTGTTTCTAAATAAAACTATGTATTACTATCCATTTTATAAATAGGGAATGGAAGTTTTGGGTCTATATCCATCATATACGATTAAGATGTATCAGTACATCATGAGATCTAAGTAACTATTTTCCAAATTTGATAAAGGAATACCCCTATCAGAAGTCATGATTTAGAATATAATCACCATCTTGATGTTGATTATTTTCACTTGATTCAGTGTCCCACACATGATACTAGAAATCAATGACAACAACTTCAACTATTTCGAGATGAATAAATTTTTATTGGTGTAAAATATTGAGTTCAACTATTCATACTGCTATCATTAAATATAAAGTGGATATATAGAGGCATTTAACAAAACACTATAAAATATACTCCAAAAAATAGTGGATAAAGACAATAATTATATATCAGAAAAGCAACTTCAAGACATTTGGTCCTATCATAGCACCACATGAAATACCACTTATGAAACTCCATATTAAATAAATTATGGAACCAAATAAGTTATACCTAAAAAAATCCAATTTCCATCACTTTGAATAACTATCAATGGAAAACACTTAGATGACTAGAATACAAAAAAGTGGTTGGATGAGTTGGAACAATGTGATGAGAAAAGGTTGTGTACACTTCAGAACCTTGATGTCAATCCAAATTATATTATGTAATCCTCCTACAAAATCACCTCTACTCATTGCATCAATTAAAAATAATATCTATCCACATAACACTGATGATACTAATAAATAATCCTCTAAATACGGATCCCAAAGAGATGTTCCTTTCATCATATGTAAGGTATATTCTAATGGTTCTTACGAATTGGACGCAATGGATGGGGAATGAATTACATCCCCTTATAGTGAAAAGTTTCTCAAGAACTAATTTTCATATCTTTCATCAATCATTCCAGGTTCTATTGGTAATAATTTAAACTATGTCACATCTTATATATTTACCCAAAGACATTAAACGACATGGACGACATCCTTACAAAATGATGTTAAACATCACCTAAGGCATCCTTACTTCATGATGTTAAACTACATGGAGGATGTTACATCATGAAATACTCACTATATATGAGCTATATCTATGTGGTAAAAAAATTTAGTACTCCCTACCCAATGTTTTATTCAGATATTCATTGCTAATTTTCCCTTCAATTTCTCCATGTGACTTGATTACTATCATTATAGTGTACATATTGATGCCCAAATCTTCAATCCTCAGTCTGGTTAATATATAAATTGAAATTATACCACCTCTCTTTGTATGGGTTAGACCCACATAAGTAGGTATAAATTTCAATAAATACATGTGACAATATTTATATTACCATAGTATATGTAGTGATGCTTGGATTTCCAATCAATTTTCAAACTATAAAATAAAAATGTAACGCCTCACTATTTGTGGGAGAAAACAATGTTTGGAATTATCATACAAGAACTATGTGTCAGTTCTGTCTTGTTTACACATTTTTAGGTCCACAAGGTTAGATACCCTGAGTGGGGGGGGGGGGTGAATCAGAATATAACAGGTTAAAAAAACCCATTTTGATCTTGTTTTATTGTTAGAAAATACTCTCTTCTCCCTCCTTCCCATTGAAAATAATGTACAAATCATAATGAATACACATGAAACAAGAATTTTACTTGGTTCAACATCACTTGTTTATGTCCATGGAGTATACATTGGAGGTGTGATGATGTACCAAATCCACTATAAGTGCACTGTTGTTTACAAGTTCGATGTGTACTCATTGTCCTACCTCGTTTAGAACCAATAAAAAATTAAAAGCTCATTGTTGTCTTAACTAAATTGTACCCAATACTTCATCAGAAGATCCACTCAAAATTTATATACTTGAAGGACTATTCACTATCACTAATTAATGAATGCACTACTGTATGAAGATGATATTTTGAAGTTTAGTTTTCATCCACTAATGAGTACCACTTTTCCACAGAACATTGGTAAATAACCATTGAAATTCTTTTTCAAAGCTCACTGCTTCGCAAAACTCCTTATTTTTCAAACCTCAAAAAATAATTTACAAATTTCCTACCTCATTGAAATGAACACACCTTCACAATGATTAATGCATTGTAGAGCTCAAGACATCACAGAGCTCAAGCCTTTACAGAGCTCAGGCTATCATAGAGCTCAATCCGTCGAAGAGTGACTTCCTTCATGAATCCCACTCTGTCAAAGATGAAGACACCTTCTTTGTGAAGCTATTAATACCTAGTGTAATTAACATTGGTCATTACTAGGAATCTGGTTTCTCAAATCATAATCCTTTATTTGAAACCATTCTAAGTGGAGCAGCCCTTACATTTCCAAATAAAAATGAGGCTGTAATTTCTCTTTAAACTAATGCGGAATATGGAGGGGTGGTCTCTTATATATAGGTGTGGTCAAATGTGGAGCTTTACATCATTGAACAAATTTATTGGAAAAGTCAGAATCATCTCTATGGCACATAATCTCTTCATAAAAACAACACTAAAATTTATCTTTTTCAAAATGCTCTCTGTCAAATGCTTCACGCCATCTTTGCAATTCTCCCCCGCAATTTTCCAGCATCTTAAATTTTCCAAACTCTTCATAATCACATAGCTCATCATAAACACTCTTAATGTATTTGCAAAATAAACTTCAAGAAACCCATATTCATGAAATTCATTCATTTTCTATATCTATTATTTTATACCACATCTAGATCTTCTATTCATATGTCATGTTACTTGTCAACATGGATTATCAACAAAATCTATAGAACTCAAAAAGTCACCAAGAAAACATTATTTTTTAACAAAAATACCAACCCAAATATGTTTCAATTTTCACATGAAGGATTATTTTACAAAAATACCCCCCTTTGTGATTATTGAAAACTCTGCTCATAATGATTCTTAGAACTTTGATGCCTCAATAAATCTCTTTCCATCATCTACCATCGTTCGACTCATGCGATTTATCTAGCATCAAATGATTCACTCACCACATAATCTAATCCCACATGAGAAATGCTCTGTGTGAGAAACAAGAGTAGTATGAAATGTTCATCAATGAATGACCCCATTTTTAACACCAATTTTTTATTATATTACAACATCAATCTTTTTATTGCATCACAAACCTCATATCTCAAGATATATAATCTTTGATTAATCATTTCTAGGATCTTCATATTTATTACTCTCCACCTATCTCATTACTCTCCCCCAGTCTCGCTACACCACCTATCATATGTTCCTAATGTCTCTCACTAGGAAATTCTTTTCATTCTTTACCCATATTTTCTTCCATTTAAGAGTCACCCTTTCTCCCCCTTTTTCACTATACCCAAAGGTACCTCCTTTTTGGTTTGTAGTATTGTAGAGAACAAAGATGAGGACATTAAGGAAAAAAATCATACCATAGGGATAAGGGGTCCCACAATAAAACTTTTTAAATTGTGGGGCGTCAAATGGACTCTCAGGGAAAGTCAACGGCTCTCAAAAGCTTCCTTTGGAATGGATGTTTTTAGAATGTCTTCATCTTGTAGCTCTATAGGCACATAATACAGCTTCACTAGCCCTTGCTCCACCTTCTCCGTGATAAAATGATTTTTGAACTCAATATTATTTTTCCTTATGTGCTGGATTGTATTTTCGTATGATTGATATCAATAAAATTATCACACCGGATTCTGATCAGATACATCACTTCAATTCTCATATCATCAATCTACTAATTAATCCATAATAACTCAGTGCATGGTTGAGTAGAGATAATATACTCAACTTCGACAGTGATCAGTGAAATGAAAATTTTCTTCTTGCTCCAATAAGAAATTAACAAACCATCATGACAGAAATCACCTCATGACATAGATTTCATATCATCTACTGATCCAGCCCAGTATGTATTGGTATATCTCAAATCCTCTTGCAGAGAATTATCATAATTCATCAAATAGAAATCCACAGAGCACATAATATTCTAGTGTATTATTTTCACTACAATAATTTTTATTTACTTTGGATTTACTTTCTATATCATTGCATGAAATAAGGTGAAATAATATCAGTTCTTTCTACTATTAGGTACAAAAAACATCCCATAATCTTCTTACATACTATGATAATAATTGCCTTACAAAATAATATTTTGATAATTTCATCTGGCTAGCTACTAGAGTCTTCATAACCATGGAATTTTAAATTCCAAATCATCTCCAAACCTCCTTGGAATATTTGGATTGAGAAATGAACATTTTAATCCTTCCTTGTGTAACCTGTAAATCCATGAAAAACATCATCTCACCAATCATTGTAATTTTAAAATCACATTTCATGAATTTGAAAAACTTTCTGCACTAAGATTCATATATTCCACCAAATATTATGTCATCGAGATAAACCATCACTATAATCCTTTGATTACTATTGTTTTTGAAATAGATATTGTAATCAACTCCACCACACTAAAATCCATGCTTCATAAAATATCGATTAATCCTCAAGTACCATGATCTTGGTTCTTATTTGAGACCATATATCTATTTCTATAATCGAAAAAGGGCTTTCTCATATTTATTTATGGGAAATCCTTCTAGATGCTCAATATAAAAATCATCTTCTAGAACCCTACTCAAAATTGATAATTTGACATCCATATGGAAAAATAGAACTTAAGTGAAACTAAAATGGACATGAATGATATGATTGGTTCCAACCTTAAAACATGTTAAAATGTCTCATTAATATCAATACCCACTATTTGGGATTATCGTTAGAAAACTAGTTGTTATTTGTTTCGAATCACTATGAATTATTCATTAATCTTGTAGCAAAAGACCCATTTAGTCCTGATGACATTGGTATCTGTTGGACTCAAAGAAATATCCCATTTCTGATTCTTCTCAATCATCTATTTATCTTAATTCATAGCTTGAACACAGTTCACATCTCTAGGTGCATCAACCAAACATTTTCTCTCTACCTGATATAAGAAATATGTCAACTATAATGACATCATTATTCTTGATTGATTAGGTGATGTTTGATCACTAATGATATCATTCCAGTAAATTTCATCTAGAATATTTGGCTTCATTATAGATATGAAAATGACTTCTTATTTCTCATCGTTAGTTTCTCCTTATGAATTATCATTGGCCACTTTTTCTCCCCCTATGTTTCTTGTCTCCTCATCTCTTTCATCAAAAAACCATTCAATGTGTTATGAAATATTCTCTTAATTTTTCACTATAGTGACATAATTTCCGTCAACTACTCTTCCCATACACTTATTAATTCATTTATATGCATTTCTTTTTCATGAGTATCCATGGAATATCCCCTCATCTCTACATGATTCAAATTTTCTATGTTTTCCTTTGTTGAGAATAAACCACTTACACCCAATGATTTGAAAGTACTTAACTATTGGATTCTTTCTTGTGAAAAATCTCCTAGAGAGTATTTCCATCCTTCTTAGAGAACATATTCTTGTTCGAAATGTAGACTGGTGTCAAAATTTCCTCCTTCCAAAGTTGCATTATTTGGTCTTTTTCAATAAGCATCTTTATTTCTATGTTTTTGGTGATTCTATTTCTCCTCTCAACCACTGCATTATATTAGAGAGTTATCACTAATGAAACTTGATTCCTTATTCTTTGTTTCTTGAGATAGTCTTCCACCAGACTATTTACAAATTTCATACCATTATCAGTACAAAATAACAAAATTTTCTTCCCAAGCATCCTTTTTTATTCCGTTCAACACTGTTTCAAGTAGTTTAACACATCAGCCTTATAGGAATGAAAAATACCCATTCCATTCTACTATAATAATCATTTAATGGATCTTAACACCTCTACAAATCAATGGATATTAATACCTCTTCCAATCAATGGATCTTAGTGATATAGGTCCCCAAACATCATCATGGGAAAATTCAAGCACTCTAGATGAATTTGTTTCCATTGATTTGGACGTATATAAGGATACTACCTTATTTAAAATCATAATATATATGGGTACACTCATCTGATAGCTTAGATAGGTCTATAGAAACATCACACTTCACCCGATCTTCTAGGGATGATTGGCATATATGACCTAGTCATTTATTCCCAAGCTTGTTTTCTTCCCCTCTAGAAAAAAGAACATAACTTTTTCCCCACATTCATGGTAGAAATTTCACATTTTAATTTTTCCTTGTAAAAACACTACAACATCTATTACATTGAAAATACATGTATTCTTAGTAATCCTAATATAATTACCTGACTCACATAGTTTACTGATGCTACAAAGATTTTGACTTTGACCTTCTACTACCCTGACATCAGCATGTGTCATTTCATTTTCCCTAATCCTGGCATTTATCAATCCAATAATTTTCATGCCTTCATCATTTCTAAAGATGACAACTCATTCTTTTTCATAGTTTATTCCAATTACAATATCCTTATTACTTTTCATGTGGGATGTGAAACTGCTTTCAAGGATCCATAAACCAGAATGATCTAATTCATTATGGGAAATTTATACAACAACATTATTCTCTAATCTATTCTTTTTGATCCATGTTTTTTATTCATACTCAGTATAGATTGAAAAAATTGATCTTCCTTAGAGTATAACGAATTAGCATCATCTAACTTACCTACAAATCAATTTTTTATTTTCAGATCAGTGATTGATTTTGTGATTTGCTATATGCAATTACTAGGGTTATTCTATGGAACATTACTATGAATAGTTGATGGACACAATCTATCCTTATATCCAAATAATCCACAGCATAAACAATATCCTTCAAATTATATTCTAGAATATCGAGCCCTGTTTATCTTTCACTACTATTATGGTTCGCTTTGATATCTCATGGCTATAGAATACAGATACTATAATTTTCCCATCTATCCAAAATAATAGCACCAGATATAGGGTACATTCCTACATGTCACTTCAGAATATCCATTGTTCACATGGATTTTCTAAATCCATTGATTTTTCTTCATACCCAACTCATTTTTTAAATTCAGAGTGGGTGATTGCGGTCTTACTTAAACATTCATATGTTTCTGCTTTGGTTCAAGACCCAATTCAGTCTTACCATATAAACATGATTTTTTATTCTTTTATGCTTGTCCATTATGCCCCACAATCATCATTTCGGCCATTTTAATGATCTACATATTTGGTATCATATTTTTATTTAATAATTTTTCTTGATCTCTTACCTTTCATCATAGACAAACAAATTTATCTTCATGTTCATCTATATGCTTGATTTTATATTTCACATTTTTATTCAAACCATCAATCTCCATTTTCTATTATTGAACCACATGTTTTTTTTACAAACTATTTCTGAGTCATTTAGAAATGAAGACATGAGATTCACAATCTCATTCATTAACTCAGATATCTCTTCATCCTGTTTCTGCATGTAGAGTTTGGAATCATGAAACACGTTGATGGATTTCATAGTTTTCACTCTCCTAACATCTATCTCCTCAATAGATTCTTCAAATTCAGCTTCCATATCAACTCTTCCTTCAACTTCTTCTTCTTCATCCTCAGCGCACATTTCTTACTTTTCTTGAGAACTACTGACAATAGGCATGATAACATTTTCTTGATAATACTTACAATTCTCAATTTCTTAAACCTCTTTATCCTCAGATTTATCTAAACTATGACATTAGTTTGGAAGAATAATTTCTTTATTAAATAAATTTATCTTAAACTGTTTCCTTTCTTTCACATAGTCTAAAGACTACTTCTTGGGATTTCTGATTTAATCCTCCTCATCTTATTGAAACATCATGGGGAATCTTACTGCAAGATGACCAACCATTCCCCAAATAAATAAAGAATGTGGAATCTTCCCTATGAAATTTCATTTTACAATTTATAGATACGAATATAGGAATGAAATCACCTCATCTATTTCTTCTTCTTATTCCAGATAGTATTCAATCGTGAGCTTCTTCATGGCCTTGAATTCCACCTCAATTGATTTCCCCTTTTGTACAACATTGTTTTCATCATTTCTCATTTCATACGCTACCATATTGCTATACATGCTATCCAGTGCATGCTCTTTCAGATATTAATCTTACAACACTGAGAATATTATATAGGTTAAAGGTGTATGTTTCCTCAAGATGCACTTCACAATATTTATGCCTTTAATGAATTATCCATGTACTCACATGTCTTACACAACAATATTTACCCTATAATATAATGAATGAATAGAATCATTTGGGTTTATTCCCAGATCTTCATAATTCTTAAAAAAACATGAATCTTTTCTTATATGACTTCTGTATCTCCTTCATATATATTCAATAGTTTTTCCCACATATCATGTGATGTTTTCCATGATATATCCTTCGTATAGATAACATTTTATAGGGCTCCCCCTAAAGCATTCATTCCCATTGCGTCAATATCTAGTACCCATCTTTCAGACACTGATATTGAACTAGTGACTATGTCGATGTTGGATTTGGTGGTCTAGAACCAACTACTTTGTACATTATTCATCAATAAAAACTTTATCATATTTTTATAGTTCCTCTTCATGAAAATGAATGTGATAATGTCCTAAGGTTAACTATTTCATTAAAGGATCATAGTGGATCCCTACAATGATGAGATCCCGAAAGGGCCATTATTTTTCTTGAATATATGTTCTATGGTCGGATTATTTTATTTGAGGGACACATATAATACAGGCCATTACGGTTGAGGACTCCTTATTCATTGAGGAACCTTCACAAGTTGTGAGCCCTTGGTAATATTGAGGAGAATATTATGAGAATGAGACACGCCAGTAGGAAATACACATTTCATAGTGTCATTGGATGTTCCTATATGTGGACATTTTTATTGCTCCATAGACTTTAAAATCATGATTAATGGGTATTACAACTCATGAAATTAGATGTATTGATTAAAAATCTGACGAAACACTATTGACAATGATGTAAAATATGTTGGGTGAGTCATGAGTGATACTGCATTAATAGATAATGCGAGAAAGGATTTGTGTCATCTATTCCATAACGGAAGTAGATATCTCAGGCCCTTTGATGGAATTGATATAGCCTATGTAAATCCATCGCCATTGTATGCAATGGAAGATTTCAATTCCGAATAGACAATGAAAGAATAATCAAGAACATGGGTTGATGGAAGTAACATGCAACCCTCTTAGCTCGAGATATCAAGATAAAGGGATTAGATTACACAGAAAGCAATCATAGGAGGTGACACATCATTACTGCTTTAATTTCATTCACTATGGGTGTATTGGAATGATTCTATATGCTAACCTTGGACTTTAGACTAGATCCAACTAAGTCCACTGAGAAAGAGGCCTAGAGGGTCACACACTAAGTGTGTCTAGGTATATCAGTTAAATATTATTTTAACAAGTTAAATAAATATTATTCCCGATTGTGGTTTAATAATTATTCAATGATTCTTGGTCGCATTTTTTTGACAATATTTATTCTACAGAGAAAATATTGTGGGAGAAATAATTTATTTATTAGAGAGTAATGTAGTGTTATTTATTTGATATATAAATAGCCAGTATTCAAGGTCTAATAAATGTGGTGGAGGAAAAAATGAAAAATGGAAAAATAAAAGTATACACCGTGTATATTAAATATACCCACCGTGTATGTTCTTCAAGGAATTTATGAGAAATAATATTATATATTTAATTAAATAATATTAGTTTTAAATCACTGGGCACATGCCATGTAATATTAAAATTCAACTTTTATTATTCGACAGGGGTTTTACTAAGAATTCAATGAAATGAATATATTCTTTCGGGTAATTAAATATTTTTATAATTCATTGTAATTAAAATCACAATTATATCATTCTCATTAGCCTAGCCATTTTGTGTGGTTGTATAGAACATATCCATGAACTCTATCAAGCATTGAGAAAGAGATCCTCCTCCACCGGATCATGGCGATCGAAGAATGACATCACAAGAGAAGGATCTTCTATGCTAGCACCTGGAGATCCCTTCAGCGATGTCTAGATAAAGGTGTATAATGTGTGGATGACTACTAGTGGAATCCTACACTTGGATTCTACGACGCAATGACGTATCACTTAAGATCGTAACAAGAAACATCAATGGAGAGATAATCCAATCAAATTAATTATTGATAATTAATTAAATCAATTATAAAAAACATATGATGATCCTATATATGTTTCATGGACCCCCTCTTTTTTTCATTCTTCGTTCTATTCTGATGATCCAATGTTTTATTATCATGACAGATCTCATATTGATCATTGTTAATGATAAAATTAATGTTGGGTACACTCACTAACATGCTTCCATTGTGCCTGAGACACAAAAATGATATCTGAGTGGGCCATATCATGGATTATAATTATTTAGTTTTTTGTTAGTGATTTATGAATTTAATAATTTAGTTGTTTCAATTCATGTTAGTCATTCTTTAAATTCTGAATATCGAGATTTGTTCCTCCTCTCTCATTTCTCGTTCACCTTACATAAACGATTTTTTCTTTTTAATTTTGATAAAAATAAAATGGAGAATCTCATACGGAGGATCAAAATGTTTCTTTCCATAAAACACCAGAATACATAGTGTGTATTCGGAAGTATATTCCATGTAGTCTATGTTCAATGCATCAGATTGGTCCATAAAATCAGGCTGTGTGTTGGAGTATATCTATGTCATAAATGACACCATGTGTTAACCAGGAACAGGTGGCACATGGTTTTTGGATTACATGAGATGTGGTCTATTGAAAATGGCGTGTAGTCCCTTCGGCTAAGGGTTGGACCATGTACTTCATACCCGGCTTTCCTGATTAGAAACCGTGTAACGCGGATACTACATGACATGTTTCACACTGCACATGCCATGTACTCCGAAATTTTTTGAATTACATCTATATGCAATTTCCCTGAGAATGTACTTTGGATAGACGGAGAAAAAAAGTACACGTCATGTAGTCGGAACTACATGTCGTGTACTCATCCAAATTATGAAGATTTATTAAAATTTATTATTAAATTATACCAACCCCTGAGACGTGTACCATAGTACAGGAGTATAGGTTAGGAACAACACATGATAGGTGTTTAATATAAATGTGGTTAATTTTAGATCTTCATAATGTTCATTTCTACTCATTGGGTAGTTATGAACGATAATTCACGTGGTTGCCTCCATGGTACAAGTTACGTACCAAGATTATTTTAAATTAATTTAATTGTTTAAAATTATGATGGATTATAATCTATAGGAAATTTGAAAATTGCTTTAAGATAATGGGATTGATTAATTAAAGATAAATAATTGATTCGAGCATGATTTATCTTAAACAAGAACGATTAAAAATTTAATGCTAGTTTTATTTATGCATAAATATCTTTGCATGTATGGATGATCATGAAATAGACCAAGACCTTTTTATGATAATGGTTTCTTTTAATTTATTTATTTAAATTAATTTTTTTGGCATGCAATCCTTCTCCTCATTAATATTTATGTCCTGTGTGCCCAAGGTTTCTTTTATGTAAACCCTATTTTTCATCTCCCCTACGTGTGAGATAAAATCACAAGTAATGGATGGATTTGACAAGCTAGTGGAGGTGGATCAAGTTAGGATCCAAGGTGAAACCAATCTGAGGAGATACAAAGGTGGACATGTGGAAAGATGTGAATATGAATCCAAATGGTTCAAGCTGTGTCTACCCTAGGTCTTAGATTAGTTTATCAACTACTAGATAGACTAACCAATAGAAAAAGCTCATGATCATACAATTTATTTTATTTCTCTCTGTTTCATGGTTTATTTATTGTGGGTCTGTTTTCATGATCATGCAATTAATGAATTAAACAAACATGCAATACAAAACTAAAATAAGATAGACTTATATGTAAAATATTATCTTAGACATGGTTAATCACTTACATATAGCCCAAAAATATTAGTAAACATGTAATCAAATATAATAAAATGGAAATTTATATATATGGATAAAATCTCTTAAAGAAACATTATGTCGGTATAGCCTCCCATAATCTTGGTTAGAATCGAACTATAGTTCAATGTTCTTAACCAATTCTAGTTGGGGTGCGTTGAATTATCGGGGAATTATAAATCAAGGTTTTAGGTTGAATTAACTTAGTTTCCATCAAGGGGTGAATTCCACAAAAGTATTGGGGCGTCCATTCTGCAGATCAAGTAGGTGCAAGTTAATGTAGTTGGAATTTGGAATGCATACGTAAAAAACGTTATGTTTATTGACCAACCCTAGTTGGGGTAATGCGAAGGGAAATATGGATCCTTGCCACTAGAAAATTCAGGAAATAGAATATTACAAATTGAATGATAAGGGATATTGGATTTTAATAAAATCGTGGGAGACTAAAAATTATTAATTTGTTTATTTGTCTTAGTTTTACTATAATAAATTTCTAATCCTTTGCTCGTCTTAATTATTAGAAAGGGAAAGAAAAATGGCTTCAAACATATCATTGAAAACCATAATCTAGAAGGAAATCCTTCTCACCAGTACTAATTTTTAAGGGTGGCAGAGGCATTTACGAATCATCCTTCACCACAAGAGGAAATGGTATGTGCTGGAAGAGCCAGTTCCAGTTGAGCCTAGGAAAGAGGCCATTGATGAGGAACTATCTCTCTATATGAAATATATAGATGATTCCATATATGTTCAATGTTTCATGCTATTATCCATGTCTAACAAGCTCTTGAAGAAACATGAAAACATGGACATGTATAGAATGATGTCTCACCTTAATGATCTCTACCATGAGAAGGTGAGATATGAGAGATATGAGATATCAAACACTTTGTTTACATCTATGCTTTCAGTTTCTGCTCCAGCTAGTCCTTATGTAGTCAACCTTACTAGATACTTTGAACTCTTGGACATCTTAGGGATTATGTTCCCGGATGAGTTCCATACAGATCTTGTCCTATCATCACTACCCAAGACCATCTCTAGATTTAATATCAATTATAACATGAGAAACAATGAGAAGAGTCTATTAGAACATCTGAAGTTAATTCACCAGGTAGATAAAGACATGGGGTGTGTCAAACCCATAGTCAATATGGTGAATATGAAAAGGAAGGATAAGGAAACGGGGAAAAAAATTATAATCTTTCTAAAGCCCCTGAGTGTCGTCCCTCCATTAAGGGAAGATCTAGAGGCAGGGCATGGAATGGGAGTCGATATGTTATTCATGTGGCAATCCCAGCCACTAGAAGAGGAATTTCAAACATAAGTGTGGGGATTCTAATGGTGCATTCGTTATCGAGTGTAATATTTCCATTTCTACACGTTGGGTATTAGATAAAGCTTGGGGGGTTCACAAATGTATTGAAATTCATGAACCAAGTAGGTTTAGAATTATTTACAGAGGAGAGTTGGATCTCCAAGCAGGCAATAACTTGAGGCTAGATGCATTGGCCATTGAGGATTACCACCTCTCATTGCTGACTAGTATGGTTTTGGTTTAACAATACTGTTATTATGTGCCTAGTGTTACCAAGAACAAAATTAATGTATCTTGTTTGGATATGGATGGATTTACTTTAAATTTTGAAAATAATGGTTGTCTCCTTTATAATAAAAATGTATGTTATGGTATGGAACATTTAAATAATGGTTTATATGTATTAAATTTTAAAAACCATGTATTGGAAATCGATAATCAAATAGACTCACCTGACTCATACATCACCCAGTTGCGGCATCACCATCTCGGTCATTTAATGGAGAAGCACTTGACAATGCTCTGTCAAGATGGATATTTAGAATCTACTGAGCTAAAACCACTAGATAGATGTCACTCTTGTTTACAAGTGAAAATGACAAAGACAACATTTTGTGGACATGGTGAAAGGGCCACAGATCTTCTAGGATTGGTGTACACTGATGTATCTGGACCATTTCCATTAGAAGCTAGAGGTGTATATTCTTACTTCATTACTTTTAATAAATATTTGAGTATATATTGAAATGTTTACTTAATGAGGTATAAGTAAAGAGCCTTATAGAAATTTATGGAAATAATGAATTAAGTATAGAATCATCTTGGTAAGAATATAACGAATATTCAATCGAATTGAGTTGAGGAATATCTGAACCAACATTTCATCATTCTTATAGGGAATTATGGGATTCTATCTCAAATCATTCCTCTTTATACACCATAGTGGAATAGTGTTAATGAATGGAGGAACCACACCTTGTTAGACATGGTGAGGTCAATGATGAGTCACGCAGATCATCCATTATCCTTTTGGGGATATGCAATACCAACAACAACATACACATTAAACCGAGTACCAATTAAGGAGTTAAATGGAATTACCTCATAGTTATGGAATGGAAAGAAACCCATTTTGTCACACCCACATGTATGGGGATGTGAGGAGTTTTTTATGCTTATTCAGGAAAAAACATAGCACCTCGGGGCATGAGGTGTATCTTTATAGGATATCCCAAGGAAATGAAATCATATTAACTATACTACACTTCAGACAAGAAAGTTATTATTGCCAAAAAAGCCTTCTTTATTGAGAGGGAGAAAATCCTAAAAAATTATTGTGGGAGAAAGATTGACTCTGACGATGTTGATGCTCAAGATACATAGGTGTTGGTACTGGAAGAAGTTCCACAGGTCCCTGTAGAAGAGGTTCCTGAAACACAAGTTCTGTATATGAGCTTAATAGAGGTAAGGCATCCAGAGAGATTTGGTTTCCTAGTTACAGAGGATGGTGAATCATTATTTTTTGGCCATGTTGAACCCCTATCCTACAAAGAAGAAGTATAAATATCAGATTTTGTGAGATGGCTAGAAGCTATGAATTCGGAGATGAATTCCATGTATCAGAATCGAGTATGGGTTCTAGTCGATGATCCAGTTGATGTAAATCTTATTGGATGCAAATGGGTATTCAAGAGAAATATGGACATGAAAGGTCATGTTAGTGCCAATAAAGTAAGGCTAGTGGCTAAAGGATTCAGACAGTGTCATGGAATTGACTATAATGAAACTTTGTCACCAGTTTCCATGTTTAAATCAATAAGAATCAAACATTCCATAACAGCATATAATGACTATGAGATTTGAACAATTGATTTCAAAATAGCATTCCTCAAAAGTAACCATCACGAATATGTCTATATGACACAAAGAGAATGGTTTGTGACACCAGGTGAATCCAAACAGGTTTACAAGTTGCACAAATCCATTTATGGATTAAATAAAGAATATAGTTCATGGAAAATTTGATTTGATGAATCCATAAATGAATTTGGATTCAATAAGAACGAATGTGAGCAATGTGTTTATAATAGGGTTAACGGGAATGCGATCATTATCCTAGAAGTATATGTTGACAACATATTGCTTATTTTAAATGATATACCGGTCTTACAGTCAGTTAAGGGATGGTTGGACAAGTGTTTCTCCATGAAGTAATTGGGTGAAGCATCTTACATTCTAGGTATCAAGATCATTCAGGATAGTTCCAATAGGCTTCTTGGACTATCTAAGGGAACAAACATTGTCCTGATACTAAAGAGATATAGTATAGAACAATCCAAGAGGGTATTGGTTCCAATGTCACATGGCCTACATCATTCTATGAAAATGTGTCCTCATACACAACAAAAGAAATATAGAATGAGTGTGATCCCATAATCTTCGGTTATAGGATCAATCATGTATCCAATGTTATGTACCAGGCTTGATGTTGCACATGAACTGAGCATGGTAGGAAGATTTCAAGCATATCTAGGAGAAAATCATTGGACATCTGTTAAGAAAATCCATAAGTATCTGAGAATAACTAATTATATGTTCCTGGAGTATGGAGGAGATGAGGATTTTTTCATTAGAGAGTATACTGATGGTGGTTTTCAGACATATCAGAACGTTCTAAAGTCGCAGTCTGGATATGTTTTAGGTCTCAATGGAGTATCTTTGAGCTGGAAGAGTTCAAGCAAACCTGTTTTCACCGATTCTACTGTGGAGTCTGAATATATAGCGGCTTCTGATACATCCATGTAAGCTTTCTAGATTTGAAACATTTTCCAAGTGCTTGAGGTGGTGCCTTGTATGAATGATCCTATCATATTGCACTGGGATAATAATATAGTGATGGCTCTTGCAAAGGGACAAATGTCACATCAACTGGAAAAGAACATAATATGAATGTATCACCTCTCGAGATATTTCTATAAAAGGGACGATGTTGCAACGAGCCGAGTGTCCATGGAAGAGAACATGGTGGACCCCATGTCTAAAGGCCTATCTGAACAAAAGAATGAATATCTTGTGGGTTAAAGGTTGTTAGTAGTTGTCTCTAGGACAAGTAAGATTCTGTTGGAGTTGGGTTCCTAGAACAAACTACTTTGTATATTATTCATTAATAAATACAATATCACATCTTGAATTTTCTTCTTCATGACAATGCAAGTGATAATTTCCAAATCATAGATGTTTCATTAAAGGTTCATAGCCGAACCCTGCTATAATGAGAACTCAGAAGTGCCATAACATTGTTCCTGAGTATATGTTATATGATCGGATGATGTTATTTGAGGGACATAAATAATATAGACCCTTAGTGGTGATAACTCATAAAAAATTGAGGCACCTTCTCTGGTGTGTTCCCTTTTTAATATCCAAGAAGATTTTATGAGAACGAGACCCTCCAGTAGGAAATATTCATTTCATAGTTTCATTCTATGTTCCTATATGAGGACATGTTTATAGTTCCATAGAGTATATGATTATTTCTAATGGGTATAAAAAAATGCACACTTAGATGTATTGATGAGAACTATGATGACACACAGATCGAAGTGAGGAAGGATAAGTTGGGTGCATCATGAGTGATACTACATTAATTGATAACGTGAGGAAGGATTTTTGCCGTATGTTCCATAAAAGAAGTATATATCTCAGGACCTTTTATGGAATTTATATTGACTAAGTAAATCTATTTCCATGGTAAGGAATGGGAGAGTTAAATTCTAGAAAGTAAAAGAAAGAGTAGCCGAGCTCATGGGTTGATGTCACTATAATGCAACCTGCTTGATTCGAGATATCGAGACAAACAGATTACATTACACGGTAAGCGTTCATAGGATATGGCACATCATTACGAAGTTTATTTCATTCACTATGGGTGCCTTGCAATATTTCTAGATGCTAACCTTGGACTTTAGGTAGTCTCCGCCTAATGCCACTAAGAAAGAGGCCTACAGGGTCACACACTAAGTGTGTCCAAGTATCAAAGAAAAATATTAATTTAACAAGTTGAATAAATATTATTCCCGATTGTGGATTAATAATTATTAAAGGATACCTGATCACAGTTATTTCGACTATAGTAATTTTAGAGAATATATTGTGGGGAAAATAATATATTTATTCATGAGTAATGTAGTGACATTTATCTGAGAAATAAATATCCATTATTCAAGGTCTAATAAATGTGGTGGAGAATATAAAAAAAATGGAAAAATAAAAGTACTCTCCAGGTATATTAAATATACATGATGTGTATTTTTTCAACAAATTTATGTGAAATAATATTATTTATTTAATTAAATAATATTAGGTGTAATTTTGTGGGTGCATGTCATGTAATAACAATACTCAACTGTTATTATTAGACATGGGGTGTTACCAAGAATTAATGTAAATAAATAAATTATTTTTGGTAATTAATGCATTTATTTATTCTATGGAATTAAAATCCTAAATATATAATTCTCATTAGTCTGGCCATTTTTGTGGTTGTACACAATGGATCCAAGAATGCTCTCAAGCGTCGTGAGAGAGAGTGATCCTCCTACACTGGATCAAGGTGATCGAAGGAGGACATTACAACCGAAGGCTCTTCTGTGATAGCTTCTAAAGATCCCTTCAACGATGTCCAGAGAAATGTGGAGCATGTGTGGATCACCTCTTGAGGAATCCTACTCTTTTATTCTACAACGCAACGATGGATCACATCAGATCCTGAACAAAAACATTAATGAAAAGGGAATTCCATCAAGTTAATTCTTGTAAATTAATTAATGCAATTATAACCAACATATGATGATCCAATCGATGGTTCTAGGACTCCCCTCTTTGATTTATTCATTATTCATTCTATTCCAATGATCCGGCATGTTATTATCATTACGGATCGTGGATTGATCATTGTTAATGATAAAATTAAAGTTGGGTACACCCACCAACACTCTTCTGCTATGCCCGGAACCTACAGTCTGATGAGATACTATGCATTGATGTAGGAAACACATACATTCCTAAATATTGAAAGTAGTGCTTCATATAATTCTTCCATAACTAAAAATTAGTCCTTCAGATATTGGAATACATTTTTTAATGGTGACCTCTATTGAGAGATAAATATTGTTATCAAACTTTCCCCCTTCTAACAAATTTTAGGTCTAATAGGGTGGATACCATGGGGTGAATCAGGGTATGAAAGATTAAAACAACTTCCCCTTTTGATCATGTTTCATTTTCAGACAAAAAATATTCTCCCTCCTTCCCGTTGTAGAATATAGAAACATCATATAGCATGCACATGATGCATCAATTTTACATGGTTCTACCTCACTGGTATACATCCAATGACCATACACCTGCAATGTGATAATGTAACAAATGGACTATAAGTGAATTTTTTTACAAGATCAAAGAGGACTCATTGTCCCTTTGAGTTTAAATCAAATCACAATTTTAAATCTCACTGCTCTCTCAACAAATGTCCGCTCACTACTTATTCAGAAGATCCAATCACAGTTCAAAGGCATGTAGGACCATTAATTATCAGTAATGAATGCATCCTCAAATGTATATAGATTCTATTTTGATGTTGAATTTTCATCCACTAATCAATAACCCTTCATCATTAAACACTGGTCAATAAACATTGAAATACTTCTTTAAATCTCACTATTTCAAATAGCTATTTATTTTTCAATGAAAAAACAAGAATTTTGTATGTTACAAACTCTTTATAATGGGCAGACCTTCATAGATCTACCTACATTGTAGATCACACTTCTTCTTAGAGAACAATACTTCATAGAGCTCAGGTTGTCGCAGAGCTCATGTCATCGTTGAGAAAATTCATATACTAAGCTCACTGATAAAAGGTAGAAGACCCCTTCTTCGTTAATATCTTAACACATAGAGGAATTAAAATGGGTCATGACTAGGCTTTTCTTCTCACAAAGCTCAAGCCTTTCATTGAAATCTATCTTCTTAGAGCATCTGTTTCTTTTAGAAATCAAAATATCTACATCTTTTCTCTCTTAAAATCATGAGAAATGAAGAAGGGTGGCCTCTTATTTATAGGTGTGGTCAAACATGGAGATATCTTCTTCGGGTGTGATTTTTGGTATAATAAAAATCATATCTATAACACATATTCCCATACCAAAGAACCACTAAAATATGTCTTTTTCACAATGCTCTACGTCAAATGGTTCATCCCACTGCCACAATGCTCTTCTGCAATACTCTTCACCTCTTCCGTTGGAAAATATTTTCGTAATCACAGAGCTCACCATCGAAATTATTCTTTTCGTTACAAAATCAACATCATGAATCTAATTTACTCTAAATTCATTTGTTTTCCATATATTAATTTTATCTTCAAGGAATTTCACATTTAACAATGATTTCCAATCTCCAAATTTTGGACCCAACAATTTTGAAAAACAATTGAAAACGTTTCCACCATGTATCTATTATTTTGTATTGCCTCTAGATATTCCATTCCTTTATCATGGATATTTTTTGACATGTATTTTCATCAGTATCTTTGGATCTCAATTATTCCCCATGAAAACCTACGATTTAAAAAAATACAACCAACAAAATAATGATGCAATGTTACCTTGAGGGATTTTTTCCCAACCAACATGATACATATTTATGGCCAGATATCCAATCCCAGCTCTATATATAATGTAAATGGAAAAAAATATTTTTTCGGAAAATGTGTTAGACCTACATATGTAATTTAACATTCAAGAGCCACGTGTGGACTGTTTTATATTTATATAGGATATATAATGATTCAAAAATCCCAAAACCTGGATAAAGGCATATGATATAATATTAAAAAAAGTCCCCTATTAGTAAATAGGTCTGACGTGCACACAGAATTTTCCATTCAAGAACTATATTTAGATTGATTGTTATTACCATAAGATACATAGTGATTCCCAGATCCTGAATTTTTGGTCCAACTAAAATATATAAAATAATTTACCATTCCCGAGATATGGGAAAAACCAATGTAGAAAATATTCTCATGAACTACATGTGTCTTGATTCCTATCATCATCAGATATGTTGTGATTCCCAGATATCAAATATTTGGTCGATATATTAGAAAAAATTAAATGAGAGAAAGAAGTTCTCTTCTCTCCCCCAAATCAACTTTTTTATTTTATTTTCATAGAACCTCATTGAGGATGAGTGGAAAACAAAACATCACGTGGGGGATACAAAACATAGACACCATATTTGAAATTTAAATATTATAACACATCAACAGTAAATAATCCAATGAAGCATCAATCAACGAGGTACTAAATCATAAAGATATATGACTTCTACATCATGATTCACCCCTGCCATCGACATTAACCAATCGTCTTTATCATTTTTGTCATCCGTTATCTCACCCATATGCCAGAGAACACATTTTTTTCAAAGCTGATCTGCACCTCTCCATATCCACCACTAACATCCCATCACAATCGGAGTCAATCTTGACCTCCCAAAACACCAAAAACAAGTCTTCATAGAAAAACATAACTTCTGGAAGGAACCATGAGAAATCAGTATCAATTTCACTGTTTACCATCATTTTCGACAAACCATAGAGAGAACTGAATGACCCCATTCCATATAACAAAAGGTCAACTTCATCCTCCCCGAACCAATGAAATATGAAACCACCGTGAGTCACAATACTTCTCTAACTCACATACCAACTCATGGGGGATATCACCATGAAACTCCACCTCTTAGTGAGTAGTGGATACCTTGAGCAAACATAGAGAAATATGTGGGTGAAGACAATGAGAGAGATCATCTACAAGAACCACTAAAAAGGACCCAACAATAAATAAAAAGCACCCAAAATAGAAAAAACACCAAAAACAAGAATGAAGCATAAATGTATTAATAGAAATATGGGGATTAAATCCAAAGGGAATCCATAATCGAGACAACTGGTGGAAGTGTAGGCTTTGAAACCTGAAAACAGAAGTCAAGAAGATGCCTGTTGAACCCAAAACCACCGATCTTTAGCCAAAAACCTCTGAGTCCCTATTGCTCATATCCGACATGGATTAGAGAGTCTGAACACGATGTCCTAGAATGGATGATTGGCCTAGGGTAACATCAAAGTGCCTCAAATGAAGCAAAATTAAGGAGTGAGACCAAGGAAAAACCGAGTACGGACCAGCCGTAGAAGGAAGAAGAGGAATGAACCCTAGGAAAATCAATGGATGTGGATGTGTAAAGAAGGGGGTAGTGAAGAGAAGTGAGGAATAATGAATGGAGAGATCAATAGAAACCCATAGATGATGATAGGGTGGATCAAGCGTGAGATCAGGGCAAGCCAGGGGAATACAAGGTCATTTCTCTCCTTCTTGACATATGGTTGAGGCCTATGTTTGGACATTTAACCAAAACTAAAAGTGGTTTAATTCATGTTACCACATGATACATAAGGACATATTGATCATCCATTATAGTCCCATCATTGATTTTCCAACAATCCAACTACTAACCATCCATGGGAATGATATCCTTGTTGTGGATACAATCTATATTAAATTTTGAACATCCCCATATAATCCAACACACACACACACACAAGCACCACATTAACTATAAAATTATCCATTGTTTATCAATCCAAAAATGAAACATTTGATATTATAGAACATGGAAATCTACTCTAAATATATTTATTGAGACATGTTTTAAATATATAATTACATCATAGTCGCATGATGTTAAAATACATGAAATTTCCCTAGTCGCCACACAGTAAATGACATAATCACATCCTAGTCACATAACATTAGACAATAATAAAATATCCCAGTCACATGACACAAAACAATATGAAAATTTCTTAGTCACATGATGTTTAAATACATGAAAACATCAAAGTATCATGATGTTTAACTACATAAAAATCTCAATGTAACATTACATTAAACTACTTGACAATCTTCTAGTAAAATGATGTTAAACTGCATGACAATGTCCTAGTCAACTGATGCTAAATTAAATAACAACATCCTAGTCATGTGATATAAAAATGATCAATAACATCCATGTCACATGACATTATACTATACAATAGTCGATCATCATGATGAATATATCTTCACTATAATGGGTGTGTATTCAAGAATTGCATTTTTTTCCATTAACCCTAAAAATGTGTTCAATACATTTTGTATCATCATTTTGGGTTCTCACGACCTTATTGAATATTATGTTCCCCATGAAGAATATTCATATAATTGATATCTATGTTAATACTGACCAATTTAGTGAGTTGAAATCCTTCTCTTGGAAATTCATTGACCATGTGCTCCCATATTCTTAATTATCCCCCACTGAAATCTAGTAATAGGTAATGGTAAATCCAAATAGAACCCACTATGATTTGATGGGGAATAACACAAATATACAGATCTTTCTACTAGTGTGTGTTTTGATATCATAGGATAGTGACCCCTTAAATCCATGAGTTATTATCCTGACTACGTGAAAAATGGGATTTCTCCACTACTAATTATTAACCCACACCTACATGTCTCTACCTCCCATTGACTCAGATATTTTTGGTTACGATTTACACTCAGTGTAACCTAACTATCCTAGTAGTTTTAGACACTCTTGATGTTACTAATATTAACATTTCACCAATTATAAAATAAATATTATGAATTTATGTTATTATACCCTTTTCATTTATGGATATGTATATCTTATGATGACTTAAATTCCTTGAAAAAAAATACCTTTGGGAACCGATTTTTTCACATAAGGAAATGATACATTTCATCCATTTCCCCATGTATAGAAGGAATCAGTAATTACTCAATGGTTTACGCATTCATATTCTACGTCTTGTTAGTACAAGTATAATCTCTACAATATTTATATCAAAACAACATGTGGATTTATTCCTTTTACCATATGATATACAGTGATGCCCATGACTTCAATCTAGAGTCTATCCATAATTTATTAATGAAATTCCCCATCCATACACATGATCCAAATATATATAGGGATCCTTTTTAATTAGATCTACTTGTGACTTGATTCTCATAATATGGGATACGTATTGGTTCCGGGATTATCTATTTCAGACCCATCCATGAGTTCTCATCTCTCCAAACTAATTATATTTTTGAGAACCATGTTTATGTTGGGATTCTAGATCATATTAAATTTCAAGGTCCCCCATATATACCTTATAATTTGAGTTAACACGGCTCAACAAAATTTGGGGTTGACACATATTTCTCACACTGATCATGAATATTTTGATCTTAGGGAACTGAGAAAGACACTCTGACCATCACGATCAAGGTGTGTTTTATCCAAAGACAAGGAACCATGTAATTTTCACATGATGTTTAACTGCATGATGATATCCTTATCACATGAAGTTAAACTTCATGGAAATTGGTTTTCACATTGAGCAGATCATAACCATTAATAGTTTTGATCATCAATCACATGTTTTATCCCTTACCCATGAAATGTGTTCGACAGCACTAGTGTATCACTTAGGATCATCTGACCAATCAAGAATAATAATTTCACCATGAACCAACATCATATCATCGATATAATAGTTGATAAAAATAAATTCATCAAGTTGACATTCTTATCATGGAACCCCATAGACTATGGGCTCCCAGGATTGTAGTTATACCCTATAGAAAACTTGTAATAGGGACATGTTAATCCAAAGTGGAAGAACTATGATTCATTGGTGATTAAACCAGCTTATATGGTCTTTGACCTAGTGGATGTTTTCATTCTACAGGAGATTACCCCTCAAATCTAAGAGATATTGTCAAATCTGCATGGATTGTGGGATTATTCAATTATTAATGGATGAACCCTACTCATCAGTGTCCACCTACCATTGACTTAGAAATAATTGGGTTATTATTTAAACATCTCATAAACCAACCATAAAAATAGGTTAATATACTATTGAGGTTAAAAATCTATGAAGTATACACATTTTAATGTAGGATTTTAATATCATAAACATGTACCCCTCTATATCAGTGTATGAATATCATGTGATGACCAAATTTACTCAAGATAGTAATTCCTTACAGTGATTTTTCTATGTCAAGTGAAGTTATATTGGATGACAAAGTCCAATATACACGACATTAGACTAAAGATAAAAGTCCTATTTTCATTATATTAAACTACAAGACATATGGTCAATCATAGAATAACTACAATTTCATAGATAATTCCATCATATCCATGAATCTGTGATAGGGACGAATGTTTCACCTCTTTACCGGAATGAAATATGTAAATTATATTTCCCATCATATTATAGGTATATATTTTGAAGTCTCATTAGCTAATCAATTTGTAAAGACTCACTATGGAATGGATAAAACATCCCCCATATCCCATGAATATGATTCAAATCTATACAACATGATCTTCTTAATGGATCTATTTATGGTATTATTCTTACCCTTATAATGTGTAATGGGAAGCATAAAGAAACTTATCTATAAAATTACACATGCCATAGCTTAAATATTTTAGGTTCATTTATAAAAACAATTACCTATGAAAGAATATGGTCATGGAATGGATTTTTTCGGCATTATATAGATATTAGTAATGAAGGCTCTAGTATATTGATATCCATTAATAATAATATATGGTGATAACATATTTCATTCTCATCTAAACATCCCCAAATAGTGTGAAGTATCATTAAGTAAATCTTTTGGAATTCCACATCAGTTTCTATATCTTTACTCTATGACTTTAAACATAAAGTAACATGACCTTCTCACATTATGTTAAAATAGAAGAAATATATTTATTACTACATGACACTGGACAATGAAAACCATTACGAATCATCACTATATATCGAAGGACTATAAGCTACTATCCTTGGTCAAACAATGTTTTCGGAGCATCCATTTTTTATATAATCAACACAATCTATAAACCAAGCTTCATTTAATTAGTGTCTTGAATTTTAAAAATCCTTACCTGTGTTTTTGGAAAGGGAACTCATCTTTAATGTAATGCTTATTTGACAATGCATTTCAACCCATGGCTCCAGCGTATGAGGTCCCAGCAATCAACCAAATGTGTCTTTAGCAAAAAAATATGGATTCTAATCCATTTGATTCCTGACATCACTAAAGTGTATATTTCCAACATATAATGATTTGGGATCATCCTAGGTATAATTGTTCCAAGTTTTCATTCATTTTCTGAGAACCCCTATCCATGATTTACAATATTCTAATCCTCCACATGGGAAGTAGTTTGAGAACATTTATTGATGGGAATCCCAAGTATGATGTTGTGTAACACTTATTTCTTATTTAGACTACTTGAATCATGACATTAAACTATTTAAATTTTCGTCAATGGTGTATGAACATAATAATTAACCTTCTATTTTTCATATTGAAATATACTAAAATTCTAGTAAATGAGTCATAAAAATATTTATAATGAAAATATACAAAGGGTTGTTGGAGAGAAATTCAAGCCTCTACTAACTAAAATATTCAACTCTAGAGTTAATGTAAAAATTTGAAAATAATAAATAAATGAATAATTCTTATGGGGACCATCATGTGGCTCTAGTAAAATTTTATCCACACTCACAGGACCCCTAGTTTTGAAGAAATATTGATTAATTATTTCTCAAATTTTCTCTTTGTGGTAATGTTTTCACTAGGATGTAAAAAATAGTTATTGTTCCTGAAACCTTCTTAAATATTGTATTTTCCAAAAAAACATTTTTGTCTTAGAATTCAAAGCTAAAACACACAAATTCCTTGAATTGATACAATTATCACATAGAACCCCACAACCAAAGTTCATTTCTATTGGTTCGTACTTATATTGTATTGGTAATAGTGGATGAATACTCTGAAGGGGACCTTGTTTGTTTAATTAGTGAGAATTTAAACACCATTTATATTGGGACCAGTGGTTTCTTGGTCTAAATATAATGACCCCCCCTTAAAAACCCTAAACATTTTCCCTATAGAGTAAAATAGTATTGTCTACCATTTCGAGGGGTCGACCTATTACTCTTAAACCCTATTATCACTTGACTCATATATTCATAGACAAAGATTTTGAATTCTCATAACAAACCTATTCAATAGAATTATACATCTAATAAATTCTTTCACCATGTATTGTACCCATTCTAAAAGGATGAATGGGATAGTCAATTCCAAAAACATTTAATGGTCCACAACACCTGTACCAAAACCACATGGTGTAGGGCCCAATCATCCCGTCAATTATCTAAATTTACAAAGTTCCCCAAAACCCTTCTAAGATAGTTAGTTTCTCCATATCCCACTCCGTCATCCAAATATTTATTTTTTAAAAATATTTCGCATAACTTGTGATAATGATGGTATCAAATTTGATGACCATTCATGTAGCCACTTTTGGATTGTGTAGATGGGATTTTAACCCATTAAATAGAGGTGTCTCCTCTTTGTAGTAAAGGCGTAACACCTTGTGTATTTATTTTTTTTAAAATAAATTAAATTTCTTTGATATATTTAATTACATGCAACATAAATTTAAGCTTATAAAACACGTGATATTGTTTTTTTCACGTTACAAATGACATTGATTTTTAAAAAAACCATGATATACTATTAACATTATTATTCAAACATGACAGTTTAATCTAATCCATTGAACTTAATGATTTGAATATTTATATCTACTTTTTAAATATTAATTAATTTTTTTAATAATGGAAACATGTTTATAAAAATCAATTAATTGTTTTTAAAATCATTATATATTTCAAAAATACTATTTTATCCAAAAAATACAAATTTTGTGAAACATTATACAATTATTTTATTTGACCTTTTGAAATTTAAAGGGGAAAAATATACATAATTATTGAAATAATCATGAAAAATTTACCATACTAATATTTTTTCTATTTTATTGAAACATTTCATTTTTAGATTAATAATAATTTATTTTTATTTTTAATTGAGAAAATTATTTACATTTAATTTATTTATAAAGGTGAATTATATTTTGATTTAATTTTATAAGATCCTTTGTTTTCATTTGATGTAATAATATATTTTCATTTGGTTTCAATTTTTAATTTTTGCCTAATGTGTCTACCCTTTTTCATCACATGTGTTTCAAGAGTGTTTGTGGCTTATTCAGAGCTCAGAACCTAGATTTTATGTCGCAAAAGGCCGGTCACATGGTTAATATGAACTGTGTGGGGCAGTCTGCATGGTTACTTCTAACCATTTAAGGCTGAATAGATGGAAGCTACAAGGTGCATAGTTAGAAAAACTTTACAATTTAAGGCTCATGGACCTGCAATCACTTCTTCAATTTTGGAAGTGAGATAAGACACTATTATCACACATTTAGTCAAACCCTGTGAGAAAAGCATGTGATGTTCCCCAATCCTATGGAATACGGTGCTCTGTTGGCACACGGTTTGTCCAACCATGTGGCCAAGGCGTGTAACCCAAGAATTTGTGGGATATTACCATAATTCCCATAAAATGTATATAATTTATAACTTAATTCACATTATTCTTCTACATTGGATATCCATGGGTTTTGTTTCTCCTCTTTGATCTTTTGGGTAGTATCAATCTCATTCCTCCAAATGAACACGGATTCAAGAGTTGAATGTCTTGTTGGACCGCATCAGTGACAACATAATCCCTTTTGTACAGTTTTATATTCTTTATTGTATTGTTTGTGCTGTTTATATGGAATCTAATATGCCCAAATTTTAGGTTCTTCATCTGTTCTTTGTTTTTCTGCTGATCTCGATTAAATATAGAGTTCATATTTTATGATCACTCCACCACCGAGTTGTGTTAGGTGGTTATAAAATTTCTTTTTGGGTTTGGGTCTTCGTTTGGATAGTTTCCATTGTGACAACCACCCTAAAATTTTGAACGACTTTCATGTTCAATTGGATATTGAAATAAAATGACATAGAATTTTTTAGGGATTCCCTTTAAGTCACTAATTCTTAGTTGGATGTTATTTTCATATGCAAGGCTACCGATGGGGTGTGCCTTATAATTTCCCTGAGTGTGACATTTGTTAAACAACCCAATAGGTGTGTGTTTGGATTTAATATTTATTGGATGCGTAATTATTATTAAATGGAATTTAATATCTTCAATATGAGTTATTCTTACTCCTTTTCAATGTGGTATATGTTGTTGAATTTTTAATTGTTGTATTGTGATATGTTATATGAGTGCGTATACTTAATTGGTTTCTTTTGAATGTGGATGGTTAAATGTGTGGGTAAACTCATTGATAGAATTGAATATGAATTTATGGATGGATGGTTTTGTGAAATTAAATTGTAGTGGATTACTTGGATTGTATACCAGAGTTCTTGATTCCATTTATTTGCCACAATCACTTCAACAATAGATCTTGTTTTGTGGTAGAATATTCCTTGGACCTGTATGAACCTTTCATTTTTATTTTGTAGGATTACAATGGAATTTATACCCCATAGATATAGCTTGATGGACATGAATTAGACATACATTGTTTCAATGATCCTTAGACCCCATGAGTGTTGTTACTATGTTTCCGTCGAGATGCTCCTGGGACTCAATGAGGATTTATTGGTCTTTTAAAACTTATATATGGCCCTTCTATGTTTGGAGCACAGATTTAATTTCATGACTGTGGTAAATTTCACATGAATGGATATACATCAGGGACATGGTATACATGAGACTTCAGGTTGTATGACTTGTCCATGGTATGCATGATACATATGGATATATGGAAATTCTACATTGGTTATTTCTATTTTTTATTATCTACATTGTTATAGGATCTTGACTCTTCGTTTTCATGGAGCATAGAGAGTTAATTTAATACAATTTTACTCATTCCAGGGGAAATTTAATTTTAATTACCACTTACATGTGATATTAATTGCACACTAATTTTTTAATATTAAACAAACTGTTATTAGTATAGATCTTTGGGTGTTTACCAATTGGGATCATTTATCACACCACGTTTTGTCCATTATTGGGTACATAAAAAGACAATATGGTTGGATGTAGGAACCAAGGTATGAAACCATAATTATATGGGTTATTTCGTGCCATTCATAGGAGTTGGGGAGATAGCGACCATGTTGAGGCTCAGGATGTTGTTTGGAGACAACACATTTTTTCATTTATCTTTTTGGACAAATGTGTTGTGTTGTTCTAATGTGTACTTATTTTTGATTATTTGTAGAGACTTGTGTCATCATATTTATATATTAGATACATTTAGAATAGTTTATATATTACTACCCTACATATTTATCATTTTCATGGTTGTTATATATAAATATTTTTTTGAATGATATTGATATTCTAAGGTTTCACACACTGGTAATGAGTGAACAGTCTACACATGGACACACCCTAGGCCAATGATACTAGTTGGAATCCTCTGGGGTTTGGGGAGATGTGATTGATGCCTATTCAAAAACTGAGCTCATGGAACTATTGAGTGTTTTTTGATGCTCCTTTCGTCACAGAATCTAAATATTGGAAAAGAGGAATATCTGAGCTCAAAGTGATACAACCTTTGGACAAATATCAAAAATTGACAAAGGAAGGAATAAGAAGAATGTTGCACAAGGATCGCGCAGGTTATACAATGGTCATGCAAGTGCACTTGCGTGATGCCTAATGGTCGTGCTAGTGACTTGCGTGCCCTAAGTGATAACCCCCCGTGTCATCTTCAGCCAATAAATAGACCCTGTGGGCCCCCCATAAAAGGAGAAAATTTTCGAGAAACTCATATTTGAGCTCCCGGCGCCCTATTCTTTTATCAAAGATTCCGAAACACTTCTAAGGTAATTTCTTACCAAAAACAGAAGATCTAAAAAGGGGGAGGAAGGCCTAAGAATTGAAACTCATCAACACTTTGCGCGCCTGAGTGGCCAGCCCTTAAGGGAAATGGATACACTTACGTTCCGCCTTCCTCATTCAATAGAACTTGCATGCCCCTCTTCTGGAAGAATGTAATGTTGATTTGAATGGCTTCAACCAAGATTCGCTCAAGTATTACCCTGCTAGTTAACCATCGTGCAAGTACCCATGTGTCGCGCAGGTATACCTATGCGACCAGGACTTGCGCGCCCATGTAGTACATGCGCGCCTGCCAAGACTTGCATGCCCCTACCTTTTTTGGGTGTACTTCTTGACCATTTCACCCCTCATAATACATTACACATCTCCTATTCAGGATTCATTCTTCAAGACACTCTTCAAATCCATTTATGGCATGATTTCTTGATTTGACATCATTATCTGAAAGGAATTCTGTGGAATAACTCTCAAACTCTAGTGATTTCCACATCTTTATGTCACTAAAGATTGATATCTCATTCATTAAACCTCATCCTTTACAATGAGAGAACTCATTAACCTAGGCATGATTATTAGGAGGTAGCCCCAGTCCCCGAATTTGGGCCTCCTTTTCAGGAGTAATCCCCAGTCTTAATTTCTCTTAACCAGTCTTAATTTACCTTTGATCTGGGATTCCTTTTCAGGAGTAAAACCCAATCATAAGTCCTCTCCTAATTTGGACCTCCTTTTCAGGAGTAAGACCCATGTTAGAGTATTCAAATATCCATGACACACATATACCTTTATGGACCCTGTTTCTAGATTTCTTCCCTGAAGTAAATCCTAATCTTCATTTATTTGGGTAGTCATACATACATAAGCCCCACATTATTTCTTATGATTCCATATTTCATGGCACAATTCTCTGATTTTTACCAATACCTCTTGTTTCTCACACATAGCATGAGTCACGTGATCTTAGAGTGTAAAAGAAATTATGACATCCTTCTTTGATACATCAATCGTAAACATCACACTCCCTTACTCGATCTACATGGGTTCTGATTCCTTTTATAAACAAAGGATATGTAGGTAGTCCATCTGTGGGTTCGATCCCAACTCTGAAATAATTCATGCCCTTCTGAATAACAATAAACTTCAAGTGCCCCACTCAGTTGCATTCAAACCAGTATGGTCATCATAAGGACCAAGATACTTTTACGTATCAAAGGATACAATTGACTAAGAATCTCTAACAAATACAGATGATTCTTTATCAATGAAGAACCTCAAATACATATATTTTCTAAATTTCCTACGTATCGATCATTGATTGTCATATTTAAGGAAAACTCATTTTATACTTGGTAATGTAGTAAGGATTCATCAACATAAATTAAATATATAAAGAGAGTCCCGGAGTAGACAATAATTCTCCTCAAAAAGGTGTGATGAGTCCGACCTCCCATCCCCTCGACTAATGAAAATTCCGAAGCCTCATCAGTCTACAAACTAATGAGCACCTACCTTTGGAAAGTAGGTCCAAATGGATGTGGAATCATTGGATGTTTCCGGTTCTAAAAAAAATCATGTTAGAAACCGATCATAATGTTTGAACCTCCCATCAAGGAGGTTATCCCAAAATTCCGAGGGGAAACAAAAATGGTGAACCCGACGTGAATCATTAACCAAGTTAAAATGATGTTTTACCTATTTGTTAGGACCTTATTTAAAACTCAATAAGAGGGCCAACAAAAACAATCATTGAAATATGTGCTCATCCAAAATATGTAGTGGCTGAATTTATCTTGATTATGTCTGTTATATCAAACATGCACTCTTTTCCAAGATCTTCTGCATTTCTAGAATGGCTTCTCTCAAGTTCACACCTGTGAATACTGCTACTGCAAATGCCACTTCTGCTACTCCTGTTGGATCATTGTCCACTCTGAGGACGATATCACCTACCCAGTGTCTTCAACACTGGGTATCAAACACACTGGTTAAGGAGTACCATCAACACGGTACCATCCCAAATCTGGAGGCTGCCCGACAAGCCCTCCAAGTGAACAACTCACACCGGTCGTCTGAACAATGACGACCAGTGATCATGAAGTAGGCAGTGCTGACTACCGTCTCGAACTATTTCGGGTCGTTATACCCGAAATGCAATCACCAGTCACTCCCATATTCTGGGGAGGTGAATGAGCAGGTCCCTCAGGGCCTTAATTCAAGAAAATAGGAGTCTTTTCTAAGGGATCCCACCATCAATCGCCGCCAGACTCGTACGGAAGTGCGCCCTCAACATGATGAGGTTACCGACTCCGGGCATTCGGCTCAGGTTCCTCGAACCCGAGCAGGAAAGACGAATCGCCAGAGGCTATGTCTGGTTAATAGTGAGCAGGGTCTCATCTCTACTATCTCCGGAGAAGTCCGCCAACCTAACTTGGTGGAAAGAAACGAGCAGGCACACACACCTACCCATTTTAATTCCGCTATCCAGCAGACTCATCTGGAAGCATCACGCCAATCCCGACAGGAAATTCCAGTGGAGTACTATAAGCAGGAACATACACTTGTTTATACATCATCAGCTAGTCAGCAGGCTCTTCTAACTACATATGATGGATCTCATCAACTATGTTTGGCGAAGTGTAATCCGCAGGCACATACACCTGCTAGTAATAATCAAGCCTACCAATAGTCTCACTTGGTAGCATTCGGAGAAGTTAGTCAGAAAGCCCCGACAACAAATAGGAGACAGAATCAACTCTCTGCCCCCACACTTGAGTACTGTTAGGATTCACTGATAGGAAAAGGAGTACAAGATCAGGCACATACACCTAATCCAAGCCCAGAATGGACGTATATTCCCGTTCCGACAGCTGATGTCACCAAGAATATTCTATCAATGGTGAAAGGGAAGAAGAAAATCCCTACTCATATTCTGGAGGCCTGACAAGATATTATAACAACTTCAGTGGCATCTCAGGGAAATAAACGTAAATATATCCCTACCAGTGGAGTGACACATCAATAATTCACTCCAGAACAGACATACACATCGGTTCTAGTCAAAGAGTGTTGTGGGGAATACTCTCCCATATCATACGGACAACCATGTCAGGCACATACACCTGATTTGAGTAGAGATCATCAGCATAACCAGACCATCTTTCCTGATCAGGCACATACACCTGCTCAGAGCAGCCACTTTCGTCAACAAGTGGTTTCCAAGGCGAGTAAGAAGGCGTCTAATAAAAAGACCCGCCCATCACAATCAAGAGATCAAGATCCAATCTGTAACAAGGCCTTGCTCGATGTTGGAGTTCTTGAAGCCCTCAGACAGTTATCTGTTGAAATTCAAGATTCTACTCCCTCATTTCCCAATAGTGGGAACATTAATTCCGAAGGACTTCAATAGACACCTCCTCATGAAGGCTTGCTTCATTACAATTCAGTCGATCTCGAAGATTTATCTTCAAATGAGATCCATAGGTACCCTCTCTGCGGTCAAAAGACCAAGGAGCAAGAGATCGGGTCTTTTTCTGTAACACATTATGGTTGTCCTCCCCATGATGATGAATTTCGCTGCGAAAGTCCTCTCCGCAGTAGGGATACACATTTCTTGGAAAATTATTCAGTGGACAATGTAGTGCTGAGAAATACGTCTTATCTTCAGGTACTTTCAAATGCAAAACAAGTCATGTCTGATGCCTCATCGCTAGCAGGTGAAATACTTTCTCAATATGAAGATAGCCCAGGGTGTAGGTCATTCTCCAAACCACCCCTAAGTCATGTATATTCTATTTTGATCAATGATTTCTCTACAAATCATGTTGAATTTGATGAAGCAACAAGGAAAGACCAACTCTGGTCAAATCAGGTAGCATAATCTTCATCAAATGATAAAGAGGAAATGCTGAACATGAGAAAACAACTGGCGAAAGGTGAAGTGCCAGTCATGTTTTGGCCTTTGGCTGAATCTCAGTTTGACATTCCAGAAATGTTGACGGAAGTTGAAATTCATGATATTCGTCTCAACATATGGAAAACTCTTTGTCAGTTAAAAAAGAAAGTATTATCTTATGATGAATATGAAAATCATCTTAAGATAATAGAAGGGTTACAACGTCATATTGATTTGGCATCTCTATCATTCTCTTGTTATCCGAAGGCTGAAAACCAGCAGAGACCCCTTCAATGTTCATGCCATGGCGCACTAAGAAGATTGTGTCAGTTAATTGCTAATACCCCATTTGGTATTCGTGTCATAGGATGGGGTGTTCATGGAGAACTGCATTTCACAGTTCTCTCTAGTCAGCAAAGGCCGCTGAAAATGGTATCATGCAATGTTATTTCCCATGGCCGGCCACAGTCAATGGGCTTTGTTTGTAATCAAAAGCTTGCCCAAGAACATGCCTCAACTATTTCCTCTCAAAATCAAGAATACTGAGAACAATTTGTTGAATTATTCCTGCATCAAGCAAATGAGAATATTGAACAGGCCTCTCGTATGGAGAAAGCACATCATCAAGTGACAGAAGTGTCAGAAATCATCCAATAGTCTTTTGAACTGGGTGATAAAAGTGGATACAGGTTAAAGCATCCAGCTAATTTCCGGACTAAGGTTCGCTAAATCATGATAGCTTTTAAGAATGTCTAAGACATAGAATTTTAAGAGCCACCCCAGATCACCATACTAGGGACTCATTTAAACCAACCCTTGGAATCAATAAATAAGATTCGAGGAGTTGAGAAGGAAAAGCCCCAGTCCACAGGACTGGGGACTTTTTCAAATCATCAATCTTCTCCTTAGAGAAATTCGGTCTTTTCTTAATTGGAGAAGAAGCCTCAAGAGGAACGAAGAGCCATATTATCAGGAGATTCCCTCCAAATTACGGTCCGTCAAGAATTTCCTGAGGGATCGAATCAACAAAAGGCAATGTCTCATAAAAGACATGGAGGAAGACAATATCACATAAATGATGATAGAAGGGATGTGATGAGTTATGCATCAATTAATGTCATCAATTCCATTGTTGCTGATCCACCAGATGAGGCTCACTCATGGGACTCAGATGAAGAGGTTCCTGCTCAAGAAGATATACGCACCGACACAAATGAAGAAGGTGTGCGTACATGAAGTCAAAGGATTACTCAGAACCTAGGTAATCCTTCGAGTAACCCACTTCCCCCTCTCCAAAAAGGATCCAACAAAGGGAAGGGAAAGAACCAGGTTACATATCCTCCTCTGGAGAAGGTCAATCGCTCTCACTAGAGCAAAGGTTTTCATAACAGGAGGAATAAATGAAGGAATTAATAAGGTTGAATGCAGAACTAATTCAGAGTAGTCTTATTCTTAAGTAGGATGGAGTCAGTCAGCCAAAGATATTTGTTGTAGCTACTGAGATGGATCAAGAATATCCTCCTCTATCAGTACACCCTCACAGTTCTAATCCTATGGGTCAAGTGCAACAACAGTTGGCATTGCTACCATCAGTTGTAGCACCAACCACCACATCTTTCCGAGCTCTAGTCATTGCACCTACCAAATTCCAAGTTCAACCAGATGTTTCTCAAAATTTAATAACTACTATTGAGACATTAAAAGCTCAGTTAGAATCTATGGAAGGGAAACGTGTGCAATTTCAACCAGAAAAGAAAGATTACATTGAATGGGTAGATTCAATCTCTCCTCCATCTAGTTTTGGGAACCCTTTATTCCCTATTTTCAATGGATTAGGCAATCCTGGACAACATTTGATGCATTACACGTCTTTTTGCAATCCTATGATGGGATCTCCAGAGCAGAAAGAAGCAGTGAAAATCAGATGCTTCATACGAACCTTGCAAGGACTAGCTTTTGTCTGTTATACAAGCTTGAAATCTCGGTCAATTACCGGATGGGAGGATCTTTACCGAATATTTCTCCTTCAGTTCAGCTCAACTTTTCCAAAGACAATAGTTTTCAATCTTACAAACTATAAGAAAAGGGAGAATGAAAGGGTCCCTGACTTCATTGCTCGCTAGAAGGTATTAACATATTCCTTGAGCTTAGCACTCCCTCAAGAAGAATTGTTTCCAATATGTGTGGAAAATCTATGTGATGAATTAAGCACACAGTTAATCCCTATGAAATACACAAGAGGGTTTCAAGACCTTACATCAATCGCTCAAAAGATTGAAGATTCCCTTATACAGGCTAAGGATAAACCATGTATAATTCCATCAGCTCTAGGAAGGAGAATGGGTAAAGTATAAATTGCTATAGTTATGCTTAAACAAGCACATGTACCTGTTTCTACCTCAAAGCCTTCATCTTCACAAAGGTCTCCACCTCCTAATATCCAACAACAAAGTCCATTTCGTCGAGATGATCAATGAGATCAACGTCAAAAAAAATTTGAGGATCTGAAGAGAAAAACATACTCTTTTCGAAATGAACAACTTCCTGGTTATTTCATTTCAGCTCTAGAAAACAATTTGGTTCAATTGCCAATGCCCAAGAGGCCAAACAAGAAAGGAGATGAAGACCGTCCCAATTATTTCTCTTTTCATAAAATGTTGGGGCATCCCATCTAAGAGTGTTTTGTCTTCAAAGAACTCCTGAAAAAGATGGTCGACACAGGACAAGTCAAACTCAAAGGCTCTTCAGCTCAGGTAGCATGTGTTACTGCTACAGTTTTAGAGGAAGAAGGCGAATGGAAAGAAGTCAAAAGAAAAAATGCACAGAAGTATGATGATTGGATGGTCAGAAAGACAATCAACCAAACTCATTTTATTTTGTGTTCACAATTAAAGAAACAAATTGTTTCTTCATCCATGAATGTTGCGGAAAACCCCTATTCGTCAGAGGGAAAGTCCTCAAAGAAACAACATGATTCAAAAAAAGAAAATGAATCAGAAGAAGATGAGTATGTGTCAAAGCCAAAGTTGTATTTGACTCTGTAGGACTTCATGCCATCTACTTCAAATCCACGGGCACCGCCCCACCAAATGGAATAACCTAAACAGGATAATCAGGAAGTGTCTTTATAAGAAGAAGAGTCAATCTTTGGTTCTGTTAATATGATTCAATTAACAGATCCAATTTCCAGTCACAGTTTCGATTTCAATGATCATGAATTCCCTGTATCAAATAGGGGAATCAGAGGAAGTTCTAGGGGCTCAAGATACAGGGGAAGTCATGGATCATTTAGAAGCCACTATTTCAATTCTACCCCAGCTAGAACTGTGTACGCAACAGAAACTCGTGGTAGAGACCTTCAGCGAGCTCGGCATGAACAAGCAAGTTCTTCTACTAATAGAAAATTCAGTCCTGGCACAGTTATTTTGGAAGACTGGTTGAAGGTTCCATATTCTTCCTCTCAGCAAGTAAATGGATCTAATCTATCTAATCTTCTAAAACCAGGAATATTGCTAACTCCTATCCTAATACAAGATGCATCAACATCCAAAGCATCTGCTTCCAAGGTACCTGCTAAACAACATATTCCTATTGGGAAACACAGACCTCTAGATCAAAAGTATTATATATTGAAACACTTGGCCCATGTACCAGCCAAGTTATCAATTCTGGATGCTTTGAATCTATCAAAAGATCTTCTGGAAGCACTCATCGAGGCTTTGTCAAGTCCTCAGGAGTTTGAAACTGAAATTGTTGCAGCTGAAGTCTATCAAATAGAGAATAATCCTGAAGAATGACATTAAATAATAGCTTTTACTGATGAAGATAAAGATGATTTTTTGCATAGACATATTAGACCTTTGTACTAATCTGGCAAGGTCAATGGTGTAGACATCCTAAGTGATTTCATTGATAATGGTTCATGATTCAACCTCGTGCCCATCCATACACTTCATCGATTAGGCCTCACAAAATCTGATTTATCAGCTTCTACCAAGATGTTACAAGGATATGATAAAAATGATCAAGAACCACTGGGCAAAGTTACACTCAGAACTCAGTTTGGAGATCTTGTATCCAATTCAGATTTCATGGTTGTTGATCAAGACCCATCCTTCAACATCTTGCTTGGAAGACCCTGGCTACATCAACATGCGGGTATCCCTTAATCCCACCATCAATGTCTCAAATATTGTTCCGATGGTCAAGTTGGGACATTGTATGGTGATAAGGCCTCGTTCAAGACATGTGATTCTTAATACATTGAGGCGGAATTCTATCAAATGAAGGGAAGGGAGAAATCCACAACAAAGGAGATTACCAAAGTTAATGCTCCATATGGTTTGGAGAAAATTCCAGTAAATCTATTTACACATGTGAGTAAAGATTATGTGTTGCCTATCATCCAAATTTACAAGATAGACCAAAATCGAAATAATCTTATGGAAATATCTATAATGTCAATTACGGAAATCGATCCAGAAAACATGGGAGAAATTGGTACTCTACCAAGAAGTGATGAAAGCACAAATGGTGATGTATTCATTTCATCTGTTGAAATCCAACAAGTCTATGCTTCACCAATTAGGCTAGAAGAAGTTATAGCAACATCAAAGGTGAATAATGATGTTGATTCTCAATCCATCATCTCCTCTTTATTACCCAAAGAAGACCCTTCATCATCAATAGGGTCAGAAATGGAAGATTCTTCTTCAAGATATGAAAATTTTGACATCTCTTCGGATCATTAAAATTCTAATTTATCATCTACTATGCATGTAAAAATGGATGAAATAATACATGATGAAGAAGAATAGGAAGATCTCAAAGATGCTCCTCCATCATTTGAAGAGGGTATCTCTATAACTGTAGATGAACTCAGAGAAATAAATATGGGTACAAAAGAAGATCCATGACCCACTTTAATCAGTGCGGCCATGAATCATGAAGAGAAAGAGATTTATATTTCTTTTCTAAAGAAAAATATAGATATATTTTCCTGGAACTATAATGAAATTCCTGGGCTTGATCCTGATGTTGCTACTCATCATTTGGGTTTACCAGAAGAACATCGAGGATTTAAGCAAGCCGCGAGGAGAACACACCCAACTAATGCTTCCAAAATTGAAGTTGAAGTGGATAATCTTATCAAAGATAACTTCTTCAGAGAAGTTCAATATCCCATGTGGTTGGCTAATATTGTCCCTGTAAAGAAGAAGAACAGACATATTAGATTTTACATCGATTTCAGAGATCTTAACCGGCATTGTCCTTAGGATGATTTCCTAGTACCGATTACAGAACTTTTAATTAATGCAACAGCTGGATATGAAGATCATTCCTTCATGGATGGATATTCTGAATATAATCAGATCCGAATGGCCCAATATGACGAGGAATCTACACCCTTCATAGCCCCTCGGGGTGTGTTTTGCTGCCGGGTAATGCCCTTTGGCTTAAAGAATGAAGGTGAAACTTATCAGCGTGCCATGCATCATATCTTCACACCCTTATTAGGGATGTTTGTTGAATGCTATGTAGAATATTTTGTAGTTAAATCCAAACAACTTTCTAATCACTTTGATGATTTGGAAATCATATTCTGCAAGCTTCGACAACAAAATATGAAGATGAACCCCTTAAAATGTGCTTTTGGGGGAACCTTAGGAAAATTTCTCGGCTTTGTTGTACGCCATCGTGGTATTGAAGTCGATCCTAAGAAGACCAAGTCAATCCTTGGTATGTCACCACCTCCAAATTTGAGTGAATTAAGAGTACTTCAAGGACACTTAGCCTATATTTGGAGTTTCATCGCCAATTTAGCAGGCAAAAGTTTATCCTTAACCAAATTGATGAAGAAGTGTGTCACTTACCAGTGGACTGAAGAATGTCAAGAATCATTTGATATTCTCAATAAATACCTCTTGAGTCCACCAGTACTCATGCCACCTGTTGAAGGAAGACCACTTATCCTCTACGTGACAGCTCTAGAGCGATCATTGGGTGCCTTTCTTGCTCAAAAGAATGGTGCTGGGAATGAAAAGAGCCTCTACTATCTCAGCTTAACTTTTCTTGAAGAAGAAACCTGGTATTCAAGTATTGAGAAGTGCTTCCTGGCAGTAATATTTACAGTTCAGAAGTTTAGACACTACCTGCAACATCACGAGGAACAATTGGTATCTCGCAATAACCCGCTCAAATTCATCCTTTGTCGTCCAATGCTTACAGGACATCTGGCAAGGTGGGAAGTTATTTTGTAGCAATTCAACATTCAGTATGTGTCTCAAAAGGTGATAAAGGGCCAAGATCTAGCTGATTTCCTGGCTGAACACCCTTTAGTAGAAGACACATCTTCAGATATTGAACTCCCTGATGAGGAAGTCTTCTCTATTCAAGAAAGTCCTCAGGCCTGGGAAATGTATTTTGATGGTGCGTCCAGAAGTCCAACAGGAAGGAAAATGGAAAATCCTAAATTCAACAATTTTGGATTAGGAATTGTGCTCATTTCTCTAGAAAAGGTAGTGTTACCATATTTCTTCTTATTGTGGGAAGGTGGTACCAATAATGACGTAGAATACCAAGCTCTCATCATAGGCTTGGAATTAGCACTTCAAGAACAAGTGAATCACTTAAACGTGAAAGGTGATTCAGACCTAGTAATCAAACAAGTCAATGGGGATTATGCCATCAGAAAAGAAGAACTAATCCCTTTGTATGATTATGTCGGAGATTTAATGGCAGAATTCCCTTTGGAATCGACATTTTTTTATGTCCCAAGATCACAAAATGCTCAAGCTGATGCACTGGCTAATATAGCCACAGCTCTGGAAGATCAAAATCGGGACGAGACAACCATCAGTATTGCCCACAGTCGTGCAATTTCACATTATGTTCGAATCATAACAGAGGAAATTAATGAAATTAGTCCCACTCCTGAACCGTATGGTCATACTACAGGATGGATGTCACCTATCAGGGAATACCTTCAAAATGGAACACTTCCACCTGATAGAGCTGAGAAAGAACAAATACGGTGACGTGTGGTCAATTTTACTCTTTATGATTGCCCAGATCACCTAGTGAAAATTCTCTACAAATGTGGTTTTGATGGAGTTCACTTCAAATGAATTTCTGGTGAAGAGACAATGGATGTCATGAAAGAAGTGCATGTAGGAGTCTGTAGTGCCCACCAGTCTGGACATAGACTGTCTGATCAGATTTGAAGGCTTGGATTCTTTTTGCCTTCAATGATACGATATTGTGTCGATTTCACAATGAAGTGTCATTCATGCCAAGTATATACCAACTTCATTCATCAACCTCCAGAGTTGCTTCATACAGCTAAATAATCATGTCCATTTTCCACATGGGGAATGGATGTGGTGGGGCCTTATCCTTCGGCTACGAAAAAACAGTTTATGTACATTCCTACTGCTACTGACTTCTTTTCCAAATGATCAGAGGCAATACCTCTCAAGGAAATCATTTCTAAATGCGTTGTTAGCTTCATAAAGTCTAGAATCATTATTAGATTTGGTTTCCCCCATACCATATTGATGGAAAATGGAACCAACTTATGTTCATCTGAGGTGAAGAAGTTGTATCCAAAATACAACATAAAATCCAACCATTCATCTCAGTATCATGCAGCGGCCAACGGCCAGATAGAAGCCTTTAACAAGACTCTTTCAAATATACTTCAAATGATGGTCAATAAAGATAAGAGGTCTTGGCCTGATAAACTCTTTCATGATTTATGTGCATATCAGACTACCATCCGCACTGCAACTCGGTCAACTCCATATTCATTGGTATATGGAACGGAAGCCGTATTTCCCATTGAAGTTCAACTACCCCCACTCAGAGTTGCCATTTGTGATCAATCATCTACAGATGAACAATCTCAAAAGCGATTGAATGAATTGGAATGGTTAGATGAGAAAATATTATGCCCTTTGAACCATTTGGAAGTCTATTAGAATCGAATAGCACGAGCTTTTAACAAAAAAGTTCATCTTCGTTCATTCACTCAGGGAGAATTGGTATTAGTTCTCAGAACTCCAATGATACCAAGAAAGAAAACTCCCATGCTTGATCCAAAATGGGAATGACCTTATTCAATACATATGGTCTACTCCAATGGAGCGTATTCATTAATCTCGATGGATGTAGAACTCATCACTACTCCAACCAATGCCATATTTTTGAAGATGTATTTTTTATAAACACAAAACCTTCCTTTTCCTTTATATAATACATTAAACTATACAAAAATAGTCCATATATATGACCTAAAACTATTTGTACTTTCGTCCCACATGACGTTAAACTGTGAAAAAGTTCTTTAAATGGTCATGTATGACCTTAAACCGTAACTAGATCTTGTATGACCTTAAACTGCATCATCAATGGTCCAAGAATATGACCCTAAACTATTTTCACATACGTCCAACATGACGTTAAACTGTGTCACCTTCATTTTCCTTGCTATATGAAATTAAACTATATAACAATGGTCCATTCATATGACCTTAAACTATTTGTACTTTCGTCCCACACGATGTTAAACTGTGAAAAAGTTCCCTAAATGGTCCAGTATGACCTTAACTGCCACTAGGCCCTATATGACCATAAACTGCATCATCAAAGGTCCAAGCATATGACCCTAAACTATTTGCACAGACGTCCAACATGACATAAAACTGTGTCGCCTTCATTGTCCTTGTTATATGACATTAAACTATATAGCAATGGTCCATACATATGACCTTAAACTATTTTTAATTTCATCCCACATGACGTTAAAATATAAAAAAGTTCCCTAAATGGTCCAGTATGACCTTAAACTGCAACTAGGTGCTGTATGACCTTAAACTGCATCATCAACAGTCCAAGCATATGACCCTAAACTATTTGCACATTAGTCCAACATGATGTTAAACTGTGTCACCTTCATTATCCTTGATATATGACGTTAAACTATACAGCAATAGTCCATACATATGACCTTAAACTATTTGTACTTTCATCCCACATGTCATTAAACTGTGAAAAAGTTCCCTAAATGGTCCAGTATGACCTTAAACTACAACTAGATCCTGTTTGGCCTTAAACTGAATCATCAATGGTCCAAGCATATGACCTTAAACTATTCACACTTTCTTCCAACCTGACGCTAAACTGTGAAAAAGTCCCATATGTCCGGAAAGACGTTAAACTACATAATCATCAAAGGTCTTGTATGACCATAAACTATACCACCATCCAACAAGACGTTAAACTTCCTCGTCAACGGTCCATGAATATGACTTTAAACTATTCGCACTTTCATCCAACATGATGCTAAACTATGATAATGTCCCTAATACGTCCAACAAGATGGTAAATGGTGCACTCTTTTGTCCCCACTGCATGACATTAAACAGCACAGTCCCCATTTCGTCCAACATGACGTTAAACTATATTGTCCCCATCGTCCTAACTACATGACGCTAAACTGTACAGAAAGTCTGTGATACGTCGTACATGACATTAAACTGTACATTGTACCTTCTACATGACACTAAACTGTGTAGCACCAATAGTCCTAACTGCAAGACTTTAAGCTTCATAGTCCCTTTATATGTCCTACATGACATTAAACTATGCATCATTAAGGTTGTTGTTACCTCTAGTTTCTCACACCGAGTATGAATCATGTGAGCTTAGAGCAAACTTCAACCATAACACTCTCTCTGGGATACTAACCATGTGTAAGTCCCAACATCACTTTTTTTAGGTCGTTGTCCCCAAGAACAACTTTATCATTAATTCATTCTTTAACTAAACTACACAGACTTTGATCCTTGCCTTCCAGGCTAGGTACGTAGGCAACCTCCCAAGGTTCAATCCCAAAACCAATCTCTTCAAATCGGTTCACCTCCATCTCATACGATGTTGATTCGTGAAACCGCCCTTAGAATCAAAATCTTTACATTGGTTCACTTTCATCCTTTCTATGCGACGTTAAACTATACAACACTTTTGTCCAGTATGTCAATAAACTAAAATATTCTCTGATACCCTCACCTGAGAGGGAATCATTATTTACATTGATTTTTCAATCATGTTTCATTTCAAAGACTATGTGCATAAATGGAAACACCCAAACCTCTTATCTTGGGTTAAACCATCATTGTACTAAAATCCCCTTTCACCCTTCACATGTACGAACCAAATTTGTATAGAGGGTATTTCTAGAACTACGTGGGATTAATTACCATCCTTATGGGATACATAGGAAAATTCGAGTGTCCCTCGAATCCAGCCCCAAGCCTTTGGGCCTAACCCCAAATTCCACTTTCATTTCCCTGGCTGAAATGTCCCCATGAAAACACACACTGTGTATTTCTTACAATGGTCCAAGCTCTATGACCCAAATGTAATATCTCTAATACTTTTCTCCCACACGACGTTAAACATTAATTTAAGAACTACATATGAGCTTGATTCCCCTCCTTATGGGATACGTAGTGAAGTCCAACATTTCAATTCAGGAACCAGCCACAACATGATTATGGTAAGCATTTATCTGTGTATCTCTGTATAAATTGAACAATACACATCTTTATGTATCATAATATGAACCTTAAATATTTTTAGATCTTCATAAACCCTTTTCATGACTTCTAGGTCAAAAAAATGTCAAACATCTGAGAATTCTTTTGCCTGACTATGCAGCACGTGCCCATAGGCGACCTTGCATAAACAGTCTATATAACAGATTTGTTAGCCAGAAGATACTATTATCTGACTATACAGCCAACGCCCTTAGGTGGCCCTGCATAATTAAACCCCCTAATGGGTTTTTCATATTTTGGTAACTTCATTCATGGGAAGAATGCCTATTTTTTCTTTATTTGTCTTAAATGACAGTATGTAGGGATCCGAAAAAACAGCCATCCTTTACATATTTGTCCCATATCCTTTTTCATGATATGAAAGTATTCAAGTATATGGTTTATATTATCCTTCCCTATGTTTGGGTCAGACCTTCGTAGGAGTAATATCTATCCAGTTCATTTATAATATTTTTTTGGAAATATCTTTTCTATATTCAAGTACCTCTTTCCCTATATCAAACTCTATACTTTGGAAAATTTGAATCTCCATAAACATTCACTAGCTTTTAGCACTAGGAAAGTATATTCCTGGGAGTTCTTTTTCCTGACTATGTAGCATGTGCCCATAGGTGGCCTTGCATAAACAGTCTACATAACAGACTTGTTAGCCAAAAGATAGTATTTTATTTAACTATGCAGCCAATGCCCTTAGGTGGCCCTGCATAATTCATCCCCCAAACAGGTTTGATAAATAATGGTAACTTCATTCTTGGGAACTAACTCTTCTAATGACTTTTATCTTTTTTTCATATCATTCCTCAGATTCAAATATTTTTAAGTCATATTTTACATATTTTTCTCTCATACTTGAGTATGGTACTATGTTTTCAGATGAGTTGTCAAGGAATTGGGTCAATAATAATTCATTCGGTAAAATCTATTTTGACCTTAAACATTAGCCTTTTTTATGTCTGATGTTCATGACATTAAACTGCCCACAAAAGACTAAGGAACTCAGAATAAAAGTAAAGTTATAGCTCAATAAATATACATTTTGTATTATTTAGGTAACATTGAGCAATTAAAAGATTTAAATTTTGTAGGGTTATTTACATTAATCCTATTAAAAATTAAACTATGATTTCTAGGCCCATTGGATTAGGTAAAATCTAAAGCATAAATCAAAAGAGAATGCATGTACAAATGATTGAAGGTGAAAGTGTTTTTCATTGATGCACAAGATATATAAGGACATCCACAGACAAGAGTCTCTTCTCTTTTTCAAGAATAACAAGAGGCTTTCAACATAACTCTTCATTTGATTTACGTCATCCCGAGCTTCATAAGTAGCCACCTGGAATTCATTCATTCAACTGGATACCATAAGAGATGTGGTGATACCATCTCTTCTTGGAAAAATTGTAAAATAATGTTCTTGAGTGCGGTTTGAGAAAATTTTCTGCTTATCAAACAGTGACTCTGTTTCTGTCCAAGAGACATGGAATATGGACACATGGATTTGAGAATGAAGAATTGGAAGTAAAGAAACATTTGGGGAGAGTACTCTTTTCAGATACTGTACTAATTCCATGTTTGTCTTGTCTCCACCAACCGGTAGCGGAAAACATTTCACCGCATGGGTTTGTCATTTTCATATCTCCAAGGGAATGGGATGGAAGGAAAATTTGAAAGTTCATGCCAATGTTGTGGCTCTTAATGCAAAAAATAACCGAAATAGAGGAGTAGCAGTACAGCTGCATTTTAGGCATATAGTTCTTTGCATCAGGAACATTGACTCCTTGCATATGACCATGACCATATAGAGGCAGGTAGATGCTCTGTGGGAAATTATGATGATATTTCTTCAAGTACTTAGCCAAATCTAGGAGAGTGCTTTCGTAGATGTCATAGTAATCATGGACAATGATGTTCATCATGTCATCAATCCACTTGCTTTCCATTCCATCAACAGTTATGATTCTTTAGGGAGCCATTAAATCTGCACAAGAGTTGAATAATTAACTCTTAAATGGATTGATTTTTCATAAACACTATCAAAAAAATGGAAAAGGCATTAAGGCGCGCAAGTCTAACTTGGAGCATATGTATGGAGGTGCCGCGCAAGTATTTGGTGTGCAAGTATCACCGTACAGGTCCAGATACATCTACACCAGCGCGGCAACAAATAAACAGTGGGAAACACAGTAACTTGCACAGAGAGAGCTTGAAAGCTTCAAATCCATATGCATTGTATGTGTAACAGCCCAAGATTTTATGAAAACTATTCTTTTTAATGTCTTGTGTTGTACGCTAAACCAAAAACGAGCTTGCACAACACACATCCTTGACTTGCCTTGCATTACACGCAACCGCAACCTTCCTCGATAGCGTGTGTAGTACGCAATACTGAGTTTCATGAAACAACGATATGCTATTAAAATATTATTAAAACTAGTTGTTATGAATAGTAATAACCACTTTTTAAAATTTTAGAAATTTTAGCTCTCAAAATGGACTTCATTTTTGGATTGGTAATATCGAAATTAGCTTAGGGTGAAATTTTGGTACTTTTCGGATAACTTTCATTTTCTAATGAATAGTGAAAATTACTAAATTTTAATTAAAAACAACTTTTTTATCGAAATAATTAATAGTGATAAATTCTTAATTTGAGTGGTTTTAAAGTAAATTTAGAATAGATTTTTACAATTTAATACAATGTTGGTCATTGGATGTAATTTCACATTTAAACCAGACATAAACAAGTGTCAATCTTTTGATAGATATGGTTTCTTAAAAACACGCTTTTTGTTTTAACAGCGGGATTTAATTATAAAATTAATTAATTAAATTTCTATGTTATGAATTTGGTAAAATAGACTTCATTTTTTAATTTGGAATATGAAATATAGCTTAGGATGAAATTTTGGCATTGTTCTGAAAAACATCAATTTTTGATGATTAGTGAAACCACTAAGTGGTAGGTTAAAAACTGAATTTTGCATAAAACTTAATTTTACCGCTTCTGTGAATGGAATTTCGAAAATCCGACAGACACGGTTGATATCAGTAAGTAAAATGTGGTTCAATGAGATAAAAATAATTTTTTGGTGAATAGTAACTTTTTACTTTTTTTACCGCGATTAATAGTAAATTGGGTAACTAAGGGTAAATATGATATTACTATTACCCTAACATGTGTCCTAATTCTATTGGATAAGTTTAATTCGACCAAAAACAATCTTAGGAATAAAATATGACAATTTAGGCCCACTTGGATTAGATTAGGACATTTATTATTATTTAATTCAAAGAAGAGTTAGAAGACATAAAATCAAAGTTTATTTACTAAAACATTTTTAATAAACAGTTATACATAAGATAAATTCAATTGTAAATATTCATTAGAAAGATAAAAATATTTCCAACATAATGCTATTTTATTTATAATTTTTAGACCTTAAATAATTTAATTTAGTTATGACACAATGATGATGCAGTAATTATCTTATTAATGAAATATTGACATAATTGATGTTATAAACACCAAAATAAATGTAATTTGAGACTTTTTATGAATTCCACTAATTTTATAGGTCACTATGATATATTATTGTTTATCTAATAAACTTGGTTCGAACATATAATTCTGTTATGACTTTCACAAAAATCATATATCAAATAGTGTCAGAATTTACACAAAATAGTTTTTAAATAAAATATTATATTATTAATTGTTATTTTATTCCTAAAAATATAACGTTCGGCCAAATGACTTAGATAAAGATATATATATTAATAATAAACAATTTGGGGTTCGTTTGGCATGTTATAGTAAGTTTATTAACCATATAGTTTAAGAAAACAAAAAGACACGGTACAAGTTAAATTATTTAACTTAAAGTTAAATCTAATTGATAAGGTTAAAATAATAACCTAAACTTGTCTAAATCCTATTGGTTGATAGGATTTCGACCCATCCCCACTTTAGCTTCTAAATAAGACCCTTTGGAACCATTATAAACCAATTATGACTTTAATATAAAATAATATTTTGAGATTTTCCTAAGGTGCCCCTCTCCTCCCTTATAAAAGGAGACCTCCTCCCCCTCCTCCTCACACCAATTTGAGCACTCAAGCTCGGCCAACCCCTGCCAAAATCCCTTCTCCACTTCCCTAGAATAATCCTAGAGGTCCTGTATTCTTCAAAGACCAATCTTAGTTCCCTAAGTGGAGGATTCAAAGAGGCGTTTCAAAGAAGAGGTAATAACCATTACCGATCTTTTCAATTTCTTTCTTCTTCAACTTCTTCTTATATAGTTGTTTCATGACAAAGTAATAACATCCGTATTAATTAAATACTGATATGTTATTATAAATATGAAACAATCCTAATTCACCTTCTATCCATCCTACGGAAAAATGAAATCACCGCGCGTGCGTACATACGGAATACCGTCTCCACGCCGTAGTGTAATCTATTTTCCTCCACCACATTAATTGGATGGGTATAATGGTGTAATGAGTAACTATATATGATTATTATAAAGTTATATTGATACTTAAATAGTATACATACACTTCAACACAATTCCACGACCATGGGAACGATATCATCGCTCGTGCGTACGTACGGACTACCGTCTCCACGATGCGATGAGATTCATTCTCCATGTTAACCATTTAAGAATGATTATAAAGTATATATAAGAAATAATAATGAAATATATGAAATTATAAAGCTACTGGATTCATGTATATATATATATGTATGTCATCTACTTACTTCCATTCAAGACAATAAGGAAAGGAAAACATCGTTCATGCGTACGTACGGACTACCGTCTCCATGAACTGTGTTTTTCATTTCATTTATCTATCTATTATATATATATATATATACTGAATATATATGATATATAAATCATATTTTATATTCTGGAATTAAGTAAATCATTATATAAGTATTAATAATGTCAAGAACAACAAGTCAGAACACCTACGATAAATGAAACTATTTTACCCAAAACGCTTCTTTAACATGGAATTTAAAAAAGAAAGGGTAATATAAAGTCATAAGTGAACCATATATGATATAATAATGGTGAATATGATTCATTAATAAGTCAATGACATTATTTAAATCATTATACAGAAGGTTCGGACACATACGAAGCAAATCGGACCTAAGGTAAGGGAAATATCACAATCTCATTTTTATCCGAGATTGTTTATTCGTAAGTATTTACTGGGTTGTATTTTATCATACACATCCATGTTTCATCAATATGTAATATTATTTCCATCCACCTACAATTTTTTAAATCCATTTTTACCCTTCGGTGAGTTTTTAGTAATATGTATGAAAGGAATCTTTTGTCGTACGAGGTACTTTTTGACTTTTCTGACAAAAGTACGAAGAATGTTTTTTTAACTTATACAGAAAGAATGTATTTTTAAAACATTATTTCCAAGAAGCTTCATTTACAAGTTTTCAAGTTTATTTTTAATCAACTTCTTTTAGTTTAGAATTTTATGACATTTTAAGAAAGGAAAAGTGTTTTTGAAGTAGAAAGGATATTTTCCTCAAGAATGGAGTTCAAGTGTTTTATCAAAATTATTTTCCATCTAAGATAATAAATGTAACGCCCCGACCCCAGTTACCCAGAGTCGGTGCATTACTTCGTAACATTGGCATGATCACAAGAAAGATCAAATCTCGAAAGACCGATTGGTTTAGTAGACTTGGAAACACTAGATATATTCATAAGTTTTACATTACATCATAAAATGAAAAACTACTACAACAACATAATGTTTCCACAGTCCACACTATAATCCCCTCATAATATCCCTGCAGGTCATTCATAACTTACATCTTCACATCCTGGGAAAAATAAAACATAGAAAAGGGGTGATCTCAAATGCCCAGTAAGGATAACAATATAGCGGAACATTCAAAAATAAGCATAAACATTTAAGGCAATGAATTACTAAAACAAAATCCTTTTAAACTTGAACTTCAACATAGTATGGCAAAAGTAAAATGAAAAAAATGCCATTTACTTGTTCACATGGATATTCTACTAATCAAATAATCACATGAAAAATCAATAACCACTTTCATAATGTTGGAATGCATAATGCCAGACTATCATAACCACATAGCCAAGGCCTCGTGCCAAGACTACAAATAAGATTTTGTCAAGGCCTTGTGCCAAGACTGTAACGCCCCGATCCCAGCTACCCAGAGTCGGTGCATTATTACATAACATTGGCATGATCACAAGAAAGATCAAATCTCGAATGACCGATTGGTTTAGTAGCCTTGGAAACACTAGATATATTCATAATTTTTACATTACATCATAAAATGAAAAACTACTACAACAACATAATGTTTCCACAATCCACACTATTAACCCCTCATAAAATCCCTGCCGGTCATTCATAACTTACTTCTTCACATCCTGGGAAAAATAAAACATAGAAAAGGGGTGAGCTCAAATGCCCAGTAAGGATAACAATATAGCGGAAACTTTCATAAATAAGAATAAACATTTAAGGCAATGTATAACTAAAACAAAAGCCTTTTAAATATGAACTTTCAACATGGTATGGCATAAATAAAATGAAATAATGCCATTTACTTATTCACATGAATATTCTACTAATCGAATAATCACATGCATAAAATCAATAACCACTTTCATAATGTTGGAATGCATAATGCCAGACTATCATAACCACATAGCCAAGGCCTCATGCCAAGACTACAAATAAGATTTTGTCAAGGCCTTGTGCCAAGACACTAGTTTGTCTCATGAGACCTACCGATGCATCGAGGAGCAATAGCGGGCTCCACCCATCACATATTAAGTCCAATGCATTCCCATATGAAAAGGTTTAAACATAACATAAACATTCGTATTAAAACTAGCATACGAAATGTCAATACTTTCACCATAAACTATGAATGGTATAAAAATAGCACATCTACAGTCAAACATATCACAAAACCTTCAATACAATATAGAAGTTTTGTATCATAATAAATCATCTTCAAATAAGCTTAAAATCCATCAAAGGATGTTGACATAGATGAAATCAAAACTATTTGAGAGAAATATCTCTTTTTTTGAAATCATTTAAAAGTCACACATTTATAAAGGAAGTAATTAAAAAGAGATTTTTGAATCAAAGTGTCCCATACCACTTTGAAACTTTTGAAAGGAATTAACATTTTTAAAAACATTCATGTCCATATAAATAAATCCATAAAACCCATTTTGAAGACATTAATTAAAAAGATTTATAAAGATAAATCTTTAAAACATTTAAAATTCTGATTTTGATAAAGAGTACCTTTCTGAAATTCTTAAATTATTCATTTTGAAATCATTTAAAAGTCACATAATTATAAAATAAAACATTTACTTTGAAAATATCCTTGTAAGCTTGTAAGGAAAGCTTTGAAGATTTTATAATGGCGTAAAATAACCGCACCCTCCGTATAAGTTAAAAAAAACATTCTTACCTTAATTCTGTCGAAAAGGTTAAAAAGGAACTTGTTTTGAAAATGACCGAAATATTCCTTTATAAACCACTTATAAAATTCAAAAAGGGTATAAATGACTTTAACTCATAATCTAGTAAATAGTAAAAATGTTTTGAAATACATTTTTAAGAAACATGGATGTGGATGATAAAGAGATCTCAGTAGATTATTACGTATAAACAACCTTGGATAATGAAGAGGTTGTAAAGTAAACCCTTACCTTGTACTTTTCCTTGGTTGGGGTAGGTTATCCTCCTGTATAATGGTGAAATAGTTGTTATTAAATTATACAAGAATCATATATAATAATATGATATCATATATGATCTTTTAACATTGATTTGTTAATAATATCTTAGAATTATCGTCGTTTCGGGAGTTAACTTACTCATTTTCATTTATATGTTTTGTTACATAAGCCATGGTTGTTGTATCTTATTCATATCCAGAATGATATCTAGTCCTTAAACATCATTTTTAAATGATCAAATGATAATTATACTTGAATGGATACGATGGAGAATGAATCTCATCGCGTTCGTGGAGACGGTAGTCCGTACGTACGCACGAGCGACAATATCATTCTTTTGATATTAAAATAATATATAAATGGATGTTATATCATATATAGAGAATCATTAACAAGTTATATTTATTATTTACATGCGTTACACATCATTATTATACCCATCCAAATAATATTATATTGAATAACAATTACACCACGACGTGGAGACGGTAGTCCGTACGTACGCACGTATGGTGACATGTTATTCAAAGGGTGGATAGAATACTGAATATGGTTGTACCATATTTATAATAACATCACAGTATATGTGAGATACTGGAGTTATTATTTTATAATGGTAAGAACAAAGGAAGAAGAAGTGGAAGAAGAAATGAACTTGGCGAAGGGTGGTGAAATCATTACCTCTTCTTTGGGTTCTTCCTTTTGATTTGATCAAAAGGGATCCTTAGGTTGGCTTTCTGATCAAACTAAGGCCTCTAGGTTGTATTGAGCGATGTTGGGAGAGTATTTGGGCAGAGTTTGGCCGAACCAAAAGGTTTGATGGTGTGAATAAATGAGAAGGAGGAGTGCCCTTTTATAAGAGGGGTGAGGGGCACCTTTGGAAAAGCTAGAAATATTAATTTATAATAAATTCATATTCGGTTTCAAATGGCTCCAAAGCTTATTATTCAAAGGTTAAGGTGGGGATAGGTAGAAAACCACTCAACCAATAGAATTTAGACAGGTTTGGGTACTTATATTAACCTTATCTTTAAGTATTAACTCTAAGTTAATTAGTTTCACTTTTACAATGTCTCTTTGTATTTTTATATAATATGGTTAATAAACTTACTATATACATCCAAGCGACCCCCAAGTGGTACATTAATGATGAACCTATCATGATATAAGTCTCTTGGCCGAACCTTAGATTTTTAGGAATTCAATATCAATTAATAATATAATATTTGTTTTAAGAACTCTTTTATGTCAATTTTGACACTATTCAATAGTTGATTTTTGTGAAACTCCTAACAGATTGATTACTTCGAACAAAGTCAATTAAATCAATCCTAATATAACATATTATCCTATAAAATTAGTTTAATTCATTAAAAGTTTCATATTATATTTTTTTGGGTATTTATAATATCAATTATTTTAATTTTTCACTATTATAGTAATTACTGCATCATCATTGTGTCATAAATAAAATAAATTATTTAATGTCTAAAAATTATAAATAAAATATCATTATGTAGAAAATATTTTTAGCTTTCTAATGAATATTTATAATCTAAAATCCAACATATATAACCTTATTTAACAATTGTTTTTCTAAAAGATATATGCTTGTGTCATTTTTGTATTCATTTTAACTTAATTAAAATAAAGTGTCATTATCACTTACAAGTGGATCCATGGGGTCCCAAAATAGACCCAAAGATTCCCATGGTCGACCATGTATCAACAAATAGGGTTAAGACACGTTTTAGGGTAATTTAGTATTATTATAATATTATTTGTTTAACCCTTATTTACCGGATTTACCCTTAACCATGGTAAATAAAATATTTACCGCAGTAATTATTCAAAATGTCTAAAAATAAAAGTTACCTATTTAAACAATTTGAACATCCTGATTCCAAATATGGAATCCATTTTTCTAAATTCAAAACACAGAAGTGGCAGAAATTAATTTAAAATTAATTCCCGCTGTCAAAACAAAAAGCGTGTTTTTAAGAGATAATAACTATCAAAAGATTGACACTTGTTTATGTTCGGTTTAATTGTGAAATTATGTCTAATGACCAACATTATATTAAATTGTAAAAATATATTCTAAATATACTTTAAAACCACTCAAATTCATAATTTATCACTATTAATTATTTTGATTAAAAAAGTTGTTTTTAATTAAAATTTAGTAATTTTCACTATTCATCAAAATATGAAAGTTATCCGAAAAGTACCAAAATTTCACCTTAGGCTAAATTCAATATTCCGAATCCAAAAATGAAGTCCATTTTGAAATATAATATATATATATTTTCAAAAAGTAGGTATTACTATTTATAACGGCTTGTTTGATTGATTATGGTGTGTTAGAACTCGGTGTTGCGTACAACACACGCTATCACATTATTCAAAGGGAAACGTACCGTTGAAGCTTGGGGTGTTTAATTTTAAATTTTTGATGTCCCCATTTAGTCAAAAAGTTTAAAATATTGTATTTAAAAAGGTTTCACTATTAGAAGTTGATAAAAGTGAGATACTGAAAATGAATCTGTTCTTGCATTATGACTAAGAAACTCATAATAGGGATTCTAAAATTATAAGGATTATATAAAGTTCAAAATGTAGTTAATACTATTCATGACCTCTTTTAATGGTGTGATTGAACTCGGTGTTGCGTGTAGTGCAAGTTATTGAATTATTTTTAAGAAATAACACACTGAAATCCTGGGGTGTTACAAAGACACTAGTTTGTCTCATGAGACCTACCGATGCATCGAGGAGCTATAGCGGGCTCCACCCGTCACTTATTAAGTCCAATGCATTCCCATATGAAAAGGTTTAAACATAACATAAACATTCGTATTAAAACTAGCAGACGAAATGTCAATAATTTCACCATAAACTATGAATGGTATAAAAATTAGCACATCTATAGTCAAACATATCACAAAACCTTCAATACAATATAGAAGTTTTGTATCATAATAAATCAACTTCAAATAATCTTAAAATCCATCAAAGGATGTTGACGTAGATGAAATCAAAATTCTTTTTAAAGAAATATCTCCTTTTATTTTGAAATCATTTAAGATCCATATAAAATAAAACATTTTCTTTGAAAATATTCTTATAATCTTGTAAGGGAAGCTTTGACGATTTTATAACGGCGGAAAATAACCGCACCCACCGTATAAGTTAAAAAAACATTCTTATCTTAATTCTGTCGAAAAGGTTAAAAAGCACCTTATTTGGAAAACGACGGAAAGATTCCCTTATAAACCTCTTATAAAAAGTCAAACAAGGGTATAAATGACTTTAACTCATATTCTAGTAAATAGTAAAAATGTTTTGAAATACATTTTTAAGAAACATGGATGTGGATGATAAAGAGATCCCAGTAGATTATTACGTATAAACAACCTTGGATAATGAAGAGGTTGTAAAGTAAACCCTTACCTTGTACTTTTCCTTGATTGGGGTAGGTTAACCTCCTGTATAATGGTTAAATAGTTGTTATTAAATTATACAAGAATCATATATAATAATATGATATCATATATGATCTTTTAACATTGATTTGTTAATAATATCTTAGAATTATCGTCGTTTCGGGAGTTAACTTACTCATTTTCTTTTATATGTTTTGTTACATAAGCCATGGTTGTTGTATCTTATTCATATCCAGAATGATATCTAGTCCTTAAACATCATTTTTAATTCATCAAATGATAATTATACTTGAATGGATACGATGGAGAATGAATCTCATCGCGTTCGTGGAGACGGTAGTCCGTACGTACGCACGATCGACAATATCATTCTTTTGATATTAAAATAATATATAAATGGAAGGTATATCATATATACACAATCATTAACATGTTATATTTATTATTTACATGAGTTACACATCATTATTATACCCATCCAAAAAATATTATATTGAATAACAATTACACCACGACGTGGAGACGGTAGTCCGTACGTACGCACGTATGGTGACATGTTATTCAAAGGGTGGATGGAATACTGCATATGGTTGTACCATATTTATAATAACATCACAGTATATGTGAGATACTGGAGTTATTATTTTATAATGTTAAGAACAAAGGAAGAAGAAGTGGAAGAAGAAATGAACTTGGAGAAGGGTGGTGAAATCATTACCTCTTCTTCGGGTTCTTCCTTTTGATTTGATCAAAAGGGCTCCTTAGGTTGGCTTTCTGATCCAACTAAGGCCTCTAGGTTGTAGTGAGGGATGTTGGGAGAGTATTTGGGCAGAGTTTGGCCGAACCAAAAGGCTTTAGAGGTGTGAAGAAATGAGAAGAAGGATTTCCCTTTTATAAGAGGGGTGAGGGGTACCTTTGGAAAAGCTAGAAATATTAATTTATAATAAATTCATATTCGGTTTCTAATGGCTCCAAAGTTGATTATTCAAAGTTTAAGGTGGGGATAAGTCTAAAACCACTCAACCAATATAATTTAGACAGGTTTGGGTACTTATATTAACCTTATCTTTAAGTATTAACTCTAAGTTAATTAGTTTCACTTTTACAATGTCTCTTTGTATTTTTATATAATATGGTTAATAAACTTACTATATACATCCAAGAGACCCCCAAGTGGTACATTAATGATGAACCTATCATGATATAAGTCTCTTGGCCGAACCTTAGATTTTTAGGAATTTAATATCAATTAATAATATAATATTTTTTTTAAGAACTCTTTTATGTCAATTTTGACACTATTCAATAGTTGATTTTTTTGAAACTCATAACAGATTGATTACTTCGAAAAAACTCAATTAAATCAATCCTAATATATCATATTATCCTATAAAATTAGTTTAATTCATTAAAAGTTTCATATTATATTTATTTGGGTATTTATAATATCAATTATTTTAATTTTTCACTATTATAGTAATTACTGCATCATCATTGTGTCATAAATAAAATAAATTATATAATGTCTAAAAATTATAAATAAAATATAATTATGTAGTAAATCTGTGTAGCTTTCTAATGAATATTTATAATCTAATATCCAACATATATAACCCTATTTAACAATTGTTTTTCTAAAAGATATATGCTTGTGTCATTTTTGTATTCATTTTGACTTAATTAAAATAAAGTGTCATTATCACTTACAAGTGGATCCATGGGGTCCCAAAATAGACCCAAAGATTCCCATGGTCGACCATGTATCAACCAATAGGGTTAAGACACGTTTTAGGGTAATTTAGTATTATTATAATATTATTTTTTAACCCTTATTTACCGGATTTACCCTTAACCATGGTAAATAAAATATTTACCGCAGTAATTATTCAAAATGTCTAAAAATAAAAGTTACCTATTTACACAATTTGAACATCCTGATTCCAAATATGGAATCCATTTTCCTAAATTCAAAACACAGAAGTGGCAGAAATTAATTTAAAATTAATTCCCGCTGTCAAAACAAAAAGCGTGTTTTTAAGAGATAATAACTATCAAAAGATTGACACTCGTTTATGTTCGGTTTAATTGTAAAATTATGTCCAATGACCAACATTATATTAAATGGTAAAAATATATTCTAAATATACTTTAAAACCACTCAAATTCATAATTTATCACTATTAATTATTTTGATTAAAAAAGTTGTTTTTAATTAAAATTTAGTAATTTTCACTATTCATCAAAATATGAAAGTTATCCGAAATGTACCAAAATTTCACCTTAGGCTAAATTAGATATTCCGAATCCAAAAATGAAGTCCATTTTGAAATATAATATATATATAATTTTAAAAAGTAGGTATTACTATTCACAACGGCTATTTTAATTAGTTGTGGTGTGTGTTAGAACTCGAGGTTGCGTACAACACACGCTATCGCATTATTCGAAGGGAAACGTACCGTGGAAGCTTGGGGTGTTTCATTTTAAATTTTTGATGTCCCCATTTAGTCAAAAAGTTTATAATATTGTATTTAAAAAAGGTTCACTATTAAAAGTTGATAAAAGTGCAATACTGAAAATGAATTTGTTCTTGCATTATATCTAAGAAACTCATAATATGGATTCTAAAATTATAAGGATTATATAAAGTTTAAAATTTAGATAATACTATTCATAACCTATTTTGAATGGCCTTTTTTTTTGTAAGTCATGGTGTGATTGAACTCAGTGTTGCGTGTAGTGCAAGTTATTGAATTATTTTGAAGAAATAACACACTATGAAATCTTGGGGTGTTACATTCTCCCCTACTTCAATAAATTTCGTCCTCGCAATTTGAAATTGTTCTTCGAAAATAAAAGGATGAAAATAGAAAATATATTTGTGGGAAAACCCACATAGGAAATTGGGTTACTAAAATTTAGTCTTAATATGAGGAAAAGAGAAATGAAAGGGTCACCACCAAATTATGATCTCGATTAGGAGAACATTGGTGGCAATTAGAGACATATAATTGGAGGAAAAACGTAAATATTTATAGGTAGTGATTGAGGTCATCAATCACAAAAAAGTATAAAATTGAGGTCCTTAAAATCATCAATCTATGATGATTTGAAATACCATCGGTTCAACAAAACATAGGGTATTAGGATAACACATTTTTGACGTTTCAAAATATCTTAGTAGAAATCCCACATCGAAAAATGAATTAATGAGGACACTATTTAAAATAAAGAGTCGAATGTATGAAGATTACCGAAAATAACACATACTAGGGTTCCATGTAAGAAAATATGGATATGGAAGAAAAATATAACCATCAATTCTCTGATGGAGAGTGGTAGAGAACATGGCTATGAAAAGGCCAACAATCCCATAGCCATAAATTAGTGATGATTTAAGGTACCATCTAGGAAAACATTTTTGTTCTAAGTTGCTTTTCTTAATGTTGAGGAATTTATTTATGAGATTGGCTAAGATCATAAGGAGATATACTTACATTATAATTAGAGTTTTATCCATTAATAAATTTCTACTTCAAACTCATCTTTCACTCTAAAAGATAATAGAATGTAAAAATTCTATTTACACTATTCGTATAGGGTTCCAAAATAAACGAATTTATAATTCATCTACATGATCTTTTAATAAAAACTACATTATTTAATCCAGGACATCTCGTGGGCCAGTGGTAGGTGATACACCCTTGTCACCCTTCAGTTGCGGGTTCAAGTCTCGCAGCCTTGCCAGATGCGACGGGTTGCCGCCCAACCTCCGGGTTTTCCTTTTATGGTAATCCAAAATAATCCAAACTAGAACTATCCAAAATACTTCCGTCCAAACTCACAGTCCAACATTTATAAGGAAGGTAAACATAATATAGATCCTTTTTACCCCGCAATAGCATATGAATACCTTCATCTTGTATTCTTTTAATAAACTGAAACATCTTGAATTACCATATTCCTTATTGATTACATTCATGCTCCCTTATTCCATATAGAAAGATGGATATACTTCATTAATCCAAAAATGTTTTAAACCCCAAAAAATGATGGAATATACAAATCATTAATTAGTTCGAATGTAGTCAAGAATATCCAATATAATTTATCCAAAACAATCATGTATTATTCCAAAATCACTACTTCGGTATCAGAACTATATTATGGTTTATCATTCTCTCAACCATATATTTTCCAAAAATTTATCCTGCTATTGAGTCACTTTTCTTTGTTCCACATAATCTCAAGTCCTTAATGAAATAGTACTGCAGTACAATCCTTATATACTCCATAATTATTATAACAAGTACATTGTTGATACAACACTCAATTGACATAATCAACATAAGAACTCTAATCATTCCTCTTCATTTGTGGTAGTATCATAAATTGATTATTATCCAATAGCATCATTTGCGGCGTAGTCTGATGACTGGGACATAGGTTCGCGTAGTGTCCAAACACCTTGCAAATGAAGCATTGTACATTTGAAACCATTTTCTTACCCTTGCAGTCACGTACATTGTGCCCTTTTCCTCCACACTTATAACAAACTCCCATTCCTTTCAGGAAAGTTCCAGGGTGTTTCTTTCCACAGTTACCACATATGGGAAAATTATTCTTTTCCCTCTTCCCTTTATCCATCTTTCTCTCTTCCATCCTTTTCTTCTCTTGATTCCCTTCAAAGCCATAGGACTCAGTAAACTCTTTACTTATCTTATCAACACATGATATTATTTCTTCATATGATGATAATACATGAGAGACTATTTCTCTTGTAAATTTTGGCTTAAGACCATAAAATATATGATCCTTCTTTCTCTTTGTATCATGTGCATTTCCGGAGTTCTCATTCCTTCTACTGGGCGCCATTTCTAAACAATGGCATAAACTAGATCAGTTTATGAATCAAAATACATAATCCCATACTTATAAAAAACTTAACATAAATTGAACTATTTATGGATATAATCCATAATCATAAGAATGTTTTCTTTAAGGAAATATATACTCATAAACACTTCAAAATGATTTGTAAAGAAAATGAGAGTTATCCTAAGCATATCCCCCGGGAGTGTCGTAACCAAGAGTGCAGCAAGGCCCGTTGTCGTGCACCAGTTCCCGTTCGAGTCTAGCTCAAAGCGGTGTTTTCGGGTTTTACCCCTAGGTACATCTGTGCCAGAGCCGCCTCTACCTGCTCGTATCCAGACAGGGATGTATTGCTCGGAAAACTCACAAAATCTCTACAATACCAAAATTCTAGGAAGTTCTTCTATACTAATCCTCAAAGTTAATCTTAGGTCTACGTGATCTAATCAGAGTTTATCTAAATCTAGCTTCCAAGGTTTGTACTAAACCTCCTCTGATACCAACTGTAACGCCCCGACCCCAGTTACCCAGAGTCGGTGCATTACTTCGTAACATTGGCATGATCACAAGAAAGATCAAATCTCGAAAGGCCGATTGGTTTAGTAGCCTTGGAAACACTAGATATATTCATAAGTTTTACATTACATCATAAAATGAAAAACTACTACAACAACATAATGTTTCCACAGTCCACACTATAATCCCCTCATAATATCCCTGCAGGTCATTCATAACTTACATCTTCACATCCTGGGAAAAATAAAACATAGAAAAGGGGTGAGCTCAAATGCCCAGTAAGGATAACAATATAGCGGAACATTCAAAAATAAGCATAAACATTTAAGGCAATGAATTACTAAAACAAAAGCCTTTTAAACTTGAACTTCAACATAGTATGGCAAAAGTAAAATGAAAAAAATGCCATTTACTTGTTCACATGGATATTCTACTAATCGAATAATCACATGCAAAATCAATAACCACTTTCATAATGTTGGAATGCATAATTCCAGACTATCATAACCACATAGCCAAGGCCTCGTGCCAAGACTACAAATAAGATTTTGTCAAGGCCTTGTGCCAAGACACTAGTTTGTCTCATGAGACCTACCGATGCATCGAGGAGCTATAGCGGGCTCCACCCGTCACTTATTAAGTCCAATGCATTCCCATATGAAAAGGTTTAAACATAACATAAACATTCGTATTAAAACTAGCATACGAAATGTCAATAATTTCACCATAAACTATGAATGGTATAAAAATAGCACATCCATAGTCAAACATATCACAAAACCTTCAATACAATATAGAAGTTTTGTATCATAATAAATCAACTTCAAATAATCTTAAAATCCATCAAAGGATGTTGACGTAGATGAAATCAAAATTCTTTTTAAAGAAATATCTCCTTTTATTTTGAAATCATTTAAGATCCATATAAAATAAAACATTTTCTTTGAAAATATTCTTATAATCTTTTAAGGGAAGCTTTGACGATTTTATAACGGCGGAAAATAACCGCACCCACCGTATAAGTTAAAAAAACATTCTTATCTTAATTCTGTCGAAAAGGTTAAAAAGCACCTTATTTGGAAAACGACGGAAAGATTCCCTTATAAACCTCTTATAAAAAGTCAAACAAGGGTATAAATGACTTTAACTCATATTCTAGTAAATAGTAAAAATGTTTTGAAATACATTTTTAAGAAACATGGATGTGGATGATAAAGAGATCCCAGTAGATTATTACGTATAAACAACCTTGGATAATGAAGAGGTTGTAAAGTAAACCCTTACCTTGTACTTTTCCTTGATTGGGGTAGGTTAACCTCCTGTATAATGGTGAAATAGTTGTTATTAAATTATACAAGAATCATATATAATAATATGATATCATATATGATCTTTTAACATTGATTTGTTAATAATATCTTAGAATTATCGTCGTTTCGGGAGTTAACTTACTCATTTTCTTTTATATGTTTTGTTACATAAGCCATGGTTGTTGTATCTTATTCATATCCAGAATGATATCTAGTCCTTAAACATCATTTTTAAATCATCAAATGATAATTATACTTGAACGGATACGATGGAGAATGAATCTCATCGCGTTCGTGGAGACGGTAGTCCGTACGTACGCACGAGCGACAATATCATTCTTTTGATATTAAAATAATATATAAATGGAAGGTATATCATATATACAGAATCATTAACATGTTATATTTATTATTTACATGAGTTACACATCATTATTATACCCATCCAAATAATATTATATTGAATAACAATTACACCACGACGTGGAGACGGTAGTCCGTACGTACGCACGTATGGTGACATGTTATTCAAAGGGTGGATGGAATACTGAATATGGTTGTACCATATTTATAATAACATCACAGTATATGTGAGATACTGGATTTATTATTTTAGAATGGTAAGAACAAAGGAAGAAGAAGTGGAAGAAGAAATGAACTTGGAGAAGGGTGGTGAAATCATTACCTCTTCTTCGGGTTCTTCCTTTTGATTTGATCAAAAGGGCTCCTTAGGTTGGCTTTCTGATCAAACTAAGGCCTCTAGGTTGTAGTGAGGGATGTTGGGAGAGTATTGGGGCAGATTTTGGCGGAACCAAAAGGCTTTAGAGGTGTGAATAAATGAGAAGGAGGAGTACCCTTTTATAAGAGGGGTGAGGGGTACCTTTGGAAAAGTTAGAAATATTAATTTATAATAAATTCATATTCGGTTTCTAATGGCTCCAAAGTTGATTATTAAAAGTTTACGTTGGGGATAGGTCTAAAACCACTCAACCAATAGAATTTAGACAGGTTTGGGTACTTATATTAACCTTATCTTTAAGTATTAACTCTAAGTTAATTAGTTTCACTTTTACAATGTCTCTTTGTATTTTTATATAATATGGTTAATAAACTTACTATATACATCCAAGATACCCCCAAGTGGTACATTAATGATGAACCTATCATGATATAAGTCTCTTGGCCGAACCTTAGATTTTTAGGAATTTAATATCAATTAATAATATAATATTTGTTTTAAGAACTCTTTTATGTCAATTTTGACACTATTCAATAGTTGATTTTTGTGAAACTCATAACAGATTGATTACTTCGAACAAAGTCAATTAAATAAATCCTAATATATCATATTATCCTAGAAAAGTAGTTTAATTCATTAAAAGTTTCATATTATATTTATTTGGGTATTTATAATATCAATTATTTTAATTTTTCACTATTATAGTAATTACTGCATCATCATTGTGTCATAAATAAAATAAATTATATAATGTCTAAAAATTATAAATAAAATATCATTATGTAGGAAATCTTTTTATATTTCTAATGAATATTTATAATCTAATATCCAACATATATAACCCTATGTAACAATTGTTTTGCTAAAAGATATATGCTTGTGTCATTTTTGTATTCATTTTGACTTAATTAAAATAAAGTGTCATTATCACTTACAAGTGGATCCATGGGGTCCTAAAATAGACCCAAAGATTCCCATGGTCGACCATGTATCAACCAATAGGGTTAAGACACGTTTTAGGATAATTTAGTATTATTATAATATTATTTTATAACCCTTATTTACCGGATTTACCCTTAACCATGGTAAATAAAATATTTACCGCAGTAATTATTCAAAATGTCTAAAAATAAAAGTTACATATTTACACAATTTGAACATCCTGATTCCAAATATGGAATCCATTTTCCTAAATTCAAAACACAGAAGTGGCAGAAATTAATTTAAAATTAATTCCCGCTGTCAAAACAAAAAGCGTGTTTTTAAGAGATAATAACTATCAAAAGATTGACACTCGTTTATGTTCGGTTTAATTGTAAAATTATGTCCAATGACCAACATTATATTAAATGGTAAAAATATATTCTAAATATACTTTAAAACCACTCAAATTCATAATTTATCACTATTAAATATTTTGATTAAAAAAGTTGTTTTTAATTAAAATTTAGTAATTTTCACTATTCATCAAAATATGAAAGTTCTCCGAAATGTACCAAAATTTCACCTTAGGCTAAATTAGATATTCCGAATCCAAAAATGAAGTCCATTTTGAAATATAAAATATATATAATTTTAAAAAGTAGGTATTACTATTCACAATGGCTATTTTAATTAGTTGTGGTGTGTGTTAGAACTCGAGGTTGCGTACAACACACGCTATCGCATTATTCGAAGGGAAACGTACCGTGGAAGCTTGGGGTGTTTCATTTTAAATTTTTGATGTCCCCATTTAGTCAAAATGTTTAAAATATTGTATTTAAAAAGGTTTCACTATTAAAAGTTGATAAAAGTGCAATACTGAAAATGAATTTGTTCTTGCATTATATCTAAGAAACTCATAATATGGATTCTAAAATTATAAGGATTATATAAAGTCTAAAATTCAGATAATACTATTCATAACCTCTTTTGAATGGCCTTTTTTTTGTAAGTCATGGTGTGATTGAACTCAGTGTTGCGTGTAGTGCAAGTTATTGAATTATTTTGAAGAAATAACACACTATGAAATCTTGGGGTGTTACAATAAAGGGTTCTGTTTTTATCCCTATTATTACATTGATTTGATTATGTTGTGAAGGAATTATTTTTATGAAGTCATTTACCTCATATGATTTGTTTTATGATGTCATGATGTTTCAAGAATCCCATTTTGGTTACATGTGTTATGCAAAGATGTATGATTTATGATTATGTGGCACACATAAGAAAGGACTCATTATAAGATGGGTGGGACCTATATCTCCTTCCAATGAATTGGGTAAAGATTTTATATCTCATGAGATAGACAAGGCTGGAATGGTAGGTTATACCGGTTCAGTGAAACAGGACTGAAACGAGGGTTACTCAATTCAGAAAGGGACTTTGTCCACTAAGATAGTCTTGGAAATTAGTCTTGACTAACAAGAAACGATCCTCTATGATTATGTGTGTATGCCACAAAGTTTCATTTTTTAAGTTATGATTATTGGGATTACATTTCACTTCTATGATTTATCCCATGTTATGAAATTATGCTCTCTTTTGCAGGTTAAGATTTCCAAAATGTTATGTTCTTATGAATATGATGTGATTGATATTTATTTTGTTTACCCTTACTGAGCATTTGAGCTCACCCATTTATGTTTTCTTTTCCCTAGGTTATAAAGAAAGGTTTTATGTATAAAAAAAAGATGATCTTTATGGGAGATATTGAAGATCTTTCACCAGGATTAGAAGATTATATTCCGAGTTTCCAAAGACACTAAACTATTACGATCCTTGTGTGTGTGTTTTTGTTATGTACTAAGTATTCCGAAAATGTAATGTAATGTCAATGTACGTCAATCTACGGGTCTCTACAGTTGGTATCAGAGGAAAGGTTTAGTCACCCTTTGGAAACTATGACGCGAAAACGTTAGTGAGATCCCTAGAGATATTTCTAAGGTATGTCTAGGGATGTCTGTAAGGTTAAGTATACGTATAGGTTATAGTACTAGAATTATGCTAACGATCATAGACTTAAACCTAATATGTTAGATATTGAAGGTACTCCACCTTTATTATGTTGTTTTTCCTATCAGGATTTTTGCCTCTCACACTATTCTTTTTGGGTTTTAGACGATGGATGGAACACGAAGGAACCGTGTTGATCAATGCAATGGAAAATGCAATGATTGCCCTCCTGAACAAACAAATGTTATGGGAGATGGAGTACAAAATCTTATTGCTATCCTTACACAAGCTATGAATCATTCTGGACTTCCAAATGAGCAGAGAAAGGAACAGTATTCTATTGAGTCCTTCATGAGGCAACGTCCACCTTCACTCAGTGGGACATCTGATCCACTTGTTGCTGAACAATGGATCAGTACCACTGAAAAGATATTTTCAGTTCTTCATTGTTCTGAGCATGATAAAGTCATCTTAGCAGTATATCATTTGGAAGGTGCATCTGATCAATGGTGGAATCTTATCAAGAATACGAGGCCAAGAGATGAAATTGAGTCCATGGAATGGGACGAGTTCAAGAACTTGTTTTTCAGTAAGTACTTCCCTCATATTCTTCGAACAAAGATGGAAAAGGAGTTTCTTGAGAAGAATCAGAAGGATGATGAATCTGTTGGTATATATGAAGCAAATTTTACAAGACTTGCAAGGTATGCATTTGGCATTATCATCCAACCTGAAAGTAAACTTGATCGATTTTTCAGTGGCTTTAAACCGAGTCTTCGAAGGGAATTAGCTATAAGAGACTTCAGTAGCTATGAAGAAATTGTGCGTTGTGCTATCAAGGTAGAAATGGAATTTGGTGTTACATATCCATCTCATGGTTTTGACAAGAAACGAAAGATGGAGTTCAAGGAGAAATCTTAGAATAATGGTGAAAAGAAGATGAATGTTTCCTTATGCTCAAATTGTGGATAGAAGCATGGTGGAGATTGTCTTAAAGGGACTAGAAAATGTTTTAAGTGTGGAAAAGAAGGTCATCGAGCAGCTGAGTGTCGAAGTAATGGAAAAAGGGTTTCTAATGATGTGAATAAAGCAAACACCGCAGAGAACGCACCACCAACACTTCAATGCTTTAAGTGCAAGGAAATGGGGAATTATGCTAATAAATTCCCTAATCCAAGGGTTAGTGATGATCAACATGAGCAACCACTGAAGGCAAAGGACAAAGGGAAGTCACATGCGATCACTATTGGCAATGTTGAATATGACAATGATGTGGTGGAATGATTAAGTGTTTATGTAATGGGATTCCAAAATAATATTGTATCATGGGGTATTGGAATATTTATGTATTGGTCTAATGTGGTATTCAAAGTAATTGAGATATTTTTGGAAATAAGATGATATGCGCATAATGAAGGGAAAACGAGAAAACGAAATGTTTAACTGTATTCATGAGCTCATGATTGATATAAGGACTAAGTGATATCATGGTTTGAGTATATAGAATTTTGAGGATTTTGGTATGTGGAAAGTGTTAACTTTTAACTGCATTCATGTTTTCACTAAGGTATTCAAGAGAATACATGATTAAGGACTTTGAATTTTTGGAATGTGACCAACAAAACATATCTTATGTTATATGGGGATCGACGATGGTGTTAAATATCTGGTAATCATTTTCACTATGTTATGAGAATGGACTACAGTATTATGGATAAGCCTAAAGATTAGAATGGATTATGTTGGACATAAGTTAGTATTGTTTAAGGATAGAAGATTTTCGATATTTTTTATGGGATGTTATAGTAATATAGTTTTAGAAAAAGGACAACCTGCAGGACGGGTGACAGCCCATCGTGTCGGACAAGGCTGTGGGGATCGAACCCACAACCGAAGTGCGACTGGCCTTTATTTCCTACCACTGGTCTACAGGAAGTCCCTGTTTAGTAGAAACTAGTTTTATTATATTAAACTGTATAATATATGAAGTATAAGTCCATTTTAGGAACCATATATGATTAATCTCACTATAGAATGACTTATGTATATTTAATAACTTTTTCTAACCTTTTGTTTGAGACAGATGGAATGACCCGTCATTCTATCAAATAATCTGCTAACACTTCACGAATAACAAATTCAACTTCATTTATTTAAGATATGAAGTGGAAATTGTTCAAAGCACGAACAACAGTGAGATTGTTCCAAAATAAAGTAAGTATTTATTCTAATTCAAATTTTTAACTTTAGGGAAATGATCTTGAAAACCAAAAATGTTGTCCTAGTTATCTTATACCTGATGAATCAGATGGTACCTTAGATCTTCAGAAATTTATGGCTTTGTGATTGCTGGCTTTTCCATATCCATGTTCTCTACCACTCTCTATCAGAACATGATGGTTAGATTTCTCTTCCATGTCCATATTTTCACCTATGTGGAAACCCAGTGATTAGTTTATTTGGGTAATCATTACATTTCATACTTTAGTTTTTAAAGCCAAGTTTTGTTATTCCTTTTTACGATGTGGGTTTCTATTAAAGAAACTTTCGAATAGTAAACTATTTATAACCCCGACGAATTTCGAGGGCGAAATTCATTTTAAGGGGGGTAGAATGTAACAGCCCGAGATTTTATGAAAACTATTCTTTTTAATGTCATGTGTTGTACGCTACACCAAAAAGAGCTTGCACAACACCCATCCTTGACTTTCCTTGCATTACACGCAATCGCAACCTTCCTCGATAGCGTGTGTAGTACGCAATACTGAGTTTCATGAAACAACGATATGCTATTAAAATATTATTAAAACTAGCCGTTATGAATAGTAATAACCACTTTTTAAAATTTTAGAAATTTTAGCTCTCAAAATGGACTTCATTTTTGGATTCGTGATATCGAAATTAGCTTAGGGTGAAATTTTGGTACTTTTCGGATAACTTTCATTTTCTAATGAATAGTGAAAATTACTAAATTTTAATTAAAAACAAATTTTTTTATCGAAATAGTTAATAGTGATAAATTATTAATTTGAGTGGTTTTAAAGTATATTTAGAATATATTTTTACAATTTAATACAATTTTGGTCATTGGATGTAATTTCACATTTAAACCAGACATAAACAAGTGTCAATCTTTTGATAGATATGGTTTCTTAAAAACACGCTTTTTGTTTTAACAGCGGGATTTAATTATAAAATTAATTAATGAAATTTCTATGTTATGAATTTAGTAAAATAGACTTCATTTTTGAATTTGGAATATGAAATATAGCATAGGATGAAATTTTGGCATTGTTCTGAAAAACATCAATTTTTGATGAATAGTGAAACCACTAAGTGGTAGGTTAAAAAATGAATTTTGCATAAAACTTAATATTACCGCTTCTGTGAATGGAATTTCGAAAATCCGACAGACACGGTTGATATAAGTAAGTAAAATGTGGTTCAATGGATAAAAATAATTTTTTGGTGAATAGTAACTTTTTACTTTTTTTTTACCGCGGTTAATAGTAAATAGGGTAACTAAGGGTAAATATGATATTAATATTACCCTAACACATGTCATAATTCTATTGGATAAGTTTAATTCGACCAAAAACAAACTTAGGAATAAAATATGACCATTTAGGCCCACTTGGATTAGATTAGGACATTTATTATTATTTAATTCAAAGAAGAGTTAAAAGAGATAAAATCAAAGTTTATTTACTAAACCATTTTTAATATAGAGTTATACATAAGATAAATTCGATTGTAAATATTAATTAGAAAGATAAAACGATTTCCTACATAATTGTATTTTATTTATAATTTTTAGACATTAAATAATTTAATTTAGTTAAGACACAATGATGATGCAGTAATTATCTTATTAATGAAATATTGACATAATTGATGTTATAAACACAAAAATAAATGTAATTTGAGACTTTTTATGAATTCCACTAATTTTATAGGTTACTATGATATATTATTGTTGATTTAATAAACTTGGTTCGAACATAAAATTCTGTTATGACTTTCCCAAAAATCATATATCAAATAGTGTCAAAATTGACACAAAATAGTTTTTAAATCAAATATTATATTATTAATTGTTATTTTATTCCTAAAAATCTAAAGTTCGGCCAAATGACTTAGATAAGGATATATATATTAATAATAAACAATTTGGGGTTCGTTTGGCATGTTATAGTATGTTTATTAACCATATAGTGTAAGAAAACAAAAAGACACGGTAAAAGTTAAATTATTTAACTTAAAGTTAAATCTAATTGATAAGGTTAAAATAATAACCTAAACTTGTCTAAATCCTTTTGGTTGATAGGATTTCGACCCATCCCCACTTTAGCTTCTAAATAAGACCCTTTGGAACCATTATAAACTGATTTTGACTTTAATATAAAATAATATTTTGAGATATTCCTAAGGTGCCCCTCTCCTCCCTTATAAAAGGAGACCTCCTCCCCCTCCTCCTCACACCAATTTGAGCACTCAAGCTCGGCCAACACCTGCCAAAATCCCTTCTCCACTTCCCTAGAATAATCCTAGAGGTCCTGGTCTTCTTCAAAGTCCAATCTTAGTTCCCTAAGTGGAGGATTCAAAGAGGCGTTTCAAAGAAGAGGTAATAACCATTACCAATCTTTTCAATTTCTTTCTTCTTCAACTTCTTCTTCTTTAGATGTTTCATGACAAAGTAATAACATCAGTATTACTTACATACTGATATGTTATTATAAATATTAAACAACCCTAATTCACCTTCTATCCATCCTACGGAAAAATGAAATCACCGCGCGTGCGTACGTACGGAATACCGTCTCCACGCCGTGGTGTAATCTATTTTCCTCCACCACATTAATTGGATGGGTATAATGGTGTAATGAGTAACTATATATGATTATTATAAAGTTATATTGATACTGAAATAGTATACATACACTTCAACACAATTCCACGACCATGGGAACGATATCATCGCTCGTGCGTACGTACGGACTACCGTCTCCACGACGCGATGAGATTCATTCTCCATGTTAACCATTTAAGAATGATTATAAAGTATATATAAGAAATAATAATGAAATATATGACATTATAAAGCTACTGGATTAATGTATATATATATATATATGTATGTCATCTACTTAGTTCCATTCAAGACAATAAGGAAAGGAAAACAGCGTTCATGCGTACGTACGGACTACCGTCTCCATGAACGGTGTTTTTCATTTCATTTATCTATCTATTATATATATATATATACTGAATATATATGATATATAAATCATATTTTATATTCTGGAAGTAAGTAAATCATGATATAAGTATTAATAATGTCAAGAACAATAAGTCAGAACACCTACGATAAATGAAACGATTTTACCCAAAACGCTTCTTTAACATGGAATTTACAAAAGAACGGGTAATATAAAGTCATAAGTGAACCATATATGATATCATAACAGTGAATAGGATTTTGTAATAAGTCAATTACATTATTTAAATCATTATACAGGAGGTTCGGACACATACGAAGCAAATCGGACCTAAGGTAAGGGAAATATCACAATCTCATTTTTATCCGAGATTGTTTATTTGTAAGTATTTACTGGGGTGTATTTTATCATCCACATCCATGTTTCATCAATATGTAATATTATTTCCATCCACCTACAATTGTTTAAATCCATTTTTACCCTTCGGTGAGTTTTTAGTAATATGTATGAAAGGAATCTTTTGTCGTATGAGGTACTTTTTTACTTTTCCGACAAAAGTACGAAGAATGTTTTTTTAACTTATACGGCATGAATGGATTTTTATAACATTATTTCCAAGAAGCTTAATTTACAAGTTTTCTTGTTTATTTTTAATCAACTTCTTTTAGTTTAGAATTTTATGACATTTTAAGAAAGGAAAAGTGTTTTTGAAGTAGAAAGGATATTTTCCTCAAGAGTGGAGTTCAAGTGTTTTATCAAAATTATTTTCCATCTAATATAATAAAGGGTTCGGTTTTTATCCCTATTATTACATTGATTTGATTATTTTGTGAGGGAATTATTTTTATGAAGTCATTTACCTTATATGATTTTGTTTATGATGTCATGATGTTTCAAGAATACCATTTTTGTTACATGTGTTATGCAAAGATGTATGATTTATGATTATTTGGAACACATAAGAAAGGATTCATTAAAAGATGGGTGGGACCTATATCTCCCTCCAATACATTGGGTAAAGATTTTATATCTCATGAGATAGACATGGCTGGAATGGTAGGTTATACCGGTTCAGTGAAACAGGACTGAAATGAGGGTTACTCAATTCAAAAAGGGACTTTGTCCACTAAGATAGTCTTGGAAATTAGTCGTGACTAACAAGAAATGATCCTCTATGATTATGTGTGTATTCCACAAAGTTTCATGTTTTAAGTTATGATTATTGGGATTAAATTTCACTTCTATGATTTATCCCATGTTATGAAATTATGCTCTCTTTTGAAGGTTAATATTTCCAAAATGTTATGTTCTTATGAATATGATGTGATTGATATTTATTTTGTTTACCCTTACTGAGCATTTGAGCTCACCCTTTTATGTTTTCTTTTCCCCAGGATATAAAGAAAGGTTTTAGTTAAAAAAAAGAAGATCTTTATGGGAGATATTGAAGATCTTTCACCAGGATTAGAAGATTATATTCCGAGTTTCCAAAGACACTAAACTATTACGATACTTGTGTGTGTGTTTTTGTTATGTACTAAGTATTCCGCAAATGTAATGTAATGTCAATGTACGTCAAGATACGGGTCTCTACTGTATGGAAGTGAGGCCCTCTATTTATAGAGGCGGCCGGGACCCTGCGTGCTATACCCTGCATGATCAAGGGTCATATCCATGTGCACCAGGACTTGCACGCCCAAATATCATTTGCGCACCCTGCCTTGCATGCCCCAATTTCCATTTGATTCTGGATTTCATCAGACTAAAATCCTCATTTCTCTCCAGATCCAACTCTAAGGGGGGACTTTTGTTGACGCTCCTTTCATCACAGAATCTAAAGATTGGAAAAGAGGAATATCTGAGCTCAAAGTGATAAAACCTTTAGAAAAATATCAAAAATTGACAAAGGAAGGAATAAGAAGAATGTTGCACAAGGATCGCACAAGTTATACAATGGTCATGCAAATGCACTTGTGCGATGCCTAATGGTCGCGCAAGTGACTTGCGTTCCCTAAGTGATAACTACCCGAGTCGTCTTCAGCCTATAAATAGACCCTATGGGCACCCCCATAAAAGGGGAAAATTTTCCAGAAACATATATTTGAGCTCCTGACGCCCTAGTCTCTTCTTAAAGCTTCAGAAACACTTATAAGGTAATTTCTTAGCTAGAAAAAAAGATCTAAAGAGGGGGAGGAAGGCCTAAGCATTGAAACTCATCAACACTTGCATGCCTGAGTGGCCATACCTTAAGGGAAATGGACACACTTGTGCATCGCCTTACTCCTTTAATATAAATTGTGCGCCCCTCTTCTAGAAGAATATCAAGATGATTCTAAAGGCTTTAACCAAGAGTCACTCAAGTATTACCCTGCTGGTTAACCGTCACGCAAGTAACCATGTGTCGCGCAGGTATACCTCCGCGACCAGGACTTACACACCCACACGGTACTTGTGCTCCTTCCAGGACTTGCACGCCCATACCTTTTTGGGGTTCCCTTCTTGCCCATTTCACCCCTCTTAAGCCATTCCACCTCACATTTTCAAGATTCAGTCTTCAAGACACTCTTCAAAGCCATTTATGGCATGATTTCTTGATTTGACATCCTTATCATAAAGGAATTATGTCGAATAACTCTCAAAATCTAGTGACTTACGCATCCTTATGACACTAAAGATTGAGATTTCATTCATTCAACCTCATCCTTTATGATGAGAGAACTCATTAACCTAGGAATCCGCCTTAGGAGTAAGCCACAGTCCCCTAATCTGGGAATCCTTTTCAGAGTAAGCTCCAGTCTTAATTTCTCTTAACCAGTCCTAATTTACCTTTGATTTGGGATTCCTTTTCAGGAGTAAAACCCAATCATAAGTCCCCTCCTAATTCGGGACCCCTTTTCAGGAGTAATACCCATGTAAGAGTATTCAAATCTCCATGAAGCACATATACCTGTATGGACCCTGTTCCTGGATTTCTTCCCTGAAGTAAATCCTAATCTTTATTTATCTGGGCAGTCATACATACATAAGCCCCATGTTATTTCTTATGATTGCATCTTTCATGGCACAATTGTTTGATGTTTACCAATACCTCTTGTTTCACACACCAAGCATGACTCACGTAAGCTTAGAGTGTAAAAGTTATTATGACATCCTTCTTTGAGCCATCAATCATAAACATCATACTCCCTTACTCAAACTACGTGTGTTCTGATTCCTTTTATAAACAAAGGATATTTAGGTAGCCCATCTGCGGGTTCGATCCCAACTCTGAAATAATTCAAGTCCTTCTAAATGAAAATAAACTTCAAGTGCCACACTGAGTGGCTATAAAACCAGTATGGTCATCATAAAGACCAAGAGACTTTTACGTATCAAAGGATACCATTGACTAAGAATCTCTAAAATATACAGATGAATCTTTATCAGTGAAGAACCTAGAATACATATATTCTCTAAAGTTCCTACGTATCGATAATTGATTGTTAGATCTAAAGGAAAACACATTTTATACTTGGTAATGTAAGAAGGCTTCACAAACATAACTTAAATCTATAAAGAGAGTCCCGGAGTAGACAATAATTCCCTTAAAAAAGGTGCGATGAGTCTGACCTCCCATCCTCTCGACCAATGCAAATTCCTAATCCTCATCGGTCCACAAACTAATGAGCACCCACCTTTGGAAAGTAGGTCCAAATGGATGTGGAATCATTAGATGTTTCTGGTTCTACGAACAAACCCGTTAAGAACCGATCAGAATTTTGAACCTCCCATCAAGAGGTCATCCGGAATTTCCGAGGGGAAACAGTGTTATCTGGGATTGGGATTATTCAATGTGGTATTAGAGGAGTTTTGGTTTTCTGGTTTATTATTAGTCGAAAATAGAAAGGTATATGAATTAATTTAAATTTGTTAATAAGCCATTCCGAGTCATAGCTAACCCACATATTGCAAAATGAAAAATTTCCTTGAAATAAATTTTTACTTTATGGATTTTTGAAATTACATTTGACTAGATTCCACTATTTGAAGATGTACATGGTTTTTTATTTTTTTATTAAAATTATTTTCTTTCTATTTTGTTTCAACCTAATGATATGAATGTATGAAATATCATGCTTCATTTTAGTCACTTAATAGGACATTCCATGCATTATACCATGCCACATATGATCCATTTCCTGTTAACATGATGTTGTGATTGGTTCTATGATAGATATTCCTATTTTGGTGATAGATTTATGTTTAGGGAATTGAGAAACATTTTTGGTAGTTAGACTGTCTACCTTAACCTATGCAGGATTTTCCTGATTAGGCTACAATAGACGCACTAAGAAGACAATTTTAGCACATTGATTCACAGACCATGAGTCGCATGGACTTGAATGTGTTATGGTGTAAATTAAGTGGAGGGAATATTTTAGTTCATAAAGAATATGGGACCATATGGATTGGAATGTGATGCACCATTTTGATCAACCATTTAAAATGAATGTGAAATAAATATGAAATCAAATTGAAAATTGAAATGAAAAATAGATAACTCATGCTAGACCTCACTTTTGAGTGGGAAAGAGGTATTGTGTCTTGTGACTTTAATGATTGTTTCTTATTAACATCCAATAATTTAGATTTGAATCTGTGGTATTATCTTTTATTGGATGGTTTTTACCCATCATAAGCTTTTAGGCTTTGAACATTGATTTTTTTCATTTCTAAGGTGTCTATTTGGAATTTTCGAGGCATGCCACCATGACGACCACCGGCCATATGCTAGGGGGTGCTAATGAACATGATCTAGTGGTAGTGGGACATGGACTACTGATGGATCCTCCTTTAGTTCCACATGTGGAACCAACTGTTGTTATAAATATATGTGATGAGGAAAAATTCTTCAAATTATTTTATTGCTTTGTTCATAATTTCAATCCAACACCAAAACATTCCTTGTATATGGATGAGCTGATGCAATTGTTCCAGCAGAAGAAACCTCCCATGTTTTTGGGTGATATGAAACTAAATGTTGCTGATCTATGTTTGGAGTCTCTGTTTTATATATTTGAGCATCTGGAGACACATAATGAGGGGATAGTGAAGCTCGCAACATATATGCTTTAGGGAGCAACAAATAGATTGTTGGATGTTCTAAAAAATGATAATTAATTGTGTGATATGGTTTTTTAGGATTTACAATCATGATTCTATGAATCATTTTTTTTCTCAAGACTCTAATGGAAGAGAGGGATAGAGAGGTCATGTGACTATATTAGGGTGTGATGATAGTTAATGAGTACTCGATATGGTTTATAGAGATTCATTGCTTTCACCATTACTCATTGCTGATGAGATATCATGAGAGAGATGCATCGATGAAGGTCCCTTGAATGTTGTTCGATCTTAGGCTAACATGTCCTGGTTGATGACTATTACTAAAATGGTAAATATGGTGCTGATTATAGAGCAAAACATGAGGGAATCTAGGGGCATATAGAAGAGTAGTGAAGTCCCTCAACCTAGTAGTTTAGTGTCTTTAGGAAGGAATCTCTGTTTGGAGGCTTCAATTAATATGATCCATAGATAGGACACTAGCGCTCGTGGTGCGTTGTTCTGGGATCAGTTTGGTAGACATTTAAACATGAGGAATATATACTATTAGGATCTATTCATGTTATGGGTTTATGATAGGATGAGTCACATGGAACAATTAATTATTACCTACTCTCTAGAAGTGAGTGGTAGGGGTCTGCACGGACACCTTGTACAAGAGAAGTTTTCACAGCTCCATATCAGGAAGGTATCTAGAGAAGTGCTGATCGATCATGATTAGGTGGTGGTTGTCATGGATGAGGAAACCAGATAGTAGTTATACAATGAAAACATAGTGGGCCTACTCTAGGTAGTGAGGTTGTGTCATAGGGCATCAATTTGTGCTAGATATTTTTTTATAGCCTACACTAGATGTGTATGGTGCCAAACTGTTTATGGTGAGTGGTATGATCTTAATATACTTATCTCTTATATTTTCTCTTTTTCTCAAAGGTTCATTGTATAGTATACTATCTACATCTGTTGTGGAGATACAGGTTCATTTAATACAATATTATGATGGTGTCATGATAGTTAATTATTTTTTGGATATCATAATGGAGCGTGTAATCCAATGTAGGTAGTAACCCCTTCATTTTGGTGTGTGTCACTTTTTATGGGATATTTATGTTCTCAAGAGTACCAGATATGTTGATAGACTCCGGATGCACTAGTTAGTAGCTTATCGAACCTATATTGATTGCTAACACTAGAAGATAACTATGACATCACCATAGGGTGTAGTTAAAACTCACAAAAGAGAGTGGTATGTCTAGGGGAGCTAAGATGGAATACAACATCATGGGATGGGTGGGTGTGACAGCCCAATTCGCTAGTTTTTATTTGGATATTCAGAGAGCACAATAAGAGGACATTCCCCTAGTGGTTGTTCGTTTTAAGGATATTTTCCAAGTATAATTTTTATGTTTACTATATGAGAGAGATATTCATTTCTCCATCGATATAGTGTCAGGAGATAAAAATGTATCCATTCCTCCTTATATAATGGCTATGATGGAATTTCTTGAGCTCAATATGTAGCTAGAGGATTTGGAGGAAAATATGATTATTAAACCAATTAAATGTTCATGGGGTTTCTGATCCTTCTTAAAAAAAGTTGGATCATACCATAGGATATTCATGGATTATCAAAAAAATTACTAGTTAAAGGTTAAGAACTAGGTCCCTTACAATAGATAGATGACATGATTGATTAGCTTTAAGGACATTGGGTGTTCATGAATATTAATTTGAGATTTGGATATCATGAGTTATGTGTTCAACCTACATACATAACTTATACAACCTTTCATATTTGGTATGTTCAATATGAGTGTGTTGTTATGCCTTTTATCCCCACAAATGCACCAACAATTTTTATAGAACTGATGAACAGAGTTTCAATGGTTATCTTGATTTATTCATGGTGGGTTTCATAAATTATATCTCAATGTATTCTCACAATCTATATGACCAGATAAAACATAATGAGATCATTTTTTAAACTAATAGGGAATCTGTTATATTCTATGATTATAATGATCAACTTTTGGATGAAAAAGATTCAATTTTGGGGTCACATTATCTTAGAGAGAGGAGTATCAATGGAAATTGACAAGGTGAGTGATGTAGTTTCTTGGGAAAATCCCATGAAATTATTTGAAATACAGTGTTTATTGGGGATATCAAGAGAATGACACTGATTTGGTTCTTACACTTATTCTCACCATTTATGGTCTTGAAAAAGAAGGTTGTTATGTTTGTATGGATAGATACTTGCGAGATAACATTTCAAGAGATGAAAGGGAGATCGAATTCAGCACTGATCCTCATACTGACAGATTAAGGGATGCGCTACACTCTGTATTGGGATGAATCATGAATCATTCTTAGAGTAGTGATGATGTAGGGGGGGTATATTCACGACATAAGGACCTTGGAAGTTGGGGACACCTGAGAAGAATTACCCAATGCACGATTAGGAGTTAGCTGCAAGTGTTCATGCTTTATGATACTGTAGACATTATATAACAGGAGAGAATTTTGTCATGTACATGGGCCTAAACGAAATCATGTAGATCCTTACACAACTTGATGTTAATTTTAGGTAGTGAATATGGGAGGAGGAAATATAGACCTTTGAATTTTATTTTTCCTATATAACTATTAAAGGCAACACAGTGGTCGATGCACTAAGTAGCAGAACTCAGATAATAGTAGTTCAGTATGCCTATAGAGAGTGAATGAATATTGATTTACATTAAGATTCACATAGAGGGGTAGTACAGTTAGGGGAAGACATTTATTTCATAATTACCAATGACCTCCACCGTATTAGATTTAGTGAGGATGATGAATCAATAATATTTTAAATTCTTAGTGCTATGAGAGAGTGTGGAAGGTGAAAAACTTCCTTGTGGTTTGATCATATGTGAGGATGATATCTCGCATATCCATGGTGGTATTTGGGATCCCAGGTCATGTGCAAGGAACTGATGCTGGAGTTTCACCCCTCAACATTGGAAGTGATTCCAAACATTACCAAAATTTATCATTACGTGTTCCTTCGGTAGTGCTTTAATGGGATGAATCCTTAGGTGGCTAGTTTTTTATGAGGTGTTACACCTATCAGCACATGATGGAAAAACATTAGCAACCAACCATACTTCAAAAACAATTACCTATTCCGGAGTGGAAATGGAATGATATCATGTTGGATTTCATTACAAGTTTTCCAATGCCATCTCGAGGTAGAGATGTTGATTGGTATATTACTGAAAGGATCATGATGGGTAATGATATCATTCCAATCAAGGAATAATTTTGTGTTGATGAGTTTGGAATGTTTTATATATGAGTGATAGTTAGAATTGACATGGTCACACGCATAATCATATCAAATAGAGATTCCATGTTTATGTATAGTTTCTGACCTAGTATAAAAATGGTGATGGTTAAAAAAGTTATTCTAAGCTGATCATACCATCCTAAGAATGATGGAAAATTATAGAGATCAATAAATGTACTTTAGGACATGTTGTGAGCATGTGTCTTTGATTTATGGGTATTCTGGGTGAAACATATACTCCTTTTGAGTACACATAAAATAATAGTTATCATAATTATTTAAATATGGAAATGTAAGAAGATTTGAATGGTAGGAAATTTTGATCACCCCTAGGCTGGTTAGATATAGGTGAGACAACATTTCAAGGACCTCATCTTGTGCATGATACTTCTGAGTATGTCAAAATGATCAGGGTGTAGATGGATAAAAACCATCTTGATTGAAATATTATGCTGATTTCTATATAAAAAATCTGGAGTTTGATGATAGGGATTAATTTTTTTTTTGATTTTTACTAAGGCCAGGACACAGACGAATCATGATATAGGATAATATTTCAATGAGTTATTTTGGGTTATACAATATTCTGGAGAGTGTCGGGTTGGTAGCTCATTGATTTCAGTTACCTTAGAGGTACTCGTCCATGCATGATTTATTCCACATATCTCAGCTATGCCACTATCATTCAACCCATATCATGATTTTATTCCCAAGGAGGATGAGTTAAAAGTATATTCATCCTTTGAGGAGCATACGGTTCACGTCTTTGATAAGAGTATGATGGTTATCCAAGGCCAGTAGGTTCCTCTAGTAAGAGTTATATAGAAGCAATATCATTTGCTGGACAAGACATCGGAGAGGGAGGCTGACATACATTTTTAGTGGAAATAGGTTTTATTAGATGAATTTTACCACCATTAACATGTCAATTGTGGTTAGATTTTTTTTGAGGGTGAATATGTTAAGAACCTCTATTTTTTGTATGAGGTATAAAACATTTTCCTTTTGGTTTAAATACTTAATTGTGTGCTAATGATAGAACCCTTTTTATCAGGGGTGTTTCATCGGTGTTTTGGGCTTGTTTATAAGAAGAAACCTTAATTTGGGGGTGAAAAAGGACTAGGGAAATGTTAAATGAAAACAAGCGGAGTAGACTCCATGGTTAATTAAAACCTTGTGAGGCTGGAAAGAGGGAATCCACATGGTTCATTGTTATAAATACAATGTGATTTATGGTTCACGACCATTCATACATGTCTACATTTTTTATAGTGGTCTGAGACACAATTTTTCCATGGTTATAAACTCCATGAGATAAAACTATAGATGTTTTCCTTTCCTATAGAAAATGGGACATGGATGGAGAATGTTTTGGAAATCTATTCATCCAAACAACATGATAGATAAATTCATGGGAAATTAAAAAAATTACCTTAAAATGTTTATATTTTGTAACATAATTTTTCATTATTCATATATGTTGCATAGACTAGGGTTTGGAGATCCTATTTGTGACTTTGGGTAGTTTTGATTATGTACCTCCTTTTAATCTCATATTTGAGTTCCAAATGTATCATTGGATCATCATCGATGATTAATCGATTACTTTTGAAAAGTTTACTATATTTATTGGAATCATCTACCCTATTTAGGTATGCTCTAATGTATCCTAATTTCATATTCTACGTCTATTCTTCATTTTTATTCTAATCTATGTTAAAGCAGTAGAGGATACAAGACTATAACTCTAATACTGATCTATATTATGTGGTATACACTATTCTAATTGTTTTTGGTGATTTATTACAATAGTTTCCATTGTAATTCCTACAAAACATTAGGGAATTCCCTCTAAATTGAATTGGTTAATTAAATTAACTGATATGGATTCTATTAGGGTTACCATTTAGTTCATTTCCTCTTAGTTGGAGGTTGTTTCCCCAAACAAGGTCACCCATGGAGAATTAATTGTAACATCCTTCAGTGTTGCTTTTGTTAAAACATAGAGGATGTGTGGGTTAGGATATCCAAGATAGAGCACACCTAATTATAAATAGATGGAATTGAATTTCTCGATTATGAGTTTTTATTGATATTTTTCCACGTGGTACATGTCATTTAATTTTTAATTATTGAATTGAGATATGTCATAAGAGTGGGTATTCTATAATGATTACTTTTCAATGTAGATCGTTGAATGAGTGGGTATACTCTTAGGTTTAACTGAATGTGAATTGATGGAATGATCGAGTTGTGAAATGAAATGGTAGTGGATGCATTGGGTGGTATACCAGGGGGTTTGATTCGATTTAGATTCCATGGTCTCTTCACCAATTATTCATGGGTTATGGATGAAGATTCCATAGACATATATACTCCTTGGGTATTGATTCCGTATTATGCCAATGTAATTTAATCCCCTAGGATCTAGAATACTGGACATGCATTGGAAAAGCTATATTGAGATGATCCTTGCACTCCACCAGTGTTGTTACTGATTTTCCATCGAGATGCTCCTCGTACTCAATAAGGATTCCTTGGTATTTTACACCATGGATCAAACCCTTTATAGACTTACACATCAATCATATTTCATGAATATATTAAATGTGACATGGATGGTTATATGACTCAACATTGGTATGTGTGACACTTCATGTAGTTCGGAAAGGTCATGGTTTACATATTAATTTTGAATGTATGACAAGAAAGTGTTGGATATTTGTATTTTGTTATTATCTACCTTGTTTCATGTTCCTTAGAAAACTGTTCTAGGGAGACTTAAAAAGTTATTTTGTATCACATGACATATTCCATGGGAACATTACTTTTTATTACCATTTTCCTATGATATGTAATGCACATTTATTATCTTATATTGCATTTCCTAGAATGTTATTGATCATTACATGGTAACCTAGTGGTATTGTTTATCACAACCTATTAGGGATGCTATTGGGTAGCCATGCAGACACTATGGATGTAGGTAGGGATTGGAGAAAGCATCCATAGTTCAATGGTTTATTTTGTTAGTTTCTTAGGAGCAGGGGAGCACAAGACCGAGATGAGGCTCGTGATTCAGTCTGGTGATATCATTTTTTGTTTTTTGTTTTGTTTTTTACATGTTAATTTTTTTATTCTGTTGTGTACCTATTTTTTATACTTTTTTGAGGCAAGTATCATTATATTTATATATATGAGATACTTCGGGAAATATTTACATATTCTTATCTAGTTTACTTATCATTTATACAATTTATATATCTGCTACCAATTCAGACTACTATTTCTATTTTGTTGTGTTACACTCTGTTAATAATGGAATAGTCACCCCATGGACACACCCTAGTCCCACGCAGCTAGTCAGTATCCTCTTTCAATTTGGAGATGCGTTTGAGTCCATGTAACCAATCAGGCATTAGACACTATTGAGTGTCATCCGAGCCAAGGATGTTATAGTATATAATGTAAAATTAGTTCAATTATACTTAAATTAATCCAATTTACATAATTTGAATCAATTTATTATTTAATATCTATATTAGAATTTTGGAAACATATAGTGAATTTCAATTTAAAAACTCACTTTCTCGTCACATCAGTAGATTAATTTTTAATTTTTTTTCACTTCTAGGAATGGAAGTTGCATAAATATATTCAACATTTAGAATTAGTATAAGATATATTCAATAATATGAATAAATAAATTATTAATCAAAAATGAATAGTAAAAAATTATTATTATTTACTGTGGTATAGGTAAAAATTATTTTTTTCGGGAGATAAAACTAAAAAGATAAGGGTTAAAATAAATCAAAAATTTACATACCCATTTTATGGAAATATATAGATATGAAATATTCTAGGCTAGAGAATGATTTATAATTGATTCCTTGTGGAATGAAAAACATGTTTTTGGAATTATTTCATAAAAAATTACAATTGTTCCACTCACCTCACTTATAAATGTACACCCCCTCTCGTATTGTATTCACACCCAAAAAAATAAGGCTAGGAAATATTTAAATAACTTCAAAATATCAATCCTATAGTCCTATAATCCTTATTTTGGATATAAATACAATCTAGGAAGGATTTTGATGGAATTCTAAGGAAGATACCTTAAGATAAGGCAACATTCATCAATGAGAATTTTTGTTTTATTCCATCCCCACCTCCATAAATTATTATTATACCATTATGATATTATATGATTAGTATACTATATAAAATTATATGGTGTTATGTTAATGTAATTTCCTATAACCATACCCACTTCCATCAATAGGATTAAGAAATCATTTTTCAAGTCAATGGTGAACTAAAACTGGTGAACATATGTCATTCGTTTTCCCATTACCACCTCTCAATGACGGAAATCATGATGTATATTTATTTATATATTATATTTATGAAATTATTTTACTTATTGAATCATTATATCACACAATCCATAATACTAACCATTTAATGGGAATACAATAATGTCGCTCATGTGTATGATAGACTACCACCTCGCAAAGTGAGGTGATTCATTCATGCTTTACTTAGAAGATTATAAGGATAAGATTAATGATAATATGTGATATATACGACATAAAAATTAATTTGTAATGATAATATATCATTTAAATTTTTTAAATGAATTTTAAAAGAAAATTGAAATAGTATTGTTACTTACAAACGACCCACCATCTCAACGAAGAGTGAATTTTATTTTCTATCAATAAATTTTATAGATTAATCTAAATTCAAATATTCTAGATATAAAAAATAGTTATAACATTGTCATAGATATGGATATTATTTAATCATGATCAAATTATTTGGAATAAAAATAAATGATCAATGTAATTACAAACACAGAGGTTGTTACTTGAGAAGCGACTTTAACATCAAATTGTTAATAAATGGGTAATAAAAGGACACATGTAAGTAAATATAGTAAAATTTATATATAAATATAGATCCTAAATATATTTATAATAAAATTATATTTATTATAATGGTGGATTTTGTGTGTACGATGTATTTTAATATATATGGTAAGGGATTTCTAGTCTCCCTTTTATTTATGGGAGACATATATAAATTCGCCACTTGTTTTATCTACGTGGTGTACATAAAACACCTTTAACATTTTATTTTAATATTATACTTATTTTCATGATATTTAATTTTTGTTTTTTAAAAATATTTATTGGGGATTATGATTCAAAATAATTTTAATGTGGTAAGGGATTTTCGTCTCAATTTTCCTTATTTGAGACATATTTTACGTTATGCACCAATATTTTTTAACATGGTCTATATACACCCCCATTGAAATTTAATATTCAATTTTATTTATAGAAATTATATTTTATGTTCTATTTTATGTTATTCCTTCATGGGACTTACAATTCATTTATACCAAATTTGTATGGATTCTATGTTACAATCTCATATATTAATGGGATTGTTTATGATTATGTTTCCAATATTAAAATATTTTTTCCATCTCTAATGAAACTCAATAATTTTATTATCCTTTTATAATTCATGAATTTTTATACTAATATCACCATTTGAAACATGTTCGTAAATATTTTTTTTGAAAATACGACGTTAGTTCTCTCTTCGTTCAGAAAACCCATTTTCTTCCAAAACGACATTTTCAAAATATGTTTTCAAAAGTGTATTAAAAATATAATATAATTTAATTAAAAATATTTAATCTAACTATTGAGATTTTTTACCAATGTTTTAAACGGAATCATCATTTCATTTTCTAAATAATTCCATGTTTTTACCAAAAATATAAATAATTTTTTTTAATTTGGAAGGAATAATTAAATCCCATCAATATGACCATATTTTTTATTTATTATTTTCTTATATTTTATAATTTTTATTTTAAAATAAAATTAGTTTCAAATTGTTAAATTTTTTATAAAGTAATTTTCATAGAGAAAATGATATTTTACTCAAGAAATGAATTAAATTATTGATAAAAATACGTTTCCATCTATGATGAAATCCTTTGATGATACCTATTACTTACATGGGATATGGTCCAATTATTCAATTGTTAATCAGTCTTTTAATTTATTTTTTTGATGAAATGTTTATTATGAAACCCAATAATATTCCATGGGTTATACAATGATAAAATATCAATAAAACCCCCTTATTTTCATTGGTTATATGAAGTGTTTATGAATCCTGTCTCTTTTCTACATGTTATGATATAATGAAATTTTTTTATTTAAAATTTAATTTAATGTGTTAGGATATGATGAATGTTTTATGATCATGTAGACTACATGAATATAGTTTTTATTAAAAGATAGGTGGGACCTATATGTCACTAAAATTATTTTGGTAATTATTTTTATCTCATGAAATAGAAAAGAATTAAAATAGGGAGTAAACACAGTTCATTAAGATAATATTAACTCTATGATGGTCTTGGTAGTGAACCTTGAAAACTATAATGGTTTGGGGAGTGAATCTCTTTTAATATGATATCCTTAAAAATATATTTGACTTATATAGAAATTATTTTTTTCTGATAACTTTTAAACCACAAATCTATGTCTTATTCCAATGTTATTCTCTCATGGTTTATATTCATTGATTCTCTTATGAATAATTTCATATGAACTACCAAAATTTATTCTATGAATCATGATTAAGATCTTTTATACGTGTGGTATGATTTTCCAATGTTATTCCCATGTTCACATATCCTTACGTTCTTGTTATGATTACTTTTTTCCCTTGATTACCATTACTAAGAAACTTATCTCACCCATTAATATGATTTCTATATTATGTTATGAATAAGCATATTCTGTGTTATATGTCCATGATGTTTTCTGCATATGGAAATAATAATGTCAAATGATGTATTTTACCAATGGAAACATTTCTTGTGTTTTCATTTTTCCAAACACAAAAAATTATTACTGTCCTTAGTTGTGTGTTTGGGTGATGTAATGAATATTCATAATAACTAATTTAATATATATGTATGATAATACAAGGTAGTAAAAATTTGTATAACAAGATATCTTTATTTATCCTTTGAAAATTTCAATGATAAAAACATAGTGAGATATATAAGGGAATATAAGGGTAATTATATAGTTCAGTCATGTTATAGGAATATGTCATGGAATTTAATTAAATGATAGGGAAAAAAGGTTCCATGAAATTAAATCCCTTTATAGATATTAGAAGTGGATGTGTATTTTAAATAAGGGTTCCTATGGGGTAATTAATCGAAAAAGTTCACATTGAGATAGACTCAATCAACACATATTTCTTCACAATATACATTGATACACACCCGGCTTGAAATTCCATAGGGATGAGTTTTGGAAATTCACAAAAACTTTTTGAAAACTCATAAATGATTTAAATAGTGACTAACCATGAATGTCCTTTGATAAAACTAGACAAACATGATTATTGTTTCATACAATATATTATTCTTATTTTAGACATTTTTTGGAATCTAATGGAATTGTGTTAATGTTGTCCATGATGATAAATGAATGTATTGTCCTCCTGAGAATCCAAACGTCATGGGATATGGAATGAATAATATCATTTCAATGATCACACTCCATTCTATTTATATTAATCATTAATTATTTTACAATGAATAAAAGAGGGTTCAATATTTTGTTGTTTCCTCTATGAGGAAAAATCCATCTTCAATAAGTGGGAATTCTGATCCACTATTTTCCAATGAATTTATAAGGACCACTAAATATTAATTTTTCATGTTCCGTAGTTATAAACATGAAATATTAATTTTATCTCCCTACCATGTGTGTGGTGAATAAGATCAATGGTTGGCTCTTATAAATAATAAAAGAAAACATGATGATATTAACTCCATGTATTCGGATGAGTACAATCACATATTTTTAAATTATTACCTTTCTCTTATTCTTAATGTAAATATAGGGAACGATTTTCGTGATATAAATCAAAAGTATAGTGAATATATTAGTACCTATAAAGAAAAGTTTACAAAACATGCATGGTATAGTTCTAGAATTATCATGTACCCTGAAAGTAAGGTTGATCAAATATTTAGTGGCATTAAACCAATTATCTGAAGTAACTTGTCTATATGAGAATTTAGTAGTTATGATGATATTTCTTCATGTTCCATCAAGGTGGATGTGGAGTTTTGTGTTTCATATCAACCTCATGGTTTGGATAAGATGATAATAATGGAATTCAAAGGAAAATTTATTAAACGTGGAGAGAAGAAGATGAGTTTCCCTTAATTATTATTGTGTGGTAAGAAGAATGGACGATGTTGAATTAAGAAGACTTGTAAATGGTTTATGTTTATAATGGAAGGTCTTCATGTTGTTTATTTCTAATGTGATGGAAATAAGTTAACTAATGATATTAACAGAGTGAAATATCCACCAAATGCACAACCCATAGTCCAATGATTAAAATGAAATGAGTATTATAATGACACTAACCAATTCCCAAATCCAATGGTTATTGACGATGTCAATTTCATGGACTTTTTAAGCTGAGAGACAAGGGTAAATCTAATGTGATCACTGTTTCTGATGAAGGGAATGATAATTATGTGGTGTAGAGGTATATTTATAATCCACTCTAGAACAAATAATGTATTATTTTTCATGGGATGTACACATGATTTCAAATTGAAATAATTATATAATGTAATCCAGATATCGACGAATTGATTAGATGGAGACATTGAAATAAACACACCTAATGGTTTCATTATTGCATCTCAATTATATGATTCTGCTCCGGCTGACATTGGTTGGAATGTGCTTCTTGGAAATCATTTCATTATTCCTCGTGTTGAATTTCATGTTTTCTTCTGAATGGAATAGATTTCCCTACATAAATACCACATAATTTTTTTAGGAAGGTAGTATTTTTTGATATTTAAAATAATTCTGGGATCATATATTAATTTGATGATATGTATGAACATCCAATTGAGAAAAGATACATTGTATGGGTCTTAATCCCTAATCAAAAGGGATGTTTATCTAAAATGGCTGTGGGGAAACTTTAAATCAATTATATGAGAATTCTATGAAAATTGGTTCATATAATTCTAGATGGGTTAAATTTCCTTATGGAAAAACATTAAATTGTGTTTTTAATATAAATAAAAAGTAGTGTCATATCAATTATCAAATAATCCATCTCCCGATAGAATTTTAGGAATTAAAGAAGCAGCTCCAAAAAACATTTGAAAAGGTAATCATTTTTCCAAGTGTGTAACCTTTAGGTTGAGCTATTATTTTGGTTTAATATAAATTTTTATCAATGTGACTATGAATTTATTATTTGGATATAATGTAGATCAAAATAAAGAACATGTATCTTTCTCCACGTATTGATTACTAGTTTGATAAAAAATGAAGAGATCAATTATTTTCTCTGATTGGTCGTCATTTTGGATATCATCAATTAATGATCAATAAGGAGGATATATCCATAAAAACATTCCATAAAATTTATGGTAAATATAAATATATAGTGATTACATTTATTCTTACTAATTCCCCTTTACTTTTATGTATTTAATCAACATCTTTTTTAGAAATTACCAGGATCAATATGTGGTAGTCGTTATAGAAGATAATATTATCTACACATATTGAAAGTAGCATCATGCATATCTCTTTAAAATATTACCAATTACCCTAATGTAGGAGAAAATATATGAAATATTTACATAGAATTTGTTTTTAAAAAATGATTCATTTATTGGTTATAAAATCTCAAGGGAGGGTATATCAATAGATCGTTAAAAGATGAAGGCTACTGACTGTTGGCCCAGACCAACCATAGTGACTGAGATCCATTTTTTTTCTTAACCTAATTCGATATCATATTTTTTTGGTGGTAATTTTTTTAAAAATATAAATTTCTATTACCTATTAAACTTTGAAGGTAGCCATGTTACAATGGATAAATGAATGTATGTAAAATTTCAAGGAACTCAATAGAATATTATTCATTGGAAAAATCCTTACAATACCCTATAGTGAAGAACAGGTTTTAATATATAGTTATTCATGAGATAAATGATTTAGATATTTTCTTATAAAAAATAACATGGTCATATCCTATGCCTCTTAGAAATTAGCGATTCATTATAAAAATTATCCAAGTCATGATTTGGAGTTACCTGTGGTAATTGTTTCATTAATGATATGTTTGAATTATCCTTATCTGGATATGTTTGATATATATACTGGTCATAAATGTTTAATGTATATATTCACCAATTTGGAGATTAATATGTGCCAATGAACATTCATAGATATGATTAAAGATTCTGATAACTCATAATTTACCACACTAAGGAAAGCGAACATGGTGTCTAATGATTTAAGACAAAAGGATCATGGTAGCTTATCCATGATAAATATTAAAAATGATCCAATATATATGGATCTTCAAAATATTGATATGAAAATCCTAATGAAGTGGAAAAATCTTATCCTTCATAATTTAATGGTCAATCATCTATCAATGTGAAAATTAAAGAGGCATTGAAATAAGATGTAGAGATAGAAAAGACGAATAGATTTTTTACATGTCTTTAAACTCAGTCATAAGGAAGAGAATCTTTATAAAATATATTTGAATTAATTAAAAAATATTTTTTAAGATAGGGATGTTATATGAAGATCATAGTTCTTCATTCTCTAATCATCAGTGATGTACCAAGATGTATAGTGATTTGAAATCATAGATCCGGTGGAGTAGAATGGAGAGATATATCATATAGTGTGTATCTATATTCTCAGTATTCCATAATGTTAATGATGAAATGAATATTATAATGTGATTTTACGTCATCTACACATACTGGAATGGAAATGGTAAAACATATCTCTATAATGTTTCATTACACACCCCAAAATTGTTGAAGGACATAATGCTCTATGGGATGCAGTTGATCGACTTATTAAGTCACCAAAAACATCACTATGAGAGAAGTATTATATTTGAATCAACAAGACATGATATAAATTAATCAAGTGGTATTTTTTTATGGAGTACCACATTCCACTGGGTCTGAACAAGATCTAATGTTTTCCTCAACGTTTTGATGATTTCTTTACCAAGACCCTTAAAGGTAGTTGAGTTTTAGCACTTCTTTTCTCCATAAAATATATGATCAATCTAAGAGAAAAATTAAAACTCAAGAGGATATATTATGATATTGTTATTTGGATTTAAAATGCTGTTTGGATCAACACCTTTTTCTATTTGAGTCTTAATACAATGACATCATTCACTAAAGAATTCTAATGGCTCCTTATGAATATCTCTAAGGAAAAAAAATGTAATGCTCCAATGTTATAGAATGAACTTGGAGAAATAAATCTATTTAGACTATAGATATATGATTTAGTGGAAGAGATGGTTATAAGAATTAAGAAACACATCATAGTATATCCGATTTAGAAAAAAAATTATGTTGATAATCACAGGTGTGATCTAGAATTTGAGGTTAGTGAAAATGTATTTATATTAATTTCTCCATGAATGATGGTTATGAGATTCAAGAAGAAATGAAAATTATTCCATAACAATATCAGTCCCCTGGAAATTATTGATGGTATTTTGATGGTAGACCATCATTTGGTGATTGCATAAATTCTCTCTCAACACCATGATGTTCTCCATGTATTCTTAATTAATATTACTTAGCTAACCCATAAAAAGTACTAAACTCAGAGGTGACACCACTAAAGAAAGATATTTATTGTGTGGATGAACAAATAGAGATTCTGAATCATATAGAGAAAGTTATAAAAAATATTCCCACTCACCTGGTTCATGGTTTGTGGGAGAAAAACTTGTTTTATGAAGCTACGTGGGAACATGAGGATATGATTAGGTAGAAGTATCCTCATTTTTATATACTATAGTGTCGAATTTTTATGGAGAAATTCATTTTATTGTGGTATAATGTTAGAAGCCATGTTTTTAAGAATTATTTTTCAATATAAATTAAATTATCCTAATATCTAGAAGAATTGAAAACATATAGAAAATTTTTTGCTATACACAACACTATGTTATCTTACATTAAAAAACACACAGAGTTTTAACAAAACCACAATATACTATGAAATTTTTTATTGAAACACTATTGTTATAACGTATGAGTTAAACATAAAAATATGAATTGTAATAACTAATTTTTAAATAATAATTATAATAGTTTTCTCTAAAGTAAAAAATAATTCTAAAAAAGTACTTAGTTTTCGATATAATATTTATACGTTTTGAAAATAATATTTTTTCAAATAATGCATTTAGTTTCATTTTTTTAACATTAATAGAAATATTTTTTGAAAAATTTTAAAAATTAATATGATAAAATATAATTCATTTTGGAAATAATCATTTCAAAATTTTATTAGGGTTATTTTATTGGGATTTTAAGGAATATATTCATATTTTGATGAACAGTGAAAATACAAAATTTTAATTCAAAACTAAATTTTAATTTTATTTATTTATAAAAATTAAATTAAATTTTAATTTTTTATGTTAAATTTGATTAAAAAAATATCCATTATCTCAATTTATGTCACTGTAATCAATTTCATATTTAAGGTTGTAATATAAAATATTTACATTATCAACCATTTTCTTTTAAAAAACACACTTTCCAATCACGTCTGCTGGATTAATATTTAATTAATATTTCACAATTAAGTGAAAAAAATTTTATGTAATGGATTCCATATATATTATAATTATAATTTATATTATCTATTCTATTTAACAAATTTTTTGACCAAAAATAATAGTAAAAAATTAAAAATTAATTACTGCGGTTAAGGTAAAAACATAATGGATAAAAACTAAAAAAACCATTATAAAAAACTAAAAACATAATAGATAAAAAATAAAAAACATAATGGATAAAAACTAAAAAAACCATTATAAAAAACTTTATTGAAATATTTAGAACTTATACCTACTATTATCGGGGGTAAACTAAAAACATAATGGATAAAAACTAAAAAACCATTATAAAAAAATATAATGAAATATTTAGAACTTATACGTACTATTATTTATATTTGTTCATTATAAAATCCTTGTGACATGAAAAAACTGGATATAATTATTTATTTTAAAAAATTATTATTTTACCACTCTCCTCACTTATAAAAGGCCACCCACTATTCTATCCTCATTACATATTCAAACTATTTTGGTTCATAAAATAAGTGCAAAAATAACATTCAATATTCCATGTACTCATCCTATAAGACTTATTTTGGATATAAATCCAACCTAGGTAGACTTTTGTTGAAAAATTATAGTGTATACCAAAAGAAGAGGCATAATTCTTCAACATGAATTTTCTTTAATTCCTTCCTCCACCCCTTTAAATTATTATATTTCCATGATGATATAATAACCTAAGTAACATAAATATAATTTTATCCTTTTCAATTAATTTAGTGACACTTAAATGATATATACTTCCATAAAATGTTTCATGACCCGTCCCCTGGGGCCTGTTCTATGACTACCCCACGCCCGCCTCGTGAAGGAGAAGGGCCAGAGACTAGCACCGAAGACGTCAACCTGCTAGTGGGAGGCATTTTCCTTGATACATAGATGCACACACATGCAAAAATAAGTCCCACCTCAAAAAATGGAAACAAAATACCACTGAAAAAATGAGTACAAGTACAACTGAAAGTAAAGGTGTTATAATACAAATTCAAAAAAAATGAATAAACAAAAAAAGGGAAAACAACTCCTAAAGTCATCTGCCAAGGATTTTACATAAATGGTAAGTACATCTCATCACTGTGGCTCTCCACATCAACCATCACCACCATCCACTATCAGTTCTTGGCTCCCTAAGTCTCAGTCAATGCTACTCATCATCTACCAAGGACACAACACGATGCGGGCGAAGCCCGTGCTGGGATGAGTATAACAATACCCAGTAGGGACCCTAAGACCCCCGAAGGTCTCCTATAATTCAACAAAGGAAACCCACATAACATACTCATAATAACAAGAACAAAGTAAAGACAGGTCACACAAAGAATATTCTAGGGTAGTAATAGTTGCATCACTAGTCACATTGTCGAACACATCGCCTAATGGAGAAATCCTCCTCTATAGAGTACAGTGGGACTTTTGAGTCACACAAAATGACTTTATAGAAACCTTGAACTGCATAGGTACTCCTCCCTATCGCGCACAGTGGGTCTGTCGGGTCACACAGAGCCGATCCCCACTATGGCCTACTGAGGTACTCTTCCAATTGTGAATCATGGGTTTTCCAAGTCACATAGAGGTGATACCCATAGTGGTTATGCCAAGTCACACAGAGGTGCTTCCGACTTGGATGCCAAGTCACACAGAGTCGAAAATCAGATGTCCTCAAGTCACATCCGGTTGCAGGGTTCCATACGTAGCATGCTTGGGAGATCCTCTCCTTAATCCATCGGCAGTATTTCAACCATTACAAAACCTCAAAAATATGTAACCCGATGATCGATCATGTCATATGGGTTCCAATTTAACAAATGGCGTGTCAACCAAACGCCCAATTTGTGTGTTATCAGAATTATAGTGTCAAGGGCCCAGTTGGATTTGGGTATGATCTAACCTAGAAAAACTCCATCATTATCTGAAAATTACATGGAATATCTCAAAAGGACCATCTAGTCTTAAGGGTTCTGTCACCACAGACAGTTCATCAAACGGACGCCGCGTTTATGAGTTACACACAATTAAACGTAACTGGGCTGAAAGTGGTCTGAGTCCGGTCAGACCTGACCTAGACCTTTGGGCCTGGCCCGATGGGGTTGGGATTGGAATGGTTAGGCAGGGCCTCGTCCAGCCTGCTAGTCCATGGTTTCGGGCCTGCCCACCCGGCTGGGCATGGCACTCCGGGCCGCAGAATCGCTCACCCTGCAGGCCGAGTGCGGGGGGTGTACTCCCCTCCCAAAAGGTCGTTGTCGTTAGGTCCTTCAAGGAAGCGACACTAATTGTCACTGCCTCTCTCTTCCAGTCTCGCCGGATGGTCATGTTTGTGACTTTCAGACTGTGGATCCGTCCTCTTCCAAGGCTAGAAGTCGTGGCCTTCTTCTGCGGCACGCCACCGTAGTGCGCGTCCCGGCTCAACAGCAGCGCAAGATGGCGCCGCACTCCCCTGGCCGGTCCACGTGGAATGGCTCAACAATGGACCCATGGATGGGGGTCCACCCTCCACTACGGCATGAATTCATGACCTTCCACGATAGTGCGTTGCTGCAATGAGCCATCCTTCTTCAACGCGACCGATGAAATGTGGACGCCATCTTCTCCTCCGTGGTGCTTTCGGGCGCCGCTATCCGTTCATGGCCCGCGTGTGTTGGTCACCACCTACCTCGTTCACCATTTCCACCCTTTCTGTGAAAACCTTTTGGCCCACTGGAGAATATCTAGTGGTCCACTTTTATTTTCATCTATGTCGACGGACCTCCCCAAATGGCGCCTCTGTGGCACATAACTTGCTTCATCTTTTCTGCCAAATATTCTGGTTGACCATGATGAACGCCACCACAAAATAATTCAGCAGAGAGTCCATGCCTTTTTCATTTGGACCATGCCATCCACTTTATTATAACAAAATGTGAAGAATATTTTAATTATAAAAACACATATAATAAACACTTTAATATCCTCAAATAATTTAAGAATGGTACATGTATCAACCCATTGGACGGTTGATCTGTGTTCTTCATAATAATCAATAACTCGGTAAAGGGGAAAAATCCAGCATAAACACCCTACCTTGTTTTCTTTGGAAGGTAGTGTAGAAGAGAAGGGAGTGTACATGTCTAAAGGTGTTCATTGGGGATTGTTGTCACCGGTCGATTCCTCCAGCGTTCGTCGCTTGATCATGTTCTGTGTTGGAGCAGAAAGGCGTCAGTGCATTGTCAGAGCTTCCTCTCATAGCTCTCCCAAAACCCAAGCCCGAGATCAGATTAAATAGAGGGGGGAGAGGATCAACGCACCACACAGTTAATGAGGTTAATTAATGAGTATAATTAATGAACCTCTATAATTATCTCAATGGTGAAGTTACACATTCATTTAATTTCCTCCAATGGTGTGGTTACACGAAAAGAGTGTCAAGCCATTAAATTTCTTGATGTTGCATTGGGGTCACACCACTGTTTTTCCAACGGTTTCAAAAAAAATAAAAGAATATAATATTTAATTTTTTGTAAGTCACAATATTTAAATATTTTTTCCGTCACATTCCAGTCGACGATAAAATTTACTTAAGCGAATCCCACTACTGTGGATTAAATGGTTCCCTTAGATTTTTAATCTGAGTATCGGATCAGAAGATATAAAATGCCTCCCGTTCATTAATCTAACGTACCATAAAAAAGTACTAAAATCTGTTTCGGTCTATACGGACCTTGGAAACATGTTCAATCAATTTTTCTAGACTCTTAATAATCACAAATAAACGAAAAACACATTTATGGAATTCCTAGGTCTTTACATTGTCCCCACCTTGGCATTTTTCATCACAAAAAACAAAAACCAAATTAGGGGAACAAATGGGGGTACATAGCACGTATCTGAGCCTGTTGCTCCCATATTCTCTCCTAGAGATTCCCATGATACCAATGTACTCGCACCAATGGAATCGACCACCCACAAAAGACCCGATATTTTCGATCATCTATATTCACCAGGGACTCCATAAACGTCCCCCCATCATCGATGTCTACCTCACCCCAGTCGATAACATATGATTGATCATGCATGTACCTCCTCAACTACATCAAATGGAAAACATTATGAACTCATTGAAATTGTGGGGGACGTGCTAGATGGTACTCCACCTCATCTAATATACTAAGGATATAGAAATGTCTGATAAACCTCAAATATAGCTTTCCACCTTGGCCAAACCTTGATAATCCTCATCGGGGTGAGACCTGTTGGAAGACATGGTATCCTTCCTCAAACTCCATGTGTCCCTATATCTAGTCGTCATAGGACTTATGCCATATTTTTGTAGTCTTTATCCCCTCTTGGATGATCTACACCTTCTCCATGGTAGCTTGTACCAACTCTGGAACAATATGTTCTCCCACCATTGGGTCTGTCCAGCATAGTGATGATCTGCGAGGTTGCTTGTACATGGCCTCAAATGGATCCTGGATGATGTGGAGTGATAACTATTGTTGTAAGAAAACTCCACTACTGGTAGGTGGTCCTCCCAACTATGTCCAAAATCAAGGACAAAATCACGAAGATTTTCTTCGAGTGTCTGTATTGTCCTCTCCTTCTAACCATTTATTTGAGGATGAAAGGTGGTGCTCAAGCATAGTTGAGTCTCGAATGCCTCTTGAAATCCCTTCCATATGCGGGATGTAAAACATATATCGTGATCTGATATGATCATCAATGTAGCCTCATAAAGTCATACAACTTTCTATATGTAGAAGTGTCCCAAGCTCTCTACTAATCCATGCTCTCGTATGGGTAGGAAGTGGGTAGACTAGGTGAGTATGTCAACTATCACCCAGATTGAATCATGTCCCCTGGACGTATGTGGTATCCCAGTCAAGATGTCCACAGATATACCATCACACATCCATTATTGCACCTCATGTGGATGAGCTAAGCCTGTTGGTACCTGATTCTCGACCATCACTTGCTGACAAGTGAGTATACATGATAAAAACTCCTCCACCATTTTATTCATCCCTATCCTCCAGTACTGACGCTAGAGGTCCTGGTGCATCTTCTCCATTCCTATACGTATCATCAAAGGGAATGTGTGGAACTCCCACAAAACCTCCTCTCGTAGCATCACTGGTACCATGGTACATCCTCTGTAGAGGATGACGTTCTCCACACATTCACAAATTCCTTCAAAAGACTATCCGGAGGATATCGGAGCACGTCCGGCCTTGCAGTCAACATCCCCAAGGTGAGCCTCCAGAGATTGTTGAATGAGTCAGGTAGTGATATTCATATACTAGAGATATGATTCTCTATCTATTTCCATGATTGATATCTGCAACATGTCTAGTTTCTCTGTCACCTCATATAGCAACTGTAGACCAGACATCCAGCTAAATGAATCTGCTACTAAATTACCCATCCTTGGTGTTTAGACTATCACAATGTCAGATTCCTAGAAGAAATCAGTCCATTGCCGTTATCCCAGGTTCAATTATTTTTTCTAGAATATATACCTGAGACTCTTATGATCAGAGTTAACAATAAACTGTTCACCCATAAAGTAGTGCCACCACATCTTCAGCACAAATCACACTACTTCTATTTCAAGGCCATGGGTACTGTAATTCTTCTCATGCTATCTAAACTTCCATGAGATATAAGAGATCGCTGCTCATTTTTGTAATAAGACACAACCTAGTCCAGTCCTGAATGTGTCGCTATAGATTACATACCCTACTCCTTCTTCTAGATGCCACAAGATGGGGCCAGTCTTCATTCTCCACCTCAGCCCCTAGAAACTCTGTTGGCACATCTCCTTACAAATTAATGGATTCCCCTTCTTCGTGAAAGTTGACAAGGGTGCCGCTACCCTATAGAAGTTTGGTACAATTATACTATAGTACCTAGCTTATCACAGAAATCTCCACATGCCTGTCACAATCCTAGGTGGCTCTCATTCAAGATCTTCCTATATCTTCTCCGGATACACTATAACTCTATCCTTTGAGATAACATGCCAATGGAAGGGTAGTTCTCGTATCCAGAACTGGAACTTTGACAACATTCCATAGAGCTTATTCTCTCAATGTGTATCCAGAACTATCTGTAGCTGCGTGTCGTGGTCCTCCTATGATGTTGAGTTCAACATGATGTCATCCACAAAGACTACCACAACACGATCGAGGTAAGGATAGAATATTCTGTTCTTGAGCCCATTGAACACTTCTGTACCATTGGTCACACCGAAGGGAATAAAAAAACTCATAATGGCCATACAGATATCTGATGGTTGTCTGCAGTACATCCCCATCCAATACCCTAAGCTGATGATAGCCTGATATAAGGTCTATCTTGGAAGAACACCATGCTCACATTAGCTGGTCGAAGAGATCATAGATACTCAGCTGAGGATACTTGTTCTTCACAATCACCTAGTTTAGGCACTGATAGACCAAAAAATGCCTTAGACTTCCATCTGCCTTATTAGAAAACAAAATCAGGGCTTCCCATGGAAAAACGATGAACCTTACGAACCCCTTACTCTATAAGTAATCCAACTATACCCTCATATCAATATGTTCTTAGGGAGGCAGCTGATATGCTACTGTAGATATCGATTTTGTCCCGGGGTTTAGTTAGATGTAAAAGTATACCACTCTAAGAGGAGGTAATCCCAAAACATCATTAGGGAATACTTCAACCTACCACTACACCACTATCAGATAGCATAACCTCCTCTCATCTACTACACTAATGGTGAGGCTATCCAACTGATGAGTGATTTGTTGTACCATTCATCGAGTGTGCTGATCCCATGTTTCAAAGATTTCCTCCTCACTAGTGAAGGAAATCATGATCCCATACTTGAGGGCACACAACACCTTATTCCTAAAATAGTGAATTTGATCCTAGAGTGTGGATAGGTAGTCAATACCCAAGATGACATTGTAAGGCCTCGACAATACTACTAAGACATCCCAGTTAAAGCTCTCACCTCCTATAGTGAGCTCACATTACCTACACCAGTGTGTAATCATCGAATCCTATCCCATAAGAGTCTCTAAACATAAATATCGATCTAACGACTCCATTGGAATCACCGAGATATAAATGAGAGTTGTGGAAATGAACAACTGACTGGAACCTATGTATATAAGAACTTTAGGTAAGGTGGAATCGAAATAGATCATACCTCTAATCGACTCTGGATCACTGTGGTCGTAGGCCTCTTCCACTTGGAGTTGTGCACATCCCTGTCCACTTTCTCCTTTTGGTCGGGGTGGACAACATGGCGGTGGTGGTGATAAAACCTCAAATCTTCATCCACCACCTGCTGCATTACTTTCTCCTCTTCTACGTCCTCTTCCCTATGGACCTCCATGGATGATCCTTGGCCACTACCTTGGAGGACCCTCAACCATCTTATGGTCATCGGTAAGGCGGTTCAGGCAGTCACATGCCATGTGTCCCTGCCCTCCGCACGTATGAAAATTCATTACCACCTGTCTCACTCACTCTAGACTGGGAGCCTCATCATGCCAACCATGAGTCCTGGGGTCAGAATCTGAAATAATTGCCCCACTTGGGCTCACACATCAATTTTATACTACCTAGTGAACATTAAACCGCCTGGGGTCTACTAGAAGCTTTTTGTGTGGGCACATGCTCCACCATGATGCTCTCCATCAGAAGGGCTCACTCCATCACCCCAGCATGTGCAGTGATGCTAAACGGAAATATAAAAGCACTAATCTCCCACCTGAGTCTATTATCAAAGCCTTGATCCCTAAAGAAAAGGTTTCACAACATGTATGTGGAATTGCAAAAGTGGTCCGTACACCTTAGTGAGTACTCGTCTACTGTCATGTGGCCCTACTGTTGGTGAAGCAGTTTCTGAATGCGCATAGAGTGCAATGTTGCGGGAAATAACTCATACTGAAAAAGCCCCTCAAAGTACACCCATTTTAGGGTCACCTCATCGTGTGTATTGATGGTTAAACTGAATCATCTCCCTACTGATCCTTATAGAATTCTCACCACCATAATTTCCATTTGGTCAGGCTATGTCTTAATTAAGTGAAATAACTGGTTCACAACCTATAGCCAGTCCTCAGTAGCCTGAGGATTTGTCTCTCACCTAAACATGGGAGGTATCTATCTCTAAAACTCATGTAGGGAACTAAGTCTACAAAAATCCTCTACCGGAACATCAGGTAGTAGATTCTGACCATCAGGTCGTGGTAGCACTGGTGCACCACCCGATGAGGCCATCTCTAACACTGGTTCCTGAACGGATGCCTCATCGCTAGGCGGGATGCCCTCACGACCTCGTATCAGGATCCTCGCTAGTCATCCACGTTGAGGCATCCTGATATAGTTCATGATATAACATGGTTAGAACATTATACCAAGTGAGCCGACTCTTATTCAAAATCATGAGACACTTATAAAACCAGTGTTTTAATGTATTGAGTAGAAAAGTAGAATTCAAGGCCCTAGATTATGGATATGTCGGCAGCCATACCTTTACTGGACTCCCTGAATCTAAATGTAGGACTCGAGACATTTAAAATTATTGCTCCAAGGAAAAACATTGACTCATGTTCTTTGAGGGGGAACCATTCACATTTTGAAACCACATTGTCACGAACAGTCCCCTGGGGCCCGTGTAATGACTACCCCAAGCCCGCCTTCTGATGGCCAGGGGTTTGGAACTAGCACTGAATGTGTTAACCTACATGTGGGAGGCATTTTTTTGGATACTTGTATGCACACACACACACACACAAACACCCAAACAAGTACCAAATCCAAAATGGGAAACAACATACCACATAAAAATAGAGTACAAGTACTACTGAAAGTAAAGGGGATAAAATACAAGCCCAACTGAAATGGAAATAAAGTGAAAACAATTACAGAGGTCATCTTCAAAGGATCCTACCTGAAGGGTAGGTATATCTCATCACTGTGGCTATCCACGTCAAATATCACCACCGTCCTACATCAGTTCCTAGCTCCCCAAGTCTCAGTTAATGCTGCCAGCCATTTACCCAAAACACAACAAGGTGTGGGCGAAGCCCATGCATCGGTGATTATAAAAATACCCAGTAGGGACCCAAGACCCCCGAATGCCTCCTAGAATTATATAAAGGGAAAACCAAATAGAAAACAATAAATCACAATCAAAATGTAAATTTATCTCACACCAGGTATATTCTAGGGGTTGTAGTAGTTGAATCACCACTCCCATTGTCGAATATCTCTACTACTGGACAACTCCTCATCAATAGAGTACAATGGGCTTGTAGGGTCACACAGATCATCTTCCCACTAATATTGAATTGCTTAGGGTATCCTCCCCATCGCACATCCTGTGTCTGTTGGGTCACACAGAGCCACTCCCCACTATGGCCTGCTGAGGTATTATTATTGTCGTGTACCATGGGTATTCTAAGTCCCATAGAGGTTCTCCCCACTGTGGGCATGCCAAGTCACACCGAGGTGCATCTCACTGAGCCGTTGTGTCACATAGAGTCTAAAATCAGTAGTCTTTAGGTCTCATCCAGTTCCAGGGTTCCATACATAGCACGCTTGGGAGAACTTCTCCTCAAGCCATTGGGCATATTTCAATCGGTACGAAGTCTCACAATGACAAAAACTAATGATTTATCATGTAATAATGGATTCATATCATTATACAGTGCGTCAACCGGACGTTAGGTCTGTATGTTATAGGAATTTTAGTGCCAATGTCTCGGTTGGATTAGGGAACGATCCTTCCTGGACAAAATCCAACATTCTCCAAATTTCATGTGGAGTATCTCAAAAGGATAGCCTCATTATATGGGTTCTGGCACCACATATAGTTTTTCAAATAGATTTATGGTTTAGGAATTATTCTAAAGGAAACATAACTAGGACAAATGGGGTATGGGTCTAGTCTGACCCGGCCCATTGGGCCTGTCCTAAAGAGGTTGGGCTCGATGATGTACGACTGGTCCTGGTCCGGCCTGTAGGGCCGCGGGTGCCACCCTATCCACTCGGCTGGGAACAACCTAGTGTGCCATGAAATTACATGGAGTGCTAGCTGAGCACAGGGGGACAACTCTACTATAGAATGGATGAAGCCATTCTGGCCTTCAAAGTAGTGGCACCAGTTGGGGCCGCCCAACTCGATAGCGGCGCCCGATGGCACCGCACTCCCTTGGACAGTCGGCGTGGACCGGTCCGCAATGGACACGTGGGCGTAGGTCCACACTCTATCGTGGCTCAAAGACGCAACCTTCCACTATTGTGCATTGTAAAGTCCCAGTTCCGGGTGCCACGCAACGGGTGCCCCGAAACCAGTTCACCACGTGACCTCAAGTGCATTTCCCTAAATGCCTGAGGCTGCCGACTAACCGTGAGGGACTAGGTCTGACGGTGGGGAAACTATGCCATAATTTTTTAAAGTATAGTGAAGTGGAATTGAAATAAAACATACACCAAGTAGTGGAAGAAGTAAACCATAAACAACTGAAATAATCAACAGTATATAAATAGAGATGCTACATGCCTCAAGTAATAAGAAAACAGCCAGAGCATGTTATACATCAATACAATACAACAAAATGCAGAGTACAGTAAAACAAAGCAAACAGCTGACAGCGGTATCGCGAGCCTAGGCTTGATCCCATGCCCTCCCACTCCTCAGTAATAGTCAAGTACCTGTATAGGGACTCTTGCCCCTATCTACATCAGCAGTAACATAATATTTTTGGGCCGAAAAGCGTGACCCAGATAGGGTGTGAGAAATATATCTCAGTAGGATTCCACCAAAGGCCCATGCCAAAATGCGTGTAAGCATGCAACAACAATGTGCAATATTAAAATGCAATAAAGTAAGCAGTACTGAAAAGTAACTATCTTAACAATTAAATTGCCATTTTATTATTAATTTAATTCATTTAATTTAGTAACATTTTTGTGCTCAACATCACCACGTCCTCAGGCCAACCGTAACTGAGCCCTCAGGCGAAATAGTAAACCACGCCCTCAGGCTTTCCCTCAGTCTATACAGAATCCAACCCGCATGTATTGCCCTCAGGCATAACAGAAATTTCCCTCCGGTGTAGGAAGTGTCGCCCTCAGGCACAGAAGTCAATCCCTCAGGCACGAAAGGTTGCCCATAGGAGAAATAGGATGTTCCCCTCATGATAATACTTTCACGCCCTTAGGCTAATACAATGCAGTTCCAATAGGATAATCACAACAACTCCCCCATGATAACGAGGTAATCGGGACATGCCCAACATGAAAATATGCAGAAACAAGCAATTCCTCTCGAGGAAATTCTACAAGTACTACATTAAAGGCATACCATCGGGTATCCTGGCCAAATGGATAAATAGTGGAACACACCCCTGGCGTGGTCCTGGATCAATGAAGCGATCCCATCCAGAATTTTAATATCATAATTAAATAATTAATCAATTATGGGTGTTAAATATAGCAACGACCTCATCCACACGGCACCCGATCATGGGTTCGTGGCACAAAAACGCACAGAACACACGACAGTTGAAAAAATTAACACCAAGATGCCTACCTTATACGCCAACAAACGTTATACCTGAATGCCGACTCCAGAAACACCCAAGAATGGCATATATCTGATGAAGAACAAAACTATATTAACCTCAAATAACTCCTGTTATGAGAATAATTGGTAAGAAGTATCCAATGAGATGGAAGCCCTTACCAGTGCGGTTCCAATGGGATCGTCTGAGGCGGAAACCGATTCCAGATGAAAACTCGGTGGATCTTCAAAGGTTCAGTTGTCCTCCTTGGGCTCCAAAATAGGTCAAATGCCTCCTCTGCCAAATGAGGAGGCTAC